>CM066035.1:916060234-920975590 GCA_033557465.1 Ichthyophis bannanicus | reverse complement strand
CAGGTTGACCTTCCATCTCCCACACATTGACTCTCCAGGGTCCCATTGCATCAGGGCACACATTTAATGGTAGTACGGCTCAATTGAATAGCAAGTACCCAGCTTCATCATCCACCTGTCCTGCCTCCCACTGCGTGGCTATCAGTCATACCCAGGGGCCACTCACGGGTGTGTTGCATTTGATAGGCAGGTATTGGTATGTCTGTGCGGATGGTAGGTGTACGTTCAAACATATTTATGACATACACGGATGTGGACATGCTGGTAGGTAATCCATGTATCCCCAGCCGTACCATGGGGCTCCTCCCCCCCGTCAAACAGTTATGTTTCCATAGAGGGCCTGACACAGCGAGGATTCCCCAATGTAGACGGTTCATCTGCCTGCATACGTATTTCCAGCTGGCCTCCAGGGTTGTAGCCAGGGGCATAGGTCAGTGGTTTCCACCTGTGCTTCCCATCGCTGTGAGGGTTTTCCTCTCGCCGAGACAGTATTTCCGGGCCATTATGTTCACCAGTTACCTATGATTCAGTTGCGCCCAACAACAGTTCCAGGGACACCGGCCACTCTGCTTACCCTTCTCCTCCTCGTCCCCATACCATCTGGCACGTGTCCCTGGGTCCCTATGACGTGCAGACACCCGCTGGCAGATGTACCGTCTGGAGATGCCTAGATCTAACAGCCACCATTTCCCTGACCCTCACCACTACTCTGATGGTGGGACTTCTTGCCCTGGCCTTCTGAAAAAATTTTTTTGGGTGTCCCAGTACACGTACCTCTCCTGCGTCGGAGCCGCACCTATTTTTTCTCACAAGCGCATCGTCGTCCTCATCCCTCGAAGGGTCCACATGCCATCATCGGTCTGTACACTGTGTCCGTTGCATCCGCTGATGTCGACCTTGGGGATCCTGATCATGCCTCCCCTGACATGACTAGTCCCACTGTTAGATGGCACTCCATTGGGCCTATTCCTTCTGGTTGTGTGCTCCACCCTAGCACTGGCACAGCTGTGCTGCTGCTTGACTAAGGCCCTTACCTTTGTGTGGTGTGGTAGTTGGGTTACACCTCATAGCCCTCTTGCATGGACACACCGTACCACACACCAGCTCCTTTTTTGTCTCTGGGGACCCTGGTGCATTCTGGGAGCGGTGGTGTGTCATCGCAGGTACCTGCTGTCACATGCCATACAGGACTGACAGTTTGCTTGTCCAGGGGCCCTCACCCTATCAGGGGCTCGATCCTGACCTAGGACACGCTCGCTCCTCACCAGGTTCACACAACACTGCAGTTATGCCGCGCATATGGACTGTGTTCATTGGCCCTCAAATGGTGTGCTGTTTGTTACCTGAACCACCCGCCACCCAAAGCCATACCCCTGTGGTCTATTCCGCCAATATGCCACGTACATAACCCTCACCAGTAGCAGCTGTTGATGTACAATGTGACAAACAACACAATCACATCACACAGGGAACAGTTACATATATCTTGTGTATGTGACCAACCTCATGCCACCCACCTTCAGCATTGTGTGCTCCACCTGCGCCATGGCTGCGCAAACTCAGACATCGGAAACGTCCATCATGTGGCTGGAAAGGGGCCTGCAGCTGTTGTGGTGGGGGACCCATAGCCTGGCTGTCAACAGGCTGCTGCATGTTTCCGGCCATCCCAAGTGATGATCCACTGGTCCGGGGGGGCGAGGGCTGTGGGCCAGTTGCATCTGTGCGTGCGCCTTGATTGCTGGGCCTCTCTGTCCTCCGGGTCTCAAGCCACATCCTCGTCTGGCTCATCTACATCCTCCCCCTGCTCAGCCTCATGCGCACCCATGCTGCTGTAGTCACCTGTGATGTGAGCAATAGAGGGGGGCTCTGATATGTATCAACGCAACAACTGTATATTCCGCTTGTGCTGTGGTCAACACATACATGCGGTGATGTTGGCATGCATACTGCTTACACACTCACCTGATTCCTTCAACAACCCATACGGTAGTGCCATGTCCCCTCACCTCGGGTACAGGTGGGTGCAGTGTCCCTGTCTGTGTGTTCTGATTGGCAGTAAGGTGCTCATAGTCGCAGATCCCTTCCTGCCCCCGTCCCATACCTCCCTCCCTATGTGCCTCTCATGTCACCGTTTGCCCTTGGTTACCCTGTGGTCGCACCCGCCTCTGCCACCCCCTTTCAGAGTGTGCAGGGCCATTATATTGGGCATGTGACCATGACGGATAGTGTTCTGCGCGGTGCGTGACATTCAGGGCTGTGGGCTGGGATGCTGTGCAGTAGACCCTTATAGCACCGTCATGCGTTTGGCCACACACATGCAGTGCCTGGCAGCTCACATGTTCCCTATACATGCCTTGCTGCATGTCCACACATTAATACAGGGTACGTCATAGACTGGTGTGGGGTCGGGGGGGGGTCTTATTGCCATTACCAGATATGGGACAGGTGGGGGTACGGATGGGATGAGGAACATGTGGTAACTGTGTCCTGCGACCTGGCCCACATCAGGGTTTGTGTTAGGACAGCATACCCACATGCCCTATTGGGGATGGCTACAGGGTGTGGCGTGTGAGACACATACGGGGTGTGGGGTTGCACGAGGCTGCGTGGTCTGCAATGCTGATCACAGGTATGTCCTGTGAGCTACTTGGTAGCGGTGTGTGTTGGTGGGCAATGACAGCAATATACATGGATGTGTGCTGAACGTGTCATCCTATGCGTCACAACATTACCTTGCCCGGACATCAGTCTGCTAGATTGGCACATCAGTCCTAGTCCTATCGCTGTGCGACCTTCAACAGTTACGCAGTCACGGGATGGAGCGGATGCTCCCTGGTACACAGCGGTCCGTGGAGATACCCTCGTCCCATTACGGAACCACGGGAAACACTGGCATCGCTAACATGCATATGTTGCCCTGGGAAACAGTCAATAGCCACCCATCTGCTAGCCGCACGGCAATCTCAGTGTCAATGACATGGTAACACTATGATACCATGTGGAGATCTCACAATGGTCCACGTGCACATTTGTAACTAGTTTGGACCCTGTCTAGGGGGCCATCCCCAGGGCCCCAAGCGGAGATACACCCTCAGGACTTTGCAACTCACCTACACTCTCGGTTGTGCCTTATCAACAGTCCCTCAGTGACAATCACTACACCTGTGCAGGATGTCCCTGGCACCATCTCACCATTCTGTTTCCCTTCCGACAAAGGACATGAGGGCACCATTGCAGCCCTATTCATCTCCACATCCCAGTCTGATCCATGCTATGCCTCCTGGGTCAAGGGGCTTCACAGGCACGTCGGCCCAGTGATCGACAACATCATGTCCCTTTCCTTCACAACTGGATCATTACCTGCAGGCCTTGGGCATACCTCAGCTATACCCCTGTTGCCAGACTGCAATGTGTACCCTCCACAGTTGGGTTCCTATGGACCCATCTCTGGCACACCTATACTTGCTGAGATGATAGGAGACGTGGACGTACGACAGCTACAGGGACATATTGATTGTGCTGCACCACTGGACCCCTGCCAACATGGCCTCAGGGACCTCCATGGAGTTGACACCCTCCTCACCATACTCCTCAGTTAGCTGATGTATGGCATAGATGATATCCAACTGGGTTGCCACCTCCCAACTCTGGACGTCACTGCAGCGCGTGATTCAGTGACACACAACCTCCTAGTGGCGGGAATAATTGTGAAGGGCATCACTGGAACAGTGCTTATATGGTGCAGGTCCGATCTATAGCGAGGGTGGCAGCATGTCGGCTCAGTGGACAGTACATCTCAACCCTTCCACCTACATCAGGGTGCTAACCAATGTTCATCACATTCTATCCCCCTATTGAACATCTACCTGCAAACCATCTGTGGGTTCATACATCCTTGTAGTGTTGTCTACATGCCTTATGGCGATGACGTTGTTCTTTACACACCCATCTCCAATGCACATATGTCTCTCCCCCCCTCATACCCTGCCCCAATGCATTGTTAGGGTGTCCGTCCTCGTGATACCTCCATATGTGACATACAACAACGGAGGTCCTCTTGATCACGCGCAATCCCAACATCATCCCACCACATCATCTCAGGACTGGGGTATATGACCTGCAATCCGACCCGTCCTCACTTTACCAGTATTTCATTTTATAGCTACGCGTCCATATGATATCCCACCTGGAAAACACAGGCACACCTGCATACTACCTAATCCACCTTATGGGACACCTACGCTGCATGTTGGAACCAGACAATTTGATGACAATATACCATGCACTGATGATCCCACACGTCATTTACGGGACCATCATTTGTCAGCTTCCTCACTAATCCACCTTATACCCGTTACAGCTGCCAATGACTGCTACAGCAAGGTTACCTCAGGGAGACGCCTTGGATAACCATGTTCCCCTGAGCTGATTCACTTACATTGGCTAGCCATTCAGGCCAGCATTATCTTTATCACCCTAGCTCACACGTTGAACAAACCTAATAGGCTCTACACTGCATTCTTCTCCTCCCCTACTCACTGCAGTACACCAGACAGAGCAAGAGCATCCACGAACATCACCTCCCTGGAGCTACAGACGGCCATCACAAGCCCTGCCTCCTCAGCAGCCCACAGGACCTTTCACCTTTGTGCCCCTAGGTGCTGCAATGCAGCACCCCCTGGCATCTGGCCTATCAGCAGCTAATCACAATTCAGGTAGGCCGTCACTTTCTATCCCTGCACACTCTTCCCTATAGAGTCATCAACACCTGTCGACCTGAGCGAGCCCACCCACATACCTGATTGCATGATATCTCAGTAACCTGCCTGTGATGAGTATATATGACGTTGGAATATATACCTGTCACCTTATAGTGGTAACATGTCCCTGATCATTTATGGTACATCTGTGGGATTTCTGTACATTGTTTGCCTTGGTATCGACGTTCCGTCCCATGTCATCTGTGATCTCATGCATGTTGAGTGTACTGGGATTAGGTTTGCCTGTTAGACACGCTGATGCTGAATAGTGCGGTGTATGAGGGGATATAGATATGAACCTAACTACATAGCTATACAAGGTGTACACTCCGGGGGACATTGGGATGGTCACCTGAGGATGGTGTAGACTACTTACACCTCTTATCAACACACATGTGTTGTCGCAGAACCGCTGATCTCTGACTCACACATGCAACGCTTCTGCAGCAGCATAGGCAGATTACCTTCTCGCATCAACGACCTGTATCATGTGCTGCTCATTTCACAGGTTAGGATATGTTTTTTCCGGCCTTGGACCGCTACTCTTCCTGCTGCACCTGCACAGGTCTGTTATCATTGACCACCTTTGTATAACATCTCCTTTGTCATGTTGGACACTGATCATCTGCCTGCTGCTACCATGGAACTCCACAGTAGCAGCATTCAGGTGAGCATTGTCTGTGCTGATCAGGCACATGTTATACGACGTGTGTTAATGATTAGCGTGATGTTCCGTCGACAGCCTGGGATGACAGGAACATTGGACAGAGAGAACATATCGTACCCTGTCAATGGAGAGGTACATGCTACAGGTCAGTGATGCGTTAGGGCATCCTGTCTTAGCATCGTCCCTAGCTTTGCATGTGTGCGTGTGAGACCAGCATATCATCCACACCCGGTCTGTGTTGATCAGAGGTGGAGGTGGTCTGGACCTTCATCCAGTGAGTCCGCCATGTATTTCTGGAGGGTATTCTCTATATATCTATTTGATATCTCCCTGTGATTGGACCCCACTAATCGTGGCAAATAACAATCATACCGGTCACATCAGGGAGATGTGTGCCACGTGCATGTGCGGCCTGTGCTCAGACCTCACCCAGGCTGGGTGCTCAGACACATTGCATAGGGGACACACATGGAGCCAGGGTATTGGGCAACATCCATCACAAATATGTGTGTCAGCCATCATGTTGTACGGTAGTTTGTGGTGACACACAATGAGTGGGAGGGGGGCCATCACAGGAGGGACAGGGTGCACAGTGGCAGATTGGACTGCAGGACGGAAAGGTATGTACAGTGTCCATACAGACATGCTCAACAGAACAGGCACTGCCATCGCAGCTGGGCTTTCAGCAGCCATGACAGAGGCTACAGCAGCACAGATGGGCCTGTCGTGTCAGAGGGGACTGTCACAGCAGTTATCACACCAGGTACTGGCTCACAGGGATGTCATGGCGGTATCATGGAAGGAGTGCAAGCTCTGGATGCATTGTGTGGACCTACACACTCAGTTATGAGTGTGCTGTGGACTCTTGGGGGGGATGTCCTGGCCCGTGGGGCCGGGGAGGGTGCCTGTGCAGAGCTTTCAGCAGTGCCCTGTCACGGTTATTGCAGGAGGGACAGACCCCCTTGACATGCAACCTGTCTGTCAGAGTGTGACTGATGGACCTCTGTGATGCCGTGATTGCGTCATTGCATACATAGGTTCCAGACTGAGCTGGTGACATCATAGGGTTGCTGTTGGTTGAGATGTTAGGTCTGTGGGCATTTTCTCTGGGTTCTATCCTGTATGTGCGTTGGTCATGTATTGGCCCGCAGACTGAGTTCCATACATGTGACAGCAGAGGTGAGGCTTGGGGGATGGGAGGGGTGAGCTGTGCCTCACAGTGCATGTTGTGTGGTTGTCCTGGGGACAATGTTTGCTGGTCTCCCTATCCGCACACTGTGTGCAGCAGAGGTATCCAGTTTGCAGCTGTGAGCTCTGTTACTGTCACCTCACAGGTTCAGTGTCCCCTGGGTGTTGTTACAGTGAGCCATGTTGGTTTGGCCATTACATGGCCTGGCCAACCCTGACACATATATGTGATTACAGGCGTACACTGTGGGGACTACCTAGTAGCCATAGCGTACAAAGGGTTTGGAAATGCACATGCTTAGCTGATAGACCTGTTTCATATTGGCAGTTACATACGGTGCTACGCATAGGCTGTTGCCTGGACATTGTCACATAGAGATTTGTCAGACGTACCTGCTAGCGGGTGTGCAGTATCCAGGAGCTCAGGCAGGCCACATGTGTAGATATCTCCAAGTCTTTCTGCAAGCTCACGCTCGAGGGCCGATAGTGGGGAGATGAGGGGGCCCCCGCCACCTGTCCCCAGGGCATGCTGGTGTTCAGCCACCATCACCTGCCGTACACCTCTTTTTATGTCAGAAAATCTTTTTTTCAGACTGTCCGTGTCTCTTGGTGGGCCACCCGCCCCAGCCACTGCTAGCCTCACATCCTCCCACACAGCATTGCGGTTCCCCACGGGTGTTTGGCTACTGAGGCGGCCGAAGAGGACATCGTAGTTCTCCAGAACCATGCTCAGGAGACTGTGGTTCTCCTGGTCACTGAATCTCATCGCCCTCCTCCGCTGCGTAGCTGGCACAGGTGGGCGCTGTCTTTTGCCAGTGTGTCTTTGCACCTCCACACCTGTATTCCCCGATGGGCCTGCAACGGCCTCAGGCACCGGTGTCACCGCCCCACCCACCTCTGCAGTGCACTGTTGTTCTGCATCCCCACCGGCCTCATCAACATTCACCCCCTCGCTCCCCCTCTCCCCCTCTCTCTCCATCACCCTCTCACCTCACCACTCCCCACCCAGCACAGGACACCACACGCCACCCTACACACTGCAGACCACCCCACCCCACCCAATCCACCCTACCCTGCACAGAACACAACAATACACATAAAACAGACACAGAAACAGTGCTACACCAAATACGATTGGCACTCTACAGACACACAGCCTCCTCTCCCCCTACAACACCTTCTACCTCTTCAGTATCACACACGCCTCTGTTTCTCCTCACTCCCTCACTGTATCTTACAACACCCTCGTCGTTTACCTGTGGTACAGTGTGTTTTATACCATATTATCATTGCTTTTTGCCGTTGCGCATGCGTTTCTTTTTCTTTTTTTGTGCGCCGCTGATGTGCGCGTGCGCTGTCGTCTGTGCGCGCCGCGGATCTGCGTCAGAGATGTGCATGGGCGTGTATGGGTGCGGCGCATTCAGATGCACATGCCGTCATCACGCATACACGCCCCAGCGCGGACAAAATGGACGTTTCACCACACTTTTTCGGTTGAGCATGCGCTGTTGCTGTTCGGCTTTGTTTTCCGCGCCACAGATGTGCGCATGCGCTTTCGTCTGTGCGCGCCACGGATCTGCGTCAGAGATGTGCATGGGCGTTTGGGTGCGGCGCATTCAGACGCACATGCCGTCATCACGCATACACGCCCCAGCGCGGCGCACACGGACGGCAGGGATTGCTCTATGGGATGCACATGCACACGGCGCTCCCCCACGGCGCACAATGACGCACAACGTCACAGGCGCACATCTCAACACCAGAAATACATCTATATATCCTCAGGCATAGATAGTACACATTGAGGGTTGTATTGTAGGAGAGGTGTACGTTTGGAGAGGGTGACATATTGATCAGGCTAGGTTATCTGTGTAGTTCATTGTCTATTGGGTTGTACTGTGTGTATTGTATTGTATTGTGTGTATTGTGTTGTGTATCGCATCCGTTTGTTCAGTTTGTCAGTCGGTGTTTGTGAGTTGGTCGCTGTTGTGGGAGGTTTGTGTGTGTGTTGTAGTGTGTTTGTGTAGGCCTGCGGGGTGAGGTGATGGCTGGGATATATGTTTCTGCATGTGCCCTGGATGGTGAGCAGATGCTGCGGTTGCCGGACATGGGGGATGGTGTCCATGGGGCTGAGGCACAGGGCATGGGTGTAGTCCCGCAGCAAATCAGACCTGCAGCTGTGGAGGAGGGCCAGGCAGCTGATGTACGTGCACAGCGCAGGAGACGTGCCGAGGTGCAGGCTCGGCAGCCTCGCCTCTACAGGCCCAGGGCCCAGCTCCAGGACATGCGTGAGGACCAGGTCATCTCCCTGTACAGGCTGAGCACAAGGGCTATTAGGGAGCTCTATGAGGATCTACGACCTGACCTCGAGCCCCTGACTAATCGGTCCCATGCCATACCGGGTTTAGTTAAGCTCCTTGCTGCTTTACATTTCTTTGCCTCTGGCTGTTTCCAACACTCAGTGGGCGCAGTGGGTGGCATGAGCCGACCCTCCTTCTCCCGATGTCTCCACCAGGTACTGCGTGCCATGGTCAGCCGGGTGGGGAATTACATAGCCCTTCCCCACAATAGGCAACATTGGGGGACCCTGAACCAAGCCTTTGAGGCTGTAGCTGGGATACCACACGTGATGGGAGCTATTGATTGCACACATGTTGCCCTGGTCCCACCTAGAGACAGGGAGGTGGTGTTCCGCAACCGCAAACACTACCATTCCCTGAATGTTCAGGTTGTATGTGATGCTGATCTGCATATTCTGAATGTGGTCCCACGGTTTCCAGGGTCCACCCATGACTCCTATATCCTGCATCGCTCAGCACTATTTCGACAGTTTGAGGAGGGACTGTATGGGGACTGCATCCTGCTGGGTGAGTATGTCCACACATATGATGTAGTCTGTAGGTGATATCATTTTGTCACTTAACATCTCTTATATATTGCACTATATACGCTCTGTGTGTTAGGCAGCTGAGCTCACGTTCAGCAGACATTGTGGGCGGGGTGTAGACATTGAGTTGCATGTGACATGATGAGCCATGTCACATCTGGTTGGAAACAATACCTGGGGGTGATATGCTGATGGTGTAGGGGGACATATGCACATGTTCAGATGCATGTACATGGGTGTGCATTTCAACGTGTGTGTGTATTTCACCGGGCCACAGGTGGGTGGGTGGGATTGTTGTCCATCACACCCACCTGTGCATTAGTGGCATTTGAGGTAACTGTGTTATGTCATGTCACATTTCTGTGAGTCACAAGCCATACACCTATCGCATATCATTTGTGTGTGTGAGGGCCACACCCCTACACATTACTGGGGTTCTTGAACATTGTTTGGTGGATGACATGGGTTGGTAGTTGTTTGGGGTTTCGACACATATGATGGATGTTCATAACCTTGGCAACGTTGGGTACACCTTTCCCTAGGTAGGGTTCTGGTTTAGGCATAGCCCATAACATGTGTGCATACACACGTGTGTTGTGAATGACTTTGGGCCACTGCAGATGGCCACTACTTTGGCATCAGTGTATGTCATTAATCTGATGTGTCTCTGACATTGAGAGAGGTGACAGCAAGGGCAGGGGCCAACTTGTGAGCGGGCAGAGAGGTGTTGGTACCCCATACAGAGGAACCTTGACAGTCTCTGTTGTTGTGATAGTTCAGGGCTCATGTGGGCTACAGTGTGCAGATCTGTGGAACACAGCTTAACAGGGATATTAACATGATGGTGACAGTGGACCGGGTGTCCACTGACATGGTTGTTGGTCAGCGGTCGACAGCATATGGCATCAGACTGCTGTCTGTAGGTATGTTGACCTTACTGGACACAGTGTTGTGAGGTGATATTGGGTTGATGTTGTCGAAATCCCAGGTCAGACATGTTCTGGGTGTGCATTTACATTGCCTCATACAACATTCTTGTGGTGTATAGCTTGCTAACATATACGTTTGACGTGTTGTTTGTGTGCTGGTGGTTTAGGCTGCCATTGGTGGTTTCAGAGATGCGGACATTGACTGCATACCAAGACGCATATGCCACACATAGCGGATCTTTGTTTGCAAAACTGTGACATTGCTGTTATTTGCCATGTCTGTCCAGACTACAGGGGCCCTTTCTGACATTTCTATCACCATAGGTCATATTCTGTCAAATGTATATTTGTGTTGTCATATGATTCTGTCAGGATGTGTAATGCACTTGTCTCTAAGGTCCATACCTGTGCAGATTTGTGGTGGCATGCGCTCATGCATTCACATGCATCATTCTCTTTTTGCAGGTGATGCAGGGTATGGATGTCGCCCCTGGCTGCTAACCCCTGTGCGTCAACCACGGACACGTGCAGAGCGGAGGTACAATGAGGCCCACGCCTCCAGCCGCTCTGTCATAGAGCGCACCTTTGGCGTTTTGAAAAGTCGCTTCAGGTGTCTGGATCGGACAGGTGGGGCCTTACAATATCAGGCAATGACTGTTGCAGAGATAATCGTAGCCTGTTGCATCCTGCACAACATTGCTCTCAGGCATGATATTGCTGCAGAGATTAATGAGGATCTTGCGGAGGATCCACCGTGCCCCCCTGTACGTGCCAGTGGTGACACACAGGCAGGCACAGCAGTCAGGCAGAGGTTGATTGCTGAGATATTCAGTGGTATGTATTGCACATCCTCCCACATATATGTGCTGTTGTGTGCATGTGAGGTTTATAACGGGTCATGTGTCTGCACATATAGCATTCAGATCCATCACTGCATTGTCCTTATGCTGAACATCCAACAGTAACATAGGGCCAGGGGTGTGCAATGGACAATGTGGACAGGGCACAACAGGGGCTGTTGGTGTTTTTGGGGTTTGTGTGTTGAGACACCTTTATGAGCTTTTGGGGGTCACAGTACCAGTTAGTGTCTGTGTGTGATAGCAACTGCTGTGCAAACACACTGTTTCCATTATAGTGTGTGTGTGGCACGGTGTCAGGCATATGTTCCGGGGTTAAATGGGGTGTAGATGGCAACATTTGTGGAGAGCTCTCATGCGGCCACCTTGTTTATGTACTACAATCAGGGTGTGCTTGTGTGTGTGTTATGCTATTATGGGCTAGCTATGTCTGTATGTTTATAATGTGTCATGCAACATGTATTACATAGCACAGTACACATGCGCATGACTGCATACCCATGATGGGATAGATTACATGTGACAGGTGTTGCTGCCACAACAAACGGTACCATATGGTATGTTGATTTACGTAGCACATACATGGCTAGGGTGAGGCATGTGGACATAGTCAGTGTGCAGCCCGGGGTCGATATCATTGGTTTCATCTTATATAGTGAGGTGTCATACATTGCAGTATTCTCACTGTACACACATACGGATGTGCAGCGGGTCACATCCTGAACGGGTGGATTACAGGACCCCACTGTAGAGCTGCATGTGTGTATATGTTTGCTAGTTTACCGATTTAGCAAATAAAGAGTGGCATATGTGGGTGATACTATCTGAACATCTACGTCATGGCTCTGGTACATGCTGTATGTCGGTCAGGTTAGCACAGTACACAGCCACATATGCCTTGTCTACACTGGCAAGGGATGTTATGTTGACATACACACACAGACCTATTTGGGTGATATGTGGTGCAGGTGCACATATAGCCTCTCCATGGATTAACATTCTCCCTGATACCCAGTGGGCTGACATGACGCCATCATGGTCTGATGAAAGACAGACATGGGGGTGTTGTCTGGTACACATGGTGATGACATTGCCATGTATTTAGGCACATGATCAGTGCACATATCTAAGTAATCATTGATGTACAGGATGTACACTGCATAATATTCCTTTGCACAGTGGATACAGGGGGTGGTACAGCATATTACCAGGTGTCACAGGTATGTACAATGGACTAACAAACAACATTAGGGGAGTCATAGACACGGAGAGGGGGTAATGTTGTCAACCTGGCCAACACAGACTAATAGTGCGACCTTGGGATGTGTTTCACACATGGTGTTTGCAGACACCTCCTTAGACAGGTGTGAGGTGCAACCAAGGGTGGTGGGGGCAAATGAGTAATAGGGGGACATTTCATTGGTATCATACGTCTACATGCTGCCTCTCCCATGTGGTATATCAGTACAGTGTGAGGGTGAACAGTCAGTCGTTGGGTCAGGTTGTGGGGTCTGCCAGCTGTTGACATTGCTGTGTACTGTGGGTTTCACAGATGGGACATGACATATATTTTGTGATGGTTTGTTTCCCTCTCCACAGGACCAGCTTCATGAGGATGCTGTTCCACTGTAGCATTGGCACATGAGGGCCCATCGTCCAAGATGCTGTGGTCCAGGGTAGGTGGATCTACAGCTACATTGTGCGTACATGGGTTCATGGGAGCAACATGTCGCCTGTCATGTGTCATATGAGGCAGCTGGTGTTGTACAACTCTCCCCTGACAGCCTCCCTTACCCATATTTTGGGGTGGTGACCCATCTCCCCATGTGTTTGTGTACAGTATGTTCGCAGGGACACCTTTTCAGTCAGATGTACAGCAGAGTTAGATGTGTTTTTGGTTGTCGTGTTTTACGGATACTGCATTTTCTGTCTACACCATCATATTTAGATCAGACATCACCAAGGTATATGTGCATGTGACTTGGCCATGATGTGCACAGGTTTGCACTTGTGCACATTCAGCCCATGTTTTTCAGCTGTGCCCCTGACCAACGCATACTGTGTGTGTGTTTGCGCTTATGTTTTGAATATGTCCTCCAGCATTGTCCAGGCATGGTACATTATCACGTGCTCTCATGGGTGTGCACCTGGGGGGCATGGTGGGGTGTACTACCTCTACTGTTGTGCTGCTTGCCTTGTCACCATGGTCCACATGTGTGGTGAGCTGTGAGCAGCAATGTGTCTTGTGTTTTGAGAGACAGGTGTTGAGCAACATTTATTTCTCTCATATGTAGGCATGCTGTGGAGATGCATCAACAGTTGATGTACATGGTAAATCGACATGTCTGGCTGACATTGTCTCCCTTCGCTGTGACCTGATGTGGCTATGCAGTACTTGGAGGAATTGATGAGGGCCGCATGATGCACACATAGGGTTTGTTTTAACTTTGCGAATTTGATATTACATCTGGCTGTACCTGTCCTGGGGTTTATGATCCTCACATGGACATGTTATGTAGCATCGCTGTAGACACAAACAGATGCATATAGTGTGTAGCTGTGAGATGCCCGTGTGACCTGGGATTGTACATAACCATATCCATGTGACAGCCATGCCTGCATTTACATGTACTGTTGGCGCTCATCTCCTTTTTTTTTATATGCATCTGCTGTAATTTGTGACTTTGCATCCCTTTGGTCTGTATTTTGTGTATTGTGATTCTTGGCAATCTGTTCTGTTTTGGCAAGGTGTCTAACAATACCATACTTCTCCTCTCGTGACACAGGGCAGGTGACATAACAGCACCATTTCCTCCACGGCATCTGGCTCACCATCCAACGTCTGTTGTGGGACTGACGTTCATCTTATTCTTTCCAGGGAGATGTGCCATTGGATGTTTGACCTATGTTGGTGGCACACAGGCCTGTGATGGACAATTTTGCTCTTTGACCGCTGACTTACCCATGATAGACCTGTACAACACACAGTGTGTGCCATGCTGTGGCTGTGTGTCGTGCTGCTGACAGGGACACAGATGGACTTTCATGGACTGTGTCATATTGGACGATGGCACTTTACTGTGCATGGCCAGGTTTGCATGGTGTGTTTTGCGATGATCTTTTGGCTGTCAAGGACACCTTGCTTTTGGGACACTGTGCGCATCAGGGACTGACATAATCTATGTATTTCTGACATCCTTCCACAGTTGGTTAGTGTATAGGTGTGTCCCATGTGTGTGACATGGCACACATGATATGTTACTTTGTGGGTTTCAACATCAGCATACAGCCATGTTTGTGGCACGGGGGCACACATGGAGGGATCCAATTGTCTATGTCCACCTGCCCCACACCTGAACAAGGTGCAGGTTCTGCCACATACACACTTTCATGTCCGCCACCATCCTTGTTAGATGTGTGGAGGGGCCAGGGGTGCTTAGATTCATGTGTGGCATCACTGTACCATGTTTGTGTACAGCTGGTGCCTGTGCTTCTCAATAACTATGTTTGTGAGACACTGCATGTGGACCTATGGCTCTGTGTGGTTCACTGTAGGCTGTCTGACCATCATTTGCATCTGGACATGCTAGTTATTGTATATGTTTACTGTACAGATGTGACACTCTGCATGTCTGTCCACGCGGTGCAGTGCACATTTGCAGAGTCCTGTTTTACCCCCTGCATTGACAACAGTCTCATTAGGCCATTATATTTGGTGTGGGTCAGAGTGGGTGTCCATTGTCCTCCTACACTTCAGCATTGCATGGACCATGCTATCGGTAGCCAAACACTGTCCACCAAACAAACAATGCAAGGGGACATACTGCACGGTGTTATGTCTGCACCTTTCAGGGAGTTGTGTGCTTTGTATTTTCTCTGTGTTCATGTGTCCCTGCTACCTGTTAGCATACAATCATTCAGCTCTAGATGATATTTGTCATGTACACTGAATACTTTCTGATGTGCCAATCAGCCATTATGTGGGAGGTTGGACATAACTTAATGAGGGTGTTTGTCACATGTCAACATTGTGCCAGCATATGTCTTTCTCTTTTGGGGGCCACCTGTGTTGCATGAGGGCTATGTTGGGGGGGGGGACATGTGATGTGTTTGGGGTCTTACGCTTACAACGCCTCGAGTCTACATGCCCTCATATGTAGCTCACACATTGTGGGCATGCAGCAGATGCTCGTGTATGTGGCCCTGGAACCCAGTGCATATCATGCACCTGTTCCACCAGAGATCTCATGCCACTCAATTGTGCGCAGGCATTGACCTTTATGTGGCATGTGTGTTTGTACCTTGCTGACTGTGTTCCCATCTTTAAACAGGGAGGGGCTTACTTTGAAATTATGATTACACTGTGTACAGTAACTGGGAGGTGTGATCCAAATAAATATATGTATTATACAGACATTAGTTCCTTTTGCTGCTTGGTCATGTTCACACACATGCACTACAATGTCTACCTTTGCATATGTCATGACTCCTTGTGACCTTGGGACTCCGTGGTTACCTTGACAATGTTCCTCGAGTTACTCTCCAAGGGCCACATGATCTGGTTTTCTGAAATGAGGCCTGGTTGCCTTGTGTGCATGACAGTTTTGTGACGACTAGGCTGCTCCTCCTCTCGTAGAGCACATTCACACTTGTGTCTACTGGTTTGCTTGCAAGGTGCATGTCCACCTGTGCTCACAACAGTGTACGATGGCAGCTGTGCATGTGTCTGGCATTTTGCACATCACAGGTTCTTACTGGTTCACATACAGACCCTGTCTTTGGCATATTATGTATTCCTTGGGCTCAGTGTATTATTTGTGGGTGTGGTTGGTGGCATGTGATTTCAAATAAGGTTATGCGTTTAGCCCACGATATGCTTTGTTTTTAATTATTTTGTACATTATGCTGACTTGACCATTAGTTCACTGCAGGTTAATCAACTCTACACACACCCTTGTCTGTGATCAGGGTGCAGCAGGGTGTGCACTGTGTGCTGCCTAGCCAGCAGATATCATCTGTTACATAGGTTTCTCTCATTATGTTGTTTACACTGCTGTGCACCTGGGGGTGTGGTGGTGCTGGGTTTCAGCAGGTGTGTGTTCACCCTTTTTCATGTGTTGCTCTCTGCTGTCCTGTCCATGATCAGTACATTGCTTCGCCACGCATCCTCCACTGCCCTTGGGGATACCTTGCTTTGCTCTTGTTATGTCTGTATATATTTATGTATTTGTTTTGGTATCCCACTTTTCACACGGTCAAGGGGGGTTTCATACGAGGGGGGGGGGAGGTTTTACATGTTGGCCACGGCCATTGCCAGGGGGGCTACATTGACGGTTTCAAATGGGGACATAGGACATACTATGGACATTGACAGATTGTGCACATTGTCATATTTGTATGGGGTGGGTTAGGGGTTGGATTAGTGGGGTTCCTGGGACAGTATGTTTTTCAGCTGTATTATAATGGATTAGTGGTCTGGGTTGTTACCAGGACATCTTGGGGGGCTGTGCATGATACATGGGGCATGAAGTTCAGGGTCTCGATTGCAGGTCCCTTGCGGGCATTTGGTTCATTTGTTGCTTACAGTACCGGAGTTGGTGGGGGCTTGTCTGGTAGTTGTGCCGTGGCCTGGGCGACACAGTCTGGTGTTGCTTTGGGGGTTGCGTGCTTCATGTATGACTTTGTTGGTATGTGGGAGGGCTTTGTATTGACTCCTTGCTTCAGGTGCCTGTATGTATGTTTCTTTCAGGATTGGGGTGATGTGGTCTGTATATTTTGCATGCTGTGTCTACAGCATCACATATCATTGTGTGTTTGTGCATGCGTCCCTGGTCCCAACTACAGACTGTGATCTGAAATGTACACAGGAGTTCTGCAGGTGCATTTGTTCATGGTTTCCCTTGTGGGTTTGCCTGTCCTTACAACCAGCATGCATGTAGCGTGAGGGCCTGGACTATTTCTGACTGCACCCTTTGCTAAGACACACACATTGGTGCTGTTTCCTACCTTTTTTTGCTTTTACATTTCTGGGGTTGTTGGTATGTGTGATTCCTCTCTGTTCTCTTGGATGTGCATGCGTGTCCTGCAGTTGTGTTTTCCATTTGTTTGACTGTCATATGTTGTCAGGTTTGTGCTGTGGACACATTGTACACTCATCTGAGTTGTGAGCCATGCATCTGTCCATCTTCTGTCTGCCAACTCTTGTGTCATGCTACCCTGATGTGCATGCAGCTGCAACCCTTCCTGCACTCCTACACCTTCCTGCATCACAACTCTCCATGTTGGTCGCTCCTGTGTTTGCTCTGCATATCATCGCTAGTCCACTGTAATCATGATATTTCACAGATCCTGCCATTTCAGCCCCTCTGCTGGACACATCTTCCCATCCACGGTTACACACCATCATTATAACATGGTACATTATCCATCACTCTGTACATAGCTACAGCTGGCACCGGTGTCTTTATCCATTTCTGTTGCCGCCACATAGCCTTGTGGAGATCTTTGTGGTACAGCACCTGTGATGTCAGTGTTTCTTATACTTTTGGATTGCCTTTCCTTTCGGCTCTGTGCAGTATTTGGGTTACATGTGCACTCGCATTTGATGATGTGGTTGTTTATGATGTGCATTGTGTAGCAGCCTAACGGAACGATACTCTGGCTAGGCTTGTGTTTAGATGGCAGCACAGCTTACTGTACAGTTGCATTCTGAGAAAACAGATGTCACTAAGCCAACCTTGGTCACTGCTCATTTGGCACCATGACCCCTGCACCATCACGCAATGCCCTAACCATTGTGCTACACTGCTGTTCCCTCCTGCATGTCTGCTCACCTACCTGGGATTTCCCTGCGTTAGACTGCACAGTGATGCCAGCACTGACTGTGCTTGGACCATGCCCTGCCTCATACGACAAACTGTAAAGCACCCTACACACGACATTGTGATTTCCTTGGTGGACAATGCGCTTTAGGATTTGACATGTGAGGTACCTTATATTGCGTCATATGCATCACCTGATATTACAGTGCTTTCATAGTGCATTTGCAAGGGGGAGTAACAACAATAACATGTAAAATGCCTCCTAGATCACTATTGCTCATGACAGATGATGGCTCATCTAGCCGCTTCATTGGGCACTGCAGGGGATTGAACCCCCGATCCCTGCTCCATTGGTAGGCGTCGTTCCCATCGTGCTGTGGCTCAGCTCGTGTGCTTTCCCATCCGCGCGCCGCCTTATGCCGCACAAAGTTCCTCTACCTCGTAAAGGATTAGTGCGCCGCCTTCTGCTGCCCACTATTTCGGTGCCTCCTAAAATGTTGCCTGAGCCTGCCGCTTCATTGGGCACTGCGGGGATTGAACCCCCGATCCCTGCTCCATTGGTAGGCGTCGTTCCCATCGTGCTGTGGCTCAGCTCGTGTGTTTTCCCATCCGCGCGCCGCCTTATGCCGCACAACGTTCCTCTACCTCGTAAAGGATTAGTGCGCCGCCTTCTGCTGCCCACTATTTCGGTGCCTCCTAAAATGTTGCCTGAGCCTGCCGCTTCATTGGGCACTGCGGGGATTGAACCCCCGATCCCTGCTCCATTGGTAGGCGTCGTTCCCATCGTGCTGTGGCTCAGCTCGTGTGCTTTCCCATCCGCACGCCGCCTTATGCCGCACAAAGTTCCTCTACCTCGTAAAGGATTAGTGCGCCGCCTTCTGCTGCCCACTATTTCGGTGCCTCCTAAAATGTTGCCTGAGCCTGCCGCTTCATTGGGCACTGCGGGGATTGAACCCCCAATCCCTGCTCCATTGGTAGGCGTCGTTCCCATCGTGCTGTGGCTCAGCTCGTGTGTTTTTCCATCCGCGCGCCGCCTTATGCCGCACAACGTTCCTCTACCTCGTAAAGGATTAGTGCGCCGCCTTCTGCTGCCCACTATTTCGGTGCCTCCTAAAATGTTGCCTGAGCCTGCCGCTTCATTGGGCACTGCGGGGATTGAACCCCCGATCCCTGCTCCATTGGTAGGCGTCGTTCCCATCGTGCTGTGGCTCAGCTCGTGTGCTTTCCCATCCGCGCGCCGCCTTATGCCGCACAAAGTTCCTCTACCTCGTAAAGGATTAGTGCGCCGCCTTCTGCTGCCCACTATTTCGGTGCCTCCTAAAATGTTGCCTGAGCCTGCCGCTTCATTGGGCACTGCGGGGATTGAACCCCCGATCCCTGCTCCATTGGTAGGCGTCGTTCCCATCGTGCTGTGGCTCAGCTCGTGTGCTTTCCCATCCGCGCGCCGCCTTATGCCGCACAAAGTTCCTCTACCTCGTAAAGGATTAGTGCGCCGCCTTCTGCTGCCCACTATTTCGGTGCCTCCTAAAATGTTGCCTGAGCCTGCCGCTTCATTGGGCACTGCGGGGATTGAACCCCCGATCCCTGCTCCATTGGTAGGCGCCGTTCCCATCGTGCTGTGGCTCAGCTCGTGTGCATTCCCATCCGCGCGCCGCCTTATGCCGCACAACGTTCCTCTACCTCGTAAAGGATTAGTGCGCCGCCTTCTGCTGCCCACTATTTCGGTGCCTCCTAAAATGTTGCCTGAGCCTGCCGCTTCATTGGGCACTGCGGGGATTGAACCCCCGATCCCTGCTCCATTGGTAGGCGCCGTTCCCATCGTGCTGTGGCTCAGCTCGTGTGCTTTCCCATCCGCGCGCCGCCTTATGCCGCACAACGTTCCTCTACCTCGTAAAGGATTAGTGCGCCGCCTTCTGCTGCCCACTATTTCGGTGCCTCCTAAAATGTTGCCTGAGCCTGCCGCTTCATTGGGCACTGCGGGGATTGAACCCCCGATCCCTGCTCCATTGGTAGGCGTCGTTCCCATCGTGCTGTGGCTCAGCTCGTGTGCTTTCCCATCCGCGCGCCGCCTTATGCCGCACAAAGTTCCTCTACCTCGTAAAGGATTAGTGCGCCGCCTTCTGCTGCCCACTATTTCGGTGCCTCCTAAAATGTTGCCTGAGCCTGCCGCTTCATTGGGCACTGCGGGGATTGAACCCCCGATCCCTGCTCCATTGGTAGGCGCCGTTCCCATCGTGCTGTGGCTCAGCTCGTGTGCTTTCCCATCCGCGCGCCGCCTTATGCCGCACAACGTTCCTCTACCTCGTAAAGGATTAGTGCGCCGCCTTCTGCTGCCCACTATTTCGGTGCCTCCTAAAATGTTGCCTGAGCCTGCCGCTTCATTGGGCACTGCGGGATTGAACCCCCGATCCCTGCTCCATTGGTAGGTGTCGTTCCCATCGTGCTGTGGCTCAGCTCGTGTGCTTTCCCATCCGCGCGCCGCCTTATGCCGCACAAAGTTCCTCTACCTCGTAAAGGATTAGTGCGCCGCCTTCTGCTGCCCACTATTTCGGTGCCTCCTAAAATGTTGCCTGAGCCTGCCGCTTCATTGGGCACTGCAGGGATTGAACCCCCGATCCCTGCTCCATTGGTAGGCGCCGTTCCCATCGTGCTGTGGCTCAGCTCGTGTGCTTTCCCATCCGCGCGCCGCCTTATGCCGCACAACGTTCCTCTACCTCGTAAAGGATTAGTGCGCCGCCTTCTGCTGCCCACTATTTCGGTGCCTCCTAAAATGTTGCCTGAGCCTGCCGCTTCATTGGGCACTGCGGGGATTGAACCCCCGATCCCTGCTCCATTGGTAGGCGTCGTTCCCATCGTGCTGTGGCTCAGCTCGTGTGCTTTCCCATCAGCGCGCCGCCTTCTCCCTCCCGCGCAGCTTTTCCAGGCGGTAATGTGCGGGGCGCACATTGGCGCATATGTAAACCGCGTGTTTTTCTTTTTCAGGACGCAACGCCCACTCCTTATATGGCACACGCACACTAGCGCGGCCCCGCACGTTATGAATGTTTAGTAAACATACCCCTTAATCTTCAAAAAAAAATTTTCACGTAATGACGTCAGGTACGTCGAAGCTCAACTCTTTAAATACACATGGTTAACAAGATAGACGCATGTGCGGCGTTTTTTAGAAGCAGGGCAGCTCCGAGTAACACGCCAAGCTACGAATAAAGATTTGAATAGGAATCAACCAACAGGTATGCATCTTTATATACTGGTAGATAGAATCGAACATGATCCTCTAATGATTAAATAATAGTACAATAGGTATGATGACGTTATATTGATCTACCTGTTTTATTCGGTAGTATTTCGTCTCATCCAGTAATTGCATGAAATGACATCTAATGTTAATGCCAATGGGAGCATTGATACCAACCTCCTGGAGAAACCAGCAGATTGTGAAACGCGAATTGGTACCAACTGAAAGTGTCAGGGAAAATCATAACAACATGACAACTTCTCCCTGAATGAGGCTAAACAAAGATAACATGCGGTGCATCATCTAAGAACAACTAGATGACCTTTACGAAATTCTGAGACCGAGAGAGGATATTACCTTCAAGTGCCATCAAAGATAAGTGTGATGATACTGTTTATATTAGAACTTACAGAAAGGATGTATATCAGTATGGTCACAACAGAAATATGAAAATAATCCTCTATGAGAACCGAGGTCGTTGATGCATATATCGGCACAAGTTCAGGGTAACGCCTGAGGCAGAGTGCCCATTTGAGTCTGAGACTTTTGGTTTCTCAATAATAATACAGGTGTACACTCCCCACTAGTCACTACCTTAGTATTTTTGAGGGATTTCAGCATTTTAGTGATTTAGGTCAACCCTCAGAGAACAGACCAAACAACATACAAGTGTTAATCCACAGACAAGGAAGTTCTCCTGGCCAGGGAGATAAACAGCCTTGAGAAACATGTTGTGCCTGAGCGCAAACAAGCAAAGGTCCTGTGCCTCCTGACAAAGGAGCCTGGACCCAGTGCCACCCTGCTTGTTCACATAGAACATGGCTACTTGGTTGTCTGTCTGTATTAAGACAGACTGGTGAGCCAGGGTTTGAGAGAAAGTTTTGATGGCTAAGCGAATAGCCTGTAGTTCCAGTAGGTTGATCTGTTGCGTGGCCTCCCAGGGAGACCACAGGCCCTGGGTACACTTGTCCCGACAATGTGCCCCCCAGCCTTGCAAGGAGGCATCGGTGATTAACACTACTGTGAACACAGGTATCTGAAAAGGCACCCCTTGTAGTAAGTTGGGGGGGGGGGGTGCAGCCACCAGCGTAGGGAGTTCAGGAATGGTTTGGATACCCGTACTCTGTCTCTGAGGCGTCGTGTGGCCTGTGTCCACTGAGTTCTGAGGCACCACTGGGCAGGCCTCATGTGGAGCCGGGCATTTGGAGTCACATGTATTGTCGATGCCCATGACATGCTCATGTGGCCCAGGAGCCTCAGACAGAGTTTGGCAGAAACCAGTGGCATACTGAGAAACTGGTTTGCCAAGTCCATCAGTCTTTGGGCTCTGTCTTCTGGCAAGTAAGCCTTTGCTTGCAGAGAGTCTAGCCTTGCCCCTATGAACTCTAGGTTCTGGGAGGGGAGCAAAGTGGACTTTGCGAAGTTTATGACAAAACCCAGGTGTTGAAGGAGAGAGATAGTTCGGAGGGTGGCTTGCCTGGCCTCCTGGCATGTCTGACCCCTGATGAGCCAGTCGTCCAGGTAGGGGAAGACAAAGATACCCTGATTCCTCAAGTAGGCCGCCACCACTGACAGGCACTTTGTAAAGACTCTGGGGGTGGAGGTGAGGCCGAAAGGCAGTACTCTGTACTGATAATGGTTTCCTCCCACAGTGAACCTGAGGTACTTTCTGTGGTCTGGATGAATGAGGATGTGAGTGTACGCATCATCCAGATCTAAGGAGCATAGCCAATCTCCCTGCTGGAGGTAGGGCAGTAATGTTCCAAGAGTAAGCATCTTGAACTTTTCTTTCTCCAAGAACTTGTTGAGATTTCTGAGGTTGAGAATAGGCCTGAGGCCCCCGATTCGCTTTGGTACTAGGAAGTACCTGGCGTAGAAACCGTGACCTTGTAGGTGGGGAGGCACAGGCTCCACCGCCTTGTCTCGCAGCAGACCCTGAAGCTCTCGAAGGAGGAGGTCTGTGTGCAGAAGAGGCCTTGGAGGCTCTCCTGGGAAGTAAGGAGGAGGCAACTGTTGGAAATGGAGCATATAGCCCTTGTGGACTATGCTTAAGACCCAATTGTCTCCTGTAATGGGTGGCCACCTGTGGGCAAACAAGGCTAGTCGACCTCCTGTGCAGGGATGGGACAGCAGAGACGGAGAGGCTATGCTTTGGTAGTCAAAATCCCCCACCCTGCTGAGTGAGAGCAGGAGCCGGAGGCTTGGGGGTCTTCTGCCTACGGGTCCCATGTCCCTGCCCCTTGGCCTGCTGACCCTGCTGGGGAGCTGGGGAGGCCTGGTAATGTGGGAACTGTTTGTAGGCAGTCGCCTTCCTCGGGTAAAAGGACTTCTTACCTGAGCCCTTC
This sequence comes from Ichthyophis bannanicus, assembly GCA_033557465.1. NCBI lineage: Eukaryota > Metazoa > Chordata > Amphibia > Gymnophiona > Ichthyophiidae > Ichthyophis > Ichthyophis bannanicus. The sequence continues at coordinate 920,951,898 of CM066035.1, read as the reverse complement.
TTTTTCTGAGAAGGGGCAGAAGTCTTCCTGGACAGCCTTGTCCTAGTGAGGTGCTCGGTTTCGAGCTCAGCAGCCTTCTCGGCCATGGGCTTGCCAAAAAGGTTTTCACCTTGGCAAGGGACATCGACCAACTTGTCCTGTACCCATGGCTCGAGGTCCGATGACTGCAGCCATGCCTGGTGTTGAGCCACGATGCCGGCTGCCGCAACACGGGCCGAGGCCTCAAAGCCATCGTAGGCTGCTCGGGACATGAACTTAGAGCATTCCCGTACTCCCGAGGACAAGGACTTGAACCTCTGCAAAGGCTCCCCGGAGAGACCAGCAGAGAACCCGGCAAGCTCCTTCGCCAGGTCCCGCAAGTACATGCCCATGTACAGCTGGTAGGACTGGACACGGCAAGCAAGCATCGAGCCCTGGAAGCACTTTCTACCAAACGCATCCAGGTTCCGGGCCTCCCTGCCGGGGGGCACCGCAGAGTGCATCTTCTGGCTTTTCAGACGATGCATGGCCGATTCCACCACCACGGAATGGTGTGGTAGCTGCGCCTTTTAGAAGCCAGGGCTCTTACGGAGTCGATAAATAGAATTGACCCGCTTGCTCAAAACCGGCGCCGAGGCCGGTGCCTCCCACATCCGGAAGAGGAGCCGTTCCAGCATCGGAGGAACCGGGACAGTAAAGGCCTCCTTTGGAGGAGAGTCATACTGGAGGGCCTCGAGCTCTTCGGCTCGAGGCTCCTCCTCGGGGTCCGCGGGAATCACCAAAGCTGTGGCCATATCCCTAACGAACTCCGAGAACCGGGTATCCTCCGGGGGGGGGGGGGGATCTACTCCGGGGTTCGGACTGCGGTGAGTCCAAAGGGACGCACCGAGTCCGAAAGGTATCGGGGGACTCCTCGTCCTCCGTCTCCCATGCGGACTCGTCCGAAGAGGAGTTGGGGGGCTTCAACCACGTGGATCCCGGCAGCACCCACCCTGATGCCGAAGGCACCGGCGTCGACACCCTCGGTCCCGAGCGGGAGGTCGAGGGTGACCGCAACCGAGGACAACCTCAAGCCTTCATGGTCTCGAGTATCGGCTCGGTCTCCGGGGTCGACTTTGACGTCGATGTCCCGGTGGTCGGGGCAGATGCACCAGCAGGGCTGGCCATCAGCACCCACTGCTGATCCATGAAGGCAGACAATCTGCACTCCAAGGCTGTCAGCCTGAGTCCAAGCTCAGGAGACTCAGCAGCTACCGACTCGGGCCCCGGCGGCGCCAGGCCCGACATCGGCTCCCTGGGAGGAGAGTCCTCGAGGACAACAGGACTTACGTGTCCAGCAGACTCCGGCTCCACACGAGGCATTTTGGACGGCTTCTCCTGTTCCAAGGGCCCGGGACAGCGGTCGGGGGTCTGAGACCTGGCCCTCAAGGAGCCAGGGACCTCCTCCAATGCCGCCCTCGCAAGCCGCTTCTTCCTCTTTCATTCCCAATCGGGGGACCCCCTGTCCGAGGAACCCCGGTGATGCTTGGGGTCAGATTCCCGAGACGTCAAGGCCTCAGATGAGGTCTGGGCCCGGCCGGAGGCCGAATCAGAAAAAAGCCTTTCCTTTTGATGCTGTCAACTGCTGATGCTGTGACATTTTGCCACACGGGCCACAGATCTTAGGATCATGATCTGGACCGAGGCACCGAAGGCAGCAGTCGTGTGTGTCGGTGAGAGACATCAGTTTCTTGCACCGATCACACTTGTTGAAACCACTGGAAGCCATCGGGGAAAAAAGGGCCCCCGTGAGGTCAAAGGACCGGCCTTCCAGGGAAAAGAAAAAAGGGCGCGAACGCCAGCCACTAAGGGCAAAAACCGAAAAAACAGAAGATGGGCTCGATACCGGTGTACCGAACCCTGCGGGAAGGGGAACCGGCGTCGAACCGGACAAGAACCGCGATGAAAATCGCAAGAAAAATCTAACTTTCTCCGGGTGACACGGACAGATGTCCGTTGGGCTCCTCTGAAAAAAAGACTGAGCAAGATGGCACCTTTAGGTGGGAAGGGGACCGCGCATGTGTGCAGTATTCCCAAAGGCTTTCATAGAAAGTTGGGGAAATGCTCCCAAGGGCTCCATCGACATCGATGTCATCCATATGTGAGGACTGACTTCCTGCTTGGTCCTGGAGAAATGCTATTATCTTTCTTCTAAAATTGCATCTGCCATGGTGGAAGAGGAAGAGGTTCTCCTTTCGGTTCCTAACAATTTCAATTTGACTGCTTTCTTAGAAGATACGCAAGATGATATTTCCAGTTGGGCTACTTTATTAGTAACCCTGACCTCTGAGGAGGACAAGATTACCATTCTTAAAGCATATTTCAAGAGAAAAGAAATAAAATTTTGTGGGGACAGGGTGTCGATTTTTCCTGACGTATCACCGTCACACAGTTGCGTAGAAAAGCTTTTCTTGTGTTTAAAGTTAGAACTCTTGCTCTTGGGGCGACTTTCTTTTTAAGATATCCTTGTAAATGCTGCGTTACTTTAGGGTATGATAAATTTGTATTTTTGTCTTCCTCGGAATTGGAAAAATGGATTCTTGAAAAGGAAAAGGCTCATTGATCTTCTAGGTCTTATCAATTTTCTTTACGCGTTTTTCAGTTGGGGCAAGGGAGTAGTCTCACCAGACTGTTGAGTTGGCTAGGGATTTTCCCTTTATGGGTATAATTTCCCTTGCTTTGTTTTCCTTATTTCGGTATGATTCTCATATATAAGTGTATGCTTCCCCGAGACGTGGGCTGATGTACTTTAAAATTTTGTCTTATAATGTTTGTTCCTGTTATTTTTCTATTTCTTTATACTGTAAATTTACTGTATAATTTGTAAAACTCCTATAAATAAATAATTTAAAAAAAATGTCACCTTAATGTCCTTTCCTTGCGTCCTACACAAAAGCACAAATCCACGTGCACCGAACAAACCCAGTCAAAAAACATGGATAACACAGGAAGAATATTTTTATTAAACCACTTTCAGCCAATGGCCCGACACAGGCTGTGTTTCGCTATATCTTTATCAGGGGCTAAGTTTGACTAAAAATATTTATTTATTTTATTTATTTATTTAGCAAATATTTGTATCCCGCTCCTTCCAGCGATCAGAAGCGGGTATGATTACATTGAGAAACTGCCGAATCAAGGCAGGTACAATTTTTGTATGCATACAGATTGGTTATAGAAGCAGATCACACAGAGTTAACAATTCTTAGTTATGGGGAAGTCATTTACACTTAGTTATAGGGGAAGTCAATTACATATGTACATCATTTACAGATAACACATAAAAACATATTAAATATAAAATCATATAAATTTTAACACAATAATTAAAAAATAAATTAAAAAACATCTTTAAAAGTAAACAAAGCACCATAAGCAAACAAAGTATACATATAAATCCATTAAAACATAAATGAAATTATAAATATGTAAACAATGTATGTAAAGGTGATTTCACATAAAAACAAATTAGGACGTACTGCTGTTACTAAGGGGCATGTTTACTAAAATCCGCAAAATAGCGCGCCGCAAAATAGCGCACGGCAACGCGGCACTGAAACGCGTTTAAACGCCCCGCACACGTGCGTGTCACCCCCGCACAGGTACGCGGCTCACTAACGGGCCCCGTACAAGTGCGGGCCCGCAAATGTCCGATAGAGGCGTGGAACGGCGAAAGGAGGGCGGAGGAAGGCTCCGGAGGGGCGGAGGGACGGGGTCAATGGGTGGAGAGTGGGAGGGGAGAGGCTCCCCGCACAGTATCGGGCCCGAATTTGCATGTAAAACCCGAATTTGCATGTAAAACCCGAATTTGCATGTAAAACCTACCGCGAGTGAAACACTCGCGGTAGAAAGCATTTAAAGGGAAGAGAAACCATTTCCGTCAGCAATGTACAGGAAAACCGGGGAAACCAGCAAAACGTGAGCAGTGTGATATATGTGCACAGCACAAAAGTGAAAATAAAAATAGAAAATGACCACAACAGAACTATTAAAAATAGTAATTCAGCTGGGGAACAGGTATAGTGATGGGCAAATACAGAAATCACACCCAGCAAAGCTCCAGAAAAAAGAAATGAATTTTGGAAGGGTCTACTGAGAGGAGACTCTTCCAAAAACATTTCCACGTTTTGGAGCTTTCCTGGGAGTGTTTGCTATGGTTGCCCATTAATATCACTGTTGCCCAGCGTGGTGATATTTTGTCCCACATTTCCCATGGTCATTTCCGGGGTTTATGTGCACGTTTGTCACCAGACAGGGTGCATATGCCCACAGTAGAATTGCGTAGAGCAGGGTTTGTGACTCCATCCTGCCAGGCTTACTGCCTCCAGGGGCTGCACTGTCTCTGTGGCCAAAGTGTGGTACAGCGGACAGAGTCATTACCTCTAGGACCAGAGGGCAGAGGTTCAAAACCCAGCTGGGGCACCTGCCAGCCCAGTCCCTATATTTTACCCACCACTAAATAAAGATAGCGCAGACACCCCTGTTTGCATGGGGAAAACACCCATATTTTACCCAACACCGCACACACACCACAACAATGGGCATTACCTACAGCCAAGTCCCCCAAATGCAGTCCCATACTGCCACATTGCAATCAGGTCAACTGCTTTTTCTGAGAGAAGTTCATGCCAGCATGTTGGCGGACAAGTACATGTGGTGCAGGGGGCAGTGGCTGCTAACCACAGAAGACAGAGGCCTAGCCATGTGCAGGCTGGCACAGTCCACTGCAACAGACAGGTCCTGCCGGATCCACAGTCATGGACAGTCCAGGGAATCCAACCAATCTGTGGCTACACAGTGGTGCAGTGCACACAGACAGTGCATACAAGAACAGAAGGTCACAGGTTCAAAGCCCAGCTGGGGCTACTGCCAATCCTGCCCACATATTTTTCCCACAACTAAACAGTGATAGTAAGGACACACCTTTCATGGCGGGGACATATGCAATGGTAAGACATCTATCTTTTACCCCACTGAGCACAGACACCATGAACAGGGGCAGTACCTAGAGCAGAATCACCCAAATGCAGTCCTGGTGGGCCACATACCAGTCAGGTTCCATGCTGACACTCATACAAATGCCTGTGCTGTATATCTATGCACCACCCCCATGGCATGTAGATGTAGCCCATGCATATTCATGAGGGATAGCAGGAAAACCCGAACAGTGTGATGCAAACCTGGACTGGAGTTGGGAATCTGTGCCGTAAAGCAGCAGCCATCAAGGGCAGACACACCCACACCCACAGGCCCCATTGGCCAATGTCTCCTGGAAAGGCAGAACATTGGACCGTGCATGCAGCACCCAAAACGAGCACTTGCATAACTTACCAATGTCACCCTACACCTGAGGTATACGGTACACAGCTCGGAGACGTTTGCTAGGAGCACAGGCAGGCAGTTATCCATACGTTACGTACATACTGCTAGTTGACCCCATCCAAACAATCTGTTAGGTGTTTGCGGGGCATGCTCCAGGCCTGGCCTCTGACGGTGCTTACCACCCTGGGGAGTGACCACCAGCTGTAATGCGTACCATATCCATGCCTTGCCGTGCTCAGGACCGGTTTGGTGGGCAAGGCTACTTACCCCCTCAATCGTAGCACCATGATGGCAGAGGTGTGGAAGTGTGTGTCTGTCTATACAGTGGGTGTTGGCTGCAAGCCCCTTCAACAGCCCGCACTGCCAGCACTGTTGCCAGTATTGGCCAGTCAATGTGCATAATGAGGTGCAAGGTACCATGGGTATAGCCAGGGCAGGGTGGCGTGGCCAGGATGCATCTGCACTGGGCATAGGGCCCTGGCAGGGACATTGGCTGGGATATTGTAGTGTCCGGCCACCACCTACACAGACAGGGTGGCCAAAGCATGTCCTTCTGGGGGATCACGCTCACCCTGACTGTGCAGTGACCACAGCATGGCTAGGCCCCCCCATAGTGCTGTATAGTAGTTCTCTCATGTGATAGATATGGGTTTCTCTTTGGGGCCCAGTCACTGATCTATCTGCTTGCTGTGTATGCAGACAGCCCAGTTCTGGGTGCATGCATCTCCATTGGGAACATGCACTATGGACTAACCAGCAGACTGTTTGTAGCTGGTAAATGTCTTGCTATAATGGCTTGCTGCAGGGGAATATCTGGTGGTGGAGTGCAGCTTACCATACCCTGGGCTTATGTCTGTCTGCTATTGTGTTATGGCTGTGTATGGAGCTGCCTGCCTGGGGGGGGGGGTGGTGGTGGTGTTCCTCAGCAGGACTGGGGTTGATGTTGCCCTCTACTGCCACCTTTGCAGGGAGGTAGAGTGTGGATCCCTTGATGGGGACCATGTTTGCCACTTGGGGGGGGTGCCTGATGGCGGCAGACAGGGATATCCATGGTGTTTGTGCAGAAACTAGCTATCTTACACATTAACACTGCTTTGGAACGCCCGCTTGGCCTCCATCAGCCATGGCAGGTGTTGTTGACCTGGTCCTGGCCACCTCATTGCACACTCAGGGTGAGCACAGTACCCGCACGATGTAACGGTGTGTGGCTACTCTGTGCCAGTAAAACACCCGGTCAGTGCCCCCTACTAGGCCAAGGTGCTGTGTGGGTGCACCCGGTCACTTCCCCCAACAGGGCCGAGGTGCTGTGGGGGTGCATTCCCCATCTTGTGTCCATCTGCGGACAGCTAATTTGCATGTGCAGTGCATCATGGGTACGGGTGGCCTAACCCTATCCTGTTGACACCAGCAGACTGTCTGTGAGGTGACGTGTAGGCTATCTGCAGCCAGCCAGGGGCCTGCTTACAGCTATGGAGCTGTAGCGCAATGGTTACATCACTGCCTGTGCAGCCAGAGGTCATGGGTTCAAACCCACAGTGGGGCCCTTTGGTAGGGCTGTCCACAGCTTTATTTTTATTTACTGTACATATGTCTATGCCGGCAAGACCACCCTCAGCTTACTATACCCATTAGGTGCCTCTGAGGGTGCTTCATAGGGCGCCCTGTAGGCCACCTTATGGTTGCCATCCCTATAGGGTGCACTATACATTATCCTGTGTCGCAACATACATGCTGCCCTATAGGGGTCATTCAAGGGTGCCTTGGCGAACAGTGCACTGTAACATGTGCCTTATGGGCTGCCGTATGTTAACATGCTGGGAGAGTGCGTTTGCTAGTAGTGATAACCAAATAAAATTATACAGCCTCCTACAGCACTCCACAACATAATACATACTGCCTCAGCAGGCATTTTTCACTGGGCATTGTGAGGAGTTGAACCCCTGATCCCTGCACCATTGGTCAGTGTTTTAACCATTGTGCTGTGGCTCTGTTCCTGTGCTTTTGCATCAGCGCGCCGCCTTGTGCCTATCAGCGCGCCGCCTTCTGCCGCCCAAGGGGACCAGTGCGCCGCCTTCTGCTGCCCAAAAATAACTGTGCGCCGCCTTATGCCGCCCAAAAAGCACTGTGCGCCGCCTTCTGCCGCCCAAAAATAACTGTGCGCCGCCTTATGCCGCCCAAAAAGCACTGTGCGCCGCCTTCTGCCGCCCAAAAATAACTGTGCGCCGCCTTATGCCGCCCAAAAAGCACTGTGCGCCGCCTTCTGCCGCCCAAAAATAACTGTGCGCCGCCTTATGCCGTTCCAAATTAATTTGCCTCCTAAAACAATGTTAATCATTACAGTTACTGCCTCAGCTGACCTTTGTCGTTGCGCACACTGGGGGATTGAACCCATGGCCCCTGCACCATTGGTCAGTGTCTTCACCGTTGTACCACGGCTCTGTTGTTTTGTATACTCAGCAGCGCGCCACTTTGCCTTTCCACGCGCTAATGTCGACCCCCGCACATTAGCGCGACGCACACACGTCCGGTTGCTTACTACCGTTTTTTTTCTATTTTCTGCCTGAACCGCCCACTCCTTATATGGCACAGGCACACTAGCACGGCCCCGCACGTTAGGAATGTTTAGTAAACATGCCCCTAAATATCCTATAATTTAAAAAACAATTTAATAATATTAAATACTCAAATGAAAAACCGACAAGGCTGTAAAAAGAACTTTTTAGACACATAAAATAAATGTAACTAATAGAACTATGAACTAATAATTCTATCGATGTATACATAAAAGGCAGAGTTACAAGATATAAATAAATAAATAAGCAAATGCATTACTCAGCACTAAAAAAGGGGGGGAAAGAAGAAGGGCAATACAAGGAAAATCGAAGAAACAAAAAAGGGGGCATAGCCTTATGTTTATTTAATCACATAAACCTTAACAATCATCTTTAATAGAACCTATTCCGGTATCTATTCAACTTAAAAACTTCTTGTTGGGAAAAAAAGGGGATCTTTTTTAAATGATACATATTGGATCAATAAAAATTAATAAAACTTCCCTTAGCAGCATAAAATGGGGCAATGAGATAAACCATAAACAACTTGTATCAATAAAAAACTTGTTAAACATACCTGTACTGCAAATGCAGCTTGAACTTACTGAACAAAGATATTTTTCTCATAAAAGATCTTTAAACACATTCGCCGTTGTCGATATTGCTATAACCGCCGGGATGTGTACTACAAAAACGGATTCAAAATAAAATGAGGTTTTAGCCGACCTAACTAAATATTTTATGTTGCATTGCAAAAAATCACATCATGCCCTAAAATATTGTAACCGGGTGTCTGTTTCATTTAAAATGAAGGTTGCTGAGATTGCTACAACCACCTATACATACCCTACAAGCGTGGATTCAAAGCGCAACAAAAGATTGCTAACGAATCCACTATTTCATATTGCATTATAAAAAAACCCTCATGCCCTTGGTGAAGTGGGCAACTATCACTTACATTAAAAATAGATGAATAGGAGGTTTTTATAAAATATGCTACAGACAAGATGAATGAAAATAAATCTGAAATAAATACTGGCGTTATTTTCAAGCTGTAAATCCTAGAAACCTAAACCAAATGCCCCTCCGTAAAACATACGGAGTCGCGTATTAAAACCATGCTCAGGTATGCAATAAACGTGGTCTATCCCACATTCAAGTAGTGTGTGACAGCTAAGACTAACTCAATCTTGTATGTATATTTTTGATCTACGGCTTTATAGTCTTGCACAATACAGATCTAACATCAATCAATTATTAACAACTATCTTAAAGATCTTACCCACACTCTTCATATAATTATAGAAAGCATAGACTCTCAGAAATCCAATTACTTGCTAGATGAGTGCTCGAGCTGATTAGACACAAAAACGCCAGCGTCTGCGCTGTGGAACAGATAGTTTGAGCGGGAAAGAGGATCTTTCACCCGAGATTGACAGGACTATGCAAATATTCTTCAAACGTCATAAAATGTAAACTTTTACAAGAACTTTGGAAAAAAAAGGGGGGGGGGTTATACCGATATCATATTTTATTAAAAAAGGCTAAAAACATGTATAAATATAAATATCTTTGAACTAACTGTGCAAAAATAAACCGATAAGCGTATCAGTATATGTGCAAAATTCACCACGACCAAACAAAGGCCAAATTGTCGGTGGTATAAAAGCCACATTGCATTGGCAATAAATAATAGCTAAAAAACTAAACATCCTAATGTCATATGAACCTCACTAGATATTTTAACTCAACCTATACATATAGAACTATGATAACATATAGGATATAAATTTTATAGAGATAAAAAATTAAAAACAAAATTAAAAACAAAAGTAATTAAAAATTATGAATCAAGTAAAGTAAAATTCAAAGAAAATTAAATTTAAAAGTTATTGAAGTAAATCCCTCCACTATGGATGTGTAATCTCGTAAGGGAATTAGTGACAGTGCCAGAAACGCCAAAAAGACGAGACGACGTGGTGCACGTTTCGGGTTTGTATCAAACTCCCAAAAACCCTGCTTCAGGTCCATCAGTTGTCGGCAGTTGACAATTCTTCAGCAAGCAAGCAAGCTGAAGAATTGTCAACTGCCGACAACTGATGGACCTGAAGCAGGGTTTTTGGGGGTTTGATACAAACCCGAAACGTGCGCCAGGTCGTCTCGTCTTTTTGGCGTTTCTGGCAATACTTTGGCTATGAAGCTTGGACACAAACATAAAGTTAAGTTTGGACTTTTAACTATATAAAGTTATTTAATAAAAGGAGAAGTCACAGTGGTGCTGTGAATGTTTTCCATGCACTGTGTTGACTAGCTCCGACATAAAGTTTACTTAAATTTCAATGGGGATTCTTTGTAATCAGAATTTTTGAATTCTTCTGGGGTTTACAGTGAGGGTTAGATCATGAAATCCTGGGAGAACTTGAATGATATGCCAGTACTTTTTCAAAAATTTTCCAATATTATGCGAGTGCTGGGAATATAAGAGGGGGCATACTATTCCCACATCTGTCCTTTTTGCTTGTGGCTGTAGCAACTGATCTCGAGGGGACTGACGTGCTCTATAATAAGCTTTATTTATCTGATTCACAGGATATTGCCTCATTTTGAATCTTTCTTTCATGATAATAGCCTGCTGCTCAAATTCCTCCGTAGAAGTGCATATTCTTCGTGCCCTCAGGAATTGTCCAATAGGTAAATTATTCTTACATGCCAAGTTATGATAGCTTTTAAAGTGTAACAACCGATTCCTATCTGTGGGCTTTCTATAGAGGGTGGTAATAAAGCCTTCCCTAGTTTTTGTGATGAGTAGGTCCAAATATGATATTCGCTGAAAGTCATAAGTAACTTGAAACCGCAAATTGGCGTCACAATTATTAATCCATTCATTAAATTCTGATAAAGATTGTAAAGGTCCACTCCATAAAATAAAGACATCATCTATATTTATTTTATTTATTTATTTATTTATTTTTTTATACTGTGCTCTTTAGAATCAGTGTGGTTTACGTGTATACTAACAGGTACTTTTTATTCCCTTGTCCCCGAAGGGCTCAGAATCTAAGTGTACCTGAGGCAATGGAGGATTAAGTGGCTTGCCCAAGGCTGCAAGGAGTGGCCATGGGACTAGAGACCCCAGTCCCTCCGGCCTGAAGTTGCTTGTCCCCATGCAGTAATTGAACTTCTGGCCTGAGGTAACCTGTCCCAACCATTGAGCCACTCCTCCCTCTTATATCCTATATCTACAATTTGATGCAGCTTTTAAACGGATTGTCCTTTATGTACTTTTCTTCAAACTCAGACATATAGATTAGCGATGTCTGGGGCCATGGAAGAACCTATGGCTACTCTCTTAATTTGCTTGTAAAACAGGTCACGAAAACAAAAATAGTTTTCACAAAGGGCAAACCAAGCCAAATCTAGAAGAAAACCCGATGGGATGCGTTTATGGACTTTACGATTGTACAGACATTGTTCTATTATTGATAATGCTTCCTTCTGTGGGATGTTAGTATATAGTGACTCAATATCCATGGTAACCAACACTACCTCTGAATCAACTTCTTTAATGGAAGATAAAATATTAATCATATGCGATGAATCACGAACATATGACCACATACTTTCAACAAATGGGCATAAAAGAACGTCCAAAAATTGTGAAATGGGCTCCATTAAAGACCCAATGGCAGAAACTATTGGTCGACCAGGTGGGTTTTCTACCGATTTATGAATTTTAGGATTGACATAAATTGTAGGGATCACGGGAAAATCCACCGTCAAAAAACTCTTTTCCTTTTGTGTAATATGCCCAAATTCAAATGCCGTCAAAATAATATTGTTGATCGATGTTTTCAAAGCAGGTGTGGGATCACCATCCAAACGAGTATAAAAAGTGGAATCTCTTAATTGTTGCTGTACTTCTGCAATATAACATTCTTTATCTAAAATAACTATCACGCCCCCTTTATCCGCTGGTTTTATAATAATATTATTATTGCTCTGCAAGGTTTTAATAGCTTCTCTCTCTTTGATGGTTAGGTTATTGTATGGCACTCTTGCACTGGTGCTAAGTTTATTAACTTCTTTTAAAAATATTTTCTCAAAGGCCTCAAAGGGGGGATATCCAACATGATTTTTTTCTTTATTACTGACTGATCACTCAGGGTGGATCCATTATCGTTGAAGAATTGTTGCACACGAATCTTCCGAAATAATTTAGAAAGATCAATCTGAGTCTTGAATGGATCATATCTTTTTACTGGCACAAAAGACAATCCTTTATTCGAAAGAGATTCTTCATCGGGAGTAAGCTTATATTTAGATATATTGATAACATTACTTTCCATATCGCAATTTAATATCTCCTCTCTATGGATCTCTCTGATGACCCCCTGCGTCCCCTCCCTTGCCCCCAACCTCAACCGCGGTCCCTGGACTGATAATTTGGGCCATTGGATCTCTCTTGGTTTGGATCCTTGTTCCAATGTGATTCCATCTGTTGGGGTGCGGCCGAGAGTGGTCTCGACCGCCCCCTTTCCAGAGGGAATCCATATTTAAAAAATGTTTATCTTTTCTATTTTCCTTTTTTCCTTGCTCATCTACTTAATTGTTCCTTTTGTGAAAAAAGTGATGCGGAACCATCATACACTTCCGCCGATTCACTTCTATTGCGCTTCTTTTTTTGTTCGCAAGGGATTTCATCATTGCATTCTTCTCTATTAATATCCTTACGGTCAAATATAGTGGATCTTTTTTTAATATACAACCTGTCACCTTCTACCTTTTTGCATCATGGATAAACATATCCATACAGGTAGTCCTCTTCATCTCTTCTAAATTTTTCCATCTTCTGATTCTTGATCTCATTCCTAAATGTTAAATTATTTCGCTCAAAATCTGTATGTGTCATCTCAAAGTTCTTATCACATTCTCTTATCGCAACAAGTTTCTCATCTATTTCAGCTTCATATAATTCCGATTTTTTGTTAGCCGTACTAATAAGTAAAATCATCAGATTTAACAAGCATTTGTTTAAAATCGCGTTCCAACACCTTACAAATCCATTCTCTTCCAAATACAAGCCTGGTGCTTTATATACTCTCAAGCCTCGAGGTATGATCTTAGATGTGCAGCATTCAAGAAGGTATGCCGCATGTAGTTCTTCCTTTACTTGTTTTTGAGTAATTCGTACAACATCTTCCCATTGTTGGATCATCGTATCAGTCTCATCCTCTATGTGTGAGATCAAAGCTTCTTGTGAATGAAATTTATCCAGGGCATCCTCCCCGAAGCTCAGCACATCCTTCCATGGGGAAAACATGCTATACAAAATCAGTCCAACACAAAAGCACGAATCCACGTGCACCGAACAAACCCAGTCAAAAAACGTGGATAACACAGGAAGAATACTTTTATTAAACCACTTTCAGCCAATGGCCCAACACAGGCCGTGTTTCGCTATATCTTCATCAGAGGCTAAGTTTGGCTAAAAATATAACATATAAAAACATATTAAATATAAAATTATATAAATTTTAACACAATAATTAAAAAATACATTAAAAAACATCTTTAAAAGTAAACAAAGCACCATAAGCAAACAAAGTATACATATAAATCCATTAAAACATAAATGAAATTATAAATATGTAAACAATGTATGTAAAGGTGATTTCACATAAAAACAAATTAGGACGTACTGCTGTTACTAAATATCCTATAATTTAAAAAACATAATTTAATAATATTAAATACTCTAATAAATGAAAAACCGACAAGGCTGTAAAAAGAACTTTTTAGACACATAAAATAAACGTAACTAATAGAACTATTAGTGTGTCGGGCCATTGGCTGAAAGTGGTTTAATAAATGTATTCTTCTTTTCCTTGAGTCCTCTGCTAGACAAGTCCAGACAACTGGGTTGTGTTCCCCCTAACAGCAGACTGATACAGAGAAAGAACCAATGAAAAGCCCAGGTTTCAATGACATCACTCCTGTGCCTCTATCTGCCTCATCCACCAGAGGTCCTTTCAGTATTCATCCCAAAACATATGGGAGATGCAAAGCAAGTCTCACACAACCTCAAATGTGGGCAACAATAAGTAATCAACAGTACAGAAAGTGTAGTTACTCACCTGTAACAGGTGTTCTCCGGGGACAGCCGGAATCAGTCCTCACATATAGGTGATGTTGGCGCCGATGGAGCCCATGCGGTAACCTCTCCCCAGCTTTCAAAGAAAGCCTTTGGGAGATGCACCACACATGCATGGTCCCCTTCCTGCCTAAGGGTGTCATCTTTCCTCAGTATGATAACATAGCTCTACACAGCAAAAAGAAAAGAGAATGTAAATAAATAAAAAATAACTCCACGGGGAGAAGGGAAGGTTGTGAAGACTGATTCCTGCTGTCCCCAGAAAACACCTGTTACATGTGAGTAATTACACTTTCTGTGGGAACAAGCAGTACGTCAGTCCTCACAAATAGATCTCCCTAGCTACAGGCTACTGAAAAAAACCTGTAAAAGCCATGGGTGAACAGGAAAAGGTAAACTTGAGAAGCAGAAATAGAGTCAAGGAACAGCAGACCCATAAGCGGCCCCGAGTGTCAAGCGAGGAATCAATTCTCTGATAGCCTAAACACACCAAAGGGCCGGAGGGAAGGAGTTACCTTACACCCTAAACAAATGACAGAGTACTGCCTGGCTGACGGCACTGTCCTGAATGGACTCCCTCTCCAGGCAATAATGAGCTGCAAAAGTATGGACTGAGGACCAGGTGGTAGCCTGGCAGATCTCCGCCAAGGGAACGGAGCACAGGTTCACCACAAAAGCTACCATGGCCCAGATGCTGTGCGTCATGATACTGCACTCCAGCGAGAGACCAGCCTGCTCATAGGGGAAGGTGACGTAGTCCACCACCCAAATGGACAGGGTACACTTAGAGACCGCTGTCCCCAGCCAATTGGGATAGTAGAAGATGAAGAGCTGTGAGAAACGACGGTGGGCCTGGGTACATTCCAGATAGTAAGCAAAGGCCCGTTTACATGCATGAGGCAGTGGGAAGACAATGGGGCAGCGGGAAGACAGTGGGGAGCCCCACCTCTTTGTTGAAGTGGAATGGAGACATACATAGTAACATAGTATATGACGGCAGATAAAGACCAGTATGATCCATCTAGTCTGCCCAGCATGGCAGCAAGAGCAGGTGCCCCTGCCTCTCTGTACAGGTCACTCTTCCCCGTGCCTTTGTTTAGGGGTGTTCCTATTTGTTGAGATCTAAGAGAGTTATAATTATTTTGATTTTATCCTGTTGCTATAAAGGGATTGACAGTGTCTGTCCCATGCCAGTTTGAATTCCGTGATTGTCTTTGCCCCCACCACTTCCATCGGGAAGGCATTCCAAGCATCCACCATCCTTTCAAGCGAAAAAGTATTTCTTGACATTGCCTTTCAGTTTATCCCCTTGCAGCTTCATGTTATGCCCTCTAGTTTTATAGCGTCCCCGCCTTTGGAAGAGGTTTGTTTTTCCATTAATACTCTAAGTATTTAAAGGTCTGAATCATATCTCCCCTGTCCCTCCTCTCCTCCAGAGTGTACATATTTAGGTCTTCAAGTCTCTTCTAATGACGCAGGCTCCAAATCATTTTGGTCGCCTTCCTCTGAACCCTTTCCAGTCTTTTTTATATCCTTTGTGAGATACGGTCTCCAAAACTGAACACAATATTCCAAGTGAGGCCTCACCAGCGACTTGTACAATGGCATTAGTACCTCTTCCTTTCTGCTGGTAATTCCTCTTTGTATGCAACCCAGCATCCTTCTGGCTTTTGCTACTGTCTTGTCATACTGTTTTGCTACCTTGAGATCCTTAGAAACAATCATTCCGAGGTCCTTCTCCTGGTCTTTGCACACCAACCTCTCGCCCCCAATCGCATACAATTCCTTTGGATTTCTGCTTCCCAAGTTCATGACACTGCACTTCTTCACATTAAATCTTAACTGCCAAGAATTAGACCATTCTTCCAGCTTCTGTAGATCTTTCTTCATGTTACCCACTACCTCAGGGAAGTCCACTCTTGCAAATTTTGGTGTCATCTGCAAAAAAAAGACATACTTTTCCATTCAGTCCTTCCGCAATATCACTCACAAATATACTGAACAGTACTGGCCCCAGGACCGAACCCTGGGGCACACCACTAATCACCTTTCTTTCATCCGAGTGAGTTCCGTTTACCATCACCTTCTGTCATCTGTCAGTCAACCAAATTCTGATCCAGTTCACCACTTTGGGACCCATCCTCAAGCTATTGAGTTTATTGATAAGCCTCCTATGAGGAACAGTATCAAAGGCTTTGCTGAAATCTAGGTAGATCACATCCATCGCATGCCCTTGATCTAGTTCTCTGGTCACTTAGTCAAAGAACTCAATCAGATTTGTTTGGCAAGATCATCCTTTGGTAAAACCATGTTGTCTTGAGTCATGCAATCTACTGGTTTCGAGAAAGTCCATTATTCGCTCTTTCAGGAGCGCCTCCATTACTTTTCCCACCACTGAGGTAAGGCTTACTGGCCTGTAGTTTGTCACCTCTTCCCTATTACCACTTTTGTGAAGAGCATCAGCCCTTCTCTAATCCTGTAGAACTTCTCCGGTCTCCAAGGATCTATTAAAAACATCCCTTAAAGGCCCTGCAAGAACCTCTCTGAGCTCTTTCAGTATCCTGGGATGTATCCCATCCGGTCCCATGGCCTTGTCCATCTTCAGTTTTGCAAGTTGTTCTAACACAATATCTTCTGTGAATGGAGTGGTATCTACTCCATTCCCATTTGTATATTTATCAATCACAGGTGGTCCTTCTCCAGGGTTTTCTTTAGTAAAAATAGAGCAGAAGTATTTGTTTAGCATGTTCGCTTTTTCAATATCACTTTCCACAAATCCGTTCTCATCACTTTTGAGTCCTGCAATTCCACCTCTGATTTTCCTCCTCTCCCGAATATACCTGAAAAATGTTTTGTTGCCACACTTCACATCTTTTGCCATCTTTTCTTCTGCCTTTGATTTTGCTATCCTTATTTCTCTTTTTGTCTCTTTTAGTTTATCCTGTATTCTTTTCTGTGCTCCTCTGTTTGCGAACTTCTGAATTTTGTGAAAGCTCTGTTTTTTGCCTTTATTTGTGCAGCCACTTCTTTGGAGAGCCAGATAGGTTTCCTTTTCCTCTTGTTTTTATTTACTTTCCTTACATATGTATCTGTTGCTCCCTTTATTGCCTCCTTTAGTTTAGCCCATTGCAATTCCACTTCCCTTATTGTCTCCCACCCTGCCAACTCCTCCTTCAGGTACTTAGCCATTTTACTGAAGTTAGTGTTTCTGAAGTCTAGGACTTTGAGCTTGCTGTGATTGGACTCCGCCTTGGCTTTAATCTCAAACCACACTGTGTGATGGTCGCTGCTGCTCACATGGACACCCACCTTAGGCAGAAAATTGGGGTGCATGCAGAGCATGACCCTGTTCTTGTGGAACCTCATATAAGGTGGTTGAGCCACCAAAGCCTGGGGCTCGCTAAACCTGCGAGCAGAGGTGAGCCCCACGAGGAAGACCACCTTCCAGGAGAGATACCTGAGGTGGCAAGAGCTGAGAGGCTCAAAAGGTGACGCTGTAAGTTTTGAGAGAACCACATTGAGATCCCACTCTGCTGCTGGAAGATGGATGGGTGGCCTTGAGAATAAAAGTCCCCTCAGGAAGCGAGTCACGAGGGGCTGAGCAGAGAGGAGTTAGCCCTCAACCAGATGGCGGTGCGCCAAAAGTGCACTCTAATGGAGTTGGACTTCAGCCCTGCTTGAGACAGGTGAAGCAGGTACTGTAGCACCAGCTGGACAAAACAGGAGAAGGGGTTGATCCGCTTCTCCATGCACCACACAGAAAATCTCTGCCACTTGAAGGTATAGGTCTGACGGGTGGAAGTTTTGCTGGAGGCCAGGAGGACCTCCTCTACCTTGCTTGAGAGATTAAGTGGGCCAAGGCTACCCTTTCAGCAGCCAGACCGTTAAGAATCCGAGACCCCAGATTGGTGTGCAGGAGGGAGCCGTCCTCCTTCAAGAGCAAGCCCGGGGTGCGCCCCAGAGGAACTGGGGGTGACTGGGACAGGCAGAGGAGCAGGGGGAACCATGGCTGCCAGGCCCATCAAAGAGCCATCAGTATCAAGGTGGCTCTGTCGAGCTGGATCTTGAACAGGCCCTTGGCGATCAGCCGCATTGGCGGAAAGGAATAGAGGAGCTCCCCGTCCACGAAATGAGGAATGTATCCGCTGCCACCTGCAAGGGATGTGGCTGCCTGGAGCAGAACCGGGGCAGCTGAGCATTGGCTGGATTGGTGAAGAGGTCCATCTGAGGGAGTCCCTAGAGATAGAACAGTCAGCTGGCCACCTGGAGGTCCAGCTGCAACTCAACCTGGCCCGGGAGATAGACTGCCTGCAAGAGCATCCCGCTTTTGCTGGCAAAAGAGCAGAGGCTCACCCGCCTATTGGCACTGGAGGGATGATCTCGTATCTCCCTGTTTGTTGATATAGAACATCGCCATCTGGTTGTCAGTCTGGATTAGTACCATACTAGTCCCACAGGTGCTCCTTGTGGTCTTGGGCAAACCACTTAACCCTCCATAGCCCATGTTCCCTGTAAAATAGTTATCTCCAAGTTAAAATGCCCTGTTCAATGTAATTTCAGTTTGTTCAATGTAAACCGCACTGATGCAGAATAGCGAAGTATATAAGAGAATGTAAATAAATAAAAATAAATAAATAAATAAATATGGTGCTGTAAATGGTGGTGAAAGACCAGGAGGGCTAGCGCTATGGCTTGCCACTCCAGAAGGTTGATCTGCTGGAGACTCTCTGCCTGTGACCAACTGTCCTTAGTGTGGAGGTTGTAGCAATTGGCCCTCCAGCGCAGTTTGGAGGCATCCGTGATAAGGATCCTCGGGGGGGGGGGGCCTGGAAGGGCATTCTGGCCTGTAGGTGCTGGAGCTGTTGCCACCAGCCAAGGGAGTCTGCCAGAGGACAGGTCACAACCACTCTGTCCCGCAGGCACCCTGCCACTTGGGACCACTGGGAGCATAGGGCCCACTGGACTGGCCGTATATGCAGATGGACATCTGGGGTGATATGTACCGTGAACACCATGTGACCCAGAAGGCGAAGCAGAAGACGGGCAGAAGCCAAGGGGTGACCCTGGAAGTTCCCCGCAAGTGCCTTGAGGCGCTGGGTCCTGTCTGGAGGGAGGAAAGCCTAGGTCTGGAAGATGTCCAGCAGCACCCCTATGAACTCCAGGTGTTGTGCCAGATGGAGATGGAGATGGGACTTTGGGAAGTTTATGATGAATTCCAGATGCTCCAGAATGAGAATGGTGCGGGCCATCACCTGATAAGCTTCAGTGGCGGTGCTTCACTTTAGGAACCAGTCGTCCAGATAAGGGAAGACTAACACCCCCTGGAGATGCAGGAAAGAGGCGACCACCGCCAGGCACTTGGTTAATACCCTTGGGGCAGAGGCCAAATTGAAGGGTAGAACTCTGTAATGGTAGTGGCAGCTTCTTACCATGAAGCAGAAGTATTGCCTGTGAAGGGGATGGATGAGGATGTGCATGTACTGTCGCGGGGCTCCCCGTCTATGCCTTATTACTGTTGGGGTGACCCCGGGCAAAGATTATGCTAGGCAGTCAAGGGAATGTAAGTTCACTCGGCGTAGTTGAGAGAAGTGACCTCACAGATTCCAACTATCTAGGAGCACTCATTAATGAGACCAGGTGGAGGGAAATAAGGCTTTTATTCCCTGGTTAATGCAAAGGTTCAACATAAGAGATAATCCATGAAACAGAAAGTCCTTTGTGTCAAAAGGTACCAGTATTTACAATGGTTGCTTAATTGTTGCTTCACAACTAAGTCAGATTTCATTACCGGAATTTCAGTACAAGAAACAGCACTTACATTTCATTCATTCTTCTTCACTATACAGAGCATACAGACTCTGGAGCTGAGGCCGTGCACCAGTCACATTCCATAAGCTCTGGTAGAGATAAGGGAACAGTATTTGGGTATTCAATCTCCATGGACTCCCCTTCGCTATATTCAGTAGAGGAATATTCACTGTCCCTGTCTGACCCAGCCTTGTAGGTTATGACTCTGGAGTCTGGCTTCCCATAGCCAGGGGTTCTTAAGGCTGGAGGAATTTGACTGAACCAATCTGGTTTCTTTCCCCTCTCATAAGGGGCACGGTTTTAGCAGAGCCTTTAGGAGCACAATATTTACAGTCATTGGTTAATGTTTCATACCTGGATTTAGATGAGTTCAAATCACCAGTGTATTCTCTTCCAGCCACTCTCCTTTGGTAGCTGAGCCTCTGCCTGCCAGCGTTGGACACAGCTGTGCTTCTAGGCAGTGGAGTAAAACTTGTCCTGGATTCTCCTCTCTCTCTGGGTAAGAACTCCAGCTGACCATAAAAGTGTTTTCCTCTCTGACCTGGTAAAACTTGGTAATAATCCTTCAGAGATTGTAAGCTCTTCTCAGAACCCTTCTCCCTGGTTCTTGGCTTCTGTCTCTCTGTTCTGGATTCAGGCAGACTGTAAGAACAGGGCGTGGCAGACACTTTCACCTTAGAGCTGGCTCTAGCAAATTTCCCTTGTGCAGCAGGGTCAGTTTGGGCCTTCTGGCTCCCAACCTTGTGAAGTCTGTTCCCACTCAGGTTCTTCTCAGTCCTCTCTTGATGGCTCTCAGCCTTCTCTTGCTCCTTCTCTCGGTGGCTCTCAGCCTTCTCTCGGTGGCTCTCCTTCTTCTCCTCTTTCTTTTCTTCCCCAGAAGCATTCTGTTCTGATTTATAAAGCAAACTGCTTGGTATGACTTCCGGGTTCCTTTCCAGGTGCAAGTCATCAGAGTTCCTAGGCTCATTAACTCCCGAATGTCTGTTCGTGCTCCCTCTAGCTGTGCCTGGGGGTAATTGCACACCTAGTTCCTTAAAAGAAACAGGATTTCTTTTCAAACACTCATCTTTATCAACACACGCCTCATGACAGTACATATCTTTTAGATCCAAGGAGCATAGCCAGTTTCCCTGCCAGTGGTATGGCAGCAATGTTCCAAGGGAGAGCATCTTGAACTTCTCCTTCACCAGGAACCGGTTAAGGCCCCGCAGGTCTAGAATGGGCTGAAACCCTCTGGTACTTTTGGGCACCAGAAAGCAGCAGGAGTAGAACTCCTTGCCCCTGAGGTGGAGGGGGACGGGTACCACTGCCTTGTCTGCCAGAAGACTTGAGAGTTCCTGCTGAAGCAGGCCCCGATGAAGGGGAGTCATAGGGGGCTCACCCGGAAAGAATGGCAGGAGCATCTGTTCAAAGAAGGAGGAGGTAAACCTCCTTCACCACCTGTAGGGCCCATGAGTCAGTGGTGATGGTGGACCATCAGTCAGTGTAAAATACCAGATGCTTCCCCATATGCTGTGGGGCATGACCTCTTGGGGGAAGAGAGGCTATGACCAAGGAGTCAAAAGTCCCCACCAGGTTGTGCTGGATGCATGGTCTGGGGTTTGAGGGTCTTAGGTTTATGAGGGCCATGCACTGGTCCCTTGGCCTGTTGAGGAGCTGGGAAGGCCGAGTACAGAGGGTAGTTTCCATAAGCCTTCCTCTTCATTGGGTATAAGGGCTTTTTACCCGAGGCCTTCCTTCGGGAAGGTCAGCGATCTTCTTGGAGAGCCTGGTCCTGGTCATGAACCTGGACTCCAGCTCAGTGGCCTTGTCCATCATGTTTTCCAAAGAGGTTCTCTCCTCAGCAAGGGACATCAACCAGTTTGTCCTGCACCCATTGCTCCAAGTTGGAAGACTGTAGCCAGGCCTGACGACGGGCACTAATGCTCACCGCGGCTACTTTAGCTGCAGACTCGAAGTCGTCATAGGCCGCCCGAATCATAAATTTGGAGCACTCTTTGACCATGGAGGACAGGGTCTGGAACCACTGAAGAGGTTCCTCAGAAACCAGCCAAGAACCTGGTGAGTTCCCTCGCCATGTCCCATAAGTACATGCCCATGTACAATTGGTAAGCCTGGATCGGGCTGATGAGCATTGAGCCCTGGAAGCACTTATTGCCCAGGGCATCCATAGCACAGGCCTCCCTGCCCAGGGGCACCAAGGAGTGCATTTTCTGGCTCTTGAGCCTACAGATGGCTGACTCCACCACCATGGAGTTGTGAGGCAATAGAGCTTTTTGGAAGCCAGGGCTCTGGTGGACCCAGTATATATCGAGTCCAGCTGCCTGCTCACAATGGGAACCAAGGCCGGGGTCTCCTTAAGGAAAACCTCGTATTGGAGGATCTCGAGGTCCTCCGGCCGAGGCTCCTCCTCGGACTCAGTGGTGAAGGCAAGAGCCTTTGCCATATCCCAAACAAGGTCCAGAAAGGCCAGGTCTTTGGATAGTAACTGGCACCAGGCTTCGGGAAGGCAAAGGTCCAAGGGCACTTCCCTGTGGAGTTGAGTTTCCGGGGACTCATCATCCTCAGTCTCCCAGTCCAACCCAGAGTCAGAGGAGATCTCAAGGGTCCTCCGGGCCTCAGGCCATGTCCCAGCCCAGATGTCCTGGGGCTCTGATGCTCTGCTCTCTGAGTCACAGTATTGTGCAGGGGAAGTCATTGGCCCCGAGCCAGACCAAGACCGAAGGCACTCGAGGATCAGCTCCACCTCTGGGGACTTCCTCACTGTGGAGGGGCTGGTGGTCAGGAGTGATAACCTGGAGGAACCAGGCATCAGAGCCTGCTGTTGGGCCATCGAGGCAGACAAGCTGTGTTCCAAGGCCGCCATCCTGACCTCGAGGCCAGAAGACTCCACAGTCCACGGTATGGGCACCAAGGACCTCAGGTCCAATGCCATCAAGGAGGTGTCCTCAACAAGGATGGCCTCCAAGGACCAAGATCAATCCCCGGACACCAATGGCATCTTCTCCCAATGGGGTAGCTTCAAGGGCCATCGCCCTCGGCCTCACATTGAGGGCTCCGAGGCTGGGGCCCATGGGACTTTCTCACGGCCTTAGACTAGTCACTTGAGGAGGTCACCGATGCCATCTGGTTCTTTGAGGGGGGGTACCTCCCCGAGGGAACCCCGGCTCGATGACCTCGATGCTCCACGGGAAACACACAGCACACTCTTATAATCCCTATGTCAATTCTCAAGACTAAACAGACTATTCTCATACACAGCCCTCAATCTATGGAATGCTCTCCCAGAGTCACTCTGATCAATTAAAGACCTCCAAATATTCAGAAAAGAAATCAAAACACTTCTTTTCATGGAATACTACGGAAACTTTGATGGGAATAACAGCTCAGACCCAATACAACCCCACACACACTGAACCTCTCAAATTATACTTAAGTCATATCAGTGGAATCACAACCACCTAAATGCCCGTTCAAGAAAAATACAAATATGCAAATCTGATTTATGTAAATCATGAACATAGTTTTCTTATGTAAATATTTACCTGTAATGTTACACGCTTGACACTTTTAAATGTAACTTGTTTGTTTTATTGTAAATTGCCCTTGATCTTCAGAAGGAGCGGTATAGAAAAATATGACAAATAAATAAATAAGGCAGCGGGGTCACCACGAGAGGCCAAGGTTTCCGTGGTGGCCCTCGAGGGCACTGGTCTCACGGACGACTCCAGGGCTGTCAGTCTTGTGAAAAATCGACTTGTGCTGCTTCTTATGGCCTCAGAGAGTCTTCGGGGTCATTTGCTGGCATCATGATCTGGCCCAAGGCACCAAAGGCAACAATCATGCAGATCCATGCGCAAAATATGTGCACAGTAGTCGCAAGGCCATGGCAGGGAAAATGGCCCCCGCGAGGTGAAACGCCTTTGGCCTGGCCAGAAAAGGCACGAAAACCTGCGCACCAAGAAAAAAAATCTCCAAGGGGAAAAATGGAACCCGAGGAAAAACGTGATGCCGAAGGCAAGTAGACTCAGGAGGCGAGAAGGGCATCAGTACGCAACCGAAGAAAGGAATCAAAGTAAAAGACAAGAAAAAAAATCTATTTTTTCCAGGGGGGGAGGGACATACACACGTCTGATGGTCTCCACAGAAAAAAGGAAACTGAGGCAAGATGGCACCCTTAGGCGGGAAGGGGACCACTCATGCATGGTGCATCTCCCAAAGCTTTCTTTGAAAGCTGGGGAGAGGTTATCACATGGGCTCTGTCAGCGCCGATGTCACCCATATGTGAGGACTGACTTCCTGGAGAACTATGTACAGGAAAGTAGAAACAGAGGGCCGCCAATAGAAGATGAACCTGCAGAGCTAAGTACAAAAAATCATGGCGGACTCAAGGGTACAGCAAAGAACAGAGCAATCCAGTTTCAGTTGCGGGCCCTGGATTGGTCTAGCAGGACTCATGGAAAGGACATTAATTGGTAAGTAAAATGTCACCTTCCATATCGTTCTGCTAGACCAATCCAGACAAGTGGGATGTACCAAAGCTACAACTCCACTGGTCAGGAAGAAGACAGCAGCTTGCAAAACCCTTGAGCCAAAGCCATGTGTGCCCGGGCATAGACATCCAAGCAGTAATACTAAACAAAAGTGGAAAATAATGCCCATGCTGCTGCCCGACAAATGTTTGCAGGGGTTAACGAGCTTTGCTTTGCCACGAAAATGCTTGTGCTCAGGTAGAATGGGTGCACAAACCCTCCGGAAGTGGCCGGTTCTGCAACAGATACGCCGAGGCCATGGCCTCCTTAATCCAGCACCCCAAAAGCAACATAGCCATTGCATCACCCTTCTGTGGGCCATCAAACAGCACAAAAAGATGGTTGGACTTACGAAAGAAATTCGTAACTTCCAAGTATTGGTGAAGCACCCTCTGGACATCCACAAGGCAGAGATCCTTATCCTTCCCCCAACATTGCTCCTTCGAGAAGGATGGCAGGCAGACCACCTGGTTCACATGAAAGGGAGAAAGCACCTTAGGCAAGAAGGAAGGCAGAGGCCAAATGGAAACAGCCTCCTCTGAAAAGACAGATAAGGATCTTGGCAAGACAGAGCCTGCAGCTCGGAAACCCGCCTTGTGGAACAAATTACAACCAAGAAGACTGTCTTGAGTGTCAAATCCTTTAAAGTAGCATGCTTCAACACAGGCGCCAAACCCCCTGGAGAAAGACTTGCCTGCCACCGGACCACAGAAAGAGGCTAGAGCTGACTTTCAGGGAGCTAAGTGAAAGGCCCTTCTCTAGGCCATCCTGCAGAAAGGCCAACAGGGAGGACACCTTGGTCACCTCAGTAGTCAAGTACCGCACCTGCACAAAGAGGCACCATATTCATTCATATGCTAGCTTGGTAGACCTCTTCCGGGCCCCAGAATAGAGATTACTGCTGAAGAGTAGCCCTTATGCACTAGCAGTCTCCTTTCAACAGCCATGCCATAAGCGAGAAAAGAACTGATCGGTCCCTGTCGCAATAGCCCCAAGATGGAGGCAGCCAAAGAGGAGGCACCTGTAGGAGCCATATCAGGTCTCTGAACCATGCTCTCTGTGGCCAATCCAGTGCTACCAGAACAATCCTGCCCAGGTGATGTTCTATACGCCAAATCACATGCCCCAGCATGGGCCTCGGAGGAAACACTTACAGTAGTCGCTGACATGGCCAAGGCATTGATGCCCTTAGACCCCACCTCTGTGTGGCAACTGAAGACGTGGCAAAATTTGGTATTGGAGCAAGTCGCAGTCAGATCCATTTTGGGGTGACCTCAGCAGCTCAGAATTAATGGAAACACCTCCTGACAACTCCCACTCGCCAAGATTCAGAGTGCTGGCTGAAGAAGCCTGCTTCCACATTGTCCACCCCGGCAATATGCTGGGCCGACATGGTTAGGCTGTTCTTCGCTCAGGCAAACAGGAGATTCATGTCCAGGACACTTAGGTACTCCTTGTGCCGCCTTGCCAATTGACATAAGCCACTGCCTTGGCATTGTCTGAAAGCACTCAAACCACCCAGCCCTCAACCAGGGTCTGGAAATGTAGTAAAGCCAACCTGACTGCAATCACCTCGAGGCGGTTAATGGACCACATCACTTCCCTGCGATTCCAATTGCCATGAATCATATGGTCTTGGCAATGGACCCCCCAGCCCAAGAGACTGGCATCTGTCAGCAGGATCCAGGAGAAATTGTCCAGTGGTATGGTCCTTCCTCAGATGACATGGCTACCACCACCACTGTAGGCTGACCTTCACCATCAATGGGAGTGGAAGCCTGCGCCCGAACTCCTAAGAACTCAGGGACCATCGAGTCAACAAGGACCACTGGAGCAGTCACATGTGAACACGCACCTATGGCACCATCTCTATGGTTACTGCCATCAGTCCGAGAAGCTGAAGATAATCCCAGACTCTGGGGGCCTGCTGCACACAGAACAGTGCCAGGCAATCCAACAATTTTCTGACTCTCTCCTTTGGCAGAAAAAAACTCTGCCCACTCGAGTGTCAAAATGTGCTCCCAGAAATTCCAGGGACTGGGAAGGCAAAAGCTGGCTCTTTCCCTGATTGATCACCCAGCCAAGGCTTTCCAAGAAGGATACCACTCGGGACATCACCCAAGATGCTTCTAATAGGGAATGGGTTTGGATGAACCAGTCATTCAGATAGGGATGAACATAGATCCCTTGGCACTGCTGCACCATGGCTTCCACCAACATGACCTTGTAGAACATCCGTGGGGGAGTGGAGAGCCCAAAAGGAAAAGCGGCAAACCAATAGTGAGAGCCAAGCATGATAAAACACAGATACTTCTGCTGATCCGCCTGAATTGGGATATGAAAATATGCTTTGGCCAGATCCAGAGAAACCAAGAATTTCCCTCTGACTGTGCACAGCTTGAATCAGAGTGCAAGATTTCCATCCGAAATCACAGGATGCGCAAGTGCTTATTGACCTCCTTGAGGTCCAGCATGGGTCAGAAGGAACCATCCTTCTTTTGCACCACAAAATAGATGGAGTATTGGCTCTTGCTCTGCTCATCCGGAAGGATGGGCGCCACTGCCTTTAGGTGTAGAAACTTGTCCAAGGTGGTCCGCACAGTGGTTTTCTTCTAATTTTCTACATGTTAACCCGGCAAAGTCTTTTTATTTTATTTATTTATTTAATTGGATTTCTATACCGCCTTATCATACAATCAAAGCGGTCTTACAAACAAAGATATTAAGAGTATTAGTGAGAAAATGTAAATAAATAAAAGTTAAAGTTATGGTATAATGTGTTAGAGTGAGTTGCATTATCTACATAGTGAGCTATACTATAATGTGAGCTATTATACAATATGTATATGATTTACATTCCAGACAAATTAAGTTAGTTAATTGCATGACCGTAGTGTTCTATAAACAAAGATGTTTTCAGTTGCTTTCTAAAGTCATTGATGTCCTGAGCTGCTCTCAGCTCATTAGGTAGAGAGTTCCAGATGGAAGGTGCAGCAAAAGAGAAAGCCCTTTCAGAGGTGTCTTTACGTGTTTTTCTGACATCATTTGATAAGCTGATTCTGTTGTCAGATCCTCTTCTTCTAGGTCTGTTGCTAATATCTGACTGTATGAGATATGTCAGGCTTTCTGCAGAATATTGTTGTTTTATCTTGAAAATATAAATTATAGTTTTATATTTTACACGTGAAGCTATAGGTAACCAGTGAAGCTCTTTCAAGATGGGAGTTATATGTTCTCTACTTGATAGACCAAAAATTATACGTGCAGCAGTATTCTGCGCCAGTTGTAAAGGCTTAAGTGCTTGCTTAGATAAACCCAGATATATTGGATTACAGAAGTCAAGTAATGGAGTAATCAATGCTTGACAAACATTTCTGAAGTGAACAGTATCAAGAAGCGGCCTTAGTCTTTTGATGAGCTTCATTCTGTAATAAGCGCTTTTAATTGTCTTATTTATGTGTGGTCTGAGATTCAACTCATTATCCAGAGTAACTCCAAGATATTTCACTTCTGATTTAATAGGAATAGTTGAGTTATCTATTTTGATGTCAGGAGGATGCGCAAAATTATGGTTACGAGAAATAAATAACGCCTCTGTTTTGCTAAAATTAATTTCCATGTTGTTTGTTTTACACCAGTTGGACATTTCTGAGAGACATTCTGTAATGCCCGAGAAATCAGGGTTCTCAATAGTGATAGTTGTGAAAATCATAATATCATCAGCATAGACTGTATACTTAATTCCACTTTTCAAAGGAATTTTGCATATTGGTTGCATATAAATATTGAAAAGGAGCGATGAAAGTGCAGATCCTTGTGGTACACCTTGTATTACTCTTATGGGCATAGAGGTTTTTTCCCCTATCTTTACTTGTAAAAATCTCTCTGTCAAATAGGAATGGAACCATTTTAAAGTGACCCCATGTAGACCAATCTCCTCTAATCTATTTAATAATCTATTGTGATTTACTGAGTCGAATGCTGCAGAGATGTCTATAAAAATCATTATAATACCTTTCTTAATGTCATCAATGGTGCGGAGTATGCAGTCAAAAAGATAAATCATTAAAGTTTCAACTCCATGGTTTGGGCGAAAACCATGTTGGTTAATATCTAGGGGTGCATGAACATCAATGTGTTCTTGAAGTTGAAGTTGCACTATCTTCTCTATGATCTTTGCTAAAAAGGGTATGCTGGAAATTGGCCGGTAGGCTGCTGGATTATTCTTGTCTAGCGTTGTTTTCTTCGGAATTGGCCTAACAGTTGCAAGCTTAAGTTGCTCTGGTAAAATACCTTGAGAGAGGGAATTTTGCACAATGTTTTGTATGATGTGAATAAAATTTGACTTTGTAGACTTGATCCACGATACAGGACATGGGTCAGTGGGAGAAGTGCATGTGTTTATAGAAGAAATAATGTGCAAGAGTTGCTCCTTTGATGGAAAGGAGAATTTTTCCCAAACCCTGGAATTTGAGACTGATTTTAAGTTAAGTCTTTCTGTAGCTTTTGTCTTAGAGTGGAATTTTTCCTTAATATAGTCCGCATACTTTTGCGGTTCAATTTGAGCTTCCCCTTCTGTTTTTTGCTCCTTTGTTAAAGATTTTACAATTTCAAACAGTTCTCTAGGTTTGTTGATGGAATTATTTATTATATTTGTATGGTATTCTTTCTTAGAGTTTTTAATATGCTCATCGTATATTTTTTGTTTATTTAAGTAAAGCAGCCTTAATTCTGTCACCTTATTCCTTCTCCACTTACGCTCAATTCTTCTGAGCTCTCTTTTCATCAAACATATAGCTGTAGAATACCATGGCTTGTGATGTTGCTTATTAATCCTTGCTTCCCTTGGTCTCATGTCTGTCATTCTGGCTGCATTAGAAATTATGTGATACCATTCTGTTACTTGTGTCTCTAATTTCACTGAATCTGCAGATAGATGAGGTAAAGTATCTTGTATAAAAGCATCTTTGTTAAATTTTTTGAACCGTCTGTGATAGCATTTGTGGTCTAGGTTCATATCATTTTTTGTTTGTAATAAAATTTCTATTCTAACTATGTAGTGATCTGTCCAAGGAACTGGGGTGATGGTAGGAGTTGAAATTAGACCATCTAAGGTTAATTCATTTGAAACAAAGATGAGGTCAGGCGAGTAGCCATATGTGTGTGTAGGTGCATTAACTATTTGTGTGAAATGTAGTGAGTCCATTGCTTGAAGGAATGACTCAGAGTCTCTACGGTTAATTGATTTTGCTATCTGGTTCACTTTTGGCAGCCCCTCCCCTACCTGTGCCCCTTCTCTGTCCTCACAATCCATCCCCCTGGTCCCGTCACTCCGATACTTAGGTGTTGTTCTTGACTCTGCCCTTACTTTTAAAGATCACATCTCCTCAATTATTCAGCACTCCTTTTCCCTCCGTCAACTCAGAGCAGTCCGTCCTTTTCTCTCTATTCCTGCCTTAACCACCCTCCTGCTTACCCTTGTACTGTCTCGTCTTGATTATTGTAATGTCTCTTTCGCCGGCTTACCACAGTCCCAATTGTCTCGTCTCCAACGCGTCCAAAATGCTGCCATCCGTTTGTTGACCCATGCATCACGTTTCGATCACGTTACTCCCCTTCTCTATCAGCATCACTGGTTACCCATCTTCTTCCGCATTCAATATAAACTTCTAATCTTTGCACACAAAGTAATCCATACAGGCACTCCTCTTTACCTGGCAAATCAGATACATTTCCGTACCTCCCATCGTCTTCTCCGCTCCATACACATAAACCGCATGGTCCTTCCCTCCCCCGCACACGCCCGCCTCGAACAAACCCGCTCCTCTGCTTTCTATTTCCTGGCTCCAAGCCTCTGGAATTCGCTCCCCCCCTCTCTCCGTGCAGAAGAATCCTATCAATCATTCAAAACCCAGCTCAAAACTCACCTCTTCTGCCTCGCGTTTGATCCTCCTCCCTAGTCCATCCCCCCTCTCCCCTCCTTTCTATTGTGACTACCCATGTATTGTATGTCCCCCCCTCCTTCCCCCCTTGATAGTATTGTATGTCCCCCCTCCTTCCCCCCTTGATAGTACTCGTATATTGTCACTCTTTCTGTTTTTATCTTTATTTCCTGCTCTCGGCTTTTCTTTCCTTTCTCTCCTTTCCTTTTCTCATAATTGATGGCGTTCTTTTCCTTTTCCGCAGCCAAGAGCTTGTTTTAATTAACTTGCTTTATTTTATTTATTGTAAACCACTCAGGTGCCCACGGTATTGAGCGGTATAACAAGTTTTAATAAACATAAACACCTTTGATTTCAGACCCACAAGAGGAGATGATGAGGCATCGGGAATTGGCTCCTTGCATTCCAGGACATAGCAAAACTGAATGGTGTCTAGCACCTAACAATCCTTGGTAAACCAAGCCCACTAAAGGAACCAGGGAATGGGACCCCACTCCTTCATTGCATAGTCTGGGAGAGCCCTCCTCTGGAGGGGATCGAGCCCCTGGGCCCCCGTGCTTCAAGAAATGACTGAGAACAAGCCCGAGGCCCTGAAGCAGAGGGGAAGAAAAGGTTTACCAGGTCAGTAATGACGATAGTCCCAAGACCCCTGGGAATTTTGTTTATTTTTCTATAGCACTTTATCTGGAAATCAAAGTGGTTTCAGAGAACTCTCTGAAACTTAATCCTTTGAAGTCTTCGGCAATCTGGTTTACAGGGTCCCTTCCCTGCCCTTCTGCATTCCCTGTCTTGGAAGGTGTTTCATTACAGTTACATTCATCTATATGTTATTTGGGTATTACCCTGGACTGAATCATCTTTCTCCCCCCAACTCGCCAGTATTGCCAAATCCACTTTGTTAGCCCAAGCTGTTTCTGTGCTCTCCAGCCCTTTTTAGCCACTTTTGTTCAAATCATGGTTTTAGTACAAATAGTCCTGGCTAAGCTGGACTATTGCAACATTGCTTTCCTTGGCATTCTTCAATACCAGTTAAAACGGCTTCACACTCTCCAAAATACAGCAATAAGTACCCTTATTTGAGCCCATAGATTTGATCGTGCAACCCTATTACTTATTCAATACCATTGGCTGCCTGTCAACTCACATATTCATTTCAAATTGCTGACCCTCATTCATAAAGCCATCCATGATGCAGTTCCAGATTACATATCCTCACTTGTGTCTTTGTATGCCCCAGCCAGAGCACTTCATTCTTTACATGGTTTAAGGCTACACCTTTCCTCCTCAGCTGCATTAAATATGAAAGTACTCGTACGTCCAACTTCTTTGCAGTCGCCCCCGCATTTTGGATGTGCGCCTAATAAAACTTCAAATACTTCAAGAAAATGCTCAAAACTTTTTTTTTTTGAGACCGCCTTCTGCCTTGTGTCTTCATTCCAGTAGGTTTCATTGCCTATTGGAAATGGAACTGGCAGACCCAGATCTCCTTCTTCCCTTCCACCCCTCCTCCCCTACTCTGTCGCCCCCCTATCCTAGTTATGGTATTTATACTGCTAGCCTACTTTTATCTTTCCTGTATATTTAAGGGAGTTCTTTTCTATATTTTTATTTTTTTAATATTTTTTTGTAAACTGTATAGACTGTTTGGTATATCAAATAAAGCTAACCATAACCATAACCATATAACAATGTTAACATGCTTCGTTACATGGAACTTTGAAGAGACTCATAATGATTAAGTGTATTTCAGGTCTATAAATAGGTCTACAAAGAACATGTTACATAAAATACAAGAGATCATAGAGAGAGGAAGACAAGCATCAATATTTAGAAAAACTTAAAAAAGCTAGGAAACTAGTCAGGAAAGTAAAGATACAAAAAGAAGAAGAGATAGCCAATGCAATAAAATGGGGGGACAAAACATTTTTCAGATGTTAGTGAGAGGAGGAAGTGCAAAAGTGGACTCGTATTGTCAGACTCAAGGGGGAAGGGGAGGAATATATTGAAGCTGATGAGGATAAAGTGGAATTGCTTAATAAATATTTTTGTTCTTTGTTCACAGATAAAGGGCCAGGAACAGGACCTCAGAAAAACACCCACAAATAGCAGAAGTGAAGGGGGGGATCTTGAACAATTTTCAGAACACTGTGTTTGTGAGGAACTAGCTAAACTAAAAGTAGAGAAAGCGACGGGGCCGGATGGGATACATCCAAGAATATTGAAGGAACTTGGGGATGTTCTAGTGGCTCCACTGACTGAACTTTTCAATGCTTCTTTAGGTTCGAGAGGGGTCCCATAGGATTGGAGAATGGTGCATGTGGTCCCTTTACACAAAAGCAGAAGTAAGGATGAGGTTGAGAACTACAGGTCAGTTAGCTTGACTTCTGTGGTAAGTAAATTAATAGAAACACTGCTAAAACAGAGGATAGCGAGGTTTCTGGAGTCCAATGGATTGCAGGATCTGAGGCAGCATGGGCTTACCAGAGGCAGGACTTGTTAGACAAATGTGATTGATTTCTTTGACTGGGTGACCAGAGAGTTGGACCGAGGTAGAATCCTAGATGTGGTGTACTTGGATTTCAGTAAAGCCTTTGACACAGTTCTCCACAGGCAACTTATAAATAAAATGAACACCCTAGGGATGGACCCTAAAGTGACTGACTGGGTTAGAAATTGGTTGAGTGGGATCTGGCCAGTTCGGCCCGGTTCACGTGAACCGGTTCCTTCCACAGGCCGAGTTCACTGAACCAGGCTGAAAACAGCATCCCAATTCCGGCACTGCACTGGTGTGAATCCCCCACTCATCAGTGATTTGATGGTATTGGGGAACCGCGGCAGAGGAGGGAGTCTCCAATGCTGTCAAACCACTGGCAGGTGGGGGGATCGGGCTGCTGGGCCATCAGAGAGTTTCTGCTTTGTGGAGGCTGCCAGCGGGCTGTGCGTGTGGCACCAGCAACGCAAATGCATGCGTGCTGCCACCCACTCGGCTCCTTTAGTGGGGGGATTGATCCAAAACGGTTCCTGATCGGATCGAATCCTGCCACTGGACAAAGGGTACAGATAAATGGAGCTCACTCTTAGGAGAAGGATGGTACCTTTGGTGTGCCGCAGGGATCTGTCCTTGGTACAATTCTTTTTAACATCTTTGTTAGTGATACTGCGAAGGGCTGTCGAGTAAGGTTTGCCTCTTTGCGGATGATACAAAAATCTGCAATAGAGTAGACACCCAGGAAGGAGTAGATAACATGAGGAGGGATCTAGCTAAGCCTGAAGAATCATCAAGAATTTGGAGCTGAGATTTAGTGCTAATATATGCAGGATCATGCATTTGGACTGCAAAATTCCAAGGGGCGGTACAGCGTAGGGGGCGAAGTACTTCTGTCCACATAAAAAGAGTGGAACCTGGGTGAGTTTGTTTCTGATGAACTTCAAGTGGCTAAACAGGTAGAAAAGGCATGGTGAAAGCCAGAAGGATACTTGGGTGCATAAGGAGAGAAAAAAGAAGGTGATAATGCCTCTGTGCAAGTCTCTTGTGCGACCTCATTTGTAGTATAGTGTGCAATTCTGGAGACCACACCTTCAAAAGGATG
This sequence comes from Ichthyophis bannanicus, assembly GCA_033557465.1. NCBI lineage: Eukaryota > Metazoa > Chordata > Amphibia > Gymnophiona > Ichthyophiidae > Ichthyophis > Ichthyophis bannanicus. Next base: position 920,917,983 of record CM066035.1, on the reverse strand, counting down.
TAAACAGGATGGAGTCAGTGCAGGGGTTGGCTACTAAAATTGTCAGTGTTATAAACCATATGGGAGCAGATTTAAAGATCTTAATACGTATATGTTAAAGGAAAGGCAGGATAGAGGAGATATGAGAGAGATGTTTAAATACCGCCATGGCATAAATGAACAAGAGGAGAGCCTCTTTCAACTGAAAGTAAGCTCTGCAATGAGAGGGCATAGGATCAGTGTAAAAGAGGATAGACTCAGGAGTAATATGCGGAAATATTTTTTTACGGAAAGAGTGGCAGATGTGTGGAATAGTCTCCCAGTGGAGGTAGTAGAGACTAGGACAGTATCTGAATTCAAGAAGACATGGGACATACACAGAAGATCTCTAAAGGAAAATAAGGACTAGATAGGCCATATGGTCTTTTTCTGATGACATGTTTCTATGTAAAGAAATTGTCGTGCCTCCCCTTACCAGTACCCGTAGGTAGGGGTTAAGGAGGTTAAGTCCTTCTTTAAACCAAGGGCCTTTCACTTCCTGGAGCAGTGCTTGTTGGGAAGTGTAGTTTTTACCATCAGTTTTAAAAGAAGAGTAGTGTGTGACTCAAAGTGGTTATAAGTAAAGGGATTTATTTCCCCTCCCGGGGCTGGACTTTTACAAGGACAAAAGATGAACACAAATTAACTGCTCCTTGCAGAAAAAGGACAAAGTAAATGTAGCTTTCTTCAGCAAAAATACACATTTTTCTCTTTCCAGCAGTTAGAGCTTCAGCACATGGTTAATACAGCTCTGTTCCTTCACAGCCAGCATGTATTCTTTTCACCACAAAGTTTAAAGCAAAGATATAATTTGTTCAGAAGAAATTGTTGTACAGTCCATCTCCTCTGTAGGATAATTCATGCAAGGTGGTTCTGTATCCATCAATTCCACCTCTGAACTAGCATTAGTTTGGCCCAGGCCTTCCAGGGCCGCGCCCTGTCTTCCAACCCTGAGCCCGTCAATGCACACAGGGTTTAAATAGGGCCTAAAGCCATTATCATAGCCCCAATCTTCCAGGCTGTTACCTCCACAAGGATTCTTGTAATCCCAGCCCTTGGGCTTACCTGGGGACCTGGCTTTTGAGGCCTTCCTCTGAAGTTCCCATGTACCGGTTGGTTCCCTGTTAAACCAGGGGGAAACAGTTCCCAACTGCTTTTTGGGCTGCTTGTAAGGCTGTGAGTGCTTCAGCTGTTCTGGTCTGCTCCTCCTGTAATTATCCACCGGAACCTCTGACCTCCTGTCGGCTGAAAACTCTGCCCACCTCCTGACTGGGCATCTGCTTTCCTCTCTCTCCTCTCCCTTTCTGCCTGCTGGAGTCTCCTTATGAGACTGCCCTTCTGGGTAGGGCCTAGTCCCACCCCTTAGCAGGTGTTCAAACTTCCCCCGTGACTCCTGGCTATATTGATAGCAGGGGCGTGTTTCCTTCTCTTGTGTTTTGTTTCCCTGGCAACTGGTAGCCATGTGTCTTTGTTTATCCCTCAGCCCTGCATTTCCTACCTGATTTTCTAGCTTCTCTGCCGGGCCAGAAGGGCTTGCTACATCACAAAATGTACAGTATATGTTGGTAGGATTCTTGAAAACTTGACTTGTTGAGGCTCTGCTGGTCTGAAGTCTTAGGTGAATGCATTTTATGGGTAAGTGTTTAATGTTTGGTTCCTTTGGGAGTTTGTTTAGTCTTTAAAGTGTTCTATGAATAACTGGGTCTTTAGTTCTCTATGGAATGTTGTGAGTTAAGTGATACTTTTTAGTTTTTCCGGGAACTTCTTCGCTTGGTTCTGTTGCTTTGTCCCAGGAATGATGGATTTCAGGGAAGTTGATGATAGATTGTGCATGATTTTAAATATGCTTAGTAGGATTTTTTTATCTGATACAGCTTGTTAGTGGCAGCACGCCTTTAGTGCTCTAGAGGAGGCTGACAAGACTGTGGCACTAGCTTGCTTCACAGGCCACTTGGACCTGTCTTCCAGGAGGCAGTAAGATTTCATCTCACCTAGGTCCTTCACCAACCTCTCCAAATCATTTCCAAACAGAAGTTTACTTTGGAGGATGTATTTGCTGCCCAGTGCCACGGCCAAACCAAACACCATGACACCATCGTCAGGGCACCGTCCCTGATCACCACATGTACCAGGTCATACATGGCATCAGAAAGGAAGGTAGTAGCAGACTCTAAAAGAGAGGTAATATCATCAGGCAAAAGAGACTGAATCCACTGGAGCAGGGCTGGAGACGACAGGCTGATACATACTGCCAGCTATAGGATAGTCGCCGCCATGGCAAACTGACTCCTCAGCAAGGAATCCATCTAATGGTTCAGAATATCCTTTAAGACTGATCCATCTTCCATGGGAATGTTGGTCCATCTGGTAACTGCTGTAATTTGCACATCCACCTTGGGAATGTCAAACTACTCACCACGCTCTTCCTCTGGGAGAGCACAGATCTTCTTATACACCCTTAAACCATTTTAGGTAGGGAGTCGGGCGACTCCCAATCTGACCGGATCATATCCTTGATCACCTCCAGGAAAAGATTCTGAAACAAATGACTTTCTTTTTTTCATTTCCTTTCTTCATTCTATGCTTTCTTCTAATCTTCTCTTCTCTCTCTCTTAAGGCTCCACATCACTGTCTTCTTGATGTTAACTCTCCCAAATCTTTTCCCCTCATTCAAACAATTCCATGGCCCTACTTCTCAAACTAGCTCCAAGATCCCCTTCCCTTCTTATTACAAAGCTGACAATACTCCCCACAACTACTGAAGTTAGTGATGCTGCAGTGAAAAAGATCCAGCCTCATGCTCACTGAAGTTTGGGTTTTAACTATGGTCTTTTCATGCAAGTCACCCCAACTTTGCTTGAAGTCATTGTACCATTGAATTTCTCTCATGAAAGGATGAAGAAAACATCATAGAATCAACTATCTGAATTAATTCAGCACAATTTAGAACCCGAAAGATTGCAAAATAAGGCACCCCAAATGAACATGGATCAGGAGAAGAACCAAGGGCAACAAAGAACTGCAGATCCATAACCTTAGGCAAGAAATCATGAGTCAACTGAGAGGCCATCAAAGAAAACAATGAAACCCATCCAGGAGGAGAACTGAGATGGTCAACCAAACAAAAGACTAGAAGATGTATGGTCTCTTTCCAACAAAAGAGACAAATAAGTCTGTTTAGCTTCACTAATAGCTGATTAATATTGTTTTTGATTTTTCAAAATAGGCTTGCTGGGTATATGCAGAAGGCAATGACGCCAGTGGCATTCAGTCTGGCACAACTGAATCTTCAAAAGACCTAAGCCAAATTGATACCATGGATGAAAATACCGTATACAAGGATATTACAATACTTCAGGTGCCACCTGATCCAAAGCTGCACGAAGAATAGAATCCCACATTGCCACCTGAGTCTCGGGGGCATCATTAGCAAATATTGAAGGAAAAGGGGAACAAAGAGAAAGAAATTGCTGAGGATCAAGACCATGAAGCTTCTGAACCCCTCCCCCTCCCTGAGGATAAAAGGAAGGAAGACAAGAAGAAGAAACAAGCATCAGTTAAATAAAAGAAAGCAATGAGTTGTCAGTCCACAGAAAAGAAGTTACCCTCAAATCCTTGACGCAAGAAGAAACAGTATCAGGAAGTATCAAAAGGTCCAGAACCTGGTCTGTCGAATGAGTAAAACAGCCTGTGAGTTGAACCAATTGAACAATATCTAAACATGAAAGAAAACCCTGAGTAAGAAGACTAGATGACATACTGATCTACACCCCATTCTCCACTACTAACTGGACTACTCCGTGATCAGCAAATGCATAGAAGAAACCATACAATGGCTCAACAAATACAACATGCACATCTACCGCAGCAAAACAGAACTCCTCTTCATAACCAAACACCCATCCTTCACTCCTCCAAATTCTATCAATCTGGCCAATTTAACCCTAAACTTCAAACAACATGTAAAATATTTGAGCATCACCCTGGATCAACACCTGAGCTTCCACCACCATATTAAACAGGTTACTAAAGCTGCCTACTTCAAAATGAGAACACTACGACACCTGCACCCACTGCTGGATTCTAATGACTTCAGAAACGTCTGCCAATCACTCATCACCCTCATCCTGGACTATGCAAGCATAATATACCAGGGACTCCCTAAAGCTACCTTACTACCCTTAAAGCTTGTCCACAATTCTGCAGCCAGAATAATCACAGGCACGGGCCCAGGAGAGCACATCACCCCCACTCTGAAACAGCTAGAATGGCTGCCCATCCACATGAGGATTAAATATAAAGTCACGCTAACATATTCAAGACCATCCACCGCCTCTTCTCTATTACAGCTTCTTTCACCCACTCCAACAATAACACTACTAACAGAGCCTTCTCCCATTATGCCCCATTCATTTGGAACTTCCTCACCCCAGAAATATGGGCCTTCACAGATCTAGGCGAATTCAGGTGCAAGCTAAAAACTTCCCTCTTTTTGAACACTTTGGCACGGGAGTCTGTGCCAAAGTGTTCCAAAAAGAGGGAAGTATTTACATCACATTATCACATTATCATATGAATCTTCCACAGCACCAATTCAATATTATGTAAATAGTTATGTTGCCCTCAGTTATTTATTGTTCCATATGTGCGATGTAAAGTTACTTATTCTTTTGTCCCACATAAACCGCTGTGACTGGTAAATACAGCGGTATAAAAAAGTTGCTAAATAAATAAATAGTAAAATCAGTAACGAGAACATTGACGTCGTCCAACAAGATAGGTAAATATGGTTCCAGAATATGCATCAATATATCAGCATAAAATATCTGTAAAGACTAAAGGCAGGGGGGTGGTGCAAAGAGGAAGGGGTGTTAGACACATCAACATGAGATTGATTGAAGAACCAGACAGCCTCAAACACAGACCTTTATAAAAAGATGTAGACAAACACTTTACCAAAACAAAATCATGCAAAATTATCAACTTCTAGAAATCCACCTTGTGTCCAGCAAACAGGTGCGATTCTGAACATACTACAAACAAAAGCTTGGACAGATTTCAAATTCTTGATCTTACATGTCCACAACATTCAGGACTTCCACAATGGCCACAGCTAAGGCCTACTTAAAAATGTTGGGTCACATGGCTGCTGCCATATATGTGGTTCCCTTTGCTCACCTGAGAATGAGAAGACTTCAGTGGGATCTCAAGTTCTAATAGAACCAGCATACCCAGACTCACTATGCTATTCCTTATCCTTCAACTTAGCTATGAGCAATGCTGCAATGGTGGACATCTGTATGCAGTCTGATTTTAAAGTATCTCTTTGGTTTTGCTGGAATACCAATCTATTCTAATAGATACTTCCAGCACTGGACTAGGGAACTCACTTATACCCCTACCTTACCCAAGGCTTTTCCACACCAAATCATTTGGAAATTCTCAGGATCTCTTAACTTGTAACATTTTATGCCCTTCGAGCCTTCTTCCATCTTCTCCAAAACAGTTCAGTGCTAGTTGAAATGGACAACCAAGTGTCCGTGGTTTATATCAACCAATAAGGATGGATGTGATCCCTCTGACTCCACCAGAAAGAAGCATCATTATCATTGCCAATCACATTCAAACACTTTTTCATTTTCAGAACCAGCCAGCCAATAGAAGAGTTCTTTAACCTCATGAATGATCACACCAGGCAGCTGACTATGCTTAAATCCAGGCCTACCCTCCTCCTTCCAACACACACATAGAATTCACATGGGTTTCTCTCCTGAGCCAATGTCTTCAGATTAGAAGATAATTACTGGCTAGGCAGGTGGCAGCTATAGCCAGAACACAGTCTGAGCTTTGTAACCCTCAACACCTCAAAGGATGGTCACAACATGGACAACTCTCTACAGGGTCACCAGGAGCAACATCAACTCAGCAGAACTTAACAACCATAAACAGAGACATGGGGTGCGTGTAACCTGCTGGAGTGGCAGGTTCAACTCTACAACTCAAGTTATCTCACTGGGCAGACTAGATTGACCATGCTGGTCTTTATCTGCCGTCATTTACTATGTTACTATGATTAAAGAAACCTGCATGACACCTTTCAGACATGGGACTGCCAGCAACCAAAACGCAAAGCTGCCTCTTTATTATTCGATACTTCCATCTTCTGGTCATCTGGCGAGGTATGACCTGGATTTGGCCTCTCTTCTATACAACATTTGTAGCAAAGATCTTGCTCAAGTTTCAAGAGTGACCTGAACATGATTCTCATAGCACCCCACTGGCCTCATCAGAAATGGTGTCCTGCTAAAAAGGCTCATAAATCTGCTCCTGCTGAAGGCTTCAAATGTTTCCATCATTCACTCAGAATGAGGGCCACCTGATTCATCTCAATCTCAAATTGCTAGCCCTTTCAGCATGGAAATTGAGCAGCATTTAGCCTCCACTCTAGGGGATTTGTTTACTAAGCAGTGGTAGTGGCTTCCGAGCTCCAATATTGCTCGGAAGCCGCTACCACAGCTTTGTAAACTATCATATGTATATAGTTCAAGTTCTATTATCCTTTGTTACTATTACCCCTGTTTTCCAAGTTTTTCTTCCTGTTCCATGTAAAAACAGATATATGTATCTTATCTTATCTGATGTTTTGTAGTTCTATGTAAACCGCGCTGATGATGAATAGTGCGGTATATAAAAATGTTAAATAAATAAATAAAATAAATAAATAAATAAATCCCTAGGAGTAACGATGCCTATTCAAGATATATTAATTGAAGCTTCTTGTTAAACCACCTGTATCATGGGATCTTGATGTCATCTTTACACTGCTGTACGTCAGGCGCCTTCTCTGGCCCTTTTCAAATCCAGGCTAAAAGCTCACCTCTGCTGCCGCTTTGGGATCTTGACTCATCTGATCTCATTTGTGTTTCCTTACCATTCCCCCTAGATGTATCCCTGTCTACACCTACTATGTTGTCTGTCTTGACTAGATTGTAAGCTCTGATGAGCAGGGACTGTCTCTTACATGTCTTTGCAGCACTGTGTACATCTTGTAGTGCTATACAAATGCTCAGTAGTAGTAGTAGTAGTAGTAGTAGCAGCTTATGAAACTGCCATTTGAGCTAATGAAGTCTGCTTCACTCAATATATCATCTTGAAAGTATTCTTACCAGTAGTGGTTACCTTGGCTAGAAGAATAAGGGAGCTTCAAGCCTTTGTTACCCGAGTTGTACCCTCTGTTTTATCCAATTCAGATAACTTTATTGGCATGGCAATTTTATATGTATGATCAAAGTAAGGCATGTACAGGTTAAGATAAAAAAAGAAAGAGAAAAAAGCAGCCACCAAGGAGATAATTTACTAAGTTGCATTATAAAAGGTGATGTTCGTACTTATTCCAAGTTTCATCCAAAGTAATAACACCTTTCCATGTTAGCAAGGAAATAGTGCTTCCTACCTTTTGTTCAAAGCCTCATGAAAATCCATGCGAGAAAGCACACCAATCTAGACTGTAAACAGGCTTTCACTTATTACCTCCAAAGAACTGAATAAATATGAAAGGCTTCATAGCTCTGTCTCCTTTGATTCTAACAGAACTGCCATTCCATTTGCCAAATGAACTTTAGCATATTGACTAGCATCCTGAATCTAATTCTGTTAGGAACAAATTAGTGGTCTTCTAACCATTAGTGTGAAATCGCATCAGATGACAGCCACTGCAGCTAATGTTGTTCTCCTAAAGTCTGTGTCTCTAGATACTAATTTGTAAAGCAGTGACCTGGTCCCTGCTTCATACCTTCACCTCACACTTATACATGCAGCAGTCTACAATAAAAGACCAAGCATTTGGTTGAGCTGCATTGGTCAATTTGTCTACAAGAGCTTGAAAGTCTTGCAGCTTCTTGACATTCAGTCTGCTCCTACACAAATGTACAGTTGAACAGCTCTGACTCTGGGACTCACTCACTTGTGGGCCTGACTCAATCCTGCCTGTCAAAAGAAAAAGTGATGTTGCTCACCTATAACAGGTGTTTACTATAGACTGAGCTGAATTAACCTTTGAGCTATGGCACTGAAAAGCCGAGAATATAGCTGAGTTTGGGCAGGGCCCTGAATGCTCAGACCTTTACCCTTGTTTGGGTGATGTGCAGTGTTGTCACCTGCTTATGTGCCTGGCCAGTCCTGCTGTCTACAGAAAGGTGTCACTTAACTTACTAGTTAATGTCCTTTCCTTGAGTCCTGCTACATCAATACTTTCTCACTGATACACTTGAAGCAGGAGCCTGGTGCTTCGAAACGTGCACGTCGTGCTTGAGCAGATAAGTGTGGACTTATTTTCGGTTTTTAAAATTACTGAATACAAGTTGATAATCAAATTAAATTAATAAATAAAAAAAGGGGCATGTACTGCGTGAGGTTTAGAGGTATGTCCTCTCTACCTTGCGGTCTATACCCGACAAAAAATTGGTGATCGCCGTTGGGGAAATAGTATTCTGCCTTAGAGAAAGAGGGCAGGCAGACCACCAGGTTCACATGAAAGGGAGAAATTAGGTAAGAAGGAAGACACAAGTCGAATAGAAACAGCCTACTTGAAAAAGACAGATAAGGATCTCAGCAAGACAGAGCCTGCAACTCGGAAATCCACCTTGTAGAACAAATTGCAAACAAAAAAAACGTTGAGCATCAAATCCTTCAAAGTAGCGTGATTCAACAGCTCAAGGGTGCCAGACACAGATCCCAGGAAGGGACCACAGACCGGAAGGGAGGACGCAGATGCTGAACCATCTAGAGAAAGCACGAGACATCCAGGTGCAAGGCTAGAGACTTACCAGACACAGGATCTCAGAAACAGGCCAAAGATGCCACCTGAATTTTCAGGGAGCTAAGAGAAAAGCCAACAGAGATGGCACCTTGGCCGCCTCAGGAACCAACTGCCAAGCACTGCACCATCGCTCAAAAAGAGGCATCAGACCCACAGGTATGCTAGGTTAGTAGCCTCCGCCAAGTTCTGAGCAGAGTGGAGACCACTGCCAGAAAATAGCCTTTACGTGTTAGCTGTCTTTTTTCAAGAGCCAAGCCATAAGCGAGAAGGGAACGGGGTCCTCCAGGACAATCTGTCCCCGCTGCACTAGGCCCTGAGATGGAGGCAACCGAAGAGGCGGCGCCTGCAGGAACTACATCAGTTCTCCGAACCTTGCTCTTCTAGGCCAATCCAGTGCCACCAGGACAATCCTGCTTGGGTGGCGTTCTATATGCCAAATCAAACGCCCTCTCAGGAGTCATGGAGGAAACATGTACAGCAGGTGCTGACTTGACCAAGGCTGGGCCAGGACGTCTACATCCTTGGACCACGACTCTGAGTGGCAACTGAAAAAGAGGCAGACTGAGTGGTGTCAGACGGCTGCCTAGGGTGAGAACTTACACAATCTTGACGATGCATATATTCATATGATTCTTGCAAGGTATTGTGGGTATTGTAGTTCATTCACTCCCAAACACAGCTGATGACAATAATTTGAGTTGTGAAACCAAGTGGTAAGATCAATAAAATACTTCTTTTATTGATGGGGTTTAATTCACCCAGCACATGTATGCTTGATAGCACTATAAATGAGGTTACTTGCTTGCAGTGTTTAAAATGGATAACTAAAAGTCACAAAGTAAACCAGAAAACAACCTTCAGCTTGTCAGGCAATTAGCTAATGTTTTCTTAGCAAATAATTACCAAATACAAAGGCACAAAGTAAAGAATAAACTTTGCTGGTTAGGTTAACTTCTGCTTATTTTCCACGCCGATCTCAGCAGTGATTCTCCCTTGCTCACACACACAATCAGGTGCAGCCCTAATTACTATCAATGGACCAGCTGAAAACCTTTAGCTGGCTGGCTGCTACTGTGTGAGCCCAAATCCTGCTTTAAGAGCTGTTTGCAGTGGAAATAAAGAACAAAGTTAGGTTTCTTTGTGATGGCTGATGTGTTTGCTCATAGCAAACTAGCAATAGCATTTAGATAAAGAACAGTCCATGTAAATAGTTTCATCTGCTGTATTTCCCCCTGCATCAACAATCATAGGGTCAATATCATACATTGGCACAGATGAGTCTTTCATTAAGGCACTATCATGAGAATGCTTATTCCCTTGCTGCCATTCTCTATTATAGATAGGGTCTGGATCAGTGTTCATACCTGAGCCTCTCCTGCCATCATAATTCCTCTCTGTAAAGCCTGGCCAATATGTAATCCAATTCTGATGTCCAGCCTTCCAATCTTGATCCCTGGACACTGGATCTCCTCTCACATACCTTCTGGCCTTGGTCTGAAAGTCCCTTCCACGTGCAGTCTTCTCTCTTCCAGGTAGCCACTGGTGATTCCTATCTCTGCCACTCCATTCCTCTGGCTGAATCCAGTCCAATGGACTCTGCTGGCTTTTGGAATACCTCCCAGTATGAGTACTGCCTTGGAATCTCCCAGACCTTCCAATGGCCTTTCTTCTCTTCCTTCCAGAGAGTTTCCTTCTCTCTCTATCTGCGTGGCTTTTGCTGAAGCTGTTCTTCCAACTCTCCCTGAATCTGTTATCTGAAGAATAAGCTCTATTCTTATCCTGTTCTAATGTGTGCTGCTCCCTAACACAGCGCAGCTGTGTTGAATCAGGCCCTGCCCTTTGAGATGAGTGCTTAGGGATTACCTCATAGCTCTCTTGATTGCACACACATTCTCTCATTTCAGCCCCTCTCATGGCTGCTGGAAACCTGGTGCATTCTGGGACTGGTAGTCTTTTATGTGAAAACTCTGTTTTCTTGCTTCTACCAGAACTGACAGGTTGCTTGTTCAGAGTCACATCATCTTTTCTATAGCTCCTACCTGAGCTATGATAAGCTTCCTTATCACAGTGGGTCACCATCAGATCCATTTAGGGGTGATCCCAGCAGCGCAGAATCAACCAAAATGCCTCCTGACTCCCCATTCTCCAGGATCTAGAGTGTGCTGGCTGAGAAAGTCCACGTCCACATTTTCCACCCCAGCAATGTGCTGAGCTGACAAGGCTAGGAGGTTCTTCTCTGCCCAGGCAAACAGGAGAGCCATCTCCAGAGCTACCCCAGCACGCCTTGCCGACTGACATAAGCCACCGCCGTGTTGTCCAAAAACATTTGAACTGCCTGGCCCTTGACCAGGGGCCGGAAACACAGAAGAATCAACCTGTTGGCCCTCGCCTTGAGGCAGTTGATGTACTCTACTGCTTCCCTGTGGTTGCAACGGCCCTGGGACGTACAGTCTTGGCAGTGGGGTCCCCATTCTGAGATACTGGCGTCTGCCGTTAGCAAGATCCAGCAGAAATCATCCAGTGGCACGCCCATCCTGAGATGACAGGGCTGCTGCCACCACTGCAGGCTGGACCACCATCAACAGGAGCGGGAGCCTGTGCTCAAACTCCTGAGAACTTGGAGACCACTGAGTCAGCAAAGATTGCTGGAGCGGTCGCATGTGAGCATGCATCCACAGCACCATCTCTATGGTCACTGCCATCAATCTGAGGAGCTGAATATAATACCACACTGAGAGCCTGCTGCACACAGAATAGCGCCAGGCAATCCAACAGTCTTTTGACCTTCTCCTCTAGCAGGAAAAAACTCTGCCCACTCGAGTGTCAAAACTTGCTCCCAGAAACTCTAGGGACTGGGAAAGCAACAGCTGGCTCTTTCCCCAATTGATCACACAGCCAAGGCTTTCCTAAAAGGACACCACCCGAGATGCTTCTGAAGAGGAATGGGCCTGGATGAGCCAGTCATCCAGATATGGATGAACACAGATCCTTTAGTGCTACAGCCGCCACCAGCATGACCTTGGAGAATGTCCTCAGGGCAGTGGATAGCTTGAAAGGGAGGACAGCGATCTGATAGTGAGAGCCAACTACAGAAAAACGCAGATACCTCTTCTGATCTGTCCGAATTGGGACATGAAAATACATCTCAGCCAGGTCCAGAGAAGCCAAGAATGCCTCTCAGCACACTGCTTGATTTACGGAATGCAATATTTTCATCCAGAAGTGCAGGATGTGAAAGTGCTCGTTGACCCCCTAGAAGTCCAGAATGGGCACCACAAAATAGATGGAGCATCTTTCCTTGCCCCAATTGTCCGGGGGAGACTAACACCACCGCCTTTAAGTGCAACTTGTCCAAGGTGGTCCGCACAGCGGCACTTTTGATCACAGACCCACAAGGGGAAATGACGAAGGCATCCAGAATTGGCTCTTTGCATTCTAGAACACAGCAAAACTGAATGATGTCTAGCACTTGGCGATCCTTGGTAACCTCAGCCCATTCCTGAAAGAAAAGGCAAAGCCTGTCTTCAACTGAAGGAACCAGGGAATGGGCCCCCAAATCTTCACTGTGTAGCCCAGGAGGGGACCACATCTCTGGGCCCATGCACTCCACAAAAGGACTGAGCCCAAAGGCTGGAAGCAGAGTGGAAGAAAGGTTTTCCAGGTTGGTAACAACGAACATCCTGAGATTCCAGGGGATACTGCCAGCACACCCGCATTGGATGGGCAGAGGCTGATGAGAAAGGGGCACCAGCCCACTTCACAGGCCCCCTGGACCTATCTTCCGAAAGGCAGTAAGATTTTGTCTCATCCAGATCCTTCACCAACTTCTCCAAATCAGCTCCAAAAAGAAGCTTCTCCTTAAAAGCCAGTTGAGCCAACCGAGTTTTGGAAGATGAATCTTCTGCCTAGTGCTGGAGCCAAATCCAGTGCCATGACACAGTCATCAGGGCACCATCCCTGGCTGCCAAATGTACCAGGTGAAGCATGGCATCAGAAAGAAAAGTTGTAGCCAACTCCAAAAGAGGGGTAGTATCATCCGGCATAAGAGAGTGAATCCACTTGAGCAAGGCTCGAGATATCAGGCTGGCACATATCACCAGCTGCAATATAGCAGCCACCATGGTGAATTGGCTCTTCAACAACAAATACATCTTACGGTGCAGAAAATCCTTTAAGGCTGATCCGCTTTCCAAAGGAATGGTGTTCCAGTCTGGTAAATGCCGTGACCTGCGCATCCACCTTGGGAATACCAAACCACTCAATGCACTCCTTCTCCAGGAGAGCGTAGATCTTCTCACTGTCACCCTCACGGTGGCCAGCCCAACGCCTAGGGCGCTGAGACTTGGTCTGCCTGTGGTGGTCCTGCCTCAGAGAGTGTGGGCTTGCTTTAACTCTGCAAGGCCTTCTGGGAATGTAAGTCCCTTTACCCTTTGAGCACAGACGAGTTGCAGTCGAATGGTTTCAGGCAATGACAAGAATTTATTTTCCCCTTCCCAACAGATTAAATGCAAGTGACAAAACATGCCATACATTTGGCTTGAGGAAATTATATATGAACTCAGGTAAATTAGCCTTGTTAGCTTCAGGCTTTAAACATGCAGTGCTTGATACAAAACAAAATCACAACAGCTTCAATTAGCAAAGAAAATGTTCCCTTCTGCTGCTTTTACCGTCTTTCTCAGACACTGTTCAGCATAAGGAATTCACATGGTCAGCTAAAGATGATGTACAGTCCATCCGATCATCCACTATTTCATTAGGGACAGAGTCTATCTGCATTTCTTCAGCCTCAGGAATAGCAGGGCGTGGCAGTAAGCTGCTATCCTGATCTCTGAAACAAACGGTTTCTCTGACCTCATGTGGTTTCTCTCTGTAACACTCTCCTGAGCAGGGTTGTAAACTACCATATATGCTGTAGTTTTTGTCCAGGGAGTTTGCTACTTTCTGGTAACTATAGGGAACTGCTTTATAGCTGGGTTCAAACTTATATGAATTTTTAAGCCTACCTTTTGGCTTTGAAAGGGAAGGAACTCTCCACTCTGTAGGGTCAGACTGGTTCTCAAACATGGCTTGTATTTGCTTGCCTCTCAGCCTATTAACTTTCCCCTCAGATGCACCGGTATTCTCCAGCCAGCCTGTCTCTCTCCTTGGAGCGTGTGAGCTTTGCCAAGCCTGCCTCTCAGGAAGATTCCTTTCTCGCCTGCCTTTACCAGACATCACCTGTCCTGGGTTGCTTCCTTCTGGCCTCAGGAATATGGCTCCCTTGGTTCTCACTCCTCCTTGACTCCTTCTAGTCAGCGTGCTCCTTTGCTGGCTTCCTTCCTGGTTTTCTTTCTCATCCTCTAGCCGGTTCTCCTTCCTGCTCTCCTTCTCCTTCTTGCTCTCCTTGGTCCAAGCTAATGACCACTTTTTATCATTGTAACTCTCAGGGCTTAGCTGTGCCCTGCCCTGAAACAGGTGAAACTCATTACCTCCTGAGCTAGGGAATACGTCACAGCAGGGGCGTGACTCTCTTTGTTTACTTCTTCTTTGCAAACACTGAGCCACGTGCTCAGACTGCCTGTTAGTTTCTGAAAGCAAATCCTCATCTTGCCCTACTTCCATAGGCTCAGAAGAGTCTTCTTCATGACATTACACTCCCTTAACCCCTTAGGCAGAGAGTTGGGAGAGTCCCACTTCAATTGGATCATATCCTTGATCACATCTGGGAACAGGAAGACAGTAGTGGATTTCTGCACCCCTTGAAGGAGCAAGTGCACCTTCAGCTTCTGCTCCGTGCTAGAAGCATCAGTCAAATTCAAGGTGGATGAGATCCTGGCAATCAATGCAGCCAGCATCTCCTTCCAGAATAGGCGGATCACTCTAGCCTCTTCACAATCTTTGAAGGAGTACTTCTTCATCCACGTCAGAGCCCAGTACCGAGCCATCTGAATTCAAGTCACAATAAAAATCTCAGGCAGCTCCCAGCTGTTCCCCATCTCCATGGGGCGCCCCTTGCCGGGGACGCTTAGCCAAAGGCAATCAAACAGGGCTTCCACTCTCAGCCTGCCCCAATGAGACTGAACCCAGGGGCACCCAGAGGCTGCAGGGTCCAAATTTCCACACCAGAAGGACCAGGCCTGGTACAAAAAAGAATGAATTCTGAGGAGGACAATCCAAACTCCAGAAGCTCTCTCAGAAATGACTCCCCAACATCAGGGGGCCCAGCCACTGCAGATACCCTAGAGGACGAGGAGCAGCTCACAGTATGGTTGTTGGACCCTCGGTTGACTGTATATCCTTACCCATAGCACCATCCATCACCTCCTTCCCTGAGGCAGGTGAGGCTGGACTAAAGCATCCCCCAGCTGAGAGAAGAGGAGCAGGTCCTTCAGGGGTGATTCAGAAGCTGCCATGCAAGAAGAACACAGTCCAGAATATGGAGAAAAGGCACCTCACTTGCCACAGATCAAACAACGTTTCCTGGCAGAGACAGAGTTAAGGAAAATATAAAAACAACGTGCACCAAGGCTGCAGCGACTCAAAGGCACACGTTAACCGTTATCACCAGCACCCCTTTTTGGCCCTGTTAGGCGCCCGCCTAGGGCCGTGAGGTGTGAGTTGCCTTATTAAAGAAATAGTCAGTAGCTGTGTAATTAAGGCAAAAGAAATAATTTGGGTTTTATTCCCGGTCCCACATAGGATTTTTTATGAACAGCACAAAGGAACACAAAAGAAAACTGTTTCTTCACAGTATAGAAAATAAACTCTTCGCCAGCACAATGTATCACAGAACTCTTGCTTGCCTGGCTAACATAGGGATGTAATTTCATCAGACAGACATAGTGTGCAATCCAGTTCTATATCACACTCCTGGTTTTCCCATTGCATCTGCTCATAGTCTGTATTTGGAGGCACATAACAATCTTTATAACTGAAATCCTCACAGCTCTTCCCTTGAATGACACTGGTTATTCTATTTGGTAAGTGCTCTACATCAACAGGGTTCAAGAGTCCTGTGCTAGGAACTGTATCTCTCAGGTTCCTTTTCCAATAGGGATTTTCCTCCCAGTTACTGGGCTTTGCCCTGCTGGCAATGCCTAGCTTTTTCCCTCTAGCTACAACAGGGTACTTAGCTTTTGTCCCTGGGTAATGAGCTTCTCTCTCTGGCTGGCTCCTCTCCAAGACTTCCACGTCTCTGTAACCGGGTCCAAGCTGAAATCACTTTCTGAAGAGAGTCTGTTTCTGCTGCCTCTTGCTACCGGGACACTTCCTTTACTTCCTGGTCCTAGCAAGGTCTGCTGGTTGAAAGGACTTCCTTCCTCTTGGTTACTCACTCTCCAGTGACCGAGGCCCCCTCTGGCTTGGGAGACTCCTCTGCAGCTACAGCCTGCTCCACCCTTTGGCTTCTGCTCCTGCCTTTGCTGCCTTGGCTCCAGCCCCTCCCTTTGCTCCTCTACTGGGCTTTCCCTGTAGTTTTTATGCTCCTGTTCTCTGCACGTTGTACGTGTCCTTCCACTCAGGTGAGCTTGATTAGCCTTTTGGCTTTCTGCTGCATCACCTTTGGTGAATGGAAAGTTTTCTCCACTATACTTGGGCTTTTTGAAAGCTGAATATGTTTGTTGCCTATGTGTTTGTGAGGTAAGCTCTTCCTCTTTTCCTATTACCATAGGCTCTGAGCTAGCCATTTCCTCATATAACATAGGCTCTGTACTAGTTCCTCATCACACCGTGCCTTTACTGCGGCACACATTAATGGCGCTAGGGTAGGAACACGTGTTGGAGCCGCCTGGGTGGAATGCGTGTACAGACCACACGACTGCCAGGTGTACAGTAGAAGAAAACACTACTCGCACATTCAGAAAATGGCTGGAAACCCTCACACCATGCCAATGGTCTTCAGCAGTCTACCCCGAACTGTGTCCCACATACATGGAATTGGGAGTTCCCTACAAGGACAATGACGAGGTCAAGCCTTGGTACTCATCCCGATAGCCCAGGCAGAGGATCTATGCCAGGCTCAGCTCTACTGCCCTGATACTGTTTCACTGATTTTTGCAGCACCGAGTTTAAGGTGGTTGGCAGGCAGATCCCTCTGAGAGTCTTCTGTAATCTTCAGCACAGAGCAGGGGGAACAGAGGAGGAGGGAGAGGGTATTGAGGTTGTGTGAGGCTGCTGAAATCTTCCAGATCCTTCCCATTTCTGGCTGCTCAACGGGCTGTTATCTTAAGCATGTGCAGTTGAACCAATTTTTCCTCCTCCTATGGCTACTGAAAAGCCTGAAGTCTAATGGAGCCTCCCATGTCGTGCTCAAGTGAGAAAGTCACCCTCAAGATGGTCGTTCACGAGCATTTAATCAATCTTTCTCTCTCAATCTTCAGATTTTCTTCAGAGGAGAAAATCCATCCACTATCTGCTGGAGACAAAGAAATAATGAAGAGCCCTCTGGTGGCTGAGGTGAATAGAAGCATAGATGTCATTGAAGCTTGAGCTTTTCATTGGTTGTCTCTACCAATATGCTGGTGGGGGAACACAACCCACTTGTCTGGACTGGTGTAGCAGGACGATATGGAAACATCTGGTGCAGGTGAGCAACAATACTTTTTTGAGGATGAGCCTGCCTGCTCCCTGCAGTTACTGCATTGAAACCACATCTCATCATGCCAAATAGCAAATGCACTCAACGTAGGTGCACTTACTGCCATCCATTGAGCCATCAATGCCCACATTCTGCACTGAACCCACCTAGTCTCTGCCCCATTGTGCATTAAGCATTTAACGCAGTGCACTTAGTGCATGCTAAACCCCATGCTAACCATCAGCATGCTTTAGTAAACATGCCCCTTACTGACATTTTTAAAGCCTACCAAAGGTTGGTTATCTTATGTAAATTAAACTTTAGCCCAATGTCACAACAAGATTAGAGGGATAATTTTCAGTCATTTTCATACATAAAACACTGATTTATGTGTGCTGATGGTTTATTATAAAACTGGCTAGACTATGAGGTTAGGAGATAGCAGGAACAGGTCATGCAGGTGCAAAAAGAAAAAAAAAGAAAAATAGTTGAAAGACTTCTATTTGCTGGAGGAGGGCTCCATACACACTGGCTCCATCCTGGACATCACCACAGACTGTTGCTGCATTGAACCTTCCTGTCTATGGAAAATATGATTTTGCATATATTTTTACCCACAGCAAGCAGAGGTGTTTCAGGGACAGAATTTGGGTGAAGTTTTGTCAAAAATGTATATTTTAAAGAGTGGTGGCAAGTCAATGTGTGCATGTATTTTCAGTGGAATAATGTTAGATACACAAAGTAGATGGCCTGTTATATTGTCCTCATATAGTTAATCATCGTGGGCGTGTATGCCAATCTGAATGGTACTACCTGGCATTAACCTTTAAAAAGAAGATAGAGCAGCTTTTAAACTAGATATTAGGGGAAAGCCGACAGTCGCCCAAGAGATGATGGTTTGGAAGAATGTATCTTTGAAGGATACTACCAAAAGCAGAGAGGTTCCACAAAAGAGTAAACTAGCCCAAATGCCCTCAAGTATGGAGCAGACAGAGCTTAAAGATCCCAAATAACCCATGTCTAACAATAGCCAAATTAATATGAATAAAATACATTCTCTAAAATGCTTGTATGCAAATGCTAGAAGTCTAAAAAATAAGATGGGAGAGTTAGAATATATAGCACTAAATGAAAGGTTAGATATGATTGGAATATCAGAGACATGGTGGAAGGAGGACAACCAGTGGGACACTGTGATACCTGGGTACAAACTATATCGTAATGATAGAGCTGATCAAATTGGTGGAGGGGTTGCTCTCTATGTTAGAGAGGGCATTGAGTCAGAAAGGATTAAAGTTTTGCAGGAAACAAAATCTGCTGTAGAATCTATATGGATTGAAATTCCATGTAAAAGGGGGAAGGCAATGGCAGTGGGGGTGTACTATCGACCGCCTGGCCAGAATGACCAAATGGATGATGAAATGTTCAAAGAAATCAAGGAAGCTAACAAAGGTTACAGCGCAGTAATAATAATGGGTGATTTCAACTACCCCGGTATCGACTGGGTCAGTGTCACATCAGGACATGCTAGGGAGATAAACTTCCTAGATGAAATAAATGACTGCTTCTTGGAGCAGCTGGTTCATGAACCGACCAGAGGGGAAGCCATATTAGACCTAGTCCTTAGTGGAACACCAGATCTAGTGCAAGAGATAAGGGTGTTGGGGCCACTTGGCAATAGTGATCATAGCATGATCGCCTTTGATTTAATTAGTGGAGGAAGGATAGTAAGGAAATCCACAGTACTACCTTTTAACTTTCGAAAGGGAGACTATGATAAAATGAGGAAAACAGTTAAGAAAAAACTAAAAGGAGCAGTTGCAAAGGTTAAAGACGTACATCAGGCTTGGCTGTTGTTGAAAAATACTATCTTGGAAGCCCAGACCAGCTGTATTCCACGCTTTAAGAAAAGTGGAAGGAAGTCCAAAAAACTGCCAGCATGGTTTAAAGGTGAGGTCAGAGAGGCTGTTGTTGCCAAAAAAGCATCTTTCAGGAAATGGAAAAAAGAGCCAAACGACAAAACCTTGAAACAGCACAAGCACTGGCAAGTCAAATGCAAGGCACTGATAAGGCAGGCAAAGGGAGAATTTGAGAAGAAGCTTGCTGCGGAAGCAAAAACACGAAGTAAAGACCTTTTCAAGTATATTTGTAGCAAAAAACCTGTGAGAGAGTCAGTTGGTCCATTAGATGATAAAGGGATTAAAGGAGCACTAAGAGGCGACAAGGCGATAGCGGAGAGACTGAATGAATTCTTTGCTTCGGTCTTTACTGAGGAAGATGTAGGGATGTTACCCATGACTGAAGTGGTATTTAAAGGTGCAGAAGAATTGAAGGAAATATCGATACATCGGGAAGATGTAAAGTAGTTACTCACCTGTAACAGGTGTTCTCCAGGAGCAGCAGGAATCAGTCCTCACTTATGGGTGTCATCGACGCCGATGAAGCCCCAGCGGAGCATTTCCCCAGCTTTCCATGAAAGCCTTTGGGAATGCTGGCACGCATGCGCGGTTCCCTTCCCGCCTAAAGGTGCCATCTTACCTCAGTCAAATGACATAGCTAAGAACAGTACATAAAAATTGAAAAATGAACTATGTACAACTGCAACTCCAAGGGGAGGAGGGAGGGTAGTGAGGACTGATTCCTGCTGCTCCTGGAGAACACCTGTTACAGGTGAGTAACTACTCTTTCTCCAGGACCAAGCAGGAAGTCAGTCCTCACTTATGGGTGACTCCCCAGCTCTGGGCTACCGGGAACCCAGGCTGAACAAGAGAACTCCCTCTAGTCTCAGCAACACAGAAAAGGCTTTTCAAGAACACAACCTCCACAGGTAGCCCAACCAGAGGGCAGGAGTTGCCTAGACCTCAAAGAGATTCCTGAGTACTGCTTGGCCAAAAGCACTGTCCCTACGAGACTCCCTCTCCAGACAGTAATGGGCTGCAAAAGTCTGGCTTGAAGACCAAGTAACAGCCCTGCAGATGTCTTGCAATGGAACAGAGCGGAGATGAGCCACTGATGCAGCCATCGCCCTCACACGGTGGGCCGTGACCCTACCCTGCAAAGGAAGGTCAGCTGCCTTGTAAACCCAGGTGATACAGTCAGCCACCCAGATGGACAAGGTACGCTTGGACACAGGCCTCCCCAAGTTATTGGGGTCAAAAGACAGGAAGAGCTGAGAAGCCATCCTGTGACCTTGCGTACGGTCAAGGTAGAAGGATAAGGCCCTTCTACAGTCCAAGGTATGGAGAACTGTTTCAGCCTGACTTGCATGAGGCCTAGGGAAGAAAGTAGGAAGAACCACCTCCTGGTTGAGGTGGAAAGAGGAGACAACCTTAGGAAGGAACTTAGGGTGAGTCCTGAGGACTACCCTGTTGTTATAGAACCTGGTGTAAGGTCTATCACAGACCAAGGCTTGAAGCTCACTCACTCTCCTAGCCGAAGTAAGGGCTATCAGAAAGAGAGTCTTCCATGAGAGGGAGCGTAGAGGGCAAGTAGCCATAGGCTCAAAAGGTGGTCGAGTCAGCTGCTGCAAGACCACATTCAGCTCCCACTCAGGAGCAGGAGGACGTATGGGAGGTTTGAGCAGTAACAAACCTCTGAGAAACCTGGACACCAAAGGGTGCAAAGACAAGGAATGGCCCTCTATTAAGGAGTGGTGAGCTGCCAAAGCAGAGAGGTGGACCCGAACAGAGTTGGACTTGAGACCCTGATTGGACAAGTGCAGCAGGTACTGAAGCACTACAGACACAGCACAGGAGAAAGGATCCTCTGCACGTGACTGACACCACACAGAAAACCTCTTCCATTTGAGAGCATAGGTTTTCCTTGTGGACTGTTTCCTAGAAGCTAGGAGAACCTCCTCAACGTCTTTAGGCAGGCCCCAGGGAGCCAACACTACCCTTGCAGCCTCCATGCCATCAGATGGAGGGACTTGAGATTGGGATGCAGTAGAGAGCCCTGATTCTGAGAGAGAAGGTCGGGCTGCAATCCCAGAGGCAGAGGGAGATCCACTGCCAGTTGAAGCAGGAGGGGGAACCAAGGCTGCCTGGGCCACCTGGGGGCCACCAGGAGGACTGAGGCCCTGTCTTGGAGAATTTTGAACAGTGTCCGGGCCACCAGAGGGATGGGAGGAAACGCATAGAGCAGGCCCTGAGTCAAGGGAATCAGAAAAGCATCTGCTGCTACTCTCAGAGGATGCGGTTGCCTGGAGCAGAACCGTGGCAGTTGGTTGTTCAGAGGACTGGCAAATAGGTCTATGGAGGGAAGACCCCACTCCAAGAAAATCTTTTGAACCACTAAAGGGTGTAGCTGCCACTCGTGTGGTTGCAGAATCCTGCTCAATTTGTCGGCCAGGAAATTCTCCTGGCCTGGAAGATAGACTGCTTTGAGGAGCATGTTGTGTCACAGGGCAAAGGAACAGAGGACCTGTGCTTCCTGACAAAGGGGTTGGGAACCAGTCCCGCCCTGCTTGTTCACATAGAACATGGCTACCAGGTTGTCTGTTTGGATCAAGACAGACTGATGGGCCAGGGAAGCAGTAAAGGCCTTGAGGGCCAAGCGGATAGCTCTGAGCTCCAGGAGATTGATCTGCTGGGACGCCTCCCAAGGAGAATACAGGCCCTGGGTGCACTTGTCTAGGCAGTGAGCTCCCCAACCCAACAGAGAGGCATCGGTGGTCAGCACCACTGTATGAGGTGGCATTTGAAAGGGCACCCCCACCAGCAGATTGGGGGGGTGCAACCACCAGTTGAAGGAGGTCAGAAAACGGTGGGACACTCTGATCCTGTCTCTGAGGCTGCCTGAGGCCTATGACCACTGAGTCCGAAGGCACCACTGGGCAGGCCTCATATGGAGCCTGGCATTGGGGTCACCTGAACTGTGGACGTCATGTGGCCTAGAAGCCTGAGATAGGTCTGGCGGAGACCAGGGACCTGTGCAGAAACTTGCTTGCAAGGTCCATGAGCCTTTGTGCCCGGTCCACTGGTAAGAATGCTCTTGCCAGCTGAGAATCCAACCTTGCCCCTATGAATTCCAAATTCTGGGAGGGGAGCAAAGTGGACTTTGCGAAGTTGATGACAAAGCCCACCTTTTGGAGCAGGTCCATGGTTCTGTTGGTGGCCTGCTGGACCTCGAGAGACGTCTGGCCTCTGATGAACCAGTCGTCCAAGTAGGGAAAGACAAAGATGCCCTGATTTCTCAGGTAGGCTGCAACCACTGCCAGGCACTTGGTGAAGATTCTGGGAGTGGATGTCAGCCCAAAAGGCAGTACCCTGTACTGATAGTGGTTTCCTCCCACAATGAACCTGAGGTACTTTCTGTGGTCTGGATGAATGAGGATATGAGTGTAAGCATCTTTTAGATCTAAAGAGCATAGCCAATCTCCCTGCTGGAGGTAGGGCAGAAGAGTTCCAAGAGTAACCATCTTGAACTTTCCTTTTACAAGAAACTTGTTTAGGTTTCTGAGATCCAAAATGGGTCGAAGACCACAGGTTCTCTTTGGCACCAGGAAATACCTGGAGTAAAAACCGTGATCTTGGAAGTGGGGAGGCACAGGCTCCACCGCCTTGTCCAGCAACAGACCCCTGAGCTCCTGGAGGAGAAGGGCTGTATGCAGGGGAGGCCTGGAAGGCTCTCCTGGAAAGTGTGGCGGAGGTAGTTGGTGAAAATGTAGG
Source organism: Ichthyophis bannanicus (assembly GCA_033557465.1). Lineage (NCBI taxonomy): Eukaryota > Metazoa > Chordata > Amphibia > Gymnophiona > Ichthyophiidae > Ichthyophis > Ichthyophis bannanicus. Next base: position 920,894,921 of record CM066035.1, on the reverse strand, counting down.
GCATAGCCTCGATGGACTATGTCCAGCACCCAACTGTCCTGAGTTATCAGGGGCCACTGGTGGGCGAACAAGGCTAGGCGGCCTCCTGTGCAGGGCTGGGTCTGCAAGGGAGGTTTGGCTGTACTCAAGGAGTCAAAAAACCCCACCCTGCTGAGTGGGAGCAGGGGCCGGAGGCTTGGGGGTAGTCTGCCTACGGGGCCCATTACCCCGGCCCTTGGCTTGCTGACCCTGTGGGGCAGGTTGGGCAGCCTGATAGTGTGGGTACTGTCTGTAGGCAGTGCCCTTCCTCGGGTAAAAGGGCTTTTTACCCGGGCCCTTCTTTTTATGTAAAAGGGCAGAGGTCTTCCTGGACAGCCTTGTCCTGGTGAGGTGCTCAGTCTCGAGCTGTGCGGCCTTCTCGGCCACAGGCTTGCCAAAAAGGTTTTCACCTCGGCAAGGGACATTGACCAACTTGTCCTGAACCCAGGGCTCGAGGTCCGATGACTGCAGCCATGCCTGGCGTCGAGCCGCGACGCCGGCAGACGCTACTCGGGCCGAAGCCTCAAAGCCATTGTAGGCGGCGCGGGACATGAACTTAGAGCATTCCCGTATCCTCGAAGACAAGGACTTAAAACTCTGCAAGGGCTCCCCGGAGAGACCAGCAGAGAACCCGGCCAACTCCTTGGCCAGGTCTCATAAATACATGCCCATGTACAGCTGGTAAGTCTGGACACGGCAAGCAAGCATGGAGCCCTGAAAACACTTTCTGCTGACTCCATCAAGGCTGCGGGCTTCCCTGCCGGGAGGCACCGTGGAGTGCATCTTCTGACTTTTCAGACGATGCATGACCGATTCCACAACCATAGAATGGTGCGGCAGCTGTGCTTTCTGGAAGCCAGGACTCTTGCGGAGTCGATAAATGGAATCGACTCGCTTGCTCAAAACCGGCGCCGAGGCCGGTGCCTCCCACATCCGGAAGAGGAGCCGCTCCAGCATCGGAGGAATCGGGACAGTAAAGGCCTCCTTCGGAGGAGAGTCGTACTGCAGAGCATCGAGCTCCTCGGCTCGAGGCTCTTCCTCGGGGTCAGCCGGGATAGCCAGGGCAGCGGCCATATCCCGGATAAACTCCAAGAACCTAGTATCCACCGGAGGGGATCTACTCCGGGGTTCAGACTCAGGTGAGTCCAAAGGGACACACCGAGTCTTAAAGGTGTCAGGAGACTCCTCATCTTTGGTTTCCCATGCAGACTCGTCTGAAGTCGAGTCGGGGTACGACGCCGCGGGGCCCCTGGGCACCCGCCCTGACGCCAGAGGCACCGGCATCGAGACCCTCGGTCCTGAACGGGAGGTCGAGGGAGACCTCGACCGAGGGCGACCTCGAGCCGCAAGGGACTCGAGTATCGGCTAGGTCTCCGGGGTCGACTTAGAAGTCGATGTCCCAGTGGTCGGGGCAGATGCGCCAGATAGGCTGGCCATCAATGCCCGCTGCTGATCCATGAAGGCAGACACTCTGCTCTCCAAGGCTGTCAACCTGAGACTCAGCTCGGGTGACGCAGCAGCCCCCGACTTGGGTCCCGGCGGCGCCGGGCCCGACATCGGTACTCGGGGCGGCGAGTCCTCGAGGACAACAGGACTTACGTGTCCAGCAGACTCCGGTTCTATACGAGGAACTTTGGTCGGCTTCTCCTGGTCCACGGGCCCGGGACGACGGTCGGGGGTCTTAGACCTGGACCTCGAGGGTCCAGGGACCTCCACCGACGCCGCCCTCGCGAGCCGCTTCTTCCTCTTACATTCCCTCTCGGGGGACCCCCTGTCCGAGGAGCTCCGACGCCTCTCGGGATCGGAATCCCGAGGTGTCGAAGACTCAGACGAGGTCCGGGCACGAGCAGAGGCCGAGTCGGAGAAAAGTCTTTCACTTTGCTGCTGACGACTTCGGAGGGCCTTGGAAGACATTTTTCCACATGGCCCGCACGTTTTAGAATCGTGGTCCGGGCCCAGGTACCGAAGGCAGCAGTCGTGTGTGTCGGTGAGAGACATAATCTTTTTACACCGATCACACTTTTTAAAACCACTGGAAGACATGGGGGAAAAAAGGGTCCCCGCGAGGTCAAAAGACCGGCCTTCCAGGGAAAAAGAAAAAGGTTTAGGCGCGAACGCCTAGCCACTAAGGGCAAAAACCGAAAAATAAAAAGGGGGTTCGATACCGGTGTACCGATCCCGGCGGGAGGGGAACCGACGTCGAATCCGAAGAAAAGAAGCAAAACAACGCTAGAAAAAAAATCTACTTTTAACTGGGAAAACAGGACACACGTCCGATGGGCTTCACGGAAAAAAAGAGACTGAGGTAAGATGGCACCTTTAGGCGGGAAGGGAACCACGCATGCGTGCCAGCATTCCCAAAGGCTTTCATGGAAAGCTGGGGAAATGCTCCGCTGGGGCTTCATCGGCGTCGATGACACCTATAAGTGAGGACTGACTTCCTGCTTGGTCCTGGAGAAATTACAACTATTAGATAAACTGAAGAGTAGCAAATCACCTGGGCCGGATGGTATACATCCAAGGGTGTTGAGAGAACTGAAATATGAGATTTCAGACCTGCTATTAGTAATCTGTGAACTATCATTAAAATCATCTCTAATACCTGAAGATTGGAGGATCGCCAATGTAACACCAATTTTTAAAAAGGGTTCCAGGGGTGATCTTGGAAACTACAGACCGGTGAGCCTGACATCAGTACCGGGAAAAATGGTAGAAACCATCATAAAGAATAAAATTACTCAGCATGTAGATAGTCATGACCTAATGGGAGACAGCCAAAATGGCTTTAGACAAGGAAGATCTTGTCTTACTAATCTGTTATGTTTTTTTGAAGGAGTGAATAATCAGGTGGACAAAGGTGAGTCGGTTGATATTGTGTATCTGGACTTTCAGAAAGCCTTTGACATGGTCCCTCATCAGAGACTTTTGGCAAAACTAAAGAGTCATGGGATAGGAGGCAGTGTACTATTGTGGATCAGGAACTGGTTAAAAGATAGAAAGCAGAGGGTAGGGCTAAATGGCCAATTTTCCCAATGGAGAAAGGTGAATAGTGGTGTACCCCAGGGATCTGTGCTGGGTCCGCTGCTTTTTGACATATTCATAAATGACCTGGAAAGTGGAATAACGAGTGAGGTTATCAAATTTGCAGATGACACAAAACTATTTAAAGTTGTTAAAACCCAAGAGGATTGTGGAAAATTGCAAGAGGATCTTGATAAATTGGAAGACTGGGCATCAAAATGGCAGATGAAATTTAATGTGGACAAGTGCAAGGTTATGCACCTAGGGAAGAACAACCCAAACTATGGTTACACGATGCAAGGTTCCACATTAGGAACTACCACCCAGGAAAAAGATTTAGGCGTCATTGTGGATACCATGTTAAAACCCTCGGCCCAGTGTGCAGCAGCGGCCAAGAGAGCAAATAGAATGCTAGGTATGATAAGGAAAGGAATGGAAAATAAAACAAAAGATATTATAATGCCTCTATATCGTTCCATGGTGAGACCGCACCTTGAATATTGTGTGCAGTTCTGGTCGCCGTATCTTAAAAAGGATATAGCGATTTTAGAAAAGGTTCAGAGAAGAGCCACCAAAATGGTAAAGGGGATGGAAGAATACTCCTATGAAGAAAGGCTAAAAAGGTTAGGGCTCTTTAACCTGGAAAAGAGACGGCTGAGGGGAGATATGATAGAAGTCTATAAATTAATGAACGGAGTGGAACGGGTAAACGTAGATCGATTGTTTACCTTATCAGAATATAGAAAGACTAGGGGACATGCAATGAAGCTATAGGGTAAACTATTTAAGACTAATAAAAGAAAATATTTTTTCACTCAGCGTGTAATCAAACTCTGGAATTTGTTACCGGAGGATGTAGTAAAGGCTGTTAGTGTAGCTGGGTTTAAAAAAGGTTTGGACAAGTTCCTGGAGGAAAGGTCCATAAACCATTATTAAGAAGGGACCCAGGATATCAATGCTTGAACCAATACAAGCATTGTAGAACCTGTGTCCCTTGGGGAAACTGCTAGGTACATATGACTTAGATTGGCCACTGTTGGAAACAGAATACTGGGCTTGATGGACCTTGGTCTGTCCCAGTATGGCATATCTTATGTTCTTATGTTCTTACCTGCAGAAGCTTTAGGGTTTGGGGTGTCAGAAATTCTGTCTAAATGGTCCCTGCCCTGGAGGTGGACCCACTTGAAGTCTTTATCTTCTGTAGTGAACTTCCTCATATCAAAAGCCCTTTCAGAATTACTGCTTGGTGGGCCATAATTTGAACTTCTGTCACTGGTGTACGGCCTATTTTCAAGATGTACACTTGAATATTTTCCACATATGGAAGGGAAAAAGCAGGAACAGATTAAAATTTACAACACGTAAGCAAAGATTCTTCACGGTCTCAACCCAATGGCATGCTTCTGCTTTTAAGGCAAAATAAACAATTGCAGTCTTATACTGCAGTTTCCGACAAAATGTCTTTTCCCTTCAAAGAAAATAATAAAAATACATCCGTTTTACTATCCCAGTGATGCATGTCAGGGGGATTAAATGGGGGTATTTAAAATATCAATATGAATACAGACCTTTGTCAAGAATGTATTGTACAGCACTGAAAATCAAATTAATTGTGAAATCTTCTCCAGGCATTTCAGCCCTACTATCACAAGGTACACACTGCGAAGCATAGAAAGTTAGCTACAGGTAGCTTTCAAGCCTTCCAGGAAGTCTCCCCATTCAATGTGTTAGGCTAATTTCCATTCTCTTCTAAGCGGTTGGTATAAATGAACAGCATGGAAAGAGAAAATGCAGGTATTGGAGGACATCAGCACAGTTTGAAGCCACATAACATTTCAATAGAATATGATCAGCCAAGCAAATAGAATTGATTCTTACCATGTAAGAAATTATTCCACTAGGCTTTATCAATTAGAAATGTTGCTGGGCACAAATGGGGATATTTTATAAACCTCTTTCACATGTGATACACCCGTTTATGTGAAGAAAGACCTCAAATCCATTCAAAAGTAAGGGTCTTAGACTTTAGGAAAACTAACTTTGCCAGGGAGTTGTTAGCAGGATGGGAACAGTTGGGGGATGTAGAAAAACAGTGGGCAAAACTGAAAGAGGATATTTTAAGGGCAACCAACCTTTTTGTTAGAATGGTAAATAAAGGTAAAAAGAAAAGGAGACCGTTACGATTTTCAAAAGAAGTAGCTGAAAAGGTGAAGAAAAAAAGGGAGGCCTTCATGAAATACAAGAAATCACAGAGAGAGGAAGACAGGCATCTATATTTGGAAAAACGTAGAGAAGCTAGCAAAGTAGTCAGGAAAACAAAGATTCAAAAAGAGGAGGAAATAGCCAATGCAATAAAATGGGGGCGGGGGGGGGACAAGATATTTTTCAGATATGTTAGTGAGAAGAGGAAGGGCAAAAGTGGTATTGTCAGACTCAAGGGTGAAGGGAAGGAATATGTAGGAGCTGATGAGGATAAAGCAGAATTGCTTAACAAATATTTTTGTTCTGTGTTCACAGATGGAAGGACCAGGAGCGGGACCTCAGAAAACACCCACAAAAAGGAACAGAAGCGAGGGGCATCTTGAACAATTTTTAGAAGACTGTGTTTGTGAGAAACTAGCTAAACTTAAAGTAGACAAAGCGATGGGACCGGATGGGATACACCCTAGAATACTGAGGGAACTTGGGGACGTTCTAGTAGCTCCACTGACTGACCTTTTCAATACTTCGTTGGAGTCGGGAATGGTGCCAAAGGACTGGAGTCACATGTGATCCCTATACACAAAAGTGAAAGTAAGGATATGGTTGAAAACTACATGCCAGTTAGTTTAACTTCAGTGGTGAGTAAATTATTGGAAGCGCCACTGAAAGAGAAAATAAATAAATAAATAAATAAATAAAATAGTGAGGTTTCTGGAGTCCAGCGGATTACAGGATCCAAGGCAGCATGGATTCACCAGAGGCAAGTCTTGTCAGACAAATCTGTTTGATTTCTTTGACTGGGTGACCAGGGAATTGGACCCAGGGAGAGCCCTCTATGTGGTGTATTTAGATTTCAGTAAATCCTTTGACACCGTTCCTCACAGGCAACTTATAAATAAACTGAGCACCCTAGGGATGGACCCTAAAGTTACTGCTTGGGTTAGAAATTGGTTGAGTGGGAGGCGACAAAGGGTATAGGTAAATGGAGCTCACTCTGAGGAGAAGGATGTTACCAGTGGTGTGCCCCAGGGATCTGTCCTTGGTCCGATTTTTTTAACATCTTTGTTAGTGATATAGTGGAAGGGCTGTTGGGTAAGGTTTGCCTCTTTGCGATGATACCAAAATCTGCAATATACTCGGGAAGGTGTAGATAACATGAGGAGGGATCTAGCTAAGCTTCAAGAATGGTCTAGAATTTGGCAACTGAGATTTAATCTTAAAAAATGCAAGGTCATACATTTGGGCTGCAGCAATCCAAGGGAGCAATATAGTATATGGGGTGAAGTACTTTTGTCCACTAAAGAAGAGTGGGACCTAGGCGTGATTGTATCTGATGATCTTAAAGTAACTAAACAGGTAGAAAAGGTGACAGCAAAAGCTAGAAGGATGCTTGGGTGCATATGGAGAGGAATGGTCAGCAGAAGAAAAGATAGGGCCTCTGCATAAGTCTTTGGTGCAACCTCACTTGGAGTATTATGTGCAATTCTGGAGACTGCACCTTCAAAAGGATATAAACAGGTTGGAGTTGGTGCAGAGGATGGCTACTAAAATAGTTAGTGGTCTTCATTATAAAGCATATGAGGACAGACTTAAGGATCTTAATATGTATAATTTTAGAGGTAAAGTGGGATAGAGATGTTTAAATACCTCCATGGCATAAATGCATAGGAGAACCTCTTTTGATTGAAAGCAAACTCTGCTACGAGGGGACATAGGATGAGGGTGAAAGGGGATAGACTCAGGAGTAATATGCAGAAATATTTCTTCTATACTGCTTTTCATGGTATCAAAGCGGTTTACATCGAACTATAACATACATGAAACGAGTATAAGTATGACATGTAACTATTTACATTGGTAACAAGTCTAAGATTAAAATAAACATATTTACATTGGTATATAAGTTGGGAGTGAGTGGTCAGTTAGATCATGACAGGCGAATGGGATATAACTTATTCACATGCAATAAAGCATTATACCCAAGGTATGGGAGGCTGTGTTGGGAGTCTAGGTGATAGATCCGGAGGAGAAGGATTCTTCAAAGAAGATAAAATTAGTTCTTACCTGCTAATTGTCTTTCCTTGAGCTTTCTCCGGGCCAGTCCAGGGAAAGGTAGGGTTGTCAATCCCCTATAGCAACTGAGGACTGAAGACTCCAAGCTTTTCCTGTGATGTGAAGCCACTCCCCCTGAGGGTAATCCGGCAGTCTCCTTCTGACAAAGCAACTAAACAGAAAGAAAACTAAACAGAGCAGATTAACCCTTGAAAAACTGATAACGTTCTATAGTCCTTGAAAACATTATTAACAACGTTTTTTTTTTTTTTTTCTTTTAAACTAGAATAGCTTTGATTGTTCTGGAATGAATACCAGAAGCCCCAAGACGTCTCCTTCGAGAACATACGATGTAATTCTGTAGAGGCTTGGAAAGGCCAAATTAGTCGAGATAGCTAACAGGGTGGGACCCTGGACTGGCCCGGAGAAAGCTCAAGGAAAGACAATTAGCAGGTAAGAACTAATTTTATCTTCCTTATCGCTTCTCCGGGCCAGTCCAGGGAAAGGTAGGGCAGTACCAAAGCAGTACCTAAGAACGGGAGGGACCCGCTAGACCGGCGATAAGAGTTGCTGCTCCCACTTTTGCATCGTCTCTGGCTTGAACATCTAAGCGGTAATGCTTAGTGAACGAATGCAAGGAAGACCACGTTGCCGCTCTGCAGATATCTACCGGAGGAACAAAGGCAAACTCCGCCCAGGAAGTCGCTAGAGCTCGTGTCGAATGAGCTTTGAGACCCACAGGTGGCGAAACTCCCCGGGCATTGTAAGCTGCTCCAATAGCGGAGCGAACCCAGCGAGCGATAGTAGACTTTGACGCAGCTTGGCCCTTTCGTGGGCCTGCCCACTGGATAAAAAGCCTGTCCGTCTTCCGAAACGGTTGTGAAACCTTAAGGTACGTCCGTAACACTCGGCTAAGATCTAAATGCTTAAGAGCCCGGTCCATAGGTGAACCGTCGCGCTCAGAAAATACGGGCAATGCCACTGATTGGTTAATATGAAAAACAGACAGCACCTTAGGTAAAAAAGAGGGAACAGGCCGTAGTAAAACTCGTTCGGGCAGAAATTGCAGATAAGGCTCCTGGCAAGATAAGGCCTGCAAATCAGAAATTCGTCTTGCCGAACATAAGGCCACGAGAAAGGCTGTTTTCCAAGAACACTCTTGGATCTGCTGAGCGCAGATGGAAGCTAAGGGCAACCGAGAAAGACCTTCTAATACAATATTCAAATCCCAAGGAGGAACGATGGGCCGCCGTGGAGGATGGATAATTTTTGCTGCCTGTAGAAAACGCCGAACATCCGGATGGGCCGAAAGACGGCGATGCTGAATTAACCCCCGAAAACAAGTCAGCGCAGCTACATGCACTTTAAGGGTACTCAGAGCCAAGCCCTTATCCAAACCATGTTGCAGAAATAGGAGAAGATGAGGCACGGTAGAAGCCATGGGCGTCACATTGCGCTGAGAACACCAAGTCTCAAAAAGACGCCAGACTCGAACATATACTAAGGAAGTCCCTGGCCGCTTAGATTGTAGCAAAGTGGCCACCACGGAACTCGCATATCCTTTGCTTTTCAAGCGAGACCTTTCAAGAGCCAAGCCGTAAGCAAGAAGCGATCCACCCGCGGCATGAGGATCGGACCCTGATGCAACTGGTTGACGCGGACTGGAAGAGGCCACGGCGGAGCTACTAGGAGGCAAACGAGATCGGCATACCAAGGACGACGAGGCCAATCTGGAGCAATGAGAATTACTAGTCCCTGGTGCTGCGCTATGCGCTGGATAACTCGACTCAACATCGGCCAAGGCGGGAAGACGTACAGGAGAGTGTCGAGAGGCCATGGCTGAACTAGGGCGAGACCTTCTGACATGTGTTCCCTGCGCCTGCTGAAGAAACGGCTGGCTTTGGCATTGCTGCAGGAGGCCATGAGATCCATCACTGGCTGTCCCCAACGCAATGTTAACTGGTGAAATATCGCCGCATTCAATTCCCATTCCCCTGGATCGAGGAGATGGCGGCTGAGATAGTCCGCCTGCACATTTTCCTTGCCAGCGACGTGCACCGCCGATATTGCCACGAGATTGCTCTCCGCCCATTCCATCAATTGCTGACATTCGGAGAGGAGAGAAGGAATCTTTGTCCCGCCTTGACGATTGATATACGCCACTGTGACGGCATTGTCGGAGAAAATCTTGACCGCTGTCCCTTTGAGCAAAGATGCGAAGTGAAGCAGAGCTAACCGAGCCGCTCGAAGCTCTAGCCTGTTGATCGACCAAGCGCTCTCCTCTGGGTCCCAAGCACCCTGTGCAATGTGAGACTGACAATGGGCTCCCCAGCCCGAGAGACTGGCATCCGTGGTGACTAACACCCACGAGGGTTCCTGTAAGGGAATACCCGCCGTGAGGTGATCCCGAATCAACCACCACTGCAGACTGTGACGCACGAGCTCTGGATAGGGTAGAAGTTGAGAGAGCGGATGAAGCTGCGGTGACCAGCGGGAGAGCAATGCTTGCTGCAAGGGTCGCATGTGAGCCTTGGCCCACGGGACGAGATCCAGTGCCGCCGCCATGGATCCCAAAAGTTGTAAATACGTCCACGCCGACGGCGCTGTCAAGCTTAGAAACGCTTGGACTTGTTGTACCAGCTTCTCTACGCGAACTTCGGGCAAAAAGACTTTCCCCTGTGCGGTGTCGAAAAATGCTCCGAGATAAGTCAGCTGTTGCAGCGGTTGTAAGTGACTCTTGGCTTGATTGAGCACCCAACCGAGTTGTTCGAGAAGCTGTACCACTCGAGCCGTCGCCTGGATGGACGCTGCCCGCGATTCGGCTCTGATCAACCAATCGTCGAGATAAGGATGCACTCTGATACCTTCCTTTCGAAGCGCTGCCGCAACAACTACCATCAGTTTTGTGAAAGTACGCGGAGCCGTAGCGAGACCGAATGGCAACGCTCGAAACTGGAAATGTCCCATGGGAAGAGCGAAACGTAAAAAACGCTGATGCGAGGGCCTGATGGGAATATGCAGATATGCTTCCGTGAGATCGATTGACGAGAGAAACTCTCCCGGCCGTACCGCTCGAATTACAGTACGCAGCGTTTCCATGCGAAAGTGAGGCACCCGCAAAGTACGGTTGACACCTTTGAGATCTAAGACGGGCCGAAAAGAATCTTCCTTTTTGGGAACCACAAAATAGATCGAGTACCGACCGCAACCGTATTGGTCTAGAGGTACGGGAACTATCGCTTTCAGCTGTAACAGGCGAAAGAGCGTGTCCAGAATGGCCTGTTTCTTCCGACCGGGAGCACAGGGAGACATTACAAAGGCGGGTAACAACAGGCAGGCGAAATCGAGTGCGTATCCCTTCCGAATGATCTCTAAAACCCATTTGTCGGAAGTAATGTTGGTCCAGGCCGCCAGAAAGTCCTGCAGGCGTCCTCCCACAGGAACTAGCGTCTGGACCAGCAGACCTTCATTGCGGCTTTTTAACCGAGGGCTGGGACGCACTAAAGTAGGATTTGCCAAATCCTCTGGCCCCACGAAAGGAATGCCCTCGAAAGTTGGAACGGCCCCTGGATTAGGGCGCAAAGTGCGCACCGCGAAATCTACGGGAGTCTCGGCCGGAGCCTCGGAAACTAGGAACCGTTCGCGTAGGCTTGGGTTTGTCCTCAGGCAAACGCCCTCCTTTAGAGTCGCCCAAATCTTTAACAATTTTCTCTAAAGCCTCACCAAAAAGCAATTTCCCCTGATAGGGCAATTTACTGAGCCGCAACTTGCAGGAGACATCCGCCGACCAGTTGCGCAACCAAAGAAAACGCCTGGCAGCTACTAGAGAGGCCATGGTCAATGCTTGAACCAATACAAGCATTGTGGAACCTGTGTCCCTTGGGGAAACTGCTAGGTACGTATGACCTAGATTGGCCACTGTTGGAAACAGAATACTGGGCTTGATGGACCTTGGTCTGACCCAGTATGGCATATCTTATGTTCTTATGTTCTTATGTCTTAGCCGCAATCCGCAGCAAATCATAAAAAGCATCCGCCATATAAGCTGCGGCTGATTCTAATTTTGCCGTATCTGGAACTGCAGACGTAGCCTCAGATGAAGCGTCGCCTTGTAACCAACGAATGGATGCCCGAGATACATAAGCCCCACAAACAGCCGACTGTAGAGCCAAGGCACTAGAATCAAAAGCTTGTTTGAGCAGAACTTCCAATTTCCTATCCTGAAGGTCTTTAAGCGCCGCAGCACCCTCTACAGGGATAGTAGTCTTTTTGGTTACTGCTGAAATAATGGCATCCACCTTCGGCATGCGAAATAGGTCCTTTATCTCCTGAGGAAGGGGGTATAAGCGAGCCAATGCGCGGCTGCCACGCAGCGAAGCTTCTGGACACTCCCATTCCGAGTCAATCATCTGTTTGATAACTCGGTGCAAGGGAAAACACTGTTGCTCAGTTTTAAAGCCCTGCAGTAACGGATCTTCCAAAGGTTCCTGAGAAGTCATCGGAAGAAGCAGGTGCAGCGCTGCTAAAGAATGGGAAATGAGAGCAGAGAGCTCCTCCTTACGGAAAACCCTGAAAATGTTAGCGCCCGGAGAGGATCCTATCTCCCCTTCCTCTAAGTCATCTGCTTCTAAATCCAAAGCTGGTTCTGTCAGAACCTCTGGATCCTCATGCCCCAGTAACATAGAAGACTGAGACAACAAAGGATCCAAGGGGTCCCTAACCATCTCTTTAAAATGAGAAGATCCATCTCCTGGATCATCACACACTGGAATTGGAAGGGAAGCAGGCAGAGGACTAGGAACAGAAGGAAGCACATGAGGCTGAGCAGATCGCAGAAGAAATGCTTTGTGCATTGCCAGAATGAACTCTGGCGAAAAAAATGAAGCCATATCTTCCTGAGGCATAGCAGGGGAGTGAGAGGGCTTGTCCGGCGAAATCACATCTTTAGAGGACTTCGCCTTGCGTTTATGCGGCTTTTGCTGCTCTGCTAGAGTACTGCCCGGCGCCGTCAAAATGGCCGCCTTTCCCGCCTTTTCGGCGTGTAAAGAAGTCTCGGGCAAGTTAATTAACGGCTTCTCTGCCATGGCAAAAGTAACCCCAACAATTGAAGAAACAGAACCACCAGAAGTCGATCAGAAAAAAACGCTAGGGAAAAGACGCTGGAGCCGCTACGGAGCCCGCGGTCCCGAGACAGGAACAAACAATAAAAATGAGGAGAACTCACCGGAGAAGAAAAGCTGAGCCGGCAAGGCAGTTTCGCTGCTAGCGGGACCCACTGACAAATCTGCAGCTTTTGAGACAGAGGAGAGAACTGGGGCCCCCAGTATCACTCTGTTGCCTGAGACGGAGACAGTGAGAGAGGCAGGCTCTACCTCACACTGTAAGGATAAGGCACTCAACGTCTCTACACGCTCTTAAAACTATAGTGTTCCCAGAAACAAAATTATAACAGGACTATAGAAAGATCAGCTCTGCTAGAGCTAATAAAATTATTCTTTAAAAACAAATAATAAAGATAAACAACCCGTAGGTGTATTGCTGAGGGAGAAGATAGATTTGATCCTCTATAGCTGCTGAGGACTGAAAGACTGCCGGATTACCCTCAGGGGGAGTGGCTTCACATCACAGGAAAAGCTTGGAGTCTTCAGTCCTCAGTTGCTATAGGGGATTGACAACCCTACCTTTCCCTGGACTGGCCCGGAGAAGCGATAAGGAACTGTGTCTTTAATTTTTTTCTGGAAGTCACTAAGGTCTTGGATGGATCTTAGGGTAGCTGGATGGAGGATGTAGCAGTCAGATGTACAGATAAAAGCCTCACAAATTTTTGTAGCTATTTAGATTATAATAAAACTGGATGGTAAGACATGGCTGGGTGGGAAGGGGGCTAGGTATTGGAATAAATATAAGGACTTATACCCTAATTTACCTGAAAAGAGAGAAAACAAGGGCTAGATTTTCCAATAGACAAACTCAGTGGTCACCTAGAGTGCTGAACTTTTGAGGACAACATGCAGTCCCTTTCTTCTATAATTCTCTGGTGCTGTTGGAAGAGAAAAACCTGTGGCCTCTCTCTCTTCAAATGGATGGCTGACTGCTGTCAATTCTGCTGCTTCCTCCTACCCGCTTGCCTATTTTCACAATAACATTTGCCACACAGTGCACTGGAAGAAGAAAACAATATCTCGGGCCTGGATGCTGATCCTTCCCTCCTTCCACACTGCAAGCACAATGCAAGAACAATAAAAATGTCCTTTCTCACTGCCTCCCATTTTCCATCCTGCCCACACAGGCTGAAGACAAAAGATCCGCCAGCTCAGCTGCCTCTGCATCCCAACTTGCCCTCAGTCACTAGAAGTTGAAGTCAGTGGTGCTTCCCATTCCCCTATCCATGGCCAGCAAGGTAACAGGTTCAATACTTTTAAAGCTTGCCTCTTCAGCAGCCAGTACCTCTCTCCTGCACAATATGAGCTTCATGAGAGGGAGAAGAGGTTAGTAGCAGGATTTTCTGAAGGATTACAAACGAGGATAGCTTACCTTGCTCGGCCCAGAAGGGGGCAAGAAGCCCAGGAGGCAGGCAGAAAGCAGCGATGACGTTAGGTGGGGGTAGGAAGAACACAGGGATTGGATCAAGATGCAAGGTAGTGGATGCTCAAGGATTGGTAGGGGGGGTGAGAAATCAGGGAATGAGGGGAGGGAAAGATTGGGTGAGGGGGGAAAAAAGACTAGAGGTTTGCATGAGGGACAGAAAAACAGGATCTGATATTCAAAAAAGGCCAATTCAAACACCATGATGGTCAGCCACAGCACTTAAATATGAGCAGGATATTTAATGGCAGTTTCTGGATAGGAGCCATTGCCGAATATCCGGGTTGAGCAGAATTTATCTGGTCAGTGCAATACACAGCTGGCATCTGGATTGCAACTTAAGACAGTTTTTCATGTGGCCTAAGTTGCACAGATGTGCTGACTGAAAATCCTGCTAACCAGATAAAGTCGGCACTCATTCAGATCCTCACTCTGTTCACAGACCAACCTTGCCAAGGCAGTCTATGGGCATATTCAGTGTTACAACCCAGACAAAAGAATGGATTTAAAGGCTCCCAGGACGTTGATCTTGTGTTCTCTTGCTGCAGTTTACAGAACAGAAGAGGCTTTTGCTAGCTGCAGTTTTCTATCTTTGAAGGAATTTGTCAACCCCTGATGCAGACCATCAAAACCTGTGGCCAGGTCGGGTTAAAAGTGGCAAACTGAACAAGAATGGTGCAAAGGATTGAAACAGCCGTCGATCAGCAAATGCTCAATATTGATAAGCATTTGCTTTTAAAAAATGTTCCCTTAGCGTCCCACCAGTCTAGTCCCGAAACATAGAAGTTACCTCCATCTTCCGCAGCTTGGAGACTGAGCATGACAGAATTCCTGATGACCTCATCATATATACTCCAGGGACCGCCTCTGATCTCCAGTACTCAGTCTCCAAGCAGCGGTAGGGGATGTGAGCCCAGGGACTGTGGACTCACCGTAGTAATTATTAAGGGTAGTTTGATTTGGTTGATTTGAAAAAGAAGATAAAATATCTCAAGTACTAACAGAGCAGTTTGGGCTCCTTTAAATTGACGTGTTTGGAGCAGTGTAACTCTCTGGCACTCGCAGGGGATTTGAGCCGCCCCCCTTCTCCCCCCTCTCCGGAACGGTGTGACAGTATGGAGTGAGTGAGGGAGTCGGCTTGGGGTCCTCCGGCAGCGCATCCCCCGAGGCGGGTGTCCTGCCGTTGAGGTAGCCTGACACGTGGCTGGAGCGGGAAGGGACGCAGCTCTCAGCAGCGGCAGCACAGTGATCGGCGAGTGCAGCGGCGGGCGGTTAGCTCGCGGAAGAGAGATGCGCATGAGATTTGGCAGTCCCCCCGGGCCGGGGTAAGTGCCGGTGAAGTAGTTGAATCATCAGCTCTAGCCTCAGGCACATCAGCCCAGAAAGCCGAATTGATAGCACTCACTAGAGCATTGTTGTTAGGAGAAAAACTTGTGCTAAATGTATATACAGATTCCAAATATGCTTTCACTACCTTGCATGCCCATGGAGCTCTCTACAAAGAAAGAGGACTCATCACATCCGGAGGAAAATCAGTCAAATATGGTCCCGAGATATTGATGTTACTTGATGCAGTCTGGGCCCCAACACGTGTAGCTGTCATGCATTGTAGAGGACATCAAGCAGGGAAAGGAGAAGTTGCTCGAGGAAATAGATTCGCAGATGCCTCAGCACGACAAGCAGCTATGACAGGACAAATTGCCCCACAAGCTATGCCAGTGCAAGCAGCATTGTTTCCAGTACCTTTGAATCTATGGACCCCACGATATACCACCAAAGAATTGGATTACTATTGTGACAAAGAAAAATGGAGTATTGAAAGACGGATGGATTGAGCTGCCACCAGAAGAAGGCAGTCAACCTCCGGGAAGAATAGTAATTCCTGAACTGTTAGGACCATCCTTTGTCAAAGCTTTCCACGAAGCTACCCACTATGGAAAGAGTGCTATGGAGAAAGCACTCAGACCACATTTCTACATTCCTCTGATGACAACCATATCAGCCTCAGTAGCCCGACAATGTCAAATCTGTGCCAAGAATAATGCCAAGCAAGGCCTTATTACAGCACCCCGAGTTCAGTCAAGAGGTGTGACCCCCATGCACAACCTCCAAGTTGATTTCACCGAAATGCCAAAAGCTAATGGATACCATTACCTACTAGTATTAGTTTGTACTTTCTCTGGGTGGGTAGAAGCTTTCCCAACCAGAACTGAGAAAGCCCGAGAAGTTACCAAAGCCTTAATGAGAGAGATTGTCCCCAGATTTGGAATCCCAGCAGTAATAGGGTCAGACAATGGACCCTCATTTGTCTCCCAAGTTACTCAGCAGTTAGCAAAAGCTTTGCAGATACAGTGGAAGCTCCACACTGCATACAGACCCCAGAGCTCAGGGAAAGTTGAGCGAATGAATCGTACTTTGAAAGCCCAAATGTCTAAGCTTTGTCAGGAGACACACTTGAAATGGCCCCAAGTGCTCCCCATAGCTTTACTCAGAATACGCTCAGCCCCTGTAAAGTCAACAGGATTTTCCCCTTTTGAAGTTTTGTATGGTAAACCCCCACCAATAGTGCAGGGAGTCAAAGGAAATCTAGCCCAGATTGGTTCAGAAGTAACCAGACAAGAACTCCTAGCTCTTAGTTTTGTTCTGCAGACTCTCCATACGTGGATCCAAGACCAGTTGCCTATCAACTTGACGGAACCCTTGCATCCCTACCAGCCTGGAACTTCGGTGTGGATCAAAGATTGGAAGAAGATACCGTTGGAACCCCATTGGAAGGGACCGTACACCGTCATCCTGTCTACCCCAACTGCAGTAAAGGTAGCCGAGATCGACGCCTGGATCCACCACAGCAGAGTCAAGCCCGCCGCCGATCCTGAACCAGAGCGGTGGACAGCAGAGCAGCACCCTGATGTACCCTTGCGAGTTACTCTGAGACGGCAACCAGCAGCATAGACACTTCATCACAAGTGCTTTGCAGTAGCCAAGTCTTTCGAAGAGGATTGCTGTTTTCCATGCAGCAACAGTTTTGTTTCAACGAACCCAATTTGTGTGTGTGATTTGACACACTACCTTGAGACTACGTTGACTAAGCCAGACTTCACAAGCCAACTGAATTGCTAAGTTGGCTAATGTGTGCTGGACACCTTGAGGATCTTCAATCAACACTCAGCACCCGTTAAATTGCTTCATTAGCAAACGGGACGAAGAATAATAGACCGTCGTGATCAAGATCAGCAAGCTGAGGATTCAGAAGAACTCCAATCAACATCAACATGTATTTTTGCTTCTGCTTTGCCTTGGTTGCCTTCTTTGGAGGTTTTGAACAGACTTATGCTCTACCTCCATGCACAGCTTGTATTACCTCTACTAGAACTGGACTGAAAGTAACTCAGACTTTGCTTTATCATTCTTACTATACCTGCAAGGGAACAATAACTCGGTGTATTTATAACACCACTGAACTAAATGTTTGCACTCATGGCAAAATAAAAGCATGCTATAATCCGCATCAGAATCCATCCTATTACACGTTGGAAATAAGATGGAAGGATGCAGATGGACCTATATTAGCTGCTACACCACCACTTAAGGACATTACTAAACCTGCTGTTTTGAATTTTGATGCATGTAATGCTATTAATAGAGATAGTCAGTCCACCTGTGGTACATGGGAGAAAGCGTATCGAAATGACCATAAGTATATGTGTCCGGAAGGTGCCACAAATTGGTGGAAGTGTACAGGTAAAACAGGATCAGGGTATAGTACTGCTACAGCGGCAGATTACTATTGCCCATATTGGGAATGTGTTTTCTATGCTACCTGGAACACTGGTATAACTAATGAAAAGATAGATAAGCGGATGGCTACTCTAACCAAGCCAACCACAAATGATAAATGTCAGAAAGATGCTTGCAACCCCTTACATTTGCGTGTACATAACCCCCATGCATGGAAACAAGGATATAAGTTTGGTTTACGTATTGCAGGAGGAGGAACAGATCCAGGGACCATTGTGCATGTTAGATTGAATACCCAAGCCCACAAGTCATCTAAATATCATATTCATAGCACCTTTTATGAAGCCATGCATGTAAATAAGTTTGAGATCCCTCACCCTTCACAGAATTTGTTTCTAGAATTAGCCGGAGCAGTAGTATCTAGTCTTAAGATCACAGATTGTTATTTCTGTGGCGGAACCCAAATGGGAGACCAATGGCCCTGGGAAGCCCAAGAATTGAATTATTCCATGATCTACAATCAGACTGAATTACACAAGACAACCAGTGAATGGGTGTTAGCGCACTCAATCGTTGGACGTCTTTGCTATGCCAGAACTGGACCCCAGTTCACTCAAAAGGTAGGACAGCTGGTCTGTCTTAGCCAGAAATACTATAATGCCACGACCAAGAAGGTGGCATGGTGGTCAGGAATCAGACATCCTGAACCTCCTAACCCATTAGCCAGATTTCCTGAACTTGCAGGTCTATGGACTAACCTTGCCAAAGTCCAAGCCTGGCAAGCCCCACCTGGCCTATATTGGATCTGTGGAAACCGAGCATATGCGCAACTCCCACCACAATGGGGAGGAGCATGTGTCTTAGGAACCATCAGACCTTCGTTCTTCCTGTTAAACACTGAACATGGAGAACAATTAGGATACCCTGTATACCACCCACAAACACAAAGGAGCATCTAGACAGAAAAGAGAGGCCTTACAGATAGGCAAGTGGGAGAAATGGCAAGGTGATGATTGGCCACCAGAAAGAATTATTGAGTATTATGGACCTGCCACTTGGAATGATGATGGTATGTGGGGCTACCGAACCCCAGTCTACATGATTAATCGTATTATTCGCTTACAAGCAGTAGTTGAAATAATAACCAATGAAACTAGTCATGCTCTCACGCTCTTAGCTAGACAAAGTACTCAGATGCGCACTGCCATATATCAGAATCGCTTAGCCCTTGATTATTTGCTAGCAGCTGAAGGAGGAGTATGTGGTAAGCTGAATTTAACCAATTGCTGTTTGAAAATAGATGACAAAGGTCAAGTAGTTGAAGAAATTGCTAAAGATATGCAAAGACATGCTTATGTGCCAGTACAGACTTGGCACGCCTTGAAATTTCCTAATTGGTTTGCTAACCTTTTCTCTTGGCTGGGAGGATTTAAGACTTTTATTATCTTAGTACTAATCCTTGTTGCTGTTGTCCTCTGCTTACCATGTTTAATCCCATGTTGTATGCGTTCCCTTCATAGTGCTATTGATAGTACAGTAGAGCGGAAGACCGCAACTAGAATAATGGCTTTATACAAAGCTAGCCCTAGTGGAACTAGTAAGAATCCTTTAATCAGGATTTGAATCCTCTGGAAAGTGATTTAATTCTCACACCTTATTAAGTAATAGGGTGAGATTAATCAAAGGGGGGAATGTGGCAGGTGCAGGCCTGTGACCCACGGTGTCTGACATAGGCAGGCCAGCATGGCTAGCTTGACCTGTAAATGAGGCCTGTGGAGAGGCATATAGGATTGCACATCCCCCAACATGCTGCTATTGTAAGAAAGAACTCAGTAGAAATATTGAATTAGCTTAGATAAGCAGAATTGCAGAATTAAGAAATGGAAAAATACAGAAAAGATGTGTTTTAAAGTTACTGATAAGAAAGAGTACATTTGCAGAGAAATATTGAGGAGTGCTGACAGATGAGTTACAGAACCTTGCTCTTCTGCACGCACAAATGGTCCCATAGCCTTGAAAGTGTGAAAGTAACAAGTTGATGAACTGACCATTGTAATTGGGACTAGAAGGGGGGCAGGCAGGTGTCATGCCTACAGAAGCCCACAGAAGGAACATAATTGGAGAAACTTATCAGTACCGGGACCAATAGAGGGGCTACGGGAGGTACGGGAGCGTACCGGGACCAATGAAATGTTTTTCTATACCTAGAATGGAACAGAAGTCTATAAAAGTTGTTGTAATGCTTGAAAACTTTGCTCAGCCATTTTGAAATTGCCTTGCTTGAGACTTGTGCACAAATAAATGATTTGGACCTTCTGAACAGACTCCTGGTATCATTGGTTTGTCTGCGCTTTGCTGCTACACCGGGAGCGTGACTGCTTGTGTATTTGGCATCATTTGGTTGGGACTTGGTTTCGTGGCGTTCCTGGTTTTTGGCGGCCATTTTGAGGAACCGCGTGGAATAGGCGCGGGAAAGGTTGAGGGGCTTCAGGTCGTTGGTAGGCCAGGAGAAAAACAGTAGGACGTGTTTGGAGAGTGCGACTTAGCGTTCCGTTCGGCTGAGTGTAGACTGGGCGAGTTAGGTAGGTGAGTGAGTGTGTTTGTCTTTCCTGCGTTTGGATGCCTCCGAAGCTGCGCTGTATTTTGTGCGGGGTTCGGAGGGCGTCTGTGTCAGAGTCAGGAGTGTGTAGGTCCTGTGGGCGAGAGCAGGCCCTGGAACATATGGAGGACCTGGAGGAGACAGGGGGTGCCAGGGAGGACACGGGCTCATCGGTTGCCCTGGGGCCTCAGTTATCACCCCCGGAGCCTTTGCCGGGGCCTTCCTCGGTGAAGGAGCCACCTACCCTGCCCGCGGAGTTGCGGGGCGGTCTGGGGGCTATTTTCTCGCAGCAGTTTCTGCTCTTGCTGCAGCAGTCCATAGGAAACTCTGGGAAGCCGGAGGCTGGCCCGGGGGACGGCTCCTTAGGGGCTAAACGGCAGGATACTTCGCTGGAGGTAGGGGGAACCCCGGCTAAGCGGAGTAGGCGTTCAGGGGACAGTATGGATCTGGATTTCGTACTGGAGAGCAGCGCGGCTGCCGGACAAGCTTCTGAGGATGAGGACGAATTAGAAGAAGGTGAGTTGCAGGAGCAGGATCAGCAGTCTAGGATTGTTAGAGTTTTCAGGAGGGATGAGTTGACGGCCCTTATAGGGGAGACCATGCAGGCGTTGAATATTCCTACGGCGGAGCAGGAGGTCGACGCGTCGCTGGAGGATCCCTTATTGCAGGCGGTGCGTAGGTCGCAGAGAGCGTTTCCTCTCCATAGGGTCTTCAAGGAAATGATTCAGGAAGAATGGGATACTCCGGATGCGGGGGTTAGGGGCTCAAGGGTTTTGAGCCGCTTATACCCTCTGCAGGAGGCCGATAAAGAGTTGTTTAAACCTCCAAAAGTGGACGCAGCGGTCTCCTCGGTCACTAAGAAGACCACTATCCCGGTGGAGGGCAGTGCGGCCCTTAGGGATCCGCAAGACAGGCGGTTAGACTCCTTGTTGAGGCAGGTGTTCGAGGTTAATGCCCTTTCGATGCAGGTTTCGGTCTGTGGGGCCTGGGTGGCTAGAGCGTGTCTGCGCTGGGCCCAAAGGATGAAAGGTCTTCAGTTGGAAGAAGCCGTGGAGGAGGCCGCACGGCTGGAGTCGGGGGCCCGCTTATTTGGCGGACAGTCAGTATGATCTCATTCGTGGGGTAGCCAAGAGTATGGCTTCCGTGGTAGCAGCGAGACGAGCCTTGTGGCTCCGTAATTGGGCTGCGGATGCGGCCTCCAAGGCACGACTCGGTAAACTTCCCTTTAGGGGTAAGCTACTCTTTGGTGAGGATCTGGAGAAGTTGGTTAAGGATTTAGGAGACTCTAAAGGTGGAAGGTTGCCGGAAGACAAGCCAAAGGTAGGGAGGCAAGGGGTTCCTTCCCGGAGTCAGCAGCGCGATTTTCGTAGGTTTCGGCTGTCCCGGTTCGCTCCGTCTCTTAGAGGGCGTTTTCAGTACAGGTCCCCGGGGTTCCGGGGGTTTCGGGGGGCAGGAAGAGGTTTTGGGGCCTCTTCTTCCTCCGCGAATGGTAAAAGGCCGCAATGACGCGAGGGGGGTCCAGGCTGGGGTAACTCCGGTAGGGGGTCGTTTGAGGGAGTTTTTTCCAGCGTGGGCCCAGCTTACCTCCGACCAGTGGGTGTTGGAGATCGTCCGCGAGGGGTATGTGCTCGAGCTCCGAAGACAAGTGTCGGAGGCGTTTGTGCGGTCGCCTTGTCGGTCACGGGCGAAGCAATTGGCAGTACGAAAAACTTTGGAAAACCTGCTGGCATTAAAGGCGGTAGTACCGGTACCGCCGGACCAATGCGGGTAAGGTCGATACTCCATATACTTCGTGGTACCAAAAAAGGAAGGTACGCTGCGGCCGATCCTGGACCTAAAGAAGGTAAACCGGTGCCTACGGGTATCGCATTTTCGCATGGAGACCTTGAGGTCTGTGATTCTGGCGGTTCGCCAGGGGGAGTTCCTCATGGCTCTGGATCTCTCGGAGGCGTATCTGCACATTCCGATCAGGGAAGAACATCAGAGGTTTTTGCGGTGCCCATGGGCCATTTTCAGTTCCAGGCAATGCCTTTTGGGCTGGTGACAGCGCCCAGGACGTTCACCAAGGTCATGGTAGTGGTGGCAGCGGCGTTGAGGAAGGAGGGGATATTGGTGCACCCCTACTTGGACGATTGGTTGATCAGAGCAAAGTCGAAAGAGGAAAGCGTCGCCGCAACCGAGAGAGTAGTTCAGGTCTTGCAGTCGCTGGGCTGGGTGGTGAACCTAGCAAAGAGCAAGTTGCAGGCGTCTCAGCAGTTGGACTACCTGGTGGCTCGTTTCGACATCGCCCTGGGCAGGGTGTTTCTCCCTCAGGACAGAAGGGACAAGCTGAGGCGGAGTGTGAGAGCCTTCCTCGGCTGCCAGGCGCCCTCGGCGTGGCACTACATGCAGGTGTTGGGCACAATGGCGGCCTCGATAGAGGTGGTCCAGTGGGCCAGGGCGCATATGCTTCCCTTGCAGAGGGCGTTGCTGAGGAGATGGTCCTACCAATCGGACAGTTTGTCAAAGTGTCTGGTGTGCCCAAGGGAGGTGAGGCAGTCGCTGCAATGGTGGCTGGACCCGGTGAATCTGGAGAGGGGAATGCCTCTGGAAAGCCCGGCATGGAAAGCGCTGACGACGGATGCCAGTCTCTTCGGATGGGGGGCGCATTTCGAGGGGCAGTACGCGCAGGGTCAGTGGACGGAGCCGGAACGGGCTTGGTCGATCAACCGGTTGGAGTTGAGGGCTGTCACACTGGCGCTGCGGGCCCTCCGACAGTGGTTGCAAGGGACGGTGGTCAGGGTCCTCTCGGACAACGCCACGGCAGTAGCGTACATCAATCGGTAGGGCGGCACAGGCAGTGTGGCACTCGAAGAGGAGGCGGATGTGCTGCTAGGGTGGGCGGAGGACCACCTGGAGGCCCTGTCGGCGGCACATGTGGCCGGAGTGGACAATGTGACCGCAGATTTTCTAAGTCGGGTTCGGGTGGACCCGGGGGAATGGGAGCTCCATCCCGAAGTGTTCCAGGCAATCGTTCTCCGCTGGGGGCTGCCGGTGATGGATCTCATGGCGTCTTGGACCTCGGCGAAGGTGGACAGGTTTTTCAGCAGAAGGCGCGAAAGGATGTCGGAAGGGCTGGATGCCTTGATTCAACGGTGGCCGGTGGACGGTCTGCTGTATGTCTTTCCTCCGTGGGTCCTGATCGGTCGGGTCCTACAGCGGGTAGAGTGTCACAGGGGGCAGGTGGTGCTGATAGCACCAGATTGGCCAAGACGTCCGTGGTACGCGGATCTTATGCATCTACTCCTAGAGCCCCCTTGGCGGCTTCCTCTCAGGAAGGACCTGCTGATGCAGGGGCCGCTGGTAATGCCACAGGTGGATCGATTCTCGCTTACGGCTTGGCTCTTGAAAGGGCGCGGCTGAGGGCCAAGGGTTTTTCCATGGCGGTGATTGCGACTTTGCTTCGGTCGCGGAGGAGGTCCACGTCGTTGGCGTATGTATGCGTATGGAGAATCTTTGAGGCTTGGTGCAAGGACAGGCAGGTTGAGGCAATGCGGGCTTCTGTGCCACAAGTGCTCTCGTTTATTCAGGATGGTTTCGAGAAGGGCCTGGCGGCGGCTTCGCTCCAGGTGCAGCTGGCGGCTCTTGCTTTCGAGGAAAGATTCAGGGGAAGCCGCTGGGTGGTCATCCGGAGGTGAAGAGATTTTTGAGGGCGGCGGTTCTCTTGCGTCCGCCGCGGCGAGATCCAGTCCCGGCCTGGGATCTGAATTTGGTATTGGAGGCCCTGACGGGGGCGCCATTTGAACCGTTGGCTGGGGCTACCTTAAAAGATCTCACGCTGAAGGTAGTGTTTCTGGTGGCGATAGCTTCGGCCAGGCGCATCTCTGAGTTACAGGCTTTGTCTTGCGTGAGCCCTTTCCTGGATTTTGAGGCCCACAGAGTCGTGTTGCGGACAGTCCCCTCCTTTTTGCCAAAAATTGTGTCGGGTTTTCATGTGAATCAGGTTGTTTCCTTGCCAGTGTTTCAGCGGTCAGGCAAGGGGAAAGAGGGGGGGCGTTTGCACAAGCTGGATGTTGGTAGATCCCTGAGAATGTATCTCCGGAGGACGGCGTCTTTTAGAAGGTCGGATAGATTATTTGTGCTGTTTGGGGGGCCAAAGCGCGGTGAGCAGGCATCTAAGCCGACTATTGCTAGATGGCTTAAGGGAGCGATAGAGTCAGCTTATCTGTTGAAGGGTAGAGTAGTGCCTAAGGGGTTGAAGGCACATTCGACCAGAGTGCAGGCGGCCTCCTGGGCGGAGCTTAGCTTGGTGCCAGCCATGGAGATTTGTAAGGCGGCTACGTGGTCATCTTTGCATACCTTTGCGAGGCACTATAGATTGGATGTGCTGGCGCAGAGGGATTCTCAGTTTGCGTCGGTGGTGCTTCAGGCGGGTCTTGCAGGGCCCTCCCATTAGATGTTTACTGCTCTGTTACATCTTCTATGTTTCAGGACTAGACTGGTGGGACGCTAAGGGAAATAAAATTAGACTTACCTGCTAATTGTTCTTCCTTTAGGACCACCAGTCTAGTCCCGTATCCCTCCCAGACCTTACCTGCTGATGTCGCCTGAAGCTAAGTACATACGCGGGGTGTTCAGTCAGGAGGCCTGGGGGGGAGAAATTGAAGGTCCGGGGGGAGCACGGGGGCGAGGCTCTCAGTTCTCGGGCAGCGGTTTTGCGAGAGGAATGGGGGTTTTCAATCCGTTCCATTCAGTTGCATGTGTTTCCAGACAATGGTTCAAATTTTGCATGGTTAGTTATGCCTTGTTGGATTGCATTTTAAATGGCATTTGCCTTTGACTTAATCTTTGCTTTGGTGAGTCTGCTTTGTCAATAGAGTACTGGAGATCAGAGGCGGTCCCTGGAGTATATATGATGAGGTCATCAGGAATTCTGTCATGCTCAGTCTCCAAGCTGCGGAAGATGGAGGTAACTTCTATGTTTCGGGACTAGACTGGTGGTCCTAAAGGAAGAACAATTAGCAGGTAAGTCTAATTTCATTTTCAAATGAGGTTAGCAATTGGTGTGCAGTGAAATAATCCAAAATCTCATATTAAATGGTGAAATGAAGTATGCAAACTGTGATAACTGTGAAGCAAAATGCACTGAAAAAACAGCTGATTTTATCTGAAAAGAACTGAAAAACATTTAAAATAAAAAAAAGATGTTTGAGCAATAAAGTAAAGTCAAATAAAATCAATTAACTAAAGTGAATTTGGGACCAATGATTGAAATCAGGAGTAAAAAGTGAAGCATTTTATAGCATGCCTACTTCCTTTCTGATGGTTCCTAACATTATTATTTTTGAAATTATTTTGGTAAATAGTTGGGGTGAATAACTGGCTTTCCCACGGAGGCACTAGTGGTGGAGAAGTTTTTCTAATGTTTTAACCTTGTCCTTCAATTTGTGGGATTGGTGTATTGAAAGCTATCCAAATGCACAGCAGTGGTTGAAATGCAGCTAGGGCTGTGGCCTTTCTCCATAGCACAGATTCAGGTTTGTGAATAAACTGGACAACCTGGGGATGAGTCCCAAGGTGATAAACTGAATCAGGAATTGGTTGACTAGCAGACTACAGAGGGTAGTGATGAATGAAATTCATTCTGAAGAAAGGAGGTTGAGTAGTCAGTATCTCAGGGCTTGGTACTGGGACAGATACCTTTCAGTGTCTTTGTGGGCGATATTGCTGAAGGATTAAAAGGAAAAGTTTGCCTTTTTGCAGATGACATGAAGATTTGCAAGAGGGGACACCTCAGGGGGAGCAGGCAACATGAGAATGGTCATATGCTTGGCAACTGAGATTATATGCACAGAAGTGCAGAGAAACCTGAAGGAGCTGTATGCAAGGCCAGCCTGTCCACTAAGCAGCCACCTAGGACAGCACACCATTATTTTTTAAAGTGACTTTGTGCCCCCGCTTTGGTACTTGTGGCAGGCCATGACTTTGGCAAGAAAATCATGGCCTGCTGCTTCTGTCCCCCTCCAACACAACTTCCTGTCGGAAAGGGGCAGGAGCAGCAGGCCATATAGGTGCTGAAGCACATGGCCTGCCAGTGCACAGGAGGACAACCAATGGGACACTGTGATATCTGGGTACAAACTATATTGCAATGATAGGGTAGATCAAATTGGTGGAGGAATTGCACTCTATGTTAGAGGGGGCATTGAGTCACATAGGATTAAAGTTTTGCATGAAACAAAACACACTGTAGAATCTCTATGGATAGAAATCCCATGTAAAAAGGGGAAGGCGAAGGAGGTGGGGGTGTACTACCAACCACCTGGCCATAATGAACAGATGGATGGTGAAATGCTATGAGAAATCAAGGAAGCTAACAAAAGTTACAACATAATAATAATGGGGAGGTGAAATTAGGCCTTACTTGCTAATTACCATTCCTTGAGTCCCTCCAGTCCAGCCCAGTCACATGGGTTGTGCCCGCCAATCAGCAGATGGAGAATGAGCAAGTCCAGCTTTGCTGATGTCATCCTATAAAGGTTCTGTACATCAGGAAAACTGGCCAGTATTAGAGTATCAAAGCAGAATTTCAGAAAACTACTGTCCCAGAACAAAGGCCTCCTGCCCTACAAGGCACTCCACTCGTCCGGCATTCTGGCCTTGACCAATATGCCCATTGGATAAAATACACAATATCTAACTTTTCATTATAATTTCTCTCTTCTTTTTTTTAATGTAAATAATCGTGTGCCAGATACCACCAATTACCTGCCTCCTTCTGGCAAGGTTAACCTCCATTCATTTCCATTACACCATGCTCCTTATTCTGGTTTTTTTTTTGTAGTGCTGTGTACCCCAACAAGAGAACCTGTCAACCAGAGTCCCAGGGACTCCCACCTCCAACGTTTGACCACCAAACAGAAAACATGAAGACTTGAAAGCCCTCCTCAGCACCAGACAACCGCAGACCGAACGAGTGAACAGGGCAAGTTCTGGACTGGACTAGAGAGACTCAAGGAATTAGAAAGTAGGCTCCCAGCATCCAAAAGGAAAGCTTTTGGGAGCATCCCACAGCGCCTGCGCGCTGCCTTCCCTAACCGCCTCTCTCCAGTTCGAGTTTTAAAGCTGAGACAAAAGAGAGAGAGGAAAGGAAAGATAGATAGAGAGATACAACTCCTAGGGGAGGTGGGTGGGTTGTGAAGACTTATTCCTGCTGTTCCCAGAGATCACCTGTTACAGGTAAGTAACTGTGCTATCTCCAGGAACAAGCAGGAATGAGTCTTCACATATGGGGATTCCCCAGCTAGAGATGCCTGGGAGATCACCCAGATTGTGAGTCCCTGGGAAGGGCTCCACCTGCATCCATGAATCTCAGGCATCCAGTCAGGGATGGAGGGTAGGAGTTGATTAGGTATGGAACAGGTGTTTGAGAACAGCCTGACCAAACAAGGCATCCCGGCGGGAGTCCTTGCCCAAGCAGTAATGGGCTGTGAAGGTATGAACCGATGCCCAGGTGGCTGCTCGACAGATTTGGTCGATGGACACAGAGTTAAGATGAGCCATAGAGGCTGCCATGGCCCTCACATTGTGAGCTGTGACATGGCCCTCCAGAGAAAGATTCTTGCTCTGGTAGGCGAAGGAAATACACTGAGCAATCCAATTAGACAGAGTTCTCTTGGAGACTGGAAGTCCTAAATGAGAAGGATCAAAAGCAACAAAAAGTTGAGAGGACTTTCTATGTTGCTGTGTCCTTTGTAAGTAGAAAGCAAGTGCTCTTTTACAATCCAGGTATGAAGATTCCTCTCTGCACTTGATGCATGAGGTCCTGGAAAAAAGACAGGTAAATACACCTCCTGGTTCAGATGAAAAGGCGAGACCACTTTAGGCATAAAGTGTGGATTAGTTCTGAGGACTACCTTGTCATGATGGAACCTTGTATAAGGAGGATTAGCCACTAAAGCTTGCAACTCAGTCATACGGCGAGCTGAGGTGACTGCAATAAGAAAAATAACCTTCCAGGAAAGGAATTTCAAGGAGGTAGTGGCTAAGGTTTCAAAGGGTGGCTTCATAAGCTAGCCAAGAACCAGATTCAAGTCCCATGCCACTGGAGGTGGTCTAATGGGAGGTTTAGTCAAAAGAAGGCCTCTCATGAATCTTGCTATAAGAGGATGAGAGGAAATAGGTTGTCCATTGAGAGGCTTAAGGGATGCTGCAATAGCACTCAAATGGACTCTGATTGAATTTGTTTTAAGGCCTGCATGGGATAAATGCAGCAAATAGTCTAGTAAAGAATTCAAAGGTATTGCAAGAGGGTTGAGACCCTTCTCTGCACACCAAATGGAAAATCTTTTCCATTTAAAAGCATATGAACGTCTGGTGGAAGGCTTTCTGGAAGCATGAAGGATATCCTTCACCTGCTGAGAAAGGTGTAAATCTTGAAGGTCTAGGCCTTCAGCAACCAGGCCCTGAGATGAAGAGACTGAGGATTTGGGTGCCACAAGGTTCCCTCCTCCTGGGAGAGGAGATCTGGAGCAGACCAAAGGTCTAGGGAGGGAGCTTGAGAGATATGCAGAAGTAGAGGGTACCACACTTGGCGTGGCCAAAGTGGTGCTATGAGGATCATAGACCCCTTGTCTCTCTGAAGCTTGAACAGAGTTTTGGGGATGAGGGGAATAGGTGGAAAGGCATAGAGGAAGTCTTGCCCCCAATGAAGGAGGAAGGCATCCCTGGCCTGAACTCCCTGACATGGAATCCTGGAACAGAACCGGGGAAGTTTGGCATTCCACGGACTTACAAACAGGTCTATGTCTGGGGTACCCCAAATCCGAAAAATCCTGGTTATCTGGTCCCCATGGAGGGACCATTCGTGCGGAAGCAGAACTCGACTGAGTCTGTCTGCCCAAGAGTTTTGAACCCCTGGAAGAAACACTGCCATGAGATGGATTTGATGCTCTCTGGCGAAGGCCCACAATCTCAGAGCTTCGTTGCAAAGTGACAGAGAGCCAGTCCCTCCCTGCTTGTTCACGTAGAACATGGCTACCTGGTTGTCTGTGTGGATGAGGACTGTCTTGTAGCTGAGCAGGGTGTGGAAGACTCTGAGAGCCAGAAAGATTGCTCTGAGCTCTAAGAGGTTGATATGAAGAGATGTGTCCTGTGGAGACCAGATGCCCTGGGTCGAGAGATCTCGTAGATGAGCCCCCCAACCCTTTGGAGAGGCATCTGTTGTAAGGGTTGCTTGGGGTAACACCTGTTGAAAGGGGGACCCCAGCAACAGATTCTGAGTGGACTTCCACCAGTGGAGGGACCAAAATAGGCGATTGGAGGTTGCTATTTTGTCTGACAGGCAACCTGATGCCTGGGTCCATTGGGTGGATAGGGTCCACTGAGCTGCTCTCATGTGAAGGCGAGCATAGGGAACCACATGCACCGTGGATGCCATGTGGCCTAAAAGTTGCAACATCTCTCGAGCAGTTAAATGGGATTTTAACTGAATCTGAGAGGCTAACTGCACCAAGCGTAGGCAACGGGCCTGGGGAAGATAGGCCCTTGCAGTTGTGGTATTCAGTAAGGCCCCTATGAATTCTAGAGACTGAGTAGGGGTAAGATGGGATTTTGGAACGTTGATTACCAGTCCCAGATACTGAAGAACACGCCTTGTGCAGGCTAGGGAAGTCTGGGCCTCTGACTGGGATGGAGCTCAGATGAGCCAGTCATCCAGATATGAGAATACGAATATTCCTAGGGTGCGTAGGAATGCAGCTACTACTGCCATGCATTTTGTGAACACTCTTGGAGCAGAGGCCAGACCGAAAGGAAGCACTTTGTATTGGTAGTGCTTTCCTTGGTAAAGGAACCGAAGGAAACTTCTGTGTGTTGGATGGATGAGAACATGGGTGTACGCATCCTTGAGATCTAGAGAACAAAGCCAGTCTTGACTCTGGAGGTACGGAAGGAGAGTTCCGAGAGAAGTCATCTTGAATTTCTCCTTGCATAGAAACTTGTTCAATTCTCTGAGATCTAATATGGGTCTGTAGCCCCCTGTTTTCTTTGGAATGAGAAAATAGGGGGAGTAGAACCCTGAGCCCTGTTGAAGAAGGGGTACTTCTTCTATTGCCCCTTGGGCAAGAAGGGTAGCAATCTCTTGACCTAGAAGGTTGAGGAGAGATGTTGGAGAATTGAACTGTTTCACCATGGTGTGAGGAGGAAGGTTTAAGAAATGAAGTTTGTACCCTTCCCTTATGATGGAGAGGGTCCACTGCTCTGCTGTGATTTGTTCCCATCTGGGAGCAAAGTGAGCTAACCTTCCTGGGATAGTGAGAGGCTCTGGATTTTATAGAGCCAGAAAGGCTAAGTTCTCTAGTGGAAAGTCAAAGGCCCTGAGGAGGCTGAGGCTGTTGGGCCGTAGCAGTCCTCGCAGCCTGGGTTTTGGCCTGTTTTGGTTGTTGCTGTCTCTTTGTAGCAAAACGACCTTGAGAAGAGGCCTGACCATAAGAAGAAAATTTCCCTTTCTTTGGGAAAGATCCCTTTTTGAACAACCTCTTTTTAAAAGGAGCAGTAGTAGACTTTGAAAGTCTATCTAAAGCAGAATTTTCAGCATCCATCTGGTTGGCCTTTGCTTGCCAATCTTTGCCAAACAGGTTTTCGCCTGTACAGGGAAGGTTACCTAGACCATCCTGTACCCAGGATTCCAAATCAGAGGCTTGCAACCAAGCAACTCTGCGTGCACCTATGGCAATAGCCGAGGCTCTACTGGCCCCCTCAAAAGAATCAAAGGCTGCACAGTTGGAAAACTTGGATACATCCTGTGCATGTTTAAGTCAGGTGATATATTCTTCTCTCTTATCTTCTGACATAAAAGGAGATAAGGTTTGCAGATGATCTGTAACTTCTTTCAGAAACATCCCCATATAGAGACTGTAGGAGTTGATTCTGGCTACAAGCATACTGGCCTGGAAGATTTTCCTGCCAAGGCATCTAGGGTTCTGCATTCTCTTCCTGGAGGAGCAGAGGAGTGCCTTTTTTACTCTTGATCTTTTTCATAGCAGACTCTACCACAATGGAGTGGTGAGGAAGCTGAGTCTTATGAAAACCAGGACAAGGAGGAACACGATACATGGTGTCCAACCTTCTGGAATGAGGGGAGGTGGAAAGAGGAGTCTCCCATATGCCCAACATGTGATCATAAAGAATCTCATGTATTGGTAAGGTGGCTGCCTCTTTAGGAGCCTTAGGATATTGAAGGATATCTAATTTTTTGGCTCTAGGTTCCGTTTCAGAGGTCACTGAGATGGACTGGCCACCTCCCTAATGAAGTCCTGAAAAGACAAATCTTCAGGAGGAGACATTCTCCTTTTTGGAGAAGAGGGTTCCTGAGGAAGGATCCCCGATGCTTCAATTGAGGCCTCTGAAGAATCAGAGTCTTCAGAGGAATCGAAGTATCGACTGTCTGGATTCTCTCGCAGAGCCCGATATGGGTACTGGGAGGTATCGACATCGGGAGTAATCGGTACCGTGTCGGTACTGATGGGCATCACTGGATAGCGTACCGCTGCCGTCGATGCTGATGTCGATGCAAGCGGTACTGGTATCGGAACCGGAATCGGATCCTGTATCGGAACCGGAATCGGATCCTGTACCGGAATCGGTACAGGTACCGACAACGGGGTTTGTTGCGGTAGCGTAGGCGTCGCAGCTTGTATGAATGCCGTGATGGCACGCTGCATTGTCAGGATATTCTGATCCATTGACGCCACCAATGTCTGGATGTCGGTACCGGTGGAGAGCACCGGTATGGAGAGCACCGGTACCCCAGAACATTGTAACAGGTGATCGGTCGAGGCCGAGCCATCGATGTCAACCTGTGACTCCATAGGTAGAGCTTTGGAAGCCGGAGCCTCCCGCCGGGGTAATTTTGCTGGTGTGGGTTCCTCAAGTGTAAGCCCGGGGGCATCTCGATACTTGGAGGGAGATGAACTCTTTGAGGACCGGACAGATTTAAGTTTGGTTACCTGAGATCCATGGGATGAAGAAGCAGCCCTGGAAGACGTCAATGCCACAGAAGCTGCATCGGAGGGAAACAGGACACTGAGCTTGGCTGCCCGATTCTGTAACCCTCTTTTAGACATCATGGAACAGGACTCACAATCCGCAATGGAGTGGTCAGGACCTAAACATTTTAGACACCAGTGATGGGTGTCAGTGACAGAAATAGTGCTACTGCACTTCGTGCACTTTTTAAACACGGAGGCAGGTTTTTCCATGAGGAAAAATATATCTGTAGGCCTAAGGCCCCAGAAGAAAAAATGCACTGAAGAGAGTAAAAGGTTTTTGGTTTTTTTTTAAAGAAAGAAAAAAGACCGGTAGTACCGGTCCGGAATCGAGAAGGCAGACACGCGACTAAAGAAAAATAAAAGAAAATAAGAAATTCTTCAGCGGTGACAGAAAACATGACCTGCTGGCTCCACGGAAAAGAAGAACTGGAGAGAGGCGGTTAGGAAAGGTGGGAAGGCAGCGCGCAGGCGCTGTGGGATGCTCCCAAAAGCTTTCCTTTTGGACGCTGGGGAGCATTCCCGCGCAGGCTCCGTCGGTACCGACGATACCCATATGTGAAGACTCATTCCTGCTTGTTCCTGGAGATTGTTTTCACCCTAGTCAAATGGGCCCACAGCCCCTGGAAACCACCCGACGCTTTAGCAGATATGCCGAGGCAATCGCCGCCTTCAGTCATTGTGCTATGGTAGCCTTAAATGCCACGAATCCCTGATGAGCACCCCCAAAGAGGACAAATAGTCGCTTGGACTGTCGGAATGCCTCTGTCTGCTGAAGATACTCCCGGAGCACTCTCCTGGTATTGGGCAACTGCAACTTCCGACCCTCTT
Source organism: Ichthyophis bannanicus (assembly GCA_033557465.1). NCBI lineage: Eukaryota > Metazoa > Chordata > Amphibia > Gymnophiona > Ichthyophiidae > Ichthyophis > Ichthyophis bannanicus. The sequence continues at coordinate 920,861,849 of CM066035.1, read as the reverse complement.
CTGTGCAGCCAATCCCTTGCAGGACCTGTAAGGACATGGATTGGTTAATGTGAAATGGAGTCACCACCTTTGGAAGGAAGGAAGGGACAGTCCTTAGGACCACCCTCTAGGAGTGAAAAACTAAAAACAGCTTCCGACACAACTGCTTGCAGCTCAGAGATGCATCTAGCTGAGCAAATTGTCACCAGAAACACCGTCTTCAGCATGAGATCCTTCAATGATGCGCTCTTCAGTGGCTCAAAAGGAGCACCCGTAAGTGCCTCCAGCACTAAATTCAGACACCAGAGAATGATCAATGTATTGCGGTGGATCCACTTGTTTCTCAGCCCTCAGAAAATGGACCACGTCTGGACTTCCGGTGACATCACCAGACTAAATGGCGGTGCTCTAGAAAGGCTCTGCCACCGAAGCCAGCAAAAAGGGGTTAGAGCACGCCTAAGAATCAGCGGAGCAGTGGCGTGTGTCAGACGGGTGCCTGGGTGAGAATGTTCACAGTCTTGGCAAAGGCATATGTTAATATGATTTGCAAGGGATTGTGGGAAATGTAGTCCATTCACACCAGACACAGCCGTTCACAATAATTAGTTGTGCTTGAGTGTAAAGCCAATAAGATATTTATTTATGGGGTTATTTCTCCCAACACAGATATGCTTGGTAGCACATAAAGCACAGTTACTTACCTGTAACAGGTGATCTCTGGGAACAGCAGGAATTAGTCCTCACATATGGGTACGTCGGAACCGACGGAGCCTGCGCGGGAAAGCTCCCCAGCTTTTCAGATGAAAAGCTTTTGGGGCTTCCCACAGCGCATGCGCGCTGCCTTCCAGCCTTCCTGACCAGCTCTCTTCAGTTCGAGTTTATAGCTGAGACAATAGAGAGAGGAAAGGAAGGTAGATAGATAGAAGATACAACTCCTAGGGGAGGTGGGTGGGTTGTGAGGACTAATTCCTGCTGTTCCCAGAGATCACCTGTTACATGTAAGTAACTGTGCTATCTCCAGGAACAAGCAGGAATGAGTCCTCACATATGGGGACTCCCTAGCTAAGATGCCTGGGAGATCCCCCTCCAAAGGTAACCATCTTCGTATGGATCTCAGGCATCCAACCAGGGAAGGTGGGCAGGAGTTGTTTAAGTATGGAACAGGTGTTTGAGGACAGCCTGACCAAACAAGGCATCCCGGCGGGAGTCCTTGTCCAAACAATAATGGGCTGTGAAGGTATGAACCGAGGCCCAAGTGGCTGCTCGACAGATCTGATCTATGGAAACAGAGTGAAGATGAGCCATAGAGGTGGCCATGGCTCTCACATTGTGAGCTGTGACATGGCCTTCCAGAGAAATGTTCTTACTCTGGTAAGCAAAAGAAATACACTGAGCAATCCAATTGGAAAGTGTACGCTTGGAGACTGGAAGTCCCAAATGAGAAGGATCAAAAGCCACAAAAAGTTGGGAAGACTTTCGATGTGGCTCAGTCCTGTTGAGGTAAAAGGCGAGAGCTCTTTTACAATCAAGGGTATGAAGGTTCCTCTCTGCAGTGGATGCATGAGGAGCCGGGAAAAAAACAGGTAGATATACCTCTTGATTAAGATGAAAAGGCGAGACCACTTTGGGCATAAAGTGGGGGTTCGTCCTAAGGACCACCTTATCATGATGAAACCTAGTATAAGGTGGATTAGCCACTAAAGCCTGCAGTTCACTGATGCGGCGAGCCGAAGTGACTGCAATAAGGAAAACTACCTTCCATGAAAGAAATTTCAAGGAGGTGGAGTCCAAAGGCTCAAAAGGTGGCTTCATAAGCTGACCTAGAACTAGGTTCAAATCCCATGCTACCGGCGGAGGTCGGATGGGAGGTTTAGTTAAGGTCAGGCCTCTCATGAACCTTGCAACAAGAGGATGAGAGGAGACAGGTTATCCATTTATAGGTTTTAAGGATGCTGCAATAGCACTTAAATGGACTCGTACTGAATTCGTCTTGAGGCCTGCATTGGAGAGATGCAGGAGATAGTCTAGTAGAGAATTCAAAGGAAGTGCCAGAGGGTCAAAACCCCGTTGAGCACACCAAATGGAAAAACGTTTCCATTTGAAAGCATAGGAACGCCTGATAGAGGGTTTCCTAGAGGCATGAAGGATATCTTTCACTGGTTGAGAAAGAATAAACTCATGAAGGCTTAAGCCTTCAGTAACCAAGCTCGGAGATGTAGGGACTTGGGGTTTGGATGCCACAAAGTCCCCTTCTCCTGAGACAGAAGGTCTGGCGCAGCTCCCAGGTCCAGGGAGGAGCCCTGGGAGAGCTGTAGAAGTAGAGGGAACCACACTTGGCGTGGCCAGCGTGGAGCTATGAGGATCATCGACCCGTGATCCCTCTGAAGTTTGAACAGAGTCTTGGGAATCAAAGGAATGGGTGGAAAAGCATACAGGAATTCCTGACCCCAATGCAGGAGAAAGGCGTCGTTGGCCTGAGCTCCCTGACACGGAGTCCTGGAACAGAACCGGGGAAGTTTGGCATTCCACGGACTTGCAAAGAGGTCTATGTCCGGGGTCCCCCATTCCTGAAAGATTCTGCGTATCTGGTCCATATGCAGGGACCATTCGTGTGGAAGCAGAACTCGACTGAGTCTGTCTGCCCGAGAGTTTTGAACTCCTGGAAGGTATACTGCCAGAAGATGAATTTGATGCTCTCTGGCGAAGGCCCATAATCTGAGAGCTTCGTTGCAAAGCGACAGAGAGCCTGTCCCTCCTTGTTTGTTGACATAGAACATGGCTACCTGATTGTCTGTCTGGACTAGGACAGTCAGGTTGACAAGGAGGGTGTGGAAGACTGTGAGGGCAAGGAAGATTGCTCGCAGTTCCAGAAGGTTGATGTGAAGGGTGGTCTCCTGGGGAGACCAGGTGCCCTGAGTGGAGAGGTGTTGGAGATGAGCTCCCCACCCTGTTTGGGAGGCATCTGTTGTGAGGGTTGCTTGGGGCAACGAAGGTTGGAAGGGGGTCCCCAACAACAGATTTTTGGAGGATGTCCACCACTGGAGAGACCAAAACAGACGTTTTGAGGTGAGTACTTGGTCTGAGAGCGCTCCTGATGCTTGAGACCACTGGGTGGCCAAAGTCCATTGAGCTGCCCTCATATGGAGACGAGCGTAGGGCACCACATGGACCGTGGAGGCCATGTGGCCCAGAAGTTGCAGCAGTTCCCTGGCTGACAAGTGACTTCTGGACTGAGCCTGGGAGGCCAAGCTGATTAGTCGTTGGCCTCGGACCAGAGGGAGGTAGGCCCTTGCAGTGGTGGAGTCCAAGTGGGCCCCTATGAATTCCAGGGACTGAATAGGGATAAGTTGGGACTTGGGAATGTTTACCACAAGTCCCAGATATTGAAGAATACGCCTTGTGCGGTCCAAGGAAATCTGGGCTTCTGACTGAGATGGAGCTCGGATGAGCCAGTCGTCCAGATATGGGAACACGAAGACTCCCATGCCTCTTAGAAATGCGGCTACGACTGCCATGCATTTTGTGAATACTCTTGGAGCAGAGGCGAGACCGAAGGGAAGTACTCTGTATTGGAAATGTTTTCCCTGGAACAGAAATCGAAGATATTTTCTGTGGGATGGATGGATGAGTATATGAGTGTATGCATCCTTGAGATCTAGAGAACAAAGCCAATCCTGACTCTGAAGGTATGGAAGGAGAATGCCCAGAGAGAGCATTTTGAATTTCTCCTTGAATAGAAACTTGTTCAATTCTCTCAGATCTAGGATAGGTCTGAAGCCCCCTGTCTTCTTTGTTATGAGAAAATAAGGGGAGTAGAACCCTAACCCCTGTTGAGTAAGAGGAACCTCCTCTATTGCCCCTTGGGCAAGGAGAGAGGAGACTTCCCGACCCAACAGGGTCAGAAGAGATGGGGGAGAACTGAATTGCCTCACCATGGTATGGGGAGGAAGGCTGGAGAAATGAAGTTTGTAACCCTCTCGGATGATAGAGAGGGTCCATTGCTCTGATGTAATTTGCTCCCATCTGGGAGCAAAGTGAGCTAACCTTCCGGGAATGGTGAGGGGCTCTGGTTGTTCTAGAGCCAGAAATGGTAAGTTCTCTAGGGGCAAGTCAAAACCCCTGAGGAGGATGAGCCTGCTGGGGTGTAGCAGACACTGCAGGCCTTGACTTTACTTGCTTAGATTGCTGACGTTTAGCAGCAAAGCGAGGCTGAGCAGATTGTTGGCCAGTATTTGTGGAAAATCTGGCCTTCTTGTAGTAAGGCCTCTTAAAAGGCTTCTTTTTGGCAGGAGTAGAAGTAGACTTAGAAAGTCTATCTAGAGTGGCATTTTCTGCGTCCATTTGAGCAGCTTTAATTTGCCAGTCCTCACCAAATAAGTTCTCACCTGTACAGGGCAGATTCCTTAAGCCATCCACGACCCAGGGTTCTAGGTCAGAAGCCTGGAGCCAAGCAAGACGTCGGGCTGCAATAGCAATTCCCGAAGCCCTGCCTGCAACCTCAAAGGAATCAAAGGCTGCCCTGTTGGAAAACTTGGAGACCTCTGAAAGTTGTGTCACCACAGAAGTGAAGTCCTCCTTTCTATCCTCAGGGATAAAGGGGGCAAAATGCCGTACCTTCAGGGCAAGTTCTCTGAGAAACATGCCCATATAAAGACTGTAGGAATTGATCCTGGCTATAAGCATACTAGCCTGGAAGATCTTTCTACCAAAAGAGTCAAGGGTCTACCCAAAAAATCACTGGGTATCCTTCAAATGGCCCAGAATGTCGCAGCTAGAATAATAATGGGAACAAGAGTAACTGACCACATCACCCCAATATTGATCGACCTTCATTGGCTTCCAGTTGCTGCTAGGGCACAGTACAAGATGATAGTAACAACGTTCAAGCTGATCAACGACATAGCCCCCTCGTTCCTGTCCTCTCTTATCAACACACAACCAGCAAATAGGAATAGAAGAACTAACAACTTGGGCACCCTGCAGGTCCCTAACGCAATACGAACCGTGAAAACAAGTACAAGTCGCAGAGCCTTCTCTTTCGCTGCGCCCACTATATGGAATCAGCTCCCTGTTGACCTGCGGCTAACCCAGGACATGAAAAGTTTCAGGAAAGAGTTAAAAACTCACCTATTTAAATGCTATTACAACCAGCCATAAGTCACAAAATCCAGGAAAACGTAACAAAGTAAACTGATGAATACGTACATTGTAAATCCGCCTTGTGTAACCATGTATAGCCAAGTATAATGTGATTTCCCCAATATGTAAATATGTATTATATAAATGTAAATATGTTTACCCCCAAAACTTTAACCATGTGTGCCGTGACCCCCCAAGTCCTCTATGTATATACTCCCCCACCCTGTCCTGATCGACTTCCCCAAAAGAAGAATCAAACCGCTACTGATCGCTGGAAGCAGCGGTATATAAATGTGTTCTAAATAAATAAAAAAATAAAAATAAAATAAATAAATAAGGGTCTTACATTCTCGCCCTGAAGGGGTAGAAGAGTGCCTTTTAGGACTCTTTATCTTTTTCATGGCAGACTTCACCACAATGGAGTGGTGAGGCAGTTGAGTCTTTTGAAACCCAGGAGAAGGAGGGACCCGGTACATGGTGTCCAACCTATGGGAATGAGGAGACAGTGTTAGAGGAGTCTCCCACAAATCCATCAAGTGTTCTTAAAGGATTTCATGGATAGGCAGGGTAACTGCCTCTTTAGGAGCTTTGGAGTATCCTAAAATATCCAATTTCTTTGATCTTGGTTCCGTTCCAGAAGATGTAGCAATAGAAAGCCCTTTAGCTACATCAACAATGAAATCCTGAAAGGATAAATCCTCTGGAGGAGACATCCTCCTCTTTGGAGAAGAGGGCTCCTCAGGAAGATCAAGCTCAGCAGAGTCATCAGAGGAATTGAACTCATCAGAAGAATCTGAGTATTCTCTCTGTGCTTCCAATGCACGATACGCGTATCGACCGATATCGACATCGGGCGTATCGGGCATGGGATCGGTATCGGGCAAAAGCCTGAATCCGGCATGCGGAACCGATCGACGCTTGGAAGTCGATGGTCTCGGTTCCGGTGTGGATACCGGAACCGGAGTCGGTACCGATGGAATCGGTACCGAGGGCGTCGCAGCCTTAATGAAAGCCAGAACGGCCTGCTGCATGGTCTGGACAGTATTGCCCATGGACGCCACTGCTGCCTGGATGTCGGTACCGGTATCAGCCGGTACCCCAGAGCAGTCTAACAGGTGATCGGTCGAGGCCATGCCATCGATGTCAACCTGTAACCCCATAGATGGTGCTTTGGAGACCGGAGCCTCCCGCCGGGGTTTTTTGGCTTGGGCAGAATCCTCGAACTCAAGATTGAGAGCCTCTCGATCTTTTGAAAGAGATTTGCTTTTAGAGGATTTGCCCACAGAAAGTTTGGTTACCTGAGATCCATCCGGAGAGGAAGACCTGGATGACTGTGATGCTGGATTATCTGAAGCAAACAGCACATGGAACTTGTTGGCCCGGTTCTGCAAACCATGTTTAGACATCTGGGAGCAGAATGGGCAGTCCGGTATGGAGTGGTCAGGTCCCAAACATTTAAGACACCATTCATGGGTGTCTGTGACAGAAATAACAGCACTACAGTTGGTACACTTTTTAAAACCAGGAGCTGGCTTCTCCATGAGGAGAATTTGTGTAGGCCTGAAGGCCTAGCAAAAGTTACCACGTTGTGCTGAAAATAAAAAAAGATTTTTTTTTTTAGAAAGAAAGAAAGAGAGACCGGCAGTACCGGTTTTGGTATGGGGAAGGCAGGTACGCGGTCAAAAGAAACAAATTAAAATAACAATTTCTTCAGCGGTGACAGGAACATGACCTGCTGGCTCCGCGGAAAAAGAGAAACTGAAGAGAGCTGGTCAGGAAGGCGGGAAGGCAGCGCGCATGCGCTGTGGAAAGCCCCAAAAGCTTTTCATCTGAAAAGCTGGGGAGCTTTCCCGCGCAGGCTCCGTCGGTTCCGACGTACCCATATGTGAGGACTCATTCCTGCTTGTTCCTGGAGATAACAGGATACTTGCTTTCAGTGTTAAACTTAGAAAAACAAAATCAGGAAAACAACAGATGAACTTGTCAGGCAATCAAAGCAAAAGAATAAAGACCTGATTGGTAACAACTTGGTCTTTTCTGTAGGCTCTAGCTAATATTTTCTTAGCAGTGCTTTAATCAACAAACAAAACCCACAAAGTAGGGAAAAACTGTTCTTTTCAGGTTAACTTCTTATATCTTCACACATAGCCTCAGAAGTGATTTCCTCACAGCTCACAAGCAATTAGGTAAGGCTCAATTGCTAGCAGTTACCCAGCTGAAACCCCTTAGCTGGCTTGCTTTCTACTGCGTGGCTCAAATCCTACTCAGGAGCTTTTCTGAGTAGATTAAAGAACAAGTTTGTATTTCTTTGTGATGGTTGTTGTACTTTGTAACAGTAAATTACCAAAGGAGTTTAGACAGAGAGCAATCCATGTATTCACAGCCTGTATCTACCACCTCTTCCCCTTCTTCAACAATCATGGGTTCAATATCATGGATTGGCACAGAGGAATTTCTCAATGGAGCACTCTCAGGAGAATACTTGTTTCCCTGCTGTCTTTCAAGGTTATAGCTAGGGCATAGATCAGTGTTCATACCTGAGCTTCCATTGCTGTTAGAGTTCCTCTCTAAATAGCCTGGCCAGTATGTAGTCCAGTTCTTATGTCCAGCCTTCCAATCCAGATCCCTGGACACTGGATCTCTCTTCACATACCTTCTGGCACGGGTCTTAGGGTCCCTTCCAAGTGCAGCCGTCTCCCTCACAGGTACCGTCTGGAGATTCCTAGCTCTGCAGCACCACTCCTCTGGTTTTCCCCAGTCCAATGGTGTATGCTGGCCTTTTGAATGTCTCCCAGTATACGTACTGCTCTGGACTCCTTTAGACCTCCCAAATGCTTTTCTCTTCTTTCTTCCAAAGGGTTTCTTGCCCTCTCTGTCCGTCCGCTCTGGCTTCTGCTTCTGATGATCCTCCAGATGATGAAGCTGTCCAAGATCATGAAGATATCCAAGCTCAAGATGAGGATGATTCTCTGTAGAATAAACTCTACCTTTATTCTGCTTAGATGAGTGCTCCACCTTAGCACAGCGCAGCTGTGCTGAATCAGGCCCTGCCCTTTGAGATGAGTGCTTGGGGATTACCTCATAGCCCTCCTGATTGAACACACGTTTCCCCACTTCAGCTCCTCTAATGGCTGTTGGAAACCTGGTGCATTCTGGGACTGGTAGTCTTTTATAAAAAAATTCTGTTTTCTTATTTCTACCAGAACTGACAGGTTGCTTGTTCAGAGTCACTTCACCTTTACTATAGCTCCTTCCTGAGCTATGATAAGCTTCCTTATCACACGTGATGCAGGGGAAGTGAGGGAGCAACCTCCGAAGAAATAAAATGAGTGTCTGAGTGGGCAGCGGTAGCTGAAGGAGACACCAGTGTGGGCGGCTTTCAGGAGTGGAGTGAGGAGCCACGTGGCAGCAATGAGCGGCGGGAGACAGGTCACGGCGACACCGGGCCGAGGCGGGGAGCTGAGAAGAGAATGGGAGTAGCGCCAGGGAGCTGTGCGCCACAGCACTAATATGCCGGTTGACGAAGCATCAGTGTTCCGGTGTCAGACAGCTGCCTGGGTGAGAATGTTCACAGTCTTGGCAAGTGCATATATCAATATGATTTGCAAGGGATTGTGGGAAATGCAGTCCATTCACACCAGACACAGCTGCTCACAATAATTAGTTGTGCTTGAGTGTAGAGCCAATAAGATATTTATTTATGGGGTTATTTCTCCCAACACAGATATGCTTGGTAGCACATAAAACAGGATACTTGCTTTCAGTGTTTAACTTAGAAAACAAAATCAGGAAAACAACAGCTGAACTTGTCAGGCAATCAAAGCAAAAGAATAAAGGCCTGGTTGGTAACAAACTGGTCTTTTCTGTAGGCTTTAGCTAATATTTTCTTAGCAGTGTATCAAACAACAAACAAAATCCACAAAGAAGGGAAAAACTGTTCTTTTCAGGTTAACTTCTTATATCTTCCCACATAGACTCAGAAGTGATTCCCTCAGAGCTCACAAGCAATTAGGTAAGGCTCAATTGCTAGCAGTTACCCAGCTGAAACCCCTTAGCTGGCTTGCTTTCTACTGCGTGGCTCAAATCCTACTTCAGGAGCTTTTCTGAATAGATTAAAGAACAAGTTTGTATTTCTTTGTGATGGTTGCTGTACTTTGTAACAGAAAATTACCAAAGGAGTTTAGACAGAGAGCAATCCATATATTCACAGCCTGTATCTAAGACCGCTCCTTCCCCTTCAACAATCATGGGTTCAATATCAGGGATTGGCACAGAGGAATTTCTCAATGGAGCACTTTCAGGAGAATACTTGTTTCCCTGCTGTCTTTCAAGGTTATAGCTAGGGCATAGATCAGTGTTCATACCTGAGCTTCCATTGCTGTTAGAGTTCCTCTCTAAATAGCCTGGCCAGCATGTAGTCCAGTTTTTATGTCCAGCCTTCCAATCCAGATCCCTGGACACTGGATCTCTCTTCACATACCTTCTGGCACGGGTCTTAGGGTCCCTTCCACGTGCAGCCGTCTCCCTCACAGGTACCGTCTGGAGATTCCTAGCCCTGCAGCACCATTCCTCTGGTTTTCCCCAGTCCAATGGTGTAAGCTTGCCTTTTGAATGTCTCCCAGTATACGTACTGCTCTGGACTCCTTTAGACCTCCCAAATGCTTTTCTCTTCTTTCTTCCAAAGGGTTTCTTGCCCTCTCTGGCTTCTGCTTCTGATGATCCTCCAGATGATGAAGCTGTCCAAGATGAGGATCTCCAAGCTGATTCTGAGGATCTCACAGATGAAACTGAGGATGAGGATAATTCTCTGTAGTATAAACTCTACCTTTATTCTGCTTAGATGAGTGCTCCACCCTAGCACAGCGCAGTTGTGCTGAATCAGGCCCTGCCCTCTGAGATGAGTGCTTGGGGATTACCTCATAGCCCTCTTGATTGAACACACGTTTCCCCACTTCAGCTCCTCTAATGGCTGTTGGAAACCTGGTGTATTCTGGGACTGGTAGTCTTTTATGGGAAAATTCTGTTTTCTTATTTCTACCAGAACTGACAGGTTGCTTGTTCAGAGTCACTTCACCTTTACTATAGCTCCTTCCTGAGCTATGATAAGCTTCCTTATCACACCGGTTGTGAGGGGGACTGAAGAGCTGTCCGTGTTGGGGGAAGATCGGCGGAGAGACGAGGCCGATTAAGGAGCAGGGGACAGGGAGAGACTACCGGGAACTCTGAGAGGAGTAGTACGGAGGCCGAGGAGCTGCAGAGTGAAGGAGCAACAGCCAGGTACTGCAGCTGTAGCAGTGTTGAGATTTACTGAGAGCGAGTGAGTGGTTGTGGGAGTGGAAAAGACTACCGCGGAGAGAAGAGCAAGTGCAGCCAAGTGGAGGGGGGCCCGGAGCACATGGCGTAGAGGAGCAAAGAACAGGGCACAGAAGGAGACCGCGGCTCAGATAAAGAGGCCGGTGAAGTGGTGCCAGTGTGGTGAACAAGCGAGGTGGGGCTAAAGAAGAGAGACAGAGGATCGACCAGAAGACCTGAACAGAAGAAGTGCAGCCAGGCAAGCCAGGGGGGGGGCGAGGACAACGCAGAACACATCAACAGGCCTCAATAGCACATCCCTATAACAACCTAAAAGTCAGGCTGGTCGCAGGAGCATAAAGAGGAAGAAATTAAACAACCAATAAGATAGACAGATCAGCAGGAGGGCAAGGGGACAGGAACAAGCAGCGACTACAGAAGGCAGTAGACATACAGAGATCTGGGAGGGGAAGATGGATACATGTAAAAGTGGTCTGTCTGCGAAGAAAATGTTGGCGGAATTTAGGTCCTCGTATGCCCCAGTGCGAGGAGAGAAGGAAGGGAAACAGACACCAGAGCAGGACCCTGAGAATATGGAGGAGAGTGGGTGTTCCTGGAACTCGGGGGTTGCAGACATGATCAAGCAGTGGCTAAATGAGCTAAAAGAAGATCTTAAAGTGGAGATTAATGGGGTCACAACTGAATTAAAGGAGTCATTGCAATCCTTGTGACAGGATATAATGAAGTGGAGGAGTGGCCTAGTGGTTGGGGCAAGGTACTTCAGGCTGGAAGGTCAGGGGTTCAAATCCCACTAGAGGACAGCAACCTTGGGCTGGAAGGACTGGGGTTTCTAGTCCCACAGCTGCTCCTTGTGGTCTTGGGCAAGCCACTTAACCCTCCATAGCCCATGTTCCCTGTAAAGTAGTTATCTTCAAGTTATAATGCCCTGTTCAATGTAATTTCAGTTTGTTCAATGTAAACCACCTTGATATCATGAAAGGCGGTATATAAGAGTAAATTAGACTTACCTGCTAATTGTTGTTCCTTGCGGAACTCTAGTCCCGCCCCGGAACCATAGAGTTGTGAACCTCCACCAGCAGCTTTGGAGACTGAACATCTTCATCTCTTTGATCATCCAGCTATATGCAGCCCCAAGGACCGCCCACACATCAGTACCTATTGACAAAGCATACTAAGCAGAGCAACAAATAAGTAGATATAACAACACAGTGGAAAAAAGGATCCTGACCCTAAAGTTCCCACTACGAGCAAAAATTCTTTCTTTTTTTTTTTTTTCAGTTGCGTAAGAACAACCTCCCGCCCACGGGAAGGCGGACCAGAACGGCCGTGGCAACCCTTGTGCAAAACGCATGCAACAAGAGGCGCCACCGCTCACCCCCAAGATTTGACCCCGAAAGGAAAATAAGGCGTGCTGCAAGCAGAGGAGCTCTGACCGAAAGTATAGAGAACCAAAACCCTGGCAGACTCCTATAATGAATGTACCTTCTTGGCTGGCAGCGAGAACAGATAGACAGGGAGGGATCCGGGACTGGACTAGAGTTCCGCAAGGAACAACAATTAGCAGGTAAGTCTAATTTACTCTTCCTTAGCGTCCCTCTAGTCCAGTCCCGGAACCATAGAGGATGTAACAGAGCAGTAAATCTCAACGGGAGGGCCTCGCTAGTCCAGCCTGAAGCACCCGAGACCCAAACCGCGCATCCGACGCTGCCTGCACATCCAGACGATAGTGCTTAGCAAAGGTGTGCAAGGACGACCACGTCGCCGCCCGACAAATATCCACCGCCGGTACCAAGCTCACTTCTGCCCAAGACGCCGCCTGCGCCCTAGTCGAGTGAGCCCGAAGCCCGGCAGGAACCATCCTGCCGTGTAAAAGGTATGCCGACGAAATCGCCTCTTTCAACCAGCGGGAAATGGAAGACTTAGACGCCGCTTCCCCCTTGCGCGGACCGCCAAATGCGACAAATAGGCGATCGGACTTACGAAAGGCCGCCGTTTCCCTCAAATACCGACGAAGAGCTCGACGGACATCCAACACGTGCAAGGAGTTATCCGCGTGCTTGCCCCGTTCCTTGGCAAACACCGGGAGAGACACCACCTGATTCATGTGAAACGCCGAAACTACCTTAGGCAAAAACGCGGGAACCGGTCGCAATACCACCTTGTCGGCAGAGAAAGACAGATAGGGTTCCCTACACGAAAGAGCCTGCAACTCTGAGATCCTGCGAGCTGACGAGATCGCTACCAGAAACACCGTTTTCAACGTCAAGTCCTTCAACGAAGCTTGTGCCAAGGGTTCAAACGGCGAAGCCACCAGAGACCTCAACACCAAATTCAAGTCCCACGAGGGCACTAAAGCCCTGCACGGAGGACGCATAAGCAACACCGCTCGCAAGAAGCGCTTCACGTCCGCATGGGACCCCAATAACTGGCCCTGAACCTTGCCTCGAAAACACGCAAGAGCTGCAAGTTGGACCCTCAACGAACTGGCCGCCAGGCCCTTGTCCACCCCTGCTTGCAAGAAGGAGAGGATCTGAGGAAAGGAGGTCCGCAAAGGCCGCAACTCGCGAGCCGCACACCAGCTCTCAAAAATACGCCAGACCCGGACATACGCTAGCGACGTAGACCGACGCCGCGCCTGCAACAAGGTAGCAATGACCTCCGGAGAATAACCTTTGGCTCTCATTCGCGTCCTCTCAATAGCCATGCTGTAAGCGAGAATCGAGCCACCTGAGGCATCTGCAGCGGCCCCTGCCGAAGAAGATCCGGCCGAGGAGGAAGGAGCCACGGATCGGCCACACTCAACCGCACCAGATCCGCATACCAAGGCCGACGAGGCCAGTCCGGAGCAATCAGAACCACGGGACCCGGATACCGTTCGATCCGCTGTACCAGGCGACCCAGCAGAGCCCACGGAGGAAAGACATAGAGCAGCCCGTACCTTGGCCACCTTTGTGCCAATGCATCGAGGCCTTCCGACATGCGTTCCCGACGCCTGCTGAAGAACCTTTCGACCTGCGCGGACTCAAAGGTCGCCATGAGGTCCATTATCGGCAGACCCCAACGACGGACCAGCAACGCAAATACCTCGGGATGTAGAGACCACTCTCCGGGGTCTACCCTGCGACGACTCAGAAAGTCCGCCTCCACATTGTGAACCCCCGCGATATGCTGGTCCGACAGACACTGAAGATGCCGCTCTGCCCAATCCAGAAGCAGATCCGCCTCCGCTTCCAACGCTGCGCTGCCTGTGCCTCCCTGGCGATTTATGTAGGCTACTGTGGAGGCATTGTCGGATAGCACCCTGACCGCCGCTCCCTGCAGCCAAGGCTGAAACGCTGTCAGAGCCAACCACACGGCACTCATTTCCAGTCGGTTGATGGACCACCGGCTCTCCCGCGAGGACCATTGGCCCTGAGCAATCTGGCCCTCGCAATGAGCCCCCCAGCCGCTCAAACTGGCATCCGTCATCAGCAGACGCCAGACGGGAGACTCCAAGGGCATACCGTTTGCCAGAGAGCGCCGACGCAACCACCAGCGAAGGCTGCGCCAAACCCCCAAGGGGCAAACTAACTGACGAGCTAGCGAGTCAGACTGATGACACCATCGACGCAGCAGCGCTCGCTGCAGGGGCCGCATGTGCGCCCTTGCCCACGGAACTACCTCGATGGTCGCCGCCATCGTGCCGAGAAGCTGAAGATATTGCCAAGCCAAGGACGCCCGCTAGAAACTGCTCCACCAGCCGCCTCAGGGCCCGCGCTCTGTGCACTGGGAGAAAAACCTTCCCGTTGCCGGTCTCGAAACGCGCCCCCAAATACTCCAAGGTCTGCGAGGGAAGAAGGCTGCTCTTCGCCCGATTGACCACCCAGCCTAACGACTGCAAAACCTGTACGACCCGCGCCGTCGCCCGGAGACTCTCCTCCCTCGACTTCGCCCGGATCAACCAGTCGTCAAGATAGGGATGTACGAGGACACCCTCCTTGCGCAGGAACGCCGCTACCACCACCATGATCTTTGTGAAGACCCGTGGCGCCGTCGCTAGGCCGAAGGGCATGGCTTGAAACTGAAAATGGCCCATCGGCAGCGCAAACCGCAGAAATCTTTGATGTTCCCGGCGAATGGGAATGTGCAAATAGGCCTCCGTAAGGTCTAGGGACGTTAGGAATTCCCCCTCGCGGACCGCCGCTATGACCGAGCGCAGCGTTTCCATGCAAAAATGCGACACCCGGAGGCACCGATTCACTCTCTTTAAATCCAGGATTGGTCGAAAGGTGCTCTCCTTTTTCGGCACTACGAAGTAGATGGAGTATCGACCGGACCTTACCTGCCCCTCCGGCACGGGGGCGACCGCCCGGAGCCGAAGCAGCCAGGAAAGTGTATCGGATACGACTCGTCGTTTCCAGGGAGCGCTGCACGGGGACATAACGAAGGAATCGAGCACCGGTCGATGTAGCTCGAGCGCATATCCCTCTCGTATCACTTCTAACACCCACCGATCGGATGTGATAGCGGCCCAGGCAGGGTAGAAATCCCGCAGTCTGCCCCCTACGGGAATCACCGCCACCGGAGCTGGCCTCGCTTCATTGTGACTTTTTGGGGACCTGCGCCTGGAAGGAGCCAAAAACCTCTACCTGCCCCCCGAAATCCGCGGAAACTCTGTCCGCGCCCCAGATATCTGGAACGCTGGGACTGACCAAAGCGGGAGGCACGAAACCTCCGAAAGGACTGCTGAGACCCCCGGAAGGTGAAGGTCGGCTTCCCCTGCTTCGGCTTATCCTCCGGAAGCCGACCCCCCACCAACCTATCCAAGTTCTCTCCAAATAACTGCCTGCCCTTAAACGGCAGCTTACTAAGGCGAGCTTTAGAAGAGCCATCAGCCGCCCAATTGCGTAACCAAAGAGAACGACGCGCCGCTACCACCGACGCCATGCCGTTAGCTAACCCCCTAATGAGGTCATAGTGGATATCCGCCAAATAAGCGGTACCCGACTCCAACCCCTGGAACTGTTGAGACCAGCAGAGGCAGCCGCGCGCCACCCAGGCCCCGGCCACCGCCGCCTGCATTGACAGGGCAGCAACATCAAACGCCTGTCTCAACAAGCTATCAACTTTCCGATCCTGCGGGTCCTTCAACGCCGCAGCACCTTCCACCGGGATAGTAGTCCGTTTAGTAACCGCGGAAACTGCCGCGTCCACCTTCGGCGAACGAAAGAGCTCTCTATCAGCCTCCGACAGAGGATACAATTTAGGCAACAGTCTAGCCCTGCGCAAAGTGGACTCTGGACTGTTCCACTCCTCCTGGATCATAGCTTTAAAAACCCTATGGAGCGGAAAGACTCTGTGGGAAGTGCGCACTGCCTGCATCAAGGGATCCTCCAACTTGTCTTCCGCCGTGGCATCTTCCACGGGTATGTTCAATACCTTGAGGGTTTCGGCAATCAGTGCCGGAAGTTCCTCTTTACGAAATACACGCACTATTCTACTACTCTGCTCGTCGTCCAACAACTCGCCATCTTCTAAATCCTCTGCAGACTCCAGCTCGAGAGCCTCCCCCAGCCCCTCGTGGAACTCGTCCCCAGGAGGCGCAGAATCCGCAACACTCGGTGGCCGGCTCTTCTTTTGTGGACCAGTGTCTCCCTCTACTGAAAGTGGACGCTTTAGCCCACGGCGGGGCAGGACCGAGCCTCCCCCCGCCGGCTGCAAGAGAGCCAGAGCTTCCTGCATGAGAGAGAAAAAGGCGGGTGGAACTCCCAGGGATCCCTCCTGGATGCCCCCTGCCAACAGGCGCTCCGGCACTGCAGAAATCCCCGGACCAAGGACCGTCTCTGCCTGCTCTGATGTCCCTTCTGTAGATACAGGTGGGAGATCTGCACTGGAGCCCTCCAGAGGGTCCTCCATGCCAGCACCCACAGCAGAACAAGTGGCACAGACTCGGGCTTCCAAATTACTACTTCTACGAATGCCACAGACCAGACACCGAGGACTAGCAGGCATGGCTATGCACACAGCCCTTTGCCAGCAAAGCAGGAACACCTTGCTGAAGCAAACAGAGCAGAGAAAAAATTGTGATTTTAAAAGTGCTCAAAAACGCTCCAAATTGCAGGATTAGATAGAGCTGGAGTCAATTAGCTGATATCTGACCAAGAATTGCAAAAACGAAGCTCCTATCCCTAAAAAAAAACACAAAGAAAAACAACTTTGAAAAAAATCCAAAATGGCCGCCGGACCCGATCCCGCCAAAAAAAAGGACCAGAAAAACTACCCAAAAGGTCTAAAACACTCCCCAAAGCTGATTCCAGGCCACCCCAAGGCCTCCACCACTGCCTTTAGAAAGAAAAAGCTTCAAACTCTACTCACCCACACACATGAGTGGAGGGGGGGGTCAAAACACAGAGTGCTGTCCAGCATGCCTGTCACAAGCTCTGAGTAGCAGTTATCAGAGTCAATAACAGAGTAATAACCGCTCAGGGCAGCTCGGGGAACCCCTAAATCAGTCAGGGGACCCTCAGAGCCTACTGCTGTATTCAATTGCTGCCTGTAATTGTCTTCAACCTTCTCCTCACCCACCAAGGGGGTTCGGTAGAAAGGAGACCTGTGTCCTGTGCAGCTCCCCTGCTTGTTTGACCTATGGGGAGACTGACAGAGAGAGACAGAGAGAAAAAAAAAAAAACAGATTAGAGAAAGACAGAAGGGACACAGTCAAAGATTTCCTCCACAGCAGCAGCCCAGCACCTAAATCTAGAAAATAATAAAACACTAAAGCTCTGCTTATTTGTTCCTAAGGAGCCCAGTTCTGGGCTCTGACTTCCAAGCTGCTTGGAGACTGAGATACTGATGTGTGGGCGGTCCTTGGGGCTGCATATAGCTGGATGATCAAAGAGATGAAGATGTTCAGTCTCCAAAGCTGCTGGTGGAGGTTCACAACTCTATGGTTCCGGGACTGGACTAGAGGGACGCTAAGGAAGAAATGTTAAATAAATAATAGACCTGGGAAACCAGGTTGAAGAAGCAGAAACCCAGTTGGAACAGCAGGGGGGGGGGGGCATTAGAGGAGCTGCAAAAAGGATGGACTGAGTTAAAGCACACCCAAGAAGAAATGAAGGAGAAGGCAGAGGATCTAGAGGATCACTCAAGGAGAAGTAATCTCAGAGTGAGAGGTCTACCAGAGGGTCCCCAATATCAAAACTATGAAGAAGTCATTAAAAAATGTTTGGAGCACTGTTACAAGAAGCAGCCATGGAAGAGACTGGGGAGAGTGAGTCTCTGCAAATTGAGAGAGCTCATAGGGGGCTGGGGCCCATATGTGATAACCGACCAAGAGAAATTGTGGTGTGTTTGCACTCTTTCCAGACCAAAGAAAACCTGTTGAAGGCAGCTTGGAAAAGGGGACAGTTCCAGTGGGAAGGACACAAAGTGGAGCTCTTTCAAGACCTATCCCTGGGAACATTACAGCGACGTAGAGAGATGAAGGAGGTGACAACCTATTTGAGGAAGGCGAGGCTGCGATATAAATGGCTGTATCCCTTCAGCCTACTCATAACTGTGAACGGTAGGACGAGAAAGGTGAAGGCTAGCGAGGAAACCTGGGGAGCCCTCCGAGCAAAGTTCCCTCTAATTTTCTGTAGGCTGTGTGCACATAAAATATCAGCTGTGCAGCTTTTGAAGGAAGGTTAAATTTTTGTGTGCCACATAACGACACTCAGAGTTATATACTTTAAAATTTGACTACACGTCAGAATACAGTATGTATACCACATTGATTTTAATCAAATTAAATGAAAATAGACGATTACTAAATGAAGCAGAAAATTTCTAGTAATTACAATCACAACTTTTAAGTATTAAGACGTCTGTGTTGTTTTCTATCAGAATCAGAAATCGAAATTACACTTACCTGGTAATTGTAGTTCCTTGAGTGACGACAGTTTAGTCCTCCACCTTTGGGTAGTGCACCTCCTCCTGCAGCTTGGAGACTGGACCAATCAGAATCTTCCCCTCACTGGATGTAGCATGCTGCAACTCCCATCAGCCCCCAGTGACCTATTGACAAAGCAGACTCAAGAAAACAACCAGTAAGGAGCTAACTTTCATTCCGTTTTTTTTTGGTTTTTTTTTAAAGAAAAACCCAGCATCCTGAGGAAGACAGGAACATGCCGCTAAACCGAAGACCAAGAGCCTTTCCAGAAAGCTGGCCTTTCCCGCCTAGCCCGAAAACCCGGACGTAGGCCGAAGAGAGCAATCCAAAAGGGAAGGTATCTGAGCCTAACGTGTAAACCCTCTCCCGCAACTGCGCCACGCATTTCCGAACCTGTGCTGAGCTGACCGTTGAAATGTAGGGCGGGAAGGAGGACTAAACTGTCGTCACTCAAGGAACTACAATTACCAGGTAAGTGTAATTTCGATTTCCTTATCGTTCCTTCAGTTTAGTCCTCCACCTTTGGGATGTATCAGAGCAGTACCAACGGGAGGGATCCAACCAGCCGGCACACAACTTTGGGGACCCAATACAGGCAGCCCTTGCCTCCAACACCGCCCGCACCAAACTACAGAGGGGAAACAAGTCGGAGCACTGCCCAGGACGTCACTCGCGCTCTCCAAGAACAATCCCTCAATATCTCACAGGAAGCGGACGCTCCTGCCACCTGCAACCCGAAAGGACTATCTCCGCAAAGACCTGGAAACGGATGCATCCACCACTGATGATTAGCATCGCGAAAGGCTCGAACACCGCCGAAGGGCAACGCAATACCCATCTTATGTCCAACGGATTTCAGCGTCCACCAGAATCCAGACCACCTGTCGCTCGCAAAACTGTAAGCCACCCGGTTTGATGCGAATGACAGGGAAGAGAACCTTTGGGCAGCCCAAAGAAACCAGACGACGCACCCCCTGTCCAAAGATAAAAAGAAATGGACCTTAGAAGGAAAGAGCCTGTTACTCTGAAATTTCCCTCGTCGAGTGACAGGCCACCACGAATTTCACCTTACGCCCCAAACCCGTGACCGAAACTTAAATAGAGAGATCAATAGCGCTCTATCGACTTCCCGCCATACCAAGCGGAAAAGTCAGGAGGGAAAGAGAACACATCACGCTGGACACAGAACAGACCTGCCCAGAGAAGCGCAGTACCTAACCGCACCGCTCGACTGGACCCCCGAGCTACGAACGCCTGCAACGCCCTGTGTATCACTCGCATTTTCAATCTGAGATTGACCCCTGGGTCTCTTGCGCCCTCGAAGAGTCGTGTGGGAAAAGACCCTCGAAAGGAGCAGAGTGAAATAAAGTTTTGGCCAAACCCCTGGAAGGAAAGTCCATAACCTTTGACGAGCGAGAAGCTGACAAATATAACAGATACATACCTATATTTAGCTATTTATGCAGTTATTTATTCATTTATGCCCTGCCACTAACACAACCCAAAAGAACGTTACATCCGAATAACCGGCAATGGAACCCGTAACCACGTGTAGAACGGCAACCACCGCTTGCCCTGCTACACGCCTTGGGTAGCCTACACGTCCTTTTGGAAACTAGGTAGGATCCTGAGGCCAGAATTGGCTATCCTAGGAAATAGGATACCGGACCACAAAGCGGGGCAACTCTCACATCCCTATGAATGGAAGCTCCACAAAGTCTCTGTCTCCGAAGTAACCGGCCGCGCCTGACCCTATGACCCAGTGGCTGGCTCCTACGACGCAGTGCGGCCTAGAGCTTGAGGCAAGTTTTAAATGGAAATGTTCTCAAGACTTTGGAAGAAGCAGTCAACTGTTCCATCATTAAAAACTCTCCCTTCATCCTGGAGAACTAGCAAATGATCCATTTGCTGCCAAAATTCTTGTAAAAAGTATTATTGCAACTACAATGTCACTGAGGAAAAACAAAAAAAACAAATGTCCGATATCCATGCCAGTTTGGCTTTAGGGAAAAACTGTCTTCTTGCTCTACTAAATGAGGTCAGGGAACGCCTAAATGCAGGAAAGCCGCTGTGATGGGCTTAGATGTTTAGGCACACTCCGAACACCTCAAACCTTTCGTGTTCCCCACGGTTCCCAGTACACTCCACATCACCATCTGCATTGTAGCGTCCCCCAGAGCTTCATCTTCTCTCCCCTATTATTTATTTCTCAGTCCACTGGCCTCTCCCATCCAGTCACCGAGACTTAGTGGGGGCGAGGGGGGAAGGCAGAGCGTTTCAAAGATGATCAATGAATTGACTATATTGGCTCCGAGACAGCTTAAGCCTTCAAAGGCACATCAACTCTTTCTCCTAGCCGAGCAGGACATCAGTTCCTGCTTGTCAATTCTGTCAAAATTCTGGGCTGTCAGCTGGATTCTGAGTTTAGATTTAATACACAGACGTCTGCTAAGCGTAAAGCATGCTTTGTAAACTGTTGTATTAGATCAATTTGGGTCTTTTTAGAGGCTGGAAAAGCATTACCTACAATGGTCCATACCCCCATTCCATCAAGTTAAGACCACTGTAACAAGTTTACAATAATTTTGCAATGGTTTGCAGCAATTTGAGGGCTTCATAGATATAACCATTCAATTAGCCAATCATGTTAAAGTTACCGAACAGGTTACCCCCTTATGTTAGAAAGCATTGTCTCTCAGTTTTCTACAGGATTAGCTTGGTACACAAGGTTTTCGAGCACTGGTTACCCCTTACCACTCTACAGTTCTCTCATACCCTATATACTTAGATGGGTAATAGATCCCGGGAAGATTAGCTGGTAGAGGTACACCCAACCGCCTGAGCCACGTGCTATGCAGCCGAGTCCTACCGGAAAAAACAAGGCCTTCCGAAGCCAAACGGCTGCCACTGCACCCGAGACTCGAGGGCTCTGCGCCCGCGTCCTGCCACTGCCCGGAAGACGCTAGAAACCTAAAGAGGCCATCAAAGGGAAAAAAGGGGGGGAGGGGAGCTTGATAACGGGGCGGACTCCGCTGCCCCTCATGACATATGTAGTTTGGCCCTTTCTGGGAAAAGAAAATCTCGTGCTACTGGCTATAAATAGAGTACATGGCCGTGTTCCGGCCTAACAGCTGTGACCACGCTAAGCAACACTCCTGTAAAGACCGTGAGGTACTCATTGAGAGCTTCTCCTTTATGTATTCTATGTAGCTGTATTTAGAGCATCCCTCCACCGAGTCAAGCGGCCAATGGGGGGATACCTGTAACCCAAGGGGTCTGTAGACACCTTATGCTAATACTTGCAGGAAAACATGGGCAATGGAGAGTGAAGTGACCTGCCCAAGACCACAAGGAGTGCCTGTAGGACTAAAAATCCCAGTCCCCATGGCCTGAGAGTGCTGCCCTCAGGGGGTACTTGAACCATGTATACTCCTGCCCGCAGCTCCCTGTCCGAACCGCTAAAAACACTCCTCACTACTCTTGCTAATGTTTTGAGAGGCTTGCCAAGCAGATCTGTCTCTAGACGGTTAGTTGTTACTGCCACCGATGTCCTGGTATCCGAAGCCTCGTTTGGTAACCCTTGTGAGTAGCAAGCTTAGCGGCATTCAAACGCGAAAGCACACGGTAGGGCGACGACAGGGATACTCAGTAGTGACACCCAAAGTCAAAGTGTACCATACTTTCCCACGACAGTTCTTTGATGAGACCTGCCTGTAGGCACAGTCCTACCTTCTAAAAAGAAATGAATAGCGGATAGGAGTTATCTTTTACTCTGCTTGGCTGTCAGAAGGAAAGATAGCAAGTCAAAGACGTGTCAGGGTAGTGACTGAGCAGAAAGGCACTGCCGGGAAGGGAGTATTAACTGGGTAAAATCACCAAACTAAACCCCCCGAAAAACCAAAAATTTTTTGCTTTCTCTTTGTCGGATGTTTTCAGGAAAGGGACATTGTATCAAAACTATGTCCACCACACAGTCACATCCATTTTATTATAAAACTTTGAAAATTTTTTTACTTAACTGAAGATTGTTAAATTGCAGACTTTGCAGGCACGCTCAGGCACAACGTGCACGTTTCGGGTCGAGAACCCTGTGTCAAGTGCTGCTGTTATCGAATTCATCAGTCTTTGAAACGCCAAAATCAGCTGTTTCCTTCAAAAGGGTCTGATCTTTCGCAGAATGGCTGTAACTTGCTGACAATCATTTTGGCTCACCAATGAAACACCAGGATCACCCCACCAACCAGGGGAAACCCGGGAATCACCGGTGGCATCAAGAAACACTGAGCCAATCAATCTCTTTGTTAAGACCTTCAGGAGATACCGTCCATAAATGAAAAATCCAACGTTGTTCACAACTCTGCAATTTATTTATACGATTCCCACCACGTGGATCCAAAGGAATATGGTCAATGACTGACCACCGTAAATCTTGAAAAGTGTGGCCAGTTGTTAAACAATGTTCAACTATTGGAGCTGTTATTATCTCCTGGCGAAGTCGGGACGCGTGTTCACTTAATCGCTGTTTAATTTTTCGAGTTGTTCTGCCCACATAGACAAAAGGACATGGACAGTGAATTAAGTATACGACAAAACTCGAATTGCAGTTCGTTTCCCATCGCCGTCGAAATTGCTGATCCGTTCTCGGGCAGGTCCATTCTACTCCCGTCATCGTCGAAGAACAATAGATGCAGTTACCACACTCAGTGTGACCCCCATGTGGAGTGACAGGTAAAGGGGGTCGATCCTCTGCAACTGCAGAACATGCCAATAAATCTCCCAAATTTGCTCCCCGTGTGAAAGCTATCATGAGGGGTTTTTGGAAGCAAGGATGTAAATGCAAAATAGGCCAGTGTTTGCGGAGAATGTTAACTACTCCAGTACTAGAGCTCATATAAGGTAAAATGCCCACCATCGTTGGAGAGGCTTGTTCTTCATCTCTAACAGATCGTTGTTCAGACAGTAGCCATTCGCGATGCGTTTATAATGCACGACAGTAAGCCAATTTGATCACCTTGGGTGGGTAACCTCTCTCAAAAAGACGAGTACATAACTCTTTTGCATGTAACTTAAAATCCTGCATTGATGAACATATTCTCTGCAACCTAAGAAACTGACCATATGGTAAACCTTTTTTCAGTGGACCGGGATGGAAGCTATGATATTGCAGTAAGCTATTACGTTGAGTTGGTTTCCGATATAACGAAGTGCGGAAATGACCCTCCTCCCTATATATCGTAATGTCAAGAAAATTGATCTGGCAGTCATCAATATGAGCTGTAAATGTCAGATGAGAGTTTAAACCATTCAGCCAAGCTAAAAAACTCTGTAATCCATCCAAAGTCCCAACCCATAGGAAAAAAATGTCATCTAAGAATCGTTTCCAAAATGTTATGTGTTGAAAATATGCAGAGGAATAAAGGTATTGTTCCTCAAATGCTGCCATAGGAAGGGAGTATTGGCATCCCATAAGACGTATGCTCTTTTTTTTTTTTTTTTTATCAGCATTCCTCTGATACGGGACCAACATCTCTCCTATGCCCTATAGGCTTCCCCATTTCCTTATTCCCACGAGTAACTGAAACCTGTAGCACCGGCTGCAAGCCAAATGTTAAAGCGAAAGCACACCTGCCCTCTAGAAAGCAGCTCCCCGGCTTTAATACCGTGGGCCTTATGAGGCAGGACTGATCCCAGTAATTCTGCTTCTCGGAATCTCTCTCATCATAGCTGTGACATATATTCTTTTTTTTTTTTTTTAAATAAAACACGTATGGCTTTACATAGTAGAGCGTTGCTGCTGCTTTCCACTGCTGCCGATCACAGTTGAGTTATGCATACCGCTCAGGGCTGCTTTACAACCTAACATTTGCTTAACAGGATTTGCCGAGATAATAGCATAAAGCACCCAGAAGGAACCAGTCATACCCCGGGCCGACAAAGGCTGGATTTAGGTATAGGCTAAGTTCCGATAGTAGATGGAGGAGACTGAACCTCCCTACCATTCCGCAGTCTGCAGCCGCCCCGCCGTGTCAGCAGCTAGAAGCTCCCGTGCCGTTTTGGGCTTCCATGTTCATTTATTTATGTATTTAATTTTGCAAGGAAACCCAATGGAAAAAAGAAACCCAATGAAGTGGCCCCAGCGAAAGGATGGACAATTACCTTCGGAGCTTCAAAAAGGGACAAAGAAAAATCGAAAGTAAAATAAAAACAACACGCAGAGCCACCATGTCGAAAGCTCAGCCTCCACACCACGGCCCGGAGCTCAGCACATGATGCACCTTGCAGCCCTAAAATGGCCGACGCTATCGGCGCACATCCCAAAAGGGCGCCAAAAACAACGCGGGAAGCCAGGACCAAAACCGCCGTATGCCTCCCCGTCGACGAAAACAGACTGCTGTCCCAAATTAAAGCGAGAGGTGCAAGCTCAGGAACTTACCTCTCGCCGGGAATCTGCAACGAGCCCAAGCCCGCGGTACTGCTGTAGGCAGAGCAGTAACCGTCGGTGAGCCTCCTGCCTTCGTGCCCCCAGCTCCTGTCAGCGACAGGCCAGGCTTGCTTCGCTCTCGCATCAGAGTTCTCCCCCGCCCAGTCCAGGGGGAGAGATCTGCAAAATGAACCCACAGCCCTTCCACCGTCAAAGATAGGAAGGTGCCGACTCAAAACTGTTTTTTTTGTTTTGTTTTTTTTAAAGGGCAGCACTGAAGAATAAAAAATATAAAAGAACTGTAAGAGGATCAAAATAAAAGGGAAAACACTATCCTAGGCTGATGCTCCAGTGAGCCGTACAGACTGCTAAGGCCGCAGCTAGAGGCACTGCAGCCATCGGGTGGTTCGCCGGAAAAGGAGCTCTGCCCCGAACTGTCAAGGAGCAGAGAGCCTGCAGAAAGATACCGCCAAATTAAAAGCCTAAGAGGCTTGACAGGACCGTGACCGCTAGACAGACCTCCCATATAGGTGGACACTCTTGTCCTTAAAGACGGCTCCACTATAAGCTGAACCACTGGAAACAAATAGAAGTTTAATAAGTGAAAAGAATGGAAAACAATTCAAAACAAAAATTGTCCCCTTTAAACTATCTAGCCTGCTCCTTAACAAATCCTCCAGTGAGCCCAGCACCTAGGCTCACTAAGTCCTCCTGCTGCATGGAGACTGGACACACTGGGGGCTGATGGGAGTTGCAGCATGCTACATCCAGTGAGGGGAAGATTCTGATTGGTCCAGTCTCCAAGCTGCAGGAGGAGGTGCACTACCCAAAGGTGGAGGACTAAACTGGAGGAACGATAAGGAACCGTAATTTTTGTGCACTCTGTTGTAAAGTATGTGCGCTCGCTCGGCGAGGTGTGTGTGCGCGCACATGCGCACAGCTTAGAGGGAACAGTGCCTCCGAGATTTGGGACTGACTAACATTCCAGGGGGTCAAGACAACATACAGAATCCTGCAATGGCTGGAGTCAGAACGACTGATACGAGATGGCACAGAGCTCCAGCCCGGGGGACGGAGGCCAGCAAGGTTGACCAAGGGAAGCCAGATAGAGAAAGCGGCAGAGAAGGATATCGGATGAGCCGGAAGCAACGGTGCAGCTTGATAACAGAAGTCTCAACAGTTAAAAACAGTGTGGGACATTGTTCAGTGATTTACATGCAGTCTTGTCAGACGGAGGAAGGGGAGGGGAAGGTGAAGGGTAGAAGGGGAAGGGAGAGAGAGGAGGGTTCGGGGTATGTGAATAATTTGCATCACAACAAATGGGGGGTTGGGGTAGGTAAGAGGGTGGTAAGGGGAAGGAGTGATAAGGTTAACGGGGCGCAGGGGGGTTAAGGGGGGAGTGTTAGAGGCGGAGCAAGACGGGGTGGGGAGGGTAGGGAAGGAGAGGAGAGGGTTGAGAAAGCAGGGGGAGGTGGAATAGTGGGATAGAAGCAGACGGCGGTCTGAGAGGCAGTCACTACTAATGGAAGTCAAGTCTCCCTTGTGGAGGCTGGGACGGGTTAGGGGGGGAGGGAGGGGGGTTGGCAGGGGAAGGGAGGAGAGAGGGGGGAAGTGGGGACAAGAGCTAGGGTGGAGGGAGGGGAGGGAGAGGCGGGACAAGTGAGAAGGGAGAGAACGCAACTTGCGGGTGAGTTAACAATAGTATCACTAAATGTGAAAGGGCTCAATTCACCATTTAAGTGACAAAAATTGTTTAAAGAAATAATACGCCAAAAAGCAGCGGTAGTGCTTATACAAGAAACGCACTTGACAAGGGCGACAGAGTACCTGGTTAAGCCCAGGGGATATGGAATATGTGTACATGCCTCCGATATGGTGGAAAAGAAAAAAAGGGGGGGGGGGCCATTTTGATAAATACAAAGTTGAAGATGTTATTGCACACTGTGGTCAGGGATAAAACGGGGCGATATGTGTTAATGCGGTTAAAAGTGGGGAATGAATGGTATTGTATAGTAAATGTATATGCGCCCACAGGGGTGCAAGGTGAATTCTGGACAAAACTGAATGAGGAGGTGGGGAAATTGGGTGAGGGAAATTTAATATGTGGAGGAGATTTCAATTTAACATGGAATCCCGCCAGAGATGCGACAGGGAAAAGAGAGGGTAAGAGTGCGGATAGGATGAGGTATCGAGGTTTTGTAACGCAACATTGTTTGATTGATGCTTGGAGATTCCAGCATCCAGGGAAGTGACAATTCTCTTCCTTTTCACCAGTTCATGGCTCATACTCTAGAACAGATGCTATCTGGGTTTCAAAAGAGATGGGGGGACGGATCAAGGGGGAGGAAATGGATTCAATTACATGGTCAGACCATGCCCCTGTGCAGGTTTGATTGACACTGGAGGGGGAGGGGAAAGGTATACAGTTTTGGAGACTTAATGAATCCTTATTAGAGGATGAGAAGGTCCGACAGGAAATAGAGAGGGAAACCAGGGAATACTTTAAATGGAATGATAATGGGGAGGTAGCATGGGGAGGAGTATGGGATGGGTATAAGACAGTAGTGCGAAGAATTTTGATTAAATGGGGGGCGCGAAAAAGGAAGGGAGAGAGAAGGAACTGAGAGTAAAATTGTTGGAACTGGAAGAACTAGATGCGCAAGGACGGCCAGGAGCCTATAGAAGTCAGGTACAGTATTAGCAATAAGAGCCCAGTTAAATGAAATGCAGGCGGACAAGATATCAAATGCAGCTCTTGAGACAAAACGTTTTTGAGGGGGGAAATAAAGCGGGGAGATATATGGCGCAGAAATTGAAGCAGAGGAAACTGCGCTCCCACATAATGAAAATTCGGAATCAGGGAGGGGGCTGGAAAATAAGGATGGGGAGATTTGGGAAGCGTTTAGGGGATATTATCAGGAGTTATATAAAGCAAGGAATTATTCACAGTGGGAGAGAATAAAGAGCTACCTAGACTCAATAGAGCTGGCGAGGTTGGAAGAGAGGGAACAACAAGAGGTAAACAAAGCCATAAGCGCAGCAGAAGTGCAGAGCGCCATCAAACAGTTAAAAGTAGATAAGGCGCCGGGGTTAGATGGGCTTACAGCGCGATTTTATAGAAGCTTTGGAGAGGTACTAACAGCGCCGCTAGTGAGGCTCTTTGATCTTCCAAGGGAGGGAGGGGGGTTAGCGGACACTATGTGGTGGGCAGATATAACCATAATACACAAAGAGGGTAAGGACCCACAAGAGTGTTCATCCTATTGACCGATTTCGCTGCTCAACCTAGATGCCAAACTATTAGCTAAAATAGTAGCTCTGCGCCTCAATAAGGTGATAGGGAAGTTGATACATAAGGATCAAGCGGGCTTCATTCCTGGTAAACAAGTAGCGGATAATATAAGGAAGATCTTGAATATGATTTGGTCCATGGAACAGAATCGTGAAGAGGCCTTATTGTTGTCTGTAGATGCAGAAAAGGCTTTTGACCAGTCCAGGTATCATGGCCATTTCTCTTTCAAGTATTGGAAAGGATGGGCTTGGGGGCAGAATTCTTAAGCTGGGTAAAAGCGCTATACAGCAACCCGAAAGCTTGTGTGCGGGTGAATGGGGCCTATTTGGAGTTTTTTGGGCAAGGGAGAGGAACGCGACAGGGGTGCCCATTGTCACCGCTTCTATTTGCCATTTCCTTGGAGCCGTTTGCAGAGAGGGCAGATGTGCAGGGAATAAAAAGAGGGCAGAGAGAATATAAAATATCTCTGTTTGCAGATGATATCATCTTGAGTGTAGTCATGCCTTGCTTTTCTATCCCAATATGAATGTGGGAATTAGAAGAATTTGGCAGGCTATCGGGTTTCACTATCAACTGGACCAAATCAGAAATATTAAATTTATCAGTTACAGGGGCCACACAGGGCATACTACAAGAGAAATATCAATTTAAATGGGCGAGAGAAAGTATTAGGTATCTTGGCATTCGCATAAGTAATAGGATAAAATAAATATCAAAACCCCCTAATAGCGCATAGTTTGCAAGTGTGGAAACGCAATAGAAAATTATTAGTACAAGACAAAGCATATTGACAGGGCATGACCGTGGCCAATGTTCCCTCTAATTTTCTGTAAGCTGTGTGCGCATAAAATATCAGCTGTGTGCAGCTTTTGAAGGAAGGTTACATTTTTGTGCGCCACATAACGACACTCGGAGTTATATAAAAATTTGACTGCACGTCAGAATACATTATGTACACCACATTGATTTTAATCAAATTAAATGAAAATAGACGATTACTAAATGAAGCAGGAAATTTCTAGTAATTACAATCATAACTTTTAAATTTTAAGACGTCTGTGTTGTTTTCTATCAGAATCAGAGCCGTAATTTTTGTGCGCTCTGTTGTAAAGTATGTGCGCTTGCTTGGCGAGGTGTGTGCGCGCGCACACGCGCATAGCTTAGAGGGAACAGTGACCGTGGCGGCCTGTTTTGAGGAGGGTCAGGGACCAGGGGGGAATATTTTGTGCAGATGGGCAAGGGCAGGGCTAACACACATCTCTCAAATGGTGAGCAAGGAGGGCATGCTAGAGTTTGAGGGCATTAAGGATTTATACAGATTGGAGGATAGTGATTACTATGCCTATATACAATTGAACCATTTTGTGAGGCAGCAGAAGGTGTGGAAGGACCTTTGGGGAAATAGGGGGTGGTTTGAGGCCCTGTGTTTGGGGAACTTAGGCCAAAAAGGAGTTTTGTCCAGAATTTACAAAGGATTAATGGAGGGCGGGGGGAGTAAACTGGGGTATATGATAAAATGGGAGGAAGACTTGGGGGTAAGCTGGAATGATGAGATCTGGGACAAGATAATACGGACGGCAAGTATTTCCCTCGCCACACAGGTAAAAGAAAATGCTTATAAAGTATTGTTTTGTTGGTATTGGACTCCAGTGCGAAAAAAGAGAGCTGGATGGGGACACAATAACCAATGCTGGAGGGGATGTCAAAAGAGAGGGGATTGGCTGCATATGTGGTGGAAGTGTGAGTGGGTACAAGCATACTGGATAGAGATTCTAGATATGATTTATAGCATAACAGGATATCGATTGCAAAGGAAACCATAGATTTGCTTACTGCATCATTTGGCGGAGGACATTCCAAAGAGAGATTGTGGGGTGATCCATCATTGTCTCGTAGCTGCAAGATGTGAGATAGCACAGCACTGGGTGGGGGTCGGGCATACCACAGCTGGCAGGCTTTGTTTGAAGGGTGGCAGAGGTGGGATTGATGCACCGCTTGACGGAGCAGAAGCGGGGGAAAAGGGGGTCAAGGGAGGAACACTGAAAGAAGGTGTGTATGTGGTTGGAAACATGGAAGGCTGTGAGAGGGTGAGGGTGGCAGATGAAGGTGGGAGGGGCTCTAGATACATGCCATCAATAAGTCTGAAGGGTGATAGGGGACACGGGGAAGGGATATGGCTGCAGGAATGGTTGAGTGGGAATTGAATGCATGAATGAAGAGCAAAAAGGGAGGAAGGGGAAGGGGGGTAGGGGGAGAGAGTGGGGATGGTATCAGGAGGGGGATAAAGGAGGGGAGAAGGAATAACATGGGAATATATACGTTAGCATATGTAAGTGTTCTGGAAAATGTACAAAGTTGGGATTGTAGAGACTTGTAACCTTTATTGCAATGATTGTTGTTGTTGTTAAGTGCCGTCGAGTCGGAGTCGACTCATGGCGATCCTCTGGATAGCTATCCTAAATTGTGTTCGGTCTTCAGTCAGGCGGCTTATTGTTGACAGACTGGTACCCGTAGCTGCTGTTATTGTATCGATCCATCTCATTGCTGGCCTTCCTCTTTTGCGTTGACCTTCTATCTTGCCAAGCATAATGTCTTTCTCTAATGATCTCTCTCTCCGCATGATGTGTCCAAAGTATGAAAGTCGAAGTCTTGTCATCTGAGCTTCTAAAGAAAGCTTAGGTTTGATCTCCTCTAGTACAGACTGGTTTGTTCTTCGGGCAGTCCATGGTATACACAGTATTCGCCGCCAGCACCATAATTCAAAGGCATCAATTTTCTTCCTGTCTATCTTTTTCACTGTCCAGCTTTCACATCCATATGATGTTATTGAAAATACCATGGCTTGAACAAGTCGAATCTTTGTATGGAGAGAGACATCTCTGCTTTTGCAAATCTTATCTAGGTCTTTCATAGCCATTCTGCCAAGAGCAATGCATCGTCTGATTTCTTGACTGCTTGTTGCTTCTTTATTGATAGTTGATCCAAGTAGGTTAAAGTTATTCACGATTTCAATTTCTTCTCCTTCGACGATGAACCTGTTGATTATGCCAGTTGTCATGATCTTTGTCTTCTTTACATTAAGGTGCAGGCCCATTTTGAGACTATGTTCTTTGATTGTGAGAAGCAAATGTTTCAGATCATCTTCACTTTCCGCCAGTAATATGGTATCATCAGCATAGCAAAGGTTGTTGATGAGTCTTCCACCAATCTTCACACCTCTGTTGTCTTCATACAATCCTGCTTCTCTGATGATTTGTTCTGCATATAAATTAAACAGGTAGGGGGAAAGTATGCAGCCTTGTCTTACACCTTTGCTTATTTTAAACCATTCTGTTTCTCCTTGTTCCGTTCAAACTGTTGCTTCTTGATCAATGTACAGATTGTGCAAGAGAACGATCAGGTGTTCTGGTATACCCATGCTTCTTAATGTGGCTCAGAGTTTCTCATGGTTTACACAGTCAAAAGCTTTGCTATAGTCGATAAAGCACAAATAGATATCCTTTTGGTATTCTTTAGTCTTTTCAAGGATCCATCTCACTTGCAATGATTAATAAAAATTTAAAATGGAAAAAAAAAAGAAAATGGACCACGTCTGGGTGTGCGGCTACCAATATGCCCCACACCTTGCCCCGATAGCAGGCTAGGGTGACCACTTGCACCTGTAACGACCCGAATGCGAGGCCCTTCTCCAGCCCCGCTTGTAGGAATGCCAGTATCTGAAGAATGGAGGCCCCCAGGGTCGATACTCGACTGGTCCCACACCATTCCTCAAAAACTCTCAGGACAGACTGCTTGCACGTCCTGAGAGAGTCAGCACCACAGCCGTCGAGTACCCCATCTGCTTAGCCGTGCACTTTCAGAATCAGGCCGTAAGCATGAATCGATCCACCTGTGGCATGTGGATCAGCCTCTGCACCAGCAGGACATCCCTTGTTAGAAAATGTTAGGGTGTTGCTGCCGCCAGGCACACCAGGTCTGCGTACCACAGCCTTCTTGGCTAGTCCGATGCTATGAGGATCACCCAACAGTGATACCTCTCTATCCGGTACAGTACCCGGTTGATGAGAGACCAGGGAGGAAAGACGTACATCAGCCCCTCCTGTGGCCCCGGCTGTACCAGTGCATTGAGACCTTCCACCATTCGTTCGTGCCTCCTGCTGAAGTACCTGCTTGCCTTGGCATTGCCTGCCAACACCATAAGGTCCATTACCGGCTGACTACAGTGTCTTACAATGCTCTGAAAGATGGCATCTGCCAGAGCCCATTCTGCTAGGTCCACTCACTGTCGGCTCAGGAAGTCTGCCTGGACGTTCTCCTTGCCTGCCACATGTGCCGCCGACAGTGCCAGGAAGTTCTCCTCTGCCCACTGCAGCAGCAGCATGGTTTTCTCCATCAAGAAGGCACTTGTTGTGCCCCCCCTGTCGGTTGATGTATGCTACTGCAGTCGCATTTTCCGAAAAGACCTTGACTGCCTGAGATAGCACAAGGGGCTGGATGTTCTGCAAGGTGAGGAATACTGCCCACAGCTCCAATCTGCTTATTGACCATTGAGTTTCCTCCACTGACTATCGTCCCTTTGCAGACAATGGGCTCCCCAGCTCAAGAGGCTGGCATCTATCGTCACTGTTACCCAATCAGGGCTCTCCAGAGGCATCTCTGCCAACAGCATTTGCGTGGAGTTTGTGATAAGGAAGCTTATCATAGCTCAGGAAGCAGCTATAGAAAAGGTGAAGTGACTCTGAACAAGCAACCTGTCAGTTCTGGTAGAAATAAGAAAACAGAATTTTTCTATAAAAGACTACCAGTCCCAGAATGCACCAGGTTTCCAACAGCCATTAGAGGAGCTGAAACGTGTGTTCAATCAAGAGGGCTATGAGGTAATCCCCAAGCACTCATCTCAAAGGGCAGGGCCTGATTCAGCACAGCTGCGCTGTGCTAGGGTGGAGCACTCATCAAAGCAGAATAAAGGTAGAGTTTATTCTACAGAGAATGATCCTCATCCTCAGTTTCATCTGGGAGATCCTCAGGATCAGCTTGGAGATCCTCATCTTGGACAGCTTCATCATCTGGAGGATCATCAGAAGCAGAAGCCAGACCGGACGGACAGAGAGGGCAAGAAACCCTTTGGAAGAAAGAAGAGAAAAGCATTTGGGAGGTCTAAAGGAGTCCAGAGCAGTACGTATACTGGGAGACATTCAAAAGGCCAGCATACACTATTGGACTGGGGAAAACCAGAGTTGCTGCAGAGCTAGGTATCTCCAGAAGGTTACCTGTGAGGGAGACGGCTGCAAGTGGAAGGGACCCTAGGACCCGTGCCAGAAGGTATGTGAAGAGAGATCCAGTGTCCAGGGATCTGGATTGGAAGGCTGGACATAAAAACTGGACTACATGCTGGCCAGGCTATTTAGAGAGGAACTCTAACAGCAATGGAAGCTCAGGTATGAACACTGATCTATGCCCTAGCTATAACCTTGAAAGACAGCAGGGAAACAAGTATTCTCCTGAAAGTGCTCCATTGAGAAATTCCTCTGTGCCAATCCCTGATATTGAACCCATGATTGTTGAAGAAGGGGAAAGAGCGGTCTTAGATACAGGCTGTGAATATATGGATTGCTCTCTGTCTAAACTCCTTTGGTAATTTTCTGTTACAAAGTACAGCAACCATCACAAAGAAATACAAACTTGTTCTTTAATCTACTCAGAAAAGCTCCTGAAGTAGGATTTGAGCCACGCAGTAGAAAGCAAGCCAGCTAAGGGGTTTCAGCTGGGTAACTGCTAGCAATTGAGCCTTACCTAATTGCTTGTGAGCTCTGAGGGAATCACTTCTGAGTCTATGTGGGAAGATATAAGAAGTTAACCTGAAAAGAACAGTTTTTCCCTTCTTTGTGGATTTTGTTTGTTGTTTGATACACTGCTAAGAAAATATTAGCTAAAGCCTACAGAAAAGACCAGTTTGTTATCAACCAGGTCTTTATTCTTTTGATTTGATTGCCTGACAAGTTCAGATGTTGTTTTCCTGATTTTGTTTTTCTAAGTTTAACACTGAAAGCAAGTATCCTGTTTTATGTGCTACCAAGCATATCTGTGTTGGGAGAAATAACCCCATAAATAAATATCTTATTGGCTTTACACTCAAGCACAACTAATTATTGTGAGTGGCTGTGTTTGGTGTGAATGGACTGCATTTCCCACAATCCCTTGCAAATCATATTGATATATTGTGGCCTACCACTCCGTGCGCCTACGCCCCCTAGGGCCGGCAAGGCAGATTGTTTCTGCTTTTGGACGCTTACTGTGGTATTTGTGCAGGCGCCCGCCTAATAGGACACGGAGATCACCTCTTTTAATGTAGTTGTGGTTTGCTTTTATTTAGCAGTCCGAATGGAAGAGGCACAGGGCAATTTGTAACATAAATTGCTTTTTATTTGTTTTTCTTCAAGTAAATCATTTGTGGCAAAAAGCTCAAGAAAAAGGCAAAATCACATTAACCAAAATAGGATTCTTCTCCAAAGAATGTCCAAGGTGAATTCTACAAATAAACTTCTTCACTCTTGGTAGTAGCACTTCTATTATTTACAGATACAGCAAAGATACCATTTGTGCATCCTTCACAAACTTAGAAATAGTGGAGCTTTACTTTCTCTGCTGGCATAAGTTCAAGACATCAATCAGAGTGCCACCTCTCAGTTTAAAACCGTTAGCTTATTTAGCTGAGGTTACAGCAGCAATAGAACCAGCTACTTTTACACATGAGGGTTTGGTTATCTTCCTGTCTGTTTTTCAAGCATACAGTGATTCTAGCACTTCTGTTGCCTTCTTACTTCTTTCACACAGCATTTAGTAAAAGCATTATATATTAGTCACACACAGACTGCAATCCATTGATTCGGCTGAGGACACTGAATTATTAGAGAAACAGTCCACATCCATTTCTGCTGGGGAATTATATGGCTCTGTGCTTGGGGTAACCTTTGGCTCAACCTGTTGTACGTTCTTCAACAGCTTTAAAAGTTTTCCCCACTTTAGCTTCTGGTTCCCCTTTATAACCGGGTTGGAACCTCTTGCCGTTCTCCCTCTTAATAAATCCTCTTCAGGAAATGCATAAGCTTTTGGGCTGGCAGTGACTCTCCTTCTAACAGACTTTTTACATTGTCTGTATAGAGGCTCAGGGCTAGAGCTGCTATACTCTGACTCAAAAGTAAAGTCCTGAATTCTCTCCCAGCTCTTTCTATGCCCACACCCTTTACACTTGCCTTGTAAGTGTTGACCAGTCCTCCTGGACCCACCAGAAGACACAGCCTTGAAGTGCTGCTTCCTCTCCCGGTCTCTTGGCCTTCTCACTTGGCTCCTAGCCTGCAGCCTGTCCTGCCTTTGAGCAGTCCTTCTCTGCAGTCTCTCTGGTGTATGAGCAGATCCTGTTTGATCAGTGTCTGAGCCCTCTGTTAGCTCAGCTGATCTTCTAGAGCAGGGGTCTCAAACACGCGGCCCGCGGGCCGCGAGGGCATCTTATGCGGCCCGCGAAGCACTTACCGGCATGTAAAAAAAAAAAAATCCAAACTTGCCGTCGCCGCATTAAGCGTCCCGTGGGCTCCTCTGCCTGGCAGAGTCCTCTCCTCCCTGCAGCATCAGCTCCAAAAGCGGCGGCTTTCAGAGCCGCGAAGAGAGAGAGTTTCTCTCGCGCGGTTCTGAAGAGCAGCCAGAGAGTCTTCAGAACCGCGCGAGAGAAACTCTCCCTCTTTGTGGCTCTGAAAGCTGCCGCTTTTGGAGCTGATGCTGCAGGGAGGAGAGGACTCTGCCAGGCAGAGGAGCCCGCGGGACGCTTAATGCGGCGACGGCAAGTTTGGATTTTTTTTTTTTTTTTAGTTAGAATTAAGGGATCCATCCAGGGCCTTGATCAAGCTCCACAGCACTCCAAGGATAATCCTTCAGTCCTTCCCACTGGAACACTCTCCCAGTCTCCCCCTCATTGCCCCTCAGGCTTATCTCCCTCTCCTCATAGCAAGCCTGCACATTCGGGGTAAGATTGTGTGAGGGGGAAGCCCGGCAAAATCTCCAGCAAAGCAGCTCCGCTTGTGGGCCGAAGATCTTGCGCCCCCCAGGAGCGCTTCCAGGTTGCTGGGGAAGGGCCCGTTCTTCAGGGCTCAAAGCAGCCCATCTGTGCTCTGCTCCAGCAAAACTCCACCGGAGCAGTCCAAGGAAGCCACCAGCTCTTTCACAGGCCGAACACCAAGCTTGTCGAGGGTAAGCTGACCACTATCTCCTGTGGCCAACCCTCAGGGCAGACCAGTTGCTTGCCCTTCCGTTTTGGCATGGAAACAGAAAGGTGGATTACTCTCTCGGCACAGCTCACAGCATTCTGCTCAGACAGCCTTCACACACCGCCACCTTGCCCCCCTTCTCACCCCTTTAAGAGCCCGTGGGACGCTTAATACTGCAGCAGCAAATATACTTTTTTTTTTTTAATTTAATTTGGCTGATGGTGGGAGGGGGGTTAGGACTGGTAATGGGCTATGGGGGGGGGGGCTAGGACGGGTAATGGCCTATGAGGGGGTAACTGAAAATGGGGTGATGGGATAATACTGAAAATGGGGTGATGGGGGGGTTAGGACTGGTAATGGGCTATGAGGGGTAAGACTGGAAGTGGGCTATGGGGGGTTAGGACTGGTAATGGGCTATGGGGGGGCTAGGACTGGTAATGGCCTATGAGGGGGGTAACTGAAAATTGTGTGATGGGGGTAACACTGAAAATGGGGTGATGATGGGGGTAACACTGAAAATGGGGTGATGGGGGGGTTAGGACTGGTAATGGGCTATGGGGGGGCTAGGGCTGATAATGGGCTGGGGGGTCTGCTAGGACTGGAAATGGGCTGAGTGGAAGGGGGGCTTGAACTGCAAATGGCTGATGGGGAGGGGGGCTTGGAATGGAAATGGGCTGTGAGGGGAGGGAGCTAGCACTGGAAATGGGCTGATGGGGGGGAGCTACGATTGGAAATGGGCTGATGGGGGGCTAGGACTGAAAATGGGCTGATGCAGTGACTAGAAGGGAGGGGGTGCTGTGTGGGACTGGAACTAGAAGGGAGCTGATGTTGGGGGAGGATTAGAATGGGATGGAGCTGGGAGAGTGAAATGGAGAGGGGAAAATATTTTGTGTGGGAGGGAAGACAAATCTACAATTGGCCAGGTAAGTGGGGATTGAGGATGGAGGGGTAAAATTTGAGTGGATGAAAATAGGAATGAGGAAAGAGCAAAAGGAGAAAGATTAATATGTTAAAGCAGATGTAGAGGGAGAATGGAAAAAGCTAGAAGAGAGAAGAAAGGACAAATGGACAGCAGACGATGGAGAGTTAGCAGAAGGCACGAAGAAACCAGAAGAAAGTGGCTGGAACTGAAAAAAAATGCACAAAAGGTAGAAAAATATCTTTATTTTGAATTTATTAACTGGAATATGTCAGTTCTGGGAAATGTGCATCAATAACGTCTGCGCTTTGTTTAGTACAAGAGGAAATTAATTTATAGTTTTATTTCTACAGTGTTGTTGTACATTCCAAGTTTGGCTTTTGGGGGTCCCAGTTTAATTGTCTTGTTTCTAAATTTTGATTCCTTGTTTGGTGATGGTGTATTCTGCATGTGTAACAGAGCTGAGGTATTCTGTTTATGTAATTCCTATTTGACATTGCTACTTGTTCTCTGTCCCCAGTAGGTCATGTATTGTTGTTCTCTGAAATGTATTGACTTAATATTTGCAGTGTTGCCTTTTGATAGGTAGGGTCTGGTGCTTTGTGAGTCCTGGTAGTGCTGTTAGGATATGGCGGGTTTGCTAATGTGCCTGGCGGTTGGCACTGGATTATAGTAATGTAGAAATCTTTTAGTCTTTCTTTATTCATGCACTCATTAAGAGGCATGTTTACTAAAAGTTAGGGTATGGTAACATTATGCAAATATTTATGCAAATGAGGTCCCTTATGCAAATGAGGTCCCACATCTCATGCGGCCCCCGGGTTATTTTACAAGTCCTCATTTGGCCCTCAAAGCAATTTGAGTTTGAGACCCCTGTTCTAGAGAGACTCTGTCCTCGGGAGTCTGCCAGTTTCTCCTTAGTATTGCCCTTGCCTCTGCACTGTCCTGTGCATGGTCCTCGTGTGTGCTGAACTCTAGAACCAACTCCCAGCTGATCCTCCAGTTTCTCCTCACTTCCTGTGTGACGCAGTTTATATGTTCTGTGAATTGTTTGCTTCCCTGGCCCCACCCTCTCTCTGCTTGCAGCTGCCCTAGAGGCTGGGTGTGGCTTCAAGGTAACCCTGCTTCTGTGTGCCTTAGTTTCACTCTCTATGTGGGAATTGTGTTTCAGTGAGCCCATCCCCCGCTTATGGGAACAAATTTCAGTGTTTTTTCTAGTTTTAAAGGGCTCTGCAGCATGCACATCATCACAATATGCACTTGCCAAGACTGTGAACATTCTCACCCAGGCAGCCGTCTGACAAGTTCCACTACCTCAGACTGAGCCTGACCTCTCTCAGGCAAGGGAGCCAGACTGACAGGGAGTTCCACTGCGGGGACTAGCACAACAGCAGCATGTGCTTGAGTGGATACATGTGGGCATGAGCCCACGGGACCAACTCCATCGTCACCGCCATGGATCCCAAGAGCTGCAGGTAATGCCAAGCCAACGGCTGTGCCAACCAGAGAAACCAACATAACTGAGCCTGGACCTTCCCCGCCCTTTCCGGAGTAGGGAGATCAGTTCCTTGTGCGTATCAAACAGTGCACTCAAGCAGTCAGCCGCTGTGAGGGAATCAAGTGGCTCTTGTCAAAGTTCATTACCCATCCTAGGCTCTGGAGGAGTTTGAATACCCACTGTGTGGCGCCGGTGTTCTCCTCTGACAACTTTGCCCTGATGGGCCAGCACCAGCACTCCCCTCCTGCCTCAGTGCCGCCACCACTACCACCATCACCTTTGTAAATGTTCTGGGTGCCGTGGCGAGACCAAATGGCAGCACGCTGAACTGCAAATGCCCCATGGGCTCCACAAAATGCAGGAAACTGTGGGGCCAAATTGGCTTATGGGAGGTATGCCTCCGTCAAATCCAAGGGGAGTTCCTCACATCCCTTTCTCACTGTGATAATCTCAGACTGCAGGGTTTCCATGTGAAATTGAGGCACCCACAACACTCTGTTGACAAACTTGAGGTCCAACACCGGCTAAAAGGTGCCCTCCTTTTTGGGGACATTGAAGTAGATGGAATATCGACCTGACCCACATAGTCTACTGGTAGCGGAAGCACTGCTCGCATGTTGAGGAGCTTGTCTAGTGTCTGCTGTATCGCGTGATGTTTGACTGGCACTTTGCAGAGGGAAACCAGGAAGCAATCGGGCACAGGGTACGCATGTTCCAGTGCACACCCCTCCCTGATATCTCCAGTACCCACTGGTCCTGCATGATCTGGACCCAAGAAAAGGTAAGCCGATCAATATAGTGTATCTGGATTTTCAGAAAGCATTTGACAAGATCCCTCATGAGAGACTCTTGGCCAAATTAAAAAGTCATGTGAGAGGAGGCAGTGTACCATTGTGGATCAGGAACTGGTCAAAAGATAGAAAACAGAGGGTAGGGCTAAGCCAATTTTCCCAATGAAGAAAGGTAAATATTGGCGTACCCCAGGGATCTGTGCTGGGTCCACTGCTTTTTAACATATTCGTAAATGACCTGGAAATGGGAATAACGAGTGAGGTAGTCAAATTTGCAGAAGACACAAAATTATTCAAAGTTGTAAAAACCCAAGAGGATTGTGAAAAATTGCAAGAGGACTTTAATAAATTGGAAGACTGGACGTTCAAATGGAAGATGAAATTTAATGTGGACAAGTGCAAGTTATGTACCTAGGAAAGAACAACCCAAACTATGGTTACACGATGCAAGGTTCCACATTAGGAACCACCACTCAGGAAAAAGATTTAGGCATCATCATGGATAACACGTTGAAACCCTCCGCCCAGTGTGCAGCAGCAGCCAAGAAGGCAAATAGAATGCTAGCAATCATAAGGAAAGGAATGGAGAATAAAACAAAGGATATTATAATGCCTCTGTATTGTTCCATGGTGTGACTGCACCTTGAATATTGTGTGCAATTCTATTCCCACTCAGCGTCAATCATCTGCTTGATCTCCCTGTGTACTGGGAAGAAATCATGCGGAGTCCATATATCCTGAAGTAAGAGATCCTCCAAGGGAGTCTCCTCCATCAAGGTGCCCGCTGTCATGTTTAGCACTCCTAGAGAATGGGAGATCAGCGCCGCCAAATCTTCCCTGCAAAAAAACCTCACCAAAGAGGGCTCATCTGACAGCAGGAGCTTACCCTCTGCCTCTTGGTTCCATAGTGTGATAAGGAAGCTTATCAGGACCCAGGAATAAAGAGAAGGAATTCACTCTTATCAAAGGACCTATTTTACAAGGTCAGAGACACAAAACTCCATTTACACCTAGAAAGCAGATAATTCCTAGCTGCAATAGGTTGCAGAATGCCCCTAGTGGAGAAAAGGAGAGGGAATACAGGCCCAGGGTAAGGAACCCTTACGTCACTGAATTCCCCAATTGCTCAGCTGCCACGAGGCAGTTTGATCTCCAACACCTGAGAGGAGAAGGGGTGGGGCTGGAGCCTGAGAGGTTTAAGTCTAGGTCAGATTATCCAGAGAGAGAGAGGCGTAGGAATGCTTACTGGAAGAGGAATGGAGCTGGAACAGCAGGAACAAGTAACACAAGTTGGAGGACAGGACGAGGAAGCTCAGGTGAATGGTGGCCAGAGCATGAGCGAGGAGAAGTTGATACAAGCCTTGACCCAGGTAGGAGCATTAGAAGCTTGTCTAATTTGGAGCACTACAGAGTTGCAAGAGACAGCTTTTGCCCTAACGGAAGGCAGTCAGCTAAGCCCTCTGAGCCAGAAACGAAGGTAGAGCCAATGCAACTGGGTGAACAGGACCTAGCTGTAGAAGACGACTCATACATGGATTGCTCTTTATGCCAATCTTCAAATACAGAAGGTTTGGAAGGGAGTCAACCGTAAGGAAAACCTTCAGAGTCCAGTAACCCTGAGAGCCTGTTGATAACTTGTGAAAGTCCTGTATTAAAGGAGAAATACCTTTGTAGCTGAGCAAGCTGAAGCTTTCTAATTAAAACCAGCTGCTAGCCATGCAGTGCACAGCCTGAAGCCGTGCTGACGGTGAAAGTAAGAAAAGCTTTGATTTTGTTTTCACTATTCCTAAAAACCTTGCATAGAGAATTGTTTGCCTATGAAGAGTTTGACTTCTTGTTGAAAGTTTTTACTGTGCTTAAGGAGACAAACAGCCGGGAAGTGTTCTGGACTGAGAGAAAAGAAACTTGCTTTAGGAAAAGCTGTTTCTGTTTGTTTGGAACAGCACTGCTAGCCCTGTCTGGTAGCATTAGCTGTTGAAAGGACTTTTCTTTATGCTAAAGAACATTATAAGCTGTTTTGGTTTGAGTTCAGTTATATCCTGATGTATTTTTGAAAGAATCCTGGAGAAACAATCCAAAGGTGTTAATTTATGACCCTAGCGTTTACCCCATCAATAAATTTCTGTCAAAAGCCTTACCACTCAAAGCCAACTACAATTGTGTTTTTTTTTACCTGAAGCCAAGTATCTCCTGACTGAACTACCTTTCCCATGAGGCATTACAAGGCAGCCAGTCATGTAAAGGCTAAATGGTGAATCTCTCCTATGACAAGCACGCCCCTCCACACTGTCTGTAAGGGGCTAAGGACGTGACAATAGTCATCTTCCCAATCCCGAGGTGCCCTTCCTGGGCTCCTACAAGGAGAGACTCCAGGGACATCAGTCCATCCACCTGATCAAAAGTGGCCCTAAGGCACTTGCCTCGGGGAGCCTCCCCTGCGTCTGTCAGAGACAGCAGGCCCATAGAGGTTTTTCCCGGGTCTTCCTTCCCTGTATTCCCAGATACTTCCTGGCCCTGCTTCAAGTAGAAATCCTGATGGAGCAGGAAGACAAACTCAGGAGAAAAGGGCATCCCCAAGTTCTGTTCTGCCTGCTCCGGTGATCTTCCAAACTTTTTAGCCTTAGCCTTCTTGCTCGATGCAAGCCTGATGCCCCTTGCCAATCCCCTGCCTCCACGTGGCTCAAGATAGCTGACGTTCCTGCCACTGGCGAGCAGCGCAGCTGCAGGGGCAGCCCTGAAGCTGCAGCTTCAGTGGCCTCTTCCTGTGTTCCCAGCGACTTTCCTAGAGAATATTGAGACTCTTTCAGCGCCTGTTCTGCCATCCTGCTCTGAGTATAAGCAACAGAGCCCGGTTTCTGAGAGCTTGCCTCTGTGTGCCCCATAGGTCACACAAAATGGTTTTCCCAAGGCCTCTATATGCATGCTGTACTGCCAGAATAAAAACCAAAGCGTACCGTTCCCAGCTAAGGCCGCGAAGAGTGGCACCTCCAATTGACGATGAAGGATCCCCGCATGCAGGAACATGAGCTTTGTGCCACGCTCGGAGACAGACAGGAATGGCATTTCCTCTCTACTGGGGAACAGTGGCAGGTCCGATCAATCGACCGCCCAGACAACACTGGATGGAGGGACCTGGGGCATCCAGGTGCTTAACCCTTTGCAAGTGGGGCCAACACTGCATCTGAGTGGCAGATTCCCTGCCACCAATTCACCTGTTACCAAACAAGAGGCCAGAGCAGTAAAAATAGTATCCTTGCTGCTGCCTTCCTCCATTTTTTTTATACAAGTGCTGTCCTTCACCTGTCCCCCTCTTAACAATAATGCTTACACAGCCCAATTCTGCTCCACTCCGCCACCAATCAGACCTTGAGCCAAAGACCTACAGTTCAGTCCAATTTGGCACAAATGTACAGGTGACCCCACCATCTGCTGGAGACTGAGCAATACTGGGAAGGTCTAAAAGCAAAAGCACACACACTTGCTAAAAGACACAAGCAAAGAGGCGAGGTGAAAATGTATAATAAAACCTCTTAATCACTGTAGTAGAAACCACATTAAAAGACTGTTGGTTTCTACTACAGTGGTTAAGGGGCTTTATTATACATTCTCACCTCACCTCTTTGACTGAGCATTACTGGCCAGTTTTCCAGATACACAGAACCCTTATAAGATGACATCAGCAAAGCTTGGCTTGCTCAGTCTCCATCTACTGGTTGGGGGGCACAAATCATGCGTCGTGATAAGGAAGTTTATCAGAACCCAGAGAATAGTGACAAAGGAAGGGAATTTACCCTAATCAAGGGACCTGTTTTGTCAGGTCACAGGAATAAAACTGCATGTTTTCCTAAAAGACAGGTTATTCCAGGTTGCAGTGGCCTGCAGAAAGCCCCTAGTGGAGATGAGGTGAAGGAGTATAAGCCCAGATTGAGAAACCCTTACGTCACTCCTAATTACTCAGCTGCCAGGAGGGAGTTTGACCACCGACACCTGAGGAGTGAAAGGGAGGAGTTGGAAACTGGGAACTTTAAAACTAGAACAGAATTTCAGAGAGAAGGAGCAGAAGCAGCAGGAGTAGGAGCGAGAAGGAGAGAGGAGCTCAGAGAGATCCGTGTTCTTGGAGAGATTCCTATGAGAAGCCAGCTTCCAGGGATTGGAGAAATCCATAGGATTGGAG
Organism: Ichthyophis bannanicus; assembly: GCA_033557465.1. Taxonomy (NCBI): domain Eukaryota; kingdom Metazoa; phylum Chordata; class Amphibia; order Gymnophiona; family Ichthyophiidae; genus Ichthyophis; species Ichthyophis bannanicus. The sequence continues at coordinate 920,818,153 of CM066035.1, read as the reverse complement.
AACTTCAGCTAGGAACCCTAAAGCAGCAGCCGGTAAGAGGACCGAAGCAGCTGAAGGGAGAAGGAACACGAATACCTTTTGGAAGAGGTATAGAGCAGATGCCCTGAGGTCCAGGAATAAAGACTGGAGGACAGGTCCTAAAAGCTCAAATGCATACTGGGCAGAGTATCTAAGAGGACAGCCTAATGCCAGCTTTAACTCAAGTATGAACTTTGGACGTTTGTCTAACCATTGCAAAGTGCTTAGAAACAGTTCCTGTCCTAATGGAGGTCAGTTAGTAAAGCTCTCTGATCCAGATCCTGATATAGAACCTATGCAAATAGAAGAACAAGATATAATTACAGAGGAAGACGATACTTGCATGGACTGTTCTTTATGCAAAGTTGCTAGCACAGAGAAATCCTGAAAGGGTGATCAAACATAAAAAGGAAACGTTCTAGTAACTGGCACACCAGAAAGTTTGTGTGAAAAGAAAGGGTTTTGGGGAAAGTGAAATACTTGTGCAGAGAAGGAGAAAAGCTGTTGATTGAAGCTTGTTAGCCAGCTGATATCATAGCAGAGCACGGCTCAGGCTGTGCACACGTTGGATATAAAAAGATTCTCTGAATGTGAAAAGAAAAGCTGTTTTGTGAAGAAGCTTTTATTTTTAATTTGCTCTACACCAGCCCTGCTGAGCAGGTTTGTCAGCAGTGGCTGAGAGAAAGACTTTCTGTTGTTTAATGGACTTTACAAGCTACTTGCATAAGCTTTCAGTTGTATTGTTATTTTGAATATAAATCCTGGAGAAGACATCCTAAGGTGTTACCAAGTGAATCTGTGTGCATTTTGATTTACCTCATAAATAAATTTTCTGTCATTGCCTTAACACTCGAGCCAACTACCATAGTCTTCATTTACCTCAAAGGCAAGCACCGCATGACTGGACTACTATTACCATAATCCTTTGCGAGATAGTCAGTCTGGATCATTGTCAAAGTGGTGAATTCTATATAACAAGCACGCCCCTCCATACATATGTAAGGGGCTATGGACGTGACAGCGTCTGGACTGGACTGACAATCTGGAATTTCAATTACAACAGGATTTGACTGCATCAGTGTCACAGCAGGACATGCAAGGGAGATAAAGTTTCTAGATGAAATAAATGACTACTTCTTGGAACAGCCGATTCATGAACCAACAAGAGGGGAAGCTATTTTGGACCTAGTCCTTAATGGAAGACAGGATCTGGTGCAAAAGATAAGGGTGTTGGGGCCACTTGGCAATAGTGATCATAGCATGATTATGTTTGATTTAATAAATGAAAGCAGGATGGCAAGGAAATCCATAGTACTACCTTTTAGCTTTCAAAAGGGAAACTATGATAAACTGAGGAAAAGAGTTAAGAAAAAATTAAAAGGAGCAGCTGCAAAGGTTAAAAATTTACATCTAGCAGGGGTGTTGTTTAAAAGTACTATCTTGGAAGCACAGACCAGATGTATACCACACTTTAAGAAAAGTGGAAGGAAGGCCAAAAAACTAACAGCATTGTTTAAAGGCGAGGTCAGAGAGGCTGTTGTAGTCAAAAAAGCATCTTTCAGGGGAGGATCCAAGATGGCGGACTCGGTGAGGAGCTGAGCGGCACGGCGTTTTTTCTTTATGGGAAGGAAGCGGAAAGCCAGAGGGGCGAAACAGCCTTCGCCCCTCAAGCTTCAACGCCATTACCTGCTGAGGTTGTTGGACCTCTTGACTTTTATTTCTCGTCGGTACCGTGACAGTGGGTTCCGGGAGAGAGTAACCAGGCTTGGTGGCGTTTGGAGGTGGAATCCTCATCCTCCGCCTCTGATGTAGATCTGTCTTCTCCCTGCTCAAAGCCAGCCCCGAAAATACTTCGACCATCTAGTGCTGAGCCAAGAAGTGTTTATCGGAGCGGTGAGTCAGTGGATCCCACTACTGGAAGGAGTTTGGAAGTGGAGAGTGGTTTGAGCTCCGGGGCTTCTGGCGAACGGCTGCAGAGGGCTGAGTCTCTACGTGAGATGGCAGAGGCAGGCGCCGTAATTGCGAAGAGCCTGTCGGCTCCCTCTACTTCAACCCAGGGCATTGTTACTTTGCCTTCTCCTCTGGAGTCTTCTCTATTGGGAGGTGTGGATCCTCCGGAGGTGGTGACGTTGGAGGTGATTTGGACTGCTATTATGAGGCTCCGGGAGGAATTGGTCCCACGAACAGCTGCCTTGGATATACAGGTTTCTACATGTATGGAGAATGTGAATGAAGTTACGTCTAAAGTTACAGTTCTACAAAATAACTTTTCTCAGACTCAGACTCAAGTTTTGGCTTTGGAAACTGAAGTTACCTGTTTAAAGAAAATTTCAGTTCCTATTGCTTCAAAATTGGAAATGTTAGAGAATTCTGTGCGGATGTCTAATATTAGTTTAATTAATTTTCCTAGAGTGTCTTTAATATCTGCGAGAGATACGTTTCGTACTTATTTAACTGATGTCTTGGGTATTCCACCTGAATCTCATCCCCCGTTAGCTAAAGTATATTATTTGCCCTCTGGGAAAAGAGAATCTGGGCAGGGAGGTGCTATTGGTTTACCTCATATGGATGTCTTAAATGTTACTGACATATTGGAGTCGTCTCAGGAAGAAAAGTCTATATTCTCTACATTGTTGATTACCTTGGCATTGATATCAGATAAAGAATGGTTAATGAAGCTTTTCTTTAAAAAGCGTCATTTGTTATTTAAGGGTTTGGCTGTTCGGATGTTTCCAGATCTATCTAGGGAGACTCAGAGGAGGAGGCGTGAATTTCTATTGTTGCGTTCTGGGATACAGCAATTGGGCGGGTTGTTTTTTCTTAAGTTCCCCTGTAAATGCTTGATTAAATATCAAGCTAATTCTTATATCTTTTTTGAGCCCTCCCAATTGATCTCCTTTATCAATGCTCGGGTCTCTGAAGGGGGGTTGGATACTCTATTTGCTTTAGTTGAGTGAATTAAGTATACCACTGCTAGGTTCCTCCCGTTTCTTTAATGTATTGGATAGGTTATTACTGGATTGTATCCCCTCTATTTGGGGGGCTTGAGTGAGGTGGATTGTTTGTTTATTTCTTCTGTATGTATGATTGCTTTACATTGTAGTTTTTGTGTTTCCATCTCTATTTCTGTTTCAAGATGTATTCTTGATTGTTTTTGCAAATTTCAAAAAATTAAATTTAAAAAAAAAAAAGCATCTTTCAGGAAATGGAAAAAGGAACCAAATGACGAAAACTACTACTACTGAACATTTGTATAGCTCAACAAGACAGATACAGCCCTGTACAGTCACATGTAAAAGACGCTCCCTGTTCATCAGTCAACACAGTAAATGTAGACCCAGAATACATCTAGGGAGAATGGTAAGAAAATACAAGGAGATTACGTGAATCAAGCTCTGAAAGCAGCAGCAAAGAGGTGAGTTTTCAACCTGGATTTGAAAAGGGCCAGAGATGAAGTCTGACATACAGACTCAGGTAGTTTGTTCCAGGCATAAGGAGCAGCAAGGTGAAAGGAGCAAAATCCGGAGTTAGCAATAGAAGAGAAGGGCACAGATAGAAGCTATTTGCCAGAAGAGCAGAGTTCCCAATGAGGGGTGTAGGGAGAGATAAGAGAGGAAAGATAGTGAGGAACTGCAGAGTGAATGCACTTATAGGTCAGCAGGACAAGTTTGAACTGGATGCAAAAATGGATAGGGAGCCAATGAAGTGAATTGAGAAGAGAAGTAATATGAGCATGACGAGGCTAGTGGAAGATTGGCAGTGCAGCAGAGTATTGAACAGGTGGAAGGGGAGAGATGATTCAGAGGGAGACCAGCAAGGAGTAGGTTACAATAGTCTAGATGGAAGGTGACTAACAGTGGATAAGTGTCTTTAGTGTGTTCAGAAATGAATGGGTGAATTTTGGTAATGTAGAGAAAGAAACAACAGGTTTTAGTTATCAGTTGGATGTGTGTGGAGAAGGAGAGAGAAGAATCGACGACAACGTCAAGGTTGCGAGCTGAGGAAACAGGGAGGAGTAGAGAGTTATCCACAGAGAATGAGAAAGGAGAAAAGGGAGAGGAGGATTTAGGGGAAAAAATAAGAAGCTCAATTTTGGCCATGTTCAAAAGCGGTGAGACATCCAAGCAGCAACGTCAGAAAGGCAGGCAGAGATCTGGGCCTGGATTGCCGGAAAGATTTCAGGCGTAGAGAGATAGACCTGGGAGTCATCAGTGTAAAGATGTACTGAAAGCCATGGGAAGAGACGAGTGCATCAAGGGACTAGATATATAGAGAGAAAAGGACTGGATCCAAGACAGACCCTTTGGATATACCAACAGAGTGGGACAGCAGTAGAGGAGGATCCACCAGAACAAACACTGAAGGAGCGATGGGAGAGATAAGAAGAGAGCTAGGTTAGCACAGACCCTTAAAACTAAGCGAGGAGAAGGTATCAAGGAGAAGGTTGTGGCCAAGTGTCAAAAGCAGCAGAAAACAGGAAACAACATAAACACTGGTAAGATAGATGCAAGGCATTGATAAGGCAGACAAAGAGAGAATTTGGAAAAAAGCTTGCCATGGAAGCAAAAATGCATAATAAAACCTTTTTCAAGTACATTTGTAGAAAAAAAAAACTTCTGAGAGTGTCAATTGGACCATTGGATGATAAAGGGGTAAAAGGGGCGCTAATGGAGGACAATGCTATAGCGGAGAGACTGAATGAATTCTTTTCTTCAGTCTTTACTGAAGACGATGTAGGGAAGTTACCAATGCCTGAAATGGTATTTAAAGATGATTTATCAGAAGAATTGAAAGAAATATTGATAAATTGGAAAGATGTATTATAAGTATTTGATAAATTGAACAGTAGTAAATAACTTGGACCGAATGGTGTACATTTTTAGAAATGGTCACTGTTTTGCTTTTTAGAGGGCATGGAATTTATGAGATGCCTTAGTATATACAAATTTCACAACCCAACACCGTGCCATTGGTCAGAGAGGATTACATCAATCGTGCAATCATTGTTCTATGTGTTCCCTATCTTTGTGCATTACTGAATGGTGTGATCCACAATCTCAAAAAGTGTATTTTATGAAACATTTTACTGATTGTCAATCATCTTGGGTGGTGTACTCGATAGTTTGCCCATGTAAGAAAGTGTACGTGGGCAGGACATGTCGCAAAGTAAGGATTCGTTTACTTGAACATAAGTCCGTTTGGCCACAAGAACACTCATTGCACCAATGATCAAAATTGTCTTCAGTTGGGTCACAGCTGGGAGGACCTGAGTTGGTTTGTTATTGATATGGTGAACAATGTCATTAATGGAGACAGACTGCGCAAGTTAACTAGACTTGAATTGAAAAGGATTTTCACCCTTAACAATATCCAGCCTGCGGGTTTAAATGACTCAATGGACTGGATAAAGCACAGTTACTTACCTGTAACAGGTGATCTCTGGGAACAGCAGGAATTAGTCATCACATATGGGTACGTCGGCACCGACGGAGCCCGCGCGGGAAAGCTCCCCAGCTTTTCAGATTAAAAGCTTTTGGGGCCTCCCACTGCACATGCGCGCTGCCTTCCCGCCTTCCTGACCAGCTCTCGTCAGTTCGAGTTTAAAGCTGAGACAATAGAGAGAGAGGACAGGAAGATAGATAGATAGAGATACAACTCCTAGGGGAGGTGGGTGGGTTGTGATGACTAATTCCTGCTGTTCCCAGAGATCACCTGTTACAGGTAAGTAACTGTGCTATCTCCAGGAACAAGCAGGAATACGTCATCACATATGGGGACTCCCTAGCTAAGATGCCTGGGAGATCCCCCTCCAAGGGTAAACCATCTTCGCATGGATCTCAGGCCAGGGAAGGTGGGCAGGAGTTGTTTAAGTATGGAACAGGTGTTTGAGGACAGCCTGACCAAACAAGGCATCCCGGCGGGAGTCCTTGTCCAAGCAGTAATGGGCTGTGAAGGTATGAACCGAGGCCCAAGTGGCTGCTCGACAGATCTGATCTATGGACACAGAGTGAAGATGAGCCATAGAAGTGGCCATGGCCCTCACATTGTGAGCTGTGACATGGCCCTCCATAGAAATGTTCTTACTCTGGTAAGCAAAAGAAATACACTGAGCGATCCAATTGGAAAGTGTACGCTTGGTGACTGGAAGTCCCAAATGAGAAGGATCAAAAGCCACGAAAAGTTGGGAAGACTTTCGATGTGGTTGAGTCCTGTTGAGGTAAAAGGCAAGAGCTCTTTTACAATCCAGAGTATGAAGGTTCCTCTCTGCACTGGATGCATGAGGAGCAGGGAAAAAGACAGGTAGATATACCTCTTGATTAAGATGAAAAGGCGAGACCACTTTGGGCATAAAGTGGGGATTCGTCCTAAGGACCACCTTATCATGATGAAACCTAGTATAAGGTGGATGAGCCACTAAAGCCTGCAGTTCACTGATGCGGCGAGCCGAAGTGACTGCAATAAGGAAAACAACCTTCCAGGAAAGAAATTTCGAAGGAGGTAGAGTCCAAAGGCTCAAAAGGTGGCTTCATAAGCTGACCTAGAACGAGGTTCAAATCCCATGCTACCGGAGGAGGTCGGATGGGAGGTTTAGTTAGAGTCAGGCCTCTCATGAAACGTGCAACAAGAGGATGAGAGGAGACAGGTTGTCCATTTATAGGTTTTAAGGATGCTGCAATAGCACTCAAATGGACCCTTACTGAATTCGTCTTAAGGCCTGCATTTGAAAGATGCAGGAGATAGTCCAAGAGGGAATTCAAAGGAAGTGCTAGAGGGTCAAGACCCTGCTGAGCACACCAAATGAAAAAACGTTTCCATTTGAAAGCATAAGAACGCCTCGTGGAAGGTTTCCTAGAGGCATGAAGGATATCTGTCACAGGTTGAGAAAGATTAAAGTCTTGAAGACTTAGGCCTTCAGTAACCAAGCTCTGAGATGTAGGGATTTGGGGTTTGGGTGCCACAAAGTCCCCTCCTCCTGAGACAGAAGGTCTGGCGCAGCTCCCAGGTCCAGGGAGGATCCCTGGGAGAGATGCAGAAGTAGAGGGAACCACACCTGGCGTGGCCAGCGGGGAGCTATGAGGATCATAGTCCCGTGATCCCTCTGGAGCTTGAACAGAGTCTTGGATATTAGAGGAATGGGTGGAAAGGCATAGAGGAATTCCTGACCCCAATGCAGGAGGAAGGCATCGTGGGCCTGAGCTCCCTGACACTGAGTTCTGGAACAGAACCGGGGAAGTTTGGCATTCCACGGACTTGCAAAGAGGTCTATGTCCGGGGTCCCCCATTCCTGAAAGATTCTGCGTATCTGGTCCATATGTAGGGACCATTCGTGTGGAAGCAGAACTCGACTGAGTCTGTCTGCACGAGAGTTTTGAACTCCTGGAAGATACACTGCAAGAAGGTGAATTTGATGCTCTCTGGCGAAGGCCCATATTCTGAGAGCTTCGTTGCAAAGCGACAGAGAGCCTGTCCCTCCTTGTTTGTTTATATAGAACATGGCTACCTGATTGTCTGTCTGAACTAGGACAGTCAGGTTGACAAGGAGGGTATAGAAGACCTTGAGGGCAAGGTAAATCGCTCGCAGTTCCAGGAGGTTGATATGAAGGGTGGCCTCCTGTGGAGACCAAGTGCCCTGAGTGGAGAGGTTCTGAAGATGAGCTCCCCATCCTGTTTGGGAGGCATCTGTTGTGAGGGTTGCTTGGGGCAACAAAGGTTGGAAGGGGGCCCCCAACAACAGATTCTTGGTGGATGTCCACCATTGGAGGGACCAAAATAGACGGCTTGAGGTGAGTATTTGGTCGGAGAGCGCTCCAGATGCTTGAGTCCACTGGGTGGCCAAGGTCCATTGAGCTGCTCTCATATGCAGACGAGCGTAGGGCACCACATGTACCGTGGAGGCCATGTGGCCCAGAAGTCGCAGCATTTCCCGGGCTGTCAAATGACTGCTGGACTGAGCTTGGGAGGCCAAACTCAGCAGGCGTTGGGCCCTGACCTGAGGCAGGTAGGCCCTTGCAGTGATGGTGTCTAACTGGGCCCCTATGAACTCGAGAGACTGAGTAGGGATTAGTTGAGACTTGGGAAGGTTTACTACCAGTCCCAGATACTGCAGAAGACGCCTTGTGCGGTCCAGGGAAATTTGGGCCTGGGACTGAGAGGGAGCTCGGATGAGCCAGTCGTCCAGGTATGGGAATATGAAAATTCCCAGGCCTCTTAGAAAGGCAGCTACGACTGCCATGCATTTGGTGAACACTCTTGGAGCAGAGGCTAGACCGAAGGGGAGTACTCTGTACTGGAAATGTTTTCCCTGAAACAGAAATCGAAGGTATTTTCTGTGGGATGGGTGGATGAGTATGTGTGTATACGCATCCTTTAGGTCTAGAGAACAAAGCCAATCCTGACTCTGAAGGTATGGAAGGAGAATGCCCAGAGAAAGCATTTTGAATTTCTCCTTGAAAAGAAATTTGTTCAATTCTCTCAGATCCAGAATTGGTCTGAAGCCCTCTGTCTTCTTTGGTATTAGAAAATAAGGGGAGTAGAATCCCGTCCCCTGTTGAAGAAGAGGGACCTCCTCTATTGCCCCCTGGGCAAGGAGGGAGGAGACTTCCTGACCCAAGAGGGCCAGGAGAGATGGGGGAGAATTGAACTGCCTCACCATAGTATAAGGAGGAAGGTCGGAAAAATGGAGTTTGTAACCCTCTCTGATGATAGAGGGTCCATTGCTCTGATGTAATTTGCTCCCATCTGGGAGCAAAGTGAGCTAACCTTCCGGGTATGGTGAGGGGCTCTGGTTGTTCTAGAGCCAGAAAAGTTAAGTTCTCTAGTGGCAAGTCAAAACCCCTGAGGGGGTGGAGCTTGCTGAGGCGTAGCAGATGCCGCAGGCTTTGACCTTGCCTGTTTAGGTTGCTGACGTTTAGCAGCAAAACGAGGCTGAGAGGATTGTTGGCCAGTATTTGTAGAAAATCTGGACTTCTTGTAATAAGGCCTCTTAAAAGACTTCTTCTTGGCAGGAGTGGAGGTAGACTTAGAAAGTCTATCTAAGGTGGCATTTTCTGCATCCATTTGAGTGGCCTTAATTTGCCACTCCTCACCAAATAAGTTCTCACCTGTACAGGGCAGATTTCGTAAGCCATCTAGGACCCAAGGTTCTAGATCAGAAGCCTGGAGCCAAGCAAGACGTCGGGCTGCTATAGCAATGCCCGAAGCCCTACCAGCACCCTCAAAGGAATCAAAAGCTGCCCTGTTGGAGAACTTTGAAATATCCAAAAGGTGTTTCACTAAGGAAATGAACTGCTCCCTCTTATCCTCAGGGATAAAGGGGGCAAAATGCCGAACTTTTAGAGCGATTTCACTGAGAAACATGCCCATGTAAAGACTATAGGAATTAATCCTGGCTATAAGCATAGTAGCCTGGAAAATTTTCCTGCCAAAAGAGTCTAGAGTCTTACATTCTCGCCCTGGAGGAGTAGAAGAGTGCCTTTTGGTACTCTTTATCTTCTTCATTGCAGACTTCACCACAATAGAATGGTGAGGCAACTGGGTTTTTCGGAAACCAGGAGAAGGGGGGACACGGTACATGGTGTCCAACCTGCGAGAAGAAGGAGACAATGTTAGAGGAGCCTCCCATAAGTCCATCAAGTGTTCTTGAAGGATTTCATGGATAGGCAGGGTGACTGCCTCTTTAGGAGACTTAGAGTATCCTAAAATATCCAGTTTCTTTGATCTGGGTTCCTTTTCAGAGGATGAAGCAATAGAAAGACCTTTAGCCATTTCTATGATGAAGTCCTGAAAGGACAAATCCTCTGGTGGAGACATTCTCCTGTTAGGAGAAGAAGGCTCCTCAGGAAGATCAAGGGAGAACTCATCAGAATCATCAGAGGAGTTAAAATCCTCTGAAGAAGCAGAGTATCCTCTATGTGCTTCCAACGCACGATACGCATACCGCTCGGTATCGACATCGGGCGTACCAGGTATGGGATCGGTACCGGGCAAAAGCCCGGATCCGGCATGCGGAACCGATCTGCGTTTGGAAGACGATGGCCTCGGTTCCGGTATGGAGCCATTACCGGAACCGGACCCGGTACCGCTGGCTGCGGTACCGAGGGCGTAGCAGCATTAATAAAAGCCAGAATGGCCTGCTGCATGACTTGGACAGTATTGCCCATAGACGCCACTGCTGCCTGGATGTCGGTACCGGTATGGGCCGGTACCCCAGAGCAGTACAACAGGTGATCTGTCGAGGCCGCGCCATCGATGTCAACCTGTGACCCCATGATTGCTTTGGAGGCCGGAGCCTCCCGCCGGGGTTTTTTGGCCTGGGCAGAATCCTCGAACTCAGAATTGAGAGCCTCTCGATCTTTAGAAAGAGATTTGCTTTTAGAGGATTTGCCCACTGGAGTTTTGGTTACCTGAGATCCATCCGGAGAGGAAGACCTGGATGATTGTGATGCTTCTGAAGGAAACAGCACATGGAACTTGTTGGCCCGGTTCTGCAATCCACGTTTCGACATCTGGGAGCAGGATGGGCAGTCCGGTATGGAATGGTCAGGTCCTAAACATTTAAGACACCATTCATGGGTGTCTGTAAGAGGAATGACAGCACTGCACTTGGTACACTTTTTAAAACCAGGAACTGGCTTCTCCATGAGGAGAATTTGTGTAGGCCTGAAGGCCTAACAAAGTACCAAGCTGTGCTGAAGAAAAGAAAAATAATATATATATTTTTTTTTTAAAAGAAAGAAAGAGAGACCGGCAGTACCGGTTTCAGAATGGGGAAGGCAGGTACGCGGTCTAAAGAAAACAATAAAATCAACAATTTCTTCAGCGGTGACAGGAAAACGACCTGCTGGCTCCGCGGAAAAAAAGAAACTGACGAGAGCTGGTCAGGAAGGCAGCGCGCATGTGCAGTGGGAGGCCCCAAAAGCTTTTAATCTGAAAAGCTGGGGAGCTTTCCCGCGCGGGCTCCGTCGGTGCCGACGTACCCATATGTGATGACGTATTCCTGCTTGTTCCTGGAGATCAGCACAGTGATGTCATTGGCCCTGTTTTGGACCTATTGGTTGATTGGAACATAGTTCACCGATGTCATTGGCAAAGGACTTTGGATGCTTTCATTGCCGCCACCTTTAAAATATTCAATGGAGATGGGTTTCTTTATTCAAAGGAACTTCCATGAAGCTTGTATTCTTTGTCCTGATACAGCCCGAATAGAAGTGACGGGCGAAACTTGAGTTGACACACTTCCAGCTATCAAAAGAGTGATTGTAGCTCCCATGTGGGATACTGCTGACACAGTTAAGTGCATTCTAGAGTTTTAAATGCATTTAAAAAATAGTAAACAACACTAAGGATGATGAATGATATTTGGGGAAAATTATAGCCAGCCTATGGTTTATAACCAATTCAGCTGACTTACGTTTAGATTTTCCTGTCTGAGGCCTTTTTACATATGCAGTGTATCCTATGGGTAGCTGGCATATAGGTGGTAAGTGCTGATAGTGCTAGTTTACCACACTATATTTCCTTCTTTCATTATGTGCTTTTGTACTTGATGACTCTTGGTTTGGGTCATTATCCCTTCTTTCTGCATTTATCCTATCTTATCTTATTTCAATTCTTCCACCCTTCTTTATTTTTAAAAAGTCTTTCTGTAGGCTATTTAACTCCTTCCTTCATCATCATTTCCCTCCCCCTGATTTTCATGACCTCAACTATTCTTACATATTAAGACCTGTCTGAGTGGAGAAGTAATATAGTGGTCAGAGAAATGAGGGAAACCAGCAAGCAATTTCCACTGATGCTCCTTGTGATCTTGGGCTAAATAGGCACTGAACCCTCCACTGGCTCTGATACACAACTTAGGAGTATGTTAATGCATGTTGTCAGCAGCTTTGAGCCCTTAACGCTGCGAAAAAGCTGTATTAATGGACATTAAAGGCTCCTGTAGCATTAAAGGTGCAGTAGGCGGAGAGTAGGCAGAGAGAAGGCGTTAACAACAAGTGTTCCCTTAACGCCTGTTGTGCTAACGTGTGTTAAAGCCCTTTATTTTATTTATTTATTTATTGCTTTTCTATACCGCACTATTCAAAATCAGCGCGGTTTACAGTATTAACGTAATTTGTGCGTCACAGTTGACCTGTTAAGCACTTACAGTGGAATGGGGTGGTACAACTTGGAGTTCAACTGGGAAAACTATCTACAGCTATATACAATATTCATATGAAACTGTTTGCTACTTACTATCTCCCGGTGAGGTATATGGTAGATGGGGTGAGCTACTGGGTTGAGAGTAGTGTAGAAGGAAGAGGTGATGTTTTAGTGCTTTTCTAAACTGAGCAAGATCTTTGATTGCTCGTATGGTGGATGGGAGTGCGTTCCAGCAGCTGGGAGCGTAGAACTTGAAGGTTCGGTTTATTGTTGCTTGGTTGCATTTTGTTATTTCCTTGGGGATCTGTAGGGTATTGATGGCGAATGTCCTCCTAGCCCTGTTTGTTGGGGTGGGTTGGAGAAGGTCAGAGAGAGGTGGAGGATATTTTGTTAATGGCCTTGAAGGTCATTAAGACTACCTTATAGGTGAGGCAGCAGTAAATTGGTAGCCAGTGCAAGTCTTTTAGGATTGGTGTGATGTGTTCCCTCTTGGAGGCTCCGTGTAGGTGTGCAGCTGTGTTCATTGCAAGCTGAAGTGGGTTTAACGTGTTTTTGGGTAGGCCGTGGAGGATAACATTAGCATGGTCAAAGTGAGGGGTCACCATTGCCTGGAAAACTGATCTAAAGTCTTCTGGTTGCAATAGGGGTCGGAAGTGTCGCAGTGTCCGTAGTTTGTGGTATATTTGTTTGGTGTTGCTGATATGTGTTTTGAATTTGAGGTGCTGGTCTAATGAAATGCCTAAGTAGCAGACACATGGTTTGGTTGGGAGTTCGGCATCTCTTGTCTTTAAAGTAGGTAGTGGTGAGAAGGATTGATTTCTGGATATGAACAGGACGTCCATCTTACTGAAGTTTATTTTGAGGCTCTGTTAGAGGAGCCAGTCGGTTACAGCCTCGAAGCATTTTACTAGTGAGGAGAAATCGGGATGATCAGTCATGAAAGGGGTGTAGAGTAGTACGTCGTCTGCGTAGATTAGATATGCTATGTTGAATGAGCGAATTATTTCACATATCAGTTGCATATATATGTTAAATAAGAGGGCAAAGAGTGAGGAGCCTTGAGGTGCCCTATGTTTTTGTTGGAACGGCTCAGAGGTTGTGGATCCAGTCCGTACTTGCTGCCATCTGTCCGTTAGATAGGATTTGCACCAATTCCATGCAGAGCCAATGATTCCCTTATTGTGAAGACGTATCAGGAGTTGCTCGTGGTTTACGGAATCAAATGCAGCGGCAATGTCAAGGAAAATTAGGGCATATCCCTGCTTGATGTTGTTGATCCCTGTGATCAACATGTTGGTAAGTGTGGCAAGGAGGGATTCAACGCCGTGTGCCTCCCTAAAGCCATGCTTTAATGCTGGGAACCCGAATGCCAAGTAAAACTTTGCAGAAAGGGTAGGGTGTATTTTGAGGGGAGAGAGCCTATTTCAACATCTGCAATGTGATGCACAGACAGGGGTGCCCAAGATAGTGATAGAGGGCTCCATTAGCAGTAGCATAGTGCCCAAGTATGAAAGGGCACCATGTCGATGGTGCAAATGGGGCAAAGGAGGCACATTGGTCAAGCAGTGGGGGTTGCTGCGGTGCAAGGCAGACCAGGCAGCTGTCCAGATGGCACATTTGTGATGTCCGTCATGATCACACATCAACATTGGCTGCACACAGACATACTGCTGCTGCAGAGTGATACGCCACATGGGTCAGGCCAAGGTTTCCTGGAACCCTGGCCAGCCTCCCCGATGCCGCTGAAACCAGCTCCGGAGGCAGAGGATCATAAAACCAGCAGCTGTAGCACTACAGGGAGCTACGTAATGCAGGCACCCAGGGAAATACCACAGCTGCGGCTGCCTGTATGCACCCAGAGACGAATCAACGGCAGGCGGTGATGGGGTTCTGGCAGCAGCAGTTATTTGGGGGGGAGGCGACATGTCCGTCAAAGTGTGCCTCTCCCCCACCCATCTGGACCTGGTGCCCTAGGCATCTGCCAAAGCAGCTTGGTAGACCGGTCAGTACTGCGCACCACCCCCACTGAGAGCATGCTAGCATGGTGTGGGGGTATCGGCGTCAGGTGCAGCAGCACCTGCCTGCAGCAGAGAAGACCCATGTCAAGGTTCTGTGTGCCGATTGCATCGCAACATGTACCCAGGTCTGCCTAATGGGTAACGTGGCAGCTCTGTGGCTCAATACACAAAGCCACTGTGTATATGAGTGGAGGGTCACAGGTTCAAGACCTGGCTGTGTGCACTCCCTATCCTGGGAGCCCAATCATTGTGCCAAATGCTGGTTGGCCCAAGTTTTCTAGGGTATACATGGTTGCTCTCTACGCATGCATTGTGTGCTGAGCAGCCAAAGTTGGTATGTGCATGGCTGAAATGACCCTAGGGTGGCCAACAGGTGCAGTCTGACTATGCTGTATTGGTAGTCCTGGATGGTTGGGACAGCAACTGTTCCTGGTCTGCTCACTGTGGTCATATCAGGACTGTAGTAGCAGCCCCAGGCAAGCCAGAAGCCCCCCACTGCATTTGGTAGCCATGGCATCAGCTGCTACAACACTGGGCACTGACATGTGCTGCTCTAGGAGGATCCCTGTCCAACAGGGGCAGGACCCAGATGAGACAGGTTCTTAAGGCATGCTGCAATTGGGTAGGAAACAAGGTGAATAGCATAACACACTGGAAGTGATGTGGACCTGCAGCACAGCCAGCAGAGACCATCTCTAGCAGTGCAAGCTCCGGGGACTAGGGGGCTAGGCACCCATCTCCAGTTTGTAGCTGTTCTGTGCTTGTATCACACACTGTCAGTATATCTTACCGAGCTGAGGTGATGGATCAGTGCATTCTCCATTTGGTGATTGGCTACAGACTGCTGTTCTGCATGTGCAGTGCATCATGGGCATGGACGGGCTAACTTATACAGAAACACGCAGCAGACATTTTAGGCGGTTACCTGCAGTCTCTTTGAATCCATTGCTGTGCAGAGGCATGGAGATGTAGCCTACTGGTTAGTGCAATATCTCTATAAGCAAGGGACAGGGGTTTGATTCCCACTTGCTTTTTTTTGTGACTGTGTGCTACTCAGTTCATTTTCATGCTTGTAACAGTCCAGGCTCTGCTGTGACTGGCAAACACATATCCTTAGAGTTTGTTATATGTTCTGCCCACAATTTGGGTCAGCAAACAGACTATTCAACATCATGCCCTTCTGTGAGTATGGCTTTATTGGCTCTGCTGCAGCCCATTGCATGGGGTCAAAATGGTTCACCCTGCAGATGTCTGGCAATTGCTTAAAGGTGTGGCGTAATGATCATGGCACTGGCTTCACCAAGGGTTTGAGACCACTAGCAACAATGTGGAATGTTTTGCTGTGGTGTTTTATGTATGACACAACCTTCATGGATTGCCCACACCTCCTTATGACCTTGGGCAGGTCACCTAACCCTCCGTTGTCTCAGCTGACTGCAGGTTCTTACAGTTCCTGTTTTTCATCAGACAGTATAACGTTTTCGATACAACATAACTCAATGTAACTGCACTGATGCAGCGGTATACTAACATGTATACAGCTGTAACCTACTTGTGCAACATCATTCAGGTATGACATCTTGACTGTGATTGTATGGCTTTGGCTCCATCACATCTCTGCATTACATACAGATACATCCTACCCCTCGTTTAGCTACATGCAGGTATTTAAATCATGTCCGTACGTGCCCCTTTTGCCCAGTTTGAGAAACGTCTGTCCAGTTGTATGCACTTTTGTCTGGGATGCTGTACAGTGACTGAGTGGCTGGGATAGGTGTGAGACCCATATGCCTTGTATCAGGCCTTACATGTGGCACTGACTCACGGTTTTCTCACACAGTACAAACATGTTGGGGATGGCACCTCCGATTGATCGGTGTTGCCAGCTCATGCCACATTCTCTTCTGCCACCACCCTTCCTGCAGCCCATCCATCAGCCTCTGGTGGTTCTGTGCAGTCATGTCTTCTCATGTAAGCTGCTACACAATGGCGTATACACTCTTTTCCGTATTTGGATGCTTTACTAATGCCCCTCCTGTGCCTGATCTTCACATCGCCACTCCTGTTCCGTCCTCCTTTCACTGCACACATGGTGCCACTTCTGACTCCTCTGGGGTCTTCCCCATCCTATGCCACACACTGATTATGGTGTTTTATGTGGGCACTCTCCAGTGCATATGCGCAGCTGCACGTCGAATGGCCACGTATCTGTCAGGCCCTTCAGCTCTCTGACCTGTCTTTCCACTCAACATCTTTACATTGGCTTTTGCTGGGGCTCCTTATCCAAAAATCACATAATCACTCAAATTGCAACTAAAGAGTAAAGATGTACTACATGTATTTTACATACATACACGTCTCAATACACAAATTCCGTTCTTTATCATGGGAGGTCTCAGACTATATGGCACAGATCTTGACTTTAGAATTGTCAAACTGAAGTGCCTATTTGCATCAACGACCGTCTCCAGGAATTGTGTTATTCTTAATCTTATAATATGCTTGAAAAGGTTGTTAAACTGGTTTTGCAGGATATTCAACTCTGACTTATTTTATTATTATAAAGAAATGGCTTAGCTTATTCTCCAAGTTGTTTAGCTTCTTATCCAGCAATAATGTGACAGCCGTTTTTGGGCATTAAGGTGAACGCTTGCCATCTTAATGTGCGATGTCCTGTTAACATCCGTTAAATGGCCCATTGTGCCCTTAATGCTGGAATGCCTCCTACCCACCCAGAGCCTTTTGCGCATGTAACATAACACCCCTTATCACCGCCTATTAACTTAATGCCCTTTAGTAAACATACCCCTTAGATTATAAACCGAGGCAAAAAAACAACAACACAAAAAACTATTGTACCTAAATGTAATTCATCTTGAACTCTTACTGAAAGGCATGAGCTAAATTTAAAATAAATAAATAAAAGATTATATTATGACCTTATCGCTGTTCCAAAACCTCCGAACTATTACCACTACATAGCACAAATCTTTCAACTGGGCAGGACATCCCGTTCCTCGACAAACACCACGAAACATTACGAGGGCATAAACAAGTTATCAGGATGGCTAAGCGAGGGTTGATGGACCCTAAGAAAGTAAGGTAACAGCTTTTTTTGTATAATAGGAAATGTAGCTCCGAAGTCTACAGTCATAACCAGGCGCGGACAAATATTAATCAATAAAAGCAAACTCGAAAATATAAGGTTATACCTGTCTATTACACTAACTTAATATGTTTTCTATGCTTTCAAGTCGACTAACCCAAAAACCACACGACAGTCCCGGCCATGGACACTAACTACGTTTCTCACGATATCTTTTAGGACCTCATCCTAACTTGGATTTGTGTTCAGACTTTTTCTCTCACGGCTACGTTTATACTGTCAACTTCTGACCCACATACGTTCTTCCACACTTCCTAGGCAGCTGGGAGCAACCGTCTCAGCGCGAGGAGAATCTACAACAACAAACCGGCACGTCGTAAACAGAGTGACGTCAAGGCGTCGCGGCGTGGAAACCATAGAGATTGTTGCAGTTTTGTTTTCCGCTTCCGGTTCTTTTAATCGCTCACTTCCGGTTTAGGGACTGAATCATGGCGGCGTGTGAGAGGAGTCAGGGCCGGGGCTAGGGTAGCTCTCACCGGGCGCGGCAGCGTCCGCAGCGTGTAGCTGTTGGCGAGCCGCGCTCAGTCCCCGCGCCACGAATCGGCGCTTGGCTTTAATTGCTGCTCGTTGGTTGCTGTGCTGGGAACATGGCGCCGGTACAGCTGGAGAGTGTTCAGCAGGTTTCGTCGGGTGGCCCCGCGTCTGCTCCTGCGCTGCCTCCTCCTGGCTCCGCAGCTGCTACCGCAACCGCGAGTCCTGGCTACAGACTAAGCGCTCTCATCGATTTCTTGCTGCAGAGAACTTACCAGGAGATTAATGTGCTTGCTGACCTGTAAGTATGTGGCCAACCTTAGACTTAGGCTTACTAATAAATCAAATAACGAGCCAGAAAGTATTTGTTATATCGCCCTTGGACAACAAGCCGTCAGGGCGGTTTATAATCCATGAGAATAGCCGTTGTGATACAAATATGAACATAACAATAAGCACGTAAAATAGGACAGCAATACCTTACCAGAGACAATTCAAGTTAAAAACAGGGAGACATCATTTAGAAAATTGCTCACATCTCCTTATTCAGTGAATGTCCTACTCCCTGCCCCCTTCCCCCAATGCAGTAAAAAATAAAACAAAACCCTCCTTGAAAGGATTACAATATATTTATATTGCAATCCTTTAAAGGAGTTTTTTTTTATTGGATCGGTGATGGTGGTCTGAGAAGAGCCAAATAGTAGTAGTATCGTTATTTCGTAGAGACTGAGATCCTTTTTTTCTCCTTAACTAGTAGTTTCAAAGTGTTTTGACTGTGATTCATACTTTTTTTTTCAAAACCTGGTACTATTTCCTCTTTTCTCCAGTTAGATCCAGTGGATCTGGAGAAGATCTACCAGTATGAGCTGGAGTGACTTTAACTATTTTTTGCTGGGCACTGCTGCCATTCCTCCCTCCATTACAGATGAGAGCCTCACTGTGGGATTGGCTAAAAACTGGATCTGATGGATCCAGGTAACTTAAGGTGAAATAACTTAGATACAGCAGATCTGTCTTTACCCATTCCTTTGTAAGGATCTGTGATAATGAATGATGATCTGGGTACTTATCTTGGAGTCCATCAGCCTTCAAGTTGGTGTAAATTGGGTGGGTTATGAGAAAAGGCTGTTTTGTTGACTATATTAGGTAGACTCTCTTAACTGTGCTGAAAATTAAGAAGGTATTATTAGTCTGATAACATGAAATAGTGATTTAAGGATGCTTTGCAGTTAAATATTGCTGCAGAGTCTTGAATTTCCTTTGGAAACTTGAACTCTGATAATTCTGTGGTGATCCTCTTAACCTGTTTTTCAAAGCTGCAAAATGAACTACTGATCAGGTGAACTGAGAGTTTTTTGTGAAGGATTTTAAAGACAGTTTTCATAAGGAAGGGTAATCTGATATCTTGGATTCCTTGATATCTTATTAGAGTAACATTTCATAATCAGATTTGATAGTACTGCAGACAGGAACTATAGTTGATATGTATCAAATCTGACCTTCATTCAGTATGAGTGTATTCTGTTGTGAAAAAATTGTGAGTTGAGGCTTGCTCCCTAGTGTTACATGCAAATATCATAAAATGTTGACTTATTTAGAGAATTATTATACAAATCAACAATTTTTGTTGCATATTAATTTATTGTGAATTCTTTACTTCAGAACACAAGTTGCATCTTTTAGCCACTGAAAAACATTTTTTGCAATAATTTGACAACTGTGTTTAAAGTTGTAGTTTAAAATGTCAGACTAGTATTCATTGGGCAGTAGGAATGATGTTTGTAGAAGCTAGAGGTTGCTAGTGGCTGAGAGGACAGAAGTTGCATGAGATGAATGCTGTGGAATGAGGCTGTTGAGAAACTGACAAAGATGGCAGAAGTGGCAACATAGAATGGGTAGCTAGTTATCATGAATCAAGAGAAAGGAGTGGATTTTTAGAGAGCAAGAAAAAGCTTGGACACCTGATTGCTAAGTCACTTAAATTCAGGACATATTACTCATATGTCACTGAGACTTTGGCTCTAGAGTTTGAGCTGGGGAGAGGAGTTTGTGCTTGCTGCTGGTGGGGCCTGCTTTGTTAGGCAACGGGTATCTTTAGCTGGCTGCAGAGTAGATTGCTGGAAGAGAGGCGGGGTTGTGGGGAGAGTATTTGCAAGAAAACATAGGTGAGAAGAAGGAATGGGCAAAGGGTTAGCAAAGAAAAGTTAAAAATAACCTCTAAAGCAAAATTAAATGAAAGAGCAAATCAGAAATAACTTAACTTGTGTCCTAAAGATTGTTGACTGGTACATATTATTCCATCCCTACTCATGATTAGACTTAATTTCAGAAAGCTGTACATAGTCTCAACTTATGTCCATGCTACTTGATTTCAGTTCAGTAGGTAGAGTCATGTGGGTGGTAGTGTTTTGGAAATGCTGTTTGGGAGACTAGATGACTCACGATTTAATGGAAGACTGCAGTTGAAGGGGAAGGTTAAGGAGGAAAGATGAAAAGTGGTGTGCAAAGGAAAGAAGGGAATAGGGATAAGAATAGGAAGCAAGATAATTGGAGGGGGACACAGAAGACCTTAGACAGAAGTAGGAGAAGAGGTGGCCTAGCATGGGAAGAGGATTTGCATGAGGGGACAGGCAAGCCTTGGTAAGGTGCAACTGCTGACAGCTTTCACATATTATGCCACATGGACTGTTTCTCCTTGTACTAGTTTTAATTATTAAAATGCCATTAAACGTTATAATTTTGTTACTCTTTTGGTCTCTACAGATTGCCAAGGAAGACTGACATGGAAAGGTATGCTATGAAAACAGGTTTTATTTGTTTTACTTACTACAACTTCTCCCCTTGCCCTGCAAGTCATCAGGTTTTCTTTTTAAAAATATATCTGCACAAAATAGGAATAAGTAAAGCATTGTGCTGTTAGTAGCAGAGAAGAATATGAGAGGCTGCTGCTGGTGCTTGGGAAGTGATTCAGAATGACCATGTCTGAATGCATGAGGAAGCAAGGAATTTTTGTTTACCTTGTATGTACCTTTTTCTGAGGGGATGGCAGTTTATTCTTGTACCTTTTAGACTTCCAGCTCAAATAGCATGATAAGGTAGTATAGATGCATGTATAACACATGTAAATGGATTATGAACAACCCCCTTTGTAATTCTTGTTGACCAGTTCACATCTGACAGCGCAGTATGGATCAGATCTAAAACCAAAAAGTTATTAGATAGTATAATTGTTACTCCTGAGTTTGTGGAATATGTGGATGCCTCCTTGTGAGAGCCTTTCAATAGGGCAAAAATGTGGCACTGATCAGATGGCAAACTACTACTTCTTATCATTTGTATAGCGCTACAAAGAATATGTAGTACTGTACATGCACATGTAAGAGACAGTCCCTGTTCTGTAGAGCTTATAATTCAATCGAGACGGAACACAAAACTAGGGACTAGGATAAATCTGGGGGAATGATAAAGATATACTTAGGTGATGAACAGGATAAAGGGGATCGGGATCCAAATGTCAAACAAAAACAATTATTGTGTATGACAATTAAGTGTTTTCCCTGGGAACGTTTGAATGGATGTGCCACCTGGTTGATTTTACTGACTGCCCAGCTAACTTAATCTGAAGATTCACTTGGCAAAATAATGAGCAGGAATGGAAAAATGATTTATCCTGTTAATTCTGTCAACACCATTAAATGTAACTGTTACCTGTTTTGAGTTCTTTGTAAACCGCTTTGATTCCCGAAAGGCAGTAAATAAGCACAAATAAATAAATTTATGATTTTGTAATTAATACTTGGAGTGGAGGAGTAGCCTAGTGGTTAGAACAACTGCCTAGTATCCAGAAGATTAGAGTCCCACTGGCACTCTTTGTGACCTTGGGCAAGTCACTTTACTCTCCATTGCCTCTGGCTGGCAATCTACTTCCAGTAATACATTGCCAAGAAAACCCAGAGGTAGCTGGGTCGCTATGAGTCAACACTGACTTGATGGCACTTACATTTATAGGTATTAATTTTTTTTTAACAGTACATGTAAATATGATATGAATGAATTTGTCACTTCTAAATTAATTTGAAACAGTGACAAATGCATCGTCTGTTATTTCCTGAAAGATTTATTTATTTATGTAACTATTTTTCTATACTGCTTAATCAAGAAATCAAAGCAGTTTACATAGAGCCGAGAACTTTAACTTTACATAAAACAAAGAGCTTAGTATTGGGTGTTAAACAATTTAAAGTAAGGTAACATCTTTTAAAGAAGAAACAAAAAAAACGTATATACAGTTGTGAGTGGGATATTGCGTTGCTGCTGTGGGGGTGGAGTGTCAGTCCTTAAAGTGGTTTTTGAATAGGTGAGTTTTTAACTTGTTGTGGAAATCTGGGAGCTCTGTGATGTTTCTTAACTCTGTGGGGAGTACATTCCGGAGGTCCGGGGCATATAATTAGAAGGATCTTCTCCGTGTTTCTTGACTGCATTTCGTTAACTCAGTTGGTAAGACTAACATATTTGCATACATTTCCTTGTTTCTCTTCCTGGTGACTGTGTGAATTATAGGTCTCAAACATGGCGCCGATATGTTGTGGATAATCTTGACCTCCAAGTTACTACTGTTATATGTAAAACAGCCTGCTCTGTTGATTGTTGTTATATGTAAACCGCATCTGATCAATGGAAGAAGCGGTATAAAAAAACCTGTTAATTAAATTAAAATTAATTAAATTAAATTAAAATTAAATATAATTATTATTATTTTGTATCTTATCCGGCTTGCTAGTTGGAGCCAGTGTAGTTGCTTTAGTATCGGTGTGATGTAGTCGGATTTTTTTCATCCAGTTATGATTCTTGTCACTGTGTGCTGTGCTAGCTGGAGCTGATAAAGAGACTATTTGGGTAGACCATGGAGTATATTGTTGAAAAAGTCTAGATAAGGAAATATCATGACCTGGTATAATGTTCTGAAATCTTCTTCTCTGAGAAGGGGGTGGGGATTCTTCAGTACCCTTATTTTATAGATTGCTCATGTAGTGTTTTTTTATGTGTGATGCGAAGCTTAAGTGTTGGTCAAGTGTTATTCCTAGATATTGTATTTTATTTTTGATCTCCAGTTATGTGTTATTGACTTTGATGTTTTTTTGGCAGAGTGAATGTTTTGTTTCTGAAAACGTAGAGCACTTCGGTTTTATTGAGATTTGATTTTCAGCATGTGGTTTGTTAGCCATTGAGCTATTTTGTTGAAGCAATTTTATTATTTTACTTTGGATTGGATATGCTGAATGGGGTGTATAGCGTTGTATCGTCGGTGTAGATGTGGTAGTTTATATTGTCTTTTTGAAATATGCTGCATATAGGTGCTGGATCATGTTCCCCTGGACCCTCGCGGGGGGGGGGATCGCGAACAGAAACTTCAATTGCGTGAACAATGCTGGATCTATCTTTTAAATTCTGTGGCTCCGGAGGGGCTTAATCTCCAGTTGGACTGGTATACTATTATCTGATTTGTGTTTTTACTTCTACTCAGGATGCCTCCAGGGGGATTCCCTGTTAAGTGGGATTTCCCTCAGGCGGGGGCTCCGCAGTAGGCTGATCATGATTGGTTCCGGTGACCTGCTTATCACTCTGACGTCAGACGCTGCCGAAGACTAATTGGAGTGTCTCCCCTGGCTGTGTAAGCTGAAGATTCGCCATTTGCCGATCTATCTAACCTGAAGCAGGGTTTCTTGTTCGTTGGGAAAAACCCGAAACGTGAGCCACGTCGTTTACTGGATGTGCTTGGCGCTCTGGCGGTGCTTTTTGAAAACAGCTAAGTTTGGACGTTTTTTTTTACTAAATGTATAGAATAAAAGGAGCAGTCAAGGTGGTGTCTCTGGTTCCTTCCTTGGACACTGAGTTGACACGCTCCGACAAAAATTCATGTGTAAGCCACTGAGGGGATTTTCTGGTGTGTTTTGGATTTCTTTTGTGTTAGCATATAGGTTGTATGCAGATATTGAATAGTAATGATAATCTCTGTGGCACTCCTTGACTTTGTATGGTGTGGATTTTCTTTTGCCTATCTTCCCTTGTTGGTAATGGTTGGCTAGTAAAATGAAGCTATTTGAGAGGTGTTCCTCCAATTTGAATGGATGCGAGTCTGTTCAGGAGTAGGTTGTGAGGAATGGAGTCAAATGCTGGTGATATATTGATGAATATGAGGATGAAATATTGGTTGGTGGTTGCTGTTCCTTTTATTAGGGTTTCCAGGAGTGATGTCATTAGAGTTTCGACTCTATGGTGTTCTCTGAATCCATGTTGCTGGCTGTTGAGTGGGGCGTTTGTCGATGTGGTTCTGTAGTTGTACAGTTTTTTCAATGATTTTTGATAAGAAAGGTAGACTACTGATTGGTCTATAGGAAGCTGGGTCTTTTTTTGTCTGCAACGTTTTTTTTGTATTAGGCAGACAGATGCAGTTTTTGTTGTTCTGGAAGGTAACTTTGCTTGAGAGAGAAGTTGGTTATGTTATGGAGTAATGGTGACAGCTCTGCTCTGCTTAGTTTTAACCAGGTTGCTGGACTTGGGTCAAGTGGAGATGTGGTAGTGTTCATGTTATTTATTATGTGTTCAATGTTTTCAATTGTTACGGAGTAGAAAGTGTGCCGTTGTGTGTCTTGTGTGTTAGTTATGATTTCCGCTTGTGGGGGTAGTTGTTTGCTTTTTATACTTGCTTTGAAAAAAGTTTGAGTGTTTGTGGGCAGGATGTGATGTCTGTGTTTTTGTTGTGATCCTTTGTAAGTAAATGAACAATATTGAATAATTCCCTTGGTCGGTTCAGGGAACTTTTGAATGATTTTGATGTGATATTGTTTCTTTTGTGCATTGGTTTGGTTGCGGTACTCTTTCAGTAGGTATGTGTAATTGAATTGACTAGTTATATTGTCTGCTCCCAGCCAGCTTGTAGTATAGGCCACCCGACTGGCAACAATTTCTGAGGAGAGCACTGCAGTTGCACATATGATAGGCCATATGGTCTTTATTTGTCGTCATGTTTATATCTAGTCTACTCTTCCATACCAACTACTAAACTTTACAGTCCCTTTATTTCCTTTAGAGATCTTCTGTGTTTGTCCCATGCTTTCTTGAATTCAGATACTGTCTTTGTCTCTACTTCCTCTACTGGGAAACTATTATACACCTCTACCACTTTTTCCATAAAGAAATATTTCCTCAAACTACTCCTGAATCTATTCCTTTTCACCTTCATCCTCTGCCCCCTTGTTGCAGAACTTTCTTTAGGTTGAAAGAGGCTGTCCTCTTTTGCATTTATGTCATGGAGGTATTTAAACATCTCTATCATATCACCTCCTCAAGCCTTCCTTCTAAACTATTCATATTGAGATCTTTAAGCCTGTCCCCATATGCCTTATGATGAATCCCATTGACCATTTTGGTAGTCACCCTCTATACCAACTGCATCCTGTTTATATCCTTTTGAAGGTGTGGTCTCCAGAATTGCACACAAAACTCCTAAATTAGGTCTTGCTAAAGATTTAAATAGAGACACTATCATGTTCTCCTTCTGGTCATTCCTTTCCCTGTGCACCTGAATATCCTTCTGGCTTTTGCCATTGCCTTATATACCTGTTTAGTCACTTTATGATATAATCAAAAACAAATCACCCTTAAGTCCCTTGGATTTTTACAGCCCAAATGCATGACACTGTATTAGAATTAAATCTCAGCTGCTAAATTCTAAACCTTTCTTAAAGCTTCACTAGATCCCTCCTCGTATTATCTATAACTTCCAGGGTGTCTACTCTAGTGCAGATTTTGGCATCATCCGCAGAGAGGCAAACCTTTAACCAATACCCTTCTGCAATATCATCTATAAAAATGTTAAAAAGAGTTGGACCAAAGACTGATCCCTGTGGGATACCACTGGTAAC
Organism: Ichthyophis bannanicus; assembly: GCA_033557465.1. Classification (NCBI taxonomy): domain Eukaryota; kingdom Metazoa; phylum Chordata; class Amphibia; order Gymnophiona; family Ichthyophiidae; genus Ichthyophis; species Ichthyophis bannanicus. The sequence goes on along the minus strand of CM066035.1, from coordinate 920,792,414 downwards.
ATCCTTCTCCTCTGAGAGAACTCCATTTACCTGTATTCTTTATTGCTTCCCACTCAGCCAATTTCTAACCCATTCAGTTACTTTAGGGTCCATCCTGTATGGAACAGTGTCAGAGGCTTTATTGAAGTCGAAGTACACCACATCTAGAGTTCTCCCTTATTCCAAATCTGCAGTCGGTCAAAGAAATTAATGAGATTTGTCTGACAAGACCTACTTCTAATAAAATCTTGCTGCCTCAGATCCTGCAATCCTTTGGATTCCAGAAACCTCACAAACCTCTGTTTTAGGAGTGTTTCCATTAGTTTACTTACCTTAGAGGTCAGACTAACTGCCTGTAGTTACCATCTTCCTACTGTTCCTCCTACCTACTGTTGCTTTTGTGTAAAGGAACCACATGTGCCCTTCTCCAGTCCTTCGGGACCATTCTCGACTCTAAAGCGTTGAAAAGGTCAGACAGTGGAGCCATTAGAACTTCTCTAAATTCTTTCAGTACACTTGGATGTATCCCATCCGGCCCCATCGCTTTGTCTACTTTTAGTTTAGCTGGCTCTTCTCAAACACAATCTTCTGAAAATCGTTCAAGATTCGCCTCACTTCTTCTCCTATTTGTCGGTGTTTTCTGAGGTCCTGCTCCTAGTCCTTCATCTGTGAACAAAGAACAGAAATATTTGGTAAGCAATTCTGCTTTATCCTTATCAGCTTGTATATATTCCTCCCCTTCAGTCTGACAATGCCACTTTTGCACTTCCTCCTCTCACTAACATATCTGAATAATGTTTTGTTCCCCCATTTTACTGCATCGGCTGCTTTTTCTTCCATTTGTATCTTTGCTTTCCTGGCTACTTTCCTAGCTTCTAACTTTTCCAAATATTGATGCTTGTCTTCTTTGTTGTGTGATCTCTTGTATTTGTAGATCTTACCTCATGTTCCCCACTCCCTTTGGGGAGTCCATTCTTTTGCAAATTTTGGTGTCATCTGCAAAAAGACAGACTTTTCCATTCAGCCCTTCGGCAATATCACTCACGAATATATTGAAGAGTACCGGTCCCAAGACCAAACCCTGGGGCAGACCGCTAATCGCCTTCGTTTCATCCGAGTGAGTTCCGTTTTACCATCACCTGCTGAACTCACTCGGAGGAAAGAAAGGTGATTAGCGGTGTGCCCCAGGGTTCGGTCTTGGGACTGGTACTCTTCAATATATTCGTGAGTGATATTGCCAAAGGGTTGAATGGAAAAGTCTGTCTTTTTGCAGATGACATCAAAATTTGCAACAGAGTGGACTCAGGGAGTGGGAAACATGAGGAAAAATCTACAAAAGCTGGAAGAATGGTCTAATGCTTGGCAGATAAGATTTAATGTGACGAAGTGCAGTGTCATGCACTTGGGAAGTAGAAATCCAAGGGAACTGTATGCGATAGGGGGTGAGAGATAGATGTGCACGGACCAGGAGAAAAGACCTCAGTGTGATTGTTTCTGATGATCTCAAGGTGGCGAAACAGTGTGACAAGGCAGTGGCAAAAGCCAGAAGGATGTTGGGTTGCATACAGAGAGGAATTACCAGCAGAAAGGAAGAAGTATTAATGCCACCATACAAGTCGCTGGTGAGGCCTCACTTGGAATATTGAGTTCAGTTTTGGAGACCGTATCTCGCAAAGGATATAAAAAGGCTGGAAGCGGTTCAGCGGAAGGCAACCAAAATGATTTGGAGCCAGCTTCAGAAGACTTAGGAGAAGAGATTTGAAGACCTAAATATGTACATTCTGGAGGAGAGAAGGGACAGGGGAGATATGATTCAGACCTTTAAATACTTAGAGTATTAATGGACAAACAAACCTTTTCCAAAGATGGGGAAGCTGTAAAACTAGAGGGCGTAACATGAAGCTGCAAGGGGGTAAACTGAAAGGCAATGTCAGGAAATACTTTTTCACTGAAAGGGTGGTGGATGCTTGGAATGCCCTCCCCGATGGACGTGGTGAGGGCAAACATAGTGACGGATTTCAAAATGGCATGGGACAGACATAGTGGATCCCTTTTATAGCAACAGAATAAAATCAAAATAAGCATAACTATCTCTTATATCTGAACAAATAGGGGTGACCTACATGGAGCGGTGGGTACACACCTAAACAAAGGCATGGGGAGAGGTGACCTTCACGGTGCAGCAAGTGCACCTACTCTTGCCGCCTTGCTGGGCAGACTAGATGGACCATACTGGTCTTTATCTGCCGTCATATACTATGTTACTATGAAGGCCACCTTCTCTTTCTTCACCTTTTGAGCTACTTCTTTTGAGAACTGTAATGACCTCCATTTCCTTTCCTAATAAAAAGGTTTGCCCTTAAAATATCCCCTTTCAGTTTCATTTACATCCTCCATTTGTTTCCATCCTGCTAATTACTGCTTGAGGTATTGTCCCATTTTGGCAAAGTAAGCTTTCTTAAAGTCCAGGACCTTCACTTTTGAATGGACTAAATCAGCTCTTGTCCTAATACTTGTTTAAGATCTGTTTTGGTTGCCTTGACCACCAATGTCAGTTCTTATATTCCACACTTTTTCTGAGGCCTCGTACCCCCAGTTTGCAGCGTCGAGCTCGGTCCTCCAAGTTCCTCCATTTTAAAATCCAATTGGTCCTGTTATTACTTGATAGAAGATGGTTGGGAGGCTATTTAGTGGGAGATCATTTTGCAACCAGTGATCACCAGATGGTGTGGTTCAGTTTTAGGACTAGGGCTGTTAGAATCCATTCAAAGGCGAGGATCTTAGACTTTAGGAAGACTAACTTTGCGAAGATGGGCCAATACCTCAGGGAGTCGTTAGTTGGATGGGAACAGCTGAGGGATGTAGAAAAACAGTGGGAAAAACTGAAAGGGGATATTTTAAGGGCAACCAACCTTTTTGTTAAAATGGTAAATAAAGGTAAAAGGAAAAGGAGCCCGCTATGGTTTTCAAAAGAAGTAGCTGAAAAAGTGAAGAAAAAGAGGGAGGCCTTCATGAAATACAAGAGATCACAGAGAGAGGAAGACAGGCATCTGTATTTGGAAAAACTTAGAGAAGCTAGCAAAGTAGTCAAGAAGGCAAAGATTCAAAAGGAGGAGGAAATAGCCAATGCAATAAAATGGGGGGATAAGACATTTTTCAGATATATTAGTGAGAAGAGGAAGGGCAAGAGTGGTATTGTCAGACTCAAGGGTGCAGGGGAGGAATATGTAGAAGCTGATAAGGATAAAGTGGAATTGCTTAACAAATATTTTTGTTCTGTGTTCACAGATGAAGAACCAGGAGCAGGACCTCAGAAAACACCCACAAATAGGAACAGAAGCAAAGGACATCTTGAACATTTTTCAAAAGACTGTTCGTGAGAAACTATCTCAACTTAAAGTAGACAAAGCGATGGGACCAAATGGGATACACCCGAGAATACTGAGGGAACTTGGGGACGTTCTAGCAGCTCCACTGACTGACCTTTTCAATGCCTCGTTGGAGTCGGGAGTGGTGCCAAAGGACTGGAGAGAGGCTCATGTGGTGCCTTTACACAAAAGCGGAAGTAACGATGTGGTTGAAAACTACAGGCCGGTTAGTTTAACTTCGGTGGTGAGTAAATTATTGGAAACGCTGCTGAAAGAGAAAATAGTGAGGTTTCTGGAGTCCAGCGGATTACAGGATCCGAGGCAGCATGGATTCACCAGAGGCAGGTCTTGTCAGACAAATCTGATTGATTTCTTTGATTGGGTGACCAGGGAGTTGGACCGAGGGAGAGCCCTAGATGTGGTGTATTTAGATTTCAGTAAAGCCTTTGACACTGTTCCTCACAGGGGACTTATAAACAAACTGAGCACCCTAGGGATGGACCCTAAAGTTACTGCTTGGGTTAGAAATTGGTTGGGTGGGAAGCGACAAAGAGTACAAGTAAATGGAGCTCACTCTGAGGAGAAGGATGTTATCAGTGGTGTGCCCCGGGGATCTGTCCTTGGTCCGATTCTTTTTAACATCTTTGTTAGTGATATAGCGGAAGGGCTTTCAGGTAAGGTTTGCCTCTTTGCGGATGATACCAAAATCTGCAGTAGAGTAGACACCCAGGAAGGGGTAGATAACATGAGGAGGGATCTAGCTAAGCTTGAAGAATGGTCTAGAATTTGGCAGCTGGGATTTAATGTTAAAAAATGTAAGGTCATGCATTTGGGATGCAGCAATCCAAGGGAGCAATATAGTATAGGGGGTGAAGTACTTTCCTTGTCATCTCTCCGGGCCAGTCCGGCACTTGAGGGTTGTCAACCTTCTCCAGCAGCTGAGGACTGAAAGCAGAATCTTTTCTGTGATCTAGCATCTGGCTCCCCCTACTGGCTCACCTCAGTCTTTCAGTCCTCAGCAGCTGGAAAGGAAGTTCGTTTTCTGGCTCCTGGTTCACTGACTGTTTAAGGCTTTACTTTCTGTTCTTTTTTTTCTTTTTTGTTTAGTAGTTCTGTGGCTCCGATTGCTATAGTGTGAGAAAGCCCTAGCTGGGTTTTTTTCTGTGCGATAAGCGGGGCTCTTGGCTTGGCATGAGCTCAGCAGCGTGAGTTCTTCCTGCGGAGGCAGAGCCGGTCTCAATCTGGGGAACAGAGGCCAGAACATAGCTTAGAGGCGGAGCGGGGAGCCCCCGGACACCGACCGCATCCTTCTGAATCAATCAGACCCCCCCCCCCCCGCTAGCAGCGGGAGCGCGGGTCTGAGGCGGCACGAAAGCCATTACTACAGGTGCTGTTCTCCGGCACAGGATAGACCGCTCTCGCTAGCAGCGGGAGTGCGCGTCGTCCTTGCTGAATCCCGGGCGCGACTGGCTGTGTGGAGACAGGTTAGTCTGTTTGTATTGGGCCGTTCTTCTTTTGATGCCGCAGGTCTCGGCGTTATTTGGGGTGCCCGGGGGTAGATCGTTCCTCCGCCGACATGGATAGCAGGCCTGACGTGAGTGTTGCTCACAAGGCCAGTCAGAGCGTGTCGGAAATGGGCGAGAAAGGCAGCCATTTCTGTTAAGGCGCCGGGTTTGGACGCCGTTTCAGAAAAGCCGGCAAAAAAGAAGGGCAAATCAAAAAAGCCGGCGGGGGTGGAGGAAGCTCCTCAGAGTGCCTTTCAGTCTGTGTTTTCGGCAGATTTCATTTTGGAAATGCATTGGGCTTACTGCATGAAACAGCGGCAGTCTCAGGGGGCAGAGCCTGCCTCTCTTGCTGCCTCAGGCCGGGAAACGGATCTTTCCGCCTGGGACCCGGGGGAGGGCTCTTCCCAGTCGGTCCGCGGTGCGCCAGGGGAGGCCGATGGTTTTGGTTTTTCCTTCCCGGCACCCTCAGCCATGGAAGAAGGAGACGTTGGGGAATCCGATATGGATCCCTGGCTGGGGAATTCAGAAGATAGTGAGTTGGGGGATGCGGATGATCCAAATTTTTTTCGGGTATTCCAGAAAGAGGAATTGGCACCTCTTATCTCCCAGACGTTAGCAGCGTTAAATATTGAGCTGCCTGCGGTGCCCGACCTGCCGTTGGAGGATCCCCTCCTCCGGGGGTTTAAGTCGGATCAGAAGTGTTTCCCAGTACACCGAGTAATGAAGCAAATGGTGGAATCGGAATGGGAATGCCCGGAGGCCACCTTGCGGGGGGCTAGGGCGATCGGTCGAATGTACCCCCTACCGCAGGAGGAACAAGACTTGCTGAAAATGCCTAAGGTCGATGCCCTTCTCTTGGCGGTGACTAAAAAGACCACTATTCCCGTGGAGAGCGGAGCAGCCCTCAAGGATTTACAAGATAGGCGGCTGGAGACTCTCCTCAAGCAGACCTTTGAGACGTGCGCCTTGACGCTCCGAGCGTCTATCTGTGGGGCTTATGTTTCCTGAGCGTCCATTCGGTGGATGCAGGGTGCCCTCCGTGCCCCTACAGAGGCCGAGGAGGCCGCAAAAATGGAGTCAGCCGCAGCGTATTTGGCAGACACATTTTTATGATCTCGTGCGGATTTCGGCGAAGTCCATGGCTTCGGTCATAGCGGCTCGCAGGTTTTTATGGCTCCGCAATTGGGCGGCGGATGCATCGTCTAAAGCGCGGCTTAGCAAGCTTCCGTATAAGGGCACGCTCCTGTTTGGGGCTGCCTTAGAAAAGATCATCAAAGACTTGGGTGACTCCAAGGGGGGTCGCCTCCCAGAGGATCGCCCGAGGGCGCAGTGACCCGGTGGGGGTTTCCAGGGACAGTCCCGGGAGGCGCGTAGGTTTCGAGGTGCAAGGTTTGCTCCTTATGCGCGAGGGCAGTTGTCCACCCGCGGTCAGTCCTTTCGTGGGGCTCGGGGGTTTGGCAGGTGTTTCTTCCCCACCCAGCCGAATCCGGGCAAAAAGTCCCAATGACGGGACGTTGGTCCAGACGGAGATTCTGGTGGGAGGACGGTTACGACAATTTCTATCCGTCTGGACCAGCATAACCACAGATCAGTGGGTCCTGGAAATCATCCGGGACGGCTATGTGCTGGAGTTTGCACAACCGTTGATGGAAGCGTTCGTGGTGTCTCCATGTGATTCACAAGCCAAAGCGCTGGCGGTGGCGGAGACGCTTCAGCGTTTGGTGCGTCTGCGGGCCGTGGTCCCAGTTCCCTCCGACCAGTGCGGCTTTGGTCGGTACTCGATTTATTTCGTGGTGCCCAAGAAGGAAGGGTCCTTCCGTCCGATCTTGGACCTCAAGCACGTAAACCGTTGCCTTCGCATTCCGCACTTTCGCATGGAGACTCTACGTTCCGTGATCGCGTCCGTGCAGCCGTCCGAAGTCCTTACCTCCATAGATCTCATGGAGGCTTATCTCCATATTCCAGTAAGGGCGGAGCATCAACGTTTTTTGTTTTTCGTGGTGCCCATGGGGCATTTCCAGTTCCAGGCCTTGCCTTTCGGGCTGGCAACGGCGCCTCGGACATTCACAAAGGTGATGGTGGTAGTCGCGGCGGCGTTGAGGCGCGACGGGTTGCTCGTACATCCTTATCTGGACGACTGGCTAATTTGGGTGCCCTCGGTGGCCGAGTCTCGAGAGGCTACGGGGAAAGTGGTATCGCTACTGGAACATAAGAACATAAGATATGCCATACTGGGTCAGACCAAGGTCCATCAAGCCCAGTATTCTGTTTCCAACAGTGGCCAATCTAGGTCATGCATACCTAGCAGTTTCCCCAAGGGACACAGGTTCCACAATGCTTGTATTGGTTCAAGCATTGATATCCTGGGTCCCTTCTTAATAATGGTTTATGGACCTTTCCTCCAGGAACTTGTCCAAACCTTTTTTAAACCCAGCTACACTAACAGCCTTTACTACATCCTCCGGTAACAAATTCCAGAGTTTGATTACACGTTGAGTGAAAAAATATTTTCTTTTATTAGTCTTAAATAGTTTACCCTGTAGCTTCATTGCATGTCCCCTAGTCTTTCTATATTCTGATAAGGTAAACAATCGATCTACGTTTACCCGTTCCACTCCGTTCATTAATTTATAGACTTCTATCATATCTCCCCTCAGCCGTCTCTTTTCCAGGTTAAAGAGCCCCAACCTTTTTAGCCTTTCTTCATAGGAGTAGCCTTCCATCCCCTTTACCATTTTGGTGGCTCTTCTCTGAACCTTTTCTAAAATTGCTATATCCTTTTTAAGATATGGCGACCAGAATTGCACACAATATTCAAGGTGCGGTCTCACCATGGAACGATATAGAGGCATTATAATATCTTTTGTTTTATTTTCCATTCCTTTCCTTATCATACCTAGCATTCTATTTGCTCTCTTGGCCGCCGCTGCACACTGGGCCGAGGGTTTTAACATGGTATCCACAAGGACGCCTAAATCTTTTTCTTGGGTGGTGGTTCCTAATGTGGAACCTTGCATCGTGTAACCATAGTTTGGGTTGTTCTTCCCTAGGTGCATAACCTTGCACTTCTCCACATTAAATTTCATCTGCCATTTTGATGCCCAGTCTTCCAATTTATCAAGATCCTCTTGCAATTTTCCACAATCCTCCTGGGTTTTAACAACTTTAAATAGTTTTGTGTCATCAGCAAATTTGATAACCTCACTCGTTATTCCACTTTCCAGGTCATTTATGAATATGTCAAAAAGCAGCGGACCCAGCACAGATCCCTGGGGTACACCACTATTCACCTTTCTCCATTGGGAAAATTGGCCATTTAGCCCTACCCTCTGCTTTCTATCTTTTAACCAGTTCCTGATCCACAGTAGTACACTGCCTCCTATCCCATGACTCTTTAGTTTTGCCAAAAGTCTCTCATGAGGGACCTTGTCAAAGGCTTTCTGAAAGTCCAGATACACAATATCAACCGACTCACCTTTGTCCACCTGTTTATTCACTCCTTCAAAAAAACATAACAGATTAGTAAGACAAGATCTTCCTTGTCTAAAGCCATGTTGGCTGTCTCCCATTAGGTCATGACTATCTATATGCTGAGTAATTTTATTCTTTATGATGGTTTCTACCATTTTTCCCGGTACTGATGTCAGGCTCACCGGTCTGTAGTTTCCCGGATCACCCCTCGAACCCTTTTTAAAAATTGGTGTTACATTGGCGATCCTCCAATCCTCAGGTATTAGAGATGATTTTAATGATAGTTCACAGATTACTGATAGCAGGTCTGCAATCTCAAATTTCAGTTCTTTCTACACCCTTGGATGTATACCATCCGGCCCAGGTGATTTGCTACTCTTCAGTTTATCTAATAGTTGTAGGACATCTTCCCGATGTATCGATATTTCCTTCAATTCTTCCACACCTTTAAATACCACTTCAGTCGTGGGTAACATCCCTACATCTTCCTCAGTAAAGACCGAAGCAAAGAATTCATTCAGTCTCTCCGCTATCGCCTTGTCGCCTCTTAGTGCTCCTTTAACCCCTTTATCATCTAATGGACCAACTGACTCTCTCACGGGTTTTTTTGCTACGAATGTACTTGAAAAGGTCTTTATTTCGCGTTTTTGCTTCCGCAGCAAGCTTCTTCTCAAATTCTCTCTTTGCCTGCCTTATCAATGCCTTGCATTTGACTTGCCAGTGCTTGTGCTGTTTCCAGGTTTCATCATTTGGCTCTTTTTTCCATTTCTTGAAAGATGCTTTTTTGGCAACAACAGCCTCTCTGACCTCAGCTTTAAACCATGCTGGCAATTTTTTGGACTTCCTTCCACTTTTCTTAAAGCGTGGAATACAGCTGGTCTGGGCTTCCAAGATAGTATTTTTCAACAACACCCAAGCTTGATGTACGTCTTTAACCTTTGCAACTGCTCCTTTTAGTTTTTTCTTAACTGTTTTCCTCATTCTATCATAGTCTCCCTTTCAAAAGTTAAAGGGTAGTACTGTGGATTTCCTTACTATCCCTCCTCCACTAATTAAATCAAAGGCGATCATGCTATGATCACAATTGCCAAGTGGCCCCAACACCCTTATCTCTTGCACTACATCTGGTGTTCCACTAAGGACTAGGTCTAATATTGCTTCCCCTCTGGTCGGTTCATGAACCAGCTGCTCCAAGAAGCAGTCATTTATTTCATCTAGGAACTTTATCTCCCTAGCATGTCCTGTTGTGACACTGACCCAGTCGATGCCGGGGTAATTGAAATCACCCATTATTATTACTGCACTGTAACTTTTGCTAGCTTCCTTGATTTCTTTGAGCATTTCATCATCCATTTGTTCATTCTGGCCAGGCGGACGATAGTACACCCCCACTGCCATCGCCTTCCCCTTTTTACATGGAATTTCAATCCATAGAGATTCTACAGCAAATTTTGTTTCTTGCAAAACTTTAATCCTTTCTGACTCAATGCCCTCTCTAACATAGAGCGCAACCCCTCCACCAATTTGATCAGCTCTATCATTTCGATATAGTTTGTACCCAGGTATCACTGTGTCCCACTGGTTGTCCTCCTTCCACCATGTCTCTGATATTCCAATCATATCTAACCTCTCGTTTAGTGCTATATATTCTAACTCTCCCATCTTGTTTTGTAGACTTCTAGCATTTGCATACAAGCATTTTAGAGACTGTATTTTATTCATATTAATTTGGCTATTGGTAGACATGGGTAATTTGGGATCTTTAAGTTCTGTCTGCTCCATACTCGAGGGCATTTGGGCTACTTTACTCTTTTTTGGAACCTCTCTGCTTTTTGTAGTATCCTTCAAGGATACATTCTTCCGAACCATGCGCTCTTGGGCGACTGTCGGCTTTCCCCTATTATCTAGTTTAAAAGCTGCTCTATCTCCTTTTTAAAGGTTAATGCCAGCAGCCTGGTTCCATCCCGGTTAAGGTGAAGCCCATCCCTTCGGAAGAGCCCCTCCTTTCCCCAGAATGTTCCCCAGTTCCTAACAAATCCGAACCCCTCATCTCTGCACCATTGTCTCATCCACGCATTGAGACTCCGGAGCTCTGCCTGCCTATTGGGTCCTGCGCGTGGAACGGGAAGCATTTCGGAGAACGGAAAGCCTTGGCTGGGTCATAAACCGAGCCAAGAGTCAGCTGGTGCCGGTGCAGCGGCTCTTGTATCTGGGTGCGCTGTTCGACACGAGCGTGGGCGCAGTTTTTCTGCCGGAGACCCGCGTTCAGAAGATCTGGAGCCAGATCAGAGTTTTCTTGCGGCTCAAGGCTCCGTCGGCTTGGCGTTATTTGCAGCTTCTCGGTTCCATGGCAGCGACCTTGGACCTTGTTCCCTGGGCTCGGGCGCGCATGCGACCATTACAACATTCCCTGCTGACCCGGTGGTCTCCGCAGCGGCACTCGTTGGACCGGAAGTTGGTCCACACGCCAGAGGCGTGCCTCAGTCTTCAGTGGTGGTTGAATCCGGTTCATCTGCGAGCAGGCGTTCCCTTGCGACAGCCGGACTGGCTGCTTCTCACGACCGATGCCAGCCTAGCAGGTTGGGGGGGCCCATTGTCAGGCCCGGTTCGTGCAGGGAGTTTGGTCCCCGCTGGAGTCCACGTTTTCCATCAACCTGTTAGAACTCACCACCGTCCGTCTCGCTCTGTTGGCCTTTGCGTCTCTGGTCGAGCAGAAGGCCGTGCGGGTGTTTTCCGACAACGTGGTCACAGTCTCGTACATCAATCGTCAAGGAGGGACGGGCAGTGCGTCTCTCTTGGAAGAGAGCCTACGGTTGATGGACTGGGCGGAGTCGCACTTGGTAGCCCTGTCAGCGGCGCATGTAGTGGGTCGCGACAATGTGCAAGCAGACTACCTCAGTCGGCATGTCGTGGATCCGGGAGAATGGGAATTGCACGAGGAAGTGTTTCGCGAGCTGTCCCGCCGTTGGGGTCAGCCGGTTATGGACCTCATGGCCACCTTCGACAATGCCAAGGCGGGGCGGTTTTACAGCCAGAGAAGAGATTTCATGTCGGAAGGCCTGGACGACCTAGCACAGCCGTAGCCGACGGGGGTGCTGCTGTACGTCTTTCCCCCCTGGCCTCTGATAGGCAAGGTCATCCGGAGGGCACAGAGGCACGACGGGCAGCTGATTCTGATAGCCCCGGATTGGCCCAGGCGGGCTTGGTACGCGGATCTGATTCGGCTCCTTCTCGACAAGCCCTGGCGGCTGCCTGCCCGGTCAGACCTGCTGAGGCAAGGGCCGCTTTTCATGCCGGACGTGGATCGCTTCTCTCTTACGGCTTGGCTCTTGAGAGGAACCAGTTAAGGAGCCGTGGATATTCGCCGGCAGTGGTCTCCACTCTGTTAGGGGCACGGAGGCCTTCGACTTCGCTGGCATACGTTCGCGTCTGGCGCGTCTTTGAGCGCTGGTGTGCGCTGCGGAGTTTGTCTCCGCTCAAGGCTCTCATCCCTGACATTCTGTCTTTCCTGCAGGATGGTCTTGATAAGGGGTTGGCGCTCGTGACCCTCAAGATGCAGTTGGCGGCTCTGGCGTGTTTTCGGGGCAAGGTGAGCGGGGGGCTTCTCACCTCTCATCTGGATGTGGTCCGTTTCTTGCGGGCTGTACGGAATATCCGTCCTCCGGTGCGTTCTGTGGTGCCAGACTGGGATCTCAATTTGGTGCTCGAGGCTTGTGATAAGGAAGCTTATCATAGCTCAGGAAGGAGCTATAGAAAAGGTGAAGTGACTCTGAACAAGCAACCTGTCAGTTCTGGTAGAAATAAGAAAACAGAATTTTCCCATAAAAGACTACCAGTCCCAGAATGCACCAGGTTTCCAACAGCCATTAGAGGAGCTGAAGTGGGGAAACGTGTGTTCAATCAGGAGGGCTATGAGGTAATCCCTAAGCACTCATCTCAAAGGGCAGGGCCTGATTCAGCACAGCTGCGCTGTGTTAGGGAGGAGCACTCATCTAAGCAGAATAAGAGTAGAGTTTATTCTACAGATGACCATCTTCATGATCACCTTGGATATCCAGAGAATTGTCCTCAGTATCCTGAGAATCAGCTTGAGTTTGATCATCAGCTTCATCTGAAGGGTCATCAGAAGCAGAAGCCAAACCGGACGGACAGAGAGGGAAAGAGACCCTTTGGAAGAAGGAAGAGAAAAGCCTTTGAGAGGTCTAGAAGAGTCCAAAGCAGTATGTATACTGGGAGGTATTCCAAGGGCCAGCATACACCATTGGAAGAGGAATGGTGCTGCAGAGCTAGGAATCACCAGAGGCTACCTGTGAGGGAGACGGCTGCACGTGGAAGGGACCCTAAGACCTGTGCCAGAAGGTATGTGAAGAGAGATCCAGTGTCCAGGGATCTGGATTGGAAGGCTGGACATAAGAACTGGACTACATACTGGCCAGGCTATATAGAGAGGAACTCTAGCAGCAATGGAAGCTCAGGTATGAACACTGATCTATGCCCTAGCTATAACCTTGAAAGACAGCAGGGAAACAAGTATTCTCCTGAAAGTGCTCCATTGAGAGATTCATCTGTGCCAATCCATGATATTGAACCCATGCTTGTTGAACAAGGGGGAATAATAGCAGATGAGGATCCTGTTTATATGGACTGCTCTCTATCTAAACTCCGTTGGTAACTTTCTGTTATAAAGTACAGCAACCATCACAAAGAAATACAAATTTGTTCTTTAATCTACTCAGAAAAGCTCCTGAAGCAGGATTTGACCCACACAGTGGAAGGCAAGCCAGCTAAGGGGTTTCAGCTGGTAACTGCTAGCAATTAAGCCTTACCTAATTGCTTGTGAGCTAGGAGAGAATCACTTCTGTATCTATGTGGGAAGTAATCAGAAGTTAACCTGAAAAGAACAGTTTGTTTCTTGCTTTGTGGCTTTTCATTTGTTGTTTTCCTGATTTTAACTTTGTTTTTCCAAGTTAACACTGAAAGCAAGTAACCTAATTTATGTGCTACCAAGCATATCTGTGTTGGGAGAAATAACCCCATAAATAAATATCTTATTGGCTTTACCCAAGAGCACAACTAAATTATTGTCAGCAGCTGTGTCTGGTGTGAATGAACTACATTGCCCACAATACCTTGCAAATCATATAGATATATGCACTTGTCAAGACTGTGAAGATTCTCACCCAGGCAGCCGTCTGGCAGGCTTTGGCAAAGCCATCGTTTGAACCATCTAAGGAGGTCTCCCTCCGGGATCTTTCCTGGAAGACAGTTTTCCTGGTGGCCTTATGTTCGGCGAGGCGTGTGTCGGATCTTCAGGCGCTCTCTTGTCGCTAGCCTTGCCTGCAGTTTTCACCAGAGAAATTGACTTTGAGACCCGTGCCCTATTTTCTTCCCAAGGTGGTCTCCAGTTTCCATGTGAATCAGTCTATATCGCTGCCCACCTTTCCGGTGCGAGAAGGTCAGCCCATTGAGGCGGTCCTCCGGAGCTTAGATTTAGGCAGGGTGCTTAAGAGATATTTGCGCCGCACAGCGGCGTTTCGCAAGACGGACAGACTGTTCGTGTTGTTTGGAGGACCGCGGAAGGGTGAAGTGGCCTCCAAGGCATCCATCGCTAGATGGGTGAAACAGGCCGTTGTAGCAGCGTACCAGGCGTGTGGCTGGGCGCTCCCGGAGGGCTTCCGGGCGCATTCCACGCGGGGTTTGGCTACATCCTGGGCGGAGTTTGCCTTGATCCCGCCGGTAGAGATTTGTAGGGCGGCGACGTGGTCTTCGCTGCACACTTTTGCCAGGCATTATAGATTAGATGTTCAGGCTCGCAGGGATGCTATTGTGGGGACGTCGGCCGTTATTTCGGGGCTGGCGGGTCCCTCCTGGGGCTAGGTACTGCTTTGGTACTACCCTCAAGTGCCGGACTGGCCCGGAGAGATGACAAGGAAGACAAAATTAGGCCTTACCTGCTAATTGTCTTTCCTTTAATTCTCTCCGGGCCAGTCCGGAACCCACCCGGTACATGGTCCTAATGTCTTCTCTCAGGTGATTTCGGGGATCTTCTGGCCGGATTCGCGTTCGCTGTTTTCTGGGGATTGCGCGGAGTGGGCTTCGACAAGCATTTGACAGTGTTTCCGCTCGAGTAGCTTGCTCACTCGGTTTCAGGAGGTTCCTCGCTCCGTTAGCTGTAAGAAAAAAACAAAAAAAAGATTTTTGAAAAACTCCAACTCCAAAGAAATGGATCATAAGAAACGTTGTTTCAGGCTGGTTTAGGCGTTTCATATTTTGGAGGCGATGCGGCCTCGTCCGCGGATGCGTTCTTCCGGGTTGAGGCAGGCTTGCTTCCGTGCGAGTTTGTTTTGTTTTTGTATTTTCTAGACATTTAGGGTGTTCAGAGTTATCGGTTTTATCCACTGCTTATCACGTTTGGACTGAGGTGAGCCAGTAGGGGGAGCCAGATGCTAGGTCACAGAAAAGATTCTGCTTTCAGTCCTCAGCTGCTGGAGAAGGTTGACAACCCTCAAGTGCCGGACTGGCCCGGAGAGAATTAAAGGAAAGACAATTAGCAGGTAAGGCCTAATTTCGTCTTTGTCCACTAAAGAAGAGCGGGACCTAGGCGTGGTTGTGTCTGATGATCTTAAAGTAGCTAAACAGGTAGAAAAGGTGACGGCAAAAGCTAGAAGGATGCTTGGGTGCATATGGAGAGGAATGGCTAGTAGAAAAAAGGAGGTGATAATGCCTCTGTATAAGTCTCTTTGGTGCAACCTCTTTTGGAGTATAGTGTGCAATTCTGGAGACCGCACCTTCAAAAGGATGTGAACAGGATGGAGTCGGTGCAGAGGGTGGCTACTAAAATGATTAGTGGTCTTCATTATAAAGCATATGAGGACAGACTGAAGGATCTTAATATGTACACCTTAGAGGAAAGGCGGGATAGAGGTGATATGATTGAGATGTTTAAATACCTCCGTGGCATAAATGTTCAGGGAGAGAGCCTCTTTCAATTGAAAGCAAGTTCTGCTACGAGGGGACATGGGATGAGGGTGAAGGGAGATAGATTCAGGAGTGATATGTGGAAATATTTATTTACGGAAATATTAGTGGATCCGTGGAATAGTCTCCCAGTGGAGGTGGTAGAGATGAGGACAGTAACTGAATTCAAAAAAGCATGGGACAAACACAGAGGATCTCTAAAGGTAAAAAGGGGACTGTTGTAGTTGTTATGGAAGGACAGACTAGATAGGCCATGTGGTCGTCTTCTGTCGTCATATTTCTATGTTTCTATTTCCTGAAGGCTGCTTGCTTGTCTCTCCATGTGATCCTCTAGCTCGCCCACGTGATTGCCTAGTGCTCCAGTATCATGCTGTATGTTGGTCAGCGTGGCGGTCATATCTGTCTTTAGTGTCTTAATATCAATGTGCATCTCCCGGCAGAACTCTTGTAACCAGCCCTTCAAGAAATTCCACTTCATTTCTGTACTCCAGGTCCTTTCCCTCCGACTCATTTGCAAGGGTCTGTTGATCCGCGCATTCTGCTCCCCTCTCCTTGTTTCGGATTCCGCTGGTCATAGACTGATTGGAAAACCTCCTCCTATTTCTTGCGCACAGACATCTTGCAATTATATCGGGTTAGGCTCGGCACTGTGGGCTCACTTTAAGCCACGTATTAAATAGGCTCTGGAACTGGTTGCCCTGACAAGTGTGAAAAATGAGTGTCAATTGGAGTCCAGTTCAGAAAGCAGGCTTAGAAAAGAAGTGAAAACTGAAATGGAAAAAAGAATTAAGGAGGAGGAAATATAAGAATAAACATTTTCTAATATGCAGGATGACTTGACCACACAAGTGGAAAACGTTAACTAATGTCATAACACAATAGCTTGTTAGGTCTTCAAGTCTCTTTTCAAGTCTTCTGGCATAGGCACCAAATCATTTTGGTTGCCTTCCTCTGAACTGCGTCCAGTCTTTTTATATCCTTAATATGAATCATTATTAGCATGTAATCTATTATTTGTTGTAACCATGTTCTATGTAACTTCTGTTCAGTTGTGTTTGATGTAAAGCACCTTCATACCACTGAAAGGCAGTATATAAGAAATGTTAAAGAAACTGGTACAGTGTGGCAGCACATTGCATCTATAATTTCTCTCTTATTAACAGTCAATTCCACCCAGTGATTTACCTGGCGGTTTACCCTGTGAATCCAAAAGCTAAATGAAAATAAGGCAAATCCTCAGCTGTGGGACTCCTCAGCTGTGTGATTGATTTATGCTCACTGTCAATGGAGAAAGCAAATTAGCTTATTCATAACGGAGGTTCTTCCTAAAGACCAGGATAAATTAAGACACAGAGAGCCATCCAGTTTCCCAGGGACTCATGAAATATGTATACCCTAGAGGAGAGAAGGGACAGAGGAGATATGATACAGACCTTTAAATACTTAAAAGTATTAATGAACAAACAAACCTCTTTCAAAGATGGGGATGCTGCAAAACTAGAGGACAGAACATGAAACTTCAAGGGGGTAAACTGAAAGGCAACGTCGGGGAATACTTTTTCACTGAATGAGTGGTGGATGCTTGGAATGCCCTCCTGATGGAAGTGGTAGGGGCAAATACAGTGACAGAATTCAAAATGGCATGGGACAGACACAGTGGATCCCTTTTATAGCAACAGGATAAAATATAAAAAAAACCCTTAACTGTTTCAGCTATCTCAACAAATAGGGGTGACCTGTACTGAGCAGTGGGTACACCCCCTAAAGAGTATGTGCACCTACTCTTGCCACCTTGCTGGGCAGACTAGATGGACCATGATGGTCTTTATATGCCATCATATACTATGTTACTATATAAAGCTGGACTTCATGATTCTTTTTTTTTTTTTTTTTAATATTTTATTTTGCATTTTCTTGAGATACAAATTATTAATAAAGAAATACCGCAAATATTACAATAAATTCACTCTACAAGAATATCATAATCACATAATTTAAAACACATTAACGGAAGGAGAGATATCTCAACAAAGAAACAAGTACAGAAATAAGAGATCCTAGATCCCACATAAAAGAGCGAAAAATAAATCAGCATTCCACCTGAACCTTTCCAATAGCTTCTTTACTAACTAAGAAAGCTTGTAATTGAGTAATCTCTGTAAAGACATAGTTCTGCTCTTCTAATGTAATAAGACAACGACAGGGAAATTTTAGAAAATATGAGGCCCCCAATGCAAGCACTCTAGGTTTTAAATCTAGGAACTGTTTACGGCGTAACTGAGTAGTTCGGCCAATGTCAGGAAAAAACCTGGATTTTAAAGCCACAAAACTCTTGATCCTTATGTTTAAAAAAGGCACGGAGTACCTTCAACTTAACAGATTCTAAAGAAAAAGTTACAACCAATGTACAACGTTTAGGAATAATATCCAGGGAGTCCTCCAGAAAAGCTGTCAAATTTTGGGCTACCGAGTCCTGAGGGAGAGAGACTACTCCCTCCTGATTCGGTACCAGCCCGGGCGGAATTGAAAAAGAAAACAACTGAAGGACCTCTACCGGTTCCTTAATTTGAAGAACTTCTGTGAAATATTTTTTTAACAATAAATCATAAGAGAGAAGGTGTGTAGTGGGAAAGTTAAGAAATCTAAGATTCCGAGCTCGAGATTGATTCTCAACGAGCTCCAAGCGGTAAGAAACCGCCGAAAGCTCCTTAAGCAAGGCCACATTATTAGTGGCACAAACTTGAAGTTGAGAGTCAATACGAGCCGTGGATTCTGTTAAAGCAGACAAATGATAATCAACCACTTTCACCTTACTTACTACATCGTGAGAAAAAGAGCACAAGGAGGAAACTGTACCAGTGAGACGTACATCCATTTTCTTAATGGCAGTCCAAATATCAAGAAGGGTGACATCACCCGAAGGAGAAACAGAAGAATCTTCAGAAACAGCGGGTTCCACAGGCTGAAGAGCAGGAGGAACGTCCAATACAGGGACATCTGTGAGAGTGGACGAAAGTGGAAACTGTGAAAGTACAGGTGGTGACCGGACGTCGGGGCTTAAGGAAACCCCATCCGGTGATTGCATAGTTGGTTGCAAAGGAGTAACGTGTTTGTCCATGGGGCCTACCTTGCCTCCCTGTGTTCCGGCCGCAGATGTTGAAGTTGCGGACGGTTTACCCTTCCGTTTCCCCATGATCAAGCCGTAGATACTCCCAGCGTCTTAGAAGCGTCTAAGGGGCGTCAAAGGGGCGTGTCCTGCCCCTTGTGACGCGCCCCTTAGGACGCGACCACGCAGGCCGCGAAACACGCGGCCGCGTGTAGCTCTCGTCGGGCTTTGTAGAGAGCAGGGGGGGTCCTCCGGAGTAGCGTCGTCCACCACCACGCCTGCAGATGGATCAGCTGTTCCTGGCCCCGAGCTGCAACACAGCGTCCGCTCCCAGGCAAGACGCTCTCCTCCAACAAAGTCCCGCTCTCGTCGGGCTTTGTAGAGAGCAGGGGGGGTCCTCCGGAGTAGCGTCGTCCACCACCACGCCTGCAGATGGATCAGCTGTTCCTGGCCCCGAGCTGCAACACAGCGTCCGCTCCCAGGCAAGACGCTCTCCTCCAACAAAGTCCCGCTCTCGTCGGGCTTTGTAGAGAGCAGGGGGGTCCTCCGGAGTAGCGTCGTCCACCACCATGCCTGCAGATGGATCAGCTGTTCCTGGCCCCAAGCTGCAACACAGCGTCCGCTCCCAGGCAAGACGCTCTCCTCCAACAAAGTCCCGCTCTCGTCGGGCTTTGTAGAGAGCAGGGGGGGTCCTCCGGAGTAGCGTCGTCCACCACCACGCCTGCAGATGGATCAGCTGTTCCTGGCCCCGAGCTGCAACACAGCGTCCGCTCCCAGGCAAGACGCTCTCCTCCAACAAAGTCCCGCTCTCGTCGGGCTTTGTAGAGAGCAGGGGGGGTCCTCCGGAGTAGCGTCGTCCACCACCACGCCTGCAGATGGATCAGCTGTTCCTGGCCCCGAGCTGCAACACAGCGTCCGCTCCCAGGCAAGACGCTCTCCTCCAACAAAGTCCCGCTCTCGTCGGGCTTTGTAGAGAGCAGGGGGGGTCCTCCGGAGTAGCGTCGTCCACCACCACGCCTGCAGATGGATCAGCTGTTCCTGGCCCCGAGCTGCAACACAGCGTCCGCTCCCAGGCAAGACGCTCTCCTCCCTGGACTTCATGATTCTTGCCTCTGCCGGATCTACACCCAGGTACCAGGTGCGATTCTGCACAGTTTCTGGAGCTGTCCCAAAGTGTTCTGTCGGTGGGCAAAGGTTTGTGATAGATTGGGTCAGTTAGTGGGGGTCCTGCTATCTCCCTCTATTGAGATGTGTTTGCCTAGTATCCGATGGAGCGGTGTACTCATTTTTATGAAAAGCATCTCTGTACGAGGGGTTTCTTTCTGGTGAAGAAGTTGCTCTTGGCTAACTGGATGTCCAAGGAGGTCCTGGGGCTGCAGAAATGGGAGGACTTGCTGAGGGACAGTGTCAGATGGCGCGGCAACTAGGCTCTAAAGTTCAGGAGTGCCTCCTGACTGAGCTCCTGTCATTGACGCTTTGTCACCCGATGCCAGAGCGAAGGTTGAGGAGTATATCCTGCGTGTGGGAATGGAAGAGTAGGTATGTGTGGTGGGGAGATGCTGGTAGTGGGCAATTCATGTAAGGTTAGTGGGGAGTCGGGAGGGGGAAGTTAGGTTGGGGGTTAGGAATTGGGCCTCATACTCTGTTTATTAGCTCTGAGGGTGCTTTGGCTTCGGGTGTCATCAGGCTCTTGTGGGCCATTTTGGCGGATGGTTAGCTGGTGTTTACTTATACCATTGGCTCTGCAGTGTAAACATACTGTAATCCCCTTGGGGGGGCTAAAGGGGTTTGGAAGGGGAGGGGAGTTATGAACTTCCTTTGCAAACAAGTTCATTTGGTGTTAGTGTAGAATGTTTCATTGTTTGTATTTGTTTTTTTCTATTGTTTCCTAATAAAAATGATTGAAACTTAACATATTCCCTTTGCTATGTAAATGCTTAAACATCATTTTATGTTTTAATAGTTCTTTCTTAAATTTTTTTTAGTATTTAAATAATGCCTAAGCTGCAAGTATTTATAGTGCTCAGACTTCTCTTATTGATGTAGCGCCTAAAGTGCATCAGACTTTTAAGACACCTCTCTGGCATAAGTTGACCCAGAATGCAGAGACTGCTAGACTCCCTTTTTTAAACACCAAGTCTGTAAAGCCCTTAACTTAAGGCTGAACCTTGTTACTCCTCTCTATTTATACACAGAGGATCACTACATAGCAAAAGGGTGGAATCACGGCAAACATAAGTAACTTCATAAATAGAGAGGGGTAATGAGCCTAGAGTGGCAGGTAGAACCTTACAAAGGCATAGAGGGGAAGTAACCTGAACAGAGGGGCAAGTGCAACTGTACAACTCCAGCCACCTTACTGGGCAGACTAGATGGATTCTGCTGGTCTTTGCCTGCCTCTCCTTGTGCAGCCAGCAACTACCAAGCTAGTTCCAACTGATTCCAATTTGGTCCATTTTAATGTATTTAAACTTCTTTCCTGATCGTAGCCCCAGTCTGGTCCCGGACCTCTGAGTTGTCCACCTTAATCAGCAGCTTGGAGACTGAGGAACCTCCTTCTCTTTCATGATGTCATCCATATATATCTCTGGAATCCGCCTTCCCCCATCAGTTACCTCAGTCTCCAAGCAGCTGACTAGGTCGAGCCCGGGGGTCCGGGCTCACTGGAGGAACAACTAAGGATTAGTTTGAGTGTAGTGGGTTATTAATTTGGTTATTTGTTTGGTTACGGGGTACAAAAAAAACAACAACAGAGTGTACCTTTAAAAGTTAGGAGCTGTGCCTGCCGGTGCCTTAGGCTCTCCTCTCCCTCTCTTAGTCTCTCCTCTGTGCAGCACACGAGGTTTGCAGAGGGGCCGGTTCGCTCCCGGTTAGATGCAGTGGAGCTGAGCCGGCAGAGGTGTGATTACCGTTCAGCCAAGCGCCAAACAGAAGACCTGCCTGTGAGCACGCCTCTGGCTGAACGCGGGGGGGGGGGGGGCCTGGAGCCGGCCCTCCGTGAGGAGTTTCCTGGGCAGATTTGCGACCCTTCGGTCCTCCTTGGTCTGTGCAGCGTTCGGCCCCTCTGCTTCACTGCGGGAGCAGCTCAGGTAAGAGGACAGGCTGGGGGAGCGGTTTTTTCCTTTGCCGTTCTTCTTTTGCCGCGGCGCAGGAGCACCTTGCTAGATTGCAGGCCCGGCCACGTGGCGTTCGCGCGGGAGTGCTGCTTCGGCTCCCGCGCTCCTTCCTGCTCGTTTTCCCTGCTTCTAGGGCCGCGGTTGGTTCCTTCGAGCGGCTCGGGGTAGACAGCTGGGGTGCTTCATTTTTATTTTCGGTGCGTTTTTAAAAAAAAAAAAAAGGGAAAGATTTCTTTAAGCCCGTCATCGCAAGGCCCGGCACAGCAGGGTCAGGATCCCTGGGGGGCTGCAGACTTTCGTGGTTGCCTTGGGGGGTGGGGGCATTGATTGTGAGAGGCCCTAAAGTGGGAGAAGCAGCGCTTTAGGGTTATGTCACCCAAGCCCCATTGTATGATTTGTGGGGCTAAGAGGAGTTCCCTATTGGATTCCGGCGTGTGTAGGAGTTGCTCTAAGGAGGCCGCAACCCTGGACCCTCCCGGGGTGAGTGTGGGGGAGCTGTTGGGGTCTGAAGCTGGGCTTCCGGACGCCCCTTCCCCGGGTTCAACCCGTGTGGAGCCGGTGGCGGGGCCCTCTGCCGCCATGGGGGGGACCAGTGCCCCAGGTGCCCTGGGCAAAGGGGCTCGAGTCCATTTTTTCCCCTGATTTTGTGGCGCTTCTTCAGCACGCAGTGGGTGGTCTGCCCCTCCCACAGCCAGATCCTTCAGAAGGGACCCGGGTAAAGCATGTCCACCAGGCTCTCCCCGCAGAGGGTGAACCCGGCGGCAAGAGGCTGCGGTTGGATGCGGAGTCGGATGCGCCCTCCTTGGCGTCGGAGGAGGAAGTCGAGACTGGGCTCCCTGAAGAGGACTTGGAAGAGGGTGAGCTCGACGACAAGGAGGAGCAAGCCAGAGTGGTCCGAGTCTTTCGAAGGGAAGAACTGCTGGCCCTGATCACTGAGACGTTGAGCGCTTTAAATATGCCTGCGCAGGGGCCGTCTGAGGACGAGTCTCTGGAGGACCCTTTGTTGCAGGTCTTCCGTAAGTCTCAGAGAGCCTTTCCGGTACACAGGGTCTTCCAAGAGTTGATTCAAGAAGAGTGGAACGTCCCGGAGGTGGCTCTGAGGGGCTCGCGGGTGTTAGGTCGGTTATATCCACTGGTGGATCGAGATCGGGAGGTGTTCAAGTCCCCCAAGGTGGATGCTGCGGTGGCGGCGGTGATAAAGAAGACCACCATCCCAGTGGAAGGCAGCGCGGCCCTCAAGGACGCTCAGGACAGGAAGCTGGACGCCCTGTTGCGTCAAGTGTTTGACACTAATGCTCTGTCTTTCCAGGCGACTATCTGTGGGGCCTGGGTGGCCAGGGGCCTGTCTTCAATGGTCTCAACAGGTGCAATCCGCGCAGGCGGATGACAAGTCCGGGGGGGCAGCCCGCCTGGAGTCGGGTGCGGCCTATTTGTCCGATCTTCACTATGACCTCATGCGGGGTCTCCAACAGTATGGCGTCGGCGGTGGCTGCCAGACGGTACCTGTGGCTCCGTTCCTGGGTGGCGGATTCTTCGTCAAAGGCCAGGCTGAGTAAGCTCCCGTTCAAGGGGCGTCTCTTGTTCGGAGAAGATCTGGAGAAGTTGGTCAAGGACTTGGGCGAGTCAAAGGGCGGCGGTAAGCTGCCGGAGGACAAGCCCAAGCAGGGCTGTGGCGCCTCGTCGAGCAGATCTCAACAGCGGGACTTTCGCCGCTTTCGTGTTCAAAGGTTCGGTACCGGACAGAGAGGCAGGTTCACTGCCCGAAACCAGGGGTTTCGGGGTTTCCGGGGAGCCGGGAGAGGATTTGGGGGGGC
The DNA here is from genome assembly GCA_033557465.1 of Ichthyophis bannanicus. NCBI lineage: Eukaryota > Metazoa > Chordata > Amphibia > Gymnophiona > Ichthyophiidae > Ichthyophis > Ichthyophis bannanicus. The sequence goes on along the minus strand of CM066035.1, from coordinate 920,769,077 downwards.
GGCGTCGGCCTCCTCCTCCTCCACCTCTGCTCTGCGGAAGGCGCAATGAGATACGGCGGACCCAGGGGCCTCTGGTTCCCGTAGGAGGCAGGCTACAGGAGTTCTATGCCGCCTGGGTCCAAATTACTTCGGATCAGTGGGTGCTGGAGGTCATAAGAGAGGACTACGCCCTGGAGCTTCAGTGACCAGTGCGCGATGCCTTCGTGCGGTCTCCCTGCAAGGCACCGAGCAAGTGCGAGGCGGTGCGGGAGACCGTACAAAGGCTGCTAGACCTCCGGGTGATAGAGCCGGTGCCGCAAGACCAACAAGGTTGCGGTCGATATTGCATATATTTCGTGGTCCCAAAGAAGGACGGAGGATTCCGGCCTATCCTGGACCTCAAAGGGGTGAACCGGTGTCTTCGTGTGGCCCATTTTCGCATGGAAACCCTCCGTTCCGTGATTGCAGCGGTCTGGACGGGAGAATTTCTCACCGCTCTAGATCTGTCCGAGGCCTATCTCCACATTCCCATTCGGCGGGAGCACCACCGATTTCTCTGCTTTGCGGTGCCCTTCGGTCATTTCCAGTTCCGAGCATTGCCGTTCGGCCTAGCGACGGCGCCGTGCACCTTCACGAAGGTTAGGGTAGTGGTGGCGGCGGCCTTGCGCAAAGAAAGCGTCCTGGTGCACCCTTACCTGGACGACTGGTTGATCAGAGCGAAGTCGAGGGACGAGAGCGTGCGCGCCATGTCCAGGGTGGTCAGTTTCCTGGAAAGCCTCGGTTGGGTGGTCAACAGGGCGAAGAGCAAGTTAGTTCCTTCCCGAGACATGGAATACTTAGGTGCGCGCTTCGACACAGGGACCGGGCATGTGTTCCTTACTCGGCAAAGGGCGCAGAAGTTGCGGACGTTAGTCCGGAAGTTCCTGAAGAGACGGGAGTCCACGGCGTGGCAGTATCTGCAACTGCTGGGCACCATGGCGGCGACCATCGAGCTAGTACCGTGGGCGAGGGCTCACTTGCGGCCCTTGCAGAGGGCGCTGCTCAGGCGCTGGTCGCATCAGTGAGACCCGCTGTCCCGGAGACTCGCTTGTCCGGACGAGACACGAGCGGAGCTGCGCTGGTGGTTAGATCCTCGCTCCTTGCAGAGGGGGAGGCCCCAGGAGGTGCCCGAGTGGATAGCCTTAACGACGGATGCCAGCTTCCTGGGTTGGGGGGCCCACTGCCGGGGTCAGTTCGCTCAGGGGCAGTGGGACTCTCAGGAGCGCTCGTCGTCGATCAATCGTCTGGAGTTGCAAGCGGTGTCGCTGGCGTTGGTGTGTTTCCAGCCATGCCTAGGAGGGTCGGCGGTAAGAGTCTTCTACGACAACGCCACTGCGGTGGCCTACATCAATCGCTAAGGTGGGACCAGCAGTACGGCTCTCGAGGCGGAGGCTGCGACTCTGTTCGCGTGGGCCGAGCGGCATCTCCTGGCAGTGTCGGCAGTGCACGTGGCAGGTGTGGACAACGTGGAAGCCGACTTCCTCAGTCGCATGCGGGTGGATCCAGGGGAATGGGTCCTCCATCCAGACGTGTTCGCGATGCTCACGCGGCGGTGGGGCACGCCGGTGATGGATCTGATGGCCACTTTCCGCTCGGCGAAGGCCAGCCGCTTCTTCAGCAGGAGAAGGGAGCGGATGTCCGAAGGTCTCGTTGCACTCATTCAGCCCTGGTCGGAGGGCCAGCTGCTGTACATCTTCCCACCGTGGGTACTCATTGGAAGGGTACTCCAGCGGGTGGAGAGCTTCCGGGGATTGGTGATTTTGGTAGCTCCGGACTGGCCTCGTTGCCCTTGGTATGCGGATCTGCTGAGGCTTCTGGTCGCGCGGCCGTGGCAGCTCCCGGTCCGTCCGGATCTGCTGGCGCAGGGGCCTCTGTTCATGCCTCATGTGGATCGGTTCTCGCTTACGGCTTGGCTATTGAGAGGGCTCGGTTGAGGACGAGGGGCTATTCCTTGACGGTGGTTTCCACGCTGTTGAAGGCTCGGAAAAAGTCAACGTCCTTGGCGTATGTCCGGGTCTGGAGAGTTTTTGAGGCGTGGTGCAGTGAGAGGGGCTCGGTGGCGCTCAGGGCGTCCCTTTCTCAGATTTTGGATTTCTTGCAGGATGGTTTCGACAAGGGCCTGGCGGCGGCTTCGCTTCGGGTGCAGGTTGCGGCTCTGGCGTGCTACCGCGGAAGGGTGGCCGGTAGATCCATAGGAGAACATCGGGATGTCAAGCGTTTTTTGCGTGCGGTGGTGTTAATGCGGCCGCCCAGGCGACATCTGGTGCCACAATGGCAGCTCCCGCTGGTGCTGGCGGCGCTGGAGCGGGAACCCTTCGAGCCCTTGAGCTCGGCTTCGTTGAAGGATCTCACCTTGAAGGTGTGTTTCTGGTGGCTATTTGTTCGGCCAGGTGAATCTCGGAGCTGCAGGCGTTATCCTGTAAGGAACCCTTCCTGTCTTTTTTCGAGTCTAAGGTGGTCTTGCGGCCTGTGCCGGCGTTCTTACCCAAGGTCGTGTCGGCGTTTCATCTGAATCAGGACATTTCCTTGCCCGTATTCCGGGCGGACGCAGCGGGTTCCGTGTCGAGGGCGTTGGACGTTCGTCGAGCCTTGAAAAAGTATCTTCGGCGTACGGCGGGATTCCGCAGATCGGAGAGGTTGTTTATCCTGTTCGCGGGTCCTCGCCGAGGGGAGGCGGCCTCCAAGGCCTCCATCGCCCGGTGGATTAGGGAGGCGATTGCGTCGGCCTACTTGCTGAAGGGGAGGCAGGTTCCAGAGGGGCTGAGAGCCCATTCCACCAGGGCCCAGGCTACGTCCTGGGCGGAGTTTCAAGCGGTGCCGCCGGTGGAGATTTGTAGGGCAGCCACGTGGTCTTCTTTGAATCCCTTTATTAAGCACTACCGGTTGGACGTCCAGTCGGCGCAGGATGCCGGTTTCGGGGCGGCGGTGCTGCAAGCGGCTGCAGCTGGGCCCTCCCGTTAACTTTACTGCTCTGGTACTTACTCAGAGGTCCGGGACCAGACTGGGGCTACGATCAGGAAGGTGAAATTAGACTTACCTGCTAATTGTTGTTCCTGGAGTAGACCCAGTCTGGTCCTGCATCCCACCCCGGTGTTAGGGGGGTCTTGCAGCACGGTCTACAGTTCTCAATGATGACAGGTAAGAGGAGATGTTTGGATGTCATCTTTAAGGGGGGTGGTCGGACAGGTGAGAGGGTAGTCTGGGCACCCTTAGTGTTCACAGTTCGTTAGGTGATTGGTTCTTATGCAGTTGATTTTATTGGGTATGTTTCAGTGCTGGGTGGTTGGACCTTGCGGGGGGTAAGTGAGGTCTTGACTTGTTTGTTGCTCTGGTGAGTCTGCTTTGTCATTAGGGTACTGATGGAGGAAGGCGGATTACAGAGATATATATGGATGACATCATGAAAAAGAAGGAGGTTCCTCAGTCTCCAAGCTGCTGATTAAGGTGGACAACTCAGAGGTCCGGGACCAGACTGGGTCTACTCCAGGAACAACAATTAGCAGGTAAGTCTAATTTCACCTTTTCACCATTCATATAATTCTCCACTGCAAATTAAAAACTTTGGCATCGTCTTATCTCTGCCACTTTAAATAAACTCTGTTAGTTGCGGCAGGGGACAGGAGTGTCGTATTTCACTTTTTGTGGATGGCATTTTAGTAATGTCCAAACCAAATATTTTATTGCCCATGATTATGTGAGAACTAAAAGAATTTAGTTGGCTATCGTGATTTCACTTAAATTGGGGCAAATCTGAAGTTCTATATCTGACCATCTCCTGAGAAATAGAGGCATGATTAAGGAGTAACTTTCCATTCAAATGGGCCGGAAAAGGGATCAGATACCTGGGGATTCAGCTATTTGCCCTAAAGGAGCACTTAGGGGGGTACTAGAACGATGTCTCATTTCTACCCCCTCCCAGAATGGAACAGAAAGATCTGTTGGATGGGGCAGTTTCAGCTGTGACAAAGAAGGCTACCCATCCCTTTGAGGGGAGTTCAGCCCTCAAGGATGCACAGGACCACAAATTAGAAATGCTCCTGAAGCAGGCATTTAACATTAGTGCCCTGTTGTTACAGGCCTCGGTATGTGGTGCCTTTGTGGCCAAGGCACGTCTCTGATGAGCACAAGGGATTGTAAAAGTCCCAGGAGTCGAGCAGCCTTGACCTCCTGAGGCAGCAAGGAGCAGCATATTTAGCAGATATCTTCTATGACCTCATCTGGTTCTTGTCCAAAAGCATGACCTTGGTGATGGCTGCGAGTTGGTATTTGTGGCTCTGTAATTGGATAGCGGATGTGTCTTCCAAATCTTTCCTTATCGTTCCTCCAGTTTAGTCCTCCACCTCTGGGTAGTGCACCTTCTCCTGCAGCTTGGAGACTGGACCAATCAAAATCTTCATCCCATTGGATGTAGCGAGCTGGAATCCCCATCAGCCCCCAGTGTGTCCAGTCTTCATGCAGCAGGGGGACCTAGTGAGCCTAGGTGCTGGGCTCACTGGAGAAACTAATAAGAAGCAGGCTACTTAGATGAAATTTGGTTTTCTGGGAATTTTACTTTTGAGTTTGATTAGGGTACTTTAGTAAGGGTACTGTGGCTTTAAAAAAAAAAAAAAAAAGTTAAACTTCAAGCAAGTTTTTTTCCCATAGGCTATTCTGCCCTGCCAAGTCACACTGTATATATCTGGCTGATTTTGCTCCCCTGGATCTCTTACCCCAAGACTGCACAGGGTAGAGGTCCTTGCTGGCTCCACAGGCAGCCCGCTGGCAGAGAAGTTGCTGCGATGGCTCCTGAACTGTTTCTGAGTGCAGCAGCAGGTTGCTCTGTGGTCCCGGTTCTTGTCGGCGATCGGGACCCGGATTTCCTGAACGGGGGCATTTTTAAGCAGGTACAAGCCGGGGAGAGTGGGAATAGCCATAGCCACGCAATTGTTTGACTTGCGGTGCTTTGGGGCCCTCTTTTTTCAGAAGTGCGCCAAAACGCTGAGGGAAACCGTGGCCATTTTAAACACACGGTTTCCTCAGCGATTTCTGTAACACATCGGCAGAGCTGTTTCCCGACGAGTTCAGCAGTCTTTAGTGCTAAGGTACTTTTATTTATGTTTTTTTTTTACCTTTCTTTGTTCTTTTCTTTGCTCTTTCTTTGTTTCTTTGAATATCTTTAATTTAATTTATTTTAGTTTCCTTACCGTTCTTTTAGGCCCCGGGGCCTGGTGGTCTGGGGTTTCAGGTGGTTTTATTTTAAGAGGTGGTTTAGACAGCGGGGTTTAAAAAAAAAAAAAAAAAAAAGAGACAATAACTGACATAAAGGCAAAAAAAAAAAAACAGTCAGGAATAGAATAGGATAAATTTTTGCCTTTAGTAGCATTGAGGATCGCAAGGCTGGTTGGTCCATGTCAGCTGAATCTCCATGTGTAATTTGTGGCACCCGTAGGAGCGCGGTGGCAGTGACAGGCATCTGTCGCTGATGTGCTTCAGTGTCCGTCAGTGTTGAACATCAGATGGAAGGTGCTGCGGCTTCAACTCCCCCGGACATGCTAAAGGAGCCGGAGGGTGAGGCTTAGTCGGCTGGCCCGGCAGCTCCGGACTCAGATGCGGTTTCTGGGCTTCCGGGAGGTCCTTCGGTGTCTGGGATGGCTATTCAGATGGAGGAGTTTTCTTCAGACTTTGTGTTGCTCATGCATCAGGCATTTTGTCGTAAAAGGCAGGGTCATTTACCGGGGTCCTTGCCTCTTCCTTCCTCCAGTGCGCGGTCAGGGTTAGCGGAACGTGAACGTGTGGTTTCCAAAGCGCCCAAGAGACCATGTCCCTCAGAGCTTTCTCCTTCTGAAGTGAAGCTGATGGAGGAAGAGGAGCAAGGCTTCGACATGGATGTCGATTTAGAGGAAGGTGAGATTCCTGAGCCTGAGGATCAAGCTTGAATCATTCGAGTTTTTTGGAGAGAGAAATTGTCGGCTCTCATTATGGAAGCTCTGCAGACGCTTAGGCTGACGGCCGAGCAACCCGTAACCGAGGAGGATACTGCAGATCCCATTATTCAGGTAGTGCGCCAGACGCAGGTGGTTTTTTCCTATTCATAAGGTGATAGATCAGATGATTCAGAACGAATGGGATCATCCGGAAGCAGGTCTAAAGGGGATTAGAACTATGAATAAGCTCTATCCCTTGGCGGACAAAGATAAGGAAAGGTTTTGTGCCCCGAAGATTGATGCGGCAGTGTCGGCGGTCACGAAGAAGACCACAATTCCGGTGGAAGGCAGCGTGGCCTTGAAGAAGGCGCAGGATAGAAAGATGGATGGGTTGTTGAAGCAGTCTTTTGAAGCGGACGTGGTTTCCTTGCAGGCATCCATCTGTGGTGCTTGGGTGGCTAGGGTCTGTCTTCGTTGGGTCCAACACCTGAGGCAATCAACATCGTCGGAGCAAGACAAAGTGCGGGAGCTCCAGCATTTGGAGTCTGGATCTGCGTACTTAACAGATGTGCACTACGACTTGATCAGAGCTTTGTCGAATAGTATGTCTTCTCTTGTGGTGGCGAGAAGGGCCCTTTGGCTAAAGAACTGGGTGGCCGACGGGTCCTCTAAGTCACGGCTCGGCAAACTGCCGTTCAAGGAAAAGTTGTTATTTGGAGAAGATCTGGATAAGTTAGTCAAGGATTTGGGAGAGTCCATGGGCGGTAGGCTTCCGGAGGACAAGCCCAAACAGGGGAAATATTCCGTGGCTTTTCAGGGGCAATTTCGGGATTTTCGAAGATTTCGTTCCCCCCGTTTCACGGGTTCTCAAAGAGGAAGATTTCTCGCTCGGTTCCGGGGGGCAAGTAGAGGGTTTGCAGCGGTGTCTTCAGGTGCCGCTCGCAAACTGCAATGAATGGCAGCGGGTCCCGGCAGAAGGGCAACTGATCGGGGGTCGCCTGAGGGGGTTTCTTTCTGCCTGGACCCAAATAACGTTGGACCGGTGGGTCTTAGAGATTATCTGCGACGGTTCGCTCTGCCCTGGGGGCATTTTCAGTTTCAGGCGCTGCCCTTCGGACTAGCGACGGCTCCTCGGGTCTTTACCAAGATAATGGTAGTGGTGGCGGCAGCGCTGCGAAAGCAAGGGTTCTTAGTACATCCCTACCTCGACGATTGGCTGATAAGGGCCAAATCCCAAGCCGAGAGTGAGAAAGCCACGGAGAAGGTAGTGGCCTTTCTGCAGAGCTTAGGCTGGGTGGTCAACCCGCTCAAAAGTCATTTATCCCCAACGCAGATTCTCGAGTATCTGGGGTTAAAGTTCGATACTCGGAAAGGCTCGGTATTTCTAACGGAGCGCAGGGCCCAAGCTCTATGGAGCTTAGTGCAGGCCTTCAGGACGCTGCCGGTGCCAATGGCATGTAAGTACCTTCAGTTGTTGGGGACGATGGCGGCGATGCTGGAGGTCGTCCCGTGGGCCAGGTTTCACATGAGGCCACTGCAGCGCGCCTTGCTTCATCGTTGGTCCAATCAGTCCGATTCGCTGAGCAAACGCCTCCCTTGTCCTCTGCACGTCTGGAAGGCGGGGATGCCCTTGGAGCAGCCGGTGTGGCCTCCCCTGTTTATGGACGCGAGTTTAGCAGGCTGGGGAGCGCATTGCGGAGTACACTTTGTACAGGGGCAGTGGACGGTGGAAGAATGCAGCTGGTCAATCAACCGCCTGGAGCTGAGGGTTGTGTTCCTGGCCCTACAGAGGTTCGAAAGGCTAGTGTACCGTCAAGCTGTACGGGTGCTATCGGACAATGCCGCAACAGTGGCATACATCAATCGACACAGGAAGCGCAGCCATGGAGGAGGAATCAGAGAGGCTGTTTGCCTGAGTAGAGACGCAGTTACAGGCAATATCGGCGGATCACATCGCCGGAAGGGACAAGGTGACGGCGGATTTTCTCAGAGTTCAAGTGGATGCCGGGGAATGGGAGTTGCATCCCGATGTCTTCACCCAGTTGACTCTGCGTTGGGAGGTGCCGGTCATGGACTTGATGACTACGTGCCAGTCTGTGAAAGCGAGTTGGTTCTTCAGCAGGTGGAGGGAACCCATGTCGGAGGGGATCGGCGCCTTGATACAGCCGTGGCCGACGACAGGGCTGCTTTATGGCTTTCCACCGTGGGCCCTTATCGGTCGGGTGATTCAACGTATCGAAGCCCATCGGGGCCGGGTGCTTCTTCTAGCGCCAGATTGGCCTCGGCGCCCGTGGTATGCCGATCTGATAAGGCTACTAGACGGTCTTCCGTGGCGTCTCCTGCTGTCGCCGGAGCTTCTGTTGCAGGGGCCCCTTCTGATGCCGCAGGTGGATCGATTGTCGCTTACGGCTTGGCCATTGAAAGGGCGTGGCTAACAAAGAAGGGCTACTCTAGATCGGTCTTAGCAACTTTGCTTCAGGTACGGAAGCGGTCGACTTCGCTCACTTATGTACGCATCTGGCGGATCTTTGAGGACTGATGCTCCAGACATCATGCTCGGGCTTCCAGGGTGTCAGTACCGTTGGTGTTGAGTTTCTTGCAAGATGATTTCGAAAAGGGTCTAGCCACCAGTTCCTTGAAAGTGCAGTTGGCTGCTTTGGCCTGCTGTAGAGGTAAGGTCCAAGGCGTGGCCCTGGCTACACACGCAGATGTGGTGCGTTTTCTTAAAGCGTTTACCAGACTTTGTCCAGCACATTGGATTCTCGTACCGCTGTGGGATCTCAACTTAGTTTTGTGAGCGTTGGGGAAGGCTCTGTTTGAGCCTTTATCCCAAATTTCGGTCAAGGACTTGACCCTTAAGGTGGTATTTTTGGTGGCTATTTGTTTGGCTCGGCGCATTTCGGAGTTGCAAGCTCTTTCGTGTAGAGAGCCTTTTCTGTGTTTTTCAAGGGAAAAGGTGGTTCTTAGGCCGGTTCCTTCGTTCTTGCCAAAGGTGTCCTCTCCTTTTAATGTGAATCAGACGGTATCTCTTCCAGTTTTACAGACAGAAGTAGGGCGCCCGTCGGATAGAGGATTGAGTCGTTGGACATAAAGAGGGTGTTACGTCGTTATTGGTTGGTCTCCGAGTCCTTTCGTAAGTCGGATCGTCTGTTTGTGTTGTTTGGCGGACCCAGAAAGGGAGAGGCGGCAGCAAAAGCATCCATCTCCAGGTGGATTAAGGATTCAATTGTCTCGGCGTATATGTTGCAGGGGCGTTTGGCTCACGTGGGTCTCCAAGCTCATTCGACTAGGGTGCAGGCGACCTCCTGGGTGGAGCACTGTCTGATTCTGCCGGTGGAGATTTGCAAAGCGGCCACTTGGTCATCGCTGCATACTTTCAGTAAACACTACCGGCTGGATGTGCTGGCGGCGAAGGATGCCTCTTTCGGATCTGTGGTCTTGCGTGCCGTCTGGCAGGGTCCCTCCCATTAGTTACTGCTCTGTTACATCCCAGAGGTGGAGGACTAAACTGGAGGAACGATAAGGAAATAGAAATTACACTTACCTGGTAATTGTAGTTCCTTGAGTGACGACAGTTTAGTCCTCATTCCCGCCCTCAAGGTTTGGACTAGTTCGGCACATGTTCAAGGACGTAAGGCCAATTGGCAGGTGAGTTTTTCTTTCCTTTTCCTTTGCGCTTTTCTGTCTCTATCTGCGTTTCCTGACTCGGCAAGGGAGAAGAGCGTTACTATGGAGAGACTCGCCCCTTTTTTCAGTTAAGGGAGGGTTCATGTTCGGTTCCACGTTATAATTATTATATCCAAAAAAAAAACCTGTTAGCTACTTATTTGTTGCTCTTTTGAGTCTGCTTTATCAATAGCTCACTGGGGGCTGATGGGGATTCCAGCTCGCTACATCCAGTGGGATGAAGATTTTGATTGCTCCAGTCTCCAAGCTGCAGGAGGAGGTGCACTACCCAGAGGTGGAGGACTAAACTGTCGTCACTCAAGGAACTACAATTACCAGGTAAGTGTAATTTCTATCTACTGAGCAAACTGCCATTCAGAGGTAAGCTCCTCTTTGGAGAAGACTTAGAGAAGTTGGTAAAGGACCTGGGAGAAACAAAAGGCGAAGGCTGCTGGAGGACAAGCAGAAATTGGGACGGTCATCGACTCTAGGAAGGGGGCAGATCTGAGATTTGCAAAGGTTTCGGTCCCAGAGGTTCGCTCCCTATCCGAAGGGTTGTTTTCCCTCGAGGGGGTCCTCCTTTTGAGGCTTTAGAGGCGGAGGGAGAGGGTTCTACTCTCCCGCCGCCACAGCTCCCAAGAAGTCGCAATGAAGCAAGGTCAGGCCAGGCAGAGGTAATTCGGGTACGGGAGTTTTACGAAGCCTGGACCTGAATCACGACCGATCGGTGGGTATTGGAAGTCATCAGGGAAGGCTATACCCCGGAATTCACTCGGCCTTTGTTAGAAGTTTTTGTAAATTTCCCCCGCAAGGCCTTGCCAATGCAGAAAGCTGTAGAGAAAACACTGCAGCAATTATTAAATTTGCGGGCCGTGGTAGAAGTGCCCCCAGGCCAACGCGGGTGTGGTTGATACTCCATCTACTTTGTGGTGCCAAAGAAAGAAGGGACATTTCGTCCTATACTAGATCTCAAATATGTAACTTGATCCCTACAGGTGCTGCACTTCCGCATAGGAGACCTTGCGATCTGTGATAGTGGCGGTGTGAGAAGGGGAGTTCCTGACTTTCCTAAATGTCACCGAAGCTTACCTTTACCCCCTGGTACACACGGAGCACCAGCAGTTTCTCAGGTTCGTGGTGCAGGAGGACACTTTTTCAGTTCCGGGCACTGCCTTCCGGACTGGCAACTGCACCTCGGACCTTCACCAAGGTCATGGTGGTCGTGGCAATGGCGCTCAGACAAGAAGGCGGCATCCTGGTTCATCCAAACCTCGACGATTGACTCATAAGGGCGAAGTCTCAGGAGGAGAGTGTGAGGGTGACAGAATGGGTTATTGTGTTCCTTCAGAGCCTCTGCTGGAGGGTCAATTTCACCAAAAGTTGGATCACACTGTTGCAAGACCTTGAATGTCTCAGCGCTCTGTTTCAGATGCTGGTGAAAATAGTGTTGCTACCAGGTAGTGAGAGTACACAAGCTGCAGGACCAGATTCGGCAGTTCCTGAGGATGCAAAGGCCAACAGCATGGCATTGCTTTGGGCTCCATGACATAATCGATCGAGATGGTCCCTTGGGCTTTGGCGCATATACGGCCATTACGGAGAGCTCTGCTGCGCAGGTGGTTGGCGCAGCTTCACCCCTTTCATGGCACTTGCCTTGCACGGAGGAAGCGAGAAATGTGCTCAGTTGGTGGCTCCAGTCAAGCATGCTCCTGAAGGGCATGTCCCTGGAGATTCCGCACTGGATACAGCTCACAACAGATGCCAGCCTGGTTGAGTGGGGAGAGCATTGTGAAGCTCAGTTTGCACAAGGACTATGGACGGAGCAGGAGGTGCAGTGACCCATAAATCGTTTAGAGCTGAGAGCAGTTTTCTTGGCCCTGCAAAGCTTTCAGGACTGTGTGTGAGGGAAGGCTGTGAGAGTGTAATCAAACAACGCCGTGACAGTGGCATACATCAACTGTCAGGGCAGTACGAGCAGCGTGCAACTGGAAGAGGAGACTGATCCTCTGATGGACTAGGCAGAGAAAAGTCCGTTAGCTCTTTTGGCAGCGCACATGGCTGGGCAAGAGAATGTAGAGGCGGATTATCTCAGCAGAGTGAGGATTGATACGGCGGAGTGGATGCTCAGCCAGAGCGTCTTCAAGCAGTTAGTGCACCAGTGGGGGCAACCCATCATGGACCTGATGGTAACCTACGAGTTTGCCAAAGCAGAGCAGTTTTACAGCAGAGAGAGAGAGCGTATGTCAGAAGAGCTGGATGGGCTGGTTCAGCCATGGCGTACAGAAGGGCTTCTGTATGTCTTTCCTTCCTAGCTCTGATCAGCTGGGTAGTACAATGGATAGAGGCGTACGGGGGGCTAGTGATTCTGATCGCCCCTGACTGGCTGAGAAGTCCGTGGCACATGGATATGGTACATATGACAGGCGACAGGCTGTGGCATCTCCCAGCTTGAGAGGATCTGCTGAGTCAGGAACCCATTCGGATGCCGCAGGTGGATCAGTTCTTGTTTACGGCATGACTCTTGAGAGGGCATGGTTAAGAAATGGAGAATATGCGTCTGCAGTGATAGCAACCTTACTGGTGTATATTCGCACGTGGAGAGAATTGAACATTGGTGTGCGGGGCAAAGTTGTTCCGCTATGCAGTGTGTGGTGCCAGAGATACTGGCATTTCTGCAGGTTGGTATGGACAAGGGTCTGGCCTGTAGCTCGTTAAGAGTGCAGAGGGCCGCACACTCGTGCTACAGTGGCAGAGTTAGAGGGATGCCCCTAGCCTTGCACCCTGATGTAATTCGCTTTCTCAGAGCAGTAAAACAGGTGCGGCCACCAGTGTGTTCAGTCGTTCCGCCATGGGACCTCAATTTAGTGCTGTCCATCCTCACGGAGCCACCCTTTGAGCTTTTGGTTGCCTCCACTTTGAAGGATCCGACTTTAAAGGTGGTGTTTCTGGTAGCCATTTGTTTGGCCAGAAGAATTTCGGAACTCCAGATGTTGTTGTGCAGAGAGCTGTATCTGGTCATATCTAGGGATAAGGTGGTATTGTGGCTGTTTCCCTCCTTTTTCCCAAAGGTCCTATCAGTTTTCCACCTGAATCAGACTGTGTCTCTTCCGTTCTTCTCGGGGACGGCAGTGGCAAAAGCGTCGGACCAGCTACTGACGCGTCTGGATGTGCGTCGGGTGCTAAAGAGATACCTGAAATGAATGGAACCCTTCCAGAAGTCGGAGCGCCTGTTTATATTGTTTGGAGGGCCGCATAAGGGAGAGGCAGCGTCCATCTCCAGATGGATCAGAGGCGCCATCTCTTCATCTTATTTGTTGAGGAAGAAGCCCGTTCCTGTCGGTTTATGGGTGCATTCAACGCATGCCCAAGCAGTGTCGTGGGCAGAGTTTAGCCTTGTGCCACCAGTAGAGATATGTAGGACAGTTATCTGGTCCTCCTTGTCTTCATTTGTGGAAGCATTACCATTTGGATGTGCAAGCTCCAGCTGAGGCATGTTTTGGCTCGGTGGTGCTGTAGACCGGTTTAGCGGGGCCCTCACGAGGATAGTACTGCTATGGTACATTGCAAAGGTGTTGGGACTGGACTGGAGGAACAAAATGGAAGAAGAAATTAGACCTCACCCTGCTAATTGATGTTGCTTAAGTTATTCCAGTCCAGTCCCGAATTCCTCCCTGTGAACGGATATCAGAGAACTGAGGCTAGCTGTTCACGCATGGCACCCCAGCTGCAAGAAGTCTACTCCAATTTACATAAGTCCGGGGAATAAGAAGGGAGGTATAAATGAAGGAGAAAGGCGGTGAGTTGGGTGCCCGCTGAAGGTGGGGGATCAAGGTAACTGGTCTCCTGCGAAGTGCTTTTGCTCATGACAGGTGAGCAGGGTGGACTCTCCTTCCCTGATGGCGAGGGTATTTTTTTGCATGTAGTGAGTTAAGTTTATTTAATGTTAGTTATAATGGTTGTTTCCATGAGTCTGCTTTGTCAATAGGATACTGGAGGCTGGGTGTGGAGCAAGCTGTCTATCTAGAAGAAGGTCATGAAAATCATGACATGCTCAGTCTCCAAGCTGCTGGAGGGGCGTGAATACCCAAAAGTGCCGGGACTGGAGTAACTCAAGGAATATCAATTAGCAGGTAAGGTCTAATTTCCTCTTCCAACCCTAATTCCTCAGCCATTTTATTCTAGTGCCCCCTTCCCCCCCAGCATCAAACTTGCCTCGGCTTCACCTCCTCCCTTGTGGCCCTGCCACAGTCTGCATTCTTTGCACAGCTGCAGGAATTTTTTTTCCCGTTCCCATGGCTGTGCTAAATTACAGCCGCCAGCACCGTGGAGCTCATAGAAATGAAACTGGGGCACTTCCTGTCACTTGCGCTAGATAGGTAATGCCCCTGTTTCACTTCTAGGTACTTGGCTCCTGCAGCTGTGCTAAGTTGCTGCCACTGACACTGCGAAGAAAAATGTTTCTGCAACTGTGCAGAGGTGAGCTGACAAGGCAGGCTTTGGGCCTCACTGGCTCATCTCTTAAGCTGGTCAGCGCGGGGCTCCTCAGGGAGAGCTGGACTACTGTCTGCATCTTAGATTTAAGGTTATGTTTATGTATTTAGTTGTGTATCTATTTATTTCTTTATTTAACAGTTCTTATATACTGCACTCTTTGTCATCAGTGCGGTTTACATTAAAACAGTATCACATTTGGTCAGTCAAGTCTGGCCTACGTTTATATATAACAGGGCTTTAACATGGAGGTAAACTGGGGGAAACTATGTACTTATGTAGATTTGCTGGGGATACTTATACTAATACAACTATATCTAATACATTTAATGGACTTTGTTCATCTCAAGATTAATGCATCTTCAGGTCCTTAATATATGCTTGATGAGGATAAACCGCTGCACTTGAGAGTGAATATGGGCACCTTCTTTCCTTTGAGGTTTAAGAGCCTATAGAGCTACAATTATCCCAGGGGTGGGTGGGAGTGGAAGGGAATAAAGACCTATTAAAAGTTGGCTTGCTTCTAAGGTAAGGGTTTAGTAATTTCCTGGGTGATTCATGCAACCCTTAATTTGATAGAAGGGGCCTTGTAAATTGCCCCTTTGATCTGTCTCTTGCTTTTAACACCTATTCAAGACAACCTCACATTCCTTTGCCTCCTGACTGGAAGGCCTCTTTGTAAAGGTCACTATAAACAAGTTTATTTCTTCTTACTCGGGACTATTCTACTTGTATGCTAAGCTATGCTGTGATTTGATTTAGAGAAAATGCTCTCTAGAAACAACTTTATTTCAGTAACTATTTACTCTATTTAACTTTCTATGTTTAAGCTGTACTCTGATTTGATTGAAATGAAAAGCTCTCTAGAAACAAATTTCAGTGTCTTTCTTTCTCTTAATTTACTTTCCATGCTAAGCTATACTGTGACTTAAATACAAAGCTCTAAGGTGGTATTAAGACCTGATTGACTCGGCAAAAACACTGAATTCTAAAATATACAAATCTATCAGTTTTAACCCAAAGAATTCCCTCTTACCCCCCCCCCCCCCCCAAGATTTAATTTCAGAAGATAAATACTCACAGGTGTAGATCTATTTCCTTGTAAGCAGTCCCTTTTGGTAGTCCTTCAAGACTCAGATGTACTTATCTGAATGTTCAGTATGCACTCTGAAAACATTTACAAATCTTAATCCTTCTTATGACCTCTCACAAATTGCCTTCTGGTGTCATCTTGTACCCTAACCTCCATTATGTTATCAAAACAGAATGTTCTCTAAGAGGCTTTGGTAAGTTTGAGAAGCCTGCCCTATGTAGGTACCCCAAGCTGCTTCAAATGCCATTGTCCTGAGAAGAGATCCATCAGTTGGAAAGGCCCAATTATACTTAATTTTCTAGCTTGCAGTCATTTGTTAGCTTCAGCAAATTCTTGTCATTTGTGGAGTGTTATCAGGGAAATGCCCATGTATACGTCAATCTTATGGATAGCGAATTGATTGATATTGCAGATAGCCATGAAGGGGGAAGTGACTTTAATCTACCCAGTGTGGATTGGAGTGTTCCTTCTGCAAATCTGGAAAGAAAAAAATGTGGCTGCCTTCCAAGATGCGTTATGTGATAAGGAAGCTTATCAGGACCTAGGAGACAGGGATAAAAAGAAGGCATTCACCCTTATCAAAGGATCTATTTTACAAGGTCAGAGACACAAAACTCCATTTACATCTAGAAAGCAGGTAATTCCTACTGCAATAGGTTGCAGAATGCCCCTAGTGGAGAAAAGGAGAGGGAATGCAGGCCCAGGGTAAGGAACCCTACGTCACTGAATTCCCCAATTACTCAGCTGCCACGAGGCAGTTTGATCCCCAACACCTGGGAGGAGAAGGGGTGGGGCTGGAGCCTGAGAGGTTTAAGTCTAGGTCAGATTATCCAGAGAGGGAGAGGAGTAGGAATGCTTACTGGAAGAGGAATGGAGCTGGAACAGTAAGAACAGCAGGAACAAGGAACACAAGTTGGAGGACAGGACAAGGAAGCTCAGGTGAATGGTGGCCAGAGCATGAGCGAGGATAAGCTGATACAAGCCTTGACCCAGGTATGAGCATTAGAAGCTTGTCTAATTTGGAGCACTACAGAGTTGCAAGAGACAGCTTTTGCCCTAACGGAAGGCAGTCAGCTAAGCCCTCTGAGCCAGAAATGAAGGTAGAGCCAATGCAACTGGGTGAACAGGACCTAGCTGTAGAAGACGACTCCTCATACATGGATTGCTCTTTATGCCAATCTTCAAATACAGAAGGTTTGGAAGGGAGTCAACCGTAAGGAAAACCTCCAGAGTCCGGTAACCCTGAGAGCCTGTAGATAACTTGTGAAAGTCCTGTGTTAAAGGAGAAATACCTTTGCTGAGCAAGCTGAAGCTGTCTAATTAAAACTTGTTAAACAGCTGCTAGCCAGTGCAGTGCACAGCCTGAAGCCGTGCTGACGGTGAAAGTAAGAAAAGCTTTGATTTTGTTTTCACTATTCCTAAAAAACCTTGTTTGCCTATCAAGAGTTAAACTTCTTGTTGAAAGTTTTCCTGTGCTTAAGGGGACAGACAGCCGGGAAGTGTTCTGGACTGAGAGAAAAGAAACCTGTTTTAGGAAAAGCTGTTTCTGTTTGTTTGGAACAGCACTGCTAGCCATGTCTGGTAGCATTAACTGTTGAAAGGACTTTTCTTTATGCTGAAGAACATTATAAGCTGTTTTGTTTGGAGTTCAGTTATATCCTGATGTATTTTTGAAAGAATCCTGGAGAAACAATCCAAAGGTGGTGTTTTGTGAACCTAGCGTTTCCCCATAAATAAATTTCTGTCAAAGCCTTACCACTCAAGCCAACTAAAAATTATTTTTTTTTTTACCTGAAGCCAAGTACTTCCTGACTGAACTACCTTTCCCATGAGGCATTACAAAGCAGCCAGTCAGGTAAAGGCTAAATGGTGAATCTCTCCTATGACAAGCACGCCCCTCCATACTGTCTGTAAGGGGCTAAGGGCGTGACAGTTACTTAAACAAATGGTGATGGAACTGACCAGGGAGAGCTCTGTGCTGGATTTAGTGCTCACCAACGGAGATAGCATGTTGAAATATCTAGGTAGGTGCCAATGTGAGTAGCAGTGATCGTTACGCGGTGTGGTTTGAGATAAATGCCAAGGTAGAATCCAATCACAGCAAGCTCAAAGTCCTAGACTTCAAAAACATTGACCAGTAAAATGGCCAAGTACCTGAAGGAGGAGTCGGCAGGGTGGGAGGGGATAAAGGAAGTGGAATTGCAATGGGCTAAACTAAATGAGGCAATAAAAGGTGGCAACAAATACGTATGTAAGGAAAATAAATAAAAACAAGAGGAAAAGAAAACCCATTTCGTTCTCCAAAGAAGTGGCTGCACAAATAAAGGCAAAAAACACAGTTTCACAAAATTCAGAAGCTCGCAAACAGAGGAACACAGAAAAGAATACAAGATCAAACTAAAAGAGACAAAAAGAGAAATAAGGATAGTAAAATCAAAGGCAGATGTGAAGTGTGACGACAAAACTTTTTTCAGGTATATTTGGGAGAGGAGGAAAATCAGAGGTGAAATTGTAGTACTCAAAAGTGCTGGGAACTGATTCGTGGAAAGTGACATTGAAAAAGTGAAAATGCTAAACAACCACTTCCGCTCTGTTTTTACTAGAGAAAATCCAGGAAAAGGACCGCCTGTGATTGACAAATATACAAATGGGAATGGAGTAGATACCACACCATTCACAAAAGATGATGTTTTAGAACAGCTTGCAAAACTGAAAGTGGACAAGGTTGTGGGACCAGATGGGATACATCCCAAGATACTGAAAGAGCTCAGTGAGATTCTTGCACGGCCGTTAAAGGATGTTTTTAGTAGATCCTTGGAGACAGGAGAAATTCCACAGGACTGGAGAAGGGCTGATGTGGTACCTCTTCACAAAAATGGTAATTGGGAAGAAGTGACAAACAGGCCAGTAAGCCTTACCTTGCTTGTTTGTTTATTTAGCCGTGCTTATATACCGCTTTTCACCAGATCAAAGCGGTTTACAGATATATGCTAACAGGCACCACTTAGTCCCTTGTCCCCGAAGGGCTCACAATCTAAGTGTACCTGAGGCAATGGAGGGTTAAGTGGCTTGCCAAGGCCATAAGGAGTGGCCATGGGACTGGAGACCCCAGTCCCTCTGGCCTGAGGTTACTTGTCCCTACGTGGGACTTGAACCCCTGGCCCTCCAACCTGAGGGTAACCTGTCCCAACCACTGAGCCACTCCTCCCCCCGTTGGCAGGAAAAGTAATGGAGGCGTTCCTGAAAAAGCTAATAGTGAACTTCCTCAAAACCAACAGGTTGCATGATCCGAGGCAACATGGTTTTACCAAAAGACAATCTTGACAAACAGTTCTGATTGAGTTCTTTAATTGGGTGACCAGAGAACTAGATCAAGGGCATGCGATGGATGTGATCTACCTAGATTTCATAAGATATGCCATACTGGGTCAGACCAAAGTCCATCAAGCCCAGTATTCTGTTTCCAACAGTGGCCAATCTAGGTCATATGTACCTAGCAGTTTCCCCAAGAGACACAAGTTCCACAATGCTTGTACTGGGTCAAGCATTGATATCTTCGGTCACTTCTTAATAATGGTTTATGGACCTTTCCTCCAGGAACTTGTCCAAACCTTTTTTAAACCCAGCTACACTAACAGCCTTTACTACATCCTCCGGTAACAAATTCCAGAGTTTGATTACACGTTGAGTGAAAAAATATTTTCTTTTATTAGTCTTAAATAGTTTACCCTGTAGCTTCATTGCATGTCCCCTAGTCTTTCTATATTCTGATAAGGTAAACAATCGATCTACGTTTACCCGTTCCACTCCGTTCATTAATTTATAGACTTCTATCATATCTCCCCTCAGCTGTCTCTTTTCCAGGTTAAAGAGCCCTAACCTTTTTAGCCTTTCTTCATAGGAGTATCCTTCCATCCCCTTTACCATTTTGGTGGCTCTTCTCTGAACCTTTTCTAAAATCGCTATATCCTTTTTAAGATACGGCGACCAGAATTGCACACAACATTCAAGGTGCGGTCTCACCATAGAACGATATAGAGGCATTATAATATCTTTTGTTTTATTTTCCATTCCTTTCCTTATCATACCTAGCATTCTATTTGCTCTCTTGGCTGCCGCTGCACACTGGGCCGAGGGTTTTAACATGGTATCCACAATGACGCCTAAATCTTTTTCCTGGGTGGTGGCCCCCAATGTGGAACCTTGCGTCGTGCAACCACAGCCCGGGTTGTTGTTCCCTAGGTGCACAACCCTGCACCTGTCCACACCAAATTTCATCTGCCATTTTGATGCCCAGTCTTCCAATTTATCAAGATCCTCTTGCAATTTTTCACAATCCTCTTGGGTTTTAACAACTTTAAATAGTTTTGTGTCATCTGCAAATTTGATAACCTCACTCGTTATTCCACTTTCCAGGTCATTTATGAATATGTCAGTAAAGCCTTCCTCATAGAAGGCTTATCAATAAACTCAACAGCTTTTGGATGGGTCCCAATGTGGTGAACTGGATCAGAAATTGGTTGACTGACAGACGACAGAAGGTGATGGTAAACGGAACTCACTCTGATGAAAGGAAGGTGATTAGCGGTGTGCCCCAGGGTTTGGTCCTGGGATTGGTACTGTTCAATATATTTGTGAGTGATATTGCTGTAGGACTGAATGGAAAAGTCTGTCTTTGCAGATGACAAAAATTTGCAACTGAGGGGACTCTCCTGAGGGAGTGGATTGAAGGAAGTGCAGTGTCATGCAGTTGGGAAGCAGAAATCCAAGGGAAATGTATGCGATAGAGGTCGAGAGGTTGGTGTGCATGGACCAGGAGAAGGACCTCAGTGTGATTGTTTCTGAGGATCTCAAGGTGATGAAACAGTGTGACAAGGTGGTGGCAAAAGCCAGAAGGATGCTGGGTTGCATACAGAGAAGAATTACCAGCAGAAAGGAAGAGGTGCTAATGCCACTGTAGAAGTTGCTGGTGAGGCCTCACTTGGAATATTGTGTTCAATTTTGGAGACCATATCTCGTAAAAGATATAAAAAGACTGGAAGCAGTTCAGAGGAAGGCGACCAAAATGATTTGGAGCCTGCGTTAGAAAACTTATGAGAAGAGACTTGAAGACCTAAATATGTACACTCTGGAGGAGAGGAGGGACAGGGGAGATATGATTCAGACCTTTAAATACTTAAAGAGAAATAATGAACAAACAAACCTCTTCCAAAGACGGGGAAGCTGTAAAACTAGAGGGCATAACATGAAGCTGCAAGGGGGTAAACTGAAAGGCAATGTCAGCAAATACTTCTTCACTGAAAGGGTGGTGGATGCTTGGAATGCACTCCCGATGGAAGTGGTGGGGGCAAATACAGTGACAGAATTCAAAATGGCATAGGACAGGCACAGGGGATCCCTTTTTATAGCAACAGGATAAAATCAAAATAAACATAACTATCTCTTTTATATCTGAACAGATAGGGGTGACCTGCATGGAGCGGTGGGTGCACCTACTCTTGCCACCTTGCAGGGCAGACTAGATGGACCATAATACTGGTCTTTATCTGCCATCATATACTATGTTACTATGTCCTTCCCAAAGGCAGGGCCCCATCTCACATGCTTTGGGCATAATCTGCTCCGTTACTATATAGTCGTGATAGCATGCAGTGATGTTTTATTTATTTATTTACAGTCTTTTTTATACAGCGCTATTCGACATCAGTGCGGTTTACATGAAACAGAAATTTATACGGTGCAGGGGACTGTTCCGTATTTACAATAAACAGGTACTTAAAACGTGGATAAACTGGGGTAACTATTTACATATAGGCTTCATATCAGGTCCTATCGTAGATTAATGATGGTGTGTTGGTGTATGTGCGATGGTTGTTGGTACACCTACGTCTAGGTAGTGTTTGAGGAGGAGGTGGTGTTTTAAAGCCTTCCTGAATTGTATTAGGTTAGGGATTGCCCGGATGTCAGGTGGTAGAGCATTCCAGCATCTGGGTGCGCAGAATCTAAATGCCCTGTTTACTGTTGCCTGGGTGCATTGAGTTACTGTCTTAGGGGTTAACAGTGTGTTTATTGCTGCAGATCTTCTGGCCCTGTTGGAGGGAGTCATGTGGGTGAGCTCTGTGAGTGAGGCGAAGGAGAGCCCGTTGATGGCCTTGAAGGTCAGCAGTAGGGTCTTGAAGGTGAGTCTGCTGTGGATAGGGAGCCAATGGAGCTGTTTCAGGATGGGCGTCGCATGGTCACGCCTGGAGGTGCCATGTAGCACTCTGGCTGCGGTATTCATTGCTAGCTGGAGTGGACACAGCGTGGCTCGTGGAAGCCCTTGTAGGATCGCATTGGCGTAAATGAAATGTGGGATGATCAGTGCTTGATAGATTGTCCGGAAGTCGTCTGGTTCTAGCAAGGAGCGTAAGTGTCTGAGATTCCGGATCTTATGATAGACTGCTTTTACCATGTTGCTAATGTGCGCTTTCATGTCTAAGCATTGGTCTAAGGTGACCCCAAGGTATCGGATTGTGGACTTGATTTGTAGCTCCGCTTCCTTGACTTTTAGGCAGGCTGGAGGGATGGATTCTTGGTTCTTCGTGACAAGCAAAACTTCTGTTTTCTTGTGCTGTATTCAGAGGTTTTGGGTCTGGAGCCAGTTGGCCACTGTGTCGAAGCAGTCTGTCAGTGGGGAAAAGTCTGGATGGTCGGTTAAGAAAGGCATGTAGAGTAGTACATCGTCGGCATATATCAGGCAGTTAACCTTGAAAGATCAGATGAGGTTACAGATTGGCTGCATGTAAAGGTTGAACATCAGGGCGGAGAGGGAGGAACCCTGTGGGATGCCTTGCTTCTGGTGGAAGGGTTACGATGTTGAGGTTTCCGAGTGTACGTGCTGCCATTTGTCGGACAGGTATGATTTGCACCAGTTTAGTGCTGTGTCACAGATACCCTTCTCTTCAAGCCGCTTCAGGAGGATCTCATGGTTTACCGAGTCAAATGCGGCGGCTATATCCAAGAAGACAAGGACAAACCCTTGGCGGGCATTATTGATTCCGGTAATTATGTTGCTGAAGAGGGTAGTGAGTAGGGTTTCCACACCATGGGATTCCCTGAATCCATGTTGGCAGGGGTCCAGTGGGGCGGTATCATCAATGTGGCGTATCTGGCGTTGGGCTTCTTTTTCAATTATTTTGGCTAGTAGTGGTATGCTCAATATAGGTCTGTACGATTCAACCTTCTGAGGGTCGAGCTTGTTATTTTTCAGCAATGGCCTGATGGATGTGTGTTTGCGGCTTTGGGGGGAACAAGCCGGTTGCGAAAGACAGGTCCATGAGTCTGGCTATGAACGTGCTGAATTCGCTACATAGATCTTTTATCCAGAAGGCAGGACAGGTGTCTGTCTGTGCCGTGGAGGTGTCGATCGAGGCGATTGTGTCTTCGATGTGCCTCTTGGACGGGGTGGAGAAGGTGGTCAGTGGTGTTGTGTATGTTGGTTCTTAGGCGGTGGTGGGTACTGAGGACTTGTTGGTCTGGCATAGCTTTGATTGCAGGAAATCTGCGAATTCTTGAGGGTGAATCATACTTGATTGTTCCGGTCCCGGTTCTTTTGTTTGGTTCTTGACAAGGTTGAATAAGTCATGTGGTTTGCTTAGTGAGCGTTTCAGAGTATCGGTGTGGAATTGCCTTATTTTCCCTATGATTGCCTCACGGTGTTATGCCAGGTGACTATTATATGCTGGTCTGCCGAGGAGCGTGAACGCCGCCAGCATCTTTCGAGCTTCCTTAGGCAGAGGAGAGATGTTCTTAACTCAGTGGAGTACCAGGATGCAGTGGCTCGTTTCCTTGGAGGCTTGTTTGATGGAGGGTGTTGTGCAATGGTACTGAGGCTGTTATTCCATCTGGAGATCAGCTCATCGAGGTTAGGTGTTGTCAGGGCAAGGAGTGAGCGGGATTGGGTCATGATAGTTTCCTTGTCGAAAGGTCGGAAACTCCATGATGGTGTCCTTGTGGTGCTACTCGGGCTTCTGGAGTACTTCTGGTGGTGGCCAAATACTGGTATCTGGAAGTTGATTAGCTTGTGATTGGACCATGGTATCGTGGTGAAGGACGGCGAAGGGACATGGGCATTTTCAAAGGCTGTTTGTGGGGCGAATATCAGGTCTAATATGTTACCTTTTACGTGAGTGGGTTCATTGATTAGTTGCTGGAAACCTAGTTCCTTGAGGGCTTTGAGGAAGGCTACGGCTTTTGTGTCCTGCAGGGTTGGTAGATTGAAGTCCACTAGTAGCCAGGTTGGGGTGCGAGGGTCCAAGGCGTTGCAGGCAAGGTTGATTATCGTTGAGAGGTCGTCAGGGGAGGTTGATGTTGCTCTGTACATTAGGTTGATGGAGCAGTATTTCTTGGCTATGGTAACTGTATCAAGATTCATTGTGCTGGATGCGTTGATGAGGCGGAATTGGAGGTCAGTTTTGGAGAGGATGAGTACTCCTCCACCCCTTTTGCTGTCTCTATGGCAGCTGTGTGTTGAGAAGTTGGTGGGTAAAAGGTGGTTGAGGAGGACTGCGTCGTCACTGGATAGCCATGTGCATGTTGGGGGCTCCTAAGGATCATTGAGGAAGTTCGAGTTTGATGGTAAAGTCCTTGCCTTGACCATTGCTCGCCGCTTAGAATGTTTTACTCAATTTCTCGATAATGACTCAATCTGCGAATTCTGTAGATTCAGAGACTCCTATTTAGCGCTTTTGTTCTGGCACCTCAACCTTTTCTCATGATTCTTGACTTTGCCTGCCAGCTCTTTTTGCTCTTTTTCCAACTCTCCAATGTATTTTTTTATGGAACAGATTGCTTTGCACTGCTCATTTGTCCACGCTTCAACCTTTTCCACTCACTTCTCGATATGCTCCAGATTTGCAAACATGAGTCACCATCTTTTTAGGCCTACCTTCAGATATCAAGCATTTTATGAAGGTACATGAAATTCAACCCTTCCCCCCCGCCTGTTTACCCTGACCCACTTGCCCATCTTAGTTATCTAGCAAAAGATAAACAGTGGTATTGAATTCGCCCCCTAGAAACACCAAACCCGATGATGCTAGGTACAGTAACTCAGATTCTTCCTCAAGCAAAGCACCTAGCCCAGTGTTTAAACTGAATCAACATGGAATTATCTTCTGGAAAGTCATGAAAATATATCTCCCTTACTGTACAACTGCCCTTAATGTCAATGCAGTAATGTTTCAACCCTGCGCTTATGCGATTCTTTAATATTAGAAGCAAAAAAGCCCTCATGTGCTATTTCTTCAAGAGACATCTTCACAAATGTCATCTGCCTTTAAGACATAAGCCCACAAGAACTAACTGATATAACTATTAGCCCTCAAGCACTCCCACACCAAGAACAGCCTCCCATACATACCTTTGAAATCTTCAAAACTCCTTAGGACCACTGATTATAAATATCCATATGTACACATTCAGACAGTCCTAGCCCCCCCTCCCCCATGTCCCACTTGGTGCACCTTTCCACCTGACTGTCTCATATCCTTCAGCGGCCCAACATCCACTTTAGTTATGTGTCATGCACCAAACAGCCTATTTACACACCCAGACACTCTCAAATTGAACCCTGTACCACACAATAATAGTGTCTCCCATAGAGTAATGTGCTCGCTGCGTCCACGCTCCGCTCACTCCCTGCCCCATCTCGCAATGACCAGTTATCGTGTGTTTAACTGATCGCTGGGTTTAGGTAAAGGGCCCTAAGGCAACAGCATCAACATAGCTCTGCCACGTATTTCAAATAAAGTCACCCAACATTATTGCAAGGTCCCCCAAACCGCCGTGCAGACCCAAAACGATAATAAGTATCAAGGTATATAAGACTAATGTGCACTCTGTGACTTCAGACAGTTTCTCTGCTAGCCTCTGCAAACGTTTCTGCTTCTTATGAGCTCTCTACCATTTTATTTATTTGGCAACTATTTTATCTATTTAATAACTTTTTTATACCTCTGTATCTACCAGTCACAGCGCTTTACATGGAACAAAAGAACAAATAACTTTACATCAAACATAGGGAGTAATAAATAACTGATTGCAGTAAAACTATTTATATAATGTTGAATTGGTGCTACGGTGAATTTTGCGGTGTGTGAGCTGATTGATCATTTAGCACTGCATCAGTCCTTTTTAGCTGGACTTCTTCAGGCTCTCATTGCCGCTTTAACAGATATCAAGTGGAACCACTAATAGTAAAGGCCAAGCTCTCGAGATATAGCCAGCAATATTTAATATTTTCATCTCTGTTTGCCATTTGTCTCCTGGAAGTCCTTTTGCTTTTTAAGTGTAAACAGCCTCCTTGTTATCAGAAGGGGCTGTGTGTGCGTGTTCTTACTGAGTCTCTGATAATCTCAAAGCAATTTCTCTAAATGGATTAGTTTTGCACATATCGCGACAATCACTTCTAAGCCAGGGTATGTGGAATGTGATATCAGTCTCTCAAATTTACTGCTAATGCTCCATGTAGTACTTACACTGTGCCAAAGAGAGCAGTCTCCTGGAGTTTGTAAGATGTAACATGTATGGGTAATTTATCGAGGGGTGCTTGGAAAGTCGTCTTCAAGTTTATGGCTTCCAACACGATGGGAAATAACGCTATCTTTCTGCCACATTTTCTTGGTCTCTAACTGCATTTCTTGGACATTAGATACTATGTAACTAGTTTAATCTCCAGGAACAAGCAGGAATGAGTCTTCACATATGGGTATCGTCGGTACCGTCGGAGCCTGCGCGGGAACGCTCCCCAGCGTCCTGAAAGAAAGCTTTTGGGAGCATCCCACAGCGCCTGCGCGCTGCCTTCCAGCCTTTCCTAACTGCCTCTCTCCAGTTCTTCTTTTCCGCGGAGCCAGCAGGTCGTGTTTCCTGTCACCGCTGAAGAATTTCTTATTTTCTTTTATTTTTCTTTAGTCGCGTGTCTGCCTTCTCGATTCTGCACCGGTACTACCGGTCCTTTTTCTTTCTTTTAAAAAAAACAAAAAAAAACCTTTTCAGTGCATTTTTCTTCTGGGGCCTTAGGCCTACAGATATATTTTTCCCTCATGGAAAAACCCGCCTCTGGGTTTAAAAAATGCACAAAGTGCAGCAGCACTATTTCTGTCACTGACACCCATGACTGGTGTCTTAAATGTTTAGGTCCTGACCACTCCATTGCGGATTGTGAGTCCTGTTCCATGATGTCTAAAAGAGGGTTACAGAATCGGGCAGCTAAGCTCAGTACCCTGTTTCCCTCTGATGCAGCTTCTGTGGCATCGACATCTTCCAGGGCTGCTTCTTCATCCCATGGATCTCAGGTAACCAAACTTAAATCTGTCTGGTCCTCAAAGAGTTCATCTCCCTCCAAGTATCGAGATGCCCCCGGGCTTACTCTTGAGGATACCACACCGGCAAAATTACCCCGGCGGGAGGCTCCGGCTTCCAAAGCACTACCTATGGGGTCACAGGTTGACATCGATGGCTTGGCCTCGACCGATCACTTGTTACAATGTTCTGGGGTACCGGCAGTTTCTACCGGTACCGACATCCAGACATTGGTGGCGTCAGTGGATCAGAATATTCTGACCATGCAGCGTGCCATCACGGCATTCATTCAAGCTGCAACGCCTACGGTACCGCAACAAACCCCGTTGTCGGTACCTGTACCGATTCCGGTACCGGACCCGATATCGCTTCCGATACCAGTACTGCTTGCATCGACATCAGCATCGACCGCAGCGGTACACTATCCAGTGATGCCCATCAGTACCGGACCGGTACCGATTACTCCTGATGTCGATACCTCCCGGTACGCGCATCGGGCTCTAGGAGAGCATCCAGATAGTCGATACTTCGATTCCTCTGAAGACTCTGATTCTTCAGAAGCCTCAATTGAAGCATCGGGCATCCTTCCTCAGGAAACCTCTTCTCCAAAAAGGAGAATGTCTCCTCCTGAAGACTTGTCTTTTCAGGACTTCATTAGGGAGGTGGCCAAAGGCCTGTCCATCTCAGTAACCTCTGAGACTGAACCTAGAGCCAAAAAATTGGATATCCTACAATATCCTAAGGCTCCTAAAAAGGCAGCTACCTTACCAATACATGAGATTCTTTTTGAACACATGTTGGGCATATGGGAGACTCCTCTTTCCACCTCCCCTCATTCCAGAAGGTTGGACACCATGTATCGTGTTCCTCCTTATCCTGGGTTTCATAAGACTCAGCTTCCTCACCACTCTATTGTGGTAGAATCTGCTATGAAAAAGATCAAGAGTACAAAAAGACACTCCTCTGCTCCTCCAGGAAGAGAATGCAGAACTCTAGATGCCTTTGGCAGGAAAATCTTCCAGGCCAGTATGCTTGTTGCCAGAATCAACTCCTATAGAGTCTATATGGGGATGTTTCTGAAAGAAGTTACAGATCATCTGCAAACCTTATCTCCCTTTATCTCAGAAGATAAGAGAGAAGAATACATCACCTGGCTTAAACATGCACAGGATGTATCCAAGTTTTCCAACCGTGCAGCCTTTGACTCTTTTGAGGGGGCCAGTAGAGCCTCGGCTATTGCCATAGGTGCACGCAGAGTTGCTTGGTTGCAAGCCTCTGATTTGGAATCCTGGGTACAGGATGGTCTAGGTAACCTTCCCTGTACAGGCGAAAACCTGTTTGGCAAAGATTGGCAGGCAAAGGCCAACCAAATGGATGCTGAAAACTCTGCTTTAGATAGACTTTCAAGGTCTACTACTGCTCCTTTCAAAAAGAGGTTGTTCAAAAAGGGATCTTTCCCAAAGAAAGGGAAATTTTCTTCTTATGGTCAGGCCTCTTCTCAAGGTCGTTTTGCTACAAAGAGACAGCAACAACCAAAACAGGCCAAAACCTAGGCTGCGAGGACTGCTACGGCCCAACAGCCTCAGCCTCCTCAGGGCCTTTGACTTTCTACAAGAGAACTTAGCCTTTCTGGCTCTAGAACATCCAGAGCCTCTCGCCATCCCAGGAAGGTTAGCTCACTTTGCTCCCAGATGGGAACAAATCACAGCAGAGCAGTGGACCCTCTCCATCATAAAGGAAGGGTACAAACTTCATTTCTTAAACCTTCCTCATCACACCATGGTGAAACAGTTCAATTCTCCAACATCTCTCCTCAACCTTCTAGGTCAAGAGATTTCTACCCTTCTTGCCCAAGGGGCAGTAGAAGAAGTACCCCTTCTTCAACAGGTCTCAGGGTTCTACTCCCCCTATTTCCTCATTCCAAAGAAAACGGGGGGCTACAGACCCATATTAGAATTGAACAAGTTTCTATGCAAGGAGACATTCAAGATGACTTCTCTCGGAACTCTCCTTCCATACCTCCAAAGTCAGGACTGGCTTTGTTCTCTAGATCTCAAGGATGCGTACACCCATGTTCTCATCCATCCAACACACAGAAGATTCCTTCGGTTCCTTTACCAAGGAAAGCACTACCAATACAAAGTGCTTCCTTTCGGTCTGGCCTCTGCTCCAAGAGTGTTCACAAAATGCATGGCAGTAGTAGCTGCATTCCTGCGCACTCTAGGGATATTCGTATTCCCATATCTGGACGATTGGCTCATTCGAGCTCCAACCCAGTGTCAGACGGCTGCCTGGGTGAGAATCTTCACAGTCTTGTCAAGTGCATATATATATATGATTTGCAAGGTATTGTGGGCAATGTAGTTCATTCACACCAGACACAGCTGCTGACAATTTAGTTGTGCTCTTGGGTAAAGCCAATAAGATATTTATTTATGGGGTTATTTCTCCCAACACAGATATGCTTGGTAGCACATAAATTAGGTTACTTGCTTTCAGTGTTAACTTGGAAAAACAAAGTTAAAATCAGGAAAACAACAAATAAAAAGCCACAAAGCAAGAAACAAACTGTTCTTTTCAGGTTAACTTCTGATTACTTCCCACATAGATACAGAAGTGATTCTCTCCTAGCTCACAAGCAATTAGGTAAGGCTTAATTGCTAGCAGTTACCAGCTGAAACCCCTTAGCTGGCTTGCCTTCCACTGTGTGGGTCAAATCCTGCTTCAGGAGCTTTTCTGAGTAGATTAAAGAACAAATTTGTATTTCTTTGTGATGGTTGCTATACTTTATAACAGAAAGTTACCAACGGAGTTTAGATAGAGAGCAGTCCATATAAACAGGATCCTCATCTGCTATTATTCCCCCTTGTTCAACAAGCATGGTTCAATATCATGGATTGGCACAGATGAATCTCTCAATGGAGCATTTTCAGGAGAATACTTGTTTCCCTGCTGTCTTTCAAGGTTATAGCTAGGGCATAGATCAGGGTTCATACCTGAGCTTCCATTGCTGCTAGAGTTCCTCTTTATATAGCCTGGCCAGTATGTAGTCCAGTTCTTATGTCCAGCCTTCCAATCCAGATCCCTGGACACTGGATCTCTCTTCACATACCTTCTGGCACAGGTCTTAGGGTCCCTTCCACGTGCAGCCGTCTCCCTCACAGGTAGCCTCTGGTGATTCCTAGCTCTGCAGCACCATTCCTCTTCCAATGGTGTATGCTGGCCCTTGGAATACCTCCCAGTATACATACTGCTTTGGACTCTTCTAGACCTCTCAAAGGCTTTTCTCTTCCTTCTTCCAAAGGGTCTCTTTCCCTCTCTGTCCGTCCGGTTTGGCTTCTGCTTCTGATGACCCTTCAGATGAAGCTGATGATCAAACTCAAGCTGATTCTCAGGATACTGAGGACAATTCTCTGGATATCCAAGGTGATCATAAAGATGGTCATCTGTAGAATAAACTCTACTCTTATTCTGCTTAGATGAGTGCTCCTCCCTAACACAGCACAGCTGTGCTGAATCAGGCCCTGCCCTTTGAGATGAGTGCTTAGGGATTACCTCATAGCCCTCCTGATTGAACACACGTTTCCCCACTTCAGCTCCTCTAATGGCTGTTGGAAACCTGGTGCATTCTGGGACTGGTAGTCTTTTATGGGAAAATTCTGTTTTCTTATTTCTACCAGAACTGACAGGTTGCTTGTTCAGAGTCACTTCACCTTTTCTATAGCTCCTTCCTGAGCTATGATAAGCTTCCTTATCACACCAGTCAGAGGCCCAGACTTTCCTGGCCTGCACAAGGCGTGTTCTTCAGTATCTGGGACTGGTAATCAACATTCCAAAATCCCATCTCACCCCTACTCAGTCTCAAGAGTTCATAGGGGCCTTACTGGATACCACAACTGCAAGGGCCTATCTTCCCCAGGCCCGTTGCCTACGCTTGGTGCAGTTAGCCTCCCAGATTCAGTTAAAATCCCATTTAACTGCTCAAGAGATGTTGCAACTCTTAGGCCACATGGCATCCACGGTGCATGTGGTTCCCTATGCTTGCCTTCATATGAGAGCAGCTCAGTGGACCCTTTCCTCCCAATGGACCCAGGCATCAGGTTGCCTGTCAGACAAAATAGCAACCTCCAGTCACCTTTTTTGGTCCCTCCACTGGTGGAAGTCCACTCAGAATCTGTTGCTAGGGTCCCTCTTTCAACAGGTGTTACCCCAAGCCACCCTTACAACAGATGCCTCTCCAAGGGGTTGGGGGGCTCATCTACAAGATCTCTCAACCCAAGGCATCTGGTCTCCACAGGAGACATCTCTTCATATCAACCTCTTAGAGCTCAGAGCAATCTTTCTGGCTCTCAGAGTATTCCACACCCTGCTCAGCTACAGGACAGTCCTCATCCATACGGACAACCAGGTAGCCATGTTCTTCGTGAACAAGCAGGGGGGGACTGGCTCTCTGTCGCTTTGCAACAAAGCTCTGAGATTGTGGGCCTTCGCCAGAGAGCATCAAATCCATCTCATGGCAGTGTATCTTCCAGGGGTTCAAAACTCTTGGGCAGACAGAGTCAGTCGAGTTCTGCTTCCGCACGAATGGTCCCTCCATGGGGACCACATATCCAGAATCTTTCGGATTTGGGGCACCCCAGACATAGACCTGTTTGCAAGGCCGTGGAATGCCAAACTTCCCTGGTTCTGTTCCAGGATTCCATGTCAGGGAGTTCAGGCCAGGGATGCCTTCCTCCTTCATTGGGGGCAAGACTTCCTCTATGCCTTTCCACCTATTCCCCTAATCCCCAAGACTCTGTTCAAGCTTCAGAGAGACAAGGGGACTATGATCCTCATAGCACCACTTTGGCCACGCCAAGTGTGGTACCCTCTACTGCTGCATCTCTCTCAAGCTCCCTCCCTAGACCTGGGGTCTGCTCCAGATCTCCTCTCCCAGGAGGAGGGAACCTTGTGGCACCCAAATCCTCAGTCTCTTCATCTCAGGGCCTGGTTGCTGAAGGCCTAGACCAGCGATGGCGAACCTATGGCACGCATGCCAGCTGTGGCACGCGAAGGCCTTGCAGCTGGCACGCGGGAAGGTCCGCAGAAAAATAAGAAGCTGGCTCTGACTGCTGCCGCGGACGCGGCAAGGGCAGAATGCAGCGTCCCGCGGGGCCCCCTCCGCCTGCTAAGCCCCTCTGCAAGAGCTTTCAGATTCGCGAGGGAGAGCGTCTCCCTCGCGTCTCTGTTAAGCCCGCAGGGGCTAATGGGAAATTTCCCATCAGCCCCTTTAGACGCGAGGGACTGATGGGAAATTTCCCATTAGCCCCTGCGTGCTTAACAGAGACACGAGGGAGATGCTCTCCCTCGCGAATCTGAAAGCCCTTGCAGAGGGGCATAGCGGGCGGAGGGGGCCCCGCGGGACATTGCAATCTGCCGCGGCAGCAGCCAGAGCCTGCTTTTTTTTTTTAAAAATTTGCCAGGGGGTTAGGACTGCTAATGGGCAGGGGGGGGGGGGTTAGGACTGCTAATGGGCAGGGAGGAGGGGGGTTAGGACTGCTAATGGGCAGGGAGGAGGAGGGGGGTTAGGACTGCTAATGGGAAGGGAGGAGGAGGGGGGGGGGTTAGGACTGCTAATGGGCAGGGGGGGGGGTTAGGACTGCTAATGGGCAGGGAGGAGGGGGGGGGTTTAGGACTGCTAATGGGCAGGGAGGGAGGGAGGGGGGGTTAGGACTGCAGGGGGGGTTAGGACTGCTAATGGGCAGGGAGGGAGGGAGGGAGGGGGGTTAGGACTGCTAATGGGCAGGGAGGGAGGGAGGGGGGGGTTAGGACTTGCTAATGGGCAGGGAGGGAGGGAGGGAGGGGGGGGTTAGGACTGCTAATGGGGAGGGAGGGAGGGAGGGGGGGTTAGGACTGCTAATGGGCAGGGAGGGGGGGGGTTAGGACTGCTAATGGGCAGGCAGGGAGGAGGGAGGGGGGTGTTAGGACTGCTAATGGGCAGGGAGGGAGGGAGGGGGGGTTAGGACTGCTAATGGGCAGGGAGGGAGGGAAGGGGGGAGGTTAGGACTGCTAATGGGCAGGGAGGGGGGGTTAGGACTGCTAATAGGGAGGGAGGGGGGGTTAGGACTGCTAATGGGCAGGGGGGGGCGGGCGGGCGGGGTAGGACTGCTAATGGGCTGTGGGCTGATGGGGGCTGTCTGGAAATGGGGTGATGGGGGTTAGGACGTAATGGGTTATAGGGGGGGCTTAAACTGAAAATGGGGTGATGGGGGTTTAGGACTGGAAGTGGGTTGATGGGGGGGGGCTAGGACTGGTATTGGGTTGGGGGGTTGCTAGGACTGGAAATGGGCTGATGGGGGGCTAGGACTGGAAATGGGCTGATGCAGGGACTAGAAGGGAATGGATGCTGGGTGAGGCTGGAACTAGAAGGGAGCTGATGTTGGGGGAGGATTAGAATGGGATGGGGCTGGGAGAGTAAAATGGAGAGGGGAAAAATATTTTGTGTGGGAGGGATAAAAAATCTACAATTGGCCGGGTATTGGGAGAGTAAGTGGGGATTGAGGATGGAGGGGTAAAATTTGAGTGGATGAAATAGGAATGAGGAAAGAGCAAAAGGAGAAAGATTAGTATGTTAAAGCGGATGTAGAGAGAGAGAATGGAAAAAAAAACTAGAAGAGAGAAGAAAGGACAAATGGACAGCAGATGATGGAGAGTTAGCAGAAAACATGAAGAAACCAGAAGAAAGTGGCTGGAGCAATTGCAACTGAGCTGAGGTATTCTGTTTATGTAATTCCTTTTTGACATTGCCACTTGTTCTCTTTCCCCAGTAGGTCATGTATTGTTATTGTCTGAAATGTATTGGTTTAATATTTGCAGTGTTGCCTTTTGATAGGTATGGTGTGGTGCTTTGTGAGTCCTGGTAGTGCTGTTAGGATACGGCGGGTTTGCTATTGGTTCAAAATGGGCAGTGTTTGTAGTAGTTCCTAATGTGCCTGGCGGTTGGCACTGGATTATAGTAATGTAGAAATCTTTTAGTCTGTCTTTATCCATACACTCATTAAGAGACATGTTTACTAAAAGTTAGTGTATGTTAGCATTATGCAAATATTTATGCAAATTGACGTGCTGGCACTTTGAGGAAATTCTTTGGTTTTGTGCGGCAGTTTGGGCACTCGGGCTCAAAAATGTTAGCCATCACTGGCCTAGACCTTCAAGATTTACACCTTTCTCAGCAGGTGAAGGATATCCTTCATTTATTTATTTATTTATTTATTTAAAGTCTCTTTTATACCCCGCTATTCAGCATCAGCGCGGTTTACAATAAACAGTGAACATACACATTTCCAATAGTACTTTGTGTTTACATATGAACAGGATATTCAACTTGGCTAACAGGGTAAATATGTACAACCACAATATATACAATATATACAATTTGTAGGCTGTATATATGCTTCCAGAAAGCCTTCCACCAGACGTTCCTATGCTTCCAGAAAGCCTTCCACCAGACGTTCCTATGCTTTTAAATGGAAAAGGTTTTCCATTTGGTGTGCAGAGAAGGGTCTCAACCCTCTTGCAATACCTCTGAATTCTTTACTAGACTATTTGCTGCATTTATCCCATGCAGGCCTTAAAACAAATTCAATCAGAGTCCATTTGAGTGCTATTGCAACATCCCTTAAACCTCTCAATGGACAATCTATTTCCTCTCATCCTCTTATAGCAAGATTCATGAGAGGCCTTCTTTTGACTAAACCTCCCATTAGACCACCTCCAGTGGCATGGGACTTGAATCTGGTTCTTGGCCAGCTTATGAAGCCACCCTTTGAACCCTTAGCTACTACCTCCTTGAAATTCCTTTCCTGGAAGGTTATTTTTCTTATTGCAGTCACCTCAGCTCGCCGTATGAGTGAGTTGCAAGCTTTAGTGGCTAATCCTCCTTATACAAGGTTCCATCATGACAAGGTAGTCCTCAGAACTAATCCTCACTTTATGCCTAAAGTGGTCTCGCCTTTTCATTTGAACCAGGAGGTGTATTTACCTGTCTTTTTTCCAGGACCTCATGCATCAAGTGCAGAGAGGAATCTTCATACCCTGGATTGTAAAAGAGCACTTGCTTTCTACTTACAAAGGACACAGCAACATAGAAAGTCCTCTCAACTTTTTGTTGCTTTTGATCCTTCTCATTTAGGACTTCCAGTCTCTAAGAGAACTCTGTCCAATTGGATTGCTCAGTGTATTTCCTTTGCCTACCAAAGTAAGATCCTTTCTCTGGAGGGCCATGTCACAGCTCACAATGTGAGGGCCATGGCAACTTCTATGGCTCATCTAAATTCTGTGTCCATCGACCAAATCTGTCGAGCGGCCACCTGGGCATCGGTTCATACCTTCACAGCCCATTACTGCTTGGACAAGGACTCCCGCCGGGATGCCTTGTTTGGTCAGGCTGTTCTCAAACACCTGTTCCATACCTAATCAACTCCTACCCTCCATCCCTGAACTGGATGCCTGAGATTCATGGGTAAAGGTAGAGCCCTTCCCAGGGACTCACAATCTGGGTGATCTCCTAGGCATCTCTAGCTGGGGAGTCCCCATATGTGAAGACTCATTCCTGCTTGTTCCTGGAGATAGCACAGTTACTTACCTGTAACAGGTGTTCTCCAGGACCAAGCAGGAAGTCAGTCCTCACATATGGGTGACGTCGGCGCCGACGGAGCCCTCGCGGAGCAATTTTCCCCAGCTTTCAAAGAAAGCCTTTGGGAATTGCAGCGCGCATGCGCGGTCGCCTTCCCGCCCAAGGGTGCCATCTTAGCCAGTCTTCTTTTTTCCGCGGAGCCCTACAGACGTACCCGTCGTGTCCCCGCGAAAAAGTTGATTTTGTTAGTAATTTTCTCTCTTTTTTCTTCGGTTCGACGCCGGTCTTTTTCCCGCCCGGACTCGCGACGCGGGTCACGAGTCCTCTTCTTCTTTTTCGGTTTTTCTGACTTAGTCAGTTTCGTTTTCGGTTTTTCCCTGGCAGCCCGGTCCTTTGACCTCGCAGGGGCCCTTTTTCCCCCGATGGCTGCCAGTGGTTTCAAGCGGTGTGTTCAGTGTGACCGAAATATGTCACTAACTGACACACACGACAATTGCCTCCGCTGCCTGGGCCCGGATCATGAAGAAATGATCTGTGGGGCCTGCGGCAAAATGTCCTCCAAAGCGTTGAGAAGTCGGCGGCATCAGCGGGATAGGATTTCGCTGACCCCAGCCGTACCCGGACCTCGTCGGAGGCCTCCGCGTCCAGAGGTTCCAGCTCGGACCGTCGCCGGAGTTCCTCCGACAGGGGTTCTCCCTCCGGGGACCATCGACGGAAGGTGAAACCCGCGAGGGCGGCGTCGGTGGACGCTCCTGGCTCCGCGAGGGCCAGGTCGCATAGCCCCGATAGCCGTCCCGGGTCCTTGGAGAAGGAGCACCTCTCGAAGCGACCTCGCCTGGAGTCGGAGCTGCCTGCTTGGGTAAGTCCTGTGGTCCTCCTGGACTCGCCTCCGAGACCGCCGACGTCGGGCCCGACGCCGTCGGGGCCCGAGTCGGGGGCTGCTGGGTCACCTGAGGTCGGACTCAGGTTGACGGCCTTGGAGAGCAGACTGTCTGCCTTCATGGACCAGCAGCGGGCACTGCTCGCTAGCCTCGCTGGCGCCGCTGCCCCGACCGCCGGGACGTCGACGTCTAAGTCGACCCCGGAGACCGAGCCGATCCTCGAGTCCATGCGAACTCGAGTCGATCCTCGGTCGAGGTCACCCTCGGCCTCCCGTTCGGGACCGAGGTCACCGACGCCGACTCCCTCGGCGTCGGGGCGGCAGGCGCCGCGGCCTGCCCGGGCCGACCCCACCGATTCCTCGTCGGAGTCGGTCTGGGAGTTTGAAGAGGAAGAGTCACCTGATTCTTTTCGGACTCGGTGTGTCCCCTCGGACTCACCTGAGTCCGAACCTCGGAAGCAGTCCCCCCCGGAGGATGCCCGGTTCTCGGACTTCATCAGGGATATGGCCAAGGCTTTGGCCTTCCCTGCGGATCCCGAGGAGGAGCCTCGAGCCGAATAGCTCGACGCCCTCCAGTATGACTCTCCCGCCAGGGAACACTTTACTGTACTGGTTCCTCCCATGCTGGAACGACTACTCTTCCGCATGTGGGAGAGTCCGGCCTCCTCGCCGGTCCTGAGCAAGCGGGTCGATTCTATCTATCGAGTCCGCAAGAGCCCTGGCTTCCAAAAGCACAGCTACCACACCATTCCATGGTAGTGGAATCGGCCATGCATCGTCTTAAGAGCCAGAAGATGCACTCCTCGGTGCCTCCTGGCAGGGAGGCCCGTAACCTGGATGGCCTTGGTAAGAAGTGTTTCCAGGGCTTTATGCTTGCGTGTCGTGTCCAGACCTACCAGCTATACATGGGCATGTATCTCCGGGACCTGGCTAAAGAGCTAGCCGGATTCTCCGCTGGTTTGTCCGAGGAACCTTTGCGGAGGTTCCTGGCCTTGTCCCCTGGCATTCGGGAATGCTCAAAATTCATATCCCGAGCAGCCTATGATGGCTTTGAAGCATCGGCTCGAGTGGCCGCAGCCGGCATCGGTGCCCGCCGACAGGCTTGGCTTCAGTCGTCTGACCTTGAGCCCTGGGTGCAGGACAAGTTGGTCGATGTCCCCTGCCGAGGTGAAAACCTCTTTGGCAAGCCCATGGTTGAAAAGGCTGCACAGATCGAGACGGAGACTCTCACCAGGACTAGGCTTTCTAGGAAGACCTCCGCCCCTTCCCAGAAAAAGAAGGGCTCGGGAAAGAAGTCCTTTTACCCGAGGAAGGCGGCTGCCTACAAACACTACCCCCAATATCAGGCCCCTGCAGCTCCCCAACAGGGCCAGCAGGCCAAGGGACGGGGTAACGGGTCCCGTAGGCAGCAAGCCCCCAAGCCTGCACCACCAGCCCCTGCTCAGCAGGGTGGGGGTTTTTGACTCCTTAAGCATAGCCTCTCCCCCTCCGCTGGCTCCTCCCAGCACCGGAGGCCGGCTGGTTCACTTCGCCCACAGGTGGTCCAGCATCACTTCAGATGCCTGGGTGCTTCAAGTCGTAAGAGAAGGCTATCTTCTCCACTTCCACCAGGTCCCTCCCTCCTATTTCCCGGGAGAACCTCCACGACTCCCTCTGCACAGGGACTTACTCCTTCAGGAGTTAGCAGGTCTTCTACAGGAACAGGCGGTGGAACCGGTGCCCCACCACCTGAGAGGTCAAGGTTTTTATTCCAGGTACTTTCTAGTACCAAAAAGGACAGGAGGCCTCAGACCCATCCTGGACTTGCGCAACCTCAACAGGTTCCTCGTGCGGGAAAAGTTCAAAATGCTTACCCTTGGAATCCTTCTGCCCTACCTCCAGCAGGGAGATTGGCTATGCTCCTTGGATCTAAAGGATGCCTACACGCACATCCTCATCCACCCAAGCCACCGCCAATACCTAAGGTTTGTGGTGGCAGGAAATCATTACCAGTACAGAGTACTGCCCTTTGGCCTGTCCTCCGCACTGCGAGTCTTCACAAAATGTCTCGCGGTGGTGGCGGCCCATCTCCGGCTTCACGGCCTCTGTCTTTCTGTACTTCGACGACTGGCTCATCAGAGCAGCGTCCGCTCCGGAGGTCACCAACGCCACACGCCGCACTGTGACTCTTCTGCAGTACTTGGGCTTTGTCATAAACTTCGCAAAGTCCACTTTGCTCCCCTCACAGGATCTCGAGTTCATCGGCGCAAGACTGCACCCTCCTCAGGCGCGAGCTTTCCTGCCTCTCGACAGGGCTCAACGGCTCATGGACCTAGCCGACCGTTTTCGCAGCCAGTCCCTGGTCTCCGCCAGGCGCTTCCTGAGACTGCTCGGCCATATGGCTTCCACCGTCCATGTGACCCCCAATGCCCGCCTGAATATGCGGCCTGCTCAATGGTGTCTTCGCAAGCAGTGGCAACAAGCCACAGGCGGCCTAGCAGACCTAGTGCGCGTCTCCGAGCCGCTGGCCTCGTCTCTCCAGTGGTGGCGTCATCGGCCGAACCTGGTACTCGGCATGCCTTTTCAGTCACCTCAGCCGGCCCAGGTGCTGACGACAGATGCGTCCCTCCTGGGTTGGGGAGCACATTGTCAAGGGGCGCGTACTCAGGGCCTCTGGACCACGTGGGAGTCTGCTCAGCAGATCAACTTCCTGGAGCTCAGAGCGATCCGCCTGGCTCTCAAGGCTTTCTCCCACCTGACCTCTCACCAGTCCATCCTTGTCCAGACGGACAATCAAGTTGCCATGTTCTACGTGAACAAACAGGGGGGCACGGGCTCCTTCCTTCTCTGTCGGGAAGCACAGAAGCTCTGCTCTTGGGCCGTCAGTCACGGCGTTCTTCTCAAGGCAGTTTATCTCCCAGGCCAAGAAAATTGCCTGGCGGACAAACTCAGCAGGATCCTCCAGCCGCACGAGTGGCGCCTGGATCCCTTAGTAGTTCAGAAGCTCTTTCTAAAGTGGGGCCTCCCCACGATGGATCTCTTTGCCAGTCCTCACAACCGGCAACTTCCTCGCTTCTGCTCTCGTCAGCCACACCCCCTTCGAGTTGCGGCAGACGCTTTTCTACTCTCATGGTCGGAGAGCCTTCTGTATGCTTTTCCTCCCATCCCGCTAGTCTCTCAAACTCTTTTCAAGGTTCTCCGAGACAAAGCTTCCATGATCCTGGTGGCCCCTCGCTGGCCCAGACAGCCGTGGTTTCCACTCCTGCTGCAATTGGCGGTAGAGGATCCATTCCCTCTGGGGTTTCAACTGGATCTCCTCACTCAGGATCAGGGGTCTCTGCTACACCCCAACCTCAGATC
Organism: Ichthyophis bannanicus; assembly: GCA_033557465.1. Taxonomy (NCBI): domain Eukaryota; kingdom Metazoa; phylum Chordata; class Amphibia; order Gymnophiona; family Ichthyophiidae; genus Ichthyophis; species Ichthyophis bannanicus. The sequence goes on along the minus strand of CM066035.1, from coordinate 920,729,733 downwards.
TCTCAATCTAATGGCCTGGCTGCTCAGAGGGTAGTCCTTGCTCCCCTTCTCCTGCCGGCAGAGGTGGAGGAGGTCGTCCTGGCTTCTCGGCGACCTTCTACCCGCAAATGCTACGCCAGTGATGGCTAACCTTTTTGAGCCCGAGTGCCCAAACTGCCGCACAAAACCAAAGAATTTCCTCAAAGTGCCAGCACGTCAATTAAAGCCCCATTTGCATAAGGTGCTTCATTTGCATAAATATTTGCATAATGTTACCATACACTAACTTTTAGTAAACATGCCTCTTAATGAGTATATGGATAAAGAAAGACTAAAAGGTTTCTACATTACTATAATCCAGTACCAACCGCCAGGCACATTAGGAACTACTACAAACGCTGCCCATTTAGAACCCATAGAAAACCCGCCGTATCCTAACAGCACTACCAGGACTCACAAAGCACCATACTCTAACTATCAAAAGGCAACACTGCAAATATTAAACCAATACATCTCAGAGAACAACAATACATGACCTACTGGGGAAAGAACAAGTGGCAATGTCAAATAGGAATTATATAAACAGAATACCTCAGCTCAGTTACACATGCAGAACAGACCATCACCAAACAAGGAATCACAATTTAGAAACAGGAAGACAATAATTAAACTGGGAACCCCAAAAGCCAAACTTGGAATATACAACAACACTGTAGAAATAAAACTATATATTAATTTCCTCTTGTACTAAACAAAGCGCAAAAATTAATGATGCACATTTCCCAGAGCTGACATATTCCAGTTAATAAATTCAAAATAAAGAGATATTTTTCTACCTTTTGTGCATTTTTTTTCAGTTGCAATTGTTCCAGCCACTTTCTTCTGGTTTCTTCGTGTCTTCTGCTAACTCTCCATCTGCTGTCCATTTGTCCTTTCTTCTGTCTTCTTGTTTTTTTTTTCCATTCTCTCTCTACATCTGCTTTAACATACTAATCTTTCTCCTTTGGCTCTTTCCTCATTCCTATTTCATCTACTCAAAATTTACCCCTCCATCCTCAATCCCCACTTACTCTCCCAATACCCGGCCAATTGTAGATTTTTTATCCCTCCCACACAAAATATTTTTCCCCTCTCCATTTTACTCTCCCAGCTCCATCCCATTCTAATCCTCCCCCAACACCAGCTCCCTTCTAGTTCCAGCCTCACCCAGCATCCATTCCCTTCTAGTCCCTGCATCAGCCCATTTCCAGTCCTAGCAGCCCCCCAACCCAATACCAGTCCTATCCCCCCCTCATCAACCCACTTCCAGTCCTAACCCCCCCGCACCCCATTTTCGGTTTAAGAAGCCCCCCCCCCTATAACCCATTACCAGTCCTAACCCCCCACTTCCAGTCAGCCCCCCATAGCCCATTGCCAGTCCTAACCCCCCCCATCAGCCCACAGTCCATTACCAGTCCTAACCCCATCAGCCCACCTCAAGTCCTAACCCCTCCCCATCAGCCCATTTCTTGTCCCAGCCCCCCCATAGCCCATTATCAGTCCTAAACCCCCCATAGCCCATTACCAGTCCTAACCCCATCAGACCACCTCCAGTGTTAACCCCCCATCAGCCCATTTCCAGTCCTAACCCCACCCAACAGCCCATTAGCAGTCCTAACCCCCCCTAGCCCATTAGCAGTCCTAACCCCCCCCCCCTAGCCCATTAGCAGTCCTAACCCCCCCTCCTAGCCCATTAGCAGTCCTAACCCCCATCACCCCATTTCCAGACAGCCCCCATCAGCCCACAGCCCATTAGCAGTCCTAACCCCCCCTAGCCCATTAGCAGTCCTAACCCCCCCTCCTAGCCCATTAGCAGTCCTAACCCCCCTAGCCCATTAGCAGTCCTAACCCCCCCCTCCTAGCCCATTAGCAGTCCTAACCCCCCCCAGCCCATTAGCAGTCCTAACCCCCCCCCTACCCCATTAGCAGTCCTAACCCCCCGCCCCCCAGCCCATTAGCATTCCTAACCCCCCCCAGCCCATTAGCAGTCCTAACCCCCCCCTAGCCCATTAGCAGTCCTAACCCCCCCCCCTCTCTAGCCCATTAGCAGTCCTAACCCCCCCCCATAGCCCATTACCAGTCCTAACCCCCCATCACACCCCATTTCCAGACAGCCCCCATCAGCCCACAGCCCATTAGCAGTCCTAACCCCCCCTAGCCCATTAGCAGTCCTAACCCCCCCCCTAGCCCATTAGCAGTCCTAACCCCCCCTAGCACATTATCAGTCCTAACCCCCCCAGCCCATTAGCAGTCCTAACCCCCCCTAGCCCATTAGCAGTCCTAACCCCCCCCTCTCTAGCCAATTAGCAGTCCTAACCCCCCCCCATAGCCCATTACCAGTCCTAACCCCCCATCACCCCATTTCCAGACAGCCCCCATCAGCCCACAGCCCATTATCAGTCCTCACCCCCCCCAGCCCATTCGCAGTCCTAACCCCCCCTCCTAGCCCTTTAGCAGTCCTTACCCCCCCCCAGCCCATTAGCAGTCCAAACCCCCCCCAGCCCATTAGCAGTCCAACCCCCCCCTGCCCATTAGCAGTCCTAACCCCCCATCACCCCATTTCCAGACAGCCCCCATCAGCCCACAGCCCATTAGCAGTCCTAACCCCCCCTAGCCCATTAGCATTCCTTACCCCCCCCCTAGCCCATTAGCAGTCCTAACCCCCCCCTCCTAGCCCATTAGCAGTCCTAACCCCCCCCTAGCCCATTAGCAGTCCAAACCCCCCCCCCCCAGCCCATTAGCAGTCCTAACCCCCCCCTCCCGGCAAATTAAAAAACAGAAAAAGCGGGCTCTGGCTGCTGCCGCGGACGCATGCAGTGTCCCGCGGGGCCCCCTCCGCCCGCTAAGCCCCTCTGCAAGGGCTTTCAGATTCGCGAGGGAGACAGCGTCTCCCTCGCGTCTCTGTTAAGCCCGCAGGGGCTAATGGGAAATTTCCCATCAGTCCCTCGCGTCTAAAGGGGCTGATGGGAAATTTCCCATTAACCCCTGCGGGCTTAACAGAGACGCGAGGGAGACGCTGTCTCCCTCGCGAATCTGAAAGCCCTTGCAGAGGGGCTTAGCGGGCGGAGGGGGCCCCGCGGGACACTGCATGCTGCCGCGTCCGCGGCAGCAGCCAGAGCCCGCTTTTTCTTTTTTTGCGGACCTTCACGCGTGCCAGCTGCAAGGCCTTCGCGTGCCACAGCTGGCACGCGTGCCATAGGTTCGCCATCGCTGTGCTACGCCCTTAACTGGCGTCGCTTTTCCGTTTGGTGTACCCAACAGTCTCTGGATCCCTTCTCCTGCTCGGTGTCGGTGATCTTGCAGTACCTGCTATACCTCTCTAATCTGGGACTTAAGTCCAACTCCGTCAAAGTTCACCTCAGTGCTCTTTCAGCACATCATGTGCCGGTGGGAACGGCAGACCTCTTTCCAGCGACCCTCTCGTAGCGAGGTTTCTCCGAGGTCTCCTTCTACTTAAACCACCTCTGCGCCCGCCAGCGCCTGACTGGGATCTGAATGTGGTTTTTACAGCGGATCACCTGTCCGCCTTTTGAACCTATGGCTACCTGTTCTCTCCGTTTTCTTTCTTGGAAAACATTGTTCTTGATAGCCCTCACTTCCGCTAGGCGCGTAAGTGAATTGCAGGCCTTCGTGTCTGATCCCCCTTACACTCGGTTCTACAAAAATAGGGTAGTCCTACGGACTCACCCAAAATTTCTTCCAAAAGTGGTATCCCCTTTTCACATCAATCAGGAGGTGGTACTTCCGACCTTCTTTCCCAGACCACACTCCAGCCGAGCTGAAATGGTCCTCCATACCCTGGACTGTAGAAGGGCATTAAACTTCTACCTTGACCGTACGCGGGAGCACCGTAAAGCTACTCAGCTTTTTGTGTCTTTTGATCCCAATAAATTGGGACTCCCGGTCTCCAAGCGTACTCTGTCCATCTGGGTTGCGGACTTTATCACTTGGGCTTATGGGGCAGCCGGACTCTCCTTGGATGGTCGAGTCACGGCTCATTGTGTTCGGGCAAAGGCTTCGTCAGTGGCTTACCTCCGCTCTGTTCCACTGGCAGACATCTGTCGGGCCGCTACTTGGTCTTCGAGCCAGACTTTTGCGGTCCATTACTGTCTCGAGAGGGAGTCCCGCAGGGACAGTGCTTTCGGACAGGCAGTCCTCCGTAATCTCTTTGAGGTTTGAGCAACTCCTACCCTCCATCCCGGATGTGGGCTACCGGTGGGTAATAATTCAGCGAAGATTCTTTTCTTCTGTGCTGCTGAGCTAGAGGGAGCTCATTTTTGTGCTTAGGGTCTCCGGTAGCCTTAAGCTTGGGAGTCCCATATGTGAGGACTGACTTCCTGCTTGGTCCTGGAGAAAGCGTAGTTACTCACCTGTAACAGGTGTTCTCCAGGAGCAGCAGGAATCAGTCCTCACAACCCTCCCTCCTCCCCTTGGAGTTGCAATCATCTGCTTAAGTTTTTTTGCAAATTTTTATGCTGTCTTTTTTAGCTATGTCATCTGACTGGCTAAGATGGCACCCTTGGGCGGGAAGGCGACTGCGCATGCGCGCTGCAATTCCCAAAGGCTTTCTTTGAAAGCTGGGGAAAATTGCTCCGCGAGGGCTCCGTCGGCGCCGACGTCACCCATATGTGAGGACTGATTCCTGCTGCTCCTGGAGAACACCTGTTACAGGTGAGTAACTACGCTATCTCTGGGAACAGCAGGAATAAGTCTTCACAACCCCCCCACCTCCCCTAGGAGTTGTATCTCTCTCTCTCTCTATCTTTCCTTTCCTCTCTCTCTCTCTTTGTCTCAGCTTTAAAACTCGAACTGGAGAGAGGCAGTTAGGAAAGGCGGGAAGGCAGCGCGCAGGCGCTGTGGGATGCTTCCAAAAGCTTTCTTTCAGGACGCTGGGGATCGTTCCCGCGCAGGCTCCGTCGGTACCGACGATACCCATATGTGAAGACTTATTCCTGCTGTTCCCAGAGATCACCTGTTACAGGTAAGTAACTGTGCTTTACTTCTTCAAGCAACACTGTTATTTGTTAACTATGTACTTGGTACTTTTGTTCAATGTAAACCGCTTTGACCAGGTGAAAAGCAGTATATAAGCCTAGTAAAATAAAGTAAAATAAAATAAAGACCCTCTCCCTCTCAATGCGATTCACAGAATAGTCTTTTGGGAGTGTCACCTCTATAATCAATGCCATTCTGGTGTCTTCTCCTTTACCACTATGTCTAGCTTCCTTGCACCAGCTGTGGTGAAGAGCGCCCTCCTGAGGAAATGGAGACTGAAGGAAATCCTGAAATGCAGCAGGATTTACACAGGATTTACAATCCTAAAAGGAAAAAAAAGCCCTCTTCTGGTGAGCTGAGAATGAAGATCAGCCCAGGGGAGGAGTTCAGCAGTGCTGATTGGGCACACCCAGGGGTTGGACGGGTTGTGGCTGAAAAAGAATCCCTTTATGAAGTGGTGAATGACACTGCTAAAGAGAACTGGAGGGGAAAGACCCGGATGGAGATCAAGCAGATGACCAAGCAGACCAAGGGGAAGCAGAAGCAGAAGAGCTGTGAGAAACAGGAAAGCCATGAGCAGAGGACCAGGAAGCAGTTTGGCTGCACGTCTGAGCCTGGTAGCAGCAGAGGACCTGCAAGGATCTTAACAGGTGCTTGGAAAGGAAGTCCTACGAGAAGTGGACGAAGCCCTGGTTTAGAGTCTTGGGAAAAGGCAGAGCCCTCGTGGATACAGTTTGGATCGGAGAGACCCAGAAGCACTCACAGCTACAAAGCTTTTGAGCTACCTAAAAGGAGAGGAGCCTGGCAGAAAGACAGCAGTTTCTATAGGAACCTGGATAGAGAAGGTAAAGTCCCATCTCCTATATTTAAGGCTGTTTTAAAAGATCCCAATTGTTACCCTGAGTCATTCAAGCCAAGAGCTGAAGGGGGAAATATTATTGACTGGGAGAAAAACTCAATGTTGGCTGACAACGGTTTGTCAGGAACTGAACAGGCTGAATTGCTCCTTCAGGACTTTAAAGAATTCTTAGAATTGAAAGCAGGCAGACAGTCAAAGCTGAATGAGGACAATAGTTCTGTGCAGTCAGAAGATTTTATGCAAGTGGAAAATGCCTTACCTTTGATAAACTCTGACGGTAATAGCATGGACTGTTCAATATGCTGTAAGGAAATAGCAGTATAACAAAGCTTGCCTGTACCTTGTATGAAAAGAATACAACGTGGAAGTTTCTGCTGCCGTGCTCTGAAAACCTAATTGTTTGCACCTGAGTTTGAGTTCACACTGTGAAGGGAACAGTGATTGCATGAGGCCGCAATATATGTAAGTCACCTCTTGAGGCAGAGCTGAGTTAAGCTCCATAGAAGAAAAGCTGATCTCACTTTACGTTGTCTTATATTCCTGAGTTTCTTCTGTTACCATTTAAAGTACCATTTATGTTCATGTATCTGAATTTTGATGCGCTTGAGGAATCTCCCCAACACGAATAAAATATTCTTGGAAAGCCTTACCGTCTCTGGCGCAACTACATTTATCAGTGAGAGAAAGGAGAACAAAACTACATCTCCCATCATTCCAAGAGAGTAGTTTTAATCCATTCCTCACGGGACAATAGGCCACTCCTGTCCTTTAGCCCTAGGGCGGGGGCAGGAGCGTCGCACAGCTTTATATATTTTTTAAATTTAGACTTTTATTGAACAGCATTAAACATACAACAGCTACATCCTGAGCCAACAATTTTGAAGTATAAAGAAAAGAAGCCCCCCCCTTGAGAAGGCCTTCTAGACAGTTAGCCCAATAATGGCTGCCATCAATTGGTGAATTGTTCTCCCTGTTGCCTCCGCAAGGCTGTGAGACATTCCATCAGCATGATCGTCCTTAGGTGCACTTACCACTCATCTATCACTGGAGCTGCTAATGTCTTCCAGTTCCATGCAATCTCACCCCTCGCCGCTTGCAGGCCAGCATGAATTGGTCAAATCCATTTCCTGTGCCCTGATTTCTGGCCAGATGCCTAACAGATAGAACCCCAGGTCCATACTCGCATCAATCTAAAAGACCCCCTGCACCTGTTCCCTAATTTGGCCCCAGTACCGGATCATTTCAGGACACTCCCACCAGATGTGCAAGAAAGTCCCCCTCCCCCCCACTCCCACCAGCACTTGTTCAAAGTTTGCGGGAGCATCGTATAATACCACCAATATAACAGCTTATGGGAGACTTCCCTAATGGCCACTGAAATGGTCTGTCTCCCTACCTCCTCGCACACATGCATCCATTCCTTCTCATCCAATTCCTTCCCCAAATTCCTATCCCGTGCCCTCTGGTAAGGAAAGTTGTGCACAGGGATCCCCTGCAAACCCCAATACAGCAGGTGAATTGGCCCACAACTCTTATAATAGCCCTGCTAGAGAGCCACTAGGGCATTGTAGCCCTCTTCATAAGTACCATGTATGGATCCCTGCTGTAAAAGTAAGCAATTTGTAGATGGGCAAAAAATATCCCTGGCAAATGACTTTTCCTGCAGTTCAGTGAAGGGTATGACCTCTCCCTTGTCCAGAATTTTAGCAAAAATATCCAGGCCAATGCGCGCCCATCTGCGAAACACTCCTCTCCCTGGCATAAAGCCCACATATGCTTCTATAGAGGCCATTGCCAAAACCTTGCCCGAGGGAGTCATCCGCTTCCACCCCCTTCTCCACTGGATCCATAAATGGAACATAAAGGGGTTAGCACTCCACCTCCCCATCAGTGGGGTTTTCCACACCCAAGGAAGGTGCGAGAGGGGAGTATCTCCCGGCCAGTATTGCCCCCCCCTCCCGGAACTGCCCCCCCCCTCCCCTACCCTCTGTGCTTCAATCCATCATCTGTCGCATTTGGGCTGCCAGATTGTACCCTCCCAAATCTGTGACTCCCAACCCCCCTCGGCGCCTAGTAGTATATACAACCCGCTGCACCACCCGTGGTGATTGTCTTTGCCAAATAAAATCAAACATCTTGCTCTGTATGCGACACAAGTCTCCTGAGGCCACCTACAGGGGCAGCATCTGGAAGAGGTATAGTAAACGTGGAAGCAGGTTCATCTTTATGGCCACCACTCTTCCCAACCAAGAGATTTCTCCTGTCCCCCATTTGGCTAAGTCCTTTCCAAGTGTTGAAAGGAGGGGTAGCATAGTTAGCCCGATAAAGACCATCCACAGTGCCTGCAAGTTTCACCTCAAAATAGTGGACAGAATGCTGCACCCATCTAAAAGGGTAGCTCTCCTGCAAGCGCTCCACCAGGTCTACTTCCAAAGAGATATTAAGAGCCTCCATCTTATCTAAGTTTATTTTAAACCCTGATAATACCAGAAGTGCTGTCAAGGGGGACCATAAGCAAGAAAAAGTAAGTAGGGATTTCTCCATCACTATAGCAAGCGCGGGGGGGGGGGGGGGGAGGGGGGGAGAGGAGAATAACAGGCACCCCTGCCGTGTCCCCCTGCTCAAGGGAAAAAAGCTAGAGAACTCCCCATTAATCCTCACTGCTGCCTCATATGACTGATACAATGTACAAATCCAAGATACAAACCAGGGTCTTTCCCCACCCTCTCAAGTACCGCAAACAAGAAGTCCCTATGGACTCTGTTGAAGACCGCCTCTGTATCTGTCGAGAGGAGCATGGTCTTTTGCCCTTCCCACCTAGCCAATCCGCTGGATGCTGTCTCCCACCTGCCTACCCTGTATAAAGCCCGTTTGATCTGGGTATACCACTGCTGGCATAAAGAGCCCTAAGTGGTTGGCCAGCACCTTGGCTAATATCTTCACATCAATGTTCAGCAGTGAATCGGGTCTGCAAGACCCACACACCGCAGGGTCTTTGTCCTGTTTGGGGATAACAGTAATCGCTGCCTGTCGTATCGGGGGGGGGGGGGGCAGCTGTTCACCCTGCAATACAGCATTAAACATCCGTTGTAAAAGGGGCATTAAGACAGACATCAATTTACAGGAAAATGTTCTGGTGAACCCATCCAATCTTGGTGACCTATTGGCATCCAAGCCCCAATATTATCCCCCCACCTCCTCTTGCTAATGTCCCGTTCAACTCGTCCCTAGTACTTTCCCTGATCTGTCCCACCCCGTCCCTCCCCTGCCCCAAGTAAGCATTGGTCTTATCTGACATGGCTCCAGGACCCGCCTTATAGAGGTCCCTGTAATATTGCTCAAATTGTGCTCTGATCTCGGCTTCCTTAAAGGAGCCAGTCCCCAAGGTCCTTCACCTTACTAATAGTTGCCACCCGCACTTTCTCCTGCAGTTTCTGGGCCAGGAGCGCACTAGACTTATTATCATATTCATAATAGAGCTGTTGCACCCTTTGAAAATGAAAGGCTATAGTCTCCAATTCCAACTCATTTAATCTTGCCTGGGTTTCATCTAAACACATGCGAGTCCTCCTATCCCCTTCCTACTTTCCTTGACTGGGGCCTGTCATATTTGTGCCTCCCTCTTTTTTTATGTCTCCCCCCTGCTGTACTAGATGGCCCTGGACCACTGCTGTAAGCCCATCCCACAAAATACCCATTCCCACCTCTCCCGTATTGTTAAGCACTAAAATAGTCCTGGATGATAGCCTGTTTTTCTGTTCTCAGTAGGCTGTCATTCAGCCTCCAATAGGTCTGGAGGAATGCCTCAGGCAGGCTCCCAAACAGCACCCCTAATGGGGCATGTTCTGACCACGTTATAGGCCCAATGCAAGCCTCCTCCAGGCTGTCCATCCATTAGCTATCCCTTAAAAGGTAGTTGATACGGCTAATAACTATTATGAACCCTGGAGAAAAATGTATAATCCCTTGTCATAGAGTGAGCTGCCCACCAAAGATCAGTCAGTTCCCTATCTCTCATCCAGCATAGCATCCCCTGCACCCTCGGCTCATGGGACCCCTCCCTGCCCCCTCAGGATTGGTGCCTCTCCTACCCATTGTCCCAGGCCATCCCAGAATAGAGTCTGGTCTGTGTTCGTGCCATAGATATTCAAAAACGTAACCAATTCTCCTGCAAACTCGCTCTTACAAGCAACACTCTACAATCCCCTGCTGTTCCAACTTCCCCCCCCTTCCAAGGTAAAAGGGACATCATTCCGAATCAGGAAGGCCACACCGGTCCCTGATATCTGCAGCAAAAAATATATGGGGAAAGGCCTGGGGTCTCAAGCACTCGTCCTTGGCAAGGAGGTGAGTCTCTTGTAGGAAAATCACCTGCCAATGCAGTTCCCTCACCTCCTTTAGCAGCAATTTGTGCTTCTGGGGAAAATTCATGCTTTGAACTTTTAAAATGCCAACGTAGCCTAGCAACCATCTGAACCTAACAACCCTCCTCTCCTGTTGTTTCCCTCCCCCCCCCCCCAATTCTCCATCAACTTGAGACCCCTCTCTGCCCACTAACTCTGAGGAATTGATTCCGGGGGGGGGGGGGGGGGGGGGTGGGGGGGGGTACTGTCTGCCCAAGCTATCCCTATCACATGCAAAAACATTCCTATTCCCCTCCCCTCCTTCCACTCAGTCACCACACACGCACTCCCGTTCATACTCCATACCAGCTAATACATCTCACAATCACCTGAACCTCACTTCCTGAAAGTACACAATACAAAGGTCAAATAAGCAGAAAACAAAAACAGTTCCCATGTATCACAGTCCCATAACCCCATCAATTGCCCTCCAGAGCCTCTTGCCCCAGCATGTCCTTTGGGCTCTCTTGCCCTCTGGAGGGGTGACGCAACTGCTGTCCCTTACTAGGGACTCTCTGCCATTGCAATAAGGATTTAAAGTTCTTGGCCACTTGCTATGGAGCTGGGCACTCTGGCAAATTCGGGACCCCCTCCTTTTTGTTTATCCCAGGCCGCCGCCTCAGAGCAGATCCACACTGCTTTTCCAATAATTTCAAAGAGGAGCCCAAAAGGAAATAGCCATTTGTACCTCATCTTTGCTGACTGCAGGTACTGTATAATGGGCTGCAATGCCTGACCGTGCTGCAACATGCTAGGAGCCAAGTGATGGAAAATTTCTACAGAGTATCCCTCCCAAGCAATTCTCCCTTGCTTCAATGCAACTCTCATTATCTGTTCTTTCTGTGCATATAGCGCCAAGTAGGCCACGATATTTTGGAGGCGGTTGCTAGTAGGGAGCCCAAGGCCCGGTGGGCCCTTTCCACTTATATGACACTATCTTGCTGCCCCCCCCCCCTGTTTCTTCAAGAGATGCTGGCAAACTCGCTGCACTATTCCTGTCGCTTGCTGGAAGGGTTCTGTCTCGGGGATCCCCCTGATGCGTAGATTGCACCGCCTTGAGCAATTTTTGAAGTCCTCGACTTTATCACGGAGAGCCTCTTGCTCTGCCCGCAATGCTTGTATTTGTGTCTTTGCGGGGCCTGCCATGATCTCATGGTGCTCCACGTGCTGCTTGAGGCCCTCCACTCTATGGCCCAGCTCTTTAAGGTTCCCCCTGCAGTTCTCCCAGGGCCTCGTGGATGTCCTCCCAGACCAATGAGTGCTGTTTTTGCAGCTCACAAAACCAGCCCCATGTCACATTGGGTACACTGCTCCTCCACTTTCTCCAGCTCATTCTCCAAATCAATGCCGGCCGCCATTAAAACATGTTTGTCATGGGAGTCCCAGTCCAATTTTGTTGCTAGGGGGACATAAATTTCTCATGTTTCTTCTGCAGGGACATGCCCCCTACTTTGGCAATGCTGGGAGAGTATAGCACGAACCAGAGTGTTCAGGATTTGCTGTATTTTTGCTCAAAGAGATGGTATCCTGATGAGAACTCAAGATTTAAGCTGCCATCTCCCCGGATGATATTACTTCCTACACATCCAGCTTTTTATCTCTCAGAATGAGAGTATTCCAGGTGATGGTAACCTCTTCATTCTCTGTAGTTTTCTTAGGGTCATGATCTCAGCACTGATAATCTCCTTTGAAAGTTTATTTAAGGGTTTTATATACAGTCAAACCTCTGTTTTCGTTTGCCCCGGTTTTCATACGCTTCGGTTTTCGACGTCTTTTTTGACTGAGATTTTGTCCCGGTTCTCGTACATCGCCTCGGTTTTCGTAAAGTATGTGGAATTAGGTGAGCCAGTGCATAAAATGAGACTGAAAACCTATATACAACTCCTGAAGAAGTGTCATGGGATAGAAGGCAATACATACACCCTCGCGCTGCACACCGGTCTGTATACACTGCCGGAACGCCCGCCCGGTCCCGGCAGCACTGCCCCCTGGACTCACCGATCGCCAGCGTGATGTGAAGCGAAAGCCAGCTGAGCATGTAAATGAAACACATCCTTGAGCCTGGTCAGAGTCAGAGAGGCAAGGATTGCGCAGAGAGGAAGGCCCCGATCTCGTCCACCGCCTGCCCCTTCTCTGGAGCGCCCCCTCAGGCTCGGAGGTAGCAGGGAAGAAAAGCTGTCAATGTAAGCAGGAGATGTTGCATGAATGTGGGAGGCAGTTCTTTCTCTTGCAGGGTACTGTACGTCTGAAGCTATATCATTAAGATTTTCTGCCATTCTGAAGCATTGAGCAGATAATGTAAAGGTATTTTAATGGGCTGAATCCAATGTGATTCTGAAGAGAGCTGGGCACAGCAGCTTGTCAGGGGTGGCTAAGGCCAGATGTTAACATACTGTACTGTATAGTACTGTACTTAGCTTGCTTTCAGTGATGTTAAATGCAGCCTACAAATTGTATATATTGTATATTTTATGGTTGTACATAGTTACCCTGTTAGCCAAGTTGATTATCCTGTTCATATGTAAACACAAAGTACTATTGGAAATGTGTATGTTCACTGTTTATTGTAAACCGCGCTGATGCTGAATAGCGCGGTATAAAAGAGACTTTAAATAAATAAATAAATAAATAAATAAATAAATTTATCCATTTCATTAGTCATTTATTTATTTCTCATTGTTTTCTGTATGTAAAAATATAGTTATTCTCTATAAAATGTATTTTTTGTGAATATTTTTGGGTGTCTGGAACGGATTAATTGGATTTACATTATTTCTTATGGGAAATGTTGCTTCAGTTTTCATACGTTTCGGTTTTAGTCAGACTTTTTCGAACGGATTAATCATGAAAACCGAGGTTTGACTGTACTGTCTTTCAGGAAAATCAAAGCAGTTTACAAATAACCAGTAAACCATTACATTTTAACAAATTTCAAACAGGTTACAGCATAGAACCAAGAGGATACATTAGAAGGATTGCAACTGGTCTGTACAATGTGGCAATAAACAAGTATGAACATATGTACATGTAAAGGGTAGATCTATTTGCATGTAAGATCTGATCTCAGTTTTGATCTCTTACCATGGTTGTAGTCAGAAAGACTGGATAAGGGGAGGGGAAATATAGAGGGAGGAGAAGGAACCGGTATCATGTACGAGAATGGATTGGTAAGTTGGTGTTATATGGGGAAGATGTCTTGTATAGGTTCATATGTGCTAAAATGTTCTATGAACAGATGCATCTTAAGCTTTTTCCTGAATGTTATTAGGTCTGTAGTGGATCTAAGTTTATCTGGGAGAGAGTTCCACATCAGTGGTGTTGTAAAGCTAAAGGCTCTGTTGGTCGTTGCCCTGATGAATTTTCTGTAAGATGATGGTACGAGTAGTGTATTTTGATTATATTTCCTGCTTATTCTGTCATTTGAGGGGTTCTTTGAGGTTGGTTAGGTATGAAGGTGACAGGTCCTTTATAAGTTTGAATGTGGTCATTAGAATTTTATATTTGATCCTGCTATGAATTGGCAGCCAATACGGCTTGTATAGAAAGGGTGTAATGTATTCTGTTGGGTTTGCTTTGACAATAATCCTAGCAGCAACATGTTGATCTATGCTAAAGGGGTTTAGATCTGATCTCGGGAGCCCTTGGAGGATGCTATTATAGAAGTCAATATGTGGGAATACCATAGCTTGGAGTATGGATCTGAAATCATGGTGTAGTAGTAGGGGGCCTCAAGTGTTTAATAAGCCTTAGTTTATTATAGATTAGACCCGCTGTTGTTTTCAAATGAGTTGTTAAGTTTATCATGGGTTAACACCAAGGTATTTTATCTTATTCTTTATCATTAATGAAACATCCTCAACTTTTAAGTTTAGAGGTGGGGTAGAATTTTGGTTTCTTGTTGTAAATAGGACCTCAGTTTTCTTATAATTGATTTTGAGGTTATGATCACGTAACCATTGTGAAACTTTGGTAAAGCATGAGGTGATGTTGATAAAATTAGGTTGTGCTATATCAAATGGGAGGAATAAAATAGCATTTCATCATCTGCGTAGATGGAATATCCAGCATTGAATCTTTGAATAATGCTGCATATGGGTTGCAAATATATCTTTATCTTTATTTAAAAACTTGATAGACTGCCTGGACCAGCGGGCATGTGGCGGTTTACATTAAAACAACAGGAGGCTGCGGAGAAAAGGAAACAGAAAGGGACGCCATTTAATGATAGGAAAGGGACAGTGTCAGGAGAGGAAACAATAAAAGACGGCAGGAAAAGGAGAAATATCATTAATTATCGGAAAGAGGAGGGAGGGGAGGAAGATCGAAGGCTATGTTGAAAAGATGGGTCTTTAGCTTAGTTTTGATAGAAGGATAAGAAAGTTCCAGACGAAGTGCAGACGGCAAAGAGTTCCATAGACGGGGACCAATGAAGAAAAAGGCAGCGGAACGTGTAGATTCAAGGTGGGCCTGGGAAGGGGGCGGGAGGAATAATCGGTTAGCGTGGACAGACCTAAGGGATCTCGAGGGGCAGTGAAAATGAACTAAGTCTGAGAGATAGCGTGGGACACCGGTGTGGAGGGATTTGTGCACAAAAGTAAGGATCTTGTATTGGATTCGAAAAGGAATGGGCAACCAGTGTAAACGAATAAGAAGGGGGGTGATGTGAGCGAATCGGGAGGTGTGAGTCAGGAGACGAGCAGCTGTGTGGTGAACCAGTTGAAGCCTGCGAAGTTGAGTAAGAGGAAGCCTGGCTAAAGATGCATTGCAGTAATCTAAATGAGAAACGACAAGAGAGAGAAGCAGTGTGGTCAGAGAAGAGGGGGAGAGAAAAGAGCGAACAGCGCGGAGTTGCCTCAGTGTACAGAAGGAACGTTGAACAGCGGAGAAAATGTGGTCTTTGAAGGTTAGGGCGGAATCCAAGGAGACACCAAGATAACGTAGTGAAGAAACAAGGGGAATGGGGTCAGCAGAGAGAGAAGGAATGAGGTGTGGGGGGGGGGGGGGAGACAGGAGCACCAGCAGTAAACCAAATAGCCAAAGGTTTTGACAAATTGACGTGAAGGAAGTTTTCTGAGAACCAGGAGGAAACAGCAGAGAGACAGACATTGAGGGGACCAATATCGGGAGTGAATGAACTAGTGTGGAAAAGAAGGATGATATCATCGGCGTAATAATACGCCGAGATACCATGTTGCTGGACGAGCAGAGCGAGGGGGGCCAGGAAAATGTTAAACAGAAGGGGAGCAAGCACAGAGCCCTGTGGGACACCACAGTGAAGAGGGGTGGAAAGAGAGGAGTCAGAGCCAAAAAGTACTGAGAAGGACCGGTTGAAAAGAAAAGAATGAAACCAGTGAAGGACTGAACCTGAGAGACCAATAGTGTCAAGTCGAGGTAGAAGCGTGCGGTGATCAACAGCATCATATATTAAATAACAATGCGGAAAGGGCGGAGCCTTGAGGTATCCCTTGTTTCTGTGAGAATGTCGTTGATGTTTGTTGTCCTATTTTAACTTGCTGGGATCGGTCAGAAAGTTATGATTGGAACCATTTTAATGTAGTGCCATATAAACTAGTTTGCTTAAGCCTTTCCATAAGGATTGCATGACTAATCTCTTGCCTCCACTCACCAGGAATCATCGAACACCTTCTTAGAGGCAATGTCCAACCTAGGCTATGAACAAGTTGTAAAGGACCCCACCCATCAAAAAGGCAACCTCCTTGATCTAGTATTCGTTCCAGCAATATGTACCAACAAATTAAATCAAATTAAATTATCTGTCACTCCTGTACCCTGGTCTGATCATAACTTAATAACATTTTGGATACCGACACCACAAACAGACCTCCAATTAATCACATGTGAACCTGGAAAGGCAACCCGTTTCAAACAACTAGACAGAGAATTGATCACCCAGCAGGTAATCCCAAAGCTGTCTAAGCCATCAAACAACCTCAACGAATTGCTCAACAACTGGAATCACACTCTCTCTCAGTATGCCCAACATCCATGTAATGACGATAAACCTAAACCTACAACTAATAATTGCTCACCCAAAAAGCAGAAAGCTCCATGGTTCTCATCCAATTTGCGATCTTCCTTGCTTCATCTGAGAAAACTAGAGAGAAGATGGAGACGGACCCACAGTACATCAGACCAAGTGATATACCTGGAGCATCTAAAAAAACATAGAGACTCAACATGGAAAGAGAAAAAAATTCCATGCCAAGCTCCTCAACAGATCGCTAAACAAGCCACGTGACCGTTTTGAATTAGTAAAATCGCTGACTACTCAACCACCTCAGCCACAACAAGAGGGTATACAACCTCAGGCATACGCCACCTACATCCAGTCCAAAGCAATAAAAGTAAATACTCCTACACCTCAAGAATCCTTACAGAACCCCCAAATACATTCTCCTCTCACTTATCTCTTTCCCCCATCAATAAAAACTATAGAGGAAACAATTGCCACCATCAACACCACAACGGCTCCAAATGACCCATGCCCAGCACACTGGATCAAATCAATGTGTTCGGAGTTAAGCCCATTCATAGCTGACATCGCAAAGCAATCATTTACAACTGGAACCTTCCCGGATGCCCTAAAGAAAACATCCATCCATAACCAGCTTGATCCAAAAAAAGAAGAATCCTACCGACCAATTTCAAGTATTCCATACCTAGCCAAAATATTAGAGAAGAAAACTCAAAGACAAATTCAACAACATATAGATACGACTTCCCCGTTAGACCCGTGCCAACACTGTTTCAGAGAGGCGCATGGCGTCGAATCCCTACTAACTTCATTAATGAACACACTCACCAACAGGATTGATGACATCAAAAAAGGCTTTGCAATGATCTTCCTTGACATCGCTGCAGCGTTTGATTCAGTAGATCACGAACTACTCCTTATGAGACTCCAAGCAAAGGGAATCCAGGATCGCGCATGGGACTGGTGCAAATCCTACCTTCAAGGCAGATGGCAACAAGTACGGATTGGCAACAAGATATCAGAACCCTTCCAACAAAGACAGGGAGTGCCACAAGGCTCCTCATTATCAGCACTACTTTTTAACATCTATATCTTTATCCCTCATGTATATAGTTCAACCCTGTTATCCAAGTTGGTATTCCTGTTCTATGTAAAACCAAACAGTTTGTGTTTAGGTTGTTTTTGTTATATTGTAAACCGCGCTGATACCGAATAGTGCGGTATATAAGCAACTGTAATAAATAAATAAATAAATAAATAATATATGCAACCAATACGTGACATAACTCGCTCATTCGGCATATCCTGTCTCATGTATGCTGATGACGTACTGTTATTCATGCCTGTAACAATTACATGCCCAGACTTCACAATCTTAATCAAATGCTTCGATGCAGTAACGGACTGGCTCCTCACTATGAATCTACGTATAAATTTCAAAAAAACAGAAGTGCTAATTATCACTCGGAACAAAGATTTCTCCCCACCATCAACACTAAAAGTCAGGGATGCAGAACTTCCGGTAAAATCCAATATACGATACCTAGGTGTAATATTGGACCAACACTTGGATTTCAAAGACCACATCAAACTAACAGTAAAATCCATATACTTCAAAATCAAAACCCTCCGTCATCTGAAACCTATGATGGAAGCTCCCGACTTCCGAACTATCTTCCAAACCTTAGTAACTCCACATTTCGACTTTGCTAATATAATACTACATGGCCTCCCAAAAAACACCCTAAACACGCTACAGATGGCCATGAATGCAGCTGCTCGTGTCCTGTATGGAGCATCAAGGAATGACCACATTACGCCCATATTAAAGGAGCTTCATTGGCTACCGATAAGTTGCAGAATCCTATATAAGACCTTCATCATTACATTCAAAGCATTCAATAAGACAGCACCCTCATCTATTGTTGATCTACTCACTCACACCCCTAAAAACAGGACCAGAAGAACATTTACAGAAAATACTCTAGTGATACCTAGGGAATCCATGAAACTTAAACAATCAACCATTAATAGAGCATTTATGAGCTACGCACCAAGGTGTTGGAACAATCTCCCTTCTAACATAAGAGCAATCAGGGAGCTCAAGCAGTTTAGAAAAGCCATTAAACACTACTTGTTCCTTTTGTACTTTACACAGCATGAGGATTCATCTCATTACCCACACACTCACCCAGTTATGTCACTTGATAACACATGTTTTACTTAGCTGCAGCACGACTGCTGATCAGTATTATAATACAATTCATTAATGCATCATCACCTTGTTAATTTCAAACATGCTGTAACTAACTCTTACAGTAAAACATGTTATATGTATGTATATAGTTTCCCCAGTTAACCCAAGTTTAAAACTCCTGTTTTATGTAAAGTAGGACGAATGTCCAAATATTCTGTTCATTGTAAACCGCACTGATGAGAAATAGCGCGGTATATAAGAAATGTTAAATAAATAAATAAAATAATCAAGTCAAAGGCAGCAGCAATCTCCAGGAACAAGCAGGAATGAGTCTTCACATATGGGTACATCGGTACCGATGGAGCCTGCACAGGAATGCTCCCCAGCATCCAATCAGAAAGCTTTTGGGAGCATCCCTCGCGCCTGCGCGCTGACTTCCTGCCTTTCCCACTGCCTCTCCTCAGTTTTCGTTTTTCTGCGGAGCCAACAGGACGTCCTCCTGTCACCGCAGAAACTTTTTTCTTTAAAATTCTTATTTTTCCTTGTTTTCTGTATTTCCCGCCGATACTGGTACCGCCGGTGCTTTATTCTTTTCTTTTCTAAACTTAGAGAATTTTTTCTCCTCAGTTTTTGTTTTAACTTTTTGGGCCTACCAGGCCTCTCCAACATGGAGCCTTCTTCCCCTAAGAAGTGCCTTCACTGTGGAAACTTAGTTTTCTTTTTAGACTCCAATTCTTGGTGTCTAACCTGTTTGGGTCCTGACCCTTTTTTCCCTGATCCATCAGGCTGTATTATTGGGAGAAGACCTTCCCTTTTTCGAGTTTCCCTCGATGCCATTTGTCCTCCTGAGGTGAGGACACCGGTTTATTCTTCTCTCCAGGATCAGGTAACCCACAAACAGTCTGTTAAGACTAGCCAATTCTTGAAGGGTAAGTCTCATGCCCAGCATGATGACGACTCCGGCCTTGCCCTCAAGACCCCATTGGCAATAAAACCCCGGCGGGAGTCTTCGGGCTCCAAAGCATTTACGGGGTTTCAGGTTGTTCTGGGGCTCACCCCTCACAGAACATACCTGAGCCGTGCTCGGGGGTAGTATCCGCTTCGAGCGGTACCGATAACCCGGCACCGGTGTCGAGTGTTCCACTCTTCACCTGGGATCGTCATCTGGTGTCCTCGGTACCTTTGGGGCCGATCGATATGACCCAGATTGGCTTTCCTGTATCTCCGCCATGCTCGGGGTTGGTACCGGCTTCGAGCAGTACTGATACATCGGCATCGGTGTCGAGTGTTCCACTCTTCACCTGGGATCGTCATCTGGTATCCTCGGTACCTTCGGGGCCGATCGATACAACTCAGATTGACTTTCCTGTATCTTCGCCATGCTCGGGGTTGGTGTTGGCTTCGAGCGGTACCGATACCCCGGCATCGGCATCGGTGTCGAGTGTTCCACTCTTCCCCAGGTATCGTCTTCGGACGTCCTCGGTACCTTTGGAACCGATCGATACGACTCCGATTGACTCTCCTGTATCGGCATCGCCGATACCACAACCAACGTCGGTACCTTCTAGACATGCATCGATAGACTCGCTCCCTTTGATGCCGAGTCTAGAATCGATATCCAGTCTAGATGATTTGGTACCGACGCGTTTCGGAACCGATCCATGTCGTTTCCGACTACGCAGTACCGAGGATATTCACCAAGGTTCTCTGACTACCTCGGTACCGCTTCAGCAGCCCCCGATTACTGCTTCGATGACATTATCTCTGATACCGGTATCAATGTCGATTCCTGCAGTTCCATCGGTGCCATCGATACTTTCTATGCCTAGCTTGGAATCGATACCGGGCACTGACGATGCAGTACTAACTGCCTCGAATCAGAACTGTCAGTATCACTGTCCATCTAGCAGGATTCTTTTTCTGCACCAGTCCACTATGTCTTCTGGTGCTCAAGCTGTTCCTTCAACCTCAGCCTACCCAGGAATAGTTCCTATTGGAGATCCTTCTTTTCAGAAATTTCTCCTTGACATGGCAACCTTTCTTGCCATTCCTATTCCTGGCTCTACTCTTGGCCAAGATCCTGCAGAAAAGGAAAATATAATGCTTCCTTTACATCATTCTTTGCAGGATCTTCTTCTGAGGATGTGGGAATCACCTTTAAAGGTTCCTTCCCCTTCTACATCCATTAATGTTCTGTATCAGGTGCCTCCCTCTCTGGGATTTCAGAAAAACCAACTTCCACATCATTCCATTGTAGTGGAATCAGCAATGAGGAAGGTAAGAAGCAAGAAGAAGCATTCTTCTTATCCGCCAGGTCGTGCATCTAAAGCACTTGATGCCTTTGGACGTCAAACCTTCCAAACTTCTATGCTGGCTTCAAGAATTATTTCAGGAGGTCACAGAGAAATTATCTCTTTTGTCCCCTTTTTTGTCAGAGCCTAAGGCCACTGACTATTCCTTGCTTCTTAATCATAGCAGGAATATATCTTGGTTTCTTTCTCGTGCTTCTCTAAACTCTTTTGAGTCTGTTAGCAGATCCTCTGCTATTGCCATTGGAGCACGTCGTACAGCCTGGTTGCAAGCTTCAGATTTGAGCAGATGGGCACAACATACACTGGGAAATTCTCCTTGTACTGGGGAACATCTCTTCAATAGAGAGGCTTTACGTCAGGTTGCTCATTGCTCCACTGACTTCCCTGGTTCTGGAAACCATCCTAAGCCTTCTTTTTCCCCAGGACGTAGGAAATGTCCTACCAAACCTTCTTTCCCTAAGAAAAGAAGGTTTCACCCTTCTCCTGCCCATCCTCCAGATGTATCCAAGCAAGGGACATCTCATCCTAGTCTGAAGTCTCCAGACTCTAACCAGTCTAATCATAACCAGCAACCATAGGTTCCTGTATGTTGCAATCTACAGTTAACTTCTTCTTAACAGAAGTTTATTCTTCAGACTCTACACTGGTTTTTTCTTTTCAGTATGCTAAGCTGTTAGGATACTTTGTCCATGGGTTACAAAATTCTCCCCTTCTTACTACTATGAAGGGAGGTTACAACTATCCCATGATAGTTTCTGTCCCCACATGGACATCTTTTCCTTCAGCTGACTTACTATATGGTAAGTCACTTTCCAACCCCCTCTCTTCCGGGGTTTCCCCTGCTTGGGTTGGTACCATACTGAAACACTTCTCTTTCTTCCAGTGTAGACTTTTTGTTATCCTTCAATGCATGCTCTGAACAACTCATCAGACAGGGACGGGAATATCTCCGCTCCCTTTGTCTGTTTTCTCTCTGTTTTTATACAGGAGAATCCCCTCTGCTGTCTTGTTCAGTTGCTGTGTATGCAGGAGTTCCAGTGATTACTTTAATACTCATTGCAAGCTACTTTCAACTATCTTGCATAATACTACTCACTGCAGGTTATCTTCTAGCCATATCCTTTCCTAGGATGTGGCAACACACCTGACTTCTGTCAGTTTTATTTTGTAATTCTCCTGCACAATGCTCTCTGCAATCTTCAGAGAAGCTTTCTACTATGGGCCCTTGCTACAGAGCATTGAACTTTGTCTCTGGGGTTTTTTTCCATATAGTAGAAAAAGCTTATATAATCATTCCATGGCGTGAATGTCCAAGGAGTTCCCAATCTTGCAGGAATCTACCCCTTTTTTCCTTACAGCTTGACATTATGCTTTTTTGCTCCACTTGGACAACGCATACTCTTTTGGTGTACATGATACTCCTGTGTCCCTTGGCTGGGTCATCCTGGTGTCTTAGTCGATGCGTTTTTTTGTCCTTTGGACATGTCAGAGTCCTACAGTACTCCTGACGTGCTCTTGCCAGACTGCTATTATCCTCTGTTTTTTCACGCAACCATACTGGTTATTCCACTGAACTACATTCCTGCACCGCAGAAATAGATTCTCTATATATCTTCAGGTGGTTATTACCCCCTCATTATTAGATGAATCTTTTCCCATCACATTCCCCATGTGAATGTTTTTGTGGGGCTCAGTTGCAGGCTTGTATCCTCAGACTTATATTCATGTATGTATATGTCCTATACATACATATTTCTGTAGTCTGTGTGGGCATAAGTCATGCCCATATATATATATATCACACATATCTAGACATATATACACATATATATAGATATGTCTGTCTCTCCATATATATATATATATATTTATATATATATATATATATATCCATTGGGAGATGTCCATAGGTCGTTAAGTATTACCTGCTATCTCCCTAACTGTCTGTGCTATAAAGCTTTTCCCTTCTTAAGGGGACCAGACAGTCCACTTGCCTATTCCCATACGGCTCAGTAAGTGGGAGCGGTTATACACACAGTTATTGCTGTGATGTCAACAGCTTTTATTTTTGTTATAGATCTCCCTGTCTATGAAGTATTAGTCTTCAATGTCTTCCTATCTCTTACCAGCTAGGAAAGACAGTGTACATCTTCAGTATTTCTGAGTACACTTCTGTTCTCCCTGGGAATAGGCGCTTTTTTCCATACCCCCTCTTCCCTTCAGGACTGGGCTAATTCTCCAGATCGGTCAGTCTTCTTCTTTTAGTCCTCAATGTTAAGAACTCTGTACCTAAAAGAGTTTTCAGCTTTTTCCCATAAAGCTTTCCATTGAAGACCTGCCGTTCTTCTCCTACCCCAGGTGACACCTGGGTCACCTGCCCATTCCAGGTTTGAGACTTCATCCTCACTGCTGTCAAGTTACCTTGAGGATTCCGCTACTGCATCTACAGTACACTCCATCACAGTTCTACTTCCTACAATCCAGTAGGTAAGATCTATGTTGTACTAGTTCATTAAATATTTTAATGATACTTGACATACATTCTAAAGACTCTTTTTCTCTGTAGTCTTTAGATTCGCTGTTCCTCTACAGCTCTTCTCTATTCAACTCCTACCCCCCATCCCTTAGGGGATGCCGGGGATCCAGGTTTGGAAAATGCCGTCCTCTTCCAGGGATACGCATTTTATGGGATCTCCCCTGGCACCCACAGCTAGGGAGTCCCCATATGTGAAGACTCATTCCTGCTTGTTCCTGGAGATAGCACAGTTACTTACCTGTAACAGGTGATCTCTGGGAACAGCAGGAATTAGTCTTCACAACCCACCCACCTCCCCTAGGAGTTGTATCTATCTATCTCCTTTCCTCTTTCTCTCCTTCTGTCTCAGCTATGAAACTCAACTGAGGAGAGGCAGTGGGAAAGGCGGGAAGTCAGCGCGCAGGCGCGAGGGATGCTCCCAAAAGCTTTCTGATTGGATGCTGGGGAGCATTCCCGTGCAGGCTCCGTCGGTACCGACATACCCATATGTGAAGACTAATTCCTGCTGTTCCCAGAGATCACCTGTTACAGGTAAGTAACTGTGCTGTATCTAAAAATATTAGGATGACCGCTCATTTTGGGTTATCTGTAACCTTTATAAGGTTATCAAAAAGCCCAGTTAGAAGGGTCTCCACACTATTGTATGGTCTGAAACCATATTGGTGCATGTCAGGTGGGGCACGAGTATCAATATGGTCCTATAGTTATGAATGGATGATTTTTTCAATAATTTTGGCAAAAAAGGGAGGCTGGATATTGGCCTATAAGATGTGGTGCAAAGTTTATCCAGAGATTTGTTTTTTTAATATTGGATGAATTGAGGCTTGCTTCAGGAGTTTAGACATTATTCCCTGTGTCAAAATGACGTTGACCATATCAAGGATGTATGGTGCAATTTCCGTGCGGACCGCTTTTAGCCAGCTTACTGGACATAGGTCGAGACTAGAGGAAGTGATGGTAATGTTTGAGATCTCTTTATTGAGTTCACAAAAATTGAGTTTGTGAAAATTAGACCAAATTGGATTGGGTGTCATTTGATTAGGGGTCGGTGATGTTGAGAAGTCAGATATAAGTGAAAGTTTGAAAATGTGGTTTGCAAGGGTTTGAGGTGTTAGGAGGGGTTATTTAGGTGATTTGGTGCACCCATTAGGTTTCTTTTTTTTTCCAGCAATTTTACAAAGTATACTTACAAAGAAGCATAATAAGAAACACAATAAGAAAACATACAGCAAGAAATAAACCAAATCAGAATACAAAGAACATTCCATTAGCCCTCATCTCAGGGAGAAAAAACTAAAGTATTAACCAATACAGGAAATAAGGAAATGCTTCCAAACAAAAAGCAGCCATTTACAGTTAACACACCCAACCCCCAACCAATTAATCCCTATGTTTCTTTTCCCTGCAAAAAAGCCTCCGGCTGCAATGGATCAAAAAACACAAACCTTGATCCCTGAAATGTAACTAGACATTTACATGGGTATCGAAAAAAAGAAACCTCCAGAGCCAAAACCCTTGGCCTGAGAGCCAATAAGGCTTTCCTGCGGAGATGTGTAGCCTTGGAGACATCGGAAAACATCTGAATTTTGGCACCACAAAATAACGCTTCCTTATTTTTAAAATAACTTTTAATAACAGAAGTCTTATCCTGTTCTGAAAGAAACGTAGCCACCAAAGTTGCCCAGGAAGGAATATTGTCAGATGAATATTCCAAAATCGGAGTTAAATTTAAACTAGAAGGGGGCTGCAGGATATCAAATTCCCCAGTGGAGTCAAATGCAGTTTTCCTGCCCATCAAGTAATATAATTTTGAAAAAGCCATCAGTTCAGAATTAGAAAGAGATAATATTTCTTTAAGGTATTTACCCAATAAGATCTCTGGTGACAGCAAGTGACAAATAGGAAAATTAACAAAGCAAATATTTTTCCTCCTGAGAGCATTTTCGTAGGATTCTAACTTTTTATGAATAATTAAACTATCCTTCATGCTAGAAGCACTAACAGCCTGGAGAGAAACACATTGATTTTCACATTTCAAAACCTGAGCTGATAAAAGATTCCACTTGTGTCACTGTCTGACCCAGCTTTGCAACCATTTCTTGAGAGAACCTGCAAGGTTGGGATACCGTGATAACCAGAGTCTCCAGATACCTGTGAGGGAGATCTGAATATTAGAACCTAGCCCAGAGTTCATCACAGGTGGGGACCAGGCCACAGCTTGCTAGGAATCAGCAGAGCATACTGGCGTGCTCTGCTGAACTGGGCGTCCATGGTTGACTGGGCAGGGTGGAGTCACTTCAGATAGGGGGAGGAGGTGGAGTGTGCTCTGGGGAGCTCAAAGATGCTCCCCAGAAAGGAGGATGGAGAAGACAGTACCTGGAGGTTGATTCATCACATCCTTAGCCACTATGTGCTTATCCATCGGCCCCACCACTGGTTCCAAAACAGAATATACCACCTTCTTCCTCTTTCCCATGGACCAGCCAAGTGGCACCAAAACTATTACAGGGCACCTTCAGGGCTCTCAAGGGGCCTACCTGCCCCTTGTAACTTGCCACAGCCGCGTGCCTACAGAGAGATGCCTTTTTAAGCCCCAGCTGGTATTGGGACAGTCCTGCACAAAGCAGACAGAATGATAGGTGAGAAGTTTCTATCATGAGTAAGTCCATGTCATCAGTGTTCTCATTGTGGGACAGAGAAGCTTTAAGATCAGATTTAATGATAATTAGAACTCCATCGCCTTTCTTAGAGATCTGAGGGCAATGGAAGATGTCATAGTTACTGTTTGTTAATTGGTTTAGTAATACCCTGTCCAATTCTGCTAACTAGGTTTCTGTAATGAAGAGGATATCTGGGTTTTTGTCTAAAAGTAAGTCTGTGATGACTGGGATTTTATTCCTTTTAGACATGGTATTTATAAGATAGCAATCAAGTGTGTTTATTGGGTCTAAGTTGTACAATGCTTGTTTTCTTTTTTTTTTTTCCCATCGTTTCTATTGAAATTTTGTAGTTCCTTTCATTTCTCTTCAGTTTTGATTTCTAAACCACTTTGTGTACTTGTAAAAGTCAGATAGCAGATAAATGTAAACCGTAAATTATAAACCATATACAACTCGGTTTTGTGTCCCTCCCACATAACTGGGTCCAAGGCTTGCACCTTCGCCAAGAACGTCTCCTTAATTGCATATCCCTGGTAGCAGGCAATGATATTCCTGAGTAGATTAGTGTTGGGGGGCGGGGGGGGGGGGGGGGAGGGAACAAGACATGGCATGCTTTCTCTCTCTCTCTCTCGCTCTCCTGCATCCACAGGATGGCACGGCTGACACTTCACCATATCCTTATAATCCACAAAACCATCTTTATCTCTGGAAGGCCCACCATCTCACGTTTCATCGACGTGACCTGTTCTAAAATACATAAGTTTGCTCAACAAGACAGAATTACCCTGCTCCGTAGTCCCAAGCATTTCAGAAATGCAGTTCACTAGCTCTGCCCTCCAAGGCTTCCACCCGAACATTCGTTTACTGCAACTCTGTTTTAAACTCATAGAAACACAGTGACAGGAAAAGACCACATGGCCTATGTTGTCTGCCCTTCCTTCAGCCGCCATTATTACAAAATCCCACTTAAAAGCCAGCTATGTCTGCTTTCAAGGCTTTGAACCAAGCTAAAATCTCACCGCCTACTTCCTGAGGGCCTTTGGCTGTATCATTTGGACGCACTGCTAGCATTGCAGACTCGTCACTCTGCTGTATCCCGGCATGAGAAGGGCCCTCCTCCACCATCTTAGATCTGCTCACCTTGTGGAGGACCGGCTGCTTAGCAGATACAAATTCTGTCACATTCACCACTAGCTTTCGTGCAATCATCCACTCTACAACAACCAGGGCACATCTCCAGAAATGTTGCACCCCTAAAGTACACTGCTGTGCTTTGCTTTGCTCAAAAAGGTGCAATGGATTTGGGTGAAAAACTCTGTTGTCTTGGAACTTCAACAAAATAGAGCCATCATGGTGCATGATGTCACTTCCTCCCCATACAGTTGGCTTTTAAAATTAAGTTTCAGCATCCATTAGACTCTGGTGCTTTTAAAAACAAACCAGTAAACAACTTCCCCATCCTCCCACTAGCATACATAGAATCTTTCCTTTTCCAATTTCACCTACTTGCAGATAATATTCCCAAGGAATAATTTATTGCAATTTGGTAACATACAGTCCCTCCTTCAAATGTTCAGATGTTTCCCATGTTTCTTTTCTGATCACTCCCATGGTTACATTATCAACATCAGGCAAGTTTAAAAGCAAATACACCCCCCCTTAATTTCTGTGAAGTATGAACACAGTTCCCCCTCAGATATGCTTTCTGGACCATGTGTGTAAAGATGGCACTTTATGCTTGAACTGCATGGTCTAGTTAAATTAACTTGTTTTTTCTAGCACACTTCACCCCTTCAGGTTGAAGACTAAGGGCATTTACCTTCTGCAAAGAAATATACGGTCCTTTTCTGTCAAATACATATTTTGCTAAACATGCATAATTCAAGAAGCAGTGTACTAAAGAACCTATTTAAGTCCTTCATGTTTTTACTGTGATCTTTGTCTAAAAACACTTTGAAACCTCCAGCTGGTGGAATATACCATCCGCGTAAAGAGTTTGAATTATAGTTCTTTAAGCATGGCTTGCACATTCCTTATGGAATTGATTTCTAGTTTGCTGCATTTCTCCATCTTTTATTCTGGAATGCAATCATATCCATACCTGAGCCAGTGTGGTTTTGTGTTTTATACATTCATACTCCAAATAAACAGACTAATCTAATATTTAATTTTTTCAGAGATGTTTCCTTTATACACTTATTCAGTGTACCAGTGGATATTTGCATGTACTCTTCACATGAAAAAATAAATAAAATAATGCATGCCAAGTTGAAAATGCAATCTGTGTTCATTATTTTCTTCCTCTGACCTAAACGGGAGGAATAGCCTAGCGCTTACAGCAACAGCCTGGTACCCAAGAGATCTAGGTTCGATTCCATTGGCACTTCTTGTGACCCTTGGGCAAGTCACTTAACCCTCCATTGCCTCAGGTACAGACTTAGATTCCTTATCGTCACTCCAGTTCAGTCCCTTTACTTCTGGGTTGCGCAACCCTTCCAGCAGCTTGGAGGCTGAGCCCATCCTTTTTGAGGATGGTGCGGTATAAATACCACTGGCACCACCCACCGATCCCAGTATTCTCAGCCTCCAAGCAGCTGGAGGGTTCCGTAAGCCAAGAGCTTACTGGAGTCTCCTGTTTATTCTATTGATTTTTCTTTAATTTACTTTATTTGCCTTATTTACTTAAGTTACCTAAATTTAGATTTACTGCACCTTTAAATTTCTTTCTTCTCCCCCCCCCCTCCTTCCTTCGCTTTAGCTCCCAGCCCGGAGGAGGAGGTTTGCCGACAGCAGCGAGGAGGACCGGGAAAGTCTCCTCTCGCTAGCTGGGCCAGTCAGCACCCCGGGGCCCTTCCCGTTGGTCTGCTCTGCCTCGTGCCGAAGCCCTCCGGGTGGCTGAGCGCTTGAGGTGGCACTGCGATTTCCCCCACAGCCTCCGGCCTTGCGCGGCAGCTCCTGGAACGTCGGAGTGTGGAGAGCAGCTCCGGAGCGCAGAATCCAGCGCCGAATCAGGCGGTGGGCACGAAGCCTTAACCAGCGGCGTGAGCAGAGACGCCGACCGCTGGTTAGAACTCCACATGGCTGAGGCCTACCACGTGCAAGCTAGCGGAGAGCGATTGGCGTCCTCGTGCCTGAGCAACGAGCTGATTAGGAGCAACAAAACTGGAAGTACTGGGGAGAAATCTAATCGCTGGTTTGCCTTAATTTAATTTAATTTAGTTTAGTTTTTTTTTCCCTTTTATTTTCTTCCCCTTTTGGAAATCCTTGCGGTGTTAGTCTAACAGATTAGGGGAGGGGAGGGCGCATTGATCTGATTGGCCTTCCCAGCTTGAATTTCTGCAAATCTTTAAATTAGTTTGATGTAAAGTTATTGCATCGGTTATTCAAGCAGTAATTCTGAGTTTGCCTCGAAAGGGACATGACTGGCAAGCCACGGTGCCCGTCTTGTGGCACTTGTAGGGGTACTGCCTCGGAAACAGGGATCTGCAGGGATTGCGCTGCAGAGGCTGCTTCTGTGGAACAAGGAATCCACTTGTCCATGGCTCAAACTTCTCAAGGGTCAGGAGACCCTCTGGAGGGGGGACCTATTCTCCTTCCCCTCCTTCCTCGGACTTACCCGTTCCTCCTCTGTCCCTCCCCTCCACTTCCGGTGGGGAGGAGGGTGCCTGGGACCTCTTCTCTCCTGATTTCGTCCTTTTGCTGCACAAGGCCTATTGTATGCGCAAGCAGGGACTTGGGGCAGGAGATTCGAGCACGGCAAAGGAAGGCGGGTTGGCCAGACCATTAAAGGCCAGCTCCCAGGATTCCGGGGTCCCGCTCAAGCACGCAAGGCTGATGAGCGAGGAGCCTCTCATGTCCTTCTCACATGACACTCCGGAAGAGGAGGTCTCGGACAAAGAGTTAGGTGAAGATGAGGAGGAGCTCGAAGAGGGAGAGATTCCAGAGAAGGATCAATCCTGCATAGTTAGAGTTTTTCGACGAGAGTAGCTCCCAGCGTTTATTAATGAGTCCCTGAAGGTGCTCAATGTGGCCTCCAACACTCCAGCAGAGGAGGAAGCGTTGGAGGATCCTTTAATCCAAGCCGTGAGGAGGTCTCAGAGGGTGTTTCCGGTCCACAAGGTGGTGCGTCAGATGATCCAGGAGGAATGGGATCAACCAGAGTCAAGTTTGAGGGGAGTACGTTCTATGGCTCGCCTATACCCATTACCGGAACCGGACAAAGAACTGCTGAACGCCCAGGGTGGATGCGGCGGTCTCAGCAGTGACAAAGAAGGCGGCTCTGAGGGATTCTCAAGATAGAAAATTGGATACGCTGCTGAAACAAGCCTTTGATGTTAGTGCTCTCGCCTTACAGGCCTCAGTTTCGGGGGCTTGGGTGGCTCGGGCCTGTTTGAGGTGGTCCCAGCAACTTCAGTTAGCGGAGGGTACCTCAGGGGACGCGCAGGCTATTACATCTAGATTGGAGTCTGGGGCTGCCTACCTGGCGGATAGCCAGTATGATGTCATCAGGAGCCTAGCTAAAAACATGGCCTCGGTGGTGGCAGCTAGGCGTTATTTGTGGCTACGTAATTGGGCAGCCGATGCCTCTTCTAAGGCACGCCTGGGTTGGCTTCCTTTTAAGGGAAAGCTATTATTTGGGGAAGACTTAGATAGGTTGGTAAAGGACCTTGGCGAATCTAAGGGAGGCAGGCTTCCGGAGGACAGACCGAAACAAGGTCGCTCACTTGCTCCTGAGCGGAGCCAGCCAAGGGATACCCGGAGGTTTCGCCCAGCCAGATCGAACCCCTTTCCTAGGGGCCATTTCCCTTCTAGGGGGCAAAGCTTCAGAGGGTTTCGAGGAGCAGGTACAGGTTTTGGGGCCTCTTCCTCCTCCGCGGGACCTAGGAAACCACAATGAGTTAACGGGGGTCCAGGAGGGCGGCCTGCCGGTGGGGGGTCGTTTAAGGCAGTTTCTTCCCGCCTGGTCCTGGGTCACGTCCGATCAATGGTCCTGGAAGTGATCAGAGAGGGTTACGCTCTCGAATTTACAAAACAAATACTTCCAGCCTTCATTCAGTCTCCCTGCGGATCTCCAGCAAAGAGGGTGGCGATAGAAGTCACGCTTTCAAGGCTTATAGCGCTCGGAGCGGTGGCTCCTGTTCTGGTAGACCAACGCGGCGCCGGTCGATACTCAATTTATTTTGTGGTACCAAAGAAGGAAGGATCCTTTTGCCCGATCCTAGATCTAAAGCAAATCAATCGCTGTCTCTAGGGTTTCCATTCGGAAATGAGGCACCTTAAGTCGGTTATTGTGGCCGTAAGGAGCGGAGAGTTCCTGACATCCTTGGATTTGACGGAAGCCTATTTGCATATCCCGGTCTGAAGGTCCCATCAACAGTTCCTGAGGTTTGCGGTGCCAAGAGGTCATTTTCAGTTCCAGGTGCTGCCGTTCGGTCTAGCTACAGCACCCCGGACTTTCACCAAAGTAATGGTGGTGGTAGCCGCGGCTCTACGAAAGGAGGGAATTCTGGTGCATCCCTATTTGGACGATTGACTGATACGGGCAAAGTCAGAAGCGGAGAGTCATGCGGCTACAGCCAGAGTGGTAGAAGTCCTGGAGGAGTTAGGGTGGGTCATCAACCGGGCAAAGAGCAGGTTAATACCCACGCAGGAGATTGAGTATCTCGGAGCAAGGTTCGACACCAGGAGAGGAAGAGTGTTTCTGTCCAAGAAGAGGTCAATGGACCTAAGGATCCTTGTTTCGCAGTTCCTGAGCAGGCGAAACCCTACTGCATGGCATTACCTTCAACTGCTGGGAACCATGGCAGCAGCGATAGAGGTAGTGCCGTGGGCCAGGGCTCATATGCGTCCTCTGCAACAGGCCTTGTTGCTTCGTTGGTCCCCTCAGTATCATCCGTTATCCATGCGACTGCCCTGCCCTCCTCGAACCAGGAAGGCCCTCCTGTGGTGGCGGTGCCCAAGGAACCTGGATTGCGGGATGCCTCTCGAACCCCCGCACTGGATACTGCTGACGACGGATGCCAGTTTGGCAGGCTGGGGGGCTCATTGCGAGGGCCAGTTCGCACAGGGTTGCTGGACTGCGGAGGAGTCTCGGTGGTCCATCAACAGACTGGAGTTGCGAGCGGTAGCCTTAGCGCTCAGAGCTCTCGAGCCTTTAGTCCGACGAAGAGCAATACGCGTCCTCTCTGACAATGTCACCGCGGTGGCCTATATCAACCGCCAGGGAGGGGCAAGCAGTCCCTACTTGGAGAAGGAAGCGGACAGATTGTTTCAGTGGCCGAAGCCCGATTGGTGGCGCTTTCAGTGTAGCACGTGGCTGGAACGGACAACGTTACAGCCGATTATCTCAGCAGGTTCAAGATCGACCATGGGGAGTGGGAGCTAGCGCAGGAAGTCTTCGACCAGATAGTAGCCCTTTGGGGGCCCCCGATCATGGATCTCATGGCATGGTATGCTACAGCCAAGGCAAACCGATTTTTCAGTCGCAGGAAGGAAAGGATGTCCGAAGGCTTAGATGCCCTGGTTCAGAGGTGGCCTTCAGAGGGGCTCCTGTATGTGTTTCCTCCTTGGGCTCTCATCGGAAGAGTGTTGCAGCGGGTGGAAGCCCACCAAAGATTGGTAATCCTCATAGCTCCAGATTGGCCTCGCCGTCCTTGGTATGCAGATCTAGTGAGGTTGGCGGCTGATAAGCCATGGCGGCTCCCCTGCAGAAAGGATCTGTTGAGGCAGGGACCGGTTCTGATGCCTCACGTGGATCGATTCTCGCTTATGGCCTGGCTATTGAAAGGGCGCGGCTCCGGAAGCGGGGTTATTCGGGGTCAGTAATTTCAACATTGTTAAGCGCACGAAAGCGCTCGACCTGTCTTTCCTACGTGAAAGTTTGGCACATTTTCGAAGCATGGTGTGCGGAGCACCGGAAGAAACCCCTTTCGGCCTCCGTTCCGGAGGTCCTGGAATTTTTGCAAGCAGGTTTCGAGAAAGGCCTAGCGTCCAGCTCTTTACGGGTCCAGTTGGCGGCCATCTCTTGTTATAGAGGTAAAGTCCGCGAAAAATCCTTAGGGGCCCACGCCGATGTGTGCAGGTTCCTCAAAGCGGTTAGGCGTTTGCGAACACAACAAAGATCGGTGATCCCTCCTTGGGATCTCAACCTGGTATTGAATGCCTTGACCAGGGAGCCTTTCGAGCTGGCAAAGAAAGCCTCCCTAAAGGATTTGACACTGAAGACGGTTTTTCTGGTTGCTATTTGCTCAGCCAGGCATGTCTCTGAACTTCAAACTCTGTCCTCTCGGCCCCCCTTTCTTTCCTTTTTCAGTGATAAAGTGGTCTTGCGGACAGTCCCTTCTTTCTTGCCCAAGGTCATCTCCCCTTTTCATGTGAACCAGACAGTTTCGCTTCCGTCCTTCTCAGGAGAAGGGCAAGAAGGGAATAACGAGAAGCTGCGTCTTCTGGACGTGCATAGAGTGCTGAAGCGTTACCTCTCCCGCACGGCGCCCTTTCGAAATTCCGAACGCTTATTCGTTCAATTTGGAGGGCCGCACAAGGGGGAGGCAGCGGCCAAGGCCTCCATCTCTAGGTGGATCAGGGAAGCGATTGCTTCCGCCTATATCCTGATGGGGAAGCAAGTTCCAGGAGGTCTACGCGCGCATTCAACTCGGGCGCAGGCAACTTCCTGGACGGAATATAGCTTAGTTCCGCCGCTGGACATTTGCAGACCGGTTACTTGGTCGTCGCTGCATACCTTTACCAAGCACTACAGATTGGATGTTGAGAGAGCAGTGGATGCTTGGTTTGGGGATGCGGTGCTTCGGTCCAGGATGAACTGCTCTGTTACATCCCAGAAGTAAAGGGACTGGACTGGAGTGACGATAAGGAAGAAGTAATTAGTCCTTACCTGCTAACTAGTGTTCCTGAAGGAACGATAGTCCAGTCCCTGATTCCACCTGGGTTCTTCAGTTGTCAGAGTTTCCCCGTGGAAGGAAAAGAATAACGGACCGAAGTCAGGGCCGAAGCGGAAGGGCCCCTTGCACAGGTCCTACGGGCCGGGTGTGGGGGAAGGCTATGGCAGGCTCAGGTAAGCCGCCTCCTCCCTTCTACCCTCTTCCCTGCTTACCTCCTACAAAAAAAAAGGGTGTTTTGTTTATTAAGTGGTAGTTTTTATAGAATATGAATGGGTTATCCGTTAAGTCTGCTTTTTCATTAGATTACTGGGATCGGTGGGTGGTGCCAGTGGTATTTATACTGCACCATCCTCAAAAAGGATGGGCTCAGCCTCCAAGCTGCTGGAAGGGTTGCGCAACCCAGAAGTAAAGGGACTGGACTGTCGTTCCTTCAGGAACACTAATTAGCAGGTAAGGACTAATTACTTCTTATAAGCCCTCTGGGGACAGGGAAATACCTACGTACCTGAATGTAACTTGCCTTGAACTAGCATGGAAAGGCGTGAGCTAAATTCTAAAAAATAAAAATAAAGTAAATTCTCCCCTGGGACCTTCTTCATTTGAATGTGTGCTTTAGCCATCTTGAAGAAGGCCGTTTTTCAGACAGCCAGTGTATGTAGGTAAAGTTGCGTTTTACCCATGTAACTAGTTTTAAAAATTCTCCCAGTGTGTAGGAGTCCCTATAGAGAGGCTTTTTGCTTGCTCCGTGGTCCAATACAACTTCCTGACTCTTACACCTTTAATAATTCAGTTATCTTTTTAAGGTTTGTGCTTTACATGATAATCAGCCTGGCTTTTGTTTGAATTGTGTGCATAGGTAGTGATAGTCCTTCAATTGCAATTTCTTTTAGTATGGTGGTTGCATGGGCTCTGCTTTTAGTGCTGTTCCGTTTGGCTTCTGTTTGTATGGAGTGTATCTTGGAAAAGTTCATTTTCTTGAAAAGATAATGCAGTGCTCTATGTTTTCTCTTAACACATTATGTTCTCCTGTAAGAGACATCCAACTCCCTCCCTTTTGCATTTCAAATGAGTACGTTTTCCCCCCTGCCCTGTGACAGTAGTTAAAAATTTGTACTCATCTTGTGTTATCAAGTTAAGGGTGCTGGCTGTCACCAGAGCCCCATGCTGACCTGTCACAAAGATACACCCAAGGCCTCATGTGTGCTGTATGACAAGCCGAAGAGAGGAACTTCATCAGAGCCCCATACAGACATACAACCAATG
Source organism: Ichthyophis bannanicus (assembly GCA_033557465.1). Classification (NCBI taxonomy): domain Eukaryota; kingdom Metazoa; phylum Chordata; class Amphibia; order Gymnophiona; family Ichthyophiidae; genus Ichthyophis; species Ichthyophis bannanicus. The sequence goes on along the minus strand of CM066035.1, from coordinate 920,694,597 downwards.
TTAACCATGAATAATGCACAGCTGAAGTTGAAACTTGAGGAAGCTCTTTAAAAATGCAGTGTAGCTGGAATAAAAGGTAGACACTTTTTTTTTAAAATTCTAGAGATAATGTAATGAAAAGAAATATGAAAAGTAAAACAAAGCAGATTTAACATTAAGATACAGAAGAACAATGGAGCCAAGAAAGTGATGAATGAATGGTGCTGTTTAAAAGCAGCCCTGAGCTTAGCTGACTTGTCAGTCATTTCAGTACTCTTTGACATGTACTTAAGCTGCTGGAGGTATAACTAGCTTTGTAATTACCTGTTTGACTTTTTAAGAATTTGATGACGAGTGCAAGGTCTTTCAGGACCAAGTGATCTCTGATTCTTACTGGCTCCTGTTGGGGTGCAGACACCTTTTGGCTTGATTGATATTTTTACTTTCAGTAGAGGATGTACGCACGCAATGTGTGTTTAGACACCTGTGCTTTGTGAATGCTGGGATACAGTGTTCCCACCCCATGGAGAGGGAGCACACCTAGTGGTCAGACTCAAGATGCACAGACTCAACAGGAGCTGACTAAGGTTTGTCGCTATATTTGTGTGGGCTAGATGGGAATGGAGAAAATCCTTGGGCTGATGCGCATGATGCTGTAGTCTAGTAGAGTGAAGTTGTACTTGAGATGGCAGACCAAAGAAGCAAGTAGAAACAGTAAGGAAAAAGAAAATGTGTTTTTAGGAAATGATTTCCTTTAATTCTTTAAGCTGCTTTGCTGCACTATCCTTAACCTCCCGAAAGCAGTTTTAGTTCAGAAACACAGCATAAACTAGTCAGTCTGATTAGTCAATATTAGCTCTGCGTTGCATGCACAGTGCATACCTAGTCTAATACCGGTGCACACATGTGTGAATATTTCTGACTTTGTTGTGTCCATGTATACTGGTGGTGTTTGAAAGGAATTAGAGGTGTGTCTCTTCTGCGGGAGGTTTTGAAATACTACACAGTGCGTGGTGGATATAATTCACTTTTGGATACTGTTAAGATGAAAGAAAATCATTATCTCCAGGAACAAGCAGGAATGAGTCTTCACATATGGGTATCGTCGGCACCGACGGAGCCTGCGCAGGAACGCTCCCCAGCGTCCAGTAAGAAAGCTTTTGGGAGCATCCCACAGCGCCTGCGCGCTGCCTTCCTGCCTTTCCCAACCGCCTCTCTCCAGTACTTCTTTTCCGCAGAGCCAGCAGGTCGTGTTCCTGTCACCGCTGAAGAATTTCTTTATTTTTTTTCTAGTTCTTTGGTCTCGCGTCTGCCTTCTTTGACGTCGGACTGGTACCGCCGGTTTTTTCTTTTCTTCTTCTAAGAAAAAAAAAAAAAAAACCTACCGTTTCCCACTTCTGTACAATTTTTTCTTTGGCTTTAGGCCTAGGAAATATTTTTCCTCATGGAAAAGCCCGCCTCCGGGTTTAAAAAGTGCACGAAGTGCAGCGGTACTATTTCTGTCACCGACACCCATGACTGATGTCTAAAATGTTTGGGTCCTGACCATTCCATCATGGATTGTGCGTCCTGTTCCATGATGTCTAAAAGAGGTCGACAGAACCGAGCGGCTAAGCTCAGTACCCTGTTTCCCTCTGATGCAGCTTTGGTGGCATCGACGTCTTCCAGGGCTGCTGCTTCCTCTCATGGATCTCAGGTAACCAAACATAAGTCCAGCCGGTCCTCGAAGGGTAGATCTCCCTCTAAGCATCGAGATGCCTCCGGGCTTGCCCTCGAGGATCCTACACCGGCAAAATTACCCCAGCGGGAAGCTCCAGCTTCCAAAGCTTCATCTATGGGGTCACAGGTTGACATCGATGGCGTGGCCTCGACCGATCACCTGTTGCCATGTTCTGGGGTACCGGTGGTTTCCACTGGTATCGACATCCAGACATTGGTGGCGTCGATGGATCAGAATATTCTGACCATGCAGCGTGCCATTACGGCATTCATACAGGCTGCGACGGCTCCGGTACCGCAACAAACTCCGTTGTCGGTACCAGTTCCGATTGCATCGACATCGGCTTCGGTGTCGACTGCAGCGGTACCCTGTCCTAGGATGCCCATCGGTACCGAACCGGTACCGATCACTCCCGATGTCGATACCACTCGGTACGCGTATCGGGCTCTGCAGGAGCATCCAGAAAGGCTATACTTCGATTCCTCTGAGGACTCTGATGAATCAGAGGCTTCTGTCGAAGCATCGGTACTCCTTCCTCAGGAGCCGCCTTCTCCAAAAAGGAGAATGACTCCTCCAGAAGACTTGTCTTTCCAAGACTTCATTAGGGAAGTGGCCAGGGGCCTCTCCATTTCTGTGGCCCCTGAGTCAGAGCCTAGAGCCAAACAATTGGATATTTTACAGTATCCTAAGGGTCCTAAGGAGGCAGCTACTTTACCAATTCATGAGATCCTTTATGATCACATGTTGGGAATATGGGAGACTCCTCTCACCACCTCCCCTCATTCTCGCAGGTTGGACACCATGTACCGTGTTCCTCCCTGTCCTGGCTTTCATAAGACTCAACTTCCTCACCACTCTATTGTTGAGTCTGCCATGAAGAAGTTAAAGAGTGCAAAAAGGCACTCATCTAATCCTCCAGGAAGAGAATGCAGAACCTTAGATGCTTTTGGCTGGAGAATTTTCCAGGCCAACATGCTTACTGCCAGAATCAACTCCTATAGTCTTTATATGGGGATGTTTCTAAAAGACGTTACAGATCATCTGAAGACTTTAGCCCCTTTTATTTCAGAAGATAAAAGGGAGGAGTTTCTCACCTGGCTTAAACATGCCCAGGATGTTTCCAAATTTTCCAACCGTGCAGCCTTTGACTCTTTTGAGTGTGCCAGCAGAGCCTCGGCTATTGCCATAGGAGCATGCAGACTTGCTTGGTTACAAGCTTCTGATTTGGAACCCTGGGTCCAAGATGGATTAGGAAATCTTCCTTTGTACATGTGTAAACCTTTTTGGAAAGGATTGGCAAGCAAAGGCCACTCAGATGGATGCTGAAAATTCTGCTTTAGATAGACTTTCAAAGTCTGCTCCTTTTAAAAAAAGGTTGTTCAAAAAGGCTTTTTATCCCAAAAAGGGGAGATATTATCCTGTTAAGGGTCAGCAGACATCTTCTGCAGGTCGTTTTGCTGCAAAGCGTCAGCAGCAACCTAAACAGGCCAAGCCTAAGGCTGTAAGGACTGCTACGGCCCAACAGCCTCAGCCTCCTCAGGGCCTTTGACTTACAACTAGAGAACTATTCCAGGAAGGTTAGCTCACTTTGCTTCCAGATGGGAACAAATCACAGCAGAGCCATGGACCCTCTCCATCATAAGGGAGGGGTACAAGCTTCATTTCTTAAACCTTCCTCCTCACACCATGGTGAGACAGTTCAATTCTCCAACATCTCTCCTCGACCTTCTGGGTCAGGAGATTGCTACCGTTCTTGCCCAAAAAGCAATAGAAGAAGTACCCCTTCTTGAACAGGGCTCAGGGTTCTACTCCCCCTATTTTCTTATCCCAAAGAAAACAGGGGGCTACAGACCCATTTTAGATCTCAGAGAATTGAACAAGTTTCTATGCAAGGAGAAATTCAAGATGATTTCTCTCTGTGCTCTCCTTTCATACCTTCAGAGTCAGAATTGGCTTTGTTCTCTAGATCTCAAGGATGCGTACACCCATGTCCTCATCCATCCAACACACAGAAGGTTCCTTCGGTTCCTTTATCAAGGAAAGCACTACCAATACAGAGTGCTTCCTTTCGGTCTGGCCTCTGCACCAAGAGTGTTCACAAAATGCATGGCAGTAGTAGCTGCATTTCTACGCACTTTAGGAATATTCGTATTCCCATATCTGGACGACTGGCTCATCCGAGCTCCATCCCAGTCAGAGGCCCAGACTCTCCTAGCCTGCACAAGGCGTGTTCTTCAGTATCTGGGACTTGTAATAAACATCCCAAAATCCCATCTCACCCCTACTCAGTCACTAGAGTTCATAGGGGCCTTGCTGGATACCACAACTGCAAGAGCCTATCTTCACCAGGCCCGTTGCCTACGCTTGGTGCAGTTAGCCTCCCAGATTCAGTTAAAGTCCCATTTAACTGCTCGAGAGATGTTACAACTGTTAGGCCACATGGCATCCACCGTGCATGTGGTTCCTTACGCTCGCCTTCACATGAGGGCAGCTCAATGGACTTGATCCACCCAATGGACCCAGGCATCAGGGTGCCTATCAGACAAAATAGCAACCTCCAGTCGCCTTTTTTGGTCTCTCCAGTGGTCGAAGTCCACTCAAAATCTGTTGCTGGGGTCCCCCTTTCAACAGTTGTTACCCCAAGCAACCCTTACAACAGATGCCTCTCCGAGGGGTTGGGGAGATCATCTACAAGATCTCTCCACCCAGGGCATCTGGTCTCCACAGGAGACTTCTCTACATATCAACCTCTTGGAGCTCAGAGCAATTTTTCTAGCTCTCAGAGTCTTCCACACCCTGCTCAGCTGCAAGACAGTCCTCATCCACACGGACAACCAAGTAGCCATGTTCTACGTGAACAAGCAGGGCGGCACTGGCTCTCTGTCGCTTTGCAACGAAGCTTTGAGATTGTGGGCCTTCGCCAGAGAGCATCAAATTCATCTTCTGGCAGTATATCTTCCAGGCGTTCAAAACTCTTGGGCAGACAAACTCAGTCGAGTTCTGCTTCCACACGAGTGGTACCTCCATATGGACCAGATAGCCAGAATCTTTCAGATTTGGGGAACCCCGGACATAGACCTCTTTGCAAGTCCGTGGAATGCCAAACTTCCCCGGTTCTGTTCCAGAATTCCGTGTCAGGGAGTTAAGGCCAAGGATACCTTCCTCCTTCACTGGGGTCAAGGCTTCCTTTACGCCTTTCCACCCATTTCCCTAATTCCCAAAACTCTCTTCAAGCTTCAGAGAGATCGAGGGTCTATGATCCTCATAGCACCACGTTGGCCACGCCAAGTGTGGTACCCTCTACTTCTGCATCTCTCTCAAGCTCCTTCCCTGGACTTGGGATCTGCTCCAGGCCTCCTGTCCCAGGAGGAGGGAACGTTATGGCATCCAAATCCCCAGTCTCTCCATCTCAGGGCCTGGTTGTTGAAGGCCTAGACCTTCAAGATTTGCATCTTTCTCAGTAGGTGAAGGATATCCTTCATGCTTCCAGAAAGCCTTCCACTAGACGTTCCTATGCTTTCAAATGGAAAATGTTTACCATTTGGTGTGCAAAGAAGGGTCTTAACCCCCTTGCAATACCTCTGAATTCTTTACTAGAGTATTTGCTGCATTTATCCCATGCAGGCCTTAAAACGAATTCAGTAAGAGTCCATTTGAGTGCTATTTCAGCATCCCTCAAGCCTCTCAATGGACAGCCTATTTCCTCTCATCCTCTTATTGCAAGATATATGAGAGGCCTTCTTTTAACTAAACCTCCCATTAGACTACCTCCAGTGGCATGGGATTTGAATCTAGTTCTAGGTCAGCTTATGAAGCCACCCTTTGAACCCTTAGCCACTACCTCCTTGAAATTCCTTTCCTGGAAGGTTATTTTTGTAATTGCAGTCACCTCAGCTCGCCGTATCAGTGAGCTGCAAGCCTTGGTGGCTAATCCTCCTTATACAAGGTTCCATCATGACAAGGTAGTCCTCAGGACCAATCCACACTTTATGCCTAAAGTGGTCTCACCTTTTCATCTGATCCAGAAGGTGTATTTACCTGTCTTTTTTCCAGGACCTCATGCATCAAGTGCAGAGAGGAATCTCCATACCCTGGATTGTAAGAGAGCGCTTGCTTTTTACTTACACAGGACACAGCAACATAGAAAGTCCTCTCAGCTCTGTTGCTTTTGATCCCTCTCATTTAGGACTTCCAGTCTCTAAGAGAACACTGTCAAATTGGATTGCTCAGTGTATTTCTTTCGCCTACCAGAGTAAGAACCTTTCTCTGGAGGGCCATGTCACAGCTCACAATGTGAGAGCCATGGCAGCCTCTATGGCTCATCTAAACTCTGTGTCCATCGACCAAATCTGTCGAGCGGCCACCTGGGCCTCGGTTCGTACCTTTACAGCCCATTACTGCTTGGACAAGGACTCTCGCCCGGATGCCTTGTTTGGTCAGGCTGTTCTCAAACACCTGTTCCATACCTAATCAACTCCTACCCCCCCATCCCTGGTTGGATGCCCGAGATCCATGGGGGAAGGTAGAGCCCTTCTCAGGGACTCACAACCTTGGGGATCTCCAGCTGCGGAGTCCCCATATGTGAAGACTCGTTCCTGCTTGTTCCTGGAGATAGCACAGTTACTTACCTGTAACAGGTGATCTCTGGGAACAGCAGGAATAAGTCTTCACAACCCACCCACCTCCCCTAGGAGTTGTATCACTATCTTTCCTTTCCTCTCTCTCTCTTTGTCTCAGCTTTAAAACTCGAACTGGAGAGAGGCGGTTGGGAAAGGCGGGAAGGCAGCACGCAGGCGCTGTGGGATGCTCCCAAAAGCTTTCTTACTGGACGCTGGGGAGCGTTCCCGCGCAGGCTCCGTCGGTGCCGACGATACCCATATGTGAAGACTTATTCCTGGTGTTCCCAGAGATCACCTGTTACAGGTAAGTAACTGTGCTTTCCTGATGGAGAGGAAGGATAACAGCCTCCCTTTAATGGGAAATAAAATGAGCAAAAGTAGCTAGAGTATATTCTGTGCTCAGTAATCTTAAGAGAGCACCGGGAATGGAAAGCTGCCTTATCTTGCAGGACCCAGAGTACTGTTCATTCTTGCCATGCTGCTTCACCATAAGATTGCACTGTGGTGATGAGGTGTGCACCTTGTGCTTTGTTTTACAGGAAGATTGAGATCGTGCAGTTTGCCAGCCGCACACGGCAGCTCTTTGTTCGGTTGTTAGCCTTGGTCAAATGGGCTAACAATGCTGGGAAGGTGGAGAAATGTGCAGTAAGTCATTAAGGCATTTTTGTTTGGTCTTCAAGTAATAGGCATGTTTTTTGGGGGGGAGAATTTGGATGGTAATACAGCTTTAAGACGGGTTCCAGCTTTGGCATCATTTCACCCTGAGGTGGGTGAAGTGAGCACCAACCGTAGCTGAGCAACTGTTAAGCAGTTGACGGCCCTATAGAAGGTTTTGTATTGAACCAGATCTGTTCAGACGGCTGCAAAGCAGCTGCACAGTGGGGCTGTTCGTGCTGGAACACAGCTGCATGAAAAGCTTAATTGTGCCCTCTCTGGTGGGTTTTGTTTTGTAACTACTCTGAACAGCGTTTGGCGCCTTGCATTGCAAATCTTGATTGAGAGAAAAAAAAGAACTTGGCAATCCATCGAGAAGGCGCCTAATAAGTGTATGTGTGCATGGAGACATATGTATGTATATATGCACACACATTCATATACACTAATTAGACAGCTTTTATGATGGATTGCTAAGTTGAGAGAGCTGTTTTTCCTAATTCGGTATGTGTTAAACAGAATAATTCACATACACAGTCAGGTAAGAGTTGGGAAATGGTGCTTTAAAAGATTATCAAGGCACAAGATTGAACATCTGCTTATTGCTCCGCATGCTAAATAGAAAAGGACAACGTCAAGCCCACACTGTTCCATCCTAGAGCTTTGAAGAGCTGTCTACAAGAAACAAAAATACGTTAATTGTTTTTGAAGGCCTTGGAGGTGTTTTTAGCAAAACTTTCACTTCTTCACTTTTTTGATACGTACACTAAATATGCTTTGCATAGTGCTGGCAGTATGTAGTGCTGTGCAAAGAGGAGAGCTATATAAATTCCAGTGTCCTTGATGAAGGTGCCCCTAGTAATCCATTTTACAAAGATTTGCCTAAAGTTTATACAGCGACTGAATGAATCGTACAGCTGGAAAATGGAAACTATCCGTTGGAGCTTCCCAAATCTTTTTCATCTATGTTTAGGCACAATACCGGTCCTAGTAATTTGATTTTATTAGTGTTAACACGAATAAGTATTCTTTTCTTTTTATCTTTATCATATTAAGCTGTAGTTTTGTATATTAATATGTTATGATAAATATGTTCAAAATACGAATTATCAAGACAAAGTACGTCGCAGTGAATGTGGGAAAGTAATCTCTTGCTCTGCAGATGATATCAGCTTTTCTAGACCAGCAAGCTATTCTGTTTGTGGATGCTGCTGACCGTTTGGCTTCCTTGGCCAGAGATGCCCTAGTTCATGCCCGGTTGCCCAGTTTTGCTATTCCGTATGCCATTGATGTGCTGACGACAGGGTCTTACCCACGCCTGCCAACCTGTATTAGGGTGAGTTGCTTTTTTTATTTGCATTATTGAACTGGGGACTTGGCTATTTTATGGTTTGTATTTACATAAGGGTTTGAAGGGGAATAAATGAATACAAACTGTATGTTATTGTTGCAAAATTCCATTTTTATTGATGACCTTTTCTCAGAAAGAAGGTATTTACTGCACAGAATTAAAGTTGGATTCATAAAACAAGTTTTATTAGGTGGCTGCACTAAGCAGTTTGGTTTACTTGGCTTGGTCTGTTGCATTTGCTAAATTGATGATATCCTTGGCTGTGTGGCGTAAGCCTTTGACTGCTTTTTTGTTTACAGGTCAGGATAAATGTGCTTTGAGACCCAGAATGTGTAGCTATATAGATTAGTGGTATTCACTCTCCTCAGATCTTGAGGGCTGCAAACAGGTCAGGTTTTCAGGCTGTCCCTAATGAATATGCATTTGCATACAGTGGAGATAGATTTGTATGCCACTATCTCATGCATATTCATTAGGGATTTCCTAAAGTGCAGCCTTCCAGGAATATCACTGATAGAGTTGGCAGTCTGCTGCTTTGATGGTAAATGAATTTAGGGTGGACAGTTTTAATGCCCAGCAGCTATTGCTGTCACCAGATTGATGATCCCTGCAGTGGCGAGCAGTTCTTTTGGTTTTCAGGCACTTTCTGCTGGATGGGCAATGAGCCAGCTTGAATTTTTAACATGAAAGTTAGTCTGGTGATTTGAAAAAAAAAATCCAGGACCTTCATAGCACTCAGGATTGTGCATGTTTATTATTTAGCCCTGAATTCCTGTACTGTGGGGAGGAGGGGTATCTTTGAGACCTCCTTTGCTTGGGATGTTTTTTGTTTCTGGTGACATTGGTAGTGAAGTAATAACTGACATGCCCACGACCATGCTGATTGTGACAAATAGAAATGAAACAGTCCAAAGAGCCTCAGGTGTGTCTGTCCATAGCATCGTATTCAATCTCCACAAGCATTTTTTTCCACACATTGCTCACTGATTTGATTTCATTTAATTTAAACAGGCATTCATATTCTTCCTATACACCAATAATGGGGTTTTAGGAAAATTACTGTATAATATATAAGATGAAAACACATTACAGTAAAAGAATCACACAATACATAATGAATTAAAATACCCCTCAAATATCAAATCACCTCCTTGACCCTTGGTGACTCCAAAATGTCAAATCTGTACCTTTGGTTGTTTGAATTTTAAGGGGAGGAAGACTGCCCCCCTCCCCCCCCCTCCCGTCACCCACAGACAACACATACATGACATATAAGCCTCTGTTTCAGTAGAAATGAGACGGAAGAATCTGGGCAGAGCCATAGGGTATTTTATTTTGCTATTGATCTAGTGAGATGGGCACCAGAAGCAACTACTCTGAAGAGTAGCGTATGTTAATCGAATGTATCGTGGAACTTTGTAGCTCATTCTGCCCTTTGCCCACACAAAGGGGGCTCTGTGCACTCAGGAAGAAAGAGGAAAAGGGGACTATGACAGGAACGGTTACATAGATGGTGAGTTTCCATCAAGTAAGAGAAAGCAGCATCTTCCATAGAAAAAGAAGTTCCAGGACATAGGTTCAGAAAAAGTTACTTTCCTGGGAGGGTAGTGGATATTGCCGTCCAGCAGAGGTGGTAATAACTGAAATAGAGACCAAATTCTTGGAACGGATGCTGAGAGGGGCAAGGCAAGGGAAGGAGGCGCCTAGAGAAAAAAATAGGGTCTTGCTGATATATTGGGTGTGCCAAGCGCTCCATGACAATTCCTCTATCACTGTATCCAGATGAATCCATTGTTGGAGGAGCATATTCTGTGGTTTCAGTTGCCTCAAATAATGCAGGGCCTATTTGACAGGATAAGATAATTCCGCCAGATCCGATAACAAAAACTGAGAAGCAAGCCACACTTCACCAGCTAAACCAGATCCTCCGCCACCGATTGGTGACTACAGACCTCCCGCCGCAGTTGGCGAATCTCACAGTTGGTATGTCTTAGAATTTCCTTGTTCTAAATTGTTTGGAAGTATTTTTTTTTTCATTTAATGCAACTCTTGGTTTCTCATGACAATGTTTTGGTTATTTTGAACAGATTTTGGCCCCTCCCTGTTTGCTTTTCTCTCCCCTCAAACATAAAATACTAATGAATTGTAAGTTCCTTATCGTCACTCCAGTCCAGTCCCTTTACTTTTGGGTTACGCAACCCTTCCAGCAGCTTGGAGGCTGAGCCCAACCTTTTTGGGGATGGAGCGGTATAAATACCACTGGGACCACCCACCAACTCCAGTATTCTCAGCCTCCAAGCAGCTGGAGGGTTCCGTAAGCCTAGGGCTTACTGGAGTCTCCCTTCTTTAAATTTTAATTCTTTTAAATTCTTTTAAATTCTTTTAAATTCTTTTAAGTTCCTTTAAGTTCCTTTCCTGTGGATTGAGTCATTTGTACTTACTTGGCTCTGTAGCTTTAATTCTCTCCTGCCCTCTCCCCCCCCCCCCCCCCCCCCCCCCCCGGGCCGGACATCGGAGGAGAGTCTTACCGGCAGCAGCGAGGAGGACTAGTCAGCGTTCCTCTCGCAGCTGACCCGACCTTACCCTGCATCATCTCTGCGGAGACCTGCTCTGCCTCGCGCCGAAGCCCCCCGGTGGCTGAGCGCTGGAGGCACGCCGCGACTAACCTCCTCCGGCCTGTCCCGCTCCGGAGCGAAGGGACGCGGAGTCGAGCCCCAGAGCCGCGATTGCAGTCAGCCGACGGAGGCCTTAAAGCGGCAGCGGGAGGAAGCCGGTACCGGTGCTGGAGAGTGTTCCCTGCCCTGACTCCTCTCTTCCAGCGACGCAAAGACACATTCGCGGTCCTCCGGGTCGGGCTCCACGTGGTTGAGGCCTACCACGTGTGGAGCCAACGGCCCGAGATCGCTGAGTCGGGCCTCTGCACAGGCAACAGAGAAGCTTCTAACTGCAAGTACTGAGTTCATTTTGGGCAGGGGTGTTTGTTGCACATAGTGTCTGCTCAGTTCAATTTAATTTAATTTAATTTAATTTTAATTCAAATTAATTTTATCTTATTTTAAGTTTGGTTTCTTGTTTATTTTAATCTTCACTTTCCTTGGATTGGTCCCTATTAGGGAAGCATTACAAAGGTCTCTGCTCTTTCTCAGGGGATATATTGCCTTAGTTCGGCTGCTCTGAAAGGGAAGCCTCGGCTCTTGCCCATGGCATCCAAGCCACGCTGCCCTTCCTGTGGAACACGCAGGGGCACCTCCGCAGAGACAGGAATCTGCAGGAGCTGTGCCGCGGAGGCCGCATCAGTGGAACAGGAGATTAACCTGGCCATGTCGCAGCCATCCCAGGGATCAGGAGACCCTCTGGAAGGGGAAGGGGGGTCCAGTTTCCTATCTCCACTCCTACGGACCTGCCTATGCCCCCTCTGCCTCTACCCTCCCCCCACTCTAGTGCTGGGGGGTCCGGAGATTTTTTCTCTCCTGACTTCATCCTCTTGCTCCATAAGGCCTACTGCCTACGTAATCAGGGCCTGGGGGCAGAAGAGGTTGCCCTGCCAGCAGAGGACAAATCAGTTAGAGCCCTCGGGGCTACCAATCAGGAAGCCGGTATCCCTGCTAAGCGCCCACGTCTGGGCGGCGAAGAGCTCCTAACATCTCTATCCCAGGATACTCAGGAGGAGGATAGCTCGGTTAAAGACTTGGAGGAGGATGAAGAGGAGCTGGAGGAAGGAGAGATCCCGGAAGAAGATCAGTCACGGATAGTGAGATTCTTTCGCCGTGAGGAGCTCCCGGCGTTAATTAATGAGTCCCTAAAAGTTCTCAATGTGGCCTCAGACACGCCATCGCAGGAAGAAGCGTTGGAGGACCCCTTAATCCAGGCCATCAGGAGATCCCAATAGGTTTTCCCTGTCCACAGGGTCGTGCGCCAGATGATCCAGGAAGAATGGGACCAGCCAGAATCAAACTTAAGGGGAGTCAGGACCATGTCTCGTCTATACCCGCTCCCAGAGGCAGATAAAGAGCTGCTAAGATCTCCCAGAGTGGATGCAGCGGTATCAGCAGTTACTAAGAAGACGACGATACCAGTGGAGGGCAGTTTGGCCTTAAAAGACGCGCAAGACAGGAAGTTGGATACGCTCCTGAAACAAGCCTTTGATGTAAGCGCTCTCGCCTTGCAGGCCTCCGTGTCCGGAGCTTGGGTGGCTCGGGCCTGTTTACGGTGGGCCCAGCAGCTCCAGACAGAGGGTTCAACGGGCGAGATACAGGCCAACTCAGCTAAGGTGGAATCCGGAGCGGCCTACTTGGCGGACAGTCAGTATGACCTCATTAGAAGCCTAGCCAAGAACATGGCCTCGGTTGTGGCGGCGAGGCGGTATCTGTGGCTACGAAATTGGGCAGCTGACGCTTCCTCGAAGACACGCTTGAGCCGACTCCCCTTTAAGGGGAAACTCTTATTTGGGGAGGACTTAGAGAAGCTAGTTAAGGACCTGGGTGAGTCTAAGGGAGGCAGACTCCCGGAAGATAGACCAAAGCAAGGGCGCCCTCTAGCCCCAGTGCGCTCCCAGCCTAGGGACTCGCGGAGATTTCACCCAGCCAGGTCAGGCTCCTTTCCCAGGGGCCGTTTTCCCTCGAAGGGACAAGGCTTCAGAGGTTTTCGGGGGGCAGGACGGGGTTTTGGTGCCTCCTCCTCCTCCTCCTTCCCGGGACCCAGAAAACAACAATGAGATGACAGGGGTCCAGGAGGAAGGACAGCCGGTAGGCGGTCGCCTGAGGCTGTTTCTTCACGCCTGGTCCCGAGTCACGTCCGACCAATGGGTCCTAGAGGTGATCAGAGAAGGTTATGTTCTCGAATTCTCAAAACAAATACTTCCAGCGTTTGTTCAGTCTCCCTGCGGTTCTTCAGCAAAGAGGGCGGCAATAGAGGCGACTCTTGCCCGCCTAATAGCGCTAGGGGCGGTGGTCCCTGTACCACCAGACCAGTGCGGCTCTGGTCGGTACTCGATTTACTTCGTAGTACCAAAAAAGGAAGGCTCCTTTCGACCGATCCTGGATCTAAAACAGGTCAACCGCAGCCTCAGGGTGCCACACTTCCGGATGGAAACCCTACGCTCAGTCATTGCGGCCGTAAGGGAAGGGGAGTTCCTAACGTCACTCGACTTGACAGAAGCCTACCTTCATATCCCGGTCAGGAAGTCCCATCAACAATTCCTGAGATTCGCAGTGCCAAGAGGCCAATTTCAGTTCCAGGCCCTACCCTTCGGCCTAGCTACGGCCCCCAGGACGTTCACCAAGGTAATGGTGGTAGTGGCGGCCTTCCTTCGGAAGGAGGGAATATTAGTGCACCCCTACTTGGACGACTGGCTGATCCGAGCGAAGTCGCAAGAGGAAAGTCATGCGGCAACGGCCAGAGTGGTTCAGGTTCTAGAAGAATTGGGGTGGGTCATCAATCGCCTAAAGAGCAGGATGTCTCCCTCTCTGGAACTCGAGTACCTCGGAGCAAGGTTCGACACCCACAGGGGCAGGGTATTCCTGTCTCGGTCAAGATCAAGAGAGCTAAGGCTTCTAGTCACGCAGTTTCTCAGCAGGCGAAATCCCTCGGCGTGGCATTATCTTCAGGTCCTGGGAACTATGGCGGCGGCGATAGAGGTAGTCCCATGGGCCAGGGCGCACATGCGACCGCTGCAGCGGGCGCTGTTACGTCGATGGTCTCCTCAGCATCAACCTCTGGCAATGCAGTTACCTTGCGCTCCGCGGACCAAACAGTCCCTCCACTGGTGGCGATGTCCAAGGAACTTGGACCGCGGGATGCCCCTCGAACCTCATCAGTGGTTACTATTGACAACGGATGCCAGCCTGTTAGGCTGGGGAGCACACTGCGAGGACCAGTTCGTCCAGGGACGTTGGACACCGTTGGAATCACAATGGCCCATCAACAGACTGGAGCTGAGGGCCGTCACCCTGGCGCTCAAGGCGTTCACGGCTTTAGTCCAAGGAAAAGCAATTCGCGTCCTTTCCGACAATATCACGGCGGTGGCCTACATCAACCACCAGGGAGGCACCAGCAGTCCTGCCCTGGAGAAAGAGGCGGACGCCCTCTTCCAGTGGGCGGAGTCCAGACTGCTGGCACTTTCAGCTCAGCATGTGGCGGGCGAGGACAACGTCACAGCCGACTTCCTCAGCAGATGCAAGATAGACCACGTGGAGTGGGAACTAGAACAGGAGACCTTCGACCAGATAGTGGCCTGTTGGGGTCTCCCAGTCATGGACCTCATGGCGCGGTTCTCTACAGCTAAGGTAGACAGGTTCTTCAGCCGAAGGAAGGAAAGAATGTCCGAGGGCTTTGATGCCCTGTCACAAAAGTGGCCTTCCGAAGGCCTGCTCTATGTATTCCCTCCGTGGGCCCTGATCGGAAAGGTTCTACAGCGGGTGGAGTCTCACCAAGGTTTGGTAGTCCTCATAGCTCCGGATTGGCCTCGCCGCCCCTGGTATGCGGATCTGGTGAGGGTGGTCGCCGACCCTCCTTGGCGGCTCCCTTGCAAAAGGGACCTGCTGAGGCAAGGTCCGGTTCGGATGCCTCACGTGGATCGATTCTCGCTTACGGCCTGGCTATTGAGAGGGCGCGGTTCCTAAAGCGAGGCTACTCAGGAGCAGTAATCTCGACGCTGTTGAAGGCTAAGAAGCGCTCAACCTGTCTATCCTATGTAAGGGTTTGGCGCATATTCGAAGCCTGGTGTGCAGAGCATCGTCGGAAACCTCTTTCGGCCTCTGTCTCAGAGGTCCTGGAATTCTTGCAAGCAGGATTTGATAAGAGTTTGGCGCACAGCTCCCTGCGGGTCCAGCTAGCGGCCATCGCTTGCTATAGAGGCAAGGTCCGTGGAAAACCCTTAGGGGAACACCCGGACGTCTCCAGGTTCTTAAGAGCAGTTAGTCGGCTACGCCCTCAACGGAGGGCGGTCATCCCCTCTTGGGACCTTAACCTAGTGCTGAATGCCATGGTCGGAGAACCCTTTGAGCCAGTGAAGAGAGCCTCCTTAAAGGATCTAACCCTAAAGACAGTTTTCCTGGTCGCTATCTGCTCGGCCAGGAGGGTTTCGGAATTGCAGGCGCTGTCCGCCCAGCCTCCCTTCCTGACCTTCCTAAAGGACAAGGTGGTTCTGCGCACAGTGCCTTCCTTCTTGCCCAAGGTTATCTCTCCCTTTCATGTAAACCAGACAGTCACCCTGCCGGCCTTCTCGGCCAAGGGGCAGGAAGGTAGGGATAGCAAACTGCGTCTGCTAGACGTCCAGAGAGCCTTGAAACGGTACCTATCTCGCACAGCACCATTCCGAAAGTCCGACCGACTGTTCATTCAGTTCAGAGGGCCGCACAAAGGTGAGGTGGCAGCCAAGGCCTCAATCTCCAGGTGGATTAGAGAGGCGATTGCCTCCGCCTACATCCTGAAGGGGAAGCAGGTCCCGGTGGGTCTGAGGGCTCACTCCACTCGGGCACAGGCGACCTCTTGGGCGGAATACAGTCTTGTTCCCCCGCTGGATATTTGTAGAGCAGCGACTTGGGCCTCGCTGCATACCTTCACCAAACACTATAGACTGGACGTGCAGAGTACGGCGGATGCTCGTTTGGGTCTAGCGGTTCTTCGGGCCGGTATGCCGGATCCCACCCAGGGTTGAACTGCTCTGGTACATCCCAGAAGTAAAGGGACTGGACTGGAGTGACGATAAGGAAATAGTAATTAGATCTTACCTGCTAATTAGTGTTCCTGAAGGAACGACAGTCCAGTCCCTGATCCCACCCGGTTCCGGCAACTGTTAAGACCTCAAGTTCATAGAGGAGCATTGGACCGAGCGCAGAGCCGGTTCGGCGGGAGGGAGTGCAGGGGAAGGCCGGGTTGGATAGAAGCAGCCACCTCCTCCGTCCGTTGCCAATCCTCCTCCTTCCCCTATACTTTCCAAAAAAAAAAAAAAAAGAAATTGATAATGCCTATTGGATAGATTATTGAGATATTAGTTTAGACTTAGTTTATATTTCATTATGAGGTTTTTGGATGGAAGTTCGATAAGTCTGCTTTTTCATTCGAATACTGGAGTTGGTGGGTGGTCCCAGTGGTATTTATACCGCTCCATCCCCAAAAAGGTTGGGCTCAGCCTCCAAGCTGCTGGAAGGGTTGCGTAACCCAGAAGTAAAGGGACTGGACTGTCGTTCCTTCAGGAACATTAATTAGCAGGTAAGATCTAATTACTATATCTCCAGGAACAAGCAGGAATGAGTCTTCACATATGGGTATCGTCGGTACCGACGGAGCCTGCGCGGGAACGCTCCCCAGCGTCCAAAAGGAAAGCTTTTGGGAGCATCCCACAACGCCTGCGTGCTGCCTTCCCGCCTTTCCTAACTGCCTCTCTCCAGTTCTTCTTTTCCGCGGAGCCAGCAGATCGTGTTCCTGTCACCGCTGAAGAATTTCTTTATTTTATTTTATTTCTTTGGTCGCGCTTCTGCCCTCTCGACGCTGGACCGGTACTGCTGGTCTTTTCTTTCTTTGTTCTAAAAAAAAAAAAACCTACTGTTTTTTCTCACTTCAGTGCATTTTCTTCTTTGGCCTTAGGCCTAGGAAATTTTTCCTCATGGACAAGCCTGCCTCTGGGTTTAAAAAATGCATGAAGTGCAGCGGCACTATTTCTGTCACTGACACCCATGAATGGTGTCTAAAATGTTTAGGTCCTGACCACTCCATTGCGGATTGTGAGTCCTGCTCCATGATGTCTAAAAGAGGTCTACAGAATCGAGCAGCTAAGCTCAGTACCCTGTTTCCCTCGGATGCAGCTTCGGTTGCATCGACGTCTTCCAGGGCTGCTTCTTCCTCACATGGATCTCAGGTAACCAAACTTAAATCCAGCCGGTCCTCGAAGGGTAAATCTCCCTCTAAGTATCGAGATGCCTCCGGGCTTGCCCTCAAGGAATCCGCACCGGCAAAATTACCCCGGCGGGAGGCTCCGGCTTCCAAAGCTTTATCTATGGGGTCACAGGTTGACATCGATGGCTCGGCCTCGACCGATCACCTGTTGCCATGTTCTGGGGTACAGGTGGTTCCCACTGGTACCGACATCCAGACATTGGTTGCGTCGATGGATCAGAATATCCTGACCATGCAGCGTGCCATCACGGCATTCATACAAGCTGCGACGCCTTCGGTACCGCAACAAACTCCGTTGCCAGTACCGGCACCGGTACCGACATTGGTTCCGGTTCCGGTACCGGTACCAATTGCATCGACATCCGCTTCGGTGTCGACTGCAGCGGTATACTGTTCTGTGATGCCCATCGGTACCGATCACTCCCGATGTTGATACAACCCGGTACGCGTATCGGGCTCTGCAGGAGCATCCAGACAGGCGATACTTCGATTCCTCTGAAGACTCTGATGAATCAGAGGTCTCTGTCGAAGCATTGGTGATCCATCCTCAGGAGCCCTCTTCTCCAAAAAGGAGAATATCTCCTCCAGAAGACTTGTCTTTTCAAGACTTCATTAGGGAAGTGGCCAGGGGCCTTTCCATCTCAGTGGCCCCTGAGACAGAGCCTAGAGCCAAAAAATTAGATATTTTACAATATCCTAAGGCTCCTAAAGAGGCAGCCATTTTACCAATATATGAGATTCTTTATGATCACATGTTGGGCATATGGGAGACTCCTCTCACCACTTCCCCTCATTCTCGCAGGTTGGACACCATGTATCGTGTTGCTCCTTGTCCTGGCTTCCATAAGATTCAGCTTCCTCACCACTCCATTGTGGTGGAGTCTGCTATGAAGAAGATAAAAAGTACAAAAAGGCACTCTTCTGCTCCTCCAGGAAGAGAATGCAGAACCTTAGATGCCTTTGGCAGGAGAATTTTCCAGGCCAGTATGCTTGTTGCCAGAATCAACTCCTATAGTCTCTATATGGGGATGTTTCTAAAAGAAGTTACAGATCACCTGCAAACTTTATCTCCTTTTATTTCAGAAGATAAAAGGGAAGAGTTCCTCACCTGGCTCAAACATGCCAAGGATATTTCCAAGTTTTCCAACCGTGCAGCCTTTGACTCTTTTGAAGGTGCCAGCAGAGCCTCGGCCATTGCCATAGGTGCACGCAGAGTTGCTTGGTTACAAGCTTCTGATTTGGAACCCTGGGTTCAAGATGGACTAGGAAACCTTCCTTGTACAGGTGAAAACCTTTTTGGCAAAGATTGGCAAGCAAAGGCCACCCAAATGGATGCTGAAAATTCTGCTTTAGATAGACTTTAAAAGTCTACTTCTGCTCCTTTTAAGAAAAGGTTGTTCAAAAAGGGTTTTTTTCCCCAAAAAAGGGAAATATTATTCTGCTTATGGTCAGCAGTCATCTTCTGCAGGTCGTTTTGCCACAAAGAGACAGCAACAACCGAAACAGGCCAAGCCTAAGGCTGCTAGGACTGCTACGGCCCAACAGCCTCAGCCTCCTCAGGGCCTTTGACGTACAACTAGAGAGCTTAGCCTTTCTGGCTCTAGAACATCCAGAACCTCTCACCATTCCAGGAAGGTTGTCTTACTTTGCTCCCAGATGGGAACAAATCACAGCAGAGCAATGGAGCCTCTCCATCATAAGGGAGAGGTACAAGCTTCATTTCTTAAACCTTCCTCCTCACACCATGGTGAGACAGTTCAATTCTCAGACATCTCTCCTCGACCTTCTGGGTCAGGAGATTGCTACCCTTCTTGCCCAAGGGGCAATAGAAGAAGTACCCCTTCTTCAACAGGGCTCAGGGTTCTACTCCCCCTATTTCCTTATCCCAAAGAAAACAGGAGGCTACAGACCCATATTAGATTTCAGAGAATTGAACAAGTTTCTATGCAAGGAGAAATTCAAGATGATTTCTCTCGGTACTCCTTCCATATCTTCAGAGTCAGGATTGGCTTTGCTCTCTAGACCTCAAGGATGCGTACACCCATGTCCTCATCCATCCAACACACAGAAGGTTCCTTCGGTTCCTTTATCAAGGGAAGCACTACCAATACAGAGTGCTTCCTTTCGGTCTGGCCTCTGCACCAAGGGTGTTCACAAAATGCATGGCAGTAGTAGCTGCATTTCTACTCACTCTAGAGATATTCGTATTCCCATATCTGGACGACTGGCTCATCTGAGCTCCATCCCAGTCAGAGGCCCAGATTTCTCTAACCTGCACAAGGCGTATCCTTAAGTATCTGGGACTTGTAATAAACTTTCCAAAATCCCATCTCACCCCTACTCAGTCTCTAGAGTTCATAGGGGCCTTGCTGGATACCACAACTGCAAGGGCCTATGTTCCCCATGCCCGTTTCCTACGCTTGGTGCAGTTAGCCTCACAAATTCAGTTAAAGTCCCATTTAACTGCTCGAGAAATGTTACAACTGTTAGGCCACATGGCATCCACTGTGCATGTGGTTCCTTATGCTCGCCTTCACATGAGGGCAGCTCAGTGGACTCTGTCCACCCAATGGACCCAGGCATCAGGTTGCCTGTCAGAAAAAATAGCAACCTCCAGTCTCCTCGTTTGGTCCCTCCAGTGGTGGAAGTCCACTCAAAATCTGTTGCTGGGGTCCCCCTTTCAACAGTTGTTACCCCAAGCAACCCTTACAACAGATGCCTCTCCAAGAGGTTGGGGAGCTCATCTTCAAGATATCTTCACTCAAGGCATCTGGTCTTTACAGGAGACATCTCTACATATCAACCTCTTAGAGCTCAGAGCAATTTTTCTAGCTCTCAGAGTCTTCCACACCCTGCTCAGCTACAAGACAGTCCTCATCCACACAGACAACCAAGTAGCCATGTTCTATGTGAACAAGCAGGGCGGGACTGGCTCTCTGTCGCTTTGCAACAAAGCTCTGAGATTGTGGGCCTTCGCCAGAGAGCATCAAATTCATCTCATGGCAGTGTATCTTCCAGGGGTTCAAAACTCTTGGGCAGACAGACTCAGTCGAGTTCTGCTTCCACACGAATGGTCCCTCCATGGGGACCAGATAGCCAGGATCTTCCGAATTTGGGGAACCCCGGACATAGACCTCTTTGCAAGTCCGTGGAATGCCAAACTTCCCCGGTTCTGTTCCAGGATTCCGTGTCAGGGAGTTCAGGCCAGGAATGCCTTCCTCCTTCATTGGGGGCAAGACTTCCTCTATGCCTTTCCACCCATTCCCCTAATTCCCAAGACACTCTTCAAACTTCATAGAGTCAAGGGGTCTATGATCCTCATAGCACCACATTGGCCACGCCAAGTGTGGTACCCTCTACGTCTGCATCTCTCTCAAGCTCCCTCCCTGAACTTGGGATCTGCTCCAGATCTCCTGTCCCAGGAGGAGGGAACGTTGTGGCACCCAAATCCCCAGTCTCTTCACCTCAGAGTCTGGTTGCTGAAGGCCTTGACCTTCAAGATTTGCATCTTTCTCAGCAAGTGAAGGATATCCTTCATGCTTCCAGAAAGCCTTCCACTAGACGTTCCTATGCTTTTTAATGGAAAAGGTTTACCATTTGGTGTGCAGAGAAGGGTCTTAACCCTCTTGCAATACCTCTGAATTCTTTACTAGAGTATTTGCTGCATTTATCCCATGCAGGCCTTAAAATGAATTCAGTAAGAGTCCCTTTGAGTGCTATTGCAGCATCCCTTAAACTTCTCAGTGGACAGCCTATTTCCTCTCATCCTCTTATAGCAAGATTCATGAGAGGCCTTCTTTTGACTAAACCTCCCATCAGACCACCTCCAGTGGCATGGGACTTGAATCTGGTTCTTGGCCAGCTTATGCAGCCACCCTTTGAACCCTTTTCCACTACCTCCTTGAAATTCCTTTCCTGGAAGGTTATTTTTCTCATTGCAGTCACTTCAGCTCGCCGCATCAGTGAGCTGCAAGCCTTGGTGGCTAATCCTCCTTATACAAGGTTCCATCATGACAAGGTAGTCCTCAAGACTAATCCACACTTTATGCCTAAAGTGGTCTCACCTTTTCATCTGAACCGGGAGGTTTATTTACCTGTCTTTTTTCCAGGACCTCATGCTTCAAGTGCAGAGAAGAGCTCTTGCTTTTTACTTACAAAGGACACAGCAACATAGAAAGTCCTCTCAACTCTTTGTTGCTTTTGATCCCTCTCATTTAGGACTTCCAGTCTCTAAGAGAACTCTGTCCAATTGGATTGCTCAGTGTATTTCTTTCGCCTACCAGACTAAGAACCTTTCTCTGGAGGGCCATGTCACATCTCACAATGTGAGGGCCATGGCTCATCTAAATTCTGTGTCCATCGACCAGATCTGTTGAGCGGCCACCTGGGCCTCGGTTCATACCTTCACAGCCCATTACTGCTTGGACAAGGACTCCCGCCGGGATGCCTTGTTTGGTCAGGCTGTTCTCAAACACCTGTTCCATACCTAACCAACTCCTTCCTTCCATCCCTGGCTGGATGCCTGAGATTCATGGGTGGAGGTAGAGCCCTTCCCAGGGACTCACAACCTGGGTGATCTCCCAGGCATCTCTTGCTGGGGAGTCCCCATATGTGAAGACTCATTCCTGCTTGTTCCTGGAGATAGCACAGTTACTTACCTGTAACAGGTGATCTCTGGGAACAGCAGGAATAAGTCTTCACAACCCACCCACCTCTCCTAGGAGTTGTATCTCTCTATCTTTCTTTCCTTTCCTCACTCTCTCTTTGTCTCAGCTTTTAAACTCGAACTGGAGAGAGGCGGTTAGGAAAGGCGGGAAGGCAGCGTGCAGGCGCTGTGGGATGCTCCCAAAAGCTTTCCTTTTGGACACTGGGGAGCGTTCCCGCGCAGGCTCCGTCGGTACCGACGATACCTATATGTGAAGGCTTATTCCTGCTGTTCCCAGAGATCACCTGTTACAGGTAAGTAACTGTGCTTTCTCAGCCATCTTCTTTCTGGGCAAATATCTCATTTGGGTGAAGAGCTCCAAGCACTGGAACCCTTCTTGCAATGCAATGCAATGTGTGCCGTCGAGTCAGTCCTGACTCCTGGCGACCCAGAAGCTCCTGGGTTTTCAGGCTACTTAATTTCATTAAAAGACATTTGACTGATAGGCTGTGTGCCCTTGGGCATGGGTAGTGAAGTTTGACATTTCACCTCAGATGACCCAATCGGGCACAGACCTCCGATATACCATAGGCCCTGATCAACCAGCCCCGACCTGCCCACAAAGGGTTGGGGGCCTTTCCTTCCAGAACCCCCCCCCCCCCCCCCAATAAACATTGGTAGTCCTAATGGCTGCTGGACCCCCAACTCTGACCCCAACTTGCCCCAATAAAAAGAGTGCTCATTGTGGGTCCCACTGTAACCCCCCAGTACCTCAAATGATGGGAGGCAGGAACACTGTCCACATGCTCCTGTCCCTGGACTGAGGTCCAAACGAGAGCACTCACAGTAAAAACAGCAAAGCACAGCAAAAGCGAGGTGTCCACAACAGCAGTGGTCTAAAAACCTTTATTGTGAGACAGACAAACGGCAAAAAACTCTTCTTTTTCAATGTGGCAATTTAAATAGAAGAGGACTGAGCTATCTTAGCAAATTAGGTATTACTTGCCTTGATCAACGGGACCATATGGTTCAAAGCCGACGTTAATAGTAAAGAGCCATGGCCAAATGACACTAGAAATTTAAAGCAAAGGAGTTTCTCTCCAAGAGAGGTTGAAGGTCATATAGTACCGCTGTCAAGCTTAAGGAGGACTGCTTTGAGTTCTTATACTTGAAACAGTAACTTTAATGGGCATTGTAAAAGCGGAGTTCCTTTTCGTCCCTCTAGTCCAGTCCCGGAACCATTGAGTTTAGAACCTCCTCCAGCAGCTTTGGAGACTGAAGCACGTCATCGCTTTGATGACCTCTGCATAAATAGGCAAGGACCGCCCCCGGATCTCCAGTACCTAGTAACAAAGCAGACTCAGCAGAGCAACAAATAAGTAGTTAAACAGATAACTAAATAGATAACTGACTAAACAGTAAAAACTCTGGACTAGAGTTCCTTAAGGAACAACAATTAGCAGGTAAGTCTAATTTCCTCTTTTTTTGCTGTTTACAGTAAATAACTGGCTGCTTTCGCTATGAGGACTGACTGATTAATATAGCCATTCTATAAAATCAGCACCTTTAGTATTCTAACCATAACTGTTTATACTGTAGGATCGTTAGTGGTGGCGCAGAAGTGAATGAGTAGATTGCTGTGCAAAATGAAACCAGCGAGTCCCTTTGCTATCCTTATTATTTTACCGACAACTCACCCAAGTTAATGCCTCCTCATCCCTGCACTTTTTATCAACATCCCTTATGGTTTTTATAAGAATAATTGTCTGCACATGGTGTTTTGCAACTTGTACGGAAAGTTGTATTCTCTGGGAACAAGCAGGAAGTCAGCCCTCACATATGGGTGACGTTGGTGCTGTGGAGCCCACGCAGAAAGCCTTTGGGAGATGCACCACACATATGCGTGGTCCACTTCCTGCCCAAGGGTGCCATCTTGCTCCAGTCTCCTTTTTTCCATGGAGCCCTTTGGCCGGTGTCCTTTTTTTTCCCCCGAAAGTGTCAGATTTTTTTTTTATAATTAAATATTGTCTGGTTTGCGTACCAGTTCCTTCCCGCCCCCGAGCCAGCTCTCCTCTAGGTTGCTCCTTGGGTTTCTCTCTCCATTTACCACTTTTTTCATTGCGGTCTACCTCGACCGGCCTTCGTGCCCTTTTTCAGCCAAAGGCCTTGGACTCCTGCTGGGAGGCAGGGACCCCCTTTTTCCGATGGCCTCAAATGGCTTCAAAAAGTGTGACGTGTGTGGCAAAGTTAAGTCACTTACTGATCCACACGACTGCTGCCTCCAATGCCTTGGTCCGGAGCACAACTACTCTGACTGCAAACTGCAGTACAATGACCCCAAAGGCCTTAAAGAGTCGCGATTAGCAGATGGAAACATTTTTTCATAAGTTTGACTCAGCCCTGGAGTCTCCTGTAACACCACGTTCCAGGGCCCCCTCTGATAACTCGGTGCCCCGTGAAGCCAGAGCTTCCTCAGAGTCCCACGTTTCCTCCAAGTGGAAGTCCCCGGAGGTGGACTATAAGAAGAATTCCTCGAAGACCGCCTCAGAGAACGGATCAGGAAAGAAGGTGAAATCCCACCCCAGGTCCCGCAGCCCCAGGCGTGAGTCCGAGGAGTTGGGGCAGGAGCAGCCCTCCAGGTTACCCCCCAAGGAGTCGTCTGCTCCCGCCGAAGGGCCTCCAAGGCCATCCTCATCGAGGACTCCCCCTCAACAGTACCAATGCCAGGCCCGAAATCCTCGGTGCCCACATCGAAGGCTGCAGAGTCAACTGGCAAGGAGACCAGAATGGCAGTCCTAGAGGGCAGTATATCTTCCCTAGTGGCCATACATTGGGCGTTTATCTGGCTCGTCTGGTTCATTCGTCCCGACAATGGGACCCTTGACATCGAGGGCTTCCCTGGACATCAAGCCGGTCCTCAAGCACCATTGGCCTCAAGAGAGGGCTTGTTTGAGGTCCCGGTCCCTTTCTTTGGGACACTGGTTCTCCCTGGTGAGTGCCTGCGGCTTGGACTGATGTTCCTCCAGAAGTCCTGCACCACGGAGAACGGTTCTCAACTAAGGTGATCGTATGGCATCTAACTCGTTCTCTGACTCCGAGTCAGAAAGGGAGACCGAGGACGAAAAGTCCCCGGAGACGAGGCGATACCATGATGTACCCTCGGACCATTGTCCCCTGGTGACCAATGTTCCCTCTACTTTTCTGTAGGCTATGTGCGCATAAAATATCAGCTGTGTGCAGCTTTTGAAGGAAGGTTAAATTTTTGTGCGCCACATAATGACACTCGGAGTTATATACTTTAAAATTTGACTACATGTCAGAATACAGTATGTACACCACATTGATTTTAATCAAATTAAATGAAAAATAGACGATTACTAAATGAAGCGGGAAATTTCTAGTAATTACAATCATAACTTTTAAATTTTAAGACGTCTGTGTTGTTTTCTATCAGAATCAGAGCCGTAATTTTTGTGCGCTCTGTTGTAAACTACGTGCGCTCGCTCGGTGAGGTGTGTGCGCGCGCACACGCGCACAGCTTAGAGGGAACAGTGCTGGTGACCCAATGCCGCTTCCCACCCGAGGGCGTTAAATTCCTAGATTTTTGTGAAGGCTATGGCCAAGGCTCGAGACCGAGACCGAGGAGGACCCGTGAACCAAGGGAGATACTCCATTATGAGGTACCCCCGAAGGAAACCCTTACGATCCCGGTGTCCCCAATCCTTGACCGCCGCCTTCTCCAGATGTGGGAAACACCGGCGTCTGTACTAATTGTCAGTAGGCGCCTTGACGCCATGTACCAGGTAAGCTGGAGCCCTAGGTTCCAGAAGGCCCAGGTCCCCCACAACTCAGTGGTCACGGAGTCGGCCATGTGCCGGCTTAAAAGCCAAAAGACATGCTTGTCGGTACCACCCGGCAGGGAGGCCCGAACCCCAGGGCACGATGCTAATATTCCGAAACCACTCATACCAGCTCTACATCGGCATGTACCTGAAGGAACTGTTGAGGGAGCTTTGGGGGATTCTTGGCAGTAAAGGAATGTTCAATGTTAGTATCCCGGGCACCTATGTTGACTTTGTGTCATCGGTTAGAGTAGCTGCTGCAGGCATCTGGGCACGATGCCAAACATGGCTGAAGGCATCTGACCTGGAACTGTGGGTACAGGACAAACTGATCGATGTGCCCTGCACAGGTGAAAACCTGTACGGGAAACCCATGGTGGAGATAGAGACAGAGTATGTGATGAGAACCAGGCTCTGGAGAAAAACCTCTGTGCAACCCTGAAAGAAAACACTGGGGAAGAAAGCAGTTCTTCCCGAGGAAGAAAGGGGGACTTCAGTACTACTTCGCATTTCCAAGCCTTCTCAGGCCCTCAGCAGGCCCAACAACAAAAAGGCCAGAGACATAAGAACATAAGATATGCCATACTGGGTCAGACCAAGGTCCATCAAACCCAGTATTCTGTTTCCAACAGTGGCCAATCTAAGTCATATGTACCTAGCAGTTTCCCCAAAAGACACAGGTTCTGCAATGCTTGTACTGGGTCAAGCATTGATATCTTCGATCACCACTTAATAATGGTTTATGGACCTTTCCTCCAGAAACTTGTCCAAACCTTTTTAAAACCCAGCTACACTAACAGCCTTTACTACATCCTCCGGTAACAAATTCCAGAGTTTGATTACACGTTGAGTGAAAAAATATTTTCTTTTATTAGTCTTAAATAGTTTACCCTGTAGCTTCATTGCATGTCCCCTAGTCTTTCTATATTCTGATAACGTAAACAATCAATCTACGTTTACCCGTTCCACTCCGTTCATTAATTTATAGACTTCTATCATATCTCCCCTCGGCCGTCTCTTTTCCAGGTTAAAGAGCCCTAACCTTTTTAGCCTTTCTTCATAGGAGTATCCTTCCATCTCCTTTACCATTTTGGTGGCTCTTCTCTGAACCTTTTTTAAAATCGCTATATCTTTTTTAAGATATGGTGACCAGAATTGCACACAATATTCAAGGAGCGGTCTCACCATGGAACGATATAGAGGCATTATAATATCTTTTGTTTTATTTTCCATTTCTTCCCTTATCATACCTAGCATTCTATTTGCTCTCTTGGCCGCCGCTGCACACTTGGACGAGGGTTTTAACATGGCATCCACAATGACGCCTAAATCTTTTTCCTGGGTGGTGGTTCCTAATGTGGAACCTTGCATCGTGTAACCATAGTTTGGGTTGTTCTTGCCTAGGTGCATAACCTTGCACTTGTCTACATTAAATTTCATCTGCCATTTTGATGCCCAGTCTTCCAATTTATCAAGATCCTCTTGCAATTTTTCACAATCCTCTTGGGTTTTAACAACTTTAAATAGTTTTGTGTCATGTGCAAATTTGATAACCTCACTCGTTATTCCACTTTCCAGGTCATTTATGAATATGTCAAAAAGCAGCGGACCCAGCACAGATCCCTGGGGTACACCACTATTCACCTTTCTCCATTGGGAAAATTGGCCATTTAGCCCTACCCTCTGCTTTTTATCTTTTAACCAGTTCCTGATCCACAATAGTACACTGCCTCCTATCCCATGACTCTTTAGTTTTGCCAAAAGTCTCTGATGAGGGACCTTGTCAAAGGCTTTCTGAAAGTCCAGATACACAATATCAACCGACTCACCTTTGTCCACCTGTTTATTCACTCCTTCAAAAAAGCCATGTTGGCTGTCTCCCATTAGGTTGTGACTATCTACATGCTGAGTAATTTTATTCTTTATGATGGTTTCTACCATTTTTCCTGGTACTGACGTCAGGCTCACCGGTCTGTAGTTTCCCGGATCACCCCTGGAACCCTTTTTAAAAATTGGTGTTACATTGGCGATCCTCCAATCTTCAGGTATTAGAGATGATTTTAATGATAGTTCACAGATTACTAATAGCAGGTCTGCAATCTCATATTTCAGTTCTTTCAACACCCTTGGATGTATACCATCCGGCCCAGGTGATTTTCTACTCTTCAGTTTATCTAATAGTTGTAAGACATCTTCCCGATGTATCGATATTTCCTTCAATTCTAACGCACCTTTAAATACCACTTCAGTCATGGGTAACATCCCTACATCTTCCTCAGTAAAGACCCAAGCAAAGAATTCATTCAGTCTCTCCGCTATCGCCTTGTCGCCTCTTAGTGCTCCTTTATCCCCTTTATCATCTAATGGACCAACCGACTCTCTCACAGGTTTTTTGCTACGAATGTACTTGAAAAGGTCTTTATTTCGTGTTTTTGCTTCCGCAGCAAGCTTCTTCTCAAATTCTCTCTTTGCCTGCTTTATCAATGCCTTGCATTTGACTTGCCAGTGCTTGTGCTGTTTCCAGGTTTCGTCGTTTGGCTCTTTTTTCCATTTCCTGAAAGATGCTTTTTTGGCAACAACAGCCTCTCTGACCTCACCTTTAAACCATGCTGGCAGTTTTTTGGACTTCCTTCCACTTTTCTTAAAGCGTGGAATACAGCTGGTCTGGGCTTCCAAGATAGTATTTTTCAACAACACCCAAGCTTGATGTAAGTCTTTAACCTTTGCAACTGCTCCTTTTAGTTTTTTCTTAACTGTTTTCCTCATTTTATCATAGTCTCCCTTTCGAAAGTTAAAAGGTAGTACTGTGGATTTCCTTACTATCCCTTCTCCACTAATTACATCAAAGGCGATCATGCTATGATCACTATTGCCAAGTGGCCCCAACACCCTTATCTCTTGCCCCAGATCTGGTGTTCCACTAAGGACTAGGTCCAATATGGCTTCCCCTCTGGTCGGTTCATGAACCAGCTGCTCCAAGAAGCAGTCATTTATTTCTTCTAGGAACTTTATCTCCCTAGCATGTCCTGACGTGACACTGACCCAGTCGATAACGGGGTAATTGAAATCACCCATTATTATTACTGCGCTGTAACTTTTGTTAGCTTCCTTGATTTCTTTGAGCATTTCATCATCCATTTGGTCATTCTGGCCAGGTGCTCGATAGTACACCCCCACTGCCATTGCCTTCCCCCTTTTATATGGAATTTCAATCCATATAGATTCTACAGCAGATTTTGTTTCCTGCAAAACTTTAATCCTTTCTGAGTCAATGCCCTCTCTAACATAGAGCGCAACCCCTCCACCAATTTGATCAGCTCTATCATTACGATATAGTTTGTACCCAGGTATCACAGTGTCCCACTGGTTGTCCTCCTTCCACCATGTCTCTGATATTCCAATCATATCTAACCTTTCATTTAGTGCTATATATTCTAACTCTCCCATCTTATTCTTTAGACTTCTAGCATTTGCATACAAGCGTTTTAGAGAATGTATTTTATTCATGTTAATTTGGCTATTGTTAGACATGGGTAAATTGGGATCTTTAAGCTCTGTCTGCTCCATACTTGAGGGCATTTGGGCTACTTTACTCTTTTGTGGAACCTCTCTGCTTTTGGTAGTATCCTTCAAGGATACATTCTTCCGAACCATCCGCTCTTGGGCGACTGTCGGCTTTCCCCTAATATCTAGTTTTAAAAGCTGCTCTATCTCCTTTTTAAAGGTTAATGCCAGCAGCCTGGTTCCATCCTGGTTAAGGTGAAGCCCATCCCTTCGGAAGAGCCCCTCCTTTCCCCAGAATGTTCCCCAGTTCCTAACAAATCCAAAACCCTCATCTCTGCACCATTGTCTCATCCACGCATTGAGACTCCGGAGCTCTGCCTGCCTTTTGGGTCCTGCGCGTGGAACAGGAAGCATTTCGTAGAATGCTACCATGGAAGTTCTGGATTTCAACTTCCTACCTAAAAGCCTAAATTTTGCCTCCAGAACCTCCCTACCACATTTTCCTATGTCATTGGTATCGACATGTACCAAGACAGCAGACTCCTCCCCAGCACTATCTAAGACCTTATCTAGGTGGTGCGTGAGGTCCGCTACCTTCGCACCAGGCAGGCATGTTACCTGGCGATCCTCATGTCCACCAGCCACCCAGCTATCTACATGCCTAATGATCGAATCACCAACTATAACGGCTGTCCTAACCCTTCCCTCATGGGCACATGGCCCTGGAGAATCTTCCTCGGTGCGAGAGGGTTTTACATCACCTGGAGGACAGGTCCTAGTTACAGGTTCACTTCCTGCCACACCAGGGTGATGCTCTCCTGTCACGTGACCTCTCTCCTCCATGGCAACAGGGGTGCTGCCAGAGTGGAGGTGGGACTTCAGGACTATATCCCTGTAGGTCTCGTCTATGTACCTCTCTGTCTTATGTTTTCCAAGTCTGCTACTTTAGCCTCTAGAGAACGGACTTGTTCCCTGAGAGCAAAGAGCTTCTTGCACCTAGTGCACACGTAAGACCTCTCACCATCTGGGAGAAAATCATACATGTGACACTCAATGCAAAAGACTGGAAAGCCCCCATCCTGCTGCTGGACTGCTGTCTGCATCTTAGTTTTAAGTTTGTGTCTAGATCTTTAAGTTCTTACTTACTAGGGGTTGCTATGGGTATCTATACCAATAAAACTGTACCTAATACGTTTAATATACCTTGTTCACCTGAAGCTTAATTAATCTCAGGTCCTCAGTGTATGACTGATTTGGGTAATGAGCTTCACCTGAAAGCACCTCCTGTCTTTTAAGATGTGTAAGTACCTATAAAGCTATGATTATCCCAGGGGTGGGAGGGAAATAACACTTATTAAAAGAGGGCTGCTACACAGTACCCTGTCTTGTGCTGCTGAGGTAAGCTAGATTCTGATTTGATTTAAATTATAGCTCTTAGCTGCTGCTAGGCTCTAACTTCTTATGTAATTTAAACTACAAGCTCTCTGATGGTCCCATGACATGGTCCCAGAACGCATGAAGCCCCAAGCACCAACTCAGGCCTAGCCTGTGGGAGGCTTTTGACTTCCTAGGTGTGACTCTTACACCCCCAGGGGATCCTTTGCTGCCCACAGGGCGGCACCTAGCCCTAGCCCGCTCCTCACCGAGCTAACAGGACTACTCCATGACAAAGCAGTGTAGGCAGTCCCAAAACACCTCTGGGGCACCAGCTTCTATTCCAGGTACTTCCTCATTCCCAAGAGGACTTGGGGTCCCGAGCCCATCCTGGACCTGCGAGAGCTCAACAGGTTTCTGGTCAGGGAGAAGTTCAAGATGCTCTCCCTTGGAACACTGTTGCCATTCCTCCAGCAGGGAGACTAACTTTGCTCCTTAGACCTAAAGGATGCTTACATCCTAATCCACCTCAGCGACAGAAAATACCTCTGGTTTGTGGTGAGAGGACAGCACCACCAATACAGGATACTGCCTTTCGGGCTGGCCTCATCTCCAGGGGTCTTCACAAAATGCTTTGCGGTGGTCGCAGCCCATCTGAGGCTTCAATGGGCCTTCGTCTTCCCCTACTTGGATGACTGGCTCATAAAGGGGGACACAGCTGCAGAGACAGAATGCACCACCAGACACATTATAAATGCCCTGCAGCACCTGGGGTTTCTCATAAACTACCCCAAGACCTACCTCACTCCCGCTCAGAGCCTAGTGTTCATAGGGGTGCAGCTGGACACCCTTCAGGCAAAAGCCTTTCTCCCTCAGGGGAGGTCAGTACACCTCAGAGAATTAGCAGCAGAGGTGCAATGGTGCAGGACAATGCCTGCCCAGCTTTTCCTCTGCCTACTTTTACACATGGCCTCCACGGTCCACGTGACCCCAGATGCCCCCCTACACATGAGAGAACATAAGAACATAAGATATGTCATACTGGGTCAGAGCAAGGTCCATCAAGCCCAGTATCCTGTGGTGCCTCCACTCTCAGTGGAGCTAAGCTACAGACAGGCTCTGGGACAGAGTGCATGTGACCTGACAGTTGGCGGACTCCCTCAGATGGTGGCAGAATCCAGGTCACTTTCAGGCCGGGATGCCCTTCCAGGCACCCATCCCCCAGAAAGTCCTCACCACAGACACCTCTCTAATGAGCTGGGGAGCACATTGCAAGAGCCTCCGGACACAAGGCTGCTGGTCCCAGAGGGAATCTGAAATGCAGATCAATCTGATGGAAATCGGGGCTATATTCCTGGCCCTCAAAGCCTTCAGCCACCAGCTGCAGCACCATGTGGTGCTGATCCAGATCAACAATCAGGTCGCGATGTTCTACGTGAACAAACAGGGTTGAATGGGGTTGTACCCCCTCTGCTGTTATGCCACATGCAGAGGGATGCTCCTGAAGGCGGTCTACCTCCTGGGCCAGGACAGTGTCTTGGTGGACAAGCTGAGCAGGGTACTCCAGCCACACGAGTGGTGCCTGGACCAAACAATAGTTTCATGACTGTTCCAGCTCTGGGACATCCCAGTGATGTACCTCTTTGCCAGCCTGGACAATGTGCAGTTGCCCCATTTCTGCTCCTTCCAACTGTATCCGTCTTGGATAGCGGCGGAAGCATTCCTCATCCCGTAGTTGGAAGGTGTCCTCTATGCCTTCCCCCCAACGCTACTGATAGCCCAAGACCCTGTTCAAGACTCAATACGTCAGAGCGTCAATAGTGCTGATAGCCCCTCGGTGGCTCAGACAGCCCTGGTTCCCACTGCTCCTCTCCCTATCAGCGGTACCACCGATTCCCCTGGGCCTAGCCCCAGGACTACTCTAGCAGGAGCAGGGCTCTCTCCTATACACCAACCAGGGGGTCCCTCTCACTCATGGCTTGGCTGTTGAAAGAATAGCGCTAGTTCCCTTCAACCTTCCATGGGACATAGAAGACTTTCTCCAGGCCTCTCGAAAGGCCTCCATGAGAAGGGCGTATGCCTTCAAGTGGCGACGTCTCTCACTGTGGTGCACAGAAAAGCGGACAAACCCGTTAGTGATACTCCAATACCTGTTCCACCTATCGCAGGCAGGACTGAAGTCCAACTCAGAGTACACCTGAGTGCCATTGCAGCGCATCAGCACTCCCTCTTGGCTCAGCCCCTCGTGTCACTGTTCCTTAGGGGTCTCATGTTGTCCAGACCCCCTCGTCCGCCTTCTAGTGGCGGAATGGGACCTTAATGTGGTGCTCTCGCAACTCACTAAGCATCCGTTTGAGCCTTTAGCTACCTGCCACCTGCGGTACTTTTCCTGGAAGGTCACCTTCCTGGTAGCACTCACATCAGCTTGCAGAGTCAGCCAGCTCCAGGCTCTGATGGCAGAGCCCCTCCCTACACCAGGTTCTACAAAACAGGGTGGTGCTCCCCGCACACCCTAATTTTCTGCCGAAGATGGTGTCCCCATTCCACCTCAGTCAGGAGGTAGTATTCCCCACCTTCTTTCCCAGGCCTCACACCGACAGGGCGGAGACTGTTCTCCATACTCTGGATTGCAAGAGAGCCTTGTCCTTCTACCTGCAACAGATGCAGGGCCACTGCAGAGCTCAACAGTTTTTCATATCCTATGACCCCATCTGGCTGGGGCTCCCAGTGACTAAGTGAA
Organism: Ichthyophis bannanicus; assembly: GCA_033557465.1. Lineage (NCBI taxonomy): Eukaryota > Metazoa > Chordata > Amphibia > Gymnophiona > Ichthyophiidae > Ichthyophis > Ichthyophis bannanicus. The sequence continues at coordinate 920,661,274 of CM066035.1, read as the reverse complement.
CTCTGTCCACTTGGGTGGCAGACTGCATTACCCTTGTCTATGAGCAAGTGGGAATCCCACTGGACCAGAAAGTCACGGCGTATCGCATCAGGGCCATGGCTACTTCCATGGCCAATCTGCGTTCTGTCCCCATGATGTAAATTTGCTGGGCCGCCACCTGGTCTTTGGTCCATACTTTCGCAGCTCACTACTGCCTGGAAAGGGAGTCCCAATGGGACAGCACCTTTGGCTAGGGCATACTCCTTTAATCTTTTCGGGGTGTAGGCAACTCATGCCCTCCGATCCTTCTGTGTTCAGGCTACTTGAGTGCTGATTTTCTGCCAGATACCTGGGTCTTGTGAGAGTCTCTCTTAAAGATTCAACTGCTGCTGATCACAGCTCACTCACCTTTGCAGGTTGCTGTGACATTTTTGTACAGGTTCTCAGGAGCCCGTAGCTGGGGAGTCCCATATGTGAGGACTGGCTTCCTGCTTGTTCCTGGAGAAAGTGTACTTACTCACCTGTAACAGGTGTTCTCTGGGGAAAGCAGGAATCGGTCCTCACAACCCTCCCTCCTCCCCTTGGAGTTGCTTCTTTACCATCTTTATTTTTTGCCATCTTAGCTAAGTGATTGGACTGAGACAAGATGATACCCTTGGGCGGGAAATGGACCAGGTATACATGGTGCATCTCCCAAAGGCTTTCTTTGGAAGCTAAGGAGATGCTTCTGCATGGACTCCGTCAGAGCTGATGTTACCCATATGTGAGGACTGATTCCTGCTGTCCCCGAAGATCATCCGTTACAGCTGAGTAACTACGCTTTAGATGAACTTGTGATCTTTTATGTCTATGATGCCCTATTTGCGCTTTTTATAACACTTTTCTACCGCTCCTCCACTATATTAGTTTTACTGTCTTATTCTGAATTTACATATGTATGTGTTATCAGCCTTACTGTTTTGTTTACTTTTCTTAACACACGCATATATTTATACTAGTAATTGTTTTTATCTATTTATTATTTGTACTGCTATTTGTACTGCTATTAGTAATCTGTGAACTATCATTAAAATCATCTCTAATACCTGAAGATTGGAGGATCGCCAATGTAACACCAATTTTTAAAAAGGGTTCCAGGGGTGATCCGGAAAACTACAGACCGGTGAGCCTGATATCAGTACCAGGAAAAATGGTAGAAACCATCATAAAGAATAAAATTACTCAGCATGTAGATAGTCATGACCTAATGGGAGACAGCCAACATGGCTTTAGACAAGGAAGATCTTGTCTTACTAATCTGTTATGTTTTTTTGAAGGAGTGAATAATCAGGTGGACAAAGGTGAGTCGGTTGATATTGTGTATCTGGACTTTCAGAAAGCCTTTGACAAGGTCCCTCATCAGAGACTTTTGGCAAAACTAAAGAGTCATGGGATAGGAGGCAGTGTACTATTGTGGATCAGGAACTGGTTAAAAGATAGAAAGCAGAGGGTAGGGCTAAATGGCCAATTTTCCCAATGGAGAAAGGTGAATAGTGGTGTACCCCAGGGATCTGTGCTGGGTCCGCTGCTTTTTGACATATTCATAAATGACCTGGAAAGTGGAATAACGAGTGAGGTTATCAAATTTGCAGATGACACAAAACTATTTAAAGTTGTTAAAATCCAAGAGGATTGTGGAAAATTGCAAGAGGATCTTGATAAATTGGAAGACTGGGCATCAAAATGGCAGATGAAATTTAATGTGGACAAGTGCAAGGTTATGCACCTAGGGAAGAACAACCCAAACTTTGGTTACACGATGCAAGGTTCCACATTAGGAACCACCACCCAGGAAAATGATTTAGGCGTCATTGTGGATACCATGTTAAAACCCTTGGCCCAGTGTGCAGCAGCGGCCAAGAGAGCAAATAGAATGCTAGGTATGATAAGGAAAGGAATGGAAAATAAAACAAAAGATATTATTATGCCTCTATATCGTTCCATGGTGAGACCGCACCTTGAATATTGTGTGCAATTCTGGTCGCCGTATCTTAAAAAGGATATAGCGATTTTAGAAAAGGTTCAGAGAAGAGCCACCAAAATGGTAAAAGGGATGGAAGGATACTCCTATGAAGAAAGGCTAAAAAGGTTAGGGCTCTTTAACCTGGAAAAGAGACGGCTGAGGGAAGATATGATAGAAGTCTATAAATTAATGAACGGAGTGGAACGGGTAAACGTAGATCGATTGTATCTCCAGGAACAAGCAGGAATGAGTCTTCACATATAGGGTACGTCTGTACCGACGGAGCCTGCGCGGGAACGCTCCCCAGCTTCCCAAAAAGGAAAGCTTTTGGGAGCATCCCACAGCGTCTGCGTGCTGCCTTCCCGCCTCTCCTCAGTTCTTCTTTGCCGCGGAGCCAGCAGGTCGAGCCCTGTCACCGCTTAAGAAGTTCTTTATTTTATTTTCTTTCTTTGGTCGCGTGTCTGCCTTCCCCGACTCCGGACCAGTACCGCCGGTCTTTTCTTTCTTTTCTTTTAAAAAAACCCCCAAAAACCTATATATTTTTCCCTCACTTAGTGTATTTTTCTTTTTGGGCCTTAGGCCTCACAAGAAATTTTCCTCATGGAAAAACCAGCCTCCGGGTTTAAGAAATGCACTAAGTGCAGCGGTACCATTTCTGTTACAGACACCCATGAATGGTGTCCTAAATGTTTGGGTCCTGAACACTCCATTTCGGATTGTCCGTCCTGCTCTCTGATGTCTAAACGGGGTTTACAGAACCGAGCAGCTAAGCTCCATGTGCTGTTTCCCGCTGATGTAGCTTCGGTAGCATCGACGTCTTCCAGGGCTGCTTCTTCCCCCAATGGATCTCAGGTAACCAAACATAAATCCAGCCGGTCCTCGAAGGGTGGATCTCCCTCTAAGCATCGAGATGCCTCCGGGCTTGCCCTCAAGGATCCTGCACCGGCAAAACAACCCCGGCAGGAAGCTCCGGCTTCCAAAGCTCCACCTATGGGGTTACAGGTTGACATCGATGGCACGGCCTCGACCAATCACCTGTTAGAATGCTCTGGGGTACCGGCACAACCTTCCGGTACCGAGTTCCAGGCATTCATGACGTCGATGGATCAGAATGTTCTGTTCATGCAGCAGGCTATCAGTGCCTTTATCCAAGTTGCGACGCCGTTGATACCACAACAAACTCCGTTGTCGGTATCGACTCGGGTACCGGCACCAGTGCCGATACCGGTACCGACTGCATCGGCATCGACCAGGATACCAACTGCAGTGGTTCCTTATCCAGGGACGCTCATCGGTACCGATCTGGTTCCGATGACGCCCGATGTCGATACTGCTCGATACGCGTACCGAGCGATAGAAGAGCACCCTGACAGACGGTACTTCGATTCCTCTGGTGATTCTGATACATCAGAGGAGTCCGCTGAAGTATCTATAACCCTTCCTGAAGAGCCTTCTTCTCCAAAAAGAAGAATGTCTCCTCCAGAGGTCTTGTCCTTTCAAGACTTCATAAAAGAAGTGGCTAAAGGTCTTTCTATTTCAGTATCCTCTGAATCAGAGCCTAGAGCAAAAAAATTAGATATTTTGGGTTATTCTAAGGCTCCTAAAGAGGCAGTCAACTTACCAATTCATGAGATTCTTTATGAACACATGATTGATTTATGGGAGATTCCTCTCACTATCTCTCCTCATTCTTGCAGATTGGACACTATGTATCGTGTCCCTCCCTGTCCTGGTTTTCATAAAACACAGCTTCCTCACCATTCCATTGTGGTGCAGTCAGCTATGAAAAGGATAAAGAGTACAAAGAGACACTCTTCTACTCCTCCAGGAAGAGAATGCAGGACCTTGGATGCTTTTGGAAGGAAAATTTTCCAGGCCAGTATGCTTATTGCCAGAATCAACTCCTATAGTCTTTACATGGGTATGTTTCTAAAGGAGGTTGCAGATAAACTGCACACTTTCCTCCCTTTTCTACCAGAAGATAAAAGGGATGAATTCCTCATTTGGCTTAAGCATACTCAAGACATTTCCAAGTTTTCCAACACGGCAGCCTTTGATTCCTTTGAAGGTGCCAGCAGAGCTTCTGGCATTGCCATAGCTGCTCGCAGAATTGCTTGGCTCCAGGCTTCTGATTTAGAGCCCTGGGTCCAAGATGGCTTAGGAAATCTTCCCTGTACAGGTGAAAACCTCTTTGGCAAAGAATGGCAAATTAAAGCCACTCAAATGGATGCAGAAAATTCTGCTCTGGATAGACTTTCAAAGTCAACCTCCATTCCTGCCAAGAAAAAACCCTTCAAGAAGTCTTTTTTTCAAAAAGGGCAGATTCCCTTCTACTTCTGGCCAACAATCCTCTACAGGTCGCTTTGCTACTAAGCGTCAGCAACCTAAACAGGCCAGGCCTAAGACTACAGGGGCTGCTGCAACTCAGCAGACTCAACCTCCTCAGGGTTTTTGACTTGATGCTAGAGAACTTAGCCTTTCTGGCTTTAAAACAGCCAGAACCTCTCACCATTCCAGGAAGGTTAGCTCATTTTGCTCCCAGATGGGAGCAGATTACATCAGAGCAGTGGACCCTCTCCATCATAAGAGAGGGCTACAAACTTCATTTCTCAGACCTTCCTCCCCACACCATGGTGAGACACTTCAATTCTCCCATATCTCTTCTCGACCTTCTAGGTCAAGAGGTGGCTACCCTTCTTGCCCAAGGGGCAATAGAAGAAGTTCCCCTTCTTCAACAAGGGTCAGGGTTTTACTCCCCCTATTTTCTCATTCCAAAGTAGACAGGGGGATACAGACCCATATTAGATCTCAGGGAATTGAACAAATTTCTATGCAAGGAGAAGTTCAAGATGCTTTCTCTGGGTACTCTCCTTCCATACCTTCAAAGTCAGGATTGGCTTTGTTCTCTAGATCTCATCCATCCATCTCACAGAAGATTCCTCCGTTTTCTTTTCCAAGGAAAACATTACCAATACAGGGTGCTTCCGTTTGGTCTGGCCTCTGCCCCAAGAGTGTTCACCAAATGCATGGCACCAGTAGCTGCATTTGTACGCACTCTGGGAATATTTGTATTCCCATACCTGGACGACTGGCTCATCCGAGCTCCATCTCAGTAAGAGGCCCAGACTTCCCTGGACTGCACAAGGCGCATTCTACAGTATCTGGGACTTGTGGTAAATCTCCCAAAGTCCCAGCTCACCCCTACTGAGTCCCTAGAGTTCATAGGGGCCTGGCTAGATACTACTACCACTGCAAGGGCCTATCTTCCTCAGTCCCGTTGCCTACGCCTAGTGCAGTTGGCCTCTCAGGTTCAGTCAAAGAGCCACTTAACTGCCCGGGAGATGCTACAACTGCTAGGCCACATGGCTTCCACAGTGCATGTGGTACCCTATGCTCGCCTACATATGAGAGCAGCCCAATGGACTTTGTCCACCCAGTGGACTCAAGCATCAGGAGCTCTCTCAGACCAAATAGCAACCTCCAATCGTCTCTTTTGGTCTCTGCAGTGGTGGATGTCCACTCAAAATCTGTTGCTGGGGTCCCCCTTCCAACAATTGTTGCCCCAAGCAACTCTCACAACAGATGCCTCCCAAACAGGTTGGGGAGCTCATCTACAAGACCTCTCCACCCAAGGCACTTGGTCCCCACAGGAGACCTTTCTCCATATCAATCTCTTGGAGCTTCGAGCAGTCTTTCCAGCTCTCAAGGTCTTTCATACCCTGCTCAGCTACAAGACAGTCCTCATTCATATGGACAATCAAGTAGCCATGTTTTACATAAACAAGCAAGGAGGAACTGGCTCTCTGTTGCTTTGCAACGAAGCTTTAAGATTGTGGGACTTCGCCAGAGAGCATCAAATCCATCTCCTGGCAGTATACCTCCCAGGAATTCAAAACTCTTGGGCAGACAGACTCAGTCGAGTTCTGCTCCCACACAAATGGTCCCTGCACATGGATCAGGTACTCAGAATCTTCCAAGAATGGGGAACCCCGGACATAGACCTCTTTGCAAGTCCGTGGAATGCCAAACTTCCCCGGTTCTGTTTCAGAATTCCGTGTCAGGGAGTTCAGGCCAAGGATGCCTTCCTCCTTCACTGGGGTCAGGGTTTCCTGTATGCCTTTCCACCCATTCCCTTGATTCCCAAGACTCTGTTCAAACTCCAGAGGGATCAAGGATCTATGATCCTCATAGCTCCACGCTGGCCACGCCAAGTGTGGTACCCTCTACTTCTGCATCTCTCCCAAGCTCCCTCTCTGGACTTGGGAGCTGCTCCAGACCTTCTGTCCCAGGAGGAGGGGACTTTGTGGCACCCAAACCCCAAGTCCCTTCACCTCAGAGTTTGGTTACTGAAGGCCTAGACCTTCAAAGCTGGAATCTTTCTCAACAAGTGAAGGATATCCTCCATGCTTCCAGAAAACCTTCCACTAGACGTTCCTATGCTTTTAAATGGAAAAGATTTTCCATTTGGTGTGCTGGAAGGAGTCTCGACCCTCTAGCACTACCTTTGAATTCTCTATTGGAATACCTCCTGCATCTTTCCGATGCAGGCCTTAAGACAAATTCAGTAAGGGTCCATTTGAGTGCTATTGTAGCATCCCTTAAGCCTATCAATGGACAACCTGTTTCCTCTCATCCTCTTATTGCAAGATTCATGAGAGGCCTAACTTTAACTAGACCTCCCATTAGGCCTCCTCCGGTGGCATGGGATTTAAATTTGGTTCTTGGTCAGCTTATGAAGCCTCCTTTTGAACCTTTAGCCACCACCTCCTTGAAATTTCTTTCCTGGAAGGTTATTTTCCTCATTGCAGTCACCTCAGCTCGCCGCATCAGTGAGCTGCAGACCTTAGTGGCTAATCCACCTTATACAAGGTTCCATCATGATAAGGTAGTTCTTAGGACCAATCCACACTTTATGCCTAAAGTGGTCTCACCTTTTCATCTTAATCAAGAGGTATATTTACCTGTCTTTTTTCCAGCTCCTCATGCATCAAATGCAGAGAAGCATCTTCATACTCTGGATTGTAAAAGAGCTCTTGCCTTTTACTTACAAATAACACAGCAACATAGAAAGTCTTCCCAGCTCTTTGTTGCTTTTGATCCCTCTCATTTGGGACTTCCAGTCTCTAAGAGGACACTGTCCAATTGGATTGCTCAGTGTATTTCCTTCGCCTACCAGAGTAAGAACCTTTCTCTGGAGAGCCATGTCACAGCCGATAATGTGAGGGCCATGGCCGCCTCTATGGCTCATCTAAATTCTGTGTCCATCGACCAGATCTGTCGAGCAGCCACCTGGGCCTCGGTTCATATCTTCACAGCCCATTACTGCTTGGACAAGGACTCCCGCCGGGATGCCTTGTTTGGTCAGGCTGTTCTCAAACACCTGTTCCATTCTTAATCAACTCCTACCCTCCATCCCTGGATAGATGCCTGAGATCCATAGGAGGAGGTAGAACCCATCCCAGGGTTTCATATCCTTGGGGTTCTCCCAGGCATCTCAGCTAGGGAGTCCCCATATGTGAAGACTCATTCCTGCTTGTTCTTGGAGATAGCACAGTTACTTACCTGTAACAGGTGATCTCTGGGAACAGCAGGAATAAGTCTTCACAACCCTCCCACCTCCCCTAGGAGTTGTATCTCTCTATTTGTCTTTCCTTTCCTCTCTCTCTCTTTTGTCTCAGCTTTAAAACTCGAACTGAGGAGAGGCGGTTAGGAAAGGCGGGAAGGCAGCGCGCAGGCGCTGTGGGATGCTCCCAAAAGCTTTCCTTTTTGGGAAGCTGGGTAGCCTTCCCGCGCAGGCTCCGTCGGTACCGACATACCCTATATGTGAAGACTTATTCCTGCTGTTCCCAGAGATCACCTGTTACAGGTAAGTAACTGTGCTTTACCTTAGCAGAATATAGAAAGACTAGGGGACATGCAATGAAGCTACAGGGTAAACTATTTAAGACTAATAAGAGAAAATATTTTTTCACTGAACGTGTAATCAAACTCTGGAATTTGTTACCAGAGGATGTAGTAAGAGCTGTTAGTGTAGCTGGGTTTAAAAAAGGTTTGGACAAGTTCCTGGAGGAAAGGTCCATAAACCATTATTAAGAAGGGACCCAGGATATCAATGCTTGACCTAGTACAAGCATTGTGGAACCTGTGTCTTTGGGGAAACTGCTAGGTACGTATGACCTAGATTGGCCTCTGTTGGAAACAGGATACTGGGCTTGATGGACCTTGGTCTGACCCAGTATGGCATATATTATGTTCTTATGTTTATTTTACTCACTGTGATCTATTAATTGATTGTAATTTTGCATTTATATGTTTTTATTTAAGGATTTTACCCCCTGAAGATGGCGTTTGCCGAAACACATTGGGGCTTTCTCACAATAGAGCTTTTTAGACCATTTCTGTTGTGGTCACCTCACTTTTGTGGTGCTTTCCTGTCCCTGGACTGCCATCTTGTAAAATATCTGCACATGATCCCATGCAATGCGTCCTGAGGGTGGTGTGTTTCATTCTGCCTTATTTTGCAGACTGAAACTTCTCTCCCCTCTCCATGGTGCATCCTGGAATACACTGTGCAGGATCTGGTGCTGCCATTTTACAAGATAACGGCTCGGAGGCAGGAGTGTATGAGCTGCACTTCTGCCTTACTATCATTTGAGATACTGGGAGTGCCTGCTGAAAGCCCTTTTGAATGGGGGGGGGGTTGGTTCTAGTGGGAATTAGGGCCAGCAGTGAATTTTGTGCCAATCGGGGGTGGGGAAGGGAGGGCATCAGGCCCCCTACACTTTGTTGGAGTTTGGTGTTGGTTGGGCCATCAGAGGTGGAAATGTCAGACTTCACCTCAGATGATCCTTTTAATTCTGGCAGAATCTTTATGCCTGCCTGAAGGTGGTGTAAAGATCCAGCATAGAGAGTAAAAAACGGCATTGTTTCAGCACAGTTTTCTTACATCGGGGAGCAATTAGCTATTTCTTCCTTTGCATGTGGTTAGCATGTCAACTCCACTATGCTTTAGCATGGTGGTTTTGCTCCGGAATTTCCTGTGCTAATTCGCTTTCTTCATTGGGATCAAGACTAGCACAGGAAAACCTCAAGCAAAATGGCTGTGTTAGAGCATAGCACAGTTTCTGCATTGGGGCTTCAGTTGTCTGTTTATTTGGGGATGGGGTGTACAGTGATAGGTAATTGGAATCTTTACTCTGCCCTTTGTGTGACTGGCGTGCTCAGTAAATGAGGCCAATGAATGCAGTAGAGCTCAGGCACCTTACCAGCAATACAGTGCATATGTGAGAGGAAGTATGTATGGAGGGCGGAAAGCTGAACAGTTCCACTTAAGTGGCTGACAAACTAGGATGGGCAGACAAGGTTTTATTCTTCTTCCAGCAGTAGGATAGAGTAGAACATTGTAAAGATAATTGAACTGCAGTGTGAAGCACCTCCTTTAGAGGCTTCCATGCTGTGCTGTTTGTCATGGCTCGGCACCTGATTTGAACTGCCTTGGTGCATTTACCTTGATTTATGCCTGTATCCCACACACAGTGGTGTGGAAGAAGTGACCGTTGCCTATTTTTACAGCTAACGGGCGTGTGAAATTTCGTGTTGAAGGCGAGTTTGAAGCTACGTTGACAGTAATGGGAGATGATCCTGATATTCCTTGGCGTCTCCTTAAATTGGAAATATTGGTGGAAGATAAAGAAACTGGAGGTAAAATGGAAGCTGCTTCTTAGGAAAAAAATTGTGTGTAAGATAAGTAATTGCAGTGAGAATTGTTATGCCTTCTCGTAGTATAACTTTCTTTAATCCTGTGTCTGTAGAATCCTGAAAATAATTAAAGAGCAATCTCAACCACCATTGATGCCAAAAATCAGCACCTATAGCAATTATTTTTTTTACTGTACAAAAGCACATTGTTTGCAACATGTTTTGTTGCCCTCCTGAACCTTTTTATTTTCCTTCCCAGAGGGCTTACAATCTAAGGTTCCTATTTACTAACCCCAATCAAATACATGTGGTTGCAATATTTCACCACAGGAATCACTAACTTCACTCACTTGTGGTACCTCTGCCCACAGGTTGGTGAATCTCATTGTAATCTTATGTTTTTTTTACTTTATATTGTTTTAATCATTTTTATAACATCAGAACAGTCATTTAAGTAAAGTCATCATTGAACGGCTACATACGCCCTTTCCCTCCCCAGTGCCTCCCCCCTTTGGACACCTGCTCCCACTTATTAACCCACATACTCAACCATACTCCATTGCCTCAGAAAAATCCAAGTTATCAATGTCCCTGTTTGATGTACATTACCAAGTTTAAGTTTCAATGTAAACCGCTTTGATTGAAATGATAAAGCGGTATATAAAACCTGTTAAATAATAAATACCCAAACTTGCAGTGCCAAACTAGCATGTCAACCAGGCCTATTTTCTGGAGCACTTTAACGAGGCCATACCTTTCCTTCATATTTCCAAGAATCTGTTCAGTTATCCTCACTTTTCACTTGCTTAATTATTCACTCCTCATGTCTGTCCAATAAAACCTAGTCAGAACATCTTTTCTTGCATTGTAGGAGCCACCCTCTTTCCGTTGAGTTGCAGTTTCACACCTAGCAGCACACTCCCCATTTTTATTAATCTTTCCAAAATGTAATTTTAGTTTTATGTTGCTGTGGCCAGGAATATTGCATGTTCCCAACCACAGTAATGTAAAGATATTGGGGCCACAAGTCAGACCTGCCTTTTTAAAGGACCAGTTTGGCAACTGAAAAAATTCCCCACACCAATCCCTTGAAAAATAACAGCTCTCTGCTGAAACCTTCCTAAGCTCCCTGTATCCCATCACTTATGGGGGACCCTCCCTGTTAAGCCATGGGCGAGGCAGAGTAAGAATGATCCCTTGGTGCATATACCTCAGTAAATAGGGTGCATGTTTTGAGCTGGTTCACAGCTCTGCTTCAGGTGCAAAAAGACACCAACCTCCAAAACATAGAAACATGATGACAGAAAAAGACCACATGGCCTATCCAGTCTGTCCTTCCATTTCAACAACTACAACAGTCCCCCTTTTTTCCTTTAGAGATCCTCTTTGTTTGTTCCATGCTTTTTTGAATTCAGATACTGTCCTCATCTCTACCACCTCCACTGGGAGACTATTCCACAGATCCACCACTCTTTCCGTAAAGAAATATTTCCGCATATCACTCCTAAATCTATCCCCTTTCACCCTCATCCCATGTCCCCTCGTAGCAGAACTTGTTTTAAATTGAAAGAGGCTCTCCCCCTGTACATTTATGCCACGGAGGTATTTAAACATCTCAATCATATCACCTCTATCCCGCCTTTCCTCTAAGGTGTACATATTAAGATCCTTAAGTCTGTCCTCATCCAACAAAGTGTGGTAATCGGTGACATCCTGCTCAATTTTTTGAGGTTTTTTTTGGGGTTATGTTAATATTGGTGATTAGCCTTTTTTGAATTTTTGTGGTTGTCAGTAAATAGGATAGCTGCAAAACAGCTAGTGATAATCTCCTTGGGAATTTTTATAAAGGAATATTTTTGTTTTATAAAGAGGCGCAACATAAGCATAGTTGTATCTTTCCTGCCTATGTGACTTACATGGTTATAATATTATCCCCTACATGGGTTTATCTGTGTGTGGATCTGCATGCATGTGGTTCCTTTGAGAGACTAATCTTTGTTGCATGCATTTTATAGATGGCCGTGCATTGGTTCATAGCATGCAGATCAACTTCATCCATCAGCTGGTTCAGTCCCGTCTTTTTGCTGATGAGAAACCCCTTCAGGACATGTACAACTGCTTACGTATCCTTTTGTGTCCTTGATACTTAGAAATGTTTAGATTTGATGTAGTCAAAGCTCTAAAAATGTTTCTGTAAGCAGATCTCACCCAGCGCTTAAAACCAGCTTTGTGTTGATTTTTATTGGGTTTTAAATGGTGCTTCCCAAACTTTTATTCCAATTGATTCCATTTTAATTCTTACAAATTCATGTGACCCCCCCAGATGATGATAACAGACATTTGTTTCACTCTCACCTCACTTACCAAAGCATAAAGACAGCAGCGGCCATGGGACAATGTAGTAGCAGTCGGCACAGGGCTCTACGTGTCAATGTGCCCTCAAAGGCCCCAGTACTCGGGATGGGTTTTTAGTTTAACAAGAGAAAGGAGACAAAGCCTGTGAAGAGTCTCCAGCTCCCAGGCCCCATGCTGACTACCACTGCTACACATGAAAATTATGGTCTTCTTCCGAGCGGTTAAGACTATAACAATTTATCAAGGAAAACGCTCAATATAATCAATATGGAACAGAGTCTTCTTCAATCTGTTTCTTATGGTCATTCAAGAACGGTGTTTTTTCAAGGGCATTTTGAAAGGAATTCTGAGAAGTATTGTGTTTGCCTGACTGAGAAGGACAGGAAGGCGTATGCAGCATCAGTTATGTTTGTGAACATTGTCAAGAAGTGAATGAGATCCCCTGATAAAACAAACATTCGTGAAACGCAGTGGGTACTTGAGGAAGGCGTTGGGATTGAATGGAGCAATGGTGAAAGGCTGGCTCTGAAATGATCCACTAAGAAGCTAAGTGCTGAGAAATTCTTTGATAAAAGTGGAATTGTTATTAGTGGCTCTGGAAGTTTCCATAGTGAACTTTAGGGTTGGCACCTTTTTTTTTCATTATCACTGGGCAATATATGTTGAAGGTCATTGATGCTATCTGGCACACCAGTTTGACATGATCCAAGTCTATAACAGAGTGCCGAATCAGTCTGAGACCTTCTGTGTTATTAAATGTTCTTGAATGACCATAAGAAATAGATTGAAGAAGACAATGTTCCATATTGATTATATTGAGCGTTTTCCTTGATAATTGTTATAGGACTACCACTGCTAGGCATAGATTATAGTGGAGGTCCAGAGGGAGGGGCAACAGCACTGTTTCTGTGGCTCCCCAATTCACTGAGGATGTGACCTCTTTCGGAGTCCTGACCCACAATTTGGGAACCACTGTTTTTGCATTTTCTATCTGACACTTCTGTTTTTTTTCCAGCGGATTAGAAATGTTCAAGATTGGCAGCATTGTAGACTCAGTTCAGTTAGTTATGTACAGGTGAGCCATATTGCTTGGTCTGAACTGCTTCTTCCATATCGTCCTACTAGACTAGATTGTGTCCCCCTACCAGCAGATTAGTGGAGACAAAGAACCAATGAAAAGTCCAGGTTTCAATGACATCACTCCCATTCCTCTATCCGCCTCAACTACCAGAGGTCCATTCAGTATTTCTTTGTCTCCAGCAGATGATGGATGGATTTCCTTCTGTCCAAAGAAAATTCTAAGGATTTTAGAGGAAAAGATTGATTTGAAATGCTTGTGAATGACAGCCTCACTGGAGTGTGACGTGGGAGGCTCAACTAGACTGCAGTCTGTTCGTAGCCATAGGAGGAGGAAAAATTGGTTCAGCTCCACACTCTTAACTGGATAAGAGCCTGTTTAGCAGCCAGAAATTGAAAAGATTTGGAAGAATCTGGAGGAGTACAACCGCCTCACACAGACTCAATGTCCCCTCCCTCCTCCTCTGTTTCTCCCCCCCCACCCCCCCGCTCTCTCCCGAAGATTGCAGAAGGCTCTCAGCCTACCAGCCACCTTAGGCATAGCGCTGTAAGCCAGAGAAACAATCCTGGGGAGTAGAGCTGAGCCTGGCATGGAGTTTCGGCCTTGGGCTCTCAGGAGGTGAGTACCAAGGCTTGACATTGTCACTGTCTTTGTTGGAGGTTCCCGATTCCATCTGTCTGGGACGCAATGCAGGGTGGACCACTGGTAACTGTTGGCGCCATGTGGAGGTTTCCTGTCATTTTCTGCATAGGTTAGTAGTGTTTTTACCTAATGTACGTACGCCTGGCTGTCGCCTGGTCCTAATGCGTGTTCTGCCCAAGCGGCTCCAATATGCGTTCCTTCCCTGGCGCCTATAATGTGCATTGCAGGAAAGAGCAAAGGCAACGCCTGGCCCTGCTCGTTCCCACTCCATTGTAAAGGTACCGGAAGGGGGTGGGGGGTTTGGGACTCTGGCCACCAGGGTTATTTTCTATTGGGTTGGTGGGTGGGGAGATTGGGGCTGCTGGGTCACCAGGGATTTGGTTTCTGTCGGGGGTCAGTGTCAGGGGCACTGGCTCCCCATCAGTATTTTGATGGCAAAGGTGCTTTCCCTGATGCCTAGATCATCTGAGGGGAAGGCTGGTGGAAGATTAGCCATGCAACAGAGTGTTGAACAGATTGAAGGGGAGATAGATGATTCAGAGGTAGACCAGCAAGGAGTAGGTTACAATAGTCTAAATGGGAGGAAACTAAAAAGTGGATAAATGTCCTAGGAGTGTATTCAGAAAGGAATGGGTTGATTTTGTTGATGTTAAAGAGAGAGAAATGGCAGGTTTTAGTTATTACTACTATTTAGCACTTATAAAGTGCCACACACGCAGCGCTGCACAGCTAGCCTACAAGAGGTGGCTAACATACAAGAGACAGTCCCTGCCCGTCAGAGTCATGCTCATCGGAGCTTACAATCTAGTTAGAACAGTATAGAGCATTAGTCAGTTCTGCGGAAGGTACGGTGTGGTATGGCTTGGTCTATAGTTTGGTCATAGACGTTAATGGGGGTTAGGGTAGGATGAGGATGGAAGTCAGGATCTGAATGCAATGGTAAAGAGGTGGGTCTTCAACCTGGATTTGAAGAGGGTCAGGGGGGGCTCCTGGCGAACAGATGCAGGAAGGCTGTTCCAGGCGTGTGGCGCAGCAAGGTGAAAGGAGCGCAGTCGGGAGTTCGCGGTGCGGGTGAAAGGCATTGAAAGAAGTGATTTGCTAGCAGAGCGCAAGTTTCGAGAGGGGACGTAGGGAGAGACAACAGATATGAGGTATTGAGGGGCCATAGAGTGAATGCATTTATAGGTCAGTAAGAGAAGCTTGAATTGGATGCGGAATTGGACAGGGAGCCAGTGAAGTGACTTGAGAAGCGGAATAATGTGGGCATGGTGAGGCTGGCAGAAGATTAGTCGAGCGTCGTGATTTTGTATAGATTGGAGGGGAAGGAGGTGGCTCACGGGGAGACCAGTGAGGAGTAGGTTGCAGTAATCGAGACAAGAGGAGATTAACCCTTTCTAGGCCGGTCCCGAAATACTCGGGACCCAAAATTCTGACCAAATGGCCGAGCCCGAAATATTTGGGATCAGCGTAATGATGCAAATACTAAATATTAATGAGCGAAATACCGGAAGCTAATGACAACACACATTTTTCTGTAAATACAAATCCTCTTGGCAGAGGGAAGCTTTGCTGTCGTACTGCAGATCGTGGTGATAGTACAACTACATCACAAGTATGGACAAGAAGAAGCAGTCTTCCATGGAAAACAACTCCAAAAGACATCCGTCAGTTTCCTTTCATTGCACAACCAGGCATAGCCAAACGTATGGGTGTCAATGCAACTAAATTGGACTTCTACAAGCTGTTTGTTACAGATGAACTAATTTCAATGATTGTTCTTGAGACAAATCGCTATGCAGCAGAACTGTGTGCTAAAATACCAGCTGACAAGCCTTATGCCCAAATGAGAAAATGGCGTTGACGATGGCTATGGGAATAATCAAGAAGCCTATGATCGACTTGTACTGGTCAGGTCAACAGCTGTTAGAAACTCCATTCTTTCCATCAGTAATGAGCCGAAATACATATAAGCGAATATTACAGGCCCTTCACTTTCAAAACAATGCAACACAGAAACCCAAGAGTGATCGCGTTTGGAAGCTTCGTCCTTTCTATGACATTATCACAAAGCGATTCCAAATTGTTTATATCCCGGAACAAGACATTTCAATTGATGAATCTCTACTGCTTTTCAAAGGAAGGTTATATTTCAAACAATACATACTGTCATGAGGCTGGAGCTAGAAAAGAAACAGTGTTGAAAAAAACTCCTGATTTTCATGGAACTCAGAAAAGGCAGAGAGCGCAGTTCCAGCGCAGCTCAGCCAGAGGGCGCATGAACAATTACACAGTACCTGATGCAACGTGCTCTAGCATTGATCACATTAATAACAAGCAGTTTCACCTGTCCTCAAACTCAGAACGGGCAAACCAGAAATCCTTTTATAAAGGAAACCAGATGATCAGTGAGATAGGAGGAAAAGGGAGAGAAACAGGAGGAGGCAAGAGCAAGTGCTGGGAAAGTGGCAAGAGCGAGGTCAGAAGTACCGGCAGCAGGACCAGTGAGAGAAGCCTGGAAGAGGAAGGCTTCCATGTGCAGCCAACTCAAGGAGACAGAATCCAAAAGAGGTATTCTCAAAGGGATAAAGTCCAGAGAGGCCAAAGGTATTGGAACGGAGTCCAAAGCCAAGCAAACCAAAGAAGCAGCTTGCCTGATGAAAGCAAGTCTCCTATGCTAAACCAGAAAGGCACAAGGAAAGGAGATTCCTTCTACAGTGATACTTTTGCCAAGAAACACAGAGAGTGGAAATCCACGTCAGGTTTTCCTGGTAACTCTGATTGTAGAGCAGTGCACAGAACAGCTTGTCAGCCTGAGTAGCTACGTCGCAAGCTGAGTCCTGGGTGTGGCAGCCTACAGAAGCCAAGGTATGAAAAGCCTTTCATTATAAGGGAAAGTTTAAGTGATGAAAACCTTATGGAAATAGATAAGCCTCAGAAAGTTAAAAGAAGTAAAGCTAACTTTTTTTTTTTTTTAAACTTTATTTATAGATCAGCAACAAATAACAATGAACACAGTATCAGGCAAAGAACCCCCGGCCGGGTGTACTCTTATCCCCGCCGCAGGGTGAATTACATGTGCAATTTTCAAAGACAGCAAACAAACTGTGCCTTATGAAGAAACCAGTGTTTTATATTTTTATTTACTTCCCTATCCCCCCCCACTGAACATAATAGGGAAAAGAAAAAACCCTCACCCCCCTCCCCACCCACCCCAACCCCTCGCCATCTCCATCCACAGCACACCAGCCAGTTTCGTTCCCAGGAGGAAGAGTCGCCCGCTCCACCCCCACGGGCGCCCCCACTTGTGCTCTAACATTCTAGAGACCCACGTTAACTATTTCATTTCGGCAGTAGGGCCCCAAATTCTGAATATAAGGTTCCCAAATTAGTATAAAAGTGGCCCATCGCTTAACATGGCTCCGTGCTCTCCAGCGTTCTGCCAGCATCAAGTGGTGAAAACTATTGCGCCACTCCAGGAAAGTCGGCGGAAGCCGCTCTCGCCATCTACGGAGAATTGGGCCTTTCCCCACCAAGCACGCTTTGCGCACGAGGAGCCGCGCCCCCCGCCCACTGGGACAAGACAGGTGCAGTTGATCCAGTATCACCAAAGATCCCGTCCAAGGGAAACGCTGTTGCAGCAACCCCACTATACAATTACTGATACGTGCCCAATATGGGCGGATGCGCCTACAGGTCCACCACATATGGGCTAAATCCGCCAGGGGTTCGGAACAACGAGGGCATGACCCATCCTGAGTGACATGGCTCCGTAGGGCCCGTCGGGGGGAAAAGTGTACACGGGTTAAGGCTTTATACTGAAGTTCCCTCCACCGTGCCCCCTCCACCAGTAGAGGAATCTGCGCCAAAGCCTTCTGAATGGTCCCGACCGGGATCTCCCGCCCCATTTCCCTTGCCCAGGCCTGCTCAACTCTCCCGTAATCTGGCAATACCCGAAAACAATCCAGCCGGGTCTTCAAACCCGTTATCGAAGGAGGGGAATCCCCCCCGAGACCAAAAAATTCAATGATCTGCGCTGAGCGGTCCGCTTCGAGGCCCTCTCTGGGCAACGAGGTCACATAATGAGAGATTTGGAGATATGTGAAAAAGTGGTGGGGCTCCAACTCATATTCAGCACACAGTTCCGGAAACGATTTACAGGCACCCGACAATCCCACAACGTGGCCTAACATACGGACCCCCTTTGCCCACCAAGACCGGAACCCGCGGGACTCAGAGCCGGGCGTAAAATTCACATTACCCCGTAAGGGAAGCCAACTCGAATTCCTCCAATTTCGGTTCCAATAACAGTTCAGCTGTTGCCACGTGCGTCGTGCGGATGTCATCATCACACTGCGCTTAACACTAGTAGGCAGTTGGGCATTCTCCGCATGCAGAACACCCAACAGGGAAAGTGGGGCCACTGCCGCCGTCTCCAGATGTCTCGGTGTATAGATGTCCGTCTCGCCCAGCCAGTCACCTACGTGGCGTGCCTGGCATGCCAGGGCGTACAGCCATAAGTCCGGCAGCCCAATACCACCCCCCCCGCCAAGGTCCAATCATGCGCTTCATCGGGATACGAGCCCTAGCTCCCCTCCATAGAAATCTCTGAATCTCCCTTTCCACACGCAGGAGATCGCGACGATACAGCCAAACCGGCAAAGTCTGCAGCCAATACAGTATTCGGGGCAGAATCACCATTTTGACCGCTGCCACTCTCCCCAACAGGGACAGTGGTAAAGGATGCCAAGCTCGCATCTGGTTGCGTATCCCATTCAGAATTTTCTCAAAGTTAGTGTAGTATAAATCTTGAGGCAGCCGTGTCAAAACGATACCGAGATACACAAACGTCTGACCCGCCCATCTCAAAGGAAATTCCCCCGGCCAGCTACCACGAAGTTGCCCCGACATATCTATGGCCTCCGATTTATCTTCATTTATGTGGAGACCCGCAAAGCTGCCATAGGCCTCGAATTCCCTCATTAGCCGCTCTAGCGACTCTCTGGGGGCAAGCAAGTGGACCAGCATGTCGTCCGCAAAGGCCGATAGTTTGAACTCATGGGTCCCAACCACCACCCCCCTTATGCCTCCGTCGGCCTCTATGCTACGAATTAAGGGGTCCAGAGCCAAGACAAATAATAAAGGTGACAACGGGCACCCTTGTCTGGTTCCACGGAAGAGAGGAAACGAGTCCGACAAGACCCCATTGCATAACACCCGGGCAGTAGGTTGCAAGTAGAGGCTCTGCACCATCTCACAGAAGGAAGTCCCCAAGCCATAGAGCGGTAGCAGATAATGGAGATATTGCCAACTAACTCTGTCGAACGCTTTTTCGGCATCGAAGCTCACCAAGAGGGAAGGCAGTTGGTGCTGTTGTACCCACTCTATAGACGTTAAGATTTTACGTAAGTTGTGTACCGCGAAGCGCCCCCAGACAAAACCAACCTGCGATTCATGCACGAGATCACCCAAAAGGACCGCCAACCGTTCCGCCAAAATCTTTGCCAGCAACTTCATATCAAAGTTAAACAGGGAGATCGGCCGATATGAGGAAGCCCTCTGCGGGTCTTTCCCTGGCTTGGGAATCAGGGTGATGTATGCCTGATTGCCCCCCCAGCGTGGACCGCCCCCCGCCGCCCGTCGCTGAAACGTTTCCACTAGGAGGGGGCTCACCCCAGCCGACAATATCTTGTAAAATTCAACCCCATATCCATCGGGACCTGGGGCTTTATAACAATTCGCGGTCGAGATCACCTGCTGTACCTCCTGTAAGGTAATGGGTTGCCCTAAACCAACACGTTGCTCCTCGGTCACCTTAGGCAAATCTAGTCGCCGTAGATAGTTTTCCATGCTAGTAGTGGCCGTCTCCTCCGCGGTATAGAGTTGTTGAAAGAAACCTTTGAAAATGGCGCTAATCACCGTCCGGTTGTTTTGTAATTTCCCTTGGTCATCTCGGAGAGCCGCCACCAATCGCGAGTCTCGCTGACCTTTCAGACATCTCCCCAACAATTTACCGGGCTTGTCACCAAAACAGTACAGCTTGTATTTATAATACAATAGGGATTTTTTCGCCCGTTGATGGAGCAATTCATTTAACACGACTTGAAGTTCCCATAATTTCTTTCTATTGTGAGAGGTGGGGGTACGCCCGTGGAGACGCCGCGCATGCGCTACCTGTTGCTCGAGCCTAACAACCTGTGCAGCCAGTAGTCTGCGCTTCCGCGCTACATATCCAATGATGTCTCCCCGGAGGACCACCTTGGCCGTCTCCCACAATAATTCCGGGTCCTCTCTGTGACCCTGATGATTCGCTTCAAAATCTCGCCACCGATGATTTAAGAATTGGCGAAAAGGGGCGTCCTTATATAGTTCTATGGGGAACCGCCATAAGCGAGTCCCGGCTAGGCCTCCTCCCCCATGCCAGTCGATCCGATCCATGGCATGATCCGAAATCTCCAATGGACCAATCTGCGCGTCCTCAACAGATGCAAATTGATTCGCCGAAACCAACAGGTAATCAATGCGGGCGCTAGTTCCGTGCGCTCGGGATACATGGGTGAAGTCCCTTTCCATGGGGTGCAAAAGTCGCCACGGGTCCACTAAGCCTAGTCGAGACTTAAACCTTTGCAACGTACGGGAAAGAGTCTGTCTCTCTCGGGATCCCATATCTCTCGAGGTGTCAAGACCTACCTCAAAAACCCCGTTGAAATCGCCGCCCAAAAGCAAGGGCACCTCCGGTAATTGTTCTACCTGTGCCGCTAGACGGTGGAAGAATTCAGGATCCGGCGTGTTAGGACCATATAAATTGCCCAAAATTACCAAGCGATTCTCCAGCGTACCATGCAGCAGCAAAAAGCATCCCCGAGGATCCAGCACCTGTCTTGTTAGTGTAAACCGTATCTTCTTATGAACCAAAATGGCAAGTCCCCCTTTTTTTCCCATTGCTGGGACACCCCAAACCTGGCCCACCCAATCTCGCATAAGCTTAGCGTGCTCCTCCGCTGTTTGATGAGTTTCCTGTAATAACGCAATATCACATCGCTGCCTTGCAAGAGCTTTAAGTATTTTATATCTCTTGATGGGGCTTCCCAGGCCACAAACGTTCCAAGATATAATTTTTACCATACTAGAAGCACTTCTTGGGCGTTTTGTCTGCCGACTGTATTGTTGCAGAGGAAACCCCCCCAGCCTGGAGTCTCCCCGGACCTTCCCCCTGAGAACCGAATCCAGCCGGTCGTACATGGTGGAGATGGCGGCCCTCCCTTCCCAACCCCCCCCCACCGTTTTCCCGCTGTCCCACCCAACCTCCCCCCTCTACCTCGCTCCGCCCACCCCCCATCCCTCACTCCCTTCCCCCCAGTGCCTAACCTAACCCTAAGGCTAAACACCGTTCCTGTGGCATTGGGCTTACCCCCTAGATAATCCCCTCCAAAGATCCACTTAAAACCCCCTACCCCCCTCCCCCCCCACGTTGGGCCGATGAACTTCTCTAAATATCACCACCTCCTCCAGTCAAGTAGGCCCAGCACCAACTCAGATTAATTTAACCCACGTTCTCCTCCCGCCTCCAAGGGATAGGGTCTGAGGTCCCAAAACCCCGTGGGGCCAAGTGAAACTTTCATCCATGGTCGGAGGCTCAAAAGTCAACATGCCACCTCCCATGGAACCTAGAGCCACGGGCCCCAAATCAGTCTATATAATTCCCCTTATCACTTACCCCTTAATAAAAATAAAGAAAAACCCTTAGTTAAGTCCCCCCTACTGAGAGGCATGCAGTAATCATGTTGCTAGTACCTGGAGGCGCACAACACTTGCCTGTACTGCCCCTTCCCCTGATCGCACGAAGCATAGCAGCCCCAGTGGAGGGAGTCACAGCCCCGGAGGAGTAAGCAACATCCACCCCCTTAGAATCAGAGGCGCAGTCAAAAGTTTCCCTCCAAGTACTCAGCTCGAGCCTTCGAACTCCAGGAGCCCCCAGATCCGCGTCGAAATTGGACGGGCGGGAAGGACCCAGTGCTCGAAGGCCTGCGAGCCTTCCCCCACCAACAGACACCAAGATGTGGTTAACAGTCACTCACTTGGCAATCTCCCAACTAGAAAACCGCTTGGTTTAGGGCTCAACAGAGAAATTCAGCAGACCCTCCCTTGTATATCACACAGCGAAATGCATTGTGGCTTAGGGCCCTAAATAGTTTTCATCAACCACAATATTTATACACAGAAAAGGAAGAGAAAACAAAGAAGGAAAAGAAGAATAAATAAGAAAAAAAAAAAAGAGAAGAAAAACGCCCTACAAAATAAATAAAAATAACTAACAATCATAAAGTATAAGTACTGTCCAGTCTCTGTTGCGAGGCGCTCTCCTCGCCGCAGTCCCACCCGGCGGTAGTCGACATCTCACTCCGGGCCCCTCGGCTGTGCGCATCAACATAGATTAACTGTTCCTGGGCTTTCTTGGTGTATTCACGAGGAGGGGGCCAATTCGGTAGCTCCAGTCAGGTCTGCCAAAAAGGTTTGAGCCTCAGCAGGGGTTTGTAGATATTGTGTCCGTCCCTGGTGCTCGACTCTCAGCTTAGCGGGGTATAACAAGGAGAGGCGCACCCCCTTGTTGACTAACTGGGAGCACACCGCTGAGAATGCCCGGCGCCGCTGGCTTACCAACAACTAGTAGTCTTGGAATACCAGTACCTTCTCCGGGTCCGACGTGGAGCGCTGATGAGCCCTGGCAGCCTTCAGAACCTCCTCCTTCTGGTGGAAATCAAGGAAGCGGGCGATGACCGCGCGGGGCCTGCGCTCCCGGTCACGCCTCGGGCCCAGCCTGTGTGCGCGTTCTATCTTGATGGGGCCGGCCACGCTGCCTGCGGAGATCTTTTCAATCCAGGCCACCAAATAGCTGCGGAGGGCCCCATCCGCCACATTCTCATCAATTCCGATGAAACGAAGGTTTTTTCGGCGACCTCTGTTCTCCATATCGTCGAGCTTGTCGCCTTGGTGTTTCACGAGGTCTTCCAGAGCCTTCACTCGGCCTACCAGTGAGCTCTGGGTATCCTCGACGCCTGAGATTCGATTTTCTGCCTGCTCCACTCTGGCGGTAAGGTCAGTAAAATTTTGCTGGATCGCATGCAATTGATACGCCAGTCCGCGGAAACGCTCATCCAGAGCCCGCACTACGGCGGCACTGACCTCCGCTATCAGCGTTTGGTTAGCATCTGCTCCCGGGCTCCTTGGTGCTCCCTCCGCCATTTTTGCCTCCGGGACCCGGGTCTTCTCCCGTCTAAGCGTTTTTGCAGACATCAAGATGTTCTTGGGTTTCTAATCTCTCCCGTTGTTCTCAATTTCTCCCCTTTACTGGAGCACTTTATAACTAGGAGGGCGATAGCCACTATTGCAGTTGATATATGCAGAATTATGGGGTAGATTGCCCAGAGCTGACCATCGCACGTCTACTCAGCTCATTGCCACCACCGGAAGTCCTGGAAGCTAACCTTTTAAAAGTACTTCCCAACAGTGTGATAAGGAAGTTGTATGAGAAACAGAAGAACCCCTGTGAGGAGTTAGCAGATACTGAAGACAGTCATAGCATTGAAGAAGGGAGTGACCCAGAATCAATGGACTTTGATTGTGAAACCAGTGTTCCCATTCCTCAGAGTGAACCAATGGAATGTAACTTCTGTTCAAGAACTAGCTTGATTGCCCTGCTAGATGTATAGAGAAAGAGAACTCTGCATATGGTGAAGTTGATAACCATTTGTTTCCTGATGTTAATTTCTATTGATTTGAAAGAAGCCTTAACCCAGATAAACAGTTAATTGTGAAACTTACAACCCTTAACTGTTTATATAATGGTGGAACCTTTTTGTTAGAGGAAAGAATTACCTTCATTTTTTTTTGTGTCTTATTGAACCTAAGCGTTGACCGGGGAAATAAAGCCTTATTACCCTACACTTTGGCGTAGACTGTTCTTTATAAGGAGTTCTGCACTACAAGGACCAGAATCCTCCTGGTCCTTCAGCTCAACCACTCCTTAAAATAAATTAAATGTCACCGGATGCCCTTATTTCCTACGCCAGTAGGGGTGCCTGGGGACAATACCTACAAAACACTCAAGGTTTGGCATCAAATCATATGAGCTGTGTGAGTCACGTAGTGGATACACCTGGAAGTATATGCTATACTCAGGTCAAGATGCAGTTCTAAGTGATGGTTTACATGGCAGTAGCTACTGTATTGTGCTGAATCTGATGGATGGACTGCTTGATCATGGCTATCGATTGGCTGTGGATAACTACAACAGTCCAGAACTCTGTATGGATCTGTATGACCGAACAACATCCTGCTTTGGAACGGTACGATCCAGTTGAGTTGGTATGCCTACTTACCTGCGTCTAAATGTAGATGGAAGCAAATTGAAACGAGGAGATATCACATATCGTACAACAGATAAACTGCTAGCACTTTGCTGGTATGATAAGAATTATGTAACAATGTTGTCCAACTGTCATGATGGCTCTGTAGTTGACACTGGAAAAAGAGATCGTAATGATCAGCCAATTCGAAAGGCACAAGTTATCATTGACTACAACAACATAATGGGCGGTGTAGACAGAACAGATCAGTTATTGGAGTATTATGCTTTTCTGCGCAAAACTGTAAAGTAGTACAAGAAAGGTGCCTTTCATCTGTTGGACATAGCAGTACTCAATGCTCAGATACTCTGGAGCAAGTCCCACCCAGAGGAGAAAGTGACAGGACTTCCGTATGAAGCTTATCTTGGCTATCATTGAAGCAGTTGGTCCTGATGCTAGTGCATGTGATGCTGGTGGCCGACCAAGTACTGGTGTTTCCCCATTTCATTTGACTGCTAGACATTTCCCTAGTCTCATTCCACCAACTGAGAAGAGAGCTACCGTATTTCGACAGTGTTGCGTGTGCAATGAGAGCCTCAGACATCGTCATGTTGCTGGTGACAATCGTAAACGTGTTGAAACTAAATATCATTGTGCTGACTGTGGAAATGTACCTCTCCGTGCTGCACCATGTTTTGCATATTTTCATAATAATGAAGATCTTAAATAACTTGTAATTTTTATGATCAGTTAAAATTAAATCGAATGTATGCAACTAATAACGATTGCTTTTATAAATAAAGTGCACCTATTTTCATGTTTTCGAGCCTTCAGTTATACATATTTGTGTTGATGTCTCATTTTTCTATCAAATGGTATATAATACATGATCATAGCAGAAAGAAAATCACTGTTATAACATATTGAATAAGACAGGTACAATTTTCCTGAGATACGGAAAAATTAACCCGGCTGCAGAATGTGGATTAGAAATTTAAAGGGAGCCTTGATAGGGTTAAGGAATGGATAAGCGTTTTGGTGGTATGTTCAGAGAGGAAGGGGCGGATCTTGCTGATGTTGTAGAGGAAAAAGCGGCAGGTCTTAGCTACAAGCTGGATATGAGCGGAGAAGGAGAGAGAGGTGTCAAAGATGACCCCTAGATTGCGGGCCGAGGGAACAGGAAGGATAGTAGATCCATCCACATGGACTGAGAGAGGGGGAAGTGGGGGGGAGGAGTTGGGTGGAAAGACGAGGAGTTCAGTCTTGGCCATGTTCAGTTTCAATCGGCGATGAGACATCCAGGCAGCGATGTCCGAAAGACAAGCAGAGATCTTGGACTAGGTTGCCGGAGAAATATTAGGTGTAGAGAGGTGGATTTGGGAGTCATTGGCATAGAGATGGTACTGAAAGCCATGGGACGAGATAAGCGCACCAAGGCCTTGGGTATAGATAGAGAAGAGGAGGGGGCCCAAGACAGATCCCTGGGGTACACCTACATGGAGCGGGGTAGGGGAGGAGGAGAAGCCGCCAGAGCATACACTGAATGAGCGATGGGAGAGGTAGGAGGAGAACCAGGATAGTACAGAGTCCTTGAAGCCAAGCAAGAAGAGGGTGGTGAGGAGAAGGTCGTGGTCAACAGTGTCAAAGGCAGCAGAAAGGTCAAGAAGGATGAGGATAGAATAGAGGCCCTTAGATTTAGCCAGGAACAAGTCATTGGTGACTTTTGTGAGTGCCGTTTCAGTGGAATGTAGGGGACGGAAGCCTGATTGTAGTGGGTCCAGGAGGGCCTGGGAGGTGAGGAAGTTGAGGCAGCGACGGTGGGCTGCTCGTTCTAATAGTTTGGATATGAAGGGAAGGAGGGAGATGGGTCGATAATTAGAAGGGCATGTGGGGTCAAGTGAGGGTTTCTTGAGGAGGGATGTGACAACAGCATGTTTGAAGTCAGCGGGGACAGTTGCAGTGGAGAGTGAAAGGTTGAGGATATGAGTGATGGAGGGGACAATGGTGAGGGATATGGAGCGTAGGAGATGGGTAGGAATAGGGTCTGAACAGGTGGTGGATTTGGAGGAGGAAAGAAGAAGTGCGGTTTCCTCTTCAGAGATCGGGGGGAAGGAGGAGAGGGTAGCAGGGGGAGTATGGATGGGGGAGGAGAAATGGGGGGGAGGGGAGGTAGATGAGGGGGTAGGGAATGGGAGGGTAATTTTGAGGATTTTGTCATGGAAGTAGTTGGCTACGGTTTGGGCAGAGAGGGAGGGCGGGATCGGGGGTGGGGGGACCTTGAGGAGAGAATTGAGGGTGTTAAAGAGACGGCGAGGGTCAGAGGCAAGGAAATTAGTCAGATGGATGTAGTAATCTTATCAGATAGATGTGTGTGGAGAAGGAGAGCGAGAAAAGATTGACCCCAAGGTTGCGAGCTGAGGAAACAGGGAGAAGTAGAGTATTATCTACTGAGACTGAGAAAGGAGGAAGGGGGGAGAGAAGGGTTTAGGGGAAAAAATAAGCTCAGTTTTGGCCATGTTCAATTTCAAGCGGCGGTGAGACATCCAAGTAGCAATGTCAGAAAGGCAGGCAGAGATTCAGGCCTGGATTGCCAGAGAGATTACAGGTGTAGCGAGGTAGATCTGGGGGTCATCAGCATAAAGATGGTACTGAAAGCCATAGGAAGAGATGAGTGCACCAAGGGACTGGGTATAGAGAGAGAAAAGGAGTTGGACTCAAGACAGATATTTGAGGTTCACCAGCTGAGAGTGGGATAGCAGCAGAAGATGATCCATCAGAACAAACACTGAAAGAGTGATGGGAGAGATAAGAAAGAGAACCAGGATAGCACAGAGCCCTTAAAACCAAGTGAGGACAAGGTATTGAGGAGAAGGATTGCGGTCAACAGTGTCAAAAGCATCAGAAAGGTAAAAAAGGATGCAAATTGAGTAAAGGCCCTTGGATTTTGCCAGGAGCAAGTCGCTGGAGACTTTTTTTTTTTTTTCAGCAGGCCTGGTCATTCTGGCATGGAAATTCAGACCCTTCAGTCTCTGAGTGCCCTGGGTACAGTCTTGTTTGGCGCGGGCGGAGAGTCCTGTTTGATTGCCTTTTGCTAAGCTTACCCAGTGTGGGGACGCCCCCTGGAGATGGGGAAAGCTGTGAGCTGTCCGAGATTTTTTACTAGGACTTTGATTCAGATGGCTTGGTACTGGGCTCTGACACTGATGTAGAAGTACTCTCAGCTTAAAAAGATTGTGAGGAGGCTAATTTGATCTACATATTTCGGAAGGAGGAGCTGGCGGCGTTGATTGCCAGGGTCTCATTTGCCTTGAACTTGCGGATTCTTCTGGCATGGAGCAGCAACCCTTCAAAGGGTGCGAAAATCCACTACTGTATTCTCCAGGACCAAGCAGGAAGTCAGTCCTCACATATGGGTGTCATCGGCGCCGATGAAGCCCCAGCGGAGCATTTCCCCAGCTTTCTATGAAAGCCTTTGGGAATGCAGGCACACATGCGTGGTTCCCTTCCCGCCTAAAGGTGCCATCTTACCTCAGTCTCTTTTTTTCTGTGAAGCCCACTGGACGTGTGTCCAGTTTTCCCGGTTAAAATTAGATTTTTCAGCGATTTTTTTGCTCTTTTTTTCTACCAGTTCGACGCCGGTTCCCCTCCCGCCGGGTTCGGTACACCAGTATCGAGCCCGATTCTTCTTTTTCGGTTTTTGCCCTTTGTGGCTGGCGTTCACGCCCTTTTTTCTCTTTTTCCCTGGAAGGCTGGTCTTTTGACCTCGCAGGGACTCCTTTTTTTCCCCGATGGCTTCCAGCGGTTTTAAGAAGTGTGATCGATGTAAGAAACGAATGTATCTCACCGACACACAAGACTGCTGCCTTCGGTGCCTCGGCCCCGACCACGATCCTAAGTCGTGCGAGGCCTGTGGGAAAATGTCTTCCAAGGCACTACGAAGTCGCCAGCAGCAAAAGGAAAGGCTTTTCTCGGACTCAGCCTCCGGCCGGGCCCGGACCTCGTCTGAGACCTCGACATCTCGGGATTCTGATCCCAAGCGCCATTGAAGCTCCTCGGACAGGGGGTCCCCCGACTGGGAACGCAAGAGGAAGAAACGGCTCGCGAGGGCGTTGTCGGAGGAGGTCCCTGGCTCCTCGAGGGCCAGGTCTAAGACCCCCGACCGTCGCCCCAGGCCCGTGGAACCGGAGAAGCCTGCCAAAGTTCCTCGTGTGGAGCCAGAGTCTGCTGGACACGTAAGCCCCATAGTCCTCGTGGACTCTCCTCCCAGGGAGCCGACGTCGGGCCTGGCGCCGCCGGGGCCCGAGTCGGTGGCTGCTGCGTCTCCCGAGCTGAGTCTCAGGATGACAGCCTTGGAGAGCAGAATGTCTGCCTTCATGGAGCAGCAGCGGGCACTGATGGCCAGCCTGTCTGGCGCATTTGCCCCGACCACCAGGACGTCGACGTCGACCCCGGAGACCGAGCCGATACTCGAGTCCATCGTGGCTCGGAGTCTACCTCGGTCGCGGTCTCCCTCGACCTCCCGTTCGGGACCGAGGGCGTCGATGCCGGTGCTTCCGGCGTCGGGGCGGGTACTCCAGGGCCCTGCGGGGTCGGACCCCGACTCTTTCTCGGACGAGTCAACTTGGGAGACGGAGGACGAGGAGTCTCCTGATACCTTTAAGACTCGGTGCATCCCTTCAGACTCACCGCAGTCTGAGCCCCGGAGTAGGTCCCCCCCGGAGGACACCCGGTTCTCGGAGTTCGTCCGGGATAAGGCCACTGCCTTGGCTATTCCGGCGGACCCCGAGGAAGAGCCTCGAGCTGAAGAGCTCGAGGCGCTGCAGTATGACTCTACTCCGAAGGAGGCCTTTACTGTCCCGGTTCCTCCGATGCTGGAATGGCTCCTCTTCCATATGTGGGAGGCACCGGCCTTGGCGCCGGTTCTTAGCAAGCGAGTCGATTCGATCTATCGGCTCCGGAAGAGCCCTGGCTTTCAAAAGGCACAGCTACCACACCATTCCATGGTTGTGGAATCAGCCATGCATCGTCTGAAGAGCCAGAAGATGCACTCCGCGGTGCTTCCTGGCAGAGAGGCCCGAAACCTCGATGGCGTCTGTAGAAAGTGCTTTCAGGGCTCGATGCTTGCTTGCCGTGTCCAGTCTTACCAGCTGTACATGGGCATGTACTTCCGGGATCTGGCCAAGGAGTTGGCCGGGTTCTCTGCTGGTCTCTCCGGGGAACCCTTGCAAAGATTTAAGTCCTTGTCCTCGGAGATTCGGGACTGCTCGAAGTTCATGTCCCGCGCCGCCTACGATGGCTTCAAGGCTTCGGCCCAAGTTGCGGCAGCCGGCATCGTGGCTCGATGCCAGGCATGGCTGCAGTCATCGGACCTTGAGCCATGGGTTCAGGACAAGTTGGTCAATGTCCCTTGCCGAGGTGAAAACCTTTTTGGTAAGCCCATGACCGAGAAGGCCGCTCAGCTCGAGACCGAGCACCTCACTTGGACAAGGCTGTCGAGGAAGACCTCTGCCCCTTCTCATAAAAAGAAGGGCTTGGGTAAAAAGCCCTTTTACCCGAGGAAGGGCACTGCCTACAAACAGTACCCACAATATCAGGCTGCCCAAGCTGCCCCCCAGGGTCAGCAAGCCAAGGGCCAGGGTAATGGGCCCCGTTGGCAGAGGACCCCCAAGCCTCAGGCCCCTGCTACCACTCAGCAGGGTGGGGGCTTTTGACTCCTTGAGCATAGCCTCTCCTCCACTGCTCTCCCAACCCTGCACAGGAGGTCGTCTCGCCCTCTTTGCACACCAGTGGCCCCTTATCACTGGGGACAGTTGGGTGCTGGAGATAATCCACAAGGGATATGCCCTCCATTTCCACCAACTGCCACCCCTATACTTTCCAGGGGAGCCTCCAAGGCCTCCTCTGCACACAGACCTTCTCCGTCAGGAGCTTCAGGGTCTGTTGGTGGACAGGGCGGTGGAGCCTGTGCCTCCCCACTTGCAAGGTCACGGATTCTACTCCAGGTATTTCGTGGTGCCCAAAAGGACCGGTGGCCTTCGTCCCATTCTGGACCTCAGGAACCTCAACAAGTTCCTAGTGAAAGAAAAGTTCAAGATGCTTACTCTTGGAACCCTTCTGCCCTACCTCCAGCAGGGAGATTGGCTATGCTTAGATCTAAAGGATGCGTACACTCACATCCTCATTCATCCAGACCACAGAAAGTACCTAAGGTTCATTGTGGAAGGAAACCATTATCAGTACAGAGTGCTGCCTTTCGGCCTCACCTCCGCCCCCAGAGTCTTTACAAAGTGCTTAGCAGTGGTGGCGGCCTACCTGAGAAATCAGGGCATCTTTGTCTTCCCCTATCTGGATGACTGGCTCATCAGGGGTCAGACAGGTCAGGAGGCCAATCAAACCACCCTCAGGACCATTGCTCTTCTACAATGCATGGGGTTTGTCATAAACTTGCAAAGTCCACTTTGCTCCCTTCCCAGAACTTGGAGTTCATAGGGGCAAGGTTGGACTCTCTCCTGGCAAAGGCATTCTTGCCAGAAAACAGAGCCCAAAGGTTGATGGCCTTGGCAAGTCAGTTTCTCAGTAGGTCCCTGGTCTCCGCCAGACTCTGCCCGAGGCTTCTAGGCCACATGGCTTCGACAGTACATGTGACCCCCAATGCCAGGCTCCATATGAGGCCTGCACAGTGGTGTCTTCGAGCTCAGTGGTCACAGGCCACAGGCAACCTCAGCGACAGAATAAGTGTGTCCAGACCATTTCTGCACTCCCTCAACTGGTGGCTACACCCTCCCAATCTGCTGAAAGGGGTGCCCTTTCAGATTCCAGGTTACACGGTGATGCTAACAACAGATGCCTCCCTGCAAGGCTGGGGAGCGCTTTGTCTGGGCAAGTGCACCCAGGGCCTCTGGTCTCCCTGGGAAGCTGCACAGCAAATCAATCTCCTCGAACTCAGAGCTATTCGCTTAGCACTCAAAGCTTTCGCTCCTACCCTGACTCACCAGTCTGTCTTGATCCAGACAGACAACCAAGTTGCCATGTTTTATGTGAACAAACAGGGTGGAACTGGGTCCAGGATCCTTTGTTGGGAGGCTCAGGACCTTTGTTCTTTTGCCCTCAAGCACTTCATGCTCCTCAGGGCTGTGTACCTTCCAGGCCAGGACAACTACCTGGCAGACAGATTAAGCAGGATACTGCAGCCCCACGAGTGGCTGCTGCATCCTTCAGTAGTTCAGGAGATCTTCCTGAAATGGGGTCTCCCTTTGATAGATCTCTTTGCCAGCCCCATGAACAAGCAGCTGCCAAAGTTCTGCTCCAGGCAACCACATTCTCTGCGGATAGCAGCGGATGCTTTTCTGATATCTTGGTCTCAGGGACTCCTCTATGCGTTTCCTCCCACGCCCTTGGTGGCCAGAACCCTGTTCAAGATTCTTCAGGACAAAGCCTCGGTCCTGCTGGTAGCTCCCAGGTGGCCGAGACAGCCTTGGTTTCCTCTTCTGCTTCAACTGGCGGTGGATCCTCCACTGCCTCTGGGGTTGCAACCCGACCTTCTCACACAGGACCAGGGTTCCCTTCTGCACCCCAATCTCAAGTCTCTCAATTTGATGGCCTGGAGGCTGCAAGGGTAGTTTTGGCTCCCTGGGGCCTACCTCAGGAAGTTGAGGAGGTTGTCTTAGCCTCTAGGAAACAGTCCACTAGGAAAACCTATGCTCTCAAGTGGAAGAGGTTTTCTGTGCGGTGTCACCTACGTACAGAGGATCCTTTCTCCTGTACTGTGCCAGTAGTGCTTCAGTACTTACTGCACTTGTCCGATCAGGTACTTAAGTCCAATTCTGTTCGGGTCCACCTCTCAGCTCTAGCAGCTCACCACTCATTGGTAGAGGGGCAGTCTCTATCTGGTCACCCCTTGGTGTCCCGCTTTCTCAGGGGCTTGCTTTTGCTCAAGCCTCCCCTCCGTCCTCCTGCCCCTGAGTGGGAGCTGAATGTGGTCTTGCAGCAACTGACTCGCCCACCTTTTGAGCCGATGGCTACTTGTCCACTACGCTTCCTCTCCTGGAAGACACTCTTCCTAATAGCCCTTACCTCGGCTAGGCGAGTAAGTGAGCTTCAGGCCCTGGTCTGTGACAGGCCTTACATCAGGATTTATAGGAACAGGGTAGTCCTCAGGACTCATCCAAAGTTCCTCCCTAAGGTTGTCTCCTCTTTCCACCTCAATCAGGAGGTGGTTCTTCCAACATTCTTCCCTAGGCCTCATGCAAGCCAGGCTGAAGCAGTCCTGCATACCCTGGACTGTAGGAGGGCCTTATCCTTCTACCTTGACCGTACGCAGGGGCATAAAAGGACTACTCAGCTCTTTGTATCCTTTGACCCCAATAAGTTGGGGTTGGCTGTGTCCAAGCGTACCTTGTCCATCTGGGTGGCTGACTGTATCACCTGGGCTTACAAGGCAGCTGACCTTCCTTTGCAGGGTAGGGTCACGGCCCATTGTGTCAGGGCAATGGCTGCCTCAGTGGCTCATCTCCGCTCTGTGCCCTTGGTAGACATCTGCAGGGCTGCAACTTGGTCTTCAAGCCAGACTTTTGCGGCCCATTACTGCCTGGAGAGGGAGTCCCGTAGGGACAGTGCTTTTGGCCAGGCAGTACTCCGGAATCTCTTTGAGGTTTAGGCAACTCCTGCCCTCTTGCCCTTTGTTGGGCTACCGGTGGAAGTTGTGTCCTTGAAAAGCCTTTCTTTGCTGCTGAGACTAGAGGGAGTTATCTTGTTCAGCCTGGGTTCCTCGGTAGCCCAGAGCTGGGGAGTCACCCATATGTGAGGACTGACTTCCTGCTTGGTCCTGGAGAAAGAGTAGTTACTCACCTGTAACAGGTGTTCTCCAGGAGCAGCAGGAATCAGTCCTCACAACCCTCCCTTCTCCCCTGGGAGTTGCAGTTGTACATAATTTATTTTTCATTTTTGTGTGCTGTTCTTAGCTATGTCATTTGGCTGAGGTAAGATGGCACCTTTAGGCGGGAAGGGAACCGTGCATGCGTGCCTGCATTCCCAAAGGCTTTCTTAGAAAGCTGGGGAAATGCTCCGCTGGGGCTTCATCGGCGCCGATGACACCCATATGTAAGGACTGATTCCTGCTGCTCCTGGAGAACACCTGTTACAGGTGAGTAACTACTCTTTCCCGTTTCTGGATGTGATCAAGGATATGATCGTCAGAGTGGGACTTACCCTTAACCCTTTAGGCAGGGAGTTGGGAATGTAAGAAGATCTCTCTCCCAGAGGAGGAGTGCTTTGAGTGGTTTGGCATTAAAGTGGAGGCGCAGGTCACGGCGGTAACCAGACAGACCACCATTCCTGTGGAGGGCGGATTGGCCTTAAAGGAGTTTTTGCATCATATGGTGGATTCATGGTTGAGGAGCCAGTTTAGCCATGGCAGTGGCTATTCTGCAGCTGATGTCTAACTCTGCTCCAATGGATTCAGTCTCTTCCGCTAGATAAAACTACCCCTCTTTTGAAGTCTGCTATGACTTTCCTTTCTGATGCCATGTATGACCTGGTATGTTTGTTGGCGATGGTGTCACGGCATTGGATTTGGCTCCGGCACTGGGCAGGGGACACATCTTCCAAAGCCCGATTGGCCCAACTAGTTTTCAAGGGGAAGCTTCTTTTTGCAGCCTATTTGGAGAAGCTGGTGAAACACCTGGGCGAGAGAAAATCTGCGGCCTTCTGGAAGATGGGTCCAAGGGGCCCGTGAAGCGGACTGGTGCCCCTTCTTGTCAGCCTTTGCCCTTCCACTGACAGTGTGCTGGCCAGATTCCCAGGGGCCTCAGGACTCTTGTCATTACCGACCTATAAAACTTTTCTTTCCCTCTACTTCTGGGCTTTAGGCTCATTCTTGGTCCTTTCACGGAGTTCATGGGCCCCAGGGATTAGTCCCCTTCTGAGAAGGACCCTTCCAGGAGGTGCAGTGAAGGTTTGGAGGCCCATTCCCTGGTTCCTTCAGTTGTAGGCAGGCTTCGCCTTTTCTTTCTGGAATGGGCTTGCGCTACCAAGTATCGCAGGGTGCTAGACACTGTTCAGTTCGGCTATGGTCTGTGATGCAAAGAGCCGATTCTGGATGACTCTGTCATCTTCCCTTGGGAGTCTACGATCACTGTGCGGATCACCTTGGACAAGTTGCTGTGCCTAAAAGCGGTGATACCCTTCCCGCCAGATGAGTGGGACTAGGGCCGGATGCTCTATTTTATAGTGCCCAAAAGGATGTTTCCTTCTGGGCCATTTTACACCTCAAGGGGGTCATCGATCATTTGCAGGTCCTGCACTTCCAGATGGAAAACCTTGCGCGCCATGATTCAGACAGTGTGCCAAGGGTAGTTCTTGGCTTCTCTGGATCTGGCCAAGTCATAATTTCATATCCCGATCTGTGAGATCAGCAAAGTATCTGTGTTTTTCCATGCTCGACTTGTCTCTTCAGTTTGCCGCCCTCCCTTTTGGGCTTTTCACCACCCCGAAGATGTTCTCCCAGGTCATCGTGCCGGTGGCTGCGTTGCCAAGGGATCTAAGAACATAAGAACATAAGATATGCCATACTGGGTCAGACCAAGGTCCATCAAGCCCAGTATTCTGTTTCCAACAGTGGCCAATCTAGGTCATATGTACCTAGCAGTTTCCCCAAGGGACACAGGTTCCACAATGCTTGTATTGGTTCAAGCATTGATATCCTGGGTCCCTTCTTAATAATGGTTTATGGACCTTTCCTCAAGGAACTTGTCCAAACCTTTTTTAAATCCAGCTACACTAACAGCCTTTACTACACCTCCGGTAACAAATTCCAGAGTTTGATTACACGTTGAGTGAAAAAATATTTTCTTTTATTAGTCTTAAATAGTTTACCCTGTAGCTTCATTGCATGTCCCCTAGTCTTTCTATATTCTGATAAGGTAAACAATTGATCTACATTTACCTGTTCCACTCCGTTCATTATTTTATAGACTTCTATCATATCTCCCCTCAGCCGTCTCTTTTCCAGGTTAAAGAGCCCTAACCTTTTTAGCCTTTCTTCATAGGAGTATCCTTCCATCCCCTTTACCATTTTGGTGGCTCTTCTCTGAACCTTTTCTAAAATCGCTATATCCTTTTTAAGATACGGCGACCAGAATTGCACACAATATTCAAGGTGCGGTCTCACCATGGAACGATATAGAGGCATTATAATATCTTTTGTTTTATTTTCCATTCCTTTCCTTATCATACCTAGCATTCTATTTGCTCTCTTGGCCGCTGCTGCACACTGGGCCGAGGGTTTTAACATGGTATCCACAATGACGCCTAAATCTTTTTCCTGGGTGTTGGTTCCTAATGTGGAACCTTGCATCGTGTAACCATAGTTTGGGTTCTTCCCTAGGTGCATAACCTTGCACTTGTCCACATTAAATTTCATCTGCCATTTTGATGCCCAGTCTTCCAATTTATCAAGATCCTCTTGCAATTTTCCACAATCCTCATGGGTTTTAACAACTTTAAATAGTTTTGTGTCATCTGCAGATTTGATAACTTCACTCGTTGTTCCACTTTCCAGGTCATTTATGAATATGTC
Source organism: Ichthyophis bannanicus (assembly GCA_033557465.1). Taxonomy (NCBI): domain Eukaryota; kingdom Metazoa; phylum Chordata; class Amphibia; order Gymnophiona; family Ichthyophiidae; genus Ichthyophis; species Ichthyophis bannanicus. The sequence continues at coordinate 920,625,602 of CM066035.1, read as the reverse complement.
AAAAAGCAGCGGACCCAGCACAGATCCTTGGGGTACACCACTATTCACCTTTCTCCATTGGGAAAATTGGCCATTTAGCCCTACCCTCTGCTTTCTATCTTTTAACCAGTTCCTGATCCACAATAGTACACTGCCTCCTATCCCATGACTCTTTAGTTTTGCCAAAAGTCTCTGATGAGGGACCTTGTCAAAGGCTTTCTGAAAGTCCAGATACACAATATCAACCGACTCACCTTTGTCCACCTGATTACTCACTCCTTCAAAAAAAACAAAACAGATTAGTAAGACCAGATCTTACTTGTCTAAAGCCATGTTGGCTGTCTCCCATTAGGTCATGACTATCTACATGCTGAGTAATTTTATTCTTTATGATGGTTTCTACCATTTTTCCTGGTACTGATGTCAGGCTCACCGGTCTGTAGTTTCCTGGATCACCCCTGGAAACCTTTCTAAAAATTGGTGTTACATTGGCGATCCTCCAATCTTCAGGTATTAGAGATGATTTTAATGATAGTTCACAGATTACTAATAGCAGGTCTGCAATCTCGTATTTCAGTTCTTTCAACACCCTTGGATGTATACCATCCGGCCCAGGTGATTTGCTACTCTTCAGTTTATCTAATAGTTGTAATACATCTTCCCGATGTATCGATATTTCCTTCAATTCTTCCGCACCTTTAAATACCACTTCAGTCATGGGTAACATCCCTACATCTTCCTCAGTAAAAACTGAAGCAAAGCATTCAGTCTCTCTGCTGTGTCTTTCTTAGAAAGCTTTGGCTGGGTAATCAATTGGAAAAGAGCCAGCGTGGCCTTCCCACTTCCTGGAGTTTCTGGGAGCACGATTCGACTCTCGATTGGGCAGAGTGTTCCTGCCAAAGGAGAACGCCAATATGTTAGATTGCTTGGCACTATTCTGTTCACAGCAGGCTTCCAGAGTTTGGGATTTTCTTCAGCTCTTCGGATTGATTGTAGCGTCCATGAAGGTGTTGCTATGGATGTGTGCTCACATGTGACAGTTCCAGCGGTCCTTGTTGACGCTGTGGTCCCTCCGTTCTCAGGAGTTTGAGTGCAGGCTTCCATTACTGTTGATGGTTAAGTCCAGTCTGCGGTGGTGGCAGAAGCCCTGTGATCTGAGGAAGGGTGTGCCACTGGACGATTTCTCATTGATCCTCTTGTCAACAGATGCCATTCTCTCGGGCTGGGGAGTCCATTTTCAAGACTATACGGCGTAGGGCCGTTGTATCCGCAGGGAAGCGGTGTGGTCCATCAACTGCCTCGGGGCGAGGGCCATCTGGTTTCCTTTTCTGCGTTTCTGGCCTCTGATCGAGGACTGTGCAGTTTGAATGTCTTAAGAGAACTCTATGGCAGTGGCTTATGTCTACCAGCCAGGCAGCACTAGGAGTGCTGAGGTGGCTCTGGAGATGGCTCTCCTGTTTGCCTGGGTGGAGAAGAACCTCCTCGCATTGTCGACTCAGCACATTGCCAGGATTGACAATGTGGAAACCGACATCTCCAGGAACAAGCAGGAATGAGTCTTCACATATGGGTATCGTCGGTACCGACGGAACCTGCGCGGGAATGCTCCCCAGCGTCCAATCAGAACACTTTTGGGAGCATCCCACCACGCCTGCGTGCTGCCTTCCCGCCTTTCCCAACTGTCTCTCCTCAGTTTTCCATTTTCCGCGGAGCTGGCAGGACATATTCCTGTCACCGCAGAAAATTCTTTTTTTACTTTTTTGTGGTCGCGTCTGCCTTCCCTTGACGCTACCGGTACCGCCGGTACTTTTCTTTCTTTTTCCTGAAGAATTTCTTCTCTCCTTAGAAATTTTTTCCTGTTTAGTGCCTGACGGTTTCTAGGCCACTAGGCCTCTACCCTTCCGTTATGAAAAAGCCAGCCACTAACCTTAAGAAATGCTCAAAGTGTGGCGGTACAGATATTTTTTCAGACACTCATACTTGGTGTCTAAAATGTTTAGGTCCTGACCATTGCCCTCTGGAGTGTCTCTCCTGCTGGAGCTCAAACAGAAGAGGTCTTCAGAATCGAGTATAACTCGATACCCGGTTCACATCCCCTTTGATGTTACCAGCTAGAGTATCATCTTCTTCACAGGATCAAGTAACCAAATAAAAGTCTGTAAAGACTAGCCAGACCTCGAGTGGTAGATCTCCTGCTCAGCATCGAGATGGCTTCGGCCTTGCCCTCGAGGACGGGAGTCTTCGGGCTCTAAAGCATTAACGGGGCTCCGGGTTGTTCCCGAGGTTCTTACCTCGATGAACATACCTGGGCCATGCTCGGTGGTTGTGGTCGCTTTGAGCGGTACCGACACCCCGGCATCGGCTATGGTGATGGACGAAACACTCCTCATCGATGAACGTAGTCTAGCACTCTCGGCTACTTCGGTACCGTTAGAGTTGTTGCAGACCATTCCTTGAGTATCGGTATCGCCTTCGGTACCGGTATCGACATCGACATCAACATCGGCATCGGTGTCAGTACCGTCCATGCTTACTTCGACAGAATCTCTTCCCTTGATGCCGAGCCTGGAATCGATCTCTAGCATGGAAGATTCGGTATTGACTCGTCTCGGTACCGACCTCGGGCGGTACCAAAGACATCGCTTTAAAGAAAATCTGATGCTTCATCCTTTTCAGTCTTGCGATCCCGATGACTGGGATGAATCCATCAGTACCAAGGCTGATTTTTCTACAAGTCTAGCCTTTACCCCTCATTTTAAAGATTCCTCTTTGGGGGAGATTTCTTTTCAAGCTTTTCTGCTTGATATGGCAAAGCTACTTGCCATTTCTATCTCTGGTAAAGAATTCTTACCAGGGAATTCAGAGACACTGCAATTTCCCTGGATTCCAAATGAAGCGATCATGCTTCCTGTGCATCAGATCTTACAAGATCTACTGTTAAGAATGTGGGAAACTCTCTTAACGTTATCCCCACATTCCAAGACATTTGACATTATGTACAAGGTGCCACCTTCTCCAGGTTTTCAGAAGACTCAACTTCCTCATCATTCTATTGTTGTAGAATCAGCAATGAGGCGTAATAAGAGTGCAAAGAAGCACTCTTCTTATCCGCCAGGTCGTGAGTCTAGGACTTTAGATGCCTTTGGACGACGATGCTTTCCAGGCATCCATGCTTTCAGCAAAAATTACCTCATATGTTTTCTATATGGGATTATCTCTTGAAGAAGTCACAAAGAACTTCAAGTTTTTGAACCTTTTTCTTCCAGAGCATAAAAGAGCAGACTATTCCTTATTAGTCAATCATGCTCAAAATATTTCTAAGTTTCTTAATCGTGCTTCCCTGGACTGTTTTGAGTCTATTAGCAGAACTTCTGCTGTAGCCATAGGAGCACGACGCTTAGCCTGGCTCCAAGTTTCCGACTTGGATAGATGGGTTCAGGAAAGTCTGGGAAATACTCCTTGTACCAGTGAAAATCTCTTCAACAAGGAGGCTTTATTTCAAGCTAATCAGTTGAGCACTGATGCTCTTTCTTTCAGAGGATTGTCCAAACTCTCCTCTATCCCAGCTAATAAAAAATCTCATAAAAAGCTTTATTCCCCCAAGGGGAAAAGGTTTTATCCATCTTCTACCCATTCTACAGATGTTTCCAAAGATGGGCAACACCACACCAGACTAAGAAAGTCAAAGCCTTAACAGGCTCAGCAAACCCAGCAATCACAGGGTTTCTGATATTTTATTCACTTTTTCTGTGTGAGGTTTAGAACTTGAACCTCCTTCTTTTCAACAGAAGCATCTAAATGTCATCTCATTCATGCTGAGATATCCGTCATACACTGATTCAATCCTCGCCTCTGGGTATAGATCTCTTGCTACAAGAGAATCTATCCTTCTAGCTAAAAGCTGTTAGGGACTATCATACCCCAGAGATAACAGGTTTCTCTTTTTAAGACAAAAAAGAGAACTAACAATACGGTGAACTATAACTTTCACCTTGTCAGTTTTCCTGTACGAGGATATCTCATACTTTTAACTGCAAGGGGACCCTATCCCTTCAAAGGCTTACTAAATTGTAAGTCTTCTCAACTTTGTATTAATTTCTATCCCTCTTAGTCCAGACATTCAGTCTCTAAGAGTACTACTAATCAACTGGAGGGCTTATCTCCTACGCCTTAGGGTTTTCTTCAAAACCTACTCCAGTAACTAGTTTCCATACAGAGTTTTCTCCCCTTTTGCAGTTCATCTCCTTCTCACATATCTTTTTAAGGCAGCTTTTCAGAGAGAAATTGGGTATTACTACTCCAAATTATGTCTGTCTGTCCTCTCCAACGTATGGGACCTATCTTTTATGCTGCCTTAATAACAGATAAGTCCAAAGGAGATCCAGAACTCATTTGGACTATTTATTGTTGCAGGCATCAGGCCTGTCTACTATTCTTAGCCACGTTCAGTTCTCTTGGCTCCAACAGAATAGATTAGGTTGCACACTGGCAATTCAACAGCCAGATCTAAGCAACCTACAACATGCTCTCTGCAATTCTACAACAAAGCTTTGCAACTGTGGGCCTTTGCCAGAGAGCCTCAGCGCTACTCCTAATAGGTAGCTGGCCAGATAGTTAATAAGGGCTTCAGCTGGTAGACTACCAGTCATGTTCCTACATGACTGGTTTTTCCTATTTTTACCATATTCCTTAAAATTTCCTTTTAAGAAAAGGTAACCAGGGTTTAGACCACCACGTGAAAGTGTAGAAAATTGCACAATTCCCTGGTTGTTCCACATCTCACTGGAACGTCCCCAACAGGGATGCATTTTTTTCACTGCAGTTGGTCCTTATTCAATACTCTTCTTCTAATTTCCTATACTTCATGGTAGCTTATGTTAAACAGGAGAACGCATGATACTCATATTGCCCTCATAAAGGGACAAACATGCTATCCCCTTATATTGCGTCTTTTTCTCCAGCTACTAATTGAAATTATAGAAGGATCCAGACTTGCTGTCTTAAGACTAAGGATCTCCTCTGCACTCATTCACGTATGTCTCCAGACCTGGTTTTTCAGGGGCTAGATCTTTTCAAGAAGTCTAATCTAGTGGCCTAGTGGTTGGGGCAAGGTACTTTGGGCCGGAAGGTCAGGGGTTCAAATCCCACTGGAGGACAGCAACCTTGGGCCGAAGGACTGGGGTTTCTAGTCCCACAGGTGCTCCTTGTGGTCTTGGGCAAGCCACTTAACCCTCCATAGCCCATGTTCCCTGTAAAATAGTTCTCTGTGTGCTGTGCTTTCCTGTCTAATCAATGTGTTTACCTCAAAAATTTCCTGTCATGATTTGACAATTTCCAATCTGTAATCAAACCGCTGCTGATCGCTGGAAGTAGCGGTATACAAATGTATACTAAATAAATAAAATAAATAGATAAATAAATCCCTGTAAGTGAAGAACATATTACCAGTTTCTATGAAACATTTTCTATAGTTCTTCTATATTTAACCAGACAGAGATTCTCCATCAAGATTCTCAAGTAGGTCTTAATCCTTCTTGTTGTTGCGTCAATCTCTGTACATCATCTGACTTTGAAAGATTTGTCTACTGCCCATATTAATGCTGCCCCAGCATACCATAAACTCAGTGGACAACCAATTTCTATGGTATTTTGCCAAATACCTTCTTTTACTGTTACCTTTTAGGTTACGTCACACCTGAAGCTCTACATGTAAAGTCTTCATCATAAGTGACATCACTTACAAAGACTTTTACTGATCTTCATAAAATTGGAGGCTCAATGCCTAGTACAAATATCTTTCTCTTTCATTGGAATAAAGGGGGTCTTAAAAACCTATCCCCTTTTTTCTGCAAAGGGTATTTCTACCTTTTCATCCCAACCAGTCAGATTATCTCCACTCTTCCTAGGACCTTATTCTGCTCCAAGGACAAGAAGTTCAATTTTTGGACTTTACAGAAGCTTTTCCTATTCTCAAAAGTCTAACCTCATTGAACTCCCCTAGTACATCTTCTAGGGTTAGTTCTGGCCATGAGGACTTCTCATCTCTTCCTGTATTGCAAAATTATTTTTTCCCTCTACTTCACATTGGGGGAATGTCTTTGAGGATAATGTTCTGGCTCTCTACCACAGACCCTTATTACCCTCAACAAATATTTTTGCAATATTTCTGAGTGAGATCCATATTAGAAAATTAAGACTCAACATTCTTCTAATATTTATGATTTACACAAGGACTCTCCTCTGGATACCTTGTTTAGTTGAGCTGTTCCACAGCATCTCTTTTTCTTTTCTAGTTCAACTCCTACCCTCCATCCCTGGGATGCCTGATTTTTTGAGGGATAAGCATGGCCATTCTTAGATTGCAACATGCTGGGTCCTTCTCCAGGCATCTTAGCTTGGGAGTCCCCATATGTGAAGACTCTTTCCTGCTTGTTCCTGGAGATAGCACAGTTACTTACCTGTAACAGGTGATCTCTGCGAACAGCAGGAATAAGTCTTCACAACCCACCCACCTCCCCTAGGAGTTGTATCTCTCTATCTCTTTCCCTTCTCTCTCTCTCTCTCTTTGTTTCAGCTTTAAAACTCAACTGAGAAGAGACAGTTGGGAAAGGCGGGAAGGCAGCACGCAGGCGTGGTGGGGTGCTCCCAAAAGTGTTCTGATTGGACGCTGGGGAGCGTTCCTGCGCAGGCTCCGTCGGTACTGATGATACCCATATGTGAAGACTTATTCCTGCTGTTCCCAGAGATCACCTGTTACAGGTAAGAAACTGTGCTTTCCTCGACTGGCACTCCCTGGATCCTATAGAGTGGTAGTTCAGTCATGAGGCGTTTCAGTTGATTCTGCACCTCTGGGGTCTGATGACGACCCGTTCCAGTGCCAAAGTTTGCTGCTTCTTCAGTCGCCACATGGAGCCTGTGTCAGAGGATGTCGTCACCCTGACCCAGCCTTGGCCAAGTCAGCGTCAGCTCTGTGTGTTGCTTCTGTAGCCCCTGGTGGGGCATATGATTCAGCATATAGAACTCCACCTGGGCAGGATTGTTTTGATGGCATCGGATTGGCCAAGGAGAATATGGTTTTAGAGACCTGATGAGGCTCCTGCAGGTGCCTCCTCTTCGGTTGCCTCCATCTTGCGGCTTGTTGCGGCAGGGACCAGTAATCCTGGAGGAGCCGGTTCCCTTCTCTCTTGGCTCTTGGAAGGAGACAGCTAGCATATAAGGGTTACTCTCCAGCGGTGGTCCCCACTCTGCTCTGAGCCCAGAGGAGGTTTACCAAGCTAGCATGTGTGCAGTTCTGGTGCCTCTTTTGAGCGATGGTGCAGTGCTTGGCAGATGGCTGCTGAGGCGGCCAAACTGCCATTTATTGGCCTTTCTACAGGATGGCCTAGAGAAGGGCCTTTCCCTTAATTCAGGTGGCAGCTTCAGCCTGTTTCCGACTTCCGTATGCTGGTAAGTCTCTAGCCTTGCACACCAGACATCTCGTGCTTTTTCTATGGAATTTGTCTTCTGCGTCCTCCCCTCCAGTCTGTGATCCCTTCCTGGGATCTGTGTCTGTTGCTCAGCGCCCTGATGGTGGCACCCTTTGAGCTATGTGCTATTTTAAAGGATTTGACTCTCAAGACGGTCTTCTCGGTTGCGACTTGTTCCTCAAGGCGAATTTCCGAGATCCTTATCTGTCTTTTTCGAGGAGACTGCTATTCGGCCTGTACCTTTCTTCTTGCCTAACGTGCCTTCTCCCTTTCCTGTGAACCAGGTGGTATGCCTGCCCCCCTCCTCTAAAGAGTTGTGTCAGGGGAAGGATAAGGATCGTCGCCTGGTGGATGTCTGGAAGATACTACTCTGCTACTTGGAAGTTACAAATTCCTTTCAGCCATACTCTTTTGGTGCTGTTTGCTGGCCTGTGCAAGGGTGATGCAGCAGCTAAGTTGACCTTGGGCTGCTAGATTAAGGAGGCCATTACCTTAGCGTATGTTACAGAACCAGCCAGTTCCATAGGGTTTATGCACCCATTATACCTGAGCACGGGTGTCTTCGTGGGCAGAATGAAGCTCTCGAGCCCATGCAGACATTTGTCTGGCAGCAATGTGGGCATCACTTTCCACTTCTCAAAGCATTACCACTTGGATCTCTGTGCTAGGATGGACACGGTATTTGGCTCAAGGGTTTTGCGAGCTGTTGTGTTATCTTCCCGCCCAGTGGTGGTGTCGCTTTGGTACATCCCACTTGTCTGGCCTGGTCTAGCAGGATGATGTAGAAGGTGACATTTTACTTACCAGATGTTGTCCTTTCCTTGAATTCTGCTTGACCAGTCCATGTCCAGCCCCTGAAACTGTATTTGTTCTGTTCTTCTGCTGAGGTACCCTTGGGTTCGCTATGATTTTTATCCTGGGCTCTGCAGATTCATTGTCTCCTGACAGCCTTATGTTTATGCTTTGCTGTATGTAGTATTGTACTGTTGATGACTCTTTGGCGTGGCCCTTAGGTGCGGCACTTTGGAATAGTCGTGTTCTCCTCCTCCTTCCAACTCCAGCAACTCCACCGAAGAGCAGACCAGATCAGCAGCAATGGAACCACAAGAAACATCACCAGGTAAGCATCCTCCAAATGTAACCCATGATGTAACGTAATGTACCCCATGATGCCTATGTAAGCATCCTGCCTGGAAGCATCCTGCCCAGCCTGCTTGGAATGTATTTATTTATACTGTGTGTGTAGTAAATGCTGCTTGTAATGTAACCCATTGACCCACCTTATCTCCATTTTCCCCTACCTACTCCTCTGTGTTTGTCCTAACTAGATCATAAGCTCCCTCTGTGTTGTATCAACTAGATTGTAAGCTCTGACGAGCAGGGACTGTCTGTCTGTCTCTTATTTAAATATAAATGCGCAGTAGTACTAGTAGTAGTAATGGGAGACAGCCAACCTGGTTTTGCCCTAACTAGATTGTTGGTCTGTGTGTTTTTTGTTGTCTCAATTAGATTGTAAGCTCTGATGAGCAGGGACTGTCACTCTTATGTCTGTACAGTGCTGCATACGAGGTAGCTTTATAAATGTTCAGTAGTAGTAGTAGGTAGTACATGACTCGTTGTTGCCTACGATTGAGGTTGTTTTAGGCTTGCCATGTTTTTCCCATATGCTTTGGGACGAATACTAAAGGAACCTCTTGCGACTGAGGCGAATAGAGGCATGGCAGTGATGTCATTGAAACCTGGGCTTTTCATTGGTTCTTTGTCTCCACCGATCTGCTGGTAGGGGAACACCAACCTTCTTGTCTGGGCTGTTCTAGCAGGACTCAAGAAAGGACATTAACTGGTAAGTAAAATGTTACTTTTCTATGCTTCATTTTGTCGCATATTCTTTCAGTGCTTGGATAAACTCTGCATGAGTGATCTGGTTGAAAGAGAACCTTAGTGCAGTCCATGGTGTTGAACTTGCATCAAATGTCACTTTTGGCAGTTGCTTATTAGTGTTTACTCTAGAAATGTTAAGGATGCAATTCTTCCTCTTCCCCTTCCCCTTAAAGGTAGTGAGCAAAATTCTGTAGATCAGCAGCTATGCACTAGAATCTCATGCCTTTGCAGTGATCAACCATACTAAACATCAGAGGACCAACAATGTAGCATCTAATGAGAAGCCACATTCAGTGCAATAGGGAATTTAAGGGAATGCAATGGTGATTCTCATTCTTGAAGGACTACCAAAAGGGACTGCTGCTGCTGGAAAGAAATCTGCACTTGTAACTATTTACCTGCTGGAAATTCTCTAAATCTTGGGGAAAAGGGAATTCTTTGGTTTAAAGCTGATAAATCTGTGGGGGCTTTTTAGAATTCAGTGGTTTTTGTTATGTGTCATTCAAGACTTAGTACCACCAGAGAGCTTTCATTTAAATCAAATCAGAGTATAGTTTAGCAAAGAAGGTAGAACAGAGTAAATATTCTTTGAGTAGAAAGAAAAGAAATTCTTTCTAGAGACCTTTACAAAGAGGCTTCCCAGTTAGGAGGCAAAAGACCTGTGAAATTGTTTTAAAAAAGTGTTGGGAGAGTGAGCCGCTGCTTGAGGGAGCTGCCGCATTTGTCACTCCTGCGGAGCTGTGCAGCGTGAGTTCTGGAGCTGAGGACCATCTAGCGGGCACTTTGGAGGATGATCCCAGGGCTGGAGGACCCCCCCACCTGCTCGATAAAGCCCAGAGGTATCTGCATTCGGGTGGAGATTGAGCCGCTGCTTGAGGGAGCTGTGCAGTGTGAGGTTTGGAGCTGAGGACCATCTAGCGGGCACTTTAGAGGACAATCCCAGGGCTGGAGGACCCCCCCACCTGCTTCATAAAGCCCAGAGGCTCCTATACGCGGCCGCGTGTCGCGGACTAAGGGGCGTGCAGCAAGGGGCAGGCCACGCCCCTTTTGCGCCCCTTCGGCGCGCGTGAGGGGAGCAGAACGGAATCATCAGTGTGATTGTTTGTCCGAATATTATGGGCAAGAGGAAAGGAAAACTTAGCGCCAAGCTGAATGAGAGTGCTAAAGAAGGTAAGGTAGTGGGCCCTATGGACAAACACCTGACTCCCTCGCTGCCGGGTATCCTGTTGCCGGATGGGGTTTCGTTAAGCCCTGAATCTCTGTCCCCTCCTCCTCTCCCGCAAGCTCCCTTCTCATCTACTGTTTTGGAGAGCCCTTCTGAAGTTTTTCCTCCATTACCACTCCCGGTCTATTCGGCGACTTCGGAGACAATTATTGTTGCTCCCCCGTCAGGGGAAGTGACTTTAAAAGATATATGGTCTGCTATCCAAAGTATTGATTTGCGTTTATCTTCCACAGTTTCATCACTTTGCAAATTTTCTCAGGATGTTGTTTGTAAATTGAAAAATGTTGATCATCAATTAGGTTCCTTGGTTAAAATGGTTGCACAGACTGATTCCCAGCTTAAATCCACTCGAGATAATGAAGTTGCTTTAATTAGAGATTCCTCTTTGTTATCTTATCGATTGGAAGTGCTGGAGAATCAGCATCGAGCGTGCAACCTTCGTTTTCTTAATTTTCCTATAACTCATCTGTTGTCTCCTAATTATTTGCTTGAAAAATACTTTTCTGAAATTTTGCATTTGCAAGGGAGTATGGATATTCACCATCTGTTTTACTTGTCTGGAGGCTCTGGTTCCTTACCGTTAGCCGAAGGGGGTCCTGAGCCCTCTGCTGGCTCGGTTGGCCAGAACCTCACAGCCTTCCTGGAGGATTCAATGGATGTCATTTCCAAGCGTTGCACCCTTGTGGTGCAGTTTGGTTCTGAGTCCATTAAATTACGTGTGCTGAGGGCCTATTTTAAATGTAGAGGCCCTATTTTGTGGTTTTAAACTACAGGTTTTTCCGGATGTTGGCCGTCATACCCAGCTTCGTCGGAAGCAATTTTTGGGTTTGAAAGCCCGGGTGGTGGCTCTCGGGACTTCTTTTTTCCTGAAGTTCCCATGTCGGTGTATTATAACTTTAGAGGGGCAGACTTATACGTTTACTGATGTATCATCATTGCTAAATTTTCTAAGTGGAAGGGAAACTGTTGGGAATTAGTGGGAGGGTATGGTTATGATAATTAGCTCCCTATTGTGGAGTTATTTAACTCCTAATTGCTGTTTTTTATTGTTTCTTTTCCTTACGTGGGATCGGCTTCTCTCCCTTGATGTGTTTCTTTTTATGTGGTTTGTATTTTTTGGATTATTATAATGTACTATCTGTTTTTGTTTTCTTTACAATTGTGCTGTATTCAAGAAAATCTCATAAATAAAAGTTATAAAAAAAGAAAAGTGTTCAGTGACAGATCAAAGGGGCAATACTACTGCAATTGCCCCTTTGATCAAAGGGGCAAAGGGGCAGTAGTGACAGATCAAAGGGGCAATTTGAAAGGCTCCGTCTATCAAACCAAAGGCTTTGTGGATCACCCAGGAAATTGAGATTACTTTAGAAGCACAGTTCAGGGCACTGTGTAAGAAGCCTGCTTTTACTAAGAGTTTCTTTCCCTCATACCCACCCCAGGCATAATGTTAGATTTATAAGCTCTTACACCTATTAAGGGGAAAGAGGTTGTCACATTCACTTTCAGGTTTAGCTGGTTGTCCTCATCAGGAATTGATTAATTAAGGTCCTGAAATTAATTAATGTTGAGATGAACAAAGTTCTTTAAACATCTTCAGTATAGTTGTATTGGTATGAGTATCCCTAGCAACTTTAAGTAAACAAATATCTAAACAAATCCTTAAAACTAAGATGCAGACAGCAGTCCAGCAGCGTGATAGGGGCTATCCAGTCTTTTGAATTGAGTGTCACATGTACAATTTTTCTCCCAGTTGGTGAGAAATGTGCACTAGGTACAAGAAGCTCTTTGCTCTCAGGGAACGAGTCTGATCTCTAGATGCTAGAGTAGCAGACTTGGAGGAGCTAAGGAAGACAGAGAGGTATATAGATGAGACCTACAGGGGCATAGTACTGAGGTCCCTCCTCCACTCTGGCAACCTCTGTTGCCATAGAGGAGAGAAGTCGTGTGAAAGAAGAGCATCACCTTGCTGTGGCAGGAAGTGATTCTGTTGCTAGGACCTGTTCTCCAGGTGATGTAAAACCCTCTTGCACAGAGGTGATTTCTCCAGAGCCATGTGCCCATGAGAGGAAGGGTTAGAATGGCCATTATAGTTGGCGATTTGATCATTAAGCATGTAGATACTATAGCAGGCTGCTGGACATGAGCATCGCCTTGTAACATACCTGCTTTGTGCTAGGTAGCAGATCTCCCGTGCCACCTAGATGAGGTTTTACATAGTGCTGGGGAGGAGCCTACTGTCCTGGTGCATGTTGATATAGGAAAATGTGAAAGGAAGGTTCTGGAGGCCAAATGTAGGCTTTTAGATAGGAGGTTGAAATCGAGAACATCCAGGGTAGCAGAAATGCTTCCCTTTCTATGTGCAGGAACCAAGAGGCAGGGAGAGCTCCAGAGTCTCAATTCATGGATGAAATGATGGTGCAAGGAATTGGATTTTGGATTTGTTAGGAACTGGGCAACATTTTGGAGAAGGGAGGATTTTTTTCTGAAAGGATGTGCTTCACCTTAACCAGGGTGGAACTAGGCTGCTGGCATTAATCTTTAAAAAGGAGATAGAGCAGCTTTTAAATTACATAATACGGGAAAGCCGAAAGTCACCCAAGAGCACATAGCTCGAAAGGATTTATCTTTGAAGGATACTAGCAAAAGAGGGACGTTAGGGCATCGTTATAGGGAGTTCCAATATAGATAAAAGTAACCCAGATGCCTTTAAGTACAGAGCAGACAAAGTTGAAAGATTACAAATTCCAAATTACCCTTGTCAGCTGATAACTAGATAATATGAATAAAATACATCATCTAAAATGCCTGTATGCAAATGCTAGACGTCTAAAATTAAGATGGGAGAGCTAGAATATATAGCACTAAATGAAAGGTTAGTTATAGTTGGCATCTCAAAGACCTGGTAGATAACCAATGGGATATCGTGAAACCTGGGTACTAACTATATCACAATGATAGGGTTATCAAATTGGTGGAGGGGTTGCGCTCTGTTAGAGAGGGCATTGAGTCACACAGGATTAAAGTTTTGTAGGACACAAAATACACTGTAGAATCTCCATGGATAGAAATTCCATGTAAAAAGGGGAAGGCGATGGCAGTGGGGCTGTAAAACAGTCTACTTAGCCAGAATGAACAGATGGATGATGAAATGCTAAAAGAAATCAGGGAAGCTAACAAAAGTTACAACACAGTAATAATGGGTGATTTCAATTATCCTGGTATCGACTGGGTCAGTGTCACGGCAGGACATGCTAGGGAAATAGTTTTTAGATGAAATAAATGACTGCTTCTTGGAGCAGCTGGTTCATGAACTGACAAGAGGGGAAGCTATTTTGGAGCTAGTCCTTGGTTGAACACAGGATCTCTGGGACAAGAGAATACAGAAACAGTGTTAGGGTCACTTGGCAGTAGTGATCAGAGCATGATTGCATTTGATTTAATAAATAGAGTGAGGATGGCAAAGAAATCCACAGTATACTACCTTTTAACTTTCAAAAGGGAGACTATAATAAAATGAGGAACACAGTTAAGAAAAACTAAAAGGAGCAGCTGCAAAGGTTAAAGGTTTACATCGTGCATGGGCGTTCTTTAAAAATACTATCTTGAAAGCCCAGTCCACATGTATTCAATGCTTTAAGAAAGGTGTAAGGAATTCCAAACAGCTGCCAGCATGGTTTAAAGGTGAAGTCAGAGAGGCTGCTGTTCTAAAAAAAAAAAAAAAAAAAAAAAAAAAAAGCATCTTTCAGGAAATGGAAAAAGGAGCCAAAGTATGACAACAGGAAACATAAGCACTGGCAAGTTAGATGCAACTCATTGATACAGCAGGCAAAAATAATTTTGAAAAAAAAAAAGGCTTGCCATGGAAGCACAAACACACTCAAAAAGATTTTCAAGTATATTGGTAGCAAAAAACCTATGAGAGAGTCTGATGGACCGTTAGATGATAGAGGGGTAAAAATGGTGCTAAGGGAGGAGAAGGCTATAGCAGAGACTGAATGAATTCTTTGCTTCAGTCTTAACCGAAGATGATGTAGGAAAGTTACCTGTGCCTGAAATGATAGTTAAAGGTGATGTATCAGAAGAATTGAAACAAATCTCAATAAACTGTGAAGATGTATTCCAACTGTTTGATAAACTGAAGAGTATCAAATCACCTGGACTGGATGGTATACATCAGAGGGTGCTGAGAGAACTGAAATTTGACATTGCAGAGCTGCTATTAGTAATCTGTGAACTATCATTAAAATCATCTGTAATACCTGAAGATTGGAGAATGGCCAGTGCAACGACAATTTTTAAAAAGGGTTCCAGGGGTGATCTGGGCAACCTACAGACCACTGAGCCTGACGTCTGTACTGGTCAAAATGGTAGAAACCATTATAAAGAACAAAATTACTAAACATTTAGATAGTCATGGTTTAATGGGATTTGGCCAAGGAAGATCTTGTCTTACTAACCTGTTTATATATTTTTTGAAGGTGAGAATAAACAGGTAAATAAAGGTGTGCTGGTCGATATAGTGTATCTGGCTTTCTGAAAACCTTTGACAAGGTCCCTTATGAGAGAATTCTGGCAAAATTAAAAAGTCAAGGGGTAGGAGGCAGTGTACTATTGTGGATTGTCAGACAGCTGCCTGGGTGAGAATATTCACAGTCTTGGCAAAGGCATATATCAATATGATTTGCAAGGGATTGTGGGAAATGCAGTCCATTCACACCAGACACAGCTGCTCACAATAATTAGTTGTGCTTGAGTGTAAAGCCAATAAGATATTTATTTATGGGGTTATTTCTCCCAACACAGATATGCTTGGTAGCACATAAAACAGGATACTTGCTTTCAGTGTTAAACTTAGAAAAACAAAATCAGGAAAACAACAGATGAACTTGTCAGGCAATCAAATGAAAAGAATGAAGACCTGGTTGGTAACAAACTGGTCTTTTCTGTAGGCTTTAGCTAATATTTTCTTAGCAGTGTTTCAAACAACAAGCAAAACCCACAAAGAAGGGAAAAACTGTTCTTTTAACTTCTTATATCTTCACACATAGATTCAGAAGTGATTCCCTCAGAGCTCACAAGCAATTAGGTAAGGCTCAATTGCTAGCAGTTATCCAGCTGAAACCCCTTAGCTGGCTTAATTTCTACTGCATGGCTCAAAATCCTATTCAGGAGCTTTTTCTGAGTAGATTAAAGAACAAGTTTGTATTTCTTTGTGATGGTTGCTGTACTTTGTAACAGAAAATTACCAAAGGAGTTTAGACAGAGAGCAATCCATATATTCACAGCCTGTATCTAAGACCGCTCCTTCCCCTTCTTCAACAATCATGGGTTCAATATCAGGGATTGGCAAAGAGGAATTTCTCAATGGAGCACTTCCAGGAGAATACTTGTTTCCCTGCTGTCTTTCAAGGTTATAGCTAGGGCATAGATCAGTGATCATACCTGAGCTTCCATTGCTGTTAGAGTTCCTCTCTAAATAGCCTGGCCAGTATGTAGTCCAGTTCTTATGTCCAGCCTTCCAATCCAGATCCCTGGACACTGGATCTCTCTTCACATACCTTCTGGCGCGGGTCTTAGGGTCCCTTCCACGTGCAGCCGTCTCCCTCACAGGTACCGTCTGGAGATTCCTAGCCCTGCAGCACCATTCCTCTGGCTTTCCCCAGTCCAATGGTGTAAGCTTGCCTTTTGAATGTCTCCCAGTATACGTACTGCTCTGGACTCTTTTAGACCTCCCAAAAGCTTTTCTTTTCTTTCTTCCAAAGGGTTTCTTGCCCTCTCTGTCCGTCCGCTCTGGCTTCTGCTTCTGATGATGATCCTCCAGAGGATGAAGACGTCCCAGCTGAGGATCTCCCAGATGAAACTGAGGATGAGGATCTCCCAGATGAAACTGAGGATAATTCTCTGTAGAATAAACTCTACCTTTATTCTGCTTAGATGAGTGCTCCACCTTAGCACAGCGCAGCTGTGCTGAATCAGGCCCTGCCCTTTGAGATGAGTGCTTGGGGATTACCTCATAGCCCTCCTGATTGAACACACGTTTCCCCACTTCAGCTCCTCTAATGGCTGTTGGAAACCTGGTGCATTCTGGAATTGGTAGTCTTTTATGGGAAAATTCTGTTTTCTTATTTCTACCAGAACTGACAGGTTGCTTGTTCAGAGTCACTTCACCTTTTCTATAGCTCCTTCCTGAGCTATGATAAGCTTCCTTATCACAGGATCCATAAACTGGTTAAAAGATAGAAAACAGAGAGTAGGGCTAAATGTCCAATTTTCTCAATGGAAATAGGTGAATAGTGGAGTACCGCAGGAATCTGTGCTGGCCCTGCTGCTTTTTTAACTTATTCATAAATGATCTGGAAATGGGAATAATGAGGTGATGAGGTTTGTAGGTGACACAAAATTATTCAAAGTTGTTAAAACTACTACTACTAATTCTTTATAAAGCGCTACAAGGTGTATGCAGCGCTGTACATTCTTAGATAGAGATGTTCCCTGCTCGTTAGAGCTTACAATCTAATTAAGACAGACAATACAAAGGATAAGAATAAGAGGAAAAGGAAAATTAGGAGACACGAGTAAAAAGGGGGGTCAGGATCCAAAAGCAACTTTAAAGAGGTGAGCCTTTAATATGGACTTGAAAAGGGTCAGAAATATGAAGCCTGACATACAAATTTTCCAGGAACAGTCAGTCCTCACATATGGGTGACAGCGCAAACGGAGCCCGCGTGGAGCAAATCCCCAGCTTTCATAGAAAGCCTTTGGGAATTGCTACCACGTATGTGTGGTCCCCTTCCTGCCCAAAGGTGCCATCTTGCTCAGTCTCCTTTTTTCCGCAGAGCCCACCAGACATCTGTTTCCGTCCCGGAAAATGTTGATTTTTTGAGCTTGTTTTGGCTTGTCTCCAGTCTTGCGCCGGTACCTTTTCCCGCCCTGACCTCGGTACCTCGGTTTCGGGTTGATTCCTTTTTTACTTTGTTTTCATTTTTCTTTGGGTGTCTTCACGCCCTTTTTTTCTTCACTGGCAGCCCGAAGGGTTTTTGAGATTGCTGGGGTTCTTTCCCCCCCCCCCCCATGGCTATCAGCAGGTTTAAAAATTGCGATCGGTGTGGGAAGATCATGTCCCTGACCGATACGCATAACTGCTGCCTCTGTTGCCTTGGCCCGGACCACTACCCGGTGGTCTGTGGCCTGTGCAAGAAGATGTTCTCGAAGGCCTTGAGGAGCCGCCAGCAGCAGCATGATAAAATTTTTCCTTATTCCCCCTTGCCTCCAAGAGCCAAGACCTCGTCTGAGGCCTCCACGCCTTGGGAGGAGCACTCCGAGCTTGAGTGTCATTGAGGGTCCTCAGAGAGGGGGGTCTCCCTCGAGGGACCCAAAAAGAAGGAAGAAACTCTCGAAGGCGGTGTCTCTGGACGGCTCAGATCGGCCGGGCTCCTCCCGGTGCCAGTTGCAGAGCCCCGAGCGTTTACCCGAGACGTCGGAGAGGGAGTGTCCAACCAAGGTTCCTCGAAATGACCCAGTCACGGATCGGCCTAGGCAAGTACACACAGGATGGCGGCCTTGGAGGACAGTGTCACTGCCTTCTTGGAACAGCAGCGAGCACTGATGTCCGGCATGTCTGGTTCCTCTGCCCCGACCACTGGGCGTTCGACGTCTACGATGTCCCCAGAGGTCAAGCTGATCCTTGGCCGAGGTCACGCTCGGCCTCCCGCTCATCGGGGCCGAGGTCATCACCGGCAAGTCTGCCAGCATTGGGGTGGACGGCGCTGGGGCCCACGAGGCCTGAGGAGATCCATGAGTCTTCCTCGGAGGCCTCCGCCTGGGAGACCGAGGACTAGGAGTCCCCGGACACCCATCATCATTGCAATGTCCCGTCCTATTCCCCGATGTCTGAACCTTGGAGAAGGTCCCCACCGGAGGATATGTTTTTTTTTAACTTCGTCCGGGATATGTCCAAGGCCTTGGCTTTACCGACAGAGTCTGAGGAGGATCCTCGAGCCAGTGAGCTCGAGATCCTCCAATACGAGGCTCCCCCTCGGGAAACCCTCACGATGCCCATTCCGCCTATCCTGGAAAGACTTATGCTCCACATGTGGGAGATGCCGGCATCGATGCCAGTGATCAGCAAACGGTTTGACTTGATGTGCCGAGTCCGTCAGAGCCCTGGATTTCAGAAGTCACAACTGCTGCACAACTCCATGGTTGTGGAGTCGGCGTTGCGTCAAATTAAGAGTCAGAAGATGCACTCCTCGGTGCCCCCCGGCAGCGAGGCCTGCACCTTAGATGCCCTCTGCAGGAAGTGTTACCCGGGTGCAATGCTGAATTGTCGGATCCAGGCCTACCAGCTGTACACGGGCATGTACCTGAGAGACCTGGCGAAGAAGCTCACCGGGTTCTAGGCTGATTTCTCCAAGGAGCTTTTGCAATGCTTCAAGGGCCTGTCCAAAGCTGTCTGTGAATGCTCCAAGTTTGTCTCAGGCGGCCTACGATGGATTTGAGTCGGCGGCCCGGGTAGCCACGGCAGGCATCGGTGCACGCTGCCAAGCTTGGCTGCAGTCGTCCGACCTCGAGCAATGGGTACAGGACAAGTTGGTCAATGTCCCATGTCAAGGGGAAAACCTTTTCGGCAAACCCATGACCAACAAGGCTGCCGAGCTGGAGACTGAGTTCATAACGAGGACTAGGCTCTCTAAGAAGACCACTGCCCCTTCCGAAAGAAGGGCTTGGGTAAAAAGCCCTTTTACCTGAGGAAGTCCACTGCTTACCAAAACTAGCCCCCTTACCAGGCCTCCCCAGCAAGGACAGCAGACCAAGGGACAGGGGCAGGCTCCGGCCCAGCCTGGAGGGGATTTTTGACTCCTGCAGCTTGGCCCCTCTCCCACTCGGAGCTTAGCAGTCTACAGGAGGTCACCTCACCCTGGTGAGGGCTATCACCCTGGTGGAGGGCTATCACCACCGATTCCTGGGCATTAAAGGTGATCAGGGAGGGTTACCACCTCCACCTGAGCCAGGTACCTCCTCACTTCTTCCATGGAGAGCCCCTCAGTCCTCCCCTTCACCGGGACCTTCTTCTGAAGGAGTTGGCAGGCCTTCTCGAGGACCAAGTGGTGGAACCAGTGCCCCACCACCTCAAGGGCAAGAGGTTCTACTCCAGGTACTTCCTCGTTGCAAAGAGGACAGGGGGCCTCAGGCCCATCCTCGACCTGCGCAACCTCAACAAATTCCTGGTGAAGGAGAAATTCAAGATGCTCTCCCTTGGAACATTTCTGCCTTACCAGGGAGACTGGCTATGCTCCTTAGACCTAAAGGATGCTTATACACACGTCCTAATCCACCCAAACCACAGGCAATACCTACACTTTGTGTTGGGGGGTTATCATTTCCAATACAAGGTGCTTCCCTTTGGCATTGCCTCGGGCCCCCAGATTATTCACAAAGTGCCTGGGGGTGGTCGCTGCCTTTCTCAGGCTTCAGGGGATTTTTGTCTTCCCCTATCTAGACGGCTGGCTCATCAGGAGCACTACAGCCCCCGAAGTGCAGCAGGCCATGGCACGCACCACCCAGGTCCTGCAACACTTGGGTTTCGTTATCAGCTATCCCAAGTCTTGAAACTTTGCCCGTCACAAGAGCTGGAATTCATTGGGGCAAGGATTGACACCCTTCAGTCAAAGGCGGCCTTACCCGCAGACAGGGCAGCCAGGCTCATGATGCTAGCCAAAGATATACCGTACCATCCCTCAATGCCAGCAAAGCATATGCTGCGCCTCCTCGGGCACATGGTCTCCACGGTGCATGTCACTCCAGATGCCCTCTTCCCCATGTGAACAGCGCAGTGGTGCCTCAGGGACCAGTGGTCCCAGGCCACAGGACATCTCCAGGACAGAGTCAGAGTGACCAGGCAGCTGGTACAATCCCTGACCTGGTGGCTATCGCCCCGACACTTGGAGGCGGGGATGCTCTTCCAGGCCCCTCACCACTCAAGGGTCCTCACCACAGATGCCTCCCTGCTGGGCTGGGGAGCCCATTGCCAGGGATACCACACCCAGGGCACTTGGTCCCCAGGCGAGACTGCTCAATATATCAACCTCTTGGAGTTGCGGGCAATAAATCTCGCCCTGAAGGCTTTTCGGCAGCGCCTGGGCCACAGGTGTGTCCTAGTGCAGACAGACAACCAGGTGGCCATGTTCTGTGTGAACAAACAGGGAGGCACAGGGTCCCGTGCCCTCTGTCAGGAAGCCCTGGATCTGTGCTCTTATGCAGTCTGGCAGGGCATTCTCCTTAAGGCGGTATACCTGCCGGGCCAGGACAACTGGCTGGCTGGCTGACAGACTCAGCAGGATGCTCCAGCCGCACGAGTGGCAGCTGGACCCAGGAGTAACCAGCGGGATTTTCCAAATCTGGGGGGAACCAGTGATGAACCTGTTCGCTAGCCCGGACAATCACCAGAATCACCGTTTCTGCTCAAGGCAGCCGCACCCCGCCTTCCTGGTCTCATGGTTGAAGGGCTTTCTGTATGCTTTTCCCCTGACACCACTGATCACCAAGACTGTTCAAGATTCTCCACGACAGAGCCTCAGTCATCTTGGTGGCCCCACGGTGGCCCAGACAACCGTGGTTCCTACTGCTTCTGCAGCTAGCGGTGGAGGTCCCCATCCCCTTGGGGTCAGCTCCTTGGCTTCTTTCCCAGGAGGGGAGCTCTCTTCTGCATCTCAACAGCTCCTATCGCTGACGGCGTGAGAGGGTGACTTTAGCCCCGCTCCACCTTCTGAAAGAAGTGGAGGATGTTTTGCTGGCTTCACGCAGAGCATCTACCAGACGGGCTTACGCTTTTAAGTGGTGTAGGTTTGCACTTTGGTGCGCTGAACAGGGGTCGACCCCTTTTCTTGCCCAGTGGTCATGGTGTTGCAATACCTTCTCCACCTCTCCAGGATGGGACTCAAGTCTAACTCTGCATCTCAGTGCCCTGGTGGCGAACCACCATCAGTTCCATCCAGTGGTGTGGGAGGATGTGGGTACAAGGACTGGCGGATTTCAGGTTTATTTAAAACCCCTTTTATTAAACTCCTACGCGTTTCGGCCAGTAGGCCTTCTTCAGGAGGGTTTTGAGGAGACAAACCTCGAAGAAATACATAATAATAATGATAATAAATAATAAAAACATAATAACATTAAAATATCATTTAAAAGATAATACGTAATAAACAATAAATAGATAAGTGATAAAGCAATAAAATAGTAAAATAGTGATATCAATTAATGAAACCATAAAATAATATTAGAGAAAGTGATAAACACCCACGTGCATACTGTACATATACTGAATTGTCAATGTGTTGCATCATACACCTTATAGGACATACATTAAAATTAATATATAAATAACATCCACAAGAAACAAACAAATGCTCATACTACAAAGGAGGATAAAAGAAGAGATGAGGCGGATGAAAGTGTATTCTGCACCTCCCCTCACCTACAACAGGCAGGGCTCTTGGGTATAACAGAAATCCACACACAAGGCAATGAGAAGGTTAATTGATAAATCAGTAAATAATACACAACACACTTGTATTATAAAAACAAACCAAAGCTTTGGGAGAGCAAGCTAGGCCTCTGCCTATGTTTACTCTGATATCATAGCTTTAGGCCACTTTATTTATAGGTAAAGATTCCATTACACAGCATAATTTCACTTTATTATTCTACGTCTCACATCAGGTATATTCATAATATACATATTCTATTCTACGTCTAGTGTCACGTATATTCATAACATACTTTTCTATAGGCATGCACGTCATAGACAATCATGAAAAGACATACATATATTCTCAGACATGACTATGTAGGCCTTAATTCTAATACTGACAGTTTGATATCTCTGACCAGAGAATGAGAGACTGCGAAGCTGGGTAAACAACTTGCCTTTTACTTATCTTTCTAATAACAAGACTAATGTTTGTTATCTAAAACCTTTCACCCAGTTTCTTCTACAGAGTTTTCAAGGATGATATTAAGTAAGAAGCTACAAATGATATTAACTCTTTCTTAGGGCTTATAGTAATATAATGTTATACACAGGGCCTGACTGTGTATCCAACCTGGTACAATCAAGCTTTCTTTCAGCGGACACATTAAAAATTAAAAACATGCCAATACCTTCTAAATCCTGTCAGTTTAAAAGAACTATTGCCACTTAAAAAGTAAAATAAGTATTATAGTCTTCTGTTATTCTACATATCACATTGTGCTTTTTAAATCCTAGCTATTGAGGATAAAAATTTATCTCCAGGAACAAGCAGGAATGAGTCTTCACATATGGGTACGTTGGTACCGACGGAGTCTGCGCGGGAACGCTTCCCAGCGTCCAATCAGAACGCTTTTGGAAGCATCCCAACACGCCTGTGTGCTGCCTTTCCCAACTGCCTCTCCTCAGTTTTCGTTTTTCTGCGGAGCCGGCAGGATGTCCTCCTGTCACCACAGAAAATTCTTCTTTTATTTTTTGGTTTTCTTGTAGTCGCGTCTGCCTTCCCCCGATGCCACCGGTACCGCCGGTGTTTCTTTTCTTTTTTCTTCTAAATTTTCCTTTATAAGGAATACCTTTTTCCTTCTTAGTGCCTGACATTTTTTTATCGGCCTGCTAGGCCTACTCTTTTTCCTCATGGAAGCGCCACCCCCTATCCCTAAGAAATGTTCAAACTGTGGCGGTACAAAATTCATTTTAGACACTATTGGTGTCTGCCCTGCTTGGGTCCTGACCACTGTCTGCTGGAGTGTCCCTCCTGCAACAGTATAGTCGGAAGAAGTCTTAAGCATCGAGTTCACCTCGATACGTGGTCCCCAGTCAACTTCAGGGCACCGACCACCCTTTCTTCTTCACAGGATCAGGTAACCCAAAAACAGTCTGTTAAGACTAGCCAGTCCTAGAGTGGTAGATCTCATGCACAGCATAGAGATGCCTCTGGCCTTGCCCTCGAGGACACACTGGCCTTAAAACCCCGGTGGGAGTCTTCGGCCTTCAGATCCTTAGTGGGGTTTCAGGTTGTTCCTGAGGTTCACCCCTCTCCGAACATACCTGAGCCATGCTCGGTGGTGGCATCCGCTTCGAGCGGTACCGATACCCCGGCATCGGCAATGGTGTTGGATGAAACATTCCTCACCAAAGATCGTAGTCTGGCATCCTCGGCTGCGGGCCCGTTAGATACGCTGCAGACCGATCTTCCAGTATCTGTATCAATCTCGGTACCGGTACCGGTACTGGTACCGACGCTGGTACCCTCCAGATGTGTATCAATAGACTCGCTTCCCTCGATGCCGAGTCTAGAATCGATCTCCAGTCTGGATGACTGGGTACCGACTCACCTTGGTACCGATACCAGACGGTACCGAAGGCACGATTCCGATGATCCATGTCGGGTACTCTCGGTTTCTTCGATACCGTTAGAGCTGTCACCGGCTGGCCTTCATCTACCGGTATCGGATATGGTGCCGGAGTCGGTACCGGTATCCCACATTACCATTGTTGTCAGTACCTTCCATGCTTTTCTCATCAGGCTCGCTTCCCTCGGTACCGAGTTTGGAATCGATCCCTAGCATGGACGATGCGCTACTGAATGTTGCTGGTCCCGACCTCCTGCTGTACCGGCGGCCATCCTCTAAGGATCCGATACTCCACCCTTTAGGGTCTTCTATTCCTTTACATTTGGATAGATCCCTGGGTGCCAATGCTAGTTCTTCAACAGATCTAGCCTGTCGTCCTCTTTCTAGAGGATTTCCCTCTGGGGATTTTTCTTTTCAAGCATTCCTGCTTGATATGGCAAAGTCACTTGCCATTTCTATACCTGGTCAGGATCCTACACCAGGGAATACAGAATCCCTGTATGTTCCCTGCAGTCCAAAGGAGAACATCATGCTTCCTTTGCATCAGACCATGCAGGATCTCCTCTTTCGAATGTGGGAAACTCCTTTAACGGTACCCCCACCTTCTAGGGCAACTGATCTTTTATATAAGGTGCCCCCCTTTCCAGGTTTTCAAAAGACTCAACTTCCTCATCATTCCATTGTTGTAGAATCAGCAATGAGGCGTATTAAGAGTACTAAAAAGCACTCTTCTCCAGGACCAAGCAGGAAGTCAGTCCTCACTTATGGGTGACGTCGGCGCCGACGGAGCCCTCGCGGAGCAATTTTCCCCAGCTTTCGAAGAAAGCCTTTGGGAATTGCAGTGCGCATGCGCGGTCCCCTTCCCGCCCAAGGGTGCCATCTTGCTCAGTCTTCTTTTTTCCGCGGAGCCCTACAGACGTAGTTTGTGATCGCCGCTGAAAAAGTTGATTTTTTTTGTTTGTTTTTTCTCGGTTCGACGCCGTGTCCTTTCCCGCCCAGCCTCGATACTCCAATATCGAGTCCATTCACATTTTTTCATTTTTTTTTTCCTTTGTAACGGGCGTTCCCGCCACTTTTTTTCTTTTTCCCTGGCAGCACGGTCTTTCAACCTCGCAGGGGCCCTTTTTCCCCCGATGGCTGCCAGCGGGTTTAAAAAGTGTGATCGCTGTATCAGACTCATGTCTCTTACCGACACACATGACTGCTGCCTCCGTTGCCTCGGACCCAATCATGATTCGATGAGTTGTGGTCCTTGCAACAAAATGTCCTCGAAGGCATTGAGGAGTCGGCAGTCACAAAAGGAACGAATCTTCTCTGACTCTGCGTCCGGTCGGGCCCGGACCTCGTCAGAGGCTTCGACGTCTCGTGACTCCGGCCCCGAGCATCGTCGAAGTTCCTCTGAGCGGGGGTCCCCCGCCCGGGAACATCGTCGGAAGAAGAAACCCGGGAGGGCGGCGTCGGAGGACGCTCCTGTTCCCTCGAGGGCCAGGTCGCATAGCCCCGTCAGCCGCCCCGGGTCCTCGGAGGCAGAGAGGCCTTCGAAGCATCCTCGTCTCGAAGTGGAGTCTCCTGGACATGTGAGTACTTTAGTCCTCGTGGACTCGCCTCTGAGGGAGCCGACATCGGGCCCAACGCCGTCGGGGCCCGAGTCGGGGGCTGCTGGGTCTTCTGAGTTTGGTCTCAGATTGACGGCCTTGGAGTGCAGTATCGCTGCCTTCATGGACCAGCAGCGGGCATTGATGGCCGGCCTCGCCAGTGCATCTGCCCCGACCACCGGGACGTCCAAGTCGACCCCGCAGGCCGAGCCGATCCTCGAGTCCATACGAGCTCGAGTCGATCCTCGGCCAAGGTCTCCCTCGGCCTCCCGTTTGGGACCGAGGTCGTCGACGCCGGCCTCGGCGTCGGGGCGGAGGTCCTCGGCACTCGCCCGCACGGAGCCACTCGATTCCTCCATGGAGGAGTCGGGCTGGGACACGGAGGAGGGCGAGTCACCCGGGTCTTTTCAGACTCGGTGCGTCCCCTCCGACTCGCCCGAGTTGGAGCCTCGGAGACGATCCCCCCCGGAGGATACCCGGTTCTCCGATTTCGTGAGGGATATGGCCAAGGTTTTGGCCTTCCCCGCGGATCCGGAGGAGGAGCCTCGAGCCGAAGAGCTCGAGGCCCTCCAGTATGACTCTCCCCCGAAGGAGGCCTTTACGGTACCGGTTCCTCCGATGCTGGAGCGGCTGCTCTTCCGCATGTGGGAGAGCCCGGCCTCGAGGCCGGTGTTAAGCAAGCGGGTCGATTCCATGTATTGAGTCCGTAAGAGCCCCGAGTTCCAAAAGGCACAACTACCGCACCATTCCATGGTGGTGGAATCGGCCATGCATCGACTTAAGAGTCAAAAGATGCACTCCTCGGTGCCTCCGGGTAAGGAGGCCCGGAATCTGGATGCCCTCGGTAGGAAGTGCTTCCAGGGCTCTATGCTTGCTTGCCGAGTCCAGACATACCAGCTATATATGGGCATGTATCTTCGAGACCTGGCAAAAGAAATTGCCGGGTTCTCTGCTGGTCTCTCCGAGGAACCTTTGCAGAGGTTCCAGGCCTTGTCCACTGGTATTCGAGAGTGCTCGAAGTTTATTTCTCGAGCAGCCTACGATGGCTTCGAAGCATCGGCTCGAGTAGCCAGAGCCGGCATCGGTGCTCGCCGTCAGGCTTGGCTTCAGTCATCTGACCTCGAGCCATGGGTGCAGGACAAGTTGGTTGATGTCCCCCTTCAGAGGTGAAAACCTCTTTGGTAAGCCCATGGCTAAAAAGGCGGCAGAACTCGAGTCTGAGACTCTCACCAGAACTTGCCTATCCAGAAAGACCTCTGCCCCTTCACAGAAGAGGAAGGGCTCGGGGAAAAAGCCCTTTTACCCGAGGAAGGTGTCTGCCTATAAACAACACCACCCACAATATCAAGCATCAGCAGCTCCCCATCAGGTCCAGCAGGCTAAGGGACAGGGTAATGGGTCCCGTAGGCAGAAGGCCCCCAAGCCCACTACACAGGCCCCTGCTCAGCAGGGTGGGGTTTTTGACTATGCTGGCATAGCCTCTCCCCCTCCGCGGCCTTCGCTCAGCACGGGGGGCCGGCTGACCCACTTTGCCCACAGGTGGTCAGCCATAACATCCGATTCCTGGGTGCTGCAGGTGGTTCAAAAGGGCTACCTCTTACATTTTCACCAGGTGCCTCTCCCCCTACTTTCCAGGGGAGCCTCCAAGACCCCCTCTGCACAGGGGTCACGGGTTTTATTCGAGGTACTTCCTGATACCCAAGAGAACAGGAGGCCTCAGACCCATCCTGGACTTAAGCAACCTCAAGTTCCTGCAGCGGGAAAAGTTCAAGATGCTTACCCTTGGAATCCTACTGCCCTACCTCCAGCAGAGAGATTGGCTATGCTCCTTGGATTTAAAGGATGCTTATACTCACATCCTCATTCATCCGGACCACCAGCAATATCTAAGATTTGTGGTGGCAGGGAATCACTGTCAGTACCGCGTACTGCCCTTTGGCCTCTTCTCTGCTCCCAGGGTGTTCACGAAATGCCTGGCAGTGGTGGCAGCCTTCCTGAGGCTTCAAGGCCTCTTCGTCTTCCCCTACCTGGACGACTGGCTCATCCGGGCACAGTCTTCCCTAGAGGTCACTCAGGCCACTCAACGCACAGTGGCTCTGCTTCAGCACTTGGGCTTCGTCATAAACTTCGAAAAGTCCACTTTGCTCCCCTCTCAGGATCTCGGATTCATAGGAGCACGGCTGGACACTCTGCAGGCTCGTGCCTTCTTGCCTCTGGAACGGGCCAACAGGCTCATAGCTCTGGCCGGCAGGTTCCACAGCGCGTCACCGGTCTCTGCCAGACAACTCCTGCAACTGCTCGGTCATATGGCCTCCACGGTCCATGTCACTCCGAATGCCCGTCTGCATATGAGACCTGCTCTGTGGAGCCTTCGCACTCAATGGCATCAGGCCACAGGGAGACTGACGGACTTAATACAGATCTCCGACCGCCTGGTCTCCTCTCTGCAATGGTGGCTTCACCTGCCCAATCTGGTACTCGGCATGGCCTTTCAGTCTCCTCCACCTTCCCAGGTGCTAACGACAGATACCTCTCTCCTGGGATGGGGAGCGCATTGCCAGGGAACATGCACTCAAGGCCTTTGGACACCTTGGGAGGCTGCTCAACAGATAATCTTCCTGGAGCTGCGGGCGATCCGCCTAGCTCTGCGGACCTTCTCTTACCTCACTTCTCGTCGGTCTGTACTGGTACAGACGGACAATCAGGTTGCCATGTTCTACGTGAACAAACAGGGGGGCACGGGCTCCCTCCTTCTATGTCAGGAGGCTCGGAGGCTGTGCTCTTGGGCAGTCAACCACGACATCCTCCTCAAGGCTGTTTACCTGCCCGGGCAGGAAAATTGCCTGGCCGACAAACTGAGCCGGATTCTGCAGCCACATGAATGGAGGTTGAACCCCGTAGTTGTCCAGCGGATCTTCCGCCGGTGGTGCCTCCCCACCATGGATCTCTTTGCCAGTCCTCTAAACCGGCAACTTCCCAGGTTCTGCTCCCTGCACCCGCATTCTCTCAGAGTAGCGCCGGATGCTTTCCTCATCTCGTGGTCCACGGGCCTACTGTATGCCTTTCCTCCCACGCCACTTGTGTCCCGGACGCTGTTCAAAGTTGTCCAGGACAGGGCCTCCGTGATCCTGGTAGCGCCCAGGTGGCCGAGACAACCCTGGTTCCCTCTGCTCCTACAGCTAGTGGTGGACACCCCTCTTCCTCTGGGGTTTCAACCCGATCTCCTGACCCAGGATCAGGGTACTCTCCTGCACCCCAACCTCCGGGCCCTTCACCTGATAGCCTGGCTGCTGAAAGGGTAGTCCTAGCTCCGCTCTTACTTCCTCCGGAGGTGGAAGCTGTCGTCCTGGCGTCTCGGCGACCTTCCACCCGGAAATCTTACGCCCTTAAGTGGCATCGCTTCTCGGTCTGGTGTTCTCAGAGCTCTGAGGACCTCTTCGCCTGCTTAGTATCGGTGGTACTGCAATATTTGCTTCACCTCTCTGATCTAGGCCTCAAATCCAACTCTGTCAGGGTCCACCTCAGTGCTCTCTCTGCACATCATTCGCCGGTGGAGGGCCAGCCTCTTTCCTCGCACCCCTTGGTGGCGCGTTTTCTCAGGGGCCTCCTTCTGCTTAAGCCTCCGTTGCACCCTCCAGCTCCTGACTGGGATCTCAATGTGGTCTTGCAAAGGCTTACCTGTCCGCCTTTTGAACCCATGGCTACCTGCCCTCTTCGTTTCCTCTCCTGGAAAACGCTCTTCTTGGTAGCCCTTACCTCCGCTAGGCGCGTTAGTGAACTACAGGCCCTAGTGTCGGAGCCCGCATACACTAGGTTCTACAAGAATAGGGTGGTCTTACGGACTCACCCTAAGTTTCTTCCAAAGGTGGTCTCCCCTTTTCACATCAATCAAGAGGTGGTTCTTCCGACCTTCTTTCCCAGGCCGCGTACCAGCCGAGCTGAAACTGTTCTGGACTGTAGAAGAGCCTTATCCTTCTACCTTGACCGTATGCGAGAGCATAGAAAGGCTGTCCAGCTTTTCGTATCTTTTGACCCCAATCGGTTGGGGGTACCTGTCTCTAAGCGTACTTTGTCCATCTGGGTAGCTGACTGTATCGCCTGGGCTTATGGGGCAGCCGGCCTCTCCTTAGAGAGTCGGGTCACGGCTCACCGTGTCAGGGCGAAGGCTGCGTCAGTGGCTCATCTCCGCTCTGTTCCGTTGGCAGACATCTGCCGGGCCGCTACTTGGTCTTCAAGCCAGACGTTTGCGGCTCATTACTGCCTGGAGAGGGAGTCCCGCAGTGACAGTGCTTTCGGACAGGCAGTCCTCCACAATCTCTTTGAGGTTTAGGCAACTCCTACCCTCCGGCCCTGGTGTTGGGCTACCGGCCGGGAGCGTATTCAGAGAAGATTCCTTCCTTCTGTACTGCTGAGCTAGAGGGAGCTCATTTTTCGGCTTGAGGTCTCCGGTAGCCTTAAGCTTGGGAGTCCCATAAGTGAGGACTCTTCCTGCTTGGTCCTGGAGAAAGAGTAGTTACTCACCTTTAACAGGTGTTCTCCAGGAGCAGCAGGAATCAGTCCTCACAACCCTCCCTCCTCCCCTCGCAGTTGCAGTCATTCTTATCCATTGTTTTTGCTAACTTTTTTGCTGTCTTTTCGCTATGTCATCAGACTGAGCAAGATGGCACCCTTGGGCGGGAAGGGGACTGCGCATGCGCGCTGCAATTCCCAAAGGCTTAATTCGAAAGCTGGGGAAAATTGCTCCGCGAGGGCTCCGTCGGCGCCGACGTCACCCATAAGTGAGGACTGATTCCTGCTGCTCCTGGAGAACACCTGTTACAGGTGAGTAACTACTCTTTCTTATCCGCCAGGTCGTGAGTCTAAGACTTTAGATGCCTTTGGACGCCAAACCTTCCAGGCATCCACGCTTTCAGCAAGAATTCTCTCATATATATTTTCTATATGGGATTATCTCTTGAGGAGGTTACAAAGCAATTACTGCTTTTGACCCCTTTTCTTCAAGAGCCCAAAAGAGCAGACTATTCCTTATTGGTTAGTCATGCTCAAAATATCTCTAGGTTCCTTACTCGTGCTTCCCTAGACTCCTTTGAGTCTGTTAGAAGAACTTCTGCTAAAGCCTGGCTCCAAGTTTCAGACTTGGACAAATGGGCACACGAAAGACTGGGAAATATTCCTTGCACTGGAGAAAACCTTTTTAACAAGGAGTCTTTACTCCAAGTTGCTCAGTTAACCACTGACATTGCTGTTTCCAGAGGCTGTTCTACGCCTTCCTCTTTCCCAGTTGGTAGGAAATTTCCTAACAAACTTTCTTCCCCTAAGGGGAAAAAGTTTTATCCATCTTCTGCCCATCATACAGATGTTCCCAAACAGGGGAAACATTGCACTGGTCTAAAGAAACCACAACCTCAACAGGTTCAGCAAACCCAGCAGTCGCAGGGTTTCAGATAGATTATCATTACATCTCCTGTTTGGTGGTTAGAGTTTGCAGTCTGCTTCTTTTCACTTCAAGCATCTACACTAATTTCAGTAAGAGTCTTTATGATGATCATGCCTATAGTTAACAGGTTTCTCTTCCTCCTACTGGGAAAAGAGATGGGACAACTATCAATAAGACAGTTTTCCCTGTACTAGCATGTATCATCTTACCTTTCAGAGACTTACTACATAGTCAGTCTCCTTCAACTCTGTCTTACCTCCCTCTTACTACAACATTCGGTTTGTAAGAGTGGCACTATTACACTGGTAAGCCCCTATGGTCCTCTACCTATTCCACAAAGGGATTTTCCCTTCCGGAGTTTCTTACTTTAGGGCAGCTTATCAGACAATAAGGAAGTCTTACCACTCCTACTTA
The DNA here is from genome assembly GCA_033557465.1 of Ichthyophis bannanicus. Lineage (NCBI taxonomy): Eukaryota > Metazoa > Chordata > Amphibia > Gymnophiona > Ichthyophiidae > Ichthyophis > Ichthyophis bannanicus. Next base: position 920,594,225 of record CM066035.1, on the reverse strand, counting down.
TGTCTGTTGCTTCTTTTTCCAATCTAAAAAAAAAAAAAAAAAAAAAGGAAAAATATTTTTTTTTCCGCTGCCCTGGTAGTTGCTGCAAATGCAGCAATTCCTAGTGGTTAAGACACTGGTTCTGTTCACCACACAACCAGGGTTTTTCCTCCACTAGCAATCCTTCTAGCCTCAGTGCTAAACCCCAAACAGGTTATCAACCTTTTTTGGAAACCCTATTATCACAGACTTGTTTGTTGACTTCTATTCTTTGCCATCTCCAATTCCCTGTTTTTTGGCAGAATAGTTTAGGTTACCTACTGGTTTTAAGCAGCCAGTTTTTTCTTCTAACCAACCTCTAACATGCTCTCTGCAACTCTACAGAGTAGCTTTGCACTATGGGCCCTTGCTAGAGAGCATTAGTATCTTGCCTAGCAGATAATCCCACATGGTTAGGAGGGGTTCACCCAGTCATGCTCCCATGACTAGTTGGTGTTCCCTACCCTTACCATCTCATCTAAAATCTCTTTTCGAGACAAAAGACACAGGCCTTACATCACATGAAAACCTAAAGAATGGCCAATTCCCTGGCTTGGTTCATATCTCCTTTGGACTTCTCGCCAGGGATAGTTTTCTTTCAGTTGCAGCTCAAGGACGCCTGATACCCATCTTGCCCTCATAGGCGGGTCAATATGGTATCTTATTCCAGTGGCGTCCTCTATCCATTCACCATACTGCAGTTCTAGAGAGATCTGGACTTGCTGCCTGCAGACTGAAGTTATCCTCTGCATTTTTCACGTAGGCCATCCTGGTTATTCAAGAGCTCGAATTCTTAAAGGAATCTAGACTCCTCTGACTCTGTCAATTATAACCAGGGAAAGAAGATTCTGTATACATCTATTCAAGCAGGTATCGCCCTTCTTGCTATTAGATGAATCTTCCCTCTATCCCCATATCCCTATGAGGATCTAGTTATATAGCCATGTCTCCATCTACTTACATGGAGACCTGTGTCTATATGTCTACATATTTATATGTAAATATGTATATATGTATATGTCTACATATTTATATGTATATATGTATGTATATATATATATAAATATAATATATATATGTCTCTCTGTATCTTCCGCCTAGGTATATCTCTGTATATGTATTTATATATATATTTATATTTATACCTGTCGAGATATATCGTCTAGGTAGATATGTATCTACGTACTTATCTATCTCTCTGTCTAGGTTCATATATCCATATATTCCTATATGACTCTGACGGATGTGCACTACCCTTATCAATGCTGTGCCAGCATGCTTGGGGTTCTACACATATAACCACTCCCTGTGGTAATCAACAATTATTTTTTCTCTTACCATAACCTTTCAGGTTTAGGTACCTCTGAAGCTTTCCATGTAACTTTTTTCTTTCCTAATTGACCTCATTTAGGAAAGACATCACGGATTTTCAGTTAATCTAAAGCTGTAACGCTTCATAAGTCTGTCCTTACTTTGTTATCGGATATAGGGGTCTCCATACCCCTTCTCTCCTACAGGGACTATTTCTATTGTCCGTCCAAATCGGTCAGACTTCTTTTTACTTTTGGTCCTAGCATTATACTGTTCTTCGACCAAAAGGGCTTAAGCTTTGTCTAATAGTACCTTCTGTGTTTCCCGCTGAAGCCCTACCTCTTTGTACTACCCCAGTTTTCCCTGGGGCTATTTCTCACCCTGATGGGTTCTGACCTCCACTTGTTTTTCCTACAGTTTATTACCTCTACTTCACAGTGAGGCACTCCTTGAGGATCTTCTACTGGCTCTTCTAACAGATCCATATGAACCTCAATAGACTATTTACAATACCATCAAGGGAGATCCATATTAGAATATTGCACTCAGTATTTTTACTACTAAATGTCATCTATACAGGGTCTTTCTCTATAGAAGTCCTGTTCTAGTCCAGCTGTTCCACAGCACCTTTTTCTATAATTCAACTCCTACCCTCCATCCCCAAGATGCTTGAGGTCCTGAGGAGTAGCATGGCTCTTTCTAGATTCGCTACATGCTAGGACTCCCTCTGTGCATCTTAGCTTGGGGAGTCCCCATATGTGAAGAGTCATTCCTGCTTGTTCCTGGAGATAGCACAGTTACTTACCTGTAACAGGTGATCTCTGGGAACAGCAGGAATAAGTCTTCACAACCCACCCACCTCCCCTAGGAGTTTTTTTTCTCTATCTCTATCTTTCCCTTTCTTGCTCTCTTTCTCTTTGCCTCAGCTTTAAAACTTAACTGAGGAGAGGCAGTTGGGAAAGGCGGGAAGGCAGCACGCAGGCGTGTTGGGATGCTTCCAAAAGCGTTCTGATTGGACGCTGGGGAGCGTTCCCGCGCAGACTCCGTCGGTACCGACGTACCCATATGTGAAGACTTATTCCTGCTGTTCCCAGAGATCTCCTGTTACAGGTAAGTAACTGTGCTTTTCCCAAGGGTCAAGAAACAAGATTGCTATGGAGCTCACACATGAATGTGAAAACAATTAAAATAAAACATGTTTTCATTGCAGCTATAAATTATCAAAGCATAAGGGACCTAAAAGAGTGTAAAATTAAAAAAAAACAACCCTAACATTACTATGTAATATGCCCACCACAAGGACAAACATAAATTATAACGTTGCTGTGTGATATGCCCACCGTAGAGACGAACAAACCATCATTTTGGAGAAAACCGCACTAATGGTGTTCTTAAAAAACGCACTAACGGTGAACCCGCCGAAGTAAAGTGCATGTATATTGAATGTGATCTTATACAAGTTAAAATGCTTGCATTAGAAAGGACTGTGTATAAGTCTATAAAAAAATTATTGCAGATCAAAATGCAAAGACTAACACAAAAATGCTTTTCCCACCCACGGGTCTAAGGATGCGTCTAAACGCTTGATGGAGGAGGTGCAGGAAATACAATGTGAACTCCTGACTTAAACTTATGAGAAGAAAAAATGTTATTCTAAAACCTTAGAAGGGGAAAGCCTCACCGTGTTCAAATGGCTTGAAAGGGCTTGCGTACTGACTGTGAGCAAATTTAAGGGCACTTTTCCCGCCATTGAAGGTGAAAGGTTACGTCTTGTAATCAATTTCGAAACGTTTGCATGGTTATTGCCAAACAGTTGAATTCAAATGAAAATAAGTAAAAAGGAAAAGGAAATAAATATTAAAATTTAAATGACATGTTCAACATGACAAGTTCAATATAACAAATATAACGGGTTGGATCTTCTTATCTGAAGACGATGTAAAACAGCCCTATCATTTAGAAGCACTAATCTATAGTCTTACATGATGTCTATTAAAGGGGGAGGGGAGGGGGGTACTCCACTATTCACCTTTCTAGTGTGATATCTGTACCAAACATCTATGAGATGGGAAACGCTGGGACCCTACTCTATAAAGTGTGGGGGAGGAGGTGGTGGGATTACGAGAGAGACATTCAGATACCTCAAAGATGTAAATGCACAAAATGCAAATCTTTCCGTGGAAAGCAAGTCGCAGAATATGATAAAAGGATGAACCTTCTAAGAAAAAGTGGTGGAAGCAAAACCGGCAATAAAATACAAGAAGGCCTGGGATAAGAAGTAAAGGAATGAACCGAAGCTTGTGGCATGGCATCATGAAGTATATTGAGTGGACTGGTTGATTTTTATAGTCCTTATCCGCTGTTATGTTCTTTGTGACTGTTCTAATTGCATCTCACCAGCATATTATGCTTAACCCAGTAAGAACAGAATTAGTTAACGGAAAAATAACGCAGATGGTAGGGAGGGATGGTCTCTTTATAAGACCCAAAACTGTTCAGATAGAAACTTTTGGGACTACTAATAGACCATGTTTCGAAGGTAAATAAATCATAGACTGGCCGCTGCAGAGAGTCCAGCTCTGACTGGAAGGTTCCCCAGATTTACTGGTGATTGGTGCAGAGCTTCTATATAATGAGGTTTGCGAGGAGCTTGATTTTCTGGAGTTTCTTCCTTAAGTCTGCCTTCCAGATTCCTTCTGCTTATCGCTTCAGTTGGAAGTGCTACACTCACAAACACTAATGTTGATTCGCGAGCGCTGGGGTGATCTTGTGCAGGTGGAGCGCTACCACACGGGGAAGTGTCTCTCGCTCTCTGTTTGGAAGTAAGTTCAAAACATATATGCTGAATCTGAAAACTCTTATTTGTTTTGTGCTAAATTTCTGTTATTTTTGCGTTTTGTATAGGTAATATTTGAGTATTGCGGAGTATTATAAGGGCGTCTTTTTTTTTTTTTTTTTTTTTTAAATCTTTTGCTTGACAGAGTGATGAGTATTTAAAATGTATTTTCCTGTTTGTATTGTCCATCCTCTTTATTTTTTTTCTCCCCCATATATGGACAGCGTGCAATGAGGTGTATAAAGTGAAGTTTTGATGCTCGTAGGCCAGTTATAGCTCATCTCCAGGAACAAGCAGGAATGTAGTCTTCACATATGGGTATCGTCGGTACCGATGGAGCCTGTGCGGGAATGCTCCCCAGCATCCCATAGGAACGCTTTTGGGAGCATCCCACAGCACATGCACGCTGCCTTCCTGCCTTTCCAACTGTCCCTCTTCAGTTCTTCGTTTTCCGCGGAGCCGACAGGACACATACCCTGTCACCGCAGAAAATTTCTTCTTTAATCTTGTTTTCTTGTGGTTGCGTTTGCCTCCGCACAACGCCTACCAGTACCGCTGGTTCTTTTCTTTTCTTCTTAAAATAAAAAATTTCTGAATTGTTTCTCTTCAGAAACTTTTCTTTTTCAGTGCTAGGCGCCATTTTGGACAATAGGCCCCATTGTTCCTTAAAGATGGAAAAACCAGCTAGTGTTTTTAAAAAATGCACTAAGTGTGGTGGTACTATTTCCGTCACCGACACCCAAGACTGGTGTCTTAAATGTTTAGGCCCTGACCATTCTCCATCTGAGTGTCTCTCTTTTATGGGAATGACTAAAAGAGGAAGACAGAACTGGGCTGCAAAGCTTGGTACCCTCTTTTCTTTGGATGCCAGGTCCATTGCATCGACGTCTTCAAGAGCCTATTCCTTCCTCCCATGGATCTCAGGTAACTAAACATAAAAGCTGGTCCTCAAAGGGTAGCTCTCCTGCTAAGCATCGAGAGGCCATTGGCATTGCCCTTGAGGGAACCACACCGGCAAAACAGCCCCGGCGGGAGGCTTCGGCCTCCAAAGCATCAACGGGGTTCTAGGATGTTCTCGAGGCCAAGGCCTCGACAGACCTACTGGCGCCATGCTCAGGGCTCCCGACCGCCTTCACCGGTACCGACACCCAGGCATCGGCAGTGTCGATAGACCAGAGATTCCTTGCTATCGAGCGCAGTATTGCTGCTCTCCTTACAGCTGCGGTACCGTTGACACCGATGGTTCAATGGGCACTGGTACCAACACAGATACTGGTACCAGCACCGACGGTACCGGCCCCGGTGGGAATTCTTCCCATGCCGTCTTTGCCGGGCATCGAAAGATCGGTACCGGATCAACTCGGTACCGACTTCGATTGATACCGGGACCGTGCCTTACATGAACATCGTGATCAGAGATACTTTGAATCCTCTGATTCTGATAATTCTGCTGGTACCAGAGTTTTTCTCCCGGAAGACTCTTCTTCTCCCCAACGCAGAATGTCGCCTCCGGAGGACATGTCTTTTCAGGATTTTATTTGTGATGTTGCCAAAGGCCTTTCAATCACGGTAGCTCCTGAAAAGGAACCTAGAGCAAAGGAATTGGAAATTCTCCAATATCCTAAGGCTCCAAAGGAGGCAGCCACTCTGCCCATTCATGAAATTCTTCATGATCTGATGCTCAGAATGTGGGAGATACCTTTGACCACATCTCCTCATTCTAGGAGGCTTGAATCCATGTATCGAGTTCCACCATGTCCTGGATTTCAAAAGACTCAGCTGCCACACCATTCAATGGTAGAGGAGTCAGCCATGCGTAGGATGAAAAGTGCAAAGAGACATGCATCCAGTCCTCCAGGTCGTGAATGCAGGACTCTTGATGCTTTTGGATATCAAACTTTTCAGGTTTCCATGCTTTCAGCTAGGATCAGCTCATATATTTTATATATGGGAATGTTCCTCAAAGAGGTCACAGGAGATTTGGAGCTTATGAGCCCACTTCTCCCAGATGACGACAGACGACAAGACTTCCTTATGCTCGTCAGGCATGCTCAAGATGTCTCCAAGTTTGTGAATCGTGCAGCCTTTGACTGCTTCTAATGCATCAGCAGAACCTCTGCTATTGCCATTGGTGCATGATGGATTGCCTGGCTTCAGGCACCAGACTTGGAGATTTGGGTACAGGATAAATTAGGCAACATCCCTTGCACAGGAGAAAACCTCTTTGGCAAGAATTGGCAGGAAAAGGCTAATGAGATAGATGCTGACAATATCACCTTAGATAGATTGTCAAACTCTACAGCCACTCCAGCCAAAAAGAAACCCTATTAAAAACCCTCTTTCAGCAAAAAGAGGAAGTTTTATCCATCCTATACCCAGCAAAGCCAAGCTCACGGTCACGTTGTCCAAAGGGGACAACAACATCAATTTAAACAGCAGAAGAAGCCAAAAGGCCAGAGAGCTCAACCAGCTCCACAGGTTCAGCTTCCTCAAGGACTTTGACTCCTTCCTAGAGAGCTTAGCCTTCCTGCCTCTGAGAGGTCCAGAACCCCTAAATATTCCAGGCAGTCTGTGTCATTTTGCCAACAGATGGCACCAAATAACAGCAGAAAATTGAACTCTGTCCATTGTAGGAGAGGGGTACAAGCTTCATTTTCACAGCATGCCCCCTCCTACAATCCTAAGACAGTTCATTTCCCAGACCTCTGCAGACAATCTGCTGAATCACGAGGTCTCAACACTTCTTGCCCAAGGGGCAATAGAGGGAAGTACCCATCCTCCAGCAGGGTACAGGGTTCTACTCCTCCTATTTTCTTATTCCAAAGAAAACAGGGGGACACAGACCCATTCTAGACCTCAAAGAATTGAACAAATACCTGTTCCGAGAGAAGTTCAAAATGATTTCTCTAGGAACTCTTCTGCCATACCTTCAAAGTCAGGATTGGCTTTGCTCTCTAGACTTAAGGGATGCATATACTCACATTCTGATCCATCCAGATCACAGGAAATTCTTACGATTCCTTTTCAAGGGAAAACACTTCCAGTACAGGGTTCTTCCCTTTGGGTCTGGCTTCCGCTCTAAGTTTTCACAAAATGCATGGCAGTAGTAGCTGCATTCCTGCGAACTCTAGGGATATTTGTCTTCCCTTACTTGGACGACTGGCTCATTCGAGCCCCCACGAGTGCAGAAGCCAGCTCTGCACTGTCTCGCACAATGCAAATCCTCCAATACTTGGGATTGGTAATAAACGTACCAAAATCCCAACTTGTTCCTTTCCAGTCTCTGGAGTTCATAGGAGCCTGTTTAGATACCAGACAGTTAAGGGCTTTCCTTCCACAGGCCTGGTGTCTTCGCATAGTGCAACTAGCTTCTCAAGCAGCGGGAAAATCCTCCCTAACTGCTTGAGAACTGCTACAGTTACTGGGACACATGGCATCCACAGTTCATGTAGTTCCATATGCTCGCCTCCACATGCGAGCAGCCCAATGGACCCTATCCACACAGTGGACAAAGGCCACAGGACCTCTGTCAGACAAGATATCAAACTCTCATCGCCTGATTTTGTCCCTTCAAAGGTGGCAGTCACTGGAGAATCTTTTAGTGGGGTCTCCTTTCCAACAACCCCTATTCCAGGCCACCCTAACAACATATGCGTCACAGATGGGTTGGGGAGCACAACTGCATCATCTCTCTACCCAGGGCACCTGGACTCCACAGGAGGCTTGTCTTCACATAAACCACCTAGAATTAAGAGCAATCTATTTAGCTCTTCGAGTATTGCATTCCCAGCATAGCCATGTTCTATGTGAACAAGCAGGGCGGAACAGGCTCTCTGTCGTTATGCAGCAAAGCTTTACGACTTTGGGCCTTCGCCAGAGAGCATCAAATCCACCTTCTTGTGGTATATCTTCCAGGCATTCAAAACCTTTGGGCAAACTCAGCCGAGTACGGCTGCCTCACAAATGGTCTCTCCACCTAGACCAGGTGACAAAGATATTTCACATCTGGGGGACTCCAGACATAGACCTCTTTGCAAGTCCACTGAATGCCAGACTTCCCGGTTCTGTTGCAGGATTCCGGCTCACAATTGCCAGGCAAGGGATGCCTTCCTCCTTCACCTGGGTCAGGACTTCCTCTATGCCTTCCCACCTGTTCCCCTCATCCCCAAAACACTTTTCAAGCTTCAGAGAGACAGAGGTCATATGATCCTCATAGTGCCACGGTGGCCACGCCAAATGTGGTATCCCCTGCTTCTACATCTCTCTCAAGCTGTGCCTCTGGAGTTAGGGTGTGCTCCAGATCTCCTATCCCAAGAGAGCGGGACCCTATAGTACCCGAATCCCCAGTCCCTGCATCTCATGGCTTGGTTTCTGAAAGCTTAAATCTTCAGGATCTCAACCTTTCCCAACAGGTAAAGGATATCCTTCAGGCTTCTAGAAAACCTTCCACAAGACTATCTTACGCCTTCAAGTGGAAAGGTTTCACTATATGGTGTTCCCAGAAGGGGTTAAACCCCCTGGTGATACCTTTGGAAGCGATACTAGAGTATCTACTTCATTTATCAAATTCTGGTCTAAAGACCAATTCAGTAAGAGTCCATCTTAGCGCAATTACAGCTTCCTATAAGCCTCTAAATGGACAACCAATTTCCTCTCATCCTCTCATATCCAGATTTATGAGAGGTCTTCTGTTAACAAAACCTCCCATCAAACCACTACCGGTGGCATAGGATTTAAATATAGTTCTCGGGCAGCTCATGAAACTGCCCTTTGAACCTTTAGCCACTACTACCCTGAAGATTTTGTCCTGGAAGGTCATCTTCCTAATTTCAGTCACCTCTGCACGTCGCATTAGTGAATTGCCAGCGTTAATGGCTGATCCTCCTTACACTAGGTTTCACCATGATAAGGTTGTCCTCAGAACTCATCCACACTTTATGCCAAAGGTGGTTTAGCCTTTTCATTTAAATCAATCGATTTATCTTCCTGTATTCTTTCCGAGGCCTCGTGCCTCTAATGCAGAGGAGAACCTTCACACTTTGGACTGTAAAAGAGCCTTAGCTTTTTATCTACAAAGAACACAGCAACATAGAAAGTCTTCTCAACTTGTTATTGCTTTTGATGCTAGTCATTTGGGACTTCCAGTCTCCAAGAGGAATTTATCCAAATGGATTGCACAATGCATATCCTTTGCTTATGAGAGTAAGAGTCTTCCTCTTCAAGGCCATGTCACAGCTCATAATGTGAGAGCCATGTCAGCCTCTATGGCTAACCTTCACTGTGTCTATTGATGACATTTGTCGAGCAGCCACCTGGGCTTCGGTACATACCTTTACAGCCCACTACTGCCTAGATAAAGTCTCCCGTCGGGATGCCTTCTTTGACCAGGCCGTTCTTCAAAATCTCTTTCAAACTTAATACAACTCCTACCCACCAACCCTGGTAGGATGCCAGAGATCCATGGGAGGAAGCATGGCCCATTTCACTATAGGTGGCGGCTTCCTGGGGTCATCTCCTGGCATCTTCAGCTAGGGAGTCCCTATATGTGAAGACTACATTCCTGCTTGTTCCTGGAGATAGCGTAGTTAGTCACCTGTAACAGGTGATCTCCGGGAACAGCAGGAATTTAGTCTTCACAACCCACCCACCTCCCCTAGGAGTTGTCTCTCTGTCTCTTTCCTCTCTCCCTCTATCCTTTCACTCAGCTACAAACTTAACTGAAGAGGGACAGTTGGAAAGGCGGGAAGGCAGCGCATGTGCTGAGGGATGCTCCCAAAAGCATTCCTATTGGACGCTAGGAAGCGTTCCCGCGCAGGCTCCGTCGGTACTGACGATACCCATATGTGAAGACTAAATTCCTGTTGTTCCCGGAGATCACCTGTTACAGGTGAGTGACTACGCTTTACCATTAAGGTACAATAAATTGGAAGAGAGCTCCAGGCCTCCCGTAATACCCATTATTTTGTAGTAATGAGTACAACTACATCCTTATACCATAACCTAGTTTCCACTGGCATGAAAGCATATACTGTAGATCCTGTGCAGGCACATGCCATTGTTCAAACATCCATCATCTCATTCCAGTGCATTGTAGATCAGCTAATTTAACCACACCAACCAAAATAAATTATGTATATAGATGGTTTTAGCAGAAAGGAATTTTTTTATGCACACTGATATGAAGATCTTGGTACATTGCATCTTTTATATTGTTACAATATTATTAAAGCCAACAGATCCTTGGAAGAAAAACGGGTACAGCATCTCTTCACAAAGTTACCATAAAGGTTGATGAAAGGGATGTCTCAAAACCCTTGCAGATTTCTCATGATCCTCCTCTGCCTCCTTGTGAGTCTAAACTAATGGAACGGGCCATGAAGGTAACATATCTCAACATAAAATTGGGATCTTATCTTTTTTCTTTTAGGAGACCTGACTTCTGCAGATGATGTAACTATGTATTCAGTCTGAGTCTGTAATGTGACTGTTGGGCCAAGTCCAGGGCTCGGCCACTGCATTGTATCTGGAAGTGCATGGTGTCAGAGTTCTACTGCAAATGTCTGTGTGTTTTTTTTGTTGGAGAGGTGTTGCACTGAGGGCCTGAGCCGTGGAACAGGCTCTCCTCCCTTATTTTGGGCACCAGCAAGAAACACCATGACCTGCATAAGTGCATTGATAACTGTACATATGGAGAGTGATTTTATAATGGGGTGTCTTTGGTAGGCACCTACAGAGACCCCTATGTAAGCGCTATTTTATAAAAACAAATAGGTACCTTGGAATGGAGGGAGTAGCCTAGTGGTTAGAGCACTGGCTTGGTAACCAAATGACCAGGGTTTGATTCTCACTGGCACTCCTTATGGCCTTGGGCAAGTCACTTAACCCTCTATTACCTCGGGAAAAAAGGCCTGGTATGTCTTTAGAAAATACTAGCATATGTTATGGAGAGAGCATATTGAATGTAGACGTGATCAAGTGGCAGAAGTTCAAATTAATGGTGCTAAAGTGAAATACTGAAAAGGGCCCCAGAGCATAGAGGATCCACCTCAGAAGATTCAGAAGTGGCTATAAGTGGACTCCTCTCATTCCTTGAGCACCACTGCATTGTAGGGGCTGCTTGGGTGGAATTAAATCACTGGTGTGATCGCATTCATCAACTCTTCAGTAGGTGTAAATCACAATGTGTACTTTTGACATACCTGTGCATATAGATTAAGGTATTTCATAATCTGTGTGTACATAAAAGCTCTGCTCACACTCTTCCCAGACTACAACCCAGGTTATGCCTATCAGCAAGTATGCACCTTCATGCCAAAGCATGTAGTTTTATGGGTTTGATGTTATAAAATTACCCCCTTATTGTAAATTTATGTTAAAATATCGTTATTCTCAGGAACAAGCAGGAAGTCAGTCCTCACATACGGGTGACGTTGGCGCCGATGGAGCCCTCGTGCGGAGCAATTTCCCCAGCTTTCAAAGAAAGCCTTTGGGAATGCCTTGCACATGCGCTGTCCCCTTTCCGCTCAAAAGTGCCATCTTGGTCAGTCTTCTTTTTTCCACGGAGCCCGACAGACGTCGTCCCATTTTCCTCGGAAAATGTTGATTTGTTTTTTGACTATTGCTATCATTTTTGGTACCGGTTCTACGCCGGTCCCGTTTCGGCTCGGTACACTGGTATCGAGTTCGACTAACTTTTTCGTTTTTGTCCTTAATAACTAGCGTTCACGCTCTTTTTCTTTTAACTGGCAGCTCGGTCTTTCAACCTCGCAGGGGCTCTTTTTTCCCTGATGGCTGCCAGTGGGTTCAAGAAGTGCGATCGGTGTAAAAAACGTATGTCCCTCACCGACGACCATGACCCAGTGGTCTGCGGTCCGTGTGGAAAGATGTCCTCCAAAGCGCTGAGGAGCAGGCAGCACCAGCGCGAGACTATTTTCTCTGAGTCTGGATCTGTCCGGGCCAGGACCTCGTCAGAAGCCTTGACGTCTCAGGACTCTGAACCCGAGCACCGTCGGGGGTCTCCCACCCGGGAGCACCGTAAGAAGAAGAAACCCACGAGGGCTGCGTCTCTGGAGGACTCCGATCGGTTGGGGCCCTCAGGTTCCAGGTCACGGAGTGCCGAATGCCGCCTCAGGTTCGCTGAGTCGGAGAGGCCTGCTAAATTACCTCGTACGGAGCCAGAGGCGTCGGACAAGGTAATGCCTGTTGTCCTTGTGGACTCTCCTCTGGGAGAACCGGCGTCGGTCCCAGTGTCGGGAACCGAGCCGGGGGCTGTGGAGCTTCTGAGCTGAGTCTCAGGTTGGCGGCCTTGGAGAGCAGTGTGTCTGCCTTCATGGACCAGCAGCAGGCGCTGATAGCCGGTCTCACCCGTGCATCAGCCCTGACCACTGGAACCTCAATGTCTAAGTCGACCCCGGAGGCAGAGCCGCTCCTCGAGTCCATGCGGGCTCGAGTCGATCCTCGGCCAAGGTCTCCCTCGACCTCCTTTTCGGAACCGAGGTCGTCGTCGCTGGGGCCATCGGTGTCGAAACGGACACACTTGAAGCCCTCGAGGCCGGAGCCCATCGAGTCCCCCTCGGAGGGCTCTGCTTGGGAGACGGAGGAGGAAGACTCGCCCGATACCCACCGGACCCGGTACATCCCATCGGACTCCCCAGGTTTGGAACCTCGGAGACGGTCGCCCCCCGGAGGACACCACGTTCTCGGACTTTGTGAGGGATATGGCCTAGGCTTTGGCTTTCCCTGCAGATGCCAAGGAGGAGCCTCGAGCCGAGGAGCTCGATGCCCTCCAATATGACTCTCCTCCGAAGGAGGCCCTTACTGTACCGGTGCCTCCGATGCTGGAATGGTTGATGCTCCACATGTGGGAGTTCCCGGCCTCGGCGCCGGTCCTCAGCAAACGGGTAGATTCCATTTATCGAGTCCGTAAGAGTCCCGGGTTCCAAAAGGCACAGCTGCCACACAACTCCATGGTTGTGGAATCGGCCATGCAAAGGCTCAAGAGCCAAAAGACGCACTCCTTGGTGCCTCCTGGCTGGGAGGCCCGAAACCTGGACGCCCTCAGCAGAAAGTGCTTCCAGGGCTCGATGCTGTCATGCTGTGTCCAGACCTACCAGCTGTACATGGGCATGTACTTAAGAGACCTGGCAAAGGAGATTGCCGGGTTCTCTGCTGGCCTCTCCAAGGAACCCTTGCAGTGCTTCAAGGCCCTTTCCACCGGGATCAAAGAGTGCTCGAAGTTTGTCTCGAGCAGCCTACGACGGCTTTGAGGTTTCGGCCCGGGTAGCCGCAGCCGGCATCAATGCAAGGCGCCAGGCTTGGCTCATGTCATCTGACCTCGAACCATGGGTACAGGACAAGTTGGTCGATGTCCCCTGCCGAGGAGATAGCCTCTTCGGCAAACCCATGACTAAGAAGGCTGCTGAACTCGAGTCCGAGTATTTGACCCGGACAAGGCTGTCAAAGAAGACATCTGCTCCTTCTCACAGGAAGAAGACCTTGGGGAAAAAGCCCTTTTACCCGAGGAAGGGACAGGCTTACAGAGACTACCCCACTTACCAGGCCTCCCCAGCAGGGGCAGCAGGCCAGGGGACAGGGGAATGGCCCTCGTAAGCCTCAAACCCCCAAACCTCCAGCTCCTGCTCCTGCCCAGCAGGGAGGGGTTTTTTTGACTCTCTCTACATAGCTCCTCTCCCACCAGTGGTTTGGCCCTGCACAGGAGGTCGGCTGTCCCTGTACGCCCACAGGTGGACAGCCATTACATCCAATACTTGGGTTCTAAGGATAGATAGTCCAAGACGGCTATCTTCTCCATTTCAGCCAAGTACCTACCTCCTATTTCCCAGGAGAGCATCTCGGACCCCTCTTGCACAGGAACCTCCTCTTGCAGGAGTTGGCTGGTCTTCTCAAGGATCAGGCAGGGAACCGGTGCCCCAGCACCTGCAGGGGAAAGGCTTTTACTCCAGGTATTTCCTGATACCGAAAAGACAAGGAGACCTTCGCCCCATCCTAGACCTGCGAAATCTCAACAAGTTCTTGGTAAAGGAAAAGTTCAAGATGCTTTCACTTGGGATACTTCTGCCTTACCTCCAGCAGGGAGACTGGCTATGCTCCTTGGACCTAAAGGATGCTTACACACACATCCTCATACATCCAGACCACAGTAAATACCTCAGGTTTGTGGTCGGAGGAAACCACTTCCAATACAAAGTGCTTCCCTTTGGTCTAGCTTCCACTCCAAGGGTTTTCACCAAGTGCCTAGCTGTGGTAGCAGCCTTCCTCAGGAGTCAGGGGATCTTTGTGTTCCCTTACCTAGACGACTGGCTCATAAGGGGCCAGTCAGCTCAGGAGGCGCACCACGCCACAGCTCGCACAATAGCTCTGCTTCAGCATCTGGGGTTCGTCATCAATCACGCAAAGTCTTCTTTGCTCCCCACCCAGAGCTTAGAATTCATAGGGGCAAGGCTCGACACCGTACAGGCGAGGGTGTACTTGCCACTGAACAGGGAAGACAGCCTGCTGTCTCAGGTGGGCATGGTGAGTCAAGTACCCCAGGTGTCAGCACGGAGGTTCTTACATCTGCTCGGTCACATGGCCTCCACGGTTCATGTTACTCCTTTCGCGCGCATGCGGACAGCTCAGTGGACCCTGCGGAACCAGTGGTCACAGGCCACGGGATGCCTGTCCGACAGAGTGGCAGTATCCAAACCCCTAGTGCAGTCCCTGCAGTGGTGGTCACAATCAGGGAAACCACCTGCGGGGGGGGGGGGGGGGTACCGTTCCAGCTTCCCGTGCATACCGGGGTGCTGACCACAGATGCCTCCTTGATGGGTTGGGGAGCCCATTGTCAGTGCTCTTGCACTCAAGGTCAGTAGACTCCTCAGGAGGCCACATCCCAGATCAACCTGTTGGAACTCCGGGCCATTCGCTTAGCTCTAAAAGCTTTTGCTCCTGTCCTTTCCAACTAGGTGGCTATGTTCTATGTGAACAAACAGGGCGGAACAAGTTTGCGGATCCTTTGCCAGGAGTCTCTGGATCTCTGTTACTTCGCAGTTCGACACAACATGTCTCTCCATGCAGTTTACCTACCGAGCCAGGAGAACTGCCTAGCACACAGACTGAGCATGGTTCTTCAACCCCACGAATGGCAACTAAAAAGGGAGAATGCCCAGCAGATTTTCAACCACTGGGGCCTCCCGTCCATGGATATCTTTGCCAGTCCACAGAATCGTCAGTTGCCCCGCTTTTGCTCCAGACAGCCGCACCCCCTCAGGTAGCAGCAGATGCGTTTCTTCTCCCTTGGTCAGGAAGCCTCCTGTACGCTTTTCCGCCTAAGCCTCTGGTAGCACGAACTCTCTTCAAGATTCGCAGGGACAAGGCCTGGGTGATCCTGGTAGCGCCCAGGTGGCCCAGACAGCCTTGGTTCCCACTTCTTCTTCAACTGGCGGTGGAAACCCTTCTCCCCTTGGGGGTACAGCCCGACCTCCTCACCCAGAAGCAGGGTTCCCTAGTGCACCCCAATCCCAGATCCCTCAATTTGATGGCCTGGCTACTGAGAGGGTAGGCCTTGCACCTTTTCTCTTACCCAAAGGGGTAGAAGAAGTGTTGTTAGCCTCCAGGAGGCCATCCACCAGAAAATCCTACGCATGTAAATGGTTCAGGTTCCAAGTGTGGTGTCACCAGCATACTGTAGAAACCTCATCTCAGGTTCCCAAAGTGTTGCAGTACCTACTTCATCTCTCGGAGCTAGGCCTCAAGTCTAACTCCGTCAGGGTCCACCTAAGTGCCTTGTCGGCTAACCATGCACCGATAGACGGTCAGCCTCTCTCGGCTCACCTCTTGGTAGCCAGGTTTCTCAGGGGCCTGCTCCTGCTGAAACCTCCAATCCGCCCTCCGGCAACGGAGTGGGAGCTCAATGTGTCTTGCAGCAACTTACTTGCCCTCCTTTTGAGCCGATGTCCACTTGCCATCTGCGCTTCCTCTCCTGGAAGGTGCTCTTCCTGGTAGCGCTCACGTCGGCTAGGCATGTGAGTGAGCTGCAGGCTCTAGTGTCAGATAGGCCATACACACGGTTTTACAAGAACAGGGTAGTGCTCCGCACACACCCCAAGTTCCTCCCAAAATTGGTTTCCTCGTTTCACCTCAACCAAGAGGTGGTTCTTCCAACCTTCTTTCCCAGGCCACATACCAACAGGGCAGAAGCAGTTCTGCATACCCTGGACTGTAAGAGGGCACTCGCCTTCTACCTGGAGCATACGCAGGGACATCGGAGGGCTTCTCAACTCTTCGTCTCTTTTGACCCTAGTAAACTGGGTCTACCGGTCTCCAAGCGCACACATCCACCTGGGTGGCAGACTGCATTGCCTGGGCATACAGGGCAGCTGACCTTCAGCTGCAGGGTTGTATCACGGCCCACTGTGTCAGGGCTAAGGCCACATCAGTAGCTAATCACCGCTCTGTTCCGTTGGCAGACATCTGCCGGGCTGCAACTTGGTCTTCAAGCCAGACTTTTGCAGCCCATTACTGCCTGGAGAGAGGGAGTTCCGACGGGACAGCGTTTTCGGTTAGGCGGTACTCTAGAATCTATTCGCGATTTAGGCAATTCCGATCCTCCGGCCCTCTGGTATGAGACTACCGTGGGGGATGCATTCTCGGAGAAAATTCTCTCGCTGCTGTTGCGGCTCGCCTAGAGGGAACCTTTTTTTCAGCTATAGGTTCTCGGTAGCCTGTAGCTAGGGTGTCCCATATGTGAGGACTGACTTCCTGCTTGTTCCTGGAGAAAGCGTAGTTACTCACCTGTGACAGGTGTTCTCCAGGGACAGCAGGAATCAGTCCTCACGCTCCTCCATCCTCCCTTGGAGTTGCAGTTCTATTATTGCTTTTTATTATTTTTTGCCGTCTTTTTAGCTATGTCATCTGACTGAGCAAGATGGCACCCTTGGGCAGGAAGGGGACCGCGCATGCGCGAGGCATTCCCAAAGGCTTTCTTTGAAAGCTGTGGAAATTGCTCCGCACGAGGGCTCCATCGGTGCCGACGTCGCCCATGTGTGAGGACTGATTCCTGCTGTCCCTGGAGAACACCTGTTACAGGTGAGTAGCTACGCTTTCAAGGGGGTGGCTGGGGGCGAGTCAGTGGGAGTGGTGCTAAAGGTGTGCTAGATGAGAAAGTATGTTGGTTCCCTGGGGCAATTTGGACTTGATCATGTGGATGCTGGTGATGGGAGGGCCCCATCATTGTTTAGGTTTATTGTGGGATGGAGTGATTGGTTGGGGATGGGATGGGCAGAGAGTGAGGTATGGTAGTTACCCTGCTTATTGTTTTACTTACCTCAGTTGCTGCGTCAGAAACCCTGTATTGCTAGGGAGGGTCTTTTATTTAACTTTATTGCCATGCAGATATCTGTAGTTAGGAGGAAGAGGGTGGTGGGTTAGTGGGGGATAGAAGGGTGATGTTTATGTTTATTCAGTCATTTGATAGACTGCACCTTCATTACACCAGGGTGATGTACAATCAGTAAAACAACTAGAGAATGGCTAAAAGCCAGAGGAGGAAAAGAACTACAATAATAGACTGGAAAGAAACACATGCACACAAGGCAGAGTCAGGCAAGTGAGGAATTACAGAAAGAAAGACAATCAGGGGCTGGTAGAGGGAAGATTAAAAGCAGAGCAGAGTTTTCAGGAGGGATTTGAATCTGGAGAACTGTTTCCAGACTGTGTGTGGTGGGAAGGGAGTTCCAAAGGGAGGGGCTCAGAAAGCAAAAAGCAGAGTGGCGGGTTGATTGCAAGTGAGCATGTAATAGAGAGGAGAGATGTAACCGGTTAATGTGAGCGGAATGGAGACTGCGGGTTGGTATGTGGAACTGTAACAGGTCTGCTAAATGTTGAGGTATTTGGGTATAAATGGCACGATGTACTAGAATAAGAACCTTGTAGCAGATGCGATAGTCAATAGGAAGCCAGTGGAGCTGAATGAGGAGCAAGGTAATATGGTCACGGGGGGAGGCATATGTAAGAATTCTGGCTGCAGTATTTTGTATCAGTTGAAGGCGGTGAAGTTGTGATTGTGGAAGACCAGTGAAGACAAGATTACAGAAGTCAAGATGGGATATAACTAGAGACAGTAAAAGAGTGGTCAAAGTAGAGGTGGACAGAAAAGGACAGATGGCACGAATCAGTCGCAAATAGAAAAGGGACTGACAAGTAAGCAAAGAGAGATGATCATGAAAAGACATATTGGAATCGAATATCACGCCAAGATAGCGGAAAGAGGAGGCTAGGGGAATGGTAGAACCTGAGAGGACTGGGGCTACTGAAGGGACAGGGAGCACTGAAGGTGAACCATATAGCGGAGGTTTTGGGCACATTGAGATTTAGACAGTTCGTAGTTAGCCAGTTGGAGACCTTTGATAAACAGGCATTGAGGGGTGAGAGATCAGGTTGCAGAGGGCTGACATGGTAGAGAGCTTGCTGAATGAGTAGAGTGAGTGGTGTGAGAAAGATATTAAATAGGAGGGGGGTGCAAGAACAGAACCTTGCGGAACCCCGCAAGGGAGGGAGACACAAGAGATGGTGCCCGAGAAAACTGCAAAAGAGTACGAGTAGAGAAAGGAGTGAATCCAACGAAGGACTGAACCCTGAAGCCCTGCTTCCTGAAGACGTGAAAGAAGAAGAGTGGTCAACCAGATCAAAAGCTGCAAAGAGATCAAGAGATACTGCCAGTGATATATCACCACGATCGTGTTGAGGTGTGAAGCTCTTTAAGAAAAGAGAGTATGATAGTTTCAATACTGTGACATGGGTGGAAACCGGACTGCAGGGATGAAGAAAACGAATGGAATCCAGATGGTGAACCAGTTGTGAAAAGACTGATTTTTCAAGGATTTTAGACAGGAAGGGGAGATTAGAGACTGGACGATAGTGAATTGGGTCCTGAGGATCGAGAGATGTTTCTTTTTAAGGAGTGGGCGGACCAGAACATGTTTCCAGGGCGCGGGAACAGTGCCGGAGGAGAGACTTGTATTAAGCATGGTGAGGATGAACAGCAAAAAAGTGAGAGAAGGTTCTAATAGCTACGAAGAGAGCACTGGGTCAGAAGAGCAGTTTGTTTTTCACAGTGTTGAAAAAGACGTAGATAATTCAGTGGTAGTAAGAGGGCGAAAGGTGGCCCAAGCATTTGAGAGAGGGACTGGGGGGGAGGAGAGATGGGTGAGGATGAGGCCAGAGGAGTGGGACAGGGGGGAAGTGAGAAGCAGAGATCCTAAACTTTTGAGGAGAAGAATGAAACAAGCTGGGAAGGGGGAGGGCAATGAGGTGGGTTCAAACAGGAGGAGATGAGGAGCATGGCTGAATGTTAAATAGAGTCTTAAGAATGGAATAAAGCTGATGGGTAGAATTGTGAGCTGAGGAAATAAGCCAGGAAATGTGGGAGCGCTTGGCATGATGAACAAGAGCATGGTAATGTTGATGACAGGATCTGAAGTGCTGCAGCGCCATGGGTGATCGAGATTTCCTCCAGAAATGTTCAGACCGCTGGAACTGGGAATGAGCCAAACGGAGTCCAGGGTGATACGAAGGTTGACGGGAGGGCCTGGAGGAGTGATGGGGCTGGAGAGGAGCTAGCTGATCCAAAGTAGAAAACAGACGGGCATTCCAATGAGAGATCTGGGAATCTGAGAAAAGCAAGGAGAACTCAGAAGAAAGAAGCTGATCTGCATCAGTAGGAGGGAAATGCTGGAGAGTAGATGGGTAATATGGCGAGATAAATGGAACTGTGTGGGATCAGATGGCGGTGGTGGAAGGGATGATGAAATAAGGGCCTGAGGAATATGAAGAGCGAACCTGATATACAGTAGAAGTGATCAGTCCAGGGCAGAGGTCTGACAGATAAAGCAGAGGGCAGGAGAGGAGAAGCAGAGGGGGTAATAAGATAGTGTGTGACCTGCCACGTGAGGGGGGGCACTCACATGTTGGGTCAGAAAGGAGAAGTCACAAGGTGGAGAGAGTGTGAAAGTGAACATTAAAATCGCCCAGAAGCACCAGGTGTGGGAACTGTAGGGAAATTTCAGATACTGTAAAGAAAAAGGAATCCCTGAGATGAGGGTGATGGGAGGGAGGGGGGAGTAAAGCAGGAGGAAGTGAACGAGGGGGGGGGGGTGGAGGAGGAGTGTGAAGACGAAGGAGAAGGGACTCAGGATAGTGAAGGGAAGAAGAGTTGATCCGAGTGCATGGAGGAGAGGAGCAGTAGAGTACTGCAACTCCTCCCCCATTACGGCCTAGGTGGGGGACAGATATGGCTGAGTAATCAGGCGATAGGCACCAGTCAAGGAAAGGTTCCTCATCTTCCCTTAGCCATGTTTCTGAGAGAGAGAGAAAATTCAAAGATTCATGAAGTAAAAGTGTCTTTGCGCGTAAAGACTGACAATTGAGTAGCCCAAGCTGAAAGGAGAGTGGGGGCGGTGGAGGAGAGGAGTGGCAGGGACACACGGTAAGGGAGGGGTGGGAAGACATGGAATAAGGTTGGGCCGAGAACCTGCATCAAAGCCAAGAAGCGAACGTGCAGAGGATGGTGGAAAGGGCCGCCAGCCCCAATACATGGGAATTGTACTCATAAGCAGAAGTAGGTAAAAGGCAAGTAAGTGGAAATACTGTGCTGCTGAATGTAGGCAGGACAGAACCTAAGTGATGTAAGCGTAAAAGCATATGGAGAGCGGTGGGAGAAGGCTGGACGCCTCTGCGCTGCCGGACCTGCTCCTTGGGCGCGTGCCTCCATGTCGCAATGTACCGCTGAGAGGTTCCTTTTATGCAGGAGACAGATGATGCTGATATCTTGGGTTTCATGGCCGCGGGAGCGCGACCTCATCACTTTTGGGGTGCAGATCAGTTGCTGGCTGGTATGGGAGACAGACCTGGGGAAACAGCACAAGAAGCAATGTAACACATTCACAACAGCAGTAGCAGGAGACAGCATAGGACAGATGGGGAGGTATGTCAAAAATGTACAATAGTGGAAAATGTTCTTGTTATTTGGCTTGCTGGATATGTTTACTGCTTCGTATGACTGACCCCTTTTTGCCTGTATTAGTTAGTTTTTCCTCAGTAAAGATTATCTGAAATAAAATATCTTTATTGAACACACCGAATATGGCGAGAGTCTATTCAGACTTCAGTGATTCTTAAGCAGGTGTGAGGAGTAGTTACAGAATCTGTCTTGTATGATGACCAATCGCTGTTAAGCTCTTCAGTTAGTAAATCGCTATGTTGCTGTGCTCAAACAGTGGTCTATCAAATCCAAGTAGTAAATCCTTTAATTGCTGTGCGTTTGTTTTATTTTAACAGATTGATCACTTATCGATTGAGAAGCTGTTAATAGACAGTGTCCATGCTCGCTCACATCAGAAACTTCAGGAGCTGAAAGCCATTCTGAAGAGCCACAATCTTAATGATAACTGTACGTTGCTGATCTTTACGAGCAGTTTGTTCATTAGGGTTATCAGATGATTCATGTCAGCTAGAACAGACTAAGCCTGTCCTCATTTTTTCTGTTGTATGTAGTTTTTATTTCCTTAAGAAAAGCTGGATTACCCTAGTATCCAGTGAGAGAGAGGGGTGGGATCAGCTTGTCTGAGGCGACATGGAAGTTATCTGATAACCCTATTAAAATGTTTTCATTACATTTTCTTACAGGTCAATGGTTTTCAAGTCTTCGTCCTTAAGATCCCCCTCCTCCTAGTCATGTCTAATTTTCAGGATAAATAGAAGACGCTCATTAATGTGGTGGTTGTATCAAAATATATACAAATCTGTTATAAATGTTCATTGTAGATGTACTGTAAATAAGACTCTTGTTGGGGTACCTCAGAATCTGCATCTCAGAACTATAAAATGTGGCCAAAGTAACCCGTTTATAGAATAGATGTGACAGTGTTTTAGGATTCAAGTTTCTTTGGTAGCCTGGGGAGTGAGCTTTAACAATGCTATCATTACCACCACTTCCTGGTGGATCTGCAGTGACGGTTATTGGCCTGAGTCCTGTGGGTCTAGAATTAATTTTTTTTTTAAACTAGACTTGGCTGAAAATGGATAATATCTAATGAGTATACAGATCGTGTTCTTAACAATAATATTAAAAGAAACATGTTGTGAAATAACTCTCTTAAAAGCTGATGAGGAAATTTATACAAAGGAGCTTTTGTCCCCATATTCCATTAAGGTATTAAAATCATTCAGAAGCAGAAACTGATTACTTAAAAGACAAGACCTCAAGCACATTAGTATTTTTTTTAGCTTAGTCTACCTTTATATCTCCAGGAACAAGCAGGAATGAGTCTTCACATATGGGTACGTCGGTACCGACGGAGCCTGCTCGGGAACGCTCCCCAGCGTCCAAAAAAGAAAGCTTTTGGGAGCATCCCACGCGCATGCGCGTGGGAGCATTCCACGCGCATGCGCGCTGCCTTCCCGCCCATTTACTTCCCTCTCATCAGTTTTCCATTTCCCGCGGAGCCGGCAGGACGTATTCCTGTCGCCGCAGAAAATTCTTCTTTTTATTCTTAGTTTTTTGTGGTCACATCTGCCTTCCCTCTACGCCACCGGTACCGCTGGTGCTTTTCTTTCTTTTTTCTGAAGAATTTCTTCTTAGAAATGTTTTCCTGTTCAGTGCCTTGACGGTCTCTAGGCCACTAGGCCTCTATCCTTCCATTATGGAAAAGCCAGCCACTATCCTTAAAAAATGCTCAAGGTATGGCGGTACAGATATTTTTTCAGACACTCATATTTGGTGTCTAAAATGTTTAGGTCCTGACCATTGCCCTCTGGAGTGTCTCTCCTGCTGGACCTCAAACGGAAGAAGTCTTCAGGATCGAGCACAACTCGATACCCAGTTCACATTGCACTCGATGTCACCAGCTAGAATATCTTCTTCACAGGATCAGGTAACCACACAAAAGTCTGTAAAGACTAGCCAGTCCTCGAGTGGTAGATCTCCTTCTCAGCATCGAGATGGCTCCGGCCTTGCCCTCGAGGACATCTTGGCAATAAAGCCCCGGCGGGAGTCTTCGGGCTCCAAAGCATTAACAGGGCTCCAGGTTGTTCCTGGGGTTCTTACCTCGATGAACATACCTGGGCCATGCTCGGTGGTTGTGGCCGCTTCGAGCAGTACCAACACCCCGGCATCGGCTATGGTGATGGATGAAACACTCCTCACTGATGAACGTTGTCTAGCGCTCTCGGCTATTTCGGTACCGCTAGAGTTGCTGCAGACCATTCCTCAAGTATCGGTTTCGGTACCGGTATCGACATCAGCATCGGTGTCGGTACCGTCCATGCTTGCTTCGACAGACTCGCTTCCTTCGATGCCGAGCCTGGAATCGATCTCTAGCATGGAGGATTCGGTACCGACTCGTCTCGATACCGACCTTGGGCAGTACCGAAGACATCGCTTTAAAGAAAATCCGTTGCTTCATCCTTTCCAGTCTTCCGATCCTGATGACTGGGATGAATCCATCGGTACCAGGGCTGATTTTTCAACAAGTCTAACCTTTACCCCTCATTTTAGAGGGTCGTCCTCGGGGGAGATTTCTTTTCAAGCTTTTCTGCTTGATATGGCAAAGTTACTTGCCATTTCTATACCTGGTAAAGAATCCCTACCGGGGGATTCAGAGACACTGCAATTCCCCTGGATTCCAAAGGAGGTGATCATGCTTCCTTTGCATCAGATCTTACAAGATCTGCTGTTAAGAATGTGGGAAACTCCTTTAACGGTATCCCCACATTCTAAGACACTTGACACTATGTACAAGGTGCCACCTTCTCCAGGTTTTCAAAAGACTCAACTTCCTCATCATTCTATTGTTGTAGAATCAGCAATGAGGCATATTAAGAGTGCAAAGAAGCACTCTTCTTATCCGCCAGGTCGTGAGTCTAGGACTTTAGATGCCTTTGGACGTCGATGCTTCCAGCAAGAATTATCTCATATATTTTCTATATGGGATTATCTCTTGAAGAGGTCACAAAGAACTTAAAGTTTTTGAACCCTTTTCTTCCAGAACATAAAAGAGCAGACTATTTCTCATTAGTCAATCATGCTCAAAATATCTCTAGGTTCCTTAATCGTGCTTCCCTGGACTATTTTGAGTCTATTAGCAGAACTTCTGCTATAGCCATAGGAGCACGACGCATAGCCTGGCTCCAAGCTTCAGACTTGGACAGATGGGTACAGGAAAGGCTGGGAAATACTCCTTGTACTGGTGAAAATCTCTTCAACAAGGAGGCTATATTTCAAGCTAATCAGTTAAGCACTGATGCTTTCAGAGGTTTGTCAAAACTTACCTCTATCCCAGCTAATAAAAAATCTCCTAAACTTTATCCCCCTAGGGGAAAAAAGTTTTATCCATCTTCTACCCATTATGCAGATGTTTCCAAAGATGGGCAACATCACACCAGGCTAAGAGAATCAAAACCTCAACAGGCTCAGCAAACCAGCAATCGCAGGGTTTCTGATATTTTATTCACTTTTTCTGTGTGAGGTTTAGAACTTTTGAGCCTACTTCGTTTCAACAGAAGCATCTAAAATTCATCTCATCCATGCTGAGATATCTCAGTCATACATTGACTCAATCCTCGACTCTGGGCATGAATCTCTTGTTAAAAGAGAAATCTATCCTTCTAGCTCTAAGAGCTATTAAGGACTCTCATACCCCAGAGATAACAGGTTTCTCCTTTTAAAACAAAAGGAGGACTAACAACTAACAACAAGGTGAGCTATACCCTTCACCTTGTCAGTTTCCTGTACGAGGATATCTCGTACTTTAACTGCAAGGGGACCCTATCTCATCAAAGACTTACTAAATTGTAAGTCTTCTCAACTCTGTATTACTTTCTATCCCTCTTAGCTCAGACATTGTCTCTAAGAGTACTACTAATCAACTGGAGGGCTTATTCTCTAAGCCATAGGATTTTCTTCAATACCTATTCCAGTAAGTAGTTTCCATACAGAGTTTTCTCTCCCTTAGCGGTTCATCTTCTTCTCAGATATTTTTTGTTAAGGCAGCTTTTCGGACAGAAATTGGGTATCACTACTCCAAATTATGTCTGTCGGTCCTCTCCAATCTATAGGACCTAACTTTTTATGCTGCCTTAATAACAGATAATTCCAAAAGAGCTCCAGAACTCATTTGGACTATTTATTGTTGCAGGCATCAGGCCTGTCTACTATTCTTAGCCACCTTCAATTTTCTTTGGCTCCAACAGAATAGATTAGGTTGCATACTGGCAATTCAACAGCCAGATCTAAGCAACCTACAACATGCTCTCTGCAATTCTATAACAAAGCTCTGCAACTGTGGGCCTTTGCCAGAGAGCCTCAGAGCTATTCCTAATAGGTAGAGGCCAGAGAGTTAAGAAGGGCTTCAGTTGGTAGACTCAGTCATGCTCCTACATGACTGTTTTTTTCTTACTCTTACCATATTCCTTAAAATTTCCTTTTAAGGAAAGGTAACCAGGGTTTAAACCACGTGAAAGCGTAGAAAATTGCACAATTCCCTGGTTTGTTCCACATCTCACTGGAACTTCCACAACAGGGATGCATTTTTTTCACTGCAGTTGGGCCTTATTCACTACTTTCCTTCTAATTTCCTATACTTCATGGTAGCTTATGTTAAACAGGAGAACGCATGATACTCATATTGCCCTCATAAAGAGGCAAACATGGTATCCCCTTATATTGCGTCTTTTTCTCCAGCTACTATTTGAAATTATAGAAGGATCCAGACTTGCTGTCTTAAGACTAAGGATCTCCTCTGCCCTCATTCACGTACGTCTTGAGTCCTGGTGATTTCAGGGGCTGGATCTTTTCAAGACGTCTAGTCCTATCCCTGTAAGTGAAGAACATAATACCAGTTTCCACAAAACTTTCTCTATAGTTCTTCCATATTTAACCAGACAGATTCTCCATCAATATTCTCAAGTAGGTCTTAATCCTTCTTGTTATTGCGTCAATCTCTATACAACATCTGACTTTGAAAGATTTGTTTACTATCCATATTAATGCTGCCCCAGCATACCATAAAACTCAATGGACAACCAATTTCTATGGTAAATTAGGAAATACCTTCTTTTACTGTTACCTTTTAGGTTACGTCACATCTGAAGCTCTACATGTAAGGTGGTCATCATAAGTGACATCACTTACGAAAGACTTTTACTGATCTTCAAGAAATTGGAGGCTCAACACCTAGTACAAATGTCTTTCTCGTTCATTGGAATAAAGGGAGTCTTAAAGACCTATCCCCTTTTTTCTGCAAAGGGTATTTCTGCCTTTTCATCCAAACCAGTCAGATTATCTTCACTCTTTCCTAGGATCTTATTCTGCTCCAAGGACAAGAAGTTCACTTTTTTGGACTTTACAGAAGCTTTAGCTATTTCTCAAAAGTCCAAACTCTTTGAACTCCCCCAGTACTTTTTTCTGGGGTTAGTTCTGGCCATGAGGGCTTCTCATCTCTTCCTGTATTGCAAAATTTATTTTTTTCCCTCTACCTCACATTGAGTATAATGTACTGTCTCTCAACCACAGACCCATATTACCCTCAACAAGTATTTTTGCAATATTTTTGAGTGAGATCCACATTAGAAAATTGGGACTCAATATTTTTCTAATATTTATGATTTACACAAGGACTCCCCTCTGGATAACTTGTTTAGTCCAGCTGTTCCACAGCACCTCTTTTTTCTTTTCTAGTTCAACTCCTACCCTCCATCCCTTCGATGCCTGAGGTTTTGAGGGATAAGTATGGCCCATCTTTAGATTTGCAACATGCTGGGGCCTCCTCCAGGCATCTTAGCTTGGGAGTCCCCATATGTGAAGACTCATTCCTGCTTGTTCCTGGAGATAGCACAGTTACTTACCTATAACAGGTGATCTCTTGGAACAGCAGGAATAATTCTTCACAACCCACCCACCTCCCCTAGCAGTCGTTCTCTCTCTCTCTCTCTTTTCTCTGTAATTTGTCTACTTCCCTCCTTCGGTCTCAGCTACAAACCCAACTGATGAGAGGGAAGTAAATGGGTGGGAAGGCAGCGCGCATGCGCGTGGGATGCTCCCAAAAGCTTTCTTTCTGGACGCTGGGGAGCGTTCCCATGCAGGCTCCGTCGGTACCGACGTACCCATATGTGAAGACTTATTCCTGCTGTTCCCAGAGATCACCTGTTACAGGTAAGTAACTGTGCTTTCACTTCCAGCCATGGAGTCCCCTGCTCTGTTAGCACCATTTTTAGTGGGTCAGATGCAGAGCATAGGTGACATTTAATATCCACTAGTGTTTAGAAACATAGAAACATATGTTTCTCTGGGAACAAGCAGGAAGTCAGTTCTTGCATATGGGTGATGTTGGCTTTGACTGAGCCTGTGTGAAAGCAGCTCCCCAGCTTTCAAAGCCCTTGGGAGATGCACCATGCATGCGTGGTCTTCTTCCTGCCCAAGGGTGCCATCTTGCCTCAGTCTCCTTTTTTCTGCAGAGCCCGTTTCCCTAGAAAAAGTATCTCTTTTTCGCCTTAAAATTACACAGGTACACTACCAAAAAACTGCCTCCAGTTTTGCAACTGATTCCTATAGATTTTGGGGTGCTGAATCCAGGAAAAATAGCCAAAATGTTCCATCACGTCATGTTTTCTTGCAAAATTAGATTTCTTACCCATATAAGGAATGTTCACATAATTTCTTTTTAGCCGACTGCAGTTTATTTTCTTGGCCCAAAATAGAGGTTGTAATGGTTAACTAACTAGAAACACTCCCTCATGATATTTTAGAGTGTTTTGTATTCATTTTATACATTAACAGGACAATTGGGAGGCGGGGGGCTATCTCCAGGAACAAGCAGGAATAAGTCTTCACATATGGGTACGTCGGTACCGACGGAGCCTGCACGGGAAAGCTTCCCAGAAGGAAGCTTTTGGGGCCTCCCACTGCACATGCGCGCTGCCTTCCCGCCTTCCTGACCAGCTCTCCTCAGTTTCTCTTTTTCCGCGGAGCCAGCAGGTCGTGTTCCTGTCACCGCTGAAGAAATTATTGTTTTAGCGTACCTGCCTTCCCCATACCGAAACCGGTACCGCCGGTCTCTCTTTTCTTTTCTTTAAAAAAAAAAAAAAAAAAATCTTTATTCTGCACAACTTGGTGAGTTCGGTTAGGCCTCAGGCCTACACAACTTCTCCTCATGGAGAAACCAGCCCCTGGTTTTAAGAAGTGTACCAAGTGTAGTGCTGTTATTTCTGTCACAGACACCCATGAATGGTGTCTTAAGTGTTTGGGACCTGACCACTCCATTCCGGACTGCCCATCCTGCTCCCAGATGTCTAAACGTGGGTTGCAGAACCGGGCCAACAAATTCCATGTGCTGTTTGCTTCAGATAATCCAGCATCACAGTCATCCAGGTCTTCCTCTCCGGATGGATCTCAGGTAACCAAACCCTCTGCGGGCAGGTCCTCAAAGAGCAAATCTCCTTCAAAGCATCGAGAGGCTCTCACTTTTGAGTCTGAGGATCCTGCCTCAGCCAAACAACCCCGGCGGGAAGCTCTGGCTTCCAAAGCACCATCTATGGGGTTACAGGTTGACATCGATGGCACGGCCTCGACTGATCACCTGTTGGACTGCTCTGGTGTACCGGCCCATACCGGTACCGACATCCAGGCAGCAGTGGCGTCTATGAGCAATACTGTTCAGACCATGCAGCAGGCCATGCTGGCTTTTATTAATGCTGCGACGCCCTCGGTACCGCATTCAGCGGTACCGGGTCCGGTTCCGGTTCCGGTATCGTCTCCCATACCGGAACCGAGACCATCGACTTCCAAACGCAGATCGGTTCCGCATGCCGGATCCGGGTTTTCACCCGATACCGATCCCATACCCGGTACGCCCGATGTCGATACCGATCGGTATGCGTATCGTGCATTGGAAGCAAATAGAGAATACTCTGCTTCTTCTGAGGATTTTGACTCCTCTGAGGACTCTGATGAGCTGTCTCTAGTTCTTCATGAAGACCCCTCTTCCCCAAAGAGGAGAATGTCTCCACCAGAGGATTTGTCCTTTCAAGACTTCATTATTGAACTAGCTAAAGGACTTTCTATTACCACATCCTCTGAAAAAGAACCTAGGTCAAAGAAATTGGATATTTTAGGATACCCTAAGGTTCCTAAAGAGGCAGTCACCCTGCCTATCCATGAAATCCTTCAAGAACACTTGATGGACTTATGGGAGGCTCCTCTAACGTTGTCTCCTTATTCTCGTAGGTTGGACACCATGTACCGGGTCCCTCCTTCTCCTGGTTTTCAAAAGACTCAGTTGCCTCACCATTCCATTGGGGTGAAGTCTGCACTGAAAAAGATTAAGAGTACCAAAAGGCACTCTTCTACCCCTCCAGGGCGAGAATGTAAGACCCTAGACTCTTTTGGCAAGAAAATTTTCCAGGCTACTATGCTTATAGCCAGAATTACCGTATTTTTCGCACCATAAGACGCACCTGGTTTTTAGAGGAGAAAAATAGGAAAAAAAATATAGATCCATCTTATTGAAATGGAGAATAAAAGTAGGATGAGAAACTTTTTATTACTAGCCCATATATATTGAAACCTTTTTTTTTAGCACAAAAATAACTAACGGTAAGCTGTGATATATACCATAATATATAAAATCATCATATGGATCCATCATTAAAAACGGAGGGCAAAAACGAGAGTGGAATAAAAGCCTGTTTGTGCTGGTTCCTGCTTACGTCCATGGCTTCAGTTTTTGTAGTGTTAATCATTAGGTTATGATCTTTGAGCCAGGTCAGGATTTCAGAGAAGCAATCAGACAGTAATTGTATTGGGGGTTCATGATGTTAAAAGGGCGGTATATCATAATATCATCCGAGCAAATGTGATAGTTTACCCAGAACCAATAATGAACGCTGATAGAAGGCTTGACTCAATGCTGCCACAGTGCAAGCTGGGAGAACCGAACATCCCACAGTGAAAAACAAATGTTCACCCCGTGGCTCAGAGAGAGAGGCAGGCCCCGCTGGAACAGAGAAATATGCGTCTGCAGCAGCAGTTGCTTTCTCCCCATTAAGCCATGGAGATCCAGCTGCTCTCAAATGGCACGGAAGACCATTATATTTACCTTCCTCCCCCTCCCGTCAATTTTCTTTTTGTTTTTTGTTGATGGGTCACAGTGATCCTGACAGCAACCATTTGCCAATAATATATAAAATCATCATATGGATCCATCATTAAAAACGGAGGGCAAAAACGAGAGTGGAATAAAAGCCTGTTTGTACGGGCATATGTTTATTGAATTGTACTAGACGAACTACGTGAGATATCAACTGAACAAAACCTAAGTGTACCTCAGTATTCCATATCAGTTTCTTCAGGAACAGAAGCAGTTTCTCCAATTTCTATTCGTTTGACTCGCCGCACTGGTAAGTCATAAATAGGAGATGCTAGCACATGCGCCATGAATATGAACACCTAACCGTGAGAAATGTGACGTATGTGCCCATGATACGGTGGCGAACCTTAAGGTGGTAATGTCTATTTAGACTGCAAAAACGTAAAAAAACAATGTGCAAGGGACCCTAATAAAAATATAAATATATAAAAGCAATTCGTGTGACATCTGCAAGCAAATCACTGTGACAAACTACATAAGATATCTACTGAACAGAACCTAAGGTCCCGGGGGACCCGCTGCCGCTCTGCAACTTCTTCTATTCGCACCATAAGACGCAGGCACTTTTCCTCCCACTTTTTGGTGACGAAAAAGTGCGTCTTATGGTCCGAAAAATACGGTAATTCTTACAGTCTGTATATGGGCATGTTTCTCAGGGAACTTGCCCTAAAGATACGGCATTTTGCCTCCTTTATCCCTGAGGATAGAAAGGAGGAGTTCATTTCTCTGGTGAAACAGCTTCTAGATGTTTCTAAGTTCTCCAACAGAGCAGCTTTTGATTCCTTTGAGGGTGCCGGTAGAGCTTCGGTCATTGCTATTGCAGCCCGACGACTTGCTTGGCTCCAGGCCTCTGACCTAGAACCCTGGGTCCTGGATGGCTTACGGAATCTGCCCTGTACAGGTGAGAACTTATTTGGTAAGGACTGGCAAATTAAAGCCACCCAAATGGACGCAGAAAATGCTACCTTGGATAGACTTTCTAAGTCTACCTCTACTCCTGCCAAGAAAAAGTCTTTCAAGAGGCCTTACTACAAGAAGGCCAGATTTTCCACAAATACTGGCCAACAATCTTCTCAGCCTCGCTTTGCTGCTAAACGTCAGCAACCTAAACAGGCAAAGTCAAAGCCTGCAGCGTCTACCACTTCTCAGCAGGCTCAACCCCCTCAGGGGTTTTGACTTGCCCCTAGAGAACTTAACATTTCTGGCTCTAGAACAACCAGAGCCCCTCACCATTCCCGGAAGGTTATCTCACTTTGCTCCCAGATGGGAGCAAATCACATCAGAGCAATGGACCCTCTCTATCATCAGAGAGGGCTACAAACTTTATTTTTCCGACCTTCCTCCATATACTATGGTGAGGCACTTCAATTCTCCCCCATTTCTCCTGGACCTGTTGGATCAGGAAGTCTCTTCTCTCCTTGCCCAAGGGGCAATAGAAGAGGTTCCTCTTCTTCAACAAGGGACAGGATTCTACTCCCCTTATTTTCTCATAACAAAGAAGACAGGGGGATTCAGACGTATCCTAGATCTGAGAGAATTGAACAAATTTCTGTACAAGGAGAAATTCAAAATGCTTTCTCTAGGCATTCTCCTTCCATACCTTCAGAGTCAGGATTGGCTTTGTTCTCTAGATCTCAAGGATGCGTACACACATATACTCATCCACCCATCCCACAGAAAATATCTAAGATTTCTGTTTCAGGGAAAACATTTCCAGTACAGAGTACTTCCCTTCGGTCTAGCCTCTGCTCCAAGAGTGTTCACCAAATGCATGGCAGTTGTTGCCGCATTTCTAAGAGGTCTGGGAATTTTTGTATTCCCATATCTGGACGACTGGCTCATCCGAGCTCCATCTCAGTCAGAGGCCCAGATTTCCCTGGACCGCACAAGGCACCTTCTGCAGTATCTGGGACTGGTGGTAAACCTTCCCAAGTCTCAACTTACCCCTACTCAGTCTCTAGAATTCATAGGGGCCCAGTTGGACACCACCACTGCAAGGGCCTACCTGCCTCAAGTCCGGGGCCAACGTCTGCTGTGCTTGGCCTCCCAAGCTCAGTCCAGCAGTCACTTGACAGCCAGAGAAATGCTGCGACTTCTGGGCCACATGGCCTCCACGGTACACGTGGTGCCCTACGCTCGTCTTCATATGAGAGCAGCTCAATGGACCTTGGCCACCCAGTGGACTCAAGCATCAGGAGCGCTCTCCGACCAAATACTCACCTCAAAGCGTCTGTTTTGGTCCCTCCAATGGTGGATATCCACCAAGAATCTGTTGTTGGGGGCCCCCTTCCAACCTTTGTTGCCCCAAGCAACCCTCACAACAGATGTCTCCCAAACAGGGTGGGGAGCCCATCTACAATCCCTCTCCACTCAGGGTATTTGGTCTCCGCAGGAGACCACCCTTCACATCAACCTCCTGGAACTGCGAGCAATCTTCTTTGCCCTCAAAGTCTTCCATACCCTCCTTGTCAACCTGACTGTCCTAGTTCAGACAGACAATCAGGTGGCCATGTTCTACGTAAACAAACAAGGAGGGACAGGCTCTCTGTCGCTTTGCAACGAAGCTCTCAGATTATGGGCCTTCGCCAGAGAGCATCAAATTCATCTTCTGGCAGTATATCTTCCAGGGGTTCAAAACTCTCGGGCAGACAGACTCAGTCGAGTTCTGCTTCCACACGAATGGTCCCTACATATGGACCAGATAGGCAGAATCTTTCAGGAATGGGGAACCCCGGACATAGACCTCTTTGCAAGTCCGTGGAATGCCAAACTTCCCCGGTTCTGTTCCAGGACTCCGTGTCAGGGAGCTCAGGCCAACGACGCCTTTCTCCTGCATTGGGGTCAGGAATTCCTATATGCCTTTCCACCCATTCCTTTGATTCCCAAGACTCTGTTCAAACTCCAGAGGGATCACGGATCGATGATCCTCATAGCTCCACGCTGGCCACGCCAAGTGTGGTTCCCTCTACTTCTGCATCTCTCCCAGGGACCCTCCCTGGACCTGGGAGCTGCGCCAGACCTTCTCTCTCAGGAGAAAGGGACTTTGTGGCACCCAAACCCCAAGTCCCTACACCTCAGAGCTTGGTTACTGAAGGCCTAAGCCTTCATGACTTCAATCTATCTCAACCAGTGAAAGATATCCTTCATGCCTCTAGGAAACCCTCCACGAGGCGTTCCTATGCTTTCAAATGGAAACGCTTTTCCATTTGGTGTGCTCAACAGGGTCTTGACCCTCTAGCACTTCCTTTGAATTCTCTACTAGACTATCTCCTGCATCTTTCTAATGCAGGCCTTAAGCCGAATTCAGTAAGAGTCCATTTGAGTGCTATTGCAGCATCCTTAAAACCTATAAATGGACAACCTGTCTCCTCTCATCCGCTTGTTGCAAGATTCATGAGAGACCTGACTCTAACTAAGCCTCCCATCCGACCTCCTCCGGTAGCATGGGACTTGAACCTAGTTCTAGGTCAGCTTATGAAGCCACCTTTTGAACCGTTGGTTTCTACCTCCTTGAAATTTCTTTCCTGGAAGGTCCTTTTCCTTATTGCAGTCACTTCGGCTCGCCGCATCAGTGAACTTACAGGCCTTAGTGGCTCATCCACCTTATACCAGGTTTCATCATGATAAGGTGGTCCTAAGGACGAATCCCCACTTTATGCCCAAAGTGGTCTCGCCTTTTCATCTTAATCAGGAGGTATATCTACCTGTCTTTTTTCCAGCTCCTCATGCATCCAGTGCAGAGAGGAACCTTCATACTTTAGATTGTAAAAGAGCTCTTGCCTTTTACCTCAACAGGACTCAGCCACATCGAAAGTCTTCCCAACTTTTCGTGCCTTTTGATCCTTCTCATTTGGGACTTCCAGTCTCCAAACGTACACTTTCCAATTGGATTGCTCAGTGTATTTCCTTTGCTTACCAGAGTAAGAATATTTCTCTGGAAGGCCATGTCACAGCTCACAATGTGAGGGCCATGGCCACTTCTATGGCTCATCTTCACTCTGTCTCCATAGATCAGATCTGTCGAGCCGCCACATGGGCCTCGGTTCATACCTTCACAGCCCATTACTGCTTGGACAAGGACTCCCGCCGGGATGCCTTGTTTGGTCAGGCTGTCCTCAAACACCTGTTCCATACTTGAACAACTCCTGCCCACCTTCCCAGGATGGATGCCTGAGATCCATACGAAGATGGCAAACCCTTGGAACGGGATCTCCCAGGCATCTTAGCTAGGGAGTCCCCATATGTGAGGACTTATTCCTGCTTGTTCCTGGAGATAGCACAGTTACTTACCTGTAACAGGTGATCTCTGGGAACAGCAGGAATTAGTCCTCACAACCCACCCACCTCCCCTAGGAGTTGTATCTTCTATCTATCTTCCTTTCCTCTCTCTATTGTCTCAGCTATAAACTCGAACTGAGGAGAGCTGGTCAGGAAGGCGGGAAGGCAGTGCGCATGTGCAGTGGGAGGCCCCAAAAGCTTCCTTCTGGGAAGCTGGGGAGCTTTCCCGCGCAGGCTCCGTCGGTACCGACGTACCCATATGTGAGGACTAATTCCTGCTGTTCCCAGAGATCACCTGTTACAGGTAAGTAACTGTGCTAAATCCAGTACTCGTGCTGGCGCATGTTCTTTCCTATTCGCCTCGCCTCGTTCGCTCGCTCAAACACGGTGGTTGCGACATGAACGTTCCTGTCAAATTTCAGTTTCTTGCAAGTTCATTATTACCTTTTGTTTGCTCAGTCGTAATCCAGCTTTATTCCGAAGTGGTTCACTACAGTTGTAGTTTGCAGTGCTGTGTATTTGTGATGGCTCACAGAGCCAGAGGTTGCGTCAACTCTCCGGGCAGTTTTTGTTTTATTTGTGGGGAATATACTGTGAAAAAGCGGCAGAGGAACATTTCTGCATTTATTAAAAAAGTATATTTCGCCTATTTCGGTTTGAAGTTAGGCGATCAAGACAAACCGTGGGCTCCTCACAAAGTGTGCAAGACATGTGAGGAAGATCTACGCTTATGGATGAAAGGTAAAAAACAAGCATTTCATTTCGGAATACCTATGATGTGGCGTGAACAAAGAGACCACAGCAGTGACTGCTATTTTTGCTCTTGCATTGTGAAGGGCTACAACTTAAAAAATAAGAACGTAATAAGTTACCCCAACCTTCCCTCAGCAATTAGGCCTATGCCTCATAGCAACGAAGTACCTGTGCCTGAACCACCAAAATCTTTGGATCATATTTGTGTGGACGGTTCTGATCATGATGAGACTCATCAGATGGCTTTTCCCGATGAGTCCAGTACTTCCGAGTTTGAAACTGAACCAGATCCGAAACCTGAACTTTTCTCTCAAGCTGAATTGAATGATTTAGTCTGGGATTTAGGACTCCCAAAAGATGCTGCCCAACTGCTAGGTTCTCGGCTTAAACAGAAAAATCTATTGTCACAGGAACAACTTTTTATTGGTACCGCAACCGCGAGACACAATTTTTGAAGTATTTCAGCAAAGAGGAAGATTTGGTATTTTGCAACGATATATACGGAGTGATGGAAAAGTTTAAACTCAAGTATGATCCTGCTGAATGGCGGCTGTTCATTGATTCGTCAAAAGACAGCATAAAAGGTGTTCTTCTTCATAATGGCAACACATTCGCTTCAGTTCCTATTGCTCACTCTGTTATTCTCCAAGAAAAATACGAGAATTTGGCCCTGATTCTTCAGAAGATTCGTTATGATGAGCATAAGTGGATGATTTGTGGAGACTTTAAAATTCTATCCATGCTATTAGGGCAGCAATCCGGTTTCACCAAATATCCCTGCTTCCTTTGCTTGTGGGATAGCCGGGCCCGCGACCTACACTGGGGGAAAAAAGACTGGCCAATTCGGGAGTATTTGAGACCCGGTGAGAAAAATGTTCTTCATGAGAGCTTGGTACCTCGTGATAAAATTCTATTACCACCTCTCCACATTAAGTTGGGTCTCATTAAGCAATTCATCAAGTCCCTTCCAAAAGATGGTGAGTGCTTTCGGTACCTTTGCTCAAAGTTCCCCCGACTTTCTGAAGCAAAGCTAAAGGAAGGAGTGTTTGTTGGCCCTGATATAAGGAAACTCATTTCAGATGGAGCATTCGCTGAAACGATGTCTGAGAAGGAAAAAGAAGCCTGGGATTCCTTCAAGGATGTTGTTCTCAAATTCTTGGGGAACAGGCGGGATGAGAACTATAAGGATATTGTTGCCAGGATGCTCAATGCCTTCAAAGAACAAGGCTGTAACATGAGCCTGAAAGTCCATTTCTTGCACTCCCATGTGAACTACTTTCCCGAAAACTTGGGGGCGTACAGTGAAGAACAAGGTGAAAGGTTTCACCAGGACATCAAGGACGCAGAGAGAAGGTACCAAGGAAGATGGAACACCACTATGATGGCTGATTTCTGCTGGTTGCTGCTGCAGGAAACCCCAGATGAAAAATACGCCAAGCAGCGCACCAAGAGAAGCATTCGGGGGAAGAAGAAACGGGCCCACCAGGAGATTGATTGACCCAAGAATGACTTTAAAATCTAAACTGTGTTGACAAATATCGTGTTTAACTTTGAAATAAAAATTTGCTAGTTATTACCACAGTGTCGGATCTCATTTATTAGAATTTTATTTTCACACCATCGGGTGTTTGTCTTCATGTATTGCAATGGTGCGGTTTGCGTTTTCTATTCTTACATACATACCTGTACAACATTTTTTGCACATTTCTTTGCTTTGCTTTGTGTCTAACCTCGCTCTTATATGCTCAATGTTTGTGCACATGTATGTGGCTGTTTTAAGTGCAGACAATTTTGCTACCATCACAGTGTGTTTTGTTGACATTACTCTATTCTTATGTGCTGCCTTGTTACAATTTTCTTTATTCTTATTTGAATAACTACTAAACAATTAGTATAAAGAATTCATCCAAGAAACTTTTATCTCGATCGCACTCAATCTGAAACGTTCACCTCAAACTGCTAACCCAATGTAGCAAAAAATCTGTACGTGATGGAGCAAATTGGTTACCAGATTTGGATTCAGCGCACCAAAAAACGTAAAAATCAATCGAAACATTAGAGGCAGTTTAAAAAAAATTTTTTTTAGTGTACCTGTGTTATCCTTTCAGGTACGCGTACCGGTTCCTCTTCCCGTCCCCGAGCCAACGCGCCTCGGCATCGCTCCTTGGGACCATTTTCTTGTTTTTTCTCAAGGTGTCCCTTGACCAGCATTTCACGCCCTTTTTGGCAGTAGGCCTTTGGCCCTTGCCCGGGTTCAAGGGCCCGTTTTTCGCCATGGCCTCCAGTGGCTTCAAAAAATGTGATCGGTGCAGTAAGAGGATGTCCCTCACCAACCCACATGACTGCTGTCTCCATTGCCTCGGGCTGGACCACGACAACTTGGGCTGTGACCTTTGCAAGTCCATGTCCACAAAGACCATCAAGACCCATCAGTTGAAGCAGGAGAAGTTGTTCCATAGATCCAGCTCTTTTCCAGAGTCCCTGGTGGCAACACGTTCCAGGGCTCCCTCCGCTACCTTGGTGTCCCACTATGCCCGGGCTGCCTCAGCGTTCCACGGCCGCACTTTCTCCAAGAGGAGCCTCCCAGAAGGTGGAAAACAAGAAGAGCCCGAAAACTTTGAAGACTGCCTTGGAGGATGGGTCTGGAAAAGTGGATAAATCTCACACCATGCCCCACAGACCCCAGCGTGAGTCCGAGGGGTCTGAGTGGGAGCAGCCTCACCAGCTGGCCCGGAAGAAGTTGACAGCATTGGGCAACCGACCTTGGACCCCTGAGGCCATTCTGGTCAACAGAACAGACGCTGGGCCTGAAGCCATCTGTGCCTGCCTTGAAGGCTGCAGAGCCATCTGGCATGGAGACCAGAATGGTGACCTTGGAGCGCAGTATCATTGCCCTCCTTGCCAGCAGCAGGCGTTGATGTCTGGTTCTTCCAGTTCATCCGCCTCAACAACGGGACCCTTAACGTCGAGGGCTTCCCCGCTCGTCGAGCTGATACTCAAGTGCCACGGGCCTCAAGAGAGCCATCGGCATCGGACGAGGTCCTGGTCCTATTCCTCGGGACACCGGTTCTCTCCAGGGATAGTGGGCCTTTGGGCTCTGGGCTCGACCACAGGAGCCACGAAGACTTGGATTCTTCCTTTGACTTTGAGTCAGCCTGGGAGACTGAGGATGAGGAGTCTCCAGACACCCAGCGACACAGAGATGTGCCCTCGGACTTGTCTCCACTGGTGTCGCGGCACTGTTCCCCACCCGAAGATGTTGCTGTCCTTGACTTGGTGCGGGATATGGCAAATGCTCTCGCGTTTGAGACCACGGCAGAGGAGGACCCCTGCATGGAGGAACTTGAGATCCTCCAGTACGAGGCCACTCTGAAGGAGGCCCTTATGGTCCCGTCCCTCCAATCCTCAAGCGCCACTGCCTCCGTATGTGGGAAACACCAGTGTTGGTGCTCATTGTGAAGCAGATGGCTTGACTCCATGTACCGAGTCCACCGAAGCCTGGGGTTCCAAAAATTCCAGCTCCCTCACAATTCTATGGTCGTCGTGTTGGCCATGCGGTGACTCAAGAGCCAAAAGACTCATTCCTCGGTGCCCCTGGGTAAGGAGGCCCGGAACTTGGATGCCCTCGCTGAAAGTGCTACCGGGGCTCAATACTGGTTTGTTGAGTCCAATCTTACCAGTTGCACTTTGGCAAGTACCTAAAGGAACTGGCAAGGGAGCTCACCGGTTTCTCTTCAGGCCTCGATAGGGAACCTCTTAAGTGGTTCAAGTCACTGGCCTCGGCAGTCAAGGAGTGCTCAAAATTTCTGTCTCGAGCAGCATACGATGGCTTTTAATCCTGAGCCAAAGTGGCCGCCGCGGGCATTGGGGCCTGGCGCCAGGCATGGCTGCAGTTGTCTGATGTCGATCAATGGGTCCAGAACAAACTCATTGATGTCCCTTGCACTGGAGAGAACCTCTTTGGAAAAACCATGTCAGACAAGGCTGCTGAGATAAAGACTGAGTTCCTGACCAGGGTCAGACTCTTGAAGAAGACCTCGGTGCACTCCCGTAAAAAGACCCCGGGGAAGAAGTCTTTCTTCCCGAGAAAGAAGGGGGTGTTTGGTAATGCCACACAGTACCAGACCTTCTCTGCCTCACAGCAGGGACAACAGTCCAAGGGGCCAAGGGCATGGCCCCCGCAAGCCTAAAACCCTTAAGACCCAGGCAGCGGCCCCGACCCAGCCTGGAGGGAGTTTTTGACTCTGTGGGTATGGCCGCCTCTTCCCCAGGAGGCCCTCAGCAGCCCACAGGGGGACATCGGACCATGTTTTCAGACATGTGGTCCTCCATCACCACTGATTCCTGGATGCTGCAAGTAGTCAAAGAGGGATACGTCCTCTGCAACAGATGCAACCCTCGTTCTTCCCAGGAGCCACGCATAAGGCCTCTCTCCTTCACCAGACACTGCTCCTCACCAAGCTCGCAGGCCTCTTCACGGACAAGGCAGTGGAGCCAGTGCTCAAGTATCACTGGAGCAAAGGCTTCTACATCAGATAGTTCCTCGTTCCCAAGTGAACAGGGGGCCTCGGGCCCATCCTGGACCTATGGGACTTGAACAGATTTCTGGTGAGGAAGAAATTCAAGATGCTCTCCCTTTGAACACTGCTGCCTTACCTCCAGTAGGGACACTGGCTATGCTCTTTAGACCTGAAGGATGCTTATATATACATCCTGATCCATCCCAACCACCAACAGTACCTTTGGTTTGTGGTGGGAGGAGGTCACTACCAGTACAGGGTGCTACCCTTCAGGCTGGCGTCTTCACCAAGTGCCTAGCTGTGGTCGCAGCCCACCTTTGTCTCCAAGGGGCCTTCATCTTTCTCTAACTGGACGACTGACTGATAAGGGGAGGCACAGCTGCAGAAGAACACCTTGTTACCGAGCGCATCATCCACGCCCTGCAGCGTCTGTGGTTTGTCATTAGCTACCCCAAGTCCCACTTCTCCCTGGCTCAGAACCTGGAGTTCAGCTGGACACCCTCCAGGCCAAGACCTTCCTCCTCCACGGTCCACGTGACTCCAAACGCCTGCCTTCATATGAGGGTGGCTCTGTGGTGCCTCTGCTCCAGTGGACACAAGCCACAGCGGGCTTCGAGACAGAGTAAAGTGACCCACCAGTTGGTGGACTCCCTTGACTGGTGGCATATTCCCCGCCACCTTCAGGCTGGGATGCCCTTCCAGGCCACCCACCCCCCAGAGGGTCCTTACTACGGACGCCTCCCTGTGAGGATGGGGAGCTCATTGCGAGGACCTCTGCACCCAAGGCACATGGTCCCAGATGGAGTGCTAGTTGCAGAAAATACTCCTGGAGCTCTGGTCGATATTTCTGGCCCTCCGAGCCTTTTGTCACCAGTTGCAGCA
The DNA here is from genome assembly GCA_033557465.1 of Ichthyophis bannanicus. Taxonomy (NCBI): domain Eukaryota; kingdom Metazoa; phylum Chordata; class Amphibia; order Gymnophiona; family Ichthyophiidae; genus Ichthyophis; species Ichthyophis bannanicus. Next base: position 920,553,429 of record CM066035.1, on the reverse strand, counting down.
GTTGGTGCTGGTCCAGATGGACAACCAAGTCGAAATGTTCTATGTCAACAAACAAGGGGGCAGATTGTACTCCCTTTACCAGGAAGCGATCCCAAACGTATACTGTCTATTTGTGTGGCGGACTTTATCGTCTTTGTCTATGAGCAGGTGGGGCTCCCGCTGGAGGGCCATGTCACGGTGCATCTTGTCGGGGCCATGGCAACCTCTTTGTCAAACCTGCACTCCGTTCCTGTGGTGGACATCTGCCAGGCTGGCACCTTGTCTTCAGTCCATACCTTTGCAGCCCGTTACTGCCTGAAAAGGGAGTCCCGACGGGACAGGTTCTTCGGCCAAGCTGTGCTCTATAATCTTTTCGAGGTTTAGGCAACTCTTACCCTCCGACCCTTCTGTGTTTAGGCTACTGGAGTGCTGGTTTCCATCGGACACAGGGGTCTTACTGTAGTGTGTAGCCATGGACTCTGTTGCTGCTGAGGGCGACCATAATTTTTCACTATGGGCTTTCGGTAGCCTGTAGCAGGGAAGTTCCATATGTTATATTTATTTTATTTATTTAGCAATGCTTATCTACCACTTTTCGTCAGGTCAAAACAGTGTACATTCAGGTACGGTATATACTTCCATTGTCCCTGAAGGGCTCGCAATCTACATTTTGTACCTGAGGCAATGGAGGGTTAAGTGGCTTGCCCAAGGCCACAAGGAGTGCCTGTGGGACTAGAAACCCCAGTCCCTCCGGCCCGAAGTTGCTGCCCTCTAGTGGGACATATGTAACATATTAACATAGTATATGGCGGCAGATAAACACCAGTATGGTCCATCTAGTCTACTCAGCAAGGCGGCAAGAGTAGGTGCACCTGCCCTCGTGCAGGGCACCGCTCCACATGCCTTTGTTTAAGGGTGTACCCACCGCTCCGTGTAGGTCACCCCTATTTACTGAGATATAAGAGATAGTTATGTTTGCTTTGATTTTATCCTGTTGCTATACAGGGATCCATTGTGTCTGTCCCATGCCATTTTGAATTCTGTCACTGTATTTGCCCCCACCACTTCCATTGGGAGGACATTCCAAGCATCGACCACCCTTTCAGTGAAGAAGTATTTCCTGACATTGCCTTTCAGTTTACCCCCTTGAAGCTTCATATTATGCCCTCTAGTTTTACAGCTTCCCTGTCTTTGGAAGAGGTTTGTTTGTTCATTAATACTCTTTAAGTATTTAAAGGTCTGAATCATGTCTCCCCTTTCTCTCCTCTCCTCCAGCGTACACATTTTTAGGTCTTCAAGTCTCTTCTCATACATCTTCTGACACAGGCTCCAAATAATTTTGTTCGCCTTCCTCTGAACTGTTTCCAGCCCTTTTATGTACTTTGCGAGATATGGTCTCCAAAACTGAACATGATATTCCAAGTGAGGCCTCACCAGCAACTTGCACAGTGGCATTAGTACCTCTTCTGCTGGTAATTCCTCTTTGTATGCAACCCAGCATCCTTCTGGCTTTTGCCACCACCTGTCACACTGTTTCGTCACCTTGAGATCCTCAGAAACAATCACTCTAAGGTCCTTCTAGTCCATGCACACCAACCTCTCGCCCACTATCACATACAATTCCCTTGGATTTCTGCTTCCCAAGTACATGATAGTGCACTTCTTTTCATTGGTCTAATGCTTGGCAGTTAAGATTTATTCTTCCAGCTTTTGTAGATCTTTCCTCATGTTTTCCACTCCCTCTGTTGCAAATTTTCTTGTAATCTGCAAAAAGAGTTTACCATTCAGTCCTTCAGCAATATCACTCACAAATAAATTGAACAGTACTGGCCCCAGGACAAAACCCTGGGGCACACTGCTAATTACCTTCCGTTCATCCGAGTGAGTTCCATTTACCATCACCTTCTGTCGTCTGTCAGTCAACCGATTTCTGATTCAGTTTACCACCTTGGGACCCATCCCCAAGCTGTTGAGTTTATTGATAAGGCTCCTATGAGGAATAGTATCAAAGGCTTTGCTGAAATCTAGACAGATCATATCCATCGCATGCCCTTGATCTAGTTCTCTGATCACCCAGTCAAAGAACTCAATCAGATTTGTTTGGTAAGATCGTCCTTTGGTAAAACCATGTTGCCTTGGAGCATGCAACCTGTTTCGAGTAAGACCACAATTCGCTCTTTCAGGAGCGTCTCCATTACTTTTCCCGCCACCGAGGTAAGGCTTACTGGCCTGTAGTTTGTCACTTCCTCCCTATTACCACTTTTGTGGAGAGGTACCACATCAGCACTTCTCCAGTTCTGTGGAACTTTTCCTGTCTCCAAGGATCTATTAAAAACATCCTATAATGGCCCTTTAAGAACCTCTCTGAGCTCTTTTAGTGTCCTGGGATGTATCCCATCTGGTCCCATGACCTTGGCCACTTTCAGTTTTGCAAGCTGCTCTAACACATCTTCTGTGAATGGTGTGGTATCTACTCCATTCCCATTTGTATATTTGTCAATCACAGGTGGTCCTTCTCCTGTATTTTCTCTAGTAAAAACAGAGCAGAAGTATTTGTTTAGCATTTTCACTTTTTCAATGTCACTTTTCACAAATCCGTTTTCAGCACTTTTGAGTCCTGCATTTCCACCTCTGATTTTCCTTCTCTCCTGAATATACCTGAAAAACGTTTTGTCGCCACACTTCACATCTTTCGCCATCTTTTCTGCCTTTGATTTTGCTATCCTTATTTCTCTTTTTCTCTCTTTTAGTTTGATCCTGTATTCTTTTCTTTGTTCCGCTGTTTCCAAACTTGTGAAAGCTGTGTTTTTTGCCTTTATTTGTGCCGCCACTTTGGAGAACCAAATGGGTTTCCTATCTCCAGGAACAAGCAGGAATGTAGTCTTCACATATGGGTATCGTTGGTACCAACGGAGTCCACATGGGAAGGCTCCCCAGCGTCCAATAGGAAAGCTTTTGGGAGCATCCCACTGCGCCTGTGCCGCTGCCTTCCCACCTTCCCAACTCTCCCTCTTCTGTTCTTCGTTTTCCGCGGAGCCGACAGGCAGCAAACTCTGTCACTGCAGAAAATTTTCTTTTTTGTGGTCGCATCTGCCTTCCTGTCGATGCCCATACTGGTACTTCCTGTGTTTTCTTTATTTTCTTTATCTTCTCAAAATTAAAAAAATAAAGAAAGTTTCTTTCCTTTTTTTTTCGGGGATCTTTCCCCTGTGGGTGCTTAGGTACCATTTTGGGCACTAGGCCCTATTTTCTTTCCGAATGGAGAAACCATCTAGTGGTTTCAAAAAATGTTCAAAATGTAGCAGTACTATTTCTGCTACCGACACCCATGATTGGTGTCTCAAATGTTTAGGTCCTGATCATTTACCATCGGAGTGTCTCCTTTGTAGAAAGATGACCAAGAGAGGCCTGCAGAACAGAGCTGCAAAACCCGACGCCCTCTTTCCCTCAGATGCAATGTCCGTTGCATCGACATCAACCAGGGCTTCATCTTCCTCCCATGGATCTCAGGTAACTAAATCCAGGTCTTCCAAGACCGGCCGGACCTCGAAGGGTAGATCTTCTTCTAAGCATCTAGAAGCTGTTAGCGTTGCTCTCGTGGAAAACTCACCGGCCAAACAGCCCGGTGGGTGGTCCCTGCCTCCAAAGCATTAACGGGGTTCCAGGATGTTCCCGAGGCTTCCACCTCCAGAGAACTCTTTGTGCCATGTTCTGGGGTCGTGGCCTGCTCTGCCGGTACTGACACCCAGACATTGGCGGGCTCCATGGATCAAATAATCCTAGCCATCGAGTGCAGTCTTGTGGCACTCTTAGCAGCTTCGGTACCGCCCAGGCTGCTACAGTCGGTTCCGCAGTCTTCGGTACCTATACAGGTACCGAATGTACCTGCGTCGACCGATGTGCCTCTCTCCATGCTTCCTCCCATGCCAGCCCTTGAATCGGTATCTGGTATCGAGGGTCCAGTATTGAGGCAGTCCGATGCTGGCTTTGATCGGTACCGGCATCAAGGAATACGAGAACATCCGGCACGTAGATACTTTGAGTCCTCCGATTCAGAGGATTCTGTCGGTACTGGAGTGGCTCTTCTGAAGGATCCCTCTCCTTCACCAGAACGTTGGATGTCTCCTCCAGAGGACATGTCCTTTCAGGACTTCATACGTGATGTAGCCCGGGGACTCTATCACCATGACCCTGGAGAAGGAGCCGAGAGCTGAAGAATTAGAAATTCTTCAGTATCCAGCAGCTCCTAAGGAGACTGCTACCCTTCCCATTCACCGAATTTTGCATGACCTCATGCTAAGGATGTGGGAAATGCCTTTAACGGTGTCTCCACACTCTTGGAGACTCGATACAATGTACCGAGTTCCCCAATGTCCTCGTTTTCAGAAAACACAATTGCCACACTATTCTATGGTAGTGGAATCAGCAATGCACAGAATCAACAGTGCTAAGACGCAGTCTTCCAACCCTCCAGGTTGCGAAGTGAGGACACTCGATGGCTTCGGGCGTCGATGCTTTCAATCCTCAATGCTGTTGGCCAGAATAAGTTCTTATTTACTCTATATGGGTATGTTTCTTCGGGAAGGTACATGAGATTTGGAACTCATGGCTCCACTTCTTCCCGATGACAAGAGGGCCGACTTCCTCACTCTGGCCAAACATGCCCAGAATGTGTCTAAGTTCATGAACCGTGCAACCTTTGATTGCTTTGAGTGCATTAGCAGAACTTCTGCTATTTTCATCAGTGCACGTCGTATTGCTTGGTTATAAGCATCAGACTTGGAACAGTGGGTGCAAGACAAGCTGGGGAATATTCCTTGCACAGGGGAAAATCTCTTTGGTAAGGATTGGCAGGACAAAGCTTCTCAGCTTGAGTCCGAAAACACTACCTTGAATAGGCTATCAAGGGTTAATGCCAACCCAGTTAAGAAAAAGGTAACTAAGAAACCCTTTTTCAACAAGAAAAAAAAATTCTATCCATCTTACACCCAGACTGTCCACTACCCAGTCCATGCTCCCCAAAAAGGGCAGCAGCAACCCAAACAGAGGAAGGCCCAAGTTCCCAGAGCTCAACCAGCTCAGCAGACACAGCCTCCTCAGGGGCTTTGACTCCTTCCTAGAGAACCTAGTCATCCTGCCTCTAAAGGGTCCAGAGCCGCTCACCATTCCAGGCAGACTCTGTCATTTTGCCGAAAGGTGGCAGCAAATAACATCAGAGCAGTGGACTCTCTCCATTGTAACAGAGGGGTGCAAACTCCATTTCCACAGTATGCCCCCTCCCACCATCACAAGAGAGTTCAGTTCTCGGGCCCCCTTCACCACTCTTTTGTGTCAAGTGGTCACCTCACTACTTGCTCAAGGGGCAATAGAGGAGGTGCCTGTGTCCCAACAGGGCATGGGTTTCTACTCCCCCTACTTCCTCATCTCAAAGAAGACAGGGGTACAGGCCCATTCTGGACCTCAGGGAGCTAAACAAGTATCTGTTCTGAGAAAAATTTAAGATGATCTCTCTCAGAATACTTCCTCCTTTCATTCAGAGTCAGGATTGGCTATGTTCTCTAGATCTAAAGGATACATATACACATATCCCTATCCATGCAGATCGGAGGAGGTTTCTTCGATTCCTCTTTCAGGGAAGACATTACCAGTACAGGGTTCTACCCTTCTGACTGGCTTCCGCCTCAAGAGCTTTTACAAAATGCATGACAGTAGTAGCAGCATTCTTGAGAACCCTGGGGATATTTGTGTTCCCCTACTTAGACGACTGGCTCATCCGAGCACCGACAGTTCCAGAAGCCAGCTCCGCTCTCTCCTGTACAATGCAAATTCTGCATTACTTGGGGCTGGTCATCAACCTCCCAAAATCTCTTCTCACCTCTTCTCAGTCTCTAGAGTTCATAGGGGCTCTTCTAGACACAAGGCAGTCAAGGGCTTTCCTCTCACAACCACAATGTGCTCATATAATCCAGTTGACCTCTCAAGCAGCTCTGAAAACCTCTCTAACTGCTCGTGAAATGCTTCAGTTGCTGGGGCATATGGCATCCACTGTTCATGTGGTCCCCTATGCTCGCCTACACATGCGGACAGCCCAGTGGACCCTAGCCTCTCAGTGGACACAAGCATTGGGTCGTCTGAGGGACAAAATCAGAAACTCTACACGCCTCATTTTGTTCCTACAGTGGTGGCAGTCACTGGAAAACCTTTTTGTAGGATCTCCTTTTCAGCAACCACTGCACCAAGCTACCTTGACGACGGATAGGTCCAAGTTAGGTTGGGGAGCTCATATGGACAGTCTCTCCACTCAGGGTCTCTGGACTGAGCAAGAGGCTTGTCTTCACATAAACCTCCTGGAACTCAAAGCCATTTTCTATGCTCTTCAAGTATTTCAGGACAGCCTGAGCTACAAGATGGTTCTTGTCCAGACCGACAGGTAGGCATGTTCTGTGTGAACAAGCAAGGTGGGACAGGCTCTCAGGCGTTGTGCAGCGAAGCTCTATGCCTCTGGGCCTTCACCAGAGGCCTTCAGATCCACCTATTAGTGGTGTATCTTCCAGGCACACAAAATCTCTTTGCAGACAGTCGAGTACAGCTGTCACACGAGTGGTCCCTTCATCCAGAGCAAATTGCTCAAATCTTTCGGATCTGGGGAACTCCAAATATAGACCTCTTTGCAAGTCCTCAGAATGCCAAACTTCCCCGGTTCTGTTCCAGAATTCCAGCTCAGAACTGTCAGGCAAGGGATGCTTTCCATCTCCATTGGGGTCGTGACTTCCTCTTTGCCTACCCATCCATTCCCCTTATTCCCAAAACCCTATTCAAGCTTCAGAGAGACAGGGGCCATATGATCCTCATAGCCCCATGCTGGCCACAACAGACGTGGTATCCACTGCTTCTGCGTCTCTCTCAAGCCAAGCCTCTGGAGTTGGCATGTGCTCCAGATCTTTCCCAGGAGAATGGGATGCTATTACACCTGAATCCTCAATTGTTGCACCTGATGGTGTGACTGCTGAAAGCCTAGCGTTTAGGGATATTAACCTTTCTCAGCAGGTTAAAGATATCCTTTTGGCTTCAAGAAAACCTTCCACAAGGCGGGCCTATGCCTTTAAGTGGAGAAGGTTCTCTATTTGGTGTTCAAAAAAAGAACTTAATCCTTTTTCAGTTCCAGTGGAGGCGTTACTGGAGTATCTTCTCTATCTACCTCTGGTCTTAAGACCAATTCAGTGAGCGTCCACCTCAGTGCCATTGCAGCTTTCCACAAGCCCTTTGATGGACAACCTATCTCCTCTCAACCGCTTGTAGCGCGGTTTATGAGAGGCCTACTCTTAACTAAGCCTCCCATTAAGCCACCACCGGTGGCATGGGATTTAAACCTTGTCCTTGGGCAGCTTATGAAACCGCCCTTCGAACCCTTAGCCACTACATCTCTAAAGTTTCTTTCTTGGAAGGTAATCTTCCTAATTGCCCTCACTTTTGCAAGGCGCATCAGTGAGTTTCAGGTTTTAGTGGCTGATCCTCCTTATACAAGGTTCCACCATGATAAAGTAGTTCTCAGGACTCACCTTCACTTTATGCCAAAGGTGGTTTCGCCTTTTCATTTAAACCAGTCGGTTTACCTTCTTGTATTCTTCCCTAGGCCTCATGCCTCTAGTGCAGAAAGGAATTTTCACACTCTGGATTGTAAAAGAGCTCTAGCCTTTTACCTTGATAGAACTAAGCAACAAAGAAAGGCTTCACAGCTTTTTGTTGCCTTTGACTCCAGTCATCTTGGATTACCAGTTTCCAAGAGCTCTCTCTCTAAGTGGATTGTAGATTGCATATCCTTTACCTATGAGAGTAAGAGACTTTCTCTCGAAGGTCATGTCACAGCTCACAATGCGAGAGCAATGGCGGCCTCTATGGCCAACCTTCGCTCAGTGTCCATTGATGACATTTGTAGAGCAGCCACTTGTTTTTCGATCCACACCTTTGCAGCCCATTACTGTTTGGAAAAGGACTCCCATTGGGATGCCTCATTTGGCCAGGCTGTTCTCCGGCATCTCTTTCAGACTTAGAACAACTCCTACCCGCCGTCCCGGGTTTCGATGCCAGAGATCCTTAGGAGGAAACATGACCCACCTAAACCTGGGTTTAGCAGCTTCTGGGGTCATCCCCCTGGCATCTCTCAGCTTGGGAGTCTCCATATGTGAAGACTACATTCCTGCTTGTTCCTGGAGATAACGTAGTTACTCACCTGTAACAGGTGATCTCCGGGAACAGCAGGAATTGAGTCTTCACAACCCACCCTCCTCCCCTAGGAGTTGTATCTATCTCTCTCTCTCTCTCTCTTTTTCTCTCTTTTTCTCCTTTTGTCTCAGCTACAAACTCAACTGAAGAGGGATAGTTGGAAAGGCGGGAAGGCAGCGGCGCAGGAGCAGTGGGATGCTCCCAAAAGCTTTCCTATTGGATGCTGGGGAGCGTTCCCGCATGGGCTCCGACGATACCCATATGTGAAGACTCAATTCCTGCTGTTCCCGGAGATCACCTGTTACAGGTGATTAACTATGCTTTTCCTCTTGTTTTTATTTACTTTCCTTACATACATATATGTTGCTCCTTTTATTGCCTCCTTTAGTTTAGCCCATTGCAGTTCCACTTCCCTTATCCCCTCCAACCCTGCCAACTCCTCCTTTAGGTACTTGGCCATTTTGCCGAAGTCAGTGTTTTTGAAGTCTAGGATTTTGAGCTTGCTGTGATTGGATTCTCCCTTTACTTTTATCTCAAACCACACTGTGTGATGATCTCTGCTGCTCACATGGGCACCCACCCGGATATTTGACACGCTGTCTCCATTGGTGAGCACTTAATCCAGTACCAAGCACTCCCTGGTCGATTCCATCACCATTTGTCTAAGTAATGCATCTTGGAAAGCATCCACAATTTTTTTACTTCTTAAGGAATACTCCAGTTCACATCAGGTATATTAAAGTCACCCAATATGATCACTTCCCTCTTCATGGCTATCTTTGCAGTATCAGCAATCAATTCGCTATCCATTTCTTTGCTTTGGGTTGCAGGTCTCTAGACTGCACCAGTATGGATGACAGTGCCATCTCCTATTTCAACACAATCCACAGTGCTTCTTCTTTCCCCATGCCCCCTGCATTTCAGGACTGACTGCCTGCTTGTTCCCAGAGAAACTGTAGTTACTCACCTATATCAGGTGTTCTCCAGTGACAGCAGGAATCAGTCTTCACAACCCTCCTTCCTCCCTTTGGAGTTGCTTCTTTACCATCTTTTCTTTTTTGCCATCTCTTAGTTATGTCATCTGACTGAGCAAGATGGCACCTTTGGCAAGATGGCATGGTAGCATCTCCCAAAGGCTTTCTTTGAAAGCTGGGGAGAGGCTTCCGCGAGGGCTTAGTCGGTGCCAACGTCACCTAAATGTGAGGACGTATTCCTGCTGTCCCCAGAGAACACCTAATCTCCAGGAACAAGCAGGAATATAGTCTTCACATATGGGTATCGTCATTACCGACGGAGCCTGTGCGGGAACGCTCCACAGCGTCCAATAGGAAATCTTTTGGCAGCATCCCACTGCGCCTGCGTTGCTGCCTTCCCGCCTTTCCAACTCTCCCTCTTAAGTTTTTCATTTTCCGCGGAGCCAACAGGCAGCAAACCGTGTCACCACAGAAAATTCTGCGTTTCTCCACTGGCTTTAGCTTCTCTGTGTTTCTGGGCAATTTTCAGAGCTTCTTCCATCATCCATTTTGGCCGTTTTTTCTTTTTCACCTTTTGTAGAGACTTCTCGCTTTCTTCCAACACAATCTTCTTGATGTCATTCCATAACTCTTCTGGAGCTCTGTCATTTGTATCTAAAGCAGCAAATCGATTTTGCAGGCAGTCTTTAAATTCCAGTGGTATATTCTCAAGGTCATATTTTGCTGCATTCATGAGTGCTTTGCTCTTTTTCAACTTTAGCTTGAGTTTGCATATAGTAGTTGATGATCTGTACCACAGTCAGCTCCAGGTTTTGTCTTTATTGATGTTATAGAGCTTTTCCATCGTTGACTTCCACAGATGTAGTCAATTTGATTTTTATACAATCCATTGTGTGAAGTCCATGTGTACAGTCGCTGCTTGTGTTGCTGGAAGAAGGTGTTTGAGATGAATAGATCGTTGGTCCTGCAGAATTCTATCAGTCTTTCTCCAGCTTCATTTCTGTTGCCAAGTCCATATTTTCCAACTACTTTGCCTTCTTCTTTGTTGCCACCGCTTTGACCCGGTGAAAAGCGGGATATAAATACAGTTAAATAAATAAATAAACGTATAAACTTTTGCGTTCCAGTCACCCATGACTTATCAGGATATCCTGTTTGCATGTTCTGTCAATTTCAGCTTATACTTGTTCATAGAACTCTTCAATTTCATTCCCTTCTGCAGCTGTTGTTGGGGCATATACTTGAATTATAGTTTTGTTGATAGGCATTCCTCGTAGATGAATAGAGATTAAGCGTTCGCTGACCTCATTGTATTTCATTACAGTTCTTTCAAGTTTCTTCTTTATTATAAATGCAACACCATTTCTTCTTTCTCTTTCATTTCCAGCATAGTAGACCTTGTGATCATCTGATGCAAAGTGCCCGATGCCAGTCCAGTTCAGTTCGCTGACACCCAACAGATCAAGTTGTACACGTTCCATTTCATTCTTGACCACCTCCAACTTCCCTTGGTTCATGCTTCGTACGTTCCATGTTCCAATGTGTAAGACATCTTTACAGCTTCTGACTCTCATTTCATGCGTAGCTACCTCAGCAGTCAGACGTCCCGAGGGCTTTGATCCAACCACATCATAAATGCTGGCTTTACTCTGAAAAGTCTTCAGCTCTTCCCCAGTAGCTAGCTGAGTACCTTCCGACCTGGGGGTCTCATCTTCCAGCACTATAGCACAATTTGTTTTGTTTTAACTATCCATTGGGTTTTCATGGCAAGATACAGAAGTAGATTGCTGGGCCTTTCTTCCACGCAGTTTAAGTTTGGTGGTGTTGCCGTTATCACAGAAATGTGATCCTCCGCCGTCAACACTATCCCATTCTGCTGCTGCCCAGATGGGTAGTTTGTCTTGGTCTGGTACCTCAGCTGAGACCTGTCCATCTTGGGAGACCCTGCCAGTAGTTAAACTACCGATAGTTTAGCTCTCAGCATCACTGATGCACACAAGCCCTCACAGCACGACAAGCTGCAAACCAAGTGAGGGAGTAATTATATACCATAAATGGTATTTTATGCATGTATATTTATGCGTAAAAAGTCTATAAAATTACTCCTCTCCTTTTAAAAATCCATAGGTTTAAATGCCTCCCATCCCCTATCGCTGGGAATGCATCCGCTCACTACACAGGAAATGGAATAAGAAGCATCTTTTTACCAACATATCAGAGGCTAGCAAATTTCTAGCATGCTATTAGTGCAGGTAAAGCATGGATATGGCTTTGAAAAATACCCCCCCGTTTCTATGCTTGAATGTTGCCACTATTTTGACTCCTGTATCCTCTTCCGGAAGTCTAGGTTACTGTTTCATCAGCCCATGTAAACCCTAAAGATACCTTAGGTCTGCAATGTTCCTATGTTCATCATTCCATGTAACCCCTAACATTGGTCTCAAGTTCTGTCCAACCTGTGTATTTGTAAACCGCCTTGACTCTAAGATTAGACGGTATATAAAAAAGTTAAGTAAATTAAATATGTAAGTATGTCTATTACAGATGTCCACTGCCTTCTCCACAAACAGGTCTATTTCCTCCCATTCCTTCGAGAGTTTCTCTCCCTATAGATCCAAAGGATGACCCCTTGTCTACAGAACATGCTACTGTTCAGAATTTTAGAGAGTACAAAGACATATTTACCTGGGAGCTTTTCATAAATTGTTTTAATGTCAGTATTTAGGAAAATTTGTGTACATCTGGAGTCTTAGCAAAATCAGATAATTACTTTTCGCATAATAGCTCTAGGTATGGGATTCTTGTAAATCTGAGGTCTTCCTATCGTTTTTCCTCAAAGGAATGACATTTCCAATTGTACAAGAGTCTCAGCTGTCACCTTCTGATGCTGCTGTGACATCTTAGGGTGGTTGGGTACCAGGGTAATTTGTAACCGGTTACTCAACTTCTCTGATCAGTACATGCCGAAGTTATGCCAGTTTTGAAAGGGAATTTAAGAGCAAATTATTCAGCAAACGTAGCTGGGCAAAGTTCCAGCTGCTACTTGGGATGCACAACATTTACTCACAAATTTATGGGCCCACTTAAAATTTAAACCTCTTACCGATCCTCCAGAAACATATCAGCCCGCCATAGGTGAGAATATGCAGGGACTGCAGAGCCGGCTGAGGTACATGGCATTCTCCAGGACCAAGCAGGAAGTCAGTCCTCACATATGGGAGACGTCGGCGCCGACGGAGCCCTCGTGCGGAGCATTTCCCCAGCTTTCAAAGAAAGCCTTTGGGAATTGCAGCGCGCATGCGCGGTCCCCCATCCCGCCCAAGGGTGCCATCTTGCTTAGTCTTCTTTTTTCCGCGGAGCCCGACGGACGTAGCTCGTTTTTCCCCGAGGAAAAAGTTGATTTTCCCTATTTTTCTCTTTTTTTCTCCGGTTCGACACCGGATCCTTTTCCCACTCGGACCGATACGCCGGTATTGAGTCCTTTTCTCTCTTTTTCGGTTTTTGTCCTTTGTGACTGGCGTTCGCGCCTTTTTTCTTTTTTCCCTGGCAGCCCGGTCTTTTGACCTAGCAGGGGCCCTTTTTCCCCCAATGGCTACCAGCAGGTTTAAGAAGTGTGATCGGTGTAAGAAACTTATGTCTCTTACCAACACACACGACTGCTGCCTCCGTTGCCTCAGACCCGATCATGACCCGATGATCTGTGGTCTGTGTGGCAAAATGTCCTCAAAGGCGTTGAGGAGTCGGCAGCACCAGAAGGATTGAATTTTTTCTGACTCTGCGTCCGGCCAGACCCGGACCTCGTCAGAGGCCTCGACGTCTCGGGACTCCGGCCCCAAGCAGCGTCGGGGTTCCTCTGAGCGGGGGTCTCCTTCGCGGGAACATAGCAGGAAGAAGAAACCCGCGAGGGCGGCGTCGGTGGACGCTCCTGGTTCCTCGAGGGCCAGCTCGCATAGCCCCGATAGCCGCCCCGGGTCTTCGGAGTCGGAAAGGCCTGCCAAGCATCCTCATGTCGAGATGGAGTCTCCTGGACACGTAAGTGCTGTTGTCCTCGTGGACTCTCCTCCGAGGGAGCCGACGTCGGGCCCGACGCTGTCGGGGCCCGAGTCGGGGGCTGCTGGGTCCACTGAGCTCAGACTCAGGTTGATGGCCTTGGAGAGCAGCTTCGCTGCCTTCATGGAACAGCAGCGGGCATTGATTGCCGGTCTCACCGGTGCATCTGCCCCGACCACCGGGACCTCGACGTCTAAGTCGACCCCGGAGGCCGAGCCGATCCTTGAGTCCATGCGGGCTCGAGTCGATCCTCGGCCACGGTCTCCCTCGACCTCCCGTTCGGGGCCGAGGTCGTCGACGCGATACCCTCGGCGTCGGGGCCGAGCGCATCGGTACCCGCCCGACCGGAGAAGCTCGATTCCTCCTCCGAGGAGTCAGGCTGGGAGACGGAGGACGAAGAGTCACCCGGCACCCATCGAACTCGGTGTGTCCCATCGGACTCGCCCGAGTCCGAACCTCGGAGACTATCCCCACTGGAGGATACCCTGTTCTCGGACTTCGTGCGGGATATGGCCAAGGCCTTGGCCTTCCCCGCGGATCCCGAGGAGGAGCCTTGAGCCGAGGAGCTCGAGGCCCTCCAGTATGACTCTCCCCCGAAGGAGGCCTTTACTGTTCTGGTTCCTCCGATGCTGGAGCGGCTGCTCTTCCGCATGTGGGAGACCCCGGCCTCGATGCCGGTGTTAAGCAAGCGGGTCGATTCCATTTATCGAGTCTGCAAGAGCCCCGGGTTCCAAAAGGCACAATTACCGCACCACTCCATGGTTGTGGAATCGGCCATGCATCGACTGAAAAGTCAGAAGATGCACTCCTTGGTGCCTCCCGGCCGGGAGGCCCGGAACCTGGATGCCCTCGGTAAGAAGTGCTTCCAGGGCTCTATGCTTGCTTGCCATGTCCAGACTTACCAGCTCTACATGGGCATGTACCTCCGAGACCTGGCAAAGGAGATTGCCGGGTTCTCTGCTGGTCTCTCTGAGGAACCTTTGCAGAGGTTCCAAGCCTTGTCCACCGGTATTCGAGAGTGCTCAAAGTTTATCTCTCGAGCAGCATATGATGGCTTCGAGGCTTCGGCCCGAGTAGCCGAGGCCGGCATCGGTGCCCGCCGACAGGCTTGGCTACAGTCATCCGACCTCGAGCCATGGGTCCAGGACAAGTTGGTCGATGTCCCCTGCCGAGGTGAAAACCTCTTTGGCAAGCCCATGGCTGAAAAGCCTGCAGAACTCGAGACCGAGACTCTGACCCGGACTAGGCTTTCCAGGAAAACCTCTGCCCCTTCTCAGAAGAAGAAGGGCTCGGGAAAAAAGTCCTTTTACCCGAGGAAGTCGTCTGCCTATAAACAATACCCTCATTATCAGGCCTCTGCAGCTCCCCAACAGGGTCAGCAGGCCAAGGGGCAGGGTCAAGGGCCCCGTAGGCAGAAGGCCCCCAAGCCACCAACACCGGCCCCTGCTCAGCAGGGTGGTTTTTTTTGACTCAAGCAGCATAGCCTCTTCTCCTCAGCTGGCTTCTCTCAGCACAGGAGGCCGGCTGGGCCACTTTGCCCACAGATGGTCAGCCGTCACATCAGATACCTGGGTTCTTCATATAGTCCAAAAGGGCTATCTTCTCCATTTTCACCAGGTACCTCCCTCCTATTTTCCAGGGGAGCCTCCAAGACCCCCTCTGCACAGGGACCTACTCCTTCAGGAGTTAGTAAGTCTGCTAAAGGATCAGGCTGTGGAACCGGTGCCCCACCACCTGAGAGGTCAAGGCTTTTATTCCAGGTACTTTCTGGTACCAAAAAGAACAGGAGGCCTCAGACCCATCCTAGACTTGCGAAACCTCAAGTTCCTGGAGAGGGAAAAGTTCAAGATGCTTACCCTTGGAATCCTGCTGCCCTACCTCCAGCAGGGAGACTGGCTATGCTCCTTAGATCTAAAGGATGCGTATACTCACATCCTTATCCATCCAGACCACAAACAATATCTCAGGTTTGTTGTGGGAGGAAACCACTATCAGTACAGAGTACTACCCTTTGGCCTGTCCTCTGCTCCCAGGGTGTTCACCAAGTGCCTGGCAGTGGTGGCGGCCTACCTGAGGCTTCAGGGTCTCTTTGTGTTTCCGTACCTGGACGACTGGCTCATCAGGGGCCAATCTTCCCCAAAGGCCAACCAGGCCACCCTTCGCACTGTGGCTCTGCTTCAGCACTTGGGGTTTGTCATAAACTTCGCAAAGTCCACTTTGCTCCCGTCCCAGAACTTAGAGTTCATAGGGGCCAGACTAGACACTCTTCAAGCAAAGGCTTTTCTGCCTCTGGACAGGGCCCACAGGCTAATGGATCTGGCCAGCCAGTTTCGCAGCAATTCCCTGGTCTCTGCCAGGCAATTCCTGAGACTACTCGGCCATATGGCTTCCACGGTTCATGTCACCCCCAATGCCCGCCTGCACATGCGACCTGCTCTGTGGAGCCTTCGCACTCAGTGGCATCAAGCCATAGGGGGCCTAGCGGACTCAGTGAGGATCTCCGATCTCCTGGTCTCCTCTCTGCAATGGTGGCTTCATCTTCCGAATCTGGTGCTCAGAGTGGTTTTTCAATCCCCTCCGCATACTCAAGTGCTGACAACCGATGCCTCTCTTCTCGGTTGGGGAGCACATTGCCAAGGGACATGTACTCAGGGTCTCTGGACCCCTTGGGAGGCTACTCAACAGATAAACTTCCTGGAGCTACGGACGATACGCCTAGCTCTGAGAGCCTTCTCCCACCTCGCCTCTCACCAGTCTGTACTGGTCCAGACGGACAATCAAGTTGCCATGTTCTCTGTGAACAAACAAGGAGGCACGGGCTCCTTCCTTCTTTGTCAGGAGGCACAATGACTGTGCTCTTGGGCTGTCAATCACGGAATCCTTCTCAAGGCTGTCTACCTCCCAGGTCAGGAAAATTACCTGGCAGACAGACAGAGCCGGATCCTGCAACCACACGAATGGAGATTGAACCCATTGGTGGTTCAGCAGGTCTTTCTCAAGTGGGGGCTCCCCACCATGGACCTTTTCGCCAGTCCTCTGAACCGGCAACTCCCGAGATTTTGCTCCAGACAACCACATCCTCTCAGAGTAGCAGCGGATGCGTTTTTGATCGCGTGGTCCACAGGCCTACTGTCTGCGTTTCCTCCCACACCACTAGTGTCCAGAACGCTGTTCAAAGTCCTCAGGCATGGGGCTTCATTGATTCTCATAGCCCCCAGGTGGCCGAGGCAACCGTGGTTCCCGCTTCTGCTACAGCTGGCGGTGGACACACCTCTTCCTCTGGAGTTTCAACACGATCTCCTGTCTCAGGATCAGCGGACTCTCTTGCATCCCAACCTCCAGTCCCTTCATCTGATGGCCTGGCTGCTGAAAGGGTAGTCCTAGCTCCCCTACTACTACCTCGAGAGGTGGAAGATGTAGTCTTGGCCTCTCGGCGTCAATCCACCAGGAAATCCTACGCTCTTAAGTGGCGTAGATTCTCCGCATGGTGTGCTCAGCACAGTGAGAATCTCTTCTCGTGCTTGGTAGCGGTAGTATTGCAATATTTGCTCTACCTCTCCAATCTGGGCCTTAAGTCTAACTCTGTCTGTGTTCACCTTAGTGCTCTCTCAGCACACCACTTGGCGGTGGACGGCAGGCCTCTTTCCAACCACCATTTGGTGGCTCGTTTCCTCAGGGGCCGCCTTCTGCTTAAGCCTCCTTTGCGTCCACCGGCCCCTGAGTGGGATATGAACGTGGTCTTACAGCGGCTTACTTGTCCGCCTTTTGAACCTATGGCTACTTGCCTTCTCTGTTTTCTCTCCTGGAAAACTTTATTTCTGGTAGCTCTCACCTCTGCTAGGCGAGTGAGTGAACTGCAGGCACTAGTGTCTGATCCTCCTTACACTAGGTTCTACAGGAATAGGGTAGTCCTACGGACTCACCCTAAGTTTCTTCCTAAAGTCTCAACTTTTCACCTCAATCAGGAGGTGGTTCTTCCGACCTTCTTTCCCAGGCCGCATGCCAACCGGGCTGAGATGGTCTTGCATACCCTGGACTGTAGGAGGACGTTATCCTTCTACCTTGACCGTACACGGGAGCATCGGAAGGCTGTTAAGCTTTTCGTTTCTTTTGACCCCAATAAGTTGGGGCTCCCTATCTCCAAGCGTACGTTGTCCATATGGGTCGCTGACTGTATCGCCTGGGCTTATGGGGCAGCCGGCCTCTCATTGGAGGGTCGAGTCACGGCTGCGTCAGTGGCTCATCTCCGCTCTGTTCCGTTGGCAGACATCTGCCGGCCCGCTACTTGGTTTTCAAGCCAGACTTTTGCGGCCCATTACTGCCTTGAGAGGGAGTACCGCAGGGACAGTGCTTTCGGACAGGCAGTACTCCATAATCTCTTTGGGGTTTAGGCAACTCCTAACCTCTGGCCCTGGTGTTGGGCTACCGGTCGGGGGCGTTCTCAGAGAAGATTCCTTCCTTCTGTGCTGATGAGCTAGAGGGAGCTCATTTTTCCGCTTGGGGTCTCCGGTAGCCTTAAGCTGGGGAGTCCCATATGTGAGGACTGACTTCCTGCTTGGTCCTGGAGAAAGAGTAGTTACTCATCTGTAACAGGTGTTCTCCAGGAGCAGCAGGAATCAGTCCTCACAACCCTCCCTCCTCCCCTTGGAGTGGCAGTCATATGCTTTATTTTGCTAATTTTTTGCTGTCTTTTAGCTATGTCATCAGACTGAGCAAGATGGCACCCTTGGGCGGGAAGGGGACCACGCATGCGCGCTGCAATTCCCAAAGGCTTTCTCTGAAAGCTGGGGAAATGCTCAGCACGACGGCTCCGTCGGCGCTGACGTCACCCATATGTGAGGACTGATTCCTGCTGCTCCTGGAGAACACCTGTTACAGGTGAGTAACTACTCTAATTAGGCAGTTGCTTACGGCAGCAGCTATGGGGGGGGGGAGGGGGCACCTTGCAGTCAGTGCACCTGTGCTAACTGCAAGGTGGTCAGTTATTTATTTATTTATTTAAAGTCTCTTCTATACCGCGCTATTCAGCATCAGCGCGGTTTACAATAAACAGTGAACATACACATTTCCAATAGTACTTTGTGTTTACATATGAACAGGATATTCAACTTGGCTAACAGGGTAACTATGTACAACCACAAAAAAGTTAGTGTGGACGCAATTACCACCACCGCAGTAGGTGGAAGAAAGTGACCCCACGCTAACGTAGCAGGCGTTAGGGTGCAGTGCTGTGTGTTAACTGATAGGAACACACTTTCCACATCCCCAACAGTTAACGCAATCGTGCCATGGGTTTGTACGCTATTGGCACGTTAGGTGCAAATCACTACACACTTTAGTAAAAGGGCTCCAAAGAGTCAGCAGTGCTTACTCTTACTCAAAGGGTGAACAGACATAGTCCGATTACCATTGTTAATGGCTTCTGGAAATCTCCCTCCTTTTGTATATATTTACAAAACCAAGTTAAATATTAAAGAGTAAGTACAGAGGGGAATGTTAGAAGATCCGTCCTAGTGCAATCTGAGACATCTAAGCCAGAATACCTGAAAAAAAATGCAGGGATGTGCAATGAGCAAACATGATTTCACATACGCATTAACATATTTCAAAACCTATTTATCTAGGATAGTCTAATGGTTAGAGGAGTGGATTAGGAATAGGGCAGCCCGCGTTCAAACCCTGCTGCTACTATCGTTGAAATTGTGCTGGATACTAGGGGTGATGGAGTGCTTCCTTCTCTACACCCTCTGGATGCTTGTCAGCTAAAACGAGCACTTTGTTGCTGTTCATGCTTAGGAACAGGTCTAAAGTTAAACATGACACGGGGGTCCTTGGGTTTGCCCTAACCATGCCGCCAGGTTCCTCGGGAATACCCCCGTTCAGGTTTGGATGTCGCCGTGTGTGTGTGTGTGTGCTAGAGATATAAAATTTTATTGTGAAGGAGCGCAAGGCTGACAGTTTGTCTAGAACATCTAATACAATAAAAGACGAAGTCCGATATCTTGGAGTGATCCTAGACAAGCAGCTTACCCTCCAACCACATATCAACAAGATCTCAAAAACAGCATTCTTCGAACTCGCAATGCTCCGGAGACTAAATCCCCTCCTCAGTAAGGAACATTTCTGCACAGTATGCCAGGCCATCATTGCACCTGTGCTGGACTACTGTAATATCCTATTCCAAGGCCTACCACCCGTCCACTACAAACAGTCCAGAACACCGCTGCCTGCATTATTGCCAGCGCTTCAATACAAGACCACATAACCCCAATACTACATGATCTGCACTGGCTACCAATCTCCTCATGGGCAAAATATAAATCAGCACTCACCATCTTCAAAATTAAAAACAATATATCAGCAGGAATACTACAGGAACTCATCGGAACAAAGGCAAGCAAAAGATCAGACAGAGAAAGCACCAAAAACAACATACCAGCACCCACTGTATTCATAAGAACCAACAAATCCACATCCATGCGTGCCTTCTCTCTTGCTGCACCCGCTATTTGGAATGCCCTACCAGATATTCTAAGATCAACAGCTGATATAAAGGAATTCAGAAAGCTGCTCAAAACCACCCTGTTCATTGAACAATTCAACGAAGACCACAAAGCACCAATCACACCAATCACCCCACAAGTCGATGTACACAAGCCATGAACACTATAAGGACTTTACATGAACCAGCTACCAGTTCATAATTCACAATGTATATAGCTCACCAATTAATCAATGACACTCCTCACCCACACCACACAGGTCAGTGTATCCACTGCATGTATTCACCCTCCCACTCTTGATTGTTTGACGTGCTAACCGCTTTGATTTAAAGATAAAGCGGTATATTAAATCCTATTCAATAAATAAATATCCTAGCACTGGCCCTGGAATGGCATGAGGTGCATCCTTTCACCCCTTTGAAGGCCAGGCAATTTCACACATGAACCACTTTTTATGAACATAACTGGATATTAAATTTATCCCCTAATTGTTTAGTAGGTTACTTCCTTTTTTCCCCCACTGCTGAGACTCCACCCCACTTAGAATTTGCCCCAACCCTGCCCACTCTTATTGTTGCAGGGAAAGCCAAAGTTGAAGGAGCAGAAAGTTTCCTTTGTGGCCACAAGCAACACAAAAATAGCTTCATCTAAAGCAAAGCATCTACGGAGGCTTCCCATGACCAACCGCAGCATACTCATAGGCTGCCGCCTGAAGCTGCAGACACAAGAGCAGTCTATATCAAGATACTTTTATAGCATTGCATGAAGCCACCAGGTAAATCTCAAGCTGTCAATCAGCCCCTAACAGCTGTCATATACATGGTGAACTATTCATGAGAGCCTTAGCACATGTGCTACACTTTATACAGTAATAGAGCAAATGGCAGTAGAAAAGACCAGCCTCTTCATACTGCTACACACATGTCCCGGCAGCCAACTGTAGAGTGTGGCTGCTTACAAGAAACCTTGATTTATTCTGGACATTTTTTTTTCCATTTTCCTCATTTGTCTACTGCTATTTTGGCAGATGAGCAAACAAGATCTCCATTTAGTTCACACCCGGTTCTCCTCCCTTCCCATATCTATCCACATGGGTTCTGCAATAATCAGCCAGGTATCAGAACATGGTCACTGCTCAGCATCTAACTCCTCTGTTAGGCATGCTTGGACATTAGGCTAATTCTACCACTGCAGCCCAACCTAATTAGCTACTTATGTACACTACGGTGATGGTTACATAAGAACATAAGATATACCATACAGAGTAAGACCAAGGTCCATCAAACCCAGTATCCTGTTTCCAACGGTGTTCAATCTAGGTCACAACTACCTCATCATCAAACCTTCTACAACTACTGATTAGCTTGCCAGACAAATTGATTTCTGTGCATACCTGCTTCTCTATTGATTTATTGTCTCCATCTGTTTAAACACGAGGAAGTCCATATTTAATCGCAGCATTGCAGCCATTGAAGTTATATAAAATCTGCATATTTGGTGCAGGTGCTTGGAGAGTGGCCAGTGCTGAGTATGTGGATTTAGTGTTGGCCACTAGTGCTATCCGGATAGTGCGTGATATCCAGATCGCAATCTGAAGATCGCTACCATTTTGATACTTTTGTCTCTGCCTCAGCTCTGCCCATAGACCACCCCGGTACTGGGCGGTCAGAGGGAATATTCAGCGCAGACAGTGCTTCCATCTATAACACTGAAAGGGTGGTGGATGCTTGGAATGCTCTCCCAATGGTGGGGGCAAACACAGTGACAGAATTCAAAATAGCATGGGACAGACATAGTGGATCCCTTTATAGCAACAGGATAAAATCAAAATAAACATAGCTATCTCTTATATCTGAACAAATAGGGGTGATTTATATGGAACGATGGGTAGACCCCTAAAAAAAGGTATGGGGAGAAGTAACCTTCACGGAGCGGCAAGTGCACCTACTCTTGCCGCCTTGCTGGGCAGACTAGATGGACCATACTGGTCTTTATCTGCCATCATTAACTATGTTACTATGTAACTCTCACTGGCACGTATCCGATGGGCAGATGTTGCTGAATGACTGGAGGACTATGATGTGTAGGTGGGTCTGGGCTATGGCAAGGAGATGAGTCCAGCGTGGACTATGTTACATGTTCATAGTATAGCTGGAAGAGATGTGTCTTTATTGCCTTTCTGAAGGTAGACAGGTCAGAGATGAGACAGATCGGGGCATGGAGAGAGTTCTAGACAATGGCGCATATAGGGTGAAACCTAGGTTCCTGGTAGTTTGGGAGGGATGGTGAGTGTGTTTGACATGCTTGTCCTCCTAACTCTATTGTTCGGTGTCCAGTGTATGAGTTCTTCCAGGGAGATTGCAGAGATGTGGTGCAGGATTTTAAAAGTCATTAGGAGGGCTTTGTACTTGAGGCGGCTGGCTATAGGGAGCCAATGAAGTTGCTTTAGGATAGGTGTCACACGTTCATATCTGGCAGCCCCGTAAAGGGTTCATGCTGCAGTGTTCATGGCTATTTGTAGGGGATGGAGTGCACAGTCTGGTAGACCATGTAGAATGATATTTGCATAGTCGAAGTGATGGGTGATAAGGGCCTGGAATACAGTGCGAAATTTGGCAGCTTCCAGCAAGGGCCGTAGGTGAAAGAGGGTCCATATTTTGAGGTATACTACCTTAGTGATATTGTTTATATGTGATTCCATACTTAGTCGCTGGTCCAAAGTAATCGCTAGATATCGCACCTCTTGTTTAGTCTTCAGTTCTGCATCTTTTATCTGTAGGGCAGATGGTGGTACGAAGGTTAGATCCTTTATGATGAATAAATCTTCCGTCTTCTTGCAGTTCACTCTCAGATTATGAGTTCCCAGCCAGACCAAGACTGCATTAAAGCAGTCTGTAATTCTTATGTAATTGGGACTGTCTGTGGAGAATGGGGTGTAGAGCAGTACATTGTCAGCATAGATGTGGCAAAGTATGCCATAGGATTGGATTATCACACAAATCGGTTGGATGTATATGTTGGATAAGAAAGAACCCTGTGGTACTCCTTGGGTTTGTTGGTACTCAGATGATGTTTGAGCACCTATGCGTACCAATTGTTTGTGGTCTGCTAAATATGATCTACATTATTCTAAGGCTAAGTTCTGTATGCCTTTCATTTGTAGTTGAGTAAGTAGGAGGCTGTGACAGATTGTGTTGAAGGCTGATGCAATATCTAGGAAGATTAGAATGAAACCCTGTTTCATTTTGTTCATGCCCCTAACTAGATTGTCTATAAGGGAGGCCAACAGAGATATCCCTCAGAAATACTTGTTTAATGTGCCTATCAACTATTAAGCAAATGCTGAACTAATAGCCAGGCCTTTCTACTGGGGCTTCTTGCAGCCTGCTAGACAGGCTCAGCTGATGGTTCATTTATACTCACAATGTGTAAGACAGACTGGACTACGTGAACCAGACATTTATTTATTTATTTAGCTAGGTTTATATACTGCTTTTCGCCTGGTCAAAGCAATTTACATGGAACGATAGATCATTTGGTTTACATAGAACATATTAACTATATACAATGAAACATTGGAAGAATTGGAACAGTTTATATACAATGGGTGAATAATCCTCTGTTTTATGTTTTGCTTGAATCATCTTCAAGTAGGTAATAGTGCATGATGGGGGGGGGTGTTACGTTGTAGGATCAAAGTGTTCTGAAAAGAGGTATGTTTTTAGTTGTTTTCTGAAGATGAGGATGTCTGAGGTGTTTCTTATTGCGGCAGTGAGGGTGTTCCAGATGGAAGGGGCATACAGTTGGAAGGCTCAATTGCAAACGTCTTGGTTGTATTTGGTTTTTGCATGGGGGATGGTGAGCATGCTCTGTGTGGATGTTCTTCTGGTTCTGTTTGATTGTTGGGTGTGTAGCAGGGTGTGGAGGTGTGTGGTAGAGTGTGAGTGGATAGTTTAGTGAGTTAGGAGGATGGTCTTGTATTTTATTCTGCTTGCTATTGGAAGTCAGTGGAGTTGTTTGAGGATGGGGGTGATATGGTCATATTTCAATGCATCTTACAGAATACGTGCTGTTGTATGTAGAGCTGTGGTTAGTGGGAGTATGGTAGTTTGTGGAAGACCTTGGTAGACAGAGTTGCAGAAATCGAGGTGGAGAAGGATTATTGCTTGGAGTGCTGAGCGTAAGTCTGGAGGATCAAGGAGTGGTCGGAGGCATTATAAGGTTTAGGTTTTGAAGTAAACTACTTTGGCGGTTTTATTTGTTGTTTAAAGATGAGGTATTGATTGAGGATGTTGCCGTATACATTATGTGTATGTGACACACATGCAGAGACTCTCTCCAGTCGTGCAATTGCAAGGCCAGATTGGGGGTGCCAAGCAGCCATGGAGTTCCCCATGCGCTGGGGTGAAGAACGTATGAAGGAGTTAGAGGCAGTGACATCAAAGCCATGGATTTCCTCAGGCTCTGCAGCCGATGAAAGCACCAGAGATCCTGGCATGTCAGCACTAAGCAGCTGCAGGGCTCCCCAGGCAAATATGAAAACCAGGTCTCAGTGTAATAGGAGTTTGGTGTGGGAGAGGGTCTAATGGTGGGACATTTGCTGCACGGGGGGCAGTGGAGGGAGGCTGGTGGTGTAGAGGGTGTAAGTTGCTAGGAAGGATGACTGAGAGATCAAGGGAGGTTTAGTGGGGAGGGGTATGAAGTGGACTGAGATCAAGAGGGGTTGCTGAAAGATAGAAATTGGTTAAGGCTAAGAAGGACTTACATGGAAGGACAGGGAGGAGTGTGTGTGTGTGCGTGTACATTTATAGCCATAAAACACTAATAGAAAAATCTCTTTCATTGGAGCAGTAAACATCATTCTTTGCGATGTGCCACCCTTGCACTTCTGGTGAACACCTGTATCTGTGCACTGCATTTAAGGTTTTTGGTGCTAGCTTCCACTAACTAACACAATCTGATGTAGGCTGCAATATTCACCACCTACCCTCGTAGCAATGTAGCGACCCCTGACCTCCCACGCATCCTCATCACACATAAAAGACTGGTGCCACCATTCATCAGTTCTCTTGTGGTCTACCTTATTCAAAGGTCTGCCACAAAGACGGACAGATGAATGAGTATTTTAAATTTGGTGCCTGCATGCACCGGGAGCCAGTGTAATTGTTGTAGGGTGGGCGTTATATGGCTGTGACTTGCGGTTCCTCATATGGCACATGCCAGCTGTATTTTGGACCATCTGAAGGGGTTTATTCTGTGCTTTGGGAGGCTTTGGTATTTCACATTGCAGTAATCCAGAATCGGTGGTGGTGTTGCTTGGCATACTGTTTGGATGTCGTTGCTGAGAAGAGGTCTATGTTTTTATATTACTCTCATTTTATGGTATGTTGCTTTAGTTCTGTTCCTTATCCCTCCAGTCTAGTCCTGAACCTCTGAGTTTAAGGTCCTCCTCCTGCAGCTTGGAGACTGAACACGTCACTCTTTTGGTGACGCCAGTATAAATAGTCCAGGGACTGCCTCCTTGCTCCAGTAATTCAGTCTCCAAGCAGCTTGAGGAGTTGTGAGCCTAAGAGGTTCAGGGCTCACTAGAGGAATGATTAAAGCAGTGGTAGCTTAATTTAAAAAAAATAATAAAAGGGTGATATTCCTTTAAGGCTGTGATACTATGGTGCTGTGATTCCCTGCACCTGATCTCTTAGTAGCTGCAGAGGTTGCCCCCCTCTTCCCCGGTGGGTACCTCCAAGGAAGAGTGAGGAAGTGGTTGGTGGGGTCTCCGGCTTCCGAACCCTGTGATCGGGTGAGGAGCCGTTGAGTCGCGGCTGGTGATTCAGTGCACCGTGGGACATCTCTCGCAGCTGCAGCGACGAGCACTACTAAGGCGGGCCCTGAGGCGGCTCGCTCCTCGACGTGAAACCCGACAAAAGCGTGTCTGCTAAGTAGCGGGCAGGCGTTTGGGGAGCCAGCAGGCCTAGACCTTGTGGCGGTTGCGCGGGAAATCGTGCGGAGCTAAATGGCTGCTGTCGGGAAAGGAGAGAGTGTTTAGTTGCAGCTAATTTGGAGGGGAAAAGCTAGAGCTGCGATTCAGAGCCTTTTCCTTGAAAAAAAAAAAGACATAAAGATCAGGCGTTTCTCGCTGAGAGCATCATGCCTTCTAGGCCTCAGTGCTATCTTTTTGGGGCCAGAAAAGGGTCGGTCTCTGAGGGAGGGGGTGTGCGGGTCTTGTACACAGGAGGCGGCATCGGGAGAAATAGCAGAGGACAGAGGCGTGGAGGTCCAAAAGACACATTCTTCTGTCTCTCCTGATCCCCTTTCGCTGACTGCGTTACCCCCGGAGGCAGTGCCAGGGCCATCTTTGGCACCAGATGACCCTACTGCCCAGCCTCTTTTGCAAGGGGGGTTGGTGGCAATATTTTTGCAGGATTTTATGACTCTGCTCCAGCAGGCCCTTGGGGGGACTAGAGGAGGAGCGGCAGTAGCTGCGGCACAAGGGGAGCTTGAGTTGAAGCGCCCTAGGACCCCTATAGACATGGGAGTGGGTAGCGCCCCATTTAAGAAGACTAAGATAGTTACAGACAGGGCGGAACAGGCCTTGGTCTCGGAAGATCAGTCAGAGAATTTGGAGGACTCGGAGGTAGAGCAAGACCCGGAAGAAGGTGAGATCGCGGAACAAGAGGACCAGGCAAGAAGAGTTAGGGTATTCAGGCGAGAGGAGTTGTCAGCGCTTATCTCTGAGACACTGAAGGCGTTGAATATGCCGGCAGCGGGTCAGGCAGAGGATTCCACCTTGAATATGCAGGCAGTTCGGAAGTCCCAGCGGGCTTTCCCAATACATAGAGTATTTAGGGAAATGATTCAGGAAGAATGAGACATGCCAGAGGCAGGGCTGAAAGGCTCCAGAGTAATGGCACGCCTGTATCCATTGGAGGAACCGGATAAGGATCTTTCTAAATCTCCTAAGGTGGATGCAGCAGTATCGGCGGTTACTAAGAAAACAACGATACTGGTGGAAGGAAGTGCTGCACTTAAGGATGTCCAGGATAGGAAGCTGGACACGCTGTTGAAGCAAGTCTTAGATGTCAATGCGCTTTCCATGCATGCTTCCATTTGTGGAGGATGGGTGGCAAGGGCTTGCCTTCGATGGTCCCAAAGAATTAAGGGAATGCAGGTAGAGGAGGTGGTCGAGGAAGCGTCCTGGATGGAGTCAGGTGCGACTTATTTGGTGGATCTGCAGTATGATCTTATCCGAGGTCTTTTGAAGAGTATGGCGTCAGTGTTGGCGGCGCGAAGATATCTGTGGCTGCGTAACTGGGCGGCGGATGGTGCCTCTAAGGCGAGGCTGAGTATTCTCCCTTTTCGAGGTAAGCTCCTTTTTGGGTAGGATTTGGAGAAGTTGGTAAAGAACCTCGGAGAGTCTAAGGGCGGAAGGTTGCCGGAGGACAAGCAGAAGCAAACCTGTCCTCTGCCGCCATCCAAAAGTCAACAGCGAGAGTTTCGTTTGTTTCGTCCGTCAAGGTTTGGTCAGTTTCAGAGAGGATGTTTTCGGTATAGGTCCCAGGAGTTTCGAAGATTCAGGGGGGTGGGTAGAGGTTTTGGAGCCTCCTCGTCCCTGAACCTCAAGAAGTCACAATGAAGCGAGGGGGGTCCAGGCAGGATTAGTGCCTGTGGGGGAGGTCGACTAAGGGATTTCTATCCTTCCTGGGCCCAAATTACGTCAGATCAGTGGGTGTTGGAGGTCATTCAGAAGGGATATGCTGTAGAGTTCCAACAGCCAGTGTTAGACGCCTTTGTTCAATCCCCATGCAGGACGAGTTCAAGATGGTCTGCCGTGCGAGAAACTTTGGACAGGTTGTTGACACTCAAGGCTGTGGTGCCATTCCCGGCAGACCAGTGCGGTTGCGGTCGATACGCCATATATTTTGTGGTGCCAGTATAGGAGGGAACCTGGAGGCCAATTCTGGATCTCAAAGGCGTAAACAGGTGTCTTAGAGTATCGCACTTTCGCATGGAAACGCTGAGATTGGTAATAGTGGCAGTGCGACAGGGAGAATTTCTCATGTCATTAGACCTTTCGGAGGCGTATCTGCACATTCCAATCCGGTTAGAGCATCAGAGGTTCCTCAGATTTGCGATTCTCATGGGACATTTCCAATTCCAGGCGTTGCCATTTGGTTTGGCAACGACGCTGCGAGCCTTCACCAAAGTGATGGTGGTGGTGCGGCGGCGGCATTGCAAAAGGAAGGGATATTGGTGCACCCTTACCTAGATTATTGGTTGATTCGAGCAAAGTCAAAGAGCAAAAGCGAATTGGCTACCCGCCGAGTGCTTCAATTTCTGGGGAGCTTGGGGTGGGTAGTCAATGTAGAAAAAAGCAGGTTGACGTCGTCGCAGGAGTTGGAGTATTTGGGGGCCCGCTTCGATACAAGAAGTGGCAGAGTGTTCCTTGCGCATCTCCAGGCCCAAGGACTAAGACAGCTCGTCCGAGCCTTCCTGGAGAGAAGGACCCCCTCGGCATGGCATTATTTGCAACAGTTGGGAGCAATGGCAGCCACTCTCGAGGTGGTACCGTGGGACAGGGCCCACATGAGACCATTGCAGAGAGCTCTGCTCAGAAGATGGTTGCATCAGTCCGATAGAAATATGACAGAAAAAGACCACATGGCCTATCTAGTCTGTCCTTCCATAACAACTACAACAGTCCCCTTTTTACCTTTAGAGATCCTCTGTGTTTGTCCCATGCTTTTTTGAATTCAGTTACTGTCCTCATCTCTACCACCTCCACTGGGAGACTATTCCACGGATCCACTACTCTTTCCGTAAAGAAATATTTCCGCATATCACTCCTGAATCTATCTCCCTTCACCCTCATCCCATGTCCCCTCATAGCAGAACTTGCTTTCAGTTGAAAGAGGCTCTCTCCCTGAACATTTATGCTACGGAGCTATTTAAACATCTCAATCATATCACCTCTATCCCGCCTTTCCTCTAAGGTGTACATATTAAGATCCTTCAGTCTGTCCTCATATGCTTTATAATGAAGACCACTAATCATTTTAGTAGCCACCCTCTGCACCGACTCCATCCTGTTCACATCCTTTTGAAGGTGTGGGTCTCCAGAATTGCACACTATACTCCAAATGAGGTCGCACCAAAGACTTATACAGAGGCATTATCACCTCCTTTTTTCTGCTAGCCATTCCTCTCCGTATGCACCCAAGCATCCTTCTAGCTTTTGCTGTTGCCTTTTCTACCTGTTTAGCTACTTTAAGATCATCAGACACAACCACGCCTAGGTCCCGCTCTTCTTTAGTGGACAAAAGTACTTCACCCCCTATACTATATTGCTCACTTGGATTGCTGCAGCCCAAATGCATGACCTTACATTTTTTAACATTAAATCCCAGCTGCCAAATTCTAGACCATTCTTCAAGCTTAGCTAGATCCCTCCTCATGTTAATCTACCCTTTCCTGGGTGTCTACTCTATTGCAGATTTTGGTATCATCTGCAAAGAGGCAAACCTTACCTGAAAGCCCTTCCGCTATATCACTAACAAAGATGTTAAAAAGAATCGGACCAAGGACAGATCCCTGGGGCACACCACTGATAACATCCTTCTCCTCAGAGTGAGCTCCATTTACTTGTACTCTTTGTCGCCTCCCACCCAACCGATTTCTAACCCAAGCAGTAACTTTAGGGTCCATCCCTAGGGTGCTCAGTTTGTTTATAAGTTGCCTGTGAGGAGCAGTGTCAAAGGCTTTACTGAAATCTAAATACTCCAAATCTAGGGCTCTCTCTCGGTCCAACTCCCCGGTCACCCAGTCAAAGAAATCAATCAGATTTGTCTGACAAGACCTGCCTCTGGTGAATCCATGCTGCCTCGGATCCTATAATCCGCTGGACTCCAGAAACCTCACTATTTTCTCTTTCAGCAGCGTTTCCAATAATTTACTCACCACTGAAGTTAAACTAACCGGCCTGTAGTTTTCAACCACATCCTTTCTTCCGCTTTTGTGTAAAAGCACCACATGAGCCTCTCATCAGTCCTTTGGCACCACTCCCGACTCCAACGAGGCATTGAAAAGGTCAGTCAGTGGAGCTGCTAGAACGTCCCCAAGTTCCCTCAGTATTCTCGGGTGTATCCCATCCGGTCCCATCACTTTGTCTTCTTTAAGTTGAGAGAGTTTCTCACGAACACAGTCTTTTGAAAATTGTTCAAGATGTCCTTTGCTTCTGTTCCTATTTGTGGGTGTTTTCTGAGGTCCTGTTCCTGATTCTTTATCTGTGAACACAGAACAAAAATATTTGTTAAGCAATTCCGCTTTATCCTTATCAGCTTCTACATATTCCTCCCCTGCACCCTTGAGTCTGACAATACCACTCTTGCCCTTCCTCTTCTCACTAATATATCTGAAAAATGTCTTATCCCCCCATTTTATTGCATTGGCTTTTTCCTCCTCCTTTTGAATCTTTGCCTTCTTGACTACTTTGCTAGCTTCTCTAAGTTTTTCCAAATACAGATGCCTGTCTTCCTCTCTCTGTGATCTCTTGTATTTCATGAAGGCCTCCCTCTTTTTCTTCACTTTTTCAGCTACTTCTTTCGAAAACCATAGCGGGCTCCTTTTCCTTTTACCTTTATTTACCATTTTAACAAAAAGGTTGGTTGCCCTTAAAATATCCCCTTTCAGTTTTTCTCACTGTTTTTCTACATCCCTCAGCTGTTCCCATCCAACTAACGACTCCCTGAGGTATTGGCCCATCTTCGCAAAGTTAGTCTTCCTAAAGTCTAAGATCCTCGCCTTTGAATGGATTCTAACAGCCCTAGTCCTAATACTGAACCACACCATCTGGTGATCACTGGATGCAAAATGATCTCCCACTACAACATCAGAAACACTTTCACCATTGGTAAGCACCAAGTCCAGTATGGTCCCTTCACGTGTGGAGTCTTTTACCAATTGCCTGAATAGTTCTCCCTGTAGAGAATCCAGGATCTCCTTATTTCTAGATGATACTGCAGCAGGAATGTGCCAATCAACATCTGGCATATTGAAATCTCCTATCAGTAGCACTTCCCCTTTCCTAGCAATGCTGCACATGTCTTCAATTAACTCTCTGTCCACCTCTTCCTCTTGTGAGGGAGGTCTGTATATCACACCAATGTAAATAGATTTCTCTTTCCCTCTTTCTAGTTTAACCCACAATGCCTCCTCTCTCCCTTTTAAGCTTTGTAATTCCAAAGCTTTAATAGTAGTTTTTACATATAGTGCCACTCCTCCTCCCCTACTTCCTACCCTGTCCTTTCTGAATAAAGTATAGCCAGGTATAGTTACATCCCAATCATGGTTTTCTGTGAACCATGTTTCTGTAACTGCCACTAAATCCAAGTCAGCCACTCCCACCAAAGCTTCAACATCAGGGATCTTATTTCCCATGCTACGGGCATTTATACACACTGCTTTCCATATGTTACCCCTGTTACATTAAATAACTTTATGGAAATGGGTATCACCTACCTGGGGGCTTTCACTTACCTGGGGGCTTTCTTTACCCGTCCCCAATGAATCTAGTTTAAAGCCCTCTTCAGTAGATTAGCCATTCTACTATTGAAGATGCGTTGACCTTTCTTGGACAGATGGATGCCATCTCTGCTCTGCAACCCTTGGAACAGCATCCCATGGTCTAGGAAACCAAAATGCTCTCGATGATACCATCCACGCAGCCATGCATTCATCTCCAGGATGCGAGCCTCTCTGCCTTGGCCTTTACCCTCAACAGGGAGGATTGAAGAGAGCATCACCTGTGACCCTAACTGCTTCACCCTCTGTCCCAGAGCCATGAAGTCACTTTTGATACGTTCTGAGGTATACCTGGCAGTATCATTTGTTCCAACATGGATTAGCAACATTGGGTAATAGTCAGTGGGCTTGATGAGTCTCGGCAAACTCTCCGTAACATCTTGGATTTTGGCACCAGGCAGACAGCATACCTCTCTGGACATCGTCTGGTCGGCAGATGGACGCCTAAATTATAACTATTTACAAACAACTTTTGCATGAAATTGTGGTACTAACTGTTTACAAATAACATATTGTACAAACAACTTTGTGTCAATCTTTGTAGCTACATAATTATAAACAGGGGTCGGTCTCTTCTTGAGTTATATTCTTCATTTGGTTAGGGTGGGGCGAAGCTCTGGGGTTGGTGGGGGTTAGTGGACTGTGGGTTCTGGAGGGTTAGTAGGTTGTTTCTGCGATTGTTGGAAGGTAGCTCGTGGGGGGTTAAGGGATTTCGGTTGGGTTTTCGAAATGTACAGTGAAGAGGTGTGTTTTGAGTCCTTTTCTGAATAGCTGTAGGTCTTTTGTCATGCGGAGGGTTAGTGGGAGTTCGTTCCAGAGAGTAGGGGCAGCCTTTAGTCACTGCAACCCTTAAGTTTTTGACCTGGAAGGTCATCTTCCTAATTGCAATCACCTCTGCACGTTGCATTATTGAACTGCAAGCTTTAGTGGCTAATCCTCCTTATACTAGGTTTCACCATGATAAGGTTGTTCTTAGAACTCATCCACACTTTATGCCAAAGGTGGTTTCGCCTTTTCATTTAAATCAATCAATTTATCTTCCTGTTTTTTTTCCTAGGCCTCACGCCTCTAATGCAGAAAGAAACCTTCATACTTTGGTTTGTAAAAGGGCCTTAGCCTTTTACCTACAGAGAACACAGCAACATAGAAAGTCCTCGCAACTTTCTATAGCTTTTGACCCTAGTCATTTGGGACAACCAGTCTCCAAAAGAACTTTATCTAAATGGATTGCCCAATGCATATCCTTTACTTATGAGAGTAAGGGTCTTCCTCTTCAGAACCATGTCACAGCTCATAACGTGAGAGCCATGGCAACTTCCATGGCTAATCTCCACTCTGTGTCTATCAATGACATTTGTCGAGCAGCCACCTGTGCTTCGGTACACACCTTCACAGCCCACTACTGCCTGGATAAAGCCTCCCGTCGGGATGCTTTCTTTGGCCAAGCTGTTCTTCAAAATCTCTTTCAGACCTAATTCAACTCCTACCCACCAACCCTGGTGGAATGCCAGAGGTCCATGGGAGGAAGGATTCCCACCTTTCCAGGGTGGCACCTTCCTGGGGCTATCTCCCTGGCATCTTCAGCTAGGGAGTCTCCATATGTGAAGACTACAGCTTGTTCCTGGAGATAGCGTAGTTACTCACCTGTAACAGGTGATTTCCGGGAACAGCAGGAATTTAGTCTTCACAACCCACCCACCTCCCCTAGGAGCTGTCTCTCTATCTCTTTGTCTCTTTCCTCTTTCCTCTCTCCCTCTATCCTTTTCACTCAGCTACAAACTTAACTGAAGAGGGACAGTTGGAAAGGCGGGAAGGCAGCGCGCATGTGCTGAGGGATGCTCCCAAAAGCTTTCCTATTGGATGCTGGGGAGCGTTCCCACGCAGGCTCCGTTGGTACCGACGATACCCATATGTGAAGACTAGATTCCTGCTGTTCCCGGAGATCGCCTGTTACAGTTGAGTAACTATGCTTTCTCCTCCATTTATTTAACATTTCTTATATACCACCTTTCATGATATCAAGGCGGTTTACATTGAACAAACTGAAATTACATTGAACAGGGCATTATAACTTGGAGATAACTATTTTACAGGGAACATTTAATCTTGTAATTGGCATTGACTTAGGTCTAGTTGATTGTAATTATAAGTAGTCGATCTGTCTATTACTGCAGCCTAAAGTTAAAGCCACATATCAATTTCTTTGCAGCTTTTGTTGAAACGGCACTCCCGACACTCGTCGTCCCCATCTTGGAGCCTTGTGGCCGCTCAGAATGTCTACATGTATTTGTTGATCTGCATTCTGGAATATTTCAACTAATGTTGTACGGAATTGGTGAGTTAAGGTTAATAGATAAGAGACATCAAAGTTCCCGGGTGATACAGAAATCAAATGTTTTGTTTTTGTGCATTCTCGGGATCTTTTTCTCCGTACACTTGAATATTTGTGACAACTAGACATTCATGTTAAGTTTAGTAGTGGTTTGATTAAGTAGTGATTTGGGTACTCATTTTTAGGCCCACACCTTCCTTTACAAATTAGCATTTGTGTTTCTTATTAAACAGTATTTAATTTTAAATTGTTTTCTGTTGATGTGCTTCATTTGAAGTTTTTAAACACACTGCAGTCTTGAGTTCTTTGATAAAAGACCCGTTTTCTGCATTGTTTAAGTGATCATGATGGGTCTTTCTCTGTTCAGTATGTATCATTGTTAAATTGAGGAAGAAACAGCTTGGTTTTGTTCTGCATCTCATTTTTAATAGATTTTCTCTAGTAATGCAAATAATGTTTTTATATTTATAATTAGTGATTTGGCTTTCCTGGACTGCAAATTAAGTTAAGATTAATGCCATGTTTTCAGCTGGATGCTGGAGACGTGGGGAGAAAATAACTTGCTCAAGGTTACATGGTGAGTCCGTAGTGATGCTTGAATTTATGCCCCATAACATCTCTGGATTGTTAGTTGGGTGCTCTTATCAGCAGGTTATCTCCTTCATTAAACATAAACATGCTAAAATGCACCAATTCTGCAGCAGGACCAAGCATGCAGAATTGGTGCATAATGCAACATGGGGTGATTTGCTTGTTTGTGCCTATAATGTACCAGAGTATAGTTGAGGGGAGGCAGTTAATTTTTCGTATCCGGGTAAAAGCACTGTGTTCATTCTAGACAGACTGTCATGCTTTGGCGTGAGGTGTATGTAATCTGAGCCGTTGGTCTAAGTGGGCAGAAAATTCCAATAACAGTTTTCTTCCAGATCAATCAACGCTGGATGAACTTGAAAAGTCCATAAATGATGACATGAAACGCATTATTCCTTGCCTTCAGCAGCTTAAGTAAGTTGCTTGAAAACATTCTTTTTCGTTACCACAAAGTGCAATCCTTTATCTGCTCTGAAGGATCTCTATTATCAGGCAGTATTGTATTTGGATTAGACAGATTTTAAAAACTGAACAGCAGGCATCACAACTCTGGCTACCTTACTGGGCAGACTAGATGGACCATGCTGGTCTTTATCTGCCATCATATACTATGTTACTATGGGTATTAACCATTGCTTACATAATAATTTTCAATATATCTTCAGACAAATAGGCTCTGATTTGTCTAATTAGGTTTAAATTTATGTAGGCCGATTTAGTATACTTAGCTACTTATTTATCCATGCAATAATTTAAAAAGGTGGAGAGGGACCATTGTCAGCTCACCTTATTTATTTATTTACATTCTCTTATATACCACGCTATTCTGCATCAGTACAGTTTACATTGAACAAACTGAAATTACATTGAACAGGGCATTATAACTTGGAGATAACTATTTTACAGGGAACATGGGCTATGGAGGGTTAAGTGGCTTGCCCAAGACCACAAGGAGCACCTGTGGGACTAGAAACCCCAGTCCTTCCGGCCCAAGGTTGCTGTCCTCTAGTGGGATTTGAACCTCCGACCTTCCGGCCTGAAGTACGTTGCCCCAACCACTAGGCCACTCCTCCACTCCTTAAATTGTTGGTGAACATGATCATATCACTTATTAGTCCCAAAGCCACCAACAAGTTTATTTTTAATTTTTTTTTCAAATCAATGCATATGAACTCATTCTTTTAATTAATTCTTGTATGTGTTAGAAGTTCAGGCATATAATTGTTCAATATAAATACTCAGCATATACGGTGAGAACACTTTTCCATCTTACAGTCCCTTCTGATTATAACCAACTGACAGTAAAAACGTTAATCATTCAATACTTCAAATGTGCCACCAAAACTATTCAATAAACTGTCATTTAAATCGGCAAACATTACTTCTCCAGGACCAAGCAGGAAGTCAGTCCTCACTTATGGGTGACGTCGGCGCCGACGGAGCCCTCGCGGAGCAATTTTCCCCAGCTTTCAAAGAAAGCCTTTGGGAATTGCAGCGCGCATGCGCGGTCGTCTTCCCGCCTGAGGGTGCCATCTTAGCCAGTCTTCTTTTTTCCGCGGAGCCCTACAGACGTCCCCGTCTTGTCCCCGCGAAAAAGTCGATTTTCTTCTTTATTTTATCCTTTTTTCCTTCGGTTCGACGCCGATCTTTTTCCCGCCCGGACTCGCGACGCCGGTCACGAGTCCTCTTACTTTTTTCGGTTTTTCTGACTTAGTCAGCTTTCGTTTTCGGTTTTTCCCTGGCAGCCCGGTCCTTTGACCTCGCAGGGGCCCTTTTTCCCCCGATGGCTGCCAGTGGGTTTAAGCGGTGTGGTCTGTGTGACCGAAATATGTCACTAACTGACACACACGACTTTTGCCTCCGCTGCCTGGGCCCGGATCATGAGGAACTGATCTGTGGGCCCTGCAGCAAAATGTCCTCCCGGACCTCGTCGGAGGCCTCCGCGTCGAAAGGCTCCAGCTCGGACCGTCGCCGGAGTTCCTCCGACCGGGGTTCTCCCTCCGGGGACCATCGTCAGAAGGTGAAACCCGCGAGGGCGGCGTCGGTGGACGCTCCTGGTTCCGCGAGGACCAGGTCGCATAGCCCCGACAGCCGCCCCGGGTCCTTGGAGAAGGAACACATCCCGAAGCGACCTCGCCTGGAGTCGGAGATGCCTGCCCGGGTAAGTCCTGTGGTCCTTCTGGACTCGCCTCCGCGACAGCCGACGTCGGGCCCGACGCCGTCGGGGCCCGAGTCGGGGGCTGCTGGGTCACCTGAGCTCGGACTCAGGTTGACGGCCTTGGAGAGCAGACTGTCTGCCTTCATGGACCAGCAGAGGGCACTGCTCGCTGGCTTCGCTGGCGCCGCTGCCCCGACCGCCGGGACGTCGACGTCCAAATCGACCCCGGAGACCGAGCCGATCCTCGAGTCGATGAGAACTCGAGTCGATCCTCGGTCGAGGTCACCCTCGGCCTCCCGTTCGGGACCGAGGTCGCTGACGCCGACTCCCTCGGCGTCGGGGCGGCTGGCGCCGCGCCCTGCCCGGGCCGACCCCACCGAGTCCTCGTCGGAGTCGGTCTGGGAGTCTGAGGAGGAAGAGTCGCCTGATTCTTTTCGGACTCGGTGTGTCCCATCGGACTCACCGGAGTCCGAGCCTCGGAAGCAGTCCCCCCCGGAGGATGCCCGGTTCTCGGACTTCGTTAGGGATATGGCCAAGGCTTTGGCCTTCCCTGCGGATCCCGAGGAGGAGCCTCGAGCCGAAGAGCTCGACGCCCTCCAGTATGACTCTCCCGCGAGGGAACACTTTACTGTACCGGTTCCTCCTATGCTGGAACGACTACTCTTCCGCATGTGGGAGAGTCCGGCCTCCTCGCCGGTCCTGAGCAAGCGGGTCGATTCTATCTATCGAGTCCGCAAGAGCCCTGGCTTTCAAAAGGCACAGCTGCCACACCATTCCATGGTAGTGGAATCGGCCATGCATCGTCTTAAGAGCCAGAAGATGCACTCCTCGGTGCCTCCTGGAAGGGAGGCCCGTAACCTGGATGGCCTTGGCAAGAAGTGTTTCCAGGGCTCTATGCTCGCATGTCGTGTCCAGACTTACCAGCTATACATGGGCATGTATCTCCGGGATCTGGCTAAAGAACTAGCCGGATTCTCCGCTGGTCTGTCCGAGGAACCCTTGCGGAGGTTCCTAGCCTTGTCCACTGGCATTCGGGAATGCTCAAAGTTCATGTCCCGAGCAGCCTATGATGGCTTTGAAGCATCGGCTCGAGTGGCCGCAGCCGGCATCGGTGCCCGCCGACAGGCTTGGCTTCAGTCGTCAGACCTTGAGCCCTGGGTGCAGGACAAGTTGGTCGATGTCCCCTGCCGAGGCGAAAACCTCTTTGGCAAGCCCATGGCGGAAAAGGCTGCGCAAATTGAGACTGAGACTCTCACCAGGACCAGGCTTTCTAGGAAGACCTCCGCCCCTTCCCAGAAAAAGAAGGGCTCGGGGAAAAAGTCCTTTTACCCGAGGAAGGCGGCTGCCTACAAACAATACCCCCATTATCAGGCCCCTGCAGCTCCCCAACAGGGCCAGCAGGCCAAGGGACGGGGTAACGGGTCCCGTAGGCAGCAAGCCCCCAAGCCTGCACCACCAGCCCCTGCTCCGCAGGGTGGGGGTTTTTGACTCACACAGCATAGCCTTTCCCCCCCCCGCTGGTTCTTCCCAGCACCGGAGGCCGGCTGGTTCACTTCGCCCACAGGTGGTCCAGCATCACCGCAGATGCCTGGGTGCTTCAAGTCGTGCGAGAAGGCTATCTTCTCCACTTCCACCAGGTTCCTCCCTCCTATTTTCCGGGAGAACCTCCGCGACCCCCTCTGCACAGGGAATTACTCCTTCAGGAGTTAGCAGGTCTTCTGCAGGAACAGGCGGTGGAACCGGTGCCACACCACCTGAGAGGTCAAGGCTTTTATTCCAGGTATTTTCTGATACCAAAGAGAACAGGGGGCCTCAGACCCATCCTGGACTTGCGCAACCTCAACAAGTTCCTTGTGCGGGAGAAGTTTAAATGCTTACCCTTGGAATCCTTCTGCCCTACCTCCAGCAGGGAGATTGGCTATGCTCCTTGGATCTAAAGGATGCCTACACGCACATCCTCATCCACCCAAGCCACCGCCAATACCTAAGGTTTGTGGTGGCAGGAAATCATTACCAGTACAGAGTACTGCCCTTTGGCCTGTCCTCCGCACCGCGAGTCTTCACAAAATGTCTCGCGGTCGTGGCGGCCCATCTCCGGCTTCACGGCCTCTGTCTTTCCGTACCTCGACGACTGGCTCATCAGAGCAGCGTCCGCTCGGGAGGTCACCGACGCCACGCGCCGCACGGTGACTCTTCTGCAGCACTTGGGCTTTGTTATAAACTTCGCAAAGTCCACTTTGCTCCCCTCACAGGATCTCGAGTTCATCGGCGCAAGGCTGCACACTCCTCAGGCGCGAGCATACCTACCGCTCGACAGGGCTCAACGGCTCATGGACCTAGCCGACCGCTTTCGCAGCCAGCCCCTGGTCTCCGCCAGGCGCTTCCTGAGACTACTCGGCCATATGGCTTCCACCGTCCATGTGACCCCCAATGCCCGCCTGAATATGCGGTCTGCTCAATGGTGTCTCCGCCAGCAGTGGCGACAAGCCACAGGCGGCCTAGCAGACCTAGTGCGCGTCTCCGAGCCGCTGATCTCGTCTCTCCGGTGGTGGCTCCGGCAGCCGAACCTGATATTCGGAATGCCTTTCCAGTCACCTCAGCCGACCCGGGTGCTGACCACCGATGCATCCCTCCTGGGCTGGGGAGCACATTGCCAAGAGGCACGTACTCAGGGCCTCTGGACCACGTGGGAGTCTGCTCAGCAGATCAACTTCCTGGAGCTCAGGGCGATCCGCCTAGCTCTCAAGGCCTTCTCCCACCTGACTTCCCACCAGTCCGTCCTTGTCCAGACGGACAATCAAGTTGCCATGTTCTACGTGAACAAGCAGGGGGGCACGGGCTCCTTCCTCCTCTGTCGGGAGGCACAGAAGCTCTGCTCTTGGGCCGTCAGTCACGGCATTCTCCTCAAGGCAGTTTATCTCCCGGGCCAAGAAAATTGCCTTGCGGACAAACTCAGCAGGGTCCTCCAGCCGCACGAGTGGCGTCTGGATCCCTTGGTAGTTCAGAAGCTCTTCCTCAAGTGGGGCCTCCCCACGGTGGATCTCTTTGCCAGTCCTCACAACCGGCAGCTTCCTCGCTTCTGCTCTCGTCTTCCACACCCCCTTCGGGTTGCGGCGGACGCTTTTCTGATCTCATGGTCGGGGAGCCTTCTGTACGCTTTCCCTCCCATCCCGCTAGTCTCTCGGACTCTTTTCAAAGTTCTCCGAGACAAAGCCTTCATGATCCTGGTGGCCCCTCGCTGGCCCAGGCAGCCGTGGTTTCCGCTCCTACTGCAACTGGCGGTGGAGGATCCAATCCCTCTGGGGGTACGACCGGATCTCCTCACTCAGGATCAGGGGTCCCTACTGCACCCCAACCTCAGGTCTCTCAACCTCATGGCCTGGCTGCTGAGAGGGTAGTCCTTGCTCCCCTTCTCCTGCCGGCGGAGGTGGAGGAGGTCGTCTTGGCTTCGCGACGGCCTTCTACCCGCAAATGCTACGCCCTTAAATGGCGTCGCTTTGCAGTCTGGTGTACCCAACAGTCTCAGGATCCCTTCTCCTGCCCGGTGTCGGTGATCTTGCAGTACTTGCTACACCTCTCTAATCTGGGACTTAAGTCCAACTCCGTCAAAGTTCACCTCAGTGCTCTTTCGGCACATCATGTGCCGGTGGACGGTAGACCTCTCTCAAGCGACCCTCTCGTAGCGAGGTTTCTCCGAGGTCTCCTTCTACTTAAACCACCTCTGCGCCCGCCAGCGCCTGACTGGGACCTGAATGTGGTTTTGCAGCGGATCACCTGTCCGCCTTTTGAACCTATGGCTACCTGTTCTCTCCGTTTTCTGTCTTGGAAAACACTGTTCTTGATAGCCCTCACTTCCGCTAGACGCGTAAGTGAATTGCAGGCCCTCGTGTCTGATCCCCCTTACACTAAGTTCTACAAAAATAGGGTAGTCCTACGGACTCACCCAAAATTTCTGCCTAAAGTGGTCTCCCCTTTTCACATCAATCAGGAGGTGGTACTTCCAACCTTCTTTCCCAGACCACACTCCAGCCGAGCTGAAACGGTCCTCCATACCCTGGACTGTAGAAGGGCATTGAACTTCTACCTTGACCGTACGCGGGAGCACCGTAAAGCTGCTCAGCTTTTTGTGTCTTTTGACCCCAATAAATTGGGGCTCCCGGTCTCCAAGCGTACTCTGTCCATCTGGGTTGCGGACTGTATCTCTTGGGCTTATGGGGCAGCCGGACTCTCCTTAGAAAGTCGAGTCACGGCTCATTGCGTTCGGGCAAAGGCTACGTCAGTGGCTTACCTCCGCTCTGTTCCGCTGGCAGACATCTGCCGGGCCGCTACTTGGTCTTCGAGCCAGACTTTTGCGGTCCATTACTGTCTCGAGAGGGAGTCCCGTAGGGACAGTGCTTTCGGACAGGCAGTCCTCCGTAATCTCTTTGAGGTCTGAGCAACTCCTACCCTCCATCCCGGATGTGGGCTACCGGTGGGTGATAATTCAGCGAAGATTCTATCCTTCTGTGCTGCTGAGCTAGAGGGAGCTCATTTTTGTGCTTAGGGTCTCCGGTAGCCTTGAGCTTGGGAGTCCCATAAGTGAGGACTGACTTCCTGCTTGGTCCTGGAGAAAGCGTAGTTACTCACCTGTAACAGGTGTTCTCCAGGAGCAGCAGGAATCAGTCCTCACTACCCTCCCTCCTCCCCTTGGAGTTGCAATCGTCTGCTTATGTTCTTTTTGCAAATTTTTATGCTGTCTTTTTTAGCTATGTCATCTGACTGGCTAAGATGGCACCCTCGGGCGGGAAGACGACCGCGCATGCGCGCTGCAATTCCCAAAGGCTTTCTTTGAAAGCTGGGGAAAATTGCTCCGCGAGGGCTCCGTCGGCGCCGACGTCACCCATAAGTGAGGACTGATTCCTGCTGCTCCTGGAGAACACCTGTTACAGGTGAGTAACTACGCTTTATCTCTGAAACCACTGTAAGCAGCACTGTGATCATCCACTGAGTAGCCGACTTGATGTTAGGTTTCGCCAAGCTGCATCAAGGGGTGGCGTATCAATTTCTTGGCAATCTGATATATTCTGGCAGTAGTGCTGTGAAAATAAAGGTGAAATTAGGCCTTCCCTGTTAATTGGCTTTCCTTGATGACCTCCAGTCCAGTCCTGGAAGTTCCCAGAGGTGCGGGACTGGACCGGAGGGATGATAAGGAATGTCCTATTGCTAGTTCACCATACTAATATGACATTTATTTTCACAGCTCTGCTGCCAGAATATATCAGATTGCCATGAGACTGAGGATACCGCTGCTCCCCGATGCTTGATGTCTGGTCGGGTGTCATATTTATTTATTTAAAAGGATTTTTAGCCCGCTTTATCCTAAAATCAAAGCGGTTTTCACTTCAAACGATTCAGTTTGTATAGGGTGGGGGTATAAACATGCAGTGATTGGATAGTAGTGATGGTGTGGGTGTAATACAGGTATAGCTTAATTAACAGATGCAATATATACAGCTTGAGCTATTTACAGTGTGCTATATACAGTAGGGAAATGGGATAGGCTAGGGTAGGAGGGAGGAAGCAGGGGGCGGGCACAGGCAGGGCGGAGGGAGAGCGGTGACGGGAACAATAGATTGAGGGGGGGGGGTCTCTGGACAAGTTACGTGATGTCGCCATAATGCTCTATGAAGAGTGTGGTCTTGAGTAACGTTCTAAAGTCTTTAATTTCGACAGTTGATCTTAAGCCGGCAGGGAAGGGAGTTCCATAGGGCGAGCGCTGCCAGGGATATTGCTCTCCTTGAAGTGGTTTGCCTCATTTTGGTGAAGTCTTTGGGGGTTGTAATGGTGTCCGTTGTGCCTCTCCTCCTGGGTCTGTTGTTTGAGTCGAGACTGATGATGGACTGCAGACTGTTCGCTGAGAGATCCTGTTCGATTTTAAAGATGTTTAGTATGGTTTTGAATCTGATGTGAGAGTCAATTGGAAGCCAATGGAGAAGGTTCATAATGGGGGCCATGTGATCATGATTTGCGGAACCAGTTATTATGCGAGCAGCGGTGTTCTGCGCCAACTGCAAGTGCCGGAGTGCTTCATTTGGGAGTCCAAGGTAAATGTGATTACAGTAATCCAATATAGGTGTGATGATGACTTGGCAAACAGTCCAGAAGTGAACTTGGGAGAGAATTGGCTTGAGGCGTCTAAACGTTCTCATCTTGAGGTAGGCATTCCTGGTAGTTTTGCTGATGTGAGACTGGAGGTTCAGCTCTCTGTCAAGGGTAACTCGGAGGTATTTTACTTCCAGTTTTATGGGTATTGTGATGTTGTTGATTTCAATGGTGCTTGGGGAGATGAAGGCGGAGTTTCTGGTTATAAGTAGAGCTGCTGTCTTGTAATTTATGGTCAAGTTGTTTTGCAGGAGCCAGCTTGTCATTTGTTGCAGGCAGTCCGTTATTTCTCCAGGACCAAGCAGGAAGTCAGTCCTCACATATGGGTGACGTCAGCGCCGACGGAGCCCCCGTGTGGAGCATTTCCCCAGCTTTCAAGGAAAGCCTTTGGGAATGCAGTGCGCATGCGCAGTCCCCTTCCCACCCAAGGGTGCCATCTTGCTCAGTCTTTCTTTTTCCGCGGAGCCAACGGACGTGAGTTCGTGTCACCCGGGAAAAGTTGATTTTTTTTCTGCAATTTTTTGCTGTGTCTTATCTGGTTTGATGCCGGTTCCCCTTCCTACCTGGGCTTGGTACACCGGTATCGAGTCCGGAGTTTTGATTTTTGTTTTTTTGTCCTTCGTGCCTAGCATTCGCGCTCTTTTTGTGTGTTCACTGGCAGCCCGGTCTTTTGACCTTGCAGGGGCCCTTTTTCCCCCGATGGCTGCCAGTGGGTTCAAAAAGTGTGATCGGTGCAAGAAACTTATGTCTCTCACCGACGCACATAACTGCTGCCTCCGTTGCCTCGGGCCCAACCATGACCCGCTGGCCTGTGGCCCGTGCAGCAAGATGTCGTCGAAA
The DNA here is from genome assembly GCA_033557465.1 of Ichthyophis bannanicus. Lineage (NCBI taxonomy): Eukaryota > Metazoa > Chordata > Amphibia > Gymnophiona > Ichthyophiidae > Ichthyophis > Ichthyophis bannanicus. Next base: position 920,510,064 of record CM066035.1, on the reverse strand, counting down.
GCGCTTCGGAGCATCAACGTGAGCGAATTTTCTCTGACTCCGCGTCTGGCTGGGCCCGGACTTCGTCAGAGGCCTCAACATCTTGGGAGTCTGACCCCAAGCGCTGTCGGGATTCCTCTGAGAGGGAGTCTCCACCCGGGAGCACAGAAGGAAAAAGAAGCTCGCGAGGGCGGCGTCTGTGGAGGCTCCTGGTTCCTCGAGGGCCAGGTCGTGTAGTCCTGACTGCTGCCCCGGGCTCTCGGAGTTGGAGAGGCTGTCCAAGTTATCTCGTGTGGAGCCGGAGTCCCCAAGTCACGTAAGTGCAGTTGTCCTCGTGGACTGTCCTCCGGGGGAGCCGACGTTGGGCCCGACGCCGTCGTCGAGGCCCGAGTAGGGGGCTGCTGAGTTTCCTGAGCTTGGACTCAGGTTGATGGCCTTGGAGAGCAGCTTAGCTGCCTTCATGGAACAGCAGCGGGTGCTGATAGCCGGTCAGACCGGTGCATCTGCCCGACCACCAGGACCTCAATGTCTAAGTCGACCCCGGAGACCAAGCCGATCCTCGAGTCAATGAAGTCTCGAATCGATCCTCGGTCAAGGTCTCCCTCGACCTCCCGTGCAGGGTAGAACGTGCTTCCAGGGCTCTGTTCTATCTTGCCGTGTCCAGATCTACCAGCTGTACATGGACATGTACCTACGAGACCTGGCAAAGGAGATTGCCGGGTTCTCAGCTGGCCTCTCCGAGGAACCTTTGCAGAGGTTCAAGGCTTTGTCAACAGGGATTCAAGAGTGCTCGAAGTTTATCTCTCGAGCAACCTATGATGGCTTCGAGGCTTCGTCCCGGGTAGCCGTGGCCGGCATCAGTGAACGCCGTCAGGCCTGGCTGCAGTCATCAGACCTGGAGTCATGGGTACAGGACAAGTTGGTCGATGTCCCTTGCCGAGGTGTAAACTTTTTTGGTAAGCCCATGACTGAAAAGGCTGTGGAAATCGAGACTGAGACTCTCACCAGGACAAGGCTGTCCAGGAAGACTTCTGCCCCTTCTCAGAAAAAGAAGGGCTCGGGAAAGAAGCCCTTTTTCCAGAGGAAGGGTGCTGCCTACAAATCCTACCCTCAATATCAGGCCTCTCCAGCTCCCCCACAGGGCCAGCAGGCCAAGGGGCAGGGGCATGAGCCCTGTAGGTAGAAGACCCCCAAGCCGCCAGCTCCGGCTCCTGCACAGCAGGGAGCGGGGTTTTGACTCCCACAGCATAGCCTCTTCTCCACAGCTGGCTCCACTCAGCACAGGGGGTCGGCTGACCCTGTACGCCTACAGGTGGCCAGCCATCACGGGATACCTGGATACTGAGCATAGTCCAGAAGGGCTACATGCTCCACTTCCACCAGCTTACCCCCTTCCTACTTTCCAGGGGAGCCTCCAAGACTCCCTCTGCATAGAAACCTCCTCCTTCAGGAGTTGGCAAGTCTTCTAAAGGAACAGGCAGTGGAACCGGTGCCTCACCACCTGAAAGGGCAAGGCTTCTACTCCAGGTACTTCCTGGTACCAAAAAGGACTGGAGGCCTCCGGCCTATCCTAGACTTGCGAAACTTAAACAAGATTCTGGAAAGAGAAAAGTTCAAGATTCTTACCCTTGGAATACTGCTGCCCTACCTCAAGCAGGAGATTAGCTATGCTTCTTAGACCTAAAGGATGCTTATACTCACATCCTCATCCATTCAGACCACAGACAATATCTCAGATTTGTGGTGGGAGGAAACCATTTCCAGTACAGAGTACTTCCCTTTGGCCTAACCTCCGCCCCCAGGGTCTTCACCAAATGCCTGGCGGTGGTGGCGGCCTATCTCAGGAATCAGGGAATTTCTGTCTTTCCATACCTGGACGACTGGCTCATCAGGGGCCAGTCTCTCCAGGAGGCCAGACAAGCCACTCTTCGCACTATCTCTCTTCTTCAGCATCTGGGCTTTGTCATAAACTACGCAAAGTCCACTTTGCTCCCCTCACAGAACCTAGAGTTTATAGGGGCAAGATTAGAGACTCTGCAGGCAAGAGCTTACTTGCCCAAGGACAGGGCCCACAGACTTTTGGACTTGGCCAATCAATTCCAAAGCAATTCTCAGGTATCCGCCAGGCACTTCCTGTGGCTTCTGGGCCATATGGCATCCACGGTACATGTGACCCCGAATGCCCATCTGCACATGTGGGCTGCTCAGTGGTGCCTCAGAGCTCAGTGGGCGCAGGCCACAGGCAACCTCTGAGACAGAGTAAAGTTGTCCAAACCACTTTTGGACTCCTTGCAGTGGTGGCTACATCTTCCAAACCTTCTCGGGGGGGGGGGGGGGAGGGGGTGCCTTTTCAGGCCCCAGCACACACAAGGGTGCTGACGACCGATGCTTCCTTAATGGGCTGGGGTGCACATTGCCAGGGTACGTGCACTCAAGGCCTCTGGTCTCCTCGGGAGGCCACACAGCAGATCAATCTTTTGGAGCTGTGAGCAATCCGCTTGGCTCTACAGACGTTTTCTCATGCCCTCTCTCACCAGTCTGTCTTAGTTTAGACAGACAATCAGGTAGCAATGTTCTATGTGAACAAGCAAGGGGGCACAGGTTCCAGACTCCTATGTCAGGAGGTGCAGGCCCTTTGCTCCTTTGCAGTCAAACAAGGCATGTTTCTCAAAGCAGTTTATCTACCTGGTCAGGAGAATTTCTTGGCAGACAAACTAAGCAGGATTCTCCAGCCTCACAAATGGCAGTTCAATCCACTGGTGGTCCAGCAGATTTTTTTTACGATGGGGACTTCCATCCATCGATCTCTTTGCAAGTCGACTGAACCGTCAGCTGCCCAGGTTTTGCTCCAGACAGCTGCATCCCCTGAGAATGGCAGCAGATGCTTTTCTGATTTCTTGGTCTATGGGCCTCCTGTATGTGTTTCCTCCCACGCACCTGGTGGCCCGAACTCTGTTCAAGATTCTCCGGGACAAGGCCTCGGTGATTCTGGTAGCCCCCAGATGGCCGAGGCAACCGTGGTTTCCACTTCTGCTGCAGTTGGCGGTGGAAACTCCATTCCCTCTGGGGTTGCAACCCGATCTCCTTTCTCAGGATCAGGGTTCCCTTCTACACCCCAATCTCAGAGCCTCAATCTGATGGCCTGGCTGCTGAAAGGATGGTGCTAGCACCCTTACTTCTACCTAGGGAAGTTGAGGAGGTGGTCTTGGCCTCTAGGAGGCAGTCCACCAGAAAGTCCTATGCCCTCAAGTGGCGTAGGTTCACAATATGGTGTGCTCAGCGCAATGAAGATCCTTTCTCCTGCCTTGTGCCAGTAGTACTGCAGTATCTACTTCACCTGTCAGACCTAGGCCTTAAGTCCAACTCTGTTCGGGTCCACCTCAGTGCTCTATTAGCACACCACTCACCGGTGGAGGGATAGTCTGTCGGTTCACCCCTTGGTGTTCCGCTTCCTCAGAGGTCTGCTTCTGCTCAAGCTTCCGGTTCGTCCATCGGTGACTGAGTGGGATTTGAACGTGGTCTTGCAGCAACTTACTCGCCCACCGTTTGAGCCGATGGCTACTTGCCATTTACGCTTCCTTTCTTGGAAGGCACTCTTCCTGGTAGCTCTTACCTTGGCCAGACGTGTGAGTGAACTATAAGCTCTGGTTTCTGATAGACTGTACACACGGTTTTATAGGAACAGGGTGGTTCTACAGACCCATCCGAAGTTCCTTCCAAAAGTTGTCTCCTCTTTCCACCTCAACCAGGAGGTGGTTCTTCCGACATTCTTTCCCAGGCTGCATACCAGCCGGGCTGAAACAGTCTTGCATACCCTGGACTGTAAGAGGGCATTGTCCTTCTACATAGAACATACGCAGGGGCATCGAAGGGCCACTCAGCTCTTCGTCTCCTTTGACTCTAATAAGCTGGGGTTACCTGTCTCCAAGCATACATTGTCCACTTGGGTAGTAGATTGTATCACCTGGGTGTATAAGGCAGCCGACCTCCCCTTGCAGGGTCGAGTCACGGCCCACCGTGTCAGGGCGAAAGCCGCGTCCATAGCTCATCTCCGCTCTGTTCCGTTGGCAGACATCTGCCAGGCTGCTACTTGGTCTTCAAGCCAGACTTTTGCAGCCCACTACTGCCTCAAGAGAGAGTCCCGAAGGAACAGTGCTTTCAGACAGGCGGTACTCCGTAATCTCTTTGAGGTTTAGGCAACTCCTACAACTTCATAGAGGGAACCACCTCATCCAGCCCACCCTCAATGGGACTCGTTTTTTTAAGACTTGAGGGGATATAATAAATTTGTGAAACTTCAATAGAATCTGGTATGGCTAAAGTCTCTTTCAAATATTGATCCAAAAGAATCTTAGGCGATAGAAGAGAAGATTGAGGAAAATTCAAAAATCGCAAAATACATGAACGCATAGAGTTTTCAAGCGCTTCCAGCTTAGAATGAAGCAGTAAAGAATCTTTAATCCCAGCCACATTTACCTTGTGATGGGCTACCATATGGGGGCGTTCTGAGAGGATATTCTTATCACGGATGCTGAGGCTTTTCAGAGGGAGACATTTTTTCTGCTTTGGGTTCCCGGTAGCCTAGTGCTGGGGAGTCCCATATGTGAGGACTGACTTCCTGCTTGGTCCTGGAGAAAGTTACTCACCTGTAACAGGTGTTCTCCAGGAGCAGCAGGAATCAGTCCTCACGACCCTCCCTCCTCCCCTGGAGTTGCAGTCATATAATTCATTTTGATTTTTGCTGTCTTTTAGCTATGTCATCAGACTGAGCAAGATGGCACCCTTGGGCGGGAAGGGGGCTGTGCATGCGCGCTGCATTCCCAAAGGCTTTCCTTGAAAGCTGGGGAAATGCTCCACACGGGGGCTCCGTCGGCACCGACGTCACCCATATGTGAGGACTGATTCCATGGGACAAACACAGTGGATCCCTTTACAGCAACAGGATAAAAACAAAATAAACGGTACCATCTAACTTCTGAACCATCTAACGTCTCAACAAATAGGGGTGTCCTACATGGAGTGGTGGGTTCACCCCTAAACAAAGACATGGGGAGGGGTGGCCTGCACAGAGCGACAGGTGCACCTACTCTTGCCATCTTGCTGGGCAGACTAGATGGACCATGCTGGTCTTTATCTGCCATCACTTACTATGTTACTATGTAACACCTGTTACAGGTGAGTAACTACTCTTTCTGAGTAGTCTAGGTTGTCAAGGTTGATCTGGGTGTATATCTTTGTCATTTGCGTAGATTGTGTATTGGATATTGTGTTTTTTGATGATGGCGCAGATGAGATGTATGTAAAGATTAAATAACAGTGCAGAGAGGGCGGACCCTGCGGTATGCCTTGTTTGGTTATGAATGGTCGGGAAGTGACGGGGCCGCATTTGACTTGTAGCTGTCTGTGAGGTAGGTGGTAAACCAGTTCAAGGTGGTGCCGTGTAGCCCAATATGTTTGAGTCTTGATAGCAGGGTGCTGTGGTCGACTGTGTCAGAAGCTGATGTGATGTCGATGAAAATGATGATGACACCTCTTTTGATGTTATCAATCACCTTGAGCAGGTTATCGAAGAGGTATATCAGTAGGGTTTCGACACTGTGGTTTGGGTGGAACCTGTTTTGATGTAGGTCTAGCGGGGCATAGTTGTTGATGTAGTCCTGGAGCTGGTGTATAGTTTTTTCAATGATCTTAGCCAGGAGGGGAAGGCTGGATATCGGTCTGAAGACAACTGGGTTGTCTTTGCCCAGTGTAGTGTTCTTTGGAATCCGGTTGCTAGCTTAGGGCTTCTGGAATTTTCCTGAGGGTGAGGGAATTGTGCACTATATTGTGGTTTATGTGGATAAGCTCATCCTTCATTGATTTAATTCATGCTACTGGGCATGGGTCTGTTGGGGCGGTGCTAGTGTTGAGCTTCGTAATTTGGGAGATCTGCTCCGTCGATGGAATGCTGAACTTGTGCCAGCTTTGGTTGGGTGCTGAGGGCTTGGAAGGGGTGTTCGAGGTTGGTATTGTGAGGGTAAAGAATTTGAATTGAAGGTAGTCAGTCTGTGGATGTATCAGTTCATCTTTCTCAGGTTTTGGTTTGTTTGTGAGGGTTCTCACTATTTCAAATAGCTCTGTGGATCTATTGGAGTATTTGAGAATAAGGTTTGTGTAGTGTTCTTTTTTTATGCTGGTTGATGAGTTTGTTATATTCTTTTTGTTTTGTCTGATAGAGCTCCTGGGTGTTGTCTGATCTGGTGCGTCTCCAGCGTCGTTCTAGTCTCCGTAGTGTTCTCTTTGCTTTCCGAATCTTTTGTGAATACCATGGGGCATTTTTGGTTTCAGAGTGGTGTGTTTTTGAGGTCTTGACTTCTGGGGCTTTGGCTGCAGAAGATATATCATCATTCCAGTTTTCTATTTGGTGGTTTGAGTCGTTTTCTGTTGTGCTCGGGTTGGGTAGTATATTCTGGAGGAATTGTTCCTTGTTGAAGCTTTTAAATCTCCTACCTGTGTGAGGCTTATCCTGATGCTCTTTTGGGCTAGTTGACAGTATTTTGATTTTTATTATGTGGTGGTCCGACCATGGTACCGGTGTGATTGATGGGTTTGTGATGCTGTCCTTTTCTATTAAGTAGTTGGGTGCGAAGTTGAGATCTGGTGAGGATCCCCGTGTCTGTGAGTAGGGGCTGTGATGATCTGAGTGTATTGCAGTGAGCTCATAGCTGTCAGGAAGGATTCTGCATCCTTGCTAGAGGCTGATTTGAGGTTGAAGTCTCCCAGCACCATCATAGGTTTGTGGAGGGTATTGACTGCGCAGACCGCCTCCAGTATAGAAGATAGTTAGTCCGGGGAGGCATGTGGTGCTCTATAGGTGAGGCACAGGGCTAGGTGCTTGTTCTCTATGAGGATTGTCTTGCATTGCGTTGTATTTGCAGTGGTTCGGGTCTTGAGCCTCAGGTTGCTTCTGGCTAGGATCAGGACGACTCTTCCTTTTTTGTGTGTGCGTGGGCAGCTGAATGCGGTATGGGTTGGGGGTACTAGCTGGTTGAGGAGCACATTGTCGGAGGGTGTGAGCCATGTCTCTGTGATACATAATATGTCGGTCTGCTATGTTTCTAGGTGGTCTGCTAGGGTGTTGATCTTATTTCTTATTGACCTGGCATTAATGAGTTCTATGATGATTGGAAGCAGATATTTGTGGGTTCTTGGTGACCTCCTTGAGAGAGTGTGGGAATTTGTATTTGCTTTGGTGAGATTTCATTGCCAGGGTTTCTTGTCTGCGGGTTGTAGGGTTTCCTGATACTGTGGTGTGTGTGGATTACCTAGTAACATAGTAAATGATGGCAATTAAATACCAGTATGGTCCATCTAGTCTGCCCAGTAAGAGGGCAAGAGTAGGTGCACCTGCCGCTCAGTGCAGGCCACCCCTCCCCATGCCTTTGTTTTAAGGGTGAACCCACCGCTCCATGTAGAACAACCCTGTATGTTGAGAAATTAGTTAAGTTTATTTTGATATTATCCTGTTGCTGTAAAGGGATCCACTGTGTCTGTCCCATGCCATTTTGAATTCCGTCACTGCATTTGCTGCCAACACTTGCATCGGGAGGGCATTCCAAGCATCCACCACCCTTTCAGTGAAAAAGTATTTCCTGACTTTGCCTTTCAATTTACCCCCTTGAAGCTTCATGTTGTGCCCTCTAGTTTTACAGTTTCCCTGTCTTTGTAAGAGGTTTGTTTGTTCATTATTTCTCTTTAAGTATTTAAAGGTCTGAATCATATCTCCCCTGTCCCTCCTCTCCTTCAGAGTGTACATATTTAGGTCTTCAAGTCTCTTCTCATAAGGCTTCTGACGCAGGCTCCAAATCATTTTGGTCGCCTTCCTCTGAACAGTTTCCAGTCTTTTTATATCCTTTGCAAGATATGGTCTCCAAAACTGAACACAGTATTCCAAGTGAGGCCTCACCAGTGACTTATACAGTGACATTCTCTTCCTTTCTGCTGGTAATTCCTCTTTGTATGCAACCCAACATCCTCCTGGCTTTTTTCACCGCCATGTCATACTGTTGCCACCTTGAGATCCGTAGAAATAATCACACCAAGGTCCTTCTCCTGGTCCGTGCCCACCAATCTCGCGCCCCCTATCGCGTACATTTCCCCTGGATTTCTGCTTCTCAAATGCATGACACTGCACTTCTTCGCATTAAATCTTAACTGCCAAGCATTAGACCATTCTTCCAGCTTTTTGTAGATCTTTCCTCATGTTATCCACTCCGTCAGGGGAGTCCATTCTCTTGCAAATTTTCGTGTCATCTGCAAAAAGACAGACTTTTCCATGCAGTGCTACAGCAATATCACTCACAAATACATTGAACAGTGCTGGGCCCAGGACCGAACCCTGGGGCACCCCGCTAATCACCCTCCTTTCATCCAGGTGAGCTCCATTTACCATCACCTTCTGTCGTCTGTCAGTCAGACAATTTCTGATCCAGTTCACCACCTTGGGACCCATTCCCAAACTACTGAGTTTATTGATAAGTCTCCTATGAGGAACAGTATCAAAGGTTTTGCTGAAATTCAGGTATATGACATCCATCGCATGCCCCTGATCTAGTTCTCTTTTCACCCAGTCAAAGAACTCAATCAGATTTGTTTGGCAAGATTGTCCTTTGGTAAAACCATGTTGCCTCGGATCATGCAACTTGTTGGTTTTGAGAACGTCCACTATTCGCTCTTTCAGAAGCGCCTCCATTACTTTTCCCGCCACTGAGGTAAGGCTCATGGGCCTGTAGTTTGTCACTTCTTCCCTGTCATCACTTTTGTGAAGCGGTACCACATCCGCCCTTCTCCAGTCCTGAGAAACTTCTCCTGTTTCCAACGAAAACATCCTTTAATGGCTCTGCAAGAACCTCTCTAAGCTCTTTCAGTATCCTGGGATGCATCCCATCCGGTCCCATGGCCTTGTTCACTTTCAGTTTTGCAAGTTGTTCTAACACATCATCTTCAGTGAATGGTGTGGTACCTACTTCATTCCCGTTTTTATATTTGGGAGTTACAGATGGTCCTTCTCCAGGATTTTCTTTAGTAAAAACAGAGCAGAAGTATCTGTTTAGCAATTTTGCTTTTTCAATGTCACTTTCCACAAATCCGTTCCCAGCACTTCTGAGTCCAGCAATTCCATCTCTGATTTTCCTCATCTCCCAAATATACCTGAAGAAGGTTTTGTCGCCACACTTCACATCTTTAGCCATCTTTACCTCTGCCTTTGATTTTGCTTTCCTTATTTCTCTTTTTGTTTCTTTTAGTTTGAACCTGTATTCCTTACTGTGTTCCTCTGTTTGCAAGCTTTGAATTTTGTGAAAGGTGTGGTTTTTGCCTTTATTTGAGCAGCCACTTCTTTGGAGAACCAAATAGGTTTCCTTCTCCTCTTGTTTTTATTTACTTTCCTTACATATTTATCTGTTGCCCCTTTTATTGCCACCTTTAGTTTAGCCCATTGCAGTAACACTTCCCTTATCCCCTCCCACCCTGCCAACTCCTCCTTCAGGTACTTGGCCATTCTACTGAAGTAAGTGTTTTTGAAGTTTAGGACTTTGAGCTTGCTGTGATTGGACTGCACCTTGGCTTTTATCTCAGACCACACTGATCCATGGAGGTGTCTGCATGGTGTTTGTGATGATTGTGTGGGGGGAAGCAGTTGTGTGAGGAGGAGAGCTATGGGGAGGTAATATATGGCATGCATTGTGTCGATAAAGGTGAATACCTTGTGTGTTGCAGGCTGATGTCAGTTCTTTCCATGCTGTTAGTTGGCTGTGTATTGTTGCTTCGTTCCTGGAGTGTCACGTCAATGTGGCTGTAGGTCTCCGTCGAGGAGTTATGTCGTCGTTGGTGCCTGCTGTTTGCTGGAGGGCTCCGTTCCTGTTAGTCCCCTTTGGAGGGTGGGGGTCTGTCCTCCTGCCTCTGTGCCCCGCCTAAGAGCCCCGCCAAAGGGCCCTCTGGCGAGGCGCGCAGGTGCACCTGCTGGCACTGAAGAAATTCAAGGAGGTCCTGGTGGGCCTTGATTGGCTTTGTGGCGGGGAGCGGGAGGAGTTAGTGCTTCCCACTCTCTGCCTCGACGCCAATCGGGGCTCCTTCTGTTGTCCTGTTGGCGCTGAAGAAATTGAAGGCACAGTTTCAGTATTGAGAATGATGGACGGTGCTTTTACTGTCAGTCAGTTAAAATCAGAAGCGACTATAGGATGGAAAATTGTTTTCAATGTGTATGCTGAGTATCATATTGAACATATGCCTGAACTTCTAAAATATACAATAATTAATTAGAATGGTAAGATCATATGCATTGATTTGAAAAAAAGATTAAAAATAAATTTGTTGGTGATTGGGACTGATAAGTGATATGATCATGTAAACTGACAATGATCGCCATTATCTGAAGGTTAGTCCTAACCCGTTTAAATTATTGCATCAGCTCTTTATACAATTAAAATAACTCAATTTTCTTTGTTAGCGATTTCTTTCTATTTGGTTTTCATGTACATAAAGACATTTACTGTTGTTACTTTATGTATTATAAATGTATTTTATATTTCTGCTGGTTAGTGTTAAGTCTTATATTTTCTATTAGCTTATCCTCGGAAGAAAGGCTTGGCAATCTACTTCCGGTCACACTGCCAAGAAAACCCAGGAGCTTCTGGGTCGCCAGGAGTCAGGACTGACTCGTAGGCACACATTGCATCACATCACATAGTGACAGGACACAGAGTGCTGATCAGAAGGCTCTAATGTTAAATTCAGGGAAAGTACGAAGATAGCCTGTAGCCTACTTAAGTTCTAGAGCAATAACGGAGAAAACTATAAGAACGCAATCTAGATATTATTTTCTTTTTTAATTTTTTTTCTTTTTCTTATTTCTTATTTAAATACAAATATATGGGAGTGGGGGCTGGAAGGCTGGGAGTCAAAGATGGGAAATTAAAAAATTGACATGGATATTTTGCAAGTAAAATGATTGTTTATCTGTTTTAGAAGTGTTGTCAGTTATTCATTTTGTAGTTTTGCTATAGCACAGGAAAATCTCTGTGCCTTACAGCTTGTAGGGCTAGTTCATGCAGTGTTGGACGTGTGCCTACTTGCTAAAAAGTATGTTTGCTGTTAAATTGCTGTTGACTTCATGTGTGTTGCAGAAGATCTAAAGAAGTTTAGAGAGTAGGGACAAGGGAGCTGGCTTTCCCTCCCCCCCTTGAGTTCCAAGAAACTAAGAGACTTAAACAAGATTTCTGTATAAACCCACATCAGTGAATAGCTGTGGATGAAGTTGCACAAGTAATGATTTTTGGTCATGTGCCTGATCATCAAGCAGCCTAATTGATTGTTTCTCCATGCTGAAATGGCAGTGGCTAAGTGTTTACCACCTCTTCTTTCACTGAAGGTTTTGGCTCGGGCAGCAGCGGTGCAGGCAGTCCATAAAGCATCTCCCTACAGTCGTCAGTGAGACATTGCAGTTCACTAATTCTGCCGTACATCCTGTGGGGAGTCTTTCCAAGCACAAGTTATTCATCAGACTCACTCGGCTGCCACAGTATTACATCGTAAGTCATTAGAGCACATTCTTTTCTGAGCTTTGCGTCTTGGGGATGGTATTGATGAGTCATATTTTCCACCTGAATAACAGAATCATGGTGGAATTAGGCAGGAATTCAGAAAAGACTTGTGGTTTCCCCTTAGGACAAATGCACAGTCTGCATCCTGTCAGAATCCTCCTCCTTTGCCAAGACTGTCCCTGAAACAGAAGAGTGGGGGAATTACATGAACCCCTGGGATAAGTGGGGTTCAGCACATGAAAATGTTATTTAAAAAAGTAGACTGTTGAAAATGTGTGGTCATCTATTAACATGTAAACGTTTTTGTATGTTAGTGTTTAATAATCACCTTTATCTCCAATCCTTTTTTGCAGATTTTTGTATATTTTTTTAATTGAAAAATACTCAAGTTTTAAGAATCTAGCTACTGAATTTTAATATTTTTCCAGGATATAATTACACAGCAGATACTTTCCCTTTTTTTTCAGAACAGGATTTGTAGCGTAGGACAAATTAAAAAATGAAGACAATAACAAAGAAGGATAGTTTGATACTCGCATGTGTTCATGGAGGGAGTGGGTTGCACAGTGCTTATGGAAAGCGAGAAGCAACAGCATAGCTGTGCCCTCTGCACATCCTGATGGTGCTATTCTGGCTCAGGCATTCGTTTTCATTAAAAGGGGTCGTTGTCTATTACTAGCTCATGAATTTGCTTCCTGTGAGATAGAAACATTTCTCCAGGAGCAAGCAGGAAGTTGGTCCTCACATATGGGTGACATAGATACTGACCAAGCCCTATGCGGAACATCTCTCCAGCTTTCAAAGACGTCCTTTGGGAGATGCCACCACGCATGTGTGGTCCCCTTCCTGCCCAAGGGTGCCATCTTTCTCAGTCTCCCTTTTTCCACAGAGTCCTCCACATGTTCATCCCTCCCCCTCAGGGAAAAAGTTGATTTTTCTGGTACTTTTTGTACATACTCTGGCCCAGTTCCTTTCCTGCCTCCGAGCCCTGGCATTGGGTCTCGGGGCCTTTTTTTTAAGGTTCTTTTCCACTTTTCCATCAGTGCTTTTGCACCTTTTTTCCAACCGCTGGCACACCGAGGGTCTTCAACCTCGTGGTGGTCCTTTTTGCCCCAATGCACACTGGTTTAAGAAATGTGATCGGTGTTCCAGGAATATGTCCCTCACCAACACACACGATTGTTACCTCTGGTTTCTGGGCGCTGACCATGACCCGGAGGAATGCTCCCTGTGCAAGATGATGTCAACAAAGGCCATCCAGAGCTGCTGGCAGAAGCAGGACGACATCTTCCATAAGGCTGACTCAACCCCGGTATCCTCTGTAGCCTCGCAGTGGTGCCTTCGCTCACAGTGGATCCAGGCCCGGGCCGGCTCCAGTTCAGAATCTTGGTGTCCCATCAGCTGGCAGAGGCACTCAGTTTGGTGGCAGGCTACTCAGAACCTGCTCCAGGGCATGCCCTTCCAACTCCTGAGCCCCCAGAGGGTACTCACAACGGATGCATCACTACGGTACGAGTTGCTGCGCACCCAGGGGTTGTGGTCACTCGAGGAAAGTCAGCAGCAGATTAACCTGGAGTTCTGGGCTGTCTTACTGGCGCTAAGAACTTTCCAGCACCACCTGCAGCACCAGTTAGTGCTTGTCCAGGCGGATAATCAGGTCACGATGTTCTACCTGAACAAGCAGGGGGGCACCAGCTCGTACCGCCTATGCTAGGAGGTAGTAGTCCTCTGCTCATATACGACCAGACAGGGTATGCTTCTCCAGACGACATACGCCCCGGGCCAGGACAACACCCTGACGGACAGACTGAGTAAGGGTCCTCCAGCCACACGAGTGTCATTTGGACCCAGGCATGACACAGCGGCTGTTCAGAGTGTAGGACACCCTGAACCTTGACCTCTTTGCCAGCCCAGTCAACGCTGAGCTACCACGTTTCTGCTGCCCGCACCAACACCCAGTGGATGCCTTCCTCATCTCGTGGTCGGGGGTCCCTCCCACACCACTGATAGCGTGGACCCTCTTTAAGGTCCAACAAGACAAGGCTTCTGTGATTCTGGTGGCCCAGACAGCCTTGGTTTCCCCTACTACTCTGTCTCTCGACGGAGCCTCCAGTCCCTCTCAGGAGCTTCCTGGGACTTTTGATCCAGGAGGGGGGGCTTATTCCCCCACCCCAATCTGGGATTCTTGTCTCTCACAGCATGGCTCCTGAATGGGTCGCTTTAGCACCCCTCAACCTCCCCAGCTACAGTAGTGGCCAGAAAATTAAGGCAGAGTCCAAACTATCAGAATTGTATTAGAAAAGTATGTGTTATTGTCACTTTCATGGTCAAAAGCTTTAAGAACAAAAGATATATATGTCATTTTCAAAGTTTTATTCAGGAAACAATGTGTGTGTTAATATTTGATAGGGTGTCCATGATTTTTCAGCACAGCCTGGATTCTTGTAGGCATACTGTTAACTGGCGTTTTATAGTATGCCAGAGTGATTTCATTGACCCATACTGTGCATGCTTGAGTACGTCCTTTAAATCTGCTTATGAAGTTGGACGGTGTGCTGCAACCTTTTTCTTCATAAGATTCCAACAGTTTTCAATTACATTATCCTGAGAGTTTGATGGCCAACTTGGTAGCAGTTCGATCTTGTTGTCCACGAACCATTTTTTGACTCTTTGCAGTGTGGCACAGTGCCAAGTCCTGCTGCAATATAGTTGTGCCAGAAACATTCATGTGTATTTTAACTTTACTATTCAGCACGGATATGTATTTTGCAGCATTTACTCTTTCACCTTTCTCAAAAATGTGCAGGCCACATTGTCCATTCGCCGAGATACCATGACCAATGGTGGGTGTTTAACAGTCTTGATCGTGTACTTCGGATTTAGTCTCTCGCCTGCTGGTCGACTGACATAGTTGTAACCACTCCCACGTACTTGTTGAAATGTACTTTCATCAGTGAACATTACCCTCTCCCACCATTCAACAGATTTGTCTTTCATCTTGCTACAAAACTGTATGCGGGCAGCAATTTGTTTCCTGGTCATCATAGGCTTCTTGGCAGGTCTTTTGGCCACGAGTTTGAATTCATCCACAAGCTGTCGGACAGATCTGGCACTTATCTTTATTCCTCGATCATTAGCTAACTGAGCCACACGTTGATATGAAGTATGTGGACTAGATGTAATAATGCTTTTGAGAAATCGGTCATCTCGTCCAGTAGTTATCCATCTGCGCCCACATTTCGAATGACGTGTATGGCCACCTGATTTCAGAACATTCTGAACTGCACCCCTTGATATATGCAAATGTTTTGCAATAGCACTTTGCGAATATCCTTCAGCATGAAGTGTGACAACTTATTTATTTATTTATTTAACAGTTCTTCTATACCGCTCTATTTTAGATCAGAGCGGTTTACATTTAACATCAACTATACAACACAAGGAACTTTGAGTTGTATTTACAATAAACAGGGAGATCAACTTGGAAGTAACTGGGGGAAACTATGTACATTCTTGTCCCTTTACAAAGTCATTAATATCACACTTTCTACCCATCTTGATTGTATATTTTACATGTAACTTTCAATTTTTTCCTAGTTGTAAAAATTCAAAACTTCATCCAAGAAACCTACTACAGAATGTAAGTAAACTAAAATGGACGCCAGACGCATGGTGTGACTAATCGCCATGCTGATTAAAATAGTAAGCACGTGTGACATCTCCACAGTACATTATTTAACAATAAATTGTAGAAAAAGATACCTGCCTTAATTTTTTGGCCACTATTGTAGGTAAAGAAAATCCTTCTGGCCTCTTGCAATAACTCCATGGGACAGGCCTATGCCTTCGAGTGGCACAGATTCTCCTTATGGTACATGGAACACCAGGCAAATCTGTTCTCCTGTCCAGTGCACACTGTGTTGCAATACTTGCTCCAACTCTCAGTCCGGAGTCAGGTCCAACTCCGTCTGGGTGCACTTGAGCGCACTCTCCACAAACCATCACTCCATAGAGGGCAAGCCTCTTTCTGTACAATCCCTGGTTATTCGTTTCATATAGGGCTTACTGCTCTCTAAGTTCCCATCCGTCCACCCCCAGCAGAATGAGATCTCAGTGTCGTCTTAGCACAGCTTACTAAGCCACCCTTCGAACTCTTGGCTATCTGCCATTTGCGGTACCTATCTTGGAAGGTTTCCTTCATTGTGGCACTCACCTCTGCCCACAGTGAGCTTCAGACCTTGGTGACCGAGCCACCTAACATCAGGTTCTACAAGAACAGAGTCATACTCTGTACCCACCCTAAATTCCTACAGAAAGTGGTATCTGACTTCCACCTCAACCAGGAGGTGGTGCTCCCCAGTTTCTTTCCTTGGCCTCACGCTGACAAGGCGTCGGCCGTTCTCCACCCTCTGGATTGCAAAAGGGCCCTGTCCTTCTACCTGCAGTGCACCCAGGCCCACTGCAAATCCTCTCAGCTCTTCATTTCTTAAAACCCCAGTCGTCTGGGGAATGCTGTCACTAAGTGGACTCTGTCCATCTGGGTGGTCGACTGCATCGCCTTCGACAACAACCAGGCTGGGCTGCCATTAAGGCGCCGGGTCACGGCACACAGTGTCAGGGCTATGGTGACCTCCGTCATGAGCCTGCGCTCTGTCCCTATGGCAGACATCTGCTGGGCTGCCACCTGATCCTCCATTCACACTTTTTGCAGCCCATTACTGCCTGGAGAGAGAGTCCGATGGGACAGTGCCTTCAGCCAGGCTGTCCTTCAGAATCAGCTCGGTGTTTAAGCAGCTCCTGCCCTCCGACCCTTCTCGTTCAGGCTACCGGAGCCATGGTTCTCCCTGGACATGGGGGTCCTCATAGTTTGCCCTCAGATTCGCCTGCGGCTGCTCATGACTGGGCCTTGTTTTTTCTCTACAGGTTCTCATTAGCCTGTAGCTAGGGAGTCCCATATATGAAGACTGACTTCCTGCTTAGAAATATAGAAACATGATGACAGAAAAAGACCACATGGTCTATCTAGTGTGTCCTTCCATATCAACCACTACAACAGTCCCTTTTTTTCCTTTTGAGATCCTCTGTGTTTGTCCCATGCTTCTTTGAATTCAGATACTGTCCTCATCTCTACCACCTGCACTAGGAGTCTATTCCACAGATCCATCACTCGTTCCGTAAAGCAATATAGCCGCATATCACTCCTGAATCTATCCCCTTTCACCCTCATGTTCCTGGAGAAGGTGTAGTTACTCACCTGTAACAGGTGATCTCCAGGAACAAGCAGGAGTGTAGTCATCACATATGGGTATCGTCTGTACTGACGGAGCCTGCGCGGGAACGCTCCCCAGCGTCCAATTAGAAAGCTTTTGGGAGCATCCCACAGCGCGTGCGCGCAACCAAGAATTAACATGGGAGGAGTTCAAAGGGGCCAGATCAGGAGCCAGAAGGACTTGCTTGGTGCAAAAGGAGTATATCATTGGTGTAGTAATATGCCAAGACAGGGGAGCCAGAAAAACATTGAAAAGGAGAGTGGCCAAGACACCACAGAAAAGTGGCAGGGGAAGTGGCTGAACCCGGCAGGACAGAAAAAGTGTGGAACCAGTGCAAGATGGTGTCCTGGATACCAAAATCATGAAGTCGAGCAAGAAGAGTAGGGTGATCCACCAGGTTGTAAGCTGAGGACAAATCCAGAAAAACGGCCAGGGAGATGTTGTCATGATTGTGCACGATGTGAAGCTCATTGAGAAGGGAAGCGAGTATGGTTTTTGTGCTCTGCCCAGGCTTGATTGAATACAGATTGGCAAGGGTGACGTGCATGAGTTGATTCAAGATGGGAGGACAATTGCTTGAAAACTAACTTCTCCAGGGTTTGGAAAGAAAAGGGAGATTTGAGACAGGACGCCAATATCCTAGATCCAAGGGGTCGAGGGTGGCTTCTTAAGAAGTAGAAGATGAACCATGGCATGCTTTGAAGAGGAAGGAAAGGTGCCCGAAGAGAGACTGGTTTTAATCTAGGTGAGGTGTTATGATGAATTGGAATACTGTTCTGTAGTCATTGTGGTGAAGTAGTGTTCGTAAATGTTGGAGCACTTTCATTTTGAAGTATGTGGTGTTGGCTGCCTTATTGATATCATTTGAAATTGTTTTTCAAATGATAAACATCACATAGAAAAACCAAGCATGTGGATGTTCTGTGCAATCATAATGGAATACGTTCAGGGGATAGGAGGAATAGTGTCTCAATTATTGTAGAGTACTTCCAACTTTCTAATACTTGATCTGGGCTTATGAATACCACACAAACACTATCCAGAAAGCTTATAACAAGCCTAGAGAACTTTTTGAGATAGTAAAATACCTAGTTAATGAACCTTGTTCTGATAAAGACATCCTGATCAATCCTGAAGTGTTTGCGGATTATCTTTGAGAAAAAATAGGCCAGACTCCACCTTTAAAACAATCTGAAAAAAACAATCTTATTTTACCAAGTACAATTTGGAACAAGTTTCATATTCCCTCAACTAAGCAGCTTTCAGACATCATTGCTGCACTTAACACAAGTACCGCACCCACAGATCCTTGCCCAGTACCTTGGGTCAAAGCTACTAAGTCAAACTTCATTAATTTTATACACCACCTCGTAACCAACTCCCTAAATCAAGGAATCATGCCAGAACAGCTGAAATTAGCCACAATAAGGCCTATCCTTAAGAAAACCAACCTTGAAAAAAACAATCCAGCTGCATATAGACCAATTTCCAGCTTACCACTCCTGGCAAAAATTATCGAGAAGGTAGTACAACTACAGCTCCAAGACCATATTGATGAGCATGCGCCACTTGACATACATCAGCATGGCTTCCGCCCGAACCATGGAGTTGAGACGCTGCTACTTTATTTATTTAATGATATCACTCAAACCATAGACAACTATAATAGAGGAACCTTAATGATTTTCTTAGATATTTCAGCGGCCTTTGATTCAGTGGACCATTCAATACTATTAGCCAGACTAAAGAACATCGGTCTAACTGGCACCGTCCTAAACTGGTTTGAGTCCTACCTAATTGGTAGACAGTTCCAAGTTAAAGTCGGTCTAAACACTTCACATCATACATTTATCAAACAAGGCGTACCGCAGGGATCTGCACTCTCATCACTTCTTTTTAACCTCTTTATCCAACCAATATGTCACATAATATCAACTCATCATATAGACTACACAATTTATGCAGATGATATTATGATCTACACTCCGATTGATATCAACTGCCCAAACTACAACAAGATTTCAAACTGCATTACCAGCATTTCCATTTGGCTGTCAAATAACAACCTTGCAATAAACTTGAAGAAGACTGAAGCACTTATTGTCACTAGAAACACTAACTTTAATCCCCCACCATACATCACATGCAACAGTACTGAGATTCCAATTAAGGATGAGGTAAGATACCTCGGGGTAACCCTCGATAAGAAGCTAGACCTACGATCTCACATAAAGAAAACTGTTAAAAGCGCTTATTACCGAATGAAAATAATTAGACGCCTCAAGCCTCTTATCTCTTATGAACACTTTCGTACAGTCTGCCAGGCACTTATTACCCCCATTCTGGATTTTTGCAACCCTATCTACAATGGGCTGTCAAAACATGCTCTCAAACCTCTTCAAATGGCACAGAATACAGCAGCCAGAATAATTAACGGTTCCACAAATCATGACCACATTACCCCCATCCTTAAAGATCTCCACTGGCTTCCGATAACCCTTCGCATAAAGTATAAGTTAATCATAAACATCTTCAAAATGAAGCACAACAGTTCTGCAACCAGCCTCCATGCCCTCTTATCCCGTGATACCAGCAACAGACCTAGAAGATTATCCACCTCAAACACCCTCAATACCCCAAGAAACTTCGCTAAATCACGCAAATGTACATCACAATGAGCAATTTCTTTGGCTGCCCCTTTGATTTGGAACTCTCTCCCTCCTGATTTACGTGCAATTGATGTTTTAAGTGACTTTCGTAAGCAATTAAAAACTTTACTTTTCATTGAGCACTATGGATCAACAAATGACTAAGATATCATCTATTGCAGGGGTCTCAAACACGCGGCCCGCGGGCCGCATGCGGCCCGCGAGAGCATTTTGTGCGGCCCGCGGTTTCACTTTTCTCACCTGATCGCCGGCGCGGCCGCGTGGGTTTAAAAAATACTCCCTCAGTCTTCTGCCGAGTCACGAGCCTGCCCTCAACCAATGAGAGACAGGAAGGAGGGGGCAGCCAGCCGAACGCCACGAGGCACCACGCGCCCTCGAGGATCCAGCCCCTGGAATTCCCCGATGTTTTAGTCCTGCCTCCCTCAGTCCCTCTCCTCTTCGGCTTTCAGAGCCGCGAAGGGAGAGCTTCTCCCTCGCGACTCTGTTAAGCTCGCCGGGGCAGATGGGAAATTTCCCATAAGCCTCAGCGGGCTTAGCAGAGTCGCGAGGGAGGAACTCTCCCTTCGCGGTTCTAAGCTGAAGCAGAGAAGGACTGAGGGAGGGAAGACTTGCTATAGAACTACACTATTACAATAATCCTGCAGCACACGCTGATAACCTCTATCAGCCACACTCAATGATTTGCGCCATTTCCATCCTGTCCTACTGCTGCCGTAAATCCTCTGAAAAACCAGGGTGCAAAGCATATCATGTTCTGCAGCTTCAAGATGTTAAGCTTTACAAAAGTTTTTTCTAAGGTATCATCCAGGCCTAGCCCAGTCCATTCTACATCAACATAACAAAAGCAACAGGCTTATTAATACTATTGATAAAATCATCATTGTCAAAGTACCCAAAATGAAAGTGGCCTTCATTATTTGAAGTTCGCATTATAAACGATAAACATCTGTCCAAGGGACCAGTAAAACCTCATGAAGCATATAAAGCAGCGTAATCAATACCAACAGGTATAAATATTAAATGGAGAGTGTGACCCCTCTCATGCGTGGGCCCTCCCACTGTTTGTTGAAAACTTAACACTTCTACAGCCACTAAAATGTTCCGAATACCCACATAAAAAATAAATTGTGAAACATAAAGATTAAAATCACCTAAGATAA
The DNA here is from genome assembly GCA_033557465.1 of Ichthyophis bannanicus. NCBI lineage: Eukaryota > Metazoa > Chordata > Amphibia > Gymnophiona > Ichthyophiidae > Ichthyophis > Ichthyophis bannanicus. The sequence goes on along the minus strand of CM066035.1, from coordinate 920,489,407 downwards.
TAGTCTGGGAAAACACTCAAGCCATGACAATGTACAACTTGCCATTTATCACAGCTAACTCATCAATATCATGATATGATTGTTTATATACAACACAGAAGCTAATTGCTTGTTGTTAACATCCACAATATTAGCATCAGTAATGGGGACAATCATAACCATCTCGCCTTCCAAATCCCTTTTTAACAACCCTAGCACGTCATCCCCTCCTCTACTTGCTTGAGTCTGGTGAAAACAATTCATAAGGCATAACCGATTCAATGATGCTTCCCTTTTAGGGCATGGTTTCATTTTTATGCTTGATGGAGAGACTTATAAAGTCTGTAGGTACAATAATTCTCAAAAAAGGGGACAGGACAGAAGTTCACTAATTTCAACATGCAGGGAGAAAATGTGAATCTACCAGATGAATTTGAAAATCAGAAATAGCATGTCAGTATTTTCAGAGGACTAAGCCTCAAAAAATAAACACTCCTTTAACTTTCTATGGCAAGCTGTTAGAACTGTCAGATTGCTGTTCAGCTTCCTCCTATTCTCAGCTGTCTCTTACTCCTCCTCATTACCAATTGTAACTTTCTTTCTGTAGTGCTGTTATGATACGGGGGGTTTGCTATGGGTTCTAAATGGGCAGTGTTTGTAGTACTTCCTAATGTGCCTGGCGGTTGGCACTGGATTATAGTAATATAGAAATTGTTTAGTCTTTCTTTATCCATATACTCATTATGCAACATTATGCAAATATTTATGCAAATGAGGCCCCTTATGCAAATGAGGCCCCGTGTCTTATGCGGCCCCCGGGTTACTTTACAAGTCCTCATTTGGCCCTCAAAGCAATTTGAGTTTGAGACCCCTGATCTATTGTATATATTTTATAAATAATCCACTATATTGTTAACCCTTGTTATTTTTCCTACATTACCATATGTTGTCATGTCTATACTGTTTGTTTCCCTTGTTTATACCTTGTATTTCTTGTGACCGCTTTGATTGAAGGAAAAGGCGGCATAAAAAACTTGTTAAATAAATAAATAAATAAATATGAGTTGGAGTAGTCCATGTGTAAAAAAGAGTACATGTGTATATGGTGTATGCATTAGTTAATGTTAGTGCCTACTCTGGGCAGGAGCATGGTGGAGAGGCTATGCCCAGGGCAGGTACAGATCAGGAATCAGATGTAAAGCGGAGACTAGGTGTGGAGCGGGAACACTGCATTGAAGAGGTAATGTGGAATTTGACAGCAGTAGATAAAGATCTGGCCAACTGAAAATTGTTGAACCAGCAAGGGTGTGTCTGACTAGACTTCTTTATATTATGCACAACTTCATAAGAGACACCTTTTGCTGGTCCATTGGGCTTTGGGGGGGAGGGGGAGGCAAAGCCTGCTTTACTCTTTAGTGTCTCTAGCTCATGTTTTTGGAACTTGGGTTGCAGCCACGTGGACTCCATGGCTTAGATGCAAGTCTCCATCTCTGAGCGACAAGGTCACAAGTTCAATCCTTAGTGAACCTTACACATAGAGAAAAATTGTTTTGAATTAATTCTAATTTGAAATGTTGGGAGCAATAGGATCAACCATTAAGGTGTTGCCCTTGGCTACTGACCATTCACAAATCCTTAACAAGCCTTCAAAATTCGGTCCTCTTTTAGAGTGAAACTAGAAAACCTCATATATCTGTTCACATCATGGTTACAGTAGGGGCTTGGGCTGTTATGAGTTTAAGGGTTGCTATCTTTGGGCCTTTAAAGACGAGCAATTTAAATATCCCTAGGGAATGGGAACTGGCAGAGGAGGTGATAGCCTGGATGAGAGAGTTGGTGGTATGGACAAAAACCCAGCAATTATCTGTTCTCATTACTGATAGTGATTAGTTAAGAGATGTGAAGGGGAAACCCTTGGTGATTGGTGCTGCTGTCTGTAAGCTTCAACTTTTGCTCATTCACCTATTTTCCCGTTGTGATTGTTCGAAGTGATGGGCTGTTTTGTAAGAGATCTTATGTAACTTTCAGACGGTTGCCACTTGAATTGATGAATGAAAGGGAAGAAATGCCTAAATAAATGAAATATTAATGGGATAGGTAGTAATCGCCTATTATTTTTTAAGGATGTAAATATTGTTTTAAAAAATTAGTCATTTAAATGAGTGTCATGCAGCTGCGATGGAGGTGGGATTATCCCAAAGCTGGCCAGTAGCAGCCCTCCTTAAAGGGAAAAACGCAGAAGCAGGGATACCACAGAAACACCAACACTATTAAAACACCCCAAAGAGGAGAGGAAGTGACGTCATCGGCTTGGATGGCAGTCTAGGAGGAGAGCTCCGTAGTGCACCCCAGGAGTTGGGAAATATCCCCCTTCAGAGGTGGTGAAAAAGTGGGGAGAACGGCACGTGAGATTGGGGAGCACACTGCCGACACCATGACGACGCGAAAAAAGGCAGCGGACTTGCGCGAATTCGCATATGGAGGAGGAAAGGATGTGGGAGCTGAGAAGAAGATGGCGGCGGAGAGCGCGGGAAGCGGAGACGTACTGGAGCGCAAAGGCAAGAGGAGCGTGGGGCCGGAGGCGGCGGAGATGGTTGTTCAGAATGTGATTCGGGAGGAGTTGCGCGCTTGGTTTGGTGAGATCAAGTCAGAATTGATGGCGGTGAAAGCGGAGGTTGGAGAAATGTATGGTGAGCTGCGAGAGGAGGTGGGAGAGCTGACAAGGCGAGCGGAGGAACACGAGCAGAAGTTGGAGCAGATGGGCTCAAAGCAGTCCGGGGTGGCGAGGTCGCTGAAGGAAATAGAGATTTGGAGGGAGCAGGTACTTTTAAAACTAGAAGACCTCGAGAATCGATCAAGGCGCAATAATCTGAGACTTCGGGGGATCCTGGAATTTCTGGACAGCGAGAAGGTGGCCCAAGTTGTGTTCAAAGGCATCTTGCACGAGGAGGGCAAGGAGAAGGAGGGGCTGGAGGTGCAGCTTGTGAGGGCGCACCGCGCTTTGGGGTCCAGTCGCCCGAATCGACCGAGAGACATTGTGATTTGTGTGGCAGATTACAAAGTAAAGGAGAAAATCTTGCAACGGATGCGACAGAAAAGTAATTTTGTGTGGCAGGGCTATCCTATACAACTGTATCCTGACTTGGCAGCAGGGACTTTGCAGCGCAGGAGGGAAATGCAGCCCATAACCAGCATATTGCAGAAGGAGAATGTAAGGTACCGCTGGCTGTATCCCTTTGGACTAGTGTTTACAGTGGGCCTCAAAAACTGGACAGTGCATACTTATGCTGCGGCTGTGAGAGCGGTGCAAGAAGCTGAGCTGGGAAGCAGCCTGCCTGGAGGGCCGTCGGGAGGCACCCGCAGAGCGGATAAGACTGAGGCTGCGAGGCGAGAGGGTAAGAGAGGGAGGAGCCCTGAGAGTTTGGCATCGGTGCAGTCTGGGCAGCACAACGAGGGAGAAGAGACCTGAAGAGAGAAGAGAGGGCCGGTTCTGGAAAGCATCAATGCAAAGGATTCTGAGTTAAGGGTTCTGGTGTTGGTTTAAGGGATTCCTGCTGTTGACTGTGGGTTAAGTGAGGGAGGGGGAGGAGGGAGACGGGGTTAGTGCCGGGGGGAGGAAGGCGGGGGTATAATAAACACAAAACAAAGGGGAAAACAGACACAAACAAAAAAAAAAGAAAAAAAAAACACAAAACACAACAGGGGAAAAACAAAGAGGGAAAATAGTTGCTGTTTGATTAAGGATGGTGGAGGGGATGGGTGCTTTCAGGTGCATGTGGAATGAGGTAGGGGAATTAAGGGATATTAAGGGGGAATGGTGTGCTGGGAGGGGGGGCAACTAAAGGAGGTGGGAGATGGCAGGGCGGGAGGGGGAAAGGTAGTAGGGGGCTGGGGGGGTGGAGGGGTGTAGTAGTAGGCTAGGAGGGGGTATGATGCGGGAGGGGGGTTGCGCTAGGCTGATGGGCACTATTCTGGAGGAGGCCTCTGGGGGACGGGGACGGTGGGGAGCGGGGGGAATGGGGGGGAGGGGAATGGTGGAGTAGGGGAGGGGGAGGGGGAGGGGGGTAGGCTAAGGGGGCAGGGGAAAGGGGGGAGGGGGACGGAGGGGGCAAGAAGGTAGGTGCACAACATAAGGTGGTGGCTACTATTAACGTGAAAGGACTTAGAACTTGGAGGAAACGGAGACTGGTGGAGAGGGAAGGGGGGAGGTTAAGGGTGGACTTTTTGTGTATACAAGAGACGCATTTGAAAGTTGGGCAGGAGAGAATGTTGCAAACTAAAAAATATCCGAAGGTAGTACTAACGGGACACAGGGCAGAGGCACGGAAAAGGGGGGTTGGGATAATGGTGGGGGAGGATTGGGTGGAGAGGGTGGTGGGGGAGTATAGGGATAAACAAGGTAGAGCGGTGGGAGTGAAAATTCAGGTGGGGAGGGAACAGGTATGGTTGGTGAGCCTGTATGGACCTAATGAGCGGCAGGGGGAATTTTTTGAGAGGATGAAGGGGGAGTTGGAGGGGTTGGGCACGACATCGCTAATTATTGGGGGAGATTTTAATATGACGGTGAATCCGCGGTTGGATAATAGGGGGGGAGTGGAGTGGGCAAATGCTTTGATCGGGGAAAGTTATTGAAAATAAGGGAGGGAGGGTTTGGGGGTGGTAGATGTATGGCGTTGTAAGAACCCAGGGCATAAACAATACACTTTCTACTCCGCACCGCATGGTACATACAGCCGAATAGACATGCTTTGGGCGGGAGGAGGGTGGGTGAATAGGGTGGTGGAGCTGGAGCAGGGTTCTATAACATGGTCGGATCATGTGCCGGTGAGTGCTAGGTTTAGTTTGGGGTACGTGGATGAGGGGCTTAAATTTTGGAGGATTAATGAATCTTTATTGGAGGAACCTGCTATAGTAGAGAGGATTGGGAAAGTAATACAGGAATATCAAGAATTTAATCTGAATGGGGAGGTGGGATTGGGGATGGTGTGGGATGGATTAAAAGCGGTGGTGAGGGGGCATTTAGTCCAAGAGGCAGCAAGGGAGCGTAGGAAGCAGGAGACACAGGAGAGATGACTATTGGAGGATATTGGGAGATTAGAACGGGAGCATCAGAGGAGTAGAAAAGGGGAGGTGTTGGGGGAGCTTAGGGCTTTGAGGGGTCAACTAGGACACTTGTGGGCGAGTAAAATAGCGCATGATCTGAATGTTTCCAAGCAGGTGATTGAGGGAGGGAACAGGGTGGGGTGGCGGCTGGCGCAGCGGCTGTGGGGGAGAGTGGCGCAGAATACCAATCTCCAGGAACAAGCAGGAATGAGTCTTCACATATGGGTATCGTCGGTACCGACGGAGCCTGCGCGGGAATGCTCCCCAGCGTCCAGTAAGAAAGCTTTTGGGAGCATCCCACAGCGCCTGCGTGCTGCCTTCCCGCCTTTCCTAACCGCCTCTCTCCAGTTCTTCTTTTCCGCGGAGCCAGCAGGTCATGTTCCTGTCACCGCTGAAGAAGTTCTTTATTTCTTTGGTCGCGCGTCTGCCTTCCTCGACGTCGGACCGGTACCGACGGTCTTTTCTTTCTTTCTTCTTTAAAAAAAACAAAAAAAAAACCCTACCGTTTTCCCACTTCTGTGCAATTTTGTCTTTTGGGCCTAGGGCCTAGAAGATTTTTCCTCATGGAAAAGCCCGCTTCCGGGTTTAAAAAGTGCACGAAGTGCAGCGGTACTCTTTCTATCACCGACACCCATGACTGGTGTCTAAAATGTTTGGGTCCTGACCACTCCATCACCGATTGTGAGTCCTGTTCCATGATGTCTAAAAGAGGTCGACAGAATCGAGCGGCAAAGCTCAGTACCCTGTTTCCCTCTGATGCAGCTTCGGTGGCATCGACATAAGACCAAGGTCCATAAAGCCCAGTATTCTGTTTCCAACAGTGGCCAATCTAGGTCATATGTATCTAGCAGTTTCCCCAAGGGACACAGGTTCCACAATGCTTGTATTGGTTCAAGCATTGATATCCTGGGTCCCTTTTTAATAATGGTTTATGGACCTTTCCTCCAGGAACTTGTCCAAACCTTTTTTAAACCCAGCTACACTAACAGCCTTTACTACATCCTCCGGTAACAAATTCCAGAGTTTGATTACACGTTGAGTGAAAAAATATTTTCTTTTATTAGTCTTAAATAGTTTACCCTGTAGCTTCATTGCATGTCCCCTAGTCTTTCTATATTCTGATAAGGTAAACAATCGATCTACGTTAACCCGTTCCACTTTGTTCATTAATTTATAGACTTCTATCATATCTCCCCTCAGCAGTCTCTTTTCCAGGTTAAAGAGCCCTAACCTTTTTAGCCTTTCTTCATAGGAGTATCCTTCCATCCCCTTTACCATTTTGGTGGCTCTTCTCTGAACCTTTTCTAAAATCGCTATATCCTTTTTAAGATACGGTGACCAGAATTGCACACAATATTCAAGGTGCGGTCTCACCATGGAACCAGGGCTTCGTCTTCTTCCCATGGATCTCAGGTAACCAAACATAAGTCCAGCCGGTCCTCGAAGGGTAGATCTCCCTCTAAGTATCGAGATGCCTCCGGGCTTGCCCTCGAGGATCCTGCACCGGCAAAATTACCCCGGCGGGAGGCTCCGGCTTCCAAAGCTTCATCTATGGGATCACAGGTTGACATCGATGGCGTGGCCTCGACTGATCACCTGTTGCCATGTTCTGGGGTATCGGTGGTCTCCACTGGTACCGACATCCAGACATTGGTTGCGTCGATGGATCAGAATATTCTGACCATGCAGCGTGCCATCACGTCATTCATAAAAGCTGCGACACCTCCGGTACCGCAACAAACTCCGTTGGCGGTACCGGTTCTGGCACCGATATCGGTTCCGGTGCCGGTACCGATTGCATCGACATCGACATCGGCTTCGGTGTCGACTGCAGCGGTACCCTGTCCTGTGATACCTATCGGTACCGAATTGGTACCGATCACTCCCGATGTCAATACCACTCGGTACGCGTATCGTGCTCTGCAAGAGCATCCAGACAGGCGATACTTCGATTCCTCCAAGGACTCTGATGAATCAGAGGCTTCTGTTGAAGCATCGGTACTCCTTCCTCAGGAGCCCTCTTCTCCAAAAAGAAGAATGTCTCCTCCAGAAGACTTGTCTTTTCAAGACTTCATTAGGGAAGTGGCCAGGGGCCTCTCTATTTCAGTGGCCCCTGAACCAGAGCCTAGAGCCAAGAAATTAGATATTTTACAATATCCTAAGGCTCCTAAAGAGGCAGCTACTTTACCAATTCATGAGATCCTTTATGATCACATGTTGGGCATATGGGAGACACCTCTTACTACTTCCCCTCATTCTCGCAGGTTGGACACCATGTACCGTGTTCCTCCTTGTCCTGGCTTTCATAAGACTCAGCTTCCTCACCACTCTATTGTGGTGGAGTCTGCTATGAAGAAGATAAAGAGTGCAAAAAGACACTCATCTAATCCTCCAGGAAGAGAATGCAGAACCTTAGATGCTTTTGGCAGAAGAATTTTCCAGGCCAATATGCTTACTGCCAGAATCAACTCCTATAGTCTCTATATGGGGATGTTTCTAAAGGAAGTTACAGATCATCTGCTAACTTTATCTCCTTTTATCTCAGAAGATAAAAGGGAAAAGTTTCTCACCTGGCTTAAACATGCCCAGGATGTTTCCAAATTCTCCAACCGTGCAGCCTTTGACTCTTTTGAGTGTGCCAGCAGGGCTATTGCTATAGGTGAATGCAGACTTGCTTGGTTGCAAGCTTCTGATTTGGAACCCTGGGTCCAGGATGGATTAGGAAATCTTCATTGTACAGGTGAAAACCTTGTTGGTAAGTATTGGCAAGCAAAGGCCACTCAGATGGATGCTGAAAATTCTGCCTTAGATAGACTTTCAAAGTCTACTTCTGCTCCTGCTAGAAAAAGGTTATTCAAAAAGACTCCCAAAAAAGGGAAATAATATCCTGGTTATGGTCTCCAGGCATCTTCTACAGGTCGTTTTGCTGCAAAGCGTCAGTAACAACCTAAACAAGCCAAGCCTAAGGCTACAAGGACTGCTACGACCCAACAGCCTCAGCCTCCTCAGGGCCTTTGACTTACAACTAGAGAACTTAGCCTTTCTGGCTCTAGAAGAACCAGAGCCTCTCACCATTCCAGGAAGGTTAGCTCATTTTGCTCCCAGATGGGAACAAATCACAGCAGAGCAATGGACCATCATAAGGGAGGGGTACAAGCTTCATTTCTTAAACCTTCCTCCTCACACTATGGTGAGACAGTTCAATTCTCCAACATTTCTCCTCGACCTTCTGGGTCAGGAGATTGCTACCCTTCTTGCCCAAAGGGCAATAGAAGAAGTACCCCTTCTTCAACAGGGTTCAGGGTTCTACTCCCCCTATTTTCTTCTTCCAAAGAAAACGGGGGGCTACAGACCCATATTAGATCTCAGAGAATTAAACAAGTTTCTATGCAAAGAGAAATTCAAGATGATTTCTCTCGGTGCTCTCCTTCCATACCTTCAGAATCAGGATTGGCTTTGTTCTCTAGATCTCAAGGATGCGTACACCCATGTCCTCATCCATCCAACACACAGAAGGTTCCTTCGGTTCCTTTAACAGGGAAAGCACTACCAATACAGAGTGCTTCCTTTCGGTCTGGCCTCTGCTCCAAAAGTGTTCACAAAATCCATGGCAGTAGTAGCTGCATTTCTACGCACTCTAGGAATATTTGTATTCCCATATCTGGACGACTGGCTCATCCAAGCACCATCCCAGTCAGAGGCCCAGACTTCCCTAGCCTGCACAAGGCGTGTTCTTCAGTATCTGGGACTTGTAATAAACATCCCAAAATCACAACTCACCCCTACTCAGTCATTGGAGTTCATAGGGGCCTTGCTAGATACCACAACTGCAAGGGCCTATCTTCCCCAGGCCCATTGCCTACGCTTGGTGCAGTTAGCCTCTCAAATTCAGTTAAAATCCCATTTAACTGCTCGAGAGATGTTACAACTGTTAGTCCATATTGCATCCACCGTGCATGTGGTTCCTTACGCTCGCCTTCACATGAGGGCAGTTCAGTGGACTCTGTCCACCCAATGGACCCAGGCATCAGGTTGCCTGTCAGACAAAATAGCAACCTCCAGTCGCCTCTTTTGGTCCCTCCAGTGGTGGAAGTCCACTCAAAATCTGTTGCTGGGGTCCCCCTTTCAACAGTTGCTACCCCAAGCAACCCTCACAACAGATGCCTCCCCAAAGGGTTGGGGAGCTCATCTACAAGATCTCTCCACCCAGGGCATCTGGTCTTTACAGGAGACATCTCTACATATCAACCTCTTAGAGCTCAGAGCAATTCTTCTAGCTCTCAGAGTCTTCCACACCCTGCTCAGCTACAAGACAGTCCTCGTCCATACGGACAACCCAAGTAGCCATGTTCTACGTGAACAAGCAGGGCGGGACTGGCTCTCTGTCGTTTTGCAACGAAGCTTTGAGATTGTGGGCCTTCGCCAGAGAGCATTAGATTCATCTCATGGCAGTGTATCTTCCAGGGGTTGAAAACTCTTGGGCAGACAGACTCAGTCAAGTTCTGCTTCCACACGAATGGTCCCTCCATGGGGACCAGATAGCCAGGATCTTTTGAATTTGGGGAACTCCAGACATAGACCTGTTTGCAAGTCCGTGGAATGCCAATCTTCCCCGGTTCTGTTCCAGGATTCCGTGTCAGGGAGTTCAGGCCAGGGATGCCTTCCTCCTCCACTGGGGGCAAGACTTCCTCTATGCCTTTCCACCCATTCCCCTAATTTCCAAGACACTGTTCAAGCTTCAGAGAGACAAGGGGTCTATGATCCTCATAGCTCCTTGTTGGCCACGCCAAGCGTGGTACCCTCTACTTCATCCCTCTCAAGCTCCCTCCCTGGACTTGGGATCTACTCCAGACCTCCTGTCCCAGGAGGAGGGAACGTTATGGCACCCAAATCCTCAGTCTCTTCATCTCAGAGCCTGGTTGCTGAAGGCCTAGACCTTCAAGATTGGCATCTCTCTCAGCAAGTGAAGGATATCCTTAATGCTTCCAGAAAGCCTTCCACTAGACGTTCCTATGCTTTTAAATGGAAAAGGTTTACCGTTTGGAGTGCAGAGAAGGGTCTTAACCCTCTTGCAATACCTCTGAATTCTTTACTAGAGTATTTGCTGCATTTATTCCATGCAGGCCTCAAAACGAATTCAGTAAGAGTCCATTTGAGTGCTATTGCAGCAAACCTTAAGCCTCTCAATGGACATCCTATTTCCTCTCATCCTCTTATTGCAAGATTCATGAGAGGTCTTCTTTTAACTAAACCTCCCATTAGACCACCTCCAGTGGCATGGGATTTGAATTTGGTTCTTGGCCAGCTTATGAAGCCACCCGTTGAACCCTTAGCCACTACCTCCTTGAAATTCCTTTCCTGGAAGGTTATTTTTCTCATTGCAGTCACCTCAGCTCGCCGTATCAGTGAGCTGCAAGCCTTGGTGGCTAATCCTCCTTATACAAGGTTCCATCATGACAAGGTAGTCCTCAGAACTAATCCACACTTTATGCCTAAAGTGGTCTCACCTTTTCATCTGAACCAGGAGGTGTATTTACCTGTCTTTTTTCCAGGACCTCATGCATCAAGTGCTGAGAGGAATCTTCATACCCTGGATTGTAAAAGAACACTTGCTTTCTACTTACAAAGGACACAGCAACATAGAAAGTCCTCTCAACTCTTTGTTGCTTTTGATCCCTCTCATTTAGGACTTCCAGTCTCTAAGAGAACTCTGTCCAATTGGATTGCTCAGTGTATTTCCTTCGCCTACCAGAGTAAGAACCTTTCTCTGGAGGGCCATGTCACAACTCACAATGTGAGAGCCATGGCAGCCTCTATGGCTCATCTAAACTCTGTGTCCATCGACCAAATCTGTCGAGCGGCCACCTGGGACTCGGTTCATACCTTTACAGCCCATTACTGCTTGGACAAGGACTCCCGCCGGGATGCCTTGTTTGGTCAGGCTGTTCTCAAACACCTGTTCCATACCTAATCAACTCCTACCCCCCATCCCTGGTTGGATGCCCGAGATCCATGGGGTGAGGTAGAGCCCTTCTCAGGGACTCACAACTTTGGAGATCTCCCTGGCATCTCTAGCTGGGGAGTCCCCATATGTGAAGACTCATTCCTGCTTGTTCCTGGAGATAGCACAGTTACTTACCTGTAACAGGTGATCTCTGGGAATAGCAGGAATAAGTCTTCACAACCCACCCACCTCCCCTAGGAGTTGTATCTCTCTATCTATCTTTCCTTTCCTCTCTCTCTCTTTGTCTCAGCTTTAAAACTCGAACTGGAGAGAGGCGGTTAGGAAAGGCGGGAAGGCAGCGCGCAGGCGCTGTGGGATGCTCCCAAAAGCTTTCTTACTGGACGCTGGGGAGCGTTCCTGTGCAGGCTCCGTCGGTACCGACGATACCCATATGTGAAGACTTATTCCTGCTGTTCCCAGAGATCACCTGTTACAGGTAAGTAACTGTGCTTTGTGGGCATACGTAATGGAGAGGGGAGGTTAGTTCATGGCAATAATGAAATTCGTTTAACATTTGAGGAATACTATAAAAAGTTGTATAGTATTGAGGTAGCAGGGGGGAAGGAAATGAGTGAGGAATATCTGGGGGAGGGTACGGTGCCCACAATAACGGGGGAAGAGGCGGAGTGGATCGATCGGCCTATAACGTAGGGGGAGGTGGAGGAGGCGATCCGGTCCTTAAAGCGGGGTAAGGCTCCAGGGTTAGATGGCCTTACGGGGAGATTTTATAAAGTATTCCAGCCAATAATACGTCCACTGTTGGTGGAGGTGTTTAACGGGGTATTAACGGAGGGGGGGGGGGGGTGCCTGGGTCGATGTTGGAGGCGGGGATAACTGTTATTCCCAAGCCAGGAAAGGATCCTATGGTGTGTGGCTCATATAGGCCTATCTCCTTGTTGAATGTTGATGCTAAGGTTTTGGCCAGTAGGTTGAAGGAGGTTATGCCCAAATTAGTTAATGCGGATCAGGCAGGGTTTATCCCGGGAAGGCAAGGGGGGGGGATAATATCCGGAAACTCTGTAACCTCACATGGGATGTACAGCGGACAGGTCAGAAGGCAGTGTTTCTCACTGTGGATGCTGAAAAGGCATTTGACAGGGTGGAATGGCCGTTCATGATTAGTGTATTGGAAAAGGTGGGGTTGGGCCCCCGCTTTATTCGGTGGGTTCAGGCAATGTATAAGGCCCCACGGGCGAGGGTTCGGGTAAATGGAGGATATTCTAAAGCCTTTAGGTTGGAGAGGGGGGACTCGGCAGGGGTGCCCCTTATCTCCCCTTCTCTTTGCATTAGTAATTGAGCCTCTGGCAGAAAAGGTGCGGGGGATGTCGGATATCAGGGGGATAAATATGAGTGGGAGCGAAACTAAGATTACCCTCTTCGCGGATGACGTAATATTCACGATCAGGGAACCGTTGATTTCCCTGCCCGTGTTAATGAGGGAAATAGAGAGTTATAGTAGGGTGGCAGGGTATAACATAAATAGGAGCAAGTCGGAGATTATAGGGTTTAATTTACGGGATGAGTTGGTCGCGAGTTTGAAGGGTAGTTTTGCGTTTAAGTGGGTGGAGCGGACCTATCGCTATTTAGGGATTACTATGGGGAAACGTATTGAGAATCTCGGGCAATGGAATTATGGGCCGCTATTGCAGGAGGTGAGGAAGGATTTGCAAAAATGGAAGGGTTTATATCTAACGTGGTTGGGTAGAATAGCGGTCTTAAAGATGAATGTACTTCCTCGTTTTCTATTCTTATTTGGAGCCTTGCCGTGTAGGCCACCCCGGAATTATCTGAAGCAGGTTCAGAGGGTGATGATGGAGTTCATCTGGGAGGGGGAAGGCCTCAAGAGTGGCAAGGCGTACGATGTACAGAGGTACGAGGGAGGGTGCCCTGGGTGGAGAAGTACTACTTGGCATCGCAACTGCGGGCTCTGAAAAGCTGTCACGGGGGGGGGGGGGAGAAATGCCCAAGTGGGTGCACTTGGAGCAGGATCAGCAACAGCAGGGTGGGCAGAGTCTGGGGGCATGGATCTGGGACCCGGGGGGGAAAAGAGAAGAGGGATGGGGGGCTAATCCATTTCGGGCGTATACGAAAGAATTGTGGCTGCGTGCAAGGGGCCATTTGCTGGGGGGGAAGCGGTATACAGTCAAACCTCGGTTTTCGGTTGCCCCGGTTTTCGTCGGTTTCGGTTTTCGACGTGTTTTCAGACGGCGATCTTGTCTCGGTTTTCGTCCATCGCCTCGGTTTTCGTACTGCAATACAGTACACGCTTGCCTGCCCAGTCCCGGCAGCACTACCCCCCCCCCCCCGACTCACCGATCGCGTGTTGAAATGGAGCAACATCCTCGAGCCAGAGATGCAAGGATTGCAGAGAGGAAGGCCCCGATCTCTCCACCGCCTGCCTGTTCTCTGGAGCGCCCCCTCAGGCTCGGAGGTAGCAGGGTAGCAGGAGATATTGAATGGGTAAGCAGGAGATGTTGAATGAATGTGGCAGGCAGTTCTTTCTCTTGCGGGGTACGCTGTTGAGACGGAGTCAGCGATCAGATTAGTGTCCTAGGTTATCTGTGTTTGCTGTGCTGAGCGGGAGAGTGGTGTTTCCGGTGGCTGTGGCTGGTGCCTTTTTTTTTTGTGGATCCTTCTTTTTTTTTTCTGTTTTCTTTAAAAATTTCTGGATGTTTTTTTGCTGAAGATTTGCATCTTGACTGCTGTTAATCTTTCTCCCTTCTCAGCAGTTTAAACAATTTGTCTGCCAAAAATACCTCTGGAGCACCATCTTGTGGCCAGAAGTGGGATTGACTCTCTATAAAATGTATTTTTTGTCAATATTTTTGGGTGTCTGGAACGGATTAATTGAATTTACATTATTTCTTATGGGAAATCTTGCTTCGGTTTTAGTCCGTTTCGGTTTTAGTCAGACTTTTTTGAACGGATTAATCATGAAAACCGAGGTTTGACTATACTAGGAATATGCGTATTGTGGGACTGGGGGAATTTTTGCCGGGGCAAGAAGGGGGAGTGTATAGGGGTTGGCAGGGCAAGGGGTTAGTAGCTATAGGGCAGTTTCTAAATAAGGCCGGGGGGGTGAAGAGTTGGGGGAGTTTGCAAGAGGAATTTGGGTTAAGGGACGTGAAGTACTTTGCCTACCTGCAGGTGGGGTCCTTTTTAAGTAAACGAGGGGTGCGGGCTGATCTTCAGAGGGGGGTTACGAGCTTTGAGAGATTAATGGAGAGGGGGGTAGACAGGGGGTCATTGCCCAACTGTATGTGGAGTTAACATCCCCAGGAGGGGGAGGGGGTCAGGGGGGGACCCCAGTGGATATTAGGGGGGAGGTGGAATGGGAAAAGGCCCTGGGTGGCAGTTGGGATAGAGAGAGGTGGCGCAACATTTACACCTGGTCCAAAAGGCTGGCACCAGGAACATCGTACCTGGAGAATAGTTTGAAAGTGCGGTACCAGGTGTACTGGACGCCATGGAGTTTGAGGGCTTTTAACCGGGAGGAGTTGGGTGACTGTTGACGGGGCTGCCGCGAGAAAGGGGATTTAAAGCATCTCCTGTGGGACTGTCCGATTATACAGCGGATGTGGAAGGAGTGGGAGGGGGTAATAAGGGCTGTTACAGGGGTATTGGTTAATCTCACACCAGCTATGGTGCTCTTGAATGAAATGGTGGATGAGGGAGAGAGGGAGCTGCAGTTGCTGATAGGATATTGTATAGGGGCTGCGAGGGGGAAGGTTATGGCGCACTGGAAAGGTCTTGCAGCACCATCAGTGAGTGAGATAGTGACCCGTTTGAATAGTTTGCGCACTATGTGTGAAATTGCTGCGTAAAGGGATCATAAAGTGGGGGCCTTTAGGAGAGTAAGGAAGGGGTATGATATTTGGTTAGGGGGTAGGGAGGGGGAGAGGGGGATCGTAAGCGAGGGGAAGGGTACAGCAGGGGAGGGTGGGGAGTAAGGGGGACGAGTTTTTACGGAGGGGAGGAGTGGGGGGAATCAGGAGGGGGGTATAAGGGGGTGAGGGTAATTCTCTGCGTATAGATGTGTAAAATGGGGGATTAATGTGTTGCACTTAATGTAACTACCTGGACTGAAGTCTGCGGGTTTGTACTAGGGGGGTGGGGGGTTGTTGGGTTTGGGGTTATGCAATGATAGTATCCGGCTGTATAAGAGATAAGAGCTCAGTCTGTTAGTAGTTGTGTAACGTGCTAGCAGCCATTGTTAGTCATGGAAGTTTTGTTTATTGCTGTATTATGATGGGTTCCTCACTAATGATGTATAAAGGGGGAAGAAAGGATCGAGTTGGGTGGAGGAGGATGGCAGGGATTGAAGTCTGTTCTTTGAGTACTATGGCCTATGTATCACTCTGTATTGGAATAGTTCCAAGGGGTAATGTGTTAACTTTGTTTCTTGGTGGAAAATTAATAAAATATATAAATTGCAAAAAAAAAAAAACACCCCAAAGAAATAGAAATTGACTCAACATGGCTACGTGATGGTTTCTGCTTACATCTGAGTCTTAAAATTCCCAAATTAAAATCTGCGAGACAGATTTCAGTTTTTAGGAAAACACATTAAAACATTGCTATTTAAACCATTAATTCATATTTCATAAGGCGTAACACATCTTGCATCATAAAAATCCTTATTTATCAAAGATACTTTTACTCAAACAATCCTTTTGTACTTATAAACATATATTTAATGTAAATATTCTTAAGATATACTATAAAACTCCAAATTCATAAATGAGAAATAATACTTAAAATTTTAAAAGATCTATAAACAGTCTTGTATTTATATACTCAAAATTCACTTTTTAAAGTTAACATTTTAATTATGGAAATATGCTCAAAATATAATTAATAAACCTCTTGGAAAGGAGATAAATGAAAAGAATGCTTAAAAATTCAAATTACACCCTTTTTATCATCTTCCTTAATTCCTTCCTAAACGTCTTCCCTTCTTCAATTATTCTTTACATCGTTCCCCCTACTTTCCAATACTTCAACCCCATTTAAACCTCCAGAGTCTCAGCGCCAGATAAAGAATCACCCAGTGTCTCTGTCCAATAACAAAAGAAGGGTCACCAAACCCTGTCAGCAGCATTCTTCATTACAACACTACTGCTGATCAGCTGCTGCCACCAGGTTCCTGCTGCTTCTGGGACACTTCTCCTCCAACATCCTGTACGAGCTCTGCCACAAATTTATTAGCTTCAGTTGGCGTTTCAAACAGGCGCTGTCTATTTTTATATTCCACGTGCAGGCGTGCCGGGTACATTAGAGCAAAGCGCATCCCCCTCTTAGCCAGCGCATCACACACTCCTGAGTATTCTTTCCGCTTCTTACTAACGGCAGCAGAGTAATCTTGGAAAACCAAGATTTTTGTATTTCCTGGCGTCTGCGCTCGCTGTCTCCTCGCAGCTCTAATCACATCATCTTTTTGAGCGTAATTCAGAAAGCGAGCTATTACCACTCAAGGTCTGTCTCTGGGGCCTCTCTTTGTTCCCAGCTGGTTGCTCTCTTAATCTTAACGGAGCTCAGGGTGGTGTCCAGTTTAAGATTTGTCGCCAGCCAGGTTTCCAGATACCCTCTCAGTTCCCCATCCGTTATGACCTCCGATATCCCCACAAACCTTAAGTTCTTCCTGCGGCCATGGTTCTCTAAATCGTCCATCTTCTCCTCGTGCTTTTTAATCAGTTCCTCAAGCCGTTTCACACACTGGGCCTGTGAAGCTTGCATATCCTCCACCTCTGATATCCGTTGCTCCGCTTGCCCCATTCGCGTTCCAAACTCCACAATCGATTGGTTCACTTGAGTTAGTTGTTCCGCTAGTCCTTGAAAGCGGCTTTCCAATGCGGCCACCACTGCGCTCATAACTACTTCTACTAGGTCCATATCTTGCTCCATTCTCGGACTAGAAATTGGTTTAGCCGCCATCTTGTCCTCCGCTACTCGCGCTCTGTCCTTCCGCGCTACTTTCGCCGCCATGTGCTCTCCACCGCTCCCGCCTCGATCGAGCAACGACAAAGCACTTCAGCCACTCCTGCTTCCCCAAAATCAATATTTCCAGAGGGTGCAAACAGCCCTATACAGTCTTCTGGGAGGGAGCCCTCAGAGCAAGGCAAAGAACACTCCTGCCTCTCTCACTGCATCACGTGATCTTTTTCTTACACGCTTTTTAAAAAGAAAATTGAAATATATGTACCAAAAAATGAAATAAGAATAAATTTATGTATTATCTTGTACAAAATATGAAAAAAATATATTTTTCTACTAATAGTGAAATTAAAAGCTTACATTATTTTCAACATAAAAAGAAGCAATCTTTCAAAATTTGTACTCATATATTACTGCAAAGAGTTTAAACCATCTATTAATATTTATAAGATCGATCACCATAAACTCCATGCGGAAGCCAATTCTGTTCTGGTGGTCACCGGACTGCCTGGGTGCCCACATTCTGGATGGGACTGTGTTGTACCCGATTTTGCTCCCACAGGGGCTAGACGTGCCCATGGGAGCAGAATCAGTGCAACTGGTGGACGTTCAGACCATGCCCCAATTCTGGGCACCCAGATGTCCAGCCCATTACCCGGCTAGTCCAGCCAGACTCCTACATGCAGCGACATGGAGTCTTGTTGCCATGCCACCGTGGCTCCGTGCAGGAGCTGCGATCCCCAGCACACCCCACATATGTCCTTTCCCTGCCACCCAACCCCAGATCAGGCCCGCCATGGCCAGCGTCGGGCTGCGGCATACCCACTCCACTCCCTTACCTTACTTTCTTGCACCGGAGCCGTCATGTCCCGCCATCTTGGGGAATTTGTCCCCCATCTAGATTGCCGACTTTGGACATAAAGGGCCGACAATGGAATTGACCCTCTAGGTCCAGGGTCAATGTTCCGCCACAGCCCACCCTCGCTCCAGCTGCAGCTCACTCCCTCCCTCCCGCCCGCCCATAAACAAAGCTCCACGCACAGCTCATCTCTACTTGCAGGAACTCTGTTTCCCGGACGCAGGCCAGGCATTTAGCAGGTCTGGACATCAGGATTGGACGCTAAGACCCGCTATTTGCTGTTCAGAATAGACACCTTAGTGTTTGTGAATGGGACCAACTTTCACTTGGGTTTAAAGTCTTTGTGGTACCCAGCCATTATTGAAAAGCATAGGCAAACAAATACAACAGGAATGAGCATGCTTATTCATTAAATTATTGAGTATTATATATTTTAAGAGTTTTCACATTAATTTTGTTTATAGGTACAAAGGGATTGTTTGAGTAGAAGAATCTTTGAGAAATCAGGATTTTTATGATTTGAGATGTTTTTACTCCTTATGAAATATGTTATTAATGGTTTAAACTCAAATTTTTAAATATTTGCTCCTAAAATTGAAATCTGTTGTCTGGTAGGTTTTTAATTTGGAATTTTAAGACCCCTAATGCAGGCAGTGACGAAAACATGGCCACAATGAGTCAATTTTAATTTATTTATGTTTTGCCACCTGACTGAAGACTGAACACAGTTCAGGATAGCTATCTGCAGGGTCGTCATAGGTCGACAACAACAACAAAGCATTAGCGTTTCCTATCCATGCCAAGAAAGAGGAACCCAGAATTCAGCTGTAGGTTATCATTGTTCAAATGATTAAAATCTTTTCTGATTTTCAAGACCCTCAGACAAAATAGAAAGAGTAAATTAGAGGCCTCAAAGGTGTATAAAAAGCTCAGGTCTTCTGCAGGAGCATCCCTAAATATGCACCCTTGTCGAAGGAAATCACATGATGTGAGGCTTGCCAGTGAACCACCGCAGGAATAGTACCCACACTCTGGCACTCATTCCTACGTCTAACTTAGGCCTTCCTTTACTTCAGGCTGTTCTCCCAGGCCTTCCTTCCTAACTGGAGCTGGTTACTCACACTGCATCTGGACTAACTTTCCCACACATCCTGCAACTGAGACAGTTTCATTTACCTTATTCATCTATACATTTTTATTGTAAACTGCTCTGCTTTTCTTTTGAAGGGCAGTATATCAAATTTTAATAAATATAAACATACATATAATTTACCATCGATATAGCCACCCACTTTTCTCTTACCCATCTTGCCTGTCTCCTAAGTCCTAATGGGACTTCTCCTATCTGCTTCCTAATAAGATATTTCTTACATTGCTGCGTACATTGCTGCGTACATGTGGTCTTTTTCTTAGGCCATGTGGTCTTTTTCTGTCATCATGTTTCTATGTTTTGTAATGTAGTGGGTCTTCCAGAAGCTATGGATCTGGGTGAAGCTGAAGAAAGTGTGTCTGAAACTGACAGCATAGAAAAGCACATGGCCCAGGGTTGCCATGAGCAACGTAAACAAAGAGTGTCACGAGGGGAGAGAACACGCCCAAACTGCAAACAAGCTCCGAGCTCAGTGTGTAATGAGAGGCAGCTGGATGAGGGCGGGGTGCAGTTAAGCCCTAGGACACCCGCACATAAAAATTACTCACCTGAGGATAGTGGGAGAACAGCAAGAGGAAGAACAAGGAGAGCAAGAACAGGAACAGAGAGAGCAAGGAGAGGACTCAGAACCAGGAGGAATCTCAGCAGGAGAGTTGATGAGAGACCCAGCTGCAGGACTGAAGGAAGCCTTGGTCGGAGGACTGGTTGGGGAACCAGTTGGAGAAAGGGACCAGAGGAAAGTGTCCAAGTTGAAAGCTGCAGGTCCAGTGAAGCAGAGACGTCCTGGCCAGAGGACATTTATATGTCAGAGAGAAAGCAAAGGGTAAGAGGCAGGAGAACGCAGCTGTGCTGTGAAAGCCTTATTGACCCAGCTGTGCTGAGAGGTTCCTGTGTGAGAAAGCCGGAAGGTAGGCTGTATAAACCTTATAGAAGAGAAACTGAATGTAAAAGTTTTCCCTGTAACTGCCAGAGTTTGTGGGGCTCTCCTATAGCAAACTCCAGTATATGTGGTAATCTTCCACCCTGCTCTGTAGCAACGGGGGAAGGGAAGTCTCGAGGCAGTGAAGAGAGACTGCGCTTTGGAGGGACGTATAATAATCCACAAGAATACTTAGCTGGGGGTGAGTGTGAAGAAATGTCAACAGAATTTCTTATGGAACAAACCCCAGAATAAGAAATGGATTGTATGCTGTCTGTAGCAGACCATGTCACGTCTCTATGCTAGAATAACTGTTAAAGAGTTTTGGTAAAACAGCACTGAAAGCAAGAGAGTTTGCCTTTGTAAAAAGGGACTGCTGCAGTTACGTTTTGTTCTACCAATTGTTTGTGTGAGCTGAAGATAGAAGCTGTTTCTGTTCCTGTTTTGTTTCATTTTTGTACCAGAAGTATGGTCATTTTTGTTCTTGTTTTTCTTGCAATGAATCCACCGGGAAGGGGAAATAAAATCCTGTCTTTTGCCTAACTCCACTCGACTACAACTCATTCCTTGCTTAGTAAAGAGGGACTACAATACCCAGAAGGCAGTGCAGGGCCAACTTCACTATCCTTCTTGCTAGGTTTGGACACGCCCAGGCTGGCCTACCCCCATGCTTTTGCCTCTGGGGAGGGTTACTGGTGACAGTTTCTATAAAGGTAAAAAGTGGACTGTTGTAGTTGTTGATATGGAAGGACAGACTAGATAGGCCATGTGGTCTTTTTCTGTCATCATGTTTCTATGTTTCTATAAAGGTTACTGTGGTGCATCATATGTATTCTGCTGATATATCATATTTGTGCTAAATGAATGTTCACTATGGTGTTTTATGTGTATGTTAAGGACACTTTCATACAGTTGCTATTACTATGTTTTAATTTGCCTGCATTCAGGTTTACCACATTGTTGTAATTGCGTATTATACCTGATGGAATTTTGTGCAAAACTTGAAAATTCTGTGTGTACTATTTTAAAATTCTGTATGCTTTATTAAATTTTTGTGCATAATTCCCCCATCATAAAGCTTAACAACTTCTCCAGACCTGAAATTTCCCCTGCCTTTTTCCTCCTTAGCTCTTTTGCTTAAATCACAGTTCTGCCCTCAGCCCATCCTTATCCCCCCTGTTTTCTCTCCCTCTAATTTCTAGCCCCCAGCAACACCCCCCCCCCGCTCACTGTTCCCTCTAAGATGTGCGCGTGTGCGCGCGCACACACCTCACCGAGTGAGCGCACATACTTTACAACAGAGCGCACAAAAATTATGGTTCTGATTCTGATAGAAAACAACAGACGTTCTTAAAATTGAAAAGTTGTTGTGTATTTATGGTTTTCACAAGTCCTACAATATTTTCTAGTGCAATCAATGTGGTGTACATACTGTATTCTGACCTGTAGTCAAATTTTAAAGTATATAACTCCGAGTGTCATTATGTGGCGCACAAAAATTTAACCTTCCTTCAAAAGCTGCACAGCTGATATTTTATGCGCACACAGCCTACAGAAAATTAGAGGGAACATTGCCCCCGCTCACTAATAACCTCCCTTCTGTCCCCAGCAACGCCTGCTCACCAGCAGCAATAAAGCCGTGGGAGCACTTCCTTTTGCTCCTGCAGCCAGGGGCGGCTCTATAATGAGGCTCAGTGAGGAGGTGGCGGCAACTTTTTGGGGGCAGCAAAAATTGCCCCCAAAACGTCCGCCTTACTCGGTCTTCAAAAAAAAAAAAAAGATCGGAAGAGCCGCTGCAGCAGCAGCAGCAGAAGGGAGTGCTCCGTGGCCACCCTGGCAGAGCCCTCTTCTCTCCCTCAGCGCCACCGCCAGCTTTACAGAGCCGCGAAGAGAGAGTTTCCCTTTCTCGCGGCTCTGCTAAGCCTGCCAGCGCTGATGGGAAACAGGCTTAACAGAGCCGCGAGAAAGGGAAACTCTCCCTTTGCGGCTCTGTAAAGCTGGTGGCGGCGCTGAGGGAGAGAGGAGGGCTCTGCTGGGGCGGCGGCTTCAGAAGCCAGTTTCTTCGTGGGCTAATGGGGGGATTAGGACTATAGAGGGGGGGGTTAGGACTGGAAATGGGCTGATGGGGGGTTAAGAATGAAAATGGGCTGGTGGGGGGGTTAGGACTGGTAATGGGCTGATTGGGAGGGGGGCTAGTGCTGGTAATGGGCTATCGGGGGTGGCTAGGACTGGGAATGGCTGATGGGGGGGTAGTACTGGAATTGGGCTAATTGGGAGGGGGCTAGGGCTGGTAATGGGCTTTCGGGGTGGCTAGGACTGGAAATGGGCTGATGGGGTGGTTTAGAACTGGAAATGGGCTGATGGGGGTTAAGAATGGAAATAGGCTGGTCGGGAGGGGGGTTAGAACTGGAAATGGGCTGATTGGGAGGGGGGCTATGCCTGGTAATGGGCTAATTGGTGGGGCTAGGACAGGAAATGGGCTGATTGGGGGGCTAGGACTGGAAATGGACTTATTGGGGGGGGTTAGGACTGGTAGTGGGCAGGTGGGAGGCTAGCACTGGAAATGAGCTAGGACTGGTAATGGGCTGATTGGGGGGCTAGGACTAGAGTGGGCTGATAAGGGGGATAGGACTGGAAATGGGCTAATGGGGGAGGGGAGAAGAGTGCTGCTGGCCCTGGAAGAAAACTAGGGGCTAGGGCTACAAATGGGCCGATGCGAGAGGATGGTAGAATAGGACTGGAAGGGAGCGGTTAATGAGAGGGTCTGCCAGAGGAAGGAGGGGACAGGAAGGGAGCTGACACGGGGGAAGGAGGGGGCTGGAAAGGAGCTGACACCTGGGATGTACTGAAGGGGGGACTGGAAGGGAGCTGACACTTGGGGATGGGAGTGGTAGGTGGTTGGGTAATGGGGAGGAGGTTGGAAGGGAGCTGACATGCAAATGGCACTGGAAGTGGGATGGACAGAGGGTAGGGCGACTGGAAGAGTGGACGTAAGCTGATATCTGGGATGGTATTTGGACTAGAAGGGGCTGGACAGTGGGGAAGGAGGGGGACTGGAAGAGAATGGATACTAGTGGCAGTCGTGGGAATGCTAAGCGGTTGACATTGGAAGGTACTGGGAGGGAAGAACTGGAAAGGGGGCTGATACTGGGGAGGGTTACTGGAAATGGAAATGGACTGATGGAAGGTAGTGAAGAAAACAAAAGAAGAGATAAGAAATGGCAGATGGACCATGGACCATAGACCACAGAAAGAGAGCTAAGAGAAGACGGGAAAGCAGAAGCCTCAGATCGGGGCCAGCATGATCAGAGAATAAAATGGTCAGACAACAAAGGTAGAAAAAATAATTTTATTTAATTTTAGTGATTGGACTTTGTGCTATTTTTATATTTTACACAGTATTGTGGAACTGCATCTCTTATTTATCTGATGTTGCACTGCATGTGGACTCTGACTTCTTGGGGTTTCAATTTAAATTTTGTCTACATTTTTATTTTTACTTTAGATTGTGGTTACTTCTTCTGTACTTGATGAGGGTCGATGTTGTGAGTGTGTGACTGAGGTCAGGTGTTCTGTTAACATGTAGTTTGTACATAAAGATTTATACTGTACTGTAGTAATTTGATTTGTTCAGTTTTTCAAATAGGTGTATGGATGTTCAAGGGCCCACTGTAGTATTTACAGTGATGTTTTTTTTGGATGGGCTCCTTATGTGAGTTTTGGAAGTTTGTGCTGATATGGTATGGTAGGTTTGCTGTTTGTTGTAGGGTTTTGTATTAGTTCACAGTATGCCTGGTACTGGAGAATAGTGGTGGTTGTTGTTAGTGAGATGATCAGAATCAATTTTTTTTTAAAATATTGAGTTCTGTGGGTGAATGTCCTGGTTCTGCTCTGCACCTACTGTGAATGCAAAATATATGTTGAAAAAGAAAAAGCGAGAACCATAACGCAGTTTATAACAACAAAATAAAAATGAGTTATAATTTAGTTTTAGAAACTGTGCTGTTGGTTCTTGCTGTCTTTTAGTTCCTTGATGTGCAAACGGGACCGTACCTAGATCTGTGCAAGCGGTTCAGCCGCACAGGGCAGAAAGACTTGGGGGGCAAATTTCGGCTGTCGTCTGTTGCCCTGCCACCACTGGCAGGACAATAGCAGGCAGCTGAAATGCTCTCCCAAAGCCTTTTCGCAGCACTTTAAGCAGGTCTGGGCCCTCCCTCCTCTGATGCGATGTCAGAGCAGGGAGGGACAGATCTGCTTAAAGTGCCGGTGCCTTTCAGATCGGGCGCATGTCCCCCTCCTCCTCCCCATACCTGCTCCTTCCCTGCTGCCGGCACCGCCATGAAAAAAATAGAGGGCGGCAGCAGCAGGGAAAGAGCAGGCAGTGCTGGACGGAGGTATTGGGGGGGGGGGGGGAGGGGGCGTGCGCCCGAGCTGCAAGTTGCACAGGGTGCAATTGCAGCTCGATACAGCCCTGTGTGCAGACATCTTGCATTTCCTCCATATAATCTAATCGACTTTTTGGTTTGGTTTGGTTCAGTCTCTGATTGGATTTCTGAAAAAGCCCCACCCCTTCTAAGGTGTGTGTGGGGGGGGGGGGGGCGCCATTTCATACTTTGCCTCAGGCAGCAGATGGCCTTGAGCCACCCCTGCCTGCAGCTGTACTAGAAGCTAATGCTGGTGCATAGTCAAAGGTACCCATGAAGCCCTTTTATGTACCTTTTGAAAAGTGCCGGCCTTGGACTCTAGCACAGCTGCAGGAGCAAACAGAAGTGCTCGCGTGGCTGTGTTGCTGCTAACACTGAGGCAGGATCAAGCGCTCTTAAAGCTTGTGCCCCCAATCCTGCCTCAATGTCTGGCTGGCCGGTACCTGCGCAGAATTCTGTTCAAAGGCAGAAAATCTCTAAAGGAAAAGAAGGGACTATAATAGTTGGTATGGAAGGGCAGACTGGATAGGCCATATGCTTTTTTTCTACTGTCATGTTTCTATGTAAATTCTGCTTTGTGCAATTGTGCAGAATTCCCCCAGGAGGAGTAGTATCTTGACATTTGGTCATTTTACTATTGCTATGTTGTTTTTTTCACTGTATCATGTTATATCTGTTGGACTACCACCTTGGGGGAATTTCTTCATAATGATAGTTAATAAATCTTAAATGCCAAAACAACATACTGTTTCATTATGTAAGTGGTGAATAGTTCACATCCTTATTGTTGACTGGTGATTTGTTAAAGGATAGGAAACAGGGTAGGACTAAATGATCAGTTTTCCCAGTGGAGAGAGGTAAATGGTAGAGTGTCCCAGTGATCTGTACTGGGACTAGTACTGTTTAATGTTTTCATAACTCATCTAGGTAGTAGAGGCAAGAACAGCATCTGAATTCAAGAAAACATGGGACAAACACAAAACATCTCTGAAGGAAAAAAGGAGACTGTTGTAGTTGATATGGTAGGCCATGTGGTCTTTTTCTGCCATCATGTTTCTATGTTTCAAAGGGAGCTGGAAGTGAGTTGATAAAATTTGCAGATACAAAACTATTCAGCGCACTTACAAACACAAGTGGACCATGAAGTATTGTAAAGGGGCCTTATGAGACTAGTCAACTAAATGGCATTTGAAATGTAATATTATCGAGAGTATCCTATGTTATCCAAGTTTTAACACCTGTTCATTGTAAACACAGAGTGCCCTAGGAAATGTGTAGTTCTTTGTTTATTGTAAACCGCACTGATGTTGAATAGCGCGGTATAAAAGAGACTGGAAATAAATAAATAAATAAAATAAATAAAGTGATACATGGAGGGAAAAGTACTGCTAACCACTAGCACATAATGCTGGGTTACATATTACTACTATTAATGCTACTACTACTACTACTACTGAACATTTGTATAGCGCTACAAGGCATATGCAGTGCTGCACAGACACATGTGAAAGACTGTCCCTGCTCATCAGAGCCTACAATCTAGTCAAGATAGACAGTAGCTGTAGACATAGGATACAACTAGGGGGAATGGTAAGGAGACACGAAGGAGATCAGGTGAGTCAAGATCAGAAAACGGCAGCAAAGAGGTGAGTTTTCACCCTGGATTTGAAAAGTGCTAGAGAAGGTGCCTGATGTAGGGACTCAGGTAATTGGTTCCAGGCATAAGGAGCAGCTAGGTGAAAGGAGCGAAGTCTGGAGTTAGCAGTAGAAGAGAAGGGCACAGATAGAAGCGATTTGCCAGAAGAGCGGAGTTCCCAAGAAGAGGTGTAGGGAGAGATAAGAGGAAAGGTAGTGAGTTGCTGCAGAGTGAATGCATTTCTAGGTCAGTAGAATTTTGAACTGGATGCGGAAATGGATAAGGAGCCAATGAGGTGACTTGAGAAGAGGGATAATATGAGCATGACAAGACTGGCGGAAGATTAGCCGTGCAGCAGAGTGTTGAACAAATTGAGGAAGAGAGAAATAATTCAGATGGAGACCAGCAAGGTTGCAATAGTCTAGACGGGAAGTGACTAAGGAGTGGATAAGTGTCTTAGTAGTGTGTTCAGAAAGGAATGGGTGATATTGGGTGTCAACATGCAGGGAAAGGATCTTGAGTTCATTATGGGACAATACATTGAAATGCTAAGCTCAGGGTGCAGTGTGGGTTGAAATAAAGCAAATAGAGTGTTAGGAACTGTTTGGAAAGGAATGGAGACTGTCATAATACCTCTATTGCTCTATGGTGTAACCATTCCTCGTGTATTGTGTATCTTTCTGGTTGCCACATCTCAATAACAATGCACTTTTTCCTAGCAAAAATATAGGGAAGGACAAGCAAAATGCTAAAGGGGATAGGACAGCTCCTTGATGATGAAAGACTAAATGTGTTTGAGTTCTTCAGCTTGGAGAAGGGATGGCTGTGATGGGATATGATAGAAGTCTATGATATCATAGTGGCATGGAACAAGTTAACAGGAAATGGTTTATCTTTTCAAAAGGTATTAGCACTAGGCAGGGCTGGGTTCAACTTTAACAGAGCTGCAGGAAAGAAGGGAAACGCTGTTCGTTCTTGCGGCTCTGCAGAGCCGGGACACCGGGCTTCAGGCTGGCCAGGCAAGTGCGGGGCTTCCCAGGGAGGGGGGGACTTAGGACTGGAAATGGGCTGATCTCAGTGCGGGTTAGGTTTGGTAATGGGCTGATGGGAGGGCTAGTACTGGAAATGGACTGATCAGGAGGGGGGGGCTAGGACTGTAAATTGACTGATGAGCTAGCATTGGAAATGGGCTAATCGGAGGGGGGCTAGGACTGGTAATGGCTGATGGGGGGGGGGTTAGGACTGGAAATAGGCTGGGACTGGAAATGGGCTGATGGGGGGGAGGAGGGAGATGCTGGCCCTGGAAGAAGATTGGGGGCTAGGGCTACAAATGGGCAGATGCGGGGGGATGGGAGAATGAGACTGGATGCTGAGAGGGGCTGCCAGGGAAAGGAGGGGTCAGGAAAGGGGCTGACACATGGTGGGGTGGGGGCAGGAAGGGAGCTGACATGGAGGGGATAGGAGGAAGCTGGAAGGAAGCTGATATCTGAGGATGATACTGGAGGGGGACTGGAAGGGTGATGACATTAAGGAAGGGAGTAGGGGAATGGAAGGGAGCAGACACCTGGGGTTGGGACTAGAGAGAGCTAACACTTGGGGATGGGACTGGTAGGTGGCTGGGTAATGGGGAGGATGCTGGAAGGGAGCTGTCACAGGGGACTGGACAGAGGGTAGGGTGACTGGAAGGGAGCTGAGGGAGGGGGGGGGTGGCACAGGGAGTGGAAGTGAGCTGATGCCTGTGATGGTATTTGGACTAGAAGGGGCTGGACGGTGGGGAAGGAGGGGGACTGGAAGGGAATGGACACCAGAGGCAGTCATGGGAATGCAAGGGGGTTGACATAGGAAGGTACTGGGCGGGGAGGATTGGAAAGGGGGCTGATAGAGGGAAGGGTTATTGGGTCTGGAAATAGGCTGATGGAAGGAAGTGAAGAAAACAGAAGAGACAAGAGGCCGATGGGTAAAAGAAGAGGCAGATGGACTATAGACCATAGAAAGAGAGCTAAGAGAAGACAGGAAAGCAG
This sequence comes from Ichthyophis bannanicus, assembly GCA_033557465.1. Taxonomy (NCBI): domain Eukaryota; kingdom Metazoa; phylum Chordata; class Amphibia; order Gymnophiona; family Ichthyophiidae; genus Ichthyophis; species Ichthyophis bannanicus. The sequence goes on along the minus strand of CM066035.1, from coordinate 920,461,378 downwards.
AAGCCTCAGATCGGGACCAGCATGATAAGAGAATAAAATGGTCAGATGACAAAGGTAGAAAAAAATAATTTTATTTTCATTTTAGTGATTGGACTTTGCGCTATCTTTATATTTTGCACAGTATGGGGAACTGCATCTCTGTCTGTTGTTGCGCTGCATGTGGAGTCTGACTTCTTGGGGTTTCAATTAAATTTTTGTTTACATATTTTTAGTTATCTCCAGGAACAAGCAGGAATGAGTCTTCACATATGGGTACGTCGGTACCGACGGAGCCTGTGTGGGAACGCTCCCCAGCATCCAGAAAGAAAGCCTTTGGGAGCATCCCACATGCATGTGCGCTGCCTTCCCGCCCATTCACTTCCCTCTCATCAGTTTTCTGTTTTCCGCGGAGCCAGCAGGATGTATTCCTGTCACTGCAGAAAATTCTTCTTTTTTATTCTTGATTTTTGTGGTCGCGTCTGCCTTCCCTCGATGCCACTGGTACCGCCAGTGCTTTTCTTTCTTTTTACTAAAAATTTCTTCTTTTTTAAGGAATTTTCCTCTTTAGTGCCTGACAGTTTCTAGGCCACTAGGCCTCTATCCTTTCCATTATGGAAAAGCCAGCCACTATCCTTAAGAAATGCTCAAAGTGTGGCGGTACAGATTTTTATTTATTTATTTTATTTAACATTTTTTATATACCGCACTATTCATCATCAGTGCGGTTTACAATTAACAACAATATACCTGTCAATACATGACTGATCTAGGTTTACAGATAACAGGGAAGATAAACTGGGTGTGAACTGGGGGTAACTATCTACATAATTATACAAATTATATATACATTGAATAGGTTACATCAAGATTTGATATTTGACAAGAATACCGTGTTTCACATTTTGATCCTTTGTTCTGGATTGTTGTTATGTGTAGGAGTTATCTGAGTGAGGCGAGAGCCGGTTCTATTGTGTGTATGGTAGCCTGAAGTGCAAAGTGAATAAATAGTGCTTGATGGACTTTCTAAATTGGGTGATATCCCTGATTGATCTGATGTTTGGAGGTAGTTTGTTCCAGCACTTGGGAGCATAGGACACAAAAGCTCTGTTAGTAGTTTGTTGTGGAGTTACTAGGAGTAACTAGTGTGTTTTCTGCTATTAGTCTCCTGGGTCTGTTGTTTGGTGTGTGGGTGATGAGCTTTGAGATCGATGCAGGAGATAATTTATTAATAGCCTTGAATGTGATGAGGAGGGTTTTGTATATTATTCTGCAGTTTATCGGGAGCCAGTGCAGATCGATCAGTATTGGTGTTATATGATCTCTTATAGAGGCTCCAGATAAGATGCGGGCTGCCGCGTTCATCGCCAGTTGAAGTGGATTTAGTGTATTCTTGGGGAGGCCATGAAGGATGATATTCGCATAGTCGAAATGCGGGTGTGACTATTGCTTGGAAAACTGTACGGAAGTCCTTGGTCTCCATCATTGGTTTCAGGTGGCGCAGTGTTTTTAGTTTGTAGTAAATTGACCTTACTGTGTTGTTTATGTGCTCTTTAAGATTGAGTTGTTGATCGAGTATCACACCGAGGTACTTTATGGAGGCCTTAATTGGGAGTTCTGCATCTCTTACTGTGAGGGTGGTTGGCAGAGAAAATTGCTTGTTTCTTGTGGCTATGAGTACTTCGGTTTTCTTGAAGTTTATTCTCATGTTCTGATTGAGAAGCCAGTCGGTTATTGCATTGAAACAGTTGATTAGTGGAGAGTAGTCAGGATTTGATTTGTTGATCGATGTGAATATTAGTACGTCATCTGCGTATAATAGGCAAGATATACCGAAATCTCTGGTGATTTGGCAGATTGGCTGCATGTATATATTGAAAAGCAGCGCAGATAGAGATGAGCCTTGAGGTACTCCCTGTTTCTGTTTGAAGGGTTCAGATGTAATGTTGCCTGTACGGACCTGTTGCCATCGCTCATCTAAGTAAGATTTGCACCAGTTCCAGGCTTGGTTACGGATGCCTTTTTCGTGAAGTCTAGCTAGCATAATCTTATGGTCGACTGAGTCGAATGCCGCTGATATGTCCAGAAAAATCATTGCAATGGCCATGTGAATGTTGTCAATCCCACAAATGAGTTTGTTAAGTAGTGAAGTCATGAGTTTTTCTGTTCCGTGAGCTTCTCGGAATCCGTGTTGGCATGGGTCCAACGGGGCTGCTGTGTCAATGTGGTGTTGGATCTGCCTCTGAGTTTCCTTTTCAAGTATCTTGGCTAGGTAGGGAATGCTGGAGATTGGGCGGTAGGACTCTTCCTTCGTTGGGTCCATCTGGTTGTTTTTTAGCAGAGGGCGAATTGATGTTTGTTTAAGGGCAGTAGGGAAGATCCCAGTTAGATAGGAGATATTTGCGATCTTAGCTATGTAAGGGCTAAGCTCGGCACGTAAGGTTTTGATCCATTGTGCTGGACATGGGTCATTTGGTGCCGTGGTGGTGTTTATGGTAGCGATAATTTCTTCGATGGTTTGTCTTGATGGTGGTGAGAATTTATCGAGTGATGCTTGAGCTTGCGGGAGTTGGATTAGTATTTGTGATGGCGTTGTGTTCGCCTTGACCATTTTGGCTTGGATGAAATTAGCATATAGTTGTGGTTGTATGGATTCTTGATGCGGTGGCGATGGATCTTTGGTTAATGTTTTTACTAAATTGAAGAGATCACGTGGTCTGTTTAGTGTTTTGCTGAGAAGATTGGAGTGGAATTCTTTCCTTGTAGTCCAAGTTAGTTCGCGATGCTTTTTGAGGTGGGTAAGATACTCTTCTTGAACCTGGCTGTTGTGGGTGTGTCTCCATTTTCTTTCTAACTTCCTCAGTTGGAGTAGCGATGTACGTAGTTCTGGAGAGAACCAAGAGGCATCCTGTTTTTTATTGCAGCGATTCCTGGGTGGGAGCTTCTTGTTCATGCTTGGTTGATGGGCATACTGATAGAGAGTGTCGTTCCAGTTAGAGATCAACTCGTTCAGATTGTCCGTTGGCTTGGATAGTTTTGGCAACGCTTGTTTAGTGAAGGTCTCTGTGTCTAACGGTTTAAATCGCGCTGCGCTTGTTGTTGAGGTGACTGGCTGGACGAGTGCGTTTGAATTTGTTGGAATCTGGAATAAGAGCAGGCTATGGTCTGACCAAGGGACTGGGATAATAGATAGTTTGGTGTAATTATTTAAGCTCGAGACTGCTGATGGAACGAATATCAAATCGAGGATGTTCCCTTGATTGTGTGTGGGGTTGTGCACGATTTGTTTGTATCCAAGGTCTGTCATTGCATCGAGGAATGTACTGGATAAGTCGTGATGTAGAGAGGCAAGGTTAAAATCACCTATCAACCAGTTTGGTTTGTTGGGGTTGTCAGGATTGCAGGCCAAGTTTATTATATCTGAGAGATCTTCTGATACTGCGTTTGGTGCTGAATAGATGAGATTGATAGAGTTGCTTCTATTTGCGATAGTTATAGTGTCTAGATGCTGGGAGCTCCTGGTTAGGGACACTCGGTATTGCAACTCAGACTTTGCTATTATGAAGACTCCTCCACCTCTTCTATTATCTCTGTTACAAGCAAAGAGTGAGAAATTGGGGTGTGTGATTTGGTTAATTAGGACAGTGTCTGAGTCAGAGAGCCATGACTCAGTGACCATTAGGAGGTCTAGATTGTAGTTGGATATTAGGTCTGTGATGGCTGGCCATTTGTTGCGCACAGACCGTGCGTTGATGAGTGCACATCTAAGCTCGTGTTGCAGGTCGTCTTTGTTGATCTTTTTGTTAGTAATGGTCTCCAGTGTTATGTAGAGCAGGCGTGATTGTCTCTTTTGTTGAAGGTTTGGGTAAGGTTGATAATAGTTGTAGTGATGTTTTCTATTTGATCCTAGGAGTGCTGGGATAGGGTTATGATCATGTATGTATGAAACAGAGTCATGAATGGTCATGGCAATAGTGTAGAGAAAAACGAGCGTTAGGGTTGAGGTAGTCATGATTATCTTTTGGTGTTATTCCTGTTAGGTCACGGTATAAGGGCACTTCGAATGGTCTTCAGGCGAGGCCTGCCAGGCGCGGGTATGTCTGCTGGCGCTCTCTTTAAGCGATGGCTGCTCGGCCCCGATTGGGCAGAGCAGGCTGTGGGAGGGAGGATTGTTGCTTTTGATACTTGGATGCTAAAGGCAGCAGTACAATTGAATGCTGTTGGTATCAGATATATTTTTAGACACTCATACTTGGTGTCTAAAATGTTTAGGTCCTGACCATTGCCCACTGGAGTGTGTCTCCTGCAGGAACTTAAATAGAAGAAGTCTTCAGGATCAAGCACAACTCGATACCCGGTTCACATCAGACTCGATGTCACCAGCCAGAATATCTTCTTTCTCACAGGATCAGGTAACAAAAGTCTGTTCAGACTAGCCAGTCCTCGAGTGGTAGATCTCCTTCTAAGCATCGAGATGCCTCTGGCGTTGCCCTCGAGGACATTTTGGCAATAAAGCCCCGGTGGGAGTCTTCGGGCTCCAAAGCATTAACGGGGCTTCACGTTGTTCCTGAGATTCTTACCTCCATGGACATACCTGGGCCATGCTTGGTGGTTGTGGCCGCTTCGGGCGGTACCGACACCCTGGCATCGGCTATGGTGCTGGATATGAGATATTCCTCACCGATGAACGTAGTCTAGCGAATCTCTCAGCTGCTTCGGTACTTCTGGAGTCGCTGCAGACCGTTCCCCAACTATCGGTATCGGTATCGGCATCGGCATCGGCACCGGTGTCGGTACCGTTGATGCTTGCTTCGACAGACTTGCTTCCTTTGATGCCGAGCCTGGAATCGCTCTCTAGCATGGAGGATTTGGTACCGACCTCGGACGGTACCGAAGACATCTCTTTAAAGAAAATCCGATGCTTCATCCTTTCAAGTCTTCCGATCTCGATGACTGGGATGAATCCATCGGTACCAAGGCTGAATTTTCAACAATTCTAGCCTTTACCCCTCATTTCAGAGGGTCCTCCTCAGGAGAGATTTCTTTTCAAGCTTTTCTGCTTGATATGGCAAAGTTACTTGCCATGTCTATACCTGGTAAAGAATCTATACCAGGGAATTCAGAAACTCTGCAATTCCCCTGGATTCCAAAGGAGGTGATCATGCTTCCTTTGCATCAGATCTTACAGGATCTACTATTAAGAATGTGGGAAACTCCTTTAACGGTATCCCCACATTCTAAGACACTTGACACTATACAAGGTGCCACCTTCTCCAGATTTTCAAAAGACTCAACTTCCTCATCATTCTATTGTTGTAGAATCAGCAATGAGGCGTATTAAGAGTGCAAAGAAGCACTCCTCTTATCCGCCAGGTCGTGAGTAGGATTTTAGATGCCTTTGGACGTCGATGCTTCCAGGCATCCATGCTTTCAGCAAGAATTATCTCATATATTTTCTATATGGGATTATCTCTTGAAGAGGTCACAAAGAACTTAAAGCTTTTGAACCCTTTTCTTCAAGAACATAAAAGAGCAGACTATTTCTTGTTAGTTAGTCATGCTCAAAATGTCTCTAAGTTCCTTAATCGTGCTTCCCTGGACTGTTTTGAGTCTATTAGCAGAACCTCTGCTATAGCCATAGGAGCACGACGCATAGCCTGGCTCCAAGCTTCAGACTTGGACAGATGGGTACAGGAAAGGCTGGGAAATACTCCTTGTACTGGTGAAAACCTCTTTAACAAGGATGCTTTATTCCAAGCTAATCAGTTAAACACTGATATTGTTGCTTTCAGAGGATTGTCAAAACTTTCCTCTATCCCAGCTAGTAAAAAATCTCCTAAGAAACTTTATCCCCCCTGGGGAAAAAAGTTTTATCCATCTTCTACCCATCATGCAGATGTTTCCAAAGAAGGGCAACATCAAACCAGGCTAAGAAAATCAAAACCTCAACAGGCTCAGCAAACCCAGCAGTCGCAGGGTTTCTGATATTTTATTCATTAAATCTCTTTTTCCTGTTTGAGGTTTAGAACCGGTAACCTACTTCTTATCTACAGTTAATCTCATCCTTACTGAGAGATCAGTGACACACTGACTCAATCCTCGACTCTAGGCATGAATCTCTTGCCACAAGAGAAATCCATTCTTTTAGCTCCTAGAGCTACTGAGGACAATCATGCCCTACAGGTAACAGGTTTCTCCTCTCCTTTTTGAAGGAAAAAGAGGAGTAACAACTAACAACAAGGTAGGCTATGCCCTTCACCTTGACAGTTTTCCTGTACGAGGATATCTCAGAGTTTTGACTGCAAGGGGCTTTACCTTTTCAGGGACTTACCAAATTGTAAGTCTTCTCAACTCTGTATTACTTTCTATCCCTCTTGGTCGAGACATTCAGTCTCTAAGAGTGATACAATTCAACTGGAGGGCTTACTTTTTAAGCCCATAGGATTTTCTTTAATACCTACTCCAGTAAGTGGTTTCCATACAGAGTTTTCTTCCCCTTTGCAATCTTCTCAAATATTTCTTTTAAGACAGCTTATCAGACGATAATTGAGTTTTACCACTCCTAATTATGTCTGTCGGTCCTTTTCCAATCTATAGGACCTAACTTTTTCTGCTGCCTTAATAACAAATAATTCCAAGAGAGGTTCCAAAACCCACTTGGACAATTTATCATTGCAGGCAACCGGCCTGTCTACTATTCTTAGCCATCTTCAATTCTTTTTGGCTCCAACAGAATAGATTAGGTTGCACACTGGCAATTAAACAGCCAGATCTCACCTAAGCAACCTACAACATGCTCTCTGCAATTATAGAAAAAAGCTCTGCAACTTTGCCAGAGAGCATCAGAGCCATTCCTAGTAGGTAACTTCCAGATGGTTAAAAAGGCTTTGCCCAGTCATTCTCCTACATGACTGTTTTTTTCCTACTCTTACCATCTTCCTTAAAATTTCCTTTTAAGGAAAAGGAACCAGGGCTTAGACCACGTGAAAGCATAAAGAATTGCTCAATTCCCTGGGTTGTTCCACATCTCTAGTGGAACTCTTACAACAGGGTTGCATTCCTTTTCAATGCAGTCGGTCCTTGTCTAGGGCATTCCTTCTAATTCCCAATACTTCATTGAAGCTTATGTTGAACAAAGAACGCATGATACTCATATTGCCCTCATAGAGGGGCAAACATGGTATCCCCTTATATTGCGTCTTCTTCTCCAGCTACTACACTGAAGTTATAGAAGGATCCAGACTTGTTATCTTAAGACTAAGGATCTCCTCTGCATCCCTTCACGTAGGTCTCCATTCCTGGTTATTCAAAGGCTAGAATTTTTAAAGAAATCTAGACCTCGCCTTATAAGTAAGAACATTCCACTGGTTTCCATGAAACCTTCTCCATGGTTCTTCCACTTGTAACCAGAAAGAGATTCTCTATCTATATTCTCAAGCAGGTTTTACCCCTTCTTGTTAAGTGAATCTCTCTCTCTCTTTCATAAGAACATAAGATATGCCATACTGGGTCAGACCAAGGTCCATCAAGCCCAGTATTCTGTTTCCAACAGTGGCCAATCTAGGTCATACGTACCTAGCAGTTTCCCCAAGGGACACAGGTTCCACAATGCTTGTATTGGTTCAAGCATTGATATCCTGGGTCCCTTCTTAATAATGGTTTATGGACCTTTCCTCCAGGAACTTGTCCAAACCTTTTTTAAACCCAGCTACACTAACAGCCTTTACTACATCCTCCGGTAACAAATTCCAGAGTTTGATTACACGTTGAGTGAAAAAATATTTTCTTTTATTAGTCTTAAATAGTTTACCCTGTAGCTTCATTACATGTCCCCTAGTCTTTCTATATTCTGATAAGGTAAACAATCGATCTACGTTTACCCGTTCCACTCCGTTCATTAATTTATAAACTTCTATCATATCTCCCCTCAGCCGTCTCTTTTCCAGGTTAAAGAGCCCTAACCTTTTTAGCCTTTCTTCATAGGAGTATCCTTCCATCCCCTTTACTATTTTGGTGGCTCTTCTCTGAACCTTTTCTAAAATCGCTATATCCTTTTTAAGATACGGCGACCAGAATTGCAGACAATTTTCAAGGTGCGGTCTCACCATGGAACGATATAGAAGCATTATAATATCTTTCGTTTTTTTTCCATTCCTTTCCTTATCATACCTAGCATTCTATTTGCTCTCTTGGCCGCCGCTGCACACTGGGCCGAGGGTTTTAACATGGTATCCACAATGACGCCTAAATCTTTTTCCTGGGTGGTGGTTCCTAATGTGGAACCTTGCATCGTGTAACCATAGTTTGGGTTGTTCTTCCCTAGGTGCATAACCTTGCACTTGTCCACATCAAATTTCATCTGCCATTTTGATGCCCAGTCTTCCAATTTGTCAAGATCCTCTTGCAATGTTCCACAATCCTCTTGGGTTTTAACAACTTTAAATAGTTTTGTGTCATCTGCAAATTTGATAACCTCACTCGTTGTTCCACTTTCCAGGTCATTTATGAATATGTCAAAAAGCAGCGGACCCAGCACAGATCCCTGGGGTATACCACTATTCACCTTTCTCCATTGGGAAAATTGGCCATTTAGCCCTACCCTCTGCTTTCTATCTTTTAACCAGTTCCTGATCCACAGTAGTGCACTGCCTCCTATCCCATGACTCTTTAGTTTTGCCAAACATCTCTGATGAGGGACTTTGTCAAAGGCTTTCTGAAAGTCCAGATACACAATATCAACCGACTCACCTTTGTCCACCTGATTATTCACTCCTTCAAAAAAACATAACAGATTAGTAAGACAAGATCTTCCTTGTCTAAAGCCATGTTGGCTGTCTCCCATTAGGTCATCAAACAAACAAATCTTTGGGTTTAACGGAGTAAATAATCCACCAATACAAAAAGAATTACTCCAATCTCTCACCGAAGCTAGAAAATACAAAAACTTGTTTTTCAAGGGAACGCCAACTCGGCTGTATGGCGATATCTTTATCTGGCACAGCATTCAAGCCGGATCCCCTGACGAAACTGCTAACGCAGTGAAACGCATGAGCGCGCCGAGTTGGCGTTGGGATTACAGATAAGTCTTGATTGTGTGGATTGATATCTTGCCAGTACAACAACAAAATGATGAGTGTGATAGACTATACATATAAGAAAAAAGAGTAGCTAAGAGATATGCAGGTCTACTCTGAAGAAGACGACACTCGTCATTGTGTTATATATAAAAAAAATTATTATTATCTATGATATCAACATTACAAGTCCTTTTGATATATAAAAAAAAGGGGAACATAAGGGTCATTGATGCAAAGAAGGGGTTAATGAACCACAGCAGAGGTATACCTCCTGGGTTCTACCCTGTTAAACTAAAGTCTGAGACCCATTCCCTTGAAAAACAAGTTTTTGTATTTTCTAGCTTCAGTGAGAGATTGGAGTAATTCTTTTTGTATTGGTGGTCCCATTAGGTCATGACTATCTACATGCTGAGTAATTTTATTCTTTATGATGGTTTCTACCATTTTTCCCGGTACTGATGTCGGGCTCACCAGTCTGTAGTTTCCCGGATCACCCCTGGAACCCTTTTTAAAAATTGGTGTTACATAGGCGATCCTCCAATCTTCAGGTATTAGAGATGATTTTAATGATAGTTCACTGATTACAAATAGCAGGTCTGCAATCTCATATTTCAGTTCTTTCAACACCCTTGGATGTATACCATCTGGCCCAGGTGATTTGCTACTCTTCAGTTTATCTAATAGTTGTAATACATCTTCCCGATGTATCGATATTTCCTTCAATTCTTCCGCACCTTTAAATACCACTTCAGTCATGGGTAACATCCCTACATCTTCCTCAGTAAAGACTGAAGCAAAGAATTCATTCAATCTCTCCACTATCGCCTTGTCGCCTCTTAGTGCTCCTTTAACCCCTTTATCATCTAATGGACCAACTGACTCTCTCACAGGTTTTTTGCTACGAATGTACTTGAAAAGGTCTTTACTTCGCGTTTTTGCTTCCGCAGCAAGCTTCTTCTCAAATTCTCCCTTTGCCTGCCTTATCAATGCCTTGCATTTGACTTGCCAGTGCTTGTGCTGTTTCCAGGTTTCATCGTTTGGCTCTTTTTTCCATTTCCTGAAAGATGCTTTTTTGGCAACAACAACCTCTCTGACCTCACCTTTAAACCATGCTGGCAGTTTTTTGGACTTCCTTCCACTTTTCTTAAAGCGTGGAATACAACTGGTCTGGGCTTCCAAGATAGTATTTTTCAACAACAGCCAAGCCTGATGTACGTCTTTAACCTTTGATACTGCTCCTTTTAGTTTTTTCTTAACTGTTTTCATCATTTTATCATAGTCTCCCTTTTGAAAGTTAAAAGGTAGTACTGTGGATTTCCTTACTATCCCTTCACTAATTAAATCAAAGGCGATCATGCTATGATCACTATTGCCAAGTGGCCCCAAAAACCTTATCTCTTGCACTAGATCTGGTGTTCCACTAAGGACTAGGTCTAATATGGCTTCCCCTCTGGTTGGTTCATGAACCAGCTGCTCCAAGAAGCAGTCATTTATTTCATCTAGGAACTTTATCTCCCTAGCATGTCCTGACGTGACACTGACCCAGTCGATACCGGGGTAGTTGAAATCACCCATTATTATTACTGCACTGTAACTTTTGTTAGCTTCCTTGATTTCTTTGAGCATTTCATCATCCATTTGGTCATTCTGGCAAGGTGCTCGATAGTACACCCCCACTGCCATTGCCTTCCCCCGTTTACATGGAATTTCAATCCATATAGATTCTACAGCAGATTTTGTTTCCTGCAAAACTTTAATCCTTTCTGACTCAATGCCCTCTCTAACAGAGAGCAACCCCTCCACCAATTTGATCAGCTCTATCATTACGATATAGTTTGTACCCAGGTATCACAGTGTCCCACTGGTTGTCCTCTCTCTCTCTCTCCATATATATATATATTTATTTATTTATTTATTTAACAGTTATTTATATACCGCTCTTTCCCTAGTATCAAGTGCGGTTTACATGGAACAGTAAGTTAATTGGTATGTAATATACCAAGTCAGTTTACATAGAACAGATAATTATAATTTACAAGGAATGTTGTAACATTAAAGGTATAACATATTAGAACATATATACATTGTTAGTTTAAATCTATAATCATCATGTGAATGAGAGTGTGGTATGGTTAATAGTGTATTAGTGATATTTATTTTGAAAATAGAGTATGTAATAATAATGTATAAATGTTAGCCTGTATCTATTTGAGTATTCTGTTCTGAGGGTGTATTGTAGTGTAATATGAATAAGTGAGTTTTTAATTTTTTTCTAAATTCCTTTATATCAGATAGCAGGCGAATGTTGTCAGGTAGATTGTTCCAAAGAATTGGAGCAGAGTGTGAGAAAGCTCTCTTATTTGTTTGTTTTCTGGCTTTTGTGAAATCTTTTGGTATTGTTAAGGTATTTAAGTTTCTGCTTCTTTGGGATCGTTTATCAATGTCTATATTAATCAGTGTATTGAGTGCCGATGGTGCAAGATTATTTATAAGTTTAAATGTAGTGACAAGAATTTATATTTGATTCGGGAGTAAATAGGTAGCCAATGAAGTTCAGCCAAAATTGGTGTAACATGTTCAAGTGGGCTTATATTCATAATCATCCTGGCAGCTATGTTCTGAATTATTTGTATCTTTTTAATATTTTGTTTTGAAATGCCATTAAGTATTGTGTTTGCATAATCAAAATGTGGGGTGATGATAGCATGAATTATATTAATAAAGTCTTGTAGATGAATCAATGGTCTTAATTGTTTTAGTGTTTTGAGTTTGTAATGTATTTTTTTAGTTAGATATTTTATATGTGAATCCATATTTAGATTATTGTCAAGTATTACACCTAAATATTTTATTTCTTTTTTTGTATTTATTTCATGAGTATCTAGTGTGATCGTGTTTGGGGGTATGTATGTTTGATTTTTAGTGATGAATAATATATCAGTTTTAGTAAAGTTGATAAGTAGATTTTGTTCTTTGAGCCATTCAGTTAGTTCATTGAAACATTCTGTTATTTTTTGAAGAGGTGGGTGTGGGATTTCAAATGGGAGGTAGAACATTATATCATCAGCGTAGATATGATAATAAACATTGTGACGTTTAAAGATGTTACAAACTGGTTGTAAGTAAATATTAAATAATAGCGCAGATAATGCAGAACCCTGCGGGAGACCCTGAGTTTGTTTGAAGGTGTTAGAAATTTGGGTGTGGATTCTTACTGTTTGAGTTCTGTTTGATAGATATGATTTGAACCAATTATAAACAGTAGATGTAATTCCAATTTGTTGAAGTCTGTTTAACATTGTTAAGTGATATATATATATATATCTGACTCTGAAAGATTTGTTACTGTCCATATTAATGCTGTTCCAGCATACCATAGGGGTTTAAATGGACAACCAATTTCTATGGTAATTAGAAACTACCTTCTTTTACTGTAACCTTTCCGGTTACGTTACATCTGAAGCTCTCCATGTAAAGTCATTATCCTAAGTGACAACACTTAAGGAAGACATTACTGATCTTCAAGAAATTGGAGGCTACACCGCCTACTACAAATGTTTCTTTCATTTGGATAAAGGGGTCTTAAAGACCCATCCTTTTTCTGCAAGGCATATTTTCTACCTTTTCGTCCAAACTAGTCAGATTTATCTCCTCTCTTTCCTAGAGCCTTATTCTGCTCCAAGGACAAAGAGCTTTAAACTTTGGCCTACAGAAGCTTTAGCTTTTCCTCCAAAGTCCAACCTCATTAAACTCCCCCAGTTTTTTCTTCTGGGATTAGTTCTAGCCATTAAGGCTTCTGACCTCTGCCTGTATTGCAAATTTATTTTTCTCTTCTTCACAGTGAGGTAATTTCTTTGAGGATAATGTACTGGCTCTTAGCAGCAGACCATATTAGCCTCAACAAATACTTTGGCAATACTTTTGAGTAAGGTCCACATTAGAAAATTGGAATTTAATATTTACTAACATTTATGATCTATACAAGGACTCCCCTCTAGAAGCCTTGTTTAGTCAAGCTATTCCACAGCACACCCTTTTTAATTCAACTCCTACCCTTCATCCCTTGGATGCCTGAGGTTCTGGGAAATAGCATGGCCCATCCATTAGATTTGCAACATGCTGGGACCTCCTCTAGGCATCTCTAGCTTGGGAGTCCCCATATGTGAAGACTCATTCCTGCTTGTTCCTGGAGATAGCACAGTTACTTACCTGTAACAGGTGATCTCTGGGAACAGCAGGAATAAGTCTTCACAACCCACCCACCTCCTCTAGGAGTTGTTCTCTCCCTCTCTAATTTGTCTACTTCCCTGCTTCGGTCTCAGCTACAAACCCAACTGATGAGAGGGACGTGAATGGGCGGGAAGGCAGCGTGCATGCGTGTGGGAAGCTCCCAAAGGCTTTCTTTCTGGACGCTGGGGAGCGTTCCCGCGCAGGCTCCGTCGGTACTGACGTACCCATATGTGAAGACTTATTCCTGCTGTTCCCAGAGATCACCTGTTACAGGTAAGTAACTGTGCTTTATTTTACGTTGTAGTCACCCTCATCTAGTACAGAATAAGTATGTGTTCTGCGTGTGTGACAGGCTAGGTGTTATGTTAACATGGAGTTTTGTACATAGCGATCTATACTGTATTGTAGTAATTTGACATGTTGAGCTTTTCAAACAGGTATATGGATGTTCTAGGGCCCACTGCAGTATTTATAGTGCTGCTTTTTTCTGGGTAGGCCCCTTGTATGAGTTTTGGAAGTTTGTGCTGGTAATGCTGTGGTAGATTTGGCCTTGTAGATCTTAGATTAATTTTGTAGGGTTTTATATTAGTTCCCAGTATGCCTGATACTGGAGAATGTTTGTTAGTGAGATGACCAGAATAAGATTTGTTTAAAATATATTGAGTTCTGTGGGTGAATGTCCTGCTTCTGCTCTGCACTCACTGTCAAGGGAGCGGTTTCTGTGGATGCAGAATATATATTCAAAAAGAAAAAGTGAGAATCCTAACGCAGTATCTCTAGGAACAAGCAGGAATAAGTCATCACATATGGGTACGTCGGTACCGACGGAGCCTGCGCGGGAAAGCTCCCCAGCTTTTCAAATGAAAAGCTTTTGGGGCCTCCCACTGCACATGCGCGCTGCCTTCCCGCCTTCCTGACCAGCTCTCCTCAGTTCTTCTTTTTCCGCGGAGCCAGCAGGTCGTGTTCCTGTCACCGCTGAAGAATTTGTTACTTTTGTTTGTTTCTTTAGACCGCGTACCTGCCTTCCCCATACCGATACCGGTATCGCCGGTCTTTCTTTCTTTCTATATCAAAAAAAAAAAAAAAAAAAGACTTTTTTATTTTTCTTCAGCACAGCTTGGTACCCGGTGTTAGGCCTTAAGGCCTACACAATTTCTCCTCATGGAGAAGCCAGTCCCTGGTTTCAAAAAATGTACCAAATGCAGTGCTGTTATTTCTGTCACAGACACCCATGAATGGTGTCTCAAATGTTTGGGACCTGAGCACTCCATACCGGACTGCCCATCCTGCACCCAGATGTCTAAACGCGGTTTGCAGAACCGGGCTAACAAGCTCCATGTGCTGTTTCCTTCAGAAGCATCACAGTCATCCAGGTCTTCCTCTCCGGATGGATCTCAGGTAACCAAAACTTCTGTGGGCAAATCCTCTAAAAGCAAATCTCTTTCTAAAGATCGAGAGGCTCTCAGTTCTGAGTTCGAGGATTCTGCCCAGGCCAAAAAACCCCGGCGGGAGGTTCCGGCCTCCAAAGCAATCATGGGGTCACAGGTTGACATCGATGGCACGGCCTCTACAGATCACCTGTTGGACTGCTCTGGGGTACCGGCCCATACCGGTACCGACATCCAGGCAGTAGTGGCGTCTATGGGCAGTACTGTCCAGACCATGCAGCAGGCCGTACTGGCCTTCATTAAGGCTGCGACGCCCTCGGTACCGATTTCATCGGTACCGACCCCGGTTCCGGTATCTACACCGGAACCGAGACCATCGACTTCTAAACGTCGATCGGTTTTGCATACCGGATTCCGGCTTTCGCCCGGTACCGATCCCATGCCCGATACGCCCGATGTCGATACCGATCGGTATGCGTATCGTACATTGGAAGCACAGAAAGAGTACTCAGATTCTTCTGATGAATTTAATTCCTCTGATGACTCTGTTGAGCTTACTCTTACTGAGGAGCCCTCTTCTCCCAAGAGGAGGATGTCTCCCCCAGAGGATTTATCCTTTCAGGATTTCATTGTTGATGTAGCTAAAGCACTTTCTATTACTACATCTTCTGAAAGAGAACCCAGATCAAAAAAATTGGACATTTTAGGATACTCAAAAGCTCCTAAAGAGGCAGTCACTCTGCCTGTCCATGAAATCCTTCAAGAACACTTGATGGATTTGTGGGAGACTCCTTTAACACTGTCTCCCCATTCCCGCAGGTTGGACACCATGTATCGGGTCCCTCCTTCGCCTGGGTTCCAAAAAACTCAGCTGCCTCACCACTCCATTGTGGTGAAGTCTGCCATGAAGAAAATAAAGAGTCCTAAAAGGCATTCTTCTACCCCTCCAGGGCGAGAATGTAAGAACCTAGACTCTTTTGGAAGAAAGATGTTCCAGGCTAGTATGCTTATAGCCAGGATCAACTCTTATAGCCTTTATATGGGCATGTATCTTGGGCAACTTGCCCTAAAAATACTGAATTTTGCCCCCTTTATCCCTGATGATCAAAGGGCGGACTTCTTTTCTATGGTGACACAACTTTCAGAGGTCTCCAAGTTCTCCAACAGGGCAGCCTTTGATTCTTTCGAGGTTGCAGGCAGAGCTTCGGGAATTGCTATTGCAGCCCGACGTCTCGCTTGGCTCCAGGCTTCTAACCTAGAACCCTGGGTTGTAGAAGGCCTCAGAAATCTGCCCTGTACAGGTGAGAACTTATTTGGGGAAGACTGGCAGATTAAAGCTGCTCAAATGGATGCAGAAAATGCCACTCTAGATAGACTTTCCAAGTCTACTTCTACCCCTACCAAAAAGAAGCCTTTTAAAAGGCCTTACTATAAAAAGACCAGATTTCCCACAAATACTGGCCAGCAATCTGCTCAGCCTCGCCTTGCGGCTAAGCGTCAACAATCTAAGCAGGTAAAGTCAAAGCCTGCAGTGTCTGCTACATCCCAGCAGGCTCAACCCCCTCAGGGGTTTTGACTTCCCTCTAGAGAACTTGCCGTTTCTGGCTCTAGCACAACCAGAGCCCCTCACCATTCCTGGAAGGCTAGCTCACTTTGCTCCCAGATGGGAGCAAATAACATCAGAGCAATGGACCCTCTCTATTATCCGAGAAGGCTACAAACTTCATTTCTCCAGCCTTCCTCCCCATACCATGATGAGGCAATTCAGTTCTCCCCCATCTCTTCTGACCCTATTGGGTCAGGAAGTCTCTTCTCTTCTTGCCCAAGGGGCAATAGAGGAGGTTCCTCCTCCACAACAGGGGTTAGGTTTCTACTCCCCTTACTTTCTCATAACAAAGAAGACAGGGGGCTTCAGACCTATCCTAGATCTGAGAGAATTGAACAGGTTTCTATTCAAGGAGAAATTCAAAATGCTCTCTCTGGGCCTTCTCCTTCCATACCTTCAGAGTCAGGATTGGCTTTGTTCTCTAGATCTCAAGGATGCGTACACTCATATACTCATCCATCCATCCCACAGAAAATATCTAAGATTTCTGTTCCAGGGAAAACATTTCCAGTACAGAGTACTACCCTTCGGTCTGGCCTCTGCTCCAAGAGTCTTCACAAAATGCATGGCAGTCGTAGCCGCATTTCTCAGAGGCATGGGAATCTTTGTCTTCCCGTATCTGGACGACTGGCTCATCCGAGCTCCATCTCAGTCAGAAGCCCAGATTTCTCTGGACCGCACAAGGCGTATTCTTCAATATCTGGGACTTGTGGTAAACATTCCCAAATCCCAACTCATCCCTACTCAGTCTCTGGAATTCATAGGGGCCCAATTGGACTCCACCACTGCAAGGGCCTACCTCCCTCTGGTCCGAGGCCAAAGGCTAATAAGCTTGGCCTCCCAAGCTCAGTCCAGAAGTCACTTGTCAGCCAGAGAAATGCTGCAACTTCTGGGCCACATGGCCTCCACGGTTCATGTGGTGCCCTATGCTCGTCTCCATATGAGAGCAGCTCAATGGACATTGGCCACCCAGTGGTCTCAAGCATCGGGACTGCTGTCAGACCAGGTACTCACCTCAAAACGTCTGTTTTGGTCTCTCCAGTGGTGGACATCCTCCAAAAATCTGTTGTTGGGGACCCCCTTCCAACCTTCGTTGCCCCAAGCAACCCTCACAACAGATGCCTCCCAAACAGGGTGGGGGAGCTCATCTTCAACATCTCTCCACTCAGGGAATCTGGTCTCCCCAAGAGACCACCCGTCATATCAATCTTCTGGAACTGCGAGCAATCTTCCTTGCCCTCACACTCTTCCATACCCTCCTTGCCAACCTGACTGTCCTAGTTCAGACAGACAATCAGGTGGCCATGTTTTATATCAACAAACAAGGAGGGACGGGCTCTCTGTCGCTTTGTAACGAAGCTCTCAGATTATGGGCCTTCGCTAGAGAGCACCAAATTCATCTTCTGGCAGTATATCTTCCAGGAGTTCAAAACTCTCGGGCAGACAGACTCAGTCGAGTTCTGCTCCCACACGAATGGTCCCTTCATATGGACCAGATATGCAGAATCTTTCAGGAATGGGGGACCCCGGACATAGACCTCTTTGCAAGTCCGTGGAATGCCAAACTTCCCCGGTTCTGTTCCAGGACTCCGTGTCACGGAGCTCAGGCCAACGATGCCTTTCTCCTGCATTGGGGTGAGGAATTCCTGTACGCTTTTCCACCCATTCGTTTGATTCCCAAGACTCTGTTCAAACTTCAGAGGGATCACGGATCCATGATCCTCATTGCTCCACGCTGGCCACGCCAAGTGTGGTTCCCTCTCCTTCTACAGCTCTCCCAGGGCTCCTCCCTGGACCTGGGAGCTGCACCAGACCTTCTGTCTCAGGAGCAGGGGACTCTGTGGCATCCAAACCCCAAGTCCCTACATCTCCGAGCTTGGTTACTGAAGGCTTAAGCCTTCAAGAGTTTAATCTTTCTCAACCAGTGAAAGATATCCTTTATGCCTCTAGGAAACCCTCCACCAGGCGTTCCTATGCTTTCAAATGGAAACGTTTTTCCATTTGGTGTGCCCAACAGGGTCTTGACCCTCTGGCACTTCCATTGAATTCTCTACTAGACTATCTCCTGCATCTCTCCAATGCAGGCCTCAAGACTAATTCAGTACGAGTCCATTTAAGTGCTATTACAGCATCCTTAAAACCTATAAATGGACAATCTGTTTCCTCTCATCCTCTTATTGCAAGATTCATGAGAGGCCTAACCCTCACTAAGCCTCCCATCCGGCCTCCTCCGGTAGCATGGGACTTGAATTTAGTTCTGGGTCAACTTATGAAGCCACCTTTTGAACCGTTGGTATCTACCTCCCTGAAAGTTCTTTCTTGGAAGGTCCTTTTCCTTATTGCAGTCACTTCGGCTCGCCGCATCAGTGAACTGCAGGCTTTGGTGGCAAATCCACCTTATACCAGATTTCATCATGATAAGGTGGTCCTTAGGACGAATCCCCACTTTATGCCTAAAGTGGTCTCGCCTTTTCATCTTAATCAAGAGGTATATCTACCTGTCTTTTTTCCGGCTCCTCATGCATCCAGTGCAGAGAGGAACCTTCATACTCTTGACTGTAAAGAGCTCTCGCCTTTTACCTCAATAGAACTCAGCCACATCGAAAGTCTTCTCAGCTTTTCGTGGCTTTTGATCCTTCTCATTTGGGACTTCCAGTCACCAAACGCACACTTTCCAACTGGATTGCTCAGTGTATTTCCTTTGCTTACCAGAGTAAGAACATTTCTCTGGAAGGCCATGTCACAGCTCACAATGTGAGAGCCATGGCCACTTCTATGGCTCATCTCCACTCTGTATCCATAGATCAGATCTGTCGAGCAGCCACTTGGGCCTCGGTGCATACCTTCACAGCCCATTACTGCTTGGACAAGGACTCCCGCCGGGATGCCTTGTTTGGTCAGGCTGTCCTCAAACACCTGTTCCATACTTAAACAACTCCTGCCCACCTTCCCAGAATGGATGCCTGAGATCCATCCGAAGATGGTTACCCTTGGAGGGGGATCTCCCAGGCATCTCAGCTAGGGAGTCCCCATATGTGATGACTTATTCCTGCTTGTTCCTAGAGATAGCACAGTTACTTACCTGTAACAGGTGATCTCTGGGAACAGCAGGAATTAGTCATCACAACCCACCCACCTCCCCTAGGAGTTGTCTCTCTATTCCTCTATCTTCCTGTCCTCTCTCTCTCTATTGTCTCAGCTTTAAACTCGAACTGAGGAGAGCTGGTCAGGAAGGCGGGGAGGCAGCGCGCATGTGCAGTGGGAGGCCCCAAAAGCTTTTCATTTGAAAAGCTGGGGAGCTTTCCCGCGCAGGCTCCGTCGGTACCGACGTACCCATATGTGATGACTAATTCCTGCTGTTCCCAGAGATCACCTGTTACAGGTAAGTAACTGTGCTTTATAACAGAATAAAATGAGTTATAATTTGGTCTTATAAACTGTGCTGTGGTTCTCACTTTTTCTTTTAGTTCCTTGGTGTGCGAGCATCTTGCATTTCCTTTGTTTTTACGGAATATATATTTACATTAACGCTATGCTTGTCCAGTGCACAGTTTCAGGTATTATGTTGGAGTTGCCAAGCACTTCTTCGTATTTATGTTAGAGTGGGAGGTTTGTGTTGGGGCCACAAAGTCCCTCTTGTTTGTCAGAGAGTAAGAAGTGCTATTTAGGGGCCACTGAGCCTCTTTGTTTTTCAGAAGGTGGGAAGTGCTGTGTTGGGGTGCCATGTCGCTCTTGTTTTTGTGGAAGTGGGAGATGCTGCATGGGTGTTGTTGAGCCCCTCTTGTTTGGCATATTTAGCAGCATGTTTTGTAGGCTCTGTACTAGTAACATATGAACATAAGAAATGCCATACTGAGTCAGACTAAGGTCCATTAAGCCCAATATCCTGTTTCCAACAGTGGCCAATCCAGTTCAAGTACCTGGCAAAAAGGCACACAGGTTCCACAATGCTTGTCCCAAGGCAAGCAGTGGATTTCCCAGGTCCTCTTTAATAATAGTAGTTTATTCACCTTTCCTCGCGGAACTTGTCCAAACCTTTTTTAAACCCAGCTACACTAACAGCTTTTATTGCATCCTCTGGTAACTGATTCCTGAGTTTGATTACACAGGGCCGAAGGCTAACTGCATGGAGGCAGTTACATCCCCCTGCAGTTACTGCATTTCATTGTGGCAAAACAGCTGCCAGTGCAACTAAAGCCACCCACTGAGGTGGCATTAGTTGCACTCACACTACTTGCGCTGAGCCATTATGTTAGTTTTTGTCGACAATGCAGATGTTTGTGTGTGAGAGTTCTTTCTCTCATCTCACTCTGCAGTAAAGTACAGTGATCCCTCGTTTTTCGCGGTTAATGGGGACCAGAACCTTCCGCGAAAGCTGAAAAACCGCGAAGTAGTATTTGCCCCTAGGAATTTTTGTGTATGTGGGTACTGTACAAGAATGTTTTAAATATGTAAACAGTATTCATACTTTACTCATTTAAGACAAAAATTACAACAGTACTGTATACGTATTTACTTAAACGTGTCAGTGCTAATTACAATAGGGTTAATTACAAAACCTTATACAGTAATAAACATTACGCGGAGTTATCACACGTTTTGCTTCTTTGTTGAAGGTTATTGAAGCAGTTTTGCGGATGTTTGCTTCCTCTTTCTTGATGTACCGCACTGTAGATTCATTCACCCCGTAATGGCGTGCCACAGATGCATAACTTCTGCCCTCTTTGATCATATCTAAAAGTTTCACTTTTTCGCTGATGGTCATCATCTTCTTCCTCTTGGGCGACCCGGAGGAAGCTTTCGCAGGGGCCCACAAAGAAACAGCGCTAGCCACTCAAGCGAGCAGAAACAAAAACAGGAAGCGGCAGATTCAACACCCAATAAATTTATTATAACCAAATAAGTGGCCTAAGCCCAACACAGGCCGTGTTTCGTATACAACTTCCTCAGGGCTATCAGGACACACTAAAAAATAAATTGTAAAACCATATTAGTATAAACAAACAATAAATATACCAAAAAAGAAGGGTTAAAAAAATAAAAAATTGTAACACGAATATACAATATACATAAAATAAAGGCGAAATTGGACTACATCAAATGACTTGCAAAGGAAACTCATCAATAATAATCAATTAAAATCATAAAAAAACATATACAGTCACTGAAAATAAACCCTAATCTATTCAATAAACTGTACTATGGATCTGATGACATATAAGTCTATTCAATAAACTGTTCTATAGATCTGATGACATATAAATATGTATACATACATATGTAAAAATACATAAATAGAATAATTAAATAAATAAATAATTAAAAATGCTAAATGGAATCCAATAAAAAATTACCAGGCAATTTGTAATCATACAAACACATACAACAAAAAATGTAAAAAATGCCATATACAAACACTTAAAATTGAATCCTCATATATTAAATAAATTATGCTATAGATCAGTTAACATATAAATATGTATACATACATATACCTTAAGTGTATAAATAAAAAATTTATTAAATAAATAAATAACTAAAAATACTGAGAGGAATACAAAAAAACGGGAATAAGAAATAAAATCAAACATTTATAATTGTACAAGAATATACCAAAAATGTAAAAAACAACTATGTACAATCAAAGATGAGAAGGGATGAGGAGACTAAAGGAGTAGGTCTAAATGAAAAACAATTATGTTAATACTAAAAAACTATATGTAAAATTGAACATTACCTGTGGGTGTGATGTGCATAGACTACACCAGGCTCAAAAGAGACAATGGAGGTCGCAACTATCAGAAAAACTTCTGAAGATTAAAAATAAGAGCGGAAAACTTACGCCAAAATAGACAATTAAAAAATAAAATCATATACGAATATTGCACTCTACTTTAAAAGAATAATAACAATAAGTAAAAATATAAAATATAAATAACAATAAATAAGGTATATAAAAGATAAGAATATACTACTATATACTGGGGAATAGAAGGTATTGGATACTACCCACATAAAAATATAAATATATTTCTAATTGTAAAAAAATCCCCCCATTAAAAATACATGATCATACACATAAGTCAATAATAGAATAATAAATTAGATAAAAAATGTGTAGGTAATACGAGCCAGAAAGAAAAAGAAAGACGAAAAAGGGGGGAGGGGGGGGGAAGGGGAAGGGTGAAGAAGGGGGGAGGGAGGGAAAGGGAGAAGGAGAGGGTGGCAGGGAAGGGGAAAGGAAAAACAAAGGGAAGGGAAAAGAAGGGAGAGGGAAGGAAAGGGAGAGAAACGGAAAGAAAGGGAAGGAGGGAGGGGGGGAAGGGGGAAAGGGGAGAGGAAAGGAAAGGAAAGGGGAAGGTAGAGGGGGAGGGGTGGGGGGGGAGGGGGAGGAGGAAGGGAAAGGGAAAGGGAAAGGGGGGGGGGAAGGGGGGGGCGGGGAAGGGGGGGGGAAAGGAAGAGAGGGGGAGGAGGAGAAGGGGAAGGGAGGGAGGGGAGAGGAAGGGAAGGAAGGGAAAAGAAGAACTGTTTCCAACCGTTGTAAGCCCAAACTAACTCCGATATTGGAGGAACATGTTGTCTCTCTAGAAATCAATACAGGGAAGACCCATAACATTAAAAAATGGGGACACCAGACAGTGCTCAAAAAGAAATCCAAATAAACACATCCAAACATTCCAATCTCTCTTGCCTTCACAAGATCCGATGGATACCTCGTACCACGTGATCCACTACAGGATTCTGAAACAATGTTCATAGAACCTTAAAAGAAATGCATATTGGGTTATTATGGGCTCAAACACAGAGTGCAGGGAAAATCTGATACAAGCACTGAAACAATAAGCGAAAACTTAAATCTGCAAAAACAAAGGAGCATTGTAAACTCCTACAGGAAGACTGAATCAGCTGCACATGTCCGTTTGAAAATGCGTTCGAGAAGAACCCAACCAAAAGAATAAAATACATAATGAAATTCAGAAAGAGCCCTACTCTAAAACCAGAACACATTGAAAAGCAAGGGACTGTTAAAAAAGGGCTATAAAAATAAGGCTATAAAGATAAAACGTCACCCAACCCGAGGGGAACACGAATCGTAATGCATTGCCTTAAAAAACTTTCAAATGCAGGAAAACGCCTGTAAAAGCCAAATTAAAAAAGGGGGATTAAGACAATAAAAATAAATACCCGTAATAATATCAAGTACAGAGCCTGCTACATTATATATGTAAGAAACCTAATGAAGGCCAAACAGACAACACACCTACAGAAAGCAGTTTCAAGTTACTCAAATAGAGATTACAATATAACATTCCAATTATGATAGTGAGCGCCCACAGTGATATCAAGTACATAAATACTAAGCCTGCAACAATGTATATGTAAAAAGAACCTTAAGAATATCGACCAAGCAAACCACATACAAAAGCCGTTTCACGTTTCTCAAAGAGATGAAGAACGCCGGCGCGTGCGCATTAAATAGGGGGCCAGACCGGAAGTATAAGAAAACAAGTGTATGAATAATAAAACAACAAAATATACCATATTATAAAACAAAACCCTGAAAAAAACATTAATACAAATCATATGATCCACCGAAGGGGGATCATAGATCTTGAACCATCATTTAAAAGCTGAAATCCTGCCGATGAAATCCAGACCCCGTCAAACAGAAACCAAAAAGTGCTCTACTCTAAAAAAAAAAAAAAATGTTTAAAACCATTGACTAAAGCTGCGAGCAACCAAAATAAATAATACATAATGAATCTGATAGACTAAGTTGGGAAACCAAAAAAGGGGGGGAGAAAGGGAAAGGGGGGGGGGGAGGGGGGAGGGGGAAAGAGGTGGGGAGGGGAAAGGAAGGGGGAAACGGAGGGGGGGGAAGGGAGGGGAAGGAGGGGAAGGAAAGCAAGGACAGGGAAGGGGAAGGGAAGGGGGGGAAGAGGGGGGGAAGGGGGGAAAGGGGGGGAGGAAGGAGGGGGGGGAAGAGGGGGGGGGAGGGGAAGAGGGGAGGGGGAAGGGGAGAAGGGAAAGAGGGAGGGAGGGAGGAGGGAGGAGAAGGGAGAGGAGAAAGGGGGGGGAAAGGGAGAGGGGGAGGGAAAGAGGAAAGGGGGAGGGAGAGGGGGGAGGGGGGAAAAGAAAGGGGAGGGGGGGAGAGGGGGAAGGGAAGGGAGGGAAAAGGGTAATGTTCAATTTTACATATAGTTTTTTAGTATTAACATAATTGTTTTTCATTTAGACCTACTCCTTTAGTCTCCTCATCCCTTCTCATCTTTGATTGTACATAGTTGTTTTTTACATTTTTGGTATATTCTTGTACAATTATAAATGTTTGATTTTTTTTCTTATTACCTTTTTTTTGTATTCCTCTCAGTATTTTTAGTTATTTATTTATTTAATAATTTTTTTATTTATACACTTAAGGTATATGTATGTATACATATTTATATGTTAACTGATCTATAGCATAATTTATTTAATATATGAGGATTCAATTTTAAGTGTTTGTATATGGCATTTTTTACATTTTTTGTTGTATGTGTTTGTATGATTACAAATTGCCTGGTAATTTTTATTGGATTCCATTTAGCATTTTTAATTATTTATTTATTTAATTATTCTATTTATGTATTTTTACATATGTATGTATACATATTTATATGTCATCAGATCTATAGAACAGTTTATCGAATAGACTTATATGTCATCAGATCCATAGTACAGTTTATTGAATAGATTAGGGTTTATTTTCAGTGACTGTATATGTTTTTTTATGATTTTAATTGATTATTATTGATGAGTTTCCTTTGCAAGTCATTTGGAGTGGAGTGGAGTGGAGTGGAGTGGAGGAGTGGCCTAGTGGTTGGGGCAAGGTACTTCGGGCCGGAAGGTTGGGGGTTCAAATCCCACTAGAGGACAGCAACCTTGGGCCGGAAGGACTGGGGTTTCTAGTCCCACAGGTGCTCCTTGTGGTCTTGGGCAAGCCACTTAACCCTCCATAGCCCATGTTCCCTGTAAAATAGTTCTCTGTGTGCTGTGCTTTCCTGTCTAATCAATGTGTTTATACCTCAAACATTTCCTGTCATGATTTGACAATTTCCAATCTGTAATCAAATCGCTGCTGATCGCTGGAAGTAGCGGTATACAAATGTATACTAAATAAAATAAATAAAAAATAAATAAATTTGATGTAGTCCAATTTCGCCTTTATTTTATGTATATTGTATATTCGTGTTACAATTTTTTATTTTTTTAACCCTTCTTTTTTGGTATATTTATTGTTTGTTTATACTAATATGGTTTTACAATTTATTTTTTAGTGTGTCCTGATAGCCCCTGAGGAAGTTGTATACGAAACACGGCCTGTGTTGGGCTTAGGCCACTTATTTGGTTATAATAAATTTATTGGGTGTTGAATCTGCCGCTTCCAGCTTTCGCAGGGGCACAGCGCTTAGACGGCATTATAAGGGCTTAATTAATAAAAAAGGTTATCGCCAACACAACACTAAAATACAGTACTGTATGCGAGACAGTCAACATCATGGACAAGACTGGCGAGATACAACAAGAGAAGATGCTAGGTGAGGCTGCAATGATGCGCAGACAATCAACTCACAGGGATAAATCCACTCGTACTCTTATTGGTCGATGTCACACCGGAAACCAATCACGCGCCTTTATGAAAGCCCGTGGTATGTACAGTACATGTACTCTGAGTCAACTCATCTCTTTGGTTGACATGCAGGGATCCTTCTCTCTCGCGCATCAACATGAAACAACGCTCCTTTCCACAATGTGGCTGCTGACCCGCGAAGCACTGAAGCCGCAAAACATGAAGCGCGAAGTGGCAAGGGAACACTGTATAATTTTGGGAGAGAAATCCTGTAAGCCTAACAGTAATGGGTAAAGGCATTTTTTGATTACATATGTCTGTTTTTAGTTTATACTGATATAGTCCCTACTTGGTGAAGATCTATCTCTGTTCTGCATGTGTGACTGAGGCTACATGTTCTGTTAGCATGGAGTTTCTATGTAGGGAGCTGTAGTAATCTGGCTTGTTCAGTTTTCTGACTAGAAATATGGATGTTCTAGGGCCCACTGCAGTATTTATGATGATGTCCTTTTTTGGGTACACTCCATGTTGTGTGAGTTTTGGAAGTTAATGATTTTATGGAATAGTAGATTTGCTCCATGGATCCTTGGTGAGGTCAACTGTAGGATGTTGGTTGGGGGGAGATTCTGGAATATGTAGTGTTTTTGAGATTTGCAGTTTTGCATTCTTTTGAAAGTTAAAATATTTTCTCAGTTCAGATTCAAGGAAATTTCAAAATTTCAGGGAACACCTCAGTTTAATTTTCTTTAGTAGCCTGAAAGCTTCACTGCTGCTGAGTTCTGGACTTTTCCAGCTCTAGCACAATCCAATCCAGCGTTTGAATTCATGGCTACCAGGATTAGTTTCTCATTTTATATCTTCCCTCCTCATTGATAATCTGGTCATAGCAAAATATATCTGATGTGCAGATACATATAATGGTTTGATTGGGGGGAGGGGTGCTGTGTAAGTGGCTTTTCATTAATCAAATTTCATACTTTATGATTATGTTTGTTTTATTGTAACATTGTTTTACTAAATTGCATGTGTATGTTTAGAAGCCACCCAGGATTTTGGATGGGTGGCATATACATTTTAAAATAAAGTATACTAAATTTATGCAAATGATGCCGCAGTGAGTCTCTGCACATGGCCCTGCATCACCCTCGTGCTGTCTTTGGGGGAAAGTAGACAGGAGGGTGCATTAGGAGACGGAGAAAAGCAGAAACCTCAGATTGGGACCTGCATGATCAGAGAATAAAATGGTCAGACAACAAAGTTAGAAGAGAATTTTATTTTGTTTATTTTGGTGCTATCTTTATGCTTAAACAGTACCTGGAAATGCATTTATTTATTTAACAGGTTTTTTTTATACCGCTTTATCATTTCAATCAAAGCGGTTTACATTGTAACTTAAACTTGGTAAATGTACTTTAAACAGGGACGTTGATAACTTGCATTTTTCTGAGCAATGGATGGTTAAGTGACTTGACCAAGGCCACAAGGCGTGCTGGTGGGAATCGAACCCTGGTCTCTGGGTTCCCAAGCCACTGCTCTAACCACTATGTTGCTACTCCACTCCACTCCATCTCTTTCTATTTCTCTGGTATTGCACTGTATGCAGTATCTGACTTCTTGGTGTTGCAGTTTAATTTTTATCTACATATATTTATTTTTAGGTTACAGTCACTTATCTGTACTTGGTGAGGGTCTGTGTTTTGAGCGTGTGACCAAGACCAGGTGTTCTGTTAACATGGAGTTTGTATGTAGGGGTCTGTACTGTAGTAATCTGAATTGTTCAGCTGTCCAAATAGGTGTTTGGATGTTCCAGGGCCCACTGTAGTATTTACAGTGACGCTTATTTTGGATGGCCTCCTTTGTGAGTTTTGGAAGTTGGTGCTAGTATGGTATGGTATGGTAAGGTAGATTTGCTCTATAGATACTCAGTGGCTTTATTGTAGGATTTTGTATTAGTTTACAATATGCCTGGTACTGGAGAATGGTTTTTTGATGGTTTGTTTTTTGTAAGATACTGAGTTCTGTCGGTGAAAGTCCTGGTTCTGCTCTGCATGCACTGTTGAGGAAAGGGGTTCTGTGGATGCAAAATATATGTTTAAAAAAAAGCAAGAACCATAAGGCAGTTTATAACAACAAAATAAAAATGATTTATAATTAAATTTTATAAACTGTGCTGTGGTTCTCGCTCTTTCTTTTAGTTCCTTGGTGTGCAAACATCTTGCATTTCCTCCATATAATCTAATTGGCTTTTTGGTTTGGTTCAGTACCTTACTGGAGTTTTGAGAAAGCCACCCCCCATCCCCAGTACAGAGGGGGGGGGGGGGGGCTCCATCTCATTCCTCGCCTCAGGCAGCAGATTGCCTTGAGCCGCCCCTGGCACCTAGGGTGCATGCCATAAAATTGGCAGCAGATTTAAAACAAAGAAACCTGTTTCAGTCAGCCCATATTAAGCAGCTGCGTTTGTTGCTGGAAGATGTAGTCAAGGATACTAGTATAGTTGAATTTTAAAAAGGTTGGCCAAGTTTCTGGAAGATAGCACCACTAAGAATTAGCCAGGTAAATGTGGGGATTATCTACCACTTCTATTAGGAAATGAGCAACATGGAATGGAATTTAGCTGTTCAGCTTTGCCAGGTATCTTTCAAGTGACCTGGACTGGCAATTGTGAGACAGAATAATGGGTTCAGTCGGCCATGGTCTGACTGAGCGTGGCAGTGCTTATATTAATATTGTACATTGTGTTGATAGCTCTGAGTATAAGACATGGTAATATGCAATAATTCACTTCACCTTGTTGAATTTTCTTTTCTTTATCTTTGGTTCAATAGAACAGGAGAAGCTTATGAGAGTATTGTATGTCTGTTGCCTCCCCTCCCTCCCTTTTAATTTTGGAATGACACTAACTATCTGCACCTAACTTTGTGTGCAGGTAGGTCCTTGAGTTGCTGAATGATGGGAGGGGTGGAAATGTATGCAGTTTGCATGTGCGCTCTTCCCCTTTATCACACTGAAACAGTTGGACTAACTCTGCTAAACTTTGGAGGAATGTTTGTGGACAATGAGCAGACTTTTCCAACCCAAAATTGTTGAGCGATTTGGTGGGTGGCAGAGTTGGCTCGGGGTACTGAACTGAAGTGATCTAGATTGTCATGCTTTCTACTTGTGTTTTCAGGTAGTTGAGATGTTTGAAATTCCTGGCTGCCCCACAGAACTGGAGTACACTTATCACTTCCTGTCTGTGAACCCTGGTGAGGTAGAGGATGGGCCTCCAACTGCCATTTTACTGCAGAAGTTCAAACCAAACATTGAGGAGCTGACACTGGACACACAAAGCGGGAAACAAGCAAAAGCTGGTGCCAAGCGCAAGGTGAGATCCTGAAGATGGTTAACAGCTTCCTGAAGGGAATTAAAAGCAAAGTGGGTCTTGGATCAGATGTCACAATATAGCAATAGAGAATAATTTTTGAAAGTTCTTTTTCGGGTAAAGCAGTGCTTTATGTGTAGAAATAATCTTACACAGTTGTACACCTCATGTGCGTAAAGTTACATGCATGCAGACTGTACACGTGTAATTTGCCTGGACTAGACGGAAGCATTATGGGGGGATGAGGTGAAGGGGGGAGGGGGTTGCATGTATGTTCAGACTTCTGGTGATTTTGGTTGTATGCATATAAATTAACATACAATTTGTGCATGAATCTCCAGGAACAAGCAGGAATGAGTCTTCACATATGGGGAGACGTCGCCGACGGAGCCCGCACGGGAATGCTCCCCAGCATCCAATCAGAAAGCCTTTGGGAGCATCCCCCACGCCTGCGCGGTGGCTTCCCGCCCTTCCTACTGCCTCTCCCCAGTTTTTCGTTTTCCGCGGAGCAGGCAGGACGTCCCTCCTGCCACTGCAGAACTTTTTACCTTTTTTTCTTTTCTTTTCTTGTTTCTGTAGTCGCGGTTTTTCCCGCCGACAGCGGCACCTCTGTGCCCTTTTGTTTTCTTTTCTCACTTATTTTTCGTCGCCTATCGGGACCTTTTTTCCCTCTGGGCGCCGAGGCCTACCGGGCTTACAGCATGGAGCCCCAGAAGTGCCCTCACTGCGGGGACTTAGTTTTCCACATGGACTCCAATGCCTGGTGCCTCTCTTGTTTGGGGCCTGACCCTTACCCCCCGGGTCCTCCGGGCTACAGTGTCGGGAGAAGACCTTCCCTTTTTTGGGTATCCCTCGATGACGTTTTCACACCCAATGCACGGTCATCGGGTTTTTCTTCTCTCCAGGATCAGGTAACCACGCAACAGTCTGTTAAGACTAGCCAAGTCTTGAGGGGCGAGTCTCATGCGCGGCATGGTGACTGCTCCGGCCAACCCCTCAAGTCCCCCTTGGCTACTATACCCCGGCGGGAGTCCTCGGGCTCCAAAGCATTTA
The DNA here is from genome assembly GCA_033557465.1 of Ichthyophis bannanicus. Classification (NCBI taxonomy): domain Eukaryota; kingdom Metazoa; phylum Chordata; class Amphibia; order Gymnophiona; family Ichthyophiidae; genus Ichthyophis; species Ichthyophis bannanicus. Next base: position 920,431,077 of record CM066035.1, on the reverse strand, counting down.
TGGGGTTTCGGGATGTTCCTGGAGTTCGCTCCTCGCAGAACATTCCCGAGCCGTGCTCGTGGGAGGTACCCGCTTCGAGCGGTGCCGATTCCCCGGCATCGGCGCCAGCGTCGAGTGTTCCACTCTTCACCAGGGATCGTCAGCTGGTGTCCTCGGCGCCTCCGGGGCCGATCGACTCGACCGAGTCTGACCTCCCTATGTCCAAGCCGTGCTCGAGGGAGGTACCCGCTTCGAGCTGTGCAGACCCCCCTGGCAGCGGCGTCGGTGTCGAGCGTCCCACTCCTCACCGAGGATCGTCCGGGGCCGATCGAATCGGTCCAGCCTGGCGTTCCTTCATCCCTGCCATGCGCGGGGGTGGTATCCGCTACGGGCGGTGCCGACCCCTCGACGTCGGCGTCGAGCATTCCGCTCCTCACCTGGGGCTGTCAGCCGCGGTCCTCGGCGCCTCTGGGGCCAACCGACTCCTGCCGGTATGGCGTTCCTACGGGGGTGGTATCCGCTCCCGGCGGTACCGACCCGTCGGGGTCGAGTGACCTGCTCCCCACTGGGGATCACCTGCCGCTGCCATCGGCAGCTCTAGGGCCGGCCGACTCGACACAGTCTGGCGGCCCTATGTTCAGGCCATGCGCGGAGGTGGTACCCGCTTTGGGCGCGTCGGCGTCGATGGTTCCACTCTTCGCCAGGGATGGTCATCTGGCCTCGGGGCCGGTCGCTTCGACCCGCGCTGGGTTGCCGGTATCCCAGCCCTGCGCGAGGGTGGTACCGGGTTTGCGCGGCACCGCTCCGCCGGAGACGGCAGGGGCGTTGAGCGCCAGGGACCACCGTCGGCCTTCCCCGGGAGCCTCGGGGTATGTCGATCAGCCCCAGACAGGCGACCCCCCGGCATCGTCACGGCCGTCGAGGGCCCCGCCCTTTCCGAGAAAGGGGGCCCTGGGGTCTTCGATCGCTTCGATCCAGCCTGGATCCGCGCCGTCCCGCAACGGTACCCCGGTGTCGCCGCAGGAGTTTGGCACTTCCCTTCCCGCAGGGGCTTGTCGGGTGATCTGGGTACCCTCGGGGACGGGTCGTATGCCCCGGAAGGATTTCCCTCCGGGTCAGGCGGGCTCGAGAGGGGGCCCGGCATCTGGCAGTGCCCGCCGCCCGACATCGGCGCCAGCATCGGATGGGCCCCTCTCCACCGAGCTTCGTCCTCGGGAGCCCTTGATGCTTGCGACGCCGATCGACGCGGTTCTGATCCGCTCCCCGGGATCAGCACAGCCGGCGCGGCCGCCCCCGCCGGGGCCCTCTAGAAGGGAGTCGATTTCATCACTCGGTTCGATGCCCAGCCTGGAATCGATTTCCAGCCTCGAAGACTTGGCCACGACACGTCACGGGATCGGCCCCTGTCCCCTCCCGTGACGCAGAGCGGAGATCGTTGGCCACTGCCCTCCGGCTGCCACGGAACCGCTTCAGTTGCCGGGGGCAGCACCGCCCCCGGGTTCGGGGCCGAGGCCGATTCCGGCGGCTCCGTCGGCGCCATCGACCCCTTCGATGCCTAGCTTGGAATCAATTCCAGGAGCCGACGACGCCTTGTTGACCACCCCAGTCGGGGGCTGTTGGTCCCCTCCTCTGCCCAGCGGGCATCAGCCCGAGAGGCTTCTCGGTGCCCTGGCGGCCTCTCCCGCCACCGCCTCCCACGGCATAGCCCCTCCGGGAGAGCCGTCTTTTCAGAATTTCCTCCTTGACATGGCGGACTTGCTGGCCATCCCTATACCGGACCTAACTCCAGGCCCTGCGGAACGGGCCGCCGTGATGCTTCCTCTGCATCCCTCCCTGCAGGATCTCCTGCTGGGGGCTTGGCGGTCGCCTTTGAGGGTTCCGGCACCGTCGACTGCGATGCATGCTCTGTATCGGGTGCCTCCCTCCCCGGGGTTTCGGCAGCACCAGCTTCCACATCGTTCCATTGTGGTGGAATCGGCGCTGAGGAAGGCTGGAAGCAAGGAAAAGCATTCTTTTCGCCCTCCAGGCCGCGCCTCAAAGACGCTAGATACCCTAGGACGTCAAACCTTCCAAACGTCTATGCTGGCGTCCAGGATTATTTCATATATTTTTTATATGAGTCTGTCGCTCCGGGAGGTCACCGAGAGATTATCTCTGTTGTCTCCCTTCTTGTCTGCAACCAAGGCCTTTGAATATTCCTTGCTTCTTTATCACTGCAGGAATATCTCTGGGTTCCTTTCTCGTGCTTCTCTAGACGCCTTCCTGTCGGTCAGCAGATGCTCTGCTGTTGCCATTAGAGTACGCCGTACAGCATGGCTGCAGGCGTCCGAGTTGTGTAGACGGGCACAGCATAACCTGGGTAATTCTCCCTGTGACGGAGATCACCTCTTCAATAGCGAAGCCTTACGTCAGGTCGCGCAGTGCTTCGCTAACCTTCCCAGCGTTAGAAGCCATCCTAGGGCCCGGCTTCCCCCCGGCGGTGGCGCGCGCCTCACCAGGCCCTCCTTGCCTAGGAAGAGGAAATGTCACCCCTCCGCCCAACCGCCAGGTGCGCCCAAGCAAGGGACCCCTCGCCCTGGGTTGAAGTCCCCGGGCCCACACCAGGACTCTCATACCAAGCAGTTTTAGGCTCCGGTGGGCGGCTGCCTGCAATTTACCTTCTTACCAGAAGTTTACAATTGAGCTCTACTCTGGGGCTTGTTCAGTAGGGCAAATGGTTCGGGGGCTTATCCAGGGGTTCAGGTACTCTCCTTCCATTGGTAGAGGGAGACCACCTCTACTCCATGATAGCTCTGGCCCACGGTCAGCTGGCTTACCCTTAGGTACGTCCCCGAACCCTTCTCGGCCAGTATTCCCCTGCTGATTGCTTCCGTACCGGAATTTTCCTTCCAGCCGCTATAGTTCCCCATTGCTTACCAGGGACTATGCCCTCATGTCCCCCGATTAGTGCGGGGGGCGGGTTTCTGCGTGCAGGTCCTGGGGACACCTATAGGGCCTCAAGCCCCCTGGTGTGTTCTTCCGGACTGATGCTATCCTCTGTCCTTCACGCTACCGTGCTGTTCGTTCGCCGATCTGCCCGTGTTCCTCCGGAATAGATCCCTCTCCCGGACGGATCTTGATGCCACCAGCCCAGGTGGACGTTCTGTGGATCACTGGCAGGTCCGCCTTACCAGTGTTATGCTCATGGAGGTAGGTTCCTCAGCGTACCTGCATTAGTGCCGGGGTGGGGCGTTCTCCATGCCCAACGGCCTAGATATGCCAGATATCGCCTGCTCGATAGGCGCGTTTTGGGGGATGCCCACAGTGCATGTGTTCTGCCGCCTATTTTTTACCCAATGGCCGGTACTCACGCCCCCCCCCCCTCCGGGGTCCGGCCAGTCCGCCTGCCTATTCCTTAGATCGGCCCTCGGACTGGTTGTACTCTACTGCTGTGAAGTCAACAGCTTCTATTTTCAGTTATGCCCTCCTCCCGGAGGTTCAGACCCTTGTCTCCCTATCTCTTAGCTAGGGCAGGCTGTGTACTCCTTCTGCTCCGGGGTACACCCCTACTCTTCTCCGGAATAGGCTATCCAGATCGGCCAGTCTTCTACTGTTAGTCCTCTGAGTTATGGACTCTGCTCCTAAGGGAGTGCTCAGCTTTGCATAAAGCTTCCTTGAAGACCTGTCGTCCTTCTCCTGACCCAGCTGATTCCTGGATCTCCTGGCCTTCCGGATTTGGAACTTCCTCCTCGCTGCGGTGAAGTTCCCTTGAAGACCTCGCTACTGCGTCTACAGTACCTCCATCACAGTCCTACTTCCTACAACTCAGTAGGTAAGCTCTACATGGTACTAAGTCATTAATTCATTAATAACTTAATGATGCTTCCATGCATTCTAATGACTACTCTCCCTGTAGTCTTTGGGTTTTGCTGTTCCTCTCTTCTCAACTCCTACCCTCCATCCCTCGGGGGATGCCGGGGATTCAGGTTGGGCAAATGCCATCCCGTCCTGGGCCGGGCTTACGGGATCTCCCCTGGGCATCCTCAGCTAGGGAGTCCCCATATGTGAAGACTCATTCCTGCTTGTTCCTGGAGATAGCACAGTTACTTACCTGTAACAGGTGATCTCCGGAACAGCAGGAATTAGTCTTCACAACCCGCCCACCTCCCCTAGGAGTTGTATCTCTCTATTCCTTCCTCTCCTCTCCTTCTGGCTCAGCTATGAAACTCAACTGGGGAGAGGCAGTAGGAAGGGCGGGAAGCCACCGCGCAGGCGCGGGGGATGCTCTCAAAGGCTTTCTGATTGGATGCTGGGGAGCATTCCCGTGCGGGCTCTGTCGGCGACGTCTCCCCATATGTGAAGACTAATTCCTGCTGTTCCGGAGATCACCTGTTACAGGTAAGTAACTGTGCTTTAAGAGCAGTTGTAAATGTAAGCACATAAGTTTTCAAAGTGGGAAAGGTTTTTCAAAGTGGAAGCAAGGACCAGTTTTTGTTCTGAAAAAAATGTAAAAGCCTGTACATAAGGGGCATATTCAAAGCGATTAACGCAGTTAGGAGACCTGCTAAATGCATTAATTACGCTGAGCGGAATATTCAGGGGCACATAGCCAGTTTGTGCTGCTGAAAATCCCCCCTAAAGCTGCTAGAAGCCGCAATGCTAACTGCATAGCACTGGGGTATTCTGGGGGCGGTGATGCTGATGACCAGTCAGCGGTGATACTCAGTTGATGGCCAATTAGCATAAACCAGCTGAAGTTAGGTACTCAAAAGGTTAGCTTCATTTTAGCCGGGTTTGCTAACAGAGCAGTAGCTGAATATCACCAATGTCCAGTTAGCTAACAGGCAATGTGGACACACCAGATATTCGATGTCAGTGGCCGGATATGACCTGGCATTGAATATCTGGGCTGTGTTAAAGCAGCGATGGCCGGCCGCTTTCAGTGAACACTTGTATCCTTAAGCATGTCTTTGCCCATAAAAATAGAAAAGTAGTTAAAAAAGAACCAGCAAAGTAGATGAGCAGAGAATGCTTCTATTCTTTTTAGCATTTTTGTAAGTGATATTGTGGTATAGCAGCGAAATGCAGACAATGAATAAATCCAGGAGTCAATTTACAGGGTCCAAGCCAATTTATTGTGCACAAGGCCCAGTTAGTCAAGCTTCAAAAAGGACTGAGCAAAGTTCTTACAGAGACATATTCATTTATACATTTCTTTCCAGTTTGATACATGCAAACTTTCTATTGGCCCCAACGCCCCCTGCGTTTGTCCAATCGGAGATCCCTCCTGGGCCTAGCACCCAGCTCCCTCCTCTAGGACTGTTCTAACAATGGTACAGTTTCTAGGTTTGGATACTTCTCTACTGCAAGGTCGTTTCTGGCTCTAGGAATGCATGTATTGAAACATTTCTATCTTCACAGCACAAGAGAATAATGAAAGATTTATGCATTCATGAAAACTTCTTATTAAGCAGTTTAAAACAGTTTTCTCAAACTTTTACAGACTTTGGTTCTTTCTTTTAGATGGGGGTTGGAATCAGGGCCTAACTTACAGGCCTTTCATATTTGCAGACTATTATAGGCCATAGCCTGCCACAGTGGGAGGGCTGTGAAGTAAGGTTTGCCTCTTTGCAAACGATGATAAAATCTGCAATAGAGTAGATACCCAGGAAGGAATAAATGGCATAAGAAGGGATCTAGTGAAGCTTGAAGAATGGTTAATAATTTGCTAAGTGAGATTTAATGCTAAAAATATGCTGGATCATGCATTTGGCGCAAAAATCCAAGGAAGTGGTATAGGGGGTGAAATACCTCTGTCCACAAAAGAAGAGCAGGACCTGGGCATTATTATTTCTGATGATCTTAAGGAGGCTAAACAGGTGAAAAAGATGACTGTGAAAGTCAGAGGGATGCTTGGATGCATAGGGAGAGGAATGCCTAGCAGGAAGGAGGGTATGATAGTGCCTCTGTATAAGTCTTTGGTGAGACCTCATTTGGAGTATTGTGTGCAATTCTGGGCACCAAAAGGGTATAAATAGGATGGAGACAGCGCAGAGAGTGGCTACCAAAAATGATCAGTGGGCCTTTATCCTAAGACATATGAGGAAAGACTTAAATATCTCAATATGTATAAAAAGACAGCAGAGGGGCAATATGCTTGAGATGTTTAAATAATTACCCAGAAAAGTCTCTGCCCACCTTGACCGACTTCCCCCTTCTCCCCTCCCCCCATACTCACCCAAACGTGTCCTAACAGTTAAATAACCTCAAGCTAACCAAGTAAGAAGATTAATTATCTAAGCCATTGTTCATGTAATACATCTTAAAACCTGTAAATTAAGTTTAGTATTGTCCTGCTAGACCAGTCCAGTCAAGTAAGTTGCTTCCCTACCAGCAGATTGGTGGAGACAAAGAACCAATAAAAAGCCCAGGTTTCAGTGACATCACTCCCATGCTTCTATCCACCTAAGCCACCAGAAGTCTCTTCAGTATTTCCTTGTCTCCAGCAGAGGGTGGATGAATTTTCTCCACTCTAAAAAAAAAAATCTGAATAATTGAGAGGAAAAGATTGATTTAAATGCTTGTGAACAACCACTTTGAGGGTGACTCTCTCATTTGAGAGTGACGTAGGAGGCTCCACTAGACTGTGGTCTTTTCTATAACCATAGGAGGAGGGAAAATTGGTTCGGCTCTATGCTCTTATTATGATAAGAGCCTGTTGAGCACCCTGAAAATTGGAAGGATTGGAAGAGTTCAGCAACCTCGCACAATCTCTGCGTCCCCCCCCTCATCCTCCTCTGTCCCCCCTGCTCTCTCTTGAAGACTGTAAAAGGCTCTCGGAGGAATCTGCCTGCCAGCCATCTTAAATGCAGTGCCTGCAAAGCCAGAGAAACGGTTTCAGGGGAGTAGAGCTGAACCTGGCACGGATTTCCATCTGGGGTTCTCAGGGTGTGAGTACCAAGGCTTGACCTAATCATTGTCCTTATTGGGGGCTCTTGATTCTGTCCATCTGGGACGCACTTTGGGGTGGACCGCTGGTGACTATTGCAATGATGTGGGTGTTTTTCTGCCTTTTTCTGTATGCGTTAATTGCGTTTTTACTTTGTGTGCATGGCAGTCGCTTGCATTCTGATCGAGCGGCTCCAATGTGTATGCCTACCCAAGCGCTTTGCTATGTAAGTGCTGTTAATAGGTGCCTGCAGAGGCACTGTGGCCTTAGCGCACGCTGTTGTGTTGCTTGCCTTAACTCTCTGTCTTCTTCCAGAAAACATTGTTCTCCAGGAACAAGCAGGAAGTCAGTCCACACATATGGGTGACGTCGATGCCGACAGAGCCCTCATTGAAGCATCTCCCCAGCTTTCAAAGAAAGTCTTTGGGAGATGCCACCACGCATGCGTGTTCCCCTTCCCGCCGAAGGGTGCCCTTTTTCCGGGAGCCCGTTAGACGTTCCTCTTGATCCCCCCCATGAAAAAGGTTTTTTTTCTAGTGCATCATTGCCTTTTTCCGGCAGGCGCCAGTTCTCCTTCCTGCTTCTCAAGTACCGCTGCTCTGGCAGCAGACCTCAAGAATCTATTTTTTCCCCTTTTTTCTCACTTTGGCACTTTCGTGCCTTTTTTCAACCGCTGGCTGCAGCGAGGGTCTTCGACCTCACAGGGGTCCTTTTTGCTCTAATGGTCACTGGTTTCAAAAAATGTGATTGGCGCTCTAAAAACATGTCTCTCTCAGACACTCACGATTGTTGTCTCTGGTGTCTGGGCACCGATCACGACCCGAAGCAGTGCTTCTTGTGCAAAAAGATGTCCACTAAGGACATCCAGAGTCACCGTCAAAAGCAGGACAACATCTTCCACAAGGCAGATTCAACCCCAGTATCCCCGGTAGCCTTGTGCTCAAAGGCCCCGCAACCCTCAGAGTTGCTTAAAGTTCCAGTGGGATAAGCCCGCAGGCACTCTGACCAAGGGTCCCCAGAGCGTGAGCATAAGAAGAAGGTCTCACGGATGTCGTCTGGGGAGAAGGACAAACGCGAGAAATCTCGCGCGTGATCCCTCAGCCTCCTGGCAGCCATCCGAGGAGTCGGAGTGGGAGCTGCCAAGAAAAGTTCCCAGGACCAATACTGAGGCCACCAGCGATGGCACCCAGTCTCTTCAGGGTTGTCCCGGTGAAGACCCCCTCTTCTCCTCAACACCTGACCCGGTAACCCCGGTGTCAGTGTCGCAGGCTCCCACTCCTGAGTAGGAGACCTGAATGCTGGCTCTAGAATGCAGCATTTCTGCGTTTATTATTGCCCAGCAGGCGCAGATGCCCGGTCCAGCGCTTCCAGACACTGGCGAAGTCCGTTGGTGAGTGCTCCAAATTTCTGTCCCGAGCCGCCTACAAAGGCATTGAGTCCTGCGTAGGAGTGGTGGCCACCAACAGGCATGGCTCCAGTCCTCAGACCTGGAGCAGTGGATCCAGGAGAAGCTCCTCGATGTTCTGTGCCTCAGGGAGCTGCTCTTTGGCAAGCCCATGGAGGACAAAGCGGCCAAAATTGAGACAGAGTACGTCACCTGCACTCGGCTCTCGAGGAAGACTTCTATCCTTCCTAGAAAGAAGGGGGAAGAAGCCCACAGGAAGGGCCAACCCTATCAGATGTACCCCCCCCCCCCCCGTACTCGGCTACCCAGACTCCGCAGCAGAGCAGTCAGGGTAAGGGCACTGGCCAAGTGCCACATAAGCCCAAGGGCCCAAAGGTCCAGATGCTGACCCCGGCACAGCCTGGTTTGGGGTTTTGATGCCTCCGGCATAGCCTCTTGACCGCTGGATGACCAACTACCAACAGTGGGGTGGCTGGTCCATTTCGCCCACAGGTGGAATTCCATCACCACGGGTTCTCCAGGATCAAGCAGGAAGATGGTTCTCACATATGGGTGACGTCTGCACTGACAGAGCCTGCGTTGCACATTTCCCCAGCTTTGAAAGAAAGCCTTTGGGAATGCCACCACGCATGCTTGGTTCCCTTCCCGCCCAAAGGTTCCATCTTACTCAGTCTCCCTTTTTCTGCATAGCTCTTCAGACATGTGTCTCGTCTCCAGAAAAAGTTATCTCTAGGAACAAGCAGGAATGTAGTCTTCACATATGGGTATCGTCGGTACCAACGGAGCCTGCACAGGAACGCTCCTCAGCGTCCAATTAGAAAGCTTTTGGGAGCATCCCACAGAACCTGTGGGCTGCCTTCCCGCCTTTCCCAACTGTGTCTCTCCAGTTCTTCGTTTTCCGCGGAGCCGGCAGGTCGCACTTCCTGTCACCGCAGAAAATATCCCATTTATTCTTATTTTTTTGTGGTCGCGTCTGCCTTCCTTCGACGCTACATCGGTACCGCCGGTTCTTTCTTTCTTTCTTTTCCTTGTAAAAAAAAAAAAAAAAACTTTTCCCGGAGTCTTCCAGCTTTTTTCTCCTCTGGTGCCACGTGCCATTTTGGGCACTAGGCCCAACTTTCCTCTACAATGGAAAACCCCGCTTCGGGTTTTAAAAAGTGTTCCAAGTGTGGCGGTACCATCTGCATCACCGACACCCATGAGTAGTGGTGCCTCAAATGTTTAGGTCCTGACCACTCTATCTCTGAGTGTGTTGCCTGTGGGATGATGTCGAAGAGGGGTCGGCAAAACTGAGCTGCTAAACTTAGCACCCTTTTTCCCTCCGATGCAGCATCTGTGGCATCAACATCTTCCAAGACTTCGTCTTCCTCCCATGGATCTCAGGTAACTAAACCTAAGTCTAGCCGGTCCTCAAAGGGTAGATCTCCTAAGTATCGAGATGCCTCTGGCGTTGCCCTTGAGGGACTCACACCGGCAAAATTGCCCCGGCGGGAGGCTTTGGCTTCCAAAGCATCATCGGGGCACCAGGATGTTCTCGAGGCCCCAACCTCGGCAGAACTACTGGTGCCATGCTCTGGGGTACCGGCCGCTTTATCCGGTACTGATACTCAGGCATCAGCGGCGTCGACAGACCAGAGATTCTTGGCTATTGAACGCAGCCTGGCGGCTCTTCTTTCGGCATCGATGCCCCCCCGAAACAGCTTCAGACAATTCAACCGGTACCGGTACCTACATCGGTACCGGGGCCAATTGCATCGACGTCAGCAGGTGGACTACCGGTACCGACGCATGCTGTGCCCTCTGGTACTGACAAGTCGGTACCGGACCCTGTCGATACCGACCCCTGTCGATACCAACTTCGATCGGTACCGGTATCGTGCGCTCCACAATTACCCGGACAGGAGATACTTTGAATCCTCCGACGAGTCTGAAGACTCTGACAGCTCTGTCGATACCAGAGTACCAAGTTAAGATGTTCTATGTAAAAAGTTATAATGTTCTATGTAAAACAAACTCTGCTTTGTTAACTGTTGTTAATTGTACACCGCAACTGATCGCTGGAAGATGCGGTATATAAATGAGTGTTAAATAAATAAATAAATAAATATCCTTCCAGAATTTTATCTTTAATGTGGCTCGAGGTCTTTCCAACACAGTGGCTCCTGAAACAGAGCCTAGGGCAAAGGAATTGGAGATTTTACAGTATCCTAAAGCTCCCAAAGAGGCAGCTACTTTGCCTATTCATGAGATCTTGCATGATCTCATGCTAAGGATGTGGGAAACACCTCTCACCACTTCTCCTCATTCTCATAGGCTCGATACCATGTATCGAGTTCCTCCTTGTCCTGAATTTCAAAAAAACTCAGCTGCCCCACCATTCCATGGTGGTGGAATCAGCTATGAGAAGGATCAAGTGCAAAAAGACATGCATCTAATCCTCCAGGATGTGAATGTAGAACTCTTGATGCCTTTGGGTGTCAAACCTTCCAGGCCTCTATGCTTTCTGCCAAGATTAGTTCCTTCATTTTATATATGGGAATGTTCCTTAAGGAAGTTACAGGAGATCTAGAGCTTATGAGCCCTCTTCTTCCTGATGATAAGAGACAAGATTATCTTGCACTTACCAAACATGGTCAGGATGTTTCCAAATTTGTAAATCGTACAGCTTTTGATTGTTTTGAGTGCATAAGCAGAACTTCTGCTATTGCCATAGGCGCACATAGGATTGCCTGGCTCCAGGCATCTGACTTGGAACTTTGGGTACAGGAAAAACGGGAATATTCCTTCCACAGGAGAGAATCTCTTTGGCAAAAATTGGCAAGAGAAAGCTAATGAGCTAGATGCAGATAATCTCACCTTGGATAGATTATCAAAATCTACAGCTGATCCTGCAAGGAAAATCCTACAAAAAACATTCTTCACTAGAACAAAGAAGTTCTACCCATCCTATACCCAGCAAGGGCATCGTTCGGGTCAGTCTGCCCAAAAGGGTCAGCAACAACCTAAACAAAGAAAAACAAAGGCTGCTAAGCCTCAACCGGCTCAGCAGACTCAGCCTCCACAGGGGCTTTGACTCCCATCTAGAGAACTTTGTCTTCCTGGTCCTGAACGGGCCAGAGCCTTCCACCATTCCAGGAAGGTTATGTTATTTTGCCCCCAGATGGGGGCAGATAACAGCAGAAAGTTGGACTCTGTCCATTGTAAGAGAGGGATACAAGCTTCACTTCCTCAGCATGCCCCCTCCTACAATGGTAAGACAGTTCAATTCTCAGACCTCTCTCAACTCCCAGTTAGATCATGAGGTCAGTCTGCTTCTTGCCCAAGGGGCAATAGAAGAAGTACCTATTCATCAACAAGGTGCAGGGTTCTGTTCCCCCTTTTTCCTTATTCCAAAGAAAACTGGAGGGCACAGACCCATTTTGGACCTCAGAGAATTGAACAAATTCCTGTTCAAAGAGAAATTCAAAATGATTTCTCTGGGAACTCTACTGCCATACCTTCAGAGTCAGGACTGGCTTTGTTCTCTAGATCTCAAGGATGCGTACACTCATGTTCTCATCCATCCAACTCACCGAAGGTTTCTTCGCTTTCTATTTCAAGGGAAGCACTACCAATACAGAGTTCTTCCTTTTGGCCTGGCCTCGGCACAAAGGGTGTTCACAAAATGCATGGCTGTGGTGGCAGCATTTCTCCGCACCCTAAAAATATTCGTCTTCCCTTACTTGGATGATTGGCTTATTCGAGCCCCATCAGAACCAGAGGCCAGGTTTTCTCTATCTCTCACAATGCGTATCCTTCAATATTTGGGACTTGTCATAAACTTCCCAAAATCCAACCTAGCTCCCACTCAGTCTCTAGAGTTCATAGGAGCCCTGCTGGATACCAGACAGACAAGGGCCTATCTTCCACAGTCCCTCTGCCTTCGCATTGTGCAGTTAGCTTCCCAAGCACTGCTAAAGTCTCACCTCACTGCTCGGGAAATGTTACAATTGCTAGGCCACATGGCATCCAGCGTGCATGTGGTCCCTTATGCTCACCTCCATATGAGGGCAGCCCAGTGGACTCTATCCATTCAGTGGACTCAGGTGTCAGGTTGCCTGTCAGACAAAATAGCAACCTCAGATCGTCTTACTTTGTCTCTCCAATGGTAGCAGTCACCCCAGAATCTGTTGGTGGGGTCCCCTTTTCAGCAACCCCCACACCAAGTAACTCTAACAACAGATGCCTCACAGGTGGGTTGGGGAGCCCATTTGCAAGGCCTCTCTACCCAGGGTTCCTGGACTTCACAGGAGACCGATCTACACATCAATCTCTCCTAGAGCTCAGAGCAATCTTTCTTGCTCTTCGAGTATTTCACATCCAGCTCAGCTACAAAACTGGCCTAATTCATACGGACAACCAGGTAGCCATGTTCTATGTGAACAAGCAGGGCGGAACAGGCTCTCTGTCGCTCTGCAACGAAGCTTTGCGACTTTGGTCCCTCGCCAGAGAGCATCAGATTCATCTCCTTGCAGTGTATCTTCCAGGCATTCAAAACTCTTGGGCAGACAGACTCAGTCGAGTTCTGCTTCCACATGAATGGTCTCTTCATGCAGATCAGGTGGCCCAAATTTTCCAATTTTGGCGAGCCCTGGACATAGACCTCTTTGCAAGTCTGCTGAATGCCAAACTTCCCCTGTTCTGTTCCAGAATTCCGGCTCAGGGTTGTCAGGCTAGGGATGCCTTCCTTCTCCATTGGGGTCGGGACTTTCTGTATGCCAGATCTCCTATCCCAGGAGGACAGGATGCTGTGGCATCCCAATCCCCAGTCTGTACATCTCAGGGCCTGGTTGCTGAAAGCCTAGAACTTCATGGTCTTAACCTTTCTCAGCAAGTAAAGGATATCCTTTATGCTTCCAGGAAACCATCCACAAGACACTCTTATGCTTTCAAGTTGAAAAGGTTTACCATATGGTATTCGCAGAAGGGTCTTAACCCTCTTGCAGTACCTCTGGAATCATTACTGGAATATCTCCTTCATTTGTCTAATGCAGGGAATGGGCAACCTATTTCCTCTCATCCTATCATAGCGAGATTTATGAGAGGCCTTCTTCTAACTAAGCCTCCCGTTAAGCCACCACCGGTGGCATGGGATTTAAATCTGGTTCTTGGCCATCTCATGAAGCCACCTTTTGAACCATTAGCTACTACCTCTTTGAAATTCCTTTCCTGGAAGGTTATTTTTCTTATTGCAATCACATCAGCACGTTGCATCAGTGAATTGCAAGCATTGGTGGCTGATACTCCTTATACAAGGTTCCATCATGATAAGGTAGTCCTTAGGACTCATCCTCACTTTATGCCAAAGATGGTTTCACCTTTTCATTTAAACCAAGCAGTTTACCTTCCTGTTTTTTTCCCAAGGCCTCATGCCTCTAATGCAGAAAGGAATCTTCATACTGTGGACTGTAAAAGAGCTTTGGCCTTTTACTTGCAAATGATGCAGCAACATAGAAAGTCCTCCCAACTCTTTGTTGCTTTTGATCCTAGTCATTTATGGCTTCCAGTCTCCAAAAGAACACTGTCCAACTGGATTGCACAGTGTATATCTTTTGCCTATAAGAACCTTCTTCTTGCAGGCCATGTCACAGCGCACAATGTGAGAGCCATGGCAGCCTCTATGGCTCGTCTTCACTCTGTGTCTTTCGACGACATCTGTCGAGCAGCTACCTGGGCCTCGGTTCATACCTTCACAGCTCTTTACTGCTTAGACAAGGACTCCCGCCGGGATGCCTTGTTTGGTCAGGCTGTTCTTCAACACCTGTTCCATACTTAATCAACTCCTACCCACCATCCCTGGTAGGATGCCAGAGATCCATGGGGGGAAGTGGAGCCCTTTCAAAAGGGCACACAACTGGGGTTTCTCCCTGGCATCTGTAGCTAGGGAGTCCCCATATGTGAAGACTACATTCCTGCTTGTTCCTGGAGATAGCATCATAGTTACTCACCTGTAACAGGTGATCTCCGGGAACAGCAGGAATTTAGTCTTCACAACCCACCCACCTCCCCTAGGAGTTGTATCTCTGTATCTCTCTCTTTTTCTCTCTCCCTCTCTCTTTTTCTCTCTCCCTCTCTCTCTCCTTCTCTCTCTCTCGGTCTCAGCTTTAAACTCAACTGGAGAGAGACAGTTGGGAAAGGCAGGAAGGCAGCACACAGGCGCTGTGGGATGCTCCCAAAAGCTTTCTAATTGGACGCTGGGGAGCGTTCCCGCACAGGCTCCATCGGTACCGACGATACCCATATGTGAAGACTAAATTCCTGCTGTTCCCGGAGATCACCTGTTACAGGTGAGTAACTATGCTTTCTCTGTTATCAGCCGGTTTTGCTCTACCGGCCTTCGCCAGTCCTCTTTCCGCCTCCCGAGTACCTCTACTTCGGCCGTGGTTTCGGGATTTTTCTTTTTTACCTTTTTTTTTGTTTTTACTGCGCTTTTTGCCCTTTTTATCCGCTGGCCGTGTCAAGGATCTTTGACCTCGCAGGGGGTCCTTTTTGCCCCAATGGCCTCTGGTTTTAAGAAATGTGATAGATTCTCCAAAAGCATGTTGCTCACGGACACCCTTGACTGTTGTCTCAGGTGTCTAGGAGCTCACCATGACCTGGAGCTGTAAGAAGATGTCCTCCAAGGATATCCAGAGTCTTAAGCAGAAGCTGGATGATCTCCTCCATAAGGCAGCCCCAGTATCCCCGCGTAGCCTTCCGCTCTTCGGCCCCGCAAGCTCTGGAGTCTCCAAAGGCTCCTACCTGGACCTGGCGGCACTCTGACCAGGGGTCACCTGAACACAAGCGGAAGACAAAGAAGAAGGCCTTGAGGACTCTGTTGGGGGCACCAGACAAGTGTGAGAGGTCACGCGCCTGGTCTCTCAGCCCCCACTGGCAGTTTTTGGAGTTGGAGAGGGAGCAGCCCAGTAAGATACCTCAAACCGATAAGGAGGCCTCCGGCGAAGGCGCCCAGTCTCCCAAGAGTCCCCATGGACTCCCTCTCCTCTTCGATTCCCAACCCGGTCACCCCAGCGTCTGTGTCACAGGTCCCCATGCCTGAGTTGGAGGCCCGAATGTTGGCCTTGGAACGCAACGTTTCTGCATTCCTCGCTGCCCAGCATATGCTGATGCCCAGCCCTGCTGGTACGCGCCTCGAGATCGCAGGGACCTCGACGACTCCCCGGGCTGCCGTTGTGAACCCCAAGAGCCAGAAGCCTCGTGAGGATCTTCGGCACGGTTCTCAATCTCCATCCCGTTCCTCAGGTGTGAGATCTTCGCGAGCGAGCATTTCCGGCTCTGGGCAGGTTTTGTCCTTGGAGATCCGGCACGGGTCACTGACCTGTCTCAAGCTGCCCTACCTCGAGTCCTCCACGGAATACTCAGACTGGCAGTCCAACAGAGAGACCTCCCTGAAGACTCAATCCCACCGAGACCTCCCCTCTGACATCTCCCTGCTGATCTAGAGGCAGCGGTCACCTCCCGAGGATACCTCCTTCCTGGAGTTCATCTGGGACATGGCGCAGGCCTTACCGCTCGCCACTGAGGAGTCCTGTGCCGAGGAGCTTGATATTCTGCAATATGAAGCTCCTCCGAGGGAGGCTCTCAGTGCCGGTTCCTCCCATTCTAAACCGCTTCCTACTCTGCATGTGGGAGACCCCGGCCTCTGTCCCAATTGTGAGCAAGCGCCTGGATGCTATATATAAGGTCCAGTGAGGTCCGGGGTTTTGGAAAGCCCAGCTTCCCCACAACTCAATGGTGGTCAAATCGGCCATGCAGAAGCTAAAGAGCCAGAAGACTCATTCGTCAGTCCTCCCAGGCAAAGTCTGGTACCCTCAACGCCCTCGGGCGCAAGGCTTATCAGGGCTCCATGTTGTCACGCTGGATTCAAGTTTACCAATTATACATTGCGATGTTCCTCCGCGATCTCGCTAGGGAGCTTGGAGGCTTCACGGTGGACCTTGATGGAGACCATCTCCAATGTTTTCAGGCCCTCTGAAAGTCCATTGAGGAATGCTCGAAGTACCCCTCATGAACAGTGTACGATGGCTTTGAGTCTTCCTCCCGGGTGGCGGCAGCTGGCATTGGAGCCCGTCGGCAGGCTTGGCTCCAGTCCTCTGACCTGGAACTGAGTCCAAGAGAAGCTGCTGGACGTCCCCTACCTCGGGGAATAGCTCTTTGGCAAGCCCATGCTGGACAAGACCACAGAGATTGAGATGGAGTACGTGACTCGCACTCACCTCTCCCGGAAAACTTCCTCCCTCCCCAGGAAGAAGCAGCAGAGCAAGAAGCCTTTCTTCCAGCGAAAGGGGCTCCCATACAGGGGTACCTGGCCTATCTGCTGGCATCGACCCCCCCCCCCTGTACAGGGCAGCCAGGGCAAGTCCACTGTCCTCATAAGCTGAAGGGCCCCAAGACACATCCACCGGCTCCAGCTCAACCAGCCTCAGGGTTTTGATGCCATCGGCATAGCCTCTCCCCCTCCTCAGGGCGGTTGTCTGTTAGGGGGCATCTGGTCCATTTCTCCCACAGGAAGGAGTCCATCTCCACCAATACCTGGGTTCTCCAGGTCGTTCGGGAGGACTATCGTCAAAATCTGGACCAGGCGCCTCTTCTGTACTTTCCCGGGGAGCCACGTTGGCTTCCCCAGCACCAGGCCCTTCTGATTCAGGAGCTCACAGGCCTCCTTGAGGACGGTGTGGTAGAACCAGTCCCACCGCACCTCCTAGGACAGGGGTTTTACTCCCGATACTTCCTCATTCCAAAGCGGACAGGGGACCTTCAGCCCATCCTCGACCTGCGGAACCTCAAGTTCTGGTGCGGGAGAACTTGAAGATGCTCTCCCTTGGAACGTTACTGCCCTACCTCTGGCAGGGCGATTGGCTATGCTCCTTAGACTTAAAGGATGCCTATGCTCACATCCTCGTCCACCCCAAACACAGAAAGTTCCTTTGCTTCATGGTTTAGGGAAACCATTACTGGTTCAGGGAAACCATTACCAGTACAGGATGCTTCTCTTCGGCCTCTCATCCGCCCCGTGGGTCTTCACAAAGTGCCTGGCCGTGGCTGCAGCCCATCTGCAGCTGCAGTGCATCTTCATCTATCCATATCTAGAGGACTGATTCTTAATAGGGGCACGGCCTCCGAAGCCAGGCAGGCCACGTTCCGCACCATTTGCCTCCTGGAGCATCTGGTGTTCGTGATCAGTTACCCAAAGTCCCACCTCTCTCCAGTTCAGTCCCTGGAGTTCATTGGGGCTTGCTTGGACATCCTTTGGGCCATGGCTTTTCTTTCTCAGTCCAGGGTGGACCACCTTGTGTCCCTGGTGTCCAAGGTGCGGTGCCGCAGCTCCATCCCAGCCCTGATGATGCTTTGCCTTCTCGGCCACATGGCCTCCACAGTCCATGTCGTGCCCAATGCCCTTCTCAACATGCGGGCAATGCAGTGGTGCCTCCAGGCGCAATGAGTGCAGTCGACCGGCCGCCTCTGAGACCCAATCTCGGTCTTTCCTAGCGTGGTGGAGTTTCTGGCTTGGTGTCAGGAGTTTTGGAATCCGCTTTGCGATATGCCCTTCCAAGCCACGGTGCATCTGGTGGTCTTGACCATGGATGCCTCCCTGGCAGGCTGGGGAGCCCACTGCGAGGGACGGCGCACTCAGGGGTCCTGGACTCTCAAGGAGTCCCGGCAGCAGATCAGCCTGCTGGAACTCTGGGCCATTCGCCTTGCTCTTGGGGTTTTCAGGGACCACTTGCAGTACCGAGTGGTGCTGGTTCAGATGGACAACCATGTCACGATGTTCTATGTGAACCAACAGGGGAGTACCAGCTCCTACAGCCTGTGTTCGGAGGCGACAACCCTGTGCTCCATTGCAGTAAGCCAGGGCATGACTGTCCGGGCCACTTAATTTCTGGGTTAGGATAATGCCAGCCCAGCAAACTCGTAGCTTCCTCGGTTCTGTGGTCCCCTCCTGCACCCGGGCAGGTTGGCCCCCATGCCTTCCTCATCTCGTGGGACACGGGGTTACTATATGCCTTTCCCCCCATGCCTCTCATCACCCAGACCCTTCCAAGGTCCAACGGGACAGGGCCTCTGTGATTCTCATAGCCCCACGGTGTCCCAGGCAGCCTTGGTTTCCCCTGCTGCTCAGTCTCTTGACAGAGCCTTCGATCCTGCTCGGGTTCTCACTGGCGCTGCTGATGCAGGAGGAGGGTCTGCTTCTCCACCCCAATCTGAGGTCCCTGTCCCTCATGGCTTGGTGGCTGAGTGAGTCGCTCTAGCCTCCTACGATCTCCACCTGGAGATCGAGGGCATTCTTCTGGCCTCATGACAAAACTTGACCAGACGGGCTTACCTTCAAGTGGCGTCAGTTCTCGGTGTGATGCTTGGAGCTCTGAGTGGACCCATTTTAATGCCCTACCAGTTTAGTCTTGCAGTATCTGCTCCACCTCTTGCAGTCTGAGCTGAAGTCTAACTTGGTCAGGGTTCACCTGAGTGCCATCTCAGCGAACCACCACTCCATCGAGGTCAAACCTCTTTTGGGGCTACCGCTTGTCTCTCATTTCATGCGAGGCCTGCTTCTTTCCAAGCCCCCTACCCACCCTCCTCCGGTGGAATGGGACCTCAATGGTGGTCCTCACGCAGCTGACCAGGCCACACTTTGAGCCCATGGCTACCTGCCCGCTGCGGCACCTGCCGTGGAAGATGGCTTCCTTGGTAGCTCTCACCTCCGCCCAGAAAGTCAGTGAACTCCAGGTGCTGATGGCCGAGGTACTGTACATGAGGTTCTATAGGAACTGGGTGGTCCTGCGGACTGACCCCAAGGTTGTCTTGAATTTTCATTTCAATCAAGAGATAGTGCTGCCCACTTTCTTCACGACGTCCCATGCCGACTGCGCATTGGCGATTCTCCACACTCTGGATTGTAAGAGGGCTCTCTTTCTACCTGCAGTGGACTCGGGACCACCGCAGATCCGGGCAGCTCTTCGTTTCCTTGGACCCCAGTTTATTGGAGCTGGCGGTCACCAAGTGTACCGTGTCTATTTGGGTGGCGGACTGCATTGCCTTTGCCCCCTGGACTGCTGAGTCACTGCTCTCAGTGTCTGAGCGATGGCGACGTCCGTCGCTAGTCTGCGCTCAGTGCCACTGATAGACATCTGCCGGGCTGCCACCTGGTCCTCCTCTCACACCTTTGCGGTGCATTACTGCCTGGAGAGTGCCCTCGGCCATTACTGCTGGGACAGTGCCTTCGGCCAGGCTGTACTCCGTAATCTGTTTGGGGTTTAAGCAACTCCTGCCCTCCGACCCTTCTTGTTCCGGCTACCGGGACCATGGCCACCCATGGAGCCGGGGTCTAAGGGCTGTCTTCGGCCTTCACTGGCAACTGCTCATGGCTCTGCTCTGCTTTTTCCTACAGGTCCTCGGTAGCCTGTAGCTGGGGAGTCCCATATATGAGGACTGACTTCCTGCTTGTTCCTGGAGAAAACATAGAGGGATAGCAGGAATCAGTCCTCACAACCCTCCCTCCCTCCTCTTGGAGTTGGTATCTTTTTTCTGCCATTTACTTGGAGGGGCTATAGCTATGGCACCTGACTAAGATGGCACCCTTGGGCGGGAAGGGGACCACGCATGTGTGATGGCATTCCCAAAGACTTTCTTTGAAAGCTGGGGAAATGCTCTGCGCGGGCTCTGTCAGTGCCGATGTCACCCATATATGAGGACCGACTTCCTGCTTGTAACTGGAGAACCCATGAGTCGGTGGTGATGGAATTCCACCTGTGGGCATGAGGACTGATACTTGCTGTCCCTGGAGAACACCCTGTTACAGGTAAGTAACTATGCTTTCTTGGAGCCCGGAGAAGGTTTACCAACTGGCATAAGTGTTGTCTGGTGCCTTGAGCGCTGGTAGCTGGCTTCTGAGGCGGCCTTGGTGCCATCTCTCTTGGCCTTTTCTACAGGGCAGTCTGGAGAAGGATCTTTTCTCTTAGCTCCCTGAAGGTTCAAGTGGCAACTTTAGCCTGTTTCAGAGGTCCATTGGCTGATAAATCTCTAGCCTTACACCCAGATGTTTTGTGCCTTCCTCAGGGGGTTTGGCATCTACATCCTCCGCTCCGGTCCCTTCCTGGGATCTGTGTCTGGGGCTTGAGGCCCTGATATCAGAGTCCTTTGAGTCACTGAAGCACGCTGCTCTGAAAGATCGTATTCTTGGTTGCTATTTGTTCCGTCAGGAGGATTCTGAGCTGCCGGCTCTGTCTTGCCAAAATCCTTACCTATCTTTTTCTGAGGATGTTGTTTCCTTTTGGCCTGTGCCTTCCTTCTTGCATGAAGTGCCTGCCCTCCTTCTCTAATGAACAGTGTCGGGGTAATTGGTAAGTATCTTCACCTTGTGGCTGTCCGGAGGTACTTCTCTGGTTCTTGGAGATTCTGAATTTCGTAAGTCAGACCATCCTTTTGTGCTGTTTGCTGTCCCATGCAAGATGACGCTGGGGTGTTGGATTAAGGAGGCCATTGCTTCAGTGGATCTGTTTCGGAACTGGCTGGTTCTGGAGGGTTTGCGTGCCCATTTTTCCTGAGCACAGGTGTCCTTGTGAGTGGAGCGAAGCTCTGTAGGTCCTGCAGACATTTGTTGGGTGGCAGTATGGGTGTCACTTTGCACTTTTTTTAAGCATTTCTGTTTGGATGTCCTTGCTCAGGTAGATATGGCTTTTGGCTCTAAGGTTTTGCGAGCTGCTGTGTCTTCTTCCCACACAGTGGAGTCGTTGCTTTGGTATGTCCCACTTGTCTGGGCTGGTCTAGCAGGGCAATATGGAAGGTGAGATTTGTACTTACTAGACAATGTTCTTCCCTTGAGTCCTGCTAGACCAGTCCAGAGCCCACCTCTTGGAACTGTGTTTGCTTTGTTTTTCTGAGGCGGTACCCTTGGGTCCACTATGACTTATATACATGGCTCCGCATGTCCATCTTCTACGGACAGACTTCTGTTTATGCTTTCCTGTACATAATTCTCTACTGTTTGATTACTCATTGTTGCCGACGTTGAGGTTGTATGAGACTTGCCATATTCTCCTATGTGCTTTGGGATGAATACTGAAGAGACCTTTGGTGGCTGAGGCGGATAGAGGTACACAAAAGTGATGTCATTGAAACCTGGGCTTTTCATTGGTGGTTTGTCTCCACCAGTCTGCTGGTAGAGGAACACAACCCACTTGTCTGGACTGGTTTAGCAAGACTCAAGGAAAGGACATTATCTGGTAAGTAAAATGTCACCTTATTGAATCCAGTTATGCACAAGTTATGTTCGCTGTAAGTTCACAAAGTTAAGTTTGTTGCAAACTTATTTGATAACATGAAAGAGCAATATAGAAGAGATGTTAAATAAATACCTCCATGATGAAATGCACATGAAGAGAGCCTCTTTCAATTGAAAGAAAGCTCTGTAACAAAGGGGCATAGGATGAAGGTGAAAAGGGAATAGACTCGGGAGTAATTTCTGAAATATGTTTTTATGGAAAGACTAGTAGTTAAAGCAGAAACTCAGGAACATCACAGACCTCAAGACCTTCTGCAAAAAATTAGAGACACATCTATTTACCAAACACTTTCACTGCAGTGAATAACACCTCACCAGAAGATCAGTGCACAACCACCTGTCACCAATTGTTCTTTATAAAGAAACCTGTATATAGTTAAGAGCCAACACACTTTTGAATGCATGCTGTAAATAGTTAATACAAATGTTTCAATGTAAGTAACATTTTCAGTTCTATGTAAACTGCTTTGACCCGGAGAAAGGCGGTATATTAATATAGCCAGCTAAATAAATAAATAGATGCGTGGAATAGTCTCCCAGTGGAGGTGGTAGAGACGAGGACTGTATCTGAATTCAAGAAAGCATAGGACAAACACAGAAGATCTGTAAAAGATAAAAAGGGACTGTAAAGCTTAGTAGTTAGTATCGAAGGGCAGACTGGGTTGGCCAATATGGTCTTTCTTTGCTGTCATACTTCTGTGTGACACAGCCTTCCCCCATCATCCTTTTGAAATATAGGAAGTATGTTTTGTAGCTGCAGCTCATTCAGACACTAAAAGAGAAACTACTTTGTCCAAGTGCCTGCTTTATTTGCTCTGGTTATGGTGATTTTTTTCTACACGTTCCTTCCTTGTGGACAGGAAGGATGTAGATGTTAGAAAAGTGTAACGCTTTCCTTACAGGCAGCATGTAGCTCTCAATCTCCAGGAACAAGCAGTAATGTAGTCCTCACATATGGGTATTGTCTGCACATGCGCGCTGCCTTTCCAACTGTCCCTCTTCAGTTCTTCGTTTTCCGCGGAGCCGACAGGATCTATTCCCTGTCACCGCAGAAAATTCCGTCTTTAAATTTCTTTCTTGTGGTGGCGTTTGCCTACTGCTCGACGCCTACCGGTACCGCCGGTTCTTTTCTTTTCATAAAAAAAAAAAATCTTAAACTTAGACTGTTTCTTTTCAGAAACTTTCCTCTTTGGTGCTAGGCGCCATTTTGGGCATTAGGCCCCATTTTTCCTAAATCATGGAAAAGCCAACTAGTGGTTTTAAAAAATGTACTAAGTGTGGCGGTACCATTTCCGTCACTGACACCCATGATTGATGTCTAAAATGTTTAGGACCTGATCATTCTCCAACTGAATGTCTCCTCTGCATGGGGATGACCAAAAGAGGAAGACAGAACTGGGCCGAAAAGCTCGGTACCCTCTTTTCTTCAGATGCCAGATCCATTGCATTCACATCATCAAGGGCCTCTTCTTTCTCCCATGGATCTCAGGTAACTAAACATAAAAGCCAGTCCTCAAAGGGTAGCTCTCCTGCTAAGCATCGAGAGGCCACTGGCATTGCCCTTGAGGGAACCACACCAGCAAAACAGCCCCGGCAGGAGGCTTTGGCTTCCAAAGCATCGATGGGGCTTCAGGATGTTCTCGAGGCCTCAACCTCGCAAGAACTACCTGTGCCATGCTCAGGGGTTCCGGCTGTTCTTACCGGTACTGACACCCAGGCATTGGTAGCGTCGATAGACCAGAGGTTTCTTGCTATTGAGCGCAGTATCGCAGCTCTTCTTTCAGCTGCGGTACCGGTGGTCCCAAGGGCACCGGTGCCGACATCGACACCGATGCCAGTACACACACCGTTACCGACACCAACGATGCCGGTACCGGCCCCGGTGGGAATTCTTCCCATGCCATCTCTCGCTGAAGTGGACAAAGCGGTACCGGGTCACCTCGGTACCGACTTACCTCGGTACCGACTTCGATCGGTACCGGGATTGTGCTTTGCAAGAGCATCAGGGTCAGGAATACTTCGATTCCTCCAATTCTGAAGACTCTGAAAATTCTGCTGGCACTAGAGGGTTTCTCCTAGAAGATCCCTCTTCTCCCCAACGCAGAATGTCACCTCCAGAGGACATGTCATTTCAGGATTTCATCCGTGATATAGCCAAAGGTCTTTCAATCACAGTAGCTCCTGAAGAGGAACCCAGAGCAAAGGAATTGGAAATCCTCCAATATCCTAAAGCTCCTAAGGAGGCAGCTACTTTGCCTATCCATGAAATTCTGCATAGCTTGATGCTCAGAATGTGGGAGACACCTCTGACTACTTCTCCTCACTCTAGGAGACTTGATGCTATGTATCGAGTTCCACCATGTCCTGGATTTCAGAAACCTCAGCTGCCACACCATACAATGGTAGTGGAATCAGCCATGCGTAGGATGAAAAGCGCAAAGAGGCATGCATCCAATCCTCCAGGTCATGAATGCAGGACTCTGGATGATTTTGGACGCAGAACTTTTCAAGCTTCCATGCTTTCAGCTAGGATCAGTTTATAAATCCTATATATGGGAATGTTCCTCAAAGAAGTCACAGTAGACTTGGAACTTATGAGCCCATTTCTCCCAGATGGCAGCTTCTATGGCTCATCTCCATTCTGTGTCTATCGATGACATTTGTCGAACAGCCACCTGAGCTTCGGTACACACCTTCACAGCCCACTACTGCCTAGCTAAAGCCTCCCGTCAGGATGCCTTCTTTGGCCGAGCTGTTCTTCAAAATCTCTTTCAAACCTAAACCAACTCCTGCCCACCAACCCTGGTGGGATGCCAGAGAAACATGGGAGGAAGGATTCTCACCTTCAACGGTGGCACCTTCCTGGGGCTATCTCCCTGGCATCTTCAGCTAGGGAGTCCCCCATATGTGAGGACTACATTCCTGCTTGTTCCTGGAGATAGCGTAGTGACTCACCTGTAACAGGTGATCTCCGGGAACAGCAGGAATTTAGTCCTCACAACCCACCTCTCTCTTTAGTCTCTCTCTCTCTCTTTGTCTCTTTCCTTTCTCCCTCTATCCTTTCACTCAGCTACAAACTTAACTGAAGAGGGACAGTTGGAAAGGCGGGAAGGCAGCGCGCATGTGCTGAGGGATGCTCTCAAAAGCTTTCCTATTGGACGCTGGGGAGCGTTCCCGTGCAGGCTCCGTCGGTACTGATGATACCCATATGTGAGGACTAAATTCCTGCTGTTCCCGGAGATCACCTGTTACAGGTGATTAACTACGCTTTATTACCCAGAGGGTACAAAATGAGCCCTCCATAGAACACATCAAGAAATGTACATATAAAGCCTTCCAAATGTTGGGACTTGTATTTGGTGCTGAAATTTCTTAAACTGGGCCAGTGTATGACATTTCAAAAATGTAAGTTTTAGATCCCCTGTAACTGCCAGATTTTCGCACACAAGTTCCTAGCATCCAGGGTTGGTGATTCATTGTTTATTATGTGTCAGGTATTTGCCTTTTGCTTGTAGCTTTGCCCTCTGTCCTCTAGTGTACTATGGTGCTGTCTGATGTACTTAAGTATTAGTGTCTACAACCTCATTGTTTACTGCCTTCCCATATTACAAGGAAGGTCTGTTTTCTCCCTCTATTGTTAATGTTTTGGGTCAGTAGAGCAGTAAAATGACATGATACCAAACTATATTACACATATCTAGCATTTCATCTACTCTGTTTTGTTGAGGAGAGTCTTGCTTCTTCTGTTTGTTTCCCCCCCTCTAAAGTTCATGCAGCAATATCTCGAGCTCTGGCTGTCCGGATGTAAATTTGAGTGAAACAGCTCTGCTGCTTCTTTCATGCTGCACTCCTTGACCATGGGCTGGCCTTGTGGTTTTCAACATTTATAAAACATTAATCATGCATTACCAACTTCTTATTGCATTTGATTATTTTGAAAATTGACTTTCTTCCTTT
The DNA here is from genome assembly GCA_033557465.1 of Ichthyophis bannanicus. Taxonomy (NCBI): domain Eukaryota; kingdom Metazoa; phylum Chordata; class Amphibia; order Gymnophiona; family Ichthyophiidae; genus Ichthyophis; species Ichthyophis bannanicus. Next base: position 920,405,487 of record CM066035.1, on the reverse strand, counting down.
CATAAACAAAAAAGGGCCTTCTCCATAATTTATGCTTTGCTTGAATTCTAGTTGTCTGGTGACGAGGGTCCCGTGGAACCTAAGAAACCTAAACGCTCAGGAGAAATGTGTGCCTTCAATAAAGTACTAGCCCACCTGTTGGCCATGTGTGATACAAATATGCCATTCATAGGACTTCGCCTGGAGGTAAGAGACGTGAGCACGTTTGGAGGCCCTTCTAGCCTCTATGTTCTATAAATTACCTAGTAAAACCTTAAAGAGCCTTTTCTAAGAGAAGGCAAACTTGTTAAAACATGCTCTTCATTGGCCACTGGTAGTTTACTGGCGACAGAAAGGAGAGACACTGACGGGTCATGTCACTTGGGTCACACACACAGGAGGATTTTTTGAACTTTCTCTGGAGGTATGTGCAGGGTGTTGGAGTTTTTTAGTTCAGTTTATGAATCCCTTCTATCTCACAGCTTAAAGCAAGTTACGAGTTAAAGTAATATACAGAAATAAAACCAATAAATAATAAAATAACCTTCCTTCCCAGCCACCACATAACCAGTCCACTCTCCCTCCCCCCGGCACGAACCATACCCCAATCCACTACCATACAGTATAATGTCTAACTGTAAACCTGTCCCTAAAACAAACCCTTTGTTAATTTAGAAAATAGTCGTCTTCCTTCAGTGTAAGTGGTGGCAACCGATTCCACTATGTTGGTGCTGCTACTGAAAAGCTCTCCCCTCCCCCCCCACCAATTGGACTTCTCTTGTAGTAGGTAATCATCAATAAAACATCTTGTGCTAACCTGAGACTCAGATGAGGTGAATAAACAAATAAGAGGGACCCTTAGCAATGCAGTACCTTAAAACACAAGGTCAACATCTTAAACCACCATAGTTGTTCAATAGGGAGCCAGTGCAACTCTTGAAGCATCAGGGAAATATGTTCCCTCAGTGCTAAATCACTAAGCAATTGTGTCACCGTATTTTGCAAAATCTGAATATGCTGCAATGATTTCTTGGTCAACCCTACCTGCAGAGCATTGGCATTAGCAGACAAATTCCCCAGTATATGTACATAAGTTGATCAATCCAGCTATGAAAACCATAAGAGAGGCTGCATCGCATAAACAGCTTTAATACATGGCTCCAGTCCTGGTGCGAACGAGAAGGATTCAGATTTATTGGCGACTGGGGAAACAGATGGACCAACAAGAGACTATACTGTGCTGATGGACTACATCTCTCTGTCACAGGGAAAAGAATCCTAAGTGAAAAATTCAGGCAGTATGTGGATATGCATTTAAACTAGAAAAAGGGAGTGATGGATGGAGAAGGACTAGTTCAGAATGTCACTCCTGGCAAATGCAGAACATCATCAGAAACAGCCATACTTTTAAATCACACATCAACGACAAGTGGGAAGAAGTGGGCAGAACAAAATCAATGCAAAATATATGCAAGCCAGTTAAATGCTGGAAAGCAATGAGCACAAATGCTCAAAGCTTAGCCAACAAAGTTCCAGACCTGGAAGCCCTAATGGTGGAAATGGACTTGGACATTGTGGCCATTACAGAAACATGGTTTAATGAATCACATGAATGGGATATAGCCATAGCTGGCTATAATCTATTCAGAAGAGACAAAGAAAGTGGAAAAGGAGGAGGAGTAGCCTTGTATGTCAAAAGCAATATTAAAGCTACTGCAATGCAGGGGGCATGTGGAAAATAAGAAGTGCTCTGGATTGTGTTGGAAAGAGGAGATGGCACTGTCATCCATACTGCTGTAGTCTACAGACTTCCAACTCAAATCAAAGAAATAGATAATGAATTGATTATAGATATTGCCAAGATAGCAACAAAGGGGGAAGTGATCAGATTGGGTGACTTTAATCTACCCGATGTGGATTGAAGTACTCCTTCTGCGAATCTGGCAAGAAGCAAAACAATTGTGGATGCTTTCCAAGATGCGTCACTTAAACAAATGGTGATGGAACCAACCAGGGAAAGCTGAATGTAGTGCTCACCAACGGTGAGAGCGTGTCGAATGTCTGGATGGGTTCTCCTGTGAGCAGCAGCGATCATCACACACTGTGGTTTGAGATAAAAGCCAGGGTGCAGTCCAATCAAAGCAAGCTCAAAGTTGTAAACTTCGCAAATACTGACTTCAGTAAAATGGCCTAGTACCTGAAGGAGGAGTTGGCAGGGTGGGAGGGGATAAGGGAAGTGGAATTGCAATTGGCTAAACTAAAGGTGGCAATAAAAGGGGCAACAGATAAATATATAAGGAAAGTAAATAAAAACAAGAGGAGAAGGAAACCTATTTATTTCTCCAAAGAAGTGGCTGCTCAAATAAAGTCAAAAAACACAGCTTTCACAAAATTCAAAGCTTGCAAACAGAGGAACACAGTAAGGAATACAGAAGCAAACTAAAAGAGACAAAAAGAAAAATAAGGAAAGCAAAATCAAAGGCAGAGGAAAAAATGGCTAAAGATGTGAAGTGTAGTGACAGAACTTTCCAGGTATATTCGGGAGAGGAGGAAAATCAGAGATGGAATTGCAGGACTCAGAAGTGCTGGGAACGGATTTGTGGAAAGTGACATTGAAAAAGCAAAATTGCTAAACAAATACTTCTGCTCTGTTTTAACTAAAGAAAATCTTGGAGAAGGGCCATTGTGACTCCCAAATATAAAAATGGGAATGAAGTAGGTACCACGCCATTCACTGAAGATGATGTTATAACAACTTGCAAAACTGAAAGTTAACAAGGCCATGGGACCGGATGGGATGCATCCCAGGATACTGAAAGATCTCAGAGAGGTTCTTGCAGGGCCGTTAAAGGATGTTTTCAACAGATCGTTGGAAACAGGAGAAGTTCCTCAGGACTGGAGAAGGGCGGATGTGGTACCTCTTCAGAAAAGTGATGACAGGGAAGAAGTGACAAACTACAGGCCTGTGAGCCTTACCTCGGTGGTGGGAAAAGTAATGGAGGCGCTTCTGAAAGAGTGAAAAGTGGACTTTCTCAAAACCAACAGGTTGCATAATCCGAGGCAACATGGTTTTACCAAAGGACAATCTTGCCAAACAAATCTGATTGAGTTCTTAGACTGCGTGACCAGAGAACTAGATCAGAGGCATGCAATGGATGTCATCTACCTGGATTTCAGCAAAGCCTTAGAATACTGTTCCTCATAGGAGGTTTATCAATAAACTCAGTAGTTTTGGGATGGGTCCCAAGGTGGTGAACTGGATCAGAAATTGGTTGACAGACAGACGACAGAATGTGATGGTAAATGGAGCTCACTCGGATGAAAGGAGGGTGATTAGCGGGTTTCCCCAGGGGGTTCGGTCCTGGGCCTGGCACTGTTCAATGTATTTGTGAGTGATATTGCTAAAGGACTGCATAGAAAAGTCTGTCTTTTTGCAGATGAGACAAAAATTTGCAACAGAGTGGACTACCCTGAGGGAGTGGATAACATGAGGAAAGATCTACAAAAGCTGGAAGAATGGTCTAATGCTTGGCAGTTAAGATTTAATGCGAAGAATTGCAGTGTCATGCACTTGGGAAGCAGAAATCCAGGTGAAATGTACGTAATAGGGGGAGAGAGATTGGTGTGCACGGACCAGGAGAAGGACCTTGGTGTGATGATTTCTGCGGATCTCAAGGTGGCAAAACAGTGCGACAAGGCGGTGGCAAAGGCCAGGGGGATATTGGGTTGCATACAAAGAGGAATTACCAGCAGAAAGGAAGAGGTACTAATGCCACTGTATAATTCACTGGTGAGGCCTCACTTGGAATACTGTGTTCAGTTTTGGAGACCATATCTTGCAAAGGATATAAAAAGACTGGAAACTGTCCAGAGGAAGGTGACCAAAATGATTTGGAGCCTGCGTCAGGAGGTATACAGTATGAGAAGAAATTTGAAGACCTAAATATGTACACTCTGGAGTAGAGGAGGGACAGGGGAGATATGATTCAGACCTTTAATTACTTAAAGAGAAATAATGAATGAACAAACAAACCTCTTCCAAAGACGGGGAAGCTGTAAAACTAGAGGGCATAACATGAAGCTGCAAGGGGGTAAATTGAAAAGCAATGTCAGGAAATACTTTTTCATTGAAAGGGTGGTGGATGCTTAGAATGCCCTCCCGATGGAAGTGGTGGGGGCAAATACAGTGACAGAATTCAAAATGGCATGGGACAGACACAATGGATCCCTTTACAGCAACAGGATAAAATCAAAATAAGCTTAACTAACTGATTTCTCAACATGCAGGGGTGTCCTACATGGAGCGGTGGGTTCACCCCTAAAACAAAGACTGGGGGGGGGGGGGTTCACCCTGAAACAAAGATATGGGGAGGGGTGGCCTGCACGGAGCGGCAGGTGCCCCTACTCTTGCCATCTTACTGGGCCGACTAGATGGACCATACTGGTCTTTATCTGCCGTCATTTACTATGTTACTATGATACTATAACTGTAAATAGTCAAAAACCTAGCTATAAATAGTTAAATGTTAAGTAGTTATGCTTTTGCAATACTATTTCTACTGTTTGTTATATGTAATACAGTTTTGTACTGTTCCTGTTCCATATAAACAGTATATCGTCCAGGCATGCTGTCACAAATTTGTATGTAAACCACTTTGAATTGTAGAAAGGTGGTATAGAAATAAGCTTAAATAAAAAATAAATAAGCCAGCTTGGTTAAAGCTAAGGCCTGCCCTACCTAACACAGTTTCACAATACTTAAAAATGGCTAAAGCTGCTTAATCACCCACAATTGGTAATACACCCCCTGCCCAAACTTAACAATATTCAACCAAAGGTCAGCCCAGTATCCAACCACATCTCCAGATTTCGAGCCACTTGCCTTAAAAGCTGTCTGCATATCTGCAATACTTATCTAAGAACATAAGAATATAAAATATGCCATACTGGGTCAGACCAAGGTCCATCAAGCCCAGTATCCTGTTTCCAACAGTGGCCAATCTAGGTCATACGTACCTAGCAGTTTCCCCAAAAGACACAGGTTCCACAATGCTTGTACTGGGTCAAGCATTGATATCCTGGGTCCCTTCTTAATAATGGTTTATGGACCTTTCCTCCAGGAGCTTGTCCAAACCTTTTTTAAACCCAGCTACACTAACAGCCTTTACTACATCCTCCGGTAACAAATTCCAGAGTTTGATTACACGTTGAGTGAAAAAAATATTTTCTTTTATTAGTCTTAAATAGTTTACCCTGTAGCTTCATTGCATGTCCCCTAGTCTTTCTATATTCTGATAATGTAAACAATCGATCTACGTTTACCCGTTCCACTCCGTTCATTAATTTATAGACTTCTATCATATCTCTCCTCAGCCGTCTCTTTTCCAGGTTAAAGAGCCCTAACCTTTTTAGCCTTTCTTCATAGGAGTATCCTTCCATCCCCTTTACCATTTTGGTGGCTCTTCTCTGAACCTTTTCTAATAACGCTATATCCTTTTTAAGATACGGTGACCAGAATTGCACACAATATTCAAGTTGTGGTCTCACCATGGAACGTTATAGAGGCATTATAATATCTTTTGTTTAATTTTCCATTCCTTTCCTTATGATATTCATATTTGCTCTCTTGGCCGCAGCTGCACACTGGGCTGAGGGTTTTAACATGTTATCCACAATGACGCCTAAATCATTTTCCTGGGTGTTGGTTCCTAATGTGGAACCTTGCATCGTGTAACCATAGTTTGGGTTGTTCTTCCCTAGGTGCATAACTTTGCACTTGTCCACATTAAATTTCATTTGCCATTTTGATGCCCAGTCTTTCAGTTTATCAAGATCCTCTTGCAATTTTCCACAATCCTCTTGGGTTTTAACAACTTTAAATAGTTTTGTGTCATCTGCAAATTTGATAACCTCGCTCGTTATTCCACTTTCCACATCATTTATGAATATGTCAAAAAGCAGCGGACCCAGCACAGATCCCTGGGGTACACCACTATTCACCTTTCTCCATTGGGAAAATTGTCCATTTAGCCCTACACTCTGCTTTCTGTCTTTTAACCAGTTTCTGATCCACAGTAGTACACTGCCTCTTATCCCATGACTCTTTAGTTTTGCCAAAAGTCTCTGATGAGGGACCTTGTCAAAGGCTTTCTGAAAGTCCAGATACACTATATCAACCGACTCACCTTTGTCCACCTGTTTATTCACACCTTCAAATAAAACATAACAGATTAGTAAGACAAGATCTTCCTTGTCTAAAGCCATGTTGGCTGTCTCCCATTAGACCATGACTATCTACATGCTGAATAATTTTATTCTTTATGATGGTTTCTACCATTTTTCCCGGTACTGACGTCAGGCTCACTGGTCTGTAGTTTCCTGGATCACCCCTGGAACCCTTTTTAAAAATTGGTGTTACATTGGCGATCCTCCAATCTTCAGGTATTAGAGATGATTTTAATGATAGTTCACAGATTACTAATAGCAGGTCTGCAATCTCATATTTCAGTTCTTTCAACACCCTTGGATGTATACCATCCGGCCCAGGTGATTTGCTACTCTTCAGTTTATCTAATAGATGTAATACATCTTCCCGATGTATCGATATTTCCTTCAATTCTTCCGCACCTTTAAATACCACTTCAGTCATGGTTAACATCCTTACATCTTCTTCAGTAAAGACCGAAGCAAAGAATTCATTCAGTCTCTCCGCTATCGCCTTGTCGCCTCTTAGTGCCCCTTTAGCCCCTCTATCATCTAATGGACCAACTGTCTCTCTCACAGATTTTTTGCTACGAATGTACTTGGAAAAAGTCTTTATTTTGTGTTTTTGCTTCTGCAGCAAGCTTCTTCTCAAATTCTCCCTTTGCCTGCCTTATCAATGCCTTGCATTTGACTTGCCAGTGCTTGTGCTGTTTCCAGTTTTCGTCATTTGACTCTTTTTTCCATTTCCTGAAAGATGCTTTTTTGGCAACAACAGCTTCTCTGACCTCACCTTCAAACCATGCTGGCAGTTTTTTGGACTTCCTTCCACTTTTCTTAAAGCGTGGAATACAGCTGGTCTGGGCACCCAAGCTTGATGTAAGTCTTTAACCTTTGCAACTGCTCCTTTTAGTTTTTTCTTAACTGTTTTCCTCATTTTATCATAGTCTCCCTTTCAAAAGTTAAAAGGTAATACTGTGGATTTCCTTACTATCCCTCCTCCACTAATTAAATCAAATGCGATCATGCTATGATCACTATTGCCAAGTGGCCCCAACACCCTTATCTCTTGCACTAGATCTGGTGTTCCACTAAGGATTAGGTCTAATATGGCTTCCCCTCTGGTCAGTTCATGAACCAGCTGCTCCAAGAAGCAGTCATTTTTTTCATCTAGGAACTTTATCTCCCTAGCATGTCCTGCCGTGACACTGACCCAGTCAATACCAGGGTAATTGAAATCACCCATTATTATTACTGCGCTGTAACCTTTGTTAGCTTCCTTGATTTCTTTGAGCATTTCATCATCCATTTGTTCATTCTGGCCGGGTGGTCGATAGTACACCCCCACTGCCATCGCCGTCCCCTTTTTACATGGAATTTCAATTCATAGAGGTTCTACAGAAAATTTTGTTTCCTGCAAAACTTGAATTGTTTCTGACTCAATGCCCTCTCTAAGATAGAGCACAGCCCTTCCACCAATTTGATCAGCTCTATCATTACGATATAGTTTGTACCCAGGTATCACAGTGTCCCACTGGTTGTCCTCCTTCCATGTCTCTGATATTCCAATCATATCTAACCCCTCATTTAGTGCTATATATTCTAACTCTCCCATCTTATTTTTTAGACTTAGAGCATTTGCATACAAGCATTTTAGAGACTGTATTTTATTCATATTAATTTGGCTATTGGTAGACATGGGTAAATTGGGATCTTTAAGCTCTGTCTGCTCCATACTCGAGGGCATTTGGGCCACTTTACTCTTTTTTGGAACCTCTCTGCTTTTGGTAGTATCTTTCAAGGATACATTTTTCCGAACCATGCGCTCTTGTGCAACTATCGGCTTTCCCCTATTATCTAGTTTAAAAGCTGCTCTATCTCCTTTTTAAAGGTTAATGCCAGCAGCCTGGTTCCATCCCGGTTAAGGTGAAGCCCATCCCTTCAGAAGAGCCCCTCGTTTCCCAAGAATGTTCCCCAGTTCCTAACAAATCCAAAACCCTCATCTTTGCACCATTGTCTCATCCATGCATTGAGACTCCGGAGCTCTGCCTGCCTTTTGGGTCCTACGCATTGAACGGAAAGCATTTCGGAGAACGCTACCCTGGAAGTTTTGGATTTCAACTTCCTACCTAAAAGCCTAAATGGAGCCTCCAGAACCTCCCTACCACATTTATTTATTTATTTTTTATTTTATTTATTGCTTTTATATACCGTGTTCTTTAAAATCAGTGCGGTTTGCAGGTAACATCTATGCATCTCAGGATGTCTGTTATGCACTTACAGAGAACGGGAGATACAACTTGGATTTCAAACTGGGGGATCTATTTACAGTATCTACAACTATGTACATTATAGCTATGAATTTTCTTATTGTCATTGGTACCGACATTTTCCTATGTCATTGGTACCGACATGTACCAAGACAGCAGACTCCTCCCCAGCACTATCTAAGACCTTATCTAGGTGGCACGTGAGGTCCGCTACCTTCGCACCAGGCAGGCATGTTACCAGGCGATCCTCATGTCCACCAGCCACCCAGCTATCTACATACCTATTGATTGAATCACCAACTATAACGGCTGTCCTAACCCTTCCCTCATGGGCACATGGCCCTGGAGAAACTTCCTCGGTGCGAGAGGGTTTTACATCACCTGGAGGACAGGTCCTAGTTTTAGGATCACTTCCTGCCACACCAGGGTGATGCTGTCCTGTCACGTGACCTCTCTCCTCCATGGCAACAGGGATGCTGCCAGACTGGAGGTGGGACTTCAGGACTATATTCCTGTAGGTCTCGTTTATGTACCTCTCTGTCTTTCTTATGTTTTCCAAGTCTGCTACTCTAGCCTCTAGAGAACGAACTCGTTCCCTGAGAGCAAAGAGCTCCTTGCACCTAGTGCACACGTAAGACCTCTCACCAACTGGGAGAAAATCATACATGTGACACTCAATGCAAAAGATTGGAAAGCCCGCATCTCGCTGCTGGACTGCTGTCCGCATCCTAGTTTTAAGTTTGTGTTTAGATCTTTAAGTTCTTTACATACTAAGGGTTGCTATGGATATTTATACTAATATCAACACTATATATTTCCCACCTAAACTCATGTATACTCATATTCATTAATTCACAACTTACTTTTTCCTTTTTCTTACTCTATCTTACAATACCCAATTCTCCACATTATCACATTTACTCTTTACACTAATAATTCTAGTGAACTACAATACATTTTTCCTTGCTCAGATAAGATAAGATTTTTGAAATTTGTAAATATTTAAATCTGTATATATGTTTAAACTATCTATATACCTAATCAGCATTTATTCAGCATTGTAACCCTCAAATTAACATTTTTATTATATACAATTTAATGTTCACTGTAATTTCAATTGTTTGAATAAGTTTCAATGTAATGTTCAAGTTTTGTTCTATGTAAACCGCTTTGATTTTTCTGAAAGGCGGTATATAAAACCGTTCAATAAATAAATAAATAAATAATAAAACTGTACCTAATATGTTTAATATACCTTGTTCACCTGAAGCTTAATTAATCTCAGGTCCTTAGTGTATGAGTGATTTGGGTAACGAGCGTCACCTGAGAGCACCTCCTGTCTTTTAAGATGTGTAAGTACCTATAAAGCTACGATTATCCCGTGGGTGGGTGGGTGTTGGGGGGGAGGGAGGGAGGGAAACAACACTTATTAAAAGAGGGCTGCTACACAGTACCCTGTCCTGTGCTGCTGAGGTAAGCTATATTCTGATTTGATTTAAATTATAGCTCTTTGCTGCTGCTAGGCTCTAACTTATTATGAAATTTAAACTACAAACTCTCTGCTGGGTTCTAAATTTAACCAGAAAGCTCTCTTCTGTGTTTTAAATTTAAACTAAAAGTACTTTGCTGATGCTAGGCCCTGAGTGGCTATTAAATTTAAACTACAAGCTCTCTGTTGGGATCCAAATTTAACCTGAAAGCTCTCTTCTTTGTTTTAAATTTAAACTAAAAGTACTTTGCTGATACTAGACCCTGAGTGACTTTTAAAGGCAACATCTGAATAACTTTCCCTAACCATAATGTCTTCAATCTATTTACCTCTAACCACTATGCAACCGCAATCAGCTTTTCATAAAACCTCTACAGATGCCCCTGCCAATCCTGTCCGTTTGGCATAACATAGAAATGATGGCAGATAAGACCACAGCCTATTCAATACAGTATATCCACCCATAAGACTACTAAGTTCTACAGTCCCTTATTTTATCTCAGAGATCTATATTACTGCTATACTTTTTTGAATTTAGATACAGTTCGCATTGCTCTTGGTAGAATGACTATCAAGGACCTAGACAAGATTCTCAAGAGCAGAGATGTCTCTCTCCATACAAAGATTCGACTAGTTTGAGCCATGGAATTTTCAATAACTTCATATGGATGCGAAAGTTGGACAGTGAAAAAGATAGAAAGGAAGAAAATTGATGCCTTTGAATTATGGTGCTGGTGGCGAATACTGTGTATACCATGGACTGCCCGGAGAACAAACCAGTTAGTACTAGAAGAGATCAAACCTAAGCTTTCTTTAGAAGCTCAGATGACAAGATTTTGACTTTCATACTTTGGACACATCATGCGAAGAGAGAGATCATTAGAGAAAGAGAAAGACATCATGCTTGGCAGGGTAGAAGGACAACGCAAAAGAGGAAGGCCAGCAATGAGATGGATCGAAACAATAACAGCAGCTACGGGTACCAGTCTGTCAACAATGAGCTGCCTGACTGAAGACCGAACACAGTTTAGGACAACTGTCCATAGGGTCGCCATGAGTTGAGACTGACTCAATGGCACTTAACAACAACAACAGCAGTTCTCATCTCCACCACCTCCATAGACAGGTTGTTTCACACATCCACTATCCTTTCCGTAAAGAAATATCTCTACCGTATGACTGCTCTCCTGCTTTTCCTTCAAAGTATATTTATTGAGATATTTAAGGCTATCCCTCATGATGAAGACCACTAACCATTTTAGTAGCCGCTCTCTCTACCAACTTCATCCTGTTTAATTCCTTTAGAATGTGTGGGCTCTGGAATTGTAGACCGTGCTCCAAATGAGGTCTCACTAGAGACTTGTATAGAAACATGACGGCAAATAAAGACCATACGACCTATCCAGTCTGCTCTTCCATACCAATCACTAACTCTACAGTCCCTTTATTCCTTTAGAAATCCTCCGTGTTTGTCCCATGCTTTTTTGAATTCTGATACGGTTTTTGTCTCTATTACCTTCACTGGGAGATTATGCCATGCATCTACCTCTCTTTCTTTAAAGAAATATTTCTGCAAATTATTTCTGAGTCTATCACCTCTCACCTTTATCCTGTGCCCCCTTGTTGCAGAGCTTTCTTTCAATTGTTAAGAGGCCCTCCTCCAGTGCATTTATGCCACAGAGGTATTTAAAGATCTCTGTCATATCTCCTCTCTCCGTCTTTCTTCCAAAGTATACATTTTGAGATGACATAGAACATAAGATATGTAGTTCTGGGTCAGACCAAGGGTCCATCAAGCCCAGTATCCTGTTTGCAACAGTGGCCATTCCAGGTTTCAAGTACTTGTTGGGTTCCCAAAGGTATACACATTCCATGCTGCTTGGTCCAGGAATAAGCAGTGGATTTCCCCAGTCCTCTTTAATAATCCTCCAAGAACGCGTCCACACTTGTTTTGCACCCAGATATACTAACAGCTCATCCAGTAAGGAATTCCAGAGTTTAATTACGCATTGAGTGAAAAAATATTTTCTCTGATTAGTCTTAAGTGTAATGTAATGTGGAACTTTGCAGTGTGTTACTGTAGTTTGGATTGTTCTTCCCTAAGTGCATAACTTTGCATTTGTCCACATTAAATTTCATCTGCCATATGGATGCCCAGCCTCCCAATTTTTCAAGGTCCTTTTGAAATTTTTTCACAATCTTCTTATGTTTTAACAACTTTGAATAATTTTGTGTCATCTGCAAATTTGATCACCTCACTCGTTCTTCCCTTTTCCAGGTCATTTATAAATATATTAAAAAGTAGCAGGCCCAGCACAGATCCATGGGTATGCCACTATTCACCTTTCTCCATTGAGAAAATTGGCCATTTAGCCTTACTCTGTTTTCTATCCTTCAACCAGTTCCTAATTCACAATAGTACATTTCAAAGCATCCTGCTAGACCAGTCCAGACTAGAGGGTTGTGTCCACTGTTCCCTCTAAGCTGTGTGCGCGCGCGCACCCCTCGCCGAGTGAGCGCGCGCGCACCCCTCGCCGAGTGAGCGCGCGCGCACCCCTCGCCGAGTGAGCGCGCGCGCACCCCTCGCCGAGTGAGCGCGCGCGCACCCCTCGCCGAGTGAGCGCGCGCGCACCCCTCGCCGAGTGAGCGCGCGCGCACCCCACAACAGAGCGCACAAAAATTATGGTTCTGATTCTGATAGAAAACAACAGAGATGTCTTAAAAATTTAAAAGTTGTGATTGTAATTACTAGAAATTTTCCACTTCATTTAGTAATCGTCTATTTTCATTTAATTTGATTAAAATCAACATGGTGTACATACTCTATTCTGACGTGTAGTCAAATTTTAAAGTATATAACTCCGATTGTCGTTATGTGGCGCACAAAAATTTAACCTTCCTTCAAAAGCTGCACAGCTGATATTTTATGCGCACACAGCCTACAGAAAATTAGAGGGAACATTGGTTGTGTCCCCCTGCCAGCAGATGGTGAGACAGAGAAAATCATAGAAGCTTTGTACCATCTTCCTTGGCATATATTTCTGTACCCCTAGGGGTCAGTTTCAGTATTTTCTCTCTCGGCATATGGTAGACTTCTTAGCTCCTGATGGATTCCAAGAATTTTCTGTTAGTGCAGCTTTTTTATTAAATTTTGACTTTTGGCACAATGCAGTGCCTTCTGCTTTATCTCCAGGAACAAGCAGGAATGAGTCTTCACATATGGGTACATCGGTACCGACGGAGCCTGCGCGGGAACGTTCCCCAGTGTCCAAAAAGAAAGCTTTTTGGAGCATCCCACACGCATGAGCGCTGCCTTCCCGCCCATTCACTTACCTCTCATCAGTTTTCCGTTTTCCGCGGAGCCGGCAGGATGTATTCCTGTCACCGCAGAAAATTCTTCTTTTTATTCTTAGTTTTTTGTGGTCGTGTCTGCCTTCCCTCGATGCCACCGGTACCGCTTGTGCTTTTCTTTCTTTTTACTAAAGAATTTCTTCTTTTTTTTTTTTTTTAGAAATTTTTCCTGTTTAGTGCCTGACGGTTTCTAGGTCACTAGGCCTCTATCCTTCCATTATGGAAAAGCCAGCCACTATCCTTAAGAAATGCTCAAAGTGTGGCGGTACAGATATATTTTCAGACACTCATACTTGGTGTCTAAAATGTTTAGATCCTGACCATTGCCCACTGGAGTGTCTCTCCTGCTGGAGCTCAAACAGAAGAAGTCTTCAGGATCGAGCACAACTCGATACCCAGTTCACATCGCACTCGATGTCACCAGCTAGAATATCTTCTTTTTCACAGGATCAGGTAACCAAACAAAAGTCTGTAAAGACTAGCCAGTCCTCGAGTGGTAGCATCGAGAGCCTCTTGCCTTGCCCTCGAGGACATTTTGACAATAAAGCCCCGGCGGGAGTCTTCGGGCTCCAAAGTATTAACGGGGTTTCAGGTTGTTCCCGGGGTTCTTACCTCGATGAACATACCTGGGCCATGCTCGGTGGTTGTGGCCGCTTCAAGCGGTACCCACACCCTGGCATCGGCTATGGTGATGGATGAAACACTCCTCACCGATGAATGTAGTCTAGCACTCTCAGCTACTTCGGTACCGCTAGAGTTGCTGCAGACCGTTCCTCGAGTATCGGTATCGGCTTCGGTACCGATCTCCAGGAACAAGCAGGAATGAGTCTTCACATATGGGTATCATCGGTACCGACGGAGCCTGCGCGGGAACACTCCCCAGCGTCCAGTAAGAAAGCTTTTGGGAGCATCCCAGACGCCTGCGCGCTGCCTTCCTGCCTTTCCCAACCGCCTCTCTCCAGTTCTAGTTCTTCTTTTCCGCGGAGCCAGCAGGTCGTGTTCCTGTCACCGCAGAAGAATTCTTTATTTTTTTCTTTATTTTTCTGTGTCGCGTCTGCCTTCTTCGACGTCAGACCGGTACCGCCGGTCTTTTCTTTTCTTTTCTTTCTTAAAAAAAAAACAAAAAAAAACCCCTTTTCTTTCTTCAACTGTGCATTTTCGGTTTGGGCCTTAGGCCTGGACATATTTTCTCCTCATGGAGAAGCCCGCTTCCGGGTTCAAAAAGTGCACGAAGTGTGGCGGTACTATTTCTGTCACCGACACCCATGACTGGTGTCTAAAATGTTTGGGTCCTGACCATTCCATCACGGATTGTGTGTCCTGTACCATGATGTCTAAAAGAGGTCGGCAGAACCGAGCAGCCAAGCTCAGTACCCTGTTTCCCTCTGATGCAGCCTCGGTGGCATCGACGTCTTCCAGGGCTGCTTCTTCCTCCCATGGATCTCAGGTAACCAAACATAAATCTAGCCGGTCCTTGAAGGGCAAATATCCCTCTAAGCATCGAGATGCCTCCGGGCTTGTCCTCGAGGATTCCGCACCGGCAAAATTACCTCGGCGGGAAGTTCCGGCTTCCAAAGCATTGTCTATGGGGTCACAGGTTGACATCAATGGCTCGGCCTCGACCGATCACCTGTTGCCGTGTTCTGGGGTACCGGTGGCCTCCACTGGTACCAACATCCAGACTCTGGTGGCATCGATGGATCAGAAGATTCTGTCCATGCAGCGCACCCTAACGGCGTTTATGCAGGCTTCGACGCCTCCGGTACCGCAACAGTCTCCGTTGCTGGTACCGACTCCGGCACCGGCACCGTTCCCGGTACCGATACCGATTGCATCGGCTTTGGTATCGACTGCAACGGTACCCTGTCCTATGATGCCCATTGGTACCGAACCGGTACCGCTTACTCCCGATGTCGATCCCACTTGGTACGTGTATCGGGCTTTACAGGAGCATACAGGCAGGCGATACTTCGATTCCTCCAAAGACTCTGATGAGTCGAAGGTTTCTGTCGATGCACCAGTACTTCTTCCTCAGGAGTCTGATTCTCCAAAACGTAGAATGTCTCCTCCAGAAGACCTGTCTTTTCAGGACTTCATTAGGGAAGTGGCTAGGGGCCTCTCCATTACAGTGGCCCCTGAGTCAGAGCCTAAAGCCAAGCAACTAGATATTTTGCAATATCCTAAGGCTCCTAAAGAAAAAGCTTCTTTACCTATTCATGAGATTCTCTATGATCTCATGCTGTGCATGTGGGAGACTCCTCTTACCACCTCTCCTCATTCTCGTAGATTAGACACCATGTACTGTGTCCCTCCTTGTCTTGGCTTTCATAAGTCTCAACTTCCTCACCACTCTATTGTGGTAGAGTCTGCCATGAGGAAAATAAAGAGTGCAAAGAGACACTCATATAATCCTCCAGGATGTGAATGCAGGACCCTTGATGCTTTTGGCCGAAGGGTTTTCCAAGCTAATATGCTTGCTGCCAGAATCAACTCCTATAGTCTCTATATGGGGATGTTTCTAAAAAGTCACAGATCATCTGCAGACTTTAGCCCCTTTTATTTCAGAAGATAAAAGGCAGGATTTCTCACTTGGCTTAAACATGCCCAAGATGTTTCCAAATTTTCCAACCGTGCAGCCTTTGACTCTTTTGAGTGTGTAAGCAGAGCCTCGGCTATTGCCATAGGTGGACGCAGAATTGCTTGATTACAAGCCTCTGATTTGGAACTTTGGGTCCAAGATGAACTGGGAAATCTTCCTTGTACAGGTGAAAACCTTTTTGGCAGGGATTGGAAAGCAAAGGCCACTCAGATGGATGCTGAGAACTCTGCTTTGGATCGACTTTCAAAGTCTACCTCTGCTCCTGCTAAGAAAAGGTTGTTCAAAAAGACAACTTTTTCTAAAAAGGGAAGATACTATCCTGCTTATGGTCAGCAGGCATCATCTGCAGGTCGTTTTGCTGCAAAGCGTCAGCAACCACCTAAACAGGCCAAGTCAAAGGCTGCCAGGCCTCCCACGACTCAGCAGCCTCAGCCTCCCCAGGGCCTTTGACTTGCAACTAGAGAACTTAGCCTTTCTGGCTCTGGAAGAACCAGAGCCCCTCACCATTCCAGGAAGATTGGCTTACTTTGCTCCCAGATGGGAGCAAATTACAGCAGAGCAATGGACCCTCTCCATTGTAAGGGAAGGTGAGACAGTTCAATTCTCCAACATCTCTCCTCAACCTTCTGGGTCAGGAGATTGCTACCCTTCTTGCCCAAGGGGCAATATGTTTATGTTTACGTTTATTAGGCTTGATATACCGCGGTTCCAAATAGAGCACTGCGGTTTACAAAAAATCAAATAATACACAGAGGGGCCAACTGGCCTGGAAAGGAAAAGAAATTACAATGGATGACAGGAGAGCACTCAAGACATTAAACTAGACATGGACAAAAAGAAGGAAAGACAAGGGAAAGGAGGGGGAGAGGAGTCACACAAAAGGGGAGGGGAGGTCGAAGGCAGTGGAGAAGAGATGTGTCTTGAGGTCTTTCTTGAAGGTGGGATAGTGTTGCTCAAGTCTGAGGGAAAGGGGGAGGGAGTTCCAATAGGCAGGGCCAATAAAGAAAAAGGCAGAGGAACGGGTGGATTGTAGAGGGGCACGTGATGGAGATGGAAGGTGGAGCCGGTTAATGTGAATGGAGCGAAGTGAGCGAGTGGGGGTGTGGAATTGAAGCAGGTTTGCCAAATATAAAGGAGTGCGGTTATATAAGACTTGATGGACCAGTGTGAGGATTTTATAACGGATGCGAAATTGCAAGGGGAGCCAATGTAGGTGAAGGAAAAGAGGAGTAACATGATCGCGGAGGGAGGCGTGAAAGACAAGGCGTGCAGCGGTATTCTGAATACGTTGAAGGCGGTGAAGGTGTGAGAGAGGAAGCCCGGCTAGAACAGAGTTGCAAAAGTCAATATGTGACATTACTAGAGACAGGAGAAGGGTGGTGAGGGCTTCAGAGGTGAGAAAGGGGCGAATGGACCGTATCTGTCGAAGAAAGAAGAAGAAGGAAGTCTTTGTAATGTGGGAAATGTGGGCATGGAAGGAAAGGTCGGAATCAAAAACTACACCCAAGTAACGAAAGCTTGTAACAAGGGGGATTGGTGAACCTGAGAGAGGGAGTAATCAAAGGAGAAGGGCTGCCATGAGTGAACCAGATAGCTACTGTTTTCACAAGATTGAGGTGCAGGCAGTTTAGAGTGAGCCAGTTAGCGACAGCTGAAAGACAAGAGTTCAGTGGGCTAAGATCCGTGTGAAGGGGAGAGGTGTGATGTAGAAGGAGCAGATCATCAGCATAATAGAATGCAGAGATCGTAAACTGCTGAACTAGAAGTGCCAGTGGTGCTAGGAATAAGTTGAAAAGAAGAGGTGCTAAAACAGACCCTTGAGGGACACCACAGGGCAGAGGGAAAGAGTCGGAGGGAGTGGGTGGGGCGGATGAGACTACTGTGCATGAACGGGAGGAGAGAAAGGAGTGAAACCAGTGGTAGACTGTGCCATGGAGACCAGCTTCGCGTAAACGAGACAGAAGAAGGGAGTGATCCACCAAATCAAAGGCTGCTGAGAAGTCTAGGGACACCGCCACCGAGAGGTCACCACGATCGTGAGCTACGTGGAGTTCGTTAAGGAAACCCAAAAGGACAGTCTCTACACTGTGACCTTGTCTGAAGCCGGACTGACGGGGGTGAAGGAAGTGAATTGAGTCGAGGTGTTGTGAACGTTGCGTGAAAACTGTTTTCTCAAGTATATTGGAGAGGAAGGGAAGGTTGGAAACGGGGCGATAGTGAGCGGGAGTCTGAGGATCAAGAAAGGGCTTTTTTAGGATAGGACGGATAAGAGCGTGTTTCCAGGGTTGGGGAAAGACACCCGTGGAAAGACTAGTGTTGACCATGGTGAGGATGGGGGGGGAGGGAAGGAGCAAGAAGCCAGGTGGAAGGAATTGGGTCAAGGGAGCAGAATGTTTTGTTGGAGGAGGATATTAGTCCTAGAAGTTCGGAGGTAGAGATGGGATGAAAAGATGTCCAGGTATGAGAGAGCTGGGATGTTGAGGGGGGGAGATAGGAGGGGGAGAAGAGATGGGCGGGGGACAGTGAGACAAAGACTTTCGTAAGTTCAGGACTTTGTTATTAAAGAAGTATGCAAGTTGAGAAGAAGGAGGAAGCGGCGGAGGTAAAGTGGGGGCAGAGCGGGATTGTAAGGACGTGAGAGACCGGAGGACAGTGTATAAGTGACGGGTCTGATTAGGTGCGGAGGAGATAGCAGTGGAGAAGTAAGATTGTTTGGCTACATGGACTTGTGTACGGTAATGGGCATAGTGAGTTTTGAAATTAAGCAGGGAAGGTGGGGAGGGTGATTTCCGCCAAAGGCGCTCTGAGTGACGAAGGTGAGTTTGGAGAAGACCCCTTCTTCAACAGGGCTCAGGGTTCTACTCCCCTTATTTTCTTATTCCAAAGAAAACAGGGGGCTACAGACCCATATTAGATCTCAGAGAATTGAACAAATTTCTATTCAAAGAGAAATTCAGGATGATTTCTCTCGGTACTCTGCTACCATACCTTCAGAGTCGGGACTAGCTTTGTTCTCTAGATCTCAAGGATGCGTACACCCATGTCCTCATCCATCCAACACACAGAAGGTTCCTTCGGTTCCTTTTTCAAGGAAAGCACTACCAATACAGGGTGCTTCCTTTCGGTCTGGCCTCTGCACCAAGGGTTTTCACGAAATGCATGGCAGCAGTAGCTGCATTTCTACGCACTCTAGGAATATTCGTTTTCCCATATCTGGACGACTGGCTCATTCGAGCTCCATCCCAGTCAGAGGCCCAGATTTCTCTAACCTGCACAATGCGTGTCCTTCAGTATTTGGGACTGGTAATAAACATCCCAAAATCCCATCTCACCCCTTCTCAGTCTCTGGAGTTTATAGGGGCCTTGCTGGATACCACAACTGCAAGGGCCTATCTTCCTCAGGCCCGTTGCCTACGCTTGGTGCAGTTAACCTCCCAGGTACAGTTAAAGTCCCATTTAACTGCTCGAGAGATGTTACAACTATTAGGCCACATGGCATCCACCGTGCATGTGGTTCCATATGCTCGCCTTCACATGAGGGCAGCTCAATGGACTTTGTCCAACCCATGGACTCAGGCGTCAGGTTGCCTGTCAGACAAAATAGCAAACTCCAGTCGCCTATTTTGGTCTCTCCAGTGGTGGAAGTCCCCTCCAAATCTGTTGCTGGGGTCCCCTTTTCAGCAGTCGCTACCCCAAGCAACTCTGACAACAGATGCTTCTCCAGTGGGTTGGGGAGCTCATCTTCAGGATCTCTCCACCCAGGGCATCTGGTCTCCACAGGAGACGTCTCTGCATATCAATCTCTTGGAACTCAGAGCAATATTCTTAGCTCTGAGTGTTCCATTCCCTGCTCAGCTACAGGACAGTCCTTATCCATACGGACAACCAAGTAGCCATGTTCTATGTAAACAAGCAGGGCGGGACTGGCTCTCTGTCGCTTTGCAACGAAGCTTTGCAACTGTGGGCCTTCGCCAGAGAGCATCACATCCATCTTCTGGCAGTATATCTTCCAGGCGTTCAAAACTCTTGGGCGGACAGACTCAGTCGAGTTCTGCTTCCACACGATTGGTCCCTCCACATGGACCAGGTAGCCAGGATTTTTCGAATTTGGGGAACCCCGGACATATACCTCTTTGCAAGTCCGTGGAATGCCAAACTTCCCTGGTTCTGTTCCAGAATGCCGTGTCAGGGAGTTCAGGCCAAGGATGCCTTCCTCCTTCACTGGAGTCAAGACTTCCTTTATGCCTTTAAACCAATTTCCCTAATTCCCAAGACACTATTCAAGCTTCAGAGAGATCAAGGGACCATGATCCTCATAGCACCACATTGGCCACGCCAAGTGTGGTACCCTCTACTTCTGCATCTCTCTCAAGCTCGTTCCGTGGTCTTGGGCTGTGCACCAGACCTTCTGTCCCAGGAAGAGGGAACTTTGTGGCACCCAAACCCCCAGTCGCTCCATCTCAGGGCTTGGTTGCTGAGGGCCTAGACCTTCAAGATTTTCATCTCTCTCAGCAAGTCAGAGATGTTATTCATGCCTCTTGAAAGCCTTCTACTAGACGTTCCTATGCTTTCAAAGGAAAAGATTTACCATTTGGTGTTCAGCGAAAGGTCTAAACCCTCTTGCAATACCTCTGAATTCTCTACTAGAGTATCTCCTGCATCTATCCCATGCAGGTCTGAAAATGAATTCAGTAAGAGTCCATTTGAGTGCTATTGCAGCGTCCCTCAAGCCTCTCAATGGACAACCTGTTTCCTCTCATCCTCTTATAGCAAGATTCATGAGAGGCCTTCTTTTAACTAAACTTTCCATTAGACCACCTCCAGTGGCATGGGACTTAAACCTGGTTCTTGGCCAGCTTATGAAGCCACCCTTTGAACCTTTAGCCACCACCTCCTTGAAATTACTTTCTTGGAAAGTTATTTTTCTCATTGCAATCACCTCAGCACGCCGCATCAGTGAGTTGCAAGCTTTGGTGGCTAATCCTCCTTATACAAGGTTCCATCATGATAAGGTAGTCCTCAGGACCAATCCACACTTTATGCCTAAAGTGGTCTCACCTTTTCATCTGAACCAAGAGGTATATTTACCTGTCTTTTTTCCAGGACCTCATGCATCAAATGCAGAGAGGAATCTTCATACCTTGGATTGTAAGAGAACTCTCGCTTTTTACTTACAAAGAACACAGCAACATAGAAAGTCTTCTCAACTCTTTGTTGCTTTTGATCCTTCTCATTTAGGACTTCCAGTCTCTAAGAGAACACTGTCCAACTGGATTGCTCAGTGTATTTCTTTCGCCTACCAGAGTAGGAACATTCTCTGGAGGGCCATGTCACAGCTCACAATGTGAGAGCCATGGCAGCCTCAATGGCTCATCTAAACTCTGTGTCCATCGACCAAATCTGTCGAGCGGCTACCTGGGCCTCGGTTCATACCTTCACAGCCCATTACTGTTTGGACAAGGACTCCCGCCGGGATGCCTCGTTTGGTCAGGCTGTTCTCAAACACCTGTTCCATTCCTAATCAACTCCTACCCACCTACCCTGGTCGGATGCCAGAGATCCATGGGGGGAGGTAGAGTCCTTTTCAAGGACACACAACCTGGGGTTTCTCCCTGGCATCTGCAGCTAGGGAGTCCCCATATGTGAAGACTCATTCCTGCTTGTTCCTGGAAATAGCACAGTTACTTACCTGTAACAGGTGATCTCTGGGAACAGCAGGAATAAGTCTTCACAACCCACCCACCTCCCCTAGGAGTTGTATCTCTCTATTTATTTATTTGCAAATCTTTTATATACCGCCACTTCCTAAGATCAGTGGCGGTTTACATTAAAAAACATGAAATACATAAAACAGTGCTGTGATAAACAGGTACATTGAACAGTAATCAAAACTATTTACAGGTAGTTATAATCAGGTATATTGAACAGTAATCAGAACTATATACAGGTAGTATAGACAATGTTTGGAACTATTTACATATATACCTATTAAATTTCGTCATATGTTCTATTTTGGGAGTAGTATTGCGAGTATCTATCTATCTTTCCTTTCCTCTCTCTCTCTTTGTCTCAGCTTTAAAACTCGAACTGGAGAGAGGCGGTTGGGAAAGTCGGGAAGGCAGCGCTCAGGCGCTGTGGGATGCTCCCAAAAGCTTTCTTACTGGACGCTGGGGAGCTTTCCCGCGCAGGCTCCGTCGGTACCGACGATACCCATATGTGAAGACTTTATTCCTGCAGTTCCCAGAGATCACCTGTTACAGGTAAGTAACTGTGCTGTATCGACATCGGTGTCGGTACCGTCCATGCTTGCTTCGACAGACTCGCTTCCTTCGATGCCGAGCCTGGAATCGATCTCTAGCATGGAGGATTCGGTACCGACTCGTCTCGGTACCGACCTCGGGCGGTACCGAAGACATCGCTTTAAGGAAAATCCGATGCTTCATCCTTTCAAGTCTTGCCGATCCCGATGACTGGGATGAATCCATCGGTTCCAAGGTTGAATTTTCAACAAGTCTAGCCTTTACCTCTCATTTTAGAGGGTCCTCCTCAGGGGAGATTTCTTTTCAAGCTTTTTTGCTTGATAAGGCAAAGTTACTTGCCATTTCTATACCTGGCAAAGAATCCTTACCAGGGGATTCAGAGACCCTGCAATTCCCCTGGATTCCAAAGGAGGTGATCATGCTTTCTTTACATCAGATCTTACAAGATCTACTATTAAGAATGTGGGAAACTCCTTTAACGGTATCCCCACATTCTAAGACACTTGACACTATGTACAAGGTGCCACCTTCTCCAGGTTTTCAAAAGACTCAACTTCCTCATCATTCTATTGTTGTAGAATTTTATTTATTTATTTATTTATTACAGGCTCTTATATACCGCACTATTTAGCATCAGCGCGGTTTACAGTATAACAAAAGACCAGAGCAACAAGCTGTTTGGTTTTACATAGAATCAGCAATGAGGTGTATTAAGAGTGCAAAGAAGCACTCTTCTTATCCGCCAGGTTGTGAGTCTAGAACTTTAGATGCCTTTGGATGTCGATGCTTCCAGGCATCCATGCTTTCAGCAAGAATTATCTCATATATTTTCTATATGGGATTATCTCTTGAAGAGGTCACAATCAACTTAAAGCTTTTGAACCCTTTTCTTCAAGAACATAAAAGAGCAGACTTTTCCATATTAGTCAGTCATGCTCAAAATGTCTCCAAATTCCCTAATCATGCTTCCCTGGACTATTTTGAGTCTATTAGCAGAACTTCTGCTATAGCCATAGGAGCACGACGCATGGCCTGGCTCCAGGCTTCAGACTTGGACAAATGGGTATAAGAAGGCTGGGAAATACTCCTTGTACTGGTGAAAATCTCTTTAAGAAGGATGCTTTATTCTAAGCTAATCAGTTAAACACTGATATTGTTGCTTTCAGAGGATTGTCAAAACTTTCCTCTATCCCAGCTAGTAAAAAATCTCCTAACAAACTTTATCCCCCTAAAGGGAAAAAGTTTTATTCATCTTCTACCCATCATGCAGATGTTTCCAAAGAAGGGCAACAACATACCAGGCTAAGAAAACCAAAGCCTCAACAGGCTCAGCAAACTCAGCAGTAGCAGGGTTTCTGATATTTTATTCATTAAATCTCTTTTTCCTGTTGAGCTTCAGAACTGCTACTTAACAGAAGCATTTACAGTTCTTCTCATCCTTACTGAGAGGTCAGTGATACACTTGGCTCAATCTTCCACTTTAGGCATGAATCTCTTGCCAAGAGCAATCCATTCTTTTAGCTCTTAGAGCTATTAATGATAATCATGCCCTACAGGTAACAGGTTTCTCCTCTCCTTTTAAAGTAAACAGAGGAGTTACAACTAATTACAAGGTATGCTATGCCCTTCACCTTGACAGTTGTCCTGTACGAGAATATCTCATACTTTTGACTGCAGGGGAGCTTTACCTTTTTTAGATACTTACCAAATTGTAAGTCTTCCCAACTCTGTATTACTTTCTATCCTTCTTAGTCGAGACTTTCACTCTAAGAGTGATACTTTTTGACTGGAGGGCTTATCTTTTAAGCCATAGGATTGTCTTTAAAAGGAAGCTTTTATAGGAGTGGAGGAGTGGCCTAGTGGTTGGGGCAAGGTACTTCGGGCCGGAAGGTCGGGGGTTCAAATCCCACTAGAGGACAGCAACCTTGGGCCGGAAGGACTGGGGTTTCTAGTCCCACAGGTGCTCCTTGTGGTCTTGGGCAAGCCACTTAACCCTCCATAGCCCATGTTCCCTGTAAAATAGTTCTCTGTGTGCTGTGCTTTCCTGTCTAATCAATGTGTTTATACCTCAAAAAATTTTTCCTGTCATGATTTGACAATTT
Organism: Ichthyophis bannanicus; assembly: GCA_033557465.1. Taxonomy (NCBI): domain Eukaryota; kingdom Metazoa; phylum Chordata; class Amphibia; order Gymnophiona; family Ichthyophiidae; genus Ichthyophis; species Ichthyophis bannanicus. The sequence continues at coordinate 920,381,236 of CM066035.1, read as the reverse complement.
CTAATCTGTAATCAAACCGCTGCTGATCGCTGGAAGTAGCGGTATACAAATGTATACTAAATAAATACTCCATTAAGTGATTTCCATACAGAGTTTCTCCCCTCTGCAATCTTTTCAAATATTTCTTTTAAGACAGTTTATCAGACCATAATTGAGTTTTATCACTTCTAATTATGCCTATCAGTCCTTTTCCAATCTATAGGACCTAACCTCTTCTGCTGCCTTAATAACAGATAATTCCAAGAGAGGTTCCAAAACCTACTTGGACAATTTATTGTTGCAGGCAACAAGCCTGTCTGCTATTCTTAGCAATCTTCAACTCTTTGGCTCCCACAGAATAGATTAGGTTGCACACTGGTAATTAAACAGCCAGATCTCACCTAAGCAACCTACAACATGCTCTCTGAAATTCTACAAAAAGCTCTGCAACTATGGGCCTTTGCCAGAGAGCGTCAGAGCCATTCCTGGTGGGTAACTTCCAGATGGTTAAAAGGCTTTGCCCAGTCATGCAGCCACATGACTGTTTTTTTCCTACTCTTACCATCTTCCTTAAAATTTCCTTTTAGGGAAAATGAACCAGGGCTTAGATCATGTGAAAGCATAAAGAATTGCTTAATTCCCTGAGGAGTTCCACATCTCCAGTGGAACTCTTCCAACAGGGATGCATTTCTTTTCACTGCAGTCGGTCCTTGTCTAGGGCATTCCTTCTAATTCCCAATACTTCATTGGAGCTTATGCTGAACAAAGAACGCATTATACTCATATTGCTCTCATAGACGGGCAAATATGGTATTCCCTTTTATTGCTTCTTTTTCTCCACACTGAAGTTATAGAAGGATCCAGACTTGTTGTCTTAAGACTAAGGATTTCTCTGCACCCCTTCACGTAGATCTCCATTTTTCGTTATTCAAAGTCTAGAATTTTTAAAGAAACTTCTAACTAGGAACATTCCGCTGGTTTCCATGTAACCACCTTCCTGGTTCTTCCACGTGTAACCAGTAAGGGGTTCAACCAATTTCTATGGTAATTAGAAACTACCTTCTTTTACTGTAACCTCTCCGTTTACATTACATCTGAAGCTCTCCATGTAAAGTCTTCATACTAAGTGACATCACTTAGGGAAGACATTACTGATCTTCAAGAAATTGGAGGCTACTCTGCCTACTACAAATGGTTCTTTCTTTCATTTGGATAGAGGGGTCTTAAAGACCCATCCTTTTTCTGCAAACCAGTCAGATCTATCTCCTCTCTTTCCTAGAGCCTTTTTCTGCTCCAAGGACAAAGAGCTTCAAACTTTGGCCTACAGAAGCTTTAGCTTCTCATCCAAAGTCCAACCCCATTAAACTCCCCCAGTTTTTTCTTCTGGGATTAGTTCTAGCCATTTAGGCTTCTGACCTCTGCCTGAATTGCAAAATTTATTTCCTCTACTTCACAGTAAGGTATTTTCTTTGAGGATAATGTACTGGCTCTTAGCACCAGACCCATATTAGCCTCAACAAATACTTTCGCAATACTTTTCACTAAGGTCCACATTAGAAAATTGGAATCCAATATTTTCTAACATTTATGATCTACACAAGGACTCCCCTCTAGACGCCTTGTTTAGTCAAGCTATTCCACAGCACACCCTTTTTAGTTCAACTCCTACCCTCCATCCCATGGATGCCTGAGGTTCTGGGAAATAGCATGGCCCATCTATTAGATTTGCAACATGCTGGGACCTCCTCTAGGCATCTCTAGCTTGGGACTCCGCATATGTGAAGACTCATTCCTGCTTGTTCCTGGAGATAGCACAGTTACTTACCTGTAACAGGTGATCTCTGGGAACAGCAGGAATAAGTCTTCACAACCCACCCACCTCCCCTAGGAGTTGTTTCTCTCTCTCTCTCTCTAATTTGTCTATTTCCCTCCTTCGGTCTCAGCTACAAACCCAACTGATGAGAGGGAAGTGAATGGGCGGGAAGGCAGCATGCATGCGTGTGGGATGCTCCCAAAAGCTTTCTTTTTGGACGCTGGGGAGCGTTCCCGCGCAGGCTCCGTCGGTACCGACGTACCCATATGTGAAGACTTATTCCTGCTTTTCCCAGAGATCACCTGTTACAGGTAAGTAACTGTGCTTTCAAGCATTTCCACCTTATCCAAGGATTCCAGAGGTGCTCCTGGTCTGGAGGATCAGTGTAACACCTCTGGGGGGAAGTCCTCTTGTTCAGGAGGAACAGTGCAGCCTTCCAGGCCAGCTTCCTCTTACATTAAAGCATAGCCTATCAGGGCTCCCTTTTTATTTTCTTTATAAAGTAAAAAAAAATAAAAAATAACCAAGAAAGTTCAGCAGTTCAAAGCTCCTGTGTCGAGGATCAGCACTCTTCAGTCTAGCAGCAGGCCTGAACAGCTTCTGAATTCCAACGCCAGGGCAGTGAGTGTTCCTTCTCTCCCCCGGGGCAGTTTTCTCTGGCTCCCTTGCTACTGCTGCCACTCTTACCGCTCTGGCCTCGCCCCAAACCCTCCGCGAAGAGAAACATGTTCTTGGGTCATGGTTCTTCTCTGTCAACGGGGCTTATTTTTTTCTGCAGAGGGGTTCTGTTTGCTGGGCTTTAATCTCCTTCACTTAGGGCTCCTCGGGCCGGCACATTTTCTCACATCTCCTGGCTCCAGCCAAAAACGCTTGTGTTGTGGTGGCTATTTTGTGGAGGGAATTGCTTCTGCTGTGTTTCCTCTTCTGCCACTATGCCTTCCTCCCTCCAACGCTGTGTAGCATTTGGGGAGGAAGCGTAGAACTCTTCAAAATAGTCTCTGTACCACTTGTGCCACCGACCAGGGGGGTCCTTCTACTGGCATGCCCTTGTCTCCTACTGCGCCTCCTGCCCTTATTCCCTCGGTCTCCCAGTTGCCTGTGGAAGTTTTCTCCCTGAGAATGGCTGGCTGCCACAGTCCAGCTTGTCTCTGATGCAGCATCCCTCTTCACAGTTGGCACACCCTCCTCAGCCAGATGCTGGCAGTTCGGACCAGCAGTTTATGATCTTTTTCTGTCACATTTGGGTTTTGTGGTGCTCAGGTTTGATGCCGGACCGCTATCTGCACCTTCCCCACTTAGAAAATGGGTTCAGTTCAGTTCAGCTAATGCTGCCACCATTCTCCCACCTACCCAACTCAAGGGGTACCTCCCCACCTTCAGGGGACACATCCTGCTGGAGAGGAGGGTGAGTGCCCATCGGAGGACATCTCACTTAACTCTTGAAGCAAACGTTCCCCTTCTTCTCTGTCAGATGCAGAGGAACAACAGGAGGAATAAGACCCACGGGATGAGGGACAGGATATCAGACTATTCCGGAAGGAGGAACTCTCAGCTCTTATCGCTCAGATTACTGAAGCTCTTCACCTGGCTGAGACGCAAACTCCTTCGGATCCAGCCAAGCCTCAAGTAGATCCCATCATTATGGGTATTAAGAAGCTGTCCAAGGCTCTCCTCTTCCCTATGGTGCTGCAACAAATGGTCACTGTGGAATGGGACTTGCCAGATATCTCCCTGCGCTCCGTGTGACGGTTGGGCTGTTACCACTGGTCCCTGGAGGACTGGGATAAATGGCTGTTTTTCAAAGTTGGATGCTCTTGTGACTGCCATCACTAAACACACTGCATTCCCGTTGAAGGCAGTACCGCCCTTAGGGATCAGATTGATAAGACAGTGTAGGGTCTTTTGAAAACTTCCTTTTCATCATCTTTCTTAGCACTGCAGGCAGCGGTATGTGGGGGGGAGGGGGGGGGCTTGCAGCAAGGGCTCTGCTGTGGTGGTTACAGCTCCTTCCAAAGGACCCAACCTTGCCATGTCTGGAATCGGTCACCACCTTTATAGCAAATGCCTTTTATGATCTCCTGCGCCTTGCTGCCTGCTCCGTAGCAGTGGGTACAGTTGCGCGTCGTTGGCTTTGGCTCTGGCATTGGAATGCTGATGCAGCTTCAAAATCACATTTCACAAAGCTTCCTTTTAAAGGGCGACTTCCCTTCGTTGAGGATCTCGTGAAGTTAATGAAGGATTTGGGTGAGGTCAAGCCCCAGCACTTACCAGAGGACCGGCCAAAAGCCACTTTGCGTTGCTCTGCAACTTCTTCCTCCTCTTTCTCTGTTTATAGGGCATGCTTAACAGACGTCTAATGCGTTTGCCCCGGCAAACCTGCTGCTTCTTCGAACAAGTCAGGTGCCAGGCCATCATCCTTTCAGGGCATTGTCGCAACAGGGACACTTACTCCTCAACTATCAAGTTCTCAGGCCACTCCCATCCCTCCTGTTGGTGGGTTCAAGGTCCATTCTGGGGTTCTGCTTCAATTTTCCTGTGAATGGACCCACATAATCTCAGACAAATGGGTGCTCAAGGTGGTTTTGAGGGGCTGTGCTCTAGACTTGGCTGTGCCTGTCCCAAGAGCCTTCCTGGTTCTCCATTGTGGCTCCTCTGCCAAAAAGGCAGCCGTACTCTCGATACTTCAGCGCTTGCTCCAACTCCGCGCTATTTGTCTGGTCCCTTTTGCCGAAAGAGGTGCCAGGCACTATTCCATCTACTTTGTGTGCCCAAGAAGAATGGCTCCTTTTGCCCCATTTTGGACCTCAAGGGGATCAATTACTGTCTTCATGTGCCATGCTTCCGAATAGAGACACTTGGATCTGTCGTCCAAGTGGTGTGCCCGGGGGAATTCCTTGCCTCCCTGGATCTGATGGAGGCTTATTTTCACATTCCAATTTGCATAGAGCCACCAGCAGTACTTTCAGTTTGTGGTCCTCGGCCAACACTACCAATTTCAAGCCTTGCCCTTTGGTCTTGCCATGGCCCCACTGGACCTTCTCCAAGGTCATGGTGGTGGTTGCAGCGGCACTGAGGCACCAAGGCATCCGGGTCCATCATACCTGGATGACTGGCTCAACCGGGCCAAGTCTTATCAGGAGGCACTGTTTGCAGTGTCTCAAGTAGTCAGTTTCCTGAATCATCTCGGCTGGGGGGTAAACCGGACCAAGAGCCATCTTCTGCCAACTCAGTCAATTGACTTTTTGGGGACTTGTTTTGACACAGTGATGGGGCGCGTCTCCCTCACTCAGAACTGGTGCAGGAAGCTCTGTTCTCAGCTCCACGCCTTCCAGTGCCTATCTGCTCCTATGGCCTGGGACTGTCTCCAAGTTCTCGGCTCCATGGTAGCCACCCTTCATTATGTGCTCTGGGCTCGAGCGCACTTGCACCCTTTGCAACACACCCTACTGTCCCGTTGGTCCCCCTTCTCCAGACATCAAACTCTGCTACTCCTTCAGCCTTCCGTGTGTCGCAGCCTCCAATAGTGGCTTTGCCTTCAAAATCTCTTGAAAGGCATTCCCTTGCATCCTTGCATGCCCCGCATTGGGTACTCCTCACAACTGATGGCAGTCTAGCGGGCTGGAGATCACACTACTTGGGACACACAGCACAGGACATGTGGACAGTCCGTGAAACCTCCTGGACAATTGATTGTCTCGAAGCCTGGGCTATCCATCTGGCCCTCCACTCCGTTCATTCTTTTATTTATTTATTTGAAAACTTTTATATACCACCCCTTCCCAGATCAGGGGTGGTTTACATAGAACAATGGAACCAAACATAGAACATTATATAAAATTGCAACTATTTACAAAAAACAGTAGTCATAAACTTAGTAACTATTTACATGTGTACATATCTATTTCTCACATTCTTGTATTATCATTACATGTATGTGATTTTATTATTCATAATTTTTATATGCAATTTTTAATTATTGCTATTTTTTAATTTTAGGCATCTGTTTTTTATCGTGGCTTCATTTTTATTTTTGTCTTTTAATGTATGGTTTAATGTATGCTTTTATGTTTATAGTGTGTTTACCAGTTCCACCCCTGACAAAGGGTAATCGAAACACGGCCTGTGTCGGGTGGATATGGGCCAATAAATGAAAATAAACTTTGTCTTTCCTACAATAATCATGCATTGGACTGGTTTCTGAACATATAGATAGTCATGGCTTAATGGGAGACAGCCAACATGGCTTTAGACAAGGAAGATCTTGTCTTTCTAATCTGTTATGTTTTTTGAAGGTGTGAATAAACAGGTAGACAAAGGTGAGTTGGTTGTTATAGTGCATTTGGACTTTCTGAAAGCCTTTGACAAGGTCCCTCATCAGAGACTTTTGGCAAAACTAAAGAGTCATGGGATAGGAGGCAGTATACTATTGTGGATCAGGAACTGGTTAAAAGATAGAAAGCAGAGGGTAGGGCTAAATGGCCAATTTTCCCAATGGAGAAAGGTGAAAAGTGGTGTACCCCAGGGTTTTGTGCTGGGTCCGCTGCTTTTTGACATATTCATAAATGACCTGGAAAAGGGAATAACGAGTGAGGTTATCAAATTTGCTGATGACACAAAACTATTTAAAGTTGTTAAAACCCAAGAGGATTGTGGAAAATTGCAAGAGGATCTTAATAAATTGGAAGACTGGGCATCAAAATGGCAGATGAAATTTAATGTGGACAAGTGCAAAGTTATGCACCTAGGGAAGAACAACCCAAACTATGGTTACACGATGCAAGGTTCCACATTAGGAACCACCACCCAGGAAAAAGATTTAGGCGTCATTGTGGATAACATGTTAAAACTCTCGGCCCAGTGTGCAGCGGCAGCCAAGAGAGCAAATAGAATGCTAGATATCATAAGGAAAGGAATGGAAAATAAAACAAAAGATATTATTATGCCTCTATATCGTTCCATGGTGAGACCACACCTTGAATATTGTGTGCAGTTCTGGTCGCCGTATCTTAAAAAGGATATAGCGTTATTAGAAAAGGTTCAGAGAAGAGCCGTAAAAATGGTAATGGGGATGGAAGGATACCCCATGAAGAAAGGCTAAAAAGGTTAGGGCTCTTTAACCTGGAAAAGAGACGGTTGAGTGGAGATATGATAGAAATCTATAAATTAATGAACGGAGTGGAACGGGTAAATGTAAATCGATTGTTTATGTTATCAGAATATAGAAAGACTAGGGGACATGCAATGAAGCTTACAGGGTAAACTGTTTAAGACTAATAAAAGAAATATTTTTTCACTCAGCGTGTAATCAAACTCTGGAATTTGTTACTGGAGGATGTAGTAAAGGCTGTTAGTGTAGCTGGGTTTAAAAAAGGTTTGGACAAGTTCCTGGAGGAAAGGTCTATAAAACATTATTAAGAAGGGACCCAGGATATTTATGCTTGACCCAGTACAAGCACTGTGGAACCTGTGTCTTTTGGGGAAACTGCTAGGTACGTATGACCTAGATTGGCCACTGTTAGAAACAGGATACTGGGCTTGATGGACCTTCGTCTGACTCAGTATGTCATATCTTATGTTCTTATGTTCTCGGTGTGATGCTTGGAGCTCCGAGCGAACCCATTTTCATGCCCTACCAGTTTGGTCTTGCAGTATGTGCTCCACCTCTTGCAGTCTGGGCTGGTCTAACTCGGTCAGGGTTCACCTGAATGCCATCTCAGCGAACCACCAGTCATCGAGGGCAAAGCTCTTTCAGGGCAACTGCTTGTCTCTCATTTCATGCAAGGCCTGCTCCTTTCCATGCCCCCTACCCACCCTCCTCCGGTGGAATGGGGCCTCAATGTGGTCCTCACGCAGCTGACTAAGCCGGCCTTTTAGCCCATGGCTACCTACCCGCTGCGGCATATGTCGTGGAAGATGGCCTTCCTGGTGTCTGTCACCTCCACCCGGAGGTCAGCGAACTCCAGGCACTGATGGCCTCGGCACCGTACATGAGGTTTTATAGGAACAGGAGGGGCCTGTGGACTCACCCCAAGTTCTTCCTGAAGGTTGTCTCGGATTTTCATCTCAATCAAGAGATATTGCTGCCCACCTTCTTCCCGTAGCCCCCCGCCGACCATCTGCGAATCTCCACACCCTGGATTGCAAGAGGGTTCTCTCTTTCTACTTGCAGCGGACTCTGGACCACTGCAGATCTGGGCAGCTCTTCATCTCCTTCGATCCTAGTTGTCTGGGGCTGGCGGTCACCAAGCGTACCTTGTCCATCTGGGCGGTGGACTGCATCGCCTTTGCCCAGGCTCAGGCTTGGTTTCTCCTGGACCACCGAGTTATGGCTTACAATGTCTGCGCTCGGTGCTACTGGCATACATCTGCCGGGCTGCCACCTGGTCCTCCACTCACGCCTTCACGGTGCATTACTGCCTGGAGAGGGAGTTCTGTTGGGACAGTGCCTTCTGCCAGGCCGTACTCTGTAATCTGTTCGGGGTTTAAGCAGCCCCTGCCCTCTGACCCTTCTTGTTCCCACTACGAGGAACTTGGCCATTAATGGACCCGGGGTTCTCGGGCTGCTTTCGGCTTTCATTGGCGACTGCTCACGGTGCTGCCATGTTTTTTTTCTACAGGTCCTTGGTAATCTATAGCTAGGGAGTCCCATATGTGAGGACTGATTTCCTGCTTGTTCCTGGAGAAAGCGTAGTTACTCATCTGTAACAGGTGTTCTCCAGGGAAAGCAAGAATCAGTCTTCACAACCCTCCCTCCTCCCTTTGGAGTTGCTATATATTTTTGCCATCTTCTTGAAGGGGGTAAAGCTATGGCACAGCTATGGCACTTGATTGAGTAAGATGGCGCCTTTGGGTGGGAAGGGGACCACACATGCATGGTGGCATTTCAAAGGCTTTCTTTGAAAGTTGGGGAAATGCTCCGTCTGTGCCGACGTCACCCATATGTGAGGACTGATTCCTCCTGTCCTTGGATAACATCTGTTACAGGTGAGTAACTACACTTTAGCATGTACGTATATTTCTCATGTACAGTAAATAGTTTAGCAAGCAAAGTATAAATCACACAGCAAGATATAACAAACTTTCACTTAGAAAATCAAGAGGGCAGAGTCATACTCGTGGCCCCACATCCAGCCCACAAAGCACAGAGAATCGGCCCCAAATTCTGTCTACCATTCTTCAGATAGAAACACAGATTCTGTTTGCTTTTCTGCCTTTTGCAGCATACAATGTATTGTTCACAGTGACTACAAGATCCTTCTTTCTGCATGGCGACTCTTAATGTGGAACCCAACACTGTGAACCTACAGATAGAATTTTTTTTGCTTTCTAAATCACTTTGCACATGTCCACATTATAAGAACATAACATCTCATTTTGGAATACCCAGTACCCAAATCTCCCAAAATGGTTCTAGATGTCTTCATAATGTGCCCTTAATTTAACACATTGCAGATGATACAAAATAATTCAGATTTAATTGCCTCACTTATTGTCACCTTCCCTGATCATTTATAACTATTTAAACTATCTAATTTCTCAACAAACAGGGATGCCCTACATGGAGCGGTGGGTTCACCCCTAAACAAAGACATGGGGAAGGGTGACCTGCACGAAGCGGCAGATGCACCTATTCTTGCCACCTTGCTGGGCAGACTAGATGGACCATATTGGTCTTTATCTGCTGTCATTTACTATGTTACCTTGTTACTATAAATATGCTAAAAAGTACTATTTATTTAACAGATTTTCTATACTGCCTTTAAGCCAAAACAGTTTACAGAGAACAAACAGCAAATAAAGTCGACTGAGTTGCCGTTACTTAGAACTAGTCCCAGTATAGACTCTTTGGGTACTCCACTATTCATCTTTTACTGAGGGACTGACCAGTTTAGTCCTACTCTCTGATTCCTATCTTTTAACCATTTTCCTGTCCATAATAAGGCATTGCCTCCTATGCCATGATGGCTTAATTTCCTAAGGAGTGTCTCATGCCTTTTGAAAATCCAGGTGCATGATATCGAGCGGCTCACATGTTTTATTAATGCCTTCAAAAAAAGCTAATAGATCAGCAAGGCAAGACTTTGCTAAATCCATGTTGGCTGTCATTCATTAATCTATGTCTAACTGTATGATCATTTTTTCAGCATAGCTTCTCTCATCTTCTGCAGCAACAACATCTGGCTCAGTGGTCTGTAGTTTTCTGTATACCCCCTGGAGCCCTTTTTAAAAGCTATTATACGGCCATCCTCTATGCCGGAGTGAAGAATCCTTTGTGCTCCTTAGGAGTTTCAAGTCACATTACCCGTTAATACTTTTCATTGTACTGTTATTGGAGAATAATTAGAGATGTGCAGTTACTTCATATTTTGGTTACAACAGAAACAGTTCTGCTCTGTGAAGTAAGAGTGAAGGATGATTTTTGGAATCTCTCAAGTGTACGATATGCATGCTAGCATTGTGGAATGTCAGTTCATGTTAAATGAGGAGGTGGTTTATATCTGCTTAATGTTTACTGCAAGAATTGACTGGTGTTAGAGCATGATAGCTGTACATAGGCCACAGTAGCCTGAAGTTGGAATCTAAATTTAGAATCTTGATTGAAGTGTTTGATCTCCTACCATTTTGCAGTGCTTTGAGCTGAACTCTGATCTTGTTTCTAGCATCTTTTGAGGAATGAAAGGAACAACCGAGCTATTTCAGTAGAGTGCTGACAGGAAGAAAAGGAGCAAAGCTTGGCTGCAGGCGAACTGTTAGAAATTGTGATAGACTCAAGAGAGAGAATCCTAGGCTGGAAAGCATTTGCATATTATACATGAGTAGGTCAGGGTTCCTGAGAATATCTTTCTAATGCAGCCACTAAATCATGCTGGTGGGCATATTGACTGTTTTACATAAAATAGCTTCCATATCGTCCTGCTAGACCAGTCCAGACAAGTGAGTTGTGTTCTCCTACCAGCAGGTTGGTGGAGACAAAGAACCAATGAAAAGCCCAGGTTTCAATGACATCACTCTCATGCTTCTATTCGTCTCAGCCACCAGAGGGTCCCTTCAGTTCTTTCTTTGTCTCCAGCAGATGGTGGATGGGATTTTTTCTTCTCCGAAGAAAAACTAAAGAATTGAGAGGAAAAGATTGATGAAAAACACTCATGACAGACCACTTTGAGGGTCACTCTTGAGCGTGACGTGGGAGGCTCCACTAGACTGCGATCTTTTCGGTAGCCATTGGAGGACCAAAAATTGGTTCAACTCCACACTCTTATGCTGGATAAGAGACTGTTGAACAGCCAGAAATTTGGAAGGATCTGGATGGATGAAAGAATTCAGCAGCCTCACACAACCTCAATACCCCCTCCCTCCTCCTTTGTCCCCCCTGGTCTCTCCTGAAGATTGCAGAGGAATCTGCCTGCTATCCACCTTAAACGCAATGCTGCCAAGCCACAGAAACAGTTTTAGGGGAGTAGAGCTGATCCTGGCACGGATCATCTGCCTAGTACTCTCAGACTTGATCTCGTCATTATCCTTGTTGGGAGCTCCCGATTCTGTTTGTGTGGGACGCAATTCGGGGTGGACTTCTGGCGACCGTTGGTGCTGTAAGGGGGTTTCCCGTTGTTTTCTGCTCACACTAGTAGCATGTTTAATATTGTGCTCCTGATGGTCATGCGGTCCTTGCACACATTCCGCCTGAGCGGCTCCAACGCACATTCGTTCCTTGGTGCCTCGAATGCATGTTGCAATAAAAGCGCAGTTAACACACACCTTTCGGACCACCGTGACCTTAGTGCCCACTGTTGTGAGACGTGCCTTAACTCTCTTCTTCCAGGAAATGTTGTTTAGTTTGTGGCAAGCAAGGCACCTTTTCTCCGGTTTCTGTTCTCTGCCTTTCTTGCATGACTGCTTCGGAGTCATCCCTGGAGGGTCTATTTTCTCTCTTTCAGCTGAGGGATGCTGTTAGTCTGACTTTGTCTGCTTCATGGCAGGAGGTGGTGGATGGCACTGCGGGTAAGGATATTCAGCTGGCCGGAGGCTATGGTGACCATGTTGTGGGCCTCTCCCCATCCTCTAGGGCATCAATGGTGACTATGCCCCTTAGTGTTGGGGTCATTTCTGTGAGGAGAGCTTCCGGAGTCTGGATTGTCCTCCCTGGGATTCTTTTCCTTTTATAGAAGGCCTGGTCATTCTGGCATGGAAATTCAGATCCTATGACCTCTGGTTTCCCCCGAGTGCAGTCTCATGAGGGGCAGGCTGAGAGTGGAAGCCCTGTTTGAATGATGACTAAGAGTCCCCGGCAAACGGTGCCCCCTGGAAATGGGGATCAGCTGCAATCTGTCTGAGATTTGTCCTATGACTTGGATTGAGATGTTTTATGTGATGAAGTACTTTCTCTTTCACAGGCTTGTGAGAGGTCAGTGTTATCCATCTGTTCCGGGAGTAGGAACTAGAAGCATTGATAGAAACATAGAAATATGATGACAGAAAAAGACCACATGGCCTATCTAGTCTGTTCTTCCATACCTTGAGCTTGGCGGATGCTCCAGCCATGGAGCAGGAACCAAAGAGGCATCAAATCTTGCAAGGGGTGCAGAAATCCATTATTGTTTCCCATTCCCAGAGGTGCTCAAGGGCCTGTTCCAGTCAGAATAAGATTCCCCCATCTCCATGCCTAAGGGGTTAAGGGTGTATAAGAAGATGCATGCTCTCCCAAGAAGGGAGTACATTGTGTGGTTTGATATTTTCAAGGTGGATGTGCAGGTCACGACTGTACCCAAATGGATCACCATTCCTGTGGATGGCGGATTGGCCTTGAGAGAAACTCTGGACTGAAAAATGGATTTGTGTTGAAGAACCAGTTCGCTGTGGCAGCTGCTAGTCTTCAGTTGGCGGTATTTGCTGACCTGAACTTTTGGGCCCTAGCCCAATGGATTCAGTCTCTTCTGCTGGATGAATCTACCTCTCTTTTGGAGTCTGCTATGGCCATCCTTTCTGATGCATGTATGATCTGGTATGTCTATCGCCCAGGCATTGTGCCCTGTTGATGGTGACATGGCGTTGACTTGGCTTTGACATGGGGCAATGGACTCCTCTTCCAAAGCCCTTTTGTCCATCTGGTCTTAGATGGGTGTTTCTGTTGGGTCTGATTGGGAGAAGCAGGTAAAAGGACCTAGTAGGTGAGACAAAATCTTCTGTGTTCTGGAGGACAGGTCCAAGGGGCCTGTGTAGCGAGCAGGAGCTCCTTTTCCATCAGCCTCTGCCCGCTCCTCACAGGAGCGTGGGTCAGACTCCCGGGGGTCTCGGGAATTCCATCACTACCGGCCTGGAGAGCCCTTCTTCCCCTTATGGACTCGGCTCTCCTTCAGTCCTTTCATGTAGCACATGGGCCCAGGGACTCTGTCCCCTCCAGAGGAAGCCCTTCCCAGGCTGTGCAATGAAGGTTTGGAGGCCCATTCCCTTGTTTCTCCAGTTGGAAGAAGGCTCTGCCTTTTCAGGAATGAGTCCAGGATACCAAGGATTGCTGTGTGCTAGATATCTTTCATTTTGGCTATGTCCTGGAATTCAAAGAGCCGATTTCAGATGCTTTTGTTCTCTCCCTTTGTGGGTTTGTGATCAAAAGTGCTGCTGTGCCAGACCACCTTGGACAAGTTGCTGCACCTAAAGGCGGTGATGCAAGTCCCTGCGGATGAGCGGGGCAAGGGCAAATATTCCATCTAATTCGTGGTGTCCAAAAAAAAAAAGAGGGGATGGTTCTTTCCGGCCCTTTCTGGACCTTAAGAGTGGTGTCCTTTTTGGAAAGCCTTGGCTGGGTGATCAATCTGGGAAAGAGCCAGCTGTTGCCTTCCCAGTCCCTGGAGTTCCTGGTAGCATGTTTCAACACTCGAATGGGCAGAGTTTTACTTGCCAAAGGAGAAAGTCAAGACTGTTGGATTGCCTGATGCTGTTCTGTGTGCTGCAGCTCCCAGAGTCTGGGATTATCTTCAGCTCCTTGGATTGATGATGATGACCATAGAGATGGTACCATGGGCACATTCTCACATGCAGCTTCTCCAGCGGTCCTTGTGGACTCTGTGGTCCCCAAGTTCTCAGGAGTTCAAGTGCAGGCTCTCACTCCCAATGATGGTGGCGGCAGCCCTGTCATCTGAGGAAGGGCCCGAAAAGGACATTTAAATCCCCAGCGCTGGAAGGCACAAAACAGACCCCAGCTGCCCGACCCGATCAGCGTTAGCCACAGAGAGTGGAAGGTAAGCTCCTCCCACTCCCTGCAGCTAAGGCTAATCGGGCCCAAAGAGGACATTTTAAATCCACAGCGCCAGAAGGCGTGACCTTGCCTGGCAGATCCACACCTGAGGACCTTGCCAGAGGGCCCTTTGGCATGGAACTAGGCAAAGATACTTCCGGAAATAATCCTAGACAGGACAAAGCATAGCCAATGGAAATCAGCCGCACCAAACAACCAGTAACCCAAATAGATACCTCTCAAAACAAAATTGGAAGCAAGATAATTGGAATTCCACTCTGCCACGAGCCATTAAAATCTGAGGAACCTCAAGCTCATCAACTTCACACCAAACGGTACCTGCTCTTTGCTATAAAACAGAAAATCTACAATCTAACACCTTCAAAAAAACAAAAAAAAACCCATCAACACATGCTTTCCATCTATGCCTCAATCTACACTGCTCTGACAATCCTTGCACAATGCTGCACATCTGCAATATTCTTCTTCACTCACTCCCCTCTCTATCCTTACCTCACGGCCCTTACAAAAAAGATCTTCCATTGAGACAAAGAAATATTCACAACCTCATACAAATTCCAAGACTCCATCACCAATCACCACCACAACATACAAGTCCACCAGTACACAGAACCTGAAATGCGCCCTCATCAATGCACGCCCAGTCTGCAATAAAAAAAAAAAACATAATCAATGACTTCATCACAACTAACAACTTAGATATCCTCTTTGTTGCCAAAACATGGCTCACAGAAACTGACACAATACTTCTAAATCAGCTGAAGCCCCACAACTACTCAATATTCCACTGCCCACACAGAAGAGGTGGAGGGGTCCTCATAATAACAAAATCCCATCTTATCTTCAACAAACTCAGTGTGGACACCACAGATGGAATAGACCACATGTCTATAACAAACATCTAATGATTTATCAAATTATGATTATTTGTACTTTCTTTTATACCGCCTCTTCCAGAGATCAGATGCGGATCAAATATTCTGGGAATCTTAGTTGAGAACTCCTGCCCAAACAAGGACCTCATACTCCTTGGAGACTTAAACTTCTCCTCAACTCCTGCCAAACAAGCTGCTGCATTCTTAGATGCAATGTCTGCATTGGAAAAGGTAACATATTGGATCTCATCTTCACCAACTCCAAACCAATGCACAGTGCAATGTCTGCAATGGAAAAGGTAATATATTGGATCTCATCAATTCCTTACCAATGCACAGTGCACTCTCCCTCCCTCCAGTCCTTCTATCTGTCCCATGGTTGGACCGTTCAATAATAAATTTCCAACTAGCATGCTCCATTACAAATAGCCATACCCACCTAAATCCAACTCCAAGAAATTTCAAACTCTTTAACAAAAAATCCTTCACAGATGGACACACAGTCATCGACATTGACATTCTAGTACTAAAATGGAACCAGGTCATTGGTAATGCAGCAGAAGAACCACCTACCCAATGTTCTGCCAACAAATCTTAAACACAATAGTACTCATCTGAACTCAGACACCTCAAGAGTCAGTTACGAAAGTCAGAGCGTAAATGGAGAAAATCAAAACTAACACATGACAGAAATACCTACATGTTACTATTAACAGAATATTGAACAGAAACGGACAAATGCAAAAATCTATCTATACAAAAATCATAAACAAATCAATCAACTGACCAAAACAACTCTTCGAGATAGTAAGGAATCTAATTAAACCCCCTCCCTCTTCATCCAAGGATGCCACCCCTCACCCATAGGACCTTGCAAACCACTACCAAACACTCAACTCACTGCAATCGCCACCTCTACTGATACCTCCTACCACTAATACCAACAACACCTGGTCCACTTTTAACCCCATCAACAAAGGAGACATTGAACATACTATTACCACATTAAACTCAACTACATCACCATCTGACCCATGCCCAGTATACTGGGTCAAAACCTCCAAAGAAGAACTTAGTCCAAGTCTGATGAGAATAGTCCAATTATCTCTACAACAGGGCTATATGCCCAAACAACTCAAATCCCTCCTCCATCAGTCCCACTTTAAAAAATACAAACCAATGATCCTACAGCATATAGGCCATAGCAAGCCTTCTATTCATGATAAAGATAATTGAAAAAATCTTTCAACAGCAACTTCAGGACTATCTTGACACCTACGCACCCCTGGACCCACAGCAGCACAGCTTTAGACCCCACCATGGAGTCAAAACGCTCCTCACATTACTCTTAAATACACTGATCAAAGGAACACAGAGACCACACCAAGGATTCATTCTAATATTTCTGGATATCTCACCAGCTTTTGATACCATCAATCACAACATTCCTCCTGCAGAGCCTCTATTCCATCGGTATCCAAAGAAATGTTCTGACATGGTTCCACTCATACCTCTCTGACCAACAACAAGTCAACATCAGTTGTTGCAATTCATCCCTCCCCTTTTCACAAATCCAAGGCTCCTCACTGTCAGCTCGCCTCTTCAATATTTACCTTCAACCATTATGTTCAATTATCCAATCACATAATATAATGATCTAATGATCTATGCATCATTTGATACCAACAAACCAGAAGACGGAATAACAAACTGCTTCTCAGACATACCACATTGGTTGTCTAACAACTTCCTTCTAATCAATTGCAGGAAAACCAAAATACTATTCCTAACCAAAGATTCCAGGTTCAATGTACCATCCTCAATAGTGTTAAACAATACAAGCGTGGAAGTAAAACAAATGGGCATTACTAGTGATTAGCAACTCACCCTAAAACCACACACAAATGCTGCAACAAAACTAATATACCACAAAATCTGAACACTCTGACATCTCCGCTCCCTACCAGATCCATCCAACTTCCGTACTGCCTTTCAAGCTATCATAACACCGTACTTTGACTATTGCAAGTCCATTTATCAAGGATTACTTAAAGCCACATTGCTTCCCTTCCAAACAGCACTACACACTGCCGCATGTATAGTCCAAAGAGTGACAAAGTATGATCATATTACACACATTCTAAATCAACTCCACTGGCCCCCTTTATTCAGCCAAATACGCTATAAAATCCTACTCCTAACCTTCAAAATTATCAACAACCAATCATCACACTACCTCCAATCTCTACTAAACTCCTCCAACACAAGCAAAAGAAAACAAAACACAATAAACATCCTAAATATACCACAGTAGTTCCAACAATCTAGAACTCTCTACCAGGATATCTCCGAGCTACAAACAAACTCCCCACATTCTGAAAGCTCCTCAAAACCTACCTATTTAATGAACACTATGGCTCCATCATATAACTCCTCCCCCCATTCCCCATCCCTCTCCCTTCTCCTTCCTCCCCTCCTCTATCTCCCAGCAGAAAGCAAATAATCTGTTAATATATATAACTTTTAGACAAACCTCATACCCCAATGTAAATAAGTTCCTTTGTTACATGTGATA
Organism: Ichthyophis bannanicus; assembly: GCA_033557465.1. NCBI lineage: Eukaryota > Metazoa > Chordata > Amphibia > Gymnophiona > Ichthyophiidae > Ichthyophis > Ichthyophis bannanicus. The sequence goes on along the minus strand of CM066035.1, from coordinate 920,363,744 downwards.
AGTTGTATTGCATTTGTTCAATTTGTATATGTATATAAGTTCTCCTTGTTCTCTGTAAAAATGTTGTTGAAATCTACATCGCCTTGCCCCCATGAAAAGCGGGATAAAAATCCAGCCAAATAAATAAATAAAAATAAGGGTGTGATACTGGACGATTTCTCCTGGATCCTACTGATGACAGATGCCAGTCTTTCAGGCTGGGGAGCCCATTGCCCAGACTGTATCGCCTAGAGCTGTTGGAACCTCAGGGAAGCGATATGGTCCATCAACCATCTCAAGGTGAAGGCCATCAGGTTGGCTCTTCTGCATTTCGGGACCCTGGTCGTATGCTGGGCAGTTTGAGTGTTTTTTGACAATGCCACAGTGGTGGCTTTTGTCATTCAGCAAGTCGGCACAAGAAGTGCCGAGGTAACTCTGGAGATGGCTCTCCTGTTTACCTGGGTGGAGAAGAACTTTCTAGCCTTGTCAGCTCAGCATCTTGTGGGGGTTGACAGTGTGGAAGCGAACTTCAACTGTCACTCTGGATCCTGGAGAATGAGAATTAGAGTTCAATCAGGAGGCTTTTCAGTTGATTCTGCGCTGGTGGGGTTGCCCTGAAATGGATCTGATGGCGATCTGCTCCATTGCCAAAGTTTGCCACTTCTTGAGTCACCACACGGAGGCAAGTTCCAAGGCTATCGACACCCTGACCCAGCCTTGGCCAAATCAGCACCTGCTGTTCATGTTTTCTCCAGGGCCCCTGGTAGGGCGTATGATTGGGCATATAGAATGCCACCCAGGCAGGATTGTTCTGGTGCCATCAGATTGACCGAGGAGAACGTTGTTTGCAGACCTGATGCAGCTCCTACAGGCACCTTCTCTTCTGTTACCTCCATCTCAAGACTATTGTGGCAAGGACCGATAGTACTGGAGGACCCGGTTCCCTTCTCGCTTATGGCTTGGCACTTGAAAGGAGATGGCTAGTGTGTAAGGGTTACTCTCCAGTAGTAGTCTTCATTCTGCACGGAGCCCGGAGGAGGTTTACCAAGCTAGCATATGTGTGCAGATCCTGGTGTCTCTGTGAGCAATGGTGTGGTGCTCAGCAGTTGGCTCCTGAGGTGGCCAAGGTGCTATCTCTGCTGGCCTGTCTATAGGATGGACTGGAGAAGGACATTTTCCTTAGCTCTCTGAAGGTTTAGGTGGCAGCTTTGGCCTGTTTCTGAGGTCCAGAGGCTCGTAAGTCTCTCTAGCCTTGCACCTGTACGTCTCGCGCTTTCTCCAGGGGGTTCGGTGTCTGCATCCTTCTCTTCGATCTGTGGTCCCTTCTTGGGATCTGTGTCTGGTGCTCATGGTCCTGATGTCAGCACCCTTTGAGCATTTGAAGCGTACTACTTTGAAGGATTTGATGCTCAAGATGGTCGTCTTAGTTGCGATTTATTCCGCAAGGTGGATTTCTGAGCTGCAGGCTTTGTCTTGCCAAGATTCTTATCTGTCCTTTTCAAAGGAGACAATTTCTATTCGGCCTGTGCCTTCCTTCTTGCCCAAGATGCTTTCTCCTTTTCATGTGAACCAGGTGGTCTGCCTGTCCTCTAAGGAGCAGTGTCAGGGGAAAGATAAGGATCTTCGCCTTGTGGATGTACGGAGGGTGCTTCTCTGGTATTTAGAGGTTAGGCGTTCCTTTCATAAGTTCAACCATTTTTTTGTTCTGTTTGCTGATCCATGCAAGGGTGGCATGTGGCTCAGTCTACTTTGGGGCACTGGATTAAGGAGGCCTTTGCCTTGGTGTATCTGTTACAGAACCAGTTGGTTCCAGAGGGTTTGCATGCCTATTCTACCCGAGCGCAGGCATCCTCGGTGGAATGGAGCTCAGTAACACCTGCAGATATTTGTCAGGCAGCAACGTAAGCATCACTTTCCACTTCTGTCAAATATTACTGCTTGGATGTCCATGTTAGGGTAGACATGTTTGACCCAAGAATTTTGCGAGCTGCTGTGTCTTCTTCCCGCCTAGTGGGATTGTAGCTTTGGTACATCCCACTTATCTGGACTGATCTAGCAGAACGATATGGAAGGTGACATTTTACTTACCAGTTAATGTCCTTTCCTTGAGTCCTGCTAGACTAGTCCAGGGCCCACCCCTGGAACGGTATTGCTCTGTTCTTCTGCTGCGGTACACTTGGTTCCACTATGATTTTTATACCTGGCTGTGCCTATTGACAGCCTTATGTTTATGCTTTCCTGTACATAGTGCTCTACTGTTGATTACTCATTGTTGCCGATGGTTGAGGTTGTGTGGGGCTTGCCATGTTTCTCCCCTATGCTTTGGGATGAATACTGAAGGGGACCTCTGGTGGCTGTGGCAAATATAGGCATGGGAGTGATGTCATTGAAACCTAGGCTTTTCATTGGTTCTTTGTCTCCACCAATTTGTTGTTAGGGGAACACAACCCACTTGTCTGGATTGGTCTAGCAGGACTCAAGGAAAGGACATTAACTGGTAAGTAAAATGTCACCTTTCTTCATCTGCAGGTGGTCACAAAAGAATGCATTTTAATAAATGCAGGAATAGATAGTGGGGAAAGAAATAAAAGAGTGTGCGAGAATGTGGCAATGCCCGAAACCCTGAGGAAACATGGTTGGTATAGAGATTGATCTGTAGAAACTGGGTAGTAGGTGGAAGGAATGGCAGAGGACAGGACAGGTGCTCTAGGTAGGAAACCTGCTTTGCCGATAGGTCAGGATAGAGCAGGGAGAGAAGGGGGTGGATGTGCTAGTAATCTCATGATAAAATTAGGTACTAACTTAAAAAAACAATCACCCCTCCAGGATACACACTTAAGCTACAGAGGAGGTAGACCTTGTCTGAGCCATTAAAGGAGAATGAGAGCTGCTTAAGAAACATAAAGTAAATTGCATTAACATTTCTATGGGTAAGAGAGTGCTTTATCTGTAGAAGCGGGATTTTGTAGAATTATCTACCTGAGAATTGGATAAACTTAGGTGTGTGCAGCTTGTATGCACATTAGTTTATCTGGACTGAGCAGAGGTGTTCTTGGGGGGGGGGCTTGCACTTGCTTACTTTAGAAAATTCAAGTAATTGGGTATAATTTCCAACTGCAGAAGAACACTCAGAGTAGAAATGTAATCTATAGTACTGTCCATTTAAAGTTGCATTGTGGACTTGGCAGAAATTAAGTAGCTTGGAGAGTAGGAAGCTCAGTGCTCTCCACCAGGGAGAACAGACTGTTATAGTTTCACTTGGTAGAATTACAGTTTATTTGCAATATAATTCTTGAGTGAGGTTTCCTTTATAATTGAAGTCTGTGTGTACAAGTGATGTTTTACTTTTATCGTTTGTAGCTGTCTAACATGGAGATTCCACACCAAGGAGTCCAGGTGGAAGGCGATGGTTTCAGCCATGCTATACGCTTGTTAAAGTAAGAAGATACCCCTGCCTATGCTAATTTTATTTTCCCTAAAAAACACAGTGTAAACGGAAGGGTCCATATCGTGTCAGTTTGCACCAAAGGTTATGTGCTTGCCTTGCCTGCATGTGTCCAGATCTCCTGCCCCATCAGAACTCAGGCCTTTCCCACCTCTTGACTTAAGCTCAGCAGGTCAGTGGTATGAGGCAGTAAGGACTGCTGGCCCACATTTTTGCTTTGATTTTGGTGGTGAAAGTTACTGTGACTCTTTGCTCCCTCACAGAACTTCACGAACAAAGAGCTCATGGGAAGGACATTAGTGGATTTCTTGGGCGAAGTTAGTAAGCCACTGGCAAAAAGGAATTAACTGTTTTTAGTAAATGAAGCCAGCTTCTGTTTTGCAAAATTTAGCAGTTTGCTTTGAAAAAGCAGGTAGATTATTCATAAGAAACAGCAGTTTCTCGTGTGTGTTTTTTTAAAAGGCTCTTCTTGTAAGCAGCATTAGCTGAATTCCTTATAAGCTGACTTGCAACACTTCATCTCCAGGAACAAGCAGGAATGAGTCCTCACATATGGGTACGTCGGTACCGACGGAGCCTGCGCGGGAATGCTCCCCAGCTTCCCAGGATGAAAGCTTTTGGGGCATTCCACAGCGCATGCGCGCTGCCTTCCCGCCTTTCATGACCAACTCTCCTCAGTTCTTCTTTTCCGCGGAGCCAGCAGGTCGTGTTCCTGTCACCGCTGAAGAAGTTCTTTATTTTAATTTATTTCTTTGGTCGCGTGTCTGCCTTCCCCGACACTGGACCGGTACCGCCGGTCTTTTCTTTTCTTTTCTTTAAAAAAAAAAAAACTATCTTTTTTCCTCACTTGGTGTATTTTCTTCTTAGGCCTCCAGGCCCACAAGAAATTTTTCCCTTATGGAAAAACCAGTCTCCGGGTTCAAAAAATGCACTAAGTGTAGCGGTACAATTTCTGTCACAGATACCCATGAATGGTGTCTGAAATGTTTGGCGCCTGAACACTCCATCCCGGATTGCCAGTCCTGTTCTCTAATGTCTAAACGAGGGTTACAGAACCGGGCAGCCAAGCTCCATGTGCTGTTTCCCACGGATGCACCGGCGGTGGCATCGACATCTTCCAGGTCTTCCTCTCCTGATGGGTCTCAGGTAACCAAACATACTTTTAGTAGGTCCTCGAAGGGCAAATCTCCCTCTAAGCATCGAGATGCCTCCGGGCTTGCCCTCGAGGATCCTGCCCCAGCCAAACAACCCCGGCGGGAAGCTGCGGCTTCCAAAGCTCCTCCTATGGGTTACAGGTTGACATCGATGGCACGGCCTCGACCGATCACCTGTTAGACTGCTCTGGGGTACCGGCACAATCTCCCATTACCGACATCCAGGCAGTCGTGGCGTCCATGGATCACACTGTGCAATCCATGCAGCAGGCTATATTGGCTTTCATTAAGGCTGCGACGCCGACGGTACCGCAACAAGCTCCGTTGTCAGTACCGGTACCAACTTCGATACCGGTACCGGCTGCATCGACATCGGCCAGGATACCGATTCCGGCTCCCTGTCCTGGGCTCTTTCTTGGTACCGATCCGGTACCAGGAACACCCGATATCGGTACCGATTGATACGCCTATCGATCTTTGGAATCGAGCAGACGATACTTCGATTCTTCTGATGATTCTGATTCATCGGATGAGTCCCCTGAAGTATCTGTCACCCTTCCTGAGGAGCCCTCTTCTCCAAAAAGGAGAATGTCTCCTCCAGAGGATTTGTCCTTTCAAGACTTCATAATAGAAGTAGCTAAAGGACTCTCTATTTCAGTAACCTCTGAAAAAGAACCTAGAGCAAAAAAATTAGATATTTTGGGATACTCTAAGGTTCCCAGAGAGGCAGTCACCTTGCCAATTCATGAAATTCTTCAAGAACATTTGATTGAATTGTGGGAGACTCCTCTCACCCTTTCTCCTCATTCTCTTAGATTGGACAATATGTACCGTGTCCCCCCTCCTCCTGGATTTCAAAAAAACTCAGCTTCCTCACCACTCCATTGTGGTGCAGTCAGCTATGAAGAGGATAAAGAGTACCAAAAGACACTCTTCTACTCCTCCAGGAAGAGAATGCAGGACCTTGGATGCTTTTGGTAGGAAACTCTTCCAAGCTAGCATGCTTATTGCCAGAATCAATTCATATAGCCTTTATATGGGTATGTTTCTGAAGGAGGTTGCAGAAAAGCTGCACAACTTTCTCCCTTTTATTCCAGAGGATAAAAGGGATGAGTTCCTTCTTTGGCTTAAGCATACTCAGGACATTTCAAAGTTTTCCAACAGGGCAGCCTTTGATTCTTTTGAAGGTGCCAGCAGAGCCTCAGGCATTGCTATAGCTGCTCGTAGAATTGCTTGACTCCAGGCTTCTGATCTAGAACCCTGGGTTCAGGATGGTTTAGGAAATCTGCCCTGTACAGGTGAAAATCTATTTGGCAAAGAGTGGCAAATTAAAGCCACTCAAATGGATGCAGAAAATGCTGCTCTGGATAGACTTTCTAAGTCTACCTCCACTCCGGCCAAGAAAAAATCTTTTAAAAAGTCTTTTTACAAAAAGGGCAGATTTCCTTCCACTTCTGGTCAACAGTCTTCTACAGGTCGTTTAGCTACTAAGCGTCAGCAACCTAAACAGGCCAGGCCTAAACCTGCAGGGGCTGCTGCAACCCAGCAGTCCCAACCCCCTCAGGGTTTTTGACTTGATACTAGAGAACTTAACCTTTCTGGCTCTACAACAACCAGAGCCTCTCACCATTCCAGGAAGGTTAGCTCATTTTGCTCCCAGATGGGAGCAAATCACATCAGAGCAGTGGACCCTCTCTATCATAAGAGAGGGCTACAAACTTCATTTCTCAGACCTTCCTCCCTACACCAGGGTGAGACACTTCAAGTCTCCCACATCCCTCGATCTTCTGGATCAGGAGGTGACTACCCTTCTGGCCCAGAGGGCCATAGAAGCAGTTCCGCTTCTTCAACAAGGGTCAGGGTTTTACTCCCCCTATTTTCTCATCCCAAAGAAAACAGGGGGATTCAGACCCATTCTAGATCTCAGAGAATTGAACAAATTCCTATGCAAGGAGAAGTTCAAGATGCTTTCTTTAGGCACTCTCCTTCCATACCTACAGAGTCAGGATTGGCTTTGTTCTCTAGATCTCAAGGATGCGTACACTCATATACTCATCCATCCATCCCACAGAAAATTCCTACGTTTTCTGTTCCAGGGAAAACATTACCAATACAGAGTGCTTCCTTTCGGTCTAGCCTCTGCTCCAAGAGTGTTCACCAAATGCATGGCAATAGTTGCTGCATTTCTACGCACTCAGGGAATATTTGTCTTCCCATACCTGGACGACTGGCTCATCCGAGCTCCATCTTAGTCAGAAGCCCAAATTTCCCTGGACCGCACCAGGCGCATTCTGCAGTATCTGGGACTTGTGGTAAACCTCCCAAAGTCTCAGCTCACCCCTACTCAGTCCCTAGAATTCATAGGGGCCTGGTTGGACACCACTACTGCAAGAGCCTATCTTCCTCAGGCTCGTTGCCAACGTCTAGTGCAGTTAGCCTCCCAGATTCAGTCAAAGAGCCACTTAACTGCTCGGGAGATGCTACAACTACTAGGCCACATGGCTTCCACAGTGCATGTGGTGCCCTATGCTCGCCTACACATGAGAGCAGCTCAATGGACTTTGTCCACACAGTGGACTCAAGCATCAGGAGCTCTCTCAGACCAAATAGCAACCTCCAAACGTCTCTTTTGGTCTCTCCAATGGTGGATGTCAACTCAAAATCTGTTGCTGGGGTCCCCCTTCCAACCTGTGTTACCCCAAGCAACCCTCACAACAGATGCCTCCCAAACAGGTTGGGGAGCTCATCTACAAGACCTCTCCACCCAAGGCACTTGGTCCCCACAGGAGACCTCTCTTCATATGAACCACTTGGAACTGCGAGCAGTGTTCCTAGCTCTCAAGGTCTTTCATACCCTCCTCAGCTACAAGACCGTCCTCATTCATACGGACAATCAAGTAGCCATGTTTTACATAAACAAGCAAGGAGGAACTGGCTCTCTGTCGCTTTGCAACGAAGCTCTAAAATTATGGGCCTTCGCCAGAGAGCATCAGATCCATCTCCTGGCAGTATACCTCCCAGGAATCCAAAACTCTTGGGCAGACAGACTCAGTCGAGTTCTGCTTCCACACGAATGGTCCCTGCACATGGATCAGGTACTCAGAATCTTCCAGGAATGGGGAACCCCGGACATAGACCTCTTTGCAAGTCCGTGGAATGCCAAACTTCCCCGGTTCTGTTCCAGAATTCCGTGTCAGGGAGCTCTGGCCAAGGATGTCTTCCTCCTTCATTGGGGTCAGCGCTTCCTGTACACCTTTCCACCCATTCCTTTGATTCCCAAGACTCTGTTCAAACTTCAGAGGGATCAAGGATCTATGATCCTCATAGCTCCACGTTGGCCACGCCAAGTGTTGGCCACGCCCTCTACTTCTGCATCTCTCCCAAGCCCCCTCCCTGGACTTGGGAGCTGCTCCAGACCTTCTGTCTCAGGAGGAGGGGACTTTGTGGCACCCAAACCCCAAGTCCCTTCACCTCAGAGCTTGGTTACTGAAGGCCTAGACCTTCAAGACTTCAATCTTTCTCAGCAAGTGAAGGATATCGTCCATGCTTCCAGGAAACCTTCCACTAGGCGTTCCTATGCTTTTAAGTGGAAAAGATTTTCCATTTGGTGTGCTCAAAAGGGTCTTGACCCTCTGGCACTTCCTGTGAATTCTCTATTGGAATATCTCCTGCATCTTTCCAATGCAGGCCTTAAGACGAATTCAGTAAGGGTCCATTTAAGTGCTATTGCAGCATCCCTTAAGCCTATCAATGGACAACCTGTTTCCTCCCATCCTCTTATTGCAAGATTCATGAGAGGCCTAACTTTAACTAAACCTCCCATTCGACCTCCTCCGGTGGCATGGGACTTAAACTTGGTTCTTGGTCAGCTTATGAAGCCACCTTTTGAACCCTTAGCCACTACCTCCTTGAAATTTCTTTCCTGGAAGGCTATTTTCCTTATTGCAATCACTTCTGCTCGCCGCATCAGTGAACTGCAGGCTTTAGTGGCTAATCCACCTTATACAAGGTTCCATCATGATAAGGTAGTCCTTAGGACAAATCCTCACTTTATGCCTAAAGTGGTCTCACCTTTTCATCTTAATCAAGAGGTATATTTACCTGTCTTTTTTCCAGCTCCTCATGCATCCAGTGCTGAGAGGAACCTTCATACTCTAGATTGTAAAAGAGCTCTTGCTTTTTACTTACACAGGACACAGCAACATAGAAAGTCTTCCCAGCTTTTTGTTGCTTTTGATCCTTCTCATTTAGGACTTCCAGTCTCTAAAAGAACACTGTCCAATTGGATTGCTCAGTGTTTTTCTTTTGTTTACCAGAGTAAGAACCTTTCTCTGGAGGGCCATGTAACAGCTCACAATGTGAGGGCCATGGCCACCTCTATGGCTCATCTTCATTCTGTCTCCATTGACCAGATCTGTCGAGCAGCCACTTGGGCCTCGGTTCATACCTTCACAGCCCATTACTGTTTGGACAAGGACTCCCGCCGGGATGCCTTGTTTGGTCAGGCTGTCCTCAGACACCTGTTCCATTCTTGAACAACTCCTGCCCTCCTTCCCTGAATGGATGCCTGAGATCCATAGGAAGACGAGGAACCCTCCAGGGTCTCATACCCTTGGGGATCTCCCAGGCATCTCAGCTAGGGAGTCCCCCATATGTGAGGACTCATTCCTGCTTGTTCCTGGAGATAGCACAGTTACTTACCTGTAACAGGTGATCTCTGGGAACAGCAGGAATTAGTCCTCACAACCCTCCCACCTCCCCTAGGAGTTGTATCTCTCTCTCTGTCTTTCCTTTCCTATCTCTCTCTATTGTCTCAGCTTTAAACTAGAACTGAGGAGAGTTGGTTAGGAAAGGCGGGAAGGCAGCGCGCATGTGCTGTGGGATGCCCCAAAAGCTTTCATCCTGGGAAGCTGGGGAGCATTCCCGCTCAGGCTCCGTCGGTACCGACGTACCCATATGTGAGGACTAATTCCTGCTGTTCCCAGAGATCACCTGTTTACAGGTAAGTAACTGTGCTTTCCCTGCCCCTCACCCCCCCCCAACTCCCCAACTAGCAATTTTGACTGCTGTCATTGCCCTCCTGAGGCTGTGGTGTATTACAAGGATGTAGTCTGCATGCCAATAGTGGGGATCTTCAGTTAGAGCCTAGAAGCTAATAAGCCGCTAGTACGCTGTTCTCCCTTATTAAATGTCAAATATACCATGGTAGATAAGGGAACACCGTTTCGTAAGAGCTGCCAGTACTCTAAATGTACTCTGCCTGCAGTTTTCTCATGCTGGATTGTGATATGATCTTTGTGAGAAATTACTTGAGGTTTTTTTTATTAGTTTCTTTAGTTTCTTTCCGCAGGTAAGAACAGAAGCAGTGAAGTACCAGGGCTGTTTCTCCAGATTGTATTGCTCTCCTCTTTTGCCTTGACTATGACAAATTTAAAAAAAAATATTTGAGAGACTGTTATGAGTTTGTGAGGGGGAAATTATCCTTATAATGTTAATGATGACAGAAAGAAGCATTAAACTAATTTTTGGAGACCAGAACGTTCACAAAATAAAATATTAATTTCTTGTAATCACTGTATTTTACAAAACCAATCAGATTGAAGAGGAGTATCTATACATACAATTAGATATTTAGATTCATGGAACCTTGAGAGAAATTTGTAGTCACAAAGGATGATTCTGCTTAATTATCTTTGCAAGTAATAGTGGCAGTTGGGCAAATTGCTTTTTGCACATTACAGGGACAAAAAGTCAGATGATCAGTCTTTACTCATATTTCATGAAGATGATTTATTTATTTACTATTTACGTTGTAACTTAAACCGTATAATGTACATTAAATGGGGACATTGGTAACTTGGATTTTTCTGAGGCAATGAAGGGTTAAGTGACTTGCCCAAGGCAACAAGGAGTGCTAGTTTGAATCAAACCCTAGTCTCTTGGTTCCCAAGCCAGTGCTCTAACCATTAGGCTACTCCTCCACTCCTCTTTGACTGAAATGATAACTCTGGAGTTCCAGTCTCCCATCTCATTTTTATACCTTTTCAGTAGGATGCCTGTCTGTCAGTCACTGGCCATGTTCTGTACTTTTTGCTGTTTTTCACTCAGGATTCGTTGTAACCTTGTAAGATGTGTCCAATTTTGTTAGAACTGAGCATAACAAGATCAGACTTTCAGTGGCTGTATACACATAAGTTGTAGATATGCTCAGCAGTTTTAGTAAATATTTTTTTTTACTCTTTTACAGCAGTCAGCTCTTTGTAGTCATCTATCTTTGTTCACAGAAGTTAGTACGAGTAGTGGTCTTTGGCCTGTATTGTGCTAAAGGCAATACCTAACCTGCAGAACGAACTACATGGTCTCTTCAGAGAGGAATATCATGTTTTTATAATAACAAGAGGAATTGTCCTACATGTCCTTGTCTTTAGCCGGATAGTTCATCTGAAGCAGACATGTCCTGCTGATGTTTTCATTATGCAGTGCAACATGTGCCGCCGAGTCGGTGCTGACTCCTGATGACCCAGCACCTGGGTTTTCTTGGCAAGGTGTGACCAGAAGTAGATTTCCAGGCCTTTCTTCTGTGCAGTGAGCTTATAGCCCCTGGTATTCCAAGTATTAGCCAGGCCTGACCCTGCTTAGCTTCAGAGATCAGCCAAGAACGGGTTCATTCAGGATAGTTGATGACTGTATATAGAAGCTTCAGAATTTTTAGACCTGGACACAGAAAATCCACAATTGGGCATGTGGACTTCTAGATACTAATTAATGTTCTTACCTAACCAATTGCTATAATAAATCTTCAGTTTTGGGCTAAGGCATATTACTTAGTAGTATTTTTTTTAAATAAAATATATAAAAATAGATCTTTGTAATACATTCAGCAGAAAGAGAAAATGTTTTTGTAGTTGCGCAATGATGGAGAAAAGTTTAAAAAAAAAATCAATGGGTAATTCAAACCATAGATGTATTGGTACTTTATTGGCTACAACTGTAAAATTTCAAAAAGAAAAATTGGTTTAACTCTGGAGAAGCAGGATAAGTCCTCACATATGGGTGATGTCACTGACGGGGTCCCATGCGGGAACTTTGCTCTTTCTAGAAGCTTTTAGAAAGCTTACCATGTATGTCCACCTGCCACCAGCACGCTTGAGGCCCTCGGTCATTTCTTTTCCGCAGAGGTGATCGGAGTCCATCCTGTCCGCGCATGTATATTTTTTATGTTTTTGTCATTCTTTTTGTGACTACCTGCCTGTCATTACCACTTCTACTCGTCATCTTCCTGTTAGTACCTTTAGGTAGGTTTTTTGGTAGTTTCAAGTTTCCTTTCTTTTTTGCATGACAACATTGATCTCATTTAGGTAGCAGGCATACCAGGCTGGGTTCTGCTTTTCTTTCCTTTTATATTAATAGAGGCATTTGATTTTGCGTGTTTTTCCCCCATCCACTATATTCCAAATATTCCAGGTGCTCCAGGTGTAATAGGACCATGTTTGTTACGGACACCCATAATTGGTACATGCAGTGCTGGGTCCTGATTATAACAGCTTTTCTTGACAATTGTGTTTACTGATGACAAAATGAGGGCTACAAGATATAGTAGAATTAGAAAAGGTACAGAGATCAGCGACAGAAATAGTGAAGGGAATGGAATGATAACCTACGAAGAAAAGCTCAAAAGGTTAGGGCTCTTGAACTTGGAAAAGAGATGGTTGAGGGGAGTTATGATAGAGGTCTATAAAATAATGAATGGATTAGAATGCGTAAACGTAGATCAGTTGTTTACTCCTTCAAAAAGTAGAAAGATTAGGGGACACGCAATGAAGCTACAGTGTAGTACGTTTGACTATTTGGAGAAAATATTTTTTCACTCGTCTCATAATCAAACTCTGGAATTTGTTATCAGAGGATGTAGTACAAGCTGTTAGTGTAGCTGGATTTAAGAGGTTTGGATGAGTTCTTGGAGGAAAAGCCCATAAACCATTATTAAAGAGAACCGGGCAAATCCACTGCTTACCCATGGGATAAGCAGCAGAATACCTTTTGGGAACATGACAAGTACTTATGATCTGGTTTGGCCGCTATTGGAAACGGGATACAGGGCTCGATGGACCCTTGATCTGACCCAGTATATAGCATATCTTTTGTTGGTATGAGAAGAAAAGAGCAGTTCCTAAGCGTCTCTCCAGTCCAGTCCCTTTCTTCTGGGTTGTGCTCATCTTCCTGCAGCTTGGAGACTGAGTACGTCATTCTTTGATCACCTCAGGATATATACCACTGGCACCACCCACCAGCCTTAGTATACTCAGTCTCCAAGCAGCAGAAGGAGTAGTAAGCCAAAGAGAGGGCTTACTGGAGAGACGTTAGCTTAGAGGGGTTTTGTTTTGTTGTCTTTCTTTATTTTAGTTAATCTGGTTTGATTTTGTTTAATTTTGTTTATTTTTGTATTTGCTGCCAGGATATTTGGGGCCCCCCCCCCCCCACCCCCGGTGAAGAGCTGGGAACCGGAGGAGGCTTTGCTCAGCTCAAGGCAGTATTTCAAAAAAATAAAAATTAAAAAAAGCACGCTGAATGGGAGACTGCGAGGTTTCATTCCGCAGAGTCTCCCGAGTGTGCAGGGCCTCGATGCTGATTCCGACCTCACTGCCGAAGCCGGAGAGACTGCCTAGCGCGAGGGAGGGAACATAGAAGGGCTCTACCCATCACCGGAAGTCCCGGGAGCTGTGGGAGAGCGGCGTGAGGTAAGGGGGGCTGAGCGGTACAGGTGGGCCATGTGGCAAGCGGAGTCCAGCAGCCACCGTGAAGACGCTCGGAAGGGCAGCGACTTGGGAAAGGGGATTTGTTTCTCTCCCCTTTTTTGTTTTTACGCTCTTTCGCGTGCCGGACATTTTACCAGGTGCATGGCAGCGCCCAGTGAAAACCTGGTAAACGGCTCTTCCCCATGGGGGGGGAGAGGGCCCGCGTTAGCCTAAGACAACAGTCTAGTTTTATTTCATCAACATTTTTCTCTACATTGTTAAGGGGTAGTGTGTGTAGATAGATATATATAGATTTAGAGAAGAGAGTTATATTATCAGTTGGATAAGGACAAGCTGTTGGATTGCAAGATGCCTGCTCGGCCAAAGTGTTTGCTCTGTGGAGCACGCAAAGGAACGGTTTCAGAAGCAGGCATCTGCAGAGGCTGTGCCATGGAGACAGCCTCAATGGAGCAGGGACTACAGGCTGGTGGGTCTCAAGAACCTTCAGCTCTGGTGTCTCAGGAGTCAGTGGAGCCCTTGGAGGGACTTCTCGGAGAGGGTTCTCCTCTTGCTTTGAGTTTAGAACAGCAGGTACCATCTCAGCCACAACCCGGGACCTCCTCAGGTGAGGGAAGTCTTGGCAGAGGTTTGTCCCCAGAGTTTGTGTTGCTATTACACAAAGCTTTCTGTCTGCGTCAGCAGGGGAGTCATGGATGCACACAAAAGCATGAGACGGAGGCCAAGTTCCTGGTTGAAATTGTTATTCCCTCCAAGAAAGTTCGAACGGAGGAAGAGGAACCTCTCTCCCCTGGATCGGAGATACTGGAAAGGGAGGTCTCGGAGCAGGAGCTGGGAGAGGAGGAAGAAGAACTCAAGTAGGGAGAGATCCCAGAAGAGCAGGCGAGAATAGTAAGGGTTTTTCATCGTGAGGATTTGCCAGCATTAATTGGAGAGTCCATGAAGGTACTCAACATGTCAGCAGGGGCCCCTGCACAAGAGGATGAGCTGGAAGATCCGTTAATTCAGGCAGTTAGGAAATCTCAGAGGGTCTTTCCTGTCCACAGGGTGGTGTGGCAGATGAGTCAGGAAGAGTGGGATCAGCCGGAGGCCAGTTTGAGGGGCGTGCGGTCGATGTCGCGTTTGTACCCTCTTCCAGAAACGGAGAAAGAACTGTTAAAATCGCCCAGAATGGATGCGGCGGTTTCGGCAGTTACCAAGAAGACTACCATCCCGTTGGAGGGCAGTGCAGCTCTAAAGGATGCCCAAGACAAAAAGGTAGATACTTTGTTGAAGCAAGCCTTTGACATAAGTTCCCTGGCTCTTCAAGCGTCGGTATGTGGGGCTTGGGTAGCCCGGGCTTGCCTGAGGTGGTCCCATCAGCTACCGGTGGCAGGCAAGTCTGCTGGGGTGCTGGAAGTAGAGGCAGCGCGAATTGAGTCCAGCGCAGCCTTTCTGGCGGTTAGTCAATATGATCTAATTAGGAGTTTGTCAAAGAACATGGCTTCAGTGGTAGCGGCTTGGAGGTACCTTTGGCTCCGCAATTGGGCGGCGGATGGTTTGTCCAAGGCCCGACTTAGTGGGCTCCCCTTTAAGGATAAGCTGCTTTTCGGGGAAGATCTGGACAAGTTGGTGAAGGATCTAGGTGAGTCAAAAGGAGGCGGTAGGCTTCCAGAGGATAAGTCCAAGCAGTCACTTTCCTACTCCGGGACGGTCACAGCAGAGGGATTTCCGGAGATTTCGTCGGACTCATTAGAGCTCCTTTCAGAGGGGGTGATTTCCATCGAGAGGACAGGGTTTCCGTCGGTTTCGAGGAGCAGGAAGAGGTTTTGGGGCCTCTTCGGCTGCTTTTGCCTAGCGAAAGCCACAATGAAACTGCGGGGGTTCAGGTGGAAGTTCTGCCAGTAGGGGGGCGTCTACGACAGTTCTTTTCCGCCTGGGTCCAGGTTACATCTGACCAGTGGTGGGTCCTGGAGATAGTGCGGGTCGGTTATGCCCTCAAGTTCGCAAGGCCGGTTCTTCCCTCCTTCGTCCAGTCGCCTTGCAAGTCGCAGGCCAAGAAAACAGCAGTAGAGGAAACCTTAACAAGACTGTTAGCCTTGGGAGCGGTCGTCCCCGTGCCAAAATATCAGTGCGGCTGCGTTCGATACTCCCATCTATTTCGTGGTGCCGAAGAAGGGAGGGTTCCCTAAGGCCGATTCTAGACCTCAAGGGGTCAATCGGTGCCTTCGGGTTCCACATTTTCATATGGAAACACTGAAGTCGGTGATAGTGGCGGTTCAGCAGGGAGAATTTTTAACCTCTCTTGATCTCATCAAGGCATATTTACATATCCCCATCAGAGAGTCTCATCAGCAGTTCCTGCACTTCACGATGCCAAGGGGACACTTTCAGTTCCATGCACTTCCGTTCGATTTGGCGACAGCCCCGCGCACCTTCACCAAGGTGATGGTGGTGGTTGCAGTGGCTTTGCGCAAGGAAGGTATTCTAGTTCATCCTTACCTGGACGCACTGTTCCCTCTAAGCTGTGCGCACGTGCGCGCGCACACACCTCGCTGAGCGAGCGCACATACCTTACAACAGAGCGCACAAAAATTACAGTTCTGATTCTGATAGAAAACAACATAGACGTCTTAAAATTTAAAAGTTGTTGTGTATTTAGTTTTCACAAGTTCTACAATATTTTCTAGTGCAATCATTGTGGTGTGCATACTGTATTCTGACGTGTAGTCAAATTTTAAAGTATATAACTCAGAGTGTCGTTATGTGGCACACAAAAATTTAACCTTCCTTCAAAAGCCGCACAGCTGATATTTTATGCGCACACAGCCTACAGAAAATTAGAGGGAACATTGCCTGGACGATTGGTTGATCAGGCCAAGTCCAAAGACGAGAGCCTGAGGGCAACCGCCAGAGTGGTCAGTTTCTTGCGAAGTTTGGGATGGGTAGTCAATCTGTCAAAGAACAGGTTGGTTCCCTCTCAGGAAATAGAGTACCGGGGTGCAAGGTTCAACACAGTTTCGGGCAGGGTGTTCTTGCCAGTTCAGAGAGCAAGAGACCTTCGGTGCTTGATTTGCGAATTTATGGCTCGGGCAATGCCCTCGGCGTGGCACTACCTGCAGGTGCTGGGGACTATGGCAGCGACGTTAGACCTGGTACCCTGGGCCAGGGCCCACATGCAGCCGCTGCAAAGGTCGCTTCTGCAGCGTTGGTCTCATCAGCGTCAGCCTTTGTCAGTGACGCTCCCCTGTCCCCCAGCAACCAAGGTGGCACTTCAGTGGTGGCTCTCTCCGGGGAGTCTGGAGAGAGGAATGCCCCTCGAATCTCCTCAGTGAGTTCAGGTCACGTCGGGCGCGAGTCTGTCGGGCTGGGGAGCCCACTGCGAAGGGACACTTTGCCCAGGGACTCTGGAGTGCTCTGGGATCACAGTGGCCCATCAACAGATTGGAATTGAGGGCGGTGACTCTGGCTCTCAAAGCATTTCTGCGTTGGGTTCGCAGGAGGGCGGTCAGAGTTCTCTCGGACAACATGACAGCGGTGGCCTACGTCAACAGAAAGGGCGGCACGAGCAGTCCCATGTTGGAAGAAGAGGCAGAAAGCCTCCTTGTATGGGCCGAGACTCATTTATTGGCTCTATCAGCTCAACACGTGGCTGGAGTGGAGAATATTATGGCAGACTACCTCAGCAGATACAAGGTGGATCACGGAGAATGGGAGCTCTGCCAGGAGGTCTTCCAACAGGTGGAACAAAGGTGGGGCTCGCCGGTCATGGACCTGATGTTGCGCTGGGAGTTGGCCAAAGTGAGCCGTTTCTTCAGCAGCAGAAGAGAAAGGATGTTGGAAGGCTTTGGCGCCCTAGTTCAACGATGGCCCACGGAGGGGTTGCTGTATGTGTTCCCGCCGTGGGCGCTCATAGGCAGGGTTCTGCAAAGGATAGAGGCGCATCAGGGATAGGTGATACTGATAGCTCCAGACTGGCCAAGGAGACCGTGGTACGCTGATCTAATACGGATATTGGCAGACCGGCCATGGCACCTTCCGGTAAGAGAGGACCTTCTCAGGCAGGGTCCTGTGAGGATGCCACAAGTGGATCGGTTCTCGCTTACGGCTTGGCTATTGAAAGGGCAAGATTGCGTAATAGAGGATATTCGGGAGCAGTGATCTTGACACTGCTAAAGGTACGTAAACGGTCAACATGTCTAGCGTATGTGAGAGTGTGGCGCATTTTCGAGAACTGGTGTGAGGGGTGACAGAAGAGGCCCCTGAATGTTTCTGTCTCTGAGGTGCTAGATTTTTTACAGGATGGTTTTGAGAAAGGGCTGGCAGCCAGTTCCTTGAGGGTACAACTAGCAGCTATTTCCTGTTATAAAGGCAAGATTTTGGGTAGATCGTTGGGCGAGCATCCAGATGTGGTTCGATTCCTTAAGGCAGTGAGGCATTTACGGCCTCAGCAGAGGTTGATCGTGCCTCCTTGGGATTTTAATTTGGTGTTAGATGCCCTAGCAGGTGAGCCTTTCGAACCAGTACAACATGCTTCGTTGAAGGATTTGACGCTTAAGGCAGTTTTTCTGGTGGCCATTTGTTCGGCCAGGCGTGTGTCTGAGTTGCAAGTTTTGTCCTGTCACCCCCCATTTCTCGTCTTTTTCAAGGAGAAGGTGGTGTTGAGGACGGTACCGTCGTTTTTGCCCAAGGTGGTTTCCCCCTTCCATGTGAATCAGTCTGTGTCTCTCCCTTCCTTTGCCACTTTGGGGCAGGGGGAAGGCGATGTACGATTGCGCCTGCTGGACGTGCGAAGAATTTTGAAGCGTTATCTGAGGCGTACTAAGGCATTCCGCAAGTCAGAGAGGTTGTTTTGTTTGGGGGGGCCGCGCAAGGGAGAAGCGGCGGCCAAAGCATCAATTTCAAGATGGATCAGGGAAGCCATTGCGTTGGCTTATTTTCTAAAGAGAAGGCAAGTTCCGATGGGGTTCCGAGCTCATTCCACTCGGGCTCAAGTGGCCTCATGGGCAGAGTTTAGTCTGGTTCCTCCATTGGAAATTTGTAGGGCGGCTACTTGGTCTTCCCTGCATACTTTCACCAAGCACTACAGGTTGGATGTTCAGGCGGTGGCAGATGCTGGTTTTGGCGGAGCAGTGCTTTGGTCCGGTTTGGCTGGCCCCTCCCATGGCTGAAACCCAGTACTAATTCGTGGTATCAAGGAAGGAGAACTTTATTTCACACAACTTTAGCCCAAACGCCCGACACAGGCCATGTTTCAAATCCACTTCGTCAGGGGAATTCAGGCGTTCTTTCCAACAGGTTCAAAATGACTATATCAACCTTGTGCTGCAGGATGATATATTTTTAATCGCAGTCGCGAAGTGTTATCGGGCCGAACCTTCTCTTGTACGTCAAATCTTTCCAAGCCTGGGGGCAATGTTGCTGTTGCCCATCAGAGAACTTGCCTTCTCCTTCCTTGATACCACAAATTTAGTACTGGGTTTCTTATGTTCACGTGGTACCGTGCTTCTTTGGTGGCCCTCTATGGTTGAACTGCTCTGTTACATCCCAGAAGAAAGGGACTGGACTGGAGACGCTTAGGAAGAAGTAATTAGACCTTACCTGCTAATTAGTGTTCCTGAAGGATCTCCAGTCCAGTCCCTGATCCCACCCGGTATGGTAAGGAATAGGTTACCGGTCCGAAGATGTGCAGGAAGCGTGGTAAGAGCCGGGGGTTTTCTCGGTAGGTGGTTTGCTGTAGGTTTTTGGTGCCGGAGCGGAATGGCGGTCGCATGGCCCTGCTACCAAATTGACCGTCAAGGTGGCTATCAGAATTCGTAAGGGTCTTTCAGGTAAGCCTCCTCCTTGGAGGGAGGGTTGGGATATTCCTTTCTGGGAGGGGGAGGTGGTGAATTTGTTAGTTATAGTTGTTTGGTTTAGTTGTCTCTCCGTTAGGTCTACTTTGTCAACAGGATACTGAGGCTGGTGGGTGGTGCCAGTGGTGTATATCCTGAGGTGATCAAAGGATGACGTACTCAGTCTCCAAGCTGCAGGAAGAGGAGCACAGCCCAGAAGAAAGGGACTGGACTGGAGATCCTTCAGGAACACTAATTAGCAGGTAAGGTCTAATTACTTCTTGTGTTTTTGGCACCGTAAAGACCAGCCCATTAGCATTAGTGGCTTTGGTAGCTATGGACTCCAGAGCAGTACTGGATGCTGGTGGAGCATCAACATCATGGATCCCCTGAGGAGCTGAGTCACCAGTAGGGCCTCCCTGGGATTTGTGCTCTATCGATTCCGCCCCAAGGAAGAGGACAAATTTGTCTTTGAAGTCATCACACAAGAAACGTATTGTAGACAATATATTGAAATCTTCTGTTCAGTGTGTACAGTGATCAAAATAGCAAACAGCTTGTTAGGAATCATTAAGTAAAGAATTGAAAGTAAAACAGAGGATATTGTAATGCCTCTGTATCTTTCCATGGTGCAACCGATATGAAAGAGGTCTATAAAATCCTGAGTGGAGTGCAGTGGGTAGATGCAAATCAGTGGTTTAGCCTTTCAAAAAATACAAGGATTAGGGGACATGCCATGAAGCTACAAAGTAGTATATTTAAAACAGAAGGAAATATTTTTCTCCCAAGATATAATTAATCTTTGGAACTCATCGCCAGCGGATGTGGTAAAAGCAGGTAGTGAACTGGGTTTAAAAATAGCTTGGACAAATTCCTGAAGGAAAACTCCAAAAACAGTTGTTAAGGTAGTCCAGGAGGAAACACCTGTTTATCCTTGGGGATAAGTAGCATGGAACAGGCCACATTTGGGTTATGTCAGGTACTTGTGGCATGGATTGGCCACACTTGGAAACAGGACACTGGGCTTGATGAATCCTTTGGCCTAGTATGGTAGTGTTTGTTTTTTTACATTCTAAAGCATCAAGAACCATCATTGTCAAGCACTGGGTGTAGTAAAAGCTGTCGGTGTATCTGGGTTTAAGAAGGGTTTGGACAAGTTCCTGGAGGAAAGGTCCATAAAGTATTATTAAAGAGGACCTGGAAAATCCACTATCTAACCCCGTGACAAACATTGTGGAACCTATGTATCTTTTTGGGAAGCTGCCAGGTACTTGTGACCTGGATTGGCCACTGTTGGAAACAGGATACTGGGCTTGATGGACCTTGGTCTGACCCATTATGGCATTTCTTATGTTCTTATGCTTCATTGCTTGAGCATAAAGGTTTCTTGATGCCAGGAGCACTGAGGACTTATAGTGTTTGATCCTTGAAGTAGCTCTGACACGTGGACCACTTATTCTCCCTGCCATTGGATGAGTCTGTGACCAATCAGTTGATATTCCCTGGCAGATTCTACAGAAGATGATAGACTGCTGTGTTCCCCATGCCCCTTGCCAAGAGAATGAAGGATAAGCTCATGATGTCTCTTGCTATGTGTGAACTGGTGGCTCAGAGGCAGAAGCATCAAAGCTGATACTTGAAACTTACTGTGCCTATGAGAGAAGCATTGTCATTGAGACAAAGGGCCTCAACACCAACCTGTGCCCAGCCGATATCCGTATCAAGTGCATTGAAGCCCATCCATGTGCTGATGCTCCTGAAGGAGATCCATGCACAGCAGAAGTCAGCCCCAGTTATGAATATCTCCGAGTTGCAATGCTCTTGGGAAACAGATTACGACTGAGTACTTCTTGAAGGAGAGATCTCCAGAGCTCCCATTGGATCCCTCACCAACTCATGAGTGACGCAGGTTTCCTCCTGAGGACATGTTCTTCCATGAGTTCCTTCAGGTAATGGCAAAGTCCATTTCATTTCAGTTGGAAATGGAGGAGGAGCCCAAGGCTGAAGAATTAGAAAGCCTCACAATATGGGTAATGTCAGGAACCAGTTCCCAGCTTCTAGAAGCTTTCGGATCTGGTTCCGCATGCATGTGTGCCACTGTGCGGGGTTACCTGAGTTTCTATTTTTCTACAGAGCTTGTTAGATTTGTGCCCATGCTAAAGGTTGCTTTTCTTCTCTGCCCTTCAAATACTTTTCATAGTGTTTTTTCTCAATATTTCTTCCTCCTACCATGAAAGTTTTGTCTCCTCTTAATTCCTTAGTTCTGACTGTTTTATGAATATCCTCCTTTTTACTGCGTTGCCTCTATAGGCTGTATTTAGCCCTCAAGTGTTCCAGCTGGAGCATATTTTTCACTATTGAGTTGTCTGGTTTTGCTGCAGCTATTTTTCTAGATGACATGTCTCAGAAATTCTCCAGCAGTTTTAAAAGGTGCACCCAGTACAACAGGACCATGTCTGTAATGGCCACCCAACGTTGTTGCCTGCAATGCCTGGGGCCTGACCATGAATCCTCTTGTGCTGATGACAGAGTTATTGAGTGTCATGAAATACAGTGCAAAAGTAATTTTGGTGTAGATGGCCCAAGAAGCTGCATCAACATGCTGGAGGTGCATTGAATTGGAGAGGTCATTGAACTCATTTGGAGTCGAGCATCTAGAGGGTGTGCAGTCATAGCAACATAGTAAATGACAGCAGATAAAGACCAGCATAGTCCATCCACTCTGCCCAGCAATAAGGCAAGAGTAGGTGCACCTGTCGCTCTGTGCAGGCCACCCCGCCCCATGTCTTTGTTTAGGGGTGGACCCACCACTCCATGTAGGACACCCCTATTTGTTGAGAAGTTAGATGGTTCAGTTTATTTTGTTTTTATCCTGATCTCCAGGAACAAGTAGGAATGTAGTCCTCACATATGGGTATCATTGGTACCGACAGAGCCTGCACGGGAACGCTCCCCAGCGTCCAATAGGAAAGCTTTTGGGAGCATCCCACAGCACCTGCGTGCTGCCTTCCTGCCTTTCCCTCTCCAGTTCATTTTCTGCAGAGCCGACAGGTCGCACATCCTGTCACCGCAGAAAAAAATACCTTCTATTCTTCTTTTTTGTGGTCGCGTCTGCCTTACCTCAATGCTACACCGGTACCGCCAGTTCTCCTTATTTTCTTCTTAAAAAAAAACCCAAAATCTTTCTTCTGGAGTCTTTACAGTAATTTTTCTCTTCAGGTGTCACGCGCCATTTTGGGCACTAGGCCCAACTTTTTCTTCAGAATGGAAAAACCCGCTTCGGGTTTTAAAAAGTGTTCTAAGTGTGGCTATACCATCTCTGTCACCGACACCCATGAGTGGTGCCTCAAATGTTTAGGTCCTGACCACTCTATCTCCGAGTGTGTTGCCTGTGGGATGATGTCGAAAAGGGGCCGGCAGAACAGAGCTGTTAAACTTAGCACCCTTTTTCCCTCTGATGCAGCCTCCGTGGCATCGACGTCTTCCAGAGCTTTGTCTTCCTCCCATGTATCTCAGGTAACTAAACATAAATCTAGCCGGTCCTCAAAGGGTAGATCTCCTTCTAGACCGTGAGATGCCTCTGGCGTTGCCCTTGAGGGACTTTCACCGGCAAAATTGCCCCGGCAGGAGGCTTCGGCTTCCAAAGTACTAACAGGGCTCCAGGATGTTCTTGAGGCTTCAACCTCGGCAGAACTGCTGGTGCCATGCTCTGGGGTACTGGCCGCTTCATCTGGTATCGATACCCAAGCATCGGCAGCGTCGATAGACCAGAGATTCTTGGCTATTGAACGCAGTCTGGCGGCTCTTCTCACGGCCTCGATGCCTCTGAAACAGCTTCAGACAATTCAACCGGTACCGGCACCGACTGCATCGACATCGGCAGGTATTTTACCAGGACCGAGTCATGCGTCTCTATCCGGCATCGACAAGTCGGTACCGGACCACTCCGATGCCGACTTCGATCGGTACCGGTACCGTGCCTTGCACGATCACCCTGATCGGAGATACTTCGAATCCTCGGATGAGTCTGAAGACTCTGAAAACTCTGCCGATACCAGAGTACTTCTTCCTGAGGATTCCTCCTCAGCGTAGGATGTCTCCACCAGAGGATATGTCCTTTGAGGATTTTATCCGAGATGTGGCCCGAGGTCTTTCCATCACAGTGGCTCCTGAAAAGGAGCCTAGGGCAAAGGAATTAGAAATC
Source organism: Ichthyophis bannanicus (assembly GCA_033557465.1). Classification (NCBI taxonomy): domain Eukaryota; kingdom Metazoa; phylum Chordata; class Amphibia; order Gymnophiona; family Ichthyophiidae; genus Ichthyophis; species Ichthyophis bannanicus. Next base: position 920,340,396 of record CM066035.1, on the reverse strand, counting down.
CTGCAATACCCTAAAGCTCCCAAGGAGGCAGCTACCTTACCTATTCATGAGATCTTGCGTGATCTCATGTTAAGGATGTGGGAAACACCTTTAGGCTCTAACCACATATCCTCACTCTCAAAGACTTGACACCATGTATCAAGTTCCTCCTTGTCCTGGGTTTCATTAGACTCAGTTACGACACCATTCCATGGTGGTTGAGTCAGCTATGAGAAGGATAGAGTGCAAAAAGGCATGCATCTAATCCTCCAGGACGTGAGTGTAGGACTCTTGATGCCTTTGGACGTCGAACCTTCCAGGCCTCCATGCTTTCTGCCAGGATCAGTTCCTATATCTTATATATGGGAATGTTCCTTAAGAAGGTCACAGGAGATTTAGAGCTTATGAGCCCTCTCCTTCCTGATGATAAGAGGCAAGATTACCTCGCCCTTGTCAAACATGCTCAGGATGTTTCGAAGTTTGTGAATTATGTAGCCTTTGACTGCTTTGAGTGCATAAGCAGAACCTCTGCTATTGCCATAGGTGCATGTAGGATTGCCTGGCTCCAGGCATCTGACTTAAAAATTTGGGTACAGGATAAACTAGGGGATATTCCTTGCACAGGAGAGAATCTCTTTGGCAAGAATTGGCAGGAAAAAGCTAATGAGATAGATGCTGACAATATCACTCTGGATAGATTGTCTAAATCTACAGCTGATCCTGCGAGGAAAAAATCCTTTAAGAAACCATTCTTCAGTAAGAAGAAGTTTTATCCCTCCTATACCCAACAGGGGCATCGCTTAGGTCAGTCTGCCCAAAAGGGACAGCAACAACAACCTAGGCAAAGAAAGAGAAAAGCAGCTAAGCCTCAACCAGCTCAGCAGATTTAGCCTCCACGGGGGCTTTGACTCCTATCTAGAGAACTTTGCCTTCCCTGGCCCTGAACGGCCCAGAACCCTCCACCGTCCCAGGAAGGTTTTGTCATTTTGCCCCCAGATGGGGTCAGATAACAGTAGAAAATTGGACTCTGTCTATTGTAAGAAAGGGGTACAAGCTTCATTTCCTCAGCATGCCCCCTCCTACAGTGGTAAGATAGTTCAATTCTCAGACCTCTCTCAACGACCAGTTAGGTCAAGAGGTCACTATGCTTCTTGCCCAAGGGGCAATAAAAGAGGTACCCATTCCCCAACAGGGTACAGAGTTTTACTCCCCCTATTTCCTTATTCCAAAGAAAACAGGAGGACACAGACCCATCTTAGACCTCAGAGAATTGAACAAATTCCTGTTCAAAGAGAAGTTGAAAATGATTTCTCTAGGAACTCTGCTGCCATACCTTCAGAGTCAGGATTGGCTTTGTTCTCTAGATCTCAAGGATGCGTACACTCATGTTTTCATCCATCCAACTCACCGAATGTTCCTTCGCTTTCTGTGTCAAGGGAAGCACTACCAATACAGGGTTCTTCCTTTTGGCCTGGCCTCTGCACCAAGGGTGTTCACAAAATGCATGGCTGTGGTTGCAGCATTTCTTCACACCCTAGGAATATTCGTCTTCCCTTACTTAGATGACTGGCTCATTTGAGCCCCTTCAGAGTCAGAGGCCAGGGTTGCTCTCTCTCGCACAATGCGCATCCTGCAGTATTTGGGACTTGTTATAAACTTCCCAAAATCCAACCTTGCTACCATTCAGTCCATAGAGTTTATAGGAGCTCTGCTGGATACCAGTCAGACAAGGGCCTACCTTCCACAGCCCCGCTGCCTTCACATTGTGCAGTTAACTTCCCAAACAGTGCTAAAACCTCACCTCACTGCTTGGGAAATGTAACAATTGCTAGGCCACATGGCATCCACCATGCATGTGGTTCCTTATGCTCAGCTCCATATGAGGGCAGCCCAGTGGATTTTATCCACTCAGTGGGCTCAGGCGTCGGCTTGCCTGTCAGACAAAATAGCAAACTCAGATCGCCTTATTTTGTCCCTCCAATGGTAGCAGTCACCCCAAAACCGTTGGTGGGGTCTCCTTTTCAGCAATCCTCACCCCAAGCTACTCTATTTATTTAGCTGTATTTATATCCCGCTTTTCACCGGGTCAAAGCGGTCAATTGGGGGATACATTTAACACGAGGGGATATGAGACACATACGCTAATACTTACAGGGAACATGGGCAATGGAGGGTTAAGTGGCTTGCCCAAGACCACAAGGAGTGCCTATAGGACTAGAAATCCCAGACCCTCCGGCCTGAGATTGCTGTCCCCAGGTGGGACTTGAACCCCCGGCCCTCCGGCCTGAATTACCTTGTCCTAACCACTAGACCACTCCTCCCCTCTCCTCCCACTCTAACAAAAGATGCTTCACAGGTAGGTTGGGGAGCCCACCTGCAAGGCCTCTCTACCCAGGGTACCTGGACTCCACAGGAGGCCTATCTACACATCAATCTCCTGGAACTCAGAGCAATCTTTCTTGCTCTTCGAGTATTCCACACCCAGCTCAAGACAGTCCTAGTTCAAACGGACAATCAAGTAGCCATGTTCTATGTGAACAAGCAGGGTGGAACAGGCTCTCTGTCGCTCTGTAACGAAGCTTTGCGACTATGGGCCCTCGCCAGAGAGCGTCAGATTCATCTCCTTGCGGTGTATCTTCCAGGCATTCAAAACTCTTGGGCAGACAGACTCAGCCGAGTTCTGCTTCCACACGAATGGTGTGTCCGTGGAGACCAGGTGGCCAGAACTTTTCAAATTTAGGGAACCCCGGACATAGACCTCTTTGCAAGTCCGCTGAATGCCAAACCTCCCCGGTTCTGTTCCAGAATTCTGGCTCAGAGTTGTCAGGCCAGGGATGCTTTCCTCCTCCATTGGGGTCAGGACTTCCTGTATGCCTTTCCACCCATTCCCCTAATTCCCAAAACCCTGTTCAAGCTTCAGAGAGACAGAGGTCATATGATTCTCATAGCTCCACGTTGGCCATGGCAAATGTGGTACCCTCTGCTCCTACATCTCTCTCAAGCTCCGCCTCTGGAGTTAGGATCTGCTTCAAATCTCCTTTCTCAAGAGGACGGGATGCTGTGGCATCCAAATCCCCAGTCTCTGCATCTCAGGGCCTGGTTCCTGAAAGCCTAGAACTTCATGGTCTTAGCCTTTCCCAGCAGGTAAAAGATATCCTTTATGCGTCCAGGAAGCCTTCCACAGGACGCTCTTATGCATTTAAGTGGAAAAGATTTACCATATGGTGCTCGCAGAAGGGTCTTAACCCTCTTGTGATACCTCTGGAATCATTACTGGAGTATCTCCTTCATTTATCAAATGCAGGGCTTAAGACCAATTCAGTGAGAGTTCATTTGAGTGCTATTACAGCTTCTTTCAAGCCTCTAAATGGACAACCTGTTTCCTCTCTTCCTCTCATAGCGAGGTTTATGAGAGTCCTTCTTTTAACTAAACCTCTCATTAAATCACCACCGGTGGCATGGGACTTAAATCTGGTTCTTGGGCAGCTCATGAAACTGCCCTTTGAACCATTAGCCATTACCTCTTTGAAATTCCTTTCCTGGAAGGTCATTTTTCTTATTGCAATCACATCAGCACGTCGCATCAGTGAATTGCAAGCATTGGTGGCTGATCCTCCTTATACAAGGTTCCATCATGATACGGTAGTCCTTAGGACTCATCCTCACTTTATGCCAAAGATGGTGTCACTTTTTAATTTAAACCAAGCGGTTTACCTTCCTGTATTCTTTCCAAGGCCTCATGCTTCAAATGCAGAAAGGAATCTTCATACTTTGGACTGTAAAAGGGCTTTGGCCTTTTACTTACAAAGGACACAGCAACATAGAAAGTCCTCCCAACTCTTTGTTGCCTTTGATCCTAGTCATTTGGGATTTCCAGTCTCCAAAAGAACACTGTCCAGCTGGATTGCACAGCATATTTCTTTTGCCTATGAAAGTAAAAACCTTCCTCTTGAAGGCCATGTCACAGCTCACAATGTGAGAGCCATGGCAGCCTCTATGGCTCATCTTCACTCTGTGTCTATCGACGACATCTGTCGAGCAGCTACCTGGGCTTCGGTTCATACCTTGACAGCCCATTACTGCTTAGACAAGGACTCCCGCCGGGATGCCTTGTTTGGTCAGGCTGTTCTACAACACCTGTTCCATACTTAATCAACTCCTACCCACCATCCCTGGTAGGATGCCAGAGATCCATGGGGGGAAGTGGAGCCCTTTCACAGGGGCACACAACTTCTGGGGTCTCTCCCTGGCACCTAAAGCTAGGGAGTCCCCATATGTGATGACTACATTCCTGCTTGTTTCTGGAGATAGCATAGTTACTCACCTGTAACAGGTGATCTCCGGGAACAGCAGGAATTTAGTCGTCACAACCCACCCACCTCCCCTAGGAGTTGTATTTCTCTATCTCTCTCTCTCTTTCTCTCTTTCCCTTGCTATAAACTCAACTGGAGAGGGATAGTTGGGAAAGGCAGGAAGGCAGCACGCAGGCACTGTGGGATGCTCCCAAAAGCTTTCCTATTGGACGCTGGGGAGCGTTCCCGCGCAGGCTCCGTCGGTACCGACAATACCCATATGCGAAGACTAAATTCCTGCTGTTCCCGGAGATCACCTTACAGGTGAGTAACTATACTTTGCTGTAAAGGGATCCGCTGTGCTTGTCCCATGCTGTTTTGAATTCCGTCACCGTGTTTGCCCCCACCACTTCCATTGGGAGAGCACTCCAAGCATCCACCACGCTTTCAGTGAAAAAATATTTACTGACATTGCCTTTCAATTTTCCACCTTGCAGCTTCATGTTATGCCCTCTAGTTTTGCAGCTTCCCCGTCTTTGGAAGAGGTTTGTTTGTTCATCATTCCTCTTTTAAGTATTTAAAGGTCTGAATCATATCTCCCCTATCCCTCCTCTCCTCCAAAGTGTACATATTTAGGTCTTCAAGTCTCATCTCCAGGAACAAGCAGGAATGTAGTCTTCACATATGGGTATTGTCAGTACCGACGGAGCCTGCGCGGGAACGCTCCCCAGCGTCCAATTAGAAAGCTTTTGGGAGCATCCCACAGCGCCTGCTTGCTGCCTTCCCGCCTTTCCCAACTGCCTCTCTCCAGTTCTTCGTTTTCCACGGAGCCAGTAGGTCGTTTTCCTGTCACCGCAGAAATTATCCCATATTTTTCATTCTTTTTTGTGGTAACATCAGCCTTCCTCGATGCTATACCGGTACCGCCGGTTCTTCTTTCTTTCTTCAAAAAAAAACAAAAAAAACGTTGTAATCTTTTTTTCTGGGTTTCCAGCCTTTTTTCTCTCTGTTTCCACGTGCCATTTTGGGTAGTAGCTCCAATTTTTCCTCAACATGGAAAAACCTGCTTTGGGTTTTAAAAAGTGTTCCAAGTGTGGCGGTACCATCTCTGTCACCGACACTAACGAGTGGTGCCTCAAATGTTTAGGTCCTGACCATTCCATCTCGGAGCGTGTTGTTTGTGGGATGATGTCGAAGAGGGGTCGGCAGAACCGAGCTGCTAAGCTTAGCACCCTTTTTCCCTCCGATGCAGCATCCGTGGCATGGATGTCTTCCAGAGCTTCGTCTTCCTCCCAGGGATCTCAGGTAACCAAACATAAATCTGGCCGGTCCTCAAAGGGTAGATCTCCTTCCAAGCATCGAGATGCCTCTGGCGTTACCCTTGAGGGACTTCTACCGGCAAAATTGCCCGGCGGGAGGCTTCAGCTTCCAAAGCATTATCGGGGCTCCAGGATGTTCTCGAGGCCTCAACCTCGGCAGAACTACTGGTGCCGTGCTCTGGGGTACCGGCCGCTTCATCCGGTACCGACACCCAGGCATCGGCATCGTCAATTGACCAGAGATTCCTGGCTATTGAACGCAGTCTAGCGGCTCTCCTTGTGGCAACGGTGCCTTCGGGACTGCTTCAGACAGTTCAACCGGTATCGACACCGGTACCGGCAGCATCAACACCGGTACCGGCAGCATCAACATCAGCGAGTGTGTTACCAACACCGAGTCTTGCTATTTCCTCCGGTATTGACAGGCTGGTACCGGACCCCTCAGGTACCGACTTCGATCGGTACCGGTATCGTGCTTTACAAGAGCACCCAGAAAGAAGATATTTTGAATCCTCTGAGGACTCTGACAGCTCTGTCGATGCCGGAGTACTTCTCTCTGAGGAGCCCTCTTCTCCTAAACGTAGGATGTCTCCTCCAGAGGATATATCTTTTCAGGATTTCATCAGGGAGGTGGCTAGAGGTCTTTCCATCACAGTGGCTCCTGAAACAGAGCACAGGAGTTGGAGATTTTACAATATCCTAAAGCTCCCAAGGAAGCACCTCTTACCACCTCTCCTCATTCCCGTAGCATGGATACCATGTATCAAGTGCCTCCTTGTCCTGGATTTCTGAAAACTCAGTTGCCACATCACTCCATAGTGGTGGAGTCAGCTATGAGAAGGAACAAGAGTGCAAAAAGACATGCATCTAATCCTCCAGGACGTGAATGTAGGACTCTTGATGCCTTTGGTCGTCGAACCTTCCAGGCCTCTATGCTTTCTGCCAGGATTAGTTCCTACATCTTATACATGGGAATGTTCCTTAAGGAGGTTACAGGAGATCTCGAGCTTATGAGCCCTTTCCTTTCTGATGATAAGAGGCAGGGATTATCTTACACTTGTCAAACATGCTCAGGATGTTTCCAAGTTTGTTAATCGTGCAGCTTTTGACTGCTTTGAGTGCATAAGCAGAACCTCTGCCATTGCCATAGGTGCTTGTAGGATTGCCTGGCTCCAGGCATCTGACTTAGAACTCTGGGTACAGGACAAACTTGGGAATATCTCTTGCACAGGCAAAAATCTCTTTGGCAAAAATTGGCAAGAGAACGTTAATGAGCTGGGTGCTGATAACACCACTTTGGATAGACTATCCAAGGCTACAGCTGATCTTGCAAGGAGAAAATCCTACAAGAAACCACTCTTTTCTAAAAAGAAGAGATTTTACCCCTCCTATACCCAACAGGTGCATTCTGCAGGTCAGTCTGCCCGAAAGGGACAGCAGCCCCCAAAGCAAAGGAAAACTAAGTCTGCTAAGCCTCAACTGGCCCAGCAGACTCAGCCTCCACAGGGGCTTTGACTCCCATCTAGAGAACTTGGCCTTCCTGGCCCTGAACGGGCCAGAGCCTTCCACCATCCCAGGAAGGTTGTCATTTTGCCCCCAGATGGGGGCAGATAACAGCAGAAGAATGGACTCTTTCCATTGTAAGAGAGGAGTACAAGCTTCATTTCTTCAATGTGCCCCCTCCTACAGTGATAAGACAGTTCAATTCTCAGGCTTCACTCAACACTCAGTTGGGTCAAGAGGTCAGTTTACTTCTTGCCCATGGGGCAATAGAAGACGTACCCATTTCCCAACAGGGTACAGGGCTTTACTGCCCCTATTTCCTTATTCCAAAGAAAACAGGGGGACACAGACCCATTTTAGACCTCAGAGAACTGAACAAATTCCTGTTCAAAGAGAAATTCAAGATGATTCTCTGGGAACTCTGCTGCCATACCTTCAGAGTCAGGATTGGCTTTGTTCTCTAGATCTCAAGGATGCGTACACTCATGTTCTCATCCATCCAACTCACCGAAGATTCCTTCGTTTTCTTTTTCAAGGAAAGCACTACCAATACAGGGTGCTTCCTTTCGGCCTGGCCTCAGCACCAAGGGTATTTACGAAATGCATGGCTGTGGTAGCAGCATTTCTTCGCACTCTAGGAATATTTGTCTTCCCCTACTTAGACGACTGGCTCATTCGAGCTTCATCAGAGTCAGAGGCCAGAATTTCTCTGTCTTGCACAATGCGTATCCTTCAGTATTTGGGCCTGGTCATAAACATCCCAAAATCCAGCCTAACTCCCACTCAGTCTCTAGAGTTTATAGGAGCTTTGCTGGATACCAGAAAAGCAAGGGCCTATCTTCCACAGGCCCGCTGCCTTCGCATTGTGCAGTTAGCCTCCCAGGCAGTGTTAAAATCTCATCTCACTGCTCGGGAAATGTTACAGCTACTAGGCCACATGGCATCTACTGTGCACGTGGTTCCCTATGCTCGCCTCCATATGAGAGCAGCCCAATGGACTCTATCCACTCAGTGGACTCAGGCATCAGGCTGCCTATCAGACAAAATAGCAAACACAAATCATCTTATTTTGTCTCTACAATGGTGGCAGTCAACCCAAAACCTGTTGGTGGGGTCCCCTTTCCAGCAACTCCTACCCCAGGTCACTCTAACAACAGACGCCTCACAGGTGGGTTGGGGAGCTCATCTGCAAGATCTCTCAACCCAAGGAACCTGGACCACAGGAGACTCACATATCAATCTCCTAGAACTCAGAGCAATCTTCCTTGCTAATTCAGACTGACAATCAAGTAGCCATGTTCTCCATGAACAAGCAGGGGGGAACAGGCTCTCTGTCACTTTGCAATGAAGCTTTGCGACTATGGGCCCTCGCCAGAGAGCATCAGATTCATCTCCTGGCAGTGTATCTTCCAGGCATACAAAACTCTTGGGCAGACAGAATCAGTCGAGTTCTGCTTCCACACGAATGGTCTCTACATGCAGACCAGGTGACCAAGATTTTTCAAATTTGGGGAACTCCGACATAGACCTCTTTGCGAGTCCATTGAATGACAAACTTCCTCGGTTCTGTTCCAGAATTCCGGCTCAGTGCTCTCAGGCCAGGGATGTTTTCCTCCTTTACTGGAGTCAAGACTTCCTTTATGCCTTTCCACCCATTCCCATAATTCCCAAAACCCTGTTCAAGCTTCAGAGAGATAGAGGGCATATGATTCTCATAGCTCCACATTGGCCACGGCAAGTGTGGTACCCTCTGCTTCTACATCTCTCTCAAGCTCCCTCCCTGGTGTTAGGATCTGCTCCAGATCTCCTGTCACAGGAGGACGGAATGTTATGGCATCCCAATCCCCAGTCTCTGCATCTCGGAGCTTGTTTGCGGAAGGCCTAGATCTTCATGATCTTAACCTCCCTCAGCAAGTAAAGGATGTCCTTTATGCTTCCAGGAAGCCTTCCACAAGACGCTCTTATGCTTTTAAGTGGAAGAGGTTTACCATATGGTGTTCGCAGAAGGGTCTTAACCCCCTTGCGATACCTCTAGAATCATTACTGGAGTATCTCCTTCATTTATCCAATATAGGACTTAAGACTAACTTAGTAAGAGTCCGTTTGAGTGCTATTGCAGCTTCTTTCAAGCCTCTAAATGGACAACCTATTTTCTCCCATCCTCTTATAGCAATATTTATGAGAGGCCTTCTTCTAACTAAGCCTCCCATTAGGCCACCACTGGTGGCATGGGACTTAAACCTGGTTCTTGGTCAGCTCATGAAGCCACCTTTCAAACCCTTAGCTACTTCCTCATTAAAATTCCTTTCTTGGAAAGTTGTCTTTCTCATTGCAATCACATCACGTCGAATCAGTGAGTTGCGGGCACTAGTGGCTGATCCACCTTATACAAGGTTCCATCATGACAAGGTAGTCCGTAGGACTCATCCACACTTTATGCTAAAGGTGGTCTCGCCTTTTCATCTTAACCAAGCGGTCTAACTGCCTGTGTTCTTTCCAAGGCCTCATGCATCAAATGCAGAAAGGAATCTTCATACTTTGGATTGTAAAAGAGCTTTAGCCTTTTCCTTACAAAGAACACAGCAACATAGAAAGTCCTCTCAACTCTTTGTTGCTTTTGATCCTTCTCATTTGGGACTTCCAGTCTCTAAGAGAACACTGTCCAACTGGATTGCTAAGTGTATTTTCTTTGCCTATCAGAGTAAGAATCTTCCTCTGGAGGGCCATGTCACAGCTCACAATGTGAGAGCCATGGCAGCCTCAATGGCTCATCTGCACTCTGTGTCTATTGACGACATCTGTCGAGCAGCCACTTGGGCCTTGGTTCATACCTTCACAGCTCATTACTGCTTGGACAAGGACTCCCGTCGGGATGCCTTGTTTGGTCAGGCTGTTCTTCAACACCTGTTCCATACCTAATCAACTCCTACCCACCATCCCTGGTAGGATGCCAGAGATCCATGGGGGAAGTGGAGCCCTTTCACAGGGACACACAGCTTCTGTGGTCTCTCCCTGGCATCTAAAGCTAGGGAGTCCCCATATGTGAAGACTACATTCCTGCTTGTTCTGGAGATAGCATAGTTACTCACCTGTAACAGGTGATCTCCGGGAACAGCAGGAATTTAGTCTTCACAACCCAGCCTCCTCCCCTAGGAGTTGTATCTCTCTATCTATCTCTTTCCCTCTCTCTCTCTCTTTGTCTCAGCTTAATACTCAACTGGAGAGAGGCAGTTGGGAAAGGCGGGAAGGCAGCACGCAGACACTGTGGGATGCTCCCAAAAGCTTTCTAATTGGACGCTGGGGAGCGTTCCTGCTCAGGCTCCGTCGGTACCGACGATACCCATATGTGAAGACTAAATTCCTGCTGTTCCCGGAGATCCCCTGTTACAGTTGAGTAACTGTGCTTTATGCTGTTCCCAATACATAATATCCTCAGGATCTGCAGCAGCCTGCAAGTGGTGCAGAGGAAAAGAATGCTCAAGAGGGTAAACATAATACTCAGACAGACAGTAAAGGATCAGACAAATAATAAGAAACTGTGAGATATTATTACTACGTAAAAGTTAAGTTTGGGCTTGTGCACACTGTTTGGCTGCAAGATCAGCTAAGGCATTACCTTGAGAGGCAATAGAAGTGTCATATCTGTGTGCGGTGTATTTAATAATGGCGACTTCTTTGGGTTTACATAAGGCGGCCAGCAATTCATTAACCAATTGTGCATGAGAAATTGGTTTACCGTCTGCCGTTTTTCAACCCCTACGCCCCCATAAGAGACCCAAATCATGCACCACCCCAAAGGCATACCTGGAATCTGTATAAATGTTAACACGTTTATCAGCAAATAATTCACAGGCTCTAGTAAGCGCTACCAATTCTGCAGCTTGTGCAGAACCATAAGGTAATAACTGGGCTTCATGCAAAATATTTTGGAGTTCTACAATGGCATAAGAAGCAATGTAGGCGTTGTCTGCGGGACAGACACAGCTCCCGTCTACAAATATATGTAGAGCATCCGGGAGCGGGGAGGAGGGCATATTGGGACGTACTGACGTCTCAAAGTTAATCAACTTTAAGCAATCATGTTCTTCTTGGGGCAACTCGGAATCATCTACTGGGCGCATTAAGGCCTGCAAGGCCAGCATCAGGGTAAAGGCAGCGGATTGCTGTTTAACCAACACCCCTTCAGTAGTTGTTAAAATTACCTCATACCCACCAAGGGCCTGGCTGTCATGTGTTGGGTAGTAAGGTTTGTCACGCCCATAGCCCCTTACATGCAGTATGGAGGAGCGTGGTTGTCATTAGAGAGATTCACCTTTTGGTTTTTAACTGATTGCCTTGTAATGCCTTATGGGAAAGGTAGTTCAGTAAGAAACTATTCAACCTCAGGTAAAAAAAAAACACCTTTGTAGTTGAGTGGTAAGGTAATGACAGTTTATTAACTGAAAAAAAACACGCTAAGGTTCACAAATTCCACCTTTGGATTATTTCTCTAGAGTTCTTGTAAATGAACATCAGGATATAAATGAATTCCAAACAAAACATCTTGCAATGTTCTCCAGTATAAACATAAATACTTTAACAGCCCATGCTATCAGGCATGGCTTGTAGTGTTGATCAAACAAACAGAAAACAGCTTTTCCTAAAGCAGGTTTCTTTTTCTCTCAGTCCAGAACACTGTTTCTCTTCTTAAACATAGAAAAACTTTCAACAAGGCAGTTAAATTCTTCACAGGCAAGCAATTCTCTATGTAAGGTTTTCTTATAAACAGCCAAACAAAAGCTTTCCTTAGTTTCACCGTTAGTACGGCTTCAGGCTGAGCACTGCTCTGATTCACCATCTCTATTAGGCAGCTTTGGCTTGCACAGTAAAAAAAAAAAAAAAAAAGGTATTTTGCCTTTAACTCAGGACCTTCACAAGTTAACCACAGGCTCTTAAAGCTACAGGACACTGGAGGTTTTCCTTACGCTTGATTCCCTTTCAACCCCTCTGTATTGGAAGACTGGCATAAAGAGCAATCCATGTATGAGACGACTTCTTCTAAAGCTATGTCTGGTTCACCCAGTTGCATTGGCACATCCTCTGTTTCTGGCTCAGAGGTCTTAGCTGACTGCCTTCCGTTAGGGCTAAGGCTGTCTCTGGCAATTCTGTAGTGCTCAGTAATAGGCAAACTTCTAATGCTCATACCTGGGTCAAAGCTTGTAGCAGCTTCTCCTCTCTCATGCTCTGGCCACCATTCACCGGTGCTTCTACATCCTGTTCTCCAACTTGTGTTCCTGGTTTGCTGTGCTCACTGTTCCAGATCCATTCCTCTTCCAGTAGGCACTCCTACTGCTCTCACGTTCTCTCTCCTTTCCTCTTCTTCTTCCTCTCCTGCCTCTCTCTTCTGAATAAACTGACCTAGTCTTAAACCTCTCAGGTGCCTGCTCCATCCTCTCTCCTCTCAGGTGTTGGAGATCAAACTGCCTCGTGGCAGCTGAGTATTTGGGGAATTCAGTGACGTAAGGGTTCCTTACCTTGAGCCTGTATTCCCTCTCTTTTTCTCCACTAGGGGCATTCTGCAACCTATTGTAGCTAGGAATTACCTGCTTTCTACCGTGTTTCCCCGAAAATAAGACCTACCCCGAAAATAAGCCCTAGCACGTTTTTCTGTGATTCCCATAATATAAGCCCTACCCCGAAAATAAGACCTAGTGAAGATCATGGAGGAGGGCTGCCTGTGTGTGTTCTTGAGGTAGGGGAATGCATTTTTAGATAAATAGGCATTGTTCCTTTTGGTCCCCATGCATTCATTTCAACCCTTTGTCCAGGTTCTAGGAAGCGTATTTCTGATACCGTAGATCAATTTCAGCCTAAATTCACTGCACTTTACATTAAGGTATTTTTTAACACCGAGTCGAAGAGAAACGTTGGTCACCTCCTAAAATATTACATTGTTGGATTCTGCACTAGCTGTGAATAAACTGGGGATACGGGAACTCAATCATAAATCCTCCCGGAGAAACTCTTGGCATGCAAAACATCCCTTCACTAGGCAGGAAAACAGCCCTCCGAGAGTTAGAAACACAAAAGAGAAGCTGAGGCCGGGAAGGAAGGAGCCCAAACGCAATGGAAGAGATGGCAGGGCTGAAAGGTTGGATCGGGAGCTCACCTCCGCTCCGGGAAAGAGGTTTTGCAATGCAGCCACCCTGTCAAGGTGCGCAGAAGGGAAGAAGCGCACAGAGCTCGGCCCAAAATTGCCCGCCGGCTTCGCTACACTCACCTCGGCGGTGCTGCTGTCCCCGACCGTCCCGGGCAGAGGGAGCCTGAAGTTTGCAGCGAGCACGGTCCTGGGACAGGAAATCCCTCCCTTCATGCTGTGCTGTTCATGTCCATTATGAGGGAGGATTTCTCGGTTAGGAATTCATGATCAGCATTTGGGAGTGGGGTTGTCTTAAATCTCTTTTATTGATAGAAACAAAACCACCTTGCTGATAAAAGTTACAAATGTTATGCTACACCTACCTTCGGGAACAGAAGATAAGAGGGGAGATGATACATTACCAGGAATTGTTTGTCAAGTTTGGGTATTCACTGTTTGTTTCACCGTATAATTGGAAAATCTAATAAAGTTTAAGTAAAAAAAAAATAAGCCCTACCCCGAAAATAAGCCCTAGTGCATCTTTTGGAGCAAAAATAAATATAAGACCCGGTCTTATTTTCGGGGAAACACGGTAGGTGTAAAGGGAGTTTTGTGTCTCTGACCTGGTAAAATGGGTCCTTTTATAAGGGTAAATTCCTTCTCTTTATCCCTGTTTCTTGGGTCCTGATAAGCTTCCTTATCACAGGTTCTTTAACACATTTAAAACAGAATGGGTAAAAAACAGAATAATTCATGAGACAGCGTAATCGGGATAGTCATCTGTACGGCAATAGCCTAAGCCGCCAGGGCTCGCAAACATGCAGGCATGCCCTGTACCTGGAGGGGCAATTTTTTCGATAAATATACGACTGGGCGCATTCCCCCCCCCCCCCCATGGTCTTGAGCCAAAATAGCTGCCATAGTTCCTCCTCCTTCCCTTACATATAAGTAAAACATTTTCCCATAGTCGGGTAGTCCAAGTGTAGGAGCCGAGATAAGCAGCTTTTTCAAAGTAGCAAATGCAGAAAGCATTTCTTCGATCCATTCAATAGATGCAGAGCCTGGTAACTGCAAAGTAGCCCTTCGCAATATGGAATCCCAATAAGCACAGTCCGGGATCCAAGCGCGACAGAAGGATACTAATCCAAGGAAAGCCAGCATTTGTGCCACTGTTGTTGGATGAGATAATTTTATAATTGCCTGTACTCGGGCGGGAGAGAGCACCCGTTTTCCAGGGGACAGCACAAATCCCAAGTAAGTAACACGCTCACAAAACCACTGGAGCTTTTTTAAAGGAGCCTTATGTCCATGGGAGGCTAGATGGCAGAGCAAGGATACAGAGTCGTTTTCACATTCTGTGATTGTTTTAGAACATAACAACAAATCATCCATATACAGGAGAAGGGTGGAGGAACAAGGCGGATGCCACATTTCAATTGATGCCTTAAGAACAAGAGAATATGCCGCCGGGGAATCAATGTATCCCTGCGGCAGGCGAGTCCAGGTATATTGTTTGCCTGCATGTGTGAAAGCCATAAGAGGCTGCGTGATGGGGTCCAGGGGTACACTAAAAAAGGCATTAGCTAAATCAATAACCGTAAAGCATTTGGCTTCCGTAGGAATAAGAGTAAGTAGCCCAGAAATATCGGGCATCACCGGTGCCAATGGGACAACAAGCTGATTTACAGGCCATAAATCCTGGGTAAAACGGAACCCATCCTCCTTAGGGATGAGATTCATGGGAGTTTTATAAGGAGAAACAATATGAACTACAGTACCTGCTGCAATAAAATCCTGGACCATGGACTGCAAGGCAGTTTCCTTAAGGCCAGACAAAGGGTACTGTTGAATACAGACGACAGCTTGAGGATCCTTCAAACGTGCCACGTATGGCGTACAGGGGACCAACCCGTCGTCAGTTGGGGAGGTGGCCCAGAGTTTAGGAGGAACCTTAGACAACCCATGCGCCTCTGTAGAAATCATATTTAATAAAAAAGGAGAGTGCAAGGCAAAAGAGCCATCTGAATTACTAATTGTTACTGCTTCTAAGCGACACAACAGGTCCCGCCCCAGGAGACTCACTGGACAGGAGGGAATAATCGTAAATGAATGTGTAAACAGAACAGTATTGTTACCAAGCGCGGGGACAGACAACGGGGGTGTAATCCACGTGGGAGTAGAGGTTCCATTTATCCCAACTGAGGCAGGACCTGGCATTAAGGGATCCCTACAAACAGAAGCATGCAACGTGTAGAGCAAGTCGCTCCCGTATCAATTACAAAGGAGACTTGCTGGCCATTAATGCACAACGTACAACAAGTGGGCTCCTTCTATCCACCTGTTGACTGAACCCAGATCGGAACCGTTGCCTCAGGGCAGCCCTATGGGCGTTGTGGGGGCTGTTGCCATGTAATAGGGATAACAGGGCTTGCGGGGCTACTAGATGGGGGAGTGGTGCCGATGGCGTCGCGGGAGGGGGCAAGGCCCACCCCCCTTGAGTCGGCACGGGGCCGCTACCTGCCGCGTAGGGGCACTCATTTTTCCAATGTCCTGGTTACTTACAATGAAAACAAATCTGATTACTAGATATTCCCTGCCCTATTCCTCTTCCACCACCCCGCCCGCCTCGAAACCGGCCACGCTGTCCCCTCCACCCCCGAGATTGCGACCACTGAGGCCCTGGGGGTTGATATCCCCCGGGGTAGGATTGCTGGCAACCAATATCCTGCTGCCAAGCATGAGAAATTTTACCTTTCTTAACATCAATATCTGCAAAGCATCCCGCCGCTTCCTTCGTTAATATTACCTTCTCTAATTCTGCCAGAGTCATGCTAAACCAAGCAGCTATCATTCGCTTACATGCTACAGTCACTTCAGGGCGCATAGCCCCAAACAGCGTCTGAATATACATCTAAGCCATCAGGCCTTCCTGTGATAAACCTGCCTCCTTCTTCCAACACTTACGAAACCTTTGCACAAACTGTGAAACTCCTTCCCCTGATTCCTGCACGCATGCAATAGATGCAGCAAGATTCTGTTTCGCCCCAAATAAACACTCAAACTCTTCTAACACTTCGTCCCATGTCTTTATCACCTCGGGATATCGGAGGGGGTAATTAGAATCATCCGGCGTCTCATAAGGATTCGCCAGTGACTTAACTCTAGAAAAATCAAATGGGGTTTCTTCATCATACCCCAGGACACCCTCAATAATGAGGCGGTAGTCCTGCGCTGTACACTGCAAACCATGAGTCATATGTTGCAAGTAGTGCACAGTGGCAGCTGGTGTTTTCATGGTTTCGGGGCATGCTGTGAAATAGAAGAAAGGATGGCGGGATCCAGGGGCTTAACAACAAGCTGGTTACCAATAGTTAGAAAAGGATACTGGGTGTATATATGGCCCTTAGAGCTAGGGTCTCCTGTCACTCTATCACTGTTAGAAGTTCTCACGTCATTTGAATCCAGCTTATGAAAGGGGCTATGAGGGCTAAGCCCATCCCTATGAGCCCTAGCCCTACTCTGTTCCTGTTCCCCCCCCCCCGATCTTTGGATGAAGGCATCGGAAGGGGGGAATTAGGGGGGGTAATAAGGGACTCCGGCATGGCAAAAGGGACGGAACGGGAAGTGGCAGCGGACCCTCCGGCCTCCACTCGCGTCCCCAAACTCCTGGTAGAGACCTCCGGAGATGTCTTACGCAATTGGCAATACATGTTTTCCCTGGGCGTGTCCTGACCAGCAGGGTCGGGCCCAGAATCGGTCAAGCATGGGCTTGAGTGAGAAGGTAGGGCAGGAGAAGGTAGCCAGGCAGCGGGCGGCAGTGGAGGCGAACCGGCAGGCTCCTCCACCTTGCCACGCACAGCCTCATAAGTGGTACATATCTGCCGAAACATTTTATCTATAGGTAATTCCCAGTGGGTGGGGGTATGCCCTGCCATTACTACCAGGGGGTGCGCGATAGAAGCAGCCGCCGTCAGAACAATGTCCTCTAATGAATCAGAGTCTCTGGCTGGCTTTACAATGGCGGCCGATCCAACCAGCGAGGGGTAAATGGGCTGATACGGCGGAGGGGCCGTGGGCACCCGGAAGGGAGGACACCTTGGGTTGGGGTGATTTCAGAGGCAGTTCCCGGGGCGAGTCAAGCACCGGTTGCTGCTGACCATTATAATAAGGAGCCAGTTGTATCCATACAGTACCACATTCCTTCATATAAGATTTGGGGCATTTAGGGTCTCCGGAATAAAAGGGAAAAGCTTTCTTATCCCCAGACACAATCCCCGAATCATATCTAAATGCCAGGCAGAGAAGCTACCCTCCCTGGGAAAAGGATTTGAGCTATGTAAACCTTCTGTCCACCTCGCCATATTATCCATCTAGGGATTAGTATAATAACCCCCTGCCACTCTGTCTACGTATTCCTTCGGCATCTCCCCATCTGCCGGGGGTGCGCCGGGAGGGACCGGGGTACTGCGAGAATAGGATGCCGCCTTAGCTGCAGTTTTAAACCTTATCACAACATTTGGCTGCGCATGCACTCCTGCGTTTTCTGGAACGGTCCCCTTACCTTGGTACCCCCCCATCCTCTAATTAATATCCAACAATTGCAAGCTTGGCCACTTGCTTTCTGCCAACAACTGTCACTAGCACTATTGCTTCAGGCTGAGGCAGGGGCCTCTTGCCATGCTCACACAATCACACAAGCCACAGAGAAGGAAAAGGGTATTACCACGGACCCAGCAGGATGTCCCCGTTATGCATAGCGCTACCAAAGCGCATTCCCGAGACGAGCTACCAAAACTACGTCAATTTAGGAAGCCAGGAAATCCCAGTGCAGCTACCAAAGCTATGTCAATTTAGGAAGTCTGGAAATCCCAGTGCAACGGGGAAATCCTCACTTCTGACACCAAATTGCTAGTGTGGGTTATTCCTTTCCCAGCACTATATACCACTTACCCTCGGGATGTCCGTTAGTCCCCTGGGCCGAGGAATCACCTTACCTTCTCTGTCTGGAATTCCAGGGGAACAAACACACACACACTCGCATATAAGTAGTATATAAGTTTATTCCACAGGTTAGAGGGGCTGTCTGTCTTTTATACATTAACAGAAACATATACATATGTCATCAACTCATCCCCTGAGGCCCTCCACAGCTTATCAGTAACTTCACAGATGTTAGTCGTCTCCGTGTAGAACAATCAATTTGTCTTATCATAGCACATTCCTTTCCATATATAGATATGTACAGGATTCCCATTTTCCCCTGTGGGCCTCCTAATCCTCCTGTACACACATACTTTAAGCCTTATTTTCCCCTATCAGGTTCTAGCAGTAGCACTGGTATACAACTTCGAAGATGCATTTGCGTCAATTGACGCACTTTGGGGCTTCTAGTGTTAAAAAGAACTGGCGATCCATAAGCGTTTGGTTCTAGGACGGAAAAATGAACCACTTGTCGAGACAAGTAAGATATTTTTGCCTCCTCTTCATATAAAACTCAGACTGATGAAAAATTTTGTGAAAGCGATGAACAAGGTAAAGGATTTTGATATTTGAGACAGATGTTTCCAAAAATAATAATGCCAACATTAAGCAAGGCATTTTTGTGGGTCCTCAAGTCATACATCATCAATGACAAGTGGTTCAAAGATCTGCTAGTGGGGCCTGAGAAAATTGCATGGAAAGCATGCAGGGATGTTGAGAATTTTCTTGGCAATTATTGGACACCAAACTATGTCCACCTGGTTGACAACATGCTTCAAGCATACAAAACCATGAAGTGCAATATGTTGCTGAAGATTCATTTTCTGCATCCACACGTGGACTTTTTCCCTTCTAATCTTGGTAGTCAGCGATGAATATTGTGAAAGGTTTCACCAGGACATTGCAACAGTGGAAAAGGGGTATCAGGGCAACTGGAACCTATCAATGCTGGCTGCTATCACTGGACACTGAGAAGAGAAGCATCAGATGCTGAGTACAAACAAAAATCAGAAGCAAAACATTTTTAGCTCAGGTGAACCTAGTGCAATATGTCAGCATCATTGTTCTAAATTCAGTCAAAATTTAATTTACATGTTTCTCCAAATTCCTATGTGATATTGTCAATCTGAAATTATATTTGCGTTCAGTCTATCGTAATCACCAAAAATTTTCAGTAAGCAAAAGTTTTGAACAAATTTGTTGTCCAGTAATCTCCAGGAACAAGCAGGAATGAGTCTTCACATATGGGTACGTCGGTACCGAGGGAGTCTGCGCGGGAACGCTTCCCAGCGTCCAATCAAAAAGCTTTTGAAAGCATCCCACCACGCCTGCGTGCTACCTTCCCGCCTTTCCCAACTGCCTCTCCTCAGTTTTCGTTTTCCGCGGAGCCGGCAAGACGACGTCCTGTCACCGCAGAAAATTCTTCTTTTATTTCTTTAGTTTTCTTGTGGTCGCGGCTGTCATCCCCGACGCCACCGATACCGCTGGTGTTTTCTTTTTCTTTTCTTGTGAAATTTTCCTTTTCAAGGAATATTTTTTCTTCATAGTGTCTCACGGTTTCTCAGGCCTTTTAGGCCTTTCCTTTTTCCTTCATGGAACCGCCAGCCACTTTCTCCAAGAAATGTTCATACTGTGGCGGTACAACTTTATTCTTAGACCCTCAAAGTCTGTCTGACCTGTTTGGGTCCTGACCTTTTTCCTCCGCCCTTGGGCAACAGTATTTTGAGAGAAGGTTTTCAACATCGAGTTTCCCTCGATACCCGGTTCCCTTCCAACTTCAGGTCACCGACCATTCCTCCTTCTACACAGGATCAGGTAACCCACAAACAGTCTGTTAAGACTAGCCAGTCCCCGAGCGGTAGATCTCATGCACAGCATAGAGATGCCTATGGCCTTGCCCTCGAGAATCCACTGGCTCCAGAACCCCGGCGGGAGTCTTCGGCCTCCAAAGCGTATGAGGGGTTTCAGGTTGTTCCTGGGGTTCACCCCCCACAGAACATACCTGAGCCGTGTCCGGTGGTGGCATCCGCTTCGAGCGGTACCTATACCCCGGCATCGGCACTGGTGTTGGATGAAACACTCCTCACCAGGGATCGTCGTCTGGCGTTCTCGGTACCTACGGCTCCGACGGATACGTTCCAGACTGACTCTCCAGTATCGGTACCGGCACGATACTGCCTCCGACGTCGGTACCCTCCAGACATGCATCGATAGACTCGCTTCCTTCGATGCCGAGTCTGGAATCGATCTCCAGTCTGGAGGACTGGGTACCGACTCGCCTTGGTACCGGCTCCCGTCGGTACCGAAGGCTCTGTTCCGATGGTTCGGATCCACAACTCTGGGTTCCTCCGATGCCGTTTGAGTTGCCACCGGCTGGGTTTCATCCATCGAAGTCGGTACCGATGTCTACATTACCCTCGATGCCAAGTTTGGAATCGATATCTAGTCTAGAAGACTGGGTACCGACACGCCTTGGTACCGCGACCTGTCGATACCGGAGGCTCGGTGCCGAGGGTGACTGCTGAAAGTTTTCGGTTACCTTGGTACCGATTGAGCTGTCACCGATGGCTGTTCCGATGTCTGTGTCTGGTTTGGTTCTGACATCGGTACCGGTATTGGCATCGGTACCAGTATCCACTGTAGCATCGTGGCCAGCTCCTTCCATGCTGCTTTCAACAGGATCGCTCCCTTCTATGCCAAGTTTGGAGTCGATACCTGGCATGGACGATGTGGTACTAACTGTCACTGGTCCTGACCTCCAGTACCGGCGGCCATCCTTTAAGGATTCCACACTGCACCGTGCAGGATCTTCTATTCCTATATACTTGGATAGATCCTTCTGTGCCCAGGCTAGTTCTGCAAGTCTAATCTGTCCAAGGGAGGTTCTCTTTGGAGATCCTTCTTTTCAGAGTTTCCTCCTGGATATGGCAAGATCTCTTGCCATTCCCATTCCTAGGCATGATCCTACAGAAGCAAGGAACAACATAATGTTTCCTTTGCATCATTCTTTGCAGGATCTCCTTCTAGGAATGTGGGAAGCACCTTTAATGATACCCCCACCTTCCAGAGCAACTGATTTCCTATATCAGGTGCCCCCTTCTCCAGGGTTTCAAAAGACTCAACTTCCCCATCATTCCATTGTAGTGGAATCAGCACTAAGGCAGGTGAAGAGTGAGAAAAAGCACTCTTCTTATCCGCCAGGTCGTGAGTCTAAAACACTAGATGCCTTTGGACGTCAAACCTTCCAGACATCTATGCTTTCAGCAAGAATTCTCTCATATATTTTTTATATGAGTCTATCTCTTGAGGAGGTCACAAAGAAATTGCATCTTTTGACTCCTTCACTTCCAGAATCCAAGAGTGCAGACTATTCCTCACTGCTTAGTCATATTCAAAATATCTCTTGGTTTCTTACTCGTGCTTCCCTAGACTCCTTTGAGTCTGTTAGCAGGACCTCTGCTATAGCTATAGGGGCACGACGTAGGGCCTGGCTCCAAGCTTCAGGTTTGGAAAAATGGGCACAGCACAGACTGGGAAATACTCCTTGCACTGGAGAAAATCTCTTCAACAAGGAGTCTTTACGTCAGGTTGCTCAGTTATCCACTGATTTACCTGTTTCTAGGGGCCGTTCTACGCCGCCTTCTTTCCCAGTAGGTAGGAAATGTCCTACCAAACTTTCTTCCCATAGGGGGAGAAGGTTTTATTCATCACCTGCCCATCATACAGATGTTCCCAAGCAGGGGAAACATCATCCTGGTCTGAAGAATCCAAATTCTAACCAGGCTTAGCAAACCCAGCAACCGTAGGGTTTCTGATTAATCAGTATCACATTTTTTGTGCCTCTTGGGGTTTGCAACTTGCAGTTTGCTTCTTCCCAATAGAGGCCTCCTACTGCTTTTATTCTAAACTCTAGACATGGATCTCTTTCCACAAGACATCCATTTCTATGTTATGCCAGCTGTTCATGCCTATAGGTCACAGTTTTCTCCTCTTCTTCCTGCTAAGGAAAGAGGTCTAACAACTATCAAACGATAGTTTCCTGTACCAGCATGTATTTTCTTTAGCCTCTCTAGTTTTTGTTACTTTTCAGTGCGGAGTTTTCCTTTCTGAGTCAACTCCTCTTTGTCAATCTTGCTTTGAGGCAGCTTATCAGACATGTCCAGAGTTTTCTGCCTCCTGTTCTGTCTGTTCTTTCTGTTTTTAAACAGAAAGATTCTTTCTGCTGTCTTGCTAGCAGCTGCCTATGCAGGAGCCCTAATGATTGGACCACTGGTTTTTTTCCACAAGTAACCAGAGTTGTCCTCCACTCGCATTCTTCTGGCCTTAGTAGTGCCTCCAAGACAGTGGAATCATCTTTCTTGGGCTATCACTACAGATTTCTTGAATGATCTTCTATTCTTGCCATCTCCACTTCTCTTGGGTTTGGCAGCATAGTTGACGTAGGTACTGGCCTTTCCAGCAGCCAGTTCTATCTCCTACTCCTGCATCTTGCTCTCGGCAATTTTACAGAGAAGCTCTGCACTATGGGCCCTTGCTAGAGAGCATTAGGATTTTCTCCAACAGCTATCCTAGATGGTTGGAAGAGGCTCCCTCAGTCATGCCCTTCATGACTGGAAGGGCTCTTCCTACCTTACTATCTCCTTTCTAAAGTAAAGGACATGGGCCTTCTCTTACGTGAAAGCTTGACAATTCCCTGGTTTGGTCCACAAGATTTCCCACAGGGAATATGCTCTTTTTCACTGCAGCTCGTCCTCATGGTATTTCTAATCCTTCATGGACAGTGAATATTCAGCTAAAGAACGCATGATACCCTTTTTGCACCTCAAGTAGGTCAACATGGTATCTCATTCCTATGCGTCTTCTGTCCACTTACCATGCTCGAGTTCTGGAAGACTCGGGACTTGCTGCCTGCAGACGCATATTATCCTCTGCTTTTCACGTAACCATCCTGGTTATTTTCACTGGCTAGCACTCTTGCAGTAGTCTAGTCTGTTTCTTGTCAGGGAGAGTTTTCCCCTGACTCCCTCCTTCATAACCAGGGAGAATAGATTCTCTATATATCTTCCAAGTAGGTTCCACCTTCTTGTTAGATGAATCTCTCCACATCTCCTATATGGCTATACTTATATGGGCATATCTCTGTCTGCTTAATTGCAGACACCCATATATAGGCCTATATATTCCTATATATATATATCTGTATACATCTCTATAGATCTATACCTATGCTCTTTGTGTGTATCTTATGCCCTTCTATATCTCACTATAGATATATTTTCATATGTCTATCTATATATCTATATATGTATCGTTGAGATATTTTATTATAGGTAGATATGTATCTGCACACTTATCTATCTGACTGTCTATGCTCATATAGCTATATATATCTCTATATGATTCTGACAGTTGGGCTCTACCCATACCCATGCTGTTCCACCATGTTTAGGGCTCTACACACACCACCACTTCCTGTGGTAGTTAGCAACCTTTTTACCATAACCTTCAGGTTAGGTACCTCTGAAGCTCTCCATGTTCCAGTATCTTTCCTACCTGACATCAGTTAGGAAAGACATTGCAGATCTTCAGTTATTCTGAGGCTAACGCCTCGGGCATCTGTCCTTTCTTTTGGGATATAAGGGTTTTCCATACCCCTTCTTCCCACAAGGACTAGGCCTGTTTGTCCAAATCAATCACCCTTTTCCTCTTTTTGCTCCTATGAGTGAGCCACTCTGTAGCCAAAGAGTTTGGGCTTTTTTCATAAAGCCTTCCGCTGACGGCTTACAGTTTTTGTACTACCCCAGTTTATCCCTGGGGTTACCTCTTACCTTTCAGAATTTCTGACCTCCATTGTGTTTTCCTACAGGTTTATTACCTCTGCTTTCGCAGTGAGGTCCTCTTTGAGGTTCCTCTACTGGATCCCCAGTAGATCTTATGAACCTCCATACTTTTGTACAATCCTGTTAGGGGAGGTCCATATTGCAATATTTCATTTTCAATATATTTGATGATAATTGTCATCCACACAAGGACTCCTCCTCTGCAGTCCTATGTGTAGGTTAGCTGTCTCTTACAGCACCTTTCTGTTTTCAACTCCTACCCTCCATCCTCAGGATGCCTGGCGATATGACGTGTAGCATGTTCCAGTCTGTAACATGCTGAGACTCCAGGCATCTTAGCTTGGGAGTCCCCATATGTGAAGACTCATTCCTGCTTGTTCCTGGAGATAGCACAGTTACTTACCTGTAACAGGTGATCTCTGGGAACAGCAGGAATAAGTCTTCACAACCCACCCACCTCCCCTAGGAGTTGCATCTCTATATCTCTATCTTTCCCTTCTCTGTCTCTCTCTCTCTTTGTCTCAGCTTTAAAACTTAACTGAGGAGAGGCAGTTGGGAAAGGCGGTAAGGCAGCACGCAGGCATGGTGGGATGCTTCCAAAAGCTTTTTGATTGGACGCTGGGAAGCGTTCCCGCACAGACTCCGTCGGTACAGACGTACCCATATGTGAAGACTTATTCCTGCTGTTCCCAGAGATCACCTGTTACAGGTAAGTAACTGTGCTTTACCAGAGGACAAGATTCATAATAGTAACATAGTATATTTTATTTATTTTATTTTATTTATATTCTCTTATATACCGTGCTATTCTGCATCAGTGCGGTTTACATTGAACAAACTGAAATTACATTGAACAGGGCATTATAACTTGGAGATAACTATTTTACAGGGAACATGGGCTATGGAGGGTTAAGTGGCTTGCCCAAGACCACAAGGAGCACATATCCTTCCAGCCCAAGGTTGCTGTCCTCTAGTGGGATTTGAACCCCCGACCTTCCGGCCTGAAATACCTTGCCCCAACCACTAGGCCACTCCTCCACTCCAACATCAGATAAAGACCAGTATGGTCCATCTAGTCTGGCCAGTAAGGTGGCTAGAATGGTTGAACCAACAGCTTCATGCAGGTCACGCCCTCTGTTTGTTGAAGTATAAATGGTGAAGACAAGAGAGCTGACTGAGGCCATCAGAAAAGCCATTATCACAAAACATCAAATTTCAAAAGGGTACAAGGCCATCTCCAAAATCATTAGGATTCCTGTATCTACAGTTCGCAATGCTGTTAAGAAGTTTTTTGCTCATGGAACTGTCAAGAACCTCCCAGGATGTGGTGAGAAGAGGAAATTAAGAGGTTAGTGTGAACTGTTGGAAAAACCAGATGTACAACATCCAAAAAGCTTAAGGATGACCTGGAGCAATCCGTAGTGGTGGTTTCAACCCACACTATACACCGCACACTAAACAAATAAAGACTTCAAGGGCAAAGGCCAAGGAGGACCCTACTGCTCAAAGACAGAAATAAAAAGGCATGTCTGATCATTGCCCAAACCCACCTTGAGAAACCACAGCCCTTCTGGAAAAATGTTCTGTGGAAACCAAACTTGAGCTCTTTGGCAATGCAGACCAGCAGTACATTTACAGGCAAAGAAATGAAACTTATAAGGAAAAAAAATACCCTTCCTACAGTTAATTATGGTGGCAGTTCCATAATGTTGTGGGGCTGGTTTTCTGCCTCAGGAACTGGAGGCCTGGAACATATTAAAGGAATCATGAAGTCAGAAGATTAACAAGGTTTTTTGAAGTGAAATGTGCTACCTAGTGTCAGAAAGCTAGGTCTGGGTTGAAGGTCATGGGTCCTCCAGCAGGACAATGACCCAAAACATACATCCAAAAGTACAAAAGAATGATTGATTGAAAAGGAACAAATGGACTGTTTTAAACTGGCCAGCAATGAGTCCTGATCTCAGTCCAATCAAGGACCTTTGGAAAGAGCTGAAATATGCCGTTGTTAAAAGAAATACTGGAAGCATTCATGAGCTGGTACAAATCACAGTCGAAGAGTGGGAGAAATTACCAGCAGACAGATGTATAGTACTTATAGATGGCTACAAAAAACGTTTGGAGGCTGTTATCACTGCCAAGGGTTGTGCAACCAAATATTAGCAGAGTGCCATTAATCCTGTCAGATCATATTTTGTTTTTTTTCCCAGAAATTACTACATCTAAGTTGCACAGTGTGGAGGAGTAACCTACTGATTAGAGAAACAGCCTAGCACCCAAGAGAACTGAGTTTGATGCCCGCTGGCACTCCTTGTGACTTTGGGAAAGTCACTTTATCCTCCATTGCCTCGGAAGAAAAGGCCTGGCAGTCTACTTCCAGTCATAACTTGCCAAAAGAACCCAGGGGCTGCTGGGTGGCCATGAGTCAGCACTGAGTTGAGGGCGTTTAAAAAAAAAAAAAAAAGTTGCAGACACATCTTTTTTTTGTTGTTGTTGTATACCTTTGAACATACTATTAAAATATTATGACGACATACGGTTGCAATATTTCCAATTATTTCTCAAGATATTGTACACAACGTTATCTAAAATGCAAGGGTGCCAGTAATGTTGATCACAACTGTATTGCATGGGATGAGGGTGAAGGGAGATAGATTCAGGAGTGATATGCGGAAATATTTCTTTACGGAAAGAGTAGTGGATCCATTGAATAGTCTCCCAGTGGAGGTGGTAGAGATGAGGACAGTAACTGAATTCAAAAAAGCATGGGACAAACACAGAGGATCTCTAAAGGTAAAAAGGGGACTGTTGTAGTTGTTGATATGGAAGGGCAGACTAGATAGGCCATGTGGTCTTTTTCTGTCATCATATTTCTGTTTCTATGTTACATCTTATGAATATCAGAAGGAAGCTCTCTTTCACTGATGAAAGTACTACAGCATGCACCAGCAATAAATTTATTTATTTATTTAACAGGTTTTTGTTTTTTTTATATACTACATCATCATTTAGTCTAAGTGGTTTACATTGTAACTTAAACTTGGTAATGTACATTAAACAGGGACATTGATAAATTGGATGCTTCTGAGGCAAATCCTCTGGTTTAAGAGAGGTCACGGTATGTGCAAAGCTAAACCCATTTGGAGACCTTGCTCCTGATAGAAATTCCACATATGATGGGAAAGACTATAGCAGTACAAGTGGAGGAGTAGCCTAGTGGTTGGGGCAAGGTACTTCAGGCCGGAAGGTCGGGGGTTCAAATCCCACTAGAGGACAGCAACCTTGGGCCGGAAGGACTGGGGTTTCTAGTCCCACAGGTGCTCCTTGTGGTCTTGGGCAAGCCACTTAACCCTCCATAGCCCATGTTCCCTGTAAAATAGTTATCTCCAAGTTATAATGCCCTGTTCAATGTAATTTCAGTTTGTTCAATGTAAACCGCACTGATGCAGAATAGCGCGGTATATAAGAGAATGAAAATAAATAATAAAATAAATAAATAGATACAAGTATACTATTATCTATCTTGCCAGACTGAAAACACAAACAGTGAGACAAATTAGGAAAGCTAAAAAAATTGTCAACACAGTAATAAACATGTCAATTACCCTGGTACTAACTGAGTAAATGTCTTATCAGGACACATTAGTGAGGTAACATTTTTAGTCATGCATAACTTACACACGAGGCCCTTCACAACTGTGCACCACACTACCTGTTCTCTTTGACTGTGCCCTATGTTTCTCAGTGCTATCTCCAATACCTGCATGACAACAGCTTGGTCCTCCCTTTCCCTTTATGCGCTAAGTACGAATCCACACGCCACTTTGCTTTCTTTTACATCGCACCTGCCCTTTGGAACTGCCTCCCCTCCCAGCTGCGGTTAGAGTCATCCTTCCCCATGTTCATGAACCTCCTTAAAACTCACCTCTTTGTCCATGTGTATGATATAGCCCCCCTCCCAGTGAGCTGCAGCTTCTAAAGAAGCCTTGTCCTTTGTCTACTAGATTGTCTTTATGTTCTTTTTTTTTCTGCTCTCCTCTGTCCTGTCAATATATGGAGTTCCTTTCCTTTTTCCTACATGTAAATGTATTTGATTTTATTGTAAACTGCTCTGCCTGCCTAGCCAAGGGGCGGTATATCAAAATAAACCATAAACTGTTTAATGAAGCAACTGATTCCAGGACCGATGAAAGGAGGAACTACTCTATATCAAGTCCTCACTGTAAAGAAGGGCATGATGCAAATCTTGCTTAACAGTGTTGTCATGTGACCAAATTTAACATATGCACTGGAGGAAAGACATTAAGGAAAACTACTGTAGTAGTAGTTAATTTTAAAAAGAGAGGCTATCAAAACAATTAGGAAATTAGTTGCTAAAGTATTAAAAGGAAGTGTTGCAAAGGTTAATAACTTTTCATGTGGTATGGACACTATTTAAAAATACCATCTTAGGGAGGAAGTGACGTCATCGGTGTGGATGGCAGCCTAAGTTAGGAGCTCCGGCGTGGCACCTCGCAAGTTGTGGAAAAATAAGACCCCAAGGGTCGTGGCAGCATACCGGACCGCAGAAGTTGGTGGCGGAACGAGCGGGGGCAGGGCCCGGCGAGATGACGACCCGCAAGAAGGCGGCAGACCTAAAAGAATTCGCCTACAGTGGCGGACACGCTGGAGGACGGGAGGCTAAGATGGCGGCGGGAGAAGGACAGCCCCGGGAAACTGTAGAGAGCTTGGTACCGTGTGCGATGGAGGTGGAAAAGGGCACGACGGTGGTGAACGGTGTTTCCCGGGCAGAGCTGAAAGCCTGGTTCGGGGAGTTGAAATCAGAACTGGCTGCAGTGAAATTGGAGGTGGGTGAAGTTTGCAACGAATTGCGGGAGGAAGTGAGTGAGCTGAGCAGGCGAACGGAGGCCCAGGAACAGCAATGGCAATTGTGCAAAAAACACAGGGGGAGCTGGCACACTCTGTGAAAGACTGGGACCAGTGGAAAGCGCAAATCCAGTATAAGCTGGAGGACCTTGAAAATCGCACGAGACGGAACAATTTGCGCATTAGAGGAGTGCCGGAGGAACCCGAATTTGAGGACAGCCGGAGAGTTGCTGAAGCCATTTGCAAGGCTATTTTGCTGGAGGGGGCTGAGGCCATGGAGGGAGATAAGGTGGTTCTGGACAGGGCGCATAGGGCGCTGGGGCCCAGCCGGCCTAATAGGCCACGAGACATTGTTGTATGCATACACGATTACACTGTCAAGGAAAAGATAGCCACGAAGATGCGCAGAGCGCGAGAGTTTGTTTGGCAAGGATATAAGGTGGCGATCTATGCGGACCTTGCGGCTGGGACCCTACAGCGAAGGCGGGAGATGCAGCCTGTTACCACAGTGTTGCGGCAGGAAAATGTGTGCTACTGCTGGCTCTACCCATTTGGACTGTGCTTCACGGTGGGCACCCGCAACTGGAGGGTGCAGAACTGTATGGAAGCGCAGAAGGCCCTGCGAGAGGCAGGACTGCGGGGTCCGCTGCAGCGGCAGAGGGCGACACAGGATCAGCGGCTGGAGAGGGATGAGACGGAGGAGGCGATGGAGGGCCTACCCAGCCCAGCGCAGCTTTTGCACGAGGAGGAAGCCAGTCGGGGCTGACGTGCTTTGCTATGCGGAGACTGTTGGACTCCATTGGGTCTTGGTGGCCTTGATCTGTCTAATGTTTGGGACTTGAGGGCTATGGGAGTGTTGTGTGGGGTGGAGGGTGGGTGAGTGGTTGGGAGCAGGGATGGGGTAATGTTGCGTTTAAGTTGTGGTGCTTGGGATGTTTTGGGGGAGGGGGCGGGGGATTGGGGGATGGAGGGAAGGTTGGTGGGTGGTGAGGGTGGCTGGGAGAATGGGAAATGTTGTGATAAATAAGGATGGCTTCGGAGGGGGCGGGGAGGGGGCTCCCAGGATGGGGGGTTAGGTGGTGGGTGGGCAGGGACCGGGTGGGAGCCTTTAATGTGCTATCTGTATCATGCCATGTGTAGTCTGGGGGTGTGGAGGGGGGTGGCACGGGGGTGTTGGGGGACTGGTGGAGGGGTGGGAAGGGAAGGGTGGGGTCAGCCATGCCTAGGTTGGGGGGAGTGGGGGGAGTGGGAGGGGGTATGCGGGGTGGCCAGAGGGGGCTTGGGTTGCTCTGCACTGATGGGCACTACTCTAAGGGAGGCTTCCAGAGGAGGGAGGAAGGGGGTGGGGGAGGGGGGTGGGAGGGGGGGACGGGGGGGTTGGTGGGGCGGGAGGGGAGGGGAGGACGAGGGGAGGGAAGGGGCAGGGGGTGGTGGGGGAGCAAAAACTGAGGGTGGTTACAATTAATGCTAAGGGATTGAGAACATGGCGAAAGCGTCGACTGGTTGAGAAGGAGGGTGTAAGGACTCGGGCTGAGTTTGTATGCGTCCAGGAAACGCATTTGAAGGTGGGACAGGAGAGGTTGTTAGAGACACAAAAATACCCCAAGGTGTGTTGGCGGGGCAGAGGGCCGAATCACGGAAGGGGGGGGGGTAGCTATAATGGTGGGGGCTGAGATGCGGGATAAGGTGGTGGGGGAGTACCGGGATAAGGGGAGATATGTGGGCGTAAAGGTGAAGTTGGGAGAGGACTTGGTTTGGATTTTTAGTGTGTATGGGCCGAACGAGGGGCAGGGAGAGTTTTATGCCTATATGCGGGCGGATCTGGAGAAGTTGGGTGATCTGCCGATTATTGTGGGGGGAGATTTCAATCTGACTCTCAACCCCCGACTCGATAACGGCGAGGGGACGGGAGCGGGAAAACGTCGAGAGCGAATGCAACTGTTGGAGATGAAAGCAGGTTTAGGGTTGGTGGATGCTTGGCGGTGCCGGAATCCGGGGAGGAAACAATACACTTACTATTCAGCGCCACATGGGAGTTATAGTCGTATAGATATGATATGGGTTGATAGTGGCTGGATGAGTAAGGTGGCGGAGGTGGAGCAGGGATCTATTACTTGGTTGGATCATGCACCAGTAAGCATTGGGTTTAATTTAGGATACAAGGACACGGGTGTGAAGTTTTGGAGGTTGAATGACTCGTTGCTGGACGATCCCGCTGTGGTTGAACGAACCGCAGGAGTTATTATGGAATATCAGGGTTTCAATATGAATGGGGAGGTTGGGCTTGGAATGGTCTGGGATGGCTTGAAGGCGGTAGTACGGGGACATTTGTTGGGAGAAGCCTCGAGGAGGTGCAGGATGCACGGGGAGGAAGAGGGACGCTTGCTGGGGGCAATAAGGGCATTGGAGGGGAGTCATCAGTGTGATCAGAATGAGGGAGTCCTCAGTGCGCTGCAGAAACTGCGCGGACGGCTTGGTCAGTTACGAGCTAGTAAGCTGGCTCATGAATTGAATATACTTAAGCAAGCTACGTTTGAGGGGAGCAATAAGGCTGGGAAACTATTGGCCAGGCGGTTGAGGGCCAGGGTGGCCCAGTCGAATATCGGCAGTATACGGAATGGGAAAGGGCAGTTACTGACGGGGAATAATGAGATTCGGAAGACATTTCGCGAGTACTA
The DNA here is from genome assembly GCA_033557465.1 of Ichthyophis bannanicus. Lineage (NCBI taxonomy): Eukaryota > Metazoa > Chordata > Amphibia > Gymnophiona > Ichthyophiidae > Ichthyophis > Ichthyophis bannanicus. The sequence goes on along the minus strand of CM066035.1, from coordinate 920,308,824 downwards.
TAAACAGTTGTATAGAAGTGAAGTCACGGGTGGCATAGACAAAAGTAGGCAATACTTGGCGGGATGCGAGTTACCCAGGTTGGACCTAGTGGGGGGGGGGGGGCCTAGATCGATTGATCACAGGCGAGGAGGTGACAGAGGCTATAAAAACTTTGAAACTGGGAAAGGCACCCGGCTTAGATGGTTTGACAGGAAAATTTTATAAAGTTTTTCGGGGGGTGGTACAACCGCTGTTGGTAGACGTGTTTAATGGGGTACTTCAGACGGGGGCAGTCCCAGACTCTATGATGGAGGCGGGGATTACTATTCTTCTTAAGCCGGGTAAGGACCCCATGGTGTGCGGCTCCTATCGGCCGATCTCTCTCTTAAATGTGGATGCCAAGCTATTGGCGAAAATACTGGCCACGCGCTTACAGCGGGTTTTGCCTTCACTGGTGCATGTGGATCAGACCGGTTTTGTAGCAGGGAGACAGGGAGGGGACATCATCCGACGACTGTAATTTGACCTGGGAGGTACAAAGGACAGGGCAGAAGGCGGTGTTCATTTCTATTGATGCTGAGAAGGCGTTTGATAGGGTGGAGTGGGATTTTCTGCTGATGGTCTTGGAGAAGGTTGGGATGGGGGAAAACTTTATCAAATGGATTTGAGCATTTTTACACGTCGACTAGGGCCCGAGTGCGAGTGAATGGGAGTTATTCTGAAGTGTTTGGCTTGGGAAGGGGAACGCGGCAGGGTTGTCCGTTATCGCCCTTGTTATTTGCTCTTGCTATCGAGCCTTTGGCAGATCGGGTGCGTCGGGCGGTTGATGTTAAAGGGGTGATTTTGAATAACTGGGAATCGAAAATAGCTCTATTTGCGGATGATATTATCTACACCCTTAGAGAACCCTTAATTTCGATGCCGGTCTTAATGCAGGAAATTGAACAGTATAGTCGGGTGTCGGGATACAAAATCAATGGTAGTAAGACCGAGATTTTAGGGTTTAATTTAGGTGAGAGGTTGGAGTCAAGTCTTCGTAGTAGTTTCCCGTTTCGGTGGGTGAGGGGCGAGTATAGGTATTTAGGGATACAGATGGGTAAGGATTGGAGGCGGATATGGGAGCAGAATTTCAGCACCCTCCTGCAGGCGGTGAAGAGGGACCTGACACGGTGGCGGCATCTGTATTTGACCTGGATTGGGCGTATTGCGGTTATCAAAATGAATGTCCTTCCTCGGTTTCTTTTTCTGTTTAGTTCTATTCCTAGTAGGATTCCTCGCAGTTATTTACACCGAGCCCAACGTCTGGTCCTTGACTTTATATGGGCAGGGGGGAGGTCTCGGGTGTCGAAATATACTTTGTATCGGGAGCAGAGGGAGGGGGGTATGGGGGTCCCGTGGCTGGAAAAGTATTACACCGCGGCGCAACTGAAGGCTGTGGCGAGTTGGCAAGGGGGGGAGACTCCTATTTGGGTGGAGTTGGAACAGCTGAGAGGGGAGGGTTTGAACTTGCAGATGTGGCTATGGGATCCGGGGGGGGAGACGGGGGGGAGGGGGTGAGGGGAACCCCTTTAGGGACTATACGCAGACGCTGCGGGGAGGGTGAAGGGGATTCTGTTACGGGGGAAGCGGTACACAAGGGATACTTATATAAGGGGGATGCAGGATTTCAGACCTGGGAGGGAGGGGGGGGTGTTTAAGGAGTGGGGGATATTGGCTTGCATACCTTGGGGCAGCTGCTGAATGGTGGAGGGGAGGTTAGGTCGTTTGTCAAACTGCAGGAATTATATGGGGTGGAGGATCGGCACTATTTCGCTTATATGCAGTTAGTGTCCTTTATTAGGAGGATGGGGGTACTAACTGACTTACGAAGGGTAGCTACTCCTTTTGAAGTGGCAATGCGGAGGGGGGGTGGGAAGAGAGGGCTAATTACTCTCTTGTATGCGGAGTTACGGACGCAGGGTGGGGAAAGTAGGCAGGAGGGGAGGAGTAAAGGAGAGTTGGCGTGGGAGCACCAAGTGGGGGGGGGGAGTGGGGGGAGGAGCGTTGGGATCATATATATAGATGGTCTCGGCGCTTGGCCCCGGGCCCCTCATATCTTGAAAATAGTCTAAAAATGCGGCATCAAATGTATTGGACCCCCTGGAAGTTAAAAGCGTTTCGCCCGCAGGAAACTGGGGATTGCTGGCGGGGCTGTGGGCGGCGGGGGGACTTGTTTCACATAGTTTGGGAATGTGCAGAGGTTCAATGTATGTGGAGAGCCTTGGGGGGCTGGCTCCAGGCCCTGCTGGGACTGGAGGTGCCCTTCACGGTGCCTATGATCTTATTAAATGAAATGCCTGAGATGGGGGACCGAGAGATATTGGCGTTGGTGGGATGTTGTATAGGGGCGGGGCGAGGGGCGATCATGGCCAGGTGGCGCTGTGAGAAAGCCCCGTCATTGGGTATGGTTCTGCAGCGTATCGATCACTTGTGGACTGTGAGTGCAATTACCGCTCACCAGCGACACACTGTGAAGGCCTTTAAGGCTGTTTGGGGGAGGTATGAGGTGTGGCGGGAGGAATGAAGGGGGGGTGGGGGGGGAGGGAATAGGGGGGGGGGGTTAGGAGAATGGGAGGCCAGGTGTAACGGGCCTCGGGAAGGGTTGGACGGGATGTGCTTTTTGTAGTGATATTGTCGTTTTTAGTTGGTTGTGCTGTATTATGTTGGTTGAATTTATTAAGCCATGTAATAAAAATAAAAATTACAAAAAAAAAAAAAAAAACATCTTAGAAGCCCAGACCAAATGTGTTCTGCTCAGTAAAAGAAAGGTTCATGTAATACCAAAACACTGCCATCATGGTAAAGAGCAGGGATGTGCAGAAGAAAAAATGTTTTGCTTAATTTTGTATTCTTCCTGATTTTTGTTCTTTTCTCTAATTCATTTAACATGTTTGTTTAAAATTTAAAAAATGTAAAGCACATAAAAGGACTGTTTTAATTTGTAGGTTAGCATGCATTAAATTGGCTCTAAAGGCACACTACTGACCTGAATGCATTCTAACAAATATACATCCCTAGTAACTGGTGAGATAGGAGAGGCTATTAAAAGACAAAAGGATGTCTTTAAAAAAAATGAAAAGCAAGGGATCACATGACATGATGTGCTAGAGAAGATGTGTGCCTGACTGTGTCTGGTGGTAGGCACCCCTTAATTGCAGTAATTTGTGTCTGTAGCTTCAGGGGAGAAAAAAAGTTAAAAATGTGCTAGAATAGCTTTCACGATGAACAGTGGATCGGGGTGCTTTTGATATGGAAGGATATCCTCAAAGCTAGTAAGGAAAGAGAGGGGAGGGCCAGCAGAGATTCTAAGATGTGGATGAGGTGCTGCTGCTGCTATTGAGTATGCTCAGCTATGAGGTCCTGGCTGGGGAGCCAATGATAGCAATGCCAAATGGCCTGGCATCAAGATTTGAGATGACCTACTGTATGATCAAGCAAGTGAATGGCACAGTGGTAGATACAAGGCACAGACTGGATTTAACTGAGCATAGGATTATGGATGCAGATGATCTAGCTAGGCAGAGCAAAGACCAGGCAGTCTATGATAAATTGCCCGATGCCCTTGAAAAGAAGATAGATTACCTAAAAAATAGAAGTGGAGGAGTAGCCAGATGGTTAGAGCATTGGAGGTTGAGAATTGGGGAAACCAGGGGTCAAAATCCCACTGCTACTCCTTGAAATTTTGTAAAGTCACTTAACCTTTCACTACTTCCTGTACAAACCTAGATTGTAAGCCCTCTGAAGACAGGAAGATATCTACCATACCTGAATGTTGCCCTGGGCCACTACTGAAAGAGGCATGAGCTAAATCCAAATAGGTTCATGGGAAACCATTTTTGAGACTGGTGGGATTACCAGGATCAGTAACTGATGCTGCTTTAGCAACAGCATTAGAGAGTTAGTTGGTAGAGAAGCTGGGTATGAATGAACTTTTTAGGAAGATGCACTTGGAGAGAGCACATCAGTTAGGTTTGGGTGCCAAGGAGGTCTACAACCACAGGTGATTATAGCACATGTGCTAAACTGGGCATACAAAGCTGTGATCATTCTGCCATAGAGAAAGCACAAATTGAATTAGGGAAACGCTAAAATACTCATTTCCCAGAATTGTTCAGCTGATGTGATGTCAAAGTAGAGAGAATGCTCATAGGTGTGCTATTTCAACAGGATTTGCATATCACACTGCAATGTCCTGTGAGACTTCTTATATATCATGCAGGGAAAGCAGTGCTATTGTTATTGGCAGTGGAAGCAAATATGTTCATGGCCCACCTGAGTAAAGCTGAATAACTCCTTGGAATCTGACCGAAGGAAGCAGCAAGGGGCGTGAAGATCAGCTTGGACTTAACAGATTGCTTTACTGTAACGTGGTCAGAGAGGGAAGTTCTATGGGTAGTACATGTGTGTGACATTTGGGGCTGAGGTGGTCCGTTCCCACTGATAATGGTATATTCTGATGAAGAGAGAAGAGTTGATGCCAGTACATCAAATGGGTAAAGTTAGAATGATGTTGTGGAATGTAGTTGGAATAGGCATCCCAATTCTGAGAACAGAAATTCTTCTATTTTTAGAGAGGCGAGGAGCACAGATTGCTTTTTTCCAAAAAGCTCATTTGGCCAATTTGAATTATGGGAAGTGAACGAGTACCCTAGTGGTTAGAGCAGTTGGCTGAGAATGAGGGAAGCCAGGTTTCAAATCGTGCTTCTCCCACTAATTCTTTGTATGACCTTGGGCAAGTTCCTTCATCATCCACTGCCTCAGGCACTACTTAGATTGTAAGTCCACGTGGAGAGGGAAAAATGTCATTCCTGAGGTTGTAACTTGCCTTGAGCTCAGATCGGATCACTTCCTGATAAGATTCCAGATTCCAATTTGCACCAACTCCTCCAAATCCATACCTGAAGATAAACCCATATCAGAACATTTAAAGCGCTTCCACCCTTTTAACAGAGAAGATATTCTAAAGAGGACACAGAATCTATTTGACCCTCCTCTTCAAAGCCTCGATGACATGGTCGCCGCTTGGAACTCAAGCCTAGATGCCGTGATCCACTCACCTACCACGAACAAAGCACCACATAAGAAAAAGAATGCCCCATGGTACTCCCAAGAACTACGTAATTCGCTCCTTCAACTCAGACAACTTGAGAGATGCTGGCGACGATCAAGAACAGCTGAGAGCCATGAGGCATTCACAGCACAATTAGGAAAACATCGGTTATCTGTAGCATCAAGTATGAAACAATATCATGCAAAAAGACTACAACGCTCCTTAAACAAACCCCACGAGCTTTTCCAAATTGTGAAATCTCTAGCAAAGGAGCCATCTCAAGAGAACTTACCCTACCCAGACTCAAAAGAATATGCTTATTACTTGCGTAAGAAAAGTAATCAGCTTGCCCAACCTGCTAAGCCCCCCATACCAGCCAGCCTACCTTTCTCCATCCCACAACCTCCTCTTGGTCATTTCTTGAGTGGGTCCCAACACACTGTCACATCATTTTCTACTCCATCTGACAGAGTCATTCAAGACACTATCCTAAACATAAACACTACAACAGCACCCTCCGATCCATGTCCAGCTCCCTGGATAAAGGCCCTGCGTGCCGAGCTCAGCCCATTCCTATCCAAATTGATTGATGTATCGTTCTCTACTGGAACATTCCCTCGAAGCCTGAAACAGACGGCTATCAGACCACTCCTAAAAAACATTAAGTTGGATCCTTCGATGTTGGAATCCTACAGGCCTATCTCCAGCATACCTCTCCTATCGAAAATCATTGAAAAGATTACCCAACGCCAATTACAAGATCACATAGATACTAATGCACCCCTGCATCCCTGCCAGCATGGATTTCGCGAAGCACATGGTGTTGAAACATTACTCACAACCTTATTCAACACCATAACCTTAGGTCTCGATAACATCAGACAAGGTTTTGCACTAATCTTCATGGACATTGCCGCTGCATTCGACACCGTAGACCACGAAGTTCTCCTGTTACGCCTCAGAGAGAAGGGAGTTCATGCTTCAGCTTTGTCATGGTGCGCTTCATACCTCACTGATCGCTGGCAACATGTCCGTTCTGGCCCCTCCAACTCCGATTCCTTCCCCCAAACTAAAGGTGTTCCACAGGGCTCATCTCTATCCGCCTTGCTATTCAATGTCTATATGCAACCCATTTGTGATCTCATCCAATCATTTAATATCAACTGCCTGGTCTATGCTGACGACGTCTTGATGTACATGCCAATTTCAACAGAACATCTTGAACTATCCCCACTTATCAGGTGCTTTGACGCTGTCACAGACTGGCTAAATGCACAAATGCTTCAGTTAAATTTCAAAAAGACAGAAGCCCTCTTCGTCACCAGGAATCCGGCTTTTACTCCACCCCTGTCTATCAAGGTTCGCGACGCAGAGATCATATGCAAGACCTACAGTAAGATACCTAGGTGTAACACTTGATCAGCAACTTAATATGAAGGCTCATATCAAAAACATAACAGTCGGTCTACCATAAAATCCGGACCCTCCGCAATCTGCGTCAACTGTTAGAGCCTGATGACTTCTGAACTGTCTTTCAGGCCCTAATAATGCCCCACTTTGACTATGCCAATGCGATCTTGTATGGTCTACCTAAGTGCACGACTAACCCCTTACAACTTGCAATGAATTCAGCTGCAAGAATCCTTCATGGAGCCTCAAGAAGTTCTCATATTACCCCAATACTAAAACAATTGCACTGGCTACCCATACAAGCCAGGATCTCATTCAAGATCCTAATTATGACCCATAAAGCCATCAAGAAATACCCTGCTACTGCCATTACTGACCTAATTTCAATCACACCTCCCAATCGAGCAAGGAGATCGATTGCCGCAAATACTCTCATATTACCTAAGGCAAGCACGAAGTGTTCTCAATTCATTAGATCCAGAGCCTTCTCCTTTGCTCCATCCTGCTGGAACGCACTACCAGCATCTATCAGAACCATCAGTGAACTCTCCCAATTTAGGAAGGCACTGAAACGTCACCTCTTTCTTCATCACTACGATGTTGCAGTCTTCCCCCCACACCCACCCACTCTCAAATCTCAATGCAGCACCTCAAACTCATGCACGTCACATTCCCTGTTCAATGTAAAACTCAATGTTGCCTGTATGCATTGTAGTATGTTATTGTTCTATGTACACCGCACTGATTTTAATAGCGCGGTATAAAAGAATTGTTAAATAAAAATAAATAAATAAATAAATAATCACTCGCAATCAGACCTTCTCCTCCAACCACCATGAGAAACTTATGCAGTGTCGCATAACTCATTATATTGTTGCATAAAGTAGACTGTATTTATTCATCGTGTCTCCTTGTTAAGGGACTGGTTATTTATACCCCATTTTACCTGTTATACCTGCTTAATGCATACCCAAGTTTAATTTTCCTGTTTAATGTATGCCCAAGTTATTATACCTGTTTCACTGTAAGCACGAATCACGAAATTGAGATGTGCAACTCTTATGTTCATTGTAAACCGCACTGATGTCGAATAACACGGTATAAAAGAGACTGCAAATAAGTAAATAAATAAATAAATTTAGAAAGCCAAGTAATTAAATCTCAAATCCCAATTGAAGGGGAAGTGGGCGAGCCAAGTGTTTAGCACTTCCTTGGCGACTAAGAAGGCAGACATGGCAATTTTAATATATAAACAGATTATCCTAGAATGTTTGAGGGGTGTCAGGGATGATTTAGTGAGAGTCTTGTTGCTATCATCTGCAGTGTATGGGGTAAAGCTGACTTATGCCAATGTGTATGCATTTAATAATTAGTTGTTAAATTTTCCAAAGTCTGGTAAGGAAGCTCCTGGATGTTAAGTTGCCAGTTGTCTTGGCAGGAAACTAATTGTGCTCATAATCCAGAACTGGACAGGTCTTCTGCCACTAAAGGTCACAGATTTGGAAGATATAGAAACATGACAGAAAAAGACCACATTTATTTATTTATTCATTTAAAAGGATTTATATACCGCCTTCTCCTGTAATCATAAATATATATAAATATAATAGCCTATCTAGTCTGCTCTTCCCTATCAACTACTACAGTAGTCCCCTTTTTTCTGTAGAGATCTGTGTTTGTCCCATGTTTTTTTTTAATTCATTTACTGTCCTCATCTCTACCCCCTCCACTGGGAGACTATTCCATGCATCTACCACTTTCTGTAAAGAAATATTTCTGCATATTACTCCTGAGTCTATCCCCTTTCATCCTCATCCTATGTCTCCTCATAGCAGAGCTTGCTTTCAATAGAAAGAGGCTCTCCTCCTGTGCATTTATGCTACGGAGGTATTTAAACATCTCTATCATATCGCCTCTATCCCGCCTTTCCTCTGACGTATATATATTAAGATCCTTAAGTCTGTCCTCATATGTTTTATAATGAAGACCACTAACCATTTTAGTCGCCATCCTCTGCACCAACTCCAACCACTTTATATTGTTTTGAATGTGTGGTCTCCAGAATTGCACACAATACTCCAAATGAGGTCGTATTAAAGACTTATACAGAGGCAATATCACCTCCCTTTTTCTGCTGGCCATTCCTCACCCAAGCATCCTTCTAGCTTTCGCCATCGCCTTTTTATCTGATTAGCTACTTTAAGATCATCAGACATAATCATGCCCAGCAGAAGTACTTCACCCCCTTCACTGTACCACTCCTTTGGATTTTTGCAGCCAAACGCATGACCCTGCATTTTTTAGCATTAAATCTCAGCTGCCAAATTGTAGACCATTCTTCAAGCTTAGCTAGATCCCTCCTGATGTTATCTATTCCTTTCTGGGTGTCTATTGCAGATTTTGGTATAATCTGCAAAGAGGCAAACCTTACCCGACAGCCCTTCTGCAATATCACTAACAAAGATGTTAAAAAGAATCGGACCAAAGACAGATCCCTGGGGCACTCCACTGGTGAGCTCCATTTACCTCTACCCTTTGTCACCTCCCACTCAACCAATTTCTAACTCAGTCAGTAACTTTAGGGTCCATCCCTAGGGTGCTCAGTTTGTTTATAAGTCGCCTGTGCAGAGCGGTGTAAAAGGCTTTACTGAAATCTAAGTACACCGCATCTAGGGCTTTCCCTCGGTCCAACTCCCTGGTCACCCAGTCAAAGAAATAAATTGGATTTGTCTGACAAGACCTGCCTCTGGTGAATCCATGCTGCCTCGGATCCTCTAATCCGTTGGACTCCAGAAACCTAACTATTTTCTCTTTCAGCAGCATTTCCAATAGTTCACTCATCACAGAGGTTAGACTAAGTGGCCTGTAGTTTTAAACCATCTCCTTACTTCTGCTTTTGTGTAAAGGGACCACATGAGCCTCTCTCGAGTTCTCTGGCACCACTCCTGACTCCAAAGAGGCATTGAAAAGGTCAGGCAGTGAAGCTGCTAGAATGTCCCCGAGTTCCTTCAGTATTTTCGGATGTATCCCATCCGGTCCCGTTGCTTTGTCTACTTTTAGTATAGCTAGTTTAGCTAGTTCCTCATGAAAACAGTCTTCTGAAAATCGTTTGAGATCCCTGTCACTTCTGTTCCTATTTATGGGTGTTTTCTGATGTCCTGCTCCTGGCTCTTCATCTGTGAAGACAGAACAGAAATATTTATTAAGCAATTCCGCTTTATCCTCATCAGCTTCTGCATATTCCTCCCCTTCACCCTTGAGTCTGACAATACTGCTTTTGCCTTTCTTCCTTTCACTAACATATCTGAAAAATGTCTTCTCTCTGCATTTTATTGCATTGGCTATTTCTTCTTCCTTTTGTATCTTTGCTTTCCTGACTACTTTGCTAACTTCTCTAAGTTTTTCCAAATATACGTAGATACCTGTCTTTCTCTCTCTGTGTTCTCTTGTATTTCATGAAGGCCTTTCTCTTTATCTTCACCTTTTCAGCTGCTACTTTTGAGAACCATAGCAGCTTCCTTGTCCTTTTACCTTTCTAACGAAAAGGTTGGTTGCCCTTAAAATATCCGCTTTCAGTTTTGCCCCCTGTTTTTCTACATCCCACAGCTGTTCCCATCCCGCTATCGACTCCTTGAGGTATTGGCCCATCTTGGCAAAGTTAGTTTTCCTAAAGTATAAGACCCTCACTTTTGAATGGATTTTTTTGGCCCTAGTCCTAATACTGAACTACACCATTAGGTGATCACTAGATGTGAAATGATCTCCCATTATAACATCAGAAACACTTTCCCCATTGGTAAGCACCAAGTCCAGTATGGCCCCTTAGCGTGCTTATTAATGCAGCTCTCTACTGATAAGATACGTGGGGAAATTTGCACCTAAGTAAGATTACTACCAAATGTCTAGAGCCCATTTCACTTCTATCCATATAGATTACATATTGGTTTTCTAGCATAGGTTTAGTAAAGTGTTGGGGGGCAGTGATAGGGCCCCATAGAGGTATCTGATCACTATTTGACTTGGACTGACTGGGAGATGTGTGTCTCCTGAAAGGAGTTGGTGGTTCCCCACTTATTTGGCAGAGGATCCAGATTTTCAAACAAACTGAAGAAGGTATTTCACTTCATGTGCAAGTAAGCTATGGAATTTTTTGTCAGAAAATGTGGTTAAGGCAATTAGCAGAGCTGAGTTTAAAAAGGGTTTAGTCAAGTTCATAAAAAGCTATAGCCTGGTAGTATTGAGAAAGCCATCACTTACCTCTGGGCATAAGCAGTAAATAATAAGCATGTGTATTAGTTTTCGTATGAATGGAAAAAAAGGAAAATCATGATTTTTGGATTATTTTGATGTCAACCAAGTGCAAATGCCCTAAAAATGTTCACAAATTTGCTTTTGGCAAACAATGATTTTGTCAACTGCTTCCAGACACACAGGAGCCAGTCTGGGAGGAGAAGGTGGTCAAGGAAGATCACCAGCAGCCAGTACAAGGCACTTGAACCAGTCATGCTGCAAATCCTTGATAGGCAGCCAGAAAAACCTATCCCTGCCTGAATTCTACAAATCCCATGGGATATGATGTTATAGCAGGGCTGGAACACACACAGCCCAGCAGGAATCCTGAGAACCATTTTGTCCCTGACTTTCAGAATGAGGAAGAAGTGCTAGCTGGTGTTCAGGATTGGAAAAGAGTAAAAAAAAAAAAAAAAAGAAGGCAATGAAGTTTCTCTTAGGGGTAGGGAGGGGCTCCTTAGGGTTAGGAGTTAAAAGCACAAAAAAGATAGCTTCAAGTCTGACTGTAAGCCACTGAGGAAGGGATGGTGGCTGTATCCATTAGTGCTATGGTGCTTGCTTTTACAACTGAGTGGTTGAAAGTTTTGGTAAAAAGGGAATCTCTCTCTGGGGTATGGAAGATCATGAAAGTCAGAGAGACATAGAAAATTATGCCTTTATAGTTCAGAATTCAACTTTTTTGTTGCATGGCTCTACAACCCATGTGCTTTGGCTTTTTTTGGGGCCATTCCTCTTCCTCCTGCTTTGCATCTTTGTAGGTGCCTTTTGCTTGTTATAGACATCTTTGGGTGTTTAGCTACCTGCTTTGGCATGCGGTTCCCAACATCCTGAATCTTAGAAAAGAACTCGACATGGTGGGGGCAAACTTAGCAGCCTACAACCATCGAAGAGCCTTAAGCTCTTTTCAGAGTTCTCATATTTCCATTATTGTACTTGTTTGGAGGTTCTAGCAAGGGAGCGCAGCTACTGTTACATCCTTGATTAAAGAATGGTGCTTCTCTCAGGAGGGATGGGCATGGAACACTCAGAGGATGGGAACACTCTCTAGTCAGCCTGATAACTAGTTAGATATCATGGGATGACAGATTGCCCTCACATCCACTATCCTCGATTACTCGTCCACTATCATCTTCTGCCATGAGTTATTAGCTTTTTCATTATAGGAGCTTCCAGCCTATCCTGCTGCTGCATTGGTTTTCCTCAGCTCTTCTTGCTATTGCCACCAATGCTGGAACCCCACTCCCACTGTTTTTGGGGCCTGCACCAGGGTTCATTCTCCAATTCTTCTTTACATCCCTAAACATGTTCTCTAGGAAGTCTATGAATGCTTCTTTCATCCCATCCCAGGGGGATCTTTCTCTGTATTTAAGGTTCCTATGTTGGGACTAAAGTTTTCAGTGCCAGACTCTTAACTTGCGAGCACACAACTTAGCTGAACTCGCTTCTCACCTGCAGCATGGACTTGTCTCCTCTTTTGCTGTTGCGGTGGGTGTCCTCTGCTGATTTAGGGCCTTCCAGACAAATCTGGGTGCTGTGCTGGTCTCCTTGCCATATTACTCCTTTCAAAGTGTGCTACTGTGCTTACACCAGTTGTGGCAATGCTTTGTCCTCTTCTACTCTGGGGTGTTCATTGCCCTCTTGATATAGCTATGGCCTTCTGTTGGTCGTTTCTGGTACTCATCCTGCCACTATGCGTGCTCTTTGCCCCTCTTCTGGTACCCTTGGAAGGGGGGGGGGGGGGTTGGGTTGTGACACTTTCAATGGCTTGTAGTTTCATGTATGCCAGGCATAAACGTTTCAAGCAGGTTTGATGGCAAGCCTGACTTTCATTGCAAAAATAGCTTCCTCCCATAGATTTTAATGTGGACAAATGGAACAAATATACAAATGCTTCAGTTCCCGAAGATTAACCAAACGGGTATATTTTGACCAACAGAAACGAGCCCAAAGGTCTTTGGCACGCACATGCCTAACAAGTAATGGATCTATTTAATGGGCTCTTCTGGATACTTGCGACTTAGATGGGCCATTGTTGGAAACAAGGTGCTGGACTTGATGGAATTTTGGTCTGACCCAGTATGACACATCTTAAAGGAGGCCTGGATAGTCAGAATATGAGATAATACCAGAACAGACTTTACATACAAATGTGAAATAATCTGAATGCAAACCTATATTTAGGAAAATGGTGAAGTAGTAAACACTCTGGGAATAACTCGTTGCTTTTATGCATCTTATGAATGTGCACCTACAGTACAAGATCATTTCTAATTATCCATGCTGGGGCCTAAGATAAATAGAAAGCAGACACTTAATAGCATGGGAGATAGAACTGAATTGTGTCATTCTGGAAGATAATTGGGAAACAGCACTTAAAAGGACAGACCAATTCTTAATTTCCTCAGTAAACTTGTAAAAGAGAGATTAGAATAGATAAATGGTATGTGACACCTAACTGATTGGAAAAAGAGACATGCTCTACTCCCTCTCCTCCCCATCAGATACTAGAAGACAATGCTGCCTGTGAAAAGGCCTGAAATTAGAAGGGTTCTGGTAGCAAGCAAACCAATTTATATACAAGACTAATAAAGTTGTGCTGTTCTGGGAATTAAAAGATATCCTAGCTGAATCTCTTATCAAGAGAGCTCATTGCTCATTTAATAGTAGCAGCAAGGTAATAGTGTTTCTTTGATAGAGAGCTAATCCTCCTAGAGTCATAGACTGGATCCACAAATATTTGGACAAGTATCCTGTGACAAAAAAGGCTAAGTACCATACATGAATGTTTATCTAAGGAAGATGCAAGATGAAGATTTTTCCTAAACATAGGAGAAATGGAATAACTAACCCAGCTGTGGAGTTAGCACTCTGGGGCATGTTTACAGGACATTACCGTTTAAGTGCTGCCACAGTTCATTTTATTCCTATGGCAGTACTTAACATACATTACATCAAACTAAAAATTATTTGACTTTAAAAAACAAAAATTAGATATAAAATAGGCAATATGACACTAGGATTATTCAAATTTTTATTTTCACCAGAATTTTTATTTATCTGAAATTATTTTAGGCAGAAAAAAACACCTTTTGATCTTAAAGGTTGCTAAGGGAACATAAGAGCGCAAGATGTCATATTGGCTCAGACCAAAGGTCCATCAAGCCCAATATCCTATTTCCAACACTGGTCAATTCAGGTCATGAGTACCTGGCATAATCCCAAAACTGTTTTCTCAAAACAGAACTCAGAAGCTCATTCAACATTCATTAATCACCAAAAATTGTTGACACAGCCAGCATAATGCCCATTAAATTCTAAAAATATATTGAAGGAAAAAGATCTTAATATATCCTGCAATTTGTTCATTCCATATACCACTGAGGTACCTATTCATAACAACTAGGATTGATCCTCATAGGTAATTTTAAAAAATTCCTCCCAACAATGCAGTTTTCCATAAGAAGATTAATTTTTACTTCTTAGTTGAAAGATTTTTTTTCGCTTAATGTTAGCAACCAGGTGGATGTTTGTATACCCCCACCCACTTTTCTCTTTCCCTTCACACATGGAATTTCTATCCATAAAAATTCCACGGTGTATTCTGTTTCCTGCAGAACTTTTATTCTATTGATTAAATGCCCTCTATCATATAACACACCACCCCTCCACCAGTTTGCTCCACCCTATCACTGCGATACAGTTAGTTCCCTGGTATGAGTCTGTCCTTCCACTAGGTCTCTGAGATGCCTCTTCATTCATTGCTATATATTCGAAGTCTCCCATCTTATTTTTAAGGTTTCAAGTATTTGTATGCAAACATGTCAAAGGATGTTTTTGTTTGTTTACAACTGTAGCAGTTGAAAGGGATGTTTTGCAGTCTTTCAACTCTGTTTGCTCTTTACTTAAGGGTAGCTGGAGTACTTTTGCCTTTCTCCGGGAACAAGCAGGAAGTCAGACCTCACATATGGGTGACGTTGGCACCGATGGAGCACTCATGGAAGCATCCCCCCAGCTTTCAAAGAAAGCCTTTGGGAGATGCCACCATGCATGTGTGGTCCCTTCCCACCTAAGGGTGCCATCTTGCTCGGTCTCCTTTTTTCCACGGAGCCCTTCAGACGTTGTCTGGCTTGTCCCCGGAAAAAGTTGATTATTTGTTCCCTGAATTTCCAACTCGCCTCCAGTATTGCACCGATACTCTTCCTGCCGACCAACCTCTGTGCCTCGACATCTGGTTTGGTTAATTTTTGTTATTTTACTTTTTCTAGTGCCTTCGTGCCTTTTTTCTACTGCTGGCAGCCCGGAGAGTCTTCGACCTTGCAGGGGTACTTTTTTCCCCCATGGCTACCAGTGGCTTTAAGAAGTGTGATCGGTGTTCTAAAATCATGTCTTTAACCAACACACACGACTGCTGCCTCAGGCCAGACCACGACCCGGCAGCCTGCGGTCTCTGCAAGAGGATGTCTAGCAAGGCCCACAAGAGCCACCAGCAGCAGCATGATAAGTTTTTCCCTGAGTCCCTGATGCCTTCGAAGGCCAGGGCCTCGTCTGAGGCCCCAACATTATGGGCGGAGCTCTCCGAGCCCTCCGAGCCCAAGCCTCATCTTGGTTCCTCGGAAAGGGGGCCTCCCTCAAGGGCACCCAGGAAGAAGAAACCCTCGAAGGTGGCATCCTTGGATGATTCTGACTGGCTGGGAGCTCCCCAGGCCCGATCCGGCAGTCTGAGATGCTCATCCGAGGCGTTGGACAAGGAGTGACCTGCAAAGGTTCCTCGAAAGGATCCAGCCATGGACCGGCCTCGATCCCCAGACATCATCCTCATCGAGAATTCCCCTTCGGGGGAGCCAGCGTCAGACCGAGTCCCTTGGTGCCACACCGAAGGCTGCGGAGCATTCTGGTCTGGAGTCCAAAATAAAGGCCCTGGAGCACAGTTTGCCTGCCTTCATGGACCAGCTACGGGCGCTGTTGTCTGGCACAACTGGTTCATCCGCCCTGATCACCGGGCCCTCAACGTCCAAGACGTCCCTGGAGGCTGAGCTGATCCTCGAGGTTTTTCGGCCTCGGGTTGATCCTCGGCCAAGGTCCCACTCTTGAGTCCCATTTGACAGGACCACGATCATCCACGGCAAGTTTACCGGGCGCCGGCCGCAGGGCTTCGAGGCCCTTGGAACAGCCCTCCTACGAGTCCTCCACAGACTACTCCGAGTGGGAGAGGGAGGACGACGAGTCCTCCAATACCTGTCGCTACCGCAACGTCCCCTCAGATTCTCCCATCTCGGAACCTCGGCGGCAGTCACCGCCCGAGGACATAGGCTTCCTGGACTTTGGCATGGGCATGTACTTGAGACACCTGACAAAGGAATTCACCAGGTTTTTGGTTGGCCTTTCTGAGGAACCTTTGCAGCGGTTCAGGAGCCTGGCCAAGGCCGTCCGTGACTGCTCCAAATTGATGTCTCGAGCGGCCTATGACTGGTTCGAGTCAGCGGCTTGGGTAGCCGCTGCCGGCATCTGTGCACGCCACCAAGCTTGGCTTCAGTCATCCGACCTTGAGCAAGTGGGTTCATGACAAATTGGTCGATGTCCCATGCCAAGGAGAGAACCTCTTTGGCAAACCCATGATCGACAAGGCTGCCGAGCTGGAGACCAAGTTCATGAGGAGGACCAGGCTTTCTAAGAATACCACTGCCCCTCCCCAATGGAAGGACTCAGGTAAAAAGCCCTTTTACCTGAGCAAAGGACCTGCTTACTGAAACTACTCACCCTCCTTGGCTCCCCAACGGGGTCAGCAGGCAAAGGGACATGGGCATGGCCCATGTAAGCAGAAAGCTCCAAAGCCCCAGCCCAGCCAGGGGGGATTTTTTACTCCTTGAGCATAGCCTCTCTACCCCAAGGCGATGAGCAACCCACAGGGGGACGTCTGGCACTCTATGCCATCACCACCGATTCCTGGGCACTAAGGGTAGCCGGGGAGGGTTATCTCCTCTACCTGGCTCAGATACCCCCCCCCCTTATTTCCCGGGAGAGCCCCTCAGGTCTCCCCTCCACCGTAACCTTCTTCTGAAGACGTTGGCGGGTCTTCTCGAGGACAAGGCGGTGGAACCGGTGCCCCACCACCTCAAGGGCAAGGGGTTCTACTCCAGATACTTCCTCGTCCCAAAGAGGACGGGGGACTTAAGGCCCATCCTCGACTTGCACAACCTCAACAAATTCCTGGTGAGGGAGAAGTTCAAGATGCTCTCCCTTGGAACATTGCTGCCGTATCTCCAACAGGGAGACTGGCTATGCTCCTTAGACCCCAAGGATGCTTATACTCACGTCCTCATCCACCCCAACCACAAGCAGTATCTCTGGTTCATAGTTGGGGGCAGACACTTTCAATATAGAGTGCTCCCCTTCGGGCTAGCCTCTGCCCCAGTGGTCTTCACAAAATGCCTGCCAATTATTGCTGCCTTCCTCCAGCTCCAGGGAGTCTTCGTTTTCCCTACCTGGATGACTGGTTCATAAAGGGAGGCACAGCAGGCCACTACATGCACTATCCAGGTTCTGCAACACTTGGGCTTCATCATAAACTACCCCAAGTCTCTACTCCTACCAACACAGTGCCTGGAATTCATCGGGGCAAGGATCGACACTCACCAGTCGAAGGCCCTTTTGCCCAAGGACCGAGCTGATCATCTCAGATCTCTAGCTCGGGACCTACAGCACCGTCCCTCAGTGTCTGCCCGACTTCTTCTCCGCCTCCTCAGGCACATAGCCTCTACGGTCAACATCATCCCAGATTCTTGCCTCCACATGAGGACGGCGCAGTGATGTCTCTGGGACCAGTGATCTCAGGCCACAGGCTGCCTCCGAGACAGAGTTTCAGTTACCCACCAGTTGGCAGACTCACTGGTCTAGTGGAAGTTTCCCCAGCATCTCGAAGTGGGTATGTCTTTTCAGGCCCAGTGCCACTCAAGGGTTCTCATCATGGACTCCTCCCTGCTCGGCTGGGGAGCCCACTGTGGAGATCTCCGTACTCAGGGTAACTGGTCGCCAGATGAGAGCACCCAGC
Organism: Ichthyophis bannanicus; assembly: GCA_033557465.1. Lineage (NCBI taxonomy): Eukaryota > Metazoa > Chordata > Amphibia > Gymnophiona > Ichthyophiidae > Ichthyophis > Ichthyophis bannanicus. Next base: position 920,291,007 of record CM066035.1, on the reverse strand, counting down.
AGATCAGCCTCCTGGAGCTCTGAGCCATACACCTTGCCCTGCGGGTTTTCTGTTACACCTGCATCACCAGCTGGTGCTTATCCATGCGGACAACCAGATGGCGATGTTCTCCATGAACAAACAGAGCGGCATGGGGTCTCGTACCCTTTGTCAGGAGGTATTGGTCCTCTACTCGTACGCAATCCAATAGGATATCCTCCTGTGGGCAGTGTACCTGCCAGACCAGGACATCCTGCTGGCCGACAGACTCAGCAGAGTTCTTCAGCTGCATGAGTGGCAGCTGGACCCTATGATAGCCGGTCGGCTTTTCTGAGTGGCAGATGGACCTGTTTGCCAATCTGGACAACTTTCAGTTGCCCCGCTTCTATTCCCGGCAGGCCCACCCCTCCAGGGTGGCAGTGGACGCGTTCCTAGTCTCATGGTCAGAAGGCCTCATGTGCGCCTTCCCTCCAACGCCGCTCATCGCCAAAACCTTGTTCAGGATCCTCCATGACAGGGTCTCGCTCATCGCTCCTCGGTGGCCCCAGCAGCCTTGGTTCCCGCTGCTTCTACAGTTAACGGTGGAGGCCCCCATCCCATTGGTGTCCGCCCCTGGACTCCTGTATCAGGAGGGGGGCTCTCTCTTGCACCCCAATCTGGGGTACCTCTCACTGACAGCATGGCTGCTGAGAGGATGACTCTGGCCCCTCTAAACGTCCGGTTGAGGTGGAGGACATTCTGCTGGCCTCTCATAAGGTCTCTACTAGGAAGGCTTACGCCCTCAAATGGCACAGATTCTCAGCTTGGTGCGCCAAACATGGGGCTGATCCTTTCTCCTGCCCGATGACTGGTGATACACAGTACCTTCTCCACCTCTCAGTCCGGGCTCAAGTCTAACTCCGTCCAAGTGCCCTGATGGCGCATCACCATCCGGTGGATGGTAAGCCCTTCTCAGTCCAACCTTTGGTGACCCGTTTCCTTTGGGGTCTGCTCTTACCGAAACACCCGGTTTGCCCTCTGGCAACTGAATGGCACCTCACTGTTGTGTTGGGGCAGCTCACTCGCCCACCTTTCTAGCCTCTGGCTACCTGCCACTTTTGCTACCTGTCCTGGAAGGTAGTTTTCCTGGTTGCTCTCACCTCTGCTCACAGAGTTAGCGAGCTCAAAGCCCTGGTGGCGGAGGCCTCTTATACCAGGTTCTTGTAGAATTCCTGCCGAAGGTAGTGTCACCCTTCCATCTCAACCAGGAAGTGGTGCTTCCTACCTTCTTCCAACGACCTCACTCCAGTTGAGTGGAGACAGTCCTTCACACCTTGGACTGTAAAAGATCTTTGTCCTTCTATATTCAGTGCACTCAGGGCAACTGCAAAGCTTCTCAGCTTTTCATCTCCTATGACCCCAGCAGACTGGGGGTGGTAGTGACCAAACATATGCTGTCCACATGGGTGGCGGACTGTATCGCCCTCGCTTATGAGCAGGCGAGGCTTCCGCTGGAAGGCCGTATCACAGCACACCTTGTCAGGGCCATGGCGGTTTTGGTGGCAAACTTGCGCTCTATCCCGATGGTGGACATCTGCCAGGCTACCAGCTGGTCTTCAGTCCATACCTTCGCAGCTCATTACTGCCTGGAAAGAGAGTCCCAACTGGGCAGTGCCTTCGGCCAGGCTGTGCTCCTTAACCTTTTCGGGGTCTAGGCAACTCCTACCCACTGACCCTTCTGTGTTCAGGCTACCGGAGCACTGGTTTCATCGGACACAGGGGTCCTACTGTGGTCCGACTGTGAACATGGACTAAAAGATTCCTGCTGCTTGTATATCTCTGTGTATATATATATATATACCTGTCGAGATATATCTTCTAGGTAGATATGTATCTACGTACTTATCTATCTCTCTGTCTAGGTTCATATATCCATATATTCCTATATGACTCTGACGGATGTGCACTACCCCTATCAATGCTGTGCCAGCATGCTTGGGGTTCTACACATATAACCACTCCCTGTGGTAATTAACAAATTTTTTTGTTTCCCTTACCATAACCTTTCAGGTTTAGGTACCTCTGAACCTTTCCATGTACCTTTTCTTTCCTAATTGACCTCATTTAGGAAAGACATCACGGATTTTCAATTAATCTAAAGCTGTAATGCTTCATAAGTCTGTCCTTACTTTGTTATCGGATATAGGGTTCTCCATACCCCTTCTCTCCTACAGGGACTATTTCTATTGTCAGTCCAAATCGGTCAGACTTATTTTTCCTTTGGTCCTAGCATTGTACTGTTCTTCGACCGAAAGGGCTTAAGCTATGTCTGATAGTACCTTCTGCGTTTTCCGCTGAAGCCCTACCTCATTGTACTACCCCAGTTTCCCCTGGGGCTATTTCTCACCCTGATGGGTTCTGACCTCCACTTGTTTTTCCTGCAGTTTATTACCTCTACTTCACAGTGAGGCACTCCTTGAGGATCTTCTACTGGCTCTTCGAACAGATCCATATGAACCTCAATAGACTTTTACAATACCACCAAGGGAGGTCCATATTAGAATATTTCACTCAATATTTTTACTACTAAATGTCATCTATACAGGATCTTCCTCCATAGAAGTCCTGTTCTAGTCCAGCTGTTCCACAGCACCTTTTCTATAATTCATCTCCTACCCTCCATCCCCAAGATGCCTGAGGTCCTGAGGAGTAGCATGGCTCTTTCTAGATTCGCTACATGCTAGGACTCCCTCTGGGCATCTTAGCTTGGGGAGTCCCCATATGTGAAGACTCATTCCTGCTTGTTCCTGGAGATAGCACAGTTACTTACCTGTAACAGATGATCTCTGGGAACAGCAGGGATAAGTCTTCACAATCCACCCACCTCCCCTAGGAGTTGTTTTTCTCTATCTCTATCTTTCCCTTTCTTGCTCTCTCTCTCTTTGCCTCAGCTTTAAAACTTAACTGAGGAGAGGCAGTTGGGAAAGGCGGGAAGGCAGCACGCAGGCGTGTTGGGATGCTTCCAAAAGCGTTCTGATTGGACGCTGGGGAGCGTTCCCGCGCAGACTCCGTCGGTACCGAAGTACCCATATGTGAAGACTTATTCCTGCTGTTCCCAGAGATCACCTGTTACAGGTAAGTAACTGTGCTTTCCCAGCCTGTTCCAGCCCTGAAGTATTTATTTTAGATTTCTAAATGAGCTTAATAAAAACATATGGTAAGCCTTACTCAAGGGAAAAAGAGCAGTTGTTAAGTGCCATTGAGTCTGTGTCAACATGGTGACCCTCTGGATAGTTGTCCTAAATTGTGTTTGGTCTTCAGTCAGACATCTCATTGTTGATAGAGTGGCACCCATAGCTGCTGTTATTGTATCGATCCATCTCATTGCTGACTTTCCTCTTTTGTATTGACCTCCTACCTTGCCAAGCATGACTGTCTTTCTCTAATGATCTCTGTCTTCGCATGATGTGTCCGAAGTAAGATCTCGCATATATTTCTCGAAACGTTCACATGAAGAGATTGCAGTCATTCTAGGAAAGTTAAGAGCTTGAAAGTTGAAATGCTACACCACATTTACCAGGTTTTTCCAATCTGTGGTACACTACACTCTTGTCCTTAATTACTTCAACCCAAATCCAAACATTTCAAGCTCACCCACCCATTCTTCTTATGACTTCATCTCACCGCGATATGCTTGGATCTTCTGAACATTATCCACAGTAAGAGAAGTTAATGTAGCAATAGAATGCTCTTAAGCATTCAGCACCCGCCAGACAATACCCAAGGAAATTTCTTCTGGCTTCACCAAAAGCGCAGTACATATTGTTGGTACTCCAACATCCTCCAGAGAAAACACTCTCACTGAGCTTACTCCCATAGCAACATCTGCTCCAAGTTGCTAGTTAGTTTGAATTTATTATTTGCCATTGTATCGATAAACCACTCCACGGTCACTTTTAACATGCTATGTAATGGTGTACCTAAAGGGGATGCCTAGTCCACCATGTATCTTAAATATTATACAAAACTGCTTTCACTAGTCTAGGCAATTAGCCCTTACTTTCACTAAGACCCTACCGAAATGAAGGAGCTTGACTATATTGTAAGCTCCAGAGAGTAGGGACTATCTGTTGTGTCTGTACAATGCTGCTTAGATCTGGTATATGCTATACCAAAGATGATGATGAAGTGTTTTCAGTATCTCAATTTATGTGTTGAGATAGTTGTATTACACAGTGTTTCATTATTTAAAAAATGAATTCTGCTTTTTAAATTAAATCAAGAGATTGTTGCTGACCTTGTGTCCTAATCCTGTTTTGGCAGAGGAAATATTTTTTTCCTAGAATGATCTTGAAACCTTATTTACAAAGAACACAATTTTTAGAGAATCTGAACGGTTTTGTTATGTATCAATATGTACCTACCAACCTCAGAAGCCACCAATTTCTTATTAGAATGAATTGCAGAGACATATAAGATATCAAATAAACCTGTCTCTTTGTTTATTAAGTCACATGTCAAAAAAGCCATGAGCTTTTTAGAAAGAGATACAAAGCTGTAGTTTGGAAATTGATCTACAATGTCACTAAATATTTACAGATTAGATAAGTGGTTACTTATGGATGCTGAGTTTGGAAGAAAGGTTCTTCAAGCTATGATTATCCCAAAGCCTCGAGATATTGTTTTGGATGTCCCTGAAGCAGAATGTATAAGAGTATTTGAAATACCATTTTACCATCTGTTACAGTTCTATTTACTCTCAAAGTCTCTGCTAGCCGTCTCAGATTCCAAGTGTAATTATTGATGCTTTGATAGATGTAAATACACAAATTAATATTTTGTGATTATTTTTATTTGCTTGGCATCTTTCAGACAATAGGCTTAGTAAGAAGTCCTGACTTTACTGAGCAGCTATGCTTGAGTCAACCAGTGGAAACCTCTAGAGATCTTACAGTGGAGGAGCCACGGTCTCATGTTCGCACAATCTGTATCTAACTGTTAATGCAGATTAAGAGAGTTAATGAAATGGGAAAAATTTCTTTCTCTGCCCCTATAGAGCAGCCATTGCTCAAGATCTTTTTTTTTTGTTAAACTACAAAACTACATGAATGTTCAGTGTTTGATATGCCTGCCAGCAGAAATGGAGCATCATAGTAGCATAGTATATGATGGCAGATAAAGACCATTCTCCAGGACCAAGCAGGAAGTCAGTACTCACATTTGGGTGATGTCAGCGCTGACAGAGCCCTCGTGCAGAGCATTTCCCCAGCTTTCAAGGAAAGCCTTTGGGAATGCAGCGCGCATGAGCGATCCCCTTCCCGCCCAAGGGCGCCATCTTGCTCAGTCTTTCTTTTTCCGCGGAGCCCAATGGACATGAGTTCGTGTCACCCAGGAAAAGTAGACTTTTTTCAGCTATTTTGGCTTTTTCTGATCCGGTTCGATGCCGGTTCCCCTTCCCGCCTGGGCTCAGTACACCGGTATCGAGTCCGGAGTTTTGATTTTTGTTTTTTGTCCTTCGTGACTAGAGTTCGTGCTCTTTTTGTGTTTTCACTGGCAGCCCGGTCTTTTGACCTTGCAGGGGCCCTTTTACCCCCGATGGCTGCCAGCAGGTTCAAGAAGTGTGATCAGTGCAAGAAACTTATGTCTCTCACCGACACACATGACTGCTGCCTCCGTTGCCTCGGGCCCGACCATGACCCGCTGGCCTGTGGCCCGTGCGGCAAAATGTCGTCGAAGGCACTTCGGAGCTGTCAGCATCAACTTGAAAGAATTTTCTCAGAGTCCTCGTCCAGCCAGGCCCGGACTTCGCCAGAGGCCTCGACATCTCGGGAATCTGACCCCGAGTGCCGTCGGGGTTCCTCGGACAGGGAGTCTGCCACCTGGGAGCACAAAAGGAAGAAGAAGCCCGCGAGGGCGGCATCAGTGGAGACTCCTGGGTCCTCGAGGGCCAGGTCTCGTACCCCTGACCGCTGCCCCGGGCTCTCGGAGTCGGAGAGGCCATCCAAGTTACTTCACATGGAGCTGGAGTCCCGGAGTTACTTAAGTGCTGTTGTCCTCGTGGACTCTCCACCGGGGGAGCCGACGTCGGGGGCTGCTGAGTCTCCTGAGCTTGGAATCAGGTTGACGGCCTTGGAGAGCAGCTTGGCTGCCTTCATGGAACAGCAGCGGGTGCTGATCGGTGGTCTGACTGGTGCATCTGCCCCGACCACTGGGACCTCGACATCCAAGTCGACCCCGGAGACCGAGCCGATCCTCGAGTCAATGAAGTCTCGAGTCGATCTTCGGTCAAGGTCCCCCTCTACTTCCCGTGCGGGGCCGAGGACGTTGACGCCGATACCCTCGGCGTCGGGGCAGGTGGCACCAAGGCCCACCCAGCCGGAGCCGCTCGATTCCTCCTCGGAGGAGTCGGCGTGGGAGATGGAGGACGAGGAGTCCCCGGACACCTTCAGGACCTGGTGCGTCCCTTCGGACTCACTGGAGTCCGAGCCTCAGAGGAGGTCCCCCCCGGAGGATACCCGGTTCTCAGACTTCGTGAGGGACATGGCCAAAGCCTTGGCCTTCCCTGCGGACGCCGAGGAGGAGCCTCGAGCCGAGGAGCTCGATGCCCTTCAGTATGACTTTCCTCTGAAGGAAGCCTTTACTGTACCGGTTCCTCAGTTGCTGGAATGGCTGCTCTTCCGTATGTGGGAGGCACCGGCCTAGGCTCCTGTTCTTAGCAAATGGGTCGATTCCATTTATCGAGTGCTTAAGAGCCCTGGTTTCCAAAACGCGCAGCAACCGCACAACTCCATGGTTGTGGAATCGGCCATGCACCGTCTGAAGAGTCAGAAGATGCACTCCTCGGTGCCCCCCGGCTGGGAGGCCCAGAACCTGGATGCCCTCGGTAGAAAGTGCTTCCAGGGCTCTATGCTGTCTTGCCGTGTCCAGACCTACCAGCTGTACATGGGCATGTACCCACGAGACCTGGCAAAGGAGATTGGCGGGTTCTGAGCTGGCCTCTCCGAGGAACCTTTGCAGAGGTTCAAGGCTTTGTCAACAGGGATCTGAGAGTGCTTGAAGTTTATCTCTCGAGCAGCCTATGATGGCTTTGAGGCTTCGGCCCGGGTAGCCACGGCCAGCATAAGTGCACTCCGTCAGGCCTGGCTACAGTCATCAGACCTGGAGTCATGGGTGCAGGACAAGTTGGTCGATATCCCCTGCCAAGGTGAAAGCTTTTTCGGTAAGCCCATGACTGAGAAGGCTGCAGAAATCGAGACTGAGACTCTCACCAGGACAAGGCGGTCCAGGAAGACTTCTGCCCCTTCTCAGAAAAAGAAGGGCTCAGGAAAGAAGCCCTTTTTCCCGAGGAAGGGTCCTGCCTACAAATCCTACCCTCAATTTCCGGTTTCTCCAGCTCCCCAACAGGGCCAGCAGGCCAAGGGGCAGGGGCAGGGGCATGGGCCCCATAGACAGAAGACCCCCAAGCTGCCAGCTCCGGCTCCTGCACAGCAGGGAGCGGGTTTTGACTCCCACAGCATAGCCTCTTCTCCGCCGCTGGCTCCACTCAGCACAGGAGGTTGGCTGACCCTGTACACCTACAAGTGGCCAGCCATCTCAGCATAGTCCAAAAGGGCTACATGCTCCACTTCCACCAGGTACCCCCTCCTACTTTCCAGGGGAGCCTCCAAGACCCCTTCTACACAGAAACCTCCTCTTTCAGGAGTTGGCAAGTCTTCTAAAGGAACAGGCGGTGGAACCGGTGCCTCACCACCTGGAAGGGCAAGGCTTCTACTCCAGGTATTTTCTGGTACCAAAAAGGACAGGAGGCCTCCGGCCTATCCTAGACTTGCGAAAGCTAAACAAGTTTCTGGAGAGGGAAAAGTTCAAGATGCTTACCCTTGGGATACTGCTGCCCTACCTCCAGCAGGGAGACTGGCTATGCTCCTTAGACCTAAAGGATGCTTATACTCACATCCTCATTCATCCAGACCACAGACAATATTTCAGGTTTGTGGTGGGAGGAAACCATTTTCAGTGCAGGTACTTCCCTTTGGCCTAACCTCTGCCCCCAGGGTATTCACCAAATGCCTGGCGGTGGTGGCAGCCTATCTCAGGAATCAGGGAATTTTTGTCTTCCCATACCTGGACGACTGGCTCATCAGGGGCCAGTCTCTCCAGGAGGCCAGACAAGCCACTCTTCGCACTCTCTCTTCTTCAGCATCTGGGCTTTGTCATAAACTACGCAAAGTCCACTTTGCTCCCCTCTCAGAACCTAGAGTTTTTAGGGGCCAGATTGGACACCCTGCAGGCAAGAGCTTACTTGCCCGAGGACAGGGCCCACAGACTGATGGACTTGGCCAACCAGTTTCTGAGCATTTCTCACGTTTCCGCCAAGCACTACCTGCGGCTCCTGGGCCACATGGCATCCACGGTACATGTGACTTCGAATGCCCGTCTGCACATGCAGGCTGCTGAGTGGTGCCTCAGAGCTCAGTGGGCGCAGGCCACAGGCGACCTCCGAGACAGAGTAAAGATGTCCAAACCACTTTTGGACTCCTTACAGTGGTGGCTACATCTCCCAAACCTTCTCAGGGGGGTACCTTTTCAGGCTCCAGCACACACAAGGGTGCTGATGACCAATGCTTCATTGAAGGGCTGGGGTGCACATTGCCAGGGCATGTGCACTCAAGGCCTCTGGTCTCCTCGGGAGGCCACGCAACAGATCAATCTTTTGGAGCTGCGAGCAATCCGCTTAGCTCTGCAAACATTTTCTCATGCCCTCTCTCACCAGTCTGTTCTAGTTTAGATGGACAATCAGGTGGCAGTGTTCTATGTGAACAAACAAGGGGGCACAGGGTCCAGGCTCCCATGTCAGGAGGCACTGGCCCTTTGCTCCTTTGCAGTCAAGCAAAGCATGGTTCTCAAAGCAGTTTATCTACCTGGTCAGGAGAATCTCCTAGCAGACAAGCTTAGCAGGATTCTCCAGCCTCACGAATAGCAGTTGAATCCATTGGTGGTCCAGCAGATCTTCCTCCGCTGGGGACTTCCATCCATCGATCTTTTTCGAAGTCCACAAAACCATCAGCTGCCCAGGTTTTGCTCCAGACAGCCGCATCCCCTGAGGACGGCGGCAGATGCTTTTCTGATCTCTTGGTCGATGGGCCTCCTGTATGCATTTCCTCCCACGTCCCTGGTGGCTCGAACTCTGTTCAAGATCCTCCGGGACAAAGCCTCAGTGATCCTGGTAGCCCCTAGATGGCCGAGGCAGCCGTGGTTTCCACTTCTGCTGCAGATGGTGGTGGAAACTCCATTCCCTCTGGGGTTGCAACACGATCTGCTGTCTCAAGATCAGGGTTCCCTTCTGCACCCCAATCTCAGGTCCCTAAATCTGATGGCCTGGCTGCTGAAAGAATAGTGCTAGCTCCCTTACTTCTACCTAAGGAGGTTGAGGAGGTGGTCTTGGCCTCTAGGAGACAGTCCACCAGAAAGTCCTATGCCCTCAAATGGCGTAGGTTTATGGTATGGTGTGCTCAGCGCAATGAAGATCCTTTCTCTTGCCTTGTGCCAGTAGTATTGCAGTATCTACTTCATCTGTCAGACCTAGGCCTTAAGTCTAACTCTGTTCAGGTCCACCTCAGTGCTTTGTCAGCGCATCGCTCACCAGTGGAAGGACAGTCTCTGTCGGTTCACCCCTTGGTGTCCAGATTTCTCAGAGGCCTGCTTCTCAAGCCTCCGGTTCGTCCACCGGCAACTGAGTGGGATTTGAATGTGGTCTTGCAGCAATTTACTCGCCCACCGTTTGAGCCGATGGCTACTTGCCATTTGCGCTTCCTCTCTTGGAAAGTGCTCTTCCTGGTGGCTCTTACCTCGGCCAGACATGTGAGTAAACTACAAGCTCTGGTTTCTGATAGGCCGTACACACGGTTCTATAGGAACAGGGTGGTCCTAAGGACCCATCCGAAGTTCCTTCCAAAAGTGGTCTCCTCTTTCCACCTCAACCAGGAGGTGGTTATTCTGACCTTCTTTCCCAGGCCGCATACCAGCCAGGCTGAAACAGTCTTGCATGCCCTGGGCTGTAAGAGGGCGTTGTCTTTTTACATCGAACGTATGTGGGGGAATCGAAGGGTTACTCAGCTTTTCGTCTCCTTTGACCCTTATAAGATGGAGTTACCTGTCTCCAAACGTACGCTGTCCACTTGGGTAGCAGATTGTATCGCCTGGGCGTGCAAGGCAGCTGACCTCCCCTTGCAGGGTCAAGTCACGGCCCACCGTGTCAGGGCGAAGGCCGCGTCAGTAGCTCATCTCTGCTCTGTTCCATTGGCAGACATCTGCCGGGCCGCTACTTGGTCTTCAAGCCAGACTTTTGCAGCCCATTACTGCCTTGAGAGAGGGTCCCGAAGGGACATTGCTTTCGGACAGGCGGTACTCGGTAATCTCTTTGAGGTTTAGGCAACTCCTGCCCTCCAGCCCTCCGTTGGGCTACCGGTGGAGGTTCTGTCAGTGAAAAGCCTTTCTTTGATGCTGGGACTAGAGGGAGTTCTCTTGTTCAGCTTGGGTTCCTTGGTAGCCCAGAGCTAGGGAGTCTCCCATATGTGAGGACTGACTTCCTGCTTGGTCCTGGAGAAAGAGTAGTTACTCACCTGTAACAGGTGTTCTCCAGGAGCAGCAGGAATCAGTCCTCACAACCCTCCCTCCTCCCCTGGGAGTTGCAGTTGTACATAGTTCATTTTTTCATTTTTGTGTGCTGTTTTAGCTATGTCATTTGACTGAAGCAAGATGGCACCTTTAGGCGGGAAGGGAACCGCGCATGCGTGCCTGCATTCCCAACGGCTTTCATGGAAAGCTGGGGAAATGCTCCGCAAGGGCTCCATCGACGTCGATGTCACCCATATGTGAGGACTGATTCCTGCTGCTCCTGGAGAACACCTGTTACAGGTGAGTAACTACTCTTTTCCTTCCATCCTCAATTCCTCATGGAGTAATTCATATTGAGCGCAAGAATGCATCATACTCATTTTGCCCTCTTAGAAGGGTAAATATGGTATCTCTTTTCATTGCATCTTCTTCTCCAGCTGTCATGCTGGAGTTATGGAAGGATCCAGACTTACTGTCAGCGGATTAAAACATCCTCCATTCCTGGTTTTTTCAAGGGCTAGAGTTCTTAGAATACTCTAGACTTCTTGTCAGTGAGAGCACTCCCTTAGCTCTCCCACCCACAACAAGGGAGAATGGATTCTCTAAACATCTCCTCAAGCAGGTATTCCCTTCTTGTTATTAGATGAATCTTTCTCTCTTCACATATCCCTATGTGGGGACATGGGTATATATTTATTTATGCATACAGACATCTGCATGTCTGTACCCATATATCTCCAGGAACAAGCAGGAATGAGTCTTCACATATGGGTATCGTCGGTACCGACGGAGCCTGCGCGGGAACGCTCCCCAGCATCCAGAAAGAAAGCTTTTGGGAGCATCCCACTGCGCCTGCGCGCTGCCTTCCCGCCTTTCCCAACCACCTCTCTCCAGTTCTTTTTTTCCGCGGAGCCAGCAGATCGTGTTCCTGTCACCGCAGAAGAATTCTTTATTTTTTTCTTTATTTTTCTGTGTCGCGTCTGCCTTCTTCGACGTCAGACCGGTACCGCCAGTCTTTTCTTTTCTTTTCTTTCTTAAAAAAAACAAAACAAAAAAGCTTTTCTTTCTTAAACTGTGCATTTTCAGTTTGGGCCTTAGGCCTGAACATATCTTCTCCTCATGGAGAAGCCCGCTTCCGGGTTCAAAAAGTGCACGAAGTGTGGCGGTACTATTTCTGTCACCGGCTCCCATGACTGGTGTCTAAAATGTTTGGGTCCTGACCATTCCATCACGGATTGTGTGTCCTGTACCATGATGTCTAAAAGAGGTCGGCAGAACCGAGCAGCCAAGCTCAGTACCCTGTTTCCCTCTGATGCAGCCTCGGTGGCATCAACGTCTTCCAGGGCTGCTTCTTCCTCCCATGGATCTCAGGTAACCAAACATAAATCTAGCCGGTCCTCGAAGGGCAAATCTCCCTCTAAGCATCGAGATGCCTCTGGGCTTGTCCTTGAGGATTCCGCACCGGCAAAATTACCCCGGCGGGAAGTTCCGGCTTCCAAAGCATTGTCTATGGGGTCACAGGTTGACATCGATGGCTCGGCCTCGACCGATCACCTGTTGCTGTGTTCTGGGGTACTGGTGGCCTCCACTGGTACCGACATCCAGACTCTGGCGTCGATGGATCAGAAGATTCTGTCCATGCAGCACACCCTAACGGCGTTTATGCAGGCTTCGACGCCTCCGGTACCGCAACAGTCTCCGTTGCCGGTACCGACTCCGGCACTGGCATCGTTCCCGATGCCGGTACCGATTGCATCGACATCGGCTTCGGTGTCGACTGCAATGGTACCCTGTCCTATGATGCCCATCGGTACCGAACCGGTACCGCTTACTCCCGATGTCGATCCCACTCGGTACGCGTATCGGGCTTTACAGGAGCATCCAGACAGGCGATACTTCGATTCCTCCAAAGACTCTGATGAGTCGGAGGTTTCTGTCGATGCACTGGTACTTCTTCCTCAGGAGTCTGATTCTCCAAAACGAAGAATGTCTCCTCCAGAAGACCTGGCTTTTCAGGACTTCATTAGGGAAGTGGCTAGGGGCCTCTCCATTACAGTGGCCCCTGAGTCAGAGCCTAGAGCCAAGCAACTAGATATTTTGCAATATCCTAAGGCTCCTAAAGAAGCAGCTACTTTACCTATTCATGAGATTCTCTATGATCTCATGTTGAGCATGTGGGAGACTCCTCTTACCACTTCTCATTCTCATAGATTAGACACCATGTACCGTGTCCCTCCTTGTCCTGGCTTCCATAAGTCTCAGCTTCCTCACCACTCTATTGTGGTAGAGTCTGCCATGAGGAAAATAAAGAGTGCAAAGAGACACTCATCTAATCCTCTAGGACGTGAATGCAGGACCCTTGATGCTTTTGGCCGAAGGGTTTTCCAAGCTAATATGCTTGCTGCCAGAATCAACTCCTATAGTCTCTATATAGGGATGTTTCTAAAAGAAGTCACAGATCATCTGCAGACTTTAACCCCTTTTATTTCAGAAGATAAAAGGCAGGAATTTCTCACTTGGCTTAAACATGCCCAAGATGTTTGCAAATTTTCCAACCGTGCAGCCTTTGACTCTTTTGAGTGTGTAAGCAGAGCCTCGGCTATTGCCATAGGTGCACGCAGAATTGTTTGGTTACAAGCCTCTGATTTGGAACTTTGGGTCCAAGATGAACTGGGAAATCTTCCTTGTACAGGTGAAAACCTTTTTGGCAGGGATTGGAAAGCAAAGGCCACTCAGATGGATGCTGAGAACTCTGCTTTGGATCGACTTTCAAAGTCTACCTCTGCTCCTGCTAAGAAAAGGTTGTTCAAAAAGACAACTTTTTCTAAAAAGGGAAGATACTATCCTGCTTATGGTCAGCAGGCATCATCTGCAGGTCGTTTTGCTGCAAAGCGTCAGCAACCACCTAAACAGGCCAAGTCAAAGGCTGCCAGGCCTCCCACGACTCAGCAGCCTCAGCCTCCCCAGGGCCTTTGACTTGCAACTAGAGAACTTAGCCTTTCTGGCTCTGGAAGAACCAGAGCCCCCTTACCATTCCAGGAAGGTTGTCTTACTTTGCTCCCAGATGGGAGCAAATTACAGCAGAGCAATGGACCCTCTCCATTGTAAGGGAAGGGTACAAGCTTCATTTCTTGAACCTTCCTCCCCACACCATGGTGAGACAGTTCAATTCTCCAACATCTCTCCTCAACCTTCTGGGTCAGGAGATTGCTACCCTTCTTGCCCAAGGGGCAATAGAAGAAGTACCCCTTCTTCAACAGGGCTCAGGGTTCTACTCCCCTTATTTTCTTATTCCAAAGAAAACAGGGGGCTACTGACCCATATTAGATCTCAGAGAATTGAACAAGTTTCTATTCAAAGAGAAATTCAAGATGATTTCTCTCGGTACTCTGCTACCATACCTTCAGAGTCAGGACTGGCTTTGTTCTCTAGATCTCAAGGATGCGTACACCCATGTCTTCATCCATCCAACACACAGAAGGTTCCTTCGGTTCCTTTTTCAAGGAAAGCACTACCAATACAGGGTGCTTCCTTTCGGTCTGGCCTCTGCACCAAGGGTGTTCATGAAATGCATGGCAGTAGTAGCTGCATTTCTACGCACTCTAGGAATATTCATTTTCCCATATCTGGACGACTGGCTCATTCGAGCTTCATCCCAGTCAGAGGCCCAGATTTCTCTAACCTGCACAATGCGTGTCCTTCTGTATTTGGGACTGGTAATAAACATCTAAAATCCCATCTCACCCCTACTCAGTCTCTGGAATTTATAGGGGCCTTGCTGGATACCACAACTGCAAGGGCCTGTCTTCCTCAGGCCCGTTACCTACGCTTGGTGCAGTTAGCCTCCCAGATACAGTTAAAGTCCCATTTAACTGCTCGAGAGATGTTACAACTATTAGGCCACATGGCATCCACCGTGCATGTGGTTCCATATGCTCGCCTTCACATGAGAGCAGCTCAATGGACTTTGTCCACCCAATGGACTCAGGCATCAGGTTGCCTGTCAGACAAAATAGCAAACTCCAGTCGCCTATTTTGGTCTCTCCAGTGGTGGAAGTCCCCTCCAAATCTGTTGCTGGGGTCCCCTTTTCAGCAGTCGCTACCCCAAGCAACTCTGATAGCAGATGCTTCTCCAATGGGTTGGGGAGCTCATCTGCAGGATCTCTCCACCCAGGGCATCTGGTCTCCACAGGAGACTTCTCTGCATATCAATCTCTTGGAACTCAGGGCAATATTCTTAGCTCTGAGTGTTCCATTCCCTGCTCAGCTACAGGACAGTCCTCATCCATACGGACAACCAAGTAGCCATGTTCTATGTAAACAAGCAGGGCGGGACTGGCTCTCTGTCGCTTTGCAACGAAGCTTTGCGACTGTGGGCCTTCGCCAGAGAGCATCACATCCATCTTCTGGCAGTATATCTTCCAGGCGTTCAAAACTCTTGGGCGGACAGACTCAGTCGAGTTCTGCTTCCACACGAGTGGTCCCTCCACATGGACCAGGTTGCCAGGATTTTTCGAATTTGGGGAACCCCGGACATAGACCGCTTTGCAAGTCCGTGGAATGCCAAACTTCCCCGGTTCTGTTCCAGAATTCCGTGTCAGGGAGTTCAGGCCAAGGATGCCTTCCTCCTTCACTGGGGTCAAGACTTCCTTTATGCCTTTCCACCAATTCCCCTAATTCCCAAAACACTATTCAAGCTTCAGAGAGATCGAGGGACCATGATCCTCATAGCACCACATTGGCCACGCCAAGTGTGGTACCCTCTACTTCTGCATCTCTCTCAAGCTCCTTCCCTGTCTTGGGCTCTGCACCAGACCTTCTATCCCAGGAAGAAGGAGCGTTGTGGCACCCAAACCCCCAGTCTCTCCATCTCAGGGCTTGGTTGCTGAGGGCCTAGACCTTCAAGATTTTCATCTCTCTCAACAAGTCAGAGATGTTATTCATGCCTCTAGAAAGCCTTCTACTAGACGTTCCTATGCTTTCAAATGGAAAAGATTTACCATTTGGTGTTCTGGGAAGGGTCTTAACCCTCTTGCAATACCTCTGAATTCTCTACTAGAGTATCTCCTGCATCTATCCCATGCAGGTCTGAAAACGAATTCAGCAAGAGTCCATTTGAGTGCTATTGCTGCGTCCCTCAAGCCTCTCAATGGACAACCTATTTCCTCTCATCCTCTTATAGCAAGATTCATGAGAGGCCTTCTTTTAACTAAACTTCCCATTAGACCACCTCCAGTGGCATGGGACTTAAACCTGGTTCTTGGCCAGCTTAGGAAGCCACCCTTTGAACCTTTAGCCACCACCTCCTTGAAATTTCTTTCTTGGAAAGTTGTTTTTCTCATTGCAGTCACCTCAGCACGCCGCATCAGTGAGTTGCAAGCTTTGGTGGCTAATCCAGCTTATACAAGGTTCCATCATGATAAGGTAGTCCTCAGGACCAATCCACACTTTATGACTAAAGTGGTCTCGCCTTTTCATCTGAACCAAGAGGTATATTTACCTGTTTTTTTTTCCAGGACCTCATGCATCTATTGCAGAGAGGAATCTTCGTACCTTGGATTGTAAGAGAGCTCTCGCTTTTTACTTACAAAGAACACAGCAACATAGAAAGTCTTTTCAACTCTTTGTTGCTTTTGATCCTTCTCATTTAGGACTTCCAGTCTCTAAGAGAACACTGTCCAACTGGATTGCTCAGTGTATTTCTTTTGCCTACCAGAGTAGGAACATGTCACAGCTCACAATGTGAGAGCCATGGCAGCCTCAATGGCTCATCTAAACTCTGTGTCCATCGACCAAATCTGTCGAGCGGCCACCTGGGCCTCGGTTCATACCTTCACAGCCCATTACTGTTTGGACAAGGACTCCCGCCGGGATGCCTCGTTTGGTCAGGCTGTTCTCAAACACCTGTTCCATTCCTAATCAACTCCTACCCACCTACCCTGGTCAGATGTCAGAGATCCATGGGAGGAGGTAGTCCTTTTCAAGGACACACAACCTGGGGTTTCTCCCTGGCATCTACAGCTAGGGAGTCCCCATATGTGAAGACTCATTCCTGCTTGTTCCTGGAGATAGCACAGTTACTTACCTGTAACAGGTGATCTCTGGGAACAGCAGGAATAAGTCTTCACAACCCACCCACCTCCCCTAGGAGTTGTATCTCTCTATCTTTCCTTTCTTCTCTCTCTCTTTGTCTCAGCTTTAAAACTCGAACTGGAGAGAGGCGGTTGGGGAAGGCAGCGCGCAGGTGCTGTGGGATGCTCCCAAAAGCTTTCTTACTGGACACTGGGGAGCGTTCCCGCGCAGGTTCCATCGGTACCGACGATACCCATATGTGAAGACTTATTCCTGCTGTTCCCAGAGATCACCTGTTACAGATAAGTAACTGTGCTATATATATATATATTTCTTTCTATCTGTCTGCCTAGGTTCATATATATTTATATATATATATATATATATATATATATATATATATATATATATATATATATATATATATGTTTTTCCTATACGGCCCCGACAGATAGTCACTATCCTTTTCGATGCTGCTCCAGCATGTTCAGGATTCTACATAACCAACCACTTCCCTGTGGTAGTTAAAAGGTTTCCACCATGACCTTTAGGTACATCTGAAGTCCTCCATGTACCATCTTTTTTCCTAAGTAACTTCATTTAAGAAGGACATTCAGAATTTTCAGTAAATAAGAGGCTACAATGCCTCATACTTATGTCCTTCTTTGTTATTGGATATAGGGGTCTTTAAAACCCCTCTTCTCCTATAAGAACTATGTCTCTTTAGGGTCAAAAGATCTTCAGGTTTATCTAATAGGGACTTCCGCATTTCCCGCAAAAGTCCTGTCCCATTGAACTACCCCAGTCTCCGCTGGGACTTTTCTTGTCCTAAAGGTTCTGACCTCAACCTGTCTTTTGCACAGTTATTACCTCTGCTGTATATTGAGGTATTCCTTGAGGATTTTTTGCTGGTTCATATTAGCAGTCCCATATGAACCTCCATAAACGTTTTGCAATACCTCAAGGTGAGGTCCATATCGCTAAATTCTAGTTCAATGTTTACTTCCAGATATTATCTACACAGGATCTCCTCTCTAGGCGTCCTGTTTGGTCCAGTTGGTCCATAGCATATCTGTTTAGTTCAACTCCTACCCTCCATCCCCAGGATGCCTGAGGTTCTGTCGAATAGCATGGCCTTCTCTGATTCGCAACATGCTGGGACTCCTCCAGGCATCTTAGCTTGGGAGTCCCCATATGTGAAGACTCATTCCTGCTTGTTCCTGGAGATAGCACAGTTACTTACCTGTAACAGGTGATCTCTGGGAACAGCAGGAATAAGTCTTCACAACCCACCCACCTCCCCTAGGAGTTGTATTTCTCTATCTCTATTTTTCCTCTCTCTCTCTCTCTCTTTGTCTCAGCTTTAAAACTTAACTGAGGAGAGGCAGTTGGGAAAGGCGGGAAGGCAGCACGCAGGCGTGTTGGGATGCTCCCAAAAGCGTTCTAATTGGACGCTGGGGAGCGTTCCCGCGCAGACTCCGTTGGTACTGACGTACCCTATGTGAAGACTTATTCCTGCTGTTCCCAGAGATCACCTGTTACAGGTAAGTAACTGTTCTTTACCCGAGGAAGGGTGCTGCTTACCAAAGCTACCCCCATTTTCAGGCCTCCCCGGCTCCCCAACAGGGGCAGCAGGCCAAGGGACAGGGGCATGGCCCATGTAAGCAGAAAGCCCCCAGGCACCTGCTCTGGCCCAGTCTGGCAGTGGCTTTTGACTTCTACAGCATGGCCCCTCTTCCCACAGGAGCCAGGCAGATCACAGGAGGCAGGCTTGCTTTGTATGCTCACAGGTGGACAGCCATTACCACCGATGCCTGGGCCTTACAGGTGATCCGGGAGGGCTGTCTTCTTCACTTAGCTCAGGTGCCTCCTCATTACTTCCCGGAGAGCCCCTCAGGTCTCCCCTTCACCGGGACCACCTTCTGAAGGGGTTGACGGGTCTTCTCGAGGATTAGGCGGTAGAACCGGTGCCCCACCACCTTCAGGGCAGGGGCTTCTACTCCAGGTACATTCTGGTGCCAAAGAGGACAGGGAGGCCTCATACCCATCCTCGACCTGCGCAACCTCAACAAATTCCTGGTGAGGGAGAAATTCAAGATGCTCTCCCTTGGAATATTGCTGCCTTACCTCCGCCAGGGAGACTGGCTATGCTCCTTAGACCTAAAGGATGCGTATACACACATCTTAATACACCCTAGCCACAGGCAGTATCTGCGCTTTGTGGTGGGAGGCAGTAACTACCAGTACATGGTACTCCCCTTTGGCCTGGCACGGCCCCCAGGGTGTTCACAAAGTGCTTGGCAGTGGTTGTCGCCTTTCTCAGGCTCCAAGGGGTCTTTGTATTCCCCTATCTTGACGACTGGCTCATCAGAGGCACTGCAGCCAGCGAGGTCCACTAGACCACAACTCGCACCATCCAGGTGCTGCAACACCTAGGGTTCGTAATCAACTACCCCAAGTCCAGCTTCACTCCGACTCAACAGCTGGAGTTCATTTGGGCCAGAATCGACACCCTTCAAGCGAAGGCCTATCTGCCTGCAGACAGGGCAAGCAGGCTTCTGGCTCTGGCAGGACAATTAAGTTGCAGGTCTGTAGTGTCCACAAGGCACTTCCTGCGCCTCCTCGGCCACATGGTTTCCACAGTCCATGTGACCCCGGATGCCCACCTCCACATGCAGAACGCTTAATGATGTCTCAGAGACCAGTGGTCTCAGGCCATGGTGTGCCTCTGGGACAGGGTCAAAGTGTCCAAGCGTCTGGTACGGTCCCTGGCCTGGTGGCTCCAACTGCAGCACTTGGAGGCGGGAATGCCTTTCCAGGCTCCTCTACACATGAGGTTTCTTACCACAGATGCATCCCTGCTGGGCTGGGGGGCCCATTGCCAGAGTTTCTGTACCCAGGGTGTGTGGTCCCCGAGCGAGAGGACCCAACAAATCAATTTCTTGGAACTCTGTGCCATCCGCTTAGCCCTAGAAGTTTTCAGGCAGCTCCTGGCCCACGAACCTGTCTTGGTGCAGACAGACAACCAGGTGGCTATGTTCTGTGTGAACAAACAGGGTGGTATGGGGTCCTGTCCCCTATGTCAGGAAACCCTGGACCTGTGCTCCTTCGCAGCCCGGCATGGCATTTCTTCTCCGAGCAGTCTACCTGCCGGATCAGGACAACTGGCTAGCCGACAGGCCCAGCAGGATTCTTCAATCCCACAAATGGCAGCTGGACCGCAAGGTAGCCAATTGGCTTTTCCGGACCTGGGGGCAGCCAGTGATGGACCTATTTGCAAGTCTGGACAACCACCAGTTGCCCCGTTTCTGCTCCAGGCAGCCCCACCCACACAGGGTGGCCGCCAATGCATTTCTGATATCATGGTCCGGGGACCTTCTGTATGCGTTCCCCCCCCCGACACCTCTGGTGGCCAAGACGCTGTTCAAGATTCTCCAGGATAGAGCCTCGGTCATTCTTATTGCCCCACGGTGGCCCAGGCAAACCTGGTTTCTGCTTCTTCTGCAGCTAGCAGTGAAGGCTCCCATTCCCTTGGGATCCTCCCCGCGCCGCCTATCTCAGGAGGGGGGCTCTCTCCTGCACCCCAACCTCAGCTCTCTCAACTTGATGGCGTGGCTGCTGAAAGGGTAATTTTCACTCCGCTCCTCCTTCCAAAGAATATTGAAGAGGACTTGCTGGCCTCGCAGAGGCCGTCGACTAGACAGACTTACGCCTTGAAGTGGCACAGATTTGCATCGTGGTGCGAGGAGCAGAAGGTGGACCCTTTCTCTTACCCGGTAGGGGTGGTTCTGCAGTACCTTCTCCACCTCAATGATTTGGACCTCAAGTCCAACTCTGTCAGGGTGCTCCTCAGTGCCCTTGCGGCGAACCACTTTCCAGTGGATGAGAAGCCTCTCTCCACCCACCACTTGGTGTTTCTGTTTCTGAGAGGCTTACTTCTCTTGAAACCCCTAGTCCGCCCCCCGGCAACCGAGTGGGATCTGAATGTGGTGTTAGGGCAGCTTACTAGGCCGCCCTTTGAACCGATGGCTACCTGTCATCTATGCTGTCTGTCTCATTAAGTGGCTTTCTTGGTGGCACTCACGTCCGCTTGGAGGGTGAGTAAGCTCCAGGCCCTAGTGTCGGAAAGGCCTTACACCAGGTTCTATAGGAACCGGGTGGTGCTTCGCATGCATCCCACGTTCCTTCTGAAAGTGGTCTCCTCGTTCCACATCAACCAGGAGGTGGTACTGCCTACCTTTTTTATCAGGCCGCATGCCAGTCGGGCAGAGTCGGTCCTGCATACCCTGGACTGTAAGAGGGCATTGGCCTTCTATATCCAGCGTTTCTATATCCAGTGTACGCAAGCGCATTGGAAGGCTTCTCAGCTTTTCGTATCTTATGACCCCAGTAAGCTGGGGATAGCGGTATCAAAGCGTATGCTGTCCACCAGGCTAGCAAGACTGTATTTCCTGGGCATACAAGGCAGCCGAGCTTCCGATGGAAGGTCGTGTTACGCCCATAGGGTCAGGGCCATGGCGGCATCAGTGGCTCAATTGCACTCTGTTCCTTTGGCAGACATCTGCCGGGCCACCACCTGGTCTTCGAGTCAGACTTTCGCAACCCATTATTGCCTGGATAGGGAGTCCCGACGGGACAATGCCTTCGGCCAGGCTGCACTCCATAACATTTTCGAGGTCTAGGCAACTCCTGCCCTCCGACCCTTCTGTGTTCAGGCTACCAGAGTGCTATTGCCTTAGTTTGGATTTCTATTGCGGCTGCTTGCGGCTCTCTTAGAGGGAGCCTTTTTTAGCTATGGGTTCTCTGTAGCCTATAGTTGGGGAGTCCCATATGTGAGGACAGACTTCCTGCTTGTTCCCGGAGAAAGCATAGATCTCCAGGAAGAAGCAGGAATGTAGTCATCACATATGGGTATCGTCGGTACTGACGGAGCCTGCGCGGGAACACTCCCCAGCATCCAATTAGAAAGCCTTTGGGAGCATCCCACAACGCCTGCGTGCTGCCTTCCCACCTTTCCCAACTGCCTCTCTCCAGTTCTTCGTTTTCCGCGGAGCCAGCAGGTCGTGTTCCTGTCACCGCAGAAAATTTTCCTTCTTTTTTGTGGTCGCGTCTGCCTTCCTCGACGCTTTACTGGTACCGGTTCCGATAGCATCGACATCGGTGTCCGCATTGCCGGCACCCAGTCATCCGATGATATTCCTGGTACCGACTTCGGTCGCTACGGGTATCGGGCTCTTCAAGAGCACCCGGACAGGCGGTACTTCGAGTCCTCAGAGGATTCTGATAGTTCTGTTGATGCAGGAATGCTTCTCCCAGAGGAGCCCTTCTCCCCTAAGCGCAGGATGTCTCCTCCAGAAAATATTTCTTTTCAGGATTTTATCAGGGAGGTGGCTCGGGGTCTCTCCATTACTGTGGCCCCTGAAACAGAGCCCAGAGCAAAGGAGTTGGAAATTTTACAATATCCCAAAACTCCTAAGGAGGCAGCTACCTTGCCCATCCATGAGATCTTGCATGATCTTATGTTAAGAATGTGGGAGACATCTCTTACCACCTCGCCTCTTTCTCGTAGACTGGATACTCTGTATCGAGTCCCTCCTTGTCCTGGTTTCCAGAAAATTCAGCTTTCTCACCACTCTATTGTAGTGGAATCAGCTATGAGAAGGATCAAGAGTGCAAAGAGGCATGCCTCTAATCCTCCAGGACGTGAGTGCAGAACGTTGGATGCTTTTGGACGTCGTATTTGCCAAGCTTCCATGCTTTCTGCCAGGATTAGTTCCTATAGTCTATACACGGGAATGTTCCTAAAGGAAGTCACAGGTGATTTAGAGGCTTTGAGTCCTCTTCTTCCTGAGGATAGAAGGCAGGATTTTCTCACATTAGTCAAACATGCCCAAGATGTTTCTAAATTTGTCAACCATGCAGCTTTTGACTGTTTTGAGTGCATAAGCAGAATCTCTGCCATTGCCATAGGTGCACGTAGAATTGCCTGGCTCCAGGCATCTGATCTGGAGCTCTGGGTACAAGACAAATTGGGAAATATCCCTTGTACTGGTGAGAACCTGTTTGGTAAAGATTGGCAAGAAAAAGCCAATGAGTTGGATGCTGACAACTCCACCTTGGACAGATTATCCAAGTCCACAGCTGATCCTGCTAGAAAGAAATCTTTCAAGAAACCATTCTTTTCTAAAAAGAAAAGATATTATCCTGCTTATTCTCAGCAGGGACGTTCTGCAGGTCAGCTTGTCAGGAAAGGTCAGCAACCACACAAACAAAGGAAAGCAAAGACTGCTAAGCCTCAGCCATCCCAGCATTCTCAGCCTTCACAAGGCCTTTGACTTTCAGCTAGAGAACTTAGCCTTCCTGGCTCTCGTTGGACCAGAGCCTTCCACCATTCCAGGAAGGTTGTGTCACTTTGCCCCCAGATGGGGGGCAGATAACAGCAGAGCATTGGACACTCTCCATCATAAAAGAGGGGTACAAACTTCATTTTTCGAGCATGCCCCCTCCCACATTGATGAGGCAGTTAAATTCTCTGGCCTCTCTCATCAACCTGTTAGGTCAGGAGGTCACTATACTTCTTGCCCAAGGGGCAATAGAAGAAGTACCCATCCATCAGCAGGGTACAGGGTTTTACTCCCCCTATTTCCTTATCCCAAAGAAAACAGGGGGATACAGACCTATCTTGGACCTCAGAGAATTGAACAAATTCCTTGTCAAAGAGAAATTCAAGATAATTTCTCTTGGAACTGTGCTGCTATACCTTCAGAGTCAGGATTGGCTTTGTTCTCTAGATCTCAAGGATGCGTACACCCATGTTCTCATCCATCCAACTCACAGAAGGTTCCTTCGGTTCCTTTTTCAAGAAAAGCACTACCAATACAGGGTGCTTCCATTTGGCCTGGCCTCAGCGCAAAGGGTGTTCACGAAATGCATGGCTGTGGTAGCAGCATTTCTCCACTCTCTAGGGATATTCATCTTCCCCTACTTAGATGACTGGCTCATTCGAGCTTCAACAGAGTCAGAGGCCAGGACTTCTCTATCTTGCACAATGCATATCCTTCAGTATTTGGGTCTGGTAATAAACATCCCAAAATCCAGTCTAACTCCCACTCAGTCTCTAGAGTTCATAGGAGCATTGCTGGATACCAGAAAGGCAAGGGCCTATCTCCCCCAGGCCCGTTGCCTTCGCATGGTGCAGTTAGCTTCTCAAGCAGTTCTAAAACCTCATCTCACTGCCCGAGAAATCTTACAACTACTAGGCCACATGGCATCTACTGTGCATGTGGTTCCCTATGCTCGCCTCCATATGAGGGCAGCCCAGTGGACTTGATCCACTCAATGGACCCAGGCATCAGGATGTCTGTCAGACAAAATAGCAAACACAGGTCGCCTTATTTTGTCCCTCCAGTGGTGGAAGTCCACTCAAAACCTGTTGCTGGGGTCCCCTTTTCAACAACCCTTACCCCAGGCAACTCTCACAACAGATGCTTCTCCGATGGATTGGGGAGCTCATCTGCAAGACCTCTCCACCCAAGGCACCTGGTCTCCACAGGAGACTCATCTACACCTCAATCTTCCTTGCTCTTCGAGTGTTCCATACCCTGCTCAGCTACAAGACAGTCCTCATTCATACGGACAATCAAGTAGCCATGTTCTGCGTGAACAAGCAGGGGGGAACAGGCTCTCTGTCGCTATGCCACGAAGCTTTGCGACTATGGGCCCTTGCCAGAGAGCATCAGATTCATCTCCTGGCAGCGTATCTTCCAGGCATACAAAACGCTTGGGCAGACAGACTCAGTCGAGTTCTGCTTTCACATGAGTGGTCTCTACATGAAGACCAGGTGGCCAAGATTTTTCAAATTTGGGGAACTCCGGACATAGACCTTTTTGCAAGTTGGTGGAATGCCAAACTTCCCCGGTACTGTTCCAGAATTCCGGCTCAGGGGGCTCAGGCCAGGGATGCTTTCCTCCTTTACTGGGGTCAAGACTTCCTGTATTCCTTTCCACCCATTCCCCTAGTTCCCAAAACCCTGTTCAAGCTTCAGAGAGACAGAGGCCGCATGATTCTCATAGCTCCACATTGGCCACGGCAAGTGTGGTACCCTCTGCTTCTACATCTCTCTCAAGCTCCCTCACTGGAGTTAGGGTCTGCTCCAGATCTCCTATCTCAGGAGGACGGAATGTTATAGCATCCCAATCCCCAGTCTCTGCATCTCAGGGCTTGGTTGCTGAAGGCCTAGATCTCCATGATCTTAACCTCCCTCAGCAAATAAAGGATATCCTTTATGCTTCCAGGAAGCCTTCCACAAGACGCTCTTATGCTTTCAAGTGGAAAGGTTTTACCATATGGCAGTGGTTCTTAACCTTGTTGGAGGTACTGAACCCCACCAGTTTCATATGCACATTCACCGAACCCTTCTTTATTGAAAAATAAAATATGATTTTTTTTCAAATTCAAGACATAGGTATATGTTTTACTGGTTCACAAAATGAATCATGCATTTACATCACTTCAACACAGCTGGTTTTATGAGTGTTTTAACAATGGTGTGTGGTTTGCCCTGCTTTGCGATCAGGTAAGCAACTTCGTACGATGCTGTGAGGATCGGTTTGTTGATGGGTACAAAGCCGAGAGCAGGCAGAGTAGCCGTTTCATCGAATCTGGCTCTCTTCACCTTGAATTCAGCAAGCGTTGTGTTCTTGTATTCCCCATCTCCATGCAGGTTAAGGAAGTGTTCCTTTAGTTTGGCCGGTACTGGACTAGAATTGCTTAACTTGGCATTGCAAATCATGCAGATAGGACGCTGACTCCCATCACGTTCTGTTAAATATTCGAATCCATGTTGTACATATTCGTCCAACCACTTTCTTTTTTTGCTCGACATAGTTAGTATGGATTAAAATATTAAGAAAGAAATCACACGACATACCATCACGACAGTCACAAGTCGACTACTGAGTGCACCAAATTCCCTGCAGCACAGATTGGCCAAGCAATGTAGCGTGATCACCTGCAGCCAATGATGGCCAAGCGGGTTGTGTCACCACGAATCATATGAGTTGGGTTCGTGTCTTGTGTCTTGACCTCCGCCGAACCCCTGAGACTGACTCACCGAACCTCTAGGGTTCGATCGAACCCAGGTTAAGAACCACTGCCATATGGTGTTCGCAGAAGGGTCTTAACCCCATTGCCATACCTCTGGAATCATTACTGGAGTACCTCCTTCATTTATCCAATGCAGGACTTAAGACTAACTCATTGAGGGTCCATTTGAGTGCTATTGCAGCTTCCTTCAAGCCTCTAAATGGACAACCTATTTCCTCCCATCCTCTTATATCAAGATTTATGAGAGGCCTTCTGCTAACTAAGCCTCCCATTAAGCCACCTCCTGTGGCATGGGAATTAAATTTGGTTCTTGGTCAGCTCATGAAGCCACCTTTTGAACCCTTAGCTACTGCCTCCTTGAAATTCCTTTCTTGGAAGGTTATCTTTCTCATTGCAATCACATCAGCACGTCGCATCAGTGAGTTGCAAGCACTAGTGGCTGATCCACCTTCTACAAGGTTCCATCATGACAAGGTAGTCCTTAGGACTCATCCACGCTTTATGCCAAAGGTGGTCTCGCCCTTTCATCTAGACCCAAGCGCTCTACCTACCTGTGTTCTTTCCAAGGCCTCATGCATCAAATGCAGAAAGGAACCTTCATACTTTGGACTGTAAAAGAGCTTTAGCCTTTTACCTACAAAGAACACAGCAACATAGAAAGTCCTCTCAACTCTTTGTTGCTTTTGATCCTTCTCATTTGGAATTTCCAGTCTCCAAGAGAACACTATCGAACTGGATTGCTCAGTGTATTTCCTTTGCCTATCAGAGTAAGAATCTTCCTCTGGAGAGCCATGTCACAGCTCACAATGTGAGAGCCATGGCAGCTTCAATGGCTCATCTGCATTCTGTGTCTATCGACGACATCTGTCGAGCAGCCACCTGGGCCTTGGTTCATACCTTCACAGCCCATTACTGCTTGGACAAGGACTCCCGCCGGGATGCCTTGTTTGGTTAGGCTGTTCTCCAACACCTGTTCCATACTTAATCAACTCCTACCCACCATCCCTGGTAGGATGCCAGAGATCCATGGGGGGAAGTGGAGCCCTTCTCAGGGACGCACAACTTCTGGGGTCTCTCCCTGGCATCTAAAGCTAGGGAGTCCCCATATGTGATGACTACATTCCTGCTTGTTCCTGGAGATAACATAGTTACTCACCTGTAACAGGTGATCTACGGGAACAGCAGGAATTTAGTCCTCACAACCCACCCACCTGCCCTAGGAGTTGTATCTCTCTATCTATCTCTTTCCCTTTCCCTCTCTCTCTCTCTTTGTCTTAGCTTTAAACTCAACTGGAGAGAGGCAGTTGGGAAAGGCGGGAAGGCAGCATGCAGGTGCTGTGGGATGCTCCCAAAGGCTTTCTAATTGGACACTGGGGAGCGTTCCCACGCAGGCTCCGTCGGTACCGACGATACCCATATGTGAGGACTAAATTCCTGCTGTTCGCGGAGATTACCTGTTACAGGTGAGTAACTATGCTTTACTCACCTGTAACAGGTGTTCTCCGGGGACAGCAGGAATCAGTCCTCATGACCCTCCCTCCTCCCCTTGGAGTTGCAGTCCTATTATTAAATTTTGTTCTTTTTGCCATCTTTTTGGCTATGTCATTTGACTGAGCAAGATGGCACCCTTGGGCGAGAAGGGGACTGCACATGCATGATGGCAACTCCCGAAGGCTTTCTCTGAAAGCTGGGGATTTGCTCCGCACGAGGGCTCCGTTGGCGCCAACGTCACCCATATGTGAGGACTGATTCCTGCTGTCCCTGGAGAACACCTGTTACAGGTGAGTAAATACGCTTTCTCGTCTTCAACCTTGACATTGCAGGCTTCTATTTGCAGAGGTCTTGCTGCATGCACTCTGCTCCAAAGGCTTTGGTCCCTTCTGGATGATACCTCTGGATGACTTTGCCTTATTTAGAGTCTGTCACTCCCTTTCTTGCAGATTCCTTTTATGATAATCTGCTCAGTCTGTGGCTGCTGCTACAGTGGCTCGGTGCTGGCTGTGGCTCTGTCATTGGAATGCGGATGCTGCTTCCAAGTCCCATCTCACCAAGCTTCCTTTCAAGGGCCGCCTTCTTTTTGGTGAGGATTTGGAAAATCTTGTGAAGGATTTGGGGGAAGTCGAGCCTCAACGTTTGCTGGAGGATAAGCCCAAATCCAATTTTCGTCATCCTGCCACATTGCCATCTGCATCCTCATCTTATAGAGTCTGCTTCAGAGACGTTTGTCACTACCGGCCTGGCAAATCCATTAGTTCTTTGAATAGGTCCGGTTCTAAGCCTCAGTCATTTTGGGGTATCTGTCGCAACCGGGACAATTTCTCCTCATCTAACAAGTTTTCCGGTTGCACCAAATCTTCCCATTGATGGTTTCTGGGTCCATTCCAGAGCGTCTCCTGTGGGCAGACACTTATGGTATTTTTTCAGCTAATGGACCCAGATAACATAGGATTAGTGGGTACTCGAGGAAGTAACACAGGATTTTGCTCTCAGTTTCACCGAGCTCGTGCCATTTGTCTTCCTCATCTCTCCATGTGGTTCCATGGCCAAGGCAGCGGCTGTACGCCTGACTCTCCACTGCTGCCTTCAGCTCAATGTGGTATGCCCAGTTCCTCTCTCAGAAAGAGGTTCTGGTCACTATTCCATTTTTTTTGTCGTTTCCCAAGAAGGACGGCTCCTTCCATCCTATCCTGGGCCTCAAGAGAGTCAATTGCTGTCTTCAGGTGCTGCGGTTCCAGATGGAAACCCTCAGGACAGTCATTCAAGCTGTTCGCCCTGGCGAATTTCTCACATTCCTGGACCCGGCAGAAGCACATTTTCATATTCCAATCCATCAAGATCATCAGAAGTATTTACGTTTCACGGTCCTCTGACAACATTATCAGTTTCTTGCCCTGCCCTTTGGTCTTGCCATAGCTCCTTGCGCTTTCACCAAGGTGATGGTAGTAGTGGCAGCTTCCCTGCAGCGCCAAGGTATTCAGGTTCATCCTTATCTAGACGATTGACTGATCAGAGCGACGTGTTTCGAGGAGGCTACTTCTGCGATCTCTCAAATCCTCTCCTTTCTGGACTGTCTTGTCTCGGTGGTCAATTATGCCAAAAGCAGTCTATGCCCAGTTCAGTCTCTGGAATTCTTCAGTGCCTGCTTCAACATGAGTGAGTCGCGTCTTTCTCTCTTATGACAGATGCAAGAAGCGCTGCATTCAGGTCCATGCCTTCCGGCGCCTGGCAGCTCCCACTGCCTGGGATTATCTACAACTCAGCACCATGGCTTCTGCTCTCGACGTAGTCCCCTGGGCCTGTGCTCACATGTTAATGCTTCTGTATTCTCTCCTGTCGCGCTGGTCCCCATTCACCCAGGACAATCAGATTCATCTAGCCATTTCTTCAGTGGTTTGCCACAGTCTTCGCTGGCGGCTTTGTCCTCATCACTTGTTGAAGGGCGTTCCCTTAAATTCTGCGTGGGGTGGTGGTCACCACCAATATTCCCTCTAATTTTCTGTAGGCTGTGTGCGCATAAAATATCAGCTGTGCAGCTTTTGAAGGAAGGTTAAATTTTTGTGCGCCACATAACGACACTCGGAGTTATATACTTTAAAATTTGATTACACGTCAGAATACAGTATGTACACCACATTGATTGCACTAGAAAATATTGTAGAACTTGTGAAAACCGTAAATACACAACAACTTTTAAATTTTAAGACATCTGTGTTGTTTTCTATCAGAATCAGAACCGTAGTTTTTGTGCGTTCTTTTGTAAAGTATGTGCGCTCGCTTGGCAAGGTGTGTGCGCGCGCACACGCGCACAGCTTAGAGGGAACAGTGGTCACCACAGATGCCAGCCATGCAGGTTGTGGAGCGCACTGCCAGGGACAGGCAATGCAGGGATCTTGGTCCAGTCAAGAAGCCTTTTAGACCATCAATCACCTCAGCCCGAGCTATTCATCTGGCTCTATTTTCAATCCCATCTCCAGGGTTGAGCAATTTGAGTACTTTCCAATAATTCCACCACTGTGACTTATCTCAACAGATAGGGTAGAACCAAATGTCCCGGAGTGGCCCTGGAAATGAGTCTAATATTTCCCTGGACAGAATCCAACCTCCTGACTCTTTTTGCATAGCACATTGGGGGAATGGAGAACATTCAAGCAGTTTTTCTGAGTCGTCATATCCTGGACCCCGGTGTTTGGGAACTAGCTCCATGGGCATTTGCAAACATTGTGCATCGGTGGGGTCATCGACTCTGGACCTAATGACCACCTTTTCCATTGCCAAGACATCAGTCATTTTCAGTTGTCAAACTCTCACGGTCTAGATGCTCTGTTTCAAACCTGGCCCTCAAACCATCTTCTCTACATCTTTCTTTCTTGGCCACTAATCGTCCATGTACTCTGTTGGACAGACAGGTAGTGCTGTTAGCCCCAGATTAGCCTTGACATCCATGGTATGCCGATCTCCTCTGCCTCCTGCAGGAGGTGCCCCTACCCCTCAGTGTCCAGAGAGGTCTTCCATTTCAGGGGCTGGTTCTCATGGATGATCCCGCTCCTTACTCGCTTATGGCTTGGCTATTGACCAGTGTTGCTTGCATTGCAAAGATTACTCGCTACAAGTAGTGGCCACTCTACTACGAGCTCGACGGTCTTCTACCTCACGTGCCTATGCTCGGATCTGGCATCGTCTTTCTTCTTGGTGTTCTAAGAGATCCATCTCCCCTAGGTGAGTTGATATTACAGACATTCTTTCCTTCCTTCAGGACGGATTTGGTAAGGGTCTCGCCCTTAAATCTTTAACACTAGAAGCCCCAAATTGATGCGTCAATTGATGCAAATGCATCTTCGAAGGTTTATACCAGCGCCACTGCTAGAATCATGTCAGTTATGTAATGATTTCACATACTGCATGTAGTAAACAAATAAGTAACTTCAAATTAATTCACATCTGCATTTCATGCTCAACGCAGTTGTCATGATAATGCATCAATTGACGCACTTTGGGATTTCTAGGTAAAATGCCTTTTTGGGACTTCTAGTGTTAAAGGTGCATATTGCGGCCTTGACATGTTTTTGGGAGCCTTTCCATGGGTGGTCTCTCTCTTCTCATATAGATGTTTCCTGTTTTTTGTGGGGCGTTTGCTCTCTAAGGCCCCCATTCGTCCAATCGTCCCTTCTTGGGATCTGTCCTTAGTGCTTTGCATGCTCACCCGTGCCCCGTTTGAGTCTCACCATAGGGCATCTCTCAAAGATTTGACTCTCAAAGCTGTTTTTCTTATAGCAGTCACTTCGGAACGGCGCGTTTTGGAGCTCCAGGCACTTTCTTGCCAGGATCCTTTTCTGTCTTTTTCCCTGGAGGGGGTTACCATTCGAACAGTGCCCTTTTTTCTGCCTAAGGTCCTTTCGGATTTTCATGTCAACCAATCGGTTGTGCTTTCTTCCTTTTTTAAGGAGCAGTCTTTGGGTGACAACAGAGTCCTTCACCTGTTTGATGTTGGTATGGCGTTATGCTGTTACCTCTAACTCGCTAATACGTTTCTTCTTTCTGATCACTTTTTTGACCTGGCTTCTGGTCCTCGAAAAGGAGCAGTGGCTTCTAAAGCGACCATTGTGCACTGGATCAAGTAGATCATTGAGTCAGCTTATATTTTATTGAACAAACCTGTGCCCATAGGTCTTCAGGCACATTCTGCATGAGCCCAGACTACCACCTAGGCAGAATGCTCATGGGTAGCTCCGCTAGATATTTGCAGGGCGGCCACCTAGTCCTCCCTCACTACTTTTGCATGTCACTATTACTTGGATGTCTAAGCTCGAGAAGCAGCTTGCTTTGGAGCCTCTGTCTTGGCTGCTGTTGCTTCTTGCCCTGGAGTGGTTTAGCTATGGTACTCCCCTCTAGTCTGGACTGGTCTAGCAGGATGTATTTGGAAGGAGAACTTTTATGTACAGATAACTTCCTTTCCTGGAATCCTGCCAGACCAGTCCAAGACCCACTCTAAACTGTTTAGTCCGTCGCCTAGCTAAGACTCTCTTTACTTATCGGTGACATTGCTGTACCTCGCCATGAACATATTTCCTTAGCCTGTGGATCCTGTTTTACATTGTTCAGTTCAGCTTGTTGTTATAAGAGTTATTTGTTTATGAACTCGTTTTTGGTCTGGTTTTGTGCTTCCTTGACTGTTAGAATTCTTGCTGCCTGTTGTGGTTATACTGAAGCTCCCCTTTGGGGATGGGTTTTTATACCAAGGGTGATGTCACAAAGCTTCAGGAATTTTTTTCTGTCTCACCATCTGTCGGCGGGGAGACACAACCCACTAGTCTGGACTGGTCTAGCAGGATTCCAGGAAAGGAAATTATCGGTAAGTAAAATTTCTCCTTATGATACAGACCTTTAAGTACTTATCTCCCCTGTCCCCCTTCTCCTCTAGGGTATACATATTTAGGTCTTCAAGTTGCTTCTCATATATCTTCTGGCGCAGGCTCCAAATCATTTTGGTCGCCTTCCTCTGAACCGTTTCAAGTCTTTTTATATCCTTTGTGAGATATGGTCTCCAAAACTGAACACAATACTCCCAAGTAAGACCTCACCAATGACTTGTACAGGGGCATTAATACCTTCTTCTGGTTATTGCTCTCTATATGCAACCCAGCATCCTTCTGGTTTTGGCTACCAGCTTGTCACATTGTTTCTCCACCTTGAGATCCTAAGACACTATCACTCCGAGGTCCTTCTCCTGGTCTTTGCACACCCACCCTCTCACTCCATACAGTTCCTTTGGATTTCTGTAACCCAAGTGCATGACTTTTTACTTCTTTGCATTAAATTTTAACTGCCAAACATTAGAACATTCTTCTAGTTTTTGTAGATCTTTCCTCATGTTGTCCACTCCCTCATAGGAGTCCACTCTGTTGCAAATTTTCATGTCATCTGCAAAAAGACAGATTTTCCCTTCAGTCCTTCAGCAATATCACTCACAAATACATTGAACAGCACCGATCCCAGTACTTGTGAACAGTTACTGGGATTGGTACTGTTCAATGATCTAAGGCTTCCTAAAGTTCCGTAAGCAGAAAGAAATGATTTGAAATCTGACAGAATAATGGTCCTTTTTATTGGCTGACTCTTGAACCTGCATAATTTTATAGCAGCGCTCTCTCTTATGCAGAATACCTCCTTGTAAAGGCACAAGTGATGAAACCCAGAAATCTCTGGAGCGATCTCTTCTTGACTGCACTTTCCGACTGCAAGGCAGAAACAATCGGACTTGGGTGGCAGAGCTGGTATTCGCCAACTGTCCGCTGAACAGCACTTCTTCCAGAGAACAAGGTTAAAATCTTAGTGTATCTCCCTTGCTTGCACCTTTTACTGTAGGCCACAAGTTCATGATGTCTGTCCATCCGTCCCCACAGGCCTGACGCGTCATGTCTATCTAACCTATGAAAATCCGCTGTCTGAACCTGTGGGAGGGCGAAAAGTGGTGGAAATGTTCCTCAGTGATTGGAATAGCATCGCTCGGCTGTATGACTGTGTCTTAGAGTTTGCGCGATCCTTGCCAGGTATAGAAATGTTCCTTAGATATGTGCCCAATGGTTTTTATTTCTTTAAAGACTGTACATCTTGTTATTTGTTCAAACAGAAATACCCCCTCATCTGAACATTTTCTCAGAGGTTCGACTCTACAATTACCGCAAGCTTATCCTATGTTATGGACCGACAAAGGGAAGTTCGGTAAGTGGTGTTCAAAAGTGTGCTGCCTCCCAAAGCTATGTTTCACAACAGAAAAAGGCACAAAGGGTCATGTCCAAATGTGGTGGTAATAGGGCACCTTCTTTCCAGGCAGCATTGCAGAATGACCTCCCTCCCCTTTGGTGAGTTGTAACTTAGCTATAGTGAGAAAATGAGGTGGCGTTAAAGCCTTTATAAGTAGAGAAGTATTTAAATCAGGCATAACAAAAACCCATTCCACCGTGGTTAACATTTCTTTGAGATTATTTTGTGTTCTGTTTTGAGTACTTAAGTGTTCTCCACAGAAAGTTAGTGACAATGAGTCGAACGTTCCAGTCAGGCTTATGGAAGGCAGTGGTTTCACTGGGGAGGGGAGTGGTGAGGGACATGACATTTTTATAGCTGTAGCTCAAGCAGAACACCTTGCATCCTGCTCCCACCAAACAGTTGCCTTGTGCACACCAAACCCTTATCCCATTATATTCCTACTTCTGCTTTGCCCAGTTTCTCCTTTGTGTCCCTCTCCTCCTCCCCTTTTTAGTACTTGCTGTAATTTTCTTACTTTTGGTAATTAAGTGTTTTTAGTTCTCATATGTAGACCCAGATGGAAACCCCAAAGTCCATCTAGTCTTCACAGACCTTGATTTTGGCTTTATTTTCATTTTCCTGCTAATTTTGTGCTTGTCCCATGCTTTCTCCATGGACAAGCAAGATATAAACAGCCATACAGATGGGTGTAACGTCATCCCTGATGGCACCAGGCCAGACTTGCTCTCCCAGAGCTGAGAAGAATTAAGAAAACTCTTCTGGGCATGTGCGAGTGACTCCTCCTCTCCAATCTTCCTCATCCATGGTACTCTGCGGACGTCACTCTCCCTCATCCTTATTTTCTTTTCCTTTCCTTTCATTTCCGATAATTTCTTTCCTTTATCCTCCTAGATAGCTCTCAAGACTTGTTTTGTCAAAGATGCTGTAGCTTTCTCTAGATTTGTTTGGGTTGAGGCTACTATTACCTCGATGAAGAATATCTGCCTACCCGACACAGACAGTCTTTTTCAGTGCAGCAACCTTTGCAGGTGTTCTGTCCTGAGACTTGGGCAAGGCGCTTTGCGCTCCTGTGAGAAGAAGAGGTTTTGATGAATGTCAGTACCTCACCTTGGGTTTCTGTGTTTCAAATGAATGACTTGACTTTTTTACTTCAAAATTTAATTGCCAGACTCTTGAAGATGTCTCAAGCTTTCTTAAATTACACTTGACTTTTTTTCCACTTCACCAGAATGACTACTTGGAAGCATTTCTTAGTCAACCATAGGCAAAGGAACCGTTTCTTCCATCCCCTTTGCAAAATGGAGGGAATGGATGTGCTGTTTGGTCTTTACCCTATGGTGATGTCGGCCTTTACTAGCACTATTGGGAATGTGAGTGCATAGTGCTGATACTCCCTTTCTCTGTGTTACAGATCACTATTCAGTGGAATTCTGTCCTCCATAAATTTCACATTTCCCTGGGAACTGTTGGCCCTAACTCAGGGTGTAGTAATTGTCACAATATCATCCTGCACCAGCTCCAGGAGATGTTCAACAGAACCCCCAATGTGGTCCAGCTTCTACAGGTAATGAAACCAAGGACCAGCTTGGTTCTTGGTGTGTCAACTAGTTATCTCAAGGCAAAATGAATTGGATGTATGCAGGTCCACAGTGTTATGGTGGCAGGAGAAGGTATAAATTTCTGACTAGTTATGCTAGACCCCCAAGGTGTACAGCTCTCAAATGAGAAGAGACGCAGTCCCACTGAAAGTGGCACCTAGTAACCTGGTAATGCCAGAGGTATTTGATGCTTTATTACAGCAAAGCAGTAACACCCTCCCTAAAGGAGACAAATTTGCAAAAGGTACCAGTAAAATGGGCATTATGTGATAGACACTCTTCCCTGCAAACAACATAACCGGTGTCTGCTAATTAGTAACATATTAATTTAAAATTTAATTTAATACAAACTCATATTCCACACACAACCTGACAGAGCTCTAGGCGGATCACACAGCATAGCATGTCACAAAGAACCGCAGCATTTCCATTACATGGTTAACCGAAGGGGACAATATCAATTAAAATTTCATAAATAGCCATGCTCAAGGCCTTCTAAAATGCACGATTGGCTAGTGTACAAATCATTAAAGGTAACATATTCCATAAAGTTGAAACGGTGCTTACAATGGATTTCTTAAATGTTTCCTTCAATTGAAATTGCTTGCTTGATTAATTTTTTATTATTTCAAACTGCCTTCCCAGCCTTAAAAGACTGCCCAAAGCAGAGTATAAAATGTTTTAAAATACAGTGCAAATGAGGAGGAAGTGACGTCACCGACCGGGATGGCGGCTTGATGCAGTAGCTCCCTTCGAGATATTAAAAATCGTGCAATAATTTTTTGCACTGAGCCTCCCCACCCCCGGGAACGAACGCAAATTGCGGTTGAAGGGTCGGGGTTTGAGATGTCGACTAAGAAAAAGCTCGACAAGTTTCGTTCTAGCTATGCCCCCCTCCGTTCTCAAAAGGAGCGGGCCGAAAAGGACGACACCGAAACCGAGGACGAGCTTGAGAATGCTGACGAGGCCTGCACTAAAGGGGACCTTCGGCGCTGGTGTCATGAAATCAAAGCAGAGGTTCTGGGGGTAAAGCGCGAAGTGAAAGATCTTTTTGCAGAATTCCGCCAGGACTTGCAGGCTCTGGGGCACCGCGTGGAGGTCCTCGAGGACCACGTGGATGAAATGGCCGCCGCAGCACAGACGGTGCGCACAATGGACAGTCGCTGGCAAGAGGACACAGAGGACCTGCGGAGAAAACTTGAGGATCTTGAAAACCGATCCAGACGCTGCAACATCCGCATTCGTGGGGTCCCGGAGGAGGATCGGTTTAAACAAGCGGCTAATGTGGTGCATGAAATCTGCGAGGCCCTGTTGAAAGGAGCCGCTCGGGAGCCGATAGGCCCCGCAACCGGCATCAGTATAGAAAGAGCGCACAGGGCCCTGAGATCTCCTCCAGGGAACCGACCACGGGACCTCATAGCCTGCCTTACTCATTTTCCACAAAAAGAGGAGATCATGAGAGCGGCAGCTCAGGTGGGCAAGTTGCGCTGGCAAGGTTCCGAGATAGAAGTGTTCCAGGACTTAGCGCCGCAGACGTTACAACGCCGAAAGCAGATGCGGCCGGTTACGGAATATCTGAGGGGCGAGCAAATCAAATACAAATGGCTTTTTCCCTTCGGCATTCAGTTTGAGGCTGGAGGGGCGACTCATCGTGCCAAGTCACTCCAAGAGGCCTGGCGGTGCCTTGATGAGGTTAAGGCCCCGAACTTACCTAAGAATCGTGCGGCCCCCGGTCAACCTGATCAGATCCGGGAGCAGTCCATTATCTTGGAAAAGTTGAGATGGCATCGGATTCCTACGAAGGGTCATCGTTTGCATCGGACATCTGGGGATGCGGAACCCTCTGGGGCCTCGGAGCTGGGAGAGGCTCAGCTGCTGCCTGCCGCAACCGCCGAGCACTGAAATTTGGTGTCAGCACAGAGAGACAAAAATTTTGGAGACGTCACTTCGGGCTCCAGTGGAATTCAGCTATCTGACTTGGGCCTACACTCAAGCTTGCGAGTCTTGCTTGGCCTGGACTGACTAGCAGTGCCCAGCTCACGCGCTGCCTACATAGACCGTCGGAGCCTGGAGGTTTGGCAGGGGCCGGGCCCGAGAGGGGAGGTGGGGGCCTGCTCAGTGGCACCATTTGGCCTCCCCGCTCGGGGCCTGACCTATATAGGTTTACTGTTGTTTAGGGGAAATTAAGTTGGGTCCTGTTGGGATCATTTAGGTTGGTTCGGGGGGGTACATAGCTCTGGGTTGGAGAGAAATGTCTGTTTAAATGCCTTATTGCTTTTTTCTGTGTGTTTTATGCCTTCCATTTCCTATAGCAAGCGGGGCATGATAACGGGAGAGGGGACTGGATAATGGATCCGGGCTTGATAGTTGCAGAGTACTTTGGTCTGTTATTTAATAGCAGGGGGGTGGGGGGATTCCGGGCTCAGGTATCATCTCTGTCTCGGAAGGTACGTTTCTTCCTTTGGAGAGGGGCGACAGGCATAGGGCCTGTTGAAAGAGTTTGGGAGGGTGGGGGGATGGGTGTAGGGGGGGGTCAACAGCAGGGGGGAGGGGGGGGTTGGGAGGGAGGTGGGCGGGGGAGGGTTGTTAGGGGGTGGGAGGGGGTATATAGGCTAGCTTATGTGCTGGAGTTGCCGGAGCTCATGTGGTTGATGCCCATAGATGGCGGGTCTTAAGGTGGGCTCTATTAATGTGAGAGGTCTTAACACACCCCAAAAGCGGAAAGCATTTTTTCGGGAGGCCACACGCTGCAGTTGGCAAGTTATCTTTGTGCAGGAGACGCACTTACTACCGAAAGACGAGCACTTATTACGACATGGGGCATATACTGATGTGTGGTTCAATGCGGAGGGTTCTCATAAAAAGGCTGGAGTGGCTCTTTTGATTCGCAGGGACGTCTCTTTCCAGTTGAGCGGGGTGAGTAAAGGTGTAAAGGGGCGGGTCCTGTTAATCTGGGGTGTGTTGCATGGACAGGAGGTTACTTTTTTGAATGTTTACGGCCCTAATGATCCCCACATGGTATTCTGGAGCTCGCTGTCTAGTTGGCTTTCTGACAAAGTGCATGGAGCACTGTTGCTGGGGGGGGATTTCAACGAAGTATTGAACCCTCGGCGTGATAGGGCTCCAGGGGGTACAGGAGGGGATACCAAAGGGCGAACCCAGTTGAAGAATTTCATGAGGAGCTATGGGCTGGGAGACTTATGGCGCCAGCTGTACCCGCAGGGGCTTGATTATACACACTATTCCCAGGTACATCAAAGTTACAGCAGAATAGATTTTTTTCTTGGGGATGCTGCATGGTTCCCAAAACTCTTGAAAGCTGGGATTGAACCCATCACTTGGACGGATCATAGCCCGATCTGGGTGGAGTTTGGCGGGGAGCGGGATACGAGTGGCCGGTCCTTCTGGCGTCTTAATGAAAGCCTATTGCAGGATCCTGCGGTGATCGCTAGCGTCACCGAGGAAATTAAGCATTTTTGTGAAGTAAATGACACGGAGGACGTCTCCTTGGGGATTCAGTGGGATGCCTTGAAGGCGGTCCTCCGAGGGGTGAAAGAGGCTCAATTGCTTCAGAAGATTGCTGAGTTGGAGCGCCGCCATAAAAGGGGGGGGGAAACTCGTGTGCAGGTACAATTGGCGAAGGCTCGAGCAGACTTAATCTCGTTGCAGATGGAGACGATCAATTACCAACTACGTCGTGTTAATCAGACGTATTATGAGTTTCACAATAAAGCGGGCCGTCTACTCGCACGGAAGTTGCAGGATAGGGATCGGCGCTCCACCATTCTAAAAGTTAAGGAGCCGGGAGATCGGCTTGTCTTCCGGAACAAGGATATTCGGGAGCAATTCCGTCAATACTATGAGGCCTTATATACTAGTGAGATGGTAGGGTCCTCAACAGCGGCGCTTCAATATATTCAAGAGGGGGGAGGTCTCCCTGTCATTTCTGACTTGGATCGCGAGCTTCTGAATCAGGAGATTACGCTGGAGGAAATTTACCAGGTGATCAAGGGTTTGCCTCTGAATAAATCCCCGGGCTTAGATGGCTTTCCCGTGGTGTTTTACAAGAAATTTCAAACAACATTAGCTCCATTATTACATCGGTTATTTAATGCGGTTCTCCAGGGCCAGCAGTTACCTCCTTCCATGAGTCAGGCGGGAATCACGGTGATAGCAAAGCCCGGCCGGGACCCTGCTAATTGTGGTTCTTATCGCCCTATTTCTCTTCTGAACACGGATGGGAAATTATTGGCGAAGATTCTGGTGAATCGCTTGGGGCGCATATTGCCCACGCTTATTCATTCGGATCAGACGGGCTTTATCCAGGGCCGTACCACGGGCGATAACATTCGCAGAGCCCTCCAGGTGATGTGGTGATGTGGGAGGCCCAATCTCAGCAACAGGAACTTCTTCTTTTGGCGGTGGATGCCGAAAAGGCGTTTGATAGAGTAGAATGGGGGTTCATGTATGCGGTACTCGATGCTGTGGGGATTGGCCCTAATATGATGTCCTGGATACGGGCGTTGTATGCTCATCCGGTAGCAACGGTAAAAATTAACGGTAGGCACTCTGAGTTTTTCTCCTTGGGGAGGGGAACGAGGCAGGGGTGGGTGCCCCTTATCCCCCTTGTTATTTGCCTTAACGATAGAGCCTCTGGCTCAGCATCTCCGGTGCAATGTGGATGCACTGGGAGTCACGGTTGGATCAGCAGTGCATAAATTGGCGATGTTTGCGGATGATCTCCTGCTATTCATTACACAGCCGTTGCTGGCTTTGCCCACGTATATGCTTGAGTTGAAGCGCTTTAGGGCGGTCGCTGGGTTCAAGATCAACTGGGACAAAACGGAAGCACTTGGGGTCACCTTGTCAGGTGCCTTAACGGAACACCTGCAGAAGTGTTTTCCCTTCCGTTGGGCGACTAGCAAGATCAAATACTTAGGGGTGTATCTTACACGTCATTTCGATCAATTATATGCGGCTAATTACCCAGAGTTGCTGCAACGGTTAAGTAGTACCTTGGAGCGCTGGCATCGTGAGGGAATCTCATGGTTGGGCCGGATAGCGACCGTCAAGATGATGGTCTTACCTCAGTTATTGTATCTCTTCCAAGTCCTGCCTATTAAGGTTCCGCGGCACGTTCTTTGCAGGCTTCAACGGAAGCTGTTCCTATTTGTATGGAGGCATCGGCCTCCCCGCATTGCACGGACTGTTATGTATAGAGCTAGAAGAAAGGGGGGGCTGGGAATGCCGCTGATTGCTGATTACTATCTCGCCGCGCAAATGCGGCAGGTGATGGAATGGCGGGCCCCTACGTCGTCAAAGGGGTTTCTTCAGATTGAGCAGCATGCCGTCCCGTCCTTTAAATTAGGTTGGTTACCCTGGTTGTCGCGGGGCACTCTGCAGGGGGACTGGACTCACAATCCTATTATTCGACACCTATTGGAGGAGTGGGGTAGGGGGTGGCGCCGCATCAATGCACAGTTAGGGACGTCTGTGCTTTCACCAATGCGAGCCACTCCAGCCTTCGTGCCGGGCAAAGAGAGGGTTTTTCAGCTTTGGGAGGATCAGGGCCTGTCCCGATTTGTGCACCTATTAGATGACGACGAGATCAAATCTTTTGCCCAATTGAGAGCAGAGTTTCATTTAGAAAACCGCGATTTCTTCGCTTACTTGCAGGTAACTCATTATCTGCGTCAAAAGGAGCTCAGGAACCGCATAGAGGAGGGTCTCAATGATCTTGAGGGTTTGTGGGTCAGCCATCATGGCTCTAGAGGGCTGATCCGCATGCTTTATCTCAGCTTGCGGAGGGCCTCCGAGGGCGAACCCCGCTTAAAATATACGGTGGAATGGGAGACTGACCTTGGGAGGCAGTGGGACGATGATGGATGGACGGCCATTTATAAGGCAGCAGCCAAGTCCTCTATTTGTACCTTGATTCAAGAGAACACTTATAAGATCTTAATGCGGTGGTATTATACTCCTGAGCGCTATCATAAGATGTTCCCTGCAGTGTCTGATCTTTGTTGGAGGGGTTGTGGGGCTAAGGGAACCTATCTCCATATGTGGTGGGAGTGCCCCCAGGTTTCCTCTTACTGGACATGGGTCCGGGATAAAATGGCTCTTATCTTTGGGGTGCGAATGGAGCTTTGCCCCTCTCTCTTTCTCTTGGGGGTTTGGCCAGATACCTTATCCACCCATTGGTCTCGTCCCATGCGAACCTGTATTGTGGCTGCCAGGTGCGAGATCGCCTGGAGATGGAGACAAGGGGGAGCGCTAGACTTACATCATTGGACTATCCGTTTGCAGAACGTTCTGCATATGGAACGCTTGACTGCCCTTCGAAGAAATCAGGGGGAGCGGTTCGAGCGTCAATGGCAACCACTCATTGCATACCTAGCAACTCCAGGTACGAGCTAGCACTTTTTCTTGCGTAGGGAAGGGAAGGGAATGAGGGACGTGGGGAGGCCTCCCTAGTGGTTCTTCCCATTTTTGGTTGGGGCGGGGGGAGAGGGGAAGGTATGGGTCTATCTATCTGATATCATGTTGATCGCTACATTCTGGATATATTGTGGGGGGGAGGGAAGTATTTACGATTTTACTTATTATTCTGTTTTATTTCGTATTGCTTTGTTGACTTGCGGAATTTAAACTATAAAAACCAATAAAGATTAAGTTACAAAAAAATACAGTGCAAATAGCGTATAAACAAATCAAGCACCCAACACATCCCTCACACAACTAAGTTTTATCCTCACTGCATGTACAACACACACACTTTACCTGATTGCTTGCTGTGATACCACCTTGATTATTAAGATAAGGCGGTTTAGAAATACTGTTAAATAAATAAATAAATAAATAAGCAGAAGAAGAAAATGAATCCATAGAACAAAGAGAAACCAACCAACCAACACAAATCAAACTGATTAAATAACAGGAAATCCTCAGCCGCCCATAGAACTAAACTCCTATAATGATACTGCACTGAATCCATATCCACTGCACAACTGAGTTCCATACTACAGAGCCCCCACCAGATGAAACCTTCAAGTCCTATCCGAAAGCTCCCAAAAACTTAATGAAGTCCTACTACATGAATACATATTCCTATCATTAAGTATCTCATCAGGACAGCGTAGTTACTCATCTGTAGCAGGTGTTCTCCGGGAACAACAGGAATAAGTCCTCACATAGGTGATGTCACCAATGGAACCCATGTGGGAACACTCAGCTTCCATGGGAAGCTTTTGGGAGCCCCACCATGCATGTGTTCCCATCTTCCCACCTAAAGGAGACATCTTATCTTAGTATGATGACATAGCTTAAGCCAAAAAAGTAAAAACAACTCCATGGGGAGGAGGGAGGATTGTGAGGACTTACTCCTGCTGTTCCCAAAGAACCCCTATTACAGGTGAGTAACTACACTTTCTCTGGAAACAAGCAGTAAGTAAGTCCTCACTATACGGGATTCCTCAGCTACAGGCTACCGAAAAAAAACCCTGTAAAAAGCCCAATGGTACATCCAGAATAACAAACCGAGAGTGTGAGTAATCTCTGTAGGGTTCTGAGAGTCAGTGTCCAGTGTGGACATCA
Source organism: Ichthyophis bannanicus (assembly GCA_033557465.1). Taxonomy (NCBI): domain Eukaryota; kingdom Metazoa; phylum Chordata; class Amphibia; order Gymnophiona; family Ichthyophiidae; genus Ichthyophis; species Ichthyophis bannanicus. The sequence continues at coordinate 920,248,302 of CM066035.1, read as the reverse complement.
ACATCAGGACAGCTCTACAGTATCTTTGATGGACAGAAGGACTGGTGGGAAGGAGTTGAAGCTAAGTCCCAAACAGTGCTGGAGTACAGCTTGGCCAAAGATGCTGTCACACTGGGTATCTCTATCTAGACAGTAATGGGCCATGAAGGTGTGGACAGTAGACCACGTAGCAGCCCTACAGATCTCCATAGCAGAGACTAAGCGCAAGTTTGCCACAGAAGCAGCCATAGCGTGGACGTTATGAGTCATCACATGATGGTCCAGGCTCAAGCCTGAGCATAAGCAAAGGAGATGCAGTCTGCAGTCCAAAGTGAAAGGGTGCGCTTTGGAACTGCCATGCCCAGCCTATTGTGGTCAAAAGAGACAAAGAGTTGGGGAGAATGGCAGTGGGCTTTCGTGCTTTCCAAATAGAAAGCTAGTGTTCTCTTACAATCCAGTGTGTGTAGAGAAGCCTCAGCCCTGTTGGCATGAGTTCTAGGAAGAAAGGTGGGCAGTATCATTAGCTGGTTGAGATGAAAGATAGACTGCTTTAAGGGGGAACTTAGTATGAGTCCAGAGAACCATTCTATTCTGATAAAATCTCGTGTATGGAAGATGTGCCATCCTCGCCTGCAGTCCACTAACTCTGCACAGGGTTGATCGCTTTCTAGAAGGTGACCTTCCAGGTGAGGGATTTGAATGAGCAGGAGCTGAGTGGCTCAAAGGAGGCAGAGAAGAGCTGCCCCAACACCACGTTAAGGTCTCATGCCACAGACGGGGGCTTGATGGGGATGCGAGAGCAAGAAACCTCTCATAAAGCGGCCAATGAGAGGCTGAGATGGGTTTATCACCCGAACTATGGTATTGTGTCACCACCATGCTTAAATTAACTCTCACCGAGTTTGATTTGAGACCAGAGTCGTAAAGATGGAGCAGGTAAATCAACAGTGTGTCCACAGTGCACAAGAAGGGGTCTAATGCCTGCTCTGCACACCAGATGGTTTATCTGTGCCATTCGAAAGCATAGAAATGATGTATGGACACCTTGCATTCTCTACAGCAGCAGGCAGTTGAAGTTCTGCGAGAACTACCTGCACAGCATCCACGCTATGAGGGCAAGGGAATGGATTTTGGTGTGAAGAAGAAACCCATCATTCTGAGAGATCAGGTTCAGGTCGCAGCCAAGCCTGAGGTGCTGCTGCCAAGATAGGTGGAGCAGGAGAGGAACCAGGTCTGTCTGGATCAGTGTGATGAGATAAGAATCATGGCACTCCTGTCTGCCTGAAGCTTGAACAGGGTTTTGGCTACCAGTCGGATCGGTGGATAGACATAAAGCAGATCTTGGCTCCAGTCCAGCAGAAAGGCATCAGATGCTATCTAAGTGCTGCGTGGCCCCTGAGCATTGTCTGGCGTCACAAAGAGGTCTATGGATGGTATGCCCCACATCCGGAAGATGCGGCTGGCCATAGCTTTGTTGAGGGTCCACTCGTGTGGCTGAAGGACCCTGCTGAGATGGTCCACCAGGATATTGAGCTCCCTGAGCAGATAAATGTCTCTGAGGGTCATGTCCTGGAAGACAGTGAACTTCCAGAGATGTACTGCTTCCCAACAAAGGAGTACGAGCCCATGCTGCCCCGTTTGTTGATGCAGAACATCGCTATTTGGTTGTCCGTTTGAATAAGGACAGTCTGGTTGGCCAACTGCTCCCAGAATGCTTGAAGTGCGTTTGCAGTAGCACAGAGCTCCAAGAAGTAGATCTGATGCAGGCTCTCTCGAGCCGACCAGAGGCCCTGCATGCACAGGCCATCAAGATGGGCTCCCCAGTCCATCTTGGAGGCATCGTGGTCAGGACGTGCTGGTGTGGAGGGGACTGAAATGGAAGACCCACGAGCAAGTTTTGTGGCTGTAGCCATTGAGTGGTGGGGTGACCACCATCCCGTTGTTGAGATGACCGGTGAGTTGATGCTACTGTGTGCACTGCGTCCACTGCTCTTGTCTCATCTGTAATCGAGTAAGGGGGATAACATAGACCAAGGATGCCATGTAGCCAAGGACACAAAGCATCTGTCATGCCATCATGGCTGGAGTTAATTGTACCTCATTGGCCTCTGGGCCTGATCCATGGGCAGAATGGCTCGAGATAGAGTAATGACTTGGAGGGCCCCAATGAATTTGAGATGCTGAGAGGGGCTGTAGGTGAGATTTTGGGTAGTTGATCACAAAGCCGAGATGTTCCAGCACCTGAATAGTGAGGTTCGCAGACTGCCGAACCTCATCCGGCATCGTACGCTTGAGCAGCCAGTCATCCAGATATAGAAAAACAGACACCCAGGGTTCAAAGTAAAGCAACGATGACTGCCAGATATTTCATGAAGACACTTGGGGCGGAAGCTAGGCCAAAGGGCAGTACCAGATACTGATAGCATCTGCCGCTGAGCATGAACCAGATATACTGCCGCTAAAAGGGGGTGAATGGGAATGTGAATCCAGGGAGCATAGCCAGTCTTCCCATTGGAGGTAAGGTAACAACATTCCCAGGGAGAACATTTTGAACTTTTCCTTCACCAGGAAACAGTTGAGGTCCCAAAGTTTCAGTATGGGCCTGAAGCCACCCTTTTTCTTGGGAATGGAAGTAATGGAAGTAGAAGCCCCTTCTTGCTTGAGATAGTGGGAACTAGCTCTATGGCTAGATTGGCCAGGAGGATGTGAACCTCCTTTTGGAGGAGTTCCCGATGGTGAGGTATGAGAAGGTACTCCCCTGGGAAGAACAAGGAAGGAAGTTGGTCAGAGTGCAGCAGATACCCATCCAGAATGATTCTTAGTGCTCAGGAGTCTGTTGTTACCACTGGCCATCTGTGGGCAAAATGGACCAATCTCCCCCCCCCCCCCCTTATACTTGTAGAGGAATTGTACTTGATATAGGAAGGAGAGCCATTCTCCTCAGGAAGGAGTCAAAACCTCCTGTTGGCTGCAGTTGCAGCGCAGGCTGAGACTTCTGACAGTGCTGCTAGGGCTGGTCTTGGCTTTTTTATTGACCCAGCAGTGGGCCCTGGTAGGCCTAGTAGGGAGGGTAGCTGGCATAATAACACCTCTTCTTTGGGTAGAAAGTTTTCTTCCTGGATACCTTCTTTCTAGACTACTCCACTGTCCTGGAGATGTGGTTCATTGTCAACTGCCCCCTCTCCAGTTCACCAGTCTTGTCCTCCATGAGCTTGCCAAAGAGGTTCTAACCTCGGCAGGGGACATCTGCAAGTTTATCCTATACCCACTGCTCAAGGTCAGAAGATTTCAACCAGGCCAGGTGACGGGCACCAATACCCACAGCGGCCACCCTGGCCACCAACTCGAAGGCATCATAAATGACCCTGCTCATGTATTTCAAGTAGTCCTTCCCCTTGGTGATGAGCCTGCAGAAGCGGTCCAGTTACTTTCCAGAGAGCATGGCTAAGAATTTCGACCAGGTCCCCCATGATATATTTCAGGTACATACCCATGTATAGTTGGTAGGAAAGGATATGGCCTATCAGCATGGATCCCTGGTAGCACCTTCTCCCAACTTGATCAAGGGTACAGGCCTCCTGCCCTGGAGGGACCGAGGAGTGGGTCTTAGAACTCTTAATTCTCCTCATGGCAGACTCCACCACCATCGAATTGTAGGGAAGTTGAGGTTTCTCGAACTCGGGGCTTTTTTTAACTCTATACATGGAGTCCAAATGATGACTTATGGGGGCACTATGAGGGGATTCTACTACTACTGAGCATTTGAATAGCGCTACAAGACGTACGCAGCATCCCACATTCTGAAAAGGAGCCTCTGGAGGATACGGTGGACTAGCACTGTGTGATGGCTTCTGTAGGAGGGGAAGGATGTGGCAATATTTCCAGCTCCTCTGCTCTCCATTCTTCCTTGAGGGTAAAGGGTAAGGCCTTCACCATGTCCTGGATGAACTCATGAAATGAGGTGTCCTCGGGTGGAGACTTTCGGCAGTTGTAGGGCGATGAGAGATCGGTTGGAATATCCCTGTGACGCTTGGAGACCAGGAACAACTCCTCGGTCTCCCATCTCTCGGACTCCGAGTCAGTGAGGAAGTTGAAGTATCAACGTGTCTCCTCCCAATGCTAACGGTGCTCGAGAGAGGTGGATGGAGTCTGAGGCTCCTTAGCCCCTGCCAATAGTGATCCTCCGAACTGTAGGTACTTGTGGAGGAGACCCTGGACACTGACAGTAAGTCTGAGTGCCTGCCTGAGCTCTCTCCCTTGCTGACGAGGGCATGGGTTTCCTGGATTGCTGCACCTCTATCAGCGGGGACACCATCGGCATTGAGGTACCCAACGGCATTGAGTCCCTCGCAGCCTGTGAGGCGAGGAACGCAGCCAAACTGCATTTGAGGACTTGCATGCACTCAGCTAGGAGCTTTGTCTCTGATGTGGCCGGAGTAAGGGCAGCAGCCGTGGCTTTTGATGCCAGCTCCCTCATCAGGGACTCCACGATGGTCACCACCTCAAGAAACCCCTGAAGGCCCTGCATGAGGCAACCCATCCCACCGGGGCTGCTTCAAAGGCCACTCCTGGCCATCACCCTTGGAGTCTCATCAAGGAGGGCTTCGATGCCAGTACCCATGGGTCTTTACCCAGCCCTTGGCATTGCCCATTGACAGGGCGGAAGACAGATCCTTCTGGCAGCAACCCTCGTCAAATGACAGCCTCTGGTCCAGACTACCACAGCCTCTCGACTTCATATGGGCTCGGGGCCACCAAGCTGAGCCATGCAATTGGCGTAAAAAGTTGATAGCGTGCAACTTCAGCACCGGTCCTCTGCATCGGCCTGTTAAGCTCTTAACAGAGGAAGGGGTGAGGCGGGGGGAAGGAGAGAAATGTAAAACTGATCTGTGCCATCTGTCCAGCTCTTCCCTACCCATTCTACATTAAAGCAGAGCACATTGTAGTAAAGAGGATGGCCCCTTGTAGATCGGTAATAGTGAGGAGAGGTGGCCATAATCTTTGTTTATAGTAATGACTTTTATTCTCCTTATGATAATAGTAATAGAACTGAAATGCCAGTCAATCAATATATATATAACTGTGTATTATATTTTTGCCCCTTAAAGTGCCTAATTAGCCATGTGGCACAGTGATGGGCAATCTGTTTTTCTCCCCACTTCCGCTGAAAGTATGGAATCTGGGTGGATTTTGTTTTTTTCTTTAAATTAGAGGGTCAATAATTTTCCCCTGCTTTGGTTAGAGCAGAGGACTAAAGGAAAGTCACCACTGAGATTCACTCTGCCACTGCTGTGGCTGCAGGGGTTGTGTTAATACCAGGATGTCTTCCTTCTCTCTCTGTGTGTGAACGTGTCTGACCAGTGAACTGAACTCCAGTCTCCTGTACCGCAGCCCAAGCTGTGCCACAAGCCTAAGGAAGCTATGCTTATAATTAAAGTTGCCATGGTGATTGACTTTCAGATGTTTGAGCACCACATATAGGAATCCAGACATTTGTATTTATCATTTCCTGATCGTGTCCCCAGTTTAGTCCCGGAACCTCTGGGTTGCCCATCTCATCTAGCAGCTTGGAGACTGAGAAACTCCCACTTTTGTGACATCACCTGTATATCTCTCCGGTGTCCGCCTCCTGCCATCAGTTACCTCAGTCTCCAAGCAGCTGGATAGATAGGAGCCTGGGGGTCCGGACTCACTGGAGAAACATTGAGGATTGAGGACAGATTAGTTTGATTCTTGGGGTCTAGAATAATTAAAGGAGTTCCCTTTGCCTTAAGGACTGTGGCTTTAAATCTTGTGCCAGTCCAGTTCCTGCATCTTTGCTTTCCCTCTCCCCCCCCCCCCCCTCCTTTCCGTCTATCTTTTTCACGCTTACTTACTAATCTTGCAGAGTGAAGGGCCTGCTGAATCAGGTACCTTTTTTGTACATGGCACGGCGGTGACTGTGCAGCAGAGAAGCATCAGGTTTCAAGGGAACTGAGAGCAGAGTTCAGCCGACGCCGCGCAGAAGGTCTTGCCTGCCGGTGCGTCTGGCGGCTCTCCCCGCTACACGGAGTTGAAGGGGTGATTTTGAAAGAGCGGGGTGTGAGCGGGCTCCCGGAGCCGGCGGCAGACGTAGTTATTGAAGCGGATCTCATAACTCGCCTCGCAGCTGCACAAGGTAAGCGGTAGCTCTCGGGACACCTGTTTTTCCTCTCAGCGCGGTTTGGCGCGCTTTTGGGCGATCGGCCCTGCCGCGTGGCATTGGCGTGTCGGGCCTCCAGGTCCAAGAGGAAAGCTTTTCTGGACTCCGGGAGATTCATAAGTGCTTTACTAACGGTTCCTTGAAAAAAAGAAAAAAAAAAAAAAAAAAAGAGGAAGTTCGCGCTGTTTTTAATGCGTTTTTGGAGTTTCCCTTAAATACAGTGTGAGTGCATTTAGTTTTTTGCCCTCAGTTCAGTTGGGGTTTTTATTGCAATTCTCCAGCCAGGAGGTTTACAAGGGATCAGGTAAGTGATTGTCTTCAGGCAATGCCTTCCAAGCCGCTGTGCATGGTGTGTGAGGCTCGAAAGGGCTCTAGCGCCGGGGTTTGCAAGGCTTGTGTAGGAGGGCCTGGGGAGTTGGTTCAGGCCCAAGAGCAGCAAGACAGAGTCCAGGGGGCCAGCTCCAGACGCCTCGGCCTCGCTAGTGCCTGAATTGGCGCAGACTGAACCGGTGGCAGGGCCCATCCTCTGGTTCAAGCGCCCCTTCCTCTCAGATCACCTTGCCTAAGGAACTGTCTTCCATTTTTTTGCAGCAGTTTGTTGCCTTACTACAGCAGACAGTCTTTGGAAATTCTGTGCAACAGCAGCTTGCAAAGGATATCAGCGGAGCAAGAAAGCGTCCGGCATCCCCTCGGGGCGATAGCTCCCCAAGCGCAGGCAAGAGATCCTGCAGAGAAGGTGAGCTGTGTGAGCAATCCAGGGTTTCAGAGGACCCTCTTTTGGATGAAGAGGGCCGCAGTTTGGCGTTAGATGAGGAACTGGAAGAGGGGGAGATTTCGGAGAGAGAAGACCAGTCTAGGGTTGTAAGAGTTTTCAGGAGAGATGAGCTTCCAGCACTCATTGTAGACACGCTTAAGGCGCTCAATATACCGCTCCCAGGCGCCGCAGAAGATGAAACTCTGGAAGATCCTTTGTTGCAGGTGTTCAGAAAGACTCAAAGGGCATTCCCGGTTCACAGAGTATTTCAGGAGATGATTCAGGAAGAGTGGAATGTTCCAGAGGCACCGCTAAAAGGTTCCAGAGTTATGGGTCGCCTGTACCCGTTGTTGGATCAGGATAAAGAGGTCTTTGTCACCTAAGGTGGACGCGGCTGTCTCAGCTGTGACCAAGAAAACGACTATACCGGTAAAAGGTAGTGCGGCCCTCAAGGATGGACAGGACAGGAAGTTGGATGTCTTGTTGAGGCAAGTTTTCGATGTCAATGCCATTTCGCTGCAGGCGGCTATTTGCGGAGCGTGGGTGGCTAGAGCCTGCCTCCGTTGGGCACAGCAGGTACAAGAGGGGCAGCCGAGTCCATTGGCGGGAGAGGCTGCCCGATTGGAGTCAGGGGCGGCCTACCTGGTGGATATTCATTATGACCTTATGCAAGGTCTGTCAAAAAGTATGGCATCGGCTGTAGCAGCGCCCCGGTATTTGTGGCTACGCAATTGGGTGGCGGATAGCTCCTCTAAAACTAGATTAAGTAAGCTGCCCTTTAAGGGTCATCTGCTTTTCAGTGAGGATTTAGAGAAGCTGGTTAAGGACCTCGGTGAGCCCAAAGGAGGGAGGTTACCGGAGGATAAGCCTAAGGTGGCCTGTGGGGCACCGGGAGGTAGAGGACAGATGCGAGAATTCCACCGGTTCGCTCCCAAAGGTTCTCTTCGGGCCAACGGGGGCGCTTCCCCAATAGAAACCAGGGGTTTTGGGGAGCAGGAAGGGGCTTCAGTCCCTCTCCCTCCTCTTCGAATAACTTCAAAAAGTCGCAATGAGATGAGGAGGGCCCAGGCACCTCTCATTCCAGTAGGGGGGCGTTTGCAGGAATTTTATCCTGCCTGGGTCCAAATTACTTCGGATCAATGGGTGCTCGAAGTCATTCAGGAGGGCTATGCCCTAGAGTTCTTGCGCCCGGTGAGGGACGCCTTTGTTCAGTCTCCCGGCAGATCAGTTGCAAAGTGCGAGGCGCTGCGGGAGACGGTACAAAGGTTGCTGGACCTCAGTGCCCTCAGGCCAGTCCAGATGCGGTCGTTACTCCATCTACTTCGTTGTCCCGAAAAAGGACGGAGGAGTTCGCCCTATCCTGGATCTCAAAGGAGTCAACCGTTGTCTGCGGGTATTGCATTTTCACATGGAAACACTGCGCTCCGTCATAGTGGCTGTACAGCGAGGAGAGTATCTTACGTCACTGGACCTGTTGGAGGCATATCTTCATATTCCAATAAGGCCGGACCATTGCAAATTTCTCAGGTTCGCAGTACCCTTCAGTCATTATCATTTCCAAGCGTTGCCCTTCGGGCTGGCCACGGCTCTGAGGGTTTTCACCAAAGTCATGGTAGTGGTAGCGGCAGCGCTGCACAAGGAAGGCATCCTTGTTCGTCCTTACCTAGACGATTGGCTGATTCAGGCAAAATCCCAGGCAGAGAGTGAGAGGGTCACGGCCAGGGTGGTGACGTTCTTAGAAAGTCTGGGTGGATAGTCAATGTGGCGAAGAGTCATTTGCGGCCGTCCCAGAGCCTGGAATACCTGGGAGCTCATTTCGACACTCAGATTGGGAAAGTGTTTCTCACAGAACAGAGAGCTCAGGGCCTGCGAAAGCTGGTGGGGAGGTTCCTGCCGTTCAAGGCTCCCTTGGCATGGCATTACCTGCAGTTGTTGGGCACCATGGCGGCGTCGATAGAGACGGTGCCGTGGGCCCGAGCTCATATGCGGCCGTTGCAAAGAGCATTACTTCGCCGGTGGTCGCATCAGCTGGATCCTCTGTCCTGGAGAATGTTCTGCCCAGAGGAGGCCCATCAAGCTCTGCACTGGTGGTTGCTTCCCGAGTCCCTGGAGTGGGGGAAATCCTTGGAGGTGCCGGACTGGGTGGCAGTAATGACAGACGCCAGTTTGTTGGGCTGGGGAGCTCATTGTCAGGGCAGATTTTGCGCAGGGGCGTTGGAATCCTCAGGAGACAGGGTGGGCAATCAACTGGCTGGAGTTAAGAGCGGTGTTCCTAGCAATGCAGGGGTTTCATTCCTTACTCTCAGGAAAGGCAGTCCGGGTGTTGTCTGACAATGCGACGGCGGTGGCCTGCGTCAACAAGCAAGGGGGCACAAGCAGTGTGATGCTAGAGGCCGAAGCCGCAGCCCTGTGGGCCTCGTTGCGGGTTCAGGTGGCGGCTTTGTTCTGTTACAGGGGCAGATTGGAGGGGGGCAGTCGCTCTCGGCTCAGCGAGATGTGAAACAGTTTTTGAGAGCGGTGGCTCTTGTTCGGCCCCCATCTAGGCATGTGTTTCCTCAATGGCATCTTCACTTCGTGTTGGACACATTAGAGCGGGAGCCTTTCGAGCAGTTAGCGCGAGCGTCTCTCAAGGATCTTACTCTGAAGACGGTGTTCTTGGTGGTGGTCTGCTTGGCGCGCCGGGTGTCGGAGCTGCAGGCACTTTCCTGCAGAGAGCCCTCTCTTTCCTTTTTTTGCGGCTAAGGTCGTTTTGAGACCGGTGCTGGCTTTTCTTCCAAAAGTGGTCTCGGCTTTCCATGTGAACCAGGAAATTGTTTTACCGATTTTTACCGATGATGTTCCCGGCCCTTCCTCGAGAAAGCTGCATCTGCTAGATGTACGACGAGCGTTGAAGAAGTATCTTCGGCGAACGGCGGCTTTTCGAAGGTCTGACCGTCTTTTCGTGCTGTTCGCGGGACTGAGGAAGGGAGAAGCGGCGTCAAAGGCATCCATTGCGCGGTGGATCAAGGAAGCTATTGCGACGGCTTATGTGCTGAAACAAAGAATCGTGCCGGAGGGATTAAGGGCTCATTCCACTAGGGCTCAGGCTATTTTGTGGGCGGAACTTCGCTTGGTGTCGCCGGTTGAGATTTGTAAGGCAGCGATGTGGTCTGCTTTAAAATCTTTTGTTCGGCACTATCGTCTGGATGTGCAAATGGTGGAGGAGACCTCGTTTGGGAGGGTGGTGCTTCAGGCTGGTTTGCCGGGGCCCTCCCGTGCTTGAATTTCTTCACTGCTCTGGTACTGACCCAGAGGTTCCGGGACTAGACTGGGGACATGATCAGGAAGGTGAAATTAGACTTACCTGCTAATTGTTGTTCCTGGAGTGGAACCAGTCTAGTCCCGTATACCTCCCAGCGTGCGCAGGCAAATAGAAGCCTGAAGTATCTCCGGGAGTCACAGGAAAGACATGTTTTTGGATTTCGCTAGTGACTGGTAAGTTTTAAAAAAAAACAGCTGGGATAAGGGGTACAAGTGTTGCTTCTGTTGGGGCTTCCTCTCCTTTCTTTCTGATGCAGACTTGGCCTGTTCAAGTTTTACAGTCACAGTGTTGAAGGGATTTGTTTTTCCTTATCTGTTCATGGTTGTCATTTCTGGTTAGGTACTATGTTGAGCTAAATACTTACTTGTTTCTCTGGTAAGTCTGCTTTGTCAATAGGGTACTGATGGCAGGAGGCGGACACCGGAGAGAGATACGGGTGATGTCACAAAAGTGGGAGTTTCTCAGTCTCCAAGCTGCTAGATGAGATGGGCAACCCAGAGGTTCCAGGACTAGACTGGTTCCACTCCAGGAACAACAATTAGCAGGTAAGTCTAATTTCACCTTATGCTAAGCCAGGCATGTCTGCCGCGTGCAGCTGAATGAGTGTAATGCTGCTGTTTCATCAGTCTTCTAATGTACCTTTCCTGTTCTAGGTGTTGTTTGATACTCAGGGTCCGTTAAATGCCATCAACAAACTTCCCACAGTGCCAATGCTGGGTCTTACACAGAGAACAAACACCGCCTACCAGTGCTTCTCTATTCTCCCTCAGTCACCCACGCACATCAGGCTGGCCTTCAGGAACATGTACTGCATCGACATCTACTGTCGTAGTCGTGGTGTTGTGGCCATACGTGATGGAGCCTACAGTCTGTTTGACAACAGTAAAATCGTTGAAGGGTTTCATCCAGCACCAGGACTAAAGGTAAAGAGCAGTTTATTACCTTCCTGCTGGTGACTTTCTTTGGTTGGAAAAAAAAGTCAATCTTTGTGGGTATCAGATGATGATTTTTTTCTTGACAGCTGTGTATGTAACTTGTTTTTAACACATATTAGCCTAGCTTGAGCTTCTGGCATACTATACGTTAAAAACGTGTTCAAAAAATAAGTATTTACTGGCATTTTAAACATGTCTTGATGGGTTTGAGAAACATATACAGGGTACAAAATTGTATTCTAATAGGGTCTGAGAGTTCCATCTCTCTAGGAAAGGCATGAAATGCTGCTTTCTCTAGCGCAAGAGAGCGATCCACTCTGAAAGTCTTTTTGTTACTGTTCAGGAACTGCCCCCTTACCACACCTTTTCCCACCAGAGTGGTTTTTAATGGTTGAATTTACTCTCATTTGGCAACAGACTCTCTCCAATAAGATGCACACCTAATTTCGTTCCCTTTGTTTCATTCCCAAATTAGTGGAAACTGTTGCAGTGGAATTACATGTATTTGAAACCACGACGATTGGATTGAATCAGGATTAGCCATCTCCAGGAACAAGCAGGAATGTAGTCTTCACATATGGGTATTGTCAGTACCGACGGAGCCTGCGCGGGAACGCTCCCCAGCGTCCAATAGGAAAGCTTTTGGGAGCATCCCACAGCGCCTGAGTGCTGCCTTCCCGCCTTTCCAACTGTCCCTCTCCAGTTCTTCATTTTCTGCAGAGCCGACAGATCACATACCCTGTCACCGCAGAAAAATTTTGTCTTTAATCTTTGTTTTTGTGGTCGCATCTGCCTTCCTTCGACGCCCTACCGGTACTGCCGGTTCTTTCTTTTAAAAAAAAAAAATATAGTTTCTGAGGTGTTTTACTTTAGAAACTTTTTTCCTTGGTACTAGGCGCCATTTTGGGCACTAGGCCCAATTTTTTCCTTGAAAATGGAAAAACCTACTTCAGGTTTTAAAAAATGTTCTAAATGTGGCGGTACTATTTCCGTCACTAACACCCATGATTGGTGTCTCAAATGTTTAGGTCCTGACTACTCTATTTCAGAGTGCCACTCCTGTGGAATGATGTTAAAAAGGGGCCGGCAGAACCGAGTTGCTAAACTTAGCACCCTTTTTCCCTCAGACGTGGGGTCTGTTGCATCAACGTCCTCCAGGGCCTCATCTTCCTCCCATGGATCTCAGGTAACTAAACATAAATCTAGCCGTTCCTCAAAGGGTGGATCTCCTAAGTATCGAGATGCCCCTGGCTTTGCCCTTGAAGAATTGTCACCGGCAAAACTACCCCGGCGAGAGGCTTCGGCTTCCAAAGCACTAACTGGGCTCCAGGATGTTCTTGAGGCCTCAACCTCGGCAGAACTACTGGCGCCATGCTCTGGGGTTCCGGCCGCTTCTACCGGTACTGACACCCAAGCATCGGCAGCATCGATAGACCAGAGATTCCTTGCTATCAAACGCAGTCTAGCGGCTCTTCTCACGGCTTTGGTACCGTTGAAACCGCTTCAGACACTTCAACCAATACCGGTACCGACACCGGTACCGAAACCTGTACCGACTGCATTAGTATCGGCGGATATGCCACCCATACTGGGTCATGCGTCTGTCTCTGGCATCGACAGATCAGTACCGGAACAACCCGATACCGACTTCGATCGATATCGGTACCGTGCTTTGCACGATCACCGGGATCGGAGGTATTTTGAATCCTCTGAGTCTGAAGACTCTGCCGATACAAGAGTACTTCTCCCCTAGGATTCCTCTTCTCCTCAAAGCAGACTGTCTCTGCCAGAGGATATGTCCTTTCAGGACTTTATCCGTGATGTGGCCCGAGGCCTTTCTATCACAGTAGCTCCTGAAAAAGAGCCTAGGGCAAAGGAGATGGAAATTCTGCAATACCCTAAGACTCCCAAAGAGGCAGCTACTCTGCCTATTCATGAAATTTTACATGATCTTATGCTAAGGATGTGGGAAACACCTTTAACCACATCTCCTCATTCTCAAAGACTCAATACCATGCATCGAGTTCCACCTTGTCCTGGCTTTCAAAAAACTCAATTACCACACCATTCAATGGTGGTGGAATCAGCCATGAGAAGGATGAAAAGTGCAAAGAGACATGCATCCAATCCTCCAGGTCGTGAATGTAGGACTCTCGATGCCTTTGGGCGTCGATGCTTCCAAGCTTCCATGCTCTCAACTAGGATCAATTCCTATATCTTATATATGGGAATGTTCCTTAAAGAGGTCACAGTAGACTTGGAGCTTATGAGCCCCTTCCTTCCTGATGACAAAAGGCAAGACTATTTTACTCTAGTCAAACATGCTCAGGATGTTTCCAAGTTTGTAAATCGTGCAGCCTTTGACTATTTTGAGTGCATAAGCAGAACCTCTGCTATTGCCATTGGTGCACGTCGGATTGCCTGGCTTCAGGCATCTGACTTGGAAATTTGGGTACAGGATAAATTAGGAAACATTCCTTGCACAGGAGAAAATCTCTTTGGCAAGAATTGGCAGGAGAAGTCTAATGAGATAGATGCTGACAATATCACCTTGGATAGATTGTCCAAATCTACAGCCGATTTTGCAAAGAAAAAATCCTCTAAAACTATTTTTCAATAAGAAAAAGACGTTTTATCCTTCCTATACCCAACAGGGATACCATTCAGGTCAGACTGCCCAAAAGGGACAACAGCAACAACCTAGACATCAAAAGAAGCTAAAAGCTGCAAAACCTCAGCAGGCTCAGCCTCCTCAGGGGCTTTGACTCCTCTCTAGAGAACTTTGCCTTCCTGCCTCTGAACAGTCCAGAACCCTTGACCATCCCAGGCAGGTTATGTCATTTTGCCCACAGAAGGTACCAAATAACAGCAGAAAATTGGACTCTGTCATTTGTACGAGAGGGGGTACAAGCTTCATTTTCACAGCATGGCCCCTTCTACAATTGTAAGACAGTTCAATTCTCAGACCTCTCTCAACAATCTCTTAGGTCAAGAGGTCACAATGCTCCTTGCTCAAGGAGCAATAGAGGAAAAGTACCCACTCCCCATCAGGATACAGGGTTCTACTCCCCCTATTTCCTTATTCCAAAGAAAACAGCGGGACACAGACCCATTTTAGACCTCAGAGAATTGAACAAATATTTGTTCCGAGGGAAGTTCAGAATGGTCTCTCTAGGAACTCTGCTGCCATACCTTCAAAGTCAGGATTGGCTTTGTTCTCCAGATCTCAAGGATGCGTATACTCATATTCTTATCCATCCAAATCACAGGAGATTCCTCAGATTCCTGTTTCAAGGAAAGCACTACCAATACAAGGTTCTTCCCTTTGGCCTGGCTTCTGTGCCAAGAGTGTTCACAAAATGCATGGCTGTAGTAGCAGTATTTCTCCGCACTCTGGGAATATTTGTCTTCCCTTTCTTAGATGACTGGCTTATTCAAGCCCCTACAGTGCCAGAAGCCAGCTCTGCTCTGTTTCGCACAATGCAAATACTTCAGTATTTGGGACTGGTCATAAACCTCCCAAAATCCAATCTTGCTCCCACTCAGTCCCTAAAGTTCATAGGAGCTCATCTGTATACCAGACAGACAAAGGCTTTCCTTCCGCAGCCCCGCTGTCTCCGCATAGTACGACTAGCTTCCCAAGCAGTGCTCAAACCTTGTCTCACTGCTTGGGATATGCTACAATTGCTAGGCCACATGACATCCATCGTGCATGTAATTCCTTATGCTCGCCTCCATATGCTTGCAGCCCAGTGGACTTTATCCACTCAGTGGACACAGGCCTCAGGCTGCCTGTCTGACAAAATAACAGACTCAAATCGCCTTATTTCGTCCCTCCAATGGTGGCAATCACCCAGAAAACTTCTGGTGGGGTCTCCTTTCCAGCAACCCCTATCCCAAGCCACCCTAACAACAGATGCATCACAGGTGGGATGGGGAGCCCACCTGCATGATCTCTCTACCCAGGGTACCTGGACTCCACAGGAGGCCTGTCTTCATGTCAACCTCCTGGAGCTAAGAGCAATCTTCTTTGCTCTTCGAGTATTTCACGCCCAGCTCAGCTACAAGACAGTCCTAGTTCAAACAGACAATCAGGTAGCTATGTGTTCTATGTGAACAAGCAGGGCGGAACAGGCTCTCTGTCGCTATGCAACAAAGCTTTGCAACTATGGGCCCTCGCCAGAGAGCATCAGATTCATCTCCTTGCGGTGTATCTTCCAGGCATCCAAAACTCTTGGGCAGACAAACTCAGTCGAGTTCGGCTTCCACACGAATGGTCTCTCCATGCAGACCAGGTGGCCCAAATATTTCAGATTTGGGGAACCCCGGACATAGACCTCTTTGCAAGTCTGCTGAATGCCAAACTTCCCTGGTTCTCTTCCAGAATTCCGGCTCAATGTCAGGCAAGGGACGCTTTCCTCCTCCACTGGGGTTAGGACTTCCTGTATGCCTTTCCACCCTTTCCCTTCATCCCCAAACCCTATTCAAGCTTCAGAGAGAAAGAGGTCATATGATCCTCATAGCTCCACGTTGGCCACGGCAAATGTGGTACCCTCTGCTCCTACATCTCTCTCAAGCTCCGCCTCTAGAGTTGGGATCCGCTCCAGATCTTCTCTCACAAGAGGACGGGATGCTCTGGCATCCGAATCCCCAGTCTGCATCTCAGGGCCTGGTTGCTGAAAGCCTAGAACAGGGGTGTCAAACTCAAATACACAGTGGGCCAAAATGTAAAACTTGAACAAAGTCGCGGGCCAGCATTGAACAAATGAACCTTTTAATATGGACCCAAACAAGATTTGCTTTAACATTGAATATGAAGCAACACTTATTACTATACAATTTATAACTTAATAGTTCAGATATGCAAAAACCAATTTCAAATAAAAAAAACCATCAATGACATTCATTTATTAAATAAGATTTAAATAATAATAAATAATAATTTTTAAAATAAAATAACAATAATAAAATTAATCAACCATTCAAGCCCATGTCTTGGAGTAGCAAGAAAAAGTGCATAAAGAAAACGTTAATTATTGCTCAGTTTGCTGCACACTGATCTAATCTGATGTGCCCAAGCCAGATACCTGGCATCTCTTCTTGGATGATAGTTCATCAATGTCTGGGCTCAGGCTTTGAGCTGAGGAAATCCTCAGTATCGAGCGAAGGTGTTCATCAGTCAGACGTCTCCTGTGAGATGTTTTGGTCATCTTCATCGAGGAGAAAAGTTGCTCACATAGATAAGTGCTGCCGAACATGGAGAGCATCTGAGCAGCTTGGGTGCGGAGCTGAGGCATTGTGTCAGGGATGAACTGTGTAAACTGGGCGGCGCCCACAGCATCATACTTTGACTTCAGCGTGTCATTACACTGGAGTTCAATTAGCTCCATTTGGAGGTTGGTTGGTGCGTTTTCCACATTAACTGCAAAGGGATTACTGAGCAGTTCAAACCTACATTTCTGGACATCAAAGTCGGCAAATCGCCGGCTAAACTCAGCGCCGAGTACACTGAGTTTTTCAGCAAACTGTGCGCATGGGAACAAGTTGGTAAAGAACTGCGTTTTCATGGTTTGGCAGCAGGGAAAATGGCCAAGGTTTCCTTGCAGCATCTGATTCTCCCACAGGCACAGTTTAGTTTTAAAAGCCCTCACTGCAGCGTACATGTCTGTGATGATGCGCCCCCGCCCCTGAAGCTGCAGGTTCAGCGCATCGAGATGGCTCGAGATGTCACACAGAAAGGCCAGCTCACACAGAAACTTTTTCTCCCGAAGCTCTGCTGTGTCCTTCCCTTTGCTTTCCAGAAACTGACATATTTCCTCATGCAGCTCAAAACATCTATTCAGTACTTTTCCTCGGCTTAACCATCTCACCTCTGTGTGATACGGCACGTCTGCGTATTCCGAACCACACTCCTCCAGAAAAGACTTAAACTGGCGGTGATTCAGACCTTTGGCTCTTATAAAGTTAACTACTTGTGTTACTGTGGTCATAACATGTTCCATCTTTAGGGCTTTGCCACACAATGATTCCTGATGTATGATGCAGTGATAAACAGTTAGTTCACCTGCACAGTTCTCTTCCTGCATCTTCTCCCGGACCCTGCCCACCAGTCCACTTGTTTTTAACCGCACATCGCTGGCACACCATCTGTCGTTAATCCCACGAGTTTATCCCACAGCAGCTTTATTTCAGTTACGCATTTGGAAACCTCCTCAAAAATGTCCTTTCCTGTGGTTGTGCCATGCATTGATTTGAATCCCAATAGCTCCTCCGTAACACACATATTTGAGTCCACTCCACAGATGAAGACTGACAGCTGAGCAGTATCAGATGTGTCGCTGCTCTCATCCACAGCAAGGGAGAATGCAACGAAATCTTTTCCCTTTTCCAAAAGCTGGTCATACAGATTGGTGGCAAGATCACATGTGCGATCAGCTACTGTGTTTCTGCTCAGGCTCACGTTTGAAAAGGCTTGCTTTTTCTCTGGGCACACGATGTCACAAACTTTCAACATGCACTTTTTCACAAACTCTCCCTCATTAAAGGGCCGGGCTGATTTTGCGATCTCTGCTGCCACAATATAACTAGCCTTTACAGCAGCCTCACTTTGTGATGTGGCTTTTTTGAACATATTCTGTTGTGAAACCAAACTTCTTTTCATCTCCTCCACTTTCTGGCTCCTTTGAGTCATGTCCAGGTCCTTGTACTTGTCATGGTGTTTTGTTTCATAGTGTCGTCGAATGTTATACTCCTTAGTTATAGCCACGTTGACTCCACAAATCAGACAAACAGGTCTGTCTTTTACATATGTAAACAAATATTCTGTCTCCCACCTGTCCAGAAAGTTCCTGTTGTCTGCTTTCTTTTTGCCATTTTTGGGAAGGGGTTCCACAGTGACAGTTGTAGCTTGAGATCGCTATGACTTCTGCCACACAGGAGAGGGCGTTTCTGGGATCTGTCCTGATTGACGCGCCAAAACAACAGCAAGGCATTATGGGATTTGTAGTATTAGCGATGAATGAATGCGCTGTATAATACCGGCGGGCTAGCTCTAGTAGTCATTTGGTATAGCCTCGCGGGCCAAATATAATTACACTACGGGCCAAATTTGGCCCGCGGGCCAGAGTTTGACACCTATGGCCTAGAACCTCAGGATCTTAACCTTTCCCAACAGGTAAAGGATATCCTTCATGCATCTAGGAAACCCTCCACAAACGCTCGTATGCCCTTACGTGGAAAAGGTTTACCATATGGTGCTCGCAGAAGGATCTTAACCTTCTTGCGATACCTCTGGAATCGATACTGGAGTATCTCCTTCATTTGTCAAATGTGGGTCTCAAGACAAATTCAGTAAGAGTTCATGTTAGTGTTATTGCAGCTTCTTACAAGCTTCAAAGTGGACAACCTATTTCCTCTCATCCTCTCATAGCGAGATTTCTGAGAGGCCTTCTTTTAACAAAGCCTCCCATTAAGTCACCACCAGTGGCATGGAACTTGAATCTGGTGCTCGGGCAGCTCATGAAACCGTCCTTTGAACCATTAGCCACTACATCTTTGAAATTCCTTTCTTGGAAAATCATCTTCCTCATTGCAATCACATCAGCACGTCGCATCAGTGAATTGCAAGTGTTAGTGGCTGATCCTCCTTATACAAGGTTCCACCATCATAAGGTAGTTCTTAGGACTCATCCACAGTTTATGCCAAAGGTGGTTTCGCCTTTCCATTTAAACCAAGCGGTTTACCTTCCTGTATTCTTTCTGAGGCCTCATGCCTCCGGTGCAGAAAGGAACCTTCATACCTTGGACTGTAAAAGAGCTTTGGCCTTTTACTTGCAAAGGACACAGCAACATAGAAAATCTTCTCAACTCTTTGTTGCTTTTGATCCTAGTCATTTGGGACTTCCAGTTTCCAAAAGAACTCTTATCTAACTGGATTGCTCATTGCATATCCTTTGCCTATGAGAGTAAGAACCTTCCTCTTGAAGGCCATGTCACAGCTCACAATGTGAGAGCCATGGCAGCCTCAATGGCTTATCTTCACTGTGTGTCTATCGACGACATCTGTCGAGCAGCTACTTGGGCTTCAGTACATACCTTCACAGCCCACTACTGTTTAGATAAGGACTTCCGCCAGGATGCCTTGTTTGGCCAGGCTGTTCTTCGACACCTTTTTCAGATTTAATCAACTCCTACCCACTGTCCCTGGTAGGATGCCAGAGATCCATTGGGGGATGGCCCTTTCACAAGGCCTAACAACTTCCTGGGGCCATCTCCCTGGCATCTGCAGCTAGGGAGTCCCTATATGTGAAGACTACATTCCTGCTTGTTCCTGGAGATAGCGTAGTTATTCACCTGTAACAGGTGATCTCCGGGAACAGCAGGAATTTAGTCTTCACAACTCGCCCACCTCCCCTAGGAGTTGTATCTCTCTCTCTCTCTCTTTTGTCTTAGCTATAAACTCAACTGGAGAGGGACAGTTGGAAAGGCGGGAAGGCAGCACGCAGGCGCTGTGGGATGCTCCCAAAAGCCTTCCTATTGGATGCTGGGGAGCGTTCCCGTGCAGGCTCCGTCGGTACCGACAATACCCATATGTGAAGACTTAATTCATGCTGTTCCCGGAGATCACCTTTTACAGGTGAGTAACTACGCTTTGTGGCATTGCCGTGTAGAGCAACCTGGGAGAGAGACAGGCGGTTGTCGTGCAGTTCTAGTGGTCAGATATAAGGCTTCTGATTGCTGGTTTCTAGAGAGAAATTAGGTGCATGGCACTAGCAGAGGGCTGCTGTTGCAAGGACTTGGCTAAAGTACATTGGAGAAAGAGAAAAAATAAGATAAAACATTCTTGGGAAGTTGTGAATGAAAGGCTGTAGTGCCAGATTCTAACCTGGTTTAGATTTGAGCTGGAAACCGAAAACAGTAGGAAGGAATTCTACCTGAAAAAAAAATAAAATTGGATTTCATACGGCTCATGTAGTAGGCTGAACTCAAGGTCATTCCACAAGAACTGCCTTCTCATTCCTGATGACTTTAGAAAACATATGTGGCTATAACGCTGTAATAATGGAGGAGGAGGAGGCTGTTTCAGAGGAAATAGCCTTATACTGATCTGGGCTGATGTGTAGTATCTGGATCCTAGTGAGGAGGAATAAAGGAACACAGTGCATCTACAGAACTTACATTAAGGTTTGAAGAAGGGCTCAGTCCTCCTTCAACACAGCAGAGTTTGAGATAGTATGAGTAGTAGTTTTCTTGATATACATACGTAGACCTGCTCATTGAATGTGTCTATTAGGCTTCGATTTCTCTGGTGTACATTCGGGGTTTGATATTAGAACTGTGCACTTCAGCACAGTGACTATCTCCAGGAACAAGGAGGAATGTAGTCCTCACGTATGGGGTGACATTGGGTACCGATGGAGCCTGCGCGGGAAGCTCCCAAGCTACCAATAGGAAAGCCTTTGGTAGCAGTCCACTGCGCCTGTGCTGCTGCGTTCCCATTCTTTTAACTGACTCTCCTCTTCTCTTTTTTCCGTGGAGCCAACAGGATCACTCCTGTACCTGCTGAAGAACTGCTGCCTTTACCTGTATCATCGATACTTCATTGTCATCACTGATCTTTCTGTTTCTAATTCTAATGCTAATATCTTGATAAAATAAAAAAAAATAATAAAAGCTTTCCCTCAGACCTTTTCTCTGAGCTTTCTGTTTCCTCTGAGGCACCATGGAAAAACCAGCCAGTGTTTTTAAAAAATGTACAAAGTGCTCCGGCACAATATCGATAACCGACAAACATGACTGGTACCTAAAATGCCTCGGCCGCGCTCATGCCAGCACAGTATCTTAATGCACTTGCTAAGAAAAATGGTTATTCGAGATGCATTAAACTAAGGCTTGCAGATTTCTGAAGAATTAAAAATAATGCATTGACGAACCATGCACATTACTGCTGTAATCTGCACTGGTTGGCTGCATTGGGAGTAAATGTCTCACTTCTCACTGTGTGACTGGAGATTGGCTCACCTACTGACATAAGGGAGGCATTTAAAAAAAAAAAAGCCTGACTCCCCATTCACCTGGATCAGATGGCATACATCTCAGGGTGCTGAAAGAACTGAAATATGAATTGTAGAACTGCTACCCGAAGATTAGAGAGTGGCCAATGTAACACCAATTTTTAAAAAGAGTTCTAGGGGTGATCCAGGAAACTACAGAAACTACAGCCTGTCATCAGTACCAGGCAAAATGGTAGAAATTTATATAAAAAACAAAATTACTGAACAATATAGATAGTCATGGTTTAATGGCAGAAAGCCAACATGGATTTAGCCAAGGAAAGTCTTGTCTCATCCAGTCTCTTATATTTTTTTGAAGGTATGAATAAATAGGCAGACGAAGGTGAGCCAGTTGATATAGTGTATTGGAATTTTCAGAAAGCCTTTGATAAAGTCCCTCATGAGAGATTCTTGGGGAAATTAAAAAGCTGTGGGATAGGAGGCAATGTACTATTGCGAATTAGGAATTGGTTGAAAGATAAAAAAAAGAGTAGGGCTAAATGACCAATTTTTTCAATAGAGAAAGGTGAATAGTGGAGCACCCAAGGGATCTGTGTTGGGCCTGCTGCTTTTTAACATATTTATAAATGACCTGGTTATTGAGAAGAATGAGTAAGGTGATCAAATTTGCATATGACACCAAATTATCCAAAACACAAGAAGGTTGTAAAAAATTACAAGAGGACCTTGATAAATTGGGAGACTGGGCATCTGAATGGCAGATGACATTCTCTGGGAATAAGCAGGAAGTCAGTCCTCACATAAGGGTGATGTCAACGCCGATGGAGCCCTCGCGGAAGCATCCCCCAGGTTTCAAAGAAAGCCTTTGGGAGATGCCACCACGCATGCGTGGTCCCCTTCCCATCCAAGGATGCCATCTTGCTCATTCTCCTTTTTTCTGTGGAGCCCTTCAGATGTCTGTCTACTCTTCCCCCGGAAAAAGTTGATTTTCTTGACCTGAGTTTCATACTCTCCTCCGGTAGTATACCGGTTCTCTTCCCGCCACCTGAGCCTGCTGATCTGGCATCGAGTCTCGGGTTCGTAGACTTTTTTTCCTTCTTGGCACCTTCTTGCCTCTTTTTTTTCCAACTGGCGGCACCGTGGGTCTTCAATCTCGCTGGGTTACATTTTTCTCCCATGGCTACCAGTGGTTTTAAAAAGTGTGATCAGTGTGCCAAAATAATGTCCTTGATCAACACACACAACTGCTGCCTTCATTCCTGGGACCAGACCACAACCCCACGGCATGCGGCCTCTGTAAGAAGATGCCCACCAAGGCCCTCAAGCCGCCAGGAGCAGCACGAAAAGTTTTTACCGGAGTCCCTGGTATCTCAGAGGGCCAAGGCCTCCTCCAAAACTGTGGAATCCCAGGGTGGTCTTATGGACCATGACCGATGTGGTTCCTCAGAAAGGGGGTCACACTCGAGGAAACTCAAGAAGAAGAAGAAGAATGGCTCAGATGGGCCGCGTAAGTCCCGAGGCAGGTCCAGCAGTCCTAGATGCTCATCCGAGGGATTGGAGAAGGAGCAACCTGTGAAGGCCCCCAGAAAGGACTCTAACTTGGGCCAGCCTCGGTGGCCTGACACCATCCTCATCAAGGACCCCCCCTTGAGGGGAACTAGCGGTGGGCCCAATTCCTTCAGTGCCTGCGCCGATGGCTGCGGAGCCTTCTGGCCTGGAATCCAGAATGGCAGCCCTGGAGCACAGCTTGAGGTCCTTCTGTCATGAGTCGATCCTCGGCCGAGGTCTCGATCCGGCTCCCATTCCACGGGGCCGAGATCTTCTCCAGCCAGTGTACTTGGCACTGGCCACGGGGCCTCCGAGGGCTGTGGGTGGGGATCAGTCCCAGAGCCTGTGAGCCATCCTTCCCTCGAGTCCTCAATGGACTATTCTAAGTGGGGAAATGGAGGATGAGAAGTTGCCAGACACCCGTAGCCACTGCGACATCCCCTCAGACTTCCTTCCCTCGGAGCCCTGGCATCAGTCCCCACCCGAGGACATGGCATTTCTCGACTTCATCAGGGACATGTCCAATACCCCAGCATTCCCAACAGAATTGGAGGGTGACCCTCGCACGGAGGAGCTAGAAATCCTCCAATACGAGGAATCTCCAAAGGAATCACTTAAGGTGCTCATCTCTCCCATCCTGGAATGACTAATGCTCTGTATGTGAGAGACACCAGCATCGGTGCCAGTGGTGAGCAAGCAGCTCGACTCGATATATTGAATCCGCCAGAGCCTGGGTTTCCAGAAGTCACAATTGCTGCACAACTCCATGGTAGTTGAGTCAGCAATGCGTTGTCTGAAGAGTCAGAAGACACACTCCTCACTGCCCCCCGGCAGGAAGGCATGCACCTTGGATGCCCTCAGCAGAAAGTGCAACCAGGGCTCGATGCTCATGGGCCAGATCCAAGCATACCCAGCTGTACATGGGCATTTTTCTGGGAGACCTAGTGAAGGAACTCGCTGAGTTCTCAGCTGGTCTTTCCAAGGAGCCCCTGCAGTGGTTCAAGAACCTGGCCAAAGCCGTCTGTGAGTGCTCCAAGTTTGTCTCGGGCAGCCTATGATTGCTTTGAGTTGGTGGCTCGAATAGTTGTGGCGGGCATCAGTGCCAGACACCAGGCTTGGCTACAGTTGTCTGGCCTTGAGCAGTGGGTTTAGGACAAATTGGTCAACGTCCCATGCCAAGGAGAGAGCCTCTTTGGCAAACCCATGACCGACAAGGCTGCCAAGCTGGAGACCGAGTTCATGACGAGGACAAGGCTCTCTAAAAAGATCGCTGCCCCTCCCCCATGGAAGGTCTTGAGTAAAGAGCCCTTCTACCCAAGGAAAGGGGCTGCTTACAGAAACTACCCACCTTTTCAGGCCTTCCCAATAGGGTCAGCAGGACAAGGGCATGGCCCTTGTAAGCAGAAGGCTCCCAAGCCCCAGGAGTTGGCCCCAGTCCAGCCAGGGGGGAGCTTTTGACACCTTGGGTATAGACTCTCTGTTCTGTGTTCACAGATGAAGAACCAGGAACAGGACCTCAGAAAACACCCATGAACAGGAACAGAAATGAGGGACATTTTGAACAATTTTCATAAGACTGTGTTCATGCGAAACTAGCTAAACTTAAAGTAGACAAAGCGATGGGACCGGATGGGATACACCCTAGAATACTGAGGGAACTTGGAGATGTTCTAGCAGCTCCACTGACTGACCTTTTCAATGCCTCGTTGGAGTCGGGAGTGGTGCCAAAGGACTGGAGAGAGGCTCATGTGGTCCCTTTACACAAAAGCGGAAGTAAAGATGTGGTTGAAAACTACAGGCTTGTTAGTTTAACTTCAGTGGTGAGTAAATTATTGGAAACGCTGCTGAAAGAGAAAATAGTGAGGTTTCTGGAGTCCAGCGGATTACAGGATCCGAGGCAGCATGGATTCACCAGAGGCAGGTCTTGTAAGACAAATCTGATTGATTACTTTGACTAGCTGACCAGGGAGTTGGACTGAGGGAGAGCCCTAGATGTGATGTATTTAGATTTCAGTAAAGCCTTTGACACCGTTCCTCACAGGCGACTTATAAACAAACTGAGCACCCTAGGGATGGACCCTAAAGTTACTGTTTGGGTTAGAAATTGGTTGAGTGGGAGGCGACAAAGGGTACAGGTAAATGGAGCTCACTCTGAGGAGAAGGAAGTTACCAGTGGTGTGCCCCAGGGATCTGTCCTTGGTCCAATTCTTTTTAACATCTTTGTTAGTGATATAGCGGAAGGGCTGTCGGGTAAGGTTTGCCTCTTTGCGGATGATACCAAAATCTGCAATAGAGTAGACACCCAGGAAGGTGTAGATAACATGAGGAGGGATCTAGCTAAGCTTGAAGAATGGTCTAGAATTTGGCAGCTGGGATGTAATGTTAAAAAATGCAAGGTCATGCATTTGGGCTGCAGCAATCCGAGGGAGCAATATAGTATAGGGGGTGAAATACTTTTGTTCACTAAAGAAGAATGGGACCTAGGTGTGGTTGTGTCTGATGATCTTAAAGTAGCTAAACAGGTAGAAAAGGCGATAGCAAAAGCTAGAAGGATGCTTGGGTGCATATGGAGAGGAATGGCTAGCAGAAAAACGGAGGTGATAGTGCCTCTGTATAAGTCTTTGTTGCGGCCTCATTTGAAGTATTGTGTGCAATTCTGGAGACCGCACCTTCAAAAGGATATAAACAGGATGGAGTCAGTACAGAGGGTGGCTACTAAAATGGTTAGTGATCTTCATTATAAAGCATATGTGGACAGACTTTAATATGTACACATTAGAGGAAAGGCGGGATAGAGGTGATATGATTGAGACGTTTAAATGCCTCCGTGGCATAAATGTTCAGGGAGAGAACCTGTCAGACGGCTGCCTGGGTGAGAATCTTCACAGTCTTGGCAAGTGCATATATCTATGTGATTTG
The DNA here is from genome assembly GCA_033557465.1 of Ichthyophis bannanicus. Lineage (NCBI taxonomy): Eukaryota > Metazoa > Chordata > Amphibia > Gymnophiona > Ichthyophiidae > Ichthyophis > Ichthyophis bannanicus. The sequence goes on along the minus strand of CM066035.1, from coordinate 920,222,672 downwards.
CAAGGGATTGTGGGCCATGCAGTTCATTCACACCAGACAGCTGCTCACAATAATTAGTTGTGCTTTTGGGTAAAGCCAATAAAATATTTATTTATGGGGTTATTTCTCCCAACACAGATATGCTTGGTAGCACATAAATCAGGTTACTTGCTTTCAGTGTTAAACTTGGAAAAACAAAATAAGGAAAACAACATTTGAACTTGTCAGGCAATCAAAGCAAAAGAAATAAGACCTGGTTGGCAACAAACTGGTCTTTTCTGTAGGCTTTAGCTAATATTCTCTTAGCAATGTATCAAACAACAAACCAAAATCTACAAAGAAAGAAAAAAAACTGTTCTTTTCAGGTAAACTTCTTATATCTTCCCACATAGATTCAGAAGTGATTCTCTCAGAGCACACAAGCAATTAGGTAAGGCTCAATTGCTAGTAGTTATCCAGCTGAAACCCCTTAGCTGGCTTGCTTTCTACTGCGTGGCTAAAAATCCTACACAGGAGCTTTTCTGAGTAGATTAAAGAACAAGTTTGTATTTCTTTGTGATGGTTGCTGTACTTTATAACAGAAAATCACCAAAGGAGTTTAGACAGAGAGCAGTCCATGTAAACAGATTCTTCATCTGCTATCATTCCCTCTTCTTCAACAAGCATGGGTTCAATATCATGGATTGGCACAGATGAATCTCCCAATGGAGCACTTTCAGGAGAATACTTGTTTCCCTGCTGTCTTTCAAGGTTATAGCTAGGGCATAGATCAGTGTTCATACCTGAGCTTCCATTGCTGTTAGAGTTCCTTTCTATATAGCCTGGCCAGTATGTAGTCCAGTTCTTATGTCCAGCCTTCCAATCCAGATCCCTGGACACTGGATCTCTCTTCACATACCTTCTGGCACGGGTCTTAGGGTCCCTTCCACGTGCAGCCGTCTCCCTCACAGGTACCGTCTGGAGATTCCTAGCTCTGCAGCACCATTCCTCTGGCTTTCCCCAGTCCAATGGTGTATGCTGGCCCTTGGAATGCCTCCCAGTATACGTACTGCTCTGGACTCTTCTAGACCTCTCAAAGGCTTTTCTCTTCTTTCTTCCAAAGGGTTTCTTACCCTCTGTCCGTCCGGTTTGGCTTCTGCTTCTGATGATCCTCCTGATGATGAAGATGATCAAGCTCAAGCTGATTCTCTGTAGAATAAACTCTACCTTTATTCTGCTTAAATGAGTGCTCCTTCCTAACACAGCGCAGCTGTGCTGAATCAGGCCCTGCCCTTTGAGTTGAGTGCTTAGGGATTACCTCATAGCCCTCCTGATTGAACACACGTTTCCCCACTTCAGCTCCTCTAATGGCTGCTGGAAACCTGGTGCATTCTGGGACTGGTAGTCTTTTATGGGAAAATTCTGTTTTCTTATTTCTACCAGAACTGACAGGTTGCTTGTTCAGAGTCACTTCACCTTTTCTATAGCTCCTTCCTGAGCTATGATAAGCTTCCTTATCACAAACCTCTTTCAATTGAAAGCAAGTACTGCTACGAAGGGACATGGGATGAGGGTGAAAGGGGATAGATTCAGGAGTGATACGCAGAAATATTTATTTACAGAAAGAGTGGTGGATCCGTGGAATAGTCTCCCAGTGGAGGTGGTAGAGATGAGGACAGTATCTGAATTCAAAAAAGCATGGGACATACACAGAGGATCCTTAAAGGAAAAAAGGGGACTGTTGTAGTTGTTGATGTGGAAGGACAGACTAGATAGACTATGTGATCTTTCTGTCATCATTTTTCTATGTTTCTATGTTTCTCAACCCCAAGGAGGTCAGCAGCCCTCAGGGGGACATCTTATTCACTATGCCCAAAGGTGGCCAGTTATCACCACCAATTCTTGGCACACCAAGTGGTTAAGGATGGCTATCTCCTCTACTTGGCCCAGACACCTCCCACTTTCTTTCTGGGCGAGCCTCCCAGGTCTCCCCTTCACCGGTACCTTCTACTGAAGGAACTGTCAGGTCTTCTCGAGGACAGAGTGGTAGAACCAATTCCCCACCATCTCAGGGGCAAGGGGTTCTATTCCAGGTACTTCCTCATGCCAAAAAGAACAGGGGGCCTAAGTCTCATCCTCGACCTGCACAACCTGAACAGAGGACTACACAAAGCTAAACTTTCAGATCTTACAAATGTCTGTTTTTTATCTTAATATACATTTCAGCTTGGGCTATAAGTTTAAGATTATTCAGACTGCCTACATTCCTTGCATAGCCTTTAAATCAGATATCTGAGTGTGCCCTCAGTTCATATAAGGTCTACTGGCCAGGGACACTTATGTTTCCGCCCACCCTACCCCTCACCTCACACACCCCAAGGTTGCATTGCCTATATAGTCGTCATATACATTGACTTCTGTCCTTCAATTAGGTGTTACACCCACCTTTATTTCCTTTTCTCTTTCTCCTAGGACCACTTTATAGCAGTCTTATTCAGCATGTCGTGTATTCAGTGCAATAAATGTGGTGCTTTCATTCTCAGAAGAATCATTTGGAACCTAAGAGCTTGCCCTATATGCCTCAAGTTAGCTGCTATGCATAAAGAACTGACTCTACTAAGGGAAGAATTAGCTACAATTAAATACACCTTCTCAGGATACAAACTGTCTAAAATCCACCTCTGCTTCCACAAAGAATCAAACAACCTAGGGACAAATGATTCACAGTAGGCTCTGGTAGGTTGCCACCTGTAACACTGAGACACCCTCTACATCAAGAGATATCCTTGCATAATGCCTTCTCTGCCTTGATTAATGAGGGTGCCCGATCTGTGGAAACTGAAGTGCCATTAAATGAAAGACTTAATGCCAAATCTACTTATAATGTACCAAATATGAAGAAAAAAATCACAAAACAGGAAACTACTACTACTTGGAGATTCCATCATCAGAGGCACCAACTCGAGAACACAGTTCAAAAGAGAGAAGATGGTCAATTGCCTCCCAGTCTCTTCAGCCAGTAGGAATACAAACCAAATTATTGATGTACTTAGCACAGAAAGTGAGCACTCCAAAATTGACATTGTTATCCACATGGGTACAAATGACCTGGCTAGAAACAGTTCCTCAGCAGTTCAAAGTTCAAAGGGACTTCCAAACTCTGGGAGAGAAAATCAAGCCCATTGTCAACACTATAGCATTCTCAGAAGTTCTACCGGTTCTTGATAAGGGGGGCAGAAAGGCTGCATTGCATAAACAACTTTAAACCATGGCTACAAACCTGGTGCAAACAAGAAGGATTTGGATATATAGGCGACTGGGGAAACAGATGGGCCATCAAGACACTATACTGTGCTGATGGACTGCATTTCTCTGTCGTGGGGAAAAGGATCCTAAGTGAAAAATTCAGTCAGTATGTGGACAGGCATTTAAACTAGGGAAAGGGGGTGACTGATGGAGAACAATACGTTCAGGATGTCACTCCCAGCTAAAACTTAATAACATTGGAAACAGTCAAACTTTTAAACCAGGAGATATACAGTGTGAGAAGAAACTTGAAGACCTAAATATATACACGCTGGAGGAGAGGAGGGACAGGGGAGATATGATTCAGACCTTTATATACTTAGAGTTTTAATGAACAAACAAACCTCTTCCAAAGACAGGGAAGCTGTAAAACTAGAGGGCATAACATGAAGCTGCAAGGGGGTAAACTGAGAGGCAATGTCAGGAAATACTTTTCATTGGATGCTTGGCACTGGATGCTTGGCATACCCTCCCGATGGAAGTGGTGGGGCAAATACAGTGACAGAATTCAAAATGGCATGGGACAGACACTGTGGATCCCTATATAGCAACAGGATAAAATCAAAATAAACATAACTATTTCAACAAATAAGGGATGACCTACACGGAGCGGTTGGTACATCCCTAAACAAAGGCATGCGGAGGGGTGACCTGCATGGAGCGGCAGGTGCACCTGCTTTTGCCACTTTGCTGGGCAGACTAGATGGATCATACTGGTCTTTATCTGCTGTCATATACTATGTTACTATATATGTTACTATGTAGATTCCTGGTGAGGGAGTTCAAGATGCTCTCCCTTGGGACATTGCTGCCTTACCTCCAGTAGGGAGACTGGCTATGCTCCTTGGATCTGAAGGATGCCTATACCCACATCCTCATTCACCCCAACCACCTGCAGTACCTGCGGTTCATGGTGAGGGACAGACACTACCAGTACAGAGTGCTGCCTTTCGACTTGGCCTCCATCCCAAGGGTCTTCACAAAATGCCTGGCAGTTGTAGTCACCTTCCTCTGCCTCCAGAGGATCTTTGTCTTCCCCTACCTGGACGATTGGCTCATAAAGGGAGGCACAGCCTCAGAAGTGCAGCAGGCAACCGCAAGAACCATTGAGGTCCTGCAAAATCTGGGGTTTGTTATAAACTAACCCAAGTCCCACTTTTTCCCGACACAGTGTCTGGAGTTGATAGGGGCAAGACTAGACACCCTCCAGGCAAGGGCCTTCCTTCCAGGGGACTGAGCCGCCTGGCTCAGAGCTCTGGCCCTGGAATACAACGCTATCCCTTGGTGTCCACTCGGTTCCTGCTGCACCTACTTGGACATATGGCCTCCACGGTCCATGTCACCCCAGATGCCCACCTCCACATGAGGGCTGCGCAGTGGTGCCTTTGGGACCAGTGGACACAGGCCACAAGCTGTCTCCGCAACAGAATTCTAGTGATCTGTCAGTTGGCAGAATCCCTGACCTGGTGGCAAAATCCCCAGTACCTCGAGGCAGGGATGCCCTTCCAGACTCTGTGCCCCTTAAAGGGTTCTCACGACAGATGCCTCCCTGCTGGGATGCGGAGCCCACTGCGAGGACTCCGCACCCAGAGCAGCTGGTCGTAGGGCGAGAGCAACCAACGGATCAACCTCCTGGAATTACGGGCGATACACCTAGCTCTCCAAGCCTTTTGCCTCCTCCTATAGTGCCAACCAGTGTTGGTCCAAACAGACAACCAGGTGGCTATGTTCTTTGTGAACAAGCAGGGGGGCACCGAGTCCCACAACCTCTGCTGTGAAGCAATAGCCCTCTGCTCCTACACAGTCCAGCAGGGCATACTTTTATGGGCAGTATACCTGCCAGGCCAGGACAACGCACTGGCCGACAGATTAAGCAGCCACATGAGTGGCAGTTTGGCCCCAGACTGGCCAGCCAGCTTTTCCACCTCTGGGGGGAACCATGAATAGACCTGTTTGCCTGTTCGGACAACTACCAGTTTCCCCACTTCTGTTCTCGGCAAGCCCACCCTTCCCAGGTGGCGACAGATGTGTTTCTCATCTCATAGTCATAAGGTCTCATGTACGCCTTGCCACTCACACCACTAATTCCCAAATGTTATTCAGGACTCTGTGACAAGGTCTCGCTGATCCCAGTGTGCAGCGGCAGCCAAGAAAGCAAATAGAATGTCAGGAATCATAACGAAAGTAATGGAGAATAAAAGGAATGATATTATAATGCCTCTGTATTGCTCCATGGTGCAACTGCACCTTGAATATTGTGTGCAATTCTGGTCACCATATTCTTAAAAAGGATATAGCAGAATTAGAAAAGGTACAAAGAAGAGTGACAAAAATGGTAAAGGGGATGGAAAGATATCCCTACGAGGAAAGGCTTAAAAGGTTAGGGCTCTATAGGGCTCTATAACTTGGAAAAGAGATGGCTGAGAAGGAGATATGATAGAAGTCTATAAAATATTGAATGGCGTGGAATGGGTAGATGTAGAGCAGTTGTTTGCCCCTTCAAAAAGTAGAAAGACTAGAGGACACACAATGAAGCCTCAATGTAGCACATTTGAGACTAATTGGAGAAAATATTTTTTCACTCAAAGCGTAATCAAACTCTGGAATTTAACAGAGGATGTAATAAAAGCTGTTAGTGTAGCTGGATTTAAAAGAGGTTTGGACAAGTTTCTGGAGTAAAAGTCCATAAACCATTATTAAAGAGGATCGGGGAAATCCACTGCTTACCTATTGGACAAGCAGCATGGAATCTGTGTACCTTTTGGGAACCTGACAGGTAATTGTGACCTGGATTGGCCACTGTTTGAAACAGGATACTGGGTTTGATGGACCCTTTGTCTGACCAAGTATGGCATATCTTATGTCCTTATGACTTACCCCACAAAAAGTCTCTGGTGACCCAGTAGATTCAAGACTCCCTCAAACCCCTTCCCCAAGTTATCTGGTCCTAGGGCAGCTCTAGCATAGACCAGAGAGCCTCCATGCCACTGCTGGGACCCTTTTGGACCTATAAACTATCTCCAGGAACAAGCAGGAATGAGTCTTCACATATGGGTACGTCGGTACCGACGGAGTCTGCGCGGGAACGCTCCCCAGCATCCAATTAGAACGCTTTTGGGAGCATCCCACCATGCCTGCGTGCTGCCTTCCCGCCTTTCCCAACTGCCTCTCCTAAGTTTTCGTTTTTCCGCAGAGCCGGCAGGACGTACTCCTGTCACCGCAGAAAATTCTTCCTTTATTTTTGTTTTTTCTTGTGGTCGCGTCTGCCTTCCCTCGACGCACCGGTACCGCCGGTGTTTTCTTTTTCTTTCTCCTAAAAAATTATTTTCTTTGGTAGGGAATTTTTTCCCTGTTTAGTGCCTGACGGTTTTCGGCCTACTAGGCCTCTCCACTTTACTTCATGGAAACGCCAGCCACTATCCCTAAAACATGCTTCAACTGTGGCGGTACCAAGTTAGTTTTAGACACCCATAACTGGTGCCTTCCATGTTTGGGTCCTGACCACTATCCGCTGGAGTGTCCCTCCTGCAGTAGTTTTTCCAGAAGAAGTTTCAGCATCGAGCTCAACTCGATACGCGGTTCCCATCAGACCTGAGGGTACCAGCTACAACTTCTTTTTCACAGGATCAGGTAACCCAACAAAAGTCTGTAAAGACTAGCCAGTCCTCGGGTGGTAGATCTCATGTTCAACATCGAGATGGCTCTGGCCTTGCCCCCGAGGACAATTTGGCTTTAAAACCCCGGCGGGGGTCTTCGGCCTCCAAAGCACTAACGGGGTTTCAGGTTGTTCCCGGGGTTTTTACTTCTGCGAACATACCTGAGCCATGCTTGGTGGTGGTATCCGCTTGGAGCAGTGCCGGTACCCCGGCATCGGCAATGGTGTTGGATGAAACACTCCACACCGATGATCGCAGTCTAGCATGCTCGGTATCTTCGGTGCCGCTACAGACCGATCTTCCAGCATCGGTATTGATCCCGGTACCAATTCTGGCATCCATGTCGGTACCTTCCAGGTCTGTTTCGATAGATTCGCTGCTTTCGATGCCGAGTCTAGAATCGATCTCTAGCCTGGACGATTGGGTACCGACTCATCTTGGTATCGACCTCGGATGGTGCCGAAGGCATTGTTCTGGAGATCAAAGTCTACCGCTCTCGGTACCTTTGGTACCGTTATAGTCGCCTCAGACTGATCTTCCGGTGTCGGTACCGGCTGAAATACCTCTGCTGGTACCGTTTTCTACGTTCGCATTGGTACTGGTGCCTTCCATGCTTACTTCCACAAGCTCGCTTCCTTCGGTACCGAGTTTGGAGTCCATCCCTGGCATGGATAGTTTTCCACCAATTCGTTGCGGTACCGGCCTCGAGCGGTACCGCCGACTATCCTTTCAGTACAACCCGATGCTCCACCTTTTTGGGTCTGGTACTCCAATGGATCAATTCATTAGTGCTAAGACTAGATCTTCAACAGATCTAACCTTTACTCCTCATGATAGAGGATCCCCTTCTGGGGAACTTTCTTTTCAAGCATTCCTGCTTGATATGGCAAGGTTACTTGCCATTTCTATACCTGATCAAGATCCTGCACCAGGGGATTCAGAATTTCTGTATATCCCTGAGAATCCAAAGGAGGTCATCATGCTTCCTTTTCATCAAACCTTACAGGATCTTTTACTTAGAATGTGGGAAACTCCTTTAAAGGTATCACCACCTTCAAGGGCCACTGACTCTCTGTACAAGGTGCCCCCTTCTCCAGGGTTTCAAAAGACTCAGCTTCCACATCATTCTGTTGTTGTGGAATCAGCAATGAGGCGTGTTAAAAGTGCTAAAAGGCACTCTTCTTATCCGCCAGGTCGTGAGTCTAGAACTTTAAATGCTTTTGGACATAAAAGCTTCCAGGCTTTCAACAAGAATTCTCTCATATATTTTCTATATGGGACTATCTCTTGAAGAGATCACAAACAGTTTGCTGTTTTTGACTCCTTTTCTTCAAGATCACAAAAGAGCAGACTACTCTTTACTGGTTAGTCATGTTCAAAATATCTCTAGGTTTCTTACTCGTGCTACCCAGGACTGTTTTGAGTCTGTTAGCAGAACTTCTGCTATAGCCATAGGGGCACGACGCATGGCCTGGCTTCAAGCGTCTGACTTGGATAAATGGGTACAAGAAAGGCTGGGAAATACTCCTTGTACTGGGGAGAATCTCTTTAACAAAGGGACTTTATGCCAAGTTGCTCAGTTAACCACTGGCACTGTTGCTTTCAAAGGATTGTTTACACCTTCCTCTGTCCCAGCTGGTAGGAAATCTTCTACCAAACTTTATTCCCCCAAGGGGAAAAAGTTTTATCCTTTCTCTACCCGTCATACAGCTGTTTCCAAACAAGGGAAACATCAAACCAGGCTAAAGAAACCACAACCTCAACCGCTTCAGCAAACCCAGCAGCCGCAGGGTTGCTGATAGACTCTTCACTGAATCCTTCTTCCTGTTTTGAGGTTTAGAACCTGTAGTTTGCTTCTTCTCTTTACAAGCATCTACATCGGTTCCATCCAAAATTTTACATTAAAGAGACATCCTTACTTTTAGCTCATAGAGCTTCTTAGCATGATGATGCTTTACAGGTAGTAAAGTTACTCCTCTTCCTTCTAAGTAGATAGAGGAGTAACAACTATCAATAAGGTCGTCTATGGCTTTACCTTTGACAGTTTCTCCTATATCAGCAGTCTCATACTATTCTTTTCAGAGATTTACTCCATTGTAAGTCTTTTTCAACTCTGTCCCTCTTACTAAGACATTTTGGTCTGTAAGAGTGATTCCACTTAACTGAAGGCTTATCCCTAAGCCCCTGAGTTTCTTTTCAGAGTTGTCTCCCCCTTGCATTCTTGTTTTTATGGCAGCTTCTCAGACAATGACGGAGGTTTACCACTCCTACTTATGTCTGTAGGTCTTTTCCAATCTTGGGACCTAAGATTTGTTCTGCTGCCCTAACAATAGTTAGAATGCAGGGGCTCTTAGTGGTTAGACCACTGACTTGCTGACCAAGCAACCAGGGCTTGATCTCCAATATCAATCTTTCTGGCCTTACTACTAAGTCCCAGACAGACTAAGAACCTTTTCTGGCTTTCTTGTTGCAGACACATCAGCATACCTTCTATCCTTAGCCTTCCCTAATCCTTGGGCTTTGGCGGAGTAGTTCAGGTTACATACTGGCTCTTAAACAGCCAGTTTTTTCTTCTAACCAACCTGCAACATGCTCTCTGCTCTACAGAGCAGCTCTGCACCATGGGCCCTTGCTAGAGAGCAAATAATTCCAGATGGTTAGGAAGGGCTTTACTGGGTTCTTCCCTACCCTTAACCATTTCCATTAAAGTCTCCTTCTTCAATAAAGGACACAGGCCTTTAATTAAGTGAAGACCTAAAGAATTATCTAATCCCCTGGGTTGGTTCACATCCCCAGTGGATCCCTTCACCAGGGATGGTTTTCTTTTAGTAGCAGCTAGTCCTTGTCTTGTATTTCCTTCCACCCTCAATTCTTCATGGGGTAATTCATATTGAGCGCAAGAATGCATCATACTCATTTTGCCCTCTTAGAAGGGTAAATATGGTATCTCATTTCATTGCATCTTCTTCTCCAGCTGCCATGCTGGAGTTATGGAAGGATCCAGACTTACTGTCAGCGGATTAAAACGTCCTCCATTCCTGGTTATTCAAGGGCTAGAGTTCTTAGAACACTCTAGACTTCTCCTTGTCAGTGAGAGCACTCCCTTAGCTCTCCCACCCACAACCAAGGAGAATGGATTCTCTAAACATCTCCTCAAGCAGGTATTTCCCTTCTTGTTATTAGATGAATCTTTCTCTTCCCACATATACCTGTGTGGGGACATGGGTATATATATATGTATACATGTATATAGACATATGCATGTCTGTACCCATATATATCTATATATTCATATAAATAGATATATCTGTATTTACCTATCTATATATATATTGCAATATATGATAGTAGGTGGATATGTATCTATATACTTTTTTCCATCTGTCTGCCTAGGTTCATATATATATATATATATATATATATATTTATTTTTTTTTTTTCCCTATACGGGCCTGACAGATAGTCACTATCCCTTTCAATGCTGCTCCAGCATGTTTAGGGTTCTACATAAACAACCATTTCCCTGTGGTAGTTAAAGGGTTTTCCACCATGACCTTCAGTTTAGATACATCTGAAGCCCTCCATGTACCATCTTTTTTCCTAAGTGACTTCAATTAGGAAGGACATTCTGAATCTTCAGAAAATAGGAGGCTACAATGCCTCATACTTCTGTCCTTCTTTGTTATCGGATATAGGGATCTTCAAAGCCCCTCTTCTCCTATAAGAACTATGTCTCTTTAAGATCAAAAGAGCTTCAGGTTTATCTAATAGGGACTTCCGCGTTTTTCCCGCAAAAGTCCTGCCTCATTGAGCTACCTCAGTTCCCCCAGGGACTTTTCTCGCCCTAAGGGTTCAGACCTCAACCTGTCTTTTGCACAGTTTATTTACCTCTGCTGTACATTGAGGTACTCCTTGAGAATATTCTGCTGGTTCATATTAGCAGATCCATATGAACCTCCATGAACTTTTTTCAATACCACCAGGTGAGGTCCATATGGGTATATTGCAGTTCAATATTTACTACTGGATATTATCCACACAGGGTCTCCTATCTAGGCGTCCTGTTTGGTCCAGCTGTCCATAGCATATCTTTTTCTTCCAACTCCTACCCTCCATGCCCAGGATGCCTGAGGTTCTGTCGAATAGCATGGGTTATTTTTCAGATTCGCAGCATGCTGGGACTCCTCCAGGCATCTTAGCTTGGGAGTCCCCATATGTGAAGACTCATTCCTGCTTGTTCCTGGAGATAACACAGTTACTTACCTGTAACAGGTGATCTCTGGGAACAGCAGGAATAAAGTCTTCACAACCCACCCAGCTCCCCTAGGAGTTGTATTCTTCTATCTCTGTCTTTCCCCTCTCTCTCTCTCTCTTTGTCTCAGCTTTAAAACTTAACTGAGGAGAGGCAGTTGGGAAAGGCGTGAAGGCAGCACGCAGGCGTGGTGGGATGCTCCCAAAAGCGTTCTAATTGGACGCTGGGGAGCGTTCCCACGCAGACTCCGTCGGTACCGACGCACCCATATGTGAAGACTTATTCCTGCTGTTCCCAGAGATCACCTGTTACAGATAAGTAACTGTGCTTTCTTGGTGGTTAGGACTTCCCTTGGGCAGAGTGCAGGTAGCACAACTAGGCCTAGGGCAGGGTGAAAACAGAGAAAGTGATGGCAAATAAAGACCATATTGCCAGTCTACTCCAGCTATTAAATTCTACAATTCCTTCCTCTCCCTCAGCAATCCTATAGAAACATAGAAAAATCATGGCAGATAAAGTCAGAGTAGCTCCTGGAACTGAGAGATGTAGCGATGGCAGGACTGGAGCAGGAACCAAATGTGAAGCAAGATCCAGAGAGCTTGGCAGCAAGTAGGAGGAAGAAGCAAAAAACACTCTACTAATACAGTGAAGGGAACTGGATTGACAGTAGACACAGGGTCAGCCCCACTGAAAACTGGAACCAGGAAGGATGTCTGGCTGGGCTTCCTTAGGACATACCCCTTAAGGATCACGTGGGCTTCTCCTTCATCTTTTTTAGGATGTCTTACCTGGATTTTGTCTTGAGGCTGAGTGACCTCCCTGTCTCCAGCTGCAAGCTATTGCCCTGCAATTCCCAGGATCGTGGGTTTGAATCTCACTGACCTCACACTGGTCCAGGGAGCCTGCAGTGGTCTCTTGCTCCTCCTGATGTTTTCTTGGAAAATGGTGATGCCTGATCCCTACTGGTGCATCCCAACCTAGCCTAAGGGCTTCTGAGCTTTGTGATGATTCAGCATTTTGCCTGCCCGCTATGTTGCCCTTTGGTATGATGGTCTTATTTTTGATTTGTCCACTCTAAAACCCTTACTGCATCAGGAGTCAAGTTAGCATGGGAAAATCAAAAGTAATACTATATTAAAGGATAGCGCAGCATACTTCATTGGGCCCTCACTATACATCCCAGTTATAGAAATGTGAGTTCATTTAGTTTAGCATATGTTTAATCAAATATCATGCCTCCAACCTCTGGCCACTGATTCTAGAGGTCTTATCCTGGCACTCTAATATCCTGATCTGGGTCTTTGTGCCTGGCCAAGCTCCTTAGTAACAGTCCAGGGAACAGAAGACGACTACTACTACTACTACTGAACATTTGTATAGCGCTAGAAGGCATGGAACATGCAAAGCATGAACCAAGGAAAGTTGGAGGTGGTCAAGAATGAAATGGAACGTGTACAACTTGATCTGTTGGGTGTCAGCAAACTGAAAAGGACTGGCATCGGGCACTTTGCATCAGATGATCACATGGTCTACTATGCTGGAAATGAAAGACAAAGAAGAAATGGTGTTGCATTTATAATAAAGAAGGAACTTGCAAGAACTGTAATTAAATACAATGCAGTCAGCGAACACTTAATCTCTATTCGTCTACGAGGAATGCCTATCAACACAGCTATAATTCAAGTATATGCCCCAACAACAGCTGCAGAAGAGAATGACATTGAAGAGTTCTATGAACAACTACAAGCTGAAATTGACAGAACATGCAAACAGGATATCCTGATAGTCATGGGTGACTGGAACGCAAAAGTTGGCAACAAAGAAGAAGGCAAAGTAGTTGGAAAATATGGACTTGGCAACAGAAATGAAGCTGGAGAAAGACTGATAGAATTCTGTAAGACCAACGATCTATTCATCTCAAACACCTTCTTCCAGCAACACAAGCGGCGACTGTACACATAGACTTCACCCAATGGATTGTATAAAAATCAAATTGACTACATCTGTGTAAGTCAACGATGGAAAAGTTCTATAACATCAACTAAGACAAAACCTGGAGCTGACTGTGGTACAGATCAACTACTAGTATGCAAACTCAAGCTAAAGTTGAAAAAGAGCAAACCACTCATGAATGCAGCAAAATATGACCTTGAGAATATACCACTGGAATTTAAAGACTGCCTGCAAAATCGATTTGCTGCTTTAGATACAAATGACAGCGCTCCAGAAGAGTTATGGAATGACATCAAGAAGGTTGTGTTGGAAGAAAGCGAGAAGTCTCTACAAAAGGTGAAAAAGCAAAACCGGCCAAAATGGATGACGGAAGAAACTCTGAAAATTGCCCAGAAACGCAGAGAAGTTAAAGCCAGAGGAGAAAGAAAGACAATAACAGAACTCAACAGAGATTTCCAACCTGCAGCAAGACAGGACAAGGAAAAGTACTACGACGACGCATGCAAGGAAATAGAAGCAGAAACTATTAGAGGAAGAACAAGATCGGCTTTCCTAAAGCTAGAGAGTTAAAGAAAAAGTTCCAGCCTCGAATTGGAATTTACAAGATGCTTAAAGTTCTATGTTGAATGATGCTGATAAGAACAAGAAAATGTGGAAGGAATATACAGAGTTTTTATATGATAAAGATCAAGTGGACCAACAGCCGTTTCAACCTGTACCTTATGATCGGGAACCATTTGTGATGAAAGAAGAAGTTGAAGCAGCATTGAAAACCTTATCAAAGAACAAAGCACCAGGCATTGATAGCATTCCCATAGAAGTATTACAGCAATCGGATGCAGCTGTTACCATACTTACCAAGGCTCTGCCAAGAAATATGGAAGACAACATCATGGCCAACTGACTGGAAAAGATCCGTGTTTATACCAATACTAAAGAAAGGTGATCCAACTGACTGTGGAAATTATTGCACAATCGCTCTGATCCCACATGCCAGCAAGGTTCTACTGAAGATTATTCAAAAGAGACTACAACCATACCTGGAACAAGAGCTACCTGAAGTGCAAGCAGGGTTCAGGAAAGGGCGAGGAACGAGAGACGACATTGCGGATGTGAGATGGATCCTTGAAAAGACTAAAGAATACCAAAAGGATATCTATTTGTGCTTTATCGACGATAGCAAGGCTTTTGACTATGTAAACCAGGAGAAACTCTGGGCCACATTAAGAAGCATGGGTATACCAGAACACCTGATCGTACTCTTGCACAATCTGTACATTGATCAAGAAGCAACAGTTCGAACAGAACAAGGAGAAACAGAATGGTTTAAAATAAGCAAAGGTGTAAGACAAGGCTGCATACTTTCCCCCTACCTGTTTAATTTATATGCAGAACAAATTATCAGAGAAGCAGGATTGTATGAAGACAACAGAGGTGTGAAGATTGGTGGAAGACTCATCAACAACCTTCACTATGCTGATGATACCACATTATTGACTGAAAATGAAGATGATCTGCAGCATTTGCTTTTCACAATCAAAGAACATAGTCTCAAAATGGGCCTGCACCTTAATGTAAAGAAGACAAAGATCATGACAACTGGCATAATCAACAGGTTCATCGTTGAAGGAGAAGAAATTGAAATCGTGAACAACTTTAACCTACTTGGATCAGCTATCAATAAAGAAGCAACAAGCAGTCAAGAAATCAGACGACGCATTGCTCTTGGCAGAATGGCTATGAAAGACCTAGATAAGATTCTCAAGAGCAGAGATGTCTCTCTCCATACAAAGATTCGACTTGTTCAAGCCATGGTATTTTCAATAACATCATATGGATGTGAAAGCTGGACAGTGAAAAAGATAGGAAGAAAATTGATGCCTTTGAATTATGCTGCTGGCAGCGAATACTGTGTATACCATGGACTGCTCAAAGAACAAACCAGTCGGTACTAGAGATCAAGCCTAAGCTTTCTTTAGAAGCTCAGATGACAAGACTTTGACTTTCATACTTTGGACACATCATGCAAAGAGAGAGATCATTAGAGAAAGACATCATGCTTGGCAAGATAGAAGGTCAATGCAAAAGAGGAAGGCCAGCAATGAGATGGATCGATAAAATAACAGCAGCTGCGGGTACCAGTCTGTCAACAATGAGCTGCTTGACTCAAGACTGAACACAATTTAGGATAGCTATCCAGAGGGTCGCCATGAGTCGACTCCGACTCGACGGCACTTAACAACAACAAGGCATACGCAGCGCTGCACAGACACATGTAGAAGATGGTTCCTACTCACTGGAGCTTACAATCAAGTTGAGACAGACAACACAGTAGCTGTAGACATGGAATACAGCTAGGGGGAATGGTAGGGAAACACAAAGGACATCAAGTGAGTCAAGATTCAAAATCGTTAGTATACATATCTAATGGCCTCTAGGCAGTCTAAGCCATAAGAGACTAAGATACAAATGGTGGGGAAATTGAGTCTCAGCCCAAGAAAGGGGATGGAGGGAACACACTGGGCCTCAACTTTTAAGCCTAGTTTCAGGTGCAGTCCCAGTTGGCTTGGGCTGAACTTATCTCCAAACAAAACAGTGTCGTCTTACAAAAGTCTTTACTGAGGGGCTAGATCTCAGTCTCTGAGTTAGGCTTTCTTGGCAGTTCTATAACTAAGCTTTTAAATCTGTCTCTGTGCAGCTGCCTATAAGCTCTCCAGGCCCCCACCTCTGTGATCTTTTGGACAGACTCTTTGAATACTGCTACTGAATCAGGCCATCACTACTGCCAACCAAAGAAAGGCTTCCAAAACAGAGTGTTGCCTTAAACTCCTTGCCCCAACAGAACTGAGCTTTGTCCAAAATGTATTTAAAAAAAAACCAACACAAAGCAGAGTTTTATCCAAAAACTTTGATTGCTTAAATCCTGCACCCATCCTATATCACCTCCCTAACCCTCCAACCATATAATAATGATCTAAACAGTTATCAAATCTAGTGATACTGTTGCCCTAGTATCTGCTCACCTATGTCCCCTTGGCTTACTTGGACATCCCCAACTGGCTGGCATTGACTCAGTTGATTTCTGGGGAGTTATAGGGTGCTGTTTCCCATCCAATTATCCCATGGCCCTCAGTGAAGCCAGATCATGAGTCCTTTATCTGCACCTCGATCCTTCATTATCACCTCATTCCATCTGATGTTGAAAGAGTAAAGATTAGGAAGTCGAATGCTGCAGCTTTCTAACTATCTGTCCTATGAGTGCTTTGTTATGTTTTTGGTTGCTACTACCTTTGCTGCTAGGTTATTCCCACCTATGTCCCCCCCCAGTCCCTTGGAACCTCCTTCTTTGCTCAAGGACCAGTTGAACAGAGCTGTGAAGGGTGCAGTCAGTCAGCACCTTACTGAACTTGTTCAGTATGCTCGGATATAGACCATTGAGCTGTATGGCCTTATTCAGTCTTGTTCAGCATTCAGTCACTAACTCTTTAATGTGGTATGAAAGCAGCACATTCTTAGAAATTGTAAGACATCTAGCAATATAATTTTTCTGATATTTGCTGTTTTGCTGTGTGAAAGCTTTTCTCACAGTCTGTGGTGCTACAGTCCACTTGCTGTTCAGCTTCAGTACACTAATTCAATACTGAAATAAGACACAGCAGTATGGTGAACTGACTGAATGTTTGTGTTTTGTTAAACAGATGAACACGGTATTCCTGGTAGAATATACAGCCAGACAGAGAGTAGTGGGCCCCACTGCCCAGCTCTTCTATTCTGGGATGCAAAGGCTTATTCTCTGTGGACAAGCTGGATAAATCCTCACATATGGGTGACCTCTCTGACAGAGCCCCATGTGGAACTTCTCCAGCTCCTCCTAGAAACCTTTAGAAAGCTTATCACGCATGCATGCCTGTTCCTGTCTGCTGCTGCCGCCGCCGCCGTGCCTACGATCTTAGTCGTTTCTTTTCCGCCTGTGAATAGTTCAACATTCATTTTTCTTACATGAGTTCTTGCCTGAAACCACCACTTCTTTATTTTCTCATTAGTACCTTTAGATCATTTTTTAGTTGTTTTCAAGTTTCCTTTCTTTTTTACACAATGTTGTTTGACTACATTTAAGTCACTAGCATGCCCAGCTAGATTTCTACTTTTGTGTCTTAACAACTGGACTGTTTGATTTTGCTGCAGCTATTTTTCAATCCACTATTTCCCAGAAATTTACCAGGGGGTTTAAGAAGTGCTCCAAGTGCAACAGGACCATATCTTTTACAGATACCCATAATTAGTACCTGTACAGCTTGGAGCCCAACCATAATTCTTCATCTTGTCAATTGTGTTTACAGATGAAAAAAACGCTGCCGCTTCCCACTACGCCAAAACAACAAATACCCTCCTCTTATGCTACATAATAAGTACCACATTAGTGCCCATCCATTGCCTAACCAACCCTCAAATCTACAATATACCAGTAATCTATAATACAAACCGTTATATACATACACTATCATCTTACAACACCATCCACAACTATAAAGAAACTTTAACCGACTAACCAGCATAAAAACAAACAAAACCCTTCATTTACCCCCAGAAACTGGCCTGTTAGAACCAAAACACCTTACATGTTACTATACCAATGCTAGGTCCATAAGAAACAAACTACCGATCTTCCAGGATCTACTCACAAACCATACCACTGACATTTTATGTATCACCTAGACATGGCTGAGTGAAACAGACTCAGTAATCGACCAACTGATGAGACCGGGATATGAAATATTTCATACCCATAGATCATCTAAAAAAGGAGGAGGGGTTCTTATTGTCGCAAAAGACTCACTTAAAGCCTCCCTAACAACTTCTGAAAATATTGACAACATGGATATCCTAAACATCAACACAAAAGATCACCACATAGCATTAATCTATAGACCACCATATCCAAAACCCGACCATCTAGACACAATAATCGAACTCCTTGGTAACACAAGCGAATCTAAACCACTAATACTTCTTGGAGATTTTAATTTACCCTCCCTTTCCCAGAACCATATAGAGACCTTTCTCAACACCACAATCCAAATGGACTACACCCAAATCATCAGCAATAGTACTCACCGCAGAGGGAATTCCCTAGACCTAGTCTTCCTACCCAATTAACTTATCCACAGATCTACCTACTAAGAGACTGATGTCCACTGTTTAAGTCCTTGATGTCTGTTCAAATCATTAATCTTGGCCTCCCCAGTGACAGTCCCCCACCCTAAGAAATGATTACTGTCCCCCCCCCCCTTTTTTGTTAAACCGCTTTGACCCGGTGAAAAGCGGGATATAAATACAGTTAAATAAATAAATATGTTCCATCTTTAAAAGATTCCGTGTAAATTATCACATTTACGTGGATTTATTTATTTATTTGGTACATTTTTCTATACCACCCTTTCCAGAGATCAGGGGCGGTTTACAAGAAACTCAACAACAGTTTACATATAACAAGAAACAACTTTTGTACAGGATAACATTTTACATAGAACGGGGGACAACTTTTGTACAGGATAACTTGGGTTTCTAAACAAGTTTAGACATAGTAGTTTAAGGACATAACTATGTACAGGTTGCCTCCGTGCAGGAGGTCTTTGTGTTTGTGCTGGTTGGTCTTGGACCTAATGCTGTGTCTGCCGTGGGACAGCTCAAACCCACCAACCCAGCTACTTGCTGACTGTTTATCGGAAGCCATAAAATGGCTAGAGAATCGCAACCTTTACATCAATTTCTCTAAAACGGATGCCATGTTTGTTACAAGAAACCAGAACCTATCCCTCCCCTCTATGGTTAAAAACAAAGATTTTTAACATCCCTGTCAAAAATGAAGTTAAATACTTAGGGGTGGTAATTGATAGATCCCTTAATTTCACATCCCACATAAAACAAACCACCAAAAAGATATACTACAAACTCAGACTACTAAAACAACTCCGTCCCTTTCTTCACCCCCATGATCTCTGATCAGTAATGCAGGCCATGATCACACCACACCTAGGGGCTTGTTTACAAAGCCGCGGTAGCGGTTTGCGATCGTAATCGGAGCCGCGGCCCCATTGATTTCAATGGGGCCGCGGTTGCGATCGCGATCGCGAACCACTACCGCGGCTTTGTAAACAAGCCCCTTAGACTTTGCTAATTCTATCCTACATGGCTGTACAAAACAAGATCTAAAACACCTTCAACTAGCTCAAAATGTCGCAGCTAGAATTGTCATAAATTCCAACCCAACTGAACACATCACACCAACCCTCAAGGCACTCCACTGGCTACCTATACAAAGTCACATTTTATACAAAATCCTTGTTACTACCTTCAAATTATTAAACCAGATTGCCCCATCCTACCTTTCAATACTTATTACCAAAGAAAATAACCATCGTAACCAGTGCAAGGGAAACAAAAACAAACTTTTGATGCCATGCGACTTTAGGAAATCTAGACATCTGACTAGCAACAAAACCTTTTCCCACATTGCCCCCCATTTTTGAAACACCCTCCCTAGCTATCTCAGAGAACAAACTGACTTAATAACCTTCAGAAAAACCCTCAAAACACACCTATTTGCCCTACCATTTGACAATCATGACCAACACGATACACCAACAACAACCCCCTCCCACACCTGCTTCCAACTCTAATCTAATACATTCCTATCCACAGATGAGCTCTAAATAGTTATATTGTAATTGTTTAAATTTGTTGCTGTCACTGTTAAGCATTCAACACATGTAAGCCTGTACATAGTTCTCCACTGCTCCATGTACTTGAAGACTGCAATTGTTTATGCACTCTTCATAAATGTTGTTTATTGTAAACCGCATTTGATCCTCTGAAATTGCGGTATAGAAATTGTTTCAAATAAATAAATAAATAAAATAAAACAAGAGCTGCAGGGTCTTGAAGAGAAGTGCAGCCATAATTTGGCACATAGAAGACTGGTTCATTGGCATTGGTCAATATGGACTCTGGAGCTGCTCTGGATGCTGTTGGAGCACTGACATTGAGGGGCCCTCAAACTCACTTGGAGCTTAGCACAAGTAGGGCCTCCTGGGATCAGTCCTCTACCAGTTCTGCCCCAAGGAAGGAGAAGGATTCATTCTAATCTTCGAAGGCACAGAGGACTGTCCGTGTCAAGAATTGAGTGGAGCTTTGTTGTATCAGCATTGAAGTTCATAAGAGCATAGTGCCAGGAGAACTGGGGAATCAATGTTTGTCCCCCAAAGCAGCCCTGATGTGAGGACTGTTCATACTCCCTGCCATTGGAGGGGTCACACTAAACTTCAGTTAGCCAATACTTCCTGGCGGATTCTACAGGTGATGTTTGAGACTGCTGAGGTTTTCATGCACCTTGCCAAGAAAACGGAGGAGAAGCTCATGTTGTCTTTCTGTGCATGTGCTGATAGTTCTGAGGCAACAGTATTGAAGCATCAAACTGATCCTTGAATCTCTACATCTGCTTATAGGAGACACGTCTTCATTGTGACCTCCAAAGAGTCTCAACACTGGCCTATGTTTGACCAATATTGGTATCGAGTGCATCGGGAGACCGAGACCGATCCCTAAGGCATCATTGGTGCATCGACTCTCCTGAAGGAGATCCAGCTCCCATGCAAAGTGGACATCACCCAGGCAGAGACTTGGACATCTTTTGAATATTTTTGAGTGACAATTCTCCTGGGATGCCAATTATAACTCTAAGCACTTCTTGGAGGAGGAGTCTCCAGAGTTCCTGTTGGCTCCCTCACTACATCATGAGTAACACAAGTTTCTTCCTAAGGACATCTCCTTCCATGAGTTTGTCCGTTCTATTTCAATTAGAATTGGAAATCCTCCAATATCTGTATCTGCCTTAAGATCAGTGACTGTGCCTGTGCACTGCATCTTTCAGAGACTGCAGATGCAGATGTGTGAGATTATCCTCTCTGTGCCCCCTGTGAGCAAGAAGATTGACACTCTCTACAGAGTTCAGAAGGCTCCTGGATTCGAGAAGCTCCAGCTTCGGCACCACTACATGGTGGTTGAATCTTCTCTCAAAAGGGCCAGAAGCTCCAAGTCATACTCTTCAAGCACCTCTGGGGAGGGAGACTAGGACTCTGGATTCTTTTGGGAGAAAATTTTATTAGAATGCCATGCTCATGTCCCATGTGGTGTCCTACCTGCTCTTCATGGGCATGCATTTATGGAACACCATGCGCTGTCTAGAGGAGTTTACAAACCATCTCTCCTTCCAGAGAAGGTCTTGCATTTCCCCTTAGTGGGCCAAGGGCAGGCATGTGGAAAATACATGGTGTGAGAAACTTATATTTTCTTCATGCATAGAGAGTCTACACAATGAGCATTGGTGCCAGGAGATTCTCATGGCACCAGGGCCTTAGACTTACAGCCCAATGAGCAGGCGCAACTTGCTGACTTGCCATGCCATGAGAAAATCTCTTTGGAGACGTGGTACAAAAAACTTCTGCCATGATCAAACAGCATAGTGATACCTTTTAAATCTCTCTCCGGGCCCACTACTGATCTGGCCTCCTCTTCCAGAAGGTTCCAGATTAGAGAGCACAGGACATCCTAATACTCTCATGCATAAATATCCTCCTCCCTTCAGTATTCCTAGACTAAATAGGTCTCTTGCTCCCATCCCAGGCAGCAATCTCAGAATGCCCAGCCAAAACTAGGGATGAGGTTTTGATTGGCTCCAAGAGAAAATGGCCATCCTACCAGTATCAAAGTTGGACAGCCTTTCTGTCAGAGAGACTCACCATTTTGCATGTTGTTGACCCCGTTGTAATATCTGATAGGTGGGTTCTAAAAATAGCTATAGATACAGATTGTGTCTATTCAAATTCCTGCCAAATTGTACCCTGAGAAAATTGCTTAGTTGTCTCAAATCACCAGGAGCTGCTTCTTCTGGAAATCTCCACTCTTCACATGGTGAATGTCATCGAGCTCATGCCCCCAGAGCAGGAAGGGCAGGGGTTTTACTCCCAATATTTCCTGCTGTCAAAGAAATCAAGAGATTCCATCCTATCTTGGAGCTGAGAGATCTGAACACCTATTGTGTCCAGGAGAAGTTCAGAATACTTTTGCTCAGCACCCTGCTTCCTATCCTTCATAAAAGAGATTGGCTATGTTCTCTGGACCTAAAGGACACCTATACCCACATCCAGATACATTCCAGTCACAGGAAGTATATAAGATTCCTAATAGTTCCTCCAGTCCAGTGCAGACAATGTGGGTTATGCTCACCCACCAGCAGATGGAGACTGAGAAAAACTGAGCTCTAAGCAGCCCTATAAAAAGTCCTGTGCAGCCTCACTCAGCCATATTTCTCAGTTTCCAGCATATGGTGTGAGATTGGTTTGTTGTTGGCGTGGGGCCTGGTTGATGTTTGTAACTGGCCTTGGGGGTGCAGAACCCAGTGGTCCGGGTCCCTCCCCTCATTCTTCCCCTAGCCGCATCTGGAAGATCCCTTGTTCCTCCTCCCCAACTTTTGGGAGGGGGCCCAGGGTTGAGGCACTTTAACTTGATTTGATTGCCGGTTTGTCAGTAAAGTGTTAAAAAATAAATAAACTCAAGACAGACCAGGAAGCTCTAAGAGCAATGGTGCAGTATTTTCTCCTGGCGAGGTGCTGGAGCAGAGAGCATCACAAGACACAGTGCACGTGGCTGAGCCGGAGGTCTGTGGCCGGTGCATAACGTATGGTAGCTGTTGAGCGCAGCTCTTTGTAGAAAGGCTGTGCTGCAGATCTGTGAGGGAAAGCATGGCAGCCACGAATCTTCTTTCCAGCAGCCAGATTGAATAGGAGTTAGTCAAGGGGACACCCAATGACCGCAATTGCGCCATATTTGTCAATGCAGGTCTCAGTGTTTTGGCGGGAATAGGCACCATCTTTGACGTGGATGCTGCTAGCCAGGCTGTGTGCTGGGAATCTCTGGTGCTTCCAGTTTCCATCCTTGGGGCTGGGGGAGTCAGAGGGGAGTCCGGAGACAGGGGCCTCTCCTTTTTCCCCCGAATTTGTGCTCCTGCTGCACCAGGCCGCCTGTCTGAAGCAGGGCCGAGGGGGGGGGGGCACTCGGCTAGGGGGCTTCCTTGGTGACCCGAGGGCGACCCTCCCTCACAGCAGTTAAGTGATCTCTTGTAGAGCTGCTGGATGTGGAAGAGCATGTGGCCTCTGTGGGATCACAAGACTATTTGGGGCCCTGGAGGAGCTCCTGCACGAGGACTTGAAGAAGAGTGAGCTCCCAGTGGGAGAGGGCCTGACTGTTATGCAGATCTTCCACGGGGATGAATTGCCTTCTCTAATTTCCCATACTTTGATGGAGCTGAGCATCTCGTAAGAGCCACGGCTGGCATCCTCAGAGATGGCAGGGGATCCAATCCTACATGGGGTTCGGAAGCCTCCCAGGGTCTTCCCTTTTCATATTTCCTTGAAAGAGTTCATTGAGGCAGAGTGGAAGGTTCTAGACACGGGATTTATGTATCAGCAGAACTATGGCAAGGATTTATCCTATCTTCTTTGAAGAGAAGGATAAGTTGCACCTCCTGTGGGTAGACGCCTTGGTGGCGGTGGTCACTAGGAAAACTGCCATCACTGTGAAAGGCGGGGCCGCCTTAAAGGAGCTGCAAGATCTTCGGATGGAGGCCCTGCTCAAGCACTCCTTTGAGATCTCTGCCCTAGCACGGCAGGCTTCAGTGTGTGGGGCCTGTACCACCAGGACCTGTCTCCGATGGTCGCAGAGGGATCTGTGGCGTAGTCTACAGGAGTGTCCAAGGCAGCTCAGTTGGAGTTTGGTACAGCCTTTTTGGTGGACCTTCTCTATGATTTGATTCGAGCCTCTGTGAAGAACATGGCTACAATGGTAGCCACTAGATCAGTGGTTCTCAACCTTTTTTGTACCGTGACCCCTTTTACCATTGGTCAACTTGTGGTGACCCCAATGATAAAATCAAATGTGTCTCTCTTCCTTTACCGTTAATGCATTGTCGCTGTAATCATTTGTTGAATTATTAATATTATAGGCCTTTGCAATATGTTTTTATTTATAAAATTTACTTATTTAAACCACAATAATTAATCACAATAACAAATAACAATATTTGATTTCAAAATTATGATGATTTTGTAGTCAAATCACTAATATGAAATAAAATTATTTTTTCTACCTTTGTTGTCTGACCAATTTATTCTCTGATCTTGCTGGTCCCGATCTGAGGCCTCTGCTTTCCTGTCTTCTCTTAGCTCTCTTTCTGTTGTCTATGGTCCATCTGCCATTTCTTATCTCTTCTTTCATTTTCTTCTTTCCATCAGCCTATTTCCAATCCCAGTAACCCTCCCCAGTATCAGCCCCTTTCCAGTCCTCACTCTCGGTACCTTCCAATGTCAACTTGCATTCCCATGACTGCCACTGGTGTCCATTCTCTTCTAGTCCCCCTCCTTCCCCAATGACCAGTCCCTTCTAGTACAAATACCATGGCAGCCCCTCTCAGATCCACTCCCTTCCAGTTCCATTCTCCCATCCCCTCGTATCAGCCCATTTGTAGCCTTAACCCCTAGTTTTCTTTCAGGGCCAGCAGCTCTATCCTCCCCTCCCCACAATCAGCCCATTCCCAGTCAAAGCCCCCCAGTCAGCTCGCTACCAGTGCTAGCCTCCACTAATCAGCCCAATACCAGTCCTACCCCCCCCCCATCAGCTCATTACTAGTCCTAGCCTCCCCTAATCAGCTCATTTCCAGTGCTAGTCCCTCCTCAACCCCATTACCAGTGCTAGCCACCCCTAATCAGCTCATTTCCAGTGCTAGTCCCTCCTCAACCCCATTACCAGTGCTAGGCTCCCCTAATCAGCCCATTACCAGTCCTACCCCCCCCCCCCATCAGCCCATTACCAGTCCTAGCCTCCTCTAATCAGCCCATTTCCAGTCCTAACCTCCCCGATCAGCTCATTTCCAATGCTAGCCCCCCATCAGTCCATTACCAGTCCTATCCCCTTATCAGCACATTACCAGTCCCAACCCCCTCTTGATCAGTCCATTCCCAGTCCTAGCCTTCCCTAATCAACCCATTACCAGTCCTAGCCCCCCCATCTGCCCATTATAATCCTAACCCGCACTGTCTCTCCCCTCTGTCCAGCATTTATCCCCCGTCTGTCCAGTTTGTTCCCCTGTCTCTTCCCTTTGTCCATGTCAGCCCCCTCCCTCAATGTCAGCCCCCTCCCTCCCTCCCTCCCTCCATCCCTGTCAGCCCCTCCTCCCTCCCTCCCTCCCATCCATGTCAGCCCCCCCTGTCCATGTCAGTCCCGTTGCAGGTTCCCTGCTCCCCTCTCCTCATGTCTGCCTCCTTCTTCTGCAGCCACGGCTCCCTGCCTCTTAGGGAACCACTCAGTATGTTTGTCACTTCTCAGAGCTTCTTAATACTTCTCAGTTATATAATCAAATCAGCTCCACTCTTCACCTTAAAGACTGTAACTGCTTTCTTATAACCGTTACCCTAGCCCGAAAAGCTCTTCAACTTTATTGGATAAGCATTACCTTTCTATTTTTTGTTTACTATTGAATCGAAATATTGAGCCCAGTTTTAGCTCACATTATAAATAGCAACACATTAGGTCGTTGATGCAATTTTAGGCACTGAACCTACATGTTTAAGGTGGTTCAGAGATCAGCCTAGTTCTAGTCTGAGACCTAGTTGCTATTTGAAGAGCTTTTCGGGCTAGGGTAACGGTTATAAGAAAGCAGTTACAGTCTTTAATGTGAAGAGTGGAGCTGATTTGATTATATAACTGAGAAGTCTTAGGGAACCATGGCTATGCCTGTAAAACCGTTGCAGAGCCTTTCTGTCTCTAAACGGGCTCCGTGCAGCATTAGTGGTAAACAGCTTCCTTTGGAGGCGGGGCAATGCTGCACAGAGCCCGTCAAGAGGCAGGAAGGCTCTGCAACGGTTTTACAGGCTCAGCCGCGGTTCCCTAAGAGGCAAGGAGCCGCGGCTGCAATAGAAGGGAAGCAGTGAGTTGCTGCTGCCGAGAAGCGGACTCTGCAACGGCAGCAACTTATGCAGTTCTTTTTTTTTTTAATGGCAGAGTGAGGCGACCCCCCGCTAAATCCTCTGGCGACCTCCATTGGGGTCACGACCCACAGGTTGAGAACCGCTGCGCTAGATGATGCTTGTGGCTTTGCAATTGGTCAGTAGATGTTGCCTCCAAAATGCGGCTCAGCATGCTCCCTTTTGTTGGGCAATTGCTGTTTGGTGCAAATTTGGAGAAGCTGGTCAAGGATCTTGGTGAGTCGAAGGTGCCTATGTTTCCTGAGGATAGACCCAAAGGCTTGGGGAAGGGGACTACCTCCCAGAGAAGGGGGTCATGATTTTCAGAGGTTCCAGATGGCTAGAGTTGGTAGCTCGCAAAGGTTCAGCTTTTTGCCGCTGATCCAACCCTTTCAAGGGGATTGCTAGGGTAGCAGAGACAAGCCCATCTGAGATCCAGGGGGCCCTCAAGCCTTCTCAATGAAGGCTTGAGAGCTCCAGCAGGTGGTGCTGCTGGTGTATGTCCGGCTGCAGCATTTTTACCCTGCCTGTTCCCAAATCACTTCAAATTCTTGGGTGTTGGAAATCATCCGGGAAGCTTATGCGCTTGAGTTTGAGCAGCCTCCCGCAGTTGCTTTTATGCTCGTACCCTGTTGGGCTCCTGTCAAAGCACAAGCAGTTTCTGTTACACTGGAGTGTCTCTTGCAATTTGAGGCCATCATATTGGTGGGGCACTGGCCGGTACTATTTATTTTGTGGTTCCCAAGAAGGAGGGAACCTGGTGGCCCATTCTAGATCTCAAAGGGGTGAACAGGGCTCTGAAGGTTCCCCATTTCCGTATGGAGACTCTGCATTCAGTGATGGTGACTGTTCGAAAAGGGGAATATCTCACCTCCCTAGATATCATAGAGGCCTATTTTCATATTCTGATTCTCCCTGAACATCAGTGTTTTGTGTGTTTTGCGGTCCCGATGGAGTATTTCCAGTTTCAAGCCCTTCCTTTCAGCCTGGCCACTGCACTGTGCATGTTTACCAAGGTGATGGTGGTGGTGGTGGTGGTGGTGACCACTCTGTGGAAGCAGGAGGTACTGGTCCATCCATATCTAGATGATTGGCTGATTTGGGCAGTCCCTGCAGGAGAGTTGGGAGACTACTGAGCTTGTGGTCCAGCAGCTGCAGGAGCTGGGCTGGGCTGGATGGTCAGCTTTGTGAAGAGCAGGATGGTGTTATCACAGTCCTTGGAGTATCTTGGGGCTCATTTTGTTAGAATTGTGAAGTTGCAGGCTCAGGTCCCGGCCTTGCTGAAGGTCCCGCGCCCAAGGTTGTGGGATTATCTTCAGGTCCTGGGATCAATGCCAGTGACCTTGGAGCTTGTTCCTTGGTCATGACTGCATATGCATCCCATACGGTCAGCGCTTCTATCATGTTGATCCCCACAGACTCAATCAATGGAGGTGCGAATGACCCTGTGGGGAGCAGCCAGGGTGATCCTTCAATGGTGGTTGGACCTGGCTCAGCTCTCGGCAGGAGTATCTCTCGAGCCACTGGATTTGGGTGGTGGTGACCATGGATGCTGGGCTGGGAGGGGAGGCATTGCAGGTGGCTCAGGGGCGGTGGATCCCAGAGGAGAGCCAGTGGTCCATGAACTGGTTAGAAACCGGACATTGTTATTGGCCCTGCAAGTCTTTTTTTCCCTTTGTGCGAGACAGGGTGATGACAGTCGCTTACATCAATCGGTAGTGGGGGTGGCTTGGGACAAGAAGCTCACTAGTGGCAGCAGAGGCACTCTCGCTTCTTCAGTGGGCAGAGCATCCTCTGTTGGCGTTCTTGATGGCCCATGTAGCGGGGAAGGAGAATGTTCAGGTGTATTTCCTGAGCCAGCATCTGTTGGACCTGAGAGAGTGGTCTCTCTGAGTCGGTGTTCTGGTTGATTGTGTTGGGGAATGCCCAAGTTAGATTTAATGGCAACGATGGCCAGTGTCAAAGCCTCTCTGTTCTTCAGCCGGTGCAGAGAATGCATGGCAGAAGGAATTGGCTCTCTAGTTCAGCCTTGGCCCAGTGCCAGTCTTCTCTGTGTTTCTGCCTTGGCCATTGATTGGCAGAATGTTTCAGAGGGTGGAGGTGCATCCTGAATTAATGGTGTTGGTGGCTCCAAATTGGCCATAGCAGCCTTGGTATGCAGACCTCATGCAGTCTGTTGGTTGTGGACCCTTTCTGTCAGGGTCCTGTCTTGATGTCGGCGGTGGATCGATTTTCGTTTACAGCTTGGCTCTTGAGAGTGTGCATTTGAGCCGCAGAGGTTATTCCTTGCAAGTGGTTGACACCTTGCTGCAGGCGCTGCGCTCTACTTCCCTATGTTACATTCAAGTATGGCAGATCTTTGAGGCTTGGTGTGAGGAGCATGAGGCATGGCTTTTTTCAGCCTCTCTTCCTGATATTCTGGCCTTTTTGCAGGTGGGCCTGGAGAAGGGTTTGGCCTTGAGTTCCCTGAGGGTGCAAGTAACACCTCTGGCCTGTTTTCGTGCATGCTGATGTGGTGAATTTTCTTAAGGAGGTCAAACATCTCCGGCCACAATGTCACTTAGTGATTTCCATCCTGGGACCTGAATTTGGTCCTCTCAGTTGTGGCAGAGGCTCCCATTGAGCCTTTACGGGCCTCTTCTCTCAAGGATTTGACGCTGAAGGTGGTGGTTTTGGTTGTGATTTGTTCAGCACGCCAGATTTCTGAATTGCAGGCTTTATCCTGTAGGGAGTCTTATTTGGTAATGTCTAAGGAAAAGGTGGTGTTTTGTCTAGTCCCTTCCTTCCTACCTAAGGTCGTGTTGGTTTCCATCTTGAGTGGAGGAGTGGCCTAGTGGTTGGGGCAAGGTACTTCAGGCCGGAAGGTCGGGGGTTCAAATCCCACTAGAGGACAGCAACCTTGGGCCGGAAGGACTGGGGTTTCTAGTCCCACAGGTGCTCCTTGTGGTCTTGGGCAAGCCACCTAACCCTCCATAGCCCATGTTCCCTGTAAAATAGTTATCTCCAAGTTATAATGCCCTGTTCAATGTCATTTCAGTTTGTTCAATGTAAACCGCACTGATGCAGAATAGCGCGGTATATAAGAGAATGTAAATAAATAAATTTTAATCGGGTGGTGACCTTGCCAGTGTTTTCCGGGATGGAGGATTCTGCTGATTTGCAGGTCTTGCATTTGCTGGATGCTCACAGGTCTCTCAGGCGATACTTGACAGTTAATCAGGAGTTTAGGAAGTCTGACTGACTTTTTGTGCTGTTTGGAGGTCCACGGAAGGGTGAGGTGGCCTCCAAGGCCCCAATTTCTTATTGGATCTGGGAGGCCATTGCATTGGCGTACTTGGTGAAGGGCCATTCTGTCCCATCCGGTTACAGGCACATTCCACTAGTACTTGGGCCTTTTCTTGGACAGAGTTTGGCCTTGTTCCACCTCAGGATATTTGTAAAACTGTGACTTGGTCTTCTCTTCCTTCTTTTGCATTTTATTGTCGGTTGGATGTGCAGGCCCGGTAGGATGCACCTTTTGGTGCTTAGGTTTTGCAGACTTGTGTTTCTGGTCCTGCCAGACATTAGTAATGCTTTGATATATCCCATGCATCTGGACTGGACTGGAGGGATGATTAGGAAAGTGAAATTAGGTCTTATCTGCTAATTTTCTTTCCTGGAGTTCCTCCAGTCCGGTCTAAAACCCACCCGGGAGTCTGCAGGGGATTCCTTGTTCTTGCCTTTGCTTCAGCTTAAAGAGTAAAGGATTGGCGCAATTTGAGGCTTATTGCTTGCTGGTAGCCTGCTATGTTATTTATTTTATTTATTTATTTATTTATGTACATTCTCTTATATACTGCGCTATTCTGCATCAGTGCGGTTTACATTGAACAAACTGAAATTACATTGAACAGGGCATTATAACTTGGAGATAACTATTTTACAGGGAACATGGGCTATGGAGGGTTAAGTGGCTTGCCCAAGACCACAAGGAGCACCTGTGAGACTAGAAACCCCAGTCCTTCCTGCCCAAGGTTGCTGTCCTCTAGTGGGATTTGAACCCCCGACCTTCCGGCCTGAAGTACCTTGCCCCAACCACTAGGCCACTCCTCCACTCCAATGTTGTATTGCTATGAGCTGCTTAGCTGGAGTTTTAAAATGAAAAATAAATTAGATTAGATGTTTGTCATGTACTCCTGTTTTGCCACGCAGAGATTGTTTGGAGACATGCTAATACTAAGGTTTGGCTGCTACACAGTAACATAGTATATGACGGTAGATAAAGACCAGTCTGCCCAGCAAGGTGTCAAGAGTAGGTGCACCTGCCGATCTGTGCAGGTCACTCCTCCCCATGCCTTTGTTTAGGGGTGTAACCACCATTCTGTGTAGGTCACCCCTATTTACTGAGATATAAGAGATAGTTATGTTTATTTTGATTTTATCCTGTTGCTATAAAGGGATCCACTGTGTCTGCCCCATGCCATTTTGAATTCTGTCACTGTATTTGCCCCCAACACTTCCATCGGGAGGGCATTCCAAGCATCCACCACCCTTTCAGTGAAAAAGTATTTCCCGACATTGCCTTCAGTTAAATATGCTAGCAGAGGCTTGGGGTTTCTGGGACTCCATATCTGCTTTATGATCATATTGACTGAGTGAGAGTGCGCAGGCTTCTGATTAGCTGCTTTCAGCTCAGTTTTTCTCAGCCTCCATTTGCTGGTGAGTGAGCATAGCCATGAGTCTGGACTAGAATGGAGGGACTCCAGGAAAGAAAATTGCATTCTGCCCTTTGGCCTCAGTCTGTTCTTCTAGTTTTCACCAAATGTCTAGCTGCAGTCATAGCATATCTCCAGGAACAAGCAGGAATGAGTCTTCACATATGGGTATCGTCGGTACCGACGGAGCCTGTGCAGGAACGCTCCCCAGCGTCCAGAAAGAAAGCTTTTGGGAGCATCCCACAGCGCCTGCACGCTGCCTTCCCGCCTTTCCTAACCGCCTCTCTCCAGTTCTTCTTTTCCGCGGAGCCAGCAGGTCGTGTTCCCGTCACCGCTGAAGAAGTTCTTTATTTATCTTTATTTCTTTGGTCGCGCGTCTGCCTTCTTCGACGTCGGACCGGTACCGCCGGTCTTTTCTTCTTTCTTTTAAAAAAAAACAAACAAACAAACTACCGTTTCCCACTTCTGTGCAACTTTTCCTTTTGGGCCTTAGGCCTAGAAAAATTTTCCTCATGGAAAAGCCTGCTTCCGGGTTTAAAAAGTGCATGAAGTGCAGCGGTACTCTTTCTATCACCGACACCCATGACTGGTGTCTAAAATGTTTGGGTCCTGACCACTCCATCACCGATTGTGAGTCCTGTTCCATGATGTGTAAAAGAGGTCGACAGAATCGAGCGGCCAAGCTCAGTACCCTGTTTCCCTCTGATGCAGCTTCGGTGGCATCGACATCTTCCAGGGCTGCTTCTTCCTCCCATGGATCTCAGGTAACCAAACATAAGTCCAGCCGGTCCTCGAAGGGTAGATCTCCCTCTAAGTATCGAGATGCCTCTGGGCTTGCTCTCGAGGATCCTGCACTGGCAAAATTACCCCGGCGGGAAGCTCCGGCTTCCAAAGCTTCATCTATGGGGTCACAGGTTGACATCGATGGCGTGGCCTCGACCGATCACCTGTTGCCATGTTCTGGGGTACCGATGGTTTCCACTGGTACCGACATCCAGACATTGGTTGCGTCGATGGATCAGCATATTCTGACCATGCAGCGTGCCATTACGGCATTCATACAAGCTGCGACGCTTCCGGTACCGCAACAAACTCCGTTGTCGGTACCGGTTCCGGCACCGATATCGGTTCCGTGCCGGTACCGATTGCATCGACATCGGCTTCGGTGTCGACTGCAGCGGTACCCTGTTCTGTGATGCCCATCGGTACCGATCACTCCCGATGTCGATACGACTCGGTATGCGTATCGGGCTCTGCAAGAGCATCCAGACAGGCGATACTTCGATTCCTCCGAAGACTCTGATGAATCAGAGGCTTCTGTCGAAGCATCGGTACTCTTTCCTCAGGAGCTCTCTTCTCCAAAAAGAAGAATGTCTCCTCCAGAAGACTTGTCTTTTCAAGACTTCATTAGGGAAGTGGCCAGGGGCCTCTCTATTTCAGTGGCCCCTGAACCAGAGCCTAGAGCCAAGAAACTGGATATTTTACAATATCCTAAGGCCTCCTAAAGAGGCAGCTACTTTACCAATTCATGAGATCCTTTATGATCACATGTTGGGCATATGGGAGACACCTCTTACTACCTCCCCTCATTCTCGCAGGTTGGACACCATGTACCGTGTTCCTCCTTGTCCTGGCATTCATAAGACTCAGCTTCCTCACCACTCTATTGTGGTGGAGTCTGCTATGAAGAAGATAAAGAGTGCAAAAAGACACTCATCTAATCCTCCAGGAAGAGAATGCAGAACCTTGGATGCTTTTGGCCGGAGAATCTTCCAGGCCAATATGCTTACTGCCAGAATCAACTCCTATAGTCTCTATATGGGGATGTTTCTAAAGGAAGTTACAGATCATCTGCAAACTTTGTCTCCTTTTGTCTCAGAAGATAAAAGGGAGGAGTTTCTCACCTGGCTTAAACATGCCCAGGATGTTTCCAAATTTTCCAACCGTGCAGCCTTTGACTCTTTTGAGTGTGCCAGCAGAGCCTCGGCTATTGCCATAGGTGCATGCAGACTTGCTTGGTTACAAGCTTCTGATTTGGAACCCTGGGTCCAGGATGGATTAGGAAATCTTCCTTGTACAGGTGAAAACCTTTTTGGCAAGGATTGGCAAGCAAAGGCCACTCAGATGGATGCTGAGAATTCTGCCTTAGATAGACTTTCAAAGTCTACTTCTGCTCCTGTTAGAAAAAGGTTATTCAAAAAGGCTTTCTTTCCCAAAAAAGGGAAATAATATCCTGGTTATGGTCACCTGGCATCTTCTGCAGGTCGTTTTGCTGCAAAGCGTCAGCAACAACCTAAACAAGCCAAGCCAAAGGCTGCAAGGACTGCTACAGCCCAACAGCCTCAGCCTCCTCAGGGCCTTTGACTTACAACTAGAGAACTTAGCCTTTCTGGCGCTAGAAGAACCAGAGCCTCTCACCATTCCAGGAAGGTTAGCTCACTTTGCTCCCAGATGGGAACAAATCACAGCAGAGCAATGGAGCCTCTCCATCATAAGGGAGAGGTACAAGCTTCATTTCTTAAACCTTCCTCCTCACACCATGGTGAAACAGTTCAATTCTCCAACATCTCTCCTCGACCTTCTGGGCCAGGAAATTGCTACCCTTCTTACCCAAAGGGCAATAGGAGAAGTACCCCTTCTTCAACAGGGTTCAGGGTTCTACTCCCCCTATTTTCTTATCCCAAAGAAAACAGGGGGCTACAGACCCATATTAGATTTCAGAGAATCGAACAAGTTTCTATGCAAGGAGAAATTCAAGATGATTTCTCTCGGTGCTCTCCTTCCATACCTTCAGAGTCAGGATTGGCTTTGTTCTCTAGATCTCAAGGATGCATACATCCATGTCCTCATCCATCCAACACACAGAATGTTCCTTCAGTTCCTTTATCAGGGAAAGCACTACCAATACAGAGTGCTTCCTTTTGGTCTGGCCTCTGCTCCAAGAGTGTTCACAAAATGCATGGCAGTGGTAGCTGCATTTCTACGCACTCTAGGAATATTTGTATTCCCATATCTGGACGACTGGCTCATCCGAGCTCCATCCCAGACAGAGGCCCAGGCTTCCCTTGCCTGCACAAGGCGTGTTCTTCAGTATCTGGGACTGGTAATAAACATCCCAAAATCACATCTCACCCCTACTCAGTCATTAGAGTTCATAGGGGCCTTGCTGGATACCACAACTGCAAGGGCCTATCTTCCCCAAGCCTGTTGCCTCCGATTGGTGCAGTTAGCCTCACAAGTTCAGTTAAAGTCCCATTTAACTGCTCGAGAGATGTTACAACTGTTAGGCCACATGGCATCCACCGTGCATGTGGTTCCTTACGCATGCCTTCACATGCGAGCAGCTCAGTGGACTCTGTCCACCCAATGGACCCAGGCATCAGGGTGCCTATCAGACAAAATAGCAACCTCCAGTCGCCTCTTTTGGTCTCTCCAGTGGTGGAAGTCCACTCAGAATCTGTTGCTGGGGTCCCCCTTTCAACAGTTGCTACCCCAAGCAACCCTTCCAACAGATGCCTCTCCAAGGGGTTGGGGAGCTCATCTACAAGATCTCTCCACCCAGGGCATCTGGTCTCCACAGGAGACATCTCTACAGAACCTCTTGGAGCTCAGAGCAATTTTTCTACTCTCAGAGTCTTCCACACCCTGCTCAGCTACAAGACAGTCCTCATCCACACGGACAACCAAGTAGCCAAGTTCTACGTGAACAAGCAGGGCGGGACTGGCTCTCTGTCGCTTTGCAACGAAGCTTTGAGATTGTGGGCCTTCGCCAGAGAGCATCAAATTCATCTCATGGCAGTGTACCTTCCAGGGGTTCAAAACTCTTGGGCAGACAGACTCAGTCGAGTTCTGCTTCCACACGAATGGTCCCTCCATGGGGACCACATAGCCAGGATCTTTCGAATTTGGGGAACCCCGGACATAGACCTGTTTGCAAGTCCGTGGAATGCCAAACTTCCCCGGTTCTGTTCCAGGATTCCGTGTCAGGGAGTTCAGGCCAGGGATGCCTTCCTCCTCCATTGGGGGCAAGACTTCCTCTATGCCTTTCCACCCATTCCCCTAATTTCCAAGACACTGTTCAAGCTTCAGAGAGACAAGGGGTCTATGATCCTCATAGCTCCACGTTGGCCACGCCAAGTGTGGTACCCTCTACTTCTTCATCTCTCTCAAGCTCCCTCCCTGGACTTGGGATCTGCTCCAGACCTCCTGTCCCAGAAGGAGGGAACGTTGTGGCACCCAAATCCCCAGTCTCTTCATCTCAGGGCCTGGTTGCTGAAGGCCTAGACCTTCAAGATTTGCATCTTTCTCAGCAGGTGAAGGATATCCTTCATGTTTCCAGAAAGCCTTCCACTAGACGTTCCTATGCTTTTAAATGGAAAAGGTTTACCATTTGGTGTGCAGAGAAGGGCCTTAACCCTCTTGCAATACCTCTGAATTCTTTACTAGAGTATTTACTGCATTTATCCCATGCAGGCCTTAAAACGAATTCAGTAAGAGTCCATTTGAGTGTTATTGCAGCATCTCTTAAGCCTCTCAATGGACATCCTATTTCCTCTCATCCTCTTATTGCAAGATTCATGAGAGGCCTTCTTTTAACTAAACCTCCCATGAGACCACCTCCAGTGGCATGGGATTTGAATTTGGTTCTTGGCCAGCTCATGAAGCCACCCTTTGAACCCTTAGCCACTACCTCCTTGAAATTCCTTTCCTGGAAGTTTATTTTTCTCATTGCAGTCACCTCAGCTCGCCGTATCAGTGAACTGCAAGCCTTGGTGGCTAATCCTCCTTATACAAGGTTCCATCATGACAAGGTAGTCCTCAGGACTAATCCACACTTTATGCCTAAAGTGGTCTCACCTTTTCATCTGAACCAGGAGGTGTATTTACCTGTCTTTTTTCCAGGACCTCATGCATCAAGTGCAGAGAGGAATCTTCATACCCTGGATTGTAAGAGAGCACTTGCTTTTTACTTACAAAGGACACAGCAACATAAAAAGTCCTCTCAACTCTTTGTTGCTTTTGATCCCTCTCATTTAGGACTTCCAGTCTCTAAGAGAACTCTGTCCAATTGGATTGCTCAGTGTATTTCCTTCGCCTACCAGAGTAAGAACCTTTCTCTGGAGGGCCATGTCACAGCTTACAATGTGAGGGCCATGGCAGCCTCTATGGCTCATCTAAACTCTGTGTCCATCGACCAAATCTGTCGAGCGGCCACCTGGGCCTCGGTTCATACCTTTACAGCCCATTACTGCTTGGACAAGGACTCCCGCCGGGATGCCTTGTTTGGTCAGGTTGTTCTCAAACACCTGTTCCATACCTAATCAACTCCTACCCCACATCCCTGGTTGGATGCCCGAGATCCATGGGGGGAGGTAGAGCCCTTCTCAGGGACTCACAACCTTGGAGAGATCTCCCTGGCATCTCTAGCTGGGGAGTCCCCATATGTGAAGTCTCATTCC
This sequence comes from Ichthyophis bannanicus, assembly GCA_033557465.1. NCBI lineage: Eukaryota > Metazoa > Chordata > Amphibia > Gymnophiona > Ichthyophiidae > Ichthyophis > Ichthyophis bannanicus. Next base: position 920,186,318 of record CM066035.1, on the reverse strand, counting down.
TGCTTGTTCCTGGAGATAGCACAGTTACTTACCTGTAACAGGTGATCTCTGGGAACAGCAGGAATAAGTCTTCACAACCCACCCACCTCCCCTAGGAGTTGTATCTCTCTATCTATCTTTCCTTTCCTCTCTCTCTCTTTGTCTCAGCTTAAAACTCAAACTGGAGAGAGGCGGTTAGGAAAGGCGGGAAGGCAGCACGCAGGCGCTGTGGGATGCTCCCAAAAGCTTTCTTTCTGGACGCTGGGGAGCGTTCCCGCTCAGGCTCCGTCTGTACCGACGATACCCATATGTGAAGACTTATTCCTGCTGTTCCCTGAGATCACCTGTTACAGGTAAGTAACTGTGCTATCTGGCAGTGCATATTTCCTTACTTGGGCCAAAGTCTGATCTAAGTCTGTCCCTCATTGGAGATCTGTTATGACTCTGGTGAAAGCACTTCTTCTCCTGAGAAACTCACCTGCTTTGGTGAGCATAATAGGTGCAATCAAAGAGCCAGCAGGTATCAGTGAGAACCGTGTTGAAAATGTTGGGCTACATGACCTTCATATTTAACTCCCATGGCACATCGTCATTTGAACAGTCGTAAATAGAAACTCCTGAATGTGAATTAAATATTATTATTAAGGACCTCAAAACAATTGAGCAGAAGTTACTTTTAGCAAGAGAGACAAAAAATTAATTCAGGCTACAAAGCCAGAATTGCTCAGAAATCATCATTGGTCCTTATTTTAATGCAGGCCTGTACCAGGCCATCCCACAGTTATTATTAAATATCCGCTTTCACTTATAATCTATTTTCTTAATTTATCATTTTTTCTTCTTTTTCTTTCCTTTTTTTATAATAGCATAATACTTGATTATTGCACAGTTAGTACTGCCGGTAATTCTCAATGACTGAAGTAAAAATCAGGAAACAAGCATGTTTTAACAAATCCATCTGACACAGTATTGTGTTTTGAACTTATCTGTGTCAGGAATGAAGTGTCTGCAAAAGATCTTTAACAATGACTCTTTAGTAGCGCCACATCTGTCCTTACTCCGGCCGATTGTAGGTGGACAATCCAGAATACTCAACAGTAATTCTTTTGGGAAATTTAAAGATGGCGTCAGCATGTCACAAGATATATTTAGCCAGTCATAAGGGCTTATAATATAATCAAGGGAAATTCAAAGCAGTCTCATCCAATCTATAGCTTGATTAAGTCTAGAAGGCTCAATTGAGCATAAGCAAGAGATCCAAGAGTGTTCACGTTCATTCAGTCTCCTTTCATTGTCACCTCCCTTCCAGATAGGACAAAGCTGATCCAACACATGCCAGCGGAGATCAGCAATAACATGACCAGATTTAATCCAGTGGGCTACTAGCGGAGCTATTTCAACACCATTCAGCTCTTATGTTCTTTAAGTCGTGAGTGAATTTTATATATCTCCAGGAACAAGCAGGAATGTAGTCATCACATATGGGTATCGTCGGTACCGACGGAGCCCGCGCGGGAACGCTCTCCAGCGTCCAATCAGAACGCTTTTGGGAGCATCCCACAGCGCCTGCGTGCTGCCTTCCCGCCTTTCCCAACTGCCTCTCTCCAGTTCTTCTTTTTCCGCGGAGCCAGCAGGTCGTGTTTCCTGTCACCGCAGAAGAATTTCTTTTTTCTTTATTTCCTTTTGTGGTCGCGTCTGCCTTCTTCAACGCTCTACCGGTACCGCCGGTCTTTTCTTTCTTATTTCTGTAAAAAATAAATAAATAAATTTCTTTTTTTCTTTTCTTCAGGTGCACCCGCCTTTTTTGGGCCTTAGGCCCAAAAACTTTTCCTCAACATGGAAAAACCTGCCTCAGGTTTTAAAAAGTGCACCAAGTGTGGCGGTACCATTTCCGTCACCGACACCCATGAATGGTGTTTAAAATGTTTAGGTCCTGACCACTCCATCACGGATTGTGTGTCCTGTGCCATGATGTCTAAAAGAGGTCGGCAGAACCGAGCTACCAAGCTCAGTACCCTGTTTCCCTCTGATGCGGCTTCGGTGGCATCGACGTCTTTCAGGGCTGCTGCTTCCTCCCGTGGATCTCAGGTAACTAAACATAAATCCAGCCATTCCTCAAAGGGTAGATCTCCTTCTAAGCATCGAGATGCCTCTGGCGTTGCCCTCCAGGATTCTGCATCGGCAAAATTACCCCGGCGGGAGGCTTCAGCTTCCAAAGCATTATCGGGGTTCCAGGATGTTCTCGATGGCTCGGCCTCGACAGATCTCCTGGTGCCATGCTCTGGGGTACCGGTGGTCTCCACCGGTATCGACATCCAGGCATTGGCGGCGTCCATGGACCAGAGAATTCTGACTATGGAACATAGTCTGGCGGCTTTCCTTGCGGCATCGACGCCCTTGGTACCGCGACAGACAACTCCACCGGTACTGGCACCGGCATCGGTATCGGCATTGGTACCGATACCGATAGCATCGGCATCGGTGTCTGCTCTGCCGGTACCCTGTCCTCCGAGGCCCTCCGGTACCGTTTCTCCAGTACCGGTTATTCCCGGTACCGATCTTGGTCGGTACGGGTATCGGGCTCTACAGGAGCAGCCGGACAGACGATACTGCGAGTCCTCAGAAGAATCTGAGGATTTTGAAAGTTCTGTTGATGCAGCGATGCTTCTTCCAGAGGAGTCCTCCTCCCCTAAACGCAGGATGTCTCCTCCAGAGGACATGTCCTTTCAGGACTTCATCAGGGAGGTGGCTCGGGGCCTCTCCATTACTGTGGCCCCTGAAACAGAGCCAAGGGCCAAGGAGTTGGAAATTTTACAATATCCCAAAACTCCTAAGGAGGCAACTACCTTACCCATTCATGAGATTCTTTATGATTTATTTATTTATTTAACATTTCTTCTATACCGCGCTATTATAATCAGCGTGGTGTACATCGAACAAAAACATACTACAATGCATCTCATGTTGAGGATGTGGGAAACACCTCTTACCACCTCTCCTCATTCTCGCAGATTGGATACTATGTATCGAGTCCCTCCTTGTCCTGGGTTGCATAAGACTCAACTTTCTCACCACTCTATTGTGGTAGAGTCAGCTATTAGAAGGATCAGAAGTGCAAAAAGACATGCCTCTAATCCTCCAGGACGTGAGTGCAAAACCCTGGATGCTTTTGGACGTAGAGTCTTCCAAGCTTCCATGCTTGCTGCAAGAATCAGTTCCTATAGTCTCTACATGGGAATGTTCCTCAAGGAGGTCACAGATAATTTACAGACTTTAAATCCTTTCATTTCTGATTTAGAGCTCTGGGTACAAGATAAATTGGGAAATATCCCTTGTACTGGTGAGAACCTGTTTGGTAAAGATTGGCAGGAAAAAGCCAATGAAATGGATGCTGAAAATTCCACCTTGGATAGACTATCCAAGTCCACTGCTGATCCTGTTAGAAAAAAGTTGTTCAAGAAAACATCTTTTTCTAAAAAGAAAAGATTTTATCCTGCTTATGGTCAGCAGGCATCTTCTGCAGGTCAGTTTTCAAGCAAACGTCAGCAACCACCCAAACAGAAGAAAGCAAAGGCTGCTAGGCCTCCACTGGCCCAGCAGCCTCAGCCTCCTCAGGGCCATTGACTTTCAGCTAGAGAACTTAGCCTTTCTGGTTCTGGAAGGACCAGAACCGTCCACCATTCCAGGAAGGTTATGTCATTTTGCCCCCAGATGGGGGCAAATAACAGAGCATTGGACACTCTCCATCATAAAGGAGGGGTACATACTTCATTTTTCAAGCATGCCCCCTCACACAATAGTGAAGCAGTTCAATTCTCCGACCTCTCTCATCGACCTGTTAGGTTAAGAGGTTGCCATTCTTCTTGCCCAAGGGGCAATAGAAGAAGTACCTCTTCATCAACAGGGCATAGGGTTTTATTCCCCTTATTTTCTTATTCCAAAGAAAACAAAGGGTTACAGACCTATCTTAGATCTCAGAGAATTGAACAAATTCCTTGTCAAGGAGAAATTCAAAATGATTTCTCTCGGAGCTCTGCTACCATACCTTCAGAGTCAGGATTGGCTTTGTTCTCTAGATCTCAAGGAGGCGTACACCCATGTCCTCATCCATCCAACCCACAGAAGGTTCCTTTGGTTCCTTTTTCAAGGATAGCACTGCCAATACAGGGTACTTTCTTTTGGTCTGGCCTCAGCACCAAGGGTGTTCACGAAATGCATGGCTGTGGTGGCAGCATTTCTCCGCACTCTAGGAATATTCGTCTTCCCTTACTTGGACGACTGGCTCATTCGAGCTCCAACACAGTCAGAGGCCAAGACTTCTCTATCCTGCACAATGCGTATCCTGCAATATTTAGGGCTGATAATAAACATCCCAAAATCCAGTCTAACTCCCACTCAGTCTTTAGAGTTCATAGGAGCTTTTCTGGATACCACAAGGGCAAGGGCCTGTCTTCCCCAGGCCCATTGCCTTTGCTTAGTGCAGTTAGCTTCTCAAGCAGTGCTAAAGCCTCATCTAACTGCTCGAGAAATGTTGCAATTACTAGGCCACATGGCATCCACCGTGCATGTGGTTCCATATGCTCGCCTCCACATGAGGGCAGCTCAGTGGACTTCATCCACCCAATGGACCCAGGCATCAGGGTGCCTGTCAGACAAAATAGCAAACACAGGTCGCCTCATTTTGTCCCTCCAATGGTGGAAGTCCACTCAAAACCTTTTGCTGGGGTGCCCCTTTCAACAACCCTTACCCCAAGTAACTCTCACGACAGATGCTTCTCCAAAGGGTTGGGGAGCTCATCTGCAAGACTTCTCCACCCAGGGCAGGGGTGTCAAACTCAAATACACAGTGGGCCAAAATGTAAAACTTGAACAAAGTCGCGGGCCAGCATTGAACAAATGAACCTTTTAATATGGACCCAAACAAGATTTGCTTTAACATTGAATATGAAGCAACACTTATTACTATACAATTTATAACTTAATAGTTCAGATATGCAAAAACCAATTTCAAATAAAAAAAACCATCAATGACATTCATTTATTAAATAAGATTTAAATAATAATAAATAATAATTTTTAAAATAAAATAACAATAATAAAATTAATCAACCATTCAAGCCCATGTCTTGGAGTAGCAAGAAAAAGTGCATAAAGAAAACGTTAATTATTGCTCAGTTTGCTGCACACTGATCTAATCTGATGTGCCCAAGCCAGATACCTGGCATCTCTTCTTGGATGATAGTTCATCAATGTCTGGGCTCAGGCTTTGAGCTGAGGAAATCCTCAGTATCGAGCGAAGGTGTTCATCAGTCAGACGTCTCCTGTGAGATGTTTTGGTCATCTTCATCGAGGAGAAAAGTTGCTCACATAGATAAGTGCTGCCGAACATGGAGAGCATCTGAGCAGCTTGGGTGCGGAGCTGAGGCATTGTGTCAGGGATGAACTGTGTAAACTGGGCGGCGCCCACAGCATCATACTTTGACTTCAGCGTGTCATTACACTGGAGTTCAATTAGCTCCATTTGGAGGTTGGTTGGTGCGTTTTCCACATTAACTGCAAAGGGATTACTGAGCAGTTCAAACCTACATTTCTGGACATCAAAGTCGGCAAATCGCCGGCTAAACTCAGCGCCGAGTACACTGAGTTTTTCAGCAAACTGTGCGCATGGGAACAAGTTGGTAAAGAACTGCGTTTTCATGGTTTGGCAGCAGGGAAAATGGCCAAGGTTTCCTTGCAGCATCTGATTCTCCCACAGGCACAGTTTAGTTTTAAAAGCCCTCACTGCAGCGTACATGTCTGTGATGATGCGCCCCCGCCCCTGAAGCTGCAGGTTCAGCGCATCGAGATGGCTCGAGATGTCACACAGAAAGGCCAGCTCACACAGAAACTTTTTCTCCCGAAGCTCTGCTGTGTCCTTCCCTTTGCTTTCCAGAAACTGACATATTTCCTCATGCAGCTCAAAACATCTATTCAGTACTTTTCCTCGGCTTAACCATCTCACCTCTGTGTGATACGGCACGTCTGCGTATTCCGAACCACACTCCTCCAGAAAAGACTTAAACTGGCGGTGATTCAGACCTTTGGCTCTTATAAAGTTAACTACTTGTGTTACTGTGGTCATAACATGTTCCATCTTTAGGGCTTTGCCACACAATGATTCCTGATGTATGATGCAGTGATAAACAGTTAGTTCACCTGCACAGTTCTCTTCCTGCATCTTCTCCCGGACCCTGCCCACCAGTCCACTTGTTTTACCGCACATCGCTGGCACACCATCTGTCGTTAATCCCACGAGTTTATCCCACAGCAGCTTTATTTCAGTTACGCATTTGGAAACCTCCTCAAAAATGTCCTTTCCTGTGGTTGTGCCATGCATTGATTTGAATCCCAATAGCTCCTCCGTAACACACATATTTGAGTCCACTCCACAGATGAAGACTGACAGCTGAGCAGTATCAGATGTGTCGCTGCTCTCATCCACAGCAAGGGAGAATGCAACGAAATCTTTTCCCTTTTCCAAAAGCTGGTCATACAGATTGGTGGCAAGATCACATGTGCGATCAGCTACTGTGTTTCTGCTCAGGCTCACGTTTGAAAAGGCTTGCTTTTTCTCTGGGCACACGATGTCACAAACTTTCAACATGCACTTTTTCACAAACTCTCCCTCATTAAAGGGCCGGGCTGATTTTGCGATCTCTGCTGCCACAATATAACTAGCCTTTACAGCAGCCTCACTTTGTGATGTGGCTTTTTTGAACATATTCTGTTGTGAAACCAAACTTCTTTTCATCTCCTCCACTTTCTGGCTCCTTTGAGTCATGTCCAGGTCCTTGTACTTGTCATGGTGTTTTGTTTCATAGTGTCGTCGAATGTTATACTCCTTAGTTATAGCCACGTTGACTCCACAAATCAGACAAACAGGTCTGTCTTTTACATATGTAAACAAATATTCTGTCTCCCACCTGTCCAGAAAGTTCCTGTTGTCTGCTTTCTTTTTGCCATTTTTGGGAAGGGGTTCCACAGTGACAGTTGTAGCTTGAGATCGCTATGACTTCTGCCACACAGGAGAGGGCGTTTCTGGGATCTGTCCTGATTGACGCGCCAAAACAACAGCAAGGCATTATGGGATTTGTAGTATTAGCGATGAATGAATGCGCTGTATAATACCGGCGGGCTAGCTCTAGTAGTCATTTGGTATAGCCTCGCGGGCCAAATATAATTACACTACGGGCCAAATTTGGCCCGCGGGCCAGAGTTTGACACCTATGACCCAGGGCATCTGATCTCCGCAAGAGAGTTGTCTACATACCAATCTCTTGGAACTCAGAGCAATTTTCCTGGCTCTGCAAGTGTTCCACACCCTGCTCAGCTACAAGACAGTCCTGATCCACACAGACAATCAAGTAGCCATGTTCTTTGTGAACAAGCAGGGGGGAACGGGCTCTCTGTCGCTTTGCAACGAAGCTTTGCGACTATGGGCCCTCGCCAGAGAGCATCAGATTCATCTGCTAGCAGTATATCTTCCAGGCATTCAAAACTCTTGGGCGGACAGACTCAGTCGAGTTCTGCTTCCACACGAGTGGTCTCTGCATGCAGACTAGGTGACCAGGATATTTCAACTTTGGAGAACCCAGGACATAGACCTCTTTACAAGTCCGTGGAATGCCAAACTTCCCCGGTTCTGTTCCAGAATTCCGGCTCAGGGGGCTCAGGCCAAGGATGCTTTCCTCCTTTACTGGGGTCAAGACTTCCTGTATGCCTTTCCACCCATTCCCCTAATTCCGAAAACCCTCTTCAAGCTTCAGAGAGACAGAGGCCACATGGTTCTCATAGCAAGTGTGGTACCCTCTGCTTCTACATCTCTCTCAAGCTCCCTCCCTGGAGTTCGGGTTTGCTCCAGATCTCCTATCTCAGGAGAACGGACTGTTATGGCATCCCAATCCCCAGTCTCTGCATCTCAGGGTTTGGTTGCTGAAGGCCTAGATCTCCAAGATCTTAATCTTTCTCAACAAGTGAAAGATGTTCTTTACGCTTCCAGAAAACCTTCCACTAGAAGTTCTTATGCTTTCAAGTGGGAAAGGTTTACTATTTGGTGTTCGGAAAAGGGTCTTAACTCCCTTGCGATACCTCTGCAATCTTTGCTGGAGTATCTCCTCTATTTATCTAATGCAGGCCTTAAGACAAATTCAGTAAGAGTCCATTTTAGTGCTATTGCAGCTTCTCTTAAACCTCTAAATGAACAGCCTATTTCCTCTCATCCTCTCATAGCAAGATTTATGAGAGTCCTCCTTCTAACTAAGCCTCCCATTAGACTACCTCCGGTGGCATGGAACTTTAAACCTGGTTCTTGGGCAGCTCATGAAGCCACCTTTCGAACCTTTAGCTACCACCTCCTTAAAATTCCTTTCTTGGAAGGTTATCTTTCTCATTGCAATCACATCAGCACGCCGCATTAGTGAGTTGCAAGTGCTAGTAGCTAATCCACCTTATACAAGGTTCCATCATGACAAGGTGGTCCTTAGGATTCATCCACACTTTATGCCTAAGGTGGTCTCGCCTTTTCATCTAAAGCAAGAGGAGTGGAGGAGTGGCCTAGTGGTTGTGGCAAGGTACTTCAGGCCGGAAGGTCGGGGGTTCAAATCCCACTAGAGGACAGCAACCTTGGGCCGGAAGGACTGGGCTTTCTAGTCCCACAGGTGCTCCTTGTGGTCTTGGGCAAGCCACTTAACCCTCCATAGCCCATGTTCCCTGTAAAATAGTTATCTCCAAGTTATAATGCCCTGTTCAATGTAATTTCAGTTTGTTCAATGTAAACCGCACTGATGCAGAATAGCGCGGTATATAAGAGAATGTAAATAAATAAATACCTACCTGTCTTTTTTTCCAGGGCCTCATGCATCAAATGCAGAGAGGAATCTTCATACCCTGGACTGTAAAAGAGCTCTAGCTTTTTACTTACAAAGAACACAGCAACATAGAAAGTCCTCTCAACTCTTTGTTGCTTTTGATCCTTCTCATTTGGGACTTCCAGTCTCCAAGAGAACACTATCTAACTGGATTGCTCAGTGTATTTCCTTCGCCAATCAGAGTAAGAACCTTTCTCTGGAAGGCCATGTCACAGCTCACAATGTGAGAGCCATGGCAGCCTCAATGGCTCATCTGCACTCTATGTCTATTGACGACATCTGTCGAGCAGCCACTTGGGCCTCGGTTCATACCTTCACATCTCATTACATCTTGGACAAGGACTCCCGTCGGGATGCCTTGTTTGGTCAGGCTGTTCTCAAACACCTGTTCCATACCTAATCAACTCCTGCCCACCATCCCTGGTAGGATGCCAGAGATCCATGGGGGGAAGTGGAGCCCTTTTCAGGGACACACAACTTCTGGGGTCTCTCCCTGGCACCTAAAGCTAGGGAGTCCCCATATGTGATGACTACATTCCTGCTTGTTCCTGGAGATAGCATAGTTATTCACCTGTAACAGGTGATCTCCGGGAACAGCAGGAATTTAGTCCTCACAACCCACCCACCTCCCCTAGGAGTTGTATCTCTCTATCTCTTTCCTTTCCCCCTCTCTCTCTTTGTCTCAGCTTTAAAACTCAACTGGAGAGGGGCATTTGGGAAAGGCGGGATGGCAGCACGCAGGTGCTGTGGGATGCTCCCAAAAGCATTCTGATTGGACGCTGGGGAGCGTTCCCGCACGGGCTCCATCGGTACCGACGATACCCATATGTGAGGACTAAATTCCTGCTGTTCCCGGAGATCACCTGTTACAGGTGAGTAACTATGCTTTAGTGTGACCAACATAAATCTAGGGGCAAGGGCAAACAATTGTCTATAGCCCACATCGAGTCACAATCAGTATAGCCCCTGTGGGTATACACAGTGCCGTCAGCATGAAGCCAGGATGGTCCTGTCAATGCAGAAGCGCAGCAAGAACAGTGACCGCATGTATAGTGGTCCACTTGGTCATGAACAGTAACATCAGACAAAGAAAAGCTTGTTAAGCGTTCCCCCAAATTACGCCAACATTTAAAGACGATCTTTGGGAATTCATTCAAGGCAGAATGCAGAGCAAGAGCAGTCTCAGTAGACCCTGAACATGTAGTGGGTAGAGGCCACCCACAGACTCAATGATGACATCTTTGTCACCAGACCCCTTGGGGAGCCTCTCTCCTGGTGAATGGTCTCTTTGAATCTAGCCAAGAGCTTGCCTTTTCAGGAGCCCCCTTACCAAAACTTACTACCACCAATGCATCCAAACTGGGTTGTGGTGCCCATCTTGATGGGTTCCACACTCAGGGGTTGTGGTCTGATCAGAAGAGTCTCCTTCAGATCAATTTCCTGGAACTGAGCCATTTTGAATGCTCTAAAGCCTTTCAGAGATCTGCCAGTGAACAATATTGTAATGATTCAAACTGACAATCAAGTTGCCATGTTTTACATAAACAAGCAAAGAGGAACAGGCTTGTCCCCTTTGTTGTGAGCTCATCAGGCTATGGAACTTTGTCATCTCTCATGGGTTGACACTCAGGCCACATACTCTGACAGACTGAGTCAATGCCGAGTATCTTTCGAGATTGGGGTGCTCTTGAGTGGACCTGTTTTCCACTCCCTAGAACAGACTAGTCCCTCTGTTCCCCAGAGTAGGGTCATTCAGCAATCTAGCCTTGGATGCTTTAGAACATAAGATACGCCATACTGGGTCAGACCAAGGGTTCATCAAGCCCAGTATCCTGTTTACAACAGTGGCCAATCCAGTCACAAGGACCTGTCGGGTTCCCAAAAGGTATACAGATTCCATGCTGCTTGTCCCAAGGGTAAGCATTGGATTTCTCCAGTTCACTTTAATAATGACTTATGGACTTTTCCTCCGGGGACTTGTCCAAATCTCTATTAAACACAGCTACACTAACAGCTTTTACTGCATCCTCTGCTAATGAATTCCAGAGTTTGATTACACGTTGAGTGAAAAAATATTTTCTCTGGAGTGGGGGATGGGTCTTCTGTATGTATATCTGCCCATTCCTTTAATAGCAATAACTCACCTGATACTCCAAAAGGACAAGGGCACCATGATTCTCACTGCACTTTTTGGCCTAGACAACTTTTGTTTGCTCTTCTCCAGTCTTCCCAGACCTTTCCATCAGAAGACTGATACATCTGGGCCACTTTCCAACCATGATTTCGCAAGATCAGGGGTAACTTCTGCATCACAATGTCAAGTACCCAGCCCTCACAGCTATAATGTTGAGAGGCAAGAGTTTCACACTCTGAACCTGCCAGTTGGAATAGCCCATGTCGTCTTAGCTTCCAGGAGAGTTTCCACTAGAAGATCTTATGGTTTCAAATGGGGAGGTTTGCCATCTGCTATGAGGGATAGACCCTGGATCCCCCTTCTCCTGTCCCCCACAAAAAACTGCTTGAATATTTTCTGCAATTCTCAGAGTCTGGTTTCAAGACCAACTTGATAAGATTTCACCTCAGTACTATTGGCATTTACGACCATCATATAGAAGGGAAACCTATCTCTCTACAGTCTTTAGTCTCCCACAGTGTCTTGGGATCTCAGTGTGGTTTTAGCTCAGCTGATGAAAGTTCCTTTTGAGCTGCTTCATGACCTGGAAGGTTCTTTGGTGGCAGTAACTTCAATATGCAGAGTAAGTGAGCTCTAGGCTGTAGTAACATTAATAGTATGGTATTGTGTATTCATCTGGAATTTCTTCTAAAATTGGTGTTGGACTTCCATCTTAACCAGTCAGTCATCCTGTCAGCATTTTTCCTAAGACCCCTATGCTTACAAAGGGGAACGTGTACTGAATGCTGGATTGCAAAAGAGCCTTAGCCTTCTACCTGAAGCAGATTAAAGCCCATAGAAAGTCCATCTAGATTTTCATTTCTTTTGACTCCAATATATTGGGAGGCTGCTGTTAAAAAATATTCTCTCAATTTAGTTAGCGGACGAGCTAGCCTTTGCTTATGCCCAGGCAGGTCTGATACTTTGAGGGTCATGTTTTGGCTCATAGTGTCCAAGTTATGGTTCTGTCAGTGACCCTCCATGGAAGAGATTTGCAAGGCTGTGACCTGGACCTCAATCCACAGATTCATATCTCACCACTGCTTAGAGAGGGATTCTTCATACGACATAATTTTCTGTCAATCTGTTCTTTGGAATCTGTTTGAGGTTTAGAATCCAATTCTATTCCCTGCTAGGCCCAGTTTTCTTTTCTTTTGCTCTGTTTGCGCCCACCCCCCCCCCCCCCAAATATAAAAAAACAAAAACAGGAGAGCACTCATGAAGCATTTCAAGCACTTCCTATTTTGTGCCAGCTTCTTGCTGCATTTGGTTCTTTTTTTTTTCCTTTGGGGCAGCCTGTAGCTAGGGATTCCAGATACAAGGAAGTTACTGACCTGTAGCAGATATCCTGCATGGGACAGCAGGATAAGTCCTCACAACTCACTCTCCTCCCCTTGGTACAGCTTTTAATGCGATTACGGATCTTGGGTGCATTGACGGCAGGTGGGAATAGGTATGCATGCTTGGTGAGCTTTATAAAAGTTTCTAGAAGGAGCTGGGGAAATTGCTGCACGGGGCTCTATTGGAGATGTCATCCTTGCGTGAGGACTTAACCTGCTACAGGTCAGTAAACTTGTTTTCTCTCCACAGACATTCCTGAACATGTTTGTCGATAGCAATCAAGATGCACGAAGACGGTCCGTGAATGAGGATGACAACCCTCCCTCTCCTATTGGGGGGGACATGATGGATTCCTTGATTTCACAGCTTCAGCCTGAGCAGCAAGTGCAGCCACAGCAGCAGGTATCATGTTGTGCAGCTTACACAGGGCAAGACGGAATCCTGTTTTGGAATGGGAGAAGGGAATTGAAGAAAGTGATGCCCTTGGGGGGAGGGGTAAGGTCTGGAGTGTGCAAAATAGAGGCTAGAAATAACCACACATTCACTAAACTTCGGAGAAGCTTCTGCCATCACGACACTGGATGAATCTCATTTGCAGTTGCTTAGTAGTTTAGTTATTTTAATTCAGTGGAGCTCATCAGCTTGAGGATATGTAAATGTCTGGGTATATGAAAGCTTTTGTAGGTAACAAGCTTTTGAAGTACACAATAGTGGCTAGATCATTTCCACTAGACTTGGGTCACCTTCCTCTTTTTCTCCTGCTAAATGAGAAAATCTGAGGTATCTTGAGCCATCACCCTGTATTTTCTCCTTGGAGTCCTGTGTGTCTCCTCTCTTACTTCATCTGAAGACTTAGCTCAGGTTCCTGTCCCAGCCAACAGTCTTTGAATAGAAAGGCGTGCTGTTTCTTAGCAGTCCTTGCCTTTCAACCGATCCTTGTCACGTGAGAGAGTTTTTGGAATCCTCTGGATATGAGCTGTTTGCCTATGCCCTTGGAAGAAAGGGTGATGGGGAAGCATTTACTAAACTGTTCCATAAACCAGCTATAAACTCTTGCCTACTGTTGTTCAGGCTTGCATTTTTTTGTTATTACAATATACTCTTTCATTTCCAAGCAATTTCCAAAGCAGTCAGGAACAACAGGAGCGTATCCTCTGACGTCCCCACCTACATCCTATCACAACACAGTGACCCCGTCTCCCTCCATTATGTACTCCCAGTCTCCAGGTAAAGACCTCTTCACTCTGTATGACATCTGGAAACAAGCATGAGCCTTTACAAAGCTCTTGTCTGTAAAGATTATGGGAATACGGTTTCATTAGCACACTGCTTATTTTTGTGTTGTAAGCCTTATACTAGTTTCTCCGTGAAAGAGCACTTTAAGAGACAGAATGTACAAGAAGCCTTAGTAAATTAGGTCTCCAGTCTGCAAACAATCAGGTATTGTCTTCAGTTTTTGTGAAACGTGACCGAAACGTGACCATCAATGTTCTCATGAAGCTGCGTGGAAGTACTCCACCCACTGTGCTGCTGGTAGGGGGAGGAGCCTGTTCCTTGCGACTCAGAAAGTGATATCGCAGCACTTCCCTCTACAGGCAGCAACACGGGCAGAGGACTCCCATGCAGTTTCGTAAGAATGATGATGATCAGGGTGCCATGTAGTTGAACTGTGGTTTGCTGAGTCTGATGTATGAATTCACCTCCAGCCTTAAACCTGGAAATAGGTAGTTGCAGGGACACAGCTATTGATTTTATAGTTGTCTCAGCAAAGGTGTTGCCTTGCTGTGCATGTAGAGGGGTTCTGACTACTCTTCTTGGAGTAGATTTGTAATATATGTCTCTCTTTCTTCTCTGTCTCAGGGAATCTGCATGCAGCCAGCTCCCCCAGCGGTGCCCTTAGAGCTCCCTCCCCAGCAGCATTTGGCCCAACTCCCTCCCCTTCTTCCCTCGGAATCACCATGGGGCAGACAGCCAACTTTGCCAGCCCACATGGTGAGTGTTTTGTGCAAGAAGGTGACTACTCCTTGACTAGCACAGGCTTAGTGTGTATGCTGCTGTCTCTCTGTTTAATGTACGGCATATGAACAAGATAAACAAAACCTCTCTGACCTGTAGAATACTTGAAATGCTCTTACCCAGATTTCCAGCCTCGGCTCTGTGAATCTTGGCTTCACAGATAGATGCTATTAGAAAACAAATATTTCATGCAATGTGTGCCTTCGAGTCAATGCTGACTGCTGGTGACCCAGCAGCTCCTGGGTTTTCTTGGCAGTGTGACCGGAAGTAGATTGCCAAGCTTTCTTCCGAGGCAATGGAGGGTTAAGTGACTTGCCCAAGGCCACAAGGAGTGCTAGTGGGAATTGAACCACCTGGTCTTTTGGTTACCAAGCCAGTGCTCTAACCATTAGGCTACTCTTAAGTACCATTGGTTTATTGGTTACTTGGTTTTCTACCAACTAGAAAATTAAAAGTGCATCTATCTGTCATCAGCAACACATCATAGGAAATACAAAGCACCAGATACTCATACCATTGTAAGATTATTTGGTTTGAAATTGGTACCTAGTTTTGGCGACTCCAGTTTTGGCAAGAACAGCTGGAGGTCTTCAAGAACTCAATACAAATCATATCTAGGCTTTATGATCTGTAGCTTAGCCCAGAAGCTTTGAAGGCTAAAAGCATTTGTGAAAACCTAGGGATCAAACTCGAGCCACACTGACTCCTATATTGAGCTTTCTCAGTTTGTAGCATGGTTCATCTTAAATGAGTGAGTCTCTTTTAAATGATAAGATGCTTTTGCCATTTACCACATACTTGATTTTGGCTGCCTTTGAACTAGCACTGGTTAAACCTCATTTTAAACCTTACGCAGGTGCCATAGACCCAAGCTCACCATACACGATGATGTCGCCCAGCCAGCGTGCGGGGACTTGGCCAGGGTCTCCTCAGCTGTCAGGCCCTTCACCAGCAGCACGCTTGCCTGGAATGTCACCCGCCAACCCATCCCTTCATTCTCCAGTCCCTGATGTTTCTCATTCCCCGCGGGCTGGTTCAAGTAGGTTCTTGATAAAATACCACAATTCTGTATCCATGAGACCTTGTAAATGTCTGGCCTTTTTCTTGGTCTGTGTTGCCATCTCTTCCAGAAATCTGTGTGTACTTTTCTGTAGCATGCCTCGCTGACCGAAAGATGACTTCCTATTGCATAAAACCTATCTTGTTTTCTTGTAAAATGTTAATTTCCAACCTGTAGTGGATTTTATAATGGCATATTTTCGAGACTGAAATGCCTATAAATTAAAAAGGAATTATGTGTGTAAGACTAAGCACTGGGATCATCTGTATTGTGCTGTTTTGGTTAGACACAACAGAGTGGTCTAGTAGACTGGAAAGAATCAGGAGACATGACGCTAATAGGAAAGGCATAGTGTGACCTGACAGACTAGTTCACAAGAGAACCTCCATAGAAAATGGAGCGCAGATGAGAGAAGGGAATCTCAATAGCTTCAGTATCCTGACAGATATTATATAGGCATATGAATATTATATAGGCATAAGAATCCTCAACCAAACATCTACCACTTTCAATCAAACACAAGGCCTTCCACAGGGATCCGCGCTATCAGCACTACTATTTAATATTTACATACAACCAGTCTGTAGCATCTTTAAACGTCATGGTGTATATTATCATATTTACGCCGATGATATAATGTTCTACCTCCCATTTAAAATCCCGCACCCTCCACTACAACAAATAACAGAATGTTTTAAAGAACTAACAATATGGCTTAACGATCAGAACCTACACATCAATTTCTCAAAAACTGATGTACTATATATCACTAAAAATCAAACATATACACCTCCTAACACCATTATACTAGACAACCATGAGATCAACATAAAAAAAGAAATAAAATACCTAGGTGTGATACTTGACAATAAACTTAACATGGATTCACACATAAAATATCTGACAAAAAACATACATTACAAACTCAAGACACTGAGACAATTAAGACCATTAATACACCTACAAGACTTCATAACTATAATTCAAGCCATCATAACACCACACTTTGATTATGCAAATATAATCCTTAATGGCATCACAAAGCAAAATATGAAAAAGATACAACTAACCCAGAACATAGCAGCAAGGATAATAATGAATATAAAATCAACAGAACATATCACACCGATCCTGGCCGAACTTCATTGGCTACCCATTTACTGCAGAATAAAATATAAAATTATTTTAACCACATTTAAACTAATAAATAACTTAGCACCATCTGTACTCAATACGCTCATTAACATAGAATCAGATAAACGATCTCAAAGGAACAGAAACACAAACACCATAGCAGTTCCAAAAGATTACACAAAAGCAAGAAAACAAACCAACAAGAGGGCCTTTTCCCATTCGGCACCTTTTCTATGGAATACGCTGCCTGACAACATTCGCCAACTATCAGACTTAAAAGAATTTAGAAAAAAACTAAAAAACCCACTTATTCTCTCTACACTACAATACACTACCTAATCAGAATACACAAAGAGACACAGGTTAGCAACCATACCACAATACTACAAAACACACAAAATATATTTACCCATCACAATATTGATGATATAATTTGTAAGTACCCATAATGTAAATACGTTCTAACTTTTTACCGTTCAAATGTTATATTGTTACTTGTAAATAGTTCTACCTGTTCTATGTAAAACGACTAGGTATGTACTTCCACATACCATATAATTTACTGTTCATTGTAAACCGCACTTGATACTTGGGAAAGTGCGGTATAGAAATAAGTGTTAAAAAAATAAAAAAATAAATAAATATGTATGGGGAAAATGTTGGAATCCATACAGATCTCATGGACTCGCAGGGTACGATAAATATGATGTCTTGTTTAAGTGGAAGAATACATTTTATGACAGCATGATGAATGTTATTTTTTTCTTTCTGGACAGGTTCCCAAATGATGCCCACTAACATGCCACCACCTCGTAAGCTACCTCAGCGGTCCTGGGCAGCATCCATCCCAACCATCCTGACCCACAGTGCCTTGCACGTTCTGCTGCTGCCCTCCCCTACTCCTGGCTTAGTGCCAGCGCTAGCAGGCAGCTACCTCTGCTCACCACTCGAGCGCTTCCTGGGATCAGTTAACATGAGGCGGCATCTTCAGAGGATAATCCAGCAGGAAACGGTACGGACTCCTTCCTCCCTGCAGTACTGACAGCCCCTTTCCCTATGGCCATGCAGGACAGACTGCCTGGTAAAAATATTAATTTTAAACTATCTCCAGGAACAAGCAGGAATGAGTCTTCACATATGGGTATCGTCGGTACCGACGGAGCCTGCGTGGGAACGCTCCCCAGCGTCCAGAAAGAAAGCTTTTGGGAGCATCCCACAGCGCCTGCGCGCTGCCTTCCCGCCTTTCCCAACCGCCTCTCTCCAGTTCTTCTTTTCCGCGGAGCCAGCAGGTCGTGTTCCTGTCACCGCTGAAGAAGTTCTTTATTTTCTTTTATTTCTTTGGTCGCGCGTCTCCCTTCTTCGACGTCGGACCGGTACCGCCGGTCTTTTCTTCTTTAAAAAAAAAAAACAAAAAACTACCGTTTCCCAATTCTGTGCATTTTTTCCTTTTGGGCCTTAGGCCTAGAAAAATTTTCCTCATGGAAAAGCCCGCTTCCGGGTTTAAAAAGTGCATGAAGTGCAGCGGTACTCTTTCTATCACCGACACCCATGACTGGTGTCTAAAATGTTTGGGTCCTGACCACTCCATCACCGATTGTGAGTCCTGTTCCATGATGTCTAAAAGAGGTCGACAGAATCGAGCGGCCAAGCTCAGTACCCTGTTTCCCTCTGATGCAGCTTCGGTGGCATCGACATCTTCCAGGGCTGCTTCTTCCTCCCATGGATCTCAGGTAACCAAACATAAGTCCAGCCGGTCCTCGAAGGGTAGATCTCCCTTTAAGTATCGAGATGCCTCCGGGCTTGCTCTCGAGGATCCCGCACCGGCAAAATTACCCCGGCGGGAAGCTCCAGCTTCCAAAGCTTCATCTATGGGGTTACAGGTTGACATCGATGGCTCGGCCTCGACCGATCACCTGTTGCCATGTTCTGGGGTACCGGTGGTTTCCACTGGTACCGACATCCAGACATTGGTTGCGTCGATGGATCAGAATCTTCTGACCATGCAGCGTGCCATTACAGCATTCATACAAGCTGCGACGCCTCCGGTACCACAACAAACTCCATTGTCGGTACCTGTTCCGGCACCGATATCGGTTCTGGTGCCGGTACCGATTGCATCAACATCGGCTTCGGTGTCGACTGCAGCGGTACCCTGTTCCGTGATGCCCATCGGTACCGAATCGGTACCGATCACTCCCGATGTCGATACCACTCGGTACGCGTATCGGGCTCTGCAGGAGCATCCAGACAGGCGATACTTCGATTCCTCCGAAGACTGATGAATCAGAGGCTTCTGTCGAAGCATCAGTAATCCTTCCTCAGGAGCCCTCTTCTCCAAAAAGAAGAATTTCTCCTCCAGAAGACTTGTCTTTTCAAGACTTCATAAGGGAAGTGGCCAGGGGCCTCTCCATTTCAGTGGCCCCTGAATCAAAGCCTAGAGCCAAGAAATTGGATATTTTACAATATCCTAAGGCTCCTAAAGAGGCAACTACTTTACCAATTCATGAGATCCTTTATGATCACATGTTGGGCATATGGGAGACACCTCTCACTATCTCCCCTCATTCTCGTAGGTTGGACACCATGTACCGTGTTCCTCCTTGTCCTGGCTTTCATAAGACTCAGCTTCCTCACCACTCTATTGTAGTGGAGTCTGCTATGAAGAAGATAAAGAGTGCAAAAAGACACTCATCTAATCCTCCAGGAAGAGAATGCAGAACCTTGGATGCTTTTGGCCGGAGAATTTTCCAGGCCAATATGCTTGTTGCCAGAATCAACTCCTATAGTCTCTATATGGGGATGTTTCTAAAGGAAGTTACAGATCATCTGAAAACTTTATCTCCTTTTATCTCAGAACATAAAAGGGAGGAGTTTCTCACCTGGCTTAAACATGCCCAGGATGTTTCCAAATTTTCCAACCGTGCAGCCTTTGACTCTTTTGAGTGTGCCAGTAGAGCCTCGGCTATTGCCATAGGTGCACGCAGAGTTGCTTGGTTACAAGCTTCTGATTTGGAACCCTGGGTCCAGGATGGATTCGAAAATCTTCCTTGTACAGGTGAAAACCTTTTTGGCAAGGATTGCAAGCAAAGGCCACTCAGATGGATGCTGAGAATTCTGCCTTAGATAGACTTTCAAAGTCTACTTCTGCTCCTGTTAGAAAAAGGTTATTCAAAAAGGCTTTCTTTCCCAAAAAGGGGAAATACGTATTATCCTGTTTATGGTCAGCAGGCATCTTCTGCGGGTCGTTTTGCTGCAAAGCGTCAGCAACAACCTAAACAAGCCAAGCCTAAGGTTGCAAGGACTGCTACGGCCCAACAGCCTCAGCCTCCTCAGGGCCTTTGACTTACATCTAGAGAACTTAGCCTTTCTGGCTCTAGAAGAACCAGAGCCTCTCATCATTCCAGGAAGGTTAGCCCACTTTGCTCCCAGATGGGAACAAGTCACGGCAGAGCAATGGACCCTCTCCATCATAAGGGAAGGGTACAAGCTTCATTTCTTCAACCTTCCTCCTCACACCATGGTGAGACAGTTCAATTCTCCAACATCTCTCCTCGACCTTCTGGGTCAGGAGATTGCTACCCTTCTTGCCCAAAGGGCAATAGAATTAGTACCCCTTCTTCAACAGGGCTCAGGGTTCTACTCCCCCTATTTTCTTATCCCAAAGAAAACAGGGGGCTGCAGACCCATATTAGATCTCAGAGAATTGAATAAGTTTCTATGCAAGGAGAAATTCAAGATGATTTCTCTCGGTGCTCTCCTTCCATACCTTCAGAGTCAGGATTGGCTTTGTTCTCTAGATCTCAAGGATGCGTACACCCATATCCTCATCCATCCAACACACAGAAGGTTCCTTCGGTTCCTTTATCAAGGAAAGCACTACCAATACAGAGTGCTTCCTTTCGGTCTGGCCTCTGCTCCAAGAGTGTTCACAAAATGCATGGCAGTAGTAGCTGCATTTCTACGCCCTCAAGGAATATTTGTATTCCCATATCTGGACGACTGGCTCATCCGAGCTCCGTCCCAGTCAGAGGCCCAGACTTCCCTAGCCTGCACAAGGCGTGTTCTTCAGTATCTGGGACTTGTAATAAACATCCCAAAATCCCATCTCACCCCTACTCAGTCACTAGAGTTCATAGGGGCCTTGCTGGATACCACAACTGCAAGGGCCTATTTTCCCCAGGCCCGTTGCCTACGCTTGGTGCAGTTAGCCTCACAAATTCAGTTAAAGTCCCATTTAACTGCTCGAGAAATGTTACAACTGTTAGGCCACATGGCATCCACCGTGCATGTGGTGCCTTATGCTCGCCTTCACATGAGGGCAGCTCAGTGGACTCTGTCCACCCAATGGACCCAGGCATCAGGGTGCCTGTCAGACAAAATAGCAACCTCCAGTCGCCTCTTCTGGCCTCTCCAGTGGTGAAAGTCCACTCAAAATCTGTTGCTGGGGTCCCCCTTCCAACAATCGCTTCCCCAAGCAACCCTTACAACAGATGCTTCTCCAAAGGGTTGGGGAGCTCATCTACAAGATCTCTCCACCCAGGGCATCTGGTCTCCACAAGAGACATCTCTACATATCAACCTCTTGGAGCTCAGAGCAATTCTTCTAGCTCTCAGAGTCTTCCACACCCTGCTCAGCTACAAGACAGTCCTCATCCACTCGGACAACCAAGTAGCCATGTTCTACGTGAACAAGCAGGGCGGGACTGGCTCTCTGTCGCTTTGCAACGAAGCTTTGAGATTGTGGGCCTTCGCCAGAGAGCATCAAATTCATCTTGTGGCAGTGTATCTTCCAGGGATTCAAAACTCTTGGGCAGACAGACTCAGTCGAGTTCTGCTTCCACACGAATGGCCCCTCCATGGGGACCAGATAGCCAGGATCTTCCGAATTTGGGGAACCCTGGACATAGACCTGTTTGCAAGTTCGTGGAATGCCAAACTTCCCCGGTTCTGTTCCAGGATTCCGTGTCAGGGAGTTCAGGCAAGGGATGCCTTCCTCCTTCATTGGGGGCAAGACTTCCTCTATGCCTTTCCACCCATTCCCCTAATTCCCAAGACACTGTTCAAACTTCAGAGAGACAAAGGGTCTATGATCCTCATAGCACCACATTGGCCACGCCAAGTGTGGTACCCTCTACTTCTGTATCTCTCTCAAGCTCCCTCCCTGGACTTGGGATCTGCTCCAGACCTCCTGTCCCAGGAGGAGGGAACGTTGTGGCACCCAAATCCCCAGTCTCTTCATCTCAGAGCCTGGTTGCTGAAGGCCTAGACCTTCAAGATTTGCATCTTTCTCAGCAGGTGAAGGATATCCTTCATGCTTCCAGAAAGCCTTCCACTAGACGTTCCTAAGCTTTTAAATGGAAAAGGTTTACCATTTGGTGTGCACAGAAGGGTCTTAACCCCCTTGCAATACCTCTGAATTCTTTACTAGAATATTTGCTGCATTTATCCCATGCAGGCCTTAAAACGAATTCAGTAAGAGTCCATTTGAGTGCTATTGCAGCATCCCTTAAGCCTCTCAATGGACAGCCTATTTCCTCTCATCCTCTTATTGCAAGATTCATGAGAGGCCTTCTTTTAACTAAACCTCCCATTAGACCACCTCCAGTGGCATGGGACTTGAATTTGGTTCTTGGCCAGCTTATGAAGCCACCCTTTGAACCCTTAGCCACTACCTCCTTGAAATTTCTTTCCTGGAAGGTTACGTTTCTCATTGCAGTCACCTCAGCTCGCCGCATCAGTGAGCTGCAAGCCTTGGTGGCTAATCCTCCTTATACAAGGTTCCATCATGACAAGGTAGTCCTCAGGACTAATCCACACTTTATGCCTAAAGTGGTCTCACCCTTTCATCTGAACCAGGAGGTGTATTTACCTTTTCTTTTTCTAGGACCTCATGCATCAAGTGCAGAGAGGAATCTCCATACCCTGGATTGTAAGAGAGCGCTCGCTTTATCTCCAGGAACAAGCAGGAAAAAGTCCTCACATATGGGTACGTCGGAACCGACGGAGCCTGCGCGGGAAAGCTCCCCAGCTTCCCAGAAAGGAAGCTTTTGGGGCCTCCCACTGCACATGCGCGCTGCCTTCCCGCCTTCCTGACCAGCTCTCCTCAGTTTCTCTTTTTCCGCGGAGCCAGCAGGTCGTGTTCCTGTCACCGCTGAAGAAATTCTTACTTTAGTTTGTTTCTTTAGACCGCGTACCTGTCTTCCCCATACCAAAACCGGTACTGCCGGTCTCTCTTTTCTTTTCTTTCAAAAAAAAACAAAACAAACTTTTATTTAGCACAACTTGGTGACTTCGGTTAGGCCTCAGGCCTACACAAATTCTCCTCATGGAGAAACCAGCCCCTGGTTTCAAGAAGTGTACCAAGTGTAGTGCTGTTATTTCTGTTACAGACACCCATGACTGGTGTCTTAAATGTTTGGGGCCTGACCACTCAATTCCGGACTGCCCATCCTGCTCCCAGATGTCTAAACGTGGTTTGCAGAACCGGGCTAACAAATTCCATGTGCTGTTTGCTTCAGATAATCCAGCATCGCAGTCATCCAGGTCTTCCTCTCCGGATGGATCTCAGGTAACCAAACCTTCTTCGGGCAGGTCCTCAAAAGGCAAATCTCCTTCAAAGTATCGAGAGGCCCTCAATCTTGAGTCAGAGGAACTTGCCCCAGCCAAACAACCCCGGCGGGAAGCTCTGGCTTCCAAAGCACCATCTATGGGGTTGCAGGTTGACATCGATGGCACGGCCTCGACTGATCACCTGTTAGACTGCTCTGGGGTACCGGCCCATGCCGGTACCGACATCCAGGCAGCAGCGGCGTCTATGGGCAATACTGTCCAGACCATGCAGCAGGCCGTTC
This sequence comes from Ichthyophis bannanicus, assembly GCA_033557465.1. Taxonomy (NCBI): domain Eukaryota; kingdom Metazoa; phylum Chordata; class Amphibia; order Gymnophiona; family Ichthyophiidae; genus Ichthyophis; species Ichthyophis bannanicus. The sequence continues at coordinate 920,162,858 of CM066035.1, read as the reverse complement.
TGGCTTTCATTAAAGCTGCGACGCCCTCGGTACCGCATCTAGCGGTTCCGGGTCCGGTTCCGGTACTGTCTTCCATACCGGAACCGAGACCATCATCTTCCAAACGCAGATCGGTTCCGCATACCGGATCCGGGTTTTCACCCGATACTGATCCCATACCCGGTACGCCCGATGTCGATACCGATCGGTATGCGTATCGTGCGTTGGAAGCAAATAGAGGATTCTCTGATTCTTCTGAGGATTTTGACTCCTCTGATGAGCTGTCTCTAGTTCTTCCTGAAGAGCCTTCTTCCCCAAAGAGGAGAATGTCTCCACCAGAGGATTTGTCCTTTCAAGACTTCATTATAGAAGTAGCTAAAGGACTTTCTATTACTACATCCTCTGAAAAAGAACCTAGATCAAAGAAATTGGATATTTTAGGATACCCTAAGGTTCCTAAAGAGGCAGTCACCCTGCCTATCCATGAAATCCTTCAAGAACACTTGATGGACTTATGGGAGGCTCCTCTAACGTTGTCTCCTCATTCTCGTAGGTTGGACACCATGTACCGGGTCCCTCCTTCTCCTGGTTTTCAAAAAACTCAGCTGCCTCACCATTCCATTGTGGTGAAGTCTGCGCTGAAAAAGATTAAGAGTACCAAAAGGCACTCTTCTACCCCTCCAGGGCGAGAATGTAAGACCCTAGACTCTTTTGGTAGGAAAATCTTCCAGGCTAGTATGCTTATAGCCAGGATTAATTCATACAGTCTGTATATGGGCATGTTTCTAAGGGAACTTGCCCTAAAGGTACGGCATTTTGCCTCATTTATCCCTGAGGATAGAAAGGAGGAGTTCATTTCTCTGGTGAAACAGCTTCTAGATGTTTCTAAGTTCTCCAACAGAGCAGCCTTTGATTCCTTTGAAGGTGCCGGTAGAGCTTCGGGCATTGCCATTGCAGCCCGACGACTTGCTTGGCTCCAGGCCTCTGACCTAGAACCCTGGGTCCTGGATGGCTTACGGAATCTGCCCTGTACAGGTGAGAACTTATTTGGTAAAGACTGGCAAATTAAAGCCACTCAAATGGACGCAGAAAATGCTACATTAGATAGACTTTCTAAGTCTACCTCTACTCCTGCCAAAAAAAGTCTTTCAAGAGGCATTACTACAAGAAGGCCAGATTTTCCACAAATACTGGCCAACAATCTTCTCAGCCTCGCTTTGCTGCTAAACGTCAGCAACCTAAACAGGCAAGGTCAAAGCCTGCAGCGTCTACCACTCCTCAGCAGGCTCAACCCCCTCAGGGGTTTTGACTTGCCCCTAGAGAACTTAACATTTCTGGCTCTACCAGAACAACCAGAGCCCCTCACCATTCCCGGAAGGTTAGCTCACTTTGCTCCCAGATGGGGGCAAATTACATCAGAGCACTGGACCCTCTCTATCATCAGAGAGGGCTACAAACTTCATTTTTCCAACCTTCCTCCACATACCATGGTGAGGCACTTCAATTCTCCCCCATCTCTCCTGGCCCTGTTGGGTCAGGAAGTCTCTTCCCTCCTTGCCCAAGGGGCAATAGAAGAGGTTCCTCTTCTCCAACAAGGGACAGGTTTCTACTCCCCTTATTTTCTCATACCAAAGAAGACGGGGATTCAGACCTATCCTAGATCTGAGAGAATTGAACAAATTTCTATACAAGGAGAAATTCAAAATGCTTTCTCTGGGCATTCTCCTTCCATACCTTCAGAGTCAGGATTGGCTTTGTTCTCTAGATCTCAAGGATGCGTACACACATATACTCATCCACCCATCCCACAGAAAATATCTACGATTTCTGTTCCAGGGAAAACATTTCCAGTACAGAGTACTTCCCTTCGGTCTAGCCTCTGCTCCAAGAGTATTCACCAAATGCATGGCAGTTGTAGCCGCATTTCTAAGAGGTCTGGGAATTTTTGTATTCCCATATCTGGACGACTGGCTCATCCGAGCTCCATCTCAGTCAGAGGCCCAGATTTCCCTGGACCGCACAAGACACATTCTGCAGTATCTGGGACTGGTGGTAAACCTTCCCAAGTCTCAACTCATCCCTACTCAGTCTCTAGAATTCATAGGGGCCCAGTTGGACACCACTACTGCAAGGGCCTACCTACCTCAAGTCCGGGGCCAACGTCTGGTGTGCTTGGCCTCCCAAGCTCAGTCCAGCAGTCACTTGACAGCCAGAGAAATGCTGCGACTTCTGGGCCACATGGCCTCCACGGTACACGTGGTGTCCTATGCTCGTCTTCATATGAGAGCAGCTCAATGGACCTTGGCCACCCAGTGGACTCAAGCATCAGGAGCGCTCTCCGACCAAATACTCACCTCAAAGCGTCTGTTTTGGTCCCTCCAATGGTGGATATCCACCAAGAATCTGTTGTTGGGGGCCCCCTTCCAACCTTTGTTGCCCCAAGCAACCCTCACAACAGATGCCTCCCAAACAGGGTGGGGAGCCCATCTACAACACCTCTCCACTCAGGGTACTTGGTCTCCACGGGAGACCACCCTTCACATCAACCTCCTGGAACTCCGAACAATCTTCTTTGCCCTCAAAGTCTTCCATACCCTCCTTGTCAACCTGACCGTCCTAGTTCAAACAGACAATCAGGTGGCCATGTTCTACGTAAACAAACAAGGAGGGACAGGCTCTCTGTCGCTTTGCAACGAAGCTCTCAGATTACACAGGTACACTACCAAAAAACTGCCTCCAGTTTTGCAACTGATTCCTATAGATTTTGGGGTGCTGAATCCAGGAAAAATAGCCAAAATGTTCCATCATGTCACGTTTTCTTGCAAAATTAGATTTCTTACCCATATAAGGAATGTTCACATAATTTCTTTTTAGCCGACTGCAGTTTATTTTCTTGGCCCAAAATAGAGGTTGTAATGGTTAACTAACTAGAAACACTCCCTCATGATATTTTAGAGTGTTTTGTATTCATTTTATACATTAACAGGACAATTGGGAGGCGGGGGGCTAAATCCAGTACTCACGCTGGCGCATGTTCTTTCCTGTTCGCCTCGCCTCGTTCGCTCGCTCAAACACGGTGGTTGCGACATGAACGTTCCTGTCAAATTTCAGTTTCTTGCAAGTTCATTATTACCTTTTGTTTGCTCAGTCGTAATCCAGCTTTATTCCGAAGTGGTTCACTACAGTTTAGTTGTGTATTTGTACAGTGCTGTGTATTTGTGATGGCTCACAGAGCCAGAGGTTGCGTCAACTCTCCGGACAGTTTTTGTTTTATTTGTGGGGAATATACCGTGAAAAAGCGGCAGAGGAACATTTCTGCATTTATTAAAAAAGTATATTTCGCCTATTTCGGTTTGAAGTTAGGCGTTCAAGACAAACCGTGGGCTCCTCACAAAGTGTGCAAGACATGTGAGGAAGATCTACGCTTATGGATGAAAGGTAAAAAACAAGCATTTTGTTTCGGAATACCTATGATGTGGCGTGAACAAAGAGACCACAGCAGTGACTGCTATTTTTGCTCTTGCATTGTGAAGGGATACAACTTAAAAAATAAGAACGTAATAAGTTACCCCAACCTTCCCTCAGCAATTAGGCCTATGCCTCATAGCAACGAAGTACCTGTGCCTGAACCACCAAAGTTGGATCATATTTGTGTGGACGGTTCTGATCATGATGAGACTCATCAGATGGCTTTTCCCGATGAGTCCAGTACTTCCGAGTTTGAAACTGAACCAGATCCGAAACCTGAACTTTTCTCTCAAGCTGAATTGAATGATTTAGTCCGGGATTTAGGACTCCCAAAAGATGCTGCCCAACTGCTAGGTTCTCGGCTTAAACAGAAAAATCTATTGTCACCAGGAACAACTTTTTATTGGTACCGCAACCGCGAGACACAATTTTTGAAGTATTTCAGCACAGAGGAAGATTTGGTATTTTGCAACGATATATACGGAGTGATGGAAAAGTTTAAACTCAAGTATGATCCTGCTGAATGGCGGCTGTTCATTGATTCGTCAAAAGACAGCATAAAAGGTGTTCTTCATAATGGCAACACATTCGCTTCAGTTCCTATTGCTCACTCTGTTATTCTCCAAGAAAAATACGAGAATTTGGCCCTGATTCTTCAGAAGATTCGTTATGATGAGCATAAGTGGATGATTTGTGGAGACTTTAAAATTCTATCCATGCTATTAGGGCAGCAATCCGGTTTCACCAGATATCCCTGCTTCCTTTGCTTGTGGGATAGCCGTGCCCGTGACCTACACTGGGGGAAAAAAGACTGGCCAATTCGGGAGTATTTGAGACCCAGTGAGAGAAATGTTCTTCATGAGAGCTTGGTACCTCGTGATAAAATTCTATTACCACCTCTCCACATTAAGTTGGGTCTCATTAAGCAATTCATCAAGTCCCTTCCAAAAGATGGTGAGTGCTTTCGGTACCTTTGCTCAAAGTTCCCCCGACTTTCTGAAGCAAAGCTAAAGGAAGGAGTGTTTGTTGTTGGCCCTGATATAAGGAAGTGGAGGAGTGGCCTAGTGGTTGGGGCAAGGTACTTCAGGCCGGAAGGTCAGGGGTTCAAATCCCACTAGAGGACAGCAACCTTGGGCTGGAAGGACTGGGGTTTCTAGTCCCACAGGTGCTCCTTGTGGTCTTGGGCAAGCCACTTAACCCTCCATAGCCCATGTTCCCTGTAAAATAGTTATCTCCAAGTTATAATGCCCTGTTCAATGTAATTTCAGTTTGTTCAATGTAAACCGCACTGATGCAGAATAGCACGGTATATAAGAGAATGTAAAATAAACTCATTTCAGATGGAGCATTCGCTGAAACGATGTCTGAGAAGGAAAAAGAAGCCTGGGATTCCTTCAAGGATGTTGTTCTCAAATTCTTGGGGAACAGGCGGGATGAGAACTATAAGGATATTGTTGCCAGGATGCTCAATGCCTTCAAAGAACAAGGCTGTAACATGAGCCTGAAAGTCCATTTCTTGCACTCCCATGTGAACTACTTTCCCGAAAACTTGGGGGCGTACAGTGAAGAACAAGGTGAAAGGTTTCACCAGGACATCAAGGACGCAGAGAGAAGGTACCAAGGAAGATGGAACACCACTATGATGGCTGATTTCTGCTGGTTGCTGCTGCGGGAAACCCCAGATGAAAAATACGCCAAGCAGCGCACCAAGAGAAGCATTCGGGGGAAGAAGAAACGGGCCCACCAGGAGATTGATTGACCCAAGAATGACTTTAAAATCTAAACTGTGTTGACAAATATCGTGTTTTTACTAAACTTTGAAATAAAAATTTGCTAGTTATTACCACAGTGTCGGATCTCATTTATTAGAATTTTATTTTCACACCATCGGGTGTTTGTCTTCATGTATTGCAATGGTGCGGTTTGCGTTTTCTATTCTTACATACATACCTGTACAACATTTTTTGCACATTTCTTTGCTTTGCTTTGTGTCTAACCTCGCTCTTATATGCTCCATGTTTGTGCACATGTATGTGGCTGTTTTAAGTGCAGACAATTTTGCTACCATCACAGTGTGTTTTGTTGACATTACTCTATTCTTATGTGCTGCCTTGTTACAATTTTCTTTATTCTTATTTGAATAACTACTAAACAATTAGTATAAAGAATTCATCCAAGAAACTTTTATCTCGATCGCACTCAATCTGAAACGTTCACCTCAAACTGCTAACCCAATGTAGCAAAAAATCTGTACGTGATGGAGCAAATTGGTTACCAGATTTGGATTCAGCGCACCAAAAAACGTAAAAATCAATCGAAACATTAGAGGCAGTTTAAAAAAAAAATTTTTTAGTGTACCTGTGTTATGGGCCTTCGCCAGAGAGCATCAAATTCATCTTCTGGCAGTGTATCTTCCAGGGGTTCAAAACTCTCGGGCAGACATACTCAGTCGAGTTCTGCTTCCACACGAATGGTCCCTACATATGGACCAGATACGCAGAATCTTTCAGGAATGGGGAACCCCGGACATAGACCTCTTTGCAAGTCCGTGCAATGCCAAACTTCCCCGGTTCTGTTCCAGGACTCCGTGTCAGGGAGCTCAGGCCTACGACGCATTTCTCCTGCATTGGGGTCAGGACTTCCTATATGCCTTTCCACCCATTCCTTTGATTCCCAAGACTCTGTTCAAACTCCAGAGGGATCACGGATCGATGATCTTCATAGCTCCATGCTGGCCACGCCAAGTGTGGTTCCCTCTACTTCTGCATCTTTCCCAGGGACCCTCCCTGGACCTGGGAGCTGTGCCAGACCTTCTGTCTCAGGAGGAGGGGACTTTGTGGCACCCAAACCCCAAGTCCCTACACCTCAGAGCTTGGTTACTGAAGGCCTAAGCCTTCATGACTTCAATCTTTCTCAACCAGTGCAAGATATCCTTCATGCCTCTAGGAGACCCTCCACGAGGCGTTCCTATGCTTTCAAATGGAAACGCTTTTCCATTTGGTGTGCTCAACAGGGTCTTGACCCTCTAGCACTTCCCTTGAATTCTCTACTAGACTATCTCCTGCATCTTTCCAATGCAGGCCTTAAAACGAATTCAGTCAGAGTCCATTTAAGTGCTATTGCAGCATCCTTAAAACCTATAAATGGACAACCTGTCTCCCCTCATCCTCTTATTGCAAGGTTCATGAGAGGCCTGACTCTAACTAAGCCTCCCATCCGACCTCCTCCGGTAGCATGGGATTTGAACCTAGTTCTAGGTCAGCTTATGAAGCCACCTTTTGAACCATTGGTTTCTACCTCCTTGAAATTTCTTTCCTGGAAGGTCCTTTTCCTTATTGCAGTCACTTCGGCTCGCCGCATCAGTGAACTACAGGCCTTAGTGGCTCATCCACCTTATACTAGGTTTCATCATGATAAGGTGGTCCTCAGGACGAATCCCCACTTTATGCCCAAAGTGGTCTCGCCTTTTCATCTTAATCAAGAGGTATATCTACCTGTCTTTTTCCCGGCTCCTCATGCATCCATTGCAGAGAGGAACCTTCATACTCTAGATTGTAAAAGAGCTCTTGCCTTTTACCTCAACAGTACTCAGCCACATCGAAAGTCTTCCCAACTTTTTGTGGCTTTTGATCCTTCTCATTTGGGACTTCCAGTCTCCAAACGTACACTTTCCAATTGGATTGTATTTCCTTTGCTTACCAGAGTAAAAACATTTCTCTGGAAGGCCATGTCACAGCTCACAATGTGAGAGCCATGGCCACTTCTATGGCTCATCTTCACTCTGTATCCATAGATCAGATCTGTCGAGCCGCCACCTGGGCTTCGGTTCATACCTTCACAGCCGATTACTGTTTGGACAAGGACTCCCGCCGGGATGCCTTGTTTGGTCAGGCTGTCCTCAAACACCTGTTCCATACTTGAACAACTCCTGCCCACCTTCCCAGAATGGATGCCTGAGATCCATACTAAGATGGCGAACCCTTGGAAGGGGATCTCCCAGGCATCTTAGCTAGGGAGTCCCCATATGTGAGGACTTATTCCTGCTTGTTCCTGGAGATAGCACAGTTACTTACCTGTAACAGGTGATCTCTGGGAACAGCAGGAATTAGTCCTCACAACCCACCCACCTCCCCTAGGAGTTGTATCTTCTATCTATCTTCCTTTCCTCTCTCTATTGTCTCAGCTATAAACTCGAACTGAGGAGAGCTGGTCAGGAAGGCGGGAAGGCAGCGCGCATGTGCAGTGGGAGGCCCCAAAAGCTTCCTTTCTGGGAAGCTGGGGAGCTTTCCCGCGCAGGCTCCGTCGGTTCCGACGTACCCATATGTGAGGACTAATTCCTGCTGTTCCCAGAGATCACCTGTTACAGGTAAGTAACTGTGCTTTACTTACAAAGGACACGGCAACATAGAAAGTCCTCTCAACTCTTTGTTGCTTTTGATCCCTCTCATTTGGGACTTCCAGTCTCTAAGAGAACTCTGTCCAATTGGATTGCTCAGTGTATTTCTTTCGCCTACCAGAGTAAAAACCTTTCTTTGGAGGGCCATGTCACAGCTCATAATGTTAGGGCCATGGCAGCCTCTATGGCTCATCTGAACTCTGTGTCCATCGATCAAATCTGTCGAGCGGCCACCTGGGCCTCGGTTCATACCTTCACAGCCCATTACTGCTTGGACAAGGACTCGCACCAGGATGCCTTGTTTGGTCAGGCTGTTCTCAAACACCTGTTCCATACCTAATCTACTCCTACCCCCCATCCCTGGTTGGATGCCCGATCCATGGGGGCAGGTAGAGCCCTTCTCAGGGACTCACAACCTTGGAGATCTCCCTGGCATCTCTAGCTGGGGAGTCCCCATATGTGAAGACTCATTCCTGCTTGTTCCTGGAGATAGCACAGTTACTTATCTGTAACAGGTGATCTCTGGGAACAGCAGGAATAAGTCTTCACAACCCACCCACCTCCCCTAGGAGTTGTATCTCTCTATCTATCTTTCCTTTTCTCTCTCTCTCTCTTTGTCTCAGCTTAAAACTCGAACTGGAGAGAGGCGGTTGGGAAAGGCGGGAAGGCAGCGCGCAGGTGCTGTGGGATGCTCCCAAAAGCTTTCTTTCTGGACTCTGGGGAGCGTTCCCGCGCAGGCTCCGTCGGTATCAATAAGTAACTGTGCTTTCCTCGGACATGAAATGAAATCAGATATTAATGGGAATGGTCAGAATTGTGTTAATATCTTACTGAATTATATAAAACAAGTCTGGTCTATAGTTCTTGACTAAATATATTTATAAAATAATTTCTTTACTCATATTGCATTAGACACACACACCCATTCCTTGCTGTTTTTGGCTAGTTAAGTTGAAACATTAAAGTGTCAACCCAAAATATGTGCCAGGAATTTCTGTCCAATGTACCTCGGTGTGCTGGAGCAAATTCCAAAGGAAGTGTGCAAATCATCTTTAGGAAGTGACTGTCGCTCCTCCCTACAAATGTTTTAAATAAGTTCCTTGATTGTTGAGTAGCTTACTATTACTCAGTGTTGAGCCTTTTGATTTCAGCACCTATCTTGGGCACCGTAAACCTTAGTCAACCTACTCCTGCATGCTGAGGAAATACCCTTAATCCACATAATATGCCACTCTACTTGCAAACTAAAAACAACACAAACAACTGTATTAAACTCACACTTCCCTGCCATAACCAGCAGAACACATCTACTTACCGCTGGTCACCTTCGATAATATTGCCCCTGAAGAGCTCAACAACATAATTAGCAACATAAACACAACCTTTCTGCTGGATCCATTCCTGGTTTCATGGATAAAGATCACAAGACCTCACCTCATACCATTTATCTAAAAAAACCTCAATGACTCCCTAACAGGTGGCTACATACTGCCCTTGTTAAAACAATCTTCAATCAGACCAATAATAAAGAAGCCCAAGTCGGACCTCAGCTTCCTGGCCTCATACAGTGGCAATCCCATTCATAGCAAAGATCATCAAGAAAGCAATATAAGTGCAGCTACAAAATCACATAAACAATCATGCAACACTCAACCACCATCAGCATGGATTTTGACCTCACCATGGCATTAAAACCCTCCTCACCTCCTTGCTTGACACCCATTACTGGCACAGAAAACCTCACACATGGTTTCATCCTTCTATTTAGAAACATGATGACAGAAAAAGACCACATGGCCTATCAAGTCTGCTCTTCCATATCAACTACAGTAGTCCCCTTTTTTCCTTTAAAGGTTCTCTGTGCTTGTCCCATGCTTTTTTCAATTCAAATACTGTCCTTCTGTCCACCACCTCTACTGGGATACCATTCCACAGATCTACCACTCTTTCCGTAAAGAAATATTCCTGCATATTACTTCCGAGTCTATCCCCTTTCACTCTCATCCTATGTCCCCTCATGCATAGAGCTTGCCTTCAATTGAAAGACTCTCCTGTGCATTTATGCCACAGAAGTATTTAAATGTCTCTATCATATCTCCCCTATCTTCTAAAGTATACATATTAAGATTTTTAAATATGTCCTCATATGCTTCATAACAAAGACCACTAACCATTTTAGTAGCCACCCTCTGCCCCAATTCCAACCTACTTAAATCCTTTTGAAGGTGCAGTCTCCAGAATTGCACACAATACTCCAAATGAGGTCGCAGCAGAGACTTATACAGAGGCATTCATCCCCATGGAAATAACAAAATGTACCAAGACAACAAGGAATAGAGCTTTCCAGTTCTATGCACCCAGCTGCTGGAATGCTCTCCCAGCAGCCGTCAGAGCCATAACGGACGACCGGAGTGATGTGATCACCTCTGGCGGCTCCACTCAAGACACGTGCAGCAGCATTCATAGCCAGCTGTAGGGGGTTTAAGGTGTTCTTGGGTAGGCCTTGTAGGATTACATTGGCATAATCAAAGTGGGGGGTCACCAGAGCCTGAAAAACTGTTCTGAAGTCCTCAGGTTGTAGCAAGGGACGAAGATGTCGTAGGGTCCATATCTTGTGATAGATTTGCTTTACAGTGTTGCTGATATGTGTTTTGAAATTGAGCTGTTGGTCTAGCATCACACCTAAGTAACGGATGCTAGGTCTGCTCGTGAGTTCTGCGTCTCTTGTCTTTATTGTTGCTGGAGGCGAAAAGGTTTGGTTTCTGGTCACAAATAGTACGTCAGTCTTGTTAAAGTTGATCTTGAGACTTTGGGAGAGGAGCCAGTCGGTAATGGCATCGAAGCAGTTTATCAGTTGGGTGAAGTCTGGATCATCAATCATAAATGGGGTAAAGAGCAGCACATCGTCAGCATAGAGCAGGCAGGAGATGTTAAATGAGCGAATTATTTCACAGAGAGGTTGCATATAGATATTGAATAGGAGAGCAGACAGGGACGAGCCTTGGGGTACACCGTGAAATTGTTGGAAAGGCTGCGAGGTTGTGTTTCCTGTTCGCACCTGCTGCCACCTGTCGGTTAGATAGGATTTGCACCAATGCCAGGCTGATTCACTTATTCCTTTATCCTGTAGCCGCACAAGGAGTTGTTCATGGTTTACAGAGTCGAATGCGGCAGCGATGTCTAGGAAAATTAGTGCATATCCTTTTTTGATGGAGTCGATCCCAGTGATAAGTGTGTTGATGAGGGTGGTTAGGAGTGATTCGACACCATGGGATTCTCTGAAGCCATGTTGGCTTGGGTCGAGGGGGGCTTTTGAGTCAATGTGATCTTGTATCTGTCGTTGTACAGCCTTCTCAATTATTTTTGCTAGCAATGGAATGCTAGATATGGGTCGGTAGGATTCCACCTTCAGAGCGTTTAGTTTGGCATTCTTTAGTAGTGGCCTGATGGATGTCTGGCTTGAGGGGAATTGACCAGTGGAAAGGGAGTGGTCAATGATTTTGGCTTTTATTGGGCTGACCTCTTGGCGTAGTGACCTTATCCAGAAAGCTGGACAGGGGTCGTTAAGGGCAGTGGTGGCATTGATATTTGCTATGATGTTCTCGATGCTTGCTTCTGACGGTGTTGAGAAGGCGGTGAGTTGCTTAGGTGGGTTTTTGGTAGGGCTGGATATTGTTCCTTTGACGTTATTGGTTTTAGCTATCATGTAATCTGCATACTCCTGAGGAAGTATTGAGGTTGCTTGTGATGCTGATGGTTCCTTCGTTAGGGTCTTAACAATGTTGAACAAGTCATGTGGCTTGTTCAGGGATTGACTCAGCAGTTCTGAGTGGTATTCTTTAATTTTGGAGGATATTAAACCTCGATGGGCTTGCAGGTGGGAGTTATAGAGTGTCAGGTCTGTTGCTGCCCGGGTGCGTCGCCTTTTTCTTTCTAATTTTCTCAGTGTTTGTAATGAGGTCTTGAGTTCGGCAGATTGCAGATTGTGGTATCATCCGCAAACAAGCAAACCTTACCCGACAGCCCTTCCGTAATATCACTAACAAAAATGTTAAAAAGAATTGGACCAAGGACAGATCCCTGCGGCACATCACTGATAAACCTCCTTCTCCTCAGAATGAGCTCCGTTTACCTGTACCCTTTGTCGCTTCCCACTCAATCAATTTCTAACCCAATCAGTAACTTTAGTTCTATCCCTAGGGTGCTCGGTTTGTTTATGTTGCCTGTGCGGAATGGTGTCAAAGGCTTTACTGAAATCTAAGTACACCGCATTTGGGGCTCTCCCTCGGTCCAACTCCCTGGTCACTCAGTGAAGAAATCAATCAGCTTTGTTTGACAAGACTTGTCTTTGGTGAATCCATGCTGCCTTGGATCCTGCAATCCATTGGACTCCAGAAACCTCACTATTCTCTTTTAGTAGTCTTTCCAATAATTTACTAACCACAGAGGTTAGACTAACTGGCCTGTAGTCCTCCATGTCATCCTTAGGTCCGCTTTTGTGTAAAGGGACCACATGTGCCTTTCTCTAGTCCTCTGGCACCACTCCGGATTCCATATTTTTGGATATATCGGCAGCATTTGACTTCATATCCGAGGAATTGCTACTCAACAGACTCCATGACATCAGGCTACAAGGCACCACCATTAAATGGTTCCACTCGTATCTCTCAGACCTCAGCCAACAAATAAAAGTAGGAATCCAGAAATCCCTTTCTTACACCCTACAACAAGGGGTCTTCCAAGGCTCCTCCATATCATCCATACTATTCAACATTTACATCCAGCCACTGTATGCAATTATTCGGAGCTTCAAAATTGACTACCAGATATACGCAGATGACATGATTTACACACCTTTCTCCACATCCACACTGGACTACACCAAAATAACCAAATGTTTAATGGAGATAACTAAGGGCTTTATTCTCACAACCTTAACCTCAAGTACAACAAAACCTAAGTACTTCATATAATGAGACTCTAACTTCAAGCCACCAGCAACAATCAAGATGGGCAACATAGAAAAAAACAGAGGTCAAATACTTAGCATACTTGACCAGAGCCTAAACCTATAAGCTCAAATTAAAAACACCACCAAAGCCAACTACTGCAAACTCAAACACTGAAGAATCTACGCCCCCTCCTTAAATTCAAAGACTTCCGCACAGTCTGCCAGGCAATCATAAACCCCCTTTTAGATTATAGTAACTCAGTATACCAGGGCCTACCCAAACATACACTGTACTCACTGCAATTAGCACAAAATACAGCAGCAAGAATCGTACAAGAACATCATGATAGACACACATCAACCCTATCCTTAAGCAACTACATTGGCTCCCCTTCACCTACAGAATTAAGTACAAAGCACTCACAAAGTAATAAACAGCCAATCAGCAGAGTACCTACAGACACTGCTAAGAAAACCGATGAACAATAGACTAAGAAGACGTAACGCATTCATTCTGCTTGATACACCACCCCAGAGGTTCAAGAGCAAGCAAAGCACACGCATCAGAGCATTCTCCCTCTACGCCCCAACCATTTGGAGCTCTTTACTTCATAAACTAAGAGCCATTTAGGAGACCTCCGAAAAAAACCTAAAAACCCAACTATTCTTGGAATTCTGTGGGACAGACGCCTAACAGGAATAAATATATCACAATTCAAGCACTAAGACCATTGGACTTCACACCCTCAAGACTCAGCCCATTGATAAGTCATGAAACAAGAATAACTACCTTTCCCACTAACACACAGCAATGGAAACCACTCATTCCTACCCCTCAGTCCTCCGAATACCTATTACATCAATGCCACTATGACTCATCTGTTTCATACTACTATAACCCATACATTGTACATAAGTTAAATCACCTTAGCCACCTGCTGGCTTTTTTTACTACCTTTTGTTATCTATTATCGTAGTTCATGTCAAGGTTACATGTAACTCACATTTCATGTTGCATCTAATGTTTGTTTGCACTGAGTTCATTGTAAACCATCTATACTGGTAGAAAGATGGTATAAAAAAAAGTTCAATAAATAAATAAATTTGACATTCACAGTGTGGAAGGGGAGTTCTTACTATTATGAGTACTGCATCACAAGTAGAATTGTGTGATCCCCAAACTAATATTACATTACATCACTGTATGTCGTCCTTTGCCTCTCACCAGCCTGGCTTTTGCAGTGGTAGTCCATGGCCAAGCGTCATGAGTTGAAGCTCTCTTTGGAAATCAGTACATGTGCTCTGGTACTACTGGCCAATAGGTATTGGTGATAGTTTAGTTGTTAATTTGAGACTAAAATGAGTTGGAGTCAACTGATGACAAGCAGAATGAGTCAGCTACACACTAGTGATGGCATCCAATGGTGCCATGAATGGATTGGCTCTTGTAGTGCCTGCTCTTCTCCATCTCAGTCTGTTCTATCTGCTTTGTCAGTTGGATGGATTCTCTAGCTATCCTCAAATTTCTTCTTTATTGCTTTTGATTCTCAAAAATTTGAGTAATCTCTCCCACTAGTGTTTTTTCTCCTATAGACTCAGATGGCTAGACCCCAACCTAGGAAGCTTTACTACCTTGGCAGGTAACCTGGGGGACCTTCCCAACCCACCTGCATCATTGGTCCTCTTCTACTAGAAATGACCTGGGATCTTATGCCTTCCCTGGAGAGGTGGGAGGACTCCAGCTGAGGCACTTCACCTGAACCTGCCACAAAAGTATATAATCCTCTAGATTCTGGCCATGATGGCTCTGGCCAGATGCACCTCTTGAGGAGCATGCCCTGCATGCTAGCTGATCACTGTATCCCAGAGGTACAGCAGCTCTTGAGCATAAGTCGACTTCAAGGCCCTGGCCTAGGAACCCATAAGCACTGCTTACAGCCGTTGATATAGACTCTTAGTGGCTCAGCAACTTCTTACTTCCTTACAGTGTTGAATCTTTCACAGAGTCTCTGCCGGTGCCATGCTCCACACCAGCAACTTCTTCTACATGCTATTGTGTCCTGAAAGCCCCATAAATGAGTATTTTAGAACATAAGAACATAAGATATGCCATACTGGGTCAGACCAAGGTCCATCAAGCCCAGTATCCTGTTTCCAGCAGTGACCAATCTAGATCATAAGTACCTGGCAGTTTCCCCAAAAGACACAGGTTCCGCAATGCTTGTACTGGGTCAAGCATTGATATCCCGGGTCCCTTTTAATAATGGTTTATGGACCTTCCTCCAGGAAATTGTCCAAACCTTTTTTAAACCCAGCTACACTAACAGATTTTACTACATCCTCCGGTAACAAATTCCAGAGTTTGATTACACATTGAGTGGAAAAATATTTTCTTTTATTAGTCTTAAATAGTTTACCCTGTAGCTTCATTGCATGTCCCCTAGTCTTTCTATATTCTGATAACGTAAGCAATCGATCTACGTTTACCCCTTCCACTCCATTCATTAATTTATAGACCTTTATCATATCCCCCCCTCAGCCATCTCTTTTTCAGGTTGAAGAACCCTAACCTTTTTAGCCTCTCTTCATAGGGGTATCCATCCATCCCCTTTACCATTCTGGTGGCTCTTCTCTGTACCTTTTCTAATAACGCTATATCCTTTTTAAGATACGGCGACCAGAATTGCACACAATATTCAAGGTGCGGTCGCACCATGGAATGATACAGAGGCATTATAATACCTAGCATTGTCCAGGAAGAAGCAGGAATCAGTCCTCACTTATGGGTGACGTCGGCATTGACGGAGCCTGCGCAGAGCAATTCCCCAGCTTTCAAAGAAAGCCTTTGGGATTGCTGCCATGCATGCGTGCTCCTCTTCCTGCCCAAAGGTGCCATCTTGCTCCCTTTTTCCGCGGAGCCCTTCGGACACACATCCTCGTCCCTTGGAAAAAGTGTTTTTGTCTTCGGCCTTTTGGCCTCTTTTCCAGTTGCACCGGTCTTCTCCCGTCCTCCCCTATGCCTCTGCCTCAGGCTAGGGGACTCCATTTTTTCCTTTTCTTTTAATTTTTTCCCTTCGGGCCTTTTTCTTGCCTTTTTCTTAACTGCTGGCCTTGAGGGTCTTCGATCTTGCAGGGGCTCTTTTTGCCCTCATGGCCACCAGTTTCAAAAAATGTGACACATGCTCCAAGAATATGTCTCTCACGGACACCCATAACCTGTCTGTGGTGTCTGGGGGGTTGACCACAACCCAGAGCTCTGCTCTCTAAATAAGAAAATGTCTGCTAAGGCCTTGCTAAACAGCAACATAACATAGTATATGATGGCAGATGAAGACCAGTATGATCCATCTAGTCTGCCCAGCAAGACGTCCAATGACATTTTCCATAATGCAGCCCCAGGATCCCCGGTGGCTCCCTACTCTGCCGATCCACTGCTTGCAGGATGCCCCATGGCGACACCGCACCCCAGGCATCATTCCGATCAGGGTTCACCCGAGATGGAGCAGTGAAAGAAAAAGACGACCTCAAAGTTGTTGTCGGGGGCTCCGGACAAGTGCGACCGGGCTTGTGCTCTTTCCCTCAGCCCTCCCCAGCGTTTCTGAGAGTCGGACAAGGAGCAGCCTCAAAAGGTACCTTGTACGGATACAGAGGCCTCCGGTGATGGCGCCCGGTCTCCCAAGGGTTTTCCCAGCAAGGGGCCCCTCTCCTCCTCCTCCATGCCAGACCCGGTCACGTCGGTGTCGCAGGGCCCCACTACTGAGTGGGAGTCCTGAATGCTGGCACTGGAGAGCAGCGTTTCTGCCTTCCTAGCTGCCCAACAGGTGCTGTTGCCCAGCATGGCTGGCCCTTGCATTGAGACAGAGGGGGCCAAAATCCTCCTTGGAAATCCCTGAGAGCCGCGGGTCTCGTGAGGGCCCTCGGCACTGGTCTCGCTCGCCATCCCATTCCTGGAGGGTGAGGTCTTCTAGTCAGTGCCTCTAGCTCCAAGTGGGCCTCAGCCACTGGACATGGGTATCAGCCTGATTCTGAGTCCTTCTCAGACGTCTCAGGCTGGGAGTTGGACAGGGACACCTCGTCGGAGACCCGTGCCCATAGGGACCTTCCCTCTGACCCATCCCCGCCCTCCGCGCGAAGGTGGTCGCCTCCTGAGGGCACCTCTTTTTTGGTGTTCATGCGGGATATGGTGCAGGCCCTCAATCTGCCCATGCAGACAGAGGAGGAACCGAGGGCAGAGGAACTTGACATTTTGCAGGATGAGTCTCCACCTAGGGAGTCTTTTATGGTCCCTGTACTGCCCATCCTATCCCGGCTGCTCCTCCGCATGTGGGAAGCACCCGCTTCGGTCCCCATCATCAGCAAAAGGCTCGATGGCATGTACAGGGTCCAGCATGGTCCAGGGTTTCGGAAGATTCAACTTCCTCATACCTCCATGGTGGTTGAATCAGCCATGCAGAAGCAGAAGAGCCCAATGTCACACTCTTTGGTCCCATCTGGCAGGGAATCCCGCACCCTTGATGCCCTCAGGCACAAGGCTTACCAGGGATCTATGCTGGCGGGCCGCATCCAGGCGTATCAGCTGTATATGGGTATGTTTCTTCGCGACCTTGCCAAAGAGCTCGGCGGTTTTCTCCGCAGACCTCGGGGCAAACACTTACTCAGGTTCCAGACCCTCCTGAGATCAGTCGCAGACTGTTCGAAATACCTTTCCTACACTGCATATGACGGGTTTGAATCCTCAGCCCATTTGGCAGCAGCTGACATTGGGGCTCGTTGCCAAGCGTGGCTCCAGTCTTCGAACCTGGAACAGTGGGTCCAGGAGAAGCTCCTGGGTGTCCCCTGCCTTGGCCAGCAGCTGTTTGGCAAGCCCATGGAGGACAAGGCAGCCGAGATCGAGACTGAGATCGTGACTCGCACCTGTCTATCTTGTAAAACCTCTTCTCTTCCACCTAAGAAGCAGCACAGCAAAAAGCCTTTCTTCCAGAGGAAGGAGCTTCCCTACCCGGGGATACCCACTCTACCTGCCTGCCCCGGCGCCGGCGACCAGCACTCAGTGCAGAGGGGGGAGCTCAGGGTCATCGGAAGCAGAAAAGAGCCCAAGATCCAACCGCAGGCGCCACCCCAGCCAGCTCCGGGGTTTTGACACCAAATGTTTGTTTATGTTTAATTAAAATTTGATATACCGCCCACACCAAAATAGGCGTCTGGGTGGTTTACAATTAAAATTACATAGCTGCAGAAACTGGAAAAGGAACGCCATCATTAAAAACAGTAAAGAGGAAAGAAAGTATAAACAAATAAAAACAAAGACATGACTACAAGGGTAGGTCAGAAGGAGAGCAAGAGAGAAAAGCAAACAAAAGGGCAGGCTATGGGGGGAGGTTGAATGCCATGGTGAATAGGTGGGTTTTTAACTTTGTTTTGAAATGCTGGAGAGATGTTTCAGTGCGGAGGGAAAGAGGGAGTGAATTCCAAAGACGTGGACCCAAGAAATAAAAAGCGGAAGAACGGGTGGATTCCAGATGGGCATGCGCAGGGGGGGGAAGGAACATGCGATTAAGATGAATGGAGCGGAGGGAACGGTAAGGAGTATGAAAGTGAACCTGATCGGCAAGATAGAGAGGAACACCTGTAAAGAGAGCCCTGTGAACGAAAACTAGGATCTTATAGTGGATACGAAAGGATACCGGTAACCAGTGTTGTTGTAGGAGGAGGGGGTGACAGGATCGTACCGGGAGGCGTGAGTTAATAGCCTCTCACCCCTGATGGCACTTCTGCCCGTGAGAAGATGCCGGTCCCTTTTTCACCCCTGAGTGGGCGGCCATTACATCGGACACCTGGGTCTTCCAGGTGATCCGGGACGGTTATCGTCTTCATCTGGACAGCCTCCCTTATCCCCAGCGGAGCTTATTAGGCTTCCCTCGCACCAGGTTTGCTTGCAACAAGAGGTCGACAACCTCCTCGGTCAGCAGGCGGTCGAAAGGGTCCCACTGAACCTCCGAGGTCGGGGGTTTTACTCCCGATACTTCCTCGGCCCGAAAAGGACGGGGGGGCCTGTGCCCTATCCTCAATCTCAGGAACCTGAACAAGTTTCTGGAGCAGGAGAAGTTCAAAATGCTATCGCTTGGCGTCCTGCTGCCCTTCCTTCAGCAGTGCGATTGGCTATGCTCCTTGGATCTCGGAGACGCTTACGCCCATATTCCGGTCCACCCCAAGCACAGGCAATACCTGCATTTCAGGGTCTAAGGGGAGCATTATCAGTACAGGGTGCCCCCTTCGGGCTCGCATCTGCCCTGCAAGTCTTCACAAAGTCCCTATAAGCGGCCGCAGCTCACCTCCGACTGCAGGGCATACCATTTACCCGTACTTAGACGACTGGCTCATCACGGGCACATCGGCGGAAGAGGCTCGCCTTTTGGTGTCGTGCACAACCCTCCTCTTCGAGCAGCTCGATTTCCTGATCAACTACTCCAAGTCCCATCTCGAACAGGTGCAGACCCTGGAGTTCATTGGCGCCCTTCTCGACACAGACAAGGCGACCACCTTTCTACCTTGAGCCCGCACGGAGTGGCTCTGCGCCCTGGCTGCTGAGGGTCAAGGCCAGACAGGGGTCTTGGCGCGGGCCATGCTGCGCCTCCTGGGCACATGGCCTTGACCATCCACGTTGTTCCCCATGCCCGTATTCAGATGCAGGTGGCACAATGATGCCTCAAGACACAATGGGCCCAAGCCTCGGGACGCCTTCGGGACCCCATCAGGGTCTCCCGCAGCCTATTCTGTTCCCTAGCTTGGTGACAAAATCCCCAAAGCCTCCTTCGGGGCATGCCCTGCCAGACTCAGCAGCACGAGCTTATCTCACTGTTGGGCTGGGATGCTCACTGTGGCAGCCTAAGCACCCATGGACAGTGGTCGCCCGAGGAGTCCCTGCAGCAGATCAACCTGCTCATGCTCTGAGCAGTCAGGTTGGCCCTGAAGGTCTTCGAGTACCACCTGAAGGGCAAGTCGGTGCTTGTGCAGACCGACAACAAAATTGAGATGTTCTACATAAACAAGGAAGGGGGCACGGGCTCCCGCCTCCATTGTCAGGAGGCAGTCCTCCTCTGCTTCTTCACGGTACACCGGGACATGACCTTAAGGGCTGTCTACCTCTCGGGCCAGGACAACTTCCTCGCAGACAGACTCAGCAGGCTCCTTTGCCCACATGAGTGGCGCCTGAGTCCAGAGATGGCTCTCCACCTATTCCGCCGCTGGGGGACTCTGTCCATAGACCCGTTTGCCAGCCCGGTGAATGCGCAGCTTCCTTGCTTTTGCGGGCTGATGCCGCACCCGAGTATGGTGGCCCTGGATGCGTTCCTTTTGGACTCAACCTTCGGGCTTCTGTATGCGTTTCCTCCCACTCCTCTCATTGCGAGGACCCTCCACAAGATTCAGCGGGACCAAGCTTTGGTGATCTTCGTGGCCCCATTGTGGTCCCGACAGCCCTGGTTCCCGCTTCTGCTCCAACTCTCGGTGGAGCCTCTGGTTTCTCTGGGCAGTGCATCAACAGAGAAGCACTACGTCCACGTGCTGGTGGCTGAACGGGTCTCCTTAGCCTCACTGCATCTCCCGGAGGAGATTGAAGAAGTCCTCCTCACATCAAGGAAAGATTCGACGAGATGGGCCTAAGCCCTGAAGTGGCGGTGCTTCTCGACCTGGTGCTCCGAGCTTCAGATCGACCCGTTCTCCTGCTCCACCCAGTGGGTTCTCCAGTACCACCTCTCGCAGGTGGGGCTGAAATCCATCTTGGTCAGGGTTCACCTGAGTGCCATTTCGGCCAACTACTTCCCCGTCGGGGGTAAACCCCTCTCGGACCAGCCTCTGGTCTCCCGCTTCATGAGGGGTCTCTTGCTTTCCAGGCCCCCATTGGCGGAGTGGGACCTGAACATCATGCTCATGCAGTCGACGCGGCCGCCCTTGGAGCCGATGGTGATATGCTCACTCCAGCATCTATCCTGGAAGGTGGTCTTCCTGGTCGCGCTGACCTTTGCGTGGTGAGTCAGCGAACTTCAAGCCCTCATGACAGAGGCCCCCTACACTAGGTTCTGTGGGAATAGGGGGTGTCCTTCGTTGCCACCCAAAGTTCCTTCCGAAAGTGGTCTTGGATTTCCATCTTAATTGGGATGTAGTCTTGCCGACCGGGTATCGGCGGTTCTGCATACTCTCGACTGTGAGAGGGCTCTCACCTTCTATCTGCAGCACATCCGGGATCATCATAAGTCCTACCAGCTCTTCGTCACCTACAATCCCAACTGCCTGGGGCTGGCAGCTACCAAGCGCCCCCTCTCCATCTGGGTGGCGGACTGCATCGCCTTTGCCCAGGCAAAGGCTGGGGCCCCACTGGATCGACGAGTCACCGTGCATGGCATCCATGCCAAGGCGGTGTCGGTGGTTTCGCTGTGCTCAGTGCCTCTAGTGGACATCTGTTGGGCTACAACCTTGTCTTCAGCGAACACTTTCGCTTTGCACTATTGCCTGGAGACGGAGTCCCGCCGGGATGGCGCCTTCGGCCAGGCCGTAATCTGTTCGGGGTATAAGCAACTCCTGCCCTCCGACCCTTCTTCTGCGGCTACCGAGAGCTTAGCCACGGGGACCCGAGGACTCTGGCTTCTGCTCATGGCCTCGTGGAGGCGTTTTTGGATTACAGGTTCGGTAGCCTGTAGCTGGGGAAATCCCTATAAGTGAGGACTGACGTCCTGCTTGTTCCTGGAGAAAGTGTAGTTACTCATCTGTAACAGGTGTTCTCCAGGGACAACAGAAATCAGTCCTCACTACTCTCCCACCTCCCCTGAAGAGTTGCAATTTTTTTATCCTTCCCTTGCTATCTGCTTCATAGGGCTCTAGCTCTGGGACCTGACTGAGCAAGATGGCACCTTTGGGCGGGAAGAGGACCACGCATGCGTGGCAGCAATCCCAAAGGCTTTCTTTGAAAGATGAGGAATTTCTCCGCGTGGGCTCTGTCGGTGCTGATGTCACCCATAAGTGAGGACTGATTCCTGCTGTCCCTGGAGAACACCTGTTAACTATGCTTTCTATTTGCTCTCTTGGCCACCGCTGCACACTGGGTGGACGGTTTTAACCTGATCTCCAAGAAGAAGCAGGAATGAGTCTTCACATATGGGTATCGTCGGTACCGACGGAGCCTGCGCGGGAACGCTCCCCAGCGTCCAGTAGGAAAGCTTTTGGGAGCATTCCACAGCGCCTGCGCGCTGCCTTCCCGCCTTTCCTAACCGCCTCTCTCCAGTTCTTCTTTTCCGCGGAGCCAGCGGGTCGTGTTCCTGTCACCGCTGAAGAATTTCTTATTTTCTTTTATTTCTTTGGTCGCGTGTCTGCCTTCTCGACGCCGGACCGGTACCGCCGGTCTTTTCTTTCTTTATTCTAAAAAAAAAAAAAAAAACCTACTGTTTTTCTCACTTCAGTGCATTTTTTCTTTCTGTGGCCTTAGGCCTACGAAAATTTTTCCTCATGGAAAAGCCCGCCTCCAGGTTTAAAAAGTACACAAAGTGCAGCCGCACTATTTCTGTCACCGACACCCATGACTGGTGTCTAAAATGTTTAGGTCCTGACCATTCCATTGCGGACTGTGAGTCCTGTTCCATGATGTCTAAAAGAGGTCTACAGAATCGAGCAGCCAAGCTCAGTACCCTGTTTCCCTCTGATGCAGCTTCGGTGGCATCGACGTCTTCCAGGGCTGCTTCTTCCTCCCATGGATCTCAGGTAACCAAACTTAAGTCCAGCCGGTCCTCGAAGAGTAGATCTCCCTCTAAGAATCGAGATGCCTCCGGGCTTGCTCTTGAGGAATCCGCACCGGCAAAATTACCCCGGCGGGAGGCTCTGGCTTCCAAAGCTTTATCTATGGGGTCACAGGTTGACATCGATGGCTCGGCCTCGACCGATCACCTGTTGCCATGTTCTGGGGTACCGGTGGTTTCCACTGGTACCGACATCCAGACATTGGTGGCGTCGATGGATCAGAATATTCTGACCATGCAGTGTGCCATCACGGCATTCATACAAGCTGCGACGCCTTCGGTACCGCAACAAACTCCGTTGTCGGTACCGATACCGGAGCCGATATCGGTTCCGGTGCCGGTACCGATTGCATCGACATCGGCTTCGGTGTCGACAGCAGCGGTACACTGTTCTGTGATGCCCATCGGTACCGAATCGGTACCGATCACTCCCGATGTCGATACCACCCGGTATGCGTATCGGGCTCTGCAGGAGCATCCAGACAGGCGATACTTCGATTCCTCTGAAGACTCTGATGAATCAGAGGCCTCTATCGATGCATCGGTGATCCTTCCTCAGGAGCCCTCTTCTCCAAAAAGGAGAAATGTCTCCTCCAGAAGACTTGTCTTTTCAAGACTTCATTAGGGAAGTGGCCAGGGGCCTTTCCATCTCAGTGGCCCCTGAGACAGAGCCTAGAGCCAAAAAATTTGATATTTTACAATATCCTAAGGATCCTAAAGAGGCAGCCACTTTACCAATACATGAGATTCTTTATGATCACATGTTGGGCATATGGGAGACTCCTCTCACCACCTCCCCTCATTCTCGTAGGTTGGATACCATGTACCCGCTAAGCAACCCGCTAAGCAATTATATGGTTCCCCAACAACATGCCAAGAAAGATTCCCTAACCCTTAGTGGTGCATCTGTTTCTATGGTATTCATGATCATACGACTTTATGTAGCAATATTTGTAAATAATTTGACACTGTTATACAAGTTTAAGTAGCAAATGCTGTAAATAGTTTACCCCTGTTATCCAAGTTACTTGCCCTGTTATCTGTAAACTCTTACATGTTAATTGTACTGAGCATTTTTTGTTCCATGTGAACCGCGCTGATGCTGAATAGTGCGGTATATAAGAGACTGTAAATAAATAAATAAATCGTGTTCCTCCTTGTCCTGGCTTTCATAAGACTCAGCTTCCTCACCACTCCATTGTGGTAGAGTCTGCTATGAAAAAGATCAAGAGTGCAAAACGGCACTCTTCTACTCCTCCAGGAAGAGAATGCAGAACCTTAGATGCCTTTGGCAGGAGAATTTTCCAGGCCAGTATGCTTGCTGCCAGAATCAACTCCTATAGTCTCTATATGGGGATGTTTCTAAAAGAAGTTACAGATCATCTGCAAACCTTGTCTCCTTTTATTTCAGAAGATAAAAGGGAAGTGTTTCTCACCTGGCTTAAACATGCCCAGGATATTTCCAACCGTGCAGCCTTTGACTCTTTTGAAGGTGCCAGCAGAGCCTCGGCTATTGCCATAGGTGCACCCAGAGTTGCTTGGTTCCAAGCTTCTGATTTGGAACTCTGGGTTCAGGATGGACTAGGAAACCTTCCTTGTACAGGTGAAAACCTTTTTGGCAAAGATTGGCAAGCAAAGGCCACCCAGATGGATGCTGAAAATTCTGCTTTAGATAGACTTTCAAAGTCTACTTCTGCTCCTTTTAAGAAAAGGTTGTTCAAAAAGGGATTTTACCCCCAAAAAAGGGAAATATTATTCTGCTTATGGTCAGCAGGCATCTTCTGCAGGTCGTTTTGCTACAAAGAGACAGCAACAACCGAAACAGGCCAAGCCTAAGGCTGCTAGGACTGCTACGGCCCAACAGCCTCAGCCTCCTCAGGGCCTTTGACTTACAACTAGAGAACCTAGCCTTTCTGGCTCTAGAACATCCAGAGCCTCTCACCATTCCAGGAAGGTTAGCTCATTTTGCTCCCAGATGGGAACAAATCACAGCAGAGCAATGGACCCTCTCCATCATAAGAGACGGGTACAAGCTTCATTTTTTAAACCTTCCCACTCACACCATGGTGAGACAGTTCAATTCTCCAACATCTCTCCTTGATCTTCTGGGTCAGGAGATTGCTACCCTTCCTGCCCAAGGGGCAATAGAAGAAGTACCCCTTCTTCAACAGGGCTCAGGGTTCTTCTCCCCCTACTTTCTCATCCCAAAGAAGACAGGGGGCTACAGACCCATTTTAGATCTCAGAGAATTGAACAAGTTTCTATGCAAGGAGAAATTCAAGATGACGTCTCTCGGTACTCTCCTTTCATACCTCCAGAGTCAGGACTGGCTTTGTTCTCTAGATCTCAAGGATGCATACACCCATGTCCTCCTCCATCCAACACACAGAAGGTTCCTTCGGTTCCTTTTCCAAGGAAAGCACTATCAATGCAGAGTGCTTCCCTTCGGTCTGGCCTCTGCCCCAAGGGTGTTCACAAAATGCATGGCACTAGTAGCTGCATTTCTACACACTCTAGGAATATTTGTATTCCCATATCTGGACGACTGGCTCATCCGAGCTCCATCCCAGTCAGAGGCCCAGGCTTCCCTGGCCTACACAAGCCGTATCATTCAATATCTGGGACTTGTAATAAACATCCCAAAATCCCATCTCACCCCTACTCAATCTCTGGAGTTCATAGGGGCCTTACTGGATACCACCACTGCAAGGGCCTATCTTCCCCAGGCCCGTTGCCTACGCTTGGTGCAGTTAGCCTCCCAGATTCAGTTAAAGTCCCACTTAACTGCTCGAGAGATGTTACAACTGTTAGGCCTCATGGCATCCACTGTGCATGTGGTCCCTTATGCTCGCCTTCACATGAGGGCAGCTCAATGGACTTTGTCCACCCAATGGACCCAGGCATCAGGGTGCCTGTCAGAGAAAATAGCAACTTCCAGTCGTCTTTTTTGCTCTCTCCAGTGGTGGAAGTCCACCCAAAATCTGTTGCTGGGGTCCCCCTTTCAACAAGTGTTACCCCAAGCAACCCTCACAACAGATGCCTCCCCAAAGGGTTGGGGTGCTCTTCTACAAGATCTCTCCACCCAAGGCATCTGGTCTCCACAGGAGACATCTCGTCTCCACAGGAGACATCTCTACATATCAACCTCTTAGAGCTCAGAGCAATTTTTCTAGCTCTCAGAGTCTTCCACACCCTGCTCAGCTACAAGACAGTCCTCATCCACACGGACAACCAAGTAGCCATGTTCTACGTAAACAAGCAGGGGGGAACTGGCTCTCTGTCGCTTTGCAACGAAGCTCTGAGATTGTGGGCCTTCGCCAGAGAGCAACAAATTCATCTCATGGCAGTGTATCTTCCAGGGGTTCAAAACTCTTGGGCAGACAGACTCAGTCGAGTTCTGCTTCCACACGAATGGTCCCTCCATGGGGACCAGATAACCAGGATCTTTCAAATTTGGGGAACCCCAGACATAGACCTGTTTGCAAGTCCGTGGAATGCCAAACTTCCCCGGTTCTGTTCCAGGATTCCGTGTCAGGGAGTTCAGGCCAGGGATGCCTTCCTCCTTCATTGGGGGCAAGACTTCCTCTATGCCTTTCCACCCATTCCCCTAATTCCCAAGACACTGTTCAAGCTTCAGAGAGACAGGGGGGTCTGTGATCCTCATAGCACCACGTTGGCCACGCCAAGTGTGGTACCCTCTACTTCTGCATTTCTCTCAAGCTCCCTCCCTGGACTTGGGATCTGCTCCAGACCTCCTGTCCCAGGAGGAGGGAACGTTGTGGCACCCAAATCCCCACTCTTCATCTCAGCGCCTGGTTGCTGAAGGCCTAGACCTTCAAGATTTGCATCTTTCTCAGCAAGTGAAGGATATCCTTCATGCTTCCAGAAAGCCTTCCACCAGATGTTCCTGTGCTTTTAAATGGAAGAGGTTTACCATTTGGTGTGCAGAGAAGGGTCTTAACCCTCTTGCAATACCTCTGAATTCTTTACTGGAGTATTTGCTGCATTTATCCCATGCAGGCCTTAAAACAAATTCAGTAAGAGTCCATTTGAGTGCTATTGCAGCATCCCTTAAGCCTCTCAATGGACAACCTATTTCCTCTCATCCTCTTATAGCAAGATTCATGAGAGGCCTTCTTTTGACTAAACCTCCCATTAGACCACCTTCAGTGGCATGGGACTTGAATTTGGTTCTTGGCCAGCTTATGAAGCCACCCTTTGAACCTTTAGCCACTACCTCCTTGAAATTTCTTGTCTGGATGGTTATTTTTCTCATTGCAGTCACTTCAGCTCGCCGCATCAGTGAGCTGCAAGCCTTGGTGGCTAATCCTCCTTATACAAGGTTCCATCATGACAAGGTAGTCCTCAGGACCAATCCACACTTTATGCCTAAGGTGGTTTCACCTTTTCATCTAAATCAGGAGGTATATTTACCTGTCTTTTTTCCAGGACCTCATGCATCAACTGCAGAGAGGAATCTCCATACCCTGGATTGTAAAAGAGCGCTCATTTTTTTCTTACAAAGGACACAGCAACATAGAAAGTCCTCTCAAGTCTTTGTTGCTTTTGATCCCTCTCATTTAGGACTTCCAGTCTCTAAGAGAACTCTGTCCAATTGGATTGCTCAGTGTATTTCCTTCGCCTACCAGAGTAAGAACCTTTCTCTGGAGGGCCTTGTCACAGCTCACAATGTGAGGGCCATGGCAGCCTCTATGGCTCATCTAAACTCTGTGTCCATCGACCAAATCTGTCGAGCGGCCACCTGGGCCTCGGTTCATACCTTTACAGCCCATTACTGCTTGGACAAGGACTCATGCCGGGATGCCTTGTTTGGTCAGGCTGTTCTCAAACACCTGTTACATACCTAATCAACTCCTACCCCCATCCCTGGTTGGATGCCTCAGATCCATGGGGTGAGGTAGAGCCCTTCTCAGGGACTCACAACTTTAGAGATCTCCCTGGCATCTCTAGCTGGGGAGTCCCCATATGTGAAGACTCATTCCTGCTTGTTCCTGGAGATAGCACAGTTACTTACCCTGTAACAGGTGATGTCTGGGAACAGCAGGAATAAGTCTTCACAACCCACCCACCTCCCCTAGGAGTTGTATCTCTCTATCAATCTTTCCTTTCCTCTCTCTCTCTTTGTCTCAGCTTTAAAACTCGAACTGGAGAGAGGCGGTTAGGGAAGGCAGCGCGCAGGCGCTGTGGGATGCTCCCAAAAGCTTTCCTACTGGATGGTGGGGAGCGTTCCCGCGCAGGCTCCGTCGGTACCGACGATACCCATATGTGAAGACTTATTCCTGCTGTTCCCAGAGATCACCTGTTACAGGTAAGTAACTGTGCTTTATCCACGATTGTAGCAGCAAAGCGCAGACAAACCTTTTTCCTGGATGGTGGCTACTAATTGTGAACCTTGCATCATGTAACTATAGTTTGAATTGTTCATCTGCCATTTGGATGCACCGTCTTCCAATTTATCAAGATTCTCTTGCAATTTTCCACAATCCTCATGGGTTTTAACAACTTTAAATAGTTTTGTGTCATCTGCAAATTTGATAACCTCACTCATTATTCCCTTTTCCAGGTCATTTATGAATATGTTAAAAAGCAGCGGACCCAGCACAGATCCCTGGGGTTCTCCACTATTCACCTTTCTCCATTGGGAAAATTAGCCATTTAGCCCTACCCTCTGCTTTCTATCTTTTAACTAGTTCCTGATCCACAATAGTACACTGCTTCCTATCCCATGATCTCTGATGAGGGATCTTGTCAAAGGCTTTCTGAAAGTCCAGATACATTATATCAACTGACTCACCTTTGTCTACCTGTTCACACCTTCAAAAAAAAAAAAACAGATTAGTAAGACAAGGTCTTCCTTGTCTAAAGCCATGTTGGCTGCCTCCCCTAAGCCATGACTATCTACATGTTATGGAGGAGTAGCCTAGTGGTTAAAGCAACTGCCTAGTACCCAAAAGATCAAGGGTTAGATTCCCACTCGAACTCCTTTTGACCTTGGGCAAGTCACTTTACCCTTCATTGCCTCGGAAGAAAAGGCTGGCAATCTTTTTCCGCTGATACATTGCCAAGAAAACCTAGAGGTAGCTGGGTCGCTATTTATTTATTTATTTATTTATTTGTATTTCTTCTATACCGCACTCTTTTTCATCAGCGCGGTTTACATTAAACAGGAATACTCATTTCAATCAACAGACTGTGGTGAGCTTACATATAACAGGAAATATACAACTGGGATTATAACTTAGGGAAACTATGTACATATTTGTAGCATGTATAGGACCTATATACACGGGATAGAGTTTCTTTTCATCATCTTAAATAGGGCGGTTACACTTTATCTGAAAGTGTTAGAGGGTTGATGATGTGCTTTGGAAATGTAGAATGAAGAGGTGATGAGTCAACACTGACTTGATGGCACTAAAAAAAAAAAAATCTACAGTAATTTTGTTCTGTATGATGGTTTTTACCATTTTTCCTGGTACTGACATCAGGCTCACTGACCTGTAGTTTCCCGGATCACCCCTGGAACCCTTTTTAAAATTGGCATTACATTGGCAATCCTCCAATCTTCAGATATTACAGATGATTTTAATGATAGTTCACAGTTTACTAATAGCAGGTCTGCAATCTCATTTTTCAGTTCTTTCTACACCCTTGAATGTATACCATCTGGTCCAGGTGATTTACTACTCTTCAGTTTATCAAATAGTTGTAATACATCTTCCCAGTGTATCGATATTTCTTTCAATTTTTCCGCAGTATCACCTTTAAATACCACTTCAGTCATGGGTAAAATCCCTACATCTTCCTCATTAAAGACCGAAGCAAAGAATTCATTCAGTCTCTCCACTATGGCCTTGTCCCCTCTTAGTGTCCCTTTTACTCCTCTATCATCTAATGGTCCAACTGACTCTCTCAAAGATTTTTTTTGCTACGAAGGTACTTGAAAAAGTCTTTATTATGTGTTTTTTCTTCCACAGCAAGCTTCTTCTCAAATTCTCTCTTTGCCTGCCTTATCAATGTCTTGCATTTAACTTGCCAGTGCTAGTGCTGTTTTTTATTGTCATTTGGCTCTTTTTTCCATTTTCTGGAAGATGCTTTTTTGGCAGCAATAGCCTCTCTGACTTCACTTTTAAACCTTGCTGGCAGTTTTTTGGATTTCCTTCCACTTTTCGTAAAGCGTGGAATACAGCAGGTCTGGGCTTCCAATATAGTATTTTTAAACAACACCCAAGCTTGATGTAATTGCTCCTTTTCGTTTTTTCTTAACTATTTTCCTCATTCTATCGTAGTCTCCCTTTAAAAAGTTAAAAGGTAGTACTGTGGATTTCTTTACCATCCCTCCTCCATTAATTAAATCAAACGCGATCATGCTATGATCACTATTGCCAAGTGGCCCCAACACCCTTATCTCTTGCACCAGATCTGGTGTTCCACTAAGGACTAGGTCCAATATGGCTTCCCCTCTGGTCGGTTCATGAACCAGCTGCTCCAAGAAGCAGTCATTTATTTTATCTAGGAACGTGATCTCCCTAGCATGTCCTGCCATGACACTGACCTAGTCAATACCAGGGTAATTGAAATCACCCATTATTATTACTGTGCATAACGTTTGTTAGCTTCCTTGATTTCTTTGAGCATTTCATCATCCATTTGTTCATTCTGGCCAGGCGGTCGATAGTACACCCCCACTGTCATCACCTTCCCCTTTTTACATGGAATTTCAATCTATAGAGATTCTACAGCAAATTTTGTTTTCTGCAAAACTTTAATCCTTTGTGACTCAATGCCCTCTCTAACATAGAGCGCAACCCTTCCACCAATTTGATCAGCTCTATTATTACGATAGTACTGGGGTCCCACCACTGAAAGGGAGCGCTGAGCTTCTCAATACCCAGTCACACAACAGGTAAGTGCCACTGATACTCCCTTGGCCCTTCATCTGTGGCTCAAGGGCCTGCTGTGCCATCGCCGAGAGCAGTGTTGCCTGTGGGGGGTATTACAGTGCTGCAGGTTCTAGCAGTCACCACAATCATCAGTGCACAGCCCAGTGAAATGTCGGCCACATCACTTTCCAGATTATTGCTGTGCATTGCTTTCAAAAGAGAAAAAATCCTGAGTACCCTACCTACATCCACAAATTAGGAAAAAAAAGGAAAAATTTAAATGGAGGGGATGGGGAGAGATACACCTTACAAGTTAAACCTTAGACGTTACTAGGCAACCAGCACAGGAGCATTTCATACTGGAGAACTTTTATCAAGCGAGATATAAATCAGGCTGCAACAGATTGAGCAGCCAAACTACACAAAGTTTCCTTGGCAGTCATAGAATTCTTTAAATGATCGGTATGAAGAAATAGAAAACTGTTGCTCTGTAACTTCAATGATATTTGCATAGAAATTGAAGTAAAAAAGTTGTCCCCATGCTACTACCGGTGAGGCAAAGCCAATCAAGTCTTGTGCCTAACGTTAGTAGCCCTAGAAAGGAAGGAAATAGACACATAGACTCATGAATTGCACATCTCTGTAGCAAAAAAAAAATAATCACAGCACCTAGTTTTTATCCAGCTCTAGGACAAAGGTCACTATCAAATTAGTAAATTTAGAATATAATAGGCTGAGAGTCTGAATTTGACTACCTGTTAGGAGAGCTATCAGCAGATAACTCTTGCTTCTTATCTCCCTCGCGCTCAGGCCTTCTGATATCAATATATAAGGCAGAGAATCCCTTGGAATATGGAGAACTAACAGAAAATATTTCTTAACCATGTCCATTGGACTTAAAAAAGATGATTTGGGAAACTGTGAATTCAAGCGATGATCTCTAGAGCTTCTAACTCACAGCAGAAGGCCTTCAAATCTTCCCCCTGCTGCTCCTCTTCCCCCATTTAATGGTCATGTTGACCCAACACTAATGCCAGACTCTTAATTTGGGTCCGAAGCAAAACCAAAGACTCCATTACTTTGTCCATTGTAGCAGACAACAAGGCTTCCCATGTTGTTAATGGCTCACCTTGGCAAATGTCACATTACTAAAATCCAGTTCAGCACCCAAGAAACCTTTACTCGTTCTGCCATTCTTCTTTGCTTTTCTAAACATATAATGGCACTCTCCCAGTACTAACTTACCCTTTGAGGGATATGGCACAGTCTCACCTAATATGGCTAGAAGGGAAGAGGACCACCATCTCCATTGCAGTTCTGATGCTGCTTCTTGCCTCCAGCACCTTCCTGGTGTCCAGCACAGATGCAACTGCTACAGTGTTTGCTCCATATCTGAGTCTTGTGGCACTTGGGGCTAAATGAAAACTCCATGTTCTCCACAGGAACAGGCTGTCCAACCCAAGCCCCTCTAACAGAGCACATATTCTGACAGTAGAGATCACAAAAGGATCTAAGATTGGTTGATTTCATCGAGTTAAGAGCAGCTGTTCCAGTGAGTCGAGGAGGGTGCTTCCCCTTGTGCTTGCCCCAATGTGTTCCCATTGGATGCACAGGAATTGATAGATTCAGAATCCTCAGAGCTCACATACCTCAGTTACCTCAGGCTGGAAGGTCGGGGGTTCAAATCCCACTAGATGACAGCAATCTTGGGCCGGAAGGACTGGGGTTTCTAGTCCCACAGGTGCTCCTTGTGGTCTTGGGCAAGCCACTTAACCCTCCATTACCCATTTTCCCTGTAAAATAGTTATCTCCAAGTTATAATGCCTGTTCAATGTAAATTTCCGTTTGTTCAATGTAAACCGCCTTGATGATATGAAAGGTGGTATATAAGAAATGTTCAATAAATAAATACCTGCAGATGCTCCCGACACCATCTTGCTCATCTCCCCTCCAAATTTTCTTTTGATGCTTGCTTTTGCATTTGCAATGCAATACAATGTGTGCTTTCGAGTCAATGCTGTCTTTTGGTGACCCAGCAGCTTGTGGGTTTTCTTGGCAGTGACCGGAAGTAGATTGCTAGGCCTTTCTTCCGAGGCAATAGAGGGTTAAGTGACTTGCCCAAGGCCACAAGGAATGCTAGTGGGAATCGAACCCTGGTCTCTTGGTTACCAAGTCAGTGCTCTAACCTTTAGACTACTCTATTCCTTTGCATTTGCATCTTACCAAAAATTTTAAAAAACGTTTTTAAAATCTGGGAACAGCATCTCCAAATGACTTACCTTTGTACAATTTGCCCATATCCTTATCAGTATTGAACCCCACCCATATTATTATCCCTGCAAGAGGGGGTGGCAGGTCATCCTCTTAACATGGAGGACACCCCTATACAATGCTCCTGCCCCTCGGTCATTCAGAGAGGCAGCAGTGCCTGGTTAGGATGACAGTATTGTCGTCATTTTTAGATAGCAAGTTAGTGTTACAACCAAGGAAACCTGGTAGTAAAGGGTGTGGACTGGTGCAGCAGTGTAGATAGGCCTATCTCCCCTGGCCGAGATCACAGTCTTGTGGCCTGTGTGTTTGCGACCTTGCCCAACATTTGCTCGGAACTTTGGTGTGCCCATTGTCTCCTTGAGCCAACAGATGCTCTGTGTCTGGTACTGGTGAGCTGAAGAGCTGACAGGAAGACCTCATGGGGCCCATGAGGGGGGGAAAGGGGTTGGTAAGTCTGGGCATGGGCCATGCCCCCTTTCTTCTTACTGTCCTATTTTTGCATGTTTTGCTCAGTTGTCTTTATTTTTATTTTTTTTTCAATGTGTGCCTTTGAGTCAGTGCTGGCTCCTGGCGACCCAGCAGCTCCTGGATTTTCTTGGCAGTGTGGCCAGAAGTACATTGCCAGACCTTTCTTCTGAGGCAGTGGAAGGTTAAGTGACTTGCCCAAGGCCACAAGAAGTGCCAGTGGGAATCAAACCCTGGTCTCTTGAATATCTAGCCAGTGTTCTAACCGCCAGGCTGCTCCTCCACAAATTATTTATTTTTGTCTTTTTCTTTAACTGGCTATCTGCAGTTTTATGCCCTGCCTTTTGGCCTGGACACAGTGCCTTGCAACTTCTTGAAGGTCACGGAGTTGGTGGTGGCGGCGGCAGCCTTTCTGCATAAGCAGGAAATCTGGGTTCACCTCTATCCGGACACAACTGACTGTTTCAGTCTGGCTCCATGGAGAAGTCCAGGGTGGACATGACCCAGGTGATCCAGTGGCTGGAGAAGCTAGTATGGGTGATTAATTACCCCAAGAGCAGACTAGTTCCCTCCAAGTACTTGGAGTATCAGGATGCTCTCTTCAACACTTACTTGAGCAGGGTGTTTCTCACCCCAAAAAGATCAGACAAATTGCAGCTCAGAGGTTTTTGCTCTGAGGTAGCTTCCAGGGCCTGGGACTACCTGCAGCTCTTGAGATTGATGGCATAACCCTGCAACTAGTACCTTGGGCCAGGGTGACATGGCCCCCTGCTGGGACTCCACCTGACTCTGTGGTCTCACTGCTCCTAGTTGTTCAAACAGTGCTTATCTCTTCCCTGGAAAATCAAAGAGAAATTGGCCTGGTGGCTACAAACTGATGGACAGGGTGCCTCTGGAGGCACTGGGTTGGGTGATAGTTACTATGGATGCCAACCAGTTTGTGCAGCAACGCTAGTCCCCTCAGGAATCTCCCTGGTTGATCAACAGACTAAAGGCTAGGGCACTGTGCCTGGCTCTGGAGAGGTTTCAGTCCCTCCTGGAGAGCAGAGTGATCATTGTGTTCTCAAGCAATGTCACAGCAATGGCATACGTTGACAAGCACTGCAGTAGCCACAGAAGTGGTGGAGCTCTTTTTAGCAAAAAGCTCATCTGGTGGCTTTGTTGGTGGCCCACCTATCACATATCAGCAACTTACTGGCCAATTTCTTGAGGCAGAACACTGTGGACTCGGCGAATAGGAGCTCAGCACCTCATTGTGCAGAGGGTGGGGCCTGCCAGTGTTTAATCTGATGGCCACTCAGGGGAGTGCGACTCCACTCTTGTGTGATGAACAGCTGTAATCCCTAGACCATTGAAATCTTGTTACAGGTTGTGCACTTTCAATATGGTAATACACACGTGTATCCTGTCAGCTGCAGACTCAGACGTCACTTTATGAACCAAGCACATCATATAAATAGAAACATAGATACGGATATATTACAAGTTACTCCCTTGATTTGGATTAGTTGTCTATACTGTGCTAGTGACATTCTAAGACGTTCCACTTTACTAATCACCTGGCTGCTAGTACAGCACTCAACAAACCTTTCTTCTCATTCTATTGTACAGTGCTGTGTATATCTTGTAGAGCTAGTACTAGTTTTGAATTCTGACATTTTTTGTCTAAAAATTGCTCTCACAATTGCAAACTGCCAATTGCCCTCACAATTGCAAAGTCTGCAGATAATTTTCAGCCCATGGGCATTGCAGCACTTTCATTCTGTCATCAAGGGTATGTGCTTTTTTGAGGTTAGGCATTTTCATGAATAGTAGCATCCATAGATTTTAAAATGCAATATACATGTGTTGACGTTCCTCCTCCGACCTAAACGTTCAGCTCATTCTTTGTCCTGGGAATGCCTTCTCTAAATGCAGTTAAAAACATGCGCATTGTGAAAGATCACATATTTTTCTTCGGGAACAAACAGGAAGTTAGTCCTCACATATGGGTGACGTCGGCACCGACGGAGCCCTTGTGGAAGCATCCCTCCAGCTTTGAAAGAAAGCCTTTGGGAGATGCCATCACGCATGCATGGTCCCCTTCCAGACCAAGGGTGCCATCTTGTTCAGTCTCTATTTTTCCACGGAGCCCTTCAGACACTCGTCTGACTTGTCCCCGGAAAAAGTTGATTTTTTTTCTCTCCAAGTTTCATACGCGCCTCTGGTATGGCACTGGTACTCTTCCCACCACCTGACCTCGGCATCGAGTCTGGGTCTATTTTTGTAGTTTTTTAATTTCTTTAATTTTCTGGCTCTTCACACCTTTTTTCTCAACTGGCAGCCCAGCAAGTCTTCGACCTCGTAGAGGTACTTTTTTTCCCCATGGCTACCAGTGGCTTTAAGAAGTGTGGTCGGTGCTCGAAAATGATGTCTTTGACCAACACACATATGATGGCTGTCTCTGCTACCTCGGTCCAGACCAATGACCTGGCAGCATGCGGTCTTTGCAAGAGGATGTCCAAGAGCCGCCAGCAGCAGCACGATAAGTTTTTCCCCGAGTTTCCAGAGCCTCCAAAGGCAATGACCTTGTCTGAAGCCTCGACACCTCGGGCGGACCCTTCCAAGCCCAAGCTCCTTCGTGGGTCTTCAGAAAGGGAGTCTCCCTCGAGGGAACCCAGGAAGAAGAAGAAGAAGAAGAAACCCTTGAAGGCGGCATCCTTGGACTGATCCGACTGGCTGGGTGCCCCCCCGGGCCAGGTCCTGCAGTCTGAGACGCTCGTCCGAGGCATTGGAGAAGGAGCGGCCTGCAAAGGTCCCCCAGAAGGATTCAACCTCGGACTGACCTCTGTCCCCAGACACCATCCTCGTCAAGGATTCCCCTTTGGGGGAACTGATGCCAGGCCCAAGTGCTTCAGTGCCCGCGCCGAAGGCTGCAGAACCTTCTGGCCTGGAGTCCCGAATGGCGGTCCTGGAGCACAGTTTGTTTGCCTTCATGGACCAGCAGCGGGCGCTGTTGTCAGGTACGACTGGTTCATCCGCCCCAACCACTGAGCCTTCGACGTCGAAGACGTCACCGGAGGCCGAGCTGATCCTTGAGGTCCTTTGGTCTCGAGTCGATCCTTAGCCAAGGTCTCGATCTGATTCCGACTCGATGGGACCATGATCATCCCCGGCGAGTCTGCCGGGCATCAGCTGCGGAGCATCGGGAGCCTCGAGGCCTGCGGAGCAGCCCTCCTACGAGTCCTTGACAAACTGAGTGGGAGATGGAGGATGAGGAGTCCCCCGATACCTGTTGCCACAGCGACGTCCCATCAGACTCCCTTGTCTTGGAGTCTCAACAGCGGTCCCTGCTGGAGTATATGGGCTGCTTTGATTTTGTCAAGGATATGTCGAAGACCCTGGCATTCCCTGTGGAGTCGGAAGAGGACCCTCACGCGGATGAGTTGGAAATCCTCCAATACGAGGCTCCTCTGAGGGAATCGCTCATGGTGCCCATCCCTCCTATCCTGGAACGGCTGATGCTCCGGATGTGAGAGAGACTGGCTTTGGAGCCGGTGGTGAGCAAATGGCTCGATTTGATGTATCAAGTCCGCTGGAGCCCGGTCTTCCAGAAATCACAGCTGCTGCATAAATACATGGTGGTGGCATTGACTGAAAAGCCAGAAGACGCACTCCTTGATGTCCCTGGCAGGGAGGCCTGCACCTTTGACGCCTTCGGCCAAAAGTGTTACCAGGGCTCGATGCTCATTGACCGCATCCAGATCTACCAGCTGTTCATGGGCATGTACTTGAGAGACCTGGCGAAAGAACTCGCTGGGTTCTCAGCTAGTCTCTCCAAGGAACCCCTGCAGCAGTTCAAGAATCTGACCAAGGCAGTCCATGAGTGCTCCAAGGTCATGTCTCGGGTGGCCTATGACAGGTTTGAGTCGGCAGCTCGAGTAGCGGTGGCGGGCATTGGTGCACGGCGCTAGGCCTGGCTACAGTCATCCAACCTCGAGCAGTGGGTTCAGGATAAATTGGTCGATGTCCCATGCCAAGGAGAGAACCTTTTTGGCAAACCCATGACTGACAAGGCTGCCGAACTGGAGACCGAGTTCATGACGAGGACCAGGCTCTCTAAAAAAGACTGCTGCCCCTCCTCGACGGAAGGGCTCTGTTAAAAAGTCCTTCTACATGAGGAAAGGGGCTGCTGAAAGAAACTACCCACCTTTTCAGGCCTCCCCAGTTCCCCAACAGAGTCAGCAGGCCAAGGGACATGAGCATGGCTCTCGTAAGCATAAGGCTCTAAAACCCCAGGCACCGGCTCCAGCCCAGCCAGGGGTGAGTTTTTAACTCCTTGAGCACAACCTATCTACTCCAAGGAGATCAGCAGCCCACAGGGGGACGTCAGGCTCACTATGATCAGAGGTGGCTGACCATCACCACCAACTCCTGGGCACTTCGAGTTGTCAAAGAGGGTTACCTCCTCCACTTGACTCAGACACCTCCCCCTTATTTTCCAGGAGAGCCCATCTGGTCTCCCCTCCACCGGGACCTTCTACTGAAGGAGTTGGCAGGTCTTCTTGAGGACAAAGCGGTGGAACCGGTGCCCCACCATCTCAAGGGTAAGGTGTTCTACTCCAGGTACTTCCTTGTGCCAAAAAGAACATGGGGCCTAAGGTCCATCCTTGATCTGCACAACCTCAACAAATTCCTGGTGAGGGAGAAGTTCAAGATACTCTCCCTTGGAACATTGCTGCCCTGCCTCCTACAGGGAGATTGGCTATGCTCCTTATTTATTTATTTATTTATTTTATTTTATAACTTTTATATACCGCGCTATTTGTTATCAGTGCGGTTTACATACAACAAGGGTGCACAGTCAGAAGTCTGTTCTGTGCTTACATTGTAACAGGAGTTTAAACTTGGAACATACATTGTAACAGGAGCATAAACTTGGAGCAACAGGGGAACTAAAAACCTATGTACAAAATATAATTAGCTTTTAGACCTCAAGGATACCTATACCCACATTCTCATTCACCTCAACCACAGGCAGTACCTGCGGTTCATAGTGGGGGGC
Organism: Ichthyophis bannanicus; assembly: GCA_033557465.1. Lineage (NCBI taxonomy): Eukaryota > Metazoa > Chordata > Amphibia > Gymnophiona > Ichthyophiidae > Ichthyophis > Ichthyophis bannanicus. Next base: position 920,124,595 of record CM066035.1, on the reverse strand, counting down.
AGGCACTATAATTCCAAGTGCTCCCTTTCAGCTTGGCTGCTGCTGCCCCAAGAGTTCACAAAATGCCTAGCAGTCGTGGCCGCTTTCCAACGTCTCCAGGGGGTCTTTATCTTCCCCTACCTGGATGACTGGCTCATAAAGGAAGGCATAGCCTCAGAGGTCCAGCAGGCCACCGCACGCACCATCCAGGTCCTGCAGCACTTGGGTTTTGTTATAGACTACCCCAAGTCTCACCTCCTCCCAAAACAATGTCTGGAGTTCATCGGGGCAAAGCAGGACACTCTCCAGTCAAAGGCCTTCTTGCCCAGGGACCGGGTTGACTGTCTCAGGACTCTGACATGGGACATAAAGTTCCATCCCTCTGTGTCTGCTCGGCTTCTTCTGCACCTTCTTGGTCGCATGACCTCCACGATCCACATCATCCCAGATGCTCACCTCCACATTAGGGTGGCATAATGGTGTCTCCGGGACCAGTGGACTCAAGCCACGGGGCGCCTCCGAGACAGTCTGTGTAACCCACCAACTGGCGGACTCTAGTCTGGTGGTAGTCTCTCCAGTATCTTGAGGCGAGCATGCCCTTTCAGGCCCTGAGCCCCTTAAGGGTCCTCACCACGGATGCCTCCCTGCTTGACTGGGGAGCCCACTGCGGGGAGCTCCACACCCAGGGCAGCTGGTCGCCAGGCAAGAGCACCCAGCAGATCAACCTCCTAGAGCTGCGGGCGATATACTTGGCCCTGTGAGCGTTTTGCCACCACCTGTGTCACCAGCCGGTACTGGTCCAAACGGACTACCAGGTGGCAATGTTTTTTTTGAACAAACAGGGGGCACGGGGTCTCGTGCCCTCTGTCAGAAGACAGTGGTCCTCTGCTCGTAGCATTCCAACAGAGTATTCCCCTGTGGACAGTATACCTACCAAGCCAGAACAACCTGCTGGCCGACAGGCTAAGCAGAGTCCTCCAGCCACACAAGTGGCAGCTGGACCCCTGGGTGGCTGACCGGCTCTTCCAGATCTGGGGAAGACCCGTGATGGACCTGTTCGCCAGCCTGGACAACTTCCATTTGTCCTTTTTCTGTTCCCGGCAGACCCATCCCTCCAAGGTAGCAGCGGACGCATTCCTCATCTCATGGTCGGAGGATCTCATGTACGCCTTCCCTCCCACGCCACTGATTGCTAAAACCTTGTTCAGGACCCTCCGCGACAGGGCCTCGCTCATCCTGATAGCCTCTTGGTGGCCCAGGTAACCGTGTTTCCTGCTGCTCCTCCGATTAACAGTGGAGACCCCCATCCCATTGGGGACTTCTCCGGGACTCCTGTCTGAGGAAGGGGACTCTCTTCTGTACTCCAACCTGGGGTCCCTGTTGTTGACAGCGTGGCTGCTTTTAAAGGGTGACCTCAGCCCCTTTCAACCTCTCGGGTGAGGTAGAGGAGATCCTACTGGCCTCTCACAAGGCCTCTACTAGAAAAGCTTATGCCTCAAATGGCACAGGTTTTTGGCCTGGTGTGCCGAGCATGGGGTTGACCCATTCTGCCTGGTACGTTTGGTGTTACAGTACCTTCTCCATCTCTCGCAATCTGGGCTCAAGTCTAATTCCATCCAGGTGCACCTTAGTGCCCTAGCTGCGCACCACCATCCGGTGGATGGCAAGCCCCTTTTGGTCCAGCTGTTAGTGACCCGCTTTCTTAGAGGTCTGCTCTTATTGAAGCCCCCGGTTTACCCTTCGGCAACCAAATGGGACCTCATTGTGGTGTTGGGGCAGCTCACTCGCCCTCCCTTTGAGACTCTGGCTACTTGCCACCTACGCTACCTCTCTTGGAAGGTAGTGTTCCTGATTGCACTCACCTCTGCTTGCAGAGTTAGCGAGCTTCAGGCCTTAGCGGCGGAGGTGCACCACTGGAAAGGAGCTTTATTTGTGTGTCAGAGGTCAGCCCTACACGTGTTTCAGCATGAAGCCTTCATCAGGGGTCTGCGACCTTTGGAAATAACGACCATACATAAAAAAGTTTAAAAATCTTACATACATTAAATAGCACATCAAATGAAACGATTTAGAATAATAAATAATATAAAACACTAATACAAAAATACATATAAATTATAAGGAGCCCAGTAAAAAATGTATGCATAAAAATCAAATAAAATGAAATGTTAGTGATTAAAAATGAAAATAAAAATGATAAAGGAGAAAAACACCAAGCGAGGGACGAGAGGGGTCTCAGGTGTTTATTTATTGAAAAAAAAACCTACGCGTTTCGGCAAACTGCCTTCTTTGGGGGGACCGCATCTTAAAATGTAAAACAAAAGCAAAATGCACAATAAATAAAAAATATAATAAAAATGTATTATGTACTAAAATTAAAATTTAAAAATAAAAATAAAAACATATTGTATGGATAAGGTCAATAAATAAATAAAGGAACAATTATATTAATAAATAATAAAAGAACAGCAATAAATTATATACAACAATTAAAAACAAGTAATGAACATATCTATTACATTAAAATCAATAATAAGGTATTAGTGTGAAGGAAGAGAAGATGATGAGGACTGGGAAACATACTTACAAAGGGCACCCTTTGAGGAGGTAGTCTTTAAAAAGACACCATTCAATCTGGAGCTCAAAGGCTAAAATATATAAACGGAACATGGTGAGATGTAGTAAAACAATTTTGAATTTTAATTTTTGAATAGCTGGCCGGAGACCTAATAAATGAAACATAAAGGTGTACAACTCAAATTTGAGACAGGAGGAGATCAGAGCGAGAGTGGGCTAGCAGCACATAAAGCAGTGATATTATATTCTTGTATAACGTCACCGGGACATGGCTTCATTCCAGCAAAACGTGTATTTGCTGTCTATGTTCAAAAGCGAAAAGAAGTTTTAAAATAGTGTTTTATAAAATATAGACAGTGATTGGAACCACCGGAGTAGTTAAACCAATGCTGCCAAAAATGCCGTTTCTTATAAAGAAACCCCTGTGGTGTGGGGCTCGAGAATAAACATAGTAGATTCTAAAAAGAAGGCTGCCATAAGCACATCCACTTACCCGAAGGCTGTGTGAGCAAAAATGCATTTTGTAAATGTAGTTATAGACTGGTGAAAAATTCTGTCAGTGCTTTTTAGAAACACTCCGTGATGGTGTATTTTAAGCGCTAGGAATTCTAGTTATCGTTTTTTACCCTTGTTATCGCATTTGATTGGCTGTTTTAGCTATTTATGGTACTTTCTTTTTATTTACACGGTTTTAATGTTGGTTTGTATTCTTACCCCTTTATTATATATTTTATTCGATCCTATTTACCCCCCCCCCCCCCTTTTATGTTTTTTTATGATATTTTGATGGCTCGGTGGTTTACTTAGTCCTCTGGTTTTGAATACAGGCCACTCCTTTGTTTTTCCTCATACAGACACACGTTTCTAGCTGCACGAGACACTGTTTTAGGCCAACGTGATCACATGCCCTTCCCTAAATAGACACCGTCCATTTATTGTTCTCCTAAAAAGACGGCTATCAGAGTGTTATCCTCTTTATTACAGTATTCACACAGCTTGTTAAAAAAGGCGTTTGGCTCACACATCCCTGGGCACTGATTTCCAAAGCACTATACCACATTTCCACTGCCATAGAAATGGCTCTGCAGTTGCCCTGCTTTCAGAATTGCTGACTTCTTTTTTTGGCATGGTTTTTGCCCTTATTGAGTTTAGCAGTAATTGCACTATATTCTATTTATTCTGACCATGTAATTCCTAATATGTCCCACGTAGCAGACCGGTGCTGTCATGTGCGACTTCATGCGGTTTTGGGCGCGAATTCCTAGCGCTTAAAAGACGCCACCTTTGCCACATCTTAATATTGTCCTTGTATGGATGTTTAGCTAAAAATTTTGATTCAAACTCTGCAACATATAGATTAGCATCATCAGGCGCCATAGGGGATCTCATAGCTACCCCTTTAATCTGATGATAAATCAACCCATCAAACAAAAAGAAATTATTCTGCAAGGCCAAACCAGCCAATTGCATAACAAAGAACAAGGGTAACCATTTGAACCAATTTTCGCGCTGTAAACTTTCAATTTTATATATTTCATCACTATAGATTTTAAAATTTTTGGATAGCCCTTGTGGGTTTGTTTTCATCCGTTTGCAGGGTTTAATTGTATCCTTGCGGGTTCCCTCCCCCCGCCCGGTTCTTTATAACACAGGACTGTTTAATGTTTTTTAGCTCATGTTGAACCCGTGATGTATTATGCAACATGTTTCATCATTTCTGTGTGTTTATAGATGACTGCTTTGACTCCTTTTGAGATATTACAAGGCATATTGCAATGGATATTTTTGAAACCCCCTTTTTTGACTGGTCCGTCTGCACTGCCACATGGGATGAATAATTGATTCATGTCAGAGAGGTAGTCTTGCATTTTCCCTTTAAATACGAGCATGTTAGCTATGTCTCTCTTTCTTATGATTTAAAGCTTGGCTCAAGGTACGTTGCTGTATGGGAGATGTGTTCTTTTGCGAGTCACTCGATTCACTTCATGGTTCAGTGATCCTGCCCGGGTTCGTGCTTTTTTTCTTTCTTTCTTTCTCTGTCTCCTGCTTCCCGCACAAATTTGGCGTTTCTGTATTACATCTCCTTCATTTGGCACATCTAAAAGATCATTTTTTTATACCTTATGCCATCATGTGATGAGATTAAATGATATAAGATTAGTTATTTATAGGATAGACTTCCTAATGAATCACCATTGATGTATCTCTATTAGCTACTATGTATTTTTTAAGGATGAGACAGATTCATACAATTTCTTTCTTTTTCTCTCACGCACTCTGTGGGTATGCCCCCCTGGGAATTGTTCAACATTCATGAATGTATTTTTAACATTTATCTTTAATTCTCTCCTAGCTGAATTTGAACAAGTGAATAATTTCTTGGTAGATTGAATTCTAACTCACAGTGGTGAGTTAGAAATTTCCCTGCTCTGTCACATAAGAACCACAAGGTTGACTTTCACCCCTTAAATTGTCTTTTGTTTCTCTCAACACTTTTTTATATTGTATACGTTTTATTGATTTTTCTTTGTCCTTATTAGCTATACGGTACTATATTTTAGCATGACTTTTATTGTGATTATGTATTTATCATTTTTATTTTCATTTTTAATCACTATCATTTCATTTTTTTTATTTTTATGTATATATTTTTTACTGGGCTCCTTATAATTTATATGTGGTTTTATTTTAGTTAGTTATTATTCTAAATCATTTCATTTGATGTGCTATTTAATGTATGTAAGATTTTTAACTTTTTTATGTATAGTTATTTCCAAAGGTTGCAGTCCCCTGATGAAGGCTTCATGCCGAAACACGTGTAGGGCTGACCTCTGACACACGAATAAAGCTCCTTTCCAGTGGTGTGGCCCTCCTGCTCTTCCTTGTTTTCTGTGCTTTGCAGGAGAGGTGTTTTTCCTGTGTTGCTTAGTGGCGGAGGCGCCCTATACCAGGTTCTACAAGAACAGAGTGGTGCTCCGCACGCACCCTAAGTTCCTTCCGAAGGTAATGTCGTCCTTCTATCTCAACCAGGAAGTAGTACTCCCTACCTTCTTTCTGAGACCTTTCTCCAGTCGGGCGTAGACAGTCCCTCACACCTTGGAACTGTAAGAGGGCTTTGTCCTTCTATATCCAACACACTCAGGGCCACCACAAAGCTACTCAGCTTTTCGTCTCCTACAACTCCAGTAGGCTGGGGGAGGCAGTGACCACGCCTACACTGTCTTCCTAGGTGGCGGACTGAATCGTCCTTGCCCTTGAACAGGTGGGACTCCCGCTGGAAGGCCGTGTCACGGCACAACGTCTCAGGGCCATGGCGGCCTCAGTGGCAAACTTGTGCTCTGTCCCGATGGTGGACATTTGCTGGGCCGCTACTTGGTCTTCAATCCATACCTTTGCAGCCCATTACTGCCTGAAAAGAGAGTTCCGACGGGACTGTGCCTTCGGCCAGGCTGTGCAGCATAGCATTTTTGGGGTTTAGGCAATTCCTACCCTCCGACCCTTCTGTGTTCAGGCTACCGGAGTGCTGGTTTTCAATGGGCACAGGGGTCCTACTGTGGTCTGTGGATATGGACTTAATTGCTGCTGTTCGCGGCTCCCCGTGAAGGAGTCTGTGTTTTTTGCTATGAGCTTTTGGTAGCCTGTAGCTGGGGAGCCCCATATGTGAAGACTGACTTCTTGCCTGTTCCCGGAGAAAGCGTAGTTACTCAGCTGTAACAGGTATTCTCCGGTGACAACAGGAATCAGTCCTCTCAACCCCCACCCCCCCTTCTCCCCTTGGAGTTGCTTCTTATTTATATTTATTTATTTTATTTACTATCTTTTATTTTTTTGCCATCTTTTAGCTATGTCATCTGACTGAGCAAGACGGCATCCTTGGGCGGGAAGGGGACTACGCATGCGTGGTGGCATCTCCCAAAGGCTTTCTTTGGAAGCTGGGGGTATGCTTCCATGAGGACCCATTGGTGCCGATGTCACCCATATGTGAGGACTGATTCCTGCTGTCCCTGGAGAATACCCTGTTACAGGTGAGTAACTATGCTTTTAGTCGTATTGAGGGAGGATAGTTTTCAGATCATCGGTCAAGTGCTTTAAATGGCTTAGAAAATCACCCTTTCCTAAGCTTGGTAACCAGAAGGCTGAATTAGTTAAGACAGACTTCAAGGTAAGAAGTAATAACTGTATAGCTCACTGGTTACAGTTGGCTTTATTTTATGAACTTGCATTTCTTTCTGTCCTTGGCTCCCACTGTTCGTTGCTGTCGGGGCATTCCTATGCCCACTGCTCTCACTATGAGGGTGTGAGATTCTTCTGGAATTTGTAACTCTCTTTTCATTATATTAAAAGTGAGCAGAGAAAGCATCTGAAGTAGCATCATAAAGAGCAGTATCCTGCTCAGCTAAAAGTGGCCACCTAAGAGAGTCTGGCGGTTCTCCTGTGCGCTGTTAATTCATATCATGAATCATCTCTTTCCAGCTGCAGCTCATAAACTCCAGTGAACCAGGTGTAATAATGTTCAAGACAGATGCCCTGAAGTGTCGCGTTGCTCTTAATCCTAACACCAACCAGACTTTGCAGCTGAAGGTAACTCCAGAAAATGCAGGACAGTGGAAACCCGAGGAGCTGCAAGTCCTGGAAAAGTTCTTTGAAACAAGAGTACGTATTCCACTGCTCTTTTGACAATGTTTGTTTGATTATCTAAAACTGCGAAATATACTCTCATGCTGTTTTGTTACTGTAGGTTGCAGGACCGCCATTCAAAGCCAACACTCTGATAGCCTTTACCAAGCTGTTAGGGGCTCCTACACATATCCTCAGAGACTGTGTACACATAATGAAGCTGGAGCTGGTAAGAATCTTCTTTTCATTAAAAACAAATAAAAAAACAAAAGCTCTGGGTGATCCCAGAGATAGCTGGCACTGTGTGCGTTGGTGTATAAATGTGAAGCCCAGTGTATAGAATTGAAATGCTTACAAGGCTTTGGTTACTGCCTCTCCTGTACATGTAAGTACTGTATGCAGCATTTCCTGAACATCCTGCTATACCAGTCCAGATTAGTGGGTTATCTTCCCCTACCAACATATGATGGAAACAAAGAAAACACCAGAACTGCAGTGACATCATCACTGGCATAAATACCAGTGCAGCTAGGAGCATCCGCCAGTATTTTATCTGTCTCCAGCAGATGATGGTTGCTGTTTGGTCCTGAAAACTTCAGCCAGTTGTCTTGAGGACGCCATTCAGTGGAGTTTCCTTAGTGAGGGTCCTAGGATGTATTCGAGATACCCCTCTGGGTTGTCCTTCCAATACAGAGGGGGCCCTTACTCCTGATCAAGAGGACTGACTGAGTGCCAGAGGGTGGATTGGGTCAGATGAGTCCTTTGAGGAGGCTGTCGGGGCTTTTCAGTATTATTTATTCATCTTATTTTTCTTAGATTTTCTTTCCATTTTCTTTTAAGTTTCTAAAATAGAGGAGAGCTCTTGGCTGGGAATCAACCCCTGCACTCTCCCGCCCCAGAGGAGTACAGCTGCTGGTTGGTGCTGCGGGCTCTAAGTACATTGGGGAATCCGCATCAGCGGTTGGTGTTGTGACTGCTTCCCATCGTGGTGCCAGTGATAAATGTATGTGTGATTGCCATTTTCTTTCTCATCGCGGGGCCAGCAGATCTCAGCGGTTTCGGCTGCAGCCTGATCCTACTGCTCGGTCGGCTGAGAGGGTGCATCTGGACACCACTGGCAGTCCATTTTCTGACACGGGAAAGGCAGGTGTGCTGCAACGGTCATGCGGCCTGTTTCCCACCATTTCATTGAGGGCCTTGTTCAGGGACTGCTGCAGAAGGAAGACTAATGCCAAATCTTTCCATCATTGTCTTGGTTGTGGCAAGTGGTGCCATTTTTTAATGGACAGTATGTGCGCCGCTTGCGCAGCCGATCTGGGGGGGGGAGTCTTCCAAAGTGGATTCAGGAGCTTCCTTGGTTCCTCTTGTGGCAGATGGTGTTTCTTCACCGGGGTCCATTTCTTCCCCCAGCCCCCCCAACCCTGCCCCCCCCCCAGGAGGGCTAGCAAGGATACACCGGCCTCCAGGTCCCTTCCTTCAGGGTCAGGCCCTCCACTTCTCCTTCTGCGACCTCTCTCCTGCCCCGCCCCATCAGTTTGGGATACTGCTGTGACTGAGTTTGCCACGCTTTTCCAGCAGGCATGGGCCTTGTGGGGAAAGCAGGGCAGAAGGGTTCCCTATCTCATTTCTAGCCTCCTGCCCACACCTGTGGTGCTTCAGAGTGTGTTTCTGTAGCTAGATCTGTTAGGACGAGTAGGAAGCACTCGCATTCTGCAGACAGTTGCTGCATATGGGGGGAGGGAGCGCACGGGGCTCCATGAGTTAGCTTTGGCTCTGTATGAGGAGGATTCCTTGTCCATAGTGGACATGGAACATGACCTTGATGAAGATTTGGCCGCCAATGAGTCCAGCAAGGAGGAGGAGGAAGTTAGGGTATCCCGATAGAGAGGTTCCAGTAAAGATAAAAGTAACCCAAATGCCCTTAGGTACAGAGTTGAAAGATTCCAAATTACCCCTATCAATTGATACCAGATTAATATGAATAAATACAACCTCTAAAATGACTGTATGCAAATGCTAGAAGTCTAAAAACTAAGATGGGAGAGTTAGAATATATAGCAGTAAATGAAAGGATAGATATAATTGGCATCTCAGGGACCTGGTAGAAGGAGGACAATCAGTGAGACACTGTGATACCCGGGTACAAACTATATTGCAATGACAGAGTAGATCAAATTGGCGGAGGTGTTGCGCTCTGTTAGAGAGGGCATTCAGTCACACAGGATTAAAGTTTTGCAGGAAACAAAAAACACTGTAGAATCTCTGTGAACGGAAATTCCATGTAAAAATGGGAATGCAATGGCAATGGGGGTATACTACCGACCGCCTGGCCAGAATGAAGAGATGGATGATGAAATGCTGAAAGAAACCAGGGAAGCTAACAAAAATTACAACACATTAATACTGGGTGACTTCAGTTACCCCAGTATCGACTGGGTCAGTGTCACAGCAGGATATACTAGGGAGGTAAAGTTTCTAGATGAAATAAATGACTGCTTCTTGAAGCTGCTAGTAAATGAACTGACAAAAGGTGGAAGCTATTTTGGACCTAGTCCTTAGTGGAACACAGGATCTGGTGCAAGAGATAAGGATATTGGGGCTACTTGGCAATAGTGATCATAACATGATCGCATTTGATTTAATAAATGGAGGGAGAACGGCAAGGACATCCACAGTACTACCTTTTAACTTTCCAAAGGGAGACTATGATATAATGAGGAAACTAGTTTAAAAAAAAGCTAAAAGGAGCAGCTGCAGAGGTTAAAGGTTTATATCAAGCATGATGCAATATATGTCACACTTTAAGACAAGTGGAAGGAAGGCCAAAAAACTGCCAGCATTGGTTTAAAGGTGAGTTTAGAGAGGTTGTTGTAGCCAAAAAAAGCATTTTTCAGGAAATGGAAAAAGGAACCAAATGATAAAAATGGGAAACAACATAAGCACTGGCGAGTTAGATGTAAGGCATTGATAAGGCAGGCAAAGAGAGAATTTGAGAAGAAGCTTGCTATGGAATTTTTCAAGTACATTCATAACAGAAAACCTGTGAGAGAGTCAGTTGGACCATTAGATGATAGAGTGGTAAAAGGTGTGCTAAGGGAGGACAAGGCCATAGCGGAGAGACTGAATGAATTATTTGCTGCAGTCTTTACTAAAGATGATGTAGGGAGGTTACCCATGCCTGAAATGGTATTTAAAAGTGATGTATTGGAAGAAATATTGATAAACTGGAAGGATGTATTACAGCTATTTGATAAACTGAAGAGTAGCAAATCACCTGGACTGGATGGTATACATCAGAGGTGTTGAAAGAACTGAAATTTGAGATTACAGACCTAATATTAGTAATCTATGAACTATCATTAAAAATCATCTGCAGTACCTGAAGATTGGAGAATGGCCAATATAGCGCAAATTTTTAAAAGGGTTCCAGGGGTGATCTGGGAAACTACAGACCGTTAAGCCTGCTGTAAGTACCAGGCAAAATGGTACAAAAGCATTATATAGAAAAAAAATTACTGAACATGTAGATAGTCATGGTTTAATGGGAGAAGCCAAGGAATGTCTTGTTTTACTAATCTAATATTTTTGAAGGTATGAGTAAACAGGTAGACAAAGGTGAGCCAGTCGATTTGGTGTATCTGGATCTTCAGAAGGCCTTTGACAAGATCCCTCATGAGAGGCTCATAGTGAAATTAAAGTCATGGGATAGCAGGCAGTGTGCTATTGTGAATCAGGAACTGGTTAAAAGATAGAAAGCAGAGAGTAGGGCTAAATGGCCAATTTTCTCATTGGAGAAATGTGAATAGTGGAGTACCCCAGGCATTTGTGTTGGACCTGCTGCTTTTTAACATACATAAATGACCTAGAAATGATGATGAGTGAGATGACTGAATTTGCAGATGACACAAAATTATTCAAAGTTATTAAAACCCCAGAAGATTGTGAAAAATTGAAGAGACCTTGATAAATTGGAAGACTGGACATCTAAATGGCAGATGAAATTTAATGTGGACAAGTGCAAGCTATGCACTTAGGGAAGAACAACCCAAACTATGGTTACATGATGCAAGGTTCCACATTAGGAACCACCACCCAGGAAAGGATTTAAGGGTCATTGTGGATATGTTGAAACTTTCTGCCCAGTGTGCAGCAGTGGCCAAGATAGCAAATAGAAAGTTAGGAATCATAAGGAAAGGAATGGAGATCAAATTCAAGGATATTATAATGCTTCTGCATCATTCCATGTTACGGCCGCACCTTGAATATTGTGTGCAATTCTGATTTCCATATCTTAAAAAGGATTTCCAACTCATCCTGCTAGACCAGTCCTCCGAGGGGGGCACTGACTGTGCCAGTCCCGCCCATATGTACCAAAATGCTGGAACACCCTACCCCCCGACATTAGAGCCATTACCAATCTATATCAGTTCAGAAAGGCTCTCAAAACATACCTTTTCCGCCAATATTTCCCAGACAGCAACTGAACCAGATATCCCCTCCAAGAAATGACCCAATCTAGAAATGCCCTCACACTGCAGTGTAGATAGATTATGTATATAGTTAACCCAGTTATCCAAGTTTGTACTCCTGTTCAATGTAAAACCTGACAGTTTGTCGTAATGGTCGTTTTGTTATGATGTAAACCGCGCTGATTCTAAATAGCGCGGTATATAAGAAACTGTAATAAATAAATAAATAAATACTGGAGCGGTTGCTCTTCAGGATGCGGGAAGCCCCGATGACTGTGCCTATTGTGAGCAAGCAGCTCAATTCCTATTACTGAGTGTGCAAGTGCCCAGGGTTTGAAAAGCCACAGCTGCCACACAATTCCATAGAAACATAGAAATATGATGACAGAAAAAGACCACATGGCCTATCTAGTCTGTCCTTCCATATCAACAACTACAACATTCCCCTTTTTTCCTTTAGAGATCCTCTGTGTGTGTACCATGCTTTTTTGAATTCAGATACTGTCCTCATCGCTATCACCTCCATTGGGAGACTATTCCACGGATCCACTACTCTTTCTGTAAAGAAATAGTTCCGCATATCACTCCTGAATCTATCCCCCTTCACCCTCATCCCATGTCCCCTCATAGCAGAATTTGCTATTAATTGAAAGAGGCTCTCCCCCTGTACATTTATGGCATGGAGGTATTTAAACATCTCAATCATATCACCTCTATCCTGCCTTTCCTCTAAGTCCTTAAGTCTGTCCTCATATGCTTTATAATGAAGACCACTAACCATTTTAGTGGCCACCCTCTGTACTGACTCCATCCTGTTTATATCCTTTTGAAGGTGCGGTCTCCAGAATTGCACACTATACTCCAAATGAGGTCGCACCAAAGACTTATACAGAGGCACTACCATCTCCTTTTTTTCTGCTAGCCATTCCTCTCCGTATGCACCCAAGCATCCTTCTAACTTTTGCCGTCGCCTTTTCTACCTGTTTAGCTACTTTAAGATCATCAGACACAACCATGCCTAGATCCCATTCTTCTTTTGTGGACAAAAATACTTCACCCCCTATACTATATTCCTCCTTTGGATTGCTGCAGCCCAAATGCATGACCTTACATTTTTTAACATTAAATCCCAGATGCCAAATTCTAGACCATTCTTCAAGCTTAGCTAGATCCCTCCTCATGTTATCTATACCTTCCTGGGTGTCTACTCTATTGCAGATTTTGGTATCATCCGCAAAAAGGCAAACCTTACCCAATAGCCCTTCCGCTATATCACTAACAAAGATGTTAAAAAGAATCGGACCAAGGACAGATCCCTGGGGCACACCACTGGTAACATCCTTCTCCTCAGAGTGAGCTCCATTTACCTGTACTCTTGGTTGCCTCCCACCCAACCAATTTCTAACCCAAGCAGTAACTTTAGGGTCCATCCCTAGGTTGCTCAGTTTGTTTATAAGTCACCTGTGAGGAACAGTGTCAAAGGCTTTACTGAAATCTGAATACACCACATCTAGGGCTCTCCCTCGGTCCAACTCCCTGGTTACCCATTCAAAGAAGGGTGGAGGGAGGAGTGGCCTAGTGGTTGGGGCAAGTTACCTCAGGCCGGAAGGTCGTGGGTTCAGATCCCACTAGAGGACAGCAACCTTGGGCTGGAAGGACTGTGGTTTCTAGTCCCACAGGTGCTCCTTGTGGTCTTGGGCAAACCACTTAACCCTCCATTGCCCATGTTCCCTTTAAAATAGTTATCTCCAAGTTATAATGCCCTGTTCAATGTAATTTCAGTTTGTTCAATGTAAACCGCCTTGATATCATGAAAGGCGGTATATAAGAAATGTTAAATAAAAAATAAAGAAAGAAATAAAGAAATCAATCAGATTTGTCTGACAAGACCTGCCTCTGGTGAATCCATGCTGCCTCGGATCCTGTAATCCGCTGGACTGCAGAAACCTCACTATTTTCTCTTTCAGCTGCGTTTACAATAATTTATTCACCACCGAAGTTAAACTAACCGGCCTGTAGTTTTCAACCACATCCTTACTTCCACTTTTGTGTAAAGGCACCACATGAGCCTCTCTCCAGTCCTTTGGCACCACTCCCGACTCCAACGAGGTATTGAAAAGTTCAGTCAGTGGAGCTGCTAGAACGTCCCCAAGTTCCCTCAGTATTCTAGGGTGTATCCCATCCGGTCCCATCACTTTGTCTACTTTAAGTTGAGTTAGTTTCTCACGAACACAGTCTTCTGAAAATTGTTCAAGGTGTCCCTCGCTTCTGTTCCTGGTTGTGGGTGTTTTCTGAGGTCCTGCTCCTGGTTCTTCATCTGTGAACACAGAACAGAAATATTTGTTAAGCAATTCCGCTTTGTCCTCCTCAACTTCTACATATTCCTCCCCATCACCCTTGAGTCTGATAATACCACTTTTGCCCTTCCTCTTCTCACTGACATATCTGAAAAATGTCTTATCCCCCCATTTTATTGCATTGACTATTTCCTCCTCTTTTTGAATCTCTGCTTTCCTGGCTACTTTGCTAGCTTCTCTAAGTTTTTCCAAATATAGATGCCTGTCTTCCTCTCTCTGTGATCTCTTGTAATCTCCAGGAACAAGCAGGAATGTAGTCATCACATATGGGTATCGTCGGTATCGATGGAGCCTGCGCGGGAACGCTCCCCAGCGTCCAATTAGAAAGCTTTTGGGAGCATCCCCCACAGCACCTGCGTGCTGCCTTCCCGCCTTTCCCAACTGCCTCTCTCCAGTTCTTCTTTTTCCGCGGAGCCAGCAGGTCGTGTTCCTGTCACCGCAGAAGAATTCTTTTTTACTTCTTTCTTTTTTGTGGTCGTGTCTGCCTTCCTCAGTGCTCTACCGGTACCGCCGTTTTTTTCTCTTATTTCTGTAAAAAAAAATATATATATATATATATATATCTTTTTTTCTATTTTTTCTTTTTCTTCAGGTGCACGCGCCTTTTTGGGCCTTAGGCCCAAAAACATTTCCTTACCATGGAGAAACCTGCCTCAGGTTTCAAAAAATGCACCAAGTGTGGCAGTACCATTTCCGTCACCGACACCCATGAATGGTGTCTAAAATGTTTAGGTCCTGACCACTCCATCATGGATTGTATGTCCTGCGCCATGATGTCTACAAGAGGTCGGCAGAACCGAGCTGCTAAGCTCAGTACTCTGTTTCCCTCTGATGCAGCTTCGGTGGCATCGACGTCTTCCAGGGCTGCTTCTTCCTCCCGTGGATCTCAGGTAACTAAACATAAATCCAGCCGGTCCTCAAAGGGTAGATCTCCTTCTAAGCATCGAGATGCCTCTGGCGTTGCCCTCGAGGATTCTGCACCGGCAAAATTATCCCGGTGGGAGGCTTCGGCTTCCAAAGCATTATCGGGGTTCCAGGATGTTCTCGAGGCCTCGACCTCAGCAGAACTACTGGTGCCATGCTCTGGGGTACCGGCGGTCTCCTCCGGTACCGACATCCAGGCATTGGCAGCGTCGATAGACCAGAGAGTTCTGGCTATGGAATGCAGTCTGTCGGCTTTCCTTGCAGCATCGACGCCCTCGGGACCGCGACAGACAATTCCACCGATAGCATCGACATCGGCATCGGTGTCTGCTTTGCCGTTACCCAGTCATCTGATGACCTCCGGTACCAATACCCCGGTACCGGTTACTCCCGGTACCGACTTTGGTCGGTACAGGTATCAGGCTCTTCAAGAGCATCTGGACAGACAATACTTCGAGTCCTCAGAAGAATCTGAGGATTCTGACAGTTCTGTCGGTGCAGCGATGCTTCTCCCAGAGGAGCCCTCCTCCCCTAAACACAGGATGTCTCCTCCAGAGGATATTTCCTTCCAAGATTTTATCAGGGAGGTGGCTCCGGGGCCTGTCCATTACTCTGGCCCCTGAAACAGAGCCAAGGGCCAAGGAGTTGGAAATTCTACAATATCCCAAAACTCCTAAGGAGGCAGCTACCTTGCCCATTCATGAGATTTTATATGATCTCATGTTAAGGATGTGGGAAACACCTCTTACCACCTCTCCTCATTCTCGTAGACTGGATACTATGTATTGAGTCCCTCCTTGTCCTGGGTTCCATAAGACTCAGCTTCCTCACCATGCTATTGTAGTGGAGTCGGCTATGAGAAGGATCAAGAGTGCAAAAAGGCATGCCTCTAATCCTCCAGGACGTGAGTGCAGAACCCTGGATGCTTTTGGACATCGGGTCTTCCAAGCTTCCATGCTTTCTGCCAGGATCAGTTCCTATAGTCTCTACATGGGAATGTTCCTGAAGGAGGTCACAGATGATTTAGAGGCTTTAAGTCCTTTTCTTCCTGAGGATAAAAGACAGGATTTTCTCACTTTGATCAAACATGCCCAAGATGTTTCTAAATTTTCCAACCGTGCAGCCTTCGACTGCTTTGAGTGCTTAAGCAGAACCTCGGCTATTGCCATAGGTGCACGTAGAATTGCTTGGCTCCAGGCATCTGATCTAGAGCTCTGGGTACAAGACAAATTGGGAAATATCCCTTGTACTGGTGAGAACCTGTTTGGTAAAGATTGGCAGGAAAAGGCCAATGAAATGGATGCTGAAAATTCCACCTTGGATAGGTTATCCAAGTCCACTGCTGATCCTCCTAGAAAGAAATTGTTCAAGAAACCATTCTTTTCTAAAAAGAAAAGATTTTATCCTGCTTATATTCAGCAGGGACGTTCTGCAGGTCAGCTTGCCAGGAAAGGTCAGCAACCACCCAAACAGAAGAAAGCAAAGGCTGCTAGGCCTCAACCGGCCCAGCAGGCTCAGCCTCCACAGGGCCTTTGACTCTCATCTAGAGAACTTAGCCTTCCTGGTTCTCGGGGGACCAGAACCTTCCACCATTTCAGGAAGCTTATGTCATTTTGCCTCCAGATGGGGGCAAATAACAGCAGAGCATTGGACACTCTCCATCATAAAGGAGGGGTACAAGCTTCATTTTTCAAGCATGCCCCCTCACACAATAGTAAAGCAGTTCAATTCTCCGACCTCTCTCATCAACCTGTTAGGTCAGGAGGTCGCTATCCTTCTTGCCCAAGGGGCGATAGAAGAAGTACCCCTTCATCAGCAGGGTACAGGGTTCTATTCCCCTTATTTCCTTATTCCAAAGAAAACGGAGTTACAGACCTATCTTAGACCTCAGGGAATTTAACAAATTCCTTGTCGAGGAGAAATTCAAAATGATTTCTCTCGGATCTCTGCTGCCATACCTTCAGAGTCAGGATTGGATTTGTTCTCTAGATCTCAAGGATGGGTACACCCATGTTCTCATCCATTCAACTCACAGAAGGTTCCTTCGGTTCCTTTTTCAGGGAAAGCACTACCAATACAGGGTGCTCCCTTTTGGCCTGGCCTCAGCACCAAGGGTGTTCACGAAATGCATGGCTGTTGTAGCAGCATTTCTCTGCACTCTAGGGATATTCCCATGTTCCCTATAAAATAGTTATCTCCAAGTTATAATGCCCTGTTCAATGTAATTTCAGTTTGTTCAATGTATACCGCACTGATGCAGAATAGCGCGGTATATAAGAGAATGTAAATAATAAAATAAATATTCGTCTCCCCCTACTTAGACGACTGGCTCATTCGAGCCCCAACAGTCAGAGGCCAGGACTTCTCTATCCTGCACAATGCGTATCCTTCAGTATTTGGATCTGGTAATAAACATCCCAAAATGCAGTCTAACTCCCACTCAGTCTTTAGAGTTCATAGGAGCTTTGCTGGATACCACAAAGGCAAGGGCCTATCTCCCCCAGGCCCGTTGCCTTCGCTTGGTGCAGTTAGCTTCTCAAGCAGTGCTAAAGCCTCATCTAACTGCTCGAGAAATGTTACAACTACTAGGCCACATGGCATCTACTGTGCATGTGGTTCCCTATGCTCGCCTCCATATGAGGGCAGCTCAGTGGACTTTATCCACCCAGTGGACCCAGGCATCACGATGCCTGTCAGACAAAATAGCAAACACAAGTCGCCTTATTTTGTCCCTCCAGTGGTGGAAGTCCGCTCAAAACCTGTTGCTGGGGGTCCCCTTTTCAACAACCCTTACCCCAAACAACTCTCACAGCAGATTCTTCTCCAATGGGTTGGGGAGCTCATCTGCAAGACCTCTTCACCCAGGGCACCTGGTCTTCTACATATCAATCTCTTGGAGCTCAGAGCAATCTTCCTTGCTCTGCGAGTGTTCCACACCCTGCTCAGCTACAAGACAGTCCTCATTCATATGGACAATCAAGTAGCCATGTTCTATGTAAACAAGCAGGGGGGAACAGGCTCTCTGTCGCTTTGCAACGAAGCTTTGCGACTATGGGCCTTCGCCAGAGAGCATCAGATTCATCTTCTGGCAGTGTATCTGCCAGGCATTCAAAACTCTTGGGCAGACAGACTCAGTCGAGTTCTGCTTCCACACGAGTGGTCTCTGCATGCAGACCAGGTGGCCAGGATATTTCAACTTTGGGGAACCCCGGACATTGCAAGTCCGTGGAATGCCAAACTTCCCCGGTTCTGTTCCAGAATTCCGGCTCAGGGGGCTCAGGCCAGGGATGCTTTCCTCCTTTACTGGGGTCAAGACTTCCTGTATGCCTTTCCACCCATTCCCCTAATTCCCAAAACCCTGTTCAAGCTTCAGAGAGACAGAGGCCATATGATTCTCATAGCTCCACATTGGCCACGGCAAGTGTGGTACCCTCTGCTTCTACATCTCTCTCAAGTTCCCTCCCTGAAGTTAGGGTCTGCTCCACATCTCCTGTCTCAGGAGGACGGAATGTTATGGCATCCCAATCCCCAGTCTCTGCATCTCAGGGCTTGGTTGCTGAAGGCCTAGATCTCCATGATCTTAATATCCCTCAGCAAGTAAAAGATATTCTTTTTGCTTCCAGGAAACCTTCCACAAGACGCTCTTATGCTTTCAAGTGGAAAAGGTTTACCATATGGTGTTTGTAAAAGGGTCTTAACCCCCTTGCGATACCTCTGGAATAATTGCTGGAGTATATCCCTTCATTTATCCAATGCAGGTCTTAAGACTAATTCAGTAAGAGTCTATTTGAGTGCTATTGCAGCTTCCTTTAAGCCTCTAAATGGACAGCCTATTTCCTCTCATCCTCTTATAGCAAGATTTATGAGAGGCCTTCTTTTAACTAAGCCTTCCATTAGACCACCAGCGGTGGCATGGTACTTAAACCTGGTTCTTGGGCAGCTCATGAAGCCACCTTTCGAACCTTTAGCTACTACCTCCTTGAAATTCCTTTCTTGGAAGGTTATCTTTCTCATTGCAATCACATCAGCATGGGGGGGGGGTGGCAACTTATTCACTTTGCCCACCTGGTTCTTGGTCAGCTCATGAAGCCACCTTTCGAACCCTTAGCTACTACCTCATTGAAATTCCTTTCTTGGAATGTTACCTTTCTCATTGCAATCACATCAGCACGTCGCATCAGTGAGTTGCAGGCACTAGTGGCTGATCCACCTTATACAAGATTTCATCATGACAAGGTAGTCCTTAGGACTCATCCACACTTTATGCCAAAGGTGGTCTCGCCTTTTCATCTTAACCAAGCGGTCTACCTGCCTGTGTTCTTTCCAAGACCTCATGCATCAAATGCAGAGAGGAATCTTCATACTTTGGACTGTAAAAGAGCTTTAGCCTTTTACTTGCAAAGAACACAGCAACATAGAAAGTCCTCTCAACTCTTTGTTGCTTTTGATCCTTCTCATTTGGGACTTCCAGTCTCCAAGAGAACACTGTCCAACTGGATTGCACAGTGTATTTCCTTTGCCTATCAGAGTAAGAACCTTCTTCTGGAGGGCCATGTCACAGCTCACAATGTGAGAGCCATGGCAGCTTCAATGGCTCATCTGCACTCTGTGTCTATCGAAGACATCTGTCGAGCAGCCACTTGGGCCTCGGTTCATACCTTCACAGCCCATTGCTGCTTGGACAAGGAGTCCCGCCGGGATGCCTTGTTTGGTCAGGCTGTTCTCCAACACCTGTTCCATACCTAATCAACTCCTACCCGCCATCCCTGGTTGGATGCCAAATATCCATGGGGGGAAGTGGAGCCCTTTCACAGGGACACACAACTTCTGGGGTCTCTCCCTGGCATCTAAAGCTAGGCAGTCCCCATATGTGATGACTACATTCCTGCTTGTTCCTGGAGATAACATAGTTACTCACCTGTAACAGGCGATCTCCGGGAACAGCAGGAATTTAGTCTTCACAACCCACCCACCTCCCCTAGGAGTTGTATCTCTCTATCTATCTCTTTCTCTTTCCCTCTCTCTCTCTTTGTCTCAGCTTTAAACTCAACTGGAGAGAGGCAGTTGGGAAAGGCGGGAAGGCAGCACGCAGGCACTGTGGGATGCTCCCAAAAGCTTTCTAATTGGACACTGGGGAGCATTCCCACACAGGCTCCGTCTGTACCGACGATACCCATATGTGAAGACTAAATTCCTGCTGTTCCTGGAGATCACCTGTTACAGGTGAGTAACTATGCTTTATGTGGGTAGAGAGAAAGGTGAAATTTTACTTACCGTTAATTTCCTTTCCTGAAATCCTGCTAGACCAGTCCAGACTAGCAGATAATGTCCACTTGTCAGCAGATGTTTTGCCCCTCTCTGCTCTGGGAAGAGCAGTGCTCTCACAGTGCTCTGCTAAAGAGGTGGATATTTAACTCCTGTGACAACTTTGCTATGAGTTCTAGCTGTTTATTTAATTATTTATTGTCTTATTGGTGTGCTACTTCACCTCCCTGTTGCCTTTAGTTTTGCACTTCAGCTTTCTCAGCTGTATAACTTACCTTGCCTCTCTCAACTAACTGGCCTTTGTGTGGTAGCCAGGTTAACTGTTACTTTAAATTAAATATCTCTCCCTGCTCTGTCCCCAGAACCTGCTGTGTTTGAAACTTTTTTTCCTGCTCTAGCGTACCTGAGGGACTACCCCCTCCCCCCCCCCCTGCTGAGATATTGTGCAGCCCTTCTTCCTGTCTCCTCTTCCCACGTGTGCATAGTTCTGTTTGCCTCTCTCTGCTCTGGGAAGAGCAGTGGTCTCACAGTGCTCTGCTAGAGAGGTGGATATTTAACTCCTGTGACAACTTTGCTATGAGTTCTAGCTGTTTATTTAATTATTTATTGTCTTATTGGTGTGCTACTTTCACCTCCCTGTTCCCTTTAGTTTTGCACTTCAGCTTTCTCAGCTATATAACTTACCTTGCCTCTCTCAACTTAACTGGCCTTTGTGTGGTAGCCAGGTTAACTGTTATTTTAAATTAAATATCTCTCCCTGCTCTGTCCCCAGAACCTGCTGTGTTTTAAACTTTTTATTCCTGCTCTAGCCTACCTGAGGGACTAGGGACTACCCCCCTCCCCCCCCCTGCTGAGGGTACAGGACAGGGTACCTTGTAACAGCCCTCTTTAATAGGTCTTATTTCCCTCCCCCATCCCCCAACACCCACCCGCCCCTGGGGTAATTGTAGCTTTATAGATACTTACAAGTCTTAGAATGTAACAGACAGTGGCTCAAGCCCAACTCGGTAAATTGGTTGGCGATATGATGAGTGCTAAGAAGACGTGAACAGATAATAATCCCTTGATGAAATGCTTATAAAGGGAACCACTATAAGATAAGCACTACCTACTAATAGAAACAAGTTACATATTGTTCTTGAATACCGGTCAATTTCAATTTGACGTAACCTGAGCAACAGTATGGGGTCATTGATGCAAAAGTGAGCACTGGGTTTAAATTAAAATAAACCACGAAGTGGCTCCTTGTAAGTCTGAGACCTCATTGCCATAAAATGCATAGGTATTCAAACACAAACCACCAGATGACTAAGATAACTTAATCTCTTGGTAAACAGTGGAGCGAGTGATACATAGTTACTTTGTAGTATAATAAGCTCTGAAAGGTGACCACACACACATTTGTTGGAAACAGAGGTTACGGGGCGACATGAAGTGGACCTGGGCCAATCCTCTGGAAGGTGCAGCAGTTTGACCTCCCCTAGATCCTTGACATGCTTCTGAAGGTCTTTGCTGAAGAGGAGCCTCACATTAAAGAGGAGTTTAACAAGGCGCAACTTAGAAGCCGCATCCGCATTCCCATGTCTGAGCCAAAGCCAGCACCTCGCCAGTGTGGCTACTGCTACCAAGCGGGCAGAGGCGCGCATGATATCATACAAGACATCAGCCATAAAGGCGGTGACTGATCTCAGATGAGGCAATGGCGAATCCGCTGGAAGAAGCTGGAGCCCCACCGCAGTAGGCCCTTGAAGCGAGTCCCCCACATACTGCAGCTTGTAATGCCAAGGCGAAAGAAGAAAAGGAGGTCTTGAGAGGCCCCTCCACCTTGCGGTCAATCTGATCCCATAGGGTGGTGCCGCCCTCGACCAGAATGGTGGTGTGCTTAGTGACGGCTGTCACGAGTGCATCTACTTTGGGAAAACTCATCCACTTGTCAAGGTCCTTGGGAGACCATGTGTAAAACCGGCCAAGGTGGCGTGCCAAGCGTAAAGAGACAGGGCTGTCCCATTCCGCGGTGACCATGTTCCATGAGACAGGGAAAAGCCCTGGAAGGTTTCTTGATACCCACGATGATGGGATCTACCTGAGGTATAGCTGGGTCAGCATTAACTGGTGTCTTGGAGAGGTGAAAAGCTTTGGTAATCTGAGCAATGAGGGCTGGGAGTTCCTCCTTACAGAAAAGCCAGACTTCAGTTTCTTCATCTCGCTCCTTGTGTTCCTCCTGCTGCTCCTCCGGGCCCGAGAGCACCCCCTCCTCTCTGTCGGACGCAGAGTCTAGGGACAGGTCTTCCAACGGGTACTCGCCATCATTATCTCTTACAGGATGCAAGACCCCCGAAGGAGTGGCAGCAATCCTGAGCTGGGAAGTAAGTGTGGCAGAAGCTTCAGCCGAACTGAATCTGGCATGCTTCCTTAGAGGGCCTGTTGACTGCGAGAGTACAGCAAGGGTCCTGCGTGCCATGTGTCCTATACTTGTCTGAAAAGAGCCATAAATTACTGGTCTGCATTGAGTGCAGCTGGAAGAGGAGAACGGGAAGTCTGAATGTTGAATCTGAGGACAGGGATGCTGGGAGGAGCTGGTCCGCGGCATCAAATTGCTCTTAGGAAGAAACAGAGGAGGAGGAGCATTCCACGAAGGTTGAGGAGCTGGCAGGGCATCCGGCAAGACTGGGGACATGGCAGGGGTCATGAGCGCATGAGAGAGGCCCTCAGGATCAGCCCCACATGCGGCACAAATGTTATTGAAGAGCTGCCTGCGTTTCCTTCCACAAGCGAGGCATCATTACAGGAAGGCAGGCATGGCCGCAGTACTGCAAGGCAAGGTGGAGGGACATTTGTAGCAAGGGTTTTAGTGGGAACCGCAGAAACAAGACAGCTTAGCTCACCAGATCCAGAGCAGCAGGAGACGGCGCCCCCGGAGCCAAAATGGCCGCTGCAAAAGCAAGGGTTTTGGTGGGAACCATGGGAACAAGGCAGCTTGTCGGACCCAGAGCAGCAGAGAACGGCACCCCCGGAGCTCCGATGAGAGAACTGCGCTGGAGAGAGAAAATGTCAACAGGCACTGAGGATCGCGGGAGGTGGGGGGCGGCTGTGGGAGGCAGACAAGCAGCCATGAGTAAAGTCCAGGGTTGTCAGCAAGGCTGGCAGGAGGAAAAAAACTCAGTTCCAAGTTCTCTGTGCTGTCTGCTGAAACTGAAAGAGGGAAGTTGGCCAGAGAGAGAGTTTGAGCTCTGAGTGCACCTCTGCCGGTATAGCTTATTCCCTTTTTTTTTTTTTTTTAACCTTAACAAATGATCAAGGAGGCTGTGAAGCTGCGCTGAACTGAAGAGAAGCTGCCCACAACAAAGGCTGCACTGTTCCTCCTGAGCAGGAGTCCTTCCCTTCAGAAGTACTCCCCTGATTCTCCTGACCCAGGAGCATCTCTGGAATGGAGTGGAAGCTGTATAAGAAAAACAAGCAAAACCCCAAGACAGCACCTCGTGTGCCAAGGGCTAAAGTTATAAACTGCTCCCAAGGAATTTTTGGAACATCTCAGGAGACGAGATGTCCACCATCTGCTGAGACAGAGAAAATACTGAAGCTGACCTCTAGGAGTAGGAGACTATATGCTAGAGGGAGGTCTTAAAACTTCTGTGATTTTCTCACTCTTACCATCTGCTGACAGGGGGACATTACCCGCTAGTCTGGACTGGAACAGTGTCCTCCATTCTCCCCCCCCCCCCCCCAACAAAAAAAAAGCAATCCAGGAAGGCAGTTGATGTACGTATATTCTTTCCTTCTCTGTGTCCTCTTAGGCTGCAGGTTTTTCCTTTGTTACAGATGTAAATGGAAGTGAAATGTGAATTTTGTTTCTCTAGTTTTTAACCAGAAATGTAACTATAACTACCTGTGTGCCCCTAAAAGAAACAATGACGGAAAAGCAGACCCCCCCCCTCCCCCTTCCCTGTGCACTTCTTTCGAGGGAGGAGGCTGGCATGGCTTCACTGTGGTGCTGTCTATGGTGCTTGTGTTGATGAAAGAGACGGTGCTGCATCATCTCACACACTACGACCCGGAGGCAGATCTGAAGAGAGCTTGTGGCACCACTATAGAGCACTGCAACTCTCCAAGCTTCTGTGTCTAGTTAGAAAGCTGATTTAGCAGCTCCTGCAGTAAATTAATGGCATCCCTGCTTGCATCTCAGGCACCTTCAGTCTAGGGTATATGATGGATTAGATAAATATTCTGTCTACTGTACTGAAACTCATGATTATAATGCTTTATTGAATAAATGGAAAACGGACTGAAACAAATATTCAAACTACAGCACAACAATTAGAGAAAGGTTTTGTTAAAATTTATTTAAACAAATTTATTTTCTGCTAATCTTAAATCATTCTTAGCAGTTTACAAAAAACATACAAAATAATCTCATTTTACAGACATAAGACACACAGACTAACAACTTAAAACAGTTACCAAAATCAAACAGTAAACTGGTGTTTGTTGAAAAGATTCATATCTTTTATAGACCCACTGGATTTGTGAACCATAGTGCAACGTTTGGTTTTGACTATGATGAACTGCTGAGGCATTAAATTTAAGCTGCTATTATTATTTATTCCCTTGTGCTTAGGAGTTTCATTGCCAGCCTTTTTCCGGATTGAATCTGTTATGTCTGTCCATGTCTTGAGATCTCAAGATCAGGCTTCTATGATGGGGCAAGAATTATTAGTAGAATTTTTTTCTCTCTCCAGTCCTTTGTGGAACAAGCTACTTTAGAAAGAGACTAAAACCTGTCATATTTAGTCAGGCTTTTCTTTAAATTCTTAACTGGCTGTGAGATGTTTATAGTTTATTCAATATATTATACCGCCTTTTCAGGGTATATACAAAGCAGTTTACAAATTGCATTAAAAAAAGGGTGAAAGGAACTCCAATCAGGAGGACAGAGGAAAAGTCAGTAGAGAAGCACAAAGCAATCGTACAAGCAGAAAACACATATCTAGTGCAGCAAGCATGCAAGTATAGTTTTCCAGGCTGGGTAACTATATCAGAAATGCACACAATACTCAGCAATATAAAGACATTACAAAATCCTTTGTTGTACTCTTCATGCCTTTCCTTATAACTCCTAGCATTCTATTAGCTTTCTTGCACATTGAGCAGATGATTTCAATGGATTACCCATGGTGATTCCTAGATTCTTTTCTTAGGTGGTGGTTCCTAAAGTGGAACTTTGCATCGTGTAGCTATATGTTGGGTTGTTGTTCCCTACGTTTGTAGTAACTTTGCATTTGTTCACATTAAATTTCATCTGCCATTTGGATGTCCAGACTCCCAATTGCTCTAGGTCCTCTTGCAATTTCTCACAATCCTCATGTGATTTAACAACTTTGAGTAATTTTTATATCATCTGCAAATTTGATCACCTCACTCGTTCACATTTCAAGGTCTTTTATGATTCTGCTATTGGGAGGGTTGAGCTAGATAGGAGGGGACTAGGATTTGCCCTTTAGAAGAAGGAAGGGGAGAAAATGGAAAATGTTTAAATGATGACATTTTGTATTTGCATAATGTTCTTCATACCTAAAGTGTATTATGCTGTTTTGTGATTGAATCTGATTGTTACAGTTTTTTGGGGGGAAAATCTAATGGCATTCATTGTTCTTCTGTTGTAACAGTTCCCTGATCAAGCAACGCAGCTGAAGTGGAATGTGCAATTTTGTCTGACCATTCCTCCCAGTGCGCCACCCATAGCACCTCCAGGAACCCCTGCTGTGGTACTCAAATCCAAAATGCTCTTTTTTGTAAGTATGATCAGTAGATTATTATCAGGACCCGCATCATTCCCCAGCTGCAAGAAGGGCCAAAAAATGCAATCCTTACTGCAGAGTTTTCAAGTCCCAGTGGAGTAGCTGTGGGAGACCAAGGGCTGGGTCAGTGTTGCAGAACAGTGTATATCTTTTCGCCTCCTTACCCCTACTATAATCCCCTTACTCGCCCTCCTTTGTCAACTTAAAAAAGGATAATAGCAGCGAAGAGACTTGTGCTGTGTCATCTTCTGTTACTGGGCCTGTTGTCGCATTTGAACCGCATGTGTCTGTGTGGTTCAAAGTGTGATGTTGCCCCACGCAGTAGAGGAGGAAGACGCAGCTTGTGCTGTTGCGCGTCCTAACCCCAAGGTGGGATGGGAGGAGGGTGAGTGAGGAGATTGGAGGCAGTGTAGGGGGTGAGGAGAAGAAACCAAAGGAAAGGGGAGGGAAGAAGTGTGTAAGAATGGATCCAGGATGCCACCTTCATCTCCCATCCCTCTTACACTTCATAGTCCTTGTGATCCTTTTCTCTCTACTCCCTGATTACTCTTCCACCTCAGTCCCTCCTCTACCTCCTATTACCCCCCCACACACACACACACACACAGTCTTGTGATACTTTCTCCTCTGTGAACACCTGCTTTCCAAAAACAATGTCAGAGAGACATACAAATGTCAGGAAACAACTATTATTAATATAAAGTAAAATGCATAATATTCAAATATATGTGAGTGTGTCACATAATTCCCACAAATTTCAAACCCTTGCTGTAGAATGTACCCTTGAGCAGCTACAGGAAACTAGGAGCGGATCCATTAGAGAGGCTATGTAGCCTCCAAATACAGAGGCCTTAGAAATAGCACCACTAAAAGTCTTAGACCTTGGCACTGGCACATGAGGGGACTCAATATTTAATTTAAAATAACGTGTTCTTAGCATTGACGTCACAGGGTGAAAGGGCATGCTTTAGTATCTTGGAATGCTTTCATGTGCTCGGTTAACTCGACCTACATTTTGCTCACAGCTTCAGCTCACTCAGAAGACGTCGGTACCCCAAGAGGCCATTAGCATCATTGTCCCCATCATTTATGATATGGCCTCAGGTACTACCCAACAAGCAGACATTCCCCGTCAGCAGAACTCCTCACTTGCTGCACCCATGATGGTTAGCAACATTCTGAAGAGGTTTGCAGAGGTGAACTCGCCGCGGCCAGGTATTGATCACAAACATCTCCTGTAGCAAGTGGTAGCTGCTAACATATGTATAAGGCATCTGTTCTCTGACTGATTATCTTCTGTTGCCCCATCCAGCTTTTTGTAGACATTCTGTCCATTATTCCAACTATTTTGAACAAGGGATCTGACTTCGTCAGCAGAGATCTGATCAATTCTATTTTAGAAGAGCTTGCTATTGGGTATTATGGGATTTCAGTCCTTCCCCCCCCCCCCCCAACCCTCCCACCCCCTTGTTTTAGTCAAGACAAAGTGCAGGATTTCAAATTCCAGAAATTTTAGAGATGGGCATTAAAGAATCAAGACTCTTCCTTGTAGGTTGGAGTTAGTTGGTGGATCTCTATATAAACCACGAAGGGCACTTAGTTGTGTGACAAGGATGCAGCTCCCCAGAGAGCCACTTTAAGTACTTTTCTACAGCAAGCCAACAGCTAGTGTGCTGAGAGTACTTGAATCTCCATTTTCCCAGTACCTATTCAATATTTTGAAGTCTGCTGGAAACCAAACACAAAGATCAAGCTGGGAATGCCAAATAGGCCACTTGGCTCTTAAGTGCCTTCACTTGTTTACTGTCCCTTGATGAGATGACTAGGTAGTAAGAGTGGCCTAGTGGTTAGAGCAGTGTGCTGGGAAATCAGGGTTCAAATCTTACAGATAACATTTTGTAACCTTGGGTAAAGTAACTAAGAACAAGCAGTCCTCACATATGGGTGACGTAGACACCAATGGAGCCCTCACGGAAGCATCCCCCCAGCTTTCAAAAAAAGCCTTTGGGAGATGCCACCACCAATGCGTTGTCCCCTTCTCTTCCGAGGATGCCATCTTGCTTAGTCTCCTTTTTTCCTCAGAGCCTTGGGCGGGAAGGGGACTACGCATGCGTGGTGGCATCTCCCAAATGCTTTTTTTGAAAGCTGGGGGGATGCTTCCACGAGGACTCCATTGGCGCCAACATCACCCATATGTGAGGATTGATTCCTTCTGTCCCCGGGGAACACCTGTTACAGGTGAGTAACTACTCTTTATCTCCCTTCGCCTCAGGTGCGCCCTTAAATAGTAAGCCTTTTCATGCAAGGGCTACTTGTATGGGAATACTCCACCCCATTGTACTACGTGTGTCCAGTAACGCCACTAGCATTAAGTATTTTTAAAAAGCTAAAGACCAAAGTTGATTTCTTTTTATAACCCAGTTGCTTATTCATAAGCAACTATTGTTCACAAATGTCCCCCCCCCAACCAAATTTGGTGATTTGATTTGACCAGAAGTTAAGTCTTTTTTTTTTTTTTCTGTTGCAGGTGAATGCACAATATTTGCAGCCGTGCGTGATTTAATGGCTAATCTCACACTGCCTCCTGGTGGCCGTGCATAAGCTGCTGTTCATCAAAACGAATTACAAGCCTCAGGACAAGAGAGGTGGTGGATGCCATGAACATTTCCATGTCAGATAAACTATTTTTTAAAGCGCTAAGGAAGAATGACTGGGAAATTCATTCAGGGATGCACTTCTTTCATCAGAAAAATAAATAATTGATCAAACCCTAATTTTGTATAGTTCTCTTGTACAGTGTGTTCTCTTAGAACACATTGCAAACTAGGGTATAGATTATGTATCAGCTTGCAAGTAAAATTTAATATTCTGTTTTATACTGCAAAGATTATGAAAATGCCAAACTCTGGTTTATTTAAGTGTTTTCTTATGTTTTTTGTGTAATAGTATTTTTTTTAAGGTAAGTCGATCATTTTGAACTGTGACAGACTTTATAATGAAGCTGTATTTTAATATGATTGCTTTGAATCCTGACCAGTCCTGCAGGAGCAATATTTAATAAACTCTATTAAAAAAAAGTTGTTTGGAAAAACTGTACTGCTTCTGTCTGAAAAGTACTGCACATAAGAACTACAGTATCCCTTTTCTAATGAATATTTGCTGAAGTCCACGTCTTTCCACTATATTTGCATGTGTAAAAACCCTGCCCCTGTGGTCATTCACTAAACAGAGATTGTTTCCACTTCAAACCTTTTCCTCTCTTCCACCCTTATTTACAAATGTAATTTCCGATTGCATCGTAAAAAATAGGATTTGAGTTTAAAAAGGGTGACTGGAACTTGTGGTTGATAGTTCTGTTGGGTGAAAATTGACGTCTTTATTATTTTATTTTATTTAACAGTTTTTATATACCGCACTATTTATCATCAGTGCGGTTCACATTGAACAACAAATACCTAACAATATAAAATTGATATAGGCTTACAGATAACAAGGAAGGTAAACTGGGTATAAACCGGGGAAAACTATATACAATAAATATGTAACATCATGGCTTGGTCTTCCCACAGATTGAGAACTAGCTCACAATGAAGAGGGCTTCCTGCTGCTGGAGGCAGCCACCGTGTTCCCGCAGCAAAAGAGAAATGATGTCAGAAAGCCCTCTTCATTCTGAGAATGAGGGGGACTCTACCACTGATCTTTTGCTGTGTCTGTAGTTCTTTGGAAAAATGACTACAGAGAGCTTAGTAGGTTTCATCCACGTTGATAGAGTGTAATTAAATTACTCCTCCCTTTAAGGCTTTTTTAATGTAAAGTAGTCAGTTTGAACAGTCTTTTAGTAAATTTAAGTTTGTCTCTTCCTTTTGTTTAGCTCTGTGACCTTTTCTGTAAACTTTTTGAATTTTAGATCATACTTTGAGGATATGTCTCAAACATTGTTAGCCCATATCTGAAGTATGGGATTCAAAGCATTAGATTTTTTTCCTTTCTCAACTCATTCCCACATGTGTGGCCTTATAGCATGCATAAATGACCTCTTATAAACTACTAACTGGGATAAAAGTACATGTGCATACTTGTAGGCATAGCTGGGGGCGTGGTCTGGGTGGAAGGCAGCACAGGTGAGTTCACATGTACCCGCATAGATTATAAAATAGCTCAATCTACGCGCATACATGCAGAAATTATGTGCGTTCATTACAAGCACATTGTCTGCCATATACTCCAATATTTTATAAAGACAAGTAAGCGCCTACTTGTTTTTATAAAATATCAGGTAGCCATGGTGTTCTGCTATAAAATTACCCTCTTAGTGCAGGACCTCTGTGTGCTGCTTGGCTTTGCTTCCTCATTTCTAATATATGGTATTTTTTCTTTCCTGGCTAGTGGTGCCATGCACTGCCCGAGTCATGTTGCATATGCCTATTATTCCACTCAAGTGAATTTTCCTGTCTTCCCTACATCCAGACTCGCTTCTTATAGACCCACCTATCCCTATAAAATCTGTGAGACACAGTGTTTACAAATGACACATAGCAGGAAGTGTTCCCCTCTAAGGATTGATGGTGTGCAAAATTTCAGCCCATATGCAAAACTTGCCCTTAGGGCAGACGGCATATTAGGCTGGCCCCCTATGTAGCTCCTGGAAGCCACCTTATCTGCCTGTCGACTTTTGGCAGTGATAGGCTATTCTAGGCAGTCAGAAAAGCCCAGTACTTGATGGATCCTGCCAGGCAAATCTTGCTGTTCCTCCATGTCAACCATCTTCCCTCTGAATCCTTGTTCCTATCCTCCTTCCATGTTCCAGCATCTCTCCAGGTCCCTGTCACTCGCACACATGATACGATGAGGCAGAACCAGCAATCCATGCGTGTGGCCAAGCGTTTGCTGGAGCTGCGCCTGTGAACGAGTCTGCCCTGTTCTGATACTGTCTGCCCTTATTCTCTGAGTGTTGTATGTCAGTCAGGTCTGGGCTGCCTACATCTGCTCAGTACTCAATCAGTCCTAGAGAAAAACGAAGGGGAGTCAGGAAGAGAGTGGAGCCACTGCTGGGACTGAGACCTAGCTGGCCTGTGGGCCGTCCATAGCCATGGTCCGGTTAGTGCCACGGTGCTGCTGACTGAGATGAGTGCTACATGCCACTGGCCTGCCTAGTCTGAGAATTTGGGAAATGCAGTGGAAGAGTGGACTTGGGCAATGTTGTTAATGTCGTCCTATCTGACCACCTCTCCCAACAGTTGCTATGGCTGAGACCTCTGCTGCACTTGGTGACAGTCTCTCTCCATTGTGCACAGTATAGCAACAGCACAGGTCACAGGCATGCAAACAGTGTGCACTATTGCGCAACAGGGCTCATTATTCATACAAAACAAATACAATACAAAATAAACCAAAACGAAACAATATGAAATAATTTTTTTTGGCTTGCACATCCCTAAAGATCAGGCTCTTCAAGGAAGTGGTACTTGTATGCCTCAGATGGTTTCTTCTCTTTGAATACCCAGTTAATCGGTTGATAGGAGTCTTGAAGGAGTGTCATTCCTAGCAAGAGTCAGCACCCTTGCCCTTTGCTGTGGCTTTCCCAGTTGCAGGGACAAGGCTTGAAGGAACTACATCATAGAAAGAATGATGTCCTCTTGAGGCAGTTCATCTCATCCTGAGTTATGGCCACTCAGACTTTCAATTGTGGGGGTGGTGTGGTAAGCCCTGTGTTGGGCTGGAAATATTAATTCCCAGAAAGTCTGGAGGCCAACCATTTAGAATCTGGGGTGGCCATTTTGACGGATGCTTCATGATTCTTTGCAGTCTTTAACTCCTATTGTCACAGCTCTACTGTTGTTAAAGTTATGAGGCTTGGGCAGTGGTTGCAACTTATAAGGTCAGTCTCATTAAGTTTTTCTCTTCTTTAGGGAGCTAATTTTAGGAGTCTCTTAAGACTCCCAAAGGAGAAGCTAATTCCTTCTGAATTTCACAGAAGATGGGGCTTACTCATCTTTCAGGACTTTTTGCTTGGAGCTGTGTCTGTTTTGAAAGATTCAGGGTGCCATTGATTGGGCAGAGGCAGAGGTTATTAGGCCTTTCACAGAGCTAGGTTTTCATGGAATGGCTGATTTTAGCTGGTAACTTTGATTCTTCCTGTGAATTCACCACTCCTGTTTTTATTGACTGACAGCAGTGATACACCACTCTTGGAGCACTTCTGTGCCTTGATGTGGTGGTTCCAGTTCTGGTGGAACTTGTCTCTGGATTGGTATTTCATTTTGAAAATGGAATCGTATGAATGTCTCTTTGGTGTCAGCAAGTCCTTTCAGTTTCCTTCTTTACTATGGAAACCCTGCAGTGAAATACCATAGCAGTTGAAAAAGGGGAAGTCTTTTGGTCTTGGCTCTCTCAGAAGCTTGCCTCCACATTCCTATCAGGACAGTTCCCCAAGTACTATCCAGTGGCACAGTCGGTGCCCAGTTGGGCTCTCCACCATTGAGCCATTTGATTTTGCCCTAGCTATTTTTTAAACCAGCAGGTTTAAAAAGTGCACCAAGTGTGCCCAGACCATCTTAGTCATGGACAAGCACAACTGGTACCTCCAGTGTCTAGGATCTGATCATCAACCACTGTCTTCTTGTAATTTGTGCCTGCTGATGGGCCGTAGAGGTTAACCAATGGCTTTTTGCAATGATTTGTGATATCTATTGGATTTTCATCTAGGTCAGTGCTCTGACAAGTTGTGGTTCAGAGTGTCATCTGTGACATGTTAACATTTGCAGTATTCCTATAAGCCTTCAGCTATCCCTCCAATGTGTTTGCTCCAGTAGTGGTTCTTTACACGTTTAAGCAACAAGACGCATACTTTCCAACAAGCCTTTACCGTTCTTTATATATGGCTTTTTCAATGGTTTTATTGCATTATTTTGATTTATATCTGTTATGCATTATTTTTATTAAAAACAGATTGTGCTCATTTTGTTGGAATTGATTTGTTTTTACCTTTGGACTTACAATTTTGGTCCTATCAACAGTAAATAAGTATATCTTGTACCCCTCCCTTTCCTCCCATTATTTAGATAAGCCCTTCCTTTTTTTTTAAAATTTTCTTACCCTTGGTTTGCTTTTATGCCTATATTAGTTTTGATCTTTTTATCTCTCTTTTAACATTTTATTTGTATGGCTATATAGTTTTATTTATTTTTCTCTGGGAACAAGCAGGAAGTCAGTCCTCACATATGGGTGACATTGGCACCGATGGAGCCCTCACAGAAGCATCCCCCCAGCTTTGAAAGAAAGCCTTTGGGAGATGCCACCATGCATGCATGGTCCTCTTCCCGCCCAAGGATGCCATCTTGCTCAGTCTCCTTTTTTTCGCAAAGCCCTTCAGATGTTGTCTGGCTTGTCCTTGGAAAAAGTTGATTTTTCTCTCTCTCCAAGTTTCACACTTGCCTCCGGTATTAAACCGGTACTCTTCCCGCCTACCAAACTCGGTGCCTTGGTGTCGGGTTCAGTTTATTTTTTCTGTAGTCTTTCATTCTTTTCTTTTTCTAAGTGCCTTTTTTCTCCCACTGGCAGCATGGAGAGTCTTCGACCTCGCAGGGGTACTTTTTTCTCCCCATGGCTACCAGTGATTTAAAGAAGTGTGATTGGTGCTCTAAAATTATGCCTTGGGCCAGACCACGACCCGGCAGCCTGCAGTCTCTGCAAGATGATGTCCAGCAAGGCCCTCAAGA
Organism: Ichthyophis bannanicus; assembly: GCA_033557465.1. Classification (NCBI taxonomy): domain Eukaryota; kingdom Metazoa; phylum Chordata; class Amphibia; order Gymnophiona; family Ichthyophiidae; genus Ichthyophis; species Ichthyophis bannanicus. Next base: position 920,090,894 of record CM066035.1, on the reverse strand, counting down.
GCCGCCAGCAGCAGCATAATAAGTTTTTCCTCGAGTCCCCGATGCCTCCAAAGAAGAGTCATCGGTGCAGGACATGTTGTTCGATGTCCCCTGCCGAGGTGACAACCTATTCTGTAAGCCCATGACTGAAAAGGCTGCAGAAATCGAGACTAAAACTCTCACCAGGACAAGGCTGTCCAGGAAGACTTCTGCCCCTTCTCAAAAAAAGAAGGGCTTGGGGAAGAAGCCCTTTTTCCCGAGGAAGGGTGCTGCCTAAAAAACCTACCCTCAGTATCAGGCCTCTCCAGCTCCCCAACAGGGCCAGCAGGCCAAAGGGCAGGGGCATGGGCCCTGTAGGCAGAAAACCCCCAAGCCGCCAGCCGGCTCCTGCACAGCAGGGAGGGGGTTTTTGACTCCCACAGCATAGCCTCTCCTCCGCCGGTAGCTCCACTCAGCACAGGTCGGCTGACCCTGTACGCCTACAGGTGGCCAGCCATCACAGGGGATACCTGGGTACTGAGCATAGTCCAGAAGGGCTATATGCTCCATTTCCATCAGCTACCCCCCTCCTACTATCCAGGGGAGCCTACAAGACTCCCTCTACACAGAGACCTCCTTCAGGAGTTGCAAAGTCTTCTAAAGGAACAGGCGGTGGAACTGGTGCCCACACCACCTGGAAGGGCAAGGCATTTACTCCAGGTACTTCCTGGTACCAAAGAGAACAGGAGGCCTCAGACCTATCCTAGACTTGCGAAATCTCAACAAGTTTCTGGAGAGGGAAAAGTTCAAGATGCTTACCCTTGGAATACTCCTACCCTACCTCCAGCAGGGAGACTGGCTATGCTCCTTAGATCTCAAGGATGCTTACACTCACATTCTCATCCATCCAGACCACAGACAATATCTCAGATTTGTGGTGGGAGGAAACCACTTTCAGTGCAGAGTGCTTCCATTTGGCCTAACCTCTGCCCCCAGGGTTTTCACCAAATGCCTGGCAGTGGTGGCAGCTTTTCTCAGGAACCAGGGAATTTTTGTCTTCCCCTGTCTGGATGACTGGCTAACCAGGGGCCAGTCACTCCAGGAGGCCCGACAGGCCACTCTGCGCACTGTCTCTCTTCTTCGGCATCTAGGCTTTGTCATAAACTACGCAGAGTCCACTTTGCTCCCCTCTTAGAACCTGGAGTTTATATGGGCCAGGTTGGACACTCTTCAGGCAAGAGCTTACTTGCCCGAGGACAGGGCCCACAGACTTATGGACTTGGCCAACCAGTTCCAAAGCAATTCCCGTGTTTCCGCAAGGCACTACCTGCGGCTCCTGGGCCACATGGCGTCTACGGTACATGTGACCCTGAATGCCCGTCTGCACATGCGGGCTGCTCAGTGGTGCCTGAGAGATCAGTGGACACAAGCCACCGGCGACCTCTGAAACACAGTAAAGGTGTCCAGACGACTTCTGAACTCCTTACAGTGGTGGCTACATCTGCCAAACCTTCTCAGGGGTGTACCTTTTCAGACTCCAGCACACACAAGGGTGCTGGCGACAGATGCCTCCTTAAAGGGCTGGGGTGCACATTGCTAGGGCACCTGCACTCAAGGCCTGTGGTCCCCTTGGGAGGCCACACAGTAGATCAACCTTTTAGAGCTGCGAGCAATTCGCTTAGCTCTGCAAACCTGCCATGCTCTCTCTCAAAAGTCTGTCCTAGTTCAGACGGACAATCAGGTAGCAATGTTCTACATGAACAAACAAGGAGGCACAGGCTCCAGGCTCCTATGTCAGGAGGCACTGGACCTTTGCTCCTTTGCGGTCAAACAAGGCATGTTTCTCAAAGCAGTTTATCTACCTGGTCAGGAAAACTTCCTAGCAGACAATCTAAGCAGGATTCTCCAGCCCCACGAATGGCAGTTGAATCCATTAGTGGTCCAGCAGATCTTCCTCCGCTGGGGACTTCCATCCATCAATCTCTTTGAAAGTCCACTAAATCGTCAGCTGCCCAGGTTTTTCTCCAGACAGCTGCATCCTCTGAGGATAGCAGCAGATGCTTTTCTGATCACTTGGTCTACGGGCCTCCTTTATGCATTTCCTCCCACACCCCTGGTGGCCCAAACTCTGTTCAAGATCCTCTGGGACAAAGCCTCGGTGATTCTGGTAGCCCCCAGATGGCCGAGGCAACCGTGGTTTCCACTCCTCCTACAGTTAGCGGTGGAAGCCCCGTTCCCTCTGGGGCTGCAACACGATCTCCTTTCTCAAGAGCAGGGTTCCCTTCTGCACCCCAATCTCAGGTCTCTCAATCTGATGACCTGGCTGCTGAAAGGATAGTGCTAGCTCCCTTACTTCTACCTAAGGAAGTTGAGGAGGTGGTCTTGGCCTCTAGGAGGTAGTCCACCAGAAAGTCCTATGCCCTCAAGTGCCGTAGGTTTACAGTATGGTGTGCTCAGCGCAATGAAGATCCTTTCTCTTGCCTTGTGCCAGTAGTACTGCAGTATCTACTTCACCTGTCAGACCTAGGCCTTAAGTCTAACTCTGTTCGGGTCCATCTCAGTGCTCTGTCAGCGCACCACTCACCGGTGGAGGGACAGTCTCTGTCGGTTCACCCCTTGGTGTCCAGATTTCTCAGAGGTCTGCTTCTGCTCAAGCCTCCGGTTCGTCCACCAGCGACTGAGTGGGATTTGAACGTGGTCTTACAGCAACTGACTCGCCCACCGTTTGAGCCGATGGCTACTTTCCATTTGCGTTTCCTCTCATGGAAAGCGCTCTTCCTTGTGGCTCTTACCTCGACCAGACATGTGGGTGAACTACAAGCTCTGGTTTCTGATAGACCGTACACGCGGTTCTATAGGAACAGGGTGGTCCTACGGACCCATCCCAAGTTCCTCCCAAAAGTGATCTTCTCTTTCCACCTCAATAAGGAGGTGGTTCTTCCAACCTTTTTTCCCAGGCCCCATGCCAGCCAGGCTGAAACAGTCTTGCATACCCTGGACTGTAAGAGGGAGTTGTCCTTTTACATAGAACGTACGCGGGAGCATCAGAGGGCTACTCAGCTCTTCATCTCGTTTGACCCTAATAGGATGGGGTTACCTGTCTCCAAGCGTACATTGTCCACTTGGGTGGCAGATTGCATCGCCTGGGCGTACAGGGCAGCCGACCTCCCCTTGCAGGGTTGGGTCACGGCCTACCATGTCAGGGCGAAGGCTGCGTCAGTAACTCATCTCCGCTCTGTTCCGTTGGCAGACATCTGCCGGGCTGCAACTTGGTCTTCAAGCCAGACTTTTGCAGCCCATTACTGCCTAGAGAGAGAGTCCCGGAGGGACAATGTTTTCGGCCAGGCGGTACTCCGTAATCTCTTTGAGGTTTAGGCAACTCCTACCCTCCTGCCCTTATGTTGGGCTACCGTACGGGGTGTGTTCTCTGAGAAAGTTATCACGGATGCTCAGGCTCTTGAGAGGGAGCCAATTTTTCACTTCTGGGTTCACGGTAGCCTAGAGCTGGGGAGTCCCATATGTGAGGACTGACTTCCTGCTTGGTCCTGGAGAAAGCATAGTTACTCACCTGTAGCAGGTGCAGCAGGAATCAGTCCTCACAACCCTCCCTCCTCCCCTTGGAGTTGCAGTCATATACTTCATTTTGGTTTTTTGCTGTCTTTTAGCTATGTCATCAGACTGAGCAAGCTGGCACCCTTGGGCGGGAAGGGAACCGCGCATGCACGCTGCATTCCCAAAGGCTTTCTTTGAAAGCTGGGGAAATGCTCCGCACGAGGGCTCCGTCGGCGTCGACATCACCCATATGTGAGGACTGATTCCTGCTGCTCCTGGAGAACACCTGTTACAGGTAACTATGCTAAACTACCCCAAGTCTCACCTCCTTCCGACACAGTGTCTGGAGCTTATTGGGGCAAAAATTGACACTCTCCAGTTGAAGGTTTTCTTGCCCAGGGACTGAGCCGATCATCTCAGGGCTCTGGCTCAGGGTGTGTGGTGCTGTCCCTTGATGCCCGTTCGACTTCTCCTGGCCTCCTCGGCACATGGCCTCCACATCTCTCCAGACGCTCGCCTCCACATGAGGGCGGCGCAGTGGTGTCTCCAGGACTAGTGGTCTCAGGCCACCGGCGGGACAGGGTTTCTGTGACCCACCAATTGGCAGATTCTCTGGTCTGGTGGTAGTCTCCCCAGTATCTCGAAGCGGGCATGCTGTTTCAGGCCCCAAGTCCCTCCAGGGTCCTCACCACAGACGCCTCCCTGCTCAGCTGGGGAGCCCACTGCAGAGATCTCTGCACTCAGGGCACCTGATCACCAGATGATAGCACCCAGCACCCAGCACATCAATTTCCTGGAGCTCTGAGTCATACACCTAGCCCTGAAGGTCTTGTGTCACTTACTTGTGTCACTAGCTGGTGCGGGTCCAGGTGAACAAATGGGGGCATGGGTTCTCGTATCCTTTGTCAGGAAGCACTGGCCCCTCTGCTTATATGCAGTCCAACAGGGTATCCTCCTGCAGGCAGTGTACCTGCCAGGCCAGGACAACCTGTTGGCTGACAGGCTCAGCAGAATTCTCCAGCTGCACAAGTGGCAGCTGGACCAGAGGGTAGCCAGCTGGCTTTTCCAGCTTTGGGGGGAAACCATGATGAACCTGTTCGCCAGCCCAGACATCTTTCAGTTGCCCCGCTTCTGCTCTCGGCAGGCTCACCCTTCCAGCGTTGCAGCAGACGCATTCCTGGTCAAATGGTCTGAAGGCCTCATGTACGCCTTCCCTCTTATGCCGCTCATTGCCAAGACCTTGTTCAGGACCCTTCACGACAGGGCCTCGCTCATCCTGATAGCTCCTTGATGGCCCAGGCAACCGTGGCTCCCGTTGCTTCTACAGTTGATGGTGGAGACCCCCATCCCCTTGGAGACTTCCACAGGACTCCTCTCAGGAGGGGGGCTCTCCTGCACCTCAATCTGGGGTCCTTGTCGCTGACAGCATGGCTGCTGAGAGGGTGACTCTGGCCCCTTTCAATCTCCCAGTTGAGGTGGAAGACATTCTGCTGGCCTCTCACAAGGCCTCTACTAGGAAGGCTTATGCCCTCAAATGGTGCAGGTTCTCTGTTTGGTGCGCCAAACACGGGGCTGACCCTTTCTCCTGCCAGTGGCTCTGGTGTTACAGTACCTTCTCCACCTCTCTCAGTCCAGGCTCAAGTCTAACTCTGTCCGAGTGCATCTTAGTGCCCTGGCGGTACACCACCATCCAGTGGATGGTAAGCCCCTTTCGGTCCAACCATTGGTGACCCATTTTCTTCGGGGCTTGCTCTTATCGAAGCCCCTGGTTTGCCCTCTAGCAACCAAATGGGACCTCAACATAGTGTTAGGGCAACTCACTCGCCCGCCCTTCGAACCTCTAGCTACCTGTCACCTTCGCTACCTCTCTTGGCAGGAGGCTTTCCTGGTCACGCTTACCTCTGCTCGCAGAGTTAGCAAGTTCCAGGCCCTTGTGGTGGAGGCGCCCTATACTAGGTTCTACAAGAGCAGGGTGGTATTTTGCACGCACCCCAAATTCCTACCATAGGTAGTGTTACCCTTCCACCTCAACCAGGAAGTGGTGCTCCCTACCTTCTTTCCAAGACCTCACTCCAGTCGGGCAGAGACGGTCCTCCACACCTTGGACTGTAAGAGGGCTTTGTCCTTCTATATCCAATGCACTCAGGGCCACCGCAAAGCCTCTCAGCTTTTCATCTCCTACAACCCCAGTAGGCTGGGGGAGGCGGTGACCAAGCATACGCTGTCCACATGGGTGGCAGACTGTATCACCCTTGCTTATGAGCAGGTGAGGCTCCCACTGGAAGGCTGCGTCATGGCGCACCATGTCAGGGCCATCGTGGCTTCGGTAGCAAACTTGAACTCTGACCTGATGGTGGACATCTGCTGGGCTGCCACCTGGTCTTCAGTCCATATCTTCGCAGCCCATTACTGCCTGTAAAGAGAATCCCAACGGGACAGTGCCTTCGGCCAAGCTGTGCTCCGTAACTTTTTGGGGTTTAGGCAACTTCTGTCCTCCGACTCTTTTGTGTTCAGGCTACCCGAATGCCGGTTCATCGGACACAGGGGTCTTACTGTGGTCTGTGTGCACGGACTAAATTGCTGCTGCTTGCAGCTCCCCCATGAGGAAGCCCCCATTTTTGCTAAGGGCTCTTGGTAGCCTGTAGCTGGGGAGTCCCATATGTGAGGACTGACTTCCTGCTTCTTCTGGAGAAAGTGTAGTTACTCACCTGTAACAGGTGTTCTCCAGGGACAGCAGGAATTAATCCTCACAACCCTCCCTCCTCCCCTTTGAGTTGCTCCTTTACCATCTTTTATTTTGCCATCTTTTAGCTATGTCATCTGACTGAGCAAGGTGGCACCCTAAGGTGGGAAGGGGACCACGCATGCGTGGTGGCATCTCCCAAAGGCTTTCTTTGAAAACTGGGGGATGCTTCCTGAGGGTTCCGTCAGTGCCAACATCACCCGTATGTGAGTACTGATTCCTGCTGTCCCTGGAGAACACATGTTACAGGTGAGTAACTATGCTTTCTTCTTGCTGTACTCCTTAGTCACCGCTCTCTCCTTCAGTCTGTTCATAACTCTGCTGCATGACTAATCTTTCAGCAGACTTGATATACTCATATAACCTCTCTTCTCATATCACTTCATTGGCTTCCCTTCCATTTCTGCTCCAATTCAAACTTCTCCTTCTGACCTATAAATGCATTCATTCTTCTGTTCCTCTCCCTACATCCCTCCTTGTGAACTCCGCTCTTCTACTGGCTCTCTTCTCTCTTTGCCCTCTTTTTCCACTGCTGTCCCCAGACTTTGATCATTTCACCTTGCTGCTCCTTATGTCTGGAACAAACTACCTTAGTCTTTACTTCAGGCTTCATCTCTGCTGCTTTTCAAATCCCTGCTAAAGGCTCACCTCTTTGAAGCTGCTTTTGGATCTTGATCCCTTTTCCTTGTGTCCCCTTTACCCTTCCCTATTCTACTCGTATTCTTATCTTTTGTCTTATCTGTCTTAATTAGATTGTAAGCTCTGATGAACAGGGACTGTTATATGCGTCTGTTCAGTGCTGTGTATACCTTGTAGCACTATATAAATAATTAATACTAGTAGAAATAAGGCCATTTCCCCTTCTCTCTGGATTTTCACTGTGACCTATGCCAAGTAGTAGCAGTCACCAGTCAGCAAGTGGCCTGTAAAGCACTGAATGTTCATAGACTCTTGTTCCCTCCTGGGTGAGCTTCCTATCAGGCTGGAAACAAGTACTGGAGTCTGTAAGCACACCCTATACATTGAGACAAAGAACTCTGCAGACTGAGCTGCTGCTATTGTCACTACTGTTTCTGCTTTAGATGAGTGAAGGGAGATGAAGGCGGCTAGAGATCTGTCAGTTTGATTTAATTATCATCTGGGGTCATGTGAATTTTCAGTTGTTAAAATGGGGTCATAAGGATAAAATTTTGAAAAGCACTGCTGTAAACCATCTCAGCCATAATCCACTGCCCTGTGCTCCAACTATCAATTTCTCATCCTTCAATTTCAGTTCACCGCTCCTTAGCCATTCATGTGTCCTTGATCAACAAAAGGTTTCTGGAATAACACTCTGTATTTCCCACTGTATTTGTGCATTTACCATTTGGTTTTCCTCATTTGCTGATCTAATTCTTTGAAGTGTTTATTTCTCTTGTTTTGCAAATTCTGTTGCTTCCTTTTCTGTATGTGCTTATGGATTCTCACTCATTCCTTCTAGTCTGCAGAACACTTGTCCAGGTTTGATAATGGGAGACAGATTCTGGATGTTTATTTCTATATTTCAGTACTTTTTGCATATTTGGATCCAATGATGCTATTAGGATTGTGACAGTAGCTCTGTATATATAATCTAGCTCTATGAGGCCTAGTCCTCCTTCAGCTCTAGGGATGTACAGTCTTGGCATATTATTTCTTGTAAATTACCTCATGGGCATGGAGGAGTTTTCTTGTTTTCACATCCAGTTTTACAAGATCTTTAAGAGGCCAGTCTACAATCCCAAAGTTGTATAGGAATTGACATTGATTACTTGTTTCTTATTGTGTGATGTTAAGGCACTTTTCAATAACACAGGTCTGCAAAATTATTTTTTTCGAGAACTGTTTTGGTTATTCCATGTAATCTTTATGTTGTTTGGTGCACTGAATCAGAAAATGACCTCAATTTTGTCATAGGACATCACGTTTCCTGACAATTTAGGTAACTATGTTAAATAAGGCAATACCTCAAAATAAATGGAAATAGACTTATAAAATTAAAGTTTTATTACAATATTTTCATGAAAATCCTTTTTTGAACTGAAATGAGCTCACCTGCACACACTAAACTCGATTCTTCTTCCTTGTGAGGCTCCTCTTGGTGCATTTACGCTTGTGAGTAGCATCTGGAATGTCTCTCTGAAGCATCCAACAGTAGTCTGCCATCATTGTAATGCTCCATTTTCCCTGGTATCTCCTTTCCATCTCTTTAATCTCTTGGTGGAATCGTTCACCTTGTTCCTCACTCATAGCTCCCAAATTTTCAGGAAAGTAGTCAAGGTGGGACTGGAGGAAATGCACTTTCAAACTCATCAGGCAACCTAAAGCTTGAAATGCTTTCAGCATTCGTCCGACGATCTTTTTGTAGTGAGGATCTTTGGTATTACCTAAAAATTTCTGTACGACTTCTTTAAATGCAATCCACCCTTCTTTTTGAGGATCCGTCATGGTATTGACAAACTCTTGATCAACTATAAGCCTTCTAATGTCTGGTCCGACGAACACACCTTCCTTCAATTTTGCCTTCGACAGGCCTGGAAACTTGGTGACCAAGTATTTGAAGCATTCTCCATCTCTTGGAAGTGATTTTACGAATTGCTTCATCAATCCCAATTTTATGTGAACAGGTGGTAGAAGAACTTTATGGGAAGGTACCAAAGTTTCTCGGAGGACATTTTTTTCACCGACTGCTAGCACCCTTGGCTGCCAACTCTTCTTGGTCCAGTGATTTTGTCAGTCTCGACTGTTCCATAGACACAGAAAAGAAGGATATTTGGTATACCCAGCTTGTTGCCCAAGCAGCATGCACAAGACCTTCAAGTCCCCACACACTTGCCAACCATGGTCTTCATATTTAAGTTTACGAAGAACCAATTCCAAGTTCTCGTAGGTTTCCTTCAAGTGTACGGAATGACCTACAGGTATGGAAGCGTAAAACCCGTTGTGGAGTAAAACTGCCTTGAGACTTCTTTTTGAAGAATCTATAAAAAGATGCCATTGCTCTGAATCATATTGGATTTTAAATTGACCCATCAGACCTTCGACATTGATGCAATAAACCAACTTGTCTTCCTGGGTGAAGTAAGGAACAAATTCCTTTTCACGATGTCTGAACCATGAAGATGACACTCCTGGCAACAATAAATTCCTGCTTTTCAGCCTTGATCCGAGTAACTCAGCGGCATCTTTGGGAAGATTCAAGTCTCTTACCAAATCATTCATCTCCTCCTGAGAAAACAATTTTGGTCTTGTATCATCTTCAAAGTCAGAACTTGATTAGTCATCTGGTTCAGGTATGACTTCACCTTCATCGGAGCTAGGTATCTCTTCCAAGGTAGCAGGGGGCTTGGGTACTGGTATATCTGTGCCATGGGGGATGGGACAAATTGCTGAGTGAAGATTGGGGTATGAAATGGAATGCTTCCATTTGGAATTAAACCCTTTCACATCGCATGAACAAAAGTAACAGTCATCACTATGGTTCTTTTGCTCTCGCCATACCATAGGAATCCCATAACTTATTTTTAACAGTATTTCTAAACCGTCTTATCATAAAATCAAGGCGGTATCACAACAATACAATCAAAGTATGTGAGGGGAAGTTCATGCAGTGAAGGAGGGGTATAATGTGCGTGTGGGGGGAAGTTCATGCAGTGGCTGTATTGTTTAAAATGTGCGTGGGTGTGAGGTGTATAGATTAGGATGGGCTATGTACAGTGTGCGCTATGATACAGCATGTTCTATATTACAAGTTACAGTCCAGATAGGGCTTGAGTTAAATCCTGGGCCGTTATGCAATCTCTCGTCAGGGTTGGGGGGGCCTTTGTTGGTTAGTCCTTGTTGATTAAGTGGCGTGTCCATAATGTTCTATGAACAGCGTTGTCTTCAGCTGTTTGCGGAAGTCTTTGAGGTCCGTTGTCGATCTCAGTTCGTCTGGGAGGGAGTTCCAGATAGTTGGGGCTGCCAGGGAGAGGGCTCTTGCTGTAGTGTCCTTTCGTGTTTTTCTGAAGTCTCTCGGGGTGTTGACTCTGTTGGAGGTTCCTTTTCTTCTTGGGCGGGTGCTGGTGTCTGGGTGAATGAGGGTGTGCAGGCTGTTGGCTGAAATGTGGTGCTTGATTTTGAATATGTTTATTATTGTTTTGTATTTGATGCGTGAGCTGATCGGGAGCCAGTGGAGTTCTTTGAGAACTGGGGTAATGTGTTCGTGTCTTGCTGAGCCTGAGATTATGCGTGCTGCGGTGTTTTGGGCTAGCTGAAGAGGTTTGAGGGTTTGTTTTGGTAGGCCAAGGAAGATGGGGTTGCAGAAGTCCATTAATGGTGTGATGAGTGCTTGGCATACAGTGCGGAAGTGTTCTGTGTCGAGGAGGGGTTTAAGCCATCTGATGATTCTCATTCTATGATATGCATTCTTGACTGTTCTGTTGACGTGTGACTTGAGATTTAGTTCGTTGTCCAGGGTTACTCCAAGGTATTTTACTTCGGATTTTATTGGAATGGTTGTGTCTGTTATCCTGATGTCCGGTGGTTGGATGAAGTCAGGGTTGCGAGTGATTATTAGTGCCTCAGTCTTGCTGTAGTTGATTGAGAGGTTGTTGTTCGTACACCAGTTTGTCATTTGTGTTAGGCAGTCGGTTATTTTCTTGTAGTCTGGGTTGTTGGTTGAGATAGGTGTGTATATCATGATATCGTCTGCATAGATTGTGTAATGAATGTTGTTCGCTTTCAGGATGTCGCATATTGGCTGGATGTAAATGTTGAACAGCAGTGCCGAGAGGGCGGACCCTGGAGGTACTCCTTGGCGGACTTTTATGGGTTGAGAGGTGTTGTGGCCTATCTTGACTTGGATCTGCCTGTCAGTGAGGTAGGATTGGAACCATTTTAGCGTGGTACCATGAAGTCCGATTTTCTTTAGTCTTTCCAGGAGGATTAGGTGGTCAACTGTGTCGAAGGCGGAGGAGATGTCGACGAAGATCATTATGATACCTTTAGTGTTGTTGTCTATGACTCTGAGGATGTTGTCTATGAGGTAAATCAGCAGTGTTTCGACTCCATGTTGGGGGTGGAAGCCGTGCTGGTTATCGTCTAGAGGGGCATTGTTGTCAATATGTTCCTGCAGTTGTTGTTGCACTGCTTTTTCAATGATTTTTGCCAGAAAGGGAATGCTGGATATTGGTCTGTATGCTGCTGGGTTGCTCTTGTCGAGGGTTGTTTTCTTCGGTATTGGGCGTGTACTGTAGCTTGTTTTAGTTGAGCTGGCAGGAAACCCTGGGTGAGTGAGTTGCGCACAATGCCGTGTATGATGTGGATGAAGCTTGATTTGGTGGCCTTGATCCATGATACTGGGCAAGGGTCCGTGGGAGCGGTGCTTGTTCTGATTGCTGAGATGATGTGGGAGAGCTGTTCTGTTGAGGGAGGGCAGAAAGTGTCCCAAGTCTTGGGGTATGAATCCGGCTGGGTTGAAGAGCTGGTTGTAGTTGGGTCTGTGGAGTGAAATTTGTCTTTGATGTGATCCGCAAATTTTTGCGGGTCTATTTGTATATCCTCCTCTGTTTTCTGTTCCTTTGTGAGGATTTTCACTATTTCGAAAAGCTCCCTGGGTTTGTTTATGGAGGTGTTTATCATGTTTGTATGGTATTCTTTCTTGGATTGGTTGATGTGTTCAGTGTATTGTCTCTGGTTTGTTAGGTAAATCTGCTGGTTTTCGGGTGTCTTGGATTTTCTCCATCTCCGTTCCATCTTTCTGAGATCTCTTTTTTTTGTCGTATGGTTGTGGAGTACCAGGGCTTGTGATGTCTCTTGTTGTTGCAGTGTTTCTTTGGTTTGGTAGCTGTAACTGTGGCAGCGTTGGATAGTGTGTTGTTCCAGTTGGTTATTTGAGTCTCCAGGTTGTCTGTTTCTGTAGACAGTTGATTTAACATGTCTAGTAGGAAGGCGTCTCTGTCGAAGTTCTTGAATCGCCTTTGTGTGGGGGAATTGTTGGTTTGTTCGTTGCGCTTGTCTTTTTGAAGTTGCAGTATGATCTTGATTATGTGGTGATCTGACCAGGGGACTTGGGTGATGGAAGGTGTTGAGATTAGACCTCTTGAAGTTAGGGAGTTGGTTGCGAATATAAGGTCTGGTGTAGAGCCGAGTCTGTGTGTAGGGGCGTTGATGATTTGGGTGAATTGAAGTGATGTCATTGCTTGGAGGAAGGCATCTGCATCTTTGTTGTTGGTGGACTTGAGGTTGAAGTCACCAAGCAGTAGCGTGGGTTTGTTAGTTGCGGTGAGAGCACATGCTGTTTCGAGCGTGGCTGCCAGTTCATCAGGTGGTGCTCGGGGAGCTCTGTAGGTTAGGCAGAGTGCCACGTGTTTGTTCATGATGCTGAGTGTGTTGCTTTGAGGAGTGTCGGCGGAGCTGTGCGTTTTGAACTTCAGGTTTTTCTTTGCAATTATAAGAACCCCTCCTCCGCGTTTGTGGGTGCGTGGGCAGTTGTGAGCTGTGTAGGTGTCTGGTACCAATTGATTGAGTAGGACAGTGTCGGTGGGATTGAGCCAGGTTTCTGTAATGCAGAGTATGTCTGGTTGGTGGTCTTCTATGTGGTCTGCTATTGTGTGTATCTTGTTGCATATGGACCTTGCGTTTATGAGCTCTATGGTAGTTTGCTCTGTTGTGTTGTGTGACTTCGTGGAGAATTGTGCGAGGGGGTGTGATTTGTGTGTGTTTTTTCTTCTTGTTGTTGATGTGCTGTGTGTGGCATGTTGATTGCATTGTGGAACTATGTATTGCCAGGTGGTGGGTGGGTGCCATTGGAGGTTATGGTGTAGGTAGTGGAGGTGGGGGTCTGGTGTCAGGATATGTGTGAGGAGGAGGCTGAATGGTAGAAACCATGTTGTGATCATGGTGGTATGCTGTGAAGTTCTGTGTGAGGTCTGCTTGCGGTTTTGGATGTCTGATGAGGTGTGCACAGTTTTCGTACAGTTCACTGACCCTGGTGAATGAGCTGCCGAAACTCACCTGGTCGGTTTTGTTGGTGCTGCTGTTCAGTGTTGGTCAGCTTGACCCGGTTTGGGGAACTCGAGTAGCGTGAGGATCGTTGTTGGCGAGCTCAAACCCGGCCTGGGAAGCTCAAGCCGTAGTTGCCTTTAACACTCGTGTTCAGCGCGGTGGGGGGTACGTCCCTGGGTTTGGTGGAAGCGGTGCGGCTTTCTCGGCGTAGTGTACTCCTGTGGTTTTCGTGTTGGTGGGGAGGCACTCCTTTCTTTCCGCCTTAATGGCCACCGCCTAAGGGCAACGCCAAAGGGCCCTCTGGCGAGGCCCTCAGGCGCGGGCCCGCCCGGTAGGGACGCCGCTTTTAAGCTGTTCGGGTGTGCGCGGCTCCTCTGCTCCCACTGCCCGGATTGGGCAGGAGCTCTCCCACTGCTCCCGATTGGGCAGGAGTTCGGCACAAGGAAGCCGGGGCTGTTAGCGGCACAAGCGGCTCCCTCGGGGTAGGGACGCCGCTTTTAAGCTGTTCGGGTGTGCGTGGCTCCTCTGCTCCCACTGCCCGGATTGGGCAGGAGCTCTCCCACTGCTCCCGATTGGGCAGGAGTTCGGCACAAGGAAGCTGGGGCTGTTAGCGGCACAAGCGGCTCCCTCGGGGTAGGGATGCCGCTTTTAAGCTGTTCGGGTGTGCGCGGCTCCTCTGCTCCCACTGCCCGGATTGGGCAGGAGCTCTCCCACTGCTCCCGATTGGGCAGGAGTTCGGCACAAGGAAGCCGGGGCTGTTAGCGGCACAAGCGGCTCCCTCGGGGTAGGGACGCCGCTTTTAAGCTGTTCGGGTGTGCGCGGCTCCTCTGCTCCCACTGCCCGGATTGGGCAGGAGCTCTCCCACTGCTCCCGATTGGGCAGGAGTTCGGCACAAGGAAGCCGGGGCTGTTAGCGGCACAAGCGGCTCCCTCGGGGTAGGGACGCCGCTTTTAAGCTGTTCGGGTGTGCGCGGCTCCTCTGCTCCCACTGCCCGGATTGGGCAGGAGCTCTCCCACTGCTCCCGATTGGAAAGATTTTTTCTTACCCTTGAACCAGTTTCGGAGGTCCTCAACACACCGTTTGCACACTTTATGAGGCGCCCAGACTTTATCTTGATCTCCAATTTTTAGTCCAAACTATGCAAACTATACTTTTTTCACAAAGTCTGTAATATTCTGCTGTTGCTTCAACACGGTATATTCACCACAGATGAAACAGAAACTGTCTGGCGAATTAATACACTTTCACGGAGCCATAACATAACGGTCGAAGAATGATGAGCTAACACAAATTGCGATGAAAAAGTGTGAACAGCCTAGAACCAAGAACCTGATGATGATTTGTGCACAAGTGTGGCATGTAGGAGAGAGCAGCTCTGTGTCTGTACACAAGACGTCACAGTGCTGGCCACGCCCCCCTGCACTGACCGGAGCTGCTGCTATCTGCCCTGTGTCTCCCTCCCACTGGATTCTTCAGGAAAGATTAACCCCTTCTACCATTAGAAGCACGGACTTAAAACTTGCTTAGCTTATGTATATATTGCTGACCATCAGATTTACAGTGCTATATTTTTTTTTACATAACTCAGACAACTCCTTTAAGGTTTTTTGGCATTTTATATCTTAAATGCACTTATGTGAATTAATTAATAGTAATTTGAAAAAAATTGATAAATTTGAAGACAATTTTGCATGTTGTGGCAAATCATGACGTCTAGGAGTTTTTTCATTATTTTATTTGTTTTCAGCACACCAAAATACATGGAAATTAGATGAAAATAATCAAACAGCTTTTTAGTCGCAGACCTGTGTAATGATTTTAATCTTCTATACTATTCTTTACTGATCTTTTCTCTCGGTAATTTCTACTTGAGTGTTCCTTCCTCTATTCCGAGATATTTATATATGCTTTCCTGTTCAAGTTCCTTGATGTCGCAGCCCTTAGCCAGGGAGATGTTTTCCATTTTGCTCAATTTTCTTCTAAAAAAACAAAAAAGTTGCTTTAGTACATTTGTCAAGGCCAGAAGTCATCTTGATGTCTTCAGAAAAGCTTTTCACTACACAGAATTGCTCTGTTGGCCACTGGAACTGTAGTGCTTCAAGTTGTCTACAAAAAGTAAATGGGATGTTTCCTCTGGGTTCTTACCTTCTTCGGTATTCATGCTAAATCTGTATTCCAAAGAGTTGAGAGTACTCATTGGATTAAGCGCCATACAAAACCGAAATGGTAACAGGAAATCTCCTCGCTGGATCTTGATGTTAGGAATAATGTACTGACCATCTTCATACTTCGAAACGAGTGTGGGTTTGCCACACTGTCATGGTAAACTTAATGTACTCTATTAAACCAGGATTAATCTTATACATTTCAAGGCAATTTATTATCCAAGAGTATGTTGTCAAAAGCTTTCTTATAATCAATCCATGCTATACAGTGATTTCTGTTTTTCTTAGCCCTGGCCATGTTTACCTATATATGGGAGCCTGTACCTCAGGAGTAATTTCTACCCTACTGAAGCACATAAGCTCTTTCTTTGCCTGGTTTATATTCAAGTTTGGCATTGCTTTGAGGTTTGTAGCAAGGAGTTTGCTTTCTCATCCTAGCAGAAGGATGCTCCAGCAGTTCTAACACTCTTCATATGGGACTGGACAAGGGCAAAGATGCTATTTCTGTAAAGCCAGATCACAATCATTCTCTGGGAACAAACAGGAAGTCAGTCCTCACATATGGGTGATGTTGGTGCCAATGGAGCCCTCATGGAAGCATCCCCACAGCTTTCAAAGAAAGCCTTTGGAAGATGCCACCACGCATGCATGGTCCCCTTCCCACCCAAGGATGCCATCTTGCTCAGTCTCCTATTTTTCGCGGAGCCCTTCAGACGCTGACTTTCCCACAGAAAAAGTTGATTTTTTTTTTTTGCACCTGAGTTTCAAACTCTACTCCGGTCTTGCACTGGTACTCTTCCCACCTACCGTCCTCGGTGCCTTGGCATCAAGTTTGGTTCATTTTTATAGTCTTTGTTCTTTTTATTTTCTGGCACCTTCAGGTCCTTTTTCCCCTGCAGGCAGCCTAGAGAGTCTTCGACCTCGCAGGGGTACTTTTTTCCCCCCATAGCTACCAGTGGCTTTAAAAAGTGTGATTTGTGCTCTAAAATAATGTCCTTAACTGACACACATGACTGCTGCCTCCATTGCCTTGGGTTGGACCATGACCCGATGGCCTGCGGTATCTGCAAACTGATGTCCAGCAAGGCCCTGAAGAGCCGCCAGTAGCAGCACAATAAGCTTCCCTGAATCCCTGATGCCTCCGAAGGCCAGGGCCTCATCTGAGGTCCCAACACCTCGAGAGGAGCTTTCCGAACCCAAACATCGTCATGGGTCCTAGGAGAGGGGGGTCCCCCTCGAGGGAACACAGGAAGAAGAAGAAACCCTTGAAGGCCATATCCTTAGATGGTTCTGACCGGCCGGGGACCTCTTGGGCCCGGTCCCGCAGTCTGAGGCGTTGGAAAAGGAGAGACCCAGAAGGATCCGGTCGTGGACTGGTCTTGGTCTCCAGACACTATCCTCATCAAGGATTCCCCTTCGGGGGAGCCAGCGTCAGGCCCAAGTTCCTCGGGGCCCGTGCCGAAGGCTGTAGAACCTTCTGGCTTGGAGTCCAGAATTTTATTTATTTATTTATAACAAATTTCTATACCGCATTTTCCAGGCGATCAAATGCAGTTTACAGTAAACAAAGCTTTGAATTGTACAGAACGATACATACTTAATTACATTGAACAGAGAACTATTTACATTAGTCTAAATGATAACTAACAAATTATTTTTATTTATTTATAACAATGGCGGCTCTGGAGCGGTTTGTCTGCCTTCATGGGCCAGCAGCGGGTGCTGTTGTCCAGTTCATCTGCCCTGACCACCGGGCACTTGATGTCCAAGACGTTCCCGGAGGCTGAGCCGATCCTCAAGGTCTTGCGACCTCGAGTCGATCCTCAGCCGAGGTCACGCTCGGCATCCTGTTCGACGGCAGCTCGGTCATCCCCGGCCAGTCTACTGGGTGTCAACCACAGGGCTTCAGGAGCCTCGAAGCCCATGGAGCAGCCCACCTATGAGTCATCCTCTGAGTACTTCGAATGGGAGACGGAGGATGAGGAGTCTCCTGATACCCATCGCCACCCTGATGTCCCTTCCGATTCCCCAGTCTCAGAACCTCGGAAGCAGTCCTGTAGGGCTGGTACCCCTGCAATTCTACACCTGCAGTCCTCCGGCCTGCTCAGCAGCTCAGGCCTGAACCAAGCTGAACAGACAAGATGGATTCCTCACTACACTTTTGCTGTGTTCAGCTACAGACCTGACCTCCGAGCAACTGTTTGTGCAGCGTTTCTATGTGTGCATACAGAAGCCATTGTCCCTGGCTAATTCACTGCCCACATGCAAGAACATCTGCTTCTCCGGTGCTTATCTATAGCTGGTTCAACTGGCCTTGGACACTTGTACCTATGCCCAGAAAACTACATACTGTTTTCTTAGCATGACATCTTACTATGGATCCTTTGTCTGCAAGAAGATGCCCATCATCTACTTCCTGATTTGCTGAGAACACCTCGGACTGGCTTGTGCCAACCAATCACTGGACCCATGACAGAGAATCATCACAAATAATAATACAGTCTGCGCAGAAGAACTTACACAGAACTTACACGGTCTTTCGCTGTTTGTGCCCTGCTCAACTGTTTTCTGCTACCTGATCTGTCTGCAAGACAGCCACATTACGTGTGGGCAAGGCCGTTCTCCAAAGGACTGAGATAAGACTTCCACAGATACCTTTGGTTCTGTGTTCTACTGCGGCTCGCCTCCGAAAAGGGCTGTAGCCTGATATATCTAGCTTAGCTGACTCCTTGTACGTGCTGCTCCAGAGTCTACGGACATCAGCCCCGAGTGACAGACGAAGCTAAGGTACCGACTTATCTCTCTCCTCCTCCAGATGGGCAAGGGTTAGCTAAAACTTATTCCATAACTTTTCTCAGTGCAGAGCGAATCAGTGACGTCTGGTTACTAATTAGTGATTTATTACTTTGTCCAATTGTAATTCTGTGTCGTAACAAATTTCTACCTCATGTTTCTAATTATATATATATGTTTGTATATTTTTCTACCTGGCTGTCCATAATAAAATCTAATATATATATATATATCTACAGACCAGACTTACTTCGTGGCTCATTGCCAGAATAACTCACAGAACTTCTTTCCCCTGGACATAACTGAGAGCCTAACTAACTTATCTTTTTGCGCTACTAATAATCCCTACAGTCCCTGCTGGAGGACATGGGCTTCTTGGACTGTCTCAAGGACATGTCCAAGGCCCTGGCATTCCCGACCGAGTCAGAGGAGGACCCTCGGGCGGACGAGCTGGAGATCCTCCAGTATGAGGCCCCTCCTTGGGAATCGCTCATGGTGCCCATTCCTCCCATCCTGGAACGGATCATGCTCCGCATATTGGAGACACCAGTGTTGGTGCCGGTAGTGAGCAAACTGCTCGACTCGATGTGTCGGGTCCGCCGGAGCCCAGGCTTCCAAAAGTCACAGCTGCCGCACAATTCCATGGTGGTGGAGTTGGCCATGCTTGGCTGAAAAGCCAGAAGACGCACTCCTTGGTGCCCCCTGGCAGAGAAGCCCACACCTTGGATGCCCTCGGCAGGAAGTGCTATCAGGGCTCGATGCTCATCTGCCGTGTCCAGGTGTACCAGCTGTACATGGGCATGTGCTTGAGAGACTTGGCAAAGGAACATGCCGGGCTCTCGGCTGGTCTCTCCAAGGAACCTTTGCAGCGGTTCAGGAGCCTGTCCAAGGCTGTCCGTGAGTGATCCAAATTTATGACTTGAGCAGCCTATGATGGGTTCAAGTTGGCAGCCCGGGTAGCTGCGGCAGGCAACGATGCACGCCGCCAGGTTTGGCTTCAGTCGTTGGACCTCGAGCAGTGGGTTCAGGACAAATTGGTCAACGTCCCATGTCAAGGGGAGAACTTCGGCAAACCCATGACCAAGAAAGCGGCCGAGCTGAAGACCTAGTTCATGATGAGGACCAGACTCTCCTAGAAGACCACTGCCCCTCCCCGATGGAAGGGCTTGAATAAAAAGCCCTTTTACCCGAGAAAGAGGGCTGCTTACCGAAACTACCCACGCTATCAGGCCTCCTCGGCTCCCCCACAGGGTCAGCAGGCCAAGGGACATGGGCATAGCCCACATAAGCATAAAGCTCCAAAACCCCAGGCACCGGCTCCAGCCCAGCCAGGGAGGAGCTTTTGACTCCTTCAGCATAGCCTCTCTACTCTAAGGAGATCAGCAGCCCACAGGGGGATGTCTGGCCCTCTATGCCCAGAGGTGAGTGTCCATCACCACCGATTCCTGCGCTCTGAGGGTAGTTGATGGGTGTTATCTCCTCCACCTGACTCAGACACCTCCCCCTTATTTCCCAGGAGAGCCCCTTAGGTCTCCCCTCCACCGGGACCTTCTCCTGAAAGAGTCAGCAGGTCTTCTCGAGGACAAAGCAGTGAAACTGGTCATCCACCACCTCAAGGGCAGAGGTTTCTACTCAAGATACTTCCTCGTCCCAAAGAGGACAGGGGGCCTAAGACCCATCCTCGACCTGCGCAATCTCAACAAATTCCCGCTGAGAGAGAAGTTCAAGATTCTCTCCCTTGGAACATTGCTGCCATACCTCCAGCAGGGAGATTGGCTATGCTCCTTAGACCTCAAGGATGCTTATACCCACATCCTTATCTACCCCAACCACAGGCAGTACCTGCAGTTTGTGGTAGGGGGCAAACACTTTCAATACCGGGTGCTTCCCTTCAGCCTAGCCTCTGCCCCGAGGGTCTTCACGAAATGCCTGGCGGTCGTGGCCACTTTCCTCAGGCTCCAAGGGGTCTTCATGTTTCCCTACCTGGATGACTGGCTCATAAGGGGAGGCACGGCAGGCCACTGCACGCACCATCCAGGTTCTGCAACACTTGGGCTTTGTCATAAATTACCCCAAGTCTCACCTCCTCCAAGCATAATGCCTGGAGTTCATCGGGGCAAAGCTCAACACCCTCCAGGCCAAGGCCTTTCTGCCCAAGGACCAGGCAGATCGTCTCAGATCACTGGCTCGGGATGTACAATGCCGTCTCTTGGTACCTGCCCGGCATCTCCTGCATCTCCTCGGGCACATGGCCTCCATAGTCCACGTCACCACAGACACTCTCACCTCCATATGAGGGTTTTGCAGTGGTGTCTCCGAGACTAGTGGTCTCAGGCCACAGGCTGCCTCCGGGACAGGGTTGCGGTGACCCGCCAGTTGGTGGATTGCCTGGTCTGGTGACAGCCTCCCCAATAGCTAGATGTGGGTATGCCCTTCCAGACTCCCAGCCACTCAAGGATCTCACCACAGACGCCTCCCTGCTCAGCTGGGGAGCCCACTGCGGAACCCTCCACACCCAGGGCACCTGGTCGCCAGACGAGAGCGCCCAACAGATCAACCTCCTGGAGTTCTGAGCGATACACCTCATTCTGAGAGTTTTCTGTCAACACCTGTGCCACCAGCCAGTCCTAGTCCAGACGGACAACCAGGTGGCAGTGTTCTACGTGAACAAACAAGGGGGCACTGGGACCCAAGTCCTTTGCCAGGAGGCACTGGGTCTCTGTTCGTACGCGATCCAACAGGATATCCTCCTGAGGGCAGTGTACCTGCCAGGCCAGGACAACCTGCTGGCCGACAAACTCAGCAGGGTTCTCCAGCCGCACGAGTGGCAGCTGGACCACAGGATAGCCAGTTGACTTTTCCGGCTCTGGGGGGAACCTGTGATGGACTTATTTGCCAGTCTGGACAACTTTCAGTTGCCCCGCTTCTATTCCCAGCAGGCCCACCCCTTCAGGGTGGCAAAGGATGCGTTTCTAGTCTTGTGGTCAGAAGGCCTCATGTATGCCTTCCCTCCGATGCTGCTGATCGCCAAGACCTTGTTCAGTACCCTCCGCAACAGGGCTTCACTTATCCTGATAGCTCCCAGGTGGCTGAGGCAGCCGTGGAGGCCCCCATCCCCTTGGGCACTGCCCCGGGACTTCTATCTCAGGAGGGGGGCTATCTTCTACACCCCAACCTGGGATCCCTCTCATTGATAGCGTGGTTGCTGAGAGAGTGACTCTCGCCCCCCTCAACCTTCCGGTTGAGGTTGAAGACATTCTGCTGGCCTCTCGCAAGGCCTCTACTAGGAAGGTGTAGGCCCTCAAATGGCACAGGTTCTCTGTTTGGTATGCCAGTCATGGGGCTGATCCCTTCTTCTACCCGGTAGCTTTGGTGTTGCAGTACCTTCTCCATCTCTCCCGATCCGGGCTCCAGTCTAACTCCATCCACCTTTGTGCCCTGGATGGTCAGTCCCTCTCAGGCCAACCTTTGGTGACCTGCTTCTTTCGGGGCTTGCTCCTGTCAAAAACCCCAGTTCGCCCTCCGGTGACTGAATGGGACCTCAATGTGGTGTTGGGGCAGCTCACTCGCCCACCCTTCGAGCCTCTGGATACCTGCCACCTTCGCTACCTCTCTTAGAAGATGGTTTTCCTGGTTGCAATTACCTCCGCTCGCAGAGTTAGTGAGCTCCAGGCCCTCGTGGCAGAGGCGCCCTACATCAGATTCCACAAGAACAGGGTGGTGCTTCGTATGGAAGGTAGTGTCGCCCTTCCACCTTAATCAGGAAGTGGTGCTTTCTACCTTCTTCTCAAGACCTCACTCCAGTCGGGTGGAGACGGTCTTTCACTCATTGGACTGTAAGAGGGCCTTATCCTTCTACGTCCAGTGCACCCACGGCCACCGCAAAGCTTCTCAGCTTTTATTTATTTTATTTATTTATTTAGTAAACATTTGTATACCGCTGCTTCCTACGATCAGCAGCGGTTTACTTTACAGAATCATTATGTATCGTATAATACAGAGATTTTTAGATATACATTACGATTAGGCAATGATTTACATAAGACAGGAAAATCAGTTGGATCCAATATACATTTGATTGGGGCACAGAAATCTAAGTATACATTTGATTGCAGGTGCATGGGTGGGGCCCAAAATATACAAATATACATGATTACATACCGGTGTTTTAAATGCAGGCATGGCAGGCAAAAGACATTTGGTTGAGGTAGAGTGTCGCATTTAGGTCAGGTTGTAGTGGGCCTGAAATAAGTGAGTTTTGAGTTTCCTTCTAAATTCACTCAAGTTGTTTGTGAGCCGCAACTCATGTGGGAGTTGGTTCCAGTGGATTGGTGCTGTATATGTGAATGCCCTATTGCTTGTTTCTGCTTTGACAGTTCTTATGCTGTTCGGAACACAGAGAGCGTTGAGGTTTATGGTTCTTTTCATCTCCTATGACCCCCAGTAGGCTGGGGGAGGCGGTGACCAAGCATACGCTGTCCACTTAGGTGGCGGACTGTATCGCCTTTGCTCATGGGCAGGCGAGGCTTCCACTGGAAGGCTGTGTCACGGCGCACCTTGTCCGGGCCATGGCAGCTTCAGTGGCAAACTTGCACTCTGTTCTGATGGTGGACATCTGCTGGGCCGCCACCTGGTCCATACTTTCGCAGCTCACTACTGCCTGGAGAGAGAGTCCCGACGGGACAGTGCCTTCGGCCAGGCTGTCCTCTGTAACTTTTTTGGGGACTAGGCTACTCCTACCCTCCGATCCTTCTGTGTTCAGGCTACCTGAGTGCTGGTTTCAGTGGACACAGGGGTCCTACTGTGGTCTGTGTGCACGGAGTAAAATTGCTGCTGCCTGCGGCTCCCCTCATGGGAGTCCTGTTTTTGCTATGGGTTTTCGGTAGCCTGTAGCTGGGGAGTCCCATATGTGAGGACTGACTTCCTTTTTGTTCCTGGAGAAAGTGTAGTTACTCACCTGTAGCAGGTGTTCTCCAGGGACAGCAGGGATCGGTCCTCACAGCCATCCCTCTTCCTTTTGGAGTTGCTCCTTTACCATCTTTTATTTTTTGCCGTCTTTTAGCTATGTCATCTGATTGAGCAAGATGGCACCCTTGGGCCGGAAGGGGACCACGCATGAGTGGTGTTATCTCCCAAAGGCTTTCTCTCTTTTGTTATCTATTTATCAAATTTTGCAAACATAAACCAAGCCACACTTGGAAGTAAGAAAAGCAAACATTCAGTCAACAAAATAAAACTAAGAAAATTACATAAAAAAAAAAGAAAAACAAACCCCCGAGGGGGGAACAAAGACCAAATGCAAGTAGTCCACAATATTAGAGGATCCCAGAATCACAATCCAGAGGAGTGGGGAAAAATAAGAAATATACGAAAATAAAAAGAACGGCAAAGCATATAATATAATAAAGGCCCTAAAAAAAAAAAAAAAACCTCCACTCAACCCTAATTAATCCCACACCTTCTTACCATCCAGAAAGAAGCATAATTGAGAAGGCTCAAAGAATTGATATACAGAATTTTGATAAAGTATACATTTACATGGAAATCTAAGTTGGAACTTTGCACCTAGTGCAACCACTTCAGTGCGCAGTTCCAAAAACTTCTTCCTATGGACATGTGTCCAATGGGACACATCTGGGAAGATCTGAACCTTACCCCCCATAAAGGCAATATCTGTTTTCTTAAGAAACAAACGTAACAACACATTTCTATTTTGAAGAAGAACAAAAGAAACTAATAATGTCACTCTAGACCCTACTGTTTCAGATGACTGTTCCAATAATGCAGACAAATTCCCCAAATCAAGAGGATCCAAAGTAATATCGGCTTGAGGAGCAGGAGCTGAAGCAGAAGAGTCCCTGGTGACTCCAGATGGTAGATAGTAAATCTTCTGCAAAGGAGGGAAGCCAGCATCGGGATAACCAAAGACTTCCTTCAGGAACCTATGAAAAAGAGTCCTATCCGGGGAGCCAGACACGAGGAAAATTCAAAATCCTCAGGTTCAAAGACTGGGATGCGTTCTCCAAATTTTCAATCTTATGCTGAAACACCAATTTATCCTAAGAAAATGCCGCCTGCTTATCTTGTACTTGTTGAACTTTCTGATCAAGCATTGTCATCAATCCTTGCTGGTCATCCAATCTTTTCTCCACACTCTCCAAATGATTGGGGAGCAGAGTCAGAGCCTGAAACGCCACAGCACACACTTGGTGTACTGACTGGAGGGCAGACCAAATTTGGTCCAACGTCACTTCTTGATGCCGAAGAGGAGGAAAGACCAACTGGGAGTCGGGACTGGAATTGGAGGGAACAGAACTCCCCTGATCTGCTGCACACGCCCGTGGAACCGGTAGCAGAGTTCTAACGGAAGACGCCAAAACAACAGCCGCCTCCGTACTCTCAGAAGAGAGAAGATCTCCACCTACCGGTGCTGCAACAGCAACCACCACACCGGGTGCAGGAGGGGTATAGGGGCCAGCAGGGCTCAGCAAAATATTGCTGTCCAGACCGAGGCTCTCCTCCACCACGGCCAACGGGATGCCCAAATCCTTTGCCACTGTGTAGGTCTCCATGGTGCACTGCCCCAGAGGTAATCCTCCTTTGCCCTTAGCCTTCCTTTTCGGCATAGGCCATCAGGAAAAACAAGTCCAAAGAAGCAAAAAGAAGACACTGTAAACAGAGCAGCACACACAGCGTCCTGTTAAGACACCATCTTTGATCCCCCCGACTCTGCCCAAAGGCTTTCTTTGAAAGCTGGGGGAATGCTTCCATGAGTGCTCCGTCGGCACTGACGTCACCAATATGTGAGGACTGATTCCTGCTGTCCCCGGAGAACAACTGTTACAGGTGAGTAACTACGCTTTTCATGTTTAGGGGTTGATTTTAGGGTCTCTAGGTAGCACACACTGATGTAGATTGGTTTATTCAGAGGGTCCAAAGTGTTTTTTCATCCCTCCTTTGGTCTCTAATTCAGCAATGGGATCTCAGTCTGGTACTCAGTATCTGGGCACTCCCTCATCTTGGAACCTATTCATTGGCTCCCTCCTCAGAGTTTTGTTACGTAAGACCATCCTCTTGCTGTTTGCTGATCTAAGTGAATTTCAGAGCTGCAGGCCTTTAATGTGGGGTTTCCTACTTACCTCTTATTAGTCTGTTGTCTTTACAGACATCTTTTTCATTTTTAGTAGTTTACCTATACCAGAGATCCAAATAGTTTCTCCCAAAAAGCTTGGCTCAAGGAATTCTTTCTAACCCCCCTGCACATTATTTGTGCGTTATCTGTATTGCCTCTGTTTTATCTGTATTTTGCATATGTGGGGTGTGTGTATATCTCTGTTTTTATTTGTTTTGTGTTGTGTCTTTGTGCATGGGTGTGTGTTTCTATCTCTTGGCTTTATATATGTCTATAATTGGGAGAGGAGATAAGAGGGGAGGGCAGGGCAGTTTGAAAGTTTGCCCACCAACCCCCTTAACCCAGATTTTCACTTCCGCAGTGGCGGGAGTGACAATCTGGGTTAGCCTGGTCACTCCTGCAGATGCTACACGGGAAGCAGCAGATTTCAATGCTACCCGCCTAGCCTCTGCACCTTAGGCAAGGTTTTTCCTTGCCTATCTTTAAGGTAGAGAGGCTAGGCAGGTAGCATTGAAAATTGCTGCTACCGGTGTAGCCCCTTCCTCTGCCTTAGAACAACCCCTAACACGCCCCGATGCTATGTGGATAGCACCGGGCACGTTAGCGATTTAGCTGGGATTTTCGAAGGGTACTACCCGTGTAGATGCCCTTTGAAAATCCCAGATAAGGCCTTTACATAGGTAACTAAGGAAGTTAAAGGCCTTTGCAAATCAGGCCCATAATAAATATTAGTAATCTTTAAATCTTTATGATTTGCAAACAACAACACTTCTTTCCTTTTTTTGTGAAATAAAATTGAAGGGGACAAATAATGCATAAAAGGAAAATTTAAACATTCTAGATTCCTTGAATAAGACAAATTCTCAAACAGTTCAAATTGACGATGACAGTACAGACTATCCTTGCTGGAAGCAGAGGATGTACGGCATTCATCTGAGATTCAAGCTTATCCAGACGTGTTGTTATCTTATCTAACTGAACATTATGATTTGCAAATTTAACCACAGAGTCCTTTGTAAATTCCTCTAATTGCTTCAATGTTTCTGTTAATATTGTTTTGCTCTAAGTATAACAGTCCAAATATTCTTGTTGAAATGTCTTTAGCAACAGTGCCTTTAAACAGGTCCTACTCCGAAAGCGATGGGATCTGAACCACCTTAGGCATTACAACCTTGAGAAGACTGGTCAGGCTCTAGTACTGGAGTAACGGTGTGCTCCATATCAAGGGAGCCCACTGGCTCTGATAACACAGCAACAGGTAATGGGAGGTTCCTCCCCCAACTTAACAAACTTCCTCCATTGGTCTCTTCACCAGATGTTTATCTAAAGGATCCTCTATCTTGGAGGACTTTACAGAAGACAAAGCTGGAAATGTCTTCTTTTTTTGTTTCCCCATAGCCATGAGAAATGCTCCTACACTTTATTTAGACAGTTTTGTATACCACCTTATCCTTTAATCAAAGTGGTCACAACACGAGGGGATATGAGAGACATACATTAATATTTACAGGGAACATGGGCAATGGAGGGTTAAGGGCCTTGCCCAAGACCACAAGGAGCACCTGTGGGACTAGAAATCCCAGTCCTGGCCCAAGGTTGCTCTCCTGTAGTGGGATTTGAAGCTCCAGCCTGAGGTAACTTGTCTCAACCACTAGGCCACTCCTCCCTTGCTCAAAGGTTTGCCAAAGGGGCATGCTCCTTCAGACACACAGCTGCGTCCTGTGGTTTTAAAGGAGCCCTCTGATGTCAGCAGAAGTGCACCAAAGTGCCCTCAGGTCCTGTACAACTACTGCTAATAGATGGTAAGTTCTCCCTCTCTGGCGTTTTGTGGGACCATGGTTTTAAATGGACCCTCTGACATCAGCGAAGGTGTGCCAAAGTGCCTGCAGGTCTGGTGCAGCTACTGCTGATAGATGATTAATTCTTCCTCTCTGTTTGGTCTTTAATGCCATACATAAAAAAAAAAACCTCATTATTTAGATAGTTTTTTTACCTTTCTTATGAACTCTGTAGAACTCTGATCCTCTCAGCAACTGCTAGTCCATATCAAATCATGGATACTAGGCTTAGCCTGCTCTGGGCAGTATCTTTGGAATATGCTGCTACTACTGATTCGTTCTGAAATTACATGAAATTCTGCAAATTAGTTAAATCTTGGTCCTTAATGATTATGCTTTGCCTTAAGACTTCTATAATTTAGGATGACTGATGAAAGGGAGGGTTATTATTTGATAGGATTATGTTTTTAAATTTATGATAAACTGGGAAGTGGGTAAGTCGATGTGAAATATGATTTTTATAAATATTTTGTGACTTTTATGTCCCATGCATTGAGTACTCATAAAGTTGTAAAATCAAACTAAAATAGATTAAATAAGAAATATTGTTTTATAAATTTAGTTAACAAGTGCCAAGTCAGCAAAAGACTGAGCCTTCGAGAAAGACAAGCTAAAATTAGCAGTTATAAGTAGCATCTGGAAACACTTCAAAGAACGTAAGGATGCTGCCCTGAGGTAACCATGTAAAGGTGGAATAGAAAAATGAATGAAGAGGACTTAAAATAGTTGACCAGAGTAACTAGCTGTTGGCAAAAGAAGGTGGATACTTCATTATAAGGCTTCAGAACAGCCTAATCTGAATTCTAATGAATATATTCTTCTATGAAGTATACTTCTTGAAGGAGCTTCATTTCAAGCAAGGCTATTCTGTGATTTGTTTAAAGTTCTTTAAAAAGGGGGCTATTTTTGTTAGATAACATTTTTTGCTGCTTAAAGTTACCAGAGGTGGGAGGAGAGGGGTTGTAGCTGTTGCAGTAGGGGATTTTTCTGTTTTAGGCAAGGCTTTCTGTTTTGCTGGAGGGGGTTTCTTTTCTATAGTCTGCAAGTTCAAAGAGGAGGGAAACGTGCAAATACTCTCTGAAACCACCACATTGCTGAGGTGTTAGATTCCTCTCTTCCCACCCCAGTTCTCTCCCATGGCAATGTTGAATCTTGCTATGCAGACTAGATCCCCCAATTACAAAGATATCTTAGATAGTTTTATTTTTGAGTCATCAGATTAAGGAGTTAAAGACAGGCCACATTTAAGTTCTCTGGGGAAAGAATTCAATATAGTATAGTATAGTATATTGGGGGAGAAGGGGGTATTATTATTATCTTAATAAACCTGTAAGGTAATTCTACAAAGGGGGACACATTATACTACACATTACAGATATATAAAAACATTTTACAGTCTGAATAGATAAGGGGAATTACTATAGATCTCTAGTTGGGAGCAAACAAGTAGGACTACATACAGGGAATCTAAACAAGGTATTAGGTTTTTGCCTAGTTGTTAAACGAGCCTTGCAGACATGTTCCTAGAAGAAAAGTCCATAAACTCCACTGCTTTATCCCTGGGATAAGCAGCGTGGAATCAGTTTATCTTCGGGATCCTGCCAGGTACTTGTGACCTGGATTGGTCACTGTTGAAAACAGGATACTGGATTTGATGGACCTTTGATCTGACCCAGTATGGCATTTCTGATGTTTTTAAGTACGAATAGAGGCTAGTTTTAATGGACAGGACAGGGACATCGGTAGGTTGTTTTTAGCAACAGGTACCAAAGCTCCAACAGCAGAAAACCATCGTGGTGCCATAGCTGTCACTCCTGTTACCACTTCTACATCTGACCAGAGACAGCCAGATCCAGAGCATGGAACTGTTCAGTGTGCAAGATGCCTGCAGGTTGAATCCCTCAGGAAACAAAGAACTGAGAGAGAGGAGGTGATGAGGCTACGAAGCATTTGTCACATGAAGAAAATACTTCTAGAGGCATCTAAGATCTCCAGCAGAAGGGAAAATGACCCTGTAGGAAAGGATAACAGCTGGACACAGAGCACCAGAGCCTTCAGACTGAACACTCTGACTCTACTTTATCTAGAACTGAGGAACCAGAATGCAGATGTGGAAGAGGTGATGACATTGCAGGAATAGGAGCTATCAGAGCTCAAAAAACCCAAAGCTGTAAGATCAGCAACCACTATGAAGCAAAGGGTAGCGGTGGTTAGGGAATCCTTTATGAGGGGTAAAGAGGAGTCCATCTGCATCCCAGACATGATATCCTTGTAAGTGTACTGTCTGCCTGGTGCCAAGATCTGAGATATTACAGAGAGTTTGCTGAGACTTCTCAAGCCTACTGACTATTATCAGATGCTACACAAACATGTTGGAACAAATGATACTGCTAGGTTCCAACATAAGCATATCAAAAGTGGCTGTGAGAGAGAAGGTGAAGCAGTTAGATTGCAGGTTGTGCTCTCAATCTTCCCTGTCAAGGGCCAGGGTGAGGGGCTTGCATCCTGGCTGTGTGGATGGTGTCAATGAGAGCATTTTGGCTTCCTGGAACATGGCATAATTTTTAGAGGGCTGCTGAGCAGAAATGGTATCCTGTCGAAGAAGGGGAGAAGTGTCTTCTGCAACAGTGGCTAATCTACTGAGAAGAGTGTTAAACTAGAATCATCTGGGATGGGTAAAGCGTAGTTACTCAACTGTAAAAGGTGATCTCTGGGAACAGCAGGAATTTAGTCTTCACATATGAGTGATGTCGGTACTGATGGACCCGGCCTGGGAAAGCCTCCCAGCATCCAATTGGAAAGCCTTTGGGAGCACCCCACTGTGCCTGCATGACTGCCTTCCTAACTCCCTCTCTTCAACTAGGTTTGTAGCTGAGAAATGAGAGTAAATGAAACCCTACAACTTCTAGGGTGGGTTGTAAAGACTAAATTTCTGCTATTCCTGGAGATCACCTGTTACAGGTGAGTAACTATTCTATCTCCAGGAACAAGCAGGAATGTAGTTTTCACATATGGGACTCCCTAGCTCCTAGATGAAGTGACCTCAGAACTGGTGGAGATTCATCTCAGAGTAGGCTTAAAGAGGTCATGGATCCTACATGGATTTCTGGTATAAACAAAGTCCGGGATGGAAGGTACGAGTTGCATCTATGTCTGAAAGAGGTGCTGAAGTACAGCTTGACCAAACATTACATCCTGATAAGCGTCCTTGTCCAGACAATAATGGGCAGCGAAGGTATGGCCAGAAGACCAAGTTGCTGCCTTGCAAATTTTGTCAATGTCTACCAAATGTAGGTTTGCCATTGAGGTTGCCATGGCACAAACGTGAGCAGTGACATGTCCTTCCAGGGAGAGTCCTGCTTTGTTATAGGCAAATGAAATGCAGTTCGCTATCCATCTGGAGAGCATACGCTTAGATACAAATAGACCAGGTGACTAGGGTCAAATGAGTTGAACAATTGTCAATATGTCAATAAACCATAAAAAAACCGAAGTGATGTGCATTTCCAGAAAACCTAACTTCAACCCACCACCAACGGTCACCATGAACAATAACGTTTATACCACAAAGCCCGAAATAAAATACCTAGGTGTAATGCTGGACAGCAACCTAAATATGGACAAGCACCTCCGAATTACCAATCGGGCCATTTTCCACAAATTAAAAATCCTGCAACCGCTACGGAATATTATTGATCACACCGACTTCAGGACAGTGGCACAAGCCCTCATCATTCCCCACCTGGACTACTGCAACGCCATATTACAAGGACTGCCTAAAAAAAACCTTAACATACTTCAACTGGCACAAAACGTAGCACCCAGAATCATCATGAAGAAACGTCTAACTGAGCACATCACTCCCGCACTAATTGAGCAACATTGGCTCCCCATCACGGCCCGCATCCAATATAAGATCTTAGTAACCACATTCAAGCTCGTTTATAATGTAGCACCCTCATACCTCAACACCTTAATCTCCGCACAACCAATCAACAGAAGCAGAAGAACAGTAAATAGCAACACCCTTCATGTCCCGAGTAGCCTGAGAAATTGCAATGCAAACACCACCAACACAGCGTTCTCCTTTATTGCTCCACTACTTTGGAACCAACTGCCCTATGAACTGAGAGCAAACAAAGACTTGAAGGACTTCAGGAAAAAGCTTAAGACTCACCTCTTTCAGACTCATTACAACCTAACCTAGTCAGAACGATGTAATACTTTTCGAGCAACATGCCCATTGAAAATAATCATATCAACAAGAAATGCGTCCTGTAATTATGTAATTTATGTATATATGTAAAGCCTCCTCTCAAGCAATCAAATGTAAATCTGTAACCGTTTGATGTGACTATTACCCATCCCTGCAATCATACTGTATGCTCTAATTCTGGCCTGTACAGCCTCACCCTTATGTATAGAAAACCGCTGCTGATCGCTGGAAGTAGCGGGATACAAGTGTACACTAAATAAAATAAATAAACAAACTGCAAGGCTTTACGATGACGTTGAGTTCTTTGCAGATAAAAAGCCAACGTATGTTTGTAGTCAAGAGTTGCTTCCGCTCAAGATGCATATTTATTTATTTTATTTATTTATATTATTTCTATACTGCGCTCTTTAAAATCAGCGTGGTTTACATTTAACAACCAATTGCACAAAGCAGTGGAGCATGCGGTGTACATTACATATAACAGGTTTTTACAACTTGGGTTAACAGGGGTAACTATATACACTATGTACAACTAATCTGTTCTACTTGGTTTAGGAAAGAAGACTGGAAGGTTAATCGACCGGTTTAAATTAAAAGGGGACACCACCTTTGGCATAAAGTGTGGGTGAGTCCGAAGGACGACTTTGTGATAGTGGAACGGGGTATGGGAGGGTCTGCCACCAGAGCCTGAAGCTCTCTAATGCATTTAGCTGAAGTGAGGGCAGTTAGGAAGATTACCTTCCAAGACAGGAACTTTACAGAGGTTGTGGCCAATGGCCAGAGGGCGGCTTGAGAAGCTGCGTTAGAACAATACTGAGGTCCCACTACTAGCAGATGTGAAGAGATGGGCAGTCCATCCAGTGGGTGGTGAGAGGCCACAATGGTACCGAGTTGGTCTTTAGACCTGCTGAGGACAGGTGGAGGAGATACTGGAGGAGTGACTCCACTGGAGCAGAAAAGGGATTGAGATCTTTCTGGGAACACCAAACAGATTATTTACGCCATTTAAAAGTGTATGAATATCTGGTGGAGAGCTTTCTAGAAGCCAAGAGGATCTCCTTAACCTCTTGTAGAAGGTCAATGCCCAGTAATGCTATGCTCTCAGCAGCCAAGCTATGAGGTAGAAAGACTGTGAATTGGGATGGAGTAGTGAGCCGTCATCCTGGGAGAGGAGACTGGGCACAGATCCCAATTGCAAAGGCTGAGTCAGAGTCAGACACAGTAGCAGTGGAAACCTTGGTTGCCACAGTCAGTGAAAAGCTATAAGAATCATGAAGCCCTTGTCGGACTGAAGCTTGAAAAGTGTCTTAGGAATGAGGGGTATAGGAGGGAAAGCATAACGCAGACCCTTACCCCAGTATAGGTGGAAGATAGCCACCTGTTGGTTGCTGGATGTTGGAGTCCTTGTGCAGAAGCGAGGAAGCTTGGCATTCTGCGGAGTAGCAAACAGATTTATATCTGGAATTCCCCAGGTCTGGAGATTGTGTCCGGATGGAGAGACCATTCGTGGGGAAGAAGTACCTGACTCAGCTTGTCTGCCAAGACATTGAGCTCCCTCGGAAGGTACACCGCTCAAAGGTGTATTTGATGAGAAATGGCAAAGGACCACAGGTGAAGAGACTCCTCGCAGAGGGGCCAAGAGCCTGTTTCTCCCTGTTCACATAGAACATGGCGACCTGATTGTCTGTCCCGATTAGGACCTGTTGTGCCCTGAGGTGGTGTTGAAACACCCAGAGGACATTCGAGATAGCACGAAGTTCCAGAAGATTGATTTGGAGATGTGACTCGTGTGTTGTCCACAGACCCTGTGTACACAGGTTTCTGAGGTGTGTTCCCCAACCCAATTTGGAGGCATCCGTCATCAGGGTGCATTGAAGTGGAGGCTTCTGAAAAGGTGATCCTACGAGCAGATTTTCTGGAGAACACCACTACTGAAGGGATGTGGTTAGAGTGGCAGTGACCTGGATCCTGTCCTAGACACAGCCCAAGGCCTGTGTCCATTGGAAGGCAAGAGTCCATTGGGCTGTGCGCATATGTAATTGGGCATAAGGAATGACATGTACTGTAGAGGCCATGTGCACGAGGAGCTGCAGCAGTTCTCAGGGGGTCAGATGGTCCTGTTGGAGCATCTGGGACACTAGTTTGATTAGACGGGTACAGCGGCAGAAATGCCCTGGACTGTTGGGTGTCCAGTAGAGCTCCGATTAACTCTAGCTTTTGAGTTGGAGTGAGATGGGATTTTGGAAAGTTTATAACAAATCCCAAGTGTTGTAGTATCATGATGGTATGATGTAAGGAAAACTGTACCTCCTGGGAAGTGTCTGCTTTTATGAGCTAGTCATCTAGATAAGGGAAGATGAATATCCCCAGAGACCATAGGTATGCAGCCACGACCGCCATGCACTTTGAGAAGACTCTTGGGGCAGAGGCAAGTCCAAAAGGAAGGACTCTGTATTGATAATGTTTTCCCTGAAAGGTGAAGTGTAGATATTTTCTGTCCTGGATGGATGAGGATATGTGTGTATGTTTCTTTTAGATCTAGAGAACAGAGACAGTCCTGACTCTGGAGGTAGGGAAGAAGAGTCTTGAGAGAGATCATCTTGATCTTTTTGCGGACTAGAAACTCGTTGAGGTTTCTGAGGACCAGAGTAGAAAACCATTCCCTGCTGGGATGTCAGGACATTCTCTATGGAGCCCTGAGACAGAAGACACCTCGTCCTCTAGGAGAGCAGTGAGTGGGGGGGTTGCATTTGAAATTCCCCTGTGAAAGTGGAGGGGGACAAAGTTTGCAGATGAAGTCTGTACCCCCTCCTGGAATATGGTTAGTGTCCACTGCTCTGAGGTGATGAGGTGCCATCAGTGGGTGTAGTGACACAGTCTCCTGCTATGTGAAGGGGGTGGGGGTGTTCTCTAGAAAAGAGTCAAAAACCAGGCGCAGACTGTGGCTGTGGAGCTGGTTGAGGTTTAGCCACTTGTAGCTTCTTTTGCTGCTTAGGAGGCTGTTACCTCTTTTGTGGGGCTTGATCCTGGTACTGAGAAGCAGGAGAATAAGAAGAGTAGAATCTCTTATTATTGTAGAAAGACTTCTTTGCACTTGCCTTTTTTCTAATACAGTCTGCTGCTCTTCTAGACAGTCTCTTTAGAGTAGTGTTTTCAGACTCTAACTGAGAGGCCTTATCTTGCGAGTCTTTGCCAAAGAGGTTTTCACCTGTGCAAGGGATGTTGCCCAACTTATCTTGAACCCACTGTTCAAGATCTGAGAATTGAAGCCGTGCAATTCTGCAGGCACCAATGCATATTGCTGAGGCTCTGCTTGTGCATGCGAAAGCATCGAAGGTAGCCCTACTGATAAACTTCGATACATTTTGGCTATGCTTGACTAGAGTGAGATAGTCTGCCCTCTTGTCATCTGCGAGGGGAGGAGCAAAAGCCTCAAGATCCCTGGACACCTCTTTGAGAAACATTCCCATGTAGAGGATATAGGAGTTGATCCTAGCAGAGAGTATAGAAGCCTAGACACATTGACACCCAAAGGCGTCGAGGGTTCTCAATTCTCTACCTGGAGGGTTAGAGGAGTGGGTCTTCGAGTTTTTGATATGGCACATTGCCAATTCAACCACCATGGAATAGTGGGGGAGCTGCAGCTTCTGGAAGCCAGGACACTCCAGTACCGAATACATAGTATCAATTACCCTGTACATAATTCATGTTTTAGCATTCCAAGTTCCCCCCTCCCTTTGCATGCTATAAAGTTGTACAGTTATGTTTAAATTGTTAGCTGTAATTATCGCAAGTCCTCTGTAAAATTGAAGTTACAATGTAAACTGCCTTGATTTTAAGATAAAGGTTCGATTCAGGGTTCAATTCCCATTGGCACTCATTGTGACCTTGGGCAAGTCACTTAACCCTCCATTGCCTCAGAAAAATCCAAGTTATCAATGTCCCTGTTTAATGTACATTACCAAGTTTAAGTTTCAATGTAAACCGCTTTGATTGAAATGATAAAGCAGTATATAAAACCTGTTAAATAAATAAAATAAATAAATAAGGCAGTATAAAAAAAAACTGATAAATAAATAATAGTACTGACTCGTCGACTGTGAGGTGAAACCATAAGAGGAATCTCCCACATACGGAGCATAAGATCAAGAAGGATGTGGTACACCGGCAGAGTGGCTACCTCTTTGGATGTTATTGGGTATTGGAGGATCTCCAATTCCTCCACCCTTGGCTCCTTCTCCAATGTTGCTGTGATGGAGAGACCGTTGGCTAGGTCTCGAATAAATTCCTGGAAGGACATGTCTTCTGGAGGTAACCTGCGTTGCTGTTATGGTGGGGAAGGCTCTGAGGGAAGGTCCTGGGGGCCTCGGGAATCAACCAACTCCGCATCCAAAGCGCTAGAATTGGAGGAAGTATCAATGAGTACAGTGTTGCCTGAAGCGAGATGTCGGTACTGATGCTCCAAGGTACCGGCCTCAGTGAGCTGTTTGGGTTGGGTACTGACATCGGTGATAGTTTCAAGGGAGGATATGGATGACAGCGATGTCGATGCCATCTGCATTAGCCCTGATGCTGTGCCTGCAACTGGTGTCGATGTCAGTACCAGTATCGATGGGGCGGTGCCTGGAACAAAGGGCTTTTTAGGAACCAAGGCTGCCAGGAGAGCTGCCAAGCTTCGCTCAATGGGCAGAATGCATTGGTCTATGAAGGCTGCCGATGCTTGGTTATTGGTCGCGGGTACCTGCACTACCATCCCAGAGCATGGTACCAGTAGCTCTCCAGAGGTCGAGGCCTCAGGAGCATCCCAGAGCTCCTCTGAGGCTTTGGAGGACAGGGCCTCCAACTGGGATTGTTTCACAGGCCGATCCACCTCCGATACAACAAACAAGGAATCTCGATGCTTTGAGTGAGATCAACCCCTGGAGGTTTTTTCCGTCTTCGATGCAGACTTGTGCTTAGACTTTGAGGCTACCTGTGATCCATGAGAGGAGGATGAGGCCCTTGACGAAGTGGATGCCAATGACACCACATCCAAGGCGAAGAGTGTCTCAAATTTAGAAACCCGGTTCTGTAGGCCTCTCTGTGTTATATTCTGACAGAGGGGACAATCATTTGGCTGGTGATCTGAGCTGAGGCATTTTAAACACCAGTCATGTGTCAGTCACTGAGATGGTGTTGGCACACTAAGAACATTTATTGAAACCACTAGCTGGTTTCTCCATGCCTTCGAAGGATGGGAAGACAATGGTAGGCTTAAGGCCTAAGAGGGTGTCGAGATGCTTGAGGGATTTTTTTTTGAAAGGGAAAAACTAGATTTAAAAAAGAATAAGGGGACCGGCAATGTCTTTGTTGGTGCCAGCGTCGACGGGAAAGCAGAGGCGCTATCCACAAAAAGAGAAGTTTTTTTCTGTGGTGACAGGATTTGCTTCCTGTTGGCTCTGCAGAAAATGAAGAACTGAAGAGAGGAAGGTGGGAAGACACTTGAGCAGGCACAGTGGGGTGCTCCCAAAGGCTTTCCAGTTGGATGCTGGGGAGCGTTCCAGTGTGGGCTCTGTCAGTACCGACGTCACCCATATGTGAAGACTACATTCCTGCTTGCTCCTGAAGATACAAAACCCCCACTTAAGAGCCCTCCGGTAAATAAAACATTAAAATAAATAGTATAGAAAAGGGAGAAAAGGGCAACACCCAGAGAGCTGTATATACTAATGCCCATTGTATGCAAAATGAAGTTCCAGATTTAAAAGCTACAGTGGCAGTCACAGAGCCATGATACATGGAAAACAATGACTGGGATGTAATTATATCAGCCTATAATCTATTCATGAAAAACATGGGAGGAAGAAAGGAATGAGGAGAGGCCACAGAAATGCAGGTTTTTACAAGGTAAGAAGGAGGTACTGTGGGTTAGTCACCATTCCACCATCTTCCGTTGTTCCTACAGGCGCTTCCACACAAGAATGGGGGAGAGCATCTTCTCCACCTAAGCACATAAGACCTTTGGATGCAATTTGAATGGGCCCTACACATCAGTCTTCTAGAACTCAAAGCCATCTTCAATACCATCATGGCTTTAGGGAAAAGTAGTCATAATCAGAATACACAACCTGGTCACCATGTTTTATAATCAACAATGTGGATCAGGTTCCCTGCATATACTCTGCACCCTTTAAATCACTCACACTTCAGGCAGTCTACCTAACTGAACAACAAAGTCAACTAACAGACTCCCTCAGTCAGCAGTTGGTCCCATGTGTAGTCACGTGCAACCTCTTCAAAATTCGGGGAATTCCAGAAGTGGATCTCTTTGCCACAGTGGAGAAGAAGAATTGCACTCTTTTATGTTTTATTTGGACCAGTCATCAGCATTTAGCATACAATGCTTTCACAATTATGTGGTCCAAAGGTGTCCTGTATGCTTATATTTCATTTCCCTTCATCCCAAGGATGTTGCAAAAGATTTGCATGGACAAACCTCAAGTTATTCCAGTTGCCTCATGCTGGCCCAGACAGATCTGGTTTCCAAGGCTCCTTGCCCTCATCTCTGCACCACCACTGCCTCTGGGGACAACACCCCTTAGGCAGATGGAGGACCTGATACATCCAAATCTCAAAAGTCTCTTGACAGCATGGAAGTTGAATGGAAGCTGATAAGAGCCTTCCCATCTCCCAAGAAGAGAAGAGCATCATTTTGGCCTCCAGAGGGCCATCAATGTGCAACTCATATCAAGTCAAATAGGTTTGTTTTGCCAAACAGGCTGTGGCTCATGATCGTGACTCTTTCACCTGCCCTTCAACTCTAGTCCTCTCATATCTTTTTCACCTGTCTGAATCTGGACTCAAGGCTTCTTTGGTCAGCTAACAATGACTGCATAAATGCGAAGTCCCTCTTCATAGACCCTTGGGTCTCCAGATTTGAGACACCTCATGAATATGTGGCCACCACTAAACCCACTACCACCCGCTTATTGTTCTATCCTGGCTCATGGAGAGCCCATCTAAACCCCCTAGGTCTTGCTTCTTTAAAGCACCTCACCTGGAAAACTATCTTCCTAGTGGCAAAAACCTCAACAAAAGGAACTGGTGAGTCCCAAGCTCTCATCTCATCCGTACCCTCCATACAAACAGTTCTATCACAGTTGAGTTGTTCTCTGGATACATCCCAACTTCCTTCCTGAGGTTGTCTTGGAATTCCACATGAACTCGTCTATAGTCTTGCTGACTTTCCCATTGCACATTTGGCTGAGACAGAACCTTCTCTGCATATGCTGCACTGTAGATATGTACTACTCTACTATCTTCATGCCATGAAATACATAAGGACAACATCTCAGCTGTTTGTTATCTACAATCTGAATGATCCTGGCAAGGCCTCAAAGAGAACTTTGTCAGTCTGGATATCAGATTGCATCATCTGCTACATTCAGACAAATATGCAACCTTCAGGCACAGTTTACTCACATCAACTCTGAGAAAAGGCAGCCTCTACAGCGAGTTTATGGTCTGTGCTAGTGCAGGACATTTGTAAGACAGCCATGTGGGCTTCCATGCACACCTTCGCAAAGTATTTTAGTGCTCAGACCAGTCCACTGCCCAGGATGCAGCATTTGTCCAAGTGGTCCTCAGGAATCTCTTCTCACAATAGCAGTCTATAATTCTCTTTCTACTACTACTACTACTACTGAGAATTTGTATAATGCTACAAGATGTACGCAGCGCTGCACAGATGTAAGACAGTCCCTGCTAATCAGAGCTTACAATCTAGTCAAGACAGACAACACAGTAGGGGGAATGGTAAAGACACACAAGGAAATCAGGTGAGTCAAGATCTGAAAGCGGCAGCAAAGAGGTGAGTTTTCAGTCTGGATTTGAAAAGGGTCAGAGAAGGCAGTTGACATTCAGACTCAGATAGTTTGTTCCAGGCGTAAAGTGCAGCAAGGTGAAAGGAGCGAAGTCTGGAGTTAAAAATAGAAGCAATTTGCCAGAAGAGTGGAGTTTCTGAGGGGGAGTGTGGGGAGAGATAAGAGAGGAAAGGTACTGAGGAGCTGCAGAGTGAATGCACTTATAGGTCAGCAGAAGTTGTTTGAACTGGATGTGGAAATGGATAGGGAGCCAATTAAGTGACTTGAGAAAAGGGGTAATATGAGCATGACAAGGCTGGTGGAAGATTAGCTGCGCAGCAGAGTGTTGAACAGACTGAAAGGGAAAGAGATGATTCAAAGGGAGAACAGCAAGGAGTAGGTTACAGTAATCAAGACAAAGTGATTAAGGGGTGGATAAGTGTCTTAATATTGTGTTCAAACAGGAATGGGCAGATTTTGTTGATGTTATGGAGAAAGAAACGGCAGGTCTTAGCTATCAGATGGATATGTATGGAGAAGGAGAGAGAGGTCAAAGACAACCCCAAGGTTGCGAGCTGAGGAAACAGGGAGGAGTAGAGAGTTATCCACAGAGTCTGAGAAAGGAGGGAGAGGATGTTATCCACAGAGTCTGAGAAAGGAGGGAGAGGAGGTTTTAGAGGGAAAAATAAGAAGCTCGGTTTTGGCTATGTTCAATTTCAAGCGGCGGTGAAACATCCAAGCAGCAATGTCAGAAAAGCAGGCAGAGATCCGGGTCTGCTTTGCTGGAGAGATTTCAGATATAGAGAGGTAGATCTCGGAGTCATCGGCATAAAGATGGTACTGAAAGCCATGGGAAGAGATAAGCACATCAATGGAATGGGTATATAGAGAGAAAGGGAGCAGACCCAAGACAGATCCTTGGGGTACACCAACTGAGAGCGGAATAGCAGCAGAGGAGGATCTATCAGAACAAACAATGAAAGAGTGATGGGAGAGATAAGAGGAGAACCAGGATAGTACAGAGCCCTTAAAACCAAGCAAGGACGGGATATCAAGGAGAAGGTTGTGGTCAACAGTGTCAAAAGCAGCAGAGATGTCAAGAAGGATGAGGACAGAGTAAAGGCCCTTGGGTTTTGCCAAGAACAAGTCACTGGAGCCTTTGGCAAGAGCCAATTCAGTAGAGTGTAAAGGGCGAAAGCCAGATTGTAAAGGATCCAGGAGGGCATGAGAAGAGAGGAAGTCAAGGCAGCGGCCGTGAACTGCACATTCAAGTAGTTTAGAAACAAAGGGGAGGAGGGAGATGGGTCGATAATTAGAAGGGCAAGTAGGATCACCCTTGAGCCATGAAGAAGAGCAAATAACATGACCCACAGATCTGGATTCACCAGATGGTATGCCTGCATTTGCCTTGCTTATCTATGGAGAAAGCCAAGCTGCTTATTTTTTTTTTATTATTTATTATTTACATTCTCTTATATACCGCGCTATTCTGCATCAGTGCGGTTTACATTGAACAAACTGAAAATTACATTGAACAGGGCATTATAACTTGGAGAAAACTATTTTACAGGGAACATGGGCTATGGAGGGTTAAGGGTTATCTGTAATGGGGGCTCTCTATAGACAACAACATAGCAATCCCACCATAAATAGACTTATAAACTCAAAAAGAATTGATAGAACCACCTCTCAATATCTTATAAGGGAAAATATTCTCCAGGGGGTGAAAAACCTAAGACAAATATACCTGGCACTCTAAGATTAAAATAAACACTGACACCTTAAATATATATTCTGCAGAAAACAAAAGAGATGTAAGGTGCTCATACGCCAAGGGACAAGAAGAAAAGGAGAACCACAGCACAGTTTCTAACACCAAAATAAATTATAATTAATTTTATTTTGGCATTAGAAACTGCTATGGTTCTGT
Source organism: Ichthyophis bannanicus (assembly GCA_033557465.1). Classification (NCBI taxonomy): domain Eukaryota; kingdom Metazoa; phylum Chordata; class Amphibia; order Gymnophiona; family Ichthyophiidae; genus Ichthyophis; species Ichthyophis bannanicus. Next base: position 920,049,721 of record CM066035.1, on the reverse strand, counting down.
TCTCTCTTTTTCTTTTTGAACATCTATTTTGTGTCCAATGAAACCCTTCCTACAGTAGCAAGTGCAGAGGAGAACTAGAACATTTCACCATCAAACCCAACATACACGAAAAAAAATCGGATTCTGATGTCATCTCATTAACAGCCTCTCTAGTACCAGGCAGATTGTGAACTAAAATAAAACCCTACAAAAGTCACCGAAGACCTATAATGCAAATCCACCATACCATACTGACACCAGCTTTTGGAATTAATGAAATAAGGAGCCTATCCAAAAAAGGGCAGCACCATACATATTGCAGTGGGCCTTACAACATCCTTTCACCTATTTGGAAACTGAACAAGCCAGATTACTACAGATCCTACATAGAAACTCCATGCTAACAGAACACTTGGTCTCAGTCGCACAGGCAAAATTAGACCCTCACCAAGTACAGAATGAATTCAAATAAACACAAAGAAATATGTAAATATAATTAAACTAAAACCCCAACAAGCCAGGCTCTGCATGCAGTGTAACATAAGAAATAGAGGCAATTTTGCTGATCAGTAGCATGAGATGCACAGGCCTCTCTGATCCCACATGCAGGCGGTGCAGCCTCTCCCCATAGTCTTACTCCTTGGTTGTTCTTAGTGCCACTTGCTCAGAGGTAGCCATGTCGCTGATTAGGTTCAGTGCTGACTTTCCCTGCAGCCCTTCTCTTCACAAGACTCACCAAGATTGAGGAAGGGAGCAGACATTGAGGAGAGGCGGTGTTACATGCATATGGCACCAGAAAGAACTATGCCTCATGTTACTACTCAAGAAATGTGTGTGTTTAATTTTTGTCAGAACCGTTGCCTTGAAGATGTAACACCCTCTTGTAGCAACTATGTTCCTTTTGTTCTTTATTAAAACGGGGGCGTAACCCCAGAATCAACCCTTAAAGATATTTAAATCAAAAAGGGTATAAACCGATTTTGTTTGTGTAAACTAAACTAATTATTCATGAATTAGTAAAAGGTGGGGGTTAACTTAGCTCTCCCAAGTTGTCTCGTCCAACTCCAAAGGTTCTGTCAACAAATGGTTCACTGGAACACTGGGTAAGCCTCCTCCTCACCACTTAGATAACGAAGATAACTCCAAGATTCGCCACTTATTCAAAAATATTTGAAAAATACAACCCAACGTTGTGTTTCAGGCTCCCGATTCTCACAGCCCTCCTTCAAGATTCCATTGCGAATGTGAATTACCCAACTCGCTCGTACTCTTTATATTAGGTAGGAAATATGACATCACAAATCGATCAGCCTACCACAGCCTCTAATAGAAGGGACGTGGATGTGGTCGAGATATCTGGATGATATCTTTTTCATATGGACTAGCTCAGAAGAACGTTTGGAACAATTTTTTTGTTTGCATCAACACTTTCTCAGAAGATTTGAAATTTACTCCTAAATATGATTTACAATCTATTGAGTTTTTGGATCTGCAATTAAATAAAAATGGTTCTTTGATTAGTACAACACTATACAGAAAACCTGTGCAATGTAATACATTTTTACATTTCTGAAGTTACCATCCAGCATCTTTGAGACAGGGTTTACCTGTAGGACAGTTCATCAGATTACGTCGTATATGCTCTTCAGTACAAGAATATCAACATCAAGCTCTCTACCTATGTTTAAGGCTTCGGGAGAGGGGGTACCCACTACATATTATTAACAAAGCATACAGTAGGGCCAGTCACATACATGCTGAATGGTGGAATGAGCCTGATGCTAGTAGTCGAGGGGAACAGGATCCGAACCCTTTTGTAGGGGTAATACTATTCCTACCACAAGCTATTGAGGTAGTATCCATTTTGAGGAGACATTGGTCTGTTCTATCGATGCATTCTAGCCTTGATAGGCCACTTATGATAGCCTTCAAAAAGAGCCGTAACATCACAGACTGGGTGGTCCATACTACTGAACGCACGCCTCTATTGTCATTAAAGGGACATTTCCCATGCCAACAATGTGAATTTTGTGATACCACATTGCAAGGCTTGTTTTGGGAACATCCTATTACCCATCAAAAATTTTATAGTCATTTTTACACAACCTGTCAATCTATCTTTGTGGTATATTTATTGATTTGCCCATGTAATAAATTTTACATCGGCAAAACTATTCGTAGTATTAAACAGAGGCTACAAGAACATTGTTCTCGTATTACCACAAAAGTATTGTCAGCTCCAGTTGTTCAACATTGTCAGGAGTTTCACCATAATTTTCGGGATTTGAAATGGCGTGTTCTAGATCATGTTCTTGTTCAGCCTCAAGGAGGGGATCGGGGCGCACGTCTTTTATACCGTGAACAATTTTGGATCTTCCATCTCAACTCTCTAATGCCAGAGGGTTTGAATTCCTCTTTAGACTGGTGGAGTGTTCTTTGACCTGGGGGAGTCCTTCTATTAGAGGCTGTGGTAGGCTGATCGATTTGTGACATCATATTTCCTTGCCTAATATAAAGAGTACGAGCGAGTTGGGTAATTCACATTCGTAATGGAATCTTGAAGAAGGGCTGTGAGATTCGGGAGCCCGAAACACAACGTTGGGTTGTACTTTTCAAATATTTTTGAATAAGTGGCGAATCTTGGAGTTATCTTTGTTATCTAAGTGGTGAGGAGGAGGCTTACCCAGTGTTCCAGTAACCCATTTGTTGACGGAACCTTTGGAGTTGGACGAGACAACTTGGGAGAGCTAAGTTAACCCCCACCTTTTACTAATTCATGAATAATTAGTTTAGTTTACACAAACAAAAATCGGTGTATACCCTTTTTGATTTAAATATCTTTAAGGGTTGATTCTGGGGTTACGCCCTGTTTTAATAAAGAACAAAAAGAACATAGTTGCCACGAGAGGGTGTTACATCTTCAAGGCAACGGTTCCAACAAAAATTAAACACACACATTTCTTAGTTAGATTATCACAGAGTTTTTAGGGTTAAATTTTATATCATGTTACTACTTAGCAAACATAAAAGCAGCAACTAGCAGAGAAATGCATATGGTGATGGGACTTTATTTGTGCAGCTGACGCCAAAATTACAAATGTGCTGTGCCTCTATTGCAGACCTCAACAAATTTTGTGTGGCTTTAGAAGCCAGGCCAAAATCTTAAGAGCCAATGCTTGTGACATCCTCATGCCCAACCCCATTGTCTCTCGCACTGGTCTCATGTTCTCAAGACTCATGAGACCAGTGCCAGAGTTGCTATATAGAGTAGTTACTCACCTGTAACAGGTGTTCTCCAGGAGCAGCAGGAATCAGTCCTCACATATGGGTGACATCGACGTCGATGGAGCCCCCATGCGGAGCATTTCCCCAGCTTTCTAAGAAAGCCTTTGGGAATACACCCACACATGCGCGGTCCCCTTCCCGCCCAAAGGTGCCATCTTGCTCAGTCAGATGACATAGCTAAAAGACAGCAACAAAAACAAATGAACTATGTACAACTGCAACTCCCAGGGGAGGAGGGAGGGTTGTGAGGACTGATTCCTGCTGCTCCTGGAGAACACCTGTTACAGGCGAGTAACTACTCTTTCTCCAGGACCAAGCAGGAAGTCAGTCCTCACATATGGGTGACTCCCTAGCTCTGGGCTACCAGGAACCCAGGCTGAAAAATAGAGCTCCCTCTGTGAAGCCTCAGCATCAGGGAAAGAATTTCACTGAGAAGAAATCACACCGGTAGCCCAACAAGAGGGCTGGAGGGCAGGAGTTGCCTAAACCTCAAAGAGATTCTGGAGTACTGCCTGACCAAAAGCACTGTCCCTACGGGACTCCTCTCCAGGCAGTAATGGGCTGCAAAAGTCTGGCTTGAGGACCAAGTTGCAGTCCTGCAGATGTCTGCCAATGGTACAGAACGGAGATGAGCTACTGATGCAGCCATTGCCCGGACACGGTGGGCTGTGACTCGACCCTGCAAAGGAAGGTCTGCTGCCCTGTAAGCCCAGGTGATACAGTCCGCTACCCATATGGACAAGGTAGGCTTGGAGACAGACAACCCCAAGTTGTTTGGGTCAAAGGAGACGAAGAGCTGAGTAGCCCTTCTATGACCCTTAGTACGCTCAAGGTAGAAAGACAAGGCCCTTCTACAGTCCAGAATATGCAGGACCTCCTCAGCCCGGCTGGCATGGGGCCTAGGGAAGAATGTTGGAAGAACCACCTCCTGATTGAGGTGGAAAGAGGAGACTACCTTCGGGAGGAACTTAGGATGAGTCCTAAGGACCACCCTGTTCCTATAGAAACTAGTGTATGGCCTGTCACAGACCAGGGCTTGAAGTTCACTCACTCGTCTGGCCGAGGTCAGTGCCACTAGGAAAAGAGCCTTCCAAGAAAGAAAGTGGAGAGGACACGTAGCCATCAGCTCAAAGGGAGGGCGAGTAAGCTGCTGCAAGTCCACATTCAGCTCCCACTCAGGGGCTGGTGGACGGAGAGGAGGCTTCAGCAAGAGCAAGCCCCTGAGGAACCGGGACACCAAGGGGTGAACCGATAGAATGCCCCTCCACCTGTGAGTGGTGGGCTGCCAGAGCAGAAAGGTGTACCCGAACAGAATTGGACTTAAGACCCTGATTAGACAAGTGCAGCAGGTACTGAAGCACCACTGGCACAGGGCAGGAGAAAGGGTTCTCATGGCATTGGTCACACCAGAAGGAGAACCGTTTCCACTTCAGGGCATAGGTCTTTCTGGATTGCTTCCTAGAGGCCAAGACCACCTCTTCAACTTCCTGAGGCAGGCCCCAGGGAGCTAGCACTACCCTTGCAGCCTCCAAGCCATCAAATTGAGAGTTTTGAGATTGGAGTGCAGAAGGTAACCCTGATCCTGAGAAAGAAGATCGGGTTACAACCCCAGAGGGAGTGGAGTGTCCACCACCAGCTGTAACAGAAGCGGGAACCAGGGCTGTCTCGGCCATCTGGGGGCTACCAATATGACCGAGGCCCTGTCCCTTAGAATCTTGAACAAGGTTCGGGCCACCAGGGGCATGGGAGGAAATGCATACAGAAGGCCCTTGGACCATGAGATCAGGAAGGCATCCGCCGCGAATCTCGTGGGATGCGGTTGCCTGGAGCAGAACTGAGGCAGCTGCCAGTTCAGGGGACTGGCAAAGAGGTCTATGGATGGAAGTCTCCATTTCAGGAAAATGTTCTGAACCACCAAGGGGTGCAGTTGCCACTCGTGAGGTTGCAGAACCCTGCTCAATCTGTCTGCCAGGAAATTTTCGTGGCCAGGAAGATAGACTGCCCTGAGCAGCATATTGTGTTGAAATGCAAAAGAGCATAGGGCCTGTGCCTCCTGACACAGGAGCCTGGACCCAGTGCCCCCTTGTTTGTTCACATAGAACATCGCCACCTGGTTGTCTGTCTGCACCAAGACAGACTGGTGGGCCAGGGTATGAGAGAAGGCTCTGAGGGCTAAGCGTATCGCCCTGAGTTCCAGCAGATTAATCTGTTACGTGGCCTCCCATGGAGACCACAGGCCCTGTGTGCACTTGTCCAGACAATGTGCACCCCAGCCCTGCAAGGAGGCATTGGTTGTGAGTACCACAATGGAAACAGGTACCTGAAAAGGAATTCCCTGTAGAAGGTTGGGGGGGGGGGGGGGTGTAGCCACCACTGCAGGGAGTTCAGGAATGGTTTGGACACCCTTACTTTGTCTGTGAGGCTTCCTGTAGCCTGCCGCCACTGAGCTCTGAGACACCATTGTGCAGGCCTCATATTCAGGCGGGCACTGGGGGTCACATGCACTGTCGAAGCCATGTGGCCCAGGAGCCTTAAACAGAGTCTGGCGGAAACCAGTGGGTTGTCTAGAAACCGGCTGGCCAAGTCCATCAGCCTTCCCGCTCTGTCTTCTGGCAAGTAAGCTTTTGCTTGCAGGGAGTCTAACCGTGCTTCTATGAACTCCAGGTTCTGGGAGGGGAGCAAAGTGGACTTTGCGAAGTTTATGACAAAGCCTAGTTGCTGAAGGATAGAGACAGTACGGAGGGTGGCTTGCCTGGCCTCCTGGAGAGTCTGACCCCTGATGAGCCAGTCGTCCAGGTAGGAGAAAACAAAAATGCCCTGGTTTTTCAGGTAGGCCGCTACCACTGCCAGGCACTTTGTGAAGACCCGTGGGGCAGAGGTTAGGCCAAAGGGCAGTACCCTGTACTGGAAATGGTTTCCTCCCACCACGAACCTTAGGTATTTTCTGTGGTCTGGGTGAATGAGGATGTGAGTGTACGCATCCTTCAGATCAAAGGAGCATAGCCAATCTCCCTGCTGGAGGTAGGGCAGCAGTGTTTCAAGAGTAAGCATCTTAACTTTTCCTTTTCCAAGAACTTGTTGAGATTTCTCAGGTCCAGAATGGACCGGAGACCTCCAGTTCTCTTTGGCACAAGGAAGTACCTGGAGTAGAAGCCCTGCAGTTCCTGGAGAAGGAGTTCCTGATGCAGAGTGGGCCTTGGAGGCTCCCCTGGGAAGTAGGAGGGGGGTACCTGATTGAAATGGAGCAGATAGCCCTTCTGGACTATGCTCAGTACCCAAGCATCTCCTGTGATGAGCGGCCACTGGTGGGCGAACAGGGCCAACCGACCTCCCGTGCTGAGATGGGCCAGCAGAGGCGGAGAGGCTATGCAGTGGGAGTCAAAAACCCCCTCCCTGCTGAGTAGGAGCAGGAGCTGGAGGCTTGGGGGCTTTCTGCCTACGGGGCCCATGTCCCTGCCCCTTGGCCTGCTGACCCTGCTGGAGACCTGGGGAGGCCTGATAGTGAGGGAAAGGTTTGTAGGCAGATGACTTCCTCGGGTAAAAGGTCTTTTTCCCCGAGCCCTTCTTCTTATGAGAAGGGGCAGAAGATTTCCTGGACAACCTTGTCCTTATCAGAGTCTCGGTCTCGAGCTCAGCGGCCTTTTCGGCCATGGGCTTGCCGAAGAGGTTTTCACCTCGGCATGGGACATCGACCAACTTGTCCTGTACTCATGGCTTGAGGTCCGATGACTGTAGCCATGCCTGGCGTTGAGCACCGATGCCGGCCGCCGCTACTCGGGCCAAAGCCTCGAAGCCATCGTAGGCCGCCCTGGAGATGAATTTGGAGCATTCCCGGATCCTCGAGGACAAGGTCTTGAACCTCTGCAAAGGTTCCCCGGAGAGGCCAGCTGAGAACCCGGCTATTTCCTTAGCCAGGTCCCGCAAGTACATGCCCATGTACAGCTGGTAGGACTGGACACAGCAAACAAGCATCGAGCCCTGGAAGCACTTTCTGCCGATGGCATCCAGGCTTCAGGCCTTCCTACCGGGGGGCACCGCGGAGTGCATCTTCTGGCTCTTCAGACGATGCATAGCCGATTCCACAACCATAGAATGGTGCGGCAGCTGCGTCTTCTGGAACCCAGGGCTCTTTCGGACTCGATACATGGAGTCGATCCGGTTGCTCAAAACCGGCGCTGAGGCCGGTGCCTCCCACATTCGGAAGAGGAGCCGTTCCAGCATCGGAGGAACCGGCACAGTAAAGGCCTCTCTCGGGGGAGAGTCATACTGAAGGGCATCGAGCTCCTCGGCTCGAGGCTCCTCCTCGGGATCCGCAGGAACAGCCAAAGCTTTGGCCATGTCCCTGACAAACTCCGAGAACCGGGTGTCCTCCAGTGGGGACCTACTCCGGGGCTCGGACTGCGGTGAGTCCGAAGGGACACACCCAGTTCGAAAGGTATCGGGGGACTCCTCGTCCTCCATCTCCCACACAGACTCATCCATAAGAACATAAGATATGCCATACTGGGTCAGACCAAGGTCCATCAGGCCCAGTATTCTGTTTCCAACAGTGGCCAATCTAGTTAATATGTACCTAGCAGTTTCCCCAAGGGACACAGGTTCCACAATGCTTGTATTGGTTCAAGCACTGATATCCTGGGTCCCTTCTTAATAATGGTTTATGGACCTTTCCTCCAGGAACTTGTCCAAACCTTTTTTAAACCCAGCTACACTAACAGCCTTTACTACATCCTCCGGTAACAAATTCCAGAGTTTGATTACACCTTGAGTGAAAAAATATTTTCTTTTATTAGTCTTAAATAGTTTACCCTGTAGCTTCATTGCATGTCCCCTAGTCTTTCTATATTCTGATAAGGTAAACAATCGATCTACGTTTACCCGTTCCACTCCGTTCATTAATTTATAGACTTCTATCATATCTCCCCTCAGCCGTCTCTTTTCCTGATTAAAGAGCCCTAACCTTTTTAGCCTTTCTTCATAGGAGTATCCTTCCATCCCCTTTACCATTTTGGTGGCTCTTCTCTGAACCTTTTCTAAAATCGCTATATCCTTTTTAAGATACGGCAACCAGAATTGCACACAATATTCAAGGTGCGGTCTCACCATGGAACGATATAGAGGCATTATAATATCTTTTGCTTTATTTTCCATTCCATTCCTTATCATACCTAGGATTCTATTTGCTCTCTTGGTCGCTGCTGCACACTGGGCCCGAGGGTTTTAACATGGTATCCACAATGACGCCTAAATCATTTTCCTGGGTGGTGGTTCCTAATGTGGAACCTTGCATCGTGTAACCATAGTTTGGGTTGTTCTTCCCTAGGTGCATAACCTTGCACTTGTCCACATTAAATTTCATCTGCCATTTTGATGCCCAGTCTTCCAATTTATCAAGATCCTCTTGCAATTTTCCACAATCCTCTTGGGTTTTAACAACTTTAAATAGTTTTGTGTCATCTGCAAATTTGATAACCTCACTCGTTATTCCACTTTCCAGGTCATTTATGAATATGTCAAAAAGCAGCGGACCCAGCACAGATCCCTGGGGTACACCACTATTCACCTTTCTCCATTGGGAAAATTGGCCATTTAGCCCTACCCTCTGCTTTCTATCTTTTAACCAGTTCCTGATCCACAATAGTACACTGCCTCCTATCCCATGACTCTTTAGTTTTGCCAAATGTCTCTCATGAGGGACCTTGTCAAAGGCTTTCTGAAAGTCCAGATACACAATATAAACCGACTCACCTTTGTCCACCTGATTATTCACTCCTTCAAAAAAACATAACAGATTAGTAAGACAAGATCTTCCTTGTCTAAAGCCATGTTGGCTGTCTCACATTAGGTCATGACTATCTACATGCTGAGTAATTTTATTCTTTATGATGGTTTCTAACATTTTTCCCGGTACTGATGTCAGGCTCACCGGTCTGTAGTTTCCCGGATCACCCCTGGAACCCTTTTTAAAAATTGGTGTTACATTGGCGATCCTCCAATCTTCAGGTATTAGAGATGATTTTAATGATAGTTCACAGATTACTAATAGCAGGTCTGCAATCTTGAATTTCAGTTCTTTCAACACCCTTGGATGTATACCATCTGGCCCAGGTGATTTGCTACTCTTCAGCTTATCTAATAGTTGTAATATATCTTCCCGATGTATCGATATTTCCTTCAATTCTTCCGCACCTTTAAATACCACTTCAGTCATGGGTAACATCCCTACATCTTCCTCAGTAAAGACTGAAGCAAAGAATTCATTCAGTCTCTCCGCTATCGCCCTGTCGCTTCCTAGTGCTCCTTTAACCCCTTTATCATCTAATGGACCAACTGACTCTCTCACAGGTTTTTTGCTACGAATGTACTTGAAAAGGTCTTTACTTCACGTTTTTGCTTCTGCAGCAAGCTTTTTCTCAAATTCTCCCTTTGCCTGTCTTATCAATGCCTTGCATTTGACTTGCCAGTGCTTGTGCTGTTTCCAGGTTTCATCGTTTGGCTCTTTTTTTCCATTTCCTGAAAGATGCTTTTTTGGCAACAACAGCCTCTCTGACCTCACCTTTAAACCAACCCGGCAGTTTTTTGGACTTCCTTCCACTTTTCTTAAAGCGTGGAATACAGCTGGTCTGGGCTTCCAACATATTATTTTTCAACAACAGCCAAGCCTGATGTACGTCTTTAACCTTTGCAACTGCTCCTTTTAGTTTTTTCTTAACTGTTTTCCTCATTTTATCATAGTCTCCCTTTCGAAAGTTAAAAGGTAGTCCTGTGGATTTCCTTACTATCCCTCCTCCACTAATTAAATCAAAGGCGATCATGCTATGATCACTATTGCCAAGTGGCCCCAACAACCTTATCTCTTGCACTAGATCTGGTGTTCCACTAAGGATTAGGGCTAAATAGTTACCCTATGTTATGAACCTTGTCACGATGCCGATATGTAAATATTACCTGTGAATAGTTACCCTATGTTATCCAAGTTCTACACACCTGTTCTATGTATAACAGAACAGCCTGCTGTTCTGATCGTTATGTTCCATGTAAACCACGCTGATGTCGAATAGTGCGGTATATAAGAGATTGTAATAAATAAATAAATTAAATAAATAAAAATAATATGGCTTCCCCTCTGGTCGGTTCATGAACCACCTGCTCCAAGAAGCAATCATTTATTTCATCTAGGAACTTTATCTCCCTAGCATGTCCTGACGTGACACTGACCCAGTCGATAACGGGGTAGTTGAAATCACCCATTATTATTACTGTGCTGTAACTTTTGTTAGCTTCCTTGATTTCTTTGAGCATTTCATCATCCATCATCCGAGGAAGAGTTGAGGGGCTCCGACCGTGCGGGCTCCGGCAGCACCCGCCCCAACGCCGGGGGCATCGGCATCGATGCCCTCGCTCCCGAACGGGAGGTTGAGGGGGACCGTGACCGAGTCCGGACTTGGGCCTTCATGGCTTCGAGAACCGGCTTGGTCTCCGGGGTCGACTTAGACGTCGACGTCCCGGTGGTCGGGGCAGATGCACCAGTCAAGCTGGCCATCAGTACCCACTGCTGATCCATGAAGGCAGACAGTCTGCACTCCAAGGCTGTCAGCCTGAGTCCAAGCTCAGGAGACTCAGCAGCCACCGACTCGGGCCCCGGGCCCGACGTCAGCTCCCTGGGAGGAGAGTCCTTGAGGACAACAGGACTTACGTGCTCAACGGACTCCGGCTCTACACGAGGCACCTTAGATGGCTTCTCCAGCTCCAAAGGCCCGGGGCGGTGGTCAGGGGTCCGGGACCTGGCCCTTGAGGAACCAGGGGTATCCGACGACGCCCTCAAGAGCTTCCTCTTGCTCTTATACTCCCAACTGGGGGACCCCCTCTCAGAGGAACCCCGACGAAGCTCGGGGTCAGACTCCCGAGACATCGAGGCCTCTGACGAGGTCCAGGCTCGTCCGGAGGCAGAGTCAGAAAATATTCTCTCCTTCTGATTCTGCCGGCTTCTGAGTGCCTTGGTGGACATCTTTCCACACGGGACACAGACCTTGGGATCGTGGTCTGGCCCGAGGCAATGCAGGCAGCAGTCGTGTGTGTCGGTAAGAGACATGAGCTTCTTACAACGATCACACTTTTTAAAACCACTGGAGGCCATCGGGGAAAAAAGGGCCCCCGCAAGGTCAAAGGACCGGCCCTCCAGGGAAAAAGAAAAAAAAGCGCAAACGCGTGCCATGAAGGGCAAAAACCCGAAAAATAGGGATCGGGTCGATACCGGTGTACCGAACCCAGGCGGGAAGGGGAACCGGCGTCGAACAACACAAAAGAGAGCGAAAATCGCAGAAAAAAAATCAAACTTTTCCGGGTGACACGGACTTCACGTCCGTTGGGCTCCACGGAAAAAGACTGAGCAAGATGGCACCTTTGGGCGGGAAGGGGACCGTGCATGCGTGGGTGTATTCCCAAAGGCTTTCTTAGAAAGCTGGGGAAATGCTCCGCATGGGGGCTCCATCGACATCGGTCACCCATATGTGAGGACTGACTTCCTGCTTGTTCCTGGAGAACACGCGGTATCTTGAGACAGAAATACAGATAACAACAATTATAGCTTCAGATATTAAGTGTCTGTATGTGTGTGTGTGGGAGGAGATGTGGTAGGTGCCTTGTATGGGTGGGGCACAGGGCTGTGAAGCATTTGTGTTGTGGTGCAGAGGTGAGGTACCTGTGTGTACATGTTTGTCGTGCAAAGACAGGGTGCCTGTGTGTGTGCGGGTCTGTTGTGTAAAGGAAGGGTGCCTGCATGTGTGCGTGTCTGTCATGTGATGTGGGGGTGGAGACAGGGTGCACGTGTTTTGGAGGGAGGGAAATGCACCTTTTGGCAATACCTTAGACTCTTCCCTCCCCCTCCAACCCTTCTCTTGCTCCTGGCTCCCCCCTCTGTTATCCTTCGAGACTCTTCTCCCCTTTACCACTCCCCCTAGCACTCCAATCCCCTGCCCTAAAATCCTCCCCTTCTTCTTTTTTAAATAGGCCCTCTGCCCCTTTAAATGCTCCCTGCCTTCTCTACCTTACTTGAACTCCCCCCCCCCCATAACCTACTGTGCTGCAAGCAGGGAAAGACAGAACCCCCAACCACACTGCCCCCGCTCTCTCGCCAAGCCGCCCTCTGCTGCCGTTGGTTCCATTTTCGGGGGGAAGGAGGCAAGCAGCAGCAGTATTTTAAAAGCTGTGGCTTTGTACCGCTGTTTTGTTGCCAGTGGCAGGCCATGTGCTTCGGCACACATGGCCTACCACTTCTGCCCCCCAACAGTAAGCTGCATTAGAGGAGGATAAGAAGTGGCAGGTCCTGTGTGCTGAAGCACATGGCTTGTCACAGGCAACAAAGCCACCCACCCATGTTAGCCACCTAGCTCACCTTGTGGATGAGTCGGCTCTGGCTGCAAGCCACCGGGCCTCTCTCTTCTCTTCTGCCTGCGGGGAATTGGATCCCCACAGGCAGACTACTTGTCTCTGGGCCAGCCCCTTCTCTTCTGCCTGCGGAAGATCCGATCCCTGCAGGCAGGCAAGCATTACAGTCATCATTGGGGAACTTGTTTGAGGGGGAAGGGGCAGCGGCAATGTTTGCCTCACCTCGCCTCACCCAAACTATGTCCATGGTGGAGGGGGGGGGGGAGATGTGACAGCCTTGAATGTGTGCATGTGCACCAAAGCTCTGAGCTGCCTACTGCCCTGAGGGCTTTTAAATGCCATGTTCTGCCATATCAGCGGTGTGCTGTCTCCCCCCCCCCCCCCCTTTCCTGAAGGCACCTCTGTTTCCACTGCTGGATTTCAGGAAAGGAGGATGTCAAACAGGTGAGAGTTGAGGGCATAGCTATAAAATTGTGGAAAATTCCTGAAAATTGCGGACGACTGCTTGTCTTACTTGAGCTTGAGTGTCCCTAAAACCAAAGAGGGGTTAAATGTCCCTTTTGTCCCTAAAACCGCAAAGGGGCCTAAGCCTGTATTTTCCTTTTGTCTCTAAAACTGAAGAGGAGCCTGAGTGTCCCCTTTGGCCTTAAAATTGAAGAGGATCCTGGGCCCGAGTGTCCCTAGAACTGGTCTCTTCTCTCCCTAAATCTTAAGATTGGCTCATGCCTGACTGTCCCTAAAACTGAAAGAGAGCCTGTGCTTGAATGTCCCTAAAACGAAAGAAGGGCTTGGGGCTCAGTGTCCCTTCTCTTTCTAAAATTCAAGTGGGCTAGGGCCTGAATGTCCCTTTCCCTCTTTCCCTAAAACTGAAAGGGTGATCATGCCTGAGTGTCCTCCTCTCCCTAAAATTGAAGGGGGCCTGGGCATGAGTGTCCTTTCTCTCCCTAAAATTGAAGGGATGACTGGGTCCAAGTGTCCGTCTCTCTCTAAAACTGAAGCAGCCAGGTCCAGGTGTCCCTTCTCTCCCTAAAACTGAAGGGGGTGGGGCCTGGGCCCGAGTGTCTCTTCTCTCCCTAAAACTGAAGCAGGTCCTGGGCCAGAGTGTCCATTCTCCCCCAAAAATTGAAGAGGGGCCTAGGCAAGAGTGTCCATTCTAGCCTTAAAACTGAAGGGAAGGTGAGAGCTTGCCCTACCTGTCTGCACGTTGAGAGGTGGAGCAGAGGAACAGAAGATACAGCAAGGGATGTGGGACGTCTGTGAACATCAGCTGCAGACTATTTAAATCTAGGTCCCTGGTAAGGTGCATAGCCGTGAAGTGCCACAAGGGGCATATAATGCCCCTTGGGAGCAAGTTGGGAGCTTAGGTGCAAGTGTTTTATTATACTCATCCCCATTTATGGGGAAATGTAAGGAGTTTTTAGTTGCTGGAACAGTGCAAGGCCCAATGGATAAACATCTTCAACCTAAAGAGGCAACCGGGTCTATACCAGGTACTGTTGCACAGGCTCCATCTCCTACGGGAGCTTCTTTAAGCTCCCAGGACCATACCCCACCTCTTCCTCTGATTATAGTGACTCCGTCCGTGTCCACCTATAGTAAGGCACCATTATAGCAGAGCACTCTGTAGTTGGTACGGTCCATCTATAGGCCAGTCACTTGGTCTCTTCCTGTTCTTGAAGAAGGGGAAAAGGGGGGGTCTCAGGCTTGTTTGGCTGATGTTTGGAGAGTTGTAACGTGGATAGAGAAGTCTTGTGTCTACTGTCCCACAGCTTTGCCAATTCTCAGAGGAGACTGTGGGTAGGCTGGGGGCCATGGAGGAATAGATGAACTCTTTAGCTAGTTCAGTTCTTAGGTGTGAGACCCAATACTCTGCCTTACAGGCAGTATATACCTCCACTATTAAGGACAGTATTGTGATACATCATAAGTTAAAATCCTTTGAGAATATGATGAGGGCAAAATATGTTCGTTTGTTAAATTTTCCCTGTCACAGGTGCTTTCAGCAGATGTGCTATTACATAAATACTTTAAAGAAATTCTGCTATGGTCTACTAGTGATTGCTAAATCTTATTCCTAAGCGTCTCTCCAGTCCAGTCCCTTTCCTCTGGGTTGTGCCCCCCTTCCAGCTGCAAGGAGACTGAGCACGTCATCTTCATTTGATGACCCTAGGATATATATAGTACTGGCACCTCCCACCAGATTCAGTTTTACTCAGTCTCCAAGCTGTAAGGGAGTCAGTAACCCATAGCTAGGTTACTGGAGAGACTTAGCTTAGTGAGCTATTTTACCTTCTGGTTTATTCCTGTACCTTTAATTTTATTTGTCTGTCTAGGGTAGGCTAGTGAAGGTCTTTTCTTCTGCCTCAGTTCCCCTCAAGGGGTGGGGGAGGAGGTACCTTCAGCCACTGCCCTACAAACAAGTGCAGGTCCATTTCCCCTTAAGCCGCCAGCCTTTATCCGATGGGTTGGGGAGGAGAAAGCATCCCTGCAGTCCGCCGCCGTCTTCGAGGCCCTTCAGTGTCTTTCCGCCTCGCTGCCGAAGCCCTCCTGGCGGCTGAGCGCGAGTGTGGGAAGACACCTACAACCCCTGCGGAAGGAAGCAAGAAGAGGCCAGGACGGAGGCAAACCACATGGCGTTGGAGCCGACCACACATTCGCAGCTGGCAGTTTTGGCAGCACGAAAGGGGCCAGAACGCTGAGGCGAACCGCATGGCGTTCGGAGCTGACCACACGGTTGCAGCAGGCATGCTGCAGTGGAGCCGGGCGGTGTCCTGAGGAGGAGAGAGTGCCGGTGGAGGTAGGCCCTTTTTTTTCTTCGCGCACCTGTCATTTTGGCGCTCATTTCCAAAAAGGGAAATTTCTAAAGGAATTAAATTTGGTACGGAGGGCAGCAGCAGGGGGTCCGACCATGGGGTAGCCCTTTTGGGGGTGTCTCCTAGGCCCGTGTTTTGCAAGCGGGTGTAAAAAAAAAAAATTTTGTTTAGATATTTTAGCAACTGAGTGTGAGATAACCAGAGCAACTCCATTATGCCTGCTAAACCACAATGTTTGCTCTGTGACATGCGTAAGAACTCTGTGCCAGACTCTGGGGTATGTAGAGGCTGCTCAGCTGAGGCAGCTGCAGTGGAACAGGACATTCAAGCGAGTGGTTCGCAGGATCCTCTTCCTCAGGTCTCCTCAGGAATCCATGGACCCCCTTGGAGGTCATGGTTGGTTGGCCTTCCCTCGACGGGGGAGCAGTCCGCAAATGCCTTACCTCATCCCAGTCCTTCTACCTCCGTGGGAGGACTGGACGTTAGCAGTGGAGGGGACTTTTCCCCTGAATTTGTCCTGCTAATGCATAAGGCCTTTTGCCTCCACAAGCAAGGAATTCAGGAGCAGGGAACGGCATCAGGAAGCAATATAGTGCCGCACGCGGACCCTAGGGACCATGAAGAAGCAGGGGTCCCGCCAAAGCGGGCTAGGCTCTCCCACGAGGAGGTTCTCCATGCTCCCGTCTGAGAGCCTGAAAGGAGAGGTCTTGGACAGAGAGATGGGGGAAGATGAGGAAGAGAAGGAAGAATGTGAGATACCAGAGCAGGAACAGGCTAGGATTGTTCGGGTGTTTCGCCGAGAGGAGTTGCTGGCCTTGATTGGGGAATCCCTTAAGGTCCTTAATATGGCTGCAGGAGCCCCAACAAAAGAAGTGCTGGAGGATCCGCTGATCCAAGCGGTCAGGAAAATCACAGAAGATATTCCCGGTGCACCGGGTGGTGAAGCAGATGATTCAAGAGGAATGGGATCAACCTGACTCAGGGCTGAGAGGGGTACAGTCGATGGCTCGACTGTATCTGTTACCAGAAGGGGAGAAGGAATTGCTCTGTTCCCCCAGAGTGGATGCTGCAGTGTCGGCAGTCACAAAGAAGACCACGATTCCTGTGGAGGGCAGTGCAGCCCTCAAGGACACCCAAGATAAAGCTGGATGCACTGCTGAAGCAGGCGTTTGACATTAGTGCCCTGGCACTCCAGGCGTCTAGTGTGCGGGGCCTGGGTAGCCCGGGCTTGTTTGCGTTGGTCTCCGCAGCTTTAACTGGCTGGTGACCCTCCGGCGGAAGCGTTGGCAGAGGTGGCTAGGATTGAATCTGGAGCTGCTTACTTGGCCAATAGCCAGTATGATCTTGTTAGGAGTTTGGCCAAGAACATGGCTTCGGTGGTGGCGGCCCGCCGTTATCTTTGGCTACGTAACTGGGCCGCTGATGGTTCTTCTAAGGCGCGGCTCAGCAGGCTCCCATTTAAGGGAAAACTTCTATTTGGAGAGGAAATGGAGAAGCTGGTGAAGGATCTGGGGGAGTCTAAAGGGGGTAGACTTCCGGAGGATAGGCCTAAGCAGAGTCGTCTTCCCGCTCCGTCGCGGCCTCAAGCTAGGGAGGCACGGAGATTTCGGGGTTTCCGGTCTACACCTTTTCAGAGAGGTCATTTCTCTTCCAGGGGACAGAACTTTCGGGGATTCCGGGGGGCTGGAAAGGGGTTCGCTGCCTCTTCCACTGCCTCGGGCCCTAGAAAGCCACAATGAAACAACGGGGGTCCAGCAGGGTGGGCTGCTGGTAGGGGGGCGCCTGCGGCAGTTCTTTCCAGCCTGGGCCTGGGTCACATCCGATCAATGGGTCCTGGAGGTGGTTCGAGAGGTTTATGCTCTCGAATTCGCAAGACCCGTTCCTCACTCCTTGGTACTCTCCCCGTGCAAGTCTCCCCTCAAGAGGGCTGCGGTAAAAGAGACATTGGCGAGGCTGCATTGGTTGGGGCGGTTGTGCCTGTGCCCCTAAACCAACGCGGTTCCGGTCGATACTCAATTTATTTTGTGGTGCCCAAGAAAGAGGGGACCTTTTGGCCGATTCTCGATTTGAAGGGGGTCAATCGTTGCCTCAGGGTACCGTATTTTCGAATGGAAATAATGAAATCCGTCTTGGTAGCAGTAAGACAAGAAGAATTTCTGACCTTCTTGGACCTGACAGAGGCCTACTTATATATTCCCGTTCGGGCAGCTCACCAGAAATTCTTGTGGTTTGCGATACCAGAAGGTCACTTCCAGTTTCAAGCGTTGCCTTTCGGCCTGGCGACGGCTCCGCGCACCTTCACTAAAGTCATGGTGGTGGTGGTGGTGGCAGCGGCTCTGCGCAAGGAAGGGATTTTGGTACACCCTTACCTCGATGACTGGTTGATAAGGGCAAAATCTGAGGAAGAGAGTCGGAAGGTAATGGCTCAGGTGGTCACATTCCTGAGGAGCCTTGGTTGGGTAATCAACATAGCAAAGAGCAAGTTGATACCCTCGCAAGAGATCGAGTATCTAGGGGCAAGATTCAACACAGAAAAAGGCAGAGTATTCTTGCCAGAGCACAGGGTGGGGGAGCTGAGGCAACTGATCCTTCAGTTCCTGACCATGCAGGCTCCCTCCACTTGGCATTACCTTCAGATTCTGGGAAACATGGCGGCAACAATAGAACAAGTGCCTTGGGCCAGAGCACACATAAGACCTCTACAACGGGCCCTGTTGCGACGCTGGTCCCATCAGCATTAGCCCATGTCTGTATCTCTCATCTGTCCTTCAGTGACCGGGGAAGCCTTACAATGGTGGCTCCACCCGGGGAGTCTGAAGCGGGGCAGACAGCTTCCTTTCGCAAGTCCGAGTGCGTAAAGGTGAAGCAGCTTCCAAGGCATCCGTGTCTAGATGGGTTAAGGAAGCCATTGCTTCGGCATACATCCTTAAGGGAAAGCAGGTGCTGGTCGGGCTCCAGGCCCATTCCACTCGAGCTCAAGCGGCCTCCTGGGCGGAACTCAGTCTCGTTCCCCCGCTAGAGTGGCGGAGTGGCCTAGTGGTTGGGGCAAGATACTTCAGACCGGAAGGTCGGGGGTTCAAATCCCACTAGAGGACAGCAACCTTGGGCCGGAAGGACTGGGGTTTCTAGTCCCACAGGTGCTCCTTGTGGTCTTGGGCAAGCCACTTAACCCTCCATAGCCCATGTTCCCTGTAAAATAGTTATCTCCAAGTTATAATGCCTTGTTCAATGTAATTTCAGTTTGTTCAATGTAAACCGCACTGATGCAGAATAGCGCGGTATATAAGAGAATGTAAATAAATAAATAGAGATATGCAGGGTAGCCGCTTGGTCCTGTCTGCACACCTTTGCAAAGCCTTACAGGTTAGACGTTCATGCCGTTGGGGATGTGGGGTTTGGAGGTTCGGTGCTTCGGGCCGGCCTTGCAGGCCCCACCCAGGTTTGAACTGCTCTGTTACATCCCAGAGGAAAGGGACTGGACTGTAGAGATGCTTAGGAAGGAGTAATTAGGCCTTACCTGCTAAATTGGAATTACACTTAGCTGGTAATCGTGGTTCCTTTAGGAACTCCAGTTTAGTCCTCAACTCCTGGGTAGTGTACCTCCTCCTGCAGCTTTGGAGACTGGGCATGTCCAAAAATGTGACATCACTGCATGTACTGTATTTTCGCGCATAAAGTGCGCGCTATACACTTTTTTACCTATCGCGCAACCCTCTCACGTGGTATTTGTGAAGGCGCACTATACCAAAACTTTATTACAGGGAACCGATTCCATAAAAGAGTTCTTACAAGAATATAATGGTTTCAAAATATATTTAATTAATTTTCATCATCCGATTCCATAAAACCTTTGAAATCACTTCCCTCATCAACATCATCATTGAAATAATTTAAAACCGTCTGGAGACGCTCTTCCGTAACATATGCACTGTCATCGTCACTCCTTTCGACATTTTCATCATCATCTTCGTCATCACTACGCACCCGATCCTCGTTCTTATCAACAATCCCTGCTTTTCAGAATCCATTTCTTATTGGTTCTGGGGATATTTTGTCCCAAGTAGAACACAACCAATTGCAGATTTCTGTTAATGTAGCCTTCATGAATTCACACCATCGGGACAATTAAAGAATTCTCCGCTGCATCCAATTATCCCACTCTCGTCTGATGAATGTTTTGAACGGGTGATTAACTGCTATATCTAGCGGCTGCAGCTTGCAAGTAAGACCACCCGGTATCACTGCGATATGGGCACCACTCGAATTAATATAATTTTGCACATTTGTTTCTTTATGGGCAGCCATGGAATCGAAGATCAACAAAGACTTTTTAGAAAAGAAACCACCAGGCCTGGCCCTATAACATTTATCAATCCATATTTTCATGACCTCAGAGTCCATCCATCCCTTTTTGTTACAGTGAACAATACCTTGTGGAAATTTTTCACGGGGCATGGTTACTCGCTTGAAAATAACCATCGGCTTCAATTTAAGCCCACTCGCTGTGCAACCCAGGACTACAGTGAAGCAAGCCCTCTCGTGTCCAGTTGTTATTGCGACAGTTTTTGAACCCGAAGCAGCTACAGTCCTGGTTGGTGGAATGTCAAAAGACACAGGAACCTCATCCATGTTAATAACATCCAATGCCGAACTCCGAAATTCCTTTGCTGACAAATGTGCCGAAATCCGCCATCTTTTGTTCCCAGTCATCCGGAATCCTCTGGCCTACAGTTGTTCTTATTCGCACGGAAAGACCATTCCTCTTCATAAATTTGCAAATCCAGTTGAAACTAGCCTGGAAACGTGAAATTCCTCTTTCATTGGCCAGCAGTTTTGCTTTGAATTGAATTGCGATAGTTGAGACAGCTTGATTTTGCTCCCTTCTAGACAGAATCCACTTTTTTAAGTCACTCTCTAGCTCTGGCCACTTTTCTTTGGGACCCCGACGCGCACGTTTTCGCGGGTTCATCTCCTCTAGCGCCTTTTTCTCCTTTCTCCACTCGCGAACAGATGACTCACCAACATCAAATTCTCTTGCTGCTGCTCTGTTGCTTGTTTCTTCAGCTTTTGCCACAACTTTCAGCTTGAAGTCCGCAGTATAAGACTTGCGTTTAATTCCAAGCATGATGACTGGATTATAATATAAGAGATCGCAAAGTTTAAATGTAAGGTATAATAGAACCGAGGGCCTTTTATATGCCTCACAGTGCACTCGACACATGCGCGATATACGCACGTGCGCATAATGCGAGACATTCTCTGCAGAACAGGTCAAATATTGCGCTTTATATGTGGGTGCGTGTCTTATGTGGGTGCGCGTTACATGCGCTAAAATACGGTAGTCTGCCGGCTCTCCCATCAGCCCCAGTGAACTATTGACAAAGCACACTCAAAGGAACAACAAATAAGTAGCTTAGTACAACATTTTAACCAAATACCTTAATTACAAAAGAGACATAACGCTGAACCAGTGACTACATAATGCTAATAATATTAATATTGTTTATAATTTCTTTGTCTTTTTTTTTTTTGGAGACCGGCCTTTTTTTTCCTTGCGCCCGTCCTCCCCCTTAATTAAAGAAAAACTCAGACAGAAATACAGAGAAATACTCATACCTACCAGAAACAGCACTTGGTCCCCACTGAATGCCTCCTGCTTACAAGCCCATCCCAGGTGGGAATGAGGACTAAACTGGAGTTCCTAAAGGAACCACAATTACCAGGTAAGTGTAATTCCTATTTCCTTATCGTTCCTCCAGTTTAGTCCTCAAATCCTGGGTTGTAACAGAGCAGTATTAGTGGGAGGGACCTTTCCAACCGGCTTGTAACACCGCCGACCCGAATACAGTATCTTTTGCTGCCAACACATCCAGGCGGTAGTGTTTACTGAAAGTATGAAGCGACGACCAGACTGCTGCCCTACAAATTTCCACAGGCGGCAACAAGCTATATTCTGCCGACGAAGCCGCTTGCGCTCTGGTAGAGTAAGCTCGTAGCCCTGGCAGAACTTCCCGGCCATCCAATATATACGCGGAGGCAATTGCCTCCCTAATCCACCAAGAAATAGAGGCCTTCGCTGCTGCCTCTCCTTTACGTGGACCTCCGAATAACAAGAACAAATGATCCGATTTGCAATAGGACTCTGAAACTTTCAAATACTGTTGCAGAACCTGCTTCAGCTCCAAGCGACGTAGCCCGCGGTCCGAAGCACTGCTTCCTAGTGCCCCCAGAACTGGAAGGGATACCGCCTGATTCAGATGAAATGGAGAAACCACCTTTGGCAAAAAGGAGGGCACCGGCCGCAACACCACTTTTTCCCTTGAAAAAGATAAGAACGGTTCCCTACAAGAGAGCGCCTGTAACTCTGAAATGCGCCTCACTGAACAAATGGCTACCAAAAATACCGTCTTTAACGTAAAGTCCTGCACCTTGTGTAATAGCTCAAAGGGTGCCTTAGACAACGCCCCCAAAACCAAATTGAGGTCCTATGACAGCACCACGACTCTACGAGATGGACACAATTTGGAAACGGCCTTCAGGAACCGCAACACATCCGCATGCTCCCCGAGTGCCAGCCCCTGCACCTTGCCTCTATAGCACAACAGAGCCGCTAACTGAACTCTTAAAGAACTGGCAGCAAGACCCTTATCAAACCCATCTTGCAGAAAACTCAGAATCACAGGAACTGACACTGTTGCTGCACGCACCTGCCTCTTGGAACACCAGTCCTCAAACACACGCCAAACACAAACGTATGCCAAAGACATTGACCTTTTTCGTGCCTTGAGCAAGGTCGAGATGACTGCACTCGAGTAACCTCTTTTCCTTAACCTCGCCCTTTCAATGGCCAAACCGCAAGCGAGATTCGATCCACTTGGGGCATTCGAAGAGGACCTTTCAGTAACAGACTCTCTAATGCCAGCAGCTGCTATGGATCCCTGTCGAGGATTCTGATGAGATCTGCGTACCACGGTTGCCTCGGCCAGTCCGGAGCCACCAGCAACACTCTCCCACGATGGGCCTCGATCCGTTGCACCACCCGGCCTATGAGTGCCCAGGGAGGAAACACATAAAGGAGACCTGGCTGCGGCCAAGGCTGCATCAACGCATCGATCCCTTCTGACATCCTTTCTCGTCATCTGCTGAAGAACCAATTCGCTTTTGTGGACTGGAAGGTTGCCATGAGATCCATGATCGGTGGTCCCCACATTTGAACTATCTGATCGAAGGCGCCTGGATACAACTCCCATTCCCCCGCATCCACTCGCACTCTGCTGAGGAAGTCCGCTGTCACATTGTCCTTCCCTGCAATGTGCGCTGCTGAAAATGCTGTAAGACAACCTTCTACCCACTCGAACAGCGCCTCTGCTTCCTCCTCCATGGCCACACTTCCTGTGCCGCCTTGCCGATTTATGTAGGCCACTGTTGCCGAATTGTCCGACAGCACGCGGACCGCTCTTCCCGACACGGTTGACTCGAACGCTTGCAACGCAAGCACTACCGCCTTCATTTCCAATCTGCTGATCGACCAAGTGGCCTCCTAGGCCGACCAGCGGCCCTGCGCAAACAGTTGGCCGCAATGTGCTCCCCATCCCGCGAGACTCGCATCCGTCAACAACGGGAGCCACTCCGGCTGCTCCAGGGAGATCCCCGAAGCCAAAGACGTCGGAAGCAGCCACCACTGTAGAGCTCTCCTGACTTTGAGAGGACAGGGAAGTCTTGTGTTTAGCGAGTGCACCTGATGGGACCAGCAGTGGAGCAGAGCACGTTGAAGTGGTCTCATATGAAATCTGGCCCATGGGACCGCCTCCAAGGTAGCCGCCATCATCCCCAGAACCTGAAGATAGCTCTAAGCCGAAGGCGCCGGAGCGGCTGAGAAACGTCGGACCAACGCCCTCAATCCTTGGGCTCGACGAACGAGCAGAAACACAGCCCCTTTCTGAATGTCAAAGCGCACCCCCAGATACTCAAGATTCTGAGTCGGCACCAGATGGCTCTTGGATAGATTGACCACCCAACCGAGATTCTCGAAGAGTTTTACCACCTTGTTCGTGACCAGAACACTCTCGACTTCGGATTTTGCTCGAATTAACCAGTCGTCGAGGTAGGGATGCACCAGAATCCCCTCCTTTTGCAACGCCGCTGCCACCACCACCACCATAATCTTGGTGAAAGTCCGTGGCGCCGTTGCGAGCCCGAAGGGCAACGCCTGGAATTGAAACTGCCCCCAAAAGAAGGGCGAAACGAAGAAACATTTGATGACCCGCTCTGATTGGTATGTGCAGATAGGCTTCCGTAAGATCGAAAGACGTCAAGTATTCCCCTTCACGCACCACTACAATGACTGACCTTAACGTCTCCATCCTGAAATGCGGAACCCAGAGACAGTGGTTCAACCCTTTTAGATCCAAGATGGGATGAAGCGACCCGTCCTTCTTTGGGACTACAAAATAAATTGAGTATCGACCCCTGCCGTACTTTTCTATCGGCACAGGAACGGCCGCACCTATTAGCAACAAACAGTCCAGCGTGTGACGGATAGCTAGGGTCTTTCGTTGCCCTCTGCAGGGCGACATCACAAACACCTCTCGCATCGGCATTGCGAACTCCAGTGCATACCCTTCGCGAGTTATTTCTAAAACCCACTGATCTGTGGTAATTTGGGCCCAGGCAGAAAGAAACCCCGAAGCCTGCCACCTATCGGTTGACTTTCTACCGAGGCCCGCCTCATTTCATTGTGATTTCCTAGCAGGCGACGCAGCTGCTGAAGCAAAACCTCTACCCGTTCCTTGAAACCCACGAAATCCGTGGGCCCTAGACACAAACCTTCTGCGCTGAAAGCCCCCTAAGCGCCAAGTACGAAACCTCTGGAAATCTCGGAACTGACCCTGAAAGGTTGGCAGGGACTTCCCCTGTTTAGGCTTATCCTCCGGAAGTCTACCGCCTTTAGACGCCCCGAGATCCTTAACCAATTTGTCTAGGTCCTCGCCGAACAACAGAGTCCCTTTAAAGGGGAGTTTACTGAGTTGGGCTTTGGAAGAACTGTCCGCAGCCCAATTTCTTAACCACAGGGACCTGCGGGCTGCTACTAACGATGCCATGCTATTAGCTAGAGCCCTGATTAAATCATAATGAACATCGGACAAATACGCCGCCCCAGACTCCAGGCGATCTAGTTCCCTGAGAGCTCCCTGCTCTAGCTGAGAAACTTATTGCAGACTCTGGAACCATCTGAGACATGCGCGGGCCACCCAAGCTCTGCAAATGGAAGCTTGCAAAGACATAGCATCCGCCTCAAAGGACTGCTTCAACAAACCATCCACCTTTCTATCCTGCACGTCTTTCAGAGCCGCGCTATCCTCCACCGGAAAGAGTAGTTACTCACCTGTAACAGGTGTTCTCCAGGAGCAGCAGGAATCAGTCCTCACATATGGGTGTCATCGACGCCGATGAAGCCCTAGCGGAGCATTTCCCCAGCTTTCCATGAAAGCCTTTGGGAATGCAGGCACGCATGCGCGGTTCCCTTCGCGCCTAAAGGTGCCATCTTACCTCAGTCAAATGACATAGCTAAGAACAGCACACAAAAATGAAAAATAAACTATGTACAACTGCAACTCCCAGGGGAGGAGGGAGGGTTGTGAGGACTGATTCCTGCTGCTCCTGGAGAACACCTATTACAGGTGAGTAACTACTCTTTCTCCAGGACCAAGCAGGAAGTCAGTCCTCACATATGGGTGACTCCCTAGCTCTGGGCTACCGAGGAACCCAGGCTGAACAAGAGAACTCCCTCTAGTCCCAGCATCAAAGAAAGGCTTTTCACTCACACAACCTCCACCGGTAGCCCAACAGAGGGCAGGAGTTGCCTAAACCTCAAAGAGATTCCGGAGTACTTCTTGGCCAAAAGCACTGTCCCTACGGGACTCCCTCTCCAGACAGTAATGGGCCGCAAATGTCTGGCTTGAAGACCAAATTGCAGCCCTGCAGATGTCTACCAATGATACAGAGCGGAGATGAGCCACTGAGGCAGCCATTGCCCTGACACGGTGGGCCGTGACCTGACCCTGCAAAGGACGGTCAGCCGCCCTGTAAGCCCAGGTGATACAGTCAGCCACCCAGATGGACAAGGTACGCTTGGACACAGCTAACCCTAAATTATTAGGGTCAAAAGATATGAAGAGCTAAGTAACCCTTCTGTGCCCTTGCGTACGGTCAAGGTAGAAGGATAAGGCCCTCCTACAGTCCAGGGTATGCAAGACTGCTTCAGCCTGGCTTGCATGAGGCCTAGGGAAGAATGTTGGAAGAACCACCTCCTGGTTGAGGTGGAAAGAGGAGACAACCTTTGGGAGGAACTTTGGATGAGTCCTGAGGACTACCCTGTTCCTATAAATTCTGGTGTAAGGCCTATCACAGACCAGGGCCTAAAGCTCACTCACTTGCCTAGCCGAAGTAAGGGCTATCAGGAAGAGTGTCTTCCAGGACAGGAAGCGTAGTGGACAAGTAGCCATCGGCTCAAAAAGTGGGCGAGTCAGTTGTTGCAAGACCACATTCAACTCCCACTCAGGGGCACGAGGACGGATTGGAGGCTTGAGCAAGAGCAAGCCTCTGAGAAACCAGGATACCAATGGGTGAACCGACAGAGAATGTCCTTCCACCAGTGAGTGGTGAGCTGCTAGAGCTGAGAGGTGGACCCGAACAGAATTGGACTTAAGACCTTGATTGGATAAGTGCAGTAAGTATTGAAGCACTACTGGCACAGTACAGGAGAAAGGATCCTCTGTACGTAACTGACACCACACTGAAAACCTTTTCCATTTAAGAGCATAGGTTTTCCTAGTGGACTGCTTCCTAGAGGCCAGGAGAACTTCTTCCACCTCATGAGGTAGGCCCCAGGGAGCCAAAACTACCCTTGCAGCCTCCAGGCCATCAAATTTAGAGCTTTGAGATTGGGGTGCAGAAGGGTACCCTGATCCTGAGAGAGAAGGTCGGGTTGCAACCCCAGAGGCAGAGGGGGATCCACTGCCAACTGAAGGAGAAGTGGAAACCAGGGCTGTCTGGGCCACCTGGGAGCCACCAGCAGGACTGAGGCCGTGTCCTGAAGAATCTTGAACAGAGTTCGGGCCACCAAGGGCGTGGGAGGAAACGCATACAGGAGGCCCTGAGACCAGGGAATCAGAAAAGCATCTGTTGCTAACCGCAGAGGATGCGGTTGCCTGGAGCAGAAGTTTGGCAGCTGTTTGTTTAGAGGACTGGCAAACAAGTCTATGGATGGAAGTCCCCATTTCATGAAAATCTTTTGAACTACCAAAGGATGGAGCTGCCACTCGTGGGGTTGCAGAATCCTGTTCAACCTGTCCGCCAGGTGGTTCTCCTGGCCAGGTAGATATACTGCCCTGAGGAGCATGTTGTGTCTGAGAGCAAACAAGCAAAGGTCCTGTGCTTCCTGACAGAGGAGCCTGGACCCAGTTCCGCCCTGCTTGTTCACATAGAACATGGCTACCTGGTTCTCTGTTTGAACTAGGACAGACTGATGAGCCAGGGTCTGAGAAAAAGCCTTGAGGGCTAATCAAATAGCTCTGAGTTCCAGGAGATTGATTTGTTGTGCAGATTCCCAGGGAGACCACAGGCCCTGGGTGCACTTGCCTAGACAATGAGCCCCCCAGCCTTGCAGGGAGGCATCTGTGGTCAAGACCACTGTGAACGCAGGACTCTGAAAAGATACTCCCCTCAACAGATTGGGTGGGTGTAGCCACCATCTGAGGGAGTGCAGCAAGTGTCTAGACACCTTTATCCTGTCTTTGAGGTTGCCTGTGGCCTGTGACCACTGAGTCCGCAGGCATCACTGTGCAGGCCTCATATGGAGCCTGGCATTGGGGGTCACATGTACTGTCGAAGCCATGTGGCCAAGAAGCCTTAGGCAGAGTCTGGCGGAGACCAGTGACCTGAGGAGAAACTGGTTGGCTAAATTTCAGTCTCTGGGCTCGGTCTTTTGGCAAGAACGCCTTTGCCAGCAGCGAGTCCAACCTTGCTCCTATGAACTCTACGTTTTGGGAGGGGAGCAAAGTGGACTTTGCGAAGTTTATTACCAACCCCAGGCTCTGAAGAAGAGCAATAGTTCTGAGGGTGGCCTGTCTGGTCTCCTGGCATGTCTGACTCCTGATGAGCCAGTCATCCAGATAGGGGAAGACAAAGATTCCCTGATTTCTCAGGTAGGCCGCCACCACTGCCAGGCATTTGGTAAAGACTCTGGGAGCGGAGGTGAGGCCAAAAGGCAGTACTCTGTACTGATAATGGTTTCCTCCCACAATGAACCTGAGGTACTTTCTGTGGTCTGGATGAATGAGGATGTGGGTATACGCATCCTTTAGATCTAAGGAGCATAGCCAATCTCCCTGCTGGAGGCAGGGCAGAAGAGTTCCAAGAGTAAGCATCTTGAACTTTTCCTTCTCCAGGAACTTGTTGAGGTTTCTGAGATCCAGAATAGGTCGAAGACCACCGGTTCTTTTGGGTACCAGGAAATACCTGGAGTAGAACCCTTGACCTTGCAAGTGGGGAGGCACAGGCTCCACTGCCCTGTCTACCAACAGACCTTGGAGCTCCTGAAGGAGAAGATCTGTGTGCAGGGGAGGCCTTGGAGGCTCCCCTGGAAAGTAGGGAGGAGGCAGTTGCTGGAAGTGTAGAGCATAGCCCTTCTGGACTATGCTTAACACCCAACTGCCTCCAGTGATGAGTGGCCACTGGTGGGCAAAGAGAGCGAGGCGACCTCCTGTGCAGGGTTGGGAGAGCAGGGACAGAGAGGCTATGCTGAAGGAGTCAAAAACCCCCACCCTGCTGAATGGGAGCAGGGGCCGGAGGCTTGGGGGTCCTCTGCCTATGGGGTCCATTACCCTGCCCCTTGGCCTGCTGACCCTGAGGGGCAGCTTGGGCAGCCTGATATTGTGGGTACTGTTGTAGGCAGTGCCCTTCCTCGGGTAAAAGGGCTTTTTACCCGAGCCCTTCTTTTTGTGAGAAGGGGCAGAGGTCTTTCTAGACAGCCTTGTCCTGGTAAGGTGCTCGGTCTCGAGCTGTGCGGCCTTCTCGGCTATGGGTTTGCCAAAAAGGTTTTCACCTCGGCAAGGGACATCGACCAACTTGTCCTGAACCCATGGCTCGAGGTCCGATGACTGCAGCCACGCCTGGCGTCGAGCCGCGATGCCGGCTGCCGCAACTCGGGCCGAAACCTCGAAGCCATCATAGGCGGCGCGGGACTTAAACTTAGAGCAGTCCCGAATCCCCGAGGACAAGGACTTGAATCTCTGCAAGGGCTCCCTGGAGAAACCAGCAGAGAACCCGGCCAACTCCTTGTCCAGGTCTTGCAAATACATGCCCATGTACAGCTGGTAAGACTGGACAGGGCAAGCATCGAGCCCTGGAAGAACTTTCTACCAACCCCATCAAGATTCCGGGCCTCCCTACCGGGGGGCACCGCAGAGTACATCTTCTGTCTCTTCAGGCAATGCATGGCCGATTCCACAACCATGGCATGGTGTGGTAGCTGTGCCTTCTGAAAGCCAGGGCTCTCCCGGAGTCGATAGATCGAATCGACTCGCTTGCTTAAAACCGGTGCCGAGGCCAGTGCCTCCCACATCCGGAAGAGGAGCCGTTCCAGCATCGGAGGAACCGGAACAGTAAAGGCCTCCTTCGGAGGAGAGTCGTACTGCAGGGCCTCGAGCTCCTCGGCTCGAGGCTCTTCCTCGGGGTCCGCCGGGATAGCCAACGTGGTGGCCATATCCCGGACAAACTCCGAGAACCAGGTATCCTCCGGAGGGGATCTACTCTGGGGTTCAGACTGCGGTGAGTCCGACGGGACGCACTGAGTCTTGAAGGTGTCGGGGGACTCCTCATCCTCCGTCTCCCAGGCGGACTCATCCGACGAGGAGTCAGGATCCGACCCCACGGGGCCTGGGAGCACCCGCCCCGATGCCGGAGGCACCGGTGTCGACGCCCTCGGTCCCGAACGGGAGGTCGAGGGAGACCGCGACTGAGGTCGACCTCAAGCCATCATGGTCTCGAGTATCGGCTCGGTCTCCGGGGTCGACTTCGATGTCCCGGTGGTCGGGGCAGATGCACCAGACAGGCTGGCCATCAGTGCCCGCTGCTGCTCCATGAAGGCAGACAGTCTGCACTCCAAGGCTGTCATCCTGAGACTCAGCTCGGGAGACGCAGCAGCCACCGACTCGGGCCCCGGCAGCGCCGGGCCCGACGTCGACTCTCTGGGAGGAGAGTCCTTGAGGACTACAGGGCTTACGTGTCCAGCAGACTCCGGCTCCACGCGAGGAACTTTGGCAGGCTTCTCTTGTTCCATGGGCCCGGGGCGACGGTCGGGGGTCTTAGACCTGGCCCTCGAGGAGCCAGGGACCTCTTCCGACGACGCCCTCACGAGCCGCTTCTTCCTCTTGCGTTCCCGCTCAGGGGACCCCCTGTCTGAGGAGTCACGACGGCGCTCGGGATCCGAATCCCGAGATGTCGAGGCCTCAGACGAGGTCCTGGCCCGGCCGGAGGCAGAGTCAGAGAAAAGCCTTTCTTTCTGCTGCTGGCGACTTCGCAGTGCCTTGGAAGACATCTTCCCACATGGTCCACACGTCTTAGGGTCGTGATCAGGACCGAGACACCGAAGGCAGCAGTCGTGTGTGTCGGTGAGAGACATCAACTTCTTACACCGATCACACTTCTTAAAACCGCTGGAAGCCATCGGGGAAAAAAAAGAGTCCCCGCAAGGTCAAAGGACCGGCCTTCCAGGGAAAAAGCAAAAAAGGGCGTGAACGCCAGCCACGAAGGGCAAAAAACGAAAAAGAAGAAACAGGCTCGATACTGGTGTACCGAACCCGGCGGGAGGGGAACCGGCGTCGAACTGAAGAAGAAAAATAGCGAGAATCGCTGAAAAAAATCAAACTTTTATCCGGGATGACAGGACACACGTCCGGTGGGCTTCTCGGAAAAAGAGAGACTGAGGTAAGATGGCACCTTTAGGCGGGAAGGGAACCGCGCATGCGTGCCTGCATTCCCAAAGGCTTTCAGGGAAAGCTGGGGAAATGCTCCGCTAGGGCTTCATCGGCGTCGATGACACCCTTATGTGAGGACTGACTTCCTGCTTGGTCCTGGAGAATGGTGGTTTTCTTGGTAACCGCCGAAACTGCGGCATCAACTCGCAGAGACCGAAAACGCTCCCTGTCCTTATCTGCCAAGGGGTATAACCTATTCATAGTCCGTATCCCCCTTAGCCCCACTTCCGGAAGATCCCACTCATCCTGGATCATGCGGTGGATTACCCGGTGAATGGGAAATACCACCTGAGTCTGTCTCGCCGCCTGAATAATTGGGCCCTCCCCATTATCGTCCTCCACTGGCTGTTCCGTAGCCAGATTCAGCTTTTGTAGGGATTCAGTGATGAGAGCAACTAATTCCTCCCTCCGGAACAACCTAATAATTTTTGCCTGATCCTCCGGCTCGGGAATCTCACCTTCCTCTAGCTCAGGGGTGGGCAAACATTTTGACTCGAGGGCCGCAATGGGTTCATATATTGGACCCGGGGGCCGGACCAAGAGTAGATGGACGGTGTGTATGTGTGAATTAATATAAATTAAATTTAAATTTGTAACATTAAATGTTTAGATTAATTTAAGGTAGAAAAGCATAAAAAGAGTTATTTTACAAAACTTTTTCTTTGCCCCACTCATTTTGGGATTCTGCAATAAAGATCTATAAATTAAAATAGGAGTTAAAACAGAAATTACTAAACACAACAGAAGAAGAATAAAAATTAAAATAAGCAAGTGCAAATAATAGCGTGCAATTGAAGAAGAAGCAGATACCATCACGGACACTAGTCAGAAGGCCTTAGGAGATTACCATATTTTTCACCCTATAAGACGCATCTGCCCATAGGCTGCTTGTTATGTTGGCTAGCGCTTTCTTCTCTTCTAGCTGCATCACAAAATGACTGCAAGGCGCCGCATGGATCGCTCCTCACTAGCAGGCGCGCGGAAAGGCAGTTGACGTCATCTGACGTGACGTCAACTCCCTGCCTGCGCCTGCACGTATGGCTCAATCCGTACTCCGCCCACGGCCCCGCCCCCCCACTAGCTGCTGGCCGGCCCAGCCACTACCATGCCGTCCATACAGGCTTATGAATGTTGGGAGGGGCCGGATTAAAAGGTCCGCCGGGCCGTAGTTTGCCCATCCCTGCTCTAGCTCCTCTAAACCGCCTTTGAGCTCTACATCAAACTCCTCTGAGTCTTGCCAGTCTACCTCTGAAGGCAAAGGCTCCCGAAACTTGGCCCTCTTAGTTGGTCTAGGCGACCCGACACCTGAGTCAGTCGCACCCAACTGTTGCCGTGGTGCAGGTGAAGGCAAAGTATCCGTGACTTTACCCTGTAAACTGTTGCCGTAGCGCAGGTGAAGGCAAAGTATCCGGGACTTTACCCTGTCGCCTCAAACAGAAGGCCTGATGCATAATTAGTACAAAGTCTGGACAAAACTCCCCGAGCTGGGATCCAGATCCCCCCGGTACAGGAGCCCCCAACAGTCCCACTGGAGAATCCTAACTGCTGCAGGGGTGACTGTAGCCAAGTCCCCCTTCGATACAGCCCCCGCACTTTGAAGCTCTGTACCCTTCACCTCCATCTGGTGCTCCACGCTGGCGGAAACTGCCGTACACCCCCGACAGATCCCTGAATCAGCAATCGCACCTCTGCAAGAACCACACACAACACACTGAGGGCGTGCCGCCATAAAATGTTCACCCTCAATAGAGACACAACCAAGCTTGCTCAGAACTGTCCCTTTTCTCTCATTTTTTCTCTTTTTTTTTTTTGCTAAATTCAGCTCTTAACTAGGTCTATACCCCACACTGCACTGTAAATTCCACGAAAACCTACCAACCGGGCCTGCCAAGCCTACCCTTTCAGATCCCCTCTAGAGTGGGCAAGCCCTCTCAGCAACCTTTCTGACTAAACAAATCAGCAACACAAAGGAAGAAATTAAATAAACTCAAATGAAACAAATGTCCCAAAATTGCTTCTTAGCAGCTGCTTGCGTCGTTTCCCTGCATGTGGCGACCACGCGGTCAAAATGGCCCCAAAATCAAACTTATGCTGTTCTTCACACAGGCTTGCTAAGGCAAGCGCTTACCTGCTGCTCTGTCCCCCCAAGAAGTTTCAATTGCTGAAATGCTGAATCGGACTTCCTAAATGCGAGGCTCACAGTGAGAGAAGCGCCATCAAACGAGCCTCCTGCTTGACGGTCTGCTGCTGCTTCATGATCACTCCGATCGCAGAGAACAGATCACAGTCCAGCTGATTGCTGAAGAGCTCTCCCCCGATTTTGTCTGGGAGAGAGATCTTAATGCCACGAGTCTAGGAAATGGCACAGCATAGGAAGAGGGAGCAGAGGCCGGCACAAGCAAAAGGTCTGTTTCTTCTTCTTTTTTTTTTTTTTAAGTTAAAGCTACAGTACCGAAATCAAAAGAACTCCAAATAAAAATCTAAATAAACTAGTAAGCTAACGCTCCTTATCCGTTACTCCAAGTGAACCCAGCAACCAGGCTCACTACGTCCTCCTGCTGCATTGGAGACTGGACACACTGGGGTCTGATGGGAGAGCCGGCAGACTTACATTCATTGATGTCACATTTTTGGACATGCCCAGTCTCCAAAGCTGGAGGAGGAGGTACACTACCCCGGAGTTGAGGACTAAACTGGAGGAACGATAAGGAAATGATAATTACACTTACCTGGTAATTGTAGTTCCTTTAGTGACAACAGTTCAGTCCTCTACCTCTGGGTTGTGCTCCTCCTCCTGCAGCTTGGAGACTGGACATGTCAAATCAATGACATCACTGGATGTAGGCTGCTGGTGACTCCCATAATCCCGTGTGAACTATTGACAAAGCAGACTCAACAGAGCAACAAATAAGTAGCCAACAAGGCAATTCAAAACATACGAAACTCACCAACATTAACCTCAAAAACAGCAAAGCATGCCCCAAACCGTTCCCATCTGCCTTCCCTAGAAAAAAGCGAGAAAGAATAGAGCAGAGTGAAAAAATCAGCATTCTTTAAAAAAAACAAACCAAAAAAACAACTTATGCTTACCTGTAATCACCCCGATCTCTTCGTGAAGGAACCACTAACATTGACACCACCCAGGGCGGGAAGGAGGACTGAACTTCATCACTAAAGGAACTACAATTACCAGGTAAGTGTAATTACACAGGTACACTAAAAAAAATTTTTTTAAACTGCCTCTAATGTTTCGATTGATTTTTACGTTTTTTGGTGCGCTGAATCCAAATCTGGTAACCAATTTGCTCCATCACGTACAGATTTTTTGCTACATTGGGTTAGCAGTTTAAGGTGAACGTTTCAGATTGAGTGCGATCGAGATAAAAGTTTCTTGGATGAATTCTTTATACTAATTGTTTAGTAGTTATTCAAATAAGAATAAAGAAAATTGTAACAAGGCAGCACATAAGAATAATGTCAACAAAACACACTGTGATGGTAGCAAAATTGTCTGCACTTAAAACAGCCACATACATGTGCACAAACATTGAGCATATAAGAGCGAGGTTAGACACAAAACAAAGCAAAGAAATGTGCAAAAAATGTTGTACAGGTATGTATGTAAGAATAGAAAACGCAAACTGCACCATTGCAATACATGAAGACAAACACCCGATGGTGTGAAAATAAAATTCTAATAAATGAGATCCGACACTGTGGTAATAACTAGCAAATTTTTATTTCAAAGTTTAGTAAAAACACGATATTTGTCAACACAGTTTAGATTTTAAAGTCATTCTTGGGTCAATCAATCTCCTGGTGGGCCCGTTTCTTCTTCCCCCGAATGCTTCTCTTGGTGCGCTGCTTGGCGTATTTTTCATCTGGGGTTTCCCGCAGCAGCAACCAGCAGAAATCAGCCATCATAGTGGTGTTCCATCTTCCTTGGTACCTTCTCTCTGCGTCCTTGATGTCCTGGTGAAACCTTTTACCTTGTTCTTCACTGTACGCCCCCAAGTTTTCGGGAAAGTAGTTCACATGGGAGTGCAAGAAATGGACTTTCAGGCTCATGTTACAGCCTTGTTCTTTGAAGGCATTGAGCATCCTGGCAACAATATCCTTATAGTTCTCATCCCGCCTGTTCCCCAAGAATTTGAGAACAACATCCTTGAAGGAATCCCAGGCTTCTTTTTCCTTCTCAGACATCGTTTCAGCGAATGCTCCATCTGAAATGAGTTTCCTTATATCAGGGCCAACAAACACTCCTTCCTTTAGCATTGCTTCAGAAAGTCGGGGGAACTTTGAGCAAAGGTACCGAAAGCACTCACCATCTTTTGGAAGGGACTTGATGAATTGCTTAATGAGACCCAACTTAATGTGGAGAGGTGGTAATAGAATTTTATCACGAGGTACCAAGCTCTCATGAAGAACATTTTTCTCACCGGGTCTCAAATACTCCCGAATTGGCCAGTCTTTTTTCCCCCAGTGTAGGTCGCGGGCCCGGCTATCCCACAAGCAAAGGAAGCAGGGATATTTGGTGAAACCGGATTGCTGCCCTAATAGCATGGATAGAATTTTAAAGTCTCCACAAATCATCCACTTATGCTCATCATAACGAATCTTCTGAAGAATCAGGGCCAAATTCTCGTATTTTTCTTGGAGAATAACAGAGTGAGCAATAGGAACTGAAGCGAATGTGTTGCCATTATGAAGAAGAACACCTTTTATGCTGTCTTTTGACGAATCAATGAACAGCCGCCATTCAGCAGGATCATACTTGAGTTTTAAACTTTTCCATCACTCCGTATATATCGTTGCAAAATACCAAATCTTCCTCTTTGCTGAAATACTTCAAAAATTGTGTCTCGCGGTTGCGGTACCAATAAAAAGTTGTTCCTGGTGACAATAGATTTTTCTGTTTAAGCCGAGAACCTAGCAGTTGGGCAGCATCTTTTGGGAGTCCTAAATCCCGGACTAAATCATTCAATTCAGCTTGAGAGAAAAGTTCAGGTTTCGGATCTGGTTTCAGTTTCAAACTCGGAAGTACTGGACTCATCGGGGAAAAGCCATCTGATGAGTCTCATCATGATCAGAACCGTCCACACAAATATGATCCAAAGATTTTGGTGGTTCAGGCACAGGTACTTCGTTGCTATGAGGCATAGGCCTAATTGCTGAGGGAAGGTTGGGGTAACTTATTACGTTCTTATTTTTTAAGTTGTATCCCTTCACAATGCAAGAGCAAAAATAGCAGTCACTGCTGTGGTCTCTTTGTTCACGCCACATCATAGGTATTCCGAAACGAAATGCTTGTTTTTCACCTTTCATCCATAAGCGTAGATCTTCCTCACATGTCTTGCACACTTTGTGAGGAGCCCACGGTTTGTCTTGATCGCCTAACTTCAAACCGAAATAGGCGAAATATACTTTTTTAATAAATGCAGAAATGTTCCTCTGCCGCTTTTTCACGGTATATTCCCCACAAATAAAACAAAAACTGTCCGGAGAGTTGACGCAACCTCTGGCTCTGTGAGCCATCACAAATACACAGCACTGCAAACTACAACTGTAGTGAACCACTTCGGAATAAAGCTGGATTACGACTGAGCAAACAAAAGGTAATAATGAACTTGCAAGAAACTGAAATTTGACAGGAACGTTCATGTCGCAACCACCGTGTTTGAGCGAGCGAACGAGGCGAGGCGAACAGGAAAGAACATGCGCCAGCGCGAGTACTGGATTTAGCCCCCCGCCTCCCAATTGTCCTGTTAATGTATAAAATGAATACAAAACACTCTAAAATATCATGAGGGAGTGTTTCTAGTTAGTTAACCATTACAACCTCTATTTTGGGCCAAGAAAATAAACTGCAGTCGGCTAAAAAGAAATTATGTGAACATTCCTTATATGGGTAAGAAATCTAATTTTGCAAGAAAACGTGACGTGATGGAACATTTTGGCTATTTTTCCTGGATTCAGCACCCCAAAATCTATAGGAATCAGTTGCAAAACTGGAGGCAGTTTTTTGGTAGTGTACCTGTGTTATCATTTCCTCATCGTTCCTCCAGTTCAGTCCTCTACCTCTGGGATGTAACAGAGCAGTGTTTATTGGGTGTGACCCCCTAAGTCCGGCTCGCAAAACCGCAGAACCAAACCGGGCATCTCGCGCTGCCAGCACATCTAGCCGATAGTGCTTACTGAAAGAATGAAGCGACGACCACGTCGCCGCCCTACAGATGTCCCCTGGTGGAATCAAACTGTGCTCCGCCCAAGAGGCCGCTTGCACCCTGGTAGAGTGTGCCCACAATCCGGCTAGAACCAACCGCCCTTGCAACAAATACGCGGACGCAATTGCCTCTCTGATCCAGCAGGAAATGGACGCTTTCGCTGCCGCCTTGCCCCTGCGAGGCCCCTCGAACAATACGAAGAGACAATCAGTCTTTCGAAAGGAGTCGGAGACTTTCAAATACTGGCGCAGCGTTCGCTTGACGTCCAAGAAGTGCAACTCACGATCCGACGACGAGCCCCCGCCAGTACTGAGCACCGGAAGCGACACCGTCTGAGTCAGATGAAAAGGAAAGACGACCTTTGGGAGAAAGGACGGTACCGGCTTCAAAACCACTTTCTCGTTGGAAAACTGAAGAAAAGGCTCCCTACAAGACAAGGCCTGCAGTTCTGAAATTCGTCTTGCCGAACAGATGGCAACTAAAAACACAGTCTTTAACGTCAAATCCTTCACAGTAGCTTGGCGTAAGGGTTCGAAGGGCTCTTTCACTAAGGCCTGAAACACCAGATTAAGATCCCACGGTGGGACGACGATTCGACGAGCTGGCCTAAGCCTGGACACCGCCTTCAAGAAACGCAATACATCCGGATGCGACCCCAGAGCTCTACCCTGAATTTTTCCCCTGTAGCAGGACAGGGCCGCTAAGTGAACTCTCAAAGAACTGGCTGCCAGACCCTTATCAAAGCCATCCTGTAAGAAACTCAACACGACTGGAACAGAGGCTGTGGCCGCCCGGACCCAACGCCGCGAACACCAATCCTCAAAAATACGCCAGACGCGAATGTAAGCCAGCGAGGTTGAACTTTTTCACACTCGCAGCAACGTGGCCACCACCGCTGGGGAATAACCTATTCTCTTCAGCTGCACCCTTTCAATGGACAAACTGTAAGAGAGAATCGATTCACCTGAGGCATGAGAAGCGGCCCCTGTACGAGAAGGTTGCGCGAGACCAGCAAACGCCACGGCACCCCGTCCAATAGCTGAACGAGATCGGCATACCATGGCTGCCGCGGCCAGTCCGGGGCAATCAGAAGCACTCTGCCGCAATGAGCTTCGATTCGCTGCACCACGCGACTTATCAGAGCCCACGGGGGAAAGACGTAGAGGAGCCCGTCCGCTGGCCACAGTTGCATCAGGGCGTCGAGACCTTCCGACATTCGTTCCCGCCGCCTGCTGTAAAACTGACTCACCTTCGCTGACCGAAAGGTTGCCATGAGATCCATGACCGGTTGCCCCCACCGGTGCACTATGAGCACAAACACCTCCGGATGCAGCTACCATTCTCCGGCATCCACTTGCACCCGACTGAGGAAATCCGCTGTCACATTGAACTTCCCCGCAATGTGTGCCGCTGATAGGGCTGGCAGACGTTGCTCCACCCATGCAAACAACAACTCTGCTTCTTCTTCCATGGCCGCACTGCTGGTACCCCCCTGATGATTGATGTAGGCCACCGTCGCCGCTCGACCTGTCACCGTCAGCTCAAAGGCCTGTAGCGCTAGACACACCGCCCTCAATTCCAGCCGGTTGATCGACCATCCGCACTCCTGTAGTGACCAAATGCCCTGCGCAAACAGATCTCCGCAGTGTGCCCCCCAGCCCACCAGGATCGCATCCATCAGCAGGGGGAGCCATGCCGGCTGCTCCAGGGGCATCCCCACCCGAAGGGATTCGCGACGGAGCCACCACCATAGGGAACGTCTGACCGAGAGCGGACAGGGGAGACGCTTGCTCAACGAGTCGTTCTGATGCAACCACCACCGAAGAAGTGCCCGCTGAAGAGGTCTCATATGAAACCTGGCCCAAGGAACGGCCTCCAGCATCTCCACCATCGTGCCTAACACCCGCAGGTACTTCCATGCCGTCGGGGCTGGAGTGGCGCTGAAACTGTGGGTCAAGCGCTGCAGACCCAGTGCACGGCACCGGGGAAGAAACACGAACCTTTCCCACGTGTCGAACCGCACCTCCAGGTACTCGAGGTCCTGCGACAGTACCAAGTGGCTTTTGGCTCGGTTGATCACCCAGCCGAGACTCTCTAGAAACTTCACCACCTTGGTGGTAACTCGAACACTTTCGACCTCTGACTTCGCCCGGATGAGCCAGTCATCGAGATAGGGATTGAACCAACACCCCTTCCTTCCGCAGCGCCGCCACCACCACCACCACCATCACCTTGGTAAAGATGCGCGGCGCCGTCGCAATGCCGAAGGGCAACGCTTGAAATTGATAATGACCCCAAGGAAGGGTGAAGCGCAGCCACTTTTGATGGGCTAGCCTGATCGGAATATGCAAATATGCTTCCGTAAGATCCAGGGATGTTACTCGCCCTTGCGAACTGCGACGGTCACTGACCGCAAGGTCTCCATGCGAAAATGCGGGACATGCAAGCACCAATTTACCCCCTTGAGATCTAAGATAGGGCATAGCGAACCGTTCTTCTTTGGTACGACGAAATAGATTGAGTATCGACCCATACTGTAGTCTGACAACGGAACCGGTACGATCGCTCCTAAGAGTAAAAGTCGGTCGAGGCCGGATCGCAAGGGCTTTCTGCGGATTTCTGCAAGGAGACATCACGAAGGAATCCCGGATGGGCCTTGCTAATTCCAGAGCGTAAATAGCTAATTTTATCGTTCTATTATTACTCCTGAGAGATCAAAACACACTCTTCTGACTGGCAGAGAAGGTTTCAGTAAAAAATAACACCTTATACTGCCGGGTTCTCAGCCCAGAGCTTTGAAATGGTGTTTCTTAACATCAATAACCCTCTGTCAGTTGGTGTGCTATTAAAATCCTTGAAGACAATTTTTAGCTGTTTAGATGATAACTTTCTGTATATATTATCTTGAAAGCAATTCAACACTGAAAATGGTATAATACTCAGCTTCTACGTAATGACAGCTTAAGGTCTTCATCAATTTTAGCTTAAGGTCTTCATCAAGCTGTCAGAGGTAGAGGACTGAACTGGAGGAACGATAAGGAATTAGCGTTCCTGAAGGATCTCCAGTCCAGTCCCTGATCCCTCCCAGTTTGTTGTTTCCTAACAGGCTTTGATGTCCCAAAGCGACAGATTGGCCCCGCAAGAAGAAAACAAGAGAATGTCCCATGGGAGGTGCTGGTGATGCGGCGGTATAGATGAGCAAGGCGCCTGGATATGACATCGGCGGGCTCAGGTAAGCTTCCTCCTCTAGAAAGGGATGGGACGCAATCCTTCCCAGGGATGGGGGAGTTGGTGTTTTGCTGTTAGTCTTGCAGTTAGTTAGTCGTTTTGTTCTGTTTC
Organism: Ichthyophis bannanicus; assembly: GCA_033557465.1. NCBI lineage: Eukaryota > Metazoa > Chordata > Amphibia > Gymnophiona > Ichthyophiidae > Ichthyophis > Ichthyophis bannanicus. The sequence goes on along the minus strand of CM066035.1, from coordinate 920,009,656 downwards.
ATAATTGGTCTCTCCGTTAAGTTTGCTTTGTCAATAGGATACTGAATCTGGTGGGAGGTGCCAGTACTATATATATCCTAGGCTAGGGTCATCAAAAGAAGATGACGTGCTCAGTATCCTTGCAGCTGAAAGGGGGGCACAACCCAGAGGAAAGGGACTGAACTGGAGATCCTTCAGGAACGCTAATAAGCAGGTAAGGCTTAATTACTCTTTACTTTACTGAAAGGAGTCTGTCAGTTGGGACCTCAAATGACTAGGATGTGTTAAAATCACAGCCTGATTTTATCTTAGTTATCACTCTAGTGATCAGGATAAAGCATTAATATTTAAAAATTACTTTAAAAATAAAGACAAAATGTTTTGTGGTGCTAAAGTTCAATTTTTTCCTGATGTATCCAGAGCCACATAGCTGAGAAGTGCTTTTTTAGCTCTGAAACCAAGGGATGTGGCTCTGGGAGCTTCTTTTTTCCTGAATTATCTCTGTAAATGTTTAATTATGTTTCAGGTTACCGGATATGTTTTTTCTGGATTCTGGACAATTGGAGACTTTTCTGCTGAGTAAGGAGAGCAGGCTTAGTTCAGGAGATTAGTATATGAATAGTGGGATTCATGTATTAGGGCAGTAAGTTTTGGAAATTGTTTTATTTCCTTGTTGCAGGGGTGTTCAGTTTCTATGTTTATTCTCATTGTGATGTGGGCTAAATTTGATTAGTAGGTTTTCTTATTGTTGATTAATATGCTTTTGATGTTTTATTTTACTTTGTATTTGCTTTTGTAAGTATTCTTGTAAAATCCATAAATTAAAAAAAAAAACTGAAGGAGCCCAGGCATGAATGTCCCTTCTCTCTCTAAAATTAAAGGGGGGGGGGGGATGGCCCAGGCCCCAGTATCCCCTTCTCTCCCTAAAATCGAAGGACTGACTGGGCCAGAGTGTTCCTCTCCCTAAATCTGAAGGAGGGTCGGGGTGTCCCTTCTCTCCTTAAAACAGAACTGGGATCTGGACCTGAGTTTCCCTTTATCCCTAAAATGTAAGGGGGGCTGGGCACGAGTGTCCCTCTCTCCCTAAATCTGAAGGAGAGTCGCGGGGTCCCTCCTCGCCTTAAAACAAAAGTGAGACCTGGGCCCGAATTTCCCTCTCTCCCTAAAATTGAAGGGGTCCAGGCCCGAGTTTCCCCCTCTCCCTAAAATTGAAGGGGTGACCTGGCACAAGTGTGTGTGTGTCTCTTTCTCTCTCTAAAACTGAAGGAGGGCCCAGGTCCGGGCATTCATTTTCTCCCTAAAATCGAAGAGGTGACTGGGCCTGAGTGTCCTTCTCTCACTAAAACTGAAGGGTGGCCCAAGCCAGAGTGTCCCTTCCTAAAATTGAAAAGGTGACCAGGCCCAAGTGTCCCTCTCCCTGAAACTGAAGGCAGGTCGGGGTTTCCCTGAAACTGGAGGATTGGGATTGGGATCACAGTCAGGGTCTGGGGTCCCTTCTCTCTATGAAACTGAATGAGAGTCGGGGGCCAGGATCTCCCTGAAACGGAATGAGGGTCAGCGTCCGGGCTCTCCCTGAAACTGGAGGGTTGGGGTCAGGGTACAGGGTTCCTTCTCCCCCTGAAACTGAAGGGTCGGGGTCCTGGGGTCTCCATGAAACTGGAAGGTTGGGGTCTGGGGTCCCTTCTCTCAGTGAAACTGGAGGGTTGGGGTCTAGGGTCCCTTCTCTCAGTGAAGCTGAAGGAAGGTTGGGGTCCAGGGTTCCTTCTCTCCGTGAACCTGAAGGAGGGTTGGGGTCCAGGGTCTCCCTGAAACTGGAGGGTCAGGGTCCAGGGTCCCTTCTGTCAGTGAAACTGAAGGAGGGTAGGGGTCCAGGATCTCCCTGAAACTGGAGGGTCAGGGTCAGGGTCCCTTCTCTCAGTGAAACTGAAGGAGGGTTGGGGTCTAGGGTTCCTTCCCTCTATGAAAGTGAAGGAGGGTCGGGGTCCGGGGTCCCTTCTCTCAGTGAAACTGAAGGAGGGTCGGGGTCCAGGGTCCCTTCTCTCTATGAAACTGAAGGGGGGGTCGAGGTCCCTTCTCTCTATGAAAGTGAAGGAGGGTCGGGGTCCGGGGTCCCTTCTCTCAGTGAAACCGAAGGAGGGTCGGGGTCCGGGGTCCCTTCTCTATGAAACTGAAGGGGGGGTCGGGGTCTAGGGTCCCTTCTCTCAGTGAAACTGAAGGAGGGTCGGGGTCTAGGGTCCCTTCTCTCTATGAAACTGAAGGAGGGTCGGGGTCATAAGAACATAAGATATGCCATACTGGGTCAGACCAAGGTCCATCAAGTCCAGTATTCTGTTTCCAACAGTGGCCAATCTAGGTCATATGTACTGTGATAAGGAAGCTTATCATAGCTCAGGTAGGAGCTATAGAAAAGATGATGTGACTCTGAACAAGCAACCTGTCAGTTCTGGTAGAAGCAAGAAAACAGAGTTTTCACATAAAAGACTACCAGTCCCAGAATGCACCAGGTTTCCAGCAGCCATGAGGGGGGCTGAAGTGAGAAAACGTGTGTGCAATCAAGAGAGCTATGAGGTAATCCCTAAGCACTCATCTCAAAGGGCAGGGCCTGATTCAACACAGCTGCGCTGTGTTAGGGAGGAGCACACATTAGAACAGAATAAGAATAGAGCTTATTCTTCAGATAACAGCTACAGAAAGAGCTACAGAAAGGGAGACAGCTACAGCAACGGCTACAAGCACCAGCATCACCTGGAGAAGCAGAAGCCAAGCCAAGCGGATAGAGAGAGAAGGAAACTCTCTGGAAGGAAGAGAAGAAAGGCCATTGGCAGGTTTGGGAGAGTCCAAGGCAGTAACCATACTGGGAGGTATTCCAAGTGCCAGCAGAGTCCATTGGACTGGAGTCAGCCAGAGGAATGGAATGGCAGAGATAGGAATCACCAGTGGCTACCTAGGAGAGAGAAGACTGCAAGTGGAAGGGACTTTCAGACCTATGCCAGAAGGTATGTGAGGAAAGATCCAGTGTCCAGGGATCAAGATTGGAAGGCTGGACATCAGAATTGGATTACATACTGGCCAGGCTATACAGAGAGGAATTATGATAGCAGGAGAGGCTCAGGTATGAACACTGATCCAGACCCTATCCATAATAGTGAATGGCAGCAAGGGAATAAGCATTCTCATGATAGTGCCTTAATGAAAGACTCATCGGTGCCAATGTATGATAGTGACCCTATGCTGATTGATGAAGGGGGAGATACAGCAGATGAAACTATTCATTACATGGACTGTTCTCTATCTAAATGCTATTGCTAGCTTTCTGTGAGCAAACACCTCAGCCATCACAAAGAAACCTAACTTTGTTCTTTATTTCCACTGCAAACAGCTCTTAAAGCAGGATTTGGGTTCACACAGTAGCAGCCAGCCAGCTAAAGGGTTTCAGCTGGTCAATTGATAGTAATTAAAGCTGCACCTGATTGTGTGTGTGAGCAAGGGAGAATCACTGCTGGGATCTGCGTGGAAAATAAGCAGAAGTTAACCTAACAAGCAAAGTTCATTTATTTCTTTGTGCCTTTGTATTTGGTAATTATTTGCTAAGAAAACATTAGCTAATTGCCTGACAAGCTGAAGGTTGTTTTTCTGATTTGCTTTGTGACTTTATGTTATCCATTTAAACACTGCAAGCAAGTAACCTCATTTATATTGCTACCAAGCATATTTGTGCTGGGTGAATTAAACCACATCAATAAAAGAAGTATTTTATTGGCCTTACCACTGGTATCACAACTCAATTATTGTCTTCAGCTGTGTTTGGGAGTGAAAGAACTACATTACCCACAATACCTTGCAAGAATCATATGAATATATGCATCGTCAAGATTGTGTAAGTTCTCACCCTAGGCAGCCGTCTGACAGTACCTAGCAGTTTCCTCAAGGGACACAGGTTCCACAATGCTTGTATTGGTTCAAGCATTGATATCCTGGGTCCCTTCTTAATAATGGTTTATGGACCTTTCCTCCAGGAACTTGTCCAAACCTTTTTTAAACCCAGCTACATTAACAGCCTTTACTACATCCTCTGGTAACAAATTCCAGAGTTTGATTACACCTTGAGTGAAAAAATATTTTCTTTTATTAGTCTTAAATAGTTTACCCTGTAGCTTCATTGCATGTCCCCTAGTCTTTCTATATTCTGATAAGGTAAACAATCGATCTAGGTTTACCCGTTCCACTCCGTTCATTAATTTATAGACTTCTATCATATCTCCCCTCAGCCGTCTCTTTTCCAGGTTAAAGAGCCCTAACCTTTTTAGCCTTTCTTCATAGGAGTATCCTTCCATCCCCTTTACCATTTTGGTGGCTCTTCTCTGAACCTTTTCTAAAATCGCTATATCCTTTTTAAGATATGGCGACCAGAATTGCACACAATATTCAAGGTGCGGTCTCACCATGGAATGATAGAGGCATTATAATATCTTGTGTTTTATTTTCCATTCCTTTCCTTATCATACCTAGCATTCTATTTGCTCTCTTGGCCGCCGCTGAACACTGGGCCGAGGGTTTTAACATGGTATCCACAATGACGCCTAAATCTTTTTCCTGGGTGGTGGTTCCTAATATGGAACCTTGCATCGTGTAACCATAGTTTGGGTTGTTCTTCCCTAGGTGCATAACCTTGCACTTGTCCACATTAAATTTCATCTGCCATTTTGATGCCCAGTCTTCCAATTTATCAAGATCCTCTTGCAATTTTCCACAATCCTCTTGGGTTTTAACAACTTTAAATAGTTTTGTGTCATCTGCAAATTTGATAACCTCACTCGTTATTCCACTTTCCAGGTCATTTATGAATATGTCAAAAAGCAGCGGACCCAGCACAGATCCCTGGGGTACACCACTATTCACCTTTCTCCATTGGGAAAATTGGCCATTTAGCCCTACCCTCTGCTTTCTATCTTTTAACCAGTTCCTGATCCACAATAGTACACTGCCTCCTAACCCATGACTCTTTAGTTTTGCCAAAGGTCTCTCATGAGGGACCTTGTCAAAGGCTTCCTGAAAGTCCAGCTACACAATATCAACATGAAGGAGGGTCGAGGTCCGGGGTTCCTTCTCTCCGTGAAACTGAAGGAGAGTCGGGGTCCGGGTCCCTTCTCTCTATGAAACTGAAGGAAGGTCGGGGTTCCTTCTCTCTATGAACCTGAAGGAGGGTCGGGGTCTAGGGTCCCTTCTCTCAGTGAAACTGAAGGAGGGTCGGGGTCCGGGGTTCTTTCTCTCTATGAAACTGAAGGAGGGTCGGGGTCCGGGGTCCCTTCTCTCCGTGAACATGAACGAAGGTTGGGGTCCGGGGTCCCTTCTCTCGGGGTCTAGGGCCCCTTCTCTCTATGAAACTGAAGGAGGGTCGGGGTCCGGGGTCCCTTCTCTCCGTGAACATGAACGAGGGTCGAGGTCCGGGGTCCCTTCTCTCCATGAAACTGAAGGAGGGTCGGGGTCCGGGTCCCTTCTCTCTATGAAACTGAAGGAGGGCCGGGGTCCGGGGTTCCTTCTCTCTGTGAACCTGAAGGAGGGTCAGGGTCTGGGGTCCCTTCTCTCAGTGAAACTGAAGGACGGTAGGGGTCCGGGGTTCCTTCTCTCAGTGAAACTGAAAGAGGGTCGGGGTCCGGGGTCCCTTCTCTCAGTGCAACTGAAGGAGGGTCGGGGTCCGGGGTTCCTTCTCTCCGTTTACCTGAAGGAGGGTCGGGGTCCGGGGTTCCTTCTCTCCGTGTACATGAAGGAGGGTCGGGGTCCGGGGTTCCTTCTCTCCGTGTACCTGAAGGAGGGTCCGGGTCCCTTCTCTCGATGAACGTGAAGGAGGGTCGGGGTCTGGGGTCCCTCCTCTCTATGAAACTGAAGGAGGGTTGGGGTCCGGGGTCCCTTCTCTCCGTGAAACTGAAGGAGGGTCCGGGGTCCCTTCTCTCTATGAAACTGAAGGAGGGTCGGGGTCTAGGGTCCTTCTCTCTATGAACCTTAAGGAGGGTGGGGGTCTAGGGTCCTTCTCTATATGAAACTGAAGGAGGGTCGGGGTCCCTTCTCTCCGTGAATCTGAAGGAGGGTCGGGGTCCGGGGTCCCTTCTCTCCACGAATCTGAAGGAGAGTCGGGGTCAGGGTCCTTCTCTCTATGAATCTGAAGGAGGGTCGGGGTTCCTTCTCTCTATGAAGCAGAAGGAGGGTCGGGGGCGGGGTCCTTCTCTCAGTGAAGCTGAAGGAGTGTCGGGTGTCCGGGGTCCCTTCTCTCTGTGAAACTGAAGGAGGGTCGGGTTCGGGGTTCCTTCTCTCTATGAAGCTGAAGGAGGGTCGGGATCCGGGGTCCCTTCTCTCTATGAAACTGAAGGAGGGTCGGGGTCCAGGGTCCTTCTCTCTATGAATCTGAAGGAGGGTCGGGGTTCCTTCTCTCTATGAAGCTGAAGGAGGGTCGGGGGTGCGGGGTCTCTTCTCTCAGTGAATCTGAAGGAGGGTCGGGGTCCGGTGTCCCTTCTCTCTATGAAACAGAAGGAGGGTCGGGGTGCAGGGTCCTTCTCTCCGTGTACCTGAAGGAGGGTCGGGGGTTTAGAGTCCTTCTCTCTATAAAGCTGAAGGAGTGTCGGGGTCCAGGGTCCCTTCTTTCTATGAAACTGAAGGAGGGTCGGGGTCCGGGGTCCCTTCTCTCCGTGAACCTGAAGGAGGGTCGGGGACCCTTCTCTCCACGAATCTGAAGGAGGGTCGGGGTCCCTTCTCTCCACGAATCTGAAGGAGGGTCGGGGTCCGGGGTCCCTTCTCTCTATGAAACTGAAGGAGGGTCGGGGTCCAGGGTCCTTCTCTATGAATCTGAAGGAGGGTCGGGGTTCCTTCTCTCTATGAAGCTGAAGGAGGGTCGGGGTCCGGGGTCTCTTCTCTCTGTGAAGCTGAAGGAGGGTCGGGGTCTCTTCTCATGAATCTTAAGGAGGGTCGGGGTTCCTTCTCTCCGTGAAACTGAAGGAGGGTCGGGGTCCGGGGTCCCTTCTCTCCGTGAAACTGAAGGAGGGTCGGGGGTCGGGATTCCTTCTCTCTGTGTACCTGAAGGAGGGTCGGGGTCCGGGGTTCCTTCTCTCCGTGTACCTGAAGGAGGGTCGGGGTCCCTTCTCTCCGTTTACCTGAAGGAGGGTCGGGGTCCAGGGTTCCTTCTCTCCGTGTACCTGAAGGAGGGTCGGGGTCTGGGGTTCCTTCTCTCCGTGTACCTGAAGGAGGGTCGGGGTCCCTTCTCTCCGTTTACCTGAAGGAGGGTCGGGGTCCGGGGTTCCTTCTCTCCGTGTACATAAAGGAGGGTCGGGGTCCCTTCTCTCCGTGTACCTGAAGTAGGGTCGGGGTCCGGGGTTCCTTCTCTCCGTGTACCTGAAGGAGGGTCGGGGTCCCTTCTCTCCGTTTACCTGAAGGAGGGTCGGGGTCCGGGGTTCCTTCTCTCCGTGTACCTGAAGGAGGGTCGGGGTCCGGGGTTCCTTCTCTCCGTGTACCTGAAGGAGGGTCGGGGTCCCTTCTCTCCGTTTACCTGAAGGAGGGTCGGGGTCCAGGGTCCTTCTCTCTATGAATCTGAAGGAGGGTCGGGGTTCCTTCTCTCTATGAATCTGAAGGAGGGTCGGGGTTCCTTCTCTCTATGAAGCTGAAGGAGGGTCGGGGTCTAGGGTCCTTCTCTATATGAAACTGAAGGAGGGTCGGGGTCCGGGGTCTCTTCTCTCTGTGAAGCTGAAGGAGAGTCGGGGTCTCTTCTCATGAATCTGAAGGAGGGTCGGGGTTCCTTCTCTCCGTGAAACTGAAGGAGGGTCGGGGTCCGGGGTCCCTTCTCTCCGTGAAACTGAAGGAGGGTCGTGGTTCCTTCTCTCCGTGAAACTGAAGGAGGGTCGGGGTTCCTTCTCTCCGTGTACCTGAAGGAGGGTCGGGGTCCGGGGTTCCTTCTCTCCGTGTACCTGAAGGAGGGTCGGGGTCCCTTCTCTCCGTTTACCTGAAGGAGGGTCGGGGTCCGGGGTTCCTTCTCTCCGTGTACCTGAAGGAGGGTTGGGGTCCGAGGCCCTTCTCTCCGTGTACCTGAAGGAGGGTCGGGGGTCCGGGGTCCCTTCTCTCCGTGTACCTGAAGGAGGGTCGGGGGTCTGGGGTCCCTTCTCTCCGTGTACCTGAAGGAGGGTCGGGGTCCGGGGTTCCTTCTCTCTGTGTACCTGAAGGAGGGTCGGGGTCCGGGGTTCCTTCTCTCCGTGTACCTGAAGGAGGGTCGGGGTCCGGGGTTCCTTCTCTCCGTGTACCTGAAGGAGGGTCGGGGTCCGGGGTCCCTTCTCTCCGTGTACCTGAAGGAGGGTCGGGGTCCGGGGTTCCTTCTCTCCGTTTACCTGAAGGAGGGTCGGGGTCCGGGATTCCTTCTCTCCGTGTACATGAAGGAGGGTCGGGGTCCTTCTCTCCGTGTACCTGAAGGAGGGTCGGGGTCCGGAGTTCCTTCTCTCCGTGTACCTGAAGGAGGGTCGGGGTCCCTTCTCTCCGTGTACCTGAAGGAGGGTCGGGGTCCCTTCTCTCCGTGTACCTGAAGGAGGGTCGGGGTCCGGGGTCCTTCTCTCCGTGTACCTGAAGGAGGGTCGGGGTCCGGGGTTCCTTCTCTCCGTGTACATGAAGGAGGGTCGGGGTCCTTCTCTCCGTGTACCTGAAGGAGGGTCGGGGTCCGGGGTTCCTTCTCTCCGTGTACATAAAGGAGGGTCGGGGTCCTTCTCTCCGTGTACCTGAAGGAGGGTCGGGGGTCTGGGGTCCCTTCTCTCCGTGTACCTGAAGGAGGGTCGGGGTCCGGGGTTCCTTCTCTCTGTGTACCTGAAGGAGGGTCGGGGTCCGGGGTTCCTTCTCTCCGTGTACCTGAAGGAGGGTCGGGGTCCGGGGTTCCTTCTCTCCGTGTACCTGAAGGAGGGTCGGGGTCCCTTCTCTCCGTTTACCTGAAGGAGGGTCGGGGTCCAGGGTCCTTCTCTCTATGAATCTGAAGGAGGGTCGGGGTTCCTTCTCTCTATGAATCTGAAGGAGGGTCGGGGTTCCTTCTCTCTATGAAGCTGAAGGAGGGTCGGGGTCTAGGGTCCTTCTCTATATGAAACTGAAGGAGGGTCGGGGTCCGGGGTCTCTTCTCTCTGTGAAGCTGAAGGAGAGTCGGGGTCTCTTCTCATGAATCTGAAGGAGGGTCGGGGTTCCTTCTCTCCGTGAAACTGAAGGAGGGTCGGGGTCCGGGGTCCCTTCTCTCCGTGAAACTGAAGGAGGGTCGTGGTTCCTTCTCTCATTGAATCTGAAGGAGGGTCGGGGTTCCTTCTCTCCGTGTACCTGAAGGAGGGTCGGGGTCCGGGTTCCTTCTCTCCGTGTACCTGAAGGAGGGTCGGGGTTCCTTCTCTCCGTGTCCCTGAAGGCGGTTCGGGGTCCGGGGTTCCTTCTCTCCGTTTACCTGAAGGAGGGTTGGGGTCCGAGGCCCTTCTCTCCGTGTACCTGAAGGAGGGTCGGGGGTCCGGGGTCCCTTCTCTCCGTGTACCTGAAGGAGGGTCGGGGTCTGGGGTCCCTTCTCTCCGTGTACCTGAAGGAGGGTCGGGGTCCGGGGTTCCTTCTCTCCGTGTACCTGAAGGAGGGTCGGGGTCCGGGGTTCCTTCTCTCCGTGTACCTGAAGGAGGGTCGGGGTCCGGGGTCCCTTCTCTCCGTGTACCTGAAGGAGGGTCGGGGTCCGGGGTTCCTTCTCTCCGTTTACCTGAAGGAGGGTCGGGGTCCGGGGTTCCTTCTCTCCGTGTACATGAAGGAGGGTCGGGGTCCTTCTCTCCGTGTACCTGAAGGAGGGTCGGGGTCCGGAGTTCCTTCTCTCCGTGTACCTGAAGGAGGGTCGGGGTCCCTTCTCTCCGTGTACCTGAAGGAGGGTCGGGGTCCGGGGTCCCTTCTCTCCGTTTACCTGAAGGAGGGTCGGGGTCCGGGGTCCTTCTCTCCGTGTACCTGAAGGAGGGGCTCGGGCCTCGCTTTTCGTTCTTGCGACGGAGCCGCCTCACCCCGGACGCAGCGCCCTCGCCCCTCCCCCCTCGCTAGGCCATGGCGCAGTCGGAGCTCGCGGCCCGGCTCAACAGCGGCGGCTACAAGAACTGGGTGAAGGGCGGCCACTGCCTGCTGCTGCTCAAGCGCTCGCTCGAGGCCTTCGTGCGCGGCCGCATGGAGACTTTCCACGGCGCGCTGATGTCCCGGAGCCCGGCCCTGAGGAGAGCCGAGTGTAGCGGGCACTGCAGGCCCCGGGGGCGGCAGGTCAGTCGGGGGCCTAGGGCCGGGAAAGCTGCAGCTTCCCGCTCGCGCCGGGCCCAGAGAAGCCGCAGCAGTCTCCGGGCAACCGGGCGCGTCCGCCGTTAGGGTCAGCGGGGGCACGAGGTTCAGGTTTCATGAACTTGTAGCCACTCTGGCGACCTGGCAACGTGCTCCAGCTGCTTGAACGGCCATGCAGATGTTCCCTAAATCTCTTTCATGGCTGACACGTCCCTCGAAAGGTACCGAGTCGTATGGCCAGAAAGCAGGGCCTCTGCCGCTCCCGGCTTTCTCCCTCCCTAAGCAGTGGCGGATCCTTCGGCTCCTTGGCCCAGGTAGTGCCCTGAGATTCTGAAGTCCAAACCAGAGGCAGGAGCGCCCCAGACCCAGCTGTTCATGCCGCAGGGAAATTGCAAAGAGTTCGTGAGGATGCGCTTTATAGCAGAGATTGGGCCGTGGATCGGGTGGCCCTCCCTTTAGCGTTACAGATGAAACGGCCCTTATGGTTCTTATTTGCCATGTTTGCATATCTTTGCCCGATGTCGGTTTGAGGACATTCGGAGGATTCTGTGCGTGCTGTAATGCTGCCTTCCCTTTCCCTGTCAGTTTCAGCCTCGCTGTCCGGTGTGTATGACATGGAAGAGAGAGATTTTGAATCATCACACACAGAGGAGCGGAGACGTGTATTGGGGAAACTGCAGACCTGCTCTTTGGTCCAGTGAAGCTTGGGAGCTGGCAAAGGTAGCATATCAGGGCTGCAGAGAAAAGGATCCTCATAACTGACCTAATGTGAAGATTTCTGATGAAAGCACACTATATAACCGAGTGCTTTGAAGGCTGTATAAATGTATTGTTTAGACTCCAGAAACTGCATGTGCTACGATGCATGATTCACAGGGTTCAGACTCTGGTGCAGTAGGCAGTCTCTTTTCTCCAAGGTTGTGTGGGCTGCTGCCCAGACTTAGGATCCTAGATCATTCAGGACATTCGTTATCAGGAGGCTGGGGGAATGAATTACTGCAGCTAACTGTTTTTATGCTCTAGGCGTACATGCCTCGAGGTCAGATGGAGAAATTGGGACCAGAGATGTGTGATGCTTCAGCTCTGCTCAATCTTCTCAGCTCCTGTGACTACTTCAGCGCTATCAATCCTAACAAAGTTCGAGATGTAAGAAGTAACAGAAGAAAATGTGTTTAAACTGAGCAAAATAAGTCAGACTTTGTACTCTGAGAACTGAGAGAGCCTCCTATGATGAAAGCAGAATTGGGGATTTCTGTATTATATCTTGACTTGGAAGAAGGCTGCTGCTGCTGGAGTCAGACTCTGTGCTGTTAGCTCAACCCCATCACTATAACATACAGACTTACCTGCCCTGTTACACCTCCTCCTAGAATCTTACTTCTTACCTCTAGTTTGGAGCACCTGGTTATATGTCAGCCCCTCCCTTCCCTCAAATCCAGTGTCAGCTTGGCTACCACAAGAACTGGAGTTTGCAGTCTGGGCAGGTAACTTCAGAAGGTATCTTGATAGCGAATGCCAGGCTTCAGTTCTGCTGTTTCAGTACAGTATCCCATGACCACATCCTTTAAGAACAAAAGATATGCCATACTGGATCAGACCAAGGTCCATTAAGCCCAGTATCCTGTTTCCAACAGTGGCCAATCTAGATTATACGTACCTAGCAGTTTCCCCAAAAGACACAGGTTCCGCAATGCTTGTACTGGAGTCAAGCATTGATATCCTGGGCCCCTTCTTAATAATGGTTTATGGACCTTTCCTCCAGGAACTTGTCCAAACCTTTTTTTTAAACCCAGCTACACTAACAGCCTTTACTACATCCTCCGGTAACAAATTCCAGAGTTTGATTACACGTTGAGTGAAAAAATATTTTCTTTTATTAGTTTTAAATAGTTTACCCTGTAGCTTCATTGCATGTCCCCTAGTCTTTCTATATTTTGATAACGTAAACAATCGATCTACGTTTACCCGTTCCACTCCGTTCATCAATTTATTTGTTTGTTTAATAAAGACCTCGCTAATCTAAAAAAACAACTAAGAAAACAGGAAAAACGGTGGAGAAAAAATAAAACAAATGATAATAAAGCCCAATACATGAGTCTTCTCAACAAGTACAAAGATACAGTCAACAGATCGAAAAGAGATTATCACGCAAAAGTAATAAACATGGCCATCAACCGTCCAAGAGAATTATTTGCAATTGTAAAAACACTAACAAAAACCCAAATTCTGGAACCTGAACACTCAACGATAAGTGTACAAACACTTGCAACACATTTCGCTGACAAACTAAGAAATAAATCGTCCTACACAACCACAACAATACACACAGACTCAAAACACACAAATAAATGGACAACCTTTCAAGAGATTGATCAAAAACACATTCTCAATGTCATAACAATGATCAATACCACTACCTCCCCCCTAGATCCATGCCCTGTGTCATGGATAAAAACCACCAAAGCTGAACTCGCTATACATATACAAAATATAGTAAATCAATCGTTATCACAAGGCATTATGCCAGATGCCCTAAAACTTACCTCCTTACGCCCTATCCTAAAAAACAACAAACTTGATCCTAAAGACCCGAACTCATATAGGCCCATAGCCAGCATACCTTTTATCGCCAAAGTAATAGAAAAAATCATACAACTCCAATTACAAGATTTTACCGACACACATGCACCACTTGACTCACACCAATTCGGATTCCGCCCATCCCACGGAGTTGAAACCTTACTAATAACACTGATGGATGACCTCATTAAAGGCACAGATAACAGCAACCAAGGCTTCATCCTCATATTCATTGATATAGCTGCTGCCTTCGACAATATCCACCATAACACACTCATTAACAGACTCCAAAATCTGGGAATTGGAGGGACAATTCTACAATGGTTTATATCATACATTACAAACCGATCGATACGCGTCCAACTAGGACAAAACACCTCAGAATCATTCACACAAGGACAAGGTATTCCACAAGGCTCGGCTCTCTCAGCCCTCCTTTTCAACCTATACCTTCAACCCATCACAAATATATTCAAAAAATATAAAGTCAACCACTACATATACGCAGACGATATCATGCTCACCTTACCGATAAACACAAATAATCCCACTTACCAGAACTTATTAAACTGTATCAGAGAGGCAGATACATGGCTAGAAAATAATAACCTCAACATCAACCTAAAAAAAACAGAAGCAATGTTTGTGTCAAGAAAACCAGACACTATTCACCCAGAAACCATAACAATCAATAACACCAAAATTCCAGTTAAAAAAAGAGGTAAAATACTTAGAGATTATACTAGATCACACACTTAGTATGCTCCCTCACATAAAACAAACAGTGAAGACTGTATTCTGTAAACTTAAGACCATACAACACTTAAGACTGCTCCTGGACATACATGATTTCAGATCTGTTATCAGCACACTTATCACTCCCCATTTCGACTATTGTAATAGTCTCCTAATTGGCCTCCCACTCACAAATACCAACCTACTTCAAAGAGCTCAAAACATCTGTGCCCGAGTAACAACAAAAGCTCGCCTCACTGACCACATAATTCCCATTCTCGCTGAACTACATTGGCTTCCCATAAATAGCAGAATATCATATAAAATACTCTTAACCACATTTAAACTACTCAACGGCATCTCACCCTCACATCTAACCACCCTCCTGCATGCTCCAATGGAACTTAGAACCCGCAGGCAAAACGCAACTTACTCACTAGACATAAAAATCCACCGCAAAACAAAGAAAACCACAAGCTCCAGAGCCTTCTCATATGCAGCCCCCACCCTATGGAATAAACTACCACTAAGCCTCCGCAAGATAAAAGACCTTCATCTATTCCGGAAGGAACTAAAAACACACCTGTTCACAGAACACTTTGCAAAATTTAAATGAATCCCCCCACCCTCCATAATACACCTCCCTAACAATCCACCATAACCCCGGATTGAAAAACCCCCAATACACCTAAAAAGAAAAACAAAAGTCTTTCAAAACTATCTGTATATAAAGTCCAACGATTAATGATGAATGTTTGATGTAAATAGTTACTGGCATTGCTATCGCCACTATTCTTGCTTGAGTTGACTTCAACTAATTACAAGATGTAAAAAGTTACTAAAATTGTTATTGTTCATGAAAAAGTTAACTGTATATAGTTAAGAAAATGCTGTTCCATGTAAAACTATGTCCAATATTTGTTATATGTAAACCGCCTTTGATCTCTGGAAAAAGCGGTATAGAAGAAAAGCATAAATAAAAAATAAATAAATAAATAAATGTATAGACTTCTATCATATCTCCCCTCAGCCGTCTCTTTTCCAGGTTAAAGAGCCCTAACCTTTTAGCCTTTCTTCATAGGAGTATCCTTCCATCCCCTTTACCATTTTGGTGGCTCTTCTCTGAACCTTTTCTAATAACGCTATATCCTTTTTAAGATACGGTGACCAGAATTGCACAGTCCCAGGCTTCTGCCCAGCTGCTGCTACTGTGCTTCCTTCAATGACTGCAATTAGGGCTGCATATCACAACCTGCAGTGCAACAAATGTTGGTGTGGCTTCATTTGTCCCTGTTGTTCTGGGCCCCTTGTTAACTAAAAGAAATTAAATACACAATTTGCATGGATTAGTCAAATTATAATAGAAATGCTAAAAATATTAACTCTTCTTTATTTGTGTTTAGGTCATCAGTTGTCGTAACGAATTAATGCATTCATCAGAAATGAAAGTTTCTTCTGACTGGCTGGACAAATTTGGAAAAAAGCTGCAGGATTTGATAGGTGAATTCCAGCATGTGCCAGAGATTATCGCAGTGAGAACAAGGATAGAAGAGGTAAAATGGATTATTGGCAGATGGTTTAAACTACCCCTGAGCTTTAGTCTCCAGAATGAGAAGGCAAAGCCTGTAGATATGGTGATGCTCTGACATCCACAGGCTGGTATTATGCACTGAGTTACTACTGAAAGAAAATGGAATAAAGAGCTCAGGATGTGTTCCCGGAGCTGAGCATCACGGCCCAGTAATGTTACCTAACCAGTATCGGCTGCGGAAAAAACACATTCTGTACTTCCTAGCCTGTCCCATCTCCTTAAAAATACAGAAATAAAGGTTAATAAACAAAATAAATGATAAAGTGATACATTTTTATTGGTCTAACGTTACATTTCTTGACTAGCCTTTTATAGTTGACAATTCTGAAATCTAATCAAAAAATGAATTAAATTGAGACAAAAAAAGGTACCAGTTTATATTATGCTTTTTGGTTTGTTAGCCTTTATTTCCATGCCTTTATACCACAGCCACAGTATTTAAAGAAATTGTGAGAAGAAACTGAGTTGTCATAAGCAGGAAATCTCAGCTCAGCCACACACCTTCCTCCTCATGGTCTCTTTTCTGCAGCATGGTTTTTACCTTGCTCAGTAAACACAGTTCTTTATCGTCCCTCCAGTCCAGTCCTGGTACTTGTAGTGGGTTGTCAACTCTCACTAGCAGCTTGGAGACTGAGCATGTCATCTTTGATGACATCATCACACATATGTAGCTGGCACCACCTACCAGCCCCAGTAACTCAGTCTCCAAGCAGCTGGAGAGAGTTGATCCCAGAATACTGGGCTCACTGAGGGACAACTAAGGAGCAGCAACCTTTTTTTTTTGTTTGTTTTTGGCTATGCGTATTTGCTGTGTTTTTTGGCAACTCAGGTTCCCTACCTGACTGCCTGGGGTTCGTTTGCATGATAAAGTTGCAACAAAAAGAAAAAGAAAGGGGGGGCTGGAAGGCAGCGATGGAGTGAAGTCTTTCTAGAGAAAGGGACACTTCCTCAGTGATCTATAGGCTGCTGCAGCGCCACCCAAACCCATAGGAGGATGAGGAGATGCAGTACTCTGTAACCCCTGCAGCACTGCAACCCCCCACCCCTCCACGAACCTTCCGCCGCTTAGCCAAAGCCGTGTCTGAGGGCTGAGCTGAGTGTGGGAAATGGACCGAAGGCCCGATTCAATCAGGTTGGTCAGGGGGCCAAAGGGGGATAAAAGAGGAGTGGGTGGCAGTGTGGGGTGGCCTCAGGGATTGGTTTTGGCACCGCCAGCACAGAGCAGCATTTTAAGCACCACGTGGCATTTTCTCTTGGGATTGGTAGTGCACAGAGTAGTGGAGGGAAGCATCTCGGTCGTTGGGGGGGTCTCTTCCTGCATGTTTTGTTATTTATTTTGCAATTCCCTGCCAGTATCAGCAATTTAGATTGAAGTTAGAGTGCTGCAGACATTCACTAAGGTAATGGTGGTAGTGGCAAGGCTCTTCAGCAAGAAGGTATTCTAGTACACCCTTACCTAGACAATTGGCTTATCAGAGCAAAGTCTGCAGAAGAGAGCGAACGAGTGATGGCACAAGTTTTCAAGTTCCTGCAAGGCTTCGGCTAGGTCATCAATTTTGCAAAGAACTGATTAGTGCCATCGCAGGACCTTGTGTACCTCGGAGCCTGTTTTCCGACGGGTGAAGGCAGGTTGCTTTACCAGTGGAGCGGATGGACACATTACAATGACAAGTGAGGCAATTCCTTCACATGGATGTCCCAATGGCTTGGTATTACCTGCAGCTCTTAAGGTCAATGGTGGCCATAGAGTTGGTGCCCTGCGTCTGGGTCCACATGAAACTGTTGCAGAGGGTTCTGCTGCGGCAGTGGTCAGCGCAGTGTCATCCTTTCATGCAACAATTGACTTGTCCGAGGGCGACGCGACTGGGGCTCCGGTGGTGGCTAAGACAGGAAAAGCTGTTGGTCAGGATGCCTCTGGAGTCAGCAGTTTGCATCCTGTTGATGGCGGATGCCAGTCTCTTGGGCTGGAGAGCCCATTGTCGGAAGGGTTGTTGGTCCTAAGAGCAGAGTACATGGTCCGTCAATCGGGTAGAGATGAGAGCAGTGTTCCTGGCTCTTCAGGAGTTCTGCCCATTACTACCCGGAGAGGCGGTATGGGTCTTCTCGACAATGCCACGATGGTGGCTTACATCAATCAGCAAGGGGGCACAAATAGCATGCAGCTTGAAAGTGAGATCGGTCCGTTGCTAGAATGGGCGGAAGGCAATCTGCAGGTGATCTTGGTGTTGCATGTGGCAGGCACAGACAGCGTAATGGCAAATTATCTCAGTCAGTTCCACCTAGTCCCCAGGGAATGGTCTCTCATTGAAGCAGTGTTTGCTCAGGTGGTGAGGTGCTGGGGGTCCCTGATCATGGACCTAATGGCAACCTTCAACTCAACCAAGGTGAGTCATTTCTTCAGCAGAAGAAGGGAAAGAATGTTGGAAGGATTGGACGCCTTCGTGTAGTGCTGGCCCATGGATGGCCCCATTTGTCTTTCCCCTGTGGGCCCTCATAGGCTGCGTAGTGCAGAGGATCGAAGTACACCAGGGTCTAGTTATTCTCATTGCCCCAGACTGGCCGCGGAGGCCGTGGTATGGCAACCTGGTCAGATTGACGATGGACCATCCATGGAGGCTGCCAGTTTGCCTGGACTTTCTAACACAAGGGCTGGTCCTCATGTCGCAAGTGGATTGATTCTCGCTTACGGCAAGGCTCTTGAGAGGGCGCAGCTGAGAGAGAGAGGTTATTTGGCCCCGGTGATAATGACCTTGCTAAAAGTCTCCAAGCATTCCACCTCACTATCGTATATCCGCGTGTGGAGGATATTTGAGGTTTGGTGTAGGTAGAATGACACTCGTCCTCTGTTGGCGTCAGTGCTGCAGGTGTTAGCATTTCTGAAGACAGGCCTAGAGAAGGGGCTGGCTTGTAGTTCCCTGCGGTTACAGGTGGCGATAATTACTTGCTATCGTGGTAGAGTGCAAGGAGTCTTCTTGGAGATCCATCCAGACATGCTACATTTTCTTAGAGTTGTCAAGCAGGTCCGACTGCCCGTGCGGCCGGTGGTACCATCATGGGACCTAAATTTGGTGTTATCGGCACTAGTGGCTGCACCTTTGGAATCAATGATGGAATATATGTTGAAGGATCTGATGTTAAAATCATATTCTTGATAGTTGTCTGTTCAGCTAGATGGATTTCTGAATTACAGGCACTCTCGTGTAGAGAACCTTTCCTGTTCATCTATAAGGAGAAGGTGGTGTTATGACCAGTGCCCTTTTTTCTTCCCAAGGTGATCTCAGTTTTTCACTTGAATCAGCTGGTCATTCTGCCAGTTTTCTCTGGAGCTAGTGGGGCACCTGAAGACCCTCTCCCGCACCTTCTGGATGTGCGCAGGGCATTGAGGCGATACTTAAAGAGAACGGAGTCCTTTAGGAGTTTATTCTGTTTGGGGGACTACGGAAAGGGGAGGCTGTTTCCAAGGCCTCCATTCCTAGATGGATTAAGGAAGCATTTCTTCGGCTTATCTATTACAACACAAGCCGGTACCAGTTAGGTTGAGAGTGCATTCCACAAGGGCACAGGCAGATTCCTGGGCAAAGGCTGGACTAGTCTCGCTGGCAAATATTTGCAGAGCAGCCACCAGGACATTGCTGCATACTTCTGTGAAGCATTAATGTCTGGATGTGCAGGCCGCAGGGGACGCGAGATTCGGGGTAGCAGTGATTCAAGGTGGGCTCACATGTCCCTTCGAGTATAGTACTGCTATGGTACATCCCACAAGTACTGGGACTGGACCAGAGGGACAATAAGGAAGAGAAATTAAGCCTTACCTGCTAAATGACTTTTCTTGAGGACCTCCAGTCCCGGACCCTCCCTTATTCTTCTGTGCAGGCGATCTTGGGCCCAAAAAAAAAATCAGTATGTAGGTGTAGGGTGTGTCAATTTTAGGGGTAGCTTTTTATTTTTCCAAAACTTTACAAATTACAAATTATGTAGCTTTGCATGCTGAATCTAAAGCTATCTTCAGAAACTACTTTATTTATTTATTTAACATTTTTTATATACCGTTTTTCTCCAATTCAGAACGGTTTACAGAGAACAAAAGTAACAGTGTAATACAGCTGTTTTACATGGAACAAGAACAGTAGTTGAACATATTTGAACATTTAGAAATTTAACAAAACTATATATACATTAAGTTCTGGATGTACAGTAGGGAAGAGGAAGTGGTAGGGGATGGTGGTAGGGTGAGGTGGGGATGGGGGTAAGGGGATGTAGTGTTTAAGGGGGGTGGATAGGGTTCTGAAAAGAGGAAGGTTTTTAGTAATTTTTGGAAATCTGAGTGATCATTGCAGCCTCTTAGGAAGGGGGGGAGGGCATTCCATATAGAGGGACAAGGCACGGTTGCATGTTGATTGAGAACATTTTTTTGTGCTGGGATGCATAGGATATTTATTGTGTTTGATCTTCGTGATCTAGTAGAGGTTAATTTTGGGAGGAGTGAATGTAAGCATGGAGCAGATTCATTGTGTAGGATTTTGTGGATCAGTGTGATGATTTTGAATTTTATCCTGACTTGTATAGGGAGCCAGTGGAGGTCTCTTAGGTGAATCTCAACTACATCAAATCACAGTTGAAATATGTGGATATGTGGACGTTCAAATAGTCTGAACAACACCTGTAGCCACATAATTGTCTTTAAATTAACTGCATGAATGACATTTTAATGTTATTTAACAAAATCCAGCAAAGAAGCCATATCTAGTTTGCTTCTGTTTCGGCTCATTAGCTTCCTGCTGACCATCTGACCCCTAATATAATGTCCCCTCCTCTCCTGATTGTACACATGACCAGCAGCATCAGTTGTCATTTTTACACACCTTTCTATGGACTGGGTGTGTGATGGCCAGTCTGGAACCACCATGGACTTGCTCAGAAATGCCTTGATCTCTGCTGTTGTCATGGTACAGGTAAGAGGAGGCTCGGAGACTCCAGAGCTCCAGTCAAGTAATTGGGTGAGTGTAGTTGCCACAGTGTTGATGGAGGGTGTTTTCCTGGGTCTCACATTGCTGTCTCCAAGCTGAGTCTTCTTATTTCTTTCACCTCTGATTTTCAGTATTTTCTCCACTGCATCTCCTCTCTCCTGTTCCTCTTCACTGTACAACATAGCTTGCAGAGCAGATTCACTGTAACCATACTAAGCTGGCCTTCTCACTGAAGGCATGACAATTTTCCTTACCTATTCACACTGTTTTTTCAACAGTTGCATCTAGAAAAGGAGATGCCTAGGACCTTGTGTCCAATTGCTATTTATTTTTATATTGAACCATTCACCATGTAAATCCCAGCACAGAAATAAGTAAGATAAATTGATAAATGAGGCACAAAAGGCATTAATATGCAGTGCAAACACATAAAAACTATTATCAGAGCTCTTAAACATAATTCAATATTTTTGCATAATTTCCTAGAAATTACAGCTAGATAAATAACATGTTACACAAAATTTAATGCTAGTTGATGATTTGCCACATGAAATTGTACCATTTTTTTCACTAGTGCTTTTTAAAATTATGACATTTCCAAGATTGACACACCCTAATGTAGGGGGTCTGGAATGTCTTGCAGTATCGCCCGCGACATGTTAGGGGATCAAGGACAGTCTTGGCCTTATGGTTTTCAAAGGGTGGAAAAGAAAAAGGAAAAAAGAAGTGAGATGAGTGAACGGTCTATTCGTCACTTGGACATAGTGTTGGGCGTCATACCCTTTTTATTGCAGGGTTCATACCTTTTTTTAGGTTAGATAAATCTGCCTTTTGGTCTTCGTTGGGTGAGTCTTTCTCCTTCCTTTGGGGGGAGGCTTACTTATTCGAGTTGATTTTGGGCGAATTGGAAGGTTTTGTTTCCCATCTTCTTAATTGTTGTTCCTGTGAGCTGGGTTGATAGGTGGTACCAGCTACCTATGTGTGATGATATCATCAAAGATGACATGCTCAGTCTCCAAGCTGCTAGTTAGAGTTGACAACCCACAAGTACCAGGACTGGACTGGAGGTCCTCAAGGAAAGTTAATTAGCAGGTAAGGCCTAATTTCACCTTTCCAGCAATGAAAGATGTGAATTACACAATACTTTGGAGCAATGCTTCATACTAAGGATGCTTCTTCATGTTGACTGCATGCTGGTGTTGATACCTTTTGGAATGTGGTGTCATTTTCCTGCTAGGGAGCATTCTGTTTTGCTTTCCCATTCTCAGCACCAAAGGGCTCTGTACAGGTCATGGTAATATGAGATCAAGGCTCTTTCCCTCAAGGCTTTAGATTTTTCCAGCTGTTGGCCTAAACACAGCCGGCCAATGATCTCGGGCTAATTGGCATGTCTTGCCCTACCAAGAAAAAGTTCTAACAATATAAAATAAAGGTGCAGCCTAGCTGTTAGAGCAATAGGTTGTAAACCAGGATTCAAATCCCCCTGGTATTCTTCGTGATTATGGGCAAATCACTTTTTCTTCCATTGCTCAGCTACTCACCTAGATTGTAAGCCCTTTTAGGAAGGGACTTCTTACATTTGATTTACTAATAATTCTGTAAGCTGGAGGCAGTGATGCCACTAGGCAATTTGGACGCCTAACTGAGAGCTCCCGGTGAGTCTGCAAAAAGATCCTCCCTTTTTTTTGTTAATAAAAAGCAGCTCTGGCTGACAGAAGTGACTGAGCATGACACCCTTAAGCCACCCATGTAGCAACGGCAACAAAGAAAGCTCCGTCAATTTGAAATCATTTGCATTTAAGGGTGGAGAACCCTTGGGTGCGAGATCCAGAAAAATGGCAGTGAATGGAAGTGCTGAGGGGGCTGAACTAACAGAGCAGTATTTATCAGTATTTAGGAAGAGATTGCCGCCCTAGCAACCGGCAACACATTGCTGGATTGGTACCACCCAGCTTGTCCCTCCCCCATACTATGGAGACAAAGTAATAAAAACACATGGTTCCAGATTCACTGAACAAAACCAAAGACTCCTGTTGCAGTATGATAGAAAATGTACACAACTTAGCCACATGCAGTACAATAACAACAAAGCTAATGTACAGTTAAAATCACTCCCCACAAGCCCCAGACCACATAACCACTTGACCAACAACTAACAACTATCTTCCTAAGCTTCCCTTGTCCAAAAACAAAAAGTCAGCTGTACCCTGTAGCCCTTTCCCCCATGCAGGAGCCCAGTCAATTCTAAACATAAAGCCTGTCAAAGGGAAGATCAGAAAAAAACACCCCCAACAAACCATGGTATAATAAAATTAAGACAGCCTCTAGCATTCCCTCCAAGGTGCACTCTAAGGGGTTGATTTTGTAAGGGAGACACAGAAAGTTATACACGCAAATCCCAGTTTTATAGGACTTAAACATGTGTGAATGGGCATTTAAATGCCCTCTTTAGGCAGCTGCTGATCTGTAAGCATTTGCATAAATCCTATCATGCTTACTTTCCATTTAGACTCCCACCCCCTTCTGTGATTAGATATTAAGGCACGTCTTTAAAGTAAAGTACACATGTACCTTAATTTATAAAATAAGCTCCATAGACGCACAGGAGTTCATAAAATTACCCTCCACAAGTTTGTCTCCTCATAAGATTCCTTGACAAAGCCCTGGTGACGTTCACAGCAAGGTTCTAGACGACCAGAAGAAAACCAGGTGTGGAACACCGAAGCGCTGAAAAGGAAATCCCAGAAGACTAGAAGTCATGGTAGGATAAAAATAAGCTCAAGGCCCAACCAAGAAAGAAAGACAAAAGAAAGGAAAAACAAATTCTAAATTCATAATTGATGAAAGAGAAAGTAAAGCAGCTCACTTAGATTCACTCTCAGGCAGAAAGATCTATAAGCAGACTTCAAAAACGTTTTGCCTCAAAGGCGCATGGCTCTTAACCGTACCCTTTTAACGGGTACACCACTTCCATTGTGGGGTACAGGAAATAAAGGTACCAGGGCTGGGGGGTGATGTTATCACTGATGTTAGTAGGTAGGGATAAGGCCTCAGTCTGTCAGGGCTAACCTGCAGGAACTGAATGTAAAGCAAGGGAACCAGCAATCCCAACATTTAAGAGATTTAGTACTTTGGCCCATTTAGTTAGCTTTTTCATTGTTACAATTTTTTTTTTCTACAGAGATTTTCTGGTTTTCATAGATTGCATTTGGACAGTAATGGATTTTTTTGTAATATGCTCCATGGGCCCAATATTTGGAAGGCATTTAAATAATTTACAGCCCAGTAAACTGTGTAAATGCCCTAAATCATTATATTCAACTGCATTTCCAACTCATTTTGCTAGACCGAGACAGAGAAAGATATCAGAAGCTTGATTGGCTGAGCCCTGGTAGATATATGGCTGCAGCCTTAGGGGTCAAATTCAGTATTTCTCTGTCTCCAGCAGATAATGGTTCCTTTTCTGAGTTTCTCTTAACAATTACTTTACTTTTGTGAATTATGCTTGACTGGACGTCTCCAGGGCGCACTCGAGGTGCCCCTCTGGAGTTCCCAGTACCAGCACATCACTTGAGCTGCAGGATTAAGGACCAGTGGAGCTTCCCTCTGAAGGGGTGTCAGCCTCCTCATGAGGACCTTTGCAGGCCGCCGGTAGAGAGAGCCTTAGTTACTCTAGCTCAACCAAGTTTAAAAAAAAAAGAAGGGTTTATTTGATGGTACAGTGATGCTTGACAGTGCAGTGCTGCTTGGCTCTCCTGCTCTTCCCGGTCTGCCGAAGGATTCGTAGTCAGTTTCAGCCCCCCCCCTCCCCGCTCGTCAATAGGTCTGCCTTTCACAGCCTCTGCCTGTGCCAAGCTCCTTCCCGCTGCGCCGTTGATTCACTTGGCTGCCTCCCACCTTGCTTAGCCTGCGCCGTTGCTTCACTAGTCTACTTCCCGCCTCGCTTAACCTCCGAATCCCTGTACCTGTCTGGGCAAGAGAACATCTCCTGATGGCGGCGTTCGTCTGGCAGGGCCATGGGGTGCTTCAGCGATGTGGGGATTTTCGGCGGGAAACTTCGTGGTGGCCATTTTATTTCTTCGAAAGGGCGGCCTGTGCAGCCTCAGTGGCCGTTTTTTATGGAAAATTTCATGGCCTTGATTTTGGGAATTCTCCTCAATGGTGCTTAGTGCAGGGGCATAGTCACCTAGATATTAGGCCCTGGGCGCCTAACAGCTCTCAGGGACTCAGTCTCTCACCATGTTTTCCTCTGCTTCTGCCTTCCGAGGACTTCAGGAGCCTTCCTCCAACTGAGGTCACTCTTCTGCCCCAACAGACCGCATCTGTCTCTCAGCTGCTGGAACATCTCAAATGCAACTGCTGCAGGACCAGGGCTTGCAGAACTTAGTGGCAAGCATGGGACTTCTGATGCAGGGATCTGGATCCTCCCTCCACGCAAAAAGCCTCGCGGGAGACTGTTTCGGGGTCCCAGGGTGGCTCCTAAGGGGGGCCTCCCACCCAAGGAGCTCGCATGGGCCTCAGGAGACTGGACAGAGGTGCCTGCCAAGGAGGAGACCTTTTCGGTGGAAGAGCAGGACCTTTTTGGGCGAAGAGCAGGACAGTTCATATTGTCACCAGCAGTGGCTAAAGAGGTGTTGGTTAGCTAGATACACTACTGGCCCTGACCTTTCTATGAAAGAAAGTGTAGTTGCGACTGAATGGTCAGGTTTAAACAAGGATTTATTCCCCTCCCGGGGTTTTGCTGGATTTCCAAAAATGATACAACTTCCAAACTCAAAAGGTAGCCATGCTTCTGGCATAAACAAATGGTGAAAGAAAAGTACAGCTTCTTGCTTAATAAAATCAAATAACAAAGCAAAACAGGTAATCAGATAAACAGCTGGGCAGTTTCCTCCGTGCACGCTTATTCTCTCTAGGCAGGCTTCTCTGCTTTTAACGTAGAGAGGTCTCCTCAGTAGTTAATAGAGAGCAGTCCATCTTTTCATCATAAGACAAACATTCATTTTGATCAATGCACATAGGCTCCTCAACTGCCTCGTCTTCTCTATGGCAAAGAGTTTGTAACTTCCTCCAGCCAGTGACTGGCTTCTCTTCAATACTCTCACCACGGTAAGGTAGATAATTATCTGGCACTTGGTAAAACTGCTTTGTAATCTTTCTACTGGGCTTTCCTCTTGGCAGTTTTCTGCCAGGCTTTAAATATAAACACTCAGATTCCTCATTCATGCATATATCTTCAAGCACTTCACTATCTCTTTCACAAGGATGTGAATATCTTAAAACATTCTGGCTTTCATTAGCAAAGAGTTTCTTACCAGCTGCTCTATGCTCTCCCCACTGACTGCTGTCTCTGGGAGATCCCTCCTGCGTCACTGCAGAGGGTTTTCTGTAGTTAAGCTCTCGGCTGGAAAATGGTTTTCTGCTTTGCTTCCAAGCCCTGCTTGGCTTCCTATTCCAGGCCTCACAGGAAACAGGGTTAGGCTGAAAGTGTTCTGACCTTTTGTTGAAGAGTTTCAGGTTTTCTGTAACCTGCCAAGTTTCACAAGCACTCTCTGCTTCTGAGTCTTCAAAACCTCCGTCAGCATTCATACAGGAGTCAAACTCAGCCTCTCTTCCTGGATTCTCTCTCTCCTGAACACGACCATAATCCTGCTCTCTTGCCTGTTCTCTGGCTTGCTCTCTGGCTTGCCCTCCGGCCTGATCTAACTCTGCTTGCCTGCCATGCTTCTTATTGTCTTACTTCAACAAAGGCTAACACACCTTGTTAATGAAGACGTGCGTTTATTTATAATACAAAGCAGGGATAACTTGAATTTCACTTATTTAACTTCTTAATTCGTACTTATTTAGAAAGGCAAGTAATTCATATATCTACCTATGATTAGTTAAAAAGATATCTGGAAAACTATTAGAATAAAAGCACTTAATTACAGAATAGATAACTAGAAAGATAATTACAGAAGAAGAATATACTTCACCGAAAGAGATTTACTTCATCCCTGTCACACTTCGATTGAATGGATCCCTGATTCAACCAGACAAGAGAGACTTCTCAATCGGGAGTTTCTCTAGGCAATGCGTCCATTCCTAGATGAATCCATTTCTCTCTCTCTAGCTGAAAACAGGTACCCATTTTATCCAGTTGCAAGAACAATCCAGTTATTTCCTATCATGTGACACATACGTAGTATAGAGTCAGTTATCCATTAAGCACATCCAAGACACTGGCCAGGTGCTTGAAAATGCTCAAGGGAACCCCCCACCCCCCCTGGTCTACATTACAATTGATGAATTCTTAGGAGAAATGTTTCCAAGGCAAGGTGAATTGTCCTGTTTTGTCCTGTTAATGGGTTTCAATTTGTCTGCTAGTAGAAAGGCTCCTAGGTGAAGTGTTCTTTTGTTCTCTGTAATGGGTCTCCATTTGCTTGCTAGGAGAAGGTCTCCTCCCTGATCTTTCCAGTATCTGTAGTTATGTAAATTGTTTCAACAGTTTCAAGTGCTCCTATTTACAGTTGAGGCATATTCACTACTGAGGCATAATCAATAGTGAGGCATAATCAAATAGTCAAAATTCATCTGTACCACATTCGGTCCTTTGACTATTGATTGTGCCTATAAGATACTGGTAACATTGTGGGAACTTTGGGTGGATGAAATATAGTAATGAAACTGGGTATGCATTGAATAAAACAACATATCATAATTAATAAACAAATACAAATAATTCCCCCAATGATTTGTCTGAGGCTACCCATACTGGGCAGCCATCCAAATACCCAATCCCACCAATTAACATTAATATCTTGTTTAATATCTTTGGCTAGTTCTTGCAAAGCTTGAATATGAGACTGAATGGAAGTAGCATGGTCAGTTAAATTAAAGCAACACATGCCTTCAAAATGTTCACATCCATAATTGTGTTTTAAAAGTAAATAATCTATTGCTACTCGATTTTGCAAGACTGCCTTCCTAGTACTACTTAAGTCAATAAATAATTCTTGTAAAGCAACTGAAGTATGATTAAGACTTTTTGCCATGGTGCAAGCTAAAGCATTAATTGTGCGAGTGTTATATAAGGCTAAACCAGGCACTCCTAGAAGGGAAACTGCTGCACTGGTATATTCTACTTTAGAAAGTAAAGTGACTTTTGAATCACAATCTGCGGGTATCATAGCTGTTATTGTTCTTCTCTTTCTAATTTTAGTTTTAGGAGAGGGTGGCATAATAAGTCCTAATCGACTAAGAGTGCAAGGCCCCCCTGTGAGATTTCCTGGAATATATGTATAAGTGGTATTACCACAAGACAATAACCACCCTATTGGCAGTTTAACATTTCTACCATAACTAGCTTGTACTATTGTATTATTACAATTCATAGTATTAGTTACATTTCTACATTTCCTAGTTGCATCACATAAAGTATTATATCAATGTCCTTGGCAATTTCTTGTTGCATCTTTAGTTGTTGGCATTTCGGTATTTCATCAGGATTACATGTCATGTTATAACATACATCGCCTGGGGCGATATTATGGGTGATTATTTGAGTCATGTTATCCCAAAAATTGAAATTAGTGGGACAATCTCTGCAATATTCGTATAGCATGGGGTGTGTCCTTATATCTTCTTCATTTGCCCAACTGTCATTTTGTGTAGTTTTAAAATAGTACAACAAAACTCGAGCTGGTGTGGGTATTGCAATCAAACATGTAGTTAACAGATCCACTGGATTACGCATGTCCGAAAGGCAAAAGTTAGAAATATTTAAAACTTTTCGGGCTAAATAAGTCCAGATATTCTGAGGTGGTTCGATCGCATCTGCTAAACGCTTGGGCAAGTGTAATTCGGGTTGGGTTACCACTTGCACTCTCCAGTAATAGACTTTCCATGTACCAAAGATCAGGCTGGTAATGAGTGCCTATGTCACTACATGGCATATGAAAGCTTGCTGGAACCGATCCCGGTCCTTGATAGAAATATGCTGGTTCATTGGTTCATAAGGTGTAGAGATAACCTATAATGAAAAGACATCATTTTATTCTCGCAGGTAACATTTGTTTGCTGGTATATATTCCCACTTTTCTTGTCCAGGTCTCATAATCAATATTATGTTATCATTCCCAGTGGCAATAACTTCTGCCTGCTCAGGTGGGTGATTTGGTGATTGTACCCAAATCCTTGCCCCGGTGTTTAAATTAGCAGATCCAAATCCAGCATCGCCTCTAACTGTTAGAGCAGTGGGGGCACTCCCCTTCTTTACTACTCCTCCATAAGTGGGGATGATAAGTAATTGGGCCACTCTGTCCCCAGTCTGGATCATTAAATCTGAGTTACCACTGTTCATTAGAATAATTTTTATCTCTCCTTGATAATCTGCATTAATCACTCCTCCAAGTATTTGTATGCCTTTCAGGGCCAATCCAGAGCGAGGGGCAATTAACCCAAAATGCTCAGGTGGTAACTGGACTCCTATTCCTGTTTCTATTAATTGCAAATCATGGACCTTTATTCTATATTCCTGCAGAGCATGTAAATCTAGTCCGGCTGCCTCTGGTGTTGCCCGATACGGGGCTAAGGCACCTTCTTTAATTTCCCAATATAGAATAGTGTTAGTGGCTACATAAGATTTGATTTGTAATGCGGGAGTCAACATCCTCATTAGAGGAGTTTCAGTTTCTGCAATTGGTCTATTGTTAAGGATCTGTAGTGCTGCAGATAAATGATCTCTCCACTTTTGCAGGGATCATTCCCCTAATTTCCTAAGCTGTTCTTTGAGCAATCCATTCATTCTTTCTATAAGTCCTGCAGCTTGAGGGTAATAGGGTATATGAAATATCCATTCAATGTTATGCTGTCTACTGTGATCCTGTACAAGCCTCCCTTTAAAATGAGACCCATTATCACTTTGAATCTGAAGAGGGATCCCATAATATAAAGTAATGAGGTCTAATGTTTTAATGGTGTTAATCTGCGTAGCCCTCTTACATGGATATGCCACTAAATACCCGGAATATGTATCCACAGCCGTGCATACATACTGACATCCCTTACTGGTAGGTAGAGGTCCTATGTAATCTATTTGCCATATCTGGCCTGGTAGTTTTCCTCGCCCTAAATGGCCATACACTATGTGTGGGACAGACCTGTGCTGTATATGCTGACAAATTGGGCATTGCAAGATAATTGTTCTAATGGCATCTAAGGGGATAGGGATTCCCCGTGTTTGTGCCCAGCGGAAAGTAGCTTTTTCACCTAAATGCCCACATTTCTGGTGAGCCCATTTTGCCATGCCCAGCAAGTCAGATTCTTTGGTGTCTGTTTGTGCTTCAGCAATTTTAGCTTGTTCATCAGTAATAGAGTTAAACCATCTGTCTAACGAATCAATAGCACAATGAGCATCTACATGATACACAGTTACCGTACTTAAAAGCAACATTTCCCAAATTTGCTGCCACAGTTCTTTTCCCCAAATTTCTCTTGAATGTATCTCCCAATTATTTTGCTGCCAGGTAGGTAGCCATGTGGCTAAGCCATTGGCTACTGACCAGGAATCAGTGTAAATATGACAAGTCCCTGGGGTCTCTTGTTTTAAAGCCTGAAATACTGCATAAAGTTCAGCATATTGGCTACTTTTCCCTTCACCTGTAGTTGTCAACAATTTTTTAGTAGTGGGATTGTAAGACACAGCCTTCCAACACCTTTTATTTCCCACATATTTAGCAGACCCATCAGTAAACCAAACATGATTTCTCTGTTCTGAGGTTAATTGTACAAATGGTTGTCCCCACTTCACTGGAGACTCTGTTGCTGTTAATTCATGATTTGGCAATTGCATGGTCTCAGTGTCCTTAAGAGGGGCTTGAGCTACCCTTTCATGTAAGGTAGCAGTTCCCCCTATACCAATTTTAGCTCTATCCTGAATATACCATTTCCATTTAATTATGCTTGCTTCTTGTGCATGTCCTATTCTGTGTGTCTTGGGGGAGCTCATTACCCACTGCATAATAGGAATTTCTGGTCTTAACATCACAGTGTGTCCTATGGTCACCTGTTCTGTATCCACCAAAGCCCAATAACATGCTAACAACTGTTTTTCAAAAGGGGTATATCTAGTCCCTGCTTCAGGGAGCTTCCTCGTCCAGAATCCTAGAGGTACTTTTTTCTTTCCCTGTTTCTGCCATAAACTCCAATTAGCATACTGTTCTTGTACTGATACATTGAGCTCGAGTTCCCCAGGTTGAACAGGCCATAAATCTAAGGCTTGCTGTATAGCTTGTTTAGCCAGTTCAAAAGCCTGCTGCTGCACATCTCCCCATTCAAACTCATATTTCTTCCTAGTTATTTTATACAATGGTGCCAGTATTTGACTCAAATGGGGAATGTGCTGCCTCCAAAAGCCAAACAGTCCAACAAATTTCTGGGCCTCCTTTTTGTTTCGAGGAGTATTAAATTCCATTATTTTCTGTTTGGCTTTTGGGAGCACTTCTCTATGACCCTGATGCCACTGTATGCCCAGGAATTTTACTGTCTGGGCTGGTCCTTGAATTTTTGCAGGGTTAATTTCCCAGCCCTTCTTTTTCATGTGTGCAATGAGAGCTTCAAGATGTTCCTGCACTATCTCTTGTGAGGGCCCCTGCATTAAAATATCATCAATATAATGTGAAATTTGTACCCCATCCGGAGGTGGGAGTTCATCTAAGTGTTCTGCTACAATCCTGTGACAGATAGTGGGGCTATGTAAATTCACATTCCTATTTCCACTTTTCTTATACAGCCCTCTTTTCTTATATATTTCCCACATGCTGTGTGTCAATTCCATCAATCTGTTCCTTTTTAACACCATCTTTAAGGAGAGCAGTAAACATATCTTTCCTGGATACTCTGTTGTTTATATTTCCCTTCTGTCCTTCTGATCTATTCTCCCTTCTGTCACCAGCACTGTACTTTGGACCCCACTCTCCCAATTCACCTAATTGTCTCACTGCTTCTATTACTTCTGATAAAGGATTCCCTGTTTGATTTATCAGTAAAGTCATAATAACATGTTTGTAAGCTGGTGGAGCCAAACGTATAATCTTATTCCTCATTGATGCAGTCATGGCACAATTCATTAACTGATCAGCTTGCCCTATAAAAATAGCAGTTTTCATGCCTTCCTCTTTAATGCGCTGAATAGCGTCACGCAAAGCAAACCATTGTTTATCATTTGGGGGCCAATCAGCTTCGGCAGGAAATTTAGCATTACATCCTTCTACTGCCAGTTGGAGTAAATTAGTCATATTTTGTGATATGTAATTACGAAACTGCTCTTGTATCACAGGGTCAACACTAATTAGACAAAATTTCCTAGCATCACCATGATCTAGCTGTACTCCTGCAGCTCCAGTTTCATAAATACGCACCATCCAGGTAATCAGTGATTCCCCAGGTTTCTGCCTAAACCTGTCCTGGATATCATTAATCTCTTGTTGATTAAAATCCTCCACAGTATCTAGATTAACTCCTCCAGGATTTTGGGGAGTACTCTGCACTTTCCTCCTATAAATCGGTTGTGCCTGATAGTTTTCATTACTAACTCCTTGCTCTTCCTCAGAGTTAGATGATTCAGTAGAATCCCAGATATTACCATCCCAGTCATCAGGATTCCAATTTACACCTGCTTTAGCAATAGACATGTGCACTTTCTTTTTATTTACTCTCCCCTTTTTTTTTACGATATTTATACTGGGCCACCCTGACAGCTGCTCTCTCAGCAACCTGCTGATAAGTATCTAATTTATCCGTCAACAAACGGATTTGGCATTGTAGCATTGTTATCATATTTTGTAAATCACAATTCTGTTTTTCAAGTTGCTCAATCAAATCTACTTTGCTGGATTTTGTCTGATGTATCTTACGATATGCAGACAGCAAAAGCCAACCTCTCCTCCCCAACACACTCAATTCTATCCCTTTTTCAACAGGTATTTTTTGCAAGCATGTAAGGAGATTTACAGGTTCCGCATCTTTTAAAACAGATTCCCAATTCTCACTTAGTCCTGAATTGCAAGACCATTCTCTAGCTAACATTTCATAAGGCGCCTGATCCCATCCGGGGATATTTACAAAATCTTTATCTTCCATTACAGTCTTTGTACTATTTACATTTTTTACTCTTCTTTTCAACATTGTTATAGCCTTTCTTTTTATCGCACCCCACTCCTGGTACCAAATGTCTTACTTCAACAAAGGCTAACACACCTTGTTAATGAAGACGTGCGTTTATTTATAATACAAAGCAGGGATAACTTGAATTTCACTTATTTAACTTCTTAATTCGTACTTATTTAGAAAGGCAAGTAATTCATATATCTACCTATGATTAGTTAAAAAGATATCTGGAAAACTATTAGAATAAAAGCACTTAATTACAGAATAGATAACTAGAAAGATAATTACAGAAGAAGAATATACTTCACCGAAAGAGATTTACTTCATCCCTGTCACACTTCGATTGAATGGATCCCTGATTCAACCAGACAAGAGAGACTTCTCAATCGGGAGTTTCTCTAGGCAATGCGTCCATTCCTAGATGAATCCATTTCTCTCTCTCTAGCTGAAAACAGGTACCCATTTTATCCAGTTGCAAGAACAATCCAGTTATTTCCTATCATGTGACACATACGTAGTATAGAGTCAGTTATCCATTAAGCACATCCAAGACACTGGCCAGGTGCTTGAAAATGCTCAAGGGAACCCCCCACCCCCCCTGGTCTACATTACAATTGATGAATTCTTAGGAGAAATGTTTCCAAGGCAAGGTGAATTGTCCTGTTTTGTCCTGTTAATGGGTTTCAATTTGTCTGCTAGTAGAAAGGCTCCTAGGTGAGTGTTCTTTTGTTCTCTGTAATGGGTCTCCATTTGCTTGCTAGGAGAAGGTCTCCTCCCTGATCTTTCCAGTATCTGTAGTTATGTAAATTGTTTCAACAGTTTCAAGTGCTCCTATTTACAGTTGAGGCATATTCACTACTGAGGCATAATCAATAGTGAGGCATAATCAAATAGTCAAAATTCATCTGTACCACACTTATACAGAGTTAGGGGCGTTTTTCTGCACATGTGCAAAGTGTTTCCTTCAGTGTTTGGGGAGTGTCTGTTGGCTGGGCGTGCCTTCAGGCCTCGTGGCTCAGCCTGCTCTGGTTGCCTATAGCAACTATGAAGCTTTCTCTCTCCCTTCCTGTCAGAGTCTGTGCTGAACTCTTCAGCTTTTTGTGTCTTAAAGCTATAGGGCAGATTTTCGGTGTTACAATATACTATCAGACTCTTTTGCAAGGACAAGCTCCCAGTTCTGATTGCACAAGTAATAGACTCATTGCACTTCTCAGATTTGCATCCACAGGACCCAACGCCTCCTCAATCTCAGGCCGATCCCATCCTACAAGGCATCCGAAAGCCCTCTAGAGTTTTTCTGTTTCCTCCAGAGCTCTAACAGATGGTCTCCAGGAATGGAACGCACCTGAGGTGCCCTTGCGAATGGCACAGCATCTAGGACAATACTATCTCTTGTCTCCTGTGGAGCTCGACAAATGGCTTGCATATCCGAAGGTAGACTCTCTTGTGGCAGGGTCACCAAGCACACCACTATCCCGGTGGAGGGCGATGCAGTGCTTCGGGACCAACAGGATAGGAAAGTTAAGGGGCTCCTCAAGATGGCACATTCCTCCTCTACTCTGGCACTCCAGGCCTCCGT
This sequence comes from Ichthyophis bannanicus, assembly GCA_033557465.1. NCBI lineage: Eukaryota > Metazoa > Chordata > Amphibia > Gymnophiona > Ichthyophiidae > Ichthyophis > Ichthyophis bannanicus. Next base: position 919,975,791 of record CM066035.1, on the reverse strand, counting down.
TTGTGGAGGTTTGGCAGTCTGGGCCCTTCTGCGATAGATCCAGAGTTTGCTGGAGGACCCAGCATTTTTCCGCTTGGAATCGGTTATGGCATTCTTAGTGGATGCCTCCTACTATCTGCTCCGTCTTTCAGCTCGCTTAGTGGCCACATGACGGTAGCCCGTCGCTGGCTCTGGCTGTACCAATGGTCAGCTGATGCGGCCTCTAAGGTATGGCTCGCCAAGCTCCCCTTTAAGGGTAAGCTACTCTTTGGCGAGGACCTTGACAAGCTGGTTAAGGACGATGGTCCTATCTGCTCTAGACAATGGTCCTACCCGCCATCCTTAAGTATGTTTTTTTGCTTGTCACGCCTATATGATGGTCAAATGCATCTAGTTTTAATTTGATATTATTATTATTATTTTTATTATTTATTCATGGTATTATTGGTCAACCAGCGTTCCAACACTATTCGTATTATATATTATTTATTATATATTCATTATATAATTTTAATTATTTTTAAGACACAATTTTACTTATGTCTTTTATGTGTCTGTTTGATGAATCTGTTTGTTCCTTCACTTTTAATATGTTATTTATGTTTTTATGTTTATAGTAAATTTTACCTTTACAACCCCTGACGAAGGTTACGAAACACGGCCTGTGTCGGGTTGCCTAGGTTTGTGAGCTAATAAATTTGTCTTCCACATATCTCACGTCTTGGACTGTGTTTGTGCTACTAACGTGAGTACTGCCTACCTGTTGGACAGTCCTCCTCTTGTGGACCATCCAGCCAGTCCCCCCTTTGGAGCAAGGGGCAGGCCGATACTCCATTTACTTTGTGGTGCCCAAGATGTATAGACCATTTCATCCTATTCTGGATCTCAAGAAGATCAACTGGGCCCTTTGGGTACCTCTGTTTTGAATGGAGACCCTACGGTCAGTTATTTGAGCGGTTCAGAAAGGGCAATTCCTCGCTCTCTTGACCTGGCGGAAGCGTACTTCCACATTTGCATCCGAGAGGATCAGCAATGTTTCTTACGCTTCACCATTCTTGGCTAACACTTTTAATTTTGCACTTTGCCCTTCGGCCTGGCGACAGCTCCACACACCTTTTCCAAGGTCATGGTGGTGGTGGCAGTGGCAGCCTTACAAAATCAAGGCATTTGAATACATCCCTATCTGGATGATTGGCTCATCGGAGCAAACTCCTTTTCTGAAGCCTGCCAAATTGTAGCCCGTGTGGTGTCCTTCTTGGAGAGTCTCGGCCTGGTAGTCAATCATGCCAAGAGTTGTCTACGGCCATCTCAGGCCGTGGAATTTCTCGGAGCCCGTTTCGATACTCAACAGAGGAAAGTCTTCCTGATGCAAGAGTGTTTCTCAAATCTCATCACAGATCCGGGGATTTCTCATGCAAAGCAACCCCTGAATGTGGGATTACCTGCAAGTTCTTGGGTCCATGGCAGCCACCATCGATGTCGTCCCTTGGGCTCGGGCGCACATGAGAGACCGCCAGCAGTCTCTTTTCTCTCGCTGGTCCCTTGTCTTGGAGGACTACGACTGGCGGTTACTGCTTCCCCGCTTGATTCAAATCGGTCTTTGGCGGTGGCTCTTGCTGACCATCTGCTCCATGGCATTCTCTTGGAGAACCCTCACTGGATTTCAGTGACCACTGATGCTAGCCTCTCGGGCTGGGGAGCTCATTGCTTGAAGCAGACATCTCAGGGGTCTTGGACATTGGAGGTGGGTTGGACCATCAACCGCCTGGAGGCACGGGCGGTCCACCTAGCCCTTCTGCACTTTCTACCACTCTTGCACTCTCAAGCTGTCCGTGTCATGTCTGACAATACAACCACAGTGCTGTATCTGAACACTCAGGGCAGAACGAAGTGTCCAGAAGTAGCCAAGGAGATGGCCATTCTCTTTCCCTGGGTGGAACAACATCTGTTGGCTCTGTCGGCACAGCATATCACCGGGGTGGATAACATACAGGCGGACTTCCTTGGCCGTCACCACATCGACCCTGGCGAATGGGAGTTGGCGCCATTACTTCGGCCAGGAGGGTCTCTGAGCTGCAAGCTCTCTCTTGTCAAGATCCCTTTCTATCCTTTTCCATGGAAGGAGTCATTCTCCAGGTGGTTCCATCCTTCCTCCCAAATGTTCTTACATCCTTCCTTTTAAACCAGCCTATTTCATTACCTGGCTTTTCCAAAGAACAATGTCAGGGACGCAACCAAGGGCTCCATGCCATGGACCTCAGTAGGGTTTTATTTCGCTACCTGTGGGTTATCAATTCCTTCTGCAAGTCGGATCACCTTTTTTAAATTTTTTTATTTAGAATTTGTAAACCAAGCAAACAGAATATATCACAATTATCCAACGTTATACATTATCTAACCAACAATTCCAACAGCCTCAAACAAGCATTCCTGAACAGGCTACACAATGCTTCAATAATTTTTCCCTCCCCCCCTTTTCCCCCGCATCCCCCCCTACTCCCCCACCCCCCCTTCCCCACCCCTTACCCCCACCTTCCGCTCCCCCCTCCCCCCCACCCCTTACCCCCACCTTCTACTCCCCCCTCCCCCTCCCCTCTCCCACCCCACCCCCTTCCCCCCCTCCTTCCCCCCCTCCTCCCCCCCCTCCTCCCCCCCCCGCCTACCCGGATCACTTCTTCGAATCTGCTCGAAGGTACGCCAGCACCTTGCTCCATTGCTTCTCAAACCGGTCCATCTTTTTTCGCTTCGCAGCTGTTAACTTTTCCATTAAATATACCTGCCTCAACCTCTCCACACAATGGGCCACTTGTGGGGCTTCCTTCTGCTTCCATCTATAGGCCACCTCACAGCGGGCAGCACTAAGGCAAGCCACTATCTGCCTCTTCTCCCGTTCCGGCCCCCCCTCGCTCCACCACCCCATCAAATACCCACTGGGGTTGAGGGTCACCTCTCCGCCGCCCACCACCTCCTGAATCCATTTCTGAATCTCCCCCCAAAAGCCCTGTATCTTTGGGCAACTCCACCATATGTGGAAGAAGGTCCCCTCCCCCCCACAATCCCTCCAACATCCAGTAGACACGCTTGGAAACATCTTATTCAAACGCGTGGGCGTATAGTACCATCGCATCACCACCTTGTTCCAATTCTCCCTGATGGCCACCGACAGGGGCAGGTATCGCACCTGGTCCAGGAGACTTCTCCACTGCCCCTCCTGCAGCTCCCTCCCTAAGTCCCTTTCCCACTCACACATGTACCTATGCTTACCAGCCCCTGGCCCCTGTATCGCCCAGTATAACGCCGAGGTTAGGCCCGCCGAAAGCTTCTTCCCATACCACACTACCTCCAGTGGTGTATAGTCGCGGTCCAGCCCATCCTGCCCTAATTTCTTCCAAAGAAAATGCACCACCTGCCCATAATAAAACCTATCTGCTTCGCGCCGGCCATACGCCTCTCTCAAATCTGCAAAAGGGACCCACTCCCCCCATCAACAAACTGATAAAAATACTTCAGTCCCCCCCACGCTCACCTGCGATATCCCCTCCCCTCCCGCCCCGGGCAGAACTCTGCTGTGTGGCACAACTCCCTCATTAGTGAAAACGAAGCCCCTTCCCCCTTCCGCTCTTGGCCCCTAATTTTATCCCACTCCCGTAAGACATGCAAGACGTAGGGACTATCCCCCTCCGTTAGTCCCCGCTCCCCCTTCTCCATCCAAGGGAAGCAGGCCAGCCGCTGCCCTAGTCCACTCCCCTTTTCCATTTCCACGTAGTTCTGCTCCCGCCCTTCCCTCCAGTCCATCACATGGTGAACCTGTGCCGCCCAATAGTACCCCTGTAGGCTCGGCACACCCAGCCCCCCTTCCTCCCTACGCCTATACATCACTGCCCGCGCTATCCGGGGCGGTCTCTTCCTCCAAATATACTGATTAACCTTCCGCTGTATCCCTTGTAGATGTGCCCCCGGGATGGACACAGGCAAAGCCTGAAAGTAGTACAGCAATCTCGGGAGCACATTCATTTTAATCGCCGCTATTCTGCCCAGCCATGAAATCTTCATTCGCTCCCAACGTTGCAGGTCCCGCTCTACCTCCCTCCATAGGGCACTATAATTTGCCTCATACAACCCCCGTGGCGTAGCCGTAATGTTGACCCCCAGGTACCGAATAGCTTTCCCAGCCCATTTAAAGGGGTATCGTGCCCGCAGTCTCTCCGCCATCGGCGTAGTCAGGCTAATACCCAAGGCTTCCATCTTATCGGGGTTCACTTTGAACCCGGAAACTGCTCCATACCGTCCCAGCTGTGCCATAATCTCCGGTAGGGACTCCTCCGGCTTTGTCACAACCAGCAGGACATCATCCGCAAATAAAGAGATCTTATGGTGAAGCCCCCCCCTCCGCAACCCCCATATCTTCCCATCACTCCGAATGGCCTGGGCTAGGGGCTCAATAGCTATAGCAAACAGCAACGGCGACAGGGGGCACCCCTGGCATGTCCCCCTCTCCAGCTCCAGGGCCGCCGTATACCGCCCGTTAATCCGCACCCGCGCTTGGGGTCCCTGGTATAAGACTTGCACCCATCGCAGGTACCTTGGACCCACCCCCATTTTCCTCATTACCCCAAACAGGAACCCCCAGTCCACCCTATCAAATGCTTTCTCAGCGTCGATAGAAAGCAGCATGGCCGGCTCCCTCTGCTCCCTCGCTCCCCAGATGGCCTCCAGAGCACCCTTTTAATGTTATCAGATGCCTGCCGCCCCATGATGAATCCGGTTTTGATCCAGCCCTATCAACCCCGGGAGCAGTCCAGCCAGTCGCCTGGCCAACACCTTCGCTATAATCTTCACATCTACATTCAGCAATGAAATTGGGCGATAGGATCCACATTGCATCGGGTCCCGCCCCCCCCTTCAATATAACAGTAATCCCTGCTGTCAGCATTTCCGAGGACAGATGCCCCCCTTCCTGCTGTATCCCATTGGCTACATTCACCAGCCTGTCTAACACTTCTTCCCGGAACGTTTTATAAAATGCTCCCGTTAGGCCATCAAGAGGGGGATATCACTAGGGCCGAGGTGGAGCAGGCCTTCCCCTGCGGCAGCTCCCCCAAGGCCTGCTCCACCTCGGCCCTAGTGATATCCCCCTCCAAACCCTGGATGTCTGCCTCCCCCAACTGAGCCAACTCAATCCCTTCCAAATAATTCTCCCCCCGCTCTGTCCCCCCTCCCTCCTTCTGGTATAGCTTCCGGTAGAATCTACAAAATTGCTCCCCTATATCCTTTTCTGCCCGTAATATCTCCCCCTTATCCCCTTTTATCCCATCGATGGCCGTCTGCTTCTCCCTTTTCCCTAGTTTGTTGGCCAGCATTCTGCCTGCTCGATCCCCCCACTCATAGTAGCGCTGCTTTACCCTCTCTAGCTTGAACCCTATCTCCTCAACCTGCAATTTGTGCAGCTCCATCCGGAGCTGCTATAGCTGCTTGAAATCCTGTCGATTGCCGCGGGCCTGGTATCTCTCCACCACCTGCTTAATCTCCCTCTGCAGGGCCTCCTCTCGAGCCTGGCGCTGTTTTTTATATCTGGCCGCCCACATCACCAGCCGCCCCCTCACCACTGCCTTCATCCCTCCCCAAAGTCCCACGCTGCCCACTTCTCCGTTATCATTGATTGCCCAGTATTCTTGGAGGCAGCGCTTAACATCCTTCACCACCTCCTCCTTCCTCAATAGGCTTTCGTTAAGCTGCCAAAATCGCACTCCCCCCTCCCCCCGACCATGTCTGATGGTCACCCACGTTGGTGCGTGGTCAGACCAGGTAATATTCCCAATCGCTACCTCCTGGACCTGGCTGCTCCACCAGCCATCCATCAAGAAATAATCAATTCTACTGAAGCTATCATGGGGGGATGAGTAAAAAGTATACTCCCGGCTCCCCTCATGATACTGCCGCCACACATCTCTCAGATTATATCTCTGCATGATGCGCTGCAGCACTCCACGGGCCTGGTTCCTACCATCTCACCCCTGGGCCTGTCTGTCCCACTTCGGGTCGAGGGCCAGATTGAAATCGCCCCTGAGAAGAATTCTCCCTTGGGCATGCTGAGCCAATAGGGCACTCACCCCATTCCAAAACTGGGCCTGTCCCACATTGGGCGCATACACGTTAACCAAAGTAACGGGTTCCCCCTCCCATTCTCCCCCCAACAACAACACTCTGCCATCCTGGTCCCTTGCTTCAACTCTCACCCTGAAGGAACTGCCCCGTCGCACCAGTATAGCAACCCCCCCTTTCTTGCTCGCCTCTGCCCCCCTTATACCCCCGAAGTACTGTTGTGGGTACAATGCATGGCGTAGCAACCCCTCATTTTTCCTCCGCAAATGAGTCTCCTGCACCAGCACGATCTCCCAGCCCAATCTCGTAACCTCCCGGTACAATTGGTGCCGTTTGCGGGGTTCATTCAGCCCCTTTGCATTGATTGACCCTACTGTTCCCCTACCCCCCATAGCAGTCCCCGTTCCCCCCCTCCCTATCTGCAATGTGCCGGGCTTCTCCCTTGCCCCTCCCCCCCTCCCCCCTCTCCTCCTCCCTCTCCTCCCCCCCTCCCTCCCCTCCCCACCACTCCCTCCGGAGCCTTCCCCAATGCTCCCGGTGACTCTCTCCGTGGCATTCGCTCATGTCACCCCACCCTCTCACGCCCCCCTCTCCCCCACTCACCCCCCTCCCCCTGGACCCCCTATAACGTGTAGCAGCAACACTCCTGCCTGCCCAACTCCTTCCCACACGTTACCAATCCCAGTCCCCAGCCTCCCTTCAAGTATCCCCCCCCCGCCATCCCCATTTCCACCTAGCCCCCCCTTAAACATGCCTGCACAGTCCCACTCATACAACCCAACAGCAAACAGATACTCAAACAAACCAGTCCCAAGGACCAAGGAGCCTTATACAGGTTCCTCCAAACACAGTGAATTCCTCCCGCAGGTCTCCTCTCCCCTCAGTCCCCTGCAGCCTCTTCCACCGCTCTCGGCGAAGCCTGCTCTCTGGACAGTCTAGTGAGCCGCCTGCTCTTGCTCTCCACACGTTGCCACTTCGTCCCCTCACTCCTGTGCTGGGCTCTCTGCTCCCGCGGCTGCCCTCGCAGCTGGCTCTCCGGGATGTTCTTCACTCCCAACTCTTTCAGCACCTGCCAGGCCCCCTCTGCCTTCTGAATTTTGCGCGAGGTGCCCTGCACTGTCACCATTAGTCCAAAGGGATACAGCCATTTGTACCGCCATCCTTCTCTGCGAAGCAGTGCTGTGATCCCTCTCAGCTCCCACCGCCGCTGCAGCGTGCCTGCAGACAGATCCTGATACAGTTTGATCGTGGCACCCTCCCACTTAAAGGGCCCTGCCTTCCGTGCTGCTGCCATTAGCTTCTCCCTCGCCTTGAAGGAGCTCAAACAGGCAATGATGTCTCTGGGTTTATTGTCCCGAGCGGGGCCAAGGCTTCGGTGGGCCCTCTCTATGCTCAGCTGCAATCTCTCCCCCTCTCCCGCTGGCTCCACCACCTGCAGGAGGGCTCCAAAAAGCTGTAGTAAGGTCTCCTCACAGTTCTTGAATCATTGTTCCTCTGGCACCCCTCTCACCCGCACATTATTCCACCGCGATCTGTCCTCCAGGTCCTCAGCCTTTGCCTTCAGGAGTTCTTGCGCCTGGGCCAGCTCAGCCCATCCCGCTCGCAAATCTCCCAGCGTGGCCGCGTGGTGATCTAGCGTCTCCTCCGCCCCTTCCACTCTGGCCCCCAGCTCCTTCACCTCCTGTCGCAATGGGCCCAGAGTCTCCTTCAGCTCCTTCTGGTACCGACTCATTTCGGCCTTCAGCTCCTCCTTAAAGTCAGTCAGTCATGCCTTCAGGCCTCCTAGAGAAGCTGGATCCAGGCTCTGCTCGCCCTCCGAGTCGGAGCGCTCTCCTCCCTCCTCCGCCATCTTGCCAGCATGGTCTGCACTCTCCGTATCCCCCGACATCGCGTAGGGGGAACGGTATTCCGCAAGGCGTTGCTTCACCGACTTGCGCTCCGACGCCTTGGTCATCTGCCTTCTCCGCCCGTCTCACAGTACCAGGTTAGGGTCGCTTTATTTTTAGCTTTCGCTCCGAACGCCGCAGAGCTCGCTCAGAAAGCCGCCATCCTGCTTCCTGACGTCACCGGAAGTGTCGGATCACCTTTTAATCCTTTTTTGTTGGCCCTCGCAGAGGACTTGTGGCCTCCAAGGCCACTATCGCCCATTGGCTCCGCCAGACCATTGAGTCTGCCTATATCTTATGGGGAAAGCTGATACCCCCAGGACTCTGAGCACACTCCACTCAGTCTCAGGCGGCATCATGGGCAGAGCACTCGCACGTGTCTCCCCTCGACATCTGTCGAGCGGCCACCTGGTCCTCCTTGTCCATCTTTGGCACTATTTCCTCTTTCTCCAAGCCCGAGATGTGGCGCATTTTGGGGCCATTGTGATGGCAGCGACTGTCTCTTCCCACCTAGGGATGGCATAGCTTGGGTACTTCCCGCTTGTCTGGACTGGTTTAGCAGGATGAGTTGGAAGGAGAAATTTCATTTACTGTTAATTTCCTGGAATCCTGCTAGATCAGTCCAGCTCCCACCCGCATTATGTTCCTTTGGACAGTCTGTATGTTTTGAGGCAGCCTTGTTAGCAGAGTCAAGGACCACGGTCCTGCATAGCTGATCGTCTGTCATGCCCCTGAATTAGGGTTTCATGTATATAGTTTTGCATTGCACGACAGCACTTCCATGCTGGGTTCTCTTGCTTAGTTTTAAATTTCCTGTTATAGTGCTTTGCCAGAGTATACTGAAGGCGACCCCTAGGGATGCAGCCATTTATCTACCAGGGCTCAGCCAATCAAGCTTCTGGTATCTTTCTCTGTCTCCAAGATCTTCTGATTGGTGGACTTTACCCATTTGTCTGGACTGGTCTAGCAGGAAAGGAAAGGAAATTAACGATAAGTGAAATTTCTCCTTACGCGGTTAGTGCTGTTGAATATCCCCTTCAAAGCCTGTTACATGCTCCGATGCTCTGCTGTTAGCATCGGGGCATGTTGGGGGCGCTCCAGAGCAGAGGCAGATACTGCTGTTAACAGGATGGTGGCGATATTGCACCAGTACCCGGTTAGCGATTCATGGCTAAAACTAGGCCAGCTTTTGGCTCACCTAGTTTTAGCTGCAGATAGCAATATCGCTGTTACCTGGTTAGCCTCAGTGGCTTCGGGGCATGTGCAGGAATGCCAGATATTCAGTGCCATCACTGCAGCATTGAAGATCCAGTGTTAAGGGTCAGTGGGCAGGGCTATGCACCGTAGCAGTATATAGCCTGCCCAGCTGAATATCTGGCCCCAAGATTTTCTTGTCTCTCTCCAAATATTTGAACAAAGCTTTTTAAAATCTTGTTGTTTGCTCTATTGTCCCCCCCTCTGAGATCCTTCCCCCCTTCCATTCTCTCCCCCTCCCACCCCCTCGTTTTCGCATATGTGGGGTTCCTTCCACCCACTTACCATTACGGAGCTCATCAAATCTATTTCCTCTTCAAACAAAACTACCTCCTCTCTCGATCCCATTCCCTCATCCTGGCTCCTCACTCCTTCACTTGCTCTGCTTCCCTCTATCCTCTCCTTGATTAACACTAGTCTCACCACTGGTACTTTCCCACAGCTTTGGAAGCATGCACTCATACGTCCTATTCTCAAGAACTCCTTCCTCGACCCTCTCATTCCTGCTCACTACTGACCCGTTTCTCACCTCCCTTTTCTCTCTAAAATACTCGAGAAGGCAGTCTTTGCACAACTCTCCCACCACTTGGACTCTATTAATTTTCTTCACCCTCGTCAATCAGGCTTCCATCTGGTTCACAGCGGGGAGACAGTCCTTCTTGCCTTTCTTAATGAACTGCATGTTGCACATGACCATGGTGACATTTCGGTGGCGGTATCCTTGGACCTTTCTACAGCCTTTGAGCTTGTGGATCACTCTCTTCTCCTTTCACGCCTCCGTGATGCTGGCCTTCGTGGTACTGTCTATCGCTGGTTTCACTCTTATCTTTTCTCCCGGTCCTATTCTATCCTGTCTCACTCCTCTTTGACCCCCTCCTCTGCTCCTATCCCTGTGCACTGCGGTGTTCCACAAGGCTCCGTCCTTGCACCTCTTTTATTCAATATCTTCCTAGCACCCCTTGCCCTTCTCATTCAGCAATCTGGGATACCAGCTTTCTATTATGCAGATGACCTTGTTTTTCTTCATCACACCTCTCCTCTTGAGCCAGATCTCTCCCCTCTCAACTCATTCTTCTCTCTGTTGCCGACTGGCTTTCCACAAACTGCCTTCACTTAAATCTCTCTAAGACTCTTGCTACCTGGTTCCCCCATAGTAGTCCCTGTCCACAATTAGCCCCATCCTTTGCTGGCTCTTCTATCCCACTAGTATCCTGCTTTCGGTACCTTGGTGTTCTTGTTGACTCTAATCTCTTTTTCCATGATCACATTTCCCATGTCCCTAAAACTTGCTTTTTCTACCTCCGTCAGATCCGCGCTGTTCGCACCTTTCTTACTGCCCAAGCCCTCACCACTCTTGTTCTTTCCCTTGTCATTTCTCGCCTCGACTTCTGTAACTCTGTCCTTGGCGGTATCCCTCAATCTCAGCTTTATAGGCTTCAACGCATTCAGAACACGGCTGCCCGCTTTCTCACCCACTCCACTCATTTTGACCACGTTAGTCCTCTCTTTTTGCACCTCCACTGGCTACCTGTTGACCACCGTATTCTCTACAAACTCCTTACCCTTGTGCACCAGGTCCTCTACACGCACACCCCTCAGTATCTGGCGCACCTCATTCAATCTCACACTCCCAGTCAATACACATAAACCGTCTTCATCTCCCCTCCCCCTCTCGAGCCCACCTGCAGTCTACTCACTCCTCAGCTTTTTTCTTCATTGGCCCTGCACTCTGGAATTCACTCCCCTCTTCTCTCCAACTTGAACAGAACCACCGCACCTTTAAAGCACGCCTGAAGACTCACTTGTTCTCCTCTGCCTTTGACCTCCCTGCACCTCCTGTGCGATCTCTTCCCATTGCCCCTCAGTGTCTCTGTTCCTTTTGTCTAGTACGTATGGCCTGCTCGCTGTCCTGTTTATATTGTAACTTCCTTTCTTTTTCCCTGGCCATTGGCCATGCTTTTGACGTTTTGTATTGTACACCGCTCTGTTATTATATGAAGGGCGGTATATCAAACCTAATAAACATCCTACCATCAGGCATCAGAACCATCAGTGACCAAACGCCCTACCATCAGGCATCAGAACCATCAGTGACCTCTCCCAGTTCAGGAAGGCACTGAAGCACCACCTGTTCTTGCAGCACTACGATGTTTCAGACACCCTCCCATACCAACCCACCTCTACACCCCAGGCCAACACATTAAACCCATGCACTCCATAGTCTTAATCCGTAGAACTGCAATCTCACCTTGCACCTCCTCTCATCAAGAAATTACCTAGATTCATTTAAGCTCTACATATAGCTGCATTTAGTTGCTTTGTACATAGTTGCTTTGTACATAGTTCTCATGTTCTCTGTTCTCTGTTCCTTATCGGTCCTACAGTTCAGTCCTCCACCACTGGGTAGTGCACCTTCTCCTGCAACATGGAGACTGGACAAGTCAAACTTGTGACATCACCGGGTATATCCTGCTGGTCTTCTCCCATGATCCCCCAGTGTGTCCAGTCTCCATGCAGCATGAGGACATAGTGAGCCTAGGTGCTGGGCTCACTTGAGAAGCAGTTTAGGAGCAGTTAGTCAGGATTTGATTTACCTTGCATTTCTTTTGCCCTTCTTTAGGTATAATCCTGTAAATTGAATTCATTTTCATTTAATTTCATTTACTTTTACTTTATTTATTTTCACCTAGTCTGCCTTAGTGTAAAGGGGGGTTCTGTCCCTTTTCAAAGTTCACGCTGCCAGCTAGCCTCTCTGCTTGGGATTCTTCGGTCTCTGTGCCCGGTGATGATCTCTCCCCCAGGACTGTACGGGGGAGAGCTCTGTGGAACACCTGCATTTTGGCAGTGTCCATGTGGCAGATTCCCATCGCGGCGGGAGCCTCAGGCCATTCGAGGTTCTTTAGCCGGTGGGCCGGGGCTCGCAGCGTCTGCTACTTCTGGTGGCGCGAGGCAGCAGTGTGTCTGGACAGCTCTTCACCCCGCAGCTACAGTGGGGTAACTGCTGCATCCCGACGCCACAAGGGAGTCTCTTGAGTCCGCATGGAGGGGCTCTGAGCTCTTGCCGCCTCTGTGGTGTTTGGCACCAAACGGGCCTGCTTCGGATTGGTGCCATTTTCTCGGCAGGGCTGAGGCCTCGTGGCGGAGAGCGGAGCAGCCCCGCGTTTGAGCAGACGACGCTGTTCCACGCAGCTACACCCAGATAAGGACTTCCTTTTGCTGTTACTTTTAATTTTAATTCTAATTTTAATTTCCTTTTAATTTTAATTTCCTTTTAATTTCATGATAGTTTATAGTTCTTTGACTGCAATGTGATTGGTTTGGGTTTTACTTCTTGGGGGGTGCCTTTACCTTTGTCTGCATTCTGGCAGTTAGCGACGTCTGTCAGCAGCAGGTTTCCGTGCTAGGATTTGGCCATTCAGGGTCATCGGCGGCACAACCACCTACAAATTGAGCCCTTTCTGAAATTGTCATTTACATAAGGATGCTATTTCCATGTTTATACGCTTGGAAATTGTGCAGACAGCCGCTAAATGTCGTTATGCCATCTGCAAATTTGATCACCATGCTTGCTGATCTCTTTTCCAGATCATTTCAGTGCAGTAGATGTTACCAGATGCCAGTTCCAGTGCAGATCCCGAGACATTCCACTATTTACGGGTCTCCTGTGAGAAAACTGGCCATTTAGTCCTATTGTGTTCCTGTTTTTGATCCATTTCCCATTCTATAATAGCACATCATCTCCTTCCTCAGGAAAAGTTCATAAGGGGCTTTGTCAAGTACCTTCTAAAACATCCAGATACATATCATTTGGCTTACTCACATGTTTATTAACCCTTTGAAAAGACAGCTTGGTGCTGCTTTTCAGAACAAGTTCTATCATTTAACTGGCACTGAACTCAGATTCATTGGTCTGTAGTTTCCAAGATCGCCTTTGAAGCTCTTTAAAACAAAAACAAAAAAAAACAAAAAACCAATTAGTGTTACATTAGTAACTCTTCAATCTTTAGAGATCATTAATACTAATGTTATGATTAAGTCTGGCTGATATTATGAATGATCACTATTAGACAAAAATTAGCTAGGTTAAGACACTTTGATTTGGTTTTCTGCACTATGTTATCAGAGCGCAGCTTGCCCATTTGGCGGGAACACTGCCCATCTGGGCCATCTGGGGAAAGGCCCCTGCTGGGGATCGTGAGAAGTGTTGCTGGATGGCACAGTCCGGGGCTTAGTGTTCCAGGGTCCTGGAAGGGTTGATAGTGGCAGTCAGGCCTCCCTGTCTTTGCTATGACGGTCACCTAGGTTCAAGTGTCCTGTGTTTTGGGTGACAGGAGTGGGACACCTGGACATGTGGTGCTGGATGTTGGATAGGCTCATACTTCTTAGGTGCACTCTCCTTGAGTGCGTCTGCATGTCCGTGTTCCGTCTGTGATCTCATGCTCAGGTGATTGTTGCAGCAATGACAGAGATCGCTTGGGATATCGTGAGCGGGGTTGTCATGGTGTTGCATGGGGTTGCCAATGCAAGACGGGGCCATCCTGAGGAGTTTTGGGCCTCAGTCATCAGCTTTCCCTTCGGTGGCCCGGCTGTCCAGGAGGCGCCGGTACAGTTCTTCTCTGCCTCTTCTCAATGTGGGCAGGGGGGCTGGCAGATCTGGAAATTCACGTCCACTGCACGTTCTACTGTTTTACCTCTGTCTTGGGGTTCTGAGGTCATATATTCCCAATCATTTGTTTGGTGGGGTGCTGCTGTCTGTTGTGCAAGACAAGGTGGTCAGCAGTCGGAGGCTGTCGTCTATTCCCCTTACCCCTGAAGGTGCTCACAATTTAAGTTTTTTGTACCTGCGGAGGTGTATGTTGTTAAAGGCTAGCAGGCGCACGTGTGGGACCAGAATCCTCGGTTCTTCCGACCTTCCGTTGAGGTGCGCGTGTGGGGTTTACTCCCTTGGTCAGCTAGCAACTTGCTTCACCCATTGGGCCTTCCCTTTCCTCAAGGCATCGTTGTGTCCCACTTCTTCGTGGGGGCTCGCCGCAGGGCCTGGAGTTATGCTCAGCCGGTTCCAGCCAGGGCTGAGTCCTTAGGGGGAGGCTCCGATCCTAACGATACAGGGAGTGCTGGGATCCGTTCAACCAGGTTCCTTCGGGCCCAGCGTACGTCGTCTTTTGCTGGCCGGTTTAGGTCTTCGGGTCGTGGCGGTGCTCCGAGAAGACCAGTAGGCTGCACAGTGCTTGTCTTGGAGCAAGCGCGGGATATCTGTAGGTTCATATTCAAAGCCGTCCGGTTACATGTCCCTCCATTGTGGAATGCTGTACTAGTAGGCATACTTCATATGCTGGGCTTACAAGTTGGCTTCCGCGCTGCTCGGCATCAGCCAAGGTGACTGCCGGTTCAGGCTGTGGAGTCAGCCTGGAGGAGGGGCCTTGCGTTCTCTGGACAATGCCCTGTTCGGTTGTGTGCCTTGTGGCCCTTATGGAGTTGTAAAAAGGAAAAAAAAAAAAAAAAAAAGAATAATCAAACAGGAAAGCCTTCCTAATTGTCCCCACTTCTTTTTTATAAGGTTCTGTCCCTTTCTTCCGGGAGCTTGGCCGGAGCGTGGTTAGACTCAGCTACATTTTGGGGATCCTTTATGTACAAGGCGTTTTAGTGTACGCAGCACGCCCAGTGTTCCATCGTCTGACTGGAACGGTACGCGGTACGTCAGCCGTGGCAGGCGTTCACGGACACGGTAGCGGATCGAGCGCTGTAGGTGCTGTCTGAGATCTCCGGGATGGTGGCCTATTTCGAT
The DNA here is from genome assembly GCA_033557465.1 of Ichthyophis bannanicus. Lineage (NCBI taxonomy): Eukaryota > Metazoa > Chordata > Amphibia > Gymnophiona > Ichthyophiidae > Ichthyophis > Ichthyophis bannanicus. Next base: position 919,960,785 of record CM066035.1, on the reverse strand, counting down.
CGGCAGGGTGGAGTCGGTCGGGTGGTCAGGGTGGCCCGAGCGAAGGGACAGTGTGCGCGGTTGAAGCCTTGGCGGCCTGCGTTTCGGTGGGGACACTGTGGTGGCGAATGTCCTTAGTGGGGTCCGAGTGTTTGCCGGAGGAGTGAGATTGCATCAGGCGGTGTGCGTGCCGCGTGTGCTCAGATGCGGTCAGCCCATATTGGATCTCATGGCGACCTGTCAGTCTGCGGCGACGGGTCGATGTTTAGCAGAGGACATATGAGGCTACTGGATAGCGTCGACTCATTGGTACGGGGCCGTGGCCCGGTTCATTCTATGCCTTTCAGAGGTCATAGTGAAAATGGCCGACTGGGTCTGGTTGCTAAGATATGTGCTCTTCATTAGTCAGTGGGGACCATTACCAGTGTATTCTGCAACATTTGCGTGAGCTTGCATAATCTTTACTTGCAACCAATCGAAATACCTGTCCAAAACCAGTTGATGCAGTCACTACTTAAATTTGCCTCGCTTGACAGTAAAAAAAAAAAAAAAAAAAGACATTTATTTTATACCGATAGGTCACTCACAGCATATTTGGCGATTCCTCGTCCTGGTGTTAATCATGCAGATAATTTCTGCTCTAGTTGTGGTGATGTGACTTTTACATCACAAAAATGGCATATGACTGTGGCGGTTCAGAAAGCCTACAATTTATATTTTGGCTGCAGAATAAAAGATCAGGATAAAAGCTAGGCGCCACACATATGCTGCAATATATGTGTAGCAGATCTCAGGCTGTGGATGGATGGGAAAAGACCATCAAAGTCTTTTGCGGTTCCAATGATCTGGAGAGGGCCCATGGATCACGTCGGCGATTGCTACTTCTGCATGGTTCCTCCAATTCCGGAGGGCATATCCAGGTGATGTAAGCGGTTGGCCTACTGGCATTGCGTCGTGGGCATGGCTACCAGAGTCTCCTTTCTTTTTTGTCATACCATGTAAGACTCCATATCTTCTGAAACAACGCTGGACTCTGGGGCACTTGACACCCTCTTATATGCCCTTGGTGGATCACGCTTGGTTTATTGCAACTCATTGCTTCGCTGCATTCCACATTCTCAATTAAAAAGACTCCAACTGGTCCAGGACATAGCTGTAGAGCTACTTTGTGTTGCAAAGAATAAAGCCCTTAAGAGGTGTGACAAATAGGGTGTTTGACGCTGGTGGTTTTTTTCCATTTCCCTCATTTTGCTTCCCACCTCTGTCTGGATGGACCTCGGTTCCGTTCTCCCTCGTGGAATCCGTCTGTGCCTGTTTAGTTGTCGGTTTGGGACTTACGCAAGAACACTTTGCTTGTAACCTGCATTCCTTGGACCTTAGGTGAGGTTCCGTCGCTTTCTGGGAGGTCTCTTCGCTGCCTGTCCCTCCGTGGAGGCGGGTTCTGCGGGAAAGCAGCGGTTGCTAACACTTGACACCCTGGTGGGGTCGAGAGCCAAGGGGGAGCTCAAGCGGATTTTTCAGGCGGAGCTCCGGTAGCCTTCTCAGTAGGTCTGTTTCTAGGGCGTTCAGTGTGTTTGCGATGGCGCGAGTTTGTCTTTCTGAAGCACTAGCGCTGCTTGGAGCAGAGTTCTGTGCTGTTTTCACCAGTGAAGAGGATCCAAGTGGGCTCTCGGTCGTGTCTTCCTGGTTGGCTTACCGCCTGTTGACGTGAGGAGCGGGCTGGGGTCGGTGCCTGCTCTGTTCGTTTAGGGGCCGAGCCGTCTGGATAGGTCCCTCCCAATGATTACTGCTCTGGTACATCCCAGTGGTGGAGGACTGAACTGTAGGACCGATAAGGAAATGGAAATTACACTTACCTGGTAATTGATGTTCCTTGAGGGAGTACAGTTCAGTCCTCATTCCCGCCCAGGGATGGATGTTTCAGACGCGAGGCGTCAGTTCCGAGTATGCTTTCAGATCCTAGAGTCGGCAACGGGCTCTGATTGGCAGGTAATTGCGAGAGCAACCTTTTCTGCCTATACTCTTCCTTAGTTCTCCTTCCTTCTAGCTCTCTGTCTTCCGCTGTTTGGTGCGCAGGGGGACAGGGGCACGGAGGAGGGTGTTTTCGGCCTTTCTTTTTGGGGCCCTGTGATTTTAAAGTTGAAGTTTGAGCATAGCTTTGTATTTAGTACTTTAACTGGTTGTTTGTTTGCTCCTTTGAGTCTGCTTTGACAGTAGGTCACTGGGGGATCATGGGAGAAGACCAGCAGGATATACCCGGTGATGTCACAAGTTTGACTTGTCCAGTCTCCATGTTGCAGGAGAAGGTGCACTACCCAGTGGTGGAGGACTGAACTGTACTCCCTCAAGGAACATCAATTACCAGGTAAGTGTAATTTCCATTTTTCACTGTTCATGAAACCTGTTTAATGTATACCCAGTTTATTGTCCTGTTCATTGTAAGCACAGATTAATTTTTGAGACGTGTAGTTTTATGTTCATTGTAAACCGCACTGATGTCAAATAGCGCGGTATAAAAGAAACTGTAAATAAATAAATAAAATAAATAAATAGATAAATAAATAAACATATAGAACCTTGTTACATTCTTGTAGGCCTAGGTGAGTTCAGGCAGTTTAGACAAGGATCCAAAACATGTTCTGCTCGTGAAAGGTGAAGCTGTCCGTTGCCACTGGCATGGGATCCAGTAAATAAATGTATTAAGGGTGGGGTGGTATCACCACTGATCTCTTGAGTAGCTGAATAGTTCAAGTATGTAGCAGCCTTATTTTAATAGATTGGTGCTTAAGTGCTGTCTTTTGCTTCCTAGCTCCTGGCATCTGATTGGGCTGTTCATGAGCTTGGAAATGACCAAATGGATGGGTTGAGTTATTGCATTGAAACCCAATTGGGTGAAATCGAGGTGGAGTTAATCAGAGAGAAACTTCAAGAGATGTTTCTTCAGGCAGAAGAACAAGAGTCGCTCTCTGAAGAGGTATTTCTGAACATTGTCTTTTTTTTTCTTTGAAGAGTACGTGATTAAAGATTTCAGATATATTGGGGGAATATGTCACAATTTGGGACTATACCAGAAGGTTTCTGGTCTACAGACAGTGCTGCTGTCCAGTCTTTGTATCCTAACTGCTTATCTTTAAGTTTTTGCTCTGACCAAATAGAAGGCTTCTTAGCTGCAGGAGTCGTGTGGTTTGGAGTGTACTCTTGCTGGAAGTGCTGAGGGACTGCAGATAACAGTAGCTGCTTCTGCTAATGGGTTAGCATAACTTGAATACTGGTTTGCTGGGATATTGGCTGTGGTGGTCATACCGATCCAGAATGATGGGGGCTGGACGTCTGACATGGACATTCAGCCCCCGCTATTCCCCTAGACCCAATGCTTATGACAGAATTCCCCACTTTATACACAGGAGATGTGCGGGGAGCTCTGGATGGAAGCGGGAGATGGAACATCTTTGTTTTCAAAATGGCCAGGATACATGTACACGTTCCGAAATGCCAACATTTACATTGTCTGTTGCATATGAATGTCCATCCTCATGTGTACCTGTGTTTCCTGGTTTGCTATGACACACATATCTGTGGTGAGGGGCGAAGATATGTTGATTTCAGATCAGATTTATACATGCCTAGCTTCACCTTCAAAGCTGAAATAGAATTGCAAACATTTTGACTTGGACGTTAATGCAGCCACATGCACAACCTTTCTAAAATGTGCCTTTCATTCTTGGATCTTGAAAACAGGGGTTGAAGGCAAATTTCTGATTCTTTGTGTATGACTTTGAATGTTGTGATGAGTGCTTTGTAGTTTATTCTTGCTGGGATAGGAAGCCAGTGGAGTAGCCTTAATATGGGGGTAATGCGTATTCACCAAGAAACTCCATGGATTCTTGCCATGGTGTTCTGTGCCATCTGTAGAGTGTGTGAGGCATGCTTGGAATGGTAGAAATTTACAGTAGTCGAGGATGGGGGTAATTATGGCCTGGCATACAGTCCGGAATAGGTGCTACTAAGGGGCTAAGGTTCTTCAGCATTCTTAACTTGTGATAGACAAAGTTGGTTGTTCTTTTTATATGGGCTTGGAAATTCAGCCTCTGGTCTGTTAAGTCTAGATATTTGACATTCAATTTCACTTGTATGACAAAGTTGTCCAGTCTCAGGACTTGTGGAGGAGAGAAGGATGGATCAGAGAATATGTGGAGGACCTCAATCTTTTCTTGTTTATTTATTTTATTTAATTATCTTATATACCACGCTCTTCAGTATCAGTGCGGTTTACATCGAACAAAACTGTTCAGTGCAGAATATCTGTACTGGACTTACAATATAACAGTTATCAAAAGTACAGCTATAACAATGTAACTAAATGTAGTTAAGCAGTGTAACTAGATACAGTTAGAACAGGACAGGATAACTATATACAGATATATACAGGTAGTACAACATATGCTCATGAGTATCAAAGGTGTGTAGCTATTGTCTCGATAGCGTATTAACTGACAATAGTGTGAAGAGACGCTATTTGTCAGGGGGATCCGGGTCTGGGGGATCTGGGTTTGGAGGGTTAGGTTTCGAACTTGTGTGGTTGTTATTCGTGGGTTGCCTATATAAGGCACTGGGAGTGGTTTGCTGTGGATAGTGCTCCTGATCAGTGTAGTATTGTAGGAAGAGGTGATGCTTGAGTGCCTTCCTAAATTGTAAGAAGTTATTGATAGCCCTGATAGCTGGTGGTAGTGAATTCCAACAGGTAGGTGCGTAAAGCGAAAACGCTCTGGACCTGGCTGCTTGTGAGCATTTTGTGATCTGATTTGGTAGGGTCAAAGTATTTATAGCGGCTGATCTTGCTCTGTTGGAGGGTGTCATCTGGATGAGGTCACTGACTGATGTAGAGGAGCCATTGTTTACGGCTTTGAATGTCAAGGACATCACTTTGAACGTGATCCTGCTTTTGATTGGAAGCCAGTGCAGGTTCTTTAGTATTGGTGTTATAGGTTCCCTCCTTGATGCACCATGAAGGATTCTGGCGGCAGCATTCATGGCAAGTTGCAGTGGATTTATTGTGGCTTTTGGAAGGCCGTGTAATATGGCGTTCGCATAATCGAAGTGCGGAGTCACTAGGGCTTGGTATACTGTCCGAAAATCTCCAGGTTCCAGTAGCTGTCTCAGGTGGCGAAGAGTTCTGATTTTGTTATATACTGCTTTTACCATATTGCTTATCTGGGCCTTCTAGGTTGAGTTTTTGATCAAGGATGACTCCAAGATACCGAATTGATGGTTTGCATATGAGTTCCGCGTCCCTGACCTTCAGGGTGCTAGGTGGAATGAATGATGAATTTCTAGTGATGAAAAGGACCTCTGTCTTTTTAAAGTTTATTCTTAGCTTCTGAGTATGTAACCAGTCTGTGACTGCATCGAAACAGGCAGAGAGGGGCGTGAGGTCAGGATTGTCTAGTAGGAAAGGCATGAATAGGAGAACATCGTCGGCGTAGACCAGGCAGTTAATGTTGAAGGATTTGACGAGATTGCATATGGGCTGCATGTAAATGTTGAATAGTAAGGCAGACAGTGATGATCCTTGTGGAACTCCTTTTTCTTGGAGGAAAGGTGCAGAGGTGGAGGGACCGGCACGTACATGTTGCTGAGGGCCAGAAGATGCACCTTGTTGTCCCCCTCCCCCCAAACAATAGAAAGGCCTCTCTGGCAGCCATGGTGCTTCTTGTTCTGCCCTGGCAGTTGTGTTTCCAAAGAATTGATTGACCATGCAGATTTTGCCACTGACCACTGACTGTTCTACCTGATCCAGACAACAAGCTTCTCAACCAGAGATGCTTGCACATTAGGAGGAAACCTCCCATCTCCAAGCCCTTCAAAAGGTTCTGTGTCTTCATCCATCATCTGAAACTCTACCAAGAATCCAAAGTCCAGGGAATATATGTTTCATAACTCTTACTGTAGCATTATTTAGCTCAAAGACACACAGCTTGAAGAGAGCACATATGGGCTTGAGCCACTAGCACCCATTCAGTCCTTTCCCCCATTGAGCCAAGGATCTGCTTATATCCCTAAGCTCTTGGTGATCTTGCCACTGTTAGGGACTGTATTTGAGACTGAAGTTTCATCATCCTCTCCCTGGGAAGAAATACATTTGATAGTAACATAATATATGATGACAGATAAAGACAAGTCTGGTCCATCTAGTCTGCCTAGTACGGTGGCTAGAGTGGTTGTAACTGTCGCTCCATTCAGGTCACCCCCTCTATGTCTGAGTTTAGGGTTGTAACCGCTGCTCTGTGCAGGTCAGCCCCCCCCCCCCCCTTTATTGAAGTAGAAAAGATATTTAAGTTTGCTTTGATTTCATCCTCTTGCTATAAAGGGATCCATTGTGTATGTCCCATGCCATTTTGAATTCCGTCATTGTATTTGCACCCCACCACCTCCATCAGGAAATACGTTTTTCAGTGAAAAAGTATTAACTGATGTTGCTTTGCAGCTTTTTATATGTCTCTAGTTTTACAGCTTTCCCTTTTTTGAAAAAAGGATTGTTTGTTCATTAATACCCTTTAATTATTTAAAGGTCTGTATCGTATCTCCCCTGTCCCCCCTCTTCTCTAGGGTATACATATTTAAGTCTTCAAGTCTCTTCTCATACATCTTCTGGCACAGGCTCCAAATCATTTTGGTTGCCGTCTGAACTGTTTCATTTCTTTTTATCTCCTTTGTGAGATATTGTCTCCAAAACGGAACGCAATACTCCAAGTGAGGCCTTACCAATGACTTGTATAGGGGCATTAATACCTCCTCCTTTCTGTATGCAGCACAGTATCCTTATGGCTTTGGCTACTGCCTTGTCACATTGCTTCGCCACCTTTATGAATGTGCTTTCAAAATATCCCCACATTCTTTTTCGTCCCTCCAGTCCAGTCCCAACCTATGGGTAGTCAACCCCCATCAACAGCTTGGAGATTGAGCATATCATCTTTTGATGACATCAGTGTGATTAGGCAGCTGGTACTGCCTACCAGCCCCAGTAAGCTCAGTCTCTAAGCAGCTGGAATGGATGATCCCAGGGTTCTTAACTTGAGGAAGGGACAACTAAGGAGCCTTTTTTTTAATTTTTAGCTTCAGGCTATTTTCCTTCTTTGGCTATTTGTTGCTTTCCCGGTTAACCCTTGTCCTGGCAGATAGAGGCAAAGGGATTTTGGTTTGTCAAACTGTTCAATAAATCTGTTAAAAATGCCTAAAGAACAGAGCAGTGGTTGATTGGGACACCATTAGCAACAAGGTCTCTCTCTCTCTCTCTCTCTCTCTCAATCCGATGAGCAGGAGGAGGCTGACCATAGTGACTGCAGTGGCTTCCGAACCCCTCATATGAGGTTGCTGCTCCGCCGGTAGTCGCCACAACAGCATCCTCTGACACATCCATTGCCCTGTCTGAAAGTGAACTGAAGGGCACTCAGATGATGGCTACGCCCAGAGACACAATCGGCCGGTATGCCCCTTGAGTCGCTGCACTGGGTGTCGCTGACAATAGATGCCAATCTCTCTGGATGGGGGGCTCATTGCAATGGCCGCATTGTTCAGGGTCAGTGGACATCGGAAGAGAGCGCTTAGCTAATCAACCAGCTGGAGATGAGAGCAGTATTCCTTGCCCTGCAGGACTTTCACCCCTTTCTACAGGGGAAGGCGGTTTGGGTTTTCTCTGACAACGCTACCACTGTGGCCTATATCAGTCGACAAGGGGGCATGGGAAGCATGTGTCTGGAAAACGAGGCCAGGGTGCTGGTAGATTGGGCAGAGTGCCATCTGCAGGCAATCTCTGCGGCAAATTTCACAGGTATGGAGAATGTGACAGCCAATTACTTATCTGGACCCCGGGGAATGGACGCTCAATGATGCCATCTTCTCGCAGATAATTCAAAGGTAGGACACACTGATTATGGATCTCATGGCGACCTTCGCATTGGCAGATTCTTCAACAGGAGGAAAGAGAGAATGTTGGAAGGCCTGGATGCCCTAGTGCAGTGCTGGCCCACGGACACACTAATGTATGTCTTTCCTCCGTGGGTGCTCATTGGGTGTGTAGTCCAACGAATCAAAGCGCATCCGGGGCAGGTCATTTTTATTGCTTCCGACTGGCTGAGGTGACTGTGGTACGCAGACCTGTCTGGCTGATGGTGGATCGGCCGTGGCACCTGCCATTTCGGGCTGACGTGTTGACCCAGGGGCCGGTCCGAATGCCTCAAGTGGATTGATTCTCACGGCATGGCTCTTGAAAAGGCTAGGTTGAGGAAGTGTGGCTACTTGGCACCGGTGATTTCAACCTTATTGAAGGCCTGCAAGAAATCCACATCGTTGTCTTCATATATCAGAATGTGGCACATTTTTGAATCTTAGTGTGCAGAACACCAGTACCGATCTTTGTCGGCGTTGGTGCCCAAAGTGTTAGCCTTTCTGCAGTCCGACCTGCAGAAGGGTATGGCCTGCGGGTCCTTACAGGTGCAGGTTGCAGCTATTGTTACCATGGAAGGGTACATGGCATGTCCTTAGAGTGTAATCCGGATATGGTGTGTTTTTTAAGAGCGGTGATGTAGGTCCGGCAACCGCTTCAGGTGGTGGTGTCTCTGTGGGGTCTTAATTTGGTCTTGTCAGGTGGTGTGGCAAGGAAATTTTTCCAAGTGTGTAAAGTCCACGATTTGAGTTCTGGGGTTCTGTTAATTGATAATTCATTGTTTGTTTTATAGTCTTTAGGATGAATGTGTTATTAAAGAGAATTTGATAGAGACTAAAATTGTAATATTGTAAGCTTTTGAGCATATCTGTTTATCTTTATTATGTAGGGTCCCATTGTTTGTAGTGTGTTATCACAATTACATCTTAAGATAAGAGCCAGTTCTAAAAAATTTAGGGGTTTTGATAGATTTAGATTTAACCTTTGAAGGTAATGCTAGCTCGATTGTCTAAAACATTTTATAGATTACGCCAATTATGTAGGCTGTAAGGCTTATTTTCTAAAGAACATTCTCAAGTTGTGGTTCAACATTCCATTTATCATACTTTGATTATTGAAATTTACTATTTTTGAATTGCTCTCACTATCAGATTAGATGATTACAACTATGTCAAAGCACGGCCTCATGCCTTACCTTTGGGCATTTGATGGTATATAGCAAAACCCCCTTTACTTCACAAATTACATTGGTTGAAAGTCTCTAACTGGATTCGTTTTAATTTTTTTATTTTTATATATCGATTTTTTAATGATTTTGTATTGAATATTTTTCTTCCCTATTAGCAATATGTAAATCCAAATGCCTACAATCGGTCAATACTTTGTCGTCGTCCCCCCCCCCCCATGTAGAGGTGTTTGTTTTAAATCATGCCTTTTGCATACAGTTCCTTTCATGGCGGCACAACATTGGACTGCATTACCTGAACAATTGAAATGTAACCCTTCTCTATGTCAATTCCATAAAAGTTTGAAAACTTGGCTATTTAATAGAGATTAGTGTCCTCCTTTGTTTCTTTTTTTTCCATTTGAACTTTTTAATAAGAATTTCAGAGAATTACAGATATTACAAATTCAACTTAACATTTATATATATTATTTATTTATTATTTTATTTATTTTTATTTAATTACATTCTCTTATATACCGCACTATTCTGCATCAGTGCGGTTTACATTGAACAAACTGAAATTACATTGAACAGGGCATTATAACTTGGAGATAACTATTTTACAGGGAACATGGGCTATGGAGGGTTAAGTGGCTTGCCCAAGACCACAAGGAGCACCTGTGGGACTAGAAACCCCAGTCCTTCCGGCCCAAGGTTTCTGTCCTCTAGTGGGATTTGAACCCCTGACCTTCCGGCCTGAAGTACCTTGCCCCAACCACTAGGCTACTCCTCCACTCCTCACCACACCATTGAGCCCTTTTTCTCTTTCGCTCTCCCTCTTTCTTTCTTCCTTCCATTTACACACGTTCTTCCATTGTTCCTCAGCTTCCCGCCTGACCCTCGCCGCATCTCCGTCAATCTATGCATCAAACACACCTCTGTCACTCTTCTCACAAATCCTGCTGTTCGTGGCACGGTCTCCCCCTGCCAGTGCTGTAATAGTTCACTTCTGGCAGCTACTATACAATGATGTAGCACTTCACTGACTCTTTTAGGAATATTTTCCTCTAATTTGTGTATTAAGCAAATCTCTGTTTTTTTATGTATTCAATATCCTGTCATATTGTATATCAACTCCAAAATCTCTATCCAATATGCTTGTATCCATTTACACTTCCACCACATATGCAACCAATCCCCTCTCTCATGACATCCCCTCCAACATAGATCATTTAGCCCCCATCCAGCGCTTTCTTTACGTACTGGAGTCCAATACCATCTGAACAACATTTTATATGCATTCTCTTTTACCCTTGTGGCAATGGATATACTTGCCACTGTCCTTTTATTTTATCCCATTCCTCCTCAGACCAATTCACCCCCAAATCTTTTTCCCACTTTATCATATATTCCAATTTGTTGTTCCCGCCTTCCATTAAACCTTTATAAATTTTGGACAAAATTCCTTTCTGCCCCAAATTTCCTATACACAACGCTTCAAACCATCTCCTATTTTCCCAGAGATCATGACACACCTTTGATTGCTTTATAAAGTGACGAACATGTAGATATGCATAATAATCTCTATCTTCTAATTTATATAGATCCTTAATATTTTCAAATTCAAAAATACCCTTATTACTCACTATTTGTGAGATATATTTTAGTCCCACCTGTTCCCATCTATGCAAAATGCACATATCTGGACCTTGCCCACTTTCAAAACAGTCTTTCAGGGGCATACCCTGTATATGGGACTGGGGTTTCTAGTCCCACAGATGCTCCTTGTGGTCTTGGGCAAGCCACTTAACCCTACATTGCCCATGTTCCCTGTAAGTATTAGTGTATGTGTCTCATATCCCCGCGTGTTAAATGTATCCCCCAATTGTGTTGTGACCGCTTTGATTGAAGGATAAGGCGGTATACAAAACTGTCTAAATAAAATATACCTTTTGTTTTGTATTAAACGTTTTCTATTTTGTTTCCAAACTTGTAAACTATGTACTGTTAGAGGATTGTGATTTTTAGTTTTTAAACTAAAACTTCCTCTCCAAACTACTTTGGCTAAACTTTCTCCCATTAAAAAAACTTCCTCCATTTGAACCCAATGTTTCTGTGTTCCTCTATGCCACTCATAAATTGTTTTTAATTGTGCTGCCTCATAATATTTCCTAAACGTAGGCACTCTTAAACCTCCCTCTGCTTTGGCTCTTTGCATTATAGTCATGGCTACTCTCCCACGTCTATTTTGCCAAACAAAACGGTTAACGATTCTTTGTAAACTTTTTAACTGATTAAGTGGTATTTTAATTGGTAACATCTGGTAAGAGCATCATCTTTATGGTAGCAATCCATCCAAACCATGACAAATATCCCCTCCCCCATCCATCTAACCAGCTCTCTACTAGTCTAAATAATTTCTGATAATTCGGTTTATATAATGCTTCTATCTTGTTACTAATATAAATGCCAAGATATCTACTACTCTCTTTTGCCCATTTAAACTGGTATTTCTTTTGTAACTTGCCCTGTGTGTCTCTATGCGTAGTTAAATTTAAAATTTCTGATTTAGTCCAGTTAATAGTAAAACCCGATAATTTGCCAAATTCTTCTATTTCCCACATTAAGTATTTAATTGAAGTTTGAGGCTTACATACACTTAAAATTATATCGTCTGCAAATAACGAAATTTTATATTCACTCCGTCCTATATTTATTCCCTTAATAGCCTCCCTTTCTCTCACTCTTGCTGCAAACGGCTCTAATGAAATAGCAAAAAGTAGTGGGATAATGGACAACCTTGTTTTGTTCCTCTTTCTTGGCCAAAAAATTCTGAATAAGCACCATTCACTCTTACACATGTTTTTGGGTTGCGATATAACGCCTTTATCAAACTTATAAAATCTTCCCCTAAACTCATTTTTTCCATTACCTCAAATAAAAATGGCCAAGATACTTGATCAAAAGCTTTTTCTGCATCAAGAAATAATAATGCTTCTTTCCCGTTTTGTTCTATAGACCAAATCATATTTAAAAATTTTCTAATATTATCAGCTACTTGTCCACCTGGAATAAATCCTGCTTGGTCACAATGAATCAACTTACCAATGAATTTATTTAAATGTGTAGTTAAAATTTTAGCCAATAATTTGGCATCAAGATTAATCAGAGAGATTGGTCGATATGAAGAGCATTCTTGTGGATCTTTCCCTTTTTATATATTATAGTTATACCTATCCATCCCATAGTATCCGCTGATTCCTTTCTCTCTCTTGGTAAATTGAATAATCTCACTAACGGTTCTAATAGTATTTCTTTGTTTCTTTTTAAATGTTAATTTTTTTCTTGCTCTTAAACCACTCATAACCTTTTTTTAATTGTGATCATTGTGATAAATAAAACTCTGTTAGATTAGATTAGATTAGAATCCTAATGAGATGAGGGGGACTCAGGTGGAGCTGATTCCGGTGGGGAGCAGACTTCATCAATTTTACTCCGTCTGGGTCCACATTACCTCCGATTGTCTCCATGCTAGGCTCTGGTCAAGAGACAGCCTATCCAAGACACTCTTCAGGGGCTCCAGCCATTACAGGATGGATGTTGGAGGAGTCTGTTTCTTGGCATAATCTGGGCGTAGCCGATCATGGATCTCATGGCATCTGTCACCAATGCGAAGGTCAGTTGCTTCTTCAGTCGATGTCGGGAAAGAATGTTGGAAGATCTCAACACGTTAACTCAGCCCTTGCCCACGCAGGGTCTGCTCTATGTGTTTCCACCAGGGCCTCTGATCAGCAAAGTGCTCCAGAGGATAGAGGCACACAAAGGCCTGGTAGTATTGCTGCACCAGACTGGCCTCATCAACCATGGTACGCCGATCTGATCCAGCAGTCGGTTAGGTCTCTTTGGCATTCACCATTGTGTAGCACCTTATTGACTCAAGGCCTGATTCTCATGCTCCAGGTGAATGGATTCTTGCTTATGGCTTGGCTCTTGAAAGGGCTCGTCTGAGAAAGCGTGGCTATTCATCACAAGTGATAGCCATTTTGCTGCGGGCTCGCAAACGCTCCATGTCCTTATGTTATGTTTGTGTGTGGCGCATATTTGAGGACTAGTGTGCAGACAAAGGGAAGCGAGTGTTGTTAGCAGTGCCCATCATTCTGGCCTTTCTGCAGGCTGGGGTGGAGAAAGGGCTAGCCTTGAATTCATTGTGGGTACAGGTGGCCATGCTGGCATGTTATCAGGGGCGGGTGCAGGGAGTCTGTCTGGCAGCGCACCTCGATGTGCCTTAGTTTCTCCGAGCGGTGAAACAATTCTGGCCACCATCGCATTCAGTGGTTCAGTCTTGGGATCTTATCAGCGTTGACGGAACCTGCTTTTGAGCCTCTGGCATCTGCGACTTCAGAGGAATAGCCTAGTGAATAGCACAGTGGCCTAGTGAACAAAAGACCAGGGTTTGAGTCCCACTGACACCTTGTGGCCTTGGGCAATTTACTCCATTGCCTCAGAAGAAAAGCCTGGTAATCCTCTTTGAGTCTTGAAGGACTACAAAAAGGGACTGCTACTTCTGGAGAGAGATCTGCAATTGTAAGTATTTACTTCTTGGAATTTTTCTAAATCTTGGCGAAAAAGGAATTCTTTAGATTAATCTGTGAATCCAGTGTATTGTTAAATCAGTAAGGGCCTAGTATCAGCAAAGAGCTTTTAGTTAAATTAAAAATGCAACAGGTAGCTATCGGTTTAAGTTTAAAACCCAGCAGAGATCTTGTAGTTTAAATTTAATACTCAATCAAGGCCTAGCAGCAGCAAAAAGCTTTCAGTTTAAATTTAAAACACAGCAGAGAGCTTTCTGGTTAAATTCGGAACCCAAGACTCTCTCTATCAAAGCAAGGGCTGTGTGAATCACCCAGGAAATTGGTCACAGATTACCTTAGGGGCACAAGACAGGGTACTGTGTAGTAGCCAGCTTTTAATAGGTCTTCTTTCTGTCCCTCCCTCCCTCCCCGACACCCACTCACCCCTGCAATAATCGTAGCTTTATAGGTGCTTAAACCTCTTAAAGGAAAGGAGGTGTCATATTCACTCTCAAGTGCAGCTGTTTATCCTCATCAGGCATACATTAAGGACCTGAGATTAATTAAGTTTCAGGTGAACAAAGTACATTAAACATATTAGGTATAGTTTTATTAATATAAGTATCCCCAGCAACCCTTAGTAAGTTAAGAATTTAAATACCTAAACACAACCTTAAAACTAAGATGCAGACAGCAGTCCAGCAGCGAGATAGGGGTTTTCCAGTCGTTTGCACCGAGTGTCACATGTATGATTTTCTCCCAGTTGATGAGGGTTCTTACATGTGCACTAGGTGCAAGGAGCTCTTTGCTCTCAGGGAATGAGTCCGATCTCTGGAGGCTAGAATAACAGACTTGGAGGACATGAGAAAGACAGAGAGATAAATAGACGAGACCTACAGGGATATAGTCCTGAAGTCCCACCACCAGTCTGGCAGCATCCCTGTTGCCATGGAGGAGAGAGGCCACGTGACAGGAGAGCATCACCCTGGTGTGGCAGGAAGTGATCCTGTAGCTAGGACCTGTCCTCCAGGTGATGTAAAACCCTCTCGCACCGAGGAGGTTTCTCCAGGGCCATGTGCCCACGAGGGAAGGGTTAGGACAGCTGTTATAGTTGGTGATTTGATCATTAGGCATGTAGATAGTTGGGTGGCTGGTGGTCATGAGGATCACCTGGTAACATGCCTGCATAGTGTGAAGGTAGCGGATCTCATGCCCCACCTAGACAAGGTCTTAGATAGTGTTGGGGAGGAGTCTGCTGTCTTGGTACATGTTGGTACCAATGACATAGGAAAGTGTGGTAGGGAGGTTATGGAGACTAAATTTAGGCTTTTAGGTAGGAAGTTGAAATCCAGAACTTCCAGGGTAGCATTTTCAGGAATGCTTTCCATTCCACGTGCAGGACCCAAAAGGCAGGCAGAGCTCTGGAGTCTCAATGCATGGATGAGACAACGATGCAAGGATGAGGGTTTTGGATTTGTTAGTAACTGGGGAACATTCTGGGGAAAGGAGGGGCTCTTCCGAAGGGATGGGCTCCACCTTAACCGGGACGGAACCAGTCTGCTGGCATCAACCTTAACAAAGGTGATAGAGCAGCTTATAAACTAGATAATAGGGGAAAGGTGACAGTCACCCAAGAGTGCATGGTTCAGAACAATGGATCCTTTAAGGATACTAGAAAAAGAGGGCATGTCAATAGAGAGGTTCAAATAAAGACAAAAGTAGCCCAAATGCCCTTGAATACAGAGCAGACAGAGCTTAAAGATGCCAAAATACCCCTGCTTACTGATAGCCAGAATGATATGAATAAAATACAGCCTCTAAAATGCTTGTATGCAAATGCTAGAATTCTAAACAATAAGATGGGAGAGTTAGAATATATAGCACTAAATGAGAGGTTAGATATGATTGGTATCTCAGAGACATGGTGGAAGAAGGACAACCAGTGGGACACTAATACCTGGGTACAAACTATATCGTAATGATAGAGCAGATCAAATTGGTGGAGGGTTTGCGCTCTATGTTAGAAAGGACATTGAGTCACAAAGGATTAAAGTTTTACAGGAAACAAACTTCACTGTAGAATCTCTATGGATTGAAACACCATGTAAAAAGGTGAAGGGGAAGGCAATGGCAGTGGGGGGTGTACTATCAACTGCCAGGCCAGAATGAAAAAATGGATAATGAAATGCTCAAAGAAATCAAGGAAGCTAACAAAAGTTACAACACAGTAATAATATTGGGTGATATCAATTACCCCCACTTGGCAATAGTGATCATAGCATGATCGCATTTGATTTAATTAATGGAGCAGTGAGGGTAAGGAAATCCACAGTACTACCTTTTAACTTTGAAATGGGAGACTATGATAAAATGAGGAAAATAGTTAAGAAAAATCTAAAAGCAGCAGTTGCAAAGGTTAAAGATTTACATCAAGCTTGGGTGTTGTTTAAAAATACTATCTTGGAAGTCCAGACCAGCTGTATTCCACACTTTAAGAAAAGTGGAAGGAATTCCAAAAAACTGCCAGCATGGTTTAAAGGTGAGGTCAGAGAGGCTGTTATTGCCAAAAAGGCATCTTTCAGGAAATGGAAAAAAGGAGCCAAATGACGAAAACTGGAAACAACACAAGCACTGACAAATTGGATGCAAGGCATTGATAAGGCAGGCAACGAGAGAATTTGAGAAGAAGCTTCCTGTGGAAGCAAAAACACATAATAAAGACTTTTTCAAGTACATTTGTAGCAAAAAAAACTTTGAGAGAGTCATTTGGACCATTAGATGATAGAGGGGTAAAAGGGGCACGAAGGGGACAAGGCCATAGCGGAGAGACTGAATTAATTGTTTGCTTTGGTCTTTACTGAGGAAGATGTAGGGATGTTACCCTTGACTGAAATGGTATTTAAAGGTGATGCTACGGAAGAATTGAAGGAAAAATCAATATACTGGAAAAAAGTATTACAACTATTTGATAAAGTGAAGAGTAGCAAATCACCTGGACCGGATGGTATACATCCAAGGGTGTTGAAAGAACTGAAATATGAGATTGCAGACCTACTATTAGTAATCTGTGAACTATCATTAAAATCATCTGTAATACCTGAAGATTGGAGAAAGGCCAATGTAACGCCAATTTTTAAAAAGGGTTCCAGGGGTGATCCGGGAAATTACAGACCGGTGAGCCTGACGTCAGTATTGGGAAAAGTGGTAGAAACCATCATAAAGAACAAAATCACTGAACATGTAGTTAGTCATGGCTTAATGGGAGACAGCCAACATTTATTTATTTTAAAATTTTTTCTATACCGCCTTATCTTAAAATCAAGGCAGTTTACAATAAAACTTCAATTTACAGAGAACTTTATCCTATTACAGAATAACTTTCTTAGCAAACATAGGGAAGGGGAGAACTGGGAATGCTAATGTATAACTTATGTACAATGTGATGTATACGTAATTGGTCATGAGGGGGAGCATGAGGTTTCATTGAAGTGCTCGATGAAAAGAAGGGTCTTGAGCTGTTTCCAAAAGTCCTTTATCTGTGGTTCTTATTTTTTCCAGGAGAGTGTTCCAGATAGAGGGAGCGGCAAGCGAGAGGGCCCTCTTGGCAGTGGTTTGTTTGGCTTTTGTGAACAGGTTGGGTGTAGGTGTGGTATTGATATTGCTGCTTCTCTCAGGTCTGTTGTTAAGTTTGGTACAGATGAGATCCTGCAGACTTCTGGCTGTTAGGTTGTTTTTGATCTTGAAGATGGCAAGGGCAGATTTGTATTTGGCACGTGATGTAATTGGCAACCAATGTAATTGGTGCAGGAGGGGAGTTATATGCTCCTGCTGAGATGATCCCATGATCGTTTGGGCAGCAGTGTTTTGGACTAGCTGCAGGGGTCGGGTAGTTTGTTTGGGCAACCCTTGGAAGAGGGCATTACCATAGTCCAGTAATGGCATTATGATGGACTGGCATACTGTGTTGAAGTGTTCTTGACTAAGGAGAGGTTTTAATCTTCTGATTATTGCAAGCTTTTGGAAGGCAGACCTGGAGGTTTTGTTGATATGAGCTTGTAGCTTGAGATGCTTGTCAATGATGATACCCAGGTATCGGACTTCATCCGTTATTGTAATTTGAGAATTGGCAATTTTGACTGAGGCGGGGGTGAAATCAGTGTTCCTTGTGGTGATTATTGCCTCAGTCTTCTTGATGTTGATGTTGAGGTTGTTGTTGGTAAGCCAAGTTATCATTTCATGGAGGCACGTTGACATTGTAGTGAAGTCTAGAGTGTCTAACTGGCTTGGGGTGTATGCCATAATATCATCTGCATATATGGCATATTGTATATTGTGTTTCCTGAATATGTTGCAAACTGGTTGTACATAAATGTTAAGAGCAGAGAATGAAAATCCTTGAGGAACTCCTTGGTTGGTGTGGAAAGTAGTTGAAGTGAGTGGACCAGATGTCTGCCTCCGAGGTGTGACTGGAACCACTTGAGGGTGATGTTGGCTTTAGCCAAGGAAGTTCTTGTCTTACTAATATTTTTTTGAAGGTGTGAATAAATAGGTAGACAAAGGCGAGTTGGTTGATATAGTGTATCTGGACTTTCAGAAAGCCTTTGACAAGGTTTCTCATGAGAGACTTTTGGCAAAATTAAAGTCATGGGATAGGAGGTGGTGTACTATTGTGCATCAGGAACTGGTTAAAAGATAGAAAGCAGAGGATAGTGCTAAATGGCCACTTTTCCAATGGAGAAAGGTGAATAGTGGAGTACCCTAGAGATCTGTGCTGGATCTGCTGCCTTTTAACATATTCATAAATGATCTAGAAATGGGAATAAAGAGTGAGGTTATCAAATTTGCAGATGACACAAAACTATTCAAAATTGTTAAAACCCATGAGGATTGTGGAAAATTGCAAGAGGATCTTGATAAATTGGAAAGCTTGGCATCCAAATGGAAGATGAAATTTAATGTGGACAAGTGCAAAGTTATGCACCTAGGAAAGAACAACCCAAACTATGGTTACACGATGCAAGGTTCCACATTAGAAACCACCACCTGGGAGAAAGATATAGGCGTCATCATGGATAACATGTTAAAACCCTCCCCCAGTGTGCAGCGGCGGCCAACAGAGCAAATAGAATGCTAGGTATCATAAGGAAAGGAATGGAAAATAAAACAAAGGATATTATAATGCCTCTCTATCGTCCATTCTGGTCGCCGTGTCTTAAAAAGGATATAGCGTTATTAGAAAAGGTACAGAGAAGAGCCACCAAAATGGTAAAGGGCATGGAAGGATACCCCTATTTTATTTACTTACTTATTTTACCAGTTTTCTATACCGCCTTATCCTTTAATCAAAGAGTTTATACTACAAACAGGTACTGGATACATTCCCTTGTCCTATAGGACTAGAAACCCCAGTCCCTCTGGCCTGAGATTGCTGTCCCTATGAAGACAGGCTAAAAAGGTTAGGGCTTTTCAACCTGGAAAAGAGACGTCTGAGGGGAGATATGATAGAGGTCTATAAATTAATGAATGGAGTGGAATGGGTAAACGTAGATCAATTGTTTACGCCGTCAAAATATAGAAAGACTAGGGGGCATGCATTGAAGCTTCAGGGTAACTTATTTAAGACTAATAAGAGAAAATATTTTTTCACTCAACATGTAATCAAACTCTGGAATTTGTTACCGGAGGATGTAGTAGAAGCTATTAGTGTATCTGGGTTTAAAAAAGGTTTGGACAAGTTCCTGGAGGAAAGGTCTATAAACTATTCTGGGTTCCCTTTAATAATATCTACTGCTTGATGCAATACAAGCATTGCGGAACCTGTGTCTTTTGGGGAAACTGCTAGGTACTTATGACCTAGATTGGCATCTGTTGGAAACAGGATACTGGGCTTGATGGACCTTGATCTGACCCAGTATGGCATATCTTATGTTCTTACCTCACTCTAAAGGTGATATTTTTGATGGCCATTTCAGAGCAGTAGGCTCTTCTGTGTAGAGAACCTTTTCTACTATTTTCCAAGGAGAAAGTAGTCCTGTGGCTGGTGCCCTCCTCTTTGCCTAAAGCAGTGTCCACCTTTCATGTTAATCAAACCGTGATGCTTCCAACTTTTTTGGACTCTGTAGATTGCTGTCTGCGTCTTCTTGATGTGCACAGGGTGCTCAATGGATATATCAAGTGCACCGAGTCCTTTTGTCAGTCAGGTCTGTTGCCTCTCCTCTTTGGTGGGCCTCTGTGGGGGAGGCCGCTTTGAAGGCTTCCATTGTCTGTTGATTGAAAGAGGCCATTGCTTTGGTTTATCTGTTGTGCCGCAAGGCTCTCCCTGTAGGGCTTCAAGCACATTCCATCAGGGTGCAGGAAGCATCATGGTCAGAGTTCAGTCTGGTGCCACTGGCGGATATCTGCAGGGTGGCTACCTGGTCATCCCTGCATACTTTTATTCAACACTACCTCTTGAATGTGCAGGCACGAAATGATGAGCAATTTCGGGGCATGGGTGCTACAGGCTGGCCTCGCTGGCCCCTCTCATTCTTGATTACTGCTCTGGTACATCCCAGGAGTGTGGACTGGACTGGACTGGAGGGATGATATGGAAGGTGAAATTAGACCTTACCTGCTAATTTCCTTTCCTTGAGTCCCTCCAGTCCATAACCTGCCTGTCAGTTGAGCAGTAGCAAGGCCTGGATGCGTATATCTGGCATGGTCAGGTTTGTAAATTCTCCTTTGGGGTTCCAGAATTCTATTTACATTTGCTTTCCGGAGGGGTAACTCCCCTTGAACCAGTGCCTTAAGGAGATTTGTTACTTTGTATGCAGTTAAGCAGTTGCCAGAGTTCCTATTCTTGAGATTTTTCTGCTTGGGGAGGATCATACTGACTTCTGAAGGGAGTCTGCCTCCCTTATGTGATGACATTACAGAAGTTTGAAGTTCTCAATCTCCATCTTCTGGAGGGGGACAAAACCCAGGAGACTGGACTGGACTGGACTGGAGGGACTCGAGGCAAGAAAATGAGCAGGTAAGGTCCAATATCACCTTATTGTTCCCTCAACTAGGCATTACATCAAGGTTTTTACTCTTCCCTATCTCTCTGGGATTCACTAGTTAAAATAAAGACATTTATAGAGACATAAATCAACACCTTACCACATAGCCATATATGAATTCTGCTTTTTAAGCATTCATTCAAAGAACTGCAAATTCTGCCTCATATACTGTATATCAACTCATAAGGCAGCAGAAGATCAAGTTATTATCTGAATTACTTCTCATCACATTCTGTCCCTTTGGAATGGAACCAGGCATCTCAGAACCCCTCAAAGCAAAGCTTCCCTTTCATTCTAGGCTTAATTCGTACCTTGCCATCCGAAACTCGTGCAAGGCAAGTCATCCTCAAGGAATTGAAGATTTGTAGATAATTTCATACTTGCAGACTCTGTAGCGAGATTCAAGCAGCTAATACTCAACATTTATGACATTCGGGGTGACTTCAAACATCTCCCCCCCCCACCTCTGCTACTAGGTTAGACATTTAGGGCATTAAGCTACTAATCTTTTGATTACCATCTGGTGGCCTGAGCTACTAGTTTTCCTGGCCACCTAAATCTGGCGATCTGTAATATATCCAACAAGCTAAACCTCTTGCATAGGGGAAACAAAACTCTTACCACTGTAAAGAAAGGGTCAACACTCTACCCAAATATATATTGGAGGAGGAAGAAAATTAAATTTGAACTGTTCTATGTTCATTTTAAATTTGAGAATTTAATTTTCAATGTAAAATTATAGGACTTGATATTCAAAGCAATTAGACTTGTTAACCACATTAGTTGTGGCAGTTGGGATATTCAGTGGCACTATCCGTGGGTGCCGCCACTACTATTACTGAGCATTTGTATAGCGCTACAAGACGTACGCAGCGCTGCACAGACACATGTAAAAGATGGTCCCTGGACATCAGAGCTTACAATCTAGTCAAGACAGACAACACAGTAACTGTAGATATGGGATACATCTTGGGGGAATGGTAAGGAAACACAAAGAAGATCAGATGAGTCAAGATCCGAAAGGAGCAGCGAAGAGGTGAGTTTTCAGCCTTGATTTAAAAGGGGTCAGAGAAGGCACCTGACATACAGACTCGGGTAGTTTGTTCCAGGCGTCAGGAGCAGCAAGGTGAAAGGAGCAAAGTCTGGAGTTAGCAATAGAAAAGAAGGGTACAGATAGAAATGATTTACCAGAAGAGCGGAGTTCCCGAAGAGGTGTGTAGGGAAAGAGAGTAAAGGCAGTGAGGAGCTATACAGAGTGAATGCACTTCAAACAGCAGGAGAAGTTTGAACTGGATGCGGAAACGGATAGGGAGCAATGAAGTGACTTGAGAAGAGGGGTAATATGAGCATAACGAGGCTGACGGAAGATTAGCCGCGCAGCAGAGTGTTGAAAAGATTGAAAGGGAGAGAGATGATTCAGAGGGAGACCAGCAAGGAATAGGTTACAATAGTCTAGATGGGAGGTGACTAAAGAGTGCATAAATGTCTTAGTAGTGTGTTCAGAAAGGAATGAGGGATTTTGTTGATGTTAGAGAGAAAGAAATGGCAGGTGTTAGCTTTCAGTTGGATGTGTGTGGAGAAGGAGAGAGAGGAGTCAGATGACCCCAAGGTTGCGAGCTGAGGAAACGGGGAGAAGTAGAGAGTTATCCACAGAGACTTTGAAAGGAGGAAGGGAAGAGGAGGGTTTAGGGGGAAAAATAAGCTCAGTTTTGGCCATGTTCCGTTTCAAGTGGTGGTGAGACGCCAAGCAGCAATGTTAGAAAAACAGGCAGAGATCCTGGCCTAGATTGCCGGAGAGATTTCAGGTGTAGAGAGTTAGATCTGGGAGCAGGGCCGGATTTACCTTGAGTGAGGCCCTACGCCAACAAATATTGTGGGCCCCCAGAAAAAATAAAAACGAGATCAACTTACCAAAACAGAAATGGCAATAGATGTATAGAATTGCCTGACAAAGGGACAAAATCAGCATCGGAATTCAAGAAATACATTAAAAAAGACATATTCCAGTTAATAAATTCAAAATAAAAAGTATTTTTCTACCTTCTGTTTGGGCAATTTTTCAGTTGCAATTGCTCCAGTCACTTTCTTCTGGTTTCTTCGTGTCTTCTGCTAGCTATCCATTTGTCCTTTCTTCTCTTTTAGATGTTTTCCATTCTCTCTCTATTTCTGCTTTAACATACTGATTGTTTCCCTTTTGCTCTTTCCCCCAATTCTTTCCTTATTCCTTTATCATCCATTTAAATTTCACCCTTCCAAGCCCCTCTTACTCTCCCAATACCCAGCCCATCATAGACTTTTCTTCCACACAAAATATTTTTCCCTCCATTCTCATTCCCCATCCATTCTAGTCCTCCCCCAAAATCAGTTCCCTTATAGTTCTAGACCCACCCAGCATCCACTCCCTTCTAGTCCCATTCTCCCATGCCCCACATCAGCCCATTTCCAGTCCTATTCTAGCTCTTCATCAGCCCATTTCCAGTGCTAGCCTTCACATCGCAGGCCATTTCCAGTCCTAGCCCCCCCCCCATCACAGCCTATTTCCAGTCCTAGCCCCCACCATCACATCCCATTTGCAGTCCGAGTCCCCCTGCACCATCACAGCCCATTTGCAGTCCTAGTTCCCCCCCCCCCTATCACAGCCCATTTCCAGTCCAGGTCCCCCTCCCCATCACAACCCATTTCCAGTCCATGTCGTCCCCCCCCCATAGCCCTTTTACAGTTCAGGTCCCCCCCCATCACAGCCCATTTCTTTCCAGTCCAAGGCCCCCCCCCCCATAGCCCTTTTCCGGTCCAGGCCCCCCCCCTTCACAACCCATTTCCAGTCCAAGTCCCCCCCCCCCCCCCATAGCCCTTTTTAAGTTTAGGGCCCCCCCCCCATCACATCCCTTTTCTTTCGAGTCCACGTCCCCCCCCCCATATCCCTTTTCCGGTCCAGGTCCCCCCCCCCTCACAACCCATTTCCATTCCAAGTCCCCCCCCAGCCCTTTTCCGGTCCAGGTCCCCCCCAATCACAGCCCATGCAGTCCTTGGCCCCCCCGACCAGCACCGCGGCTGTCTGAGAGGCTTCAGAGGGAGCTGGGTAAGCTCGCGCGAGGCCCCGGCTCCCTCTGTACAGCTGCCAGCGTGAAGATCCTTTTCCTTCACGCTGGCGGCTGTATCTGTGAAGCCGCGAATGCTGGGAAAGGTTAAAGGGCATTGCCTTTAACCTTTCCCAGCAATCGCGGCTTTACAGATACAGCCGCCAGCGTGAAGGAAAAGGCTCTTCATGTTGGCGGCTGTACAGAGGGAGCCGGGGCCTCGCGCGAGCTTACCCTGCTCCCTCTGAAGCCCTGCGGTGTGTGGGCCGGCCCCGGGTGGGCCCTTGCCAGCTGTTGGCCCTACGCCATGGCGTACATGGCGTATAGGTAAATCCGGCCCTGTCTGGGAGTCATCAGAGTAAAGATGGTACTGAAAGCCATGGGAACAGTTGAGTGCACCAAGGGGACTGGGTATAGAGAGAGAAAAAGGAGTGGACCTAAGACAGATCCTTGGAATACACCAACTGAGAGAGCGGGATAGCAGCAGACGAAGGTCTACCAGAACAAGAGTGGAGGCAGTGATATTCAGCTGCTGCCCCGTTATCCCTTGGTGGCAAAAGTTAGACATCTTAAAAGCTGGCCCAACGTTTGCAGCCAATGCTAACCAGGCAACAGCTGAACATCTCCATTGCTTGGTTAGTCAAGGCCAGTGGCTGGATATGGCCTCCACATTGAATAGGGGTTTAACCTTCAGAAGTGATGACTAGCTGCTGTTGCTGAATATTGAGCCCATAGTATTCTCGTGATGGGAGTGTTGCTGGGTTTAAAAAAGGTTTGAACAAGTGCCTGGAGGAAAGGTCCATAAACCATTATTAGGAAGGGACCCAGGATATCAATGCTTGACCCAGTACAAGCATTGTGGAACCTGTGTCTTCTGGGGAAACTGCTAGGTACTTATGACCTAGATTGGCCACTGTTGGAAACAGGATACTGGGCTTGATGGACCTTGGTCTGACCCAGTATGGCATATCTTATGTTCTTATGTTCTTAAGTGTAATCAAATAAAGTAGTTCCACTATTAGACTGTATTATTTTTTAGTCCATGATTACGTCATGACCATTTCCAAAAAGTATGTAATACAATTTACAGCTATTGGGACATAGTACATCCCTCACTGTTATCACCTGAATCAGTTTGCATAGGGCAGGGAGAATACATACAAGCACTACTCTTCTTCTGTAGCCCTGAATAGCAGTATTAAAAAAAATAATTTAAAAAATGACCGGAAAATCCTGATACTTTACTTCTATTCATATATAGGACCAGTTGTATTCCTCACAGAATATGTACTGTCTTGTAGCACAAATAAGTTTCTCTTTATGAATAATATCTTTGAACTGTCATGCCCAGAGCATTTGAAAGGTTCTAGGAAATCCTACTAAGCATTTGTTAGGCAGTGGAAACTTCTAAAGCATTCACACCTAATCAGACCTATCTCTAGAGATGAGAGAGAAAATAATTTTGATTAGTTCTTGTTAATGTGCTCTGTTGTACCAGTTGTTCTTCATTATTGCCAATAAATCCTCTTTATAGAATTTTTCCCATTATATTTCTTGTTGTTCACTGCCATCAAAATTTTCTGTTTAATTTTGTAGTGACCTATCTATAAAAACATAAATAAATAAATAAATAAAATCATACCTCCACCTGGAAGTCCATTCACATCTGTACAAGATGGTATATCATCATCCTCTTCAATTAAGAGAAATCATAGGTCTATCATATGCATTCCCTATACATGTAGTCTAATATATTTTATTGCACTCCCATCAAATAATTCAGTTCACGCTTACAAGAAAAAAAAAGAAAAGAAAAATTAAAGATTTAGAAAAATGATGACAGAAAAAGACCACATGGCCTATCTAGTCTGTCCTTCCATATCAACAACTATAACAGTCCCCAAATTCGACTAAGTAGCATACCAGAAGAAGACTTTTCTCATTTTCTCTGCAGTCTCCAATGAAGCATCGGTTTCTGCAGTCACATTTCATATCATCTTGGCTGAATATTACTGACCTCTATTCCAACTCTGGGGCATTTTCCTTCACAGCCAACTTGTTTCAACCAACTACAGCAACCTTTCCTGTGGGGAAAAGAAGGGAAGCGAAGGGGAGATACTGGACGGGAGTGGTAGAGGGAAGTGAAGGGGAGGTGCGGGATGATGGGTAGAGGGAAGGGAAGATGCTGGATGGGAGTGGTAGAGGGAAGGGAAGGAGAGATGCTGATCAAGGGAGGTAGAAGAAAGGGGAATAGGAGATGCTGGATGGGGGTAGAGGGAAGGGGAGGTGCTGGATGGGAGTGGTAGATGGAAGGGAAGGGGAGATGCTGGATGGGAGTGGTAGAGGGAAGGGGAGATGCTAGATGGGAGTGGTAGAGCGAAAAGTGGATGTGCGGGATGGGGGGGTAGAGGGAAGGGAAGGAGAGATTTTATTTATTTATTTAACATTTCTTATATTCTGCCTTTCATGATATCAAGGCGGTTTACATTGAACAGGGCATTATAACTTGGAGATAACTATTTAACAGGGAACATGGGCAATGGAGGGTTAAGTGGCTTGCCCAAGACCACAAGGAGCACCTGTGGGACTAGAAACCCCAGTCCTTCCGGCCCAAGGTTGCTGTCCTCTAGTGGGATTTGAATCCCTGACCTTCCAGCCTGCGGTATCTTGCCCCAACCACTAGGCCACTCCTCCCTCAGCTGGACAGGGGAGGTAGAAGAAAGGGGAATAGGAGAATGCTGGATGGGGGGTAGAGGGAAGGGAAGGTGCTGGATGGAGGGGTAGAGGGACGGGAAGGGGAAGGGAGATGCTGGATGGGAGTGGTAGAGGGAAAGGAAGGTGGTGGATGGGGGGTAGAGGGTAGGGAAGGAGAGATTTATTTTATTTATTTAATGTTTTTTCTATACTGCGCTATTTGTCATCAGTGTGGTTCACAAGTAACAAAATCGTTGTAGGTGGTCTACAATGAGCTTACAATAAACGGGGCATTTAACAGGGATAATAGGGATAACAGATGCTGGACAGGGGAGGTAGAAGAAAGGGGAAAAGGAGATGCTGGATGGGGGGTATAGGGAAGGGGAGATGCTGGATGGAGGGGTAGAGGGACGGGAAGGGGAGATGCTGGATGGGAGTGGTAGAGGGAAGGGGAGGTGGTGGATGGGGGGTAGAGGGTAGGGAAGGAGAGATGCTGGACAGGGGAGGTAGAAGAAAGGGGAATAGGAGATGCTGGATGGGGGGTATAGGGAAGGGGAGATGCTGGATAGGAGTGGTAGAGGAAAGGGAAGGGAAGTAGAGATGCTGAACAAAGGAGATAGAAGAAAGGGGAATAAGAGATGCTGGATGGGGGGTAGAGGGAAGATTAGATGCTGGATGGTTGGGGGGTAGAGGGAAGAGAAGATGCTGGATGGGGGAGGTAGAGGGAAGAGAAGA
The DNA here is from genome assembly GCA_033557465.1 of Ichthyophis bannanicus. NCBI lineage: Eukaryota > Metazoa > Chordata > Amphibia > Gymnophiona > Ichthyophiidae > Ichthyophis > Ichthyophis bannanicus. Next base: position 919,933,579 of record CM066035.1, on the reverse strand, counting down.
TGCTGGATGGGTGGGGGGTAGAGGGAAGAGAAGATGCTGGGTGGGTGGGGGGGTAGAGGGAAGATAAGATGCTGTATGGGGGGAGGAGGTAGAGGGAATAGAAGATGCTGGATGGGGGGAGGTAGAGGGAAGAGAAGATGCTGGGTGGGTGGGTGGGTGGTAGAGGGAAGAGAAGGTGCTGGATGGGTGGGGGGGTAGAGGGAAGAGAAGATGCTGGGTGGGTGGGGGGGTAGAGGGAAGAGAAGATGCTGGATGGGTGGGGGGAGGTAGAGGGAAGAGAAGATGCTGGATGGGTGTGGGGGGGGGTTGGTAGAGGGAAGAGAGAAGATGCTGGATGGGTGGGGGGGGTAGTGGGAAGCGTAGCTGCTGGATGGGTGGGAGGTAGAGGGAAGAGAAGATGCTGGATGGTGGGGGGTTAGAGGGAAGAGAAGATGCTGTATGGGGGGAGGTAGAGGGAATAGAAGATGCTGGATGGGGGGAGGTAGAGGGAAGAGAAGATGCTGGATGGGTGGGGGGGTAGAGGGAAGAGAAGATGCTGGATGGGTGGGGGGGGGGGGGTAGAGGGAAGAGACGATGCTGGATGGGTGGGGGAGGTAGAGGGAATAGAAGATGCTGGGTGGGGGGGGGGTAGAGGGAAGAGAAGATGCTGGATGGGGGGAGGTAGAGGAATAGAAGATGCTGGATGGGGGGAGGTAGAGGGAATAGAAGATGCTGGGTGGGTGGGGGGGGTAGAGGGAATAGAAGATGCTGGATGGGGGGAGGTAGAGGGAAGAGAAGATGCTGGATGGGTGGGGGGGTAGAGGGAAGAGAAGATGCTGGATGGGGGGAGGTAGAGGGAATAGAAGATGCTGGGTGGGTGGGGGGTAGAGGGAATAGAAGATGCTGGATGGGGGGAGGTAGAGGGAATAGAAGATGCTGGATGGGTGGGGGGGTAGAGGGAAAAGAAGATGCTGGATGGGTGGGGGGTAGAGGAAGAGAAGATGCTGGATGGGTGGGGGGTAGAGGGAAGAGAAGATGCTGGATTGGTGGGGGGGGGTAGAGGGAAGAGAAGATGCTGGATGGATGGGGGGTAGAGGGAAGAGAAGATGCTGCTGGATGGGTGGGGGGGGTAGAGGGAAGAGAAGATGCTGGATGGGTGGGGGGGGTAGAGGGAATAGAAGAGAAGATGCTGGGTGGGGGGGGTAGAGGGAAGAGAAGATGCTGTATGGGGGGAGGTAGAGGGAAGAGAAGATGCTGGGTGGGTGGGGGGTAGAGGGAAGAGAAGATGCTGTATGGGGGAGGTAGAGGGAAGAGAAGATGCTGGATGGGTGGGGGGGTAGAGGGAAGAGAAGATGCTGTATGGTGGGAGGTAGAGGGAAGAGAAGATGCTGGATGGATGGGGGGGTAGAGGGAAGAGAAGATGCTGTATGGTTGGGGGTAGAGGGAAGAGAAGATGCTGGGTGGGTGGGGGGGTAGAGGGAAGAGAAGATGCTGTATGGGGGGAGGTAGAGGGAAGAGAAGATGCTGGATGGGTGGGGGGGTAGAGGGAAGAGAAGATGCTGGGTGGGTGGGGGGGTAGAGGGAAGAGAAGATGCTGGATGGGTGGGAGGTAGAGGGAAGAGAAGATGCTGGGTGGGTGGGGGGGGTTAGAGGGAAGAGAAGATGCTGGATGGGTGGGGGGGGGTAGAGGGAAGAGAAGATGCTGGGTGGGTGGGGGGTAGAGGGAAGAGAAGATGCTGTATGGTGGGAGGTAGAGGGAAGAGAAGATGCTGGATGGGTGGGGGGGTAGAGGGAAGAGAAGATGCTGGATGGGGGGAGGTAGAGGGAAGAGAAGATGCTGGATGGGGGGGTAGAGGGAAGAGAAGATGCTGGATGGGTGGGGGGGGGTAGAGGGAAGAGAAGATGCTGGATGGGTGGGGGGGGGTAGAGGGAAGAGAAAATGCTGGATGGGGGGAGGTAGAGGGAAGGAAGGGGAAGGGGAGATGCAGGACACTAAAGTGCCTTTAGATATCTAGGTTACCTGTGCAGTCAGCTTCCATGGGAATAAAGTGATGGAAATAGTATTCGTACTGTATGTAGTTTTGTTCTATGTGAAAGCAATTAAAGGCTTAGTTGTTAATGCAGCATTTTGGAGCAAGTGGGTAACTGAGAAGGTAGGCAGGTATTATCTTGCTGGTGTGTTTCTGTTGCAGTAGTAAATTTGTGATTTAATATTAATTTGTATTATAAATCTCTTATCATTTTCATTGTAAGTTCACATAATTTTAAAATGGGTGCTTTTGTGGCAGGAATTCTCAGAGCTGCTTTTCCTTCCTTCCTTCCAGTTTAGGGAAGTTTGTCTGGACTGGACTGGCAGAAAGGTAAAAATGTAACATAGTAGCATAGTATATGACTGCAGATAAAGACCAGTATGATCCATCTAGTCTACCCAGCAAGGCGGAAAGAGTAGGTGCACTTGCCGCTCCATGCAGGTCACCTCTCCCCATGCCTTTGTTTAGGGGTGTACCCACCACTCCGTGTAGGTCATCCCTGTTTGTTCAGATATAAAAGATAGTTATGTTTATTTTGATTTTATCCTGTTGCTATAAAGGGATCCACTGTGTCTGTCCCATGCCATTTTGAATTCTGTCACTGTGTTTGCCCCACCACTTCCATCGGGAGGGCATTCCAAGCATCCACCACCCTTTCAGTGAAAAAGTATTTCCTGACATTGCCTTTCAGTTTACCCTCTTGCAGCTTCATGTTATGCCCTCTAGTTTTATAGCTTCCCTGTCTTTGGAAGAGGTTTGTTTGTCCATTAATACTCTTTAAGTATTTAAAGGTCTGAATCATATCTCCTTTGTCCCTCCTCTCCTCCAGAGTGTACATGTTTAGGTCTTCAAGTCTCTTCTCATAATGCTTCTGACGCAAGCTCCAAATCATTTTGGTCGCCTTCCTCTGAACCGCTTTCAGCCTTTTTATATCCTTTGCGAGATACGGTCTCCAAAACTGAACACAATATTCAAAGTGAGGCCTCACCTGCGACTTCTACAGTGGCATTAGTACCTCTTCCTTTTTGCTGGTAATTGCTCTCTGTATGCAACCCAGCATCCTTCTGGCTTTTGCCACCGCCTTGTCACACTGTTTTGCCACCTTGAAATCATCAGAAACAATCACACTGAGGTCTTTCTCCTGGTCCGTGCAAACCAATCTCTCGCCCCCTATCATATACAGTTCACTTGGATTTCTGCTTCCCAAGTGCATGACACTGCACTTCTTCACATTAAATCTTAATTGCCAAGCATTAGACCATTCTTCCAGCTTTTGTAGATCTTTCCTCATGTTCCCCACTCCCTCAGGGGAGTCCACTCTGTTGCAAATGTTGGTGTCATCTGCAAAAAGACAGACTTTTCCATTCAGCCCTTGGAAAAATATCTTACTTACGAATATATTGAACAGTACTGGTCCCAAGACCGAACACTGGGACACAAAGCTAATCACCTTCCTTTCATCCGAGTGAGTTCCGTTTACCGTCACCTTCTGTCGTCTGTCAGTCAACCAATTTCTGATCCAGTTCACCATCTTGGGACCCATCCCTAAGCTGTTGAGTTTATTGATAAGCCTCCTATGAGGAACAGTATCAAAGGCTTTGCTGAAATCTAGGTAAACTTATCTGCTGATTTCCTTTCCTTGAGTCTTGCTATACCAGTCTAGAAGCCATCCCAAAAAACTGCAGCCTGTTTCTAGTGAGGTTTATTCCTGGGGCATTGGAGGAAGAAGGAGAAACATAAGAACATAAGATATGCCATACTGGGTCAGACCAAGGTCCATCAAGCCCAGTATCCTGTTTCCAACAGTGGCCAATCTAGGTCATAAGTACATAGCAGCTTCCCCAAAAGACACAGGTTTCACAATGCTTGTACTGGGTCAAGCATTGATATCCTGGGTCCCTTCTTAATAATGGTTTATGGACCTTTCCTCCAGGAACTTGTCCAAACCTTTTTTAAACCCAGCTATACTAACAGCCTTTACTACATCCTCCGGTAACAAATTCCAGAGTTTGATTACACGTTGAGTGAAAAAATATTTTCTTTTATTAGTCTTAAATAGTTTACCCTGTAGCTTCATTGCATGTCCTCTAGTCTTTCTATATTCTGATAACGTAAACAATCTATCTACGTTTACCTGTTCCACTCCGTTCATTAATCTGTAGACCTCTATCATATCTCCCCTCAGCCGTCTCTTCTCCAGGTTAAAGAGCCCTAACCTTTTTAGCCTTTCTTCATAGGAGTATCCTTCCATCCCCTTTACCATCTTTGTGGCTCTTCTCTGAACCTTTTCTAATATCGCTATATCCTTTTTAAGATATGGCGACCAGAATTGCACACAATATTCAAGGTGCGGTCTGACCATGGAACGATATAGAGGCATTATAATATCTTTTGTTTTATTTTCCATTCCTTTCCTTATGATACCTAGCATTCTATTTGCTCTCTTGGCCGCCGCTGCACACTGGGCCGAGGGTTTTAACATGGTATCCACAATGACGCCTAAATCTTTTTCCTGGGTGGTGGTTCCTAATGTGGAACCTTGCATCGTGTAACCATAGTTTGGGTTGTTCTTCCCTAGGTGCATAACTTTGCACTTGTCCACATTAAATTTCATCTGACATATTGATGCCCAGTCTTCTAATTTATCAAGATCCTCTTGCAATTTTCCACAATCCTCACGGGTTTTAACAACTTTAAATAGTTTTGTGTCATCTGCAAATTTGATAACCTCACTCGTTATTCCACTTTCCAGGTCATATATGAATATGTCAAAAAGTAGCAGACCCAGTACAGATCCCTGGGGTACTCCACTATTCACCTTTCTCCATTGGGAAAATTGCCATTTAGCCCTACCCTCTGCTTTCTATCTTTTAACCAGTTCCTGATCCACAATAGTACACTGCCTCCTTTCCCATGACTTTTGAGTTTTGCCAAATGTCTCTGATGTGGGACCTTGTCAAAGGCTTTCTGAAAGTCCAGATACACTATATCGACTGACTTACCTTTGTCCACCTGTTTATTCACACCTTCAAAAAAACATAACAGATTAGTAAGACAAGATCTTCCTTGTCTAAAGCCATGTTGGCTGTCTCCCATTAGGCCATGACTATCTACATACTGAGTAATTTTATTCTTTATGATGGTTTTTACCATTTTTTCTGGTACTGATGTCAGGCTCACCGGTCTGTTGTTTCCTGGATCAACCCTGGAACCCTTTTTAAAAATTGGTGTTACTTTGGCGATCCTCCAATCTTCAGGTATTAGAGATTATTTTAATGATAGTTCACAGATTACTAATAGCAGGTCTGCAATCTCATATTTCAGTTCTTTCAACACCCTTGGATGTATACCATCTGGCCCAGGTGATTTGCTACTCTTCAGTTTATCTAATAGTTGTAATACATCTTCCCGATGTATCAATATTTCCTTAAATTCTTCCGCACCTTTAAATACCACTTCAATCATGGGTAACATCCCTACATCTTCCTCAGTAAAGACCGAAGCAAAGAATTCATTCAGTCTCTCCACTATTGCCTTGTCACCTCTTAGTGCCCCTTTAACCCCTCTATCATCTAATGGATCAACTGACTCTCTCACAGGTTTTTTGCTACAAATGTACTTGAAAAAGTCTTTATTTTGCGTTTTTGCTTCGACAGCAAGCTTCTTCTCAAATTCTCCCTTTGCCTGCCTTATCAATGCCTTGCATTTGACTTGCCAGTGCTTCTGCTGTTTCCAGGTTTCATCGTTTGGCTCTTTTTTCCATTTCCAAACCCGTCTCTTGCTCTTCTGTCCAGTAGACATCATTTGGAGTACTGTGTATAACTGTGAAGCCTGCACCTTCAGAAGGATATAAACTGGATGGTGTCTGTCCAAAGGGCAGTTATTAGAATGGTCAATGGGTTTTAATCATAAAGTATATGGGGACAAACTTATGGGCTGATGCAGAAAGACTAACACACCCTTTGCACGCAGATAACGCAACTTATACGCACAAGTTCCGCCATGCCAGATGTAGAAAAGAGATTGACACACGTGTGTAAACAGCAAAGGAAAAGTATGTGCACACAGTAACGCCAAGCGTATTTATATAATATGCAAATGAGCGGCTCATATTAAAATGAATGCTAATAAGATCTGCGCCCGATGCAGAGAAACTCATAGAGGATTACATAACCAGCAGGAGCGCCAATATCTCTACTCCTTGTCTGAGGTTGTGTAAATGTCTTGCGTGTGTAGGGAAAGACTGTTCAGTGTATGTACCAATGAACAATTACCTTCGTTGTGAAAATTTTCTGCGTGTATCTTTCAGCATATAAGTGAAAGTTTGCTGTTCAAGAACAAATGTCTTTTGCTTCCTTATCCTTGTGTGTTTTTTGGACTCACTTATATTATTTTCCATTTACTGTTAGGTGTCTCTTGTGATTTCATAAAAAGCTTTTGGGTGGTTATTATGGGGTGTGCGCCAAAAGAACCTGTATGTCCTGGGCATATAACGTGAGCATTTGCATGTATACGCTGCGACGCTCCTGCCCGGGCCCGAGAGCTTACAGGCAGGAGTGGCCTTGTAATGTCCCTGAGGAATAAAGCTTGTACTGGTCCCTTGGAATTCTGGGACTCGTAGTGTACTTGTATTTCCTTCAGGATTAAATTGTAGTCGTGACACGAATGTTAAGGCTGCAAGAAATTTATTGTTGTGGGGATATTTTCCAGCGCATCAAAATTCAATGGTACATAACGCAAAAGGTGTAACTTCAACCCAAACAGCTGAAACCAGGAACATAGGAAGTACAACTGAAATTAAGTTAGCTTCTACTTGGCTCTTCACAATCACAGCAGCTTTAACTCAGCAGTGCCTCATGTGGTCTTTCAGAATTATTGCAGCACCAAACAAATAGCTGTTCCCTTCCACAGCGTGGCTTCTCAAAACAACAAATGAAAACAATTTGTAAACCTTTTAGCTTGGCAGCAAGTACAGCAAACTCCCTGTATTCTTTTCATACAGTGTTCAAGGGTTTCTTACATTGCTGTCCTCTTTGAGGCAGATTGAGAAATCCATTGGAGAAGGGTCCGCTTCTAAGGCAGGCAGGTAATTATCCACTTGCATGCATTCATCAGAGCTAAGGCTATCGCTGTCTCTGCCAGGCCTGCTAAGCTTCCCTGACCTCAGTTCCAGAAACTCTTGAAACTGTTTTAAAAGCAATTCAGCCTGTAACTGCTCTTTATCCGTGTGAAAGTCTTTGGTAAGGGTAACACCCTTCCCCCACTTGCTTATTAGCTTCTGCAGCTGGGTTTACCTTGTGAAGGTTAGCACAAATAAAAGGTTTCTCTAGTAAAGCATTAAAAGTAGAAAAGTCAGCTTTACCTTTAGCAGGGTTTGAATAAGAACTGGCACCTTTCCTCCAGAAGTCTCTCTGGTTCAAAAACTCAGCAGCCTTACTGCTATTTCCTCTGCTCTGTGAATTTCTCTTTGAAAAGCTTTCTTCCTGCTTCACTTCCTTGCTTCTGTAGCCTTGTTTGCTACCTGACCAGATACCTTCTTTCCATGTGCTGAATTTGCTAGCCTTCCCACGCCCAGGCTCTACCTTGTAGTAAGGTTCCTTCTCAGAGTGTGCTTGGATCCAGGGTTTACTGCTCCAAGGTTCTGCCTTGCTCCAGGGTTCTAGCGTTTTCCTCCTTCCTTTTCCCTCTTTTTCTCTTTCCTCCTTTTCTCTTTTCCTCCTCTCCTCTTCTCTCTCTGCTTGGGGATTTAAAAGGGCTTCATTTCCCGGCAACGCCCTGACCTTCCCCTGAGCGTGCCCAATCAGTGCAGAAGCCTGTCTCCTCCCCTGAGCTGGGGCATGTCCTGTGCTCAGCAGAGAGCTGTGTTTTTTTCAACTCTGCATTGGAAATCCTGTGTGCTAGTGCTGTTTCATTACTTCTACCAGGATTTTCCCCTATCTCCATCTCTTCTGGAGGGCATTCCTCACCGCAATGCATGCATATACGGCCACTTGTAGTGCATCTATTATTCGTGCATGCATTGGCTTCCCTTCTTTCAACTTTGCGCTGATGTATTGTGCATGGCTTATTTGCATACATGCCCTTTGCTGCATACTGGCACTGAGGCCTTCTGCTATTGGCATGCTACGAAAATGCATACACAATATGCGACTTCAGCAGCAGCTTTCTGCATCAGCCTGTTAGGTCTTTACGTATGTATGCTTGCAAGAAAGACATGGTAGAGAAGATGCACATTTAAATACCTCTGAGGTAGAAACACAGGTGCTGGGCCCCTTTCAGTGGAAAGGAAGCTTTAGACCGATTGCTCATAGAATGAGATAGACTCAGAAGTAATCTAAGAAAAGGTTTCTTTAAGGAAAAGGTGCCAGGTACGTGGAAGAGTCTTTCAGTGGATGTGGTGGAGACAAGGACAGTATCTAAATTCAAGAATACTTGGAACAAGCTAAGGAAGAGGAAGGGATTCCAGAGACCGAGGAATTAGTGTGGAAAGGCAGATTGGATTAACCATATTACCATTGTCTGCCATTCTTTTCCTGTGTTTCTTACTGAAGACTATGCTTGCCCAGTTGATAGAATCCTTTCCCGGAGATGCAAGTCCCAGAGGATTGTGAGGGGACCTTTTACTTCCTGCCTTGTCATCTGAAAGTCTTGTTGCATTCATAGTTTGAAAACGTTTTAGCAATACGATAAAAATGTTTAAAAACATAGGGCCCGATATTCAAAGGCATTTACACGGTTTGCAGACTTGCAAACCATGTAAATGCCGCTAAACGGGATATTCAACGGCACTAGCATGGTTATTGCTGATGAATATCCATGGATACTGCCGCTACACACCCATTCTGGGATCAGCGCCTGGGTTACCGGACAGTGGCGACATTCAGCCACCGACCAGTTATTCCTTGGTGGTGAAACTTAGGTACAGAAAAGGCTATCCTAACTTTCGCTGCTGAAGCTAACGGGGCAGCAGCTGAATATCGCCGCTGCTGCCTCATTAGCTTCCTGCTTCGGCGGTGAACCCAGATAGTCAGCTGGTGGCTGGATATGACCCCGGCATTAACTATCTGGGATTAGTGTTCAGCAGCGGCAGGTAGCCACTGTAATCGCACTGGTCACCGCCACCAGGCCCATAGGTAGACTATTAATACAACTAATGTGATATTTAGTTGCCTACGTTTTATTATTAAAGGTTTAGAAAACCTTTGCTTTTGAACCATCCGGTACCTGTGCTGTTTGTTCTTTGCTGCTGCTTTGGGTTTTTGGGGTGATACCCACGCCAGAAACATTCTTTGATGATGATTCAGAGGAACTGAAGCAAATCCCAATGAACCTGGAAGATATAACAGAGAAAATTGACAAATTAAAGAGTAATCAGTTTCCAGGCCCACATGACATACACTGCAGAGTTCTAAAATAACTTAAAAATGAAATGCAGACCTATTGCTAGTCATCTGTAAATAGGGCTTCTCATCCTAGGCGTTTTATAAATTGTGGGCCTGATACTCGGCGGTGGCGGATAGCCGTTGCTGCTGAACTGAAGACCTGAATATTCATTGCTGGGGCCATATCCGCCCCTAGTGTTGAATATCTGGGTCTGACGGTTAGCGGCAAAGCTAACCAGGCAGTGGCAATTATTCAACTGCTGCCTGCTTAGCGTTGCCGGTGAATGTTAAGCCACCCGGTAAAGTGCCTAACCTTTGCCGCTTAGACTTCACTGCACCCCCCAGAATGCCCTGTTGATTAGTATTGGCGCGTTCAGAGGTGGCACCCACGCATATTCAGTACATCAACCATGTTCCAAAATCCAATGTGTGCCTTCGAGTCAGTCCCGACTCCTGGCGACCCACCATGTTCAGGACCAGCTAATTTAAGTTTGTTTTGAGGATATAAAAATCAGTGTGTGTTGGTGTTTTTGCACCACTGATACTATTGCTTAGTACTTTTTCTGGTAGATTCAAACATGCACGTTTGTGCTGCTTAGGAGTTGTCAACACAGAAAAGACACAAAAACTGAGTGGAGCAAATAAGCCAAGCGAAGAGAGGCGATTAAAGTACCGGGGAAGTGCTGTTTTCCAGTAGAGACCTAATTTAATTTTTTTTGCATTGGCAGTGGTTTATCGTAGTTTATCAGTTAAGACCTAAAATCAGAAGCCCTTTTTGTAATCTGTTGTTAAATTCAGGCGCAATACCTGAGGATTAGAGGGTGGCCAGTATAAAGCTAATTTTTAAATAGCGCTCCAGAAGTGATCTGGTTAAAGTGTAGACAATGAACCTAACAGTGTACCAAACTGATATTGTTCATATTTCTGAAACTTGAGCTGTCATGCTAACCATGGAACAAGTTGTCGTGTAACTGAAACCAAAGAATGATGTCATCACTGTTCCACTTCAGTGGTGCAGTTTTATATTTTTAAGATGAAAACGGGATTATAAAATAATCTAAGGGAGTATCCAGCTAGAAATGCAGTACGTATTGTGGGAGCTTGGGTTGCACTGGGAGTACTACTCATATCTGCCTGGTTTTCAAGTTAGATCATATGTTGACCATCTCAGTTACTGCTGGGTGAGAACATATCGTGAAAGTCAAGCAATGCTCTGCCTCTGCGCTCATCATATCATTTGGCAACTGCTCCCTGGCATGATTAAACATTGACTTGGCCAAAGACATAAGATATTTCATGCTGATTTAGACTAGTGGTCCACTGAGCTCAATATCGTGTCTGACAGTAGCCAACCTGGGTCTCTTAGACATGCTCAGCAGATGCAGAATGGGGAGATCCAGTCAATGCTTTCAATCCTAAGTCTTTCTGGCTACTAAATGTTAATGGACCTATCCTCTAAACTGTTTACTACTTCAGCTATACTCCTAGACCATATTTTCTTCTAGCACATTCCATAGTTTAATTGTGCATTATATGAAGTCTGTGGTCATTGTTTGGCCAAGAAATCACCCTCTGCACTATCCATAAATGCAGAGCATGGAGTTGGTGTCACCCCTGATTTTAAAGGGAGGCATACTGGTGAACCTGCAAACCACTGCCAGATTCCCCCCCCCCCCCACCACCATTGGCAATAACCTTGCTGAAGCGAGCTTACTCTGTTTTTGCTGGCTCAGAAATAGACAAGAAAGTGAGAAATCCTCTTCAAGTACACCCTGACCTCAAACATCTCAGTTCTTATGTTTTCTTTTTTATTGTTCTCTAGGTCCTGTGTTGTGTAGAGAAGATTAAAATCTTCTTGCAAGAAAACAAAGACCTGGAACACCATTTTCAAGCAGATCTGCAAAAGGTGGACAGTCTTCTAGAGAGCTTCCAGGAGCAGAATATTGACATTGAATCCAAGGAGAAGGATGATGATGGGAAGTATTGAAAATTCTTGTTACTTTTTAAATAATTTTCAGATTCTTTGAAACTGTGCATCTGTGGTGCAGAAATCCAAAGGAGCTTATGTGATGGAAGGTGGTGGGGAGAGAGGCTGATATGCACTGACCAGGAGAGAGACCTTCTGGAAGGTAGTAAAACGTGCAACAAGGTAATAGCTGGAGCCAGAGGGATGCTGGAATGTATAGAAATCAGCATAACAAGAATGAAAAAGGAGGTGATGATGTTTCTGTACTGTGTTCAGTTCTGGAGGTCACATCTCAGAAAAGTTAGAGATAGAGATAGACTAGAGGCAATCTAGAAGAAGGTAGGAGTGGCCTAGTGGTTGGGGCAAGGTACTTCAGGCTGGAAGGTCGGGGGACAGCAACCTTGGGCCAAAAGGACTGGGGTTTCTAGTCCCACAGGTGCTCCTTGTGGTCTTGGGCAAGCCACTTAACCCTCCATAGCCCATGTTCCCTGTAAGTATTAGTGTATGTGTCTCATATGCCTGCGTGTTAAATGTATCCCCCAATTGTGTTGTGACCGCTTTGATTGAAGGATAAGGTGGTATACAAAACTGTCTAAATAAAATAAATAAATAAATAATCCAAAATGGTACTGGATCTGCAGTAGAATTCAGTGTATAGGAGAGACAAAATAAAGACGACCGAAATACCCGAAAGCTATAGGAGCCTGTTTACTGAACCATGGTAAGTTTGTTTTTTTTTGTTTTTTTTTTGTTTTTTTTAATATACTTTATTTAATACACACCATCAACAACAGCCAACAAAACAGTAAACGGTAACAAACTCCTAGTGGGGTGGATTCTTATCCCCAACCAGGAGTGCAATCACATTTACAGGTGCATTTTAACCCAGTAAAATTGATCCCCCCTCCCCCCCCTCCCTCCCTATAGTCACATCCAATCCCGTACAGGATCACCTCAGAACCTCACATCAATACGGTCACCAAGCTACCAATGCCGCACCCAGGCCTAGACACCCAATTGTAGCACTTCATTCCGACTGCGGGGGGTCAAATTCTGGATATAGGGATCCCATAGTAGCTGAAACAGCGGCCATCGCCTGACGCTCCCCCTGGCACCCCGAGCCTCCAAAAGCATCAACTGATGAAAGGCATTACGCCACTCCCAAAAGGAGGGCGGGTTCTGTTCCCGCCATCTGCGCAGGAAGGGGCCTTTACCCACCAGAAAGGCCTTACGGAGCAACAGCCGCGCCCATTTACCTTTGGGCTGCGTGGGATGCAGCTGATCCAGTATAACTAAGTAGACGTCCCAACCCACCCGTTGTCCCAATAACCCCTCCATAAAGGAGCTAATTTTTGTCCAGTAGGGGCGAATTAACCGACACCCCCATCACATATGCAATAAGGTCGCTAAAGGTTCCCAGCACTTCGGGCATCGGCCATCTGTAGTTAGATGCGAACGGAGAGCCCGTCGGGGGGAAAAATGAGCCCTGGTGAGACTTTTGAATTGCATTTCTCTCCATCTTGCTCCCCCTGCCAGCTCCCGTACTCTTCGCACGGCTGCAAGAAGGGTACCCGAAGGGATCTCCCTTCCCATCTCCCCAGCCCACGCCTGTTCCACCAGGCGGTAATCCGGAGAGGGTTGGTACCGGACTAATCGGGACTTCAACACCCGAATGGACGGCGGGGTCTCTCCACCCAGATCAAAGAATTCTAAAATCTGCGCCGAGCGGTCTGTCTGTAACTCCGGTGCCGGCAGGGAGGCCACATAATGTGAGACCTGTAAATACGCTAAAAAGTGAGCCGGCCCCAGTCCATACTCAGCACAGAGCGGCAGAAACCCCTTACATTTCCCCGAGGGTTCCACTAGCTGACCCAAACTGTGAAGCCCGTTCTTTTCCCAGACTCGAAAAATCGCAGTATCCATACCCGGGGTAAACAGAACATTACCATGTATAGGCAACCAGCTCGAGACCCTCCAATTCCCTTTCCAATAAACATTTAGCTGTCGCCAGGTTCGACGCACCGATTCCAACACCACACTAGAAGCTAAAGGAGCTGGGAGCAAACGGTCATCAAGATGTAAAAGGGCAAGTAAAGAAATCGGAGCTGCATAGGCTGCTTCCATGGCCAGGGGCGTATACACCTCAGTGCTACCTAACCAATCCCCCAGATGTCTAGCCTGGCAAGCCAAGGCATAGGCACCCAGGTCCGGAAGCCCCAGCCCACCCTGTCCCCAAGTCCCCACTAGCCGGCTGTAGGGAATGCGTGCTCTCGCCCCCCTCCACAAAAACCCCCGAATTAGGACCTCCATCCGCCGTAAATCTTTCCGCAAAAGCCATACCGGCAGCGTTTGCATCCAATAAAATATCCTCGGTAGAACAACCATCTTGATTGCGGCAATTCTCCCAGACAGGGCCAATGGAAGAGGGTTCCACGCCTGCAACTGAGTTTGCAGCCCAGATATAATACGGTTCAAATTACACCCGTAAAGCGAAGAAGGCTGACTAGGCAACAAAATACCTAGATATTTGAAATGGCCTGTCGCCCACTGGAGAGGGAAATCGCCCGGCCAGCCACTCCGCACACAGCCCGATACATCCAAGGCCTCCGATTTATCGCGATTAATACACAAGCCGGCAACATGACCAAAGGTCGTGAATTCCCGCAGTAGTGCTGGAAGCGACTGTTGGGGAGACAACAAATGCACCAAGAGGTCGTCGGCAAAGGCCGACAGCTTAAACTCAGAGAGACCAATGCGGACCCCCCTAATCCTCGAAGATAACTCAACCCTACGTATAAAGGGGTCTAACGAAAGAACAAAAAGCAGGGGAGAGAGAGGACATCCCTGTCTAGTCCCTCGACGCAATGGGAATGTTTCGGAGAGCACCCCGTTACAGGAGATCGCCGCCATCGGGTCTATGTAAAGACTGCGAACCAGGTTACAGAAAGAGTTGCCAAGTCCGTAGCAAGGTAACAAGTGCCACAGATATTGCCAATCGACCCTATCGAATGCTTTTTCGGCATCAAAGCTGATGAGCAGTGACTGGAGGTGTCTACTCTGCACCCACTCCAGAGAAGTTAAAATCTTTCGTAAGTTACGGACCGCATAGCGTCCTTTCACGAAACCAACCTGTGAGTCATGCACCAAGTGTCCCAAGACACCCGCCAGCCGCTCCGCAAGAATTTTCGCTAGTATTTTCAGGTCAAAATTAAGAAGCGAGATAGGTCTATATGACTCAGCTCTTAAAGGGTCCTTCCCCGGTTAGGGATAAGAATAACATGGGCAAGATTACTACCCCATCGAAAGGCACTCTGCTCAGCCCGCTTGGTGTGGACTGCCACCAATTGTGGGGCCACCAGTTCTCCAAGGATCTTATAGAATTCTGCTCCCAACTGTCGTGAAGTGCAAGGTTCAGAACCGATGGAAACAGAGGTTTCTGTGGAAAATGAAACAAAAGCTGTCAGTGCTGAGTCAAGCATGGAGGGTTGGCATGGAAACCATAAACAAACCTCGTCACAGAGGGCTAGGGAACGCCCATCCCCTGAGCTAGCTCCTACCTCATCAGGGAACTGTGAACACCTGGGGGGAGGTGTGGCTCAATACAACGGGGGAAGGAAGCTAGATAAAAACCCTCTAGTAAAAAGAAGAGGGGAGACAGAGACGGAGACAGACACAGACACGGGCAAAGATACGAGCAGAGACAAGGGGAGAGTCTCAGATGGAAGCTCAGTCTCCGACACGGAGAGAGACACAGCAAGCGTGGGGAAAGGTAAAAGAAATCCCAATCCTAGTTGGAGATACTCTTCAAAGGACAAGAGCTGTGTAGGACATTCAGGTCCAGGACACAGGGAGCAGTGCTTAAACGTAGGAGGCACAGAGGATTTCTATTGCTCAGGAAGCAAGGACATTTATGCTGAAAAGCAGAAAGGACAGCCACGCTGGGTTCACAAAAGGCAGACTCCAGGTAAAGTCAATTTCCCTGATTATAAATATATATCAGAAGGGGGAGAGGAGTTTTGTTTTCCGTGTGGTAGCCAAGGGAGAATCCTGAGAGGAAGTAGTGTTAAAAGCAAAGGAAGAATTCCATGTTATAAAGCTGAAGAGGGAAACGTATTACCCTTTAACTACAGGGAGCTGTTTGCACCTGAGAGCAAGCATTTAGACTCACCAAGCAGGTTGGGGGAAGGAAACCCTGTGAGTGAAAGAGAACAGTTTGCCTGGCAAAGAGAAGAACCTGTTCTAAAAGGTTTCCAGGAAGAAACTGACTGTATGCACTGGGACCCATATCAACCTCCTGAGTCAGAATATATGATGGACTGTTCTTATATGGTGGCGGATAATGTGCAGTCTCTGTGCTGAATATATTGGTTTTTACTAAGGAGAAAGAAACAGCCAAAAGAAACATTTTGGAAGGAACTGTTTATTGTTTTGGTTTTGTATAACAGCTGAAAGTAAGCAATATTTTTGTTATCACTGGAAGTATAATTTCGTTGTAAATAGTCCTTATTCTTGGTCTTCAACATCTAACCCCGGGAGGGGAAATAAATCCTAATTTCCTTAAACCACTCGTGCACAACGTGTACTCATTTTCATGGTTGGTGGACTACATTACCCAGGAGGCCTTTCTACACCTCCATTTTAAGTTTACCACCAAAGAAACACAACTACCCACTTGCCCTACCTATGCTAATTACCTCTGGGAGGGTGAGTGGTGACATATCTGGCGTAGTTTTTCGGATGCTTGACCTTGAAGGAAGGACAACAGAAGATTACAGCACCAGGACTCCGGCACAAGCAAGTGGGCTACCAGAAGGCTGCAGGAAAGACAAAGACAAGACACAGCTTCTTTTCCTGAACGCAGACCTCTACACGAAGCCTCAGGTAATAGCACCTGGGCATAAGTGAGGGAGGATACCAGGAAAAGAGGGGCGCTGTGGGGTTGAAAAAAAAAAAAAAAAAAAAAAAAAAAAACCTGAAAAAGGGAGCCGCACTTGGGTTTTTTTTTTCTGTCTTTCATTGCAGGTGCTGACGAGAGATGGAGGCCCAGGACGTAATAGCGTGGATGCGGAAGCAGTGGGACCTACAAATGGAACTTTCTAAGTGCATCCAGGAGGAGAATGCCGCGCTCCAGAGAGAGCAGCAGAAGCCGCTGCTGGACGCTGTAGCAGCACTTCTACAGGAACGCCAAGGACCACGGACGGACAATCCTTTGGTTATGCCAGGACCCCCAATGCACGCAAGTCATACATTTTCTTTAGGACAATTGAGTCCAACAGACAATATTGATGACTTTATAGATGCATTTGAGCGTATTGGACAGGCGTTAAAATGGCCTGATAGTCAGTGGGCTACGCGCTTTGCAGTTTCGCTAACAGGTGAAGCCCTGTCAGCCTACAAAGCGATGCCAGCCGCTCTTGCGGATGATTATGCTGAAATAAAAAGGGCGGTAAAGGACAGGTTGGGGCTGACAACCTCACATTATAGGAGGCTTTTCAGGGAGGCTCGCCTGAAGCCTCATGAAACGCCCAAGGCGTTACAACAGCGTCTTAAGAGTCTGGCGTGGAAATGGCTAAGTCCAGAAAATAAGACAATGGAAAGTGTATTAGATACAGTTATATTAGAACAGTTTGTACAGGCTGTACCTAAGGAAATGAAGATGTACCTCACCTTGCAAAATTGCAAGACCACTGAGGAAGCAGCTAGTTTGGCGGACCGGTTTTTGGAGGCCCAAATAGCTGACCCCTCAGAGCGCAGCGTACTGCAAGCTGCAGGTTTATATAATGTTAAAAAGGGAAAGGTTCCCTATGATGAAAAATATACAATGGCTAATGGGAATGTTAGAAGTAAGAATGATGAGAGTGTTTATGTGCCCAGAGAGAATGTGTCTACACCCAAGGGTAAATGTTATTTGTGTGGGAAAGTGGGGCATTTTAAAAGGGAATGCACTAAGAGGACTGTTCTGATGTCTGGGGTGGATAAACCAGTCCAGGATGGGTTTCTGCTACCCGTTCAAGTAGGAGGTATTAGGGGAAGAAGAGACAGATATTCTTCCTACCCATGAGGACCTAGTGTATGAACCTACTGCACCAGGGAGAAAGGCCAAGGCAAAGAGGCGCCATGAGAGGCAGTCTAGGTCCCGCGGCCGAGCGGAGTTGGAGGCGGGCGCAAGCCTACCCTGGGTACCCGCCGAGTTAGTGAATAAATTTCCCTCCTTTCCTGCTGAGCAGCGGGCCGACCCAGCGCTCAAGAGAGCCTTCGAATGGGCCCAGGAGATTAGGCCCACATTACCTAGGTTCTTTATGGACAATGGCGTTCTGTATAGGGAAAGCGTAGACCCTTACTCTGAGGCAGTAAGGAAACAGCTGGTAGTGCCTACGGCGTTCAAAGCCACGGTCTTGCGTCTCGCGCACGACCACCCTATAGGGAGCCATAAAGGCATCCAAGGCACCCTAGACCAAATATTAGGTCGCTTTTACTGGCCTGGGGTGTTCAAGGAGACTAAGCAGTATTGCGAGTCGTGTGCTCCATGTCAAAGGGTATCAGTGTTAAGGCCAAAAGCTGTACCCTTGGTGCTTACTCCCACCATAGCCGTACCTATGAGCCGGATAGGCATAGATATGGTAGGCCCTATGACACGCACACCCAGGGGTTTTCAGTACCTTCTCGTTATAGTCGACCATGCCACCCGGTTTCCCTGGGCTATTCCCCTAAGGAACACCTCTGCGAGGATTATAGCCCAGGAGCTGGTCAAACTATTCTGCATGGTAGGGTTCCCCAGAGAGGTACTTACAGACCAGGGTAGCAACTTTTTATCCAAGCATCTGTCTACCGTATGGGGGGCTTTTGGGATAAAACACATACGGACTTCGGCTTACCACCCACAGACAAATGGTCTTGTAGAACGTACAAATCAGACCATTAAACAGATGCTGAGGAGAGGGCTGGAAAAAGAGGAGATAGCAGAATGGGATACCTTGCTCCCATTCGTTCTCTATGCATGCCGAGAACGCGTGCAATCTTCATTAAAGGCCTCACCCTAT
The DNA here is from genome assembly GCA_033557465.1 of Ichthyophis bannanicus. Taxonomy (NCBI): domain Eukaryota; kingdom Metazoa; phylum Chordata; class Amphibia; order Gymnophiona; family Ichthyophiidae; genus Ichthyophis; species Ichthyophis bannanicus. The sequence continues at coordinate 919,915,182 of CM066035.1, read as the reverse complement.
GAGCTTATGTTTGGGAGATCCCCTAGAGGGATATTAGATATATTACAGGAGCAATGGGTAGAACCAGACATTTCTGAAATGGAAATACCTCGGTTTTTAAAGGGTCTAAGGCAGCGTTTAGAGAGAACGGCAAAGGCTGCAATGGAAAATCTGCAAGCAAGTAAGCAGAAGCATAAGCAATACTACGACAGGGGAAAACAACCCCGAACGTTAAATGTAGGGGATAAGGTAATTATCCAGGTGGCAAATCCAGGCCCAAAATTTGAAGCCCATTGGAGGGGACCATGTACGGTCGTAGAGAAAGTAGGGCCCGTTTCCTACAGGATAGAGAACGCAAAGGGTCGTAGGCAGGTATATCACCTGAACCTTTTAAAGCCCTGGAAAGACAGAGTTGCCACTGCCAGTATGGTGTACATGGAACAGCACAGCAGATCCCACACTGGTATTACGTACTGTCCGGAAGGGGCGGCAGTACGTAATATTTTAAGGCGGGGGATATGTCGTGAAGTGCAAGGTTCAGAACCGATGGAAACAGAGGTTTCTGTGGAAAATGAAACAAAAGCTGTCAGTGCTGAGTCAAGCATGGAGGGTTGGCATGGAAACCATAAACAAACCTCGTCACAGAGGGCTAGGGAACGCCCATCCCCTGAGCTAGCTCCTACCTCATCAGGGAACTGTGAACACCTGGGGGGAGGTGTGGCTCAATACAACGGGGGAAGGAAGCTAGATAAAAACCCTCTAGTAAAAAGAAGAGGGGAGACAGAGACGGAGACAGACACAGACACGGGCAAAGATACGAGCAGAGACAAGGGGAGAGTCTCAGATGGAAGCTCAGTCTCCGACACGGAGAGAGACACAGCAAGCGTGGGGAAAGGTAAAAGAAATCCCAATCCTAGTTGGAGATACTCTTCAAAGGACAAGAGCTGTGTAGGACATTCAGGTCCAGGACACAGGGAGCAGTGCTTAAACGTAGGAGGCACAGAGGATTTCTATTGCTCAGGAAGCAAGGACATTTATGCTGAAAAGCAGAAAGGACAGCCACGCTGGGTTCACAAAAGGCAGACTCCAGGTAAAGTCAATTTCCCTGATTATAAATATATATCAGAAGGGGGAGAGGAGTTTTGTTTTCCGTGTGGTAGCCAAGGGAGAATCCTGAGAGGAAGTAGTGTTAAAAGCAAAGGAAGAATTCCATGTTATAAAGCTGAAGAGGGAAACGTATTACCCTTTAACTACAGGGAGCTGTTTGCACCTGAGAGCAAGCATTTAGACTCACCAAGCAGGTTGGGGGAAGGAAACCCTGTGAGTGAAAGAGAACAGTTTGCCTGGCAAAGAGAAGAACCTGTTCTAAAAGGTTTCCAGGAAGAAACTGACTGTATGCACTGGGACCCATATCAACCTCCTGAGTCAGAATATATGATGGACTGTTCTTATATGGTGGCGGATAATGTGCAGTCTCTGTGCTGAATATATTGGTTTTTACTAAGGAGAAAGAAACAGCCAAAAGAAACATTTTGGAAGGAACTGTTTATTGTTTTGGTTTTGTATAACAGCTGAAAGTAAGCAATATTTTTGTTATCACTGGAAGTATAATTTCGTTGTAAATAGTCCTTATTCTTGGTCTTCAACATCTAACCCCGGGAGGGGAAATAAATCCTAATTTCCTTAAACCACTCGTGCACAACGTGTACTCATTTTCATGGTTGGTGGACTACATTACCCAGGAGGCCTTTCTACACCTCCATTTTAAGTTTACCACCAAAGAAACACAACTACCCACTTGCCCTACCTATGCTAATTACCTCTGGGAGGGTGAGTGGTGACACAACCCATCCGAACCCGGTGTTTTATAGCAACTTGCCTGATTGATAACCATTTGCACCTCCTGTGCCGAAATCGGTTGGTCTAGCTGATCCCGTTGCTGCGCGCTCAATTGAGGTAAATCGAGCCCCTCTAAGTAGGCAGACAACTGCTCCGGAGAGGTCACCTCGGCCTTATAGAGTCTTTGGAAGAAAGAGCGAAACACCTGAGCTATAGCCGGACTCTCCCTATGGAGAGTCCCCTGATCGTCTCTAAGCGCTGGTATCAGTCGGGAGTTCCGAGGACCATGTAAACATCGTGCCAACAGCTTGCCCGGCTTGTCCCCATGACAATACAGTTGAAATCGGTAGTACAGTACGGACTTCTTTGCACGCTGATGTAAGAGCTCATTTAATGCCGTTTGCGTCTCCCAGACCTGTTTCTTAAGGGTTATATTCGGAGCACTAGCCCACTGTCGTCGCAACCTGGTTACTAGATGTTCGAGGCGAATTATACGCTCTGCCAGATGTCTCCGCTTACGCGCCATGAAGCCGATAATATCCCCCCGCAAGACGACTTTCACCGTTTCCCAAACCAACTCGGGATCATCGTAGTGACCCCGGTGGTCCGATTCAAACTCCTGCCATCGCCTCCTCAAAAACTGACGAAACTGCGAATCTTTATATAATTCCAAGGGAAACCGCCAGAACCTTGTCCCAGTTCTAGTGTCACCCCATCGCAGCTGCACCAAATAAGGGCATGATCGGAAATTTCCGAAGGACCTATCTGCGCATCGTCTACGTTACCAAACAACCCCTGAGAGGTCAGCAGGTAATCTATTCGTGCACTGGAACTATGGGCCTGAGACTGATGGGTGTAATCCTTTTCAGTGGGGTGCAGCAAACGCCACGGGTCCACCAGTCCCAGCCGCGTCCGTAGGCAGGTAAGCATTCGAGCTGACTGAGCTCTCCCCCTTGGCCCTTCCCCTCTAGATGTATCCAGCTCCACATCCATCACACCATTAAAATCCCCTCCTAATATCAGTGGTAGCTCCGGGAGCTGCTCCACTTGGGACGCTAAACGGTAATACAAATCAGGGTCCAACACATTAGGGCTATAGATATTACCGAGAATGATCGGTCTCCCCTCGAGGCACCCCTGCAACAAAAGGAACCTCCCCGTAGAATCCACTACTTCCCTTTCAATCTCAAAGCGTAACCGCTTGTGGATCAGTATAGCCACCCCACCCTTCTTATTCAGGGCCGGGGCCCCCCTTATCTGTCCCACCCAATCTCTATGCAATTTAGCATGCTCCTCGGCTGTCTGGTGGGTTTCTTGGAGCAGGGCGATGTCGGCCCTTTGTCTAGCCAGGGCCTGCAAGATTTTGGTCCTCTTAATGGGGCTTCCCAGCCCGCAAACATTCCAAGAAACTAGCTTCAGGGGGGTAAGACATCTTGCCAAACTCCCAAAAAGATACAAAGCAATAACCCGGAAGAAACCCCCCCAGCCTGGGGTCCCCTCCCCGCAGTCGGCAGATAATGCACACAATACCCAGCACCTACTGGTTGGATGTGACTATATTCCCACCCCCACCCCTTCTCCCCGCCCCCCCTCCAACCCCCCCACCTCCCCCTCCCAAGTTGTCTCTCCATCCACTACCTCTTTCCTTGGATAGAGATCTATCTGTGATGCATGCGGTCTCCTCCGGACTCCCAAACCGTAGAGGACCACCCCTGCACCTTTCATTCAGCCCATTGTGAAGACATCCTCTAATACAGTTACTAAACATCCACAGTATGCGGGGAGGGCTAATACAATAATTCCTAATTCACTGAACCCTAAACTACCTAAGGGTATCGCGTACCACGCGGTTCACCCGTCCCGCCCCCCTAACCAGAAGGGCTCTAAGGTATGGGCCAAACCCCTGCTTGAGACCAACAAGTGATCACATCTTTCACTCTCCCCCTCCCCCGCAGTCAATCTTCACACACACCCCAGCACCTGAACAAAGGGGGTGGAACACACTTTTCTTAAGGTCTCAATAGGCGACCACCTACCAGTCTCACCTCAACACCCACCATGATTTCCAGCCGCAGGATCCAGCCGCAAGAGGCCCAAAGCGAGACAATCCAGAGCAGAGGCCTATCCGGCCTACCTGCAGCCGACCCCCAAAGGCCCATACATCCATACAAGAGGCATTCTCTCCCTGACCTAGTGGTGAACCCCAAAGCAGCCAACCTCAAATCCCCCACCCCATCTCATCCATACTACCCACACAACCAAACATCCCCCCCTACCCCCCGATGCAGACAGTATCAAGATCACTCCACTCTCGGACCGTTCAGAGTAAGGGAGAGTGATAGTATGGCGCTCCAGCCCAGGTCCGAACACTCCTCCCCCCACACTCAAAGGCCTTCCTCAAGCATCCAGCCCTGGAATCCCACTCCCCCCCTCCCCATATACATCTGTATTCTAGCCATCACCCCCCCTCTTCCCCCCATACCTGCATTCATCATTAGCCCCATCGCCCAGGCCTTACTCAAGGGGGGAGGTGAAGGGCTGCCGCCAGCCGCGGCCTAAGTCAGCCACTCCAGAGCATCTTACTCCTCTCCTGTTCCACCCCAGAGGGGCCCAGCTCACACATTAAACGAACAGAGTCTCCACTGCCTGGCAAAAGGAGTTCAACGTCCACTGCCCAGTCCAGCAATCGGAGACTGTCCCGTAACACAGTCAGTCCCCGCGTCGGGGGAAATAGCGCTGGAGGGCTCTCAGGAGGTCTGAAGGGGTGTCCGGGGCTCCCGATCTTCTCCCAGAAGCGTCGCAATATAGGGTCTGGCCTCTGCAGCTGACTCAAATGTCCGGTGGGTTCCTTCATGGAAGACGTGCAGCCTCGCAGGATATTGTACAGAGAATTTTATTTTGGCGGAAATCAATTGCTGACAAAGGGGGGCATAGGCCTTCCGCCGTTGGCTCAATGCCACAGAGTAGTCCTGTGCCACTCTCAGCTTCGAGTTCTCGTAACTCAGTTCGCCCCTCTGCCGTGCCTCTCGTAGGATCGCTTCTTTTTGGGGGAAGTGCAGAAATTTAACGAGCACTATTCGCGGTCGCTGATCGTGGGGCTGTTTGCTCCCCACACGGTGTGCTCTCTCGATATATATCTTCCCCCCCTCCGCAATGCCTTCAAACAGCTCGGGAAGCATTTTCTCCAGATAGGGCTTCAGATCAGTGTCGGAGACCGAGTCTGGGATACCCATCAGCCGCAAGTTGTTGCGCCGAGACCGATTTTCCAGGTCATCGATTTTCGCTTCCTGGGTGTTAACCTGGGCTTTCAAAGCCGTCAGCTCATGGGTTAGGGATTCCAAGCTATTCTCCGTCTTCCCAATGCGTTCCTCGGCCTCGTGAAGACGACTGCCCAGGGCCCCAAAAGAAGATTGCAGACTGTCCATTTTTTCTTGCAAAGTCGTGAATTGCAGAGCGAGAGCATCTGATACTGCTGCCGAAACCTCTTCCAAGAAAGCCGGGGAGGCTGGTGACTTCGGTATGGCAAGCGCGTCCGCCATTTTAGGTGGCTGAGCTCCTCGCTCTTTTTCTTTCCGTGCGGCTTTAACAGTCGCTGCCATCTCACTCACGCTTTCCAAACAGCAAGGGCCCTCTCTCAACTCTGCCCGTCACACTAGGGAGCAATTTCAGCCCAGAAGTGGTTTTCAGAACGGCACTAATGACCCGATATTGGCCGGAGGAGACCGGAGCTCAAGCAGATTCCGTCTGCTGTGCTCACCGCATCACCGGAAGTCTCCCACCATGGTAAGTTTTATCATTAACAAGCATTAACAGCAAAACCTCCACAGCAATGTTCCCTCTAATTTTCTGTAGGCTGTGTGCACATAAAATATCAGCTGTGTGCAGCTTTTGAAGGAAGGTTAAATTTTTGTGCGCCACATAACGACACTTGGAGTTATATACTTTAAAATTTGACTACACATCAGAATACAGTATGTACACCACATTGATTTTAATCAAATTAAATGAAAATAGACGATTACTAAATGAAGCGGGAAATTTCTAGTAATTACAATCATAACTTTTAAATTTTAAGACGTCTCTGTTGTTTTCTATCAGAATCAGAGCTGTAATTTTTGTGCGCTCTGTTGTAAAGTATGTGCGCTCGCTCGGCGAGGTGTGTGCGCGCGCACACGCGCACAGCTTAGAGGGAACAGTGCTCCACAGTAATTGCAAGTGTTAGAAGGAGTTGCAGGATTCAAGGCAGCATGGTTTCATGAGAGGCAGGTCTTGTCAGACAAATCTCATTAATTTCTTTGACTGGGTGACCAGAGAGTTGGACTGAGGGAGAGCTCTAGATGTGGTATACTTAGATTTCAATAATGCCTTTGACACTGTTCCGCACAGATGACTTATAAATAAATTAAATGTCCTAGGAATGGACCGTAAAGTGACTGACTGGGTTAGAGATTGGTTGAATGGGAGGCGACACAGGATACAGATAAGTGGCTCATACTCTTGAGGAGAAAGATGCTACCAGTGATGTGCTACAGAGATGTGTCCTTGATCCAATTCTTTTTAACATTTTTGTAAGTGATCTTGCGGAAGGGCTGTTGGGTAGGGTTTGCCTTTTTGCGGATGATATTAAAATCTGCACTAGACACCCAGGAAGGAGTAGATAACACGAGGAGGGATTTAGTGAAGCTTGAAGAATGGTTGACAATCTGGCAGCTGAGATTTAATGCTAAAAAACATGCAGGGTCATGCATTTGGGTTGCAAAATTCCAAGGGAGCGGTACAGTATAGGGGGCAAAGTGCTTCTGTCCACAAAGCAGGACCTGGGCGTGATTGTTTCTGATGATCCTAAGGAGGCTAAACAGGTAGAAAAGGCAATGACAAAAGCCAGAAGGATGCTTGGGTGCATAGGGAGAGGAATGGCCTGCAGGAAAAAGGAGGTGACAGTGCCTCTGTATAAGTCTTTGGTGAGATTTCATTTAGAGTATTGTTTGCAATTCTGGAGACCGCACCTTCAAAAGGATGTAAACAATTGAGTCAGTGCAGAGGGTGGCTACCAAAATGGTCAGTGGGCTTTGCCACAAGGCATATGGGGAAAGACTTAAAGATCTCAATATGTATTCTTTGGATGAAAGGCGGGAGAGGAGGCTATGATAATCGTTTAAATACCTCTGTGGCATAAATGTACAGGAGCATCTCTTTCAACTGAAAGAAAGTTCTGCAGCAAGGGGGCATAGGATGAAGGTGAAAGAAGATAGACTCAGGAGTAATTTGTGGAAATATTTCTTTACTGAAAGAGTGGTAGATGCGTGGAATAGTCTCCTACTGGAGATAGTAGAGACAGAAACTATCTGAATTCAAGAAAGCATGGGACAAACACAGAGGGTCTCTAAGGGAAAAAGGACTGTAGATCTTGGTGGTTCATGTCAAGGGGCAGACTGGATAAGCTGTACGGTCTTTATCTGCTGTCATGTTTCTGGGTTTCTAAGGGGGCATTGTGAGGAGAACCAGCCGCTTATGTGTGTTAACACGGCAGCAGATAATGTGGAAACAGTTAACTATACCTTTGAAGTTAGAGTTAAATTTCCACAATATATGTCCACTTTGCAGTTATTACACATTGATGTTAACAAACATTGAGGCATGTTTACTAAAGCATGGTAGTAGCTGGGAGCATGCGTCCAAAAGGCGACCTTGCTAAAAAGGCCTTGTTACCCAAGCAGCGTGTGAATAGAGAGAGGGTTAAGGTGGAGAAAGGGCAGAGAGTAGGGGGCAATGTGGCATGCAGCTGGCATGGCTGCGTTAGTGACACGAAGATGGGTATAACTATGGCCTGCTTCTAACCAGGTGGTAGTTGTTCCCGCCTGGCTAGCATAGTTGATAGACGAGCGTTAGGAAATATGAAGAGCAGAAACAGGGCAAATACATGAGGAAAAGAAAGGGCAAATAAGCAATGTTAGCAGAATACCTAGGCCTTCTTTTCAGAGGTGCTGCCTAGTGCAGCTGCCATGGCAATGGACCAAAACAGCCTGTCAAGCACAAAAGCCGAGCCTGCAGGTCAGGGATGAGCCTGCTGGGACAGTGAGCAAACATCCACAGAAGCACAAACAGCTGTCTTGCCTGACTGCTGTTCACAACTGCATATGCACTGAATAGTTGTCAGAGGGTTGCTGGTGTTGTGTGGTGTAGAGGTGTCAGGAGATAAGGCCTATGTGCTTCAGCCAGTACTGGCCACATAACCCAGAGTTGGAGTCAGCAGAGTACAGTGTGTGGTGGGGTGTGGAGGGGGAATGCAAATGAATTTTTTCACATACTACCAACATTATGCTTTGGCATTTAAAGGTGCCATCCGACACTCACCTCCCCTGCATGGGGAGGGGTCATGTAGCGATGCATACTGCACCTGGGGAGCCATACTGCTGCCTTGCCGATGTTCTGTCCTCACCCTGACCATGGGAAGATATGGTTGAGGCCGACTGGCTCTGAGCAAATACATAACATTTTTAGTACTAAATGTGGGCTGACATTGTTGAAGCTCACTGATCAGTATTCCCTCCTGTGCCCCCATGCCCAGGAGATGAGACGTTCATGGATCTGCAAAGGTCTCGTGGGCTTCCAAGGTCCTGGGGGCCTTTGGTTCCCTGACAGCTGGGTGCTGCTTGGTTTGGCCCACCTCCATGTGGGTGTGTGACGCACTGCAGTGTGCTCCCATGGCTCTTCCAAGTGGGAACAGCATAGGGGCCCTATATGCACTGCCTCCCCCCACCCTTGCTGATGTCAGGCCACAGGGGTGAGTGATGGGGGGGGTGTATGTGTTCCCGCCACCCTCATATCTGTTTGCTCATTGTGTTTGGCCTCCATCTCCACTGGCTCTAATACACTCCTGATCTCCCCACATGGGGGACACACTCCACAATGGCTAGAGTGCTGTGCAAGCCATATGAGAAGAGTGACTGAGAGAAGACTTCCCTTCCCACACACAAGAAGCCTTGGACTGTATTCCATCTCCACTGGCTCTGATACACTCCTGATCTCCCCACATGGGGGACACACTCCACAATGGCTAGAGTGCTGTGCAAGCCATGTGAGAAGAGTGACTGAGAGAAGATTTCCCTTCCCACACACAAGAAGCCTTGGACTGTATTCCCTGCAGCCTAGTTGAACAGACACTCTGGGTGCCTTAATGTGAGGGGCTTCATATACCCCTACCATATGATGGACACTGCAGATCCCCTGCTGATCCCGTACAAAGCCCCCTGCACCTTCAGATACCATGCTTGCACCCTTTTCTCCACAGTTAGGGGCGCAGCACAGACTCGTTGCTTGTTTGCTTTCCTGATTTGCATATCCCGCCCTCTTGTACTTACCCCTATTGCTCTGAGTTGTGCCTATCCCCAATCATTCTTCTCTAGTCTGCGCTGACCTGGTAGTACTGACCTGTACTGTAGGTGGGGTTGGGCTACATTTCTCACTGTCTGCTTTGGTTCTATAATGCGTTTGTAACTTACAATTGCAGGGTGCTTGTTGTGGACATGTTCACTGTGCACATGTGCTATGGCCGCTTATGCACATCTACTGCAGTAGTGACACACCTAGCGCAGCGGAACATCTTGCTTGCACTTCTGGTCCACCAGTATGGTATCACTGCTCATTACTACGCCAATGACATATTTCTTCTTCATTACACCAGTCCAACATCCCTTGATCTTACTCCCTTAACGCCTGCCTCTGCAAGCTCACCTGGTTCTCTGTCAGTTTGCTTCACCTTAACTCAAAATAATCTGCCGCAATCTGGTTTATCTATGGTCACCCCTCTCACACTATTGCCTCCTCCCTATCTGGTACCCCCTTCCTTTTGGTCGACACCATCTGCTACCTGGGAGTCACTCTTGACGCCTTCCTTTCCTCTCATGCTTACCTGTCCTCTCTGGTTCGCTATTCCTTCATTACACTGCGTCAGATTCGCGTCATTCATCCCTGACTTGCTTCTTCTTCTCTCACAATTCTTCTTCTCTCTCTTGTTATTTCTCGACTAGACTACTGTAACATCATCTATCTTGGCCTTCCCCAGTACCAACTACATCAAGTTCAACTTATTCAAAACATTGCAATTCATATTCTCTCACACATGCTTCCTGCTATGATCATCTCTCTCTGCTTCTGTTTCAGTACCATTGGTGCCACGTAGAATATCATTCATAATACAAACTCCTAACGCTGAGCCATCATGCACTCCATACTGGTTCGCCCCATTACACAAAAGTGGAAGTAAGCATGAGGCTGAAAACTGCAGACCGGTTAGTTTAACTTCGATGGTGAGTAAATTAATGGAAATGCTGCTGAAAGAGAAAATAGTGAGGTTTCTGGAGTCCAGCGGATTACAGGATCCGAGGCAGCATGGATTCACCAGAGGCAGGTCTTGTCAGACAAATCTGATTGATTTCTTTGACTGGGTGACCAGGGAGTTGGACCGAGGGAGAGCCCTAAATGTGGTATATTTAGATTTCAGTAAAGCCTTTGACACCGTTCCTCACAGGCGACTTATAAACAAACTGAGCACCCTAGAGATGGGCCCTAAAGTTACTGCTTGGGTTAGAAATTGGTTGAGTGGGAGGTGACAAAAGGTACAGGTAAATGGAGCTCACTCTGAGGAGAAGGAAGTTACCAGTGGTGTGCCCCAGGGTCTGTCCTTGGTCCGATTCTTCTTAACATCTTTGTTAGTGATATAGCAGAAGAGCTGTTGGGTAAGGTTTGCCTCTTTGCGGATGATACCACAATCTGGAATTTGTTACCGGAGGATGTAGTAAAGGCTGTTAGTGTAGCTGGGTTTAAAAAAGGTTTGGACAAGTTCCTGGAGGAAAGGTCCATAAACCATTATTAAGAAGTGACCGAAGATATCAATGCTTGACCCAGTACAAGCATTGTGGAACTTGTGTCTCTTGGGGAAACTGCTAGGTACATATGACCTAGATTGGCCACTGTTGGAAACAGAATACTGGGCTTGATGGACCTTGGTCTGACCCAGTATGGCATATCTTATGTTCTTATGTTCTTAACTACCGGGCCCTCGACCTTGAGGAATTTCTCAGATGTTGAGCCGATCCTCAAGTGCCACTAGCCTTGAGTGGTTCCTTGACATGGGTCCCAGTCCCGGTCCTCAGGACCAAGGTCATCCCCGATGAATGCCTGTGCTCCGACTGCAGATCCTCCGGGGGACAAGGGTTGTTGGGCTCGGGGCCTGTCCTTGGGGCCCAGAATGCCCTTGACACCTCCACTGAATATGAGTCAGACTGGGAGACTGAGGACGAGGAATCCCCAGATACACGTCTTCACCAGGATGTCCTTTCTGACCTTCCTTCCCCCGAGACCCGGTGTCAATCCCCGCCCAAGGATACGGCTTTCCTTGACTTCGTGCGGGACATGGCCAAGGCATTAGATCCTCTAGTACAAGGCCCTTCCGAAGAAGGCACTCACAGTGCCTGTTCCCCTAATTCTGGAACAGCTGCTCCTCTGCATGTGGGAGACCCCTGCATCGGTGCCCATAGTGAGCAGACAGCTGGACTCGATGTACTGGGTCTGCCGGAGCCCTGGCTTCCAAAAGGCACAGCTGCCACACAACTCTATGGTGGTGGAGACAGCCACGTGTTGCCTCAAGAGCCAGAAGACACACTCCTTGGTGCCCCTGAGTAGGGAGGCCCGTGCCTTGGACACTCTGGGCAGGAAGTGCTACATTGTCCGAATCCAGGCATACCAGCTGTACATGGGCATGTACTTGAGGGATCTGGTGAAGGAACTTGCCGGGTTCTCGGCTGGTCTCTCCAAGGAACCCTTCCAGCGGTTCCGGACCCTAGCCTCAAGTGTCAGAGAGTGCTCCAAGTTTATGACTCAGGCAGCCTATGATGGCTTTGAATTGGCAGCTAAAGTAGCTGTGGCGGGCATTGGTACCCGACACCAAGCTTGGCTGCAGTCCTCTGACCTGGAGCATTGGGTTCAGGACTAGCTGGTCGATGTACCTTGCCAGGGAGAAAATCTCTTTGGCAAACCCATGACTGATAAGGTGCAGAGTTGGAGTCCAAGTTCCTGATGATGACCAGGCTCTCCAAGAAGACCGCTGATCCTTCCTGACAGAAGCCTTCAGGTAAAAAATCCTTCTACCCGAAGAAGAGGAAGGCTTATGGAAACCACCTTCAGTAGCAGGCCTTCACAGCTCCCTACCAGGGGCAGCAGGCTAAGAGAAAGGACATGGCCTTTGTAAGCCTAAGGCTCCCAAACCCCAGGCACTGGCTCCAGCCCAGTCTGGTGGGGGGGTTGACTCCTTGGGCATAGCCTCTCTTCCCCTAGGAGGCCCAGCCCAGCAGCCCACAGGGGGGTGTCTGGTTCTCTATGCCCACTGGTGGCCATCCATCACCACTGACTCCTAGACACTGCAAATGGTGAGGGAGGGTTATCTCCTCCACCTGGCACAGGCGCCTCCTCCATTCTATCCAGGAGAGCCCTCCAAAATTATCTTCCACCAGACCTTACTACTGCAGAAGCTCGCAGGCCTTCTTGAAGACAGGGCAGTGAAACTGGTGCCCGCATACATCAGGAGCAAAGAGTTCTACTTCTGGTACTTCCTCGTACCCAAGAAGATCCCGAGGTTTCCATCCCATTCTGAACCCGCGGGATCTAAACAGGTTCCTGGTGAAGGAGAAGTTCAAAATGCTCTCCCTTGGAACACTGCTGCCATACTTCTAGCTGGGAGACTAGCTATGCTCCTTGGACCTAAAGGTTGCGTACACACACATCCTCATCCATCCTAACCACAGGAAATACCTCAGGTTTGTGGTGGGAGGCGGTGCTACCCTTCAGACTGGCCTCTGCACCGAGAGTATTCACTAAGTGCCCGATTTTGAAAGGTCTTTACACGGGTAGCTTGCCTAGTTACCCATGTAAACGCCTTATCTGGGATTTTTGAAGGGCGACTACACAAGTAGTGCCCTTTGAAAATCCCGGATAAGTCCCTAACGTGCCCAGATGCCATGCGGGTAGCATCGGGGCATGTTAGGGGCGTTCCGAGGCAGAGGAAAGGGCTAAATGGGTAGCAGTGATTTTCGATGCTATCCACTTAGCTCTCTGCGCCTTAAAGATAGACAAGGTTTTTCCTCACCTATCTTTAAGGGCAGAGGCTAAGCAGGTAGCTTTGAAAATCGCTGTTATCCGTTTAGCCTCGGCGGCTGCCGGCACATCCAGACAAGCCTGGATTTTCACTTCCACTGCCGAAAAAGTGAAAATCTAGGTTAAGGGGTCGGCAGGCAGGCTATGTGCTGCTGTGGCACATAGCCTACCTAATTGAAAATCGGGTCCTAAGTGTCCCACGGTAGTTGCAGCCTACCTTCGTCTCCAGGGAGCATTTGTTTTTCCCTACCTGGATAACTGGCTCATAAGCAGAGGCGCAACACGCAACGGCGTGTACCTTCCTCATCCTGCAGCACTTGGAGTTCATGATAAACTACCCAGTCCTATCTCCTCAGACATAGTGTCTGGAGTTTATAGGGGCAAGGCTGGACACCTTGTAGGCGAAAGCCTTTCTCCCTCGGTACAAGGCCGATCACCTCAGGGCGCTGGCCACTGCCATGCAGCGTCCGCCTGCCTCCTACTCTGCCTGCTGAGCCACATGGCATTCACAGTTCGTCACTCCGGACACCCGACTTCACATGTATGCGGCTCAATGGGGCCTCTGTTTCCAATGGACCCAGGCCACAGGCCAACTGCGGGACAGGGTGGTGATGACTCGCCAACTGGTTGACTCCCTCACCTGGTGGCAAGCCCCTCAGTACCTTCTGGCTGGGATGCCTTTCCAGGCCCCTGCCCCCCAGAGGGTCCTAACTACGAACACCTCCCTCTTAGGCGGGGGAGCCCACTGCAATGGCCTCTGCACTCAGGGCAGTTGGTCGCAGATGGACATTCTGCAGCAGATCAACCTCTTGGAGCTTTGGGCCATATCTCTGGCCCTCTGAGCCTTCTGTCACCTCTTGCAACACCATTCAATGCTGATCCAGACGGACAATCAAGTGGTGATGCTCTTCGTCAACAAGCAGGGGCGTACGGGGTCGTACATCCTCTGCCAAGAGGCAGTAACTCTCTGCTTGTATGCGAATCGCCACAGGATGCTCCTGCAGGCGGTCTATCTGCTGGGCCAGGACAACGCTTTGGCGGACAGGCTGAGCAGGGTCCTCCAACCGTATGAGTGACAGCTAGACCTCAGAGTGGCCTATCGGCTCTTTCAGCTCTGTGGGGGATTCCACGGATGCTGAGCACGACCCTTTTCTTATAGGACCTCGTGTAGGGTGGATCCGCCACCAATGTCTGGAGCTCGTTGACACTGCGAGCCGACGTGAGTGCCGCCAAGAACACGACCTTCCAGGAAAGGTACCATAGGTGGTAGGTAGCCAGGGGCTCAAATGGTGGCCAGTGAGTTGTGATAGCACCACTTTGAGGTCCCACGATGATGGTGGATGCTGGAGGGCCCAGCTGCCCCACCTCTGCTCTAGGCAGTCACACCCATCCCAGGTTGCAGCAGATGCATTCCTCATCCCATGGACGGAAGGCCTTCTCTATGCCTTCCCGCCCACGCCGTTGATTGCCAAGTCCTTGTTCAAGGTTCCGCACAACAGGACATCGCTGATACTAGTAGCCCCTTGGTGGCCCAGGCAACCATGGTTCCCACTGCTCCTTTGCTTATCCACAGGGCTGTCTTTGCAGGAGGAAGGCTACCTCCTTCACTCTAACTGATGCTAACGGCCTGGCTGCTGAAAGGGTAGCCTTGGCCCCTTTCAACCTTTCAAGGAACGTGGCGGAAGTCCTCCTGGCCTCTCGTAGGACCTCCAAAAGATGTGTTTACGCCTTCAGATGGTGCAGATTCTCAGTGTGCTGCGCAGAACAATGGGTCAACCCATTCTTGTGTTCTGTGCAGCTTGTGCTGCAATTTTTGCTTCACCTGTCTCAAGCAGGACTGAAGTCCAACTTGTCAGGGTCCACCTGAGTGCACTCGCGGTGCACCACCACCTTATCGAGTGCAAGTCCCTCTCTCTTTCCAACCTTTTTGTGATCCGCTTCCTGTGAGGTTTCTTGTTCAAGCTCCTGTCTGTCTGCCAGTGTTGTGGGATCTCAACGGTGCTGTTGCAACTTACTGGCCCACCATTTGAGCCCCTAGCTACTTGCCACCTATGGTACCTTTCCTGGAAGGTCATGGTGGTACTCACGTCGGCTTGCAATGTCAGCGAGCTCTGTCCTTCTGGGTAGTAGACTGCATTGCCCTCACCTGTGAGCAGGCTGGGCTCTCACTGGAGCGCCGGGACATGGAGCAAAGTGTTGGGGGAATGGTGGGATCCATAGCAAACCTGCGTTCTGTTCTTCTGTCATAAATTTGCCATGCTGCCACCTTGTCCTCGGTCTATACAATCACAGCTCATTATTGCTTGGAGAGGGAGTACCATAGGGACAGTGCCTTTGGCCAGGCAGTACTCTGTCATCTTATCTAGGTGTAGGCAGCTCCTACCTTCCGGCCCTTGTGTGTTCAGGCTACCAGAGTAATGGTTTCTCGCTGGACACTTGGGCCTTGGGAGGAGTCTGTCTTCTCAAAACTCATTGCTGCTGCTCACAGCTCATCTTTCTCTGATCACCTGTGGCTTTTTACAGATTTTTTGGTAGCCTGTAGCTAGGGAGTCCCACATGTGAGGACTGATTTCCTACTTGTTCCCGGAGAAAGTGTAGTTGCTCACCTGTAACAGGTGTTCTCCAGGGACAGTAAGAATCAGTCCTCACAACCCTCCCTCCTCCCCGTGGAGTTGCTTTTTATGTCATTTTTGCCTTTGAGCTATGTTATCCTACTGAGGCAAGATGGCACCCTTGGGCAGGAAGGGGACCATACATGCATGGTGAATCTTCCAAAGGCTTTCTTTGAAATTTGGGAAGAAGCTACTGCGTGGGCTCTGTTGGCGCCGACATCACCCATAAGTGAGGACTGATTCTTGCTGTCCCCGGAGAACACCTGTTTCAGGTGAGAAACTACTCTTTGTTTATTTAAGGGGGTTATTCTTCTCCCTTATCAGAATTTAGATTAGGATCCATTTATGCTTCGAGAATAAATTGTGGTAAATACCAATCATCATAGAGGGTTCAAAAATGTTTTCTTCTTAGTTTAGGTAGAAACTGTAAAAGTAAATTGCTACCTTTAATCTCAGAGCAATCCACTCTGGGTTAGAGAATTTGTGATGTCATTAGACCATCAATTTTTTTTTTATTACTATAGCCGATTTTGTAGTAGTAGTATCAGCTTTTGCAATATAATATTTCTGGGTTTACCTATCATTAAGTCTTTGCAGTTGGGTCAAAATGCTGCAACCCAGGTTATTAGTGATGCCCACAAGAATGACTATATTACTCCTGTTTTTATGGATTTGCACTGGCTTCTCGTTAGATTTTGCATACAATTTAAATGTCTGTGTATGATTATTAAATTAATTAATTTGGAGATACAAAATGAGAATGTGACACTTGTACAAAGTTTATTTATTTATTTATTTAGACAGTTTTGTATACCGCCTTATCCTTCAATCAAAGCAGTCACAACACAATTGGGGGATACATTTAACACGCGGGGATATGAGACACATACACTAATACTTACAGGGATTATAACTTACAGTTATAATCCTGCTTGTGATTTTTGTCTTGGGCACTTTTAGTGGTGCCAGTAGCCGTTGAGATGCCCAAAGAGCTGACTAGGCTGTGGGCATTTCAGTGAGAGGCCCACTGTTGTGGAATGTGATGTCATTGATATTATGTTAAGAACGAGATGTATTGATGTTTCACAAAGGTCTGAAAAAACCCTATCTCGTTAGACTTTCATTCAGCTGATTGTTTTATTTGAGTTAATGGTGTTTTAGTGTAAGAACATAAGATATGCCATACTGGGTCAGACCAAGGTCCATCAAGCCCAGTATCCTGTTTCCAACAGCGGCCAATCTAGGTCATACATACCTAGCAGTTTCCCCAAAAGACACAGGTTCCACAATGCTTGTATTGGGTCAAGCATTGGGTCCCTTTTTAATAATGGTTTATAGACCTTTCCTCCAGGAACTTGTCCAAACCTTGTGTGTGTTTTATTTATTATGTACAGTTGTGGTCAACATTATTGGCACCCTTGCAGTTAAACTCTTTAATGTCCAATATCGCCTAAAAAAAGGTGGCCAGTGAAATGGGTTTGGACTATATATGCACACATATTTGACACATAAAAGAATCAAATAAAACAAGACCAATAAAAAAGGAAATACTATAAAAACTGACACATTATTATTCAATCAGTCAGGTAAGACCTAACCTAAAGAGCTAGAAAAATATATACTTTTTGTTGGAATTTTTGTTATGGCAGGGATCAACCTGTCGAAAAACAAACTTTTCCTTTTTAGTCTTTTATAAGGCGACCCTCATCGCTCAAAAGTGTTTAAAACACCTGAATGTGCAAAACACAAACAATGTGAAGTGGGTTAAAATAAAGCCATCGCTTAGCTTAAGATGTTTTAAGACTCTTCTCATAAGCAAATAGAAGTCTTTGGCTCCTCTAGTGAGCTACATAATTGAAGATCTCATCCAACGTCAGCGAACACAGTCCTGTGTTTTGAGCCCGATCAAAATTGTATGAACTCTGCTTCATGCGCTTCATCAAACATGCGCTTCAAGCTCACAAAGTACTTGTCACATGCCATAGTGGTAGTAGATGTATTGCTCATAAACCAGACTCTGTCAGATGCTCTTATAATGCCAGAAAGAAAATGTGTGATGTCATGATGTCGTTCAAATACTTTCCGGCTCCATTGGCTAAAGAAACTCAAAGAAGACTCCACCAGTCTAATTCTAAATTCAGACCTCTAGGGCAACTGATTTCAGCCTGAAAGTCCAAGATTATTCCACAAATTGCAAGCGAGATTCACAATCACTGGCCTTTGGATCCTGGCACAAAAGTCAATGACATGCCACTTAAAGTCCAAAAAAGTATGTTGCATTTGAAGGCAATGGGGATCTAAAGGTGCAGATGTTACTTTGTTATTAATTCTATGTTCAGTCAAGTGAAGTCTGATAGGTCGGGTTGTTCTACCAATGTATTTGCAAGAACAAGGGCAAAGAGCAAATAAGTAGGTATACAGCAAAGGAGAACAAGCAAGTTGTATGCCAATGTGTACAATATTCAATTCCAGTAGAATCATAAATACAGGAAGCTCCTGAAATAGTGATGGCACAAAATTTACAATGAGAACAATGAAAATGGCCAGGATTAGGATGTTTTAAACTCACATGATCCTTCAAGCCTACTGCATGAACCAAAAGGGTATCTGATATTTTGCCCTCTGTAGGCAATAACCAACTCCCCTTGAAAGCAATCATGAAGAGACAAAACATGCCAGTGTTTTCTGAGTAATGATGTAGTTCCGAGAAGCATAAGGCATGTTAGGAAAAACTGCAACACTCTTGGGATCAGAATCAGATGGAAAAGTATTAAGAATGTCCGGGTGAAATAATCATCGTGAGTGGTTAAATCTCGCACGTTGATACAGTTTTTGATGACATTCATAGGGTAACCTCTCTCAGCAAGTCTGTGCATCAAATCGAGAGAATATCTTTTGAATTCCGCCAAAGTAGAGCAAATCTGTCAGCTACAGAGAAATTAGCCCAAAGATAAGTCCCTACGAAGGTGGCCCAGGTGATAGCTATGTTAACGAAGCAAATTATTGCATTGGATGGGCTTGCGGAACAGAGTTGTCAATAACTTGCCATGATTTTTATATACCGTAACATCTAAAACGTTGAATACCAATAATGATGTTTAGCTGTGAATTGAATATTGGGTTTAAGCGTATTGGCCCAGCTCAAAAAAAGGACTAAGGAAGACAAAGAAACCGTCCAAAGAAAAAAATATATCATCCAAGAATCACACTCATAAAAGAATGTGAGCAAACCAAGGATTTGTGTAAATGAACTGAGATTCAAAATCAGCCATGTAAATGGTAACTACTGATGGGGCTACAGTAGCCCCAATAGCAATTCTAAACACTTGCAAATAAAATCGTGTGTCATACAAAAAATAATTCTTAGTCTGAACCAAACTCAGTAATGTTAGATTTAGATAGCCTTGATGGAAAAACAATAGGATAGCTGGCAATTACCTGAAGAGCTTCCCGCTGATTGATATTAGTATATAAAGAAACCATATCCATGGTAACTAATGTGACAGACTCTAAATCAGAAGAGAAAGATTTCCAAAGTGTTAAAGTATGTGGTATCATGGATAAAGCAGGTGTTCTCTGGGGACAGCAGCAATCATTCCTCACATATGGGTGAGGGTGCTTATGGAGCCCTCATGGAAGCATCTCCCCAGCTTTCAAAGAAAGCCTTTGGGAGATGCCACCATGCATGGTCGGACCCCTTCCCACCCAAGGGTGCCAACTTGCTTAGTTAGATGACATAGCTAAGAGACGGCAAAAATAAAAGATGGTAAAAAAGCAATTCCCAGAGGAGGAGGGAGGGTTGTCAGGACCGATTCCTGCTGCCCCGGAGAATACCTTTACAGTTGAGTAACTACGCTTTCTCTGGGAACAAGCAGGAAGTCAGCCCTCACATATGGGACTCCCTAACTACAGGCTTCCGCAAGCCAATAGGGAAAAACCACGATTGCCCTCAAGGGGAGCTGTGAGCAGCAGCAATTGAGTGCGCAGATACAGACTGCAGTAGGACCCATGTGTCCGATGGAAACCAAACGCTCCAGTAGCCTGATTACAGAAGGGTCAGAGGGTAGGAGTTGCCTAGATCCCAAAAAGATTACAGAGCATGGTCTGGCCAGAGGCACTGTCCCGTTGGGACTCCCTCTCCAGGCAGTTATGAGCTGCAGAGGTACGGACTGAAGACCAAGTGGCATCCTGGCAGATGTCCAGCATTTGGATGGAGCGCAGGTTTGCCACAGAGGCTGCCATGACCCTGACACTGTGTGCTGTGATCAGGCCATCCAGCGTGAGCCCAGCCTGCTCATAGGCTAGGACAATGCAGTCTGCCACCCAGGTGGACAGTGTCCGTTTGGTCACCACTTCCCCCAGCCGACTGGGGTCATAGAAAACAAAAAGCTGAGAAGCTTTCCGGTGGCCTTGGGTACGCTGAATGTAGCCCGGATTGCGAGAGATAAAGAAGATACTGCAGCACCTGTTTCATTGGGCAGAAGAACGGGTTCACATGTTGCTCCGCACACCAAACTGAAAACCTGTGCCATTTGAAGGCGCAAGTTTTCCTGGTGGAGGTCTTACGGGAGGCCAGCAGGCTCTCTTCCACTTCTCCCAAGAGGTTGAAAGGGGCTAGAGTCACCCTTTCAGCAGCCAAGCCGTCAATGATAGGGATCCCATGTTGGGGTGCAGGAGCGAGCCACCCTCCTGAGACAAAAGTCCCAGGGAACTCCCCAGTGGGATCGGAGTCTCCACTGACAGTCGGAGGAGCAGCGGGAATCACAATTGCCTGGGCCACCATGGAACCACCAGGATCAGTGAGACTTTGTCGCGAAGAGCTTTGAAGAGTATTTTGCCAATCAGCAGTGTGGGTGGGAAGACATACATGAGACCTTCCGACCATGAGAAAGGCATCTACTGCCACCCGGGACAAGTGGGGCTGCCGGCAATAGAAGCGGGGCAACTGATAGTTGTCCGGGCTGGCAAAGAGGTCCACCCATGGGGTCCCCCAGAGCCGGAAGAGCTGGATGGCTACTTTGGGGTCAAGCTGCCATTTGTGTGGCTGGAGGACCCTGCTCAGTTTGTCCGCCAGAGCGTTGTCCTGGCCTGGTAGGTATACCCATACGAATATTCCCTGTTGAACTACGTAGGAGCAGAGTGTCATCACTTCACGGTAGAGGTTGAGAAAACCCTGTGTCCCCCTGCTTGTTCACATAGAACATTGCCACACCTAATTGTTTGGATCAGCACCGGCTGGTGCCTCAGGTGGTGACAGAATGCTCGGAGGGCTAGGTATATTGCCCGAAGCTCCAGGAGATTGATCTGTTGGTTGTCCTTGGCTTGCAACTAGCTGCACTGGGTGCGGAGTTCTTCACAGTAGGCTCCCCGTCCCAGCAGGGAGGCGTCCATTGTAACCCGTGCCTCCTTTTATGATCTAGTCGTCCAGGTAGGGGAAGACAAATCTCCCCTGGAGACTGAGGAAGGTGGCCACTACTGCCAGGCATTTGGTTAAGACCCTGGGGGCAGAGGCCAGGCTGAAGGGTAGTACCCTGTACTGGTAGTGGCCACCCCCCACCATAAAGTGAAGGTACTGCCTGTGGCTGTGGTGAATGAGGATGTGGGTATAGGCATCCTTCAGATCAAGGAGCATAGCCAGTCTCCCTCCTGGAGGTAAGGCAGCAATATTCCAAAGGAGAGCAAATTACAGAGAAATCCCACTAGAGGACAGCAACCTTGGGCCGGAAGGACTGGGGTTTCTAGTCCCACAGGTGCTCCTTGTGGTCTTGGGCAAGCCACTTAACCCTCCATAGCCCATGTTCCCTGTAAAATAGTTATCTCCAAGTTATAATGCCCTGTTCAATGTAATTTCAGTTTGTTCAATGTAAACCGCACTGATGCAGAATAGCGCGGTATATAAGAGAATATAAATAAATAAATAAATCTTGAACTTCTCCCTCACCAGGAACTTATTCAGGTTGTGCAGGTCCAGGATTGGCCTTAGGCCCCGTTATTTTTGGCATGAGGAAATACCTGGAGTAGAACCCCTTGCCCCTGAGATGTTGGGGTACTGGTTCTACTGCTTTGTCTGTGAGAAGGCCTGCAAGTTCCTTCAATAGGAGGACCCGGTGAAGGGGAGATCTGGAGGGCTCTTCCAGGAACAAAGGAGGAGATGTCTGAGCCAGATGGAGGAGGTAGCCCTCCCTGACTACCTGGAGTGCCCATGAATCGGTGGTGATGGCTGGTCACTTGTGAACATACAGGATTAGACTCCCCCTATGGGCTGCTGTCCTCCTTGGGGAAGAGAGGCTATGCCCAAGGAATCAAAAACTCCCCCCGGGCTGGGCCAGAGCCAACGCCTGGGGCTTGGGAGCCTTCTGCTTACAAGGGCCTTGCCCATGTCCCTTGGCCTGATGACCTGCTGGGGAGCTGGAGAGGCCTGAAAATGTGGGTAGTTTTTGTAAGCAGACCCTATTCTTGGGTAAAAGGGCTTTTTACCCGGGCCCTTCCGTTGGGGAGGGGTAGCAGTCTTTTTGGATAGCCTGGTCCTCGTCATGAACTCTGTCTCCAACTCAGCAGCCTTTTCCATCATGGGTTTGCAAAAGAGGTTCTCTTCTTGGCATGGGACATCAACCAATTTGTCCTGTTCCCATTGCTTGAGGTCAGAAGACTGTAGCCAGGCCTGGCATTGGACCCCGATGCCTGTCTCCGCTACTTGAGTCGCCGACTCAAAGCCGTCATAGACTGCTCAAGAGAGAAATTTGGAGCACTCACAGACTGCTTTGGCCAGGTTCTTAAACTGCTGCAGGGGTTCCTTGGAGAGACCAGCCAAGGACCCAGCAATTTCCTTTGCTAGGTCTCTCAGGTACATGCCCATTTACAGCTGGTAGGCCTGGATCCAGCCGATAAGCATTGAGCCCTGGTAGCACTTTCTGCCGAGGGCATCCAAGGTGCGGGCCTCCTTCCTCAGGGGCACTGAGAAGTGCGTCTTCCTGCTCTTCAGCCGACGCATGGCTGACTCCACCACCATGGAGTTATGCGGCAGCTGCGCCTTTTGGAAGCCAGAGCTTTGAGTCGAGTCACTTGCTCACAACTGGCACAGATGCCGGTGTTTCCCACATATGGAGCATTAGCCGTTCCAGGATGGGTACAATGGGTCCCATGAGTGATTCCCTCGGGAGGGCCTTGTATTGGAGGATTTCTAGCTCCTCTGTCTGAGGGTCCTTCGATTCCGTCAGGGACGCTAGGGCCTTTGAAATGTCCTGCACGAAGTTGAGGAATGCCATGTCCTCAGGGGGAGGGGATCACCAGAGCTCAGAGGGAGGAGAATCCGAGATGACGTTGTGGTGGTGATGGGTGTCCAGCAACTCCTTGTCCTCTGTCTCTCATTCCAAGTAGTCTGTCGAAGACTCGAGGGAAGGGTGGCCCGTAGACTCCGGGCTTGAGCCCTGCCTGCATCCCTCGGAGGCCCTGCGGCTGGTGCCATGCACGCTAGCCAGGGAGGACCTCTGTCCCATCGAACAGGAGCCGGATTGAGACCTTGGCCGAGGATCGGCTCAGCCTCTGGGGATGTCCTTGACGTCCTTGACATCGATGGCCCAGTGGTCTGGGTGGAGGAACCAGTAGTACCAGACAAGAATGCCCGCTGCTGGTCCATGAAGGCAGACAGACTGCGCTCTTGGGTCACCATTCTGGTTTCGAGTCCAAAAGGCTCCGCAGCCATCTGTGTGGGCAGAGAGCAGCTCGAGCCCTGGGCCAGTTCCCCTGAGGGGGAGTCCTCAATGAGGTTAGGTTCTGCCGTCCGAGGTTCATCTGTGGTCTATTCTTGGTAGGCCGCTCCCATTCTGATCCCTCGGACGAGCGTCTAGGACTGCAGGACCTGGCTTGTGGCTTACCCAACCTGTTGGAGCCATCCTTGGATACTGCCTTCAAGGTTTTCTTCTTCTTCTTATGTTCCCTTGAGGGAGACCCCCTTTCTGAGGAGCCACAGCATCTACCGGGGTCCACAAGGGCATTCTGGGATGCCAAGGCTTTCGGAGGCACCGGGGACTTTGGGAAAGACGTATCGTGCTGCTGCTGGCGGCTCTTGAGGGTCTTGGTGGACATCTTTTTGTAAAGACTGCATGCTACAGGGTCATGGTCCAGCCCTAGGTAGCGTAGGCAGCAGTCGTGTGTATCGGTAAGGGACATGATTTTGGCACACCGATCATACTTCTTGAAACCACTGGTAGCCATGGGGGGAAAAAAGTACCCCTGCAAGGTCAAAGACTGTGGTGCTGCCAGCTGGAAAAAAGGGCTCAAAAAGGAAGAAATGTACTAACCCGAGACTTGATGCCTGAACAGCGGACTCATGTGGCAGGAAGGGTACCAGTGCACAACTGGAGAGAGTATGAAACTCAGGTCGAGAAAAAAATCAACTTTTTCCAGGGGAAAGCAGACAGACGTCTGAAGATCTCTGCGGAAAAAAGGAGACTGTGCAAGACGACACCCTTGGGCAGGAAGGGGATCATGCATGCGTGGTGACATCTCCCAAAGGCTTTCTTTGAAAGCTGGAGAGATGCTTCTGCGAGGACTCTGTCAGTGCCAATGTCACCCATATGCGAGGACTGACTTCCTGCTTGTTCCCGGAGAAATGACTTTACCCGAGCTGCTGATCTTTGTAAGAAGCAGTCCGAAAGTGGTTCCAAAATAGAGTCCCTTTGTGGGACTATAGGGTGTCCGGGGGGGGGGGGGGGCTGGAGAAGTCATAGATTTATGTATTTTGGGTACTCTATTTATTTGAAAGGCTTATATACCACATTTCCAATAGTCAAGGCGGTTTACATAAAATATAATGCAACATTACAGAAAACATGTTATTTATTTGTTTTTTATATCGCTTTATCACATAATCAAGGCAGTTTACAGAGAACATAACTCACACTGCGCTAGGCAGTTTCCAATAAACAAGGAATATATTGAACAGCATAATTAAATTTCTTACAACACACCCAGGCCTTCAGGCCAGCTATTTACAGTTAGGGGTTATCATGGTGGCGAGTGTGGTGTTGAAGGTTATTTTTTACATCATGGTGGTATTGGTGTGTGAGGAGGTGTGCTAGGGTTATATGAATGGTTATTTTCATTTATTTGTGAAGTTTGCTTATCCATTATGGATTGGTAGCATTCGGTAAATAGTAAGGTTTTGAGTTTTTTTTCTGACTATGGTTAGGTCTTTTATTTCACATAGATTGTTGGGTAGAGCATTCCATAGAGCTGGTGAGTATAATGAGAAAGCTATTTGTTGTTGATTTGGTTTGCACTTCTTAAAACTGCCAGGTTAGTGAGTAGCTTCTTCAACTTAACATTCAACATCGTAACTCAATTAATTGAGGCAAAAAAGACAACAAGGAGTAATAATAATGAGCACACAACTGGTGCACAGAGCAAAAACGTGTAGTTTATGATGGCTGGGTGTGTGTTTAGATAATACCTTCAAAGTGCTCTTTAAAGAGGAGAGTTTTTAATAACTTTCAGAAAGTTATAAGATCAGTGGTAGCTCTAATGTGTCCAGGTAGGGTGTTCCATATGCTGGGAGCATATAAGGAGAATGCTCGTAAACAGGCTGTCTGGTTGAATTTAGTAAAGACCTTGGGAAGAACGAGTAGATGTTGTGCAGGTCTTCTTCTGTGCCGATTATTTGGTGGCCTTCTTATAATAGACTGAAGGTAATGAGAGGATAACTTAACTCATGATAGATTTTAAGGATGGTCATTATAGTTTTGTATTTTATTAGGTTAAACAGGGGTAGCCACTGGTGTTCTTTCAGAATGGAGGTGATATGACTGTTTCTAGGTGCACCGATGAGGATTCTTGCAGCTGCATTCAGGGTGAATTGAAGTGGATGTAAATGACTTTTCAGTATACCGTGGAGGATTGCATTACAGTAGTCAGGGTAGGGGAGTATCAAAGCCTGGAAGACAGTGCTGAAATCCCATGTCTCAAGCAGTTGCAGATGTTGGAGTGTCCTAATTTTATTGTAAATGATTTTTGTTACTTTGTTTATGTGAGATTGTAGGGTGAGATGCTGATGAATGATTGCGCCAAGGTATCTGATTTCAGGTTTAACCAACAGTTCTGCATTGTTAACCTTTAGTATTGTCGTTAGGGACAAAGACTGATCTCTGGTTATGAAGATAACCTCAATTTTATTGTGGATGATTATGAGGCGGCGTTCAGAAAACCAATGAATAATTGCATTGAAGCAGTCTGTTATTGGTGTAGTGGTAGTGGTAGTGAAGGGAGCATAAATCATGATGTTGTCCACATAAAGATTAAAGAAGACATCATGGGAATGGATGAGGCCACGGATTGGCTGAATATAAATGTTGAACAATAGGGCTGAAAGTGCTGAGCCTTGGGGTACATCTTGTTTTTGTGTGTAGGGGTCGGAGGTGTTGGTTCCTGATTGAACTATTTGCTGACAACCAGATAGGTAGGAGCAAAGTCAGTTTAGAGCTAGGCTGTGAATGCCAATACATTGTAATAATCATGTGTCGAATGCTGCAACAATATCCAAAAATATAATGACAAATTCCTGCTTAAGTTTCTCTGTACCTTTCATCAGTCTTTCAGTTAGTGAGATTAGCAGGGTTTCTACTCCATGGATAGGTTGGAAACCATTTGTTGCTGTAGGTTGAAGGGTGCACATGAGTTGATGTGATCCTGCAATTGGATTTGGATGATCTTGTCCAATATTTTTGCCAGGAAAGGCAAGCTTGATATTTTCCTGTATGAGCTTGGTTCTGATGGGTCTAGCTTATTTATTTTAATATTGGATGGATGGATGCAGTCTTAAGTCTGGAAGGCATATATCCTTGAGAGAATGAGTGATGTATCATTTTACATAGGGCTGGGGCTAATTCTGCTCTTGCCAGTTTGAACCAAGTTACTGGACAGGGGTCCAGTGGGAATGTAGTGATGTTGAGATTACCTGTTATGTTTTCTAGGTGTTCAGGGATAACTAGGCTGAATTATTGAAGTAGGTTGGTAGTACAGGCTTATATTAAGTATAGAATAAGGGAATTCGAGGATGACGTTTCAGTAAAAATGCATGCTCTTTTGTGGTCAGCCATCCAACTGTCAACGTTCCCGATATTAACTCTTTAATTTCATTTTGGAGCTCGGATGTAAAATCATGTGGTAACAACTGATAGTATTTACTGTCATTAAGTTGTGTAATTTAAATTCTGATGGTACACAGAAGTGGCTTGCAAAACCACCATGCCTCCCTTTTCTGCATTACGAATGGTTATATCGGATATAATGCTCAGTTCTTTTTAATGCCTGAAATTCAACAGAAAACAAATTGGAAAAACATTTTTTGTAACCTGCTCTAATGTGTTCAACTTCATGAGGATTAAACGTTGATAAGTTAAAATAATGGGATCTGGGGTCCCTGGTGGAATTCATTTAGAAGGATTTTTGACTACAGAGTTGTCAATTGGTGCAGAAGGTTTCAAAAAATAAATAATGAATAACCTGCAATTTGCTGAAAAATCTATAAAGTGCTTGACGTATTTTAAAGGGATCGTATAAAGTCGTAGGATCAAAAGAAAGCCCCAAATTAAGGATTCTTTCTTGAGCTTGAGTCAAGGAAATATTTGTCAAATTAATGACTGCTATCTGGTGTGGGACCTGGTTGTGGGTCTCCTTCTTGTTAGGGTCTGTGACCGCGATACTTGCCCCACCAAAAATCCCGATCTTGAGGTTGAAAATCATGCAATGACCATTGGCGATACCGAGATCTGTTAATCAGATTACTATCCTCAGAACTAGTTGATGAAGAATCAAGAGACATGTTCTTATCTTTAATGAATTCATCCTTTTGATGCCAAGTATAAACTTGATCCTGTTCGTAATCAAATTTATCCCGATTAATTTCTTAATTTTTGATTGTTTCAGATGATCACGAAACTGCGATAATTGTTGAGAAAATTCATCAAACTGAATTTAGAATTAGACTGGTGGAGTCTTCTTTGAGTTTCTTTAGCCAATAGATTGGGAAAGTTTTTGAAAGATGTCATGACATCACACGTTTTCTTTCTGGCATTATAAGAGCATCTGACAGAGTCTGGTTTGTGGACAATACATCTATTGCCATTGTGGCATGTGACTAGTACTTTATGAGCTTGAAGCCCAGGTTTGATAAAGCTCATGAAGCATGCAATTATGATCGGTCTTGAAACACAGGACTGTGTTCGCTGACATTGGATGAGATCTTCACTTATATAGCTCACTAGGAGAGCCAACGACTTCTATTTGCTCATGAGAAGTCTTACAGCATTTCAAACTAAATGATGGCTTTATTTTAATCCACTTCACATTGTTTGTGTTTTGCATATTTAGGTGTTTTAAACACGTTTGGTCGATGAGGGTCACCTTATAAAAGAATAAAAAGGAAAAGTTTGTTTTTTGACAGGTTGATCCCTCCTATAACAAACATTCCAATTTAAAAGTATATATTTTCTAGATCTTTAGGTTAGATCTTACCCAATTGATTGATTGGATATTTTAGTTGGTTTGACTATTTGGGTTTCTTTTTTCAAGGACATGATTATTGGCACCCTTATAAACAATTCAAATCAGTTTGAACAGAAGAACCACATTTCCACTGCAGTAAAATTAGATGCACCGGTGATCTACTATTGTTAGTATTCACATGTCTTGAATCAACCAATGAATAACTCTAATGTTTAAAATGGCAATATTCATTTCCTGTTCCATTTTCACAATAATGAAGACAAGAGAGCTGTCTGAGACTGTCAGAAAAGCCATTATCACCAAACATCAATCTCCAAAAATGTTGGGATTCCTGTGTCTACAGTTCACAATGCTATTAAGAGGTTTTCTGCTCATGGAACTGTCGAGAATTCCCAGGACGTAGTGGGAAGAGGAAAATTAATCTAAAACGTCTTTGAAAGTTAGTGCAAACTGTTGGAAAAACACCACATACAACATCCAAAGAGCTGAAGGCTGACCTGGAGCAATCTGGAGTGGTCATTTCAACCCACACCATACACTGTGCATTAAACAAAGAAGGACTTTATGGGCAAAATAAAAAGGCACGCCTGATCTTTTCCCAAACCCACCTTGATAAACTACAGTCCTTCTGGGAAAATGTTCTGTGGACAGATGAAACCAAACTTGAGCTCTTTGGCAATGCAGACCAGCAATACTTTTACAGGTGAAGAAATGAAGTTTATAAGGAAAACAAAACACCTTTTCTACAGTTAAATATGGTGGAGGTACCATAATGTTGTGGGGCTGTTTTGCTGCCTCAGGAACTGTAAGTCTGGAACGTATTAAAGGAATCATATAGTCAGAAGACTACTAAAGTATTTTGGAACAAAATATGCTACCTAGTGTCAGAAAGCTAGGTCTGGATCGAAGGTCATGGGTCCTCCAGCAGGACAATGATCCAAAACATACATCCAAAAGTACAAAAGAATGGCTAAAAAGGAACAAATGGACTGTTTTAAACTGGCCAGCAATGAGTCCTGATCTCAATCCAATCAAGAATCTTTGGAAAGAGCGGAAATCTGCCATTGGTAAAAGGAATCCTGGAAACATTCATGAGCTGGAAAAATCACAGTTGAAGAGTGGGAGAAACTACCAGCAGACAGATGTACGAAACCTATAGATGGCTATAAGGAACATTTGGAGGCTGTCGTCACTGCCAAGGGTTATGCAACCAAATATTAGTGAAAGGTGCCATTATTCCTGTCCAGGTCATTATTTCTCAAGATATCATACACAAGAACACGACATACCTAAAATACAAAGGTGCCAATAATGTTGACCACAACTGTATGCACAGCAGTTATCTGCTTAGCAATGTCATGGTAGGTGACATATAAATGTAATAAATTAAATGAAATCTGCATTCATCAACAGCATTGCCGTGAACACTGGGCAAAGAAAAATGAGGGCATTCTCATGGCTGCATTGCAAATAACTTCCTCTTATTTATTTAGATTGCTTCATTGCGAAAAAGAAGCGCCACTGCTGAAGAGGGTTTTCATTCAGCACCTGAAGCAACTCAGCAGTGCGTGGGGCTTGTGAAGACGTGCAGGGCAATACATGCTAGCCTTTCAGTAGACTACTGACTGTTGTAGGACTTTACTGCATAACCAACCTAATCTTTCTGAAAAACTATGTTCTGGCAGGTATGTCATAGGGGCTGTGGGACTGCTCATGTGATTATGTGCATGTCTTTTTATATTTTTTAGCAGTAAGTTCAATCCTTATGCTTTCCCTATGATTGTAACATAATCATATTTCTAAAAGGTTTGAGTGGCAGGGTGTTAATACTACATATTCTCAGCCTTGGGCCTTCTCAGTCTTGACTCTGACCTTATGTTTGATCTTCGCCCAAAAGCCTGAGAACTACAGCTAGTCTGTCATGACTAATGCTGAAATTAGAAAGGAGTTAAAGTGCCCTTCGCATTTCCAGTCAACAGATCTCCAGTTCACAAAACTCTGAGGGCTTTTCCTTTCCTTTTATGTTCTCTATTCCAATCGATATTAGGTGCTCTATTTTTACTTTATAGTTTAAACATAATCATGTGAAACCTGTATATTTTATGTAAAATAATAGAAGACAGCAGTTAAGAACCAGTTGGCTTATTCAGTCATCCTGGTGGCTTTATCCTGGTTTTTTTTGCCATTTTGAGAAGGTGACCATATACATTCCCATACTTAAACCAACAAAGGTTTCTATCTCATGTCTCTTACCCAATGTCTAAATGTAGTGTGATCAATTGCTGCCTGGGGTAGCATGCCAATGTCACTGCAGTAGTGGTAACAAAAGTGAGTTTCTACATGGCCACTAGTGTGCACATATGTCATAAATAGGGCAGTTGCCTCCTCCCCTCCACCCTGCATTGGTTGTGTCATTGAACGTGACCTCTCTTCTATGTCTCCTTAGGGCACCTCTTAGTTTGGTGAGAATCCTATCTCTACCCTATTCCTATTATTTCCTTCTATATCTATTCCACAAATTGTTGACATTTTGACTATCTCCTCCCTAACCTTATCATTGCGCTTTCTCTCTGCTCTGTTTAAATTGTCACTGTTTTGGTTGTCAATACCTTTACTGAGTCTGTTGCAGGCCTTTATCACCTTCTTTGTAAAGAAGTATTTTCTTATGTTTACTCTGAACTCTCCCTGCAGCTTCAGGTTATGCATTTCTTTTTTCAAGGAAAATGGTTACCTTCCTTTACTTTGTTGGCTTCTGACATAAGAGATAATGTGCAGGAAAATCTCACAGACTTGCCCTGCCGTGGAGAAAATCTCTTCAGGGATAAGGTTAAGGAGGCAGCTTCCTTGATTAAGCTGCAAGACCATTAGGCCCCTCTCTTCCCTAGCCTCCAACCCCAGCCATAAGGAATCTCTCATTCTGGTCAGACTCGGCAGAGATATCACTCTCATCCCAGTTGGCAGGGATCTCACTCTCATCCCAGTCAGCAGAGAGCCCACAACTCCTAACTTGCTCCTCGATTAAAAACCAGGATGGGATTTTGACTTCCTCCAGGGGAACATAACCAGTAGGAGGAGGGCTAAGGTTTTCAGAAACCATTGACACTTGTAATCTCCAACCATTGAGTTCAAGATGGTCCCTCTGGGATATAGACTTCATCTATTTGAGCTTCCTCCAAATTATATCACCAAGAGTATCTTGGTCAACTTCTCTACCTCAAGAAATGCTTATTAGGGAATTGTCTTCCCTCTTAGTAGCCGATTCAATTGAACTCATTCCACCGGGGGAAAGAAGGTATGGATGTTACACCAAGTATTTTCTGATCACAAAGAAAATGGGAGGATTCCATGCGTCCTCTCCTTGACCTAAAAATCTTGAATAAATTTCTATAGCAGGTGAAGTTCAAGATGGTTTCCCTGAGCATCTTCTTTCCTTACATGTAACAGAGAGAAATTATGTTCTCTGGACTTGAAGGATGTGTACATCCACATAAAGATACATCCAAGTCACCAGAGATATCTCTGATTTTTAATAGGGAAGCACCACTACCAGTATCATATTCTGTCCTTTTGGCCTTGCCTCAGCTACACAAGTATTTACAATGAGACACATTTTGCAATGGGACGTCCAAATGCAATCTGGGACGATAAAGCCAGAATATCTAAAAAAAAGCAAGTACATGTAAGTTCAGGCATGATTTCAGAAACATAGATAGGTTTATTTATTTGATATAATAAAGATGTACCCGATATGGATGTCCATCAAACATCTATACCCACAGGCTGCCCCTGCACTAACTGGATAGTGACTGCCCACAGAATAGCATCTCAGAACCAAGATATCTAATAGCATAATGGTTAGAGTAGTAGTTTAAAAGCAGGGTGGCCAGGGTTGAAATCTTAGTGTGCGCCTTTGTGATCTAAAGCTAGTCACTGAATTCTCCATCTTCTCTACGTTCTCTGGATGTTTTAAGGTAAAAACAAGCACTTTCCTGCTGCCTATTCATGCCTGCAGCCATCTCTGAGATTGAATGGGGACATGTAAATCATGGGGACATGTAAATCATGGGGACATGTAAATCAATTATCCCTCCCCGGCCATGCCTCCACCAACACCCCTTTGCCTACTTGGACAGCCCTATCCTGGAGACATCTGCGAACATCATTTATGGAATGGCTATAGCAACATCTCCATGATTTTGACATCCAAATCATGACTAAATCTTTTAAAATGATCTTCAATCATTTTAGCTGTGCTAGCAGTACATCTATGCAAATGGGATGTCAAGATTACATCTCAGGAGGGAGCCCAGAGATCTGTGGTGCTGGAGTCACTAGGGTTTGTCATAAATGACCATTAAGCTTGTCACAACTGGAATTTCCTCTTCGTCTCTCCGGGCCAGTCCAGGAACATTAGGGTTGTCAACCTTCTCCAGCAGATGAGGACTGAATTCTGAAGTTTTGCTGACCTGCTATCCAGCTCCCCCTGGTGGCAGAACCTCAGTCTTTCAGTCCTCAGCAGCTGGAAGGAACAAAAAGCTGACAGGCTCCCAAAGAAACAAAAAGAAATTTTAGGCTGCAACTAGTTTTTGTTTTTCAGTTTTTCAAGGGAGAGAAAAGTGATTTGAGGAGAAGGACCCTAGCAGGGCTGTTCTCCGCTGAGACGGAGATCAATTTGCTTCACAGTTAAGGGGCTGAGTTTGGCACGGAGCAGTGGAGGCAGAGCCTGCCTCAGTCAGCAACTCCTGTTTCCGGGTGAGGGCGGAGAAAGGTGCTGGGAGCCCCAGAGACCATCCGACCGCCTCTGGAGCCAAGTACACTCTACCGCTAGCAGCGGGAGTGAGTGACTTGAAGAGGAAAATAGTGCGTGTTCGCGAAGGCATTGTGTCAGGTATGTCGGAACCGGGCGGCTCAGCTAAATCCGATCGCGGGGTGATTTCTGCAGCACAAGTCTGCAGCGTTATTAAGGACGCACGTGCAGCCAAGCCCGACGGAGTTTAGATTTGGTAGTTTTCGGCAGGGGCTCTCAGTCCCAGGGTTTTGTCGGTGGTTCATAAGAAAGGTTGAATTCAGCACTGTTAAGGTTGCGGCAGCATGGAGGGCAGACCAGAATCTGGCGATCCTTTAGGGGGACCTCAGAGTGGGACAGAAATGGCGGTCATTTCAGATAAAACTTCAGTTCTGGGGTCTAGTCAGGAAAAGCCCGCGAAGAGGAAATCTAAATCGAAAAAGCCAGTTCAGATGGAGGAAGCTCCTTCACAGTCATTGCCTGCAGCGCAAGGGGGCTTAGAGTCTGTGTTTTCAGCAGACTTTATACCGGTGTTACATCAAGCTTATTGTTTAAAGTGGCAGCAGGTTCAGAGCAAGGGCTCTATCTCCCTGCCGTCACAGACCCAAGATAAGGAAATCTCCCCGTTGGACCCAGGGGAGGGACCTTCCAAATCGGCCCTGGGAGCTGAGGCGGGTACCGATGGCATCGGTCAATGCATCTCAGGGCTCCAAGGAGCTGAAGAAGGAGAGATCCTTTCAGATTCAGGTCTGTATCAATGGGCCACGGATCTGGAGGATGGTGAGATGGGGCCAAGCGAGGATCCTAATCTTTTTAGAGTTTTTAGGAAAGAGGAATTGGGGGCACTTATTGCTCAGTCGCTGACAGCCCTCAATATCGTTCTGCCAGCGGTTCAGGAAGAGTCCTTGGAGGATCCTCTGCTCTAAGGCTTTAAAGCGGAGCAAAGGTGTTTTCCTATTCACAGGGTCATAAAGCAGATGGTGGAATCTGAATGGGAGTGTCCAGAAGCTACCCTAGGGGGAGCACGGACCATCGGACGGTTGTATCCGTTACCACAGGAGGAGCAGGAATTAATGGAGATGCCTAAGGTGGATGCCTTGTTGTCAGTGGTGACTAAGAAAACTACAATTCCTGTGGAGGGTGGTGCGGCCCTTAAGGATTTACAGGATAGGAAATTGGAAACCCTACTGAAGCAGACTTTTGAGACGTGCGTGCTGTCGCTAAGAGCAGCTACCTGTGGGGCGTATGTCTCCAGGGCCTCCATTTGATGGATTCAAGTCGGTACGCACTGCAAAGGAGATGAAGAGGAAGGCGCAAAGCTGGAATCAGCAGCAGCTTACCTAGCAGATACGTTCTATGATCTGGTTAGGATTTCAGCGAAGTCCATGGCCTTGGTAATTGCAGCCAGGAGGTTTCTCTGGCTGAGAAATTGGGCGGCGGACGCGTTGTCCAAGGCGCGGCTTAGTAAGCTTCCGTACAAGGGCACGCTACTCTTTGGGGCAGCCTTGGAGAAGATTATAAAGGATCTCGGAGACTCCAAAGGGGGTCTCCTTCCAGAGGACCGTCCGAAAAATCAGAAACCTAACAGCTTGCACAGGGGTCCATCCCGAGAGGCTCGCAGATTCAGAGGATCTCGCTTTGTCCCATATCAAAGAGGACGCTTTGTGACCAGAGGTCAGTCCTTTCGAGGAGCTCGGGGGTTCGGCAGGGGTTATTTCGGGACCCAGCAGAACTCCAGTAAAAAGCCACAATGAAAGGAGGTTGGTCCAGATGGAAATTCCTGTGGAAGGACGTCTACAAGGCTTCCTTTCTGTTTGGGCCACCATAACTACCGACCAATGGGTACTGGAAATTATTCGCGATGGCTATGCACTCAGGTTTGCTCGGCCGTTAGCGAAGGCTTTCGTGGTGTCTCCATGTGGGTCTGCGGAAAAGACAAAAGCGGTGTCCGCGACGCTTCAGCGGTTGCTATGTCTTTGGGCGGTGGTTCCGGTCCCTTGCGACCAGTTAGGATTAGGTCGATACTCTATTTATTTTGTGGTTCCCAAAAAAGAGGGGTCTTTTCGTCCTATATTGAATCTCAAAAACGTGAATCGCTGTTTGAGAGTTCTGCACTTCCGAATGGAGACGCTACGGTCAGTTATTTGTTCAGTGCAGCTGACAGAGGTGCTTACGTCCATAGATCTGACAGAGGCCTATCTTCACATACCCGTCAGGCCAGAGCATCAAACGTTTTTGCATTTTGTGGTGTCCATGGGTCCTTTTCAGTTCCAAGCGTTGCCTTTTGGTTTGGCTACGACACCGCGGACCTTCACGAAGGTGATGGTAGTGGTGGTGGCGGCGGCGGCGGCGTTGCGTCGAGAGGGCGTTCTGGTGCACCCGTACCTTGACGATTGGCTGATTCGAGCGCCGTCCATGTCGGAGTCGGTGGCAGCATCAGCGCTGGTGGTGAGTCTCCTGGAACAGCTTGGTTGGGTAATAAACTAGGCCAAGAGTCAGTTGCAGCCGGTGCAGCGGCTCCTTTACCTGGGTGCGGTATTCGACACTGAGATAGGATCAGGTTTTCTGCTGGAGGTCAGGGTGCAAAAGATTTTGAGGCAAGTAGCAGCGTTTTTGCACCTGAAAACTCCGACGGCGTGGCATTACTTGCAGCTCCTAGGTTCCATGGCGGCGGCCTTGGATCTGGTACCCTGGGCAAGGGCGCATATGCGTCTATTGCAGCAGGCGTTGCTGACAAGGTGGTCACCTCAGGATCATCCCCTGGATCGGAAGTTGACACGTTCACAGGAAGTAAGCGACAGTCTGTAGTGGTGGTTGGATCCCACCCATCTTCGAGCGGGAGTTCCATTGCTATAACCGGACTGGGTGCTCGTCAATACAGATGCCACTCTCTTGGGCTGGGGGGCGATTGTCAATCGCACATGGCTCAAGGGTGTTGGCCGCCAGAGGTGACGGGTTACTCTATCAATCATTTGGAACTCAGGGCGGTGCACCTGGCTCTTCACGAGTTTCTGCATCTCGTGGAGGGAAAGGCGGTATGAGTGTTCTCCGACAATGCGGCGACAGTGTCCTATATCAATCGGCAAGGGGGAACAGGCAGTGCAGCCTTGTTAGAGGAGAGTCAGCGGTTGATGAGCTGGGCGGAGTCTCATCTGTTAGCTCTTTCGGCAGCGCATGTGGCAGGACGAGACAATGTGCAGGCCGATTATCTCAGCCGGCATGTGATGGATCTGGGGGAATGGGAGTTGAACGCGGCAATGTTTCACGACCTTACCCGACGATGGGGACAGCCGGTGATGGATCTGATGGCCACCTTCAACAATGCCAAGGCGAGTCGGTTTTTCAGCAGGCGCAGAGAGCGTATGTCGGAAGGTCTCGACGGCTTAGCGCAGCCATGGCCGTCGGGGGTGCTACTTTATGCTTTTCCTCCATGGCCAATGATCGGGCGAGTCATTCAGCGGATAGAGCATCACGACATTCAGGTGATTCTCATTGCCCCAGATTGGCCCAGGAGAGCGTGGTATGCGGACCTGGTGCGGCTCCTAATAGACAGTCCCTGGAAGCTACCCACTCGGGCGAACCTGTTGTGCCAGGGTCCGCTAATCATGCCGAATGTGGATCGCTTCTCGCTTACGGCTTGGCTCTTGAAAGGAAGAAGTTAAGGCATAGAGGGCATTCATCGTCAGTGATAGCCACTCTGTTGAAGGCCAGGAGACAGTCTACTTCCCTGGCTTATATTCGCATTTGGCGTATCTTTGAGCGCTGGTGCGAAGAGCAGGGCCTGCGACCGGGCAACACCCTAGTACCAGAGGTGTTGTCGTTTCTGCAGGATGGACTGGATAAGGGTTTAGCCCTCGGTACTCTCAAAGTTCAGTTGGCGGCTCTGGCGTGTTTTCGAGGTAAGGTACAGGGCGTTCTCCTGTCCGGTCATCCGGATATTCTGCGATTCTTGAGAGTTGTGAAGAACATGCGTCCTCCGGTTCGGGCAGTGGTTCCGGCCTAGGATCTGAATTTAGTTCTCGAAGCATTGGCGAGACCTCCCTTTGAACCGGCAAGGGAAGTATCACTCAAGGAGCTATCATGGAAGACCGCTTTCTTAGTTGCTTTGTGTTCAGCAAGAAGGATTTCGGATCTCCAGGCGCTTTCGTGTAGAGAGCCGGATCTTCAGCTTTCCGAGGAGAAGGTAATGTTGTGGCCGGTTCCCTCCTTTCTTCCGAAGGTAGTGTCAAAGTTTCATGTGAATCAGACTATTTCGCTTCCAACCTTTAGGGGCCAGGGGGAATGGCCATAGATGGGGTTATTATTATTATTATTATTATTACAATTTCTTATATACTGCACTATTCGATATCAGCGCGGTTTACATTATAACAAAATGACCAGAACAACAAGCTATTTGGTTTTACATAGAACAGGAGTACAAACTTGGATAACAGGGGTGAACTATATACATGAAATAATTACAAAGAACAAGATTGAAGGCAACGGTCACATAAGGAAAATATGTGCATCATCTGCAGGTGGGATGCTGGCACTATCTCAGAACTAACAATGGTTACTTTCTTAGGTGGGGTTACCTAGATTTCGTTGCTGACCGGGTAGGATTGGAGGAAAAGGTGATATTTGAGTGCCTTCCTGAACTGAGTTAGATCTACAATGGCCCGAATGTCGGGTGGTAGATCATTCCAGCATTTGGGGACGTAGAGACTGAAGGCCCTATTTGCCATTGTACTGTTGCATTTTGTCAATGCTTTCGGGGTTATTAGCAAGTTTACAGCAGTTGCTCTTCTGGGTCTGTTGGGGGGCACTGTGTGAATGAGTTCTGTAAGTGAAGAAGATGAAAGGCCATTGATGGCCTTGAATGAGAGGAGTAAGGTTTTAAAGATAAGCCTTCCGTGGATAGGGAGCCAGTGAAGCTGCTTCAGAATAGGAGTCACGTGGTCACTTCTGGAGGCTCCATGGAGGACCCTTTTTGCAGCATTCATGGTCAGCTGTAACGGGCTCAGTGTAGATTGGGGGAGACCTTGTAAGATGGCATTGGCAAAGTCGAAATGGGGTAAGATTAGTGCTTGGTATATAGTCCGGAAATCGTCTGGGTCCAGTAGGGAGCGCAGATGCCTGAGCGTACGGATTTTTGGTTCTGAATAAGTTGGATTTAGGTAAAGTGCTCAGAAGGTACCTTAGGAGGACGAAACCTTTTCGAAGAACAGACAGGCTGTTTGTGCTGTTTGGGGGGCTTTGGAAGGGGGAAGTGGTCTCCAAGGCCTCGATTGCTAGATGGGTAAAACACGACATAGCAGTGGTGTATCAAGCAAGTGGAAAGACACCTCCGGAGGGGCTCTGCGCTCATTCGACTCGTAGCCAGGTGGCGTCCTGGGCCGAGTTTGCTTTGATTCTGCCTGTGGATATATGCCGGGCAGCTACTTGGTCATCTCTTCACACGTTTGCAAAGCATTATAGATTGGATGTTCAAGCCAGGGGAGACGCAAATGTGGGGGCTTCGGCCATCATAGCAGGCCTGGCGGGTCCATCCCGGGGTTAGGTACTGCCTTGGTACTTCCCTAATGTTCCTGTACTGGCTCGGAGAGACAAAGAGGAAGAAGAAATTAGACCTTACCTGCTAATTGTCTTTCCTTGAGATCTCTCCGGGCCAGTCCAGGACCCACCCATCACATTTGCAGTTTGACGGTATTTGGCAAAGGTCGCTTGTACGTCCGTAGTCCATGTGTTACCGGACTTAGGGGCATGTGAGATACTGAACGGGAGACTCAGAAGATGTTATTGTTGGTCTTCTGCCCAGGGAGCCTGGGTTGATGTGGTCTATGGGGCTTCCTTGTTCTAAAACGGGGTTCGCTGTAGAGTAAAAAAAAAAAGAGGAGCTGTTAACTTTTGGGGTAGGCTCTGAATATTCATTTGATGGTTTAGTGTCCTTTATAATAGTTTTGGTTCAAGGAATGGGTTATATTCTTAGACTGCTTGGAAAGTGATAGACTGAGGTTCTGCCACCAGGGGGAGCCGGATAGCAGGTCAGCAAAACTTCAGAATTCAGTCCTCAGCTGCTGGAGAAGGTTGACAGCCCTAATGTTCCTGGACTGGCCCGGAGAGATCTCAAGGAAAGACAATTAGCAGGTAAGGTCTAATTTCTTCTTATAGGAGTTCTGCTTGATACAACTCTGGCAAAAACCTTTCCTCCACTCTTATATTCCTAGTAAAGGAAATACAGGAGAGACAGCAGACCTTCCCACCCACCTCCCTAAGGCCTTGTCTTCTATTCTGAGCTTTAAAAGCTGAAGTAGGTCCTGTATGACAATGACAAGCAGGTATTTTCATGCATGTGCAGTAGGGTTTCTCAACAATCTTCCAGAAAAATTCAGAACTGGAGAAGTTTCTCCATCCGAGCTCCATTGGAGACATTACCTACCCTGTGAGGACTTGTATCTTGCTGTCCAAAGAGGGCACAGGCTACAGGTAAATAGCCTGGTTATAGAGAATTTTAACAAAATCCTGAACTTTCGTTTAGAAGCCAATCATGTATCTGTGTGTGAACTTAGTCCATAATATTTTCAGGTTGTAAAGCTTTTTTTGTTAAATTAAAATATAATCTTCATTAACACTACATTTCCATTGTTCTTGCAACATATTTCTCTGACTCTTTATATATAATAGGATAGATCCTTTGGAGAAGAACTGTGGAAGTGGGCTTTTCTCCCTGGGCTTTCTTGAATTATTTAAAATAACCGAGTCCAGATTTATATAGCTGATATGAGCCAAGTACATGGTTAAAGTAATGAAGATGGTCAAGTTCTATAGTATCCATAATCCCTGTTTTCCTGCAGCAGATATTTCAAGTTTATAAATTTTAAGGCAATCATGTGACACTTTTCATAAAGTTGCATATTAAATTGTGTGGATTTTATACCTTTATTTTTACTTTTCTAAATAAAGTTATTTTCTGGCATTTCTTGGATGCCCAGTTAATTTAATTTCTCCTTTTTTGAGAAAATTGATCTTCTTGATGGGAAGGGAGTGGAGGGATAGAGAATAGGGGCGGTAGAAAGGGTTTGGGGATGAGGAGAAGGGGGGATCTCAGAGGAGGGAACTGGAGAAGAGTTCTCATGCAGGAGGGCTAGAAAGAGAGAAAGATAGAGTCCGAATAGAGGAAGGCAAGGGGAGGCATCAGATGCAAGAGGAAAAGAAGGATCCAGAATCAGGAGGGACAATACACTTCTTTCAACACTGATCATTTTTTACACTGTATCTGGTTCCCTCACTCACTCTTGTGCACAGTTCCTCTCATTTTTACATCCAAAACACTCATTCCTCCCTTGTCCTTCCATTCTGACCTGACTGCAGCACAGTATCTCAGGCATTCTGGACCCAGAGGCAGAGGCTTCAGTTGTGTTCAGGAGGAGTAGGGAGTGAGCTGCAAGACAGCCCTTGTTTTGTCATGGCGATTCTGCAGGAAGAGCCGCAAAATCCACAAGATACCAGAAGCCCTGGACATAGAGCAAGAACATAGTGGTGGAAGTTGGCCTTTCCCCTTCAGATAGAAATTCCAAAGGATAATCTTGAATATTTCCCAGCCCGGTCCCAGGGCACATTTTGTATTGGCTTTCAATGTCTCAGTTAGATAATGCTCATACTTGCATAAATGTGGTAGCCAAACAATTTTTGTTCTTTATTGGATGTGAATTTGGAAGACTGTTTGTTTTCTGTCAAGTGGGTTATGTCATTGCACATTGCGAGGCTGTAACACATCTCCCAGAGCTCGGCACTTAACGGTAGTGTAAAGTTCTGAGCATGCGTGGCCTTTCACATTCACAGCAGTTGCCTCAGGTTTTTTTTTTTCTTTTCACTCAACCAAATGGATGCTAAACAGAGCTCTTCCAAGTAACACATACTCGCATGTCCATTGTTGTTTATGATTGAATTATTTATTTCTTTGTTTTTCCTTACCCTTTTTGGTATGCCACTGAAGTCTGGCTTCAAAACGTGCCTAAAATGTGTCACAAAAAATCCAGACTGTTTAATTGCTTGGATGCAGATCAGAACCAGTGCAATTGCATTGCACTATATGTTTTTTAGAAAACAACAGGATCACCTCTGCAACCACTATGAAACTAAAAGTAAAAGTTTACTTCAGGGGTAGAAAGATCAAAAGAGGGTCTCTGCGAAGAAGTCCATGAGCTCTGAACATATGACTCACGAATCTTCCATGGGAATTACCCTCCACCTCCCAGTGCACCGGCTTGAAAAGTTTGTTCGTCCAAGAGGTCTGACAAATAACATTAAAATTAGCTCATGCTTCCCTGGAGGGTTGCAGGCACCCACCCAGGAGTGAAGGGAAAGTGGCTCCCTCAACCTCTTCCAAAGCACTTGAAAAACAGAAGCATGTCAGTATTGTATCTCCTATCAAGTGCCAACACAGACTCACTCAAAGCAGCAGCAGCAGCAGCAGCCACAATCATCAACTGCAGCCAAAACCCCTTTTCAATATACAGCTTGCTCTTCCTTTGGGGAGCTGGCTTCACTCTTCCTTCAATCCTGGGAAAAGATCACCACAGATTCATGGGCTCTGAGCACAGTCAAAACAGGCTATTGACTCCGGTTTATTATCTCACCTCCAGATTAGCTCTTGCACTATATCCACCTTACTCGCATACTGAACCTTTAGACGTCTCTGTTTTCCAGTTCAATGCCACAGTATCATTCCTGCCAAAAAAATTAAATTGGAGCTTCTACTTAAGCTATTTCCACATCCCAAAGAAGATTGATGCTTTTTGTTCTATTCTGAATCTCAGAGACCTGTACCAAATTTCTTCACAAGAAAAATTTCAGAATGAATACTCTTTCCTCCGTGCTGCCCTATTTAAAGAAAGGGGATTGGATCTGTACCCTGGATCTCAAGGATGCCTATACTCGTACACCAATCCATCCTTGTTATGGAATGTATCCAAGATTCCTCTTCGTCTCTCCAGGCCAGTCCAGGGATGGTAGGGTTGTCAATCCCTTCCAGCAGCTGAGGACTGAATTCCAAAGACTTGATGAGAAACTATGTGGCTCCCTCTAGTGACCAAACCTCAGTCTTCAGTCCTCAGCAGCTGGAACGGATGTGGATATCTCTGGCTCCTGCAGAGACACAGGGAAATTAGTAGGATAGAGCGTTGGTGCAATTATTTCTTGCTTTCTTCTGGGGGAGCGCAGTGGGGAGCCCTAGCAGGGACCTCCTCCGCAGACTCAGAAATATTTTTCTAAATTACATCACAGCCGCGGCCGGCAAAGTGTGCGGTAGAGGCAGAGCCTGTCTCACTTACCGTCCTGCATACCCGAATTATACAGCGGATAGTGATTCTGGGAGTCCCAGAGTCCAACCTACCGCCTCTCTTGTATAGAGCACTCTCCCGCTAGCAGCGGGAGCTGAGTAGCTCGAGGGGAGCAGTTTGGCGGTGCTCCAGGTACGTCGGCCTTGTCCGTATTGAGGTCAGTCTCGCTCGGCTCTGTCTTAGCTCATTCAGCGTCAGGGGGATTCACGGAGCAGCCGCGCATGCTGCCGGGCTTGGCGGGCTGCGTGTTTTGTGCTTGTCGGCGGGGGCTCTCTGACGCGGGTCTGTGTCGGCGGTGTAG
This sequence comes from Ichthyophis bannanicus, assembly GCA_033557465.1. NCBI lineage: Eukaryota > Metazoa > Chordata > Amphibia > Gymnophiona > Ichthyophiidae > Ichthyophis > Ichthyophis bannanicus. The sequence goes on along the minus strand of CM066035.1, from coordinate 919,872,690 downwards.
TAGATTCAGCGTTTCTCTTTACAGGCATTGTGGGGACCTCATGGAGAGCAAGGCAGAGGCCTCTCCTTCGTCGCAGCATCTGTAGGCGGCCCAGAAAAGGCGGGAACGGCCGCCATTTTAGTTAAGGCTCCCGTTGCTGCAGCGAGTGAGGGGAAGCCAGGGAAGAGAAAGGCTAAATCAAAAAAGCCTGCAGAAGTGGAGGATGCTCCTTCACAGCCCCCCCCCCCCCTCGGTGCAGGGGGGTTTGGAGTCTTTTTTCTCAGCAGAGTTTATTCTATCACCCCATAAGGCTTATTGCCTTAAAATGCAGCAAGATAGCAGCGCTGCTTCTCTTCATTTTCAGCCCCTTGAACAGAAAAAGGAGATTTCTCCCCTGGATCCAGCAGAAGGTTCTTCCATCGCGGTATGGGGGGCTGGAACAGCGACTGAAAGCTTCAGTCAGCAGGCTCCACCGGTGCAAACCGCTGAGGAAGGGGAGATCCTCTCGGACTCAGGTTTAGATCACTGGACAGAGGAGTTGGACAATAGTGAGCTGGGTCTCGGCAAAGATCCAAATTTGTTTAGGGTTTTTCGGAAGGAAGAGTTAGGGGCCCTTATTGCTCATTCGCTCACAGCTTTAAATATTGTTCTCCCAAAGTCTCAAGAGACACCTTTGGAAGATCCTCTGCCCCAGGGATTTAAGGCGGAGCAGCAGTATTTTCCGGTACACCGAGTGATCAAACAGATGGTAGTCCGAGTGGGAATGTCCAGAGGCCACCTTGCGGGGCGCGCGGGCCATTGGTCGGCTTTATCCGTTGCCGCAAGAGGAGCAGGACTTGCTTAAGATGCCCAAGGTGGCCGCCTTAGTGTCTGCAGTAACTAAGAAGACAACCATCCCAGTTGAGGGCGGTGCGGCCCTTAAAGATTTGCAGGATAGAAAGTTAGAGACACTGCTAAAACAGGCGTTTGACTCTAGCACTCTAGCATTACGAGTGGCAATTTGTGGAGCTTATGTCTCCAGAGCCTCCATTCGTTGGATCCAAGGTGAGGCTAGAGTGGAAGGTGACGATAGCGCCTCCTCGGAGGGCGCGAAGCTGGAATCGGCGGCGGCTTACTTGGCAGATACTTTTTTTTTTTTTTTTTAAACTTTATTTAAGTCCACCATTGAAATCAAACAACACATCAACAGGCGGCACCACGGGGGAGGCTTGCTCTTCTCCCCCCCGGGAGCCAACAGAGAGATAATACAATAGGTGGTCATTTTATATTACATCCCCACCCCCCTTCTCCCACCCCGCTCCCCTCACCCACCATCCCACCCTCACTCCATTACCGGCTCTTACATCAAATATCACCTAAAACAGTAAGGCAGCTGCCTCCTACCCATTCCTCAAGCCCACGTTCAGTCAGCTCCCCCCTTGGAGGGTGGCATTACGGCTGTGGGGTCCCAACTGCTGAATATAGGGTTCCCAGATTGACAGAAAGACTGTCCAACGCTTGGCACTGCCCCTCGCCATCCAACGCTCCGTTAGCATTAATTGATGAAAGTTATTCCGCCATTCACTAAAAGTGGGCGGTTGGCGTTCCCTCCATAATCGAAGAATCGGCCCTTTACCCACCAGACAGGCCTTTCGCACAAGCAAACTCTCCCCAACCCTAACAGGTCCAGGAGTCGGCAATTGATCCAATGTTACAAATAATCCCGTCCAACGGAGCCGTCGCCGAAGCAGTGTACAAAGGAAGCTGCATATCCGTGCCCAATATGCCCGTATTCCCCGACAACCCCACCACATATGCAGAAGAGTAGCCAGAGGCTCCGAACAGCGTGGGCAGGCGCCATCAGTGTCCAGGCGACTACGCAGTGCTCGTCGCGGCGAGAAGTGGGCCCTAGTCACGCATTTAAATTGGATCTCACGCCAACGCATTCCTTGTACCAATCGTCCGATCCGTTTCAATGCCGTCAGTACCAATCCCGGCTGTACGTCTTCTCTCAATTCGGTCGCCCAAGCTCGTTCGACCCCACTGTAATCAGGGAGGGGGCGGTAGCGCTCCAAACCACGTTTCAAACTGGAAATTGACGGCGTGCGTTCCTCTCCCAGCTGAAAAAATTCCAAAATACAGGCTGAGCGCTCAGCCTGCAGCGCGGCGCGCGGCAGTGCAGCCACATAGTGGGAAACTTGGATATAGGCAAAACAATGCGTATCGGGGAGGTCATATTCTCGACTAAGCATTCGAAATGATTTACATCTGCCTGCTTGGTCCACTAAATGCCCCACCATCCGGATGCCACGGATCCCCCAGTCCCGAAACACCGCAGTCTCGGTCCCTGGAGTAAATTGGGCATTGCCCTGCAATGGTAACCAACAAGACACCTTCCACGGTTCCTGCCAACATTTATTAAGTTGTTGCCATGTGCGTCGGGCCGAGTCCACTAACGGACTCCGTCGGTTGGCATCTATGAAGACCTTATGTGTGCCGTGCAAAACCCCCAGGAGGGTCGCCGGAGCCACCAAACACTCCTCCAAAGACCTAGGTGTATACACTTCCGTCCCCCCCAGCCAGTCTCCCAGGTGTCTGGCTTGGCAGGCCAGTGCGTAAGTCCTCAAATCGGGTAGGCCCATACCTCCCTCTCGCCATTTTCCAAGGAGTCGATCCCACGGGACCCGCGCCCGCTGCCCCCGCCAAAGAAAGCGCTTAAGCAAAGCCTCCATTCTACTCAGGTCTCGTCGAAGCAACCAGACTGGAAGAGTCTGCAGCCAATACAAGATTCTAGGTAAAGCTATCATCTGTACTGCCGCTATCCTCCCTGCCAGAGACAGCGGGAGAGGCCCCCATGCACCCAACTGTGCCGCCAGATGTCTCAGAATCCGGTCTAGGTTACGCCGGTATAAATCCTGGGGGTTTCCAGTCAGTATTATGCCCAAATAGAGGAATTCTTTATCTGCCCACCGTAAAGGGAAGGGTCCCGTCCAAGAACTGCGGACCTGCCCCAAAACATCCACCACTTCAGACTTATCTTTATTAATTCGTAAGCCGGCAATCGCTCCGAACCGTTGGAACTCATCTAGCAACAGTGGTAAAGAGGTGGCCGGAGTCGTCAGATGGACTAGCAAGTCGTCGGCAAAGGCCGAGATAAGGAAAGTTTGCGACCGTAACCGCACTCCCTGTATCCCCCCGAGTTCACGATGGAGCGAATCAACGGGTCCAGAGAAAGAACAAAGAGTAAAGGCGATAAAGGGCAGCCCTGCCTCGTACCCCTTCCCAACGGGAAGTCGTCTGAGATGAGGCCATTGCACAATATGCCGGCTGTTGGCGAAACGTACAAACTCTGCACCATTTTACAAAATTCTTCCCCTAGGCCATAGCGCGGTAGCAGTCTCCAAAGATAGTGCCAGTCCACCCTATCAAAGGCCTTCTCTGCATCGAAGCTGATCAATAACGACGGGATATTGTGAGCATGCACCCACTCCAAGGAGGCCAGAATCTTCCTAAGATTTCGTACGGCGTGGCGGCCTTTCACAAAGCCCACCTGCGCGTCATGAATTAAGTAGTCTAACACCCCCGCCAGGCGGTCAGCGAGAACTTTCGCCAAAAGTTTAAGATCGAAGTTGAGCAGGGAGATAGGTCTATAGGAAGCTGCCTGAAGCGGGTCTTTACCCGGCTTCGGGATCAGGGTGATATACGCGTGATTACGCCCCCAGCGGAACGCCCTTTGCTCTGTTCTAGTGACAAAGACCTCTCGTAGTAGGGGACTCACCCCATCCCCCAAGATCTTGTAAACTTCGGCTCCGAATCCATCTGGCCCTGGCGTTTTATAACACTGGGCCGAGGTTATTGCGGATTGTATTTCCTGAATGGAAATAGGTAGATCCAGAACCTCCCGCTGGGCTGAGGTGAGCTGAGGCAACTCCAAGTCCTTGAAGTAGTCCTGCAGCTCCTCCGGGGAACCAGCTGTGGTTGTATATAAGTTTTGAAAGAAGGTACGAAATATCTCTGCGATGTCCTTGTTTTCCTTATATACTCGTCCCTGGCCCGCATTTAATGCTGCTACATGAGCAGGACTCCGTCGGGCCCGCAGACATCGCGCCAGCAATTTGCCCGGTTTGTCCCCATAGCAGTGCAAGCGAAACCGATAAAACAGAACCGATTTCTTTGCGCGCTGGTGTAATAATTCGTTAAGCTCAGTCTGGGTTTCCCATAATAATTTCTTATTAGGCAGCGTTGGCGTGTGAGCACATCTCCGCCGTAGAGTAGTAACTCGACGCTCAAGTAGTACAATACGTTCCGTCATCAGCCGACGTCTTCTCGCGGCGTATCCTATGATGTCCCCGCGAAGAACCACCTTTGCCGTTTCCCAGACTAATTCGGGGTCGTCTGTATGGACTTGGTGATTGCCAAGAAATTCTGCCCATCGCTGGCGTAAAAATTGGCAAAATTGTCCATCCGAATAAAGCTCTAGGGGAAATCTCCACAGGCGTGTCTGAGTCGTGTCTCGCCCCCAGTGTAAGTCAAGCCACACCATCGCGTGGTCAGAAATTTCGGAGGGACCAATCTGTGCATCTTCAGTGTGCGTAAACAACGACCCCGAGATCATTACGTAGTCAATACGGGCACTAGTACCGTGTGCTCGGGATTGATGGGTATAGTCCTTTTCGGAGGGGTGTAGTATCCGCCAAGGGTCAATTATACCTAGCCTCCGACTGAACCGCAACAATATCTGGGATGGCACTACCCTCTCCCGTCCACCTCCTCTCCTAGAGGTGTCCAAATCTACATCTAGGACTCCATTAAAGTCCCCGCCCAAAATCACCGGGCACTGCGGAAGCTGTTCCACCCTCGACGCCAAACCGTTGTAAAAACCCGGGTCGGCCACGTTGGGGCCATAGAGATTTCCCAGAATCACCGGTTTTCCATCCAAGTGGCCATATAACAACAGGGATCTACCAATATTATCGGTAAGGACCGTCTCCTCCACGAATCGTATGCGTTTATGAATTAGAATCGCTACACCTCCCTTATGCCCCTGGGCGGGGGATCCCCACACCTGACCCACCCAGCTTCGACAGAGCTTGCTATGTTCAACAGCCGTCTGGTGGGTTTCTTGGAGAAGAGCAATGTCACACTTATGCCGAGCCAATGCTTGCAACACCTTATGCCGCTTGATAGGGTTACCCAGCCCACAGACATTCCAAGTGATTATTTTCAAAGCGCCAGGGCAGTGCCAAGGTACCACCACAGGATCACAACTAAGTATTTCAGAGGGACGCCCCCCGCCTGGCACCCCCCCTCGTCTATTGATAGGTAATTATCCCATCCACGAACATTCAATGGAGTATCCCCCTCCCCTCCCCTCCCCCTGCCCCACCCTCCCCCTTCCTATCCCTCCCCTCCCCTCCCCCCCCCCCCTCCTCTCTTCTCCAAACTCTCCCATCCCGCCATAGCCGGGACTACTTCCTACGGCAGACGGGCTCGCCCCTCCGATATTCCCCCCTCCCCAGCAACGAATTGAAAGGAAGGAACCGTAAACACAAAGTCTCTATTACGAACCGCTATGGTGTGTCCCCCACAGTTGGCGCTAGCGCCCTCCACCCGTCCCCTCGTACATTATCTCCACCCAGCCATCTAGGGTACCTCCCATCTCCTCCACCCGCCCCTCTCATCAAGTGCGTGTGCCGCTGTCTTATCGAGGCCAGCCCTCTCTCCTCTCTGCATCAGTTCCGGGTCGCTCTCATACCCCAGCTACTCCTGGGGGAGCGTGGCCTAAAATCTGTTCTGTACACGGTCAACCAGCCACACACGCTATGAAGCTCACCAGCCATTGGCGCGGTCAGCCCTCAGTCTTACCCCCAGCTAGGCCTCAAGGAGAAAAGGAGGGGAAGCTAGGCGTCCAGCCTGAGATATAAATTGTTAGGGTGATATTAACAAAGCTGGCCATGTATCCCTTGCCCCTTTAACCCCAGTGTTCCCCGAACTTAATCTCCGCCTACCCCTGATGCATCACGTCAAGGCCCCACCTGTAAGGAGATAAAGAGAGGAAGGAGAGGGAGAGGATCAAGCAGAAACAAAGGGGCAGAGACAAGGCAGAGAGGAAGATAGTCAAGGAGCCAGCAAAACAGCAGCTATTATAACACAATAGCAATTGCAACAAAATAACAAGGATACACTGTCTCCCCTGGCAGAATAACTGTTACCAATTCAGTGAGACATTTTAGCTCAGCCTAGCACACCACATGAAAAGCAAAACCAAGAGTTCTTCCATGACAGTGGAGACTGCTGAGAGTCTGTCAGAAACTGCTCAACCCCTGGGGGCTCCAGATCACCACACTACACCTGGGGCGATGTACCCCACTCCCAGTCAGTTATTTAGCAATTAGGAGGCCGATGGAGCAGGCAGGGAGTCCAGAAAAGTAGTCGCCTCTTCCAGGGACGCTAATATGCGAGTGTGGCCTTGATAGTCGATCCGCAGCCGGGCCGGGTAGAGAAGTGAGAAACGAATGCCACGGTTAAACAGCTGGGTGCAAATCCCCGAAAAAGCCCTTCGCTGTTGGCTGACGATCACCGAGTAGTCCTGGAATACCAAGATCGGCTCGGTGTCCTGTTGATGTCGCCGCCGGCCCCTTGCTGCTTTCAGCACCTCCTCTTTCTGTCTGTAGTCGAGGAAGCGGGCAATTACCGCACGTGGTTTCCTGGCCTGTTCTCTTCTCTGGCCTAATCGATGTACCCGCTCTATTTTGAGAGATCCTTCCCTCAGGTGTGGCAGGAGGTTCTCAATCCAAGATTGTAAATATTCAAGTAGGGCACTGTCCGCGACACTCTCCGGGACGCCGACGAATCGCAGGTTTTTTCGCCGACCTCGGTTCTCCAGTTCATCGAGCTTGTCTCCTTGCTGTTTCACCAAAGTCTCTAGGGCGGCCACTTTGGCCACTACTGATTGTTGCGTGTCTTCCACATCGGACACTCTTGTCTCAACTTGCTCTAGGCGCTCTTCCACCGCCGTGAAACGTTGTCCCAGCGTTTGAATCTGCTCTACCAGGTCCTGGAAGCGGGTGCTAAGCGCCTTCACCACTGCGGCGCTGACTTCGGCCACTAAATCTGGTGGGCTGCCCGGTTTCGGGCTATGGGGGGAGCCTTCCGCCGCTTTTCCCTCCGTCGTTCGAGGCCGCTCTTTACGCGGAGCTTTAGATGCCATCCGGATTGCAGTGTTATATACACCACGTCCCACTCAAGGCACTATTCACGTGGGATGGCTGTAGTAGAGATGTGCCGATGAAAACCCCGGCTGCAGGGGTATTAAGCTGCCGTGTGGGGATTTGTCTAGCAAACCAGGCAGGGGCCAGCCGTAGTGCAATAGCCTCAACACCCCAGGAGGAAAGTGATTGATGGGGCAAGAGAAGAGCGAGCCAGTCTCAGCGCAGCTGCTTTCCTTAGTACACTGGTGCTCGCTGTTATCAAGCTGGCAGGCCGCAGATCCCCACAGCTCTTCGGGCACCTCAGCAAGTGTAAAAAGCGCTGCTGCCCCGATGGAAAGGGTGCCCAAGCTCTCCCCCCTCAGTCAGCAGCCACGCACCCCCAAACGGGCAGGGAGAGTCGCAAGCCCCTGCTTCACTGGGGAATCAGTACCCCGCGGGGAGATCAGCCGCGGCAGCAGGGAAGAGGATGGGGGTGCACGAGCGCGACACGAGGCTCTCTGCTCTCGAGGGTTCAGCCCTCCGTGGATGTAACGCCTCTAGTAATAGCGGGGGAATGTCCAGTCGCGTTGCTTCCCGCTTCTTAGTCCCAGATGTTGACTGCCGAGGTTGTATGAGAAGGCCTCTGGTCTTTCCCCGCCGGGACTACACCTCCACGTGCCGGTGGACCAAAAGCCGCCAGTGGCAGAACCGCCCGATCTTGTCCCCCACTTACTTGGGTGGTAGCCGACAATCTGCTCCGTTTTATTAGGGGGCAGCCGCAGATCCCGTTGAGGCTTCCACCTCCGTGTCCCGCAGAGGGCCGGCTGATTCTTGCGGTGGGGGAATTGCCCGCTCGGCCTCTGCACTCGCTCTGCTTCGCAGGACAAACCGCTCCGATTTTTGCGGGGGTGGCCGCAAAGTGCTTCAGCGGCGGAGGATCAGGTCCCCGTCAGGGGAGAGTCAATGCAGGTGGGGTCAAGCCGTTTTTAAAGCCGCTTTGTAGCTGTAATGTAGGGGCGGTTGCCCGGAGCTGATCGCGTGTCGTCCGATCAGCTCATTGCCCAGACCGGAAGTCTTGGCAGATACTTTTTATGATCTAGTGCGGATTTCAGCAAAGTCTATGGCTTCCGTGATTGCTGCTAGAAGATTCCTCTGGTTGAGGAATTGGGCGGCGGATGCGTCTTCCAAGGCCCGCCTCAGTAAGCTGCCATACAAGGAGTCCCTGCTGTTTGGCACAGCGCTAGAGAAGATTGTGAAGGATCTCGGAGATTCCAAGGGCGGAAGGCTTCCGGAGGACCGCCCGAAAGGCCAGAAGCCTAACTTGATGCCCAGCAGGCAGTCACGAGAGTTTCGTAGGTTTCGGGGTTCTCGTTTTGCCCCTTACCAAAGAGGTTGCTTCGTTTCCAGAGGCCAGTCCTTTCGGGGAGCGCGGGGGTTCAGTAGGGGCTATTTCGGAGCCCAGCAGAACCCCAGTAAGAAGCAGCAATGAAACTAGGCCGGTCCAGGCGGATATTCCAGTGGGAGGACGCTTGCAGGACTTCCTTGCTGCCTGGGCCACCATAACGACAGACCAGTGGGTGCTGGAAATCATTCGCAATGGTTATGCTCTCGAGTTTGCTCGCCCGTTGCCGGACGCTTTCATGGTGTCTCCATGTGGTTCTGCGGAAAAGAGGGAAGCAGTTGCTGCAACTCTCCAGCGGTTGCTTCATCTTCAAGCAGTGGTACCAGTTCCTCGAGACCAATTAGGCTTAGGTCGGTACTCGATTTATTTCGTGGTGCCCAAAAAAGAAGGGTCTTTTCATCCCATTTTAGATCTCAAGCATGTGAACTGCTGTTTAAGAGTTCCGCATTTTCGGATGGAGACCCTGCGGTCGGTCATTCGCTCAGTGCTCCCGGGGGAGGTGCTCTTGTCCATAGATTTGACGGAGGCTTACCTTCACATCCCTATTCGACCGGAGCATCAAAGGTTTTTGGGCATTGCAGTGCCTCAAGGGCATTTTCAGTTCCGTGCGTTACCGTTTGGGCTGGCGACGGTGCCCCAAACGTTCACGAAAGTCATGGTAGTAGTGGCGGCTGCCCTGCGGAAGGAGGGCATTCTTGTGCATCCTTACCTGGACGATTAGTTGATTCGAGCGCCATCCATGTCGGAGTCCATTGCAGCTACGGAACGGGTGGTGAGTTTTCTGGAGCAGCTCGGTTGGGTGGTGAACCAAGCCAAAAGTCACTTGCAGCCCGTGCAGAGGCTCCTTTATCTCGGGGCGGTGTTCGACACGAGGCTGGGGACGGTGTTTCTTCCGGAGGACAGAGTGCAGAAGCTTTTTATTTTATTTATTTATTTATTTATTTATGTATATTCTCTTATATACCGCGCTATTCTGCATCAGTGCAGTTTACATTGAACAAACTGAAATTACATTGAACAGGGTATTATAACTTGGAGATACAGTAGCTATTTTATAGGGAACATGGGCTATGGAGGGTTAAGTGGCTTGCCCAAGACCACAAGGAGCACCTGTGGGACTAGAAACCCCAGTCCTTCCGGCCCAAGGTTGCTGTCCTCTAGTGGGATTTGAACCCCCGACCTTCCGGCCTGAAGTACCTTGCCCCAACCACTAGGCTACTCCTCCACTCTGTCTCAGGTTTCGGCGTTTCTCCAGTTACGACCGCCAACGGCGTGGCGTTACTTGCAGCTTCTCGGGTCCATCGCGGCGGCCTTGGATTTAGTGCCCTGGGCACGAGCACATATGCGTCCGCTCCAGCAGGCCTTGTTAACGAGGTGGTCACCTCAAGACCATCCGTTGAATCGCAGTCGGTCACCGACAGCTTGCAGTGGTGGCTGGAGCCCAGCCATCTGCAAGCGGGAGTACCGTTGACACAGCCGGATTGGATCCTTGTCACCACAGATGCCAGCCTAGCGGGCTGGGGGGCGCATTGTCTCTCCCACATGGTGCAGGGGTGCTGGCCGCTGCACATGCGGGACGCATCCATCAATCTCTTGGAACTCAGGGAGGTGTTTCTCACTCTACAGCAGTTTCTCCATCTCGTTCGGGGCAAGGCGGTCCAGGTTTTCTCGGACAACGCGGTGACGGTGTCTTATATCAATCGGCAAGGGGGAACAGGCAGTGCTGTCCTCCTGGAGGAGAGTCAGAGGTTAATGTCCTGGGCGGAATGTCACTTGGCAGCCTTGTCCCCCGCTCATGTCGCGGGGCGAGACAATGTTCAAGCCGATTATCTCAGTCGGCACCGGTTAGACCCCGGAGAGTGGGAGCTGAATGCAGCGGTCTTTCACGAACTCACGCTGCGCTGGGGGCAGCCGGTTATGGACCTGATGGCCACCTTCGACAATGCCAAAGCCTCTCGGTTTTTCAGCAGGCGCAGGGAGCGCATGTCAGAGGTTCTCGACGGCTTAGCTCAACCATGGCCGTTGGGGGTGCTAATCTATGTGTTTCCTCCGTGGCCAATGATCGGGAGAGTTATTCGGAGGATAGAGAGACACAAAGGTTGGGTGATTCTCATCGCTCCGGACTGGCCCAGGAGGGCGTGATATGCAGACCTCGTGCATCTTCTGGCAGACAGACCCTGGAGACTTCCGGACCGGATGAACCTCTTGTGCCAGGGTCCTCTTCTGATGCAGAACGTGGATCGCTTCTTGCTTACGGCTTGGCTCTTGAAAGGGAAAGGTTAAGTCATAGGGGTTATTCAGCGGCGGTTGTGGCCACTATGTTAAGGGCCCGGCGGCGCTCCACATCACTGGCATACATTCGAGTGTGGCGTATTTTTGAGCGATGGTGTGCACACTGAGGCCTCATCCCTGGCAGTGCCTTGGTGGCTGAGGTGTTGTCGTTTCTACAGGACGGCTTAGAGAAAGGCTTAGCCTTAAGCACCCTGAAGGTTCAGTTAGCGGCGCTAACATGTTTTAGAGGCAAAGTTCGGGGGAGTTGCTTGTCCGGGCATCTGGATGTGCTGAGGTTCTTCAGAACAGTTCAGAATCTGCGGCCTCCGTGCCGGCCTGTGGTCCCTCCTTGGGATTTGAACTTGGTGGCGAGGCCTCCATTTGAGCCGGCGGAGGCAGTGACGCTGAGAGACTGTACATGGAAGACCGCCTTCCTGGTGGCTTTATGTTCGGCTCGGAGAATCTCGGATCTCCATGCACTTTCCTGCAGGGAACCTTTTCTCCATTTTACGCATGTGAAAGTCATGCTACGGCCGGTCCCCTCTTTTCTTCCGAAGGTGGTTTCTCGATTTCATGTGAATCAGCCTATTTCCTTGCCGACTTTTCCCGGTCTGGGGGATCAGCCCATAGATTCCACTCTCAGACGGTTAGATCTTGGGAGAGTGCTCAGGAGATACCTGCGGAAAACAAAGGCTTTTCGGCGGACGGACAGATTGTTCATACTGTTTGGAGGGCCGAGAAAGGGAGAAGCGGCCTCCAAAGCTTCGATTGCCTGCTGGGTAAAGCATGCTACCTCCGCTGCGTATCAGGCGAGCGGTCAAGCGCCTCCGTCGGGGCTGCAGGCTCATTCCACGCGGGGCCAGGCGGCCTCGTGGGCGGAGTTGGCATTGGTGCCTCCAGTGGACATCTGCAGGGCGGCTACTTGGTCGTCGCTTCACACGTTATCCAAGCATTACAGGCTAGATGTTCAGGCCAGCGGGGACGCAAATGTGGGGGCCTCTGCCATTGTGGCGGGCCTAGTGGGTCCCTCCCTCGGTTAGGTACTGCTTTGGTACTTCCCTACCATCCCTGGACTGGCCCGGAGAGACGAAGAGGAAGAAGAAATTAGGCCTTACCTGCTAATTGTCTTTCCTTGAGTTCTCTCCGGGCCAGTCCAGGGCCCCACCCTCGTCATTCGCGGATTTACAGTTGTTCTACATCAGGGACATCTGGGCCACAACGGGCAGTGGCGTTGGCCGGTGCATGTGTAAGCACAGCGGCGTTAGTAATTTCTTTTCGGAGGTTTCGTTTTCCAAGGGGGTAAATACGTTTGAGCTATGGGGCTCCCAATGAGTTTCGAACATTTTTCTAATTTAAAAAAAGAAAAAGATAAAAAGTCAAAACCTCCCAAACTTGAAAACATTTCATACTGGGCAGGAGTTTCCGTTTTTTTGCAGTAGGCTCTCATGCTACAGGAGTGGCGGTGACGGTTCCGGAGTGGGGCAATTTGTTCGTCACCAGCTTTGTCAGGAGTAGACTGAGGTTTGGTCACTAGAGGGAGCCAGATAGCTTCTCATCAAGTCTTTGGAATTCAGTCCTCAGCTGCTGGAAGGGATTGACAACCCTACCATCCCTGGACTGGCCCGGAGAGAACTCAAGGAAAGACAATTAGCAGGTAAGGCCTAATTTCTTCTTCATGCTTCAGACAGACTGCTAAATTCCTTCTTTCAGGCCTGTCACAATATGCCCACCTCCACAAGCAGGATCATCTAATCTTTCATATTTTTTCCGAATGGTTTCTAGCAGCTCCTTAGGAAATTCAGACCTTAATCCTCTAGAACAAGAGTATCTTCTCTAGAATCAGGGCTTCATTATCAACTTTCAGAAATCTAACTTGCAGCCTATGAACATCATTTCTTTTATAAATGCCATTCCGGACACAATTCAAGCAAAGGCCTTCCTATCAAAGGAATATTAGGCCCTCATTTCACATATTTACACCATATAAATAGTGCCAATGGTCACAACCAGAGCAAACTAGATGTTGAACCACAGAGGTGCAGCTGTCCATGTAATGTCTTTGCTCTTTTCTACCTCTGCTAATTCCAGATTCCGGTCCTTTCACCTCGCTGCTCTTTACGCTTGGAATAAACTTCCGGCTTCATCCCTGTCCCTTTTCAAATCTAAACTAAAGACTTTCCTCTTTAAGGCTGCCTTTGGATCTTGATACCTTGTGCCTTATATCTCCTTCCCTTCCCTATTCTATACTCTTTCTCATTTTTGTGTTGCTTGTCTGATTTAGACTGCAAGCTCTAACCAGTAGGGACTTGTCTTTATCTTTGTACAGCGCTTGCATATGCCTCGTAGCACTTCATAAATGTTTAATAATAATAAAATGAGACAACCTCACTGGAACCTCAAGTTCCAGTGGAATCAACAATACTATCCTCTTTTTACCACCATTTGCTTTTCAGTTCAACTTCAAACGCTGTTATAGTGGTGGAATTTCAGAGCCAACCTCATGATAGGTGTTCACTTTACTCCATTGCAACACCATCTTTTCATAACCACAGATATATCGAACATAGATCAATACTCACCACATGTAAGGAATGTGGTCGAAGTCCAAGAAACTTCTTCAGCTCAACCAATTTTCTATATCCTGCAAGTCTCTCTTCATAGTCTTCAGGGCACATCAGTTTAAATTCAGAGAGAAACCCAAGTAGTAATGTTTTATGCCAATAAACCAAGATCGATGGAATCCCTATGCCTCTGCCAAAAAGCAGCAAAAATTTGGGACTTCACTATGGTCAATTGCATCCAGATACAAACTGCTTATATTCCCGGAGTTCAGAACTCTACAGCTGACAAGGTTAGTTGCGTTCTGCAGCTGTATGAGTGGTCCATAGATGTAACACGGTACAGACCATTTTTCAAAAGCGAGAGCCTCCTCACTTTGACCTCTTCACCAGTAGCAAAAAGGTGACGCTACCTTCTTTACTGCTCTATCCCCCAACCACCTAGTCCCAGATGCACTGGTGATTCCTCGGACTTGTTCTGTTCTTTATGCATGCCTCCCTATTCTCAGTAGACAAGCAGGAATGTGCCCTCATGTATGGTTGACGTTCCCGATGGAATTTCATGCAGGAATGCTCTCCAGCTTCTATTGGAAGCTTTTTGGTGGCGGCATGATGCCTCAGTCTTTCGTTTTCCACAGAGTTCCATGGCTACATTCCAGTCTTCCTCTGCATGGTAAACTCTCCTTCTCCCTGTGGGGTATTTCTGTGCTTGGGTTTTACCATTTTTTGCTTATTCCTTGCCTTTTGGCTACCAATCATGTTTTTTTCTGCCTCAGTTGTCATTTTCTTTCCTTGCTGCGGCACCTTTGTCATCATGGCACCAGTACACCAGTTGGGCCTCTGCAAAATTGAATCCTTTGACTTGGCCATCACTATTTTTCCAGACTTCTTGTCCCAGAAACCCGCCAGTGGGTTCAAGAAGTGTTCCAAGTGCTCTAGGACCATATCCACCATGGATACCTATAATTGGTGCCTATGTTCCCTGTAAAATAGTTATCTCCAAGTTATAATGCCCTGTTCAATGTAATTTCAGTTTGTTCAATGTAAACCGCACTGATGCAGAATAGCGCGGTATATAAAAGAATGTAAATAAATAAATAAATAAATAAATACAGTGCCTGGGACCTGATCATCCACCCTCTTGTAATTTGTGCTTGTAGATGACAAGTAAGGGAATTCAAAAGTTGAGAGAAGCAGCACAAACCACTTTTTGGTGCTCAAAAGTCTGATCCATTGCCTTCGACATCAATGATATCAATCTCTATGGCTTCCAAGGTTGCACTGGATACTGGCGGTGCATCAACATCGAGGAACCTTTGAGCTCGATTGGAACTGAGCACCTGTAGTGCCCTGGATCGATCAGTCTCCACCTGAAGACGAGGAAGGATTCGGCCTAGTCTTTTTTGATGTCAAGGGGTGACCATGCCAAACATCAGGTGAAGACGCTGGTGCATCGGCATCAAGAGTTCTTTGAAGCAGAGCACCGAGAGCAATGGGGGTCTGAGTGAGCACCTCTCAAAGGTGCCCCGAAGGGAGAAGAGCTTATCCTCCAGGACATCAAAGGGCACTGATAGCCAAGATCCTGTTGTTGATACCACTGTACACATGCCAGGTACATCGGTCAAAGTTGCTGAAGCCTAACAACCTTTGGAAGAGTTGGAGATCCTACAGTACTCCTCAGCCCCTAAGGAAGCAGTGACAGTGCCTGTGCACTGCATTCTGTGGAGAATACAGTTGAGGATATGGGAGAACCCCCTCATTATACCTCCCATCAGTAGAAGGCTTGACTCTAAGTACAGGGTTCAAAAGGCTCCCAGATTTGAGAAGCCACAGCTTCCTCGCCATTCTTTAGTGGTTGAATCCACCCTAAAGAGGAGCAAGAGTACCAAGACTCATTCCTCAGTGCCCCCAGGGAGAGAGGCTTGGACATTGGACTCTTTCAGAAGACATTGTTTTCAGAGTTCCATGCTCAGCCCCCATGTGACCTCTACCAGCTCTACATGGGCATATTCTTGAAGAACATCATGTGTGACCTAGCTGACCTTGCCCAATTTCTGCCCCTGGAAAATTGAAGCAATATTGTGCCCTGGTAGCCTATGGCAAGGACTGTTCCAAGTTCAGGGTATGGGCTTCCTATGGCATTTTTGAAACGGCATCTAGGAATGCTGCCATGGGCATTGGCATTCATCAGCTTGTCTGGCTGCAGTCATTAGACCTGGAGTGTTGTGTGCAGAACAAGCTGGCAGATGTCCCATGCTGGGGAGAGAACCTCTTTGGTGAGCAGGTCTAAGAGAAGGCTGGCTTCATAGAGAAGCAGCACATTGCTGTCCAGGCATATGTCTGAATATAACTCCTATCAGAAGACCTACCACCCTCGAAGGCGCAGGTACTTCCCTAGGCCCCAGACCCCCAGTCCAAACAGGCCCCTCGCCAACAGCAGCATCGGGAAAAGCCCCAAAAGGCCCAGTCAGCTTCTCAGCCAAGACCAGGGACAGGATTTTGACTGCTTCCTTCGGAGCATAGCCACTCTTCCATTGACAGTGCACTCTGTTTGCAAACAGGTGGCCCCTCATAACCTCAGACTCATCAACCCTACAGGTCACCAGAGCGGTTGCAAATTACACTTATTGGATCTGCCACCAAATTGCCCCCCCCCCCCCAGAGTGCCTCATTTTGACCCTCTGCATCAGGAACTGTTTCAGAGAGAAATCACTGCCCTCTTGTCAGATTTCGTGATTGAGCTTGGGCCACCAGAGCAAAGAGATCAGGGATTTTATTCCAAGTACTTCCTGGTCCCCAAGAAAACAGAAGGATACCATTCCATCCTAGACCTCAGAGATCTGAACAAGTTCTTGGCAAGAGAAAAATTCAGAATGATTTCTCAGATCTCCCTGCTTCATTACTTGCAAAGCGGAGATTGGCTATGCTGTCTGAATCTGAAGGATGTGTACATCCATGTACAGGTACTTCCTTTGAGCAGGATGTATCTCAAATTCATCCTGGGAGGACAACACTTCCAGTACCGAATGTTGCCATTTGGTCTGGCCTCAGCACCTCGGGTCTTCACAAAGTGCCTTGTGATAGTAGCTGTTTACCTGTGGACACTGGGAATGTTTGTTTTCCCCTATCTAGGTGACTGGCTGATAAAGAGTACCACTCCAGGAGGAGTTCAAGAATCAACACAATTGACTATTCGGATGATGGAACTACCAGTGTTTGTTATAAATTATCCAAAGTCCCACCTGCCTGCAGCCCACCCAACAATTGGAGTTCATAGGAGCACTCCTTGGCACGACCCAGGCGAGAGCTTTCCTGCCACATGACCGACTTCTCAGTTTGACAGCACTTGTGTGGGAGACTCAACTGAGTCAGCAGATAACAGCTCACAGGATGCTGTCTATGCTAGGCCACATGGCCTCCACAATACATGTTACACCCTCGGCATGCCTCCACATGAGGAAAGCTCAGTGGACTTTGAGGACTCAATGAAATGAGACCATGGGTCGACTCAGGGATCATCTGTGTGTCACCGCCCCTCTCCATTCAGTTATTACACTGGTGGACAGTTCACCACAATTTGCTCAAAGGTCTTCCTTTCCAGATTGCTCCACCTCAAAAAGTTCTGATGACAGACTCATCCAAGCTGGGGTGGGGAGCTCATCTCGATGGGTTGCGCACCCAGGGCAATTGGTCCATCTAAGAAAGTCTTTATCAGATCAACTTCTTGGAACTAAAAGCAGTGGTGAATGCTCTAAGAGCTTTCTGAGATCAACTGGCTAACCAAATTGTTCTGGTACAGACCGACAATCAGGTCGTCGTGTTCTACATCAACAAGCAGGGAGGAACAAGCTCATACCTCCTGTGTTGGGAAGCAGTCATTTTGTGGTAGTTTGCCATCACGTATGGGATGGACTTGAGAGCTACGTACCTGCCAGGTGGGCAAAACACTCTGGCAGACATAGTCGAGTTTGCCAGCTGCACAAGTGGACACAGGACAGGGGAGTTGCAAGTCGCATCTTTTGAGAGTGGGGCACTCCCTCGATAGATCTGTTTGCCACCCTGCAGAATGCCCTGGTGGATCAGTTCTGCTCCAGAGTAAAATCACACAGCAGACTAGCATTGAACGCTTTCCCCCTTCATTGGGGGGGGGGAAAAGAGTCTTCTGTACACTGATCCTCTGATACCTTTCATTGCGAAGACCCTCCTGAAACTCAAAACAGATGGCAGCACGATGATTCTCATCACTCCCTATTGACCCAGACAGTCTTTGTTTCCCCTTCTGCTGCAGCTCTCCAGTCTGGAGCCGCTACAGCTCAGCCACACACCCGATCTAATAATGCTGGAGGATGAAATGATGTTACACCCACTGTTCCCTCTAAGCTGTGCGCGTGCACATACTTTACAACAGAGCGCACAAAAATTACGGCTCTGATTCCGATAGAAAACAACACAGACGTCTTAAAATTTAAAAGTTATGATTGTAACTACTAGAAATTTCCCGCTTCATTTAGTAATCGTCTATTTTCATTTAATTTGATTAAAATCAATGTGGTGTACATACTGTATTCTGACATGTAGTCAAGTTTTAAAGTATATAACTCCAAGTGTCATTATGTGGCGCACAAAAATTTAACCTTCCTTCAAAAGCTGCACACAGCTGATATTTTATGCGCACACAGCCTACAGAAAATTAGAGGGAACATTGGTTACACCCTAACATCTGGTCCTGGGCCCTCACAGTGTGGATGTTGAGAGGCTAATGTCTCAGCTCAATCTGCTGGACAGTGTAACCAAAGTCCTTTTGGCCTCCAGGAGAAAGCCTTACTCTTGCAAATGGAAGAGGTTTGCTGTCTGTTGTGAGGGCCAGACCCTAGATCTTTTTGTCTGTACCACACAAAAAAATGCTTTATCTTCTACACCTCTCTGAGTCTGGACTTAAGTCCAACTCGATCAGGGTCCACTTCTGTGCAATTGGTGCTTACCATTGAGTTGTAGAAGGCAAGCCCATCTCAGTACAGCCTTTAGTTGTTCACTTTATACGAGGCTTGCTTCTCTTGAAGCCTCCCTCCCACTGTGTCTTGTGATGTCAATGTGGTTCTTGCACAGCTCATGAAGGCTCCCTTTTGAACCGCTCAGTTCCTGTCCTCTAAAGTTCTGACCTGGAAGGTATTATTTCTGGCGGCAATCACTTCAGTACGCAGAATGAGCGAGCTTCAGGCCCTAGTGGTTCATGTACCTTACACCAAATTTCGCTATAATAGAGTGGTCCTTCATACTCATCCTAAATTCCTTTCAAAACTGGTATTGGATCTCCACCTTAATCAGTCAATTATTGTTCCAACATTTTCCCCAAGACCTCGTGCACACAAAGAGGAAGCTGCATTGCACATGTTGGACTACAAGAGAGCCTTAGCCTTCGACGTGGAACAGGCACAAGCCCACAGAAATTATAGCCAGCTTTTTGCTTATTTTGACCACAATAAGCTAGGGGCTGCCAGTTCCAAACACTCTCTTTCAATTTGACTGCCAGACTGCATCTCTTTCGCTTATGCCTAGGCAGGCCTGAACCTTGATGGCCATGTCACATATCACAATGGAGGAGCTATGACTGTGTCAGTCTCCATAGAAGAGATCTGCAGGGCTGCAACGTGGTCTTCAGTCCCCACATTCACATCTCACTACTGCCTAGATGGGACTCCTGATGTGACAGCAGTGTCGGCCAGTCTGTACTGCGGAATCTGTTTGGGGATTAGAATCCAACTTTATCAGGTCCATTGTATTCGGTCCAGGCTACCAAAAAAAAGGGGGAAGACAGAAATTCACTCATTTTGTACATACTGTAGTTGGTGGTTGAGTTGTTCTGACCTCTCATCATTTTGCAGTTGAGTTGCCCCTGTTGGACTTCAGTGGCCTCCTTGGTTTTCGGTAGCTCCATACATGAGGACTCCTTCTTGTTTATAGAGAAAAGGTAGTTATTCACCTGTAGTAGGCGTTCTCTGTGGACAGCAGTCCTCACAACCCTCCCACCTCCCCAAAGAATTGTCTTCTGCTACAGCTATGTTATCAGACTGAGGCATCATGGCGGCAGATAGGAAGGCAGCACAAGAGGCATGGTGGAGACTCCCAAAAGCTTCCAATAGAAGCTGGGGAGCATTCCCACATGGGATTCCATCAGGGACGTCACCCATACATGAGGTCTTATTCCTGCTGTCCATGGAGAACACCTTCTGCAGGTGAGTAACTATCTTTTCTGTTCATAGCAAAAATCCTTCTTAAATAAATATCAGAAAAGGCCAAGCCCATTGATTTTTGTAGTTCATATTGGCCTCGGTAGAACTGGTTTCCACTTTTAGAAAAAGGCTAGCAGTTCTACCAGGAAAGATCCATAAATTTCCAATATTAATCACAGGATCTTCTAAAATTCAGATCACCAAAATGCAGATGTAGATACTTTGATTCTAGTAAGAAATTGTTTGCTGTGCCTAAATGTAATGTAATGTAACCGCTACTGATTGCTGGAAGAAGTGGTATACAAATGTAACCAAATAAATAAATAAATAAATAAATCTTCTTCATACAAATCCACAGTCACTAGCCCTCACTGCATGGAAATTGAGCAGCATTTAGTCTCTGTTCAAGGTTTACCAGTGCCTATCCAGGACATTCTGATATCTGCAAGAAAACCATCCTCTAGATATATATACACATTCAAATGAAAAAGATTTTCTATCTGGTGCTTCATGAATGATCACAGCCCTACTATATGTCTGCCTACCACACTCCAGTACTTATACCATTGTTATCATCTTTGACGTCACATGTTCTCAATCCTGCTCCAATTGACAGACTTCCAGGCTCCTCTATGTTCCATTATGAGAGGACATCTCCATGTAAAACCATTACTGCATAAGGGTCTTGTTCCATGGGACCTTAATCTTGGGTTAACTTCCTACAACTACAAATATTTATATAGCACTACTAGGCATATGCAGCACTGTACAAATACACATAAGAGAGAGTTCCTGCTCCACAGAGCTTACAATCTTCTAAAGACAAACAAAACAGGAGACTAAAGAATTCTTAGGGAAATCATTAAAAATACATATAGCTGAAGACAGGAGAATAAGGGGGTGAGGATCCAAAAGCAGTCTCAAAGAGGTGACTTTTTAGCCTTGATTTGAATAAGACCAAGGATGGGGGGGTCTGAGGTACTACTCAAGTAGTCGATTCTAGGCATATGGTGCAGCAAGGTGGAAGAGAGAGGCTGGAGTTAGCAGTAGAATGGCATAGATAAAAGTGGTTTGCTTGATGAATGGAGTTGCCAGGGAGGGGTGTGGGAAAAGATAAGTGCATGTCAACCTTGATATGAAATGAAAAGCCAATATAATAAATTTTGGCACTGCTTGTAAATCTTATGAACAATTGTAAAGTTGTATTACCAATAATCCATGAACTGTGAATCATGCATTTTAAGTGGATTATGGATTAAAAATAACCCCACATATATGAAAGACAGCTTTTGTCCTTTTTCCAAAAGGATTTTTTTCCTCATTCAGTATCCATAGTAGAATGTTTATTGAATAAAGTCCTTTGTGTTATATAGTGCCTGTAAAAGTCTTCACACTCTTATAATTTGTCACATTCTTCTGTTTAAAAAATACAATTCAAAATGCATTAAAAGTAAAATGATTTTTTTAAAGATTTTGCTGAGACCTTTTCATTGGTAGCTCAAAGCAAGTTACATCCAGGTCTATTAGATATGTCCCTGGCTCCTGAGGGTTAGCAGTCTGTTACACTTACTGTTAACTTCCTTTCCTTGAGTTCTGCCAGACCGTTACTGACACCTGGGTTTATGCCACCTTACCAACAGATAAAAACAGTGAATAACTGTTTTGCTGACATTACCCTCTACAGCATCCTATACAGGCTTTACTCTCCCTGTATTCCTGTACCAAAGAACAGTCTAACCCATTTACAATAATTATTCTGTTCACAAATGAGCATATAGGTTCTAATTGATCCAGCCGATGAGTCCCCTGCATTTGAGGAGCAACTGATCAGATACAGTAAATAGGAACACCATTAACGAGATGGATGAGAACAAAATTTCTGCAGAAAACAAGCAAGTGAGCGCTGGACTGGTCTGGTAGGACTCACAGAAAGGAAATTACACAGGTTAAGTCTAAGCTTCTCCTTAATCATAATTCCATCAGGTCAGTCCAGACACCTGGTATGTACCCAAGTAGACGTTGATTAGAGTGAAAAACAGACAAGCCTGTCCTCCCCACCCCAATGGTGGTATCCTCCTCTTGCCAGCAGGTCTAACCAATAATGCTTAATAAATGAGTGTTGAGAACACCACATGGATACTCAAGATCTTTTCAAATTCTCTTTTTGCCTTCCTTATCAATGTTTTGCATTTAACTTGCCCGTGCTTATGCTGTTTCCTATTTTTTTTTTTCCATTTGGTTCCTTTCTCTGTTTTTGGAAAGATGTTCTTTTGGTTCTAATAGCCTATTTCACTTCATCTTTTAACCATGCTGGCTGTCATTTGGCCTTCCCTCTGCTCTTTTTTTTGTTTTGTTTTTAAATAAATGGAATACATATGGTCTGGGCTTCTAAGATGGCATTTTGAACATCATCCAGTCCCACTGTAAATGCCAAACCTTTATAGCTGCTCTTTTTAGTTTTCTTTCAAAACATTTTCCTCATTTTGTCACAGCATTTAACTTTCAAAAGGGAGACTAACAGTAGATTTTCTTTGTGTACTCCCTCCAATTATTAAGTCAAATTTGAACATGTTATGATAACTTGCAAAACACTCCCAACACAGTTAAGCTGTTGCCCCAAATCCTGTATTCCAGTAAAGACTAGGTCTAAAATAATTATTCCTCTAGTTCGTTCCTGAACCAGCTGCTGCATGAAGCAGTCATTTATTTCAGCGAAGAACTTTACTTCCCTAGTATGTCCTGGTGTGGCACTTATCTAGCCAATACTGGGGTAGTTGAAATCATCCATTATTTTTGTATTGCCAAATTTGTTGGCTTCCCTAAGTTCTATTAATAGTTCTTCATCTTTCTGTTAATTCTGGCCAAGCAGACCATAGTATACCACTACCATTAGTTTCTTCCCCTTCACATGTGTGATTTTCATTCATAAAGATGCAATGATGTATTTTGTTTCCTGTAGATCTTTTTTTAAAATTTGAATCAATACCCTCTTTGACGTATAGGACCACCCTTCCACCAATTGAATCCACCCTATCATTGCAACAGAATTTGTACCTTAGTATCACAGTATTCCATTAGGAGAGAAACTTAAACCCATGGGCTAATAAGAAAGGCCAAAAAAAAAAAAAAAAAAGGGGGAGGGGGGGGGGCTATATATATCTCTATCTCCATCCATCCAAGCCACATGGACAGAAGGAAGACCGAGACATACGTAGATGAGAGCTACAGGAATGTAGTAATGAAGTACCAACTCCAGTCTGGCAACCTCAATTGCCATGGAGGAGAAAGCTCACATGAAAGGAGATCACCACCTTGGTGTGGCAGGAAGTAATCCTGTAGCTAGGACCTGTCCATCAAGAGATGTAAAACCCTCTCACACCAAGGAAGTGTTACCAGGGCCATGGGCCCATGAGGGAAGAGTTAAGATGGCTGTTATATGTTGGTGATTCAATCAGTAGGCATGTAGATAGCAGGCTGGCTGGTGGAAGTGAGGATCGCCTGGTACCATGCCTGCTTGGTGCAAAGGTAGCAGACTTCACGTGCCATCTAGACAAGGCTTTAAATAGTGCTGGGGAGGAAGCTGCTGCCTTGGTACCAATAACATAGGAAAGTAGAGGAGGGAGGTTCTGGAGGACAAATTTAGGCTTTTAGGTAGGAAGTTAAAATCCAGAAGTTCCAGGGTAGCATTCTCTGAAATGCTTCCTGTTCCATGCACATGACCCAAAAGGCAGGCAGAGCTCCAGCCTCTCAATGCATGGATGAGATGATGGTGCAAAGAAGATATCCTGGGTCCCTTCTTAATAATGGTTTATGGACCTTTCCTCCAGGAACTTGTCCAAACCATTTTTAAACCCAGCTACACTAACAGCCTTTACTACATCCTCCGGTAACAAATTCCAGAGTTTGATTACACATTGAGTGAAAAAATATTTTTTTTTATTAGGGTAAACTATTAAGACTAATAAAAGAAAATATTTTTTCACTCAAACTATTAAGACTAATAAAAGAAAATATTTTTTCACTCAACGTATTTTGTTTCTCTTCTTTTCAGGAAGTAAATCAGTTGTTGGAGACTTTCAACATTAGTTTGTGAATATAAAAAATGAATTATTAAGTAGTATATTAATTGTTGAAGATTTTCAACTTTAGTTTGTGAATGTGAAGAATAAATTAAGTATTTTTTTTTTAAAAATTGGTAGAATCCCTTAAAAGTACTTTTTTGGATATAGCAATTTATTAGGGTAATTGTGACATTTTGAAATTAAAAGGGTGAGACCTATGATGTTTAGATTTACTGCTCAAACCTATGGTGATTTAGTTCACCAGATGTAGGGAAAGAGCTTTCCTGAGGTCTCTTTATACCCTAATGTAATTTGAATAATTTTTTGAAGTTAGGTTTGTAATTGTTTTAGTATTTGTATTTTTGGTGGTATAAAGGGTATTTGTTTTGTGTGGACATTGTTTAGAAGTACCATCTCTCGAGTGAGCCCATGAAGAAATGGCCGCACTTTAATTCGGCTCCGGACCGGGTTCTCCCTTCAACACGCTAGCAATTGCATATCTTCAGCATTATTCCCCATTCCTACCCGGACTTGATAGCTGGGTGTCTAGTGATTCAACCTGTGCCCTGGAAGGATAATCGGAGCTCTGTGGGGTGCCTGGAGCCTGGCAGCATACTATCCCGCGGCTGGAGCCGCTATCTTTCTGCTGGCTGCCGACGCTGATCGGAGTGGGGCATCTCCCTTCGCGCTTCCTGCAGGGAGGTCTCCCAGCACTGCTGCACCAAGGTCCGCGGGCCAGAGCTAGTAAGGAGACCAGGACTTGCTACGAGACTGACTGACTCTTTGCCGGGAACTAGAGCAGTGCATGAGATCGGCCCCCCGGAGAAACCATCGCGCTGGTTCGCCGCATCACCTGGCATTGATTGTAGCAAGCGTCCTTTGAGGAGGTGAGAGCCCTGCGGTAACCAGTGCGCTCTGGTGAAGCGAATACAAGTGACTTGGTGGGGTACCTCGGCAGCCATTGCCATGCGGTCCTGGAACGCATAACCCTGTCTGCGTTCCAGTCGGCCTCGGCGGGAAAAAGTCACGTGGGTTGCAGCCAGCTAATCAACCTCTGGCTCCCTGTGTCTCAGCACTCCCGAAGTTAGCAGGTTTGATTGACGGTTCCTCTTCTCTCTTGCCCAGCCTCTGAACCCGGTCAGTTGAACCTTTTGCTATGCACAGCTGAACTTGTGCTACCTACACTGGGTACAGCTTCTCCCTGAGCCTGGTGGACCGGCTGAACTTGAATTACTTGCATCGGGGACAGTTCCTCTCACTGCTTCTTAGGTCCTGCCAGTTTAAGTGATCCTGGAACGCCATCTGCTGCTTAAGAGTGGGATTGCTCTGCTATTCTTTTTGCTGACAACTGCCCCTCTCCTCCTTGCAGCTGATTACTGCCTATTTTAGAATTATAGGATTTGTCAGACTACCCATGGCTGCCAAAACCAAGGGGCTCGAAGTCCGGGAGGGAATGAGGACTTCCCCGCGTCTGCTAGGGAAGAGTGGCTCACAGACCAGTCCAACCCGTAAGCAGCCCTCGGAGGGATCAGGCGACGAGACAGTGAGTGAAAATGACCTGGGCCCTGCAGCGCTATCTTCGCATGCCCTCCTTCAGCGGGAACTTCGGAGGGGCTTTGAAGATTTGGCTGGCGAATTCCGCTCCATGCGCGAGGAAGTGATGAGCACTATTGCGGACCTCAGGGGTGACATAAAAGACCTAGGCACTCGAGTGGAAGAAGTTGAGACAAAAGTTGAAGATCATGATGGTGCTCTGGTGGATTTACAATGTGCTATAGATAGGCACCGTTCGCAGGCGATGGAACTGACCTACAAAATTGATGACATTGAAAACCGGTCCCGTCGCAACAATGTGCGCTTCCATGGAATTCCGGAGGCGGTGGGGGGCGCTGAAGACCTGACAGTGGTCCTCAAAACTTTGATGGGTGAATTACTCACAGCAGAAGAACTGGCCTCCCGTGGGCCTGGAGTGGAGATTGAGCGAGTGCATCGTGCCCTGGGAAAACCTCCTAACAATCAACCCCGGATGTTATTGTCAGATTCCTGCGCTATACTGATGCGGAGCTTCTCCTCCGAAGGGGCCGGGAGAAAAAAACAATCCAGTACCAAGAGGCAGCGGTGACCGTGTACCAGGACCTCTCCGCTTTTACGCTAGCTCGCCGGAGGGAGATGAAACCAATCACAATGGTGCTGAACAATAAAGGGATTTGATACTCCTGGTCCTTTCCGTTCCAGATGAACTTCCTCTTGGGAAATAAAAAGATCTCAGCAAAAGACCATACCGAGGCTTGGAGAGTGCTCCGCCAGCCGGGCCTTGTGGAAGACAATGCGTTGCCAACGCCTCCGGCCTCTAAGCCTCAGCAGCACTCGAAATGGACTCGGGTGGGAAGACCTGCCTGAATCTTCTTGGCTCCTGTGCCTCTGATCTCCTGCCCCTGGGAATGTGCCCAGGGGTCCTTTGGTTTTGAGACTTAACTTGTTTGCTCAGTCTTGTACACTTACGATGTCCCCCACTCTTGTTCTTGCTGTACTAAATGTTTCTGGTTGTGTGGGGACTTTGACACTTGCTTTTTGCTATAAAGCGACGGGGGGGAAAGTGATTCTGCTATGGTGTGAGGAGTAGTAAGAACAATGCTTTACTTGTGAATGGTACAAAGGGGAAATGATTATGTGTTACTGTATCATGTTTTTTTTCTGTAAGGGGGCCCCGGTGGGAGCTGGGTTTGGGGTCAGTCTAACCGTGTCCTGTTTTTTTCTTGGCAGGCTGGTGGTACTGACGGGGAGGGGGGTGGGATTGGATGGGGGGCGAGTACAGCTGGGGGAGGGTAGGGGGGGCGGGTGTGAGGGGTAAGGGTTTTTGGGTACTCTCATGGGGTGGGGACTGTTGGTGGATGTGGGGTGAACCTCCGAAGATAGTTAGGTGGTGGGGGGGGAGTAGGGCCACTTTTTCTGCTAAAGGTATGTGGCTCTGCAAGCGCTAGGGGGGGACTGGATCATACGGGCAGGGGGGAGAGAGGGGCGATAGTGGTAAGGTGATTGATTACCTATGTTGAAAGTGATTTCTCTGAATGTCAAGGGTCTTAACTCCCCTAGAAAGCATTCTTTGCTGTTTTCGGAGTTGAGATCCTTGAAAGGAGATATAGTATTTTTACAGGAGACACACCTTCGTAGTAGCAATCAGGGATGGTTAAAACGTAATCCTTACACTGAGGTATGGGTTGCTTCGGACTTGAATGGCCGGAAGAAATGTGGGGTGGCCTTGCTATTCCATCAGTGCTTATCCCTCAAAGTGGCGGAGGTTAAGAAAGATACTCTGTGAAGGTGGCTTTTTATGAATGTGCGCTTGGAGGGCCATCTATTAACGCTGGCTAATATTTACGCCCCTAATGAAGGCCAGGTAACCTTTTTTGCGCGGCTGAAAGCCTTGTTAGCTGATTTTGCGAAAGGCCCTATCATATTGGGCGGGGATTGTAACGCCCACATGGTACCGTGCTTGGATTCGACGGGTAGCGCTGGGAGGGTAGCAGGTGGACCCAGTAAGGCGTTGTGGAAATTTATGCTGGAATTAGTCTTGCGTGACGTTTGGAGAGATACCCATGAAGGGGAGAAAAGTTACACATACTACTCACCCGTTCACCAGGTGCATACCCGTATAGATTATTTTCTATTGGATCAACGCCTGATGGATGAGAGAGTGGAGGCTGGGCATGGGGCCTTGACTTGGTCGGATCATGCCCCGTATTGGATTGCTCTTCCAGCGGATTTGTTTAGTGCACGGCACTCGCTTTGGCGATTAGATGCTCGGTTTTTTCGGCGACAATGCGCTGTTCAGGAGCATGGCCGCTTTATTACCGATTTTTTTGAGTTGAATGATTCTGGGGAGGTCCTGCTTCCCACGGTCTGGGACGCCTTTAAGGCCACGGCTCGAGGCCATCTAATAGCGGAAGCGGCTCGTACCCGGAAGGTTTGGAGGCGGGAGCATTGCCAACAGATGGGGGAAACTTCCCGTCTCCAATTGGAGCACGCTTGGACTGGCTCTAAATGGGTCTTGCGCCAATGGCGGGCGGCCCGTGCCAACTTGGATGCGTGTCTACAGAGAGAGTTGGATAACCAACGTCGGAAATTATGACAAACTTTTTATGAGCGGGGGAATAAACCAGGACGCTTTTTAGCCTTGCGACTTCGGCAGCAGCAAACTATGAGAGTGGTCCGTGAAATTCGAGACTCCGGGGGGCAGAGGAGGGTTGTCTCTCGGGAGATACGCGATGTTTTCGCCACGTTTTTGGAACGGTTATATAAAGCTGAGCCTTTTATTTATTTATTTATTTATTTATATTCTCTTATATACCGCGCTATTCTGCATCAGTGCGGTTTACATTGAACAAACTGAAATTACATTGAACAGGGCATTATAACTTGGAGATAACTATTTTACAGGGAACATGGGCTATGGAGGGTTAAGTGGCTTGCCCAAGACCACAAGGAGCACCTGTGGGACTAGAAACCCCAGTCCTTCCGGCCCAAGGTTGCTGTCCTCTAGTGGGATTTGAACCCCCGACCTTGCAGCCTGAAGTACCTTGCCCCAACCATTAGGCCACTCCTCCACTCCACTTTTGATTTGACCCGTGTGCAGGGTTTCCTGCGATCTGTAACTTTGCCGAGGTTGAATGACTCGGATAGAGATCAAATAGATGCGGAACTTACTGTGGAAGAGGTGGAGCTTGCAATCCGCCGGTTAAAAGCTGGGGGAGCACCGGGTAGTGATGGCTTTCCCGCGGAGTACTATAAAAAATTCCTTACTCAATTAGCTCCAACTCTGGTAGTACTTTTTAATGAGGTTCTGCGGGGGGAGCCGCTACCCCCCTCTCAGCGAGAGGCTCTTATAGCGATGATTCCTAAGCCGGGTAAACCCTTGCAAGAAGCCGCCTCATAAGAACATAAGAAATGCCATACTGGGTCAGACCGAGGTCCATCAAGCCCAGTATCCTGTTTCCAACAGTGGCCAATCTAGGTCATACGTACCTAGCAGTTTCCCCAAAAGACACAGGTTCTGCAGTGCTTGTACTAGGTCAAGCATTGATATCCTGGGTCCCTTTTTAATAGCGGTTTATGGACCTTTCCTCCAGGAACTTGTCCAAACCTTTTTTAAACCCAGCTATACTAACAGCCCTTACTACATCCTCCGGTAACAGATTCCAGAGTTTGATTACACGTTGAGTGAAGAAATATTTTCTCTTATTTGTCTTAAATAGTTTACCCCGTAGCTTCATTACATGTCCCCTAGTCCTTCTATATTCTGATAGCGTAAACAATTGATCCACGTTTATCCGTTCCACTCCATTCATTAATTTATAGACCTCTATCATATCTCCCCTCAGCCGTCTCTTTTCCAGGTTAAAGAGCCCTAACCTTTTTAGCCTCTCTTCATAGGAGTAGCCTTCCATCCCCTTCACCAATTTGGTGGCTCTTCTCTGTACTTTTTCTAATAACTCTATGTCCTTTTTAAGATACGGTGACCAGAATTGCACACAATATTCAAGGTGCGGTCGTACCATGGAGCGATACAGAGGCATTATAATATCCTTTGTTTTATTCTCCATCCCTTTCCTTATGATACCTAGCATTCTATTTGCTTTCTTGGCCGCCGCTGCACACTGGGCGGAGGGTTTTAACATGTTATCCACGATGACTCCTAAATCTTTTTCCTGGGTGGTGGTTTCTAATGTGGAGCCTTGCATCGTGTAACTATAGTGTGGGTTGTTCTTTCCTAGGTGCATAACTTTGCACTTGTCCACATTAAATTTCATCTGCCATTTGGATGCCCAGTCTTCCAATTTATCCAGATCCTCCTGCAGTTTTCCACAATCCTCTTGGGTTTTAACAACTTTAAACAGTTTTGTGTCATCTGCAAATTTGATAACCTCACTAGTTATTCCCTTTTCCAGGTCATTTATGAATATGTCAAAAAGTAGCGGACCCAGTACAGATCCCTGGGGTACTCCACTATTCACCTTTTTCCATTGGGAATATTGGCCATTTAGCCCTACCCTCTGCTTTCTATCTTTTAACCAGTTCCCGATCCACAATAGTACACTGCCTCCTATCCCATGACTTTTTAGCTTTGCCAAAAGTCTCTGATGGGGGACCTTGTCAAAAGCTTTCTGAAAGTCCAGATACACTATATCAACCGACTCACCTTTGTCTACCTGTTTATGCACACCTTCAAAAAAACAGATCAGATTAGTAAGACAAGATCTTCCTTGTCTAAAGCCATGTTGGCTGTCTCCCATTAGGCCATGACTATCTACATGCTGTGTAATTTTGTTCTTTATGATGGTTTCTACCATTTTCCCTGGTACTGACGTCAGGCTCACCGGTCTGTAATTTCCCGGGTCACCCCTGGAACCCTTTTTAAAAATTGGTGTTACGTTGGCGACCCTCCAATCTTCAGGTATTACAGATGATTTTAATGAAAGTTCACAGATTACCAATAGCAGGTCTGCAATCTCATATTTCAGTTCTTTCAACACTCTGGGATGTATACCATCCGGTCCAGGTGATTTGCTACTATTCATACCGCCCCATTTCCCTACTAAACACGGATGTTAAAATACTGGCCTCAGTATTGGCTGCCCGGTTAAACCGGGTTATCCCAGCTTTGGTACATCCGGACCAGGTCGGGTTTGTGCCGGGTCGTCAGGCGGCGGATAATATTAGGTGAATGCTACAGGTTATTCATACCGCTCGTCAGGGCTCTCAGCCGACACTCCTGGTGGGAGTTGATGCCAAGAAGGCCTTTGATTGTGTTAGCTGGGGCTATCTTTGGTGCGTGCTAGATACGCTGGGGTTTGGTCCTAACTTTATCCGTTGGGTCCATAGTTTATATCAGGACCCTATGGCCTGTGTTCGGGTTAATGGGGGCCAATCGAGAAGCTTTCAGTTGGAAAGGGGTACACGCCAGGGATGTCCTCTGTCGCCATTGTTGTTTGCGTTGGTGATGGAACCTCTGGCGCAAAGCTTTCGCGATCATCCAGGCATTGGGGGCGTGCGAGTGGGCCCTGCTGACTACAGAATTGCACTTTTTGCGGATGATATCATATTATCGTTGGTGAATCCGGTTGCGTCCCTCTCCGCTGCCATGCAGCTCTTTGAGGCCTTCTCCCAGGTGTCTGGATTCAAAATCAACTACACTAAATCTGAGATTCTCAATGTCGGGGTTACGGAGGCGGTCTGTGTGGACTTGAGGGCTACCTACCCCTTTCTTTGGGTGACAGGTGCTCTTCGCTATTTAGGGGTGAACTTGACGGTGGAGCGGCTGGTGCTTTTTAAGGCTAATTATGACCCGCTACTCCAACAGGTTCGGAGTGATTTGGAGTCCTGGGCTAGCTTGACGTTATCTTGGTTTGGGCGTATAGCGGTGGTTAAGATGGTTGTCGTCCCGAAGTTCTTGTACCTCTTCCAGGTACTTCCTATACCCCTGTCTCGGGGAACTTTGGCCAGCTGGCAAACCATGCTTATGAAGTTTATATGGCACTTTCGTCGGCCACGTATCGCGCGTCGAATTCTTTATATGCACACGCGCTCTGGGGGCATGGGGCGCCTAACCTCCATTGGTACTACGCGGCTGCGCAATGTCGTGCCAGGGTGGAATGGATGAACCCGGCTAGCCCCAAACGTTGGATACAATTGGAAATGCACATTGCGGGGGGGGGGGCGGGACTGGGAGACCGGCTGTGGCTTGTTCCCAAGTTGCGAAGTGGCTTACGTTTAAGCAATCCCTATATCCTGCATACCCTTCGCTGCTGGGACCAATCTTTTCAAACTCGGGGGGCGGACCTGACTCCTCTGGCGCCTATCGTGGATAATGCTGTGTTTCCCCCGGGGATGACTAACCCGGTTTTCCGGATGTGGGGGTACAAGGGACTTAGTCGAGTTGGCCAATTATTTTATGAGGGTAGGCTGCGGTCTTTTAGTGCACTTCAGGAGGAATTTGACCTTCCTGATTGTCATGTTTTTCACTATACGCAAGTGGCTCACTGGGTACAAGCTCGAAATGTGCGGTCTCAAGTGGCCCGCGATTTGTCGGATATAGAGTGATACCGCACGGAGTGTACAACCACGAAAGGTCTTATGGCTACCTTATATGCCCATTTGCAGGCGCAGCAGCCGAGATTAGGCAAGTATCGCGAACAATGGAATTCCGACTTGAGTCTTCATTTTACTGAGCAGCAATGGGAGCAGGTAGAGGGCAGGTTGTGGAAGAGTTCGGTGGCTATTAATGTATATACTACTGTATATAGTTACATAATGTACATAGTTTCCCTTTATTACCAAGTTCAAATTCCTGTTACTTGTAAAATGCACTACAGTTTTTCTGTATGTATATGTTTGGTTCCATGTAAACCGCGCTGATGATAATAGTGCGGTATATAAGAGATGTTAAATAAATAAATAAAAAAATAATGTCCGTGAAACTAACTATAAGCTTTTATACAGATGGTATATGACACCTGAGCGGATCGCTCGCATGTACCCCGGGGGTTCGGATCTGTGCTGGCGGAGATGTGGACAGAAAGGTACTTTAGCGCATGTCTGGTGGTCCTGTCCTCGCGTCCGAACCTTTTGGAGAGGGATTCAATACCGCTTAAAGCAATTAGTTGGGCTGACCATTCCCTGGGATCTGGGCATTTTCCTTTTTGGTGTTAATGTGCCGGGGGGCACGCAATCCCCAGCTGGCCTTGATTCGGCATGGTCTGAATGCGGCGCAGCTATCTGTGGCAACTGCGTGGAAGCAGGTCCTGCCGCCATCCTTTTCTGCCTGGTTGGAGCGGATGTGGGATACATATACAATGGAACGCGGGGTGGCAGCCAGTAAGTTGCGATTGTCCCGCTTTGAGCAGGTGTGGGAAGCCTTTGTCCTACACTATGGTTCATGATGACTTGAGGGCGCTATGTATTGTCAGACGGCTGCCTAGGGTGAGAACTTACACAATCTTGACGATGCATATATTCATATGATTCTTGCAAGGTATTGTGGGTATTGTAGTTCATTCACTCCCAAACACAGCTGATGACAATAATTTGAGTTGTGAAACCAAGTGGTAAGATCAATAAAATACTTCTTTTATTGATGGGGTTTAATTCACCCAGCACATGTATGCTTGGTAGCACTATAAATGAGGTTACTTGCTTGCAGTGTTTAAAATGGATAACAAAAAGTCACAAAGTAAACCAGAAAACAACCTTCAGCTTGTCAGGCAATTAGCTAATGTTTTCTTAGCAAATAATTACCAAATACAAAGGCACAAAGTAAAGAATAAACTTTGCTGGTTAGGTTAACTTCTGCTTATTTTCCATGCCGATCTCAGCAGTGATTCTCCCTTGCTCACACACACAATCAGGTGCAGCCCTAATTACTATCAATGGACCAGCTGAAAGCCTTTAGCTGGCTGGCTGCTACTGTGTGAGCCCAAATCCTGCTTTAAGAGCTGTTTGCAGTGGAAATAAAGAACAAAGTTAGGTTTCTTTGTGATGGCTGATGTGTTTGCTCACGGAAAACTAGCAATAGCATTTAGATAGAGAACAGTCCATATAAATAGTTTCATCTGCTGTATCTCCCCCTTCATCAACAATCATAGGGTCAATATCATACATTGGCACAGATGAGTCTTTCATTAAGGCACTATCATGAGAATGCTTATTCCCTTGCTGCCATTCTCTATTATAGATAGGGTCTGGATCAGTGTTCATACCTGAGCCTCTCCTGCCATCATAATTCCTCTCTGTAAAGCCTGGCCAATATGTAATCCAATTCTGATGTCCAGCCTTCCAATCTTGATCCCTGGACACTGGATCTCCTCTCACATACCTTCTGGCCTTGGTCTGAAAGTCCCTTCCACATGCAGTCTTCTCTCTTCCAGGTAGCCACTGGTGATTCCTATCTCTGCCAATCCATTCCTCTGGCTGAATCCAGTCCAATGGACTCTGCTGGCATTTGGAATACCTCCCAGTATGGGTACTGCCTTGGAATCTCCCAGACCTTCCAATGGCCTTTCTTCTCTTCCTTCCAGAGAGTTTCCTTCTCTCTCTATCTGCTTGGCTTGGCTTCTGCTTCTCCAGGTGATACTGGGGCTTGAGCTTGTAGCCGTTGCTGTCTCTGTCTCTGTATCTCTTCCTGTAGCTTTTGCTGAAGCTCTCCCTGAAGCTGTTATCTGAAGAATAATCTCTATTCTTATTCTTTCCTAATGTGTGCTGCTCCCTAACACAGTGCAGCTGTCTTGAATCAGGCCCTGCCCTTTGAGATGAATGCTTAGGGATTACCTCATAGCTCTCTTGATTGCACACACATTTTCTCACTTCAGCCCCTCTCATGGCTGCTGGAAACCTGGTGCATTCTGGGACTGGTAGTCTTTTATGTGAAAACTCTGTTTTCTCACTTCTACCAGAACTGACAGGTTGCTTGTTCAGAGTCACATCATCTTTTCTATAGCTCCTACCTGAGCTGTGATAAGCTTCCTTATCACATACCCCCCTGCTTAAGTTATTACGGACTGGTTTTACTGGTGAAACTTCTTCTCTACAGTCCGTAATACGGGAAAGTGCATCCACATTCTTGTGTAACTTCCCGGCACGATGTTCAACCTGAAAATCAAATGCCTGTAAGGCCATGTACCAGCGTGTCAACCTGGCATTGTGGTTCTTCATTTGCTGCAACCACTTAAGTGGGGCATGGTCCGTGACCAACTGGAACTTTCTCCCTGTAAGGTAAAACCTTAACGCCTCCACTGACCACTTGATAGCCAAACACTCTTTTTCTATCGTGGAATACTTTTGTTCAGCCAGTGACAACTTCCTGCTCAGGTACATCACAGGATGCTCCTCTCCATCATGGCACTGGGATAGGACTGCTCCTAGCCCTATATCCGATGCATCGGTTTGAACCAGAAAGGGTTTCTTGAAGTCTACTCCTTTCAGTACCGGTCCTGTACACAATTTTTCTTTTAATACTGAAAACGCTTTTTCAGCTTCTGGTGTCCACTTTATCTGGTTTGGACAATTCTTTCGCAGCATATCCGTGAAAATGGCACTTTTCTCTGCGAATTGCGGTATAAACCGGCGGTAGTATCCAATAAGTCCTAAGAAACTTCTTAGTTGTTTCTTGGTTGTTGGAGGAGGAAAATTCCTGATGCTATCTATTTTGCTTAATAGAGGTTTAATTTTTCCTCTTCCCACTAGGTGGCCTAGGTATTTTACCTCCCTATTTGCAAAGGCACACTTCTTCGGGTTTAAAGTGATTCCCGCTTGCTTCATAGAGCACAAGACTGCCCTGATCCTCTTCAAATGCTCCGCCCAGGTGTTACTATGGATTATGACATCATCCATGTATGCAAAAGCATAACTTTGGTGGGGTCGAAGTACCTGATCCACTAACCTTTGGCAGGTAGCCGCTGCTCCATGCAGTCCAAAAGGCATCCTCTTGAACTGGAAAAGGCCAACGGGGGTGCTGAATGCAGTTTTCGGCTTCGACTCCCTGGTGAGCGGGATTTGCCAATATCCTTTTGTCATATCAAGGGTGGTTAAGTATTGAGCCTGTCCCAGCTGGTCTAGCAGCTCCTCAATTCTTGGCATTGGATATGCATCAAAAACTGATATGGCGTTTACCTGCCGGAAGTCAATACAAAATCTTAAGGATCCATCAGGCTTCGGCACCAGGACTATGGGGCTATTCCAGGGACTCTTTGACTCTTCTATTACCCCCATGTCCAACATCTCCTGGACTTGTGCCACTACCTCCTGTCGTTTGGCTTCAGGCAAGCGGTATGGCCTTTGACGAACAACTTCCCAGGTGGAGTTATTATTTCATGGGCCACCAAATGGGTCTCCCCAGGTATGGGTATCAACACATCTGGGAATTCCTTAAGCAACTTCCTAATTTCTTCCTGTTGTACCATTGTCAGGTCCTCACCTATTTGGGGTTCTGATTTTTCTTTACAATCAGATACCTGGGGTCCCAAATCTTCCTCTTCACTCACCTCCCTCTCTCGGGCACAGGTGGCAGCTAAGCTTTTAACCCCGTTGACATCAGTAGAACCAAAGCCTTTGGCTCCACGTTCAGAATTCTCTAGGGATGTGACCTCCTCCACAGGTGGAAAACCCAGCCTCTCACAGATCAATTGGGCAATTTTGTCTCCTGTCTTCACATGATACTCATTCTGTCCAAAGTTAAACAACAGAACTTTAATATTGCCCCTGTAATCGGGATCAATTACTCCCGCACCCACATCGATGAAATATTTAAGGGCTAATCCGGACCTTGGGGCTACTCTCCCATAACATCCAATTGGTATTTCCACTTGGAGACCGGTGTCAACCAGGGCTCTCCCTTGGCTAGGTACAGTCACATTCTCTATGCTGCACAGGTCAAACCCAGCAGATTGAGGGGTTGCCCGCTTAGGAGCTTGGGCCTTCTCAGAGACCTTATGGTACTTTAGGACGAATATCTGCTTTGGGATAGCTTGGTCTTCTGGACGCTTAACCATCTTTTTAGCTGGGGTCTGAGGACTTCCAAATAAAGGCCCGGGAGCTACTACCATTAAACCTTCTCCCTCCTTTTTTCCTAGTCCTTCCACTAGACCCTGCTTAAATCTTGGCCAGTCTCTTCCTAGAACCAAATCAAAAGGTAGCCTAGGCACCACTGCTAACAGGACTTCCTCTTGTTTCCCTAGGCACTTAACCTTTAGCCTATAGGTGGGATATGATGATGCAGCACCATGAATGCATCTGATGTGAACTTGGCTTTCAGGGGTTCTAGGCACAAATCTTTCTTGGGCCTCTATCCTCTTCCAAAGCCTTTTTGACATCATACTCTGGTCTGCCCCAGAGTCTAATAATGCATTTGTGGTAATTCCCTGCACATCAACCATCAAAAGAAATCCTTCCTTGGGCTGTTTTAAATCCAGACCCATTAAACTAGTGTGTGTCTGGCATCTCTTCTCTAAATGTCCCAATTTCCCACACTTGAAACATTTCTTTCTATTCCACTGTGTCATCTGGTTTGATACAGTACATTCATTTTCAGAAACATTCTTAATTATTCCCTTTTCTGATATAGCACATTTAGCCTCAGCATCCATCTTTAGAGGGCCACCCATTCTATGGCAAGCCTGCGTGGCTTCCAAGAATCTCTCGGCTAGCATGGTTGCCTCTCCAAGATTTTGGCAATTTTGCTGTATAAGAAAAACATTCAAATCTTTAGGTACCCCAAGCATAAATTGTTCCAGCATTATAATATCTAATAACATTTCTACTGTCTTTTGCTCAGGCTCCAACCATTTTACAGCTAGACTTCTAATTCTCTGACTCAGAGCCCTGGGTGTCTCACCCACTTTCAATGTAACAGCTCTAAACATTCGCCTATACTCTGAAATAGATAACCCTAGGCAATCTCTAATAGCTGCCTTTACATCCTTATAAATCAAAGCCTGGGCTGCTGGCATTGCTCTGTAAGCTGCTAGTGCCTCACCAGTTAATGAGGCTGCCAGCCTTACTGCCCACTGGGTCTCTGGCCATGCTAAAGCCTGTGCCACTCTTTCAAAAGACTCTAGAAAATCATCAACATTATCTTCTGGAGTTAATTTCCCAAAATTAAATGCCCCAATCCCTTGATTGAGTCCCACATTGTCCACATGTGGTGTACCAGTACTAACTGCTGGTCTTGCATCTGTTCCACTTTGGCTCTGCAGCTGTACTAGAGCTTGCACCAGATCAAGCACTGGTTTCTGCTGTTCCATTAAGGCCTTCATAGCAGTGTCCTGGGCCTGCTGTGATAGCTCCTGCTGCTTGCTGAATTGGGCTGCCATCCACTGAGCCATCTCCGTCGGATCCATCTTGACCCCTGTAAGAAAAGAAAAAAGAAAAACCAAAGAGCAGCACCTTCCAACCAGGTGTGGGGTTTTTTTTTTTTTTCAACCTTTTTTTTTTTTTTTTTTTCCTCCAATTACCCCCTGTGCTTACACACATCCACCACTAGACATGCCCAGGTACATATTACCTTGTCTCAGTGATGAATCCAGCTTTGCACAGGGTCTTTTCCTCTGGGACAGCTTCCTGGAACAACCACTTTTCTTCCAAAGTGCAGATGAGGGAAAGAAATCTTCTTACAGCTTTAAACTTGACTTTTATTTGTAATCCACAACAAGTAAATCCTCTTGGTGCAAAAGCAATCCGAAAAACTACGCCATTTGTCAGACGGCTGCCTAGGGTGAGAACTTACACAATCTTGACGATGCATATATTCATATGATTCTTGCAAGGTATTGTGGGTATTGTAGTTCATTCACTCCCAAACACAGCTGATGACAATAATTTGAGTTGTGAAACCAAGTGGTAAGATCAATAAAATACTTCTTTTATTGATGGGGTTTAATTCACCCAGCACATGTATGCTTGGTAGCACTATAAATGAGGTTACTTGCAGTGTTTAAAATGGATAACAAAAAGTCACAAAGTAAACCAGAAAACAACCTTCAGCTTGTCAGGCAATTAGCTAATGTTTTCTTAGCAAATAATTACCAAATACAAAGGCACAAAGTAAAGAATAAACTTTGCTGGTTAGGTTAACTTCTGCTTATTTTCCACGCCGATCTCAGCAGTGATTCTCCCTTGCTCACACACACAATCAGGTGCAGCCCTAATTACTATCAATGGACCAGCTGAAAGCCTTTAGCTGGCTGGCTGCTACTGTGTGAGCCCAAATCCTGCTTTAAGAGCTGTTTGCAGTGGAAATAAAGAACAAAGTTAGGTTTCTTTGTGATGGCTGATGTGTTTGCTCACGGAAAACTAGCAATAGCATTTAGATAGAGAACAGTCCATATAAATAGTTTCATCTGCTGTATCTCCCCCTTCATCAACAATCATAGGGTCAATATCATACATTGGCACAGATGAGTCTTTCATTAAGGCACTATCATGAGAATGCTTATTCCCTTGCTGCCATTCTCTATTATAGATAGGGTCTGGATCAGTGTTCATACCTGAGCCTCTCCTGCCATCATAATTCCTCTCTGTAAAGCCTGGCCAATATGTAATCCAATTCTGATGTCCAGCCTTCCAATCTTGATCCCTGGACACTGGATCTCCTCTCACATACCTTCTGGCCTTGGTCTGAAAGTCCCTTCCACATGCAGTCTTCTCTCTTCCAGGTAGCCACTGGTGATTCCTATCTCTGCCAATCCATTCCTCTGGCTGAATCCAGTCCAATGGACTCTGCTGGCATTTGGAATACCTCCCAGTATGGGTACTGCCTTGGAATCTCCCAGACCTTCCAATGGCCTTTCTTCTCTTCCTTCCAGAGAGTTTCCTTCTCTCTCTATCTGCTTGGCTTGGCTTCTGCTTCTCCAGGTGATACTGGGGCTTGAGCTTGTAGCCGTTGCTGTCTCTGTCTCTGTATCTCTTCCTGTAGCTTTTGCTGAAGCTCTCCCTGAAGCTGTTATCTGAAGAATAATCTCTATTCTTATTCTTTCCTAATGTGTGCTGCTCCCTAACACAGTGCAGCTGTCTTGAATCAGGCCCTGCCCTTTGAGATGAGTGCTTAGGGATTACCTCATAGCTCTCTTGATTGCACACACATTTTCTCACTTCAGCCCCTCTCATGGCTGCTGGAAACCTGGTGCATTCTGGGACTGGTAGTCTTTTATGTGAAAACTCTGTTTTCTCACTTCTACCAGAACTGACAGGTTGCTTGTTCAGAGTCACATCATCTTTTCTATAGCTCCTACCTGAGCTATGATAAGCTTCCTTATCACAGTATCCCGTGGGGGGGCTGGCACCATGCTGTCTTGTGAGATGGGGTCTTCGAGTTCCCCTTTAGCTTCCTGAGCACTGGTTGGCTGGTCCGCTCCCTTCATCTGTAACGGGCGTGGAGGTTCATGGGGGGGGGGAGGTGGGGGATTGGAGGGTGGGGGGGTAGGAAGAAGGTTATGGGAATGCTCTTTGCTGATAGGTGCTGAGTTGGGGGGGGGGGAAAGGGGGGCATTTTGTTGGATTATTAATTGATGTTTGCGCTTTTAGCAATTGTTACCTTCAGTTATTGTACTATGCATATAGCGTATGAGGCTTTTGTGTGTTTTGTGTTTATTTGCTGCCTTTCAATAAACAAACAAACAAAAAAGTACCATCTCTCAAGCCCTGCTGGATCTACTTTAATCTGGCTTTCGTCTCTTACAGTCTACTGAGATGGCACTTGCCAAAGTTTCCAGTGACTTGTTCCTGGCTAAATATAAGGGCCTTTACTCTAGCCTCATCCTTCTTGACCTCCCTGTTGCTTTTGACACAGTTGACCACCACCTTCTCCTTGATACATTGTCCTCGGTTTTAGGGACTCTGTACTGTCCTGGCTCTCTTCTTATCTGTCCCATTGCTCTTTTAGTGTTTCTTCTGGTAGTTCCTCCCTCTACTACTATTCGTCTCTCAGTTGGTGTACCCCAGGGATCTATTCTCAGCCCTCTCCTTTTCTCTCTTTACACCCAGTCTCTTGGAACTCTCATCCCATGGATTTCAGTATCATTTTTATGCTGATGATTCTCAGATCTATTTTTCTACACCTCATATCTCATCAACACTTGACCTGCATCTCTCTGATATCCCATTTGAAATTAAACATGGCCAAAACTGTACTTCTTATTTTTCCTCCTAAGCCTTCGTCCCTTCTCTATCTCTGTGGACAACACTCTTCTACTTCCTGTTTCCTCAACTTGCAACCCTGGGGTCATCTTTGACTCCTCCCATTCCTTCTCCTCACATATCCAACAGACAGCTAAAACCTGTCTTTTCTTTCTCTATAACATTAACAAAATGTGTCCCTTCCTTTCTGAACACACTACTAAAAAATGTGTCCACTCTCTAATTACTTCCCATTTAGACTATTGCAACCTCCTTCTTGCTGGTCTCCCTCTTAGCCACCTCTCTCATCTTCAATCTGTTCAGACCTCTGCTTCATGACTAATCTTTCGCCAGCCTCAATATACTCTTATAACCACTCTTCTCAAATCACTTCACTGGCTTCCTTTCTGTTTCCATACCTAATTCAAGCTTCTTCTGACTTATAAGTGCATTCACTCTTCTGCTGCTCATACCATTCCTATCTCCCTCCACCCTTCCTCATGAACTCTGCTTGTCTACTGGCTTACTTCTCTTCTTTGCTCTTTTCTTCCCCTGCCAACTCCAGGCTTCGGTCCTTTCATCTTGCTGCTCCTAATGTCTGGTACAGGCTCCTCGAGTGTGTGCGTCAGGCTTCATCTCTGCCCCTTTTCAAGTCCATGCTAAAGGCTCACCTCTTTGAAGCTGCTTTTGGATCCTGACCTCTATTACTTACATCTCCTCACCCTTTGCTTTTTCCCTTATTCTTATTGTTGTCTGTCTTAATTGGATTGTAAGCTCTAACAAGCAGGGGCCATCTTTATATATGTCTCTACAGCGCTGCTTATGCCTTATAGAACTTTATAAATGTTTAATAATAATAATAATAATAGTAGTAGTAGTAGTATCTTGGAAGCCCAGAACAAATGTATTGCACATTTTAACAAAAATGGAAGAAAGGCCAAAAAAACTGCCAGCATGGTTTAAAGGCAAGGTCAGAGAGAATGTTGTTGCCAAAAAAGCAACTTTCAGGAAATGGAACAAAGAGCCAAATGACGAAAATGGGAAACAACTTCAGATCATAGTCACACCACACCTCGACTATGGAAACATCATCTACCAAGGCCTACCAAAAAATGCTCTATATTCAATCCAATTAGTCCAAAACACTGCTGCTGGAATCCTCACTGCCAGCTTATCCATGCATCACATAACACCAATCCTAAAAACCTACACTGGCTCTCAATAACCCAAGGAGCAAAATAGAAAACCATCATTACCACATTTAAAATACTTCATAACCTCTCAGCTCCCTGCATCTCAGAGCTGATCACAATAACCTACTCAACAAGACCAAGAAGGGCCACCAATCAGAACCTCCTGAACATCCATCCATTCAGGACCAAAACCACACAGCAGGTCAGCAACAGAGCATTCTCCTTGTATGCCCCATCAATGTGGAACTCACTACCGGATAACACAAGATCAGCAAAATCCATCACCGAACTAAAAAAACAACACCACACCTATTCAGAGAATACTACGGACTAATGACAAAACATAATTAGGAGCTAAAATACCACATAGAAGGACAACTGAGCCGAACCAACCATTCCTCCCCATAAAACGTAGACCTCTCTACATGTAAATAGTTCGCTCCCCCCACATAATGTATCTCGTATTTATCTCCAAGTTATAACTCTTGTTCAATGTAAAACGATTCCTCTGTGTTATGTTGGTTGATGTAAACCGCCTCAGATAAAGGCAGTATAGAAAAACTGTTAAATAAATAAATAAAATAAAATAAACATAAGCATTGGCAAGTTAGCTGCAAGGCATTGCTAAGGCAGACAAAGAGAATTTGAAAAAAAGCTGGCCGTGGAAGCAAAAATGCATAATAAAAACTTTTTCAAGTGTATTCATAGCAAAAAACCTATGAGAGCGTCAGTTGGACCATAGAGGGGTAAAAGGAGAACAAGGCCATAGCAGAGAGACTGAATGAATTCTTTGCTTTGGTCTTTATTGAAGAAGAGGTAGGGAAGTTACCTGTGCCTTAAATGGTATATAAAAGTTGATGTATCAGAAGAATTGAAAGAAATATCGATAAACCGGGAAGATGTATTACAACTATTTGATAAACTGAAGAGCAGTAAATCACTTGGACTGGATGGTATACATCCAAGGATGCTGAAAGAATGGAAATATGAGATGCAGACCTATATAATCTGTGAACTATCATTAAAATCTGTAGTACTGAAAGATTGGAAAATGGCCAATATAAGGGTTCCAGGGGTAATCCGGGAAACTACAGAACAGTGATCCTGACATCAGTACTGGGCAAAATGGTAGAAACCATTATAAAGAATAAAATTACTGAACATGTATTAATGGTTTAATGGGAGAAAGCCTTCATGTATTTAGTCAAAGAAAGTCTTGTCTTACTAATCTGTTATTTTTTTTGAAGGTGTGAATAAACAGGTAGACAAAGGTAAGCTAGCTGATATAGTGTATCTGGATTTTCAGAAAGCTTCTGACAAGATCCCGCATGAAAGACTCTTAGGGGTATGTTTACTAAACGGCGCTAACGGCGCAGCTGTGACGTTATCGCACGATAATGGCGCTTTACCGTGCGAGAACGTCACGTATCGCTCGATAATGTCTGCGGCGGTGTTAAGGTGCGCAGAGGGTGGAGTAAGGCTCCCCAGGGGTGGAGATGAGGGGTCAATGGGTGGAGAGTGGGCGGGGAGAGGCCCCATGCACACTAACGCCATGAAATGAAGGTCTGAAAATTAGCGCCAGTGAAAACCTCGTGCTAGAGGCACATTTGCAGGCGAGAGAAACCATTTCAGTCAGCAATGTACAGCAAAGCCAGGGAAACCCAGAAAAGTGATAGTGGTGATACATGTGCAGGAACCAAAAAAGCAAATAAACATATTAAATGACCAGAACCACATTTGAAATCCCCATAACCAAGCTGGCCAATAGTGCTACTAATGATAAACATAAAGCAACACTACTGACAAAGTGTAAAAAGGAAGATATCATGTTTGGAAGGGGCTATGCTCTGTCCCCCTACAAAGTGAATGATCCCACAGTGAAATAGTGGTGATC
Source organism: Ichthyophis bannanicus (assembly GCA_033557465.1). Classification (NCBI taxonomy): domain Eukaryota; kingdom Metazoa; phylum Chordata; class Amphibia; order Gymnophiona; family Ichthyophiidae; genus Ichthyophis; species Ichthyophis bannanicus. The sequence goes on along the minus strand of CM066035.1, from coordinate 919,829,274 downwards.
AGGGTTTTGTCGTTTATATTGGGCAGGTTTGTTATGCTGTGGTCCAGCTGGGGCACAGTGCGGACTAGGCAGATGCCTAGGTGGCACATAGGAATGCTGAAACTGTAAAGCAGCAAGACAGCAACTGATGAGGGTCCAACATGGGCACGAGTGTGTGTCCCACAGTGTCACAGGGGATATTACCCAGCAGGTACCCCCAAGGGCACATAACATTGGCAGGCAGTGCCGGGGGAAAGCGCGCATGTCCATGTAGGCACCCCTATCTGAGAACCCACACCATAGGCAGCTGCCTACCGGCGCACTGGATGACCTGGGACTGCGCACCACCAGCATAAGGGCATGTCAGCATGGTCGCGGAGGGGTGCTGGTGGCGGAGGGGGCAGTGGCATCTGCCCACAGCAGACCACGGCCAAGCCCCGTTTAGATGGGTGCCGTGCACTGCAACAGACAAGGTCTGTCTGATGAACAGTCATGGTAGCCCCAGGGAATGATCTGCCCCTGTGGCAACAGTTTGGTGCAGTACACACAGCCAGTGTGTTCAGGAGCAGAAGGTCACAAGTTCAAATCCCAGCTGTGACTTCTGCCAACCCTGTCCCCATATTTTACCCAGTACTAAACCGTGGTAATAAAGATGGAACCTTTATTGCAGATAAAATAAACATGCCTGAAACGCCTATATTTTACCCTACAGAGCACAGACACCATAAACATGTGCAATCCCTAGAGCAGAGTTTCCCAACTGCAGTCCTGGAGGGCCAAACACCATTCAGATTTCATGCGTCCCTAATAAATATGCTTGTGCTGCATTTGTATGTGCCGCCCCCATTGTATGCAAATGTATCTCATGCATATTCATTAGGGACAGCATGAAAACCTGAACAGTGTTTGGCTCACCAGGACCGGAGTTGGGAAACTCAGCCCTAGAGCAGAGGCCAGCAGGGCCACATCCACAGGCTCCACTATCCAATGCCTCATGGAGAGTCAGGCTGTTGGGCACTGCGCAGAGCAGCATCTCCCAATACTGGCACCTGCATACCTTAGCAATGCCATCCTAAACTTGGGAACACGTTCCACATATATCAAAAGGTTGCTATGATTAATGTCAGATAACATATCCTAATTTAAACTCGATTTGTTGATAGAGATTCATCATAGCAACCTTTCTGATATCTGTGGAGTGTGTTTCAGTTATTGATTCTGACAGTGTTTACCACCCCGGGGAGTGACCCCAACAGTTTTGCATACCATAGTAATGCCTGCACTGTGCCCAGGACTGGTGTGGCGGCCAGGACTGCCACAAACCTCTATATTTGCACAATGCTGGTATAGGTGTGGGAGTGTGTGTCTGTCTATCCAGTGTGTTGTGGCTGCCTACACCTTACTGAGCCCACACTGCTTGCATTGTTTCCAGTGTTAGCCTGCCAGTGTGCATAATGAGGAGCAAGGTACTGTGGGTATGGCCAGGACAGGGTGGCCTGGACAGGATGCATCTGCAAAGGGTATAGGGCAATGGCTGGGACATTGTAGTGCCCGACCACCACCTGCACGGACAGAGTGGCCACAGCATGTCATGCTGGGAGGTCACTCTCACCCTGACTGAGCAGTGACCACGGCATGGCTAGGTTCACCCATAGTGCTATGCAGCATTTCTCTCAAGTGATATTTATGGGTCTCTTTTCTGGGGCCCAATCACTGACATACCTGCTTGGGGGGGGTGTGTGCTCACATCCCATTTTTGGGTGTGCACAGTTCCTCCAGGAACATGCACTATGTACTAGCTAGCAGACTGTCTGCAGTTAGCATGTGTATGGCTGGAACACCTTGCAGGGTGCAGCGGGTGGAGACTGACTGTGCCCTCTGCTGGTGAATGTCAGATAGTGGTGGGGGGCAGCTTAGCTTCTCCAGCGTTCTGCCTGTCTGCCATTGCCTTATGTGATGCGTACAGATCTGCATCGACTGCCCTGTAGGATGCCTGTTCCCCAGCAGGACTGGGATTGATGGTCCTCTCTACTGCCACCATTGCAGAGATGTACAATGTGGATCTGTTGGTGGGAGATCCTGTCCCCCCCCAACCTGAGCCACAGAGGGCGGGTTGGGTGGTGCTACATAATCCGCTTTTGGGTCCAAACACCCCCCTTCACCTATAACACGTGACCATAGCACCCACACAGGATATGCACTATTCTGGGTGCATCATAGTCCACAAGGGCTAGACATGACTGGGAAATACAGATGGACACAGGTGTATCCTAGGTGTGTACGCAAGGACTACCTATCACACACTGGCACTGATGGGGACCTGCAGCATAGCCTATCTCAGCCAAGCCAGGTGCTGCAGACCTGGTGCTGGGTGCCCCACCTCACCCTCAGGGTGAACACAGGAGCCACACAATGTCACGGTCTGTAGCTACTCTGTGCCAGTAACACACACAGTCAGTTCCCCCTATCAGGCCTAGGTGCTGTGGGGGTGCATACCCCATTATGTGATCAGCTGTAGACTGCTGATCTGCATGTGCAGTGCATCATGGGTACGGGTGTGTTTACCCTATCCTGGTAACCACAGCAGACAGTTTGCGTGGTGACCTGCAATCTTTCTGTAGCTAGCCAGCAGTGTGGTAATAGCTATAGAGATGTAGCCTACTGGTTACTTTAATGACTGTGGAGGCAGAGGTCATGGGTTCGATCCTGCAGTGGTGTAATCTAAAACGGCAGTCTGAGGCATTTTCTTTTAATTTAAATCAGTGCTGCCAGCAGAAACACCCTCACAGTGCTGGAGCCTAAGGTGCCTCATAGGCGCCCTGTAAAGCACCCTATAAGGCGCCCTATACAGTGCCCTATAGGGCACATTATAGGGTGCCTTGGCAGACAAGGCACTTTATAATGTGACCTATAGGGCGCCGATGAGGCACCTTAGGCTACAGCACTTTGAGGGTGTTTCTGCTGGCAGCACTTATTTAAATTAAAAGAAAATGCCTCAGACAGCCGTTTTAGATTACACCACTGCGGGATCAAACCCATGACCTCTGCCTCCACAGTCATTGCAGTAACCAGTGGGCTACATCGTTATAGCTTGTAACACTGCGCTGGCATGTATGTAGGGTTAACATGCGTTAATGTGCCACGGCGCCCACTATCGCACGTAAAGCGTAGTTACTCACCTGTAACAGGTGTTCTCCAGGAGCAGCAGGAATCAGTCCTCACATATGGGGTGACGTCGGCGCCGATGGAGCCCTCGCGGAGCAATTTTCCCCAGCTTTCAAAGAAAGCCTTTGGGAATTGCAGCGCGCATGCGCGGTCCTCTTCCCGCCCAAGGGTGCCATCTTGCTCAGTCAGATGACATAGCTAAAAGACAGCAAAAAATTAGCAAAATATGAAAGCATAGAACTGCAACTCCAAGGGGAGGAGGGAGGGTTGTGAGGACTGATTCCTGCTGCTCCTGGAGAACACCTGTTACAGGTGAGTAACTACGCTTTCTCCAGGACCAAGCAGGAAGTCAGTCCTCACATATGGGACTCCCAAGCTTAAGGCTACCGGAGACCCTAAGCACAAAAATGAGCTCCCTCTAGCTCAGTAGCACAGAAGGAAGGAATCTTCTCTGAATATGTCTCCAACCGGTAGCCCAACATCCGGGATGGAGGGTAGGAGTTGCCTATACCTCGAAGAGGTTACGGAGGACTGCCTGTCCGAAAGCACTGTCCCTGCGGGACTCCCTCTCCAGGCAGTAATGGGTTGCAAAAGTCTGGCTTGAAGACCAAGTAGCGGCCCGGCAGATGTCTGCCAATGGAACAGAGCGGAGGTAAGCCACCAACGTAGCCTTCGCCCGAGCACGATGAGCCGTGACTCTACCTTCCAACACGAGGCCGGCTGCCTCGTAAGCCCAAGCGATACAGTCAGCAATCCAGATGGACAGAGTACGCTTGGAGACAGGGATCCCCAACTTGTTGGGGTCGTAAGACACGAAGAGCTGAACAGTCCTTCGGTGCTCCCGCGTACGGTCAAGGTAGAAGGTCAACGCCCTTCTACAGTCCAGGGTATGCAGGACCATTTCAGCTCGGCTGGAGTGGGGCCTGGGAAAGTAGGTCGGAAGTACCACCTCCTGGTTGATGTGAAAAGGGGATACCACTTTGGGAAGAAACTTAGGGTGAGTCCGTAGGACTACCCGGTTCTTGTAGAACCTAGTGTAAGGAGGATCAGATACGAGGGCCTGCAACTCACTAACGCGTCTAGCAGAAGTGAGGGCTACCAAGAACAAGGTTTTCCACGAAAGAAAACGAAGTGGACAGGTAGCCATAGGCTCAAAAGGCGGACAGGTAATCCGCTGCAAAACCACATTGAGATCCCAGTCCGGGGCTGGCGGGCGCAAAGGTGGCTTAAGGAGAAGGAGGCCTCTGAGAAAACGAGCCACCAGAGGGTGGCTGGAAAGGGGTCTACCATCCACCGGCAGGTGATGCGCAGAAAGAGCACTGAGGTGGACCTTGACCGAGTTGGACTTAAGTCCAAGGTGAGAGAGAGAGAGCAAGTACTGCAAGACCACTGATGCTGAACAGGAGAAGGGATCTTGAGACTGCTGAGTACACCAGACGGAGAACCGACGCCACTTAAGAGCGTAGGACTTCCGGGTGGAGGGCCTCCGGGAGGCCAAGACGACCTTCTCCACATCTGGAGGTAGCTGCAGAGGAGCAAGGACTACCCTTTCAGCAGCCAGGCCATCAGATGAAGGGACCGGAGGTTGGGGTGTAGGAGAGTCCCCTGATCCTGCGACAGGAGGTCGGGCTGAAACCCCAGAGGAAGAGGAGTGTCCACCGCCAGCTGCATTAGAAGCGGGAACCAAGGTTGTCTCGGCCACCGGGGAGCCACTAGGATCATCGATGCTTTGTCTCTAAGAACCTTGAAGAGCGTCCGAGACACCAGTGGCATGGGAGGAAAGGCATACAAGAGGCCGGTGGACCATGGAATCAGAAAAGCATCCGCCGCTACTCGGAGACGATGCGGCTGTTGAGAGCAGAATCTGGGCAGCTGCCGGTTCAGAGGACTGGCAAACAGATCCATGGTGGGGAGACCCCACTTGAGAAAGATTTGCTGAACCACCATCGGATCCAGCCTCCACTCGTGTGGCTGGAGGATCCTGCTGAGCTTGTCGGCCAGGTAATTTTCTTGACCTGGGAGATAGACAGCCCTGAGGAGGATGCCGTGGCGGACTGCCCAAGAGCATAGCTGTTGCGCCTCCTGACAGAGGAGGAAGGAGCCTGTTCCACCTTGTTTGTTTACGTAGTACATGGCAACCTGGTTGTCTGTCTGTATCAGCAGTGACTGGTGGGACACCAGGTGAGAGAAGGCTCTAAGCGCTAGGCGGATGGCTCTGAGCTCCAGGAAGTTTATCTGTTGAGCAGACTCCCAAGGATTCCAGAGGCCTTGAGTACATGACCCTTGGCAAGGTGCTCCCCAACCCAGGAGGGAAGCATCGGTCGTCAGGACCTGAGAATGCGGAGTGGGCTGAAAAGCCACCCCTAGCACTAGGTTTGGTAGATGAAGCCACCATCGCAGAGATGAGACCAGCTGGTCGGAGATCTGTACTGAGTCCGCAAGGCTCCCCGTGGCCTGATGCCATTGAGTGCGAAGGCACCACTGAGCAGGACGCATAGTCAGTCGGGCATTGGGGGTCACATGGACCGTGGAAGCCATATGGCCGAGCAGTCGCAGAAAGTGCCTGGCGGAGACCAGCGCATTGCTGTGAAAGTGGCTGGCGAGATCCATGAGCCGCTTGGCCCTGTCCAGAGGGAGGAAGGCCCGCGCCTGAAGCGTGTCCAGTCTGGCGCCTATGAACTCGAGATTTTGAGAGGGGAGCAAAGTGGACTTTGCGAAGTTTATGACAAAACCCAAGTACTGGAGCAGAGCCACAGTGCAATGAGCGGCCTGAGCGGCTTCTGGTGAAGATGGGGCTCTGATGAGCCAGTCGTCCAGGTATGGGAACACAAAAAGACCTTGAAGTCTTAGATAGGCCGCCACCACTGCTAGGCATTTGGTGAACACCCTGGGGGCGGAGGATAGGCCAAAGGGCAGTACTCTGTACTGGTAATGATTTCATCCCACAACAAATCTGAGATATTGTCTGTGGTCTGGATGAATAAGGATATGAGTATACGCATCCTTTAGATCCAAGGAGCATAGCCAGTCTCCCTGCTGGAGGTAGGGCAGCAGGATTCCAAGGGTAAGCATCTTGAACTTCTCCTTTGCAAGGAACTTGTTGAGGTTTCGCAAGTCCAGGATGGGTCTGAGGCCTCCTGTCCTTTTCAGAATCAGGAAGTACCTGGAGTAAAACCCTTGACCCTTCAGGTGGTGGGGCACCGGTTCCACGGCTTGTTCCTGAATGAGACTTGCTAACTCCTGAAGGAGTAAGTCCCTGTGCAAAGGGAGTCTGGGAGGCTCCCCTGGAAAGAAGGAGGGAGGTACCTGGTGAAGTGAAGAAGATAGCCCTTCTGAACTATGTGAAGTACCCAGGTATCTGTGGTGATGTTGGACCACCTGTGGGCAAAGTGGACCAGCCGGCCTCCTGTGCTGAGAGAAACCAGCTGAGGGGGAGAGGCTATGCTGATGAAGTCAAAAACCCCCACCCTGCTGAGCAGGGGCCGGTGGTGCAGGCTTGGGGGCTTGCTGCCTACGGGACCCATTACCCCGTCCCTTGGCCTGCTTTCCCTGTGGGGGAGCTGCTGAGGCCTGATACTGAGGGTAGTATTTATAGGCAGCCGCCTTCCTCAGGTAAAAGGGCTTTTTCCCCGAGCCCTTCTTCTTTTGAGAAGGGGCAGAGGTCTTCCTTGAGAGACGAGTCCTGGTGAGAGTCTCCGTCTCGATTTGTGCAGCCTTCTCATCCATGGGCTTGCCAAAGAGGTTATCACCTCGGCAGGGGACATCGACCAACTTGTCCTGCACCCAGGGCTCGAGGTCGGATGTCTGAAGCCAAGCCTGGCGGCGTCCACCGATGCCAGCCGCAGCTACTCGAGCCGATGCCTCAAAACCATCATAGGCTGCTCGAGATATAAACTTGGAGCACTCTCGAATACCAGTTGACAAGGTTTGGAACCTCTGCAAAGGTTCGTCGGAGAGACCAGCAGAGAACCCGGCTATTTCTTTAGCCAGGTCTCGGAGATACATGCCCATGTAGAGCTGGTAGGTCTGGACTCGACAAGCAAGCATAGAGCCCTGGAAGCACTTCCTACCGAGGGCATCCAGGCTTCGGGCCTCCCTACCAGGGGGCACCGAGGAGTGCATTTTTTGACTCTTAAGTCTATGCATGGCCGATTCCACCACCATGGAATGGTGCGGTAGTTGTGCCTTTTGGAAGCCGGGGCTCTTGCGGACTCGATAAATGGAATCGACCCGCTTGCTTAACACCAGCGACGCCGCCAGGCTCTCCCACATGCGGAAGAGAAGTCGTTCCAGCATCGGAGGAACCGGTACAATAAAGGCCTCCTTCGGGGGAGAGTCATATTGGAGGGCATCGAGTTCTTCGACTCGAGGTTCCTCCTCGGGATCCGCGGGGAAGGCCAAAGCCTTGGCCATATCCCTCACGAAGTCCGAGAACCGGGTATCCTCCGGGGGGGACCGTCTCCGAGGTTCGGACTCGGGGGAGTCCAAAGGGACACACCGAGTCCGAAAGGAACCAGGTGACTCTTCGTCCTCGGATTCCCAGGCCGACTCCTCGGAGAAGGAGTCGAGCGGCTCCGGTCGGGTGGGCACCGATGCTATCCGCTCCGACGCCGAGGGAGTCGGCGTCAACAACCTCGGTCCCGAACGGGAGGCCGAAGGAGACCTCGACCGAGGATCGACTCGAGCCCTCATGGACTCGAGGATCGGCTCGGTCTCCGGGGTCGACTTGGAGGTCGACGTCCCGGCGGTCAGGGCAGAAACACCGGCGAGGCCAGCGATCAATACCCGCTGCTGGTCCATGAAGGCAGTCAGACTGCTCTCCAAGGCCGTCAACTTGAGTCCGAGCTCAGGAGACCCAGCAGCACTGTTCCCTCTAAGCTGTGCGCGTGTGCGCGCGCGCACACACCTCTCCGAGCGAGCGCACACAAATTAAAACAGAGCGCACAAGGATCTGCTTTGGCTTTTTTCACTTCATTCATTTCATTTCAAATCTTGGATGTTTTTAAGACTATGTGGCGCCGCAGCCGCGCCAGCGATCTACATGCCATTTTTCATGTCACATGATGTCACTTCTGAGTGCTCTTCTCCTCTCACACGTGACACGTCACGAGTCCGACCTCGACCAATAGGAGAACAGGAAGGAGCCTACGACTAGGAGGCGGGGGCAGAGGAGGCTGTCTGAGGCACCGCCAGCCAGCCACGCGGCTTCACATTCCCTGCCCTGGTCATCCGCGTGGTCTACACTGAGCCGGAGGAAGCGATTCCAGGCCCTCTCCTTGTCGCTGAAGCTAGGGAGCACGGCTGAGCACAGGGCAGACAGGCAGCAACAGAGCCCCTTTTGCAGAACGGAGGCAATGGCAGAGACAATGCAGGTAGGGTTGTCGGTCTGGATCGCTAATTTCGGGAGCTGGGAGGCACCATGTTAGGCAGAAGGCCTCTGTAGGTGTTTTTGAGTGCACGGCTGCGGGCTGCATGGTTGAGGAAGGCATAGCAGCTGTGTGGGAGATTCATGGCTGTTTCCTGAAGACTTCGGTACTGAGCAGGAAGGGGGCTCAAGGGGGGACTCTCCTTCGCGGTCTTTTCAGGATTTCTGCTGAGAACCTTCATTTGCTTAGTTTACTTAGTTTGATTAGGGTAAGTTAGTTTTCATCAGGGGGTGGGGGGGGGAGGAAGGAAAAAAGAGTAGTTTAAAGAGAGAAGGTAGCAGGGTTTTTTTGGTAGTTTGAGTTTCAATTCTCTTGATCTTTTTCAACTTATAGTTGATAATCTCAGGTTATATTATATTTATTTTTTAAATACACCTAATAGTTCTTTTTATATATATGCAATTGGTTCCTTGGTTCTGCTGACTCCTTCTACTGCTGCAGTTTTAACATTTTTGATCATGGTTTTACATAGTTTATCTATTTTCTTTAGTGACACGGATTGGTTTCAATTGCATATTGGAACACAGAGGTGCGCTTCCATTTTGTCATTAATCACACCCTTGTCTTCCCTTGTTTTCTCATTTATTTATTGATTATGTTTATATTAGTATTAACTACTTGAGGGTTTATATGTTCTCTTAAGATATTTTAAGCATTTATTTGACCTTTATATGTATTCTTAATGCCGACTTTTTCTTATATTATAACATGAATATGGTGCAGGAACAGGAAAACGTCGATCACTCTGCTTAAAGTATAAACAATTTCTTATGGAGGAACATATTGTTATTCAGCAGTTCAATGACTTCAAGTTTTTCGACTCAGAAAAAATCAAAGCAAACTGATAAACAGTTTTCCGGATATGGTGACTTTGGCATTTTAGAATGCTCACTTTGCAGATTTAGCGAAATTGATGGATATTGGTGGAACATTTTTGGCTTCTAGTGCAGATTGTGAGTGTGGTTTCAGCTTGATGAACAGTTTAAAAACCAAAATAAGGAATCGCTTACATTTAGAGCATTTGGAAATGCTGATGCGTGTTAAAAGTCATCTTCAAGATGGCGGATCAGTAGACCTTGATAAGATTTATTCAGATGGGTAAATTTGAAAGATCAAAGAGAAAAATTTTGAGAATGAACTCTTCTTCCATACATAAATTATTTACATGAAATAACTATGGCTTTCAATAAAAATTAACTGAAATAATACCACATTTGTGATTGTAATTACTAGAAATTTTCCGATTTAGCAATCGTCTATTTTCATTTAATTTGATTAAAATCAATGTGGTGTACATACTGTATTCTGACGTGTAGTCAAATTTTAAAGTATATATCTCTGAGTGTCATTATGTGGCGCGCACACAAAATTGAACCTTCCTTCAAAAGCTGCACAGCTGATATTTTATGCGTACACAGCCTACAGAAAATTAGAGGGAACATTGCCCAGCAGCCCCCGACTCGGGGCCCGACGTCAGGTCCTTCGGAGGCGAGTCAACGAGGACAACAGTACTCACGTGAGCGGGCAAGTCCACCTCGAGTCGAGGATGTTTTGACGGCCTCTCCACCTCCGAGGACCCGGGACGGGAATCAGGGCTATGCGACCTGGCCCTCGAGGGACCAGGAGCGTCCACCGATCCTGCCCTCGCGGGTTTCTTCTTCCGATGATGTTCCCGGGTAGGAGACCCCCTTTCAGAGGAACTTCGACGATGCTCAGGACCAGAGTCCCGAGACGTCGAAGCCTCTGACGAGGTCCGAGCCCGGCCGGAGTCAGAGAAGATACGCTCCCGCTGATGCTGCCGACTCCTCAACGCTTTTGAGGACATTTTGCCACACGGACCACAGATCATGGAGTCATGATCGGGTCCGAGGCAGCGGAGGCAGAAGTCATGAGTGTCTGTAAGAGACATGAGTTTCTTACAGAGGTCACACTTTTTAAAGCCGCTGGCAGCCATCGGCGGAAAAAGGGCCCCTGCGAGGTCGAAAGACCGGGCTGCCAGGGAAAAAGGAAAAAGGCGCGAAATCTGTCACGAAGGACAAAAAACCGAAAAATAAGGAACGGACTCGCAACCGGCGTCGCGAGTCCGGGCGGGAAAAGAACCGGCGTCAAACCGAAGAAAAAAAGAGAAATAAAGAGAAAAAATCAACTTTTCGGCGGGGATTCACAGACAACGTCTGCAGGGCTCCGCGGAAAAAAGAAGACTGAGCAAGATGGCACCCTTGGGCGGGAAGAGGACCGCGCATGCGCGCTGCAATTCCCAAAGGCTTTCTTTGAAAGCTGGGGAAAATTGCTCCGCGAGGGCTCCGTCGGCGCCGACGTCACCCCATATGTGAGGACTGACTTCCTGCTTGGTCCTGGAGAACATTCTTGTTACCTTAGGACTGGAACGCCCACTCCTTATATGGCATTCTTCACATTATTGCTGCAACTAGCGCCGGTAACATTAGGACTGTTTAGTAAATATACCCCTTAGTGAAATTAAAAAGTCACGGGATTGGAGGCAATGTAGTACTGTGGATCAGGAACTGGTTAAAAGATAGAAAGCAGAGGGTAGGGCTAAATGGCCTATTTTCTCAGTGGAGAAAGGTGAAGAGTGGAGTACCCCAGGGATCTGTGCTGGGTCCACTACTTTTTTCACATATTCATAAATGACTTGGAAATAGGAATAATGAGCGAGGATCAAATTTGCAGATGACACAAAATTATTCAAAGTTGTTAAAATACAAGAGGTTTGTGAACCTTGATAAATTGGAAGACTGGATGTCCAAATGGCAGATGAAATTTAATGTGAACAGGTGCAAAGTTATGCACCTAGGAAAGAACAACCCAAACAGTTGCACAATGCAAGGTACCACTTTAGAAATCACCAGCCAGGAAAAGATGTAGGCGTCATCATGGATAATACACTGAAAGGCTCTGTGCAGTGGCAGCCAAGGAATCATAAGGAAAGGAATGGAGAATAAAATCAAGGATATCATAGTGCCTCTGTATCATTCCAGGGTGCAACCGCACCTTGAATATTGTGTGCAATTCTGATCGCCATATCTTAAAAAGGATATAGCAAAATTAAAACAGGTATAGAGAAGAGCAACAAAAATGGTAAAGGGGATGGAACGATACCCCTATGAGGAAAGGCTTAAAAGGTTAGGGCTCTTCAACTTGGAAAAGAAATGGTGGTGGGGGGGGGGTATGATAGAGTTCTATAAATTAATGGATTGGAAGAGGTAAACAGATTGGTTGTTTACGCCATCAAAAAGTAGAAAGACTAGAGGGGACAAAATGAATCTACAATGTAACCCATTTAAGATTAATAGGTGAAAATATTTTTTTTACTCAGCACGTATTCAGACTCTGGAATTCGTTACCGGAGGATGTAGTAAAAGCAGTTAGTGTAGCTGGGTTTAGAAAAGGTTTGGATAAGTTTCTGGAGGAAATGTCCATAAACCATTATTAAAGAGGACCCAGGAAATCCACTGCTCACCCCGGGATGAGCATTGTGGAGCCTGTGTGCCTTTTTGGGAACCTGCCAGGTACTTGTGACCTGGATTGGCCATGGTTGTTAACAGGATACTGGGCTTGATGGTCCTTGGTCTGATCCAGTATGGCATTTCTTATGTTCTTATATGTATGTAAGGAAAGTAAATTAAAAAAAAAAAACCAAGAGGAAAAGGAAACCTATATGGTTCTCCGAGGAAGTCACTACACAAATAGAGAGAAAAAACACAGGTTTTACAAAATTCAGAAGATCACAAACAGATGAACACAGAAAAGAATACAGGATAAAACTAAAAGAGAAATAAGCATAGCAAAAGCAAAGGCAGAAGAAACAATGGCTAAAGATGTTAAGCGTGGAAACAAAATGTTTTTCAGGTATATTTGGGAGAAGAGGAAGATCAGAGGTGGAATTGCAAGACTCAAAAATGCCAAAGATAGATTTGTGGAATGTGACATTGAAAAAGCGAAAATGCTAAACAAATACTTCTGTTCTGTATTCACTAAAGAAAATCCCGAAGAAGGACCATGTATGACTGACAAATATACAAATGGGAATGGAGTAGATACTACGCGTTTGAAAAGCTTGAAAAACTGAAAGTGGACAAGGTCATGGGACCGGATGGGATACATTCCAGGATACTGAAGGAGCTCAGAGATATTCTGGCAGGGCCTTTAAAGGATGTTTTTAATAGATCCTTATTTAACAGGTTTTTTATACCATGTTATCATTTCAGTCAACGCGGTTTACATTGTAACTTCAACTTGGTAATGTACATTTAAACAGGGACATTGATAACTTGGATTTTTCTGAGGCAATGGAGGGTTAAGTGACTTGCCCAAGGCCACAAGGTGTGCTAGTGAATCGAACCCTGGGCTCTTAGTTCCCAAGCCACTGCTCTAACCATTAGGCTACTCCTCCACTCCAATCCTTGGAGACGGGCTGATGTGGTATCTCTTCACAAAATCTTACTCCTACTATTAACACTACTCCCATGGTGCCAGGCTCAGCTCAGCTTTAAACCAGCTCCTCCTGAGGCTGCCTACAAACCAACAGACTTATCCTGCTGCCTGCACACATACACTCACCCACCAGACTCATCCCGCTGCCTGCACAAATACACAGGATACCATACAAAGCTCTGCATGCATCACCGACCTTCATCGGAGCTCTCCTCACACTGCTGATCGCCATTATCTCCTTCATCGAGCACACCGGAGCCTCTATGAACTCTGCTACAGCGTGGAGGCAAGCCCCTCCCATGCTGCTGGGCTCAGCTTTAAACCAGCTCCTTCTGAGCTGCACCTGTGCCAGAGGGCCCTTTGGCGGGCACCACAGTGCGGGACAAAAAACAAGTCTCCAGACAACAGAGCACCTCACCACTTGATTCTTGGTGCATCACAGAGAAACAAACATTTTTGTCCTTAAGAGACTAGCGTTTGCGCTCTTTTTTATTTTCACTGGCAGCCCGGTCCTTTGACCTTGCGGGGGCCCTTTTTCCCCCCGATGGTTGCCAGCGGGTTTAAAAAGTGTGATTGGTGTAAGAAGTTAATGTCCCTCACCAACACACATGACTGCTGTCTCCGATGCCTCGGGCCCGACCATGACCCGAAGGTCTGTGGCCCGTGTGGGAAGATGTCCTCTAAGGCACTTCAAAGTAGGCAGCAGCAGCGTGAAAGGATTTTCTCGGAGTCCGCATCCCCCCGGATCCGGACCTCATCAGAAACCTCGACGTCTCGGGAGCTGTCTGAACCCGAGCAGCATCGGGGGTCTTCTGAACGGGGGTCTCCCTCCTGGGAACACCGGAGGAAGAAGCAGCCCATGAGGGCGGTGTCGGATGCCTCCGATTGCCCTGGGCCCTTGAAAGCCAGGTCGGCGGAGTCCTGACCGCCGCCCCGGGTCCCCGGAGTCAGAGCAGCCTGCGAAGGTACCTGGCACGGAGCCGGTGATGCCGAGGCGGGTAAGTGCTGTTGTCCTCATGGACTCCCCTCTGGGGGAGCCGGCGTCAGACCCGATGAGGTTGGGGCCCGAGCCGGAGGCTGCGGAGTCTTCTGAGCTTGGTCTCAGGATGGTGGCCCTGGAGCGCAACATCTCTGTCTTCATGGAGCAGCAGCAGGCGCTGATAGCCGGTCTCACCGGTCCATCCGCCCCGACCACCGGGACCTCGATGTCCAAGTCGGCCCCGGAGGCTGAGCCGATCCTCGAGACTCTTCAGACTCGATTCGATCCTCGGCCAAGGTCTCCCTCGACCTCCCGCTTGGGACCGAGGTTGTCGACACCGGTGCTCTCGGTGTCGGGGCGGTCGGGGCCGAAGCCCTTGCAGCAGGAGCCCCTCGATTCCTCCTCGGAGGGATCGGCGTGGGAGACGGAAGATGAGGAGTCCCCAGACACCCATCGGACCCACTGGGTTCAGAGCCTCTGAGAAGGTTCCCTCTGGAGAATACCCGGTTCTCGGACCATCAGGGACATGGCCAAGGCTTTGGCATTCCCAGTGGATACCGAGGAGGAGCCTCAAGCTGAAAAGCTCGATGCCCTCCAGTATGACTTTCCCCCGAGGGATGCCCTTACTGTGCCGGTTCCTCCGATGCTGGAACGGCTGATGCTCCACATGTGGGAGTCACTGGCCTCGATGCCAGTTCTCAACAAGCGGGTCAATTCCATCTATGGAGTCCGCAAGAGCCCTGGGTTCCAAAAGGCACAGCTGCTGCACAGCTCCATGGTTGTGGAATCGGCCATGCATAGGCTCAAGAGCCAGAAAACGCACTCCTCGGTACCTCCTGGCCGGGAGGCTCGGAACCTGGACGCCCTCGGCAGAAAATGCTTCCAGGGCTCAATGCTTTCATGCCATGTCCAAACCTACCAGTTGTACATGGGCATGTACTTGAGGGATCTGGCAAAGGAGATTGCTGGGTTCTCAGCTGGCCTCTCCGAGGCACCCTTGCAGCGCTTCAATGCCTTGTCCACCGGGATTCAGGAGTGCTCAAAGTTCATATCTCGAGCGGCCTATGATGGCTTTGAGGCTTCGACCAGAGTAGCCGCGGCCGGCATCGGTGCACGCCGCCAGGCGCCAGGCCTGGCTAATGTCATCGGATCTGGAGCCATGGGTTCAGGACAAGTTGATCAATGTCCCTTGCCAAGATGACAACCTCTTTGGCAAACCCATGACTGAGAAGGCTGCTGAGCTTGAGGCCGAGTACTTGACCCAGACCAGACTCTCAAATAAGACTTTTGCCCCTTCTAAGAAGGGCTCGGGTAAAAAGCCCTTTTTCCTGAGGAAAGGTACTGCTTACCGTAACTACCCCACTTATCAGACCACCCCAGCTCCCCAACATGGGCAGCAGGCCAAGGGACAGGGGCATGGCCCACGTAAGCAGAAGGCCCCCAGGCCCCAGCTCCTACCCAGCCGGGTGGGGGTTTTTGACTCCCAATGCAGTCTCTCTTCCGCCAGTGGTAAGGTCATGCACAGGGGGCAGGCTAACCCTGTATGCTCACAGGTGGCCAGCCATCACCTTGGATATCTTGGTCCTGCAAATAGTCCAGAGGGGCTATATGCTTCACTTCAGCCAGTTACCACCCCCTTCTTTCCAGGGGAGCCTCTCAGACCCCCTCTTCACAGGGACCTCCTCTTGCAGGAGCTGGCAGGTCTTCTAGAGGATCAGGCGGTGGAACCGGTGCCCCACCACTTGCAGGGCAAGGGCTTCTACTCCAGGTATTTTCTCATACCAAAGAGAACAGGAGGCCTCAGACCCATCCTCGACCTAAGAAACTTAAACAAGTTCCTGGTGAGGGAGAAGTTCAAGATGCTTTCCCTTGAAATGTCGCTGCCTTACCTCCACCAGGGAGATTGGCTATGCTCCTTAGACCTGAAGGATGCCTACACACACATCCTCATACATCCAAACCACAGACAATATTTGAGATTTGTAGTGGGAGGAAAACATTTCCAATACAGGGCTCTACCCTTTGGTCTAGCCTCTGCTCCCAGAGTTTTTACAAAATGCCTGGCTGTAGTGGCGGCCTTCCTCAGAAGTCTCGGAATTTTTGTCTTCCCTTACCTGGACGACTGGCTCATCAGGGGCCATTCGCCTAGGGAGGCCCAACAGGCCACTTCTCGCACTATCAACCTGTTGCAACATTTAGGCTTTGTCATAAACCACGCAAAGTCTATTTTGCTCCCCACTCAAAACTTAAGAGTTCATAGGAGCAAGATTGGACACCCTTCAGGCGAAGGCTTAACCTGCCGGAGGACAGGGCAGAGGCTGCTAGCACTGACACATCAGTTCAGGCACAGGTCTCGGGTCTCCGCAAGACACTTCTTACGCCTCCTGGGCCACATGGCCTCCACGGTGCATGTGACACCAAATGCCTGTCTCCACATGAGAACAGCTTAGTGGTGCCTCAGGGATCAGTGGACACAAGCCACCGGCAGCCTCAGAGACAGGATAACAGTATCCAGGCGACTGGTGAAGTCATTGCAGTGGTGGAGTCAACCACCCAATCTGCTCATGGGTGTGTCTTTTCAGATTCCCTCGCACACAAGAGTGCTAACGACAGATGCCTCCTTGCTGGGCTGGGGAGCCCATTGCCAAGGATCATAAACTCAAGGAGTATGGTCTCCTCAAGAGTCTGCAAACCAAATCAACCTCTTAGAGCTGCGGGTGATTTGCCTAGCTCTTCAAGCTTTTTGTCATGTCCTCACACATCAGTCTGTATTAATACAGACGGACAACCAGGTGGCAATGTTCTATGTGAACAAGCAGGGAGGTACGGGGTCTCATATCCTATGTCAGGAGACACTGGACTTCTGCTCCTTTGCCATCAAGCACGGTATGTCTCTCAAAGCAGTGGACCTGCCTGGTCAGGAGAACTGCCTAGCAGAGAAACTAAGCAGGATTCTCCAACCTCACGAATGGCAACTGGATCTGGTGGTGACCCAGTGGATTTTCAACTGCTGGGGACATCCGTCCATACACCTATTTGCCAGTCCACAAAATTACCAGCTGCCCAGATTTTGCTCCAGACAGCCACATCCCCTGAGGGTGGCTGCAGATGCTTTCCTGATCTCCTAGTCAGGGGGCCTCATGTATGCGTTTCCTCCCACACCTCTGGTGGCCCAGACTCTGTTCAAAATCCTTCGGGACAAGGCCTTGGTCATCCTGGTAGCCCCTAGATGGCCAAGACAGCCTTGGTTTCCACTTCTCCAGCTGGCAGTGGAAACCCCACTTCCACTGGGGACGCAGCCCGACCTCCTTTCACAGGAGCAGGGCTCTCTCTTGCACCCCAACCTCAGGGCTCTCAACCTGATGGCATGGTTGCTGAAAGGATAGTGCTGGCTCCTCTCCTCCTACCTCGGAATGTAGAGGAAGTGTTACTTGCCTCCAGGAGGCAGTCCACTAGGAAATTCTATGCTTTCAAGTGGCGTAGATTTGAGGTGTGGTGCAACCATCACAATGAAAGCCCTTTCTCTTGCCTTGTACCTGTGCTGCAGTACCTGCTTCACCTCTCAGATTTAGGTCTCAAGTCTAACTTTATCAGGGTCCACCTGAGTGCTGTCAGCAAACCACTCACCCGTGGAGGGGCAACCTCTTTCGGCTCACCCCCTGGTGTCCAGATTCCTCAGAGGTCTGCTTCTGCTGAAACTCCCAGTTCGTCCTCCGGCAACTGAGTGGGATTTGAATGTGGTCTTGCAGCAGCTTACTTGTCCACCTTTTGAGCCAATGTCCTCTTGCCATCTGCGCTTCCTCTCCTGGAAGGTGCTCTTCCTGGTGGCACTCACATCAGCCAGACATGTGAGTGAGCTGCAAGCTCTCGTATCTGATAAACCATACACAAGGTTTTATAGGAATAGGGTGGTCCTCTGCACTCACCCAAAGTTCCTTCCAAAGGTGGTCTCCCCTTTCCACCTCAACCAGGAGGTGGTTCTTCCGACCTTCTTTCCCGGGCAGAGGCAGTCCTGCATACCCTGGATTGTAAGAGGGCGTTGTCCTTCTACCTGGAGTGTACAAAGGGACATCGAAGGGCTACTCAGCTCTTAGGTCTCGTATGAACCCAGTAAGCTGGGGTTACCTGTTTCCAAGCGTACGCTGTCCAACTGGGTGGCAGACTGTATTGCCTGGGCATACAGGGCGGCCGACCTCCCATTGCAGGGTTGAATCATGGACCACCGCATCAGGGCTAAGGCCGCATCAGTGGCTCACTTCCGCTCTGTTCCGTTGGCAGACATCTGCTGGGCTGCAACTTGGTCTTCAAGCCAGACTTTTGCAGCCCATTACTGCCTGGATAGAGAGTCCCGACGGGACAGTGCTTTCGGCCAGGCGGTTCTCCGGAACCTATTTGAGGTTTAGGCAACTCCAACCCTCCGACCCTTTGGTGTCAGGCTACCAGGGGGTGTTGCTTTCTCGGCTGAATTCCTATTGCAGCTGCTGCGGCTCTTCTAGAGGGAGCCATTTTTCAGCTATGGGTTCTCAGTAGCCTATAGCTAGGGAGTCCCATATGTGAGGACTGACTTCCTGCTTGTTCCTGGAGAAAGCGTAGTTACTCACCTGTAACAGGTGTTCTCCAGGGACAGCAGGAATCAGTCCTCATGACCCTCCCCTCCTCCCCTGGAGTTGCAGTCCTATTATTGTTTTTTATTCATTTTGCCGTCTTTTTAGCTATGTCATTTGACTGAGCAAGATGGCACCCTTGGGCGGGAAGGGGACCGCGCATGCGTGATGCAATCCCAAAGGCTTTCATTGAAAGCTGGGAAATTGCTTCCCATGAGGGCTCCATCAGCGCCGACGTCACCCATATGTGAGAGCTGATTCCTGCTGTCCCTGGAGAACACCTGTTACAGGTGAGTAACTACGCTAAATCAGATATCTAAGTGTGCCCTCAGTTCATGTAAGGCCTACTGGCCAAGGACACTTAGGTTCCCGCCCACCCTACCCCTCACCCCACCCACCCCAGGGCTGCATTGCCTATATAGCGGTCACATACGTTGACATCTATCCTCTTAATTTGGTGTTATGTCCACCTTCTCTTCGTCTCCTTCAAGGACCAAGCATGTCTTGTATTCAGTGCAATAACTGTGGTGTCTTCATTCTGAGAAGAATCATCTGGAACCTAAGAGCTTGCCCTATATGCCTCAAGTTAGCAACCATGCATAAAGAATTGACTCTATTAAGGGAAGAAGTAGCTGCAATGAAACGCATATCTTCTAGGCTACAAAACAAACAAAGTCCACCACCACTCCCACAAAGAATCAAACATCCCAGGAACAAATGGATCACAGTGGGCTCTGGTAGATTGCGACCTGTAAGGCAGAAGCATCCTGTACATCATGAGATATCACTGCATAATGCCTTCTCTGCTTCGGTTAATGATGCCCATTCCACAGAAACTGAAGGGCCCTTAAATGAGAAAGTCAATGCCCAATCTCCTGATAAAGCACCAAATATGAAGAAAAACTCAAGGAACAGAAAATTACTAGAAACATGATGACAGAAAAAGACCACATGGCCTATCTAGTCTGTCCTTCCATAACAACAACTACAACAGTCCACTTTTTACCTTTAGAGATCCTGTGTGTTGGTCCCATGCTTTTTTGAATTCAGTTACTGTCCTCATCTCTACCACCTCCACTGGGAGACTATTCCATGGATCCACTACTCTTGATGTAAAGAAATATTTCCGCATATCACTCCTGAATCTATCTCCCTTCACCCTCATCCCATGTCCCCTCGTAGCAGAACTTGCTTTCAATTGAAAGAGGCTCTCTCCCTGAACATTTATGCCACGGAGGTATTTAAACATCTCAATCATATCACCTCTATCCCGCCTTTCCTCTAAGGTGTACATATTAAGATCCTTAAGTCTGTCCTCATATGCTTTATAATGAAGCTCACTGATCATTTTAGTAGCCACCCTCTGCACCGACTCCATCCTGTTCACATCCTTTTGAAGGTGCGGTCTCCAGAATTGCACACCATACTCCAAATGAGGTCGCACCAAAGACTTATACAGAGGCATTATCACCTCCTTTTTTCTGCTAGCCATTCCTCTCCGTATGCACCCAAGCATCCTTCTAGCTTTTGCCGTCGCCTTTTCTACCTGTTTAGCTACTTTAAGATCATCAGACACAACCATGCCTAGGTCCCGCTCTTCTTTAGTGGATCCTGTAATCCGCTGGACTCCAGAAACCTCACTATTTTCTCTTTCAGCAGCGTTTCCAATAATTTACTCACCACCGAAGTTAAACTAACCAGCCTGTAGTTTTCAACCACATCCTTACTTCTGCTTTTGTGTAAAGGCACCACATGAGCCTCTCTCCAGTCCTTTGGCACCACTCCTGACTCCAACGAGGCATTGAAAAGGTCAGTCAGTGGAGTTGCTAGAACGTCCCCAAGTTCCCTCAGTATTCTAGGGTGTATCCCATCCGGTCCCATCGCTTTGTCTACTTTAAGTTGAGCTAGTTTCTCACGAACACAGTCTTCTGAAAATTGTTCAAGATGTCCCTCGCTTCTGTTCTTATTTGTGGGTGTTTTCTGAGGTCCTGCTCCTGGTTCTTCATCTGTGAACACAGAACAAAAATATTTGTTAAGCAATTCCGCTTTATCCTTATCAGCTTCTACATATTCCCCCCCTGCACCCTTGAGTCTGACAATACCATTTTTGCCCTTCCTCTTCTAATATATCTGAAAAATGTCTTATCCCCCCATTTTATTGCATTGGCTATTTCCTCCTCCTTTTGAATCTTTGCCTTCTTGACTACTTTGCTAGCTTCTCTAAGTTTTTCCAAATACAGATGCCTGTCTTCCTCTCTCTTGTTGATTCCATCATCAGAGGCACCAACTTGGGAGCACAGTTCAAAGGAGAGAAGTTAGTCAAATGCTCCCAGGCTCTTCAGCTAGCAGGAATACAAACTAAATTGTTGATAGCGCTGAAAGTGAGCACTCCAAAATTGATGTTGTCATCTACTTGGTACAAATGACCTGGCTAGAAACAGTGCCATTACAGTTCAAAGGGACTTCCAAACTCTGGGAGAGAAACTGAAGCCCATTGTTAACACTGTAGCATTCTCAGAAGTTCTACCTGTTCTTGGTAAGGGGGCAGAAAGGCTACATCACAAACAGCTTTAACATATGGCTCCAGACCTGGTGCAAAGAAGGAGGATTCAGATTTATAGGCGACTAGGGAAACAGATGGGCCAACAAGAGACTATACTGTGCTAAAGGACTACATCTCTCTGTCACAGGGAAAAGAATCCTAAGTGAAAAATTCAGGCAGTATGTGGATATACATTTAAACTAGAAAAAGAGGGTGACGGATGGGGAAGGTCATGTTCACCATGATTCCCTTGTCAGAGGCATGGACAACATCAAACAAGCCTTCATATTGGTATTTCTTGACATCTCTGCTGCATTTGACAGTGTAAACCATAACATACTAATCTCAAGACTTAGCCATTTAGGTATAAGAGAAGTAGCTCTCAAATGGTTTAAATCATATATATCTGACCGTTCACAATATGTACAAATTGATCAAGATGCATCACCACCATTTCCACAAGAAAAGGGAATTCCACAAGGCTCATCACTTTCTGCCCTCTTCTTTAATCTATATCTGCAACCGATATGCACCATCTTCAAAAGACATAATATAAACTACCACATTTATGCAGACGATATTATGTTGTACACCCCGATTAACACAAATGACCCTAACTATGATAACCTATCAACCTGCCTCTCTGAAGCTGAACTATGGCTTCGCTCAAGGAATATGCACATTAATTTTAAGAAAACGGAAGTACTATTTACTTCGAGAAACCCTAACTTCTCACCTCCACCAGACATTAAGCTCCAAAACTTCTCCCTCCCGGTGAAGCAGGAGATAAAATATTTGGGAGTCACCCTTGACAGGACTCTTCGCTTCACCTCTCACATTAAGAAAATAGCCAGAACAATCTTCTTCAAGCTTAGAACTATCCAGCAGCTTAGACCACTTATAGAAAAAGATGATTTCAGAACCATTACTCAGATTCTAATAACACCCCACCTTGACTATTGTAATGGTATCCTCAAAGGCATAACAAAGAAGAATCAAAATATACTTCAAATGGCTCAGAATGTTGCCACACAAATAATTTCCAGGGCTAAATTATCTGACCACATTTCTCCCATTTTATACTCTTTACACTGGCTTCCCATTGCCAGCAGGATCCAATATAAAATCATACTGACTACATTTAAGTTAGTTAACAATATCGCTCCATATCTATCTATACTGATTCATAGCCCTTCAGATAATAGATTGAGAAGGAGGAACCTCAATACCATTCAAGTACCAGATTAAATAAGAAAGACAAAGCAAATAACAAGCAACAGTGCTTTGTCATATGTAGCACCTACACAATGGAATAACCTCCCTGACCAATTAAGGGAGATAAAAGATCTCCAAACGTTCCGAAAGGAACTGAAAACATACTTATTCACCCAACATTACTACCAATTCTCGGATCTGGCCTCCCACCCCCTAAAGCTCAATCTGTCAATACTACCTAACTACTCACTTACAATTTAACACTATCCAAAGCTGATTGATGTCACAGGTTGTAAATGTCGCAGTTTGTAAATATTCAAAAGTTTTTGTTATAAGCTGTAAATAATTACTTTGGTTTATACTGTTCTTTGTATATAGACACAATGTTGCATAATGTTCCATATACTTATTACCTTTGTTCTCTGTAAACCACCACTGATCTTGGGAAGTGGCAGTATATAAACGTTTTTCAAATAAATAAAAAAATTAATAAATGTTCAGGATGTCACTCCCTTCAAAAGCAGAAGATCAGAAATAGCCACACTTTTAAACCACACATCAAAGGCAAGTGGGAAGAAGTGGGAAGAACAAAATCAATGCATGCAAGCCAGTTAAATGCTGGAAAGCAATGAGCACAAATGCTCGAAGCTTAGCCAACAAAATTCTGGACCTGGAAGCCCTAATGGTGGAAATGGACTTGGACATTGTAGCAATTACAGAAACATGGTTTAATGAATCACATGATTGGATATAGCCATAGCTGGCTATAATCTATTCAGAAGAGACAGAGAAAATGGAAAAGGAGGAGGAGTAGCCTTGTATGTCAAAAGCAATAATAAAGCTACTGAAATGCAGGGGGCATGGGGAAAAGAAGAAGCGCTCTGGATTGTGTTGGAAAGAGGAGATGGCACTGTCATCCATACTAGAAACATAGAAATATGATGTCAGAAAATGACCACATGGCCTATCTAGTCTGTCCTTCCAAAACAACTACAACAGTCCCCTTTTTTCCTTTAGAGATCCTCTGTGTTTGTCCCATGCTTTTTTGAATTCAGTTACTATCCTCATCTCTACCACCTCCACTGGGAGACTATTCCATGGATCCACCACTCTTTCTGTAAAGAAATATTTCTGCATATCACTCCTGAAACTATCCCCCTTCACCCTCATCCCATGTCCCCTCATAGCAGAACTTGCTTTCAATTGAAAGAGGCTCTCTCCCTGAACATTTATGCCACGGAAATATTTAAACATCTCAATCATATCACCTCTATCCCGCCTTTCCTCTAAGGTGTACATGTTAAGATCCCTAAGTCTGTCCTCATATGCTTTATAATGAAGACCACTATCCATTTTAGTAGCCACCCTCTGCACAGACTCCATCCTTTTCACATCCTTTTGTAGGTGCGGTCTCCAGAATTGCACACTATACTCCAAATGAGGTCGTACCAAAGACTTATACAGAGGCACTGTCACCTCCTTTCTTCTGTTAGCCATTCTTCTGCGTATGCACCCAAGCATTCTTCTAGCTTTTGCCGTCGCCTTTTCTACCTGATTAGTTACTTTAAGATCATCAGACAAAACCACGCCTAGGTCCCGCTCTTCTTTAGTGGACAAAAGTACTTCACCCCCTATACTATATTGCTCCCTTGGACTGCTGCAGCCCAAATGCATGACCTTACATTTTTTAACATTAAATCCCAGTTGCCAAATTCTAGACCATTCTTCAAGCTTAGCTAGATCCCTCCTCATGTTATCTACACCACCTTCCTGGGTGTCTACTCTATTGCAGATTTTCTATCATCCGCAAAAAGGCAAACCTTACCCG
The DNA here is from genome assembly GCA_033557465.1 of Ichthyophis bannanicus. Lineage (NCBI taxonomy): Eukaryota > Metazoa > Chordata > Amphibia > Gymnophiona > Ichthyophiidae > Ichthyophis > Ichthyophis bannanicus. The sequence continues at coordinate 919,805,081 of CM066035.1, read as the reverse complement.
ACGGCCCTTCTGCTATATCACGAACAAAGATGTTAAAAAGAAACGGACCAAGGACAGATCCCTAGGGCACACCACTGGTAACATCCTTCTCCTCAGATTGAGCTCCATTTACCTGTACTCTTTGTCGCCTCCCACCCAACCAATTTCTAACCCAAGCAGTAACTTTAGGGTCCATCCCTGGGGTGCTCAGTTTGTTTATAAGTCGCCTGTGAGGAAGTGTCAAAGGCTTTACTGAAATCTAAATACACCACATCTAGGGCTCTCCCTCGGTCCAACTCCCTGGTCACCCAAAGAAATCAATCAGATTTGTCTGATAAGACCTGCCTCTGATGAATCCATGCTGCCTTGGATCCTGTAATCTGCTGGACTTCTGAAACCTCACTATTTTCTCTTTCAGCAGCGTTTCCAATAATTTACTCACCACCGAAGTTAAACTAACCAGCCTGTAGTTTTCAACCACATCCTTACTTCCGCTTTTGTGTAAAGGCACCACATGAGCCTCTCTCCAGTCCTGCTGTAGTCTACAGACCTCCGACTCAAATTGAAGAGATAGATAAACTGATTATAGATATTGCCAAGATAGCCACAAAGGGGGAAGTGATCATATTGGGTGACTTTAATCTACTCGATGTGGTTTGGAGTACCCCTTCTGCAAATCTGGAAAGAAGCAAAAAAATTGTGGATGCTTTCCAAGTTGTGTTTCTTAGACAAATGGTGATGGAACCAACCAGGGAAAGCTCAACGCTGGATTTAGTGCTCACCAACAGTGATAGCGTGTCGAATGTCTGGGTGGGTGCCCCTGTGAGCAGCAGCGATCATCACACGGTGTGGTTTGAGATAAAAGCCAAAGGTGCAGTCCAATCATAGCAAGCTCAAAGTCCTAAACTTCAAAAAGACTGACTTCAGTAAAATGGCCAAGTATCTAAAGGAGGAGTTGGCAGGGTGGGAGGGGATAAGAGAAGTGGAATTGCAATGGGCTAAACTAAAGGTGGCAATAAAAGGGGCAACAGATAAATATGTAAGAAAAGTAAATAAAAACAAGAGGAGAAGGAAACCTATTTGGTTTTCCAAAGAAGTGGCTGCTCAAAGAAAGGCAAAACACACAGCTTTCGCAAAATTCAAAAGCTTCCAAACAGAGGAACACAGAAATGAATACAGGATCAAACTTAAAGAGACAAAAAGAGAAATAAGGAAAGCAAGATCAAAGGCAGAGGAAAAGATGGCTAAAGATGTGAAGTGTGGCGACAAAACTTTCTTCAGGTATATTCGGGAAAGGAAGAAGATCAGAGGTGGAATTGCAGGACTCAAAAGTGCTGGGAACAGACTTGTGGAAAGTGACATTGAAAAAGGAAATTGCTAAACTAATACTTCTGCTCTGTTTTTACTAAAGAAAATCCTGGAGAAGGACCACCTGTGACTCCCAAATATAAAAATGGGAATGAAGTATATACCGCACCATTCACAGAAGATGATGTGTTAGAACAACTTGCAAAACTGAAAGTGGACAAGGCCATGGGACCGGATGGGATACATCCCAGGATACTGAAAGAGCTCAGAGAGGTTCTTGCAGGACCGTTAAAGGATGTTTTCAACAGATCCTTGGAAACAGGAGAAGTTTCTCAGGACTGGAGAATGGCTGATGTGGTACCTCTTCACAAAAGTGGTGACAGGGAAGAAGTGACAAACTACAGGCCCGTGAGCCTTACCTCGGTGGCGGGAAAGGTAATGGAGGTGCTCCTGAAAGAGCAAATAGTGGACTTTCTCAAAACCAACAGGTTGGTAAAACTATGTTGCCTTGGATCTTGCAAAGGACGATCTTGCCAAACCAATCTGTTCTTTGACTGGGTGACCAGAGAACTAGATCAGGGGCATGCGATGGATGTCATCTACCTGGATTTCAGCAAAGCCTTTGATACTGTTCCTCATAGGAGGCTTATCAATAAACTCAGTAGTTTGGGGATGGTTCCCAAGGTGGTAAACTGGATCAGAAATTGGTTGACTGACAGATGACAGAAGGTGATGGTAAATGGAGCTCACTCGGATGAAAAGAAGGTGACTAGCGGGGTGCCCCAGGGTTCGGTCGTGGGCCCCGCACTGTTCAATGTATTTGTGAGTGATATTGTTGAAGGACTGAATGGAAAAGTCTGCCTTTTTGCAGATGACAGAAAAATTTGCAACAGAGTGGATTCCCCCGAGGGAGTGGTTAACATGAGGAAAGATCTACAAAAGCTGGAAGAATGGTCTAATGCTTGGCAATTAAGATATAATGTGAAGAAGTGCAGTGTCATGCACTTGGGTAGCAGAAATCCAAGGGAAATGTATGCGATAGGGGGCGAGAGGTTGGTGTGCACGGATCAGGAGAAAGACCTTGGTGTGATTATTTCTGAAGATATCAAGGTGGCAAAACAGTGCGACAAGGCGGTGGCAAAAGCCAGGAGGATGTTGGGCTGAATACAAAGAGGAATTACCAGGAGAAAGGAAGAGGTACTAATGCCACTATACAAGTCACTGGTGAGGAGGTCTACCAAGAAAAGCACAACGCCACGTGAATAGAAGAAACCCAGTCCAAAAAACGTGGTAAAAGGAAGGAGTACTTTATTATAGATTAAAATAGCATGCCATACCGCCCGACACAGGCTGTGTTTCAAAATACCTTCTTCAGGGGAATTCTGGCGTTCTGCATTCATAATTGCATGAACAAAAAACAATTATATAAACATATTATAAAAACACTCATAAATCAGATAAAACAATAAATACAAACTGATTATAAATATAACAATGTTAAAAGTAATCAATATTTATAAAAACAGGAACTGAAAGCCACTTAAAACAAACGTTTAAAATATCAAAGAACTTATATCATAACAAATAAAATCACATTAATAAAACATTGTTAAAATATATCTCCAAGAACAAGCAGGAATGTAGTCTTCACATATGGGTATCGTCGGTACCGACGGAGCCTGCGTGGGAACGCTCCCCAGCGTCCAATTAGAAAGCCTTTGGGAGCATCCCACAGCGCCTGCGTGCTGCCTTCCTGCCTTTTATCCAACTGCCTCGCTCCAGTTCTTCGTTTTCCGCGGAGCCAGCAGGTCGTTGTTCCTGTCACCGCAGAAAATGTTTCCTCCTTCTTCTTTTTTGTGGTCGCGTCTGCCTTCCGACGCTACACCGGTTCTTCTTTCTTTCTTTAAAAAAAAAAAAAAAAAATTTAGTTCTTTTTTTCCAATTTTTTCTCCCTCAGGTGCACGCGCCATTTTGGGCCTTAGGCCCAAAATTTCCTCCATTGTGGAAAAACCCGCTTCGGGGTTTAAGAAGTGCACCAAGTGTGGCGGTACCATATCCGTCACAGACACCCATGAATGGTGTCTTAAATGTTTAGGTCCTGACCACTCCATCTCGGAGTGTATGGCTTGTGCCATGATGTCCAAGAGGGGTCGACAAAACCGGGCTGCTAAACTTAGCACCCTTTTTCCCTCCGATGCAGCCTCTGTGGCAGCGACGTCTTCCAGGGCTTCGTCTTCCTCCCATGGATCTCAGGTAACTAAACATAAGTCCAGCCGATCCTCAAAGGGTAGATCTCCTTCTAAGCGATACCAGAAAAGCAAGGGCCTATCTCCCCCAGGCCCGTTGCCTTCGCATGGTGCAGCTATCTTCTCAAGCAGTGCTGAAGTCTCATCTTACTGCTCGAGAAATGCTACAACTATTAGGCCACATGGCTTCCACCGTACATGTGGTCCCTTATGCTCGCCTCCATATGAGAGCAGCCCAGTGGACTTTATCCACTCAATGGACCCAGGCATCAAGATGCCTGTCAGACAAAATAGCACACAAATCGCCTTATTTTGTCCCTCCAATGGTGGCAGTCCACTCAAAACCTGTTGCTGGGGTCCCCATTCCAACAACCTTCACCCCAAGCAACTCTCACAACAGATGCTTCACCAGTGGGTTGGGGAGCTCATCTGCAAAACCTCTCCACCCAAGGCACCTGGACTCCACAGGAAACTCATCTACACATCAATCTTCTAGAGCTCAGAGCAATCTTCCTTGCTCTTCGAGTGTTCCACACTTTGCTCAGCTACAAGACAGTCCTCATTCACACGGACAATCAAGTAGCCATGTTCTATGTGAACAAGCAGGGAGGAACAGGCTCTGTTGCTTTGCAACTGTGGGCCCTCGCCAGAGAGCATCAGATTCATCTCCTGGCAGTATATCTTCCAGGTATCCAAAACTCTTGGGCAGACAGACTCAGTAGAGTTCTGCTTCCACACGAATGGTCTCTACATGCAGACCAGGTGGCCAAGATTTTTCAAATTTGGGGAACCCCGGACATAGACCTCTTTGCAAGTCTGTTGAATGCCGAACTTCCCCAGTTCTGTTCCAGAATTCCGGCTCAGGGCTCTCAGGCCAGGGATGCTTTCCTCCTCCACTGGGGCACTGTTCCCTCTAAGCTGTGCGCGTGTGCACGCGCACACACCTCGCCGAGTGAGTGCACATACTTTACAACAGAGTGCACAAAAATTACGGTTCTGATTCTGATAGAAAACACAGACGTTCTCAAAATTGAAAAGTTGTTGTGTATTTATGGTTTTCACAAGTTCTACAATATTTTCTAGTGCAATCAATGTGGTGTACATACTGTATTCTGACGTGTAGTCAAATTTTAAAGTATATAACTTCGAGTGTCATTATGTGGCGCACAAAACTTTAACCTTCCTTCAAAAGCTGCACAGCTGATATTTTATGCGCACACAGCCTACAGAAAATTAGAGGAAACATTGCACTGGGGGCAAGACTTCCTTTATGCCTTTCCACCCATTCCCCTGATTCCCAAAACCCTGTTCAAGCTTCAGAGAGACAGAGGCCGTATGATTCTCATAGCTCCACATTGGCCAAGGCAAGTGTGGTACCCCCTCTGCTTCTACATCTCTCTCAAGCTCCCTCTCTGGAGTTAGGGTCTGCTCCAGATCTCCTGTCTCAGGAGGAGGGAATGTTATGGCATCCCAATCCCCAATCACTGCATCTCAGGGCTTGGTTGCTGAAGGCCTAGATCTTCAAGATCTTAACCTTCCTCAGCAGGTAAAGGATATCCTTTATGCTTCTAGAAAACCTTCCACAAGACGCTCTTATGCTTTCAAGTGGAAAAGGTTTACCATATGGTGCTCGCAGAAGGGTCTTAACCCCCTTGCGATACCTCTGGAATCATTACTGGAGTATCTCCTTCATTTATCCAATGCAGGATTTAAAACTAACTCAGTAAGAGTCCATTTAAGTGCTATTGCGGCTTCTTTCAAGCCTTTTAATGGACAACCTATTCCCTCCCATTCTCTTATAGCAAGATTTATGAGAGGCCTTCTACTAACTAAGCCTCCCATTAGGCCACCACCGGTGGCATGGGATTTAAACCTGGTTCTTGCTCAGCTTATGAAGCCACCTTTCGAACCCTTAGCTACTAACTCGTTGAAATTCCTTTCTTGGAAAGTTATCTTTCTCATTGCAATCACATCAGCACGTCACATTAGTGAGTTGCAGGCACGAGTGGCTGATCCTCTTTATACAAGGTTCCATCATGACAAGGTAGTCCTTAGGACTCATCCACACTTTATGCCAAAGGTGGTTTCCCCTTTTCATCTTAACCAAGCGGTCTACCTGCCTGTGTTTTTTCCAAGGCCTCATGCATCAAATGCAGAAAGGAATCTTCATACTTTGGACTGTAAATGAGCTTTGGCCTTTTACTTGCAAAGAACACAGCAACATAGAAAGTCATCTCAACTCTTTAGTTGCTTTTGATCCTTCTCATTTGGGACTTCCAATCTCCAAGAGAACACTGTCCAACTGGATTGCACAGTGTATTTCCTTTGCCTATCAGAGTAAGAATCTTCCTCTGGAGGGCCATGTCATAGCTCACAATGTGAGAGCCATGACAGCGTCAATGGCTCATCTGCACTCTGTGTCTATCGACGACATCTGTCGAGCAGCCACTTGGGCCTCGGTTCATACCTTCACAGCCCATTACTGCTTGGACAAGGACTCCCGCCGGGATGCCTTGGTTGGTCAGGCTGTTCTCCAACACCTGTTCCATACCTAGTCAACTCCTACCCGCCATCCCTGGTTGGATGCCAGAGATCCATGGGGGGAAGTGGAGCCCTTTCACAGGGACACACAAGTTCTGGGGTCTCTCCCTGGCATCTAGAGCTAGGGAGTCCCCATATGTGAAGACTACATTCCTGCTTGTTCCTGGAGATAGCATAGTTACTCACCTGTAACAGATGATCTCTGGGAACAGCAGGAATTTAGTCTTCACAACCCAGCCACCTCCCCTAGGAGTTGTATCTCTCTATCTATCTCATTCTCTTTCCCTTTCTCTCTCTCTGTCTCAGCTTTAAACTCAACTGGAGAGAGGCAGTTGGGAAAGGCAGGAAGGCAGCACGCAGGCGCTGTGGGATGCTCCCAAAGGCTTTCTAATTGGACTCTGGGCAGCGTTCCCGCGCAGGCTCTGTCGGTACCGACGATACCCATATGTGAAGACTAAATTCCTGCTGTTCCCGGAGATCACCTGTTACAGGTGAGTAACTATGCCATACATGTTAATAAAAACATAAATAAAGACAAAATTGTAAGGGTGTGTAACCAATCAATTTTGTGTATCAATACCTCTATTATTAGGTAAGCCCAAGTAAAATGATCTTGTACTAAAAAAGAGGAGGAAAGAAAAAGATGTCGTCAGGCTAGTGATAACAGAAGCAGGAGTGAGCCTAACATAACACAAACGTGAGTGCATAATTCATGCACAAACTCATTCATATTAATATCAATGTTTTATTAATGCGATTTTATTAGTTATAAGTTCTTTGATATTTTAAACGTTTGTTTTAAGTGGCTTTCAGTTCCTGTTTTTATAAATATTGATTACTTTTAACATTGTTATATTTATAATCAGTTTGTATTTATTGTTTTATCTGATTTATGTGTGTTTTTTATATGTTTATATAATTGTTTTTTGTTCATGCAATTATGAATGCAGAACGCCAGAATTCCCCTGAAGGTGGTATTTCGAAACACGGCCTGTGTCGGGCGGTATGGCATGCTATTTTAATCCATAATAAAGTACTCCTTCCTTTTACCATGTTTTTTGGACTAAGTCACTGGTGAGGCCTCACTTGGAATACTGTGTTCAGTTTTGGAGACCATGGGGTATGTTTACTAAACCGTCTTAATGTTACTGGCGCTAGTTGCAGCGTTAATGTGAAGAATGCCATACAAGGTAGTGGCGTTCCGGAGGGAAAGTTGCAAGGAATCGGTATTGCACGATAGTGGACGCCGTGGCACGTTAACGCGCGTTAACCCTAAGTTCATGCCAGCGCAGTGTTAGAAGCTATAAAGATGTAGCCCACTGGTTACTACAATGACTGCAGAGGCAGAGGTCATGGGTTCGATCCCGCAGTGGTGTTATGTAAGAAGGCTGTTTGAGGCATTTCCTTTTAATTTAAATCTGTGCTGCCAGCAAAAACACCCTCGCAGTGCCGTAACCTAAGGTGCCTCATAAGGCGCCCTATAGGGTGTTATAAAGTGCCCTGTCTGCCATGAATATGCATGAGATACATTTGCATACAATGGGGGCAGTGCATACAAATGCATTTCAAGCATATTTCTTAGAGACAGCATGAAACCTGAATGGTGTTTGGCCCTCCAGGACTGCAGTTGGGAACCTCTGCTCTAGGGACTGCACATGTCTATGGTGTATGTGTTCTGTAGGGTAAAATATAGGCATTTATGGTGTTTATTTTATCTGCAATAAAGGTTTCTTCTTTATTACCACAGTTTAGTACTGGTTAAAATATAGGGACATGGTCTGCAGGAGCCACAGCTGGGACTTGAACCTGTGACCTTCTGCCCCTGAACACACTGGCTGTGTGTACTGCACCAAACTGTTGCCACAGAGGCATGTCATTCCCTGGGGATACCATTACTGTTCATTAGACAGACCTTGTCTTTTGCAGTGCATGGCACCCACCTAAACAGGGCTTGGCCTTGGTCTGCTGTGGGCAGATGCCACTGCCCCCTCCACCACCAGCACCCCTCTGCCACCATGCTGACATGCCCTTATGCCGGTGGTGCTGGTGGTGCGCAGTCCCAGGCCATCCAGTGTGCCGGTAGGCAGCTGCCTATGGTGCGTGATATGGGGTAGGGGTGCCTGCATAGACATCCACGCTTCCCCCCAGCACCGCCTGCCAATGTTATGTACCTTTGGGGTACTTGCTGGGTAATGTCCATTGTGGTACTGTGGGAAACACACTCAGGGACATGTTTGCCCTTGGTCAGTTGCTGTCTTGCTGGTTTTCCATTTTTACTTTCCTATGTGTCACCTAGACATCTGCCTAGTCCACCCTCTGCCCCAGCTGCCCCACTGCATGTCCCACCTGCAGCCCCCTGTACCCCATTTGCAGCTCATCATAGTGCCCTTTCGTACTTGGGCACTTAGCTGTTGCTGCACATGTATCACTACTATCACTTTTCTTGGTCTCCCTGCCTGTGCTGTACATTGCTGACTGAAATGGTTTCTCTCTCCTGCAAATGTGCCTCTAATGCGAGGTTTTCACTGGCGTTAATTTTCAGACCCTGATTTTACAGCGTTAGTGTGCCTGGAACCTCTCCCCACCCACTCTCTGCCCATTGACCCCTTATTTCTGCCCTCTGGGGAGTCTTACTCCACCCTCTGTACACCTTAACGCCGCCGGAGACGTTATCATGCGATAATGTCGCCGCTGCAACGTTAGCACTGTTTAGTAAACATACCTCTATATCTTCCAAAGGATGTAAAAAGACTGGAAACTGTTCAGAGGAAGGCGATCAAAATGATTTGGAGCCTGCATCAGAAGCTTTATGAGAAGAGACTTGAAGACCTAAATATGTACACTTTGGAGGAGAGGAGGGATAGAGGAGATATGATTCAGACCTTTAAATACTTAAAGAGAAATAATGAACAAACAAACCTCTTCCAAAGACGGGGAAGTTGTAAAACTACAGGACATAACATGAAGCTGCAAGGTGGTAAATTGAAAGGCAATGTCAGGAAATACTTTTTCACTCAAAGGGTGGTGGATGCTTGGAATGCCCTCCCGATGGAAGTGGGGGGGCAAACACAGTGACGGAATTCAAAATGGCATAGGACAGACACAGTGGATCCCTTTACAGCAACAGGATAAAATCGAAATAAACCGAACCAATTTCTCAACAAATAGGGGTGTTCTACATGGAGCGGTGGGTTCACCCCTAAGCAAAGACATGGGAGGAGTGGCCTGCACAGAGCGGCAGGTGCACCTACTCTTGCCATCTTACTGGGCAGACTAGATGGACCATGCTGGTCTTTATCTGCCGTCATTTACTATGTTACTATGTTTTCCCTGCTCCTGATACTATGTAAAAATTTAGACGTTTAAGTTGTGTTCTATGTAAAATATAGAGTTAAATTACCCCATGTTCTATGTAAAAGCACATAATAGTCTGCATATAGTTACCCCTGTTCTGAATCCAAGTTATATTACCCGTTCGATATAAGTACAGAGCAGGCTCTTCCTACTCTGTACAAAATGTTAACTGCAAACCGCACTGATTTTAAAGAGCGCGGTATATAAAAGCATTAAATAAATAAATAAAAAATAATTAAGTTACGCTGTAAACTGCTCCGACTTTCAGATAAAGTAGTATATTAAAGAGTTAAATAAAAGCAGTAAGAGAAAAGGTGACAAACTATAGACTGGTAAGCCTTACCTCGGTGGCGGGAAAAGTAATGGAGGCGCTCCTGAAAAAAAAGAATAGTGGATTTTCTAGAAACAAAAGGGTTGCATGATCTGATGCAACATGGTTTTACCAACAGATGATCATGCTAAACAAATTTGATTGAGTTTTTGACTGGATGACCAGAGAACTAGATCAATGGCATATGATGAATGTGATCTACCTAGACTTCAGCAAGACCTTTGATACTGTTCCTCATTGGAGGCTTATCAATAGAATGAGCGGCCTGGGGATGGGTCCCAAGGTGGTGAACTGGATCAGAAATTGGTTGACTGACAGATGACAGAGGGTGGTGATAAATGAAACTCACTCAGAAGAAAGGAAGGTGTAGTGGTGTGCCCCAATGATTGGCTCTGGGACTAGTTCTGTTCAATGTTTTTGTGATATTCCTGAAGGATTGAAGGGAAAGTCTGCCTTTTTGCAGATTACATGAAAATTTGCAAGATTGGACTCCTCTGAGGGAGTGGACAACATGAGGAAAGATCTACAAAAGCTGGAAGAATGGTCTAATGCTTGGCAGTGACGATTTAATGTGAAGTGCAGAGTCATGCACTTGGGATGCAGAAATCCAAGGAAATTGTATGCGATAGGGGGTGAGAGGTTGGTGTGGACGGACTAGGAGAGGGACCCCAGAGTGATTGTTTGAGGATCTCAAGTGGCAGAACGATGTGACAAGGCAGTGGCCAAACCCAGAAAGATGCTGGGTTGCATACAGAGAGGGATAACCAGTAGAAAGGAGGAGATATTAATATCCCTATTCAAGTCATTGATGAGGCCTCACTTGGAGTTATATATGCAGTTTTGGAGACCATATCTCACAAAAGATATAAAAAGACTTGAACATTTTCAGAGGAAGGTGACCAAAATGATTTGGAGCCTGCACCAGAAGACGTATCAGAAGAGACTTGAAGATCTAACTATGTATACCCTAGAGGAGAGGAGGGACAGGGGAGATATGATACAAACTTTTAAATGCTTAAAGGTATTAATGAACAAACCTTTTTCAAAGAAGGGGAAGCTGTAAAACTAGAGGGGATAAAATGAAGCTGCAAAGAGGTAAACTTAAAGCAATGTCAGAAAATACTTCACTGAAAGGATGGTGGATGGTTGGAATGCCCTCCTGATGGAAGTGGTGGGGGCAAATATGGTGACAGAATTCACAATGGTATGTGACAGACACAGTGAATCCCTTTATAGCAAGAGGATAAAATAAAAATGAACTTAACTATTTTTATACTTCAAGAAAAAGAGGGGGGTGACCTGCACCAAGCGGTGGGTACACCTACTCTAGCCACCTTACTGGGTAGACTAGATTGACAATACTGGTCTTTATCTGCCCTCATATCCTATGTTATCTTCCTTCCACCAGTCTCAGCAATGCCTATTCGATTTACCTCTTCATTCAGTCCATAGATTCTAATTCTCCTGTCTTATTTTTTTTAGGCTTCTAGCATTTGTATAGAGATTTTTCAAGGTATGTGAGTTTTTTTGTTTGCGTTTACAAACAAGAACAAGCATATGTACAACATTCACTGGAATGCCTTCTGAGCACGAGACTGAAGTTTCATTATCAGGGTGAAAGAAAAGATCCAATTAACAAATCCACAATCTGATCACTTCCAGCTTTTCAATTTGATGTTTTATTGTGCTATCTTGCAATCAGCTGAACTATTTGTTGACCCCTGATGCAGGCATAGTTGCTAAAACCTGGCCAAGTCGGGTCTTCAATAAAGTGCTTTAATAGACCACCATCTCGTGTGGCTGTGGCCCCTCTCCGCTCCTTCCTTTGGCATTCTTGTTTGCGGAGGTCACTTCCCCCTTGTTTTCTTGAACTTACAACCTGCAAATTATCCTTGTCAACTGCTAAGCACTTGGGCTATGTTAGCCTTTATTGCAGCCTCTCTATTGGAATGCCCTAATTTCAGTGCTTTGATAGTATCCTTCAAAGATACCTTACACCGAACCTTGTGCTCGTGTCTGCTTTTTCCCAGGTTCCAGTATAAAAGCCGTTTTGTTTTGTTTTTTTAAATATTAGTGCCAGGAGCCTAGTTCCACTCCAGTTAAGACAGAGCCCATATTTACAGAATAGGCTCCCCCTTTCCCAGAATGTAGCCCATTTCCTAATCAATCTAAATCCCTCCTCCCTGCACTGTCATCGCATCCATGTATTGAGACTCCAGAGTCCTGCCTATCTCTTGGATACTGCGTATGGAATAGGGAGTATTTCTGAGGAGGCTACCCTGGAGAACCTGGATTTCAGCTTTATGCCTAAAGGTGGCTTCCAGATTCTCTCTCCAGCACTTTTCTATGTTGTTGGTATCCACATGTACCAAGACAGCTGGTTTTTCTTCAGCATTTCATGCCTTCCTGTCACCCAGCTATCTACATGCTTAATGATTGAATCACCAACTAAAACGGCCATCCTAATCCTTCATTCCTAGGCCCCTTGAAACACATCATCGGTGCAAAAGGATATTGCATTCTTTGGAGAGCAGGTCCTGGCTACAGGATCACTTCCTGTCACACTCAAGTGATGTTCGCCTTCCAAGTGACCTCTCTCCTCCAAAGCAGCACAAAAGCTGCCAGACAGGAGGTGGGACTTCTTTATGATGTCCCTATAGGTCTCCTCTATATTCCTCCGTCTGCTACTCTAGCCTCCGGAGATTGGACTCGTTCTCTGAGTCAGGAGCTCTTTGCATAGAGTGCACACACATCTGACTTCTCACCAAATGGGAGATAATCATACATGTGGCACTCATTTACTTCCTTCTCCAGTATTCATTAACTCTGCTTTCCCTCCTCTTTACCCCAGCATCCAATGTCTGCCAGAGAGATCCAACTGCTACTTAATTCTATCACTGCAGTTTTTCATATGGATCACCATAGTGTATCAAAACACATTCATTTGTTCCATTCTCCAAAATTACTTCTGACTTCTTTCTGTAACCAGTTCTTGCATTATGTTCTTTCCTTATTCAATCCCTTGTAATACCCCACATACATTAAAACCGATTTTTTATCCTTTACCCTGAGTCTCCCTTCACTATACAGTCATTCCTCTGCTCCCTTCAATTCTGTCTTGACCCCTACACAGAACAGATTTCATCTTTCTTCATCTCACGGTGAAGAGTCCAAAGAAGCTACTGCGAACCAGCACCAAATGGCCGCATCTGTCTTTTCTATCCTTTTATTTATTTATTTAGTAGATACTTATATACCGCTACTTCCAGCGATCAGAAGCGGTTCGATTATAATTTTGGGATTTGTCACAAAATCAAGACAGAATATATGGGGCATAGATAGCAAGGGGTATTACACAGCACACATAGTAGGGTCTACAGATCGACCTTAATGAACTTAATGAACTATCATACATTACAAGAGAGATAATCTTCCAATTATTTACATTTTTACATCCATCTATTCAATTCATTTTATTTTCTTGGATTTACATCTGGCCATAGTGACAATTGAATAGATGTGTTTTTAATTTTTTTCTGAAGTCGACTAAGTCTTTAATTGCTCTCAGCTCGTGTGGTAGTTGGTTCCATAAAGTGGGGGCAGAGAAGGATAGTTCACATTTTACAAGATCTTCAGCCCCTTCTTGACCTATTTTGATGCTTCTGTAACTTATGGGGGTACTCTGCATAGCACACAGTTGGGCAAGGAATTCCCTCCATAATATGCAGCATTTTCTATTTTTCCTGCAAAATTTGACACATGCCCCAGAAAGCAATAGCAGCATTACTTATCCATGAAGGGCTGAAAGGAGGGTGTGGCGCCAGCACACATGAGCTGGAACAGCACAATAACCTACAGGGGCTGGAGTGGCGGAAAGGGGGCGAGGGAGGAAGACTGGGGGAGGCACAGAGCCTAGGGGAGTGATGAAGAGGCAGATCCGAGAGGTGAGGTTGAGAGAGCAAACCAGGGAATCAAAAGGCCAGGCCTTATATGCTATTAAGGTACTCATGAAGGAATTCTCCACCAAAAATTTAAGATGCCGCATCTCTGAATAACTTAGAATGCAATACAGAAAAAAATACTCAGAGTTATTCCACTGTGTTATTTGACAGCTAGTGTGCAGACTTCATTTTTTGGCAGCAAGTCTCCCCAACAGAAATGTACATAATCAAGTAGTCAACTGCAAACAAACTTAATTTTGATACTGATCTCACACAAGCATTTTGAATCCCAATCTTTTTATTGTTTATTTTTTTTAATTAATTATACATACAATCACTGGTCCACTTTCACCAACACCACACAAGGGAGCATTCCTTCTGCTCTGTATAAGGAACATGTCAGCAAGCCAAACGGAAACAAGAGCGTGCACATGAATATGAAGAAGAGAACGCCTAACGGCGCCAGCCGCTACTCTGCTGATTCCACATCCTGGTGCTTATATAGGACACAACCCACAAGAGTGTTTGTTGTGATACCCAGACACCTCATTAGAGGGGAAAGCACCCACATGTTCAGGTTTTAACTGAGCACCTCTGCTTCAAATTCTCAACATAACAGCCCCCTACAAAATCTATGCCGATAGTGAACATAGCAAAGTTGATCTATTTCTTTTTACAGTATTTAACCCCCATCACATAGCCATTAAATAAGAGATATGTACATATCCTGAAAAAATTTACACACCCAATTAAAAAGAAATGTACACCACGACAGCTCATAGATTTATGTTTCACACTACCCTGTAATAGCAAATATTTATACAGAGAATTTAAATATTTAAAAACACTATAGATCAGGTTCTTTGTAGCTTTTCCATTTATTTCACAGCGTTACGTCCAGGTACGCTCAGAGGCAATGAGACTGTCTTTCAGACAGATGGGAGTTCTGTGATACTGGCTCTTCATCTGGTCCTCAGGACATCCTTAGTGAACTATGCATTCTGGTGGAGGGCAGGGGGTTCATTTTTAAGATGTAAAAAAAAAAAATGTACCAGTTTCATAAAGGCAACACAGACGCCTATGTGCCTTTCGAAAGTAAGTTCCTAGAAGGATCCTCAGTAATGAATGCAGTCTCTTGTTCAAATTTACGCCTGCTCCATAGGTGTGCGTCATGTACTCTATGCATATATAGATCTATATATCAGTACTTTATAAAAATATGTACACACATTGCAAATGGACCCCTGCTCTATTCAAACACGCATCTAGAAATGTCTACACATGTAAAATATGCTTTCCATGCAAAAAAAAAAGCTTTGTAATATTACCTCCTCATTGTTGCAAATATTTTTTATGCACATTTAGGTATGTCCTGAAAAAAACAGAAGCTGGGGTAGGTGAGCTTCCCTCAAGGATTGCTCTAGAACTTAATAAAAATGGACGATTAATACAATATACACTACTCTATGGTCCCACATCAGGGCCTGAGAAGCACAATCTGCCTTAATAAAGCCTACTCCAATCATGCAAGCAGTAGTATCCACTTCACTGTAAAAAGCAGGAATGGTATGGTAAGACCCAAAGGCCGTCTGGGGAATTATGTCTGCTGTCAGCATGGACGGAGCACATCCCAGAATTATGCAGTCATGGGGGTCGGTAAGGGATTTTAAAAAAAATCATGCAGCCTGAGCATCCTCAATCGATGTTGAAGAGTGTGGCTTCAGAGAAGACTCTCCTAGTAACCATGTGCTAGCTAGACCATATGGGAGTGAAATATATCTTGCCTGAGGGGAGGGGGTGGTAACAGGTGCTTCAGAAAATTCATAAACCTTCATTTTCTTGGAGGAGTATGATCAACACAATGACTATGCTGTCTATTTAAAATCACTGCTTCGGTTCAACCATTCGGGCTTTGGTGGGATCTGAAAGCCCTTTGCATGGTTGATACAAGGGTAAGACAGATTTCAGCTAGGCCCTAGGTGATTGGATTTGGGGTTTTCTTTAGACTTGATTGGGATTCTGAAGCCTTTTAGTCCATTCTGATCTTCTGATTGGTCATCCTGTAGATGATGCTGTCATAGCCAGGGTCCATGTTCCAGAGGCTGTAGGAGATGACTATCACTGCAATAGCCAAGCCAATCATGAGCCATAGAATGATGTTGAAGAGCACAGCATAGTTGAAGTTGTACTGGTATGCCAAGTTATACAGGTTATCTGGGGCATTCTATTCAGAGGGAATGGAAAAGAACAACAAATGAGATATGCACTTATCTGGAGAAAATCAGACACAATCTCTCACAAAATATAATAGGCAGGAAGCTCTCTAAGGCAGTAATATTTATCCGGAAAATGCCTAACTGCAATCATTTTAAATGATTGATGTGAAATAAAACTACTGATGTAGCAAAACTCCAGTTCCAAATATTTTAACCTTCCTAGAACAGGGAGATCAGTTGTTGAGGGAATGAAAAAACATCAGTTGATCTGAAACTGGCAGATAAAGGGGATGAGGAGAGGAAGGACAGTAAAATTAGCAGTAGTGAGAAAGGACCTGTCAAACCATTTTATTAGCTGTGCAGAAATGGCACTAAGCGTGCCCATGAGGTAATGAGGGTGCTTAATGCAGGGGCATTTCAGTCTTTTACTGCTCCTAAAATATATGACAGCCGGCTGTCAGAGCTGAAAGCACTGGCTCTTTCTATCCTTGTTGATAATTTCTTTTTCCCTTATGCAAAAAATATAAAACTGGGGTATCAGACCCTCAGGAATTGAAAACTAATGGCTTGATATACACGGCTTCGCGGTTTTCATTGCAGAGTCCTTAATGAGAGCGAGTCCCCCTGTAGGCCAGTTTAAGAAATTTAAGCATTTGTTTTTGATCTAAGAACCTAAGATCCACCATGCAGTAGGGCAACGCAAGCGATCCATATGGGCATGGTGGATCATCTTACTGCTGAGCTATTAAGAGACATTCCAGAACTGGCACCAAGAACGCACCTAAGGATGTCTTGGTATTCGGAAGGTTATGATATGCCTGGCTTTTGGAGCACAGCTTGTTAAATGTGGTTTGAGAAATACTGGCTCAAGAATCTGAAATGAGCTGGGGGGTTTGGGGTTTGAATATTGTGGGAAGGTGAAAGTAGATTAGAGGGTGGGGGGATGATAGGGGGTAAGGATTAAGGAGTTGAGAAGCTTAAGTATCCCTAATATAAAGGGAGTCATATTGTAGGCTAAGGTGTGTTTTGTTTAATTGGAAATGTATGTGTTGGGAGAGGGATAGTGGGAGACTTGGTGGTTGTGGAGGGTTCATAATTGGCTCATGAATGTAATGTCTTGCTACTTTTAAGACTGTGAAGCCGCCTGTAGGGGTCAATTGGGCATAAAGGTGTGGGACTATGGGTTGGCAGAAATCTGCTTACTGTATTATGTTTGTCTGGGCTCTCTCCTGGAGAGAGTGTTATTCCTTCTGTGGTTACCAGCTTACTCATGCACTCTCTTCACAATCTTGATGCAGCACGTAGCGAACCGCTGGCCAATGTTGGTGAAATCTTTAAAAGCACGGTGACATGAGGTAATATGATTTATCTTGAAATGACTGAGCGAATGTTTGGAGAAGGAAAGAAATATTTTTCCAACCTCATGAATGATTCATATCAATCTTTTCTTATGGACTTAAGTTTATAAAAATATCACCTCCATGACATACATCCTGCTTTCCTTTAAGAATCATGTAAGTATTTGAATGGGGGGGGGGGGTTCCATGAATTTTTTCTAAAAAATTTTTAAAAGATACAAATATTTTACAATGAAATTGGTTATAATAACGTTTGTTATTAAATGTATTCAGAGGGTTTTTTCTGGATTGCCTTGAAAACTACCTTGCTTTGAATTCCAAGGTCTATATTTATGATGATTTTCTGCCTCAGAATTTTTTGGTATTACATTTTTTGAAGTTTGATTGGTGGGAGGAGTTTTTGTTTTGTTTTGTGTTTTTAACTAGCTTCTGACTTTACCTTAATTTTTGAAGGTACTGAAGCGATCCACCGGCTGTGGTTAGATGCAGTGGCCATTAATTTTGATACTGATAAGGTCTCATGGGAGTATCTTTGGTATGTGCTTGAGAAATTTGGATTTGGTAGTGTAGTAATCAAGCGTATTCATTCCAGTACTGTACTAGACATCTAGTGAGGGTTTTAGTTAACAGCTCTGTGACTGAGTTCCCTTTGGTGGGTGGGACTAGACAGGGGAATGGCCCCCTTTTCTCCTGGGCTCCTTGCTTTAGGTATAGGACCTTTAGCTAGATGGTTGCAACAGGATGAAAGAATTCTGGGACTACCTGTGCCTTTTTTGTGGATGACCTAATGGTTCCGCTGCATGAGCCAGTAAGGATGGTGGCGAGAGTTTTGTGGGTTTTGAGAGAGTTTAGGACTTCTTGAGGTTACACATTAATCCGGGGAAGTCCTTGATATTAGATGTGAGGAGTACCTTGCTGGGGATTTCATGTCCTGGAGTCCCCCTATAGTGCACTAGGATATCACTAAAATATATGGGCCTTTGCATCCATGACTTGATGCTGCTATATGGGTTTAATATTTCAACTGTATACCAGTGTCCTTAACAGTGTTAAGCAATTGGCAGGAGTTTCCCCCCATCTTTTAGGTAGGGCGACTTCTTAAAATCATCATTATTACCTCATTGGCTGTATGTACTACAGAATCTTCCCTTGATCATATCCAAGGCTGATCTTCAACACTCAGAGCATAAGGTTCAAGGCTTTTGTAGAAGGGGAGAGACCTCAGCTGCACATTGGAGGGTTGACGGAAGCAATGAAGCTATGGGCATTTGGGGTTCCAGACCTCTATGTATATAATCATCTTAATCCATTTCCAAACCCAGATCTTTATTCCATCTCTGAACTGCAGCCAAAAGCTCCCCTGTCTACTCTTGCTCCCAAAAAAGATTGATAAAACAACGTAGTTACTCCCCTGTAACAGGTGTTTTCCAGGGACAGCAGGAATCAGTACTCACTTATGGGTGACATCGGCACCGACGGAGCTCACGCAGAGCAATTCCCCAGCTTTCAAAGAAAGCCTTTGGGATTGCTGCCACGTATGCATGGTCCTCTTCCCGCCCAAAAGTGCCATCTTGCTCAGTCAGGTCCCAGAGCTAGAGCCCTACTAAGCAGAATGGCAAGGTAAGGACAAAACGTTGTAACTTCTCAGGGGAGGTGGGAGGGTAGTGAGGACTGATTCCTGCTGTCCCTGGAGAACACCTGTTCCTTATCATTCCTCCAGTTCAGTCCTCCACCTCTGGGTTGTGCACCTCCTCTGCAGCATGGAGACTGGACAAGTCAAATTCGTGACATCACTGGATATATCCTGCTGGTCTTCTCCCATCAGCCCCCAGTGTGTCCAGTCTCCATGCAGCAGGAGGATGTAGTGAGCCTAGGTGCTGGGCTCACTAGGGAGAAGTATAAGGAGCTTTACATTCAGATAGATAGTGTTTGGACTTTACTTTGGCTATTTAGCTAATAATAATAAAGTTGATTTTATTTGAGCTTAGTGATATAAAGTTGTTTTAAAAGAAAAAAAAATATTCGGGTTCTTTAAGGTATCAGGCTAGAACGGGAGGATTCCTCTCTTCTCCTCTTCAGCCTATTTCTGTGATCCGGCCAGCCCTCCCCTCCAGGACTGTGCGGGGGGGGGGGGGGAGTTGAGCAGTGGCGGTGGACAGCTCCTCCTGCTTTGATTTCAGGCGATGATCATCGCAGGAGCCGACGTTTGTTGCCTCTCAGCGGCGGCTGCTTGGAGAACGGTCCCTGGCAACTGCGCTGATCGTAGGACACGCCGTTAGAGCGGACAGTAGTTAAAGAAGTGGAATCTGACTGCCGGGTGAGGAGGTGAGTGCCCGGGGGGGGGGTTCTGGATTCGGGGCAGTCTTGGGCCGACGCAGATCCCGGCAGCCTCAGTTTAGACGGGAACGCTCAGGCCCTCGAGGCGGCTCTTCCCGCGTTTTCTCCTAGCGGGGACCTTTTGGTCTAGAGAACCACCACATTTGGGTATTTTGCTTCAGGGCATATGCGTTTTTAGTATATATGTGGGCTGTTTGCTGTGAGAGTCATGTTTAATCTTTAAAAAAAACAAAAACACAACACATTTCTTTTTGAATTAGATGAATTGGCTGTTTATTGGAATAGAAAGTGGCTTCTAGGACCAGAGGGTGCCTTCTTCAATTTTTAGACGAATTTGATTCAATTGTTTGGAAGAAAAAAAAAAGTGGTTTATTTTATTTTATTTTACTTTTGGGTAATATTGCCTCTATGCAGTGTTTTATCTGCATTAAGTGCTGGTATTGCTTGTCTGGTACCTTCGCGCCCACAGTGCTCAGTATGTGGGGCGTTTAGAGTCGCAGTATCTGAAACGGTGCCTGTCGAGGCTGTGTGACACAATCATCTACTATGAAGCAGGTTATTCAAGACAAGGAGGGGGAAGGACTTCAAGACCCTTCTAGTGATGAGGGGGTCTCTTCCCAACAGTCTCATCCCACACCCCGGCTGGATATTCCAGCGGAGGAGCTTACCGGAAGTGTCTGCCCTGCATATAAGCCCACCTAGTGTGGCGTTTTAGCTTGTTCTGCTGTCTCCTGCCTTGCTTTGCATTGCTTGCCTGTTTGCTGCTCTCCTGCTGTTGCTGACGTCTCCCTTTTGCTCCTCCCGGGTAATTGCCCATCCTCGACGTACCTGGAAGTGGCTGCCCTGCATATAAGCCCACCTAGTGCGGCGTTTAGCGGCGCAGACGTGCTCCTTGGTCGAGCTCCTTGGGGCGAGTCCGGGGGCGAGATCTACAGCTTGCTGTCCCTTGGTCTACCCTGCTCTTTGCAAGATCTACAACCAGTTCCTGCTGTTCCTAGCTTGTTTTCACGCAAGGGTGCTCCTGCTATCGACAGCCGGTCCTCATTGCTTTCTACGCTGTATTTGCTTATTGCATTTTGTTTCATGTCTGCTATTCCTGTTATGTAGGGTTGTAGGCCTCCTTCCTCCCTTCCCTCTCCCGCTCTAGCCGATATTGCTACATGCCGCTCTCTGAATCTTATCTCCTGTCCTTTATCCCGGCCGCTTTCTTTGCCCTCTTCTGGTCTTCCCTCCCCCTCCCAACTTCTTCTCCTCCAATTATCTCTGCTAAATTGTCGCTCCCTTCGTTCTAAGACCACGCTCATTCATGATCTCATATTGCAACATTCCCTGGATATTTTGTTTTTGACTGAAACCTGGCTTAGGGATGGAGAAGAGCCTCTTTTGAATCGCTGCCTCCCCTCAGGGTTCTCCTTTTTTGCAACATCTCGTCGAGGCAGGCCTGGTGGGGAGGTTGCAGTGATCCATTGCTCCTCCCTTCCCCTACGCGAGGTTCTTCCCCTCCCTCTCCCCTACCCTGAGGCTCTCCTGCTTCTACTAGAGTCCTCATTCCCTTTGCACATCCTACTTCTCTATGTGCCCCTTGCCCTGTCCTCTCCTTTGTGGGATTCTGTTCTCTTGGCCCTGTCTGAAGCTTCCCTTAGGTATCAACATCTTTTGCTTCTCAGTGACTTTAATGTGCATGTTGATTCCCCCTCTTCCCAGCGTGATTTTTCCTTTCTTTCCCTGCTTTCTGATCTTTCCTTACATCAACATGTCCAAATTCCTACTCATTCGGCCGGTCACACCTTGGATCTAGTGATCTCCCGTTCACACTCGTCCACCACCCTTTCTTCTTTCTCTTCCCAGCCCCTCCCATGGTCCGATCACTTTTGCATATCCTTTACCCTTTCATGCCCCATCTCCCCCCCTCTGCCTCTGCCGTCCTACCCTCTACCCATCTGAGTCGTCGCTATACGCCTGACTCACTTCACCAGTTCCCCCCCTCGGATAAGCTTTTCCCTGATAACTTCCATCTGCTCCCAGTTGATCTTCAGGCCCAGTGCTGGGACACCACTCTCACATTTGCTCTAGACAAGGTTGCACCCTTTCGTCCCCAAACTATCAGGCGTTGTCGCCCCAACTCTCCTTGGTATCATCCAGGGCTCCGTCTCCATCGCTCTTACCTTCGGCGTTCTATTCGCCGTTGGCATAAGCACCCTTCCCCGGCTTCTCTGTCACACTTTCGAAACTGCCACACTCACTATCATTCTTTGCTGAATGCAGCAAACAGGATTATTTTTCTAAGCTTATCTCCTCCTCAACTAACTCCACACGTCAACTCTACCGCGTCCTTCACTCTCTCTCTGCAACGTCATCATCCCCCAGTATCGCACCTCCTATCTTGCCTTCCTCTAATAATCCCACCCCAGCTACCCTGGCCTCCTACTTTGCCGACAAGGTTCTCACCATTCGCCGGCTTTTCCCTTCTTGTCCCCTCCCCCTCTCTGCCCCTCCCCCTCTTTCCCCAGCACCGTCCGCATCCCAGTCCTCTCCTCCCATCTCCCCTCTCTCGTACTGCTGGTCTGCTTTTCGACCAATTACCCTTTCCGAATTGTCCCTTGTTCTTTCTAAGACCCGGAAAACCACTTGTCCGTCTGATCCTATCCCTTCACAATGGATTTCTGAACCCTCACTGGCCCTGCATCCTTTGGTTCTTTCTATTTTCAACGCTAGTCTGTCCTCTGGCTCCTTCCCCTCGTCTTGGAAACATGCCCTGATACGTCCCCTTTTGAAAAAACCCTCACTGGACCCTTCCACTTTATCTAATTGGCGCCCTGTATCTAATCTTTCCTATCTCTCCAAGCTTCTAGAAAGATTGGTTTTCTCTCAACTTTCTGCACACTTAGAGGATTCTTTGGTTCTTCGCCCCCGTCAATCCGGTTTCCATCCTGGGCACAGAACTGAATCTATTCTTATTTCTTTTCTTAATGAGTTGCATGTCGCTCACGACAAGGATTCCATTTCTGTAGCTGTCGCACTTGATCTTTCCTCTGCTTTCGATGTTGTCGATCACCGCACCCTTCTGCTCAGGCTCAGTTCTATCGGTCTCTCTGGTTCAGTTCTTCATTGGTTTCATTCTTTTCTCTTTAATCGTTCCTTCTCTGTCCTTTCCGGTTCTGATTCCTCCTCCCCGACACCTCTTCATTGTGGTGTCCCCCAGGGTTTTGTTCTGGCCCTCCTATTGTTCAATATTTTCTTGGCTCCCCTTGCTTTACTTATACAGCAGCACGGTATCTCTGCATACTTCTATGCAGATGATATCCTTCTCCTTTTTCACACCTGTTCACTCACGCCGGATATCGGTCCTCTTGATGTCTGCCTTTCTGCGGTTTCTTCCTGGTTCTCAGATAACCTTTTACACGTCAACCTGTCCAAAACTTCGGCAATCTGGTTCACTGCTGGTGCCTCCATTCCCTCTCTTGCTCCGTCTCTTCCTGCTGGTCCCATTCCCGTGGTCACGTCTTTGCGCTATCTCGGTGTCACCCTGGATTCTGCTTTAACCTTCAAAGACCATGTCTCCTGTGTTGTACAACGCTCCTTTCACACTCTACGACAACTCTGCGCAGTTCGGCCTTTTCTTTCCTCCTCTTCTCTGACCACACTTCTCACTTTGGTTGTCTCCCGGTTGGATTATTGTAACACTTCTCTGGCCGGTCTTCCACTTACTCAGCTTCGTCGCCTTCAGCTAGTTCACCACACTGCAGCCCGTCTTCTGACCCACACTCCTCGGTCCGCTCACATCACTCCTCTGCTTATTCGTTTACACTGGTTACCTATCCCTTTTCGTATACAGTACAAGATTCTGATTTTCGTTCACAGGTCTTTGCACACTGGTGTTCCACTATCTTTCTAATCTGGTTCAGCTTTACTGTCCTTCCAGAGTTCTTAGTTCCCTTCATGCTAATCGTCTCTTTCTACCACCTCCCTCCCAGGCTCGTCTCGAATCTACTCGTTCTTCTGCTTTCTTTTTTCTTGGCCCCCGTCTCTGGAACTCATTGCCACTCTCGCTACAGTTGGAACCTTCTTTTCGCACTTTCAAAGCTAATCTTAAGACTCACCTCTTCTGCACAGCCTTTGATCTTCCTCTTCCCCCTCCCCCTGCAATTACCTGACTGTTCACCTGCCCTTTGCCCTTTTTATTTCTAATATTATTGTTGTACTGTTTCTTTGCTGTCCCTTTATCTTAAAAGAATTGGCGTTCCTTTCCGTTTCTTTTTTTTTTTTTATCAGTAGTTCCGTTTTTGATTTTATTGTAAACCGCTGCATGCCTAATTGGTTTAGGCGGTACAATAAATTTTAAATAAAGATAAAGATACTTCGGTGCCGGACGCATTTACGGGGGCGGTACTTGGGGGGTTTTCCCAAGATTTTGTTGTGGTAATGCATCAGGCTTATTTCTTGCGGCAACAGGCTACGGGCTCCGATCCCTTGGTGAGGGGGATGGCAGGACCGATGGCCGGCCCTGAAAAGGTGGCAGTGGTCTAGGGGGATCTCTTAAGAGTCCTAGACCTATGGAAGTTCAGTCATGGAAGGACAGGTTGGTTGGAAGGAGAAGCCAGTCCTGGAACCGGAGTCTCAGTTCACTGAGTGCTTAAACAGATGAGCCAGAATGAAGGGGATTTGCTAGATTCGGGGTGGAGGGGAGTAAGGTCTATGAATTGACTTTACCCCTTGGTCGATTTAGAGGAGGAGATGTTTCGGACTCCTCGTTTGGATTCAGCGGTGCTGCGGTCACAGAAAAGGCAACTACCCCAGCTGAGGGCAGTGTGCGGCCCTGAAGGCCGTGCAAGATAGAAAACTGGACGTGTTGTTGAAGCTTTTAAGGTCAATGCTCTGGCGCTGCCAACCTCTATTTATGGGGCTTGGGTTGCAAGAGCTTGTATGAGATGGTCTCAGCGTCTGCAGCAGTCGGTGCAGCAAGCGCAGGAGTGTTTATCAAATGAGACACGAATGGGTTCCAGTTCGACTTACTTAGCAGATGTTCACTATGGTTTGATCAGAGCCTGAGCAAATAGTATGGCTTCGCTAGTTGCCGCATGCCGTTTCTTTTGGCTAAGGACTTGGGCAGCAGATATTTCCTTCAAATCACGACTCAGTAAACCTCCGTTAAAGGGGAAGTTGTAGTTTGGAGAAAACTTGGACAAGCGTGTCAAAGATTTGGGGGAGCCTAAAAGAGGTCGCCTGCTGGAAGATAGACATAAGCAGGGTCGAGGGCAGGCGGCAAACCGAGCTCAATTTCGAGACTGTAGACACTTTCGGACCTCTCGGTTGGGAGGTTTTCAGAGAGGGAGATTTACCGCGCGAGGTCAAGATTTCAGGGCTTTCGAGGAGCGGGAAGGGACGTAGTGGTTCCTCTTCCGCGACCCTCAGAAAGCCACAATGAAGTGAGGCAGACCCAGACAGGGGTACAGCCGATAGGAGGGCAGCCTCGGAAGTTCTTACTGCCTGGCTCCAGATAATATCCGTTCAGTGGGTGTTAGAGATCATTCGCGAAGGTTACGCACTCGAGCTCTCTTAAGTAGCGGATTCGTTGGTGCCTTTCCCTGCAGGGGGCAAGAGGAATAGTCTGCAGTACGGGAGACGTTAGTTCGTCTTCTACAATTAGGAGCAGTAGGGCTGGTGGCTCAAGAGTCATACAGCGTCGGTCGCTACTCTATTTATTTCGTAGTCCTCAAAAAAGAAGGGACTCTCCGTTCCATTCTAGACCTCAAGGGTATAAATCGATGTCTTCAAGTACCGCATTTCTGAATGGAAACCTTGCGAGTGGTAATGGTGGCGGTACGACAAGGAGAATTCTTAACATTTCTCGATCTTACCGAGGCCTAGATGCACATTCCGTTCAGGCCAGCCCTTTAAGAGTTCCTAAGGTTTGCGATACCGCAGGGTCATTTTCAGTTGCAGGCGTGACCCTTCTGGTTGGCGACAGCGCCACGCACTTTCACCAAAATCTTGGTGGTAGTGGTGGCGACCCTGCGAAAGGAAGGAATATTGGTTCATCCTTACCTCGACGACTGGTTAATTTGCGCAAAATCAAGGGCCGAGAGTATCAGGCGGCGGGCGGCATGGTGCAGTTCCTGCAAAGTCTCGGCTGGGTCGTCAACATAGCCAAGAGCCATTTGGTCCCGGCACAGGTTCTGGAATACTTAGGAGTACGTTTCAATACTCAAGGGGGAGCAGTGTTTCTGTCAGACCTGCAAGCCGAGGCTCTGCGGGATCAGGTTCGCAAGTTTTTAAAGACTCCAACGTCGACGGCCTGGGACTACCTTGTGTTCTGGGAACCATGGCCGCAACGATACACGTGGTATTTTGGGACGGAGCACATTGCAGAGGGTTCTACTTCGGTGTTTGTCGCGCCAGAACAGTCTGGAAAAAAAAAGCGACTTTCCTGTCCGTGGAAGGTACGCAGAGCAATTCAATGGTGGCGGGGCCCAGGAAAGGTGGGAATGGGCATACCACTTGAGCAACCACAATGGCTTCTGGTGTTGTCGGACCCAAGTCTTGCAGGTTGGGGGGTTCATTACGGGGATCTTTTTGCACAAGGAGCCTGGATCGAGAGGGAGGCCAAGTGGTTGATCAGCCATCTGGAATAGAGGGCGGTAGCGCTACCGCTTCAAAACGTTCGAGTCCTCAGTGCGGGGTCGAGTGGTGCAAGTGCTCTCAGACAATGCCGCAACGGTAGCTTACCTCATTCAGCAGGGAGGCACAGGAAGTGCGGCTATGGAAGAAGCGGAGATTATCTTTGCTTAGGTGGAGCCTCGACTTCAAGCGCTGTCGGCAGCACATATCGCGGGAACGGACAATGTGACGGTGGATTTCTCCGCAGAATGTGAGTGGATGACGGCGAGTGGGAGCTTTGTCCACAGGCGTTTGCTCAGATAGTCGACAGATGGGGTCTTCCTGGTATGGACCTCATGGCCACGTTCGTGTCGGCCGAAACAAATAAATTTTTCGGTAGTAGACGAAAGAGAATGTCAGAAGGTATCGATGCCTTGATGCAACAATGGCCCACACAGGGTCTACTGTACGTCTTTCCCTTTTGGGCTCTCATAGGTCGAGCGATTCAGCGCATCGAAGCTCATCAGAGGAAAGTAGTGTGGATAGCACCAGATTGGTCATGACCTCCCTGGCGTGCCGATCTGGGGCGACTTCTGGACGGGTGTCCTTGGTGGATGCCAGCAATAGTGGATCTGCTGAAGCAGGGTCCTCTAAGAATGCCTCACGTAGATCGCTTCTCGCTTATGGCTTGGCCATTAAAAGGGTTAGGTTAAGGGAGGAGGGTTATTCCAGTGCAGTCATTGCTAAACTACTGCTGGCCCGAAAGAAGTCTACATCCTTGGCATATGTGCGTGTATGGCATATGTTTGAGGTCTGGTGTGAACGTCATCAGGTCCGGCCAACCTTGGTGACAGTCCCTATCATTTTGGGGTTTTTGAAGACGGTTTTGGTAAGGACTGGACGGCCAGTTCCTTAAGGTTCAGCTCGCAGATCTGTCTTGCTATAGAGGCAAAGTCCAGGGAGTGGCCTTGGGCTCGCACATCGACAGGGTGCGTCTCTAAAGTGGGGTCTAGGCTACGTCCTTATCGCAGAGTAATGGTGCCTCCGTGGGCTTCATTTTGGTCTTAGGGGCATTATCTACAGAACCCTTTGAGCCTTTGGATCATGGTATAGTCAAGGATTTTTCCTTAAAGACAGTGCTTTTAGTGGCCTTCTGTTCAGTACGGCGAGTTTCGGAGCTACAGGTGTTTTCCTGCCGAGAGCCGTTTTGTCCTTTCTAGGGAAAAGGTAGTGTTGCGGTCAGTGCCGTCGTTTTTGGCCAAAGGTAGTTTCTCCTTTTCTCGTGAATCAGTCAGTTTCGTTGCCGGTATTGGGAGCATCGGTGGAGAACGTCTCAGACCGTAGTCTATATCGCTTGGTCATAAAGAGGGTCCTGCATCAATATTTCAAGGTCTCAGAGACTTTTCATAAGTCGAAACGCCGATTTGTTTTGTTTGAAGGTCCCCGTAAAAGGAGAAGTGGCAGCTAAAGCTTCAATTTCCAGTTGAGTCCCAGAAGCAACAGCATCAGTATATATTTTGCAAGGGCATCAGGTGCCGGTGGGGTTAAGGGCTCACTCTGCTAGGGTGCAAGCGACGTCTTGAGCACAAGCGACGTCTTAGGCGGAGCACAGTTTGGTTCCACCAGTGGAGATTTGCAGAGCGACCACTTGGTCGTTCCTTCATACATTCGGTAACCACTATCACCTGTATGGTCAGGCAGCGAAGGATGCCTGTTTCGGTCGGCAGTATTGCAATCCAGGTGGAAAAGTCCCTCCCAATGATTACTGCTCTGTTACATCCCAGAGGTGGAGGACTGAACTGGAGGAACGATAAGGAAATGGAAATTACACTTACCTGGTAATTGTTGTTCCTTGAGGAACTCCAGTTCAGTCCTCATTCCCGCCCGGGGATGGTCAATGCAGAGATTGGTTTCTGTTTGGGGGGAGTACTAATCACAAAGTGTGTAAACACACGGTTAGTCTCGGGATCGCTGTGATTCTTTTACTCTGTCTTTTCTCTTCTTTCCGTCTTATGCTGTTCAGGGGTAGAAGAGAAAGTGCAAGAAATAGTTTTCTCCTTACCGGAAGGGATTTTATTTTAGAAGTTTAGTTTAGAAATTTCAAGTTGAATTTAAAGTTGGAATTAATACTATAGCTACTTATTTGTTGCTCTTTTGAGTCTGCTTTGTCAATAGTTCACTGGGGGCTGATGGGAGAAGACCAGCAGGATATATCCAGTGATGTCACGAATTGACTTGTCCAGTCTCCATGCTACAGGAGGAGGTGCACAACCCAGAGGTGGAGGACTGAACTAAAGTTCCTCAAGGAACAATTACCAGGTAAGTGTAATTTCCATTTACAGGTGAGTAACTAAGCTTTCTCCAAGAACAAGCAGGAAGTCAGTCCTCACTTATGGGACTCCCCAACTACAGGCTACCGAACCTGTAAGCCAAAAATGCCTCTGCAAAGCCATGAGCAGAAGCCGATGTCCGAAGGGAGCCCGAGTCTTCAGGTCCTCGAAGCAAAGCTCTTGGCAGCCTCAAAAGGGTCAGAGGGCAGGAATTGCTTATACCACGAACAGACCATAGTCCTGGTGGACTCCCTCTCCAGGTGAATGTATTTGCTGAAGACCAGGTCACCGCCTGGCCTATGTCCGTCAGAGGCACTGAGTGCAGCAAAGCCACTGACGCTGTCTTGGCACGGATGCCGTGCACGGTGACCTGATGATCCAGCGGGGCGCCCGCCTTCGCCTAGGTGAAGGCGATGTAATCTGCCATCCAAATGGAAAGGGTGCACTTGATGACTGCCAGCCCCAAGCGGTTGGGATCATAGGTGATGAAGAGCCGGGCGGATCTGCAATGTCCTTGGGTGCGTTGCAGATAGAAGGCGAGAGCCCTCTTGTAATTGAGGGTATGCAGGACCTCCGATGCCCGGTCGGCGTGAGGTCTCGGAAAGAAAGTCAGCAAGACCACCTCCTGATTGAGGTGGAAATCCAATACAACCTTCGGTAGGAACTTGGGATGGGTGCAGAGGACCAACCTGTTCCTGTAAACCTGGTGTAGGGGGCCTTGGCTATGAGGGCTTGAAGTTTATTGACTCACCGCACCGAGGTCAGTGCCACCAGGAAAATCACCTTTCAGGAGAGGTGCTGGAACGAGCATGTCATCATCAGCTTGAAGGGCAGCCACGTCAGCTGCATTAGCACGATGTTCAGGTCCCATTCCACTGGTGGAGGCTGGATGGGGGGTTTGGAAAGCAGGAGGCCCCGCATGAAGCGGGAGACCAGAGGCTGGCCCAAGAGGGGTTTCCCTTCGACGGGCAAGTGGTTGGCCGAAATGGCGCTCAGGTGAACCCTGACCGAATTGGACCAGTCCCACCTGCGAAAGGTGGAGAAGGTACTGGAGAACCCAATGGGTGGAGCAGGAGAACAGGTCGATCTGGAGCTCGGAGTACCAGATCGAAAACCGCCACCACTTCAGGGCATAGGCTCAGCTTGTCAAGTCTTTCCTCGAAGCAAGAAGGACGTCCTCAATCTCCACCGGGAGGTACAGCAAGGCTAAAGAGACCTGTTCAGCTGCCAGGCTGTCAGGGATAGCGAGACCAAGTTCGGATGAAGCACCCACCCCTCCTCTTGCGTCAGCAGACTGGGGGCAATGTCCAGGGGAACTGGAGGCTCTGACAAGAGCCGGAGTAGAAGCGGGAACCAAGGTTGTTGAGGCCACGAAGAGGCCATGAGTATCACTGAGGCTCGGTCTCGCTGGATCTTGTGGAGGGTCCTCACCAGGAGAGGAGGGAACACATATAGCAGCTCGGAGGTCCAAGACAGGAGGAATGCATCCGGGGCCATCCTGCTTGGGTGTGGTGTTGGCCTACAGGAATGGGGGAGCTGCATGTTCGCCGGGCTGGGGAACAGGTCCATGGACGGAGTCCCCCAATGGCGGAACAGGTGGAGAGCCACCTGTAGACTCAGGCACCACTCATGTGGGTGGAGAAGCCTGCTGAGCCTGTCTGCAAGGATACTGTCTTAGCCTGGGAGGTAGACAGCTCTTAGGGTCATGTCTCAGCACACTGCGAAGGAGCAGAGGACTGCCACATGGCAGAAGAGGTGGGAGCCCGTGTCCCCTTCCTTGTTGATGTAGAACATTGCGACTATGTTGTCGATCTGCATGAGCACTGACCTGCCCCTCAGGTGGCGCTCGAAGACCTTAAAGGCCAACTGGAACGCTCAAAACTCGAACAGGTTGATCTGCTGATGAGATTCCTCAGGCGACCATCGTCCCTGGGTGCAGAGGCGGCCGCAGTGAGCTCCCCAGCCCAACAGCGAGGCGTCCGTCGTCGAGATTTATTTTTATTTATTTAACAGGTTTTATATACCGCTTTATCATTTCAATCAAAGTGGTTTACATTGGAACTCAAACTTGGTAATGTACATTAAATAAGGACATTGATAACTTGGATTTTTATTTATTTTTTTTATTTTTTATTTATTTATATTATTTCTCTACCACGCTCTTTAAAATCAGCGCAGTTTACATGTAACAATTTGTACAAAGCAGCGGAGCAAGCGATGCACATTACAGAGAATAGGTTTATACAATTTGGGTTTAACAGGGGTAACTATGTACAACTGAGCTGTTCGTCTACAGGTATGCCACAGGTATGGCTGTGGAGTACACGACACTCTGAACTACATACATTTTCAGTTATACACAAGTTTGGGCAGTCGTATTCAGACTGTGGGTATGTTATCATGCCCTGGGTGTGTCGGTGGTGTCATTGTGGTGGGTGGAGGGTAAGCTTGGTTGTGCTGTTTCACTGGGCAGGGAGTAATGTAGGAGGAATAGATGGTGTTTCAGTGCCTTCCGAAATTGGGCGAGGTCAGTTATTGCCCGGATGGAGGTTGGGAGGGCATTCTAATGCGTAGGTGCGTAAAATACAAATGTTCTATTCTTTGCTGCCTGGGAGCATTTTGTTATTGCTCTAGGGATTACGAGTGTTTGCAGTGAATGACCTTCTGGCCCGGTTTGCAGGCATGGGGAGGATAAGGTCTGTTAGAGAAGTGGAGGATTGATTGTTGATGGCCTTTCTGAGTCAATGGGGGGTTAAGTGACTTGCCCAAGGCCACAAGGAGTGCTAGTGGGCATCAAACCCTGGTCTCTGGATTCCCAATCCAATGCTCACCATTAGGCTACTCCAAGATGAGTTCGTGCGGATGAGTCTGGAAGGGCATGCCCCAAAGGAGGCTCTGGGGGTCCTGCCACCAGACTAGGGACTCGACTAGGCTGTGAGACACCTGGATGGGGTCCCAGAAGTGGCCGGAGGCCTGGGTCCATTGCGCCCGGAGGCATGGGGAACAACGTGCACCATCGAGGCCATGTGTCCCAGGAGACGCAGCATGACCCGCGCCGAGACTATGGGCCAACCCTGAACCTCAGCAGCCAGAGCTCAGGGTCGATCCATGCATGCTCGAGGGAGAAAAGCGGTCACACGCTCTGTGTCGAGAAGAGCGCCGATGAACTCCAGGGTCCGCACCGGTATGAGGTGGGATTTGGAGTAGTTGATCAGAAACCCGACGCACTCGAAGAGGAGAACTGTGCGCGACATCAAGAGCTGAGCCTCCTCTGCTGAGGTGCCCGAGACGAGCCAATCATCTAGGTAAGGGTAGACTGATATGCCCTGCAGCCAGAGGTGAGCTGTGGCCGCCGCCAGGCACTTGGTGAAGACGCGTGGTGCAGACGTGAGCCCGAAGGGGAGCACTCTGTACTGGAAGTGCTCTCTCTGCACCTTGAAATGCAGGATACCTCCTGTGCTTGGGGTGGACAGGAATGTGAGTGTAAGCATCTCTGAGATCTAAGGAGCATAGTCAATTGCCCTGCTGGAGGTAGGGCAGCAGGACGCCAAGGGATAGCATTTTGAACTTCTCCCACACCAGAAATTTGTTCAGGTTCCTGAGATCGAGGATGGGGAGGAGGCCCCCCATCCTCTTTGGAATGAGAAAGTACCGGGAATAAAATTCCCAACCCCGGAGGTGCGGTGCGACCCTTTTGACTGCCTGCTGACCAAAGACATTGTTCAACTCTTGCTGCAAGCAAGCCTGGTGCGAGGGAAACTGGGTAGGCTCTGACAGAGAGAAGGGAGGAGGGGATCTGTCCAGGCGAAGACGATACCCATCCTAAATCACCTGTAGGACCAGGTGTCCAAAGTGATAGCTGCCCATTTGGTGCCAAAATGAGACAGGCGTCCTCCCATGGGCAGAAGCGACCCCAGGGGGCGAGAGGCTATGCTTTCAGCATCACAACCTCGGTGCTGGCTGGGGTAGCACAGGTGGCTGGGCCTTGGGCCTCTTAGGCTTCTGGTGACCCTGAGCAACCCTTTGC
Organism: Ichthyophis bannanicus; assembly: GCA_033557465.1. Lineage (NCBI taxonomy): Eukaryota > Metazoa > Chordata > Amphibia > Gymnophiona > Ichthyophiidae > Ichthyophis > Ichthyophis bannanicus. The sequence goes on along the minus strand of CM066035.1, from coordinate 919,772,516 downwards.
CCTGAGCGCTGGACGCCGGCGCGGGGGCAGATGGATATCACCGGTAGGGGAGCCCTTTCCTTTGGAAGAAGGGCTTTTTGGTGTGCTGCTTCTTCCATGGAAGCGAGGATGTTTTGCGAGAAAGACGGGTACGAGTCACAAATTCCGTCTTGATCTCGGCTGCCTTGTCTTCCATGGGCTTGCCGAAGAGCTTTTCACCAGGGCAGGGGACATCTCGGAGCTTCTCCTGGACCCACTGCTCAAGGTCCAAAGATTGGAGCCATGCCTGGCATCGGGCTACGATACCCGCCACCGCTACATGGACGGAAGATTCGAACCAGTCGTACGCGGCATGGGAAAGGTATTATGAGCAGTCTGCGACTGACCTCAGGAGGGACTGGAACCTGAGGAGGTGGTCCCCATCCAGACCTGAGCTCCTTGGCAAGGTCATGCAGGAACATACCCATATACAATTGGTATGCCTGAATGCAGCATGCCAGCATAGATCCCTGGGTAAGCTTTGCGCCCGAGGGCGTCTAGGGCACAGGATTCCCTGCCAGGCAGGACCGAAGAATGTAACTTTGGACTCTTCTGTTTACACACAGCAGATTCCACTACCATGGAGGTGTGAGGAAGTTGGGTCTTCCGAAACCCTGGGCCACGCTGGACCCTATACATGGCATCGAGTCTCCTACTAACAATAGGGACCGATGCAGACGTTTCCCCACATGCGGAGAAGTAGCCGGGATAGAATGGATGGTATCAGAACCGTAAGAGACTCCCTGTGTGGAGACTCGTACTGCAAGATGTCGAGTTCTTCTGCCCTCGGCTCCTCCTCAGTCTATGTTGGCAGGTTGAGGGCCCAAGCCATATCCCGCACAAACGCCAGGAAAGAGGTGTCCTCTGGTGGCGACCGCCTTTGCGAGGCGGGGATGGGTCAGAGGGGAGATCTCTGTGGGTGCGGGTTTCCGGGAAAGTTCCCCTGTCCGATTCCCAGCCTGAGAGGTCCAAGGAGGACTCGAAGTCAAGCTGGTCCCCGCATCCTCTGGCTGAGGCCCGCTTGGAGCCGGAGGCACTGGCTCTGGAAGACCTCACCCCCGAAGAACAGGACGGTGAGCAAGACTAATGCAGAGGACCCTCACGAGGCCCACAGCGCTTGGGGGTTTCCAGGGCAGTTGTCAGGACCCCAGTTGGGTGACCCTTGGTCTCGAGGCACAAGGCAGCGGTGCTGGGCAAGAGCACCTGCTGGGCAGTGAGGAAGGCAGAAATGCTGCGCTCCAGTGCCAGCATCCGGAACTGGGTCCCTGCAACGCCGATGTTACCGGGTCTGGCGTGGAGGAGGAGAGGGGGTCCTCACCGGGATGACCCTCAGAAGACTGGACGCCATCGCCAGAGGCCTCCGTGTCCATACGAGGAACTTTGAGGCCGCTCCTTGTCCAACCGTTAGGAATGCCGGGGAGGGCTAAGGGAACGAGCACAAGACCGCTTGCGCTTATCCAGAGGCCCTGACAGCGACTTCAAGGTCATCTTCTTCCGCCGTTCCACCTTGGGCAAACCGTGATCGGCGTGAGGCCTAGGCTGCAGGATCACTGCGGGGGACCCCACCAGCAGTGGATCGGAAGGGCAAGATGCCACTGGGGATCACGGAGCTGCCTTGAGAAAAATGTCGGACTTCTGCTTGCGGCTGAGCAAGACCTTAGCAGACATTTTCTTGTAGAGTGAGCAGAGCTCCAGGTTGTGGTCAGCTCCAGACACCGTAGACAGCAGTCGTGGGTGTCCGTGAGAGACATTTTTGGAGCATATGTCACACTTCTTAAATCCGGTGGCCATAGCGGCAAAAAGGGCCCCTGCAAGGTTGAAAACCCTCGAGGCCAGTGGTTGGAGAAAAAAGGCCCAACAGAAAAAACACTAAGGAATAAAGAAAAAGGGATCCCCTAGCCCACAGCTGAAGCAGGAGTGAAGGGGAGGAAGGGAGAGGACCGGTGCAACCAGAAAAAAAGTGGCCAAAGGCCAAAGTCAAAAATCTTTTTCCGAGGGATGAGGACGTATATCCGAAGGGCTCCGTGGAAAAAGGGAGATTGAGCAAGATGGCAGCAATCCCAAAGGCTTTCTTTGAAAGCTGGGGAATTGCTCTGTACGGGCTCTGTCGGTGCCAATGTCACCCATAAGTGAGGACTGACTTCCTGCTTGTTCCTGGAGAACATGCGATCTCCCCTTGGAGCTTAAGTTCCTGTAACACAAGTCCATCAAATTTCTTCTCCATCGCCACATCTGGCAGAGGTTGCGCCTTCAAATCAAGGTACTGGCAAACCTACAAGTATCCATAAAACTCCTTACAGCTCTGAATGAACTCCCACTGCAATGATGCAAAGCTCTTGAAAGAAACTCCATCCCTCTCTTACAGCCGACCCACTTCAAACAACCTTGTCTCCGCCAACTTCTGAAAGAGTATGCCCTACATGAGGCGCATAGTCCCCTTTACCTCCAACTCCCACTCGGGGCACCTGGGGATTCAGCCCTAATTTCCGCTGCATCCAAGACCATACCCATCTAGCCCCCTTTAACAACATGGTCTTGCTACATTCACTCGGAAGCTCCCCTTTCAGACCATGAAGCACATAAGAGAGAGTGAGGGGTTTAACTATCTCACCCTCCAACTCCACATCTACAAAAGCGAATACACCTCTCAACCAGCCAAGCACACTTCTTAACAATGATACATTTGTGTGAAAGTGTGCGTGGAGTGAGTGAATTGTTGGCGAGTGAGAGATGGCATGAGATGCATATGAAGATGCTACATAGAACGTTTATGCATCTGAGGAGAGCTGATAGGGCAGAAGTCGTAGATACACCAGACATTGAGAGAGCACATATGTGCACAGTGTGTGGAAATGCCCGAAGGTGATGCAATTGTGGGAAGAGGAATTTATAAATGTGTGTCTTGTGTGCTAGATGTGGATTTGGAACCCAGGATGGAGGTGTGTCTCTGACTAGTGGGAGGACTTACTACTAGAATCAAGGGCGAATGTGCTTTTGGTCTGGAAAGCATGTTTGGCAGTCAAAAGAGCAATCATTCTCTACTGGGTGGGGAACAGGGGAGCCAACTGGGAGAGTTGGCGGTTTTATATGCATCTTTTACTACAGATGGACTTTTGGATGGTGAGGAAAGCAAGCAGAGCTCGGCGCAAGCAGTTTCTCAACATGTGGCGTCCCTTTTTTCAGCCTTCATCCTAGACGACAAAGCGATATCATCAACACCTTGAAAATCTGAATGGATGTAATAGAACTAGGGGGGAGGAGGGATTTCTATTTTGATATGTGCTCAGTTGTGTATAGCAATGTACAAGGAATGTATATTGTATGTGCATATTAGGAAATTAAAACAAAAATGATTTACTATAAAATCATATGGATACTTTTCCTGTACGGTGAAACAGTTTTTGCAAGCTCACGTAAAACAAACCCTTGTGAGAAAAATACTGGAGATGCATATTTACAGTTTCTTTCAGCCTACTGGAGTCTTGGTTATAATGTTTCCTGTATAAGAGCTGCCATGTCATACGGTCTACCCCAGAATGTGGTGAAAGGGGGGCATGTGAAGCGACCCAAGTATTCAGCTCAGATGTGGGAAGTAACGGGCTAGCTTTGTGCACATAGCACCTCCTCTTTCTCTCTCCTCAGCCCTTTTGAGTCTGTCCAGTCTCTGGTGGGGCTTTCCGTGCTTCCTCAGACAGCTGATTTCTTTCCATGTTCCCACTATCTGATCTGCAGAGGTTGGCATGCCACACAACATTTCTGTTAATAAATGTTTGCCTTGGGCTTGAAAAGGTTCAGCAACTCTGGCAAAGAGAAGAGCCAGGCGCTACCAGTCTGAGCTCCAGATTTAAGTAGGCCACATAGAGAGCCATGCATAACTCTACATGTGACAGCCAAAATAACTAACCAAATCACCACTACATGGATTTCTGCTTTCTCCTGCATATAGAGGAAGATGGGGTCTGGCAAGGAATGAAAGGGCAGGATCGAGAGAGGACAACTGCATTTTTAGTGAGGAGCTTAGAATAAGGAAGGAGTAGGAGTCTGCAGGCAGTGAGCAGTGGAGGGAATAGAAGCATTTGCAAGGTGAGGAGCTAGGGCATGTTAGAGAGTGAAGTAGCGGCGGCAGGCGAGAGAAAGGGGCCCCAAGGCAATACAACAGGACCAAGAAGGTGTTCGTTGGAATACATGCTAAACCTATGAATAGCCCACACTGCAACCTGGACTTATCTTCCAGCGCCAGGAAATTCCCAGGTTATAAAACAAAACTAGTAGCGATTAACTGCATGCTGTGTATCATTTACTGAGAGCACATGCTAATACTGTCATTGGGTGTTATCTGCCACAGGGCCCATTAGCAATGCATAGTTAGTAAATGACCGCTTAAGCATGTGTATGCAGGCAAGACCATATCCACTCAAGGCTGGTGGTGTAGGGTTGCTCCCAGAGCCTCCTGACATCATATAGCTACGCTAGTTCAATACACTGCAAGGCTGACAAGTCAAGATGTGCATAAGATCTTGAATCCACTTGTGTGGCAGTACTGATGCATCTGTGTATTCACCAGCTCCAGTATTTCCTAAAGACTGGTTATTTCATTTCAAAATACTTCCCTCCCCTTCCCCCGTACTCACAGTCTGTTTTGACTCAAGGATAGAACGTGTCTTCCGCACAAGGGGAGTCTCGAAGCTCCTCACAGTCACTGCTTCCACCACTGCATTCTTGTCATAGATATGGAACATCTCATCTGCAAACTGAGAGGCAATTAACATTGGTGCACCAGTATATACGAGTGTACGGGGGGGTGAGAGGAAGAGGGGGAGCACCACAGGACCACCTAAGATACATTAATTCTACATGAGCACCACACATGTTCCTCAAAGTATTAGATATTTCAATAAATTCAAAATTACTACTTATTAGCATGGATTCGAGTACCCTGTACACCAAAGCGGCAGTGTTGCGAGTATGAAGGACACGGCCCACATGGAAAGGGGGAAGAACAGCAGGGGCAGGACTTAAACATGGCAACTCTTCAGAATGAATCCAGTGATCTAAGGCCCTGCTCACACAGGGCACAATCACGAGGTCTTCTCCAACCTATATCACAGGCAGATAAACTGCAAACAGTTTTCAAATGATTTTTTTCCAAACTTCTCCATTTAATGTCTTTCCAAACCCAAGCTCAAGGTGCATTACAGTCAGGTTGTACTAAGTAGGTCCCTGCCTGAGCCAGCTTACAATCTAAGGCGATGCAAGTTAAATGACTTGCTCAAAGGCCAGAAAGTGTGTGTCAGCGGGTGGAGGATCGAAATGCTGACTTTTTGGGTTCTCGGCCTGCTTCTCTAACCTCTAGGCTAGTGGTTCCCAAACCTGTCCTGGGGCACAGAAACATGACGGCAGAAAAAGACCACATGACCTATCTAGTCTGCCCTTCCATACCAACCACTACAACAGTCCCCCCCCAACCAGTTGGGTTTTCAGAATATACACACTGAATATGTACGAGAGAAATAAAAATGCAGGAAATGGAGGCAGTGCATGCAAATCTCACAAAGATTTGTTGCGGATATCCTGAAAACTTGACCAGCTCCGGGTCTCCCAGCATATCCCTAATGAACATGCACAAGACAGACCTGCATACAATGAACATAGAATGTAGGCACATCTATTAAGCATATTCATTAGGAAGGACTGAACTTGTGCTCCCTTGATCTACCTTCTGCAAGGATTCTGCTAGGATCTGACGCGCATCCCGAAATTGCTGGGAATCCTCTCCGTAGTGCTTCCCAATCTCCTCCAGGCCAGCCAGCTCCAGAGAGTACAAGTCAGGCGAGTGATCCCTTGCCAGATGTTTGTGTCTAGATAGCTTTAGGGAGAAAAGAACATAGAAAAGTACCATGAAAAATCATGCCTCTCCTCTCTCACCAGCTCACATGCAGGTGTCAGCATTTTCTAATGTCTGCTTTAACCGTTTCCCCTTGTTTTATCCTAGTCCTCCATTTGTCCGTCTTGAATAGGTTTTGTTGAGAAGGGACTGTCTCTTAAGTGTGTATGTCTGGTGCTGCATATACCATGTAACACTATACTAATTTATTTTATTTATTTAACATGATTTGATATAGCACTATTTGAATTGTACATCATGAAGGTTTACAATCATAAAAAGCCCAAGGGCAGCGGTGGTAAATATTTACAATAAAAACAAAACAACAAGGTGACATTTTACTTATCAGTTAATGTCCTTTCCTTGAGTCCTGCTAGACCAGTCCAGTTAAGTGGGTTGTGTTCCCCTACAAGAAGATTGGTGGAGACAAATAACCAATGAAAGGCCCAGGTTTCAATATCATCTCTCCCATGCCTCTATATGCCTCAGCCACCAGAGGTCCCTTCAGTATTTGTCCCAAAGCCCATGAAAAACATGGCAAGCCTCGCACAACCCCAATTGTGGGCAACAAGGAGCAATCAACAGTAAAGAACTATGTACAGACAAGCCTAAAAAAAAATGCTGTTAGTAGAAGATGAACCTGCAGAGTCAAGCATAAAAATCATAGCAGACCCAAGGGTATCGCAGCAGAAGAACAGAGCAATACAGTTCCACAGGCAGGCCTTGGACTAGTCTAGCATGACTCAAGGAAAGGACGTTAACTGATAAGTAAAATGTCACCTTCCATATCATCCTGCTAGGCCAATCCAGACAAGTGGGATGTATCAAAGCTGCAACTCCACAAGGTGGGAAGACAACACAGCAGCTCGCAAACCCTTGAGCTAAAGGCCGTGTCTGCCCGCACGAGAACATCCAAGTGGTACTGCTTGACAAAAGTGTAAAGTGATGCCCATGTCACTATCTGACAAATGTCTGCAGGGCCTACCGAGCTCTGCTCTGCCTACAAGGATGCTTGTGCTCACATAGAGTAGGCACACAAACCCACCGGAACCGGCTGATTCAACGACAGATACACCGAGGAAATGGCCTCCTTAATCCAGCGTCCCAAGGTAGACTTGGCTGCCGTGTCACCTTTGATTGGGCCAGTAAACAATACAAAAAGATGGTTGGACTTGCGAAAGGAATTCATAATCTCGAAGTACCGGAGAAGTACTCTCCAGACATCCACAAGGCAAAGATCCTTATCCTTCCCTGTAGTGAAAATGCGTTAAAGTTGACTACTGATTATGCAGAAGCAGTGAGTTAGGGGTTAATTAAACCGGAGAGTCCTGTACAATTTGGGGAAAAACATCTTCTTGCATTACTACATCATGTGAAACTTATGAGAAGGAGTCTTCATACAAGGATGTAGATAAGGAAAAGCTTCTTCCCATAACAACTGTGCTTGTTCTCATAAAGTGAAAGTCGTCTATCAGAGTTCTGAGCTTCTGAACGATGGGATGGGAGATGCCCCCCCCCCCCCCCTTGAGCATTCTCAGGCGTCTGGCCAGCGTCTTTATTATGTTTAATGGATAGCTGATCCTATTGTGTGTGTGTGTCACCTGATGGAAAATTACTGGTTGCTCATGCAACAGGATAAAATGGGTGCCTTTTTCAGCCAGGGGGGAGAAAAAGGGGCTTCACCTATGGAGTGAGCATGTGCGCAGCCTAGGAGTCTCCCAACTGAGAAGTCTCTCTCTTGCCTGGCTGAATCCGGGACCCATTCAGTCAAAGTGTGGCATGAGATGAAGTTCATGGCTCTGTCGATGATGTATCATTTTCCTGTATTTTGCTGTTTGTAGATAAGTGAATCACCTGCTTTCAAGTTATCTTTTCTAACCCATTATAGGTGAATAAGTGAATTACTTGCTTTCAAGTTACCTTTTCTTTATTTTATAAATAAACTGCTTATCTTTATTCCAAAGTGTGTTGGCCTTTATTTTTTGCACTCCGTTCAATTATCAAGACATTCCCCCAACACACCTCCTTAGAGAAGGAGCCTTTCTGGTCAAATCTTTCAGAGTATATTAACAGTTGAGATATTATAGACAGTATACTCCACTTCAACTTCAGAACTATATTGCTACTTAGTTCCAGTTTGTTTTAAACCTTAGGTCTCAGACTTATACAGAGCTACGGTCTTCATTGTTTATCGACCAACTGCTCTATTATCGCATCAATGACCTTTGGTTTATTTCTCCTCAAATTAACTTTTTTTGTAATTGTTTTTTAAACGAACGGACTGTTCATCTTATATAGAGAGATAAAAAATAAGAAGGCGTGCTTATCTGTGAACTTGCCCAACGCCAACTTCAGCGCTATTGCGTTTCACTAGATGCTGTTTCATCAGGGGCCAGATTCACTCCGAGTTCTTCTTTGGATAAATTCTCTCGTATTATATCTTAAACAAGGAATCAAATATTAGTTCTGCTAGAAATTGTGTCTTATATATTCAGCTTTATATTTTCAAGATAACTACTCTCTTCGCGGCTTGAAAAGCTCACCGCTAAAGGAGCAGACTCGGGGCTCTTCCGGGCATAGGAGAAGGGACCGCGAACAGCTGATTGTGCTGCTACCACGGCGGCGGCGGCGGCGGCAGCAGCAGCAGCAGACAGGGTTTTGTTTTTAGTTTATTTACTTGGCCTGATTGGGGGGGGGGGGGGGGTTAGGACTGGAAATGGGCAGATGGGGTTAGGACTGGAGGTGGTCTGATTGGGGGGGGGCTAAGACTAAAAATGGGGTTATGGGGGGGGGGGCTAAGAATGAAAATGGGGTGATGGGAGGGTTAGGACTGGAAGTGGGCTGTTGGGGGGCTTAGGAATGGTAATGGGCTATGGGGGGGCGAGGACTGGAAATGGGCAGATGGGGTTAGGACTGGAGGTGGTCTGATTGGGGGGGGCTAAGACTAAAAATGGGGTGATGGGGGGGCTAAGAATGAAAATGGGGTGATGGGAGGGTTAGGACTGGAAGTGGGCTGTTGGGGGGCTTAGGAATGGTAATGGGCTATGGGGGGGCGAGGACTGGAAATGGGCAGATGGGGTTACGACTGGAGGTGGTCTGATGTGGGGGGGCTAAGACTGAAAATGGGGTTATGGGGGGGCTAAGAATGAAAATGGGGTGATGGGAGGGTTAGGACTGGAAGTGGGCTGTTGGGGGGCTTAGGACTGGTAATGGGCTATGGGGGGGCTAGAACTGGTAATGGACTGGGGGGGTTGCTAGGACTGGAAATGGGCTGAGTAGAAGGGGGGGCTTGAACTGCAAATAACTGATGGGGACGGGGTTTTGGAATGGAAATGGGCTGAGTGGAAGGGGGCTTGGAATGGAAATGGGCTGATGGGGAGGGGGGCTTGGAATGGAAATGGGCTGATGGGGAGGGGGCTTAGAAAGGAAATGGGCTGTGAGGGGAGGGAGCTAGGACTGGAAATGGGCTTAGTTGGGGGGAGCAAGGACAGGAAATGGGCTGATGGTGGGGCTAGAATAGGACTGGAATGGGCTGATGATGCGGGGACTAGAAGGGAGCAGATGCTGGGTGGGGCTGAAACTACAAGGGAGCTGATGTTGGGGGAGGATTAGAATGGGATAGGGCTGGGAGAGTAAAATGGAGAGGGGAAAAAATATTTTGTGTGGGAGGGAAGAAAAATCTACAATTGGCCAGGTACTGGGTGAGTAAGTGTGGATTGAGAATGGAGGGGTAAAATTTGAGTGGATGAAATAGGAATGAGGAAAGAGCAAAAGGAAAAAGATTAGTATGTTAAAGCAGATGCAGAGAGAGAAAGGAAAAAAAACTAGAAGAGAGAGAAAGTACAAATGGACAGCAGACCATGGAGAGTTAGCAGAAGACACCAAGAAACCAGAAGAAAGTGGCTGGCACAATTGCAACTGAAAAAAAAAATGCACAAAAGGTAGAAAAATATCTCTTTATTTTGAATTAACTGGAATATGTCAGCTCTGGGAAATGTGCATCATTAACGTCTGTGCTTTATTTAATACAAGAGGAAATTAATTTATAGTTTTATTTCTACAGTGTTGTTGTACATTCCAAGTTTGGCTTTTGGGGTTCCCAGTTTAATTATTGTCTTCCTGTTTCTAAATTTTGATTCCTTGTTTGGTGATGGTGTATGTTCTGCATGTGTAACTGAGCTGAGGTATTCTGTTTATGTAATTCCTATTTGACATTGCCACTTGTTCTCTTTCCCCAGTAGGTCATGTATTGTTATTCTCTGAAATGTATTGGTTTAATATTTGCAGTGTTGCCTTTTGATAGTTAGGGTATGGTGCTTTGTGAGTCCTGGTAGTGCTGTTACGATACGGTGGGTTTGCTATGGGTTCTAAATGGGTAGTGTTTGTAGTAGTTCCTAATGTGCCTGGCGGTTGGCACTGGATTATAGTAATGTAGAAATCTTTTAGTCTTTCTTTATCCATACGCTCATTAAGAGGCATGTTTACTAAAAGTTAGTTTATGGTAACATTATGCAAATATTTATGCAAATGAGGTCCCTTATGCAAATTAGGCCTGCGTCTTGTGCGGCCCCCGGGTTACTTTACAAGTCCTCATTTGGCCCTCAAAGCAATTTGAGTTTGAGACCCCTGCGTAAGACAAACAATAAATAATTAAATAAACAGTTAGACAAACAATAAATAGTTAAATAAACAGCTAGAACTCACAGCAAAGTTTCTCAGGAGGCAAAATCCACTTTTCTAGCAGAGCACTGTAAAAAGCACTGCTCCTCTCTGATCAGAAGAGTCAACAGGGACTGCTGGAGAGGCAAATGTGAGCACGCCCCCTCGGCACCATCTTTATGGTTGCTGCCATCAATCTGAGGAGCTGAAGATAATCCCAGACTCTGGGAGATTTCTGCACACAGAACAGTGCCTGGCAATCCAACAGTCTTTTGACCTTCTCCCCTAGCAAGAAAACCTCTGCCCACCCGAGAGTCTAACATGCTCCCAGGAACTCTAGGTACTGGGAAGGCAACAGCTAGCTCTTTCCCCTATCGATTACACAACCGATGCTTTCCAAAAAGGACACCACTCGGGACGCCACCTGAGATGCCTCTGAAAGGGAACAGAGCCCTTGGCGCCACAGTCGCCTCCACCACCACCTGGGAGAACATCTTTGGTGTGCTGAAAAGCCTGAAAGGGAAGGCGGTGAACTGATAGGGAGAGTCAAGCACTGCAACACAGATTCGTCTGCTGATCCGCCCAGACTGGGATATGAAAATACGCCTCAGCCAAATCCAGAGAAGCCAAGAACTCCCCTTGGTGCACTGCTTGAATCACGGAGTTCAAGGTTTCCATCCAGAAGCACCATATGTGCAAGTGCTCATCAATCCTCTTGAGATCCAAAATGGGCTAAAGGAAGCATCCTTTTGGGTACCATGAAATAGATAGGAGTATCTGTCCTTGCCCCTCTCAGTTGATGGGAAGGGCATCACCGCCTTTAGGCATGGCAACTTGTCCAAGGTGATCCACACAGGAGCACTTGATTGCAGACTCACAAGGGGAGATTATGAAGGCATCCAGAATCAGCTCTTTGCATTCCAGGACATAGCCAAAATGAATGGTGTCTAGCACCCAGCGATCTTTGGTAATCCAGGCCCATTCCTGAAAGAAAGGCAAAGCTTGCCTCCAACTGGAGGAACCAGGGAATGGGCTCCAAAACCTTCATTGTGCAGATGAGTGGAGGAGTGGCCTAGTGGTTGGGGCAAGGTACTTCAGGCCAGAAGGTCGGGGGTTGAAATCCCACTAGAGGACAGCAACCTTGGGCCAGAAGGACTGGGGTTTTAGTCCCACAGGTGCTCCTTGTGGTCTTGGGCAAGCCACTTAACCCTCCATAGCCCATGTTCCCTGTAAAATAGTTATCTCCAAGTTATAATGCCCTGTTCAATGTAATTTCAGTTTGTTCAAGGTAAACCGCACTGATGCAGAATAGCGCGGTATAGAAGAGAATATAAATAAAATAAAATGAGAGGGTCCTCCTCTGGAAGGGACCAGGTCCTTGGGCCAACACGCTCCAAAAAAAGACCAAGAATGAACCCGAAGCCCAGAAGCAGAGGAAAAGAAAAGCTTTTCCAGGTTGGTAATGACTAGTCTTGAGACCCCGCGAATCCAGCAAGTGTACCCTTGGTGGATGGGCACAGGCTAACAAAAAGGGGCACTAGCCCACTTCACAGGCCCCTTGGACCTGTTTTCCGGAAGATGACAGTTTGTGTTGCCCAGGTCCTTCTTGAGCTTCCCCTTAAAAACCAGTTGGGCCAACCGGGCTTTGGAAGATGTGCCTACTGCCCAGTGCCAGAGCCAAATCCAATGCCATGACACCATTGTCAGGGCACCATCCGTGGCCACCAAACGTATCAGATCATACATGGCATCAAAAAGGAAGGCCATAGCTGATTCCAAAAAGAGGGGACGTACCATCCGGCAGAAGAGACCAAAACCACTGACGCAGGGCTTGAGATGTCAGGCTAGAATATACTACCGGCTGCAGAATAGCTGCTGCCATGGCAAACTGGCTCCTCAAGCACGAATCCACCTTATGGTCCAGAAAATTCTTTAAGGCCAATCTGCCTTCCACAGGAATGGTGGACCATCTGGTAACCACCATGCACTGCGTATCCACCTTGGGAATGCAAAACCACTCAATACACTCTTCCTCCGGGAGAACGAAGATCTTTTTACACATCCTTAACCATTTAGGCAGAGCCTCGGGAGAATCCTACTCTGACAAGATGATCTCCTTGATCACATCTGGAAACAGGAAGACCGTAGTGGATTTTCGCATCCCTTGAAGGAGTGGGTGCACCTTTGGCTCCTGTTCTGTGCTGGAAGCATCCATCAAGTTCAAGGCAGATGAGACATTGGCAATCAACGCTAGCAGCTCCTCCTTCCAGAATAGATGGATCACTCCGGCCTCTTCACAATCTTCTGAAGGTGAGAGTACTTCTACATCCACGTCAGAGCCAGTACCAAGCCATCTGAATCCAAGTCATAGGCAAAATCTCAAACAGTTCCCAGCTGTTCCCATCTCCAGGGATAGCAGCCCCACACTGGGGATGCTTAATCAAAAGCAATCAAATAGGGCTTCCACTCTCCACCTGCAAGGCCTGACTAATCATATCCCCCGACTGAAAGAGGGGGAGCAAGCCCTCCAGGGACGACTCAGAGACTGTGATGCAAGAACAGCAGAGTCCAGAAACTGGAGATGAGGCACCTTGCTTGCCACAGATCAAACAATGCTTCCTGGAAGACGACAGAGTTAAGGCAAATATTAAAACAGCATGTGCTAAGGCTACGACGGCCCAAAGGCATGCGTTGACTCTGCTCTCTAGTGCACATTGACTCTGCTTTTACTGCAGTGTGTGTTACAAGTGCTAGGGTAGGAGCATGCATTGGAGCTGCTTGGGCGGAATGTGCATAGAGACCACATGACCGCCAGGAGCACAAGAGGAGAAAACGCTACTAACATGTGCAGAAAATGGCAGGAAACCACCACACTGCACCAACGGTCGACAGCAGTCTACTCCATATTGTGTCCCACCCAGACTGAATCGGGAACCTCAAAAAAGCACAATGACGAGGTCATCCCTGAGAGCCCCAGGCAGAGGATTCATGCTGGGCTCAGGTCTACTCCCATGAAACTGTTTTACTGGCTTTTGCAGCACTGCATTTCAGGTGGCTGGCAGGCAGATTCCTTCGAGAGCCTTCTGCAATCTTCAGGAGAGAGCAGAGCAGATAGAGGAGGAGGGAGAGGGCGCTGAGGTTGTGCGAGGCTACTGCACCCTTCCAATTTATGGCTGCTCAACAGGTTCTCATGACAGCGTGGAGCGGAACCAATTTTCCTTCCTCCTTCGTTACTGAAAAAAAACTGCAGTCTAGTGGAGCATCCCATGTTGTGCTCAAGTGAAAGAGTCACCCTCAAAGTGATCTGTCTCAAGTGTTTTTATCAATCTTTTTCTCTCAGGTCTTCAGATTTTTTTCACCTTCTGCTGCAGACAAAGAAATGCTGAAGGGACCTCTAGTGGCTGAGGCAAATAGAGGCATGGTAGTGATGCCATTGAAAGAGTAGTTACTCACCTGTAAAGGTGTTCTCCAGGAGCAGCAGGAATCAGTCCTCACATATGGGTGATGTCGGTGCCGACGGAGCCCCCGTGCGGAGCATTTCCCCAGCTTTCAAAGAAAGCCTTTGGGAATGCAGCACGCCTGCGTGGTCTCCTTCCCGCCCAAGGGTGCCATCTTGCTCAGTCTGATGACATAGCTAAGAGACAGCAAAAAACCCAAATGAAGTATATGACTGCAACTCCAGGGGAGGAGGGAGGGTCGTGAGGACTGATTCCTGCTGCTCCTGGAGAACACCTGTTACAGGTGAGTAACTACTCTTTCTCCAGTACCAAGCAGGAAGTCAGTCCTCACATATGGGACTCCCCAGCTCTAGGCTACCGGGAACCCAAAGCTGAAAAAATGGCTCCCTCTGAAGAGCCTCAGCATCCGTGATAAGAATATCTGCTGAGAACGCCCCCATACGGTAGCCCAACACAAGGGCCGGAGGGTAGGAGTTGCCTAAACCTCAAAGAGATTACGGAGTACCGCCTGTCCGAAAGCATTGTCCCTTCGGGACTCTCTCTCAAGGCGGTAATGGGCTGCAAAAGTCTGGCTTGAAGACCAAGTAGCGGCCCGGCAGATGTCTGCAACGGAACAGAGCGGAGATGAGCTGCTGACGGGGCTTTTGCCCTGACACGGTGGGCCGTGATTCGACCCTAAAAGGGAAGGTCGGCTGCCTTGTACGCCCAGGCGATACAATCTGCTATCCAAGTGGACAATGTATGCTTGGAGATAGGTAACCCCAATTTATTAGGGTCAAAGGAGACGAAGAGCTGAGTAGTCCTTCGATGCCCCCACGTACGTTCAATGTAAAAGGACAACGTCCTCTTACAGTCCAGAGTATGCAAGACTGTCTCAGCCCGGCTGGTATGCGGCCTGGGAAAGAATGTTGGAAGAACCACCTCCTGGTTGAGGTGGAAAGAGAAGACAACTTTTGGAAGGAACTTCGGATGAGTCCGAAGGACCACTCTGTTCCTACAAAACCATATGTACGGTCTATCAGAAACTAGAGCTTGTAGCTCACTCACACGTCTGGCCGAGGTAAGCGCTACCAGGAAGAGCGCCTTCCAAAAAAGGAAGCGTAAATGGCAAGTAGCCATGGGCTCAAACGGTGGTCGAGTAAGTTGTTGCAAGACCACGTTCAAATCCCACTCAGTGGCAGGTGGACGAATCGGAGGCTTGAGCAAAAGCAGGCCTCTGAGGAAGCGGGACACCAAGGGGTGAACCGACAGAGACTGTCCCTCCACCGGTGAGTGGTATGCTGAAAGAGCACTGAGGTGGACCCGAACAGAGTTGGACTTAAGGCCTACATCTGACAGGTGAAGTAGGTATTGTAGCACTACTGGCACAAGGCAGGAGAAAGGATCTTCATTGTGCTGAGCACACCATACTGAGAACCTGCGCCACTTGAGTGCATAGGACTTTCTGGTGGATTGCCTCCTCGAGGCCAAGACCACCTTCCCTAGGTAGAAGTAAGGGAGCTAGCACTATCCTTTCAGCAGCCAGGCCATCAGATTGAGGGATCTGAGATTGGGGTGCAGAAGGGAACCCTGATCCTGAGACAGGAGTTCAGGTTGCAACCCCAGAGGGAACGGAGTTTCCACTGCCAACTGCAGAAGAAGTGGAAACCATGGTTGCCTCAGCCATCTGGGGGCTACCAGAATCACCGATACCTTGTCCCGGAGAATCTTGAACAGAGTTTGGGCCACCAGGGGCGTGGGAGGAAATGCATACAGGAGGCCCGTACACCAAGAGATCAGAAACGCATCTGCTGCCATTCTCATGGGATGCGGCTGTCTGGAGCAAAACCTGGGCAGCTGATGGTTCAGCGGACTTGCAAAGAGATCGATGGATGGAAGCCCCCATCGTAGAAAGAGCTGCTGGACCACTAGTGGATTCAACTGCCATTCGTGAGGCTGGAGAATCCTGCTTAGTTTGCCAAGAAGTTCTCCTGACCAGATAGATAAACTGCTTTGAGAAACATGCCTTGTTTGACTGCAAAGGAGAAAACGGCCTGCGCCTCCTGAGACAGGAGTCTGGACCCTGTGCCCCCTTGCTTGTTCACATAGAACATTGCTACCTGATTGTCTGTCTGAACTAAGACAGACTGGTGAGAGAGGGCATGAGAAAAAGTCTGTAGAGCCAAGCGGATTGCTCGCAGCTCCAAAAGATTGATCTGCTGTGTGGCCTCCCGAGGAGACCAGAGGCCTTGAGTGCATCTGCCCTGGCAATGTGCACCCCAGCCCTTTAAGGAAGCATCGGTCATCAGCACCCTTGTGTGTGCTGGGGCCTGAAAGGGTACCCCCCCCCCCCCCCCCGAGAAGGTTTGGGAGATGTAGCCACCACTGTAAGGAGTCCAAGAGCAGTTTGGACGCCTTTACTGTGTCTCGGAGGTCGCCTGTGGCTTGCGCCCACTGAGCTCTGAGGCACCACTGAGTTGCCCACATGTGCAGATGGGCATTCGGGGTCACATGTACCATGGATGCCATGTGACCCAGGAGCCACAGGAAGTGTCTGGCGGAGACCTGAGTATTGCCTTGGAATTGGTTGGCCAAGTCCATCAGCCTGTGAGCCTTGTCCTCGGGCAAGTAAGCTCTTGTCTGCAGGGTGTCTAATCTTGCCCCTATAAACTCTAGGTTCTGTGAGGGGAGCAAAGTGGATATGCGTAGTTTATGACAAAGTCCAGATGCTGAAGAAGAGAGACAGTGAGAAGAGTGGCTTGTCTGGCCCTCCTGGAGAGACTGACCCCTGATGAGCCAGTCGTCCAGGTATGGGAAGACAAAGATTCCCAGATTTTTTAGATAGGTCGCCACCAGCGCCAGGCATTTGGTGAAAACCCTGGGGGCAGAAGTGAGGCCAAAGGGAAGTACTCTGTACTAAAATGGTTTCCTCCCACCACAAATCTGAGATATTGTCTGTGGTCTGGATGGATGAGAATGTGGGTATGAGCATCCTTTAGGTCTAAGGAGCATAGCCAATCTCCCTGCTGGAGGTAGGGCAGCAGTATCCCAAGGATAAGCATCTTGAACCTTTCCCTCTCCAGAAACTTGTTTAGATTTCGCAAGTCTAGGATAGGCCGAAGGCCTCCTGTTCTTTTTGGTACCAGAAAGTACCTGGAGTAGAAGCCTCGCCCTTCCAGGTGTGAGGCACCGGTTCCACCGCCTGTTCCTTTAAAAGACTTGCCAGCTCCTGAAGGAGGTGGTTTCTGTGCAGAGGGAGTCTTGGAGGCTCCCCTGGAAAGTAGGAGGGTGGTATCTGGTGGAAGTGGAGCATGTAGCCCTTTTGGAATATGCTGAGGACCCAGGTATCCCCCTGTTATGGCTGGCCACCTGTAGGCGTACAGGGTCTGCCGACCACCTGTGCCGAGTGGAGCCAGCTGTGGAGAAGAGGCTATGCTGTGGGAGTCAAAACCCCGCTCCCTGCTGTGCAGGAGCCGGAGCTGGCGGCTTGGGGGTCTTCTGCCTACGGGGCCTATGCCCCTGCCCCTTGGCCTGCTGGCCCTGTGGGGCAGCTGGAGAGGCCTGATATTTGAGGGTAGGATTTGTAGGCAGCACCCTTCCTCGGGAAAAAGGGCTTCTTCCCCGAGCCCTTCTTTTTCTGAGAAGGAGCAGAAGTCTTCCTGGACAGCCTTGTCCTGGTTAGAGTCTCAGTCTCGATTTCCGCAGCCTTTTCAGTCATGGGCTTACCAAAGAGGTTTTCACCTCGGCAAGGGACATCAATCAACTTGTCCTGCACCCATAGCTCCAGGTCTGATGACTGTAGCCAGGCCCGATGGCGTGCACCGATGCTGGCCGCGGCTACCCGGGCCAAAGCCTCAAAACCATCATAGGCTGCTTGAGAGAGAAACTTTGAGCACTCTCGAATCCCTGTTGACAAAGCCTTGAACATCTGCAAAGGTTCCTCAGAGAGGCCAGCTGAGAACCCGGCAATCTCCTTTGCCAGGTCTCGTAGGTACATGCCCATGTACAGCTGGTAGGTCTGGACATGGCAAGACAGCATAGAGCCCTGGAAGAACTTTCTACTGAGGGCATCCAGGTTCCGGGCCTCCCGGCCGGGGTGCACCAAAGAGTGCATCTTCTGACTCTTCATACGGTGCATGGCCGATTCCACAACCATAGAGTGGTGTAGTAGCTGCGCCTTTTTGGAACCCAGGGCTCTTACAGACTTGATAAATGGAATCGACCTGCTTGCTAAGAACCAGCGTGGAGGCCGGTGCCTCCCACATACGTAAGAGCAGCCGTTCCAACATCGGAGGAACTGGTACAATAAAGGCTTCCTTCGGAGGAAAGTCATACTGGAGGGCATCGAGCTCCTCGGCTCGAGGTTCCTCCTCGGCGTCCGCAGGGAAGGCCAAGGCCTTGGCCATGCCCCTCACGAAGTCCAGGTATCCTCTGGGGGGGACCTTCTCCGAGGCTCGGACTCCGGTGAGTCCGTAGGGATGCACCAGGTCCGGAAGGTGTCCGGGGACTCCTCGGCCTCCGCCTCCCACTCCGACTCCTCCGAGGAGGAATAGAGCGGCTCCGGCCGTATGGGCCTCAGTGCCACCTGCCCCGACGCCGAAGGTATCGGCCTCGGCCCCGCACGGGAGGTCGAAGGGAACCTTGATTGAGGATCGACTTGAGACTTCATTGACTCGAGCATCGGCTCGGTCTCCGGGATCGACTTAGACGTCGAGGTCCCGGTAGTCGGGGCAGATGCACCAGTCAGACCGGCGATCAGCACCCGCTGCTGCTCCTCCATGAAGGCTGCCAAGCTGCTCTCCAAGGCTGTCAACCTGAGTCCAAGCTCAGGAGACTCAGCAGCCCCCGACTCGGGCCCTGACGGCGTCGGGCCTGACATCGGCTCCCCTGGAGGAGAGTCTACAAGGACAACTGCACTTACGTGACTCGGGGACTCTGGCTCCACACGAGGTAGCTTGGAAGGCCTCTCCGACTCTGAGAGTCCGGGGCGGCGGTCAGGGCTACGCGACCTGGCCCTCAAGGAACCAGGAGCCTCCACCGATGCCGCCCTCGCGAGCTTTTTCTTTCTTCGGTGCTCCCAGGAGGGAGACTCCATTTCAGAGGAATCCCGATGGCGCTCGGGGTCGGACTCCCAAGATGTCGAGGCCTCTGATGAAGTCAAGGCCCGGCCGGACACGGAGTCAGAGAAAATTCTCTCCGAAGCGCCTTCAACAACATTTTGCCACAAGGGCCCCAGGCCAGCGGGTCATGGTCAGAAATAAAGCATAAAGCAATGAGGCCACAGCTAGTGCCGTAGATAGAACCTAAAAGGTGACCTTGCCGCAGTACATCAGCTGGAGCACAGGTGGTATCGGTTGGAGAAAAACACATTATACTGTGGTGGAATGATGGAGACTGGCACAGGAAGTGCATTGTTACTATATGCTGCCAATAAATTGGGAGTGAACATGGGTGACAGGCTCTTCCATTTATACAGATAGCTCAAAAATAAGTTGACTGCGTTTACCTATGAGTCAGATCTTTCTTTTACTAATGCAAGCAATTGCTGAAGTGAAAGAGGTTCTTCATATTAATATAGAATGAAATATGAGAGAAAAAGGTAGTTTAGTTGAGTCTAGGATATCATTTTGATGTTCCTGAGTTTCATTAAAGTTAAGGGTATATATTGCCAGCATTGTAAAACTACCTTCAGTTTCTCAAACAAAAGACGGTATCTTATAATGCCTGTCTCACTACCAGAAACATCTAGATCTCATAACTCTTCTGTATTGACTGTACTAGAAGAGTATAAGACATACTGATTTCATCTAATTCATCTTATAATGCAACATATGAGCTTCACCCTTCCAGATAGCTCTCTTCCCTCCAAGATTAGTACTACTACCTCTACTTATTACCAATTATCCCACACATTCAATTCAAAATATTGATGCTCACCCATCATATGAAAGCCACCAAACTGACTTGTAGAGCCAGTTCTAGTACTTACCAAAGCAGCAATATCAGGTAGGACCTGGAGCTCCGATAAAAAGAGCAGGTCAGCCTAAAATTCACACAACACTGTTAGTTTTGGTAGATCACTTTTCCATTTACACTCTTCTCTTTAACACCATTTGTTCTGGTTTGCCATCATGTCACTAAGGCCTAACACACCACTGAGATCTTGGAGCAGCTATGTGTACGCAATCTATAAAGAGCACTTGGCCCCATTGTACACTCCCCAATTAATAGTGTATTATTCCCCCCTTTTTAACCACACACGCTCCATTCACAAAACATCTCAGGTACTCTAGTGAAGAAATGGCACGTTCTGCACCCCATTATAGTTATACTCCACTCCATGACATGACGTCTTCACTGCCTCGAGCTCCCCAAAAACCTACCTGCTCAAATTTATTGTAACTTTATGCAGCTTTTAGTTCTTAAGAGAAGGGGAAAGGCAGTCCTTCCATTATGAAAAAGTGACTCCCCACTGTACACCATGTATCAAATAGCCCAGCCCAAGGCATACTGCCACTGCATTGAGGAGGACAGAATATTTTGTTTCCCCCTGAACAACAAGAACCACCGTGAGGGCCTGCGTTCCTGGCTGTCTCCTCGCAAAGCCACATTCAATCTAATGGATTCTTCTGGAAATCAACTGATTGGTAATGATGCACCCGAAATCCCAGGAGACTGAAAATGAAACTGGCCTCATGTTGCTCTAGTAAACATTGCTAAACTGAGAAATTCTGTACAAGCAAACTGCAGAAGGCCACATGCAGGTTCAACAATGGGGGGGGGGGGGGGCAAGGGGACTGAAGCAGGTTGGGCAACTGTACGATGGAATTTTAGGTATTTGAGTCTTTGAAGGAGGAGCGTCAACTTCCCCAGATATACTTTTCAGTTTCTGCAAGTGGCTCCTAGGGTGGAAGGTAGGGGAGACACTACAGACCGGGAGGAGCTCCGAAGATATGCAAAACAAGAGGGGCCTCATTGTTGGACTTTATCACTACCTGAAAGACAGGGTACAACCTCTGGTGTGGGGGGGGGGGTGCAAAAATAGGTTGTTGTCACTACACACAGAAGGACTGGAAACAAATGTAAGACATCTTAAAGATATTGATTGCGGTTGACAGCCAAGGTGGTGTACAGGTGGTACTTGACCACACATAGACTGTCTGCATACTACTTGGGAATGTCTGATCAATGCTGGAGGCAGTGAGGGGAACAGAGTACTAAAACATATATTTGGTGACACTAACATGGATAAAAGCTTAGTGGATGAATAGTGCAGTGCTGTGTTTGGCAGTGGTGCTGGAAAGCGTAGTTAGTCACCTGTAACAGGTGTTCTCCGGGGATGGCAGGAATCAGTCATCACATGGGCGACATTGGCACCGATGGAGCTGTGTGGTAATTACTCCCCAGCTTTCAAAGAAAGCCTTTGGAAGTTACACCACACATGTGTGGTCACCTTCCCACCCAAGGGTGCCATCTTACCTCAGTATGATGCTAGCTTAACCAAGCATGAAAAAGAAAACATCTCCACAGGAAAGAGGGAGAGTTGTGAGGACCAATTCCTGCTGTTCCCAGAGAATACCCTATTATGGGTAACTACGTTTTCTCTGGGAACAAGGACAAAGTCAGTCCTCACCTATGGGACTCCCGAGCTATCAAAAAAGCCTGTAAAAAGCCATGAGCAACTGAAAAACGACAGGCCATGAATGGCAGGAGGGAGCGTTGAACGACCTCAAGTCCTGAGATACATTCCCCCTAGCAAGGATGGAATCACCTCTCTGGTAGCCTGGAAATAAGGGTCGGAGGGAAGCAGTTGCACTAATTCCCAAAGAGATGACAGAGTACTGCCTGGCAGAAGGTGCAATCACGCCATGAGCTCTCCTCCATGCAGTAATGAGCTGTGAAGGTATGGACAGAGGACCAAGTGGTGGCCCGGCATATGTCCTGCAGAAGGACCGAGTGCAGATGTGCCATCATGGTGAGCACATTAGTGATATGATGCTCCAGACAGAGTCCAGCCTGAGTGTAGGCAAAGGAGAGGCAGTCCGCCACCCAGGTGGACAGCGTGTGCAGAGAAACAGCAACACCAAGCCTGTTTGGGTCATGGGAGATGAACAGTTGTGATGAGAGGTGGTGGGCCTTCATCTGCTCTTAAAGTCAAGAGTATGAAGCGAGGTCTTTGCTCGAGACATGTCAGGTCTAGGAAAAAAAGGTGAGGAGAATCACCTCCTGGATGAGATGAAAAGTAGATACAACTTTCAGCAGAAACTTGGGATGGGTGTGTAAAACACCCTATTCTTATGAAATCTGGTATATGGGGCATGGGTCACCAATGCCTGGAGCTCACTGACTCGCCAAGCAGAGGTAAGTGCGATGAGAAAGACAACTTTCCAGGAAAGGAATTTGAGGTGAGCAGAAGCAAGTGGTTCAAAGGGAGGGGCCATGAGTTTCCCAAGAACCACATTCAGGTTCCATGCCACAGGGGGCAATTGGACCAGAGCCCACAAGAGAAGTGGACAGAGATGGACTGTCCTCATGAAGCAGCCCACGAGAGGGTGGACAGAGATGGACCGTCTGTCCCCTGGATTGTGATGTGCAGCCAGGGCACTGAGGTGCATCCTGATGGAATTGGCCTTCAGGCTAGCATGAGAAAGGTGCAACAGGTACTGGAGTATCGACTGAACAGGACAGGAAAAGGGACTAAAGCCATTGTTAGCACACCAGAGAGAAAACCAGCACCATTTAGAGTCATATGCCTGCCTGGTGGAATCTTTGCAGGAGGCCAAAAGGATATCCTCAACCTCCCTGGAAAGATGGAAGTAGGCCAGAGCTACCCATTCAGCAGCCTGGCCCATCAGCCCTAGCAACTGGAGGTTGGGGTGCAGGAGAGTGCTGTCCTCCTGCGAAATCAAGTCTGGAGCGTAGCTCATAAGGACCAGGGCCACTCAAGACAGTTGCAACAGCAGCGGGAACCACGGCTGCGGGGCCACTGGGGACAATGAGGATCACCTTGGCCCGGTTCGACTGAATCTTGAGCAGGGTTCGGGGAACCAATGGAGTGGGAAGATATGCATACAGTAGACTCCCTGTCTATGGCAAAAGGAATGCATTGGCTGCTGCTCAGTCCTGGACTGGCACCCGGGAGCAAAAACAGGGCAACTGAGCATTGCTGGGACTGGCGAAGAGGTCCACTGTTGGAGTACCCCAATGCCAGACGAGAGAGTGGGTTATAGCCTGCTGCAGATGCCATTCATGTGGCTGAAGGACCCTGCTGAGCCTGTCTGCCAAGGCATTTTTGTGTCCCGGGAAGTAAGCCACTCAAAGGAGCATGCCCTTCACAGTGGCAAAGGTCCAGAGGCGAACCACTTCCCAGCAAAGGAGGTATGAGGCCATTCCTCCCTGCTTGTTGATGTAGAACATTGTGGCCTGGTTGTCCATTTGGATGAGGACTACCTGGTTTGACAGCTGACTGGAACACTCAAAGGACATTCGCCACTGCCTGAGCTCGAGAAAGTTGATCCAATACAGGCTTTCCTCCTGCGTCCAAACGCCCTTGGATTAGAGACTAACGGTGGGCTTCCCATCTGAGCTTGGAGGCGTCTATGGCAAGGTCGCACTGGACTGACAAGGCCTGGAAGGAAATGCCTGCTAAGAGGTTTGGCGGGTGCTGCCACCAAGCAAGGGAGGTTGCTAGGGTCATGGTGACCCATATGCGATCATCCAGATGATCCGTGGCGGGTGACCATTGAGTGCTGAGGATTCACTGGGCCTGCTGCATCTGCAGGCAGGCATCGGGAGTCACGTGGACCATCATGTACCCCAAGAGGTGCGGCTCAAGATGAGCTAATGCAGTCGCGCAACCCTGCATTTCTTTCGTAAGGGATGTTAGCCACCGAGCTCTGTCCAAAGGGAGGAAGGCCCTGACCTGGCTGGTATCGAGGAGGGCCCTTATGAACTCTAGACATTGAGTAGTCTGCAGATGAGGTAGTTGATAACGAACCCAAGATGCTGCAGCACCATAATGGTGTGGTGACCCAACTGGCAGACTTCGTCCAGTGAGCCTCCCCTTATGAGCCAATCATCTAGATAGGGGAAAACAAAAATGCCTTATAGTCAGAGATAGGCAGCGACTACCGCCAGGCACTTGGTGAACACCCTTGGGGCAGCTGAGAGGCTGCACCATGTACTGGTAGTGGCATCCACCTATGACAAAGTGGAGCAAATGATAGTGCCGGGGGTGGATCAGGATGTTGGTATAGGCATTGTTTAGATCCAAGGAGTATAGCCAATCTCCCCACTGGAGGTAGGACAGCAATATTCCAAGTGATACCAACTTGAACTTTTCTCTGACCAGGAAGCGGTTGAGGTTTCGCAGATCTAGGATGGGATGGAAACCTCATATATTCAGACTCCAACTCTGCGGCCTTGTTTGTCATGGGCTTACCAAAGAGGTTGTTCCCTCAGCATGGGAGATTGACCAACTTGTCCTGAACCCATTGCTCCAGGTCAGAGGACTGTAGCCAGGAGAGGCAGTGGGCACTAACACCAACAGCAGCTCCCCAAACCATGGACTCAAAACCGTTGTAGGCTGCCCAAGTCAAACTTGGAGCAGTCCTTGACCAAAGAGACCAGGGTCTGGAACCACGCCAGAGGTTCATCGGTCAGCCCAGCTGAAAACCCAGCAAGCGCCTTTGCCAGGTCCCTCAGATACATGCCCATGTACAGCTGGTAAGCCTGGATGTGGGCCATGAGCATCGAGCCCTGGTAGCATTCCCTACCAAACCCATCCATGGTGTGGACCTCCTTGCCTGGGGGCACTAAGGAGTGCATCTTCTGACTTTTGATACAATGCATGACCGAATACCATAATGGCTTTTCAAACCTTAGGCTCTTGCATACTCAATACTGGGAATCAAGCCAGTTGCTCACAATAGGCACTGTCATCGGGGTTTCCCACATCCTGAAGAGCAACTGCTCCAGTATGGGTGGGACTGGCACCATCAGTGCCTTTCTCGGAGGAGCATTATACTGAAGGATCTCAAGGTCCTCCACAGCAGGCTTATCCTTTGGCTCTACTACGAAGGACAGGGCCTTGGTTATTTCCCTCCTGAAGTTGAGGAATGCAAGGTCCTCGGGTGGGGACCGCCTCTACTCTTGTGGTGGGGAGGGATCAGACAGGAAATCCCTGTGGAGCTGGGAATCTGGCAACTCGTCCTCGGTCTTCCACTCCAAGTCTAACAGCACCTCAAGGACTCAACAAGCATTGACTTGATGCCCGGTTGAAAGCAATGATGGAGACAGAGGTGCCAGATGCCCCGAATCGGAGGCGCTCGGGGGAGAGACCTGAGGGCTCAAGGGTGGAGAGGAGCATCGCATCATGACTCTGCTCTAAGCGTGCGTTTCTCGAGCACTGGCTGGACGTTGTCCAGGGAAGCCCTTTTAGAGGAAGATCCCAACATTGGCACCGACGACCCTGGAGGTACCAGGCATCGGTCTGCACTGAGACTCCAGGAAGGCAGCCAGACTGCGTTCCTGGGCCACTATCCTGGCCTCAAGGCCAGATGGCTCCACAGCCACCAGCTCAGGCACAGAGAGAATAGGGCCCAGAGCTGGCTCCCCCAATATGGAATTACCAATAGTGATTGGTTCATCCTCCCACCGAGGCAGCTTCGAGGGCCACTCCTGGCCATTGCCCTTGGCATCGTGCCAAGGACTTTGGTGCTGGTGGCCAAAGGTCTTACTCCTAGCTCCAGTATTGGACCTCAACTCAAGAGGAGTCCTAACCTTACAGGGGAGGTCCTCGGAGGATGATCCCCAATCTGAGGCTCTGCGACCCCAAGGCTCAGAATGAGCTTGACTGCATGATGAATCATTGGACACGGTGCTCAAAGGCAATGATTCCACTATGCTGGGGCTGAAAATGAGGATTTCTGGCCGAAGATCGATTCTCACTACTTTTCGTGACTCTTCAGACTCTTGCTCGACCTCTGGAGGCAGAGCGGGCAGGTAGAGTCATCATGATCAGTACCTAGGCATCGAAGGCAGCAGTTATGGCAGTCCATGATGGACATGGTACGTGTGCACTTGCCACACTGCTTGAAGCCACTGACCGTAGACATAGCGGGGAAGACTGCTCCCATAAAGTCAACTCGAATGTCACGGTCAGTGTGAGTGCACGAAAAACCTCACGCACTAAAAAAAAGTGAGAAGGAAAAAAAGGGACCCGAGAAAAACGCGATACCAAAGTGAGGATGATCCCGGGTGAAGGGAAGGTGATCAGAATGTGAACTGGTAGAAAAGGAGTGAAAAACGCCAAGAAACGCCAGGGGATCAGGCTGGATGCCTGCTGGGCTCAGCAGAAGAAAAAAAAAAAAAAAAAAAAGACTACTGAGATAAGACGGCACCCTTGGGTGGGAAGGTACACCATGCATGCATGGTGTAACTCCCAAAGGCTTTCTTTAAAAGCAGGTGAGTGATTACCGCACAGGCTCTATCTGTGTATCCACCCATATGTGAGGACTGACTTCCTGCTTGTTCCTGGAGAACATCGGAGCCTTGTGCAGCTGTACCTGTGCAGAGAGGCTGAAGCTGTGGTGAATTGGCAGATCACAGCTCCTCCCCCCAACTTTGGCACAGAGTATTTAATTTGTTGGATAGCTGCGGGATGTGGCTGCAGGCACATGCCCGAAGTGGTGTGACCAAATGGGCAGGTCATGCCCCTCAGGAACCCTTTAACGCTTTGAGGGATTGTGGCGTTTTTCTTGTATGAACTGGTATGAGCAAGAGAAAAGCAAAATCGAAGGCTGGTAGAGTTATAGTCTATTAAGGGGCCTATGGATCAAACACGTGGTGAGTAAGGTGCGTTTGCCTGAACCTGAGACCTTTCCTGAAGGGGGTGTTTCTCCTTCACCAGATGCTTTTTTCAGCTCAGGGGCACATCCCCTTCCCCCTAACCTGCTATTGCTGTGAGAGAGAAGCCTCTGGACACTCTAGTTAGTTCTGCTCTTTCTGGTAATTTAGTCTCATCTTTGGATGTGATAATGTACTGTACTTTCCAATGAATAAAAGAAGAATTCACACAGCCAAGAAGCCTATGCCCAGTTCCATTCCCTACCTCATTGGTTTTGCTCAAAGAGTTGAAGGGAAGGGATTTGAGAATTGAGTTTTCCTGGAAAAGTCGGCTGCGCAGTTGCCACAGTGTGATAGGAAGATCCTCGAAGACTGTATTCGCTTTCCCGACCATGTAGACTCTCTGCAGGGAGAGAAAGCACATGTTCAGCCAGCACTTTACTGGAGTTCTTACAGCACTTAGCACACCAGGCGCTCTCTCAACAATCTGCATTGCATAGGTCTCAGACAGATCCTACATATTCTGTTGGGGTGTTACCTGCAAGACAGCATAGTTACTCACCTGTTACAGGTGTTCTCCAGGAACAGCAGGAATCAGTCCTCACATATGGGTGACGGCGCCGACAGACCCCACGTGGAGCATTTCCCCAGCTTTCAAAGAAAGCCTTTGGGAATGCTACCACTCATGTGTGGGCCCCTTCTCACCCAAGGGTGTCATCTTGCCAGTCTGATGACACAGCTAAGACAAAAACAACACGGATGGCAACTCCAGCGGGAGGAGGGAGGGTTGTGAGGACTGATTCCTGCTGTTCCCGGAGAACACCTATTACAGGTGAGTAACTACACTTTCTCCAGAAACAAGCAGGAAGTCAATCCTCACATATGTGACTCCCTAGCTCCAGGCTGCCGAGGACTGAACCACGACAGTACCAATGGCGACCGGCTGGGTGGCCATGAGATGCAGAAGGTGAGTCCCCGCTGAGACACTCTGCAAGACCCTAGCGTCCAACAATACTATCACTCCGGTAGCCTGAACACAGAGGGTTGGAGAGCAGGAGTTGCCTACACTCCAAGATTATTATGCAGCACTGCCTGACCAAAGGCACTGTCCCTACAGAATTCGCTTTCCAGGCAGTAGTGTGCTGCAAATGTGTGAAGTGGCAGCTCTGCAAATTTCTGCCACCGGCACAGAACAGAGGTGGGTCAACGACGGTGGCCATCACCCTCACACGATGTGCTGTAATCTGGTGCTCTAGAGAGAGGCCCGCCTGCTCATAGGCGAGGGCAATGCAGTCCACCATCCAAGAGGATAAGGTAGGCTTGGTTACAGGAAACCCCAGTCTGCTGGGGTCATAGGGCACGAAAAGCTGAGGTGCCTTGCGGTGGCCCAGAGTCTGCTGCAGATAGAAGGACAGGGCCCATTTACAGTCCAGTGTGTGGAGTATGAGCTCCTCCCTGCCGCATGAGGCCATGGGTAGAAGGTGGGGAACACCACCTCCTGGTTGAGGTGAAATGGGGATTCCACCTTCGGGAGGAACTTTGGGCGAATGCAGAGCACTACCCTGTTCTTGAAGAAGCTGGTGTATGGGGTCTGCCACTAGCGCTTGAAGCTCACTGACTCTGCGAGTTGAAGTCAGAGCCACCAGGAAGGTCACCTTCAAGGATAGGTAATCTGAGGTGGCTAGTGGCTTGAACAGTGGCCTAGTGAGCTGGGAGACCACCACATTGAGGTCCCATTCTGCTGCCAGAGGGCAGACAGGGGGCTTGGAAAGCAGAAGGCTCCATGGGAAACTAGGGGCTGGCTAGATAAGGGCTTTCCCCCCACTGAGTGGTGGTAAGCAGCTATGGCGCTCAGATGCACCCGGACTGAGTTAGATTTCAGCCCTGTGGAGTACCAGCTGAACGTGGCAGGAGAATGGGTTCTCCTTCCTATCTGCACATCACAGAGCAAACCTGCGCCATTTAAAGGCATGAGCCCCCCTCTTGGAGGGCTTTCTGGAGGCTAGCAGGATTTCCTCAACCTCTTGTGGTAGGCTGAGCGGGGCCAAGGCTACCCTCTCAGCAGCCAGGCCATTAGAGTCAATGACCCCATATTTGACTGCAGAAGGGAGCCCTCCTCCAGCGTCAGGAGGTCTGGGGCTCGGGCCCAGGGGTACTGGGAGTGTCACTGCCAGTGAGAGCAGTAGTGGGAACCAGAGTTGCCTGGGCCACCTGGGGACAATCTGTATCACCGATGCCCTCTCGTTCTGAATTTTGAACAGTCTTGGTGACTAGGGGAGTTTGTGGGAATGCATACAGCAGTCCCTCGGACCATGAGATCAGAAACGCGTCTGCCGCTACCCTCTGTGGGTGCGGCTTCCTGGAGCAGAAGCAAGCCAGCTGCGTGTTGTCGGGAGAGGTGAAGAGGTCCATCTCAGGCCAGCCCCAAAGGCAGAAGAGCTTCTTTGCCACTGCAGGGTCGAGACACCACTCGTGAGGGTGAAGGACTCTGCTGAGTCTGTCTGCCAAGTAGTTGTCCTGGTCCAGGAGGTAGACCACTCATAGGAGCATGCCGCTGCGCACTGCAAAGCCGAGGAGGGCTACAGCCTCCTG
This sequence comes from Ichthyophis bannanicus, assembly GCA_033557465.1. Taxonomy (NCBI): domain Eukaryota; kingdom Metazoa; phylum Chordata; class Amphibia; order Gymnophiona; family Ichthyophiidae; genus Ichthyophis; species Ichthyophis bannanicus. The sequence goes on along the minus strand of CM066035.1, from coordinate 919,743,080 downwards.
GCAGGAGTACGAACCCGTGCCCCCCTGCTTGTTTATATAGAACATTGCAATCTGGTTGTTCTGTCTGGAGCAGCACAGGTCTGTTCCGCAGGAGGGAGTGGAACGCACATAGGGCAAGGGCTACTGCCTGGAGTTCCAAGAGGTTTATCTGTAGTAGAGACTCCTCCCTGGACCAGCAACCCTGAGTGTGGTGAACTCCGCAGTGAGCTCCCCAGCCCTGGAGAGAGGCATCTGTGGTCAGGGTACACTGTGGTGGGGGCACCTGGAAGGGCATCCCTGCCCGAAGGAGGCCTTGGTTTTACCACCAGATGAGGGATCTCGCCAGCTGGCGGGAGACTGACCCTGTCCCGAAGTCAGTCCGTGGCCTGGGTCCACTGAATGCAGGCACCACTGGGCAGACTGCATGTGTAGATGGGCTAGGAGTGTGACATGGACCGTGGAGTCCATACGTCTCAGCAGGCGGAGGAGAAGGCAAGCCGGCACCGTCGTGCTGTGCTGGACCTCCCCTGCTAGCTGTTTGAGGTATTCTGCCCTGTCCCAAGGAAGGAAGGCTCCGGCCCGCACCGTGTCCAGCTAAGCACCAATGAACGCTAGGTCTTGCACCGGAGAGAGATGTGATTTGGGGTAGTTGATGATGAACCCCAGGTGCTGCAGAAGGAGGTTGGTACGTTCTGTGCCCCGACTGGCCTCTGCAGCTGTGCCGCCCTTGATAAGCCAGTCATCCAGGTAAGGGAAGACGAACACCCCTTGTAGGCGCAGATGGGCGGCTACCACTGCTAGACACTTTGTGAACACTCTTGGCAGGGAGGCCAGGCTGAAGGAAAGTACTCTATATTGGTATTGGACTCTCCCTACCATGAATCTCAGATACTGCCGGTGAGATGGGTGGACCGGGATGTGGGTATAGACATCTTTTAGGTCCAAGGAGGAGAGCCAGTCTCCCTGGTGTAGGTAGTGCAGCAGTGTCCCAAGGGAGAGCATTTTGAACTTCTCCCTCACCAGGATCTTGTTCAGGTTTCTGAGGTCCAGGATGGGCCCGAGACCGCACCGGTTTTCTTGGGGACAAGAAACTACCTTGAGTAAAAGCCCTTGCCACAGAGGTGATAGGGAACAAGCTAAACTGCCCTGTCCCTTAGTAGACCTGCTAGCTCTGAGAGCAAGAGGGCCTGGTGAAGGAGAGATCGCACTGGCTCTCCTGGAAAATGCCCCGGAGGCGATAGTTGGAAGCGGAGGTGATAACCCTTCTTCACCACCTGGAGCACCCAATGGTCTGAAGTGACCTCAGGCCAACTGTGGGCAAAGAGAGCCAAGCAGCCCCCTGTGAGCTGGTGAGGGTCTGCCAGGAAGAGGGAGGCCACACCCTGGGAGTCAAATGTTCCTGCCAGGTTGAGCCGGAGCTGGAGTCTGCAGCTTGGGAGCCTTTGGCTTCCTGGGTCCGTGTCCCTGGCCTTTGGGCTGGGTTCCCTGGTACTGCTGGCTTGGAAAGACCTGGTAGTGGTGACTGATGGAAAGGGCTCTTCTTCCTTGAGAAAGTTGGCCTTTTCCCCGAGGCTCTCTTACAGGGAAGGGTAGAGGTCTTCTTTGGGAGCCTCTGCCTGGTCACCACCTCTGCCTCAATCTTGGCTGCCTTGTAGGCCATAGGTTTTCCAAATAGATTCTTCCCAGTGCAGGGGGCATCCATCAGTTTTTCCTGGACCCACTGCTTGAGGTCAGAGGTCTGCAGCCTGCAGCCGAGCACCGATGCCTGCGGCTGCTGCTCGGGCTGCAGCCTCAAACCCATTGTAACAAGGGAAACATATAAACAAACAATTTTTGTCGGAACTTACACTTTGAAGAAACAATTCCTTCTCGTAGTGTATTGTTCCTGACTGGGAGCTCTTAAAAGGGTTTTGTGTATATTTTTTTTAAAGCAAGGTTAAATTCATTTTTGCTGTTTTAGGGGAATCTGTACTTGAGCACAGTAGTATTGCTGAACTCTGTAACCCACGCAGGTTCAGGAACTGCTAACACCTAATCAGGGGTTAGTGGGCCTGTTTCCTGAGTGCAATTGAAGCCTGCATAATAAGGCTGCTTTGCCCTGCCCTTTTGAGGCTTTCTTAACCAGGGCTCCACACATCAAACAGTAAGTGAGGTTTTGAGGGTTTCTTTGGTGTTTTTTGTTACATTGCTAGCTCTCTGACTGGGAGCTCTTAAAAGGGTTTTGTGTATATTTTTTTAAAGCAAGGTTAAATTCATTTTTGCTGTTTTAGGGGAATCTGTACTTGAGCACAGTAGTATTGCTGAACTCTGTAACCCCCTCAGGTTCAGGAACTGCTAACACCTAATCAGGTGTTAGTTCCCTCCCTACCCACCCCGACTCCCACCCACCCCTAGTGAGCAGTCTTGCTTTATAGGGCACCTCCCCCTTTATCAAATCACAGTGAATTGGACCAGCACATTTTGAATATAATTAAAGAGCTTTAACTGCTTTTTCTCTGAAAGGACAGCTGCGAAACCAGCTGGTACTTCGTAGATCTCTCTCTTTTGCTTTAACAGATACCTAAGCTCCACAAACAGAACAATGGCTGGGAAAAATCGTATTGCTAAAGCTGTTGCCCCTGTTACAGCTTCTGCCTCGGTCCAGACAGAGGCCCTATTGCCAGTTGAAGAACCAGTTCCATGTGCAGGGTGCCTGCATGCTGAAGCTCTGAGGAAACAAGTGGAGGAACTCAGAGAGGAGGTGGCGAGGCTGAGGAGCATTCAAGACAGTGAGAAGTACATTGATGAGATGCTGCTTGCAGCAACCAGGCTCTCCAGCACAGGAGAAGATGGGTGTCAACAGAATGTCAATGGTTGGACAAAAGTCACCAGAGCCTGCAAAATCACCAATCCAACTTCTCCAGCCCTTGAATTGAAGAACCATTATGCAGCCCTGGAAGTGGAGGAGGTGAAAGCATCCCTGGAAAGGGAAGAACCAGAGTTCAAGTACCCCATAGTTGCAGAATCAGTGACCAGAAGGAAACGAAGGGTAGTGGTGGGTGGAGACGCACTTCTGCAGGGTCCTGAGGCGTCCATCTGCCGACCAGACTTGATGTCCAGAGAGGTATGCTGTCTGCCTGGTGCCAAGATCCAAAATGTTACGGAGAATTTGCCGAGACTCATCAAGCCCACTGACTATTACCCAATGTTGCTAATCCATGTTGGAACAAATGATACTGCCAGGTATACCTCGGAACGTATCAAAAGTGACTTCATGGCTCTGGGACAGAGGGTGAAGCAGGTAGGTGCACAGGTGGTGTTCTCTTCAATCCTCCCTGTTGAGGGTAAAGGCCAAGACAGAGAGGCTCGCATCCTGGAGATTAATGCATGGCTGCGTGGATGGTGTCTTCGAGAGCGTTTTGGTTTCCTAGACCATGGGATGCTGTTCCAAGGGTTGCAGAGCAGAGATGGCATCCATCTGTCCAAGAAAGGTCAACACATCTTTGGTAGTAGACTGGCTAATCTACTGAAGAGGGCTTTAAACTAGATTCATTGGGGATGGGTGAAGAAAGCCCCCAGGTAAGTGATACATTAAATACATTTATGGAAATGGGTAACAGGGGTAACATATGGAAAGCAGTGTGTATTAATGCCCGTAGCATGGGAAATAAGATCTCTGAAGTTGAAGCTTTGGTGGGAGTGGCTGACTTAGATTTAGTGGCAGTTACAGAAACATGGTTCACAGAAAACCATGACTGGGATGTAACTATACCTGGCTATACTTTATTCAGAAAGGACAGGGTAGGAAGAAGGGGAGGAGGAGTAGCACTATATGTAAAAACTACTATTAAAGCTTTGGAATTACAGAGCTTAAAAGGGAGAGAGGAGGCATTGTGGGTTAAACTAGAAAGAGGGAAAGAGAAATCTATTTGCATTGGTGTGATATACAGACCTCCCTCACAAGAGGAAGAGGTGGACAGAGAGTTAATTGAAGACATACGCAGCATTGCTAGGAAAGGGGAAGTGCTACTGCTAGGAGATTTCAATATGCCAGATGTTGATTGGCACATTCCTGCTGCAGTATCATCTAGGAGTAAGGAGATCCTGGATTCTCTACAGGGAGAACTATTCAGGCAATTGGTAACAGACCCCACACGTGAAGGGGCCATACTGGACTTGGTTCTTACCAATGGTGAAAGTGTTTCTGATGTTGTAGTGGGAGATCATTTTCCATCCAGTGATCACCAGATGGTGTGGTTCAGTATTAGGACTAGGGCTGTTAGAATCCATTCCAAGGTAAAGATCTTAGACTTTAGGAAGACTAACTTTGCGAAGATGGGCCAATACCTCAGGGAGTCATTAGTGGGATGGGAACAGCTGGGGGATGTAGAACAACAGTGGGCAAAACTGAAAGGGGGTATTTTAAAGGCAACCAACCTTTTTGTTAAAATGGTAAATAAAGGCAAAAGGAACAGGAGACCGCTATGGTTTTCGAAGGAAGTAGCTGAAAAAGTGAAGAAAAAGAGGGAGGCCTTCATGAAATACAAGAGATCACAGAGAAAGGAAGACAGGCATCTGTATTTGGAAAAACTTAGAGAAGCTAGCAAAGTAGTCAAGAAGGCAAAGATTCAAAAGGAGGAGGAAATAGCCAATGCAATAAAATGGGGAGATAAGACATTTTTCAGATATATTAGTGAGAAGAGGAAGGGCAAAAGTGGTATTGTCAGACTCAAGGGTACAGGGGGGGAATATGTAGAAGCTGATAAGGATAAAGCGGAATTGCTTAACAAATATTTTTGTTCTGTGTTCACAGATGAAGAACCAGGAGCAGGACCTCAGAAAACACCCACAAATAAGAACAGAAGCGAGGGACATCTTGAACAATTTTCAGAAGACTCTGTTCGTGAGAAACTAGCTCAACTTAAAGTAGACAAAGCGATGGGACCGGATGGGATACACCCTAGAATACTGAGGGAACTTGGGGACGTTCTAGCAACTCCACTGACTGACCTTTTCAATGCCTCGTTGGAGTCGGGAGTGGTGCCAAAGGACTGGAGAGAGGCTCATGTGGTGCCTTTACACAAAAAGCGGAAGTAAGGATGTGGTTGAAAACTACAGGCCGGTTAGTTTAACTTCAGTGGTGAGTAAATTAATGGAAACGCTGTTGAAAGAGAAAATAGTGAGGTTTCTGGAGTCCAGCGGATTACAGGATCCGAGGCAGCATGGATTCACCAGAGGCAGGTCTTGTCAGACAAATCTGATTGATTTCTTTGACTGGGTGACCAGGGAGTTGGACCGAGGGAGAGCTCTAGATGTGGTGTATTTAGATTTCAGTAAAGCCTTTGACACTGTTCCTCACAGGCGACTTATAAACAAACTGAGCACCCTAGGAATGGACCCTAAAGTTACTGCTTGGGTTAGAAATTGGTTGGGTGGGAGGCGACAAAGAGTACAAGTAAATGGAGCTCACTCTGAGGAGAAGGATGTTAACAGTGGTGTGCCCCAGGGATCTGTCCTTGGTCCGATTCTTTTTAACATCTTTGTTAGTGATATAGCGGAAGGGCTGTCGGGTAAGGTTTGCCTCTCTGCGGATGATACCAAAATCTGCAATAAAGTAGACACCCAGGAAGGTGTAGATAACATGAGGAGGGATCTAGCTAAGCTTGAAGAATGGTCTAGAATTTGGCAGCTGGGATTTAATGTTAAAAAATGTAAGGTCATGCATTTTGGCTGCAGCAATCCAAGGGAGCAATACAGCATAGGAGGTGAAGTACTTTTGTCCACTAAAGAAGAGCGGGACCTAGGCGTAGTTGTGTCCGATGATCTTAAAGTAGCTAAACAGGTAGAAAAGGCGACGGCAAAAGCTAGAAGGATGCTTGGGTGCATACGGAGAGGAATGGCTAGCAGAAAAAAGGAGGTGATAATGCCTCTGTATAAGTCTTTGGTGCGACCTCATTTGGAGTATGGTGTGCAATTCTGGAGACCGCACCTTCAAAAGGATGTGAACAGGATGGAGTCAGTGCAGAGGGTTGCTACTAAGATGATTAGTAGTCTTCATTATAAAGCATATGAGGACAGACTTAAGGATCTTAATATGTACACCTTAGAGGAAAGGCGGGATAGAGGTGATATGATCGAGATATTTAAATACCTCCGTGGCATAAATGTTCAGGGAGAGAGCCTCTTTCAATTGAAAGCAAGTTCTGCGACGAGGGGACATGGGATGAGGGTGAAGGGAGATAGATTCAGGAGTGATATGCGGAAATATTTCTTTACAGAAAGAGTAGTGGATCCGTGGAATAGTCTCCCAGTGGAGGTGGTAGAGATGAGGACAGTAACTGAATTCAAAAAAGCATGGGACCAACACAGAGGATCTCTAAAGGTAAAAAGTGGACTGTTGTAGTTGTTGTTATGGAAGGACAGACTAGATGGGCCTTGTGGTCTTTTTCTGTCATCATGTTTCTATGTTTCTATGTTTCTATGTTTATTCTTTTGTAGGGACGCATCCCAATCAAGTCCCAAGGGAACATTAACCCCTCAGTACCACCAGTATAAACTCATTTAATCATAGGCAATAAACCAAAGAAAAGTCACTTAGCTGATCCAGCCTTCCCTCCAGGCTTAAGAATTTCAATGACTCAGTTCTTCTTATCATACAGGTCCCCCGCTGATATTTAGGGAGACTTGTCAAACCGCCTCGATCGTACAGCTGGACAGAGAACTTCAGCAATCACGACTTTTCTAAAACCTTTATAGCAACCTTATCGGGTACAAAATCCCAAATCAGTAACCCAACGTTGTGTTTCAAGCCTAAGATTCTCCTGGCTCTTCTTCAAACTGTGTTGCTCTGTCACACACCCAGATAGTAACCGTCTTTAAACTTCCTGGTGTGATCACATGACCGGTTGTAGACCAATAGAAAACCATTGATAGCTGACAGCTCACTCTTCATTAGAGCACACTCAACCAATCTAAGGACGAATTCAAACCCTGTGGTGTTAAAGATTCCAAGGTATAAATCCAAAATTGTTCCTGATAGCATAAACAAAGAGTCCCGATCACCTCCTCTATCATTCAGTGGCATATGATCCAATACTCTCCACCGAAGGTCTGAAAATTGATGATGAAATTCCTGACAGTGTGCTACTATCGGGGCCGTCAATATTGCATTGGTTATTCGGGAACGATGTTCTTGGAGTCGTTTTTTCATCGTTCTGGATGTCTTTCCAATATATAGCTTTTTACACGGACAGATCAATACATAAACAACAAATGATGTTTGGCAAGTAGTTAGAAACTCACTATACACTCGTCGATGTTGTGAAGATGTTCCCAGGTTGAGCCTTCCAAAGTTAAGTCACAAAAATCACAGGTAGTGCATTTAAAATGTCCAGAAGTTCCCATTTGCAGGGGTTGATTATAATTGTGCACTATCCAGTCCCCCACATTTCTACCCCTTTGAAAGGCTACCATCAACGGTTTTTCAAAATATGGATGTAATGATAAGATTGACCAATGGGCTTTCAAAATTTTCATCACTTCTGTTGCTCGTGGCATATGGTAATATCCCAATATAAGGAGGGATCCCCTCCAGATCTCTACAGGAACCTTGTGCTGGCGGTTCCCACCATTCAACATGGTTAAATCGAGCCCTTCGATATGTACGGTTGATAATATTGTGGGGATAACCACGTTCTAATAAACAAATCTTCAATTGTGTAGCTTGTGTCTTAAAGTCCTCCACTGAGGAGCATAATTGCCGCAACCTAATAAACTGTCCCACCGGTAAGCTGTGTCGCAAGGGGCCCAGGTGGTAACTTCGATAATGCAATAAAGTGTTTCTTTGAACTTCTTTCCGATATAAAGTGGAGCGAACTTCAGAACTTTCTTTAAATAACCGTAAATCTAAAAAATCAATGGTATCCTTATGAAATTTGGGTGTAAACTATAAATCCGTTGATAACGTGTTAGTCCAAACAAAAAATTCTTGCAATGTTTCTTCTGTTATCAACCCAGAAAAAAAAAGATATCATCTAAATATCGTTTATGCTATCAGGAACAATTTTGGATTTATACCTTGGAATCTTTAACACCACATGGTTTGAATTTGTCCTTAGATTGGTGGGGTGTGCTGTAATGAAGAGTGAGCTGTCAGCTATCAATGGTTTTCTATTGGTCTACAACTGGTCATGTGATCACACCAGGAAGTTTAAAGGCGGTTACTATCTGGGTGTGCGATGGAGCAACACAGTTTGAAGAGCAGCCAGGAGAATCATAGGCTTCAAACACAACGTTGGGTTACTGATTCGGGATTTTGTACCCAATAAGGTTGCTATAAATAAAGGTTTTAGAAAAGTCGTGATTGCTGAAGTTCTCTGTCCAGCTGTATGATCAAGACGGTTTGACAAGTCTCCCTAAATATCAGCGGGAGACCTGTATGATCTCAAGAAGAACTGAGTCATTAAAATTCTTAAGCCTGGAGGGAAGGCTGAATCAGCTAAGTGACTTTTCTTTGGTTTATTGCCTATGATTAAATACGTTTATACCGGTGGTACTGAGGGGTTAATGTCCCCTTGGGACTTGATTATGGTTGCGTCCCTACAAAAGAATAAAAAGGAACAATACACTACAAGAAGGAATTGTTTCTTCAAAGTGTAAGTTCCAACAAAAATTGTTTGTTTATATGTTTCCCTCGTTTAAATGAGTATATTTATGGAGATATAGTGGGGTTAGGAACTTGGAACAGTCCCAGCTACCAAGGTCTGGAACTGTTGCAGGGATTCCCTGGCGAGCCCTGCTGAGAAGCCAGTGAGCTCCTGGATGAGGCCCTTAAGATACATCCCTATGTAGAGCTCATAGGTTTGTATTCGGCAGCCCAGCATGGACCCCTTGGAAACATTTACGCCCCAGGGCGTTGAGGGCCCTGGCCTCTCTACCTGGGGATACAGAGAATAAGTCTTATGGCTTTTGAGCTTTTGCATTGAGAACTCCACCACCATGGAATTGTGGGGAAGTTGGGCCTTCTGGAAGCCTGGGCTCTTCTTGACGCAGTAGATGGCATCGAGGAGACAGTTGACCTCAGGTATAGAGGCCAGGGTCTCCCACATCTGTAGGAGCAGCTGTTCGAGGATGGGTTGCACCGGCACCGATAGAGCCTCCTTGTGAAGAGACTCATACTGGAGGCTCTCCAGCTCTTCGGTACACAGGTCCTCCTCTAACTCGGTGGGGACCGAGAGGGCTCGGCCAAGGTTCTGGACGAAGTCGTGGAATGCCACGTCCTCAGGTGGGGAATGGCGGAGTTCCAGGGCAGATGGTTCCAAGGGGATGTCAGAATCCCAATCTGACTCAGAGGATGTTGAGGAGTCCGAGGCTCGGAGCTCCCACACCTCGAGGCCTGTGTCAGGAATCAAGACCCCCTAACCAGTCTCGGGTCAGACTCCCAGAAACTAGCCAGGGGGGACCGGACACCCAAGGATCGGGACCAGGACCTCGAGTGGTGCCGAGGGCTGGTCCGAGGCAGATAGTGCTCAGGGCCCAGCTTGACGCCGGGGGACACCACTGTAGTCGGGAGCCTGGTTGTCAGGGCAGATGATGCAGACAAACCTGACATCATCGCTTACTGCATGGTCCGGATAGCAGAGATCCAGGATGACCATTCTGTCCTCGATGCCAGAAGGCTCCGCAGCTTTCAGCGCAGGCACCAAGGTTTACGGGCCCGGCGCTGGTGCTCTGGCGAGCATGTTCTCTATGAAGACCGTAGTCTCGGGGAGCCTTGCAGGGTCACCGCCGGCCGAGGACTCCTTCCTAGAGACGTTAGGAGGGTGCTGCTCAGAGTCACCCAAGAGCCACCAAGGGACCTTACCAAGTTTCCCCAGTGTAACCTCGAGTGGCTTCAAAGATTTTTTCTTTTTCTTTTCAGGGTCCAGCGTCTTTCTTGAGGAGCTGCCGCCGCAGAACTCCGAAGATGCCTGAGCCTCACGGAAGGTGCTCGGCTTCGGGCTTAGCATCGGGAAAGCCGGAGCAGAGCTGGACTGCAGGAATATCATCTCCTGCAAGTCTGACCGTTTCTTGTTGGTTCAAGGGGTCATGGCCTGACCTAGGTCGCAGGAGGTACTGTCGTGGTCCGGGCCAAGGCAGTGCAAGTAGCAGTCATGGGTGTCTGTGACAAGCAGAATTTGACTGCAACAATCATGCTTTTCAAAGCCACCGGGAGACATGGTGGATCACACCTGGATGGGGTCAACAACCCCCGGCCAAAAAAGGGCACGAATGCCAGCTGAGGCGAGCCTCAATGAAAAAAGAGAAGGGAACAGAGAAGAGCACCAGGGACGGTGCAGATTCGAGGCAGGAAAGCACAGTTACTTACCTGTAACAGGTGATCTCTGGGAACAGCAGGAATTAGTCCTCACGTATGGGTACGTCGGTACTGACGGAGCCTGAGCGGGAAAGCTCCCTAGCTTCCCAGAAGGAAGCTTTTGGGGCCTCCCACTGGACATGCGCACTGCCTTCCCGCCTTCCTGACCAGCTCTCCTCAGTTCGAGTTTATAGCTGAGACAATAGAGAGAGGAAAGGAAGATAGATAGAAGATACAACTCCTAGGGGAGGTGGGTGGGTTGTGAGGACTAATTCCTGCTGTTCCCAGAGATCACCTGTTACAGGTAAGTAACTGTGCTATCTCCAGGAACAAGCAGGAATAAGTCCTCACATATGGGGACTCCCTAGCTAAGATGCCTGGGAGATCCCCTTCCAAGGGTTCGCCATCTTCATATGGATCTCAGGCATCCATCCTGGGAAGGTGGGCAGGAGTTGTTCAAGTATGGAACAGGTGTTTGAGGACAGCCTGACCAAACAAGGCATCCCGGCGGGAGTCCTTGTCCAAACAGTAATGGGCTGTGAAGGTATGAACCGAGGCCCAGGTGGCGGCTCGACAGATCTGATCTATGGATACAGAGTGAAGATGAGCCATAGAAGTGTTTTTACTCTGGTAAGCAAAGGAAATACACTGAGCAATCCAATTGGAAAGTGTACGTTTGGAGACTGGAAGTCCCAAATGAGAAGGATCAAAAACCACAAAAAGTTGGGAAGACTTTCGATGTGACTGAGTCCTGTTGAGGTAAAAGGCGAGAGCCCTTTTACAATCTAGAGTATGAAGGTTCCTCTCTGCACTGGATGCATGAGGAGCAGGGAAAAAGACAGGTAGATATACCTCTTGATTAAGATGAAAAGGCGAGACCACTTTGGGCATAAAGTGGGGATTCGTCCTAAGGACCACCTTATCATGATGAAACCTAGTATAAGGTGGATGAGCCACTAAGGCCTGTAGTTCACTGATGCGGCGAGCCGAAGTGACTGCAATAAGGAAAAGGACCTTCCAGGAAAGAAATTTCAAGGAGGTAGAAACCAACGGTTCAAAAGGTGGCTTCATAAGCTGACCTAGAACTAGGTTCAAGTCCCATGCTACCGGAGGAGGTCGGATGGGAGGTTTAGTTAGAGTCAGGCCTCTCATGAACCTTGCAACAAGCGGATGAGAGGAGACAGGTTGTCCATTTATAGGTTTTAAGGATGCTGCAATAGCACTTAAATGGACTCTTACTGAATTCGTCTTAAGGCCTGCATTAGAAAGATGCAGGAGATAGTCTAGTAGAGAATTCAAAGGAAGTGCTAGAGGGTCAAGACCCTGTTGAGCACACCAAATGGAAAAGCGTTTCCATTTGAAAGCATAGGAACGCCTCGTGGAGGGTTTCCTAGAGGCATGAAGGATATCTTTCACTGGTTGAGAAAGATTGAAGTCATGAAGGCTTAGGCCTTCAGTAACCAAGCTCTGAGGTGTAGGGACTTGGGGTTTGGGTGCCACAAAGTCCCCTCCTCCTGAGACAGAAGGTATGGCGCAGCTCCCAGGTCCAGGGAGGGTCCCTGGGAGAGATGCAGAAGTAGAGGGAACCACACTTGGCGTGGCCAGCGTGGAGCTATGAGGATCATCGATCCGTGATCTCTCTGGAGTTTGAACAGAGTCTTGGGAATCAAAGGAATGGGTGGAAAGGCATATAGGAATTCCTGACCCCAATGCAGGAGAAAGGCGTCGTTGGCCTGAGCTCCCTGACACGGATTCCTGGAACAGAACCGGGGAAGTTTGGCATTCCACGGACTTGCAAAGAGGTCTATGTCCGGGGTTCCCCATTCCTGAAAGATTCTGCGTATCTGGTCCATATGTAGGGACCATTCGTGTGGAAGCAGAACTCGACTGAGTCTGTCTGCCCGAGAGTTTTGAACCCCTGGAAGATAGACTGCCAGAAGATGAATTTGATGCTCTCTGGCGAAGGCCCATAATCTGAGAGCTTCGTTGCAAAGCGACAGAGAGCCTGTCCCTCCTTGTTTGTTTATGTAGAACATGGCCACCTGATTGTCTGTCTGGACTAGGACGGTCAGGTTGACTAGGAGGGTATGAAAGACTTTGAGGGCAAAGAAGATTGCTCGCAGTTCCAGGAGGTTGATGTGAAAGGTGGTCTCTTGCGGAGACCAAGTACCCTGAGTGGAGAGGTGTTGAAGATGGGCTCCCCACCCTGTTTGGGAGGCATCTGTTGTGAGGGTTGCTTGGGGCAAAGGTTGGAAGGGGGTCCCCAACAACAGATTCTTGGTGGATATCCACCATTGGAGGGACCAAAACAGACGCTTTGAGGTGAGTATTTGGTCGGAGAGCGCTCCTGATGCTTGAGTCCACTGGGTGGCCAAGGTCCATTGAGCTGCTCTCATATGAAGACGAGCGTAGGGCACCACGTGTACCGTGGAGGCCATGTGGCCCAGAAGTCGTAGCATTTCTCTGGCTGTCAAGTGACTGCTGGACTGAGCTTGGGAGGCCAAGCACATTAGACGTTGGCCCCGGACTTGAGGTAGGTAGGCCCTTGCAGTGGTGGTGTCCAACTGGGCCCCTATGAATTCCAGAGACTGAGTAGGGGTAAGTTGAGACTTGGGAAGGTTTACCACCAGTCCCAGATACTGCAAAATGTGCCTTGTGCGGTCCAGGGAAATCTGGGCCTCTGACTGAGATGGAGCTCGGATGAGCCAGTCGTCCAGATATGGGAATACAAAAATTCCCAGACCTCTTAGAAATGCAGCCACCACTGCCATGCATTTGGTGAACACTCTTGGAGCAGAGGCTAGACCGAAGGGAAGTACTCTGTACTGGAAATGTTTTCCTGAAACAGAAATCTTAGATATTTTCTGTGGGATGGGTGGATGAGTATATGTGTGTACGCATCCTTGAGATCTAGAGAACAAAGCCAATCCTGACTCTGAAGGTATGGAAGGAGAATGCCTAGAGAAAGCATTTTGAATTTCTCCTTGTACAGAAATTTGTTCAATTCTCTCAGATCTAGGATAGGTCTGAATCCCCCTGTCTTCTTTGGTATGAGAAAATAAGGGGAGTAGAATCCTGTCCCTTGTTGAAGAAGAGGAACCTCTTCTATCGCCCCTTGGGCAAGGAGAGAAGAGACTTCCTGACCCAACAGGCTCAGGAGAGATGGGGGAGAATTGAAATGCCTCACCATGGTATATGGAGGAAGGTTGGAGAAATGAAGTTTGTAGCCCTCCCTGATGATAGAGAGGGTCCATTGCTCTGATGTAATTTGCCCCCATCTGGGAGCAAAGTGAGCTAACCTTCTGGGAATGGTGAGGGGCTCTGGTTGTTCTAGAGCCAGAAAGGTTAAGTTCTCTAGGGGCAAGTCAAAACCCCTGAGGGGGTTGAGCCTGCTGAGGAGTGGCAGACACTGCAGGCTTTGATCTTGCCTGTTTAGGCTGCTGACGTTTAGCAGCAAAGCGAGGCTGAGAAGATTGTTGGCCAGTATTTGTGGAAAATCTGGCCTTCTTGTAGTAAGGCCTCTTGAAAGACTTTTTCTTGGCAGGAGTAGAGGTAGACTTAGAAAGTCTATCTAAGGTAGCATTTTCGGCGTCCATTTGAGTGGCTTTAATTTGCCAGTCTTTACCAAATAAGTTTTCACCTGTACAGGGCAGATTCCGTAAGCCATCCAGGACCCAGGGTTCTAGGTCAGAGGCCTGGAGCCAAGCAAGTCGTCGGGCTGCAATGGCAATGCCCGAAGCTCTACCGGCACCTTCAAAGGAATCAAAGGCTGCTCTGTTGGAGAACTTAGAAACATCTAGAAGCTGTTTCACTATAGAAATGAACTCCTCCTTTCTATCCTCAGGGATAAAGGGGGCAAAATGCCGTACCTTTAGGGCAAGTTCCCTGAGAAACATGCCCATATACAGACTGTAAGAATTAATCCTGGCTATAAGCATACTAGCCTGGAAAGTTTTCCTGCCAAAAGAGTCTAGGGTCTTACATTCTCGCCCTGGAGGGGTAGAAGAGTGCCTTTTGGTGCTCTTAATCTTTTTCAGCGCAGACTTCACCACAATGGAATGGTGAGGCAGCTGAGTCTTGAAACCCAGGAGAAGGAGGGACCCGGTACATGGTGTCCAACCTACGAGAGTAAGGAGACAACGTTAGAGGAGCCTCCCATAAGTCCATCAAGTGTTCTTGAAGGATTTCATGGATAGGCAGGGTGACTGCCTCTTTAGGAACCTTAGGGTATCCTAAAATATCCAATTTCTTTGACCTAGGTTCTTTTTCAGAGGATGTGGTAATAGAAAGTCCTTTAGCAAGTTCTATAATGAAGTCTTGAAAGGACAAATCCTCTGGTGGAGACATCATCCTCTTTGGGGAAGAAGGGTCTTCATGAAGAACTAGAGACAGCTCAGCAGAGTCCTCAGAGGAGTCAAAATCCTCAGAAGAATCAGAGTATTCTCTATTTGCTTCCAACGCACGATACGCATACCGATCGGTATCGACATCGGGCGTACCGGGTATGGGATCGGTATCGGGTGAAAACCCGGATCCGGTATGCGGAACCGATCTGCGTTTGGAAGTCGATGGTCTCGGTTCCGGTATGGGAGACGATACTGGAACCGGACCCGGTACAGAGGGCGTCGCAGCTTTAATAAAAGCCAGCATGGCCTGCTGCATGGTCTGAACAGTATTGCTCATAGACGCCACTGCTGCCTGGATGTCGGTACCGGTATGGGCCGGTACCCCAGAGCAGTCTAACAGGTGATCGGTCGAGGCCGTGCCATCAATGTCAACCTGTAACCCCATAGTTGGAGCTTTGGAAGTCAGAGCTTCCCGCCAGGGTTGTTTGGCTGGGGCAGGATCCTCAGATTCAAAAGAGAGAGCCTCTCGATGCTTTGAAGGAGATTTGCTCTTTGAGGACCTGCCCGAAGAAGGTTTGGTTACCTGAGATCCATCCGGAGAGGAAGACCTGGATGACTGTGATGCTGGATTATCTGAAGCAAACAGCACATGGAATTTGTTGGCCCGGTTCTGCAAACCACGTTTAGACATTTGGGAGCAGGATGGGCAGTCCGGAATGGAGTGGTCAGGTCCCAAACATTTAAGACACCAATCATGGGTGTCTGTGACTGAAATAACAGCACTACACTTGGTACACTTCTTGAAACCAGGGGCTGGTTTCTCCATGAGGAGAATTTGTGTAGGCCTGAGGCCTAACCGAAGTCACCAAGTTGCTAAATAAACGTTTTTGGGTTTTTTTTGTAAAGAAAAGAAAAGAAAGACCGGCGGTACCGGTTTCGGTATGGGGAAGGCAGGTACGCGGTCTAAAGAAACAAACTAAAATAAGAATTTCTTCAGCGGTGACAGGAACACGACCTGCTGGCTCCGCGGAAAAAGAGAAACTGAGGAGAGCTGGTCAGGAAGGCGGGAAGGCAGTGCGCATGTGCAGTGGGAGGCCCCAAAAGCTTCCTTCTGGGAAGCTGGGGAGCTTTCCCGCTCAGGCTCCGTCGGTACCGACGTACCCATATGTGAGGACTTATTCCTGCTTGTTCCTGGAGATAAGGAACCGGTATACAAACCCGGAAACAACTCACTAAGAGGATAATTTTTAAGGAATATTTCCGGGACACAGGACATGCGTCTGTTGGGCTCTGGGAAAAAAAAATGAGACTGAGCAAAATGGCACCCTTGGGCAGGAAGGGGACTACTCATGTGTGGTAGCATTCCCAAACTTTCTTTGAAAGTTGGGGAGATGCTCCGCACAGGCTCCTTCTGCGCAGACGTCACTCATATGTGAGGATTTATGTGAGAACTGACTTCCTGCTTGTTCCTGGAGAAAATCCTGCGAGACATACCACTTATTGAATACCAGTACCTGCTGCAAGGCATCAGAGGTCTGATATTCATGGACAAACATTCCAAGCTCCTTAGTTTAAGCTCATAAATTTGTGCCATATTTTCATTCGAACTTCGGGGGCTAAGTTTGCAGCTGAAAATTCATCCTAATAAAGGAGCTCAAACGTTATACTCAAATTTAGGCCTTTGAGTCATTTGCCCAGATTTATGAGCCTGGTGCTGAAAAATCAATATTAAGTTCTAAATGTTTTTCCTGCCCTAAATCTGCCCATTTGTCATTCACTTTTTATGCTCCTAAAGTTAGGAGTTTAGTGAAATTTTGATTATAAACTTCAGGCACTCAGGCCTAGTAAATTTTCAAAGAGGCCAATTTAGGAGCATAACTCAAAGTTAGGAATATAAATCCTTTGAATATTGTGTCCAAATTTGTTATTAGGTTACATAAAATCTGCACATTTTTTACACATTGCCCTTCTAAAAACAAGTAAGAGACCCCATCTGAGAGCATACATGGCCCATTCGAACTTTGATAAAAACATACGGCCCAATGCAAAGTGGCTAGCTTCCACCGCTGAACCTAAGACCCGGATAGTCAATGCCGGAGCCATATCTGGCCACCAGCATTGAATATCTGGGTTGGTTGGATAACAGAGACGCTAACTGGGCAGCGGCGATATTCAGTTGCTGCCTGGTCAACTTCTGCAGTGAGTTAGGCACCTTATGTTTATTCAATTCAATTTGATAGACCGCTGTTCATAACAGCAGGGTGGTGTACAATAATCAAAAAAAGTACAGAGAGGCCAAAGGCCAGAAAAGGAAAGGAACTACAATTTGAGACAGGAAAGAGAGATTGTCTCTTCCCCCTGTCTTTTCCACTTGACTATAAGAGACACAAGGTCACATGGTGGGAACTGGGAGACTGAAGGCAGAGGAGAAGAGATGGGTCTTGAGGAGTGATTTAAAGGTACCATAGTTCTAGTCTGAGAGGGGTAGGAAGAGAATTCCAGAGGGCAGGGCCGAGGAAAAAGAAGGCTGAATGCCATGTTGACTGCAGATGGGCGCAGGCTGGAGAGGGGAGGTGAAGACAATTTATGTGTGCTGAGCGCAGCGGATGGGTGGGGTGTGGAACTGGAGAAGATCTACCACATATTGTGGGGTGTGAGTATAGATGACCTGGTGAACTTTAGTAAGGATTTTGTAGTGTATGCAATACTCCAGTGGAAGCCAGTGAAGTAGAAGAGAGGTGATATGCTCATGGCAGGTGGAATGAGCAATAATGTGTGCTGCCGTGTTTTGAACAAGTTGAAGTCTGTGCAATTCAGTACAGAAACACCAGCAGGAACGGAATTGCAGAAATCTAAACAGGATATAACTAGAGACAACAGAAGCATAGTTAATGCCTGGGAGGTGAGGAAAGGACGGATAGCTCTAATTTGGCGGAGATGGTAGAAGGATTTCTTTATGAGCTGACAGATATGATCCCTAAAAGAGAGACCAGAGTCGAGAAGAACCCAGAGATAATGGAGGGTGGGTAATAGAGGAACAGGAAAACCTCCAAGTAGTGGTGTAATAGTAGGACAGGCACTTCCATGAGTGAACCAGATGGAAGATGTTTTTGCAAGGTTAAGGAGGAGACAGTTTGTGGCTAACAAGTCAGCAACCAAGGAGAGGCAAATGTTGAGGGAAGAGAGGTCTGGCTGTAGTGGATTGGTGTGGTACAGAAGGAGAATGTCATCAGCGTAGTAATAAGCAGAAATCTTGGATTGTTGAACAAGGAGGGCGAGTGGTGCAAGAAAAATGTTGAACAAAAGAGGTGCCAGAACAGAGCCCTGGGGAGAACCACAAAGAAGGGGAAAGAGAAGAGGTGGAATTGGAGGTTACTGTGCAGGAGCGGGGAAAAAGGAAAGAGTGAAACACTGAAACACCGTGCCCCCAAAGACCCACGTCACTTAGGCAAGAGAGTGACCAAGTTGCAGCCCTGCAGATGTCTACCAACGGTACAGAGCGGAGATGAAACACTGAGGCAGCCATTGCCCTGACACGATGGGCCGTAACCCGACCCTGCAAAGGAAGGTCAGCCACCCTGTAAGCCCAGGTGATAGAGTCAGCCACCCAGGTGGACAAGGTATGCTTGGACACAGCTAACCCCAAATTATTAGGGTCAAAAGAGATGAAGAGCTGAGTAGCCCTTCTATGTCCCTGCGTACGGTCAAGGTAGAAGGATAAGGCACTCCTACAGTCCAGGGTATGCAGAACTGCTTCAGCCTGGCTTGCATGAGGCATAGAGAAGAATGTTGGAAGAACCACCTCTTGGTTGAGGTGGAAAGAGGAGACAATCTTGGGGAGGAACTTTGGATGGGTCCTGAGGACTACCCTGTTCCTATAAAATCTGGTGTAAGGCCTGTCACAGACCAGGGCCTGAAACTCACTCACTCGCCTAGCCGAGGTAAGGGCTACCAAGAAAAGTGTCTTCCAGGACAGGAAGCGTACTGGACAAGTAGCCATTGGCTCAAAAGGTGGACGAGTCAGTTGCTGCAAGACCACATTCAACTCCCACTCAGGAGCAGGAGGACGGATTGGAGGCTTGAGCAAAAGCAAGCCTCTAAGAAACCGGGACACCAAGGGGTGAACCGACAGAGCATGTCCTTCCACCAGTGAGTGGTGAGCTGCTAGAGCTGAGAGGTGGACCCGAACAGAATTGGACTTAAGTCCTTGATTTGATAAGTGCAGTAAGTACTGAAGCACTACTGGCACAGTACAGGAGAAAGGATCCTCTGTACGTAGCTGACACCACACGGAAAACCTCTTCCATTTAAGAGCATAGGTTTTCCTAGTGGACTGTTTCCTAGAGACTAGGACAACCTCCTCAACTTCCTGAGGTAGGCCCCAGGGAGCCAAAACTACCCTTGCAGCCTCCATGCCATCAAATTGAGAGCTTTGAGATTGGGGTGCAGAAGGGAACCCCTGATCCTGAGATAGAAGGTCTGGTTGCAACCCCAGAGGCAGTGGGGGATCCACTGCCAACTGAAGCAGAAGTGGAAACCAAGGCTGTCTGGGCCACCTGGGAGCCACCAGCAGGACTGAGGCCTTGTCCTGAAGAATCTTGAACAGAGTTCGGGCCACCAAGGGCGTGGGAGGAAAGGCATACAGGAGGCCCTGAGACCAGGGAATCAGAAAAGCATCTGCTGCTATCCGCAGAGGATGCGGTTGCCTGGAGCAGAACTTTGGCAGCTGTTTGTTCAGAGGACTGGCAAACAGGTCTATGGATGGAAGTCCCCATTTCAGGAAAATCTTGTGAACTACCAAAGGATGGAGCTGCTACTCGTGGGGCTGCAGAATCCTGCTCAACCTGTCTGCCAGGTAGTTCTCCTGGCCAGGTAGATACACTGCCTTGAGGAGCATGTTGTGTCTGAGAGCAAACAAGCAAAGGTCCTGTGCCTCCTGACAAAGGAGCCTGGACCCAGTTCCACCCTGCTTGTTCACATAAAACATGGCTACCTGGTTGTCTGTTTGAACTAGGACAGACTGATGAGCCAGGGTTTGAGAAAAAGTCTTGAGGGCTAACCGAATGGCCCTGAGTTCCAGGAGATTGATTTGCTGTGCGGCTTCCCAGGGAGACCACAGACCCTGGGTGCACTTGTCCAGACAATGAGCTCCCCAGCCCTGCAGGGAGGCATCCGTGGTCAACACCACTGTGAACCCAGGAATCTGAAAAGGTACCCCTTGTAGTAGATTGGGTGGGTGCAGCCACCAGCTGAGGGAGTTCAGAAATGGTCTGGACACCCTTATCCTGTCTCTGAGGCTGCCTGTGGCCTGTGACCACTGAGTCCGAAGGCACCACTGTGCAGGCATCTTATGTAGCCTGGCATTGGGGGTCACATGCACTGTCGAAGCCATGTGGCCAAGAAGCCTCAGGCAGAGTCTGGTGGAGACCAGTGAACTGCTGAGAAACTGGTTTGCTAAGTTTATCAGCCTTTGGGCTCTGTCTTCTGGCAGGAATGCCTTTACCAGCCAAGAGTCCAACCTCGCCCCTATGAACTCCAAGTTCTGGGAGGGGAGCAAAGTGGACTTTGTGAAGTTTATGACGAACCCCAAGCTTTGAAGAAGAGCAATAGTTCTGAGAGTAGCCTGTCGGGCCTCCTGGCACGTCTGACCTCTTATGAGCCAGTCGTCCAGATATGGGAAGACAAAGACTCCCTGATTTCGCAGGTAGGCCGCCACCACTGCCAGGCACTTGGTAAAGACCCTGGGAGCGGAGGTGAGGCCAAAAGGTAGTACTCTGTACTGATAATGGTTTCCTTCCACAATGAACCTGAGGTACTTTCTGTGGTCTGGATGAATGAGGATGTGAGTATACGCATCCTTTAGATCTAATGAGCATAGACAATCTCCCTGCTGGAGGTAGGGCAGAAGTGTTCCAAGAGTAAGCATCTTGAACTTTTCCTTCTCCAGGAACTTATTGAGGTTTCTGAGATCTAGAATAGGTCGAAGGCCACCGGTTCTTTTGGGTACCAGGAAATACCTGGAGTAGAACCCTCGATCGTGCAAGTGGGGAGGCACAGGCTCCACCGCCCTGTCCACCAACAGACCTTGGAGCTCCTGAAGGAGAAGATCTGTGTGCAGGGGAGGCCTTGAAGGCTCTCCTGGGAAGTATGGAGGAGGCAGTTGTTGGAAGTGTAGTGCATAGCCCTTGTGGACTATGCTTAACACCCAACTGTCTCCAGTGATGAGTGGCCACTGGTGGGCAAACAGGGCGAGGCAACCTCCTGTGCAGGGTTGGGAGAGCAGGGATGGAGAGGCTATGCCTAAGGAGTCAAAAACCCCCACCCTGCTGAGTGGAAGCAGGGGCCGTAGGCTTGGGGGTCCTCTGTCTACGGGGCCCATTACCCTGCCCCTTGGATTGCTTACCCTGAGGGGCAGCTTGGGCAGCCTGGTACTGTGGATACTGTTTGTAGGCAGTGCCCTTCCTCGGGTAAAAGGGCTTTTAACCCGAGCCCTTCTTCTTGTGAGAAGGGGCAGAAGTCTTTCTAGACAGCCTTGTCCTCGTGAGGTGCTCGGTCTCGAGCTGTGCGGCCTTCTCGGTCATGGGCTTGCCAAAAAGGTGCTCACCTTGGCAAGGGACATCGACCAACTTGTCCTGAACCCATGGCTCGAGGTCCGATGACTGCAGCCATGCCTGGCATCGAGCCGCGATGCCGGCTGCCGCAACACGGGCCGAAGCCTCGAAGCCATCGTTGGCAGCGCGGGACATAAACTTGGAGCATTCCCGGATCCCCGAGGACAAGGACTTGAACCTCTGCAAGGGTTCCCCGGAGAGAACAGCAGAGAACCCGGCCAGCTCCTTGGCCAGGTCTCGCAAGTACATGCCCATGTACAGTTGGTAAGACTGGACACGGCAAGCAAGCATCGAGCCCTGGAAGCACTTTCTACCAAAACCATCAAGGTTTCGGGCCTCCCTGCCAGGGGGCACCGCGGAGTGCATCTTCTGACTTTTCAGGCGATGCATGGTCGATTCCACCACCATGGAATGGTGTGGTAGCTGTGCCTTTTGAAAGCCAGGACTCTTCCGGAGTCGATAGATCGAATCGACCCGCTTGCTTAGATCTGGCGCCAAGGCCGGTGCCTCCCACATCCGGAAGAGGAGCCGTTCCAGCATCAGAGGAACCGGAACAGTAAAGGCCTCCTTCGGAGGAGAGTCGTACTGCAGGGCCTCGAGCTCCTCGGCTCCTCCTCGGGGTCCGCAGGGATAGCCAACGCGGTGGCCATATCCCGGACGTACTCCGAGAACTGGGTATCCTCCGGAGGGGATCTACTCCGGGATTCAGACTGCGGTGAGTCCGATGGGACGCACCGAGTCCTGAAGGTGTCGGGGGACTCCTCGTCCTCCGTCTCCCAGGCGGACTCGTCCGATGAGGAATCGGGGTCTGACCGCGCGGGGCCTGTGAGCACCCGCCCCGACGCCGAAGGCACCGGCGTTGACACCCTCGGTCCTGAACGGGAGGTCGAGGGAGACCGTGACCAAGGTCGACCTCGAGCCTTCATGGTCTCGAGTATCGGCTCGGTCTCCGGGGTCGACTTCAATGTCGATGTCCCGGTGGTCGTGGCAGATGCGCCAGACAGGCTGGCCATCAGTGCCTGCTGCTGTTCCATGAAGGCAGACAGTCTGCTCTCCAAGGCTGTCAGCCTGAGACCCAGCTCAGGAGACTCAGCAGCCCCCGACTCGGGCCCCGGCGGTGCCAGGCCCGACGTCAGCTCTCTGGGAGGAGAGTCCACGAGGACTACAGGACTTACGTGTCCAGCAGACTCCAGCTCCACTCGAGGAACTTTGGAAGGCTTCTCCTGTTCCACGGGCCCGGGGCGACGGTCGGGGGTCTGAGACCTAGCCCTCGAGGAGTCAGGGACCTCTTCCGATGATGCCCACACGAGCCTCTCCTTCCTCTTTTGTTCCCGGTTGGGGACCCCCTGTCCGAGGAGCCCCGACAGTGCTCGGGATCCGATTCCTGAGAAGTCGAGGCCTCAGACGAGGTCCGGGCCCGGCCGGAGGCCGAGTCAGAAAAAAGTCTTTCCTTTTGGTGCTGACAACTTCGCAGTGCCTTGGAAGACATTTTCCCACATGGTCCACACGTCTTAGGATCATGGTCAGGACCGAGGCACCAAAGGCAGCAGCCGTGTGTGTCGGTGAGAGACATCAGCTTCTTGCACCGATCACACTTTTTAAAGCCACTGGAAGCCATCGGGGAAAAAAAAAGAGTCCCTGCGAGGTCAAAGGACCGGCCTTCCAGGGAAAAAGAAAAAAAGGGCGCAAACGCCAGCCATGAAGGGCAAAAACCGAAAAAAGAAGATAGGGCTCGATACCGGTGTACTGAACCCGGCGGGAGGGGAACCGGCGTCGAACCGGAGTAAAAAACAGCGAAGGATCGCCAAAAAATCTAACTATTTTCCAGGATGACTAGGACACACGTCCGGTGGGCTTCACGGAAAAAGAGAGACTGAAGCAAGATGGCACCTTTAGGCGGGAAGGGAACCGCGCATGCGTGCCTGCATTCCCAAAGGCTTTCATGGAAAGCTGGGGAAATGCTCCGCAAGGGCTCCATCGACGTCAATGTCACCCATATGTGAGGACTGATTCCTGCTGCTCCTGGAGAAGTTAGCATTCCAATGTGTAACCTGCAAGTCTAGAGAAAGTGAGGAAAAATCTGCAGGGAGGAGTTGATCGGCAGCTGGAAAAAGCTGGAGGGTAAGAGGGGTGATGCAGCGAGAGCGACGAGAGGAGGCCTGAGGGGGGTTAGCAAGGGAACAGGAGGTCATGGCATTCCCAGATGGCGAGAGTGGTAAGAGGAAAAGTAAGCAGGTGTGGTCAAGTCCAAGGTAGGGGCCTAGAGCACAGATTCTGAGGTGAGAACGAGGAACTTGCAGGGGTGATCACCAGGTCAAGAGTGTGACCTGCAGCATGAGTGGGTATGGTTACATGTTGATGGAGGGCCAGATCCTGAATAAAGACTATGAAGGACGGCTCTAGAGGAGGAGGGAGCCTCAAAGTTGACACTGAAATCCCTGAGATTACGAGGAGAGTATACTGGAGAGAGAGGTCAGAAATGGTTAGAAGAAGAGAGTCCCAAAGGTGAGGCTGGAGGAACAGTGGGGAGTAAACAATGAGGAAACAGATTGCTGGGGATAACTGCAGGCACAAGAGGAGGGCCTTGGGGTAATGTAACGCAGGGGAAAAGACCTGAACAAATGGGAGGGAGGGCGGTGGAGGGCAGCCACGCCCCCCACCAGTGCGACCTTTACGAGGAACAGAGATGGCAGAGTAGTTCGGAGGGAGGCAGTGAGCAAGGAATGGTTCCTCACCATCCCTGAGCCATGTTTCTGAGAGAAGGAGATCTAGAGACTCCTGGGTGATCAGGTCCTGAAGCAAGAGGGTCTTTGCCCGGAGGGAATGACATTTCACTAATCCCAACCTGATGGAATGGGGGCTTGGGAAAATGGGGGCAAGGGGAGAGGGGAGACAGGAGATGAGATTTGCAGGATTGCATGACGTAGGAATGTGGGCAGTAGGGTGAGGACAGTTGCCCGAAAGAACAAGGATGGGGGCCATCAGAAAGCAACTAGAAAGGGTCTTTATCTTTATTGTCATTTGATATACCACCCTAGGCAGCAAGGCATCAGAGCGGTTTACCTTGAAGGGTGACCTAACTTTCACCGCTTGGTGATAACCGAGCAGTGGCTGATTGGTACTGCTTCTTGCTGGATGACTCCTCCGCTCCATCCCAGAATACCCTTATGCTAGCCGGCTAGCACTGGGGTGTTCACCGGCATTACTCCAATTAATCTTAAATGTACTACATTGTAGCTTCATTGCATATCCCCTAGTCTTGGTACTTTTCGAAGGAGTAAACAACTGATTCATGTTCAATCGTTCCACTCCAATCATTATTTATCATCTCCCCTCAGTTGTCCCATCTCCATGTTGAAGTGCCCTAACCTTTTAAGCCTTTCCTCACAGAGGTGGCCTTCCATCCCTTTTATCATTTTGGTTGCCCTTCTCTGTACTTCTAGTTCTACTAGATTTTTTTTTTTAGATGTGGCAACTAGAATTGCACGCAATTCTTAAGGTGCACTTGCACTATGGAGCGATACAAAAGCATTAGGATATCCTTCATTTTATTCTTCATGCCTTTCCTTATAGCTCCTAGAATTCTACTATGCTTTCTTGGCTGCTGCTGCACAATGAGCAGAGGATTTCAATGTATTATGTACAATAACATCTACATATTTTCCTGGGTGGTGATTCCTAACATAGAATCTTGCATCATGCAGCTATAGTTTGGGTTGTTGTTCTCTAAGCGCATAACTTTGCACCTGTCCACATTCAATTTCATCTGCCATTTGGATGCCCAGTTTCCCAATTTCTCAAGGTCGATTTAACAACTTTGAATAATCGTGTGTCATCGGCAAATGTTTTCATTTTCAGGTCATTTATAAATTTGTTATAACGCATTGGGCCCAGCAGATCCCTTAGGAACTCCACTATTCACCTTTCTCCACTGAGAAAATTGACCATTTAGCCTTACACTCTGTTTCTCTCTTAACCAGTTCCAAATCCACAATAAGACATTATCTCATATCCCATAACTCTTAAATTCCAAGAATCTCTCACGAGGGACCTTGTCAAAGGTTTTCTGAAATCCAGAAACAGTATATCAATCTTTAATTACATGTTTATTCATATCTTCAAAAAAATGTAGCAGACTAATGAGGCAAGACTTCCCTCAGCCAAAATCCATGTTGGCTTTATCCCATTAAATCATGGCAATATGACTGTATGTTCAGTAACTTTGGTTTTTTATATGTGGTTTCTACCATTTTGCCCAGCACTGACATCAGGCTCACCGGTCTGTAATTTTCCAGATCACTCCTGGAACCCTTTTAAAAAAATTGACGTTACTTTGGCCATTCTCCAATCTTCAGGTACTAAAGACAACTTTAAAGATAAATTACTAAGAGTAGGTCTGCAATTTCATTTTTTTGAGTTCTTTCGGCACCTTGGGATGTATACCATCCCGCTCAGGTGATTTGCTACTCTTTAGTTTGCCTACTTGCCCTATTACATCTTCCAGGTTCATCAAGATTGGTTTCAATTCCTCTAATCTGTCACCTTTAAATAGCATTTCTTGCATGGGTACCTTTCCCTACATCTTCTTCAGTAAAGATCAAAGCAAAGAATTCATATGGTCTCTCTGCTATGCCCTTGTCTTCTTTTAGTGCCCCTTTTACTCCTTTATCATTTAATACGCCAACAGACTCCCTTGCATGCTTTTTGCTTTGAATGTACCTGAAAGTTTTTATTATGCGTTTTTGTTTTCACGGCAAGCTTCTTTTCAAATTCTCTTTGCCTGCCTTATTAATGCTTTCATCTCACTTGCCAATGCTTATGCTGGTTCCTGTTTCCACCATTTGTCTCCTTTTACCATTTTCTGAAAGATGATTTTTTTTTTTTAGATTTTAAACAGCTTCTGTGACCTCAACCTTAAACCATCTCAGCAATCATTTGGCCTTCCTTCCACCTTTTTTTTTTTTTTTTTTTTTTAAGCGTGCAATACATTTGTCTGAACTTCAAGCAGTATTTTTAAGCAACGTCCAGGCTTGATGCAAACTCTCTGCAGCTGGCTCCTTAGTTCTTCCCTAACCATTTTCCTTATTTTAGCATAGTCTCTCTTTTAAAAATTAAATGCTAGCACAGTAAATTTCCCTGCTGTCCTCCCTCCATTCATTAAATCAAATTTGATCACGTTATGATCACTATTGTAAGTGGCCCCAATACCATCATCTCTTGCACAAGATAGAGTAGTTATTCACCTGTAACAGGTGTTGTCCAGGAGCAGCAGGAATCAGTCCTCACATATGGATGACGTCGGCGCCGACGGAGCCCCCATGCAGAGCATTTCCCCAGCTTTCAAGGAAAGCCTTTGGGAATGCAGCGTGCATGCGCTGTCCCCTTCCCGCCCAAGGGTGCCATCTTGCTCAGTCTGATGACATAGCTAAAAGACAGCAAAAAAACCAAATGAAGTATATGACTGCAACTACAGGGGAGGAGGGAGGGTCGTGAGGACTGATTCCTGCTGCTCCTGGAGAACACCTGTTACAGGTGAGTAACTACTCTTTCTCCAGGACCAAGCAGGAAGTCAGTCCTCACATATGGGACTCCCCAGCTCTAGGCTACCGGGAACCCAAAGCTCAAAAAATGGCTCCCTCTGAAGAGCCTCAGCATCCGTGATAAGAATATCCTCTGAGAACATCCCCGTACGGTAGCCCAACACAAGGACAAGGGGTAGGAGTTGCCTAAACCTCAAAGAGATTACGGAGTACTGCCTGTCTGAAAGCACTGTCCCTTCGGTACTCTCTCGAGGCAGTAGTGGGCTGCAAATATCTGGCTTGAAGACCAAGTAGCGGCCTGGCAGATGTCTGCCAACAGAACAGAGTGGAGATGAGCTACTGACGCGGCTTTTGCCCTGACACGTTGGGCCATGACTCGACCCTGCAAAGGGAGGTCGGCTGACTTATACGCCCAGGCGATACAATCTGCTACCCAAGTGGACAATGTACGCTTGGAGACAGGTAACCCTAGCTTATTCGGGTCAAAGGAGATGAAGAGCTGAGTGGCCCTTCGATGCCCCCGCGTACGTTCTATGTAAAAGGACAACACCCTCTTACAGTCCAGGGTATGCAAGACTGTTTCAGCCCGGCTGGTATGCGGCCTGGGAAAGAAGGTCGGAAGAACCACCTCCTGGTTGAGGTGGAAAGAGGAGACAACTTTTGGAAGGCACTTTGGATGAGTCCGTAGGACCACCCTGTTCCTATAAAACCATGTGTACGGTCTATCAGAAATCAGAGCTTGTAGTTCACTCACACGTCTGGCCGAGGTAAGAGCTACCAGAAGGGCGCCTTCCAAGAAAGGAAGCGTAAATGGCAAGCAGCCATGGGCTCAAACGGTGGGCGAGTAAGTTGTTGCAAGACCATGTTCAAATCCCACTCAATGGCCGGTGGATGAACTGGAGGCTTGAGCAGAAGCAGACCTCTGAGGAAGCGGGACACCAAGAGGTGAACCGACAGAGACCGTCCCTCCACTGGTGAGTGGTATGCTGATAGAGCACTGAGGTGGACCTGAACAGAGTTGGACTTAAGGCCTAGGTCTGACAGGTGAAGTAGATACTGCAGTACTACTGGCACAAGGCAGGAGAAAGGATCTTCATTGTGCTGAGCACAACATATTGTGAACCTACACCACGAGGGTATAGGACTTTCTGGTGGATTGCCTCCTAGAGGCCAAGACCACCTCCTCAACTTCCCTAAGTAGAAGTAAGGGAGCTAGCACTATCCTTTCAGCAGCCAGGCCATCAGATTGAGGGATCTGAGATTGGGGTGCAGAAGGGAACCCTGATCCTGAGACAGGAGATCGGGTTGCAACCCCAGAGGGAATGGCGTTTCCACCACCAACTGCAGCAGAAGTGGAAACCACAGTTGCCTCGGCCATCTGGGGGCTACCAGAATCACCGAGACCTTGTCCCGGAGAATCTTGAACAGAGTTCGGGCCACCAGGGGCGTGGGAGGAAACGCATACAGGAGGCCCGTAGACCAAGAGATCAGAAAAGCATCTGCTGCCATTCTCAGGGGATGCAGCTGTCTGGAGCAAAACCTGGGCAGCTGACGGTTCAGCGGACTTGCAAAGAGATCGATGGATGGAAGTCCCCATCGTAGAAAAATCTGCTGGACCACCAGTGGATTCAACTGCCATTCGTGAAGCTGGAGAATCCTGCTTAGTTTGTCTGCCAAGAAGTTCTCCTGACCAGGTAGATAAACTGCTTTGAGAAACATGCCTTGTTTGACTGCAAAGGAGCAAAGGGCCTGCGCCTCCTGACATAGGAGTCTGGACCCTGTGCCCCCTTGCTTGTTCACATAGAACATTGCTACCTGATTGTCTGTCTGAACTAAGACAGACTGGTGAGAGAGGGCATGAGAAAAAGTCTGTAGAGCCAAGCGGATTGCTCACAGCTCCAAAAAATTGATCTGCTGTGTGGCCTCCCGAGGAGACCAGAGGCCTTGAGTGCACGTGCCCTGGCAATGTGCACCCCAGCCCTTTAAGGAAGCATCGGTCGTCAGCACCCTTGTGTGTGCTGGGGCCTGAAAAGGCACCCCCCTGAGAAGGTTTGGTAGATGTAGCCACCACTGCAAGGAGTCCAAAAGTGGTTTGGATACCTTTACTCTGCCTCGGAGGTTGCCTGTGGCCTGCGTCCACTGAGCTCTGAGGCACCACTGAGCAGCCCGCATGTGCAGACAGGCATTCGGGGTCACATGTACCGTGGATGCCATATGGCCGAGGAGCCGCAGGAAGTGCCTGGCGGAGACTTGAGAATTGCTTTGGAATTGGTTGGCCAAATCCATCAGTCTGTGGGCCCTGTCCTTGGGCAAGTAAGCTCTTGACTGCAGAGTGTCTAATCTTGCCCCTATAAACTCTAGGTTCTGTGAGGGGAGGAAAGTGGACTTTGCGTAGTTTATGACAAAGCCCAGATGCTGAAGAAGAGAGACAATGCGAAGAGTGGCTTGTCTGGCCTTCTGGAGTGACTGGCCCCTGATGAGCCAGTCGTCCAGGTATGGGAAGACAAAAATTCCCTGATTCCTGAGATAGGCCGCCACCACCACCAGACATTTGGTGAAGACCCTGGGGGCAGATGTTAGGCCAAAGGGAAGTACTCTGTACTGGAAATGGTTTCCTCCCACCACAAATCTGAGATATTGTCTGTGGTCTGGATGGATGAGGATGTGAGTATAAGCATCCTTTAGGTCTAAGAAGCATAGCTAATCTCCCTGCTTGAGGTAGGGCAGCAGTATCCCAAGGGTAAGCATCTTGAACTTTTCCCTCTCCAGAAACTTGTTTAAGTTTCGCAAGTCTAGGATAGGCCGGAGGCCTCCTGTCCTTTTTGGTACCAGGAAGTACCTGAAGTAGAAGCCTTGCCCTTTCAGGTGGTGAGGCATCGGTTCCACCGTTCCACCGCCTGTTCCTTTAGAAGACTTGCCAACTCCTGAAGGAGGAGGTTTCTGTGCAGAGGGAGTCTTGGAGGCTCCCCTGGAAAGTAGGAGAGGGGTAGCTGGTGGAAGTGGAGCATGAAGCCCTTCTGGACTATGCTCACTACCCAGGTATCCCCTGTGATGGCTGGCCACCTGTAGGCGTACAGGGTCAGCCGACCTCCTGTGCTGAGTGGGGCCAGCTGTGGAGAAGAGGCTATGCTGTGGGAGTCAAAACCCCACTCCCTGCTGTGCAGGAGCCGGAGCTGGCGGCTTGGGGGTCTTCTGCCTACGGGGCCTATGCCCCTGCCCCTTGGCCTGCTGGCCCTGTGGGGGAGCTAGAGAGGCCTGATATTGAGGGTAGGATTTGTAGGCAGCACCCTTCCTCGGGAAAAAGGGCTTCTTTCCCGAGCCCTTCTTTTTCTGAGAAGGGCAGAAGTCTTCCTGGACAGCCTTGTCCTGGTAAGAGTCAGTCTCGATTTCCGCAGCCTTTTCAGTCATGGGCTTACCAAAAAGGTTTTCACCTCGGCAAGGAACATCGACCAACTTGTCCTGCACCCATGACTCCAGGTCTGATGACTGCAGCCAGGCCTGACGGTGTGCACCGATGCCGGCCGCGGCTACCCGGGCCGAAGCCTCAAAGTCATCATAGGCTGCTCGAGAGATAAACTTCGAGACTCTCGAATCCCTGTTGACAAAGCCTTGAACCTCTGCAAAGGTTCCTCGGACAAACCAGCAGAGAACCCAGCAATCTCCTTTGCCAGGTCTCGTAGGTACATGCCCATGTACAGCTGGTAGGTCTGGACACGGCAAGATAGCATAGAGCTCTGGAAGCACTTTCTACCGAGGGCATCCAGGTTTCGGGCCTCTTGGCCGGGGGGCACCAAGGAGTGCATATTCTGACTCTTCAGACGGTGCATGGCCGACTCCACAACCATGGAGTTGTGCGGTAGCTGTGCCTTTTGGAACCCAGGGCTCTTACGGACTCGATAAATGGAATCGACCCGTTTGCTAAGAACCTGCGTCGAGGCCGGTGCTTTCCACATGCGGAAGAGCAGCAGTTCCAGCATCGGAGGAACCGGTACGCTAAAGGCTTCCTTCGGAGGAAAGTCATACTGGAGGGCATCAAGCTCCTCGGCTCGAGGCTCCTCCTCGGTGTCTGCAGGGAAGGCCAAGGCTTTGGCCATGTCCCTCACGAAGTCCAAGAACCGGGTATCCTCCGGTGGGGACCTTCTCTGAGGCTCAGACTCCGGTGAGTCCGAAGAGACGCACCGGGTCCGGAAGGTGTCCGGGGACTCCTCGTTCTCCGTCTCCCATGCCGACTCCTCTGAGGAGGAATAGGGCGACTCCGGCCGTGTGGGCCCGGTGCCACCCACCCCGACGCCGAGAGTATCGGCGTCGACGACCTCAGCCATGCACAGGAGGTCGAGGGAGACCTTGACCGAGGATCGACTCGAGACTTCATTGACTTGAGGATTGGCTCGGTCTCCGGGGTCGACTTAGACGTCGAGGTCCCGGTGGTCGGGGCAGATGCATGGTCAGACCGGCGATCAGCACCCGCTGCTGTTCCTTAAAGGCAGCTAAGCTGCTCTCGAAGGCCGTCAACCTGCTCTCGAAGGCCGTCAACCTGAGTCCAAGCTCAGGAGACTCAGCACCCTCCGGACTCGGGCCCCGATGGCGTCGGGCCTGACGTCAGCTCCCCCGGAGGAGAGTCCACGAGGACAACTGCACTTAAGTGACTTGGGGACTCTGGCTCCACACGAGATAACTTGGACGGCCTCTCCGACTCCAAGAGCCCGGGTGGCGGTCAGGACTACGCGACCTGGCCCTCGAGGAACCAGAAGCCTCCACCGACGCCACCCTCACGAGCTTGTTCTTCCTTCTGTGCTCCCAGGTGGGAGACTCCCTCTCAGAGTAACCCCAACAGCGCTCGGGGTCAGACTCCCGAGATGTCAAGGCCTCTGACGAAGTCCGGGCCCAGCCAGACACGGAGTCAGAGAAAATTCTCTCACGTTGATGCTGACGGCTCCGAAGCGCCTTCGACAACATCTTGCCGCACGGGCCACAGGCCAGCGGGTCATGGGTGGGCCCGAGGCAATGGAGGCAGCAGTCATGTGTGTCGGTGAGAAACAAGTTTCTTGCACCGATCACACTTTTTGAACCCACTGGCAGCCATCGGGGGAAAAAGGGCCCCTGCAAGGTCAAAAGACCAGGTTTCCAGTGAAAACACAAAAAGAGCGCGAACGCTAGTCACGAAGGACAAAAAATGAAAATCAAAACTCCGGACTCGATACCGGTGTACTGAGCCCAGGCAGGAAGGGGAACCGGCGTCGAACCGGAAAAGACACAGCGAAAATCGCAGAAAAAAAAAATCAACTTTTCCCAGGTGACACAAACTCACGTCCGTTGGGCGCTGCGGAAAAAGAAAGACTGAGCAAGATAGCACCCTTGGGCGGGAAGGGGACCGCGCATGCGCACTGCATTCCCAAAGGCTTTCCTTGAAAGCTGGGGAAATGCTCCGCACGGAGGCTCCGTCGGCGCCGACGTCACCCATATGTGAGGACTGACTTCCTGCCTGGTCCTGGAGAATCTGCGTTCTGCTAAGGACTAGGTCCAAAATAGTTCCCCCTTATGTTAGTCTCCTGAACCAGCTGCTTCATGAAGCAGTCATCGATTTCATTTAGAAACTTTATGTTCTTAGCATATCCTGATGCGACAATGACCCAATCGATGCTGGTGTAATTGAAATCACCCATTACTAATGTGTTGCCAAGTCTGTTAGCTCCCCTAGTTTTTGTTAGCATTTCATTATCTGTCTGTTCATTCTGGTCAGGCAGAAAGTAGTACACCCCCACTACTATTTCCTTCCTTTGTCAAATGGAATTTCTATGAATATTCTACAGTGCGTGTTTCCTACAAAACTTTTATCTTGTTTAATGCCCCCTTTAATATATAATGCCACCCCTCCACCAATTTGATCTACCCTATCATTGTGATACAATTTGTCCCCTGGTATCAGAGTACCAAATCACTGAGATGCCAATTATATCTACTTCTTCATGCAGTGCTATATATTTTAACTCATCCACATTTTTTTTAGACTTCTAGCATTTATATAAACATTTCAAAATGTTTTTTTGTTCATGTTGACAATCTGCTTATCAGTTGTCAGGGATAATTTGGAATCTTAACTATTTGCTTTTAACACAAAGGCATCTGGAGTATTACCTTTATTGTAACCTCTCTATCAGGATGTCCTAGCCTTCCTGTTTGATGGCATCATTAAAAGATGTGTTATTCAGAACCATGCACTCCTGGGCAACTGTCTGCTTTCCTCTATCTCCTTTTCAAAGGCTGGTGCCAGAAAGCACAGTTACTTACCTGTAACAGGTGATCTCGGGGAACAGCAGGAATAAGTCTTCACATATGGGTACGTCGGTACCGACGGAGTCTGCGTGGGAACGCTTCCCAGCGTCCAATCAAAGAGCTTTTGGAAGCATCCCACCACGCCTGCGTGCTGCCTTCCCGCCTTTCCCAACTGCCTCTCCTCAGTTAAGTTTTAAAGCTGAGACAAAGAGAGAGAGAGAGAGGAAAGGAAAGATGGATAGAGATACAACTCCTGGGGAGGTGGGTGGGTTGTGAAGACTTATTCCTGCTGTTCCCAGAGATCACCTGTTACAGGTAAGTAACAGTGCTATCTCCAGGAACAAGCAGGAATGAGTCTTCACATATGGGGACTCCCAAGCTGAGATGCCTGGAGTCCCAGCATGTCATAGGTTGGAACATGCTATCTCCCAGAACACCAGGCATCCTGAGGATGGAGGGAAGGAGTTGAAGAAAGAAAGATGCTGTGGAACAGCTAACCTAGCACAGGACTGCAGAGAAGGAGTCCATGTGTGGATGATGATTGTCATCAATGATATTGCAAAGAATATTGCAATATGGACCTCCGCTAACAGGATTTCATAGAAGTATGGAGGTTCATGGATCTACTGGAACCCAGTAGAGGAACCATGAAGAGGACCTCACTGTAAAGTGGAGGTAATAAACCTGTAGGAAAACAGTGGAGGTCAGAATTCTGAAAGGTAACAGGTAACCCTAGTAGGAAAAACTGGGGTAGTACAAAAACGGTGGGCCTTCAGCGGAAAGCTGTATGATAAAAACCAAACTCTTTTGGCGGCAGAGTGGCTCACTCTTAGGAGCAAAAAGAGAAAGGCTAACCGAATTGGACAAACAGGCACAGTCCTTGTGGGGAGAAAGGGTATGGGAACCCCTTGTATCCCAAAAGAGAGTACAAATGCCTGAGGCGTTAAAGCCTGTGATTAACTGAAGATCCACAATGTCTCTCCTAACTGGGGTAAGCTAGGAAAGATATTAGGTACGGAGAGCTTCAGAGGTACCTAAACCCTTAGGTTATGGTATAAAATTGTTGACTACCACAGGAGTGGTTGTGTGTGTAGAATCCCAAACCTGCTGAATAGCAGAGGTATGGGTAAAACCCCTCTGTCAGAACAGATAGCTATCTGAACATAGACAGTGAGATAGATAAGTATGTGGAGACATATCTATCTATAATGAAATATCTCGACAGATACATATATCTATAGATATCTATATATATATCTATAGATATCTATAGATATCTATAGATATATATAGATATAGATATATAGATATATGAATAGACCTATAGAATATATCTATAGTGAGATATGGAAGGGCATAAAATACACACAAAAGATAATATGAATATGTAGGCCTAAAAATAGGTGTCTGTAATTAAACAGACAGATATGCCTACAACATGGTGATCACATAGGACATGTGGAGAGGAAAGATTCATCTAACAACAAGGAGGTGCAACCTACTTGAGAAGATATATAGAGAATCTATTCCCCCTGGTTATGATCCACAAGGATGCTAGGTAGTGAAATAACCAGGATGGTTGCATGAAAAACAGAGGATAATATCAATCTGCAGCCAGCAAGTCCCGAGTCGTCCAAGACTCTAGCATGATAAGTAGACAGAAGACAGATAGGGATGAGGTACCATGTTGACCTGTTAAGGGCAAAAAGTATCATGCGTTCTTACCATGAGGACGAGCTGCAAGGAGAAAGAGCATATCCCCGATTGGGAATGCCATGGACCAAAGCAGGGAATTGGCAACTCCTTAAGCCCGTAGGTAAGAGAAGGCATATGTCCTTTATGACAAAAGGAGATAGTAAAAGAAGGGAGAACATGACTGAAAAGCCTTTTCCAACCATCTAAGATAGCTGTTGGAGAAAAAAAAAACAACCATGCTCTCTAGCAAGGGCCCATAGTGGAGAGCTTCTCTGTAGAATTGCAGAGAGCATGATGCAGGAGAATGAGGAGATAGAACTGGCTGCTAGAGCCAGTAACTCTGCCAACTATGCTGCCAAACCCAGGGGAATGGAGATGGCAGAAATAGAAGACCAACCCAGAAAGCTTGTAGTGGGATAATCTCCAAGATAGATGAAAAACACCGACTTGGAGCCACTACTAAGACCAGATAGAATGTTAGAGGAGGACAAATCTGGTTGTTTGTGGGCAAGAACCAGTGGACCAAACATTAAGGCTCCTGCATAGGCAGCTGCTAGCAAGACAACAGAAAGAATATTACTGTTTAAAAACAGAAAGGACAGACAGAACAGGAGTAGAAAACTCTGGACATGTCTGATAAGCTGCCTTAAAGTAAAATTTAAACAGGGGAGGAAAAAAGGGAGGAAAACTCTGCACTGGAAAGTGACAAACCTAGAGAGGCTGAAGAAAAACCCTCCAGTAAGTAATTCCGCTCTTACAGTGGTAAGAGAGTGAAGAGAATAGAGCTGAAGAAGACTTACCAAGTAGTAAGGCTATAGAAAGGAAAAATACATGCTGGCACAGGAACTATCATTTGATAGTGGTCAGACCTCTTTCCCTGGCAGGAGAAGAGGAGAAACCTGTGACTTATAGGCATGAACATTCTGACAGCTCATAGAAAAAATGGATGTCTTTTGGAAAGAGATCCATGTGTAGGGGTTAGAATGAGTAATGGATCGCCTCTGTTGAGAAGAAGCAACTGTAGAATCTAACCCCAAGGGTCACAAGCATCTGATGATGATTGATCAGAAACCCTGCAGAGGCCGGGTTTACTGAGCCTGGTGAGAGGTTGGATTCTTCAGACCAGGACGATGCCTCCCATGTAGGGGAACATCTGTATGATGGGCCAGTGAGGAATAAAACCCTCTTCTCCTGTGGGAAGAAAGTTTGGTAGGACATTTCCTACCTACTGGGACAGAAGAAGGTGTAGAAGAACCCTTAGGAACAGGTAAAATCAGTGGACAACTGAGTAACCTGACGTAAAGACTCCTTGTTGAAAAGATTTTCTCCAGTGCAAGGAGTATGTCCCAGCCGTTGCTGTGCCCACTTGGCCAAATCTGAAGCTTGGAGCCAGGCTCTACGTCATGCCCCTATAGCTATAGCAGAAGTCCTGCTAACAGACTCAAAAGAGTCTAGGGAAGCACGAGAAAAACCAAGAGATATTCTGGATATGCTTAAGCAGTGAGGAATAGTCTGTACTCCTGGAATCTGGAAGGAAAGGAGTCAAAAGATGTAATTGCTTTGTGACCTCCTCAAGAGAAAGACTCATATAAAAAATATATGAGAGAATTCTTGCAGAAAGCATAGATGTCTGGAAGGTTTGACGTCCAAAGGCATCTAATGTCTTAGACTCACGACCTGGCGGATAAGAAGAGTGCTTTTTCTTACTCTTTATCCGCCTCATTGCTGATTCCACTACTATGGAATGATGAGGAAGTTGAGTCTTTTGAAACCCTGGAGAGGGGGGCACCTGATATAAGAGATCAGTTGCCCTGGGAGGTGGGGGTACCCTTAAAGGTGTTTCCCACATTCCTAGAAGGAGATCCTGCAAGGAATGATGCAAAGGAAGCATTATGTTGTCCTTTGCTTTGGTAGAAACAGAGCCTGGTGCAGGATCATGTCCTGGAATAGGAATGGCAAGGGATCTTGCTATATCCAGGAGGAAACTCTGAAAAGAGGGATCCCTAACAGGAATCTCCCTTGGACAGGTTAGATCTAAAGAACTAGCCTGAGCACCCACAGAGTTATCCAAATATATAGGAATAGAAGATCCTGCAGGGTGCAGTGTGGAATGCCTAAAGAATGGTTGCTGGTACTGGTTGTCAGGAGCAGCAACCGTCCTTACCACATTGTCCATGCTAGGCATCGACTCCAAGCTTGGTATAGAATGGAGCGATGCTGTTGAAAAAAGCATGGTAGGAGTTTGGCATGATGCTACTGTGGATACCGGTACTGAAGTCAAGACCGGTACCAATGTCGGATTCGGGCTCGACAAAGACATCGGAATAGTCATCGGTGACACTTCAATCGGTACCGAGGGAACCGAAAACCTCCGGCTATCATCCTCGGTACCAAGCCACAGGTATCGATCGGTGTCGGTACCAAAATCTATTGGTACCCAGTCTTCTAGACTAGAAATGGATTCCAAACTCGGCATCGAGGGCAAGGAGCCCGAGAAGCAAAGCATGGAAGGTACCGACTGTAACGGTAATGAAGACATCGGTACCGTGTCCGATACCGGTAGCCACTCAATCGGCCTCAGGGGAACAGAGAGTTGCGGATCCGAGTCATCGGAACAGAGCCTTCGGTACCGCCGCGAGACGGTACCAAGGCAAGTCGGTACCCAATCCTCCAGACTGGAGAGCGATTCCAGACTCGGCATTGAGGGAAGCGAGGCTGTCGATGCACATCTGGAGGGTACCGATGTCAGTGACAGTATCGGTGTTGGAACCGATAATGGAAAGTCAATCTGGGACGTATCCATCGGTCTCGAAGGCACCGAGGAGGCCAGATGACGATCCCTGGTGAGGAGTGTTTCATCCAACACCAGTGCCGATGCAGGGGTATCGGTACCGCTCGAAGCGGATGCCACCACCATGCACGGCTCAGGTATGTCCTGTGGGGGGTGAACCCCAGGAACAACCTGAGACCTCTTATTCGCTTTGGAGACCGAAGACTCCCGCCGGGGTTTTGAAGCCAGGAGGCCATCGAGGGCAGAGCCGGAGCTGTCTACATGCTGTGCATGAGACCTACCACTCGAGGACTGGCTAGTCTTAACAGACTGTTTGTGGGTTACCTGATTCAAAGTGGAAGAAGAAGGGGACGGTGCCCCGAAGTTGGAGGGCAACCGTGTATCGAGGGATTCTCGATGTTGAAAATGTCTTCTCACCAAACTGTTGTCAGGACCCAAGCAGGTTAGACACCGACTTCGAGGGTCTAAAAATAAAGTTGTACCGCCACAGTCTGGACATTTATTGGAGAAAGTGTCTGGCGGTTCCATGAAGGAAAAGAGGGGAGGCCTGAAAGGCCTAAGACCCTGTGGGACACTGAGGAAAAAATTCCGTTGAAAAGGAAAATTTTACAAGAAAAGAAAAGAAAACACCGGCGGTACCGGTGGCGTCAGGAAGACAGCCACGACCACAAGAAAACAAACTAAAAAATAAGAATTTTCTGCGGTGACAGGACGACGTCCTGCCGGCTCCGCGGAAAAACGAAAACTGAGGAGAGGCAGTTGGGAAAGGCGGGAAGGCAGCACGCAGGCGTGGTGGGATGCTTCCAAAAGCTCTTTGATTGGACGCTGGGAAGCGTTCCCGCGCAGACTCTGTCGGTACCGACGTACCCATATGTGAAGACTCATTCCTGCTTGTTCCTGAAGATGCCTGGTTCTACCCTGGTTGAGGTGGAGCCCATCTATCTGGAGGCAGCAGCCTCTTCCTCAGAATGTTTCCACGATTACTGATAAATCTAAGGCCCTCTTCCCTGCATCATCTTGTCCATGCACTGAGACTCTGGAGGTCTGCCTGCCTCTTGGATCTGTGTGTGCAACAAAGAGCATTTCAGAGAATGTTACCCTGGAGGTCCTGGATTTTAACTTTCTACCTAAAAACCTAATTTGGTTTCCAGAACCTCCTTCCCGCACTTTCCTATATCATTGGGCCCACATGTACCAAGATAGCCAGCTCCACCCCATCTAGAATACTATGTAGGTGACCTTCAATAGATTTCACGCAACACAGCCTATAGAAAGTACAGAAGGAAAACAAAAGTGATACTTTGATGAAGAAACCATTAGGATATCCTCAGACTTGGCTCATTGCCAGCTGTTACTTACCTCATCACTGGGAGCCAGCTGCAGAACCACCGGCGTATCTTTGGAGAACAAAGAGTGGATCGCATTTGCAACACTGTCCATACTAAATGGAACAGCCTGAGAAAAACAAACAAAAAAAATTCAGAATACAAAGCTGACTCTCTTATTTTCCTATTGCTTTTAAAACACCAGACTTTATTGGAAAAAGAGTATTAAAAAAGTAAAGAGAAAGAGACCCATATTAACACAGACGGAAACAAAGTGGAGGTTAGTAAGCTGAGAGGGGCCTGCCTTTGCTCATCACTCAAAGCTGCCGCCCCTTTTACTAAGCTGTGTTAAGCAGTTAGCGTATGCTAATTCCCATATTAACTGACAAATAAAATAGGGCTGAGAACGCACAGCTCAGTACCACACTTCTAAGCACAGAAACACAACGGCCTATCCAGTTTGCCTTTCCCAACTACTACAGTCCCTATTTTTCCTTTAGAAAAATATTCAGAGGGTGTAGAGACGGCGCTTCATCATCCCCAGTGCTCAGCAACACGTCAACGACAGCAGCAGTGGGGCGTCAACTCTGTTCCCAACCCAGTACTTTAACCATTAGGGTATCCTAGACTTTAACAACAGGTGGCAGTAAACTACATCTGCGTTATCTACAATGCAGCTGATGCATGCAAAGGGAGTCACTTTAGACAGTCTATTCACGATTTGGACGTCTGAAAACGGGACATTCAGATGTGCAAATCACAGACGTTCCTGGAACCATTTTAAAACATCAGGCATATAAACGCCCCCAATGTGAGCATGTCCAGATAGCACGGGAGCACGATGAAGGCATGGCCCATGCGGTTCAACAGAAATGTGATACACTGTGATTTCAAAATGGCGTGAACATGTCTGGCCCTGACTATTGACATGTTCAAGCCTATAACTGCTCCAAAACATAAATAAAGCGTAAAAAAATAAATGCTTGTTTCAAGGAAGAAACACTTGCAAGGGGGAAGAGTGAAATGTGCTCTCACCACTTCAAGCAAACATTGCTCGGCCAACAAAACCTACATGTAAATGAATTGTCTAATTTTATTGAAGCACCACTGCATGATCTACGGATCTGGACTGGCCAGCTGGCGCACGCATGTATCAGAACACTCCCCCACATTATGAAATACCCCTGGCTGGCATGTCCAAGTCCCATTTCTGCCGCCGTGCATTTTGGGAAGGATTACATTTCTGACATGGCTCGCAACTGTGCGTACAATTGGCCTCGCTACTTGTACAGGCTCATCACCAGAACTGCTTGCAGAGATGTGCATCTTTTAGAGGGGCGACAGAGCAGTTTCAGGAGGCATTTACACGTGCGCCCATCACTGCTACCCGGTAATTTGAACATGCTGACATGGATCTCAGTTTATTACGAGACATCCCTTCATGTGTATTTTCTCTGTGCTGGGAATGTCCCCAAATGTTAACACATGGTAACTGAAAAACTTTACTATACTTTAGGAGAAGGGTCCCTTAATCACCTGTGGCCTTGTATGTGGCGAATGGGCAACAAGTAGAGAACAAAGAAAGCAAAATGGAAGCAGCCTACTTGTTAAAAGATGGGTTCTCATTAGGGCCAGCCCTCACACTAGGCAAACTAGGTGGGTGCCTAGAGCGGCACTGTTTTTTCTAGGGGGAAGGGGAGGGAGTGGCCCAATTACTACAGCTGCCTTCTGTCTGCTCCTCTCCAATTCTTGCCTGTCTGGTGCTCACTGCAGAAGTCGTTTCCTAGCACTTGGTCTATTTGTTTAACTGGGCACTGCAAATGGGATTTTTCATTGCTGACCTTGCAGAGACAGGACTCCTGCTAGCAAGTACAACTAAAAGCATTCACCTTCACTGCGCCTGTAGTTTAACAGAGAGGTCAAGTGCTAGGGGTGGAGATATCAAATCCCAAGACTGTTCCATTAAAATGAAGGAGGGTAGGGAGAGAGAGAAAAGGATGCTTGAGGGAGAGGCAGGGACAGAAGATGGGTAAGGAGGAGAGGCGTGGCATATGCTAGGAAAGGGGGAGAGGGAATGGATGCTGGGGAAGGAAGCAGGGGACGGATGGGGAGGGAAAAGCATAAGCAGATGCCTGGAAAGAGAATGGGCAGGGGGAGGTATGGATGCTGGGGAAGGGACTAGAAGACAGAGTGGTGGCCGAGGACATGGGGATGGTGGGAGAGTAGGGACTTAAGAGTTAGGTGTGCGACAGGGACTGTGAAAGAGCAGAAACACCAGAGTGAGACTGACTGGGATAGGAAAGAGCTTGGGAGCTCGGGGCTTGGATGGTGACAGCGGACGTGTTAGATATGCTCGTGGAATATTAGCCAGTGTGAAGAAATATGGGGAAATGCTATGAAGAGGGCTGAGAGGCAGAGGAAAGGGACTGAAGGGAGAAAAACGAGCGACAGGGAAGTAGTACTGCTACTACTGAACATTTGTGTAGCGCTACAAGACGTACGCAGCGCTACACCGACATGTAAAAGACGGTCCCTGCTCAGAGCTTACAATCTAGTCAAGCCAGACAGCACAGTAGAAGTAGACATGGGATCCATCTAGGGGGAATGGTAAGGAAACACAAAGAAGATCAGGCGCATGCTGATGAGGGGAGAGACGAGAGCTGGTGGAAGAAGATTTCAGTGAGTGGCAATAGGAGATCTGAGATGAGGTGAAAGAGGAACAGAAAACGGGGGGTAGAATGAAAGACATAGGGGAACTGCCGAGTGGGATACAGAACGTTAATAAGTAGGTGACAGGTTAAGGGGTGGGAGGGGAGGGGAGATCAGGGCTCACTAGGCCACCAGTGTCTTTACTTATGTCGGTAGTAGGGGGGGGGGGGGGGACCAGTCTCCCTGATGTTCTGCTGATGGCATCAGAGGCTTTCAACAGTTTTCAGTGGGTCTGTACTGTGCCTGCTCCCCAGCTCCACAGTGCTGTCCAGTGAAGTGCTTCTATTACTTTCGTCCAATTACTGCTCCATCCTGCCATGGGCCCAGCCTCTTCACCATTCTGTGTGCATGTTTGGCTTGCTCTCTCACTTTAATGTTGGCTTTTTGTGCACAAGTTAATTTACATATAAGCATTGCTGCACAAAAAGCCAGCGTTAAACTTGCACTATGAAATCCTGCGCTAGAGCTCTAAGAACTGGGTTTCCGATTTCTGTTTCTAATGAATGGTCCCTTGATCTGTTTTTAGTGAGGGTCTGTTTGTGTTCTGCAAGTGTGTCTGTGCTGAAGGATTACAGTAGCATGCAGTTTCTGGCCAGTGACCTGTCACAGTCTGACTTGTTCTGCCTTCCCAGAAGAGGGTGGGGGAGGTTATTAAGGCCCAGTATATTTCCGGTGTTGCCTTGGCAATGCTCTGAGGCCTGGGAGCTGCCATGTTTTCTAATAAACGCTGCGTTTTATTTCTGTAGGGTTTTCAGTAATTGTGTTGGTTATCACCACTGCAATACGTTTTGCAATAAGTGGTCACTTTTTCTCTGGAAAAAGCAGGACGTCAGTCCTCACATATGGTGACGTCAACACCGACGAAGCCCATGTGGTAATCACTCCCCAGCTTTCAGAGAAAGCCTTTGGGAGTTGCACTATGCATGCGTGTTCACCTTCCCACCCAAGGTTGTCAATCTTACCTCCATTTTTTTCTGCAGAACCCAGCAGATGTACTGTCTGTTCACTCAGTAGAAAGTTGATTTTCTTCTCTCTTTTCCTGCCATTTTTCACTTCTTTTACCGGTTCACGTTCCGATCACCTTCCTTTCACCGGGGATTGTCCTTGCTTTGGCATTTCGTTTTTCTCAGGTCCATTGTTTTTCCTTTTCATTTTTTCTCAGTGCACGAGACTTTCCTCATGCCCACGCTGACCGGGACATTAGAGTTTGACTTCGCAGGAGCCGTCTTTCCTCGCTA
Organism: Ichthyophis bannanicus; assembly: GCA_033557465.1. NCBI lineage: Eukaryota > Metazoa > Chordata > Amphibia > Gymnophiona > Ichthyophiidae > Ichthyophis > Ichthyophis bannanicus. The sequence goes on along the minus strand of CM066035.1, from coordinate 919,700,240 downwards.
TATCTATGGTCAGTGGCTTCAAGTAGTGTGGCAAGTGCACCCACACCATATCCATCATGGACAGCCATAGCTGCTGCCTTTGGTGCCTCACTGCTGATTACGATGACTCCATCTGCCCACTTTGCCTGCAGATGTTAAGCAAGAATCTTGAAAAGTAGCAGGAATCGATTTTCAGCCAGAAGTCCTCTGTTTCAGCCCCGGCATAGAGCGTGGAATCTCTGCCTTTGAGGGCTGCATCCAATGACTCGTCATTGCGCAGCTGAGCTCACTCCAAGCTCTTGAGTTGCGAAGCCTCAGATCGGGGGATCATCCTCCGAGGACCTTCCCCGTAAGGTTCAGACTCCGCCCGAATAAACGTCGAGGTCCGATGCCAGGGCCAAGGATAAGACCTCCGGCCACCGGCACCGAAGCCTTTGGTGTGATGTAGAGGGCAATGGCCTGAAGTGGCCCCTGATGCTGCCCCGATGGGTGGACAAACCCATCACCATTGGTGACTGCCCATCATAGGAATCGGCTCCGGGCCAAATTCCATCTGTGCCCCAGCCGGTGGCTGCGGTTCCACCTGGCCTGGAAGTCAGGATGGTGGCCCTGGAGCGCAGCCTGGCTTCCTTCCTGGAGTCACAGCGCAGACCAATGCCTGGTGCCTCAGATTTGTCTGTGTCAACGTCAGGACCCTCCTCCATGAGAGCTTCCCCAGATAATGTCCAGCTGGTGCTCAAGAAGCATGCATTTTGAGCCGAGCCATGGTGCTCCTGTTCACCCGCGAAGATTCTGATCTCACCCCTGAGTGCCTCAGAGTCAGGACGTCGGATTCCTCTATCTCCCTCGACGTCTCCAACCGGGAATAAAGCCATTGCCCATCGAGTCCTCAAGGCGCTCTCCGATTCTGAGTGAGAGACAGAGGATGATTTGCCCGATACTCAGCTAGAAAGGGATGTCCGGTCAAATCCCTCCCCACCATAAAAGCGGAGGTGGTCCCACCCGAGGACCCTGCACTCCTTGACTTTGTGTGGGAAATCTCCAAGGTCTTGTCTTTTGTGACTGAGCCGGAGGATAAGCCTCTTGCTGAGGAGCTCAAAATCCTCTAGTACGATGCCCTCTAAGGGAGGCACTGATTGTGCCAGTTTTGCCCATACTAGGATGTAGGAAGCCCCAGTGGCTGTGCCTATTGTGAGCAAGTGACTCGATTTCAGGTATCGAGTCCGCAAGCATCCAGAGTTTGAAAAGTCACAGCTGCCACACAACTCCACGGTGGTGGGAGTAGGCCATGCATCAAATCAAAAGCCAGAAGTTGCACTCCTCAGTTCCTCTGGGCAAGGATGCGTACACCATGGATGGGTTTGGTAGGAAGTGCTACCAGGGCCCGATGCTCGTGACCCACATCCAGACTTACCAGTTGTATATAGGCATGTACCTGAGGGACCTAAAGAAGCTTTCCGGGTTCTCTGCTGGGCTGACCAATGAACTTCTTGATGCGGTTCCAGACCTGGTCTCCTCGGTCAAGGACTGCTCCAAGTTTATGACTCGGGTGGCCTTTGATGGCTTTGAGTCCATTACTCAGGTGACTGCTGTGGGCATTATGCCCGCCGCCTGGCCTAGCTAGAGTCCTCGGACCTAGAGCAATGAGTTCAGGACAAATTGGTCGATGTCCCATGCCAAGAGGACAGCCTCTTTGACAAGCCCATGACTGACAAGGCTACAGAGTTGGAGTCTGAATATATTTATTTATTTATTTAATTTAACAATTATTTCTATACCGCTCTTTCCCAAGTATCAAGTGCGGTTTACAATGAACAGTAAGTTATATGGTATGTGAAATAGCATACCTAGTCATTTTACATAGAACAGGTGGAACTATTTACAAGTAACAATATAAGGTTTGAACAGTAAAAGCTATTAGAACATATTTACATTGTAGGTATTTACAAATGACTAGAATCAGGCTCTCCAGGAAAACCGCTCACCCTTCCTGGCAGAAGGCCCCGAGGAAAAAGTCCTTCTACCCGAAGAAGAAAAAAAAGACTTACAGAACTTACTTGCAGCTCCTCAACAGGGTCAGCAGGCCAAGGGTCAGTGTCATGGCCCTCGTAAGTATAAGGCCCCCAAGCCCCAGATAGAGCCCCCGCTACAACATGTGGGTGGCTTTTGATTCCCTGGGCATAGCCCCTCTCCCACCCGAGGGTCAAGACCCGGGGCATCTCGTTCGCTTTGCCCACTTCTGGCCAGGCATCGCCACCAACAGCTAGGTTCTGCAGGTGGTGCAGGAGGGTTACCTCTTCCACTTCAAGCAGATGCCCCCCTCTGTTCTTTCCAGAGGAGCCCCCCCCCATAACTTCTCTTCACTGAGACCTCCTGCAGAAGGTCCATCTTTGCGGACCAGACAGGGGAGCCCATCCACAAACATCTCTGGGGCAAGGTGTTCTACACCCGCTACTTCCTTGTCCCCTAAAAGACAGAAGGGTTTCATCTCATCCTAGATCTGCAGGACCTCAACTGTTTTCTGGTCAGAGAGAAGTTCAAAATCGTATCCCTTGGAACACTGCTGCCCTACCTCCAGCAGAGAGATTGGCTATGTTTATGTTTATTGGAACATTTGACATACCACCTGTGCCAAACCATCTAGGTAGTATACAAAATAAAAGTACTATATACGGTGTCAGAAAGGAACGCTAATATTGGGACAGGAAAGGAAAGAAGAGAAAGAAAAAGGTCGAAGCACAGCACAGGGGGAAAGAGTACAGGAGCCTGGGGAGAGGGGGGAGATTAAATGCAAGGAAAAAAAAAAGATGAGTTTTCAGCAGGGCCTTAAAATGGGGGAAGGAGAACTCCAGGCGGAGGTGGGGAGGGAGGGAGTTCCATAGGAGGGGACTGAGGAAGAAGGGAGCAGAGGAGCGAGTGGATTCAAGATGAGCATCTGTGGAACATGGGAGGAATAGGCTCTTTGGATATAAAAGATGCCTATACCCACATCCTGATCCACCCCTGGCACTGTCAGTTCCTCCGCTTTGTCGTAGGTGGGTGCCACTACCAGTACAGGGTTCTGCCCTTCAACCTCTCAGCTGCCCCAAGGGCATTCACCAAGTACCTATCAGTAGTCGCCGCCTCTCTCCAACGATAAGGCATCTTTGTTTTCCCCTAGCTGGACGATTGGCTCATAAGGGGAAGCTCGCCAGAGGAGAGCCATCAGGTGGGCCGCACCCTCCTGCTGCTACAAGGTCTGGGGTTCATCATCAACTATCCCAAGTCCCATCTGCAGCCCACGCAACATCCAGAGTTCATAAGGGCCTTTCTCGACATGATCCAGGCCAGGGCCTTCATCCCTATGGACATGGCTCAGTGGCTAGCATCCCTGCAACCGAACAGCAAGGTTGCACAACTGCATCAGCCCGACTCATGCTGCACCTCTTGGGACACATGGTCTCGATGGTTCACATGACTCAAGACGCTCCCCTGTGGATGTGACAGACACAGTGGTCCCTTGGAACTCCACAGTCACAGGCCATGGGTCACCTAGATGATCACATGCAGGTCACCATGACCCTTACGAACTCCCTCGCCTGATGGCAGCACCCGCCAAACCACTTAGCAGGCCTGCTTTCCAATCCCCGCCAGTCCAGCACATCCTCACCACGGACACCCTCCAAGCTCGGATGGGGAGCCCACTGCAACAGTATCTGATCTTAAAGCGTTTGGACAAAGGAGAGTGCACCAGATCCTTGAGCTCCGGGCGGTGCCAAATGCCCTTAGAATGTTCCAGGACCAGCTGTTGAACCAGGTAGTCCTTATCCAAACAACCAACCAGGTCGCGATATTCTAACTCAACAAGCAGGCGGTACAGGCTCATACCTCCTTTTCTGGAAGACGGTCCAAATCTGGACCTTTGCAGTGGCAAAGGGCATGCTCCTTCGGGTGGCCTACCTCCAAGGACACAAAACTGTGCTGGCGGACAGATTCAGCAGGGTCCTTCAGTCACACGTGTGGCATCTGGATCTAACCTTAGCCCACTCTCTCTTCCAGCACTGGGAGATTCAGATGATGGACCTGTTCATCAGCCCCAGCAATGCTCAGTTGCCTCACATTTGCTCCCAGGTACTGACTCTGTACCAGGCAGTGGCTGATGCATTCCTCTTTACATGTTCAGGGAGTCTGCTGTATGTGTATCCTCCCACTTCACTGGTTCCATGAACCCTGCTCAAGATTCAGTCAGACCGGGCCACGGTGATCCTCTTTGCTCCCTGATGGCCCTGGCAACCATGATTCCTGCTGCTGTTGCAGCTTTCTCAAGTGGCTCTGAATCCTCTAGGTTATGCTCTGGACTTGATATCACAGGAGGCTCTCTCTTGCACTTCAACCTCCAGTCCCCTAGCATGGATGGCCTGGCTGCTGAAAGGGTAGCCTCTGGACCCCTTCCATCTTTCCACAGAGGTTGAGGATGTTCTATTGGCGTCCTACAAGGATTCCAGCAGGCAGACATATGCCTCTAAATGGCGCCGATTTTCACAATGGTGTGTAGACAAAGGCCTTAGCCCTTTGTCCTGTCCTGTGCAATCGATACTCCAGACCTGCTGCACCTATCTCATGCTTGCCTAAAATTCAACTCCATCAGGGCTCATCTCGGTGCCTTAGCTGCACATCACCATCTGGTGGACAGACAATCCATCTCTATCCACCCTCTTGTGGGCAGCTTCATGAAGGGTCTCCTCCTCTCGTGGCCCCTGGTCCAGCCACCTCCAGTGGCATGGGACCTGAATGTGATTCTTGAGAAACTCATAGCTCCTCCCTTCGAACTGCTCGCTTCTGCTCACCTCAAATTCCTTTCCTGGAAAGTTCTCTCTCGTACGCATTTCTGCTCGGCAAGTTAGTGAGCTTCAGGCATTGGTGGCTCACACCCCATACACCAGATTTCACAGAAATAGGGTGGTCCTATGCACCCATCTCGTTTCTACCAAAAGTGGTATCTAAGAACATAAGAACATAAGATATGCCATACTGGGTCAAACCAAGGTCCATCAAGTCCAGTATCCTGTTTCCAACAGTGGCCAATCTAGGTCATACGTACCTAGCAGTATCCCCAAGAGACAGGTTCCACAATGCTTGTATTGGGTCAAGTATTGATATCTTGGGTCCCTTTTAATAATGGTTTACGGACCTTTCCTCCAGGAACTTACCCAAACCTTTTTTAAACCCAGCTACACTAACAGCTCTTACTACATCCTCCGGTAACAAATTCCAGAGTTTGATTACACGTTGAGTGAAAAAATATTTTCTCTTATTTGTCTTAAATAGTTTACCCTGTAGCTTCATTACATGTCCCCTAGTCTTTCTATATTCTGATAGCTTAAACAAGTGATCTACATTTACCCGTTCCACTCCATTCATTAATTTATAGACCTTTATCATATCTCCCCTCAGCCGTCTCTTTTCCAGGTTGAAGAGCCCTAACCTTTGTAGCCTCTCTTCATAGGAGTAGCCTTCCATCCCCTTTACCATTTTGGTGGCTCTTCTCTGTACCTTTTCTAATAACGCTATATCCTTTTTAAGATATATTTTATAAATACGATATATTTTATAAATACCTACAATGTAAATATGTTCAAATAGTTTACTGTTCAAACTTTATATTGTTACCTGTAAATAGTTCCATCTGTTCTATGTAAAATGACTAGATATGCTATTTCACATACCATATAACTTACTGTTCATTGTAAACCGCACTTGATACTTGGGAAAGAGCGGTATAGAAATAATTGTTAAATTAAATAAATAAATAAATAAATAAAATAAGATACGGCGATCAGAATTGCACACAATATTCAAGGTGCGGTCGTACCATGGAACGATACAAAGGCATTATAATATCCTTTGTTTTATTTTCCATTCTTTTCCTTATGATACCTAGCATTCTATTTGCTTTCTTAGCCGCTGCTGCACACTGGGCGGAGGGTTTTAACATGTTATCCACGATGACTCCTAAATCTTTTTCCTGGGTGGTGGTTCCCAGTGTGGAACCTTGCATTGTGTAACCATAGTGTGGGTTGTTCTTTCCTAGGTGCATAACTTTGCACTTGTCCACATTAAATTTCATCTGCCATTTGGATGCCCAGTCTTCCAATTTATCCAGATTCTTCTGCAGTTTTCCACAGTCCTCTTGGGTTTTAACAACTTTAAACAGTTTTGTGTCGTCTGCAAATTTGATAACCTCACTAGTTATTCCCTTTTCCAGGTCATTTATGAATATGTCAAAAAGTAGCGGACCCAGTACATATCCCTGGGGTACACCACTATTCACCTTTCTCCATTGGGAAAATTGGCCATTTAGCCCTACCCTCTGCTTTCTATCTACATTTCATCTCAACCAGGAAGTGGTTCTCCCCACCTTTTTTCCAAGATCTTATGCGTCTTGGGCGGAGGCAGACAAAGGCTCACCGCCGCTCGTCACAATTGTTAGTCTCCTATGACCTGAAAAAACGTGGCATGCTGTCTCTACGCGCACCCTGTCCACCTGGGTGGCAGATTGCATCTCCTTTATGAGCAGGCCGGACTCTCCCTGGAACGTCATGTCACTGCGCATAATGTGCGTGTCATGGTGGAATATCTGCACTCTGTCCCTCTGCAAGACATATGCCGTGCCGCCGCCTGATCCTCTGTCCATACTTTTGCAGCTCCTTTCTGCCTGGAGGAGAGTTCATGTCGTGACAATGCCTTCAGCCAGTCATCTCTTTGGGGATTAGGGCAACTCCTTCCCTTCAGCACTCACACTCAGGCTACCGGAGGTGATTCCATCCTTGTTATGGGGGTTGCATCCCAGGATATAAGGTCATTCATCGCTCCCTGCTGCCATTCATGGCTCACCATTTTTTGGTCACCTATGGCTTTTTACAGAGTTTTTATGTAGCCGGTAGCTGGGGAGTCCCATATGTGAGGACTGACTTTCTGTTTGTTCCTGGAGAAAACGCAGCTACTCACATGTAATATGTGTTCTCAGGACAGCAGGAATCAGTTTTCACAACCCTCCCCTCCTTCTTGTGGAGTTTTCTTTTTTTTATGCTTGATTAAGCTAGGTCATCATACTGAGGTAAGATGGCACCCTTGGGCGGGAAGGTGACCATACATATGTGGTGCATCTCCCAAAGGTTTCCTTTGAAAGCTGGGAAGTGATTACCGTGAGGGCTCCATCTGTACCAACATCACCTATATGTGAGGACTGATTCTTGCTGTTCTCAGAGAATGCCTGTTACAGGTGAGTAACTACGCTACCTCAGAAGACTGTACTTTGAATGTCCTTTTGTGCTATTTTTAGTTTAAATCATTTTTATTAATTTTACAGCTCTTAACATTTCCAAAATCAACAGTCATACTACAAGGCTCATATCAAGTGCTATTTTTAAATATCCATTTATATTCTCCTCTAGAAACGCAAAATTTATTTATTTCTTTATTTAATGTCTTTTCTATACCGCGCTCTTTAGAATCAGTGCAGTTTAGGGTCAACAATCATTTGTACAGTGCAGGTCGATCTGCACTGTACTTACAACAAACAGGTGTTGCAACTTGGGACTAACTAGGGTAACTATGTACAGGTTGAGCAGCTTGGGACTAACTAGGGTAACTATGTACAGGCTGAGCAGCAGGTCGCGGAATAATGCATTGACCAGGTCTGTTTGGCAACTCTTTCAGGTAACTATATACAGTCTAAGCAGTCGGGCACAGATGTACAGTGTTGACAGATGCAGCTTGGCAACTATTTACAAGAGTAGGTGGCTATATACACGTTCGTGTCAGGGTGTATAGTGGTGCTACTGGGTGGGGCTGCATCGGTGTGATGTGGGTGTGTTGGGGGGTTGTCCTGGTGGTTGAGTGTGGCTGGATGAGATGTGTCACTATTATGGGAGTAGTGCTGAAGGAAGAGATGGTGCTTCAGTGCCTTCCTAAATTGGGCAAGGTCAGTGATGGACCGGATGGTGGGTGGGAGGGCGTTTCAATATGTGGGTGCATAGTACACGAAGGCTCTGTTCCTTGTTGCTTGAGAGCATTTTGTAACTGTGCTAGGGATTCTCAGTGTGTTGGCAGCGAATGACCTTCTGGCTCTGCCTGGGGGGGTGGGGTGGGGAGGATGAGGTCCATGATGGAGGTGGAGGTGCAGCTGTTGATGGCCTTGAAGGTCAACAATAGTATTCTGAAGGACAGTCTGCAGTGGACCAGCAGACAATGGAGGTGTTTCAGGATTGGGGTTACGTGATTCCTCCTGGCGACTCCAGGAAGTGTATTCATACTCATGCTCAATTTTAAATTTCCAGTAATTAATTTTATATATTGGTGGTGGTTGCTTGAGACCACTGCGAGCAGAGGGCCCACTGAACCAACCACATATGTAGGCAGGCGTCTAGGGTGAACTGCACAGTGGAGGACATGTGGCTGAGCAGGTGAAGCAGGAGGCAGGCTGATGCCGAGGAGCGACCCTGGTAGTACCCCGCAAGCGCCATGAGGTGCTAGGCATTGGGCCCTGTCCAGGAGGAGGAAGGCCTTAGCCTGGATGGTCTCCAACAATGCCCCTATAAACTCCAGGCATTGTGATAGATGGAGATGGGACTTGGGGTAGTTTAAGACAAACCCCAGGTGCTCCAGAATGAGGATGGTGCAGGCTGCTACCTGATGGGCTTCAGCGGTGATCTTCTCCTTGATGAATCTATTGTCCAGGTAGGGAAAGTTGAACACCCCTTGGAATCACAGGAAGACGGCAACCACTGCCAGGCATTTGGTGAACACCCTTTGGGGTGGAGGGCAGACCGAAGAGTAGGTCCCTGTACTGGAAGAGACAGCCTCCTACTAGGAAGTGGAGGTAATGCCTGTGCTGGGGATGGACGAGGATGTGCATATACGCATCCTTTAGATCCAATGAGCATAGCCAATCTCCCTGCTGGAGGCAGGGCAGCAATGTTCCAAGGGAGAGCATCTTGAACTTCTCCCTCACCAGGAATTAGGTCCTGCAGGTCTAAAATGGGTTGAAACCCTCCAGCGTTTGGGCACCAGAAAGTAGTGGAAGTAGAACCCCTTGCCCATGAGATGGGAAGGGACTAGCTCCACTGCCTTGTCAACCAGAAGACTTGCGAGTTTTTGCTGAAGCAGGTCTCAGTGAAGGAGCGTCATAGATACAAAGAATGGTAGGACGCCTGCTCAAGGTGGAAGAGGTAACCCTCCTTCACCACCTGCAGGGCTCAGGTATCGAGGGTTATGAGGGACCGCTGGGCGGCATAAACATCAGACGCCCCCCCATGTGCCATGGGACCAAACTTCTTGGGGAAGGAGAGGCCATGCCCAAGAAGTCAAAAGCCCCCTCCAGGTTGCACAAGAGGTGCAGTCTGGGGCTTGGGGTCTTAAGCTTATGAGGGCTATGCCCTTTTCCCATGGCCTGCTGGCCCTGTTGAGGAACTGGGAAGGCCGAATACTGGGTAGTTTCCATAAGCCTTGCTCTTCTTCAGATATAGGGGCTTTTTGCCTGAAGCCTTCTGTCAGGAAGGGTCAGCAGTCATTTTGGAGAGCCTGTTCCTGGTCATGAACTCTGACTCTAGCTTGGCGGCCTTGATCATCATGGGCTTGCCAAAGAGGTTCTCTTCCTGGCAAGGGATATCAACCAACTTGTCTTGCACCTATTGCTCCAAGTCGGAAGACTGTAGCCAGGCATGGCAGCAGGCACTAATACCAACTGCAGCTACTCTAGCTGCCAACTTGAAATCATCAAGTCATAAATTTGGAGCGCTCTGACCATGGAGGTCAGGGTCCAGAACTGCTGGAGAGGCTCCTTGGAGAGACCAGCCAAGAAGTCTGCAAGTTCCCTCATCAAGTCCCGCAAATGCATGCTCATGTACAGCTCGTAGGCCTGGATCTGGCTGATGAGCATAGAGTCCTGGATGCACTTCCTGGCCAGGGCATATATGGCTTGGGCCTCTCTGCCAGGGGGGCACTGAGGAGCACGTCTTCTGGCTCTTGAGCAGACATGGCTGACTCCACCAACATGGAGTTATACAGCAGTTGAGCTTTTTGGAACCCGGGGCTCCGGCAGACTCAGTACATAGAGTCCAGCTGCCTGCTCACAATGGGCACTGGGGCCGGTGCCAGGGTCTCCCACATACAATCCTGGATGGGGGAATGGGCACCATGAGTGCCTCCTTAGGAGGAGCCTCGTACTGAAGGATCTGAAGGTCCTCTGACCAAGGCTCCTCATCAGACTATAGTGAAGACAATGGCCTTCACCATATCAAGGACGATGTCCAGGAAGGCCAGATCCTTGGGTGCGGACCGGTGCCAGGTTTGGAAGGAGAAGGATCTGAGGGATGTACCAGTGAAGACGAGTGTAGGGGAAATTATCCTCAGTCTCCCACTCCAAACCGGAGTTGGATGATATCTCAAGGGTCTTCTGGGTCTCGGGCTTGTGCCCCAGCTCCAACAGCCTGGGGGTCCTGATACCCGTGTGCTCTGAGCCAGGGGCGCTGGGCAGGGAAGGCCTCAGACCTGAGCAGAACCTGTGCTGAGAGGTATCTCGAGGCTTGTGGCGCTTGAGGATCGGCTCCACCTCCGGGGACGCCCTTGCTGTGGAGGAACCGGTGATCGGGAGTGATGACACAGAAGAACAAGGCACTAGAGTCCCACTGCTGGGTCATGAAGACAGAGATGCTGCATTCCAGGGTCACCATTCTGGCCTTGAGGCCAGGAGGCACCACAGCCACCGGAGCGGACACCGAGGACCTCTGAGAATGATCACAATAGGAAAATGTAAATGTCCCATGGTATGTGACAGTCAAGTGGAAAGGGTAAATCTAGGTTTTGAGCTTTGCCATCTCACCTTTAACACTAATATGTCCTGCATTCTTGGCATAACCCCTACAAAACCATCAGCTCAACAAGAAAAGATTAACATCACAAACTGAAAAATCTTTCCAAACATCAGGATACCTGACGTTTTATACAGACTTTATTAAAAAGGTGCTTCACAAATCTGTCCTATTATCAGCAGAGGGCGAGCACTGGGATTTCCTGTAAAGGCCAAGTCACTGCTAATACTCACGTTCTCTATAGGATATGAAATTCCAGTCTTGGGCAGTGGCAGCGGCAGCGTGTCCATCCCTCTCACCGTCACAAGAATGGTAGCTGCTGGTCGGTGAAACAGGTTTCCCACAGTAAGCCCTGGCCATGAAAGGTCCTGCAGAGTTTCCAAACAGAATATTATTTTTACTACAGTCCCTACTTTTCTGCAGCAGTTTCAGCATGGATTCTGTGACCAGAAATTGACAAATGTCCAAAAGGTTTCTGAAATTCTGCAGTACTTAGAGAAAAGTTTTATATTATAAAATCAGTTTTCCAACCTTGTTGGTGTATCTATAATTTTTTTTTTTTTTTTTACAGCTGTGGGTAAAGGAATACGATCATGGAAGAGGGTCCAGTCCCATTCCTCCTTGCACCTCCACCTATTCTCTCTCCCCCATCCCTAACTCTTTTTCACATACATACCACTGCTCCCCTCAGATTCTCTCTCAGCCCCTCTCCCTGTCCTGCTGAAATTCTCTCATCACTTCAGCTGTCTTTCCCTCACTGGTTCAGTCAATAGTTCAAAGAGAGGTGGTGTTTCAAGTCATATCATGTCTTCCACAAAAGATGACTATGTGCTTTGAACCATGTGGTGTTACCAATCTCAGGCAGTTCACAGCAGAAGTCTGGTTCTCAGAAGTGGTGGCAAATGGAGCCCCGAGGCATCTCCACTCTCTTCTGTTGTCCAGGCTGAAGGCAAAAGAGGGGATCAGTGGGGCTGGAAAGGGATCCGAGAGGGAATCAGCATGAAGAAAGTGGGGGAGAGATGGGCACACACCCTGCTCCTATCTTCCCACAATTCTGTAAGTTAAGCTCAAACTTTGTATCCCCTGATGCAACATCAGGGGAATCCCAAGTAAGATGACAAACTTATGCAACTACAGACTGTCTTCTCTCTATAGGAGGAGAAGACAAACTCAACTTGAGGAGACCTGAAATATAAACACTATATTCTAGCCACAATTCTGATAATATGTAGAAATTGCTTAAGGAAAGACAGTTCAGCTTCCAAGGGTAGATGAGCTGCAAGACTGATCACTGATACACATAAAAGTCTCACCTATAAACCAGATCAAAGTGACTCAGAAAACTAAGTTTAGACTGAGATCAAGGTTAGGGAATAAAAGAACAGTTCACAATGTAACATGTGGTGATCTGCGTAAATCTATGTTCATGTAACAAACTGAGAACCTGGGTAGACGAATATGTAAACTGGGCAGGGGTCTATGAAAAATCCCATTACTTAAGACGTGCTTATCTACAGTAACTTGCTTGAAGCTGGTTGCAAGAGGTACTCCCTGGTTTTTGAGACACCTCATATGAACGCTCTCTGAACCCTTGGCCTGGTGAATGTAAATGCACATGTTTTAGCTGGCTTTTAGTCTGTGCAGTCTCTGACAAGACGTGCGTGTAATAGTAGCCCCTACTGCAGGAGATAATGTTGCTGACACTAGCAGCTTCTTCTGTGCAACTGCAACAATATCATGTTATATGTCTTGCATTAGAGAAATGAAGAAGTATACTTAGGATAACGTGCACCTGACTGTTCTAGTTAGCAGGGAGAAATTCCTACCACAGGGATCTACACAACACAAGAACAGTGTCAGTCCCAAACTAATCAAATAAAACAATGTTTTAAATGTAAGATACGAATGCTTTATCATACTTTTTATGCAGAATTGTTACATGCCTCCGATGCAGGCAGTTGCTGAAACATGTTGTGCTAATTATTGAATTTTGCTATATAATTTATGCTGTTATATGCAGGGCCAACCCATCTACTAGGCGGGCCAGGCAGCTGCCTAAGGTGGCAGACTTCTGCGGGCAGCAAAGCATGGTGCAGTGCCTGCAGGCCATGTGCTTTGGAACACTTGGCCTACCACTTCTGACCCCCCCCCCCCTTCCTACAGGATGCTGTTTCGGATGGGGGCAGGAAGTGGCAGGCCATATGTGCCGAGGCATATGACCTGCCGCGAGCCGCCACTATGCCAAGCTGAGCACTGAGCCATTCCTCCTCCCCCCACCCCCGCTGGAGGAATCAGTGGCAGTAGGGAGGGGAGGGGGCAGTAGTGCAGTGCAGCTTGGCTTGAAAGGGAGAGGGGAAGCATGGCCGGGGCTTCTGCCTAAGGCGGCAGAAGCCCTTGGGCTGGCCCTGTTTATATATGTGTGTATTAAATTATTTATGGTTTTATTTGTTTGATTATTTTGGGATTGCCACTGTTTGTCTTGTATTATTTAGCAAACTGTCAGAGATGTGTAAAGTTGGCAGAAAATCATTGTTACTGGAATCCCTGCACCTCAGCGCTGTGAATAAAATGTTTCCTTTCCGCAATACTTTTCTACTGTGGTTCCATAACATCAAGAATAAATTACAGACTGCAAATACCCAGATTACAGGTGGAGGTTTGGATGCCTCAACCAATGTGTTGGTTTTCCATTTTTTTAATATCTTTATTTTTATTAAGTTTAATACAAATCCAACAAATCATACAACAGTGTGTACGAAACAAATCGCAATCCCGCCAGAGGGGAAGCCACCAAACAATATTCAAATACATACAATACTACATTCAAATCATATCAATGCCAAGGTATATACCATACTGCAGAAAATAAAAACAAATACTCAACAGTACTTCAGACAACAAATTAAGGTGACATTTTACTTACCAGTTAATGTCCTTTCCTTGACTCCTGCTAGAACAGTCCAGACATCTGAGTTGTGTTCCCATAAACAGCAGAGTGGTGGAGACAAAGAACCAATGAAAAGCCCAAATTTCAATGACATCACTCCCATGCCTCTAGTCACCTCAGCCACTAGAGGTCCCTTCAGTAGTTGTCCCAAAGCATATGGGAGAAAGATGGCAGGCCTCATACCTCAACCATAAGCAACAATGAGCGAACAACATTAGAGAACTATGTACAGGAAAACAAACATAAGGCTGTCAAGACTATGACCCTGCAGAGTCAAGTATAAAAATCATAGCAGAATTACAGAGCTATATAGTTCCACAGGTGGACTCTGGACTAGTCTAGCAGGACTCAAGGAAAGGGCATTAACTGGTAAGTAAAATGTCACCTTCCATATCATCCTGCTAGACTACTCCAGACAAGTAAGATATACCAAACCTACAACTCCATTGGGTGGGAAGAAGACACAGCAGCTCTCAAAACCATTGAGCCAAAGACCATGTCTGCCCTCACGTGGGCATCCAAGCAGCAATGCTTGACAAAAGTTGAAAGTGATCCCCACGTTGCTGCCCAACAAATGTCTGTAGGGGCTACTGAGCTCCACTCTGCCCACGAGAATGCATGCATTCTGGTACAATGGGCGCGCAAATCCTCTGGAACCATCCGGTTCCTTAACAGATATGCTGAGGCAACAGCTTCCTTAATCTAGTCCACCAAAGTCAACATAGCTATTGCATCACCCTTGCGTGGGACAGCAAACAGTACAAAAAGATGGTTGAACTTACAAAAGGAATTGGTAGCCTCCAAATACCGGAGAAGCACATTCCAGACAGCCACAAGCCAAAGATCCTTATCCTTCCCCTGACACTGCTCCTTAAAGGACAACAGGCAGACCACCAGATTCACCTGAAAGGAAGCAAGCACCTTAGGCCAAAAGGAAGGCATACAGTAGGTTGAATGGAAATGACCTCCTTTGAAAGGGACAGAGAAAGATCTCAGCACGACAGAGCCTGCAGCTCTGAAATCCACCTTGTTCAACAAACCACGACAAGACCACCATTTGACGTGCAAATCCTTCAAAGTAGTACACTTCAACTGCTCAAAGGGTTCCACCATCAGGGCCCTGAGCACTAGACACAGATCCCAGGAAAGGTTCACAGACCACAGGGAAGGGCGCCAAGGCTGAAACCCCTGGCGATAGCGCAAGACGCTCTGGTGCAAGGTTAGAGAACTACCAGCCACCAGATTTCGGAAACAGGCCAAATCTGCCACCTGGACTTTCAGGGAGCTAAGGGAAAAGACCTTTCTCCAGTCCATCCTGTAGAAGGCCAAAGAGGCATCAGATCCGCATGTATGCTAGCTTGGTAGACCTCTGGACTTCGAACAGAATGGAGACCACCACTAGAGAGAGTAGCCATCTCCTTTCAAGAGCCAAGCCATAAGCAAGAAGGGAACCAGGACCTCCAGGATGATCAGTTCCTGCCACAACAGACTCCAAGATGGAAGCAACCAAAGTAGAGGCACCTGCAGGTGCAGCATTAGGTCTCCGAACCACGCTCTCCTTTGCCAATCTGGCGCTACCAGAACAATCCTGCCTGGGTGGCATTCTATACATTGAATCACAACCCCCACCAGGGGCCACTGAGGAAACACACACACATACAGCAAGTGCTGACTTGGCCAAGGCTGGGTCAGGACATTGACGCCCTTGGTCCCCACCTCCGCGTGGTGACTGAAACCTCGGCATTGGAGAAAGTGATGGCCGACAATGCCCACTTCCACACTGTCCACCCAGGCAAAGTGCTGAGCCAACAAGGATAGGAGGACCTTCTCTGCTCAGGCAAACAGGAAAGTCATCTTCAAAGCTACCCAGACACTCTTAATGCCACCTTGCTGACTGAATAAAAGTCACTGCTGTGGTGCTGTTCAAAAACTCGAACCACCTGGCCCTCAACCAGGGGCCAGAAACACCAAAGAGCCAAATCTGATGGCCCTTGCCTCAAGGCAGTTGATGGACCACACTGCTTTCCCTGTTGTTCCAAAGGCCCTGGGCTGCATGCACTGTTCCGTCTAAGCTGTGCGCGTGTACGCGCGCACACACCTCGCCGAGAGAGCGCACATACTTTACAACAGAGCGCACAAAAATTACGGTTCTGATTCTGTTAGAAAACAACACAGACGTCTTAAAATTTAAAAGTTGTTGTGTATTTACGGTTTTCACAAGTTCTACAATATTTTCTAGTGCAATCAATGTGGTGTACATACTGTATTCTGATGTGTCGTCAAATTTTAAAGTATATAACTCCGAGTGTTATGTGGCACACAAAAATTTAACCTTCCTTCAAAAACTGCACAGCTGATATTTTATGCGCACACAGCCTAGAGAAAATTAGAGGGAACATTGGCTGCATGGTCTTGGCAATGGGCTCCCCAGCCAAGAGACCGACATCTGTTGTCAGCAGGATCCAGGAGAAATCATCCAGTGTCATTCCCTTCTTCAGATGGCATGGCTACTGCCACCACCACAGGCTGGTCTTCACCATCATTGGAAGTGAAAGCCAGTGCTAAAACTCCTCAGGGACCACAGAGTCAACAAGGACTGCTAGAAAGGCTGCATGAGTATGTGCCCACGGTACAATCTCTATGGTCACCACCATCAAGCTGAGAAGCTGAAGATAATCTCAGACTCTAGGAGCCTGCTGCATGCAGAACAACGCCAGGCAACCCAACAGTCTTTTGACCTTCTCCTCTGGCAGGAAAAATGCCCACTCGAGTGTTGAAATGTGCTCCCAGGAACTCCAGGAACTGGGAAAGCAATAGCTGGCTCTTTCCCCGATTGATCACCCAGCTGAAGCTTTCCAAAATGGACACCACTCGGGATGCCACTAGAGATGCCTCTGAAAATGGAATGAGCCTGGAAGAGCCAGTCATCCATATATGGACGGACACAGATCCCTCAGCACTGCAGTGCCACAGCCATCACCATGACCTTAGAGAACATCCTCAGGGCGGCGGAAAGCCTGAAAGGGAAGGCAGCGAATTGATAGTGAGAGCCAAGCATGGAAAAACGCAGATACCTTTGCTGATCTGCCCGGATCGGGATATGAAAATACGTCTCGGCCAGAACCAGAGAAGCCAAGAATTCCCCTCGGTGCACTGCTTGAATCGCAGAATGCAAGGCTTCCATCCAGACGCGCAAGTGCTCATTGACCTCCTTGAGGACCAGAATGGGCCAGAACAAGTCTTTTGTTTTTTGGACATCACAAAATAGATGGAGAATCTGCCCTTGCTCTGCTTGTCCACGGAGATGGGCACCACTGCCTTTAGGTGCAGCAACTTGTCCAAGGTGATCCGCACAGTGGCACTTTTGATTGCAGACCCACAAGAGGAAATGACAAAAGCATCTGAAATTGGCTCTTTGCTGGATGCTAGACACACTTCATTTCAGCTATGGCCTGGAATGCAATCTTTTGCAACCCGGACACATTCCTGAAAGAAAAGGCGAAGCCTGCCTCCAACTGAAGGAACCAGGGAGTGGGCCCCCAAACCTTCAATGCACAGTCTGGGAGGGGCCGCCTCTAGAAGGGACAGAGTCCCTGGGCCCACGCACTCCACAGAAGGGCTGAGAATGATCCTAAAGTTCATAAAGGAAAGTAAGTCTCTCCAGGCCTGTAGCGATGGAATTCCCAACCAGTGTTCCCGCAAGGAGCAGGCGGAGGTTGACAGAAAGGAGCGCCAGCTCACTACACGAGCCCCTTGGACCTGTCCCCCAGAAGGCAGAGGATTTTGTCTTGCACAGATCCTGTACATGCTTCTTCCATTCAGACCCAACAGAAGCGCCCCTCTAAGGCCAGATGGACAACTGGACTTTGGAAGAGGAGTCCGCTGCCCCATGTCAAAGCCAAACGATGCCATGTCACAGTCGATAGGGCACAATCCCTGGCTGCTAGACATACCAGGTCATACATGGCATCAGAATGGAAGGCTGTAGCAGACTCCAAAAAAAGGGGTAGAATCATCTGGCAGAAGAAACCAAATCCACTGGGGCAGGGTCTGAAACATCAGGTCTGCAAATACCACCAACTGAAAAATAGCAGCTGCCGCAGTGAATTGATTCTTCTTTCAGTCAAGTCCTGAGTATCTTTCAAGGCCAATCCACCTTCCACAGGAATGGTGGCCCATCTGGTAACTGCCATGACCTGCGCATTCATCCTGGAAATATGAAACCACACAAAACATTCCCTCTCCGGGAAAGCGTGCATCTTCTTATACACTCTTAGACCCTAAGGCGGGAAGTTGGGGGAATCCCACTCCCACCGGAACAGGCCCCTGAGCACCTCTGGGAGTGGGAGACAGCAGTGGATTTCCGCATCCCTTGTAGGAGTGGATGCCACTTTTGTTCCTGCACCATGACTGGAGCATCCACCAAGCTCAAGGTGGATAAGACCCTGGGATCAACACTTCCAGTTCCTTCTGCCGGAACAGACAGATAACATTGGCCTCCTTACGCGTCTCTGAAGGCGAGTACTTTTTCATCCATATCAAACATGATGAACAGGGATGGTGTCTTATATCTGTATGTACAGCGCTGCGTACACCTTGTAGTGCTATACAAATGAGTAGTAGTAGTAATCCAAGTCACAGTCCAAATCTCCGACAAATCCTAGCTGATCCCCATCTCCAGTGGACATCCTTTGCTGGGGACGCTTAGCCATCAATCTAACAGAGCTTCCACTCTCAGCCTGCCACTCATGAGTTTGCGCATGGGGGAAACTAGAGGTAGCAGAGTCTGAATTTCCATGCCAGAATGACCAGGCCTGCTGTAAAAGGAAAAGAATCCTGGGGAGGACAATAAGAAAGCTCTCCTTGCAGAAATGACCTCCCCCCACACTAGGGGGTATAGTCACCATAGATCCCCCTAGAGGATGGGGTGAGGCCCACAGCATGGTCACTGGAGACTCCGGCCGGCTGAATATCCTTACCCGTAGTGCCATCCACCACCTCCTTCCCTGAGACAGGCAAGGTCGGACTAATAGCATCCTCCAGCTTAAAGAGGAGGGGTGGGAGGAGGCCTTCCAGGGATGACTCAGAAGCAGTGATGCAAGAAGGGCAGATTCCAGAAGCTGGAGGTAAGGTGTCTCGCTTGCCACAGGCTAAAGCACAGTTACTTACCTGTAACAGGTGATCTCCGGAACAGCAGGAATTAGTCTTCACACGTGGGAGACGTCGCCGACGGAGCCCGCACGGGAATGCTCCCCAGCATCCAATCAGAAGCCTTTGGGAGCATCCCTCATGCCTGCGCGGTGGCTTCCCGCCCTTCCTACTGCCTCTCCCCAGTTGAGTTTCATAGCTGAGCCAGAAGGAGAGAAGAGGAAGGAAATAGAGACATACAACTCCTAGGGGAGGTGGGCGGGTTGTGAAGACTAATTCCTGCTGTTCCGGAGATCACCTGTTACAGGTAAGTAACTGTGCTATCTCCAGGAACAAGCAGGAATGAGTCTTCACACGTGGGGACTCCCTAGCTGAGGGTGCCCGGGGAGATCCCATAAGCGCAGCCCAGGACAGGATGGAATGTCCCCAACCTGGATCCCCGGCATCCCCTGAGGGATGGAGGGTAGGAGTTGAGAAAAGAGGAACAGCAAAACCCAAAGATTACAGGGAGAGTAGTCTTTAGAATGCATGTGAAGTATCATTAAGTATTTAATGAGCCAGTACCATGTAGAGCTTACCTACTGGGTTGTAGGAAGTAGAACTGAGATGGAGGTACTGTAGATGCAGCAGCGAGGTCTTCAGGGGAACTTCACAGCAGCGAGGAGGAAGTTCCAAATCCGGCAGGGCAGGAGACCCAGGTGTCAACTGGAGCAGGAGAAGAACGGCAGGTCTTCAAGGAAGCTTTATGCGGAAAGCTGAGCGCTCCCTTAGGAGCAGAGTCCATAACCCTGAGGACTAAGAGTAGAAGACTGGCCGATCTGGATAGCCCAGTCCGGAGGAGAACAGGGGTGTACCCCGGAACCGAAGGAGTACACTGTCTTCCCTAGCTGAAGGGATAGGGAGACAAGGGTCTGAACCTCAAGAAGGAGGTGCATAACGAAAAATAGAAGCTGTTGACTTCACAGCAGGGAGTGGAGTATAACCAGTCCCAGGACCGAGCCATAAGGAAATAGGCAAGTGGACTGGCTGGACCCCTGAAGGGGGAGGGGGGGAATAGTCGGTAGAACACAGGCGCCGTGGACATCTCCCAATATGTGCCTACCGACACAGATAATATCTAAGATATATCTAGGTAAGTTGGGCATGGAGAACGCCCACCCAGGTATTAACACATGTATGCCGAGGACCCACATACATGAGCATAACACTGATAAGCGGACCTGCCACTGATCCACAGAAAACGCCCACCTGGGGAGGTGGCGGAAAAGATCCATCCAGAGAAGGGATCTATTCCTGTGGAGCAGGGGCAGATCAGCGAAACCAACCACACTGTAGCGTGAAGGACAGAGGATAATATCAGTCCGGTAAGAGCACATCAGGGGTACCTCAGGCCCTAGATGTGTTCCCCGGGCATTCACGCAGGAAAAAACTCGCCCCCTGCACTAAACGGGAGACAAGAAGGTATAGTCATCGATAAGCATTGGAGTGACTATAGCAGGGGGTTCTCCTGCCTGAACAGGGAGAACAGACAAGGGGACGGAGCTGGTCCGGCCTTATCGAGGGATTGTACAGGACATGCTGCGAAGGATAGCAACAAAGATCTACACTGGGAGAAGAATTTCGATATGGTATCAAATCAGCAGGGGGACCCTGGAAGAGAAGGGTTCGGGGGACGTACCTAAGGGTAAGTCAGTTGAAGGATAGGATGTCCATGGGCCATAATTATCATGGAATAGAGGTGATCTCCCTCTTCCGAAGGAAGGAGAATACCTTAACCCCTGGACAAGCATCCGAACCAGTTGCCCTACTGACCGAACCCCAGTGTAGAGCTAGAAACAAACTTCTGGTAAGAGAAGTTAATTGTAAGCCGCCGCATACAGGAGCCTAAAGCTGCTTGGTATGGATATCCTTGCGCGGGCCCGAGAACGTCAGACCAGAGTGAGACGTCCCTTGCTTGGGCGCACCTGGCGGGTGGGCGGAAGGATGAAATTTCCTCTTCCGAGGGAAGGAAGGTCTAGTAGGACATTTTCCACCTCCAGGGGGGAGAGAGGACTTAGGATGGCTTCTAATGCTAGGAGGGTTAGCGAAGCACTGAGCAGCCTGACGTAAGGCTTCGCTATTGAAGAGGTGGTCTCCAGCACACGGAGAATTACCCAAATTATGTTGCGCCCGTCTACACAAGTCTGACGCCTGCAACCATGCTGTACGACGTGCTCTAATGGCAATAGCAGAGGATCTGCTGACAGACAGAAAGGAGTCTAGAGAAGCACGAGAAAGGAACCCAGAGATATTCCTGCAATGATAAAGAAGCAAGGAATATTCAGAGGCCTTAGTTGCAGACAAAAAGGGAGACAAAAGAGATAATCTCTCGGTGACCTCTCGGAGTGTCAGGCTCATATAAAAAATATATGAAATAATTCTGGAAGCCAACATGGACGTTTGGAAGGTTTGACGCCCCAGGGTATCTAGCGTTTTAGAGGCACGACCTGGGGGGCGAGAAGAATGCTTCTTCTTGCTTCCAACCTTCCTCAGCGCTGATTCCACCACGATGGAGTGATGTGGGAGCTGGTGCTGCTGAAAACCCGGGGAGGGGGGCACCCGATACAGAGCATGCATGGCTGTAGACGGTGCAGGAACCCTCAAAGGCGACCGCCAAGCCCCCAGCAGAAGATCCTGCAGGGAAGGATGTATAGGCAGCATTACGGCCGCCTGTTCCGCAGGACCTGGACTTAGGGAAGGACCCGGAATAGGAATGGCAAGCAAGTCCGCCATGTCAAGGAGAAAATCCTGAAAAGACGGCTCTCCCAGGGGGGCTATGCCGGGGGAGGCGAAGGTGGGAGGGGCCGCCTGGGCACCAAAAGACCTATCGGACTGACGCCCGCTGGGCAGAGAAGGGTAGCAACAGTCCTGGATCGGGGCAGTCAGCACGGCGGCGGCGGTTCCTGGAATTGATTCCAAGCTAGGCATCGAAGGAATCGATGGCACCGACGGAACCGCAGGAATCGGCCTCGGCCCCGACCCCGGGGATGGCACTGCCCCCGGCGATTGAAGCGGTTCCGAGGCAACCGGAGAGCAGAGGTTAGAAATCTCTGCACTGCGTCGCAGGAAGGGACAGGGGCCGGTCCCGAAACGTGCCGTAGCCAAGCCTTCGAGGCTGGATACCGATTTGAGGGTGGGCATCGAACCGAGCGAGGAGATCGACTCCCTCCTAGAGGGCCCCGGCGGCGGCGCTGGCGATGCCGATCCCGATCCCGATGAGTGAATCGGAACCGTGTCGATCGGTGCCGTAGGCATCGAGGGCCCCCGAGAACGAAGCTCGGTAAAGGGGGAGACACCCGACACCGGCGTCAATGCCGAGCGGTAGGCACCGCCAGACGCCGGGACCCCTCTCGAGCCAGTCTTACCCCGAGGAGAATCCTTCCGGGGCATACGACCCGCCCCTGAGGATACCCAGGTAACCCGACGACGAGCCCCTGCGGGGAGTGAAACGCACAACCCCGGCGGCGACGCCGGGGCACCGGCGTCTCTTGGCGCTGGGACCAACCCCATGGCTGGCCGGGACGACGGGAAACCAGGCTGGATCGAAGCGATCGAAGTCACCAGGGCCCCCCTTCTAGCGATGAGCGGAGCGCACTCAACGTCCACGTCGATGCCGGGGGATCGCCCGTCCGGGACAGATCGATAGACCCTGAAGGCGGCGATCCCTGGTGACGAGTGGAGCACTCGACCCCCATGCCGACGCCGGGAAAGCGGTGCCGCTGAAATCCGGTACCGCCCCCGCGCAGGGCTGGGATGCAGGCAAGCCAGTCTGGGTCGAAGCGATCGGCCCTGAAGGTACCGAGGACACCAGATGACGATCCCCGGCGGAGAGTGGGACACTCGACGCCGACGCCGAGGAATCGGTACCGCCCGAAGCAGGTACCACCCCCGCGCATGGCAGGGGTGAAGGAACGCCACTGGGTCGAGTCGATCGGCCCCGGAGGTGCCGAGGACAGCAGCTGACGTTCCCCGGTGAGGAGCGGGACGCTCGACACAGACGCCGATGCAGGGGAATCGGCACCGCTCGAAGCGGATACCACCCTCGAGCATGGCTCGGGAATGTTCTGTGAGGAGTGAACCCCAAAACAACCCGAAACCCCTCGGATGCTTTGGAGCCCGAAGACTCCCGCCGGGGTTTATTTGCCAAGGAGGACTTGAGTGGTCGGCCGGAGCCGTCGTCATGCCGCGCATGAGACTCGCCCCTCAAGACTTGGCTAGTCTTAACAGACTGTTGTGTGGTTACCTGATCCTGGAGAGAAGAGAAAATCGATGACCGCACCTTAGGGGGAAAGACGTCATCGAGGGACACCCGAAAGAGGGAAGGTCTTCTCCCGATACTGAAGCCCGCAGAACCGGGGAGAAAAGGGTCAGGGCCCAAACAGGAGAGGCACCAGGCATTGGAGTCTAAGTGAAAAACTAGGTCTCCACAGTGAGGGCACTTCTGAGGGGAAGAAGGCTCCATGCTGTGAAGCCTGGTAGGCCTCAAAACGACCAGAGGGAAAAGGGTTCCCTCGAGGTGACTAAAAGAAGAAAAGAAGAAAAGAAAAAGAAAAAAGGGCACCGGTGGTGCCGTTGTCGGCGGGAAAAAGCCGCGACCACAG
Organism: Ichthyophis bannanicus; assembly: GCA_033557465.1. Classification (NCBI taxonomy): domain Eukaryota; kingdom Metazoa; phylum Chordata; class Amphibia; order Gymnophiona; family Ichthyophiidae; genus Ichthyophis; species Ichthyophis bannanicus. Next base: position 919,676,676 of record CM066035.1, on the reverse strand, counting down.
GAAACAAGAAAAGAAAGAAAAGTTTCTGCGGTGGCAGGAGGTACGTCCTGCCTGCTCCGCGGAAAAACGAAAACTGGGGAGAGGCAGTAGGAAGGGTGGGAAGCCACCGCGCAGGCGCGAGGGATGCTCCCAAAGGCTTCTGATTGGATGCTGGGGAGCATTCCCGTGCGGGCTCCGTCGGCGACGTCTCCCACGTGTGAAGACTCATTCCTGCTTGTTCCTGGAGATACAACATTTCCTGGAATAAGGCAGAGTTTAAGGCAAGTATCAACAGTGGGCGCCAAGGCCATGGCGGACTGAAGGCATGCATTAACTGTGCTTTTATTACAACATGCGTTACAGCTACCAGAGGATCCATGCCGGGCTCAGCTCTACTCCCCCAAAACTGTTTCTCTGGCTTGGCATCACTGTGTTTAAATTGGCTGGCAGGCAGATTCCTCTGAGAGCCTTCTGCAATCTTTGGGAGAGAGCAAGGAGGAACAGAGGAGGGGGAGGGGCATTGAGATTGTGTGACGCTGCTGAATTCTTCCATCCTTCCAATTTTCTGGCTGCTCAACAGGCTCTTATCCAGGGTAAGAGCATGGAGCTGAATCAATTATCCCTCCTCCTATGGCTACCAAAAAGACAGCAGTCTAGTGGAGCCTTCCATGTCATGCTTGAGGGAGTGATCTGTCATGAGTATTTTTATCATCAACATTTTCCTCTCAATTCTTCAGATTTTCTTTAGAGAGGAGAAAATCCATCCACCATCTGCTGGAGAAAAAGAAATACTGAAGGGACCTCTGGTGGCACAGGCGAATAGAGCATGGGAGTGATATCATTGAAACCTGGGCTTTTCATTGGTTTTCTGTCTCCATCAATCTGCTGGTAGGGGGAACACAGCCCATTGTCCTGGACTGGTCTAGCAGAACGATATGGAAGAACTCTTATTACTATTATAAACAAGGGTATGCAGAGACTCAGAATAGATTGCTCGAGTCAAGGGTTATGAGACAGAAAAGAGGCAAATTTAGAGAAGATAGGAAACTAAATCTGTTTGAACCTTTCCACTTTATCTCTTAAAAAGACCAGAGATCTCTACCACCGAGACCACTCCGTAATTAAGGGACCTGTAACATTCTTCCATTTAGAGGCAACAGAGTTGAGCTGTTGCCATCAATTGCTGTACTACTACCCACTCGGAATCTGAATAGGAAACCAGTGGGGAGAGGCCCAGCAGAAATACTCTTGAATCCAGCTTAAGCTGAGGCTGCCTTTGGATCCTGATCTCTTGTTCTCCTTACCTTTTCCCTATTTGTATCCCTGTTCTCAACTATTGTACTGTCTGTCTTGATTAGATTGTAAGCTCCTAATGAGCAAGGACTGTCTTTCATGTGTATCTGTAGAGTGCTGCATACACCTTGTAGCGCCATATAAATGATGAAAGTAGTTAGTAGTAGTAGAAACCAAGCACTTGTCCTATCGCCTCCTAAACTCAAATCTAAAAAGCAGCAATTAGGTATTCCCACTTCATATGATTAAAAGAACCAATAAGTTCACATGCCCACAACTGGAATGAGTCAGGTTTCAATTCTACCTTATGAAGTGGAGCGGCGTAAATTCTATTTACCAATTTATACAGAGTCTCCTTCAGACTAGTAAGAAAAGAACAAGAATGAATCTCCTTGTAGCTCTGCTTCCACTCTTGAGGAATTATATGAACTTCCCAATACACATTCTATACTGCTTCATGAAGCATGTCAACAACTTCCCACCGACACTAAAGAACCGTATACAGTCTGGAAAGTAGTCCCCGAAACTTCCCTCTATTGAACAGAACAGTCTGAGGATTTCTAGTAACATTCAAAAGGTGCAAGATCCTGGTGGCAAAATATCACAATTAGAAATATAGGTAAAAAGGGTATCAGTTGACCAAACTTCTTGAATTTGAGCAATAGACAAACACCCTCTCTCTAACCAGATCTCTAAACTTCTCATAAGCGAGAAGAAAAGCAAAAAACACACAACTCTGGGCTTGAGAATAATAAATAAGCAGTACACCGACTATATGGGAATAACCACAAATCAATCCCCAATTCCTCTGTATTCTCTTCCAGAGTCACATCAATTGATCCAAAAAAGGGGTGGTAACACCATTGACCTGTGTTAATGGGCCCCTTGTGGTGCCAAAATACTATTTTTAAAAAAGTAGTAAGGATACATCAATGCTTTCTCCATACATACCCAGTGGATTTCCGCTGCCCCAGAGACTACCAAATAGTTCGGGAGGAGTGGCCTAGTGGTTAGGCCTAGTGGTTAGGATAAGGTACTTCGGGCCAGAGGGCCAGGGGTTCAAGTCCCACCTGGGGACAGCAATCTCAGGCTGGAGGGACTGGGATTTCTAGTCCTATAGGCACTCCTTGTGGTCTTGGGCAAGCCACTTAACCCTCCATTGCCCATGTTCCCTGTAAGTATTAGCGTATGTGTGTCATATCCCCTCGTGTTAATTGTATTTCCCAATTGACCGCTTTGACCTGATGAAAAGCGGGATATAAATACAGCTAAATAACTAAATAAATAGTTCGCACCTTTGCTGCCTGATAATAATCAAGCTTTTTTTTTTAATAAGTAAACATTAAGGCCACCCTATTCTTCCCAGCTGATACGTGATCTTTTACCTTGCCAAATAAGTCATGAATTACTATTTGCCAAGATTTAAACCAAGAATCCGGAATGTGGCTAGGCAATTGAGCAAATAAAACACAAAATCTGGCAGAATCATCATCTTAAAAAGGTAGCTAGTCTCCCCACACAGCTACGAACCACATCAGACCACATTTCAAGATCCTTCCACACTAGTCAAAAGAAGGGAAAATTTCAATTCAAACAAGTCTGCAGGATTAGCGGAAAGCCACATTTCAAAAAATATTTAACATCTTTAAGCCCTCTCAAAGGGAAAGTGAGCAGGCCATACGAAGAGGCAGTTTTGTCAAGAATGACCTTGAATCCTGAAAACGAGGAATAGGAACTAATCTCCAACAAAAAAAAAAAGGCAAGGAGCTTTTCAGGTCTTCCATAAACATGTGTGTCCCCCCTCCCCCAAACCTGTACTAGATGAATACTCAGATTGCCTTTAATAGGTGCTGCAAAAGGCTCAATTGCTAGGGCAAAAAGCAGGAGAGAGAGGGACCAACACTGCTTCATCCTATGATGACCAAAAATAGAGTACCCAAAAACCTGAGACCCACAATCAATGTAAACCATAGTAAAAGGTCCCAGTATTGTGCAGCAAAGGTGTCTATCAATTTTCTTTTTGTCGGATATGCCAGAAAAGTAGAGGGAGACCAACTCTGCACCCGCTATACCGGTTCCTTTTTAATCAAAATTTAGAATAGCTACTTAGCTTGGAGAAGCAGCTCCCAAAATGCCAGACGTAGGCTTCATACAAATCCCGCATGCGACGTGCCACGTTTCGAGTTTCCACAGACTCTGCCTCAGGCTAAAACAGGATTACACATATTCGTGGTGACTGGCGCACTTGTCACATCCAAATAGAAACCCCGCCAATTTCAAGTAGGCAACGTCTGACGCCACTAAAGGCATATGAAAGGGCAAACCAATCAAAGGTTCAGGGAAATCCATAGAGAGGAACCCCCTAATCTGATTGGATAGGATCATAACAAACTTGCCCAATCCATTTCCAAGTTCAATCCATTTGGGGTGACAGATCGAAGTTTAAAAATCCAAAACTGCTCTCGTTTCTGAAGCCTGAAAGTTCTAGCGCCCCTTCACGGATCTTGAGGAATGAAATCTATCACACGCCAACGTAGTTGTTGAAATGTGTGGTCCATCGAAAGGCAATGCTTAACCATCGGAGCCGCCTCATTAGCCGTATGTATGCGGGAGGAATGCTCAGATAGACAAATTTTGAAACGTCTAGTCATTCTGCCAATATAATAGAGTTGACACCGGCAAATAATGATATACACCACAAAATCAGAAATGCAAGATGTGCGCCAGCGGGAATGTAGCATCAGTCCTTGGTGAATGTCTTGAAAAAAAAAATTTCCCTCCAAGGTTAATGAGAAAAAATTGCAGTCCCCACAGGCAAAATGACCCAGGTCAGCATGAGACTGAACAGATCTAGCAATTATGGAGGTGGAATGGACCAGCCTATTCCTAAGGTTTGTGCCATGGGAAAAAGCTAAAATTAAAGGTTTCTGAAAACAAGGATGCAAACTCAAAATGTTCCAGTGGTGGTGCAGCAGTTTCACAGTCTCATAAGAATGTTGTATTTAAGGGAGGACACCTACTGTCTAGTCATTTTGGGGTCTAATCACTGGATTAGATAGAAATCATTCCCTGTGGGGTCATTCTGAGCCATGAATAGCGGGGATGGATGTCCCATTGGGTTTTCCATCCCTGCTAGCCGTTGCCTTTCCTGTCCCCGTCCTCCTTTCCCGCTCGTTGTATGGGGAAGTTAGACAGTGGCAGGGAAGGGGCAGTGTTACGGCAGGTGGTGGGCGGTTGTCAGCCCTGGACGTCCAGGCCCGATTCCAATGTTGGCCCTGTACATCCAGGCCGACGGCTTAGATAGGGAAGCTATTCCACGTTTGAGGTGGAATAAGTTCCCCAATCGGGCACAGGACGGCAGCCTGGGGCATGGCATTGACGGGATGGGGCAGAGAGCATTCCCCGCAGCCCGACCCGGGCCTTGGGAGGCCAGATCGGGGGTCAGGCTGAGGGGAAAGCATTCTAGGAGCTGGCGGCTGGGGATCGTGGCTTTACAATGGAGCCATGGTGCCATGGCAACCAGATGCCATGGCGCCACGGCTCCATTGTAAAGCTCAGACTGAGTTAGTTGGGCATGGCCTGTACGTGCAGGTCGGGCTGAATCACGGTCCTGGTCTGCACGTACAGGCCTGTTCGCAATTCTGATCCTGTGGGGCTAGACATGCCGCATGGAATCGGAATTGAGACTCCCTCTGTGCATCCGGATCTGGCCGAGCACACAGAGGGCCTTGTATGTCTGGATTGGAATCGGGCCCTGTGTGTATAGTCAGCATGTTTATATGCTCAGGCAATGACCTTATAGGGGTAACCCCTAGCTGACAATCAGTTACTAAGGTTGTAGGCACGTTTCCTATGATGAAGCAAAAATTCATCAGAACAAGAGCCATTAATGACAATCTTAGATCAGAGTTTTAAATACAAGCCTCTAACCCAATCCAGAATATTTTCCCCAAAGTTAAGATGTGTCAGTAGAGAAAATAAATTCAATTCCACCCTGTCAAATGCCTTTTTGGCATCAAGGGCCACACACATGACTTTTCTAAGCGACCTTAATTGAGTGCAAGATACTTACTCTACCAACATTATCTGCTATAAGCTTCCCCTTTATAAATCCATTTTGGTTACGGTGAATGATTTTTAGTAGGATAGTCTCTAATCTACTGGCTAAGACCTATTGGGATTATTAGCAGCAAACAGAAATAAGTTATGCACAGGGGTAGACTGCTAATTCCCTGTCCAGGATTTGAATATATTATTAGAAATACAAGGCAGCGGGGGAAGCTCTCCTGCATCTACCATTGAGACCTGGGTGTTCCTGCCTGCCGCAGTTCAAGGGGGAGGGGCGATTAGTGGCATGGGAGGGAAGACATACAGAAGGTCCTCTGACCACAAGATGAGAAAGCCGTCTGCCGCTATTCGGGAAGGATGCGGTTGGGGATAGCAGAAGCGAGGCAGTTGAGCATTGGCTGGGCTGGCAAAGAGGTCCAGACTTAGGGTTCCCCAGAGTCGGAACAGCTGCTGCGCCACCCTCGGGTGTAGATGCCATTCATGTGGCTAGAGGACCCTGCTCAACCTGTCCGCTAGGGCACTGTCTTAGTCTGGAAGTTATACTGCCCGAGGAGAATTCCCTGACTGATCGCGTATGAGTAGAGAGCTACTGCTTCCTGGCAGAAGTGCTGAGACCCTGTGCCCCCCTCCTTGTTCAGGTAGAACATCGTGACCTGGTTGTCCGTTTGGACTAGCACAGACTGGTTCCATAGGCGATGGTGGAAGGCCTTGATCACCAGAAAAATGACCTTGAGCTCCAGCAAGTTGATGTGCTGCTGGATCTCTGCTAGGAACCAGTTGCCTTGTGTGCACAGTTCCTCACAGTGGGCACCCCAGCCCAGTAGGGACATGTCTGTGGTGAGGACCCTCTGGGGCTTGGGGGCTGGAAGGGCATGCCCTTCTGCAGATGCTGTGCGCTCTTCCACTAGTCGAGTGACTCCGCTAGTTGACAGGACATTGAGACCCTGTCCTGGAGCCTGCCCGTGGCTTGTGCCACTGTGAGCGGAGGCACAACTGAGCTGTCCGCATGTGGAGATGGGTGTTGGGGACCACATGGACTGTGGATGCCATGTGGTCTAGTAGGCGGAGCATGGACCGCACTGACTCTGTGATGGCACTGCACCTCTGTGGCTGGGGTCCTGAAGCGATCTGCCCTGTCCATAGGGAGGAAGGCCCTGGCCTGGAGTGTGTCCAGATCAGCGCCTATGAACTCCAGATTTTCTGTTGGAGTGATGTGAGATTTGGGGTGGTTTATTGCATCATGAACTCCAAATGCTGTAGGACCTTGATGGTATGGGCCGAGGACTGTTGCACCTCGATGGCCATGTCCCCTTTTACAAGTCATCCAGGTACGGGAAGACGAAGGCTCCCTGGAGACGGAGGTAGGTGGCCACCACTGCCAGGCATTTGGTGAAGACTTGGTGCGGAGGCTACTGGTAGTGGTCGCCTCCAACCATGAACCTCAGGTACTGCCTGTGACTGGGATGAATAAGGATGTGTGTATAAGCACCCTTTAGGTCCAAGGAGCATAGCCAATCTCCCTGCTGGAGGTAGAGTAGCAGTGTTTCAAGGCAGAGCATTTTGAACTTCTCCTGCACCAGGTTTCACAAATACAGAATGGGCCTTAGGCCTCCTGTTCTTTTTGGGACTATAAAGTACCTGGAGTAGAATCCCTTCCCTCTTAGGTGGTGGGGATACTGGTTCCACAGCCCTGTCCCTGAGAAGGCTTGTGAGTTCCTGCAGCAGCAGGGCCTGGTGCAGGGGAGCCCAAGGGGGTTCTCCTGGAAAGGAGGGGGTGTCTGGTCCAGGTGAAAGAGGTAGTCTTCTCTGACCACTTGAAGTGCCCAAGTGTCTGTGGTGATGGCAGATCACTAATGGGCAAAATGAATCAATCAGATGCCCCCCTGTTGGCAGCTGCTTCCCCACGGGTAGAGAGGCTATGCACAGGGAGTCGAAACCAAGACCCAGTCTGGATAGGGGCCAGTGTTTGGGGCTTAGAGCCCTTAGGCTTGCGTTGGTCCTGGCCAGCTCCTTTGCCCTGGTGACCCTGCTGTGGGGGGGCCTGGTACTGGGGATAGCCTCGGTAAGGCTGGCCTTTCCTGTGGAAAGAAGCCTTTTCCCCTGTGTTTTTTTCTTGGGAAGGGTGGAGGGTCTTCCTGGAGAGCCGAATCCTGGTGATGAACTCAGAGCTGCTTGCCCCTCTCGCTCCCCCCACCAAGGCCCAATCAGGGCGCAACAGGCTGCCTTAAAAGCATGGACCCAGCAGAACACAGCCTCTCTCTCCCCACGCTGCCGATCGGACATCGGGGGTGGAAGCGGGAGCTGCTTGACCCTCCCGCTCCCCCCACCAAGGCCCAATCGGGGCGCAACAGGCAGCCTTAAAAGCATGGACCCGGCAGGCCAGGCCACGCCTAATCCACGCCAAAGGGCCCTTTGGCGGGGCACAGTAGCTGGGCCGTTTTTCACCCTTCGCTGACGGTATGTAATGTAACCTATGTATTCAAGTTTTACCATTCATTCATCCCTTGCTGACAATATGTAATGTATTTTAACCCACGATGCAATATATGCTGTGCACTACAACCCCACTACTCACCTACTCCTACTCACCTATACCTTCCCCCTATCTACCCCTACTAACACCTCTGTATTTGTTCCAACCTGATAATTTGCTCCTTATGTATTTGTTTGACTAGATTGTAAGCTCTCACGAGCAGGGACAGTCTCTCTTACATACTTGTACAGCGCTGCGTTCGATGTAGCGCTATAGAAATGCTAAATAGTAGTAGTAGTAGTAGTAGTAGTCTCTATCTCAGCTGCCTTGTCCTTCACTGGTTTGCCAAAGAGGTTTTCACAGAGGCAGGGGGTGTCAAGGAGTTTCTCCTAGACCCATTGCTTGAGGTCCGATGCCTGGAGCCAGACTTGGCATCGGGCACTGATGCTTGCGGCGGCCACCCTCGCATTAGACTTGAAGCCGTTGTAGGAGTCTCGAGACATGTACTTCGAGTACTCCCCGATGCACTTCGTGAGGGTTTGGAATTGCTGGAAGTGATCTCCACCGAGACCCGCTGAGAAACTTGCGAATTCTTTTGCTAGATTTCAGAGAAGCATGCCGATATACAGCCGATATGCTTATATTTGACAACCAGCATCGAGCCCTGGTAGCATTTGCATCCAAGGGAGTCGAGGGCATGGGATTCTCTGCCTGGGGGCACAGAAGAGTGGGTCTTTGGGCTTTTCTACCAGCGTATGGTCAACTCCACCATCATAAAGATGTGAGCAAGTTGTGCCTTCCAGAAGTTGGGGCCCTGCTGGACTTGGTACATGGAGTCCAGGCATCGGCGAAATATTGTCACAGAAGCCAGTGTCTCCCACATCCGAAAGAGCCGCTGCCCGAGGATGATGGGGACCATCAGGGTCTCTTTTGGTGGAGCCTCATACTGGAAGATTTTGAGCTCCTCCATGTGAGGGTCCTTCTCAGACTCCATGGTGAGAGACAAGGCCTTTGCCATGTCCCAGACAAACTTGAGGAACAAGGTGTCATCGAGAGGGGACCGGCGCCTTGACGCCAGGGGAGACAGATCAGAGGGGAGATTGTGGTGTTTATGCATCTATTGAGAAGCCTCATCGTCAGACTCCTAGTCTGAGTAGTCTGTCAAGGACTTGAGACCTGATGACTCCTGAGGCATCAGGCTCGGATTGGGTCTTCAATGACCCACGGCTGTTGCATGGCTGGAGCCACAAGCGCTTGCTGGGGAGGATCTCGCTCCCGAGGACCGGAAGCAGGATCAAGACCCTCGCCGAGGATCTGCTCGAGGCCTGAGGCTCTCAAGGATCAAATTGGCAACCTGAGGAGTCCTTGATAGCGAGGTCTCTGCGGTCTCTGCAGTAGCACCGATGGAACCAGGCATCGACACCTGCTGTGAGACAAGGAAGGCAGCGACACTGCATTCCAATGCCATTATCCTGGCTGCTCATTCAGGGGTTGCAGCCTTCGATGCGGACACCAGAGTGACCGGGTCTGACATCTGTGAGGAGAGGGAGTCTTCAACGGGACAGGCCTCAGGGGTCTGTGATCCGTCATTGGAGGCCTCAGTGTCTGTTTTGGGCATCTTTGCCGGCTGTTCCGACTCCTCAGATACCCTCCGGGGATTGTGGGACCTTGCACAGGATTTGCTGTGTGTGTCTTGATTCCTAGGACGAGGTCTTCAAGGATTTCTTCCTTCTTCTTGCCCTCCTGCTCTGGAGAACCCTTGTCGGAATGTCCGGGGACCCTATCAGGTGCCGCGGGGGCTTTACGCAACTCCGAGAATCTGTGCGGGGTCTTAGAGCATGAGGTTACTGGGGACACCGGGGCTGAATCTGACCTGTGGAAGATATCGTCCTGCTTCTGTCAACGACTTTGGATGGCTTTAGCGGATATCTTTTTGCACAGGGCGCAAACCTCTGGGTCATAGTCGGTACCTAGACACCTGAGGCAACAATCGTGTGTATTGATTAGGACATGTTCTTTGCATGCCGATCACACTTTTGGAACTCACTGGCCATTGGGGCATAAAGGACCCCTGCGAGGTCGAAGACCCTCGACGCAGCCAGCAATTAGAAAAGGCGTGGAACTGCGCTGGAGAAAAAAAACCTAAAAACTAAAAACAGTTCAGAGACTCGAAGCAGAGACAATGTGGCTCAGAGGCAGAAAAGGGACTGGGGCTAACCAATGAAGGAAATGCACTTTAATGCAAAAAAAACCCAACAACATTTTTTTTTCCAGGGGAAGAAGACTGACATCTGTAGGGCTTGGTGGAAAAAGGGAGACTGAGTCAAATGGCACCCTTGGGCGGAAGGGGACCATGCATGCATGGAGGCATCTCCCAAAGGCTTTCTTTGAAAGCTGGGTAGAGGCTTCCGCTGGGCTCTGTTTGCGCCAATGTCACCCATATGTGAGGGCTGACTTCCTGCTTGTTCCTGGAGAATAGCAGCTATGGATGCCACTCTATCAACAATGAGCCGCCTGATTGAAGACAGAACACAGTTTAGGTCAATTATCCAGAGGGTCACCATGAGTCGACACCAACTCAACAGCACTTAAAATACTTTTCCTTTTGATAGGAGCATTAACAACATTGAGTGCAATACCCTTATTACAGAGTGATCAAAAAAGTTATTTCACACCAGATACCCCAACAACAGAATATCCAACATAGAGCCACCTCCCCAACCCACCAGCATACAATCTCTCCTGCAGCTATACAAACATACAACCAGAACAATCCAAACAAAACATATAAACCACATTAGTTCTCCATTCAGACTTCCAGTAATACATGCCATAACACACCGCTTCACTCAACCCCTCCCTTCGCGTGGTAAGCATACCGCATTGCGTAAAAAGGCAACCATCAAGATTCACTAGTCGTCTCTCATCAGGGCACATTTTTGATAAAGCACAGGCCAATAATATGTAAGTCTCAAGTATCCAGTCTCTGCCAAAACGAAAACATTTAAACCCTAGGCTTGCATTAGATCCAAGAAGTAGAGTCAGCACTGAATATTGTCTCCCTCAGGTGTCACTTAGCAGGCTACTGCTTGCATTAATGCTGTTGTTCCTTGCTGAGACAAATCCTGACATGTCGTCCGAAGATGGAATAGGAGAAACTTGCAGAACTAGCTTCCTCCATCACCTCCTGACCCTTCAAGAATCCGCAAAGGAATCCATGACTTTTCCAGGCAGATAGTTCACAGAATGTGAAGGAGTAGAATAGGAGAGAGCAGAAGACACCTTGTGAAGGAGTAGAATAGGAGAGAGCAGAAGACACCTCCTGCAATCCCGAGGCTCCAGAACCTTTCACCAGCCCAGATTGCAATTTTTTAATTAAGGTTTGTATCTCTAGTACATTTATGAAGAATCACCAGCCATTTTGATCTTGCACCACTTCTACAGAATACCAAAGGGCAGATTTAACATCCACGTTAAGCGGATGATCATGATTTTTAAATAGAGTCTTCCCTCTTATGCATCATCTCTGCACTTAGGATCACGGAAGAATGACATTTTCCTTCACTTGCCTTGACTGTCAGGCCAACTCAATATGCTCTCAGTCCTGAAATTGCAGAAGACTAACTATCACACTAGGTGACTTGTCAGTACCAGGCCTGGGGCACATCTCCCTATGTGCCTGCTCGTTTTCATATACAGGTTCATCTCGATCTGAGGGAAAGCATGTGACAAAAATATCATGCACAAATGCAATTATATAAAGGGGATTCGTCCCCTTTCCAGTATCTCAAAAACATGCACATTAGAGTGCCTGTCCCCGTTTTCATAAGCTTCTATCTTGACAAGTTGCTTATGCAATGCAATGGTAGCGGCCAATTCTGTTACCTGGCAATCCTCCAGAGCACTACTTCTGTGTTCTGCTTCCTCAACTTGTGCCATCACAGATTCAAAATTTCTCCTTAAACTTACTAAGCACTGTGTTCAAAATCTCCGTTTTGGTGTCCTGTTTTTTTGCACCACAATTTTAAGCCCATTAGACATCAACCAGGATGTTATTAGAAAAGGTACAGAGAAGAGCCACCAAAATGGTAAAGGGGATGGAAGGATACCCCTATGAAGAAAGGCTAAAAAGGTTAGGGCTCTTTAACCTGGAGAAGAGACGGCTGAGGGGAGATATGATAGAAGTCTATAAATTAATGAACGGAGTGGAATGGGTAAACGTAGATCGATTGTTTACGTCATCAGAATATAGAAAGACTAGGGGTCATGCAATGAAGCTACAGGGTAAACTATTTAAGACTAACAAAAGAAAATATTTTTTCACTCAACATGTAATCAAACTCTGGAATTTGTTACCGGAGGATGTAGTAAAGGCTGTTAGTGTAGTTGGGTTTAAAAAAGGTTTGGACAAGTTCCTGGAGGAAAGGTCCATAAACCATTATTAAAAAGGGACCCAGGATATCACTGCTTGACCCAATACAAGCATTGTGGAACCTGTCTCTTTTGGGGAAACTGCTAGGTACATATGACCTAGAGTGGCCACTGTTGGAAACAGGATACTGGGCTTGATGGACCTTGGTTTGACCCAGCATAGCATTTCTTATGTTCTTATCTTATGTTCTTATGTTTCTTCCCCTTCACCGCCAGATGCCAAGACCGGGGAAGACGGCTCCTGTATAGCAGCCTCATCTCGGTGAGCATGCTTAGTTTTTTCTGCATACATCTCTTTTAGGGTTTTATTACTGTCTGGTTTCAGCGTCGTAAAATTCTGGCAAAATATGCACCTTGATGAAAGCAAATTGGTGTATTTGGGGAGGGGATAGAGAGGAGCTCAACCCACATGTGCGTTACCTGCCGGAGCCAAACAAAGTCCAAAATAGGTTTTTCCAGTGCGTTAATCCTGACACCACTGCTGGATAGTTTACCTGCATTAACAGTGTTGCCCCAACATTCGAGGATGTTGCATGGGGAGAAGTAGCCTAATGGCTACAGCACTGGCTTGGGAACCAAGAGACCAGGGTTCAATTCCCACTAGCACACCTTGTGTCTTTGGGCAAGTCACTTAACCCTCCATTGCCTCAGAAAATCCCAAGTTATCAATGTCCCCGTTAATGTACATTACCAAGTTTAAGTTACAATATAAACTGCTTTGACTGAAATGATAAAGCGCTATAAAAAAAACCTGTTAAACAAAAAAATCTTTACTGAGCATACCCGGTATCCACTGCACCAATGTTTCCAGCACAGCAGTTTTCCTCTTAGGCCAGTGGTTCCCAAACCTATCCTGTGGGGGGAAGGGATGGAAAGGGGGCCAGTTAGTGAGGTTTTCAGGATATTTACACTGACTATGCATGAGGTACATTTGCTAATACCGCCTCCATCGCATGCATATTCATTGTGGATATCCTGAAAACCCAACTAGCTGGGGGTCCCTTAGGAAAGGTTTGGGAACCACTACACTAGATCTCACAAAGCACATAGTCAGTTTTCAAAATTCTATCTAATAACGGGGTAATATGTGGTTCTCTTTAGACAAATTTTCAGCCAGCTAGGTTTATGACTGAAAATTCATCTAATGTAATTGAAGAGAAATGTATCTAGGTGGATGCGGATACTGTTCATGCAATCAGAGTTTCCTAACTTTAGGCAGTTAGTGCTGAAAATGTACATTAACCAAGTAAATCAACTGCGTCCCCCTGGGAATACTTTGGATGCAACCCCCTACTTTTTGCCCAACTTGACTTGTGCTCCATGCACATTTGGCCAGGTAGATTTAACTGGTCACCCATCAAAGTTAACCAGTTAGATTTAGATTCTTTGAAAGCCCTTCATACTGTTTAGCATGCTTAATAAGGGGCTGGGCTTCCAATTCTTGTTGCTATAGGTAGAATAATGGACTCCCACCTGAAGCTTGTCGAATTAAAAGTTTACACTTTTCAGAGGGGTGTGTGTGCGTGCGCAGGAGTGCATATGAGTGCACATAAACACACACATGTATCTGATGCAAAATTAGTTATTCAGATCCACACCTCTTCCACAGAGAATCCCATGGAGAGTGCCACCAGGTCCGGGATGCGCTCTCCAGGTAGGGGCCATTTCCCATCTTGGAAAGTGACAGATGTAGGCCATCGCAGCACATTGAATTCATCAGCCAGTACACCTGAAACGCAAATCAGAAATAAAGTCAGACATCATTAACAAGCTGACCTTCCAAACAACCTCCCCATACCCTTAACAGGATGATGAGGAAAGCATTCCCCTATTCTAAAGTATACACGACCCCAGCAGAGGCCGAGTCAAACTTAAGCACAAACTATGGACCGGAGGGGGGAGGAGGGGAAGAAAGCAGGAACAGCAGGGTAAGACTAGAATTGGAGTGATCTCTCAGCTCTACTGAACCAAATTCAGAGGACAAATTAAAACCTTGCAGCCAGTTGCTACTGGGGTTCCTTAATACATTACTATATAAATGCACTCATTCCGCTGCTCCTCACTACTTATCTCTACTTACACCTCTCTTTGGGTGCTCCACTCTTCTAGCAGATCCCTTCTATTTGTGCCCTTCTCTTCTACTGCCAACTCCAGACTTCGATCCTTCGACCTTGCCGCTCCTTATGCCTGGAACAAAACTACCCGAGTCTGTATGTCAGGCGCCTTCTCTGGCCCTTTTCAATTCCAGGCGGAAAACTCACCTCTTTGAGGCTGCTTTTGGATCCTGATTTGCTTTGTTTCCGATGTATCTTCTTACCATGCCCCTAGAGGTCCCTTTTCCTTAGCTGCTATGTGGTCTGTCTTGACTAGATTGTAAGCTCTGTTGAGCAGGGACCGTCTTTGACATGTCTGTACAGTGCTCTGCGTGTCTCGCAATGCTATACAAACAATCACAGTAGTAGTACTATATCGCATCAGAACCTTTCAATGGAAGTTTTTTTGTAATTATTATGTATTATGTAATTAATTATTTTTGTATTAATTGTTATGTTCTATAAATTTCAGGAAGTCTACCATCTAAAAATTGCCTCCCTCACCCCCACACTAGACTTTTCATTAATATTTTTTATTCAGAATTTGCATAGCAACATGCATAACACACACATATTATATAACAATCCTGCTCTCTGCCCTTTTCTTGACCTGGCTACACAAACTTCCATCTTCCTCAGCACCGTTATCTCCCGTTTCGATTACTGTAATGTTGCATTTTCCAGTCTCCCCATCCATCTACTGAAGAGGTTACAATCAATTCAGAACACAGCTATCCGCACCCTTGCCCATGCCAAGAAATTCAACCATGTGACCCCCTGCTCTTTATGCAATAGCACTGGCTCCCGATCACTCAATGTATCCAATATAAAAACCTTACTTTGACTCACAAAGCTTTGCACGATCACACTCCCCATGTATCTTTCCTCACTCCTATTCCATATATGCCTCCCCGCTGTCTTCATTCCCTACAAGATAAAAAGACTTGTCCAGCCACCTCCATCTTGGGTAAAATATGCAACTACCAGGTGGTCCGGTCCGCCGCCTTCTGCACGATCCCATCCCTTTGGGATTGTTTGCCTGCCCTCATCAGTCCAGAGCAGTGGTTCTCAACCTTTTTTGTACCGTGACCCCTTTTACCATTGGTCAACTTGTGGTGACCCCCAATGATAAAACCAAATGCGTCTCTCTTCCTTTATCGTTAACGCATTGTCGCTGTAATCATTTGTTGAATATTACAGGCCTTTGCAATATGGGATCTGTGAGTGGTGCCAGTGATATTTATACCGCACCATCCTCAAAAAGGATGGGCTCAGCCTCCAAGCTGCTGGAAGGGTTGCGCAACCCAGAAGTAAAGGGGCTGGACTGGAGTGACGATAAGGAATAAGTAACAATATTTGATTTCAAAATTATGATGATTTTGTAGTCAAATCACTAATATGAAATAAAATTATTTTTTCTACCTTTGTTGTCTGACCAATTTATTCTCTGATCATGCTGGTCCCGATCTGAGGCTTCTGCTTTCCTGTCTTCTCTTAGCTCTCTTTCTGTGGTCTATGGTCCATCTGCCATCTCTTCTATTGTTTTCTTCACTTCTTTCCATCAGCCTATTTCCAGTCCCAGTAACCCTCCCCAGTATCAGCCCCTTTCCAGTCCTCTCTCAGTACCTTCCAATGTCAACTTACATTCCCATGACTGCCACTGGTGTCCATTCCCTTCCATTCACCCTCCTTCCCCACTGTCCAGCACCTTCTAGTACAAATACCATGGCAGCCCCTCTCAGATCCACTCCCTTCCAGTTCCATTCTCTCATCCCCTCATATCAGCCCATTTGTAGCCTTAGCCCCCAGTTTTCTTCCAGGGCCAGCAGCTCTATCCTCCCCTCCCCACAATCAGCCCATTCCCAGTCGAAGCCCCCAATTAGCTCGCTTCCAGTGCTAGTTCCCCCTCAACCCCATTACCAGTGCTAGCCTCCCCTAATCAGCCCAATACCAGTCCTACCCCCCCCCCATCAGCCCATTTCCAGTCCTAACCTCCCCGATCAGCTCATTTCCAATGATAGCCCCCCATCAGTCCATTACCAGTCCTAGCCCCCTATCAGCACATTACCAGTCCCAACCCCACCTTGATCAGTCTATTCCCAGTCCTAGCCTTCCCTAATTAACCCATTACCAGTCCTAGCCCCCCCATCTGCCCATTATAATCCTAACCCACACTATCTCTCCCCTCTGTCTAGCATTAATCCCCCGTCTGTCCAGTATGTCCCCGTCTCTTCTCTTTGTCCTTGTCAGCCCCCCTCCCTCCCTTCCCCCATCCATCCATCCATCAATGTCAACCACCCCTCCCTCCCTCCCTCCATGTCAGATCCCTCATCCATCCATCCCTCCCTGTCAGCCCCCCTCCCTCCCTCCATCCATCCCTCCCTCCCTCCCTCATGTCAGCTCTGTTGCAGGTTCCCTGCCCTCTCCTCCCCTCTCCCTGTCTGCCTGCTACTGCCCTGTTCTTCTAATGCAGCTGCGGCTCCCTGTCTCTTAGGGAACCGTGGCTGTGCCTGTGAAGCCTTTGCAGTTGCGGAGCCTTCCTGTCTCTCGACGGGCTCCGTGGAGCATGCCATTGTCCCGCCTCCAAAGGAAGTGGTAAACAACTTCCTTTGGAGGCGGGACAATGCTGCACGGAGCCCATCGAGAGACCTGGAGCCGCAGCTGCAGAAGATTGGAGTCTGAGTTTGCTGCTGCCAAGAAGCGGACTCGGCAGTGGCAGCAACTTGTGTGCTTTTTTGCTTTTTTTTTTTTTTTTTTTTTTTTTTACAGTGGAGTGAGACGACCCCTGCTGAATCCTGTGGCGACCCCCGTGGGGGTCGCGACCCACAGGTTGAGAACCGCTGGTCTAGAGCAATCATTTTCCACATTCAAATCCCTCATGAAGACATCTCTTTGAACAGACCTTCAATCTGGTTTTGGCCTAGGGGTACTGCAGACTGCGGCTTATAGATGTGCATGGTTGTTGTCCTCTGAATGATTATCCCTCTCCTGTCTTCTCAAAGTAGTTCCTTTCTGCTTTTACAATTAATTAATTTTGATTTTACTTTGTGCACCGCCTTGTCTGCTTGTAAAGGGTGGTATATCAAAAACTAATAAATGATAAATGATTTTGTCATCGCCAAAGAAAGGCCTGCCTTCCTTTCTGAACCTCACTTTCCCATCCTAGTAGCTGCCCCAATCAATGTATATTCATCTTCCTTCTATCACTTATAAATATCCACAGTTCTCTACTTCCCTCCTAGCCCCAAATATAAATACCCAAACCAATGAAGGAATGGGAGCCAAATCTTCAAACTGCTTAATCTTAACGCTGTTAGTTTAGACACATAACATACCTGTCACAGTCTGTTTTTGATCACAAGTAAATCTGGCAGGCCCTTTAGATACCAGGTTGATGTAACCATCAATTGAACAGCGATAACGCATATATAATAAACTTCATCAATGCTTATAGGCGCCCCATCATCTTGTTCATTCAAATGAGTTACCTGCAGATCTTCTGGTATATTTCTCCCAAAACTAAGCAAAAAAATGGAAACGCCTTCCCCCAAAACACTTCTCTCAGGACATTTCACCAGATATGCAGAAAGGTCCCATGCTCACCACACTGACACCAACAATTTTCATTTCATCTCCTCTTCCAAACATTTGCCTTAAGACACATAAGCACCGCCTATACAGTACAATAGCCTGCATTCATTCATCTTTTATCACATTACTAACTAGTGCAACTTTAGAGTCTAGCTTCAGTCCTGGAGGGCTGCAAACCAGTCAGGTTTTAAGGATATCCCTAATGAATATGCTTAAGATATATTATTAGCATGCACTATCCTCACTATATACAAATGTGTCTCATGAATATTCATTAGTGACATCCTGAAAAACAGCTGGTTTGTGGCTCTTCAAGACTGGAGTTTCCCACTCCCAATTTAGAGGATTCATTAAAAATAGCACAGAGTTTCAAAATTCCCCTTTTAGAACACCCCAAGAAGATTAAAAGTTCAAAAACGGTTTCTTCTGCAATTTGGTCCTCCTTTATCTTCTCTGTACTGAAACTAGTTTGGGGGAGGCAATAGTGCTCTCGAAAAATCCTAAAATTTTAAACCTACTTTTGTTCCCTCAGCTGCTCAAGACAGCGCAATCCCAGCTGTTCTCAGAAGGAATAGGCCAAGTCCCATTAACCGCAGTAAAAAGTTTTTATGAATTTCAGAGTTTGATTACACATTATGAAAAACTATTTTCTCAGATTAGTTTTAAAAACATAAGAACATAAGATATGCCATATTGGGTCAGACCAAGATCCATCAAGCCAAGTATCCTGTTTCCAACAGTGGCCAATCTAGGTCACAAGTATCTAGCAGTTTCCCCAAAAGACAAAGGTTCCACAATGCTTGTATTGGGTCAAGCAGTGGATATACCGGGTCCTCTTTAATACTGGTTTATGGACCTTTCCTCCAGGAACTTGCACAAACCTTTTTTAAACCCGGCTACACTAACAGCTTTTACCTCATCCTCTGGTAACAAATACCAGAGTTTGATTATATGTTGAGTGAAAAAAAAATATTTTTTATTAGTCTTAAATAGGTTACCATGTAGCTTCATTGCATGTTCCCTAATCTTTCTATATTTCAATGGCGTAAACAAATCGATCTACATTTACTCGATCTCCAGGAAAACAGAGTTACTTACCTGTAACGGGGTTCTCCGTGGACAGCAGGATAGGTCAGCCACACCTGGTGACGTCATCCGACGGCGCCGTGACGGAAGTGCTCTCTAGCTCAGAAGCTTCTGAGCATGTGTGAGGAGACCCCTCCTCCCCGGTCCGCCCCCAGCCCAACCAGTGAGTCATTAGCTTCGGCCAGAGGCAGGGGCGCGGACCGCAGGCCACCCTCAGAGGGGAGGAGGGTGGGATCGTGTGGCTGACCTATCCTGCTGTCCACGGAGAACCCCGTTACAGGTAAGTAACTCTGTTTTCTCCTAGGACAAGCAGGATGTGTCAGCCACACCTGGTGTCTCCCCAGCTACTTGTTTCGCGCTGAGGCTGAGGGAGGCCTGAGATAGGTGAGACAGGCTAGTACACATGGAGAACACCAATGAAGTCTCATGTGAGAAGAACCACGTTTATTGTGCCAGACAAATGTAATGTGCAAACAGTGAGTGCCACGAGGTGGAACATAGTGCAAACAGTCACAGAGTGAGGAACAGTTGTGCAATGTGCAATGGTGCAGACAATCAACAGAGCAAGGAGCAATCAAAGTGCAAGGTGCAACAATCAACAGTGCGAAGAACAATCAGTGCAATAAGAAGGTGCAAGGAGCATTGTGCAATCACAACCACATATCGCAGACAACATCCATCCTTGTGTACAGGAGGTGCGGGAGTCACTCCCTCAGGCTGCGACTCAGTCGTTGCTGCTGTTGCGTCGAGACAGGGGGGAACCTGTCGCTGTAGATAAGATCGCTCTGCCAAAGGAGCTGTCGGCTTCTGCCTGGAGGTCAAGGCAATAGTGTTTTTGGAAGGTGAGGTGCGAGGACCAGGTGGCGGCTTTGCAGATCTCGCTTACTGGAACCTCGTGTGCGCTTGCGAGAGAGGTGGCCAATGCGCGGAGTTGGTGCGCTTTTGCCTTGTTTGCTGGAAGAGCGCCCGCCCTCTGGAGGCAGTATGAGACGCAATCAGATATCCAGTGGGAGAGTGTGCGCTTGGTGACCGGCCGTCCCGGTTTGTTGGGATCGAAGGACACAAAGAGCTGGGTCCCTTGCCGGACTGAGGCCGTCCTGTCAATGTAGATGCGCAGTGCTCGGACGCAGTCCAGTAAGTGTAGACGTTGTTCTTCAGGTGACCCATGAGGGGCAGGGAAGAAAGATGGTAGTTCCACTGATTGGTTGACGTGGAAGACGGAGGAGACCTTCGGAATAAACTTCGGGTGAGTCCTGAGTGACGCCCTGTTGTGGTGGATCTTGGTGTACGGGGGGTGTGCTACTAGAGCCTGTAGCTCACTCACCCTCCTTGCGGAAGTGATGGCGATGAGGAAGAGTGTCTTCCAGGTCAGAAATTTTGATTCCGCTGAGGACAGAGGCTCGAAAGGCTCCCGAGTTGACTGTTGGAGGACGGTGTTGAGGTCCCACGCGGGAACGGGTCTCTGGACCGGGGGCTGAAGGTTCCTGAGACCTCTCATGAAGCGGGTCACGATGGGAAGAGTGGCTATGGAACCCTTGTGCGAGCTGTTTCGCAGGTGGTGCAGGGACGCGATGGCCGCGAGGTGCACCTTAATTGACTGTGGCTTCAGGCCCAGACTGAAGAGCGAGGAGAGATACTGTAGCACCACTGGAACAGGGCAAGAGTCTGGCGTGATCCCCTGGCCTGCGCACCAGATACTGAAACGTTTCCACTTGAGACTGTATGACTTTCTCGTGGATGGTCTCCTGGAAGCCAGTACGATGCGCTGTACCTCTGCCGTTAGATGCTGATCTAGGAAGTTCACCCCTTCAGTTTCCAGGCCGTCAAGGCAAGGGTCTGGAGATTGGGGTGCCAGGTCGTGCTGTCGTTCTGCGTGAGCAGGTCTGGTCTCGTCGGGAGCCGGATGGGGGGCTCCTGCGAAAGCTGCCATAACAGGGAGAACCACATCTGTCTTGGCCAGTGGGGCGCAATCAGGATGGTGCGCGCCTTGTCGTTCATGATGCGCTGTACGGTGGCTGTCATGAGGGGGGTAGGGGGGAACGCATAGGTCAGTTCCCACTGTCCCCAATGTACCGCGAATGCATCCGAGGCCACTCTCCTGGGAGAGGGGCGTTTTGAACAGAACAGGGGGCATCTGGAATTGTCCCCGGTGGCGAAGAGGTCCATCTGCGGCTTCCCCCAGCGCCGGAAGATTGACTCCGCTACTTCCTCGTGGAGTGTCCACTCGTGGGGCTGGAGCTGCCTGCTTAGTCTGTCCGCCAAGGTGTTCTGTTCTCCCGGGAGATAGGTCGCCTGTAGAATGCAGTCGTGTGCTAGGGCCAAAGACCACGTCTGGATAGCCTCCCTGCAGAGAGTGCGGGAGCCCGTACCCCCTTGTTTGTTGAGGTAAAACATCGTCACTTGGTTGTCGGTCTGGACCAGAACTGTCTTCCCCGCGAGGTGTGGCATGAAGGTCTGGAGCGCATACCTGACGGCCCGGAGTTCGAGGGCGTTGATATGGAGGGAACGCTCTGTTTTCTTCCACGCTCCCTGCGTGTTGAGATGCAAGAGATGGGCTCCCCAGCCTGTGGGGGAGGCGTCGGTGGTCAGGATGACCTGGTAGCCGCAGGGTTGTAGGCTCTTGCCTTCGTTGAGATTGGCAGGGTTCATCCACCACAGAAGACTCATAGCTACCCTCGGTTTGATAGGGATGAGGGTGTTGAGAGGTTGAGACCGTTGCTTCCAGTGTGAGCGCAGGTGCCACTGGAGGGTGCGCATGTGCAGCCTGGCCAGGGCTAGGACAGAAGCAGTCGCTGCCATGTGACCTAGCAGGCGCAGGATGTCCTGGGCCTTGGTACGTTTCTCGGACGATACCTTCTTCGCAAGGCGGATGATACTCTCCTGCCGATGTTCGGGAAGGAAGGCTTTGGCTGAGATTGTGTCGATTATGGCCCCAATGAACTCCGTGCGTTGGGTGGGTTCTAGCCGGGACTTCTTCATATTGAGCAGGAACCCCAGTTTGGACAGCAGAGTGATAGTCTTTCGTACTGCCGCCTTGAGTTCCTCTGCGGAAGGTGCTGATATCAGCCAGTCGTCCAGGTAGGGAAAGATGGCGAGCCCTTGTTTGCGGAGATGTGCTGCTGCCACAGCTACGCACTTCGTGAAGACCCTGGGTGCTGGAGAGAGTCCGAAGGGCAGTACCCGGTACTGGTAATGGCACCCCATCGCTACGAATCTCAAGAATTTCCTGTGAGAGGTGTGGATAGGGATGTGAGAGTAGGCATCTTGTAGATCCAATGTGGCCATCCAGTCCCCCGGTCTGATGAGGGGAAGGATGGAGTTCAGGGAGTACATCCGAAACCTCTCTTTCAAGAGGGGGGTGTTCAGCTTGCGGAGGTCCAGGATTGGGCGAAGGGCCCCGGACTTCTTGAGGATGAGGAAGTACCGGGAGTAGAAGCCAGTGTTGATTTCGTCGGGGGGAACCCGTTCGATCGTCCGTGTTTTGATGAGTTGCTGTAGGAGGTCCGCAAGGGCAGCTTCCTGGTGCGGTGGAGGTCTGCTGTTGGGTTGAGTGCGCTGCCATGGAGGGGAGGAGAATCGTAAGCGGTAGCCCACTTGGATAATCCGGATGACCCACTGGTCCGTGGTAATTTCCTGCCAAGCAGGTAGGAAGTTGGAGAGACGGCCTCCCACCGGGGTAGCAGGGGCAGTCATGGCCCGCAGGAGCGGATAGTCAGAAGGAGGAAGAGTTCTTACCCGCCTGCTGGGCGTTAGCTGGTTTGTGTTTGCGTTCTCTTTGTGTTTGTCTCTGAAAGGTCGATTTGTTGTAGTGTTTGTATTTCGGCGGTTGCCACTGCCGGTTGGAACCGTAATACTTCTTTGACGAGGCAAAGGGCTTGCGGTAGTAGCTCCCTTTCTGTGACCAGGAGGGGTGTTCGAGTCCGTCCGCCGCTAATGTTTTCAGAGTGGTGCAATCCTCTTTTAGGCCGTTCACGGTATCTGCTACTTTGTCCCCAAATAGAGAGTCACCCAGGCAAGGAGCGTCAGCGATCCTGTCATGAGTGTTATCTGACAGGCCAGAGGCTCGCAGCCAGGCCCAGCGGCGAGCTGCGATGGCCGTGCCTGCCGTCCGGATGGCTGTCGAAAGCGTAGAAAGCGGTGCTCATCAGATGTTTGGAGCATTCCGCTAATTCTTGGAGTGTGGCTGTATGCTGGTTTTGCTTGGGAAGGTGGTCTTTAAGCTCCGCTAGAAGGGCATCCTGGAACAGCAGGTGTTGAAATTGATGAGCTGATATCTTGGCACTCAGCATCGCTCCCTGGAAGACTTTCCGTCCTAGGTCGTCGAGGAGCTTGGGGTCCCGGCCGGGGGGATGGGTCGTTTGCGTGCGCGAAGACTTAGACCTCTTGAGGGCTGACGCTACCACAATAGATTGGTGCGGAAGCTGTGCTTTGTCAAATCCAGGAGCGGTTTGGAGTAGGTACTTGTTGTCCAGGCGTCTGGCGCAGGCATGACCGGAGGCCGGGGACTGCCAGAGGGTGGATTGTTTGTCTTTAAGCTTCCGATGCAGGGGAAGAGACAAGGCCGGCTTGGGGCCGCCGAGGTACTTCATCACCTCCGGATCCTTTTCGTCAGAGGGCTCCTCCTTTGCAAGGCCTAGCCTGGCCACCACCTTTTTCAGAAATTTAGGGTAGGTGAGGTCCTCCTGGACCGGTGCCTGTGTCTCCCCTTGCTCGTCTGGTGTAGACTTGGTTGAAGGAGATTCCGGGCCCTCTTCTTCTTCTGGAGCGCTGCCTTCGGAGTCCTGTCCCAGGACCGGGGAGGGGCTCCTATCCCTTGAAGGAGTGTGCTCTAGTGATGCCTCCCTTCCCTCAGGGGTCTGTACCTCCAGAGGGGCTGCCACGGAGTTCTCCCGGCCTGCAGGGGCGGTTTGTTGCACCAGTCGTTGCAGAAGCTGCAGTATGGCCTCAGAGGTGCTGGACCCACAAGACGTGTTGCTCCTGCGCCCACGGGATTCAGACTTCCTGCTTCTCCGACGAGCGCGGGATGATTCTCTGTCACCACTGTCGCCGCGCGACTGGGAGCGTTCTCGCCGGTGCCGCTTGCTCCTATGCCTTCTGCACTTGTCAGCGCTATCTCCGCGCCGACGGGAGGACTCCTGGGAGTCAGCGCGGCGTTTTCGGCTGCTGTGGCAGTGGCTTGCACGGAGGGAGTCTTCGGCGCGGGACAAGTCTTCGGCGCGAGAGAGCTCCTGGAGGGGAATCCTCTGAAGGCAGGTTCGGGAGGAGGATTGCCCGTGCCGCGGGGAAGCCCTGACGTAATCGCGGTGGGCGGAGCCACCCTTAGCCACCGGATTGGAGGGCGCGTCTTTGGAGGCGGAGACTGGCGCGGCCACGTGGGCGGTGCCATCTTGAATCTCCCCGCCAGAGCCGCATGGCGATGGAGACAGTCCGGAGGAGCGGCAGGCATCTGGGAGGCCTCCTGAGGGCAGAGAGACGACAGCAGCGCTGGAGCCCTGATCCGGAGTAAAGGAGTAGGAGCATCCGGCGGTGGGGGAGCTTGAGCCAGGCACCGCGGAGGCCAGGGAGGCCGATCTATCCGGCTGGAGGGGAAGCACAGGGGCCAGGCCCGCCCGGGGTTTCTTCTTTGCGGGCGCCTTCCCTTTAGCGGACTTACCGCGGTCAGCAGGACCCGATGCCGCAGCTGGAACCGGAGCAGCCAGGAATTCCTTCAGGGAGTAATCCCTCATCTTCTTCGCCCTGGGGGACATCTGGGCGCAAGCGGCACAGTCCTCCACGATGTGAGAGGCCCCGAGGCATCGGAGGCAGCTCAGGTGAGCATCGGAAGAGTTCATTTTCCTTTTGCATTTAGGGCATAGTTTGAATTCGGGTTTCGGCATAGTAAAGGGTGAAATAGAAAATTTTTGGTAGAGAGAGCTGTAGATCCGTCTTGAGGCAAGGCGGAAGAATTGAAAAACTGGTTGGGCTGGGGGCGGACCGGGGAGGAGGGGTCTCCTCACACATGCTCAGAAGCTTCTGAGCTAGAGAGCACTTCCGTCACGGCGCCGTCGGATGACGTCACCAGGTGTGGCTGACACATCCTGCTTGTCCTAGGAGAACAAGCAGGAATGAGTCCTCACATATGGGTACGTCGGTACCGACGGAGCCTGCGCTGGAAAGCTCCCCAGCTTCCCAGAAGGAAAGCTTTTGGGGCCTCCCACAGCGCATGCGCGCTGCCTTCCCGCCTTCCTGACCAACTCTCCTCAGTTCTTCTTTTTCCGCGGAGCCAGCAGGTCGTGTTCCTGTCACCGCTGAAGAAGTTGTTATTTTAATTTGTTTCTTTGGCCGCGTATCTGCCTTCCCCGATTCCGGACCGGTACCGCCGGTCTTTTTTCTTTAAAAAAAAAATTATATATATATATATATATATATATATATATATATATATATATATATATATATATATATATATATATATATATATATATATATATATATATATATATATATATATATATATATATATATCTTATTTTTCCCCACTTGGTGTGTTTTTCCTGTTAGGCCTCTAGGCCTTCACAAATTCTCCCTCATGGAGAAACCAGCTTCTGGTTTTAAAAAATGCACCAAGTGTAGCGGTACTATATCAGTTACAGACACCCATGAATGGTGTCTTAAATGTTTGGGGCCTGACCACTCCATTCCGGATTGCCCGTCCTGTTCTTTGATGTCTAAACGTGGCTTACAAAACCGAGCAGCCAAGTTTCATATGCTGTTTTCTGATACTCCAGCATCGACATCATCCAGGTCTTCCTCTCCTGATGGATCTCAGGTAACCAAACTTTCTTCCGGCAGGTCCTCAAAGGGCAAATCTCCCTCTAAGTATCGAGATGCCCCTGGGCTTGACCCTGAGGACCCTGCCCCAGCCAAACAACCCCGGCGGGAAGCTCCGGCTTCCAAAGCTCCTCCTATGGGGTTACAGGTTGACATCGATGGCACAGCCTCGACCGATCACCTGTTAGACTGCTCTGGGGTACCGGCTCAATCTTCCGGTACCGACATCCAGACGGTCGTGGCGTCTATGGATCATACAGTTCAATCCATGCAGCAGGCCATATTGGCTTTCATTAGAGCTGCGATGCCCTCGGTACCGCAGCCAGCAGTACCGACTCCGGTTCCGGTACCACAACAGATACCGGTACCCAAGGCATCCACATCAACCAGGATACCGGTTCCGGTTCCCGGTTCTGGGGTTTTTCCCGATACCGATCCGGTTCCGGGTACCCCCGATGTGGATACCGGTCGATACGCTTATCGATCCCTGGAAGCCAACAGACAATACTTCGAGTCTTCTGATGATTCTGATTCATCAGATGACTCTGCTGAAGTATCTCTTACTCTTCCTGAAGAGCCCTCTTCTCCAAAGAGGAGAATGTCTCCTCCAGAGGATTTGTCCTTTCAAGACTTCATCATTGAAGTAGCTAAAGGTCTCTCTATTTCAGTAACCTCTGAAAAAGAACCTAGAGCAAAATAAATTAGATATTTTGGGATACTCTAAGGTTCCCAAAGAGGCAGTCACCTTGCCCATTCATGAAATTCTTCAAGAACACATGATGGACTTATGAGAGACTCCTCTCACCCTATCTCCACATTCTCGTCGTTTGGATACCATGTATCATGTCCCTCCTTCTCCTGGGTTTCAAAAGACTCAGCTCCCTCACCACTCTATTGTGGTGCAGTCAGCTATGAAAAGGATAAAGAGTACCAAAAGACACTCTTCTACTCCTCCAGGAAGGGAATGTAGGACTCTGGATGCTTTTGGTAGAAAAATCTTCCAAGCCAGTATGCTTATTGCCAGAATTAATTCATACAGCCTCTATATGGGCATGTTTCTGAAGGAGATTGCATTAAAGATGCGCCATTTTCTTCCCTTTATCCCAGAGGATAGAAAGGAGGAGTTCCTTCTTTTGCTAAAGCATACCCAGGATATTTCAAAGTTCTCCAACAGAGCAGCCTTTGACTCCTTTGAGGGTGCTAGCAGAGCCTCAGGTATTGCCATAGCTGCTCACAGAATTGCTTGGCTCCAGGCCTCTGACCTAGAACCCTGGGTCCAAGATGGGTTGGGAAATCTGCCCTGTACAGGTGAAAATCTGTTTGGTAAAGAGTGGCAAATCAAAGCCACTCAAATGGACGCAGAAAATGCTGCTTTAGATAGACTTTCTAAGTCTACCTCTACCCCTGTCAAGAAAAAGTCCTTTAAGAAGCCTTTCTACAAGAAAGCCAGATTTTCTACAAATACTGACCAACAATCTTCTTCAGTTCGCTTTGCTCCTAAGCGTCAGCAACCTAAACAGGCCAGGGCAAAACCTGCAGGGACTGCTAAGCCCAGCAGTCCCAACCCCCTCAGGGTTTTTGACTTAATACTAGAGAACTTAACCTTTCTGGCTCTACAACAACCAGAGCCTCTCACCATTCCAGGAAGGTTGACTCATTTTGCTCCCAGATGGGAGCAAATCACATCAGAACAGTGGACCCTCCCTATCATCAGAGAGGGCTACAAACTGCATTTCTCCAGCCTTCCTCCCCATACCATGGTGAGACGTTTCAATTCTCCCCCATCTCTCCTAGACCTGTTGGGTCAGGAGGTGACCACCCTTCTCGCCCAAAGGGCAATAGAAGAGGTTCCTCTTCTTCAACAGGGGTCAGGGTTTTACTCCCCTTATTTTCTCATTCCCAAGAAAACAGGGGGGTACAGACCCATTCTAGATCTGAGAGAATTGAACAAATTCCTATGCAAGGAGAAATTCAAGATGCTGTCTCTAGGTACTCTCCTTCCATACCTGCAGAGTCAGGATTGGCTTTGTTCTCTAGATCTCAAGGATGCGTACACACATATACTCATTCATCCATCCATCCCACAGAAAATTCCTACGGTTTCTGTTCCAGGGAAAACATTTCCAATACAGAGTACTTCCCTTCGGTCTAGCCTCTGCTCCAAGAGTGTTCACCAAATGCATGGCAATAGTGGCTGCATTTCTACGCGCCCTGGGAATTTTTGTTTTCCCATACCTGGACGACTGGCTCATCCGAGCTCCATCTCAGTCCGAGGCTCAGACTTCCCTGGACCGCACCAGACGCATTCTGCAGTATCTGGGACTTGTGATCAATCTGCCAAAGTCTCAACTCACCCCTACTCAGTCCCTGGAATTCATAGGGGCCTGGTTAGATACCACCACTGCAAGGGCCTACCTTCCTCAGGCCCGTTGCCAACGTCTAGTGAAACTGGCCTCCCAGACTCAGTCCAGAAGCCACTTGACTGCCAGGGAGATGCTACGACTATTAGGCCACATGGCCTCCACAGTACATGTGGTGCCTTATGCTCGCCTACATATGAGAGCAGCTCAATGGACTTTGTCCACCCAGTGGACTCAAGCATCAGGAGCTCTCTCAGACCAAATAGCAACCTCCAATCTGCATGTTGAGTAATTTTGTTCTTTATAATGGTTTCTACCATTTTGCCCGATACTGATGTCAGGCTTACCGGTCTGTAGTTTCCCGGATCACTCCTGGAACCCTTTTTAAAAACTGCCATTACAATGGCCATTTGCCAGTCTTCTGGTATTATCTCCTTTCACGCTTACACGATGCCGGCCTTGCCGGCTCTGTGCTCCTTTGGTTTCGGTCTTTCCTTTCGGGCCATTCCTTCTCGGTTACCTCAGGCCCTTCATCATCTCCCTCCACTCCCCTCCTGTGTGGTGTTCCCCAAGGGTCTGTCCTCGCACCCCTCCTGTTCAATATCTTTCTCACCCCTCACAGTCTTTTGGTGCAGCAACACGGTATATCTGCCCACTACTATGCCGATGATATCTTTCTTCTTTACCACACCGACTCAGCCTCCCCTGACATTGCTCCTTTCAACAACTGTCTCTCTTCCGTGGCTTCCTGGCTTTCCTCTAATTTCTTGCACATCAACCTTTCTAAGACCTCAGCCATTTGGTTCACCGCCGGTAGTCCTGCCCCCCTCTCACCCCCATGCTTTCTTCTTCTTCCCCTATTCCCCTCGTGACATTCTTGCATTACCTCGGTGTGATCCTTGACTCATCCTTGTCTTTCAAAGCTCACATCTCCTCCGTCGTCCAACGTTGCTTCTCCACTCGAAGACAGCTTCGTTCCGTCCGTCCCTTTCTTTCTCATCCATGACCACCCTTCTCCTTTCTCTCGCTGTCACCCACCTTGACTATTGTAATGTTTCCCTGGCTGGTCTTCCCCAATCCCAATTACAACGCCTATAGAGAGTCCACCACACTGCAGCCTGTATCTTTACCTGCTCTTCCTGTTTTGACCACATTACCCCCCTTCTTATACGTCTACATTGGCTTCCTATCCCGTTTCGTGTACAATGTAAGTTTCTCACGTTCGTCCACAAATCCATTTATTCCGGCACTCCCCTCTACCTCGCCGATTTGATCCACCCTTCACATCCTCCACCGCTCCCTCCGCTCCATCCATGCAAATCGCCTGATCCTGCCTTCCCCTTCTCAAGCCCACCTCAAATCCACACGCGCGCCTCTGCCTTCCACTTCCTCGGTCCCCATCTCTGGAATTCGCTCCCCCCGGACCTCCGCCTGGAACCCTCCTTTAAAACCTTCAAAGCCCTCTTAAAGGCTCACCTTTTCTGCTCAGCTTTTGATCTTCCCCTGCCCCCCTCCCGTCTCTCCCCACTCCCCCGGTAATCCCCTCCTATCTGATTGTCTTCTGTCTCTTTTTCCTGTTCTCGCATCCTCTCCTGACTGCCCTCTAACAAATTTGGCGTTCCTTTCTTTTTTCTAAGCAGCTTTTATGCAAATTGTGAACCGCTCAGATGCTATTGCAATGAGCGGTATATTAAGTTCCTAAATAAAGATAAAGATAAAGATAAAGAGCTGATTTTAATGATAGTTCACAGATTACTAATAATAGGTCTGTAATCTCATATTTCAGTTTTTTTAAACGCCCTCAGATATATACCATCCAGTCTAGGTAATTTGCTACTCTTTAGTTTATCAAATACGTATCTTCCCAGTTTAATCTATATTTCTTTCAATTCTTCAGATGCATCACCTTTAAATACCATTTCAGTCATGGGTAACTTCCTTACATCTTTTTCAGTAAAGACCAAAGCAAAGAATTCATTCAGTCTTTCCACTATGCCTTGTCCCACTCTTAATGCCCCTTTTACCCCTCTATCATCTAATGCTCCAACTGACTTTCACAGTTTTTATTTTGCTACAATGTATTTAAAAAAGTTTTTATTTATGTGTTTTTATTTCTACAATATTTTTTTCCTGGTCAAATTCAAAGGCTTTTCCTCAGTCCTCATTCTTTTTGACCTATCCTTTGCTTTCAACAATGTTGATTACTACTACTCTTGATAATGTTTTCACTTAGATTTTGGGATTCTGTTCAGTTTTGGTGTTCTTACCTTCCCAGTGCCCTCTTAGTGCATGCTGTGGTGGATCATTCTTCACCACTATCCTACTATCAATTAGTACAGACCAGGGATCTTTCCTCTTCTCGCTATACTTGTTCCCTTGGTGCTCTGATCTCCTCCCATGGATTCCAGTACTATCTTCAAGCAGATGATGCCCAGATATATCACTCTACACCTGAAATATCACCAGGAATTCAGTCTCACATCTCAGCCTGCTTGTCTGATATCGCCACCTGGATGTCTCCATACCAGGTTCCAATAAAGGTTAAAAGTAGCTCAGATGCCTTTAAGTAGAGAGTAGAGTTGAAAGATTCCAAATTACCCCTGTCAACTGATAAAGCATAGTTACTCACCTGTAACAAGTGTTCTCCGGGGACAGCAAGAATCAGTCCTCACATATGGGTGATGTTGGCACTGACAGAGCCCACGTGGTAGCTCCTCCCCAGCTTTCAAAGAAAGTCTATGGGAGATGCACCACACATGCGTGGTCTTCTTCCCGCCCAAGGGTGCCATCTTGCCTCAGTAGGATGATATAGCTCAAAGACGAAAATGACAAACTGCAACTCCATGGGGAGAGGGGAGGGTTCTGAGGACCGATTCCTGCTGTCCCCAGAGAATACCTGTTACAGGTGAGTAACTACACTTTCTCCAGGAACAAGCAGGAAGTCTGTCCTCATATATGGGACTCCCTAGCAACAGGTTACTGAAAACCTCTAAAAAAGCCATGGTGAGCCATGAGCAGCAGCGACGAGTCCTACGAAGATAGACACCCGAGCAGCCCAAGTGTGAGCGAGAAACCAGCACTGTGGTAGCTTGACACAGAAGGGCAGGAGTTGCCTACACCCTGAATAGACAATGGTGTACCGCCTAGCCAAAGGCAATGTCCATACGAGACTCCCTCTTCCAGGCAGTAATGGGCTGTGAAGGTATGGACTGAGAACCAGGTAGTGGCCTGGCAGATTTCTGACAGAGGAACAGAACATAGGTTTGCTACAGATGCCGCCACTCCAGTGAGAGCACAGCTTGCTCATAGGCGAGGGCAATACAGTGCACCACTCAGGTGGACAGAATACACTTGGTCACCGCTGGCCCCAGTCAACTGGGGTCATAGGAGACAAAAAGCTGTGAGGCTTTGCAGTGGCCCTGGGTATGTTGGAGACTGAAGAACAGGGCCCTCTTACAGTCCAGAGTATGAAGGACCGTCTCCACCCTGCTGGCTTGAGGCCTCGGGATAAAGGTGGGGAGCACCACCTCCTGATTGAGGTGGAAAGGGGACACCACCTTGGGAAAGAACTTGGGGTGCATGTGGAGCATGACCCTGTTCTTACAGAACCTCATGTAAGATCCTACGAGCTGATGTGAGTGCCATCAAGAACACAACTTTCCAGGAAAGGTACCATATGTGGCAGGTAACCAGGGGCTCAAATGGTGAGCCAGTGAGCTGCGACAGCACCATGTTAAGGTCCCACTCGGCTGCTGGCAGGTGGACAGGAGGCTTGGACAACAAGAGACCCCATAGGAAGCGGGTCATGAGAGATTGGACAGAAAGGGACTTGCCCTCGATAAGGGGGTGGTGCACTGCGAGTGAACTCAGGTGAACCCTAACAAAGTTGGACTTCAGTCCTGCCTGAGATAGGTGAAGCAAATATTGCAGTACAAGCTGCACAGAGCACGAGAATGGGTTGACCCATCGATACATACACCACAGTGAGAATCTGCATTATTTGAAGGCATAAGTCCATCTGTGGAGGTTCTACAGGAGGCCAGGAGGACCTCCTACACCTCTCCTGAAAGGTTGAAAGGAGCCAAGGCTATCCTTTCAGCAGCCAGGCCATAAGCGTTAGACCTCAGATTGGGGTGGAGGAGGGAGCCCTCCTTCTATGACAGCAGCCCCAGGGCACTCCCCAGAGAGACCAGATGCATTGTGGATAAGTGAAGAAGCCGTAAAAACCACAATTGCCTGGGCCACCGAGGGGCTACTAGTATCAGTGATGCCCCATCGTATTGAAACTTGAACAAGGTCTTGGCAAGCAGCGGCATGGATGGGAAGGCCCTCTGTCCACAGGATGAGGAAAGCATCTGCCACCACCCTGGATGGGTGTGGCTGCCTGGAGCAGAAGTGGGGAGGGCTGGATGTTGGCTGGACTAGTGAAAATATCCATCTGTGAAGTCCCCCCAGAGCTGGAAGAGCCAATAGGCCATTTTGGAGTCTAGTCGCCACTCGTGAGACCGGAGAACCCTGCTCAGTCTGTCCGCCAGGACGTTGTCCTGGCCCAGCAGATGCACCGTCGGGCACCCCGTGATGGTTCACATATGAGCAGAGAGCTACTGCCTCTTGGCAGAGGGTGTACGACATCGTGCCCCCTGCTTATTAATGTAGAACATCGCCACTTGATTGTCCGTCTGGACCAACACTGAATGGTGTTGCAGGTGGTAATGGAAGGCTCGGAGAGCCAAGGATATGGCCCGAAGATCCAAGAGGTTGATCTGCAGCAGACTGTCCACCTGCGACCAACTTCCCTGGGTGTAGAGGCCATCGACGTGGGCTCCCCAGCCTGTCTGTGGTTAGAACTCTCTGGGGGGATGGGGCCTGGAAGGGCATCCCAGCCAGATCATGCTGGGGGGCTTGCCACCAGGCGAGGGAGTCTGCCAGTTGGCAGGTCACCCCACCCTGTCCTGCAGTCAGCATGTGGCCTGGGTCCATTGGGAGCGGAGGCCCCATTGAGCCACTCATGTGAAGACGAGCATCTGGGGTAACGAACTGTGGATGTCATGTGGCCCAACAGGTGGAGCAGGAAGCGGGCAAGCACAGAGTGTCGGCGCTGCATGGCTGTGGCCAGCGCCCTGAAGCCCTTGGCCCTGTCTAGAGTGAGAAAGGCTTTGG
The DNA here is from genome assembly GCA_033557465.1 of Ichthyophis bannanicus. NCBI lineage: Eukaryota > Metazoa > Chordata > Amphibia > Gymnophiona > Ichthyophiidae > Ichthyophis > Ichthyophis bannanicus. Next base: position 919,643,332 of record CM066035.1, on the reverse strand, counting down.
CCTGAATGGTATCCAGCCTTGCCCTTATAAACTACAGACACTGTGATGGGAGGAGATGGGACTTTGGGTGGTTTATTACAAACCGCAGGTGCTACAGGATGAGGATGGTGCATGCTGTTGCATGTCACACCTCTGTGGCAATACAGTGTCTTATGAGCTAGTCATCCAGGTAGGGGAAGACAAAGGCTCCCTGGAGACAAAGGTAGGCCGTGACTACTGTCAGGCATTTTGTGAATACCCTCGGTGCAGAGGTCAGCCTGAAGGGTAGCACCCTGTACTGGTAGTGGCCGCCTCCCACCACAAACCTGAGGTATTTCCTGTGGTGGGGATGGATGAGGATGTGTGTGTATGCATCCTTTAGGTCCAAGGATGGAGGGTATAGCAGCAGTGTTCCAAAAGGAGAGCATTTTGAACGTCTCCTTCACCAGGAACCTGTTTAGATCCCACAGGTCCAGAATGGGCCGGAAGCCTCTGGTCCTCTTGGGTATGAGGAAGTACCGGGAGTAGAACCCCTTACCCCCAAGGTGTGTGGGCACCAGTTCCAGAGCCCTGTCCTTGAGAAGGCCTGCGAGCTCCTGCAGTAGTAAGGTCTGGTGGAGGGGCGTCCTGGGGGTCTCTCCCAGAAAGAATGGAGGGGGTGCCTGTGCCAGGTGGAGGAGGTAACCCTCCCTCACCACCTGCAGAGCCCTGTGGGCTGCTAGACTGGGCCTCCTGGGGGGGGGGGGGAAAGAGAGGCTATGCCCAAGGAGTCAAAAACCCCTGCCAGGCTGGGACAGAGCTGGTGTCTGAGGTTTTGGGGCCTTAGGCTTACGTGGGCCATGCCCTTATCCCTTGGCCTGCTGCCCCAGTTGGGGAGCTGCGAAGGCCTGGTATAGAGGATAGTTTCTATAAGCCTCCCTCTTCTTCGGGTAAAAGGATCTTTTACCCGAAGGCTTCTGTCGGGGTTAGTGGTCTTCTTGGAGAACCTGATCCTCATCAGGAACTCTGACTCCAACTCTACAGCTTTATCACTCATGGGTTTGCAGAAGAGATTTTCTCTCTGCTAAGGGATATCAACCAACTTGTCCTGAATCCATTGCTCCAGGTCAGAGGACTGTAGCCAAGCCTGGCGTCAGGCACCAATGCCCACCGCAGTTACTCTAGCCACCGACTCATAGCAGTCATAGGCTACCCGAGTCATATTTAGAGCACTGATACTAGAGGCCAGGGTCCAGAACCACTGGAGGGGTTCCTCTGAGAGATGAGCTGAGAACCTGGCGAGTTCCTTCGCCAGGTCCTTCAAGTACATGCCCATGTACAGCTGGTATGCCTGGATCTAGCCAATGAGCATCGAGCCACTACTATTACTACTACTACTGAGCATTTGTATAGTGCTACAAGACGTACGCAGCACTGCACAGACATGTAAGAGACAGTCCCTGCTCATCAGAACTTAGAATCAAATGGTAAGGAAACACAAAGGAGATCAGGTGAATCAAGATCTGAAAGCAGCAGCGAAGAGGCGAGTATTTAGCCTAGATTTGAAAAGGGTCAGAAGGCACCTGATATATAAACTCGGGTAGTTTGTTCCAGACATAAGGAGCAGCAAGGAGAAAGGAATGGTCTGGAGTTAGCAACAGAAGAGAAGGGCACAGATAGAAGCGATATGCCAGAAGAGCGGAGTTCCAAAGAAGGTGTGTAGGGAGAGAAGGGAGGAAAGGTAGTGATGAACTGCAGAGTGATCGTACTTATAGGTCAGCAGGAGAAGTTTGAACTGGATGCGGAAAGAAATAGGAAGCCAATGAAGAGACTTGAGAAGAAGGGTAATATGAGCATGACGGGGCTGGCAGAAGATTAGCCACGCAGCAGAGTGTTGAACAAATTGAAGGGGAGAGAGATGATTCAGCAGGTGATAAGCAAGGAGTAGGCTACAATAGCCGAGAAGGGAAGTGACTAAGGAGTGGATAAGTGTCTTAGAAGTGTGTTCAGAAAGGAATGGGCAGATTTTGTTGATGATGTGGAGAAAGAAACAGCAGGTCTTAGCTATCAGATGGATGTGTGTGGAGAAAGAGAGAGAGGAGTCAAAGAAGACCCCAAGGTTGTGAGTCAAGGAAACTGTGGCTAAATCTCTACTCCTCTCTGAGACTGAGAAAGGAGGAAGAGGAGAGGAGGTTCTAGGGGGCAAAAGAAGCTCAGGGCATCCAAGGTGCGGGTTTCCCTACCCAGGGCACCGAGGAGTGCGTCTTCTAGCTCTTAAGGTGACACATGGCCGACTCCACCACCATGGAGTTGTGTGACAGCTGTGGTTTTTGGAAGCCAGGGTTCCAGCGGACCCAGTACATCGAGTCCAGTCGTCTGCTCACTATGGGTTCCAACACAGCAGTCTCCCACATGCAGAGGAGCAGCTGTTCCAGGACTGGGGGAACGAGCACTGTGAGTGCCTCCTTCGGAGGGGCCTTGTACTAGAGGGTGTTCCAGCTGGAGGATCTGAGGGCTCTGAGGCAGCACGGTCTCCCCGGGGTTCCAGTGGGGGGCCCTGGAGTGTGGTGTTGCCAGAGACTCCGGTGCAGAGTCTGTCTTGTGGAAGGATGACTCCCACTGCTGCTGACAGCTCTTGATGGCCTTGGAGGTCATTTTCTTGCAGGGACCACAGTTCAAGGGGTCATGGTCTGGCCCTAGGCATCGGAAGCAGCAGTCATGTGGGTTGGTGTGAGTGCATCAGTCACAGTGCCTAAAGCCACTGGCAGAAGTCATGGTGGGGAAGGTGGCTCCTGCAAGGTCGAAAGTCTCAAACCCAGCCAGTGAAAAGGGCACAAAGCCAATCGAGAAACTTGAAAAAAAAGGAGAAAAAAAGAACGGACCCAAGACGTGGTGCAGAGACAAGCGAGCTCGGGGGCATGAAAGGGAACCCAGTACATGAGTGGAGAAAGAAAAAATTAGAGAAAACGTAACACTTTTTCTAGGAAAACGGACATGTCCGGTGGGCTCCGAGGCAAGATGGCATCCTTGGGCGGGAAAGGAATCATATATGAGCAGCGCATCTTCCAAACGCCTTCTTTGAAAGCTGGGGAGGAGCACCACGTGGGTTCTGTTGGCGCAGATGTCACCCATATGTGAGGATCGACTTCCTGCTTCTTCCCCGAGAACCAGATTGTTAATATGAACAAAGTACAACCTCTGAAATGCCTGTATGCAAATGTTAGAAGTCTAAAAATAAGATGGGAGAGTTAGAATATATGACATTAAATGAAAAGTTAGATATAATTGGCATCTCAGAGACCCGGTGGAAGGAGAACAATCAATAGGACACTGATAACGTCTGAAGTTCATGGGGCACAAAGGTAAATCATTTCTTACTTCCGGACGCCTTATATAGTGATAACGTTGCATATGTGAAATAGTTGTGTGTAGACCATATTCCTTTTGAAGTACTTGAAAAGTGAGTAACTCCCCTTTATCATTTATCAGTTGCTCTAACTGCCTAAGGCCCTTATGTCCCCACTCTTTGTACACCCCTCTGTCCAATCCCAGTTGAAAGTCCCCCATTCCCATAATAAAAGTCTCTCGCATATATCTTTTCCATGGCATAAGTTTTAATCTAACCCTCATCCAGATATTCTTTGTGAAAGCCCTAAATGGATTCTCCTTCTCTTCCTCCTTTCTGAAAGGTCCCATATCCAAGACTCCAAAACTGGTGCCATGTGTCCCACTTGTTCCATTTGTTCCCACTGTGGCATTTCTCCCTCCCTTTTCCATACTAGCAATGCTTTAAGTTGTGCTGCTGTATAATAATTTTAAACACAGGGCACTCCCAAACCTCCTTCCTCCCTGCTGAGAAACATTGTGTGCCGGGACACTCTTGGTGTTTTCCTGCACATATAAAATCCATTATCAAGTTTTGAATTTGCTTTAGATAAACCTTTATAAAGTCAATACAAAAATGGCAAGTTCCAACAAACAAAAGGACGACCTCCTTGATAACAGGAAAATCAATCCCCAGGGAAGGAAAACCTTAACTGGAGACACACGTCCCTTTTAATGAAGTGCAGTAAAACATTTATAACCATTCAACAAAACTTATGTCATTTCATTAGCAGTTGTTACTTAGCTGAAATCTCGCCGCAGCAAATTCCAAATGGCAGTGATATAACGACACAATCCTGCATTTTGGGACATAAAATTTAAAGACCCTTCTTCAGGTTTACTCTCACCACAAAAGCTGCACCACTCAAAAAGGAAACCCTTTGAGGAGGTCACTTAAACCCGGCGTCTGACGTCAACAGCAGACCACATTATTACTGCCTAGCCAACCGGGGGCAGAGAACAACATGTGTAATCTGAGATAAAGATAAAGTAGGGTCCTCATGCAAAACTTGATAATAATGAGTATCAGAAAGTTGCTTCATAATATCAAGATGGTAATCATCTCAATATGATTACCATCTTTTTTTCCTGATATTACTGGGGTGTGCTGACAGGCAGCAGATTTGGGGTGGATCACACAAAGAGAATGACATTTTTCAATACAAGATAACCCTAGGATCCCCCTGATTTACACTGTGCCAAAAATTCATAAATCTTTGGAGCACCCTCCGGGGCGCCCTATTGTGTCATGTTGTGGCTCTGTGTTGGAGCCGTTATCTAGATTTTGTGATTTATTTTTGCAACATTTAGCTAATACGGTTCCTTCTTTTATTCGGGACACATCCCATTTTTTGACTATTTTGCAGTCTGTCTTACCTTCAACATCTCTTTTATTGCAACCTTGGATGTGGTTGCTTTATATTCTAATATTCCATAGACAGAAGCATTATGGGTTATCTCAGAACTTTCTTTATAGTTGCCCCCGCGTTTAACCCAACATTTTGTTTTGTCTTTGCTACGTTTGGTATTGGAAAGGAACTATTTTTCTTATGGTGGTTCTTTTTATTTACAAGTCTTTGGAATTGCTGTGGGGGTGACGGTAGCCCCTTCTGTTGCTACTTTATTTATGGCTAAATTTGAGCAATGTCATGGACATTCTTCATCATGGTTCTTAGATGACATTTTATGAAGAGGCAGTGCTTCACATTTGCAACGTTTTATGGAGTCACTTAATCAGGTGGATGATAACATTAAGTTCACTTTGAAATGTGATGCTCATGTAATTCAATTTTTGGATGCGACCGTTATGTATTCTGAACATTCCTTGACCACTTCGTTGTACCGCAAACCAGTACAACACAACACTTTACTTAAAATATAACAGTTTTCACCCTCCATCGTTGAAACGAGGGCTTCTTTTTGGTCAATTCCTTAGACTTCGACGGCTTTGTTCTTCAACTAAAGAATTTAAACTTCATGCTCAAGAATTATGTCACCGTTTATACAGTCAGGGTTACCCAAAAACTGTGGTTGATAGGGCCAATAAGCATGCTCTATACAATCACAGAGAATGGTTGTTAACACCGTAGAGCAATTACAAGGATGGAACATCTCAGGAGGATGTGATGGTGGGGATTTTGTCATTTAATAATAGGACTTTAGCAGTGCAATCTATGCTTTCAGAGACGTTTGAGTCTAGCCTATAGCTGGGGGAAAACTTACGGGATTGGCTGGTACGTACTACCTCGAGAATCCAGAGTGCCATGGAGCAGGTTACGCACTTCCCTTGTGGGCAGTGCGCTTATTGCTCTGGTTGGGGATACTTGGATTGATCCGACCACCAAGAGGGTTTGGAAGTTTAAACATTATACCACTTGTGTACCACTTTTGTGGTATATTTGTTACTTTGCCCTTGTGGTCTTAAATATGTGGGCCTTACATCTTGTCCTTTTAAGAAACGTCTAGCCGAGCATGCTTCATGTATCCATACAAAAGTGCTTTCAGCTCCAGTTGTACAACATACCTTACAACAAGCCCATTCTTTTGCTTAGTTCTCATGGAGAGTCAATGATTCTGCCAAGTTCCTGGAGGAAAGGTCCATAAACTATTATTAAAGAGGACACAGGAATCCACTGCTCACCCTGGGGATAAGCAACGTGGAACCTGTGTACCTTTTTGGGAACCTGCCAGGTACTTGTGACCTGGCTTGGCCACTATTGGAAACACGATACTGGGCTTGGTCGACCTTTATCTGACCCAGTATGTTCTTATCTGAAATTTATCATAAACATCTCTCTCCCCTGTCATATTTCCAGTCTCCTCAGATTTATTTTATTTATTTATTTATTTATTTATTATACCGCACTCTTTAGAATCAGTGCGGTTTACATGTATACTAACAGGTACTTTTTAATCCCTTGTTCCCGAAAGGCTCACAATCTAAGTGTACCTCAGGCAATGGAGGGTTAAGTGGCTTGCCCAAGGCCGCAAGGAGTGGCCATGGGACTAGAGACCCCCAGTCCCTCCAGCCTGAGGTTGCTTGTCCCCATGCGGGTATTGAACCTAAAGCCTTCCGGCCTGAGGTAATCTGTCCCAACCACTGAGCCAACTCCTCCCTACATTTGTAAACTTGTAAACTTAAGGTCATTTTTAACTCTTTTCTTTCGCTACACGTTTCCAGCACAATGCTACAACCTGTCTTTTTTCTCTGCATCACCACCAAAATGTGTCCCTTTTCTAAATACACTATCAAAACCACCGATTCATGATCTCATCACATACTGTTTAATAGCCAAATGCAACCTGCTCCTCAAGTCTCGCTGAACCATCTCTCTCAACTTCAAATCTGTTCAACACTCTGTTGCATGACATACTGTCATCATCACACTACACTCACATAGCCTCTATTCAAGACACTTCAGTGGCTCCCTATCCATGTCCACATACAGGTCAAACTTCTTGCTCTTAAGTGCATTTATTTTTAAGCTTTGCATTACCTCTTCCAGTATTTCATCTCGAGCAAGTCGCTTACCTGTTCCTTCCATCTTCACCGCAAACTTTAGACTCTGTTTTTTCCACACTGCTGCTCTGTACATCTGGAATAAGCTTCTGGAGTCTTACTCTCTTACTGTCCTGCTCATACCCACATTAGGGCCAACATAGAAAACCTTATCGCAGCATTTTTATAGTGCTTCTTCTGCACTAGGCTAGCGCTGGAAAAAACATCTGAGAAATGACCACTCTAAACTGCAGAGCAGTAGGCATGCAAATCACCGCATTCATTTACTCAAGGTAAAACACCGAGCTGAAACTTAGCACAGTTTTGGTCTTCTTTTTAATAGTGGATCTTTATGTCGGCTTCAGGTAGGTATAAAGATCCAGCCTGGAGCAAAAAGATCCGAGGTGAAGTTGATGCAAATTTGGCAAACTGTCTTGCTTCCACCCCCATGTTGCATTCTGGGATGCATGACGTGGGGTCAGCTGTCCCAGGATGCAACATGATGGGGGGGGGGGCCCATCACTGCCATACAAGGCACTGTTTTGACTTACATGGCAGTCTAACCCCGCCTGGTGCTGCGGGGTGGGAGCATGTGGGCAGTACTCCCGCTCACAACATGTAAGGTACCGGGGAGGGTTTGAGGGTCTACTGGACCACCCGCTCCTTTTTGTTTCGGGGAGGGTGAGGAAAATCAGTCACTGTGCCGCCGCGTCTTTTTTTTGTTTCGGGGGGTGAAAATTGGGGGCAGAGATTTTATTTCTATTGGGGGGTGGATCGATGCCTGAGGGGGGACACTAGCTCCCTAACATTGTGCTGATGGTATCGGGGGCTTTCCTCGAAGCCTGCATCATCTGAGGTGAAGTGTCAGACTTCTGTGCGCATGTGCTCGGCTTGCTCTCCCAGTTTAATGCTGAACATTTTGCAAATTGGTTAATTTGCATATTGCAACGCAACACCAAAAGGTCAGCGTTAAACTTATGCTATGAAACCCTGTGCTAGAGCTTTAAGCACTGGGCTCTAGCGTGAGGTTCTGCAACGGCCCAATTTGTTTTTAATCTTTCTCATAGTAAATGAAACTGCCTAATTCTATTTTTCCCCATTTGTCTGTCTTGAATAGTTTTTAACACTAGAAGCCCCAAAGTGTGTCAATTGACGCAAATGCATCTTCGAAGTTGTATATCAGCGCCATTGCTAGAACCATGTCAGTCATGTTCCATGACTTTGTTAGCAAGGTCAAGATGTTCAAATATGGGCATCGAAAATTAAATGACAGATGCACCACCCAGCGGGAAAATGAATTTATACCTAGAAGCCCCAAAGTACGTCTAGGTATAAATTCATGTTCCCACTAGGCGGCGCATCTCAATCACTGTTTAGTTTTACTCCGACATTACAAACAATAAACACATGATGATGTCATGTAATGATGTCACATACTGCACGTATTTAACAAATAAGTAACTTCACATTAATTCACATCTGCATTTCATGCTCAACGCAGTCGTCGTGATAATGCGTCAATTGACACACTTTGGGGTTTCTAGGTAAAATTCCTTTTGGGGCTTCTAGTGTTAAGCTCCACGGAGCAAGGACTGTTTCTTATGTGTATGTGTCCAGCAGTGCTATAGTTGTTATAAGTAGTAGTAATTATCCTTTAAGAAACAGTATACATACTAGGATACCCAAAAAATACAAAAATGAATTAAATTAATAATTCATAGAAAATGCATAGGGAAACATTAAAGGCTGTTTTAGCTGAGTGGGTAACTTCTCAAGCTTATGACACCCACACCTGTCATCATGTGTCTCCTGGACAAAAGTTTGCTTAAGTTTTTTAATGTATCACACGTGGTAGTAAATGTAATAAAAACAATTTTCAGGATGCACGCTGCTTCTTCCATCAATATGCAAGCATATAATCTTTGCATTCAGAGAAGCGCAGGACTTTCACATGTCAGCATGACTGCTTTATGGGTAGAATTGGATTTTGGGGGGTTTTTTAACAATTTTTCAGCATCACCTGGCTCATTTAAGAACTTCAAGCAATATTCCATGTCAATGTTTCAGCCTCTCTGGGCTTGTGAACCAGCCTATAATTCCATCATAAATTGCCAAGCTGAATCGACAGAAGACATCAGCTATCTAAATGGATACTGTGCTGTAAAACACTGACAGTTAAACCCAATGTGACATCATATCTGCGTATACTCCAATTTAATTTCCTCCTTAGAATCTCAATGAAGTCCTGAAGTATCTTCAAAACATGTAGAAATAAGTAAAAATTAGATAATAAAATCAAATCCATTCTACATTCAAATTTAATCTGAAAGGAGACATTGTTCTAAGTTAAAAATAAACCCAAAGTATTCTTGTTGTAGTAGAAAGCGGTCCAAATTGCCATCTCTTGGGGGTGACTGAATATATTCAAGAACTGGTATTCTAGACTGCTTGAAAGAATATCCATGCTCAATACAACATTCCATTCATTGGAGCAACTAAGCTCTGTGTCTACATCCTGCTTTTATGATCCCGCCAGATGGATCTTCAATTTGCGTTGTGTCCCCCCCCCCCCCCATATAAATTAATGCATAACAACTAATTATTGCATACACAATTTTCAAAATAGATCACTCAAGAAACATAACTCTAAAGGAGAGCAGCTAGGTAATTCAAAGGGTTACCAAACAATCTGGGGACAAATTTAGGTGTCCGTAGGCTACCAAGTCAATAAACTGTCCTAAAACATGTTCTTCCGGCATTTGGGATGAACAGACAGGTTGAAGAAAATGAGCCACAATCTTGATAAGGGTTCTAAAAGAGCCATGAGACAAAATAATGGAATGCCCTGGAAGGTTCTGAAAGTCTTTATGCATTTTTGCTAGCAAGTAGATAACTAGACACTGCATATGAAAAACTGAGAAAAACACTTTCTTTTTTAGTGATCCAACCCAACTGAACTGCATCTGTAGGACTATATCTACTTCTCTTTTTAAAGTCCATTGTAGGACTTGGTGGCTTGTGGACACTCAAATTTATCCTCCGATTGTATCTGGTAGCCCTCTATAATTACCTAGCCATTCTTCTTTAGAGTTATGTTTCTTGAATGACTATATGCAACAGTATGCCCTTGTGCATTAAATTTATATTGGGGAAAAATACAACACAAATTGAAAATCCATAGCGTGGAAACCAAAAACCTTTTTCAGGTATATGCTATTTCAGCATACTAACTACAAAAACAGCAGGGTGTTTGTGGAGTCTTTTTTGCTGAACTGCGTCCGCAGGCGGTCTTTCTGCTCTGGATCTGTGGCTTTCTGCACCTTGGCCTTCTCCTGCTGCATCGCTGTCTGCTCCCTCTGCTATTGTCATCCTCTCCTGGGATCCTCCGTTGCATCATTGACCGTCTGCTCCCTTTGCCTCCTGATTGTTTGGTATTTCACTGCCTGTTGTACTTACTGTATCCTTTGATTCCTCTGATGTTTTATTAACCTACTCTCTTCTCCTACCCCCATTGCTTTCATTCTCTCCTCCTTTCTTGTCCTTACTTTGGCTCCACTTTAGGTCTCTCCTTCCTCCTTCCCTTTTGCTGCTCCCTTGACTTCTGCCTTCCTTTGTGATGCGCAATCTGGCTAATCTCATCCATATCCCTCTAGCTTCTCCTTCTCCCTCTTCTGGTGATTTCACCCCTATTCCTTCCCCTTCTAGACGTTTGTCTCATTCTGTACTGAGTTCCTCTCGCAACTTGTCCAATCTTATTCATATTCCCCTTCTTTCCCCTTCCTCTCTCCCTTTCTCTTGTGCCCTTTGGAACGCACATTCTGTCTCTAATAAACTCTCTTTTACACATGATCTTTTCCTCTCCAACGCTTTTCATCTTCTTGCTTTAACTGAGACCTGGCTCCTCCCTGATGATACCGCCTCTGCTGCTGCCCTCTGCTTTGGTGGTCTCCAGTTCTCCCATACTCCTCATCCTACAGGACGTGGTGGTGGGGTTGGCCTTCTTCTCTCCCCCTCCTGTCATTTCCAACCTCTTCCTCTGTCTCATTCCTTCCTCTCTTTTGAGGTCCACTCTATTCGCCTCTTTGCCCCACTTCCTCTCCAGATTGCTGTTGTCTGTCATCCTCCTGACAAGGCTTTTTCTTCTTTTCTCTCTGACTTTGACTCTTGGCTTTCCCTCTTTCTTATCCCTATCTCCCCTACTCTTATTCTTGGTGATTTTAACATCCATGTTGATAACCCCTCTGATCCTTTTACTCTGAAGCTCTTCTCTCTTACCTCCTCATTTGGCCTTCAACTTTGTTCCTCTGCCCCCACTCACCTTCATGGCCATTGTCTGGATCTGGTTTTTCTTTTCTTGCTCCTCTCCCTCTAACTTCAGTAATACTGTTCTTCCTTTATCTGATCATCACCTTCTCTCCTTTAATCTTCACCTCCCTCCCCCCTGCCTCGTCCTGTCTCCTCCACTCTTTTTAGGAATCTTCTTGCCATTGATCCCCTGGTTCTCTCCTATACCATTTCTCCTTCTCTCTCCTCTGTTTTGTCCTCCAAGTCTGTTGATATGACAGTTATGTCCTATAATGCTGCGCTCTTCTTAGCTCTGGATGTTTTCGCTCCTCTCATCCCTCGTCCTGTAAGGCGTTCCTTACCTCAGCCCTGGCTCTCTCCTACTATTCGCTATCTTCGCTCCTGTGCCCGCTCTGCTGAGCATACCTGGCTCAAATCCCGCTCCTCTGAAGATATCCTTCATTTCAAATTCATGCTCTGCTCTTTCAAATCTGCTTTAGCTCTTGCCAAACAAGATTACTTTGTTCGCCTAATTCTCATGCCTCTGATCCTCGCCATCTCTTTCTTTGCTCTCAGTTCTCTCCTCAAAGTGCCTCTGGCTCTGATCCCTCCTTCCCTTTCTGCCCAGGCTCTAGCTGATTACTTCCATGATAAAAATCCATAAGACCACTCTCCAGTTTCCCTCTAAATTCCCGATTTCCCTTTCCTGCTTTCATTCTCTCCCCCCTTCTCATCCTACCCTCTTCCTTCCCCACGATTTCTATTGATGAAACTGCTCTTCTTCTCTTCTCCTCCAAGCTCACCACTTGCTCCTCTGATCCTATCTCCTCCCATCTCCTCTCCTCTATTTCCCCTACCGTTGTCCCCTCCATTTCTCATATTCTCAACCTTTCGCTCTCCACTGCTACTGTCCCGGCTGGCTTCAAGCATACTGTGGTCACGCCTCTCCTTAAGAAACCCTCACTTGATCCCTCTTGTCCTTCTAATTATCGCCCCATCTCTCTCCTTCCTTTCATTTCTAAACTGCTTGAACATGCGGTTTACCGCCGTTGTCTTGACTTCCTCTTCCCATGCTCTTCTCGATCCCTTACAATCCAGTTTTCGTCCTTTGCACTCTACTGAAACTGCTCGTCAAAGTCTCCAGTGACTTGTTCCTCGCTAAATCTAAAGGCCTTTACTCTGTCCTTATCTTCCTTGACCTTTCTGCTGCCTTTGACACTGTTGACCATGATCTTCTCCTTGACACTTTATCCTTGCTTGGCTTTAGGGACTCTGTTCTCTCCTGGTTCTCCTCATATCTCTCCCATCGCTCCTTTAGTGTATGTTCTGGTGGCTCCTCCTCCTCTGTTACCCCACTCTCGGTTGGTTTCCCCCAGGGTTCTGTCTTGGGTCCCCTTCTTTTTTCTCTCTATACCCAATCCCTTGGTGCGCTTATTTCCTCTCATGGTTTTCAGTACCATCTCTATGTTGATGACTCCCAAATCTATCTCTCTACTCCTGATCTTTCTTCTGCTTTCCAGTCCCGGATCTCTTGCTGTCTCTCTGCCATTGCTGCCTGGATGTTCCATCATTGCCTTAAATTGAACATGGCCAAAACTGAACTTCTCGTTTTTTCTCCTAAAATTTCCCTTTCTCCTTCTTTTTCAGTCTCTGTTGATGGCTCTGTTCTCCAACCTGTTTCATCTGCTCGCAATTTGGGTGTTATTTTTGACTCTTCGCTCTCTTTCTCCTCTCATATCCAACTCATTGCTAAGAGCTGTCGCTTCTTTCTCTTCAACTTTGGCAAAATCCGCCCCTTTCTCTCTGAGCTCACTACTAAAACCCTCATCCATTCCCTAATCACCTCCCGCCTTGATTATTGTAACCTCCTTCTTGCTGGTCTCCCTCAGTCTCATCTCTTCCCTCGTCAGTCTATTCAGCAATTCCGCTGCCCGTTTGATTTTCCATCAGCCTCGTTTTGCCCACATCACTCCTCTCCTCAGATCTCTTCACTGGCTCCCTATCCGTTTCCGTATTCACTTTAAGCTTCTCCTTCTGACCTATAAGTGCATTCATTCTGTGGCTCCTCAGTACCTTTCTTCTCTCATTTCACCCCATTTCCCCCCTCGTGTACTCCGTCGTTCTTCCCAGTTGCTTCTTGCTATGCCCTTCTCCTCTATTGCCAACTCCAGATTCCGCTCTTTTCACCTTGCTGCTCCTTATGCTTGGAATAAACTTCCTTTGTCTATACGTCAGGCATCTTCTTTGCCCCTCTTCAAACTCAAGTTAAAAGCTCATCTTTTCGCCTCTGCCTTTGGCACTTGACTTTGCTGTTCTCCTTCCTTCCCCTCTTATTTCACCTTTCTTTCTTCCTCTTACACTTGCTCTTACCTCTTTCCTTTGTTCTGTCTCTCCTGTTCTTGTCTCTTTGCCCTTGTTCTTATCTTTTTCTACTCCTTTTCTTGCTTTGTCTTTTTAGATTGTAAGCTCTTTTGAGCAGGGACTGTCTTTTTGTGTTTTCATTGTACAACGCTGCGTGCTCCTGGTAGCGCTTTATAAATGCTTAGTAGTAGTAGTAGTAGTAGTAGTAGTATATGCGGGAGAAGAGAAAGATCAGAGATGGAACTGCAAGACTCAAAACTGCAGAGGACAGATTTGTGACAAGTGACATTGAAAAAGCAAAAATGCTAAACAAATACTTCTGTTCTGTATTCACTAGCTCAAATGCCCTTGAGTATGGTGCAGACAGAGTGTAAAGATTCCAAATTACCCATGCCTACCAATAGCCAGATTAATATTAATAAAATACAGTCTCTAAAATGCTTATATGCAAATGCTAGAAGTCTAAACAATAAGATGGGAGAGTTAGAATATATAGCACTAAATGAGAGGTTAGATATGATTGCAATCTCAAAGACATGGTGGAAGGAGGATAACCAGTGGGACACTGTGATACCTGGATACAAACTATATCGTAATGATAGAACTGATCAAATTGGTGGAGGGGTTGCGCTCTATGTTAGAGAAGCATTGAGTCAGAAAGGATTAAAGTTTTTTTCAGGAAACAAAATTTGTTGTAGAATCTCTATGGATTGAAATTCCATGTATGAAGGGGAAGGTGATGGCAGTAGGGGTGTACTATCGACCGCCTGGCCAGAATGAACAAATGGATGATGAAACGCTCAAAGAAATCAAGGAAGCTAACAAAAGTCACAGCAGAGTAGTAATAATGGGTGATTTCAATTACCCCGGTATCACTGGGTCAGTGTCACGGCAGGACATGCTAGGGAGATAAAGTTTCTAGATGAAATAAATGACTGCTTCCTGGAGCAGCTGGTTTATGAACCGACCAGAGGGGAAGCCATACTGGACCTAGTCCTCAGTGGAACACCAGATCTGGTGCAAGAGATAAGGGTGTTGGGACCACTTGGCAATAGTGATCATAGCATGATTGTGTTTGATTTAATTAGTGGAGGAGGGATAGTAAAGAAATCCACAATACTACCTTTTAACTTTCGAAAGGGAGACTATGATAAAATGAGGAATATAGTTAAGAAAAAACTAAAAGGAGCGGTTGAAAAGGTTAAAGACTTACATCAAGCTTGGGTGTTGTTTAAAAATACTATCCTGGAAGCCCAGACCAGCTGTATTCCACGCATTAAGAAAGGTGGAAGAAAGTCCAAAAAACTGCCAGCATGGTTTAAAGGTGAGGTCAGAGAGGCTGTTGCTGCCAAAAAAGCATCTTTCAGGAAATGGAAAAAAGAGCCAAACGACGAAAACTGGAAACAGCACAAGCACTGGCAAGTTAAATGCAAAGCATTGATAAGGCAGGCAAAGCGAGAATTTGAGAAGGAACTTGCTACGGAAGCAAAAACACGAAATAAAGACTTTTTCAAGTACATTCGTAGCAAAAGGTCTGTGAGAGAGTCAATTGGACCATTAGATGATAGAGGGGTAAAAGGAGCAGTAAGAGGATGGAGAGACTGAATAAATTCTTTGCTTCGGTCTTTACTGAGAAAGATGTAGGGATGTTACCCAAGACTGAAGTGGTATTTAAAGGTGATACTGCAGTAGAATTGAGAGAAATATCGCTACGCCGGGAAGATGTATTACAACTATTTGATAAACTGAATAGTTGCAAATCACCTGGACCGGATGGTATACATCCAAGAGTGTTGAAAGAACTGAAATATGAGATTGCAGACCTGCTATTAGTAATCTGTGAACTTTCATTAAAATCATCTGTAATACCTGAAGATTGGAGGATCGCCAATGTAACGCCAATTTTTAAAAAGGAGTTCGAGGGGTGATCCGGGAAATTACAGACCGGTGTGCCTGACATCAGTACCAGGGAAGATGGTAGAAACCATCATAAAGAACAAAATTACTCAGCATGTAGATAGTTATGGCCTAATGGGAGACAGCCAACATGGCTTTAGACAAGGAAGATCTTGTCTTACTAATCTAATATGTTTTTTTGAAGGTGTGAATAAACAGGTAGACAAAGGTGAGTCGGTTGATATAGTGTATCTGGACTTTCAGAAAGCCTTTGACAAGGTCCCTCATCAGAGACTTTTGGCAAAACTAAAAAGTCATGGGATAGGAGGCAATGTACTATTGTGGATCGGGAACTGGTTAAAAGATAGAAAGCAGAGGGTAGGGCTAAATGGCCAATTTTCCCAATGGAAAAAGGTGAATAGTGGAGTACCCCAGGGATCTGTACTGGGTCCGCTACTTTTTGACATATTCATAAATGACCTGGAAAAGGGAATAACTAGTGAGGTTATCAAATTTGCAGATGACACAAAACTGTTTAAAGTTGTTAAAACCCAAGAGGACTGTAGAAAACTGCAGGAGGATCTGGATAAATTGGAAGACTGGGCATCCAAATGGCAGATGAAATTTAATGTGGACAAGTGCAAAGTTATGCACCTAGGAAAGAACAACCCACACTATGGTTACACGATGCAAGGTTCCACATTGGGAACCACCACCCAGGAATCATTGTGGATAACATGTTAAAACCCTCCGCCCAGTGTGCAGCGGCAGCCAAGAAAGCAAATAGAATGCTAGGTATCATAAGGAGAGGAATGGAAAATAAAACAAAGGATATTATAATGCCTCTGTATCGTTCCCATGGTACGACCGCGCCTTGAATATTGTGTGCAATTCTGGTCGCCGTATCTTAAAAAGGATATAGCGTTATTAGAAAAGGTACAGAGAAGAGCTACCAATATGGTAAAGGGGATGGAAGGCTACTCCTATGAAGAGAGGCTACAAAGGTTAGGGCTCTTCAACCTGGAAAAGAGACGGCTGAGGGGAGATATGATAGAGGTCTATAAATGAATGAATGGAGTGGAACGGGTTTATGTTTATTTATCATTTGATATACCGCTCAGGCCAAAAGGCATTAGAGCGGTTTACAATACAATATCATTTGAGAAAATAGAAAAGAACGCCATTTATAAGATAGGACAGAATAGAGGACAGAAACAGTCAAACAGATAAGAAGAGGAGGTGAACAAGAACAGCAAGTTACCACGAATGCAGGCATCTCAATCCAGTCCATGATATCAGTGTATACTCCAGAGACAGACGCCACGGTAAATGTAGATCGATTGTTTATGCTATCAGAATATAGAAAGACTAGGGGACATGTAATGAAGCTACAGGGTAAACTATTTAAGACAAATAAGAGAAAATATTTTTTCACTCAACGTGTAATCAAACTCTGGAATTTGTTACCGGAGGATGTATTAAGAGCTGTTAATGCAGCTGGGTTTAAAAAAGGTTTGGACAAGTTCCTGGAGGAAAGGTCCATAAACCATTATTAAAAAGGGACCCAAGATATCAATTCTTGACCCAATACAAGCATTGTGGAACCTGTGTCTTTTGGGGATACTGCGAGGTACATATGACCTAGATTGGCCACTGTTGGAAACAGGATACTGGGCTTGATGGGCCTTGGTCTGACCCAATATGGCATATCTTATGTTCTTATGTTCACTAAAGAAAATTCTGGAAAAGGACCACATATGATTGACAAATATACAAATGGGAATGGAGTAGATACCATACCATTCGCAGAAGATCACGTTTTTGAACAGCTTGAAAAACAAAGTGGACCTGATGGGATACATCCCAAGATACTGAAAAAACTCAGAGAGGTTCTGGCATAGCCTTTAAAGATGCTTTTAATATAGCCTTGGAGAATGTAGAGGTTCCGCAGGACTGGAGAAGAGATGTGGTACCTCTTCACAAAAGTGGTAATAGGGAATAGGTGACAAACTATAGGCTGGTAAGCCTTACGTCAGTGGAAAGGTAATGGTGGTGCTCCTGAAAGAATAGTGGACTTTCTACAAACCAATGGGTTGCATGATCCAAGGCAACATGGTTTTATCAAAGGACAATCAAGCCAAATAAATCTGAGTTCTGACTGGGTGACCAGAGACCTAGATCAAGGACATGCAATGAATGTGATCTACCTAGATTTCAGAAGAGCTTTTGATACGTTTCCTCATAGGAGGCTTATCAATAATCTCGGCAGCCTGGGGATGGATCCCAAGGTTATGAACAGGATCAGAAACTGGTTGACTGTCAGATGACAGAAGGTGGTGGTACATGGAACACACTCAGAAGAAAGGAAGACAAGTAGTGGTATGCCAAGGAATTAGTCCTGGGACCAGTACTGTTCAATGTATTTTTGAGTGATATTGCTGAAGGACTGAGGTGGAAAAGTCTGCCTTTTTGCAGACGATACGAAAATTTGCAACACAGAGTGGACTCCTCTGAAGGCGTGGACAACATGAGGAAAGATCTACTAAAACTGGAAGAATGGTTTAAAGCTTGATAGTTAAGATTTAATGTGAAGAAGTAAAGAGTCATGCACTTGGGATGCAGAAATCCAAAGGAATTGCATGCGATAGGGAACAAGCGGTTGGTGTGCACAGACCAGGAGAAGGACCTGTACAAGTTGTTGGTGAGGCCTCACTTGTATTGTGTTCAGTTTTGTAGGCCATATCTCACAAAGAATATAAAAAGATGAAATGGTTCAGAGGAAGGTGACCAAAATGATTTGGAGCCTGTGCCAGAAGTATGAGAAGAGACTTGAAGACCTAAATATGTATATCCTAGAGGAGAGGAGAGACAGGGGAGATATGATACAGACCTTTAAATACTTAAAGCGAATTAACGAACAAACCTTTTCAAAGAAGAGGAAGCTGTAAAATTAGAAAGCATAAAGTGAAGTTGGGGGGACGTAAACTTAAAAGCAACGTCAGGAAATGCTTTTTCACTGAAAGGGTGGTGGATGCTTGGAATGCCCTCCTGATGGAGGTGGTAGGGGCAAACACAGTGATGGAATTCAAAATGGCATGGGACAGATACAGTGGATCCCTTTATAGCAAGAGGATAAAAATCAAAATAAACTTTAATATCTTTCATACTTCAATAAATAGAGGTGGAGACTTGCACGGAGTGGCAGATACAACCCTAAACAAAGGGAGAGGGGGGTGACCTGCACGGAGCGGCGGCTACACTTACTCTAGTCAGCTTACTGGCCTTTATCTGCCATTATATACTGTATTAGGTTTGTAACCACGTACGGTATATGGTGGAACATAAATGCAGGATGCAGAGACAGAGTTTAGATGCTCCGATGGTGGAGCACTGTGTTCAGCACAGATATTCTTTCAGCCAGCCTAGAACAGTAGTTAATATTTTCAGCCGCCCCCAAGAGATGGCATTTTGGACCGCTTTCTGGTGTGGCAAGAACGGTTTGGGATCTTTAAACTCAAGAACCATATCTCCTTTTGGATTAGATTTGGACGTAGAATGGACTTGTGGAAATTAGTAAAAATTAGTTAATTAAAAACATGTTTTGAGATATACTTCAGGACTTCATTGAGAAATGTATCTGCACACAGATTCTGAGGGAATTTAACTGGAGTATGCAGTGAATCTATCGTCACATTGGGTTTAAAAACCAGTACTTTCAAGCAGAGTACACATTTAGATTAACGGTGTTTTCTGTAATTTCAGTTTGGTAATTATGATGGCATTATACTCCCTCTCAAGCCCAGAGGGGATGAAACACTGATGCTGGATGTTTAAGTTCTTAAATGAGCCAGGCAATGCTGAAAAGTTGTTTAAAACTATGCATTCAAACCATCAAGCAATCATGCTGACGTTTGAAAGTCCTGCGCTTCCCTGAAAGCTAAGTATTAAATGCTTATCTGAAGAAATTGAGCGCACCATGAACATTACATTTTTAATAAAACCAAAGAACTGGACATTATCACATGTGGTGAGAATTTAATATTGGAAAAAAATGAACTTTTGCCAGCGAGACACGTGATGAAAGGTGTGGGTGTAATAAGCCTGAGAAGTTTTATGCTCTACTAAAACGCCCTTTGATGTCTCTCTCAGGCTTTTCCATTAATAATTGATTTTTGTATTTTTTTGGTATTCTGGTATAGTTACAGTTTATCAGTGATTAATTAGGATACTTTCCGCTGTTCTTTGATTATCTGGATTGCAGTAATTATCCCGATACCACAAAGTATTTTACATATGTAAAAATATAGCCATAACAAGCTCTAGGTAATGATCACACAACCATTTAAGGGCCTAATTTATTAAGGCTTTTCTCTTCTCGCTGTGTCTCGGGGAAAAGAAGCTTAGTGAATCTGGCCTTCAATAAACATCCACATTCAGCCTACTCTTAAATTGTAATCAGTCGGGACTTTCCTGTAACCTCCAAGGGCAGACCTTTTAAACTCTCACTTTCCTGTGGGAGCTGACAGAGCCCAATTTAAGTATCAAGCTGAGCCCTTAAGTGGTATTGATCAATTGTTTCTTCTCAGCTAGTAGCTGTTCAATAATATTTGTGCCATTTACTGAAAAACATATCCACTTGTGGATCATTCGTCAATTGTGCATGAATTATATTGATTGCTATCGCCCCAGCATCCTTTTACACCAGTGCGCCGGGCTTGGGTACCATTATCTTCAGCCTGTTAACTAGCAGGCATTTCAATGCTTGTCTGAACGCCACCGTCACCACCACCCTTTCCAGTATCTATCCCAAGAAATGCTCCTAACAGAGTTTAGCATAGGAAATGCATGGCAAGATAAAGACAATATCAACTCCAGAAAGCAAACAAATCTGAAAGTGTTACAGTACAACTTAAGCAAAAGCGATAAGCTGTGCACTGTAACTTATCGCTGGTGGAAAAAGCCCTCAAAACATCTAAGTTACCCGAAAAAGGTAGCGATAACAGAAATATCCTAGTCTTATGCTTTACAGACTGTTAGTTTTGTCAAATGGTTGCTAAATATAGTATTGAGAGCCCCCCCCCCCCCAAAAAAAAGGGTTGTTTATAGTAACCAAAATTTTAAGATTAACCCGTTTCCTAGACTAATTCATACAACTGCTTCTCATGAATACTCTTCATGGAAAGGTGAAACACCGAACCTTTTGAGGTTTCAAAGGCTGGATTTGGGAACCACTCAATAAGGGAGTCATGTCTCACACTATCACAGAGTCCACCCTCCCCACCCCACCCTCTTCCAGAAGCAGGGGCAAATACAAGAGAGACCTAAAGGGCTTTCAAATGTCGCCAAGTGAAGTGGCAAAGACTGCAACCCAAAAATCATCTTTTTTTTGCTCCTTTTAAAATTAATAAAAACAAATTATAAACAGCCTGCTCTGGAGCTTCTCTATACCCTCCACCCTGTCCCCCACATCTCATCCGACCCCCAGACAGTTTCCAGTCCACTGAGAAACCCCTTGCCAGTAGCTCTTGTTAACGTTTTCCTATCACTGCCCAGAAAACACTTCCCTTGCTTTAGGGCAGAGGTTCCTATCCCAGTCCTCAGGGCACAACTAGTCAGTTGGGCTTTTGGGATTCCCACAGTGAAAATGCATGAGAGAGATTTGCATACAATAAAGATAAGTTCATGCAAATCTCTCTCATGTATATTCAGTGTGAGAATCCTGAAAACCTGACTGGCCTAGGTGTGCCCCGAGGACTGGGTTGGGAACCTCTGCTTTACTGCGCACACAATAACATCATTTGCTTCAGATGCAAAGTAGTCCATCATCTTATCTACCCAGAAGCTAATGTTGGGTGGGTCCTGTTCAGTCTGCTTGATTAAAATTCATGGCTTTGCTACTAATAAAGCCGCTTCTGTCATCCGTTCTACCTTTAGTCCCTGCATATCCCCGAGCAGTATCAATTTCCCGCTCAATGGCACCTCTAGTCCTAAACAGCTAGAAATGTTACCGCTCACGTTCCGCCGAAATTCCTCCATTTCCGTGCATCTCAAAAGAGAGTCTCCCAGCTTGCCTTTATGCAATCCACAAGTACCAGACTCCTCCGAGTGTGCCAATCCCATTCTGTGTCTCTCAAATCACATCCACAAAGGAGATGAAATCAGCTTGTACTGCATTTCACACAGGCCCGCACTTAATTTCTCTGGGAGTCACCTCCTGGCCCAGATCTTGCCGCCAGTAATTCCCACCTGTTGGCCCATATGCCATTGATACCAACCAGATTCTGAATTCTATCCCATCTCTCCTTCCTACAACATATCCAAGTATTGTTCCTCCTGTGCCACCCTTTCTTCATTCTATTAATGCCTAGCCTCCTAATAGAGTACTTGGGATGTGATACTCCTTGTGTATTTTCTCAAATGAGCAGACACATCCCCTCTCACTATCCAGAAGGTCTAAGATTTTCTTACCCCATTACCTTGCCATTTTTTGAATACCCTGTTCTCTAGCCCAGGAAAGGAATCATCATTCCTCACTAGTGATAGATACTTCAGTTCTTTTGGTTCAACCCCCTACTCTAACGAATTTGCCCCATTACTTCTGGATAGATGTTATCAGGTATTTCCTGCTCATGCCTGGTGAGCTGCCGCCACCGCCACCCCCCCCTCCCCCTCCCCCTCCCCCCCACATACATACACACACAGTGAACTAGGAACATGGTGGATCCTAGGCCACACATCAAATCTGCCAATCCTAGCAAGGGCAAGTTATTCTCCCCTGTGACCCATTCCTATAGAAACCTAAGTTGACATACCACATTATATGGTTGTAAGTTGGGCAGCTCCAAATATCCTTGCACCTTATGCAACATCAACTAATTTCAACTTTTCCTAGCTGGTTTTGTCCTCCTGTATGCTTTAATAGCATCCGTAGTTTGTAGAGTGTCTTAGGCAGTATACTCATCTTCAACAGTGCTTCACAATCCACAAAGAGTAGCAGGTCCTCCATATCTCCAACTGCTGCTCTGTCTTATTAAGTCTTTAATATGTATGCCTTATAACTACTCTAGACGCCTGGGAAGCAGGATCCCCTAGTACTGAATGCTATCGCCCTCTCATTTAAATGGGAAGACCTGGGCCACCTCTCCCCAAGATCTCTCCCCAAAGCCAGTGCTTCAAAATTGGTTACACTGACCTTTAAGCCCCACTATAGCCTCATGCTTTTGGAATGCCCATATTTCTAGGACTATTTGTGTGGCATTTTTCCCAAAAGAGCAGCTTATACCATCACCAAAGAGGCTCATCTTGACCACCTCCTTCCACAAACTAATGCCATTCCCCTCAGATAAATGGCCAAGGTCTCCAATGTGACGAACAGCAGTGGGAACAAAAGGCATACTTGGTGAGTTCACACCTGCAATGGCTTCCCCATTAATTGGAATACATGCTGATGGTGCTGTGTATAGTGTCCTTATGCCTTGCACAAATACTCCCCCAAAACCCATCTGCTGTAGGGCCCAAAACTCCCGTTGTTGAATGCTTTTTCTGCATTCAAATGCAGGATCATTCCATCTGGCCCCTCCCTACCTATCTCGGATAGAACTGTAATGACCTTGTGCACATTGGTTTGTACAAGGGCATAGTGGAATAATCATTCTCCCAACAATGTTAGTAGAAACCCACTTAGCTTGTTTGCCAGAAGAAGAGCCACAAACATTGAGAAGGGAAATGGATCTATATGAGCCCACTTACAAAGGCATCGCTCCCCTTCTTGGGCATTACCACTATTAGAGGTGGGTTATTTCAGGTGAGAACTCTTTCCTGCTAATATTCCATTGTATAACTTCTGTAGGAGCCCTAAGAAACTGAAACTCAAGCAACTTTTAAAGCTCAGGTCCGTATCTATCCATACCAGATGACTTACAGTTTCAGTCTCTGAATAGCTGTATAAATCTCTCCCCGACAGGCACATTCAGGATTGCCTGCTGGGCCTGGGTGGGCCATTGCATTCTTGCACATAATCTCTTTGGGTGGGGACAGGGGACTCTTTATGGCTGTGTAAGTCTTTATAGTAAGTGCCTCTCTTGCCACCTTTACCACCTCTTGAGTCTGTGATATAAACTAAACCATCTCCTCGTCTATTGCCATGCCTGTATAATTGAAATTTGTAATACTGCAGCGATTTTTTCCCCACAAGTATAACAGTTGGTTTAATGCTCTAGCCTGTTGCAATTTCTGCTTCTGCTTGGCTGTGAGAGATGTCATGTGCCACTTTTGTTCCTCTGTTAAAAACCACAACAGCCTCAGCTTATCCACATCCTGGGCCCTCTTGACTACTGATCCCTCATCACCATCTTCCCTGCCTGCCATAACAATCCCAGGAATGCTCCTGTCTCATCACTGAATTTAACATTCTGCCCATTTCACCTGCAGGTATCTTCTAAACTGCTTGTTATGGTAGAGGCCGGCATACACAGGACCATAGCAAGCTAGAAATGCACCTTGTGCGACTTATGAACCTGGTGCCCCCTGCCTCCCCAGCCACATTCAGGAAATCGCTCTTATTGGACTTCCTGAAAGCCCAGTGATGACATCAGTGCCCCTTCTATACATGCGCTCTGTGTAGCTGCACCATTCGTATTGTCCTTGGCATGGCCCCGAGCATACATCCTTCACCTTATCGAGCCCCATCCCCCCTTCATTTCAACTACCACTGGTACATGGTTGACCTGGACTTGGCCCAAATTGGAATTATCTGCACCAAAGGAAACAATGTCTCCGATATCGATATGTAATCCAGCCTCAAATAGCTGCTGTGCAGATACGAATAAAAAAGTATATTCGCTTACCCTTCCACAGGTCTAGCGACCCCAGTTTCTTCATCAACTCCCTTGTGTATGTATTTGGGATAAAGACACTGCACAAGAGCAATAGTTGTCCGTAAAGCATGCCCTGCAATATGACCTTCTAGGTTTGCTAGGAGATGCTCCTATTAACCCTTTGATGGCCTACTTTAAATTTTTAATTCACATTCTGCAGCCGGGTTAATTTTTGCATATTTCAGGAAAATTGTACCCATCTTATTCAATATGTTCTAATAGTGATTTTCCTTCTGCTATGGTCATGTATTATATACTATTTGATAGGAATATTTAGTCAGAATTTTGGATCCCGAGAGTTTTGGGCTCGGCCTGGAAAGGGTTAAAGAGGTTTTTACTCAGCAAAATGACTATCCCTCCGTCTACTAGAGGAGGCGACTGAGCTGCAAAAACCCATCTAGTGTCTGCACAGTTTTCCATGTTTGGACTCTGGGAGATGGTGTCTATTGTAAAAGCTATTTTTGCTCTTAAGTTTCAGCCCATCTCCTCCTTCCCTTTCGTATCCAAAAAATTACTCGAACATGTGGTTCACCATTACTGTCTTGACTTTTTCCTTTCAAGCCATTTCTGAATCCACTGCAATCTGGCTTTTGTACTCTACTTTCTACAGAAATGGCTCTTACCAAAGTCTCCAGTGACCCCAATCTAATCCTCATCCTTCTCAACCTATCTGCCACTTTGACACCATTGATCACCACCTTCTTTCATACCATTTTTTTGCTTGAATTTAGGGTCTCTGTTCTGTCCTGGGTTTTCTTTTTCTCTCTCCCATCACACTTTTAAGTGTATGTTCTGGTAGATTTTCCTCCACTGCTATCCCACTTTTAGTCAGTGTACCTCAGGGAACCTCTTTTCTCTATATATACTCATTCCCCTTGGTGCCATGATTTCCTCCCATGGATTTCAGGATCATCTTTAGGATGATGACTTTTAGAGGTAAATCTGGGAGTCATCAGCATAAAGATGATGCTAAAAACCAGAGGAAGAGACTGCACCTGAAATTTCTCCAAGAATCCAAGCTTGTATCTCAGCCTGCTTGTCTGATTTTGCTGTCTAGATGTCCTACCACTATCAAACTGAACCTGGACAAGACAGAACATCTTATCTTTTTCCCTAAACCCACCTCCCCTTTCCGCGTTTCTTTCTGTGGATAATACTATCCTCCTCTATGTTTCACCAACTTGCAACCTTGGAGTCATCTTTGACTCCTCTCTGAACACATCCAACAGATAGCTAAAACATGTTTCTTTCTCGGTACCATCAGCTAACTGCATCTCTTATCCACTCTCTGGTGATCTCCCGTTTAGGGCTACTGCAATCTGCTCCTCTCTGGTCTTCCTCAGAATCCTCTATTTCCATTTCAATCCATTCAAAAATCAGCTGCACAGCTAATCTTCAGCCAGTTTCGCTACATTCACATAACCCTTCAAGACACTTCGTTGGCGCTTTATCTGTTTTTGCATCCAAACTTCTCCTACTGACCTACAAAGTGAATTCATTCTGTGGCTCTTCATTACCTCTCCTCTCACCCCCTCCCCTCCTTGGGAACTGCTCATCAGGCAAATATCTTTTATCTGAGCCTCTCTCCTACTGCCAACTCCAGACTCCTTTCATTGCACCTTGCTGTATCATTATACCTGATCCACCACAAAAACCTTCCACCAGAGCACTAATCACCACCAAAAGACAAAAACCCAGTGGAAAAAAGAACCTATTATTCAGAACACATTTTTTCAGAACACTTTTTTTTTTGTCGGAATGGCCAGCCATAGAGGAAAAGCACCTCTCACCACCGTGGCCCGTCCCTTTTAATCATTTAATTTTGAAAAAACTTTGTTAAAAAACAGCTAATACTTAGCGTGTTGAAAAGAGCAGGCTGAAGCAATTTAACAGTGGTCTGACCTGAAGCAGGGGGCTTATGGAGGTATCCCCGAAACGTGTCATGTCGTATTTGGCATACTGTTGACTACAGCGAACCTGCAGCCTGCTCTTTTCAACACGCTAAGTATTAGCTGTTTTTTAACAAAGTTTTTTCAAAATTAAATGATTAAAAGGGACGGGCCACGGTGGTGAGAGGTGCTTTTCCTCTATACCGGGCTGGCCATTCCGACAAAAAAAAAAGTGTTCTGAATAATAGGTTCTTTTTTCCACTGGGTTTTTGTCTTTTGGTATCATTATACCTGGAACAGACTACCCGAGTCAGTATATCGGACTCCATCTCTGATCCTATTCAAAGCCAGGCTACAAACCCACCTCTTCGAGGCTGCTTTTGGATCCTGACCCCCTTATTCTCCTGTTTACCACCCATGTGTGTTATAACTATTTCCCCTTAGTGTCACCCTAGTCCCCTGTTTGTCGATTGTAATCTCTGTGAGAAGGTTCTTCTCTTGTCATGCTTCTATCTTTCTATGTGTTTATATACAGCGCTGTTATACCTTGTAGCACTATACAAAGAATAAATAATAGTCATAGTAGTAGTAGCAGCAATTATTTTTAAAGCATTCATTTTATTTTCCTTCCATCTTGAGTGGATACTATTCACATTTAGGGTGACCACCTTATGCTGTAGCAGCTAGGATCTGTATTAAACATTCTCTAGCTGTGAACCACAGGCCTACTAAATGAGGCCCCTATACCCCTAGTCTTGGCACCGGCATTCTTGCCCAGTATTGCCAGAACATCCACCCCTACCCCCTCGACACACACATTCAGTCACCTGTAACCATCCATCCATCTTATACGCTGCTCCTTAGGGACCTTCCCCCAGTTAATTCAACTCAGTCCCAGAAGACCCTGCACCCCCATCATGCATCTCTTTGTTGACATCTCATTCTCGCTCCCTCCCCACCCAGCACATTCTCTCTGCAATGTTCACAGGCCTAACATGCCTCTCTCGCACCAGTCTTGGGTCTTCTGAGGAATGCCTTTCTGGTGTACGTGCAGGGTTCCATGCTTTGTCCACTTTGTTCTTGTGTTTTCATGTCCACTTCGTCCACCTAAAGAGTCTCTTACCACTGCAGCTGTGTAACCCCCCTGGTATGACCATACAAAGAAAACCATTACAATCTCAATGCACAGGTAAAGCTCATTTGTCAACCATCTGGGCAAAAAAGCTTCCCTGTGACAGTCCTGCTACCAGGGAGGGAAAGGGGTCAATACAGCTATTCCAGCAAAAGAAGTCTTTTGAAACATTAGCCTGCAAATTTCAAAGAAATATTTTTCAGGGCCTCCAGTCCTCCTTGCTCTCTAGTCAAGTTCTCTCTCATTCTCGGCCCTGTTCAAGCCACCTAAGAATGTTTTCGCTGCTTCTTTAGAATTCAACACGAGGCTCCGGCAATCCTTCAAGACATATAGCTTGGCAGGAAATAGGAAAGCAAAGCCAACCCCCTGCTTCACCATCTCTGTGCACACTGGGGCCTTCTTCCTCTGGAGCACAGCTACTTGGGTGGAATGGTCACTGAACAGTAGCAGGCGAGAGCCCTCATACTCTCTCTCTCCCTCTCTTTCTTGTAGGCCTTCAGGATTTTTTCCTTGTCCAGCCAGCATATATGTATTTGGCAACGGCTGGCCTCTGCCTCACCTCCTGTTCTCTCCGGGGTCCAATCCAGTGTCATGCTGACACAGGAAGTCCAAGGCCTGTAGTTTCAGGCCCAGCCATTCACTATAAAAGTTGTACAAGTCCTGCTCTTTAACCTGTTCCGGAAGCCTCCACTTTATCCTCTAAGCCTGATATTCTTGCTGGAGAGCTACAATCTGCTCAGTCATCCTCCTAGCTTCATCCTTCAGCACAGTCACTCATCTTCACCTCTCATCTGGTGGGCCAAAGCATCAAATCTCTCTCATCGATCGTTGACTGATGCTTGTTTAATTTATCTTCTAAGGCTGCAGAAATGCTCCTTGAGATTTCCTGCACCAATTCTCCCATCTGCAGTAGTGCTGCTTACTTGCCCTCACTTGTTTTTAGTTCTTCTGTGGTCCCCTTGCTGGGTTTACTGCTCATACCACAGTTCAGCTGCCGCAGACTGCTGGAGCTACACCTTTGTCCCCACACACCTCGTCTCCTCTGCTATTTTGTTCCCACTCCCTGGTTCAGTCATCCGCCACAGATCTAACTCAAACCTGGGTGGGCCCTGCGTGGTGATCGCCGCCTCATTGCTCCCACTGTGGCACGGCTCGCAATGCTCTGCCGCCGCCGTATGGCCTTTCAGTTCTACATGCAGATGCTCGCTCTCTCTCTAGCTCTGCACACCAGCAGAATGGAGAGCAAGATATTAAGGTACTGGTGGGGGAGGGGGATCCTTTCAAGGGTGGTGAGAGTTTTCTGTATTCATTTGGCTGTTTACTGTTCAGACCTTGCCGGGGCTCTATCTACACAGTATAATGTGACCCCTTAAACTATTTTTTTATACTTTATATTTATGAATACATTTTTTAATATTCGACAAACAGCATTACTGCAACATGCCTCACATAAGGCACTGAAATTCACTTGGATACAACAGCACAAAAGGTATAGAAATGTAAACAAGACAGCTATTACTCAAAAACATGGATAAGTAAGTACAAATAAAATAAAATAAAATCTTAGTACACTCCCAAAAAGGAACCCCAAATCTTTATACAACTGTGTTGGATAACTCAAAACGGTCTGCTGTAATCCACTTTCCCTTTTATCCCCCCCCAAACCACCTCGACAGCCAAACCACTCCAACAGTACACTTACCAACCCAACACTTACTTCAGATTGCATAAGAACATAAGACATGCCATACTGGGTCAGACCAAGGTCCATCAAGCCCAGTATCCTGTTTCCAACAGTGGCCAATCTAGGTCATACGTACCTAGCAATATCCCCAAAAGACACAGGTTCCACAATGCTTGTACTGGGTCAAGCATTGATATCCTGGGTCCCTTTTTAATAGTGGTTTATGGACCTTTCCTCCAGGAACTAGTCCAAACCTTTTTTAAACCCAGCTATACTAACAGCCTTTACTACATCCTCCGGTAACAGATTCCAGAGTTTGATTACACATTGAGTGAAAAAATATTTTCTCTTATTTGTCTTAAATAGTTTACCCTGTAGCTTCATTACATGTCCCCTAGTCTTTCTATACTCTGATAGCGTAAACAATTGATCCACGTTTATCCGTTCCACTCCATTCATTAATTTATACACCTCTATCATATCTCCCCTCAGCCGTCTCTTCTCCAGGCTAAAGAGCCCTAACCTTCTTAGCCTCTCTTCATAGGAGTAGCCTTCCATCCCCTTCACCAATTTGGTGGCTCTTCTCTGTACTTTTTCTAATAACGCTATGTCCTTTTTAAGATACGGTGACCAGAATTGCACACAATATTCAAGGTGCGGTCGTACCATGGAGCGATACAGAGGCATTATAACATCCTTTGTTTTATTCTCCATCCCTTTCCTTATGATACCTAGCATTCTATTTGCTTTCATGGCCGCCGCTGCACACTGGGCGGAGGGTTTTAACATGTTATCCACGATGACTCCTAAATCTTTTTCCTGGGTGGTGGTTTCTAATGTGGAGCCTTGCATCGTGTAACTATAATGTGGGTTGTTCTTTCCTAGGTGCATAACTTTGCACTTGTCCACATTAAATTTCATCTGCCATTTGGATGCCCAGTCTTCCAATTTATCCAGATCCTCCTGCAGTTTTCCACAATCCTCTTGGGTTTTAACAACTTTAAACAGTTTTGTGTCATCTGCAAATTTGATAACCTCACTAGTTATTCCCTTTTCCAGGTCATTTATGAATATGTCAAAAAGCAGCGGACCCAGTACAGATCCCTGGGGTACTCCACTATTCACCTTTTTCCATTGGGAATATTGGCCATTTAGCCCTACCCTCTGCTTTCTATCTTTTAACCAGTTCCCGATCCACAATAGTACACTGCCTCCTATCCCATGACTTTTTGCTTCGCCAATAGTCTCTGTTGGGGGACTTTGTCAAAAGCTTTCTGAAAGTCCAGATACACTATATCAACCGACTCACCTTTGTCTACCTGTTTATGCACACCTTCAAAAAAACATATCAGATTAGTAAGACAAGATCTTCCTTGTCTAAAGCCATGTTGGCTGTCTCCCATTAGGCCATGACTATCTACATGCTGTGTAATTTTGTTCTTTATGATGGTTTCTACCATTTTCCCTGGTACTGACGTCAGGCTCACCGGTCTGTAATTTCCTGGGTCACCCCTGGAACCCTTTTTAAAAATTGGTGTTACGTTGGCGACCCTCCAATCTTCAGGTATTACAGATGATTTTAATGAAAGTTCACAGATTACCAATAGCAGGTCTGCAATCTCATATTTCAGTTCTTTCAACACTCTGGGATGTATACCATCCGGTCCAGGTGATTTGCTACTATTCAGTTTATCAAATAGTTGTAATATATCTTCCCGGTGTAGCGATATTTCTCTCAATTCCTCTGCAGTATCACCTTTAAATACCACTTCAGTCTTGGGTAACATCCCTACATCTTCCTCAGTAAAGACCGAAGCAAAGAATTCATTCAGTCTCTCTGCTATAGCCTTGTCTCCTCTTACTGCCCCTTTTACCCCTCTATCATCTAATGGTCCAATTGACTCTCTCACAGGCCTTTTGCTACGAATGTACTTGAAAAAGTCTTTATTTCGTGTTTTTGCTTCCGTAGCAAGCTTCTTCTCAAATTCCCGCTTTGCCTGCCTTATCAATGCTTTGCATTTAACTTGCCAGTGCTTGTGCTGTTTCCAGTTTTCATCATTTGGCTCTTTTTTCCATTTCCTGAAGGTTGCTTTTTTGGCAGCAACAGCCTCTCTGACCTCACCTTTAAACCATGCTGGCAGTTTTTTGGACTTTCTTCCACTTTTCCTAATGCGTGGAATACAGCTGGTCTGGGCTTCGAGGATAGTATTTTTAAATAACACCCAAGCTTGCTGTAAGTCTTTAACCTTTGGAACCGCTCCTTTTAGTTTTTTCCTAACTATATTCCTCATTCTATCATAGTCTCCCTTTTGAAAGTTAAAAGGTAGTACTGTGGATGCCTTTACTATCTGTCCTCCACTAATTAAATCAAACATGATCATACTATGATCACTATTGCCAAGTGGTCCCAACACTCTTATTTCTTGCACCAGATCTGGCGTTCCACTAAGGACTAGGTCCAGTATGGCTTCCCCTCTGGTCGGTTCATGAACCAGCTGCTCCAAGAAGCAGTCATTTATTCCATCTAGAAACTTTATCTCTTTAGCTTGTCCTGCTGTGACACTGACCCAGTCGATACCGGGGTAATTGAAATCACCCATTATTACTACTCTGTTGTGACTTTTGTTAGCTTCCTTGATTTCTTTGAGCATTTCATCATCCATTTGTTCATTCTGGCCAGGCGGTCGATAGTATACTCCAACTGCCATCACCTTCCCCTTCATAAATGGAATTTCAATCCATAGAGATTCTACAGCAAATTTTGTTCCCTGCAAAACTTTAATCCTTTCTGACTCAATGCCCTCTCTAACATAGAGCGCAACCCCTCCACCAATTTGATCAGCTCTATCATTACGATATAGTGTGTATCCAGGTATCACAGTGTCCCACTGGTTAGCCTCCTTCCACCATGTCTCTGAGAGTGCAATCATATCTAACCTCTCATTTAGTGCTATATATTCTAACTCTCCCATCTTATTGTTTAGACTTCTAGCATTGGCATACAAGCATTTTAGAGACTGTATTTTATTCATATTAATCTGGCTATTGGTAGGCAGGGGTAATTTGGAATCTTTATGCTCTGTCTGCTCCTTACTCAAGGGCATTTGGGCTACTATACTCCCTTTTGGAACCTCACTGCTTTTGGTAGTATCCTTCAAGGATACCTTTGTCCGAACCATGCACTCCTGGGTGACTGTCGGCTTTCCCCTAATTTCTAGTTTAAAAGCTTCTCTATCTATTTTTTAAAGGTTAATGCCAGCAGTCTAGTCCCATCCTGATTAAGGTGAAGCCCATCCCTTCGGAAGAGCCCCCCCTTTCCCCAGAATGTTCCCCAGTTCCTAACAAATCCAAAACCCTCATCCTTGTACCATTGTCTCATCCACGCATTGAGACTCCAGAGCTCTGCCTGTCTTTTGGGTCCTGCACATGGAACAGGAAGCATTTCGGAGAACGCTATCCTGGAAGTTCTGGATTTCAACTTCCTACCTAAAAGCTTAAATTTAGCCTCCAGAACTTCCCTACCACATTTTCCTATGTCATTGATACCAACATGTACCAAGACAGCAGACTCCTCCCCAGCACTATCTATGATCCTATCTAGGCCGTGCGTGAGGTCCGCTACCTTCGCACCAGGCAGGCATGTTACCAGGCGATCCTCACGTCCACCAGCCACCCAGCTATCTACATTCCTAATGATTGAATCACCAACTATAACAGCTGTCCTGACCCTCCCCTCATGGGGACATGGCCCTGGAGAAACGTCCTCGGTGCGAGAGGGTTTTACATCACCTGGAGGACAGGTCCTAGTTACAGGATCACTTCCTGCCACACCAGGGTGATGCTCTCCTGTCACGTGACCTCTCTCCTCCATGGCAACAGGGATGCTGCCAGACTGGAGGTGGCAATGTAAACCGCTTTGAATCTAAGATAAAGCAGTATAGCAAACCCTTGAAATAAATAAAATAAAATCACCCTCCACTTCCTCTTACTCTCCCTCTTTTTCACCTGTGTCTTTTGGGGAAACTGCTAGGTACGTATGACCTAGATTGGCCACTGTTGGAAACAGGATACTGGGCTTGATGGACCTTGGTCTGACCCAGTATGGCATATCTTATGTTCACGTCTTCATCCATACCATCTCCATATTCACCATTGCCTCTACCTCATTCAACCACTCATCCATTCTTGGTGTGTTCACAACTAACCATCTCTGCAACACCGGCCTCCTATAAGCCATGGCAACAACTTCTCCACTTTATCCTACTCTCTCTCCAGCCCTTAATGGATGAAAGCATGAAACAAACTCTCAGATCCTCACACATCTCTGCAAATTTGCAGCCTCTTCTCCAAGTAAATGGAGGAATGGATAAAGCTTACGCCCAACAAGCTGAAGACTGAATCAGACTCGCCCTCACCACAAACTCAAGACCACGTGGATCAGACCCAAAGTAGCAAAGCCAGTTACTCACAGCAGAGGTCCTCAATCCCCAATGGCTCAAGAAATGGAGGAGTGCGGCCCCGCTGCCTCCTGAGCCACATTCTAAACCAGCATCTGGGGAGGCGGCAGAAGAGCTCATGTGCACACTATGGAGCCAGTCTCATGGCTGTCAATGAGATCGACCCTATGGCAGTTAAAACACTTTGTCTGCAGCTGTTCCCGATGGGACTCCTCCCTTCTTGTGACGGCAGGGATTGCAGACCTCAGTTGTCACCAGCTATTTTCACCGCTGCAGGACCTGTCATTTGATATGCATGCAGGGGGGAAGAAGCATGACACCCCCCTAAACACACATTACCAGTAAACCAGATATCCCCCCTACACATACCCTGCTCCACACACCCCCCTCCCCGTGCCTGTAGATCCAAGCACTGCTCCAGATAATTCCTCAACATGCTCCTCCCCCACACAAATTCCCCCACCCCCCCCTCCCCCAGATATCCTCTGCCTCCAGACACACATCCACTCCATACACATGTATAACGTTAAAAAGAAAGAAATACTGGGTGTGTGAATGTATAACGTACTTCCATTTTAGACAGGACATTTTATTTTTAAATAACAGAATTATGAATTTAGATGAAAGATGTACATATGAACACTACTAGGCCTGAAGCCTTGATAAATAGCATTCCAAATTCCTCACTATGGGGCATGACTACTTAAATGTGCCCTTAGCAGGGGGTTTAATGTGCACTAAAAATTCAGCCATGGTGGGAGTGTGCTGCTCTGGTTGCAGAGTCCTGCAGTGTTGGCGTTTGTAGGAGATCTCAGCTCTGCGTCGGCAGCTTCGTTAGACAGGGCTGCTGTAATTAGTGACATTATCTAAGGGTGACCCCAGGATGCTATTTAAGATCACACAGCTCTTTTGCGGCCATGGACACGTACCGCAGTCGTGTGCTCAAAGGGGCGTGTGACCAAAGGGGTACACCCCTTTGGGGCCAATTTGGAGCCTGGTGAGCCGTAAGAGATGCCCTGTGGTGGGGGAAAGAGGAAAATCAAAACTGACGAAGAAGATGAGTACAGCAGTATCATCCACACCTAAAGTTCCATCTGGCCCTATAGATCAATACGTGCATGTTCTGATGGATATTAAAGCTGCACTGGAAGTGAATAGACTGGACTCTTCCTCATTGATCCCATTGGGGGCCTCTCTTAGTCCCATAGACAAGACGCCTCCTTCTAATCCTGGTCCACTGCAAGCGGTAACATACAGGAACTTTGTTGCTCCCTAATAGGCCCTGGTATGGCCGAGGTAAGGACCTCACCGGGTGGCTTACCACAGGCTCTTCTTGAAGGCTCAACCGAGAGCTTAAGTGCTG
Organism: Ichthyophis bannanicus; assembly: GCA_033557465.1. Taxonomy (NCBI): domain Eukaryota; kingdom Metazoa; phylum Chordata; class Amphibia; order Gymnophiona; family Ichthyophiidae; genus Ichthyophis; species Ichthyophis bannanicus. Next base: position 919,608,549 of record CM066035.1, on the reverse strand, counting down.
TTGCAAATGCAATGTGTGCCTTCGAGTCAGTGCTGACTCCTGGCGACCCAGAAGCTCCTGGGTTTTCTTGGCAGTGTTACCAGAAGTAGATTGCCAGGCCTTTCCTCCGAGGCAATGGAGGGTTAAGTGACTTGCCCAAAGCCACAAGGAGTGCTAGTGGGAATGTTAGGTGCCCTGCTATTTCTTCTATGGTTACAGAAGTGTCCGCTGGTGAGATTACGTTGACTGACAAGCATCTAAACTAATCTTCTGTTGCAGGGGCTTATGGGCCAAACTATAACTTTTTCAGAGCAGGTTGTTCAGAAAAGTCAGGTTGTGGATGAGGTACTTGCCTCAACTGCCCAGCGACTTGACAGACTTGAAGCCCAAGTTGGGTCTTTCCAGTCTGCCGGGATATTGGGTTTAAAGGATTCTTTTGTTTTATATAAGTGTACAGAAATCTTGGAAAATGCTCTTCATGTGAAAAATATTAGATTGTTAATTTTTCTTTAACTCAGTTATCTCCCTTAATCTTGTTTTCTAAGTACTGTAAGGATGTATTATTCATTCCTGAACCTGAGAAGATCGCGGTTTCTCATTTGTATTATCTCCCTGTTCACCCTGGGGCTCGGAATGTTGAGGTGGTGCAAGCAGAGGAGACATTGGAAATTAATTTAACTAATTTCTTGAAAACTTCCGATGATGTGATTAACTCTTGTGCCACCTTGGTGGTCGCTTTGACCTCTGAGGTGGACAAAATCGCTTTCTGAAAACTTATTTCCGCAAAAGGGATTTTCCCTTCTGCAGTCAAAAGATTACTGTCTTTCCAGATGTATCGAGTTATACTCAAACGCAGAGGAAGTCCTTCCTGAAGCCGAAGCCTAGAGTTAAAGCTGCAGGGGGAGGGGGTAGACTCTTCCTTTGTTTTCCTTGTACATGTTTGATTTCTATTGATGGGGTTAAATATGTTTATTTACAGTCTCCATTACAGTTGGAGAACCTCCTAGCTAATAAGTGAAGCTTGGCCTACATCTGATCTTTGCTCTTATTTTTAATATTACATCTTATACCTTTTTTAGGAGATGCTCTCCTGACAACTGAATGTTTTTTTGGCTCAGTGTCCATAATGGTCTGCTCCCTGTGCTACGTTGCAAGTTATGTTGGATACACTATGTTTTGGTTTTATGTTAGATTATTTCCTTAATAACTCTAATGTCCTTTGTTATTCTGCTTGTATTAAAAGCAAATTTAATTAACAAAAAAAAAATTCAGCCATGGTAAAAATGCCATGATAACCGCTTAGCACGGATGTGTGCAGAGGCTGGGCAGGTTAGGGGGCAGAGCGTGGGTTTCAGTAGTATATGATAATTACACATGTTGCACTTACCATGCGTACATCTCAAAGGGTTGCGGTAATTGCAGCACACAGTTTAGAGTGGTGCTGGATCCACACTAACTGCATGGGAACATGCCCCCACTCATTAATGCCTGGCACCAACCCCACGCTACGTTTCAGGGATGTGCGGTAAATTATATGCTGCTTGGAGGATGGGAGAGTTAGCCAATGCATGGAGAAGCAAGGAGTCGTATATCAGTACAGCCTTACTTTAGTGTTTCATAACTGATGGTAGTTACAAAGCAAGGTCCTCCCTTCAAACACATCTGGTTTCTTGGTGAATTTCTGGTAAATAATATTTAAAGATTTTTTAAAGTGCCTCCTCTATCATGCTTGAATGTCACTCGCCTTGAGTATTTCCTGAAAAAAGGTGTGCACCAAATCAAATCCCTTCTCTGGAGGGAAAACATGATTAGGTATTGAACAAAACTCAAGGCACAGCTACGCCGATATTCATCAGAAGCTCATATGCAGGCATCATAGCGATACACAGACACCTGAAGGATAACTTCAGAGAAAGACTTTCTGCCGCTGCTTTCCCCTTGCCCTTGATGGGATGCTTGGCTGGCACTGCTACACCCGTAGTGTCACTTGTCTGCAATAGTCTTCCCAGGCCTGACTGATCCTCATTGACAGGCGGAGGCGGGGGGGATTGTGATCAAAAAACAGGATAGTCGCAAGGGCAGACACAAGCACAGGATATGACTATAATAAATACTGCCAAAAATCATCAGAAAGAAATGGGTTCTGCTAGAGAAAAAAATGACGTTGAGAACCAGCTGCAAATGAGGAAATTAAAAACAGGAAAATAGATTTTGCAAAGTCTAGTTAATACTTCTGCTTTCAAATTTTACACAGCAGAAGTGTTTCTAAAATCTCCCTGCAAGTTAATGTCTGTTACTCATCCTTGTGGGGGGGGGGGGGTCTTATGACCAGTGCAGCTTCTCAATGTATCTCCGCTTTCCATGTGCTGCAAGCTGATCCTCATTTTAAGACACATGTAAGGATCTCTATGGACAACCCCCACAATACACGCAACTTGTATCTAGGACTGGATTTGGTCCTGTAGAATTGGAATCATGCTACTAGGCTCTGCCTATTACTTCACTAGAAGCAAATCAACCAAGAAGAGATTCCTTTAGGAATTAGAAGCATGAATGATTCCAGGTTTAGAGAGGCTGACTCAGATGGCAGTTTATAGAGGAAACTAGTCCGGCTTTCCTTCTTGAGACTATTTTGACCTTCTGGAGGTCAGAACCTTATCATGTGATTACACAACAATCAGAACTATTGACAGTAAACAAAGACTCTGACATCATAAACGGGTCCAATATGTTGTCATTACTTTCTACTGGGACCTTGTTATAAAACACAAGCAATCTATATTAAAGCTTCTTTTTGACTGTCCTAAAAAGAAATTCAGGGACTCCAAAATACTTTCTATTCAAGAAAGAAAAAATTTGGCAGAAAAGTACTGTATAATCTGATCCAGAAAGTCCAAATTCTGGAATGTAACTGAGCTAAAAAATGAAACAAGAACAAAGTGATCTCTTTTTGATTGGACTAAATCTATTTCTTCATTAGTTTTCAGGTACTAACACTCCCTTCCTCCAAGATGTACCTTGCTGCCTCCTGGCTTCTCCATCTCCAGTCTGCAAACAGCGGCACCGTCTATAAGACCTTCCAAGGGAGCGCAGGCAGGAGGAACAGGGCCATGTTGGCCTTTATCTGCCATCATTTCCTATGTTACTACCATCCTGTTTTCTTCCCCTCATTCATATGCTAAATGTACTTCCTACGCAAGAGAGAAGTTGCAGATCACCATAAAGCTGCCTCTGAAGATTGCTAGCAATTTTCAGAAAGGCCAGTGTCTGAGGTAAATGGCTTTGAAAACTGCCCTCAATGTTTCCTGGACTGAAAGGGAATATTACTATTTCCTGGATACACTTGAAATATTGTCCATCCCTAACATGCCTGACTGAAGCTTTCTTTCTCTGAATATCAAATCTTTTCATGCTATTTAAACACAGCAAGTACTGTAATGATGGTCAGAAAATACCAGTGAAGACAGGATAACAAAGCTATCGCAAATCAACCAACAGCAAAGCCGCTGCCTCTAGTCCCAAAATGAGACATTTCCATTTGGCAGGATCACATAAGCATCCCGGTAGCACAGCATCCAAGTATTAGTAGTATTACATCGAGGAAAACTAGGGGCAAATTATTATTCTGATCTTCCTTCATCGAAATTCATAATGGAAACTGATGTGTGTACTGAATTATTTGTATTTAAAAGAATTTACATCCCACACTTTATGCTAGGCAGATTACTATAAAACATGCATGCAACATCCAAATTAAAACAAATATCATCAATATAGTACATACATGAGACAAAACTATTGCTCTGCTAGTGCCGGCATAAGATGATTCTTCACTATTTGTCAAGCAGGAAGAAATTCAATGCTACAGTTAGGAATGTCACAGAACACGAGCGAGATCTCTCTTCAGTGATGGTCTAGCCCAGCTGCACTCAGAGCCACTCCAGCAACTAAAATAAAGCCTGTGTCCCAGAACTGTATCTCCAAACCACCGCCAACCCCACCCTAGCCAGTCTCAATTCCCCCCCCCCCCTCGCTTTCTTCAGAGGCTTCCTGCTGGCACTAGCTCTGACACAGATATTCTATTTTCCTCAAGCACCACAGAGCTTTCAGTGAGCTGGGGCCTCATGGTGCCCAAATTCCCATGATATTCTCACAGTCTTGCGAAAACCACATGGGTCACTGACAGCTCCAACTCACAAAGCTGTTTGAGGCATACCAGGGCCAGCCTTCAGGGACGATAAGCAAAGAGAAGAGGAAGAAGGGTCAGGGGAACTGCCACTAGCCTTCATTGAATTTAATGTTCAATTTAATGCAGGTATTTATATTCTACCAGTATTCTTCGATGAGCTAAAGGATTTTATTTTCCCCAAACCAGTTTAAGGCAGAAGTCTATGTGCTCGACTGGTGTCGTCTGGATACAGTAAATCTCAGCTCAGTTACCTTAAACAACTCAAGAAAACCTGCTTGGACAAGTGTGTAAGTGAAACACTGTCCTTCAATGACCTTGTATATGCATTAATGCCTCTCCAAAGTCTGCACACCAAAGATCACTTAAAAACGTTATGGACGAAGCGATTAATGCAGTTCGCAGATCTGTTAATCATATCAAACAGGATATTTAGTAGCATATAACAGATTTGTGTCACTGAATGTCCTCCCCTAACTTCGCTAGACCCGCTGGTGCTAACCACGTAGCATTGAAGTGTTCCAGGGGCGGTGCTCACAATAACTGGCCAGCGGGTATCTTAAACCAGCTAAAGTTAGGGACTTTAAAGGCTGGCCTAACTTTAGCTAACACACTATCCAGGCACACTGGATACTCCATGCCGGTGGCTGGATATGACCCTGACGTCGAAAATCCAAAGCTCTATTAAAGTGGCAACGGCCAGCAGCTTTCAATGCGCTGGCTGCTGCCGCTAGATATTGCCTCATAAGTTCCTTAACACGCTAACTATGCTCTATGGTCATTTTATAGGAGGGCGCCTATGTTGCCAGTATTAGTCATTTTCACATATATGTAGCCACACACACATATATAAAGAACTTCTTATAAACATACCGACTGGCATATTTGGCGGGCATGCACATGGGCAGGGTTTGGATAGAGTGTAAGACAGAAAGCACAAGTGATAAATAAAATAAATTGACATGCATACTTGTTAAAATAGACAGACATTTACTAGGGCTGGTACAATATAGCCACACCTGCAAAGCAGGCTCGTCTCCTGCCACTGAAGCTAGTGTTTCATAAAGAAAAGTAGGCGCCCCCTTACAAAACTAATTCAATATGCTTCTACTGGAAGCTTTAGGATTTATTATGAGAAAACGTTTATGCCACTTCCCAAGATCTCAGCAGCCAGGCGCCAACATACGATACAAATCAGCGGTGACAAACAATCCCATCAAATCTTTCAAATTTAGCAGTGCTGCTTTTAAAGAAGCCAAGGTAAGCAGATTACTTAGTCCTGTTCTTGGTGTGGAAAGTCTATGCCCATGAACATCATGTAACATTCACAGCCATTCATCCAGTCAATTAGACGGTAAACGTTTATAGAAAAATCACATTATAAATGTTATAAAGTAGCATGACATCAATCATCTGAATGGCTATTACACTGCATCTTTTATGGCACTTACAGCTGTTTTTAAACTATTATAAAATAATTGTAGGTATCCTAGGAGTTGTTTGAAACTGCAAAGAAAAACAGCAAAGCCTAATAGGGATTGCTATAAGGGAAAACACAACCTCCAAGTCCCCAGAGTGGCTGTGCATATTGTAAAAATGAGAAGTTGCTTTTCATTATAGTATCAGCAGAACATCCTTCCAGATCAGGCTACTTCAAAACTACCCAAGACAGCAAGCCACTTGACATTAAAATGATCAGACATTTTGAAAAACAAAAAAAGGAAATTAGCAGGATCACTGCTTGCCTCACTCATTGCCCAACACAGTCCTCCAGTAACTGTCCACTCTGTAGTTTCTTGGCTTGAGTTTCTATTTTCTCACCTCTCTGTAAACACATGAAACCCCACAACTTTGAAGCCAGGCAGCAGCAAACGTTTAAAAAAGCCGTAATTTTATTTGTGTTTGGAGCAACCATGTCCTTAGCTTATTCTGCACAACTCTGGAAAGCCAAACACAAACTGCTAAAGCAATATACACAACGTGCTTCTTCAGGTTGGTCAGTCACTGCCATGTGAGAATTCATTTGGTTAGGGGGCAGACAATCTTGTAAAGGTCAGCTCAGAAGTTAGTCTCAACTCAGGAACAGAAAGAAGAAGTGAAGGACTGGATAAGGCTCATGATTAATCAGTCTCATGTTTGTAACACTTTAGGTGGACTAAGTCTACTGTAAGGTTAGTGACAGGCTAAGTTTGACTTTAGGGTAGTCAGTCTTGCCAGGAACATATGTAAAGAAAAAACAACAGAGCAGTCCAGTGAGAGGGTTAAAGTAAAATGGAGTGGAGGAGTGGCCTAGTGGTTGGGGCAAGGTACTTCAGGCCGGAAGGTCGGGGGTTCAAATCCCACTAGAGGACAGCAACCTTGGGCCGGAAGGACTGGGGTTTCTAGTCCCACAGGTGCTCCTTGTGGTCTTGGGCAAGCCACTTAACCCTCCATAGCCCATGTTCCCTATAAAATAGTTATCTCCAAGTTATAATGCCCTGTTCAATGTAATTTCAGTTTGTTCAATGTAAACCGCACTGATGCAGAATAGCACGGTATATAAGAGAATGTAAATAAATAAATAAAATAAAATTTCAGTCTAATATCTCCGGTATTAACCAGAGACTAACAGGATAGCATTAGCCAAGCTAGACCTGGCAGAAAAAGACAAACAAACCCATCTAGTTTGGCCAGCTATTCCTGTCCACACTTCTAATTGCCGACTATGGATGTGCTGCTGTTAGCAGGCCAGTACATAAAAAACAAGCAATAAGGTAGCATGGCTCATCCATTGGAAATTATGTAATCACTACAACATTTCTGTACCACACAAACACTGGGATCATAACCCCTAGAGAAATGTGGAGAATGAAGAGGTTGTGCTCACCTGGGACATTCGAGTTCCAACTCACAAAAAGCTCAATACCAGAAAACTGGACATAGTGGTAAAGGAGAAAAATACCAGAACGGCATTGCTAACAGAAGTGCCAGTACCAAGCAATTATTCCAGACGAAGAGACAAAAAATCCTAAATTACCAATAAATGCAATCAAAAACCTAGAAAATACAGCAGAAAGATACAGCAATATTCCAAACCATACTGGGCACTACTGGCCTGATTAAAAAGTATTTCTATGCACACCTCTGGCAAAATACAAGTTGTAAGACAAGTACTAACTTGAGAGACCGAAATCAGACCCAACATACCCTAGGCTCGGGTTCATTACCTGAACTACTTATCTCCTAGTTCCCTGTGGCCTTTCCCGATGGTGCCATGCTGCATCAACCCTGTACATAGTCCTTAGGGCACGCCATGTTGCTACAACTGTGCAGTGACATCCTGCTTATACGGTATATAGTTACCCCAGTTCTAAATCCAAGTTACATTAACCGTTCAATGTAACTGCAAAAAAGGCTTTCCCTGCTCTGTACAAAATGTTATCTGTAAACCACACTGATTTTAAAGAGAACGGTATATAAAAGCATTAAATAAAAATAAATAAAACCCATCATCATGAGGATGAACTTGGAATTAAAGATCAGGTTGGTCAGTAATGGAGGTGATGGGCTAGGCCTAGGAGATGAGATTAGCGTTGGATTTAAGGACAAGTAGTGGGTGGGGATGACTGTCTAGAAATCTAACAGGAAATATTTAGGCAGTGTGCCACAGCTTTTTGAAGTCCAAGAACACCTGTTAACAAAGATATTGTATGGCCCACCAACCCCCAGGGAACAGGCCATGTGGATATGGACAGGACTCATATGGCCAAAAGAGAAGTAAGAAGTTCTGAAAGCCCCCACCAGAGGCTGAGAGGACTCAAATGAAGTGCTGTATGCTCTATACAAAGCAGGGTCTGGCTATTCATGCTGCCTGCTAACTCGCACAGTCTGGGGCTACAGCTAATTTCTTTTTAAAATAGTATATTGTGCAAAACTGGGCAAGCCCATTATAGAGTTTTAAAACACTTTGTTACAATGTAAATAGCTGAGTTCAATGATGGAGTATGATGTAAACAACCTTGTTTCAAAAGGTAAAATCGAGCATTAGTGTAAACCACCTTGATTTAAGGAAAAGGTGGTATATAAATACTTTTAAATAAAAGTACGACCCACACAGGTGCACATTTAAGAGCATCACTGGTATCTCTTTTTTACTATGAAGTGCTAAGAGCAGAGCCCATGTGTTAAGGCAGTGGTGACCTTTTCATGGTATATGTGATCAGGGTTACATTTGGTTACTATTAGTAGTGTGGGCTCGACCCAGTGGGTAATGTAATATAACATAATTTGGATTTTACTACTCACCTTTCCAAACCCAACCTCAAGATGAGTTACAAGGAGAGAGTAGTATGGTTCCGCTGAAGTAAGGTGGTCTGCCAATAATGGAGGCAATGGGCTGGACCTGGCAAGTGATTTTAAGACCGATCAGTCTTGGGGAACTGTCGGGGTCCAGGTCAGTCAGTAAAGGTGGTGATGGACTAACCTGGCAGGCGAGGTTAAGGCTAGTCAGTGATGGAGATGACAGACTGGGCCGGGCAGGAAAGGGCGAGAGGTTAAGGTGCTGGGCTGGGCAGGGCAAGTGATGCTAGGTGACAGACTGGGCGCGGAGAGTGGCGCTAAGGTCGGGGTTCAGGTGGAAAGCTTCGGGTTCAGATCAGTCAGCAGTGATGGTTAGCGTCTGGGTTACGGTATCGGCCGCTGGTTCGGTTCCGGACAGCTCCGTTCCGCGTGAGATACGGTGCCGCCGAACCGCAGCGGCCTGGCCCGTCACCTGACAAGCTTTCCGGGGCAGCTGACAGGAAAGACCGCGGCTTCGGCCTCGCAGCCGAGCCTTCTCCCCGCCCCGAATTCAGCCGACGCCGCTCGGAACCCTCCAGTCTCACCCGTCATACCGGCGGCGGCCGCCGCAAACAGCACCAGCAAGAGAAGCCGCTCCATGACCGGCCGCGTCCCTTTCCCTGAGCGAGAGAGAAGCAGTGGCCGAACGAGACAGACCGGGAGAGGCGGGGTCGGGTGCCTTGGGGGAGGAGCCGACTCAGAGGTGGGAGAAAGAAAGAGGCGTGGTCGGTTGTCACGGAAGGGTCCGGCTCTAAGGGAGGAGGCGGAGCCGTTCTGGAGGGGAGGGGAAAGAGGCGGGGTCATCTCCCTTGGGGTGGCGCTGGCCGAGTGGGAGAAGGGGTGGGTGGAGCATGCAATGAGCATTGGACCAACGGGAGGTGGAGCGAGACGATTACGTCACAATCTCAGAAGCTCCTCCCAGCCGGATAGTAGTAGTAGCCGATGGGCTTCAGGGAGGGTTGCGGTGCAGTGACGACTCGGAACAGGCCTGGTCGGATCGACCTTTAGTTTGAGGCCGGGGAGGCGGCAGATTCAGCAGGCAAGAGATACCGCAATCCTCCTGCTAGCAAGATCCGGAAGATCAGCAGCGCTTGGGGGCAGGAAGGGATTGGTACCCGGGGGGGAACGCATCATCATATGGGCCATCTTCCTAAAATGTGGGGCCCCAGAGTAGTCAGCCAAAGTCGCCTTAAACTAGAGATGGCCTCTATCTGGTTTTGCCCCTTAGCATCCATAAGCTACAGTCAGACTCAAAGCCCCAATTTTCTATTGCAATTCAAGGGTAGATTCTGCAGCATTGGAAAATATGTGCACATTTGCCTATATTTACATAGAAAATGATAGCAGATAAATATGGCCTATTATTCAGTCTGCCTATCCATTAGAACTATTACCTACTACAATTCCTTCCTCACCCCAAAGAGATCCTCTATACTTGACCAGTGCTGTCTTGAATTTAGATACATTTCTCATCTCCATCAGCTCCACTGGGAGGCTGTTCCACACATCCGCCCCACTTCCCATAAATACATATTTCTGCAGCTAAAACCCAAGTCTATAGCCCCTTATTCCAGAGCTTCCTTTCGACTGGAAGAGGGCAACCTCCTGTGCATTTATACCATGCAGGTAATTAAATGTCTTCATCCTATTACCCCTCTTCCGCCTTTCCTCCAAAGTACACATATTGAGATCTTTAAGCCTATCTCCGGAGGAAGACCACTGACCATTTTTGTAGCAAGGGCTGGCCCAACCACTAGGCAAAAAGGCAGTCACCTAGGGGAGCAGCTTCTGAGGGGACAACAAAGAGCAGTTGCAGTTGCAGTTACAGTCAAATCAAAGCAATAGGTCCTGGCAGACATAAACTCAAAGAGTCATCAGTGTGTACTTTTACCTGTACCAAGGATTAGCAATATGCAGATTGTCTATTTCCCCATTGAAATCTTCCTCACTTTGTGTATATTTGCAAAATAAAGTTTAATATTTAAAAGCATGATGTCCAGATATGCATTTTTATAGAATTGTTCTGGGAGGGATGATGTTGAGATGATTACAATTGAGTTTACATATATAGTAACAGTAAATGATGGCAGATAAAGACCAGTATGGTCCATCTAGTCTGCCCAGTAAGATGTCAAGAGAAGGTGCACCTGCCGCTCCGTGCAGGCCACCCCTCCCCATGTCTTTGTTTTAGGGGTGAACCCACTGCTCTGTGTAGGACACTCCTGTGTGTTGAGAAATTAGTTAAGTTTATTTTTATTTTAACCTGTTGCTGTAAAGGGATCCACTGTGTCTGTCCCATGCCATTTTGAATTCTGTCACTGTATTTGCCCCCACCACTTCCATCGGGAGGGCATTCCAAGCATCCACCACCCTTTCAGTGAAAAAGTATTTCCTGACATTGCCTTTCAATTTACCCCCTTGCAGCTTCATGTTATGCCCTCTAGTTTTACAGCTTCCCCGTCTTTGGAAGAGGTTTGTTTGTTCATTAATACTCTAAGGGGTATGTTTACTAAACCGTCTTAATGTGTGCTCTGTGATGTTATCACGCGATAAGGTACCTTATCGCGTGATAATGGCGCTTTTTAAGGCGCACAGGTACCTTATCGCGCGATAACGCGCACAACGGCGCAAACAAGCGCTGAAGGCGGGGAAAAACTCCCAGAGGGCGGAGGAAGGCTCCCCAGGGGCAGAGAGAAGGAGTCAATGGGAGGGGAGAGGCTCTCTGCACACTAACGCTGTGAAATCCGAGGCTGAAAACTAACGCCAGTGAAACCCTGGCGTTAGAGCTGATTTAAAGGGAAGAGAAACCATTTCTGTCAGCAATGTACAGCAAAATCAGGGAAACCAACAAAAAAGTGATAAGTGTGATACATGTGCACGGAACAAAAGTGCAAATAAACATTGAAAATGACCCCAACAAAATATAACAAAAACATAACCAAGCTGGGCAATAGTGATATGAATGGGAAACATCAAAAAACACTCCCAAGAAAGCTCCAAAAAAAGGATATGAATTTTGGAAGGGTCTATGCTCCATCCCCATACAAGGTGAATGATCCCACAGTGAAATAGCGCTGATCAGGGTTTCCCTCTCCATTGGACAGGTTTCCTATGGCGTGCACATGTTCCACAACAGCAGGGCGGGCATGTCGGAATGGGCAACTGGACAGATGCTGGGAAAGGGGACACAGAGGGCTGCAGACGGCACATGCTGTGCTGCAGCTGGGCCACATTGCGGACTAGGGTGATGCCTAGGTGGCCCATAGGAATGCTGAAACAGTAGAGCAACCAGACAGCAACTGATGAGGGCCCAGCATGGGCACGAGTGTGCTTCCCACAGTGTCACGGGATAGTACCCAGCAGGTACCCCCAAGGGCACAGAACATTGGCAGGGAGTGCTGGGGGGAAGCGTGGACAGCTATGCAGGCACCCCTACCCCAGAACCTGCACCACAGGCAGCCGCCTACCCGCACAATGGATGGCCTGAGACTGCATTCCACCAGCAGCACCAGCAGACGGGCATGTCAGCAGGGTGGCAGAGGGGTACTGGTGGTGGAGGGGGCAGTGGCAGCTGCCCAGAGCAGACCGTGGCCTAGCCCTGCGTAGGTGGGTGCCATGGACTGCAACAGACAGGCCCTGTCTGATGAACAGTCATGGTATCCCCAGGGAATGCACTGTCTCTGTGGCAACACAGTGGTGCAGTGCACACAGCCAGTGTATTCAGGAGCAGAAGGTCACAGGTTCAAGTCCCAGCTGTGGTTCCTGCCAACCCAGCCCCCATATTTTACCCACTACTACAACGTGCTAATACAGACAGAACCTGTAGTGCAGATGACGTAGACATGCCCAAAACACCTACATTTTACCCTACAGAGCACAGACACCATAAACATGTGCATTACCTAGAGCAGAGTCTCCCAAATGCAGTCCTGGAGGGCCAAACACCATTCAGGTTCCATGCTGCCTCTAATAAATGTGGCTGTGCTGCATTGCTATGCACCGCCCCCATGGTATGCAGATGTATCTCATGCATATTCATTAGGGACAGCATGAAAGCCCGAACAGTGTTTGGCCCTCCAGGACTGGAGTTGGGAACCTCTGCCCTATAGCAGCGGCCAACAGGGGCAGACACACCTGCACCCACAGGCTTCATTATCCCAAGCCTCCTGGAGAGGCAGGATGTTGGGCCCTGCGTGCATCTCCCCATACTAGCACTTGCATACCTTAGCAATGCCACCCTAAACATGGGAAAACTGTACACAGCTATCAAAAGGTTGCTATGATAACTGACAGATAGCAATTCCTACGTTAAGCACAATTGGCTGATTGAGCTGCATCATAGCAACCTTTCTGATGTCTGTGGAGTGTGCCTCAGGTCTGGTGTCTGACAGAGTGACCCCAACAGTATTGCGTACCATAGGCATGCCTGCACTGTGCCCAGGACTGGTGTGGTGGCCAGGGCTCCCAAACACCTCTATAATTGCACAATGCTGGCATAGGTGTGTGGAGTGTGTGTCTGTCTATCCAGTGTGTGGTGGCTGCCAACACCCTCCACAGCCCACACTGCTAGCACTGTTACCAGTATTGGCCTGCCAATGTGCATAATGAGGAGCAAGGTACTGTGAGAATAGCCTGGATAGGGTGGCCTGGCCTGACCGCATCTGCACAGGGCATAGGGCAATGGCTCAGACATTGTAGTGCCCGGTACCACCTGCACGGACAGCATGGCCACAGCATGTCCTGCTGGGAGGTCACTCTTACCCTGACTGAGCAGTGACCATGGCATGGCTAGGTTCCCCCATAGTGCTATATAGCATTTCTCTCATGTGATATTTATGGGTCCCTTTTGGGGCCCAATCACTGACTTATCTGCTTGGTGTGTATGCTGACATCCCAGTTCTGGGTACATGCATCTCCTCCAGGACCATGCACTATGGACTAGCTAGTAGACTGTCTGCAGCTAGTATGTGTCTTGCTGGAACACCTTGCAGGGTGCAGTGGCTGGAGACTTGCTGCTGGCGAATGTCAGATAGTGGTGGGGGGCAGGTGAGCATTTCCAGGCCTACTGTCTGTCTGCTATTGCTTTATGGATGAGTACAGCTCTGCATTGCCTGCCCTGTAGGGTGTCTGTTTCCCCAGCAGGACTGGGGTTGCTGGTCCCCTCTACTGCTACCATTGCAGGGAGGTGGAATGTGGATCTATTGGTGGGTGATCCTGTTTCCCACCCTGAGCCCCAGAGGGTGGGTTGTGTGGTGGTACATATTCTGCTTATGGGTCCAAACACACCCCCCCCCCCTTCACCTACATCATGTAACCATGGCACCAACACAGGATATGCACTATTCTGGGTGCATCATAGCCCATAAGGGCTAGACATGACTGAGAAATACAACAGGACACAGATGTAATCTAGGTGTGTCTGCAGGACCTACCTATCACACACAGTAGCACTGATGGGGACCTGCAGCATGGCATATTTCAGCCATAAAAGGTGCTGTGGACCTGGTGCTGGGCGCCCCACCTCACCCTCAGGGTGAGCACAGTACCCGCACAATGTGACGGTCTGTGGCTACTCTGTGCCAGTACCACACACGGTCAGTTCCCCCTACCAGGCCGAGGTGCTGTGAGGGTGCATACCCCATCTTGTGCCCATCTGTCGACTGCTGATTTGCATGTGCAGTGCATCATGGGTATGGGTGGGTTAACCCTATCCTGGTAACCACAGCGGACAGTTTGTGTGGTGACATGCAGTCCTTCTGCAGCCAGCCAGGGGTTTGCTAGCAGCTGTAGCCCACTGGTTACTTCACTGCCTGTGAAACCAGAGGTCATGGGTTCAAACCCATGGTGGGATTATTTGATAGGCATTGTCTATTTGAGGCATTGTCTATTTTTAATGTACATTAGTGCTGCCAGCAACAACACTCTCCAAGTACTGTAACCTTAAGGTGCCTCATAAGGCGCCCCATAAGGCACCTTATAGGGTGCCCTATAGGGCACCTTATAGAGCGCTTTATAAGGCGCCCTATCAAGCGCCTTATAAGGTGCCCTATAGGGGACATTATAGGGTGCCTTGGCGGACAGTGCACTTTATAATGTAACCTATGGAGTGTGTTATGGGGTGCCTTATGCGGCACCTTAGGTTACGCCACCGTGAGGGTGTGTTTGCTGGCAGCACTAATTAAAATAAAAGTAACATGCCTCACAACTCACTACCTAAACGTAAAGGGTGCTGCCTCAGCCAGCCTTATGCATTAGGCACACTGGGGGATCAAACTCATGACCCCTGTATCATCAGTCAGTGTATTAACCATTGTGCTACACCTCTGTTTCTATGTTTGCATGTCTGGGCGCCTACTTAAGAGTACCGCGCGTTAACGCGCTTAGCGGCGCTTTGCCCGATAATGTGCGCAGCAGCGCACATTATCGCGCGCTGATCCCATTTTGCTACTTTAAGACTGAAACGCCCACTCCTTTTATGGCAGCTTGCACACTATCGCCGGGCGCACGTTAAGACGGTTTAGTAAACATACCCCTAAGTATTTGAAGGTCTAAATCATATCTTCCCTGTCCCTTCTCTCCTCCAGAGTGTACATATTTAGGTCTTCAAGTCTCTTCTCATAAAGCTTCTGACGCAGGCTCCAAATCATTTTGGTCACCTTCCTCTGAACAGTTTCCAGTCTTTTTATATCATTTGCAAGATATGGTCTCCAAAACTGAACACAGTATTCCAAGTGAGGCCTCACCAGTGACTTATACAGTGGCATTAGTACCTCTTCCTTTCTGCTGGTAATTCCTCTTTGTATGCAACCCAACATCCTCCTGGCCTTTGCCACCGCCTTGTCGCACTGTTTTGCCATCTTGAGATCTGCAGAAATAATCACACCAAGGTCCTTCTCCTGGTCCGTGCACACCAATCTCTCTCCCCCTATCGCGTACATTTCACCTGGATTTCTGCTTCCCAAGTGCATGACACTGCACTTCATTGCATTAAATCTTAACTGCCAAGCATTAGACCATTCTTCCAGCTTTTGTAGATCTTTCCTCATGTTATCCACTCCCTCAGGGGAGTCCACTCTGTTGCAAATTTTCATGTTATCTGCAAAAAGACAGACTTTCCATGCAGTCCTTCAGCAATATCACTCACAAATACATTGAACAGTTTAATAATCAAAATCTTGAAGAGGAAGTCACTAGGGGTCAAGCTAATTGTGAGGGATGCAAAGTTGAAGTTTTGCCTAGGGTGCTTATGTTCTTATATGCCTAATCCCTAGCAGCAGCCCAGTTTAAGGCTGCCCTCTGGGCCAACTCCATCCTGTTTATATCCTTTTGAAGGTGCGGTCTCCAGAATTGTACATGGTTCTCCAACTGAGGTCTCACTAGAGACATATACAAAGGCACCATCGCCTCTTTTTTTCTTGCTAGCCATTCCTCTCCCTTTGCAATCATTCTTTTGGCTTTTTCTATCTGTTTGGCCACTTTTAAATCATCTGATAGGATCACGCCCAGGTCCTCTTTTGTGCATTGAAGTACTTCACACTCTATACTGCACCATTTCCTTGTGTTTTTGCAGCCCAAATGCATGACTGTGCATGTTTTTATCATTAAATCTTTTCTGCCAAATTCTCAACCATTCTTCAAGCTTTGCTAGATCCCTCCTCATGCTATCCACACTTCCCCGTAAGAGCCCCATTCCGGGGAGAGGGACATCCAGACGTCCCTGCTGAAGACAGGGCCGTTAGGACCCGATTCCGGTCTGCGGGAACAAAACAGGATGGTCCCGAATGCCCCCTCCACTTGTGGGGACATCCTCCCCGCAGGCACCCCGGCATCCGTGGCTCCGGCCCCCCAAATCCCCGCTGCCCGACCCACGACTGGCCTCCTGCAGCCTGGATCAGGTGGTGGGGACCCCCTGCTCCTGGCCCTTTCCCCGGGGATGGCTCCCCTGCCCCGATCTGGCAAAGTGTGCTGCCTATACCACCTCTGAGGTGGTATAAGCAGTATGTCTCAGCAGGCCTGGCAGTACGTATAGGGCCATGACCTGCGTGCTGCTGGGCTGGCCCAGCCTCGCTCCACCCCGATCCCACCCCCTGCCAGATCTCCCTATCCTGATGCACAGGACGTATAGGGAGAGCCAATGGGAGAATAGGGTACAGGTGGCTGCACCTGCAGCCCCACAACCCGCATTCAAGAATGCGTCTATGCTGTCATAGCTTTTGGAATCATTCAGAAAGAGACATACGTTTCCCGACAGACTGACTGCAATATCACTTGCAAAACTATTTCTACTTGATAATGACAGAATTGCTAGAGAAAACCTTTACAGGACTTGAAAACAACTACCTCTCCTTTGGATCCATTTATGACCAGATGGTAAAACATTATCGCAAACCTCAATACTACCACCTCCCCCCTTGACCCCTGTCCAGCCTCCTGGATCAAAATCACTAAGCCAGATCTCATCCCAACCATTCTATCCATAGTACAGACGTCGCTATCACTGGGCTACATGTCGAAGGCCCTCAAGCAGGCCTTCATTGGGTTTCTAATAAAAACTCCTATGTCACCGTCGTCATACAGACCCATCTCTAGTATTCCCACCCTTGCCAAAATTTTCAAAAAAAGTGGTGCAGCTGCAGACACAGGACTACAATGACTCCCACACCCCCCTCGATCAACACCAGCATTACTTCAAAACATTTCATAGTATGGAACCCTACTGACCTCCCTCCTGGATACCCTAATCAAAAGTACCGAAAAAACATGCAAGGCTTCATTCTCATTTTCCTCGAAGTTTCTGCAGCCTTTGATTCCGTTATCCATGAGCATCTCCTATCACGTCTCCATGAAATCAGCCTCTGAGGAACAACATTGCAGTGGTTCCAGTTAGGGCCGTACCAAACCATAAATGCACCAGGTGTGACTTGCACATCTGGCGCCTCCCCCCCCCCTTCCCCAGTTTGTCCACATCTCCCCATCTTACCTCCATGTCTCCAGTTGGCTCCCCACCTGGCTTGCCCTTGCTCCGCCGCTTTTAGGGTTCCCGTGGTGGTGGTGGCAGCAGCGAGACCTCCAATTGGAAAAAAAATACACATGGGTGTCTCTGACTCTGTGCTTGCATGCTGGTCTGATCCCCCTCCTCCGATGTATGCTCGTGTCAGAGGATGGAGGGACCAGACCAGCCATTCAAATGTGGAGTTGCAAAGGCTGGACCAGCCGCCACCAAGGGAACCCTAAAAGTGGTGGTGGAGCAAGAGCAGGCAGAGTGGGGGGAGACCGATGCCGGCATCCCCAAATGCACCCCAATTATTTTGCTTCCTGTGCAGCTGCACCGTTCGCACAGAGCTAAGTACGGTGCTGGTTCCAATCCTACCTTGATGACTGCTATCAACAAGTTAAAGTAGGAATGGAAAGCTCTAACCCATTCAAACCATGTGAAGGCTTACCTCAAGGCTCCACCTTATCCTCCCTGCTGGTCAACATTTTTATCCAACCACTATGTAACATAATCTCTAACCATAACATCCTCTATCATCTGTATGCCAATGACATCTTAATCTACTCATCTTTCATCAATAGTAACCCAGACCATTCCACGATAGGACAATGCCCGAGGCTATAATCCAATGGCTCAACCATCATAACATGTACATTAATCCCAACAAAACAAAAGTCCTCCATATAACCAAGAGCTTCACATTCTCTTCCCCAAGAACAGTAAATCTGGCCAACATAACAGTACAAGTGAAAGACAAAGTAAAATATCTCTGCATAATACTTGACCAAAACCTAAGCTTTGTCAGACGGCTGCCTGGGTGAGAATCCTCACAGTCTTGGCAAGTGCATATATCTATATGATTTGCAAGGGATTGTGGGCAATGCAGTTCATTCACACCAGACACAGCTGCTGACAATAATTAGTTGTGCTTTTGGGTAAAGCCAATAAGATATTTATTTATGGGGTTATTTCTCCCAACACAGATATGCTTGGTAGCACATAAATCAGGTTACTTGCTTTCAGTGTTAAACTTGAAAAAACAAAGTCAAAATCAGGAAAACAACATTTTAACTTATCAGGCATTAGCTAATGTTTTCTTAGCATATATCAAACAACAAACGAAAAGCCACAAAGAAAGAAAAAAACTGTTCTTTTCAGGTTAACTTCTGATAACTTCCCACATAGATTCAGAAGTGATTCTCTCCTAGCTCACAAGCAATTAGGTAAGGCTCAATTGCTAGCAGTTATCCAGCTGAAACCCCTTAGCTGGCTTGCTTTCTACTGTGTGGGTCAAATCCTGCTTCAGGAGCTTTTCTGAGTAGATTAAAGAACAAGTTTGTATTTCTTTGTGATGGTTGCTGTACTTTATAACAGAAAATCACCAAAGGAGTTTGGACAGAGAGCAGTCCATATAAACACATTCTTCATCTGCAATCATTCCCCCTTCTTCAACAAGCATGGGTTCAATATCATGGATTGGCACAGATGAATCTCTCAATGGAGCACTTTCAGGAGAATACTTGTTTCCCTGCTGTCTTTCAAGGTTATAGCTAGGGCATAGATCAGTGTTCATACCTGAGCTTCCATTGCTGTTAGAGTTCCTCTCTATATAGCCTGGCCAGTATGTAGTCCAGTTCTTATGTCCAGCCTTCCAATCCAGATCCCTGGACACTGGATCTCTCTTCACATACCTTCTGGCACAGGTCTTAGGGTCCCTTCCACGTGCAGCCGTCTCCCTCACAGGTAGCGTCTGGAGTTTCCTAGCTCTGCAGCACCATTCCTCTGGCTTTCCCCAGTCCAATGGTGTATGCTGGCCCTTGAAATGCCTCCCAGTATACGTACTGCTCTGGACTCTTCTAGACCTCTCAAAGGCTTTTCTCTTCCTTCTTCCAAAGGGTTTCTTTCCTTCTCTGTCCGTCCGGTTTGGCTTCTGCTTCTGATGATCCTTCAGATGAAACTGATGATCAAGCTCAAGCTGATTCTCAGGATAATGAGGATAATTCTCTGTAGAATAAACTCTACCTTTATTCTGCCTAGATGAGTGCTCCCCCCTAATACAGCGCAGCTGTGCTGAATCAGGCCCTGCCCTTTGAGATGAGTGCTTAGGGATTACCTCATAGCCCTCCTGATTGAACACACGTTTCCCCACTTCAGCTCCTCTAATGGCTGTTGGAAACCTGGTGCATTCTGGGACTGGTAGTCTTTTATGGGAAAATTCTGTTTTCTTATTTCTACCAGAACTGACAGGTTGCTTGTTCAGAGTCACTTCACCTTTTCTATAGCTCCTTCCTGAGCTATGATAAGCTTCCTTATCACAGCTTCCATGCCCATATCAAACAGGTTACAAGGTCTGCATACTTCAGAATGAAAACTGTACAAAACCTTTGCCACTTATTGGAACAGAACAACTTCAGAAACATCTGTCAAGCCCTCATCACTCTGATATTTGACTATGCAAACATCATCTACCAGGGGCTCCCTAAAACCACTTTACTCCCCTTACAACTCGCCCAGAACACAGTGACCAGAATTATCACAGGCATTACTTGACGAGCATACATTATCCCCGTACTAAAGTAGCTCCACTGGCTACCCATCTACATGAGAGTTAAGTACAAAGTCTCCCTAACCATCTTTAAGATCCTCCATAACCTATCAGCAACTATCCTTCGGCCTCTCATTCATAAACCACTCAACAATAGAACAAGGAGAAAGTCTAACCAGAACCTATTGTCATTCCCTGCCTCATTCTCTCAATCCAATTTCTCCACCTGCAGCAGAGCCTTCTCCCTCTACGCACCCACTATATAGAACTCCCTCACTTCGAGAGGAGGAGGGAGGAGTGGTCTATTGGTTGGGGCAAGTTACCTCAGGCCAGAGGCTCAAATCCCACTAGAGGACAGCAACCTTGGACCAGAAGGACTGGGGTTTCTAGTCCCACAGGTGCTCCTTGTGGCCTTGGGCAATCCACTTAACCCTCTGTTGCCTCAGGTACAAAAACACAGATTGCGAGCCCTGGAAAAATATATATACAGTACCTGAATGTACACCACTTTGACTGGTAGAAAAGAAGTATATAAGCCGAGTTAAATAAATAAATACAATCTTTAACAGACATTAGGCAATTTCGTCACAAACTATCATAAAGAATACAATTATTCAGCATGTAGATAGTCATGGCTTAATGGGAGACAGCCAACATGGCTTTAGACAAGGCAGATCTTGTCTTACTAATTCTGTTATGTTCTTTTGAAGGTGTGAATAAACAGGCAGACAAAGTCAGTTGATATAGTGTATCTGGACTTTCAGAAAGCCTTTGACAAGGTCCCTCATCAGAAACTTTTGGCAAAACTAAAGAAAACCGCTTTGACCCGGAGAAAAGCAGGATATAAATACAGTTAAATAAATAAAATAAAGAGTCTTGGGATAGGAGGCAGTGTACTACTGTGGATCAGGAACTGGTTAAAAGATAAAAAGCAGAGTGTAGGGCTAAATGGCCAATTTTCCCAATGGAGAAAGGTGAATAGTGGTGTACCCCAGGGATCTGTGCTGGGTCTGCTGCTTTTTGACAACCCAAGAGGATTGTGGAAAATTGCAACAGGATCTTGATAAATTGGAAGATGGCACATCAAAATGGCAGATGAAATTTAATGTGGACAAGTGCAAAGTTATACACCTAGGGAAAAACAACCCAAACTATGGTTACACGATGCAAGGTTCCACATTGGGAACCACCACCCAGGAAAAAGATTTAGGCGTCATTGTGGATAACATGTTAAAACCTTCCGCCCAGTGTGCAGCGGCGGCCAAGAGAGCAAATAGAAATAACACTTATTAAAAGAGGGCTGCTACACAGTACCCTGTCCTGTGCTGCTAAGGTAAGCTGTGATTTGATTTAAATTACAGCTCTTTGCTGCTGCTAGGCTCTGGCTTATTATGAAGTTTAAACTACAAGTTCTCTGCTGGGTTCCAAAGTTAACCAGAAAGCTCTCTTCTGTGTTTTAGATTTAAGCTTAAACTGCTGCTACTAGGCCCTGACTGATTTAACAAAAAACACTGGCTTCACAGATTAATTAGCTTTAATACAAAGAGGTCCTTTCAGACAATTCCCAGAAATATATACTCACAATTGCAGATCTCTCTCCAGAGGTAGCAGTCACTTGTTCTAGTCCTTCAAGACTGAGGATCACAGAGCTCTGGTTGAGCTATTTATGCCTGTGCTGCTGATATAAGCTGTGACCAACTTCCTGGGTGATTAACAGTCCTTGCTTGACTAGAAGGAGTCTTTCGACCTGCCACCTGGTGTTAACACCTATTGAAAAGGTTTCACAGATCTCTTGCCTCTAGGTAGAAGGCCTCTTTGTAAGGTTCGCTAGAAGACTTTATTTGTGCTCAAAGAGTATTGACCCTGTTTTGACTTTTATGCTAAGTTATATTCTGATTTGATTAAAATTAGAGCTCTTTGCTGCTGCTAGGCACTGACTTATTATGAAATTTAAACTACAAGCTCTCTGCTGGGTTCCAAATTTATCCAGAAAGCTCTTCTGTGTTTTAAATTTAAACTTAAACTGCTGCTACTAGGCCCTGACTGATTTAACACTGGCTTCACAATTCCCAGCAGTATATACTACAAGCTCTCTGTTGGGTTCCAAAGTTAACCAGAAAGTTCTCTTCTGTGTTTTAAATTTAAAATTAAACTGTTGCTACTAGGCTCTGACTGATTTAACAAAAAACACTGGCTTCACAATTCCCAGCAGTATATACTACAAGCTCTCTGCTGGGTTCCAAAGTTAAACATAAAGCTCTCTTCTGTGTTTTATATTTAAACTAAAAGTACTTTGCTGATACTAGGCCCTGAGTGACTATTAAATTTCAACTACAAGCTCTCTGCTGGGTTCCAAATTTAACCAGAAAGCTCTCTTCTGTGTTTTATATTTAAACTAAAAGTACTTTGCTGATACTAGGCCCTGAGTGACTATTAAATTTAAACTACAAGCTCTCTGCTGGGTTCCAAATTTAACCAGAAAGCTCTTCTGTGTTTTAAATTTAAACTTAAACTGCTGCTACTAGGCCCTGACTGATTTAACAAAAAACACTGGCTTCACAGATTAATTAGCTTTAATACAAAGAAGTCCTTTCAGACAATTCCCAGAAGTATATACTCACAATTGCAGATCTCTCTCCAGAGGTAGCAGTCACTTGTTCTAGTCCTACAAGACTGAGGATCACAGAGCTCTGGTTGAGCTATTTATGCCTGTGCTGCTGATATAAGCTGTGACCAACCTCCTGGGTGATTAACAGTCCTTGCTTGACTAGAAGGAGTCTTTGAAAATGGCCTTTCGACCTGCCACCTGGTGTTAACACCTATTGAAAAGGTTTCACAGGTCTCTTGCCTCTAGGTAGAAGGCCTCTTTGTAAGGGTCTCTAGAAGACTTTATTTGTGCTCAAAGAGTACTGACCCTGTTTTGCCTTTTATGCTGTTATATTCTGATTTGATTAAAATTACAGCTCTTTGCTGATGCTAGGCTCTGACTTATTATGAAATTTAAACTACAAGCTCTCTGCTGCATTCCAAATTTAACCAGAAAGCTCTTCTGTGTTTTAAATTTAAACTTAAACTGCTGCTACTAGGCCCTGACTGATTTAACACTGGCTTCACAATTCCCAGCAATATATATTACAAGCTCTCTGTTGGGTTCCAAAGTTAACCAGAAAGCTCTCTTCTGTGTTTTAAATTTAAAATTAAACTGCTGCTACTAGGCCCTGACTGATTTAACAAAAAACACTGGCTTCACAATTCCCAGTAGTATATACTACAAGCTCTCTGCTGGGTTCCAAAGTTAACCAGAAAGCTCTCTTCTGTGTTTTAAATTTAAAATTAAACTGCTGCTACTAGGCCCTGACTGATTTAACAAAAAACACTGGCTTCACAATTCCCAGCAGTATATACTATAAGCTCTCTGCTGGGTTCCAAAGTTAACCAGAAAGCTCTCTTCTGTGTTTTCAATTTAAACTAAAAGTACTTTGCTGATAGTAGGCTCTGAGTGACTATTAAATTTAAACTACAAGCTCTCTGCTGGGTTCCAAATTTAACCAGAAAGCTCTTCTGTGTTTTAAATTTAAACTTAAACTGCTGCTACTACGCCCTGACTGATCTAACAAAAAACACTGGCTTCACAATTCCCAGAAGTATATTCTTCAAGCTCTCTGCTGGGTTCCAAAGGTAACCAGAAAGCTCTCTTCTGTGTTTTAAATTTAAACTAAAAGTACTTTGCTGATACTAGGCCCTGAGTTACTATTAAATTTAAACTACTCAAGACTTCCGGTGACATGGTGGGCTAGGGAAGACGTGTCTTTCTTGGCTCCGGAGCCCATCCTCCCCCCTGCCTCCATAACTTGCCTGATCAACTTGATCTTGCTTGGCTTCATTTGGGAGCACTTTAACTGCCGGCGGGGAGAATTGCGGCTTGTGCAAGATTGGCCGGGAAGCCTATGGCGGCGAAATTCTCCAGGTGCGAAAAGCCCCGAGGAACGGAAGCTAAAATGGCGGATGGCGACCTGGCTGCCCCGGGCATAATGGTGGAGGAGGTGTCCAAGGCCGTGGTTCTTGCTTTGGAAGAGCGCTTGGGGGGCCTGGCTACACAGATGGCTGCGGTGGCGCAAGCGGTTACGGACTGGAGGATGTGCAGTCCCAGGCCGAGGCCCGGATCCAGAAATTGGAGGAGGCCTTGTTAAAACAAACGGACAAACTCGAAGACCTTGAAAACAGGAGCCGGAGGAACAATTTGCGATTTATTGGTATTGGAGAGTCAGTGTTGGAGAAGGACTTACGACGCTACTTAGAACAGTGGCTACCTGCAAATTTACCGCTGGGGGAGGAGCTGGGGGCGATTGTTTTGGAAAGAGCGCACCGGCTGGGACCCCTCCGGGCTGGAGACAATTGACCCCGAGCAGTCATTGCCCGCTTTCTAAATGCAGCTCAAAAGGAAGGGGTTCTGCGTGCGGCGCGTCAGCAGCGGCGAACCGGGGAGAACAATTGCAGAGTTCTCATCTTTCAGGATTACTCAGCGGGTGTTTCGCAGCATCAGAGGGCCTATAAAGACGTGTGCAGCCGGCTGGTGGAAAAAGGTCTGCGCTTCACGTTGGCCTACCCTGCGCGTCTGCGAATGGATTGTGATGGAAGTCAGCGCCTCTTTGCGACGCCGGAGGAGGCTATGGCATTTTGTGACCAACGCGGGTGACTCTTGTGCCAATAGAACTGGATCTGTTGCCTTCGGGTGAGACTCTGGGGGCTGGTAACCTGGTCTAGAGGGGAGCCCCAGTATCAGGGGTGATTCGTGGCCTGGAGACGGGAGGGAGATGGACATATCTGCCCGCTCGGCCTACCACAGCCCCTTGGACTGCCGTTTGCAGGGACTTAGTATAAGTTACTGTTATTATGTTACCATGTATTAAGTATGTTAAAAGTTTTTGGTAGTGCCAATGAGGGAGGTCTATGGTTGGGTGATTGCACTTGTTCGAGGGGGGGGCTGTAGGTTCTCAACGAAAGGAATTGGGAGCGTTGGTTACAAGGGGTGGGGGAGCGGGGTGGTTACTTTTCTATTACCAGCCATGTGGTTTGTTTCCGTGGGTAGTTCAGCTGTGTGGGGGGATAAAAAGGGCTGGCAGGTATCCCTTGGACTGCCGTTTGCAGGGCCTTAGTACAAGTTACTGTTATTATGTTACCGCGTGCTAATTGTTTTAAAAGTACTTGGTAGTGTCAAAGAGGGGGGTCTCTGGCTGGGTAATTGCACTTGTTAGAGGGGGGGAGCTGTAGGTTCTCAATGAAAGTAATTGGGAGCATTTGCAAAAAGGGGTGGGGGAGCGGGGTGGTTACTTTCTACTAAAGGCCATGTGGTTTGTTTTTCGCGGGCAGTTCGGATGTGTCGGGGGGAAAAGGGCTGGAAGGCATCCCATAAGTTGTCAAGGGAAGCAGTGGCAACGATTGTTGGCCGGGGGGGGGGGGGGGGGGTTGGGTTCTGCATGTGCCGGATTTAATGGAGGGGCCACATTAACGGGGCCGCGGGGTGGGAGCTGTTGGAGGGGAGGATAGATTGATACTTGGTGGGGGGCGGGGAGCTCGGGGGGAAGGGGACGGGTTGCAGGTTTGGGATGTCACATACAGGAGGAAGAACGGCTTGCTTGCTTTGGAGGAGTGGATGTATATGGTCAGTGAGTGTGCTTGGGGACTTGTGAGGATGATTTGGTTGGAGAGGGAGGGGCCCCTAGGCTGGGGGGGGGGGGCTTCGCCTCCGTTTTGCTATGGAATCTTATTGTCTGGCGGGATGGATTGTGAAGTCTAATGGGTAGCACTACTAAAATTGCCTCTTGGAATGTATGTGGACTGGGGTCCCCGGTTAAACGTTACAAGGTAATGCAACAACTAAAACGCAAGCAAATAGGGGTTATTTTCTTACAGGAAACTCATCTAACAGATATTGAACATGGCAAGTTAGGTAGGGGACACATTGCTAAGGTCTACGGGGCCCAGGCAGTTGGAAAAAAACGGGGAGTGGTAATATTGATTTCTAAAAATGTGGGTTGGGTGGAGGAAAGAGTGGAAACTGATTCGGAGGGCAGGTATGTTATGCTTTGGGGTACATTGGATGGTATTAAAGTGGTGCTGTGCAATGTCTATGCGCCTAATGTTTATGAGGCCCGGTTCTATCAACAGTTGACCCAACTGCTTGCGAAGACTGTTGGTCATCAAGTTATCATGGGAGGAGACTTCAATGCAGTGTTAGACGAAAATTTGGACAGGTCGGGGCGGTCGGGCAACAGGGATTTGCGGAGTGTGCGGAGAATCCTGGGGTTATGTGAGGCGCATGGCCTGATGGATGTTTGGCGGGTGGTGCACCCGGGAGATCGAGAGTACACTCATATGTCTCGGGGTCATGGAACCTGGTCACGAATAGATTATTTTCTGATCTCTGACTCACTGTTTGGTCGGGTCTCTAAAGTGGATGTGGGGCCAGCCATTATCTCGGATCATGCCATGGTCATTCTGGAGCTACATCGGAGGGCTCTCCATCGTACTGGGTTGTGGCGATATCCGTTGGAGCTGTGCAGGGATGCTCAGTTTGAGGGTTACTTGCGCGACAAATGGGAGGTCTATACAAGCCTCAATGCGGGCCCGGACGTTAATCCAACTCTATTTTGGGAGGCAGGGAAGGCCGTGCTCCGGGGAGAGATTATTAGCTATTTGAGCGCGAAGCGCAAACGGATGAATCAGTGCATTGTCACGTTGGAGCGCGAACTTGGAAAGGCGCATAGGAGGTTGGTGTTGACTGGGAGTGCGGGGGATAAGACTCGCATGCAGGAGCTACAAACGGAGTTGGAAACGCTGTTACATCAGCGAGCTCAAAAATCGCTGATGTATTATCGGTATCAACTCTACCAACATGGGAATCGGGCGGGAAGATTGCTATCATCTTTGATTCGGCCGGAGGGTGGCCCTAGACGTATCGGGGTCATTCGACATCCGGATGGGACTTTGAGGAGAGGTGAGGGGGACATTGCTGAGATTTTTACTGAATATTTTCAGCAACTCTATGGTGGGGAGGGGGGGAAAGAGGAGTTGGGCCGGGCGTTTTTGGAGGGCTGTTCGTTGCCTACCCTAACTGCGGAGAATCTACAGGTTTTAAACCAGCCTGTTTCCCCGCATGAGGTTCACCTGGGCATCAAAGCCCTGAAGCGGGGTCGGGCCCCGGGACTGGATGGGCTCCGGAGTGAGTTCTATAAAATCTTAGGGGATAAGGTAGGGGTTCCTCTGGCGGAGTATTTTGGTGACCTTGTACAGCGTGGTTGCTTTCCCTATGAGGCCAATAAGGCCCTGGTTACTATCTTGCCGAAACCGGGGAGGGACCCACTACTACCCAGTTCCTATAGGCCCATTTCTCTGCTGAACGTAGATATCAAAATTCTGGCCAAGATTATGGCTGACAGGCTAGCGGAGTTCTTGCCTCCATTAGTTCATAAGGATCAGGTGGGTTTTGTGCGGGGGCGGCATGCAGCGTACAGTCTGCCCCGCATTATGATCTCTCTGTGTGCAGGGCGAATGGCTCGTCGGGGCTCTATGTTAATTAGCTTCGACGCGGAAAAAGCGTTCGACAGGGTCGACTGGGGGTTTATGTATCAGGTGCTGGACGGTATGGGTTTCGCGGGTTTTTTTGTGAATGTAGTACGGCTCTTATATGCTGATCCCCGAGGAGCCATTTTGGTTAATGGCACTATGTCGCCCGAGTTCCGCATTGGGAAAGGGACTCGGCAGGGTTGCCCTCTGTCCCCACTGCTATTTGTTTTAACCCTGGAGCCGCTATTGATCCAAATCCGGTCTAGTGTACAGTTTCGGGGTGTAGCAGTGGGCCAGACAGAATTTCGTGTGGCGGCCTTTGCAGACGACTTGCTTCTGCATATTGCGGACCCCCAGGAAGGCTTGCCTCGGCTATTAGAATTGGTTAGAGCTTATGGGGTGCCCTCGGGTTTCCGCCTAAACCTGGATAAATCTGAGGCCTTGTTGGTAGGGGAGGCGGCGTCCACTGGGTGGTTGGGCGACTTCCCTTTGAAATGGGCAGAGGGGAAGTTTAAGTATTTGGGCATTCACTTGCCTGCCAAGTTGGAAGATCTATATCAGCTGAATGTTAAAAAGATACTGACGGAGTTGACTCTCAGTGTGGATAAATGGAGGGATTTGCCGTTGTCCTTGGGTGGTCGTATTGCATTATATAAGATGGCTTTGTTTCCCAAAATGTTGTATGTGCTTCAGACTCTCCCCTTGTGGCTAAAACGTTCTGATATTAGGAAAATGGACAGAGTGGTCAACCAGTTGCTTTGGAAGGGGAAGAGGCCCCGGGTCTCTTTGGATGTTTTGCGGCAACCTTGGGACAGAGGGGGTATGGGACTCCCTGATCCTCGGAGGTATAACGTAGCCTGCCTTCTGAGACATGCAGGGGATTGGATATGGGAGCTGGGGGTGTTCACTCCGATTGCAATGCTTCGGGAGCTGGTGCGGCCCTGGAATCTCCGATATTTGCTGCATGTGAAAGCGCTTAAAGGGATTGGATCCGATACACGCCGACTGCTGGTGGAGCCCATTCGTATGGCCTGGAGGCACTTCTGTAAGGCCAAGGGCTTCCTGGTTAATTACTCTCCCTATCTCCCGCTACAAGGGAATGGGGATTTCTTTCCTGGTACATCTGGGGGAAGCTTTGTTAGATGGAAGCAGCTTGGCATAGTCAATTTGGAGCATCTGATCACCGATGAGGGGAACTTGGAATCTTTTGCTCTTTTAAGTCAGCGTTACTCTTTGGGTGGTCGAGATGTGTTCCCTTATGCTCAAATTCGAAGTTATGTACGTAGTATACCTCCTGACGCATTGCGGGGGGCAGTTAGTACTGGGATTGAGGAAGGTTTGATGGGGGGAGATCTGGGGACAGGAGTGGCTTGGTTACACAAAATGTTGTGGGAGTTGGAGCCGCCGCCCACGTTGGAGGACCTTGCTTGGGCTTGGACCCGGGAGTTGGGGGAGGTGGTAGCGGGGGAGGGGGTTCTGCGGAGCTTGGCCAGCACCCCGAAGTTGAGTGTGCTGGTACGACATAGAGATATGCACTATAAACTGCTACGACGTTTATACTTTGCACCATTGCGGGCCTGGAGGGCGGGCATTAGTGACTCCCATTGTTGCCCTTGGTGTGGAGAGTGCAGAGCCACGCTCGGCCATATGTTCTGGCTTTGTGCCCGGGTTCAGGTCTTCTGGGGGAAGGTGTACTTACCTGGCGGGGTGTGCGCCCTCGTGCATGCCATTCACAGCGCAGAATTTGGTGCTGGACATTTGGGATGTTCCAGGGGAGGCGGGAGTGGGGGAGGTGGTGTGGCAGTGGCTGCGTTTGGTGTTGGTGATTGCTCGTGGGTCTATTTTGCAGAGATGGATGGATGCCCGGGGACCCACCTATGGGCTTTGGAGGGGGAGTCTGCATGCGGTGTTGTTGATGGAGAAGCGTCGAGCGAGTGGTCATCCGCGGAGATGGCAGAGATTCTTAGAGGGGTGGGGGCCCCACTTACAATTACTACCCAGTGGCACGCGCACTCGGATATTGAGCGAAGGCTAGTTGATCCCCGGGGGGTTGGTATCTTCCCCTCTATCTCCTTTCTTACCTCCTCGCTCTTTTCTCTTCCTTTCTTCTATATTATTTCCTCTTCCTACTTCCTCTTTTCCTTTTTCTTCTTTTCTTTCTGTTTTCTTTCCTTCATTCTTTCTTCTTTTTCTTCTTCCTCCTCCTATGTTGAGGACGGATTTGATGGCTGTTGCAGCCGGTATGGTGGGGTGGGGGGGAGGGTGCTGGGGTGGGGGGGGGGGGAGGGATGGGGGATGAAGGGGGGATGAAGGGGGAGCTTTTCTTGCTACAAACGTTTTGGTTCTTGAATGGCGGGGCTTTGTCTGCGGTGGGTGGCTTGAGGCAAGTGGATGGGCACTGACGTTCTGCATACTATATTTTGCCTCTGTACTTTTTTGAATGTGGTATGGACTGTGCTCATGTAGGTTGTTGTTTTGTGTTTGTGTATTGACAATACTCCATGCCTTCTGCCCTGTCCTGTTGCTAATTTGGATTGATAATAAAAAAATATTTAAACATAAATTTAAACTACAAGCTCTCTGCTGGGTTCCAAAGTTAACCAGAAAGCTCTCTTCTGTGTTTTAAGTTTAAACTGCTGCTACTAGGCCCTGACTGATTTAACAAAAAACACTGGCTTCACAGATTAATTAGCTTTAATACAAAGAAGTCCTTTCAGACAATTCCCAGAAGTATATACTCACAATTGCAGATCTCTCTCCAGAAGTAGCAGTCGCTTTTTCTAGTCCTTCAAGACTGAGGATCACAGAGCTCTGGTTGAGCTATTTATGCCTGTGCTGCTGAGGTAAGCTGTTACCAACTTTCTGCGTGATTAACAGTCCTTGCTTAGATAGAAGGAGTTTTTCAAAATGGCCTTTTGACCTGCCACCTGGTGTTAACACCTATTGAAAAGGCTTCACAGGTCTCTTGCCTCCTAGGTAGAAGGCCTCTTTGTAAGGGTCTCTAGAAGACTTTATTTGTGCTCAAAGAGTACTGACCCTGATTTGCCTTTTATGCTAAGTTATATTCTGATTTGATTAAATTTACAGCTCTTTGCTGCTGCTAGGCTCTGACTTATTATGAAATTTAAACTACAAGCTCTCTGCTGGGTTCCAAATTTAACCAGAAAGCTCTTCTGTGTTTTAAATTTAAACTTAAACTGCTGCTACTAGGCCCTGACTGATTTAACAAAAAACACTGGCTTCACAATTCCCAGAAGTATATACTACAAGCTCTCTGCTGGGTTCCAAAGTTAACCAGAAAGCTCTCTTATGTGTTTTAAATTTAAACTAAAAGTACTTTGCTGATACTAGGCCCTGAGTGACTATTAAATTTAAACTACAAGCTCTCAGCTGGATTCCAAAGTTAACCAGAAAGCTCTCTTCTGTGTTTTGAATTTAAACTAAAAGTACTTTGCTGATACTAGGTCCTGACTATTAAATTTAAACTACAAGCCCTCAGCTGGGTTCCAAAGTTAACCAGAAAGCTCTCTTCTATGTTTTAAATTTAAAATTAAACTGCTGCTAATAGACCCTGACTGATTTAACAAAAAACACTGGCTTCACAATTCCCAGCAGTATATACTACAAGCTCTCTGCTGGGTTCCAACGTTAACCAGAAAGCTCTCTTCTGTGTTTTTAATTTAAACTAAAAGTACTTTGCTGATACTAGGCCCTGAGTGACTATTAAATTTAATCTACAAGCTCTCTGCTGGGTTCCATATTTAACCAGAAAGCTCTTCTGTGTTTTAAATTTAAACTTAAACTACTGCTACTAGGCCCTGACTTATTTAACAAAAAACACTGGCTTTACAGATTATTTAGCTTTAATACAAAGAAGTCCTTTCAGACAATTCTCAGAAGTATATACTCACAATTGCAGATCTCTCTCCAGAAGTAGCAGTCACTTTTTCTAGTCCTTCAAGACTGAGGATCACAGAGCTCTGGTTGAGCTATTTATGCCTGTGCTGCTGAGGTAAGCTGTTACCAACTTTCTGGGTGATTAACGGTCCTTGCTTGGATAGAAGGAGTTTTTCAAAATGGCCTTTTGACCTGCCACCTGGTGTTAACACCTATTGAAAATGTTTCACAGGTCTCTTGCCCCCTAGGTAGAAGGCCTCTTTGTAAGGGTCTCTAGAAGACTTTATTTGTGCTCAAAGAGTACTGACTCTGTTTTGCCTTTTATGCTAAGTTATATTCTGATTTGATTTAAATTACAGCTCTTTGCTGCTGCTAGGCTCTGACTTATTATGAAATTTAAACCAGAAGCGCTCTGCTGGGTTCTAAATTAAAGCAGAAAGCTCTCTTCTGTGTTTAAAAGTGACTATTACATTTAAACTACAAGCTCTCTGCTGTTTTTCAAATTTAACCAGAAAGCTCTCTTCTGTGTTTTAAATTTAAACTAAAAGTAATTTGCTGATACTAGGTCCTGACTATTAAATTTATACTACAAGCTCTCAGCTGGGTTCCAAAGTTAACCAGAAAGCTCTCTTCTGTGTTTTTAATTTAAACCAAAAGTACTTTGCTGATACTAGGCCCTGACTATTACATTTAAACTACATTCTCTCTGCTGGGTTCCAAAGTTAACCCGAAAGCTCTCTTCTGTGTTTTAAATTTAAACTTAAACTGCTGCTACTAGGTCCTGACTGATTTAACAAAAAACGCTGGCTTCACAGATTAATTAGCTTTAATACAAAGAAGTCCTTTCAGACAATTCCCAGAAGTATATACTCAGAATTGCAGATCTCTCTCCAGAAGTAGCAGTCACTTTTTCTAGTCCTTCAAGACTTTTCAGTTGCATGTTAATTTTGTTATTAAGAACTCATGTTATAAAATGAAAATGATACAGCAATTTTGTCCTTTACTGCCTGCCAATAATTTTCATATTGTAGTTCAACTTTGGTGTTGCCCCTGTTTAACTATTGCTATATCATATATTAAGGTTTCCTACTCCTTGTGACCTTGACCCTCCATTGCCTCAGAAGAAAAAGACTTTAATCTACTTCCAATGATATTTTGCCCAGAAAACCCTGTATTGCCAGGAGCCAGCATTGACTTGACAGCACTTAAAAATACATTTTAAAAAAGGGTTAAGCCATTGCAGCTGGCTTAAAGTACCAGTGCTAGATTGATTTTGCAGCAGCCTCAATTGGAACATGTAATGCCATTGTTGAAACAGCTTAATTGGCTCCCTGTGAGAGTCAGGGTGAGATATAAGATATTTATGATTGTTTTTATGGTCATTTGTACTATTATGCCTGAGACGTTATGTCAGAAATTGCAAAAATATGTTTCTATCCACCTTCTCTGTTCCAGTTCGCAGGCTACATATGTTCTCCCATCTTTCGGTCTTTATAAGAATCAATGTATGCGTTTTAGGGCATTTTTGCTTTTCGCGCCTGGATTGTGGAACTCTTTGTCTTGCGCAATGCAGATGACAAGAGATCTGTAGGCTTTTCCAAAGCAGTTAAAAACACATTGTTCCTTGAATACTGTGGTACAGGGTAGCATTCATTTGGATATATGCTATGTAGCCAATGTTTTTGTATTATAGCTGTTTTATTATGCTATGTATATTTTATGTTATATTATTATATATGTTTGTTTGTAAACCACTGTGACCTGTGGCAATTCAGCAGTATAGAAATGTGTGAAATAAATACATAATATAAAATATTTGCATTTTATATACATTTTTATTTTGCTTTCTAAAAACAAGGTCCTTTATGAAAATTTCTTGCATGTCCACTTGGAAAAGCTTAATAGCATCAACAAAGACAAAACCTGGAGCTGACTGTGGTACAGATCACTAACTACTAGTATGCAAACTCAAGCTGAAAATGTGCAGGCCACTCATGAATGCAATAAAAGATGACCTTAAGAATACACCACTGGAATTTAAAGACTGTCTGAAAAATCAATTTGCTGCTTTGGATACAAATGGCAGATCACCAGAAGAGTTATGGGATGACATCAAGAAGGTTGTGCTCAAAGAAAGTGAGAAGTGTCTACAAAAGGTGAAAAAGCGAAAAAGGCCAAAATGGATGACCGATGAAACTCTGAAAATTACCCAGAAACACAGAGAAGCTAAAGCCAGAGGAGAAAGAGAGGCAATCACAGAACTCAACAGAGATTTCCAACTTGCAGCAAGACGAGACAAGAAGTACTACAATGATACATGCAAGGAAATAGAAGCAGAAACTCAGGGCCTGCCCTCCATTGAGCAAGAATGTTGTTTGCACAGGGCCCCGCGTTTCAGGGGGCCCCGTGCCAACAACATCCCGCATTGAACACCAGCAGGCAGGGCGGCTTTAGAGGGAGCCGGAGAGGCCCCGGCTAACCTCTAACAGCTGCCAAAGTGAAGCATGTCTTTTTCCTTCACTTCGGCAGCTGTACTGAAGTTTAGAATGCGGCCATGCTGAGTGCCGGGAAACAGGACGTCCCCTTTGACCTCAGCACGGCAGCGTTCTAAACTTCAGGAATTACCTGGAGTAGAAGCCATCACAGATTTCATGTGGTGGTACTGGTTCTATTGCCTGGGACATCAGTAGGGCCAGGATCTCTGCGGTGACAGTAGGGATTAGGTGAAGTGGAGGGATGCTGGAGGGTCATGAGCGTTGTCAAGGGGTAGAGGAGAAACAGATGCAATACCCTTGCACTATGATTTGCAAGACCCACTTGTCCGTTGTGATGGTACTCTATGAGGCAGAGAAGGCCGTTAGCCTGTCCCCCTCTGGTAGACTGGCCCGGGTTTCTCTGTCAGAAGGACAGGTTAGGCCTCCCCCCGGCTGAGGTGGCTGGCTTCTGTTGTTTATGCTCCTTCTGGCGTAGCTTGGAGCGATATGGGAGCTGGTAGGATTGCTGTTTATGTCTTGGTGCTTGCCACTTGTGGTAGGAGTTGTATCACTTGGAGGGAGGGTTGGAATTTTGGCGGTAGTCGCTTTTTCGGTTGGCGTTGGTGCATTTGAGTCCCTTCTCTTCCAGGATCTGCAGGGTGTTGCAGTGGTCCTTGATGTCGTTGACTGTGTCTTTGACCTTGTCTCCAAGTAGCGAATCCCTCGCACAAGGGGCATCCACTATATGGTCATGTGTGTCCTCACGAAGTCCCAATGCTCGCAGCCACACCAGACAGTGAGTTGATATGGCAGGTCCTGCAGTAAAGGCGGCAGAGTCAAAGGCCTCCTGGACCTGGTGCTTGGTACACTCTCCCAGGTCAGCCAGAGCAGTGTCGATGTTCACTGCTGCCGATGCTCCTGAGAGATCGCTCTTGAGAGTCTGGACCGCACGTCTTGGTACAGAGCATGCTGCAGTTCATGGAACGCAATCCTGGCACTCAGTATGGCTCCCTGAAAACCCTTATTCTCACGTCGTCCAGCAGCTTGAGGTCACGGCCCAGCAGATGGAAGTTCCAGGAGGACTTGTGCCTCTTTAAGGCTGACTCAACCATGATGGAGTGGTGTGGAAGCTGGGTGTTCTCGAACCCGGGGGGTGGGCTGGACTCGGTACTTAGTATCCAGTTTTCATGGCTAGGCTGGGTAGGACCAGCCAAGACGTGCCTCCACAGGTGACTGAGGGCTGTGCTGAGGATAGAGGGGAGGGCAGGAACCAGTGGTGCTCTTGCTGTGTCCGAGGGGGCCTGCTATTATTCCGGGGGTGTGACAGGCATAGCCTCATGGGGTACAGTGGGCCATTCTTGTAGGAGATGAGAGACGAGCTGGAGGAGCTCAGCTGTGTAGATCTCCGTGTTTTGGCCAGGCAAGAGGTTCTCTCCCTCCCAGGTTGGGCTCTGGGGGGACCCGGGGTGGAGGGGCTGTCCATAGAGTATCTGGGTCTCCTGTGATTTTCTGGGCTGCTTCCACTGGACCTGGGCCTTCTGTAATCTGTTGGGCTGCTGCTGCTAGAGTTGGTGCTGCGCTGCTTCTTCCTGTGCCCCCTGCCACTTGCGCCATGCTTTTGTGGCATTCCCTACTTTTTTCTTGTGCACGGTGTTTGCCCCTGCAGTGATGTGAATGTTTGTATCTCTCCTGTGGTCTGTGCCTGTAGCCAGGGCTGTGCGAATAGCTGCGGTGTCTGGAGGTGCAGCTTCAGGGTCGAGGCCAATTGGGGCTTGAGGCGTGGCTTCTGCACCTTGCAATAGGCGAGCAGGAGGGGGGTTCTATGGCATCAACGATGCTCTCTGCAGGCTTCTGCGGCCATGTTTATATGCCGGCCCATTGGCACCATGGTGGGGGGTGGGGAGGGGGCGGGGCTGGACCCAGAAGAGCTGGAGTGAAGCAGGGTAGCATGGCTGGAAGAGCTGGAGTGATGCAAGGCAGCATGACCGGGGGTCCACATGGAGGAAGCCTCCACACTGAGGCAGCCAGATTCCGGAGGAAGGGCAGAGGAGGCAGCAGGAGTGTCCCAAGGCGTATGGTGAGGAAAGGAGGCCCAGGTGAGTGCGTCCTTTGATGCTTCAGTGGCATCCTTACCGGTGAGAGTTGCAGCATTGGTATGGGCCTCTGGGTGGTCGGAGCTGCGTAGGAAGTCTTGGAGGGCATGTCCCCTGGATTTTATGGCCTGTGGAGACATCCAGGCACAGGCTGCACATTCTTCAACTTTATGGTCCTTGCCCAGGCAATGGAGGCAGCACTCGTGGGCATCAGAGTTGCTCATTTTACAGGCATTCCTGCTGCATTTTTAAAATCCCGGCTTAGGCATGATGCAGGTCAGTCAGAATCTTCTGTATTTTTTTTTTTTTAGTTGATTTTGATTGATGGTTAATCTGGAGAGTAGACAAAATCTGTCTTGTGGGCAAGGCGGGAGAAGAACTGGCTGGCTAGGGGCAGGCCAAAGGGTTGGACCAATATGACTCATGCTCAGAAAGGCTTTGCCTTTCTAAGGTAAGGAGAGTAGCTTCCATGTACGGAGCTGTCGGATGATGTCACCCAGGTGTGACTGACTCATTCTGCTTGTGCTTGGAGAAGCAGGCTTGTATGAAGACAACCAAGATGTGAAGATTGGTGGAAGACTCATCAGCAACCTTCACTATGCTGATGATACCATATTACTGGCTGAAAGTGAAGATGATCTGAAATATTTGCTTCTCAAGATCAAGGAACATAGTCTTAAAATGGGCCTGCAACTTAACATAAAGAAGACAGAGATCCTGACAACTGGCAAAATCAATAAGTTCATCATTGATGGAGAAGAAATTGAAATAGTAGACAACTTTAACCTGCTTGGATCAATAATCAATAAAGAAATGACAAGCAGTCAAGAAATCTGATGACGCATTGCTCTTGGCAGAATGGCTATGAAGGACCTAGACAGGATTCTCAAGAGCAGAGATGTCTCTCTCCATACAAAGATTCGACTTGTCC
Source organism: Ichthyophis bannanicus (assembly GCA_033557465.1). Taxonomy (NCBI): domain Eukaryota; kingdom Metazoa; phylum Chordata; class Amphibia; order Gymnophiona; family Ichthyophiidae; genus Ichthyophis; species Ichthyophis bannanicus. Next base: position 919,571,566 of record CM066035.1, on the reverse strand, counting down.
AAGCCATGGTATTTTCAATAAAGCCATATAGATGCGAAAGTTGGACAATGAAAAAGACAGGAAAAAAATCGATGCTTTGAATTATGATGCTGGCGAAGAATACCGTATGTACCATGGACAAACCAGTCAGTACTAGAGGAGATCAAACCAAAGCTTTCATTAGAAGCTCAGATGACAAGACTTTCAAACTCTGGACACATCTTGCAAAGAGAGAAATCATTAGGAAAGACATCATGCTTAGCACGTCATCACAAAAGAGGAAGGCCAGCAGTGAGATGGACTGATACAATAAAAGCAGCTATGGATGCCACTCTATCAACAATGCGCCGCCTGACTAATGGCCGAATGCAGTTTAGGACAGCTATCCAAAGGGTCAGAAGCTGCAAAGTCACATGCTCATTTTAATTAAAAGAGGCTTCCTGGAATCTAGAAAAGATTAAAATAGCTGCAGCAGCTGCAAGCAAAGTCGCTGAACTAAATGTTAATCTTGAAATGCTGTGTCATGAAAGGGATGCAGCTGTTGCTGAGGCTCAGGCCAAAGTCTTGGAAGAGCTGTAGGGTTGGGAAGTGAGGGGAGCCAGATTAGCCAGTGTGCACTAAAGACTTTGTTCTTGCTCATATCTTAGAATATGCCAGTGCACACATGCTGTCTGACTCAGACGAGGTCGCTGAGAAAATAGAGCCCTCTTCATCAGTAGGCACCATGCCTGAGAGAAGTCAGCCTAACACACGCCATACCACAGACATCAATTGCCATGACAGAGATCAACTTACTTTCACGTATATGGATGCACCACAACCGGCTCGTGCTGCAGGTGAGCACATAAGGAAGACACCCTACCTCAGTCTCATGTTCTGGTGCAGTGCTTTACATGGATTGGATGCAAAATGGATCTGAGGAGTTGCCATCGGCAAGGGCATCAGTCACATAACCCTCACTCATATCAAGTACGTCCCGTCTCACTAATGACAACAAAACAAAATGAGCGGCGCAACTCATCTCCTTACGACATCCTGCAAATGCCTGATAATCTTCAAACTGAGGCATTGTACGGATCAGATCTTGCCAAGTGCATGTTTCATCGAGAGCAGATCTGAACCTTACCCCAAATGAAGAGATCAGTTTAATGGTGAAATGGCTGCAGAGCGGATCTTCAGAATGCGTGAAAGCACTAAAATCAGGGTCGCTCCTCTGTGGGACTAGCCAAAATGTGGAGAAGGCAATAACAGTGTTATGGAAGTCCAGAAGCAATAGAGAGTGCACTGTTTGAGAAGACTGGCAGTTTTCCAAAAGCATCAAATGAAGACAATTGTAAGCTGCAAGAACTTGGAGACCTGCCCCTAGAGCTGGAGGAAGCCAAAGCTGATCTGTATGTCCTAGGGCTCAGCTACTTAGACATGTCATATGGCATAAGAACAATCTTAGAGAGACCGCCATATATTTTACAGAAGTGGACTTCATATGGGAGGTTATTTTAGAGAAGATATTTCTCAGATGGATGTCTTAAACAGCAAACAAGGATATAGCCAAGGCAGGGTTGTGCTGAACCTGATTTACAACCAGGTAGTTTAGCACATCTCCGTGGCAGCGACATCCATTTCTGATCATCCTTGAGAGCTCATGTTTGGGTGGGTGGGGGGGGGGGGCATTTCTGGGTGCAGTTATGGTGGTGCAAGCAGCCACACACTCAGCACATATTTCACATAGTGGTTGGGACATGCTGGATGTGGTATCAAAATGTCCCCCTCTACATCTGCTGTAAATCACAAATAGGTAGGGGACTTTGCTATCTTTGCTGACTGCCATTTGTGATTGTAACTGTAGGAGATTATACTGGAGAGAGATTGGTCTTTTGGGTCCATGTCCATCAAATAGCTATTGCTGCGATCCTCCTTTGTCTCCACTGTGTGTCCCCCTTCCCCCAGCAGTACCCTACCTGTGCCCACCCCTCCTCTCCATAACCCCTAACGCTGTCCTCCCCTCTTGCCTTGCAGCTTTGTGTCTCCCTGTGCTCCTATACTACTTGTGTGTTGGTCTTATCTCCTGTCTGTGCCCCTGCTGTCACATTGTGAGCATGTACATTGTGAGCATGCATGTGTGTGTGTGTGTATTGGTGTGGGGGAGAGGTGGTGTGTGAGTGGCCAGTGGTGCATGTCTGTATGTGTCTGTAACTCAGTCTGTCTGTCTGAGGGTTTCTCTGTGGGTCAGTGTTGTTCTGCACTGACTGTAGGTGGAGGATGAGAAAGATAGTTGTGGTGGTCACAAGCGTGGTGGGAATAGGAAGGGTGCTGGTGGCAAGCAAACAAGGATGTAGGTGTTGGTGATGGATTAAAGCCATGGATGCTGTGTATGCATGATTTATGCTTGTCCTGCAGAAGGGAAAGAAGAGGGCACACATATGAGAGGGTGTACCAGGCCAGGATTCAGTATCTGGAGCTCACTAATGAACAGTGTCTGACCTGGTTCCGATTTGACAAGGCTGTCATTCATCGATGTCAGGAGCTAGAACCCCTCCTCCCCTCAGGAGCTAGCCCATGTCTGTGCATTAAAGGTCACACAACCCTAGCATTCCTGGCTATGAGCAGCTTCCAATCTGTGCTGGCTGCCATTGTATGCTGTGTCACTGTGCATATCCCATTTCCTAGCAGCCTTTCTGATCACAGCTAACTACATAACCTTCCCCTTCACTATGCAGCAGGGGCAGCAAACTGTGCTGCAGTTCCACAACGTGGCATGTGCCCTCACTTCCTTGAAGGACTAGAAAAGGGGACTGTTACTTCTGAAGAGAGATCTGCAATTGTGAGTATATACTTTTGGGAATTTTCTGAAAGGAATTCTTTGTATTAAAGCTAATTAATCTGTGAACCCATTATTTTTTGTTAAATCAGTCAGGGCCTAGTAGCAGCAGTTTAAGTTTAAATTTAAAACACAGAAGACAGCTTTCTGGTTAAATTTGGAATCCAGCAGAGAGCTTGTAGTTTAAATTTAATAGTCACTCAGGGCCTAGCATCAGCAAAGTACTTTTAGTTTAAATTTAAAACACAGAAGACAGCTTTCTGGTTAAATTTGGAATCCAGCAGAGAGCTTGTAGTTTAAATTTAATAGTCACTCAGGGCCTAGCATCAGCAAAGTACTTTTAGTTTAAAATTAAAACACAGAAGAGAGCTTTCTGGTTAAATTTGGAACCCAGCAGAGAGCTTGTAGTTTAAATTTAATAGTCACTCAGGGCCTAGCATCAGCAAAGTACTTTTAGTTTAGATTTAAAACACAGAAGAGAGCTTTATGGTTAAATTTAGAACCCAGCAGAGAGCTTGTAGTTTAAATTTCATAATAAGTTAGAGCCTAGCAGCAGCAAAGAGCTATAATTTAAATCAAATCAGAATATAGCTTACCTCAGCAGCACAAGATAGGGTACTGTGTAGCAGCCCTCTTTTAATAAGTGTTACACACTGTAATAATAATGGGTGATTTCAATTACCCCGGTATCAACTGGGTCAGTGTCATGGCAGGACATGCTACGGAGATAAAGTTTCTAGCCCAGACCAGCTGTATTCCACGCTTCAAGAAAAGTGGAAGGAAGTCCAAAAAACTGCCAGCATGGTTTAAAGGTGAGGTCAGAGAGGCTGTTGTTGCCAAAAAAGCATCTTTCAGGAAATGGAAAAAAAAGCCAAATGACGAAACCTGGAAACAGCACAAGCACTGGCAAGTCAAATGCAAGCATTGATAAGGCAGGCAAAGGGAGAATTTGAGAAGCTTGCTGCGGAAGCAAAAATGTGAAATAAAGACTTTTTCAAGTACATTTGTAGCAAAAAACCTGTGAGACAGTCAGTTGGTCGATTAGATGATAGAGGGGTTAAAGGGGCAATAAGAGGCGACAAGGCGATAGCGGAGAGACTGAATGAATTCTTTGCTTCGGTCTTTACTGAGGAAGATGTAGGGATGTTACCCATGACTGAAGTGGTATTTAAAGGTGCGGAAGAATTGAAGGAAATATCAATACATCGGGAAGATGTATTACAACTATTAGATAAACTGAAGAGTAGCAAATCACCTGGGCTGGATGGTATATATCCAAGGGTGTTGAAAGAACTGAAATATGAGATTTCAGACCTGCTATTAGTAATCTTTGAACTATCATTAAAATCATCTCTAATACCTGAAGATTGGAGGATCGCCAATGTAACACCAATTTTTAAAAAAGGTTCCAGGGGTGATCTGGGAAACTACAGACCGGTGAGCCTGACGTCAGTATCGGGAAAAATGGTAGAAACCATCATAAAGAATAAAATTACTCAGAATGTAGATAGTCATGGCCTAAAGGGAGACAGCCAACATGGCTTTAGACAAGGAAGATCTTGTCTTACTAACCTGTTATGTTTTTTTGAAGGTGTGAATAAACAGGTGGACAAAGGTGAGTCGGTTGATATCGTGTATCTGGACTTTCAGAAACCCTTTGACAAGGTCCCTCATCAGAGACCTTTGGCAGAACTAAAGAGTCATGGGATAGGAGGCAGTGTACTACTGTGGATCAGGAACTGGTTAAAAGATAGAAAGCAGAGGGTAGGGCTAAATGGCCAATTTTCCCAATGGAGAAAGGTGAATAGTGGTGTACAACAGGGATCTGTGCTTGGGTCTGCTGCTTTTTGACATATTCATAAATGACCTGGAAAGTGGAATAATGAGTGAGGTTATCAAATTTGCAGATGACACAAAACTATTTACAGTTGTTAAAACCCAAGAGGATTGTGGAGAATTGCAAGAGGATCTTGATAAATTGGAAGACTGGGCATCAAAATGGCAGATGAAATTTAATGTAGACAAGTGCAAAGTTATGCACCTAGGAAGAACAACCCAAACTATGGTTATACGATGCAGGGTTCCACATTAGGAACCACCACCCAGGAAAAAGATTTAGGCGTCATTGTGGATACCATGTTAAAATCCTCGGCCCAGTGTGCAGCGGCGGCCAAGAGAGCAAATAGAATGCTAGGTATCATAAGGAAAGGAATGGAAAATAAAACAAAAGATATTATAATGCCTCTATATCATTCCATGGTGAGACCGCACATTGAATATTGTGTGCAATTCTGGTCGCCATATCTTAAAAAGGATATAGCGATTTTAGAAAAGGTTCAGAGAAGAGCCACCAAAAAGGTAAAGGGGATGGAAGAATACTCCTATGAAGAAAGGCTAAAAAGGTAAGGGCTCTTTAACCTGGAAAGGAGACGGCTGAGGGGAGATATGATAGAAGTCTATAAATTATTGAACGGAGTGGAACGGGTAAACGTAGATCGATTGTTTACGTTATCAGACTATAGAAAGACTAGGGGACATGCAATGAAGCTACAGGGTAAACTATTTAAGACTAATAAAAGAAAATATTTTTTCACTCAACGTGTAATCAAACTCTGGAATTTGTTACGGAGGATGTAGTAAAGGCTGTTAGTGTAGCTGGGTTTAAAAAAGGTTTGGACAAGTTCCTGGAGGAAAGGTCCATAAACCATTATTAAGAAGGGACTCAGGATATCAATGCTTGACCCAGTACATTGTGGAACCTGTGCCTTTTGGGGAAACTGCTAGGTACATTTACATACAACCAGTCTGTAGCATCTTTAAACGTCATGGCGTCTATTACCATATTTACGCCGATGATATAATGTTCTACCTCCCATTTAAAATCCCGCACCCTCCACTACAACAAATAACAGAATGTTTTAAAGAACTAACAATATGGCTCAACGATCAGAACCTACACATCAATTTCTCAAAAACTGATGTACTATATATCACTAAAAATCAAACATATACACCTCCTAACACCATTATACTAGACAACCATGAGATCAACATAAAAAAAGAAATAAAATACCTAGGTGTGATACTTGACAATAAACTTAACATGGATTCACACATAAAATATCTGACAAAAAACATACATTACAAACTCAAGACATTGAGACAATTAAGACCATTGATTCACCTACAAGACTTCATAACTATAATTCAAGCCATCATAACCCCACACTTTGATTTTGCAAATATAATCCTTAATGGCATCACAAAGCAAAATATGAAAAAGATACAACTAACTCAGAACATAGCAGCAAGAATAATAATGAATATAACTCAACAGAACATATCACACCGATCCTGGCTGAACTTCATTGGCTACCCATTTACTGCAGAATAAAATACAAAATTATTTTAACCACATTTAAACTAATAAATAACTTAGCACCATCTGTACTCAATACACTCATTAACATAGAATTAGATAAACGATCACAAAGGAGCAGAAACACAAACACTATAGCAGTCCCAAAAGATTACACAAAAGCTAGAAAACAAACCAACAACAGGGCCTTCTCCCATTCGGCACCTATCCTATGGAATAATCTGCCTGACAACATTTGCCAACTATCAGACATAAAGGAATTTAGAAAAAAACTAAAAAAACATTTATTCTCTCTACACTACAATACACTACCTAATCAGAATACACAAAGAGACACAGGTTAACAACCATACTACAATACTACATAACACACAAAATATTTTTATACATCACGATTTTGTTCCATGATATATTTTGTAAGTACCCATAATGTAAATACGTTCTAACATTTTACTGTTCAAAAGTTATATTGTTACTTGTAAATAGTTCCACCTGTTCTATGTAAAACGACTAGGTATTCGCTTTAACATACCATATAATTTACTGTTCCTTGTAAACCGCACTTGATACTTGGGAAAGAGCGGTATAGAAATAAGTGTTAAATGGGAGACAGCCAACATGGCTTTAGACAAGGAAGATCTTGTCTTACTAATCTGTTATGTTTTTTTGAAGGAGTGAATAAACAGGTGGACAAAGGTGAGTCGGTTGATATTGTGTATCTGGACTTTCAGAAAGCCTTTGACAAGGTCCCTCATCAGAGACTTTTGGCAAAACTAAAGAGTCATGGGATAGGAGGCAGTGTACTATTGTGGATCCGGAACTGGTTAAAAGATAGAAAGCAGAGGGTAGGGCTAAATGGCCAATTTTCCCAATGGAGAAAGGTGAATAGTGGAGTACCCCAGGGATCTGTGCTGGGTCCGCTGCTTTTTGACATATTCATAAATGACCTGGAAAGTGGAATAACGAGTGAGGTTATCAGATTTGCAGATGACACAAAACTATTTAAAGTTGTTAAAACCCAAGAGGATTGTGGAAAATTGCAAGAGGATCTTGATAAATTGGAAGACTGGGCATCAAAATGGCAGATGAAATTTAATGTGGACAAGTGCAAGGTTATGCACCTAGGGAAGAACAACCCAAACTATGGTTACACGATGCAAGGTTCCACATTAGGAACCACCACCCAGGAAAAAGATTTAGGTGTCATTGTGGATACCATGTTAAAACCCTCGGCCCAGTGTGCAGCGGCGGCCAAGAGAGCAAATAGAATGCTAGGTATGATAAGGAAAGGAATGGAAAATAAAACAAAGGATATTATAATGCCTCTATATCGTTCCATGGTGAGACCGCACCTTGAATATTGTGTGCAATTCTGGTCGCCGTATCTTAAAAAGGATATAGAGTTATTAGAAAAGGTTCAGAGAAGAGCCACCAAAATGGTAAAGGGGATGGAAGGATACTCCTATGAAGAAAGGCTAAAAAGGTTAGGGCTCTTTAACCTGGAAAAGAGACGGCTGAGGGGAGATATGATAGAAGTCTATAAATTAATGAGCGGAGTGGAACGGGTAAACGTAGATCGATTGTTTACCTTATCAGAACATAGAAAGACTAGGGGGACATGCAATGAAGCTACAGGGTAAACTATTTAAGACTAATAAGAAAAAATATTTTTTCACTCAACGTGTAATCAAACTCTGGAATTTGTTACCGGAGGATGTAGTAAAGGCTGTTAGTGTAGCTGGGTTTAAAAAAGGTTTGGACAAGTTCCTGGAGGAAAGGTCCATAAGCCATTATTAAGAAGGGACCCAGGATATCAATGCTTGAACCAATACAAGCATTGTGGAACCTGTGTCCCTTGGGGAAACTGCTAGGTACATATGACCTAGATTGGCCACTGTTGGAAACAGAATACTGGGCTTGATGGACCTTGGTCTGACCCAGTATGGCATATCTTATGTTCTTATGTGTCATAGATTATATTCATGTGGCCTACAGGCTCCCGAGAGGGAAAGAAGTCAGCCACCACAATAGGAAGGCATTCCGCTCCATGAACATGCAGGTAGTCCGTAATGCCCAGGGTGAAATCACAGACGTCTTCCCACAGTACTCAGGGTCCTGTATGATTCCTACATCTCCATGCATTCCGGTATATATGAAACGTTCACAAGCGGAGAGACAACTGGCTGCTGACTGCTAGGTAAGTGAACAGAGATGGCATGCCACAGATAGATAATGCATATGGAAGGTGCCACATCTGAAAGCGAGTAGTGCCAGGATAGAGTCTCAACACAATGTGCCTCAAATGAGCAAGCAGGGGGCTTTTCATAGAGGATAGGTGGTCACAGAATTGGCCTGTGAAACTGTGGGCCTGGGTTCAAATCCTGCAGTAACCCCATGGAGTGAGGTGGCAGGTCACCCCCATCGCCCATCCCTAGAGAGAAAAGAAGACCACATGCCATTAGCGGATGGAGGAAATAAAGGAAGGAAAGAGATCACATGCCAATTCCACAGGAGGATAGGCAGGGGCCTAGTGCTTTGCATTTTGGAGGGGAAGTAGGTCTCTGCATGCGAGACTATGTATACCAAGCCATACTGGGGATACTGGTAGGCACCTAAACTAATGGTAGAACTGTTTAAACCGCCACTGCGGGGGCGCGCACAGTATCAGGAGAGCAGAAGCCATTGAAAGCAGATGTCTGTGAATGCTCCCTCCCCCTGCTACCGGGATCGCGAGTGTAGAACTGTTTAAACCGCCACTGCGGGGGCGCGCACAGTATCAGGAGAGCAGAAGCCATTGAAAGCAGATGTCTGTGAATGCTCCCTCCCCCTGCTACCCGGGATCGCGAGTGTAGAACTGTTTAAACCACCACTGCGGGGGCGCGCACAGTATCAGGAGAGCAGAAGCCATTGAAAGCAGATGTCTGTGAATGCTCCCTCCCCCTGCTACCGGGATCGCGAGTGTAGAACTGTTTAAACCGCCACTGCGGGGGCGCGCACAGTATCAGGAGAGCAGAAGCCATTGAAAGCAGATGTCTGTGAATGCTCCCTCCCCCTGCTACCGGGATCGCGAGTGTAGAACTGTTTAAACCGCCACTGCGGGGGGCGCGCCCACGCCTGAGGGCCTCGCCAGAGGGCCCTTGGGCGCGGCCCTTAGGCGCGGACCTGCAGGGCGCTGGACAGTGAGAGACAAAAGAATCATCTGCTCCTTGCTATATAGTTGGTTATTTTGTTTGAAGGTATGACTATGTATGTTTATTGTATTGTACTACATGTATTGTCATTCCCTATGTTTTGTAATCTTATTTCCAACCACTTTGATGTAATGATAAGGTGGTGCATGTCTTCCCTGCCTTTGTATGACTCTGTACTGAATTGTGAACCGCTTTGATTGAAGGAAAAGGCGGTATACAAAACATGTTAAATAAATAAATAAATACTGCAGCCTATCTGCTGCTGGTGCTGGCAGGGCATGAGATACCAAGCAGAATGTTGCAGTAGACATTACTTTGCCCATATATGCATATTACATGGAGTGGATAGGGATGGCTACAGAGGTGTTTAGTTAGATGGAGGAATATTAGCAGTTATATGTATATGGAAGGGGGTGAGGGGATCACTGTGGAATGAAGGCAATGCTAGGACATGATATAGGTGGATATGAACTAGTGGTTACCTGCGGCAGGGACAGGCAAAATGTGAGCAGACATACAATAGACTGTCCCATGAGACCTATGATAAATGCAGCTTGGTCCATCACTCTATGTCTCCTTCACCAATATCTCTTTCAGGTGACATCCATTGAGGAACTGGTTGGTGACCCCCCATTGATAACTAGTCACATAGGAACACCAGAGCCATCACTGAGAGGTTGTTTGGACAGTTGAAGAGGTGCTTCAGATGCTTAGATCAATTAGGAGTAGAGCTGCTCTACAGGCTACCAGGCTTTGCCAGATATTCATGGCATGATGCATGCTCCACAACCTAGCACAGAGGAGGTGACAGTCCCTGCCAGCTATGGAGGAAGCAGTAGAAATTGACATGGAGGAGTGTCAGGCCCCCAGCCATGAGGAGACAGAGCAGCCATGTAGGCAGGGCATGACTGCACAAAATGAGCTCATATACAGAAATCTTATGTGAAGGTAAGTGGTTTATTGGCCAAAGTATCATGAAAATGTATGTGCGCAATTATTGCTCCCCAGCACCCTCCTCACCACCCCTACTGCTCACACATACAGCACACATTACAGACCACCACCCCTTACTAGCACTTGCTCCCCCACAACACAGCTGTACCTACCACATGCACACCCCACAATTTCACTGCCTCTCCCTGACCCCCATCCTTCCTCCCCTTTCCCCAGACCCTGCCCCCCTCCCTCCATCTGGATGTCCTTCATCCCACTGTCTACCATGCCTACATCAAACATCATCCTCATATAGTCAAATAGGTGGTGATGTTCTGGGCACTGGGTGAGCACCACTCACATACTTCACCGCCTATTATAACTGCTGGTGTATTAAGTGACACACTGTCCCCTTAGAACATAAGAAATGCCATACTGGGCCAGACCAAGGTCCATCAAGCTCAATATCCTGTTTCCAACAGTGGCCAATCAAGGTCACAATTATCTAGCAGCTTTCCAAAAAGACACAGAGGTTCCACAATACTTGTATTGGGGTAAGCGGTGGATTTCCTGGGCCCTCTTTAATAATGGTTAATGGATCTTTCCTTCAGGAACTCGTCCAAACCTTTTTTAAACCCAGCTACACTAACAGCTTTTACTACATCCTCCAGTAACGAATTCAAGAGTTTGATTACACACTGAGTGAAAAAATATTTCTCTTATTACTCTTAAATGGGTTACATTGAAGCTTCATTGCATGTCCTCTAGTCTTTCTACTTTTTGGAGTAAACAACTGATCTACTATGGAGAAGAGTGACCAAAATGATAATGGAGATAGAAGGACACCCCTACGAGGAAAGGCTTAAAAGGTTAAGGCTCTTTAGCTCGGAAAAAAGACGGCTGAGGGGAGATATGATAGAGGTCTATAAAACAATGAATGGAGCGGAATGGGTGAACTTAGATCAGTTGTTTACTTCTTCAAAAAATAGAAAGACTAGGGGACATGCAATGAAGCTACAATGTGGCACATTTAAGACTAATTGCAGAAAATATTTTTCACTCAGCATGTAATCAAACTCTGGAATTCTTTACCAGAGGATGTAGTAAAACCGGTTAGTGTAGTTGGGTTCAAAACATGTTCGGACAAGTTTCTGGAGGAAAAGTCCATAAGCCATTATTAAAGAGGACTGGGGATATCCACTGCTTACCCCTGCAAAGGTGTATACCTTTGGGAACCTGAAACATACTTTTTTGTTTTTAACTATCTTTTATTCCAACGAGCAAGGACATACAATCTTGACAATGTTCAGTATCCATCCATAAAACATACTTAACATATCGGAGAATATAATGCGGGTTAGTATAGCCCCCTCCCACAGTTCTACCCAGCCAGGCATTACAAAATGTCCAATTGAGTCAGTGCTATACAGGTCCTTCTTCCAGCCTTAGTTCTGTAGGGGTGCAACCCTTTGAATGGATCTTCAAAATCACCCGGATAATGCTTCTCCAAAAATCAGCATCAAGTAAGAGATAGCTCTTCATCCCGAAAAGAGAACTCAAGACCTTTAATTTAAAGTAAACGTTAAACATTTTGACAAAGAAATATAACCTTTTGCTCGGTGGGATATCTCAACTCCACCCCTTCAGTTACAGACCGGTGCTAAATAGTTGGTGTGTGACTCTGGGGTTCAAAGACTCCGAAACCCTAGTGTTCCCTCTGAGAATACATTAGCCAGGGATCCCAAACCTCCTCTTATTCTCGAGGTCTCCCTCGTAAGGTATAAGCAGTTTTGTCAAATTTCATTGTCTCTCCCACTTTTCCCCAACAATCCTCCACCCACAGACCCCCAGGGGGTCTCCACCTTCAAGTCAATGTGACACGCGCCAGAAGCAGCAGCCAGGCTCTCGGTGTTCCCCCTTTCCCCTCTCCAGGAGGGTCTTCCCAGTCTCCCAACAAAAATTACATGGGATTGGGTTCCAGTGATTTCCCCAATATGTCCCTATTCCAATATCGCTGAATAATGGGATAGTCCCACGACATGTGGTGAAAGGAACCCTGCATCCCGCAGCCCTGCCAGTAGTCATCCTTATCTGCTTTCCCACTCTCTGCATCAGTCTGACACATACCTGATCCCTGGAATGACCACTGTTGGAAACAGGATACTGGGCTTGATGGCCCCTTGGTCTGACCCATCATGGCATATCTTATATTCTTATTGCGGTAGGAACATCTCAGGTCCTCCAAGAACTCCCACAGGTCGATGCAGCCCCAGATCTCTCCAATGAGGGTATGCATCACTTCTCTTTGTTCCGATGGACCACGAGTGACTGTTGCATGGTATCCGGCTTTGCCCGATGCAGCTGAAGGTGTTCAGCCTTCTGCTGCAGCAGCCTTTCTCTGCAGTGCTGCAATTGGTGACTGCCCCAGCTGGATGCATGGCTCCCCTCCTCCTGCGGTGGGTCCTCATCCTCTGCAGATGGTCAACAGTCCAGTTTGGGCATAGTGGTGGCAGTTGAATGTCTTCTGCCCTCTGGTTCTCATCCTTCACCCTGTGCTTCTACTTCACTGTCTTGGGGGTTGCCTGTGATAATCTCCACTCTAGATGGCTGCTTCTGGGATGCCTCACCGGGGAACTGTGATGCAGCTTCACTGCCAGCCTGTGCCTCTGGTATATCCCGCCACTATGCTCTTTGCCCTCTGCCCTCATGCCATCTGCAGCAGCACTGATGTTCTCAGCACCTACGGGTACACACCATCGCTTTAGTCAGTGTATATGAAATATCTGTCTTTTCATGTTAGCGTTTGGTCTCCCCATGTTGTTTTGGCATGCTGCTATGTTGCCAACATTAAAGACCAAAATTGCATAGCTACATTAGGTCAGTCTAATATGCATTAAGTGGCTGTACATGAAGGAGTGCCAGTGCAGGATGGGTAACATAGCTGGTGGCAGGGTGGAGTGGGTGATGGGAGGAATGTGCCACTTTGTACCCCAAATCACGTCTTTCATTAGGAAACCATGAAGCCTGGACCAGGCCAACATGGCAACAGGCAAAATAGTGCCCTCACCACCAGGATCCGTGCCCTCATAGGTTGGGTGACCACACCGCATCAGGTCTGCTGTGACAGCCCATGCCATTCCAGGTTTTACAGCCATTGCATTTTCCAGAATGGTGTTATTGGATGCGGAAGCAGTACTGGCTATGCCTGTCCCAGAGAGGCTGCTGCTGCCATGTGGTTAGAAGAGGCCAGTGAATATATGAGGGAGTGCAGCTGGCTATGTGTAACTCTGTTTCCGCTATAGGTCAGTCATGGGAGCAGGAGTGAGTGTTGGAGTATATAAGTGCACATGCATGCAATGTTTACGGAGGGAATTGTCTGTATCTTACAGGTGTGCAGCGCCTACTTTGTGAATGGGAAAACTTGGAGCTGTCTAGAACTCCACCCTCCCTTAAGGACTCCTCATCCACGGTTCCTAGGACCCGCTATTCCAATTCTGGAAGGGCTTGGGACTGCCCCTCTGCTGCCGTTGCCACTAACTTTTATTTAGTATAGTGCCGCATGGTCCATCACTTCTTTTTTATATCCTCAGCGTCATTGTGGTGCTGGATGGCATTCAGTTTAATGCAGACACCGTGTAAAAGTCACTGCTTGTGGTGGGCATTGATCTGTGAGCTCTCAGGGCCAGACAGCACATGATATTTAGCCAGTACCTCCCTAAGCAGCATCTCGGCCACCTCCGGGCAGAAGTTATCCTTGTGGCTCAACTTTATTTTCCCTTGGGGACCATTTAGCCAGAACTGTAGCAGTCCTTCGTGAAGACATTCTAAAATGGGGTTTGAAACATGTTGAGACCCTTTTATGTGTGTCTAAATGGGAGGATCTGGTATGTACCAGATTTAAATGTGCCCATGTCCAAAATGGCCCATTCATGTAACCATTCCCATGGGATGGATGCCTGCAGAGCCGATTCTAGAACCAGTCCCTCACTGCTGGTATCTGAAAGCCTGGTATGAGCGTAAGGGATGTGACAGCCAGTGCATGTGCAGTTGCAGTAGGTGCTGAATAGCTGTATGGACCTTGGCTGTTGTGGGCCACACATGTGCACCAGCACGCCCTCAAAAGTGGGTGTGTCTGCTCTTTTTTCAGCTGTGTATCTGGGGCCGTAGGAGGTGCTGTGCTGTGCTCAGCTACACAGGTCTGAGACAGTCTTTTTCAGTGATGCTTTTCTACTCTCCCTTTTTTCCTTTTCAGATATTCCTGGAAGGTGGATGTAGGGCAGTTTCTGGGAGAAGCATTGTGCGAGGAACAAATGTCTCTTGTGTGTGTGGCTGTGATGACCAACACATAGGATGGACTGGCTTGTTGGATATTGCAGCGGATATGTCACTAAAATAAAATGCTCTAATCAAAATCACCTCATAAACAGAGCTCATATCACCACAATTCCCACCATAAGGAGCTCATCTCAATACCAATTATCAAGTACTTTTAAATATTGCGGACCATCAAAAAATAAGGCACTTTTAGGCTTCAAAACCAAGAAAATACACTTTTAGTTTCATCATAGGTCCCTTTTCAGTATTTTTCACAAAGTTCGCAAACTATTTTTCAATCTTCAATTTCACTTTCATTTCATTTAAGTTCTTTTATATATGAAGAATTGAAAGTCAAAGAAATGAAATGAAAATGAAATTGAAGACTGAAAAGTAGTTTGTGAACTGAGTGAAACGTACTGTATGTCGTGGTGCGTATGAAATTTCCTGTGGGAAAGGGGATTGCATAAGCTGCTAAGTGGAGCCATCCTGCAAGGTTTGCATCCCCGTCATCCCTCTCTGTCCCTCCATGTGTCACCCACTAACTAATGCTGCTCCTTGACCACTTTGTGTTTCAAGTCCGTGAATCCCATCCTGCCTTTAGAGGGAGGGACATCCTTCCCTACATCCCCTTCCAATCCTGATCCTGTGGCGGCTTCTGAAGCATGCTCGCTGCACGCCTCTGTGTGGTGCCGTTTACCGGTCTTTCAGTGGGTGCACAGGCTCCCTCCCAGTGCACAGTTTGGTCGCCATTTGCCTATACCTTTTGATGGGACCTGATCCCAGCATGGACCTCTTCCTTTCCAGGCTTGTGAAAACTGCTGTGTCCTTTCTTCCACCCTTGCTTTCCCGCACTTCACTCTGCTCTGTTCATAGGGTCTGCTGACGCCTTTCCTCTTACCCTTACAGCTGCTAGAATAATGTGGGCTCCCACTTTGTCTACTTGTGAGCGCTGTAACTAAGACTTTGTGTCACCATCTGTTCTCTGTTCCCTGCATATTTCTGACTCCCGACCGATCCATATCATCCCTCTGCTGATGGTGAGATGGCCACGCAGCTCACTCACCTGACATGCCCCCCTCCCTTTGCACTGATCTTTGGCCTAGAGCCAAAGGCACCTCTGTGCGCTTTGCATTTTTGGCACTTACCGGTGGTGCCTCCTGGTAGGCGGGCCTGTGTCCCCTTGGTGGGTAGGGCACAACCTCATTTGCCAAGATCAGCTGGCAGAGCCTCCAGGTCGCCACTGTGCTGAAATTTGGCTGCCTCATAGCCATATCTCATCTCCCTCTGTCCACTTGCATACCAGTGCATACATATGTATTTTACACTGCGCAGGAACATCCCTGCTCCCATTGCTGGAACTGGGTCCCTGCATGTCTGCATCACAGTATTTTCCATTTGCCGCACATGCGATTGGCAGTCTTGCACCCTATGTCTTCCTTTCTGGATATTCGTATGGCAATTTCAGACCAAGCCTGCACACTCACATGCCCAGTCCTGAAATCGGCTGAAAGACATCCCTAGTTGCATGTTCCACCTATTGCTGGGACATCCTTTCTAAAATCCCACTTATGATACACAGTTCAAAACAGGATACCCTTTCCTCCCTTCATAATCTTCTCAAAGTTTATCCAAGATCTGGTAGTGAGGAGAAACGATCCTGGCTGCTCACTCGATTTCATTTAGTATTCATAGGTACCCGCCTATCAAAATTACTAGATGATTCACAGTAACGCACATTCACAATAAAGACAGCTACTAAGCAATAACATTATTACGGCTAAGCAAGAGCCTGCGTCAAAAGCCAAGTCTTCATTTTCTTAGAAAATCAACATCATGTTTTTTCAAGACAAATCTCGACTGGCAAGCGCTTCCACAGGATAGGTCCATATACAGAAAAGACGATTACAGGTGGCACCATGCAGACTTGATGTACGATAGGGAATGCAAGCAACTGCTGCTGAGATGACCAAAGAGCTCCAGTCGGTTGATATATCAAATGCAATTTTTTTCACATCGTGAGCAATCACCATTGAATCACAAATCCAATTTTGAACAGGAGGCATACACACTTAAACAGTATATGGGACCTAACAGGGATCCAATGGAGCTCATCAAGATAAGGAGTTATGTGCTCATTTTCTCTTATTCTAAAAATCAATTGAGCAGTAGCAGCATTTTGAACTAACTGCAAGGACTTGGCATTACAGTAATCGAAATAAGGCATCCTCAGTCCTCAAACTCAAGGTATTCATGTGGCCTAGTGGAGTGGAGGAGTGGACTAGTGGTTGGGGCAAGGTACTTCAGGCCGGAAGGTCGGGGGTTCAAATCCCACTGGAGGACAGCAACCTTGGGCCGGAAGGACTGGGGTTTCTAGTCCCACAGGTGCTCCTTGTGGTCTTGGGCAAGCCACTTAACCCTCCATAGCCCATGTTCCCTGTAAAATAGTTATCTCCAAGTTATAATGCCCTGTTCAATGTAATTTCAGTTTGTTCAATGTAAACCGCACTGATGCAGAATAGCACGGTATATAAGAGAATGTAAATAAATAAATAAATAAATAAATGAACTAATCTAAGTTTATAAAAAACAGACCTAACAATCCCAGTGATCTGGGAATGGAATGTAAATTTAGCATCTAGCATTATCCCTGGATACATGTATTGTACCTAATCCAAGACTGGTATTTCACTCCTGCTTGGCATCAATACTATTGTAGCGGGAGGGGAATATTTAGTCTCATTGTTAGTAATCATGATGCCCATCTTTTTTCATATTATTTGCCAAGAGATTTGCCAAACTGGGAAACAACATTAGAAGATGAGGGATCACTAGGAAGTAATAATAGTTCAGAAAGGATGATATCGTTGACGTATAGTCGAAACTTGATGTTAAGATTTCTCAAGAATCTGCCAAAAGGTGCCTGTAATGGGGTATATAGAATGTTACCTGTCCCTTTCCAAAGGGATTATCAACAGTCCCCTTTAAGAGAGTCTGCAGCCCAGAGTTCAAGACTGGGAGGTTGTGGCTCAGAGAAAGAGGAAAGAACCCAGCAGGCTACAGGAGGGAGAGAGGCCCATGAAGCCAGAAGTCCTTCCAAGGCAAGCCATGCAAAGGAGATCTGAGGTAACAATTTTAACTGGGGTTGGAGGAAGGGTGGGGATGACCAACTTGTGGAGGTTTAACAAGGTGGGACAGAATTAAGCTGATTTTGGTTTCTCTGAACTGCTGTCTGTTCTGGGTTTTGTTTTTGGAGGTTTAACAACCTGAGACAGAATAAAAACTGCTTTTGGTTTTCCCTGAACTGCTTTCTGGCCTGTGTGTTAAAAAAAACCCTTTCCCATTGCACGCCACACTTACCACAATGCCATATAGATATTAAATAGAGAGAACGATAAAGTAGAGCCCTATGGTATCCCTCATAACCATCTAGATACTCCATTCAATGTGCAAACCTGTTCCATCAGTTGTAATTTAGATAATTGCATATCCCAAAACTGCATAAACTCATCAACAGCATTTACAGCATCTGGCCCATCATACTTCCCTATGTTTTTATAGGAATCCACATGAAATCTGCTTAATAGGCACAGGTTTTGGATTTGACTCCAACTGATGACAGGCGACCAATTCTAAAGTAAATGATATGACTGAAAAGCTAGACCATAATTTGATTTGATTTGATTTATTGGTATTTCTTATGACACCCTTGGATTATAAGCCATCAGAGCAGTTTACAATCTATAAAAATAGCAGTTGCAATAAAAAAATGAAAATTTTTGGAATAACAGCATACAACAATAAAATGAGACAACAACATCAAACCAAAAACAATACATGGTAAAATGACTTACAGTAGACTATAGTAAAAGTAACAACAGTAGAATGATTGCATAGGCCAGGCTCCTCTCCTCACTCCAGGGAAAAAGTATTTACAAACATCCATTCTTTGAAGACCTTTTTAAATTTTTTGGTTGAGCTCTCCATATGCACATATAATGGAAGACTGTTCCAGAATGTTGGGGCCTGGAAACTGAAAGCCGCACATCTTGTAAATTCCAGTTTGAATCTAGAAGGGGGAGGGATTACCAAAAGATTCTGTTGCGACAAGTGTAATTGATGAGTTGGTTGATATGGAATAATTAGGATCTTGTATTTAATCCAACTGGCTATGGGTAACCATTTTTGCTCATTGAGGAGAGGCCTAATGTTATCTTTGGCTTTAGAGCCACTCAGGAGTCTAACAGTTGTATTTTGTACCAGCTGTATGTTTTTTTATATTTATTTTATTTGGCAAACATTTATATACCGCTACTTCCAGCGATCAGCAGCGGTCTGATTACATAAGGAGAACTGTCAAATCAGTACAGTAAAATTTGGGGTGCGTACACGTTGATTCGGAGGGAAGGCACATCACACAAGCGGGTTCTGTTTGAGGATCTGGGTACTAATTACATATATACATGAATACTTATATACATTTGAGGATAAGGGCAGTAATTACATATATACATATATACATTTTACATAAACGAGCAGGCGTACATAGATATGTTTTGGTCTCCTGGGGTGGATAAGCTTAGACCCCTTGGGTTTAAGTCAAATTGAAATGACTCTGGAACAGATTAGTCTTGAGTTTTTTCCTAAAGTCAGTTAGGTCTTTGCAAGCTCGTAACTCTGGCGGCAGATGATTCCAGAGTGTAGGTGCAGTGTATGAGAACGCTCTGTTACTAGTGTTGGTTTTAACAGCTCTTATATCTGGTGGAACGAGGAGGGTGTTGGAGTTGACGGCTCTTCTGCTTCTGTTGGGTGGTTGTGAGCTGATCAAGGTGGAGAGGAAAGACGGAGCAATGTTATGTAGGAGCTTGAAAGTGGTAGTGAGTGTTTTATATTTTATACGAGCAGCAATGGGGAGCCAGTGTAGCTCAATCAATACCGGTGTGATGTGATCAGCAAAGCCTTTTTTCGTGATGATCCTAGCGGCTACATTTTGTGGCATTTGCAGAATATTCAAGGTTTTCTTTGGGAGACCCTGAAGGATGGCGTTGCAGTAGTCAAAATGTGGCATGATGAGTGCCTGCGCAACGGTCCGGAAGTCCTGGGGTTCGATAATGCTCCTTAGCAGTTGAAGGACTCTTAGCTTGTGAAAAACGGCTCTGTTTGTTTTGCGGAGGTGTTTATCCATCTTTAGGTCGCTTTCGAACGTTACCCCCAGGTATTTTCTTTCTTTCTTCGTTTGGTATGTATTGTTACATAAGGTGATTGTTGCGGGGGGGTCGAAGTTTGGCTTTCTGGAGATGTACATCACCTCCGTTTTCTTGTGGTTTATCGTCATGTTGCTTCGGTGTAACCAGGCTTGCATCTCACTTAGGCACTCTTCTAGTTGGGTGTAGTTTGGGTTGTCCGTGTCAAGTTGAGTGTACAGCATAATATCGTCTGCATAGATGTGGTATTTGATATTATGATGTTGGAAAATTTTGCAAAGTGGTTGCATATACACATTGAACAGGAGTGCAGAGAGAGCCGAACCCTGTGGTATACCTTGAGTTTGCGTGAAGGCTTCTGCCTTTTCGCCGTTGAACTGAACCTGCTGCATCCTATTCGATATGTATGAGGAAAACCATTTTAGGGGGGTTCCTGTTACTCCTATTGATTTGAGCCTGTTTATGAGGGTTCCATGGTGAACTGTATCGAACGCGGCTGATATGTCGATGAATATGAGTAGAAACATTTTCTTTTTGTCTTCTAGGCCCTTGAGGAGGTTGTCAAGCAGCGCTAGTAGTAGTGTTTCAACGCCGTGATGTCGTCTGAAACCATATTGCTGTCTATCCAGTGTTTCGTTGTCATCCAAATGGTCTTGCAGTTGTAGCAACACGGCCTTTTCAATGATTTTGGCCAGGAAAGATATGCTGGATATTGGTCGGTAGAAAGCAGGGTCGTCCTTCTTGATTGTTTTGTTTTTTAAGATAGGTCTTATGATAGACTTCTTAAGTTGTGTGGGCATGATTCCTTGTTGCAGTGATAAGTTCACTATGTGCGAGACATGAAGAGTAATGTCCTGTTTCACTGCCTTGATCCAGGTGGCTGGGCAGGGATCTAGTGGGGAGGTGGTGGTGTTGATGTTTGTGATTATGTTAGTAGTTTGTTGGTCATCAATTTTGTGAAAAGTGCTCCATAGCTGGTCTTGACTGGTGCTGGTCGCCATGGTTGGATTTGACACTGTGAGTGTTGGGTCCAGGTATTGCGAGAGCGATGAAGCCGTGAGTTTGCTTGCATAGTGATCTGCCAGGGTTTGAGGCTTGATTACGTTGTCAATATGGTCATCTACTGTTGTTTTTGTTAGTGATTTGACAAGTTCGAATAATTCACGGGGCTTATTGATGGCCTTGTTCAGTAGATTTGTGTGATGACTTCTTTTTGCGGAGTTAATCTCCTCTTTGTATTTAGCGAGGAGGGTCAGGTATGCTGTCTTGTGTTCATTGGATTTCGTTTGTCTCCACTTCCTCTCTGATTTACGGAGTGCCCTTTTCATTCCGGTCAGTGTAGCTGTGAACCAAGGTTCTGATCGGAGTTTAGTTGAGTCTGTTGGGGTTTTCCAAGTAGGGTTTGATGCTTTTTGTATACCTTCATTCCATCTGTTGGTTAGCTCCTCGAGATCGGTGCATTCCAAATCTATGTGGGAGGCGATGGTGCCTATGAGATCTTCCTTGTTGAATTTATTGAAATTCCTCTGCGTGTATGCTGTCCTCCTGGCTTTCGCATTTTTGGGCGGGGAGGGCAGTTTTACTTTGAGATCAACTTGATGGTGGTCAGACCATGGTACTGGAGTTATTCTAATCACGGGTTTCTCACTGCACGTTTGTTGTTTGGAGGGTAAGAACACCAAGTCTAGGGTATTTCCCTTCTCGTGGGTAGCGTCACTTATGATTTGTTGATACCCCAGTTGCTCCATGGCTTCCATGAAGTTGTTTGCATGGTTAGGCGGCGGCAGCGATGCTAAATTCAGGTCTCCCAAGATGATTTGAAATTTTCTGATTTGGGTGGTGGAGATGCTTTCTAGTGCTGAGGCGAGTGTTTCATGGAGTGACGAGGGGGACCTGTAGATAAGACAGATGGAAAAAGCTGCGTTTTCTACTTTGAGTATGTCTATGTCCATGTTTGAGTTCAAGGAGGTGGTTGTTAGTTGCAAGGTGGTTTTGGCTACTATGATGACACCTCCACCCCTTTTATTGGTGCGTGGGCAGTTGTACACTTTGTATCCAGGTTTGCTTAGTTGATTTATTATTGCAGGGTCGGTGTCGTTGATCCAGGTTTCAGTTACACAGAGGATGTCCGGTTGGTCGTCTGAGATGATGTTGTAGATGATCCAAGTTTACTGCTCCTGTTCATTGTAATGACCTGACTCTTGTTTATTGTCGGATACTGTTTGTTCTATGTAAACCGCGCTGATCGCAAATAGTGCGGTATATAAGAAATGTAAATAAAATAAATAATAATAAAATAAATGATGTGTGTTTTGTTCCTTATTGATCTGGCATTGATGAGGATGATGCTATAATCATCATGCGCTTTTTGGGAGGTAGATATGAGGTAGGTTTGGATTTGACCAGGTTTGTTACCCTTTGTTTTCAGCAACTTCGGTTTATTGAATCTCTGTGCCCTGTTTTTCCTGGGCACGAAAGGTCTCTGGGTTGGAGCTGGGTCGTTAATGGCAAGGTGGAGTGTATTGTGTGAGGGGGGTGGGGGTATTGGAAGGGGGTAAAGATATTATATGAGGTGGCTGCCAACAAAGAATTACAATAGTCCAATTTTGAATGAACCAGAGCATGCAATAGAATATTAATATATCCTTTATCCAAGAAGGGTCTGTTTTTGTAATCTGTCTTAATGAGAAAAATGAAGCAGACATTACCTTCGATATATGCAATGCAAAAATGCAGGAAGGGTCCAAAGTAACACCCAGGAATCAAATTTAATCTTTTATGGGAAGTGTAATATTGACTATGGTAGGAATGAAAGATGGTGCTGAGATAGTTCTAGTAAGCCAGAATGCTTCTGACTTGGATAGTTTCAAAACCAGCTGTTGTGTTGCAATCTGGTTTAATGCAATAGTGTATTGTTATTGAAAAGACTGCCCCCAGGTGGGATGATGAATTAAAATTTGGGTGTCATCTGCAAATACTGTATGTATGGGGGGGCTAAAGCTGAGGCTTTGAATCAAGGTCGCAAGGGGGCCTAGAAATATGTTGAACAGTGTGGGAGACAAGATAGAGCCCCAGGGTACTCCCAGGGATGATGAGTAAGGCGTTGATATTATCTCTCTAATTGCTACTCTAAATGATCTGGAACGAAAAGCAGTCTAGCACTTTTCTTGAAATTTTAGCCTCTCAGATGCACTTGGGCAGCAAGTCATATTCTAACAAATTGAACGCAGCGCTTAGGTCAAGCTGAATTAAAAGAACCACATATCCATTTTCCCAATGGGAATAGATCTCATCCAGAATGCACAATAAAGCGGTTTCTGTGCTATGGTGTGATCGGAACACCGACTGCCTAGGATGAAAGAAATTGGTTGCATACAAAAAAGCCGTAGATTGACGTGCAGCCCCTTTCTCAGTCATTTTTGCCAAGAAGGGCAAACAAGAAATAGGACGGTAGTTAAGTGGTTGTTCAGGGTCAAGATCTGTTTTCTTTAGCAGTGGGTATATCAAAGATTCCTTCCAGTCATCAGGTATAATGCCCTCTGATAGACTATTATAATGAGAATAGAGAGAGCCTCTGCAATAAAAGGTAAAATCATTTTCCAAAACATCAAGGGGATGGAACGAGAAGAAGTGATATAAGATTTAAACTCAGAGCCCAGCTTAATTATTTTGAGTTTAGATATTGGGGCAAGGGTGGAGTGCTCTTTTTCCTCCTGATGCTTTTCCCCAAGGCTAGCAATGGGAAACATGCTATGCAGGTGTGAACAAACTTTCCCTTGTAGGGAATGCATGAAAACTTTAGGTGAAAAAAGGAATGATCGGTAGAATGTTTAAGCCTGGCCTAACTCTTTCACGATCTTAAAGAGTTGCTGAGGAGCGTTTCTATTCATATAAATTTTATGCTGAAAATAGGATCTTTTGGTCTATCTGACTGCTGCTTAGCTTGTCGTGATTTACAAATGGCTAAGGTTGAAGAAGATGTTTCTTTGCGCCAGAGGCACATCATAACAAAATTATTAAGAGAGAACAACAATATAGCAATAATATGGCCCTTTTGATGTTTGGTTTAGTAAGCAATTGGACAAAATCCAGTGTGGTCATAGTATCTGCAACCTGCATTGAATGATTAAATGCACCATTGTTATCAAAATGAATGATAAAATCCCTCATAAAAATTTCATGGATAATATCCATTCAAGTAAAGTATAAATACTCTCTACAAATCCCACTGTGGAGATAAATGTTGTTGTTAAGTGCCATCGAGTCGGTGTCGACTCATAGTGACCCTCTGGATAGTTGTCCTAAATTGTGTTTGGTCTTCAGTCAGGCGGCTCATTGTTGACAGACTGGCACCTGTGGCTGCTGTTACTGTATCGATCCATCTCATTGCTGGCCTTCCTCTTTTGCGTTGACCTTCTGTCTTGCCAAGCATGATGTCTTTCTCTAATGATCTCTCTCTTCACATGATGTGTCCAAAGTATGAAAGTCAAAGTCATCTGAACTTCTAAAGATAGCTTAGGTTTGATCTCCTCTAGTACTGACTGGTTTGTTCTTTGGGCAGTCCATGGTAACACAGTATTCTTCTCCAGCACCATAATTCAAAGGCATCAATTTTCTTCCTGTCTATCTTTTTCACTGTCCAACTTTTGCATCCACATGATGATATTGAAAATACCATGGCTTGAACAAGTTGAATCTTTGTATGGAGAGAGACATCTCTGCTCTTGAGAATCTTGTCTAGGTCTTTCATAGCCATTCTGCCAAGAGCAATGCGTCGTCGGATTTCTTGACTGCTTGTTGCTTCTTTATTGATAGTTGATCCAAGTAGGTTAAAGTTGTCCACAATTTCAATTTCCTCTCCATCAGCAATGAACTTATTGATTTTGCCAGTTGCTATGATCTTTGCCTTCTTTACACTAAGATGCAGGCCCATTTTAAGACTATGTTCCTTGATTGTGAGAAGCAAATGTTTCAGATCATCTTCACTTTCAGCCAGTAATGTGGTATCATCAGCATAGCGAAAGTTGTTGATGAGTCTTCCACCAATCTTCACACCTCTGTTGTCTTCATACAATCCTGCTTCTCTGATGATTTGTTCTGCATATAAATTAAACAAATAGGGGGAAAGTATGCAGCCTTGTCATACACCTTTGCTGATTTTAAACCATTCTGATTCTCCTTATTCCATTCAAACTGTTGCTTCTTGATCAATGTACAGATTGTGCAAGAAAACAATCAGGTGTTCTGGTATACCCATGCTTCTTAATGTGGCCCAGAGTTTCTCATGGTTTACACAGTCAAAAGCCTTGCTGTAATCAATAAAGCACAAATAGATATCCTTTTGGTATTCTTTAGTCTTTTCAAGGATTCATTTCACATCCGCGATGATGTCTCTTGTTCCTCACCCTTTCCTGAACCCTGTTTGCACTTCAGGTAGTTCTTGTTCCAGGCATGGTTGTAGTCTCTGTTGAATAATCTTCAGTAGAATCTTGCTGGCATGTGGGATCAGAGCGATTTTGCGATAATTTCCAAAGTCAGTTGGATCACTTTTCTTTAGTATTGGTATAAACACAGATCTTTTCCAGTCAGTTGGCCATGATGTTATCTTCCAAATTTCCTGGCAGAGCCTTGTAAGTAAGGTAACAGCTGCATCAGATTGCTGTAATATGTCTATGGGAATGCCATCAATGCCTGGTGCTTTCTTCTTTGATAAGGCTTTCAATGCTGCTTTGACTTCTTCTTTCATCACCAATGGTTCCAGATCATAAGGTACAGGTTGAAAAGGCCGTTGGTCCACTTGATCTTTATCATATAAAAGCTCTGTATATTTTTTCCACCTTTTCTTGATCTTCTCAGCATCATTCAACATAGATCCTTGAGCATCTTGTAACATTCCATTTTGAGGCTGAATTTTTTTCTTTAACTCTCTTAGTTTTAGGAAAGCCAATCTTGTTCTTCCTCTAATAGTTTCTGCTTCTATTTCCTTGCATGCATCATTGTAGTGCTTTTCCTTGTCCTGTCTTGCTGCACGTTGGAAATCTCTGTTGAGTTCTGTGATTGCCTCTCTTACTCCTCTGGCTTTAGCTTGTCTGCATTTCTGGGCAATTTTCAGAGTTTCTTCCATCATCCATTTTGACCGTTTTTGCTTTTTCACCTTTTGTAGAGACTTCTTGCTTTCTTCCAACACAGCCTTCTTGATGTCATTCCATAACTCTTCTGGAGCTCTGTCATTTGTATCTAAAGCAGCAAATCAATTTTGCAGGCAGTCTTTAAATTCCAGTGGTATATTCTCAAGGTCATATTTTGCTATATTCATGAGTGGCTTGCTCTTTTTCAACTTTAGCTTGAGTTTGCATACTAATAGTTGGTGATCTCTACCACAATCAGCTCCAGGTTTTGTCTTTGTTGATGTTATAGAGCTTTTCCATCGTTGACTTCCACAGATGTAGTCAATTTGATTTTTGTACAATCCATTGGGTGAAGTCCATGTGTACAGTCGCCGCTTGTGTTGCTGGAAGAAGGTGTTCGAAATGAATAGATCGTTGAACTTGCAGAATTCTATCAGTCTTTCTCCAGCTTCATTTCTGTTGCCAAGTCCATATTTTCCAACCATTTTGCCTTCTTCTTTGTTGCCAACATTTGCGTTCCAGTCACCCATGACTATCAGGATATCCTGTTTGAATGTTCTGTCAATTTCAACTTGTACTTATTCATAGAACTCATCAATTTCATCCTCTTCTGCATCTGTTGTTGGGGCATATACTTGAATTATAGTTGTGTTGATAGACATTCCTCGTAGACGAATAGAGATTAAGCGTTCACTGACTGCATTGTATTTCATTACAGTTCTTGCAAGTTTCTTCTTTATTATAAATGCAAAACCATTTCTTTTTTGTCACGGACACCCAACAGATCAAGTTGTACATGTTCCATTTCATTCTTGACCACCTCCAACTTCCCTTGGTTCATGCTTCATATGTTCCATGTCCCAATATGTAAGACATCTTTGCAGCTTCTGACTCTCATTTCATGCGCAGCTATATCAGCAGTCAGACGTCCTGAGGGCTTTGATCCCACCACATCATAAATGCTGGCTTTACTCTGAAAAGTCTTCAGCTCTTCGCCCAGTAGCTAGTTGAGTGCCTTCCAACCTGGGGAGTCTCATCTTCCAGCACTATAGTGCAATTTGTTTTGTTGCGACTATCCATTGGGTTTTCATGGCAAGATACAGAAATAGATTGCCAGGCCTTTCCTTCGTGCAGTTTAAGTTTAGTGTTGTTGCCGTTGTCACAGAAATGTGATCCT
Organism: Ichthyophis bannanicus; assembly: GCA_033557465.1. Lineage (NCBI taxonomy): Eukaryota > Metazoa > Chordata > Amphibia > Gymnophiona > Ichthyophiidae > Ichthyophis > Ichthyophis bannanicus. Next base: position 919,544,443 of record CM066035.1, on the reverse strand, counting down.
CCGTCGCCAATAATGTCCCATTCTGCTGCTGCCGGGATGGGTGGTTTGTCTTGGTCTGGCACCTCAGTTGAGACCTGTCCATCTTGGGAGACCCTGCCAGTAGTTAAACTACCGATATCTTAGCCCTCAGCATCACTGATGCACACAAGCCCTCATAGCATAACAAGCTACAAACCAAGTGAGGGTGGAGATAAATATATCATGCAAATATTGTAATTACCACAGAGGATTGAAATGGCTTCAGCAGAGAACTTACTGAAGTTAAAGGAATTCCTTATCACTATGGAAGAACGCACTGTCAACATTACACCATCTTCTTTCCTACTTGTCCTCATAATTTGGAATACTTGATAAGCCACTGGGCATAGTTCATTTATTATAATGGAACCACACAAACAAGCCAAGTTTCAGCTAGGCTTAAAATATCCATGGCTATACTAACATAGTCGCAACCAACACTCTTAACTTCATATAGACTGGGCATTAGCAAAAAAACCTTATAGGAAAAATCAATTTTCTCAGCTACAGTCTCAGTATACAGAGAAACTTGACATAAAAACTCATAACATGACCCCCTATTTTCTTGTTGTGTCTGACTAGTATTATCAAGAGGACCATACCCTCCTTGCCCAGTAATAACTGGAATTGTGGAAACATCATTTAGAGTCTCCATGATAGGCAATAATAATGCATAAAATATAACAAAATAAAAATATAGCACATATTCTGAGTGCAGTTGTTGAGCACAAAAGGGCCTGTCCCTTTGTTACACCCCTTGTCGATGCCCTTGTGGTGGCACACCTTGCATCCACCGGAGTTTTATTCAAATGAACTGGCACTTGCTTTTGACATCACTGCTGGGGCGCAGCTCACTTTGGTGTGCAGCCAAATTAATCAGCAAAGAATACAGCAGCCATTTTCAAAGCGTACACAACTCAAGCTGATATGTCAGAAGTGACTAATGCCAGCCACCTCCAAGATGAAAGGCTAGCTAGGAGGCATAGGGATACGAGAGAACTCATATGTGTTTGCATAACAGGAGTGCCAGCCACATTCCCTACACCTTCAAACCTTCTTCCCATTACGAGCAGGGTAGACGATCCATACAGGTAGCGCCCCTTACACAAGAAACCTCACCCTCTAAAAAAATGTTGTGAGTTCAGAGAGAAACCCTTTACAGAACGCAAAGACTTGCTCAATAGCATAGAATCCATTACAAATGCTTTTCTTCATCAAACCATTTTGCTAAAGACTGTAGAGCAGCCATCAAGTGTACAGAGCATGGCAGCAACTAAAATATCAATACTCTACACACAAAAATGCAATGTGTGCTGACTCTTGGCGACCCAGCAGCTCCTGGGTTTTCTTGGCTTGTGACTGGAAATAAATGGCCAGGCCTTTCTTCTGAGGCAATGGAGGGTTAAGTGACTTGCCCAAGGACACAAGGAGTGCTAGTGGGAATCGAACCCTGGTCTCTTGGGGCCCAATACTGAACGGCATTTACACGGTTTAAAAACCTGTAAACCATGTAAATGCCGCTATAGAGGGATATTTATCGGCACTAACATGCTTAGTGCCGATGAATATTCCCCGGTTCTGCCACTACAGGCCCCGATGCTATCCGTTTAGAATCAGGGAATGTTGTGGACGTTCCGGAGAAGAGCGGAGGTGGCTAAGCAGACAGTGCTGATATTGAACTGCTGCCCAGTTAGCGACCCACGAGTAAAGATAGGTGTGGAAAAACCTCGACTAGTTTTACCTGTGGGAACAAAGCGGGCAAGCAGCTCAATATCGCTGCTACGCAGTTAGCTTCTGCACCATGAGGAGCATTGCCAGAAACAAGGGGTCACTTGAAACACGGCAGTGCATCAATATCAATGGAAGTACTGGTATTATGTTTGTCGGACCTAACAATCAGGAGGGGAGTTGGAAACCACGCCACTCAAATGACTGTAACGCCCTTTTATTATTAATGTTATTTTAATTTATTTAAATTGACTTATCTGAACAAACAGCCCAGCCAAAGGCAATAGCATGAAACAATCCCTCCAAGCATCCAATTTCCACAGCCGTTTGTTCAAATAAATCAATTTAAATAAATAAAAAATAACATTAATAATAAAAGGGCGTTACAATCATTTGAGTGGCGTGGTTTCCAACTGCCCTCCTGATTGTTTGGTCCAACAAAAGTAATGCCAGTATTTCCATTGATATCGGTGCACTGCCGTGTTTCAGGTGACCACTTGTTTGTGGGATATGTTATTGAGATCATCCTGTTTTTTGGAGGTTTGTGTGCAGAGCATTGCAGCATATTGCAGAAGACCCGGGTCGGATATGGCCCCAAACTGAATATCTGGGGTTAACGTTCAGCGGCAATGGCTATGTGCCTTAGAGGTAAATAGACAGTGCAACTGACTATCAGGCCGTTGGTTACTAAGCCAGTGCTCTAACCATTAGGCTCCTCCTCCACACAGATGGTGTGAAAACTAACTTCCCAGAAGTCTCTGCCCCATGTTGCGTCATTGCAGAGAGAATGATGGAGAAAAAAATTACAGCACTTAAGGTTACTCAGAGGTACTTAAGTTTGTAGATAACGCAATGGCAGAAACTCCTGTTTGAAGATATACCTAGCCAAGGTGTATCCCAAAGGGCAATGTCACCCTGGTGACCAAAGCAACAAATAACTTACAAGGTCAGAGTTCTATGACTTGTTTGGCATGCATGAAGAATACTCTTCTTACCCAAGCTCAGAACATGAGTTGTAAAGATGAGCAAATGGTCATATGAAAGAAGCCACAGGTGACAGCATTAGGCCACATCTGCCTGATAGAATGCAACCAGATATTGGATAGCAGGCTTGAAATTCCTGAGTGAGAAGCTGCCTGGAACCTAACTTGAAGTCTATAGATGACCAACTCCCACCTTTGGATTCCAATGCACTAATTCTCCTTCCACTGGGCAAAAGGGGCAGCCGCCCTAGGTCTCTGCATAACAGGGGCCCAGCTGCCCATAGGTAAATTCAGCCCCAAATCTGACTGCAGGCTGCTGCTGACTATCCCTGTCTCTGGTTACTTTCCTTCATGTGCTCATGGTTGTGATCGTGGCTGCGCTGCTTGTTTTCGATGTGCTAGCTGTGGCTGCACACCAGACTCCTCCAAGAAGAAGAAAAAGTAAGATCAGTGTAGTCTGGACATGGGCAGCGGTGCTGGCAGCCCAGTGACTTCCACGTTCATGGGAGGAAGTGGGCAGCTGCTCTGCACTCTTCATTCAGTCGTGCCTCTTTCCGGGCTGGCTCCACCTCTGGACTGTGCAGCCCTCTGCTTCCGTGAGAGAACAAATCAAGTCACCTGAGAAAGTGACTAGTAGACTAGTCAGGGCAGCCAGTGTATGGCGGGCAGACACGTGGCCAGAGGGACAGGGCTGGAGCCCCAGGTGTGTACATCCAGGACATGTGGTAGGCAGCTAGCAGCATGTGCAGCACAGACAGAAGACAACTTCTCTAAGTCTAGGACACACACCCTTCCACCAGTACTGCTTGGCCCGAAGCCTCAAACAGGAGTGAAAGAGAAGACTACAGGAGTCCTGTCCCAGCTGTCCAACAGAGAGTCATAGCCCGCAGTGAGAAGTGCTACTGATCACCTTCACCTACATGCAAGCGTGTGCACCCAATGAGCACATTGTTTTGGGGGGAAGAGTGTCAAAGCTGTCTAGAGATATGGGGGAGAAGTGAGAGGAGACAGCAAAAGAGTGAGGGCCAGGGGGTACAGAGAAGAAAGAGCAAGAGATTGTAGGTTTGCATGAGAGGGAGATCAAGAGTATTAATGTGAATGGGAAGGAAGAAAGGAGAGAGCTGGAGAGTGGAGAGGGGAGTGAGAGGAGAGAGCAAAAGAATGAGTGAGGATGGGGACACACAGAAGAGAGATTATGTGTGAGCAGGGCCGTACCGAGGGAAGATCGCACCCTGTGCGACTTGCACATCGGGCGCGCACCCCCCCCCCCCCCCCGCAGCGGGAGAGAAGAGGCGCACCCAATGTGCAAGTCGCACAGGCCGCGATCTTCCCTCAGTACGGCCCTGCTCACACACAGAAGGTTTAAGGGACGCATTTTAGCTGCCCTGCCATTGCCTGCCACCGCCCCTTTTTCTTCTCTCAGCGGAGGCAGGCAATGACAGGACAGCTAAAATGCGCCCCTTAAACCTTCTCGCCGGCATGCTAAGCAGATCTTTCCCATTTGCTAAAATGCAAACCCTTTAACATTTGCACCCTGTGCGGCCGCACCGTTCGCACAGGGCTAGAGCATGTGTGAGCTCTGGATGTGGGGGAGCAGAGAGGGAAGAGATTAAGGAAGTATTAGTGTGTGTCTTTGAGGGGGCAGTGGGAAAGCAAAAGCATGTGTGAGTGAAGGATAGGGATGCGACATTAGGAAAACAAGAAATTGTGTTTACTGACAATAATTTTTATAATCAGTGATCATTCGGATATGTAATGGGCATTGCTTTACAATAAATCTATTAATAGTAATACAGTATAAACTTTATTTTTGTCTTACATGGAGTTGAATTAATGGGGGGGGGAAAAAAGAGGGCCCATCCTCAAATGTTTGCCCAGGGTCCCATGAGTGGTTAAAGTGACCCTGGCACTAAGCTTACACAGGGTTCATCAGCTGTGCAATGGTCCTCGCAACACCCCTGTTGCCCATTAACGTGACCTGGGATAGTGCCACCAGTGTGCTAAAAAACGGGAACACATCCTTGTTCGAACCATGCCCCAACCATTTGTCCATTAGAAACACTCTCGACTGCAAGGAACCATCAGGCTGTCATCTACAGACCTACCAGAGCATTCCTCTCTCAGATTCTGCAGAACATCTGTGTTCCAGGTCACAAGGGATGACGATAAACTCGCTCTCTCCATGGAAGAAAAGGAATTCCTGAGAATCATGGCAAAGAAGTCTTTAAAGATGAGTCAAACAGCTGGATAGCTTCTCTTCCATGTCACACCTTCAGACATCAAATCCCCAGCAATAGACAAAGTCATGGCTGGCCTGAAGACAATGGTCCTCCTCCTAAGTCTGGTTCCTCTTGCGGTGATGTGGCCCCTAGAGCTTTCTTCCACATTCCTGCTCCTACTGATGGCTTCCCATAACCCCTATTCTCACTACTGGGAAATCCAACCCTAACAATGGCTGTGCAATCAGCGAAAAAGTGACCCAGTGGCACAAGCAGTCATTACTCAGAGCATTTTAATTTTGTATGTGGAGTGATCTGATGGCAGCTGCAACCGCTGGCCTTTGGTACAGGCAGTCTGGAATCAAACCATTATATTTTTTGGTTCGGTTCCAGTTCTCATTCATCTGCAACTCAAGCTGTTCCAATTTAATTATTTTTTTATGTATTTAAGAAATTTATAATCTGCCTATTCACCATCATAATAATGTAGTAGTTTGCTTCTGGCCAATAAAGGTTCAGTAACCAGTTGGGCACAGATGAAAAAATATTAATATAAGGCACATTATAATGATCGATACGAAAGTGAGTCAGAGCGAGCAAACAAGTCTAAATCTGTTCCAACTAGTTTCAGGCATAAATGTTATGAAGCAAACAGCAAACAAAAAAAAACATTCTAAGCACTTAATACATTTAAAATGCTCATTTGCCCTGTGAAACCCAAAATGTAATGTACTCTTTCTCATCCACTCTAGTACCAAATCAATTTTTTTCAGCCAAACCTTTATCACCAGTAACCTGAAATTTTTTAAAGGTTTGCTCCAATTCAGATTCGATATTGACTTTCAAATACTGATTTTGATTTTGTTCAGGAAAAATAGTAAAAGTTCAGTCCAATTTTTCGGTTCACGTTTAGGTTTGATTTGATTTCCTGCAGGCACCAATTCATACGGCTCAGCAGACCAGTGCTGGAGTGTCTCACTCTATGTACTAGTTATGTCCGAGAGATTTCACTGGGTATCAGTACGACAGGATCTCTTCTCAGAGGTTTTGGGGCAGATTGTCAATGCTTCTGGTGTTCTGTGCTAGGCTATGAAACCTAGATTATTACATGCAGCCACTTAAAACATCACCTTTTAGAATGAATTCCTATTTTATGGCTTTGACCATTTGGGGTGACAAACTGAAGAACAGAAAAGTAGTGATCCTGTGTGATAAACAGGGGTGGTGGATAAGATAAATAAAGAACCTTCCAAGGTTGGTCTAGCAGTAGACCTATTGGGGGCATTTTCGAAAGGACGTCCAAGTCAAATAGGGGGCGTTCAAGGCGGAATGTGCAGAAAAACACCAGGGATGTTTATGTCTCTGGTTGATTTTAGGAACTTAGACGTCCCCCTTAAGAAAACATGAGGTAGGGACGTCCATCTCATGCTGCTAGCATAAGGGGACATCCAGCAGTGTAGCAAAAAAAAAAAAAAAACATTCTCCATCAGTGTTCGTTGACATTTTGTAAAATAAAGGAGGTATCAGTGTAGCTTCTTCTCCACGCCCTGCAGACATCTGCCTGAGAAATCAAGCACTTTCTAGATGCCTGTTCATGCCTGCAGCAGGTATAACCTTAGGCGCAACTATGGACATGCAGGATATTTCTGAGATCAGGCGGGGATGTCCAGGTTCTTGGGAATGTCTTGGCCACACTTCCACCACGCCCCCATTCAGACTTGGATGCCCTCGTGCTGGGGATGTCCAGAGACCTGGTTTCTAAAATGGCTCGGGAGATGTCTCCATGCTGTGGGTGTCTCTATGCCCATTTTCAGATATTGTCACACCGCCCCCTTGGTGGTAGTGGCGGAACCCAACAGAAAGGGGGTGGACATGGAAGAAGAGTTTGCTTGTGGAGGAGCTTAGTTCAAATGCAGGGCCCAGGTTCTTATAGGCCTGGTAGCCTTCTGGTTAACTAAGAGCTCCCTAGAAAATAACAGTCCGAGGGTAGGGAAATTATAAGGCTTTTATTTCCCACATTGCAAATAGGTTCCTAAGCTCAGAATACAACAGCACACACAAAAGAAATGTCCTTGCTCCAGGTTAAAGAAAAAACATGAACTGAAAAATCTGTTAGCTTCACAGTAATGTCAAAAACGGAATACAGCATCAACCTTTACATACAGGCCACAGCTATTCCTCTGCTAGGCTCAATCCTCTTGGTCAGGCAATAGCTACATTCCATCGGAATATCTGAGGGATCCTCCGGGAATTCCACCTGCATGGGCTCGCAGTCCGGAACGTCTGAGGACTCTCTTTCAGGCCTTCTGTGTAACGCTTGTATGATGCGCCAATGGTCAGCATTAAAAGGTAAGTCCTTGCATTGTATACTTTTATAACAGGAACAGTCTCTCCTGCACCCTGCTTCTTCTCTAGCAAGTTTCCTGTTTAATGCAGGTTTGTATCTTGTCTCATGAATGCCTCTAGAAGGACAGCATTCTCTAGTGCCCTGCTCCTTCTGTATCACATCATTCCTAAAATCATAGTTATTAAAATGGCAATTACCTTTTCTTCTAAGGTTCTCAGATTGAGGTGAGGGCTGAGGCCTGCTCCTGCTGGGTCTTGGTTTCTCAGCTGTCCAGGTAGGCCTCTGGTTCTCAGGTCTGCCTGCTGCTGGGGTTAGGCCTTGTTTGTGCCACAGCTCCTTTCTCCCAGGGCTTTGAAAGTTACCCTTCACAATTCTCCTTTCACCTCCTTGTTTGCTATTCCTTGTTGCACCTTTCAACAGTGGCTGGCCCTTGTTACTCTCAGGCCTTGGACTTTCTGGTATAGTCCTCCTCCTTTCAGGGTCAGCTTCCTTATGGTATCTTTCCCTCCTAGAAAGTGTATCTTTTCCTCTTTTAAAACATTTACAGCAAGTTTCTTCACCTGGCTCTGCTGAGTCTGCTAGGCCGTTTCCCTCGGTCAGGACTCCTATTCCTGGATCCTCCGAATATCCATGCAAAGCTGGAACTGGAACTCCTTGCACCACTCCTTGCCAGTCTCCGTGGCAGTCTCCTTGCCAATCTGCTTGCGACTCTCTTTGGCACTCTCTTTGCCACTCTGCGTACCGCTCTGACTTCCTCCAGTCATCTGAGCTTTTAAAAGGAATTCTTCCCTTTCTACATTGGGTGTTGGCTGGTATTGCATCATTGGCTCTAGGGCGTGGTTCCTCAGTCCTCCAGAGGTCTCTCTGGCTCCCCCTATATGGCTCCTCGTGATGCTGCAGCCGGTGTTTACCTCTTTTTTATGGGTTTAAAACCTTTTCTTCTGCCTGCAGCTGGTCTGCAGTGCCACAATATGCAAAGCATGAATAGGGCTTCTAAAATTCCACCCATCGTATAACTACAGTAGTTCCATAATATAGTAATATAGTAAATGACTGCAGATAAAGACCAACATGGTCCATCTGGTCTGCCTAGTAATGTGTTCACGAATGTAACTGCTGCTCTGTGGAGGTTATCCTCCCCCCCCCATGCCTTTGTTTAGGGGCGTACCTGCTGCTCCATGCAGCTTACTCCCCTCTATGCCTTTTTGAAGCATGAAAATCGTTAAAGTTTTGCTTTGATTCCATCCTCTTGCTATATTGGAATTTTCTGTCTATCTCATGTCTTTTTGAATTCTGTCACAGTTTTTGTCCCCACGAGCTCCACCGGGAGGGCTTTCCAGGCGTCCACCACCCTTTCTATGAGAAAGTATTTCCAGATGTTGCTTTTAAGTTTACCTCATTGCACCATTATTTCATGTCCTCTAAACCTATAGCTTCCTCTGTCTTTAGAAAGGTTCATTTGTGCATTAATATCTTTCAAGTATTTAAACGTCTGTATCATATCTCCCATGTCTCTCTTTTCCTCTAGCATATACATGATCAGGGCTTCAAGTCTCTTCTTATATGTCTTCCAGCACAGATCTCATACCACTTTCGCACTTTCCTCTAAACCACTTCAAGTCTTGTTATATTCTCAGTGAGATATAGCCTCCAAAACTGAACGCAGTACTCCAAGAGGGGCCTCACCAGTGACTTGTACAAGGGGTCATTATCACTTCCAGGGCTGGTACAAGAATATTTGGCACACTAGGCAAATCTTCATCTCTACCCCCCACTCTCCACCTCCCAAGATTTTGATAAGTAAGCTTAACTACCACTCTCAGAGCAATCCTGTAAAAGCACAAATTGGACATCATGAGCCCAGTTTTCGAAAGGCATTTACACAATTTACAGTTAGTGCTATTGAATATTCCCTTCTAGGTCCCCCACGCGCCCCTATGCTATCCAGTTGGCATCAGGGCATGTTGTGGTGTTCTGGGGTGGAGTGTGGGCGCCGACAAGCCTTAACCGGGCAGCAGTGATATTGAATACGGCCCGGTTAGCAATCTGTGCCTTAAAGATAGGCGTGCTTTGCTTAATAATAGAGATTTGTTATTGCAACCACATAATAGTGGTAGAAAAAAGCAGGTTAATAAGGGTATTAATTTTGTTTATCAGTTTTCCCCTCTGATTTTTAAGATTCAGCGGGTAATATCTAAACACGCTAATGTATTGCAGGCAGTACCAGGGCTAGACGGATGGCGGACTCAGTGTGTCTAATCCTAGCAGCAGTGTTTTGTGTGAATTGTAATGGGAGTAATATGGTCTTTTGCAGGTCTTGGTAATGCTAGGTTCCTAGTTATGTAAAGTACTTCTGTTTTGTTGGGATGTATATCCAAGTTGGGGTGGTGAAGCCATTGGGAGATGGATTTGAAGCATCTTCCTATCGAGGAATAATCTGGGCTTTCGGTAGAGAATTGTTAGTGGGATGGGAACAGCTGGGGGATGTAGAAAAACAGTGGGCAAAACTGAAAGGGGGTATTTTAAGGGCAACCAACCTTTTTGTTAAAATGGTAAATAAAGGCAAAAGGAACAGGAGACCGCTATGGTTTTCGAAGGAAGTAGCTGAAAAAGTGAAGAAAAAGAGGGAGGCCTTCATGAAATACAAGAGATCACAAAGAGCAGAAGACAAGCATCTGTATTTGGAAAAACTTAGAGAAGCTAGCAAAGTAGTCAAGAAGGCAAAGATTCAAAAGGAGGAGGAAATAGCCAATGCAATAAAATGGGGGGATAAGACATTTTTCAGATATATTAGTGAGAAGAGGAAGAGCAAAAGTGGTATTGTCAGACTCAAGGGTGCAGGGGGGGAATATGTAGAAGCTGATAAGGATAAAGCGGAATTGCTTAACAAATATTTTTGTTCTGTGTTCACAGATGAAGAACCAGGAGCAGGACCTCAGAAAACACCCACAAATAAGAACAGAAGCGAGGGACATCTTGAACTATTTTCAGAAGACTGTGTTCGTGAGAAACTAGCTCAACTTAAAGTAGACAAAGCGATGGGACCGGATGGGATACACCCTAGAATACTGAGGGAACTTGGGGACGTTCTAGCAGCTCCACTGACTGACCTTTTCAATGCCTCGTTGGAGTCGGCAGTGGTGCCAAAGGACTGGAGAGAGGCTCATGTGGTGCCTTTACACAAAAGCGGAAGTAAGGATGTGGTTGAAAACTACAGGCCGGTTAGTTTAACTTCGGTGGTGAGTAAATTATTGGAAACGCTGCTGAAAGAGAAAATAGTGAGGTTTCTGGAGTCCAGCGGATTACAGGATCCGAGGCAGCATGGATTCACCAGAGGCAGGTCTTGTCAGACAAATCTGATTGATTTCTTTGACTGGGTGACCAGGGAGTTGGACCGAGGGAGAGCTCTAGATGTGGTGTATTTAGATTTCCGTAAAGCCTTTGACACTGTTCCTCACAGGCGACTGATAAACAAACTGAGCACCCTAGGGATGGACCCTAAAGTTACTGCTTGGGTTAGAAATTGGTTGGGTGGGAGGCGACAAAGAGTACAAGTAAATGGAGCTCACTCTGAGGAGAAGGATGTTACCAGTGGTGTGCCCCAGGGATCTGTCCTTGGTCCAATTCTTTTTAACATCTTTGTTAGTGATATAGCGGAAGGGCTGTCGGGTAAGGTTTGCCTCTTTGTGGATGATACCAAAATCTGCAATAGAGTAGACACCCAGGAAGGGGTAGATAACATGAGGAGGGATCTAGCTAAGCTTGAAGAATGGTCTAGAATTTGGCAGCTGGGATTTAATGTTAAAAATGTAAGGTCATGCATTTGGGCTGCAGCAATCCAAGGGAGCAATACAGTATAGGAGGTGAAGTACTTTTGTCCACTAAAGAAGAGCGGGACCTAGGCGTGGTTGTGTCTGATGATCTTAAAGTAGCTAAACAGGTGGAAAAGGCGACAGCAAAAGCTAGAAGGATGCTTGGGTGCATACGGAGAGGAATGGCTAGCAGAAAAAAGGAGGTGATAATGCCTCTGTATAAGTCTTTGGTGCGACCTCATTTGGAGTATGGTGTGCAATTCTGGAGACCGCACCTTCAAAAGGATGTGAACAGGATGGAGTCGGTGCAGAGGGTTGCTACCAAAATGATTAATGGGCTTCATTATAAAGCATATGAGGACAGACTTAAGGATCTTAATATGTACACCTTAGAGGAAAGGCGGGATAGAGGTGATATGATTGAGATGTTTAAATACCTCCGTGGCATAAATGTTCAGGGAGAGAGCCTCTTTCAATTGAAAGCAAGTTCTGCTACGAGGGGACATGGGATGAGGGTGAAGGGAGATAGATTCAGGAGTGATATGCGGAAATATTTCTTTACGGAAAGAGTAGTGGATCCGTGGAATAGTCTCCCAGTGGAGGTGGTAGAGATGAGGACAGTAACTGAATTCAAGAAAGCATGGGACCAACACAGAGGATCTCTAAAGGCAAAAAGTGGACTGTTGTAGTTGTTATGGAAGGACAGACTAGATAGGCCATGTGGTCTTTTTCTGTCGTCATATTTCTATGTTTCTATGTTTCTATGTAAGATGTCATCAGCATAGAGATGATAATGAATGTTGTGGTTTTGGATTATGGAACACATAAGTTGGATGAAGATGTTAAATAGTATTGAGGACAAGGCAGAGCCTTGTGGCAGACCTTGGTGCTGTTTATAAGGGAGCGAGTTGGTTGGATCCAATTTACTTGCTGATAGCGGTCCTCGAGGTAAGAATGGAAACATTGTGGTGTATTTCCGTTACTTTAGACCAATTGAGTGGAGACATAATAAGAGCTGTTCGTGGTTTATTGAATCGAATGCTGCAGTGATGTCAAGGAAGATAAGTAAGAAGCATTGCGCAATCTTTCCTGTGCCCTTGATTAAGATGTCAAGGAGGGAGATTAGTGGAGCTGTCTGAAACCATGTTGCTGCTGACCAATGAAATCCTGCATCTGTAACTGCACTGTCTTCTCAATGACTTTTGCCACAAACAAAATGTTAGAAATTGGTCTGTAGGACAATGGTGAGTTTGGGTCAGCAGTGGGGGTCTTTAATGATGGTCTGATGGTGGCATGTTGAAGACTCTTAGGCATGTAGCCTAGGGATAAGGATGATTGGACTATTTTTTGTGGAACCAGAGAAAGTTTATGCTTAGTGAGTGTAATCCAGGAGACTGGGCACAATTGAGGGAGGAGGTGGTAGTGTTAAGATTTGTGATGATATTTTCCAGTTGACCAATTGTGATGATGGAGAAGGTCGACCAAGTTTACTCCAGAGGAAGGTTGAACAAGGAGCGGGTCAGGAGGTTAGCTGTGTTAGTGGGGACAAGCTTGGATTGGAAGTATTGTGCCAAGTCAGCTGGGAATAGGGTGGCATCAGGCTTCTTGGAGGTGTGATTTTTTAGTAGGTTTTGTGCTATGTCAAATAGGTCTCTGGGGCAATTTAAAGAGGAACAGGTCAATTTAGTGTGGTATTCCTTTTTTTGTGCATAGGTAAGTATGCAATAATCTCTTTGAGCAATGGTGGGCTGGGTTTTTAGAACGCCACCATTTGTGTTCCAGCTGTCGGAGCTGATCTTTGACCTGACTGATCGCTAGGATTATCTCAAATGCTCATTGACAATCCCACATCACATCTATCTTAAAGCAGCTCCAATGGCTGCCTATCCACGTGAGAATCAGATACAAATCTCCCTAAATATTTTCAAAATCCTCCACAGCCTCTCTCCGGACAGCCTTCAACCACTTATCCTGACACCCTCTAACAACAGAACTATGAGGAAACCCAACCAAAACATGTTAACTCTCAAACCTCTGGCAGCTCGATGCACCCACATCACCTCAAAAGAGCCTTCTCGCTGTATGCACCTACTTCTGTGGAACTCCCTTCCTTTGGACATAAGAACATCAACAACCATAAACAAATTCCGTTGCAGGCTGAAAACTTACCTTTTCAATGAACATTTTGGCTCCAAAACTTAGCTGCACTCCATGATCATAACGCAGATAAACTGTATGCTCTGTTTATTCTCTCTTCACCTCGATATCTCTAATCCAGTCATATGTTAACCCTTCCTCTGCTTCACCCCCCCCCCCCCCCCACATTTACATGTCTTAAACCTGTTCCTTTCCTTCCATAATCTACAATTATATCTCAACCTATGTTCTCATGTAGTTAGCGTCATAGCATTATTAATTACTGTTCACATGTTGTTATAAGGAGTAATACTAGACAAACACCTCAGTATGGACCCACAGATAAGAAATATAACAAAGAAAGTTTATTTCAAACTTAAAATATTAAAGCAACTCCGCCCCTATTGCACCTACAGGATTTCCAACACATAATACAAGCTATCATAACACCCCACTTTGACTTTGCAAACTTAACCTTACTAGGCGTAACAAATCAAAACTTAAAAAGACTACAACTAGCACAAAATGCAGCAGCCAAGACAATCATAAAAACAGTTCCCTTCCAACATATTACACCTATCTTAGAGTCCCTACACTGGCTCCCAATCCAATGCCGCATACAGTATAAAACTCTGTTAACCACATACAAGGCCCTAAATAACACAGCACCCTGTACATTAAATAACCTAATCATCAAGGAACCCAGTCATAACCTACAAAGACGAGACCAATTAAATAAGTTAATAACACCAAAAGAATTTATAAGAGCCAAAAAATCAACGAACAAGAAAGCTTTCTCCCATGCTGCCCCCATACTGTGGAACAACATCCCAGCGGAATTAAGATCATCACCCCAAATCATGGAGTTTAGGAAAAAACTCAAAACATACTTATTCTCAACACATTATGCATCCGTATCAAACTCTCAAATACAACAAGAAAAGGGATAGCCGCACCAGCAATAAGTGACCCTCGAACTGGAATATGTACTAAAACCTTGTAAGATATCCAGAGATTCTAATTAAAATTGTATTATAGTTCTAAACATGTTCACTGTATATAGTTCTCAATTCTACCAATCTGTTACTGTTAGATTGAGCCCATTATTGTTTACACTGTTATATGTAAAAACAGCATTGATGTTTACTGCCGTTCCTTGTAAAACAGCCTTGCTTGTTCATTGTTGTTCATTGTAAACCGCAACTGATCTATGGAAATTGCGGTATATAAAAACCTGCTAATTAAATTAATTAAATTAAATTAAAAATTAAATAAGTTGTATCTTTTTGTTTATAAGGACATGAGAAATGCCATACTGGGTCAGATCAAGTTTCATCAAGCCCAGTATCCTGTTTCCAACAGTGGCCAATCCAAGTCACAAGTACCTGGCAGGTTCCCAAAAAGACACAAATTCCACAATGCTCATCCTGGGGTAAACCGTGGATTACCTGGGTCCTCTTTAATAATGGTTTATGGACCTTTCCCCCAGGAACTTGTCCAAACCTTTTTTAAACCCATCTACACTGTTTTTACTACATCCTCCGGTAACAAATTCCAGAGTTTGATTACGCATTGAGTGAAAAAAATATCATGTTCTTATCAGGTTATATTTAAACTGTTAAACCAATGTTACCTGCTACCTGTACACTGCTGTGACTTGTAGATACAGCGGTATAGAAAAGTTGCTAGATAAATAAATAAATCAGATGTGTTTGACATGATTTGTCGTTGCTATAACCCTGTTACCTCAGATCTTGTAACCGCATGGATTCTAGAAAGTTCACTATTGTTTTCTTAACAGCGTCTCCATTACTTTTCCCACCACTGAAGTATGGTTTCCCAGTATCCATATGTACAACACAAAACAGTAATATAATCATTTTAAACCAAATTCCCCAAATGAGTGGCAGCCAATGCAAAACTTTCAAATAAGGAGTAATATGTTCAAAACTCTTACAATTGGTTAACAGCCTTGCAACAGAGTTTTGCATAAGTTGCAATGCCCGTGACATACAGTCTGAAACTCCCAAATTCAAAGAGTTACAATAATCCCAATTGGCAAGAGCTAAAACTTGCAACACAGTACATAACTCATTGAGGGAAGACTATTTCAGTCAGCGCACTAACCATAACGTA
This sequence comes from Ichthyophis bannanicus, assembly GCA_033557465.1. Lineage (NCBI taxonomy): Eukaryota > Metazoa > Chordata > Amphibia > Gymnophiona > Ichthyophiidae > Ichthyophis > Ichthyophis bannanicus. The sequence continues at coordinate 919,529,064 of CM066035.1, read as the reverse complement.
CGAGGTGACACTCTCACAATGACCTTAATTAAGCCTTCATGCAGAGCTTGGAATCCAAACATACTCTTAAATTTGTCCCCTCAGAAAGGAAGGAATGGTTTGAACACAAGCCCCCCTCGCTAATATGTTCTGATCTATCCACAACTTCACTCCAACGTCATCAGCGTACATCCACCAGTTATAGCTGACCTTCTCTTGTTTAAGCAGATGAAGGCAGCAGTGGTGATTTGAGGATGGGGGGCCTGAGGCCTGCTAGATATTCTGTGTCTCTATCTACATGTGCTGTCTATAAGTGAGGTTGGATGAGGAATGATGCCTACATAAGGTCAAGGGTGCAAGGCTTCATCCAATCCAAGAAGGTCTCCCAATGGGCTACAGTACATCCTACATGCAAAAGACACGGGTTTCTGAGTCTGGCTTCACAGTTTCCAGGTTTCTTTGTGTAACCTCCTTCCTGTGTGGTCCATGCAGTTGTTGCAGACTGCATGGAAGACAAAGGAGCAGACCAGTCCAGATAACTCCTGGAGTGTTAAGTATCAGGGTTCAGATTTGTGATGAGTTCAGTTACCAAGTGGCAGCAGTTATTAAGTATTTTTGATGCTTGAGCAATAAGCAGAGTCCAGGCCAGAAGTTTGTGTTCTAAACCAAGGGTTTACTCAAAATTAGGGTCACTGATAAACAATCTTAACTTTGAATATCTTATAATTCATAATTTAACTATAATACACTTGTATGGGGAGTAGTTTACCCCATTCCTTCAACAATCTTCATTCTTATATTTATACATCTCTATGAAGTTTTCTGTTATTCCAACTCCAATCAGCTTGTTAGCCAGTTGCTAATATTCATTTTTTTTCTCATTCTTTCCCTTTTTTTACCATCAAAGTACTGGGGCTGTTATCCTTTAGTTCCCCGGTACTGTAAAGCCTCACTGCCCCTCTCTTAGGTATCTTGGTGTTCTTATTCATTGCTGGGTTCTTTTAAAGGATGGTGATCATTGCAGATGCCTACAAGAACCATCTTCAGGCTGAGCACCCCTTCCCCCTTGCACATATGCAGTGGCTCCAAGCCTCTTTTAAGTCTTCTTGGCTGGTGGCTGTTGCAGATCCTTCTCTTAGGTGGAAGATGTACTCTGCCTGGGTGCTAGAGGAACTGGCACAATGGCTAGGGGTCAAAGATATCCCCTCTCTCTAGGATGAGTTTTTTTTATAGTTAGTGGAGTCCCTTACCATCCTAAGATAAATGGTAGAAGGAACCTCCCATGATTCTGGAAAGTACCAGTCCTATTCTATATAGCTCTGGCACTTATTATAGTAGGGACACTGGATGATGTTGCTGATCCCAGATATAAAATCCAAGTAGTCTCTACATTTGTTTTTCACCCCCTCCCCCCCCCCCCAAAAACCTATTGGGCTGGGGCAACCCAACTCTGAAATCTTTGGTGAAAATGGCCAAGATAGAGCTTCTTATCTTTCCCTCTAAAGTCACTTCCTCCCTTCCTCATTTCTGTGGATAACACGGTAATTCTCCCTCTTTCCTCGGCTCCCAATCTTGAGGTCATCTTTGACTTGCTTTCTCTGCCCATCGCCAACAGAGAGCTAAACCTGTCAGGTCTTTCTCTATAACATCAGCAAAGTTTGAACATATTAATCCACTCTCTTGTCACCTCCCATCTAGACTACTGCAGCCTGCTCCTTGCTGGTCTCCCACTGAGTCATCTCCCTAGGGAATAAACTGTGTAGTTTATAACTGGTTGTCTACTGCCAGCTAGTGGTGGAGAAACACAGCGATATTTGTTGCTGTGGAACAGCGCCATCCTGTGGTTAAACTGTGAAATCCTTTCTCTCAAATCTGTTGACAGTGGCATTTAATGGCTTGATACACACTTGGTTTCATTTTCTTATTCTTTTCAAATGAACCAAATATTGCTTTATTCAAGCTGCCCCTCCCTTCACTTCTTTAAGTCAGAAACACACAGCGACATCCAGAGGGGTAGAAAAGAATTCCACGAGCCTTGCTCTGCATGCTTTCCCTGCTTATTTTTTATGTGCAGGGCAGGGTCGGGAACTTGGAAGGAAGGAACAAGAGGGTAGTGGCAGGAGGCAGGCAGTGGAGATGCCGGGGCCTGGACCGGCAGCTTATGTGCATTGGCTGCAGTCTCTGTTGTTTGTCCAAAGTGACACACAGTCCAATTATTTTGACTTGGCTTCTGTCTTGCTGAGTGACACAAACTGTGATCTCCGACTCCTGCTGCCTCAGCAACAAGGATATGGCCTGGCCCTGCACAAAACTGCTGCACCTGGAATGTGCTGCCATGGGGACACACCAGCTAAGCCCAAGCTCAGCCTCCACCACGTGACCTGCCTGACAATGGGGCATGCCCAATTACGATCAATCAGTCTGCGCCAGCCTGCCGGTGTACAGCCGCCTGCAGTGAATGTAGGAAACTAAAACAAAAAGAAATGTGCAGGAAATTGGAAAGTGTGACTTGATGGTCCTCCTTCCGTCTGATTCTCGGGGCAGCCATCCCATTTGCCTCTCCCAATCTTGGCTCTCTCTGGCAGGAGGAAAGGTGGCTATCTGTTCCTGCCTTGCCCACTGCTGTCAAAATGCCCCTTAGCTAAGCACTTCTCACTGTAACCTACATATTGCCATAGTACGAGCTGGGGCACCATCGTTGGAAAGTGGACTAAAAGAGGAGGGAAACAGGATAGAACGAGAGTAGGAAGAGAGGGCATTAGAATATCCACTGCTGATGGCAAAAGGCAAAGAAGGCAGAGAACTAAAACAGAAAAGACAAAGCAAAACTAGCAAGAGAAATAAGAGCAGAGAATGAGGACACTGAGCCAGAAAAGGAAGCCAGAGTCACAAAAGCTGGAAGCTAGTCTGTGGCCTGATACAGAACATTAATAACTCATCAGCGCAGTGGCATTGCAAGTCTATTGGGTGCCCGGAGCGGACGCCCCCCCAACGATGCTGACACCCCCTCTCCGTTGGGCCCTCACGGAGGAGCGTGCATGGCAAGCATACCTTTGCTGGTTTGCCACGCTGCTTGCTCGCCAGGCCTGGTGGCTGGGCCCTCATGGTAAAGTCTCGTGAGAACAACTGTACCACGAGACTTTGCTGGGAGGAACAGCCACTGGACCTGGAAAGGAGGCAGTGTGGCAAGACAGCAAAGGTATGCTCGCCCAGCACGCCTCTTCCGCGAGGGCCCGGAAGCGGCACCCGCTTCTTGGCCAATACCTGGGGTGGGCCACAGCCACTATCCTGCCCTTGTTACACTACTGCATCAGTGTGGAATATCCTGGGAACCAGTTCAAAGTCTCTGACCTGGGCGCGTGTCCCACACAGAATGTGCATGTTGGAAATAGCTGGATTTTGTTGGCTGATTTTTCAATACGCAATTCTGATATGCTTAGCCGGAAACCCAGTTTAAAATGATTCATAAAATAATTTCAAGCAAATACAATAATAAAATATAAAATTTAAGATCTAAGAACTGTCTCTGGCGCATCTGGGTGCTACGGGCAACATCCGGAAATACATTAACCGACTGGCCACAAAACTTCACCATTTTAGCCTTAAAGAAGGCCCTAAGTATACGTAGCTTGATATCTACAGAGGAAAAGGTTACCAGCAAAGTAGCCCGTGCATTAATTGTATCCTGGGAATCCTCCAAGAAGGCCGTCGGGTGCTACGTTCTTTTTGAAGTTTCCATGTAAATGTATCCTTAGCCATGAGGGTGCTTCATATACCTTTGTTGAAGTATCCCATATAAAAAAGGTTTTGTCTGGTAAAGGGGTTTAAGTGGGTGGTTGGAGTCATGGCCTCCGTATTGTGGATAATATATGTATTCTGTTTTCCTTTTTAGTTTTCTTTGTTGTTAACAGTGGGATTCCGTAATGTGGACTTTATCATGGTGTATATTTCTTATTGTAGTATGATATTTTGCCTTTATGTTTTATGGGATTGACCTGTACTTTTTTTGGTTGTTGTATATGACTGAAAATCAAATAAAAAAAAAATATATATATAAAATTTAAATGTTACAGTGATAAACTATGAAGCATATTTACTGCAGGTTAATGTGCGTTAATGAAGTTAATGTGCGTTCAATACCACTGTGTCCAAAAAATAAATGGGCTCTGGGCACTTAATGTGCATTAATTTAATCCTTTAGTAAGCATGGTTCTATATGTATAGTATTCAGAAATAAGACTGGATTCTTTTCTCTAGAGTATGATGCAATCTCGCTAGCCCTATGATTTTTATATTGGGTGATAAGAAAACTCAAAGAAAATGCTTTCAATTGTATTTTGAGAGTATATTATCACAATTTTCCCAGCAGACAGTGCTTGCTCATTAATGACACCATGGGCAACGACTGCCTCTGCTTCAGCCACCAAAGGTTTGCTAACTGTATTTAATCATAGTTTGCACCATCATTGTACATAGCACTGTACAAGATTATTCACCTAAAGGATCCCTGTTCTGAAGAGTTTACCTTCAACATCTCAGCAAGCATAAGGTGAGCTACAGTAGGAAGCAGACAAAACCTTTGAACCAAGGACTCCAGGGACTCTAATGTTGACCTTAGCATTTTGAACTGGCATCCATCTCATAAGAACATAAGATATCCCATACCGGGTCAGACCCAAAGGTCCATCAAGCCCAGTATCCTGTTTCCAGCAGAGGCCAATCCAGGTCCCAAGTACCTGGCAGGATCCAACAAGGTAAACAGAGTCCATGTTACTTTTCCTAGGATTAAGCAGTGGATTTCCCGGGTCTTCTTTAATAGTAGTTTATGGACCTTTCCTCCAGGAACTCGTCCAAACCTTTTTTAAACCCAGCTACACTAGCAGCTTTTACTACATCCTCTGGCAACGAATTACAGAACTTAATTACATGTTGAGTGAAAAATATATTGTCTCTGATTAGTCATAAATGTTCTTTTTTGTAGCTTCCTTGTGTGTCCCTCAGTCTTTGTACTTTTTGAAGGAGTAAACAAATTATTTAAGTTTTGTCATATCTCCATTGTAAGTAGTAGCTTTTATATGCCAGTCTATACCTGTAAATACTGCTGTTTACAAATGTTTTTTAAATTTTATTTTAAGTCATAAAGTCAATGCTGACTCTGGGTTTTCTTGACAAGGTATCACTGGAAGTAGATTGCCAGGCCTTTTCTTCTGAGGCAATGGAGGGTAAAGTGACTTGCCCAAAGTCACAAGGAGTGCTAGTGGGAATCAAATCCTGATCTCTTGGATACTAGGCTGTTGCACTAACCATTAGGCTACTCCTCCCCTCCTGGTGTCTTTATAGAGATGCTTTTAAAATGACATCCTAAATGTATTTTAATGGTTTGAATTTTTTTCTCTGATTCATGGAGTTGAATCATAAATACTTGAGAACTCGTGATGTTGAAGGTTTTCTTTTTTTTTTTGTTCGGTTTTTTATGTAACGTTTGCCACATGAATTAGGTGAAAACAGCTTGTCTTTATCATTGACTGTGGCTTACAATTCTAAATTGATAAACAGAAAAATAAAAAAAATGAGAAATGCAGGAAATAGACTACTATAGACTACTGTATATAGTTACATAATGTACATAGTTTCCCTTTATTACCAAGTTCAAATTCCTGTTACTTGTAAAATGCACTACAGTTTTTCTGTATGTATATGTTTGGTTCCATGTAAACCGCGCTGATGATAATAGTGCGGTATATAAGAGATGTTAAATAAATAAATAAATAAATGGTCATAGATGTCTTAAATGAGTAGAGAAGGGAATCTTTAAACTGAGACTCAAAAGCTGTGTGTGAGAGTGTGAAATGCTAAGGATCCGTCTTACTAAAGCTCGCAAAGGATTTGCAATTAATGTGCCAAATACATATTAATTGCAAATCCTCCTCATTAGCTGTCGGGGGTGTGCCCAGTATGTTGCCAACAGCTAACTGTGATGGGCCACTAAGGCTGACGGTGCAAATCAGTTCAGTTTGGCAGCAGCAAGAGGAAAGCCCTGCTCTGCTGCTGGGGAAACACCTCTCCTGGGGGATTTTGGGGAAGGAATGCTTTTAAAATTAGGAAAGTGTACTTTATTAATATTCTGAGGGGTTCTGCTAATTTCAGTGCCCACAAGCATGCCTGAGAGATAGAGACTAGGAAATATTATTTGTCTCTAGTCCAATATGTTCCTCTGTTCAGGAGCTTGCCATCTATGGATCCTACGGCGTCACCCCTCTTCGGGGATAGCTGCATTAGTTCTGCTTGCTCTTATGGATCCAAGTGTGATACTGGTGGAGCGATGTACAGAGAGCGGCGTGGCCCATTCTTGGAGCCTAGGTTTTCTTTTGTACATATCTCAGGTAAAGACCCCTGTCTGCATGTGATTCTGGGTAATGTAGTGTGGATGAAGAAAGAGGGTCAAAAGCCAGATGAGGTGAGAGAAGCCAGGACTGGAGCTGGACTGCAGAAAGTATTTTGGGACAATCTCTCCCGGCCAGCAAGATGAGCATGTGAAAAAGGTTTCCTATAGCGGAGGGAAGAACCCCTTTATGCTTATTAAGTGAGAGAGTACGTGCCCCTACACTGAGACCGTCCCGTGAAAAGCTGTGAATCGGGCCCACAGACGCAAATGAAGGAGGCGTATGAGAAGAGTGTGAACAGATGCTGTACATCCCCCAGAAGGAAGGACTGCTATATGGATGACTTTTGAGTTGCAATTTGGAACGCAGTCTGGGTGGCACTATCCATTGCTCAAGCCGGGCACTTGCACAGGTCTTGAGGGGAGGCATAAGTGGCAGTGATAGCAAGGAGTCCAATTGCATACCTGCTCCAGCAGCAGGAGGAAGACCGGTGCCTGATGGTAGGAGCTAAAGTGACCAACCATCCCATATTATTCGGGACAGTCCCGTATTTTAAGGGTTTGTCCCTGGAATTGTATTACTTCAGTGGGGATGCCCAAATATGCCCCACTCCTACACGTCTCCACATTTGTACCAGCGGACTTCTCCACTCTAGCTGAACTTTCCAAAGGGAAACTCTATTTATAAGAGACTGTCAGAGACTCAGAAACATATCCACATGCACGCACTCTATTGTACCTCAGTCACACACACATGCATTCATCCATCCCCCACCCCCAAAATCAGGTACATACATGCACTTTTCAGACAGATTCTTCTCCGACTGTCTACTGGTGCTGTGCTGCTTCTGCAATCCTCTACTTCAATGCCCTCCCAGTTCTTGCTTTTGCTACCAGTTCTTTATCTCAGCCTGCAATAGCCTCCGCACACTTTACCCCTTTCCTCTTACGTTTCTAACCCCCAGCTGGAATGAGTGTCATAAGAACATAAGATATGCCATACTGGGTCAGACCAAGGTCCATCAAGCCCAGTATTCTGTTTCCAACAGTGGCCAATCTAGGTCATACGTACCTAGCAGTATCCCCAAGGGACACAGGTTCCACAATGCTTGTACTGGGTCAAGCATTGATATCTTCGGTCCCTTCTTAATAATGGTTTATGGACCTTTCCTCCAGGAACTTGTCCAAACCTTTTTTAAACCCAGCTACACTAACAGCCTTTACTACATCCTCCGGTAACAAATTCCAGAGTTTGATTACACGTTGAGTGAAAAAATATTTTCTTTTATTAGTCTTAAATAGTTTACCCTGTAGCTTCATTGCATGTCCCCTAGTCTTTCTATATTCTGATAAGGTAAACAATCGATCTACGTTTACCCATTCCACTCCGTTCATTAATTTATAGACTTCTATCATATCTCCCCTCAGCCGTCTCTTTTCCAGGTTAAAGAGCCCTAACCTTTTTAGCCTTTCTTCATAGGAGTATCCTTCCATCCCCTTCACCATTTTGGTGGCTCTTCTCTGAACCTTTTCTAAAATCGCGATATCCTTTTTAAGATACGGCGACCAGAATTGCACACAATATTCAAGGTGCGGTCGTACCATGGAACGATACAGAGGCATTATGATATCTTTTGTTTTATTTTCCATTCCTTTCCTTATGATACCTAGCATTCTATTTGCTCTCTTGGCCGCCGCTGCACACTGGGCCGAGGGTTTTAACATGTTATCCACAATGACGCCTAAATCTTTTTCCTGGGTGGTGGTTCCTAATATGGAACCTTGCATCGTGTAACCAGAGTTTGGGTTGTTCTTCCCTAGGTGCATAACTTTGCACTTGTCCACATTTTATTTATTTATTTATTTAACTGTATTTATATCCCGCTTTTCACCGGGTCAAAGCGGTGGGACATATAACCAGGGGGGGGGGGGAATCAAATGTGGGGGGGGGGGCATCACCGGGGGTTCAACATTGATGATTTTTGGGGTGAACATAGAGACTGACAAGATAGCATAGTTACTGGTTTGGAGATCTTGGAGAGAAATAGGGTGGGGGGCACTGTTCCCTCTAAGCTGTGCGCGTGTGCGCGTGCACACACCTCGCCGAGCGAGCGCACACAACTTTTAAAGGAGCGCACAAAAATTACCGATTTCATGATGAGTTTTCAAACCTTGGGTTTTTTAAGGCCGCGGATGCACTACCGATCTACTGCCACTTCGTCACTTCCGATTCCGAATCTCTCCTCTGCACTGAGTCCCCTGCCCTCACTCCTCTCACATGTGACGACGATTGACGAATCATGGCAGGCTAGAGGGAAATAAAAGGGAGGGGCAGCCAGCAAGCCAGCCTCTTTCTGCTCTTGTGCCTGCCTGCGAGCCACGCACCTCCTTTAATCCCTCCCTCAGCCAGCCTTCAGTGCCACGTGCGAGAGGAACACACCGCTCCGGGACTGCTGCCTGAGGACGTGCTATCGGCAGTTTTGCTAGAGAGCAAATATACCGTTATCCGACGGGGGTATATCTGCTCCACAGTCGGATGTGGCAGAGACAGCCATAGGCTTCTCCTTTCCGAGGCGCAATAGAGCTGTGGTCTCGGGGGCTATTCACCAGCTTCGGTCCACTGCACATGGTACTGTACTGTACTTGTTTTACTGCTGTTAGTTTTTGTCAGCTTGTCTGGGGCATGACTGGTGGCCTGCCTTCTCAGGAGGATACCTTTATCCGTCTTCTCATCAGATGCTCCAGTTAAAAAAATAAAATAAAATAAAATAGAAGTGTCTAGTTGGGCTCCTCTGTTCCAGATGGTTTGTTTAACATAGCAAGTCACGGCTCCCCTCAGTCCATGGTTGCTGGCATTTGCTTTAGCCTGTTTCTCTCAGGAGCAGAGTAGAATGAAATTAAATAAATAAAATGAACTTAAATATTTATACCAGACTGTTTGGACACCCAGTGTAAAATGGCAAAGGGCTGCAACTCCCGCGTGGGAAGCAGCCAGGATGCAGGAGGTTTAGGGGAGCCGGGTAACTTTTTTCCACAGCGGCATGCTGTTTGGGTTTAGGGAACTTAGTTTTGTTCCTCAATTTAAAAAAAAAACAACAAACAGCCACCAGTCCCCTGTGGTGAGCAGAGGGGTTTTGTGCCAATTTTTACCATTTTGTTTTTGTTTGTGGCTATCCACAGTGGCTGATTCGGCTCGGAGTAGGGCACAGCTCTACAGAGTCCACTCGGCAGTACCACACCAGAATTGATTGAAGTGATTCTTGAATCGGGAGGTAGCACTTTTACTGTCTATTCTAGGGATGATTGCTGGAGGCAGTGAGCTCTGTCTGTGGTATGAAAGGTGACCATTTTTGAATAGATTCTGATGGGCTTTCTGACAGCGATGGCATATACTGTACTGCCCTGTCCTCTACGCACAGTGGGAGCTGAATGGAGCTCTCCGGTACGTAGTGTTTGGGACTAGGACACAGACTGTGAGTTTACCATCTTTATCCCCCTATTTTGGTCTGCATTGTAATTTATAATGCATTTTAATGTATTTTTGTTCATAGGTTGCCTTGGTTTTGTGGTACTGCTCCGTTCTGTTCGGTTCTCGGGTAGGATAAGTAGGTCCCCCACAGGAGAGAAACTGTTTTATTAATATTTCGTACTCCCCTTAGCGAAGTCCCTAGGGGACCAATATGTTTCTCTGGTAAATTCGTGCAGAGCTGACTGCAGTATACTGGAATTGTGGGGGGGGGGGGGGGGGGGTTTATTGGAAATTATACAGTTATTTGGCATCTGCCTTTGATGTTCTTGGCTCAAATCTTGAGTTCTTGTTTTTGACCATGAGTAGGTCTGCAGGAGGAGTAGCCTAGTGGTTAGAGCAACTGCCTAGTACCCAGAAGAGCAAGGGTTTGATTCCCACTGGCACTCCTTGTGACTTTGGGCAAGTCACTTTACCCTCCATTGCCTTGGAGGAAAAGGCTGGCAATCTACTTCCAGTGATACATTGCCAAGAAAACCCAGAGGTAGCTGGGTCGCTATGAGTCAACACTGACTTGATGGCACTAAAAATAAAAAATAAAAAGGTCTGCAGGGGATAAGCAAAAAGCAAACTTTGGTTCTTGGGAGACTTTCTGCCTTCATGATGATTAACATCAATGTGGTGTACATACTGTATTCTAATGTGTAGTCAAATTTTAAAGTATATAATTCCAAGTGCCGTTATGTAGCGCACAAAAAATTTAACCTTCCTTCAAAAGCCGCACGGCTGATATTTTATGCGCACACAGCCTACAGAAAATTAGAGGGAACATTGGTGGGGGGGTTCCTATTCAGAGATGTTCTTGGAATAGGATGGTTTTTAGCTGCTTTTTGAATGATGGGAGATCACCGTTGTTCCTGATGTGGTTTGGTAGAGAGTTCCAGAGGGATGGGGCATAGAGTTCAAAGGCTCTGTTGCAGGTCCGTTGAGTTGCTTTGGTTCTTTTGTGGGGGATGGCAATGGAGCTGTTGGAGGATTGTCTGGTTGTTCTGCTGTGGGTTGGGCGAGGCAGTAGGCTGCGGAGTGGGGTGCCCTGTGTTTGGTGGATGGTTTTGTGGGTTAGTAGAAGAGTTTTGTACTTGATTCTTGCTTCGATGGGGAGAATATGAAGGTCTCTCAGTATTGGGGTGATGTGGTCTCGTTTCCTTGCATTGTGAATTATTCTCGCCGTGGTGTTTAGGGCAGTTCGGAGGGGATTGGTCTGTGTGGCAGGTAGGCCATGGTAGATTATGTTGCAGTAGTCCAGATGAGGGAGTGTTAGAGCTTGCATTACTGTCCTGAAGTCTTGTGGTTCGAGGAGGGGTCGGAGGCGTTGTACCGTTTTCGCCTTGTGGAATACAGTTCTTGTGGTCTTGTTGATTTGTTGCTTAAGAGTTAGGGCTTGGTCAATAATAATGCCGAGATATCTTATGTGTGGTTGTACTTGAATTTGCGTGGTTCCCATGGTGAGGTGAGTGGGTGGGTTAATGACATTAAATTTCATCTGCCATTTTGATGCCCAGTCTTCCAATTTATCAAGATCCTCTTGCAATTTTTCACAATCCTCTTGGGTTTTAACAACTTTAAATAGTTTTGTGTCATCTGCAAATTTGATAACCTCACTCGTTATTCCACTTTCCAGGTCATTTATGAATATGTCAAAAAGCAGCGGACCCAGCACAGATCCCTGGGGTACACCACTATTCACCTTTCTCCATTGGGAAAATTGGCCATTTAGCCCTACCCTCTGCTTTCTATCTTTTAACCAGTTCCTGATCCACCATAGTACACTGCCTCCTATCCCATGACTCTTTAGTTTTGCCAAAAGTCTCTGATGAGGGACCTTGTCAAAGGCTTTCTGAAAGTCCAGATACACAATATCAACCGACTCACCTTTGTCCACCTGTTTATTCACTCCTTCAAAAAAACATAACAGATTAGTAAGACAAGATCTTCCTTGTCTAAAGCCATGTTGGCTGTCTCCCATTAGGTTGTGACTATCTACATGCTGAGTAATTTTATTCTTTATGATGGTTTCTACCATTTTTACCAGTACTGACGTCAGGCTCACCGGTCTGTAGTTTCCCAGATCACCCCTGGAACCCCTTTTAAAAATTGGTGTTACATTGGCGATCCTCCAATCTTCAGGTATTGGAGATGATTTTAATGATAGTTCACAGAGTACTGATAGCAGGTCTGCAATCTCATATTTCAGTTCTTTCAACACCCTTGGATGTATACCATCCGGCCCAGGTGATTTGCTACTCTTCAGTTTATTTAATAGTTGTAAGACATCTTCCCGATGTATCGATATTTCCTTCAATTCTTCCGCACCTTTAAATACCACTTCAGTCATGGGTAACATCCCTACATCTTCCTCAGTAAAGACCGAAGCAAAGAATTCATTCAGTCTCTCCGCTATCGCCTTGTCGCCTCTTAGTGCTCCTTTAACCCCTTTATCATCTAATGGACCAACTGACTCTCTCACAGATTTTTTGCTACAAATGTACTTGAAAAGGTGTCCCGTATTTGAACTTAGAAAAGATGGTCAGGTTATAGGAGGTGGGATGGCGCAGCCCTTGGCTTTCACTTTCTGTTTCAAGCTCCTTTCCGGGTCACAGGCAATGGAGTAGACACCCAAGAAGGTGTAGATAACGTGAGGAGAGATCTAGCTAAGCTTGAACAATGGTCTAGAATTTGGCAGCTGAGATTTAATATTAAAAAATGCAAGGTCATGCATTTGGGCTGCAGTATAGGGGGTGAAGTACTTCTGTCCACCAAAGAAAAGCGGGACCTAGGCGTGATTGTGTCTGATGATCTTAAAGTAACTAAATAGATAGAAAAGGCAATGGCAAAAGCTGGAAGGATGCTTGGGTGCATAGGGAGAGGAATGGCCAGTAGAAGAAAGGAGTTGATAGTGCCTCTGTATAAGTCTTTGGTGTGACCTCATTTGGAGTATTGTGTGCAATTCTGGAGACTGCACCTTCAAAAGGATATAAACAGTTGGAGTCGGTGCCGAGGGTGGCTACTAAAATGGTTAGTGGTCTCCGTTAGAAAGCATATGAGGACAGACTTAAGGATCTTAATATGTACACCTTAGAGGAAAGGCAGGATAGAGATGATATGAATGAGACGTTTAAATACCTCCGTGGCATAAATGTACAGGAGGAGAGCCTCTTTTGATTGAAAGCAAGCTCTGCTACGAGGGGACATGCGATGAGGGTGAAAAAGGATAGACTCGGGAGTAATATGCGGAAATATTTCTTTACGGAAAGAGTGGTGGATCAATGGAATAGTCTCCCAATGGAGGTGGTAGAGATGAGGACAATATCTAAAGTCAAAGAATCATGGGACAGAAGATCTCTAAAGGAAAAAAGGGGACTGTTGTAGTGGTTGATATGGAAGGACAGACTAGATAGGCCATGTGGTCTTTTTCTGCCATCATGTTTTTATGTTTCTTAATTCAAAAAGAAAAATGTAAGGGAGGAATGAACAAAAAACAGAGAAAGGAGCACTGGTATATGGATAGCAGAGCCTAGAAAATGAATTCGGAGAAAAAAGACAGAAGAAAGCAGAAAACAGAGGCTGGGACCAACAGATTGAAAAAAAAATGCTCAGATAACAAAGACAGGAAAAGAATTTTATTTGAATTAATTGGGATATGTCATTTTGGGGACGTGCATATCTGATGACTTTCTATTTTGCACAGTACAATAGAAAGTGTATTTCTTTATTTCTCCAGGGTCACAGAGTCTGACTTCTTAGGGGTTTCTGTTACAATTTTGTTTGCATATTTCTAGTTCTAATTTGCAGTCCCTTGTTCTCTGTTTGGTGAGGGGTTATCTGTGTTCTGTGTTTGTAGCAGAGGTGCGGTATTCTGCTAGTTTTACTGTCTGCACAGGGATCTGTAGCAGTCTTGCTTTTCTCGTTTCCCATTAGGAGGAGTATTGCTGTTTTAGAGCCCAATATGATATTTGTAATGCTGTCTTTTCATAGGTAGAGTTGGTGCTGTGCAAGTCCTGGCGGTGCTGTTATGGTACAGCAGGTTTGCTATGGGTTCTAAATGAGCAGGGTGTTGTAATATTACATAATGTTCTTGCCAGGAAGTTGTGTAAAAATGCGGTACTCTTTTCTGCAACCCCACTGCATGTGTAAACGGTGTTCAAATACTTATGAAGTTAACATTGGAAGAAAAGAGAAGCTCATAAAGGGCTCTTTTGGAATCTACTGGTGGGGGGAGGGGTACAGGGGCCACACACAAATGATTCGCACAGGACGGCAAAAAAAGGTGATGTCAATCCTGCACCCATTTCAGTCTTTGAGTCTCTTTTGGACATATGCGCCTGAACCGTGAAGGGAAATTCCTCCCCCTACTCCCACCCCGAAGAACCCACCCTCTTCAGATAAGAGCGTGTGCGAGCTGAGCAAAGAGAAAGTGGGAGATGACTGGGAGAAGATACAGCTGTTTTGTGGGCCCTTAGGATATGGACTGTCCTGAAACGAGGGACCCTTGTGCTTCTGTATTAAGACTAGAGGGGTTTTGTGAAGAACATATTTGTAGTTCTCTTTGAAGAAAATAGCTATTTTTTCGGTTAGTGAAACTCTAAACAGGATTTCTCTCAAAGCAACAGAAGGGCCCTTTTACTAAAGGTTAATGAAGTTAACGAGCGTTAAGTACCATTGCATCCATAGAAATAAAAGGGCTATGGACACTTAATGTACATTAAAATGTTTAGTAAAAGGACCCCAGAGTCTTACATGGCCACCTCAGTAAAAGAGTGATAATATCAGGCAAAGAGTAGTAACACTAGTGTTCCTGAGTACATATATTTATTGTGGTTTCAGATAAAACATGAATGTTTTTAAAAAGAGACCAGTAACTGAATATAAACTAGGCAAAGGCATTAAAAACAGATATTAGTTGTCAGAGGATCTATGGTTTATTCATCCATTTAAAAAAATATATATATTCCCTAGAAAGTTTGGATTCAAAATAAACTCTGAAGATTTGTGAACCCAAATAGGACCTGAACTCAAATACAAAATATATAATTCTGTTCAACTTCAAGAAAAAGCCAGAAATTGGTCAATAAGGCTGACCGGGTTAACGGAACATTCTAAAAAGTAAAATTTAGATTGTACGTCCACTTGGATGGGGAAATAACTTGTATACCTGTGCGTAACTCACCTTGAACTTAAAGTTGGAAAGGTGAATAATTAAGGAGGTCATTCATGAACGCGGGTCGCAAGCCGCCTGGACTCTATTCCTCCTCCTGCCCTTCCCACACGTTTTGTGCTGTAAGATGGGGAGAGGCAGTAGGGGATGGGAGGGAGCAGGGTCTGGGTGGAGCAGGGGGCGGGCCATCCTGGCAGCACGTACAGGGCCGATTCAGGTAACGGCCCTGTAAGTCCTGCTGGGCCCTTGGAAACGTGCTGCTTATACCACCTCAAAGGTGGTATAAGCAGTGCTTTTGCAGCGATTGGGGCCAGGGATCCTCCCATCCCCCCCGGGGGCCGGGGCTAGGTGCCGGGGTTCCCCAGCGCCCAATCCAGGCCATGGTAGCCAGCAAGCAGTTTGTCATTCACTCATTTTGCGGCATATTGACTAAATCGTGCTATTAGTGTGGATTTTAGCATGTGGTAAACAAGCTGTGCTAAAAGTAACCACAGGGCTCAGTGCTATAAATCCCAAACTAACTGGGTAGCATGCGACTGGATGGGGCTAGGTGGGTTGGGGAGGACTGTGGGTGTTAATGGCGCATCGTGGCTAGCACAGGCATTTTGGGTGCGTGCTAACTGTGAATATTGCCGTTTGCATGGGCGCACTTAACGTCAACTCAGTGGGCAGTGATGTGCACCCGCGTACTGCTTTTCATGGTAACGTGTACCAGCAATGCACCAGTCGCAGGGGGATGGATACATAGGCCCCTAAAGTTGGCACAGTCCTCCGCGCTAGTTTCACGGCCCAATCGCATGTTACCAGTGCACTTAGTAAATGTGGCCCTTTGAGTGCTGGAGTTGTTTTGAAACCCGTTATGCACAGAGTGTCAGGAAAAGTAAAGCGCTGCAATGTATTGTGTGAGAGAGAATGGCTGAGAGTGAAATGCAATGCTTTTATGTAAAAATGAGCACAAATTCACCTGCACATTAGATAAGGATACACTTAAATTCTGAAATTTTAAAATAGTTAGAGGCATAGTCTCATATAGATGTCCTGGAAAATCTAGAAGGAAACACTGACAGAGCAGTTTCGGAAGATTTGGCATGAAAGGGAGGCACCAGGAGCGCAGCCCAATCAGTTAGCGGCAACGGGACAGTCGAATGAAAAGAGAACGGGAGACGGTGTCAGCAGTATGTTGATCCCAAGCTCTACCAAATCAATCAGCTCTGGCTATGCCACTCGCTTATTGAGTTTTTTGAAGCTTTGGACAGTAGGAATTCTAGATGTTTGCTGTAAAGATCTGGAACAAAGAAAAGAAGCGGAAGGAGACCACGCGCAAGCAAAAGACTTTATTACAGGACCCGTCTGCGGAAGAGCTCCTTCAATCCTTCTTTTTTGCTGTAAAGATCTCCCAAGTCTAGATATGCCTGAAGAAAAAAGCAAGGTCACAGCTAGAGGTCACAGCAGCATCTAAAGAAGACAATGTTCAGAAAGTCTTCAGGAAAGAATGAAAAAAATAATAATCTTTGGTGCCCACCAATTACTTTGACTCTATGAGTCTTCCTGCATATACATGTGGTACAAAAATAATTTCTGATTAGAAATTCTAAACATATTTTACCTAAAAAAACCTAAGAGACAAGTTACTCTAGTTATTACAGAAGCACTCAATCCCAATTGATATAACTCCCCGACCATGGTTTCTCTAAATGATTGCTTCTTCAGGGAGGTATTCCATGTCACAGGCTAATCTGAGCAACACTTGCTTAATTATTAATTTAACATTTTGGATTGAACGGATCATTTATTTAATTAGATTTAATATTCATTATTTATGAATTTTAAGGAGATTGATTTGTATAGATTACACTTTTTGAAGAATGAATTTATATATACAAATTGATTAATTCTAGAGCTATTTAGGTAGTTTGTAAGTTGATTAAATAAATATCTAAAGACATTTTCCAATATATTTAATCGAGGATGGTTATTTGTAATAGTAATAGGCAAAAAGGTTTGGCTCTTAGAAGGAGGTATAAAAATGTATTTTACCCATTGGCATGTACAGTATTTCTGATACATATACCACTTCCACAAATGTTTTCCTTCGGCCATCTATTTAGTAAGTATAATTTCTCAAATCTTTCCTCTTCCTTTGTTTTAAAAGATTGTAATTCTGTTTTAATTTCCTCCACAGGCTTTTTTCTCTTTAAACTTCTTTGAGGTGAGTTTCATTTGGAGTTGTTACTTTCCCAGTAGGTAAATCTTTTCATTATATCCAGATATGGATAAATAATTATAAGAATTTTACTATAAAAATAATTGTTGCGATGTCAGTTAATAACAATGATATTCAATCTACATCTGCATTACCGAAAGAAGGGGGTCGTTGCTTTCCTATGTTATCAAGAAGAGTTTAAATGGGAATTTTATCATGACTTTCTCTATGGATGTTATCATGTGACGACTATGAGCTCTCACTCAAGAATTCGTTTTTTTTCATTAGCGGTGGCATGAAGAAGCTAAGAGGCCCTTTTACTAAAGAGCACTATGGTGTTGTACCTAATGCACCAATAGCGTGTTAAGTTGTCACACCACCCAGATTAACTGTTGGTGGCACTGAAAGCAGGTTGCCGGCAGTTAACAAGGTGCACCTTGCCCTAACGTGGCATAAAAATAATACAGGTGCAAGGCAGTGGATCTATCATCTCCGGGCGCTTTGGGCACTTCGGTCTTGCTGGAGCTGCAAACCGCCTCCCCCCCCCCCCCCCCGTGTCTCGGAACTGATTCGCCAGTAAGTGTTGTGCTCCCCTCCAGCCTGCCGACGAGCATGCCGGTGAAGGGGGGTGAAGAGGGCTCTCCATTGATGGGGTCAATGTCTCCGGAACTCAGCATTGTGGGTGTGATGCAGACTGCTGCTGAGGACATGGTCTCGGAGCAGTTTGGAACTGTGCTAATGTTTGGAGTTAAGTCTATTCTGAAACCAGCGGTAGTTAATTTGGACGCGCTGTGGGAAGCAATTGCAACAGCGAACTCTTCTCTAAGTTCTTGTATGAGTTAAGTGAGTACTGATGTATTGGGGGTTAAGAATGTTTATTCTGAGATTTCCAATATTCAGGAGCAGCAGGCGGGGAAAATCCTCACAATGGAACAGGAATTGGGACAGCTCCGGGGTCTAATGGAGGCCCAGATTAAGGACAGATCTGTGACTTTGAGGAAGATGGAATATTTGGAAAATCCAGTTCGGCATTGCAACATCAGGTTTTTGAATTTTCCCAGATCTCCAGTGTTGTCAGCGGGAGAGATGTTGAGGAAATATTTCAGGGGGGTATTGAAACTCCCCTTGGAACATTTTCCTCCTGTGACTCGGACTCCTTATCTGTCTTCGGGGGCCGGGGATCTCGGTGCTGTTCCTGGAGCTGTTTCCTTGGGGAATGGGGACCTAACGGGATTTTTAGAAAACTCCCTAGAGGTAATTACAGGGAGATCTACCCTGCTTGTAATTCTGGCTTTGGAGTCAGATAAAGCTTTAATTTTTCATTCATATTATAAGAACGTCAATCAGTCATTTATGGGGTCTCAGGTGAGGTTGTTCCCTGACTTGTCTCGGGGTCTCAGTTGAGGCGGAGGGAGTTTATGGGCCTTCGACCTAGGGTCTTGGCCCTTGGTGCTACCTTCCAGTTAAAGTTTCCTGTTAAATGTTGTGTTTCCTAAAGAGATAAGGTTTACATGTTCTTTGAGCCCAGTCAACCTTTGGAGTTCTTGACCGCTAGGGAAGAGGTATCTGTACAGGTTGCTCTGGCCTCCCATATGACTGACGTGTAAGTCTCCACCTGCCGTTTATTTCTTTCTTTTGGGAGTTGGAGGCTGAGAATTATAGGCTCCGGCCTCCCATTTGGTTTCTGTTTCCTTTATTCCCCTCCTTTTGATTGTGGGCTAATTATGATATGGATGTATGTATATTGCTTAAATTCTAGGTTGTTGGACTTCCGGTGATGCGGTGAGCAGGAGCAGACGCACGCTGCTTGAGCTCCGGGCCCCCTCGCCCCTCCGGCACCGATAAATGTGACACCGGGGGTTAAGTTTGGGGTCTCTCGCCCCCCCCGGAGCTCCCCCAACTGGATCGTGGCAGGGGATGGTGCCCCGATACTCCCAGCTCACCCTCACACGACGTTCCGAGGAAGCGGCCTGGACCCGGACAGCAGACGCCGCATGGTAGGAGAGGCTGCGCGGCGGGGTGAGTAGACTCGCTGAAGACTTCGGCGGCGGGTGGAGCGGGGTCCCGCAGCTGCGGCAGCTCATCGGGCGGTGCACTTTGCCCTTTCCCGCCCCCCCGCGTGACAGCAGTGCCGGATCTGAGAGAGGGGCTGCAGTGGCGGCTGCGAGGGGAGGCAGAGAGTTGTCGAGGGGCCTTGATCGGGGCCGCTGCCTGTTTGACCGCCCCCCCCCCCCCCCACGGGATCCTTGAGGGCCGAATATCTCCAGCACACGGAGGACGGAGACCAGTGCCTTGCCCTTGGCATGTGAGAGCCTGTAACCTACCTTAAACACATGGGAGCTGTACCCCCCTGCCTCTGCCACGCCGGAGCCTCCGAATGACGCCCTGCCACCAGCACACAAAAGCCTGTGACCTGTACCCGACGCCCAGTCTTCGGCGCAACGGAGTCTGAGACCTGTGCTCTGTGTTAAGCGCATTGGAGCTGCAACCCGCACCTTCCCTTCAACGTCCAAGAACCGGGGCCCGGTGCCCTATCCTTGGCTCTCGGAGGTCTGAGCCCTGCCCTTGCTGCCGGCGCATAAGAGCACAGACGCCTGAGACACGTGCTCTATCTTTAGTGCACAGCAGCCTGAGACTCGCACCCTGCTTCCAGCGCCCGGGAGCCTGAGAGGAGTCGGTGGCGCCTGAGTCTTGGGACGGGGCCTGTACAGCGCACCTTGGAGGAGGGCAACTAAAGCCTTCGTCGCCCGGCGGTGAGGTGAGGGGAAGGGGGTTGGGGACCCCCCTCCCGTGCAGACCACAACAGCGGCCCTGGCGATGGCGGCGAAGGGAGGCCGACGAATGGAGAAGGAGAAGACCCCCCTGCAGCCAAGGGGGGGGGAGCAATCCTCGCCGTCGAAAGGAGAGGCTAAAGTCCCGGTGGGGATGGTAGACGAAATCTCCGTGGCTGTGGCAGGGGCGCTGTCGGCGCAGTTTGACGACCTGCGGAGCCGCATGGACCTAATCCAATCCTCCGTGGAGGCCCTGGGCAACCGACTGCAAGAGGCGGAGCACCGGATAGAGAGGTCGGAGGAGCACGTGCTGGAGCTACAGCAGGAGATGGCCCGGATGAAAAAATTACTCCAGGGGCAGGAGGCTAAGCTCGACGACCTCGAAAATAGGTCCCGCCGTAATAACTTGAGATTTCTAGGGGTCCCGGATGCCATAGAGGATCGGGATTTACAACCGTACGTAGAAGACCTGGTGAAACACATTCTGGTGAATGATCCCGAAGGCACTCTAGTACAAATAGAGAGGGCGCACCGGGTCGGGCCTAGGAGAACCAGTGACGGCCGACCTAGAGTGGTCCTGGCACGGTTCCTGAGATTCCCACAGAAGGAAGCGGTCCTGCGTGCTGCGCGAAAGAAAGGGACCATCCAAAAGGACAATGTCCGGATACGCATCGTCCAGGATTACTCAGCGGCCCTGGGACAGCGACGACGAGAGTATGGACCCCTGTGCCAGATCCTGATAGACAATAATATCAAATTTATGGTGCAATACCCCGCACGGCTGATTTTCACCCATGGCGGGACCCGCCGGTCTTTTGACTCCGCGACAGCAGCAACGCCCTACGTGGAGGAGATACGGCGGAGGGCCGCAGTGGCGGTCGAGTCCTGAGGACTAGAAGTGGAGACTATTTCTCTGAAGAACAAGCCGGGAGCCTTCACTTTGGACTGTAGAAGAGATGGTGATGGTAACCGGGACGGGGGAGGGGGGAGCTAAGGGGTTTGTTTACATTACCCTCAAGTGTTGGTTGTTTTCTTTGGGTGTGGGGGTGGGCAGGGGACGGCCCGAGTAGCTGGGGGTGTCTGCTGGAGGGGGGGGGGGGAAGCGGGGAGGGGGACAGAACCTGGAGGGGGGAGAGTCTCGGGGGGGACCCCGGATGGCCTAGCTGAGCCGGTATAATGGCGGGGTGGGGGGTACCTTACGCATCTAGGAATTCACTGAGGAGGCGAGGAGGATGGTAGTAGAAATAAAGAATTGGAGTGGGGAGGAGAGGGGGTGGAGAAGGGATAGGAGGGGGGAGGGAAGGGATAGGGGAGTAGAGAGGGAGGGGTGGGGGGGAGAGGGAAGGGGAGGAGAAGGAGAGCTGTATCTTAGGGGACCAGTAGAGGAGGGGATGGTGCGAGGACCATTTTGGGAGGGAAATGGGGGAGGACCCCAGGCTGGGGGGGTGTCTTCCCTACATTCTGTATGGTATATAACAGATACTATTGAGCCTAGTCTAGTACTGCATGCCGCTTAAGATCATTTCTTGGAATGTGTGTGGTCTGGGCAGCCCGATTAAACGGGCAAAAATTTTGCAGGCCCTGGCAAGGCAGGGGGCGGACATCGCTATGCTCCAGGAAACCCACCAGACCGCCGAAGAGCACCGTAAGCTATGCCGGGAGTGGGTGGGACAGGTCTGGGGGGCCCCGGCCCTTGGTAAGAAAGGGGGGGTAGCACTTTTGATACACAAACGTGTCCGGATGGAGGTGGTGAAGGACTTGGTCGATCCGTCGGGCAGATTTGTACTGGTGCAGGGAGTCCTTGAGGGGAGGCCGGTAATTCTCGGTAACGTGTATTGTCCCAATGTGCTTGACTTGTCCCTTTATGCGCGCCTTGCCTCTAAAATTGAGACGTTACCGGAGATCCCCGTTATCCTGGGGGGTGATTTCAACGGGGTCATGGATGTCGACCTCGATACCTCAAAAGGGGGAGAGCAAAGAGACAGGATGGCGACGGTTCGGGCATTACGACGACTCTGCTCTAGGTTGGGGCTGGTGGACCCATGGCGCTTATTACATCCGGTCGAGCGGGATTACACGCATCAGTCCCGGGCTCATGGCACGAGCGCACGTATTGATTACTTGTTGCTGTCCACCGGGCTGTTTGCCACCGTTGGGGATGCCCAGATAGGGCCTGTGGAGATCTCTGATCATGCTTATGTTTGGCTGGAGGTCCGTTGGAGTGGGTGTACTCCTCGAGCCTTTCAATGGCGTTTTCCCCTGGAATTATATAGAGACGCGCAATTTCGTTCCTTTATTCAGAGGCGGTGGCAGGAATTTGAAGCTGATCATAAGGGTCACCAGGATGACCCAGAGTTGCTCTGGGAAACGGCGAAGGTCGTATTGCGGGGAGATATAATCGGGTTCCTGGCCAGGAAAAGAAGATTGAGGGCCGAACGTATCATTGAACTCGAGAGATTGGTGACCAAGCTAAGACGCCGATGGGCCCATACTCCCACCGCCGGGCTTAGAAAGCAGCTGTGGGACTCCCAAACGGAACTAAATGAACTCCTACACCAGAGGGCTAAGAAGTCAGTGTTATATTATCGCTACCAATTGTATCGATACGGGGACAAGCCCGGGAAGTTATTGGCCCGGTGCCTTCGGGGACCCAGGGGCTCGAAACTGGTGCCAGCCTTGCGAGATGAATCGGGGACTTTACATAGGGAGAACCCGGCCATAGTGCGTATTTTCCGATCCTTTTTTCAGAACCTTTATGCCGCGGAGGCGACCTCCCTCACGCAGATGGCAGATTATGTGCAGCGACTGGACTTGCCTTGCCTATCGTTGGAGCAAAGAGCACAGTTGGACCGGCCGATTACGGTAGCTGAGCTGCAAGGGGCTATTTCAAAAGCTAGTTGTTATAAAACTCCTGGATCGGATGGCCTGGGTGCCGAACTCTACAAGATTCTTAATGAACAGATTTCCCCAATGTTGGTCGCCGTACATAATCGGAGAGCACAGCAAGGTTACTTTCGGTGGGGGGCCAATCATGCTCACATCGTTCTTATCCCCAAGCCGGCAAAGGACCCTCTTTCGGCGGCCTCGTATCGTCCCATCTCTTTACTTAATTTCGATCTTAAATTAATGGCTAAGATCTTGGCAGACCGACTGGCGGAGTTTTTGGGGCAACTAGTGCATGAGTCACAGGTCGGTTTCGTTAAGGGGCGATATGCGGTCCGTAACTTACGCAAGATCATCGCGTCCCTAGAGTGGGTCCAGCATAGACATCTGTCCTCTCTGTTGGTCAGCTTCGATGCGGAAAAAGCTTTTGACCGGGTGGACTGGCAATATTTGAAATTTATCCTCCCACAATATGGTATAGGGCCGTTGTTTTGTAATATGGTCGCGAGTTTGTATGCCAATCCGACCGCTGCGATACTCTGTAACGGGGTAGTATCAGACAACTTCCCGCTGCAAAGGGGGACTCGCCAGGGCTGCCCCCTATCTCCTCTTCTCTTCGTTCTCTCGTTGGATCCGCTCCTGCGGCAAGTGGCGGGTATGCGGACAATTCAGGGAGTGGGTGTTGGCAAACAGGAATTTAAGATTTCAGCCTTTGCTGACGATTTATTGGTGCACTTGCTTTCCCCTGGGGAATCCCTGCCTCTTCTTATGCAAGAGCTTCGAGCCTTTGGGCAGTTCGCAGGGTTTAGTATTAACAGGGATAAATCCGAAGCCCTGGATGTCTCAGGCCGACTTCGGGGCGGCTGGGTGGGCGAGTTCCCCCTTCGATGGGCTGAGCGTCAGTTCATATACTTGGGGATTGTACTGTCCCGTCAGCCAGGTCAACTGTATGAGAGTAACTTGCGACGGCAGTTGAATAAGGTAAGAACTCAGCTGCAAGCATGGCGGCCTCTCCCCCTGTCTCTAATGGGGAGAATCGCGGCGATTAAACTGGTCATCCTGCCGCGCATTTTATACTGGTTACAGACCCTCCCTGTATGGATCCTCCGACGGGACATTCGGCGTTTCGAGGCGGAGTTTCGGGGCCTCCTTTGGGGGGGGTCGAGAGCACGTATCTCCTATCGTCGTCTGGTGGGGAGGGTGCGCTGTGGGGGGTGGGGGCTCCCGGATCTTGGGGCCTATGCACTGGCTTGCCAGTCCCGCCACCTAGGGGACTGGCTGGGTGACACTGATCTTTATACTCCCCGGGCCTTTGAGGAGGCCTACGTGGCACCCCACTCCCTCAAAGCCCTTTTGCATTTGGAGGTACGTAGGTGGCCTACACACTTGGCGGACAGTGTGTTATTGGCACCGGTTTGTAAGACGTGGAGGTATTTAAATGCCTACTGGGGTCGCCGCTGGCAGGTGTCGAGCTGGTTACCCATTCAGGGCAATGCCAACTTTACCCCGGGCACTGAAACCGCTGCGTTCCGTCTGTGGGGAGAGAGAGGTATGCATACTTTGGGCCATGTGGTGGACTTGGCGGGCCAACCCAAGCCCTTCCCTGCATTATCCCGTGAGTATGAGTTGGGGCCTCGGCAGTTTTTCGCATATATGCAAGTGGCCCACTATGTGGCTTCCCTTCCGCGGACGGAACTGTGTAGCGATCGTTCGGCCCAGATAATAGCATTCTTTGGTTTTGGCGAAGTTGAACGGCCATCTATTCGGACTTTTCACCTTAGGTTGGAGCAGTCTCGACCGCAGCCGGACTATAGAGATGTAGAACGGGCCTGGGGGGTGGAACTGGGGCAGGAGATTCCCCCTGGCACGATTCTGGAGGCCCTTCGGAGAGTGGCGAGCCTGGCGGATGGTGCCCGCTGGCGGGAAATACAGCTTAAGTGTTTGACTAGGGTTCACCTCTCCCCACGGCGGGCCCTTCGATGCCACTTGACTGCGGATGGTCGCTGCCCACGATGTGCGGAGCCTCTGGCG
Source organism: Ichthyophis bannanicus (assembly GCA_033557465.1). Lineage (NCBI taxonomy): Eukaryota > Metazoa > Chordata > Amphibia > Gymnophiona > Ichthyophiidae > Ichthyophis > Ichthyophis bannanicus. The sequence goes on along the minus strand of CM066035.1, from coordinate 919,504,134 downwards.
ACATTATATCATATGTGGTGGGGGTGCCGACGGATACGCCCATACTGGCAGAGAATTGCCTCATTTATGGCCGACCTACTTGGACAACCTGTTTACTGGGACGCTGCCCTGATCGTTTTGGACCACATGGGCCTCACCTCTCCGAAGGGGAAATGGAGTCGTTGGCTGGTGCGGAAGGCATGTCTGGTGGGTAAAGGGCCAATACTGCGTGGGTGGAGGGACAGCCTCCCTCCCTCCTTTTGGGAGTGGCGGAACTCCTTCCACCAACTTATGCTCCTGGAGTGTAGGGCTGCTCGAGGCCATGTTAAGCGATGGTCCGCCTTCTGGCTATTGTGGGAGCCCTATATTCAAAATCTCAGTCCTCGGACCCGCAATGTCATCCTGCAACTAGGCTATTGATGCCCCGATTAGCAGGGGGAGATTCTGGATGATCCACACGGAGGTTTATACTGGTCCTATTTGGTAATGCTTGGGAGGGTGGGGGGGTTAACCAGGGGGAGGTTGGGTGGGGGAGGGGGGATGGGGACATTGTTCAAAAATCATGTAACCATCTATGTGTTCCGCCCCCTGGGGATCAGAGTCCACCCCAGGGAGCGACTGTTACCAGTTGTGTATTTGCCGTTCCTGTTTGATGGTTTATAAATAAAATTTTGAAAAAAAAAAAAATTCTAGGTTGTTTTCATTGTTTGCCTTGATGCATCCTTTACCTTTGCACTCATGGAATTCTTGAATGTATATATTTAAACTTTAATAAATATAAAATTAATTAATTAATAATGCAGGTGCACTTGCCCACACTTATCGAGGTGGCGATATGTGCACATATGCTAATTAGCCATCTTGCAGTTAGCACGGACGTGCCGACTGCACCTTGCCTACTCTTCGCTCCTAACCTCCCACTTGCTCCCCTAATGTGCCATGGACAGTTAGCAGCAAAATTTGGCGATGGTAATTCTCATGGCCCCACACTGACTGTTCACGTGAGTCCCAGGATGCCTTTAATGCATGTTAGAACCCGGAGTAACAGCTAACGTCCTTTAGTTAAAGGGCCCCTAAGTATTCGTTTATCATATTGATAAAAACTTTGTTCTTGTACATTTTTAACTCATGTTGTGAACTAATATGCAAAGGACCTTTTGATAACTGGACCATTTAATGAACTGTGGAGTGATGTGAATTAGGCATTTATTAAATCTATGACATGACTTTATCTTTGAGCTCACCTCCTTTCTTCAATTAGTTAGTTATTTATTTATTCATTCACTTGCAGTTACATGGCGAAAATTAACGCGGGCTAGCTGCGGTTAATGAGTGGCATTAAGTGCACCCAAGTGAACTGCAAATGTAGTTATAGCACGGTGAGGTACTTTTCACCCTGGTAAGGTCAAGGGAGCGTGCATTATTTTTGGCTCCAAATGCGCATTAAGGGTAAATCCTTAGTGCACTTTAGCAAATATGCCTCTAAATGTTTTGATTTGAACTGAGTATTGATTTGATTAGACTACTGGGGTTATTTTAGAAGCATTCCTTCAGCCAAAAAGCAGCATTGATACGTGCAAACAGGGGCGGCCCAAGGGGGGTGCGGGGCCATGTGCGGAGACTCGGTGCGGGGCCTCATTTGCATAAGTGGCCTTATTTGCATAAATATTTGCATAATGTTACCATACACTAACTTTTAGTAAACATGTCTCTTAATGAGTGTATGGATAAAGAAAGACTAAAAGATTTCTACATTACTATAATCCAGTGCCAACCGCCAGGCACATTAGGAACTACTACAAACGCTGCCCATTTAGAACCCAGAGCAAACCCGCTGTATCCTGACAGCACTACCAGGACTCACAAAGCACCATACCCTACCTATCAAAAGGCAACACTGCAAATATTAAACCAATACATTTCAGAGAATACTGGGGAAAGAGAACAAGTTGCAATGTCAAATAGGAATTACATAAACAGAATACCTCAGCTCAGTTACACATGCAGAACATAGACCATCACCAAACAAGGAATCACAATTTAGAAACAGGAAGGCAATAATTAAACTGGGAACCCCAAAAGCCAAACTTGGAATGTACAACAACACTGTAGAAATAAAACTATAAATTAATTTCCTCTTGTACCAAACAAAGCGCAGACGTTAATGATGCACATTTCCCAGAGCTGACATATTCCAGTTAATAAATTCAAAATAAAGAGATATCTTTCTACCTTTTGTGCATGTTTTTTCAGTTGCAATTGGTCCAGCCACTTTCTTCTGGTTTCTTCATGTTTTCTGCTAACTCTCCATCATCTGCTGTCCATTTGTCCTTTCTTCTCTCTTCTAGTTTTTTTCCATTCTCTCTCTCTACATCTGCTTTAACATACTAATCTTTCTCCTTTTGCTCTTTCCTCATTCCTATTTCATCCACACAAATTTTACCCCTCCATCCTCAATCCCCACTTACTCTCCCAATACCCGGCCAATTGTAGATTTTTCATCCCTCCTACACAAAATATTTTTCCCCTCTCCATTTTACTCTCCCAGCCCCATCCCATTCTAATCCTCCCCCAACATCAGCTCCCTTCTAGTTCCAGTCTCACCAAGCATCCATTCCCTTCTAGTCCCTGCATCAGCCCATTTCCAGTCCTAGCCCCCCATCAGCCCATTTCCAGTCCTAGCTCTCCCATCCATTTCCAGTCCAAGTCCCTTCATCAGCTCATTTCCAATCCTAGCCCCCCATCAGCCCATCTCTAGTCATTTCCTAGCCCCACCATCAGCCCATGTCAAATCATAGCTCTCCTCCACTCAGCCCAATTCCAGCCAAAGCCCCCCCATGAGCCTACTTCCAGTTCTAGCCCCTCCATGAGTCCATTTCAATTCAAGCCCCCACCACAGCCCATTTCCAATCTTAGCTCCCCCCAACAGCCCATTTCCAGTCCTATCCTAGCTGTTCCATCAGCCCAATTTCAGTCCTAGCTCCCTTCCCTCACAGCCCATTTCTATTCCAAGCCCCCTCCCCATCAGCTATTTGCAGTTCAAGCCTCCCCGTCCACTCAGCCCATTTCCAGTCCTAGCAACCCCCCACCCCATTACCAGTCCTCGCCTCCCGTCAACTTCCAGTCCTAACCCCCCTCACCCCATTTTCAGTTTAAGCGCCCCCTATCACCCCTTACCAGTCCTAACCCCCCATCAGCCCACTTCCAGTCCTAACCCCCCATCAGCCCATTTCCAGTCAGCCCCCCATAGCCCATTGCCAGTCCTAAACCCCCCCATCAGCCCACAGCCTATTACCAGTTCTAACCACATCAGCCCACCTCAAGTCCTAACCCCTCCCCATCAGCCCATTTCCTGTCCTAGCCCCCCCATAGCCCATTATCAGTCCTAACCCCCCCATAGCCCATTACCAGTCCTAACCCCCCCATCAGCCCACTACCAGTCTGCCCCCCGATAGCCCATTACCAGTCATAACCCCCCCCCATAGCCCATTACCAGTCCTTACCCCCCATCAACCCATTTCCAGACAGCCCCCATCAGCCCACAGCCCATTACCAGTCTTATCCCCCCCATAGCCCATTGCCAGTCTTAACCCCATCCCCCCATAGCCCATTGCCAGTCTTAACCCCCCCATCAGCCCACAGCCCATTACCAGTCCTAACCCCCCATCACCCCATTTCCCGACAGCCTCCATCAGCCCACAGCCCATTGCCAGTCTTAACCCCCCCCATAGCCAGTATTAACACCACCCCCCCATAGCCCATTGCCAGTCTTAACCCCTCCCATAGCCCATTGCCAGTCTTAACCCCCCCATAGCCCATTGCCAGTCCTACGCCCCCCATCACCCCATTTCCTTACATCCCTCATCAGCCCACAGCCCATTGCCAGTATTAACCCCCCCTAGCCCATTACCAGTCCTAACCCCCCATCACCCCATTTCCAGACAGCCCCCATCAGCCCACAGCCCATTACCAGTCTTAACCCCCCCCCATAGCCCATTGCCAGTCTTAACCCCATCCCCCCATAGCCCATTGCCAGTCTTAACCCCCCCCATAGCCCATTACCAGTCCTAACCCCCATCACCCCATTTCCAGACAGCCTCCATCAGCCCATAGCCCATTGCCAGTCTTAACCCCCCCATAGCCAGTCTTAACCCACCCCCCATAGCCCATTGCCAGTCTTAACCCCCCCATAGCCCATTGCCAGTCCTAAGCCCCCCATCACCCCATTTCCAGACAGCCTTCATCAGCCCACAGCCCATTGCCAGTCTTAACACCCCCTAGCCCAGTGCCAGTCTTAAACCCCCCCAGCCCATTGCCAGTCTTAAACCCCCCCTAAGCCCATTGCCAGTCTTAACCCCCCCCAGCCCATTGCCAGTCTTAAAACCCCTCCCTAGCCCATTGCCAGTCTTAACCCCCCCTAGCCCATTGCCAGTCTTAAACCCCCCCTCAGCCCATTGCCAGTCTAAACCCCCCCCCCCCCGCTAGCCCATTGCCAGTCTTAACCCCCCCCCATCGGCTCATGGCAATTAAAAAAAAAAAAAAGCTGGCTGCTGCCGCGGCGGCGGCATGGAGTGTCCCGCGGGGCCCCCTCTGCCCGGCTGAACTCTCCCGACGCGGCTGAGCCCCTCTGCGCTGGCTTGCAGATACGCGAAGGGAGAGTGTCTCCCTCGCGTCTCTGTTAAGCTCCCATCTGCCCCTGCGGGCTTAACAGAGACGTGAGGGAGACACTCTCCCTTCGCGTATCTGCAAGCCGGCGCAGAGGGGCTCAGCCGCGCTGGGAGAGTTCCGCCGGGCAGAGGGAGCCCCGCGGGACACTCCATGCCGCAGTGGCGGCAGCGGCCAGCTTTTTTTTTTTTTTAAATTTAATTAAGAAAAAAAAAGCAGAATGTTCTTTGTGCGGGGCCCCCCGAAACGCGGGGCCCTGTGCAAAAAACATTCTTGCTCAATGGACGGGCCGGCCCTGCGTGCAAATTGGCATAAGCGTGTAAATATTATTTTAGAACAGACTTTTTCAGACATGGGAATGCTTACCACATCTACTTTCCCTGGTGTAGTGGTGGGGGCAAGAAGAGGGACTGCTTTGGGTGGGCCTTTAATGTAGACGTGGAACCCCGTAGATCATGTCTCAGTGAAAATTTGTGGACACTGGCATTTACACCTGCCCCCAGGTACTAATAAATGCCTCCTGGAAGGGGCAGTTGTGAATGCTGACATTGGGGTCCTCTCCCGTAACGACTGCCATGACTTCTGATACAATCTGTGCTGCCCACAGATTCTACCTCCACCCCCAATCAGTGTCCAAATTCCCCTCCCTGAAACCAGCCTCAATCCCCTCAAACCCACCCCAGAGAAGCCTCAATCCTCCTATCCCCACCAAAGTAGCTCCAATTCCCCCCATCTCCCACCAAGCACAATGGGCAAGCCTCCCCTCCTCAGACAACTCCAATCCCTGTTCCCTCTGAAGCTCCCCCCAACACCATACCTTCTACCCAATCCCCCCCAATTACAGCCCCCTGAATGGTCCTCCAGCAGACCAGCCATCTCCACTCCCCAGTCCCCAACTCCAAGCTTACCAGGGGTCATTGGTGGACAGCGGGAACAGGAAAGATGCCCACTCACTCCTGCTCAGCACGTGGTCAGCACCAATGACCCCCTAGCAGTAATCTTGCGGTACGGCGAGAACCTCTTGTAAAATACTGTCATAATTCTCCACTTCCTTAAATGGACATGTGAATTCCCCTCTTTACGTCCTTTTTGAAAGGCGCCTTTACATGTTCATTTTTGTGAATTTTAAGGAGATTGATTTCTATAGATTATGGGCCCGATATTGAGTTTCGATGGCTATGTGCCTCTAAGGCGCATAGCTCTCGCTGCTGAACATTAATCGTGGATATTCAATCGGGGGCCATAGTCGGCCACCGGAACTGAATATCCGAGTCTGCCGCAATGTACCGCACGGCGCTGCCCGTTAGCTCCCACGGGTAAAGACAGTTGAGGTTTTCCACACCTATCTTTACCCGCGGGTCGCTGTTGCCCTGGAATGCTCATGACGTGCTCATAGCGTCAGGGCGTGTAGCTGCAGAACCGGTGGCTATTCATCGGCACTAAGCGTGTTAGAGCCACTGAATATTCCTCTATAGTGGCATCTACAGTTCACAGGTTTTTAAACTGTGTAAATGCCTTTCAATATCGGGGCCCTATATTTTTAGCAGAATGAATTTCTATATATTACATATATATAGCATTGATTAATTCTAAAGTTATTTAAGTTGCTTCTAAGTTGATTAAAAGAGTTTTTGAATAATAATTCTTTCCTATATACTTTGAGGGTGAAAATACATTTTTACTAACACTTCATTTGATTTTTCTTTCATTATGTGCCAACCTTTCTCCTCTGCCTTCTACAGAAACTGTTTTTGTTGTTAATAATTGCAATAAATGAAAAGTGATGTCTTGCTATGGCTTCCCTAGGGGAAAGTTGGTGGTTGAGTAAGTAGATATTCTTTGAAATATGTTCTCCTAGAAGCTCTTGTTTGCCTTGAATATTTGTCGACTGGATCGTAAGCTCCGCCCCTCTCCCAGGAATCCATCTTAAGCCCAATGATCACTTTACTCACACTTAAGGGTAATAGAAGGCTGCAGCTTTATTGCTAGATCAACATAATCAATACAAATATATATAAATATATGCCTGCAACATATGTACAGCGGGGTGAGGTTCCCGCTCCAGTCACCCGAGCCAGTATGCACCATTTTATTTACATTCTCTTATATACCGCGCTATTCTGCATCAGTGCGGTTTACATTGAACAAACTGAAATTACATTGAACAGGGCATTATAACTTGGAGATAGCTATTTTACAGGGAACATGGGCTATGGAGGGTTAAGTGGCTTGCCCAAGACCACAAGGAGCACCTGTGGGACTGGAAACCCCAGTCTTTCCGGCCCAAGGTTGCTGTCCTCTAGTGGGATTTGAACCCCCAACCTTCCGGCCTGAAGTACCTTGCCCCAACCACTAGGCCACTCCTCCACTCACCATGACCTCTTCCTTTGCTTTCAAACCAGTCCACCGTGGGGGCTAGGGGCTCACCTTGTCAAAATGAGCTGGGCCCACCCCTGTACAAGGGGCCTTGCTGTGCTGCCTGTAGGCCGCCTGCATCGGGTGGCCATTGTGTATGGGGACTCACCAGGGCGCCCCGCCTTGGTAGCAACTAGGGCATCATGCCCCTTATACTCCGTGTGCGCTTCCAGCCCAGCTTGGGTAACTGGCGGTAGCTCATTCAGCTGCGACAGTGCCGATCCGTGCAGGCCCCACCAGAGCAGCCATGCAGGGGGAGGGGCGGAGGTGGTGTCAGGGGAGAGGAAGCAGACGATCCAAAAGGAGGATCTCTCTACTCCTTCTGCTTTTATCAGGGGCTGAGATCTCACCCGGGCATGCAGGGCGGCGACAATTGTCACAAGGCATGCCTCCATGGCGGGAGTTTTCCCGCTGCGCCTGGCGAGATCCCAGCCCCTTTGAGAGGCAGGGAAGGGGCAGACGGGCCTGCTGCAATGTTATGCTGCTGGCCCATCGTATTATGCTCGGCCCCTTGTATGTAGCACTTTAGAAATGTTAAGTAGTAGTAATCAGGGCTGGCCTGTCCATTGTGCGTGAATGTTGTTCACACAGGGCCCAACGCTTCAGGGGGCCCCGCACCAACTTCATCCTGCACATGCTGTTTGGTTCCCAACAGGGCCGGCTTCAAAGGGACCCGGGAAGGCCCAAGATCCTGACTCACCTCTGCACAGTTGCCGGAATGATAAGCGATGTTTTCCTTCACTCCGGCAGCTATGTTCTTGTGTAACTCACTGGCGCGCTGAGTACTGGGAAACAGGAAATGCCCTTTAACCTCTGGTGCGTCAGTAGGCTACATGAGAACATAGTTGCTGGAGTGAAGGAAAACACCGCTCTTCACTCTGACTGCTGTGCAGAGGTGAGCCGGAGCTTCGGGCCTCACTAGCTCCATCTGAAGCTGGTCAGATAGGCGCAGGGCTTTTCGGGGGGAGGGAGGGTAGCGCTAAGACTGGAAATGGTCTGATGGGGGGGGGGCTAGGATTGGAAATGGGCTGACTGGGGAGGCCTGAACTGGAAATGAGCTGATGGGGGGGCTAGGACTTGAAATGGGCTGATGGGCGTGGGGGGCTAGGATAGGACTGCAAATGAGCTGATGGGGGGGGGGGGGCTAGGATAGGACTGGAAATGGCTTATGGGGAGTTAGGATTGGAAATGGGCTGATGGAGGCTAGGATAGGACTTGAAAGAGCTGATGGGGGGGCTAGGACTGGAAATGGGCTGATGGGGAGGCTAGGACTTGAAATGGGCTGATGGGGGGAGCTAGGATAGGACTGCAAATGAGCTGATGGGGGGGCTAGGATAGGACTGGAAATGGCTGATGGGGAGTTAGGATTGGAAATGGGCTGATGGGGGCTAGAATAGGATTAGAAAAGGATGATGGGAGCTAGGACTGGAAGAAGGCTGATGGGGGGGGGGGGGCTTGGACTGGAAATGGGATGATAGGGGACTAGGACTTGAAATGGGATGATGGGGGGCTAGGACAGGACTGGAAATGGGATGATGGGGAACCAGGATTGGAAATGGGCTGATGGGGGTTGGGACTGGAAATGGGCTGATGAGGGAGGATGGAAGAATGGGACTAGAAGGAAGTAGATGCTGGATGGGGCTTGAACTAGAAGGGAGCTGATGATAGGGGAGGACTAGAAGGGGATGGGGCTGGGGGAATGTGGATGGGAGGGAAGAAAAATCTACGATTGGCCGGGGATTGGAAGAGTAAGTGGGGATTGGGGATGGAAAGGTGAAATTTGAGTGGATAAAAAAGGAATAAAGAAAGAAATAGAGGAAACAGCAAAGGGGGAAAGATCAGTATGTTAGAGCAGATGTAGAGAGAGAATGGAAAAAAAACAACTAGAAGAGATAAAAAGGAGCAAATGGACAGCAGACAATGGAGAGTTAGCAGAAGACAGGAAGAAAACAGAATAAAGTGACTGGGGCAGTTGTGATGAAAAAATAAATTGCCCAAACAACAAAAAGGTAGAAAAATGCTATTTTATTTTGAATTTATTAACTGGAATATGTCATCTCTGGGAAACATGCATCGCTAACGACTTTGTGTTTTGATTAGTACAAGAGGAAATTAATAATAGTTTTATTCCTCCAGTGTTATTGTACATTCAAAGTTTGGCTTTTGGAATTCCCAATTTAATTTTTGTCTTCATATTTCTAAATTGCGATCCCTTGTTCTATGTTTGCTGATGGTCTATGTTTTGCATGTGTAACCGAGCTGCAGTATTCTGTTCATGTAGTTTCTATGTGATATTTTTTTTTTTTTTTAAACTTTATTTAAGTCCACCATTAAAATCAAACAACACATCAACAGGCGGCACCACGGGGGAGGCTTGCTCTTCTCCCTCCCGGGAGCCAACAGAGAGATAATACAATAGGTGGTCATTTTATATTACATCCCCACCCCCCTTCTCCCACCCCGCTCCCCTCACCCACCATCCCACCCTCACTCCATTACCGGCTCTTACATCAAATATCACCTAAAACAGTAAGGCAGCTGCCTCCTACCCATTCCTCAAGCCCACGTTCAGTCAGCTCCCCCCTTGGAGGGTGGCATTACGGCTGTGGGGTCCCAACTGCTGAATATAGGGTTCCCAGATTGACAGAAAGACTGTCCAACGCTTGGCACTGCCCCTCGCCATCCAACGCTCCGTTAGCATTAATTGATGAAAGTTATTCCGCCATTCACTAAAAGTGGGCGGTTGGCGTTCCCTCCATAATCGAAGAATCGGCCCTTTACCCACCAGACAGGCCTTTCGCACAAGCAAACTCTCCCCAACCTTAACAGGTCCAGGAGTCGGCAATTGATCCAATGTTACAAATAATCCCGTCCAACGGAGCCGTCGCCGAAGCAGTGTGCAAAGGAAGCTGCATATCCGTGCCCAATATGCCCGTATTCCCCGACAACCCCACCACATATGCAGAAGAGTAGCCAGAGGCTCCGAACAGCGTGGGCAGGCGCTATCAGTGTCCAGGCGACTACGCAGTGCTCGTCGCGGCGAGAAGTGGGCCCTAGTCACGCATTTAAATTGGATCTCACGCCGACGCATTCCTTGTACCAATCGTCCGATCCGTTTCAATGCCATCAGTACCAATCCCGGCTGTACGTCTTCTCTCAATTCGGTCGCCCAAGCTCGTTCGACCCCACTGTAATCAGGGAGGGGGCGGTAGCGCTCCAAACCACGTTTCAAACTGGAAATTGACGGCGTGCGTTCCTCTCCCAGCTGAAAAAATTCCAAAATACAGGCTGAGCGCTCAGCCTGCAGCGCGGCGCGCGGCAGTGCAGCCACATAGTGGGAAACTTGGATATAGGCAAAACAATGCGTATCGGGGAGGTCATATTCTCGACTAAGCATTCGAAATGATTTACAGCTGCCTGCTTGGTCCACTAAATGCCCCACCATCCGGATGCCACGGATCCCCCAGTCCCGAAACACCGCAGTCTCGGTCCCTGGAGTAAATTGGGCATTGCCCTGCAATGGTAACCAACAAGACACCTTCCACGGTTCCTGCCAACATTTATTAAGTTGTTGCCATGTGCGTCGGGCCGAGTCCACTAACGGACTCCGTCGGTTGGCGTCTATGAAGACCTTATGTGTGCCGTGCAAAACCCCCAGGAGGGTCGCCGGAGCCACCAAACACTCCTCTAAAGACCTAGGTGTATACACTTCCGTCCCCCCAGCCAGTCTCCCAGGTGTCTGGCTTGGCAGGCCAGTGCGTAAGTCCTCAAATCGGGTAGGCCCATACCTCCCTCTCGCCATTTTCCAAGGAGTCGATCCCATGGGACCCGTGCCCGCTGCCCCCGCCAAAGAAAGCGCTTAAGCAAAGCCTCCATTCTACTCAGGTCTCGTCGAAGCAACCAGACTGGAAGAGTCTGCAGCCAATACAAGATTCTAGGTAAAGCTATCATCTGTACTGCCGCTATCCTCCCTGCCAGAGACAGCGGGAGAGGCCCCCATGCACCCAACTGTGCCGCCAGATGTCTCAGAATCCGGTCTAGGTTACGCCGGTATAAATCCTGGGGGTTTCCAGTCAGTATTATGCCCAAATAGAGAAATTCTTTATCTGCCCACCGTAAAGGGAAGGGTCCCGTCCAGGAACTGCGGACGTGCCCCAAAACATCCACCACTTCAGACTTATCTTTATTAATTCGTAAGCCGGCAATCGCTCCGAACCGTTGGAACTCATCTAGCAACAGTGGTAAAGAGGTGGCCGGAGTCGTCAGATGGACTAGCAAGTCGTCGGCAAAGGCCGAGATAAGGAAAGTTTGCGACCGTAACCGCACTCCCTGTATCCCCCCCGAGTTCACGATGGAGCGAATCAACGGGTCCAGAGAAAGAACAAAGAGTAAAGGCGATAAAGGGCAGCCCTGCCTCGTACCCCTTCCCAACGGGAAGTCGTCTGAGATGAGGCCATTGCACAATATGCCGGCTGTTGGCGAAACGTACAAACTCTGCACCATTTTACAAAATTCTTCCCCTAGGCCATAGCGCGGTAGCAGTCTCCAAAGATAGTGCCAGTCCACCCTATCAAAGGCCTTCTCTGCATCGAAGCTGATCAATAACGACGGGATATTGTGAGCATGCACCCACTCCAAGGAGGCCAGAATCTTCCTAAGATTTCGTACGGCGTGGCGGCCTTTCACAAAGCCCACCTGCGCGTCATGAATTAAGTAGTCTAACACCCCCGCCAGGCGGTCAGCGAGAACTTTCGCCAAAAGTTTAAGATCGAAGTTGAGTAGGGAGATAGGTCTATAGGAAGCTGCCTCAAGCGGGTCTTTACCCGGCTTCGGGATCAGGGTGATATACGCGTGATTACGCCCCCAGCGGAACGCCCTTTGCTCTGTTCTAGTGACAAAGACCTCTCGTAGTAGGGGACTCACCCCATCCCCCAAGATCTTGTAAACTTCGGCTCCGAATCCATCTGGCCCTGGCGTTTTATAACAGTGGGCCGAGGTTATTGCGGATTGTATTTCCTGAATGGAAATAGGTAGATCCAGAACCTCCCGCTGGGCTGAGGTGAGCTGAGGCAACTCCAAGTCCTTGAAGTAGTCCTGCAGCTCCTCCGGGGAACCAGCTGTGGTTGTATATAAGTTTTGAAAGAAGGTACGAAATATCTCTGCGATGTCCTTGTTTTCCTTATATACTCGTCCCTGGCCCGCATTTAATGCTGCTACATGAGCAGGACTCCGTCGGGCCCGCAGACATCGCGCCAGCAATTTGCCCGGTTTGTCCCCATAGCAGTGCAAGCGAAACCGATAAAACAGAACCGATTTCTTTGCGCGCTGGTGTAATAGTTCGTTAAGCTCAGTCTGGGTTTCCCATAACAATTTCTTATTAGGCAGCGTTGGCGTGTGAGCACATCTCCGCCGTAGAGTAGTAACTCGACGCTCAAGTAGTACAATACGTTCCGTCATCAGCCGGCGTCTTCTCGCGGCGTATCCTATGATATCCCCGCGAAGAACCACCTTTGCCGTTTCCCGGACTAATTTTGGGTCGTCTGTATGGACTTGGTGATTGCCAAGAAATTCTGCCCATCGCTGGTGTAAAAAATGGCAAAATTGTCCATCCGAATAAAGCTCTAGGGGAAATCTCCACAGGCGTGTCTGAGTCGTGTCTCGCCCCCAGTGTAAGTCAAGCCACACCATCGCGTGGTCAGAAATTTCGGAGGGACCAATCTGTGCATCTTCAGTGTGCGTAAACAACGACCCCGAGATCATTACGTAGTCAATACGGGCACTAGTACCGTGTGCTCGGGATTGATGGGTATAGTCCTTTTCGGAGGGGTGTAGTATCCGCCAAGGGTCAATTATACCTAGCCTCCGACTGAACCGCAACAATATCTGGGATGGCACTACCCTCTCCCGTCCACCTCCTCTCCTAGAGGTGTCCAAATCTACATCTAGGACTCCATTAAAGTCCCCGCCCAGAATCACCGGGCACTCCGGAAGCTGTTCCACCCTCGACGCCAAACCGTTGTAAAAACCCGGGTCGGCCACGTTGGGGCCATAGAGATTTCCCAGAATTACCGGTTTTCCATCCAAGTGGCCATATAACAACAGGGATCTACCAATATTATCGGTAAGGACCGTCTCCTCCACGAATCGTATGCGTTTATGAATTAGAATCGCTACACCTCCCTTATGCCCCTGGGCGGGGGATCCCCACACCTGACCCACCCAGCTTCGACAGAGCTTGCTATGTTCAACAGCCGTCTGGTGGGTTTCTTGGAGAAGAGCAATGTCACACTTATGCCGAGCCAATGCTTGCAACACCTTATGCCGCTTGATAGGGTTACCCAGCCCACAGACATTCCAAGTGATTATTTTCAAAGCGCCAGGGCAGTGCCAAGGTACCACCACAGGATCACAACTAAGTATTTCAGAGGGACACCCCCAGCCTGGCACCCCCCCTCGTCTATTGGTAGGTAATTATCCCATCCACGAACAGTCAATGGAGTATACCCCCTCCCCTCCCCCTGCCCCACCCTCCCCCTTCCTATCCCTCCCCTCCCCTCCCCCCCCCCCTCCTCTCTTCTCCAAACTCTCCCATCCCGCCATAGCCGGGACTACTTCCTACGGCAGACGGGCTCGCCCCTCCGATATTCCCCCCTCCCCAGCAACGAATTGAAAGGAAGGAACAGTAAACACAAAGTCTCTATTACGAACCGCTATGGTGTGTCCCCCACAGTTGGCGCTAGTGCCCTCCACCCGTCCCCTCGTACATTGTCTCCACCCAGCCATCTAGGGTACCTCCCATCTCCTCCACCCGCACCTCTCATCAAGTGCGTGTGCCGCTGTCTTATCGAGGCCAGCCCTCTCTCCTCTCTGCATCAGTTCCGGGTCGCTCTCATACCCCAGCTACTCCTGGGGGAGCGTGGCCTAAAATCTGTTCTGTACACGGTCAACCAGCCACACACGCTATGAAGCTCACCAGCCATTGGCGCAGTCAGCCCTCAGTCTTACCCCCATCTAGGCCTCAAGGAGAAAAGGAGGGGAAGCTAGGCGTCCAGCCTGAGATATAAATTGTTAGGGTGATATTAACAAGGCTGGCCATGTATCCCTTGCCCCTTTAACCCCAGTGTTCCCCGAACTTAATCTCCGCCTACCCCTGATGCATCACGTCAAGGCCCCACCTGTAAGGAGATAAAGAGAGGAAGGAGAGGGAGAGGATCAAGCAGAAATAAAGGGGCAGAGACAAGGCAGAGAGGAAGATAGTCAAGGAGCCAGCAGAACAGCAGCTATTATAACACAATAGCAATTGCAACAAAATAACAAAGATACACTGTCTCCCCTGGCAGAATAACTGTTACCAATTCAGTGAGACATTTTAGCTCAGCCTAGCACACCACATGAAAAGCAAAACCAAGAGTTCTTCCATGACAGTGGAGACTGCTGGGAGTCTGTCAGAAACTGCTCAACCCCTGGGGGCTCCAGATCACCACACTACACCTGGGGCGATGTACCCCACTCCCAGTCAGTTATTTAGCAATTAGGAGGCCGATGGAGCAGGCAGGGAGTCCAGAAAAGTAGTCGCCTCTTCCAGGCGAGTGTGGCCTTGATATGCGAGTGTGGCCTTGATAGTCGATCCGCAGCCGGGCCGGGTAGAGAAGTGAGAAACGAATGCCATGGTTAAACAGTTGGGTGCAAATCCCCGAAAAAGCCCTTCGCTGTTGGCTGACGATCACCGAGTAGTCCTGGAATACCAAGATCGGCTCGGTGTCCTGTTGATGTCGCCGCCGGCCCCTTGCTGCTTTCAGCACCTCCTCTTTCTGTCTGTAGTCGAGGAAGCGGGCAATTACCGCACGTGGTTTCCTGGCCTGTTCTCTTCTCTGGCCTAATCGATGTACCCGCTCTATTTTGAGAGATCCTTCCCTCAGGTGTGGCAGGAGGTTCTCAATCCAAGATTGTAAATATTCAAGTAGGGCACTGTCCGCGACACTCTCCGGGACGCCGACGAATCGCAGGTTTTTTCGCCGACCTCGGTTCTCCAGTTCATCGAGCTTGTCTCCTTGCTGTTTCACCAAAGTCTCTAGGGCGGCCACTTTGGCCACTACTGATTGTTGCGTGTCTTCCACATCGGACACTCTTGTCTCAACTTGCTCTAGGCGCTCTTCCACCGCCGTGAAACGTTGTCCCAGCGTTTGAATCTGCTCTACCAGGTCCTGGAAGCGGGTGCTAAGCGCCTTCACCACTGCGGCGCTGACTTCGGCCACTAAATCTGGTGGGCTGCCCGGTTTCGGGCTATGGGGGGAGCCTTCCGCCGCTTTTCCCTCCGTCGTTCGAGGCCGCTCTTTACGCGGAGCTTTAGATGCCATCCGGATTGCAGTGTTATATACACCACGTCCCCCTCAAGGCACTATTCACGTGGGATGGCTGTAGTAGAGATGTGCCGATGAAAACCCCGGCTGCAGGGGTATTAAGCCGCCGTGTGGGGATTTGTCTAGCAAACCAGGCAGGGGCCAGCCGTAGAGCAATAGCCTCAACACCCCAGGAGGAAAGTGATTGATGGGGCAAGAGAAGAGCGAGCCAGTCTCAGCGCAGCTGCTTTCCTTAGTACACTGGTGCTCGCTGTTATCAAGCTGGCAGGCCGCAGATCCCCACAGCTCTTCGGGCACCTCAGCAAGTGTAAAAAGCGCTGCTGCCCCGATGGAAAGGGTGCCCAAGCTCTCCCCCCTCAGTCAGCAGCCACGCACCCCCAAACGGGCAGGGAGAGTCGCAAGCCCCCGCTTCACTGGGGAATCAGTACCCCGCTGGGAGATCAGCCGCGGCAGCAGGGAAGAGGATGGGGGTGCACGAGCGCGACACGAGGCTCTCTGCTCGCGAGGGTTCAGCCCTCCTTGGATGTAACGCCTCTATTAATAGCGGGGGAATGTCCAGTCGCGTTGCTTCCCGCTTCTTAGTCCCAGATGTTGACTGCCGAGGTTGTATGAGAAGGCCTCTGGTCTTTCCCCGCCGGGACTACACCTCCACGTGCCGGTGGAACAAAAGCCGCCAGTGGCAGAACCGCCCGATCTTGTCCCCCACTTACTTGGGTGGTAGCCGACAATCTGCTCCGTTTTATTAGGGGGCAGCCGCAGATCCCGTTGAGGCTTCCACCTCCGTGTCCCGCAGAGGGCCGGCTGATTCTTGCGGTGGGGGAATTGCCCGCTCGGCCTCTGCACTCGCTCTGCTTCGTAGGACAAACCGCTCCGATTTTTGCGGGGGTGGCCGCAAAGCGCTTCAGCGGCGGAGGATCAGGTCCCCGTCAGGGGAGAGTCAATGCAGGTGGGGTCAAGCCGTTTTTAAAGCCGTTTTGTAGCTGTAATGTAGGGGCGGTTGCCCGGAGCTGATCGCGTGTCGTCCGATCAGCTCATTGCCCAGACTGGAACATGTGATATTTATTTAACATTTCTTATATGCTGCCTTTCATGATATCAAGGTGGTTTACATTGAACAAACTGAAATTACATTGAACAGGGCATTATAACTTGGAGATAACTATTTTACAGGGAACATGGGCAATGGAGGGTTAAGTGGCTTGCCCAAGACCACAAGGAGCACCTGTGGGACTAGAAACCCCAGTCCTTCTGGCTCAAGGTTGCTGTCTTCTAGTGGGGTTTGAACTCCTGACCTTCCAGCCTGAGGTAACTTGCCCCATCCACTAGGCCACAGTGCCCCTTGTTCTCTTTCCCTAGTAGGAAATGTACTGGTATTCTCTGAGATGTATTAGTTAATATTTGCAGTGCTGCTTTTTTGATAGATAGGGTTCGGTGCTTTGTGAGTCCTGGTAGTGCTGTTATGATATGCCGGGTTTGCTATGGGTTCTAAATGAGCAGGGTTTATAGTACGTCCTGGCAGATGGCACTGGAATATAGTAATATCGAAATCTGGAAATTTTTCTTTATCCTCACTGCCCATGCAAATGGTTTTCAGACACTCATTAAGAGGCATGTTTTAAAGTTAGCACACATTAACATTTGTGAATGCGCATTAAGTGCAGGAACACCCATTTTTTTCTATTGGTGCAGTGACACTTAACGCACTTTAATATTTAGTAAACATGCCCCTAAGTCATTGCCAGGACAAAAGAGAGGCTTGTGAAGGGCTCCTTTGAAAACTGCCTAATATTTTAGTTGGCAACATATACATTTTAAAATAAAATAAATTAAATTTATGCAAATGAGGTCCAGTGGATATGCAAATTTGGACCCACATTGAGTCTCCGCACATGGCAATGCACCACCCTTGGGCTGCCCCTGGTAGTAATAGTACCAGTTATGGCTTTTCTAGCTGGTTTCCCAGTTTGTATGGCCAAGGAAGAAGCTTGAGGGTTACCAGTGAGATAGGAGAATTGACTAATGTCCATACACTAAATAAGTAGAGATAGGAGCTGACAGAAACCTTAAGAACATAAGATATTCCATACTGGGTCAGACTAAGGTCCATCAAGCCCAGTATCCTGTTTCCAACAGTGGCCAATCTAGGTCATACGTACCTAGCAGTTTCCCCAAAAGACACAGGTTCCACAATGCTTGTATTGGTTCAAGCATTGATATCCTGGGTCCCTTCTTAATAATGGTTTATGGACCTTTCCTCCAGGAACTTGTCCAAACCTCTGTTAAACCCAGCTACACTAACAGCCTTTACTACATCCTCCGGTAACAAATTCCAGAGTTTGATTACACGTTGAGTGAAAAAATATTTTCTTTTATTAGTCTTAAATAGTTTACCTTGTAGCTTTATTGCATGTCCCCTAGTCTTTCTATATTCTGATAATGTAAACAATCGATCTACGTTTACCCGTTCCACTCCGTTCATTAATTTATAGACTTCTATCATATCTCCCCTCAGCTGTCTCTTTTCCAGGTTAAAGAGCCCTAACCTTTTTAGCCTTTCTTCATAGGAGTATCCTTCCATCCCCTTTACCATTTTGGTGGCTCTTCTCTGAACCTTTTCTAATATCGCTATATCCTTTTTAAGATACGGCGACCAGAATTGCACACAATATTCAAGGTGCGGTCTCACCATGGAACGATATAGAGGCATTATAATATCTTTTGTTTTATTTTCCATTTCTTTCCTTATGATACCTAGCATTCTATTTGCTCTCTTGGCCGCCACTGCACACTGGGCGGAGGGTTTCAACATGTTATCTACAATGACGCCCAAATCTTTTTCCTGGGTGGTGGTTCCCAATGTGGAACCTTGCATCGTGTAACCATAGTTTGGGTTGTTCTTCCCTAGGTGCATAACTTTGCACTTGTCCACATTAAATTTCATCTGCCATTTTGATGCCCAGTCTTCCAATTTATCAAGATCCTCTTGCAATTTTCCACAATCCTCTTGGGTTTTAACAACTTTAAATAGTTTTGTGTCATCTGCAAATTTGATAACCTCACTCGTTATTCCACTTTCCAGATCATTTAGGAATATGTCAAAAAGTAGCGGACCCAGCACAGATCCCTGGGGTACACCACTATTCACCTTTAGCCCTACCCTCTGTTTTCTATCTTTTAACCAGTTCCTGATCCACAGTAGTACACTGCCTCTTATCCCATGACTGTTTAGTTTTGCCAAAAGTCTCTGATGAGGGACCTTGTCAAAGGCTTTCTGAAAGTCCCGATACACTTCAAGCCAATAAGAGGAAACTGGAGGAAGGAGTACTGCAGCGCCCTCACCACTGCTAGAGATTGAGCGAGTGAAAGAGTGAGTATCTAATTGAGTGAGAGGAGAGATTTCTTCTGGGAACCTGACAGAGTGGGAGGAGAAGGAGATGGTCCAGGAAGGAACATTACAGAAGAAGAAAGGGGATCCAAGATGGCAGTCTGGTAACTGCTACCATGTTGAGCTCCTGCAATTCTTTAGAATTTTGTTTTTTTGCTTTGGCTTGCTGGAAGATGCCAAAATGTAAGGACAATACTAGGGTCTTCCTACCCTCCACTTTGCAATCTACCATCTGATCTGGCCATCTATCTATGTGGAGCTTTACGGAGTCTTCTTAGGTAAGGACAATTTTGCTCTTTTGGGGGCTTTGGAGGGATGCCCTGCCTTGAAGATCGATAAAAGGGATTCAGCCTCGGAGGTGCTTCGCCGGCTTCACTGGTTGCTGATTCAACAGTGGAGTATTTTTAAGATGTTGGTATTGACCTTTAAGGTGGTGAGGGGCCAGGGGCCTATGCTATCCTCATATTGTTCAGGTAGGACGCTGTGGTCCAGTCAAACACAGTTGCTCAAGATTCCGGATTTTCATCATATGCATTTGCAAAGATGGCGAGATGGAACTTCACTGTGGTGGCACCTACCTGGTGGAATAGGTTGCTGGATGGATTGCGGATGAAGACAGAGTTGGTTACCTTTCAGAAGTTGTTCAAGATCTTCCTGTTTCCTCCTTGATTTTTCAACAGGTTGGCCTTAGGCTTGGCAGGTACTTAGTTTGGGGGTGGACAGGGCTGGGGGTAAGGATTGGTTTATATGATTGTTTTGTTTTTATTTGTTACTTCTTCACCCCATCTTGAATGTATTTGCATATGGTGGCATAGCAAAGTTTTAAACTTAATAAATAAATATTTCTCTCAGACCCTTGAGTCCCTATCTTCTGCCGGTGGTGTGAGTGCCTGGTTCATTGGCTTATTTGAAAACAAGATTTTCCATATGGATTGCTTCAAGGGGACAGCCAATTCCAGAGAGTCTCATGAGGTTGGGGAAGCCAGAGCAATGGGACCGAGAAGTGCCTGAGGATTCCTCGCAGTGTATAATTGAGGCATTCGCTCTTGGGCTTAAATGGGGTGGGTGACTCAGCTGACTTGATTACTGCAACCTCCTCATGCCTTCCTGCAGCCAACTCCCAGGACATCCTAGGCCCATGCACAGGCCCATTCTCAGCACTTATCTCGCACATCGATATTCTGCTGTACCTCATTGGCTGATGAGTGATCACCTGCTCCACCTTGCTCTTGAATGGGAGGGGGACACTGATCTGATGCTAACTCTTCATAGGCTTCACTTTGGTGGCAAAGTTACAATGGCCATCTTGAATCTCTGTAATTTTTCTGAACTCCTGTATTTTGCTTCAAAAGGCGCCAAATGTCTCTCTGCTGCATCAGACAGGTCCAAAAAGATCCCATGTCATCTCCTAAAATTCCTTCTTCAGATGCCGTTTTGTGTAGCCTGCTCCTCAATGGACCATGGCTTAGCATGGCTTTGAAGGTTACGCTTGAGTTTTGTTTGGAGGTTCTGAAGAGCAGGAGAACGGTTTCTCTTCAAGACAAAGGACAGACTAGATAGGCCATGTGGTCTTTTTCTGTTGTCATGTTTCTATGTTTCTAAGATGAACACACCTGGTCCGTGTCTTCTCTCACAAACATATCTCCACAGATGACTAGAAGCACTGCAACTTGGTTTATAAATATAACTTACTGGGTGAGTAAAAATCAATTCTTCTGTTACTTCACAGATCAGGTGGGAGGCATACATTAAAGAGAAATAATACAAATGTTGAAACTTTGCACTTGAGGCTTAAACGCCTTCAAAACTCTCCTCTCGCCTGGTGATCTGGATTCTGGAACTAGAATATTCCTCACCTCTTCTATACTGTTCCATTTTGGAACTTCTCCTTCTCTTCTTACTCATTTGGGTTCCTTGATGGAACGTCTCATTCTTTGCTCTCTCGGTTAAGTTCTCTGAAGGAACTTCCACTCAGCAGTGCGGAGGAGTTGCCTAATACTTAGAGCAATGGGCTGAAGCCAGCTTCAGATCCTACTACTGCTCTTCAGCAAGTCACTTAATTCTCTATTGCTTTAGGTACAAGCTGAACTTATAAGCTAAGTATAGGAAATTACCTGTAACTTGCCTGAGAAAAGGTATAAACTAAATGCAATTGCCTTTTCTGTCACTCAATTAGGGTGCACATAGGTAAAAAAACAGACAGGCATATCCATACACAAAACAGACCCATAGATACACACATACAAGTGGAGAAAGAATGTGTATGTGGACCTGTCTATCTATACATTGTGTATGTGGATGTCTGCATACATATCTCTGTATTGTACGTTTATTTGTCTTTTCGGTATATGTATCTTTATGTTGGGAATATATATGTATATATGTCTTTGAGGCTGCTTTTGGTTCCCGATGCTCCTCACTCTCTTGTTTGCTACTTCTGTATCTTACCATACTCGTCCCCAGTTTTGTGACATTTTATTTATTTATTTATTTGGAAACGTTTATATACCGCCCCGTCCCAAGATCAGGGGCGGTTTACATGGAACAAAGGAAACATACATAGAACGTTTTGCAGAATTGCAACTATTTACAAAAAACAATATAAGCATAGAAACTATTTACAACTTACAGCATAACTTGCACCATTTACAACTTGCATCGTAACTTTAGGGTTCAGGATTGGACATAGTTAAATATTTTTGTGTAAGGTGAAACAATGTTCGTCGGAAATTCAGTGGGTGAGTTGTACGTATGGGATGGTTAATTAGGTAGGCTTGTCAGATCATGCTGTGGGTGGGGGGGGGGGGGCAGATCTAGGCAATGATCTAAATTATAATAATGTTGAGCGAATAAATATGTTTTCAGTTCCTTTCGGAACGTCTGGAGGTCTTTTATCTCCCTTAGCTGGGCTGGGAGGTTATTCCATTGAGTAGGTGCTACATAGGAGAAAGGGCTGTTGCTTGTTATTTGCTTTGTCGTTCTTATTGAATCTGGGACTAGAATGGTATTGAGATTCTTCTTCTCACTCCGTTTTCAGGGGGGCTATGGATCAATGTAGATAGATATGATGGGGTAATCTTGTTAACTAACTTAAAGGTAGTCAGTATGGTTTTATATTGGATCCTGCTGGCAACGGGAAGCCAATGAAGAGTGTAAAGGATGGGAGAAATGTGGTCAGATAGCCTGGCCTTGGAAATTATTCGAGCGGTTACATTCGGAGCCATTTGGAGAATGTTTTGACTAGCTTGTAAGCTCTGCTGAGCAGGGACTATCTCTTACATTTATATGTACAGTGCTGTGTATGCCTTGTAGTGCTTTACAAATGATAAGAAGTAGTGGGTTGGTATGTCTGTGTGTGTTTGTATGAAGGTGCATGTGTTTGTGTGTCACTATATGTGGACTTGTATGTGTCTGTGCATTCTTGCATGGGTGAGTATGTATGTGTGCATATATGGACATGTTAGTATGTGTGTGCATGTGCGTGTGCATGTCTTTGAAATTACCTTTCTCCTCTGTTATTGGGAGAGAAGATAAGATGGGAGGGCTGTTTGACAGGTACAATTATGTAATTGCTTTGTTACTATGCTGCAGTTGTTGGATCTGATTTTCCTACAGAAATGAACTGAGGCATTTTTTGGGGAGTGGAGGCTACATTTCTCTTCCATTTCCCACCGCATGCAGAAACTACATTTGTACAGCACAGGAACTTTCCTCAGCTCACCTCCTCCCTTTTTGTGATTAGAGGAGCATTCCACTGCTCTACCTCCACAGCCTTTCCATTGGCTGGATGCTACCCACACTCTGTAACTAGAGAAGCATTCCAGTGCTCCACCCCCACAGCCTTCCCATTGGCTGGATCTTACCAATACTCTGTAACTAGAGAAGCATTCCATTGCTCCTCCCCCACAGCCTTCCCATTGGCTAGATCTTACCCACCCTCTGGTGCTAGTTACATTAGAAGCAGGCAGGGCAGGCTCAGTCACACAGGGGGGAGGATTAGAGATCTGCATATGCAAATGTAATCAGGACCGCCCGAGGGTTTCTGTCACCTTAGGGAGAAGCTCCGGCCTTGCTGTGCCCTACCCTGAGCCATGCCACACCCACAAGCTGTGCTACCCCGTTCCCCCCATCCTTAGCCGCGCTACTGACGATTCTGGCAGCAGGGTAGGAAGGGACGCAGCTTGGCTCGGCAGGGCTCGGCGGCAGGCCATGTGCTTTAGCACACATGGACTGCCGCTTCTGGCTCCCCTCCGACATAACTTCGGGGGGTTCAGAAGCAGCAGGCCATGTGTGCCGAAGCGCATGGCCTGCCGCTGAGCCTAGCTGTCCCCTCCCTGCCACTGGAATCAGCAGCAACGGGGGCAGCAGCGTGGCACGGCTCAGCACAGGAAGGAAGTGCAGCATGGCTCGGCACACGGGTGGGGGGTAAGGCGGTTGCCTAGCGTGCCTAGTGGATGGGCTGACTCTGAATGCAATGTGCACCTTTGAGTCAATGCTGACTCCTGATGACCCAGCAGCTCCTGTTTTTTCTTGATTTTAAATTCTGAAAAAAGTCCAGACTTTAGATTTCCTTCTAGCTTTGATGCATTCATGTAAAATCAGTAAAATTATGCAAAACGCCAGATAGTTGTCAATCCTAACCTCCTAAATGCTGAGCATATCTGACAACGCACCCCTAAACTTTGGACCATTTCTATGTTCCTATCTTGCCAGCGCCTTAATCTAGTCCTGCCAACAGAAACTAGCTGGCATTTCTGTGGTTGTCCTGTCCAGTCGGGCGACTTTTTTACCCACCTGTGGGAAAATGTTGCAGGTTGCGGATTAAGTTTTTTTGGAGGGTTTCCCTGCTGCTTTGGCTGAGAAAACATGGAAAGTAAAGCAAAGAAAGTGAAAACAAGCAAACTCTGGCTTTATATAGGTCACATTCCTTAGCTGCATCTAATTGATCATGACCCAGAACAGCAAATTGGGAGCTGACCAAAGAGATGCGGCAGGATGGGAATAATTGACTGCCAAATTCCAACAATCAAGAAAGAGTAGAGAGCATGGCTATGTGATACAGTGCCTTGAAAAAGTATTCATCCCCTCGGTGTTTGTCCTGTTTTTTCGCATTACAACCTGAAATTAAAATGAAGTTTGGGGGGTTAGCACCATGTGATTTACACAACATGCCTACCACTTCGAAGATGCAAAATATCCTTTATTGTGACACAAACTATAATTAAGACAACCCCCTCCCCCCAGAAATCAGGAGTGTGCATAGGTATTCCCCCCCCAAGTCAGTACTTTGTAGAGCCACCTTTTGCTGCAATTGCAGTTGCAAGTCTCTTGGGTATGTCTCTATTAGCTTAGCACATCTAGCCACTGGGGTTATCACCCATTCCTCAAGGCAAAACTGCTCCAGCTCCTTCAAGGGGTATATTTACTAAAGGGCATTAAGGGAGCAGGAATTAGCGAGAGTTAATGGCAGTGATAAGGGATTTTACATGCAAAAAGGGCTCTGGCTGTGTAGGAGGTGTTCCGGCATTAAGGGTGCTATGGGCCATTTAACGTGCATTAACGGGACATCAAGTGTTAAGGTGTCGAGCATGCACCTTAACGTCCAAAAATGGCTGTAACCCTAATACTGGATAAAGGAGCAGCAAGGAAAGTCAATCTGAAGGTGATGGATGGAAGGAGAGGTGGGAGCTGATGGACCTGCCTGATCCGTGGGCACCCTACGTGGCAGCCATGTGGACAAGCATGTTCGAGGCAGCTGTACCAATGCGCAGGGGGGGGGGGTGCCCCAATGTAAAATGGTGCAATGTCAGTGTGTGGCATAGGATGGGGAAGACGTGTCCCCCAGTGGAGTCGGAAGTGGCAGGATGTGTGCAGTGACAGGAGGACAGAGTAGGAGTGCTGATGTGCAGATCAGGCACAAGAGAGGTGTGCGTGAACAGCTAAAATGAGGAAAACAGTACCAGTGTAGGCCAAGGTGTAGCAGCTTGCACAAGAAGACATGACTGCACACAGCCAACACAGGCAGATGAACGGGCTGAAGGAAGGATTGCAGCTGAGGAGAGAGTGATATGGGCTAGCAGTTCTGATGTGCCATAGGCACCATCCCCAATGTATTTGTACTGTGCGTGAAATGGTGCACCAGTGCCACTTGGAAGGCTTGATACCAGACATGTGGGACTCACACCTGTCCTAGTCACACAGACACCATACAACACCTCAGACAAATGTGCAGATAGCAACTGACCAGGCGTCATCCAAACTGGGCAAATGGGGCATGTATGGACATGAGGTGATACCTGCAGGTGGCTATCCGAGGGGTAGGATGTGTCCGCATGTACTGCAGAGATGTAAGGGAGCCAAAGCTGTACAGTCACAGTCATGATACACATGACTCATGTTGGCCAAATAGGTTACAGCTGTATAGCTGTTAGTATACCGTTGTATCAGAGCAGCCACATCGGGGTACATCTTACCATCAATTGGTAATGTCTGATGATAACCTTGGACTGTATGGACCTTCAGTCAGCTAAGCAATTGGTGAGTTAAGTGATCTGCTCAAGGTCACAAGGAGGTGTTGTCAGTCCATGAAGGTTGTAGCAGACATAAAATGCAACAGTAACACATTCCAAAATTTCACATAAGGAGTGGTAATGTGGTATCTTGGCCCCCATGACCATCACGCCATACTTCCAAGTAGGGGCCTGACATCTGCAGGGTGAACATGTCTGACCCACAGCAATGGGCTGCAGCAGAGTCAATAAAGCAATGATCTCAGAAGGCCAGGACGGGGAATAGCATGTTTGCCGACCCAAAGTGTGGCCAGAACGCATAAAAAAGTAGAAGGATGACTGTCTGCAAGTCACAGCAGAACCAGGACTGTTACAGGCAGGGAAATGACAGGCCCAAAATGAACAAGTGAGGACCAAACCCTTGGCACCTGCTTATGGAGACATTGCACTAACCAGTAGGCTACAACTCCACACCTCTCTAGATAGAAACGTCTGAATTCAAAGAGCCTTTATGTCTCTGCCTAAATTGTCTGCTGTGTGTGCCAGTATAGGTTTGCCCCTCCAGTACCCATGAGGCACTGCACATGCTGAACAGCAGTCTGCAGCTGATTACCAAATGAAGAATGCACTGATCCATCACATCAGCTCAGTAAGACGCACTGTAAGCGTGTGCTACATGCACATAACAGCTACAAACCATGCTACTGAGCAGTTTTAGAAGTCACCCTAGGGGAGTGTTTGACTGCAACCTGTTCTCCCGCGAGGGGGGGGTGCAGCTGGCTTTGAAAGCCGCCGGCTTATGTGGGGCAGCTACATTGACGTCATCTAAGGCCCCGATAAAAGAACTGTGTAGAGTGCTCGTCGCTGGGAGTGTTTGCCTGCAACCTGTTCTCCCGCGGAGGGGTGAGTGCAGCTGGCTTTGGAAGCTGCCGGCTTGTGTGGGGCAGCTACATTGACATCATCTAAGGCCCCAATAAAAGTTGAGCTGGGCATACTATGGCGCCTGCCGTCGGTGCCTGAATTGAGTGTCTCCTAAGGGGCGTATCTAAAGGGGGACAATAGGCCCCTTGTGAGCCCCTTAGGAGCACATTGGGAGCAGGAGATCGTGGTGTGCCGCAATGCCCGGTGGTAAGAGAAAAAAAGAAACCTACTACAGAGGAGATTGCTGAAGGCCCCATGGATAAACATGTGCTCTTGACGCCGGTTACAACAAAACCAGGTACTGTTCTCTCTGTCCCCTCTGTTGAGGGAGCTAGCCTTAGCTCTGTTGAGCGTACCCCTCCACTCCCACCTGGTTTTTTGGAACTATTGGGTGTACCTCAATCCTGTCTGAATTCCCATGGAGTTGGTGAGCTCCCCAAAGCTGTAGTATGGAAGGAGCCCGCCATTTCCACCGATAATTCTCAAGTCTCTCCAATTTCGCTTTTGGACATTTGGCAGGTGGTTAATCGAACTGAGCGGATTTTAGTTGAGATTGTTCCTTCATTATGTCAATTTACTAGAGATGCGATTGTGAAGTTTCAAAGTTTGGATTTGCAAGTTGAGACTTTGAATTCTGATTTTATGAATATTGATGCCCAAGTTAAATCTTTTTCAATGTTACAATCTAGTAGCATGAAAGGTAGTTTGATATTACATCAGAAACTTGAGAACTTAGAGAACTTGTCTCGGAGTAAAAACTTAAGGTTGCTTAATTTCCCCTGTACAGCTATGCTTTCTCCTTTAATTCTATTTAGGAAATATTTGAAGGATGTTCTACTCCTGTCTAATGCCGATACCTTAGCTCTTACTAAATG
Source organism: Ichthyophis bannanicus (assembly GCA_033557465.1). Classification (NCBI taxonomy): domain Eukaryota; kingdom Metazoa; phylum Chordata; class Amphibia; order Gymnophiona; family Ichthyophiidae; genus Ichthyophis; species Ichthyophis bannanicus. The sequence continues at coordinate 919,477,025 of CM066035.1, read as the reverse complement.
TTACTATATTCCTACTAAAATTGCCTTACCTAATATTGACGGGGAAGCAGCTTTCCTAGAGGAACAAAATAATTTCAATTTGACTGCATTTCTTGAGGACACACAGGATATTATTTCCACTAGGGCCACTTTATTAGTTACTTTGTCTTCAGAAGATGATAAAAATTGCAATTCTTAAAGCATACTTCAGGAAAAAAGAGATTCTGTTCTGTGGAGACAGGGTATCTATTTTTCCCGACGTATCTCGCTCAACACAAATTCGTAGGAAAGCTTTTCTTACTTATAAAGCTAGAGTTCTAGCTCCTGGTGCTACGTTTTTCTTACGCTATCCCTGTAAATGTTTGGTGTCCCTCGGATATGATAAATTTGTTTTTCTGTCTTCTTCGGATTTGGAGAAGTGGATTCTTGACAGGGAAAAAGTTAGTTTATTTTGTTTTTCTTCTTGGTGTGAGTGGGAGGGATTTTGGCTAGGTGTTGTGTTAACTAGGGCTACCCTTTTGTTTTTGAGGGCTTCTTCCTAGTTTTGTTTTATTAATTTCTTGTGTTTTTTTCCCCGAGATGTGGGCTAATGTACCTGTTTTTTGGAGTTCATTGTTAGTATATTATGGATGGCTGATTTTGTATTTCTGATGTTTCTTTTTCTGATAATGTATTGTCAGTAAAAAATTATAAATATATAATAATAAAAAAAAAAAGTCACCCTGAGGATGAGAGATGGGCACCCAGCACCTGGTCCCCAGAATTGCATTGTTAGAGATGGTCTCTGCTGGCAGTGCTGCAGGTCTACATCACTGCCAGTGTGTGACAGGTATTGTCTACAGTATGTTATACTAGTCACCTTGTTTTCTGCACAATTGCAGCATGTTGTAGGTGCCAGTCACAGCTGGATCCTGTGTCCTGTCTCTGTTGGACAGGGACCCTCCTGGAACAGTGCATTTTGATCCCCAGTGTTAAAAAGCTGATGCCATGGACACCAACTGCTGTGGGGGCTTCTAGGCTACTATTACTGTCCTGCCATGACCACAATGAGTAGGCCAAGGACAACTGCTGTCCCAACCACTGAGGACCAACAAGCCACCACAACAGGCTCAGTCAGACTGCACCTGCTGCCCACCACTGGGCTGTTTCAGCCATGCATATAGCAACTGCAGCCAGTCCGCTGGTCAGCACACAATACATGTGCACAGAGTGACCATGTGCACCCTGGCTTGGGATAAACAGCATGGACATCAGCATTTGACTCAGTTATTAGGCTCCCCAGACAGAGATTGCATCCACATCACTGGAGCCAGAGATTATATAGCCTTATGTGGATACATAGCCGTGCCATGGTCACTGCTCGGTCAGAGTGAGAGTGCCCTCTCAGCAGGACATGCTGTGCCCACCCAGGCCATGCATGTGGCAGATGGGCACAATGAATTCTCAGCCATTGACTCTGTTGCTGAAGCAGACACTCCTGGCCAATCCACTCTATTTCAGGCCATACCCACAATCCTCTGCTCCTCGTCATGCATATTTGCACACTAATGCTGGTAACAGCTTAGGCAATGCGAGGCACAGTGAAGTGCAAAAAGTCACATAACAATGGAGAGACATAAATATACACACACACACCCCTAGCCACATACCTGGCTAACTCAGCCTGGCTCCATTATGGAGTTGCGACCCACAGCCCCTGACCCAAAATACTCTTTTCCTGCAGCCTGACCCCTGATCCAGCCTCCCCTTTCACCCCCCACCTGTCTGTCCCCGCTGTCCTCCGCCATCCCCCGCATCCAGGGGAACTTATTGAACCTCAGAGGGGATTAAGTCCCCTGTCTACCCGGCTGACCCCTGAATCGGCTCTGTATGTCCGGAATCTTGCCCTGCCCTCACCCCACCTCAAGACCGCCCCTCTCCTGCCCTTGTCTACGGCTTCCCGTACAACACGGCTGTATGTATGGAGAGACGTTGTACCGGGGCAGCAGGGGAATGAATACTGGGGATGTAAGTCCCAACGGGATGTACATCCCCGCTATCGTGGCACAGAATGACCCCCTTTGTGTGCGCGCATTTTATGTGCGTTCTATCTGTGTATTTCTAACCTAGGGGATGCTTTGAATGGAGCAGCACCCGAACATTCTCTTGCTTTGGAAAGAACAATAAAGTGAAACCAGAGGGGCCAATGCAGAGATGTTAGTGTGCCATTTGCACAGTATCTGCACACACATACTGCCGGCCACAAGCGGTACCTACGCAAAAATGACAGCACCTATTAAAATTACATTATCAGAAGTTGTGCATATTTAAATGACATGGTAATGAGGTCATTAGCTAGAATGCCCAAATGCAAAGAGGTGCACAGAAGACCAAAAGGCCGAGCAAAGAGTTTAGTAGTGCCACTGTCCAAACTCCTGATTGGAGGTGAAGTAAAGTTTTGCCACATGTAGGAGAAGGAAACTGTGGCGCGTGTAGGAGAATAGAAATGTTTTTTGGGCACCCGCATGCATGTACGCACTCATGGCTGCTGCTCCTGCCTCTTCTGCCAGGACGTTGTGTTGGAGGGGGCAGGAGCTGTGGCCCATGAGTCTGTGCACATGCTTTAAGGCCTGCTGCGGGTGTAGACGTGGTGGCAGAAAACCGCCGCTTTGAAAAACTTGTGGAGGGGTTGTGATGCCATGCTGCCCACCGGGGTCTGCCACACCAGCCCTGGTTCAATGAAAATCACAAGGAGTGGCCATGGGATTTGAGAAAGGCTTCCTTGAATCTCAGCCCAGTGCTCTAACCATTAGGCTATTCCTCCACTCCACAGGCACAGCCAGAGCGTATGGGAGACATTATATAGGGCATTTGCCTACACCTTTGGAGCACATTTGGCGTGGCAACTTGGAGAACAGAGTGTAAACATTTTGTCATGTAAATTATATTGTCATTTAAGAAAGCAGGAGCTTTGTCAAAGTCTGCATTGCACGTCGAAACAGTTTTAATGAGTGCTTGAGGAACCGTAGTATAGTTAACAGCACCCAAGTAAACACAGTCTGTTATCACAGCAGGGAGCTTTCCCGTCTGTAAATCTTCTGCTTCATCAGAAATAAAAACTCTAAAATTTTTTCTAATGGTATGTTAGCACTTGCAGCAGCGTTGTGCCTCAGAGCCCTTGCTTATCTTAAACGGGTTATTATAGCTTTTCGCTCTAGTTCTCGTCATTTCTTGCAATGGTCTCTCTGAAATCCTTTTTTGGTTTCAGTGGGTATCTGAATTTAATGACACAGGACTGCTGCTTGCTGAGAGTGATCCCTCACCACTTTACAGGACCTACAATACAGTTTGCTCCCAGCAGCATGTAGTGCGCGTCTTCTGTAACCTCCTATGTGTCTGCCTCAGTAAGAGCTGCACCATTTTTCTGTTTATTTTCAGTTAAGTACATTAGCCTTGACCATTCTCACAAGATGTGACCTCCTACAAATCCACCAGTCAGTGTGTTATTTGCTGCTGTAACATGACAGTCCATGTGACCTGTTTCGTGGTATCCCAGGACAAGGAGACCTTCAGGCTAACATACAGGCCTCCCTCCATAAATCTATTCTGAAACAGAAGAAAGGACACAGACAAAGACTAAAGCAAACCAGTTTCAGAGCCATTCTGCAGCTCCTCGTTACCTTTCTTATCTCTCCCTACACCCTCCTCGGGAACTCCGCTCATCGGGCAAATCGCTTTTCTCTATGCCCTTCCCTTCTACTGCCAACTCCAGACTTCATTCTGTCCACCTTGCAGCGCTGTATAGATTACATGAGTAGATATGTCAGGTCAGTGGCATTCCCAGTTCCCCATCACCCAGGGCGGGTGCCCCCCCCCCCACGCTGCAGTTCCCCCAGGTGGGTCCATGTATGCAGCGCAGCAAGCTTACGATTCCCGAGACTTCAGCTGGGAGAGAGGAGTACCCAGCCCCTGGAGCACGAGACACCATGGCAAATCAGCTTAATTGTAAGTTTGCTGCGCTACCTCCGTGGGCCCAGTGGGGCTGCACCCCCCCTCCTGGCCATCACCCAAGGCGGGCCGCACTCACTGCCCCACCCTTTGTACACCACTACGTGAGGCTCATCCCTAGTGCTATTCAAATCCAGACTAAAATAACACCTCTTCAAGACTGCTCTAGCATCCTGGTCACTTATTCTCCTGTCTACCACCCCTATGTGTTATAACCATTTAGTCTTAGCTTTACTCTAGTCCCGTTTGGTCTGTTTCTCTGTCTTGAATAGACTGTAGGATCTGTGGAGCGGGGACTGTCTTATATGTGTATGTGTAGAGCGCTAGTAGTGTTGTAGAAAAATTCTAGGGATTTCGCCCTGAGAACGGAAGGCTCTCATTGGGAAGCTCCACCATACTGCAACAAAAAGCTATACTGAAGACTCATTCTGGGATGCGATCCATGGGTAGAGAGAGGGTGAGTGCAATCTCCAGCTCCGAGATTCTTCCTTTCCTTCCTCCATACTTCCCAGTGTGAGGGTCTATGACATTTGCACAGTAAATGTTTTTCTTTTTTTTTTAAACTTTGCTGCGATAAAAGAATCAAAACGAATCTAGAAACAGGGAAGGAAATATGATTCCAGGGCTCTCTGTTGTCAATGATACAGATTCTTAAATGCACTAAAGCTCTAGCAGGCCCCACTGTCCCCCCCCCCCCCCCACTTTACGGTCTTAAAGCAAACTTTACTCAACGATGTTGAACAGGTTTGTAATCTCAGAGATAGACGTTCTAAAAGAAACAATGCAGAATGAAAACCGTAAGGCAAATCGTTATTGTCGGTTCTGGAACTGAGTGCAAAGTAGGCTCCAAGGCCAGTTATGTAAACGCTGAATGCTTGAAGGATGTGCAGACGGCATTGAAATGTCTGTTCCCTTGTGAAAAGGACAGAATCAGCAGTTCAAGTAGAACATTTGTTGAATATTATTTTCCAAACTGACTGACTAAATATCTACTTTCTTTGCCTGGAGCGATTTCTGTCCTCACTATAGGATCCGCTTCTGGTCCTTTTGTCGGTATTTAGTGGCAGCCTCCTGGTTTTATAGCACCAACTGGAGGAGTTAAGCTCTGGGAACTCATTCCAACCCGACTGTGTGACTAGCAGACCTGGGCTGGAGGTGATCCCTGAATCTCCAGACTCCAGGCCTCCGAGACTTTGCTCTTCAGGATTCTCAGATCACTAAATAAGAAGAAACTCTTCTTACATCCTCTGTCTGGCAGGACCTCTTCCTTTTCCTGACGTTTGCAGCGAGATTATTTTCTCTGTCCTCTCAGCACCAGCCTATGGCTCTACAGGCATCTTCTGTCTCCCTGCGCACACAACGCTGTCAGCACATGGTCTCTTCTCAACGGTCCTTTGCAACGCACAGCATTTTGATTGCCCACTAGACGTATCACTCACTCAAGCTGGGGAGATCCTGCAGGTTACAATGATTCAGTAGATTTGACCCAGAACCTACAGGTTGATGGTGTCCTGAGAGATTGCCCTAGGCAAATCTTTAACCATGTGCTTCTCGCCTCCCAGGGTGGCTCAAGGCCCCCCACCCATAGTCCAACATATCCCTCGCACTTCTCTTCTGAATGCCCCCCAGGCATCCAGCACCCTCCCTCCCCTCCCCTCCTATGTCCAACATCTCCGCTTCCCCTCCCTTCCTCTCTACCCTTACCCCCCCATGTCCATCTCCATCCCCCTGTTGCCAGAATAACCATATCCCCATCTAGCCATGTCTCAGCAAAATGAAAGGTAGCACAATGCAGGGCCTTGAACACAGGCCCACGCTCAAGTATTGTCATATTCCACCCCCTCCAAAGCAGACTTCCTACCAGAAGGAGGGGGGGGGGGTAAATGTGGCAGCCTGTGCGGAAAGGGTCTGTGTCATGCTGAGAGTAGCATTAAAGTGCTGTTCTCATGGCATTGAGGAGCCACGATGCTGCCCCCCCCCCCTAAATCCCACTGCTGGCACTGCACAATTCATTGACATAGCAGGTAGTGTGGGAGAACAGACTGGCAAAATGATATCAACCCGCCATCTGGAATCAGGAGATACAGCCCACCAGGAGGGGTCTCGTGGCATCTGAGAATGGAAATCTCTGCATGAATAAAATGTATTTCTATTTCAAAGCCTAAAGCTTGCTATGCCACCCATACCTGTTTGTTACAACTTCCCATTGATATAACCACTCTTGCTAACCTTCCTCTTGTGCATTCCCTTCAGTAGCCAACACAAATGAGACCGGCCCCAGAGTTGGTTCAAGATGTTGGCGCCCTAGGCAAACCCCGAGCATTATGCTCCCAGCTGTCAGAATCTATTGTTTAGCTTTGAATGTCTTGCTCTTTGCCGCTGCCCCCAAGAAGCTGCCGCCCTAGGTGACTGCCTAGTTTGCCCAGTGGCTGGGCCAGCCCTGAACACAAAGTTGATCAATCAGGACATAACAAAATAGTATAAGATCCACTAACTCTTCTGTATATTTTTCTTTTTCTAAAACGTTATTTTTTTCACCATTTTTAACAAAACCTGCCAGTTTTATCACAAACTCAAACCAATTCAAACACCCCGACCTGTAGCACGTCATTATTGAAAACAGTCTTGAAATCAGTATACCGGTGAAACAGCACAACAAACCCTGCAAAGGTAAAATATATTCCCGCTATAAACCATTAGTAGCACCACTCAGGACCCTTGGTTAATGCAGAACATTTATGGTTCCCATGCCGACAGATATGAACTAACATACCATCCCCCTCCCCCCTCCCGATTGCCATTAGTCTTCCAAGAAGGCGAACATCGGACAATTTCTTTAAGAGTTGATTAAATTCGAAGTCTAGCTCTCTTCCAGCATTTCGCAATCTCACAATCGAGCTGATACTAAACATGCACTGATACATATCCAAACATTACAATCCTAAGCCACTGGTTTATGAAGCAAAGATATCTTGCAGGCTCTGTTCTCTCTTCATACCAAGCCCTTCCCCTATGAATTCCAAGGATTTATTTCAATATACTTTAACTACTGGACAAATCTGAAACATGAAGCCTCTTATCCACACCCTCTCCAGCACTGGTCAGAGACTCAGGGGTATGCCTTATTCAACCTCTCCAGCGTGTAATACCAGCAAAAAAGCAATGTATAACAATCCTCCATCATATAGCTGATATAGGTATCTTCAGAACCCCCCCCCCTTCCACTGTTCCTCAGTTAGCACTAAATCGAAATCTCTCTCCCACTTTCCAGCACATACCAGTTTGCCACATGGAACACTCACTGGTGTTAAGGGTTGACTCAGGCTGACCCTTTGGACAGCTGCAGTATAACAATTGGTTAAATAAATAAATACATAAATGATGCCTTGAAAAAGTAAATCATATCGAGCGTTAAGCTGCTTCAACCGTGCTTGCGAGTTACTTCCTCCAATGAACTGTGCTACCATGCAGATCTGCAACAATCCTTATCGGATGCCTCCGGAACTTCAACAGGGTTCTTACTTCTGCCACCTGCAAGATTTGCAGGCCCTTTAGCCATGATGGGTTGCAAGTGCTTCATTTTGGTCTGCTAAGGGTGTTCAAACACCCAGTCCAGTAGTTTTGGTAACTGCTTCTCTAAAAACTTGATCATATCTGCACCCTCTACTCCTTCAGGCTTTATTATTTTGTATTTAATTCTGCTGTGCTGGTAACCAGTGGAGTACATGTAATCTAGGTGTTATATGTTCAGATTTGCGTGAATTGCCAGAAATCTCCTATCTGGAACATTAGGCAAGTGCTAATAAATAAGAAACCAATGAAGAGTGGAGTAGGAGCATTTGGACAATAGGCATCCCAAAAATGTTCAATTTGTTTTGGTCTTTTTTTGTTTATTTTCATCTAGTATTATTATTGCTCAATAGTGCGCACTCTTGCAAAAGAATGTGCACTATTGATGGGTGAGTGGAGATATGATAGAGGTCTATAAAATAATGAGTGGAGTGGAACGGGTAAACGTAGATCAGTCGGTTATTCCTTCAAAAAGTGGAAAGACTAGAGGACACACAATGAAGTTACAATGTAGCACATTTAAGACTGATCAGAGAAAATATTTTTTTCACTCAGCATGCAATCAAACTCTGGAATTCGTTGCCAGAGATTGTGCTAAAAGTCTATAACCATTATGAAAGTAGACTGGGGAAATCTGCTGCTTATCCCTGGCATAAGCAATGGAATCCGTCTACCTTTTGAGAACCTGACAGATACTCGTGACCTGGATTGGCCACTGTTGCAAACAGGATACTGGGCTTAACAGACCATTAGTCTGAGCCAGTATAGCATATTTTATGTTCTCGGCCATGAAATGACGACAATGTCCTCACTTCCTGTTTTTCTGCAATCCAAGCTTTCATTTCAAACCAAAGCACATACCGATTGATGGATGGAAGTTTAAGACTATGGCACAGCGCCAGCAGGAGTTTGGGTTACTCCCTCACAATATTTTGCCTGCTTACAGTTGCAGCGTTCTTTGCATCATAGTGATGTGGATCCTGTAACGATGGAAAGCAGATGTCAGATCATGATTTCATAAAATGCTGGTGACTACACAGAAAAATGCTAGTAGGGTGTTTAAGACAATCTGAGAGCATGAAGTGTAGGCGGAAACTCCCTTCCAGGCAGGAGGAAACAATGTAGTGTCGGCACCTGTGAAACATCCCAACCAGCCTCGGTGGTTCAGTCGATGTACTTTTGAATGAATCGGGCATATCGAATCCTGCTGAATGTTTCTACATTTTCTAGCGATAAAGTGCTGGATATGTAACATGGAAACTGGAACATTGTCCCATATGATTTACTTCTGTAAAAATCTACAAACATACTGGGCAGAGGTCTGGCAGAAAATATGCCAAATTTTATGCAAGTACCATTAAGCTATAAGGTGGTGATTCTGAAGTCACTGGGTGTAGAGGCAACTTTAAAAAAAAAGCCTTTTGCTGAATTTTATATAACTTTGGTGCTGAAAATCATAATTAATCGTTGGAAAACAGCTGAACAAGTAGAAATGCCAATATGATGGGACACGTGTAAGTACAGTATGAACAGGTTGTGGCTGAAAGGTGTACATTTGGACGTTTTTCAGCAGAGATGGAGGAAGCTAGATGTGATCTTGCGCAAACGTGTAAATGATTTGACAATGTAAATGTCACAGCCCAGCCACTCTTTCTATTGTTATACAGTTGTAAGAAGTATTGAATTGAATGTGGATTTCCTACCTGGGAGTGAAAGTAGGGTATTCTCCATGCATCCAGGTTGGACGTCTAACCCATGCTGTGCCCTGGAACGCGATTCTGTTGCCCGCACTCCCGGCACATACACAGTGTTTGTGCAAGGAGTGCTGGATGTGAGTGGGAGGGCTCGGAGTGGGGGCAGGGCAAGGCACCAGGACATACAGAGGCCATTCAGGTTGGGCTTCTGTATGTACCCTCCCGCTGAGTTACATGCCCAGCTTATTTCACCCCAGTGGTGGAATAAATCCCAAGCACTGCGCCATTCACGGGATGCAACCCCCCCCTCCCCGTACCCCAGGCTATTACCGCAGGACAGCACCCGCCACCCACTCCAGGACTTGGGGGCCCCCACAGAAGGTTGGGAAGTGGTGTGTCGAAGCCTGCTCTAGGGAAGGCCATTCTGCAATGCTGGCTGGATGTGACAGTGCCATGGCGATGGGATGCTACTGCACCAGCACACCAGCCAGAGCGTTGTGCAGGCTGGACGGGCAGATTGCCAGACGGCTCCCACCATGGATTCAGGTGCATGCCTGGCTGTCTAAATGCTTGATTCCACAATCACGGGTATGAACTGTGACACAGCAGCTGGCACAGAGCCCATGGAGTTAAGGGAAAGTAAGGATCTTACCTTAGAAGCAGCTGGGCAGCAGACAAACTCAGCTCATGTAGAATTAGCTGAGCAGCAAACAAACCCAGCTCATGTAGAATTAGCTGAGCGGCAGACAAACTCAGCACATGTAGAATTAGCTGAGCAGCAAACAAATTCAGCACAAGAAAAGCAAAAAGGCATTAGAGTAAAATGTCCTTGCACTAGTCCTGACGTAGCTAGAAGCAGGAAGGCTAATCAGGAACACCTGTTCTCAGAAACCCAGGCAGCATGCAAAGAGAACAAGGATAAAAGCTGCAGGGTAGAACCAGGGAAGGCCAGTAGGGGCAGCAACCTGGGAGGACTAAGCCAGCATCCAGTGAACACACGTCATGCTGGAGGAAACCCACTGAGGGAAGGAAGCAGTAGGTGTGGCAACAGAGCAGGAAACAGCCAGCATCGTGCCCAGGACCCTGCTAGGATCCCTGGTAGTTGGAGAGCCCATGAGAGAGCTGCCAGAAGCCCAGATATAAGAGACAGAACCACAGCTAAGAGGTGGGAACCTAGCTTTGCTAAAGAAAAGGCAAGAAGTTCTGTTTGGTTTGAAAGGCAAGGGCGTGGCACCAGAAGTAACTTTGACACTGAAAGTTACACAGTAATTCCACCAGCGTGGAGAAGAAGGGAAAGCCAGAAGGAAGCTTTTAATATACCAGGCATTCAGAGCCCTGGATTTAAAGAGCCCTTTCTAGAAAAGCTAGCCCATGACTCACAGGAGAGTTTTCAGGAAGACAGCAGCTGTGAAGAGTGTGACCCATATGCAGTCGTAAGTGACTCTGAGTTAATGCAGTGGGAGAACAGCAGCTATAATTCTGACCCTGTGCCCATGGATTGTACAATTTGTTTATCTGACGATATTATATCTTTATGTTGAACGTGTGCAAAGCAGCCAGCTGATGGTGCCTAAAGGAAAGAAGATATTTTTCTGTGCAACAGTTCTTTTGTTTCATATTGTTTGTTGTATCCCAGGAATATCCCCTCAGGGCAGGGAATAAAGCCCTAATATTATTTTTGCCTTACCACTTGACTACAAGACTCTTTTTGTATCAAAGGCAACAAAAATCTTAACACCCTAGGCAGCCGCCTAATAGGGTCATATGAGGTAGCTATCACTCACTATCTCTCACGAATGGCGTAGTTGTTGCGGATTTATTCCTAAGAGGAGCATACAACCGTGATACAACAGAGGAACAACGCAGAGGAATCCTACGAGTGCCAAGGCTGGACACGCCCAGAAGGTTCCAGATCCTGAGGGAAAGGATAAGCCCCTTCTCAAAGTGTGAATCTCCACCTGGCTCAGGTAATGGTATATGGGCACAGGCTGAGGGGAATTCGAGTGAGAAGGTGTAGCTAAAAAGGAAGGTGGGACTAGGCACAATAACATTAGTAGTGCCACACTTGGTATTTTCTTTTGTTTGTTTCCAGAGTGGGTGAGCATCAAGCTGGATGTTCAAGAAGTCCTAAGATGGATGAGCGCACAGTTCGAGAAGCAAGCAGAGATGGCTCAGCTGAGCCAAGAGCAGGCCATGGCGGCATTTCAACTCCAACAGAAGCCCCTGACCGAACTGGTACACACTCTGCTGGACGAACGAAGGGAGGAGAAACCACCGCAACAGCATTTCTGTGGGGTAGGCCCACATAACTGTGGGGCATTGGCATTTGGACAAATGACTGAGGCTGATAATTTTGACGATTTTATTGAGGCATTCGAGAGGGTAGCCCTCAATGCACATTGGGTCAAAGAGCACTGGGCAGTCAGGCTGGCCACCTCCTTAACAGGAGAGGCCTTATCAGCATACCAAGCCATGCCAGCTACCCTGGCAACCGACTATGGAGAAGTAAAGAAAGCAATAAAGGATAGGCTAGGCCTAACGCCTACGGTCTATCGGCGTATGCTAAGGTCTACCCGTCTCCAACCAGGTGAAACACCTAAGGCGCTGTGCCAGCGGGTGCGCAGCCTGGTTTGGAAGTGGTTGACTCCAGAGGGGAAGACTCTGGAAAGTATATTGGATACGATTGTATTAGAACAGTTCTCGGAAGCAGTTCCGGCAGAAGTGAAAGCATTTTTAACCTTGCAGAATTGCCAGACCTCAGCCGAAGCGGCACAGCTCACAGAACGGTTCATGGAAGCCGAATTGGCTAATAGGCCACAAGGAGGCGCTGGGAATAAGTGGGGTATGGTCAATTCTGGAAAGGCAGTCAAAGAGCCTAGGATGTGTACTCAAAATGTGAATGAATGTTTGCCTAAGAGGGATGCTAGAAATGCATTGAAAAAATGTTTTAAATGTGGGAAAATTGGTCACATGAAAAAAGATTGTATATGGCGTACAGCTCTGATAACAGGTGACAGAAAAAGCATACAGGCAGGCTTCTGTATAGATGTTGAAGTACAAGGAGTCCCCGCTAAAGCGTTACTGGACTCAGGCGCGGACCCAAGTATGGTTTTGTGAAAATTATGGCAAACCATACAGGCCCGCACTGGCTCCACCCCGAGTCAAACAGAAGGGAGATCCAAGATAAGGTGTGTACATGGGTCATCAACATATTACCCTCTCTATAGAGTGAAAGTCATGGGTTTAGGAACCCGGAGGGAAATCGCAGTGGCCGTAATTCCCAGACTACCCTACGATATTGTATTAGGCCAGGACTGGCCACCATTCTATAGGGGAATAGAGGAAGGCACCCACACAAAGGGAGGCATGGTTTCCACCAGGTCACAGGCCCAAAGCTCTGAGGCACGAGCTGAGCTCCCAGAGGAGGATTCTGACCCTCTAGAAGAGGAAAAAGAACGCCTAGAGGAGGAGGGTAGGACCACAGATGAAAACCTAGGAGAGCTTCCCCAGCATGAGGACTTATTCCGTGCCCCATCTAAAAGTACAAAGAAGAGTAAGGGCGAAAAGCGCCAAGAGAGACATCACAGAGCTCAACTAAGGGCAGGAGTAGAAGATGGACAGGGGTTGCCCTGGGTACCTGCTGACCTTGTGGAAAAGTTCACGTCTTTTCTGAAGGAACAAAAGGCGGATCAAGCGTTAAAGCACGCCTTTGAATTTGCTCAGACGGGTAGGGACGTGCTCCCCAGGTTCCTTATGGAAGGAGGCATATTATACAGGGAGAGCAACGATCCCCAAACAGGTGCTGTTAGGAAACAATTAGTGGTTCCTACAACTTTTAAAGCAGTCGTTATGAGACTGGCCCACGACCACCCCGTTGGGGGACATAAGGGAGTTCAGGGTACGCTCGACCAGATCCTGGCCCGTTTTTATTGGCCAGGGGTGTTCAGGGAAACAAAACGGTTCTGCGAGGCCTGTCCCTCCTGTCAGCGGGTGAGCGCCACCAAGCCCATAGGAGTCCCTATGATACCAACCCCCACAATAGCTGAACCCGTGCGCCGGATGGCGATGGACATTGTTGGACCCCTCGTAAAGTCCCCTAGGGGATTCCAGTATATCCTGGTGATAATGGATCACACCACCAGGTTCCCCTGGGCTATACCCCTAAGAAACATCTCAGCTAGGTCCATAGCGTTAGAACTGATCAAGCTATTCTGCGAGGTGGGATTCCCAAAGGAAATGCTGACTGACAGGGGGAGTAATTTTGTATCGAAATACCTAGCCCAGGTATGGGATGCTTTCGGCATCCACCATATAAAAACTGCCGCTTATCATCCACAGACCAATGGACTTGTGGAATGCTTCAACCAGACCCTAAAACAGATATTAAGAAGGGGGCTGGATGGGAAAATGACCGACTGGGACATTATGCTCCCGTTCACTTTGTACGCTAGTAGAGAACGTACACAAGCCTCACTAGGAGCTTCTCCGTATGAACTGATGTTTGGTCGTGCCCCAAGGGGAGCCCTGGACATTTTAAGGGACCAGTGGGTCGAGCCTGAAGGGGAAGTAATGGGAGTGCCTCAGTTCCTCTGCGAGCTCAGAAGTCGCTTACAGAGGGCTTCTCAAGCCGCAGAAGGGCATTTGAAGAATAGCCAGCGGTACCAGAAGCGGTATTATGATAGGGGCAAGAAACCACGACAACTGGCCATAGGCGACTGTGTTGTAGTAATGGTTGCAGAACCTGGGCCGAAGTTTGAGGCCCAGTGGAAAGGTCCCTATACGATAGTGGAACGTAAAGGACCAGTATCTTATATGGTAGAGAATGACAGGGGACGTTGTCAGGTGTACCATATAAATGTACTAAAACCTTGGCAGGAGAGAACGGCAGCAGTTAGCCGGTCCAGGGTGAATGTCAAGAGTCCAGCAAATATTACGTGCTGTGGGAACGGTTATTCCCCATCCCGTAATATCTTAAGGGGGGGGATTTGTGACACAGCAGCTGGCACAGAGCCCATGGAGTTAAGGGAAAGTAAGGAACTTACCTTAGAAGCAGCTGGGCAGCAGACAAACTCAGCTCATGTAGAATTAGCTGAGCAGCAAACAAACCCAGCTCATGTAGAATTAGCTGAGCAGCAGACAAACTCAGCACATGTAGAATTAGCTGAGCAGCAAACAAACTCAGCACAAGAAAAGCAAAAAGGCATTAGAGTAAAATGTCCTTGCACTAGTCCTGACGTAGCTAGAAGCAGGAAGGCTAATCAGGAACCCCTTTTTCTCAGAAACCCAGGCAGCATGCAAAGAGAACAAGGATAAAAGCTGCAGGGTAGAACCAGGGAAGGCCAGTAGGGGCAGCAACCTGGGAGGACTAAGCCAGCATCCAGTGAACACACGTCATGCTGGAGGAAATCCACTGAGGGAAGGAAGCAGTAGGTGTGGCAGCAGAGCAGGAAACAGCCAGCATCGTGCCCAGGACCCTGCTAGGATTCCTGGTAGTTGGAGAGCCCAGGAGAGAGCTGCCAGAAGCCCAGATATAAGAGACAGAACCACAGCTAAGAGGTGGGAACCTAGCTTTGCTAAAGAAAAGGCAAGAAGTTCTGTTTGGTTTGAAAGGCAAGGGCGTGGCACCAGAAGTAACTTTGACACTGAAAGTTACACAGTAATTCCACCAGCGTGGAGAAGAAGGGAAAGCCAGGAGGAAGCTTTAAATATACCAGGCATTCAGAGCCCTGGATTTAAAGAGCCCTTTCTAGAAAAGCTAGCCCATGACTCACAGGAGAGTTTTAAGGAAGACAGCAGCTGTGAAGAGTGTAACCCATATGCAATCGTAAGTGACTCTGAGTTAATGCAGTGGGAGAACAGCAGCTATAATTCTGACCCTGTGCCCATGGATTGTACAATTTGTTTATCTGACGATATTGTATCTTTATGTTGAACGTGTGCAAAGCAGCCAGCTGATGGTGCCTAAAGGAAAGAAGATATTTTTCTGTGCGACAGTTCTTTTGTTTCATATTGTTTGTTGTATCCCAGGAATATCCCCTCAGGGCAGGGAATAAAGCCCTAATATTATTTTTGCCTTACCACTTGACTACAAGACTCTTTTTGTATCAAAGGCAACAAAAATCTTAACACCCTAGGCAGCTGCCTAATAGGGTCATATGAGGTAGCTATCACTCACTATCTCTCACAGTACAGATCCCACGGTTGCAGAATTGGGTACAACATGGCTCTTTCCAGGTTTTAGGCATCCCACGGGCCCGGCATGCACTGTTTAGAATTGGCCTCAATGATATGCATGAGATAGATCTGCAGACAATGGAAGCAGTGCATGCAGATCTATCTCATGCAAATTCATTGTGGATATCCTGAAAACCTGACTGACCTGGGGGTCCCAGTGGACTGGGTTCAGAACCACTGATTTACATCAATCGTGGGTGTTTAAAAGTAATATCTTGGAAGCCCAGACCAGATGTATTCCACATTTTAAGGAAAGTGGAAAGAAGGCCAAAAAACTGCCAGCATGGTTTAAAGGCGAGGTCAGAGAGACTGTTGTTGCCAAAACATATCCTTCTGGAAATGGAAAAAGGAGCCAGTAAAGAACACCGGAAACAACATAAGCATGGGCAAGTTAGATGCAAGGCACTGATAAGGCAGGCAAAGAATCTTGCCGTGGAAGCAAAAATGCATAATAAAAACTTTTTCAAGTAAATTCGAAGTAAAAAATCTGTGAGAGAGTCAGTTGGACCACTGGATGATAGCGGGGTAAAAGGACAATGATAAGCGATAGTCACTTCCCACTTTGACTACCCAAACATAGTTCTCCACGGCCTCCCAAAAAGCACCCTAAACACGCTTCAACTAGCAATGAACACCACTGCTCGCATCCTCCATGGGGCCTCAAGGAGTGATCATATAACCCCCATATTAAAGGAATTACACTGGCTCCCAATACCTTACAGAATTACATACAAAGCACTACTTACAACATTTAAGGCCATCAATAACCTAGCGCCCCCAGCAATCTGCACACTCCTCACTCACACCCCTAATACCAGATCCAGGAGATCGGTAGCGGCCAATACCCTAACCATCCCAACCGACTCCACAAAGCGTTCAAATGCAACCACGGAAAGAGCATTCTCATACTTCGCTCCTAGATGCTGGAACAATCTTCCTCCCTCCATAAGAGCAATCAAGGACCTCAAGCAATTTAGAAAAGCTATAAAACACCACCTGTTCCTCTTACACTTCTCCCAACACCAGTTACCATCTCCTACCCTCTCAACTTTTCCTAAGCCCCCTTTATAAACCAAAATTGATCTGATCCATCTCTTCTGTATAACAAGAAATCTACCATTGTATATAGTTGTATAATTAAGATGTACAAAGTTTTCCTAAGTTGAATCCTGTTAGATCTCCTGTTACATGTAAGCTCACTCCACAACAAAAATTCTTATATGCAAATGTGTTATGTTGCTATATGGCACTCTCGGTTTCCAGAGGTCTCAGTTGTCTTGTAGCTAAGCCTTAAGACTCGCGTCTGCCGGAAAAAGCCATGATCACATCAATGACCTCTTATACAAAATGAAACCTTTTTCATGATTTTTAAAAATTCCCCAGCCAACAGCACTTTTTTAAACAGGATATCGAGGAGATTTAACTGATATACGTGCTAATGCCGTTCTACTAGGTTATCTCCAGCTGGCTTAATAAATTGAAAGGCTGCACTTAGCTGAACGTTTCCAATATATCCTGAAATTCGTGGCTTTGGCTAGACAGCTTCAATCTTCGATTCCGACACACCCACGGGGTACCACTGTGGCGTTTCACAGCCGACAGTTTCATCAGGGGATCCACATGAGTGCTTACTTAATGGTGCTGCCCGCGTCTTCCTTCCACTAAACAGTCCGGTAATGGCCAGGCTGTACGAAAAAACGCCGTACAGCCTGGCCATTACTGGACTGTTTAGTGGAAGGAAGACATGGGCAGCACCATTAAGTAAGCACTCATGTGGATCCCCTGATGAAACTGTCGGCTGTGAAACGCCACAGTGGTACCCCGTGGGTGCGTCGGGATCGAAGATTGAAGCTGTCTAGCCAAAGCCACGAATTTCAGGATATATTGGAAACGTTCAGCTAAGTGCAGCCTTTCAATTTATTAAGCCAGCTGGAGATAACCTAGTAGAACGGCATTAGCACGTATATCAGTTAAATCTCCTCGATATCCTGTTTAAAAAAGTGCTGTTGGCTGGGGAATTTTTAAAAATCATGAAAAAGGTTTCCTTTTGTATAAGAGGTCATTGATGTGATCATGGCTTTTGCCGGCAGACGCGAGTCTTAAGGCTTAGCTACAAGACAACTGAGACCTCTGGAAACCGAGAGTGCCATATAGCAACATAACACATTTGCATATAAGAATTTTTGTTGTGGATTGAACGCATCCGTGCAAACAATAATATATTACGTTTAAGAAGAGGACCAATTCTTTATTTGTAACATGTAAGCTCACGACAGCATGTTGCTATCTGTGAGCACTTTATGTTTACTGTAAATCGCGCTGATGAGAAAGAGCGCGGTATATAAGAACATTAAATAAAATAAATAAATAAAGGCTAAGGGAGGACAAGGCTATAGCAGAGAGACTGAATGAATTTGGTCTTTACTGAAGAATATGTAGGGAAATGGTATATAAAAGTGATGTCATGGAAGAATTGAAAGGACTGAAGAATAGCAAATCACCTGGATCAGATGGTATATATACAAGAGTATTAAAAGAACTCAAATATGAGATTTCAGACCTACTATTAATAATCTGTGAACTATTATTAAAATCATCTTTAGTACCTGAGGATTGGAGAGTGGCCAATGTAACTCCAATTTTTAAGAAGGGTTCCAGGGGTGATCCGGGAAACTGCAGACCAGTGAGCCTGATGTCTACTGGGAAAAATGGCAGAAACCATTATAAAGAATAAAATTACTATACATCTAGATAGGAGAAATGGGAGAAAGCCAACATGGATTTAACCAAGGAAAGTCTTGTCCTACTAATCTATTTTTTTTAAGGTGTGACTAAACAGGTAAACAAAGATGAGCCAGTTGATGTGGAGCCCAATTCAGAAAGTGGCATGTACAACTCCAGAGAGGATGTGCCGCACAGCACCAATTCCACAAACCTGCGTAGACAAGCACACAGGGATATATAATTAGTGTATGGCCGTTCCCGGGGAAGCACGCCTAACTTGTGGCCTATCGCTCCATCCTGAGCCACACACACGTGTAGGCCGTGCACACACTGGCCATGTTGCTCCAGCTGCCCTGCTCCCCTTGCAACCTCGAAAACATCCCCAACCCCATGTCCTGCAGACCACATGCAAATGGAACCAGGAAGAAGCCCCTCCCCCCCATCATAATGCACACATAAACATGGCTACCAGAAAGCCTAATTTCCATGAGGCGGAAATGAGGCTGCTGGTGACCATGGTCCTGGAGTAGGAGTAGTCTCTCCTCTCCACTGGGCAGAGGCGGCCAGCCCACACAGCGGCACACAGGGGATGGGAACACATCAGGACCACCCTTTCCCAGTAAGTACATCACAACACAGACAGACAAACCTGGAAGCAGAAAGAAGTGGGCAGGCTGGAGCAGCACACAAGTTGGCACAGAGACAGGCATGCACCAAGGTGGAGAGGAAGGCAGGGAAGACCAAGATCTATCCCTGGCAGAAAGCAGGCAGGCTGCACAGTGACAACACAGCACAGACAGAACAGCTCCACAGCAGGGGTCCAGGAAACAAGGGAGAACAGGATGCAAGCAGGCCCACAGTGAATGCAGAGGGGGACACAGATACAGATGGAAAGAACACGCATAGCAGGGAGCAGTCTTAGAATGTCCACCACAGCCCCAGGTCAAACAGATGATCCCTGAGAAGCCCAAAAAAATGACCCTGTACATGCCCCCAGGTGGGAGGCCAACCCAGCACCCTGAGCCAGACACAAAACTACCAGGCTAGAGCTGTGAGTACTCCCAGGTCTAGGAGATGAGGGAATCGGGCCCTGTGCATGTACACCAAATGCAATGACCAGACATGCTTCCCCCCCCCCCCCCCGGCATGGCATGGCAGGGTGATGCGCCACCAATAGCAGATAGGGACAGGGCACGTGATACATATGTGCACAGTGCCAGCAGCACACACCCCCCCCCCCCCAATAAGTAGGCAGGTCCATGCTCTGGCATGGGGGAATGATGAGGTGTGTCTCTACCCCACAGATGTTTCCGGATCCTGTGTGACACAGAGGCATACTGTGTGTGATACCGCATAATCTGCCGCATGCACCTGTGGCTGATAAGGCATATCTGGCATCAGCTGCAGGAGGAGCAGGGTGAGTAGCCATGCAGAGACCCAGTCTGAGCAGCAGGCCGACAGGCCCCCAACATAGATGCAGGGCACCACATGTAATAGCACACACTGCTGTGACATAGACACCACCGAAACAGCATGCCCCCACCCGCGGGCCCCACAACACATAGTCCCGGCCCACACTGCCTCACCCCCTGCACAGCTGTGACATGCTGTAACACCCTGTGTGTGTGCCTGCCCCCCCCCCCCAGCAACCATAGTAGTGCAGTAACAGGAAGAGCAGGGTGTAGACATGTGTGGCACAGCCACCACGATGTCTCACAGAGAGGTATGGGCACTGAGCACAGTAAGGTGACACAAAGCCTGCCTGCCCCACTACAGTGGCAGTTGACAGGAGAACTGTCCGGAGGTTGACAATGGAAACACATGCCTAATGTTGGCCACCCGTCGGCCCAGAATGACAGCACCTTGTGCCACTGGCACACCAGGAACCCAGCTGCCCATGATGACCTGTTTGACATGCAGCAGAGACACCAAAGCCATGCAGCTAACCATGACCTCTGTCCCCCATAGTGGCAGCACAGCAGGAGGAGGACTTCCCACCCCATCCCCTGATTGCTCCTCCCCTGACACTGTGGAGGATGCCAGCTCAGATATGTCCCCAGCCCCAGTAGGAGCAGCAACATGACCACCAGTGGGGGCAACAGCAGCACACCAAGCCCCATTTTCCCGTCCAACCCAACACCATCAGCAGATGATGAGGAGGACGAGGAGGGCCCAGCAGGGGAGGCAGTATTCTCCCCCTCCACCTCCCCTAAAGGGGGCAGAGCCAATGGCAGTGGCCAGGTCCTGCCAGTGCCATGAGCAGTTTCTGTGGAGACAGGAGACTACCTCTGGACCCTCATCCTCTAGCCCCTGGTAGAGGGGGTGTGTGACATGACAGGGAAGGTGGCTGGGAAAGCTCCATGGAGTGTTGTGGTGGAGGCTGTAGTGACACAGCCTGAGGGGTCAGGCAGGAGTGGCAAAGGGGCAGTGGGTGAGTGTATAGGGGAGAGTGAGTGACTGGAGGTTGGTGGTGAAGGCGAGGGGATGGAGGACATGCAGGGGAAGTGTGTGGGGGTATGTGAGTGGCAGGAGAGCGGCAGGAGACTGGGAGCAAGGGTGAGGGGTCTGAGTGCATGCAGGGGGAGCATATGGGGGAATGTGAGAGGCAGGAGGTTGGGAGCTAGGGTGAGGGGATGGAGAACATGCAGGGGGAGAGTGTGGGTGAGGGTGAGTGTGCAGAGTGGATGGGGGTTCCGAGTGCGGGTGTGGGGTGGGATGTGACAGTGCAGCTGGAGGGGGATGCGGATGGTGAGGAGGCAGCCTAGGTTATGGAAGCTTGGGTTGCCAGGAGGTTGTGATGGTGCCAGGTCATGGCCGTGATGAGGCCGGTGATGAGGCAGAGGTGCCTGCGGCCGGGTGCATGTTGGAGTGGTGTGTCCGTGTTGGTGGATCACAAATCCCAACCCTATCTGATGGGGGGCCCAAGAGATAGGCGGTGGCCCTGAAGACACGCCATCCATGGCTCATCTGGAGCATGTACTTGAATGTGGCCTTGCACAGCTGCACAAGTCCCTCTCCCACCTCTCCCACCATGTGGAGGGCCTCAGGGGTGAGGTGCGGGGCCTGAGGTGTGAGCTCAGGAGCCTGCAACTGCTGCTGGAGGCCCACCTGCAGCCCCACATACCACCCCCCAGTTGCACAGCAGGCAGCCCTGTGGGGCATTGAGGAGGCCCTACCATCTGGGAGGCACGCAGGGGCAGCCATACCACCAAATGGTATGAGCCATGTCAGTGGCTGCTGGTGCAGTGATAGCCACCAGGGCAGACTGGCCAGCAGTGTTAATGTCTCTGTAGATGCATCAGGGGCAAGTTTGGGTGCCATGGGACACACCTGTTAGCCAGTGTGTGTGGACACTGTTTGCCCATATTCTGTGTCTGTCCCATGCATGTTTTCTGGGTAAATAAAGTGTTATGCTGTTCAACATGTGTGCCTTGTGTGTCTATGTGGCTGTCGCCAACAGCAACCCTGACCAATAATGGCCTTATGGTATGTGTAGCGCTACAGGGGAGACACCATGCTGCACACCACATGTTCATGGTAGCCCTTGCATGGCTGAGCCAAATAGCCAGGTAGACTGGATACCAAAGTAGCAAGAGACAGAGTAAAAGGGGGAATGGGAGGCGCCACATGGGAGGGAAGTCATGAACATATGGCAGCAGCACAGCCAGTGGTCCATGGGAGCGCTGTGACCTAGGGCGTTGGGGCCAGCCACACACATATGCTAGTGGTGCGTGCCATGCAGAGGGGAGAGGGGAACAGCCCAGAGTAGGCCATGGATGTAGCAGACCCAAGTCACATGAGCAGTCCAGATGTGCAGTTACCCCTGAGGAGGGATGTGGAGGGACCCATGACAGGGAGGGTAGGGAGGCACAGCAGACAGACTGTACAATAGAGGCTGCATGCAGCAGAAGCCCTGGATGTGGAATCTGAGTGGAAGCTATATGTGCTACATGTGGTGTGCAGTGATGGGCAGGATGGGGCCTGCAGCTGACCAGCCACACTGCTAGTGACAAACAGATAGAAGGGGGGAGAGTGGGGGGGGGGCCTGGGGTGGGCCTCCAGTGCTGGTGACACAATAGGCATGGTGGGGGGTGATGGTTGGGTGCATGGGGGTACCAGGCATGTGACACATGTGGAATGCGTGAGTCAGTGTGCTGTAGGGAGACCAGCTGCAGCACGACAGAACCGGTGGCATTGTGGGTGGACTGGGGGCAGACACCTGTTCCATGTGTGGGGCTGCCTGTGTGGTGGCCTAGGATTGCGACCGTGGTGCCTGATGGCTGCCATGCATGCCCTGTGCGGCTGGAAGGTGACATGCTCTGGATACCATGTGTATGCGGCACAACATGCGCATGACCCGCCCCCCCATGACAGCCGCCATGTGTGCAGCACTGGCAGCGGGCACTGGGTGGGTGATGGACGCACAAGGGACAGGTGGACCATACAATGTGTGTGTGTCAGCTGCAGCCATCATGGGTGCCATGCCATGGATGCACATGTCCAGACACTTGGGACCCCACGCAGGGCACCACTGGAAGACGCCACTGGACACATAATGTCATGGCACACATGGGGTCTGGAGGGCACAGCACATGGCCAGGCGGACACCACACTCCTGGAACATGTCAGCAAAAATATTGGCGGGCGGGCCCCGAACCCTCGACCTAAAGGTATGGTATGGTATGGTATAGTAGATTTGGCCTTGTAGATCTTCGGTGATTTTTGTATGGTCTTATATTAGTTCCCAATATGCCTGTTACTGGAGAATGTTTGTTAGATGACCAGAAATAGATTTAAATATACT
Organism: Ichthyophis bannanicus; assembly: GCA_033557465.1. NCBI lineage: Eukaryota > Metazoa > Chordata > Amphibia > Gymnophiona > Ichthyophiidae > Ichthyophis > Ichthyophis bannanicus. Next base: position 919,454,033 of record CM066035.1, on the reverse strand, counting down.
GAGTTCTATGGGTGAATGTCAAACGTGGATGTAGAATATATATTCAAAAAGAAAATGCAAGAACCATAACACAGTTTATAACAAAATAAAATGAGTTATAATTTTATAATTTGGTACTATAAACTGTGCCGCAGTTCTCACTTTTTCTTTGTTCCTTGGTGTGTGAGCATCTTGCATTTTCTTTGGGTTTTTTTTTTGCAGAATATATATTTACATTAATGCCATGTTGGTTCAGTGCATAGTTTCAGGAGTTATGTTGGGGTTGCCAAACCCTTCTTGGTCACAAAGTCTCTCTTGTTTTTCAGAGGGTGGGAAGTACTGTGTTGGGTGCCAAATTGCTCCTGTTTTTGTGGAAGTGGGAGATGCTGCATGGGTACTGTTGAGCCCCTCTTGTTTGGCATCTTTAACAGCATGTTTCCTAAGCTCTGCGCCATACTGGGTCAGACCAAGGTCCTTCAAACCCAGTATCCTTCTTCCAACAGTGGCCGGTCCAGGTCACAAAAACCTGACAGATTCCAAAAAGTCACACAGATTCCACAATGTTTGTCCTGGGGCAAGCAGTGGATTTCCAGGTCCTCTTTAATAGTTTATAGACCTTTCCTACAGGAACTTTTCCAAATCTTTTTTAAACCCAGCTACACTAACAGCTTTTGCTACATCCTCTGCTAACTAATTCCAGAGTTTGATTACGTGGGGCCATAGGCTAACTGCAGGGAGACAATTATATCCCTCTGCAGTTACCGCATTTCAGCATGGCAAAAGAGCTGCAGGTGCAACTAAGACCACACACTGAGGTGGCATTAGTTGCACTCATGCTACTTGCACTGAGCCATTATGTTAATTTCTGCCGACAATACAGATGCCTGTGTGTGAGAGTTCTTTCTCTCGCCTCACTCTGCAGTAAAGTATAATTTTGGGAAAGAATCCTGTAAACCTAAAGAGCAATAGCTATATGCATTTTTTGACTACATATGTCTGTTTTTAGTTTGTATTAATATATTCCTTACTTGATGAAGATCTGTCTCTGTTCTGCATGTGTGACTGAGGCTACATGTTCTGTTAGCATGGAGTTTCTATATAAGGAGCTGTAGTAATCCGGCTTGTTCAGTTTTCTGAATAGGAATATGGATGTTCTAGGGCCCACTGCAATATTTGTGGTGCTGCCCTTTCTGCAAGGGCAGCCCAAGGGGGGTGCAGGGCCATGTACGGAGACTCATTGCGGGGCCTCATTTGCATAAGAGGCCTCATATGCATAAATATTTGCATAATGTTAACATGCACTAACCTTTAGTAAACATGCCTCTTAATGAGCGTATGGATAAAGAAAGGCTACCAGATTACTATACCTCAGTGCCAACCGCCAGGCATATTAAGAAGTACTATAAACACTGTCCATTTAGAACTTATAGCAACAGCACTACCAGGACTCACAAAGCACCATACCCTACCTAACAAAAAGTAACACTGCAAATATTAAACCAATACATCTCTGAGAATACCAATACACCTCCTACTGGGGAAAGAGAACAAGTGGCACTGTCAAATGGAACCTACATGAACAGAATACCTCAGCTTGGTTACACATGCACAACATAGACTGTCACCCAACAAAGAACAAGGGATCACAATTTAGAAATAGGAAGACAATAATAAAACTGGGAACCCCAAAAGCCAAACTTGGAATGTACAACATTGGAGAAATAAAACTATAGATTAATTTCCTATTGTACTAAACAAAATGCAAAGATGTTAACGATGCACATTTCCCTGAGCTGACATATTCCAGTTAATAAATTCAAAATAAAAAAGTATTTTTTTACCTTTTGTTGTTTGGGCATTTTATTTTTCAGTTGCAATTGCTCCAGTCACTTTCTTCTGGTTTCTTCATGTCTTCTGCTAACTCTCCATAGTCTGCTGTCCATTTGTCCTTTCTTCTCTCTTCTAGTTTTTTTCCATTCTCTCTCTATATCTGCTTTAACATACTGCTCTTTCCTCTTTTGCTCTTTCCTCCATTTCTTTCTTTATTCCTTTTTCATCCATTCAAATTTCACCCCTCCATCCTCAATCCGCACTTACTCTCCCAAAGTCCGGCCATTCGTAGATTTTTCTTACCTCCCACACAAAATATATTTTCCCCTTTCCATCCTCACTCTCCCAGAACCATCCCCTTCTAGTCCTCCCCCAACATCAGCTCCCTTCTAGTGCCAGCCCCACACAGCATCCGCTCCCTTCTAGTCGCATTCTCCCATCCCCCGCATCAGCCCACTTCCAGTACTAGCCTCCCATCAGCCCATTTCCAATCCTAGCCCCCCATCAGCCATTTCCAGACCTATCCTAGCCCATCAGCCCATTTCCAATCCTAGCCCTCATCAGCCATTTCCAGTTCTATCTTAGCCCCCCATCTGCCCATTTCCAGTCTTGCTCCCCCTTCAGCCATGTCCAGTCCTATCCTAGCCCCATCAGCCCTTTGCAGTCCAAACCCCCCATCAGCCCATTTCCAATCCTAGCCCCCCCATCAGCTCATTTCCAGTCCAAGCCCCCCCACCCAGCCCATTTTCAGCCCTAGCCCCCACATCAGCTATTTCCAGTCCTAGCCCCCCCTCCGAAGAGCCCCACGGCTGTCCAACTGGCTCTAGAGGGCGCCAGAGAGGCCCCAGCTCACCTCTGGCAGCCGCTGAAGTGAGCCATTTTTCTTCACTTCGGCAGCTGTGTTCTAGCATAGGCCTGCTTTCACACTGAGTGCCGGGAAACAGGAAATTCCTTTGACCTCCGGCATGCCAGCATAGAATATAGCTGCCGAAGTGAAGAAAATCTGCGCTCTTCACTTCAGCGGCTGTCAGAGGTGAGCTGGGGCCTCTCTGGCGCCCTCTAAAGACGACACTGCCAGTGACAAATAGCATAAGCGAGATGTTGCTGGCGCAGAGCCCCCTGAAGCGCGGGGCCCTGTGCAAACATCATTCTCGCAATATGGATGGGCCGGCCCTCCTTTCTGGGTACGCTCCATGTTGTGAGAATTTTGGAAGTTAGTGCTGTTATGGTATAGTAGATTTGCTGTATGGGTCCTGTACTCTGGGTTCTTGCTAAGGTCAACTTTAAGGTGTTGGTTGAGGGGGAGGGGGGGGGGTTACTGGAATAAGTATTGTCTATGAGATTTGTGTTCTTTATGCTCCCAGACTGAAATTTAAAATATTTCGTCAGGTCAGATTCAAGGAAATTTCAAATTTTAAGGGAACGTCTCAGTTTATTTTTGTTTAGTAGCCTGATAGCTTCACCACTGCTGAGTTACGGACTTTTCCAGCTCTAGCACATTCCAATCCAGCATCTGAATTCATGGCAAACAGGATTAGTTTCTCATTTTATATCTTCCCTCCTCATCAATAATCTGGTCATAGCGAAATAAATCTGATGTGCAAATTGGTGATGGTCTGATGGGGGGGGGCCTATGTAAGTGGCTTTTCATTAATCAAATTTAATGTTTTATTATGTTTATTTTATTGTAACATCTGTTTTACTAAATTGCATGTATATGTTTGGAAGCCACTTAGGATTTTTGATTGGTGCCATATACATTTTAAAATAAAGTATACTAAATTTATGCAAATAATGCTGCAGTGAGTCTCCGCACAAGGCCCTGCATCAACTTCATGCCGCCCCTGGGAGGAAGCAGACAGTGGGTGTGGAGGAAAGCAGAAACCTCAGATTGGGACCAGCATGATCAAGAATAAAATGGTCAGACAGCAAAGGTAGAAGAGAATTTTATTTTCAATTTAATGAACAGTCCTGGTGTTATCTTTATATTTTATAAAATACAGGGAAATGCATCTCTTTCTGTTTCTATGGCAATGCATTGTATGCAGAATCTGACTTTTTGGGATTGTAGTTTAATTTTTATCTAAATATGTTTATTATTAGGTTATGGTCACTTATTCTGTACTTGGTGAGGATCTGTGCTCTGCGTTTGTGACCAAGGCCAGGTGTTCTGTTAACATGGAGTTAGTACATAGGGATCTATACTGTAGTAATCTGAATTGTTTCAGCTTTTCAAATAGGTGTTTGGATGTTCCAGGGCCTGCTGCGGTATTTACTGTTACAGTTTTGGGGGTAGATTCCTTATGTGAGTTTTGGAAGTTGAACTGGTATGGTATGGTATGGTAGGTTTGCTCTACAGATCCTCAGTGACTTTTTTGTAGGGTTTTGTATTAGTTCACAATATGAAACATAGAAACATAGAAATATGACGACAGAAAAAGACCACATGGCCTATCTAGTCTGTCCTTCCATATCAACAACTACAACAGTCCCCTTTTTACCTTTAGAGATCATCTGTGTTTGTCCCATGCTTTTTTGAATTCAGTTACTGTCCTCATCTCTACCACCTCCACTGGGAGACTATTCCACAGATCCACTACTCTTTCCGTAAAGAAATATTTCCGCATATCACTCCTGAATCTATCTCCCTTCACCCTCATCCCATGTCCCCTCATAGCAGAACTTGCTTTCAATTGAAAGAGGCTCTCTCCCTGAACATTTATGCCACGGAGGTATTTAAACATCTCAATCATATCACCTCTATCCCGCCTCGAGAAGATCCTTAAGTCTGTCCTCATATGCTTAATAATGAAGACCACTAATCATTTTAGTAGCCACCCTCTGCACCGACTCCATCCTGTTCACATCCTTTTGAAGGTGCGGTCTCCAGAATTGCACACTATACTCCAAATGAGGTTGCACCAAAGACTTATACAGAGGCATTATCACCTCCTTTTATGCCTGGTACTGGAGGATGTTTGTTGTTGTTAGTGAGATGATTGGAATCAGATTTTTTTTAAGATATTGAATTCTGTGGGTGAATGTCCTAGTTCTACTCTGCACCCATTGTTGAGGGAGGGGGTTCTGTGGATGCAAAATATATGTTCAAAAAGAAAAAGCAAGAACCATAATGCAGTTTATAACAACAAAATAAACATGAGTTATAATTTGGTGTTACAAACAGTGCTGCGGTTCTCGCCCTTTCTTTTAGTTCCTTGGTATGTAAACATCTTGCATTTCCTCCACATTATCTAATTGGCTTTTTGGTTTGGTTCAGTCCCTGACTGGAGTTTTGAGAAAGCCTCCCCCCCCTGGTTGGGGGTAGGGGGCGCCACCTCATCCCTCACCTCAGGCAGCAGATTGCCTTGAGCCGCTCCTGCATCCCTTATTCATGTTCTAGAATGACTCCCAAAGTGTATCTGGATTTTCAGAAAGCCTTTGACAAGGTCCCTCATGAAAGACTCTTAGAGAAATTAAAAAGGCATGGGATTGGAAGCAGTTTATTATTGTGGATCAGGAACTGGTTAAAAGATAGAAAGCAGAAGGTAGGGCTTAATGGCCAAGTTTCCCAATGGAGAAAAGTGACTAGTGGAGTACCCCAGAGATCTGTGCTGGGTCTGCTGCTTTTTAACATATTCATGAATGACTTGGAAATGGGAATAACGAGTGAGGTAATCAAATTTGCAGATGACACAAAACTATTCAAAGTTGTTAAAACGCAAGGGTATTGTGAAAAATTGCAAGAGGACCTTGAAAAATTGGAAGACTGGATGTCCAAATGGCAGATGAAATTGAATGTGGACAAGTGCAACGTTATGCACCTAAGAAAGAACAACCCAAGCTATGGTTACACGATGCAAGGTACCACCTTAGAAACCACCACCCAGGAAAATATTTAGGAGTCATCGTGGATAATATGTTGAAACCCTCCGCCCAGTGTGCAGCGGCGGCCAAGAGAACAAATAGAATGCTAGGTATCATAAGGAAATGAATGGAGAATAAAACAAAGGATATTATAATGCCTCTGTATTGTTCCATGGTGCGACCGCACCTTGAATATCGTGTGCAGTTCTGATCACCATATCTTAAAAAGGATATAGCTGAATTAGAAAAGCTACAAAGTAGAGAGACAAAAATGGTAAAGGAAATGGAAGGATACCCCTATGAGGAGAGGCTTAAAAGGTGGGGGGCTCTTCAACTTAGAAAAGAGATGGCTGAGGTGGGATATGCTAGAGGTCTATAAATTAATGAATGGAGTGGAACAGATAAACATAGATCAGTTGTTTACACCATCAAATAGTAGAAAGACTAGAGGATACACAATGAAGCTATAATGCAACCCATTTAAGGCTAATAAGAGAAAATATTTTTTAACTCAACACGTAATCTGGAATTTGTTACTGGAGGATGTAGTAAAAGCTGTTAGTATAGCTGGGTTTAAAAAAGGTTTGGACAAGTCCCTGGAGGAAAGGTCCATAAACCCAGGGGCGGCTCAAGGCAATCTGCTGCCTGAGGCGAAGGATGAGATGGCGCCCCCCCCCCCTGTAGAGGGGGAGGGGGCGCCTTCTCAAAACTCAGTCAGGGAAACCAAAAAGCTAATTATATAATATGGAGGTAATGCAAGATGTTTGCACACCAAGGAACTAAAAGAATGAGCGAGAACCACAGCACACTTTATAAAACTAAATTATAACTCATTTTTATTTTGTTATAAATTGAGTTATGGTTCTTGCTTTTTCTTTTTGAACATATATTTTGCACCCACAGAATCCCTTCCCTCAACAGTGGGTGCAGAGCAGAAACTAGAACATTCACCCCCAGAACTCAATATCTTAAAAAAAAAATCTGATTCTGATCATCTCACTAACAAATATTCTCCAGTACCAAAGCTAATATAAAACCCTACAAAAGTCACCAAAGATCTACAAGGCCATTACCAGCATAAACCTCCAAACCTCATACAAAAAAAGCAGCACTATAAATACTGCAGCAGGCCCTAGAACATTTAACAACTCTATGAAAAGCTGAACATGGCAAATTGCTACAGTACAGATCCCTGCGTACAGATTTCATGTTAACAGAACACACAGCCTTGGTCACACACGAGGAACACAGACTCTCATTAAGTACAGAACAAGTGATCACAACCTAAAGTACAAATAAAATATTTAGAGAAAAATTAAACTGAAAACCCCAAGAAGCCAGACTCTGCATGCAGCGCAACACCAGATAAGAGATGCAGTATCCCATACTGTGTAAACTATAAAAACAGCACAAAGTCCAATCACTAAATTAAAAATAAAATTATTTTTTTCTACCTTTGTTGTCTGACCATTTTATTCTCTGGTCATGATGGTCCTGATCTGAGGCTTCTGCTTTCGTGTCTTCTCTTAGCACTCTATCTGCCATTTCTTGTCTTTTCTTCACTTCCTTCCTGCAGCCTATTTCCAGTCCCAATGACCCTCCCCACGTGTCAGCTTCCTTCCAGTCCCAGTGCCCCCTCGCTGCCAGCCTCCTCTTATTACCCAGCCACCTACCAGTCCCATCCCCAAATGTCAGCTCCCTTCTATCCCCCTCTTCCCCCCATGTCAGTTCCCTTCCAGCCATCTCAGGTCCCTTCAGCCATCTCGTTCCCCTCATCTCAGTTCCCTTTCAGTCATCTCTTTCCTCTCTCAGTTCCCTTCAGCCATCTCCTTCCCCTCTCTCAGTTTATTTATTTATTTAACTTCTTTTATATACTGCGCTATTACTTATCAGTGCAGTGTACATTGAACAGAACAATATACTGTGCGGACGAGCCGCACAGTGTTTACATTGAACAGGGATTAAAACTTGGATTTAAAAAAGGGGTAACATTTCTACAGCTTATTTACAATGTTGTCCATGTTTTCAGGCTATATTCTATTCAGAGCTGATCATTTTGGGTTGGCTATTCCTTGTCTTGCTGGGTATGTTGTTGGGAGGATCTGAATGTTTGATGTGAGTGCTCGTTGGTTGAGTTCTATAGCCAGTTTCAGGGTAGTGTCTTATGAAGAGATGATGTTTTAGAGCCTTCCTGAATTGAGTTAGGCTAGTGATGACTCGCATGTCTGTAGGGAGGGCATTACAGACTCTGGGTGCATATATCATGAAGGCTCTATTGGATGTTGCCTTTGTGCACTTTGTCATTTCTTTCGGGATAGTCAGGGTGTTCACCGTTGAGGATCTTCTGGTTCTGTTTGGATGTATAATGTGGATCATCTCGTTGATGGATGTAGGTGGGTGATTGTTTAGGGCTTTATAGGTCAGGACTAAGATCTTGTAGAGAAGTCTAGCCTGAATGGGTAGCCAGTGAAGACTCATCAAAATTGGTGTGATGCGTTCCGTTCTCGCTGCCCCGATAAGGACTCTTGCTGCTGTGTTCATCGCAAGTTGGAGTGGGTGTAGCGTTGCCTGCGGGAGCCCATATAGTATAACATTGGCATAATCAAAGTGTGTGAGAACTAGGGCCTGGAAGATTGTTCGGAAATCGCAGGGGGTCAAGAAGTGCTCTAAGATGCCGAAGTGTCCGTATTTTGTAATATATTGTTTTTACTATGTTTTTTATGTGTATTTTCATGTCCAACCTGTGGTCCAGCGTAACACCAAGGTATCGAATTGTGGATTTAGTTGTCAACTCTGCATTCTTAACTTTTAGTGAGGGTGGAGGAGTGAATTCTTGGCTCCTCGTGATGAAGAGTACATCCGTCTTGTTGTGGTTAATCCAAAGGTTTTGCGTGTGGAGCCATTCTGCAACTGCATCAAAACATCTTGTTAGCGGAGCAAAGTCTGGCTGGTCAATTAAAAACGGCATGTATAAGAGGATACCGTCTGTGTATGCTTGACAGTGGACATTGAATGATCGTATCAGAGCACAGATGGGTTGCATGTAAATATTAAACATTAATGCCGATAGTGATGATCCTTGTGGCACACCTTGTTTTTGTAGGAACGGTTCAGAGGTTGTGGTGCTGGTCCTCACGTGTTGCCATCTGTTGGATAGGTAGGATATGCACCAGTTTAGGGTGGTACCTTGTAATCCCTTTTCCTTAAGACGTTCTATGAGTATCTCGTGGCTAACAGAGTCAAAGGCCGCTGCAATGTCCATGAAAATGAGGGCGAAGCCCTGTTGCGCATTATCGATTCCTGAGATTAGAAAGTTGAAGAGTGTAGCAAGGAGGGTTTCAACACTGTGTGCTTCCCTGAATCCAAGTTGGGATGGGTCGAGTGGTGCTTCATTATCAATGTATTGTTGAATTTGACGTTGTACTACCTTTTCGATTATTTTAGCAAGCAGTGGTATGCTTGATATCGGTCTGTAGGATTCAACTTTTGATGGGTCCATCTTATTGTTTTTCAATAACGGTCTGATGGATGTGTTTTTTAGTTTTTGTGGAAAGGATTCCGTCGATAGTGATTGGTTCAGGATTTTGCTCATGAAGTGGCTTAGTTCACAACGCATTTCTCTTATCCAGGGTGCAGGACAGGGGTTGTTGGGTGCCGTGGTGGTGTTGATGGCAGCAATGGTATCTTCTATTTCTTTGTTTGAAATAGATTTGAAGTTCTCAAGTGTAGATGGCGGAGGAGGCGTGTGCAGAGGGGTGCAACTTATTAGGTTTGTACTCTTGTCAGTTCCCTTCAGCCATCTATTTCCTCTCTCTCAGTTCCCTTTCAACCATCTCTCTCCCCTCTCTCAGTGCCCTTTCAACCATCTCCTTCCCCTCTCTCAGTGCCCTTTCAGACATCTTTTTCCTCCTCTGTCAGCTCCCTTCCAACCCTTTTCCCCCTTTCTTAGCTTTCTTCCCCCCCCCATACAGCTCGTGTCTTCTCTCCTTCCCCCCCATGAAACTCGTTTCTCCTCTCCTTCCCCCCCCATGCAGCTTGTTTCTCCTAAACTCCCCCCATGCAGCTCGTTTCTCCTCTCCTTCCCCCCCCATGCAGCTTGTTTCTCCTATACTCCCCCATGCAGCTCGTTTCTCCTCTCCTTCCCCCCCTGTGCAGCTCATTCCTGTTCCTCTTCTCTTCTTGCCTCCCCGTCCCCCGTCGTTCATTCAGCTCTTCGTTTGCAATGACAGGAAACCGGTGCGGAGCCTCCCGACGGTAAGGAACCTCTGCTGCTGCTGCGTTCCGCTCTAGCGTCACTTCCTTATGGGGGTGGGACGCAGCAGCAGCAGAATTCCTTTCCATCGGGAGGCTCCGCACTGGTTTCCTGTCAATGTCATTTCATAACGCTGAGCAGAATGAATGACGGGCAGCAGTTTGTACGCGGTTGTTTTTTTTAAACTGAAGGTGGAGTGAGGCGGCTCTTTTGGGGACATTTCTGCCGCCCCCAAAAGTTTGCAGCCTGAGGCCACCACCTCACTTCGCCTAATGATAGAGCCACCTCTGCATAAACCATTATTAAAGAGGACCCAGGAAATCTACTGCTTACCCCAAGACAAGCATTGTAGAACCTGTGTCCTTTGGGGAAACTGCTAGGTACTTATGACCTAGATTGGCCACTGTTGGAAACAGGATACTGGGCTTGATGGACCTTGGTCTGATCCAGTAAGGCATTTCTTATGTTCTTAAATTTGCTTTGGTTTATGAGGTGATCCTGCATTAAGCAGCCATCTTGTGCTGTGCTCCACAGCAACCCCCTATCCCAGCCCCCCTCCCCCTCCAAGAAATCAACATTAAAAAGAATAAAGTCCTGTATGCTTTTCTAAGGTAACCTTCAATTTTCTCCAAAACCTCCCCATTTTTTAAACATTTTCTGAACAGAATGTGTGCCACAGTGATTTTAGCTACAGCTCTGGATTTAGACAAAAATATTTTTGTCTTTTTCTCCCCTATTCATACTTTGCATGTATCAGTCTAATGCCAGCAACAGCTTCAGATGATAAACAGTGCGTTACCATCACACCTTCATAATACCACACATTGAGTAATGCTGAAGTAGTCGGAACGGAGGAGTTTGTAATTAAATTAGACTGCCGCTTTAATCTTACAGCACTATATTAATGCCCCCTTCCAAAGGAAAGTGACCTTCAAAGACAAAATTACCTGATGTGTGTGACTTTGGGCATTATTCTCTTCTTATGCAATTATTTGTAATTTCTGTAACATTTACAATAAAGTGGTATGATTGCTGTGATAGTCAACTTGTAATATTTAGGGCAGTGGTTTCCAACCACGCAGTCTGGTTTTCAGAATATTCATGCGACACATTTGCATACACTGCCTCCAGTATTTTAGGGGGGACTTGTGGGCGGCAGTTTCCATAGCTTTGAGTGCCGTTTCAACCCCCCTCCAACGCAGACTTCCGGTTTATACAAAATCAGAAGCCTGCATCGGAAGGGGGCGGAAGTGGCAGATAACAGCAGGCAGGAACTGCAACGCGGTGACGGAGCCTCAGGTAAGCGCTGTTTCTCCGTTCTCTTGCCATTGCTGCCGCTACTGCTGGCCCCAGAGATGGATGGCAGCGATAGCAATGGCACCCCGAGAAGGCTGGCGCTCTAGGAAAATGCCAGCCCTGCTTTGCGTTGGACTAAAACTTAATACTACATATTCCCTAGTGTGCTGAGGGCTGGCGCAGCTGACACTACTGTTACCACTGAAGGGCAGAAGGCGGATGAAGGTGCATCAGCTGAGAAGTAAGGTTTTGGATAAGGTGCTCCCAGGCCTGGATTTACCTCTCACATGTCCTCCCCCTTCCCCCAGTACAGTTCTCCCCCATCTGTTCCCTCTATCTGCAGGAGGAGAGCACCACTTTTAACCTGTGTCTGTCCTCTCCTTTGCCGGCTTCAGTCTGAGGCTTGAATCATGCAGGGTGGCCAGGTCGCCCAAGGTCACAGAGCCCCTGCATAGTTCAGACTGAAGCCAGCAGACTGTTCTTCCACTCTGACAAGACTATATTTCTTTACGCATACATGCATCCCAGACAGTAGGCTCTTTTTTGTTTTTAAACTGAACTTACCTGCCCACTTTTAACCCATAGGGCTCAATATTCGGCTCATGGCGGTCAGCGATTTTAAAGTGCCTGGTCGCAGTGGCACACAAAACTGAAACCAAATATCCAGTTTCACAGAAGTCCAGCACAGCTATCCAGACAGCATCAATATTTATCCAATCTCCAGATTGCCAAACTGCATAAACTTAAGATTGCTTGTTTGATAACTTAACTTTATGCGGCCACTTAGCTGGATAAGTGCTGGGGCATATTCAGTAGCACTCTCTGGATAGTACTTCTGAATATCCCCCTCAGTAGGTCCTGATAACCAGACTAACCCTTTTGAATATCAGACCCACGGTGTCCTGAGCTACGCAGGTACATCTAGATGCATGTGTACTGTACGCATTGCGAAACCCAGCTCTGGGTACCCCAAATGTATCTGCAGATTAACAACATAAAGAGATGCCAGACTGGGTTAGACCAAGGTCCATCAAGCCCAGTATCCTGTTTCCAACAGTGGCCAATCCAGGTCACAAGATTAAACTACCATGCTACTAGGAAGACACTGACACCTGACTGGTTATTCCAAACTGTAAACCTAGGTTAGGATACAAAAAAAGACCTAGGAACAAAATCCAAAGAGAACCGAAAAACCCAATATAGTAACGACAGATAAAGATGAAAATAGCGCATCCACTTGCCCGTTGAGCTTCATCCGCTTTGGATAAAGGCATCTATTTATTCCCATATGCAGCCCAATAGCATCTCTCCCACTCCCTGTGTCCTACCTGATCACCGTTCTCCATACCTGGCCCAAGTATGCTCAAAACCATGTTACAGAGGTGAGCTCCAGCACCTCTGCTAGTCATTCATTTCAGGTCTTTCCATCTTCATCTTAAAAAGTACATTCATGCTTTTCTCTGTGCAGACTATTCTGGCCTTTCAAAGCCAAAGTATGCGGAGTTCTTAGCCCAGAGAAATTAAGTGTTCCTATTTATACCTTTTTTTTGTGGCGCACAATTTTTCAGGATTAAAGCACACGCAGACAATCCAGTTTTCATAAGTGGGCAGGATAAAATCAAAATAAGCATAACTATCTCTTATATCTGAACAAATAGGGGTGACCTACACAGAGCGGTGGGTGCACCCCTAAACAAAGGCATGGGGAGAAGTGACCTGCCCGGAGCGGTAAGTGCGCCTACTCTTGCCGCCTTGCTGGGCAGATTAGATGGACCATGCCGTCATATACTATGTAACTATATATATAGGCAAAGCAAGCAAAAGAAATCTGTGAGAAGAAACAAGGAACAGACAAAACTAAAAAACTGACATGTTAAAAATATTAAAACATTAAAACTGCTAGAATAGCAAGGGATGAGGAGAACCAAACAAGAGGATCATGTACAAGGAGCAATATATTTGTATTGTGAGTGAAAGAGACAGACTAGAAAAGATAATATATTAAAGGCTGTTAAATACCTGGTATTCAGCACAAAGAGCAACTGTAAGGGCACTAGGTCAGGGTCACAATTCCTGTCTATAAATGGAATAAATAGATCAATAATGAAACAGAACGGTATTGTGATAATTCCCACTAGATGAATATGCTGAACCAAGATCTGTTTTGCATACAGATCAGAAAATGTTATAAGTATCCAGGTGACCACAAATATATATAAAGTCAGAGTTTTATGCAGCCAATTCATTAAGTAGTAGCTTGTATGTATTAAACCTTACAGACCTTTGAAGTGTAAGACATACCAATATGCTATGAATAAAAACTTTTTGAAACCGTCTGTAAAGAACCAGAAAAACTTTACCCCGTAGGGACCAGTGAAACATAAATGCGGAAATAAATCTCTCATGTAGAGTGATGGATCTAGTTGAGAAGGCATAAGAGCCGGGGCATACATACTCACAGTTTGGAAGCGCAAGCAAATGCCGCCAAGCACAGAAATGACAAATCCTGCAAGATTGCTTTTTAAAAGGAATCTACGCGCCAAATTGTAGGTCAAAGGTTATGCCGTGCAGTGGGGGGAAAAACTCGATATCTAAAAAATAAATAAATAGTAATCAAGCACATCTTAAGTTAAACAATGGACGGTGAGCTATCTTTTTGTAAATAAAGATTATATTTCCATGTATACTATGGCGATATTGGAACGTTCTCTCATATGTGTGTAAAGGATCGCAAAGATGCAGTAGCCAGTGCTGCTGAAACTCATAGACACAGTCTTGCATATGTGATCGGATCATTGCACTCAGATGTACATTATAGTGATCCCTAATAAAAGCGCAAGTTTTATCATTCAAAACATGGATATTAAAGTGGTGAAAAACCCGAAGTAGAGAACAGTATGGACTTTTTATGAAAAACTGGAACAAACTTGTCAAATAGATATATGTCCAGTATATTCCAATGGCAAAAAAGGTCGTAAATCAAAATTGGGTATGAGTAAGCAGCATACTCAACGTAACCTTGAGTAAAAATAGACAGGACTGGAAAAAACTGTAGGAAATATGTCAGGCAGATCTACATTCAGTAAACTACAGGGGGTAGAAGTCAGACCACAGATGTGAGTTCAAGTCGAGTACTACTCCTAATCAAACAAAAGATAAAAAGATAAAAAAAGGAAAATAAATTAAAAGAACCTGGGTATGAAATACTGGAGTTGCAATTGTTAAATATATAAAAATGAGCAGCGGGGTAGCAGGGTGAAAATTGGATCATGGTCCTCAGGTGGCAAACACAACATAATAAAAACAAACCAACAATTAAGATGAAAATGTGGAGTTGATGATATTTAACTCTGATGGCTAGGGGGCGAGAAATGTAAGTAAGACCAAAGGGGCTAAAATACAAAAGGAGCTAAAACATAAAATCAATAGAAAGCGATAAGACACAATAAATTGTTAAAATGAATAAATAATTAAAATGCATGATAAAATAAGTAATTAAATCAATAAATACAGGGAGGGGTAGGGAAGGAGAAGAGGGGAAGGGGATAGGGAAAGTGGAGAGGGGGGGAAGGGAAGGGGAGGGTGAAGAAAGGGAAGAGGGGAAGGGGGGAAAGAAGGGGAGTGAAGTGGGAGTGGGGAAAAAGGGGGAGGGGAGGGGATGGGGAAAAGGGGGAGGGGAAGGGGAAAAGGGGAGAGGATTGGGAGGGGAAGGGAAAGGGGAAAAGGAAGAGGATTAGGAAGGGGAGGGGAGGGAAAAGTAATAAGGGAAGGAGGGGGAGGGGAAAGGAAAGGGGAGGGGGAAAGGGGGAAGGGGGAAGGGGGAGAGAGAGAGAGGGAGTGAGGGGGAGAGAGAGAGAGAGTGAGAGGGGGAAGGGGAAAGGAGGGAAAGGGAGGAAAGGGGGAAGGGGAGAGAGAGAGGGGAAGAAGAAGGAGGGGGAGGGGAGAAGGGGAAGAGAGGGGGAAGGGGAAGAGAGGGGGAAGGGGGAGGGAGAGGAAGAAAGGGGAAAAAGAGGGGGGAAGGGGGAAAGGAGACGTGAAAGCCATAAAAGTGAGATTAAAACTAAATAAAGACCAGAGATAAAAATAAAAGTGATAAAACAATCAAACAGAAATAAAAATTGAAGATAACAATGAAAACAAAAGTAATAAAACTTAAAAGGGAACCTATAGATTAAAAGAAATTATAAAAAAATTATAAAAAATTGAAAAATCTATTTCTTGATTAAGTCCATTAGGTTTCAATGCTCCGAGTTAAAAAATGTACCTTTGCTCCAAATGCAACAAATCTTGTCAACATTTCCCCCATGCCAATGGGGTCTGACAGTTTTAATCACAAAGAATTTTAAGTCTGTAATGGAGTGATTCATAGCTAACCTGTGATCCACTAGAGGCTTTTCTGCAATCCTTCATTTGATACAGCTTTTATGTTCCGTAATCCGTGTTCTCACATTCCTTAATTATTTTTCCTATATAACACAGCTTGCAGGGGCATATAATCAAACAGATGACATTTTGGGGGTTATTCTGAGCTACGAATAGCGGGGATGGATGGCCCAATGGGACTTCCATCCCCGCTATTCGTGCCCTTGTGCCAGTTGTGCAGGGAAGTTAGACAGGGGCGGGGAAGGGGCGGTCTGGGTGCGAAGTCTGGGCGGGCAATGGGCAGTGGCCGGCCCTGTATGTCCAGGGCCGGCAAAATGTCCGGGGAAGTTATTCTACCTCTGAGGTGGAATAGTTTCTCTGGACGTTTTTTTTATGGCCCGGGATGTTGATGGGGCAGTGGGGGACCAGGATTTATTCCCCGCAGCCTGGCCCTGGCCTATGGTTGCCAACTTTTTGAAAGAGAAAAACCCGCCACCTGTGGCTAGTCATGCTCTGCCCATGCCCACCCCTACCCCGCCCTTTCCCCTCCCCTGCCCCACCCCCACCCACCCTTACTCCACCTCCTGTCCCCAAAATAATTGCAGAGAGGGCAATGTGCAAACTGAACAAGCAAGACTTCTACACATTCTTAAACAGAAATTCTATACTGACAGAATATGCAGCATTGGTTGTACACACACACACAAAATACAGACAGGTCTTCATCAATAAATGAGCACAAACCAAAAAGAGAAATATATAGACAAAAATTAAACTGAAACCCCAAGAAGACAGACTCTGCATGCAGTGCAATATCAGATAAATAAGAGATGCAGTTCCCCATACTGTGTAAAATATAAAGGTAGTACAAAGTCCAATCATTAAATTGAAAATAAAATTATTTTTTCTACCTTTGTTGTCTGACCATTTTATGCTCTCATCATGCTGGTTCCGATCTGAGGTTTCCATTTTCCCATCTTCTCTTAGCTCATTTTCTATGGTCTATATAGTCCATCTGCCATTTCTTGTCTCTTCCTTTCTTTTTATCACTTCCTTCCATCAGCCTATTTCCAGTCCCAGTGCCTCCTCCCCATTACCCAGTCACTTACCAGTACCATTCCCAGGTGTCAGCTCCCTTTGAGCCCCCTCCTTACCTCCTCTGTCAGCTCCTTTCCAGCCACCTCCTTCCCCCCCTTTCAGCTCTCTTCCAGCCACCTCCTTCACCCTGTCAGTTCCTTCCTGCCACCTTCTTCCCCCCTCTTTCAGCTCTCTTCCAGCCTCACCTTCCAAATGTCAGTTCCTTCTGCCACCTCTTTCCCCTTGCAGCCGCTGCTCCTGCTTCTTACAGAGCAACAGCTGCAATAAAGCTAAGTTAAAAAGAAAATTAAACCTGTGTGGAGCCTTCCACACCCCCTCCCCCCTTGTGCAGCTTCACCTCCCCCCATAGTGCAGCTTCACCTCCCTAGTGCAGCTTCCCCCCCATAGTGCAGCTTCACCCCCCCTCCCTTGCAGCCGCTGCTCCTGCTTCTTACAGAGCAGTGACTGCAATAAAGTTAAATTAAAAAGAAGAGAAAACCTGTGAGGAGCCTTCCTCCCTACCCCAGTGCAGCTTCACCCCCTCCCCCTTAGTGCAGCTTCACCCCCCCACCACTTAGTATAGCCCCCCCCCATAGTACAGATTCACCCCTTTGCAGCCGCTGCTTCTGCTTTTTACAGAGCAGCGGCTGCAATAAAGTTAATTCGAAAAGAAAAGACAACCTGTGAGGAGCCCTCCGGTCCTATGAAACTCCTTCTGCAGAGCCCAGGCTGAAAAGGAAGTGATATCAGAGGGGGCGGGTGCTTCAGAAGGAGTTTCATAGGACCAGAGGACTCCTCATAGGTTTTTTATTTATTTAGACAGATTTGTATACCGCCTTATCCTTCAATCAAAGCGGTCACAACATAATTGGGGGATACATTTAACACACGGGGATATGAGACACATACACTAATACTTACAGGGAACATGGGCAATGGAGGGTTAAATGGCTTACCCAAGACCACAAGGAGCATCTGTGGGACTAGAAACCCCAGTCCTTCCGGCCCAAGGTTGCTGTCCTCTAGTGGGATTTGAACCCCCGACCTTCCGGCCTGAAGTACCATACCCCAACCACTAGGCTACTCCTCCCTCCTAGGTTGTCTTTTCTTTTCAAATTAACTTTATTGCAGCCGCTGCTCTGTAAGAAGCAGGAGCAGTGGCAGCACGGGAGATCGTGGACTGCGGAGGAAAAGCCAGTTTTCTGGTTTGGCTGCTTCCGATCTCACGGCCAGAGCAAAAAAACGGCTTTTCAAGGGCCGGTTTTGCATCTCTGCCGGCAGTTGGCCTGGCCACGGAAAAACCGGCCAGTTGGCAACCCTACCCTGGCCTTATGAGGCCGGATCGGGGGTCAGGCTGCGGGGAATAAACATTTCAATAGGGTGGCCGGCATCACGGCTTTTAAATGGAGCCAGGGTGCCATGGCACCACGGCTTTATTTAAATGCTCTGACTGAGTTAGCTGGGTACAGTTCTGTTCACGATTCTGATCCCGTGGGGCTAGACGTGATCCCCTCTGTGCGTTCTGTTTCACAGTTCAAAAAAATCATCTATCTTAATGGTCCAAAAATTCAAGGCATGTTGAAATTGGTCCTTCACCACCACACAATGTGCACAAATAGAACATCGGCTACAGCGAAAATGACCCATTACTCTCCCTTTCCCCCTCCCCCACCTTTCCCCCTCCCCCCTTCCCCCCTTCCCTCCTCCCCCTCTCCCCTCCCCCCTCCCCCCTCCCCCTCTCTCTCCCCCCTTCCCCTCCTCCTTCCCCCCTCCCCCCTTCCTCCTCCCCCCTCCCCCTCCCCCCTCTTTCCTCCTTTTCCTTCCCCTCCCCTCTCCCCCCCCTTTCCCTTCCTCCCCCCTCCCCCTCCTCTCCCTCCCCCCTTCCTTCCCCCCCTCCCCCCCTCCCCTTTCCTTTCCTCCCCCCCTCTTCTCCTCTCCTTTCCTCCTCCCTCCCCCTCCTCTCCTCCCCTCCCCCTCTCCTCCCCCTCTCCTCCCCCTCTCCTCCCCCCCTTTCCCTTTCCCCCCTCCTTCCCCCTCTCCTTCTCCTTCCCCCTTCCCCCACCCCCCATCCTACCTTTTCTTATAGCAAGTTTACTAATTATATATATATATATTTTTTTAAACATATATTTTAAACATATAATATATTTCATTTGAACATTAATTGTTTGTTTATCTCGTTATTCCACCCTGCTTTTCTTTGTCAATTACAAATGTATGTGTTTTTAAATCTTTGGACTTGTGAGTTATATTAATTTATTGAGCACATGTACACGAAATGTTTTTATGTATATATTCATAACATTGGTCCATTATCATAAGGCAAACATGATTTTAAATATATTTATATGTTTTCTATGTTGTATGTCATTTAGCTGTGTGCCCCCTGAAGAAGGCTATGGCCGAAACGCGTAGGGGTTAATAAATTTCGTTTACACCCACCTACGACTCTTGCCCTTTGTTGCCTTCCTATCCTGAGGAATTGACTCATAGGAAGATTCATTTTAAGTGATCTGTTATGGAAACTTGTGAAATGTAACTAGTAAAGAGTCTATCGGAAACTCCGTGCATTCAGCAAACTGTGATAAAAAATATGTAGTATCTCTTACATAGGATCTCACTTGAACAGCTGCTATTTGCAGGAAGTAATCACAAAATTTGGAAAGTGATTATAATATTGAATCTCTGCATGACACGATCGGGTGTACTGGAGGATGGTTAAGAGATTTATGTATCGAAGAGACCATGTATATAACAGGAGTTTTTGGGGAGAATTTACATAGAAAAAATGTTTTCCTTTGATGTAAGCCACCCCACCATAAAAGCTGAGAACATTAATAGCCCGATTTCGTCTCAGACATCGAAGCACTCTGTACATCCGGTCTGAACTGGACGTACACAGGGCATCGCGATTCTGATCTTGCGGGGCACATCTAACCCCGCGGGATCAGAATTGCAAATAATCTTGTAACATGCAGGCCGAGATTGCGATTCAGCCCGGCCTGCACAAACAGGACAAGCCCAACTAATTCAGTCAGGGCTTTTAAACAGAGCCACGGAGGATGGTGTCTGGTTGCAATGGCACCATGGTTCATTTAAAAGCTGCAATCCCGGCCACCGGCTGCCGCAGCTAATTCCCCACAGCCTGACCCCCGATCTGGCTACCTACAGCCAGGGTTGGGCTGTGGGGAATGTCCTCTGCCCCCTGCCCCATCTGCGCCCGGGCCCGCCAATCCACTGCGTCCAGGGAAGTTATTCCAGCTCAGAGATGGAATAACCTCTCCATACAAGTCGCTGGCCCTGGATGCACAAGGCCACATTAGAATTGGTCCTATACGTTCAGGGCCGGTGATCACCCACTGCCCTCCCTAACTCTGCCCCCCTCCCCCCCCATCTAACTTCCCAGTAAAACTGGTGGGGAAGTTAGACGCCGGCAGGGAGGCCAAACAAATAGCAGGGACGTCCATCCCCACTATTTGGAGGATAGAATAACCCTGTAATCGATTAATTTATTTCTGAAGGAGCATCGTGGAATTAGAGGGTAATACATGATAATATTGTGAATTACTGAGATGAAAAACTAAATTGGTATGGTAATCAGTCCTTGATTGTAGGGCAACTGCACCTATTTTGTCCACATTCCGAATGACCATAGAATCTGAGGATGATAATTGCTTATGTGATAACCTATCCTCTTTTGAGATATTTGAATATTGCTTGCTCGAAATAAGTTCTAAATTGTACGGATCAGGGAGCACCAATCTACAAAAAGTAATTACAGCTGGGTCTGGACAAAAGACATGAGTCCCCTCCCCAATCGTTACATCCTCCAACACAGGCAGCCCCCCCCCCATGAAGATATCCACTTCCAACCTTCCCCTGGATCCACTGGAGGTCTCCTTGGTGTCCAGTAGGAGGCAGCAGTGATCCCCAGATACTCCTGCCTCTTCTAGTGCCAGGTTCAAAATGGCATCAGCTGCCCCTGTTGTTGCTGTTAAGTGCTGGTGTCGACTCATGGCGACCCTCTGGATAGCTATCCTAAATTGTATTTGGTTTTCAGTCAGGCGGCTCATTGTTGACAGACTGGTATCCGTAGCTGCTGTTATTGTATCGATCCATCTCATTGCTGGCCTTCCTCTTTTGCGTTGACCTTCTATCTTGCCAAGCATGATGTCTTTCTCTGCATGATGTGTTCAAAGTATGAAAGTCGAAGTCTTGTCATCTGAGCTTCTAAAGAAAGCTTAGGTTTGATCTCCTCTAGTAAGTACCGTCTGGTTTGTTCTTTGGGCAGTCCATGGTATACACAGTATTCGCCGCCAGCACCATAATTCAAAGGCATCAATTTTCTTCCTGTCTGTCTTTTTCACTGTCCAGTTTTCACATCCATATGATGTTATTGAAAATACCATGGCTTGAACAAGTCAAATCTTTGTATGGAGAGAGACATCTCTGCTCTTGAGAATCTTGTCTAGGTCTTTCATAGCCATTCTACCAAAAGCAATGCATCTTGACTGCTTGTTGCTTCTTTATTGATAGTTGATCCAAGTAGGTTAATGTTGTCCACGATTTCAATTTCTTCTCCATCAGTGATGAACTTATTAATTTTGCCAGTTGTCAGGATCTTTGCCTTCTTAATGTTAAGGTGCATGCCCATTTTAAGACTATGTTCTTTGATCGTGAGAAGCAAATGTTTCAGATCATCTTCACTTTCAGCCGGTAATGTGGCATCATCAGCATAGTGAAGGTTGTTGATGAGTCTTCCACCAATCTTCACACCTCTGTTGTCTTCATACAATCCTGCTTCTCTGATGATTTGTTCTGCATATAAATTAAACAGGTAGGGGGAAAGTATGCAGCCTTGTCTTACACCTTTGCTTATTTTAAACCATTCTGTTTCTCCTTGTTCCCTTCAAACTGTTGCTTCAGCTGCCCCTAGTGGTACTCATATTACTGTCATTAGAGGTCAAGCTGCCAAATAAGGACAGCTCTCTATTAGACACCAGGAAGAAAAGGGGGAGGGTTAGGGTGGGGTCTTTACGGGAAGGACTGCCTGTGTCAGGGGGTGTAGGGACTGGGGGACCTCAAGTCCCTGTCAGGCAAGTGGGAGGGAAGTTGATATCCGTATCAGACAGATGCAAGTGGTCTGACTTTTGTTATGGAGATGTGAGTGTTGTTGTGGATATATTGTGGAGATGTTGTGGAGATAAGGGCATTTCAATTGATCTGTTCTTCTGGCTATTGCCTCAGGCAGGCATGAAGGGCGACATGTGTTTTTGCCTTGTAAAATAGAGAATACACATGTAGATGTTCAGCCCAACCCCTAAAATCAGTACAAGTGTGGCTGTCCACGTGTAACTAACGTCCGTCTTCAACTGCAGATTCCACTAGTTACACGCGGAGATGCTTCTGAAGTAAAGGACAAAGTGACAAGCCCAACATCACAAGTAGGGAAAGTGTCATTGAATTCAAACCCTGGTTTCCCACCTATTGCTCAGGCCATTAAGCCACCAATGGCCTAGGGTGACTCCATGTCATACGGAAAGGCTGATCCAGTCCTGGTTTTATCCTATTGTTCGATTTGTAGTTTTGATTTTCTTGGAAAACTTAATGGGACACTCAGAACAAATCCATCCATACAACACAGTAACACCAGGACTGGGTTAGCCTGCTCCTTAAGACATGTAGTCACGCGGCAACTCTACCTGGTGTGCCAGATAGTGGAGGCACCAAATACCCGAGCCGAAATGTCATCGTGCTGCAAGGCCTGCTGCCTCCACTCACTTCCAAGGGTGCGACTATGGCTCTCAGACTCTGGGGGAAAACGTAACATAGTGAACAGCGGCAGGTAGAGACTGCAATGACCCTATCTTGTCCATCTAGTATGGTGGTTAGGGTCGTAACTGTCGCCCCATGCAGGTAAAACTCCAATTTCTTAGAAATAAAAAACCCTCTCTCGCTGCTGTTCTGAGCCGAGGTGTCTGGGGTTTGGTTTCTATCTTCTTGTCTTTAAGAGGAGCTCAGCACATATCCCGGGCCGTTTTTAATTCCCTCATCATTTTAGTGTTCACCACCTCCTCTCTGAGGCCATTTCAGGCATCCACTTCCCTTTCAGTGTATAAATATTTCCTGATTTTGCTTCTGAGGCTTCCTGTCTTCCCTGCCAACTCAGCCTACGGCTTCCAAAATCTTAAATCTGACCCTCAGATATATCTACACCATTCCCAGGCTGATCTCCTTCTGCTGTTAACGCAGGAGTTCACCTTCCAGAATGCGACAGGGAATGAGTGAATGGCCCCAACATGCAAATATCTGAGAAGTGCAATAGAGGCTATGTCTTAGTTTCTTATAAGCCTCTGTGCAAAGCATCTTGTCAGCTAATTCAGAAATGTGAAGGAATCGGTTGGATTATACTGTAAATTTGCTGTATGCCTCTCTCAAAATTTTGCCAAAGCTGGCTACGAGACAATGCCTCTTAAGCCTTAAAATATACTGAAAGCTTTTTGCGTCCCCTTTTATTGTCTAATGTGAAATTGTATTAACACACCAAGGGGCCTAGAGATAGCCTAGAGTTATGCAGCGCTGTGAAATCGTAGCGGTGAGAGTACAGAACGAGCGCTTGGCATGCGAGCCTTTGCTTCAATAATGCAGATTTTCTGAGCAAGCGGTGACAGATGACTGGAGAGAGAGAGCAAATGAGCTAAAAGAAGTAGCGTGCAAAAACTGGGACTATATAAATCTGTTTAAAGGGAAACTGGTAAGGCAAAACTACTCTATGGGAATTTTTTTATGAGGTTTTATGCAGTCATAGCTTGGTATGAGTCAAAAATCCTGTTCTAGTTTCCACTGAGAGAAATAAATAGATCATTTCCTTCCAACATGATGGCTGCCAATCAGAAAGCCGGCATTCAGAGCCAGTAGGAGAAATCTCTATTAATTAGGGTGAGGGAGAATCCCGTGACAGCTAGTTGTCCAGGAGACTGATCAAAGCTTTATTGTGACTACTGGTTACGCGCTGAAACCCCTCAACTAGATGCTAGAGAATGAGTAAACTCCCCGTGTAGACATGTGACATTAGTGATGTTGTATTTGAAAAGATACTTGTGTCGAATGAACTGCAGTAGGCCGTCTGGTTTTTAATGGAAAGAGCTCCTTCTTTCCACCAGACTGTTCCTACTCTCTCCTATCCGTCTGGGAGCTATATGCTGGGATTGTCTATCATTAATCAATGTGCCTGGTTCTAGGTCTATTCTCTGAGCTATCATAGCCCCTTGTGCATATATTGTAATTCCATACATGGGAATCTTTTTCACTGACATGTTATCATCCACTTTCCGAAGGGAAAGAAGGCTTTGGAGATCTGTGTGTCCCCTATGTTTGGGGTCCTGTCTGCACCAGATTTTCAGGACATGTCAGTAGGGATATAAAGACTTTGACAATACTGAGGGGAGAGAGGTTGGATCCTCAAGGCCGCAATCGTATCCTGGAAAGTAGATTCCTTTCTTCCTAGGAGCAGCTTCTTGACACAGCATCCAGTTGCATGACTAGATTCATATTATGGTTGTAGTTATCTTTATTAGATACTCGTATACTGCTAAAACTGTAAAACAAGCTATGCATTTTACAAAAATAAATAAAGTAAGAGAAAAAGAAAAGAACTCCATTGTACGTGACAGGAAAAATAACAAGTAAAGTACACTGGACAAAATACAACTAAAAATACAACTCAAAAGGGAAGAAGGGTAGGGTGAAAGAGGGAGGAGGGGAAGGGTGGGTATTGGACTTCCCAGTACCATATTCAAGCAACTATTACCTCTCATGAGGAGGAGGACGGGAGGCTGAAAGCAGACTCGAAAAGAAACATTTTGAGTGCTTTCTTAAAGCTTTTAAAATCATGTTTGGCAGGTAAACAGTTCCAAAAAGCTGGGGCCGTGGAGAAAAAGGAGGTTTTACGAGTGCTTTCATACTTTGTCTGAGTTGGGGAGGGAAAGTGAAGTCTGAAGCCACGCAGGGAGCAAAGGGTTCTGGCTGGGGCATGCAATGCAACCAATGAGGATAAATAGTCCGGGGCTACTTCGTGAAAGGCTTTATGAACCAGGGTCATCAAGTTAAACTGTATGTGTGAAGTGACTGGCAGCCAGTGATGCTGCTTAAGCTATGGGGTTGCCCAATTAAGGATGCGCAACGCTGAGTTTTGGATTTTCTGGAGCCTTCTGAGTTGATATTGAGGCAGGCCAAGGTAAGCGATATTGCAATAATCCAGCTTGGACAGGACTGGGTGTACTAAGACAAAATTTGAGCAGATTTCTCCAAAAATGGTTGATCAAGAAAAAATGGACCCTCTAAAACGGCCTCTATAGGGAGACCTCTCAACTCATATTGGTGGATTGTTAAAACATTAATATGTTTCTATTAGCGTTATCGGAGTTCAAATGATGGAATTACAGGTGCCTAAGAATCTACCAAACCATACTAATTATGTCATCATTGCTCCATGACATAAAAGCTAAAAGTGTTCAAATCTCCAAGCGGATTACCGCTGCTGTAACAATAACTCCTCACGCGAGACAGCAATTTAACAGAGCACAGATATTCTTTAGAACAAGCTCATTTAAAAAAAAATGTTAACAATGTACTTAGCTTGCAAAGTTGTCACGCTCAAAGCTAGTACTGATTATACTGCGGTATTTTCTCTTCTGACTCAGGCAGCTATACAACAAGTGGCCGACCACGGCCGGTGGTTTTGCCGTAACAAATGGCTTTATCAAAGCGATATTCTAAACGCAAAGCATGCCCATAGTTGGAATTGACATCATAAAAACATAATATACAATACTTTTACCAAAAAACGAAAGCCCACCGTAAGAGTGCCATAAACCTTACACAGCAACCAACCGTTACTAACCCACCCAATCCCTACTGCATCGCGCGACTTGCAGTTACTGTGGGAAGCGGCAAGTGTCATGCCTATGTGGTAACAGTTACCGCGCACTAAAACACACATTAACCACTTAGCACCCTACAGTAAAAGGGCCCCTTCATGTGGTTTCTTCCTTCCTAATGCTGAATCTTTCCTACACCCCTTGAGCTGGAAATTAAAGGGTCATGTGAATCAGAATCTATTGTTTTGCTTCGAGCGCTGGTGCTGTTTACTCACCCTCAGAAGCTGCTGCTGCCGCCAGGGGTGATTGCCTAGTCTTGCCTAATGGTAGGGCTGGCCCTGATCTGAGGTAAAGTGCAGCATTTTACCTCAAATGATCCTTGTTGGAAAAAGTTCTTGGTGGTCCTGGTGTTAGTTTTAGTATTTAGCTCAAATCTTTCCAGTAGTAGGTATTTCCTGAAGCCCCTTTCCACGATGATATGGAAGAAGAGAAAACTGTGAGACACTTTCCAGCACCAGAGCGTGAGGGCATTGCGGCTTTGGGTACTCTCTAGTCAAGGTCCTGGACCAAGGGTGTACTCAGGCCGGGGATGCCCTGATCCAGGGTGCCCGAGCCAAAGATATTTTGGGCATGATAGTCTCATTTGAATGAGACTGTCTTTTCTTCTTTCTGTCAGGGCATGAAGATTGAATACTGAAGGGTGACTGGTTCATGCCCTGATATTAAAGAAGAAAAGCAAAGAAAGACTTCTGCTTGATGCAGAAAATTCTGGCATGTTACCGTGGTGATATGTGCAGATTTTTCTGCCTGTGCACCTTTTTTAATGATGCAGTAATTTGCATGCATTGAATTTACTGCATCTGGAGTAAAACATTTTCGAAAGCGTGCATTAGCAAACCGAGTGCTGAAGATCAGCTCATAGTCCTAAGACACAGCTTATTACATGGACCCCCCTCAGTTAGGGAAGAATACACAGTGCTTGTGAGGACTGCTCTCATCTGACCGCCAATCAGGACAGGGCCAATCAGGGCTGGCCCAACCATTAGACAAACAAGGCAGTCACCTAGGGCAGGAGGGGTGGCAAAGAGCAGGACATTCAAAGCTAAACAATAGATTCTGACAACTGGGGGAAAGACGAAAGGCTTAAGGTTTGCCTAGGATGATGACACCTTGAACCAACTCTGGGCCAATTCAGTAGCTTACAACCACCAAACTCTAGGACATATGAAGTGGTATTTTAGAATGGATGTTCAAGTCAAATCTCAGATGTCCAGGGTGGAACATGCAGAAAAACGCCAGGTAAGCTTATGTCTCCAGTTGATTTCAGTAACATGGACATTCTGGATGTGGATGTTGTCACGCCCTCACCACCCGCCTCTAGCCTAGAGGGGCGTGGTATCGGAGGAACTTCTCTCGATTGGCTTGGGCAAACTAACTTTCCCCAGGTGTATCTTGGGATATGTAGTTTGCCTTCAAAAATGGCTTCAAGAAGAAGTTGTAGTCATGGTCCGGAGGTAAGGCAAAGTGACAGAATTTTATTTCTTACGCAAAGGTTCAAGTACCCTGTACACAGGACTCCTTCTTATGTAGGATTATTGGTAATACAGCACTAGAACAGCATAACTGCTTCA
Source organism: Ichthyophis bannanicus (assembly GCA_033557465.1). NCBI lineage: Eukaryota > Metazoa > Chordata > Amphibia > Gymnophiona > Ichthyophiidae > Ichthyophis > Ichthyophis bannanicus. The sequence continues at coordinate 919,426,863 of CM066035.1, read as the reverse complement.
CAAGCTTCAAACACACACAGCTGCTTCAAACGTTTCTCAGCCCTGAAAAACAGCACTTCTTTAGCAAGGGTAAAAATGCCTCTTTTTGGCCTTGCCTTGTAAAACAATTAATGGCAATAATAAAACTTAGTCACACTGGAACAAAAGCTTCTTCTCAACTCCCTTCCCGGATTAAGTTTAAACTAAAATATGAGAGACACGGGCAGCAAATATTCACCAAGCTTTTTAGCTTCCCTGCGAGTTTTTCTGGCTGCGTCACAAACCCTTCTCTGGGACTTATATCCAGCTTTAGAAGACCTTCTCAGAAAGTGTTAGCCCTCAGCATAAGGGTTCAACGCACTTGGCTTGGCATAAAGTAGTCCATAGGAATATCCATAGCTCTCAAGTCATCCTCTGCAGTATCGACTTGCATATCTTCAATTGTTGGAGCAGTGTCCCGTTCTGAGCTCTCAAAGCAGTGCTCAGTAAACAGCTCCCCCTTGGGTCCTAGAGTCACTCCTGTTCCCAGCTCTACCTGAGACAGCCGGTGAGTACCTTCAGCCTTCGGCCCATCTCCTCGGTTGTGTTCCCTGTGGTTCAGCTCCTCCCAGGGCTCTCCTCCATGGCTCCGCTGTGTCTCCAGCTTCTCTAGACTCTCCTGAGCCTCTTGTGGTCTCTTCTCTAGCCTCTCCTCTCTTTGCCTTAGCAGGGGTTTATATTTCCACCTCCAGGGTTCCAGCCCCTCCTCCTCCCTTCCCAGGTGATTATAATCTCTTCTCATGCCTGCAGGGACCTCATAGGAGTCTGGGTGTGGCACCTGGGCTTTCTCTCTCTCTTCTTTCTCTCCCTTCGCGGGGCCTGAGATCCAGGCTAGGCAGGGATTTTGTGGGTATCGGTGTACGCAGGATTCAGGTTACCCTTGAAATACACAACTGGGCTCTCCCCTAAGTCCAATTCCACGTCCTTTTCTATTCTCATGGGTTCAAGATGGGCGCCTCTGTCACAACGTCCATGCCATCTGGCACATAGACGTCCCTCTTATAAAGGTGTGGGGCAGGGACATCCATTTCAGGCAACTAGCATAAGGGAATGCCCAGCGCAGGGCCGGCCTGTCCACTAGGCAAGCTAGGTGGCCGCCTAGGTCGGTTGGCCTGGGTGGGCAGCTGCACCGCCATCCCCAGCTGCTGCCGATTCTGTTTGGGGGGGAGGCAGCAGCGGCAGTATTTCCAAAAGCGGTGGCAAAAAGTTGCCAATTTTGGAAATACTGCCGCTGCTGCTGCTGCCTGCCTCCCCCTCCCGAAACTGGATCAGTAGCAGCTGGGGGGAGGGGTGGCAGTGAGGTCGGGGTTTCTGCCTAGGGCAGCAGAAACCCTTGAGCTGGTCTGGTCCAGCGGCATAATAAAACAAAACAGTGAGCCCACATTCCCTGTCAGTGTTCATTGTCATGCTGTAAAGTAAAGGGGGTAGTGTAGCTTCTTCTCCAAACTCACCAGACATCTGCCTGACAAAGCGATCACTTGTCAGATACTAGTACTACTACTACTAAGCATTTGTATAGCGCTACAAGTCGTACGCAGCGCTGCACAGACATGTAAGAGACAGTCCCTGCTCATAGAGCTTACAATCTAGTCAAGACAGACAACACAGCAGGTGTAGACAGGGATAAAACAAGGGGGAAAGGAAAGAAAAAGGAGATCAGGTGAGTCAAGATCCAAAAGCAGCAGCGAAGAGGTGAGGTGAAGAGGGTCAGAGAAGGTGCCTGGCGCACAGACACAGGTAGTTTGTTCCAGGCGTAAGGTGCAGCAAGGTGAAGGAGCGAAGTCTGGAGTTCTAATGGAAGAGCACAGATAGAAGCAGTTTGCTAGCAGAGCGGAGTTCCCGAGGGGGGTTGTAAGGAGAGATAAGAGAGGAAAGGTAGTGAGGAGCTGCAGAGTGAATGCATTTATAGGTCAGCAGGAGAAGCTTGAATTGGATGCGGAAACGGAAAGGGAGCCAATGAAGTGACTTGAGGAGTAATATGGGAATGACGAGGCTGGTGGAAGATCAGCCGCACAGCAGAGATTGAAAGGGAGAGAGATGATTTAAAGGGAGATCAGTTTCAGTTTGTTCAATGTAAACCGCACTGATGCAGAATAGCACGGTATATAAGAGAATGTAAATAAATATAAGAGAATGTAAATAAATAAGATCAGCAAGGAGTAGGTTACAGTAGTCAAGACGGGAGGTGATCAAGGAATGGATAAGCGTCTTAGAAGTGTGTTCAGAAAGGAAAGGACGGATTTTGCTGATGTTATAGAGAAAGAAATGGCAGGTCTTAGCTATCAGGTGGATGTGTGTGGAGAAGGAGAGAGAAGAGTCAGAGACAACACCAAGATTGCAGGCCAAGGAAACAGGAAGGAGTACAGAGTTATCCACAGAGACTGAGAAAGGAGGGGGAGGTTTTAGATACTAATTCAGGCCTGGAGCAAGAATAACTTTAGACATTTCTGAGATCAGGCGAGGACGTCCAAGCTCTTGGGAATGCTCCAGCCACACCTCTACCATGATCCCATTCAGAGTGGACATCCTCGCACTTGGGATGTCCACAGATCCGGCTTCTGAAATGGCTCTGGAGATGTTTCCATGTCTTGGATGTCTCTAAGCCTGTTTTCAGATATCCAAAACATGAATAGGGCTTCCAAAATAACCACCTTAACTTCATGGATTCTGCACCTTAAGCATACTTTGAAAAAAAAAAATCTTAGACTTTTGTGATAAATTTGTTCCTTTATCTTAGCTGTCCAGTTTTTAATTTTACCTAATTTGCCTGAATTTAACGGCTATGGCACAACCTCTTACCTAGAAGAATGTGCTGAACAGATAATATATTGCCTGAAATCCAGTTTTTGCTAAGATTTTGCTATTTCTCCAGAGAGTTTCTCTACTGGCTTCTTTCGGGGGGGGGGGGGGGCTTTTGTGCGCTTTTGGCCGTTAAGAAGACCTTTTACCCCAAGCTCATCCCTTTCCTACAGGTTATTTACCTAAGGAAACCCCTCCCCCCCCCAAAAAAAAAATAAATCAGTTTGAATGATGCAACTTGGGGGGGGGGGGGTTGCAGGGTTGGGGGGAATTTGATTATTTTTCCTGTGCTCTTAGATGCTTTGAATCTACAAGGTGCAAATGAAAAACAAATTTCTTCACTAGACACTTTAGATTATTGTCATGTGCGTAGAGATCCATGGCTAAGGGTGACAACTAATTTGATTACCCATTATTATCAGTTTGTGGCCACATGATCAGAGGGAATGCTGCTACAAATTAAAGGTTAACCGCCCCATAATCCCAACATAGGACCCTCAATTTTCTATTTCCCTGATTGTCTGCTGCTAAGGGTACCAGATGTCCCTGATTTTCGGGAATTGTCTCCAATTTTTGAGTTGTGTCCCCAACCCCTACAATGGTATCCCAATTTCAACAATGGGGACAGAGGAGTAGAAAATAAAATTATTTTCAATTTAGTGATCTGAATATATCCGTTTTTAGAATTTACATCCATTATCTGTATATTTTGGGGTCACTGTTTCTATTTCCCTGTGGATTTGTCTGAATCAAAGTGATATTGTTGCTGTCCTGAGATGGATTGGGGGGGGGGGCTGCAAGGTAATCTCTTCTTCCCTTCTCCATGCGTTGTTGCTCAAACCTGCATCTAAAATGCCCCCTTCCTCCCCCCACTTGACGTTTTAGATAAGAGTCCCAGATTTGCCTGCCATTAATCTGGTAACCTTATCCGATGCTCTATGCCAAACTCCTCCGTGCACACTAAGATTCTCGTTGTACCAGTGGCCTCTCAGGGGTGCAGTGTCGTCCATTCATTACAGCTGCTCAAGCAGCTAAGCCTGGAAGCAGAGTTCTAGTAAGTGGGGGATGGGGACAGAAAGGTAATATCCTGCCATTCCTCCGGCTTCCAGCAGATGTCTCTAGTGCCCCAGTCTTGCCCTGCTGGAGAGGCCCGTGTGACAGCAGGCACTTAGCTGCAGAAGATGGAATTGGAAAGTGGTCATTAATCTTTCTCGTTAGCGAGTGGGAACTGGTATAAAGTGTCCCGGTGATCTCGGATGAGTTCTGCTGTTTTAGATGGAAGCTGTATAAATCGTACTTGCCTCTGACCCCGGGGAGGTGCTGCAGTTTCGGAAACAAGTAGTCTAGATCTGTCCATATGCGCCGTTTATAGTCAAAGCTCATCTGTATTCCTAGATTAGAATTAATAATTTGCAAACCAGAAATCCTCAGGTCTGAGAGTTGCCCAGGGGTTCAAACTTTGCCAGTCTAATCTGGCTGCTGAGTTATTTGAAGAACCCCAGGTGCAGACAGAATTTTCTCCTCCAGTGGTTACTTGAGCAAGAGAAGGCAGATCTGCAGACAGCATCCTGTACTATGTACTCAGCAATGGATCCAGACGGTAGAGCCGCTGCTAAAACCGTTTGCTTCCTTTAGGGTTTGGACTCTCAGAACTGGGCAGTTTGTCTCTGGATATTTGTTATTATTGTGGCAGGGACAGAAACTCCCTCCACGACCAGGCACTCTGTGAAGTAGCACAAAATCCTAGGAAATAAAAGTACACTCAACACATATATAGCAAACCTGCCCTGCCAAGGAGGGCCGGCTCAAGAGTTTCTGCCAACTCCTGCCGCTGCCACTGCCCCCCTCCCCAGGGTGGCCCCTGGCATCAATCCCCTTCCCTCTCACCTGGGGCAGGGGAGTGACATGGCAATCCCTCCATCGTTTTTCAGAGTGGCAGCAGAGGCTCAGAGCAAGCTGCTTTGGTGCTGCAGTGGGCCTTAAAGGAGGCCACAACCGTGCCCGCACTCATGGTCTGCTGCTTCTGGAAGTTGCTTTAGAGGGAACAATAGCAGCAGGCCATGAATGCTGCCGCTTTGAATAATAATGGAGGAGTCACCGTGCTGCCTACTGGAGTCTGCCACCCAATGCAATTGCCTAGTTTACCTAGTGGATGGGCCGACCCTGCTGCCAAATTAGAATAACCCTCAGAACCCAAATGACCACAATCCTACCTATGAAAAACAGGCAACTAGCTCTAGAACATCAGTACACCTCTTATTGGGAGGAATTGATCCAAAAACAGAACACACTGGACTGTTACAGACTTCTGCACAGAAAGTATACACTAGCAACATACCTGACTTCAGTCACACATGGAAAACACAGTCAGACCCTCGTCAAATACAGAATAAGTGAATATAGACTATAAGAAGAAAGATGCAGACAACAACTGAACTGGAAACTCCAAGAAGCCAGACTCTGCCTGTAATGCAATACTGGAGAAACAGAAACGCATTTCCTCCTACACTGTACAAATCACAAAAATATTGGAGATACACATTTCCCAAAGCTGCCAGAGAAACTCACAGAGACTTCCCACAAAACAATGTATAATCTGAGGGGGAAGAGGAGCAACAGTAGCTATAGAGCAAAATATGTTGCATCCTGCCCCCCCAGGCAAGAAATGTAACCGGACTAGGCACAATAGAGACCAGAACCAGAAGCTGGGAATTGTTCTTGCTTCTGTCCGCTCTGTACATTGACATTTTATTTGACTGTTACTATTACTTTGCAAATGATCAACTTTTGTCTTTTTCTAGCTTAACTATCGAGGGGTGTGTTTATTAAAGGGCAGCGCGGGGCTATCACGCAGTTTCAGCGTGGCGCAGGATTGCGGGGTCCCGCGCTACAAAACCTCATGCTAGCCTTGCAGCGACTGGGAGGGAGGAGGGGCGTTCCCAGGAGGGAGGGGGCGTTCCCACCGCAGCACGCTAACGCGGTACCAGTACCAGGTGCAACCACATGACCTCAGGGGGTGGTGTTAGTTGCTCCCACGGCTGTTTTACTGTGGTGAATCGCAGTAGATAGAGGGAATGGTTGTACCTGCCCCCCCCCCCTTCATGTAGTCTGCAGCACTGCACTAGTAATGCGACCCACCTATGCGTTAGCAGCATGGGGCTTAGTAAATATGCCCCTAAATGTATTACTTTAACAACACATGTAAAATTGTCATGCCAATAAAGCTATCTGAATCTGAATCCTCTCTAAAGGAGTGCTTTACAACTAAGGCCATACAGGTAGAATGGGCGGCATATTAGATGTGTGAATAAAGATAAAGAATACAGAAACGTTAATAAGGCGAGTCCGAGGCTGTGTTTCACCAGTGGCGATTTGCTGACTGTTCACCAGGGGTGTTTTCAGCAGCTAGGAAACCCACCAGGCTCCTAATGCACACCCTGCAGGGCCTTACTGCTTTCAGAAAAGGATCGGCGTCGGCAGTTCTCTTGCACGAAAGGTTCCCTTCCAGTCCTTTGCCACTGGGTTACATCACATCGGGGCAGAAAATGTCACCCAGCAGGCTTGAAAGGTGCTTCGCCATTGGCTGGCACTTGTCTGGTGTTCATTAAAGGATGCGGCGCACGGAGGTAACAGGATGCTGGTGCACCCTGAAGCTTGCAAGGGTCATGGGCAGAAGCAGACTTAAAACGGCTAAAGCAAATGCCATTGAAAACTGTGAGAGGTCTGCAGGTCCGGCTCAAAGGGTTGCGGTGCCCCGAGCCAACTTTTGCTTTTGTGCCTCTCCCCCATCCTTGGGGCCAATCTTGTAGTGTGCGTCACGGAAATAGAGGTCACAAGCCGCAAGAAAAATGCCCCCATCTCTGGGAAGGGGCCGCCCCAAGCCCGAGATTCACTGCCTCGCTCTTGACGCTGGCCTTGGAGGTTTGTAGTGTGTTGGGGGAGGATGTGGCGCAGGCCTTTGAATGCTTCGAAATATATAAATCAGGCACCAGAAAGAAATGAAAGTCCAGGACAGGATGAGGAGACTAAAGAGCAAGATCAGAGTATGTTTCTTCCCAGCATGGGTGCATGCAACATCCTCCCAGTGACGGCGTTTAATAAAGGGGCGGAGGCACGAAACCGAGAACCTAACGGCCCCTGTTCACCATCACTCTCTGTGTTTCTAAAGCACATTTTCCATTTTCTTTGTGAGCCGAAGATAAAAAGGTCAAACAAACAAGTTGCAGGTGAGACTTCTTATTTGTATATTTTTGGCCTGCAAGCTTCTTTCTGTTCCTTTGGGTTTCTATCAGGCTAAGGCACTAGGAGTGAAGCGGAGGAGTAGCCTAATGGTTAGCACACTGGCTTGGTAACCAAACAGTCAAGGTTTGATTTCCACGAAAAAAACTCCTTGTGGCCTCGAGCCAGTCCCCCAAGCCTCCCTTGCCTCAGAAGAAAAGCCTGGCAATCTACATGCAGCCGCACGGCCAATAAAGCCCAGGAGCTGTGGAGTCAGCATTGACTCAAAGACGCACATTGCTGGGCACCAGGAGTCTTCATTCACAAGCACCCAGGATCACTGCAGCAACGGCTCTTGGCTGGGGGCCAGAGACTGCAACACCCTCTGGAATGCAGGTTCCCCGAGTTTGGCCACCAGGTGGAATCATTGTGTGATGGCTAAGACTCTCTTCCCCAGGGCTATGAACACTGCTCTTACAGTCGTCCCCCCACGGCCCTGGAATCCATTAGCAGCATAGAGCCACCTAGGTGGGATCTTTTAATTTGATGTGTTTATGACTAGCTCTTGAGAGCTGCGCTCATTAACGAGTTGAAGCAATCTCAGTTCCTGGCAGAAACACATTTACATTTGTAACCAGAGCAGGTCGGTGCTCGTTTCCAGCGTGAGTCAGATATACTATTGTCAATGGGACATGCTTCCTCCATCTGGACTGCACGCCCTGTGCATGGGGCAGGGAGTCCTGCAAAGCTCCTGGCATCTTCTGTGCCCATGGTCAGAACAATGGGACTTGGCTTGATAATAAGACATGGAGGGGGACCTGGGTGTAGCATTGAGTGTTTGCCTTGGAGGGATGCAGAGAACAATGACAGGGGCTGAAATGGTCTCCCAGAAGAGGTGGTGAAGGCCTGTGCATTTCGGATTCTGGGCACGCTTCGAACAGATATGGAGGGATGGGGTAGTGGTACTGGTATGAACGGGTTTGAAAGGTCAGATAAAATAAATAGAAATGGAACAGACTGGATAGGCCCCACCGGCCATTATTTTTGACTACATTATTCTGTCGTAATTTTGATGTCAGGTCCTGGTGTATTGTTATGGGTTGGATGATAAGGACTGCAAAGCGCATCACATCTTAAGTTTAACGTTCACTCGTATATTAATATGACTAATATCCCCCTAAAGCACAAAAGGAACCGAGCTCTTAACATTTCAGTGATGCGGCATCATTGTTTCCACGGAACGGAACTTGACACATCTCATTGTTACAAGATCATCTGTATTGTGACGTAGCGGCAGTACATAAAGAGCATTAAGGAGCAGCCGCTATAAGGGGCTTCTGGACGATTTCAGCACTGATCTGGAGTAGGCGGCACAGACTCTTGTCTGTTGTTGTTGCTGAATTTCCACTTAATCTGTGCGGGGACCGTATCTCATGCCTCCAGACACAGGCTGCTCTCTGTCAATCAGCTGCTTAATTTGGCGAGACTCCTGCCTGCAGTGCAGCAGCCGACACATGTGCAGGAAGCGCTGGGAAAAGACCCGAGTGAGTCTTCGCCATGTGTTGGCTAGTTTCGGGGAAAGAGAAAAGACTCGCCGTAGCTCCTGGAGAATTCTGGATGCCCTCACAAAACGGTCACTTTCCTAAGTGATAATCCTGAAACGAAAAGGAGCCATTATGGAAACTGTAGGTTTAGACGGGGAAGCTGTGAAAGTCCCTTTTCCGTAGAGCTTGCGACAGACACAAGCAAGCACCACTTCCCCACAGTAAGATATACATACAAACAAGACCTTTTCCTTCTACTATCACACACAAGCAGGATCCACCCCCCCCCCCGAGCCACTCCCAGTCTTTTCTATTCAAGAATAGCCATTAGCATGATAGTGCGCCCATACTGCTAAGTAACACGTTGCATGACAAATGAAAGGATTTGCAAAGCACAGGAAAAGCAAGTCCAGGATTCTGATGGTCCCTGCTCATCAGAGCTATTAAAACAATCATGATCACCCCTCTTAGAAAACTCCTGCAAAAATGCCTAACTAGAGAAACAAAGTTTAATCCACTTGACCCCTTCAAATAGTCCAAAACACTGCTGCCAGTATTATAGTTGGGGCATCAATACAAGACCATATAACTCCCATACTACATGATTTGCACTGGCTGCCAATCTCTTCACCAGCAAAATGTAATTCAGCGCTCACCAGCTTCAAGATCAAAAATAACATGTCAGCAGGAATACTACAAGAGCTCATCGGAACCGAAGCAAGCAAAAGACCGGACAGAAACAGCACTAAAAACATCATACCAACCCCTAGTCTTTTCACAAAAAACAATAAATCCACATCTATGAGGGCTTTCTCTCTTGCTGCCCCTGCTATTTGGAATGCACTGCCTGAAAAGCTAAGATCCACAACTGATCTAAAAGATTTTCGGAAGTTACTCAAAACCACCCTATTCATTGAACAATTCAATGAAGACCCCCAATCTCACTAATCTTTACATGGAACCATGTCTATTCCACTCCACAAGCCGATTTACACAAGCTAAGCTATCTGCACCATTCACCCTCCCATCACTCATACTACGATGTATACTGTATAGTTTCGTCTCAAAACTCCCACCTAACCCTCCCCTTTGTTTACATAAAAACTCTTTTGAGATTGTTTAAATCTTGAAGTATTAAGTTACAAGAGACTGTTTAAGTTTTTGAAGTGTGATGTTATTGTTTACAATTGAAAGTTCTTTGTAAAAGTTATTGTTCATAATTGAATGTTCTTTGTAAAAGTTAATGCTAATGTAAACCGCCTTGATTAAATGAAAAGGCAGTATAGAAAAATTGTTAAATAAATAAATATGTAAAGTATGTAAAAAGGTTGAATTCCAAACCAAAAACCATTTACCCAGGAAAATATGCTAAATCGGATGCCTGAAAATTTCCCGCTCTGAATGTGACTTAAAATACTTGTACTGTTCCACGTCACGTGGGCTTTTAGCACATTGCCAGGAAGTGTTCCTGGAGGCATGTTTAAGTCGCTGGAGGAAGAGTGTGCAGCACATAGATTGCATTTTCAGCTCTGGGCATATATTTTTCCAGCAGAACTCCACCTGGAAGGTGTGCAAGCACTTTGTACTTTCACTTTCATAACTGGTGAAAGTCTGCAGGTCACAAGTGTCCACGGGCTTTGTTTCAGTGCAGCCAGTTTGAAAACTGCCCGACACCATTTCTGGTGGATGGCAGGATACAGCTGTCGTTTCTCCTGTTTCCCCCAGGATTATACAGGTTTTTCCTGCTCATTCTTTTGGGGGAAATCTGTTTTTCTCTCTCAGCTTTGGGACATGTGAATCTCGATTGGTTCGTATTGCAGAACCTAGAAGAAAATGCATTTTCTCTTTAGAAACATAGAAATACGACAACAGAAAAAGACCGCATGGCCTATCTCGTCTGTCCTTCCATATCAACAACTACAACAGTCCCCTTTAATAAATGTTACAAATGATACATAAATAGCAAACCCTATTAACAGGAACCCAGGCAAAGATCTAAACACCAAAGGAATAAATATTCCTAATATGCAACGCAGCATATTAGATTTTGGTTTCCTGCAGCAGATATTGCAGGATTCTGAGACAGGTTATTCCAAAGTCTGTGGCAATTATACATTCGTATATTGTTATGGCAGTGTTTTCCCTCACTTTAGTAAGTCATTTTTGGACTTTTCTTGCAGGGGGGGAGTTGGCTTTTTTTGGGGAATAGAGATCTCAGTGATTGATGCTAGGAAGGAAGGAGGGAGATAGAGAATGGAGAAGGGGCACAGGGATAGGGAACTGGGGAGTAGAAGGAGCGGGACCGTACCAAGCTAGAGTGCCCCCCGTGCGACTAATGAATCTGGCAACTCTCCTCCATCCAGCCACGTTCAGTAATTCACTCTTTTTGAGCTTCCTGGAAGCCCAGTGATGATATCAGTGCCCCTTCTGGGCTTATGCCCTGTGCGGCCGCGTCACCCACACAGCCCTTAGAAGAAGGAGAAGGGGGTCAGGGAAGGATCTCGGTTCACTACAGGAACAATATGATTTATTAGGATTTAGCGCACACCTTTTCAGGAGTAGTTTAAAATGAGTTACAGTCGTCTATTTCCCTGCCTCTGATAGACTTGCAATCTTACAGGCCGATGCAGAACACCGGTGCTAGACCCGTGCTGGATCGATTTGTTTAATGTTCCTGACAACGCACACATTTTAATGTGCAGGAAGATTAGAATATGCAAATGCCCACCGTGGTAAACCTGCCCATGCAAATGAGCCACCGCAGCGTTAAACAGGGAGAGCAAGTCAAACACATGCGCACAAGAAGTCTGCGCTAGTTTGGCTTGCTCTCCCCAAGCACCGGTGGCTAATTTGCATTTTTCCTTCGGTCATCCCTCTGCTTCCTGGCTATTTAAAAACAGCAGCTTTATCTGTACGCAGCAACTTCTTATCTAACCGGATGACGACTGATGAACCGCACGATACTGGAACACTTTGGCTTTATCTTTTTTTTGTCGGCATGGCCCAACACTGTTTTGATGGCACCAGGGGCTTTGCCCGATGTCTGATCATCTGGGGAGAAGATGATCTAGGCATCGGGGAAAGCACCCGGTGACATCAAAATACTTTCGGGGGCAGCGTTAGAGGTTTACTTCTACTCAGACCCTGCAGTAAAAATGTTGTCACTATGGCTGGTTGCGAAATCATCTACGCCTGTCTCTGCATCTGGCGTAGCCATGATTTGCATAGCAGCCCAGCAGATTAAAATACATTTAAATAATGAGTATTCATTTAAATACACGTGGCATTATGGGCCTCTAAAGCCTGCGCTAGCTTTCTGCAACGGCCTGTTAGTTTGTATCTGAGGCAATGGAGAGTTAAGTGACTCACCCACTGGTTACCACTTCGAGGGAATCTGTCATTTCCCTCGGGCTCGGAATCGGTGCTTTTCCAAGACTGGGATGGCCGCGGGATCAAGCTTCTTGGCCATTTGGTAGAACCTTCGGGAGCTTGCAAGTCCTTCAGGACGTTGAGCCGAGAATGGGGTCTTTCCCCCCGGCACGCCTATGCCTATATTCAGGTGGCCCACTATATATCTTCGTTGCCGCATACGGCACTGTGCACTGAGCGGGTTCAGCGGATTCTGGATTTCTTTGGACTTGGGGGCGATGCCCCGGTATCGATATCTGTCTTTAAAGTTCGTGTGGCCGACCTCAGTCCCGCCCCGGACTATCGGGAGGTGGAGATGGCCTGGGAGGGAGAATTGGCTTGCGAGGTGCCCCCTGGCATGGTGCGGGCGGCGCTCTGCCGCATAGTTAGCCTAGCCCAAGGGATGCGTTGGAGGGAGGTGCAATTTAAGTGTGTCACTAGAGTCCATTTCTCCCCGAGGCGGGCGCTGCGGAGCCGACTCACTACAGATGGCCGCTGCCCCCGCTGCTCCGAGCCCTTGGCGACCCTCCTACACATGTGGTGGGACTGTCCATCCTTGCAACCCTATTGGGTTAAAATTTCTTCTTTTTTGGGGGGTCTCCTTCATCAGCGCATCCGGTGGTTGGGGCCCCTTGGTGGTGCTGGACTGCCTGCCCCCCCCTTGCCCAGAAAAGAAGGGGGAACGGCTATTGGTTCGTAAGGCCTGTCTGGTGGGGAAGGCGCCGATTCTTCGGCTGTGGAGGGATCCCCAGCCCCCCACTTTCGGGGAGTGGAGGAATAGTTTCCACCAATTGATGCAAATGGAACATCGGTGGGCGCGAGGCAGTGTCAAACGGTGGCCGGCCTTTATGGCGGTCTGGGAGCCCTACATCCTACAACTAGGGGCCCAAAGTCGGAATGAGATTTTACAGTCCGGGAGCTGAGGCATTACCTTGAATAGCACAAGGCAGAGTGATCGCGAGAGGTGCAGTACCACTGGCTATATCAGGGGGGCCGGGGGGATAGACGGGTGGGGAATGGAGCATGGGGGGTGGGAGGGAATAAGGGGGGAAGGGGAGGGGGGAGAAAACTTGTTAAATGCCACCCTATATTGACTCTCCTGTATTCCCCGGGGGGGGGGATCAGAGTACACCCCGCCCTCCCGGGGCTCTTTGTTTATTTGTACTGTGTTGTACTGTTTTTGGTGGATTATAAATAAACTATTTAAGTGACTCACCCACGGTCACAAGGAGCAGTACAGCAATTTGAAGCCTGGCTTCTCTGGTTCTTAGCCAACTGCTCTAACCACTGGGCTTCTCATCCGCAACTGCTAAGGGCCCCTCACTCACACTTCCCACCATAGGCCTATTTTGCTTGCCTAGTTCAGGGGCAGCAGTGAGTAGGATGGTGATATTGACAGTGAAGTGAGGAGGGCCAATTCAGATCCAATATCTGGACCATTTGGGGGGGGGCACTAACCCCCACCAAAACTATGCCTGCGACTATTGCTGTTCCTCCCCACCCTAACCACCAGCATTCCTCCAGATGGCATTGCTACATCTCAACCTGCAGTTCCTGTCCTTCTAGCCATGGGAAAGTTTCTACGCCCCTCCCTGATCTAGACTCTTTCATCTAGCGGCAGCTGCCTGTTGCTCCCACACAGCCCCTGCTGACCTCCACTCTCTCTCTGCCAGGTGCTGCCCACACACATCCTCCCCCGATTCCCTCATTCACTCTCCACAGCTCCTCCGACGCTTTCTCCCACTCCCACCTTTATTCCCCACTCCCAGCTCCGATTCCCTTCTCTTCTGCACTCACTCTATTGCCTCCCTCACTCCTCCTCCCCTTCACTCCTGATCCTCCCACCCCTCCTGCTACACCTTCGAACCCCTCACTTACTATTCCACTTCTCCCACACAATCCAGCCCTTCGAATCCCCTCACTCTTGCCTCCTTCCTCTCACCCCCTTCCTCCCTCCTCACTGTCCTACCCCTATAAATCCCCTCATTATCATAAACCTGCTTCCTGTCATCCAGACAGGCACCATGCAGCATCTCAGGCCATGTCTTCCTCCTCCGGGGCCTGGAGTGTCATGCAGGACACCATAGAGCCGCACGGTTCAAAGGGCAACATAGAGGGCCAGTGCATCAGAGGAGGAGGAGGACACATGAAACATTGCACGGAACTGTCCTCCTCCTCTTCCAGAGCTACTGCTGCTGCCAGCGCTGCCTAGTAGCAAACAGGGGGGACGCCTGCAGCCTCGGGTACCACACTGCTCCTGGCCTCCCGCACTTCTGAAGCTAGGACCGCTATGGAATCCTCCAAGCCACACTTTGGCTGTTGGCTTCCCACGATGATTGCACAGGGAATTCCATGGGAACAGTCAGATTTTCCTGCTGCAGAATCGCAGGACTCTGTCGGCATTAATCGTACTTGTAGATAGGAAGAGGAACATGCTTTCTTTTGCTTTGATTACCCAAGCAAAGGTTATACACAGAGATTTGTGCCTGTTTCCCTGCAGGTAGTTTCTTCACACTAAACAATGCACATAGATTTGTATAATGAAAATTACCCATATTGTGTAAGCATCTGTCCTCTCTCCAGGGTCACCTCTACAGTCTGAGGGTACACATACCTACGTTTTTCAATGTGTTATCTTATTCTGCAGCTAGTATCATGGTCTTGCAGTTTTCTGGGTCATAACACGTCTTCGGAAGTGGAACTGACGGTTCAGCCATCAGGCTGTGGATTTTTTCAGGGTGAAGTGGCTGTGCGGCGGATGTTTGTTCTTATATATAGTGGTTCTCAAACCGGATTGATGGTATTCTTAGTAAAAGAGAAATCTGCTGTAGCCTTCCGCATGATTGAAACTAGCCATTCAATCAGATTTGATGACACAGAAATCTTGGAAAAAAGAAAAATGCTGATGGCCAAGGAGGATCGAAGAATTGGTGGGGACAGCCAAGAACTCTCAATGGGGACAAAGGACTCAGCATCAACAAACTATGGCAACCCCAATGGTTTTGTCCGGAAATTGTCCAGAAATCGGGAATTGTCCAGAATCGGAAATATCCCCAAAATTCAATTTTGTTTTGCCTCTAGAATACTAACTTGTACTTTTTCCACCTTTTCTTTAATGAACTTTCCCACCAAAATTCAAATTTCTTGCCTTTATCCCACCAAAGCAGCTTGAGAACCCAGGACTGGTCTGTCCACCAGGCAAACTAGGTGGCTGCCTAGAGCGGCAGACCTCTGAGGGTGGCATGGCCTGCCACTTCTGACTCCCTTCCGACGGTCAGACGCACCAGGCATTATGCCAAGGCATCTCCCCGACCCTGCCACCAGAATCAGCGGCAGCATCACGGCTCGGCACGGGGGGAGGGGCGTGAGAGGGGTCGGCACAGCCACGGCTTCTGCCTGGGGCAGCAGAAACCCTTGGGCCAGCCCAGTGAGAACCGCTATGATATGAGAACAGACATCTACTGCAAAACCACTTCACCCTGCAGAAAGTCACAGCATGATGGCTGAAACATCGGTTCCACTTACTAAGGCATGGTATGACTGGGGAAAATGGCAAAGATCATTTTCAGCAACAGTTGTACTTTTACAGCTGATCAGAATTTAAAATCCTAATTTCCTCGAGGAAAAGGTTTTCACAACCCCATCTTTCTGAAGCAACCATAAGGAGAGGGCAGAGAATTAAACAACATGGGTAATTTTGATTCTACAAATCTATGTGCGTTTTTTTTTTGCCAAAACATTACCTGCAGGAAAACAAGAAAAAAATCTCTGTGCATGGTTGAGCACCAGTCGAAGCAAGAAACCCTCACATGTCTGTAGAGACTTCTTGAATGTCACTGCTTTGAGCAGCAGCATTATCCAACGTCCCTACTAAATGACTACGATATAGGTGGGCAATGACATAGCATTTTCCAGTACAGTGAAGTTTACTGTCTGCCCCGTTATATCATGCTGGAAGGAGACTCCTCTGGGAGGGAAAATCCAAGTTCACCTAAAAACCATTTCCAAAGGTGGAATCTATCCTTTGGCAGCCAGCCGCTATACCTGAGCGGGGAGCGAGCAGGCTACCCTTAGAGGCAGCTGTTGGTGACCAGCCCCAGCTCCTCGTTCCATCCAGAGATGCCACAGTCATTGGAGGACTAGAGGAGAAAGCAGGGTAAAAGGAGGGTGTCTTGGGCTCAGGCCTACACCTTGAATTCCTGAGTGACTGTGCAAAACCTACCAGCACCCCTTTGGCTGAGTAGGAGAGAAGCCCTGCTTGTGCTACAGACAAGGGAGCTACAGACTCCAAGGCAGAAGGAGAGAAGGTTCCAGGAAGTACGTCAACATTTCAGCAACAGGCGTCGAGAGCCAGAAGAATTTGCAGCGCAGTATCGGGGACTAGAATCTACAGAAGCTATCAGCTCTAAGAAAGAGAGGAACCACAGACGTTCAGCAGAGACCAATGCCACCAGAGCCAGGAATGAACTCAGAAGCAGTATCAGGGACCTGCACCTATAGAAGCCACCAGCTTCAGACACAATGAAAGATGAGAAGTAGCATTTTAGAAAGGGCATCCAAGTACAATCTGGGAAATTCAGGACAGAATGTACAAAAAAAACGCCAGGGATGTCTATGTTTTGGCCTGATTTTAGAAACACAGATGACCCCCCGACGCGAACGCCCACACCGGCATCCACACAGATGTCCCCACTATGAAACTGTGGGGAGGGAATGTTCATCTCATGCAAGGCTGCATATGGGGACGTCCACTGGCATGGCAAAATGGAAACATGAGTCCTCATTCCCCAATAGTGTTCGTTGTCAACATGGACAGTATTGGGGAGATGACTGTACCTCTTTCTCCACACCTTCCACATGTTTGGCTGACAAAATGAGTACTTTTCCGATGCCTGTTAGTGTCCAGAGCAAATAAATTGTGATGCAGCTCAGAACATCCAGGACGTTACTGAAATTGGGGCAGGGACACCTACACCATGCCCCATTCTACCTTGGATTACCTCACCCTGGGCACGTCCACAGAGCTAGCTGTCTCTATGCTTTGGACGTCTCTATGCCCATTTTCAGACATCCAAAGTATGAATAGGGTTTCTAAATTAACCCCCATAATATTAATTAGAGAGAAATTTCCAGTCAGGATAACTGCAAATGATAAAACTAGTGGTGAAGCAGCTTGGATGATCCATCCCAGCAACAGGAGGAAAGCTCTTAAAGTAAAGTGTTAAAATATAATTACTACTACTACTGCTACTAACAAAGTAAAAGGAGAGAGAAGTAATTTATTTATTTATTTATTTAACAGTTTCTTATATACCGCCCCTTCCAGAGATCAGGGGCGGTTCACATCGAACAAAAATCAATATACTTCTGTATATTTTACATGGAACTTGTGTTAACTATGTACACGTTTAGTTACATTGAACATGTTTTGAACATTAACTAGAACAGCGATGGCGAACCTATGGCACGCGTGCCAGCTGTGGCACGCGAAGGCCTTGCAGCTGGCACGCGGGAAGGTCCGCCATCGAAAAAAAAACAACAACCCTATCTGCTGCCGTTGTCGGGGCCGCCGCGGGCAGAAATCGAGCGTGCCGCGGGGGCCCCCCGGTACCCACGGCAGAGCCTGTCCTCCCCGTAGCAGCTCTCACTTTGGAGCTGCAGTCAGACTCGCCGGCTTGCAGAGCGCGAAGGGAAGAGTTTCCCTTTCGCGACTCTGTTAAGCCCGCGGGGGCTGATGGGAACTTCCCATCAGCCCCCGCGGGCTTAACAGAGCAGCGAGGGAACTCTTCCCTCGCGCTCTGCAAGCCGGCGCGTCTGACTGCAGCTCCAAAGAGAGAGCTGATAAGGGGATGGACAGGCTCTGCCGGTGGGTACAGGGGGGCCCCCGCGGCACGCTCGATTCTGCCGCGGCGGCCCCGACAGCGGCAGCAAACAGGTTTCTTTTTTTTTTTAATTTTCCCTGGGCTTGGCTCCCGGCTGGGCTGGGCTGGGGTGGGGGGTGGGGGTTAGGAGTGGTGCTGGGCTGGCTGGGGGCTTAGGAGTGGTGATGGGCTGGGCTGGGCTGGGGGGGGGGGGTTAGGAGTGGTGATGGGCTGGGCGGGCTGGGGGGGGGTTAGGAGTGGTGATGGGCTGGGCTGGGCTGGGGGGGGGGTTTAGGAGTGGTGATGGGCTGGGCTGGGCTGGGCTGGGGGGGGGGGTTAGGAGTGGTGATTGGCTGGGCTGGGCTGGGGGGGTTAGGAGGCGTAGTGATGGGGCTGGGCTGGGGGGTGTTAGGAGTAGTTGATGGGCTGGGGGTGGGGGGGTTAGGAGTGGTGATGGGCACTGGGCTGGGGGGTTAGGAGTGGTGATGGGACACTGGGCTGGCTGGGGGGGGGTTAGGGGTGTGATGGGCACTGGGCTGGCTGGGGGGCGTTAGGAGTGGTGATGGGCGCTGGGTGGGGGGGTAGGAGTGGTGATGGGCACTGGGGGGGGGGTTAGGAGTGTTGACGGATAGGCGCTGGGGGGGGGCTTAAAACTAAAAATTGAGTGATGCGGGGGATTAGGACTGGGAGTGGGCTGATGGGGAGGTTAGGACTGGAAATGGGCTGGTGGGATTAGGACTGGGAGTGAAGCTATGGGGGGCTAGGACTGGTAATGGGTTGGGGGGTGCTAGGACTGGAATGGGCTGAGTGGAAGGGGGCTTGAACTGCAAATAGCTGTTGGGGATGGGGCTTGGAATGGCAAATGGGCTGAGGGGAAGTGGGGGGCTTGAACTGCAAATGCTGATGGGGACGGGGCTTGGAATGGAAATGGGCTGAGGGGAAGTGGGGGCTTGAAGAAGGGAATGGCGATGCTGGGTGAGACTGGAACTAGAAGGGAGCTGATGTTGGGGGAGGATAGAATGGGATGGGGCTGGGAGAGTAAAATGGAGAGGGGAAAAATATTTGTGTAGGAGGGATGAAAAATCTACAATTGGCCAGTATTGGGAGAGTAATTGGGGGATTGAGGATGGAGGGGGTAAAATTTGTGTGGATGAAATAGGAATGAGGAAAGAGCAAAAGGAGAAAGATTAGTATGTTAAAGCAGATGTAGAGAGAGAGAGAATGGAAAAAAACTAGAAGAGAGAAGAGAAGGACAAATGGACAGCAGACGATGGAGAGTTAGCAGGAAAACATGAAGAAACCAGAAGAAAATGGCTGGACCAATTGCAACTGAAAAAAAAGCACAAAAGGTAGAAACGATATCTCTTTATTTTGAATTTATTAACTGGAGAATATGTCAGCTCTGGGAAATGTGCATCATTACATCTGCGCTTTGTTGGTACAAGAGGAAATTCCTATTTGACGTTGCCACTTGTTCTCTTTCCCAGTATTCACTGAAATGTATTGGTTTAATATTTGCAGTTTTGCCTTTTGATAGGTAGGGTATGGTGCTTTGTGAGTCCTGGTAATGCTGTCAGGATACGGGCGGGTTTGCTATGGGTTTCTAAATGGGCAGCGTTTGTAGTAGTTCCTAATGTGCCTGGCGGTTGGCACTGGATTATATTAATGTAGAAATCTTTTAGTCTTTCTTTATCCATACACTCAGTTAAGAGACATGTTTAATAAAAGTTAGTGTATGGTAACATTATGCAAATATTTATGCAAATAAGACACTTATGCAAATGACGTGCTGGCACTTTGAGGAAATTCTTTGGTTTTGTGCGGCAGTTTGGGCACTCGGGCTCAAAAAGGTTAGCCATCACTGAACTAGAATAACACTATTCAAACTATGTACAGGTCATCACAACATAATTGAGTTACCGGTATTATTTACAATAGAGATATAGCCATTTGTTTGTGTAAATCTTTGTCTGTAGGGTAAGGCAGAGTAGAGTAAGTGTCTTTCTTATGTTTAATCATTTGTTCTGTCTTGAGAAAACTGTGAATGTGTTTCTGTGATTGTATCGGAGAGTTTTTTTGTTGGTAGGGGATCTCAAAGTGTTTTGGGAAAAGGTATGTTTTTTAGTTCTTTTTTGAATTGGTGAAGGTCTTTTTATTTTGCGGAGGGTTAAAGGGATTTCGTTCCAGAGGGTAGGGGCAGCAAAGGAGAAGGCTCTATCACTTGTCGTTGCTCTGGTCCTTCTGAAATTAGTTTTTATGTTGAGGGAGTGGGTTGCGTTCTGTCTTCGTGTTCTAGTTTCTGATGGGGGTTTGTAATAGGGTAGATGAGTTGGAGGGGAGAGAGAGGAGTTATTGAGGAGTTTAAAGGCTAGTAAGGAGGATTTTATATTTATTTATTATTCGGCTGCTTATGGGGAGCCAATGAAGATCTAGTAGTATTGGGGTCACGTGGTCTGTTAGCTTAGCTTTTGTGACCATCTGGCACATATGTTTTGTGCCTCGTCTTTGGAGGGAGGTATATGCTTTTTAGGTGGTAGGCCATTTAGAATGCTATTGCAGTAGTCAAAGTGTGGGGGTGAATGAGAGGGTTGACCACTGATCTAAAGTCATGTGTGTTGAGTAGGGGTCTCAGGTGTTGTATTGTCTTGAGTTTATAGAATATCGTTTTTACTGTATGTTTTATGTGTGGGATCATGGTGAGTGAATGGTCCAGAATTATTCCAAGGTATTTTACCTCCTTTTTAATAAGTAATCCATTGTTACTTATTTTAAGGGAAGGAAGGAGGAGTTGAGTTAATTTAATTTAATAACGGCGCTTATATTCCACTTTTACAATCAACAGACGTACAAAGTGGAGTACAAAATAACTGCTTAAGAACATAAGATATGCCATCAAACCCAGTAAACCCTTGGTTCAGAACACAAAATCTAGGCTGGGTTGTTTTGAGAAGAGAAAAGATAAGAGTGGAGTGTAAGTGCTAAGACCTCCCAGTATACACCGGTCCCATTCAATGAACCCTGTAATTAAACTCCAAGAGTAGCAAGTGAAAGACTAACTCTTGGATTGGTGTGACCAGTGTCTGCCATACAGCAAAAAAGGACCACTGTGGGGACTACACACAGGCAGTGTGGTTTGATTACGGTACAAACCACATGGTGAAAAAAATACTTAGAGACTTTGTACCCAGGTGCTCATTGTTGATTACTTACCTCAGAAGGCCCACAATATTCAATTAGGAATCCAAAGGAAAAAAATACTGAACACCACAACAACAAGAACAAAAGAAAGAAAACTGAATCAGTGACAGGCAAAGCATCTGCGGTGAGGGCAGTGAGGAGAGACATTAGACTCCACTGAATCAGGATAACGAGCTTCATGATGAGAAGACAGGCATGGGTAAGGTGGTCACGACACAATCTGAATACTTTTGTAACCAGTCCTATATGTTGCTAGGAACCGCAGTGACAAGTTAGCTCCTAAGACCAGTTATTTCATTTCACATGCCAAGAAATCGTTTCCTATGAATCCGTGTAGGCTGAGAGACATTAAGAAACGTGAGTTACCTTTAAAGAAATGAATCCTTTCTATTGAAATTATAATGTCAGAATTAGATCTTTGTCAACCTGAAATTCCATTTCAGCCATTAACTGGGTTTAAAGAGGAGCCAGAAAGAAACTGAAAATATTCAAAGCTGCTCTTTCTACAAGATAATTCAGGCCTAGGCCTCACCATCCTCCTGTTTTTGTCCATAAGAAATATAATCTGGAGCACAGTAACATAAAGGCTTACATTACAGGTAGAGTTGAAGTTTCAGGTAATCTTACGACCTTAAATACTATCTAAATAAATCCCATTTTACCCTTTGCAATCTATAATTCTTTACAAAACAGTGAGCAAGTGCTATACGTTCTAGACTGTGCCCTTTTCTTTATAGGCTCCAGCCGGCATCAATAATGAAACTGCACAACTCAATAGCACGTGAAAGCATTCAATTTTTAGTAACAATAGCCGTGGTGGCAATTTACTCAGAATAACACATAAGAAAAGGGTTCCCGATTTATGCAACTGGCTTCACTTGCACTCTGCAAGATGTTCTGAGAGGCACCGCTATTATATACTCCAGCAAATCTTTGCATTAACAATGTCCCAATTCACTTTCCCGACTGTGCGGCTGCTGAAAAGCCCACAGTGATGGTTCAGGCTGTTGCTGCAGCTTGCTAATGAGGGCCTAGAGCTTCCAGCTCCCATAGCCGACTGCAGAAAGATTCTCCCGATTCACTGGTACCAGGCAACTTAAAGTCCTCACCGTGCATTCCTCCTTAATTACAAGCAGATAATAACTAAGCACTGCGCACAGCAGAGCAAAGCAGACCTCCTCCTGGCTTGGACAAGCAGGATCGACTGACTATCTACACATGCTTAGTGCTCAGCCTGCAATATTACAGCTGTTAAAGGTTGATGCAGTTATCTTCCATGTAGGCCATGTTGAAGCTCATCGCATGGTTTTCTAATGAAAGCCTAGAGCAGGAAATTTGCTCACCGATGCTGTAAACACACAGATGCACATTGGGCTGTGAGAAAGAAACACGCGCTAATATAGGAGAGCTTGCGCACATCCAGCATATTTTTCCAAGCAATAAAGGTACTGGTACTGAATACCACTGTGGACTCTCTCAAAAACAGCCCTGTGCACATCTATTGTACAAGACGGAAGTGCATACACAGGGATCTCACTGGCAGCAGCTATATCGGCACCTGCTTTACTCATGATGGGATGCTATCCAGCACATAGCAATATTAATATTTATCTGCAAAATAGCACTCCATAATATGCACGGATATTATTCACGTGCAACTCCGAAGCACCATGCACATTTCAGCGTTACGTGAGCACCATATCTGTAGAGATGATGGAATTTGTTTCTGCGCACAAATAATAATATTTCAAAAACTGCTCTGCACTGGAGAATATTCCGGCACATGCTACAGAAGAAGCAGACATAAACTCCTTGCTGACACTGAGTGGAGAACAATGAGCTATCCAAAGTAACAGCACAGAATGGGGGTAACCTGCACGGAGCGGCATTTACAATCCCAAGTAAAAGCATCTTACTGGGCAGACTGGGCGAGCCGTGCTGGTCTTTATCTGCCATCATTTACTTTGCCAATACGTTACTCTATGTCTCCTTAGACCTTGTGTTAAAACCCCAGTGTTGAGCGCAGCCTTCTGGACGTCTGAACTTGTCTGCATAGCTCATTGCTTCATCACCATTCATTAAAATAGATTTAAATGTGCCATACGCTGCTATCTGTATGAGGCTTTTTACATAGCTCATGTGTAAAACTTGTTCCTGCATGGGTCGCACACAAAATTGTGCGCTAAAAACCAAGTCAACTTCTGTGCAAAGCTTAGCCACTTCTCTGCATCAGCCTCTCAGCTTGCAGCCCTGTGTTGTTAATACTCTGCACTTATTAAGGCGGCTACACTGTGGATCAGTAGAATCTAATTTTAGAAAATTAGTCTCAGAGTTTTGCTCTCCAGCTTTTCCGAAGGGCTGATATAAATCCGAGTCATCTGGGATTTTTTGGTCTGCTATTTCTGTCTTTCCTTTCCAGCTCATTCGGAACCAGGGCTGGGATCTGGCACAGGAGTCTTCATTCACAACTACCCACGAATTCTTTCTGCTCCTAGTCTGGTTATTGAAACAATGATCCTGAGGCTGGCAGCCACATATCAGCTTTCCTGCCAGAGCTCTAAATCTGGCGGCCAGGTGTTACCCTGAACAATGATAATGACTCCGTCCTTCTTAGTGGCTCGGAACACTTCTTCCACAGCAGTACCATCTCCAGCCAACCTGAAGTGTGAACAGGGCTGGCCCTAACACTAGGCAGACTAAGCAGCCACCTACGGCGGCACCATTTTAGGGGCAGCACTTGGCAGGCACTGGTTCAGGTGCTGCAACAGTGGAGGAGAAAGTGTAGTTACTCGCCTGTAATAGGTGTTCTCTGGGAACAGCAGAAATCAGTCCTCACTTATGGGTGATGTCAGCACCGATGGAGCCCCTGCAGAGCATTTCCCCAGCTTTCAAAGAAAGCCTTTGGGAATGCTATCACGCATGCATGGTCCCCTTCCCACCCAAGGGTGCCATCTTGCTCAGTCAGATGACATAGCTAAGATAGCAATCAGACAAAAACAAAAAGGACGGCAACTCCAAGGGGAGGAGGGAGGGTTGTGAGGACTGATTCCTGCTGTTCTTGGAGAAAACCTGTTACAGGTGAGTAACTACGCTTTCTCCAGGAACAAGCAGGAAGTCAGTCCTCACATATGGAACTCCCTAGCTCCAGGCTGCCGAGGACTGAACCCGACAGTACCAACAGCAACCGGTTGGGTGCTGTGAGTTGCAAAAGGTGAGTCCCCGCTGAGAGACTCTGCAAGACCCTAGTATCCAGCAGCACTATCACTTTGGTAGCCTGATTGCAGAGGGTCGGAAGGCAGGAGTTGCCTACACTCCACGAACATTACACAGCACTGCCTGACCAAAAGCACTGTCCCTATGGGATTCACTTTCCAGGTAGTAGTGTGCTGCGAACATGTGAATGAATGACCAAGTGGCGGCTCTGCAAATTTCTGTCACCGGCACAGAATGGAGGTGGGCCACCAACATGGCCATTACCCTCATGTGATGCGCTGTGATCTGGTGCTCCAGGGAGAGGCCCACCCATTCATAGGCAAGGGCAATGCAGTCCTCCACCCAAGAGGATAGGGTATGCTTGGTTACAGGGAGCCCCAGTCTGTTGAGGTCATAGGACACGAAAAGCTGAGGTGCCTTGTGGTGGCCCTGGGTCCATTTTAGATAAATGGGCAGGGCCCATTTACAGTCCAGTGTGTGGAGTATCAGCTTCTCCCTACTGGCATGAGGCCGTGGGTAGAAGGTGGGGAGCACCACCTCCTGGTTGAAGTGAAACGGGGATACCACCTTCGGGAGGAATTTAGAGTGAGTGCAGAGCACTACCCTGTTCTTGAAGAACATGGTGTACGGAGGGTCCGCCACAAGCACTTGAAGCTTGCTGACTCTGCGAGCTGAAGTCAGGGCCACCAGAAAGACCACTTTCCAGGAATAGGTATCTGAGGTGGCAGGTGGCCAGTGACTTGAACGGTGGCCTAGTGAGCTGGGAGAGCACTACACTGAGGTCCCATTCTGTTGCTGGATAGTGGATGGGGGCTTGGAAAGCAGAAGGCCCCGTAGGAAATGGGAAACCAGGGTCTGGCTAGTTAAGGGATTTCCCCCCATTGGGTGGTGGTGAGCAGCTATGGCTATCAGATGTACCTGGACTGAGTTAGATTTCAGCCTTGTGCACGTCAGATGCACTAGGTATTGGAGTACCAACTGAACATGGCAGGAGAAAGGGTTCTTCTTCCTATCTGTGCACCACAGAGCAAACCTGCGTCATTTAAAGGCATAAGCCCTCCTTGTGGAGAGCTTTCTGGAGGCTAGCAGGATTTTCTCAACCTCTTGTGGTAGGTTGAACGGGGCTATGGCTACCCTCTCAGCAGCCAGGCAGTTAGAGTCAATGACCCCACATTGGGGTGCAGAAGGGAGCCCTCCTCGTGCATCAGGAGGTCAGGGGCTTAGCCCAGGGGTACTGGGAGTATCGCCACCAGTGAGAGCAGTAGTGGGAACCAGGGTTGCCAGGACCACCTGGGGGCAATCAGTATCACCGATGCTCTCTTGTTCTGAATTTTGAACAGAGTCTTGGCGACTAGGCGAGTCGGTGGGAATGCATACAGCAGTCCCTCAGACCATAAGATCAGGAACGCGTCTGCCGCTACCCTCTGTGGGTGCGGCTTCCTGGAGCAGAAGCGAGCCAGTTGCTCATTGTCAGGAGAGGCAAAGAGGTTCATCTCGGGCCAGCCCCAAAGACGGAAGAGCTTCTTCGCCACTGCAGGGTCGAGACGCCACTCGTGAGGGCGGAGGACTCTGCTGAGTCTGTCTGCCAGGTAGTTGTCCTGGCCCGGGAGGTAGACTGCTCACAGCAGCATGCCATTGTGCACTGCAAAGCCAAGGAGGGCTACAGCCTCCTGGCAAAGGCAGTATGAATCCGTGCCCCCCTGCTTGTTTATATAGAACATTGCGACCTGGTTGTTCATCTGGACCAGCACAGGTCTGTTCCACAGGAGGGGGTGGAACGCACATAGGGTGAGGGCTACTGCCTGGAGTTCCAGGTTGATCTGTAGTAGAGACTCCTCCCGGGACCAGCAACCCTGAGTGCTGTGAACTCCACAGAGAGCTCCACAGCCCTGGAGAGAGGCATCTGTGGTCGGGATACACTGTGGTGGAGGCACCTGGAAGGGCATCCCTGCCCTAAGGAAGCCCTCGTTCTGCCACCAGTCAGGGATCTCGCCAGCTGGTGGAAGACTCTGACCCTGTCCCGGAGTCAGCCCGTGGCCTGGATCCACTGAGAATGCAGGCACCACTGGGCTGTCTGCATGTACAGACGGGCTAGGGGTGTGACATGGACTGTGGAGGAGAAGGCGAGCCGGCACCATTGTGTGGTGCTGGACCTCCCCTGCCAGCTGTTTGAGGCGTTCTGCCCTGTCCTGAGGAAGGAGGGCTCTGGCCCGCATGGTGTCCAACTGAGCACCGACGAGAGAGATGTGATTAGTTGATGACAAACCCAAGGTGCTGTAGGAGGAGGATGGTACATTTTGTGCCCTGACTGGCCTCTGCAGCTGTGCTGCCCTTGATAAGCCAGTTGTCCAGATAGGGGAAGACAAACACCCCTTGTAGGCACAGATGGGCGGCTACCACTGCTAGACACTTTGTGAACACTCTTGGGGAGGAGGCCAAGCTGAAGAGAAGTACCCTGTATTGGTAATGGCCTCCCCTAACCATGAATCTCAAGTACTGCCGGTGAGATGGGTGGACCAGGATGTGGGTGTAGATATCCTTTAGTTCCAAGAAACAAAGCCAGTCTCCCTGGTGGAGGTAGGGCAGCAGTGTCCCAAGGGAGAGCATTTTGAACTTCTTCCTCACCAGGAACTTGTTCAGGTCTTGGAGGTGATGGGGAACAGGCTCTACCACCCTGTCCCTTAGTAGACCTGCTAGCTCTGAGAGCAAGAGGGCCTAGTGAAGGAGAGGTCACACTGGCTCTCCTGGAAAATACCCTGGAGGTAGTAATTGAAAGCGGAAGTGATAACCTTCCTTCACCACCCAGAGTGCCCATTGGTGTGAGGTGACCTCAGGCCATCTATGGGCAAATAGTGCCAAGCGACCCCCTGTGGGCTGGTGAGGGTTTCCCAGAGGGAGGGAGGTCCTGCCCTGGGAGTCAAAAGCTCTCACCAGGATGAGCTGGAGCTTGCGGCTTGGGAGCCTTTGGCTTCCTGGGTCTGTGTTCCTGGCCCTTGGGCTGGGGTTCCTGATGCTGCTGGCTTGGAAAGACCTGGTAGTGGTGACTCTGATGGAAAGGGCCCTTCTTCCTCGAAAGTTGGCCTTTCCCCTGAGGTTTTCTTATGGGGAAGGGTAGAGGTCTTCTTTGAGAGCCTCTGCCTGGTCACCACCTCGGACTTGTCGGCCATAGGTTTTCCAAATAGATTCTCCCCGTTTCAGGGGACATCCAGTAGTTTTTCCTGGACCCATTGCTCGAGGTCTGAGGTTTGCAGCCAGGCCTGGCACTGAGCACCGATGCCTGCGGCTCTTGCCCGGGCTGCAGCCTCAAACACATCGTAGGCAGCCTGGGGCTGGATCTTGGAATTGTCCTGGATGGTGCCTACCAAGGTCTGGAACCGTTGCAGGGATTCCCCGGCAAGCCCTGCTGAGAAGCCAGCGAGCTCCTGGATGAGGTTCTTAAGATACATCTCTATGTAGAGCTCATAGGTTTGTATCTGGCAGCCCAGCATGGACCCTTGGAAACACTTATGCCTCAGGGCATCGGGGGCCCTGGCCTCTCTACCTGGGGGTACAGAAGAATAAGTTTTCTGACTTTTGAGCTTTTACATCGAGGACTTCACCAACATGGAACTGTGGGGAAGTTGGGCCTTCTGGAAGCCTGGGCTTCTCTTGACATGGTAGATGGCGTTGAGGTGTCCGCTGACCACTGGTACCGAGGCCGGGGCCTCTCACATCCATAGGAGCAGCTGTTCGAGGATGATTTGCACTGGCACCGATAGATCCTCCTTCAGGGGAGACTCGTACTGGAGGATCTCCAACTCTTTGGTGTGCAGGTCTTCCTTGGACTTGGCGGGGACAGAGAAGCTCGGGCCATGTCCCGGACAAAATCGTGGAATGCCACATCCTCGGGTGGAGAATGGCATCGGAGTTCTGGGGGAGATGGCTCCGAGGGGATGTCTCAGTGGCGAGAGGTCTCGAGGGAGTCCTCAACGTTGGTCTCCCAGTCTGATTCTGAGGGCATTGAGGAGTCTGGGGCTCGGAGTTCCTGTTCCTCGAAGCCTGCATTGGGGAATCAAGACCCCCCCAACCGGTCTTGGGTTAGACTCCCAGAAACTAGCCAGGGAGGACTGGACACTCGAGGATCAGGACCGGGACCTTTATCCGTGCCAAGGGCTGGCCCGAGGCCAATAGTGCTCAGGGACTGGCTTGATGCCTGGGGACACCACTGCAGTCGGGAGCCTGGTTATCAGGGCAGATGATGCAGATGAACCTGACATGCTGCATGGTCAGGATAGCAGAGATACGCTGTTCCAGGACTGCCATTCTGGCCTTGATACCAGAAGGTTCTGCAACTTTTGGCACGGGCACCAAGTGTTTCGGGCCCGGCATCGATGCTCTGGCAAGCCTGTCCTCTATGAGGACCGTGGCCTCGGGGAACCTCACACTGTCACCTCTGGCCAAGGACTCTTTCCTAGAGACCTTAGGAGGGCACTGTTTGGAGTCACCCGAGTCCCGCCACGGGACCTTACTGGGTTTCCCTGGTGGAACCTTGACTGGCTTTGAGGATTTTTTTCTTTTTCTTGCCAGGGTCCAACATCTTTCCAGAGGAGCTGCCGCTGTGGAACTCCGAAGGCACCCGGGCCTCATGGGAGGTGCTCAGCTTTGGGCTCAGCATTGGGGAAGCTGGAACAGAGCCAGACTGCTGGAACATCTTCTCTTGCAACTCCAACTGTTTCTTGTTGGTCCGAGGGGTCATAGCCTGACACAGGTCGCAAGAGGTACTGTCGTGGTCTGGCCCAAGGCAGTGCAAGCAGCAGTCATGGGTGTCTGTGACAGGCAGAATTTGACTGCAACGATCACACTTTTTAAAGCCACCAGGTGACATGGTGAATCACACCCAGATGGGGTCAATGACCCCTAGGTGAAAAAGGGGAGTGAATGCCGGTCAAGGAGAGCATCGATGAAAAAAGAGAAAGGAGCCGAGAACAGCATCGTGGATGGCACCGGCTCGAGATGGGAAGAGGAACCGGTATGCAAACCAGGAACAACTCACTAAGAGAATGATTTTTAAGGAATTTTTCCGGGACATAGGACATGCGTCCGTTGGGCTCTGTGGAAAAAAGGAGTCTGAGCAAGATGGCACCCTTGGGCGGGAAGGGAACCATGCATGTGTGGTAGCATTCCCAAAGGCTTTCTTTGAAAGCTGTGGAAATGCTCCACGCGGGCTCCGTCAGTGCAGCCATCACCCATATGTGAGGACTGACTTCCTGCTTGTTCCTGGAGAAGCCAGAAACACAGAGAGGAGAGCTATGAGTCGAACAACACAGCCGGCAGCAGCTGCAATTCTCCCTCATTGTTGCTTGCTCCTACTCACGGTGACATAGCAAATGGTGGTAGATGAAGGACAGCATGGCCCAGCTAATCTGCACAGTAAGTTGTTTAGGGCTGTAACTGCTGCTCCATATGGTTTATGCCCCTCTATGCCTTTTTTGAAATGTAAAAGTCATTTAAGTTTTGCTTTGAGCAAGAATGTTCCTCTTCCTAGAGAGTGATCCTCTGTTTATCCCGTGCCTTCTGTCTCTATTTTTGTCCGTGCCATGTCCACTGGGACGGAATTCCAGGCATTCACCACTCTTTCTGTGAAAAAGCATTTCCTGATGTTGCTTTTAGGTTTGCCTTCTTGTAGCTTTATTTCATATCCTGCGGTTTTATAGCTTCCCTTCTTTGGAAAAGGTTTGCTCATTAATACCTTTCAAGTATTTAAATGTGTGTATCACAACGTCCTTCTTCCTCCTTTCCTCTAGGGTATACATAGTCAGATATTCAAGTCTGTTCTCATATGGCTTCTGGCGCAAACCCCGTACCATTTTGGTCACTTTCCGCTGAAGCTTTTTCATAGCCTTTGCAAGGTATGGCCTTCCAAATGGAACACAGTACCCCGTGAGGCTTCAGCAATAACCTGTACAGGGGCATTACCACCTCCTCCTTTCAGTTGCTTATGCCCCTGTCTGCACAACCTCAGGGCCGACCCGGCCACTAGGCAGACCCTGGTGGGCAGCACGGTATGATTTTTATAAAGCGATTGCTTTTTGTCACCACTTTGGTGCATATAGCAAGCCATGTGCTTTGGCATCTATGGCAGGAAAACCATTGCCTACAGCTCCTGTCCCCTACCGAGGCAACTTCCTGTCAGAGGGGGCAGGAGCACATGGCTATGAGCATGCATATGGGCATCAACGTGCATGGCCTGCCAGGGTGCCAAAGCTGTGGCACAACCAAGCATCCTTGCAATTTTAGCCACCACTTGGTTACATTGTTTTGCTACCTGGAGATCCTCAGATGCTATCAGCCTAAGGTTTCTCTCCTGATATGTGAACATCCATCCTCTCACCGCTTTTCACTTTACGTTAAAGGGCATATTTTAGATAAGATAGTGGAGATCAGATTGAGTCGTTGAGGTCAGTTCTGATGGTATTTAGGAGCAGCTTTGCTAAATGTGGAGCCACATCTAAAATGCATAGCTACGTGCGATGGGAGGGGCCGTTTCAGAAAGACACATGTGGGAGAAATTGAGAGGGAAAACCTGGGAACTGACGCGTGTAACTGCTAGCATTTCAGAACAAACGTGTTAAATGTTGAGTCCCACAGCGGTATCTTGGTCATTTAACAAACCTAGATGTGCAGATACTCTTAATTAATTACAGACCCCATTTCGAATTGGAGGAGGAAATAAAAATTGGGGCATTAAGGTGAAGGGTTGGCCAAAATGAGAACTTTTGAAATGCCTATTCTGGATGTGTCTGATTTCGGGCTTGCAGGTGCATTCCCTCTATGAAACGAGACTATACATGTAGAGTTTAGTCCTGCCCAGTACCTGCCCCTGACACGCTCCCATGCACTTTGGATGTGGTAGGGTCACACATATGTAAATCGGACCCTTTCCAAAATGGCCATTTACATGTACTGTAGCTGTGATTTGCAAACAGCGCTTCTAAAATAACGCTCTACATCTTAACCACTAAACGCTACCATCCTTCTAAATTTTATACATCATTTCTCATTTTGACAGCTCCTTTCAGGGTGTCCAGCCTGTTGCAAACCTTTGTCATCTGCAAAAAGGCAAACATTTCCTTCTAGACCTTCAGCAATATCACTCCCAAAGATATTGAACAGAATCAGCCCCAGGATCGATCCTTAAAGCATTCCACTACTCAGCTTGTTTTCTTCTGAGCAAATTCCATTTACCGCCATGCTCTGTCAGTCTACCAGTTTCTAATCCAGTTTATCACCTTGGGTCCTAACCCCAAAGTTAGTTCAAAGTGTTGACACCATAGGCAAGCCTGATACTCCCCCCCCCCTATGATTATTTAGCTGCATTCCAGAAGTTGCCACCTTCAGCAAATGCCTAGTTTTCCTAATGACTGGCCCGACCCTGGTCCTAGCTTGAGGCTACTCGGTTTATTCATGAACCTCCTATGAGGAACATCCAAGTAGGCCATGTCTAGCACAGACCTCTATCTAGTTCTCTGGTGACCCAGTAAAAGAAATCAATCAGATTCATCTGGCACGATCTACTTTTGGTACAACCATGTTGCCTTGAGTCTTGCAGTCCATGCTATCGTTTCAGTAGCGTCTCTATTATTTTTCCACCCACCGAGCTAAGGCTTACTGTAGTTTTCTACTATTTTCTTTTACCATTTTCTGTAAAGAGGGACCACATCAGCACTTCTCCAATCCTGTCTAAGGACCTATTAAACACATCCTTAACAGGACCCGCCAAAATCTCTCAGTATCACGAGATGTATCTCATCCAGCCCCATGGCTTTTTCCCAGTTTTTCAAGCTGTCCATAAACACTTTCTTCCATGAAAGATGTAACATCTACTCCATCCCCATATGTATCTTTGTCAGCCAACTGTGGTCCTTCTCTAGGATTTTCTTCCACGAATATGTAAAAAAGTGTTTGTTCAGCATTTCTGCTTTTTCCTCGTCCCTCTCTGCAAAATGGTCCTCAGCATCTTTCACTCTTACAATTCCACTATGATGATAGTATATAAGTATTGAAACCATGAATCTAAGATAGTGGTTGTGCCTTAAGCTAAGCTAACTACTAAACGTGGGCTAATTCCGTCGAGCTTGCTCCTATAAAGAATATGATGGATCAATCTAGCTCAAACTGCAACTATTGTAATCTTATAGAGAAACATAGTATCAGGCTACCAAGGTCTCAGTTTAAAACAACGCAGCGATCCTTCAGTTTGAGAAAAACGTTTTGTATAAAACTCCTGCTGTTGTTCACATCAATGACCTTATATCGGTGCCGTCTACTTGCTTCACTGTATATTTTTCATTTATTATGTTTTTCTCATTTCCTTTTCTTCTTTTTTAATATTTTAATGTCCACTTTTTTTCTGTTTATCTTAAAAAATGGTGCTTAGTGCCCAACTGTAAAGATCAGTTACTATACCACTCGACTATGCTGCAGTATCGTTTCTATTTTCTATTTTCCTCTTTTAGTCAATCTCAAAAAATGCATGCAGAATCGTGCTGATGATACTTCAAAGAATGGTAAAGTCCAATGTATTCAAAACGAAATTCGCACTTAACTTCCATGACCGAACTCCGGACTTCACATTTCTTCTAATAGGATCTTTCTCCACCATGTCTTCCACTGTTAGACCTCTAGTGGCTATATCGGAAGTATCATACTGCTTGAAATCACTCCCAACGCCAGTGATCTAAGGCGCCCAAGCGTTTCGTTGCAACAAGTTCTTCAGGGGAGAAAAAATTCCCCTGAAGAACTTGTTACAACGAAACGCTTGGGCGCCTTAGATCACTGGCGTTGGGAGTGATTTCAAGCAGTATGATACTTCCGATATAGCCACTAGAGGTCTAACAGTGGAAGACATGGTGGAGAAAGATCCTATTAGAAGAAATGTGAAGTCCGGAGTTCGGTCATGGAAGTTAAGTGCGAATTTCGTTTTGAATACATTGGACTTTACCATTCTTTGAAGTATCATCAGCACGATTCTGCATGCATTTTTTGAGATTGACTAAAAGAGGAAAATAGAAAATAGAAACGATACTGCAGCATAGTCGAGTGGTATAGTAACTGATCTTTACAGTTGGGCACTAAGCACCATTTTTTAAGATAAACAGAAAAAAAGTGGACATTAAAATATTAAAAAAGAAGAAAAGGAAATGAGAAAAACATAATAAATGAAAAATATACAGTGAAGCAAGTAGACGGCACCGATATAAGGTCATTGATGTGAACAGCAGAAGGAGTTTTATACAAAACTTTTTTCTCAAACTGAAGGATCGCTGCGTTGTTTTAAACTGAGACCTTGGTAGCCTGATACTAAGTTTCTCTATAAGATTCCAATAGTTGCAGTTTGAGCTAGATTAAGCTAAGCTAAGGCATGTGCGTAAAATAGCTGCCACAGCGAAGGAAAGAACAAACTATTGAGCATGTGCTAAATGGTGATGCAGTCATGGGTGTAGTTTGGTGGGGGGGAGGGGAGCAAGGGGGAGCATTATCCCCCAAATGACTTGCCCCAATGACTGCAACACTTTGCTCACAGAGATCTGATCTCTTGCAGGCAGAAGAGAAGGGCTTTCTTCTCTTCTGTCCACGGGGAATGGGATCCCTGCAAGCAGACAGCTTGCCTCTGGGCCGCAATCTCTGCCTCCCCCTTCTCTTCTGCCCACGGAGATCCCATTCCCCGCAGGCAGAAGAGAAGGGGATGGCTGCAGTCATATTTGGGGTGAGGTGAGGTAAAGACAGGGACAATTTAAAAGGGCAGTGGCCTATTTAGAAAAGGAGAATAGGGGAGAGAATTTTAGGGCAGGGGATGGGAGTGCTAGGATGGTTAGTGAAGGGGGGAGAGTCTGAAGGGTAACATAGAAAAATGACGACAGAAAAAGAACACTTGGCCTATCTAGTCTGTCCTTCCATATCAACAACTACAACAGTCCCCTTTTTTCCTTTAGAGATCCTCTGTGTTTGTCCCATGCTTTTTTGAATTCAGATACTGTCCTCATCTCTACCACCTCTACTGGGAGACTATTCCACGGATCCACCACTCTTTCCGTAAAGAAATATTTCCGCATATCACTCCTGAATCGATCCCTTTTCACCCTCATCCCATGTCCCTTCATAGCAGAACTTGCTTTCAATTGAAAGAGGCTCTCCCCCTGTACATTTATGCCACGGAGGTATTTAAACGTCTCAATCATATCACCTCTATCCCGCCTTTCCTCTAAGGTGTACATATTAAGATCCTTAAGTCTGTCCTCATATGCTTTATAATGAAGACCACTAACCATTTTAGTAGCCACCCTCTGTACTGACTCCATCCTGTTTATAGCCTTTTGAAGGTGCGGTCTCCAGAATTGCACACAATACTCCAAATGAGGTCGCACCAAAGACTTATACAGAGGCACTATCACCTCCTTTTTTCTGCTAGCCATTCCTCTCTGTATGCACCCAAGCATCCTTCTAGCTTTTGCTGTTGCCTTTTCTACCTGTTTAGCTACTTTAAGATCAGACACAACCACGCCTAGGTCCCGCTCTTCTTTAGTGGACAAAAGTACTTTACCCCCTATACTTTATTGCTCCCTTGGATTACTGCAGCCCAAATGCATGACCTTGCAATTTTTTTACATTAAATCCCAGCTGCCAAATTCTAGACCATTCTTCAAGCTTAGCTAGATCCCTTCTCATGTTATCTACATCTTCCTGGGTGTCTACTCTATTGCAGATTTTGGTATCATCCGTAAAGAGGCAAACCTTACCCTTCCGCTATATTACTAACAAAGATGTTGAAAAGAATCGGACCAAGGACAGATTCCTGGGGCACACCACTGGTAACTTCCTTCTCCTCAGAGTGAGCTCCATTTACCTGTACTCTCACGCCTCCCACTCAACCAATTTCTAACCCAATCAGTAACTTTAGGGTCCATCCCTAGGGTGCTCAGTTTGTTTAGTCGCCTGTGAGGAACGGTGTCAAAGACTTTAGTGAAATCTGAATATACCACATCTAGGGCTCTCCCTCGGTTCAACTCCCTGGTCACCCAGTCAAAGAAATCAATCAGATTTCTCTGACAAGACATGCCTCTGGTGATTCCATGCTGCCTCGGATCCTGTAATCCGCTGGACTCCAGAAACCTCACTATTTTCTCTTTCAGCAGTGTTTCTAATAATTTACTCACCACCAAAGTTAAACTAGCCGGCCTGTAGTTTTCAACCACTTCCTTACTTCCGCTTTTGTGTAAAGGCACTACATGAGCCTCTCTCCAGTACTTTGGCACCACTCCCGACTCCAACGAGGGATTGAAAAGGTCAGTCAGTGGAGCTGCCAGAACGTCCCCAAGTTCCCTCAGTATTCTAGGGTGTATCCCATCCGGTCCCATCGCTTTGTCTACTTTAAGTTGAGCTAGTTTCTCACGAACACAGTCTTCTGAAAATTGTTCAAGATGCACCTCACTTCTATTCCTGTTTGTGGGTGTTTTCTGAGGTCCTGCTCCTGGTTCTTCATCTGTGAACACAGAACTGAAATATTTGTTAAGCAATTCCGCTTTATCCTCATCAGCTTCTACATATTCCTCCCCTTCACCCTTGAGTCTGACAATACCACTTTTGACCTTCCTCTTCTCACTAACATATCTGAAAAATGTCTCCCCCCCCCCCCCCATTTTATTGCATTGGCTATTTCCTCCTCCTTTTGAATCTTTGCTTTCTTGATTACTTTGCTAACTTCTCTAAGTTTTTCCAAATATAGATGTCTGTCTTCCTCTCTCTGTGATCTCTTGTATTTCATGAAAGCCTCCCTCTTTTTCTTCACCTTTTTAGCTACTTCTTTCGAAAGCCATAGCAGTCTCCTTTTCCTTTTACCTTTATTTACTATTTTAACAAAAAGGTTGGTTGCTCTTAAAATATCCCCTTTCAGTTTTGCCCACTGTTTTTCTACATCCCCCAGCTGTTCCCATCCCGCTAATGACTCCCTGAGGTACTGGCCCATCTTGGCAAAGTTAGTTTTCCTAAAGTGTAAGACCCTCACTTTTGAATGAATTCTAACAACCCTAGTCCTAATACTCAACCACACCATCTGGTGATCACTGGATGCAAAATGATCTTCCACTGTAACATCAGAAACACTTTCACCATTGGTAAGCACCAAGTCCAGTATGGCCCCTTCACATGTGGGGTCTGTTACCAATTGCCTGAATAGTTCTCCCTGTAGAGAATTCAGGATCTCCTTACTTCTAGATGATACTGCAACAGAAATGTGCCAATCAACATCTGGCATATTGAAATCGCCTATCAGTAGCACTTCCCCATTCCTAGCAATGCTGCATATGTCTTCAATGTCTTCTCTGTCCACCTCTTCCTCTTGTGAGTGAGGTCTGTATATCATGCCAATGCAAATAGATTTCTCTTTCTCTCTTTCTAGTTTAACCCACAGTGCCTTCTCTCTCCCTTTTAAGCTCTGTAATTCCAAAGCTTGTCAGACGGCTGCCTGGGTGAGAATCTTCACAGTCTTGACAAGTGCATATATCTATATGATTTGCAAGGTATTGTGGGCAATGTAGTTCATTCACACCAGACACAGCTGCTGACAATAATTTAGTTGTGCTCTTGGGTAAAGCCAATAAGATTTTTATTTATGGGGTTATTTCTCCCAGCACAGATATGCTTGGTAGCACATAAATTAGGTTACTTGCTTTCAGTGTTAACTTGGAAAAACAAAGTCAAAATCAGGAAAACAACAAATGAAAAGCCACAAAGCAAGAAACAAACTGTTCTTTTCAATTTAACTTCTGATTACTTCCCACATAGATACAGAAGTGATTCTCTCCTAGCTCACAAGCAATTAGGTAAGGCTTAATTGCTAGCAGTCACCAGCTGAAACCCCTTAGCTGGCTTGCCTTCCACTGTGTGGGTCAAATCCTGCTTCAGGAGCTTTTCTGAGTAGATTAAAGAACAAATTTGTATTTCTTTGTGATGGTTGCTGTACTTTATAATAGAAAGTTACCAACGGAGTTTAGATAGAGAGCAGTCCATATAAACAGGATCCTCATCTGCTATTATTCCCCCTTGTTCAACAAGCATGGGTTCAATATCATGGATTGGCACAGATGAATCTCTCAATGGAGCATTTTCAGGAGAATACTTGTTTCCCTGCTGTCTTTCAAGGTTATAGCTAGGGCATAGATCAGTGTTCATACCTGAGCTTCCATTGCTGCTAGAGTTCCTCTCTATATAGCCTGGCCAGTATGTAGTCCAGTTCTTATGTCCAGCCTTCCAATCCAGATCCCTGGATACTGGATCTCTCTTCACATACTTTCTGGCACAGGTCTTAGGGTCCCTTCCACGTGCAGCCGTCTCCCTCACAGGTAGCCTCTGGTGATTCCTAGCTCTGCAGCACCATTCCTCTGGCTTTCCCCAGTCCAATGGTGTATGCTGGCCCTTGGAATACCTCCCAGTATACGTACTGCTTTGGACTCTTCTAGACCTCTCAAAGGCTGTTCTCTTCCTTCTTCCAAAGGCTCTGTTTCCCTCTCTGTCCGTCCGGTTTGGCTTCTGCTTCTGATGATCCTTCAGATGAAACTGATGATCAAACTCAAGCTGATTCTCAGGATACTGAGGACAATTCTCTGGATATCCAAGGTGATCATGAAGATGGTCAGCTGTAGAATAAACTCTACTCTTATTCTGCTTAGATGAGTGATCCTCCCTAACACAGCGCAGCTGTGCTGAATCAGGCCCTGCCCTTTGAGATGAGTGCTTAGGGATTACCTCATAGCCCTCCTGATTGAACACACGTTTCCCCACTTCAGCTCCTCTAATGGCTGTTGGAAACCTGGTGCATTCTGGGACTGGTAGTCTTTTATGGGAAAATTCTGTTTTCTTATTTCTACCAGAACTGACAGGTTGCTTGTTCAGAGTCACTTCACCTTTTCTATAGCTCCTTCCTGAGCTATGATAAGCTTCCTTATCACAAGCTTTAATATTATTTGTTACATATAGTGCCACTCCTCCTCCCCTTCTTCCTACCCTGTCCTTTCTGAATAAAGTATAGCCTGGTATAGTTACATCCCAGTCATGATTTTCTGTGAACCATGTTTCTGTAACTGCCACTAAATCCAGTCAGCCACTCCCACCAAAGCTTCAACATCAGGGATCTTATTTCCCATGCTATGGGCATTTATACACACCGCTTTCCATATGTTACCCCTTTTACCCATTTCCAAAAAGCTATTTAATGTTTCACTTACCTGGGGGCTTTCACTTACCTGGGGGCTTTCTTCACCCATCCCCAATCTAGCTTAAAGCCCTCTTCAGTAGATTAGCCAGTCTACTACTGAAGACGCATCAAGCTTTCTTGGACAGATGGATGCCATCTCTGCTCTGCAACCCTTGGAATAGCATCCCATGGTCCAGGAAACCAAAAATCTCTTGACGACATCATCCATGCAGCCATGTATTCATCTCCAGGATGCGAGCCTCTCTGCCTTGGCCTTTACCCTCAACAGGGAGGATTGAAGAGAACACCACCTGTGCACCTATCTGCTTTACCCTCTGTCCCAGAGCCATGACGTCACTTTTGATACGCTCAGAGGGATACCTGGCAGTATCATTTGTTCCGACATGGATTAGCAACATTGGGTAATAGTGGGCTTGATGAGTCTCGGCAAATTCTCTGTAACATCTCAGATTTTGGCACCTGGCAGACAGCATACCTCTCTGGACATCAACTCTGGTCGGCAGATGGATGCCTCAGTACCCCTCAGAAGAGAGTCACCAACCACCACTACCCTTTGCTTCCTTGTGGTCACCGATTCTGCAACTTTGGGGTACTTGAGCTCTGGTTCCTCCCTTTCCAGGGATGTTTTCACCTCCTCCACTTCCGGGGCTTCATAATGGTTCTTCAATTCAAGGGCTGGAGAAGTTGGATTGGTGATTCTGCAGGCCCTGGTGACTTGTGTCCAACCTTTGTCATTCTGTAGGCACCCATCTTCTCCTCTGCTGGAGAGCTTGGTTGTTTTAAGAAGCATCTCATCAATGTACTTCTCACTGTCTCGAATGCTCCTCAGCCTCGCCACCTCCTCTCTGAGTTCCTCCACTTGTTTCCTGAGAGCTTCAGCATGCAGGCACCCTGCACATGGAACCGGTCCTTCAACTGGCATTGGGAGCTCTGTCTGGACAGAGGCAGAAGCTGTAATGGAGGCAACAGTTTTGGCGATACGAACTTTTCCCAGCCATTGTTCTATTTGTGGAGCTTAGGTATCTTTGTTTGAAATGTAAAGCCCCTGTTAGGAATGCCTAACAGAGAAGGGGAGCCAGCAGGAGAGGGGCTGGAAGGGGAGGGAAGAGAACAAGGTGTTTCCAAAAGATGTATTCTCCTCACCCTAGAACATACACAAGCTCCCCATCCCCATCCCCATACCACACACTCACGCATATAGGCACCCCACCTCCGCATTACAGACATGCACACATACAAGCACCATACCTCCACATGTCAGACATACACACACAAGCACCTTACCTCCACACCACATACACACGCACACACCTACCTCCTCCACGACAGACACACATACATACAGGGACCATACCTCCATACCACACACACACAGGCATCTCACCTGCACATCACACACACACACAGGTAGCTCACCTCCGCACCACACAGAGAGCCTCCCCAGCTGTGCAGCTCC
Source organism: Ichthyophis bannanicus (assembly GCA_033557465.1). Taxonomy (NCBI): domain Eukaryota; kingdom Metazoa; phylum Chordata; class Amphibia; order Gymnophiona; family Ichthyophiidae; genus Ichthyophis; species Ichthyophis bannanicus. The sequence goes on along the minus strand of CM066035.1, from coordinate 919,386,900 downwards.
ACAATCCTACCCCCACAAAAGCGCCTACCACTACTTCCCATGCACAGACAGGCAGCATGAGAGACAATTGGGGGGGGGGAGGAGGATGGCGAGGAGTCACAAGCACTGGCTCCTCAGATGCCCACTCCAATATTTATGGTGCTGCTCTTTTTTGAGTAGGCTCCTTATTGTGTTAATTTTAGAAACTGGTTTCCTTATGATATGGTAGGTTTGCATTATATGTCTTTAGTGACTTTTGTAAGGTTTTGTGTTAGTTTGTGTTAGTTTACAGTCTGCCTGGTACTGGAGAGGCTGTTAATGAGATGGCTCTGGAATCAGATTTTTTTTCTTGTATGTTGGGTTCTTTGGTGAAATGTCCTAGTTCTGCTCTGCACCTACCGGTCCTAAGCCCAGCTGCAAAAGGAGGAGGGTAGTCACCCTGCCGTGGTGACCAGAACTGGGAAACCAAGGGAAACTAGGCAAGAAACTGCATGGCAATTCAAATAAACTCATTTGCTTATACTACTGCATCCAGGGCAACCGATGCGCCAGCATTGGGAACACAGGGTGCTGGTGAGAAGTGGGCTACTGGTCAAAGAATCAAATTTATGACACCAAAACTGGAAATTTGCATCACCACGAGGAATGTGCGAACTGGACACCATGTCGGACAAAATCAATTCATCGCCATGGAATTGTTGAAGTGCAAAATCTCGATTGCCGCAGTTTCCGAACTACGTCTCACTTGATCTGGAACACTGACCATCCAACTGCCAATGACTGATGAAACAATGATGCTATTCAACACTGGTGGCAAAAAATGAGAAGCTGGCATCGGCTTTATGGTGGACAGATGGGCTGCCAGAAGTGTAATTGCCTTCCAACCAATATCAGATCATCTGGCAGTTCTTACCATCGATGGCACAGTCAAGACCCATATTTTGTCACCTATGTTCCAACCGAGACCAGTCCGGATGCAGCCAAGGATAACTTCTACAACCAACTCCAACACACACTGGATTCAATCCTGCAGGCAGAGTTGATCATCCTGGAGGGAGATTTCAGTATGGATAGGACCAGATGGGAAGAAACGCTGGGCAGTTTTGGCCATGGTGAGAGTAATGACAATGGACTACATCTGCTGTCCTTCGCTGCGTCGAACAACCTGGTAATGGGAAACAGTCATTTTCAGCACACTTGCAAACACCAACCTACATGACGCAACCCATCTGGCAAAGATTCGGCCTTAGGACTACATACCGATCAGCTCCCGATTCTGATCGTCACTCAAAGATGTCCATGCAATGGGTGATCCTGATTGTGGATCCGACCACTACCTTGTCCTTGCCAAGGTACAGCTGCAATTACAATGGGCAAAGCACAAGGCACTTCTATCAGCCAAACTGAACTGGGTATGTCTGAGGGATCTGGCACTCAGACAAGAATTCCAAATCGCCCTATCCAACAAATTTGTTGCACTCGAACCATCGGATGATGTCGATGCAGAAGAAAAGCAGATATCGGAGTCCATTCTGAAATGTACGGCCCCTCTGTGTCCACCCAACCAACATCAGACACAGCCATGGATTTCAGACGAGTGTCTGACCTGGTGGATAAATGGAAATGAATCAAACATGTCTACTTTGAGCAGTACCGGCAACTGAACAAAGAGGTCAGACAGAAGATGAAGGCAGAACAAGAAGCCTACTGGAATGGTGTCATAGCCATCCTGGAAGAAGCAGCATCCAGGCACCAGAATCTGTATCAGACCCTCAGGAGACTGAGTGGTAAAACCAAGTGTACCAATGACAACATCAAGAAAGTAGATGGCACCTACGTGAGCTCCCCTGGTAAATGCCTGCAATGGTAAAGAATTCTTCCAAGAGCTATACAAACCATGATCTGCCCCAGGGAACACCACCACCAGAGGCACTACCCACTGACCTGCTGAAGAATCCATTCCTTGATAGTGAGCCAACAGTCGATGAAGTGAAGAGTGCGATAAGATCACTGAAGAACAGAAAGACGCTCGGAGTAGACCAAGTTCCTGCCAAAATGATCAAAGCTGGGGGAGACGTCCTATTGCAATGGCTTCACATCCTCCTACTATTCATCTGATGTATGGAATTAATTCCATCAGCATGGAAGAAAGCCATCATCGTGCCAATCCTGAAGGAAGGCAATAGTCGGGAATGCAAGAACTACCACACCATCGGCCTCCTTACAATCGTTGGCAAGATGTTCTTGAAGATCATACAATCAAGGCTGCAGAAACATCATGAACAGACCAGCTGAGAAGAACAAGCAGGATTTAGGAAACATTGGGGCTGCACTGATCAAATATTCACCATTCGTCAACTGGCGGAGGAAAAGATCAGGTGTGGAAAGCAAACCATCTTTCTCTTCATTGATTTCAGATCTGCATTTGACTATGTTTACTGGCCCGCCCTATGGAGGGCATTGGAGAATGAGCACATGCCATTGAAGATCATTCAACTTCTCCAAGCATCATACAATGGCTCAACCAGCGGTGTGCGGATCCGAAATTAATTATCCAAGGAATTTCCGATCCAAACTGGAGTCTGCCAGGGAGATGTCGCCTCACCCCTGCTTTTCAATATCGTGATCAATGCCATTATGAGGAGAACATTCGAGGACAGGTGTGGGGTCCAGTACGATGTGAACAACTTCCTGATTGACTCGATGTTTGCAGACAACAGTGTCATAATTGCTTACATGGATGCAGAGGCTACCGACCATCCTTTACTACATCGCCCGCATTGCCCAATGTTATGCCTAAGAATCAATGTGGACAAGACCAAAGTAATGACCACAGATGTTTCACAGGTCAATGTTCACCTCAATGGAACCAAATCAAGCAGATCCCAGAATTCAAATACCTAGGATCGCTGGTGCAGGAGAAGAAGATGGCATCCACCACCAATATCCACAGCAGGATTGGCCAGGCAACAGTAACATTCGCCTCACTCAAATGGGGCCTCTGGAAGAAGGCCACCAAGACCAAAATTTGCCTCTTCCGAACACTGATCCTGCCAATTCTTCTGTACGGATCAAAAACATGGACTCTGCTCAAACCTGTCATGAACAAGCTCAAGGTCTTTCAAATGCGATGCCCGAGACAGATTTTGGGTGTTTTGCTTTGTGATTGCTATCGAAACAAGACAATTTGGACAAGGTGCAACCCTCAGCCTTCAGTCGAAGAACAAATCCAAAAAAACAGACTGCGATGGTTTGGTCATGTTTGCAGAATGAACACCAGTTGGCTACCATACAAATTCCTCTGGCTAGAGTGACCTGTCCACTGGAGGGTTCAACGAGCAGCACCGAAGAAAATGTGGCTCAAACACATCGAGGAAGACCTAAGGAACCAACGACTGACCATCGACGAGGCCAGAAACATCGCCACCAATCGCCAAGTTTGGAAACTTATTGTGAACAACACACAGAATCCAGCAGCACCTACAGCAGTGTATTGGCTGAGAGGATGATCTGCTCCCCAAATGCCAGCTAAGGATTAAAGAAGAAGAAGAAGACCTACTGCTGGTGGAAGGGCTTCACTGAATGCAAAATAGATGTTCAAAGAGAAAAAGACAGAACCATAGCACAGTTTCTAACACCAAACTAAAATTAGTTATAATTTATTTTGATGTTAGAAACTGTGCTGTGGCTCTTGTTTTCTTTTTCTTCTTGTCCCTTGGCGTGTGAGCACCTTACATCTCCTCTGTTTTATGGAGAATATATATTTACAGGGGTCGGTATTTTTTCTAATCTTAGAGTGTCAGGTTAAATAATTAAAAAGCTACAGTTTTTGCTGCATTTTCATTATATAGCCTGGGAATATGTTGCTTTCCTTTTTTTTTTTTGGCAAAGCCACTGAATGAGAACCTCTGCTCCCTCTTTGAGTATCTTGGGGACACCACCTCATCTCTTGCCTTTTTGATATACTGGTTTCGTATCCATGTAGTACTTTTTTAAAGATAACCATAATGAATATGTACCTGATATGCAAATATGCAAATGATATCCAAATATGTCACTCACTCTTTGCCCCCCTCCAAATGAAGCCATCAAACTAGGCCCATGGATGCAATTGCCATATATGGGCATTGCACTTGTATTTCACTGTGATTGGCTAAGAGCCGAAATTGAGCCTTTCCATATATGGGGGATTAGGGGCATGAGCATGTGATGTAAGGGACAGTAGGGATTGGCGAGTATAATGATGACACTGTAAAGCTCATTCCCTATATAATCCCTTGTGTAGCTATATTCTGTCCTTGTTGTAATAAAAGAGCAACTGCTGCTTCAGGAATTTGGTGTCTTGCCTCTGAAATTCCAAATTTCCACAACGTCTAGCCTTCCTCCTTTCCACTCACCAACATATCTGAAACAAAATCTTTAAACTTTATCCATTTTTCCTCCTGCCCATGCTATTGCCTTCAGTTATTTCTCCCTTTGTCCCTTTGGGCTTTATCTGGAATTCTTTTCTGTGTCTCTCCTCTTGTGTTCTTCTGTGTTTTGTAGACGCTGCCTTTTTAGCCCCTTCTTTGGAGAACAGTATCGGTTTCCTTTTCCTCTTGCTTTTATTTACTTTCCTTACCTTTTTATAGGACCTTTCAGCTTGGCCCAGTGCCTTTCCACTTTCCTTATCTCTTCCCATTCTGCCAGCAATTCCTTAAGGTACTTTCACCATTTTACTGAAGTCAGCAGGTTTGAAATCCAGATCCTGAATGTAATGTAAGTCGCCTGAATGTAAGTGTGAGCTGAATACACATAAATAACACCTCGATGCAAACAGGCCAAAAGGAGATACAACAGAGTGGGGGAACTCCCTGGTGGTAGCCAGTCTGAGCTTGGAGTCCCATCGTTATCCAAGTCCATCAGTTGAGGAGGGCATAAAGACCATCTACACACTTATATCACAGAGAATGGTGCTGTAAAGCCCGAGAGGGATGGCTCTTTGCCATTTGAAAAAATAAGAAATCTCAAGCCAGAAAATAAAAGATACAGCTTCAGATATGAATTCTTTATTACCTGGAAATGCGGATCTGTTTCTCTAGCACTGCAGCACATGCAGAGTCTGGCTTCTTGTTTGAAAAGGAATGAACAAATGCAACAGATCAGGTCATTTTCAGTTCATTCCATCTACGCAAACTGAGTAGGCAAGAACCCTAAATGAACTGGCGGTATTATGGCCAATGAGGGCCAGGAAAACAGCATTTTTCTTTTTGCCTTGTCAGGGTGATGCTCACCAGCCCGTAGCGAGTGGAGACCAGACACTTGCAGCTGAAGCCAGAGGGGCTGCAGGGTTAAAATAGAAACAGCAGAAGGTGAACTGTCTCCCTGGAGTACCTCACTAGCCACCTTACGGCCTTCACTCAAGGGCACTCCCCATGCTGACACCAACTGAGTCACATCACTTGCAGACGTCTTGCACACTCAGTGGGCCTACACAGAATGCAAAGTGACTGGCTTTGCTATGGCGTCTACTGTCTCTCTTCTCTAATATTGGGTATGGTGTGTACAGTGTTTACATTAACAATAAAATCCATATATATTACACAGTATAAGGAAGGTGTTTCTTATTGAGTCATTTCAATGCTCATTAGAGGTAGGCATGGGATTGGTGGGAGAAGCAGAGGAGGAAAGGTAGTTGATCTTCTAGAGCAGGGGTTCCCAAACCTCTCCAGGGGCCTCCCCAGCCAGTCGGGCTTTCCAGATATCCACAATGAATTTTTAATTATTAATTGTGAACTGCTCTGTATGATGCACAAATGGTGGTATGTCAGTTCTGACTGCTAAACCTGGATATTAGAAACATGATGGATGCAAAAAGGCATAATAAAAACTTTTTCAAGTACATTCGTAGCAAAAAACCTGTGAGATAGTCAGTTGAACCACTGGATGATAGAGTGGTAAAAGGGATGCTAAGTGAAGACAAGGCCATAGCGGAGAGACTGAATGAATTCTTTGCTTCGGTCTTTACTGAAGAAGATGTAGGGAACTTACCCATACCTGAAATGGTATATAAAGGTCATGTATCGGAAGAATTAAAAGAAATATCCATAAACCTGGAAGATGTATTACAACTATTTGATAAATTGAAGAGAAGAAAATCACCTGGACCAGAAGGTATACATCGAGAGTGTTGAAAGAACTGAAACATGAGATTGCAAACCTACTATTAGTAATCTGTGAACTATCAATGAGATCATCTGTAGTACCAGATGACTGGAGAGTGGCCTATATAACTCCAATTTTTAAAAAGGGTTCCATGGATGATCTGGGAAATTACAGACTGGTGAGCTTGACGTCAGCACCAGGCAAAAAGGTAGAAACAATTATAAAGAATAAAATTACTGATCATGTAGATAGTCATGATTTAATGGAGAAAGCCAAGATGGATTTAGCCAAGCAAAATCTTATCTTACTAATCTATTATATTTTTTTAAAGGTGTGAATAAACAGGTAGACAAAAGTGAGCCAGTTGATATAATGTATCTGGATTTTCAGAAAGCCTTTGACGAGATCCCTCATGGCAAAATTAAAAGTCATAGGATAGGAGGCAGTGTACTATTGTGGATCAAAAAATTGTTAAAATACAGAAAGCAGAGAGTAGGGCTAAATGGCCAATTTTCTCAATGGAGAAAAGTAAATAGTGGAATACTGCAGGGTCCACTGCTTTTTAACATATTCCTAAATGACCTGTAAATGGGAACAACAAGTAAGGTGATCAAGTTTGCAGATGACACAAAATAATTCAAAGTTGCTAAAACACAAGAGGATTGTGAAAAATTGCAAGAGGACCTTGATAAATTGGAATACTGAATGTCCAAATGGCAGATGAAATTTAATGTGGATAAGTGCAAAGTTATGCACCTAGGAAAGAACAACCCCAACTACGGTTATACGATGCAAGGTACTACCTTAGAAACCACCACCCAGGAAAAATATTTAGGCATCATCGTGGATAACACATTGAAACCCTCTGCCCAGAGTGCAGCGGCGGCCAGCAAAGCAAATAGAATGCTAGGAATCATAAGGAAAGGAATGGAGAATAAAACAAAGGATATTATAATGCCTCTGTATCGTTCCATGGTGCGACCACATCTTGAATATTGTGTGCAATTCTGGTCACCGTATCTTAAAAAGGATATAGCAGAATTAGAAAAGGTACAGAGAAGAGCCACCAAAATGGTAAAGGGGATGGAAGGATACCCCTTTGAGAAGAGGCTTAAAAGGTTAGGGCTCTTCAACTTGGAAAAGAAATGGCTGAGGGGGGATATGATAGTGGTCTATAAATTAATGAATGGAGTGGATGGGTAAACGTAGATTGGTTGTTACTCTATCAAAAAGTAGAAAGAATAGAGGACATGCAATGAAGCTACAATGTAACCCATTTAAGACTGGAATTCATTACCAGAGAACGTAGTAAAAGCCATTTCTATAGCTGGGTTTAAAAAAGGCCGGACAAGTTCCTGGAGGAAAGGTCCATAAACCATTATTAAAAAGGACCTAGTAAATCCACTACATACCCATCTACCACTCTTTCCATAAAGAAATATTTCCACATCTTACTCCTGAGTCTATCCCCTTTCACCCTCATCCCATGTCCCCTCGTAGCAGAGCTTGCTTTCAATCGAGACTCTCCTCCTGTGCATTTATGTCCCAGAGGTATTTAAACATCTCTGTCATATCTCCTCTGTCACCCTTTCCTCTAAGGTGTACATATTAAGATCTTTAAGTCTGTCCTCAGATGCTTTATAATGAAGACCACTAACCATTTTAGTAACCAGGGGCGGCCCAAGGGGGGTGCGGGGCCATGTGCGGAGACTCGGTGCGGGGCCTCATTTGCATAAGTGGCCTTATTTGCATAAATATTTGCATAATATTACCATACACCAACTTTTAGTAAACATGTCTCTTAATGAGTGTATGGATAAAGAAAGACTAAAAGATTTCTACATTACTATAATCCAGTGCAAACTGCCAGGCACATTAGGAACTACTACAAACACTGCCCATTTAGAACCCATAGCAAACCCGCCATATCCTAACAGCACTACCAGGACTCAAAAAGCACCATACTCTACCTATCAAAAGGCAACACTGCAAATATTAAACCAATACATTTCAGAGAATACTGGGGAAAGAGAACAAGTGGCAATGTCTAATAGGAATTACATAAACAGAATACCTCAGCTCAGTTACACATGCAGAACATAGACCATCACCAAACAAGGAATCACAATTTAGAAACAGGAAGGCAATAATTAAACTGGGAACCCCAAAAGCCAAACTTGGAATGTACAACAACACTGTAGAAATAAAACTATAAATAAATTTCCTCTTGTATCAAACAAAGCGCAGACGTTAATGATGCACATTTCCCAGAGCTGACATATTCCAGTTAATAAATTCAAAATAAAGAGATATTTTTCTACCTTTTTTGCATTTTTTTCAGTTGCAATTGCTCCAGCCACTTTCTTCTGGTTTCTTCATGTTTTCTGCTAACTCTCCATCGTCTGCTGTCCATTTGTCCTTTCATCACTCTTCTAGTTTTTTTTCCATTCTCTCTCTCTACATCTGCTTTAACATACTAATCTTTCTCCTTTTGTTCTTTCCTCATTCCTATTTCATCCACTCAAATTTTACCCCTCCATCCTCAATCCCCACTTACTCTCCCAATACCAGGCCAATTGTAGATTTTTCATCCCTCCCACACAAAATATTTTTCCTCTCTCCATTTTACTCTCCCAGCCCCATCCCATTCTAATCCTTCCCCAACATCAGCTCCCTTCTAGTTCCAGCCTCACCCAGCATCCATTCCCTTCTAGTCCCTGCATCAGCCCATTTCCAGTCCTAGCCCCATCAGCCCATTTCCAGTCCTAGCTCCCCCATCCATTTCCAGTCCGAGTCCCTTCATCAGCTCATTTCCAATCCTAGCCCCCCATCAGCCCATTTCTAGTCATTTCCTAGCCCCATCATCAGCCCATGTCAAATCCTAGCTCCCCTCCACTCAGCCCAATTCCAGTCCAAGCCCCCCATGAGCCTACTTCCAGTTCTAGCCCCTCCATGAGTCCATTTCAATCCAAGCCCCCACCACAGCCCATTTCCAGTCTTAGCTCCCCCAACAGCCCATTTCCAGTCTTATCTTAGCTGCTCCATCAGCCCATTTCCAGTCCTAGCTCCCTTCCCTCACAGCCCATTTCCATTCCAAGCCCCCTCCCCATCAGCTATTTGCAGTTCAAGCCCCCCTTCCACTCAGCCCATTTCCATTCCAAGTCCCTATCCCCATCAGCTATTTGCCGTTCAAGCCTCCCCTTCCACTCAGCCCATTTCCAGTCCTAGCAACCCCCCAACCCATTACCAGTCCTAGCCCATCAACCCACTTCCAGTCCTAACCCCCCATCAGCCCACTTCCAGTCAGCCCCCCATAGCCCACTGCCAGTCCTAATCCCCCCCATCAGCCCATTACCAGTCCTAACCCCATCAGCCCACCTCAAGTCCTAACCCCTCCCCATCAGCCCATTTCCTGTCCTAGCCCCCCCATAGCCCATTATCAGTCCTAACCCCCCATAGCCCATTACCCATCCTAACCCCCCATAGCCCATTACCAGTCCTAACCCCCCATCACCCCATTTCCAGACAGCCCCCATCAGCCCACAGCCCATTACCAGTCTTAACCCCCCATAACCCATTACCAGTCCTAACCCCCCCCAACAGCCCACCTCAAGTCCTAACCGCTCCCCATCAGCCCATTTCCTGTCCTAACCCCCATCAACCCACAGCCCACCTCAAGTCACGTCCTAACCCCCTCCATAGCCCAGGCCATTACCAGTCCTAACCCCCCCACATCGGCTCAGGGAAATTTACAAAAAAAAAAAAAAAGCTGGCCGCTGCCACCGCGGCAGCATGGAGTGTCCCGCGGGGCCCACTCTGCCCGCTGAGCCCCTCTGCAAGGGCTTTCAGATTTGCGACGGGAGAGTGTCTCCCTCGCGTCACAGATGGGAAATTTCCCATTAGCCCCTGCGGGCTTAACAGAGACGCGAGGGAGACACTCTTCCTTCGTGAATCTGAAAGCCCTTGCAGAGGGGCTCAGCGGGCAGAGGGGGCCCCGCGGGACACTCCATGCTGCTGCGGCGGCAGCGGCCAGCTTTTTTTTTTTTTCAATTGAATTTTTAAAAAAGCAGAATGTTCTTTGCGCGGGGCCCCCTGAAACGCGGGGCCCTGTGCAAAAAACATTCTTGCTCAATGGACGGGCCGGCCCTGTTAGTAACCACCCTCTGTACCAACTCCAACCTTTTTTTATCCTTTTGAAAGTGTGGTCTCCAGAAGTGCACACAATACTCCAAATGAGGTTGCACCAGAGACTTATACACAGGCACTATCCTCCTTTTCTCTGCTGGCCATTCCTCTTCCTATGCACCCAAGCATCCTTCTAGCTTTCGCAGTCACCTTTTCTACCTGCTTAGCTACTTTAAGATCATCAGACACAATTACACCCAGGTCCTGGACAGAATTACTTCCCTCCACACACTGTATCACTTCCTTGGATTGTTACAGCTCAAATGTATGACCCTGCATTTTTTAGCATTAAATCTCAGCTGCCAAATTCCAGACCATTCTTCAAGTTTAGCTAGACCCCTCCTCATGTTATTTATTCCTTCCTGGGTGTCTACTCTATTGCAGATTTTGGTATCATCTGCAAACAGGTAACATAGTAACATAGTTTATGACGGCAGATAAAGACCAGTATGGTCCATCTAGTCTGCCCAGCGAGACAGTAAGAGTAGGTGCCCCTGCCGCTCCGTGCAGGTCAGCCTTCAGCATGCCTTTATTTAGGGGTGTACCCACCGCTCCATGTAGATCACCCCTATTTGTTGAGATATAAGAGAGTTATGATTATTCTGATTTTATCCTGTTGCTGTAAAGGGATGCACTGTGTCTGTCCCAAGCCACTTTGAATTTGCCCCTACCACTTCCATCTTGAGGGCATTCCAAGCATCCACCACCCTATCAGTGAAAAAGTATTTCCTGACATTGCCTTTCAGTTTTCCCCTTGCAAACAGTGGCTTTATATAGGGAATGAGCTTCACAGTGTTCATGTTATGTCCTCTAGTTTTACAGCTTCCCCATCTTTGGAAGAGGTTTGTTTGTTCGTTAATACTCTAAGTATTTAAAGGTCTGAATCATATCTCCCCTTTCCCTCTTCTCCAGGGTGTACATACGAGGTGTGACAAAAAAGAAAGAGATTGTGGCAGCCATGCCCATGACTCAATGCCAATTGGCTAACTGCTTATGTCACTGTGTTATGCAACATCTCGTCACTATTCTGCTATAATATTTTTCATCTCTCTCACTCTGTTTTTCTTTTTCAGGTTTTTTTGTAGCACACTGCTCCGTCTCTGTCACGCAAGCAAAGAATCAACTTGAAATTTCTGGTTAAGTTGGAGAAGAGCACAACTGAGTGTCTCTAACTTCTCCAAAAGGCTTATGGAGAAGATGCAATGTCAAGGCCGCGAGTCTTTGAGTGGCACAAATGCTTCAAGACTGGTCGCGAGGAGGTGGAGGATGACCCCAAGTCAGGACAGTCTTCCACAACAAAGACAGCTGAGAACATTGACAGAGTGAACCAACTGATGCGGAGTGATCGTAGATTGACGGTGAGGATGATAGCTGAGGAGCTCAGCCTGAACAGGGAGTCAGTGCGGACCATCTTGGTGCAGGAGCTGAGGATGCGGAAGATGTGCGCCAAGATGGTGTCCAAACCTTTATTGGATGACCAGAAGGAGCACCGGGTCAATGTTTGTGGAGACTTGCTAGAGAAGATTGGAGAAAGATCCAGAGATCGTTGGCTGAGTCATCACAGGAAATGAGACTTGGGTCTTCCAGTATGACCCTGAAATCAAGAGAGAGAGCCTGCGGTGGAAGACTCAACTGTCACCCAAACGCAAGAAGGCGCACATGTCCAAATCAAAGTCATGCTGATCGCATTCTTCGACCAGAAGGGAGTGGTCCATCATGAGTTTGTACGTGAGGGTCAGACAGTCAACCAGCACTTCTACCAGCAGGTCCTCAATAGCCTCCATGACCGGGTTCGGCGCAGCAGGTGGGCTCTGTGGAGAGACAAGTCGTGGCTGTTCCACCATGACAACTCACCCGCACACACCGCACTCAGTGTGAGGCAGTTCTTGGCCAACAAACAGATCACAGCTCTCGACTACCCTCCTTATTCCCCAGATCTCGCACTGTGCGACTTCTGGCTCTTCCCCAGACTGAAGTCTGTGCTCAAAGGAACTCATTTTGCCTCTGTAGAAGAGATCAAGGCCACTGTGATGAGGGAGCTGAGGGACCTCAAGGAGGAGGACTTTACCAAGTGTTTCTGTACGTGGCAGAAGCGAATGCAGACGTGCATTAACTGGGGGGGGGGGGGATTATTTTGAAGGGGACAATGCGTAATTTCTCTGTAGATTTTGTAATAAAACATTTCTGGGACAGTCTTGTTTCTTTTTTGTCACACCTCGTATTTAGGTCTTCAAGTCTCTTCTCATATGTCTTCTGACACAGGCTCCAAATCATTTTGGTCGCCTTCCTCTGAACCGTTTCCAGTCTTTTTATATCCTTTGAGAGATATGGTCTCCAAAACTGAACACAGTATTCCAAGTGAGGCCTCACCAACGACGTCTACAGTGGCTTTAGTATCTCTTCCTTTCTGCTGGTAATTCTCTCTGTATGCAACCCAGCATCCTTCTGGCTTTTGCCACCGCCTTGTCACACTGTTTTGCTACCTTGAGATCCTCTTAAACAGTCACTCCGAGGTCCTTCTCCTGGTCCGTGCACACCAACCTCTCGCCCCCTATCGCATACAATTCCCTTGGGTTTCTGCTTCCCAAGTGCATGACACTGCACTTCTTCACATTAAATCTTAACTGCCAAGCATTAGACCATTCTTCCAGCTTTTGTAGATCTTTCCTCATGTTATCCGCTCCCTCAGGGGAGTCCACTGTGTTGCAAATTTTTGTGTCATCTGCAAAAAAGACAAATTTTTCCATTCAGTCCTTCAGCAATATCACTTACAAATACATTGAACAGTACAGGTCCCAGAACCAAATCCTGGGGCACACCGCTAATCACCTTCCTTTCGTCCGAGTGAGTTCCGTTTACCATCACCTTCTGTCGTCTGTCAGTCAACCAATTTCTGATTCAGTTCACCACTTTGGGACCCATCTCCAAGTTGTTGAGTTTATTGATAAACCTTCTATGAGGAACAGTATCAAAGGCTTTGCTGAAATCTAGGTAGATCACATCTATTGCATGCCCTTGATCTAGTTCTTTGGTCACCCAGTCAAAGAACTCAGATTTGTTTGGCAAGATCGTCCTTTGGTAAAACCATGTTGCCTCAGATCATGGAACCTGTTGGTTACGAGAAAGTCCACTATTCGCTCTTTCAGGAGCGCCTCCATTACCTTTCCCGCCACTGAGGTAAGGCTCACGGGCCTGTAGTTTGTCACTTCTTCCCTGTCACCACTTTTGTAAAGAAGTACCACATCAGCCCTTTTCCGGTCCTGTGGAACTTCTCCTGTCTCCAAGGATTTATTAAAAACCTCCTTTAACGGCCCTGCAACAACCACTCGGAGCTCTTTCAGTATCGTGGGATGTATGCCATCTGGTCCCATGGCCTTGGCCACTTTCAGTTTTGCAAGCTGTTCTAAAACATCATCTTTTGTGAATGGTGTGGTATCTACTCCATTCCCATTTGTATACTTGTCAATCACAGGTGGACCTTCTCCAGGATTTTCTTTAGTAAAACCAGAGCAGAAGTATTTGTTTAGAATTTGCGCTTTTTCAATGTCACTTTCCACAAATCCGTTCCCAGCACTTTTGAGTCCTGCATTTCCGCCACTGATTTTTCTCCTCCCGAATATACCTGAAAAAGGTTTTGTCGCCACACTTCACATCTTTAGCCATCTTTTCTTCTGTCTTTGATTTTGCTATCCTTATTTCTCTTTTTCTCTTTTTTTAGTTTGATCTCGTATTCTTTTCTGTGTTCCCCTGTTTGCGAGCACACACACACACACACACACACACACACACACACTTGAATAGCAAATTCTCTACACTATAATTCATTGTATCCTAACCTTTTTGTAAATAACATCTGTAAATAGCAATGTCAGTTCGCTGCCTATTCCCTGTAAAAAGTTAGAAACTTCTGATCAAGACAATGATACAGTAGCATATAAAAGTATACACCTTGTAAATAGTTTTAACAATTTACTGTTCTGTTACATGTAAAAAGTTCAAAAAGTTCTTGTTCAATGTAATGTTATACGAACGTATACAAAACTGTTAAATTGTTCCATGTAAACCGCCCCTGATCTCTGGAAGGGGCGGTATAGAAGAAATAGATAAATAAAAATAAAATAAATAAAAAATAAATTTTGTGAAAGCTGTTTTTTGCCTTTATTTGTGCAGCCACTTCTTTGGAGAACCAAATAGGTTTCCTTTTCCTCTTGTTTTTATTTACTTTCCTTACATATGTATCTGTTGCCCCTTTTATTGCCACCTTTAGTTTAGCCCATTGCAATTCCACTTTCCTTATCCCCTCCCACCCTGCCAACTCCTCCTTCAGGCATTTGGCCATTTTACTGAAGTCAGCGTTTTTGAAGTTAAAGACTGAGCTTGCTACGATTGGACTCTGTCTTGGTTTTTATCTCAAACCGCACCTTGTGGTGATCGCTGCTGCTCATATGGGCACCCATTTGGATTTTCGACACCCTATCTCCGTTGGTGAGTACTAAATCCAGCATCGAGCTTTCCCTGGTCGCTTCCATCACCATTTGTCTAAGTAATGCATCTTGGAAGGCATCCACAATTTGTTTACTTCCTTCCAGTTTTGCAGAAGGAATACTCCAATCCACATCGGTTAGATTAAAGTCACCCAATATGATCAGTTCCCCTTTCATGGCTATCTTTGCAATATCAATCAATTCACTATCCATTTCTTTGGTTTGAGTTGGAGGCCTGTAGACTACAGCAGTATGGATGACAGTGCCATCTCCTCTCTCCAACACAATCCAGAGCGCTTCTTCTTTTCCCCACGTCCCCTGCATTTCAGCAGCTTTAATATTGCATTTGACATATAGGGCTACTCCGCCTCCTTTTCTACCATCTCTAGCTCTTCTAAATAGATTATAGCCAGCTATGGCTATATCCCATTCATGCGACTTGTTAAAAGCACATTTCTGTAATGGCCACAATGTCCAAGTCCTTTTCCACCATTAGAACTTCCAGGTCAGGAACCTTGTTGGCTAGACTTCAAGCATTTGTGCTCATTGCTTTCCAGCATTTGTTTATTGGCTTGCTTGTATTTTGCATGGATTTTGTTTTACATGCCTCTTCCCACTTGGCGTTGATGTGTCGGTTAATACTGTGGCTGTTTCCAATGTTATTATGTTTTAGCTGGGAGTGACGTCCCGAACTTGTTTGTTTCCATCCATCACCCCCTTTCTCTAGTTTAAATGTCTGTCCACATAATGCCTGAATTTTGCACTCAGGATCCTTTTCCCTGCAACAGAGAGATGTAGTCTAACACAGTATAGCCTCTTGTTGTTCCATCTATTTCCCCAGTTGCCTATATATCTTCTCCTTATTTGCACCAGGTTTGGAGCCATGTATTAAACTTGTTTATGAGATGTAGCCTTTCTGCCCACTTACCAAGAACAAGTAGAACTTCTGAGAATGCTATATTGTTAGCAGTGGGTTTGTGTTTCTCTCATAGAATCTGGAAGTCCTTCTGAATTGTAGAGGCACTGTTTCTAGCCAGGTCATTTGTACCCAGGTGGATGACAACATCAATTTTGGAGTGCTCTCTTTCTGCACTAACTATGGTGGCAATTTGGTTTGTATTCCTGCTGGCTGAAGAGCCTGGGAGGCATTTGACCATCTTCTCCCCTTTGAACTGTGTTCCCAGGTTGGTGCCTCTGATGATGGAATCCCCAAGTAGTGGTAGTTTCCTCTTTTTTGTCAGTTTCTTTATATACTGGGCATTATCAGTAGACTGGGCATTAACTTTCTCTTTTAAGGACACTTCAGTTTCCACTGAATGGGCACTTGAATTTCCCAAGGTAGAGAAGGCGTTATGCAGGGATATCTCTTGTTGGCAAGGGTGTCTCCTTGTTACAGGTCGCAACCTACCAAAGCCTACTGTGATCTATTTGTTCCTGGATTGTTTGATTCTTTGTGAGAGTGGTGGCGGATTTTTTCAATTTGTATTCTAGAGGAGGTGTGTTTAATTGCAGCTAGTTCTTCTCTTAATAGAATCAATTCTTTATGGATGACAGATAACTTGAGACACATAGGGCAAGCTCTTAGGCTCCAAATGATTCTTCTTTGAATGCAGGCACCACAACTATTGCACTGAATACACGACATGCTGATTAATATGGCTTATTAATATGGCTATAAAGCAGTTCTAGGACAAGGAGAAAAGGTGGGTGTTACACTGAATTGAAGGACAGATGTCAATTCATATGATGGACTATATAGGCAATGCAACCCTGGGGTGGGTGGGTGAGGAGTAGGGTGGGTGGGAATTAAAGCATCCCTAGCCATTAGACCTATGAAGGAAGGGCACACTCAAACCAAGACAATATAAACAGGTAATAACTGGAAAACTTATATAAAAAAAACACAGTAACATAGTAAGTGACGGCAGATAAAGACCAGCATGGTCCATCTAGTCTGCCCAGCAAGATGGCAAGAGTAGGTGCACCTGTCGCTCTGTGCAGGCCACCCCTCCTCATGTCTTTGTTTAGGGGTGAACCCACCACTCCATGTAGGACACCCCTATTTGTTGAGACATTAGATGGTTCAGAAGTTAGATGGTACCATTTATTTTGTTTTTATCCTGTTGCTGTAAACGGATCCACTGTGTTTGTCCCATGCTGTTTTGAATTCCATCACCGTGTTTGCCCCCACCACTTCCATCAGGAGGGCATTCAAAGCATCCACCATCCTTTCAGTGAAGAAATATTTCCTGACATTGCCTTTCAATTTACCACCTTGCAGCTTCATGTTATGCCCTCTAGTTTTACAGCTTCCCCGTCTTTGGAAGAGGTTTGTTCGTTCATCATTTCTCTCTAAGTATTTAAAGGTCTGAATCATATCTCCACTGTCCCTCCTCTCCTCCAAAGTGTACATATTTAGGTCTTCAAGTCTCTTCTCATAAGGCTTCTGATGCAGGCTCCAAATCATTTTGGTCGCCTTTCTCTGAACAGTTTTCAGTCTTTTTACATCTTTTGCAAGATATGGTGTCCAAAACTGAACACAGTATTCCAAGTGAGGCCTCACCAGTGACTTGTACAGTGGCATAAGTACCTCTTCCTTTCTGCTGGTAATCCCTCTTTGTATGCAGTCCAACATCCTCCTGGCTTTTGCCACCGCCTTGTCGCACTGTTTTGCCACCTTGAGATCATCAGAGATAATCATTCCAAGGTCTTTCTCCTGAACCATGCATACCAACTTCTCACCCCCTATCATGTACATTTCCCTTGGATTTCTGCTACCCAAGTGCATGACACTGCACTTTTTCACATTAAATCATAGTTGCCAAGCATTAGACCAGTTTTCCAACTTTGTAGATCTTTCCTCATGTTAACCACTCCCTCGGGGGAGTCCACTCTGTTGCAAATTTTTGTGTCATCTGCAAAAAGACAGACTTTTCCATTCAGTTCTTCAGCAATATCACTCACAAATATATTGAACAGTGCTGGGTCCAGGACCGAACCCTGGGGCACCCCGCTAATCACCTTCCTCTCATCCGAGTGAGCTCCATGTACCATCACCTTCTGTTGTCTGTCAGTCAACCAATTTCTAATCCAGTTTACTATCTTGGGACCCATTCCCAAGCTACTGAGTTTATTGACAAGCCTCCTATGAGGAACAGTATCAAAGGCTTTGCTGAAATCCAGATAGATGACATCCATTGCATGCACCAGATCTAGTTCCTTGGTCACCCAGTCAAAGAACTCAATCAGATTTGTTTGGCAAGACCGTCCTTGGGTAAAACCATGTTGCCTCGGATCTTGCAACCTGTTGGTTTTGAGAAAGTTCACTATTCGTTCTTTCAGGAGCGCCTCCATTACTTTTCCCGCCACCAAGGTAAGGCTCGCAGGCCTGTAGTTTGACACTTCTTCCCTGTCACCACTTTTGTGTAGAGGTACAACATTAGCCATTCTCCAGTCCTGAGGAAACCTCTCCTGTTTCCAAGGATCTGTTGAAGACATCCTTTAATGGTCCCGCAAGAACCTCTCTGAGCTCTTTCAGTATCCTGGGATGTATCCCATCCAGTCCCATGGCTTTGTCCACTTTCAGTTTAGCAAGTTGTTCTAACACCTCATCTTCTGTGAATGGTGTAGTATCTGCTTCATTCCTATTTTTATATTTGGGAGTCACAGCTGGTCCATCTCCAGGATCTTCTTTAGTAAAAACAGAGCAGAAGTATTTGATTAGCAATTTCGCTTTTTCAGTGTCACTTTCCACGAGTCCTTTCCCAGCACTTCTGAGTCCTGCAATTCCAACTCTGATCTTCTTCCTTTCCCGAATATACCTGAAGAAAGTTTTGTCACCACCCTTAACATCTTTAACCATCTTTTCCTCTGCCTTTGATTTTGCTATCCTTATTTCTCTATTTGACTCTTTGAGTTTGATCCTGTATTCATTTCTGTGTTCTTCTGTTTGCAAGCTTTTGAATTTTGCGAAAGCTGTGTTTTTTGCCTTTATTTGAACAGCCACCTCTTTGGAAAACCAAATAGGTTTCCTTCTCCTCTTTTTTTTTAATTTACTTTTCTTACATATACAGTCAAACCTCGGTTTTCATTTGCCCCGGTTTTCATACGTTTCGGTTTTCAACGTCTTTTCTGACTGAGATTTTGTCCCGGTTTTCATGCATTGCTTCGGTTTTCAACATCTTTTGACTGAGATTTTGTCCCGGTAGCAGGGAAGAAAAGCTGTCAACGTAAGCAGGAGATGTTGCATGAATGTGGGAGGCAGTTCTTTCTCTTGCAGGGTACGTCTGAAGCTATATCATTAAGATTTTCTGCCATTCTGAAGCATTGAGCAGATAATGTAAAGGTATTTTAATGGACTGAATTCAATGTGATTCCGAAGAGAGCTGGGCACAGCAGCTTGTCAGGGGTGGCTAAGGCCAGATGTTAACATACTGTACTGTACAGTACTGTACTTAGCTTGCTTTCAGTGATGTTAAATGTTCATTTATATCCATTTCATTAGTCATTTATATTTATTTCTCATTGTTTTCTGTATGTAAAAATATAGTTATTCTCTATAAAATGTATTTTTTGTGAATATTTTTGGGTGTCTGGAACGGATTAATTGGATTTACATTATTTCTTATGGGAAATATTGCTTCAGTTTTCATACGTTTCGGTTATAGTCAGACTTTTTCGAACGGATTAATCATGAAAACCGAGGTTTGACTGTATATCTGTTGCCCCTTTTATTGCTGCCTTTAGTTTAGCCCATTGCAATTCCACTTCCCTTATCTCCTTCCACCCCGTCATCTCCTCCTTTAAGTACTCGGCCATTTTATTGAAGTCAGTGTTTTTTGAAGTTAACACAGCCAAAATAATAACTGTAGAAACTTATCTTTGCAGCCCTTATACGACAGCCCATCTGCAATATCACTAACAAAGATGTTAAAAAGAATCGGATCAAGAACAGATCCCTGCAGCACACCACTGGTAACCTTCTTCTCCTCATGGTGAGCTCCATTTACCTGTACCCTTTGCCGCCTCCCACTCAATCAATTTCTAACCCCTTGGGCTAGTCGCTTAACCTTCCATTGCCTCAGAATAATCCAGTTTATCAATGACCCTATTTAATGTACATTACCAAGCTTAAGTTGCAATGTAATTTGACTAAATGATAAAAGCGGTATAAAAAAACCTGTTAAATAAAATAAATAAATAAATAACCCAATCCGTAACTTTAGGGTCCACCTCTAGGATGCTCAGCCTGTGTGGAATGGTGTCAAAGCCTTTACTGGAATCTAAGTACACCACATCTAGGGCTCTCCTTCAATCCAACTTCCTGGTCACCCAGTCAGAGTAATTATTTGGATTTGTCTGACAAGACCTGCCTATGGTAAACCCATGCTGCTTCGGATCCTGCAATCCATTAGACTCCAGAAACCTGACTATTTTTTAGTAGCATTTCCAGTAATTTACTCACCACAGACCTTCATCCTTACTTCCGCTTTTGTGTAAAGGGACCACATGTGCCTTTCTCCAGTCCTCTGGGACCACTCCCAACTCCAAAGAGGCATTGAAAAGGTCAGTCAGTGGAGCTGCTAGAATGTCCCCCAGTATTCTAGGGCGTATCCCATCTGGACCCATTGTATTATCTACTTTTAGTTTAGCTAGTTCCTCATGAACACAGTCTTCTGAAAATTCTTCAAGATGCCCCTCGCTTCTGTTCCTGTTTGTGGGTGTTTTCTGAGATCCTGCTCCTGGTTCTTCATCTGTGAACACAGAACAGAAATATTTGCTAAGCAATTCTGCTTTATCCTCCATCAGCTTCTACATATTCCTCCCCTTCACCCTTGAGTCTGACGATACCACTTTTGTCTTTCCTCCTCTCACTAGCATATCTGAAAAATGTCTTATCCCCCCATTTTATTGCATTGGCTATTTCTTCTTCTTTTTTGTATCTTTGCTTTCCTGACTACTTTGCTAGCTTCTCTAAGTTTTTCCAAATATAGATGCCTGTCTTCCTCTCTCTGTAATCTCTTGTATTTCCTGAATTTCTTCTTGTATTCAGAGTCAGCCAGCAACAGTGTAGTTTGCTTTCTTACTTTGGTGGGGGGGGGGGGGGAGATGCAAAGAGTAAGGAAGTCATACTGATAGTGGGAGCAGGGTTTTCGGATCACCATTAGTGATATGATATTCCTGGCCCCCATGCCTCCTTAAACTACCCCTATGCTGGCATGTATTGGGATACTGGCACTGAATATCCAGAATATGTTTAACTGTGATGGCTAACATTTAGAAAAAATGCTGAACGCTGCCATTACCAGTTGACCCCCTTGTGTTTTTAGAGTCTTCTAATGCTGATATTGCATAGAGAGATCAGACAGTTCCAGCAATGAAAGTGAAAAGTGAACATCGCACCAGCACAACTCTTGAAGCACCTTGGAAAATTCCAGTAATTCATCAAACTGCTGAGAGGATCAGTGAGGGGCCTTGAAGGGTTAGGTTTGGGGTGGTGGTGCATTAACTATGAAACGTAGGTGAGCACATTTACTAAAAAGCATGCCGGTAGCACATGATTGGGCTGTGAAACTAGCAAGGAGGCCTGCGTCAACTTTAGGGGGGCGTGTTTCTGCCCCCTGCCATCGGTATGTTGTAATGCGTGATACCACAAAAACTGGCACACACGTAGATGTAAGGCCATCCATTGAGGTGCTCGTAAGTGCACCCTTGCTAACAGCAACCTTTACGGTTACTATGTGCCCAAAATACCCACGCTAACCACAATGCACCATCAACACATTCCAACCATAACCCATCCAGTCCACGCCCAATTGTGCACTACCCTGTCAGCGTGGGAGGTTTAGCATGGAGCTGCATACTAAGGTTTAGTGCAGTGTGCTTACCGGATGCTCAACCCCAAGCTAATGATTAGCACGGTTTAGTAAACATGCCCGATAGTTTTAGCCTGCTGAGTGTTGTGGTGAGGAAACCACGGCTGATTATAGAAATGCACAGGAAAAAAGGTCCTGTCACTTTAATTCAGGTTGTATCAAAGGTTTCCCCGGTAACCAGGAGTCTGTGACTCAGAAGCTAGTCATCCCTAAGCCCCGCCCACAGCAGCACGTCAGAGAGAAGCTTGTCCCTAGTCACATGTGCTGGGAGCAGGGTGTGCCTCAAAGGGAAGGAAAGTTTAAAAAGCTGCTTCACAGAACAGAAGTTAGTTCAGAGGAGAGCCTAATCCATGGTCCACGGAGTTCACGAGGTTCAAAGAGTTCAGAAGAGGGGCCAACACGGAGTCCAGGAGGCAGAGCAAGTAAGAGAGTGTTTGCAGAGCCTGAGAGACAGAGTGTGAGAAATACTATTTGCTGTGAAGAGGAGATTGATGAAAGATTGCCAGACACAGCTGGGAATGAGAGGCTGCTGTCAGCAAACGGAAGGTCTGCACTTGAAGAAAAGCATGACTGGTTTGCAGGACGGAGGGAATCCCTAAATACCTCAGAACCAAGGCAAGTCTGTCCTTCCCAATGCCTACAGAGGAAAAGCCCCAGAGAATTACCCATAGGAGAGAAAGCTAAGTTTAAGCATAGCCAGAATCCCAGGGAAAAGAGAGACAGCTGGTCTAATCAGCACGTAGCTCAGCTAACAGACGAGTTGCTGCAGAAGCAGACTTTACTGAGAAGGCTAAGTGATTTAATAAAGAAGGAAAATAATCAGCTCTCTGTGCAGATACCTTATGCCATAAGTGAGGGTGATAGAGAGGAAGAAATGGACACAACGAATGTGGATAATAGCATTTTGGATTGTCAGTGTACTATGTGTTTTACCTCTGACGGTGAAGAATCCTAGAAAAGCCATTATAGCTATGCCATGCTCAGGAAGCACGTTAATTTGTGAAGACGTCACAAACTGCAAGAAACAGCTGACTGTGCTGACAAAGTGAAAAGCTAAGTTACATGTTTAAGGAACATTTAAAAGTTTTGTTTTGGACAACAAGAAGTTGTTCCTGTCTAAGAAGAAAGCATTTATCTGTTTAAAGTTCTGAAAGTGCCAATTTGATTTCTCAAGCAAAGTGATGCCTATTTCTGTTGGAAGTTATATTGCAAAGCATAATTTGTTCCTGTTGTTTTGAAGCAATACCGTGGATTAAAAATCCTTTCCATACTTTATGCCTCACGCCTCCTGTGTATGAAGAAACCCTGATTACATTAAAAGAAATATTCTCTGTCTTGTGCCTAAACCCTCGGATCACAACTCCTTTGCTTTAGGATAAACTACGATTCCCATCAGCCCTTCTGGCAGCCATTACAGGGAGTCTTGTCTTAAGGCTAAAAGGCGACCTCACCTGCTGCCAGTCATCTACCTGGCCAGGAGGGGGCGACAGTGTCCATAGGAGGCATTAAAAATTTCACCCCCGGTCCACCACAGCATCTGATTAACCACTTACTCATTAGAATCCCTAAGCCACTTGGGAAATACACCGGAGGAAATGGTAACACATGTTCCAGTTTCTTATTCTATTCTAAAGAGTACATTTTTGGTCCTCAAGTTTCTCTCAAGGGAGCACCACAAATTATCATTGGCAGTAGTGCTCGCAGGCGGCCAAGGTACAGTGTAAATACTGGCAGCATGGCATGAGAGACTCTTGAAGAAATTAAAATTGAAAGCGTAGGAGACTGTGGGCTGGTAACTGGCTAAAACAGCGGCATCTCCTCCCAGTCATCAAGGGCTGCTAATGAATCAGGTTTTCAGGACATACCTGATGAATATGCATGAGAGAGATTTGCCTACAGTGGAAGTAGTAGGCATGCAAATCTCTCTCATGCATTTTCGTTATGAATAGCTTGAAAACCTAGCCTGTTGGCAACCCGCAAGGATGGAGTGAATACCACTGAGCCAAAAGACAGGAAATAAAGTAGGACTAAATGGTCGGTTTGCTCAATGGAGAAGGGTAAAAACAGCAGTATCCCAGGGATCTGTACTGGGGCTGGGGCTTCTTAACTTATTTATAAATGATCTGGAAAAGGGTTCTACCAATAAAATGATTAAGTTTGCAGATGATACAAATATGTTCAAAGTTATTAAATCACAAGGGATTGTGAGGAGTGACAGGAGGACCTGGAAAAACTGTCAGACTGAGTGTCTGAACGGCAGATGAACTTTAATGTGGACAAGTATAACATGATGTTCATAGGAAACAAATCCAGCCCTAATTATATGCATATGATAGTATATGATGCTGGATTCCAGGGGCGACCTGTGAAGGATGCAGGGTTCCATTTGCACAAGTCAAGACGGGCCGAAGAGCAGGGTCACATGCAAAAACCCAGTCGCTTATTGGTTGCACTGGCCCTGCTGGGTTCCATATTAGAAGTCACCACCTAGAAAAAGGATCTTGGATTCGCTGTGGACAATCCATTGAATTCCTCAGCTAAGTATGTGACAGCAGTAAAAAAAAAACAAAAGCAAATAAAATTTTAGGAAATGTGTGAAATGTAATGGACAATAAAATGGAGTTTATAAGATCCATGGTGTATTGATATAATATTCCCTTACTGATCCATGGTGCAACCCCACCATGGGTACTGGGTGCAGCGCTGGTGGCTTCATCTAAATATAACCGAACTAGAAAAGATGCAGAGGAGGGTGACAAAAATGCTGAAGAGGCTGGAACAGCACCGCTATGAAGAAAGGTCGGGCTTTCCAGCTTCGAGATGAGATGGCCGAGAGGAGATACGATGGAGGTCTATGAAATCATAAGTGAGGCGAAAGGAGTAAATAGGGGACCCTTTCAAACAAGACTACGACCAAGGGGTACTGTATGAAACTCGTAGACATCACAGTTAAAACAAATTGGGGAAAGTATTTTTGACCCGGTGAAAAGCGGTATATAAATACAGCTAAATAAATAAATAAATAATATATTAATCGCTCATTATACAATTAAGCTATGGAAATTGCCAGAAGAAGATGTGATCGAGGCAATTAGTATAACTGAGTATAGAAAACGTTTTAGAGGAAAAGTTTAGAAGCCTACATTTTTCTCTGGGTGCGAGCAATAAAGAACGGATCTGCTCCTCGGGGGTCCTGCTGAGTATTTTTCGCACGGGCAGAGGCAGGATGCTGGGCTTGATAGGTCATTAGTCTTACCCAGGATGGTACATCTTATGTTTTCTGCTAAGTCAGGATGGACAGGGATTTTCCAGATCCCATGTAGGACACAATTTACACCAGATTCCCTCTACCAATTTCCCATGGGCTGTAACAAAGCATTTCCAAGTTACAAAACATATTTCCTTAATTAGGACTGGGGTTTTTTGGGGGGTGGGGGGTGGTGGGGGGGTACTCGGTGCTACTGAGTAGTGGCGCTTTTTGCATTGCCTGTTAAAAATGACCCATGATCCTCATGTATTAATGAAAGAGCGCTGCATGGGAATACCAGCACTTTTTTTGCAAGAGAAAATGCATTGCTTTTCATCCCCCTTCCTCATTCTCCAGCTGAACAAGATCCAACTCTTTACCCTCTACGGTCATTCTACTTTTGCCATTTCCGTTCTTCAGCCTCCTCCTCCCTAAACCCAGTATTTATATCAAACACCTGGCAAATCCGCACCAACGTCCTCTGAAAAAACAGCCATTCCTTCCCACAGTTCCTGGGAAAACGCCATGCTTAATTTCCTTACAATCGGAGACCGTTCCTGCGCCTCATCCTTAACAAAAAGTCTTTTTAAGCAGCTTAGCCTTATGGTCCCTTTTAGTTTCTCTTTCTTTCTCATCTCCCTTTTCACCCTCCTTAGACTGGAAACCCTTCGGGGACAGGGAAATGCCTAGTGCACCTGAATGTATCTCACCTTAAACAACTGCTGGAAAGGCATGGGGTAAATAAACCGTTATTAAAGAGGACCCGGGAAATCCACTGCTTGCCTCAAAACAAGCATCGTGGAACCTGTGCGTCTTTTTGGGAAACTGCCAGGTGCTTGTGACCTGGATTGGCCACTGTTGGAAACCGGATATTGGGCTTGATGGACCTTGGTCTGACCCAGTCTGGCATCTCTTATGTTCTAAATTAATAAAAGTATTCTTAGCTCAATTCAGAACCGTGGGGCAGGCTTCTTTGCTGCAACATGAATCTTATGGACAGGGTCTATAGCATTTATGACTTCATACATTTCCTGAATGCATAAATCCAACAGTCCCATCACCCCAGTGGACTCTACACTACTGATATAGGTAAGTCAGTAAGTCTGACCTTTCGTAATGCACGCTTGAAAAAGGAAGAGCTTTCTTGAGACTTTAAAGATGATCTCATTGTTACCATTTAGAAAGCAAAATTGACAGGGCTTTGAATAATAAGCATGATATCACACTGTTATCAGTGGCCAGAAAGATCCTATCCAAAATGTTTCTGAACAGACTGAAACGCATGGTGAGAAGTCCATGTGCTTTCTCTGCGAGGAGATCAACTCGTAAAATGATTTTCTCGATGAGACAATTAGAGGAAAGGACCATTAAAGGCTCTGAGTACTTGCTGACCTTTCCCAGGTCTGTGATATCGTGGATGGAGAAATAGTATGTGCTCTGCTTAAACATCGTGCAAGCAATTTGTTGAAGTAACACAAGAGTTTCACAGTGAAAGATCCGGCAGAGTTTCTGTGTCAGAAATGTTCAGACTCCTTTCATATATGTCACGGGGTGAGTCTTTACTCCCACACCTAATAGCATATTCTTAGCTGCCAGTCTTACTGCACTGTCAAAAAACCTCCGTTCAGGAGTCTACATTCACACCAGATAAATCCCGTGCCTTGCGGAAATCTGCATCAGAGAAGATTTAACACTAGCCGCCTGCTCACTTAGAATGTCATTTATTCATGGCTAGAGCACAGCAGGGCTTAATTTCTGGGGGAATGGCCTGGCATGCAGTTTGGCCATCTTTGCAAAGACCAGATCCAGAGCAGAGCCAGGTGGTGGGCCCGGAACAGAGCCGTTGACTATTCCCTAATCCAGACCCTCTCTTCCTCCTGACGCTCGTACCCCTGGCCTGGATCCACCCTCACATTTGCCTCCACACAGGAACGGTGCAAGGACTGCAGGTGCCCTAGGCAGTTCCTCCATCCTGCCATCCACATGGGACCCCCCCTGCCCCCATTACCATTGCTGCTGCTTCTCTCCGAGGCCTGTAGGGGCAGCGATGGCTCCCAAACCACAACGCAGTGCTTACCAATACGCTCTGGCGCTGTAGGAAAACAATTTGGTCTAAGGGTAAATCTGAATAAATCTGAACTTCTCTGCCATACTATAATTGTTGAAATGTAGGTAGAGGTGTTTTACTTGAAGATTCTGTCATTGGCTAAAGCATTAAGGGCTAGATTTAACACAAATTAATGTGAGATATTTACTGCAGGTCCCATTTTCTGCAGTGGACCTATTTATTAATGATGCAAGTTTACATTGTTATCTCACAGAGGTACAGAAAGCAGCAACCAAAATGGTACAGAGGATGGAGCGATACCCCTATGAGGAAAGGCTTAAAAGGTTAGGGTACCAATTTGGAAAAAAGACGGCTGAGGGGAGATATGATAGAGGTCTATAAAATAACAAATGGAGTGGAACAGGTAAACGTAGATTGTTTTTTTACTCCTTCAAAAAGTAGAAAGACTAGGGGACACGCAATGCAGCTACAGTGTAGCACATATAAGACTAATTGGAGAAAATATTTTTTCACTCAACTTGTAATCAAACTCTGGAATTCGTTATTGGAGGATGTAGCAAAAGCTGTTAGTGTAATTGGGTTTAAAAGAGGTTTGGACAAGTTCCTGGAGGAAAAGCCCTTAAACCATTATTAAAGTGGACCAGGGAAATGCACTGCTCACCCCTGAGATAAGCAATGTGGAATCTGTGTATCTTTTTGGGAATCTGACAGGTACTTGTCACCTGGTTGGCTGCTGTTGGAAACAGGACACTGCGCTCAATGGACCTTTGGTCTGACCCAGTGTGGCACATCTTATGTTCCTATGTAATTATGGTCCAAATTGCGTTAATTCCTTATATAGCTAGGAAGTACAGGTCCTAGTGATAGAGCTCCTGATGCAGACCTTGCAGATCCTATTCCATGGAACCAAGAACCGGAGCCGGAAGTTTTTGCATCAGCGCCAGCTTTTAGGAATTAGGTGTCATGACAAGAGCCCCAGACTCTTTCCGATATGGGGAAGAGCTGACATGCCCAGAGTCAAGGCACGAAACAGCTACACAGCCGAGATGGACATGTTGAGACACAGACTCATTTTGAAGTAAATATTCCTTTAATATTTAGGATTAATGTTAGGCATTTTTAAGCACCGCATGAAAAAAAAGTATATTTAAAAAATGATTTGGACTAATGATTATGATTTGGAACTACGAGAGGCAGTTGAAATATTTGCTTCTGAATGTTCCTGTAGTATGAAGGTCCAATAACATACATTTAGAGCCCGATATTCAGCGCTGGTGGCTAGCAGTGCTAAAGTAGTTGGCTGCTGGCGCTGAACTTTAAAACCGGATATTGAATGCCGGAACCAAATCTGGGCTCCGGCATTGAATATCCGGGTTGCCCAGATTGCTGCAAAGCTAACCAGGCAGCGACGATATTTTGTGTGGACAGCTGAGAGAGGGAATAATGCGCACATTTGTGAAAATGTCATATGAATATATGAATGCATTC
This sequence comes from Ichthyophis bannanicus, assembly GCA_033557465.1. NCBI lineage: Eukaryota > Metazoa > Chordata > Amphibia > Gymnophiona > Ichthyophiidae > Ichthyophis > Ichthyophis bannanicus. The sequence continues at coordinate 919,358,430 of CM066035.1, read as the reverse complement.
ATTTCTTCTCCAGACCTAAACCGAGCCAAAGTAACGGTTGCCAGGGGTGAGCGAGAAGGCTGACTGTCCTAGTCGCCATATCACCCTTTTGAATCCATCTCTGAATCTGCAAGCCAGAACGGGAAGGGAGAATGCTGAAATCACCTCTTGGTTGGGGGGGAGGGGGTGCAATTTCATTCAGTGACTGCCGTAGGCTACTCCTTTAAAGTGGAGTGGAGGAGTGGCCTAGTGGTTGGGGCAAGGTACTTCAGGCCGGAAGGTCAGGGGTTCAAATCCCACTAGAGCAGCGTTTTTCAACCACTGTGCCGCGGCACACTAGTGTGCCATGAGATATTGTCTGGTGTGCCGTGGGAAAAATTCCAATTTCATCCGTAACATGTGGCCTCGGCTCACAAATTAGGGTTGCCAACCGGCCGGTTTTCAGCCGGCCTGGCCGGTTTTTCCATGGCCAGGCCGGCTGCCGGCACAGTTGTAAAACCGGCCATTGAAAAGCCGGTTTTTTGCTCTGGCCGCAAGATCGGGAGCGGCCAGAGCAAAAAAACGGCTTTTGTGCCGAAGTCCGCGGCGCGAACGCGATTCCCTATAGCAGTGCAGCCGCTGGTTCTGCTTTGTACAGAGCAGCGGCTGCACTACACTTACATTAAAAAGTAAAGAGAAACTGTGTCAGGAGCCCTCCAATCATGCAGAGCCCGAGGAAGTGATGTCATGGGGGCGGGCTCCTCACAGGCTGTCTTTCCTTTTCAAATTAACTTTAGCTGCAATAAAGTTAATTTGAAAAGGAAAGACAGCCCATGAGGAGCCCGCCCCCATGACATCACTTCCTCGGGCTCTGCGATGACCGGAGGGCTCCTGACACAGTTTCTCTTTACTTTTCAATGTAAGTGTAGTGCAGCCGCTGCTCTGTACAAAGCAGAAGCAGCGGCTTGGGCAGAGGGGGGTGTGTGAGTGAACCAGCAAGGGGGGGGGGAGTGTGAGTGAACCAGCAAGGGGGGGGAGTGGGAGTGAACCAGCATGGGGGGGGGGAGGTTGAGTGAACCAGCAGTGGAGAGGGGGGGGGGGTGGTGTGAGTGAACCAGCAAAGGGGGGGGGGGGCGATGGTGTGAGTGAACCAGCAGGGGAGGGGGGTAAGTGCGTGAGTGACCCAGCAGGAGGGGTGAGTAAGTGACAGGAGGGTGGGTGAGTGAACCAGCAGTGGAGGGGGGGGGGTGGTGTGAGTGAACCAGCAGGGGAGGTGGGTTGGTGTGAACCAGCAGGGGAGGGGGGTTGGTGTGAGTGTTTGATTCCTATTCAAGAGAATTACTTTATATATAGTCAATATAGGCACAGAGGTAAATTTTTTTAACATTTTCTAATGGTGGTGTGCCTCATGATTTTTTTCATGAAAAAAGTGTGCCTTTGCACAAAAAAGGTTGAAAAACACTGCACTAGAGGACAGCAACCTTGGGCCGGAAGGACTGGGGTTTCTAGTCCCACAGGTGCTCCTTGTGGTCTTGAGCAAGCCACTTAACCTTCCATAGTCCATGTTCCCTGTAAAATAGTTATCTCCAAGTTATAATGCCCTGTTCAATGTAATTTCAGTTTGTTCAATGTAAACCGCACTGATGCAGAACAGCACGGTATATAAGAGAATATAAATAAAGCAGCTAAAAGGGTAATTTTCATACAGGTTAATTCACCTGGGTAGATTGGTTTATCTGCTTAAATGGCTTTGAAAATTCTCCTCTCCATTCCCTATTAAACAGATCACTTTACGTTTGTATTGTTTGTTCAGATTTCTTATTCCTGATCTAGTAATCCTATAGCTGACTTGATGTCCTAGGGGGTGGGGCCAGGAGACTACTACATTGGTTTTGTATTGCTGGAGCTTTTAAGTTTCTTGATAATTGTCTTCACTTTGCTGTATCCCAGATATTTTGGGAACGATTTATAGAGATGGCAAGGTGGTGCTGGGTTCTTGGCTAGGGTCTGACAGCAGAGATTGGGGGGGGGGGGAGAGTCTATATCACTATATTTCTCTCTGACCTCTAAGCTGCTTCGGGAATAATCAGTATTGAGATGCAGACGTGCACACACTGGACACGGACAATGAATGCAGCACACGTGTGAAGGGTGCAGGCGGAATCCTTAAGTATAATCAATGACATGGTAGCCTTGGGTTGAAGTTAAATTTGCCCAGGGGGTTTTCCCCTCTTATTTCTCTCATTGATGTTATGCAGGTTCAGACTTTACAAAGATGTAATAGTATCTTTCCATTTCTGTTAACTACGAGGTGTGATAAAAAGAAACGAGACTGTGGCAGCCACGCCCATGACTCAATGCCAATTGGCTAATCGCTTATGTCACTGTGTTGTGCAACATCTCGCCACTATTCGGCTATAATATTTTTCATGTCTATCACTCTGTTTTTCTTTTTCAGGTTTTTTTGTGGCACACTGCTCTATCGCTTTGTCACGCAACTGGAGGTGGCAGAAATATGGAGCAAAGAATCAACTTGAAATTTCTGGTTAAGTTGGAGAAGGGCCCAACTGAGTGTCTCCAATTTCTCTAAAAGACTTATGGAGAAGATGCAATGTCAAGGCCGCGAGCCTTCGAATGACACAAACTGGCCGCGAGAAGTTGGAGGATGACCCCAAGTCAGGACAGCCTTCCACGACAAAGACGGCTGAGAACACTAACAGAGTGAACCAGCTGGTGAGGAGTGATTGCAGATTGATGGTGCGGATGATAGCTGAGGAGATCAGCCTGAACAGGGAGTTAGTGCGGACCATCTTGGTGCAGGAGCTGAGGATGTGGAAGATGTGTGCCAAGATGGTGCCCAAGCTTTTATCGGACGACCAGAAGGAGCACCGGGTCAATGTTTGTTGAGACTTGCTAGAGAAGATTGGAGAAGATCCAGAGTTCGTTGGCTGAGTCATCACAGGAGACGAGACTTTGGGTCTTCCAATACGGCCCTGAAAGCAAGAGACAGAGCCTGCAGTGGAAGACTCGACTGTCACCCAGACCCAAGAAGGCAAAAAGGATCAAGGTCATGCTGATCACATTCTTTAACCAGAAGGGAGTGATCCATCATGAGTTTGTGCCTGAGGGTCAGACAGTCAAGCAGCACTTCTACCAGCAGGTCCTCAATCGCCTCCATGACCGGGTTCGGTGCAGCAGGCGGGCTCTGTGGAGAGACAAGTTGTGGTTACTCCACCATGACAACGTGCCCTCACACACGCTCAGTGTGAGGCAGTTCTTGGCCAACAAACAGATCACAGCTCTCGACCACCCTCCTTATTCCTCAGATCTCACACCATGTGACTTCTGGCTCTTCTCCAGGCTGAAGACTGTGCTCAAAGGAACTCATTTCGCCTCTGTAGAAGAGATCAAGGCCATTGTGACGAGGGAGCTGAGGGACCTCAAAGAGGAGGACTTTACTGAGTGCTTCCATACGTGGCAGAAGCGAATGCAGAAGTGCATTAACTCGGGGGGGAGGGGGGATTACTTTGAGGGGAACAATGCGTAATTTCTCTGTAGATTTTGTAATAAAACATTTATGGGACAGTCTTGTTTCTTTTTTGTCACACCTCGTATACTATCCAAGTACTTCTTGCGATTTGTGAACGGTAAATTTATAACAGGCTGCCTCTCTAGGAAGGTCACAAAGACACCTATTTTTAGCCTATTTGATAAGATCACATAGGCACCCACGCTGAAGCTGTGGATCTTAAGCACGAAAAATACCCATGTATTTTATAAAATACTCACCTGATTCACAATTCTGTCCGTGCTCCAGACATATTCTTCCCTTGAATCCTCCTACGTTAAGGTCACATACAAATATGCATTTAATTTTGAAACAATTTCCTAAGGGGCCTTTTACGAGCACGTACCGGCATACGTGAGCTATTTGCTGCAGGCCTCGTTTTACACATTGGAACCTATTTACTAATAAGGTGAGCTGGGGATCCAGGTTCAAATCCCACTATTGCATCTTGGGCACATCACTTAAAACTGCCTCGGGCACAAAGCCCCCGGGGATAGGACGATATCTACTGTACCTGAATGTTACTCAGCTCGAGCTTATTAAACCAGAATTTCCTCCCTTCCTCCAGCCTCCAGAGGGACTTCCTATGGCAGGAACTGATAGCTGTTTGGAGCCTGCAAGCCAGTGTGCAACCGAGTCTTTGCTTTCCCAGGTTTCCTGTAACGTGAGCGGGTCACGTTCATTGCACTATCAGTGAAACCAGAGGCTCTGCTTTGGCCTCCCAAGGCTGGTGATGTCAGACCCTAGTGAAAGCAGAATGAGTTCATGTTTGCAGCGACCAGCACTATACTGTACCATATAATAAGGCAGTGACAAAGCAAGCAGACACAATTCTAATGGCTTAGAGAGTAAAATACAAGATTCTCATTTCCCAGATGCTAATATATATAATAGATTAGATTGTAAGCTCTGATGAGCAGGGACTGTTTCTTATTTTACATGCAAAGTGCTGCATATGCCTTGTAGCGCTATACAAATGATAAATAGTAGTAATAGCAGGGCCGGCCCAACCACTAGCAAAATTAGGCAGTTGTCTAGGGCAGCAGACCCTGGTGGGCGGCATCGCTAACCCAGCCCCCTGAGAAGCGGCAGCTGAACTGCTGCTTCAGCGCTGTGGTGGGCTTTAAAATGCCCACCATGTGCACGCAGTTCTGGTCCGTTGCTCCTGCCTGCCCTCCATGAAAGTTGCATCAGAGGGGGGTAGAAACGTCAGGCTGTGAGTGGACATATGTATGGGCACTTTAAGGCCTGATGCAGCACTGAAGCAGACGGCGAGGGCGGCATGACAGGCTGGACGGAGGCAGGGCCGTACCGATCGTGAAATGCGCCCTGTGCGACTTGCACATCGGGTGCGTCCCCCCGCCTCCCCGCACCTCCATCTAGCCACTTTATGGGGGCGGGAGAGAAGAGCCGCGCACCCGATGTGCAAGTTGCCGGCACACTAAGCAGGTCTGGTCCCTCCCGGAGAGACCAGACCTGCTTAGCGTGCCGCGAGAAGGCTTAAGGGGTGCATTTCAGCTGTCTGCCGTTGCCTGCTGCCACTGAGAGAAGAAAATGTGGCAGGCAACAGCAGAGAGCCGAAATGCACCCCTTAACCTTTTGCAGCCTGTGCGGCCGCACCGCTCACACAGGGCTAGGTACGGTCCTGGATGGAGGCACAGTCTTGGGGGGGGGGGGGCACAGAGGGTCTGCCTAAGGCACTGAGTAGTAGTAGTGAGGGCATTAGTTTGCAAAGAATGTTCAGTGCCTAAATTTAAGGAGACTTTCAGCCAGATTTCAGAATCTGACTTTTCAGGTAAAAATATCTCTAAATTTAGGCCTGCAGCTGAAGTTTACTTACCAAGATTTAGGTGCCTAGTGCTGGAAATCAGGCTTAAGTGCTAAGCTTTGTTCCCCCCTCTAACGCCATCCTGAAGCCAACCTCCAAGTGAAGATGCTCAGCCTTAGTCAGTTGTTGAAGGTGCGCATTTAGGTGCTTGAACTCCCAAATTTAGGTACTAAAACCCTTAGAAAAAGGACCCCCAAATGTTTCTGAGTTAATTTGCCATATGCCAGTTTCCAGCAGTCCTGAATTCTGTTTTATGAGAGATTCTCACTTAGGGTGTTCAGTAATTCCCTGTGTCCTTCAGTTTCTGGTCTCTTCTCCCAGTCCCCTTGTGCAGACGTCACATCGGCAGAAGCTGTGTTTTCCTGGCACTCTCTATAATGGCCATTTCCGGTTCTTAGCTGTATCTTTTATGGTGCAGACCCTTCAGAGTCACATATACAAAATCTCTTTCCCCAGCCACTCACAGTCCTCTCTCGCCCTAATTACACATACAGCTAAGACCACCTTTGCCCACAGTCGCGCACAGCTTTTCCACTCTTATAGTCATGCACTGTAAGGGAAGAAGGTTCTCTAGAGGTTAAAGCAACAGGCTGAGAACCAGGGAAATGAGTTCAAATCTTGTTTCTCCCATTGATGCTCCCTGTGACTGTCAGCAGGTCACCGCACCCTCTATTGTAAGTCCTCTTGGACAACTGTACTTGAACTCGTAATCTCTCTCCAGTTCTGAGCTGTAAAAGGTGAGTGATGTAGATTTGAAATCTAATCTTCTAAATCCATACCAAAGAGACTCTTTTTCCCCAGTCCATTTACCCTAGTCAAAAACAAGGTTCTGCTCATCCCAGCACTCCCTCCTTCTATCAGAGCAGTCGCTGGACAGAATGGCAGCCCAGGCGAGGCTTGCTTTCAGCCTTCTCCTCCCTTTCAAGCTTGCGTGCCTGAAAATTCACAGACTGGCTCACAAGGGCAGCATGGTGTGCTCACAGCTGTTCAACCCACACGGTGAGCCGCAGAAATCTACAGTATGATACCCCATGTGAGCCAAGCAGTTGATTTGAGCTGTGAAGTACGTGGGCGCAAAGAGTGGATTAGAGACGTGATGGGCTCACTGTGGTCCCAGCTGCATTCTCCTGTTGTCAGCTAGAATTCGGTGGCTGCAGCTGAGGGGAGAGAGGGGCACAAATGAAAACACTGGTGCTTGAGCGCCGGAGACCCCCTCTAAACCACTATAATAAAGTAGAACACAAGTATGGACTCTAAACAGGAAAGTAGAACATACACGAATCTTGTGACTCCAGATAAATCACTTCACCCTCCATTGCCTCAGGTATGAACTTAGGACCTCCGCTACTAACCTGTACTATTGCATTTTAACACACGTTCAGGCCGATGCAGAAAGCTAGCGCGGCCTTTAAGCACTGATAATGCCATGTTTAAGCACACTTTAGAGGGGAGGAGTGGCCTAGTGGTTAGGAGAGGGGAGGAGTGGCCTAGTGGTTAGGACAAGGTACTTCGGGCCGGAGGGCCGGGGGTTCAAGTCCCACCTGGGGACAGCAATCTCAGGCCGGAGGGACTGGGATTTCTAGTCCTATAGGCACTCCTTGTGGTCTTGGGCAAGCCACTTAACCCTCCATTGCCCATGTTCCCTGTAAGGATTAGCGTATGTGTGTCATATCCCCTCGTGTTAAATGTATCTCCCAATTGACCGCTTTGACCCGGTGAAAAGCGGGATATAAATACAGCTAAAATAAAAATAAATAAATAAATTAAGCACTCTTAAAAGCAGAAAACAGACAGACCCGCACGTAAACGCAGATGGAAAAACTAGCACCCAGTTAATGCCACAAGTATTTAAACATATTTAAATTCTAGGAAAATGAGCTGTACATAATAGTCTGGCATGTAAATCATGGCTACACCCGATGCAGAGGCAGGCATAGAGGATTTCGCAACCAGCCATAGCATCAATATCTTAACTGCAGGGTCTGAGGTGACTTAAACCTCTAACATATGCCCCCGACAGTAGTTTCCTGATGCCTAGATCATCTTCTCCTCAGATGATCAAGCATCGGGCAAAGCCCCTGATGCCATCAAAATAGGGAAATCAAATTCCTGGTGGCCCAGCGCCCCTGATCTCCCCACAACAGTATTTTGAAGGCATCGGGGATGATTGCAGCATCAGGAAAAGCTCAGATGCTCTCAAAATACTGTGGGGGACCAGTGTCCCGACAGAAAGTGACTACTTGGAGGTCTAGTGGCCTTGGAACCCCCACCCCAAATTAAAATAAAATAACCCAGTGGTCTAGTGGACCCTGAAACTCCCCACTCCCGAGCCCAAATTAAATTAAATAAAATAACCTGGTGGTCTAGCGGCCCCTAAATCTACCCCTCTTACCCAGCACCTGACAGTATTTTGATGGCATCGGGGCTTTCCCCAATGCTGTGATTGTCCCCATGCCATCAAAAGACTATTGGGTGGGGGGTTCAGGGCCGCTGGGCCACCCAGGGTTTCTCTTTGATGGCATCGGGTTCTTTTCCCGATGCCACGATCGTCCCTGATGCCATCAAAATGCTGTTGGGTTGGGGGGATCGGGGCCGCTGGGCCACCCAGGGTTTCTCTTTGATGGCATCGGGGCTTTTCCCGATGCTGCGATCATCCCCAATGCCATCAAAATACTGTTGGGGTTGATATGAAAATTAGCCACGCGCTGCCCGTTTCTCTGGGAGAGCATGCCAAACTAGCGCCAACGTCTTGTGCTCATGTGTTTGTCTTGCTCTCCCAATTTTAATGCTACCATTTTGTGCGCATTTTAACAGGTGGCTCATTTGCATGTGCACGGTTGCCACATCCTTCAATTGCATATCCTATCTTTGCTGCATCGTGGGTTAAAAGGGGTACGTTGTTGGGGCGCGTAAAAAGTCGATTCAACACATGTCTAACGCCGGGTTTCTGCATCGGTCTGATTAGTAGTAACAGACCCCATTGGCAATAATGGAGCTGAGTTAAATAGCAATAATCTGCCAATGTATTGGCCCAGGATAGTAAATCAGTCCCAGATTGTAAGCCCTCGGAGTCCAAGGAAAGACCTGCTGTACTTGAAATGTAGCTAGCCTTGTGCTATAAATGAGAAGGCGTGAGCTAAATGCAAGGAATAACTGAAGCAATATTTAAACTCTGCAGTCGGTGCTTTTTAAAATCCGGCCATTGTATTTGAATACAAAGACGTATATTCAGTAGCACGATGTGGATAGTGGGTGACTCAGAGTATACATAGAGAGTAGTATGTGCACTCACTGTCTGCATAGTGGCAATATTCAACCTACTATCTGGGCAAGCTTAGGACAGCCTTTTTGCTGCCCTGAATTTATCTAAAGAGTTTTCTGGATAGCAGGCTGAATGTTGCCACTCTGAGAATAACTTAAAGGAATGCCCCTGCTCCACTCTGACACTCTCTGGATGGTGCAAGAGCAGCCTGTGATGATTTTTAGGGGCATTTTACAAATGATGTCCAAGTGCAATCTGGCACAATTAAATCGAAAACTCTATATATTCAACAAGAAACCAACCCCAAAAAACAACTACAAAAAAACAAAAACAAACCTGATACCACAAAAAAAACCAACAAAACAATCAAAAAACTCAACAGTGCATCAATGACAGTCCCTTCTACGAGAGGAAAAAGACCTCAGTATCCCTCAGAGCCACAACATGACCCTAACAGAGGGCAAGCTGAACAGAAATATTAGAAAAGACTGGTAAAAGCTCGATACATCAACGGTCTAAAAAAAACCCTCTAATAGGCAAAACGTTTTCTAACAGTATGTATGTATGATGAAATCTTCGAGCATTTTATATAGTGAAGTGTCCAAAACAAAAATCTTCAACAACGCAAAAAAACCTCTGCAGATATCCATGCAGTGTCTGCAATGAAAGATTCAAACACAGTCTTAAGTTCACACAAAGAGATGAAGCTCATATGTTGAAGAAACAAACGCAACATACAAAAAAAACCCCTGGATCAACAGTCACGTCCATGATGTTAAATCAGAGTGAAAACAATGAACACAAAGTCTTCTGCAAGCACCTAGCTTTAGCGTGTCCAATCGCTAGCCAAACCCCAAATCTTCAAAGGGTGCACAGCTTTAAATATGTCCCATCAGAGCTCTGACACCGGGTGTTTCGCCATCCCTGGGACATCCAAACCAGAATGTTTGAAAATAAAGCAGGCTTGTCCAAGCTTAGACACCGTTTTAGAAACGTGGATGTACCCGATATGGACGTCTACAGTATTCTGGACTGTGGACATCTAATGGTTAGAATAGTGGGCTAGGATCGAGAAGCCAGGATCCAAACCCCACTGCTGCTATCATTGTGATTGAGCGGAGTATTGGAGATGGTATGGCACCATCTTCTCTACACCCTCTGGATGTTTTATGACCAAAACAAGAACTTTCCCCAGTGCCTATTTCTGCCCGGAGCAGGTATAATCTTAGATGCAGCTTTGGATGTCCAGGATGTTTCTGAGATCAGGCGGTGTCGTTCAGGTTCATAGGAACACCTCCACCATGCCCCTGTTCGGACTTGGACTTCCTCACGCTGGAGATGTCTAAAATGCCTCTGGAGATGACTCCATGCTTTAGACATCTCTATGCTGTTTTCAGACAGCCCTAACACATAACATAAGAACATAAGATATGCCATACTGGGTCAGACCAAGGTCCATCAAGCCCAGTATTCTGTTTCCAACAGTGGCCAAACTAGGTCATATGTACCTAGCAGTTTCCCCAAGGGACACAAGTTCCACAATGCTTGTACTGGGTCAAGCATTGATATCTTCGGTCACTTCTTAATAATGGTTTATGGACCTTTCCTCCAGGAACTTGTCCAAACCTTTTTTAAACCCAGCTACACTAACAGCCTTTACTACATCCTCCGGTAACAAATTCCAGAGTTTGATTACACGTTGAGTGAAAAAATATTTTCTTTTGTTGGTCTTAAATAGTTTACCCTGTAGCTTCATTGCATGTCCCCTAGTCTTTCTATATTCTGATAACGTAAACAATCGATCTACGTTTACCCGTTCCATTCCGTTCATTAATTTATAGACTTCTATCATATCTCCCCTCAGCCGTCTCTTTTCCAGTTTAAAGAGCCCTAACCTTTTTAGCCTTTCCTCATAGGAGTATCCTTCCATCCCCTTTACCATTTTGGTGGCTCTTCTCTGAACCTTTTCTAAAATCGCTATATCCTTTTTAAGATACGGCGACCAGAATTGCACACAATATTCAAGGTGCGGTCTCACCATGGAACGATATAGAGGCATTATAATATCTTTTGTTTTATTTTCCATTCCTTTCCTTATCATACCTAGCATTCTATTTGCTCTCTTGGCCGCCGCTGCACAATGGGCCGAGGGTTTTAACATGGTATCCACAATGACGCCTAAATCTTTTTCCTGGGTGGTGGTTCCTAATGTGGAACCTTGCATCGTGTAACCATAGTTTGGGTTGTTCTTCCCTAGGTGCATAACCTTGCACTTGTCCACATTAAATTTCATCTGCCATTTTGATGCCCAGTCTTCCAATTTATCAAGATCCTCTTGCAATTTTTCACAATCCTCTTCGGTTTTAACAACTTTAAATAGTTTTGTGTCATCTGCAAATTTGATAACCTCACTCGTTATTCCACTTTCCAGGTCATTTATGAATATGTCAAAAAGCAGCGGACCCAGCACAGATCCCTGGGGTACACCACTATTCACCTTTCTCCATTGGGAAAATTGGCCATTTAGCCCTACCCTCTGCTTTCTATCTTTTAACCAGTTCCTGATCCACAATAGAACACTGCCTCCTATCCCATGACTCTTTAGTTTTGCCAAAAGTCTCTGATGAGGAACCTTGTCAAAGGCTTTCTGAAAGTCCAGATACACAATATCAACCGACTCACCTTTGTCCACCTGTTTATTCACTCCTTCAAAAAAACATAACAGATTAGTAAGACAAGATCTTCCTTGTCTAAAGCCATGTTGGCTGTCTCCCATTAGGTTGTGACTATCTACATGCTGAGTAATTTTATTCTTTATGATGGTTTCTACCATTTTTCCCGGTACTGACGTCAGGCTCACTGGTCTGTAGTTTCCCGGATCACCCCTAGAACCCTTTTTAAAAATTGGTGTTACATTGGCGATCCTCCAATCTTCAGGTATTAGAGATGATTTTAATGATAGTTCACAGATTACTGATAGCAGGTCTGCAATCTCATATTTCAGTTCTTTCAACACCCTTGGATGTATACCATCCAGCCCAGGTGATTTGCTACTTTTCAGTTTATCTAATAGTTGTAAGACATCTTCCCGATGTATCGATATTTCCTTCAATTCTTCCACACCTTTAAATACCACTTCCGTCATGGGTAACATCCCTACATCTTCCTCAGTAAAGACCGAAGCAAAGAATTCATTCAGTCTCTCCGCTATCGCCTTGTCGCCTCTTAGTGCTCCTTTAACCCCTTTATCATCTAATGGACCAACTGACTCTCTCACAGGTTTTTTGCTACGAATGTACTTGAAAAGGTCTTTATTTCGCATTTTTGCTTCCGCAGCAAGCTTCTTCTCAAATTCTCTCTTTGCCTGCTTTATCAATGCCTTGCATTTGACTTGCCAGTGCTTGTGCTGTTTCCAGGTTTCGTCGTTTGGCTCTTTTTTCCATTTCCTGAAAGTTGCTTTTTTGGCAACAACAGTCTCTCTGACCTCACCTTTAAACCATGCTGGCAGTTTTTTGGACTTCCTTCCACTTTTCTTAAAGCGTGGAATACAGCTGGTCCGGGCTTCCAAGATAGTATTTTTCAACAACACCCAAGCTTGATGTACGTCTTTAACCTTTGCAACTGCTCCTTTTAGTTTTTTCTTAACTGTTTTCCTCATTTTATCATAGTCTCCTTTTCGAAAGTTAAAAGGTAGTACTGTGGATTTCCTTACTATCCCTCCTCCACTAATTAAATCAAAGGCGATCATGCTATGATCACTATTGCCAAGTGGCCCCAACACCCTTATCTCTTGCACTAGATCTGGTGTTCCACTAAGGACTAGGTCTAATATGGCTTCCCCTCTGGTCGGTTCATGAACCAGCTGCTCCAAGAAGCAGTCATTTATTTCATCCAGGAACTTTATCTCCCTAGCATGTCCTGACGTGACACTGACCCAGTCAATACCAGGGTAATTGAAATCACCCATTATTATTACTGCACTGTAACATTTGTTAGCTTCCTTGATTTCTTTGAGCATTTCATCATCCATTTGGTCATTCTGGCCAGGCGCTCGATAGTACACCCCCACTGCCATTGCCTTCCCCCTTTTATATGGAATTTCAATCCATACAGATTCTACAGCAGATTTTGTTTCCTGCAAAACTTTAATCCTTTCTGAGTCAATGCCCTCTCTAACATAGAGCGCAACCCCTCCACCAATTTGATCAGCTCTATCATTACGATATAGTTTGTACCCAGGTATCACAGTGTCCCACTGGTTGTCCTCCTTCCACCATGTCTCTGATATTCCATTCATATCTAACATTTCATTTAGTGCTATATATTCTAACTCTCCCATCTTATTGTTTAGACTTCTAGCATTTGCATACAAGCATTTTAGAGAATGTATTTTGTTCATGTTAATTTGGCTATTGTTAGACATGGGTAAATTGGGATCTTTAAGCTCTGTCTGCTCCATACTTGGCATTTGGGCTACTTTACTCTTTTTTGGAACCTTTCTGCTTTTGGTAGTATCCTTCAAGGATACATTCTTCCAAACCATCCGCTCTTGGGCGACTGTCGGCTTTCCCCTATTATCTAGTTTAAAAGCTGCTCTATCTCCTTTTTAAAGGTTAATGCCAGCAGCCTGGTTCCATCCCGGTTAAGGTGAAGCCCATCCCTTCGGAAGAGCCCCTCCTTTCCCCAGAATGTTCCCCAGTTCCTAACAAATCCAAACCCCTCATCTCTGCACCATTGTGTCATCCACGCGTTGAGACTCCGGAGCTCTGCCTGCCTTTTGGGTCCTGCGCGCGGAACAGGAAGCATTTCGGAGAATGCTACCCTGGAAGTTCTGGATTTCAACTTCCTACCTAAAAGCCTAAATTTTGCCTCCAGAACCTCCCTACCACATTTTCCTATGTCATTGGTACCGACATGTACCAAGACAGCAGACTCCTCCCCAGCACTATCTAAGACCTTATCTAGGTGGCGCGTGAGGTCCGCTACCTTCGCACCAGGCAGGCATGTTACCAGGCGATCCTCACGTCCACCAGCCACTCAGCTATCTACATGCCTAATGATCGAATCACCAACTATAACGGCTGTCCTAACCCTTCCCTCATGGGCACATGGACCTGGAGAAACTTCCTCGGTGCGAGAGGGTTTTACATCACCTGGAGGACAGGTCCTAGTTACAGGATCACTTCCTGCCGCACCAGGGTGATGCTCTCCTGTCACGTGACCTCTCTCCTCCATGGCAACAGGGGTGCTGCCAGACTGGAGGTGGGACTTCAGGACTATATCCCTGTAGGTCTCGTCTATGTACCTCTCTGTCTGTCTTATGTTTTCCAAGTCTGCTACTTTAGCCTCTAGAGAACGGACTTGTTCCCTGAGAGCAAAGAGCTCCTTGCACCTAGTGCACACGTAAGACCTCTCACCAACTGGGAGAAAATCATACATGTGACACTCAATGCAAAAGACTGGAAAGCCCCCATCCCGCTGCTGGACTGCTGTCTGCATCTTAGTTTTAAGTTTGTGTCTAGATCTTTAAGTTCTTACTTACTAGGGTTACTATGGGTATTTATACAAATAAAACTGTACCTAATATGTTTAATATACCTTGTTCACCTGAAGCTAAATTAATCTCAGGTCCTTAGTGTATGACTGATTTGGGTAATGAGCTTCACCTGAAAGCACCTCCTGTCCTTTAAGATGTGTAAGTACCTATAAAGCTATGATTATCCCAGGGGAGGGTGGGAGTGGGGAGGGAGGGAGGGAAATAACACCTATAACACCTATAACACGTATACAGCTTCTAAAATAATCCCCATGAAGAATACATAATAAGAGAACCTAAATCACAGGATTAAAACCAGTCCTAGAATGTGTCTTCCAATGAAGAATCCACTATATAATACCAAATCCTACAAAGGACTACCCTACTTGGAACAGCTTTCATCTTGCACTGAAACCTGCAGGATTCCCAGGTTCTTGGTTAGAACCTGGATCACAGGATTAAAGTAGTCTTAGATGGTGTCTTCCAATGAAGAATCCACTATATAAAATAAAAATAATAATCCACAGAAATAGATATTGGTATTGTACAAGCAGTGCAAACACTGTCATGTATGTTATTGTGGATGTACATAAGATGTATACAAAGACATGAAGGGTGTCTTTTATTAACCCTTAGCGTGTGCTATCTGCTGCAGGGCCCGCTTTATTTCTGTAGGCTGTGTGGTAGATAGTGCACACTAAGCATTAGTAAAAGGGGCCTAGCATGGGTACTGAAACCCCGTGCGCATAATTAGTCATCATGGAGGAAGGAGCAGGATATAAATGATTGGTTGTGTCAGGTAACGGGTAGAGGGTGTTCGGTCGGCACCATCAGTCACCAGATTTTCACCTGTTTCCTGAAATGGAGGCAAGTGATGGGCTAGACCAGTTTTTCTGGAAAGGCATTTCAGAGGATGGTGGCTGTTCCCTGCTCATAGATATTCAACTGCTCAGTTTTGAGTGATGGCTTAACTGGGCAGCTCCTTAGAAGGATCTTAGAGGTCTTGAGGTTATACTTCAGGTAAACTAGATTGTTTACTCTAAGGACACTGAATATCAGTGTCAGGGTTTAAATCTGACCCTGTGCTGCAGTTGTGGCCAATGAAGTTTGTATAGGATGGATGTGATACGGTTGTGTCTTATACAACCCTCTAATGGTTCTGCTGCAATGTTCTGAATTAGCTGCAGTTGGTATAAGCTCTTGATTGTAGTAGTATGTCAGTGTTATTGGAGGAGCCTCCACTTAGAGGGTATTCAGACCAGTAAGTGGAGGGGAGAGTCATCTATAGAGGCTGGGAGATTACACGTATCAAGGGAGAATGTGTAAGAGCAACAGTGGAACCCACAGTTGGTTCTGAAAAAGTCTTGGTGGCAAGAAAGGCCGAAAGGATATCTGGAGCGTTCACTATTGATCAATTTTGTCTATTTTGCTGGATTTAGATTCCTAAACTGGCTGGTTCTGAAAGAGTTTGTTATGGCTTACCATTTTCCTACCCGCATCAAATGTATGGGAATAACACGACATGAAAAATTTATCAATTTGCATAATAATGAGCTGCTTTGCATGCCTTTGAATGAGATGCGGTTCATTTTTTTAGTCATGTTGGACCTTATATTTGCATATTATGGAGAAATAATGTGCATTAACTGCAATTGACACATTATAGGCTTTTAATTTGGATTAATTGCCCTATATAGTGGGCGTATTAGTATATAATTTTTTTATGTTATGGAATGATTGTACTTAGAATGAATATTTTGGAAGGATGACTGTGAAAAAAGTGAGAGGGTTGGTTTTTCGCTTTTTATTTTTTGAAGGAGGGATATGGGGGCCATTCTTTAGGGAAATAAAATACCAGTGGTTGTCGAGCACAGATTTCTACGTAATAAAAAGACTTTTGGTCTATCTGGGAGTAGGCAAAATAATTTGACAGAAATTAAGGAAAGGAATGAGTTTGTATCAGTGGTTTGTATAAACAGGCAATTCTTACGCCATAATTATGATATTGAGAAAACGGAATGCGGCGCTGTTGGAGATTCCTATAGTGAAACAATGTAGACTGTGCGGATTAGGGCCAAAACCTGGAACAAACTGCTGTAAATACTGAGATCAAAGAGAAACTATAGGGCCCCAATATTCACCAGGGACTATTCAGATAACGCCAAGGTGGTCAGATAGTGTCACTGAATACCCCTCTCACTGGCACTTATTCAGCTAGCAGGTACTGGCTTCTGATATCGGGCACCCAGCTATTTTTCCTGATAGGATAAGGTGAATTAGATATTGATGATATTAGGGAGGTAGAGGTTTGGTGGGATCACAGTGAGTAAAAGTGTGTGGAAGTTTTGGTATTACGATTTTTGAAGGGATTTACTGTCATGGCGAGTGATGAAAATGAATTAACATGATTATCGGAATAGTTGCTAATTACACAGGTACACTACCAAAAAACTGCCTCCAGTTTTGCAACTGATTCCTATAGATTTTGGGGTGCTGAATCCAGGAAAAATAGCCAAAATGTTCCATCACGTCACGTTTTCTTGCAAAATTAGATTTCTTACCCATATAAGGAATGTTCACATAATTTCTTTTTAGCCGACTGCAGTTTATTTTCTTGGCCCAAAATAGAGGTTGTAATGGTTAACTAACTAGAAACACTCCCTCATGATATTTTAGAGTGTTTTGTATTCATTTTATACATTAACAGGACAATTGGGAGGCGGGGGGCTAAATCCAGTACTCGCGCTGGCGCATGTTCTTTCCTGTTCGCCTCGCCTCGTTCGCTCGCTCAAACACGGTGGTTGCGACATGAACGTTCCTGTCAAATTTCAGTTTCTTGCAAGTTCATTATTACCTTTTGTTTGCTCAGTCGTAATCCAGCTTTATTCCGAAGTGGTTCACTACAGTTGTAGTTTGCAGTGCTGTGTATTTGTGATGGCTCACAGAGCCAGAGGTTGCGTCAACTCTCCGGACAGTTTTTGTTTTATTTGTGGGGAATATACCGTGAAAAAGCGGCAGAGGAACATTTCTGCATTTATTAAAAAAGTATATTTCGCCTATTTCGGTTTGAAGTTAGGCGATCAAGACAAACCGTGGGCTCCTCACAAAGTGTGCAAGACATGTGAGGAAGATCTACGCTTATGGATGAAAGGTAAAAAACAAGCATTTCGTTTCGGAATACCTATGATGTGGCGTGAACAAAGAGACCACAGCAGTGACTGCTATTTTTGCTCTTGCATTGTGAAGGGATACAACTTAAAATATAAGAACGTAATAAGTTACCCCAACCTTCCCTCAGCAATTAGGCCTATGCCTCATAGCAACGAAGTACCTGTGCCTGAACCACCAAAATCTTTGGATCATATTTGTGTGGACGGTTCTGATCATGATGAGACTCATCAGATGGCTTTTCCCGATGAGTCCAGTACTTCCGAGTTTGAAACTGAACCAGATCTGAAACCTGAACTTTTCTCTCAAGCTGAATTGAATGATTTAGTCCGGGATTTAGGACTCCCAAAAGATGCTGCCCAACTGCTAGGTTCTCGGCTTAAACAGAAAAATCTATTGTCACCAGGAACAACTTTTTATTGGTACCGCAACCGCGAGACACAATTTTTGAAGTATTTCAGCAAAGAGGAAGATTTGGTATTTTGCAACGATATATACGGAGTGATGGAAAAGTTTAAACTCAAGTATGATCCTGCTGAATGGCGGCTGTTCATTGATTCGTCAACAGACAGCATAAAAGGTGTTCTTCTTCATAATGGCAACACATTCGCTTCAGTTCCTATTGCTCACTCTGTTATTCTCCAAGAAAAATACGAGAATTTGGCCCTGATTCTTCAGAAGATTCGTTATGATGAGCATAAGTGGATGATTTGTGGAGACTTTAAAATTCTATCCATGCTATTAGGGCAGCAATCTGGTTTCACCAAATATCCCTGCTTCCTTTGCTTGTGGGATAGCCGGGCCCGCGACCTACACTGGGGGAAAAAAGACTGGCCAATTCGGGAGTATTTGAGAACCGGTGAGAAAAATGTTCTTCATGAGAGCTTGGTACCTCGTGATAAAATTCTATTACCACCTCTCCACATTAAGTTGGATCTCATTAAGCAATTCATCAAGTCCCTTCCAAAAGATGGTGAGTGCTTTCGGTACCTTTGCTCAAAGTTCCCCCGACTTTCTGAAGCAAAGCTAAAGGAAGGAGTGTTTGTTGGCCCTTATATAAGGAAACTCATTTCAGATGGAGCATTCGCTGAAACGATGTCTGAGAAGGAAAAAGAAGCCTGGGATTCCTTCAAGGATGTTGTTCTCAAATTCTTGGGGAACAGGCGGGATGAGAACTATAAGGATATTGTTGCCAGAATGCTCAATGCCTTCAAAGAACAAGGCTGTAACATGAGCCTGAAAGTCCATTTCTTGCACTCCCATGTGAACTACTTTCCCGAAAACTTGGGGGCGTACAGTGAAGAACAAGGTGAAAGGTTTCACCAGGACATCAAGGACGCAGAGAGAAGGTACCAAGGAAGATGGAACACCACTATGATGGCTGATTTCTGCTGGTTGCTGCTGCGGGAAACCCCAGATGAAAAATACGCCAAGCAGTGCACCAAGAGAAGCATTCGGGGGAAGAAGAAACGGGCCCACCAGGAGATTGATTGACCCAAGAATGACTTTAAAATCTAAACTGTGTTGACAAATATCGTGTTTTTACTAAACTTTGAAATAAAAATTTGCTAGTTATTACCACAGTGTCGGATCTCATTTATTAGAATTTTATTTTCACACCATCGGGTGTTTGTCTTCATGTATTGCAATGGTGCAGTTTGCGTTTTCTATTCTTACATACATACCTGTACAACATTTTTTGCACATTTCTTTGCTTTCCTTTGTGTCTAACCTCGCTCTTATATGCTCAATGTTTGTGCACATGTATGTGGCTGTTTTAAGTGCAGACAATTTTGCTACCATCACAGTGTGTTTGTTGACATTACTCTATTCTTATGTGCTGCCTTGTTACAATTTTCTTTATTCTTATTTGAATAACTAATAAACAATTAGTATAAAGAATTCATCCAAGAAACTTTTATCTCGATCGCACTCAATCTGAAACGTTCACCTCAAACTGCTAACCCAATGTAGCAAAAAATCTGTACGTGATGGAGCAAATTGGTTACCAGATTTGGATTCAGCGCACCAAAAAACGTAAAAATCAATCGAAACATTAGAGGCAGTTTAAAAAAAATTTTTTTTAGTGTACCTGTGTTATCACTAGTATGGTGAAAAAAAATCATATTATTTATTTATTAATTCATGGCATTTGATCTACCACCAAGGGACTGTAGAGCCATCTTAGCAAAGAAGGGGAGAAAGAGGTGGAAGAAGAATAGAAAGGAGATTACATCATCATTTCAGGAGAACAAGCGGGGTGGAAAAGAAATCAGGAAAGGGAAAAAAGGGACGCAGGGGTCAAGTGAGTGAAGATTTGGAAAAAATGGATTGGACAAGCCAGTTCTTAAGGTCTTTCTTGAACTTGTGGAAAGACAGCTCATGGTAGAGGTCCTGGAGAAGGGAGTTCCAGAGAGAGGGTCCTAAATTTTCAAAGGAATAATGTCTAGAAATCTCTAGATAAAAGGAGGGGGGAGCAAGGAGGCTTGAAAGGAGTGCAGGGTGTGGGAGGGATTATAAGTGGTTATAAGGGAGGGAAGGTAAGGGGGGGGGATAAGCATAGTAAGTGTGATGAACAAGGGTTAAAATCTTGTATCAGAGGCGTGCGAAGACAGAGCCAATGAAGAGATAAGAGCAGGGAGAAGGCATGATAGTAGCAATGAGCCCCGAAGATGAGTTTGGCAGCAGTAGACTGGATTAATTGGAAGCGCTTCATAGAATAAGGTGGAGGTCGTTATAGAGCATGTTGCAGTAGTCCAGTTTCAAGATAACCAAGGAAATGACTAGGAGTTTACGGTGAGATATGGTGAGAACGGAGCAAGCGTTGTGGATGCGGCACGAGGCAGAGAGAGTTGCTGACAAAGTTCATCTAAGTCTTGAAGGTCAAGAAAGCAGCAATAATGACACCTAGGGGCATGTTTACTAAAGAACGCTATTTGCGCCACGTCCCGTTATCGCGCGGTAAGGTACATTACCACGCGATAATGGCACTTTAACGCGCGATAAGGTACCTTACCGCGCGATAACGGGACGCGGCGCAAATAGCGTTCTTTAGTAAACATGCCCCTAGACTTTTAAGTAAGGCATGATAGCGGAGGGAAGCGGTGGAGAGGGGGGGGGGGATAAGAGCCGGGGGGGGGGGGGGAAAGATGGATTCATATTTGAACTTATTTCAGGTGTCTATTATTCAGATCACATTTCACCAGTTTTGCAACTGCACCACTGGTTACCAGTGGGATATCAAATTCATTTTAGAGTTCTTTGGATGATTTTTAGGTTCTTACAAGTTAATCTCCCTCTGATCACTAATATTTCACTGTTGTTATATCAACTGGGGCAGCAGCTACACTCACAAGCTCAATTTTTGCTTGAAATCCCTTCTTTGTGGTTTGCGAAAATATTCAGAACTAGAAATTACCAAATTTTCTTCATGACATAGTGGATATTTTAGAATTTAGAAGGCCTCTGTTTCAAAGAAAGCTTTTAACATTGATTAGAATTGCATTTTTATTTTTTGCTTAACTGTTAGGTTCTGTGATGTTTGTGGTTTTATGATATATGTCATATTGGTGGTATACAAAACTGTCTAAATAAAATAAATAAATAAATAAATAAATATTGTGTTCTGCCGAGGACATAGGATCGGCGGATTATATACTTTTAAATAAAAACACATGTTAAGGAACATAAGAACATAAAATATGCCAGAGTGGAGTGGAGGAGTGGCCTAGTGGTTGGGGCAAGGTACTTCAGGCCGGAAGGTCGGGGGTTCAAATCCCACTAGAGGACAGCAACCTTGGGCCGGAAGGACTGGGGTTTCTAGTCCCACAGGTGCTCCTTGTGGTCTTGGGCAAGCCACTTAACCCTCCATAGCCCATGTTCCCTGTAAAATAGTTATCTCCAAGTTATAATGCCCTGTTCAATGTAATTTCAGTTTGTTCAATGTAAACCGCACTGATGCAGAATAGCGCAGTATATAAGAGAATAAATGTAATGTAAAAATACTGGGTCAAACCAAGGGTCTATCAAACCTAGTATTTTGTTTCCAACAGTGGCCAATCCAGGTCACAAGTACCTGTCAGGTTCCCAAAAGGTATATAGATTCCATGCTGTTTGTCCAGTGGATAAGCAGTAGATTCCTTGGCCCTCTTTAATAACGACTTATGGACTTTTTCTCCAAGAGCTTGTCCAAATCTCTTTTAAATCAGAAGAGAAGGGGCTTATGAAGCCAGGTGGTAATTGCATCAGGGCAAAGCTGTAAAGGTGAGGTATCGTAGTCAGGCGAGTGAGCAGCGAATAACATCTGAATATCATTAGCATAAAGATATAGGCTGCAACTGAGAGATTTATTCAACAGAGGATGAAGGCCAAGAGGGGCCCTTGGGAAGCACCAGAGAGAGGGAAACTGCAGACATGAAAGACTTGAAGAAGACTTGGAAGGAATGTCAATAAAATAATGAAGAGAACCATTGAAGGACAGTGCCAAGTAGACCAGTGTTGTGCACAGTCTGAAGGAGGAGATGGTGGTCTAGAAGGTCAAAGGCAGAAGAAAGATCAGGAGAAATGAGAATGATGGACTGGCCATGATGAAGGGTTGTTCCAATCTCATTTATGATTGATGTCAACATTGATTTGGTGCTGTAGCCAGACCTGTCTTTGATGGAAAATCAGGGCCTTTCCCAAGAAGAGGGAGGGTTGCCAAATTACGAGGCATTCTAAATCTTTAAAGAGAAAAAGGAGATTAGAGAAGGGATGGTAATTAGAGAGAATGGCAGGATCAAGAAAAGGTTTTCTTAGGAGAAGGAAAATGACTCTTTGTTTCCACAAAGGGGGGACAAAGTCCTCAGATTTATAACCTGCTTTGAAATGTATTATTAGAAGTTATTTCTATAATATGGCTACACCCTTAGCATCTACAAACTAGCTATCAGCAGCTGTTATGAAGGGAGGAGTTGCCTAGTTTTTGGGACAACTTGCTTTGGGCTGGTGGGCCAGGGGTTCAAATCCCACTGGAGGACACCAACCTTGGGCTTGAGGTTTCTAGTCCCACAGGTGCTCCTTGTGGCCTTAGGGAAGCCACTTAACCCTCCGTTGCCTCAGGCACAAAAAATGTAGATTGTGAGTCTTTTGGGGACAAGGAAAATACAGGGTGAGTCAGTCAAACCTGCATTTTTGAAATGACTGTCAAAAATAAACGGATGGATATTTCAAAATTTTATTGTTACTATCTTAATGTACATTAAAAAGCATTTAAGAAACAACATTCACTGTTTAAAAATAACGCCAGTAAGATGGTGTCCTTCCCGATTGAGACAAAAATGCAAAATCGTTTTCATTCATAGCCTGAACAACCTGAATTTTGTACGGGTGATGGTGTAAATCTAACCTCAAGATTCTTTGGACGCTCGTGTTTGCCATGCCAAGTGCAGCACTCTGTCGACGCGCCGATCTCCGAGGGCTTCTTTCCACAGCAACTCTCACGCGGTCAATATTCGCGGGAGTTCGCACTGATCTTGCACTGCCACCCCTTCTGCTTCTCGTTTCACCAATTGCTTCAAAGTTTGTCACCCACAATTTGATTGAATTAACAGACGGCACTGGCTTATTTCAATTAATTTGAAAATTCGTCCGGAAACGACGCTGAGCGGCTGCATAACTACCACTTTGGTAAAACGCTTTCACAGCGAATGAACGTTGTTGTTTAGACCACTGCTCCATGGCGACTGAAATGCTTAGTTGTGGGGGACACAATGGTAACCTTGCTAACTCGCTCCGCCCACTTTCACGGCTCTCCCGCCCTTTTCAAAAATGCAGGTTTGACTGGCTCACCCTGTATATACCATACCTGAATGTATAGTGCTTTGACGCAGTGAAGAGTGGTATATAAGCATTGCTAAAGAAATAAATGAAGGATGGAAAGATTTTGTATTTAGCTCATGTGTTTTCAGTAGTTCATGGCAAGTTACATTCAGGTATTTTTCTGTCCTAAGAGGCTTACAAATCTAAGTTTGTACCTGAGGCAATGGAGTATTGACTGACTTTCCCAAGATCATAAAGAACGCCAGTGGAATTTGAACCCTGGCTTCACTGGTTCTTACTCTAAATATTCAAAAACCTCCTTCTTAGACTTTCGTATGGACATTAGCCAAATTATTCAAGCATCCATGGAGATATTCTAAAACAAGAGGAAAAGACCTCAGTAGCCCTCGGAGCCAGAACAGACTTGGAACAGAGGGAGAGTCAGCCAGTCAGAAACGACATCTAATTGGTGAACTCCAAACATCAACAGTCAGAAAACCCTCTTGTACTGTAAATGCAGTAATACTACTACTACTATTTAGCACTTATAGAGCGCCACGCACGCAGCACTGTACAGCTGACCTATAAGAGGCAGCCCACATACAAAAGAGAGTCCCTGCCCGTCAGAGTCATGCTCAATGGAGCTTACAATCTAGTCAGAGTAATAAAGAGCATAAGTTAGTTCAATGCAAGGCATAAGATAGGGACAGAAGTCAGGATCTGAAAGCAATGGTGAAGAGATGGGTCTTCAATCTGGATTTGAAGAGGACCAGGGAGGGTGCCTGGCGTTCAGACACAGGTAGACTGTTCCAGGCGTATGGTGCAGTGAGGTGGAAGGAGCGAAATCGTGAGTTGGCGGTGCAGGTGAAAGGCATAGATAAAAGTAATTTGCTAGCGGAGCGCAGGTTCCAAGAGGGGACGTAGGTCGAGACAAGAGGTAAGAGGTATTGAGGGGCTGTAGAGTGAATGCATTTATAGGTCAGTAGGAGAAGCTTGAATTGGATGCGGAATTGGACAGGGAGCCAGTGAAGCGACTTGAGAAATGGAGTAATGTGGGCATGGCGAGACTGGCGGAAGATTAGTAGAGCAGCGTGATTTTGTATAGATTGAAGGGGAAGGAGGTGGCTCACAGGGAGACCCGCAAGGAGTAGGTTGCAGTAGTCGAGGTGAGAGGAGATTAAGGAGTGGATAAGGGTTTTGGTAGTGTGTCCATAGAGGAAGGGGCGGATTTTGCTAATGTTGTAGAGAAAGAAGCGGCAGGTCTTAGCTAGAAGCTGGATATGTGCAGAGGAGAGAGAGGTATCAAAGATAACCTCTAGATTGCGGGCCGAGGGAACAGGAAGGATAGTGGAACCGTTGACATAGACTAAGAATGGGGGAAGAGGAGGGGAGGAATCTGGGGGAAAGACAAGGAGTTCAGTCTTTGCCATATTCAGTTTCACTCGGCGATGAGACATCCAGGCGGCGATGTCGGAAAGGCAGGCAGAGATCTTGGACTGGGTTGCCGTAGAAATATCAGGTATAGAGAGGTAGATCTGGGAGTCGTCGGCATAGAGATGGTACTGGAAGCCATGGGAGGAGATAAGCGCGCCAAGGCCCTGGGTATAGAGAGAGAAAAGGAGGGGGCCCAAGACGGACCCCTGGGGTACACCTACGTGAAGCGGGGTAGGGGAAGAGGAGGAGCTGCCAGAGCATACATTGAATGAGCGATGGGAGAGGTAGGAGGAGAACCAGAATAGTACGGAGTCCTTGAAACCAAGCGAGGAGAGGGTGGTGAGGAGAAGATTGTGGTCAATGGTGTCAAAGGCAGCAGAGAGGTCAAGAAAGATGAGTATAGAGTAGAGGCCATTAGATTTAGCCAGAAACAGGTCACTGGAGACTTTTGTGAGAGCCGTTTCAGTGGAGTGTAGGGGACAGAATCTGGATTGCAGTGGATCCAGGAGGGCCTGGGAGGTGACGAAGTCGAGGCAGCGACGGTGGACTGCACGTTCAAGTTGTTTAGATATGAAGGGAAGGAGAGAGATGGGTTGATAGTTAGAAGGACATGTGGGATTGAGCGAGGGTTTCTTGACGAGGGGTGTGACAACAGCATGCTTGAAGTCAACGGGGACAGTTGCAGTGGAGAGCGAAAGGTTGAGGATATGAGAGATGGGGGGCAATGGTGGGGGAGATGGGGTGAAGGAGATGGGAGGGGATAGGGTCGGATGAACAGGTGGTGGGTTTGGAGGAGGTAAGAAGGAGTGCGGTTTTTCTTCAGAGATTGGAGGGAAGGAGGAGAGGGTAGCAGAGGGAGTATGGATGGGGGGGAGAACTGGGAAGGGGGGAGGTAGATGAGGGGGTGGGGAATTGGAGGGTAATCTTGTGGATTTTGTCATGGAAGTAGTCGGCTAGGGTTTGGGCAGCAAGGGAGGGCGGGACAGGGAACGGGGGGACCTTAAGGAGAGAATTGAGGATGTTAAAGAGACGGTGAGGATCAGAGGCAAGGGAGTTGGTCAGATGGATGTAATAGTCTTGTTTGGCAAGTTCTATGGCTGACAGGAAGGAACTAAGCATGAATTTAAAGTGTAGAAGGTCCTCTGGGGAGAGGGATTTGGACCAGGCACATTCGGCAGAATGGTACAGATGCATAGATAGCGGGTTGTGGGCGAGAGCCAGGGTTGGGGAGTAGATCGTTTGACAGGATGTGGGGTGGGTGGGGCAAGGGTGTCAAGAGCTGAGGATAGTGTAGTATTGTAAGAAGATAATGTCTTGTCAACGGACTTGGAGGATATAATGGAGGAAAGAGATGGAGAAATGGTGGAGGAGAGAGTCAGGGGATCAATATTATGGAGGTTTCTAAATAGGTCGGAGGAGACAGGATGGGGTTGAGACGGCGGAAGCTAAAGAGTAAAGGTTAAAAGGTGATGGTCAGATGAGAGAAGGATTGAGTTGCGGAAATTAGAGAGAGAGGAATTGGAGAAGAGTATTAGGTCAAGGCAGTGACCATGTAGGTGGGTGGGGGCGGTGGAGCAAAGTTGGAGGTCGAACGAGGAGGTGAGGGCAAGGAACTTTGAGGCGTGGGGGTCGGAGGAGTTGTCGACATGAATGTTAAAGTCGCCAAGAATAAGAGTGGGGGAAGAGGGATACAGAAAGGCGGAAAGCCAGGAGTCAAAGTCGGTGAGGAAGGTTGAACTGGATTTGTCGGGTGGGCGATAAATAACAGCTACTCGGAGGGGAAGTGGTGTGAGGAGGCGAATGGAGTGGACTTCAAAGGAGAGGGGGGAGTGTGACTGAGGTAGCAGGAGGGGTTGGAATTGGCAGGAAGGAGAGAGCAGGAGGCCAACACCACCTCCGCGATCAGTAGCTCGAGGTGTATGGGAGAATTGGTAGCCCCCATAGCAGAGGGAAGCAATGGATGCGGTGTCGTCAGGGGGGAGCCAGGTCTAAGTCAGGGCCAGGGCCGGCCCGTCCATTGAGCAAGAATGTTTTTTGCACAGGGCCCCGCGTTTCAGGGGGCCCCGCCCAAAAAACATTCTTCAGCATCCCAAGTTTTTAAAAAAAAAAACCAAACCGGCTGCTTCTGCCGCGGCAGCATCAAGAGCTCTGCCGCGGGGCCCCCCCCCTGCCCGGCAGAGCCTCCCTGCATCATCAGCTTTCTTCAAGCCCCAAAACGCGGGCTTCTTTCAGAGCCGCGAGAAAGGAAACAGGGGAGGCGGTCAGGTGGCAGGGAACAGGACACTTGCAGGCTGTGCAGGCGATCAGGGCTCCTGCATGGAGCTGCATTGGCTGGTAAAGGTGATGACAGGGAAGCACCTGGATGCCTGGGATGTCTGAATCAGGGCATGTCCTGGATGTCCAGGCCTTATGTCATGATTCTGTTCCTATGGGGCTGCCTAGCCCCTGCAGGAGCAGATACAGGTGCATCTTTGGGCCGCCCAGATTTCTGGACGTCTGGATGGCCCGGACGTGCACCTACGGAATTGACCTCCACATGTTTCAGGTCAAACTAGGCCCAGACATTGCTCATGTATAATTAGGACAAGCTTCCTGTATACAAAAACATTCTTCTATCTCATTTTCACAAACATCTACAAAAATATGACCTTGGCTTGTATTACGTATATCCTAGTAGGCCAGGGGGGATCAATTTCAGTCCTGGAGGCCTCTATATTAGGCTGTTAGCAAAATTCTCACTCTCCATATTTCTGAATCTTCTCCAGTACCCCCAGTACCCCACTTCGAGTCCCTTTCTACATTAATTAGTGATGTGGAGAAGGCTGCTATCTTGGTACTTGTTGGTACCAATGAAATGGGAAAGTGTGGGAGGGAGATTCTGGAAAATAAATTTAGGCATTTAAGTAGAAAGTTGAAATCCAGAACTTCCAGAGTAGCATTCTCAGAAATGCTTTGCATTTAATGCGCAGGACCCAAGAGGCGGGTAGAGCTCCAGAGTATCAATGTGTGGATGAGACAATGGTGCAAGGAAGAGGGTTTGGAACTGGGCAACATTCTGGGGAAAGGGGGGGCTTTTCTGAAAGGACAGGCTCCACCTTATCCAGGATGGAACCAGGCTGCTGGCATTAACCTTTAAAAAGGAGATAGAGCAGCATTTAAATTAGATAATAGGGGAAAGCCGACAGTCGCCCAGGAGCGCATGGTTTGGAATGATGTAACTTGGAAGGATTCAAGCAAAACAGAGAAGTTAGGGCATCCTGATAGAGAAGTTTTAATAAAGGTAAAAGTAATCCAGGTGCCTTTAAATAAAAACAAGACCAAATTAAAAGATTCCAAATTATCCTTGTCATCCGATAGCCAGACTGTTAATATGAACAAAAAACAAACTTTGAAATGCCTGTATGAAAAATTTAGAAGTCTAAAAAATAAGATGAATAAGTACATTCATAGCAAAACACCTGTGAGAAGCCAGTTGGACCATTAGATGACAGAGGGCTAAAGGGGGCACTAAGAGAGGACACGGCCATAGAAGAGATACTGAATGAATTCTTTGCTTCCATTTTTACTGAGGAATATATAGGAAACTTATCCATGCCAGAAATGATATTCAAAGATGACGTATGAGAAGAATTGAAACAAATCTTGATTATTCAAGAAGATGAAATACAGCTATTTGATAAACTAAAGAGCCGCAAATCACCTGGACCAGATGGCATACATCCCAGGGTGCTGAAAACATGAGATTGCAGACCTACTTTTAGTAATCTGTGAGCTATCCTTAAAATCATCTGTAGTGCCTGAGGATTGGAGAGTGGTTTTAAAAAGGGTTCCAGGGGAGATCCAGGAAACTACAGACCGGTGAGCTTGATGTCTGTATTGGGCAAAATGGTAGAAACCATTATAACGAACAAAATTACTGAACATGTGGATGGTCGTGACTTAATGGCAGGAAGCCAACATGGATTTAGCCAAGGAAAGTCTTGTCTTACTAATCTCTTATATGTTTTCAAAGGTGTGAAACAGGTAGATAAAGGTGAGCCAGTTGATATAGTGTATCCGGATTTTCAGAAAGCCTTTGACAAAGTCCCTCTTGCAAAAATTAAAAAGTAATGGGATAGGAGGCAGTGTACTATTGTGAATTAGGAAATGGTTAAAAGACAGAAAACAAAGAGTAGGGTTAAATGGACAATTTTCTCAATGGATAGTGGAGTACCCCAGGTATCTGTGCTGGGCCCTCTGCTTCTTAACATATTTATAAATGACCTGGAAATGAGAATAACGAGTGAGGTGATCAAATCTGCAGATGACACACACAGTTATTAAAGTTATTAAAACACAAGAGGACTGTGAAAAATTGCAAGAGGACCTTGAAAAATTGGAAGACTGGGCATCCAAATGGCAGATGACATATAATGTGAAAAAGTGCAAAGTTATGCACTTAGGGGGTCATTCTGAACCACGAATAAGCCACTTGTATGTGAGATAGACATTTATCTCACGAAAACGTACAGAACTGTATTCTGAACCTCAGAATGTGGGCGGGAAGGGGCAGAACAGAGTCGTGGCCGGCCATGCAGATGTATAAAGCATATTCCAGTCGCACCCGTGTGTGTCTGCAGTTGACCCCGCAGATGTCCAGGTTATACCTGCAAAACCATGGAACAAAGGTAGGAGAGATATTACTGCTCCTCACCCCAATGCAGCCAATAGTGGCAACTGGATGTCTAACGTACGCTGTGCACTGGTGTGACTGCAGTTCGGAAACCATAGCCTGCAGTGTTACGGAACAGAAAGCAGAGGAGGGGGAGGATGTACATCAAAGCAGCAGAAATAAACACCTCCACAAATGTATGCAGGAGAGCACAGGTGCTGAATCCGGCCATGCTGGCATTTGCTGTATGAGCTAAAGGGGCACAGCTAGGGCTCCCTAACAATGCCCACATCCTGGAAATGATACTGTGACGGAGTCCTAGGACCCCTTGTGAACATGCAAGCTCAGCCGTCGGCGCTATGTCCAGCACTCAGCCAGCTGGAGTGTCGTGCTCCACACAGTGGATCCATACAATATGCTCTATGCAATGTGCACAGTCTCCTGATGCAGACAAGGGCGTATGCGATTCCTATCGGAGCACTATATCAGGGACATGTTATTCCGGAGGCTATATGACACATATCTTGTGCACAGGTCACTGTTGCGGTAGTTTGCATATGTGGGCCAATGATGTGCAATGAACATATGGGGTTTGACCTTGAGGCTGATATACCGGAAGACCTGTGTGGGCCTACTGCAGCTCTGTATCTGTTAGAGGTCCACTGTTGTAGTTATCGTATATGTAGGTAGCCAAATTTATTTATTTATACGTTTTTACATACCGCCCCTTCCAGTGATCAGGGGCAGTTTACAATGAACAGAACTAATTTACAAAGAACATAGAACATGGAACATATCAAATTATATTACAAAGTGCTATTTACAAATCAGCTGTTGACATATACAGCAGAATAGCGGATGCTGCGGCAGAGTTACTTACAGTGGAGGGCGGGGAAGGGAACAGGATAAGGGAGAAATATATTAAATGGAATTTCAAAAAGAGAAAGGTTTAGAGGGGGAGAGAAGAAATTAATTAAGCTATATCAAGTGAGAAAGAGGTTCAGGAGGGTCTGTATTTATTGTATTTGTGCAGTTGTGCAAAAGGAACTGCGGTGAGCGGGTATGATGCTGGATTGGAAGTACTACTAGCTATGGTTTCCTTTCCATCAGCTACGACATTCGGTGCAGATGGCTGCTTCTGTGGCATTGCAAGCGAGAGTGTGTATATGTGCGTGGTTGCAAGCAAGTAGTGTAAAGGGTCACAGGTGCTTTATTCAAACCCTTCTTCAGGGGGGTAAAACCTCAAACAGAACAAATAAAAGAAAATAAATACATATTGACAAGAATAAATGAAAAAAGAAACAAAAGGTGCAAGTTATTAATTAATTTAAAAAAAAACAACAATAATTAAAACAAAATAAAACAAGAGATTAAAACTAAGGTGAAAGGTAATTGTATGGTTGAGTGTGAAAACCATTCTACAAATCTCTGTGGTATTTGAGGACTAAAAGGAACAAGTGCTTTTATAGCTGTCATTCAGCGTGTAGAAAAAGAGGGAGAGAGAGGAGAAGGATATAGGTGTATGACATCCCAATTGGGAAGATAACATACTCACAAGAGCACACTGTGTATGCAAATGGGTTGCCAATTATATCTGTGAGGAATAGAACATACCAACAAAACATCATACCAAACCGAGCTTTGTCAGAAAAGGGGGGGACTAAAACGAAATAGCTTTGTACGCACTGTTAAAAGCAGTCAAACATTGTTATGAGCTCATTTTAATCCAGACTATATAGGTAAAGCCAGGGAGTGTGCGATCTAACCAAGATATCGTACTCCTCAGAATCCAAGGAATACCAAAATTCAACAACATATGGAAGAGCATTATGCGTTTAATCTTAATGAGATATGGTACTTTTGACAAAACCTAACTCGAACACCAATATAAGGGGCCCAAATATTTTATTTAAAAAGAGGTGTAAATGTTTAGTTTTAAAATATGAGGACTGAATGTACCTCAGTGTAGAGTCAAATAAACCACCATAGCCTGCCATGCGAGAGTTATACCTTTGGGAATCCACAACAGGTACTTGAGACCTGGAATGGCCACTGTTCGAAACAGGATACCGGTCTTGATGGACCTTTCGTCTGACCCAGTATGGCATATCTTATGTTCTTATGTTGTACAAAAGAAAGTTCAATATTTAAAAGTCTGAAGTGCCATTTTACAAATGATGTCCAAGCCAGAACGTCTGAAAAAAAGCAAGCGCGTCCAAGCTCAGACACCATTTCACAAATGTGGATTGCCTGATATGGACGTCTGCAGGGGGCATCTACATAACCATCCCTGGAATAAAATTCCAGACTGTGGATGTCTAGGAATAGCCTAGTGGTTAGAGTAGTGGGTTAGGGCTAGGGAAGCCAGGGTCCTGCTGCTATCATTGGGATTGTGCAGGGTACTGGGGATGGTGGAATGCCATCTTTTCTACACCCTTTGGGTGGCTGATAGCCAGAGCGAGAAGTTTCCCATTGCTTATTGGGGTTGCAGACATCCCCGACATTTCTGGAATCGAGTGGAATCATCTAAGTCCCTTGCACCACCCCAGACACACCTCTGCCACAACTCCTGCCTACTTGATCGTTCCCACACTGGAGATGTCTTTAAAAGCCATTTATAAAATGGTTCTGGGGACATCTCCGTGATTTTGGACGTCTGCATGCTTTTAAAATGACCCCCGTGATGTCCAAATATGTGTTTTTATAGGATTTGCTGGGAGGGATGGTGTTGAGATGATTATGATTCAGTTTAATTATCAAAATCTTGGGAGGGGGGGGCAAGGGATAGGGTCTGAAAGTTAATTGTGAGGGGGTGCAAGGCTAAAGGTTTACCTAGAGCGTCTAATAACCTTGCACCGGCCCTGGAAGCTTCCTTGCATTTTCCTCAATAAAGACTGAAGCAAAGAATTAATTTAATCTCTCAGCTATGGCCTTGTCCTCCGTGACTGTTCCTTTTACCCCTTCATCATTTAATGGTCCAACTGACTCTTTCCTCAGCTTCTTGCTTTGAATGTACTTGAAAAATTTTATTGCGAGGTTTTGTCTCTTTGGCAATCTTCTTTTCCAATTCTCTTTTTTGCCTTCCTTATCAATGCCTTGGATTTAACGTGCCAGTGCTTATGCTGTTTCTTATTTGCTTCATTTGGTTCCTTTATCCATGTTTTGAAAGATGTTTTTTGGCTCTAAAGCCTCTTTCATCTCACCTTTTAACTATGCTGGTTGTCATTTGGCCTTCCTTCCATCTCTCTTAATGCGTGGGATACATCTGGTAATGCGTGGGATACATCTGCTGCCTTTAAATTTAACTCAATTAAATGCGTCCCCAGTTCTGGTCAGAGTGTGGTATTCTCTTTTACAGCCTACGTGACTCAGTGGGTGCCAGATGTGAAGAAATCCCTTGAAATGCAGTGAGATTAAATGTCGGCTTGATGAACTTTGGCTGCTAGAATGTCCTATGAAGGCTTCGGTCCCTCAGAGCTGGTTTCCAATACCCTCTTTTCCCGTGTTATACTAATTTATTTTAAATTAGAATTCCTTAACCTGAAATTGCACAAACCTTTTGGTTGTCCCTAGCACTGGTGTGTGGCTACTCTAAAACTGTGAAACTATGCTGCCAATAAAAATAAGCCTTGTTTTTTACTGTTTTCTATTATATGTATATGGAAAATCAATCATCCTCCCTATTTACAGTCCTGTTTTCCAGCACTGTAGCTTGTTCAGAAGCAGACCTCACACATGATTGCTCTGACTCAGAGGCAGACGTAGACCTTAAATTCACTCTGTTTATTTCACAGAAATCACGTTGTCTCTCTCCCGCCCCCCAAAATCACCTCAGAATTCTCCAGAAAGATGCTCACCGTCACTTTTATGGTGGTGGGCAAAGTAATAGCTCCCCAACAAACTGTTCATTGGTCCATCATACAGGATTCCGCATATTATTTTACTAATGAAGCTGATGTCAGAAGTGTGTCATCACCTTTACCAGCCAATCAGCTTCATGCTGGAAGTGGTACTGGAGCTGACCATCTCCCCCTTCTTAGAACCACAGCATTCTAAATGAATAAATCTAGTCTAACATCACCCCTTGAAAATGAGACTAAGAAAATCCTGTTCCCCGCCAAATACCCGTTAAAGATCCTGAGTTTCAATAGCGCAGGCCTCGCAGAGCATCCACTAATCAAGTTTATTAAATTGTATTCATTTTTTAATCATTTCAAAGTAAATTTCACATTTCCTTAAAGCCCATGCTCCCTCCAATATTTCAGCATTTATCCAGGTTTAGCTAAGTAAGTATTTTGTTATGAAATGGTTTTACATCAGAGAACCCGAAGAAGGAGCATAACTCTTGAAAGCTTGTCAAAAATATATTAAGATAGGCCCAGTGAAAAGGTCACACCTACAGCTTGTTTGTTGATTTTTAATTGCACATATCAAATGGCCCTAATACGGCAACTACAATTTTCTACATCAGAGAAAAGAATGATGGATGGAGATTCTCCCACAGAGTAATCTGAATGCTAACAATGTTATTAAAACATCTTTGAATACACACAGGAAAATGTCTCTTCACTTTGTACAGCGATTTTTCAGAATACTGTAGTATATTTAAACCTCCTGAATTATGTTTAAATTCAAGAAGGACGCTCTCTAAAAGGAAACCTGATGGAAACGCAAATATTTAAGGGTCGACAATGGCATCAGAAAGCCTTCATCAAAACCTTTCCAGTGAGGGGTCTCTGAGCTCTTAAATTAAGCAGGTCTACACTTCTTCCGCTTTCTATCTATTTGGATTAGACTTAAAGGGGTCATTTTATAAAACATTTTTTGATGGGTAAAGTGTGTTTTACATGTGGAGAAGGGCTCTGTTAAAATATACACACACAGAAAGATGGCATGCGTTGCGATCTTTCCACGTATGTTAGAAAATGGACTGGCGCGCATGTAGCCTACAGACACGCATTTACACCATCTTTGTGAAATTGTGCATGTGAATTTGCGCACTGTTAGGACTGGTTCTAGATCCCTAATTTATGGAAGCACAGAGATGTCTTTGTTCTAGGGGCAGCTGCATCTGCTTGACACATATCCAGCAAAATAAAGGTTAAAAAAGATTGAAAGAAATATATAGACAAGGTGATGCCTCTTTTTGGACTAGTTTAACACATGTTTGGACCGCATGTGCACAGTATGCTCTCATAAAAGCAGCCTATGTCACCTCTCAAATGCAGATCCTTTCAGGCTGTCACTGACAACGTAACACAGGCGCTGCCTGAACACTTACTAGGCACCAAGACCCCATCCCCAGGATCTCTGTGCGCTGAAAACATCATTCAATCAACCTCTCTCCAACTGCAACCTTAGTAGGGAGCAGTTTCAGAAGAGAGAATGAAACCAGGAGTCTCACAGATTCAGAAAGGGTTATGGGTTTTCCTTTTAAAAGAATCTCTGACCACACGATGCTTACAGCGTTTAACCTCCCTCCTTCTCTCTTCTGAATCTGTATCAGCCCTGAGCTTGCTGGAAGCTTCCGGCTTTGCAGTCATAGCACCGAGGTCGTTTGGTAGTTTCTGGCTGTTGGGTGTGATGTAATGGTTATATCACTAGATCTACAGATGTTTGGGATTAGGGGGCTAGTGATGTCATTGACTGCAGAAGGAGAACTCAAAGAATGAGCTGGAAAAAGAGTTGTCGGTGGGGTGGGTTCCAAGAGATGGGGTCCCCCAAGGATCGGGTTTATCCCTATAGTTATTTAATCTTTATCTGCAGCCGGTTGGGGAAAGAATTTGGAAATGGGACGTTACGTTTCAAGCATATTCGGATGACTTCCAGGTTTATGTGGAGTCAGCAGATAATTGGGTGAAGAAGCTGAATGATGTTGCCCTGTTTAGAAGAGATGTATGGCCAGATCAATTATAATCAGTTGGTGCTGAATTGTGACTAAAAGAAGATATTGTGGGACACTAGAAAAGTTTGTAAATGGGCTCCCCCCCCCCAAATTACATTAGGGGGCCAGTGGCAGCGGACACCTTTTAGGTTGGAGGGACCAAACAAACCAATCTCTGGCTCCATCTTCAAGCTCTCTAATACTGATGCTACATTGGGCAAAATATTGGTAGGGCCATGGCTCCAGTGGCCCACCCCATTCCACTGCCTATGTGGGGGGTCAGATACTTGCTTTGCAACCAAGTATTAAGATCGTGGGAAAAGCGGTGGACTTAAAAGAACATGCAGTACTATGTCTCGGAGGCAGTGGAAGCTAGTTTCTGGAAACTGTATGATTCGTGGATTGCAACTGTATGTATCACAGGATCATTTGCGATTGGTGGTTCAGGCCCTGGTGATGGGAAAAGTGGATTACTGTAATACAGTTTTATTTGGGAGTATGAAGAAAACAGTAGCTAGATTGCAATACATATAAAATATGGTTGCTCTTATGTTGATGGGGCTTTGGGTATATGACCATGTTCAGTTGGATCTCGGGGTACTTCACTGGCTACCATTCCAAATGAGAATTTTGTTTAAACGTTTGATTTTGACTTGCAGAGGGTAATCTTTAATTAATTACACTTGATAGACTGCTTTGTCGAAACATTAAGCGGTGTACAATAAAATAAAAGGAACGCACTGCAAATTATAAGAAAAGGAATGCCATAAAAATAGGAAAGAGCGAACAGGACAGAACACACATAATAAATACTAAAATACAATAAAATAGTAAAAACACTCCAACAAATCGGAGGTTCAAATAAAACTAACATGAAGACAGGAGCAAAGACAAACAGTGGGGAGGCAAGACAAACCTGGCTGGCAGCGGAACAAATATAGCAACTTTAGGGGGGGGGGGCATCGGGGGAAAGATCGAAGGCTTGCTGAAACAAGTGTGTCTTGAGTAGTGACTTAACTTGAGCATAAGAAGGTTCTAACCAAAGAGTTGGAGGTAATGCATTCCATAACACAGGGGCAAGAAAAGAGAAAGCCAAATTGCGAGTCTGCTCCAGATGAGCTTGTGATGGAGCAGGTAAGGATAGACGATTAAAATAGAAAGAGCGGGACTGGTGATAAGGAGTATGAAAAGAAATATGATCCGCAAGATACAGGGGGTTATTAGTGTAGATAGCGCGGTGGGCTAAAATAAGAAATTTATATCTGAAACGATAACGGAGAGGCAGCCAATGTAAATGGAAAAGAATGGGAGTTATATGGTCAAACTGGGAGGAGAACGTAATTAGACGAGCCGCAGTATTTTGGATAAGCTGTAAACGTTGTAATTGAAAATCGGGAAGATTGGCCAGAAAAACATTACAGTAATCTAACCTACTGATGATTAAAGCTAACACAAGAGTAACTAGAGAACCAGAGGGAAGCAAGGAACGAACAGCCTTGATTTGCCGCAGGGCAGCAAATGAACGGCGTGTAATTTATTTATTTATTTAACATTTCTTATATACCGCGCTATTTGTCATCAGTGCGGTTTACATTGTAACAATAAAAAACATTGGTCAGATAATTTGACCTTCGTTTACAGATAACAGGGAAATAACTTGGAGTTAAACCAGGGGAAACTATATACAATCTTGGTAACTATATGTTGGTACATATGTCAGTTCTATGCAGTCATATAGGATAGGTATGGGGTTGTGAGGGCAAGGGGCGGGAAGGAGGAGGGATATCCAGAGGCTTAAAATGTGTAGTAAAGAGGTGGTGTTTGAGGGCTTTTCTAAACTGTCTCAGGTCCCTAATTGCTCTAATGCTGGGAGGGAGTTTGTTCCAGCTTCTGGGGGCGAAGTTGACAAAAGCTCTGTTGATGGTTGACTGGTTTGTCTTTATGGAATCACTTGGTATGATTAGCATGTCTACTGAAAGAGATCTTCTAGGCCGGTTGTTCTCGGTATGTGTGATCAGATCCGAGATGGCTGAAGGAGATAAGTTGTTGAAGGTCTTGAAGGTAATGAGGAGGGCCTTATATAGGATTCTACAGTTTATTGGAAGCCAATGAAGCTCTTTTAGAATGGGGGAGATGTGTTCACTCCTTGCGGCTCCGCAGAGGACACGGGCTGCTGCATTCATGGCTAGCTGTAGGGGGTTGATGGTGATCTTTGGAAGGCCATGCAGTATTATGTTAGCATAGTCGAAGTGCGGAGTGACTATCGCTTGGAAGATGGTGCGGAAGTCATCAGGTTCCAATATAGGTCTCAAGTGCCGCAGGGTTTTAATCTTGAAGTAGATTGTTTTTACGGTGCATCTTATATGCTCCTTGAAGTCCAAATGTTGATCCAATATCACTCCCAGATAGCAAATGTTGGGTTTGACCAGAAGTTCAGCATCTCTGACTTTTAGAGTAGGTGGAGGAGAGAAGCATTTATTTCTTGTGATTACTAGGACTTCCGTCTTTTTGAAGTTGATACGGAGGCTTTGAGTAAGTAACCAATCTGTTATTGCATTAAAACAGTTGATTAACACTGTGTAGTCTGGGCATGCAACAGTTATGGGTGAGAATAACAGCACATCGTCTGCATACATGAGGCAGGATATGCCGAAGGAGCGAGCGATGTCGCAAATTGGCTGCATATAGATATTGAACAGCAGCGCAGACAGGGAGGAGCCTTGGGGCACACCTTGAGTCTACTGGAAAGGATCAGATGTAGCGTTACCAATGCGTACTTGTTGCCGTCTGCCTTCCAGGTAGGATTTCCACCAGTCCCATGCTCGATCGTGGATTCCTTTCTCGTGAAGACGTCTCAGGAGCTGCGTGTGATCTACGGAGTCAAACGCAGCCGCTATATCCAGAAAGATTAATGCGAAGCCCTTCTTGATATTATCAATGCCGTTGATAAGTGTGTTAATTAGAGTTGTTAGTAGCGTTTCCACACCGTGGGCCTCCCTGAATCCATGTTGACAGGGATCTAATGGGGAAGAGGAGTCTATATGCTGTTGAATCTGTCTCTGGGTTAGCTTCTCGAGAATTTTAGCTAGTAATGGGATACTAGAAATTGGTCTGTAAGAGTCCTCTCTCATTGGGTCCAGCTGGTTGCTTTTTAGCAGTGGACAAATGGAGGTTTGTTTGAGAGCATCTGGGAAGACACCGGATTCGAATGACATCTTCGCGATGTTGGCTATGAATGGGCTGAGTTCTGTGCGCATAGTCCTAATCCAGTGCGCTGGGCATGGGTCAGTTGGGGCGGTTGTTGTGTTGATGGAGGCAATTACTTCATCTATGGTCTTTACAGAGGGTGGGGCAAGTTTGGTAATTGGGAGCTGCGGGTGAGAAGATTGGGAGAGTTCTTGTGGTGATGCAGTAGTTATTTTTATTGCTTTTGATTGTATATAGTTCGCATAAGCTTGGGGCTGAATAGATTCTTGTTGTGGTGGGGACGGTTGTTTTGTATAGGATTTTACTAAGTCGAATAGTTCCCTTGGCTTATTCAATGAGCGGTTAAGGATCTCAGCGTGGAATTCCTTCTTCCTGGCCCAAGTAGATTCACGATGTCGTTTAAGATGTTCCAAATAGGTGACTTGGTCGGAGGAATTACGTGTAGTTCTCCATTTCCTCTCTAGTTTTCTGAGGTGGATGAGTGAAGTACGTAGTTCAGGGGAGAACCAAGGGGCAGACTGTTTTTTAGTAGTTAGGTGTTCAGGTGTCGACTTTTTGACAGTGACCGGGTGCTCAGCGTATGAGGCGAGGGTTTCATTCCAGTTGCTTACCATTTCATTGAGGTTGACTGTTTGTTGGTCGAGTTTAGGGAGTGCGTGCATTGTGAACTTTTCTCTGTCAAGTTGCTTGAATCTAGTAGGTCTTGAACATTTGGTTGCATTTGCGCAGCTGTAATAGAAGAAATATGACAGTGAAAAGAGAGCGAAGAATCCAGGATGACTCCCAAATAACGGAAGGAAGTGGTGAGTGGAATGGAGGTTGAACCGATCATGGGAGCAACAGTGGGGCAAGGGCCACTCAGAGAAACCCACATGGCTGAAGACTTAGATGGGTTCAAGTGTAGAAAGTTCTGAGAGAGCCAAGAAGCAATGTGGGAAAGACAATGGTTAAACTGAGAAATATCCAGAGTTAATGGCGAAGTATGAAAAAGAAGAATAATATCATCAGCATACAAGTAGGTAGAAACTGGGTACTGTTGAATCAGCACAGGTAACGGTGAGAGAAAAATATTAAACAACAAAGGAGAAAGTTTTATTTATTTATTTAGCTGCATTTATATCCCGCTTTTCACCGGGTCAAAGCGGTTGGGGGATACATTTAACACGAGGGGATATGAGACACATACACTAATACTTACCTGGAACATGGGCAATGGAGGGTTAAGTGGCTTGCCCAAGACCACAAGGAGCACCTGCGGGACTAGAAACCCCAGTCCTTCCGGCCCAAGGTTGCTGTCCTCTAGTGGGATTTGAACCACCAACCTTCCGGCCTGTAGTACCTTGCCCCAACCACTAGGCCACTCCTCCCGCACAGAACCCTGGGGAACACCACAAGTGAGAGGGAGAGCAGCGGATGACTGACCGTTAGAGAAAACAGAGAAAGAGCGAGCCACAAGGAAGGAATAAAACCACTGCCAAACTGTGCCACGTAGCCCAATATCCGACAGACGAGAAAGTAAAGTGGGATGGTCAATCAGTTGTACAAGGGCGCTCCTTGTTAAACCATGTTTTATAAAAACAAGCAGGTGCCTACTTGTCTTTGTAAAATATTCATGTAAGTTGCAGAGATCAGGCCATAAATTAAGGTGTGCTCGTCCTAGACCTGGTCAAATGCCCGCGCCCACATTATGCACATATGTTATAGCATTTTACCATCTCTGCATATACTTGCGCACTGCGCCCATGTGCATCAATTTAATGCGTGTACGTTTACGTTGGGTGCTATTTTATTATAGGCCATTTATGCACATATGTGGTCACATACAGGAGAAAGTGACAAAATTAGCCCCATCTAGGTGCCGATTTTCATGCTTAAAGTAGGCATCTCCTTATAAACTCAACCCCTTAAAACAAAGGGGAGAAAATATCTATTTACTCAACCCATAACTAAACTCTGGAGTCTGCTGCGAGAGGATACAATAAAAACTGTTGGTGCAGCTGGGTTTAAAAGAGGTTTGGACAAGTTCCTGGAGGAAAAGTCCATAAAGTATTATTAAGGTAGACTGGGGGAAATCCACTCATGCTGACAGCTTGGTGTGATGAGTTTGTCCTGCTTGAAATATGCTGGAAGAGTGAAGAGGGGTGATATTAAGAGCCATCATTTGATTGTCATTCTTTTTTGAGAGCCACCGATTCCCTGGGCGAAACACGGCTGGCGTTGGAGCGCAGTCAGGTACATCGATGTGGAGCAATAGTGCTGTTTGATTGTCCAAAACATAAAGCTCACAGAACAGTAAAATACTGAATGATCCTTTGAACACAGCACCAGGACATGCATATATTCATGAAGTGATGACAATATAAAGAGATTGTTGAAAAATTATAAAATTATATTGGAGAGGTTTCTCTGACCAATGATGTTGCACTGTTGAGGTAGTAGTCACTAGCCATTAGGTACTG
Source organism: Ichthyophis bannanicus (assembly GCA_033557465.1). Classification (NCBI taxonomy): domain Eukaryota; kingdom Metazoa; phylum Chordata; class Amphibia; order Gymnophiona; family Ichthyophiidae; genus Ichthyophis; species Ichthyophis bannanicus. The sequence continues at coordinate 919,317,676 of CM066035.1, read as the reverse complement.
AGGTCTTTTTCTACCCCATAGAATAGCAGACTTTCTTTTTGAATTTAGTTTAGATCTACTATTTAGTACAAGAGGGTTTCTGGTTGCAGTGTAATGCATTAGAAAACATACAACCCCCTCCCCACCAAAATAAATTCAGAGTTTACCCTTTTAACTCTTAGCTCAGGAAGTGTAGTTACAGTGGATTGCTTGGCTGTAGATGAGAGCGGAGGCTACTGCTCTTAACCGCTCCCCTCTGTCCTCTCTGACCCATGCAAGTGAGCCAGTGTTTTATCACAGAGCCACTAGAGGAGAGCAAAGTGGGAGGGAAGATTGGTGCCGAAGCATCTTGGAATGAAGTGGTAGCGGCTAATAGCTTGAGTCACTGCCTCGGGGGACATAAATGCCCTTGCTGGAATCAATTAATTTTAAATTAGCCCTTGGATGCCAAGCCATCTGCCACCAGAAGCAATTGTCTGGGAGCTGGTTTGGAGGATCTGTGCCCCTGACCACCGGGCACACTGCAGCCTGTTATTCTCCAGTATGCGAGTTCTATAAGGTCTATTGGCTAGCAATTGCAGAAACGTTTCCTGTACGATGACCGATTCTTATGCTCCGTCTGTTTCCATTTATCGGTAACTCAGGATTTAATATGTTCCTGACAGATGAAAATACAATTTTAATAAATACATGAAATACATATTTTAATAACTTATTTTAGTTTCGTTTATTTGGTTTTTGATCTACTGCTTTTAAGCCCAAAGGGATACTGCAAAGCAGTTTATAATAAAAAATATCCAGAAATAGAAAACCATTTACAATTTTATAAAGGATACAAGGAAGAAAAGAGAGGTAACAGAGCTATGTCAGGAGAGACCCCAAAAGCTACTGTGAAAAGATGTGTTTAAGGAATGATTTGAGTTTGGTACGATGGGTTTAGCTTCTTAACATAGTAATATAGTATATGACGGCAGATAAAGACCAGTATGATCCATCTAGTCTGCCCAGCAAGGCGGCAAGAATAGGTGCACTTGCCACTCCGTGCAGGTCACCCCTCTGCATGCCTTTGTTTAGGGGTGTACCAACCGCTCCGTGTAGGTCACCTCTATTTGTTGAAATAGTTAGTTATGTTTATTTTGATTTTATCCTGTTGCTGTAAAGGGATCCACGGTGTCTGTCCCATGCCATTTTGAATTCTGTCACTGTGTTTGCCCCCACCACTTCCTTCGGGAGGGCATTCCAAGCATCCACCACTCTTTCAGTGTAAAAGTATTTCCTGACATTGCCTCTCAGTTTACCCCCTTGCAGCTTCATGTTATGCCCTCTAGTTTTACAGCTTCCCCGTCTTTGGAAGAGGTTTGTTTGTTCATTAATACTCTAAGTATTTGAAGGTCTGAATCATATCTCCCCTGTCCCTCCTCTCCTCCAGAGTGTACATATTTAGGTCTTCAAGTCTCTTCTCATACGTCTCCTGATGCAGGCTCCAAATCATTTTGGTCGCCTTCCTTTGAACCCTTTCCAGCCTTTTTATATCCTTTGCGAGATATGGTCTCCAAAACTGAACACAATATTACAAGTGAGGTCTCACTAGTGAGCGAGTTCCAAATAAGAGGGCCATAGCAGGAAAAGGCAGTTTTGGTAGTAACATCCAGAAGATGATTGTAGACAGTGGGGAACTGTGATGGGGTCTATAGAATGTTACCCGTCCCTCTCTAAAGGGAGAAACAACAGTCCCTTTTAAGAGAGTCTGCAGCCCAGAGTTCAGGGCTTGGAGGGCATGGCTCACAGGCAGAGGTTAGAAACCCAGCAGACTGCAGGAGGGAGAGAGGCCCATGGAGCCAGATATTCTGCCAAGGCAAGCCGTGCAATGGAATTATGAGATAGGAACTTTAACTGGGGCTGGAGGAAGGGCCGGGAGAACCAACTTGTGGAGGTTTAACAAGATGGGACAGAAGTAAGCTGATTTTGTTTTCCCTGAACTGCTCTCTGTGCTGGATTTTGCTTTGTGGAGGTTTAACAAGCTGGGACAGAATAAAAACTGCTTTTTGTTTTTCTTGAACTTCTGTCTGGCCTGTGTTAAAAAAAAAAAAAGTCCCACCGCATGCCACATTACTACATATGGTGGCAGCTTGAGGATTTCCTCTAACCTCGTGACCGAGGGCAAATCCAAGTCCCTCCAGGGCTGGACCTCTACAGCAGGTCAGGATTTTTTTGTTTGTTTGTATGGAGTAAGAGGGTTAGCCTCACCCTAAATAGGGAGCTTACAGAAGGTATAGTCAGTGCCGGACAGGCAGGCTTTGTTTTGACTACTAGAGGATGCTAAATGTTTGTTAAGAGCTGGAATACTGCACGGTTAACTCAGTTGCAGAAGAGAAAGCTGTGGTGGCATTGCAAGAGAACAGTGACAAGCCAGGATGGAGCAGCTCCTCCAGATTCTGGCAGAAGGTCAGCAGGAACAGCAACAGAATCAACAGCAAGAGGATGAGTCCCTTAAATATGCCTGAGAGCGGGTTTTGGAGGTGAATGAGGTTCCAGTAGGTAATGGAGAGTCCCCTATTTGGTGCTAAAGGGAAATTTATCATACAGGGTATCCGAGGCTGTCCTAGAGGGGGAGCAGGTAGAAGAAAGTTCCTGGGCCCTATCGTTAGCAGGTGTTATTGTTGGCCCATAGCCATTTATTAGGGGGACACCTGGGGATGGTGAAAAACACTAGAGTGTGCGTTGGCCCAATTTATAAGAACATAAGAACATAAGATATGCCATACTGGGTCAGACCAAGGTCCATCAAGCCCAGTATCCTGTTTCCAACAGTGGCCAATCTAGGTCATACATACCTAGCAGTTTCCCCAAAAGACACAGGTTCCACAATGCTTGTACTGGGTCAAGCATTGATATCCTGGGTCCCTTCTTAATAATGGGTTATGGACCTTTCCTCCAGGAACTTGTCCAAACCTTTTTTAAACCCAGCTACACTAACAGCCTTTACTACATCCTCCGATAACAAATTCCAGAGTTTGATTACACATTGAGTGAAAAAATATTTTCTTTTATTAGTCTTAAATAGTTTACCCTGTAGCTTCATTGCATGTCCCCTAGTCTTTCTATATTCTGATGACATAAACAATCGATCTACGTTTACCCATTCCACTCCGTTCATTAATTTATAGACTTCTATCATATCTCCCCTCAGCCGTCTCTTTTCCAGGTTAAAGAGCCCTAAACGTTTTAGCCTTTCTTCATAGGAGTATCCTTCCATCCCCTTTACCATTTTGGTGGCTCTTCTCTGAACCTTTTCTAATAACGCCATATCCTTTTTAAGATACGGCAACCAGAATTGCACACAATATTCAAGGTGCGGTCTCATCATGGAACGATATAGAGGCATTATAATATCTTTTGTTTTATTTTCCATTCCTTTCCTTATGATACCTAGCATTCTATTTGCTCTCTTGGCTGCCGCTGCATACTGGGCCAAGGGTTTTAACATGTTATCCACAATGATGCCTAAATCTTTTTCCTGGGTGGTGGTTCCTAATGTGGAACTTTGCATCTTGTAACCATAGTTTGAGTTGCTCTTCCCTAGGTGCATAACTTTGCACTTGTCCACATTAAGTTTCATCTGCCATTTTGATGCCCAGTCTTCCAATTTATCAAGATCCTCTCCCAATTTTCCAGAATCCTCTTGGGTTTTAACAACTTTAAATAGTTTTGTTTCATCTGCAAATCTGATAGCCTCACTCGTTATTCCCTTTTCCAGGTCATTTATGAATATGTCAAAAAGCTGCGGACCCAGCACAGATCCCTGGGGTATACCACTATTCACCTTTCTTCATTGGGAAAATTGGCCATTTAGCCCTACCTTCTGCTTTCTATCTTTTAACCAGTTCCTGATCCACAATAGTACACTGCCTCCTATCCTGTGACTCTTTAGTTTTGCCAAAAGTCTCTGATGAGGGACCTTGTCAAAGGCTTTCTGAAAGTCCAGATACACTGGGTCCATAAACAGGTACATTTATATTGCCAGTCCTGCTCCACCTGCCAGCTTTATAACCCCGCCAGAGTCTGACCTGTCCGTCTAGTGCCTATGCCCATTATTGAAACACCATTTGAAAGAGTGGCCATGGATCTGGTAGGTCCCTTGGAGCAAACCCCCTGAGGCAACAAGTATCTTTTAGTCATACTGGACAATGCTACCCAATACCCGGAGTCCATTGCTCTAAGGAATATGAAGACTACTACAATCATGAATGTCCTCTGGAAAGTATTTTCACGGATGGGAATACCCAATGAGATCCTCACAGATCAAGGAGCAACCTTTGTATTCAAGGTAATTAGGCAAGTATGTGCCTTGGTGAAGGTCAAGATGCTGCGAACATCACTATATCACCCATAGACGGATGGCCTCGTTGAGCAATTCAATAAAACTCTGAAACAGATGTTAAAAACGTGCAGGAGGACGGGAAGAATTGGGACATTCTCCTACCCTATTTGATGTATGGCATCTGCGAGGTACCTCAGAATTCCATGGGGCTTTCCCTTTTTGAGTTGCTCTTTGGAAGACGGCCAAGAGGTATATTAGACGTGGTAAGGGAAACCTGGGAGTACGTTATACAAATGCAAGACTAGCTGCAGAAAGACAGAGAGGTGGACAAACTCAGTCTGGAAAAACCCACGTTGAGCAGGCCAAGGGCTACAATCGGGCAGCCATGCACTGCACCTTCCCACTGGGAGACAGAGTTTTAGTCTTGCTGCCCTCATCCGAGAGCAAGTTACTCAGCAAGTGGCAGAGGCCCTATGAGGTGGAAGAGAAAATGGGGCCTGTTAACTACAAGCTTGTCCAGCCAGATAAATGGAAGAAAGCCAAAATTTACCATATTAACCTATGGAAAAAATTGACTCCAGTGACGGCTATGGTGGTACAGGGAGATGATTTTGGGCCAGAATTTTCAGCCTCATTAGATTCAGCTCAAGTCCTGATTGGTGACCAGCTCCCTGCTACGCAGAGAAGAGATTTAGAAGGTATGATTCACCAGCACCTAAAGGTATTCTCCACCCGCCCAGGATGAATCCACCTCATTTGTCATAATACCATTACTGACCCTGGGGTGGTTTTCTGGCAATGATCCTACCAGATGCTGGAGGCCCGATGATGGGCCATCGCTAAGGAGCTGGAAGGGATGCTTATCCTGGGAGTTATAGAAGAGACTATGAGTGATTTGTTGTCACCCATTGTCTTGGTTCCTAAACCTAATGGAAGCATCAGATTCTGCATTGACTTCCAGAGGGTCAATGTAGCTTCTAAACTGGAAGCATATCCCATGAACAGGGCAGATGAGCTAATCGAGCGACTTGGTGGAGCACGCTTTATATCAACCTTGGATCTGACCAAGGAATGCTGGTAGGTGCCCTTGACCCCGGCTGTCAAGGAGAAGACTGCTTTTTCAACACCGTAACATCTGTCCAGTTTACAGTACTGCCCTTTGGATTATATGGAGCTCCTGCCACTTTCAACATCTAGTCGACCACATACTGAGACTACACAAGCTGCATACCTTGAAGATAATCATCATCTACATCAGAGATTGGACCACCCATCTAACCCAAGTACAAGCCATGCTGACCAGCTAGCAGATCAGGTTGACGGCCAACCCTAAGAAATGTTTTCTGGGAGGTCTGGATGTTCAATACCTGGGATATTTAATCAGCAATGGGCAGATACAACCTCAACTACGGAAGAAGGATGCCATTTCTCAGGTCTCCACCCTGAAATCAAAGAAGGAGGTTCAGGCCTTCCTTGGATTGGTTGGCTATTACCGCCGGTTCATCCCTAACTTTGCAGAGATAGTGGAGCTACTAACCAATCTCCTCTGGAAGAGAGCTCCCAAATGGATTCACTGGTCACTAGACTTGGATCTGGACTTCCAGCACCTCAAGGATGCCATGTGCTCTGAACCCATCCTAAAATGGTTCTCCTCCTATATAACAAACCGAATGCAGCAGGTCAATTTCAACAACGACAAAGCAACTCCCTTCCCACAAACCCAGGGCATTCCGCAAGGTTCCGCCCTCTCCTCTCTCTTATTCAATCTATACCTGCAACCAGTGTGCAAAATATTCCAGACCCACGGCATCAACTACCATATCTACGCTGATGACCTAATGCTCTACACACAACTGGATGCAAACAACCCGAACATCAGTAAGCTTGAAAATTGCCTACTCGAGCTTCAAATCTGGCTCCAACGAAATAACATGCTCATTAACCATAAGAAGACAGAAGCAATGTGCATCTCCAGGAAACCAGGTTTTGAGCCCCCTAAAAATGTCACCATGAACAACAATATTTACAACATAAAATCAGAAATAAAATACTTAGGTGTGATGCTTGACAACAACCTAAATATGGACAGGCACCTGCGAAACACCAATCGAGCCATATTCCACAAATTAAGAATACTGCAGCCTTTACGTAACATCCTTGATCATGATGACTTCAGATCTGTCGCTCAGGCCCTCATCATTCCACACCTAGATTACTGCAATGCCATACTGCAAGGCCTGCCGAAGAAAACTACAAATATTCTGCAAATGGCACAACATGTTGCAGCCAGATTCATCATGCAAAAAAGACTCTCTGACCACATTACACCCACCCTAATTGAGCTGCATTGGCTCCCCATCACGGCCCGCATTCAGTACAAATTACTAGTCACTACATTCAAACTTATCCATAATATAGCACCCTCTCACCTCAACAGCTTGATTTCCAATCCACCCAACAACAGAAGTAGGAGAGCAGCGAACCTCAACACCATCTGCCTCCCGAGATCATTCACAAAGGCTAATGCCTGTACCACTAACAGAGCTTTCTCGTTTACAGCTCCTACACTCTGGAATCGGTTACCAAGTGATCTGCGTGAAATCTATGATCTAAAGGACTTTAGAAAGGAGCTTAAGACACACCTTTTCAAGTCCCATTACAACCTAACATCATGAGCTACACGCAACCGCGTGTAAATATACATATACATATGCAGACCACTTATAAAGTTTTACAGTTTAGTCAATTGTAAATATGTATATAACAATCATGTGTAAATATGTATATAGCAATCAACTGTAAGCCTGTAACCTGTATTCTGCTGTGCCCCCCCCCCTCTAATCAGAGTGTTTTTAATCTAATTCCTGGCCAGTACAGCCAACATCACCATGTGTAACAACCGCTGCTGATCACTGGAAGCAGCGGGATATAAATGTACGCTAAATAAATAAATTGCCTCTTATTTCTCTCTACCATTTATTGTGCAAACTTATGCCTCAGAAGTAGGCCTAGGATCAGTTCTGACCCAGGAAGTCAGAGGTAAAGAACATCCCGTGGCATTCATCAGCAGGAAGCTGCTTCCTCAGGAACAGCATTATACGGTGATTGAGAAGGAAGCCCTGGTTATCAAGTTGGCGCTTGAGATCTTCAAATACTACCATTTATGTTGCTAATGGACCACCAGCCCCTCAAGTGGCTGGCTCAACATAAGGTGTTCAATGGCTGTATTATGCAGTGGTTTTTGAGTCTCCAACCCTATCAGTTTCAGGTCCGCCATAGGACTGGTTGGATTCACCTGAATATGGATTTCCTTTCCCAGGTGGGGGTCCCAAGCGAGGCAGGTGTTCAATGGGGCATGGTTGAGCTGGGGGGAGAGTATGTGATAGGGTCTATAGAATGTTAACCATCCCCCTCCAAAGGGAGAATCAACAGTCCTCTTTAAAAGAATCTGCAGCCCAGAGTTCAGGGCTAGGAGGGTGTGGTTCACAGAAAGAGGTTAAGAATCTAGCAGACTGCAGGAGGGAGAGAGCCTGTGGAGCCAGAAGTTCTTTCAAGGCAAGCCATGAAAAGGAGTTCTGATGTAGAAACTTTAACTGGGGCTGGAGGAAGGGTTGGGAGAACCAGTTTTAGGAAGTTTAACAAGCTGGGACAAAAGAAGCTGATTTTGTTTTCCCTGAACTGCTGTCTGGCCTGTGTTTTAAAGAAAACCCTTTTCCACCGTACGCCACACTACCACAGGAACATAAGTTGGTTAATTTGGCTTGCACGGAGTGAATGTGAAGAGTTAAATAGGATAAGAAAAGAGGAGAGATACAGAGGGGTATTTGTGTACAAAACCTTGTGAATGAGAGCACAAATTTTAAATTGAATTGGATAGTGGAGAGGGAGCCAATGGAGGGGACTTGAGAGCAGGAGTGATGTGCCCAAATTTCCCAGTATTAGTGAGAACCCTGGCAGCTGCGTTTTGAGCAAATTGAAGGTCATTGAAGGAAATGTAAGGGAGAATATAGTAAAAGGAATTTAAATAATCCACGTGGTTCAGAATGAGTGCAAAACCAACAATCTTTAAGTGGTGCATTCCCAAGTATGGCTCGACAGTGCTGATTTTTCTCAGAAAAAATATTTAGATTTAAGAATTGATGAAATGTGTGCTTGAAATGTTAAAAAGCATCAATTTTGCAGCCAGGAATAGTAAGATAATCAAAAAGAGGAATGTGATGCGTGTGAATGACAAGAGCAACCAATAGGGAAGGGAGATGATGAGAGGCCCACATGGCTTTAGATGTAGAGGGATTCAGCTTTATACCACGTTTTTTCAGCCAGCGTGCAACAACCAGTAAACCAGGGGAAAGAGTATAGAGATTGGGGAGGAAGAGTCTCTATAGAGAACCAGTTGGATATCATCTGCAAAGATGCAATGTGAAGACCCGTGCCTTGGATAACTGTGGCAAGGGGAGCAAGAAATAAGAGAATAGGGGCCAGATTAGTGCCTTGAGGAAAGCCGCAGGGAAGCAAATGAGTTCTAGCATGAATCATGCCAGGAAACTGAAAAAGAGCAATCTTGGAAGTAGGAGGTGAATCATGATAACACAGAGCCATATGCCAGTATCTGCCATTCATTGTAAGAGTAGCACGTGGTCCTCAAGGTCAAAGGCTGCAATGAAATCTCGAAAAATAATTAAAGCAGCCTGGCAACCTCTGAAGTCGACAGGAATACATGGAACAAGATCCGTTCACACTTTCTCTGGAGGGGCGGGAAGCCTAAAAGCCCTGTAATGAGCTTACAGTTGGCAGGAAAGGATGGGGGTCTGGGAGTTCCAAATATGAGGATGAACAATATCTCTTAGAGGTAATGGAGGTCATTTTCAAAGGATTAGTCGTGATTTAGGAAGTCAAAATCATGGAGATGTCTCTGAAGTCATTCCACAAATGATGTCTACAGACGTCTCCAGTGCAGGGATGTCCAAGTAGGCAAGGGAGCATGGTGGGAGCGTGTCTGGGGAGGGTCAGTGGACTTATATGACTCCGTTCAATTTCAGAAATGACGGGGATATCTGCAGGCACGCCCCATTTAGACCTGTTTCAGGCACGAATAGGCATCAGGAAAGTGCTTGTTTTGACGTTAAAACCTCCAGAGAGAAGATGAAGAGTTAAGTGACTAGTCTAAGATCACAAAGACCACACTGGGATTTGAACCTTGGCTACCCTGCTCCCAACACACCACTTTAATCATTATGCTATTAGATGTCCATGCTCTGAGATGCTATTCTGGGCATGTCTATGTAGAGGTCTCTATAATTATTTATATTGGCCACATCCACTTTTCTGAATTCGTGCCCGAACTTACACGTGCCTGCTTTTTTTTTCCCAGACATTCTGGCTTCGACGTCCGAGATTGCACTTGGACGTCCCATTGTAAAATGTGCCTTAATGTCTCCAAATGGGTTAGTTTTGCACATACTCTGACAGTAATATTTCTTTATCCTTGTGCCACCTTTTCTTGGTATCTGACCACATTCCTTGGTTTTTGAGGATCGCCTCCCTGTCTACATGGTTCACAGAATAATCACTAGGAACTGACACCTTTTATCAATGCTGTTCTGATGTTCTCCTTCACCATCATGTCTGGTTTCCCCACACCCAGCTTATTTGGGTAGGAATGGAAATGTCTGAGATCATTCTCCATAATTCTCTTAGGGTTATGATTCCAATGCTTTTCCAGTACAGCAATGTTATAGTGTTTACAAAGTTTCAGTGAATGAGACATGCCCCTTATTGTGCGTCTTTCTGTGTAGAAATATTCTGCCATCGGGGCTTTTCAGCCAGCTGTGCGATAAATAACCATTTCTAGCTCTTTCTTACAAGAATCTATATAGGTCAGTTTTCCCAGTATTCCTTATGCTTGCGATGAACCATCTCATCTGCAATCCACTATCTGGGCTGCATCTATTAATCTCATATCCTTAGGCTTCCGACAATTTCTCCTTAACCACGCATGTCCATCAGCATATCGTTCCTGGAGTAATGCTTTGTATTTTCAACTTTATTTGTGTATTTGCTACTTGTTTCTTTTCATTTATCTAATATGAAGTATTGCCATGAAAGGGGAAGTGCTGCTGATAGGTGACTTCAATATACCGGATGTTGATTGGTGCATCTCTGCTGCGGTGTCATCTAGAAGTAAGGAGATCCTGGATGCTCTACAGGGAGAACTATTCCAGCAACTGGTAACAGACCCCACACGTGAAGGGGCCATACTGGACCTGGTGCTTACCACTGGAAAAAGTGTTGCTGATATTATAGTGGGAAATCAGCTCGCATCCAGTGATCACCAGATGGTGTGGTTCAGTATGAGAACGGCTGGGGGATGTAGAAAACCAATCATATGGCAAATGCTCCACTATAACTGTTACGCTGTGACTTAAAGAAATAGTGTGAAATAATGACAAATTATGAAAAAGTCCATTAATATAAAAAACTATAAATATAAGTTTTTAGAACTCCAGATAAGGTCTCAGACTCAATAGCGCAATAATCACTTCAGTATAAAAATACTGTCGAACGCGCTGACAGCATCAATGACCAATATGGAATACAACTAATTTTTCTATATAAATGTCCGTCACCTAAAATATTCCACACTATTATATCAACTGTGATTGCTTATCTTTCAAGTATCGTGATGTTGTTCCCCTACGCCTCCTCTGGCGCCTTTCTGAACGTTTCACTCTCTCAACAGAGTTTCTTCAGGGGGTCTGTAGATAAAAACAGCAATCTATAATACATATGCTTTTGATGGCACAACGTTACATATCCATTGTCAACTTCAAACACTACAAGACACATACCATTGAAACACATATTAAATGTGCACAGATGCTGCCCATGTTCTTCACATTCACTTCTCTTCTTGCTCAATAAATGTTTTCAAAAAAACGCCACGCATGTGGCCTATGTAGCAAGGTGCACCATTTAAACCCCACGGCCCAGTGACGTCAGCAACAGCTGATAAAAGTTACTGCTCCTTTTAACTATTCATCCGCTTTGTCCTTACAAGCACAGTCCCCAATCAATGCTGGTGTTCAAACCCATTGGTGTCAACGTCCTCAATTTAAATATCCAGCGTTGCTCATGTAACAACAAAGTCTGTTCCAATGTTTTGCCGTGTACCACAAAACTAACCTGTTTTATAGCGAAACAACGCAGCTCCTCAAAAACATGAGAAAAATCTTTGCAATGTTGTACTATGGGAGCTGTCACAACGTTACATTTAAGACGACTTCTATGTTCCCGTATTCGCACTTTTAAGGGACGAGATGTTTTTCCTATGTATAAAAGATCGCAAGGACAGCGAATCGCATAAACCACTGAGCTTGAGTCACACGATGTATTATTTTCCAAATGATACGATTTGGCATGGTATGTGAATCCTGTTATTTCCTCCATTATCACACAAATGTCGCAACCGCCGCACTTGTGATGGCCCTTCATTGCAAGGCTACTCGTGTTCCCATCATCAGATTTAAGAACCGCCGGACTTAATTGCTCTTTCAAGTTCTTATCTCTTTTCCATACACACCGAATTTGTTTGTCTTCCAAGCCCACCACAGTACCCAAAACATTCATATGTCTTTTAAGGATTTTCTGAATCTTGTAGCTCAAAGGGGAAAATTTAGTGATGAAATCAACCTGTTCCAGGTTAACAGCTCTTTCTTTAGTTTTAACAGACCCAATCAACTATGATCGGTCATTAAAAAGCGCTCTTTTATATGCCCTTCGAGTTATGTGCTCAGGGTATCCCCTATCTACAAAATCCTTAAACAATGTGACCGATTGTTGCTTAAAATCTACTGTCTCAGAACAGTTTCTCCGAATCCTCAAGAACTGAGAAAACGGGAGGCTATTCTTCAACCGCACCGGATGTGCGCTATTATATTGCAAGAAGGTATTTCGATCAATCACTGTTCTGTATACTGAAGTGTGCCATTGTCGTTCCCCTCTCAGTATCCATACAACCAAAAATGTTATATTGTTGTTATCTATATTGGAGGTGAACTGGATGGCTTTATCAAGATTATTTAACCATAGCACCATACTAGACCTGGTGCTTACCACTGGAAAAAGTGTTGCTGATATTATAGTGGGAAATCAGCTCGCATCCAGTGATCACCAGATGGTGTGGTTCAGTATTAGGACTAGGGCTGATAAAGTCCATTCAAAAGCAAGGGTCTTAGACTTTACAAAAACTAACTTTGCCAAGATGGGCCAATACCTCAGGGAGTCGTTAGCCGGATGGGAACGGCTGGGGGATGTAGAAAAGCAATGGGCAAAACTGAAAGGGGATATTTTAAGGGCAGCAATCCTTTTTGTTAGAAAGGTAAATAAATGTAAAAGGAAAAGGAGACCGCTATGGTTCTCAAAAGACGTAGCTGAAAGGGTGAAGAAAAAGAAGATGGCTCTCATAAAATACAAGAGATCACAGAAAGAGGAAGACAAGCATCGATAATTAGAAAACCTTAGTGAAGCTAGGAAAATGTTTATTTCTTTAGCTGCTTTTATACACTGCCTTCTCAAAAGTGTCAAGGCGGTTTACATGGAACAAGTTAAATAAAACCCGCCTTACAAGGAGCACAATGTGCTAGACTACAAGCACTGGCTATGATGACTTTATTCAGCATTAACTTGTCTTTGGTTCTACATGCTCCCCTCTTATTGCCTTTCTACTCTTTTGCCATGAAAGTAGTCAGGAAAGCAAAGATACAAAAAAAAGAAGAACTAGCCAAAGCAATAGAATGGATGGACAAGACATTTTTCAGCTATGTTAGCGAGAGGAGGAAGTGCAAATGTGGTATTGTCAGACTCAAAAGGGAAGGGGAAGAATACATAGAAGCTGATAAGGATAAAGCAGAATTGCTTAACAAATATTTTTGTTTTGTGTTCACAGATGAAAGGCCAGAAGCCGGACCTCAGAAAACATCCACAAATAGGAGCAGAGGTGAAGGGGATCTTCTTGAACGATTTTCAGAAAACTGTGTTCGTGAGGAACTAGCTCAACTAAAAATAGACAAAGCGATGGGCCCGGATGGAATCATCCGAGAATACTGAAGGAACTTGGGCACATTCTAGAGGCTCCACTGACTGAACCTTTCAATGCTTCTTTACTACAACTACTACTACTACTTCTAGTCATTTGTATAGTGCTACAAGGCATATGTAGCGCTGTAGAGAGACATATAAAGACGGTCCCTGCTCATCATAAGAACATAAGAAATGCCATACTGGGTCCGACCAAGGTCCATCAAGCCCAGTATCCTGTTTCCAACAGTGGCCAATCTAGGTCATACGTACCTAGCAGTTTCCCCAAGGGACACAGGTTCCACAATGCTTGTATTGGTTCAAGCATTGATATCCTGGGTCCCTTCTTAATAATGGTTTATGGACCTTTCCTCCAGGAACTTGTCCAAACCTTTTTTAAACCCAGCTACACTAACAGCCTTTACTACATCCTCCGGTAACAAATTCCAGAGTTTGATTACACGTTGAGTGAAAAAATATTTTCTTTTATTAGTCTTAAATAGTTTACCCTGTAGCTTCATTGCATGTCCCCTAGTCTTTCTATATTCTGATAAGGTAAACAATCGATCTACGTTTACCCGTTCCACTCCGTTCATTAATTTATAGACTTCTATCATATCTCCCCTCAGCCGTCTCTTTTCCAGGTTAAAGAGCCCCAACCTTTTTAGCCTTTCTTCATAGGAGTAGACTTCCATCCCCTTTACCATTTTGGTGGCTCTTCTCTGAACCTTTTCTAAAATCGCTATATCCTTTTTAAGATACGGCGACCAGAATTGCACACAATATTCAAGGTGCGGTCTCACCATGGAACGATATAGAGGCATTATAATATCTTTTGTTTTATTTTCCATTCCTTTCCTTATCATACCTAGCATTCTATTTGCTCTCTTGGCCGCTGCTGCACACTGGGCCGAGGGTTTTAACATGGTATCCACAAGGACGCCTAAATCTTTTTCCTGGGTGGTGGTTCCTAATGTGGAACCTTGCATCGTGTAACCATAGTTTGGGTTGTTCTTCCCTAGGTGCATAACCTTGCACTTCTCCACATTAAATTTCATCTGCCATTTTGATGCCCAGTCTTCCAATTTATCAAGATCCTCTTGCAATTTTCCACAATCCTCCTGGGTTTTAACAACTCTAAATAGTTTTGTGTCATCAGCAAATTTGATAACCTCACTCGTTATTCCACTTTCCAGGTCATTTATGAATATGTCAAAAAGCAGCGGACCCAGCACAAATCCCTGGGGTACACCACTATTCACCTTTCTCCATTGGGAAAATTGGCCATTTAGCCCTACCCTCTGCTTTCTATCTTTTAACCAGTTCCTGATCCACAGTAGTACACTGCCTCCTATCCCATGACTCTTTAATTTTGCCAAAAGTCTCTCATGAGGGACCTTGTCAAAGGCTTTCTGAAAGTCCAGATACACAATATCAACCGACTCACCTTTGTCCACCTGTTTATTCACTCCTTCAAAAAAACATAATAGATTAGTAAGACAAGATCTTCCTTGTCTAAAGCCATGTTGGCTGTCTCCCATTAGGTCATGACTATCTACATGCTGAGTAATTTTATTCTTTATGATGGTTTCTACCATTTTTCCCGGTACTGATGTCAGGCTCACCGGTCTGTTGTTTCCTGGATCACCCCTCGAACCCTTTTTAAAAATTGGTGTTACATTGGCGATCCTCCAATCCTCAGGTATTAGAGATGATTTTAATGATAGTTCACAGATTACTGATAGCAGGTCTGCTATCTCATATTTCAGTTCTTTCAACACCCTTGGATGTATACCATCCGGCCCAGGTGATTTGCTACTCTTCAGTTTATCTAATAGTTGTAAGACATCTTCCCGATGTATCGATATTTCCTTCAATTCTTCCACACCTTTAAATACCACTTCAGTCATGGGTAACATCCCTACATCTTCCTCAGTAAAGACCGAAGCAAAGAATTCATTCAGTCTCTCCGCTATCGCCTTGTCGCCTCTTAGTGCTCCTTTAACCCCTTTATCATCTAATGGACCAACTGACTCTCTCACAGGTTTTTTGCTACGAATGTACTTGAAAAGGTCTTTATTTCGCGTTTTTGCTTCCGCAGCAAGCTTCTTCTCAAATTCTCTCTTTGCCTGCCTTATCAATGCCTTGCATTTGACTTGCCAGTGCTTGTGCTGTTTCCAGGTTTCATCATTTGGCTCTTTTTTCCATTTCCTGAAAGATGCTTTTTTGGCAACAACAGCCTCTCTGACCTCACCTTTAAACCATGCTGGCAGTTTTTTGGACTTCCTTCCACTTTTCTTAAAGCGTGGAATACAGCTGGTCTGGGCTTCCAAGACAGTATTTTTCAACAACACCCAAGCTTGATGTACGTCTTTAACCTTTGCAACTGCTCCTTTTAGTTTTTTCTTAACTGTTTTCCTCATTTTATCATAGTCTCCCTTTCGAAAGTTAAAGGGTAGTACTGTGGATTTCCTTACTATCCCTCCTCCACTAATTAAATCAAAGGCGATCATGCTATGATCACTATTGCCAAGTGGCCCCAACACCCTTATCTCTTGCACTACATCTGGTGTTCCACTAAGGACTAGGTCTAATATTGCTTCCCCTCTGGTCGGTTCATGAACCAGCTGCTCCAAGAAGCAGTCATTTATTTCATCTAGGAACTTTATCTCCCTAGCATGTCCTGTTGTGACACTGACCCAGTCGATGCCGGGGTAATTGAAATCACCCATTATTATTTCTGCACTGTAACTTTTGCTAGCTTCCTTGATTTCTTTGAGCATTTCATCATCCATTTGTTCATTCTGGCCAGGTGGACGATAGTACACCCCCACTGCCATCGCCTTCCCCTTTTTACATGGAATTTCAATCCATAGAGATTCTACAGCAAATTTTGTTTCTTGCAAAACTTTAATCCTTTCTGACTCAATGCCCTCTCTAACATAGAGTGCAACCCCTCCACCAATTTGATCAGCTCTATCATTTCGATATAGTTTGTACCCAGGTATCACAGTGTCCCACTGGTTGTCCTCCTTCCACCATGTCTCTGATATTCCAATCATATCTAACCTCTCATTTAGTGCTATATATTCTAACTCTCCGATCTTGTTTTGTAGACTTCTAGCATTTGCATACAAGCATTTTAGAGACTGTATTTTATTCATATTAATTTGGCTATTGGTAGACATGGGTAATTTGGGATCTTTAAGTTCTGTCTGCTCCATACTCGAGGGCATTTGGGCTACTTTACTCTTTTTTGGAACCTCTCTGCTTTTTGTAGTATCCTTCAAGGATACATTCTTCCGAACCATGCGCTCTTGGGCGACTGTCGGCTTTCCCCTATTATCTAGTTTAAAAGCTGCTCTATCTCCTTTTTAAAGGTTAATGCCAGCAGCCTGGTTCCATCTCGGTTAAGGTGAAGCCCATCCCTTTGGAAGAGCCCCTCCTTTCCCCAGAATGTTCCCCAGTTCCTAACAAATCCGAACCCCTCATCTTTGCACCATTGTCTCATCCACGCATTGAGACTCCGGAGCTCTGCCTGCCTTTTGGGTCCTGCGCGTGGAACGGGAAGCATTTCGGAGAACGCTACCCTGGAAGTTCTGGATTTCAACTTCCTACCTAAAAGCCTAAATTTAGCTTCCAGAACCTCCCTACCACATTTTCCTATGTCATTGGTACCAACATGTACCAAGACAGCAGACTCCTCCCCAGCACTATCTAAGACCTTATCTAGGTGGCGTGTGAGGTCCGCTACCTTCGCACCAGGCAGGCATGTTACCAGGCGATCCTCACGTCCACCAGCCACCCAGCTATCTACATGCCTAATGATCGAATCACCAACTATAACTGCTGTCCTAACCATTCCCTCATGGGCACTTGGCCCTGGAGAAATCTCCTCGGTGCGAGAGGGGTTTACATCACCTGGAGGACAGGTCCTAGTTACAGGATCACTTCCTGCCACACCAGGGTGATGCTCTCCTGTCACGTGACCTCTCTCCTCCATGGCAACAGGGATGCTGCCAGACTGGAGGTGGGACTTCAGGACTAGCCAAGACAGACAACACAACAGCTAAGGGCAAGGACACATCTAGGGTAGGGTTGCCAACCGGCCAGTATTCAACTGACCTGGCCGGTTTTTATATAGCCAGGCCAGCTGCTGGCAGCAAGCTAAAACTGGCTGTTGAAAAGCAGGATTTTTGCTCTGGCCGTGGGACTGCGAGCGGCCAGAGCAGAAAACTGGCATTTCATTTCCCTCCTTGTCTCCCCCGCCGCAGCCTCACCCTCCCTCTGATCCAGCCGCGGCTTCTGCGTCTTACAAAGCTGAGCTGCAATAGTGCTAATAATTTGAAATAAAAGCAAAACCGGTGTGGAGCCTTCTGGCTTCTGCTATGAAAACCATGCTGCTGTGTCCTGCTCCCTCTAGCGTAACTTCCATTTGGGGGCGGGACACAGCAGTACGGTTTCCATAGAAGAGGCCGGAAGGCTCCACATCTGTTTTGCTTTTATTTTAAATTATTAGAATTATTGCAGCCGCGGCTCTATAAGATGCAGGAGCTGCGGCTGCCAGGGGAAGGAGGGGGCAGGGAGCTGACAGAGGGGAGAAGGAAGGAGCTGACATGGGGGAAAGGTGAGGGCTGAAAGGGAGCTGACATGATGAAGGAGATGGCTGAAAGGGAGCTAACAGAAGTGGGAAGAAGGGGGCTGGAAGGGAACTGATACCTGAGGATTGTACTGGAGGGGGGAATGGAAGGGTGATGACACTAGGGAAAGGAGGAGGTGGATGGAAGGGAGCTGACACCTTGGGGTGGGAATGGAGAGAGCTGACACTTGAAGATGGGACTGGTAGGTGGCTGGGTAATGGGAAGGAGGCTGGAAGGAAGGGCACACTGGGACTGGAAGGGAGCTGACATGTGGGGATGACACTGGAAGGGGATGGACAGAGGGTAGGGTGACTGGAAAGGGAGTGACTGGAAGGGAGCTGACATGAGAGTGGCACTGGGAGTGGAAGTGAGCTGATACCTGGTATGGTATTTGGAATAGAAGGGGCTTGACAGTGGGGAAAAAGAGAGACTGGAAGGGAATGGACACCAGTGGCAGTTCTGGGAATGCAAGGGGGTTGACTTTGGAAGGTAGTGGGAGGGGAAGACTGGAAAAGGGGCTGATACTGGGGATGGTTACTGGGACTGGAAATAGGCTGATGGAAGGAAGTGAAGAAAACAAAAGAAGAGACAAGAACTGGCAGATGGACCATAGAACACAGAAAGAGAGCTAAGAGGAAACAGGAAAGCAGAAGCCTCAGATCAGGACCAGCATGAACAGAGCATAAAATGGTCAGACATTAAAGGTAGAAAAAATAATTTTATTTTCAATTTAATGATTGAACTTTGTGCTATCTTTATATTTTTACACAGTATGGGGAACTGCATCTCTTATTTATCTGATGTTGCACTGCATTCAGACTCTGGCTTCTTGGGGTTTGTTTAATTTTTGTCTACATGTTTTTCTTTTTACTTTAAGTTGTAGTCACTTATTCTGCACTTGGTGAGGGTCTGTGTTCTGAGTGTGTGACGGAGGCCAGGTGTTCTCTTAACATGGAGTTTGTATGTAGGGATCTATACTGTACTGTAGTAATTTGACTTGTTCAGCTTTCAAATAGGTGTATGGATATTCTAGGGCTCTCTGCAGTATTTATAGTGCTGCTTTTTTCTGGGTAGATCCCTTGTATGAGTTTTGGAAATTTATGCTGGTATGGTAGATATGGCCTTGTAGATCTTCGGTGACTTTTGTAGGATTTTATATTAGTTCACCTATATGCCTGGTACTGGAGAATGTTTATGTTGTTGTTTGTGAGATGACCAGAATCAGATTTTATTTTGGACTATCACAGCCTATTTGAATGATACTAAGTATTTACTGCTAAGTAGTAACTTTTATTCTGGCTATGCATTTGCCCTTTCACTGAAATTTTCTTACAACATTGGATTGGAAAGAGAAATACTAGCATCATGTGAAAAGAGTTCAAAGGAGTTCTGGGAAAAAGGAGGGTAGGGTGTAGTCAACATTAATAATAATGAGGGAGGGGCGCCGATTTATTGGTTGCAGGAGAGGGCCAGAAACCCTATCACGGTCCTGACAGAGCTGGCCTTACGCATGCTGCAGGACAGCTTTGGGCTGTTTAAGGCCCACGATGCGTGTGGCTATTCTAGACTGCTGGACTGCAGTCAGGATTGCATAAGCACCACAGGCCTTAAACGGGAGCAGCCACGGTGACCTGCATGACCCCATATGCTGCCTGAGCTCAGACCCACACATTGCATTGCCTAAAGCCCACTAGCAAGCTGCACCTTTTTCAGTCTCACAAAGATCTGAGCCCCTCTCTGACTTATGGATCCAGGGCAATTACCAGGTTGCATCCCTCCTAATGCCAATCCTGACTGCCATCTGCTGTCTTTTATTCTGTACAGTACGGTGGAAATGCAATTCTATTTCTCTTGTGTTGCACTACATGCAGCGTCTGGCCTTCTGACGTTTTAGTTTAATTTTTGTCTATATATTTCTTTTTTCGTTTTGTGCTCATTCATTGATGAAGGCCTAGCTGTACTGTGTGTGTGTGTGTTGTGACATAGTGGGTCCTTCCAGCCCGTTAGATGAGGCTAAAAAGCCAGGAACAGGAGTAGGGCTGAGTTGTAAACAAAAGCACATGGCTCCTGGTTACCTTAGAAACCAGGCACAGAGGCAAGAGAAACGCCCGTGCTACCATTCAGGGAATGAGTCACGAGCTAATGCAGGACACCTGCTAGGGGGTGGAGTTGAGCACTGCCCTAGAATTCACCCTGATAAAGAGAGTTCAGTTGAGCTTATGGGGTTAGAAGAAGAAGTGTTAGGAGAAGAAGAAGGAGTAGGAGTTGAGGCATGTGTGCTGGATAAGGAAGCTAATGAGAGCTACGGTGAAGACAACAGTGCCAGGAAACAGCCAGAGTCTCTGTGGAAGGGTGAGACAGAGTCTTTCGTCAGGAAAAGAAAAGAAACCCCAAGGGAAAGATATAATAAGGGCAGAGTGGATTACCTGCAGTATCCAGGGGAACACAGAAGTGAAAGGAAGCCAGGAAGGCAAGTGAAATCTTCTGTGCAAGGCTTAGGTTGGGAACCTACAGCCAGTCCAAAGCCACAAAGAAAACCTCCACCAGCTAGGCTAAAAGGTAATCCAAAAGGCTGGTATAAAAATACTTACAGTGACTGTATTTACCCAGAGGGTTGGAGCTGGGAAGAGAATATCTGTGCTGATAACGTTTGTGAAAGCCAGTATTTAACTCAGGAATATCAGGTGAAACCTGAAGCAGTTAGAAAGGGCGTGGCATCAGGAGTGCCGTTACAAACATTTCCTTCTAGCCAGGAAGAGTTAATGGACTTTGAACCTGAGTGTGTGAATATTGATGAAGATATCATGGACTGTACGATATCGCTTGCTAATGAAATAATCTCATTACGCTGAAGGTATGTTTTGAAAGAGGAAGTACAGCACTACTAGCATTGGGAAGCAGAGAGCTGTGAAGAAACAGCATTGTTATGTTGGAATGCTAGATATCCACTTGTTTATTGCTGAAGTAAGCCTTTTCTGTTAAAGAACCTTTGTTTTGTCCTTATGCCAGTAAATACCTGGTTTGTGTTACTTTGTTCATGGTGAAATCCACCCCGGGAGGGGAAATAAAATCCTTTGGTTGCTTAAACCACTTTTCCACAACTGCTCCTCATTGATTCAGTGAAGGGACTACATTTCCCAAAAAGCCCAGCTTCAGGATTTGTAAAGTAGCTGCTTCAGTGGGGAAGACCCACTCACTTAACCTCTACTCACTTATATACGGGGGTTTAAGGAGAGCTGGTGACAGTGTACAACCAATGCTGGGTATTCTGTCAGTATGGAATTTCTGTTTAAGAATTTGGTAGCAATCTTGCTTGTTCAGTTTGCACATTGCCCTCTCTGCAATTGTTTTTTGGGACAGGGGGTGGGGCAAGGGCAGGGTGGGGTGGGGTGGGTCAGAGGGCGGAGCAGGGTTTGGCAGGTGGCAGGTTTTTCTCTTTCAAAAAGTTGACAACCTTAATCTAGGGGAGTGGCAAGGAAACATAGAGGAGACCAAGCAGACTTGATGAGGTGAGTTTTCAGCCTGGATTTGAAAAGGGCCAGAGATGGGCCTGATGTACAGACTCAGGTAGCTTGTTCCAGGCAGGAAGGATCGAAGTCTGGAATTGGCAGTAGAAGAGAAGGGCGCAGATAGAAGGGATCTGCCAGAAGAGTGGAGCTCCCGAGGAGGGGTGTAGGGAGAGACAAGAGAGGAAAGATAGTGAGGAGCAGCAGAATGAGGCACTTATAGGTCAGTAGGAGAAGTTTGAACCGGATATGGAAATGAATAGGGAGCCAGTGAAGCGACTGAGAAAGGGGGTTATAGGAGCACGTAGAGGCTGGTGGAAGATTAGCTGCGCAGCTGAGTTTTGAACAGACTGAAGGGGAGAGAGATGATTCAGAGGGAGACCAGCAAGGAGGAGGTTGAAATAGTCTAGACGGGAGGTGACTAAAGAGTGCACAAGTGTCTTAGTGTGTGTAGAAAGGAAGGGACAAATGTTACCAATGTTATAGAAAAAGAAGTGACAGGTTTTAGCTATCTGTTGTATGTGTGCAGAGAAAGAGAGAGTAGAGTCAAAGATGACCCCAAGGTTGCGAGCTGAGGAAATAGGGAGGAGTGTAGTGTTATCCACAAAACTAGAGAAGGGAGGAGGTGGGTTTAGGGGGAAAGATAAGGACTCAGTTTTGGCCATGTTCGGTTTCAGGTGGCGGTGAGACGGCCAGGCAGCAATGTCGGATAAGCAGTCAGAGATCCGAGTTTGGATTCCTGGAAAGATTTCAGGCACAGAAAGGTAGATCTGAGAGCTATCAGCATAAAGATGGTACTGAAAACCATGAGAGGAAATAGGTGCACCAAGTGTAAGGGCCTACTAATCTGTTTGCTATAACATCAGCATAAGGGCTAATAGAAAAACTGTGTGAATAAGTTCAGCACAGTTGTCTTTGACCTTCAAGGACAGATATAAAGACATTGAAGAACAAAGAGCACTGAAGAAAGGAAGCAGGAATGTGCAGGGAGGTGATCATTGAAATGTAACACACCAAGGGCAGGATATGTGTTAATTAAAAAGAAACATACTGAAGAAAGAGCTGAGACATGAAGTCTGGAAATTAACTACAAAATGATGAGAGAGAAAATAGAGATAAGAATATGTGTGTTTGCATGTGTACGTGCTGGAAGGCCTATAAAGGAAGTAGGAGGAGAACTGTACAGGAAGGAGTTAGTAGGAACAGATCACAAAGGCGAGCTGTACCGACCTCTCTCTTTCTTATTAGGTAAGCTTATGCTATCTGCTTGCTAGGTGTAATTAGATATTATATTCACATTTCTATAATAAAGATTTCTTGTTTAAGCACTGCAATAATTGTTTGGTATGCTTATTAACATGTGTATATGTGCTTGAGGGGGGAGGGGAGGATATAGCAAGGGAAGGCTATCCCGCGTAATTCCCCAACACTTCGGAGTCACTAAGTGAGTGTCCAAAGAAGTGTCACCTCCGAACCTGAGTGGAAGGTAATCGTTAACACAAGGGACCGAGTGTAGAGAGAAAAAAGAAGAAGTCCCAAGGCAGAACCCTGAGGCACACTAACTGGGTGGGATGGCGGTAGAGGAGGAACCATCAGAACATACAGTAAAAGTGCGATGGGAGAGATAAGAAGAAAACCAGGATACAGCAGAGTCCCTAAATCCAAACGAGGACAAGGTATTGATGAGAAGGTGGTGATCAGCAGTGTCAAAAGCAGCAGAAAGGTCAAGAAGGATGAGAATTGAGTAGAGGCCTTTGGATTTGGCAAGCACCAAGTCACTGGAGACTTTGGCAAGAGCTGTTTCCGTAGAATGTAGAGAACGAAAGCCATGGTACAACACTACGAGAGCAAGAGCCACACAAATAGCAGAAACCAGTCCAAAGGCGTGGTGTGGTGGAAAAACGAAACCTTTATTAAACAAATGCCAACCTGACACAGGCCGTGTTTCGTCACACTTCGTCAGGGGTATTACTGGCATATACTGAAAATATAAACATATAAATACTTAAAAACATAAAGGAACAGAACAAAAGTGACATGTTCCATGAATGTAATTAAATAATATAAAAATTATAATAAACAATATAATAACAAATAAATCATTAAAATGAATATAAAATATCATATGAAAACAATTAAAAACATCACATAGAAATAAATAAATGAATAACAAAGAACAAAAGACTATGCCCAAAGGGATAAAAAGATCTGACATATAGAAACATATAAATACCTTTATGAGTGATCATAAAGAGAAAAGGTCTCGTAACAAACTGTTTCAGACTACTGTGAATCTGTATATTCTAAAGGAAATATAAATAAATAAGTTAACAAACAATCATAAAAATACATTCACAAAGAGCATAAGAACATAAGATATGCCATACTGGGTCAGACCAAGGTCCATCAAGCCCAGTATCCTGTTTCCAACAGTGGCCAATCTAGGTCATACGTACCTAGCAGTATCCCCAAAAGACACAGGCTCTACAATGCTTGTATTGGGTCAAGCATCGATATCCTGGGTCCCTTTTTAATAATGGTTTATGGACCTATCCTCCAGGAACTTGTCCAAACCTTTTTTATGCCCAGCTACACTAACAGCTCTTACTACATCCTCCAGTAACAAATTCCAGAGTTTGATTACACGTTGAGTGAAAAAATATTTTCTCTTGTCTTAAATAGTTTACCCTGTAGCTTCATTGCATGTCCCCTAGTCTTTCTATATTCTGATAGTGTAAACAATTGATCTACGTTTACTCGTTCCACTCCATTCATTAATTTATAGACGTCTATCATATCTCCCCTCGGCCGTCTCTTTTCCAGGTTGAAGAGCCCTAACCTTTCTAGCCTCTCTTCATAGGAGTAGCCTTCCATCACCTTTACCATTTTGGTGGCTCTTCTCTCTACCTTTTCTAATAACGCTATATCCTTTTTAAGATACGGTGACCAGAATTGCACACAATATTCAAGGTGCGGTCGTACCATGGAACGATACAGAGGCATTATGATATCCTTTGTTTTATTTTCCATTTCTTTCCTTATGATACCTAGCATTCTATTTGCTTTCTTGGCCGCCGCTGCACACTGGGCGGAGGGTTTTAACATGTTATCCATGATGACTCCTAAATCTTTTTCCTGGGTGGTGGTTCCCAATATGGAACCTTGCATCGTGTAACCATAGTGTGGGTTGTTCTTTCCTAGGTGCATAACTTTGCACTTGTCCACATTAAATTTCATCTGCCATTTGGATGCCCAGTCTTCCAATTTATCCAGATCCTCCTGCAGTTTTCCACAGTCCTCTTGGGTTTTAACAACTTTAAACAGTTTTGTGTAGTCTGCAAATTTGATAACCTCACTTGTTGCTCCCTTTTCCAGGTCATTTATGAATATGTCAAAAAGTAGCGGACCCAGTACAGATCCCTGGGGTACTCCGCTATTCACCTTTTTCCATTGGGATAATTGGCCATTTAGCCCTACCCTCTGCTTTCTATCTTTTAACTAGTTCCCGATTCACAATAGTACACTGCCTCCTATCCCATGACTTTTTAGTTTTGCCAAGAGTCTCTGATGAGGGACCTTGTCAAAGGCTTTCTGAAAGTCCAAATACACTATATCAACCGACTCACCTTTGTCTACCTGTTTATTCACACCTTCAAAAAAACATATCAGATTAGTAAGACAAGATCTTCCTTGTCTAAAGCCATGTTGGCTGTCTCCCATTAGACCATGACTATCTACATGCTGTGTAATTTTGTTCTTTATGATGGTTTCTACCATTTTCCCCGGTACTGATGTTAGGCTCACCGGTCTGTAATTTCCCGAATCACCCCTGGAACCCTTTTTAAAAATTGGCGTTACATTGGCGATCCTCCAATCTTCAGGTATTACAGATGATTGTAATGAAAGTTCACAGATTACTAATAGCAGGTCTGCAATCTCATATTTTAGTTCTTTCAACTCTCTTGGATGTATACCATCCAGTCCAGGTGATTTGCTACTATTCAGTTTATCAAATAGTTGTAATACATCTTCCCGGTGTAGCGATATTTCTCTCAATTCCTCTGCAGTATCACCTTTAAATACCACTTCAGTCTTGGGTAACATCCCTACATCTTCCTCAGTAAAGACCGAAGCAAAGAATTCATTCAGTCTCTCCGCTATAGCCTTGTCTCCTTTTATTGCCCCTTTTACCCCTCTATCATCTAACGGTCCAATTGACTCTCTCACAGGCCTTTTGCTACGAATGTACTTGAAAAAGTCTGTTTCGTGTTTTTGCTTCCGTAGCAAGTTCCTTCTCAAATGCTCGCTTTGCCTGCCTTATCAATGCTTTGTATTTAACTTGCCAGTGCTTGTGCTGTTTCCAGTTTTCTTCATAAGATAAGAACATAAGATATGCCATACTGGGTCAGACCAAGGTCCATCAAGCCCAGTATTCTGTTTCCAACAGTGGCCAATCTAGGTCATACGTACCCAGCAGTTTCCCCAAGGGACACAGGTTCCACAATGCTTGCATTGGTTCAAGAATTGATATCCTGGGTCCCTTCTTAATAATGGTTTATGGACCTTTCCTCCAGGAACTTGTCCAAACCTTTTTTAAACCCAGCTACACTAACAGCCTTTACTACATCCTCCGGTAACAAATTCCAGAGTTTGATTACACGTTGAGTGAAAAAATATTTTCTTTTATTAGTCTTAAATAGTTTACCCTGTAGCTTCATTGCATGTCCCCTAGTCTTTCTATATTCTGATAAGGTAAACAATCGATCTACGTTTACCTGTTCCACTCCACTCATTAATTTATAGACTTCTATCATATCTCCCCTCAGCCGTCTCTTTTCCAGGTTAAAGAGCCCTAACCTTTTTAGCCTTTCTTCATAGGAGTATCCTTCCATCCCCTTTACCATTTTGGTGGCTCTTCTCTGAACCTTTTCTAAAATCGCTATATCCTTTTTAAGATACGGCGACCAGAATTGCACACAATATTCAAGGTGCGGTCTCACCATGGAACGATATAGAGGCATTATAATATCTTTTGTTTTATTTTCCATTCATTTCCTTATCATACCTAGCATTCTATTTGCTCTCTTGGCCGCTGCTGCACACTGGGCCGAGGGTTTTAACATGTTATCCACAATGACGCCTAAATCTTTTTCCTGGGTGGTGGTTCCTAATGTGGAACCTTGCATCGTGTAACCATAGTGTGGGTTGTTCTTCCCTAGGTGCATAACCTTGCACTTGTCCACATTAAATTTCATCTGCCATTTGAACGTCCAGTCTTCCAGTTTATCAAGGTCCTCTTGCAATTTTTCACAATCCTCTTGGGTTCTAACAACTTTGAATAATTTTGTGTCATCTGCAAATTTGATTACCTCACTCGTTAGTCCCATTTCCAGGTCATTTACAAATATATTAAAAAGCAGCAGGCCCAGCACAGATCCTGGGTACTCCACTATTCACCTTTCTCCATTGGGAAAATTGGCCATTTATCTCTACCTTCTGTTTTCTATCTTTTAATCAGTTTCTGATCCAAAATAGTACATTGGCTCCTATCCCATGACTTTTTAATTTCACCAAGGGTCTCTCATGAGAGACCTTGTCAAAGGCTTTCTAAAAATCCAGATACACTATATCGATTGGCTTACCTTTGTCTACCTGTTTATTCATACCTTCAAAAAAATATAACAGACTAGTAAGTCAAGACCTTCCTTGGCTAAAACCATGTTGGCATTTTCTCATTAAAGTACGACTATCTACATGTTCAGCAATTTTGTTCTTTATAATGGTTTCTACTATCTTGCCCAGTACTGACATCAAGCTCACCGGCCTATAGTTTCCTGGATCACCCCTAGAAACCTTTTTAAAAATTGGTGTTACATTGGCCATTCGCCAATCTTCAGGTATTATGGATGATTTTAATGATAGTTCACAAATTACTAATAGTAGGTCTGCAATCTCATATTTCCGTTCTTTCAATACCCTTGGATGTATACCATCTGGTCTAGGTAATTTGCTGCTCTTTAGTTTATCAAATAGTTGATAAACTAAAGTTATGGGTAACTTCCCTACATCTTCTTCAGTAAAGACCGAAGCAAAAAATTGATTCACTCTCTCTGCTATGGCCTTGTCTCCTCTTAGTGCCCCTTTTACCCCTCTATCATCCAAGGGTCCAACTGACTCTATCACAGGTTTTTTGCTACGAATGTACTTGAAAAAGGTTTTATTATGCATTTTTGCTTCCACGGCAAGCTTTTTTTCCAATTCTCTTTTTGCCTGCTTTATCAATGCCTTGCATCAAACTTGCCATTTTTCATCATACATATTTTTATGGTTATCTAAAAATAAAACCAGACTGAATAGGTAGCCAGTTTATCAAATCGCAAAACTTTTACTGAAAAATGTCAGCACTGTGAGAATTTCTTTCACAACACCTTCACTCAGAGTCATATGAAGTAGCAAGAGGACTGGGGAGAGCACACTTTCCCCATTGCTACGCCTGTTTTAAGTTAAACACTAGTGATGCCATTTAATTTAATCTGTATATTCAACAGGTAGTGGTGCTGAATTTACGAACAGTATGAACAGCAGTATTTAGTTTTGGCCTGCTGTTTGACCCAATATTATCCATATACTTTTTAAAAATACATAGGTAGGTTAACATGCATTGACTAATTATGTGTTCAGTAGCAAACACATTATTGCCATTGACTATCATATGGGTGGGGATATATTCAATGTGGGAGATAGCCAAAGCAATTAACATGGCTAGCGGACTTGGCTGGGATATTCAGCAGTACTTACATGGTTAGTGCGGCTCAATATCGGCGGATGCCGCTGCATGCACCAAGGCTAGCTGGCTAGCACTGGGGCATTCTGGAGGTGAAGTGAGATTGGTTTCCAGCGATGACAGTGCAGTGACGATATGGACCTGCTGCCCGGTTATTACTTAGTGGCGAATGTCACCGCTGTCAGGTTAGCTTCACGGAATTCCAGGCAACCAGGATATTCAATACCAGGAATCAGATATGGCCCCAGCATTGAATTTTTTTTTTTAAGTGCCATCAAGTCAGTGCTGACTCCTGGCAACCCAGCAGCCCCTGGGTTTTCTTGACACGGGATGACCAGAAGTAGATTGCCAGGCCTTTTCTTCTGAGGCAATGAAGGGTAAAGCGACTTGCCCAAGGAGTGCCAGTGGGAATCGAACCCAGATCCGGGTATAAAGTTCAGCAGTTGACGGCTAGCCGCTTTAGCAGCGCTAGTTGCTGCTGCTGAATAACAGGCCCAAAGTGTTTTAGCCTGTTAGCAATCTTGCTAACCAGCTAAAATGCAGTCACTGCAATATTATGTGGCACCGCTCCATTATTGCTACGGATATCCCCATGGACTGCAGGAAATCTGCCCGATTAAACCAGGGGGATCTGTGGGCAGAGAGGGGTTGGTTAGCAGTAATATTCAGCCGCTATCTGGATAGCTTCAATGATAAAGACAGGACCAGTGAATGGTGAATCTTAACCACTTAGCGCTATCCAGTTAATGGCTGAATATCGCCTCTAATCAGATAGAGTCTCCAGTGGCTAGCAAACCTGGATATTCAGCAGTGGAAACCAAATATGTTCCGCAACTGCATATCCAGTGCAATGATGCGGAGGTGCACAGTGCAGCCTGGATTCTCAGGGCGGCGGCTGTGTCTTTTGGGATCGTGCAGCCCACGGCCAGCACCAACGTTGAACGGGATCAGCCTCTGCTACTCTGTTGGCTGCTGGCCTCATGCGTTACTTTCTCTTTTCCTCTGTCCTCCCTCCTTTCTTGTCCCAATGTCAGCTGATTTCTTAAATTCTGCAGCTCAATTAATATAGGAGCAGTTTGTTTGGAGGGGCAATGCCCTTCTTTTGCCCCCAAACTATACCCATGACCTCAGAAGAAGCAAGTGCTAAAAACGCAGCTTTCTGTGCTACTCTGGGCCTCAGTAGTATTGAGCGATCATTAAGGCTGAGTAACTCATCACTGACAGCAGCTCCTGTGCCGAGTCATGCATCCTGGACCAATTTTCTGGGTCATGAACCTGCCCATCATTGTCTGCAGCAGTGTGGGCACAGCAGAGAACTCGTAGGGAAGAACCTGCAGCTTGGCCTTTTGCTTAAGAGTGGAGGAATAACAGCCCAGTAGTTAGACCAGCAGCCTAGAGCCAGCAAAGCCAGGGTTCAAGTCCCACTGAAGCTCCTTGTGACCTTGGGCAAGTCATTTCACCCTGCACTCACCAGCACTTGACCTTGTATTCTTCTCTAATTGCTTATTCTCAAACTTCTGTACCTCACCTCTTCCCTTATCCAACCATCACCTGCTAAGCTTAACTCTTCATCACCCACTGCCTCAACCTCGTCCTGTCTCCCCCAACCTCTTTAGAAATCTTCATGCTATTGACCCTTTGGCTCTCTTTTCCACTGTCTCATCATATCTTTCCTCCACTATGTCATCTGAGTCTGTTGATGAGGCCGTAGCTTCCTATAATGCTGCACTCTCCTCTGCTCTGGATGCTCTCGCTCCGCCCATGCCACGTCCTGTGAGGTGTACTATACGCCACCCCTGGCTGACTTCCACTACCCACTATCTACATTCCTATGCCCGTTCAGCTGAGCATGCTTGACTGAAATCCTGCATCTTTGCAAACTTTCTACACTTCAAATTCATGCTTCTCTTTCCAGTCAGTCATAGCACTTATGAAACAAGATTATTATATCCATCTGACTAATTGTCTTGCTTCTGACCCTTGTCATCTCTTTATAACTCTCAAGTCTCTTCTCAACGTAACGCCACCTCTGACTCCTCCTTCCCTTTCTGCTCAAACCCTGGCTGACTATTTCCATGACAAAATCCACAAGATCACACTCCAATTCCCCACAAGGTCAGCTACTTCCCCTCCTCCTGTTCTTCACTCCCAACTCCCTCCCCCCCTACTTCTGCTACCCTTTCTTCCTTTTCTATGATCTCTGAGGAAGAAACCACACACCTTCTGTCCTCCTCCAAACTCATTACCTGCTCCTCTGATCCTATTTCCACCCATCTCCTAAGCTCCATCTCCTCCACTGTTGTCCCATCACTCATATTCTCAACCTATCACCCGCCACTGCAACTGTCCTTGAAACCTTCAAACATGCTGTGGTCATACCTCTCCTCAAGAAACTACTTGGCTGTGCGGTTCACCGCCATTGCCTCAACTTTCTCTCTTCTCAAGCCCTTCTGGATCGTTTACAATCTGGCTTTCATCCTTTATTTTCTACTGAAACGACTTTTCCCAAAGTCTCCAGTGACCTTTTCCTGGCAAAATCCAAGGGCCTTTACTCGATCCTCATTCTTCTTGACCTTTCTGTTGCTTCTGACACTGTCAACCACAAGTACCTTATCAACTCTAGTCTTCACAGCTTTCAGAGCCTCCACACAGCTAAGCTTTCAGCCTTCTATTTTTTGCCTGTTTTGTTGCTAATATAGAATTTAACTGTTGGTTATACATTCATTTTTGGGAATATTCTGACTTCCTTGCGTAGCCCTTAAATCAGATATCTGTGTGAGCCCTCAGTTCATGTAAGGCCTACTGGCCAGGGACATTTAGGTTTCCGCCCACCCTACCCCTCACCCCACCCACCCCAGGGCTGCATTACCTATACAGTGGTCACATACATTGACATCTATCCTTTTAATTTGAGGTTAAGCCCACCTTTTCTTCTTCTCTTTCAAGGACCGCTTAATAAACATGTCATGTATTCAGTGCAAGAACTGTGGTGCTTTCATTCTGAGAAGAATCATTTGGAACCTAAGAGCTTGTCCTATATGCCTCAAGTTAGCTACCATGCATAAAGAATTGACTCTACTAAGGGAAGAACTAGCTGCAATGAAACATACCTCTTCTAGGATACTAAACAAAGTCCACCACCGCTCCCAAAAAGAATCAAACATCCCAGGAACAAATGGATCACAGTGGGCTCAGATAGATTGCAACCTGTAACGCAGAGACACCCTATACATCAAGCGATATCCCTGCATAATGCCTTCTCTGCCTTGGATAATGAGGATGCCCAATCCGTGGAAACTGAAGGGTCCTTAAATGAGACGGTCAATGCCCAATCTACTGATAAAGCACCAAATATGAAGAAAAACTCATCAAAGAGAAAACTACTACTACTTGGAGATTCCATCATCAGAGGCACCAACTTGGGAACACAGTTCAAAGGAGAGAAGAAAGTCAAATGCCTCCCAGGCTCTTCAGCTAGCAGGCATACAAACATATTTGTTGATGTACTTAGCGCAGAAAGTGAGCACTCCAAAATTGATGTTGTCATCCACTTGGGTACAAATGACCTGGCTAGAAACAGTGCCTCTGCAGTTCAAAGGGATTTCCAAACTCTGGGAGAGAAACTCAAGCCCATTGTTAACACTGTAGCATTCTCAGAAGTTCTACCTGTTCTTGGTAAGGGGACAGAAAGGCTGCATCGCATAAACAGCTTTAACACATGGCTCCAGATCTGGTGCAAACAAGAAGGATTCAGATTTATAGGCGACTGGGGAAACAGATGGACCAACAAGAGACTATACTGTGCTGATGGACTACATCTCTCTGTCGCAGGGAAAAGAATTCTAAGTGAAAAATTCAGGCAGTTTGTGGATATACATTTAAACTAGGAAAAGGGGGTGACTTATGGGGAAGGACAAGTTCAGGACGTCACTCCCGGCAAAAGCAGAGCAACATCAGAAACAGCCACACTTCTAAACCACACATCAACGACAAGTGGAAAGAAGTGAGCAGAACAAAATCAATGCAAAATACATACAAGCCAGTTAAATGCTGGAAAGCAATGAGCACAAATGCTCGAAGCTTAGCCAACAAAGTTCCAGACCTGGAAGCCCTAATGGTGGAAATGGACTTGGACATTTTGGCTATTACAGAAACATGGTTTAATGAATCGCATGAATGGGATATAACCATAGCTAGCTATAATCTATTCGGAAGGGACAGAGAAAATGGAAAAGGAGGAGGAGTAGCCTTGTATGTCAAAAGCAATATTAAAGCTACTGAAATGCAGGGGGCATGGGGAAAAGAAGAAGCGCTCTGGATTGTGTTGGAAAGAGGAGATGGCACTGTCATCCATACTGCTGTAGTCTACAGACCTCCAACTCAAATCGAAGAAATAGATAAGGAATTGATTATAGATATTGCCAAGATAGCCACAAAGGGGGAAGTGATCATATTGGGTGACTTTAATCTACCTGATGTGGATTGGAGTACTCCTTCTGCAACTCTGGAAAGAAGCAAAAAATTTGTGGATGCTCTCCAAGATGCGTTACTTAGACAAATGGTGATGGAACTAACAAGGGAAAGCTCAGTGCTGGATTTAGTCCTCACCAACGGTGATAGCGTGTCGAATGTCTGGGTGGGTGCACCTGTGAGCAGCAGCGATCATCACACGGTGTGGTTTGAGATAAAAGCCAAGGTACAGGCCAAACATAGCAAGCTCAAAGTCCTAAACTTCAAAAACACTGACTTCAATAAAATGGCCGAGTACCTAAAGGAGGAGACGACAGGGTGGAAGGAGATAAGGGAAGTGGAATTGCAATGGGCTAAACTAAAGGTGGCAATAAAAGGGGCAACAGATAAATATGTAAGAAAAGTAAATACAAACAAAAGGAGAAGGAAACCTATTTGGTTTTCCAAAGAAGTGGCTGCTCAAATAAAGGCAAAAAACACAGCTTTCACAAAATTCAAAAGCTCGCAAACAGAGGAACACAGAAATGAATACAGGATCAAACTCAAAGAGACAAAGAGAGCAATAAGGATAGCAAAATCAAAGGCAGAGGAAAAGATGGCTAAAGAAGTGTAATGTGGCGACAAAACTTTCTTCAGGTATATTCGGGAGAGGAGGAAAATCAGAGATGGAATTGCAGGACTCAGAAGTGCTGGGAACGAACTCGTGGAAAGTGACATTGAAAAAGCAAAAATGCTAAACAAATACTTCTGCTCTGTTTTTACTAAAGAAAATCCTGAAGAAGGACCACCTGTGACTCCCAAATATAAAAATGGGAATGAAGTAGATACAACACCATTCACAGAAGATGATGTGTTAGAACAACTTGCAAAACAGAAAATGGACAAGGCCATGGGACTGGATGGGATAAATCCCAGGATACTGAAAGAGCTCAGAGAGGTTCTTGCAGGGCCGTTACAGGATGTTTTCAACAGATCCTTGGAAACAGGAGAAGTTCCTCAGGACTGGAGAAAGGCTGATGTGGTACCTCTTCACAAAAGTGGTGACAGGGAAGAAGTGACAAACTACAGGCACATGAGCCTTACCTTGGTGGCGGGAAAAGTAATGGAGGCACTCCTGAAAGAGCGAATAGTGGACTTTCTCGAAACCAGCAGGTTGCATGATCCGAGGCAACATGGTTTTACCAAAGGACGATCATATAAAAATAGATCTGATTGAGTTCTTTGACTGGATGACCAAAGAACTAGATCAGGGGCATGCGATGGATGTCATCTACCTGGATTTCAGCAAAGCATTTGATACTGTTCCTCATAGGAGGCTTATCAATAAACTCAGTAGTTTGGGAATGGTTCCAAAGGTGGTGAACTAGATTAGAAATTGGTTGACTGACAGATGACAGAAGGTGATGGTAAATGGAGCTCACTCGGATGAAAGGAGGGTGATTAGCAGGGTGCCCTAGGGTTCGGTCCTGGGCCCGGCACTGTTCAATGTATTTGTGAGTGATATTGCTGAAGGACTGAATGGAAAAGTCTGTCTTTTTGCAGATGACACGAAAATTTGCAACAGAGTGGACTCCCCTGATGGAGTGGATAACATAAGGAAAGATCTACAAAAGCTGGAAGAATGGTCTAATGCTTGGCAGTTACGATTTAATGCAAAGAAGTGCAGTGTCATGCACTTGGGAAGCAGAAATCCAAGGGAAATGTACGTGATAGGGGCGAGAAGTTGGTGTGCACGGACCAGGAGAAGGACCTTGGTGTGATTATTTCTGCGGATCTCAAGGTGGCAAAACAGTGCGACAAGGCAGTGGCAAAAGCCCGGAAGATGTTGGGTTGCATACAAAGAGGAATTACCAGCAGAAAGGAAGAGGTACTAATGCCACTATATAAGTCACTGGTGAGGCCTCACTGTGTTTGGTTCTGGAGACCTTATCTCACAAAGGATATAAAAAGACTGGAAACTTTTCAGAGGAAGGCAACCAAAATGATTTGGAGCCTGCGTCAGAAGCCTTATGAGAAGAGACTTGAAGACCTAAATATGTAACTCTGGAGGAGAGGAAGGATAGGGGAGATATGATTCAGACCTTTAAATACTTAAAAAGAATTAATGAACAAACAAACCTCTTTCAAAGACGGGGAAGCTGTAAAACTAGAGGGCATAACATGAAGCTGCAAGGGGGTAAATTGAAAGGCAATGTCAGGAAATACTTTTTCACTGAAAGGGTGGTTGATGCTTGGAATGCCCTCCGATGGAAGTGGTAGGGGCAAATACAGTGACAGAATTCAAAATGGCATGGGACAGACACAGTGGATCCCTTTACAGCAACAGGACAAAATCAAAATAAACTTAACTATCTAATTTCTCAACAAACAGGGGTGTTCTACACAGAGCGGTGGGTTCACCCCTAAACAAAGACACGGGGAGGGGTGGCTTGCACGAAGCGGCAGGTGCACCTACTCTTACTGGGCAGATTATATGGACCATACTGGTTTTCATCTGCCATCATTTACTATGTTACTATAACCTTCTCCTCGATACTTTGTCCTCATTTGGTTTTAAGGACTCTGTGCCATCCTGGTTCTCTTCTTACCTCTCCCATCGCTTTTTCAGTGTTTATTCTGGTGGATCCTCCTCTACTGCTGTCCCTCTCTCAGTTGGTGTACCCCAAGGATCTGTCTTGGGTCTGCTCCTTTTCTCTCTATATTCTCAGTCCCTTGGTGCGCTCATCTCTTCCCATGGCTTGCAGTACCATCTTTATGTTGATCACTCCCAGATCTACCTCTCTACACCTGAAATCTCTCTGGCAATCCCGGCTCGGATCTCTGCCCGCCTTTCTGACACTGCTGCTTGGATATCTCACTGCCACTTGAAATTGAATATGGCTGAAACCGAGTTTATTGTTTTACCTCCTAAACCCTCCTCTCCCCTTCCTCCTTTCTCAGACTCTGTGGATAACTCTCTACTCCTCCGTTTTTCAGCTCGCAATCTTGGGATCATCTTTGACTCCTCTCCTTATCCACACACATCCAATTGATAGCTAAAACCTGCCGTTTCTTTCTCTAGAACATCAACAAATTTCACCCATTCCTTTCTGAGTACACTACTAAGACACTTATCCGCTCTTTAGTCACCTCCCATTAGACTACTGTAACCTACTCCTTGCTGGTCTCCTTCTGAATCATCTCTCTCCCCTTCAATCTGTTCAACATCCTGCTGTGCGGCTAATCTTCGGCCAGCCTCATTATGCTCATATTACCCCTCAAGTCGCTTCATTGTCTCCCTATATTTTTCTGTATCCAGTTCAAACTTCTCCTGCTGACCTACTGCTCCTCGCTACTTTTCCTCCCTTATCTCTACCTACACCCCTCCTCAGGAACTCCACTCTTCTAGCAAATCACTTCTATCTATTGCTAACTCCGCTCCTTTCACCTTGCTGCTCCTTATGCCTGGAACAAACTACCTGAGTCTGTACATCAGGTGCCTTCTCTGGCCCTTTGCAAATCTAGGCTAAAAACTCACCTTTTCGCTGCCAAATTTTGGATCTTGACTCGCCTGATCTCCTTTGTGCTTCCTTACCATTCCCCCTAGATGTAGCCCATGTCTACACCTACTGTGTTGTCTCTCTTGACTAGACTGTAAGCTCTGATGTTCAGTAGTAGTAGTTGCACTGTCTCCAATAAAGAATTTAGATGTAAGCCAGGCAGGGGTATGCTTGAATTACTACTGAAAAGGCATAATCCCCCACCCATCTCCCTCCCCAAAAAGAGAAGCTCCCAGGTATACTGCCATCTTGGACTCTTTGCTTCCATTGCTGAGTTGTCTAACTTTCCTTCAGTTCTGTCCATGTATGCAGTCAATTCTGCTTTTGACTGTTTTATTTTCTGTAGTAACATTTCCAAGGCTTTTCTCGCCGTATGGTTCCAGCAGTTCCTTAGCATTTTGTATCATCCCTCAGCAGCCCTGAAGCTGGTTTGTCAACTTTGTTTCTGCTTTTCTGCATTCGTTTCCCTTATAGACCTTGCATTTTGTTCCTAAAAATTGTCTGTGTCTTTGTCTTTTTCCTGGAGTGGAGAAACCATAAAAGGCTCTTCTCAGTTTTAAGTAAGTATCGTCTGAGGGAGATTCAGAGTGCTCTGTCACGGGTTCGTCTGCCCTCATGCTTCTCTCCAACTGAAGTCCATAAAATGACTGAAGCATTTCTGGCCTCCAGTCAAAGCCTTATTGTTTTTTGACTGAGAAAATGGAAAAAATGGGAATTGGAACCTCTTTCCTTAAATTTAGGTGGTCAGATCCCGTGTTTTAAAATTACCCCAAGCTAGGTGGCTAAAACCCCAATTTTGCCCAGAGGCATGCGATTGTGCCACCAAATTAGCACAGAGGCCTGTGCTAATTTGGGGGGGGGGGGGAGTGTGAAGTTGTACAAAAACCCACAATATAGCTTCTCAGAAGCTATCGAACAAATCTGTTATACCCATAGCTTATTTTTGGGGAGAGATGGCCTGGAATTCAGTTTCCCAGTCCAAAGCGTGATTATGTGGAAAAGACAGGGTTTTATTAATAAACTTATTGCCAACCCGACAGAGGCCGTGTTTCGTACACTTCGTCAGGGGTTGATCAAGTGGATAAACTAAAAACATAAATATATAAATACAAATCATAATGTATACTATATAAAACATACTATATAAAACAGTAAAACTGTGGACAGATACTGTAATAAAAATCGCCAGGTTAACACTGCCCTCCGTTAGCAGCTTTTTGGGTTTTCTCACATATACCTAATGTGATTATTGTGATTTTTAGGAGATGTGACCCATGCTTGTTTTATAATGGCATCGTAACTTTTATCAATTATACACGACCCCTTCTTTGCAGTTGTTTGACCAAGTCAGCTTTGTTACTTTACTATGTAACCTGTTGAGACATTTCTTTCATTTAATATTCACTGCATGTTTATAGTATCCATAATATAGAAGTATCGCTTCCAAATTGTTTTAAGGCGTCCTTTTATCCCCCATTAAGGCCACACATTAAGAAACTAGACTTTTCTTCACCGTTCGCTCTTGCCACGTTCACTTTTTGGTCTCTTCCGGTCATCCATTAAAATAATAAGCATATATATACCTCATTTTATGTTGCAGCCTTTATTGACAATTATAGATTTTGAATTTATTGTCTATTATTTTTAGCTGCACAAGAGTTACCTTTACATTAAGGTCATTCAGGGATGTGTCCTCAGTAATCGCTACAGAGGTATTTATTTCTTTTATAAATGTTGTTTGTCACACCCTACTTCCACTTCCTCTTTTTATATCTCTTTTTATATTAATTATATTTCTTTTCATATTAAGTATATTTGTATAGAGTTCCTTTTCATGGAGCAATTAATGTTTTGTTAATTATTTATTTTATGTGTTTATGTATTAATTGATTATTAATTTGACATATTTTATCCACACTTTTTACCCCTTTATATGCAACATGTTTTTAACAGCTATTAGATGTATTTATATGTGATATAAATTTTTATTACAGTATCTGTTCACAGTTTTACTGTTTTATATAGTATATTTTATATCGTATACATTATGATTTGTATTTATGTTTTTAGTTTATCCACTTGATCAACCCCTGACGAAGTGTACGAAACACGGCTTGTGTCGGGTTGGCAATAAGTTTATTAATAAAACTCCGTCTTTTCCACATAATCACGCTTTGGACTGGGTTTGTTGGTATACGTGATTATTTGCCTTTTCGTGCTGGAATTCAGTTTCGCCACTTCAGTCTCCAGAGCAGTAGAGGTCTTCTGCTCCAGCCCTTCCCTTCCAGGAAGCCTGCAGGGGAGAGGAGGGGTTAGGTGTGAACCTGCAGAAGAGCAGAGGAGTCACTTCTCCCTGACCTAGCCCCTCTTCTCCTGCTGCTCCTGCCCCTGACCCCACCTGACCCTCCTCCAACTCCAAAGTTCAATTGCTTTTTGGTCTAAAAATTAATCCCTTGTTATACCATAACACATTAACTGCCAATCTCAGATACCAACAGGGCCTGCCCAACCATTAGGCAACACCAGGCAGTCACCTAGGGCATCAGCTTCTGAGGGGTAGTAAAGAGCAGCAGCAGAGAAAGCAAACCACTAGATCCTGACAGCCAGATAAACTCAACGAGCCGTCAGCGCATTCTTCTACCTGCAGGAAGAACGGCCGCATCCACCTACATACAAAGCTCAATGTTTAAAAGTATGAGGTCCAATCATTCATTTTTATAGGATTGTTGTGGGAGGGGTGGGGTGTTTCCATAATCACACTGTAATTGTTGAGTTTAATGATCAAAATCCTGGGGGGGGGGGGGCCCAGTACATAAGGCTGAAGGTTTGCCTAGCGTACCCACTGGCCCTGAATACCTATGTAAAGGTAAACATATTTTCCTTCTTAGAAGAAAAAGATGGGAGGTCTTGATGCTATGATGGAACTCACTAGTGAGGAAGAAGTTCAACACAGGAGATAAAAGTCCGATCTCGGTATGGAAAAATCTACCTGGTTTTCCTGGTTTATTTCATCCTGGAAATGGGCTGAGATTAGATATTTGGGGCCCAGTACTCGTAAGACATTTTCAGACCTGTGAACTGTGTGAATACCACTAAGTAGGATAGTCGGCGGCACTAACACAGAGCCGCTGGATATCCACAAGTGCTGCTGCTCGGTTCCCTGATGATAACCGGAACCCAGGGATAACTGGTCAGCAACAATATTAAGCCACTGCCCGGTTATCCCTCGGTGGCTAAAGCTAGGCACAGTAAAGGGTGTCCTAACATTTACCACTGAAGCTAACCGAGCAGTGGCTGAATATCGCTGCCGATCGGTCAGCTTCTTGCTTCTTTGGCCAACCAGTGGCTGGATACGGCCCCGGCATTGAGTATCTGGCTTTAGTGTTCAGTGGCAATGACTAGCCGTTGTCATCACGATAACTACTGTCACTGAATATCGGATCTTTGGATATTAAAAATATCCCTCTCAAAGCTGGATTCTCATCTTTTAGGAGCTAACGTTAGGTTTTATCATGATGTATCTTGCCCTACACAGGACTACAAAGAGCTTTGGCATTTAAGTGAAACATGCTGGATCGTGTAGCTGACTTCGCTCTGAAATGCCCTGCTAAGTGTGAAATGACATTCAGGAATGAGATTTTTCTATTTGGAGATCCAGGTCACTTCTCTGACTTTATTCAAGCAAATGCTGCTGGCCCATTGTGGGGAATTTATTTGAATGTATTTCGAGTTTCAATTCCATTTTTCATTTCCGACAGTGTGTCAGCATGTTGGAGATGTGGCTGAAACGTCTGACTCTTTCCCTCTTCTCTCATGTCGTACCCTACTGCATGTAGAGAAGCCCGTATATTTTTAACTCCCTTTCATATTTCTAACTCTCTCTGCAATTGGATGACTGCACTACGGGTCTGTCTATGTAATTTATAAAGTAGAATGTGAAAACCACTTGGCAACGTTTCAGTCTTGCACTTGTTTCTACTGAGATGCCCTGCCACATACTGGACAGGATCTGCTCACGCTGTGAGAGCTGCGAGGATGACGTGTCAGGCAGAACCTCTAAAAGCAGCAATGCAAGACGGAAGCTCTGGTAGAAATGAGAGGCGAGAGCTGCGCGATTAGTAGCGCTGATGTGCAGTCCTTAGGCTCTCACCACCGGAGTGGATATTGTTCACGCCACGTACATGCACACAACAGCTTCTGGTAATGCACGAGGGTCGAGTCTTTGACACGATAGACCCTTACTCTTACCAAATCTGACCCTGGGAAGGAGATCTGGTCCTACCGTCTCTGGCAATGTCTCTAAAGATGGGCACCTGGCTCCATCACCTCGTTTTCTTAAACTGTGGGATCAATATTCAGCCAGGGTGTTGTTTTAAATGCCAGTTGCCACAGCTGAAAGAAATCCAAATATTCAGTGCCGATATCCGGATAGTGACTGAGGAGCTGAATATCTGGATTCAGTGCTGACCACTGGCGCTATCTGGATAGCGATGAAACGTTAGGGCAACCTCATTGCCATTCTAGCTTTATCCAGTTAGTTATCTGGTTAGCGGACTGAATATTGCCGCCCATGGACTGTCCTGGCACTATCTATACGTCAGGTTTCATCTCTCCCCCTTTTCAAATCCTTGCTAAAGGCTCATCTCTTTGAGGCTGCTTTTGGATCCTGATCCCTTGTTTTCCTTGGGTCCCCTCGCCTTTCCCTATTTTTGCTCTTGTTCTCTCCTATTGTATGGTTAGATTCTAAGATGTGATGAGCAGGGACCGTCTTCTATATGTATCTGTACAGTGCTGTGTACACCTTGCAGCGCTATATCAATGATTAATAGGAGTAGTAGGAGCCCCAGGGTGGTCTGCAATGATTGTCAGGAACATTATCCAGATAATGCTACGGAAAATTGAGGGATGGCTCTGGTCAGTGGTACTTAGCTGGTAGCAAGTCCTGCTACCTGGATAAATGACACTGAATATCAGGCCCTTTTTTGATTTTCATCTGTTTTTATTTTTTTTTCTCCTCTAACCTTCAGGTTCAAAGAGGAAGGCAAGCTCTTTGAAGTCACTGCACTGATAGGTTCTATGTAAAAGTTACAAGCAGAATTGAGGAAAATGCTGGTTTACCTATCTGATGAAGGCCAGAAAGTCAATGCAAGAAAAGCTGCTTATGTACTACCACTACTACTAAGCATTTATAAAGCGCTACCAGGCACACGCAGCGCTGTACAATGAGAACACAAAAAGACAGTCCCTGCTCAAAAGAGCTTACAATCTAAAAAGACAAAGCAAGAAAAGGAGTAGAAAAAAAGATAAGAACAAGGACAAAGAGACAAAAGCAGGAGAGACAGGATAAAGGAAAGAGGTAAGAACAAGTGTAAGAGGAAGAAAGAAAGGTGAAATAAACGAGGGGAAGGAAGGAGAACAGCAAAATCAAGAGCCAAAGGCAGAGGCGAAAAGATGAGCTTTTAGCTTGAGTTTGAAGAAGGGCAAAGAAGATGCCTGATGTATAGACAAAGGAAGTTTATTCCAAGCGTAGGGAGCAGCAAGGTGAAAAGAGCGGAATCTGGAGTTGGCAATAGAGGAGAAGGGCATAGCAAAAAGCAACTGGGAAGAAGAACGGAGTACACAAGGGGGGAAATAGGGAGAAATGAGAGAAGAAAGGTACTGAGGAGCCACAAAGTGAATGCACTTACAGGTCAGAAGGAGAAGCTTAAAGTGAATACGGAAACAGATAGGGAGCTAGTGAAGAGATCTGAGGAGAGGAATGATGTGGGCAAAACGAGGCTGACGGAAAATCAAACGGGCAGCGTAGTGCTGAATAGACTGAAGAGGGAAGAGATGAGACTGAGGGAGACCAGCAAGAAGGAGGTTACAATAATCAAGGCGGAAGGTGATTAAGGAATGGATGAGGGTTTTAGTAGTGAGCTCAGAGAGAAAGGGGCGGATTTTGCCAATGTTGAAGAGAAAGAAGCGACAGGTCTTAGCGATGAGTTGGATATGAGAGGAGAAAGAGAGCGAAGGTCAAAAATAACACCCAAATTGCGAGCAGATGAAACAGGTTGGAGAACAGAGCCATCAACAAAGACTGAAAAAGAAGGAGAAAGGGAAATTTTAGGAGAAAAAACAAGAAGTTCAGTCTTGGCCATGTTCAATTTCAGGCGATGATGGAACATCCAGGCAGCAATGGCAGAGAGACAGCAAGAGATCCGGGACTGGAAAGCAGAAGAAAGTTCAGGAGTAGAGAGATAGATTTGGGAGTCATCAGCATAGAGATGGTACTGAAAACAATGAGAGGAAATAAGCGCACCAAGGGATTGGGTATAGAGAGAAAAAAGAAGGGGACCCAAGAGTGGGGTAACAGGGGAGGAGGAACCACCAGAACATACACTAAAGGAGCGATGGGAGAGATATGAGGAGAACCAGGAGAGAACAGAGTCCCTAAAGCCAAGCGAGGACAAAGTGTCAAGGAGAAGATCATGGTCAACAGTGTCAAAGGCAGAAGAACAGTCAAGGAGGATAAGGACAGAGTAAAGGCCTTTAGATTTAGCCAGGAACAAGTCACTGGAGACTTTGACAAGAGCAGTTTCAGTAGAGTGCAAAGGACGAAAACCGGATTGTAAGGGATTGAGAAGAGCATGGGAAAAGAGGAAGTCAAGACAACGGCGGTAAACTGCACGTTCGAGCAGTTTAGAAATGAAAGGAAGGAGAGAGATGGGGCGATAATTAGAAGGACAAGAGGGATCAAGTAAGGGTTTCTTAAGGAGAGGCGTGACCACATGTCTCATCCAACTTCACTAAGTACACAACCAGCTAGAAGCAGAGGGAAGAGCATGATAAGGGGTGTGAACCCTCAATAACTGATAAACCTAGCACAGTTTCCTGACATGCCAGTGGCCAATTCATGGAGCCTCTTGGCTCTGGTCTTTTTTTGATTGAACGATCAATGCCACAATTGAAAACAAAATACGTTCAAGAATAACTCATAGGGAACTGAAGTCTACTATATCTCCTATTCCTCTGACAAAGCACTAGATCAGCTACAACTATGAAGGTCTCAGACTTCTTTTGGCACTACTTTTCAGACTTGCTTCTGGACTATGTATCGTGCCCAGTAGCATCAATGAACTTCATTTATGTTCTTTGAGTGAGGAGCTCTATTGCAGAAAACCGTCGCTCTCAATCTTGTAACTTAACCCAGACAACTAGTTCATGTACATTGTCAAAATCTTCTTAAAGCTCTAATGGCAAAAGTTGATTTCTACGAAGTCATAATACTTAGCTTTCTGCTTGTTCTATTCTATTTGAAATCTCCATTACTAGGCTCCTCTCTTATTTTTCAATGATCCCAACACTCTCCCCAGGTACCGCTGTAGCGTTTCACCGCCTCGGTTTCTTCAGGGGATCGGTTCTTAGCCCTCATGTGCTCTATGTGAATAAATAATTATGATTAAATCATCATTCTACTTCCCACTAAAACTCCCCTATCTATAAAAATGGAGTATAATGAGATATAGAATGTTTTAAAAGCC
Organism: Ichthyophis bannanicus; assembly: GCA_033557465.1. Classification (NCBI taxonomy): domain Eukaryota; kingdom Metazoa; phylum Chordata; class Amphibia; order Gymnophiona; family Ichthyophiidae; genus Ichthyophis; species Ichthyophis bannanicus. The sequence goes on along the minus strand of CM066035.1, from coordinate 919,273,839 downwards.
CGAGTGATCCCTGTCAGGTCCCTTTGCAGCTGTCGAGTCTGGTCACATACCTTTCCTATCAGATGACTCGCTCGCTGCTTACGTAGCTGTCAGGCCAGCAGCTTGCCGGCCTTCCCCTATGCTTCATAAAATTTTAGCGGGTAAGTCAAGAGCAGAGATGTGTCTCTCCATACAAAGATTCGACTTGTTCAAGCCATGGTATTTTCAATAACATCATATGGATGTGAAAGCTGGACAGTGAAAAAGACAGACAGGAAGAAAATTGATGCCTTTGAATTATGGTGCTGGCGGCGAATACTGTGTATACCATGGACTGCCCGAAGAACAAACCAGTCGGTACTAGAGGAGATCAAACCTAAGCTTTCTTTAGAAGCTCAGATGACAAGACTTCGGCTTTCATACTTCGGACACATCATGCGAAGAGAGAGATCATTAGAGAAAGACATCATGCTTGGCAAGATAGAAGGTCAACGCAAAAGAGGAAGGCCAGCAATGAGATGGATCGCTACAATAACAGCAGCTACGGGTACCAGTCTGTCGTCAATGAGCCGCCTGACTGAAGACCGAACACAATTTAGGATAGCTATCCAGAGGGTCGCCATGAGTCGACTCCGACTCGACGGCACTTAACAACAACAACAAGTCGCAGCAGAAATTCAATGCACTCCATTTCGATACTTTCTATTTTCTGTCGTACCCCCACCAACTTCTGGTATACCTTCTTGCAGCTGGAGTACTTATGTTCTTTCTGCAGTGTCTCTAGTTGGCCCGAAGCTGGGCAAGCTCAGCCTCCTTCTGCCTTTTTCGTTGTGATGCTCATTGTAAGAGTCTACCATGCATCCATGCCTGACCCGCCTCCCATAATACACTCACTGAGACATCTTCTGTGTCACTGAAGTGCAGATAGTCCGCCCACCAATCTCTCATAAGATCCTGTACCTTGCTGTCTTGGAGAAGGTGCACATTAGCCCTCCAGATCTGGGCTTCCCCCTCCCCAAACAATGACCAATGTTCAACCATAAACATACCATTGCATAATCACTAATCAGAGGAATCAAGATTCGGCAATCCTTCACACGTGCGAGCTCAGATTCCACCCCACAGAACATATCCAATCGTGAGTAGCGGTGCGTTTTAATAGAACAGTGGGTATAGTCCCACTCCCTGGGATTGAGGGTCCTTCAGACATCTACGCACCCCATCGTCCACAGTGCTTTCTGAAGAGAGGCCCCCTCTGGGAGTGGCACTGCCTGGGCAAATGGTTGATAGTACTAAAAGCGCAGTTTAGGTCACCCCCACCCACACGGAACCCCTTGCTTTTAAAGCAAAGGTGGAGAACGACTGCTGGAAGAAGGTCCCTTTGGGCCCATTAGGAGCAAACAGGTTCAACAGGGAAAGGTCAATACGCTCCACCAACCATATAACCCGACCCTGGGAGTCACCTCCAGACTCAGTTACCATGAAGGATGTATGCTTATTTACCAGTATGGCCACCCCTCTCTTCTTAAAGTTATAGGAGTAATAGATCTGCTCCCACTGCCCCTCACGTAACTTCTCCATCTCTAAGGAGGTCAGATGTACCTCTTGTAAAAGTGCAATATCAACACATTCTCTTTGTAGGTATGCAAGAACCCAATTCTGCTTGGCAGGATGGTTCAGTCCCCCCCCCCCCAACACACACACATTTAATGTTGTAATTTTAAGACACATACAAAAGGCAGAATATGCAACAGGAGCAGAACCATCAGGGTAAAAATATAGATAAAGCAGAAAGAAATGAGTAGGCCAGACCACCCCTACTACACTTCGCTTCCCCCGCCATTCATACCTTCCCAAGCCATCAACACCACTCATACATCCAGTCACCTCTGCGCACACTGCAACACTCTTCCACACCACCCTTTTCCCCCCTCCATCTTCACTATCCCTCCAACTCATCCTTACACTAATCCATATACACCATACCCAGTACCCCACCCCCCAAACAAACCCTCATTTACAACCAACCACATTAACAATCCTCTTTTAAAATAAAGATGAGAAAAAAATATAGGCTTCAAACAGGTTTAGGTCTCTCTGCAGCGTGGACAACACAGGCACTCCCGATTTTGTGCTCTCTTGAAGGCGTTCTAGAGCCAAGAACACCTACCCTACAGCATATGGATCATCAAACTAAGGTGAGTAGGCCAGCAGTACTGCTCCTTTGGTGCTTGCTTTAGCAGTCAGAGATAGCATGACACGCTATGGGGAGCAGTAGATGCAAGCCAGGCATCACATGGAGTGGAGGAGTGGCCTAGTGGTTGGGGCAAGGTACTTCAGGCCGGAAGGTCGGAGGTTCAAATCCCACTAGAGGACAGCAACCTTGGGCCGGAAGGACTGGGGTTTCTAGTCCCACAGGTGCTCCTTGTGGTCTTGGGCAAGCCACTTAACCCTCCATAGCCCATGTTCCCTGTAAAATAGTTATCTCCAAGTTATAATGCCCTGTTCAAGGTAATTTCAGTTTGTTCAATGTAAACCACCTTGATATCATGAAAGGCGGTATATAAGAAATGTTAAATAAATAAATAAATAAATCACATCTGTTCCACAAAAAAACTTGCAGACGGCTCTTAGAATTTGGTAGCTGCAAGAGTAGGAGATCAAATAACCCCCTGCTGTAGCGGGCCCATAAACAAAAACTGTTGGCCCAAGCAATAAGGACCAAAAACAAGGAGTTGGACATATGGGTCAAACTGGAGACCAATACAGCAAGAAGGACCTCTTAGTCTACTGGCGCAGTAGCTGGGACCCATTGCACATCGATCTTTTCAGTGTGCTCCATCCCCACTGTGTTTCGATCTGCCAACATCATCTGAGGCACGAATTGTAAGCCATAAGGTGTACTGGAGCAAGACAATGGCGACAAAGGGGAAGTCTCAGTCTATGGAGGACTCTTCCGGGACCCTGACATAGACAATGTTTTTGGAAAGGAATGGATCACTTCACTCTTGCTGCCCAAATGAGCCAAGAGTTGTTCAATGTTGCTGGGCGAATGCAGAAATACCCACTTCCCTTGACTGAGTGCCATGAGTCAAGCAGGAAACCAGATGGCAGCCCTGATCCCAGCCTTGAGAAGGAAATCCCAAAGATCGATGTAACTTCCACGCTGTCTCCGCACTAACATCTGGAAAGACAGATACAGTCCAGTTTTTGGACTTTCTTGGTCCTGCACACCTCCAGAACTATAATTTTTTTTCTCACGGTATCTGCGTAGCTGGATTATGAGCGCGCGAGGTCGTTGATCAGGTCGGGGCCTAGGGCATGTCTTCCAATGAGCACGCTCCACTTTGTAGGCTGGTACAATGTATTCTGACGGGAAACAGTCACATAAGAGCTGCTGCACAAAGGCCTGGGAGTCAGAAAGCTCATCACCTTTAGGCATATCTAATATCCGTAAGTTCTGATGACAGTTTCTGTTTTTTTGATCTTCCGCCTTTTCCTCCAGCCATCTGATAGCTTTTTGCAGTTTTTCCACTTCTTTAGCACAAGATAGCTCCCGGTTCTCCAAGTGCCCCACGTGGTCCTCCACCTCAGTCACTCTGATGATAAGCATGTCAAACCACTCATCAAAACGCGCAGAGACTGCAGAGATTATTTTGACTGTCGATGCTCATATCTCAGTGAGCAGTTCTGCTAGGCCGATAGCATCACATTCCTCGAGTCCCCGCAAGTTGAGCGTGCCGGAAGCCGCCATCTTAGATTCAGGGCTCGAGCCAGCCGCCGAGGTTTTGTTCAGTTTGCCAATATTGGTATCTCTGCCACCCTTATCGGGTCGGGTCCGCAACACCTTGGGCATACTGCCTGTTGTCGCCCAGCTCTCCAGTGTTCACAATGGGGCTAAATAACATGGATTAATGATAGGCATGCCCGGAGCCAAGCACAGATACTCCACTCACATTGAAACTGGAAACAGAACCCTTAAATATCTGATTATGTTGATAGAAATCCCTTGCATGAGGAAAGAAATTCATTCTACAGCTACCAAATACCACTCCATACACGTCTCAGCAGAGAACAAGGTGCATCTCCTACTCTGTTTTGTTGGCAATGGCTTTACCAGTTGCTGGTCTTCTCTCCCCCACCCTGCACTATCTCAGCCTTAATTTCCACCATGTGGAGATATCAGAAACTATTGTTTTTTTCACAGCTGCACTGTAAACTGCAGCTGTTTGTACTCTTAAAAAAATGTCTCCTCAGCTAGGTTGCTTGACCACTGTGGATTGGAGTCCATCCTCTCTGTTCCTCTCTATTAACATTGCTGCTGGCCCTTGATCTCTTGGGAGCATCAACTCACTTCCCTCCTCTGCTTCTTCCACCATTCCCATGACTATCCCTCCCAAGCACTGTGATTTGATCAAGCTAGATTGTAAGCTCTATGGAGCAGGGACTGTCTCCCTTATGTGTCTGTACTGCACTGTGTACACCCGATAGTGCTTTAGAAATGATATGCAGTAGTAGCTGACAAGCAGACGATCTGCCCTGCCTGCGCTCTTTGGGTTCCTTTTCTCTCTGACTTGAGTGTGTAGGTTGTTTGAATACACAGAGCATGAGAAGGTTTTAAAACTCAGTTTTCTGTGAAACTGACAAAGAACCAGCCTGCCTCTGCTTTGTTTTAAACTGCTGCGTTTAGTTATTTCCCTCCTATCCTTACCCTGCTCTATATGTAGCCGCAGACCCACACGGAGGCAGCTTGAGAGATTATTATAAGAGTTCTTTTGCTGTGACACTGAGAGCTGCCTCTGTCTTTCTCTTTAAGAGTCCTGTTACAATGCTTTTTCTGTTGTTTTCAAGTTTTTGATTTGAACAAGCTTTCTTCAAGTAAGCACCTTTCTCTCTGTCCTCTCTTTCTGAATGCATAAAAGAAAATGGGGCTCTACTGCAGTTTTGTGTCAATTTTCTAGTAAGGTGCTGATGATATCACCAACTATGGAATCTGGGAGAAGGGAGGCAGGGATAGGCTTGTTTGGCCGCTTGTCAAAAGGTTTCAACATGATTGGTGAAGTGTCTTGTGCTTCTGCAGTCTCCTCCTCCCAAAGCGACTTCAGTTTGTTTGGCCTTCCCCCTCCCCATGGATATATTTTGCCACCAAAATTAAATGGAATGAAGATTAGGCTCAAACCATCCCCTTGCCCATTTGGTTTCTTTATAGTATCTAAAGCAATAATGCCCTCATATGTCACATGTTACCATTCATATGAAAACAAATGCACATCCCTATTATAATAACATAGTAATATATTATTTATAAAATTTGATACACCACCATATAGTATATAATGGTAGATAAAGTGTAGTTACTCACCTGTAACAGGTGTTTTCCAGGGACAGCAGGAATCAGTCCTTACATATGGGTGACATCAGCACTGACAGAACCCTCGCGGAAGCATCCCCCAGCTTTCAAAGAAAGCCTTTGGGAGATGCCACCACGCATGCATGGTCCCCTTCCCGCCCAAAGGTGCCATCTTGCTTAGTCAGATGACATAGCTAAAAGACGGCAAAAATAAAGATGGTAAAGGAGCAACTCCAAGGGGAGGAGGGAGGGCTGTGAGGACTGATTCCTGCTGTCCCAGGAGAACACATGTTACGGGTGAGCAACTATGCTTTCTCTGGGAACAAGCAGGAAGTCAGTCCTCACATATGGGACTCCCCAGCTACAGGCTACTGAGAGCCCATAGCAAAAATAGGGGCTCCCTCATGGGGAGCCGCAAGCAGCAGCAAGTTAGTCTGTGTGCACAGACCGCAGAAGGATCCCTATGTCTGATGAAACCAGCACTCTGGTAGCCTGAACACAGAAGGGTCGGAGGGTAGGAGTTGCCTAGACCCCGAAAAGGTTACGGAGCACAGCCTGGCCAAACACTCTGTCCCATTGGGACTCTCTTTCCAGGCAGCAATGGGCTACGAAGGTATGAACTGAAGATCAAGTGGCGGCCCGGTAGATGTCCACCATGGGGACCGAGCGCAAGTTCGTCACTGAGGCTGCCATGGCCCGGACACAGTCCGCCATGATGTGGCGTCCAGCAAGAGCCTCACCTGCTCATAAGCGAGGGCGATACAGTCGCCATTCATGTGGATAGCGGACGCTTGGTCACCCCTCCCCCCAGCCTACTGGGGTCGTAGGAAATGAAAACCTGAGAAGCTTTGCGGTGGCCCTGAGTGCATTGGATATAGAAGGACAAAGCCTCTTACAGTCTAAGGTGCGAAGGACCATCTCCACCAGACTGAAGTGAGGTCTTGGAAATAAGGTAGGGAGCACCACTTCCTGGTTGAGGTAGAAGGGCAATACTACCTGCGGCAGGAATTTGGGGTGCTTGCAAAGCACCACTCTGTTCTTGTAGAACCTGGTATAAGGCGCCTCCACTACAAGGGCCTGAAGCTTGCTAATTCTGTGAGCGGAGGTGAGCACAACCAGGAAAGTCATCTTCCAAGAGAGGTAGCAAAGGTGGTAGGTAGCCAGAGGCTCGAAGGGTAGGCAAGAGAACTGCTCCAACACTACATTGAGGTCCCATTCAGTTGCCGGAGGGCGAATGGGGGGCTTTGATAAGAGCAGGCTCCGAAGAAAACAGGCCACCAAAGGCTGGACCGAGAGGAGCTTGCCATCCACCTAATGGTGGTGTGCTACCAGGGCACTAAGGTACACTCGGATGGAGTTAAACTGGAGCCCAGACTGAGAAAGGTGGAGAAGGTACTGTAACACCAGTGCCACCGGGCAGGAGAAAGGGTCTGCCCCATGCTTGGCGCACCAAACCAAGAACCTGCACCATTTGAGGGCATAAGCCTTCCTAGTAGAGGCCTTGCACGAGGCCAGCAGAATGTCTTCCACTTCAACTGGAAGGTTGAATAGGGTCAGAGTCACCCTCTCAGCAGCCACGCTGTCAGCAACAGGGACCCCAGGTTGGGGTGCAGGAGAGAGCCCCCCTCCTGAGATAGGAGCCCCGGGGTGGTCCCCAAGGGGATGGGGGTCTCCACCGTCAACTGTAGAAGCAGCAGGGACCATGGTTGCCTGGGCCACTGAGGAGCTATCAGGATGAGTGAGGCCCTGTCGCGAAGGGTCCTCAACAAGGACTTGGCTATCAGCGGCATAGGAGGGAAGGCATACATGAGGCCTTCCGACCATAAGACCAGGAACGCATCTGCTGCCACCCTGGAAGGGTGGGCCTGTGGGAGCAGATGCGGGGCAACTTAAAGTTGTCCAGGCTGGTGAACAGGTCCATCACGGGTTCCCCCCAGAGCTGAAAAAGTCGACTGGCTACCCTGGGGTCCAGCTGTCACTCGTGCGGCTGAAGAACTCTACTGAGCCTGTCAGCCAACAGGTGGTCCTGGCCTGGCAGGTACACTGCCAGCAGAGGGACACCCTGTTGGACTGCATACAAGCAGAGGACCAGGGCCTCCTGACAAAGGGTATGAGACCCCGTGCCCCCCTGCTTGTTCACATAGAGCATCGCCACCTGGATGTCCATCTGACACAAGTGGTGACAGAAGACTGTCAGGGCCAGCTATATGGCTCAGAGCTCCAGGAGTTTGATCTGCTGGGTGCTCTCATCTGGTGACCAGGTGCCCTGAGTGCGGAGATCTCCACAGTGTGCTCCCCAGCCGAGCACGGAGGCATCCGTGGAGAGGACCCTTGAGGAGTTTGGGGCCTAAAAGGGCATGCCCGCCTCAAGATGCTGAGGAGACTGCCACCACCAACTGGTGGGTCACAGAAACTCTGTCTCGGAGGCAGCCCGTGACCTGAGACCACTGGTCCCGGAGACACTACTGTGCCGCCCTCATGTGGAGGCGAGCATCGGGGTTGACATGGATCGTAGAGGCCATGTGCCCGAGGAGGTGCAGGAGAAGCCGAGTGGGCACCGAGGGACAGTACTATATGTCCTGAGCCAGAGTCCTGAGACGATCGGCTCGGTCCCTGGGCAAGAAAGCCTTCGACTGGAGAGTGTCGATCTTTGCCCCAGTGAACTGCAGAAACAGTATTGTCAGGAGGTAAGACTTGGGGTAATTTATGACAAACCCCAAGTGTTGCAGAACCTGGATGGTGCGAGCGGTGGCCTGCTGCACCTCTGAGGCCGTGCCTCCCTTTATGAGCCAGTCGTCCAGGTAGGGAAAGATGAAGACCCCCTGAAGCCAAAGGAAGGTGGCCAAGACCGCCAGGCATTTTGTGAAAACTCTTGGGACAGAGGCTAAGCCGAAAGGGAGCACTCTGTACTGAAAATGCCTGCCCCCCCACTACGAACCGCAGGTACTGCCTGTGGTTGGGGTGGATGAGGATGTGGGTATAAGCATTCTTGAGGTCTAAGGAGCATAGTCAGTCTCCCTGCTAGAGGTATGGCAGCAATGTTCCAAGGGAGAGCATCTTGAACTTCTCCCTCACCAGGAATTTGTTGAGGTTGCGCAGGTCGAGGATGGGCCTTAGACTTCCTGTCCTTTTTGGCACGAGGAAGTACCTGGAGTAGAACCCCTTGCCCTTGAGATGGTGGGGCACTGATTCCACCACTTTGTCCTCGAGAAGACCTGCCAACTCCTTCAGTAGAAGGTCCCGGTGGAGGGGACACCTGAGGGGCTCTCCCGGGAAATAAGGGTGAGGTGTCCGAGTCAAATGGAGGAGGTAACCCTCCCTGACCACCCGAAGTGCCCAGGAATCAGTGATGATGGACATCCACCTCTGGGCAAAGTGGGCCAGATGTCCCCTTGTGGGCTGCTGATCTCCTTGGGGAAGAGAGGCTATGATCAAGGAATCAAAAGCTCTTCCCTGGCTGGGCCGGTGCCTGGGTTTTTGGAGCCTTCAGCTTACGCAGGCCATGCCCATGTCCCTTGGCCTGTTGACCCTGTTGGGGAGCCGGGGAGGCCTGCTAAGGTGGGTAGTTTCAGTAAGCAGTTCCCTTCCTCAGGTAAAAGGACTTTTTACCTGAGCCCTTCTGTCAGGGAGGGGCAGCGGTCTTTTTGGAGAGCCTGATCCTTGTCATGAACTCGGTCTCCATCTTGGCAGCCTTGTTGGTCATGGGTTTGCCAAAGAGATTCTCTCCTTGGCAAGGGACATCGACCAGTTTGTCCTGAAACCACTGCTCGAGGTCGGATGACTGCAGCCAAGCTTGGCGGCATGCACCGATACCGCTACTCGAGCCACCGACTTGAACCCGTCATAGGCCACTCGAGACATGAATTGAAGCATTCACGGACTGCTTTGGCCATTTTGAACCATTGCAAGGGTTCCTCAGATAGACCAGCTGAGAACCCAATGAGTTCCTTCGCCAGGTCTCTCAGGTACATGCCCATGTACAGTTGGTAGGCCTGGATGCGACCGATGAGCATTGAGCCCTGGGAGCACTTTCTGCTGAGGGTGTCCAGGGTGTGGGCCTCCCTTTCAGGGGGCACCGTGGAGTGCGTCTTCTGGCTCTTCAGCCGACACATGGCCGATTCCACCACCATAGAGTTATGCGGCAGATGTAACTTTTGGAAGCCCAGGCTCCGGTGGACTCGATACAACGAGTCGAGTCTTTTGCTCACCACCGGCACTGAGACCGGTGTCTCCCACATTTGGAGCATCAGCTATTCCAGGATTGGAGGGATAGACACCATGAGCGATTCCCGCATAGGAACCTCGTATTGGAGGATTTCCAACTCATCCGCCCGAGGGTCCTCCTCCGACTTCGTCGGGAATGCCAGGGACTTAGACATGCCCTTGACAAAATCAAAGAAGCCCATATCCTCAGGCGGGGACTGCCATCGAAGCTCTGAGATGGGAGAGTCAGATGGGACATCACAATGGCGACAGGTATCGGGGGACTCCTCGTCCTCTGTCTCCCACTCGGAGTAGTCCGTTGAGGACTCATAGGAGGGCTGTTCCACGTGCCTCAGGGCCTCCGATGGCCTGCGGCCGGTGCCCGGCAAACTTGCTGTGGATGGTCACGGTCCCATTGAGTGGGACTCGGATCTCAATCTCAGCTGAGGATCGATTCGAGGCCGAAGGACCTCGAGGATCGGCTCGGCCTCCGGTGACGTCTTGGATGTCAAGGGCCTGGTGGTCGGTGTGGATGAACCAGTCTTGCCGAACAACAGCGCCTGCTGCTGGTCCATGAAGGCAGACAAACTGCACTCCAGGGCCGCCATTCTGGACTCCAGACCAGAAGGCTCCACAGCCTTCGGCACAGGCACCGAGGGACTCGGGCCTGACGCCGGCTCCCCAGAAGGGGAATCCTCAACGAAGATAGTGTCTGGGGACTGTCCGGTCCACGATCGGATCCTTCCGGGGGACCTTCGCAGGCCGCTCCTTCTCTGACGGCTTGGAGGAACATCTCGGACTGCGGGACCAGGCCTGGGGAGCACCCAGCCGGTCAGAACCATCCAAGGACGCCACCTTTGAGAGTTTCTTCTTCTTCCTTGGTTCCCTGGAGGGAGACCCCCTTTCTGAGGACCCACGACGAGGCTCGGGTGCGGAGGGTTCCGCCCGAGATGTCGGGGCCTCAGACGAGGCCCTGGCCTTTGGAGGCACCGGGGACTCAGAAAAACTTATTGTTCTGCTGCTAGCAGCTCTTGGGGGCTTTACTTGATATCCTCTTTCAAAGACCGCAGGCTGACGGGTCATGGTCCGGCCCAAGGCAGAGGAGACAGCAGTCGTGTGTGTCGGTCACAGACATGATTTTAAAGCACCAATCACACTTCTTAAAGCCACTGGTAGCCATGGGGGAAAAACGTACCTCTGTGAGGTTGAAGACTCTCCGGGCTGCCAGTGGGAGAAAAAAGGCATGAAGACGGTAGAAAAAGAAAAGAACGAAAGACTACAAAACAGACCAAAGTCAACGCCGAGGCAACGAGGTCGGTCAGTGGGAAGGGTACCAGTGCAATACCGGAGGTGAGTATGAAACTCAGAGAAAAATCAACTTTATCCGGGGACAAGCCAGACAGACGTCTGAAGGGTTCTGCGGAAAAAAGGAGACTGAGCAATATGACACCCTTTGATGGGAAGGGGACCACGCATACGTGGTGGCATCTCCCAAAGGCTTTCTTTGAAAGCTGGGGGATGCTTCCGCGAGGGCTCCATCAGTGCCAACATCACCCATATGTGAGGACTGACTTCCTGTTTCCCAGAGAAAGATCTAAATGGCCCATCTAGTCTGCCCAGAAGAGGTTGGGTTTATAACTGCTAGTCCAATGCCTTTGTCTAGGTTTGTAACTACTTGCTCCATATAGTTTGCTCTCAACTCTTCTTTGAAGTGTAAAAGTTACTTCACTGCTTTCCTCAGTTGAGGCATTCATGTTTGGCTTCTATCTTCTTGCCCTTAGGGCAACCTCTGTGTTTCTCCCATACGTTTTTTGAATTCCATCACTGTTTTTATCTCTACCATTTCTGTAGGTAGGGGCCGGGCATTCTAGGCAGCCACCATTTTTTCCATGCAGAAATATTTCCTAACATTGCTTCTGAATCTCACTCCTTGCAGCTTAACATCATACTCTAGTTCTATATTTCTTTTGGCAAGTGCTTGTTCCTTCTTGTCCTTCCTCTCTTCTAGTGTATACATAACAAGTTCCTCAAATCTCTTCTCATATGTCTTCCAGCACAGACTCCATACCATTTTGGTCCCCTTTCTCTGATCCTTTTCCAGATACAGTCTCCAAAACCGAACGCAGTATTCCAAGTGAGGCCTCACCAAAACCCTGTACAGAAAGGAGCTCTGATCGGCATCGGGACAGCAAACAGGAGGCTGAAACTCCTCCCGCTCACCATCGCAAGGCCAATCAGGGCCCCCACCTTGCATTTGAAACAGGAAGCGCCATCGGGCGGGCCTGCGCCTAAGGGCCCTTTGGTGTGGCCCTTAGGCGGGGAACCCAATAAGAAACCCGGAACCCCTCAAATCCTTGATTGGAAAATACAATATTGATTACTGCTGATAAAATCTAATCAATTGTCAAGACTCAAGGGTCTGCAAAAGATACTTCCTTGATTGAGTCCATACTAGGGTTCAAACAACCATGTTTACATCTAAGTCCATAAGTTGAATGCTATACTATTTCTCCTGCAACACATACTATAGTAAGATAGTACCTTTTGTATCAAATGCACTTTATGTTATAGTTAAATCCATAAACCAATGCAATATTGTATCATCCAGACACGTGTTACTCACTCACTTACACATTACTCACTTCCCCACTACTCACAACCCCCCTCCCCATTCACTGTATTCAACAAAGTATCAAGCCCACGCGAAAACCCAACCACTGCCAATACATAGTGATGCCAAGCGCTCGGGTTAGGTTAGTAGGGCAAAAATGGCGTAGATAACCTTTAATGTGCTTATCCAACTTATACTTACACTCCTGTTGATAAGAATAAGCAATGCTGCTACAATTGTGACTGGCATCATACCAATTGTATACAACCAAATTCTCACATATTCCCGGATGGCAACCACGACGAATACAAATCAGTAGACCACCCTGCCCTGTTGACCAACAAAACTACATACGACCAAACATATGAAATGTGCGCTAACAAACGCATGATTCGCATGCAAGAGGATACACCTTATTAATGACTACATAAATGACCGAAAGCTGGACATTATGTTTGTAACTGAGTCATGGTTCACTGATACAGGCCAGGTGTTCACAAACCAGCTCATCACACCGGAAATGGACTTACATAACTGCCCATGCATAAATAAGAGAAGGAGGGATATTTATCCTCACCAGAAAAGATCTCAAACTCCAGGTATCCACATCTCTAACAAATGACACTTTGAATGCACTACAGATACAAACAACCATTTTTCCATATGCTTAAGATACAGATCACCAACTTCAACAGCTGATGACCTCTTCGCTAATTGAGCTTGCATGCTCCCAATCAGCAACAGAGAAACCATTCATCTTGTTAGGAGACCTAAATTTACATTCAGCACCCAGAAATCAAGTCACATCTTTCCTTGAAGCAATAGATGTGATGGACCTTTCACAAATCATAAGCTCCCCCACACACAAAGAAAGAAACATCCTGGACATGATATTCATACCTAAAACGACCACGCAGAAAGTTCAGACCACACCGTTATCATGGTCTGACCACCACATGATTTCTTTCGATCTTCCGCTGCTTAAGACAACCCAAAAAAGGGAACCACAACACCAGGAAATGTGCAGGTGCCGATATTTCAATAAAGAAGCTCTCCTTGAATACTTCACCCCTCTAATAGAATCATCCTCAACCGATCTTACAAAACTAGTTGTTGATTGGAATAATCTGATAACTACATTCACAGTACTCCTGCCAAAGTGAGCATCGAGGCGAAGCACTACAGCATACTAGTACTCAAAAGATATAAAAAAAGCAAAACTCATACTGACAACTTGAGCATAGATGGCGAAGAACACAAGACCCCAAACAACAGAGAAATTACTCTGCCAAGCAAGAAGACTACAATAAGCTGATAAAACAAAGAAAACAAGAATATCATAGTAACTTCATTTTGAAGTCCCTCAATCGGCCTAGAAAACTGTTCAAATCACCAAGTCACTTATACAAGCCCCTCCTACTCCTAAAGGCCCAAGCTGGAACCCACAGGATTACGCCTCCTACCTCCAGAACAAAATCCCTTATGCCAAAGATACAATAGCACTAGAACAACTACCTAAAAACACAGCCCACAGCTCACCAAATTGGCTATTGTTTAATTCAATATCAAAAATACAACTAGATAAAATTATCTTCACGATGAACACCACCACTTCACCACTAGACCCATGTCCAACCACATGGATTAAAACAGCCAGGAAAGAACTAACCTAACCACTGCTCAAAATAATAAACTCTTCCTTCACCAAGGGCTGATGCCAACTAACCTGAAGTCCTCATCAATCAGACCCACTCTGAAGAATGCTACAGCCAACCCTGCTCTATCCATGTCTTACAGACCCATTTCTAGTATCCCTCTCCTAGCAAATATAATAGAGAAAGCCGTTCAGCTCCAGCTCAGAAATTTGTAGAGTCAAATGCACCTCTCGATGACCAACAACTCAAGTTCTGACAACATTATGGTACTGAAACGCTTCTGATTTTCTCCTTGATACCTTGCTTAAAAGAACTGAAAGATCCAAACAGGCATTCATCCTGATTTTCATAGACATATCAGCGGCTTTTAACTCTGTAAACCACAGAAGACTCCTCACGCATCTTGTAGAAATCGAAGTAAATGGGACACCCTTAAGATGGTTCCACTCACACTTATCCGATCGCATGCAACAGGTTAAACTGCAACTTAAGACCTCAAAGTCATTCAAGCATACTAAGGACTACCTCTAGGATCAGCTCTATCAGCCCTTTTATACATCCACCCCATCTGCCATATCTTCCAGAAACACAGGATAATGTATATCTACGCAGATGACATTATGGTATATACTCCATTTGCAACAAGGAATCCAGACTTCTCCATCATATTTTCATGTCTTGATGAAGTGATGCACTGGTTACATGAACACTCGCTTACGCTAAATTTGAGCAAAACTGAGGCACTGGTGTTAACAGAGACCCCACCTACGTTCCACCAGAGAAACTCACATTCAACAACTACGATATCCCCATCAACTCAGAAGTCAAATACCTTGGAGTGACTCTAGATCAGAAACTGAATTTTCAAACACATATTAAGAAGGCAACTGCAGCAACACACCAGAGAATAAAGACTCTACACAACCTCCGCTCATTACTGGACCATAACCTATTCTGCACCATCTTCCAGGCCATCATTACCCTTATCTGGGATTACTGTAAATCCATATGCCAAGGATTACCAAAATGTACACTCCTCCCACTCCAAATAGCCCAAAACCCTGAAGCTCACATGATATCATGGACACCTAGACATCATATCACCCTAGTATTAAAGAAGCTACACTGGCTGCTCATCCAAGCACAAATACAATACAAATCAATCATGAACACTTTCAGGAGTATGCACAACCTACCTGCTGGCTGCTTACACTCCCTCATAAACATGCCCCCAGACAACAGGCCAAGAAGGGACCAAACCACGAACGTCCTTAAAGTCCCAAAGTATAAAGCATCCAGCCCACAGGAAACATGTCAACGCAACTTTCCATTTACGGACCTACCTTATGGAATATCCTTCCAAGTAATTTGAGAGCAACAACTGACCTGAAGGACTTCAGGAAGAAGCTTAAAATGCACAGTTTTCAAAAATGTTACATGACAAACTGTTAATAATTTCTCAGAGCCAAACAACCTAAATAGAGTCAGAACTGGACTATGTCATTCAAACTGTAAATAGTTAACTGGTCCTCCTATTCTCCAGACAGTAATATGAATCATTATTAGCAGGTAATAAACTGCTTGTTGTAACCATGTTCTATGTAAACCGTCTTGATGCCACTGAAAGGTGGTATATAAGAAATGTTAAATAAATAAACTATTGCTTCTTTCTTGCTGATGGGTATATGACTCTCTTTCGATGAAGTTCAGCATCCTTCTGATTTTGGCTACCACCTTATCACCCTGTATTACCGCCTTGAGATCAGCCGACACTATCACCCTGAGGTCTCTCTCTTGGTCCAATGCCCATCACTCTCTTCCCTCCGGCCCCTTTGGATTTCTCTACCCCAAATGCATCATTCTGCCCGCCTTCATATTAAAGCTTAACTGCCGGTCTTCTAGTTTCTTTAGCTCTGTTCTCATTTTATCTCCTTCCTCAGGAGTGTCCAGTCTGGTGCAGATCTTCATATCAACTGCAAAAAGGCAAACTCTTCTTTCTAATCCTTCAGCAATATTGCTTATCAAGATATTGACAAGGACTGGGCCCAGAACCAATCCCTGGGGCACTCCACTCCTTTCTTTTCTTTTTTTTAAATTAGGATTTAACTTTAATTACAATATGATGATGTATTCAGGAAAATATATCAAAACCCAAAAAAATATGTATAAAGCAAAATAAACTTTTTTTCAGAGATCAGGTATTCTCTCTGGATTAGGAGCAAAGATACAGTGCCTTGTGAAAGTATTCATCCCCTCTGTGTTTGTCCTGTTTTGTCGCATTACAACCTGGAATTAAAATGGAGTTTTGGGGGTTAGCACCATGTGATTTACACAACATGCCTACCATTTTGAAGGTGCAAAATATCCTTTATTGTGACACAAACAATAATTAAGACAAAAAACTCCCTCAGAAATCAGCAGTGTGCATAGGTATCCCCCCCTCCCAAAGTCAATACTTTGTAGAGCCACCTTTTGCTGCAATTACAGCTGCAAGTCTCTTGGGGTATGTCTCTGTTAGCTTAGCACATCTAGCCACCGGGATTTTCACCCATTCCTCAAGGTAAAACTGCTCCAACTCCTTCAAGTTAGATGGGTTGCATTGGTGTACAGCAATCTTCAAGTCATGCCACAGATTCTCAATTGGATTGAGATCTTGGCTTTGACTAGGCCATTCCAAGACATTTAAATATTTCCCTTTAAACCACTCAAGTGTAGCTTTAGCAGTATGTTTAGGGCCATTGACCTGCTGGAAGGTGAACCTTTGTCCCTGTCTCAAATCTCTAGCAGACTGAAACAGGTTTTCCTCAAGAATTGCCCTGTATTTAGTGCCATCCATCATTCCTTCAATCCTGATCAGTTTTCCTATCCCTGCAG
The DNA here is from genome assembly GCA_033557465.1 of Ichthyophis bannanicus. Taxonomy (NCBI): domain Eukaryota; kingdom Metazoa; phylum Chordata; class Amphibia; order Gymnophiona; family Ichthyophiidae; genus Ichthyophis; species Ichthyophis bannanicus. The sequence continues at coordinate 919,257,167 of CM066035.1, read as the reverse complement.
GTAAAAAACATCCCCACATCATGATGCTGCCACCACCATGTTTCACTGTGGGAATGATGTTCTCAGGGTGATGGGAAGTGTTGGGTTTGTGCCACACATTGCGTTTCCCATGATAACCAAAAAGTTCAATTTTCATCTCATCTGACCATAGAACCTTCTTCCCTGTGTTTGGGGGGGGGGGGGGGGGTCCGCCACATGCTGTTGTGCAAACTCCAAACGTGTTTCTTCTTTCTTTCTTTAAGCAATGGCTTTTTCCTGGCCTACAAAGCCCCGCTCTGTGGAGTGTGTGGCTTAAAGTGGTCCTATGGACAGATACTCCATCTCTACTGTGGATCTTTGCAGCTCCTTCAGTGTTATCCTTGGTGTCTTTGTAGCATCTCTGATTAATGCCCTCCTTGCCCGGTCTGTGAGTTTTGGTGGGCGGCCTTCTCTTGTCAGGTTTGTAGTGGTGCCATATTCTTTCCATTTTGTTATAATGGATTTAATGGTGCTCCGTGGGATATTCAGAATTTGGGATATTTTTTTATAAACCACCCCGGATCTATACTTCTCCACAAATTTGTCTCTGATCTGTTTGGAGTGCTCCTTGGTCTTCATGCTGCTTGCTTAGTGGTGTTGCAGAGTCGGGGGCCTTTCAGAACAGGTATATTTATACAGGCATCATGTGACAGATCTTGTGATCATAGGGAGGAGTAGCCTAGTGGTTGGGGCAAGGTACTTCAGGCCGGAAGGTCGGGGGTTCAAATCCCACTAGAGGACAGCAACCTTGGGCCGGAAGGACTGGGGTTTCTAGCCCCACAGGTGCTCCTTGTGGTCTTGGGCAAGCCACTTAACCCTCCATTGCCCATGTTCCCTGTAAGTATTAGTGTATGTGTCTCATATCCCTGCGTGTTAAATGTATCCCCCAATTGTGTTGTGACCGCTTTGATTAAAGGATAAGGCGGTATACAAAACTGTCTAAATAAATAAATGTGACACTGATTGCACACAGGTGGACTCTAATCAACTAATTATGTGATGCCTGAGGTTAATCGGTTGAACCAGATTTTATTTAGGGGTTTCATAGCAAAAGGGATGAATACATATACGAGACTCACAACTTTTCAGTTTTTACTTGTTTTTTTTATATATACAGGGTATTGTATTGTCATTCCACTTCACCAATTTGGGCTATATTTTTAGATCCCTTACCTAACATCCAAATGAACCTCCATTTTCATTTGAGGTTGTAATGCGACAAAACAGGACAAAAACTGAGGGGATGAATACTTTCACAAGGCACTGTAAACCAATATCATTATCAAGCCCCACCCCGACTAACCTATTTATAAAAAGCAACAAATTAACAGAAATATTGGCTAACCAGAAAGACCAAGCCATCATTTATTTATCAGCCAAGAAATTTTCTACATGCAAACGGTCAAGAACTACATATCTTGTTCTATGATAATTTACAATACATTTACAGGGAAAACAAAGAAAAAAATGTAGCTCTCAAACCAAATACTTGAGATTTAAATTGCAGAAACTGTTTTCTTAGCAACTGTGCATTTCACAAAACAACAGGAAATATTGTAATATTTTGACCACAAAATAAAAGATCCTTCTTCGAAAAGTAAGCTTTTGCAATGGCAACTGTACCCTTTTCCAGCAGGAAGGAAACCACTAGAGTGGCCGTGGTGGAGATATCATCCTGAGAAAACTCAAGAAACTGAGATAGGTCCAAACTAACATTAGGTTCAGTCATCACCTGGGTCATTCCAGGTTCCTCCTCAGAAATAGATCTAGTTAACACATAATACAAATTAGAAATAGGAATGGTTTTCCTTGTGGAAAATTCAAGAATTTCTTTGAGATATTTCCTCACCAATACCATGGGAGACTAATAATGAGTGTGAGGAAAGTTCGAAGATCTTACGTTTCTTGGGTATATTACATCTCCAAAATCTGATTGTCTGTGCAAATGTAAATAAGCTTTAATAGTGAAGGTATATACCCACTGGCTTTGGAATCCAATTGATGACATCACAGCAGAAAATGAAACATTCTAGAATCTTGTTCTTGAAAGGTTTCCACTATTTCCAATGAAAATTTAACTACTTGATCGGCAACCTGTTTTAACAAAATGTTAATAGCAGAAACAATCTTCCACATATCTGTTATTTCAGAAAGAGGAAGTACATTTTCCTGAATCCTATCCATCTCAGGAAACTGATAAGCAGTCAAGGACTGAGGTAAATCAGCTGGATTACTCAACGGAGAATTACTACTGTATATCCCCAGCTGACATTGTTCTAAAAGGAGGAGGGGTGGACTATTTCATTACAACACTTGAGTATGGGGAGTCTACCTTCCATGTTAACTATGACAACCACTCTCCTGGAGGCTTAGGGGGAGTCCTTATCAGGGACTTAAGAAAGGAGGGGGCGCACCTCAGAAACCGGGGGGACATCTTGGCACAGTGTGAGCAGTCCTCCACTCTGTGTGCGATGCCGAGGCAACGGATGCAGCAGGGGTGCGAATCCGACGCGTTCATCTTCCGGGAGCATGCCGGGCACTTCTTGAAGCCCGGTTTGGGCATTTTGGACAAAAATAAAATCAAAGAAAGTAAAATAAATGAGGAGAGAGTGTAGATCCGTCTTGCTGGCAAGGCGGAAGAAGTGAAAGTGGCTGGCTAGGGGCGGTCCGGGGGCTGGCCCAGGTGGAGGGGAGGGGGCTCAGCCAAGGAGGCTAACGCCTTCTGGGCTAGAGAGAGTACTCCGTCCACGGCGCCGTCGGATGACGTCACCATGTGTGGCTGACTTCATCCTGCTTGTCCTAGGAGAAAGGAGGGGGCGCACCTCAGAAACCACTTCTGAAGATGTTCTCGACAACATATACTTGTCTATAGGGCCTACATTGATGTAACATGTTCAGGGCTCCTTTCAGCATGGCTCAAAAGAATAAACTCCAGGGATATTTCCAAAGTGCCCCTTCGGACAACAAGCTCCTGCAGCCATGAGACGACTGCAGGCGAGCCGCTTGTTTTTAGAATGCCCGCGAGCATGGTAACAGGTTCCGTCAAGGCAGGCAGCTTTGGCACTGGTGAGTTCCTCCTCCAGAGCCCCTCTTATGCCAATACCACGCCAGGCAGAAGGTACACTCGTTGCTTTCCGCTCCACACCAGATGTTTCCTGCCATCCCTATTTCTTCATTTTCCCTTTCTGAATGAATTCCATTTACTTCCTACCTCTGTCACCCAATTTCTAATCCAGTCCACCACCTTGGGACCCATCCCTTGGCTACTCAGTTCATATATGAGCCTCCCAGATAGAACAGTATTAAAAACCTTGCTGAAATCCAAACGAACCATATCCAGTGCATAGCCTTGATCTAGTTCTGTAGTCACCCAATCAAAGAAATTCCGGTAATCAGATTCATTTGACACAATCTGCCTCTGAGAAAACCATGCTGTGTTGGACCCTGCAACCCACTAGATTGTAGATATTGTCCTGTAAATAGTTCATAGTCAATTCTACCAAATGCTTACTGGGCAGACTAGATGGACCATACTGATTTTTACCTGCCGTCATTTACTATGTTATGCAGTTATATTGTTATAATGTTCCAGTTCTCTGTACAACATCGTACCTTCTGATCATGTTATCCTGTTGTTTAACTGCAAACCGCTTTGAATAGTAGGAAGGCGGTATAAAAACAAGTTTAAATAAATAAATAAAATCCTTCCATGCACAGGAACAACATTTGCTGTTTTGCCTGTGTATATAGTTATTAACTGAGTAGCCTGCTACTAAGTAGCCTGTACATAGTTACCCCAGTTAGCCAAGTTGTAAACCCTGTTCCTTGTAAGTACAGTGCGGACGCCGCCTGCATTGTACAAATTTGTTCTAACTGTAAACTGAGCTGATTTTAAAGAGCACGGTATAGAAAAACCGAAAATAAAGAAAATAAATAAATAAATAAATAAATTTGCTCTTTTCCAGTCTTGTTGAACCTCCTCGATCACCAAAGATCTATTAAACACATTCTTCAGCGGACTTGCCAACATCTCTCTGAGTGTTCTTAGCATTCTTGCATGAATCTCATTCCATCCCATAGCTTTGCCCACTTTCAGTTTCGCACGCTCCTCCTATCTATTCTGTTTCCATATATATTTTTGCTGCCATCTGCGGTCCATCTCTAGGGCCTTCTCTGAACACCCAAGTGTCTGTTTAGTATTTTCATTTTTTTTTGTCACCTCTACATATTGCTCCCAGGGCTGGTGCTACCACTAGGCAAATAGGGGTTGCCTTGAGCGCTGGCCCTCCAGGGGCACCCATTGCTGCCGCTGTTGCTTCACCAGGACCTACAGCAATGGAAATGACCTGAAACAGCCCATGGCGTTCACCTTCAAACTTCAGTGCCATGGGACTGTTTGATTCTGCCTTTACTGATTGCGATTTCGTTTTTGCAGGGGGGTGGAAGTGGCTTCTGCCCCCATGCAAACAGGAATTCGGCATCAGTTGAGGCAAAGAGCCGCACAGCGCTGAAGTTTGAAGGTAAGCATCGTGGGTCTGTTTCAAGTCATTGCCACCACTGTGGGTCCCAGTGAGGGGTGACAGAGGTGGCAATGATGGGTGGCCGGGCGGGAGGAGGGGGAAGCGCGAGGGATGAGGTTCGTCTAGGCTGGCTCTTCAAACGTACTGTCAGTCTCACAGTTCCACCTCTGGTCTGTCTCCTTTCTCGGACATACCTGGAAAAAAGTATTTTGCCATCTTTTCTTCCATCTGGGTTTCACTCTCCTGATTTTCGACTCGTCTCTTTCAGCTTTGACACATATTCTTTTCTTTGAAATCCATTGTGCTTTCTGAATGCTAATGTTTCATTTATTTTCTCGTCCCTGTCCTTGGGTAACCATATTGCTTTCCTTTCCTCTTGCTTTCATTTACTTTCCTTACCTAAAGGTCTGCTTTCTTTTTTATAGCTCTTTTTCATTTAGACCACTGTCTCTTCACTTCTCTATCTGTTCCTCCTTAATGCCCATACCCATTTTACTAAAATTGGCGGGAGGGGGATATTTACGGGTGGCGGCTAATTCTGAGAAAGCAGCTAGCTGTTTCCGCTGAACCTTGAACCTGGATATTCCCTGGCATTGGATATTCAGGTTGGCTGGATAGCAATGTAGTAACCGGTCAGTGGCAATGTTCAATCACTGGACAGTTAGTTAAAGCGGCTAAAAGTTCAGCCAGCCATTAACGTGTCTAATTGTAACCATTTTAGAATAACTGAATATCACTGCTCGCGGGTTATCCCCAGGTGCCGCCTCAGGGTGTTTAGGGACTAGAGCTGAGGTTATTCAAGGCACTAGGTAACCCACTGAGAGCCTTTTAGGAGGTTTAAGAACATAAGAGATACCATACTGGGTCAGACCAAGGTCCATCAAGCCCAGTATCCTGTCTCCAACAGGTGCCAATCCAGGTCACAAGTACCTGGCAGGTTCCCAAAAGGCACACAGGTTCCACAATGCTTGTCCTGGGGTAAGCAGTGGATTTCCCGGGTCCTCTTTAATAATGGTTTATGGATCTTTCCTCCAGGAACTTGTCCAAATCTTTTTTAAAACCAGCTACACTAACAGCTTTTACTACATCCTCCGGTAACGAATTCCAGAGTTTGATTAAGCATTGAATGAAACAATATTTTCTCTTATTAATATTAAATGGGTTACATTGTAGCTTCATTGCGTGTCCTCTAATCTTTCTACTTTTTGATGACGTAAACCACCAATCTACGTTTACCCATTTGCATGTCTGCAAACTACCTAACTGGCTTTGAATATCCCCCGGCATTTTTAAAATCCAGGGCTTTCATCTTGGTGTATCTGGACTCTGTCTTAGCTTTTATATCAAACCATATCATTTGATGATCAGTAGTGGACAGACGGGCACCAACCCAGACATTAGACTCTTTTGGGCCAATACTGAAAGGGACTTCTAGAGCCCATATTCAAAGCCCTTAGCCAGTTAGCCAATGGGGCAAGTAAGTGGGCAGACGGCAATATTCAGTTCATTATCCAGCTACTACTGCTGAATATCTTCACAGACTGCCCCCGGGGTGGTACTGTTGCTAAGAAGGTCAGTACAGGCACTTACCCAGTTAACGCGATTTTCAGTGGCCCTTGTTTGAACAGCTAGCAAAATGCAAATTTGTGCTGTGTGCCTTTGACCCAGTAGTTCCTGAGTTTTCTTGGCAGTGTGACCAGAAGTAGATTGCCAGGCCTGTCTTCCGAGACAATGGAGGGTTAAGGGACTTGCCCAGGGCCACAAGGAGTGCTAGTGGGAATCGAACTCCAGTCTCTTCATTGCCGAGCCAGTGCTGTAACCACTAGGATCCTCCTCTACAGCATCTGGACAGATTAAGTTTTGAAAATTGGGCCCTATGGGGCCAATATTCAGTGGCGGTGATCAGCACACTTAAAGCGGCTGGCCATCACTAATTTAATTTAAAATCAAATATACAACACTAGGGTCATATGTGGACAAGTGCAAAGTTGTGCCCTTAGGGAAGAACAACCCATACTACAGTTACATGATGCAAAATTCCACATTAAGAATCACCACTCAGGAAAAGGGTTTAGGCGTCATCGTGGATAACACATTGAAACCCTCAGTGGGCCCAGTGTGCAGCGGCGGCCAAGAAGGCAAATAGAATGCTAGGAATCATAAGGAAAGGAATGGAGAATAAAACAAAGGATGACATCATAATGCCTCTGTATCGTCCCATGGTATGACCACATCTTGAATATTGTGTGCAGTTCTGTTCGCCAAATCTTAAAAAGGATATAGCAGAAATAGAAAAGGTACAGAGAAGAGCCACCAAAATGGTAAAGGAGATGGAAAGATCAGGGCCAGACCTAGGGCTGTGCAAGCAGTGCAGCCGAACAGGACGCAAGTATGAAAGGGGTGCCGTTATCATCACTGGGCTTCCAAAAAGCACCAAAATAGTCAGTTACTACACGTGGCTGGGTGGAGGGGGTGAGGGTACTAGATATGTCAGTCGCACAGGGCATATTTCTAGCTTGGTACGGTCCTAGGAAGGATATCCCTACGAGAAGAGGCTTAGGAGGTTGAGGCTTTTCAACTTGGAGAAAAGATGGTTGAGGGGAGATATGATAGATGTCTATAAAATTATGAATGGACAAGAGAGAGGATCCAAGATGTCACGAGGCAAGCGCTTGTGAGCAGCACAGAGTTTCTATGGGGAAAAAGCAAAAAGCCTAATGGGTTAAGCAGCCCTCTCCAGTCCCTGTAACTTTTTTGCCATTACCTGGTACAGTCCTAGGACCTCTTAACTCTTTCTTTGTCTGTCTGCTGCAGCATCCAGTTGTTCCGGAGAGATAAAAACCTGGCTGTGCAGCCGTCGGAGTCGAGTGGCTCGGCGTCTGCTTTGGGCATAGATTCTTTCTCCCCTGGTTCACGGCGTACCCCAAAGACAGCGTAGTTGCAGCCGGTTCTTGGATCTCTGCGGCAGGAAGACCTCTCTGCTGGGATTGAGCCATCCAGACGTTGAGGGTTGCATCCAGGACCACAACTGGATAGAGCTCAGGCTCCCCCGTAACAACCTTTACACAATGAATTGCCGGAGGCAACAGCAGGAGGTCAGGCAGCAGGTTTGGCTGCCTTGCATGGTCTGAGCCAAGCGCTGAGCAGAATGGGTGCCTCCCTCCTTCTCTCTGGTGCGTCTGGAGGCATTACATTGGAATCCATCTGATCGGCGATCATGCAGCTAGGGGAGCCCTGGTACCCTAGATTTCTAGCCTTTGCTTCAGGGACATGTTTCGTTCTTATCTAATTGATACCCTGGGTATAGCTCCTGAGTCACACTCTCCAATGGTTAAGGTTTATTACCTTCCCATTGCAAAAAAAGTAACAGGTGCTGGGGTGCTTGATGGGTCGCAACAAGCAGATGTTCTTGATATATCTGCGTTGCTTGAAAATTCTCAGGAGGAGCTTGCATTTCCCTCTATACTGTTAATCTCTCTTGCTCTGCTCTCAGATAACGAACGGTTAATGAAAATGTTTTTTAGGAAGAGAAACCTGATGTTTTGAGGGCTCCCTGTTCATATGTTCCCCGATTTATCTAGGGACATACAGCGGAGGCGACAGCAGTTCCTTGTTCTCTGCCCTGGAGTCCAGCAGTTGGGAGCACTCTTTTTCCTAAAATATCCTTGCAAACGCTTGGTAAAATATCAGTCTGTTTGGTATGTTTTTTATGAGCCCTCCCAGCTGCTGGCTTTCCTCAGCGCTCATTGTTCTGTGGCTACAGACAGGCCCCCCTGCTGATCCGCCGTGAGGTTATTGGGGCTGGTTGCTAGTGCCTATCTCAGTTACCTGCATCTATTATTCTTTTGTTTTTCCTTTCTTGGATCCCCCCCCCTTGTTTTGTGGGCTGGAGTGGGATGGGTTGGAATTTATATCCTTTGTAAGGTTTTATGCCTTTTGCTTTGTTCTTTTTTTTTTTTTTGGCATGATCCTGTCCCAATTTCTGTACAAGATGTTATTCTTGAATTTCTTGTAAAATTGCATAAATATAAAAGTAATAACGAATGGAGTGGAACAGGCAAATGTAGATCAGTTGTTTACTCCTCCAAAAAGTAGAAAATCTAGAGGATACTGCTTGCCCCAATACAAGCACTGTGGAACCTGTGTCTTTTTGGGAAACTGCCAGGTACTTCTGACCTAGATTGGCCACTGTTGGAAACAGGATACTGGGCTTGATGGACCTTGGTCTGATCCAGTATGGCATATGTTATGTTCTTAAGCTACAATGTAGCCCATTTAAGACTAATCGGAGAAAATATTTTTTCACTCAACACATAATCAAACTCTGGGATTCGTTACTGGATGATATAGTAAAAGCTGTTAGTGTAGCTGGGTTTAAAAAAGGGTTGCAATCCTAATTTAAAAAACAAACCTCAAAGCCTCTGATGAATAGCTGACACAATTACAAAAAAACCCCAGAGATAACACAAAAAAAATGTATGGCACTGAAAGTTTTCAATCACTCAATACATTATCCATTGGAGAAAAAGCCTTCAGTATAATATATCAACAAGCTCTGGGGAGGTTTTTGTTAAAAAAGGGTTGAACAAGATCCTGGAGAAAAAGCCTATAAACCATTATTAAAGAGGACCCGGGAAATCCACTGCTCACCCCAGGATAAGCAACATCGAATCTGTGCACCTTTTTAGAAACCTGACAGGTACTTGTGACATGGATTGGTCCCTGTCAGAAACAGGATACTGGGCTTGATAGACCCGGTTAACTAAATTAACTAAAGCTAGGCCAGCTGTTAAAGTGCCTAACTTGAACTGGTTTAAGATAACCGGCCACTGCCTGAAATATCGCCACTGAGGCCCTGGAATGCGCTGATGCGGCACGGTTAGCACTTCTGCATTTAGTGACATTAGGAGGAAGATATTTATTTATTTATTATTTATTACAGTTGCTTATATACCGCACTATTCGATATCAGCGCGGTTTACAGTATAACAAAAACGACCAGAACAAGCTGTTTGGTTTTACATGGAACAGGAGTACCAACTTGGCTAACTTGGATATCTAATAGCACAAAGCCTCTGACTATCCCGTTCACTGTGATTAACCTGGTCATCAGGTCTACTAACCGCCTTCATCGCCTTGCATATGCCCCTCCACGTGTTTAGCAGCAGCTGCTAAATGTACCACTGTACACAGAGACACTGTCACTGAAATTCTCTCCAAACACTCTGGCGCTATCCTGATAGCACCATTGGGCCCAGTGACGGCGTTCCATCTAGCCATATATATATAATATTCAGCCACTACTGTATTTGTATAGCTAAGTGGCTTAATTTAGGACAGAAAAAAAGACTATGCCAGTCATTTTAAAAGGCTTAGATGTGATTTGGACATCCAATGGCTTTTTAGGACGTCTCCACTGCAGGACGTCCAAATAGGCAGGAGGCGCGTGGAAGAGGCGTGTCTGGGGAGGAGCAATTTATTTAGTCGTCCCTGCTCGATTTCAGAAACATCAGGGATATCTGTGACCCCATCCAAGATTAGACCTGCTCCAGGCACTAGAAGGCATTGCAAAAGCGCTTGGTTTAGCCATAAGACATCCACCATCCCCTGTGCTCTTCACATTCACAATGACAGCAGCAGTGAGATTTGAAGCCTGGCCCTAGCCCCCTAGTCTAACCATTAGGCTATTCCTAGATGTCCCTAGCCTTGAATACTATTCCGGGGATGTTTGTGAAGTCGTGTCTGAACTAGGGATGTGACTGCTTGTATTTCAGAGGTCCTGACTTGGATGTCCCAGACTGCACTTGGGCGTCATATGTAAAATGTGACTTTTTATGAAAATATCACCATAAGAAATCTCCTTGAAAGGCATCCACAGTCTCCCTGTGCCTTAACAGTTCCACAGATGGGATTCCCCAATTCACATCAGGCAGGTTAAGTCTCCCAGCAACACCATTTCTCCCTTCAGTCCTATGACTTTCAGTGTCTTTTACCAGCTCCTGTCTGTAGATCACACCAGTGTGAACAGAAATGTAACATTCTCTTTCTAAGATGATACATAGAGCGTCCTCCTTTCCCTACACCCCTTTAAATATTATTTTTTACATTTAGAAGGTAATTTTATAATCTGTTGGCATGTGAGACACCATTTTACGTGTGTAAGTGGGCTCTTTTAAACTCACACGGTTGCATGCATGGTGCAAGCCAGGGGACGCTGTACAGTAATCATTCACAGCAGCGGAATCTGGGTGGAACTTGCATAGTGCTGAAATTTACAGGTGTATTTTATGAAATACATGCTGACATTTACACCTGTTCTCGAGCAGTTGCCATGTCCATATCTTCAATCCAGGCACAATCACTCCTCCATCTGCGCAAGCTTGAGACGATGGCGCCGGTCACACTCCACCGAAGCGCACATTACATATAGCTCACACCTAAAAAAGCATCGCGAAGAAATAACAGAGAGAAGGAAACAGTTCCATACGGATCTCCTGAAGCGCTCAATAAGTAAGCCTCACGACCTCTTCAATATAGTAAAGACATTAGCAAGAGAGCCAGCACCAGACCAACCATGCATGCCACAACCACAGGCCTACGCCGACTACCTACAATCAAAAATGCTCCAGACCGACAAGAGCACAAACCCCACAAACCACACCCCATTACATAAGCCAACACACACATCACCACTGTCCAAATTCAACACCATATCAAACAAGGAGACTGAAGATACCATTGCCTCCATTAACTCCACCACCACACCTAATGACCCCTGCCCAGCGTCCTGGAGAAGAGAACTTCGTTGTGACCTAAGCCAGTTTCTGAACAAAATCCTAGATCAATCATTTTCAACGGGATCCTTCCCACAGAGATTAAAACACACATCCATCAGGCCGCTATTAAAAAACAACAAACTGGACCCATCAAAAGTTGAATCCTACAGACCGATTTCAAGCATCCCACTGCTCGCCAAAATAATTGAAAAGGTGGTCCAACGCCAAATCCAACAACATATTGATACCAAAGCACCACTGGACTCATCCCAACATGGCTTCAGGGAAGCACACGGTGTTGAAACCCTCCTCACCACCCTCTTCAATACCATAATCTCAGGAATCAATAACCTCCGACAAGATTTTGCCCTTATCTTCATGGATATCGCAGCAGCTTTTGACTCTGTGAGCCATGAGATACTCATAGAACGTCTCAAGGAAAAGGGAATATAGGGCACAGCCCTAAACTGGTGCAAATCCTACCTGTCCAACAGATGGCAACACGTGAGGACCGGCACCACAACCTCGGAACCGTTTCTACAAAGACAGGGTATCCCGCAGGGTTCCTCACTATCGGCATTAATGTTTAACATATACATGCAGCCCATCTGTGCTCTGATCCGATCATTCAACGTCGCCTGTCTAGCGTACACAGATGATTTTCTTCTATACATGCCATTTGCAACTGACCAGCCAGATTTCTCCCCACTGACAAGCTGTTTCGACGCAGTTGCGGACTGGCTCCATACGCAAAACCTCTGAATCAACCATAACAAGACAGACATCCTCTTCATTACGAGGAACCAAGACTTCATTCCCCCACCCTCACTAAAAGTGAAGAATGCAGAGCTGATGACCAAACCCACAATCCGCTACCTAGGTATCACCCTGGACCAATGGCTGGACATGAAAACCCACATAAAAAACACAGTAAAAACAATATACCATAAAATACAGACACTACGGCACCTACGACCACTACTTGATCCCACCGACTTTCCAACAGTCTCCCAAGCCCTAGTAATTCCACACTTCGATTACACTAACTCAATCCTATACGGACTCCCGCAAACAACACTAAACCCGCTCCAGCTTGCAATGAACACAGCTGCAAGAGTTCTATACGTATCAAGGATGGACCACATCACACCAATTCTAAAGAAACTCCACTGGTTACCTATACATGCCAGACTTCATTACAAGATCTTAGTTATGACCTTCAAAGCCTTAAACAACCATAAGAACATAAGATATGCCATACTGGGTCAGACCAAGGTCCATCAAGCCCAGTATTCTTTTTCCAACAGTGGCCAATCTAGGTCATACGTACCTAGCAGTTTCCCCAAGGGACACAGGTTCCACAAGGCTTGTATTGGTTCAAGCATTGATATCCTGGGTCCCTTCTTAATAATGGCTTATGGACCTTTCCTCCAGGAACTTGTCCAAACCTTTTTTAAACCCAGCTACACTAACAGCCTTTACTACATCCTCCGGTAACAAATTCCAGAGTTTGATTACACGTTGAGTGAAAAAATATTTTCTTTTAATAGTCTTAAATAGTTTACCCTGTAGCTTCATTGCATGTCCCCTAGTCTTTCTATATTCTGATAAGGTAAACCAGCCCACCACATTACAAGCTGATCCACATTTCACCCCCTAACAGAACCAGGAGATCCACAGCGGCGAACACCCTGATAATCCCAAAAGAAACGACAAAATGCACAAAGGCAACGTCCAACAGGGCCTTCATGATCTATGCCCCTAGAGCAGTAGTTCTCAACCTTTTTTGTACCGTGACCCCTTTTACCGTTGGTCAATTTGTGGTGACCCCCAATGATAAAATCAAATGCGTCTCTCTTCCTTTACCGTTAATGCATTGTCGCTGTAATCATTTGTTGAATTATTAATATATTATAGGCCTTTGCAATATGTTTTTATTTATAAAATACTTATTTAAACCATAATAATTAATCACAACAGCAAGTAACAATATTTGATTTCAAAATTATGATGATTTTGTAGTCAAATCACTAATATGAAATAAAATGATTTTTTCTACCTTTGTTGTCTGACCAATTTATTCTCTGATCATGCTGGTCCCGATCTGAGGCTTCTGCTTTCCTGTCTTCTCTTAGCTCTCTTTCTGTGGTCTATGGGCCATCTGCCATTTCTTATCTCTTCTTTCGTTTTCTTCACTTCTTTCCATCAGCCTATTTCCAGTCCCAGTAACCCTCCCCAGTATCAGCCCCTTTCCAATCCTCACTCTCAGTACCTTCCAATGTCAACTTGCATTCCCATGACTGCCACTGGTGTCCATTCCCTTCCAGTCCCCCTCCTTCCCCACTGACCAGTCCCTTCTAGTACAAATACCATGGCAGCCCCTCTCAGATCCACTCCCTTCCAGTTCCATTCTCCCATCCCCTCATATCAGCCCATTTGTAGCCTTAGCCCCCAGTTTTCTTCCAGGGCCAGCAGCTGTATCCTCCCCTCCCCACAATCAGCCCATTCCCAGTCAAAGCCCCCCAATCAGCTCACTTTCAGTGCTAGTCCCCCCTCAACCCCATTACCAGTGCTAGCCTCCCCTAATCAGCCCAATACCAGTCCTACCCCCCATCAGCTCATTACCAGTCCTAGCCTCCCCTAATAAGCTCATTTCCAGTGCTAGTCCCCCCCTCAACCCCATTACCAGTGCTAGCCTCCCCTAATCAGCCCATTACCAGTCCTACCCCCCCCCATCACCAGTCCTATCCCCCCATCAGCCCATTACCAGTTATACCCCCCTTATCAGCCCATTACCAGTCCCAACCCCCCTTGATCAGTCCATTCCTAGTCCTAGCTTCCCTAATCAACCCATTACCAGAACTAGCCCCCTCCCATCTGCCCATTACCAGTGCTAGCTCCCCCATCAGCCCATTATAATCCTAACCCGCACTGTCTCTCACCTCTGTCCAGCATTTATCCTGTCTGTCCAGTATGTCCCCGTCTCTCCCTTTTGTGCATGCCAGCCCCCCTCCCTCCATGTTAGCCCCCCTCTGTCCATGTCAGCCCCCTCCCTCCCTCCCTCCATGTCAGTCCTCCCTCCCTCCATGTCAGCCCCCCTCCCTCCATCCATCCATATCAGCTCCCTCCCTCCATGTCAGCCCCCTCCCTCCCTCCATGTCAGCCCCACCTCCCTCCATCCATCCATATCAGCTCCCTCCCTCCATCCATATCAGCTCCCTCCATGTCAGCCCCCTCCCTCCATCCCAGCCCCCCTCCATCCATCCATATCAGCTCCCTCCCTCCATGTCAGCCCCCCCCTGTCCAGGTCGAGGTCTGCCTCCCTTCTAATGTAGCCGCGGCGCCCTGCCTCTGCGGGAACTGCGACTGTGCCTATAAAATCATTGCGGAGCCCTTCCTTTCTCGACGGGCTCCGTGCAGCATTGTCTCGTCTCCAAAGGAAGTGGTAAACAACTTCCTTTAGAGGCGGGACAATGCTGCACGGAGCCCATCGAGACAGGAAGGGCTCCGCAATAATTTTATAGGCACAGCCGCGGTTCCCTAAGAGGCAGGGAGCCGCGGCTACAGAAGGAGTCGGTGAGTTTGCCGCTGCCGAGAAGCGGACTCGGCAGCGGCAGCAACTTCTGCACATTTAAATTTTTTTTTTAACGAGGTGCCCCCCGCTAAATCCTGTGGCGACCCCCGTGGGGGTCGCGACCCGCTGCCCTAGAGTTTGGAATGCCCTCCCCACGGACATGCGAGTCATCACTAACCTGACTCAATTCAGGAAGGCACTGAAGCATCATCTGTTCATAAGACACTACCCAGAAACCAGCTGTAGAAACCAGGCAGCAAGCACTCCCACCAGGCACCTAGAGCCCCCCAATACCACACCCAGCATGAAAAGGGGCAGTCAGCCCCGCCTGTCCAGTCCCGAATAGACTATAGCTGGAAAGTATAGTCACTAATGTAAATAATTTGTAGAAAGTTACCCCAGTTATGTCCAAGTTTTAGTTCCTGTTCACTGTAAATACAATGCAGTCCTACTGCATGGTATAAGGTTCTGTTAAATGTACACCGCACTGATATGAATAGCGCGGTATAGAAGAGAAGTAAATAAATAAATAAATTCTGCGGGATTTGTGCTAGTATTTTATAAAAACACATAGGCACCTATGTAAATAAAATACTAGCACCAATCCTGCCAATGTCCCTCTGCTTAGTCTAAACAGGAACAGGATCCTGGTGCAATGAGTCTCCATTCTCAACCACCTGGGAATTTCTCCCGTATGGTAAAGTACGCTCCCTTCCCCCAAAGTACTTAATCTGCTTATTGCAATAACAGCCCTGGGCCAGGGTCCCTGCACCTGGAACCCAGCACTTCCTGGGTTTTTATGGCAGTGTGACTAGAAGTAGATTGCCAGGTTTTTCTTCTGAGGCAATGGAGTTCAGAATCCAGCAAATCATGAGCCCTAAATCCAGTCACTAGGTGTCACCCTTGAGCAATGACTACAGTACTCTCTCCCATGGACTATGAATGCTGTTTCCGCCATAGCCCCAGCTAATCCAGGGAGCAACAGATCTGACTGGGGGATTGCACAGCACCTACCAGCAGAACCAATGCAGCGCGAATGTAATATCCTGTGGAAAGCACTCTTGGGTCTGCCTTTTACTTGGTCATGTACTTCCAAGGCTCTATTTCTGGAGAAACGGCCTTGAATGCAGTTCAGCCATTTCTGTTCAGCAGGGCTGGCATTAGGGGGTGGCAAACAGGGCAACTGACCTGCAATGTTCCCTCTAATTTTCTGTAGGCTGTGTGCGCATAAAATATCAGCTGTGCAGCTTTTGAAGGAAGGTTAAATTTTTGTGCGCCACATAACGACACTTGGAGTTATATACTTTAAAATTTGACTACACGTCAGAATACAGTATGTACACCACATTGATTGCACTAGAAAATAGTGTGGAACTTGTGAAAACCATAAATACACAACAACTTTTCAATTTTAAGATGTCTGTGTTGTTTCCTATCAGAATCAGAACCGTAATTTTTGTGCGCTCTGTTGTAAAGTATGTGCGCTCGCTCGGCGAGGTGTGTGCGCGCGCGCGCACACACGCACAGCTTAGAGGGAACAGTGCTGACCTGGGTCCCCATGCCACAAGAGACCCCAATCCTCCCTCAAGCTGAAGGAGGCACAGCCTGCAGACAGGCTTTGGGACCCCTTTGCCAGTTTCTGTTCTGACCCTACTTTTCAGATTCCAGAGCAACAGGGATGCCCTGCTCTAGCCCCTCCCTGCCAAGCAGCCTGCGGGGGAAGCAGAAGGGAGGGAGGTGAGCCTAGAGTAATGCAATTACTCCACTCACTAATCCAGCCCCCCCTCCCAAGGCTGCCCTCCCGAGTTGGTTTGAGGTATTGGTGCCCTAGGCAAACCTTAAGCTTACACATGCATACAACCCTGCAGTCAAAGCAGTCAAAATCTGTTGTTTAGCTTTGAATACCCTGCTCTTTGCGGCCCCACAGAAGTTGCCACCCAAGGCAACTGCCTAGTTTTCCTGATGGTTGGCCCAGCCCTGCCTGGCTCCATAGTTCCACTTCCTTTTTGTCTAAAAATTAATCCCTGTAAACTTCTTTCCTACAGAACCAGGATCACTTGTAGGATTAAAACACCAGTACCAATCATTTGTTTACAGAAATATCACAAGGTCATTCCGCTGCAATTAAAACATATTTTTTAAAGATCTCCAGTTTTGTTCAGATATTTAAATTGTTTTAAGGGGGTGGGGCTATTTGTTTAAGGATTTTGAAGGCTCTAGGAGAAACAGACAAGGAGGGAACCAGAGTCAGCATCTCCTGTTTGAGACTGACTGGGTGTTGCAATGTGGCAGAAGGTGGTAGATCACTTTGGACTGGAAACCCTGTTTTTCCCAAAGTGTTGTCGGGGAGCTCATTCTAGCGCCCGAAAGTTCCCAGTTTCAGCTTAGAAGCTAAGCGCTAGCTTCTCTCTACAAATAACACATTAAGCATCAGCTTGTGGTCGTCCATGGTACGCGAAACATGCTTTATTCCCATCTAGTTACCCCCTGTGGCCACTGGGTGCCGCTGTTGAGGTGTTATTCAGTCGAACCGTTTGTGCTTCCGAAAACTCTTAGATCTGAAGCCTGGGCATTTGTAAGCGCTGCGCTCACTTGTTTACTTAAATCTAATTTTCTTTAAATGACCACACGCATTCCTCTAATTCCCTAGCCCTCCCTCTCTGCAAACATGCTTTTGCATGACTAATTTAGATTCCCGAGAAGCGCACTGAACATAAATCCCCGGACTGACCACCTTTCTCACTAGTGGCTTCCTCCATAGTGCAGTGACTTCCGCGAGTAATTCATGCCTCCGTTGAAGCAATTAAGATCCCCTAAGTCCCAAGGATGCTAGCCCGTTTATTACATTTCCTTCCTAGGAAATTGTTCCCACTGATCTGCATCTAAGCGACCCCAAGGCCCCGGGCTGAGTCTCCCTGAAAGCCTTTGCAGCAATCGCATCGTCGCCCAGACCCGGAAACGGGCACAGCGGGAACTGAGGCCAAAAAAGACGTGCAGGCTAACGAAAGAGACGTACAAGGCATCCAAAACGTGCAAAAGTATCCGAGCCACCACAGCAAAGGAAAGCTGGGACTAGGCGTCGGCTTATTGTGGAGAATAGCGTAAAGAGCTGATCTGCGCGATATCTGCTGAACCCTCCCCCCCTCGTGCTGATCCCAGGCTCGCCCTTGAAGCCTGCTAGCACTAGGACCCGGTGGCTGCTTGAGCACCTCTAGTACTGAGGAAAGGCCTTTCCCCGTGGGAATTTGGGCACAGTTTAACCCCCGTCGCTTTTAGACGTTGGCTCCTATGCACGGATAGTGCGGAGCTGTTTGACTGCACGATCTGAATTCAGCATCCACGTGGACTTACGGCGGTCCGATCCGGTTCGACAGTGTTACTGGCCCTCTGCTCGGACTCATCAGGCCCGGTCCTTGTTTTCCTGCCAGACTCGGCGTTATAAGCAGGCAGATCGCTTAACGCCCCCTCCCTCCCAAGGAGACGACAGCAGGCAGTGAATCTTGTGCAGCTAAACTGCTCCATACTGGCATGAGAACCAAGCGACCAGGGTTCGATGCCCACTAGCACTCCTTGTGGCCTTGGGCAAGTCACTTAGCCCTCCACTGCCTCAGAAAAATCCAAGTTATCAATGTCTCTGCTTAATGTACAATTACCAAGTTTAAGTTGCAATGTAAACTGCTTTGAATGGAATTATAAAGCGGTATAAAAAAAAATCTGTTAAATGAAATCAAAACAGTGAGGGATCTGGGGCTGTGCTGGCTGAGAGTTTGGGAAATCAGGTTCGGGAAGTAGAGGGCTTTTACTCCAGGTTCCTTATTCGATTTTCTTGCCAATAAACCATCAAAAATGCAGTTCGGCTTCTTAAACCAAAGCTGGGGGCACTTCAGTCTACGCCTGAGCAGGTTTCGAGCTAGGCCTAGGGTGGGCAGTGGCACACATGGGCGACTCCGCCGCCCCCTCCCCCGCTGCCGCCAGTTCCATTGGGGGGGGGGGGGCAACAGCAGTATTTGCAAAAGCAGCGGCAACAAACCATTGCCAGCCTCCCCTTCCCGAGATGGAATCGGCAGCAGCTTGGGGGGGGGGGGCGGTGAGGCCAGGGATTCTGCCTAGGGCAGCAGAAACCCTTGGGTCGGCCCTGGGTCTGGTTAAATTCTTTGCTCAGAGGAAAAGGGCTGGCTTTGGTCAGTCAAACCGACTAGCCCACAGCTCCGGGACTATGGTATCACTGCTGTGGGCAACAGAAAATGTATTTTAATATATTTATTTATTTAGCCGTGCTTATATACCGCGTTTCACCAGGTCAAAGCGGTTTACAATAAACAAGGGGGGGGGGGGGTACAATGAACGGATCTCCTCCATGCCCAGCCCTGACAGGCTTTGTTTTTCTACCATTTACAGGCTAATGCAGGGGAGTCTCACCCCAGGCCTCGGGACACAGGATAAGCACATTGAATATGGATGAGAGAGATTTGCACACAAGCGGAGAGCGTGCATGCCAGTCTATGTCTTGCATATTCACTTATCCTGAAAAGCGGACTAGCTAGGTGGGTCCTGTGGACTGCGTTGAAGCACTGCTCTAATACAATGCAGCTGTCAGCGGGGGAGCTGCTAGGCCGTCTGCACACTTTTAACTCCAGACTACACAGACATTAAGACGGTGCCGCTGGCGAAAGTTGGTGAGAGGTGAAAATTCATTTGGATCTGGTGAAATGCTGGGGATTGCAGAACTTGATCTGCTCCTGACAGAGAGCACTGTCCAGCAGATCATTAGAATATATGAGACTATAAGATGTGCCCTGCTGAGTCGGACCGAAAGTTCATGCAGCTGGTTTAGATCACTAGAAAGCACCCAGCTGACCGTCCGTCTGTCTGTCTGTCTGTCTGGGTAAGAAATCCAGGTGTAGGGATGACAACAGAAGCCTGGAATAGTAGTCAGCAGGGAAGTCACCCCCCCCCCCCCCCCAAGAGAAGCCATGAAAGATGGTGCCATGGGGGACCACCCCTAAAGCCCAAAAGTCCCCCCCCCCCCCAGCTATGCAAAGTTCAGTATGCCGGCAGACAGGGGCCCAGCCCCACCTGCAGAAGAGAAAAGGAACCAGCTCACAGTCAGATCAGGTAATGGGGAGGGGGAAGGAGGGAAAACTGAGAGCAAGGAGGGAGGGAGGGAGAGAGTGCAAAGGGTCTGGAAGGGAAGGGAGGGTGCTGGGTGGGAGGTTGAGGAGGTGAATGGGGGTGGGGCATCAGGGGAGAGAGTGTGGGGGGAGAAGATCACCCACCTGTGCTCTCTACATAGACACAATACACACAGCATGACACTCACAGCCCCTCTACCCACCCCCTGCTATGCTAATGACATTCCCTTTCCTGTGACCCCCCCCCCCCAGACATGCCTAAGGAGGAAGGGGAAATGTGCCGTTGTGTCACCCTTCTCAAGTTGTTATTTGCTAACCTGAATTTGAATGGACGAACCTAGCACCAGACTATCTTACCCTAGTCCGAGTCCTTTTTAAGCAAGTAAATAAATGGTCCTTACGGCTCTGTTCTCCAGCCTCCTCTATGAATCACCCTTGCAGGTTGGAGCCTGAGATAGGGCCCTATATATGCAGCTTTCTACTTACTGTTTGAATTTAGCTAGTGAGAGCCAAACCCTGTCTTCCCAGTTTCTAGCCTTCTGCTCCAACTACTAGGCTACTTGTCCACTTCCCAGTTGCCCACGACTCACTACTGCAGCCAAGTGAATGGAAGCGACTACCAGTGCAGTACCAAGGTCAGCCAGCAGGTGTCACTCATAGACTAGATCTCAGCTAGAGCCACGCCCACAGTGTACCATAAGCAAAAGGTAGGATTAACCCTTTGGTGAGCTATAGGCCGACAAGCATAATAGGCCCCCCTATTGTAATATAAATGCATTTTAAGACTCCCACAAAGGGGTCCCTTGTGGTTCTGACTCCTCCTGCTAACTGGAGGACAGTGCATGAGGGGTGGCGAGAACAGACAGACCTCTGCGGACAGTGGTGGCTGTGGGCTCCCCCTGCTCCCCTACCACATTCTTCCTTCTGCCAGCGTCAGGTTTACCAGGGCAAAAATCTGCCTTGGGAACCAATGAATAAGCATATCTGAGAGGGCCCCTCCTAAATATTAGGGGCCTGTGCCTTAATTCTGCCTACAGAAATCCTTGCATATGTATGAACAGATGTAGCCCAGCTCGGTGCATGCTTTTAAGAAGAGTGTCTTGTGGTCTGGGCTACCCTTCTAGACCGCATACAAAGATCCTCTAGTGCCAGAACAGGGTAGGGCTATTTAAACGGAAAGAAGCAGGTTCCAGACAAGTCCGTGTCCCTTTTTCTACCTATAAGGAAGTGAAATGTAAGTGAGATGATTGAAGGAATCGGTGCAGGCTGCCTTTAATGAGTGCGGGGATGGAGGAAGACCCCTGTTGCTGATCCAGCAGAATCTGGATGCAGAGAGAAGGAGATGTGTTAGAAAATCATTTCCTGAGTCATTGTTTGACTGTTATCGAAAAGCCTCAGACACTCTGGAATTTTTGCCAGTGCATTTCTTCATTCTTTGATCAGCTATAAACAAAAAAATAGAACTAAAAAAAGCCCAAAATGTTCCCGCAAGCTGTTGCCTTTTTATTGCACTAAATGCACTCCTGTCTAGCTTTTGGAAGCTAATAAGCGTTCTTCAGATGAAGGGCTTTCAGAAATCTGGGGGAGGGGGGGGGGGCTGAAGGACAGGCCAATGCAGTAATAAACTGCAAGCCAGGGAGGAAATTTAGGACCCTTCAAATTCACATTCTATTAAAACAGATTTAGATATGGCCTTTGGAGTCAAGCCTGATTCCACATCCAGTCCATGTCCGGGGTCAGGACCACGGGATCTCAGTTCGGAATGGAACAAGGTGTAGAGCTGGCAAAACTCCTACGCTGCACGCCAGCAGCCAAGCAGGAATTGTGCAGACTAGAAGCCTGGGAAATCAGTCTCCTGCTGAACTCAATCGGGGCATCGTAAAACTGATTTTGAACTTGGTGATTTATTCCGATCAGTGAGTGTGAAAAGGCCTAGAGGAGGGGGGAGGGGATGTTAAGGTCTTTGAACAGCTCTGCAGGGACCTACAGATGAGGTGTTTTTGATCTTGTACAGCTGTTTCCTGGCTGCAATGCATATGAGCTGGTGCTAGAGACCCCTGAACAAGTGATACTGATGGACGCGTTAATGAGAGCTCTATGCCAGTGAATAACCTACAATGCCAGCTTACCCAGTCTCTTCACTGGAATGACGTCCCCAGTCTCTGGTGGAGGTGCTCTCACAAGGAAGTGCCATAAATGAAACCTGAACATAGCTGTTCAAAGCATTTTATTTCCCAACACTGAGCATCACCCCCTCACCCTGAAAAGTACCACCGGCTTACGTTTTATTCTGATAGCGATCAGGGCTGACTCTGCTTAGGATGGTGACCTGGGAGAAAATGCCAATGGTTGGTGTCCCCATCTCAGCAGCAATGGTGGTGCCTCCCTCCACTGGTTCCCGTCCCCAGAGGTAAGGGGCTGCCTCACAGCCTTATTTGCTACTTTTTTTGCCAAGGCAGCAGTGGTGGTCTGAAAGAGCAGGAGTAAGACGCTATGGGGCTGTTCTGAGGTGAGCACTTACCTCGTGCTACTGACAGGCAGGAGACTGGCATGGGTCCAGCTGGGGGAGGGGAGGAAGAGGAGGGTCCTTGCATGCGCTTGCTCCCCAGCTCCTCCTTTCCTGGCTTGGGCTGCCAGTAGCGCTGCTTGCTGTAGGGCACTCCAGAAAACCGTCCTGCCCAAAATGCAGCTCAGATAGTAATGTTGCCTCATGCAATAAATCAGCAAAGTCAAGCTCTGCCAGCTTATATCTATGGTTTTCCTTTCAAGGGGAATTCTAGAACAGCCATGTGATCTAAATACAGCCTCACTGTGTGAGCAGGCCTGTCTCTGTCAATGCTAGCGTCATCTTATGAGCACTTAATGTACCAAAACCGCAGCGGTGGGGCCTTGCTGTGCTCATAAGTCAATTCCAACATTAGCAAAAAGGATCCTTCTCCCTCCCCTTGCCCAAAAGGGCAAGACAATTTTACCTAACACTGTAGTGATCTTCCCTAGTTTTCAACTGGGTGTCACTTTGGCAAAAGATCTTCAAGGGGAGGCCTCACTTCCCAATGATGTGACTGGCCAAACGGTTCAACTGTACTCAGCATAACTCATTTAACTAAAATTAAATCAGCACTGTCTCTCTCAGCCTGTCCCTCTCTACCCAGTGGCGTAGCCAAGGTGGGCCTGGGTAGGCCAAAGCTTGCACTTTGGCATCAGGCCCATCCCAGTTATTGACAGCAGAACTGTCAATTGAGATGAGGACTGGAGGTGCCAACATTCACACTGCTGTAGCAAAGTGCAATCAATGAATAAGTCCAAGAGTCAATTGACAGGGTCCAAGCCAGTTTATTGTGCACAGGCCCAGTCAGTCAAAGCTTCAAAAGGAACTGAGCAAAAGTTTTTACAGAGACATAACCATTTATACCTCTTTTTCAGTTTGATACATGAGAACTTTCTATTGGTTCCAACTCGATACATGCAAACTTCTCATTGGTTTTACATTCCCTTCATTTGTCCAATTAGAAATCCCTCCTGAGCCTAGCAACCGGCCCCCTCCCTTAGGATTGCTTGAACAATGGTGCAGTTCTTGATTTTGTTACTTCTCTACTGCAAGGTTATCCCTAGCTCCAGGAATGCATATATTGAAACATTTCTGTTCTTTCACACACAAGAGAATAATGGAAGACTTATGAATTCATAAAAACTTCTTATTAAGCAGTTTTAAAACAGTTTTCTCATTTTTCACAGATTTTTGGTTCTTTTCTAGCTATAATGGGAGTTAGGATCCAGGCCTAACTTACAGGCCTTTCATAGTAGCAGGCCATGCTAGGCCATAGCCTACCACATTCCCCCCTTTGATTATTCTCACCCGCAAGTGAGGAAGGGTGAGAATTAAATCACTCATTATTTAATTCACACATTATACTGGTGTAATAGCATCATCATCGTGGGGTATAGGGTAATCTTGCCACATAGCTAATACCTTCACAGCTGCCTTTCGTTCTATAGTGTTATCAATTGATGATGTTACCATGCGTAAGCAAAGGGGTAGGAGACAAGGGAGCAATAAGCACATGGCTAATATGCATAGTACAATTAACATAAGGGCTTTTAGACCACCAATCTATGAAAATAATGAACCAAATCACCCATCCATCTTTAAACTGTGCCAGGTCTGGACAGGCACAAATGTCTGCTCTCTCATCTGGGTGGCTAGATCTTCAACTACATGCCCATTATTATCAATCTGTAAACAACAATTACTTAGATTCAACTTCCCACATACCCCACCTTCAGCTGCTAACAAATAATCTAAAGCTAAACGATTTTGATAAATGGCCGTGCGCATTTGCGTACTTTGCTTGGCCAGAAGGGTTAGTGCTTTACTAGTTTCATTGGTTATTATTTCAACAACAGCTTGCAAACGTATTATTCGATTAATCATATAAACAGGAGTACCATATCCCCAAGTCCCATCCTGCTCCCAAGTAGCAGGTCCATAATATGAGATGATTCTTTCTGGTGGCCATTCTTCGGATGACGCATCCCATTTGTCCCATTGGCCTATTTTCAAGGCCTCCTTCAACTGTCGACTTCTGTACACAGGATATCCCAGTTGTTCTCCCTGGGATGTGGGCAGAAGGAAAAAGGAAGGTCGTATGGTTCCCAATACACATGCGCCTCCCCAGTGGTGAGGAAGTCTGGCATATGCTCGGGTTCCGCAAATCCAGTACAGTCCAGGTGGTGCTTGCCAGGAATTATATGCTGCTAAGTTAGTCCAGATACTGGCAAGTTTGGGGA
Source organism: Ichthyophis bannanicus (assembly GCA_033557465.1). Lineage (NCBI taxonomy): Eukaryota > Metazoa > Chordata > Amphibia > Gymnophiona > Ichthyophiidae > Ichthyophis > Ichthyophis bannanicus. The sequence goes on along the minus strand of CM066035.1, from coordinate 919,232,359 downwards.
ACTGAACTAGAGGATTGGAAGGTTCAGTAGCGTTGACTCCTGACCACCAAGACGTCTTCTTAGTGGTACTGTTGTAGAACTTCTGATTGAGACAGACCAGCTGCCCCACTTCCATATTAAACATTGGTCCATAGCGAGAAAAACATAAGTTACCCACAATGGAGTGGGCCAATACCCATTCACTTGTGGTATTGTGTAGATTAGTCTGATTGTATGGAATAGAATAGTTCAATTCTTGTGCCTCCCAAGGCCATTGGTCTCCCATCGTTGTTCCTCCACAAAACAAACAGTCTGAAACATGGAGACTAGATGCAACTGCTCCCGCTAATTCAAGAAATAAGTTCTGGGAGGCAGGAGGAATTTCAAACTCTGATTTCATGGCTTCATAGAAGGAGTGATGTATACGATAGGGTGAGGATACATGGGTTTTGGTGTTTAATTGCAGATATAAGATAGTCCCAGGATCTATACCTCCTCCTGCAATACGTAACCCAAACTTGTATCCTTGCTTCCAATGGCTGGGGTTGACTATGAGAAGTTGCAGGGGATTACAGGCACCTTTCTGGCATTTCTTGGGCTCTGGTAGTTTGATCTTTGTTAAACTGCCCTTGCGATGATCACCATCTCGTCCCATAGGTGCATTCTTCCAGGTAGCAAAATATACACAGTCACATTTTGGGCAAAAGTAATCATGTTTAGATGCAGTGGTGTAAATGGTGGCTGCAGAACTCTTTCCTGTACACCATCCCCATCCGTAGGCTCCTTCTGGACACATATATTTATCATCATGGTAGTATGCTCGCTCCCATGACCCACATCTGTGGTAAGCATTTCTGTTGATTGCATCGCAAGCATCAAAGTTCAAGATAATAGGTTTTGTGGGGTTTGTAAGGGGTTTTGTCACATTCAGGATGGCTCCATCTTCATCATTCCAGCGTATCTCAAATGTATAATATGAAGGGTTTTGTCGGGGGTTATAACAAGTCTTACTTTTCCCCTTTGTGCAAATATTCAGTTCGGTGCCATTATAAATACACCGGCTGACTGTACCAGTGCAAGTATAGTAGGAATGATAGAGCAAAGTCTGAGTAATCTTTTGTCCCGTTCGGGTGGTGGTTTTGCAGGCTGCACAAGGGGGTAGGGCAAAGGTCTTTTCCAGGATTCCCAGGATCACCACTCCCACAAGGCAATAGTGGAAGAACATTATGATTAGTCTCTGGTGGTTAATCTGGAAAGTTGAGTATGATGAACTTGCTAAGTTTTCTTCTGTTTCTGCTGTGATGGTCACTCTCGCGTGACGTAGGTGGATTCTGAAGATTCTCTATAAAGCTGGCTGTCTCCTCAAGGTGAGTCGCAATGGAGTCTCAGGATCATTCACTGACGTCCATTGGCCAGGATCAGGAGCAGCTGCCGGCTTCACTCAACTGTGGTGGATCCAGGGTTCAAATTCTGCAACTTTCACTGCGGTGGGGGTTGACAGGATGACGACGTATGGTCCCTTCCAATGCGGCGCTAGCGGGGTCTTTCTCCACTCTTTCACCCACATGGACGTTCCTGGCTTGAAGGGATGCAGAGGCTCGGTCAGGTTGATGGATCTTGCACCCATGTTTGGAGATTCTGCAAAACAGAACCTAAAGCTAATAGTTCTTGTCTAGTTATTTCAGAGCCTATCTGTCTCATTTATTTATTTATTTAACTGCATTTATATCCCGCTTTTCACCGGGTCAAAGCGGCGTTACATATAAGGGTGGGGAAATTAAGTATCAGGGTGGGGCCATCACCAGGTAGGCAACATTGATGATTACGACATAAAAGAGACTTTAGACATGGACAGTACAGTGTTGTTGATACTCATAGGTTCATGGTGAAGTTCAGGTGTTGTTGGATTTTTTGGTGGGGGTTGTCTTGAAATGTTCTTGGAATAGGATGGTCTTTAGCTGTTTTCTGAATGATAGGAGATCATTATTGTTTCTGAGGTGGCTCGGTAGGGAGTTCCATAAGGAGGGTGCATAGAGTTCGAAGGCTCGGTTGCATGTCCTTTGAGAGCATTTGGTTCTTTTGTGAGGGATGGTGAGGTAGTTGCTGGAGGTCTGTCTAGTCGTTTTGCCATGGGCTGGATGGGTCAGCAGGGTGCGAAGCTGGGTGTTCTGTGCTTGGTGGATGGCTTTGTGGGTGAGTAGGACGGACTTGTATTTAATTCATGTCTCCCTTTATTCCCTGCACTATGGGTGGAGGTCGCCCATACAAAATCTCAAAAGGGGAGACTCCTAAGGATCTGGTGGGAGCTGAACGTATCCTAAGAAGGGCTATAGGAAGAACTTGGAGCCACTTCAGGTGTGTTTCTTGGCAAAGCTTGGATAACTGAGTTTTCAAGGTTCTATTCATATGTTCTACTTTCCTTGAGCTCTGGGGTCTGTAAGCAGTGTGTAACTTCCATTTTATTTGCAGAGCTTGAGCTAACTGTTGGGTCACTTGGGATACAAATGATGGACCATTATCTGACCCTATAGTTGATGGTATTCCAAATCGGGGAATGATCTCATGGAGCAATACCCTAGTGACTTCTCGGGCTTTCTCAGTTCGGGTGGGGTAGGCTTCTACCCACCCTGAAAATGTGCAGACTAACACTAACATATAGTGATATCCATTTGCACGGGGCATTTCAGCAAAGTCTATCTGTATATCACTCATTGGGGTCACCCCTACTGATTGAACTCTTGGGGGTGGAACAGAACCTTGCTTGGCATTATTTTTGGCACATATCAGACATTGCTGTGCCACCGAGGTGGTCAGGGATCCTAGCAGTGAAATACAGAAATGGGGTCTCAGGGCTTTCTTCATGGCTGTTTTACCATAATGTGTGGCTTGATGAAAAGCTTGAACAAAGGCTGGCCCTAATGCTTCAGGAATGACTGTAGGACCTGAAGGTGGACTACCTTCTGGGGGTGGAAACACTATCCAACCTTGTTCTGTCAAGACTCCTCCCTCCTTTTCACAATAATAGTCTAACTCTCTTGTAGTATATCTGGGTGCCCAGGAACTGAGTGGCACAGGGAATAGGGCTGCTTGCATTACAGTATCTTGGGTCCTAACTTGTCCTGTGGTGGATGCCTTCCGGGCTGTGGCATCTGCAAATCTATTCCCTCGGGTAACTTCTCCTGCTCCTGCCTGATGACCTCGGCAGTGCATGACTGCCACTTGTTTGGGGGCCCATACAGCATCTAATAACATCAATATCTCGGGCCCATACCTAATGGCCTTACCCCCTGAGGTGATCAACCCTCGCTCTTTATACAAGGCCCCATGTGCATGCAAAGTAGTGAAAGCATATTTGGAGTCTGTGTACACATTTATGCGGAGTCCTTCTCCTAATGTCAAGGCTCTGGTGAGGGCTATCAATTCAGCTTTCTGTGCAGAAGTTCCTGGGGTCAGGGCTGAGGACTCAACTACCAAATCAAGGGTCACCACTGCATATCCAGCACAACGATGTCCATTGATGACCAGACTGCTTCCATCCACAAAGAAAGTCCGTTCAGGGTCCTCTAGAGGGACATCGGTCAAATCAGGGCAACTTGAAAATACAGTGTCCATGGTTTCTAAGCAATTATGATCAGGTGGCCCAGGACCAATTGGAAACAATGTAGCAGGGTTCAGAGCTTGACTGACTTTCAACTGTACCTGGGGGTTTTCACATAGCATGCTCTGATACTTCAACATTCGTGCATTGGTCAGCCAGAAGTTTCCTTTGTGTTCCATGAGAGTCAGAGAGTGTGGCACGGTGACTTGAAGAGTTTGTCCTAGTGTGAGTTTGTCTGCTTCGCCCACTAGGAGGGCTGTTGCTGCAACAGCTCTCAAACAAGGGGGCCATCCTTTTGCAACTACATCCAATTGTTTTGACAGATAGGCTACTGGTCGTTGCCAGGATCCAAGAGATTGAGTCAATACTCCCAATGCGTTTCCTTGTGACTCATGGACAAAAAGATGGAAAGGCTTCTGAACATCTGGAAGACCTAAAGCTGGGGATGACATCAGAGCCTTTTTCAAAGTCTGGAATGCTACATCTTGCTCAGGTCCCCAATCTAGTGGGGATTTTTCCATTCCTTTGGTGACTTGGTATAGTGGTTTTGCAATCAGGGCGAAGTTGGGGATCCATATGCGACAATATTCCCCGGCCCCCAGGAAGGCTCTTACTAGCCTCCTAGTGGTTGGAATGGGGATATTACATACAGCTTCTTTGCGTTCTGGTCCTAAACGTCGGATCCCACTGGACAACTGGAATCCCAAATACTTGACTTCAGTTTGGCATAGTTGTGCTTTGGCTCTTGAGACTTTGTATACAGCATCTTTGAGAAGGTACAAAAGTTCACTAGTAGCTTGTAGGCATTCACTTTCTGAGTTGGTGGCTATGAGCAAGTCGTCTACATACTGAAGAAGAACCCTTTTTCCTGGGTCCACTGGATAACTTGAGAGATCTTGATTCAGGGCTGCACTGAAGAGAGTAGGTGAATTCTTGAATCCTTGGGGTAATCTGGTCCAGGTGAGCTGGCCCCGCCTTCCTGTTGTGGGGTCTTGCCATTCAAAAGCGAATAAAAATTGACTGGTGGGGGCTAGGCGCACACAGAAAAAGGCATCTTTCAGGTCCAGGACGGTGAAGTGAGTAGCCTCAGCGGGGATCAGTCCCAAGAGAGTATAAGGGTTTGGTACTACTGGGTGTATAGTTTCAACTGCTTCATTTACTTGCCTTAGGTCTTGTACTGGGCGGTAGTCCCCTGTCCCAGGCTTCTTTACTGGGAGAAGGGGGGTGTTCCAAGGTGACTGGCATTCCTTGAGAAGTCCGTACTTCAGCAGTTTCATCAAATGGCAGTGGATTCCTTCAATGGCTGGTCGAGGGAGAGGATACTGCTTCACATGCACTGGTTCCGCTCCTGGCTTGAGGGTGACAATGACAGGGGCTATGTTCTTCGCTAGGCCAGGTGGATTATCTTCTGCCCATACTTCAGGTGGGGCTATGAGGTTGGTAGGTATACAGGGACTAGTTGACTTTATTGGTGGTGCACTATAGAACCGCCACTCTTCTTCTCGGGGAACAGTAAGCACCATCAATCCAGCAGGCTTTGGGTTCACAGTCATTTTCATTTCTCCCCCTTCAGCAAAGGATATTTGGGCCTGGAGCTTGGCAAGCATGTCTCGGCCCAGTAGTGGAATAGGGCACTCAGGCATATACAAGAACTGGTGCGTTATCTTCTGTCCCCCTAGTTCACACATGCGGTTCTGCAAGAATGACTTTGTGGCTTTATTTCCAGTGGCTCCCACAATGGTGACAGATCGTGAGGACAGAGGAGCTACTGGCTTGGCTACTACTGAATGTTCTGCTCCTGTATCTACCATAAATTCCATGTATTGGTCCCCTATCTTTAAACTGACCATAGGCTCCTGGGGACCCAGGGTGAACTTGGAGCCCGGTCTGGCCTAGTCTTCATCTATGTCGTCCAGGTCATAGCCCATTGCTACTGCCACTCCCTCAATGGCTTCCTCCCTCTCTTGCTGGAACTGTGTTCGGTTCATTCCTCCCCTCCTTCGAAATCGTCCTCCTGGCCTCCAGGGACTCCCTCCTCCCCTTGCAGGGGCGGAGTCCAGATGCGGGCACTCATTTCTCCAATGTCCTTCTTCCTTGCAGTAGGCGCACTGATTTGCACCCAATTGAGGCCTTTCACTTCCGCGGCCTCTTCCACGTCCTCTGGTCCTTTGATTAGGAACACCTCCTCCACGTCGTTCGGTTATAGCAGCAGCAAGAAGATCTGCCTTCTTCTTCATCTTTCGTTCACTTTCTCTGTCTCGTTCATTTTCACGATTCACAAATACTTTCTGAGCGACTTCCATTAACTGAGCTGTATTCATGCCTGCAAATCCATCCAGTTTCTGCAATTTTCGTTTTATGTCTCTCTGGGACTGACTAACAAAGGCCGCATTTACCATGCGTAAATTTTCCTGAGCGGCGGGATCATATGGGGTATACAATCTATAAGCTTCAGACAACCGCTCATAAAAGGCCGCTAGGCTCTCATCTGGACCCTGGAGAACTTCCGATATTCATGGCCCTCTGGCCTCCCTTCTTCAGGCCCTGCAATAAGGCCTGGCGAAATCTGGTTAGGGCCGCCGCCCCCCTTTCATCATTTGGGTCCCACCCGGGATCTTCATTGGGATATTCTGCAACAGCTGCTTGTGGGGGATTTATTCCTCCCCTTTCTACAGGGTTCTCTTCTAACCAACGGAGGGCTGCTTGCCCGATTCGCCCTCGCTCCTCAGTAGTGAAGAGGGTGGACAGGAGCTGGCGACAATCGGCCCAGGTAGGCTGATGGGTTTGCATAATGCTAGACATTAATTCTGTTAATTCCTGGGTTTTGGCTGTGTAGAAAGCATAATGCGTTTTCCAGTTTAATAAATCTGTGGTGGAAAAGGGTACATAAACTAAGCTGGTTGGTCCTGGCGCCATCTGGCCCTGATCATTTAAAACAGGTATTCCAGGCACTTGGCGTAATGGCATTAGGTGCTCTGCTTTCTCCTTCTTCTTGGGAGTTACGCTTCTTAAATCATAAGGCTCCCGGACACAAATCTCCTTGGTGGGTGAGCCTGAACTGGCAGGAGAGGCTCCGCTTTCTATCTCGTCAGAGGACTCGAGTCCCCCTGCTGTGCTTGAGCCTGACTCGGGACTTTCACTCGGGGTAGGGCGCTTCTTAGGCTGCTGTATTGGTATTTTCTGGGGCTCCTCTTCTGGCTCTACTTCAGGTCGTGGTGCTGTGGGAACTAACTTCTGTGGGTGCTGGGGTAACCTATCCAGAATATCTGGGGACTCTGGGTCAGAATACACAGGCGGCTTCTCTTCCTTAGCTTTTCTGGTTCCCCTAGTAGTAGCTACAAATATTTTACAGCGCTCCTCATAACAGCGCTTCATCCATGAGGGCTGCTGCTCACACACACTTAACCAGGAATCTATATAGGGGAACTGGTCAGGATACACTCTTAGTATGAGTTGATGAATTCGTAAAACTGTCTCAAAATAAAAGGTGCCCCCTCGGGGCCATGAAGCAGCTAGCGCGGGTCACTCCCTTTCACATAACATTTTTAATCTGGATGGAGTCATTTTTGTACCATAATCACCCGAAAATCCTTTACGGAAATTCTTGATCATACATGCCAACGGTGTTTGCGTGGACTCCGTCCCTCCCATAATCTAAACGTACCTACATACTCAACGTACCTGAGTATGTTACGTACTCTACGTACCCTACGTACACATAATGACGTACAAGACAACGAACAATAAGGATAGGTAGTGTCGTGAGCCCTCTTGGTGCACCTACCGGTGAGATCAGGTTTTGCACTGGGCCTCAGTGTAACTGGCCTCCTGGTAGTTGTAGTTGCTGCCAGTTACAAAAATTAGTTGTGGACAACCGATGTAAGGTAAACAGGGCTTTATTTCCCTTTCCCAAATAGGATATTTCAATATATACAAAAACAAAACATAACCCTTCTTGGGTAAAACAGAAAGAAAACTGTAACACAAAAATGGCTTTCTTTCAGCTTCTTTAACAACAGAAATATATTTTAAACACAGACCTGTAGCCACCCAGAATAAGGCCTTCTCTTCACCTTGTCAGGCTGCTTATTCTTCTCTATCTTAGGGATATTATATTATCTGCCAGAGAAAGGCTACAATCCATTTCTTCAATATTCTGTTCAATCACAGAGGCTTCACATTGCATCGGCTCCTCAATAGGAATTAATACCTCTTTACTTTCTCCCTGTGTGGGCTTGGCAAACAGTCCGTCCTGGCTGTGACGTACTTCTTTTTCACTAAGGGACAACTGTTTGCTGTTACCACAATTGCTGGGGTTTTGGTAGTAGGAGCCTCCCCTCTGTTGATATCTGTTTGGCAGGCTAAAGAATTCCCCTGCCCATCTATTAGGAGGAATTACTCCTGCTCTGAGCTCTGCTCTGTTTAGGAACCTGGAGCCAGCTGGAACTTCTGACGGCAGCCCTTCTGAAACTCTGTGTCTCTCGTACCTCTCAGAGTGTTTTACTTCTGCAGGTAAAAAGCCTTTCCTTTGTTTATTATAAGGGTACTGGAGTTTCTCTGCTCCCCTTAGGCTAGCTTTGGATGGCTTCTGGACTTCCACAAACTGTCCCTTATCTCCAAGCCATGAACTCCCCCTTTTTGGACCGGAATAAAACTTCCTGGCTTGTACCTTTTTTCTTCTGTCTCTGCTCCAATCTGGGCTGTTACATTCACTCTCACTTTCTGTGTCAAGCTGTCTGTACCTTTCATTCAAGCATTCCTTGGACTCACTCAGACCTCCGTTCAGGCTTCCAATGTGGTAATTAGACACGCTCTCTTCACAGCTTCTCTCGTCCTCCTCATTCATCCAGTTCCTTCTCTGAGTTTCTCTTCGGCTCCTATCCTGGCTCTTGGTCTGTAACTTAGTCTTGGTCTTGGTCTTGGTCTGGGTCTGCCTAACTGCTTGTAAGCTGAGTTTATCTAGGTATTTCCTAGCTGCACCACTCCCCAGCTGATTAGAGTCAGGTGAGAATCTCCTGGCTTCTCTACTGGCTGGGTGTGTCTCCCTAGCTCGTGACCTCACTTGCTTACGTTGCCCATGGCAACTTTCTACCATGTGCTTTCCCCAAACGTTAGTATTTCCTTGCATTGCAATATCATCTGTCTCCATAGGGGTCACTAATGAGTCTGCTCTGTGACAGTAGTATGGCTGTAGGTAAGGGGTCCGTACAGCCCACAGAACACTGGGGGGGGACAAACACCACTCGCTTCCTCCTGTTCGCGACCTGGGCGCGGTCGCCCGGCCAGGAACTGCGCTACTTAGGAGTCCGCTCTCGCTCGGTCTGTATTTCAAGACCTCTCACTCACACAAGCAAGCATATTTCAACAAGATATCATATTTCAATATTGCAAGTGCCCAGGTTTTCTGACTAACTGACTATTCCAAACAAGAAGGGTCGATGGCTTCGGCTTCCGCTTTCCTTATGCGGAGCTTACTAGGACCGCCCTTATGGGAGGTGATCAGGCTCCCTTGTCTCGCCCACACTCATGCGAGATTTCCCAGTTAGTCTATACCAAATATACCAAATCAGTCCTGCGCATGCAAGACGTTGTCCCAGGCTGTTCTTTCTGACTATTAAATCACGAAAATGTCTACTCACCGGATCCGGTCCCCGATACCACACCAGCTTCTGAGTTGGAACCTGGACTCCCCCGGGTCGGAGGTGTTGGCCAGCTGGACCCAATGGCCCGCCGAGGCAGGCGGAACCCTCTCCGGCACAAAGGGGCCGGCGGCGCCTGAGGTTTCCCCCGCGGTCGGACAGACACGGTTCCAACCGGGCCAAACCTCAAGGCGAATTGCGTGGATTATTCACTTGAATACCATTTACCACTCGCACTTCCCGGCCAACGCACCAAGAATATGCTGTAGCAAAGTGCAATCAATGAATAAGTCCAGGAGTCAATTGACAGGGTCCAAGCCAGTTTATTGTGCACAGGCCCAGTCAGTCAAAGCTTCAAAAGGAACTAAGCAAAAGTTTATACAGAGACATAACCATTTATACCTCTTTTTCAGTTTGATACATGAGAACTTTCTATTGGTTCCTCCAACTCGATACATGCAAACTTCTCATTGGTTTTACATTCCCTTCATTTGTCCAATTAGAAATCCCTCCGGAGCCTAGCAACCGGCCCCCTCCCTTAGGATTGCTTGAACAATGGTGCAGTTCTTGATTTTGTTACTTTTCTACTGCAAGGTTAACTTTGGCTTCTGGAATGCATATATTGAAACATTTCTGTTCTTTCACACACAAGAGAATAATGGAAGACTTATGAATTCATAAAAACTTCTTATTAAGCAGTTTAAAACAGTTTTCTCATTTTTCACAGATTTTTGGTTCTTTTCTAGCTATAATGGGAGTTAGGATCCAGGCCTAACTTACAGGCCTTTCATAGTAGCAGGCCATGCTAGGCCATAGCCTACCACAACACTACTTTGTGCCCAATCATGTTAAGCCCAGGCTCCACCAAAGCTTCAGTCCCGGCTCTGGCACTGTTCCATCCATCTTCATCCCACTCTCTCTATCCCTCTCCCCCCAGCTCCCCTTACGCACATGCTTCCTCCCGTCCCAGTCAGTTCACCATCCCTTTCCCACCACTGTCCTCTCCCCTCCATCCCCTGGCTTGCTATTACCTCCTCATTTTTCTGGAGGCTTGTGGTTGTTGCCACTTCCAGAAAGGTAGTTTCCTTTTCTTTTGGTGCTGCATAGCTTTCAGTGATTCTAAGCCACATGGTGCTGGGGCAGGGGCGCCTTTCTGTTCTCACCCCGTGCAGCTGAAACTACATCCAGTAGCAGAGGAAAACAGAAGAGCTGTTCTGGAGAGAGCAGGGCTGCAGCAAGGACTGTGGGAGCGGTGTTAGGGCACAGGACGCAAGTACAGAAGAGGTGCTGATATCATCGCTGAGGCTTCAGGAAGCTCAATAAGTTTCTGTGTGTGACGGGGTGAGACCACTAGGTTTGCAGGTCACACAGGATGCATTTCTGGCTTGCTACGACCCTGGGGAAGAACAGTCAGGAAGCTATGCTTTAAGGTCAATGGTAGCCAACACTAGCCCCCAGTCCTTACAATGACAAACACTGTAATATAGATGGAGGAGCCTCCAACCAGGAGAACAATGAATATTAATACCTTATTTGCATGCAAGGCTTACTGTTTAGGGCTAATATGCACCAATAACTAGATCTGCTTACAGCACTCCAGGATTGGAATTCACTATTCTTATTTATTTATTTAACATTTCTTATATACCACCTTTCATGATATCAAGGTGGTTTACACTGAACAAACTGAAATTACATTGAACAGGGCATTATAACTTGGAGATAACTATTTTACAGGGAACATGGGCTATGGAGGGTTAAGTGACTTGCCCAAGACCACAAGGAGCACCTGTGGGACTAGAAACCCCAGTCCTTCCGGCCCAAGGTTGCTGTCCTCTAGTGGGATTTGAACCCCCAACCACTGTTCCCTCTAAGCTGTGCGCGTGTGCGCACGCACACACCTCGCCGAGTGAGCGCACATACTTTACAACAGAGCGCACAAAAACTACGGTTCTGATTCTGATAGAAAACAACACAGACATCTTAAAATTGAAAAGTTGTTGTGTATTTATGGTTTTCATAAGTTGTACAATATTTTCTAGTGCAATCAATGCGGTGTACATACTGTATTTTGATGTGTAGTCAAATTGTAAAGTATATAACCCCGAGTGTCGTTATGTGATGCACAAAAATTTAACCTTCTTTCAGAAGCTGCACAGCTGATATTTTATGCGCACTCAGCCTACAGAAAATTAGAGGGAACATTGCCCCCAACCTTCCGGCCTGAAGTACTTTGCTCCAACCACTAGGCCACTCCTCCACTCCTTGCTATTCTTGCCCTAAAGACTTGTTCTCAGGACTGTAGCAAACTAGAAACATACCCTGTGCCACTTGCAAACTTGGCACGCCCCCAGTTGCATGCAGAAATTCGCTGTTATTGGGCTTTCTGGAAGCCCTAGTAATGCCATCAGTGTCCTTTCCGTACTTGCGTCCTGTGTGGCCACACCGCTCGCACAGCCCTTGCTATGGCTTTGCTTGTAACCACAAGGAACTAATGCCCAATTCAGGAAATAATGATCAGAAATCATCTCATTGTCCACAGACAGCAGAGCAAGACTAATTCTTGATTCTGTTCAGTTCTTATATTGCTCCTACCAAATCTCAGAATCCCAGCAGAGTTAGCTCTGACAATTTCTCAGTTGTCTATACCAGGGGTGGCCAACTCCAGTCTTGGAGAGCCACAGTCCAGCCTGGTTTTCAGGATGTGCCCAATGAATATTCATGAGATATATGTGCATCCACTGCCTCCAATTGTATGCAAATATCTCATGAATATTCATTAGGGACATCCTGAAAACCAGGCTAGATTGTGGCTCCAGGACTGGAGTTAGCTACCCCTAGTCTATACTATACTCTTTGCATCTCTGCAATGTCTCCAAAGGGATGGTTTTGCACACCGATAAACCTCCACTCCATAGCCAGGGTATGTGGAGTACAATCTCCGATGAATAACTGGCTCCAGTTCTTTCTTGCAGACAGGACCAGATTCGTTTAAGGAGAAGAAATTGAAATCGTGGACAACTTTAACCTACTTGGATCAACTATCAATAAGGAAGCAACAAGCAGTCAAGAAATCAGACGACGCATTGCTCTTGGCAGAATGGCTATGAAGGACCTAGATAAGATTCTCAAGAGCAGAGATGTCTCTCTCCATACAAAGATTCGACTTGTTCAAGCCATGGAATTTTCAATAACATCATATGGATGTGAAAGCTGGACAGTGAAAAAGATAGACAGGAAGAAAATTGATGCCTTTGAATTATGGTGCTGGTGATGAATACTGTGTATACCGTGGACTGCCCGAAGAACAAACCAGTCAGTACTAGAGGAGATCAAACCTAAGCTTTCTTTAGAAGCTCAGATGACAAGACTTTGACTTTCATACTTTGGACACATCATGCGAAGAGAGAGATCATTAGAGAAAGACATCATACTTGGCAAGATAGAAGGTCAACGCAAAAGAGGAAGGCCAGCAATGAGATGGATCAATACAATAACAGCAGCTACGGGTACCAGTCTGTCAACAGTGAGCCGCCTGACTCAAGACCGAACACAATTTAGGATAGCTATCCAGACGGTCGCCATGAGTCGACACTGACTCGATGGCGCTTAACAACAACACCCATTGGCAAAGGTGGGGGTGGGATTGTTCTCTCCCCCCCCCCTCCCCTTATCACCATTGCCCTTGCCCAGATCCATCCTCTTAACTCCACTACTGTACTTTTAAGAAATTGCTGGATGCAATGGTGGGCCCTGTGATGCGCCACTTCCTTCCCCACCAGGAGCTTCCTGTCACCATAGAAACCTGACAAGGGAAAGGACACCACAGGCCTATCAATGTGCAAGTGCCAGAAGGCCCTGTGGTGGAAAGTGCAAGGGATTTAAAGTACAGCGGCAGAGGTAAGAGGGCCCAGATCAAGGCACGGCGATGGCAGCGACACTGTGGTGCTTAATCAAATTTGACACCCAAGGCAGTTATCCATGTTGCCGATGCCTAAATCCGGGCCTGCTTTCAGAATCTGCATTTGTCTTTTTTTATCAGGTTTTTGTAGCCATAGAAGTTACTTACATGTCCACGCACAATTCCTTTCAGGCCCCGCTTCCCATGGAATATCCTTGTAATGTGTGAGGGGGGAGTGGGGGAGCCTTTTGTCCTGTGATGTCAATAGGATCAGCCACAAACTGGAAACAAGGCCAAAGATCATTGTTTTGTGGGTTGATTGTAGCTGGACATTATTCATGGCAAAAGGGTTATGATAACAAGAGATGATTAAATAAGTAATAATAGAAAAAGGGATAAAATGCCTTGAGGCTATTAAACATTGAAATTGTTACTTTCATTGAAGATTGTATAAGGAAATAAATCATTGTACCCTACATGGAAATACCACTTGTGGTGTTCATGTCTGGTTTGTCTGCAGAAGTGATGGAACATGGCAACAATGTGGGCCAGTGGATAGTGGCATGGTGACTCAGCTTGGCGTGTGATAGCCAGCCTGTGCCCCAGTGGGCCTGCAAGCTAATCATGTTCCCCAGTCTTTCTGTGATGGGCCTTTTCTGCTACTGATAAATAGAAGGATGACAATGTCTTCTGTCAGAAAACATGTAGATACATTTTGGTGCATGACATTTGAAATTTACTATACAAGTTAAAAGCCCGACGTGAAATACTGAGTCAGAAACATTGATCACATTAGAGATCCCTTTGACTGTCATAGATATTCATTGGGTGCTAGGGAGATCTACTGGATTACTTTAGGGATCCATGGGACCGTCTTAGAGATTTATTGGGTTGTCTTAGGGATTCCGAAGCTACTCTAGGGATCATAGAGATACCATAGAAGTATATTCGTCTAGTACAGATCCATTGAGTTATTGTTGTTGTTAAGTGCCGTCGAGTCGGAGTCAACTCATGGCGACCCTCTGGATAGCTATTATTGAACTCAATATAGTAAACCATTATTGAAATATTGAAGTACTAGGTTTCTGTTGAAGGAGGAAACAGAGAATCTAGTTGAGGGCTTGCACAGTGTTGGAGAGGGTAAACTACTGAAGACTGGGGCAGCACATTAGGGACCAGTTGATGAATAATAGAAGGATAAATTGAAAACAGTCTCCAGCCTGGTGGAAAATGGGAAGTGAGAATACTCATGAGTGGATTGCTTAAGGAGGAGCAAACGTCTAGTGACGTTTAGACTCAGAAAATATTCATGAACTCGTCCGCTTAAATGAATAACCACTTACCAACATCAGTAGGGAGCACTAAGATACTTTCATAATCATTTTACAAATATTTTGGATACTGTACATTGAGGGCAGAAGAAACAAGGCAGTACCGTCTATGCTCAGATCCATTTCATTATCGGATACGTCTTTAAATAAAGTTCTTCATACATCACCATAACAACTGAAGACATAATAGCAGCATAGAAACTCCACTCCACGCCCCCCCCCCCCAATCCTCCCAAAAATGAAGTGGAAGTTCCCATGCATACATGTTCTTTTGGTACTTGAGAACAGATGGTTCTATGTACCCTAAAGTTCTGAAAATTACTGAATGCCACGCAAAGAAAATTATAGGAGGTTATTTTTGACTTGATCATTTTGGGCTTCTCTTGACTTGGGGTTATTGTGCTCTTCGGCTTGGCACTACCAAATCCTGTGAAAATTAGCAGTAGTTTTTCACCTAAATACATTACGTTAAGTTCTTTGAAAATAAACACTTCAAGTTTAAAAATAAAAATGCAGGTGAAGAATGGGTGCTTCAGGTGCTCTGAATATAAAATGGCTGCCTTAAACCTGTAGCAGGCTGCAGTGTGTAAAGAAACGAGGGGGGATGGGGTGTGAGGCAAGCCTTCTTCAACTCTTCAGGGTGGGTTTAGAGCGAGGCAAGCCTTCTTCTAACTCTTCAGGGTGGGTTTAGAGCGAGGCAAGCCTTCTTCTAACTCTTCAGGGTGGGTTTAGAGCGAGGCAAGCCTTCTAACTCTTCAGGGTGGGTTTAGAGCGAGGCAAGCCTTTTTTTAACTCTTCAGGGTGGGTTTAGAGCGAGGCAAGCCTTCTTCTAACTCTTCAGGGTGGATTTAGAGCGAGGCAAGCCTTCTAACTCTTCAGGGTGGGTTTAGAGCGAGGCAAGCCTTCTTCTAACTCTTCAGGGTGGGTTTAGAGCGAGGCAAGCCTTCTTCTAACTCTTCAGGGTGGGTTTAGAGCGAGGCAAGCCTTCTTCTAACTCTTCAGGGTGGGTTTAGAGCGAGGCAAGCTTTCTTCTAACTCTTCAGGGTGGGTTTAGAGCGAGGCAAGCCTTCTTCTAACTCTTCAGGGTGGGTTTAGAGCGAGGCAAGCCTTCTTCTAACTCTTCAGGGTGGGTTTAGAGCGAGGCAAGCCTTCTTCTAACTCTTCAGGGTGGGTTTAGAGCGAGGCAAGCCTTCTTCTAACTCTTCAGGGTGGGTTTAGAGCGAGGCAAGCCTTCTTCTAACTCTTCAGGGTGGGTTTAGAGCGAGGCAAGCCTTCTTCAAACTCTTCAGGGTGGGTTTAGAGCGAGGCAAGCCTTCTTCTAACTCTTCAGGGTGGGTTTAGAGCGAGGCAAGCCTTCTTCAAACTCTTCAGGGTGGGTTTAGAGCGAGGCAAGCCTTTTTCTAACTCTTCAGGGTGGGTTTAGAGCGAGGCAAGCCTTCTTCTAACTCTTTAGGGTGGATTTAGAGCGAGGCAAGCCTTCTTCTAACTCTTCAGGGTGGGTTTAGAGCGAGGCAAGCCTTCTTCTAACTCTTCAGGGTGGGTTTAGAGCGAGGCAAGCCTTCTTCTAACTCTTCAGGGTGGGTTTAGAGCGAGGCAAGCCTTCTAACTCTTCAGGGTGGGTTTAGAGCGAGGCAAGCCTTCTTCTAACTCTTCAGGGTG
The DNA here is from genome assembly GCA_033557465.1 of Ichthyophis bannanicus. NCBI lineage: Eukaryota > Metazoa > Chordata > Amphibia > Gymnophiona > Ichthyophiidae > Ichthyophis > Ichthyophis bannanicus. The sequence goes on along the minus strand of CM066035.1, from coordinate 919,216,252 downwards.
GGTTTAGAGCGAGGCAAGCCTTCTTCTAACTCTTCAGGGTGGATTTAGAGCGAGGCAAGCCTTCTAACTCTTCAGGGTGGGTTTAGAGCGAGGCAAGCCTTCTAACTCTTCAGGGTGGATTTAGAGTGAGGCAAGCCTTCTAACTCTTCAGGGTGGGTTTAGAGCGAGGCAAGCCTTCTTCAAACTCTTCAGGGTGGGTTTAGAGCAAGGCAAGCCTTCTTCAAACTCTTCAGGGTGGGTTTAGAGCGAGGCAAGACTTCTTCAAACTCTTCAGGGTGGATTTAGAGCGAGGCAAGCCTTCTTCAAACTCTTCAGGGTGGGTTTAGAGCGAGGCAAGCCTTCTTCAAACTCTTCAGGGTGGGTTTAGAGCGAGGCAAGCCTTCTTCTAACTCTTCAGGGTGGGTTTAGAGCGAGGCAAGCCTTCTTCAAACTCTTCAGGGTGGGTTTAGAGCGAGGCAAGCCTTCTTCAAACTCTTCAGGGTGGGTTTAGAGCGAGGCAAGCCTTCTTCTAACTCTTCAGGGTGGATTTAGAGCGAGGCAAGCCTTCTTCTAACTCTTCAGGGTGGATTTAGAGCGAGGCAAGCCTTCTTCTAACTCTTCAGGGTGGGTTTAGAGCGAGGCAAGCCTTCTTCTAACTCTTCAGGGTGGGTTTAGAGCGAGGCAAGCCTTCTTCTAACTCTTCAGGGTGGGTTTAGAGCGAGGCAAGCCTTCTTCTAACTCTTCAGGGTGGGTTTAGAGCGAGGCAAGCCTTCTAACTCTTCAGGGTGGGTTTAGAGCGAGGCAAGCCTTCTTCTAACTCTTCAGGGTGGGTTTAGAGCGAGGCAAGCCTTCTTCTAACTCTTCAGGGTGGGTTTAGAGCGAGGCAAGCCTTCTTCTAACTCTTCAGGGTGGGTTTAGAGCGAGGCAAGCCTTCTAACTCTTCAGGGTGGGTTTAGAGCGAGGCAAGCCTTCTTCTAACTCTTCAGGGTGGGTTTAGAGCGAGGCAAGCCTTCTTCAAACTCTTCAGGGTGGGTTTAGAGCGAGGCAAGCCTTCTTCAAACTCTTCAGGGTGGGTTTAGAGCGAGGCAAGCCTTCTTCAAACTCTTCAGGGTGGGTTTAGAGCGAGGCAAGCCTTCTTCTAACTCTTCAGGGTGGGTTTAGAGCGAGGCAAGCCTTCTTCAAACTCTTCAGGGTGGGTTTAGAGCGAGGCAAGCCTTCTTCAAACTCTTCAGGGTGGGTTTAGAGCGAGGCAAGCCTTCTTCAAACTCTTCAGGGTGGGTTTAGAGCGAGGCAAGCCTTCTTCTAACTCTTCAGGGTGGGTTTAAAGCAAGACAGGTTTTCCTTCAACTCTTCAGGGCCAGTGAGGAGTGAGGCAGGCCTTTTTTCAACTCCTTGGGGTGAGGGGGAGAGATGTAGATCAGGTGTGGCAAGAAGTAGGCCCTCCCATAGCCCCAGCTTTTGGATATCAAGAGGCATTAATCAGTTAAAATGTTAGAGTCCTGAACAGGGCTGGCGCAAGGAGATGGGGTGCCCTAGACAAATCTCATCCCTTTTGCCCCCCCCCCCATGGTGCCCTTTGCCGCCGCCACCCCTCTCCAGGATCTACAGCGCGGCAGCAATGGCACCAACAGCCCCATGGCGCTTACCTTTAAATTTCAGCACTGTGGTGCCCTTCCACCTTCTCGTTGGACATTGGCATCAGGTGGTCCGAGAGGGGCGAAAGCAAATAGCCCCATGGCGCCAAAGTTTAAAGGTAAGCGCTGTGGCCATTTTCACCGCTGCAAATCCCGAGAGGGGCGATAGTGGCGGTAATGAGCGCCCTGGAGGGCCAGTGCTCTAGGTGACTGCCTGGTTTGCCTAATGGTAGGGCCGGCCCTGGTTCTGAATATACTGAACAGATACATACAGCTACTCATAAACTCTCCTCATATGTTCACACTGGGGGTAATTTCCAGTGGCAACGCTCATGTTTTAATTCAAACTCCATCCACAGTGTTTGAATGAATGCCTATATTCAGTGCTGCTATATGTGGCCTTAGCCGTGCAGAATATATTTATATATCAGCCTCTGACCTTTGCCGCCATTAGCCATTTAGTTTAAGCCTGTTACTCAACAGACCTAAACCAAACATATAAATTATCCATATGGTGGCTGGATAGGGCTGCTATGGGGGTTATTTTGGAAGCCCTATTCGTGCTTTAGACATCCAAAGCACAGAGACACCTCCGAAGCCATTTTAGAAGTAGGTCTGTGGACACCCCCAGAGGGAGGACGTTCAAGTCTGAATGGGGGCTTGGTGGAGGTGCGGCTGAGATATTCCAAGAACCTGAACATCACTGCCTGATTTCAGACATGTCCTGGATGTCTGGAGTTGCGTCTAAGTTTAGACCTGCTCCAGGCACAAATAAGCATCAGCAACGTGCTAGTTCTGGCTGAAAAACATCTAGAGGATGTAGAGAAGATAGCACCCTATCAAACCCAGTACTCAGCACAATCACAATGATAGCCGCAGTAGGGGTTGAATCCTGGCCTCCCTGACCCTAGTGCACTATTCTAGCCATGAGGCTATTCCTTGACGTATTCTGCGGATGTCTATGTAGGCGCTCTACAGACATCCATTTCAGACATGTCCACGTTTTTGAAATCGTGTCTGCACCTGGACGCGCCTGCTCTTTTTTTTTTTAAGACTGGCTTAGATGTCCCAGATTGCCCTTACACCTCCTTTCTAAAATGCCCCTCCACATTAGTTATTGTTGGGTGCTGCCGTCCTTCTACCCCTTCCCTGTATGTATATTGCCAGGATGGTTAGACATACTGTCATCTCAGCACTATCCATATAGGCTCTGAGTATCTATGGAGAGAGGAGTCATATGTATACCAGGTGCTGTAAACATAACTCTCTTTAAAAAATGACCCATTATTTTTAACCCTTGGAATACTTAGCATGTCCTCTCACAAATAATGAGGATTGCTGGTAAATAATTTATTTATGGTAGTGCAGTCTAGGGCTAGATAAATATTAAATACTTATCCCCAAGGTGGTTAAAGAAACAGCAGCAGCCGTTAATAAAAAACCGAGAACCGGGGCCACAATTGCGACCGTACCACTGCGGCGGGATGCAGAGCTGCAGGAAGAGTAGCCATGTAAACTGTGCCATGGAAAGGGCTGTGGCAATGGGAGCCACAGTGTCTGGGCCACGGGAGTGGCTGAAGAGGGGCACTGGAGGCTAGCTGGGGAGGTCTGGCTGAGAGAAGGATTCCTCTCCAGGAACAAAGCAACGCAACGAAAGCTTCCTACTCCATAGCCCAGTAAAGGGGCTGAAGAAAAAGTTCCCCTTGGAGGAAAAAAGAAGATGTAGAAGAAACGAATAAGTCTGTGGAGTCTCCTGCTGCGGAAGAAAAGCATCAGGGTCCATGTGCTGAAGACCAAAAGCTTGTGGAGGAACTAGAGCAGGTTCCAAACACTAGGACTGTCAGTCACGCAGGAGCCGTGGACTGTGTGCCACAGACTCCCCAGAGCCTAGTGAAGAGCAGCTGAGGAAGTGATCAGAGCCTAGTAGCAGCACGAGAAGGTGACCAGAGCCCACATAGAGGACTTGTGGAGCAGAGACACCGTGGGAGATTGCGTGACCCAGAGAGATGCTGTGGAGGTGACCCGAGCCCATCTGGGGTGAGAGGAAAGCACACAGCAGATGTGAGAGCGTGAGCCAGCTGTCTGTGAGCACTACAGGGAACCAAGGTCAAGCAAACCCAACCCAGAGGGAGCCTGTGGTAGAAGAGAGTCCGGCCAAGAGAGCTGCAGGGAGGCAGAGACACAGCTGAAAGGGGGCAGCAGCTGAGAAGCACCTAGGCAGAGCAACTGGTTACGAGAGTGAATCCAGCATAAACCAGAGGGGCTGGAAGCCCGAGTGTCTACTATGCTGGGATGCATCGCTGTTGAGTGCTTTTCTCTTGAGGAGTGAAGACTAGAACAGGTAGCTGGAGAAAGCGAGACAGACTAGAGAAGGAGAGACTGCAAGAGCTGGTATCCCAGTGGAGAGCGCATCCTGGAAAGTCAAGCCAGGAGAGTGCTTGATACAAATACCTTGAAGCAGCTCCCGCACAAGTGAAAGCCTGTACACGTGTGAGTGTGTCAAGTTCCCTTTTACCCTGGGTTTCTAGAGAGATCCAGAACCGTGTTTTAATTTTTGCTAGCTAGATCCCCAGTGACATCAAGGTTGCCTTGAATGAAGTAATTCCCACATTGGAAGTGAATCCAGTTGTAGTGAAGTAGGAAAGTTTACCTTGTTTTATTTAATTAGGTTAATAGGTATCTGTTGAGAGTCAAGAGACCTACAAAGGGCATCAACTTGGAAGCAATTGCACATTGCCTGCAAACGCTGTCTACAGCCCTGATGGACTGTCTGTGGCCACTTGAAAGCGTGAGCTCATTTTGACACTGACTCCACTGAGTAAGTTCTGAGTAACTTCACAAGTTGAGATCTCAGTAATTTGATTTGTAGTTTTGCCCTTACTTATCTGATAAACTGGGAGAATCTGAAAAACATAAAGAGATAGAAGATTTTGAGCAAAGAATCTTGGAGGGGCATTGAATAGTCGAGGTTTAAATTCAGCGCTAGCCACCAGCATCGAATAGCCCCCCTATAAATTTAAGCTCCTAAATTAGGATAAATTTTCAGCTGAAAATAGGGCACACATTTAGGAGTCAGGAGCCTAAATTTAGAAGCTCAGCTTTTTTGAATAACGGGCCCTAAATGTTTCCTGTGTTGCATATAGTGTTCACGTGAATTGAATACACTTGTTGAAATAAAGACAGAGGGGCCGATATTCAGCTGTGCCTAGACAACAGCGCTTTTAAATAATTCCAGATATGCAGCCCTTCAACTTATCTGGGTTCGCCAAACAGCGGTATTACTACCTGGTTAGTGTCAATATCTGGTTAAAGTTAGGACAGTTATTGAGGAGACCTAACTTTAGCAAGCTAAGCTATCCAGTTAGTGGCTGACTATTGCCGCTAACCAGATAGTGACCGGCACCGCCCCATTTCATCCACAGACTGCCTTGGTTTAAAGTGGGCACTTATGCAGTCTGTAGGGACATTCAGCCCCTAAATATTACGCTCAGTGTGTTTTAGCTAATTAGCAGGTCTGCCAACCAGCTAAAACACTTTGAAGATTCGCCTCAGAGTTCTTTACTGGTTAGGTTTTGTTTATTTAAAAATACTGTGGACTTACCTGTTATCTTGATTTTTTTATTTGAATCCAAATACCCTCCTCCAATTTATTGGAAGAAGGTGGTGACATTTTACTTACCAGATAATATCCTTTCCTTAAGTCCTGCTAGACCAGTCCAGACAAGTGGTTTCTGTTCTCCTACCAGCAGATGTGGAGACAGAGAAAACATTCCAGAGGCTTCTTATGACATCGCCGTGATATTATCAGCCTGCATCACTAGGGGCATAGTCAGTATTCATACCAAAGTATATGATAAGGAATCTCTGACCTCACACAACCTTAGCAAAAACCAACAACATTCAACAGAACAGGAAACATAACTATGTACAGGATCAGCTTCTACAAAAGGCTTGTCAGAAGGAGATGAACCTGCAGGGACAACCACTTATACAGCAGACAAATAGAGGTTTCAGAAGCAGGTCCAGGACTGGTCTAGCAGGACTCAAGGAAAGGAGCACTGTGTGCTAAACACCATTCAAAGTGGCTATCCGGTATGTAAAATATCGTCTTCCATATTGTCCTGTTAGACCAGTCCAGATAAATGGGACGTACCAAAGCTACAACTCCACAGGGCTGAAAGAAGGCACGACAGCTTTTAAGATCTCTGAGCCAAAGCTGTGTCTGTCGGAGTGTGCACATCCAAGCGATAATGCTTGACACAGGCAGAAAGTGATGGGGGAGGAGTGGCCTAGTGGTTGGGGCAAGTTACCTCAGGCTGGCAGGTCAGGGGTTCAAATCCCACTAGAGGACAGCAACCTTGGGCCGGAAGGACTGGGGTTTCTAGTCCCACAGGTGCTCCTTGTGGTCTTGGGCAAGCCACTTAACCCTCCATAGCCCATGTCCCCTGTAAAATAGTTATCTCCAAGTTATAATGCCCTGTTCAATGTAATTTCAGTTTGTTCAATGTAAACCATCTTGATATCATGAAAGGCAGTATATAAGAAATGTTAAATAAATAAATGTCCAAGTTGCCACCCAACAAATGTCTTTTTTTTCTTTTTAACTTTTTATTTATAAATTTCAAATTACATTCAAGAATACATCTTGAAACGGAAACTGAGGAGGGTATAAGCAATACAAATTAAGCACAATCTCAAAAACATAGGCAAAGTTAATCCTACAACCCAACCCACTCTAGCCCACAATATAGAAAAGGGGGGAATACCAAAGAAAGGAAATTTACCAAACTAACAAAATTCAGCAAGAAATTGGAGGCGTGACAAACAGCCAAACCTAATTCTCGGACTGGAGAGGTGGGGGTATATCCAACATCCGATCATGACGGGCATTAGTAAAGGCAAGCAATTGGGATGGCTCAAAAAATATATAAGAATCTGACTGATACTTAATCAGACACTTACAGGGAAACTTTAGGAAAAAGAGCCCACCCAATTGCTGTACCCCAGGACGAAGGAGAAGAAAATCCCTCCATCTCCGTTGGGTCTCCCTAGAGAGGTCTGGAAACATACAGACCTGCAACCCCTTAAACAAAACATTACGTTTTTTAAAGAATAACTTCATTAACCATTCTTTGTCAGAAAGCAAGGCCAATGCAATAAACAAGGTAGATGGTACTAGCTGATCTTCTTGCGATGACTCCAACAATGCAGTTACATTCAAAACATCCACAGCAGATAAGCCCTTAACCGCCCCCACTCCCACAGCTTTTTTCCCCAGAGGTAGATAGTACATTTTCACTATCGGGGGGTGAGACTCAGGGGGAATCCCCAAAATATCTACCAAATAACTTCTAAACATATCTCTCGCAGATACCATAGTTGATCTAGGAAAGTTTACCAAACGTAAATTACTAACTCTAGACATATTGTCCAGCAATTCCAATTTCACACCAATAGGCACCACATTCTTCTTCAAAGTTTCCACCTCCTTCTCCAAAAGCACAAAACTTTCCTGGGAATCAGAAACTACCTTCTGCAAATTAGTTATTTTAACTTCATGTTCCTGAATAGTCAATTCAGTGTTACTAACTTGAGAAGCCAGTCCAGAGATCCGTGGCATCATCTCTTCCCAGAGTTGCATAATAGCGGCCCATATTGTATCCAGAGTCACCACCGCCGGGGGCACCAAAGGAGACAGAGAAACACCGTCCCCCACTCCACCAGATGATAAAGAAACACCCGAAACAGGGGTCGACGTGGTGGGCCCAGGAACCAGGCCCGCACCTTCATCCACCAGCTCTCCAACGACCTGCGGCCTCTGACGTTGCACCGGGGAAGGACCACCAACCGCCCTGGACTCCACTGGCAGGTGCTGCACCACAGGGGAGTCCGACGACTCAACCCCCTCCATCAACTTCCCTTCCACGTCAATATCTTGGCGAGGCACCTTCGAAGCAGGGGAGGACAGATCACCTTCTGAAACAAAAGTCGAGGACTCCACCTCCGGCTGCTGTTTAGCCAGGCTACACTCCCCTGCACCCAGTGGCTGTCTCGGAGCAGGCAGAAAATATGAATCCAACGGACCAGTATCCACAGGTAACTGGGTAGCAACCGAAGGGACAGTAGAAGGCTGTTTAGCCCCTTTGGACTTCCGCTTTTTCCGCATAGGTAATCACCGCTCCGAACACATGCCTCACCAAATCGCCATCTTGGATTCCCCCCTCACCCAAGAAATGTCTGAGGGGCTACCAAGCTGCACTCCACCCATGAGAATGCTTGTGCCAAAGTGGAATGGGCACATAAACCCTCTGGGATCAGCCAGTTCTAAACAGATACACTGAAGCAATGGCCTCATTGTTCAAGTGCCCCAAGGTAGACTTAGCAGCTGCATCACTCTTATGTGGATCCGTAAACAGCACACATAGATAGCTGACTTGTGAAAGGAGCTAGTAACCTTTGAATACCAGAGAAGCACCCTCCAGACATCCATCAGGTGAAGGTCCTTGTCCTTCCCATGGCATTGTCCCATAGAAAAGGAGGTCAAACAACCACTTCATTCATGTGGAAGGAAGATACCACTTTGGGCAAAAAGGAAGGAACAGCCTGAATGAACATAGCATCCTCTGAAAAGGATAAGTAAGTATCCCTGCATGATAATGCCCGTAGCTTGGAAATACATCTTGCCAAGCAGATTGTGACCAGGAAGACAGTCTTAAGAGTTAGATCTTTAAACACAGCCCACTTCAACAGCTCTAAGGGCTCTGACATCAAGGCCTAGAGCACCATGCAGAGATCCCATGATGGAATGACTGAACGCAGGGGAGGACGCAGGTGCCGAACCTCCTGAAGGAAACAGGAAACATCCAAGTGTGTGGCTATGGACTGCCCCACTACCCGCTACTCCAGAGCAGGATAAAGCTGAAACCTGAACTTCTGGAATGCTAAAGGAAAGACTTTTGTCCAAGCTGTCCTGAAGGAAGGCAAGCAGGGATGCAGATCCACCCATATCAGGTCTAGCCTGATATGCATGGCACCAATGCTCGAAGAGACTCCAGACGTGCACATAGGTCAGACTGCTAGAACCTCTCCTCGTCTGGAGAAGCATGGAAATCACAGCAGGAGAATAGTCTTTATGCGTTAAGTGGCACCTCTCAAGAGCCCAGCCATAAGCGAGAAGGGAGATGAATTGTCCAGAAGGACCGGGCTTTGACGTAGCAGCACCCTGGCTGGCGGAAGTGGCAGAGGAGCTGAAACAATGAGCATTCAACATCTGCTGGAGACAGAGAATATACCCCTAATAGCTCAGGCTGATAACAGAAACATAGAAACGTGGCGGCAGAAAAAGACCATATGGCCTATCTTGTCTGCCCTTCCATAGCAACTACAATAGTTCCCTTTTTTCCTTTAGAGATTGTCTGTTTGTCCCAGGCTTTCTTGAATTCAAATACTGACATTGCTGCCTGGATGTCTCACCGCCGCTTGAAATTGAACATGGCCAAGACTGAACTTCTTATCTTTCCCCCTAGAACCTCTCCTCCTCTTCCTCCTTTCTCAGTCTCTGTGGATAACTCTGTACTCCTTCCTGTTTCCTCGGACTGCAATCTTGGTGTTGTCTCTGACTCTTCTCTCTCCTTCTCCACACACATCCATCTGATAGCTAAGACCTGTCATTTCTTTCTCTATAACATCAGCAAAATCCACCCTCTCCTTTCTGAACACACTACTAAGATGCTTATCCACTCCTTGATCACCTCCCGTCTTGACTACTGTAACCTACTCCTTGCTGATCTCCCTTTGAATCATCTCTCTCCCCTTCAATCTGTTCAACACTCTGCTGCGCGGCTGATCTTCCACCAGCCTCGTCATTCCCATATTACTCCTCAAGTCACTTCATTGGCTCCCTATCCGTTTCCGCATCCAATTCAAGCTTCTCCTGCTGACCTATAAATGCATTCACTCTGCGGCTCCTCACTACCTTTCTTCTCTTATCTCTCCTTACAACCCCCCTCGGGAACTCTGCTCTTCTAGCAAACTGCTTCTATCTGTGCCCTTCTCTTCTACTGCTAACTCCAGACTTCGCTCCTTTCACCTTGCTACACCTTACGCCTGGAACAAACTACCTGTGTCTGTACGCCAGGCGCCTTCTCTGACCCTCTTCACCTCACCTCTTCGCTGCTGCCTTTGATCTCGACTCACCTGATCTCCTTTTTCTTTCCTTTCCCCCTTGTTTTATCCCTGTCTACACCTTCTGTTTGTCTGTCTTGACTAGATTGTAAGCTCTATGAGCAGGGACTGTCTCTTACATGTCTGTGCAGCGCTGCGTATGACTTGTAGCGCTACACAAATGTTCAGTAGTCGTAGTGGTAGTAGATACTGTCCTTGTCTCTACTACCTCCTCGGGGAGACTATTCCATGGATCTACCACTCTTTCCATAATGAAATATTTCCACATATTATTCCATAGTCCCCTTTCATCTTCATGCTATGCCCCCTCATAGCAGAGCTTGTTTTCAATTGAAAGAAGCTCTTCTCTTGTGCATTTATGCATGGAGGTATTTAAACATCTCTATCATATCTCTTCTAGCCCTCCTTTCCTCTACCATATACATATTAAGATCTTTAAGTCTGTCCCCATATACCTTATAACAAAGACCACTAACCATTTTAGTAAGCACCCTCTGCACTGACTTCATCATATTTATATCTTTTTGAAGGTGCATCTCCAGAATATTACACTATACTCTAAATCAGGTGGCATCAGAAACTTATGCAGAGGCACTATCACCTCCTATTTTCTGCTGGCCATTCCTCTCCCTACGCACCCAAGCATCCTTCTAGCTTTCACCATTGCCTTTTCTACCTGTTTAGCCACTTTAAGATCATCAGAAACAATCACACCCAGGTCCTGCTCCTCTTTCATGGTCCGAAGTACTTTGCCCCCTACACTGTACCACTCCCTTGGATTTTTGCAGCCCAAATAGCATTAAATCTTGCTGCCAAATTCTTGACCATTCTTCAAGCTTAGCTAGATCCCACCTCATGTTATCTATTCCTTCGTGGGTGTCTACTCTATTGCAGATTTTGGTATCATCCACAAAGAGGCAAACCTTATCCAACAGGCCTTTCGCAATATCACTAACAAAGATGTTAAAACAAATCAGACCAAGGACAGATGCTTGCGGCATACCACTGGTAACATCCTTCTCCTCAGAGTGAGCTCCATTTACCTGTACCCTTTGTTGCCTCCCACTCAACCAATTTCTAATCCATTCAGTCATTTTAGGGTCCATCCCTAGGGTGCTTAATTTGTTTACAAGTCATTTGTGCAGAACGATGTCAAAGGTTTTACTGAAATCCAAGTACACCACATCTAGGGCTCTCCCTCGGTCCAGCTCTCTGGTCACCCAGTCAAAGAAATCAATCAGATTTGTCTGACAAGACCTGCCTCTGGTAAACCCATGCTGCCTCGGATCCTTTAATCCTTTAGACTCCAAAAATCTCACTATCCTCTGTTTCAGCAGTGTTTCCAAAAATTTATTCACCACAGACATTAGACTAACCAGCCTGTAGTTCTCAACTTCATCCTTGCTTCCGCTTTTGTGTAAAGGGACCGCATGTGCCTCTCCCAACTCTTAAAAAAAAGCATAGAAAAGGTCAGTCAGTGGGACCACTAGAACATCCCCAAGCTCCTTCAAAATTCTTGGATGTACAGTATCTCATTGGGTCCCATCACTTTGTCTACTTTTAATTTAGCTAGTTCCTCACAAAGACAGTCTTCTAAAAATTGTTCAAGATCCCCTTCACTTCTGTTCCTATTTGTGGGTGTTTCTAAGATCCTGCTCCTGGACCTTCATCTGTGAACACAGAACAAATATATTTGTTAATCAATTCCGCTTTATCCTCATCAGCTTCTACATATTCTTCCCCTTCACCCTTGAGTCTGACAATACCACTTTTGCCCTTCCTCTTCTCACTAACATATCTAAAAAGTGGCACAGTGATGTCATAAGAAGTCTCTGGAATGTTTTCTCTGTCTCCACATCTTCTGGTAGGGGAACACAACTCCCTTGTCTGAACTGGTTTAGCAGGATGATATGGAAAATACATTTATTTTAATTCTTTCAGTCTGGTTCTTGAAACAGGTACAGTAATTTTTCCAACCCTCAACCTACCTAGAGGTGTTTAACCTTTTTGGGGTAATTTTATAAAAGATATGTGCCATTTACGTAAGTGATCCATGCAAATGTGCGTGGAAATAGGCAAGAATGCACTAATTGCAATTTTATAAAGCATTAAAGTACATGTGTGTTTTGGTGATGGTGGCTAAAAGTACATGCCCACAAAAGGGTTGTGTTTAGTGCAGAGAATGGGCATGTACTGGGCGAACCTGAAAAGTATACACGTATATACGGGCTAGAGTGAGCTTGCTCTAGCTTGTCACTGCAGTTTGGCATGTCATTGCATGGCCAGTGCTAAACGCTCCTTACACTATCCTCTCTTTTACCCTGCTTTTAACTCTCTGCTGCTTCCTCCCTACCTCCCCTGCTGTCCTCAGTCTCTCCCTGGCATCCTCTCATTCTCCAAATTTTCCAGCCCTCTAAATCCGCTCTCTACCCCCTCCTCCTTCCTCCCATGTATGTCAGCTTCTTTCTGTGCCTCCGCCTCCCTCCCAGAGTGTTTATATGAGGATCTGGGGGGGTGTCACTGTGTGTCCATGTAGGAATAGCCCTATGCCAAGGCTTGTGGTAGAATGATGATGGCGGTGAGTGGTGATGTTTCTGGCAACCAAGATTGTGGGGAGGCAGTGACTCCAATATCTCCTGATCTGCAGGAGAGAGAGGCAAGAGAGGAGTTACACACCACAGAGTGTATACTGGCCCAGAGCACAGTTCCTGGACCTCACCGAGGAGGAATGTGTGCAGAGATTTAGATCTGACAAGGAGACAGTACTTCACCTGTGCAACCAGCTTGAGGCTGACCGAGAGCTCACTGCGTGGACAGGCAGAAAACTGCCAGTGCTCCTGAAGGTGACCCCAGCCCCGGCATTCCTCACTACAGGCTCATTCCACACACTCCTTGGGGCCACAGCAGGCAAGGGCCACAGAACGCCTCTCTGATTGGGGAGACCAAGCTCTGCCCCTGACTCCACCCTTAGCCCCCACATAGCCTTCCCCTCCTGTTTTGCCCATGGCGATCCAATCTCCCACCTGTGATTGCAGCAGACTCCTGTCGGCCTGTGGGAGATCGGATCCCCACAGGCAGGAGGGGAAGGCAACCACAGTCGCCGCAAAGACTTTTCCTGCCTGCTCAAGGGAAATCAGATCCCCACGACTGCAGCTACTCTCTCTCTCTGCTGGTGGGCAAACCTTTGGTGGAGCCAGGGCCCATTGGTGCACCCTGTTCTGATTCCTATGACAGCAGGCATAAGCCAGGCAGCCCCTTCTCACTGCATAGCTCACGTTGTAGATGCCTTTCTAAGGAGAGACTCTCGGGGCCCGATACTCAGCCCTGGTGCTGGTACTGAACTTAGAACCTGGAGAGTCAACGCCAGAGCCATATTCAGACTCTGGCACTGAATATCCGGACTGTGAAGCTAACCAGGCAACGACAATATTCAGTCGATGCCTGGTTAGCGTCTGTGGTGAAAGATAGGCCAGCATTTTCTGCGCTTGACTTTCACCATGTATCGCTAACTGGGCAACTGCTCAATATCACCGCTGCCTGGTTAGCCAGAATGCCCCGACACTAACTGCTTTGCATCAGAGCATGTAGTGGCAGCACTCACAGATATTCAGCGGCACTAACTGTTAGTGCCGCTGAATATCCCGCAGAGGGGCATTTACATGGTTGGCAGGTCTGTGAGTCAAGTAAATGCCTTTGAATATCCCCCTCAATATATTGTCTTCCCTGAGATTGAGCAGCAGCAATATGAACCAATGACAGAGTTCTATGAGCTGGCATACGTCCCCTCTGTGCCCGAGGCTTTACATTGCACACACACAGTTATCAGGCCATCTGTGTGAAAGGAGACAACATATCACAACCATAAGTTTTCACTCCCTCAACATGCAGGTGGTCTGCAACGTCTCGCACATCATAACTGACGTGTGTGCCTGCTACCCTGGATCGTGTCATGATGCTTATATTCTGTCACAATCGGGCATACATGAGCTCTTTGAAAGTGTCCAGATCTCCTGTGGATGGTTTCTAGGTGAGCACACACCACACACACTCTCCACTCAAACTAATTCTCTCTCACTCCATAGCAAACTCTCAGAGTATGCAAGAAGCAGCCCCGGATGCATCAGGAAGCACTTATGCACTCATACCTCCTGTGCTTTTATCCCTGCAGTGGCAGAGGTTGTCCCCTCAAGACTTGGTTGATGACCCCCATAGCTCACTCCAAGGGAGAATCTGAATAGAACAATAATAGGGCACATTGACCAGGGCTGTAATGGAGCAGACATTTGGAATTCTGAAAGGTAAATTTAGGTGCCTAGACAGGTTGAGGGTGAATTGCTTTACACCCCAACCAAATCATGTGATATATTTCTTGTATGCTGCACAAACGTGCCCTACCTACAGAATGCCAGAACCAGAGGACGTCCCACCACCAACCACAGAGAGTGAGGAGGAGGGTGATGCAACAGTACCCCAGGAACTTACTCCTCCAGAAGCCCACCGGCACACAGTGGCAACTAGGAATGAACTTTTATACATACATTTCTTACCTGTAAGTGAACATGTTTAATGTGACCCTATTTATATATAGCATGTGCTGAAATGCTCAAGTATGTGCCCCAAACAATTCTTTCTTTCTCCTTCCATGCCCTCGCTTGGAGGGAGGATGCAACTGGTTATTTCAGCAATGAATGGGCTCAGAGCCAGAGGCCTCCTCGAAAGGGGCTTGTCCATCTTGACCTACCTCTGAGGATCGCCTTAGAAGTTGGAGAAGATCAGGTGTCGATGGGTCTCACTAGGCTGGCTAGACTCAGGGGTGCAGTGAGGTGGACTGAAAATGATAGGAGACTGCATGTGTAGAGAGATAGTGGAGGATGGGGGGGTCCAACTGGTGGGAAAAGCTTCAGTACTTGACCCAGGAAGGAGGACAAGGTATTAGTCAGTGTTCAGAGCTCTGACTGTAGCCATGGAGTCCTGCATCCTCCTCCATCAGTTCCTCCTACTATTGGCTCATGGCATTTGCCGCCTCCAGTAATGGGTCTTCTCTCCCTGCAGGCATATTGACATTCTAGTTGCTGAAATTAGCCTCCTCCTCTGCCTCAGGATACTCGCTGTCATCTGCCTCCTCCAGATCATGGTGCTCACCCTGACCAGCATCCAGTTCCTGCTCCACCTCTTCATATGCCTCTGGGTCCTGGCCATCCTCCTTAGCATCTTCTCGATCATGGATGTCCTCCTTAGCATCTTCTGGGTCCTGTCTGTCCTCCTCATGAGACTCTGGGTCCAGGCCATTATACCCTCTTCTGGCTCTAGGCCATTCCCTGAGATGGCCTTCATTGGCTGTGGTGCTCAACTTGCAAATGTATTCATCCTTGCTGTTCATTTGATGGACCAGCTTCCTCATTCCCTTTTGTGACTCCCCATCCAGCTCCTGCTGTGGCACCTGCAGGATGGAACACCTCAGAGGATATGTAATGAGAAGACCTGGACAGTCTAGAGCTCTATGGACTGGAGATGGATCTTGATTCTGTTGGACCTCTGCCTGTAACCTACAAGTAACATAGTTTTCATGCTGCAATGTGGCACATCCCATACTAAAGGTCATGACTTTTTGGTATGTCACCCCCTTCTCAAATAGTGCTCCCTATACATGAGGATACAGTGTGAGTAGAAAGATAGGAATAGCAGGTGGGGGTCATGAACATAGATCTCCATAATGGTATTTCACATTGCTATGGTGTGTCTGTTCCCCATGTGCATTGAGAATTCCCACACTAATGAGCATGTTTGTGAGGGCAGGTTCTAGGCAATGCTAACCTAAACTTCCCAACAGGTGGTATCTCTCATCTACATGAGGATCCTGCTGTGCCAGAGTATTTCTTTGGTATTTGTTTCTTTGGGTACTCCTGAAAGGTATGTAGAGAGAGGTGGAGGACAGACCAGCAGGACTAGGCATACACAACTGTTCTCTTCAATCTTTCCTGCTGAGGGTAAATACCAAGGCAGAGAAACTCACATCCTGGATATGAATGCGTGGATGGTGTCATCAAGAGCGTTTTGGTTTTCTGGACCATAGGATGATTTTCCAAGGACTGCTGAGCAGAGATGGCGTCCACCTATCCAAGAAGGGTCAAAGTGTGTGGCTAACCTACTGAAGACGGCTTTAAACTAGATTCATTGGGGATTATTTATTTATTTATTTATTTCACATTCTTATATGCCGCCTTATCTGGCAATCAAGGTGGTTTACAATTAACAGAACAAGGTACATTAAACATAATTAACTGTGTACAATAACAGAGTAACTAAAACTATTTACATTATTTGGTCTGAGCGGGCTAGGGGATGCAGTGTTGATTTAGGACTTGAAGGGAGAAGGCTGGAGGGAAAGCTGTGTAATATTTGAGTCGCGGAGGTTGGTTTATGGAGTGGTGTTAAGGCACTTTCATGTTTGCGGTAGGGGATTCTGGGTGGGAATGTCCATAGTGTTCATTGAAAAGGAATGCCTTTAATCTTTTTCGGAAGTCAGTGAGGTCTTTTATTTCTTTCATATCTGGAGGTAAGGCATTCCAAAGTGTTGGGGCATAGTGTGAGAATGCTCTTTTATTTGTGGTTTTAGTTGCCTTATGGAAGTTGTCTGGATGACATAGAGAGTTTTGTGTGCAACTCCTTTTTAGTCTAGTATTCTGGGTTTTTGAAATGAAGGTGGTGATGTGTGATGGTGTTATGTCATGTACCACTTTGAATATGATAACCAGGTTTTTGTATTTAGTTCGACTGGCTATTGGGAGCCAGTGGAGGCTTTATAGGATTGGTGTGATGTGATCAGTATTATTTGCATGCATTATTCGTGCGGCTGTGTTCTGCGCAAGTTGAAGGTGTGATAGTGTTTGCATTGGGAGACTGTGGAGGATACTATTACGATAGCCTAAATGGGGATTGGTCATTGCTTGAATGACAGTTCTAAAGTCTGTTGGTTCTAGGAGTGGTCTTAGCTGTTGAAGCATTTTGGTTTTTCTGTATATGGCTTGTGCGGAATTAGTTATGTGTGCAGTAAGTGTTAGAGCCCTATCATTGATGACTCCTAGGTATTTTATCTCATCTTTTATTGTGATTGTTGCTTTTCCAAGGTGTATCTGGGATGGTGGGGTGAATTCTTTATCTCTTGTTATGAATATGGGTTCTGTTTTGTTAATATTTATTCTCAGGTTGTTGGAGGCTTCATGATAGCATGCCGTGATGGGTGAAGAAAGCCCCCAGGTAAGTAAAAACCCTCAGGATGAAGGTAAAAGGGGATAGATTCAGGAGTAATATACAGAAAGAGTGGTAGATGCGTGGAATAGTCTCCTAGTAGAGGTAGTAGAAACCAGGACAGTATCTGAATTCAAGAAAGCATGGGACCAACACAGAAGATCTCTAAAGGAAAAAAAGGACTATAATAGTTGGCGTGGAAGGGCAGACTAGATAGGCCATATGATCTTTTTCTGCCGTCATGTTTCTAGGTAAGTAAAACATTAAATATCTCTGTAGAAATGGGCAAAAGGGGCAACATCTGGAAAGCAGTGTGCATTAATGCCCATAGTATGGGAAATAAGTTCCCAGATGTTGAGGCTTTAATGGAAGAAGCTGACTTGGATTTATTTGCAGTAACAGAGACATGGTTCACAGACAATCATGAATGGGATGCAATTATACCAGGCTATACATTATTCAGGAAGGACAGGGGAGGAAGAAGAGGAGGAGGAGTGGCACTATATGTCAATAATAATATTAAAGCTACAGAATTACAGGGCTTACAAGGGAAGGATGAGGCACTGTGGGTTAAAGAGGGAATAGGGAATCAATTTGCATTGGTGTGATATACAGATCTCCTTCACAGGCAGAAGAGGTGGACAGAGATGTAAGTGAAGACATTGTTAGTATTGCCATGAAAGGGGAAGTGCTACTGATAAGTGATTCAATATGCTGGATATTGATTGACACATGTCTGCTGCAGTGTTATATAGAAGTAAGGAGATCCTGGATTGTCTACAAGGAGAACTATTCCAGCAACTGTTAACAGAACCCACAAGTGAAGGGGCCATACTGGATCTGGTGCTTACCAATGGGGAAAGTGTTTCTGATGTTATAGAAATATAAATATAGAAACATGACGGCAGAAAAAGACCACATGGCCTATCTAGTCTGCCCTTCCATATCGACCTCTACAATAGTCCCCTCTTTTCCCTTAGAGATCCTCTAGGCTTTTCCCATTCTTTTTTGAATTCAGACATTGTCCTCATCTCTACCACCTCTACTGGGAGACTATTCCATGCATCTACCACTCTTTCCAAAAAAAAAATATTTTTTGCATATTACTCCTGAGTCTATCCCCTTTCACCCTCATTGTATGTCCCCCTTGTAGTTGAGCTTGCTTTCAATCGAAAGAGGCTCTCCTCCTGTGCATTTATGCCATGGAGATATTTAAACATCTCTATCATATATCCTGCCTTTCCTCTAAAGTACACCTATTAAGATCCTTAGGTCTGTCCTCCTATGTTTTATAACAAAGACCACTAATCATTTTAGTAGCCACCCTCTGTACTGACTCCAACCTATTTATATCCTTTTGAAGGTGCGGTCTCCAGAACTGCACACAATACTCCAAATGAAGTTGTACCAAAGATCTATACAGAGGCGCTATCACCTCCTTTCTTCTGCTGACCATTCCTCTCCCTATGCACCCAAGCTTTCCATGTGGCCTAAGTTAACTGGATAAGTGCCGACTGGAAATTGCACTATCCGGATAAAGTCAGTACTTATCTGCCCCGCTCTGCTCACACACCGCCCCTGAACTAACTGCCGGGGCACTCTCTGGATAGTGCCGCTCACTATCATGATCAGCACCCTTATCCGGATGGCCTACCATTGGCTGTCCAGATAAGGGTTTTGAATATCCATCCAACAGAGTATATAAATGGAAATGGACCATTATGGCCTATCCAGTCTGCACAATCCTTTTTTTGTTTTTTACTTTTGGTCTGGAAGGGCTGGGTAAAACAGGGAGACAGGTCATCCCAGGAAGAGGAGGAGGACAGGTGTCAGGAGGTAACAGAGCTCAGGGCTTGACCAGCTGGCATGTTGAGGATGTCAGCATGTTCAAGGGTGATTGTTAACAAGACAAGTTTCTCCAAATTTCACCCTTGAACAAGCGACATCCTCTCTGTCTGCTCATCAAAGCACTGTAGCTGCTCCTCCATAGCAGTCAACTGCTGCTCTGGAATCTCAAGCTCTATAGCTACTCCCGCATCTCTACTGGGACTAGACCCGCACCTCCATCCACTAGAGGATGGAGGTGCGGGTCATGTAATCAAACTCTGGAATTTGTTACCAGAGGATGTAGTAAAGTCTGTTAGTGTAGCTGGGTTTAAAAAAGGTTTGGACAAGTTCCTGGAGGAAAGGTCCATAAACCATTATTAAGAAGGGACCCAGGATATCAATGCTTGACCTAGTACAAGCATTGCAGAACCTGTGTCTTTTGGGGAAACTGCTAGGTACGTATGACCTAGATTGGCCACTGTTGGAAACAGGATACTGGGCTTGATGAACCTTGGTCTGACCGAGTATGGCATATCTTATGTTCTTATGTAGGTGTAGCTGTGGCTGCTAGAGGATCTCCACCAACTCCAGAACTATCACCACCTCCTGACTGTCATTCTCCTCCTCCTGCATTGACATGGGCGGGGGGGGGGGGGCAGACATTGTGGAGAAGTTGAAGGGAGAGATGTGGGAGGCCAAAGAGGACTCTATTAGCCCATCTGCTGCCACACCATCTGTTTCCTGGGGTGGCATGGCTGGGCCTGCATCTGCATCATGTGGAGATCCTGGAGGAGGCCTGACACCGTCTTCCTTCTGGCCCTTTGGAAAGAGAGAAAGCAGATGATAATACGATAATGATCTACACCCAGCAGGTCTTGTTCGCATAATTGTATAACCATTATTGGGTCATCTATATGGCTTCTTAGCACTGTCTTTTCAACCAATTGTATTACGTAGCATGATTTTCTAGTTCGTCCAACCCTTGTGGCAGCCCAAACCCACATTTGATGGATCTTCACTCCCAGTCCCTCCCACTAGCAGAGGGAGAGCAGCACTTGCCCCCTGTATGTGGGCTTCTGCCAGCTTCAAGAAGCAGGGGAGGGAAGGGGGGGGGGAGTAAGGTAACTTGTTCTGTACTGAGTGATTTGGGGGCACTTGTTCTCTGCAGTGCTATCACTGAGCAAGCTGTTTCAAGGAAAGTTTGGCGTTATCTACTGTTATAATATACCTACTGGCACATTGGTTAGGCTTGGTTACCATTCCATGATTTGGACCTTAATGACAAGCCTGGGGCCTGACC
Organism: Ichthyophis bannanicus; assembly: GCA_033557465.1. Taxonomy (NCBI): domain Eukaryota; kingdom Metazoa; phylum Chordata; class Amphibia; order Gymnophiona; family Ichthyophiidae; genus Ichthyophis; species Ichthyophis bannanicus. Next base: position 919,196,080 of record CM066035.1, on the reverse strand, counting down.
GATATGCCCTGCATTGAAGAGAATCATTTCAAGCACCCGAATAACATCTGACAACACCATGCAACTATTCCCACTTTGCATCATCTATGTAAGTAATATGTGGCATCACATAATATAGCTGTGAGTCAGTGCAAGCTGGTTACTCTAGGTGTGGACCAGGTACTAGATCAGTTACATCTTCTAATCGCCAAATGTGACATCAGTTGCTTTTCTACATTGATTACAGAGGAGAATGGGGCTGGAGCAAAGAGTTCTCCTTTGCTATGCAGAATCTGCTCCCTTCACTCCATACTTTCAGAGAGGAGAAGGCCGTAATAGGGAACAAAGCAGCTCCTTTCTGCTGTCTGCTCTTGCCTCAACCACTTTCCTTCTGTCCTCTACATGCTGCCTTGCAGGGGAGATGCTGGAACTGGAGACAGAGGACTTTTCTCTTGAGCACTTCCCCGTGGAAAGGGGCCTGCATCATCATGACCCCAGGCCTAACCATGGCCCTGCCTCTCACCACCATGGGTTTTCCCAAGGCACACCGGCATGGCGCGCGACATGAGAAGCACTGCTATCACAGTAAAGATGTGTGCAAGAGAGGTAACCAGCACTGTGTGAGCAAATTTCACCCAGGACCTGGACATGGATGATGATGGAATGGAGTTAGGCATTTTGGAGATTGCATAGGTGTGTGGGATAGTCACAGGGTCATGCACTTATATGTTATTGTGAGGCTGATTTTAAAGAGAAGGTGTGTTGGGTGGGTTTCCTGAAAGGTAAACGTGGGAGAGGTGGAGGTACATGGAAAGAGAGGGGAAAGAAGCAGTATTGTGCATACCCTTAGGAATGTATGGAGGTTTTATTAGAGGAGGCTGTTACCTGTCGCTTATTGAGGTTGGTATGAGCAATGTCCTATAGGGTAGCCTATGAAGGACATATGTATGACCTCTGGCTTATTGGTAACAGACGTTGTTCTAGATGCAGAATTTGGGCAAAGAATGCAGGGATTGAAAGCATACATGTGGCAATGACAAAATGGAGAGGTCGTTTGTGAGGGCTCCATACTGACCTGGCTCCTGTTGCATGTCGGCCCAGTCCTCCTCCTGCCAGTCTGCACAATGCAGACACAGATATCTGGGCCACTTCTTCAGATCCTCAATCTGGAGAGAGAGGGGGCCAATTTATGCGGCTCATCTTGCAAGGTCTGTCATGGAATCATGTCATTGATTTGCGAGGCCTCCATAGACAGCATGTATGAGTGCTGTATACCATAGTGATGTCTTCGTGCAGCGACATGTGCTCATTTGGCAACATGGTTGGCTCAGGTCCTCTGACCCTTCCCTTCTATAGTAATACCATGCTATGCTGCATGGCAATCACTGGCACCTCCTTGACTGTCTTCTTCTATGTCAGCGATGGCGAACCTATGGCACGCGTGCCAGCTGTGGCACGCGAAGGCCTTGCAGCTGGCACGCGTGAAGGTCCGCAAAAAAAGAAAAAGCGGGCTCTGGCTGCTGCCGCGGACGCGGCAGCATGCAGTGTCCCGCGGGGCCCCCTCCGCCCGCTAAGCCCCTCTGCAAGGGCTTTCAGATTCGCGAGGGAGACAGCGTCTCCCTCGCGTCTCTGTTAAGCCCGCAGGGGTTAATGGGAAATTTCCCATCAGCCCCTTTAGACGCGAGGGACTGATGGGAAATTTCCCATTAGCCCCTGCGGGCTTAACAGAGACACGAGGGAGACGCTGTCTCCCTCGCGAATCTGAAAGCCCTTGCAGAGGGGCTTAGCGGGCGGAGGGGGCCCCGCGGGACACTGCATGCTGCCGCGTCCGCGGCAGCAGCCAGAGCCCGCTTTTTCTGTTTTTAAATTTGCCGGGGGGGGGGGGGTTAGGACTGCTAATGGGCTGGGGGGGGGGTTTGGACTTGTAATGGGCTGGGGGGGGTTAGGAATGCTAATGTCCTAGGAGGCGGGGGGTTAGGACTGCTAATGGGCTAGGGGGGGTTAGGACTGCTAATGGGCTGTGGGCTGATGGGGGCTGTCTGGAAATGGGGTGATGGGGGGTTAGGACTGCTAATGGGCAGGGGGGGGGTTAGGACTGCTAATGGGCTGGGGGGTTTGGACTGCTAATGGGCTGGGGGGGGGGTTAGGACTGCTAATGGGCTAGGAGGGGGGGGTTAGGACTGCTAATGGGCTAGGGGGGGCTAGGACTGCTAATGGGCTGTGGGATGATGGGGGCTGTCTGGAAATGGGGTGATGGGGGGTTAGGACTGGTAATGGGCTATGGGGGGGGGTTAGGACTGCTAATGGGCTGGGGGGGGTTAGGACTGCTAATGGGCTGGGGGGGGGTTAGTAATGATAATGGGAAGGGAGGGGGGGTTAGGACTGCTAATGGGCTAGGGGGGGTTAGGACTGCTAATGGGCTGGGGGGGGTTAGGACTGCTAATGGGCTAGGAGGGGGGGGGTTAGGACTGCTAATGGGCTAGGGGGGGGTTAGGACTGCTAATGGGCTAAGAGGGGGGGATAGGACTGCTAATCTGCAGGGGCCGATATGACTCCAAATGGGCTGTGTGCTGATGGGGGCTGTCAGGAAATGGGGTGATGGGGGTTAGGACTGGTAATGGGCTATGGGGGGGGGTTAGGACTGCTAATGGGCTAGAGAGGGGGGGTTAGGACTGCTAATGGGCTAGGGGGGGGTTAGGACAGCTAATGGGGTGATGGGGGGGGGTTAGGACGTGAGGTGGGCGGTTGGGTGGGGTTAGGACTGGAACTGGGCTGATGGGGGGTTAACACTGGAGGTGGTCTGATGGGGTTAGGACTGGTAATGGGCTATGGGGGGGTTTAGGACTGATAATGGGCTATGGGGGGGCTGGGACAAGAAATGGGCTGATGGGGAGGGGTTAGGACTTGAGGTGGGCTGATGGGGTTAGGACTGGTAATGGACTGTGGGCTGATGGGGGGGTTAGGACTGGCAATGGGCTATGGGGGGCTGACTGGAAGTGGGGGGTTAGGACTGGTAATGGGTTATAGGGGGGGGGCTTAAACTGAAAATGGGGTGATGGGGGGTTAGGACTGGAAGTGGGTTGATGAGGGGGGGATAGGACTGGTATTGGGTTGGGGGGCTGCTAGGACTGGAAATGGGCTGATGCAGGGACTAGAAGGGAATGGATGCTGGGTGAGGCTGGAACTAGAAGGGAGCTGGTGTTGGGGGAGGATTAGAATGGGATGGGGCTGGGAGAGTAAAATGGAGAGGGGAAAAATATTTTGTGTGGGAGGGTTAAAAAATCTACAATTGGCCGGGTATTGGGAGAGTAAGTGGGGATTGAGGATGGAGGGGTAAATTTTGAGTAGATGAAATAGGAATGAGGAAAGAGCCAAAGGAGAAAGATTAGTATGTTAAAGCAGATGTAGAGAGAGAATGGAAAAAAAAAACAAGAAGACAGAAGAAAGGACAAATGGACAGCAGATGGAGAGTTAGCAGAAGACACGAAGAAACCAGAAGAAAGTGGCTGGAACAATTGCAACTGAAAAAAAATGCACAAAAGGTAGAAAAATATCTCTTTATTTTGAATTTATTAACTGGAATATGTCAGCTCTGGGAAATGTGCATCATTAATTTTTGCGCTTTGTTTAGTACAAGAGGAAATTAATATATAGTTTTATTTCTACAGTGTTGTTGTATATTCCAAGTTTGGCTTTTGGGGTTCCCAGTTTAATTATTGTCTTCCTGTTTCTAAATTGTGATTCCTTGTTTGGTGATGGTCTGTTCTGCATGTGTAACTGAGCTGAGGTATTCTGTTTATATAATTCCTATTTGACATTGCCACTTGTTCTTTCCCCAGTAGGTCATGTATTGTTGTTCTCTGAGATGTATTGGTTTAATATTTGCAGTGTTGCCTTTTGATAGGTAGAGTATGGTGCTTTGTGAGTCCTGGTAGTGCTGTTAGGATACGGCGGGTTTGCTATGGGTTCTAAATGGGCAGCGTTTGTAGTAGTTCCTAATGTGCCTGGCGGTTGGTACTGGATTATAGTAATGTAGAAACCTTTTAGTCTTTCTTTATCCATATACTCATTAAGAGGCATGTTTACTAAAAGTTAGTGTATGGTAACATTATGCAAATATTTATGCAAATGAAGCACCTTATGCAAATGGGGCTTTAATTGACGTGCTGGCACTTTGAGGAAATTCTTTGGTTTTGTGCGGCAGTTTGGGCACTCGGGCTCAAAAAGGTTAGCCATCACTGTTCTATGTGATGCGCTCTCTCTCTTGTGGGCCTTGCCTAAGGCTCATGCAAGGTGGCAGGGTCAGAATGTGTGACGGGATATGTTCATATTTGTGGCAAATGGGTGGAGGGCATTTTGCAGGTAAATGATCAGAGGTGGCAGACTCCTTTGTTAGTGTGGCAAAATGGATAGTAGGGTGGCTTTAGATTTTTTCTACTCTACTTCCTTTCACCAGCTCCATAGAGATCCTTTGTACCGTTTATGGTCATTATTTTTCAGAGACACCTACACGTTGCTTCCATGTTCTACTTTCTAAGGAAGACACTGGCTGAAGCATCTCGCAGTTTTTTATGGACTTTCTCAATCATTGGAATAGCTCACCCATCCCCATGTCAGGCCCCTATAGGCATTTATCTTTCTGCCATGATGGTTGCTGATTGAAGCACCTTGCCAGCCTTTCCCAGGCCCTGCACATTCTGACACCATTCCTCCTCTAGCCAGGTACTGGGAACAACTGGGTCTCCCGTCCTAGCATAAACCTAGCCAGTACAAGGGAGTCCTACTGCCCAGAATTTGGCTTCCTTGTTCCAAATGCCATTTTGTCAATGCCCCCACACCTGCCACGTCAGCATGTACATCACATAGAAGTGCTCACAGATGCAGAAGTATGTTTGGGGAGCCAGGCATACTTGTTGCACACAGACAAGTATTTTAAGCTTAACATACACACGTGTCTGTATTCACTTTATAAAATACATGTGTAAATCAAGCCAGCGCCATTTATAGGCGTGTCCAGACATTTGGGTGGCCTATATAAAAGTACTCTCCTAATTTACCATTCTAGCCCCTCCCGTCTATCTCCGAAAGATGCCTTGACAGGGTGGGGCTACCTATTATTTAAGCGACCCTGTAGAGAGGTGGATTGCGGGGGAAAGTGATAAGGTCTTCCCCCTCAATTTATGTACACTCCAGGTGTTGGAGGGATAATTGAGACCTCTAGCCCCAACAAGGACCCTCATCTCAGTGAAGGGCAGGGGGAGTCTTGTATGTCCCTAGGGTGGGGCAGTACTATCACATGCAAAGTTCTTTGTTCAAAGCAGTGATGTAAGTTCTAGTGAGGTGCTCCCCATGCAAAATGTTGCCAAAGGCGCCCCCCCCCCCATGGTCTGGGGAGGCCATTGGACCACCTCCCCTCCTCCAGCAAACTTACTTCAGGTTTGCCACACTGTTCCCACTCCTCTCTGCACTGAAGAGTATTCAGGCCTGGCACCCACCACCGTCTGCTGCCAGGCTGAAGTCTTGCGATAACAGCCACAGTTCATTCAGGTGATGGAGGCAGATGGAATTTTATAAAAAACCCATGAAAAGCACACAGGATCCCTTGTTCTGAAGAAGTCAATGTGAAATCAGCTGGACTCCACAACACTGCACCAGGAAGGAAACTGAGACTTATGACCAGGGCCAGCTTTTGGGGTGTGTTACCTGTGCAGCGACTACACCTACACACCATTTTTTGTTTTTGCTGTGTTTATTGAGGGACTTCATATACCACCTTTCAAATGATTAACAAAGCAGTTTACAAACATAAAATTTAAACTCAGAGAATGAAAAGAACCAAAAGGTGTGGCTACAGGAACATAGAGAGGGGAAGGGGGAATCGTAGAGGGTATTTGACCCGCCAGGATTCAAAAGGCAGCAATGGCCTCCATTTTGAGCACCATCACAGAGAGGATCTCATTAGGAGTCAAAGGCTTCATCCTTCCACATTATGTAGATAGAAAGAGAGAAGGGCTTGAGGTGTTTGCTGGAAGGTGAGCATGGGTGCAGAGAGAAACAGGACTGCTATCCTGGAGCCATCGCCACCGCCGAAGAATGGGGCCCTGTGCCAGAGCCAACCATGTTGGAGGGGTAAAGAGGAACCAATCTCGGTCTTGCTTATGGGCATTATGGTCCCTGCTGCTGTCCATGTCTGTTGAACAGCAGTAGTCAAACACGTCAGAAATCAACACAACGACCTCTGTCAGGAGCACAGAAGAGCAGAGGGGAAGGAAATACATCAAAAATGTCTTGTACTAGAGACACGGGCTAATGGTACTCTCCAGACACAGCCCCTACCCTTGGCAGAAGAGCTCTGCTGTTCTACTTAACTGGGGGGCTGCACCGCACGCAGACACTTAAGAGGAGAATTTAGCTACTCCTCTGCGAGCCCATTCCTCCAATAAGAGAGTGTATTAAGACAAGAGGCTTTCAAGAGGAAACGTCAGAGCTGGCAAAGCTGCTCCCATAGCCCCTTCAGAAGAGCCCCGAGGGTAGCTGCATCTGCACTGAGCCGGGTGTTCTCTTATGCCAGACACAGTGGATCAGCTGGAGCGTAGCCAGAAGGATCAGCAGAGCGCTTGCTTAACGCAGCTGTAGGCTCGTACACACAGGGACTGATTCTGCTCCTGCTTCCGCACTAGTCCAGTATCAGAGAAGTCCTCCTGAAATACAGCTTAGCATTATTTTCCCCTGGGCACAGAATGGGATGAATTGCAACCTGTGCAGGCGGCTGGACGAAGCCGCGTTCCTCTTCGTTTAATTCGTGCTTTCTCGCTCTCTGTCCCAGCTTCCAGATGAAAAGAAACACCGACTTCTCCCTAGGTGGTTGAATGTGCAAAGCAGATGTAGTCAAAGTACATCCCACAGGCCAAAACTGGCCTCAAGGCTCTTCTATGGCCGGTGGCGATCCCATTGTTCTGATCCACAGTTTGCCCATTCCACTTCTCAGTACCTCTGGTAGAAAGGCTGAATTATCAGGCTTTATGGTTGGGGGGGAAGGGGGGCATTGCCATCCCAAAAGCTACAGGCTGATAATGGCAAGGGAAAGGCGACACAGGCCTCAGCACATTTAAGTTTTAACCCCCTCCTTTTGCTGCTGCTGCTGCCCACCCTACCCCTACCCCCATGATCCAGCATCTCTCCCTCAAACCTGCCTTCTTCACACTGCAACATTAAACACAGTAATGAGCAACTTGCAGGCCTCCTGCCCCATAGGGCTACAGGGAGCTCACGTCAGAGAAAACCTGAGGTAGGATGGCAGCAGTGTCGGCAGCGAGGGCAGGGAGGGAAGTTGATGGGAAGGAGCGTAAGGTGCAAGATAGGAGAAAGTTAAGATGGGAGGATTTGGGGAGGGGGAGAAAAAGGAGGGAAGAGTTGGGTAAAGGGAAGGTGAGGAGGGGAAAAGGAGAGAGGAGAAGAGATATGTGGGAAGGGACATATGTGGAAGGAGAGAGAGGGTGGTGTTTAGGAGAGAAGCAAGTACAAAGGGAGGGATGGAGAAGGACATGGGTGAAAGACGAGGGAATTATGGAGACATGGGGAAGGGTGGGTGAGAAGCAAGGAGCGTGTGTGTGTGAGAGAGCAAAAGAGAAGGAAAGAGTATAGATAAGATAAAAGACAAGAAATAAGGACACCAAAAGAAATAGAACATAAGCAAAAGAAAGATGGCAATCGGATGGAAAATGGAAAGAAAATTCAGAGAGAATAAAATGAGTAACAAAAGAAAAGAATCGTAGAAATCAGAGGAGAGAGGAAAAGGGAAAAAGATAAAATAAATTATTAAGGAAAGGCTAAAGAAATGAAAATAAATCTCCATAAAAGATCCATTAAGGAAGACAATAAGAATATAGTAAGAAATCCAAAGGTTTGAAAATATGTTCGTGTATCACCCCACTGCAGCTGCAACTGAGCGAGTACCTGAATTTCTGAGGGTCCCTCGAGAGATCTTTCTGCCTCTGCTTCAGGTTAGATTATGTCGACTAATTGGCAGGACTTCGTTCTTGCTCTTGGAGCTCTTTCCTGAAGGCTCGGGTCTATGTCCCTCAAGGATTATTTTCCAGGAACAACAAAGTCATTTTTATGTTCTGATTAGCAGGCCTGGAAAGAGGGGTGGGCGTGAGTACAGTGTATATGTGGAAGAGAGAGTGAGGGGTGGGTGAAAGAAAGGTCGTAGTTGCCAGCTGGAGGGTAAAGGAAAGTTGCCCCTCACCACTAATCTGAGCTTGCTCCCAGGCAATCTCTGCCTATACCAGGCTTTCATGTTTCTCACTGAAAAGTGTCATGCAGGGTGGAACTTAACAAAGGAAAAGATACCTGCCGCAAACTCTGAACAGGAACAGCTAAGCAGAAAATAAAAATCATTTCATTTTTCCTGGAAAGCAGTTCGCAAGGGACACAAGTCCAAACCCTTAGGAAGGAATTCTAAGAGGAAGGACTAAGTCCTGCCAGTTGGTTTACATAAACCAACCGGTGGCAGAAAGAAAATTCTCCCTGGGGAATCCCGGAAATTCAGGTACCACCTGCATGCCTAATTAACCCCCCCCCCCCCCCCCCCAGGCAGTCACAGAAGCATTTTATTCACCAAAAATCAGATTGACCTGTTAAGCATCTGTTGAATAAAATGTACGGGGTCTCAGCCGATTAATTAGGTCTCTGGAATAAAGCTGATCTAGGCCACTGTCTATCTGCTTAGCATAACCAGTGACAGGCCGATGCAGAAACCGTGCACTGAAGGTTTGCACAGGGCTTCCTAACGCAGCTTTAACGTGACATTTTGCTCACCAAGGATGTAAGCATACAGGCTGCAAATAAGCTGTTTGCAGAAGGTCTGTGCTAAACAAGGAGAGTAAGCTAGAAACATGTGCACAGAGGTCTGCGCTAGCAACACCTAAATCTTGTACCAGTGGCGTAAATACCACCCAAGCAGCCCTTGTAATGTGTGTGGGGGGGGGACTAGGCCAGAAGAGGGCCCAGCACTCACAACACAGCAACAGCAATAGAGGCCCTGGAACACTTTTCCCATTGACAGGCCGAAGTCTCATGATAGCCGAGATTTTGGCGCCTCAATGGGAAATGCTTTCCTGGGCCTCAGCTCCCACGGAGCAGCGCTTTACAGAGAGAGGGGTGGCGCGGTGTGGCAAAGCTTTTTTAAAGTAAGTGTGATGTTTGGTGGCTGCTGCTTGTTTTCTCTCTTTCTGGTGGGGGTCCTAAGCAAATGTTTCTTGGGGCCCCCTCATCTGAACTTACACCGCTATCTTGCGCACAGAAATAAAACTTTTCGGCACCCACGGGCATGTGCTGTAGTACTATCTGGCGCAGAAATACCAATGTTGTTCTGTGCAGATGTTCTGCTCAGAAGATTCTCGGAGTTTATCGCGGTGTGCGCCTTTGAGTCTTCCATGCATGTCTCTGCATCCGCCCTGCGTAGCTAATCGCTTCATGATGCTGCAAGCAGCTGTTGCTTGAGGCTTCGCAGTTAGCTCATGCGCAAAACTTATTCTTGCATTGGTAACACACAAAATTGTGTGTCTAAACTGAGTTCACCTGTGTGTACAGCCTAGCACACTTTTCTGCTTCTAATACCTGCCACTTCCAGCCGTGAAGGCAGCTCTAGTTTGACATGAACCAGAAAGCATCATAACCCCCCCCCCCCAAAACCTACTGTCTTATCATATATGAGATCACAGAGATTTTTAAGCACATTCTGATGAATTCCGACTGTGATGTCATCATTTGGACACCATTTGATTCCCTTGGCATAGGTCAGCTTGGATTAGTGCTTCTGCACCCAGGAAGCCGGCCGGCCTCGTTTAGCACAGTAAGGGGCACGTTACCATGTGTTCCGTCCCAAAGCTTAGAATGGGAGTGGGGCTGGACCCACCCGGATGAGTGGGAACATTCACGACATGGCTCTATGCAATTACTACGGCTCCAGCGCCAGCCCCGTGATAATCTGATTGCCTTGGGTACTGTGGGTGCAGTTACCACCTTTTGGGATGCTGATTAGTGCAGTTGCACTGAACTCCACATCGCTGGTCGGCACGCACTATAGGCAGCCATGCTAACTGCAATACGCGGTCAATATCCCCACATTGCCCCTAACCCGCCCAGTCTCCAATCCACACTAAACAGTTAGCTTGGCATTTTTAGTGCCCGCTTACGGTTACTGCATGTGCTGGTGCTTCTCTCTGGAATCCTCTCCCTTGATTCCTCCATACCAGGCTGACTGTACCAACAAGCTTTTTCCCAATTCTCTGCCTCCTAGTTACTCCCCACCCGAAAAGATGCCTGATCATCAGTGGCAGGCAGAAAGGGGACCCACACAGCGGCGGTAAAGCAGCACGGCAAACGCACTCTGTCATGTATTCCGCACTGCCTCCACTCTTGTAAGTTTGCCGCGGACATGGCCGTTGTTCCCTTCCAGGCCAAGTCTCATGATAACCGTCACACCGTGAGACTTTGGCCCAGCGGGGAACAGCTGCCAGGACCGCAGAAAACTTACAAGGGTTGGGGCAGCGCAGCAAACACGATGACACTTGTCAGCGTATATTGGGGGGTCTGCATGGGGAGGGGCCCATGCAGGGGCCCCCCACTGCAACAATGGGTGACCCTCAGCAAAATTTTGCTTAGGGGCTACTCATTGTAACTTATGCCACTGCCGCGCGTCTTTCTTTTCTTCCCTCTCCCCATCCTTGATGTTGTAAAATCCTCTCCCCCCTTTCTCTTTTCATCTCTCCTCTGGTGCTTTGCTGCTCTGTCACCCCATGTTTGGATCGTAAGCCACGACCTCGGCGATAGCCTTGGTTCCTGGCAGTATGTCAGACGCTGTCAATAAATAAATAAGTCAACCATTAGTGCACTTTAGTAAACATACCCCTAAGTTCACTTCAGAGGACGGAGTTTACCAAGGAAGGAGCGTTTTAGGAAAAGAGGACAAAGACAGGAATAAGAGATATTAGAAGACCAAAACCCAAAGAAAAAGACACGGAGTTAAGATCTAGGCAGATGGATATTTGGAGGGCTACAGATTGTCAAAATGTTCCTTAAAGTCTTCCTGTCCAGAATTCAGACAGCAATCTAGTGAGGGACCTGAAATAGCTAAAACAAGGCGATAATCAGAGAGACTGCAGGGGCTCACGGAGGAAGGGTGTGATTCACTTTAGTTCCCCCCACCCCGGGAGAAAAGCCCCCAGAGAAGGTGGAGATAATATCTGATTCTTTTTCTAATGCTTTCCTATTTCATTTTCCATGTCAGCCGCGTCCCTGCATTGCATTTTACTCAGCTTTTCTTTATTAAATTGTCTAATGTTTATTGCTCCCACATTTACCTTTTAATCCCCTCTCAGCCATAACTATGTAAATAACACCGAGAAATAGGCCAGACATTAGATTGGAAATATTCATGTACCAGCCAATCGGATTGCTCCCCCAGTGCAAGTCATTTCCGAATCTCCCTTGGAGCGCGGAGCATTTCTTTGGTTCAGCAATAGCATCTTAACCTAGGTACACCAGGTAGGACGCTAAGGCTGCTTTCCTCCGAGTTGTGTCAGCAGTACCAGGATCCCACACTCCTCCATTTCACCTGCTTCAAGTGCACTAGGACAAGGGAAGCCGTATGTCCGCCCGGGAGTGAAAACCGTTACTCAGCTGTAGTTATAGAATCGGACTTTCAATGTAGGAGGCGGCCATTCAGAAACTTCGGCAGGCGGATGCATTAAAGATCTGCTCTTAATGAACCCCAAGTCCTAAATTCATTAGCAGATGGATTTGGAACAAAACGCGACCTTACGCACATGCATTAATAAACAGAGAGGATGTTTGATCTTAATGTATTCCCCAAAGGTTCAGAAGAGGTAAAGTCATACGTGATCATGAATGAAATAGTAATGATTAGAATTTGTAAGTATTCCCCAGTGACACGTTTTGCTTATTGCTTCACTTTAGCTTCTGTTCTAGAATATGCCGGCAGAATCACAGTTTTATGTATTTATTGGGTTCTAACTCCTTCGCTTTTCCTAGGACACAGGTTCTACTTCCACTCCCTGCAATTGTGCGAGTTCATTTGTTCCTTAGCTGTCTTTAACGAGACTTAGTGAGTTGAAGGCAGTACAGAGATTACCTAGAAGTGAACAATTCAAAATGTAAAAAAGCTAAGTAATAGATTTTGAAAGCCAAGAGGGTATATAAAGCTTAAGGTCTGCCTAGGGCTGCAAGACCTTGGAACCAATTCTGTGGTCAGCTGTGCATTAGACAGAATATCCTAGAGACCTCTTACCGCTGAAGAAACAGCCAAATACATCCGATTCTAAGTCTGAGCAACGGCACCCCTGCCAAGCTGCGCGAGAGTCCTCTTCCCGCACCGCTGCTCCTAGGAGCAGGTATAGCAGCATAGGCGGAAGACTCTTGTGCTACTTGGTGGGAACATAGCTGACCAGCTCTGAAGAGACTTGACCCAAGATCTTTCCATAGCCTGTACAATTGTTAGTCATTCGTACATAAGAACATAAGATATGCCATACTGGGTCAGACCAAGGGTCCATCAAGCCCAGTATCCTGTTTCCAGCAGTCGCCAATCTAAGTCACAAGTACCTGTCAGGTTCTCAAAAGGTGCACAGATTCCATGCTGCTTGTCCCATGGGTAAACAGTGGATTTCCCCGGTCTTTTTTAATAATGGTTTCTGGACTTTTCCTCCAGAAACTTGTCCAAACCTCTTTTAAATCCAGCTACACTAACAGCTTTTACTACATCCTCTGATAACAAATTCTAGAGTTTGAGTACGCATTGAGTGAAAAACATATTTTCTCTGAATGATTTGAATAATTTGTTGCCATCTGCAAATTTGATCGCCTCACTTATTATTCCCATTTCCACGCCATTTATAAATATGTTTAAAAGCAACGGCCCCAGCACAAATCCCTGGGGAACTCCACTATTCACCTTTCTCTGCTGAGAGAATTGACCATTTAGCCCTCCTCTCTGTTTTCTATCTTTCAACCAATTCCTAATCCACAATAGTACATTGCCTCCTATCCTATAACTTTTTAATCTCCGCAAGAGTCTGTTATGAGGGACTTTGTCAAAGGCTTTCTGAAAATCCAGATACCCTATATCAACTGGCTCACCTTTATCTACCTGTTTATTCACACCTTCAAGAAAAATATACAGTGAGAGATTAGTGAGAGAATATTTTCCTTGGCTAAATCCATGTTGACTTTCTGCCATTAAACCACAAGTATTTACATGTTCAGTATTTTTGTGTTTTATGATGGTTTCTACCATTTTGCTCAGTACTTATGTCAGGCTCGCTGGTCTGTAGGTTCCTGGATCACACCTGAAACCCTTTTAAAGAATTGGCGTTACATTGGCCACTCTCCAATCTTAAACAGAAAACTGCAAATAATATAATGGAAAAACCCCTGAAACTGACAAAACCACTAGACATCAGGGCTGTAAGTGTGTGAGTGAAATAGAGAAAAACCAAGAAGATACACAAAACCACTGGACAACACACACAAGGCGAAAAGAATCAGAATTGGGGGGGTGTTTTCATATTTATTTGCCTTTTTGTGTTTCCTGTTCTTCACCCTTTAAAGTGTGATGTTCACTTCCCGTCCTCCAAAGCCACAAAGCTGGTGCATATGCAAATCTATCTTATACATATGCATTAGTGGTATTCTGAAAACGAGACCCATTTGTGGTCCTCCAGAACCATCAGTGAATATCTTTACATTAAAACAAAATCCTCCCGTCACCAGGGTTCACCCTTTATGGGTTTTGGGCCTACCTCAAATTCTGATAACAGCTCTTGAGCTCTTACAGTGCTACAGCCCAAACAGGAATCAAGGGGGCTCATTTCTCGGGCATTAGTGCTGGTTTCGGGGGCTTGCTGCTGGCGTTCATTTTTTGGGGGTTTCTAACCCAATAACATAGTTTGTGATGGTAGCTACAGACCAGTATAGACCCTCTATGCACTTGTTTAGGGTTGTACCCACCACTCCGTACAGGTCACCTCCCTCTATTTGTTGAAGTATAAACGATAATTACGTTTATTTTGATTTCATCCTCTTGCTATGAAGGGATCCACTGTGTCTGTCCCATGCTATCTTGAATTTTGTCACTGTATTTGCCAGCACCAAGCCCATCGTGAGGGCATTCCAAGCATCCACCACCCTTCCAGTGAAAAAAGATCTCCTGATGTTGCTTTTAAGTTTACCTGCTCACAGCTTGATCATATAGAAACATAGAAACATGATGACAGAAAAAGACCACATGGCCTATCTAGTCTGTCCTTCCATATCAACAACAGTCCCCTTTTTACCTTTAGAGATCCTCGGTGTTGGTCCCATGCTTTTTTGAATTCAGATACTGTCCTCATCCCTACCACCTCCACTGGGAGACTATTCCATGGATTCACTACTCTTTCCGTAAAGAAATATTTCCGCATATCACTCCTGAATCTATCTCCCTTCACCCTCAACCCATGTCCCCTCGTAGCAGAACTTGCTTTCAATTGAAAGAGGCTCTCTCCCTGAACATTTATGCCATGGAGGTATTTAAACATCTCAATCATATCACCTCTATCCCGCCTTTCCTCTAAGGTGTACATATTAAGATCCTTAAGTCTGTCCTCATATGCTTTATAATGAAGCCCACTAATCATTTTAGTAGCCACCCTCTGCACCGACTCCATCCTGTTCACATCCTTTTGAAGGTGCGGTCTCCAGAATTGCACACTATACTCCAAATGAGGTCGCACCAAAGACTTATACAGAGGCATTATCACCTCCTTTTTTCTGCTGGCCATTCCTCTCCGTATGCACCCAAGCATACTTCTAGCTTTTGCCATCACCTTTTCTACCTGTTTAGCTACTTTAAGATCATCAGACACAACCACGCCTAGGTCCCGCTCTTCTTTAGTGGACAAAAGTACTTCACCTCCTATACTGTATTGCTCCCTTGGATTGCTGCAGCCCAAATGCATGATCTTACATTTTTTAACATTAAATCCCAGCTGCCAAATTCTAGACCATTCTTCAAGCTTAGCTAGATCCCTCCTCATGTTATCTACACCTTCCTGGGTGTCTACTCTATTGCAGATTTTGGTATCATCTGCAAAGAGGCAAACCTTACCTGAAAGCCCTTCCGCTATATCACTAACAAAGATGTTAAAAAGAATCGGACCAAGGACAGATCCCTGGGGCACACCACTGATAACATCCTTCTCCTCAGAGTGAGCTCCATTTACTTGTACTCTTTGTCGCCTCCCACCCAACCAATTTCTAACCCAAGCAGTAACTTTAGGGTCCATTCCTAGGGTGCTCAGTTTGTTTATAAGTCGCCTGTGAGGAACAGTGTCAAAGGCTTTACTGAAATCTAAATACACCACATCTAGAGCTCTCCCTCGGTCCAACTCCCTGGTCACCCAGTCAAAGAAATCAATCAGATTTGTCTGACAAGACCTGCCTCTGGTGAATCCATGCTGCCTCGGATCCTGTAATCCGCTGGACTCCAGAAACCTCACTATTTTCTCTTTCAGCAGCGTTTCCAATAATTTACTCACCACCGAAGTTAAACTAACTGGCCTGTAGTTTTCAACCACATCCTTACTTCCGCTTTTGTGTAAAGGCACCACATGAGCCTCTCTCCAGTCCTTTGGTACCACTCCCGACTCCAACGAGGCATTGAAAAGGTCAGTTAGTGGAGTTGCTAGAACGTCCCCAAGTTCCCTCAGTATTCTAGGGTGTATCCCATCCGGTCCCATCGCTTTGTCTACTTTAAGTTGAGCTAGTTTCTCACGAACACAGTCTTCTGAAAATTGTTCAAGATGTCCCTCGCTTCTGTTCCTATTTGTGGGTGTTTTCTGAGGTCCTGCTCCTGGTTCTTCATCTGTGAACACAGAACAAAAATATTTGTTAAGCAATTCCGCTTTATCCTTATCAGCTTCTACATATTCCCCCCCTACACCCTTGAGTCTGACAATACCACTTTTGCCCTTCCTCTTCTCACTAATATATCTGAAAAATGTCTTATCCCCCCCATTTTATTGCATTGGCTATTTCCTCCTCCTTTTGAATCTTTGCCTTCTTGACTACTTTGCTAGCTTCTCTAAGTTTTTCCAAATACAGATGCCTGTCTTCCTCTCTCTGTGATCTCTTGTATTTCATGAAGGCCTCCCTCTTTTTCTTCACTTTTTCAGCTACTTCCTTAGAAAACCATAGCGGTCTCCTTTTCCTTTTATTTACCATTTTAACAAAAAGGTTGGTTGCCCTTAAAATATCCCCTTTCAGTTTTGCCCACTGTTTTTCTACATCCCCCAGCTGTTCTCATCCCACTAACGACTCCCTGAGGTATTGGCCCATCTTCGCAAAGTTAGTCTTCCTAAAGTCTAAGATCCTCACCTTGGAATGGATTCTAACAGCCCTAGTCCTAATACTGAACCACACCATCTGGTGATCACTGGATGCAAAATGATCTCCCACTACAACATCAGAAAAACTTTCACCATTGGTAAGCACCAAGTCCAGTATGGCCCCTTCACGTGTGGGGTCTGTTACCAATTGCCTGAATAGTTCTCCCTGTAGAGAATCCAGGATCTTCTTACTTCTAGATGATACTGCAGCAGGAATGTGCCAATCAACATCTGGCATATTGAAATCTCCTATCAGTAGCACTTCCCCTTTCCTAGCAATGCTGCGTATGTCTTCAATTAACTCTCTGTCCACCTCTTCCTCTTCTGAGGGAGGTCTGTATATCACACCAATGCAAATAGATTTCTCTTTCCCTCTTTCTAGTTTAACTCACAATGCCTCCTCTCTCCCTTTTAAGCTCTGTAATTCCAAAGCTTTAATATTATTTGTTACATATAGTACCACTCCTCCTCTCCTTCTTCCTACCCTGTCCTTTCTGAATAAAGTATAGCCAGGTATAGTTACATCCCAGTCATGGTTTTCTGTGAACCATGTTTCTGTAACTGCTACTAAATCCAAGTCAGCCACTCCCACCAAAGCTTCAACATCAGGGATCTTATTTCCCATGCTATGGGCATTTATACACACTGCTTTCCATATGTTACCCCTGTTACCCATTTCCATAAAGGTATTTAATGTATCACTTACCTGGGGGCTTTCACTTACCTGGGGGCTTTCTTCACCCATCCCCAACGAATCTAGTTTAAAGCCCTCTTCAGTAGATTAGCCAGTCTACTACCAAAGATGCGTTGACCTTTCTTGGACAGATGGATGCCATCTCTGCTCTGCAACCCTTGGAACAGCATCCCATGGTCTAGGAAACCAAAACGCTCTCGATGACACCATCCACGCAGCCATGCATTCATCTCCAGGATGCGAGCCTCTCTGCCTTGGCCTTTACCCTCAACAGGGAGGATTGAAGAGAACACCACCTGTGCACCTAACTGCTTCACACTCTGTCCCAGAGCCATGACGTCACTTTTGATACGCCTTCTAGTTTTTCAGCTTCCTCGTCTTTGAAAAGGGATTGTTTGTTCATTAATTTCCTTTAAGTATTTATGTCTGTATCGTATCATATCTAGCGTCCTATTAACCAGAGCTGAATTAGCACTTGGCTTAAGATTTAGGAAAAGTCACAAAGTGCTTTGAAACTGCATAGCATTGCTCCTTGTCTTTATTTTAATATTTAAGTCAAGACAGGCAGTTGGTAATGATGTATGAAGTATTTAAAAGAGGGAAGGGTACAAGCCATGTGTTCCTAAGGAGCGTTAGTAAAGAAATGGGGTTCTCGGAGCTGCCAGAGGTGAGAGATTATTGCTTCCTAAAAACAGAAGAGACCAGTGTTTAAAAAAAAAAAAAAGAATAAGAAAAAGGACTTTTTCTCCTGGCTTCACTGTGGTTCCTAATAAACTATTCCACATCTTTAAATGACATGTTTCTTTCCGCAGCCATGCAAAGATGGAACTATAACAGCTGCAGCTTCCGGAAAGAAAAGGAGTCTTATCGAGTCCAGATTTAAGCCTAGGCAACATAGGCGACTGCCTAGGACACCACATTTTGGAGGTGCCAAAGAGGAACCCGCTACCACCTACTTTACAGCCATGTGCATGTGACCCTTCAAAGGGCAGCACCGTGACACTTATGGTCTTCCCTTTCTTGCTGTCCAGTCTTTGGGATCTCTGACACCTGCCATCCTGGGACCTGCTGTCCGGTATTACTTATGGGTGCTAAAATCTGGCCTGGAGTCTTACTTTTCTGGAAAATCTGCTAATTTATGTTCATTGAAATGTTAATAATGTCTCTTAGCTAATATTGAATCAAATAGAGAATATCCATTCTGAAAAAAAAAACAAAAACAAAAAACCTTTTTGGGCTAAATGCTCCCGCATTTTTCATTTGAGTCCTGATATGTATTAGATGTTTTTAAGCCGAATGCGTAACCTGGGAATGTCTCTTATTTTTTCATCTGATGAGGTTAAAATGCAAAACATGTTAAAATTTCTATCTACTTGAATTTGTTGGGAGGGGGAGAGGAGTAGTTTCCTGTTCCTCTATTATGCTTCCAGATTACTGGGAACCAGCTTCCATTTGCCTTCAGTGCCATGAGTTTCTGTTTGCAGCTTTCCTGGCTATTTTCTCTCTACCTCACTTAGACCAGCCATGATAATAATGGTCCTCAGGCAAGGGTCATGTGACCATGCATGCAAGAATAATCCCTGAGAATGGCCACTAGGTGCCGCCACTGGTTTTCCTTCCCTTGAGGGCTGTGAGCGCTACCTCCACAGTGGACCCTGAAGTAGAGTCCTATCCCAGGAACATAAGAACATAAGATATGCCATACTGGGTCAGACCAAGGTCCATCAAGCCCAGTATCCTGTTTCCAACAGTGACCAATCTAAGTCATATGTACCTAGCAGTTTTCCCCAAAAGACACAGGTTCCACAATGCTTGTACTGGGTCAAGCATTGATATCCTGGGTTCCTTCTTAATAATGGTTTATGGACCTTTCCTCCAGGAACTTGTCCAAACCTTTTTTAAACCCAGCTACACTAACAGCCTTTACTACATCCTCCAGTAACAAATTCCAGAGTTTGATTACACGTTGAGTGAAAAAATATTTTTTTTATTAGTCTTAAATAGTTTACCTTGTAGCTTCATTGCATGTCCCCTAGTCTTTCTATATTCTGATAACGTAAACAATCGATCTACGTTTACCCGTTCCACTCCGTTCATTAATTTATAGACTTCTATCATATCTCCCCCTCAGCCGTCTCTTTTCCAGGTTAAAGAGCCCTAACCTTTTTAGCCTTTCTTCATAGGAGTATCCTTCCATCCTCTTTACCATTTTGGTGGCTCTTGTCTGAACCTTTTCTAAAATCGCTATATCCTTTTTAAGATACGGCGACCAGAATTGCACACAATATTCAAGGTGCGGTCTCACCATGGAACGATATAGAGGCATTATAATACCTTTTGTTTTATATTCCATTCCTTTCCTTATGATAACTAGCATTCTATTTGCTCTTTTGGCTGCGGCTGCACACTGGGCCGAGGGTTTTAACATGTTATCCACAATGATGCCTAAATCTTTTTCCTGGGTGGTGGTTCCTAATGTGGAACCTTGCATCGTGTAACCAGAGTTTGGGTTCTTCCTCCCTAGGTGCATAACTTTGCACTTGTCCACATTAAATTTCATCTGCCACTTTGATGCCCAGTCTTCCAATTTATCAAGATCCTCTTGCAATTTTCCACAATTCTCTTGGGTTTTAACAACTTTAAATAGTTTTGTGTCATATGCAAATTTGATAGCCTCACTCGTTATTCCACTTTCCAGGTCATTTATGAATATGTCAAAAAGCAGCGGACCCAGCACAGATCCCTGGGGTACACCACAATTCACCTTTCTCCATTGGAAAAATTGGCCATTTAGCCCAACCCTCTGCTTTCTATATTTTAACCAGTTCCTGATCCACAGTAGTACACTGCCTCCTATCCCATGACTCTAGTTTTGCCAAAAATGTGGAGGAGTGGCCTAGTGGTTGGGGCAAGGTACTTCAGGCCGGAAGGTCAGGGGTTCAAATCCCACTAGAGGACAGCAACCTTGGGCCGGAAGGATTGGGGTTTCTAGTCCCACGGGTGCTCCTTGTGGTCTTGGGCAAGCCACTTAACCCTCCATAGCCCATGTTCCCTGTAAAATAGTTATCTCCAAGTTATAATGCCCTGTTCAATGTAATTTCAGTTTGTTCAATGTAAACTGCACTGATGCAGAATAGCGGGGTATATAAGAGAATATAAATAAATAAAAGTCTCTGATGAGGGACCTTGTCAAAGGCTTTCTGAAAGTCCAGATACACTATATCAACTGATTCACCTTTGTCCACCTGTTTATTCACACCTTCAAAAAAACATAACAGATTAGTAAGACAAGATCTTCCTTGTCTAAAGCCATGTTGGCTGTCTCCCATTAGGCCATGACTATCTACATGCTGAGTAATTTTATTCTTTATGATGGTTTCTACCATTTTTCCCGGTACTGACGTGAGGCTCACCAGTCTGTAGTTTCCCGGATCACTCCTGGAACCCTTTTTAAAAATTGGTGTTACATTGGCGATCCTCCAATCTTCAGGTATTAGAGATGATTTTAATGATAGTTCACAGATTACTAATAGCAGGTCTGTAATCTCATATTTCAGTTCTTTCAACACCCTTGGATGTATACCATCCGGCCCAGGTGATTTGCTACTCTTCAGTTTATCTAATAGTTGTAATACATCTTCCCGGTGTATCGATATTTCCTTCAATTCTTCCGCACCTTTAAAGACCACTTCAGTCATGGGTAACATCCCTATATCTTCCTCAGTAAAGACCGAAGCAAAGAATTCATTCAGTCTCTCCGCTATCGCCTTGTCGTCTCTTAGTGCCCCTTTAACTCCTCTATCATCTAATGGACCAACTGACTCTCTCACAGGTTTTTGCTACGAATGTACTTGAAAAAAATCTTTATTTCGCATTTTTCCTTCCGCAGCAAGCTTCTTCACAAATTCTCCCTTTGTCTGCTTTATCAATGCCTTGCATTTGACTTGCCAGTGCTTGTGCTGTTTCCAGGTTTCGTCGTTTGGCTCTTTTTTCCATTTCCTGAAAGATGCTTTTTTGGCAACAACAGCCTCTCTGACCTCACCTTTAAACCATGCTGGCAGTTTTTTGGACTTCCTTCCACTTTTCTTAAAGTGTGAACTGAACCCATGGCAATAGAGCTTTGTTATCAGGCCAGCCTATGTTATGCATTTTTAATTTTAAGGATTATTAGAGCATTAAATACTAGGGGCCTCTGCAATAATACATCATAAAAAATAAGAGAAATTAATTGAATAAACATTTAAGTGAGAGCCTGCTTGATCTGTGTTTTATACTCAGAACGTCTATTGCTTCCTAAGGGAGACTGTATACAAACCAGCATAGGAAGACAGCAGCTCTCATCCAACAGCCTTTGCTTTTAGAAGAAAACAAACCGGGAGATCTGGGATTGATTCGTAAGCCTGGCTTTTGCTTCCTGGGTAAGGCCGGTCCAACCACTAGGCAAGACTAGGCAATCGCCTAGGGCAGCAGCCTCTTGGCATGAGCAACCGAAGGGCAGCTGCTTTCAAAGCAAAACAGTAGATTGTGACTGCCCCACAAACTCAAAGAGCCATCAGCACATTATTCTACCTGCAGGCACACGCATACATTGAAAGCAAAGTTTAATATTTAAGCATACGATATCTAATTATGGTTATGTTTAATTATTTGACAGACCGCCCTTCAAGGGGTCTCAGCAGAGCGGTGTACAACAATGTCTAAAATAAACATAATAAAATAGAAAAGAACTCCAATAAAAATAGGAATGTGGAGAGTCGTTTAAACCACACGAAAGATAAGAACAAAAGAAGGACATACAAGACAAACAAATCAACCAAATTAATTATGCATTTTTACAGGATTGTTTTGGAAAGTAGTATTCAGATGATCATGATTGTTGAGTTTAATTATCAAAATCGGGGGGGGGGGGGGGGAGGAGTTGGGCATAAGACTGAAGGTTTGTCTAGGGCGTCTACTACCTTGCCCCAGCCCTGAGGCGGGCCCTGTTCCTGGACCAGCCTGTGCTGGTAACGCTGCAGAGGCAACATGCTTAACCCCAGAAGAAGGAGAGGGACTCGGATCCATTGCACAACAGTGACACCTAATGGTCAATCTCAGGAGCACACACATCCAATTCTGAGCAATTTGTAATGCCAGGCTCAGACACAGCACTGTAGGAAAGCACTTAATTTGGATGAATTATAAAAATAGCACAATCATAAAATCTTCAAGCAGTGTAGCAGTGGTGTGGTTTCTAATAGCAGTATATAATGGAGATGACACTTTTCTATATGTTTTTTGGGATATAAGTGATGAATGTGAGTGATCTCAGCATTCGCAAATGGTACATGCCCACTCAGGGCCTTAATGTTGCCTCTTCACTAGAATAGTGTAGTTACTCACTTGTAGCAGGTGTTCTCCGTGGACAGCAAGAATAAGTCCTCACGTATGGGTAACGTCACGGACTGAGTCCTGCACAGGAATCCCCAGCTTCCAAGGGATGGCACCTGGGATGGTGGGAGGGTTGTGAGGACTTATTCCTGCTGTTCATGGAGAACTCCTACTACAGGTGAGTAACTACTCTTTCTCCGTGAACAAGCAGGAAATAAGTCCTCACATATAGGACTCCCAGGCTACAGGCTATCAGAAGCCGAGGAGAACAACAGCCCAACAGGGGCTATCAAACTGAAGAAACCAGAAAGAACAGTAGGGTAGTCCCACGAAAGACTCCTCTGATTCAGCATCCTCAGCAGACATCAACCTGAGGTTTTTTATTAGGTAGCCTGGATGGACAGAAGGGCCGGTGGGCAAGAGTTGACTCTAAGACCCAAAGAGATGCTGGAGCACAGCCTGGCCAAAGTTGCTGTCCCATTGGGAATCTCCATCCAGACAGTAATCAGTTGCAAAAGTATGGACCAAAGACCATGTAGCAGCCTTGCAGATTTCCTCTGTGCAAACAGTGGAGGTTGGCCATCATTGTAGCCATAGCACAGACACTGTGGGCCGTGACATGGCTTTCAAGGCTCAACCCAGCCTGGGAATATGCATGAGTGATGCAGTCAGCTAACCAAAGGAATAGCATGCGCTGTGAGACAGTGGTGCCCATCTTACTGGGATCAAAGGAAAACAAACAGCTGGGTGGACTGGCGGTGTGCCGTCATGTGCTTCAGGTAGAAGACTAGAGCCTGTTTGCAGTCCAAGGTATGCAACGCCACTTCACCGTGAAAAAGGTTGGTAAGACTATCAACTGGTTAAATTGGAATGCGGAGACCACCTTTGGCAGAAAACAAGGGTGAGTGCAAAGAACCACCACATTCTAGTAAAACTTGGTGTAAGATGGATGAGCCACCAAAGCCTGGAGCTCGCTGATGCTTTGATCCAACGTGACCGCCACCAGACAGAAGACCTTCCAGGTCAGGAATTTCAGGGGACACTCCAGTGGCTCGAAGGAGGCCCACATCAGCTGGGCGAGCACCACATTGAGATCCCAAGCCACCGTAGGAGGCTTGAGCAGAGGCTTTGAGAGGAGCAGGCCCCGCATGAAGCAAGCCACGAGAGGCTGGGCTGAAATGGGCTTCCTTCTAGAGCTGCGATGGTACGCCCCTATCGTGCTGAGATGAACGCTCACTGAATTGGACTTCAGGTCTGAGTCTGAGAGGTGCAGGAGGTACTTCAGCAGCTAGTCCATGGTGCAACAGAAGGGGTCCAGTGCTCTGCCCACACCAGGCAGCAAACTTCCACCACTTTAGCATGTAAGCCCTGTGTGTCAAGTCCTTGTGGGATGCCATAAGGGTGTTTGTAATGCCCTTGGGGAGACTGAGCTCTGAGGGGACTACCCACTCAGCATCCATGCCGTGAGGGCCAACAAGCAGACACTGGGGTACAGCAAGGTTCTACCCTCAGCAAAGCTGCAGCAGTAGTGGGAACCACAGCTGTCAAGGCCTATAAGGAGCAATGAGGATCATGCAGCTCCTGTTGGTCTGAAGCTTCAGGAAGGTTTTCGCCACAGTGGAATTGGGAGGTATGCATACAGTAGGCCTTCCTCCCCAGTGGAGGAGGAAGGCATTCAAGACCAGGTGGTTGCTGGCTGGTCTCTGGAAGCAGAACCAGGCCACCTGGGCATTGTGTGCCGTGGCAAAGAGTTCCATCTCAGGAGTATCCCATTCCTGAAAGATCCAGTTCACCACCATCCTGTTAAGGGTCCACTCGTGTGGCTGAATGACTCGGCTGAGCTGATCCACTATGCCATTGAGCTTGCCGGGCAGGCAAGTTGCTCCGAGTTCCATGCCATGGAGCAGTGTGAACCTCCACAACCGAACCGCCTTCTGGCAGAGGAGGTAGGACCCTGGTCCCCCTTGCTTGTTCATGTAGAACATAATCTGGTTGTCCATTTGGATTAGGACCACCTGATTGGCCAGGTACACTCAGAAAGTTCAGAGAGCATTGGCAATCACCCGAAGCTCAAGGAAGTTGATCTGGAGCTGGCTCTCCTGCTCAGTCCACAGGCCATCCAGGTGAGCCCCCCAACCGAGCTTGGCCATGTCCATTATGAGCGTCTTGCAGGGGACCACTGTCTGGAATGGGAAGTCTCGGAGCAGTTTCTCTGGCTCAAGCCATCAGTCAAGGGACCACACCAGAGGTGCAGTGACCACCACTATCCCGGAAGTGGCCTTTTGCCTGCTTCTATTGTGTGCTTAAGATCCATTAGGTCTGCCACATGAAGAGATGGGCCTGAGGAGTGACATGCACCGTGGCAGCCATATAGCCGAGAATCCACAACATTTCTCAGGCTGAAGTGCGGTGCTGATGCTGTTGCTGTGTACTGCATCCACCACCACCAGCTGCTGCACGCAGTCTTCTGGCAGAAAAGCCTGAGCCCGAACAGTATCGAGGAGGGCCCTGATGAACTCCAGCTGCTGTGTGGGCTGGAGATGAGACTTCAAGCAGCTGATCATGAAGCACAGTCGCTCAAGCACCTGGAGGAACTGGCTTGATGACTGGGTCAGCTAACAGAGCAGACTTCTTCCTGTGATAGGCTCCAGTGTGCGGGGTCCATGGGGTACTCCCCTGGGGAGTACAGAGGCAGCAACTGGACAAAGTGCAGTTGATATCTGCTCTACACCCAGGCATCCAAGGCGATGAGGATCCACCTGTGAGCAAAGTGGACAAGCCACCCCCCTACCTGAGGTGATATCCCGGCAGGCTATGGTCCCGAGGAACCCATCAAAATCCCACTCCCAGTTTGGGCTGCAGGGTGAGCTGAGCCTTCAGGATTTTCTCCCTCCAATGCTGGTGGAGGGCCTGGGCCAGCAGCTGGGCCAGGTAATACCAGCATGGGCACGGGTAGAATGCCTTCTTACCCTGATGTTTCTTCAGTGAGGGATCCGCGGTCTTCTTGGAGAGCCTAGAGAGGGTCGCATGCTTCTTCTCGAGCTCCTCCGCCTTTTCCTCCACCGGCTTCCTGAAGAGCTTCTTCCTCCAGCAGGGAACTGGCTATCTTGTCCTGGACCCACTATTCCAGGTCAGAGGACTGCAGCTCAGCCAACCATTGGGCAGCAATGCTTACCACCGGACTCGAAAACATTGTAGGTGACATGCACCATAAACTTGGAGTAGTCCTTGCCATGGCCCACCAAGGCCCAAAAGGCCTTGCAACAGTTCTCGGCAACAAGGGCTGCAAAGTCATCCAGGTCCAACATGACATCCTTGAGAAACATGCACATATAGGCCAGTACTCTGGTGAACAGCATGGAACCCTCATAGCATTTCCTCCTGAAGAAGTCCAGGGTGTGAGCCTTACAGCCTGGTGGCACTGAAGAGTGAATCTTGGAAGTCTTAATGTGCTTCAAGGCCAATTCAACTATGATGGAATTGTGTGGTAATTGAGGCTTCTCAAAACTCGGGGCCTTCTGGACTCTGTACAGGGATTTCCCACAGCCGCAACAGCAGCCATTTCAGGACATGGTGTACGGGAACTATCACTGCCTCCCTGAGGGCTGAGGGGTACTGGAGGAGCTCCAGCTCCTCTGCTCTCCATTCCTCCTCTGATTCCAGGGAGAAGGGCTGGCCATGTTCCTGACAAAGTCCTGGAAGGACATGCCCTGTGGAGGCATCTTAAGCCACTTGGGGGGAGGCAATGGGTTGGATGGGAGGTCAGGGGACCGGAGCCTCCTCAGTCTCCCATTCTGACTTAGATTCCGAGAGTAAGTCATAGCGTTGGGTCTCCTCCCCCCACCGGCTCAACGACAGGGGAGAGGGTGGACAGCGGTGGCTCCTGTGCTGTCCCTTATGAGGCCATTGATGCCCCTGGCCATTGGATTCCAACACACTGGACAGGGAGATCGCTATTGGAACCGGTGTTGATTCTGACCTCCCACCCAATGCACCTACCTCAGCGGACAGGGCAAGGGTCTCCAGGAAAGGCTGAATGGAGTGCGGTGATGACAACACCTGCACCTCAAAGTCTGTGTTTTGCAAGGCTAAAACCACCACCAAATGAGCTTTGAGGGTTCAGAGGCATTCCTCCAGAACCACCACCTGCTGCCGCTGTGGTCACCAGTATTGACACCTCAGGTGGGGACTCCATGATGATTGGTACATCGGAGACAAGCAGCTGCCCTCCTAGACAATGGGGGTCAACTCCTTCACTCTGGATGTTGATTCTTCCCTCCAGGGAAGCTTGACAAGCCATTCTCAGTCATCGCTCTGCACATTGCATCGAGAACGGTTGCGATGACAATGCACCTTAACTTTCTCCTGGTGTCTACCATTTGACATCGACAGGATCTCATCAGTCTCCTTTTGCCGTTCGGGGCCCCCTGGTTCCAACTAGGCACAGAGTTTCTGCCCCATGGATGCCTCAGATGAAACCTTGGAAGGTGTTGACGTGAAGGTCAGGGCCGAGAATGCTGAATCCCATGAGCTGAAGAGGGACTCCTATTTTTCCTGATCCTTCAGTCCCTGTCGCATCTTCTGCAGACACAGATTGCAGGCTGTGGACTAATGATCGGATCCAAGACATTGTAGGCACATATGTGGCAGTCGGTTGGAGCATTTTTTGAGGCCACTGGCTGGCTTAGACATGTTGAAAAATACCACTGCGGCCAAGTTAAACTCAATAGCTGCCGCAGGGAGGGAAATTTCAGAAAGGCGACAAAGGCTCCCAAAAATCATAGAAAACGGAAAACAAACAAAAAGAAAACCCTGTTGGTAGACTGACTGGGCCAACAACAGGTGACAAGAAAAGCAGAAAAAAAAAACGTCCCACGAGGGCCAAGAGAGAAGATTTTTTCCAGATGTAGGAACACACCTTATGGGCTCCATGGAAAAAAGACGACTAGAGAAGATGGCGCTGTAACAGGCAGGAAGGTAGGTGCACATGCGCGGTGTACCCCACAAAAGCTTCCTTTGGAAGCTGGGGAGTGTTTCCATGCGGGGCTCCATCGGTGACGTCACACCTTATTTCCTGCTTGTTCACGGAGAATGCTCAATCCTCACGCCTTTAGCGCCAGAGCAGTGAAGAGCGGCCCAGCAGCTGCGCCAGCCTTTGTTTTGATAAACAAGCCTCTTTCTGTTCTGTTTAGATTGGAATAATGAATTTTCGGCCCCACTTAAAAGCTATACAGGGCTGTCCATTGAAAAGATCATGTAACGCTAGAATAGACCAATGTTTTTGAAGGGCTGCTGCCACCTGGGGAGCCAAATTGGAAAACTGTAAAACACATACTTGTCGATTTTGACTCGCTCTTTTCTGTTGCTGCAGTAGTTAATCGCGGTTGGCATACAGAGCCTGCAAATATTCATGATGAATAACATGTACTGGGTATCCTCTCTGCGAAAGGCGGTGTCTCAATTGGCTGGCAAACTAGACAAATTCACAAAAATTGGCCAATAGGTAAAAAACTTATGAATGACTAGAATACAGCAAAAGGTTCTTACGATCCATGGGCTTAAGATATAATGTAGTTACTAATGTGGATCCATATTTCTCTATCTGCACATCCAAAAACTACAGTTTATCAAAGTGAGATGCATATGTAAACTTCAAATTGCTATTCAAAGAATTCAACCATATTACAAATACTGTTCTAGTGAGGTCCAGATAAAAAACACATCTATAAATCGGAACCAGACTAAAAGATGGAGTACTCGAATGCAAGTGTATAAGAATTTTTCTTCAAACACAAAGATTGGCAACACTAGAAGCCAACACTGTGCCCATCACAGTGCTGTGTATTTGCAGGTATCTAGTTAAGGTCAGTTCGGCCAAGGACATAAAAAAATAACGTAGTAACTCTACGAGAGGAGTCTCGAGTTTCCAAAACTTGTTGTACAAGGTCAAGTGCATCTCTTTGAGGCATGTTTGAATATAGGACTTCCAGGTCCAGAAACCCAACATTGCTCTCAGGAAAGTTTGAAATATGATGTATATGGTATAAAAAAGCAGCTGTGTCTTTAATATATGACCATAAGAACATAAGATATGCCATACTGGGTCAGAGCAAGGTCCATCAAGCCCAGTATCCTGTTTCCAACAGTGGCCAATCTAGGTCATACGTACCTAGCAGTTTCCCCAAAAGACACAGGTTCCACAATGCTTGTATTGGGTCAAGCAGTGGACCAAGCTAAAGAGACAGAAGGTTTCAGAAAAACATCCACAAACTTGAAAAGGGGTACTAATACAGAACCACATAGAGAAACAATGGACCGGCCTGGGGGCAACTGGAGAGATTTATGAATTTAAGGAACTAAATAAAAAACAAGAATGTGTGGATAAGGGTTCCTCAAAAAAAACTAGCTTCACCCTTGGTAACTATTGCCTGATCACAGGCTTGATCCACTAAGCTCTTTTACTTGCATACAGAGAACAATCTTGGATCTTTACGCCTGGGACAATGAAACCTAATGGAATCAATGATTATATTGAATGGAATTCTATTATTTCATCTTTTGTTTCCATCATTCTGCTTCAGTGATGTCATGGCATTGGTCATTGGATTCACTAGAGGCAGGTCTTGTCAGACAAATCTGATTGATTTCTTTGACTGGGTGACCAGGGAGTTGGACCGAGGGAGAGCCCTAGATGTGGTGTATTTAGATTTCAGTAAAACCTTTGACACTGTTCTTCACAGGCGACTTATAAACAAACTGAGCACCCTAAGGATGGACCCTAAAGTTACTGCTTGGGTTAGAAATTGGTTGGGTGGGAGGCGACAAAGAGTACAAGTAAATGGAGCTCACTCTGAGGAGAAGGATGTTACCAGTGGTGTGCCCCAGGGATCTGTCCTTGGTCCGATTCTTTTTAACATCTTTGTTAGTGATATAGCGGAAGGGCTGTCGGCTAAGGTTTGCCTTTGCAGATGATACCAAAATCTGCAATAGAGTAAACACCCAGGAAGGTGTAGATAACATGAGGAGGGATCTAGCTAAGCTTGAAGAATGGTCTAGAATCTGGCAGCTGGGATTTAATGTTAAAAAATGTAAGGTCATGCATTTGGGCTGCAGCAATCCAAGGGAGCAATATAGTATAGGGGGTGAAGTACTTTTGTCCACTAAAGAAGAGCGGGACCTGGGCGTGGTTGTGTCTGATGATCTTAAAGTAGCTAAACAGGTAGAAAAGGTGATGGCAAAAGCTAGAAGGATGCTTTGGTGCATACGGAGAGGAATGGCTAACAGAAAAAGGAGGTGATAGTGCCTCTGTATAAGTCTTTGGTGCGACCTCATTTGGAGTATAGTGTGCAATTCTGGAGACTGCACCTTCAAAAGAATATAAACAGGATGGAGTCAATACAGAAGGCGGCTATTAAAATGGTTAGTGGTCTTCATTATTCTGGAGATCACACCTTCAAAAGGATGTGAATAGGATGGAGTCGGTGCAGAGGGTGGCTACTAAAATGGTTAGTGGACTTCATTATAAAGCATATGAGGACAGACTTAAGGATCTTAATATGTACACCTTAGAGGAAAGGCGGGATAGAGGTGATATGATTGAGATGTTTAAATACCTCCGTGGCATAAATGTTCAGGGAGAGAGCCTCTTTCAATTGAAAGCAAGTTCTGCTACGAGGGGACATGGGATGAGGGTGGAGGGGGATAGATTCAGGAGTGATTTGCAGAAATATTTCTTTATGGAAAGAGTAGTGGATCCGTGGAATAGTCTCCCAGTGGAGACTGATGATCTTAAAGTAGCTAAACAGGTAGAAAAGGCGATGGCAAAAGCTAGAAGGATGCTTGGGTGCATACGCAGAGGAATGGCTAGCAGAAAAAAGGAGGTGATAGTGCCTCTGTATAAGTCTTTGGTGCGACCTCATTTGGAGTATAGTGTGCAATTCTGGAGACCGCACCTTCAAAAGGATGTGAATAGGATGGAGTCGGTGCAGAGGGTGGCTACTAAAATGATTAGTGGTCTTCATTATTAAGCATATGAAGACAGACTTAAGGATCTTCTCGAGGCGGGATAGAGGTGATATGATTGAGATGTTTAAATACCTCCGTGGCATAAATGTTCAGGGAGAGAGCCTCTTTCAATTGAAAGCAATTTCTGCTATGAGGGGCATGGGATGAGGGTGAAGGGAGATAGATTCAGGAGTGATATGCGGAAATATTTCTTTACGGAAAGAGTAGTGGATCCGTGGAATAGTCTCCCAGTGGAGGTGGTAGAGATGAGAACAGTAACTGAATTCAAAAAAGCATGGGACAAACCCAGAGGATCTCTAAAGGTGAAAAGCGGACTGTTGTAGTTGTTATGGAAGGACAGACTAGATAGGCCTTGTGGTCTTTTTCTGTCGTCATGTTTCTATGTTTCTATGTGACACTCCGATATGATTTAATGGTGTCTGTTCATCTTCGGAGCCCACAGCTGTTGTTGAAACCTGCTGCTTTGAATTTCGAACTTCTGTTGTGAACTCCATGTTTCTGCTGCTGAACCCCTGACGCGGATATCTGAAACCTGTGGGCAGTTCAGGTGCGATACTTGCAGTAGTGCTGTCGCTGTGAACTATTGGTAGGTACAAATTGCAATGTCTGATTCATTTATGCAGCAGTATTTGAATGTTTTTAACTTATATGCAAATATGTAAATGTAAAACACTATTGAGGTTCGCAAGTGGAATTGAAGTATATAAGCTCTGGTGTGACTGTCGATAGAACTGTGTGTACATGAACCCACACGGTTAGCAAAAGGTTTAGCTGCTCCTCAACAGAGTACAAGAGTGGCCTGTTTTTAATTATAAGAATAAGAAAAAGACAAATAATAATATGAAACTAAAAAAACGATGGTACCATGGTTTGGTGGCGACACATAGGTGTATTAAGAAACTGATGAGTGAAACTGGGGAGCAAGATTGCAAGGTGATATTGGCACCAGCCATGGCTGTATTCTGAGGGTTCGATACACCTTTTCACATGTTTTGCACATAGAGGTGCTCCCTTTGTGATTTGTGGGAGCAAGATATTGTGTTGATTACAGAAGAGAAGGATGTTTTGTGGACTTGTTGTCATTTTCTGTTAAACCTGTTGAATAAATACATTTTCCTCCTTGATTAAGGATTTTGATTGTTAAAAATAAATAAAGGCAGGCAAAATGGGCAATCTGTGTACCATCCACAGCCCAGGGATACAGAAGGTTTGGCCATAAGACTTGGCAGAGAAATAGAAACATGAACCAGGAGCAGAATTTAGGGAAATGGGAGGCCAAACCTCTCCTTCCCCTCAGTGACCATACCCACGGGTCTAGGAAAGCCAAAGCAGTGGGGGGCAGGGGTGGGGAGGGAAGGAGGCTGTAGTAGAGAGAGAGTAGAATCAGTGAGCTATAGATCTGTAGAGATTTTGTGCTTTGTGACAGAATGGAGGGGAGCCTCTGAGAGTGACGGCTAGGCCAGACCCGAGCAGAACGGCCAGCAGCCAGTAAATGGAAGTCTGAAAGCTAATGACCCAGGAAGAAACGTATGAGCTAAAGACAAGCTACCCTTCCAGAGACCTGAATACAAAGGGACTCTCAGAAAGAGCTACCTTTCTAATGCCGAGTTCACTACAGTAGGCCGAGGTTGTCAGGCTAAAGAATTGTACATAATCCAGTTTATACGGATGAGTCCTTTTCTGCCCCTCCACATAGCTAGAAATAAAATCATTCAAGAAACATCTAAGCTATGGAGAGATCATAGTGGTAGGTGTCCTCTGTGTGTCACATGCCAAAATTCAGGGGGCAAATAAAGAATCCTACAACAAGCTCCCTAATGCTGTGGCCGTTTAGATTACCACAAAGCTTTATGGTAAAACGTGGGAGGGGGCTGGGGTCTTGGATTAGGTAATATTTATTTATTTATTTATTTAGCTGTATTTATATCCCGCTTTTCACCGGGTCAAAGCGGTCAATTGGGAGATACATTTAACATGAGGGGATATGAGACACATACGCTAATACTTACAGGGAACATGGGCAATGGAGGGTTAAGTGGCTTGCCCAAGACCACAAGGAGTGCCTATAGGACTAGAAATCCCAGTCCCTCCGGCCTGAGATTGCTGTCCCCAGGTGGGACTTGAACCCCCGGCCCTCCAGCCTGAAGTATCTTGTCCTAACCACTAGACCACTTGCTTGTTAATATCGAAGAGGAAGGAGGCAGTTCCTGGAATAGCCGCCTACCAGTGGAGGCGGTGGAGATCATGGGTGGGACTGTGGGACACTTAAAGGCAGTAGTAGGAGCAGGGTTGAGAGGCTGGCTAAAGGACTGGAGAAAAGCTGATCTTTGCATTACAAAAAAAGATATAACCAAATTAGAAAAGGTACTGAGAAAGGTGACCAAAATGACAAAAGGGATGGAGCAATGCCCCTATCAAGAAAGACTAAAAGGTTCGGGCTCTTCAGCCTGGCGAAGAGATGGCTGAGGGGAGATACGACCGAGGTCTATAAAATCCTGAGTGATATGGAGCAGGTAAAACTGAATCAATTTGTCTACTTGTTCAAAAAGTGCAAAGACTAGGGGGCATGCAATGAAGTTAGTAAGTTGTACATGTAAAACACATATGGCAAAATATTTTTTCTGGCAACAAGTGTGGTGACAGCAGCTAGTGTAGCTGGGTTTATAAAAGTTCCTGGAGGAAAAGTCCATAAGCTGTTATTGACGTAGACTTGGTGAATGCTATTGCTGATCTCTGGGGGATCTGGCTGCTTCTGGGACTATACCAGTTACTTGTGACCCAGACTGGCCACTGCTGGGAACGGGATACTGAGCTTGATGAATTTTTGGTCTGACCTAGCATGGCAATATAGAGAACCAGAAAGGAAGGTGGTGGATGGATCATTTTGTCCTTATCTACCATCATTTACTCTGCCCCTTTGCTCGTATGTGATTATTCACCTCTGATAAGAGAGAGATCATAGGGAAATCTGGAGACATCTGCCAGGATCCTGTGAGCACAAAGCTCCTAATCTAAGGAATTCTTTCAGGGGCCGAGTCCGAGTCGCCATCCATTTGGTAATAACAAACGCGGATATAGCATGTGACTGATAAACAGAAAAGAAATCTAGCTATACAGGGCCACTATCCCACCCGTAACCAGGCTTGTACCAGGCACCAGCGAAAAAGATCCTGCAAGCTTTAGGAGAAGAGACTGAAATCCAGATGGCCCTCTACAAAATAGGAAGAGTCTATCCTCTCCCACACCTCTTTCCTGATGTGTCTTCAGGTCGACTCTTAGGTGCTTTAAGTAATGCGGACCTCACTGTAGATTATTCTAGCGGGACATAGTGTACGCCTTTAGACTCCTGAAGGCTAGTGTTTGGTCTAATGCAACAATGATATAGCTCAGAGTCAAAACAGGGTCATCTCCTCAGTTAACCTTTCCTGCCAGGACCCCAAAGGAAAGAGCGCAGCTGAACTGCACATTCACAGGGCCCTCTCTTGTTTTGAATTGCCAAACATCTGGATCACACATTGGTGCTTTGGATAAAGAGAAAGCCATCCATCAGGAGAGACCACCGGTAGGTCTGTTAATGGGTTTTGATCTACAGAAACCAACTTTAAAGAACAATTGGTGATGCCAACCCTAGCACTCTCCGGACGCATGGAAAGAGTTTGCTCAATATTGGGAGTTCTGGGGCCACTCTTTTCACTACAGAGCTGGCACCTATGTCCAGAGATTAGAGTAGGAGAACCCAGGGAGGCTGGCGTTTAAGTTTCACTGATGCTCCTGATGATTTTGTCAAGTCACTTAACCGTCAGGTACAAAATTTAATTATAAGCACTCTGGGGCAAGGATATAAGGAAATGTATAAAGGTGCCTGGCCTTTTTACTACTACTGTAAAGGCGTGAGCTAAATCCAAATAAATCATCAAAAGAGATCCCAAGGCCTAAATAATCCTGCCGCTTAAACACTTCAAGATGCGCATTCATCTGATCATAAACGGTTAAGGTCGTTTCTCTTTGTACTCACTGGCGCCCTCTCCCGGTCGGGGATTGAGACTGCATGCAGAGACTCAGACTGGGACAGAGAGCTGCGCCCCCGCTGGCCGTACCGCGTCCCTGCACTCAGGGGCTCCCGACTCACTGAACTGCTGCGCGGCGCCTGGTTTCCATTTCCAGCCCAAGGCAAAGTGCGTTTTGTCGGCTCTCTCTGTTGGATAGCAAAGGTGCCAAAGAAAGAATTCCCTGGGGCGGCTTCGGAGCCCGATCAGCTCAGCTCAGCTGTAGAAAATACTGGATGAACCGGTTTCTGAAGCTGAGGGGGGCAAAGCAAGAAGGCGACTGGGCATCGAAGCTGTTTGCTTGCAAGAGACCTGTTAATGTTCAATCGATTAACTCCAAAAGGGAGGCTGCCTGGCTTTTCTGTGCCCTCCGCCCTCGTATTTAAACCAAGAGGTTCCCCCCGCATAACTCGAGCCTCTGTTTGCAGAACCTGCCCAGAGCTGTAAAACGCAAAGCCGGAGGGGAGAGTTTGCGCTTTGCTCCAAGGCGTCTTGTTTGCTTTGCGCCTTACGTGTTAGGACCTCAGACGATCGCCTGCAGCGCTTTGAGATCCTGTCTAGTGTCTCCCCCCACCCCATCTGACATTTCTCGTCTGCTTCCGAGCTCACAAACCACTAGGATTCCAGTTAAACTTGATTTTGACATATTATCCTGCCGACAATACATTTAAGAATAACTCACAAATTAGAGGGTGGAAACATTTGACCTCCATTTTTTTCGACTAACGTAGCCTGGTTTCCTTCCTGGTCCACTTGGACAAGCAGCGCCAAAATTCAACCTTTCTGGTCTGCTTTATTTAAAGAGCTTATTGTGAGTCACGCAGGGCCGACCCCAGTGGTTCTGCTATCCTAGGCAGACCCTCCATGCCACTCTCCAAAGATTGTACTGCTGCCCAGCCCGCCATGCCACCCCTTCCTCCTGGCATCCATCCTCTCACCTAGGGGGAGAGGGACAGCACAGCAATTGAGTTTTAAAGTGCCCATGCTAGCGCACTCATGACTTACTGCTTCTGCCCCCCTCTGATGCCACTTCCTGTTGGAGGATGCAGCCGAGGCATCACCATGCCGCCCCCTCCCCTAGGTGAGAAGATGGATGCCAGGAGGGGGGATGGCATGGCAGGTCAGGCTGTGATGAACTGCCGCTTTGCTGGGAGGAGGAGGGCTGATGCCCCTCACTGGGATCTGGTTTGCCTAGTGGATGGGCCGGCCCTGGAAGCAGGGGGCTGTGGCCACCGCTTGAAATGACGGAAAAGAGAGAAAAGCTGCATGCTAGGGCCGGCCTCAGAGTTCACCAGATTATCCCCAGCCCAGGGGCGTTGGAACAGGGTGGGCCACATGGGCCCTGGCAGATAGCAGCTGTGATCCTCACGGGTAGATATGAGTCTTTGCTGTGATTGCGGTGGCCTTCCTCTCTTGCATGTAGGGATCCGATCTCCTGTGGGCAGACAGGGGCCTGCCACAATCGCAGCCATTCCCTTCCCTTCTTCCCGCTGGAGATGAGATCCCTGCAGGTGGACAGGAAGGGAAGACTGTGGGGGCTAGGCAGTGGAGCTGGGGGTGCAGTTGGGGTAGAACTTGGCACCTCCAATCTGAGAGGCATTCCACAGCCTCCTGAACTGGCTTATGGCTCACTTGACCAATGCCATCAGAAGAATGGCCAGGCAATCCCAGGAGAAGACCACAGGGGAAAATGAATCAAGAAGGGAAACAGAAGATTTTTTTAACAATGAAAATAATGGGCTCAAACAGGTGCTGTAGAGAAAAATGGATGTCAACACCCTACAAATAGGGAAGAAAGTGGTGAGTCCATAACAGGAGCGTCTACTTCACCCACACCTAAAGCACTATGTGTGTGGTCTTCCAATTAACTCTCTGGTGGGCCCAAGGCAAACAAGTGCTTCGGGTCACCATCATAGGATACATACATTTCAAAGCTTCCACCAACAGGCCCCTGCATTTGGTTCTGACTGCAGAGGAGAACCAGCAAAGCTAAGAAACGCAGCTCCCGGACTCCTCCTGCCAACTGACAGTGCACAACCCCTGCGGGCAGTGTGGCATCCCCCACTATTCTTTCTGCCAGCAGCTGACTAACCAGAGACACTGAATTAACAGGTCTGAGTTTGCCAGTGCCTCAATCCTGCCCTGCTTAAATCTCCAGTAAGCCTGGGGATCAAGGCTGAACGGTAGGATTCTCACTGAAGAGCCTCGCCCTCGACACAGTGTCAGAATGAGATATGGGAGCCTGGAGCACAACAACCTGGTTAATCACTGGCGATAATTACAGGGAAAGAGCAACTCCTCTCCTGTGTAACCTTCAGGGGCTCTGTAACAAGTGCAGTGGAAGCAGTGTGGGGCAATAACATCACGTCCTTGTCACCTGGTCCATCCCCCTTCCTTCAACTCTTTCTTCATGCCCCATATTCAAAGAGACCTCACTGTAACTGGAATTATCAAAGGCCGCCATTTATTTGGTTGAATGAACCTAAGTGTTAACACTAAGCATTAACATTCCCCCAGCAACGAGCCCTCCAATCCCCTGGCATCTGGGCAAGCTCCTACCACAACCACAGCAGTAGCTGCCTTCAATCACCATGGTTTCCGATGCCTTCCAATGGTCGCCTGCCAAGCAAATTGTTCCTCCCCATGCATGCTATAGCTCCCCCAGTGTGCTGTTTGCAACAAGGTGAATCCTCACCTCCCCCACCCCTTAGTGTGTCTATCACCCCAGGCAATGTCTCACGGCATGTACCCATTCCTTAACAACATAAACTCTTATGCTTGGGGTTCTGCCACCCTGAAAGGACCACCACCAAAACGTACTACGGCCTTACCCAGTCCCACATTCCCTCCAGGGTCTCTTAAAGAGTGTTACAGAACAAATGGATCCCAGTATCTGAAAGATGTCCTACATCTGCCCTATGGAACCCTACGAACTCTTCTTTGGCCCAATCATGACAAATTCTGTGATGATATCCGTTATCACCCAGATACAAACGTCGATTGTAAGGCCTCTGGCAATAAGGAAATACCTACTGTTCCTGAATGTAACTCACCTTGACATACGCCTGGAAAAGGTATGAGCTAAATTTACTCATCTGCTTATTATTCTTATGCACGTTCTTCTTTCAAAGTGATTCTCGTTTGAACTTGGGTCTCATAATAATGTCTGGCCATCCCCACATGGAGGCCAATTCAGTGATGTGGGTCCCTGGGCCAAGGCCCAGGGATGCACCCGATTCAGCTCCTGCAGGGGCTAGACAGCCCCACGGGAGCAGAATCGTGGCATAAGGCCGGGATGTCCAGGACATGCCCCAATTCAGGCACCTCAGACGTCCTGACACTTATCCAGCTAGCCCAACCAGGTTCTTGCATGGAGCCGTGGTGTCATGGCGTCATGTTGCCATGGCACCATGGTTACATGCAAGAGCCGGCAGACCCCAAAAAAATGTTTCCCTGCAGTCTAACCCCTGATTAGGCCTGCCGTGGGCAGGGTCGGGCTGCAGGGTACCCCCTGCGTCCCCTCACCTCGCTTTGCAGGCCTGGGTCTTCAATCTTCCTCCATCCAGAGGGACTTATTCCACCTCTGAGGTGGAATAATGGCCAACCGTGGACATACAGGGCAGACCTCGGAATTGGCCGTGTACAACTGGGGTCAGGTTGCCACCCACTGCCCTTGCTCCACCTCCAGCCCTCCCCGTCCCGCCCACAAACAGAACTCCCCGCACATCTTGCCATGTCCAGACCTGCTAAACGCTGCTCAGAATCTACCCCTTAGTGTCTGGGCAGAACCCCCTCAACTCACTCAAGTCTTTTCTCACTACTACTGAAAATTCTTGCCTGTTCTTTTCCCCAAATCATTTCCTCCCCTGGGGCACTTCACATGTTCAGCAGTTGTCTGATCAGCCCTCGAGTTCTCAGATTCCCAGTCAATGGACCATTATTCCTGTTTGTGCCAACCCCGGGTGTGAACTAGAAGGCTGGGTAAGCACTCTGTCATGTACTTAGTGTATACCGGAGTGGTCCAGGACCCCGGCACATCTCCTCCTGCCAATGGCCTGCTCTGTAACATAAAATAAGAAGATTAAGCGCTCCCAGTCTCATATAGCCTGCAAAAGCTCAGGATTTCCACCTGCCTTACCTTTGAATCTCTCATTTCCCCGTTCTTGTCACCAACACACTTATTGTGACACCAATCCTGCCAAGAAGTCTTTCATGTTTGCCACCCAACAAACGATCCCTTTATTCTGTGCCAGACTACTGCATGCCTCCAGCCTTTCTTATGTGTTTTTGATTTATGGATCATTAAGTGCACTGCCCCCCCCCCCCAACCACTTCGACATGCTGTGCTAGCAACCTTCATGAAGCAACCTATCTTTTGACCCTGCCACCAACTCTTCACCCTTAATTCCTCAAAGAAAGAAAAAAAAAAAAACCCTGATTTGAACAATCGTGCCTGATATCCAGACAAACACATTTCTGGTAACCAGGTTACCAGCTCCTTTAAGACTTCATAGGTGATTGGAAGCCTTCCATCAGCCCACTGCCCCCTCCCCCACCCATCCTCCCAAGATCCTTTGAACCACAGATTCTGACAATGGATTACTCCAGCCATTCAGTTTCATAAAGAATGAGAAACCGGCCACTTGGGTCCTCACCGTGGATATGACTATCTCCTCCTCCTTTGCATTTAGGATGCATTGAATTCACAGGACCGCTCCTCCACTCCTGTAGTCCTAGGAATGTGGAAATTACTCCCCTTGCCTCTGACATACGATGTCCATGTTACAGCATCAGCGATGGTCTAATACCTTCTGCTTGATTTCCCCAGGAGCCCAAAGTTGCTCTGGGGTCGCCATTCCCTCCTTGTCTGCACATGGGGCCAATCTTTGAAATGTATCCCACTTTCAACAAGAAAGAGAATCCGCAGTTGAATTCTCGATTCCTCAAACATGCTGAGCCCTTGCTGAAATGTTAAGCCTCACACACAGCAGAAAAAACACTCTCAATAACTCTAAAATCCTCAAGCATTTCACTCTTTGCTTGTTTATGACTTCCACTATGCCCTGATTATCACACCAAACAACTATTTTTTGTTTCACAGTGGATACCCCTCGCTGTTAAGGCGGCAGCGATTGGGAATAACTCCAAAAAAGTCACATTTTTTGGCTAACCCTTCTCTACTCTTTGCTTCGGCCATCTGGCAGTGCAATAGGAACCTTGACAAAATGCCCCAAAACTGACTGCTCCCACTGCATCCGTAAATATCTCCACCTCCCTATTTGATGCCGCATCCTCTTGTCGTAGTGAAACACTGTTAACTGCAGATGCTGATAATCCTCTAATGAATGTCTTCACCTTTACTGAAGAAACTCACAGATCCCATTAACGACTGTGTAAGCCTAAGTGTGGCCTTCCTCGTCCTCGTTGCAGTCACCCTTTTCATCATCACTGCAGCTTCCACTCAGGAATCCTTGCGGCCACATTATGCACATTGATTTTGATGCCTAAGAAGGCAATAACATGCACAGGACCCTCTGTATTCCCAGGCACTGCTGATATGCCTGTACTCCTTGTGCTGGCCCGAAAAAACCTCTTCAGCAGCCTTTGGCATGCTTCGATTCCATGCTTGTGATGCATACAAAAAATCAACTAAATATTGTACCTTTATGTCAATGCCTGTACTCCGTACCATCATGCAATATATGAATGTACTAAAGAGTTCAAAGTACTCACAGGATATGAAGAACTCCAAGGGAGAACACCGGTCAAAGAAATACTGACTTCTGACAGAAAATTCCAACAAATGGAAGCAGTCCGGGTGGACTGCGAGACATCTAAAAGCTGATTCTGTGTCTGTTTTGGTCAATCATGCTCCTTGTCCCACCTTTCGTTCTGACCACAAATTCTTTGGACCAAATTCATTAACTGATTTAGCTGCTGGTGCCGCTAAGTTCAGAATAAACTGGTACTTGCCGGACTCTTTCTTTGGTATCACCGCCAAAGGGATCAAGTTCTTGCGCTCAAATGGTGGGTTTATGTTTACGTTTATCTTTATGAAAATTTTGATATACCGCCTTAGACATGGGTATGCATCAAAGCAGTTTACAATATAATACATCATTGGAAGGAAAGGAACGCTAACATATCATAGAAAAGTAATAGAGACAAAGGCAAGACACTGCCACACCAGAAACCAAAACCAAGAAGCCTGCAATTACTGTCCCTGTTAGTCCGGGAAAGCTTTTTCAAAGACGTAGGGGTCCGATTTTTGAAAGGCATTTACATGGTTTACAGCACAGACAGTTAGTGCCATTGAATATCTCCTTCTCTCTCCCCTACGTGCCCCAATGCTATCCGGTTAGCATTGGGGTGTGTCAGGGGCACTCTGGGATGGAGCAGAGGTGGCGGCAAATGATAACTGGGCAGCAGCAATATTGCATGTTGTCTGGTTAGTAATCTGTGCCGAAAAGATAGGCAAGGAAAACTCTATATTTAAGGCACAGGAGCTAACCGGGCAGCATACAGTGTCACTGCTGCCTGGTTAGCTTTGGTAGCTTCTGGTGTGCACGGAAATCCCCGGATATTCAATGCCGTCACTGCGGCATGGAATATCTGGGGTTAGGGGTAAGCAGGCAGGGTTATGTGCTGTAGCAGCGCATAGCCTGCCCTGAGGAATATTGAGCCCATGTTTTTTAATTTTGTGAAAGACGATTCAGACTGAATATAGTCGGGGAGTGAATTCCATAAATGTGGTGCCAGAAAGTAAAAGACTGATCTGCGAGTAGATTCGAGGTAAGTAACAGAAGGCGACGGAAGAACCAAGCGACAAATGGACCCACTACTCTCCCTAATTCAATTTTGCCTTCAAACTTCTTTTCAACTACTAAAACCAACCTGACAGCAGATTTAAAACCCTCCCTCCCGACCCACTATATGGAATCTTAAATCGCCGAATGTAATCCTCCCAGAACCCTGTGATTAGGGCAGTCCTCCTTCATCTCTATCTTTATGAG
This sequence comes from Ichthyophis bannanicus, assembly GCA_033557465.1. Taxonomy (NCBI): domain Eukaryota; kingdom Metazoa; phylum Chordata; class Amphibia; order Gymnophiona; family Ichthyophiidae; genus Ichthyophis; species Ichthyophis bannanicus. Next base: position 919,154,505 of record CM066035.1, on the reverse strand, counting down.
CAAAGGGGGCTTTTTCTAACCCCTCTCCTTACAATCTCCACAGCTCTGTTGTTAAGTGCCGTCGAGTCGGAGTCGACTCATGGCGACCCTCTGGATAGCTATCCTAAATTGTGTTTGGTCTTCAGTCAGGCGGCTCATTGTTGACAGACTGGTACCCGTAGCTGCTGTTATTGTATTGATCCATCTCATTGCTGGCCTTCCTCTTTTGCGTTGACCTTCTATCTTGCCAAGTATGATGTCTTTCTCTAATGATCTCTCTCTTCGCATGATGTGTCCAAAGTATGAAAGTCGAAGTCTTGTCATCTGAGCTTCTAAAGAAAGCTTAGGTTTGATCTCCTCTAGTACCGACTGGTTTGTTCTTCGGGCAGTCCATGGTATACACAGTATTCGCCACCAGCACCATAATTCAAAGGCATCAATTTTCTTCCTGTCTGTCTTTTTCACTGTCCAGCTTTCACATCCATATGATGTTATTGAAAATACCATGGCTTGAACAAGTCGAATCTTTGTATGGAGAGACATCTCTGCTCTTGAAAATCGTATCTAGGTCTTTCATAGCCTTTCTGCCAAGAGCAATGCGTCGTCTGATTTCTTGACTGCTTGTTGCTTCTTTATTGATAGTTGATCCAAGTAGGTTAAAGTTGTTCACGATTTCAATTTCTTCTCCTTCAACGATGAACCTGTTGATTATGCCAGTTGTCATGATCTTTGTCTTCTTTACATTAAGGTGCAGGCCCATTTTGAGACTATGTTCTTTGATTGTGAGAAGCAAATGTTTCAGATCATCTTCACTTTCAGCCAGTAATGTGGTATCATCAGCATAGACAAGATTGTTGATGAGTCTTCCACCAATCTTCACACCTCTGTTGTCTTCATACAATCCTGCTTCTCTGATGATTTGTTCTGCATATAAATTAAACAGGTAGGGGGAAAATATGCAGCCTTGTCTTACACCTTTGCTTATTTTAAACCATTCTGTTTCTCCTTGTTCAGTTCGAACTGCTGCTTCTTGATCAATGTACAGATTGTGCAAGAGTACGATCAGGTGTTCTGGTATACCCATGCTTCTTAACCTTTGAGAGGCCGCTCATAGAAGCAATTGCTTCTAATACTTAATTGTTATGTATTTAATACACTACATGTAAATATGTCAAATATAAATTTTCAGCTAATTTGGATATGTACTTCCTAGGAAAAAGCATGTTCCATTTGTGGAACATTGGCCCCTCCAAGCGTCATTTTTTCAAAACTTTTAATTGCTTTTTTTATTGAATATCGTAAACTGGAAACAAACAAGTACTTCAATTAAGCAATTTTTAAAAGTAATTAGACACAAACGGAGATGACTGTACAGAATAAAGCTTGAAGGGAAAATTTCAGCGAGAGTGAAAATCCGGAAAACACTTCTCGTGCAGGCGCTTGCCACAAAACTGGCACCATTTTTTTGTATTCTTCGAGCAGATAATGCAATGACCTTAGCTTGTAGAAGACAAATAGTGACTGGTGTTAGCTGAAGCTGTAATAGCAGAGGGAATCGAAGCTGTTGGGCCACCTTTTTGAGAACGATAGCCCTCGAGTCCAACTTTCATAGCCACCAAAGCAACCTCGCGGCGGAAATCCAAGTGACTCAGGGCTTGTTTGCCCAAAAGATGACATTGCAAACGCCAGGCAGCAACAACGGCCATATTTAGACCATTGGCAAACAAATTCCACCACCATTTTTTGCTTCGTAATTTAGGACGGTAGCTACCTAGCAAACGATCTAACAAGTCGACACCACCCATACTTTGGTTATAAGCTCCAATCAATTTTGGCTGCTTGATAATGATTTTTTGCTTTTGTTTGACAGAATATTGATTGGCATTTTGAAGAGGTTTTTGCTGCATCCAATTTGACATGACTGTAACCACACTGTTGTCATTCCAACGGACACACACCACATTACCATCACCACGGTAATCATATTCGCCACGAGGCTTTTTGGCAAGCTCCTTTGAAGAAACCAAGGGGCACTTGCTGGTACGGTTTTCATGAACAGTTCCAACAGCACGAAAGCCTTTTGTTTTCAGATCAATTATGAGATCATATGAAGTGAAATAGTTGTCAAAAAACAAGCTGTGATGATTTGGATTTTCAACAACTGATATCAAATCAAGAACAACTCTAGTGCCAAGTGGAACATTGTACTGAGGACCATCTTTTTCCTTGGCACCAGTGCAAATTTGCATCGAAAATGGATACCCAGCAGGGCAGCACAACATCCACACTTTGTAACTGAATCGAATTGGCTTACCTCGAATAAACATCTTGCAACTGTGGTGCCCGTAATATGGCACCATTGATTCATCAGTACTCAAGTTTTCACTGAACACTCCACCGACTTTCACAAACTGTGCTGTGAGGTGATCGTAAAATGGCTCAATTTTTGCTACTTTTCCAGGTTGCAAATTGAGATTATCAACAATGTGGAAGTAAGTTTTCAAATCCTGGAAACGTTTGCGACTCATTATCTTTGGGACAATATTATTGCTCAAATCCTCGGCGGTCGACCAATAGTGACTTTCTTTGGGCAACTGGTGGTATCCACTGAGGAGCAAAATGCCAAAAAAACGAATCAACTCGTCCCCATTTGTATCAATATTTGCCAATTTCTGCTGAGCATAAATATTGGTCATACTGGCAAGATGATCAACGTAATCATCACCAAAAATTTGCATAAAGAGGTCAAAGGGAGATTTATCAATCAAATCAGTGCGAAGATCGGCTAATTTTTCGGGAGATGCTTCTGGCATTGGAGTAAAAAAGTCATCCCTCTTCATCCATTTTGGGGTTGATTTTATCCACTTACGCTTTTTTGCTGGTTGAGCTGACTGATAATTAGATAAGAGCTCACTGTCACTGTCACTTTCTACCAGTTGATCACTTCCCTCGGATTCCACATTAGCAACTTTTTGAATATCCAGATCTAATTCACCACACACTTTGCCAGGCTCAATAGATTCCAAAATTTCTTCATCAATTTCTTCAATGTCTGAAGCAGCCATTTCATCATTAGGTGGCAAAATCAAAATGTCGGCTTCTTCTACATCTGAATCTTCCGCAATGAGTGTTACTGCTTCTTGAAGCATCAGGCAATGGTATTTAGGCATTATAACTATATAGAATTAGTTGAATAACAATCCTGCAAAAAATATGGCAGAAATTGTAAAATGAAAAAAAATGACACCCGGAAGTCCCAACGTTCCACAAGTGGAACACACGGAAAGAAGTAATCACAAAAACATGAATAGGTTACCGACATGCATAAAACCTGACCAACACACTCATAAAACATTCCAGAGTATGAATCTCACCCTAATGAGACAGACGGACATGTGAGAACAAAATTGTAGAGGGATATATTACATAAACCATAAAGTGCCAACTTTGGTCTACTTTGGCATACTGTAGAAGGGGGTAAATCGTCAATTGGAAAAAAAAAATTTTATTGCTCAAGAGGGTCAATGTCTATAAACTCATTGACAAAGTTTCATCTAATTTGCTTGAAAATTGATAAAGCTATATCATTGCAAAAATATGTTCCACATATGGAACGTTGGCGCCTAAAAGGTTAATGTGGCCCAGGGTTTCTCATGGTTTACACAGTCAAAAGTTTAAATAAAGCACAAATAGATATCCTTTTGGTATTTTTTAGTCTTTTCAAGGATCCATCTCATATCCGTAATGATGTCTCTCGTTCCTCGCCCTTCCCTGAACCCTGCTTGCACTTCAGGTAGTTCTTCTTCCAGGTATGGTTGTAGTCTCTTTTGAATAATCTTCAGTAGAATCTTGCTGGCATGTGGGATTAGAGCGATTGTGAGATAATTTCCACAGTGAGTTGGATCACCTTTCTTTAGTATTGGTATAAACACAGATCTTTTCCAGTCAGTTGGTCATGATGTTGTCTTCCATATTTCTTGGCAGAGCCTTGTAAGTACGGTAACAGCTGCATCAGATTGCTGTAATACTTCTATGGGAATGCTATCAATGCCTGGTGCTTTGTTCTTTGATAAGGCTTTCAATGCTGCTTCAACTTCTTCTTTCATCACCAATGGTTCCCGATCATAAGGTACAGATTGAAACAGCTGTTGGTCCACTTGATATTTATCATATTAAAACTCTGTATATTCCTTCCACCTTTTCTTGATCTTCTCAGCATCATTCAACATAGAACCTTGAGCATCTTGTAATATTCCAATTCGAGGCTGGAACTTTTTCTTTAACTCTCGTAGCTTTAGGAAAGCCGATCTTGTTCTTCCTCTAATAGTTTCTGCTTCTATTTCCTTGCAAGTGTCATTGTAGTACTTTTCCTTGTCCTGTCTTGCTGCACATTGGAAATCTCTGTTGAGTTCTGCGACTGTCTTTCTTTCTCCTCTGGCTTTAGCTTCTCTGCGTTTCTGGGCAATTTTCAGAGTTTCTTCTGTCATCCATTTTGGCCGTTTTTGCTTTTTCACCTTTTGTAGAGACTTCTTGCTTTCTCCCAACACAACCTTCTTGATGTCATTCCATAACTCTTCCGGAGCTCTGTCATTTGTATCTAAAGCAGCAAATCAATTTTGCAGGCAGTCTTTAAATTCCAGTGGTATATTCTCAAGGTCATATTTTGCTGCATTCATGAGTGGTTTGCTCTTTTTCAACTGTAGCACGAGTTTGCATACTAGTAGTTGATGATCTGTACCACAGTCAGCTCCAGGTTTTGTCTTTGTTGATGTTACAGAGCTTTTCTATTGTTGACTTCCACAGATGTAGTCAATTTGATTTTTATACAATCCATTGGGTGAAGTCCATGTGTGCAGTCACCGCTTGTGTTGTTGGAAGAAGGTGTGTGAGATGAATAGATCGTTGGTCTTGCAGAATTCTATCAGTCTTTCTCCAGTTCATATTTTCCAGTCATTTTGTCTTCTTCTTTGTTGCCAACATTTGCGTTCCAGTCACCTATGACTATCAGGATATCCTGTTTGCGTGTTCTGTCATTCTCAGCTTGTTCATAGAACTCATCAATTTCATTCTCTTCTGCAGCTGTTGGATAGCGTAGAGCTCCACAGCTCTACACTATCCTTTTATAGGACATTTATTTGCTGCAGGTGCCTATTTGATCTCAACTGCCCCTTTTGCAGTTTCCTCTCTCTGTAAGCCTCAAAATAAATGCCCCTGCCTGCCTGCCGTTGTGCCACTCATCGCTGGGTCATCTAAGTTAGCCACAGACTGATATCCTGCAAGTCCCAGTACATGAAGTGATTCTCTACCATTCTCTATCTAAAGCACTCACTATGATTACGCCACACCCACCTTTCATAGTACTTGTGGGCTCCCGTTATGCTATCTGCATCTGCCAGGATTGCCGCATACCGTGAAGTGCCCAACTACCTTGGCCAGCCTTAAAAAGCAACTCCCTCAATTATTTAGGATGCTTCTCCTCTCAAGCTCTTAACCCTTCTTTTTCTCCTTTCTTGTCCTTTCTGCTCTCCCTTCTCCGTTCCAGTGGTTTAACTATATCTCTATAGTTCCTCTTATTTATTTTTCTCATCCATGACCTGGGCACTTCTTCCTGTAGCTCCATTAATGTGGCTAGGTCTGGATGTCCCACACCATATCTTGGGCTCACTCATTCCCCTCTGTGTCTCGCCTCTCGTCATGGATGATGTGCTACCAGAACTAGAAGAAGATTGATGAACTGTCCCTCCTCTTCCTCTTTTTCTTAGCTTTTTTTGTCATTCCCCCCTTTGTCCTTTGCCATTTCACTGCCTGGTCCTTCTCCTGCCTCCCACACTCCACTTCTTCCTTGTTCCCCTACTCCTCCTCTGGCTTTTCTCTCATCTCTCTGCTGTTCTTCTGTCCATGCTCTATTTCTCCACCCTCCCAGTGTGGATGTTTCTCGCTCTGTTCCTTCGCGCTGTGCTGCATCTGCAAAAGAGGTACCTGCTTCCTCTCCACCCGAGCCCCAAGGGGCAGGGATTCCATGCCAACCACTCCATTTGGAGCCACCAGTTCCCTCTTCCCTGAGTTTGTATCCCATTCACCTGAGCTCCTCTGTGGAGGCAACTTCAGACCCTTCCATCCTTGTCTTGCCATTCCTGCTCCCCACCCTCCTTCCTCTGGAGGGATGGAGAATAAAACAAAGGATATTATAATGCCTCTGTATCGCTCCATGGTACGACCGCACCTTGAATATTGTGTGCAATTCTGGTCACCGTATCTTAAAAAGGACATAGAGTTATTAGAAAAAGTACAGAGAAGAGCCACCAAATTGGTGAAGGGGATGAAAGGCTACTCCTATGAAGAGAGGCTAAAAAGGTTCGGGCTCTTTAACCTAGAAAAGAGACGGCTGAGGGGAGATATGATAGAGGTGTATAAATTAATGAATGGAGTGGAACGGATAAACGTGGATCAATTGTTTACGCTATCAGAATATAGAAGGACTAGGGGACATGTAATGAAGCTACAGGGTAAACTATTTAAGACAAATAGGAGAAAATATTTCTTCACTCAACGTGTAATCAAACTCTGGAATCTGTTACCGGAGGATGTAGTAAGGGCTGTTAGTATAGCTGGGTTTTAAAAAAGGTTTGGACAAGTTCCTGGAGGAAAGGTCCATAAACCACTATTAAAAAGGGACCCAGGATATCAATGCTTGGCCTAGTACAAGCACTGCAGAACCTGTGTCTTTTGGGGAAACTGCTAGGTACGTATGACCTAGATTGGCCACTGTTGGAAACAGGATACTGGGCTTGATGGACCTCGGTCTGACCCAGTATGGCATTTCTTATGTTCTTATGTTCTCTCTCTGAGATAATCCCCAGATACAATTTCATTCCATATCATATCTCCATACTGGGCCAAAGTCTCCCCACTGCCCTCTCTCTCCTTTACCATATCCCCCTCCTTGCATCAGTAAAATTGTTCCCACTCCTTTCCCACCAACCCATTGCTTCCCTCCCTCCCTTCCTCGGTGTTTACTTGCTCTTTGCTATCCTTCCTTTGACCCTCATTCCTGTCTCCAAATATGTTAAATGTCATTGTCCTCCCCCCTTATTGGCTGCTGCGTGGGTTTTTTTGTCTCTTTCGTCTTGGCCCCAGCTTGCCCTTTCTTGCTTTGCTCTTTGTGCTCATTCTGAGATCAGATCTTGAGGAGCTGGGGCTCCTCTCCCAAGTCATCCCAGGGGCCACCACTGCCTGCTGTCGCCATCTCCCCAGGATATCTCAGTTTGCTTTTATTTTCCTCTTTCTCGCTCCCCTTGACTCGTGCAGTTTGGACATCTCTGACAGCCTCTTCTGACATAAATCTCTACAATCCAGACCTTTGGACACTGATTCTCCTTAGTCACCTCTGAATCACCTTCTAAGCTCACAAGCCCCATGGGTGTGTATTCCGCTTGGTACAGATTCTGCACTCCATAGCTGGCATCTCCTGCCCCCCTCTCCTTGCCTCCTTTGCCCTTACTAAAAATTCCCTCTCATTGGTCAGACCCTCCTAATACCATTCCCACCACTCTTCACCCCCATGCCAAAGGTGAGAGGGCTTGACGTCCACTCATCATGTTATAGCCGCCCAAGATGGACACAACCCCCCTTTCCCAACCTCTTAATTATGGCACTATGTGGGTTGGGCCCCAGCTACCTAAGGAAAATGGTTAACTAGTGCGGCCCAATCAGAACACTGAGGTCCACCCATGAGGCTTTCCTTTGGATTCCTTCATGAGGAGAGATTAGATCAGTCACAATGAAAAAAAAAATCCTTTTTCTGTGCTGCAACTTCCCTGAGGAAGGGGCTACCTAAGGACATTTGCAAGGAGACCAGTCTTTTGGGATTCAGACAGAGTCAAAACCAGGCTTTTCATGGAAGCATTTGGATAACTGGTTTGGTTGCAATCTTCTGGTGGTTGGAGATGGTTGGAAGAGGGATCCATTCGTTTGATGGCCTTTAACCACATTATTGATTTAATTTAGTGCTACATGTAGTCTATCGGATATCAGAGATTGGATTTAGATCTCTAGCTATCAGACCCTTCACAGGGAGGAGTGGCCTAGTGGTTGGGGCAAGTTACCTCAGGCCAGAAGGCCAGGAGTTCAAACCCCACTAGAGGACAGCAACCTTGGGCCAGAAGGACTGGGGTTTCTAGTCCCACAGGTACTCCTTGTGGTCTTGGGCAAGCCACTTAACCCTCCATTGCCCATGTTTCCTGTAAAATAGTTATCTCCAAGTTATAATGCCCTGTTCAATGTAATTTCAGTTTGTTCAATATAAACCACCTTGATTCATGAAAGGCAGCATGTAAGAAATGTTAATTAAATAAATACATAAATAAATATCAATGGAGGCTACAGGTTGTGCCAAGTGGTGCTGCTTTTTGTTGCCGATAGCTGGAAATGTTATTAATGGCTAATATGTTTAGGTGGCGGTCCCAGTCTTTTGGGATTGCACTAAGGGCTGTCAGTACTACTAGCCTTTTTCCTCCTTGAATTGCTTTCCTTTGACTGTACTGTAATCTGGTATTATTATTTAATTTTTGTGATACTGCTTTGTTTTAATGGTTTCATTTTATTAGTCCGCCAGTTCTGGAGGTACAACCTTGGTTTTATGCTTGATAAAGCGTAGTTACTCACCTGTAACAGGTGTTCTCCAGGGACAGCAGGAATGAGTCCTCACTTATGGGTGACGGCACCGACGGAGCCCATGCAGAGCAATTCCCCAGCTTTCAAAGAAAGCCTTTGGGATTGCTACCACACATGCGTGGTCCTCTTCCCGCCCATGGGTGCCATCTTGCTCAGTCAGGTCCCTTAGCTTGAGCCCTACCAAGCAGATGGCAAGGGAAGGACAAAAATTCAGCAACTCATCAGGGGAGGTGGGAGGGTAGTGAGGAATGATTCATGCTGTCCCTGGAGAACACCTGTTACAGGTGAGTAACTACACTTTCTCCGGGAACAAGCAGGAAGTCAATCCTCACCTATGGGACTCCCTAGCTACAGGCTACCGAACCTGTAACCAAAAAACGCCTCCGCAAGGCCATAAGCAGAAGCCCAAGCCCTAAGGAGCCTGAGTCCTCGGGTCCTTGGGGCGAAACCCTCGGTAGCCATGAAGAAGTGTCGGAGGGCAGGAGTTGCTTATACCCCGAACAGATTACAGAGTACATCCTGGCCGAAGGTGCTGTCCCGGCAGGACTCCCTCTCCAGGCAGTAGTGGACGGCGAAGGTATTCGCAGAAGACCAGCAGATGTCCATCATGGGCACAGAGCGCAGCAAGGCCATCAAGACCGCTTTGGCTCGGACCCCATGTGCAGTGACTCAATGATCCAGAGGGACGCCCACCTTCACATGAGGTCAGATGAGGACTTTCCCTGCAGAGGGAGCGCGACCCCGTGCCCCCCTCCTTGTTGATGTAGAACATTGCTACCCGGTTGTCGGTCTGCACCAGAACCGACTTCCCTCTGAGGACATTCTCGAAGGCCCTCAGGGCCCACCGGATGGCCCAGAGCTTGAGCAGGTTTATCTGCTGTTGAGCCTCTACTGGCAACCACTGCCCCTGTGTGCACAGAGACCCGCAATGGGCTCCCCACCATAACAGGGAAGCATCCATGGTCAGTACCGCATCGTGCTGTGGGGCATAGAAAGGCGATCCCCGCAGGAGGATGCGGGGGTTTTGCCAGTTCAGGAACAAACGAAGGTCGGGAAGAACCCTGACCAGGTCCCTGAGGTGTCCAAGGGATTGACTCCATTGGGAGCTGAGACACCACTGGGTTGTCGGCATGTGCAGGTGGGAGTGAGGAACCACATGCACGGTCGAGGCCATGTGGCCCAAGAGACGTAGCATGGACCGAGCGGTGACCCGGTGGGCGCTTTGAACGCGAGCCGCGAGAGCCCAGAGGCGGGTGAAGCGATCCACCGGCAAGAAGGCCATGGCCTGCCGAGTATCGAGGCACACCCCGATGAACTCAAGAGCCTGTATCGGCTCGAGGTGAGATTTTGGGTAATTGACCAAGAACCCCAAAACCTCCAAGAGGAGGACAGTGCACGACATCGCTTGCTGGGCCTCCTCGATGGAGGAGCCCATAATGAGCCAGTCGTCGAGGTAGGGAAACACTGACACGCCCCGGCGCCAAAGGTGAGCAGCGGCCACAACGAGGCACTTCGTGAAGACCCGTGGGGCAGATGCAAGGCCGAAGGGGAGCACCCTGAACTGGAAGTGCTTTCCCTGAACCCTGAAATGCAGGTACTGCCTGTGTTGGGAGTGGATCAGGATATGGGCTTAAGCGTCCTTTAGATCCAAGGAGCATAGCCAGTCACCCTGGCAGCAGCACACCAAGAAATAACATCTTGAATTTCTCCTGCACCAGGAACTTGTTTCTTGCGGAGATAGAGGATGGGCCGCAGACCCCCCCATCTTTTTCGGGATGAGGAAGTATTGGGAATAAAAGCCCCAACCTCGAAGGTGGGGAGGGACCTTCTCGACTGCCCATTGGGCAAGGAGGGAGTGTAATTCCTGCTGCAGCAAGAGCTGGTGTGCGGGAAGACAAGGAGGCTCCGCCAGGGAGAAAGGGGATGGGAGCCTGTCGAAATGGAGGCAATAGCCCTCCCGGATGACCTGGAGGACCCAGGCATCTGAGGTGATAAGCGCCCACAATGGGGCAAAGCAGGACAGGCATCCCCCCACTGGCTGCTGCACCACCGGAGGGCGAGGGGCCATGCCACTGGTGTCAAAACCCCTGAGGAGATAGCGGGGGAGCCAGCATCTGGGCCTTCAGGCCCTTTGGTTTACGGTGACCCTGGGCAGGCTTCCCCTGCTCGGGAGTGGTCGGTGTGGGGGTAGCTGTGTACGGCGGGTAGCCATGGTACTGGAGGCCATTCCTGGGAAAGAAGGGCTTCTTGGCAGGCTGCTTCTTCCGAGGCAGCATCGAGGTTTTGCGGGAGAGACGGGTCCTAGTGACATACTCCATCTCAACCTCCACAGCCTTCTCCTCCATCAGCTTACGAAACAGTTGTTCGCCGAGGCAGGGTACATCCAGATGCTTCTCCTGCACCCACTGCTCCAAATCTGAAGACTGGAGCCAAGCCTGGTGGCGGGCTCCGATGCCCACGGCTACCACCCGAGCCGATGTCTCAAAGCCGTCATAGGAGGCTCGAGAAATATACTTGGAGCAATCCACCACTGATTTCAACAGGATGAGGAACCTGTTGAGGGGCTTGCCCTCGAAGCCCACGGAGAAGTCTCCAAGTTCTTCTGCCAAGTCGCAGAGGAACATACCCATATATAATTGGTATGCCTGGATGCGACAGGAGAGCATGGAACCTTGATAGGCCTTGTGGCCCAGGGCATCAAGGGCTCTGGACTCTCAGCCCGGCAGGACCGAGGAGTGGGACTTTGGACTTTTCTGCTTCCTCATGACTGATTCCACCACCATCGAGGTGTGTGGCAGTTCAGTCTTACGGAAGCCTGGCCCTCGCTGCACCTTGTTGTACATTGTGTCAAGGCGCTTGCTCACAGTGGGGACCAAGGCCGGGGCCTCCCACATGTGGAGCAATAGCTGGGAGAGGATCGGCGGCACCGGCACTGGCATGGTGAGGGATTCCCTGGGCTGGGCCTCATACTGAAGAATATAGAGTTCTTCAGCACAAGGGTCTTCCTCGGCCTGGGTGACCAGGTTGAGGGCCCAAGCCATGTCTCAAATAAACACCAAAAAGGAGGTGTCCTCGGGTGGTGAATGCCGCTGGAGACCAGGCAGTGAAGGGTCCGACGGAAGATCCCGGTGGGTGCGGGTCTCCGGGGATGTGTCCCCATCGGATTCCCAGGCCGAGAAATTGGTTGAAGGATCCGAGCCGGGCGGTTCACCCTCTCCGATGGCCGGCGGCCTGGAGCCAGAAGCCCTGGATGATCTCGCCCCCCGAAGAACAGGAGAGTGAGTGAGACTGACGTCGAGGACCCTCACGAGGCCCGTGACTCTCGGGGGGGTTCCTGGAAGGATTTGGGTGTCCCACGTGAGGGACCCATGGTCTCCGGGCGCAAGTCAGTGAAGCTGGCCATGAGCACCTGCTGGGAAGCAATGAATGCAGAAATGCTGCATTCTAGCGCCAGCATACTGGACTCCCACGTGGGCATGGGGCCCTGGGATGCCAATACCGGGGTCACTGGATCAGGCGTCGAGGAGGTCCTCACTGGGATGGCCCTCAGGAGACTGGGCGCCTTCGCTGGAGTCCTCTATTTCTCTAGGAGGTACCTTGCGGAGCCGCTCTTTGTCTGACTCTCGGGAACGCTGAATGAGGCTAAGCGACCGGGCGTGGGAGCGCTCGCGCTTGTTGGGGGCCTCAGACAGCGACTTTGAGGCCTTCTTCTTTTTGTGCCATTCCACCTTGGGGGACCCCTGGTCCGAATGCCACCTGGAACGCGGTGCCTAGGGGGAGAACCCATCGGAGGGGAGATGTCCGAGGATGCCACCAGGGACTCTGAGGCAGCCTTTCGAAAAATGTCTTCGGACCTCTGCTTACAGCTAAGCAGGGCCTTAGAGGACATTTTCTTACAGAGCAAACAGAACTCTGGGTCATGGTTGGCTCCCAGACACCTTAGACAGCAATCATGAGTGTCTGTAAGCGACATGTTCCCAGAGCATCTATCGCATTTTTTAAACCCAGTGGCCATGGGGGCAAAAATGGCCCCTGCAAGGTCAAAGACCCATGCGGCCAGCAGTTGGAAGGAAAAAAGGGTGCAAACCCAGGAAGAAAAAATTTAGAAAAGGTATCCCCGCAAGCTCCAAAAGAGAGCAAGGGGAGGACCGGTAGAGGACTGGTGCAACCGGAAAAAAGAGATCTAGCCTGTTAAGGCGAGGAAAATGAAATCTTTTTCCGAGGGACGAGGATGTGCCTCCGAAGGGCTCCACGGAAAAAGGGAGTCTGAGCAAGATGGCACCCTTGGGCGGGAAGAGGACCACGTATGCGTGGTAGCAATCCCAAAGGTTTTCTTTGAAAGCTGGGGAATTGCTCCGCGCGGGCTTCGTCGGTGCCGACGTCACCCATAAGTGAGGACTGACTTCCTGCTTGTTCCTGGAGAAAGTATTTTGTGATCCACCTTGAGTATCTTTTAGAAAGACAAAGGGACCCTCTACCCTCCCTTATTTATGCAATTCCGAAGAGGATGAGTGGTTGAAAGCATATGGGGTGTGTGTGGTGGAGTGTGTGTTTGGGGCTGCACTCTATGCCTGGGGGCGGGGAAGGGGAGTTAGTCTTCGGGCTGGTTTTCCAAGGGGTCCATCAGAGCCTCTGGACCCTATGGTTAATGGAGTTGAAGTTGGGGGGGGTTTAGGATTATGGGTGGAGGGGAGGTGAAGGGAGCAGCTGAACCCTAAGCGATTTTGATGTTATGTTGGTGGGAGATGTGCCTACTTCATCTTTGGCTTGGGTTTTCTTCTGGAGGGAGGGCGTCTGTTGGGGGGGTTGGTACAAACTTAAAAGGGGAGGGGAGGGGAAGGGGATTAACTATAAATAACTGAAAAGGAAAATGGAATTTGCTTGGGCCCATTGGGGATCAGCTGTTGATGTCATATTGTATGACTGTTTGACCGGTTTTGTGTTGTTTTACAATCTCGATAAACATTTAAATATAAATAAATATTACACGTTGATTGACACAGTGCAGACATGCAGAGACTGTGAAGTTGGGGAGACCAAGGGAGTTTCAGGGCATCTTGGTGCTGGCATACAAAACCGGGGTGGGGAGGAGGAGGTATAAGATGTGCAGGTACCTCTGGCCTGGAAACCCCCACAATCAGGGTAGTCTGGACATTGGACAAAGCATCTGTGTGACCCACTGAGCTATGGATGCACCAAACTCAGATGTAGCTATTCACGAGATCTCCAACCTATATGACTCCAGCCAAGGTGAGCTGATGAAACATGGTGGAGAACCCCAGCATCTATACAATCAAAATAAGCCTATAGAGGAGGGGATCAAAAAGGAAGCTCCTACTTAGAGATGCTGCTGTCTTCTTCAACATGAACACATTTATGGACGACAAAACGTTTCCAGTTGTATTGCAGGCAATGCGGCAGGCATAAAACAATACAATATAGCTAGCACACGCTACATTGCCACTGCAAAGGTTGGTCTCCTTACAAGAATGTCAGGACCTGGAGGGAGGGGGAAGGTGCTTATGTAACTCCTCAATTACAGATTTAGTTATTAGTCACCTCTAGGCATTAGTGGTGCTGTCTTGCAATATTTCCCACCTTTACACTTCCAGTGCACCCCCTCCCCCACGCCTGCAAGACCTTCAATTTCTCCCCTTCCAGTGTCTCCCTGTCTACATTTCTTTTGGATTGGTCCTGGATCTAGTGCTATCTCGTGATGAGAAGCAGCAGATATTTGGCCCCCCCTGGTGGTCACTGGAAGAACTGGCAGCATCAAGATAGTAGGTCTTTGACTCTATGACATGCTGGGAAGCAATAGACGTGACAAGTCTTGTACACATGCTGCCCCCAGAATTTTGCCTCCCTTCCTACATACCTAAAGTGCCTTTACAGAAATCCAGAAATTAAAACTGTAAAAGTACTTCAACGTTGATTTATATGGAATTGTTTGAATCTACAAATTTAAAATTAACTCATTGAAACAACATCAGATTATTGTATTATTTTAGCCTCTATTTCCAAGTAACCATAAAACAAAAGGTTCTCTCCTATAAGGTGCATTTAGGGACATTGTTATTAAGTCAGACCCAAACAGAGTTAAAAAAAAAAAAAGCTTGCAAGAATACATCTCAATCCTGTGATAATAACACAGTGGGCAGTGACCATAAATTATTTTCATTGTGTTCGACTGACAGGCTTGCCTGATTAATTCTAACTACATAAGTTTTGCATTTAGTGCGCTAAAATGATAAACCAGACCTGCTTTGCCTTCTGAAATCTCCCTGCAACAGTGAACTGTCTCTGCAGACATCTCGTGTCCTTCATTTGCTATCCTTTCCTCTCCCCCCTGCAATTTTGCTGTCTTTCCCCTTTCTTCCTGTATCTCTTGAGCATTGTATCTTATGTATGTCTCTCTTCCTCCCCCCCCTAACTTTTAAAAGTCATTTTCGGGGAGGCTGCTGATGTCATCAAACAAGATGACCACGTGAGCCGAAACCCTGGCTGGCTGCAAGTGGAAAAGCTGTAAAATTCCGTCCGCAATGTTGTGAAATTTCCCATTCACGACCCAGTGAGCTGGGGATAGTGGGGAGATGTCCGTGAAGGGCAAAAAAAGGTGACATTAGGGACTATGTCAATGCCAGAGCTGCGTGCATGCTACAAAAGCTGCTGGAGAAAATGGCAGCCGCAGCGTCAAAGAGTGGGGAAGAGCCCTGGGAGCTCAAAACTTAAATTAACTGTCCACCAATGTGGATCCACAGGCAGGAGCTGGAGGGGACCAGGCATTTCAGACCGAAATGAGAGCATGGTTTTGGGATCTTAAAACAGACCTTTCTCAAGTGTGCGAGGAAGTAGTCAACAATATAGCGGGCCTCTGCTCAGATTTGCGGGAGCTTGGAAGCTGTGTGGAAGAGATTGAGGACTGACTAGATGAGCAGGGAGAAGCTACAACGGTATTGGAGTCAAAGTGGGCAGATATGCTGAAGTAGCAGACAGACTTAGAGGATAACATTGAAGATCTGGAGAACAGGTCCCACCACAGCAACCTTCGATTCCATGGAGTCCCAGAGGAGGAACAGCACTGCAGTGGTACAAAACATTGTAAAAACACTCAAGACCACAGGATGGACAGAGCGCATCATGTAACTGGACCAGCCGAGTTAAATAATAATAAACCCTAAAGACATTATTTATTTATCTATTAGCATTTATATACCACCTTTTCTAGAGATCAAATGTGGTTTACAGGGAACGAAAACGAAACCAGTTCCAAGGAACAGTTCAAATAATTATAAACATTAAACATTGGAATGTGTATAAACTTCGATCACGAACTATTTACAATTAGTAAATCCTTGTGACTTTAACATGGAGTTGTAAAGAGGGTTTTGCTGCTGTTTTATAGCATGTTTTCATGATTTTGACCTGAAAGAGTTGATGGCAACCAAAGCAAGGTCAGCCGAGCCACTGAAATGAGAAGACGGCCTGAATTACATCTATGCAGACCTGGCACAGACCACCCTGCAAAAATGGTGGGGGATGAGAGATATTTTACAAAAGCTTCATGTGGAGGACATTCGCTATGGATGGACTTTCCCTTTCAGACTGACGTTTGCACTGTGGGGGAAACAATGGCAAGTTCACACCTGGGAGGAGGTCGTACAGACATTACGGGCCTTGACCCCACGCCCCCTAAAGACCAGGCACTGTGGAAAGAGCACCTGCACAGGCAATGTGTCACCCATGACAGGAGGCATTTACACACGCAGTCTGGGGGTCATGTCATTGATGCAGAGCAGGGGACCTGCATTGGAACAGGACTGCGCCATTGACAGCCTCGGTGACTTGGGGGCACATCATGCGCCTACAGCAACTAGACTGTGTGGACTTAATGTTTTGAGTTTGAATGTGGTTGAGGTGGGGGGGGAGGAGGGTTGGGGGGGAGAGGTTCACTATCATTTTCATTTTTTTTGTTTATCGAGCCAGAAGGGGGTATTACTTGGAGTGGGATATGGTGTGAAGGGAGCATGGAAGGATGGAGGCTGGGGAGGTAGCTTGGGTGTGGGGGGTAGGGGAGTGTGAGCAAAAAAAAGAAGCGGCAGATACACACCCAATAAACTTAAAAACTTTATTAAACCAAGGGGTGGCCAAAACCCAACACAGGCCGTGTTTCGTAATTACTTCATCAGGGGCTATCCAGGCACACTAAAAAACAAATACATAAATTAATAAAATCAAACTAAAGAACAATAGACATATAAAAAATTTGGAAAATTAAAAATGAAAATACTAATAAAAATAAAATTATAAACATTAATATAATATAAGCATAAAGGCCAAAATGGACCATATCAATGACCAAATATCTTAAGAACCTTAATAAAAATCATAAAAACCATATATGATCTAGATATATCTAACGTATTTGATTAACCAACAACTCCATAAATAAAATAACACAGAAAATTCATTTATATACATATATAATTAAATATGAAAATATGTATAATATAAATAAATACATAAATAATTAAAAATATGAACACTAATTGGAATACAAAAAATGATAAAATAACTAAAACATTTATAAGTATAAAATGCAATACACAAAATTACACAAAGAATATAAAACACAACTGTAATTCATTGCGAAACAAGAAGGGATGAGGAGACTGGAAGAGTAGGACCCATCTAAAACCAATTGTGTAAATGCTAATAAAATCACATACTATAAAGATGGATATTACCTGTGGGTGTGAAGTACAAAAACTTCACCAGGATCGATAAAAAACTGGCAGATACTAATATCAGAATAGCTTCTAGAAAAAATAAATAAAAATAGTGGTAATAAAAATAGTAGTAATAAACCTGTGACCCATACGCCATTTTTTTGTTTATCGAGCCAGAAGGGGGTATTACTTGGAGTGGGATATGGTGTGAAGGGAGCATGGAAGGATGGAGGCTGGGGAGGTAGCTTGGGTGTGGGGGGTAGGGGAGTGTGGACAGTGAGCTTTTGGGCCTAGCCATCTTGGTATGGTGGCGGTAGCCTTGATGCACCCTGACATTTCAAGGAGGGCAGAGGGGATGGGGAGGGGAAGGGGAGAAAAGGCAAGGGAGGAGGGGAAGTTCATGCGTGGCAGAGGGGGTGGACTGGGGGGAGGAGGAATGAGAGCGAATCATTCATAAAATAGCAAAGCTGTCGAGTGGCAGCAAACTTGGTGGAGATTGGATACAAGGTGCTGTTACGCTGGTATCTGACCCCAAAGCGGCTGTACGAGGCTGGGGTACTACTGGTAACAGTGTGGGGAGATGGGAATGTCGAGAGGTTCAGCGATACTGGGGCACTGTGTTGGCGCTGGTGGAGATCATGGTGAGAGTTTAGATAAGGTGCCAGCGGCCGTCCTACTTCACCAGCGCATGGATGCGGCTCCAGGGAGATTTGGGCATTGCATGGTGGTGGTACGTTGTGAGATAGCCGCACACTGGGACCAGCCCCACTTGCCAGGAGTCGAGGACTTTCTCAAGAGGCTTAACCACCTATACCCGATGCATTATCTAACTGCCCTCAAAAGAGGCAGAGCAGAAGGGTACAAGACAATGGGGAGGGGTATGGTAGTGACTGCAGCGGAAAGGGTAAGAGGGGAGGGGATGAGGTAAAGGGGACAGGCAATGGTGGGGAGGTGCGGCATGAGCACTCTTATCTGAGCAAGTTTTTCTAAGCCTAGATGTGTGGGGAGGGGTTGGGGGGGGGTAAATATTGTATTGTGAATTATGCTGGTTTCTCTTTTGTATTGAAAATTGTTCAATAAACATTGAAAGTTTTTAAAAAATCGTTTTTGGTGGGACTCCCTCCCTTGTTCTCTGCTCTTATCCCATCTTCCCAGTTTCACTTTCTTTTCTCTCTCTCTCTCACACCCTTTCAGCTCAGTTTGCGTTGGTACCCCTCTTTCACTCATCACCTCCTGGTCTCTTTCTCTCTCCTCCCTTGTACTCCATTTCTTCCTTCTGCAGCTCCCTTTCCCCTTTAGCTCTCTTCCCTGACTCCTTTCCTTCTGCTGTTCTGTCTTTTCTAGGTCTCTCCCCTTTAACTCTCTTCCCTGACTCCTTTCCTTCTGCTGTTCTGTCTTTTCTAGGTCTCTCCCCTTTAGCTCTCTTCCCTGACTCCTTTCCTTCTGCTGTTCTGTCTTTTCTATGTCTCTTCCCTGACTCCTTTCCTTCTGCTGTTCTGTCTTTTCTATGTCTCTCTTCTTTAGCTCTCTTCCCTGACTCCTTTCCTTCTGCTGTTCTGTCTTTTCTATGTCTTTCCCCTTTAGCTCTCTTCCCTGACTCCTTTCCTTCTGCTGTTCTGTCTTTTCTATGTCTCTCCCCTTTAGCTCTCTTCCCTGACTCCTTTCCTTCTGCTGTTTTGTCTTTTCTATGTCTTTCCCCTTTAGCTCTCTTCCCTGACTCCTTTCCTTCTGATGTTCTGTCTTTTCTATGTCTCTCCCCTTTAGCTCTCTTCCCTGACTCCTTTCCTTCTGTCTTTTCTATGTCTCTCCCCTTTAGCTCTCTTCCCTGACTCCTTTCCTTCTGCTGTTCTGTCTTTTCTATGTCTCTCCCCTTTAGCTCTCTTCCCTGACTCCTTTCCTTCTGTCTTTTCTATGTCTCTCCCCTTTAGCTCTCTTCCCTGACTCCTTTCCTTCTGCTGTTCTGTCTTTTCTATGTCTCTCCCCTTTAGCTCTCTTCCCTGAGTCCTTTCCTTCTGCTGTTCTGTCTTTTCTATGTCTCTCCCCTTTAGCTCTCTTCCCTGACTCCTTTCCTTCTGCTGTTCTGTCTTTTCTATGTCTCTCCCCTTTAGCTCTCTTCCCTGACTCCTTTCCTTCTGCTGTTCTGTCTTTTCTATGTCTCTCCCCTTTAGCTCTCTTCCCTGACTCCTTTCCTTCTGCTGTTCTGTCTTTTCTATGTCTCTCCCCTTTAGCTCTCTTCCCTGACTCCTTTCCTTCTACTGTTCTGTCTTTTCTAGGTCTCTCCCTGGCCGATCACTGCAACAGTCAGAGCACTTACGATCCACATCTCTTGCTTCAAAAGGACCCCTCCCCCCAAAATACACACACACACACACCCGAACACATACTATACACATAGAGAACACCCGTACACCTTAAACACAGACACACATCCCAAACATACACACAGAGAAAACACATACGACATACCCCAGACACACACAAAAGACAAATACACACCCTGAACGCGCGCACACACACTCACACTCTGCGAATACACCCCTACACACACCCACATCCTAAACACATACATGCATACATATGTCGAACACACGTGCACACACACACATCCCAAACTCATAGACACGCACACAGCCCTCCGAACCGCGAATGCAAGCACTTATCCCCCTCCCCCCTCCACTAGGACAAGCGCTCCCCCTCCCCCCTCCCCAGTCAGTCCTCAGCCCCTTCGTGGCCTTGTGCCTCTAGTCGTTTAGGCGAGGTCGGTTGGGCTAGTCCGCGATAAAGCTAATCAGCGGGGGACAGAAGGTGATCTGCAAGTTTTAGAAGATTAGTCGCCCAGACGCGCAGCAGGACGGGCAAAGAGTCCGCGCAGCGCTGGGAAACTGTTCGCCTAGCAGACGAAACGAGAAAGCGCTTCGGTGTATCAGGGTTAAAAGCAGCCCAGCTCTAATTGCATTTCGTGAACGCACTTGAAGTTATGGCTGTCTTCCTGCAGAGGTTACAGGCGATAAGTATTGGTGAAACAGGAGTTATCACTCTACCGGGTTCAATGAGGATTATAGGCGGCCTCGCAGGCAAATTAAGAGGGCGCTGAGGCAGATCCATTATCAGACACCCGAGTGCGTTCATTTATTACCACGAAGTGCACGGAAGCAACTTGCAAAACACAAAGTCTCGAGCCTCGCTGCGCCCTACATCCGATCCGTGGAGCAAGGAAACGGCAGCCCGGGTCGTCTCTGGCTGCCAGCTGGGGGGAAAGGTTGGGGGGGGGGGGGGGGTCGTGCACATTAAAGCAGAAGCCGGCACGGGGATCGCGCTCCCGGCTATGCGACTGGGCCCTGGGCTCCCAGCAGCACCTCTGCATTCAGGGGCGAGATACTGGCAGAATTCTCTCTTCTTTTTGCTCGGATTTGATTTGGCCGTTTTGCCAATAGATGTGATCTTTTTTTTAGCTGACTAAGATCATTTCGCTTGCAGCTTTCTGGATTGTTCTGTTTCTTTTTGCCACCGCGGACTTTGTTTTAGTTCTCCGCCTCGCTATTTGCCCCCAGGGCGGCTGCTGCGGGGCGATCGGAGGGGGGAAGGGCAGCAGCTTGCCGAAGGATTGCGGAAACGTTAACCGTTTACAGCCAGTCCTGTGGCACTCAACACTTTCTAGGTGAGAAGATTGTCTGTGCGGAGCCGGATAAACCCCTATTCGCGTGTCCCGTAGCCGCGCGCGCTTTAGTCCCATTCGGATTCCGTGCTCCGCGCGCTTTATTGAACCCCAGTCCTGCGCCTGCTCCATTCCCCCCGCAGCTCGGCTTATTTTACCATCCGTGCCTCCGGACTGCTAGAAAGAAGCCGCTGCGATGGAAGGCAACACCAAAAAGCTTTGCTTCTTGTTACAAATTCCTGTCTCCTACATCATTTATCAGGTGCGTTTCCAGGAACTCCGGGTGTTTTATACGTGCAAATGAAATAAAGAGAAAACCCCCCAAAGAAACCCACAAGAGAGACGGTGCATGTGGGTGCAAAGCCGCGACAGCTCGAGGGTTAATGAAGGCGGCGAGTCTACTGCAGTGCCCCGGACAAGGGGGGGGGGGGCAGGCGCGGTGCCCTTGGAAGCGGGGGGCGGCAGCACCTCTCCAGTCCCCCGGGCCCTGCTCTTCCTCAAGCTGTGCAGAGCGCACGTGGGCCTCCTTGGCACCCCGCCAGCTCTCTTCAAAGAATTGCTGCAAGAGGCACATCTGCTTGGCAATATGCTGCGACATTTACGGGAAAAATGACTAATAATTTAGTAGCATCTCCTTTTCCGCTCGTCCCTGGCCTACAGGTACTGGAAGAAGAGCGATTTCTCGATAGAGGCTCCGCGCAGCGGCTTCAGCCTGCCTTTGAGGTTTCTGCTTAAAAGGTTAAAGCGTTACCCTTTGTGGATTTCATTCGGGTTTTCCCCAAATAGTCGCGATACATCTGTTCGGCCCCTGGATTCTGATCTAGACCTTCATACCGCCTCTCTTATACCTGCCCAAGCTGCATCACAAGTCAGAGACGTCCCATCATGAACGTGCACCTCCAATATTGCAAATAGCACCCCCGGGCCCTGCAGGGGAAAGGTACAGAGACAGGCTCTGGGCCAGCTTCGATAGGAGTAAAGATTTCCTCCAAGCAAACAAGCTCACGGCTGCAGGACTTTGTGAGGACGAGGGACGGATAAGAGGCAGATCAATTACAGGCAATTCAGTTTCAGGCAGGGGGAGACCCTTTGGGTGCAATGACGGCCAGAAACTGGAAGGTGCGACAGCATTTGGACATTTCCACCTCCCTCCACCCCCTGCTCACCCCCGTCAGGGCAGGATCACACTTCCAGCTCGACAGTTCTTCGGCCTAAACAGTGCGTACACGCTCCTCTGCTGAAGGGATCGGAAACGCCTATCTTTAAAAAGGCGTTTGTGTTCTCCAAGCTCTACTTCAACCTCCCCCGGAATTGTATTTTGCCAGTTCGGAACTTGGGGGGGGGGGGGGGGGGAGAGAGAGACCCTGAAAAAAAGAGATGTAGCGTTTAGTCCGTGGTGGCAGGGGCAGTACTGACCAGCGGGTAGGCTCCGCTTCTTTCAACCAGTCCTGAATGGTCTCCGCTATTCCCTTCCCCATGAATGAACGAAGCTTTTCCAAAAGGACGTGCTGTTGGGCATCACGCTTCAGTGAGTTCACGGCAGCCCTGCATTTAATCTGCTCTTTTCTCGCTGTGTACAGTGGGCACAGATCCATTTTCCATTTCTAGGAAAAAGACCATTTTAGGACTGTAACGCTCAAGGGTGCTGGGGGATCTCCCGTGATGGAAAGTGGAGCCCCATTAACAAAACTTGCACGGATGACTCTGCGATTCCCCTAGCGATCATTCCCGATCCCGTTAGCCGGTGACAGGTGCCCGGAGACTCTTCTGGGAAGTAGCCGGTCCACCCCGAGGGGTTAACAACAAAATCTCCAAGACGCCGTAGCACATCCTGCATCCTTAGCGAAGCAACCTGTCCGCCCTTCTTGTGCCTTCCGCTTGTACGTTTTCATCGTTTCAGGCCTGCTTTCCAGCAGTTTTTAAATCCCCACGTCCCCCTCCCCTCCCTGAATCCCAGTGGCATGTTCCCATCTGCAAACTCTTGTAAATCGGAAGCATCCTTCCTCAGAGGGAGATGGCGACCTGCGGTTCCCCTCGGGCTCCCACCCCCGCCCGTCTCCCCATGCAAGATATACGTGACCCATGTGCTGACCTTTCCCCTTCCCCAAACCGTTCAGCAGGAAGACGGCCACCCTTGGGAAGAGACCCCCTGTGCTCAGCACCGCGACCCTCCCCGGGCGGCGCCGCTGATGGATCGTGCCCGGCGGGGGTGATTTGCTCTTGATCGCACATTATCGCCGGCAGCTTGGACGCTGCTGATGGACGGCTCCTGGGGGAGGGGGAGGGGAGCTTGGACGCCTGCAAGCTTAGCCTAGCGCACGCGAGTCTCGTATCTGCTTCTGGGGTGGGGGTGGGGTGGGGGGGGGGGTTGCATCACTTTTTGTTTTTGTTTCAGATGCATCCTTTAAAGCCTCCCGTTCGGGCAGCGCTTTGCGTTTTAACGCGTCCAGGAGAGAGCAGTGCGCGGATGCAGAGGCTGCGAGGGAGCTTTCGCTGCAGACCTTGGCGAAGTGATTGCAAGGGCCCGTTAACAACCTGCACCGAGTGCACGGGCTGGGGGGGGGGGGCAGCAATCACTGGGGTGGCAGGCGGCCATGTAGCCGTGGATCCATCTCAGGAAACGGCCTGGTTAAAGCTTTCCTCCGCCGCGGGAAAGCTTAATGCAGACGATTATTCTCCTGCACCAGCAGAGGAGACGGGAGGGGGGAGGGGCGGGCGGGGTGTTAACTCTTTCTGGGACGGGCAGAATTTCTTAGCAATGTAACGCTGGCTGGGAGGGATCTTTTTTTTTTTGGTCTAATAAACCCCACGAATGCTAATCGCTCTCCTACAGAACCTGAAAACGGACGTGGGATCTTCTCCCCAGCAGGAAAATCCCCCCCCCCGTTTATTTTTAACTCCAGCCAAGCACAGTGCCCGGCTGCCCCCCCCCCCCCGAGGTGCGGGTCTGCAGCCCTTGCCTGGAGTGTTTCCCCTTCCTGGGAGGTAACTGGTGGGGTCCTGCTGCGCCCCCTCTTTGTTGGGGGGGGGGGGAGCTATTGACAGGAAAGCTTTGGCCAGTGCCGAGCCTGCACAGCTGCTGGTGAACTGGCAGCGCCTTGAAATCTATTTAAAGCGAGGGGGAGGAGGGAGGGCGAGGAGGGGGAGGGAGGGAAGAATAATGCAGAAGAGCAGGAAAGCGAAGACTCAGCCGATCTCACATCTGTAGAGACTCGGATCGATGCAAAGCCCTGAAAATGGCTCTTAGCCGACCTGTCCCCTCCCCCCCCCCAAAATAAAGCCTTGGAGGGGGGGGGGGCTGGGCCCCAGAAGCGCCTGTTTTGCGGCAGCCCCCCCCCCCCCTTTGCTTTGGAGGCTCGAGCCGAGCTGGACCCTGTAGCTATCTAGACAAAGCCGGGCACCAGCTCAACTCGGCACATGAATGCGAGGAGCCGGTGAGGGGGGTGGGGGGCATCAGCACCCCCCCTTTCCTCCAGATCGCAGCCCCCGGGGCCGCACTTCCCACACATGGTCCACATTTTGTGCGACAAAGCGTTTCCTCCCCCTTCCCCGCACAGCCTCGCAAAAGAAACAGAGCGATCCACAGAGGCGCCGCAAAGTGGGACATTTTCTCCAGAATTATTCCTCATCTGGGGGGGGGGGGAGGGGGAGGGGGTCTCTCCTTGCCAACCTCGCCACGGCTCTTAAAAGTTTTCAGATAATTATCGGTCTCACCATAAACTGTGCAAAACACTGATAAGCGCCCCAAGGAAAAAAAATACCCTCAGAATGGGAACGTGTTCTACCTTAACGCCTAGTCCTCTGTTTGTGTGTTTGCCTTCAGACGTATACGATTTCTGTCTAGCGGGAGAGGAAAATCGTGCAACATCCCCCCCACGCTTTCTGTATATCATAAAACCATATGTAGTAAACAAATGAGGGAAATCCGGAACTCGGCCCCTGCTTAATGCCTTCAAAAGAAAACATAAACCACAATTTCGGGGCAAGGAGGACGCTTGGATTAAATCTAAAGGTTAAGGAAGGTCAATTAAGCGGATCCGAAGTGAGTGACGAGCTTTAAACCCATTCCCCGTTCTACATGGGTCCATCAGGGTCTTTTGGAGTCAGTCGATGTAAAAGATTCATACGATCTTCGAAACCCCAAACAACCAGGCTTAGTCCAGGTTACAAGAAAAATCAGAGTGGAACCACATTTAAAAGATGGCTCTCATTATCAGAGTAGATGTGAGGGAAACATGCAGGTCTAGCTTGGATTTGAACCAGGTCAGAGAAGGGTCACGCATTCCTGCTTTGATCTTTTCCTAGCGTGGTACAAGAGTTTCCCCCTGAATTGAGAAGCTTTTCATTTTCGGCGCCTCGGCTCGAATCATTCCTTATGTTTCTTTGAACTAATTTCTCTCGTGGAAATGGACTTCTGCTGACGGACTTCAAAGTGAAAAGGAATAATTCCTGAAGCTGCAACTCCCCTGTGAGATGAGGGAGCAGCACTAAAGCCAGGAAAGAGAGACACCGTAAAACGCAAAGTTACGAAACTTCGCTGGAACGCGATAAACAAATATGATTTACATCTCGCGCGTTTGGTTGATCTTTTAGCGCACAGACCCTATCAGCGTTGGGCCAGTAAAGGAAAAAGAAAGCGATTCAAACTCGGGATAATATTATTGCTGTCAGGCCGAGCTTTGGCTGCTGGGAATAAACTCACCTTGAACACTGTCTGATTTGTATGTTGTTGTTTTTTCTCTGAGTGACTGAGCAGTACGGTGTGTACCTAAATGTGATCGGAATAAAACAATTCGCGCTGCCTTTGCTATTTGTCTAATAGCTGCTCCCTTTCTCCCGAGCTGGGAAATCCTTTGTCATCTCAGCCGTCTCCAGCAGACAGGAGGCTGGGGAGGGAGGGATGGGGGGGGGGGGGGGGGGACGGGACTGGAGCGCTGCTGACTGCGCACAAGCCTCCTTCCTCGCAGTGCTGCAGATGGCCGTTTTCAGCTCCTCCGGAGATCCCAAGGGGCAAGGGCCGGCCACCTTCTCGCTCCTCCACCTCTTAACATCTGCGGCATTTACGCAGCAGCTCCGCCGCGCAGCGATCTCCCCCTCCTTTCTTTCCCTATTGGTAAGCTCTTCTGGGAAGGGTCTTTTCTCTTGTTGCTGTTGAGTGTTGCAGACGTCTTATTTTGCTGTATGTAACCATGTTGTCGTTATACAGCATGCATTTTATGAGTCACGCGGTATTTAACGTAACAGGGATGCCAGCCTGGGTCAATGCATTCCCGAGCCGTGAGTGCTAGAGACTGCGAGGGTGCGACAGCCGCTGAACAGCTCTGCGCGTCTCTCTCCGGCGCAACGCGACCCTTAACTCCGCGTGTGAGCATTTGGAAGCAGGTGGTCCCCGCACTGTTACCTTGTACCCTCATTACCTGAGATCCAGTTGAAACACCCCGAAATCATGGAATCGATTCTAAAATAAAATATTTTTTTTTTTCACAAAATGTTTTATGTTTTAAGTATTTCTTGGAGTATATGGTCACTACTTATAACACCGATCTTTCTCCCCAGTAAAGATATATGTTTTTGTGATTTATTTTTGCAGAGGGGGGTGTCTATATTTTTTTTTTCTAACGGGGAAGTCCTTGTCCTTGTTAAAGATCTCGCCTAGTACTCGGCAGCCTGACTCCACACGTGTGGTCTATGCGGCCAAGGAACCGATTTCTGGAACGGAGAAGGAATGCGCTCTCTGGTGGGAGCAGGGGGGCAGCTTATGGAGGCCACATCTACTCGCCACGCAGCCTCTGCAGACGGAACCTGAAGTGTTTTTAAGTCGTGAGCTCGGCCTAGGCTGGGGGAACAGCTGCAGCCAGCTCAATTTCTGAAAAGCAAAGCGAGGCGAGGAATGTCCATAGAGCTGAGGAAAAGAGAGACGACTGTGGGTCAGATCTGGATCTAACCAATGTTCCTGCCTGCTTATTTTTTGAAGGTTGGTGGAGTCCGTTTAACATTTGAAATAGGTACGAACAAAGCCGTGGTGTTAAGGTACAGCACACGATACAATGGCGAGAGATGGACTGGCAGGCCCATGCACAAAGCCAGGACTGAAAGTTGCGCGCTTTTAGCTGTGTACGCGTTTTCCCATAGTGCGAAACTTCAGTGCTCGCAGGCAGCAAAGGGCGTGTATGCATGTGCGCAAAACTTTAATATAAAGTTGAAAGGAGGGGGGCCGACGCAGGTGCAAACCATAGACACTTATACAAGTGGCCCTGTGCACATGCGTGTAAATCTCAATAGGATCAATAGCAAAGCCAGTAACAGCCTGATGGTGCCCACGCCATAATTTACAGGCAGGGCATTTACATGGTTAGCATCCAATTTCTCGTGTAAATGCCAGCTAACTGGATATTTGACGGCGCCTACACGGGTAGTGTCATGGGATATCCCCAATTAAGTCCCCTATGTGCCCCAAGGCTAGCAGGCTAGCGGAGGTGGGGGCCTGCGTTAACTGTGCAGTACTATTATTGGAAGGCTGCAGGAAAACCCTTGCCTATCTTACAGGCAGCCAAGCCAGTGGCTACCGGGCAGTGCGGCCAGACCCGGATATTTACTTCCATTGTGGAAGTGACTATCAAGCAGCTAGGGCACTTAGCCCTGCCCAGATGAATATTGGGTCCAGACACAATAGAGCTCTTGAGCTATACGCCTGGTTTTGTAATCTTCTATGCATTTATCTGCATTGGGTGCAGACCTTATTAGCATTTTATTTTAATATGTACCATTTATTTGCATATGCTTGACATTGCCGTGTGCGCATAATTATTTCTGCTGTTTATGTGCATATCAGTCTCTCCTCTCTTTTGGCACAGTGCTGCTTGTACATAAGTGTTGCATTATTTGCATGCAAAGGTCACCCTAGTCTTTCTGCAACAGCCTGGATGTTTTACACTGTTTCCAAACGTTGCAATGCTGACATGCAGCAGCCCTTAAGGACTGAAAGATGGTGGCTGTCGCAGACAGCATCCCTTAATCAGAGACAGACGTGTCCGAATACCAGTCGCCCCCTCCTTCCCCCTTCACAGTCAGCTTCCAGCTAACACTCTTGATCGGTCCTGCAAGTTACAACATCCAGATGTGGCAGGATGTAGTCTGTGATGTTTGTGTCCGAGTGGATGATGTGCCCCTGGGCCTATCCATTGCTGCCACCCTCCTACCATTTTATCATTTCCTTTAAGGAGGGAAGGATCCCAGGGTACCGTAAAAGGCAATTTGAAAAGGACCAGAGAGGGGCCATGATGCATCAGTCCTGGGAGGCAGATACAGCAAGGTGGAAAGCCTGGCATCTGGGAAATTAGGGACAGAGGAAAAGGGAAGAGATAAAAGCGGTCAGAGCACTGCCTTGGCAACCTAGAGACCAGGGTTCAGTTCCCACTAGCACTCCTTGTGGCCTTGGGCAAGTCACTTAACCCTCCATTGCCTCAGAAAAATCAAAGTTACCAATGTCCCTGTTTAATATAGTTACCAAGTTTAAGTTACGATGTAAACCGCTTTGACTGAACTGATAAAACAGTATAAAAACCTGTTAAATGAAGGGAGAAGAAGGGGTGTAAGGAGATCTTGGCCTGCCCTCGGAGGCGGATAGAGAGCAGGGCAGTTGCCTGGGCCCTGCACCTCCGGCCTGTTGCACAGTTTTGGAGGGAGATGGCAGGGGCTCGAGGCCTAGAGACAGTGGATGTGGTTTGGGTAGGGTGCTCCGAAAGGAAGGGACTTGCTGATTTCGGAGCAAATGACATAGCTAAGCGGTGTTTTGGAGTCGGACGTTTGCAGGCAGTTCATCCCTCACAATGGAAAGGCAGGAAAAGTCCATTTTAGGCGTTTGCGGCCTTCAGAATAGTTTGTCTTAAGGTCCTTGAAACATATAGAAATGAAGAATTAGCACTGGTTTGCGCCTGACACTTTCACTCTGGGTCTTATTTAATAAAGATGTTTTCCATAAGCAAAGAAGGTGAAAACAGTCCTTTAAGAGTATAGGGTGGGGATGAGGGCGTCTGCACATCGTCGCTTATGGACTTTGAGCAAAATTATAATGTCAATTGAAATAAGAAACTTGACGGGTTTAGCTTTAATTACTTAGAAAACAGAATGTTGCCATTTACAGCCTTCATGAAACATTTCTGCTTCTTTTATTTGCTTAGTCCAAACCGAGCTCAAATGAAAGCATAACAGGAAACCTTTACAAGGGCGTGTTGCCGGGTTGCTCTTTAATGTCATAAATCAAGCAGAGTCCCAACAGAGCCACAGGGCGAAGCTGTAGCTTCCGTCTGGGAGCAGCTCTGCGCGCACAAACACTGCGCGATTCGTCCGTATTTTCCTTCCAGAACGACGGAGTTGCACTCCAGCCGTTCCAGCATATAGGAAACCAAAGATTTGACTGTTGCATTGTAGGTAAGAGCTGTCAGACCTGCAATTTAGGAAAGACACCCCCTCCCCCTCTTATTCATCCATTCAATTTAAAGGACGGATTTCAGTACCAAGAGGCTGAATGCTTAGCATGCGCTGAATCGTGGTGAATGTGCCAACTTGTTCCATGACCTTTGTTAATAGATATTCATTTTACAGGATTATACCAACTATTCCCAAACGTATCAAAAGCAAACGTTGTTGTCAAAGAACTGTGTAGCGAGATGGTACTATGGCCGCCTCGCACGTTTCTGCTTTGATTGCAGAAGTTAAGAAATGAAATAGAAGTTCGATCAATGTTATTGATTTTCAGAATATTGTGCAAATTATAGCGATGATTGGTACCCATACAGAATCTACTTTATCTTCCCGGCTGATTTTGTATTTTTAACGCCACACATCGAGGAGGATGTGATTCTGCAGTTGGGGGAGGGGTGCATTTGTTGGAAAAAAGACCTCGTATCGACATGCCTATTAGTCTCAGCGCCGGCGTTTCTTGGGCTCGTTCGGCACCAGGCATCGCTACGCGCGTAACAGCCGCTCTGACCCGGGCTATCCGTATATGCCGTGTTCTGGTCGAATCCAAAGGATCTTACGAGCACGCAGACTTCTTTCTACTTGTGATATCTTTGGGCGAGGAAAGGCCCCGTAGTCCGAAGTGCCGGAAGAACACAGCCTGAGCTTAGCAATCCATTTTCCCTGGCTAGCTGGGCGGATCGAGCCCTGAGAACCCAACGCGGCGGCGAACTCACACGATTTGCCCGAGGAAGGCTCGCAGGCTTTCCTTCCCGGCTCTAATCCTGCATAGTAACAAGCACGCTGCCCTTTGTGCTTAATGGAAAATATGATTTCAAGGGCCGAGCTTCCCTGCTTCAAACGGGAAAGAATCTGAGGAGGGGGGGGGGGGGTGAATTCAGCAGGTGTACATGTCGCCGTTCTCCGGGGGGCAAGAGCTGAAACGTCCAGCTGTTTAAGGGCTGGGGTAGCTGCGGGGGAGGGGGCCGGTCGCCGGCATTGAGGAGGGGGCTGGCCCTAGCTTTTGATCTGTTTGCACAGAAATTACTTTTACTGAAGACAAGGACAACTAGATGGATCTGCTCGGAGGAGTCCCTGGGAGCTCTGGATGTTTCCACGCTTAAGCGCGTAGGTGTTTGGACGTGAGCTTAATGTCAGGTTACAGCAGACGCTGCGGGGGGGGGGGATTTCTCGCACTCTCCCCCCCCCCCGAAATGCTCCACCGAAAGAGAGAAGAGGTTGCAGGTCACAGCCCCGGTTTATGGGAAGTAGGGAATTAGCCTCTCGTTCGTTTCTGAGTGGGAGGCGTGTTTGCAATCCACGCGTGGCTGTCCGATGTGGCCCTGCGGCGCCGTGTGTGCGTGGGGGGGGGGGGGTCTGTGTTTGCCGAGGAGCCCCAGGAACGCCCCCCCCCTCCCCTGCATCTGAGATCGAGCCTCTGTCCCTCTGCTAGCTAGAGACAGCCCGGGCTCCTTAGGCAGGATGCGGATTGGGGAGGGGCCCCCGGAGCCCCTCCACCGCGGCTTCAGTGAATGCGGACAGCCCCCCCCCCCCCTGAGAGGTGCTCTCAATAGCGCATCCAGGGCGCCCACGTAGCTATTCTTGGCTTTCAGAAAATAATTTAGCACAGCGCTGGGCACACATCCCCCCCCCCCCCACCAAGAGATCCCCAGATGGGCCCCGATTCCCCGCCCGCCCCCCCCTCCATCTCTTGGAGATACACTGGTCCGATGTTTCTTTTCGGAGAGCTTTTAGCAGCTCCGCTCAGTCTCTTCCTCACATTCCCGGCGTTGATACATCTGGGCGCGCACTTTCCCTCCGCGGCTCTCTGCGCCCATCTCCGCATTCAGCCTCTTCCCAGCTCTTCCTGTTTCATTGCACGTTTCCGTGGTGGGATTTCACCGAAGCCCCCCTCCCCTTCCTACCTAGTCCTTGCCTCATTCCTTCTACCCAAGTTAATACTTGTACTTACCAGATGGCTCTGATCCTGTCCAGGTTTTCTCCATTGCATTCATAGACTGTGGTTCTAATTCTCTATGGGGAACTCCGTGAATGCAATAGGGGGGAAACCAGGAGTAGGTCCAACTGTCCCCGACAGCCTTCAGCCAGCTGGTAGCCTCAAAATTATTTCAGTGGATTCTCCCCTATACTAATCAATAACATCCCTTTAAGGCTGTCTATGGTTCCCCCATTTCTCATCTGTACATTATAGTAAATAGACTAGTGCCCCCTTTCATAACCCCCTTTTAATTCTTGTTGATATGTTGTTAAGTGTCATTGAGTCGATGTTGACTCATGGCAACCTTCAGCTCTCTGGATAGTTGTCCTAAACTGTGTCTGATCTTCAATCAGGTGGTTAGTTATTGATAAAGTGGCAACCATAGCGTCTGTTATTGTGT
This sequence comes from Ichthyophis bannanicus, assembly GCA_033557465.1. Taxonomy (NCBI): domain Eukaryota; kingdom Metazoa; phylum Chordata; class Amphibia; order Gymnophiona; family Ichthyophiidae; genus Ichthyophis; species Ichthyophis bannanicus. The sequence goes on along the minus strand of CM066035.1, from coordinate 919,122,613 downwards.
CCATCCATTGCATTGCCGGCCTTCCTCTCTTGCACTGACCTTCAACAATGTCCTTGAATGATCTTTCTCTTTGCATGATGTGTCCGAAGTATAAAAGTCAGTCTTCTTATTTGAACTCCGACACAACTTCCTGTCTGAGCGGGTTCAGAAGTAGCAGGCCATGTGTGCTGAAGTACTTGGCCTTGTGTGGGCACCATGCTGTGCCGCCCACAGATATCTGCTGTTCTAGGTAGCTGCCTAGCCCGCCTAGTGAATGGGCTGGCCCTGTATTATCGTCAGCATAGTGAGGGTTGTTGATGAGTCTTCCACCGGTCTCAACAGTTTAGTTGTCTTCATACAGTCCGGCTTCTCTGATGATTAGTTTCGCATATCAATTAAACAGGTACAGAGAAAGTATGCAGCCTTGTTGTACACCTTTCCTGATCTTAAACCATTCTGTTTCTCCTAGTTCTGTCTGAACTCTTGCTTCTAGATCAATGTAGAGGTGTATAAGAACTACGGGTGGTCTGGTATATATCTATGCATCCTAATGTGGCCCAGAGGTTTTCATGGCCTGCCAAAAGGCCTTGCTGTGGTCAATAAAAAACATATAGATATTCTTGTGTCTTTTCAAGGATCCATCTCACATCTACAATGAAACTTTCTCTTGTTCCTCGCCCTTTCCTGACCCCTGCTTGCATTTCAGATAATTCTGTGGTTGGATTAATCAGCTTTTAATATCGCGGCAAAGCCCATCCTTCCTCTCCTCCGACATCCTCCTTTCTGTACTCAAACAGGGAGTGGCCCTACTGATTAGAGGACTGGCCTACTTGCCAGAAGATCAAAGTTTAAATCCCTGCTTCTTCAAGCAGATGTTCTTTATCACTTGGGACAAATCACTTTATTCCATCTTTGCCTTGGGTACCCCCTTATGGCATGATGCATCAGAGGTTTATCTCAAAGATACAGAATGCGGGAGAAACCATAGTGCATCACGGCCTGTGATTATAAGCTCTTGGGACATGGACCTATATGTGGTAAAGGGCTTTGATTCATCCAACTATATCTGTACTGAAGGGAAAACCGCTCCTGGTTACCCTATTTGTACCCTTTCTGTTTATAAATTGTCCACTCCTCCACCTTAAAATATATTGATTTCCATCCTAACAGGAATCATATAACCTCTCGTATTTAGTTTAACTTGTATATAGTTATCTGTTTTATACCGTTTACTGTTAAAATAATTATGTAAAAAGATCACCTATCAGTTACCTGTAACATGTTGGTTATCTGTAAACCGCCCCTGGTCTCTGGAAGGGGCGATGTAGAAAAATGTAACAAATAAATAAAACTAGCACGCACGGTACCTCCTTGACTACAGCCTGAGCCCGTGATTCTGCCAGTGTCCTTTGTTGCCCTTTGTAGAAGGGTCTGCGCCCTGCCTGTACCTCCCACTCCCTTACGCTGCGCCACTGGTAATATTCCTCCCAGGACTATGTGTACTATCTGCTTAGCATGTGTGCCGCATGCAGCTATTTCCAGATATGTGGTTAATAAGCAGAAATGAAGAAGCGTCTGGTCTGATGAGTGATGGCGGCCTCTGAAGCCCCTTCCCCCCTCCGAAATGGTAGGGAAAGGAGGCAGAGGGTGCCCACGTTTCGCCGGCTCTGTTAGTCTGCGTGTCTGAGGGTTGGTACAGAGGCATGCCCTGGCAGCTTTGGCAAACAGCAAGGTGGAGAGTGCTTCTGGAGCAGCTCGTAAATATTTCAGAAGGATTGCACGAGGCCTTCCTAACGATTCTGGGCATCTATTTCAGGCAGAAGCAGCCTTTAGCACTTTGCACTTTCAAGTCGAGCAAATAAACGCCAAGCTTGTGAGTGGAAATTGCAATGGTGCTAGCTATATGCTTACCCCACCTTCTGGGATTCCATATATAGGTTTGATTTCAAATGGAAATCAGTCTTAGACTTTATGCTTGCCGGCTCTTAACTATGCAAGGTGCACTTTAAACACCCGATGCCAGAAGCAGCGTTAGTATCGGAAGGAGCAAGCCAGGTAAAAAGAGTGATATGGGGAGACATCTTGCAGATGGTCACTCTCTGTGACTGAGACTGCGGAAGTAGCGTCTGGGCACTTTTCTGATAACTTCCACTGTTCAGCTAAATACAAACAAGACAGCACAATAATGTATAGAAGCAGTGTCCGTACCGCTAAGGACACATCTCTGCTCTCAGCCACAGAGTATGACCTCCTGCAAGATTTCTCCTCAAGCAGGGCTGGCTCCAGAATTGGTTCAAGGTGTTGGCATCCTAGGCAAACCATAAGCTTTATCCCCCCCCCCCCCCCGCCCTTCCTCCAACAAGCTGTCATCCTAGGCAACCAATCCCCAGGTCACTCTCTTTTGTCCTCCTTACTTTGGCCTTTATTAACATCTGGACTTGCTTTACCTGAAGTGTGGCTATCAAAACTGTTACAGTAAATAGATCTGCATGTAGAAGATGTGTGGACGCAGTAGCTCTCAATAAATTAATTTCCAGACTCATATATTCTAAGCACTAGCCTACAGCAGATCAAACTAACCCCAGTTAACACCAAACATTCATAACAATCTCTCTGGCCGTAACTTCACCATAGAAATGGCTTCCTCAAATCTTTCTTTGGACAATCAATAAGTTACACTCTGACATCCATTATATTGTTCCTCTGTATAAGTCTTTGGTGCGACCTCATTTGGAGTATAGTGTGCAATTCTGGAGACCGCACCTTCAAAAGGCTATAAACAGGATGGAGTCTGTGCAGAGGGTGGCTACTAAAATGGTTAGTGGTCTTCATTATAAAGCATATGAGGACAGACTGAAGGATCTTAATATGTACACCTTAGAGGAAAGGCGGGATAGAGGTGATATGATTGAGATGTTTAAATACCTCCGTGGCATAAATGTTCAGGGGGAGAGCCTCTTTCAATTGAAAGCAAGTTCTGCTATGAGGGGACATGGGATGAGGGTGAAGGGAGAGAGATTCAGGAGTGATATGTGGAAATATTTCTTTACGGAAAGAGTAGTGGATCCGTGGAACAGTCTCCCAGTGGAGGTGGTAGAGATGAGGACAGTAACTGAATTCAAAAAAGCATGGGACCAACACAGAGGATCTCTAAAGGTTGTAGTGGTTGATATGGAAGGACAGACTAGATAGGCCATGTGGTCTTTTTCTGTCGTCATTTTTCTATGTTTCTGTATAGATTTCTGGAATTGTTTTGAAACTTTAAACACTACTTTAAAACTAGAAGGCTGTGATGATGAAACAAACCGCCCTGGAGGATAACTAACTCATGACTTTGTCACACTTCTGAGCCCCCTACACCCACCCCATTTTCCAACATACACGCATAATTTTAATACTAATAGATCGTTTTCAATGTTCACTTGCTCAGTACTACATAGTATATGTCCTCAGGCAGTGCAACAGACTTGCACATTACCTGCCTGGAGTTAGTGGAAAGGCAGGCTAGAAATAGAACTGATAAATACATAAACGTGATAGGCGACAGGATCCAGGACACCAGAGCTCCAGCAGGAGCATAAGAAGGGCTGGACAGGGAAATTATTGCACGTACCGCATTGCAGAATCGGGGTACATCCAGCCCATCTAACGGCCTGATTTTGCACCCGTGGGAACGTCTAGCTCTCGCGGGTGCAGAATCGGCTGCACATTCGGGCCGTCCATATTTTGGACATCCGGACGGCCTGGACGCGCGCCCTAATTGGAATTGCCTTCCAAATGTTTTCCTTGTTTTTGTTTTAACAAAAGCATGCGCTTTTTATTGTAGCGGAGCCTGTTTCTAAAATCAGGCTTTCAGCTATTGACCTGTCTCAGTGCGATGACTACACGGCAAATCACTATTTATCATCATCCGTGAATTACAAAGAAGCAGTGAGCCACTCCTTTTATTCCTTCTTCTCCGCTACTAGCTTGGGGTTTGCTGACATAAATCAGATACTTCATCACTTAAACCTGCAGAACCTTCCCTACCACAGTCACAATTCTTGGGCATCTGTAGATAGCATCGTATGTCTCATCTTCCTAAATCTATTTGGCAAACATTGTATAATCTCTCCCAGCAGAAAGACGGCCAGATTTGCACTTATTCTCCTCTCGAGAAAGGCTGGAGATTGATCACTTGTGTACAAGGGGAATATGAAGTCGTTTTTTACACACTAAAGGCCAAAGTTCTAATCAGGGTTTAGATTCCTGGGAATGAACTGTCCCCCCCCCCCCCCCCACGTCACCTGCTTGTTTAGTATTATTGAATGGATGTGTGGTGAATTCTTTGTGGTAAAGTCCTTGGGGAATCAATTGCAAAAAAATAGCAAATACAATATATCTATATATTATATCTGGCCAAGGGGTAGTTGAGTCGTGCAAAAATTGTGGGTTCTGTGAAATGTTTCATGCAAAATCAATCCGTTCTACATAGATTTTGCATTGCACTTCATAAAAGTTGCATTTCAGATGAAAAACTGGCAAATGGCACATAACATTTCAGAAGTGAAGCTGCATGTGTTGTTCGGCTTGCTTTGCATCTTAGCACTTATGGGTAGATTGTGAAGAAGCATGGGTTTTTCCAGTGATTTCTCTATGCGGAGGACATCCAGGTGGTGGGTGTTTCAGGATGTTCATTGCAGGAAACTATCAGGAAGGGTAATGGGTGCTTGGAGGAGGTGAGTATATGGTTGTGGGATAACCATTTGGTATTGAATGCTCAGAAATTTGAACTGCTAGTGTTTGGGCGGGGGAGGGGTGTGCAGGATTGGCCGAGAATTGCAGGAGAAAAGTTGGAATGGAAAAAGGAAGTTTGTAATGAGGATGGTGATGGATGTGGGATTGGATTTCCACTCCCAAGTGTTGAACGTGGTTTCAAGTGACACACGATAAGTTGCGTTTGGTACGACAGCTGGGTCCATTTTTAGATGAGGGGGCAATGCACCAGTTGACTCAGGCACTGGTAGTGTCAGTGCTGGATTATTGTAATTTGTGGGGTTACCGAAGTACCAACTGAGGAAGTTTCAGGTAGTGCAGAGTGCGACAGCGAGAGAGTAATCGCGGGGCGGAGTCAAATGGAGTCGTTGGCTGATGTATTGTTTCAGCTTCATTGGCTCCAGTGAACAGCGGAGCAGGTTTAAGCTCCTGCCGATGACCTTCAAAGCGTTAAGATGTCAAGGGCTTGGGTATTTCACGGATTTGTTGGCATGGTATCAGCCTGGGCAGGAGTTGCAGGCCTAGTCAGGAGCAGCGTTTAGTGGTCCCTGGCCCTCAGCAAGTGTGCTTGAACAAATGGAGGGAGAGGTGTTTCTCTGTGGCTGCCTCTAGGTGGTACAATAAGTGCCCAGTTGATCTAAGGAAGAACAATAACCTCTTAGCATTTCAGAAATCTGTGAAAACGTATCTGTTTCCCCGATTAGGGGCTGAAAAGAGGTCTGGGTAATGTCGAGTCAGTTGAGCGTGAGGATGGGGAGGCGGGACAGAGTTTTTAGTGGTCTCTATGTTAGGGTCCTCAGACCTTTTTGTGCTTTGTGAACCACCTTGAGTGCATTTAAGCATATGGTAGTCTAAAAATAAATGAAAAATAAATAAATATATGTTGGGTGCAATGCAGTCTACTAGACCGGGCTTCTAGAAAAACCGGAAATATCCATCTAGTGCACTTTCCCTCTCATGCTGTCTTGTTTCCATTGCTAGGCCTCTTCAGACGCTGCTTCCCCCAGTATCGGACCGAGGAAACTGAGATAGTGGCTGATTGCCAAGTCAAAGGTTTAGAGCTGAGTTAAAGGGCCTGGTATTTTCCTGGCGAGTTTGACTTCACCGACTTTTTGAACCGAAAATGATGCAAGTCAAAATGTTAAATACACGGATTCAATAAGTTTCTATTTCTTACCTGAGGTCACTCAGCCGAGGTCTTCAGTTGATCTTTTCTGCTGAATGATGGCATTATGGCTTACAGAGTCATTTCTTGGACAGGAAGAGGATTCGTGCTAATTTTTTAAAAATCGTATTGACCTGTGGAGACGCAGCTCCTGAGAGGAGCCTTTTGCTTGAGTGAGGAAGTCTTGGCTTGGGTTTGAGATTTGCTGGTTTTAACCTCTGCTTGGGAATAGCAAAGAAAATTACTTTTCATTTTTCTTGGTTCTCTGGTTCCTGGTGGGTGGGTGCCGTGATCCACTCTTGCTTGGGCTAGTCCCCCTATTTAGCCTCTAGGGATGTCCTGCGATCTAAGCCATATGCTATGTGGGCCAAGGTGACCTCAAAAGACATATCTATTCATTCCTAGCCCTTGTCCTTTAATAGGAAGGAGCTACATGTCTTCTTGCCCTCTGACCTTCCAAGGGTCATTCTAGCCAGGGCTAAGCTATAAAGGGAGCAAGCCGTGTGTTTTCTGAGAAAATGATTCTAATTTCAAACTGAAAGAGATGATACTCCCTTGTTTCCTTTGCAATCTATGCATTCAATACTCGGAACGACGCAATAATAAGAATTAGAAGCGATACAGACCTAAGAAACATAAAATAAAGAGGTGTTATGTTAAAAGAGGGCAAATTAAGATACAATTCATTTTAGAATTAACTGTCTTATATAACTGGAATAAAATCTAATCCATGAAAACACCTATATATATTTGCAAGTATGTAATGCAAGAACGTGTCAGGCCACCAGCTCTTCAGCTTCTAGAAAAAGTCAGCAGATCCAGAATATTTTCGTAACTCAGAAGGTTCAAACTCATCTGACTTCCATCAGTTTTAGGGTGTTGGTATGTTATTCCACCTTTCCAGGCATATCGTTTTTCAATTCTAATGCACACCATATATTCTCTCAGAGTCATGGCAAATACTTATCCCTCCCCCGTAAATAAAACCTCTTCCCCAGGACCAGCACCACCACTGGGGAAACCAGGTCAACTGGGCTGTCAAAGAGCAGCTGCAATCAAAGCAGAATGATAGATCCTGACAGTTCTCCAGATTCTTACATACAGGGTAGGCAGGACATTCTCAGATAGTACATTTCTCCAGGGAACGTCCCTCACCGGACCTGATTTTATCACATACACCTGCTCAGGAACACGTGTGTTTCATAAAATACATGTGCACATTGCTGAGCCGCCCCTTGATATGCCTACAAGCTGTAAACACACAGGTACACGCTGTCTTGTCAGCACTTTTACTTACATGCATATATATTACGGGATAATGTTGTAAAAGGCGTTGTCCATGTGTAAAACAACTTTACATGTCAAAAATCCTCTATAAATGGCATTTTAGAAAAGGCGTCCACGTGAAATCGGTGATGTCCAGGGCAGAACATGCTGAAAAATGCTAGGGACATCTATGTTTCAGCCCACTTTTAGAAATATAGATGCCCTTGATGTGGATAGCTGTACCGGCCTCCATGTAGGGATTCCTGTTATGACTCCATAGGACGTCCATCTCAAGTAAGTTTGCATATGGAGATGTCCAGAGGCATGGCCAGGGTTGCTTTTACCTATGGGCAAAAGGGATGGCTGCCCTGGACCTCTGCACAACGGGGGCCCAGCTGCCGTTAAATAAAAGTAGCTCCTTCCCTTCCTTCTGCTCTCTCAGGCCACTTGCAAGAGAAGTGAGCGGTGTTTTAGTGAACAGACTGGCAACTTCCTGTTTGCGTACCCGTCTTGTGCTATGAGCTCATAAGAACATAAGAAATACCATACTGGGTCAGACCAAGGTCCATCAAGCCCAGTATCCTGTTTCCAACAGTGGCCAATCTAGGTCATATGTACCTAGCAGTTTCCCCAAAAGACACAGGTTCCACAATGCTTGCACTGGGTCAAGCATTGATATCCTGGGTCCCTTCTTAATAATGGTTTATGGATCTTTCCTCCAGGAACTTGTCCAAACCTTTTTTAAACCCAGCTACACTAACAGCCTTTACTACATCCTCCGGTAACAAATTCCAGAGTTTGATTACACGTTGAGTGAAAAAATATTTTCTTTTATTAGTCTTAGTTTACCCTGTAGCTTCATTGCATGTCCCCTAGTCTTTCTATATTCTGATAACGTAAACAGTCAATCTACGTTTACCCGTTCCACTCCGTTCATTAATTTATAGACTTCTATCATATCTCCCCTCAGCCGTATCTTTTCTAGGTTAAAGAGCCCTAACCTTTTTAGCCTTTCTTCATAGGAGTATCCTTCCATCCCCTTTACCATTTTGGTGGCTGTTCTCTGAACCTTTTCTAAAATCGCTATATTCTTTTTAAGATACAGTGACCAGAATTTCACACAATATTCAAGGTGCGGTCTCACCATGGAACGATATAGAGGCATTATAATATCTTTTGTTTTATTTTCCATTCCTTTCTTTATGATACCTAGCATTCTATTTGCTCTCTTGGCTGCCGCTGCACACTGGGCCGAGGGTTTTAACATGTTATCCGCAATGACACCTAAATCTTTTTCCTGGGTGGTGGTTCCTAATGTGGAACCTTGCATCGTGTAACCATAGTTTGGGTTGTTCTTCCCTAGGTGCATAACTTTGCACTTGTCCACATTAAATTTCATCTGCCATTTTGATGCCCAGTCTTCCAATTTATAAAGATCCTCTTGCAATTTTCCACAATCCTCTTGGGTTTTAACAACTTTAAATAGTTGTGTGTCATCTGCAAATGTGATAAGCTCACTCGTTATTCCACTTTCCAGGTCATTTATGAATATGTCAAAAAACAGCGGACCCAGCACAGAACCCTGGGGTACACCACTATTCACCTTTCTCCATTGGGAAAATTGGCCATTTAGCCCTACCCTCTGCTTTCTATCTTTTAACCAGTTCCTGATCCACAGTAGTGCACTGCCTCCTATCCCATGACTCTTTAGTTTTGCCAAAAGTCTCTGATGAGGGAGCTTGTCAAAGGCTTTCTGAAAGTCCAGATACACTATATCAACCGACTCACCTTTGTCCACCTGTTTATTCACATTTTCAAAAAAACATAACAGATTAGTAAGACAAGATCTTCCTTGTCTAAAGCCATGTTGGCTGTCTCCCATTAGGCCATGACTATCTACATGTTGAGTAATTTTATTCTTTATGATGGTTTATACCATTTTTCCCGGTACTGATGTCAGGCTCACTGGTCTGTAGTTTCCCGGATCACCCCTGGAACCCTTTTTTAAAAATTGGTGTTACATTGGCGATCCTCCAATCTTCAGGTATTAGAGATAATTTTAATGATAGTTCACAGATTACTAATAGCAGGTCTGCAATCTCACATTTCAGTTCTTTCAACACCCTTGGATGTATATCATCCAGCCCAGGTGATTTGCTACTCTTCAGTTTATCTAATAGTTGTAATACATCTTCCCGATGTATCGATATTTCCTTCAATTCTTCCGCACCTTTAAATACCACTTCAGTCATGGGTAACATCCCTACATCTTCCTCAGTAAAGACTGAAGCAAAGAATTCATTCAGTCTCTCCCCTATGACCTTGTCCCTTCTTAGTGCCCCTTTAACCCCTCTATCATCTAATGGACCAACTGACTCTCTCACAGGTTTTTTGCTACGAATGTACTTGAAAAAGTCGTTATTTCGCGTTTTTGCTTCCGCAGCAAGCTTCTTCTCAAATTCTCCCTTTGCCTGCCTTATCAATGCCTTGCATTTGACTTGCCAGTGCTTGTGCTGTTTCCAGGTTTCGTCATTTGGCTCTTTTTTTCCATTTCCTGAAAGATGTTTTTTTGGCAACAACAGCCTCTCTGACCTCCCCTTTAAACCGTGCTGGCAGTTTTTTGGACTTCCTTCCACTTTTCTTAAAGCGTGGAATACAGCTGGTCTGGGCTTCCAAGATAGTATTTTTCAACAACACCCAAGCTTGATGTAAGTCTTTAACCTTTGCAACTGCTCCTTTTAGTTTTTTCTTAACAATTTTCCTCATTTTATCATAGTCTCCCTTTCGAAAGTTAAAGGGAGACTACCACAAGACTGGCCAGAAAGCAACATGTCTTCCATCCGTTCACTAAAGCGCAGCTTGCTTCTCTTGCAAACAGCTTGAGGGAGCAGAAGGGAGGGACAGGGGCACTGACTGTGCTGCTCTGGGGTAGGGGGGCTCATGAATAGGAGGGGGACCCGCGAAAAGGAGGAGGGCACAAATGGAAGAAAGACCTATTCTGAAACATTTGCCAAGGACTCAATAAGAGGTTGAAGAGGCCCTGGGCACGGCAAAATTAAAATAAGAGCCCCCACTCCCCGTCAGTGTTCTTTGTCAAATTGTAAGATAAAGGGGATGTGGATGTACCTCCTTCACCACACCCTCAAGACATATTCCTGACAAGATGAGCACTTTTCAGATGCCTATTCATGCCTGCAGCAGATAATTTTCGATGTAGCTCAGGATGTCCAGGACATCTCTGAAATCGGACAAGGAAGTCCAGGTTCTCAGGAGCGCCACAGTCACACCTACATCACGCCCTCATTCTGACAAGGACGTCCAAGTTCTCAGGAGCACCCCAGTCACACCTACATGACGCCCTCATTCTGAGAAGAACGTCCAAGTTCTCGGGAGCACCCCAGCCACACCTACATCACGCCCTCATTCTGACAAGGACGTCCAAGTTCTCAGGAGCGCACCAGCCACACCTGCATCACACCCTCATTCTGACAAGGACGTCCAAGTTCTCAGGAGTGCCCCAGCCACACCTACATCACGCCCTCATTCTGACAAGGACGTCCAAGTTCTCAGGAGCGCACCAGCCACACCTACATCACGCCCTCATTCCGACAAGGACATCCAGGTTCTCGGGAGAGCCCCAGCCACACCTACATCATACCCTCATTCTGACAAGGACATCCAGGTTCTCGGGAGAGCCCCAGCCACACCTACATCATGCCCTCATTCTGACAAGGATGTCCAAGTTCTCGGGAGCGCCCCAGACACACCTACATCACGCCCTCATTCTTACAAGGACGTCCAGGTTCTCGGGAGCGCCCCAGCCACACCTACATCACACCCTCATTCTGACAAGGACGTTCAAGTTCTTGGGAGCACCCCAGCCACACCTACATCATGCCCTCATTCTGACAAGGATGTCCAGGTTCTCGGGAGCACCCCAGCCACACTTACATCACGCCCTCATTCTGACAGGGACGTCTAAGTTCTTGGGAGTGCCCCAGCCACACCTACATCATGCCCTCACTCTGACAAGGACGTCTAAGTTCTCGGGAGTGCCCCAGCCACACCTACATCATGCCCTCACTCTGACAAGGACGTCCAAGTTCTCAGGAGCGCCCCAGCCACACCTACATCACGCCCTCATTCTGACAAGGATGTCCAGGTTCTCGGGAGTGCCCCAGCCACACCTACATCACGCCCTCATTCTGACAAGGACGTCCACGTTCTCGGGAGTGCCCCAGCCACACCTACATCACGCCCTCATTCTGACAAGGATGTCCAAGTTCTCGGGAGTGCCCCAGCCACACCTACATCACGCCCTCATTCTGACAAGGACGTCCAAGTTCTCGGGAGCACCCCAGTCACACCTACATGACGCCCTCATTCTGAGAAGAACGACCAAGTTCTCGGGAGCACCCCAGCCACACCTACATCATGCCCTTATTCTGACAAGGACGTCCAAGTTCTCAGGAGCGCACCAGCCACACCTACATCACGCCCTCATTCTGACAAGGACGTCCAAGTTCTCAGGAGCGCACCAGCCACACCTACATCACGCCCTCATTCTGACAAGGACGTCCAGGATCTCGGGAGTGCCCCAGCCACACCTACATCATGCCCTCATTCTGACAAGGACATCCAGGTTCTCGGGAGAGCCCCAGCCACACCTACATCATGCCCTCATTCTGACAAGGATGTCCAAGTTCTCGGGAGCGCCCCAGACACACCTACATCACGCCCTCATTCTTACAAGGACGTCCAGGTTCTCGGGAGCGCCCCAGCCACACCTACATCACGCCCTCATTCTGACAAGGACGTTCAAGTTCTTGGGAGCACCCCAGCCACACCTACATCATGCCCTCATTCTGACAAGGATGTCCAGCTTCTCAGGAGCACCCCAGCCACACTTACATCACGCCCTCATTCTGACAAGAACGTCTAAGTTCTTGGGAGTGCCCCAGCCACACCTACATCACGCCCTCACTCTGACAAGGACGTCTAAGTTCTCGGGAGTGTCCCAGCCACACCTACATCACGCCCTCACTCTGACAAGGACGTCCAAGTTCTCGGGAGCGCCCCAGCCACACCTACATCACGCCCTCATTCTGACAAGGACATCCAGGTTCTCGGGAGTGCCCCAGCCACACCTACATCATGCCCTCATTCTGACAAGGACGTCCAAGTTCTCGGTAGTGCCCCTGCCACACCTATATCACGCCCTCATTCTGACAAGGATGTCCAAGTTCTCGGGAGTGCCCCAGCCACACCTACATCACGCCCTCATTCTGACAAGGACGACCAGGTTCTCGGGAGTGCCCCAGCCAGACCTACATCATGCCCTCATTCTGACAAGGACGTCCAAGTTCTCGGGAGCGCCCCAGCCACACCTGCATCACACCCTCATTCTGACAAGGATATCCAGGTTCTCAGGAGTGCCCCAGCCACACCTACATCACGCCCTCATTCTGACAAGGACGTCCAGGTTCTCGGGAGCGCCCCAGCCACAACTACATCACACCCTCATTCTGACAAGGACGTCCAAGTTCTCGGGAGTGCCCAGCCACACCTACATCATGTCCTCATTCTGACAAGGATGTCCAGGTTCTCGGGAGTGCCGCAGCCACACCTACATCATGCCCTCATTCTGACAAGGACGTCCAAGTTCTAGGGCGCGCCCCAGCCATACCTACATCACGCCCTCATTCTGACAAGGACGTCCAAGTTCTCGGGAGTGCCCAGCCACCCCTACATCATGCCCTCATTCTGACAAGGACGTCCAAGTTCTCTGGAGTGCCCCAGCCACCCCTATATCATGCCCTCATTCTGACAAGGACGTCCAAGTTCTCGGGAGTGCCCCAGCCACACCTACATCACGCCCTCATTCTAACAAGGATGTCCAAGTTCTCGGGAGCACCCCAGCCAAACTTACATCACGCCCTCATTCTGACAAGGACGTCCAGGTTCTCGGGAGCGCCCCAGCCACACCTACATCATGCCCTCATTCTGACAAGGACGTCCAAGTTCTCGGGAGCGCCCCAGCCTCACCTACATGACGCCCTCATTCTGACAAGGACATCCAAGTTCTCAGGAGCGCCCCAGCCACACCTACATCACGCCCTCATTCTGACAAGGACGTCCAAGTTCTCGGGAGTGCCCCAGCCACACCTACATCATGCCCTCATTCTGCCAAGGATGTCCAAGTTCTCGGGAGTGCCCCAGCCACACCTTCATCATGCCCTCATTCTGCCAAGGATGTCCAAGTTCTCGGGAGTGCCCAGCCACACCTACATCGTGTCCTCATTCTGCCAAGGATGTCCAAGTTCTCGGGAGCATCCCAGCCACACCTACGTCATGCCCTCATTCTTACAAGGACGTCCAAGTTCTCGGGAGTGCCCCATCCACACCTACATCATGCCCTCATTCTGCCAAGGATGTCCAAGTTCTTGGGAGCGTCCCAGCCACACCTACATCACGCCCTCATTCTGACAAGGACGTCCAAGTTCTCGGGAGCATCCCAGCCACACCTATGTCATGCCCTCATTCTGACAAGGACGTCCAAGTTCTCAGGAGCGCCCCAGCCACACCTACATCATGCCCTCATTCTGACAAGGACGTCCAAGTTCTCGGGAGCGTCCCAGCCACACCTACATCACGCCCTCATTCTGACAAGGATGTCCAGGTTCTCGGGAGCGTCCCAGCCACCCCTACATCACGCCCTCATTCTGACAAGGACGTCCATGTTCTCGGGAGCGTCCCAGCCACACCTACGTCACGCCCTCATTCTGACAAGGACATCCAAGTTCTCAGGAGCGCCCCAGCCACACCTACATCACGCCCTCATTCTGACAAGGACGTCCAAGTTCTCGGGAGCGCCCCAGCCACACCTACATCACGCCCTCATTCTGACAAGGATGTCCAAGTTCTCGGGAGTGCCCCAACCACACCTACATCACGCCCTCATTCTGACAAGGACATCCAAGTTCTCAGGAGCGCCCCAGCCACACCTACATCACGCCCTCATTCTGACAAGGACGTCCAAGTTCTCAGGAGCGCCCCAGCCACACCTACATCACGCCCTCATTCTGACAAGGACGTCCAAGTTCTCGGGAGCGCCCCAGCCACACCTACATCACGCCCTCATTCTGACAAGGATGTCCAGGTTCTCGGGAGCATCCCAGCCACACCTACATCACGCCCTCATTCTGACAAGGACGTCTAAGTTCTCGGGAGCATCCCAGCCACACCTACATCACGCCCTCATTCTGACAAGGACGTCCAAGTTCTCGGGAGCGTCCCAGCCACACCTACGTCATGCCCTCATTCTGACAAGGATGTCCAGGTTCTCGGGAGCATCCCAGCCACACCTACGTCACGCCGTCATTCTTACAAGGACGTCCAAGTTCTTGGGAGCGCCCCAGCCACACCTACATCACACCCTCATTCTGACTTGATTGTCGTCATGCTGGGGATATCCACAGACCCGGCTTCTAAGATGGCTCCAGAGGCATCGTTGCGCTTTGGATATCTCTATGGCCATTTTCAAATGTCCGGAGCACGAATAAGGCTTCTAAAATAACCCCCTAACAGGCCGATGCAGAAAAGCTTAGTGTGGTGCTTTTCCTGCCCTAGGCTTGCTCTCCAGTGTAGAAAGCAAGCTAGCATTAAAAACACACAAAAAAAACCCAACCACACTATTTTGCAGCACACTTGACGTGCAAATTGCATGCAAATTACCAGATAATTAATTGCACCTAATGTAAAATACTGTGATAAAACAACACAAACAAAATTCCTGGAGGCCTGGTGGCCGTAATCCCTCCCACCCACCCAATCAAAAAATCGCTGGTGACTCAGCAGTCCCAAATCACCCGAACAAAAAAATCCCCAGTGACCCAATGGCCCCCGAACCCCTCTGTCCTCTCCCAATGCCTTTAATTATGGGGCATGAATGTTGCCCACATGCTCTCGCACTTGCGCCACCATCTTGAAAAATGCTGACGCCTGGAACCATGCGGTACATCACAGGACAGTGTGCCAATGGCATCAGGGGCTTTCCCTGGTGCCTAGGTCATCTGAGGTGAAGAGTTAAACTTCCCCTCAGATGACCCTGCATCTGTAGGAAAGCATAGCAAACTCGTGCCAGCTTCTGTGCGCATGTGTTTGGCTTGCTCTCCCAATTTATGCTGAGTAATAAGCATATTGCATCGCAGCGCAAAGAGTCAGCGTTACGCTCATGCTATGAAATCCTGCGCTGAAACTTTAAGCACTGGACTCTATCGCAGGGTTTTTGCTTCGGTTTGTATGTGCGTATGCCTATATAAAATAAAATTGAAAAAGATGATGCCCATTTATAATCGTTCTGGGAGGGATGATGCTGGGCACTCATGACTGTTGAGTTTAATTATTAAAATCTCAAGGGCCACGGTGCCGGAAAGGTAAATAAGTGAGGGGTGGGGGTGAAAGGATGAAGGCTCTTTCCCATTTCTTTTAGCTCTGGAGGAGAAGGGATGGTGGGACTGAGGGAAGTCTAGTTAAATAACATTAAAAAACAAAAGGTTCATTTGAGGTCCTGCCAGAGTTTCTTATCAAAGACAAAGGAGGTAGGGCAGGGAGCACAGGCAGTCCTGCAAAATTTTTGAGTGGGGGGGGGGTCCTAACACTTCTAAAGAGGGGGTCGAAACACAAACATTGCAGAACACTGGCACGCTCTTTTTTATGGGTTTTATGTTTTGGGTGCTTCCTGGACTCTTCTGGTACTTTGCTATGTTTTGTTTTGTTTTTATCTGAGTTTTGTTTGATATATGTATGTGTGTGTGTGCGTGTATCTGTGTTTATCTGTATCTGTATATTTTACATTATTGTATTATACAGCTCCTGGAGTTTTATCAGTCAGGAGACATAGAAATTCAGTAAATAAATGCAAAGGAGTTTAAAAAAAAGTACAAGAAAAGGCACAGATTCATGAGAGAATTTCAACAAAGGAAATGAAAATCTTTACAATTTAAGCCCCAGTTGGAAAGTTGCAAACTTCAGGCAGCTGCATTCACAAGTACCAAGCTCCTTCCTGAGCGGCAGTCCAGGGGCAGGCAGTGAGTCTGGAGAAATCTGAACTTCCAGTAAAGCTCTTCAGCCATGCAGGAACCCAGTCAGTGTTTAGAGGTGTCACGGCAGAAGCATATTCTATAGCTGAACCAATTTAGCACACAAAATCCTTTCCCTTTGAATGTTTTTAAAGTGTCTTTACACTGTTTAGAGGTCACTCGGTACAAATGAGGCTAAGGTTCAAGGGCGTCTAGGCAAGATCTGCTCAATGTTAGGCCTGGAATCACTTCTTTTCATACCCTGTTACTGCTCAGTGAAACTGGATTCTTCAGCTCAGGCTGTGTTTTTCCTGTGCATGATATGAATTGCTAGAGGGTTTGTGACGTTGTGAGCAGAAAAAGCACAGCTTGGGCCCAGTGTGGCATTTTCACTTATCAGTAACTGGCAGGGTAGAAAAATCTATCCTGTCGGGACACATGAAAAGCTTCATCCTGGAAGCAGGGAACTCAAGGTTCTGCTTTTTACAAAGTGACTTCAAGCAGTGTAGAGACGCTTATAAGGTCTTTTCCTCTAGTCTCATTGAATGAGTCTTGGCTCTGTCCAGAGTTTTGGATGTGAAGAGAGCCCCGAGCTGTTGCTTAGAGGTCCTCTTCTTGTACAAGGAGGGATTCCACACTCGCTGCTTCGGCCCAACCATTAGGCAAGAGTAAGCAGCCTAGGCCAGGAGCTTCTGAAGGACTGGAAAGAACAACATCAGTCATAGCAAAACTATAGATCCTGAAAGCTCCAGAAACTCAAGGAATCATCAGCGTCTTCTTTCATCTGCACGGAGAGCGAGTACGCACATACAGACAAAGCAAAGTTTCCTATTTAAGTGCATGCTATCCAATTCTGGATTGTTGTGGGAGGGGTGGGGTTTTGATGATCATTGCTGTTGAGTTTAATTATCAAAATCGGGGGGGGGGGGGGGTATATAAGACTGAAGGTTCACCTAGGTCACCCAGTATCCTTGCACCGGCTCTGTATAGAGAGGTGTTCAAAGCATGCTGTTGTCAGTGCTCGCCTTGTGAAGGTTTTTCCATATACAGTATGCTCTTGATCCATAGGTCCCAGTCTCTCAGCAGAGGCAGAACATTTTTCGTAACCGTGGCAAACCTGGTCTATAACAATACAGGTTTGCTGTTAGTCGAATGAAGCTTCTATTTGTGTGGAACTGCCCTGGTGCTCAGAATTTTACAGGACAAATTAAATGCAAAAGGTCGCTGCTTCCAGAAGCATCTGCCCGAAGGTCACAGAGTGAGTGCTGGAGAGGGGCTTTTACAGAGTGTCACCGCTCAATGCTCACACTGCCAGATTACATCACTTAATGCGATGCCTCTATGTCAATTACTTGACACCGGACGTAATACAAAGAGTTAAATTATTAGTTTATACAGCTTGTGCAATGCAGATGGAAAAAAAGCCATGCAATTTCTTAACTATGTGGAATTGGCATATAATGGAGAAATAAGTGAAAAGCTTCTCGCCTGCATATAACATAAAATTGGTTTGCTAATTGAAATATAACTACTGGACCAACATGGGAAAAGGGTTAGGCGGGATCATGATTGCTTAATATCCTGGAAGTGGTCCTAGTTGCCCTTATTTCCCTCTAGTCAGGTCTGAGAAGTTTAGTGGAAGACGTATATGTACGGCATTGACGTCCTACCAGCTGCAGCCTGGTTAGGGCTCCGTCTGGGAAAGGTGAAGATGCTTATGGCAAGCATACCACCTGACGTACTGACTTTAGTTTTAACGTGAATTTAGGATGAAAGTATGCAAGAAAGAAAAATGCGTGTCATCGAGTCTCTTCTGACTCCCAATGACCCAAACACTAGGTTTTCTTGACAAGGTGTGACCGGAAGTGCCTTTCATCTGTACAGGAAGTCTACAAAACAAATTCAAGCAGTTCAGCTGAAATTTACAGATGAGTCACAATGAGAAAAATCTGGTGCCGCGCAACGATGCGCGTAACCTTCTGTACATCATACCATGAGATCTGAAGATCAAAGCAAACATTTCCTTAAAATCTTTCCATTTAAAATCTCAAGCACATTTAATGACGTGGTTCCCAAAGTAAGTTAGGGGAAGAAATGTGTAGTAGCTGATAAAGCAGAATTGCTTAACAAATATTTCTGTTCTGTGTTCACAGATGATGGGCTGGGAGCAGGACCTCAGAAAACACCCGCAAATAAGAACAGAAATG
Source organism: Ichthyophis bannanicus (assembly GCA_033557465.1). NCBI lineage: Eukaryota > Metazoa > Chordata > Amphibia > Gymnophiona > Ichthyophiidae > Ichthyophis > Ichthyophis bannanicus. The sequence goes on along the minus strand of CM066035.1, from coordinate 919,104,161 downwards.
AGGTGGATCTTGAATGGTTTTCGGAAGACTGTGTTCGCGAGCAACTAGCTAAACTAAAAGTAAACAAAGAGATGGGACCTGATGGGATACATTGAAGAGTATTGAAGGAGCTTAGAGAAGTTCTGGCAGCTCCACTGTCTGACTTTTTCAATGTTTCTTTAGAGTCGGGAGTGTTCCCGGAGGATTGGAGAAGAGCAGAAGTAAGGATGAAGTTGGGAACTACAGACCGGTTACTCTGACCTCTGTGGTTAGTAAATTAATGGAAACACTGCTTAAACAGAGGATAGTGAGGTTTCTAGAGTCCAATGGATTTCAGGATCCGAGGCAGCATGGTTTTACTACAGGCGGATAAATCTGATTAATTTATTTGACTGGCTGACCAGAGAGGCCTGAATTTTGCTGTACTTAGATTTCAATAAAGCCTTTGACACTGTTCCGCAAGGTGGCTTATAAATAAACTGAATGCCTTGTGTATGGACCCTAAAGTGACTGACTGGGTTGGAAAGTGGTTGAGTTGGAGACAACGAAAGGTGCAGGAAAATGGAGCTCAATCTAAGGAGAAGGAGGTTACCAGTGGTGCGCCACAGGATCTGCCCTTGGTCCAATTCTTTTTAACATTTTTGTAAGTGATATTAAAGGAGAGCTGTTGGGTAAGGTTTGCCTCTTTGTGAATGATACCATAATCTGCAATAGGGTAGATACTCAGGAAGATGTAGATAACATGAGGAGGGATCTAGCGAAGCTTGAAGAATGGTCTAGAATTTGGCAGCTGAGACTTAATGCTAAAACATGCAGGGTCATGCATTTGGGCTGGAAAAAGCCAAGGGTGCAATACATTATAGGGGGTGAATACTTCTGTCCACAAAAGAAGAGCAGGGCCTGGGGGTGATTTTCTGATGATCTTAAAAGTGGCTAAACAGGTAGAAAAGGCGACGGTGAAAGCAAGAGGGATGCTTGCGTGCATAGGGAGAGGAATAGCCAGAAGAAAGGAGGCGAGATTGGCTCTGTATAAGTCTTTGGTGAGACTTCATTTGGGTATTGTGTGCAATTCTGGAAACTGCACCTTCAAAAGGATATAAACAGGATGGAGTCGGTGCAGAGGACGGCTACTAAAATGGTCAGTGATCTTTGTCTCAGAGCATGTGAGGACAGACTTAAAGATCTCAATATGTATACTTTGGGAGAGGGGGGAGATACGATACCTCCATGGCAGAAATGCACAGGAGAAGAGCCTTTTTCATTTGAAAGAAAGGTTTGCAATGAGGAGCGTAGGATGAAGATGAAAGGGGAATAGCTCAAAGCTGGCATTATGTTTCCTCCCAGGAGCATGCTTAAAGGGGTCAGCATGTGAATACAAGAATTGTGATCTGGAGGTGCCCCTTACCAGCCACCAGCAAAGACTGCCCCCTCACTGGCGATACTCTCACCCACCCTTTTGCCCATATATGGCATCTTGACCCTAGCAGACGTCCCACAAGACTGCCACTAGGAGTCATGGGTGCAATTTTGAGCTGGCGCTGGCACAGTCAGAAGTGACTGGGGGTCATTGCTACCTGCTACCCCCTAGACCACCAGGGAATTGATCAGGTAAGCTCAGGATGGCCTACAGGAAGTGGAGGTCCTCAGGGGGGGCCTTAATTGGGGGCCTGGTGGTGGGGCTTTTCAGGGAGGAGCCTTGGAATGTGGCTTCAAGGGGTTCAGAGGTCTGTGTGAGAAGCTGAGGGTATCTTCAGGAAGGGGAAATGGGCTCAGTGTTTCTTTTATTCACATGCCAGCGACTTTAAGGAATGCTTCCAGAAACCATCGGGCTGCTAGTTGGCGGCATGATGCTCCAGAAGGGCAGGATAGCACCGTTTGCAAAGGTTGATTGCACGCTGTGTTATTCATTCACTGCGGCAAATACTAACCTGTGCTACTGAGTCACCCAAAGTTAGTAAACCCCACACTGTGGCCCAGCTTAATAACTTCCTCCCTTAAAGTCCTTTTCAAGGAAGATATTTTCTATAGGCACAGAAAAGGGGGAAAAGTCCTTTTTTAATAAGGTCTTCAGTTCTTTGGACTAATATTTGTGCATCATTAGCATTATTTGAAAACCCAAAAAGGCTTGTGCATATACTCTGATTCTCTGGAGTTCTCTCTTCTCTTTTCCAGGGCTTATCTGGGGGGGGGGGGGGGGTGAGGGGAAGGGGAAGCAGGGCTCTAGCCCAGGCCTCACACAGAAAAGGAACCTTTAGAAAAAAATGTTTATTTATTGACTATTTTTTTAACTGAACAGAAAATTAATTCAATTGGGGAAAATGTATTAACTTTGCTTGCCGTGCGTGAACATCTCCGTAAGACAATAAAAGTCTATTAAACTAAGCCCGGAGCTGCCTAATTTGCACTGGCCAGGGTGTCTGGGATCCTTTCAAAGGCCCTGCTTTTCACAGGTCGGTGAGAAGGTTGCAGCAGAATTCACAGGAGTCTGACAGGACCACAACAGGAGCACATCTGTGCTGGCCCCTGGAACCACACGCCTTCAACTCATTTCACATAAGCGTCTTCGGAGTTTGATGCGAACTGCTGGCTAAAGAGTAACAGGATCTGCAGTGTTGTGACAATTTCCAGTCGAGGCTTTCGTGGTGGAAAACGTCTTCGCGCTTTGCATCCACCATTTTCTTGTTGCGGTGCAATTTCAGCTCACCCTCTGTTCCCCCTTCCCCTATTTCTCGCTCCCTGGACATACAAGCCACTGTCGCACCCCCCCCTGTCCTCACCCTAGCTATGCACTGTACACCCTCACCAACACGTATGGCTTCAGTTTGACACACTACTTCTAATGAACACCCCAAATCAATTGACATTCTTAAAATATAAATACAATGAATTGCTCACAGAAAACGAAACAATTTATGTACTTCCCATAAAATCAGCACACTCTTCTGAGACACACTTTCTTTCACGTTGGTCTTTTTCCTGCTCTCACCATATTTTTTTCTGAGTCCTTGTGTGTCGTGCAGATGTTAACTGATGACTGTTGCACCTAAATTTGCTTGGATAGAGAGAAATATTTTCAGATTCAACAAATTTGACGCTAAGAAATGTATTTATAATGTTTGATTGTTGTTATGTCACCTCATTGAGCGATTCGCCTGTGTGTAGCAAAAATAAATCTGTTTGACAACAATATCTTTACCCTCTCGCTATGTCTGTTTTGTGAAGCCTAGATGTCAGCTGTGTGGACACTTGCATACCTTGAATATTGAGCAAACTCCATGACTGTATTCAGGGAGAGAGAATTTGTGCTGAGTTTAGCACCCCCAGTTGTTTCAAAAAGTTGTAATAGCAGTCACAAACAGCTAGGAATATGTTCAAAATAATCTCAGGCCTATTATTGTTTAAAGCATTACAGAGGTCAAGTAAGGATAACACAGACTGAGGGGAAATTAACTTTATTGGTGCATAACTGCAGTGATGCAAAGCATGGAAAGGGAGTCTCCGTGGGACAATGGGCTGAGCGCTAGCAAAGCCTGGGTTCAAATCCTGCGCTGTCACTGACACACCTTGTGATCCTGGGCAAGTCTCATTGCCTCAGGTACTCACGTAGTGGCCCTTTTACTAAAGAGCGCTGTGGTGTTGCACCAAACATGCCCATAATGTGCGAATCACTGTTCCCTCTAAGCTGTGCGCGTGTGCGCACACACACACCTCACCGAGCGAGCGCGCATACTTTACAACAGAACGCACAAAAATTACGTTTCTGATTCTGATAGAAAACAACACAGATGTCTTAAAATTTAAAAGTTGTGATAGTAATTACTAGAAATTTTCCGCTTCATTTAGTAATCGTCTATTTTCATTTAATTTGATTAAAATCAATGTGGTGTACATACTGTATTCTGATGTGTCGTTATGTGGTGCACAAAAATTTAACCTTCCTTCAAAAGCTGCACAGCTGATATTTTATGCGCACAGCGCCTACAGAAAATTAGAAGGAACATTGGTGCGAATCCATAGTGCATTATGACAACACTACAGTGTTAACTGTCAGGAACCTGGAAAGCATGTTGCTAGCAGTTATCACGGTGTATGTGACCCTTCCGTGGCACGACAATAGTGTGGGTGCACTCAACGCCACCTATCGAGGTGTTGGTAAGTTCCGTCTGTTACACTGACATGTTACATGCCCACGTGCTTTGTTGTGTTGAACCTATTGAAACATTTTTGATTGGATTTTGTGCATTTACATGTTACATGCTGAACATACTATCAGTCCCATACTCAGCTCATACATGTTTCCTTTGGTCCATATCAGTTTTAAACAGAGAGATTATGATCCAGTACATCAAACTCTTCTTGGGATGAGGGAGGAATTTCTCACCTGCTGTAGTCTATGAGATTTGCATATGTGCAAAAAATACACACAGGAATAAACTGCTGTAGGACAAGAGCTAAATGTTTCCTTCCCAAGTTAGTCTGAATAATTTTCTTGCCGCATGAAAAAAAAAAGATAAAAACACAGGCTAAATATGTGGAGATATTGAGTCACTGACAGCTCAAGACATGTTTGAGAACAGGCACTGGTGTCAGCGATTGGGGCAAAAAGTCTTAGGGTTCAGACCTGCCGAAAATCTCACAGCTGAATGGCTACAGACAAATTAGTACAGAATGAGCATGTTAAATTGTCCACAAATGTTATAAGAATTTCTCCATGCCATATTTCAATTATAGCTCAGAAACACTCCATCTTATTTATAAAGGATTAACATATGGACGTTTTCTGAGTTTATTCCTGGTTTTCGGCAGGCTTGACTTTGAGGTCCCTGGCGCAGAAGGTAAAGATATTATATATCTCTCATGGTTGCTAGAATCAAGTGTTTTGTATAGAACTGATAGGTCAAAGGTTCACAGCGAGAAGGAATGAGCAGGCCTCAGAGCGCTCCTGGGACAAACTCATTCATAGACTGGACTAAAAAGTGCACTTGAACTTTGTCTGTCTTTGCCTGCCCTGTACTACAGAGCTTTTATTGCTTCTTAGTAGGTTTTAGAGGCTGTAGAGATGATAGGAAACTGGTTCACTTCTTTCCAATTTTTCCAATATGACTTGACTATCTTAAGGCAGGAAGATAATCTTCAGGCTTGCACTGACTTCTAGAGGCCTCAGACTGTGACTAGATGTTTTCTGTTGCCTAAGTATTAAACATTTCTATAGGGGCAAGAAGCATTGGTGTCATTATGCTGACCACTACCCCGGTCAGCCTGCAGAAGAGATACAGAACCCTCTATTCTCCAGATTGACATTGGTCATCCACTTTTTCTCTCGTGCGCAAAAAGAGATTTCTAGGCTAACATGGGGATATACAGCCACGTCGTGCAGCGACTGACTTGCATAACATTTGACCCTCCTCTGACTTCCACAGAGTAGAGGCCAAGATAAGTATCTGGAGGGTGATGGGGGTACAGAAGTGGCCTGGCGTGAGACAGTACTTTTTTCTACCACTATCTCTCACTCTCTTTGGTCTGGGAAGGATGACTTTACGCAGTCCAGCAGAGACGTCCCCCTAGGAGAGGATCCAGACGTCCAGGACTCTTCCCACCATCAGTCTGTGGCAGGCTCCAGCCTGATGCAAATTTTCTTGTCACGGCTTTTTTAGGGCTGATTGATTTTGTGGCCCATGGCTCCTGCCCTAGAGAGAGAAGATGGATTGGAAGGGGAGAAAAAATGGAGAGGACTGAAGAAGGGAGATGAACTGGGAGGTGTAGAATGAGAGCAAGAAAGGGAATGGAGATTTGATAGAGGGAAAGGTGGAAGCGAGAAAAGGAAGATGGACTAAGAGAGTGAAGGAATGAAAACAGGAGAAGGGAGATGGAGTGGAAGAGGAGAAAACTGAGGGCTGGGGGGACTGGTAAATGATAATGGGTATAGGATGAGGAGATTAAGGGATCGGGCACACTGCCTGCTCCTCGTGATTAAAAATGCCATATCGTAGCACCTCCTCCTACTGTCAGCAGAGCAGGCGGAGAATACCTATGCAGTTTTGTGGGGATGTTGGATACACATACACGCATTTATATATATTAACTATACATGGAATGTAATAAGCATGACTTTGGGAGATGGTTCTCCTGCCCTTTTATTGAGGAAAATGATAAAGGTAGCAAGAATATATGAGACGAGAGAAGATGAAGGTAGCAGATGGAAGAGGGAGCAGAAGGTAGGTGGAATAGGTAAAAGGATGCAGAGAAAGGTACAGGGACCAGATGGTTTCTGTGCAGGAAGTGGGATTAGTCCTTCAGCTCACTGCCTACTGCAGCCAGTCTCAGCAGGCTCCCCACTCCCTGGGAAACATTAGACCTGGGGAACAAAAGAGAGTCATGAATTCTGGGAAGAAAGGGAGAATAAGGAAGTCTAGGAGGCAACACCATTGTCTCTCTTCACAACCCCTCCTTTGAGTAAAAGGCTAGTACAGTCCCTATTAAATAGAGGTGTGATGAAAAAATATTGAGACTTGTTGTGTAGCTATATAACAATACGTCACACCACGATGCTATTAAGCATGCAGTGACCTAGTTATGTGCTCTGCATACACAGAGTGTAGCGTGGCTGCAGCACACCTGTACTTTTTTTATCACGTGATGTTTGGTATCGTGCAAAAGCAGTTTGCCTGATTTATGATGAATGAAAAAACTGAACAGCGAATTTGCATTAAATTCTGCCAGAAACTTGGAGATTCATCCAAAGAGACTTATGACAAGTTACAGCAAGTGTATGGCGATGAATGCATGAGTCGTGCTCCAGTTTATGTCTGGTACAAATGTTTCCAAGAGGGCTGCCAAAGTGTTGACAGTGACGAATGTTCTGGAAGGCCATCCATGAACAGGAATGAAGACAAGCTTGAAGCAGTGCGTGCCGCAATATGCTCAAATCCTCGATTGACTATCAGGGAGCTTGCTGAGGACATGGACATCAGTTTCAGGTCAGTACAATCCATTCTTACTGTTGATTTAGGAATGAGACGCGTGTCTGCAAAATTTGTGCCAAAACTCCTGTCCCCTGACCAAAAAGAAGATCGACTGTCTGCAGCCAGGGAGTTGGAATGCATTGAAAATGTCTTAGATTTCATCAAAAAGATTATTACTGGTGATGAATCATGGGTTTAAGGTTATGACCCAGAAACTAAGGCTAAGTCCTCACAATGGAAGACTCCAGACTCTCCCAGACCATGAAAGCCCATCAGGTGAGGAGCAATGTCAAGGTTATGTTCACAGTTTTCTTTGGTTACCAGGGTATTGCTCATCATGAGTCTGCTCCAAAAGGCCAAACCATCAATGCAATGAGGAGTACTATGTCCAAATTCTGACTTGTTTGAGAGATACAGTTCGTCGTAAGAGGCCAGAGTTGCACAGGAATGGTGAATGGTGGCTTCATCAAGACAACGCTCCAGGTCATGTATTACACCTTGTCCAGCAGTTCTTGGCCAAACACCAAATCAAGCCGACCATCAGCCTCAGTATTCACCTGCCTCGCACCCTGTAACTTTTTCTTGTTTCCAAAACTAAAATTATCACTGAAAGGATGAAGATTCGATGACTTGGAGACCATTAAGCAATAATCAGCACAGCAGCTCCACAGCACAACAAAAGAGGCATTTCAGAATTGTTTCCAGCAGTGGCAGGAACGCTGGAGGAAGTGTATTTTATCGGAAAGGGCTACTTTGTAGGAGACTAATTGCAATAATTGTCAGTGTTATTCTTCTTGTGTTTTTGTACAAGTCTCAATACTTTTTGATCGTACCTCGTATTGATTAATGTACCCAGAAACGGTTGTGAAGTTCCATCTTTTCTAAGTACCTCTATTACAGCAGGTCTAAGGTACTTTAATAGCATATAAAGAAAAAAAGTAGCCCAAATTTCAATCTTGAAAAACACACACAAATACATAGACATCACTAAAGCATTTGGAATTCAATCTATCCATTGTTCGTTTGTTCAATAGATCTTGTTGACCCCTCGAGTTATAGGAGAAAACTGCCCCCCTCCCTTGTAAAATCTGAACTTGTGCTCCAGTTGCCTTAAAAGTTGTCCCATGATTTCTGACCCCTATTTTTCCCCCAGAAAAGCTAACTGATTGAAGTCAAATCCCAGAATGCTCTTTAGACCCTACTATTGACCAGTCCTTGCGATCAAGCACCTTGCTGCTTTGACTGGGCAATAGTTTATGTCTTTTGAGGTTTGAGGCATCTGTTGCTAGGCAACTGCATTGAAATGTGAAGAGGAATGAGATGTAAGGACCCCGTCTGTTAGACAGGGGAGAATGACGGGGATTAATCGTACAGATAATGACTGCTGGTGGTCTGGAAATACTAGCCAGTTAATTGCCCTTTGCCTTTCACGACTCTTTTCTATTAATATGTATTATTTATATAAATCTGTCATTACACTCGGAGCTGAATAATATGAATTACCTGGTCACAGCCCCATGATCTTAGCATCTAAGTTTAGCTGAGGGGGGATTAGGGATTTATTCAAAGCCCCATAAGAAGTGTGGGGGAGAAACTTGAATCTGGATCTCAAGGCTTCGTGTTCTCTGCAGGCTTTTTAGGGTACCTGCTGAGCAGGGCTTCTCAACCCAGTTCTTGGGACACACCTGGCCAGTCAGGTTTTCAGGATAGCCACGATGAATATGCATGAGAGAGATACACATATAATGGAGGCAGTGCGTGCAGATCTCTCTCATGCATATTCATCGTGGCTATCCTGAAAACCTGACTGGTAGGTGTGTCCTGAGGTCTGGGTTGAGAATCACATCTCTGGTGCAATGGTCTTCTTTTGCAAGCTTTAGTAGGTGATGTTGGGAACTTAGGCCAGAGCTGTACCAAACTAGTAAGGTGCCCTGTGTGACTCGCACTTTTGGTGCCCCCTCTTCCACTCAGTCACATGCAGGAACTTGTCTTGTTGGGTTTTCTGGGTTCCCAGCGATGACACTGAGGCATCCTGAGCAGCAGCACCACTCACACAGCCCTTAGTCATGGGCATAGTTTGGGGGAGTGAGGGGGCATTGCCCCCCCCCCAAATGAGTGGCCCTGACGACAGCCATGATGCTTGTTTGCCCATGGGGATCCAATTTCCTTTGGGCAGATAGAAGGGGACTTTGCTGCAATTGCGGTCATCCCCTTCTCTTCTGTTCGCAGGAGATTGGATTCCCGTGGGCAGACAAGCTTTGTGGCCATCATCGTGGCAGCTCGTTGGGGGGGGGGGGGGCAATGCTTGCAGGCAGAAGAGAAGGGGATTGTGGCAAAGTCCCCATCTACCCACGGGAAATCAGATCCCCCGTGGGCAGAAGAGAGGGGCAGCCCAGAGACAAGCAGTCTGCACATGGGGATCCAATCCCTCGCGGGCAGAAGAGAAGAGGGAGGCTCAGTGGCCTGCAGCACAATAGGCTGTGTGGGGGTGGGGGGGGGGAGTTCAAGTGAGGTAGAGAAGACATGGACAATTTAAAGGGGCAGGCAACCCATTTAAAAAAGGAGGATGGTGGATTTTAGGCAGGGGATGGAAGTGCTAAGGGGGTTGGCGAAGTGCGGAGCATCTGGAAGGGTCAGAGGAGGAACGTCAGCAGGAGAGAGTTTGGAGGGGGAAGGAAAGTGCAAGGTGTTGCCAAAAGATGCATTTCCCCTCCCCTAGAACACATACAAGCACCCCGTCCCCACCCGCACATCACACACACAGGCATCCCATCTCTGCACGACAGACACGCACACACACATGCACCCTACCTCCGCACACCTCCGCACAGTAGACACATACACACAAACACACACACACATGGGCACCTCATCTCTGCACCACACACACACACACACACACACACACACACACACGTACACAGGCACTGCACCTCCACATGACAAGCATGCACCCACAGAGGCACCCCACCTCTGCACAACAGACACATACTCACACAGGCACCCTCACTCCGCACAACAGATACACACGCACACACACACACACACACACACACACGTACACAGGCACCCTCACTCCGCACAACAGACACATACTCACACAGGCACCCTCACTCCGCATAACAGATACACATGCACGCACACACACACACACATGGGCACCGCACCTTCTTACCACAGACACACACATATACAGGCACCACACACACAGATGCCCTGTGCCCCACGCACACAAAGGCAAACCACCTGCCACATCTCCTCCCACGTACAAATAGGCAAACCACCATTGTACTATACCCACGTGCAGACACTTAAATATCTGAAGCTATAACTGTTGTTATCTGTATTTCTGTCTAAAGATGCCACATGGTATAGAAACTCTGGTGCTGGTCTCATGAGACTTGAGAATAGTAGACCAGAGTGAGAGAAAATTCAGTGGGTGCAAGACATTCAAAAGCACTGGCTTTTAAGATTTTGGCCTAGCTCCTAAATGTACACAAACTCTGTTGAGTCCTGCAATAGATGCTCAGCACGTTGTGGAATTTTGGTGCCAGCTATAGACTGCGCAGCTGCACAAATAAAGTCCCATCACCATGTGCAACTCTGCTAGCTTTTGCTTTTACATTTGCTGAGCAGTAACATGAGGCACAGTTCTCTCTGATCCTACATGCAGGCACCACTGCCTCTCCCCATGATCTACCCCCTCCCTTGATCCCGGTGATTCTTGTTCAGATATGGGCTGCAGGGAGAGCCAGCACTGCACCTAATCAGCAACATGGTCACCTCTGAACAAGTGGCACTGAAATTGACAAAGGAGGAAGGCTTTGGGGAGAGGCTGCACTGCCTGCATGTGGGATCTCATGCTACTGATCAGCAAAGTTGAAGTAAAGTGTTGCCTGCCTCCTGTATTTCTTGTGTTACACTGCATGCAGAGCCTGGCTTGTTGGGGTTTCAGTTTAATTATATATTTTTACTTTGCATTTATTTTAATTTATTCTGTACTTGGTGAGGGCTTGTGTAACTGACCAAGTGTTCTGTTAGCATGGAGTTTCTATGTAGGATCTGTAGTAATCTGGCTTGTTCAGTTTTCCAAATAGGTGAAAGGATGTTCTAAGGCCCACTGCAATATGTATGGTGCTGCTCTTTTCTGGACAGGCTTCTAATTGCATTAGTTTTAGAAGCTGGTTTCATTATAGTATGGTAGATTTGCATTATAGGTCTTCAGTAACTTTTGTAGGGTTTTGTGTTAGTTCAAAATCTGCCTGGTACTGGAGAGACCGTTAATGAGATGACGCCGGAATCAGATTTTTTTTCCTTGTATGTTGAGTTCTATGGTAAAATGTCTTAGTTCTGCTCTGCACCTACTGTTGGAGGAGCGGTTTGATTGGTCACAAAATAGAAGTTTGAAAAGAAAAAGAGACCCAAAGCACAGTTTCTAATGCCAAAATAAAATCAATTATAATTTATTTTGGTGTTAGAAATTGCACTGTGGTTCTCCTTGTTCCTTGATGTGGGAGCATCCTTGTTTTTTGCAGAATATATACAGCGTGGCCCAAAAACAGTGAGAACATTAAAAGCTTAAATAGTTTACTTATTTATCTTTTTTAGCTATATAACGTCTTTATTTCGACAATTTCCAGTTGCCATCTTTTTTTTTTTATTTGTCAATCGTTTACATCTGTCTTTTTGAATTTTTAAAATAACTTATATGCTATGAGATGTTCTCACTTTTTTGGGCCACCCTGTATATACAAGTGTCAGTAGTTTTTTAATCTTAAAGTGCCAGGCTAAATAGCTAAACAGCTACAGTTTTTGCTCCATTTTAATTATATAGCCTGGGAATATGTTGCTTTCCAGTTTTTTGGCAAAGCCACTGAATGAGAGCCTCTGCTCCCTCTTTGAGTATCTTGGGGACACCACCTCATCCCTTGCCTGTTTGATATACTGGCTTCCTATTCATCTGGTATATTTTTAAAGATAACCATATTGTTATGCAAATGATATGCAAATATGCAAGTGTATGAAAATATGTTGCCCTACCCTTTGCCCCACCAAATGAAGCAGTCAAACTACGCCCATGCCTTTGGTACAGCCCTAACTTAGACTATAATTGGAACTACTGACCTTGCAGACACTCAGTATGCGTGTACTAGGCCCCAAAAAGTCTTCCTTCCATGACAAGAAACACTGGTCTATGAAATTAGTGCAAACAAAGTTCTGTGAACCCCAAATCTCTCTGCTGCTACAGATCATTTGAATAGATTGCACTACAAGGTGTACACAGCACTGTAGAGACACAAGCTCTGCAGAGCTTACCATCTAGTCAAAACAGACAACACAACAGCTGAAGACAAGGATACATCTAGGGCAGGGGTTTCCAAGTCCAGTCCCAGAGGACCGCAAAACAGTCAGGTTTTCAGGATCTCCCTAATGAATATGCATGAGATATATTTGCATGCACTGTCCCCATTGTATTCACATTTATATCATGCATATTCATTAGGGAGATCCTGAAAATCAGACTGGTTCCCGTAGATCCCTGATCTAGGGGAATGGTAAGGAGACACATAGAAGACTAAGCAGATCAAGATCCAAGAGTGGCATCGAAGAGGTGCGTGTTCAGCCTGGATTTGTAAAGGGGCAGAGATGAAGCCTGACGTACAGACTCAGGTAGTTTGTTCCAGGCAAGGGACAAGCTACATGAGTCTGTACGTGATTCCCAAATCCCTGTGCTAAAAGCAGTGTGAAAATATATCTAGACATGCAGCTACTTAAAAAGTGGGGAGTCACAGAGAGAGAGAGGCCAAAACAATAGGTATTTCGTTTTATCCATTCAGTAAACCATCAATTCTACAGGCCATGTGGCAGGGGAAAAACTCCTTTTTTTGCACCTTTTCAGAGTAGTAACCCAGTTCAGGTGGGCATAATATCTACTAGAGATCTGAATTTTAAAACATAATCAATCAGCTTTTCAAATCTGAACTCAACACACCGTTCACATGCAGTCGATATTCCTTTCCCCGAAGGACTTACGGTCGAAGCTTCCCAAAGGTCCCAAGGATATCAATGAGAGATCGGGATTTGACCCCTAGCCTCTCTGGTTCTCAGTCCACTGCTGGTCATTAGTCCTACAGAAATGCATTCCTTAAGGGGTAGCCTTGGGGGGAGAGGGAGAGTAGTATGGGGCTTTGCGAGAGACTCATTGTGGGGCCTCATTTGCATAAGTCAGTACGAGCCGAACCTAGTGGCGTCGTATGCAAATAACGAAGATGCCCTAGACCTGCATTAGACAAACTAGGCGTTCACTTACGGCACCTCATCCTGGAGATGGCAAAATCTGCAAACCTCTGATGCCATCTGCCCATCTTTAAGCAAGGCACAGCACCAGCTGCAAATGATTTTTAAAACTCGTCAGCCAGCACTTCCTGTTTGCTTATCAGCAATCAAGATGTCCGAGGAGTCTGCCTGTGGTCTTAGTACCGGGCTGCTGGTCGAGTTCCTGGTGCCAGCAGCTGAAATCCATAGGAGGCCTGGGGTCATTGACCGAGTCCACTTTGCTAGTAGACATATCAGACCTGCAGGAAGCTAGTGTCCTGCTGACTGAAGAAAGTGGAAGACCTGGATCTGCTATCAGAGTCTATCAAAGGCTACAGGAGGCTGGGAATTGCTGCCGTTAAGGGGGAAGAGAGAGAGAGAGAACTGAATGCTGGGGATGGAGAGACAGGGGGAACTGGGCGGGTTGGGAGGGTGGAAAAGAGGATGCTGAGCGGATGGGTCTGTACAGAGAAAGGGAAGGTACTGGGAACAGGAGGAAGAGAAAAGATGCTGAGTGAAGGGGGGAAGAGAGACAGAAGGTGCTGGGTGGGTGGTGGAGAGAGAGAGGAGATGCTGGGCAGGGATTGCAGAGCCAAACAGGAGGATGTTGTGGTGGGCTAGAAGGGTTGCTGCATCAGAGGAGATTCTCAGCATTGATAAGTAGTAGTAAGGAGCAAGGGGAGAGAGATAAAGGGCAGATGATGAGAGACGAGAGTGAGGGGAATAATATGCTGAAACCTCTGTCACTAAAGAAAAGAGTATCATGCGGGAGCCACAGCTGCCAATAGGAGGCACTGCTGAGCTGGAGCTGTCATGGCTACATAAGTCAGGGCAGGGAGGTGGGCACAGAATTGAAGTTTTGCCTTTTAGGAAGTAGGAGAATCATAAATGAAAAAATAATTCTCCGTGGACAAGCAGGAATGAAGTCCTCACGTATGAGTGACACTGACGAAGCCCCACATGGAAACACTCCCCAGCTTCTATTGGAAGCTTTCGGGAAGCTCCACCCTGCCTGTGCACCTCTCTTCCTGCCTGCTGTGGTGCCATCTTACCCAGGCTTCGTTTACTGTGGAGCCCTAAAGACGTGAATCGGTCATCCACCAGTAAACATTTTGTTTTTTCCCCTGCCAGGGTCTCTTTTTAGCTTGTATTTAACTTTTCTGCCTGCCGTCGGTAGCATCGGGTCCATTGATCACAGTTCTGCCTTGGTTCCGGCGCTTTTTCGGTACCTTTTTTTCTCATTGCTTTTCCCATGACAGCTGGGCCACTGGTCACAATTGAGCTGTTTGATTTTGCCACGGCTATATTCCTGGACATGTCCCAGAAACCGGCCAGTGGGTTCAAGAAATGCACCAACTGAGCCAAGACCACCTTAGCCACTGACAGGCACAATTGATACCTCCAGTATATGGGTCCTGATAACCAGCCCTCTTCTTGCAGATGACAAGGAGAGGCCTGAAGGGTCGAGAGAAGCAGAGAGAATCTCTCTTTGGCCAGAGGTCTGATTCACCAGCATTGGTCTTGATGGCTCTCCTTAGCTCCACTGAAGGTGCATTGGCATTGAGAGGTTCCTGGGCTCATTTGGAGCCGAGGGCCTTTAGTGCCCTGGAGCAATGGCAATCAGTTGGTCTCTGCATGGGATCGAAGAAGACCTCGACTCCATCGGCATCAAAGGGGGACCATTCCGAGCACCAGGCGAAGCCCCATGTGCATCAGCATCAGAGCCCTTCCCAAAGCGGTCGAGAGTGATGGCCACGAACAGCCTGCCAAGGTGCCCTGGAGAGAAGATTCAACCTCCATAGTTTTGGAGGGGCACCGACCATCTTCCAAGGATGGAGGCCATGTCGATATCCTGAGGGGATGCTGGAGGCATTGGTTGAAGCTGCTTGGGCCCCAAGGCATTCAGATTCAGCTGCCATGGAGGAATGCATCGCATCGATGCTGGAGAAACAGCCCAGGGCATCATCATCAACCATTCTGCAGCCAATCCTCAAAACACCTGCTCCGCCTGTGGAGGAATTGACGTCAAGGCACTGAAGAGATCTGATGCCGGTTCCAGGCAGAGCCATCTCTCTCTCAAGCATATTGGGTTCTGATGTCCTGACGAAGCCTCGAAAGCACTTGATGTATCATCGATCCCATCAATGCTCCTACTCCTCTCGAGGCTGGAGAGAGCTCCAGGGAGAGTCTCAGAGGTATGTTGACTTCCTCTCGGAATCTGATTCTGATGGCTGGGTTACCACTGTGGAATCGAAGAACCTGTTGGAGGCCAGGTCCCTTGAGCTTCAATCAGACCCTTCCCTTCTGCACGAACAGCAGAAGTCTTCTCCAGAAGACATGTCCTTGCAGGACTTCATGAGAGATATGACCAAGGCCATCTCATTTTCCCTGGAGACAGAGGAGGAGCCCAGGGCAGAGGAGTTGGAGATCCTCTAGTACTCCTCGGCTCCTAAGGAAGCAGTGCCGGTGACGGTGCACTGTTTCCTACAAAGGCTACAAATGAGGATATGAGAGAACCCTGTGCCTTCAGTCAGAAGAAGGTTGGACTATGTACTGGGTTCAAAAGGCCCCGGACTTCAAGAAGCCTCAGCTTCCACACCACTCCTTAGTGGTAGAGTCCACTCTTAAAAGGATTAAGAGCACCAAGACTCATCCTCGTGCTCCCAGGTAGGGAGTCTCGGACATTAGACTCCTTTGACAGGAGATACTTCCAGAGCTCCATGCTCATTGTTAGAGTGCTCTCTTACCAGTTCTACATGAGCATGTTCCTGAAGAATAACTGTGATCTTAACAACTTGTGCCCATTCCCCCCTCCAGAGAAACTGGGAATATTATCGTACCCTGTGGGCCATGACAAAGACTGCTCAAACTTACTGGTCAGGGAGACAAATGACACCTTTGAGTCAGTCTCTAGAGTGGTGGCTGTGGATATCGGAGTCCGCTGCCTCGTCTGGCTTCAGTCTTCCAACCTGGAGCAGTTAGTGCAAAATAAGCTGGCGGATGCTATGCCGGGGAGCGAACCTCTTCAAAGAGCAGGATGGAGGAAAAAGCTGGCATCACAGAGAAGCAGCACATCGCCCTTACCAGGCTCTCGAGAAGCACATCTGATCCCTATCACAGAAAGTATCAGGAGGGAGGCCAGAAGAAGTCCTACTACCTGCATAAGTGCAGGTACTTTCTTGGTCCTCAGGCCTTCCAGAAAATGTCATCGGCTCCTTGCTCCCAACGTCAGCAGAAGCCCAAAAATGCTCAGTCTGCCCCGCAACCCAAGCCAGGGACAGGGTTTTGACTGGTTCTTTCAGAATGTAGCCAATCTACTGGTGTCTGCAGAGGGGAATCCTCCAGTGGGGGGATGGTTACTCTTTTTGCCCACAGGTGGCCCCATCATCACTTCAGATGCGTGGGTGCTACAGATAGTCCAAAGCAGCTACATGTTGCACTTTGCCAAACTGCCGCCTCTTTGCCACCTGAGGGTGTTTCCCCTTGACCCTTTGCATCTAAACCTTTTTGAAGGGGAAATCTCCACTCTTCTGGCTGATCTCACCATCAAGCCCATGCCTCATGAGCAGATCGGATGACAATTTTACTTCAGGTGCTTTCTGGTCCCTAAGAAGATGGGGAAGTTTCGGACCATCCTGGACCTTCTTGATTCGAGAAAAGTTTCAAGATGGTCTCTCTAGTGACCATGCTCCTGCTCCCCTAGCTTCAGAAAGATGATTGGCTATGCTCCCTGGATCTAAAGGATGCGTACACCCACATACCAATCAATCCCGCCCACCAGAAATATCTCAGATTCATCCTGGGAGAACTGTACTTTCAGTACCGAGTGTTACCCTTCGTCCTGGCGTCGGCATCTCGAGTCTTCACAAAGTGCCTCGCAGTGGTAGCAGCCTATCTCAGAATACTGAGTTTTTTGTCTTCCCTTACCTGGATGACTAGCTCATAAAAAGCACCACTCCAGACAGAGTCCAGAACTCAACACAGTTGCCATCCAGGTGCTAGAGCGGTTTCATTTTGTTGTCAATTACCGAAAGTCCCACCTTCAGCCCACCCAATGACTGGAGTTCAAAGGGGCTCTCCTTGACATGGCTCAAGCAAAGGGCTTTCTTCTGCTGGACCAATTCCAATAATTGATGGCTTTGGTTTGCGATACTCAGTTGAGTCAGCAGACAACAGCTCATAGGATGCTGACTGTGCTTTCCCACGTGGCCTCTATGGTACACACCACACCACTGACTCGTCTGTTGATGAGACAAGCTCAGTGAACACTGAGTACTCACTGTGACTGGGTGGCGGTCACCATACCCCTTGTCCAGTCTCTGCAATGGTGGTTGGATCCTCAGAATCTGCTCAGGAGGCTCCCTTTTCAGAAGACGTTGATATGGATGCATCCAAGCTGGGTTGGAGAGCACATCTGGATGACCTCGACACTCAAGGCTTCTGGTCCGAATAGATGAGCCTGCACCAGATCAATTTTTTTGAATTATGAGCCATAGCAAATATACTCAAGCTTTCCGGAATTGTATAGAATTAAGAATGTACATAGTTTCCCCCAGTTACTTCCAAGTTGATCTCCCTGTTTATTGTAAATACAACTCAAAGTTCCTTGTGTTGTATAGTTGATGTTAAATGTAAACCGCTCTGATCTAAAATAGAGCGGTATAGAAGAACTGTTAAATAAATAAATAAATAAAAAATAATTGCCTGGCCAACCAGATTGTCCTGATTCAGACTGACAATCAGGTTGTGATGTACTACATAAACAATCAAGAGGGCACGGGGTCATATCTCCTCTGATCCAATTGTGGAAATTTGCCATCACTCATGGTATGGAGCTAAGGGCCACATATCTGCCGGAGGAGCAGAATGTCCTGGTGGACCAGATGAGCCGCATCCTCCAGCTGCATGAGTGGACTCTGGACAGGGATGTCATGCTCAGATCTTTTGGAAGTGGGGTACCCCCTCGATAGATCTGTTCATCTCTCAGCACATCACCAAGTGGATCAGTTTTGCTCCAGGGTCGCCTCACGCAGCAAGCTGGCTCCGGATGCTTTCCTCCTGCACTGGGATTAGGGCCTGCTATATGCATATTCTCCCATACCTCTCATAGCGAAGACCTTGCTGAAACTCCAGACAGATAGGGGGTCAGTAATCCTCATTGTGCCATACTGGCCCAGGCTGCCATGGTTTCCCCTTCTGCTTCAACTCTCCCAATGGGAACCTCTGTGGTTGGGCTCTGCCTCAGACCTTATACTGCAGGAAGACGGGAGACTGCTGCAACCCAATGTCAGATCCTTGGCCCTCACTTCATGTATGTTGAGAGGCTAGTCCTGTCAGAGCTTAACCTGCCCGATGGTGCAACAGATGTTCTAGGAGGGCCTTGACAAGAAGGTCTTATGCTTTCAAATGGAAGAGATTTGCTTCCTGATGCCCTGCACAGGTGCTGGATCCCTTTAATTGTTCCGTCAGCAGACTTCTTGAGTACCTCCTACCCTCTCGGAGTCAGGTCTCAAGTCCAACTGAGTCAGTCCACCTTAGTGTGATTGGGGCAGTTTGGAGGGGAAGTCCATATCAACTCAGCTATTAGTGGAGTGGAATGGCCTAGTGGTTGGGGCAAGGTACTTCAGGCCGGAAGGTCGGGGGTTCAAATCCCACTAGAGGACAGCAACCTTGGGCCAGAAGGACTGGGGCTTCTAGTCCCACAGGTGCTCCTTGTGATCTTGGGCAAGCCACTTAACCCTCCATAGCCCATGTTCCCTGTAAAATAGTTATCTCCAAGTTATAATGCCCTGTTCAATGTAATTTCAGTTTGTTCACTGAAAACCGCACTGATGCAGAATAGCGCGGTATATAAGAGAATGTAAATAAATAAATAAATTAGTGGTTCACTTCATGTTAGGCTTGCTCCTCTCGCATCCTTCCTTCAAGCCTCCGGTGGTGGCTTGAGACCTCAATGTGATTCTGGTGCAGCTCATGTTAGCTCCTTTTGAGCTGCTTGACTCCTGCCTTTTGAAGTTCTTGACCTGGAAAGTCGTGCTCCTGGTGGCAGTTACCTCAGCATGCAGTGTAGCGAGCTCCAGGCTCTGGTGGCTCATCCACCATATACTAGGTTCCATCATAACAGAATGGTCATGTGCAGTCATCCTTGATTCCTTCTGAGGTGGTATCGACTTTCTACCTCAATCAGTCAGTCGTTCTTTCTTTCCGAGGCCTCAGGTCCATCAAGGGGAAGCGGCGCTGCACACGCTGGACTGCAAGCGAGCCTTGGCCTTCTACCTAGAGCGGACGAAGGTCCACCGAACGTCCTTCCGGCTTTTTGTTTCTTTTAACCCCAGCAAGCTAGGGGCTGCTGTTTCAGAACATTCTCTTTCCATTTGGCTGGCAGACTGCGTCTCTTTCGGTTATGCCCAAGCAGGTCTGAGCCTTGATACCCGTATCACAGCTCACAATGTCAGAGCCAGGGCTGCATCGGTGACCAGCCTGCAGAGATCAGCAGGGCTGCGACATGGTCTTCTGTCCACACATTTGCATCACTACCGTCTGGATAGGGATTCGTGACAGGACAGCAACTTCAGCCAATCTGTACTCTGGCATTTGTTTGAGGATTAGAATCCAACTCCAATCCCCCGAGGCCTTACTATCCGCCCAGGCTACCAAAAAAAGCCCCTCACAAACTACAAAGCATGAATGTAACTGTATGGTGAAGAAGCCGAATCAGAGGAGTTCCCCTTTGGGGGCTGCCAGCTCTGTACATAGTTGATTCTCCAGTTCTTGTTCACTTTGCCCAGTTGGGCTTTTCGGCCTCCTCGGTTTTTGGTAGCCTGTAGCTTGTGTCCCATATGTGAGGATTTCATTCCTGCTTGCCCACTGAGAAAAGGTAATTAGTCACCCATAGCAGGTGTTTTCACAACTCTCCCACCTCCCCGAGGAGTTGTCTTCTGCTACAGCTTTGTTATCAACTCAGGGCCGGTCCATCCACTAGGCAAATTAGGCGATTGCCTAGGGCGGCAGACCCTGGTAGGCCACATGATGATCCCTGCAGCTGCTTCAGCACCATGGCAAGTCTTAAAATTCCTGATCTAATCTGCCGCTATTGCACTCCTCCGACAGGAAATCAGAGCTGGGAGGGAGCAGCAGGCCATGAATGCATGCACACATGCGGGTACTTTAAGACACATAGCAACACTGAAGCAGCGGCTGTGTTCCTGCTTCCATAAAGGGAGGGATCATTATGCCACCCCTGTCCCTGAGGTGAGACGATCAAGGCTGGGGGCAGAGGGTGGCGCAGAAAGACACAGGGGAGGGGCATGTGGGGGGGGGCAGCACATGGGGTACCTGTCTGGGGTGGCAGCAATGTTCCCTCTAACCTGCGCTGGGTCCGCCCCTCCCCCTACCAGCAGGAATGTTGGCGGTGGACCCAGCGCAGGTTAGAGGGAACATTGGGTGGCAGAAACCCTTGGGCCGGCCCTGATCTTACTAGACAAGATGGTGTCACGGCAGATGGGAAGACAGGCGCTCAGGCTTGCTGGAGCCTCCCAAAAGCTTCCAGTAGAAGCTGCGGAGCATTCCTGCTCAGGGCTCCATTGATGACATCACCCAGGACTTATTCCTGCTATCCACAGAGAACATCTGCTACAGGTGAGTAACTACCTTATATCAAGTGGAAAATACACACATAATACCCTTGCATTGGCCCTGAGGGTTCCAGTTAGTTTTCCAAAGATTTTGTCCATAACAGAAAACACAGCACCCCCGCCCCTTGAAAGGAAGTCATTTTTAACGAGCTAGAGGACAGGCATATTCGGTGCTCTGGGAACATTGGAAATTGATTCTCGTAGCTTCCCTAATAGCCCATTTCTTTACATTAGTGGTGTCCAGACGTCTGGCAGCCGCGCTCGCCCCGGACCCCAAATACACTGAGGCAGCTGTGAGAGCAACGAGAGGCAAGGTCGTGGCGCTGGGTGGCAGCAGATCGGCCGCCTGGGGAGAGAGATTTATAGCTTAGCTGAAGATATTGGCCGTATATGCTCTGAGCAGAGCGTCTTTACTAAATCTGCATTTCCTCTCGTAGCAAGAACGTGGCTCTTGGCCGGGAGTCAGAATTTGCAAGGTTTGTTCAGTGATTAAGAGTCCCAGAGGAATCCACCCATGCTGGGATTAAAGCGCCTCCTTCTACTTCTTTCAAACCCCTTTGCTTATTCCTATTTTTCGCCTGATTGCTCCAATCTGGTAAACTGCTAATAATTCACGATGCTAACTTCTCCATCTTTTAAAACATATAAAACCAATTAAGAAAAGAAAAAAGAGAGAGAGATGATCTTAAAACGACGAGGAAGCCATTTCAGACCCGGCTAGTTTTGAATATTTTCACGCGTGTAAACAGCTGAGGAAATCCACTCGAATAACACTTCTCGCTAGGAAATGCAGCAACAACCACTAAGGCGGCCGTGGTAAAACGAAGACCTGGGACCCTTAGAAAAGAAGAAGGAGCCCGAGAGTGAAAATAGAAAAGGATCACGCGTGCCGCGGCGAGGGGGCTTAAACAGAACCCTGAGCCCGCCGAAGAGCTGCAGTGCATGCGGGGCTCGGGGGAGCTTCCTGCCACCGGTCCTCCTGTGCTCACCGGTTTCCCCTCCCCACGGTCTTTGCGCGCTCTAGACCCGCTTTAAGGGCGCAGCAGCCGCGCGTCCTGGAGCCAGGTTGTGATCGGAGCTGTACTTTCAGACCCAGCCTATAGCATCGTCCCCTACCTAGAACAGTTTACTGCTCACTTTATTCTTTTTCTTTTTCTTTTCAGAGAAAGTAGAAATCTTTCTCTTTGCACTCACCTTCCCCCCAAACACATGCACATGAAAAGAATGCGCTGCAACTCTGACAGAGCGCGATAAATAACGCCAGGAATTTCCTCACTGGTAGAAGAGAAAAGCACCGTCCGGACACGTCTCTGTCTCCTTCTCGCTGGAGCCCGGTGCAGCCGGCGAGGAAATGACCCCAGTGGTTCAAGGTTGAAGCGTCCAAGGTCGAGACGGCCGCTGCTCTCCTGCGGGCTGACACCAGTCTAGCAAAGTCCGGTTCTAATCTGACCCTGTGGAAGGCGACCCGGGGATGACCCTAGGGGTAGGGTCTGTGCTAGGTCCATCCTGACGTAGGGAACCCAGAATCAGACCGATCTCTGCGCAGGGTTTCGGCTCAGAACTGGTGTCCTAAACAGAACCCAGAGCTGGACTTAGCCTCCGGAATCAGGTCTAAACGTAAGCGTGTTTGTAAAGAGAGTGACTAGCGGCTGCTTTTTCGCCAGACTGCTCGTGGTTGTTTACTACCCCCTTGGATGCTGCAACTGTTCGCATTTCTGTTTTAGCACTCGGAATTAACACCCCGAGAAGTGCCAGAGACAGGGCGCCCGGGGCGGCTGCAGCACAACCTGTCAGCGAGAGATTTCCGCTCGCAAGACTCCGCTTGTGCGCTCCTGCCCTGCCCTTGAACTGACGAGTAAATATCTGAAATCAGACAGCAAAGCCGGAGAAGCAGGAAGGAAGGATGGGGGAACGCTGATTCAGGGATTAGCATCCGAGGATTAAGGAGGGGGGGGGACACACTGCCCCCGGAACATGGAATTAGAGAGATAGAGTCTCCCCCCCCCCCCCCCCCCCCCAACACACAAACTGCCCCGGGTTTCGGGCTAATAGAGTGTGGTTTCCGGTTAAGTTATTGACAAACACAAACGCCCCCCCCCCCCCTCCACACCCAGAGCTCCACATAAGAGGGAGAAAGAGTCCCCCCCCCCCCCCCAGCTCAGGATCAGTGTTACATTGCCCTCGGGACCTAGAGAAAACGTCGCACTGCTTCCGGGATTTGGGATCAGAGAGACTGTCACACTGTCCCTGGCACTTCAGATCAGAGAGTGTCATATTGCTTCTGGCACTTCGGATCAGAGAGACTGCCATAATCCTCCTGGCCTTAGAATCAGAGAGAGTGTCACACTGCTCCTGAAATTTGGAATCATTGAAACTGTCACATTGCTCCTGCACTTGGGATCAGAGAGAGTGTCACATTGTTCCGGACACTTGGAATCAGAGAGAATGTCACATTGCTCCTGCACTCGGGATCAGAGAGAGTGTCACATTGCTCCTGCACTCGGGATCAGAGAGAGTGTCACATTGCTCCTGCACTTGGGATCAGAGAGAGTGTCACATTGCTCCTGCACTTGGGATCAGAGAGAGTGTCACGTTGTTCCTGACACTTGGGATCAGAGAGAGTGTCACGTTGTTCCTGACACTTGGAATCAGAGAGAATGTCACATTGCTCCTGCACTCAGGATCAGAGAGAGTGTCACATTGCTCCTGCACTCGGGATCAGAGAGAGTGTCACATTGCTCCTGCACTTGGAATCAGAGAGAGTGTCACATTGCTCCTGCACTTGGGATCAGAGAGAGTGTCACGTTGTTCCTGACACTTGGGATCAGAGAGAGTGTCACGTTGTTCCTGACACTTGGGATCAGAGAGAGTGTCACGTTGTTCCTGACACTTGGAATCAGAGAGAATGTCACATTGCTCCTGCACTCGGGATCAGAGAGAGTGTCACATTGCTCCTGCACTCGGGATCAGAGAGAGTGTCACATTGCTCCTGCACTTGGGATCAGAGAGAGTGTCACATTGTTCCGGACACTTGGAATCAGAGAGAGTGTCACATTGCTCCTGCACTTGGGATCAGAGAGAGTGTCACGTTGTTCCTGACACTTGGAATCAGAGAGAATGTCACATTGCTCCTGCACTCGGGATCAGAGAGAGTGTCACATTGCTCCTGCACTTGGGATCAGAGAGAGTGTCACGTTGTTCCTGACACTTGGGATCAGAGAGAGTGTCACATTGTTCCTGACAATTGGGATCAGAGATAGTGTCACATTGCTCCTGCACTTGGGATCAGAGAGAGTGTCACATTGTTCCTGACAATTGGGATCAGAGATAGTGTCACATTGCTCCTGCACTTGGGATCAGAGAGTGTGTCACATTGTTCCTGACACTTGGGATCAGAGAGAGTGTCACATTGTTCCTGACAGTTGGGATCAGAGAGAGTGTCACATTGCTCCTGCACTTGGGATCAGAGAGAGTGTCACATTGTTCCTGACACTTGGGATCAGAGAGAGTGTCACATTGTTCCTGACAGTTGGGATCAGAGAGAGTGTCACACTGCTCCTGCACTTGGGATCAGAGAGAGTGTCACATTGCTCCTGTACTTGGGATCAGAGAGAGTGTCACATTGATCCTGCACTTGGGATCAGAGATAGTGTCACATTGCTCCTGCACTTGGGATCAGAGAGCGTGTCACATTGTTCCTGACACTTGGGATCAGAGAGAGTGTCACACTGCTCCTGCACTTGGGATCAGAGAGCGTGTCACATTGATCCTGCACTTGGGATCAGAGATAGTGTCACATTGCTCCTGCACTTGGGATCAGAGAGCGTGTCACATTGTTCCTGACACTCGGGATCAGAGAGAGTGTCACATTGCTCCTGCACTTGGGATCAGAGAGAGTGTCACATTGTTCCTGACAGTTGGGATCAGAGAGAGTGTCACACTGCTCCTGCACTTGGGGGATCAGAGAGTGTCACATTGCTCCTGCACTTGGGATCAGAGAGAGTGTCACATTGCTCCTGTACTTGGGATCAGAGAGAGTGTCACATTGCTCCTGCACTTGGGATCAGAGAGAGTGTCACATTGTTCCTGACAGTTGGGATCAGAGAGAGTGTCACACTGCTCCTGCACTTGGGGGATCAGAGAGTGTCACATTGCTCCTGCACTTGGGATCAGAGAGAGTGTCACATTGCTCCTGTACTTGGGATCAGAGAGAGTGTCACCTTGTTTCTGGGATTTGAGGTCAGAGAGAGTGTCACATTGTCCCTGGCACTTGGGATCAGAGAGAGTGTCACCTTGTTTCTGGGATTTGAGGTCAGAGAGAGTGTCACATTGTCCCTGGCACTTGGGATCAGAGAGAGTGTCACATTGTTTCTGGGATTTGAGGTCAGAGAGAGTGTCACGGTGCTTCCGAGGGTTGGCATAAGAGTGTCACACTGCTGCAGTTATTTAGGATGAGAGAGACTGCCACACTGATCCTGTCACTTGGGATCAGAGAGACTGTCACGCTTCTGGCACTTGGGATCAGAGAGTATCACTCTGCTCCCGGGAGAGAGTTGCTCCAGGATCATAGGGTCTGGTTTGGGTATCTGGGACCGGCGTGGGGGGTTGGAGTAGGCAGAATGGGGGTGGCGGCTGGATCGTTTAGACAAAGACTGAGTATGTGCGTGGTCGCTAAGCGCATAAACGTGCAATATATTCTCCTTTCCATCGGATGTTTAAATTCCAAAGCTGACAAAGTTATAGCCTAGAATATCAGCAGAGCGTTTTATACCGTACACCACCTCTTTATAATTCTTTTTATGTGGAATATGTGATTCAATATTCTAGATCCGTTGGCAAACCCCGGCGATGGCAGATACGAAACATAAATCTTAATATAATCGGAAGAAACGTTTTAAAGGCACAGAGAACGGAACGAGCTCTTTACTGAAGCACTAGCAGTGGTTATACGTGTAAGGAGCCTTAAAATGCCCGTAAATTGGTTTGTTGCAAAAGCTACTCTTGTAAACACATAAGATGCTGAGCTGTGCCTCTAGCAGCTGGGGGGGGGGGGGAAGGGGGGCTCCTGCTGCAGCCTCGGGGGTCTTTGCAGAAATAGAGACGGTCGATGACGGCCTCGAGGCACATTATAGTCTGCTCGGTTTCAGTCCTGGTACCGTGCCATAAACCTCACTTCGGCTCTGACTTTACCTTCACCTTTCGCTTTGGCTCGGTTCCGGATGCGTTCATTAGCTGAGAACAGATACCATTCCTTGGACCCTGAACACCAGCAACTCAGTACTGCCAGTGGGCAAGGAGGGGGGGGGGTGCTTTTTACCCAACATCTTCCTAATTATTCCTAGAGAAATACGTCTTCCTTCCACCACCCTCTGACTAAATTACAAAAGAATAACACAGGTACACTACCAAAAAACTGCCTCCAGTTTTGCAACTGATTCCTATAGATTTTGGGGTGCTGAATCCAGGAAAAATAGCCAAAATGTTCCATCACGTCACGTTTTCTTGCAAAATTAGATTTCTTACCCATATAAGGAATGTTCACATAATTTCTTTTTAGCCGACTGCAGTTTATTTTCTTGGCCCAAAATAGAGGTTGTAATGGTTAACTAACTAGAAACACTCCCTCATGATATTTTAGAGTGTTTTGTATTCATTTTATACATTAACAGGACAATTGGGAGGCGGGGGGCTAAATCCAGTACTCGCGCTGGCGCATGTTCTTTCCTGTTCGCCTCGCCTCGTTCGCTCGCTCAAACATGGTGGTTGCGACATGAACTTTCCTGTCAAATTTCAGTTTCTTGCAAGTTCATTATTACCTTTTGTTTGCTAAGTCGTAATCCAGCTTTATTCCGAAGTGGTTCACTACAGTTGTAGTTTGCAGTGCTGTGTATTTGTGATGGCTCACAGAGCCAGAGGTTGCGTCAACTCTCTGGACAGTTTTTGTTTTATTTGTGGGGAATATACCGTGAAAAAGCGGCAGAGGAACATTTCTGCATTTATTAAAAAAGTATATTTCGCCTATTTCGGTTTGAAGTTAGGCGATCAAGACAAACCGTGGGCTCCTCACAAAGTGTGCAAGACATGTGAGGAAGATCTACGCTTATGGATGAAAGGTAAAAAACAAGCATTTCATTTCGGAATACCTATGATGTGGCGTGAACAAAGAGACCACAGCAGTGACTGCTATTTTTGCTCTTGCATTGTGAAGGGATACAACTTAAAAAATAAGAACGTAATAAGTTACCCCAACCTTCCCTCAGCAATTAGGCCTATGCCTCATAGCAACGAAGTACCTGTGCCTGAACCACCAAAATCTTTGGATCATATTTGTGTGGACGGTTCTGATCATGATGAGACTCATCAGATGGCTTTTCCCGATGAGTCCAGTACTTCCGAGTTTGAAACTGAACCAGATCCGAAACCTGAACTTTTCTCTCAAGCTGAATTGAATGATTTAGTCCGGGATTTAGGACTCCCAAAAGATGCTGCCCAACTGCTAGGTTCTCGGCTTAAACAGAAAAATCTATTGTCACCAGGAACAACTTTTTATTGGTACCGCAACCGCGAGACACAATTTTTGAAGTATTTCAGCAAAGAGGAAGATTTGGTATTTTGCAACGATATATACGGAGTGATGGAAAAGTTTAAACTCAAGTATGATCCTGCTGAATGGCGGCTGTTCATTGATTCGTCAAAAGACAGCATAAAAGGTGTTCTTCATAATGGCAACACATTCGCTTCAGTTCCTATTGCTCACTCTGTTATTCTCCAAGAAAAATACGAGAATTTGGCCCTGATTCTTCAGAAGATTCGTTATGATGAGCATAAGTGGATGATTTGTGGAGACTTTAAAATTCTATCCATGCTATTAGGGCAGCAATCCGGTTTCACCAAATATCCCTGCTTCCTTTGCTTGTGGGATAGCCGGGCCCGCGACCTACACTGGGGGAAAAAAGACTGGCCAATTCGGGAGTATTTGAGACCCGGTGAGAAAAATGTTCTTCATGAGAGCTTGGTACCTCGTGATAAAATTCTATTACCACCTCTCCACATTAAGTTGGGTCTCATTAAGCAATTCATCAAGTCCCTTCCAAAAGATGGTGAGTGCTTTCGGTACCTTTGCTCAAAGTTCCCCCGACTTTCTGAAGCAAAGTTAAAGGAAGGAGTGTTTGTTGGCCCTGATATAAGGAAACTCATTTCAGATGGAGCATTCGCTGAAACGATGTCTGAGAAGGAAAAAGAAGCCTGGGATTCCTTCAAGGATGTTGTTCTCAAATTCTTGGGGAACAGGCGGGATGAGAACTATAAGGATATTGTTGCCAGGATGCTCAATGCCTTCAAAGAACAAGGCTGTAACATGAGCCTGAAAGTCCATTTCTTGCACTCCCATGTGAACTACTTTCCCAAAAACTTGGGGGCGTACAGTGAAGAACAAGGTGAAAGGTTTCACCAGGACATCAAGGACGCAGAGAGAAGGTACCAAGGAAGATGGAACACCACTATGATGGCTGATTTCTGCTGGTTGCTGCTGCGGGAAACCCCAGATGAAAAATACGCCAAGCAGCGCACTAAGAGAAGCATTCGGGGGAAGAAGAAGAAACGGGCCCACCAGGAGATTGATTGACCCAAGAATGACTTTAAAATCTAAACTGTGTTGACAAATATCGTGTTTTTACTAAACTTTGAAATAAAAATTTGCTAGTTATTACCACAGTGTCGGATCTCATTTATTAGAATTTTATTTTCACACCATCGGGTGTTTGTCTTCATGTATTGCAATGGTGCGGTTTGCATTTTCTATTCTTACATACATACCTGTACAACATTTTTTGCACATTTCTTTGCTTTGCTTTGTGTCTAACCTCGCTCTTATATGCTCAATGTTTGTGCACATGTATGTGGCTGTTTTAAGTGCAGACAATTTTGCTACCATCACAGTGTGTTTTGTTGACAGTACTCTATTCTTATGTGCTGCCTTGTTACAATTTTCTTTATTCTTATTTGAATAACTACTAAACAATTAGTATAAAGAATTCATCCAAGAAACTTTTATCTCGATCGCACTCAATCTGCAATGTTCACCTCAAACTGCTAACCCAATGTAGCAAAACATCTGTACGTGATGGAGCAAATTGGTTACCAGATTTGGATTCAGCGCACCAAAAAACGTAAAAATCAATAGAAAAATTAGAGGCAGTTTAAAAAAATTTTTTTTTAGTGTACCTGTGTAATCTTTATCCAGCATTACCTCATAGACCAGGCTCCGTTTCATCTCGCCATTAGCCCTTTGCAACATGACCTCAGCGGGTACTTGGATCTCGCTTGAGCTGCGCGCTCCCCTCGCTCCCTGCAAACGCACACAGAGCTAACCCCGTCTATTCAACGCATCGCTTCTACGTCACCTTCGTGCAAAATGACGTACCAATTAAATTCCCGAGGACTTGCAATGTGATGAGCTCAGTGCCAGACGCACCAAGCGCTGCAGACCACTACTGATCATTTATACAGTACTGGAAATAAATACACGAATTAGAAACGAAAGAACATTTAAACACGCGCGCATATATGCGATTGCACATCACGTATTGTTTTAATGATACGCCCATGGGAAAATAATCAAGTTGCATTTGTCCGTTTTATTTTGGGAGAAGGTGGGGTTTGGATGCTAAGGGCTGGAGTCCCAATCCATTTCAGTCTCCTCATTTCGCAACTGTTCAGCTCACTAGTTTTTAAACCGAAGGGGAAACCACTTATGAAAGGTCTTCAGGGCACGGCAGGGCAGTATAGGATCAGGCTAAATATTCATGTGGACAACAGGAAGGACTTTCTGTCGGCACAGATAGACGGAAACAGAGATACCCCTGCGCTTAATCCCAGGTAGTCATTTAAAGGCTGCGTTTATTTGATGACCATAGGATAAAAAGGCCAGGTCCTATTATTAATCACCAGGTTGCTTATGCTAATACGCTAGGGGACATGTTTACTAAACTATTCTGTTAGCATAGGGTTTATCCAGCGCTACAATCCCATGCAAACCAGGTAGCGTGCAACGGGCAGGTTTAAGGAAGAACATGCATGTTGATGGTGCACCTTGTATAGGGTTTCCCTGGTTCTAACCTGCTGCTCTAAGCATTACACTACTCCTCTGCTGGTGGTGTTAAATGCACCCATGTGCCGAATATCGTGGTGCTATTGGCATGGGGATGGATGCATATGCCCCCAAAAATGAGTGCAGGCCTCTGCCCTAATTTGGTAGCACAAACACACATTACAGGTAGGCAAATGCTAGTTTCAGGGTCCAGGCTCACACAGTAGTTGGAGTGGTATTGCGAAAGTACTGATTCTTGACCTTAATGGCAATCTCGCTTTCACCAGTAGATCATCTTAACTTCAGTGGAAGAGTTGAAAGGTTCAGGAGAAGCTTTGGTCCTTCAGCTCCTGTAGCCCACAGCCAAGGTTTTTCTGCAGTTGGCAATTTTATCACCTTAAGGACTGTTGCCACACTTGCAATGTCTGTGCCCTGACATCGAGGCAGATTTTGATAGGTGTCGTGTCTATATCAGTTTGTGTGAGAATGGCCACTCTACTTGTAGGTAGATAATGACTCCCCGTAAAGATGCGCAGTGAGACAGAGACGAAGATCTACATTCAGGGCCAGGGCCAGGGCCAGGGTGCTCCACACCTTGGGTGAGCCTTCAGCCTTATGCCCTTCCCGTGAACTTTCAGTTCTGTATAGACTTCTAATACAGTATGGAAATAGGAATTGATTTCCAGTGTCCATATTCATAATGATTCATAGACTTGGGGGGTCA
Source organism: Ichthyophis bannanicus (assembly GCA_033557465.1). Lineage (NCBI taxonomy): Eukaryota > Metazoa > Chordata > Amphibia > Gymnophiona > Ichthyophiidae > Ichthyophis > Ichthyophis bannanicus. The sequence continues at coordinate 919,073,459 of CM066035.1, read as the reverse complement.
TTTTAAAAGACTTAGATGTCATCTGGACATCAGAAAACGTACGTTGGCATCCCTGGAACCATTTTACACATTTATTTTTATGCTGTCTCCACTCAGGGGCAGCAGAATGGCCATATGATTGGTGGGGGGGGGGGCAGACAAGTTCTGCCCCAACTCTGCCTTAATTCTGCTCCTAGCCCCCATGGCCTTCCCTTCCTGCCCATGGCGATCCAATCTCCTGTGGGTAGAAGAGAAGGGAATAGCCGCAGTCATGGCAAAATACTCCTTTTCTCTGCTTGCAGATTGGGTCCCCACAGGCAGACAACCGGCATGGAGATAGTGGCCTTCTCCTTCTGTTCTGCCCAGGAGGATCCAATCTCCGCAATCGCAGCTGCTCTCTTCTCGGATCCCTGCAGGCAGGAGGAGGAGGCCACTTGCAGCCTCTATGCAGGTTGCAGCTGGCACTTTGGTAGGGCCATGGCCTGTGTAGCCCAACCTGTTCTGATATCTATGTCTTCACTCAAGGCCATAGCAAAGGCTGTGCAAGCAGTGTGGCCACATGGGACGCAAGTACAGAAAGGACACTGATATCATCGCTAGAAGTCCAGGAAACTTAAAAAGAGTGAGTTACTGCATGTGGTTGGGGCGGGGGAGGCTCCAGATTTGTTAATCACACAGGGCACATTTCTAGCCGTCTACTGCAGGGACATCCAAGTAACCAGGGAGTATGGTGGAGACATGTTTGCGGCAATGGACTTGGATATCCCCATCCAAAAGTGCTCATTTTGGCTGTAAAACATCCCCAGCACTCTCCACAATCACAATCATAGACGTCCATTGCCTTGAATACTATTCCAGGGATGTCTATGTACTTAGACCTGCAGACATCCATATTGGGCCCGTCCGCGTGTGTGAAATCATGCCTGAACTCGGGACAGGCCTGAGCTTTTTCAGACCTTCTGGCTTGGATGTCCCAGCTTGCACTTGGAGGTCATTTGTAAAATGTGACTTTTTAGGCCAATCTAATTTTCCTGCCTGCTGTAATAGATACTACAGAGCTCACCTGACTTCCTGTTAGCTTAGTTTCTTCACAGCTAAGGATAGTCTAAAGTTATCTTAGGCCTTCTTGAATTTTATTCCCTTGCCTGTTGCCTCTAACACCAACCTCACTGTAAGGCTATTTCATGCATTCACCATCCTTTCAGTAAATATATATATATACAGGGTGGCCCAAAAAAAGGGAGAAGTCCGGTAGCATATGAGTTATTTACAAATTCAAAAAGACAGATGTAAACGATTGACAAATTAAAAATAAAGATGGTGACCGGAAGTTGTCGAAATAAAGAGGTTATGTAGCTAAAAAAGGTAAATAAGTAAACTAAGCTTTTAATTTACGAGATGTTCTCACTTTTTTTGCGCTACCCTGTAGTTATGTGTATGTGTGTGTCTATATTGACTTATTGTATTCTGTTGCTCCCCAGTTTATCCTCTCGGGGCCTCACATTAGCGTTGACTTTGTTGAAATCCAGGCTTTCTGCACTTATCATGGTAGCCATACCAATGCAGTTGTTCATAGCAATATGGTATTACCATGGACACAGACACTAAATATGTCAATGTTCACAGTGATAGGTATCACCATGGTGATGGATATTAACAACAATAGCAGCCTATTAACCAGGAGAAACTACAGTGTTAGTAAAGGGCCCAGGGGCATCAAGGACGACTTCACACCATGGCCTTTGATGGGTAACAGGGTGGTCATCGCAATGCAGAACGGTCCTGGGAACACAAAGTAACAGCGACGAAAAATTCCCTGGAAATAAATGTATGTATTAAAAAAAATAAAAAATAAAAAAACAACCCTGCTTTAAAGTTGTGGTTCCAACCTAATTGAAGTGCTCGGACGTTGAGCGCACTTTCACGCTGTCATGACAGTACAAATCATTTTCTATGAAATCATCCCAGAGCTGTGTGCTAGACAGAAGGTTCGAGAGAGGGGTCACGACAGGGTGGGGTACAAGGGGAAGAGGTACACAGGGGACAACAAGCACAAAGGGCACACTGAGAAGAGAGTAGAGGAGGCAGGGAGGGACACGGAGGGAAATGGCCTTGAAAGATCAGAGGCACAGGGTGCACGGAGCCGCACTCTAGACGGAATTTGTATTTTACATAATGTCATTTGTGGTAGCACGGCGTTGTGTAAAGGGATGCTAGATGATTGCGGTTAGGGCAGTCATCACGCTGATGGATTTGCGTTAGAAACCTAGTGTTACTTTAGCATGGCTTCCCTACCTGTAAGGGGAAAGTGCGTGTGACACACAAAAATCTACATTTTCAATACACACATAGATACACGTATAAAGATGCATGCACATGGATGCGTGCATATCGCGAGCAGCTACGTACAGAAACAATTGCAATCCAGACACACTCGCAAATGAGTTTTGTGAAAACGTATGCTGAAACCACCCCACGGAAACAGATCAAGACGGATGCAGAAATGGACGCTTCGGTCGGAGCACGGAAGGGCGCTGCACGCGCGGAATGGGCTCAAGGCTCGTTTCGGGTAACCGAAAGGAAGGAAGGACGGACCTCTTTCGCAAGCTGAAACCCGAGCCGTCTAGTTGGAGCAGTGAGAATCCTGCAGAGCATTCAAGACACAAAGAGACGTCGAGGTTGTGGCACTGGATGCAAACGGTGCCAACAATAACCTTTCCGTGGAAAATCAATGATTCGGTCGTGTGCCGGACGCAGACAGCCGGGAGGTTTGTGCATCCCGATTAAAAGCTCTCGTACGAGGACCGAGCCTTAAACTCGAGATGACTGTACTCTGCCATGCATGGGAAATCCGATCATGCAAACTATCCCTCCTTTAGTCCTGGCTGGAGCATGCAAAGCGAGAAGTGGAGTCTGCACAAAGCAGGTTGCATAACTTAAAAAGGGGGGGGGGCATCTTTGACAAGTGCTCAACTCTTGTAAAGAGTAAACAGCATCTGCGTGCCCCCCCCCCCCCGCCGTGAAACTATTAATTTTCACCAAGACAGCATACTGTAAAACGAGGTGCCCCTCGTCGCCCGTGTAAGCATAGAAGCGTGCAAGCCCTCGCGGGTGTCATTTAACACCGCAGACAGCGCCAGCGAACTCTGTTCCCCAGAGCCACGAACAGATCTGCTTTACAGTTCAGTCATATTATGCAAATGACCTGGATGCTCGGGTCCAACGTATCTTATGAATATTCATCGTGCGATTCTGGAAAAAGGCAGCCCGAACCTCGTTGCAGTATGGGAGGCCTGAGTTCATCGCTGCGCGCAACACCGCCGGGCTTCCCAGGACTGACACGTTTTGCCACCTAACATCAGAGACCTTCCCCAATTGCCTTTTGCACCGTTCCTACAGGGTGTCGAGCACATCTGATCCTGCACAGCAGGCTAGAGAAAAATGAGTATGCAGCAAGCGTGCAAAAGTAAATCAAACTCCTTTTTTTTTTCAGAAGTGTGAGAGAAGGTCAGATATGAAGAGGGAGAGAAGCTATATTCCAACAAAACACCTCCCTCCTGCTCATTTCCCTAGGAAGAGAATGCTTCCGAAACGACACCGCTATACAACCAGCAAGCACACGAAATAATCAGGCAACGAATCTCATGGATTCCGAGATCTGAGCCTCATCGTGGCTATCAGGCTACAGGAGAGAAAAATCTCATCCTGGATGTCACGCTGCAGGATAGATGAATCACTTCGCTATACTGGGCTGTAGAAGCCCCGTATACTACGCTGTATGATAGATAAATCTCGCCCCTATATATAGCAGGCTACGGAACAGATGCATAAATCACTCCCGTATATCAGGTTGCTAGATAAACACTGAACAGCAGCTCGCCCCGGCTACGGGTCTGGCCGTGTTTGCTGTCGAGAGCTCGGCCGCTGGCCGGGATCCTCTGCGCTGCGGGGCCGGGCTGTAGCCTTGCCCCTTGCTTGCATGCCCCTGAGCTCCGTGCGAGGGCAAGCAAGGGGTTTACACTGCCATATTCTGCCTTTAAGTTACACTTGTGCAATGCCAGAAAGGAGCACGCAGAGCAAGTTAGCAGGAAATAAACAGAGCCGGGCGGGGAGTTTTATTGCGCAGATTAGCAGCAGAGGAGCGAAACGCAGCGAGCGAAGAAGGAACTCGGCGTCGAGAGAGAACAAGCGAAGGTGGTTAGAGGAAGTGGGGTGGGAGGGAGGAGGGCTGGGGGAGGGGAGGCATCGCCATCTTTCCATGTCACAAGCAGACAGATCGTCTTGGTTTCTTTTCAGCGGAAAACGTGCGATTAGCAGCCAGACAGGCGCAGCGCTGCCAGCCCTGTGAACAGAAGCCATCTCTCTTCTCTCTGTGTAATCCCTGGAACAATCCTCGGCTCATTACTAAGCCGCAGCCCGGCTCCCCCTTCCCTTCCAGGGGCTGCCAGAGCGAGCCAGGCAGGGAGGAAAAGGGCCAAAGCGGGCTGAAGAGGGACTGGCACGGCTAAATCCTCTTATACCGGACCGAACCTGCCAGGCCGAGCAGAGGCTAGCTAGGATGCCAGGCTGCAAGGAATCGGGCTGTGCGGGGCCAACACGGGTTAAAGCAGCTCGTCAGAGTTCCAAATTAGAATGACCCGGGATAGAATGGGCGGGGCAGAGCTGAAAGGTGCCAAACCGAAATGCAGCGAACAGGGCTCCCTAACTGTGCTAGAGAAAACTGGAAAATGACTGTACGGGGATACAGGGAGCTAAATAGCTTGGACGAGATTGTCCCGAGTTAAAGTGCCTTTGATTTCCGATGACCTGAAGAACACATATTCGATTTCCCCGGACCCCCTATGTGTGCAATACAAGACACTTCCCATGCATCTATCGAGCGAAACCGAAGGAAAGAGTGTGCGTGACTAATACGGTGCAGTTTTCATTTTACAACTCCAAAACTTTGTGTTTCGATTGTAGGTTTCCGATGAAGAAGGATCATTTATCATGCACTTTAAGTGCTTTTCCCTTTCCACTGACGGGAATGTCGCTCCCCACCCCTCACACAGATTCACTCTGTTAACCATTACTGTTGCGATCTTTACATTTAAATCAGATGCACTCGCCTCCCGGCAGGGACTTGAATATTTGATTCTGGAAGCTGCAAATATCCAGAAATGTGCTGTAGGCTAGACACCAGGTGGCTGAGAGCAGAGTTTAGGTGTGGGCGAAGGAGGGGGGGGCGGGGGAGGAACGAGGGGTCTGTTTCCTGACTTCCTGCATAATAAATGGTTAATGGCTTACGCTGAATAAGAGATGCAGTGGGGATATACACCTACCTCCAGGACGGCAAAAATCCTTGACTGCTAATATGAAAATGAAAGTAAATATGTGAGATAATGTCAGGAGACGACAGGCACGCACAGGGTAGAGATAGATACGGATTTAGCACAGTGGCAGCTTAAAGCAGGTCCGCACATTATTTCCCAGCTAAAGTCACAGAAGGAGCCCCGAGGTCCCTGGATTTTGTCCCACTGCTCAGTCTCTAGGCCGCTCTTCTGCTGTCCGTGTGTATGTTAGAGCAGAGACAGTTGCCCTATTCATTATTTTGCTCAATTACCGTCGTGGAGCCCTGTTTAATCACTAATCGATGTTACTGTTTGTGTGCGCGCCGTATGCATCATGTCTGTGCGAGAGAGCGCCTAGTGCGCGGTATATCGTGCATCCGTCTAGGTCTGCTGCAGTGTGCTTAGAGCATATGTACGGAGCGTGCTCTCTGCTGGAAGTGTCTCGGAGATGTCTGGCTGAGTAGTTTGTTCAGAGAGAGAGAGAGAGCTGCCTTTTGTCAGCTGCCCCCGCTCACTTTAAGAGAATGAATTGCGGCTGGTTTCTGAGAAGGGAGATATAGGAAGGGGAAGACAGATAGAGACGGTGGCGGCTTCTTCTTGTCAAGGAAACCCCGTGACAGGAACTGGGAGCCCAGCTCAGTCCTGCAGCTTTGAGGCCGAGCTTGACAGAGTGAGAGAGATCACGGGGTGGGGGGAGGGGGCAGCCCTCCCCCTTTCTCTGCTGCAAAGGCTAAAACGTTTTAAAACCACAGACAGCTCAGTCACTCACCAAGTTCACAAGGCCTCCCAGTATCTGCATGAGGCCTTCTTATTCCCCTGTGCTTTAAATGGGCTTTAATGTCACAGCTACTCGACTGAGATTAATGTTGCATCTTGCGACTTTATCGGGTATTTTCGATTTTTTTTTAAGAGAAGCATCACCCCTTATCCACCGCTTACAGCCTACCTGAAAGCTAACCCAAATGCACTCAAATGTGAACAGATAAAAGGCAGATCTCCCCGCACAAATCAATAAGATTTACACGAAAAGGCAAATCTGTTTCATATTTTATGCTCTATCGTTCCAGCTGCTGAAGAGCAGAGGCGAATGTAGACGCCCTGGTTATATAAAGTTATTCAGCTGTAAACAACTTTTCCTAAATCATTGCAGATAAAGCGCGCAAGACCCAGCCAGGCTGCCCATTAGTAAAGTCATACTTCAGAGCTTATCGGTCTGAGGATCCTCTGGCCTCCCCCACCATCATCTGGAGGCTGTCCCATGCCCATGTATGCACCACCCTGTCCGTTTAAGGAGACATTCCCTTATATTGGGGGGGGGGGGGTTCAGGACAGCCACCCCTGTGCCTCTTGCTTCCAGAGGCCCTGCACTGCTGTAGCAGTCACATCCCCCATGTCCAACATCGCTTAGGCCTACTAACCCAAAATAAGCCCCACTACCCCTCATCCATCGCTTAGGGTCACTGGCAGGACAGAAGGGACACGGGGCAGGGCCGAAGAGAAAGCAGCCTTAGGGCAAGAGATACAGTTCTTAGCCTTGCCCCCCACCACCACACATACTTCATTCTTGGGGATTCACCCCAGGCCTGGTACAGCTCCGCTTATGAAACGCTGGAGTCTGCGTCTATCATCACCCCTTCTCCTAAAGCGTAATGTCTATTGAAAAAGTTTTGCTTCTTGTACATTTATTTGACTGTTTGTATTTCACCCCCCCCCCCCCCCCACACACACACACACACCCGGTACCAGATTTTGAAGACACCGAATATCTGGGCTAAACAGGAGCCCGACTCTGCTTGCTATAGCAGTACTCCCCGATCCTGTCTACGGATGCCTACATCTTAATGCTTAAAGCCACCCCCCCCCCCCTGTCTACAACACATTGAGGCCCATAAGTCTCACTTCAGAAGTCCCATGGTGCAGATCGAGCCATTTCAATAGCCCTCCCTGCCCCACCTTTTGGAGTTACAGCATCCAAAATTACGATATTCCAGATAAGGTCGCAGTCAGTCTTTTTGTCTGCTGGGGGGAGATTCCTCCCTGGGCCCCCTCACATTCTAGCCACTGCCAAGTGGGTCCTCAGCTGTCATCTCCCCCTCCTGTCCCCTTTACTATTTATAGCGATGGCGTCAGCCCGGGTTCTGCTTAAATAGCGCACGTATTGCGCTGGGAATAATTAGCGTACTGCCAGGTTGTAAATATTTCTGGGGGTGAGTTTCGTGCCCTGGCAGGACGGCGTGTGCAGATGAGGCCCTCTTAAATACCCATCTGCTTAACATCAGCACCATGAAAGATGGCAAAATAAATCATTTCTTCATAGGGGGAAAAAAAAGCACAGAACGAGAAAGATGAATTGTGCTCAGGTAAATCCTCATAACGCCTTTTCCATTTGTTCTAATTAGGCGGATAATCAGTGCGTTCAGACGCACTTAGATAAAACGTGTTTCTCCTGCACTATTGGCGTTCGCAGATTGCTAGCTAGTCTTTGTAACCGGCTTGATCTCGCACTGTGCGTTAGTTCTTGACAAAGGCCTGCGTTTTAAATGTCATTTTCAACTTCGTTGACTTTTGATGCACCGGAATAAGCATTTGGAGAAAAAGTGTTCGAAAAAGTGACCGATGAAAAATCACTGGGGAATGGAGAGGGCTTGCGGGGGGGGGGGGATTTTATTATCTGTTTTGTTTTGTCCTTCTTGCTGTGATAAGAACACAGTCCCTTATCCCGGGAAGGAAGCCCGCTAGATTGCAAACATTTACGGGTCGTAGGCATTGCAAAGTGCTTCTAGGGGCTTTGAGGTTTTATAGGTCTTTATTTTTTTATTTTATAATTTTTTTGTAATAGAACGGGAAAGAGTTATTTCTGAATAAGGCCCTGATTCTATTTATGTGACCAACATAAGAATTAAAAAAAAAATGTAGCAGGTGAGTTTTTGAAATGACGATGGCCCCTTCTAGCAGTCCCTTATCTACGACCTAGTAGTGCCTCTTTCTAACAGTATCGTTTCTAACAAAGGCCAGTATAATCCTTGGACTGTATACAGAATATATTTCTATGATGGACGTACGGCTAACATATATCAGGGTGACCTTTCTCCAGGTTTAGAGTTTATTTCCGCCGCTGTAATTCAGGCCCCACGGCGTCTTCTCTCATTAACCCCTTTCACTCTCAGGAATCCCCCTCCCCCCTTAAAATAGCCCCCTGCCCTTCATAAGCTCTGCAGTACCCAGAACGGTTTAAGATCAATTCTTTGGAAATAAGGAGCCTGGGCTGCTAAACGATAAACGCGTTTATTCCGTGCCCTCAAGCGCATATCCTCCTCGGGAACGCGTAGCCCCTTTCCCCCTAAAGTCGGTGAGCGAGCGCTTGGCTGCGATCCGAGCTGTGTGCGTGTAAATATCGCCGCGCGAGAGCCCTGCCGTGTTCGCCTCCCTCCCTCCCTCCTCTATCTCTGCTCTCATTGAAATCCTAGCCGCACTGGAGTGCACTGCACAAGCACCTGACCTCCGGGTCAGCTCCCCGAGGACGAGAGGCTCTGCAGGCAACGCGATTATGTGCTGCCTGTATCCGTAGCTAGTCTGCTGCCGCGGCTGCAGGAAACGCTAAAGTGCATCTGGCAGCTCGGCCCGGGAACGCTTCGCCCCAGCTAGACGTTCTCCGCATTTTTCACGCATAGGCGCACCCCCCCCCCCCCCACGTTACAGCTACTGCCAGGGAGGGGAGCGGGGTTTGTGCGGAGGAAGCCCTCAGCTGCCTCTTCTCTAGGCCATTGAACACACTTTCTACTCGCCCGCTCGCTGGCTGCACGTAGGTAAGAGGCCACGGAAAGGTTTCTCTTGCACCGGGCCTTGAAAGCTTCGCCTCTTTTGAGGAATTGTATAGAAAGCTGTAGAAGGATAGATTCTCCTCTATTTGCACCTACAGTTGTGCCACGACGCGGCTACGGACAAGATCTGCGGATAAACATTGCAAGCGACGGCCCCTTTCCCCAGTCTTTAGAAACTGGACCCTTCAGCTAGCGGTCGCAGCCCTGCTCTGAGCGCTGCTGGGTCATTAAAACCGTTTAAACTCTGCCTGCCATCCCTTAGCCCAGATTGAGAGACAGCTCGGGGATACGGTGTAAACGGGTCTCTAGTTGTTTGCCTCCGTTTAGGACTTCAGCTGTTAGACAGCGCCTGCGAGGGTTAAACGATAGCAAAGGTCAACCTCCTTCATTGTCCTTTCCCTAACATAACCATTTATTACATTCTCGCATGGGCCCGATTCGCCACGCTCGCCATTCATTCGCCACCAGGAGGTCTTCGTCTATCTGCAGAGGTTCAGCAATGCGCTTATAGAGATCCAGAAAGCCGTCGGTTCTGGGCTCCCCCCTCGGGCACAACCGTACCCACCAGAAGTGGGCTTCTTGACCGGCTGTTCACCTGGAAAAGGCTTCTAACAGGGTTCAGCCGCATTTTGGAAGGGTTTTATGGAAGGTCTGCTACTTTTTGTCCTCTGATTTATTTTACAAAGTCCACTATTTTGAATGGGTGAAAAGCTAGCGCAGATATTTCATAAATCAACCCCACTTGGTTGTAGGGTTTGGGGACAATATTGAAGAAAAACAGAGAGGCCTCATATAAGTAATTTCTAGCTACTGTCTGTTATATTAAATATGTCTCTCCCCTTAGCTATATTTCTACGCGCATACATAAACTCTCAATCCAATGGAGATTTCTAGATTTGTATCACTTTCCTTCCGCCCTGCTATGCGCTTATAGCTGATGTTTGAACGTTTACTATCTGGTCCTAAAACTCTGAAGTACGACTAGTTTTGCAGTTTAGCGGGCCCGGCGTGTCTTTCTTATTTATACAGATTGAAAAACCAAAATGTGCACGCTAAGCTACAAAGAGACCCAGCAGCCGAGGGGCATGGGGGGGGACCCCAGTTCACATAAAACCTCGGTTCCACAGTGCAGAACTGCTTCCGATGGCTGCGAACTGCAGTATAAAGAGGGAGGTCTGGCTCGGCTGCTTTACAATTTCCAGCTGCAGCTTTCAGCATCCCCCGCGTAAGGGAAACGAAGTTAAAACAACAGCGTAGTTCTGCGTCTGAGTTTCAGGTTTCAAACGATCGACACGTTTTACTTCTGTTTTTTTTTTTTTTTAACCAGGGGAAGACAAGTTCTTTAGAGCCACAAATGACTGAAAACCAGAGAGGTGCAGACATGGTTTCAAAGCCTGCCCCCGAAGCACGGTCTTGGGTCAGCTGGGGGGGGGGGGGGGTAATCTTTATACGTCTCTATTTCCCTAATAAGGGTCTTTGAGTGAGACAATGTAGTAGCTGATAAGCTGCTGAATATTTTGTTTCTCTTGAATATTTTTGGCGTCTAATAAAAATAATTTTCTGTCTACCGCTTTTCAAAGTTTCGACCTTGAGGAGAGTCAAAACAAAACAAAACGCTAAAATATCTTTAGAAAAACATGTAATGAGTGCCCAGGCGTGAGGGTTATACAGATGCAGAAAGCTCAATTCAAATTCAGTTTAGGAGAATTTAAAAAAAGGCTCGACACCCATCCTTGCTGTAGTCCTGTTTTATTTCTCGATTACAGCGGCCTCCAAAACGAAACTATTACCAAAACGGGGCGCGTGTTTTGCACGGGAGCAAAACAGGTGCAGACGTTTCATAACGAAACTTCTAGTCTCTATTCCGAGTCCAGAAATGGTTCCTACATCTCCCGGCTGCATGTCGGCCAGGAGCTTTTGGCTTGATTTGGGAGGGGGACGAATTATTAAATAGCGTGTCTTCCACCGCTCCTGGAAAGACATATCGTCATCCTAGACACAACACGAGAATGGAGTTACATAATCGTTTCACTTAGTCCGAGGTTTCCACCAAAAACCAAGCAGCCAGAATGGAGCCGCGAGCTGCGAGCGAAACGGGCAGCTCGAGTAGCGAAAACAAGGACGGAAAGGCGGCGGCGGCCTCGATCTCTCGAGTTCAAAAGCAAAACTCTCGCAGAAGCCCTTGAGGCGGCCGGAGCGCGCATTCCATCTACGCGTCTTTCTCCCCCTCCGACTATTCGCGCGGGGGAGCTTCGGATGCGTGGGCCCGAGGTGGTGCGCAGCGTGTGCGCGCTGGGGGGTGGCGGATCCGTCCTTAGTGCTTCAGTGGAATGAAATGCGAAGGGGGGGGGGGAGGGAGCGGGGGAGGGAGGGAGCCCGGCTGCTGTGCGCGCAGCTCTCGCAGCCGCCTGGCTTTTGACAGCTCGGCGGAGAGGAGTGAGAGGCGCTTTATGATAATTGCGGTTCTCCACTGGCCTTCTGGGTAGCGAGAGGAGTCTGGGCTCCGGCGGCGAGCGATCCTCCTCTCACTCGTCTCTGCCGGGCGGAGGGAAGACATCGCCCGGCGACCTTTGCTTGGCTTCCCGGGGGAGGAGGGCACGGAAGAGCAGCCGAGAGCCCGCGGCCAGGAAGAGGAGGAGGGGGGGGGGTGCACAGGGTTTCCCCGCCGATCGGAGCCCCGCCGGAGGTGGAGAGGGGGGAGAGCGGCACAGAGACGCCCAGAGAACTCGCCGCCGAAAGACAACATGGCGCTGCGGAGGGAGCAGCTGCCGCCGCCGCCCGAGTGAGCGCCGCCAGTCCGCCGCCACCTGCACGGCGGCTGGCCAGCGCGGAAAGTTTGGCGGGACCGGACCAGCGGCCGGAGAAGGTCAGTGCCTGTTCGGGGAGGGGGCGAGAGCCGCGGCCCTCCCCTCTTTCTCTTGGGAGGGGGGGGGGGCGAGGGGCTTGACTTTTCTCTTTCCCCCGGAACGGTCGGGGGGACAGGTTTTGTGTTTTTAATGCTTCCTCCTCTCCCCCCTTCACTTTTCTGTCTGTCTGAACCGAGTTTGCGGGCTGCGCTTTGAAGGTTAGCGCTGCCCGGCTCCGCTTTGCTGCCTTTTCGGTGGGGGCGGAATTAGAACTTTCGTTTGTTTGTTTGTTTGTTTCGTTGTGCTGCGGGTGGGTTCGCTGCTGCTTCTTTCATTCTGAAGCGCGAGTGTGGGAGGAGGTGAAGGGGAAACTGTCTGCCTGCTTCTGGAAAAAAAAGGAGGTGTTGGGAGGGGGGGAGCTTTTCTTCTCTTTTTTTTTTTTTTTTGCATCTGGAAGTACTGGCTGGAGGGTAACGAGAGGAGAGAGAGAGCACACGCTCCCCACCTTGGCATCCGCCTCTTGGCTCCCATTCAGAGAAACGCAGCTATTAAAGGTAAAGCGAGGGCGCCTCTCTGCCCTTCCACTCCGCAGCTCCCTAAATCATAGGGGCAACCCTAAAAGGGGGGGGGGGGGACAGGAAAATAGATAAATGCGTTCTAGAGGAGAGAGAGGAGTTACCCCTCCGAAGCCGGGTCCCCCGTAGGTAAGCCTGCTTCTAATAACTTTGCTGCGAGGGAGTTGTTTGGGTGTGTCAGCCGTTTTGCTAGTGGTGGGGGTGGGGGGCTCCTCGGATTTCTGGCCGTAGCTTAATACTTGTGTTGTGTCTGCCAGTTCCCGTGCTGGGGTCGGGAGCCTGTAGCGAAGTTTCCTGTAAAAATGGCAGCGAGAGTGTGACTCTTATTAGGACTGGGGGTTTCCATACACTGAGGAGTCAATTAAAAACACAGGCCCCCCCCCCCCCTCGAACCTGTAATGAAAGGCTTTGCATGCAATGCACACCCTGCTGTCCGGGCTCTGGGGAGCAGATGACAGGCATCGGATGTTAGGGAGGGGAGGCCGGGGGCGAGCATTGCCAGCGCTTCGCGATCTTTTTTTCTCTCCTGCTGCGAAGGAAACATGTTGGATCCGTTTTTTGTTGTTTTTTTTTCTCGTGTTACTGATGCGAGTGTGAGATTTAAAGATTGTTTATTGCAAAATATGCGAGCTGACGTATTCGTGCTGGGAGTGCGAGGCGGCGAAGCTCTCCCGTTTCTGGGACCTCAGTGCGATGTTTTAATTGAATTTTGCTCTCTGCAAATGATCATCACGCGCTGCTGGGCTCGATCGGGGGCCGCGCGCGGGTCCGGCCCTCTTTTGATTGAACTTTTTCCATCCTGGAAAGAGGCTTTGCTCCTTCCCCCTGCCGAAGTAAACATAAAGAAAAAAAAATGTATTGAACTTGCAATAAATTGTTTTCCTAAGGAGGGCCCTTGGGCAGTGCGTCCCTGGAATCTGAGGACAAAGATCCGGACGAAGTGTCGGCTGCAGGGGATGTGTTAGAGCAAGGGCCAGCGGCTTGAGGCGAGCTCCCTTCCTGCCTCGGACTCAGGACCTTGGACTCGGGCGATTGCGATCGATCGGGTCCTGGTGTATATAATTCAGCATTTTCTAGCAGAAAGTTACGAAGCACCTCGTTTTAATTCTCGTTAGGAGCCAAGAGATCGTGTGGGGGGTCACTTTTCTCACGATTGCTTGGCGTCTAAGCACCGGCTAGTATGATATTGCTTCATTGGGTTTTCCTTTAAAATCACTCCAAGCAGACCCGAGAACTTGAGATATTTTTAAGCGGAAAATGTAACCCCCCCCCCCCCCATCTCACGGGTTTCTAAGGACGTGGGTGAGTGGTTGGGAATATTGAGGTCTGAAAGACACCCCCCTTGAGGAAGGTTGCAGTTTGGAGCCCCCCCCCCCTTCGTGCTGAGCTCGGAGTCCCTGTCACACGTAGGTGACAGGTAATTAGGAAGTATTCTCTGGATCAGTGAGTCCCATAGCTCATTAACTATTCTCCAGCCTTTTTGCAGTAGCCGCGGGTCCCGGCTCCGTACGGGCTGGTCCGGTGTCGCCAAAGAGGACAGGGGCAGGTGCCCGGCGGAATCACTGAACTTTCCGTGGTGGTGAGTGACACAGTTTAGGCGGTGGCAGGGGAAGTGGAAATTCTGGCTCGGGCTGGTATAAATAGAGCGTGTTGCTGGTGCGCGAAAGGGAAGCTCTAGGGGAAAAACGTTCAGTTGCTCTCAGCTATGAAAGCTGCTGGTGTTTTGTAATAACACGTTACTTTGAAGGTCTTCCGCCCACTTCACTGATTCTGCCCTCTCCCCCTCCCCCTCCATGCACACTTCCCTTGTTACCTGGGAGGTGAATTGGGGGGGGGGGGGGTAGTTGGAGGCCAAGTGATTTGGGAGGATGAGAGGGGGAAGGGGAGGGGGAGAGGGGTGGTCTTGCTATTGTTTTTGCTTCTAGTGATAGATCGGTCTAGACAGCGCTTCAGGCTCCCTGCGAGCTCCCGAATGGGGCCGAAAGAGGAAAAGGTCACCTTGATTTTAGTTTAACCTTTCGTATTAGCCCGTGTAAACGGGTGATGCAGTTAGACCAGGGCTGCAGAACTACTGGCGACGGCGTTGCGAGGGAGGAAAGTGGGCGAGGGGCAGCACTGGGTGGGCGTTTTGCGTTTAGCAGCGGTCCCGAAAGACGACGTTTTATTACGTGCATCATGTCGTTTTGAGAAGTTTCCTGCCGTGTTAACTTTGCTGCGAAACTCCGCGTCCCACCGGCCCATTTAAAATCGGTACCCAAGCCTGGGATCCGCGTCCCCCCCCCCCCCTTGACAGGGTCACGTACATCGGCAACAGCCCCGCAGAACGGGGGAAAGGGGACGGGGTGCGCGCAGACCGAGAGTGGAAGATCTTCGGCTGCGAGCGCTTTAGGGGAACGCACAAAGCAGCAGCTTGGAGATCGCACCAAAGCTCCCCTCCCCCTTCCCCAGTGACCTTCCAGGAGGGAGGGGGAGGGGGAGCAGCGCCTGAGGTTTCTTTATGCTGCTGGAGTGCTCTGGCTCGCAGTGGCTGCTAGTTTCCTGTACACACACACACACACACCCCAACCAGACTGGCCCTAGGACTCGCAGCGAGCGCTGCCTTCCTGTTTCTTGTTTATTTTGGTAATCTGAATTCTTCCCCCCCCCCCTTTTTTTTTTTTTTTTACTTTGTACCTTTGCTGTTGTGTCCCGTCCGATGCCAGCATGAGGGGGTGGGGGGAGATCGGGATCGCCCCCCCCCCCTCCGAAGCACTAGATAAAAGCTGCTCTGTTCTGGGTTCCGCCTGCAGGCCGCCGATCTTCGGTGCTCTTTGTCTGAGCCCGGATTCGGGGAATCTCGGGGCCTGGGAGGTATCCCCTTGACCCCACCGCCCCTCTGAGGGTCTCCTCCTCCCATGCGGTGCAACCAGGACCAGCGGGACGGTTGCACTTAGAGCTCCTTTGGGTAACAGGACCTTTGGTGGCTTCTGTGCATACGAGGTAGATGCAGCTCATTTTGGGACGGTCCTTTTAGCACGATCCCGCGAGAATATATTTTCACAAAGCCAAAGCAAAACTATGGAAAAATTAATTGTGCTTAAATTAACTTTCAAGTATCCTGGGAGACGTAAAATGTAGCGATATCTTGAAAGCAAGGCTAGAGGAGCTGCGATTTTCACTTTGCATTTACAGGGTCTCTGTACCTAGTGCACCACCAAAATTTCTCCAGACTTATGTATTTGGCCCTGGAGCTGCTAGAATGCAGCTTTGCACTTTTCACTCTTTAGCTCCTTCTCACACGGTCCTTATACAGAGGGCTTGAGTTTATATAATAGATTTTTGACACGTCCTGAACCGCTGGGCCTTGTTTTAACCAGTTTTTACGGATACACTGTCCGCGGAGGGCCTGTCTCTAAAATGACAGTTGGGCATGTTCTTTGCAACTACAGAAGGCATATTTAGCGTTTTAATTTTTTTTAAACTGTGGTAATGATGAACCCACCTGACTTTCAAAATAGATATTTTGAACGGGACAAGTTAAGTTGGCTTGGGGGTCACAGCGCTGAATTTTCTGGCTTATATTAGAGCTCTAGGCTTAGTTTAACAAGGCTTTTAAAAAATAGGTCCTTAACCCAATTATACCCTTCAAGATTTTAACTTGGTTTTCAACGCAGGCATATAGAATTGATAAAGTCGCTATAAAGCTTTCAAACTCTTAATGCACTGGATTTTAAAACTCAAGTGCTGACACCGCCCGCTCTTGTCTTTCTGAAGATGCGGCTCAATTCACAACGCTATCAAAAACCTTGAAGCAGTCCAAAGAGAAAATATACGGATATCATAATAGGGTGGAATTACTATCCGTGCAGTAAAACTAATATGCTCCAGAGCGCACCTAAGGGAAACTAAAATACAGGGTGGGGGTGGGGTAAACAAAAAAAAAGGAGATAAAAACAATTCGTCATTAAAATGCAGAGATGGGTGTATTATTCGGTGTGTGGCTCTCCCTCAGCGACAGAAATAGCTTAACCGTAAGCTTTTAATCCTCAGCCAAAGCGATCTTGTCTGTGTGAAAAAAGTAACTGGCTGTGTTAAAAATTAGATTGTGCTGTGAGTAGCATTTCCCCGGCCGATTCTTCTCTGAATACCCTCGGATCGGGCTTTCTTTGGTTTGGTTAGGGCGCAGTATCACGCGCATATATGTAATGTGGGGCTCGTATACGAGCGAGAAGCGTAAACATTCCGCGAGCGAGAATCTGGTTTCCCCCGCTTGATGTGGGCAGGAGAGAGATGCCAAGTCGTGTTTGCAGTAGTAGAGACTAGGGGGAAAAAAGTATGTGGACTATAATTATGCAAGCTCGGCACGGTGTCCTTTTTTACAGAGGGATTTCTTCTGCTGCAGCGGATCCTTTCGTTGGCTGCTGGGCAGGCTTTGCACTTTGGAACTGCTGCTAAGTCGATTTGCTAATAGCAGGAAAGTTTCAAACTCTCAAATGATTTTCCTGCTTCAGACTGTCGCTAGAGAAAGGACTTCGTTCTCGGCGTGTGTGCAGCAGGCTGGCTAAACACAGGCAGGATGTGTGATCTATTTTCTTCCTGCACGAACCACTGAAGACCTCGGCCCAGAACTCAGATAAGAGAAACGCTTCACGACCTTAAGTTGCAAAACAGATTTCTAGAAATAGAAACAGCCCCCTCCCCCGTAAATGTAACTTTTTAGTTACCAGATGTACTTGCTACCATAACCCTTTTCTCTGGCCCTTTACTGATTGCTTTGTCCCCCTTCCCCTCCCCCATTCTTTCTCTCTTGGAAAGCACCTTATCCGTGAATAGATTTGGTGCCGTATGATTAAACATGCGAGGAAAAGTCCTCTAGAGAAGATCCTGACAGCATGAAATATAATTTGTGATCTGCAAGACGGTTTCCAGTATAATCTCATTACACACGACAGACTCCCCGTGTTATTTTGTAGAAGGCGGACAACGATCAATTTACATTGACCTGGGCTGGCCTGGCTTTTACATGGTAATTGCAACATTGATTTTGCATGGAAAACGGGGGAGGGGGCTTGCAAAAAAAAATTAAGGACCGGAAACGATGTGGAAAGCAAATTTATGATAGGTACAAAGCAGGGGACCTGTTAGACCAGGCAGATTTTTTTGAACATTTCTTGGTAAAACATATTATGCCTTGGGTGTGTGTGTGTGGGGGGGGGGGGGGTTAATGAAAACGGAACGGCTCTCGAACTGAGGAAAGGGGGATAGATTCGTTTGAAAGCAGATCTCAAATTAATTTCGGTTTTGCGATATCTTGGACATAGGTTATTGTACTCGTTTTCCTCCCCAGTCTCTGATGGGGAAGATCTGTGTACAATATACGTCTGACTGCTTCAATAAGGCCTCCCAGCACACATGAGTAGTTTATCCTCTAGGACCAGAAGGCCGATGTTTTTTTCTTAGATAATTGGCCAGGAAAGGCGAGACAAGGACAGGGCGTCAGCTCTTTTGTCTGTGTGCGTGTGTGAAATAGGTTGAGCGTTTACTTTGTAGCGTCTGGTGGTTGGGGGGATGGCTCTCTCCTAACTCATACTGTCGTCGACTGAATAATACTTATCAGGCCCACTGATGAAAAGCACGATGCGTGGCACTAGCAAAAGCACTAAGAGGAGATAGATTGATCCTGCATCAAAAAGTATAAATCGTATTGAAAAATCATGAACTTTGTGGCTGAAGCTACCCTTCGAAGCTACGGGGCAAGAGACAGCCCCAGGGCATTGTAAAGCCAGGGTGTCAAACTCCAGTCTGAAAGGCCGCAAACCAGTCAGCTTTTCAGGATATCCTTAATGAAGAGGCATGGGATATATTTGAATGCGTTACCCCCGTTGTATGCAAATATATATTCATTAGGTGCATCCTGAAAAACAGGCTGTTTTGTGGCCCTCCAGGAGTGGAGTTTGACACTCCTAGGGGATCTGCTCTTTATCGAGCGGCTTATCCCAAATGCCAAAGACTAATCGTTAAACATAATGTAAGGTTCAAGCTAGCTAAATATTAAAAATAGAATAAAATGAAATCAACGCTTCTATAAGGATTTTAGCGCTAGTGAAAATGGCCCCAGCCTTAGCAGATGGAATAGCATCTTACCTCCAAGCCGGGGCCCAGCTGATACATTTCTGACAAAGTTATCGTGTTTTTGGGCAGGCGAAGTAAATTATCTCAGGCCCCTTTTCAGCTGTTAGAATGCCCTAAAACTAGCAGCGTTTCAAAGGGTAACCGCAGCGTGACTAAACACTTCAAATTTTTCAGCATACGGTATCTGAATTCACTTAGTCCCGCTGTGAGTTACTTTTTTTTAAATGTTATGTTCGTATTGTTTTCTTGCTAGATCCTCTCGTTTTGTTGCTTCAGTTGGCGGGGGAGGGGAGGAGATCGCTTATGCGTTTTCTGCCCCCCCCCCCCCCAGGATACTTTCTGTGTGTGGGTTTATATTTGGAATCGGAACAGCGTTTCTAAGCAGAGGAAAGCCGGCCTTAAAGGTCCTTCCCCCTCCTTCCCACTGTGCCGCGGAGGAAGCCTTTGCAAAACGCACCTTGCAATTATTTAACCCCTCTGTGGCCAAGGAAGAGCCGAAATAAAGACATTTTACGAATAGGCAGCAGGTCTCCGGCTGCTATGTTTCTCCTCGTCCCGGTTCTTTCCTTTTTATCGTTACTCTGGCTAGAAAGTGACGTGCTTAGCCTAATATTGTAATTTCATAAAAGCTGGTGTGCGGATTAGCCTTTAAACTCGATTTTTACGTTTCGTTCGAGGGCTACAGTAAAAGTTGTAGTCTTGGCTGGGGCAGCAGGAGGGGTTCACGTGTAAGCTGGCTCTGTGACGGCCTTTTATGGGGGAAGGGTGATCGGGGGCACCCCGAGTCGCCTGGCCTAGCCTCCTATTTAAAATGCAGACAAGATGTTCCCAACATCTTGTCCAGACCAAGCCTCTTGTCTTTATTCCCCCCTCTCCTCAGGCCTTTTCGTTAGAGGTTCAAGTCGAATTACTCTAGTGTAGTGCATTGAGATTGTAGACGATGTTCTGTTGAAATGGCATCGGCTTGGTCAATTTTAATTTCCATTTCTTATTTTTTTTTTATTTATATAGTTTCAAGCTATTGAAAGGGTTTATGAAATTTGTACCCTAAATGTTGTATTTCAGCTCTGTTTAATTTTATGCTTCTTTCCCTACCCTATGTGATAGTCCCAAACCTCTAGGCCTCAATGATCACCCAGTCTCTATAGTGATTGTCATAACAAGGTCCTGCAATGTGCACTCTGACTGCTAGATAATGGTACCAGGCTTTTGTTTGTTTAGTAGGGTGAGCTTTATGAACGTTAGCAGGGCCGGACCAACCATTAGGCAAACTAAGCGCTCGCCTAGGGCATCATCTTGGGGGGGGGGGGGGATATCAGGGTATAAACAATAGATTTTAACAGCGGGGGCGAAGGTGGGGATAAGGCTTTAGGTTTGTCTAGGGTGCCAACCACAAACCAACTTTGGGGCCGGTCGTGGTCATTAAACACCCCTCCTAACCAAACCGAAGACAGAAAGAGTGGAGCTGCCTGCTGTAGTAGAGTGGGTTAAGAATCGGGGAGGTGAAGCTTCAAATCTTATTAATGCCCGACCTTCCCGCTAAACTGCGTTGGAATTTCCGCCCACGCTGTTGCCGGTAGGGAGAGGTGATGCGACATTGGTACTTTTAGTCACGACTAAAAACGCCATATCGTAGCACTTCCCCCTACTGATAGCGGCGCCAATGGAGTCCACCTGCGCTGCTTGACGGGGAAATTGCTTCTGCCACTGGCACTCCTTGTGACACGGGAAAGTCACCTCATCTCCCATTACCTCGAGTACCCTCTTAGTTTATAAAAGATTTGTCATAGTGCTGCAGAGATCGAGTAGTACTATTAGAAATAACAGCGTTTGAAATACACTGGAAGAAGAGAGGTTACGAGGTAACTCGAGGAGGGAGAATTAAAGGAGAATTTACATCCGATGTCACCTGGAACCTATAAGTGATGGATAAAGTAGGTAATTACAAAGAGGGCCTGGATTCCCTTCGGGGTCGCCCCTTAGACAGCAGGTGACAGGGAGCAATACTGCGTCCCATACTTAGAATTAAGGGGAAGTGTTTCTGACGTCACAGTAGGACACGACGCGGGTCTAAGGATTCCGAGAGAATGTGGATCGACGTAATAATTAAGACAGATTGACGCAATAATTAAGACAGAGGGAGTTTCTGCACTTCAGATGTGTCAACTTTGTTAAAATGGTGAAATATTATAGAGAGGCACCGGCAGGATAAGGCTCGAGGTGATTTGGAAAGGAGCCGTTAGGAGGCCAAGAAACTGGAGCGCTAGATAAGCAACGAAAAAAACAAACAAACAAACCTGAGCCCAGTATGATTTTGAAAACAGGTGGCTGAAGGGTCAGGGTGTTAGAAGAGGGAGGTCTGCGAAATATATCTGCAAAGGCTGAAGGAAGGAGAGCAAAGGGCCAATGGGGGGGGGGGGGGACAAGCTGAAGCAACCAACTCAGTAACTTATTTTCACAGATACGTTAATGAAAGAAGAAAGTGTGAAATATATGATAGAGAAGGAAAGGGATGTGGGAGGAAGACGGGGGGGGGGGAGGGGGGGAGAGGGGGGGGGGGGAGCAAGCCAGTTAAGTAAACGTAGGGCATTCACTGAACAAGGAGCTGGGAGAGGGTGGCAAATGAATTTAGAAATGGAAGTGAAGTGCATAGGGACAGCAAAAGTGAAAGTGGACAAGGCAAGATGCCAGATGAGATCTACACTCCAGGATATTAAAGGCAGCAAAAGAGGTCTGGGCAGCTTCGCTGAGTGGCTCTTAAGGACTGGCGACAGGCTGCCGGAAGGGAAAGGGGACTGGGTTTAGCAGGAGTTGTGGTTATTTCCCTTACCCCAGAAGATTTGCAATTTGTACCTGAGGCAGTGGAGGGTTAAATGACTTGCCCAAGCCTCTCTCCACAAAAGAGACCGGTAACTACCTGGCACTTAGCTTTACCTCAATGGTGGGATAGTTGGTGGAATAATTTAAGAGAGGAAAGGCTAATGGTGCATCTAAAATCCAGTAGATCACAGCATGATTTTGCTATAGACACGCCAAACAAATCTAATGAATATCTTAGTCTACATGACTAAAGAAATAGATTTGATGGCAGTAAGGACTTTGATGTTGTTCCAAGAGGCTGGTTGAGACACCAGACAGCCTAGGGGATGAGATGAAGTAGGAACTAGGTGACTGGCAAGAGGGAAAGGAAGTTGAATTCGAAGAAAAGAGAGTTACCAGTGGATCGGGTGAGGATCCAGCATGGTTCAGTGTTTTGGTAAAGGTTTGTGTTTTTGTAGCTGATTGAATGGAAAAGAGAGCGGGGCCTTCCAGAGCAGTTAAAAGTTTGGCGATTAAGATTTTAAGCGAGTCGTATCGTTGAGGTGCAGAAACACAAGGATGCAGTACAAGATGGGGGGGGGGGGGGGGGGGGAGGGAGGAGGGGCGAGGGCTGAGGCGCCGATAATCGCCAAACTAATGAGAAATCTCACGGTGGCCTCAATGTTGCCCAAAAGCGCAGCGAGGCTGTGGTGAGGATCCCAGGAATGTCAGACACAGCCCTAGCAGAAAAACAGAAACCTGTAGTACTTCTGTGCAACTCCTTAATGAGACCCTTCTCTGGAGCACCAGTGCCCGGGGTTGGGGGCCCATCTCCGAAGGGGTAGAGAGAGTTTCAGACAAAAACCTCCCAGAGTCCTCGCCTATAAGCCGATGATCACAAGGAGGGGAAGGGGCCATCCCGGAACGTTTTAGACACGTTCAAGTACACTAGAAGTCTAAGTAATGCACAAGTGAAAAGATCGAACAAAGGGGTCGTGGTATACGGCAGAAAGGGGTAGACTCAAAGACTAGAAACCGAAAACCCGGCCATTAGCCGTTTCCTTCTAAGCATCTTTGATTTCCCCTTTGTTTTGGCCCCTAGAGATCTCTGGCTTTCTTGAAGTCCTCTCCCGTTTTTGTCTCCACCACCTCCCTGTGAGCCCACTCCATGTCTCCATTGCCCTTTCAGTGAATAAATAGTTTCAAAATGCGACTCTTGAGTCTACGGGTCCTGGAGTCCTATATTCTGTTTAGAGCCTGCTTTCCTGTGAAAAGAGGGTTTGGTTCTCGTACCTGACTCCTACCTTCAGATCTGTTTGGGTGTCTGAAAATATTGCCTCACAGAAAGCTTAGCGTATGTGTGATAGATCCCCTCCCCCCCCACCCACACCCAAGGCTGAGGTGATAGAGGCCTGGGGATATGCGCGGGTCCCATAAGCGGCTAAGTGAGGGTAAAGCGGGCGTGGGGAGGGGGGAGGCAGGCTAAACTGTGGTCCTGTGGATTTATTTAAATCATTTTCCCTTTGATGTGCTGGGTATTGTAACTGTTGTAACCTACTGTATTGCAAATATACCTGTTTGCTTGTGGGAGCCAAATGTGTTGAATAAGAGTTCTTGTTAAATGATGGTAGGGGTTTTGCCTGAAACTCTGTCTTCTAATGATTAATCTGGAAATAAAATACTCGACGATAACCATAGAGAAAAGGTGTCGCTTTACAAATATGCTTTTTGCCCCGTCGTTTCGTTTCGTTCTGTTTTCTCGGAACCCCCGAGCTTGCTTCCACCCTAACGCAAATCTCTCGCTCGGCGGACCCAGAGACCCACCGTAAAACTGTCCGTCTTCACTTTTATTGCAAGGGTAAACCGACATAATAGCGGGATGAACAGAGCAATGCGGCAGTCTAAACAAAACCTGAGAAAGGAGCCTGCTGCATCAAGGGTTAATTCTTAGAAAGGAGATGCGAGTCTCTTCGTGCACTGAAGATCGTTGTATGTGAGAAGGGGCGCATCGTATTTAGACATATGTAGAACCAAAATACATCGAGACAACTGTGGTTAACGATCCATCCTTCAACCACCGGGCTTTCTACTTTTTACAAAAAAAAAAAAGAGAGCAGGTACAGTGGTGAAACCTGCGTGTTATTCAATCTTCATACAACGCAGCTGCTCCTGAAACTTTAAAACCGCTCTTTCCATAAAACTGTATCGGCACATTTACGAAAGAAGGTGGAATCTGCTATTTTACATAGCGCTAGCAAGGAATACGCAGTGCCGCACAGACACATCTAAAAGATGGTCCCTGCTCATCAGAGCTTACAATCTAATCAAGACAGACAACACAATAGATGAGAAAAAGGTACAATTAGGTAAAGGAGACACAAGGAAAACACGGGATCAGGATCCAAAAGCAGCCTCAAAGAGGTGAGCTTTTATAAAGCATGGATTATAAAAGGGATTTTTTTTAACATAACAGTAATTTCCTAGACATTAGGGATTCGACATTCTTCCTATGGGTCTTCCCAGACCAACCCATACAGTCTCTAGCTACAAAACCCCATTGTACGTATAAACTTGAACCAAGACCAGATGACCGTATTGACGAGTGCAGGTCCAGCACTTTGCTTTGAGGTAGCAAAACTGTGATATTCCTGCTAAGAAGGCCACAGGCTCATACCAAGTGGATCGGTGCAGGATGGAGCGCTGACCTCTCCTTGCTTACAGGAGAGGCAAATTGGGCCTCTGGCTGCACTGTGTAAATGCAAATATCTTATTCCGAGTACTGAAATAAAACAGTACGAAGCGAGGCAATATCTCTGCCCTCTGCAGCTTAAAAAATAGCGCTTAACGTTGCAAACGTGCAATTATAAATCTGCAGTTTACCCCATTGTGTCTGTGCATTTATTGCAGCCAAGATAAAATGGCCCCAGAAGAATAATTTGAAAGAAAACTATGAAAGTGCAAATTATTAAAAAAAGAGAGCGAGAGAACTTGACGAAGTCTCGGCAATGTGTGAGGCGAGAAGACGCTTCAAGGTTACTTTCTAAGCTAGAGAGATAAAAGTCTGAAATCTATCGCCGTCCAGGCGATCGTCTCTCTGCTAGCAGTAGATTTCTGCTTTGGAAGACAACTAAGACCCTGGATTCGGGCAAGCTGGCAGTAAGCTTGTGAGATCAGATTTCCCGCTGAGCTCCCGGAGGAGAAGTCAGCGTTTGATTGAAGCTACACTTGGTTCTCGGCTCCCGAGGGACGCCAGTCCTGAAACACTAGAGCGCTTCCCCTCCCCTCCCCTCCCCTCTCTCTCTTTCTCTCTGAAAGGCTTTGTGCTGGAGGCACGGATCGCTGGGCTCTCACAAGAATGCGTTGCAGCCTTTGCTGACATTTTGTTCTGCTAGAGATGGCTTTTAGCGAGCCAGCAGAATTTTAGCTGCAGGCAGACGAGCGAGGAACCCACCCCCACCTCCCACCCCCGGCACCCAAGTGCAAACGCTCAGCACTGGCAGCTGCGATGGGCTCGTCTCAGAGGCTTGGTAGGAGACGTCTGGCAGATTCCCCTTAGCGAGTGCACGGGGGGATTTCGGAGAATTGCTGCCACCCTGACTAAACGTTCATAGGCTTACAGTGTAATAGGCCTCGTGTGTACTTAAAGAAGGCTTTTGTGTAAGGAGGTGGAGGGGGGGGGCACACAATTAGGAAATATCCCCAGTCCGACAGGGAGAGGAGGCCTGTGGACACAAGTAGTCAAACGATTTCCAGTAAGAACGGATGAACTGTTAATACAATTTTGCGTGTATTGTGAGTAATTTGGGGGCCTTAGAGTCACCAGGGGCCTGGGGGTTCACAGCATTTCCCCGTAAAGAAAGCAGGGGAAAATTGCATGAATGAGGTGGGACCTTGAAAACCTTTGCACCTAGGCATAGTGTTTGTGTGGCGATGGCTGGGGGGATGGGGGGGGGAAATGTCTGGACAGTCATAAATCGGATCGTAACAAATTGGTCTTTTAATGAAGAGGTACTGAGGTGCCTGAGGGAGGGGGGAAGGGGCTGGAATGGCCAGCTGTCCCTAGGCGTCCGGCCTCCGGCCCCTCTTCCGGGGTCACCGGCCGTGCAGACTGCATCCCACTCCGACGGGAATTTATATCCAAAACTAATGCCTTTAAAACGAGCCTTCTATGGTTGTTTAATTAAAATCGGTTAAGACTGATAAGGCGTGTAATTTGCGCTAATAATGAAGATTATGGAAACGTTCAACCTGACTGGGGAGAGGATGCCCTAAAAGCCTCCTTTCTATGGCCGGCGACAGCCGGGCTCCCTGCCCCCATGAGCTGCCGAGGTCTAACAGCGAGTGCAAAGGAGGCAGCGCCCTGCGCTCACACAAAGCGCTTATTATGGAAGCAACGCGCCTCCCCCGCTCCAAAGCCAAGGTGCAGCGCCTCCGATCTGCTCTTTGTAGGTAGCCGGAGAGGCGGAACTGTGGCTTTCAGGCGCTGTCCGAAGCCGATCGGCAGCGACACTGCTTGACCCGGTTCGGTTCGGCGTTTGGGTAAAACCGATGAAGGACGTGCATAGATCCCACAGTGGGTTGGAATAGTCCCTGGTTTCTGCCATTACGGACTTATCTAGACACCCTGATTTTTTTTCCTATACAATGTTGATTAGAAAACTCAAAAGGATGCTCCAGACTTTAACATCTGCTTTTGGCGCGAGCTTTATATTTCTATTTTAGTATTTGTCATCATAAAATTAAAACCTTTCCTTGATATTGATGATCATGCGGATGGCGGGGCCGAGGGTACTTTGGGAATGACCCTTATATCCGAAATACGATTGTTTTCCCCCATGGATTAATTTACTTCATTTATCTCCTTGCAAAATCAAATTAAAACCCTGCATATGTCATTTCTATGTTTCTAAATTGTACTTTGTGCAGGCTAGACACATCTAAGGGCTATGTGAGTCCTTACGGCGACGGCCTACAGAAACCTGTCATGTGTGATGATATCCGTATAGCTGACTCCATTTTCTGTTCAGTAATTACGCTGCGATATCGCGCTCTTCGTCGGGAGGAGCAGAGACGACCGAAAGCGCGATATCGCCCCCTCCCCCTTCAGCACCGCAGCCGGAGGATTCTCTCCCAGTTTGCTAGGGAACGTGGGCTCCAGTCGCTTCGTACTGGATTCACTCTTGTTTCAGTGTACACAAAGGTTTATTCAAATGCTTCATAGATTTTAAAAAAAAAATGTATTTTGTAACTAAGTGTAACAAATGTCACGGGAAGCTTCGTTTAGCTCGCTCCCAGGGCAGGCCTGAAGCACAGTTGCGTGATTTGTTCTCCCGTTTTAAGTCTTAGGCCCTGACCCCAGCGCTAGTGGGGGGGCCGATTCATCAAGGAGATTTCTCGTTTCTGTGCCTCAGGCGAGCACCGTTGATAAATGAGGCCCTCTGTCAGAACTTCAAGCGAGGGAGCCTTTAAACGGCGTTTCGATGGGCACAGAGCACTTCGAGTTAGAAATCTCGCATTTCGTGCCTTTAACTTCGAACTTTCCCTTTGCACATGGCCGCTCTTTCTGGGGGCTTTGTCCTCCTTTGCGGCTTTGGGGACTGGGTTTAGTGCTTTTCTTGGCTTGGCGTGGCCTCTTCTTTCCTCCTAGAGGAATGCAGCTTGCGAAAGAGTTGGTGCCTCGGAGCAAAGGCGGAAAGATGAACACATCAAGAGCCCTGCAAAGCGCTGCCTGCCAGCTCGTCCCCTCGGCCAGATCTGGGGAAGCAGGGAAACAGTCAGAGGCAAGCTTTAGTGGCATGGGGCGGGGGACGTGTTCTCCAATTTACAAGCCCCCTATGCAAACGATCTTTCAGCCATGTGTATTAGTCACTTGTTATCGTGCTTGGAGGCAGACCTCATTTGCGCGTCTGCCAACTCGTTCACATCTGCTCGGAGTCGTTCAGAGCATTTTAACCTTGCTGCTGCTGTGCTTAGTGCTCAGCTCAAGCTCTCAGCGGCCGGAAGGAAAGGGCAGGGATTTCTCCGCAACCTTCAGTCGGGATGAAGCCCGAAAGGATGCTGTGGCCTCGCCTTCCGTGGCCACCTCCTGGCGTGGAGGAGAGCCGTGGCCGCGCGCCCGCCCTCCCTGCTCTTCTGTCGTCTTCGGGCTACACCGTGTGTTTCGTGCAGACAGGAAACAGAAGTGGTTAAAGCCCTTTCTGGTGTCATTTCGATCGTTCATTATTTCAGACCTACACGAGTCGGCTTTTATTTAATTACAGCGGGATGCAGAGTATGGCCAGAATATAAAACCGGTGCCAGGTAAGAACTGTGACCTTGAATTTTAATATCACAGCAGCCCCTCCAAAGTATTGTCTCTCTAACAACAAAACATCCTACACGTATTTTTCGAAAAAAAGAAAAACGCTCTTGTGAGAGAGCCAATCGAAGATTGCCAAGTAATGAGAACATCGGGTAGCACATTATGATTATTCCTTTTAGTCGGAGTCAGCCCCGTTGTGTGGAGAGAAGAAAATCCCCCCGGAGGAGCTGAAAAGCTTTTCAGTGATTGAGCGGGGCGAGACGTTGGAGAGCGGAGCAACTTTAATATCTGGCAGCCTGCGCCGGCCATTTGCTGTATAATGAGGAGCTGCTCTGCTGCCTCCCTCCGGGGGAAGCGCTTTCATGGGGGGGGAGGGGGGAGGGAGGGGGGCACCTGATCCATCAGACTTTCAAAGCTGTTGCTCCGTAAACGAGAGAACCACAGGCAGTGTCGGCCGCGAGTCTGCAAAAGCCACTCGCAGGCGATCGATATCCGATCCCGCGCCGCTCTCTGGCCAGAAACTTCCTCCCGGTGCAAATGCATTAGGGGAACCGAGGCCGCATTTGGGCTAGTTTGGAGGAGGGGGGGGGGCACCGCTGGTGTTCGGGCGCACGTCTGTTTCCCCGCGGGAGGCACAACACAGTCTCCGCGGCCGCGAGCACTTGGAACAGCACAAAGGCGGCCCGGGCTGGGACTGTCTCGCTCTACCGCACGCGCTGCCCCAGCTCGCAGCCTCGCGCCCGCTCTACCGCACGCGCTGCCCCCGGCCCGGCTCGCGCACCCCGTTCCTGCCGCACGCGCTTTCCTCGGCCTCTAAAATGGCGCGGGAGGGCTGTAAGCGAGAAATATAAATGTTAAGGGGGGGGGGGGCGAGGAGGTCGCAGGCGAGCGCTGCACAGAAATAAAAAAAATGAGCGGCGTTTAATGCTCGGGGTTTCGGGCTCTATCCGCGGAAAATTGTGAATTAACGACGCCTTTACTCTTTAACTAGCGCTGCTAGAGAGCGAGGCGGATCTTGGCTTTTTTTTTTCAATTGCTAAACAGAAACAGATTTTTTTAAAGTAGTGGCACATAAATTCCCGATTGCACGCTGCAAGCGACGGGCAGCTTCTTGTTTGAACATTGGCCAATGTCACCTGCAGGTTGCAGCTCTCCCTGCTGCTGCGATCGGGGGAACATGGTAATGGGGTGCTTTCCGACCAGGCTCATTTGTTATCGAGGTTACTGGCCGAGAGCAAAGAAGAGGACGATTTCCATACGGTGGATCCAAATGTAAATGAAGCTCATTTCACTTGGTCACTCGTTGTGACATTCGTTTGCACAAAATAATTTAACAAAGAGTTACCAGCCGTCTCCCCCTTCCCCCACCTGCCCTCTAGCAAATCACTAGCCAGCTGGTGGTCCCGGAGATTCAAAATGAACGGCACAAGGTCAGAGCAACCTGCAACCTTGGGCTGGTTCAATGCTACCCCCCCCCCCCAAAGGTGCAGTATATGAATTTTTAACAAAATGGTGCATGACTTCCCCATTTCATTTTTGTGGTATATATGAATACTAAGTTAGTTGTCGCGTATTCAAATTTGCTTCACAGTCAGCATTTCTGACTAAAGTTGTTTCAAAAAATGTTTTAAGTACTGAAAATAATCGGAGTGGCAGACTGTTCAGCTCGTGCCTCCTACGTAGGCCTCTGTATATCCAGTCACGATCACCGGGGCCCTGCTGCCGAGTCTCCGTTTTGGGGAAGCGATCGGACGGCCTGCTTTCTGGTAGCTCGTAAACTCTAGATCTGTTTGCAATGTCTGTTCGCCATTGGGCAGATGGAGGGCTCGTCGGTGCAGCCTGCCTGGCCCACTCGTGCTGTCTCCGTCGGAGGGATATTTCCCTCTCGGTCTCCCCCCGATGCCCTGCTGCTTTAGGACGTTTCCCCTTTAGGTTTGTGGATGGCATTGCAAACTGACAGCGTGCAACCCCACCCCCAGCCGGCCTGTGTCTGTCTCGTGCTCGCTCGCTCAGTGCCAGCGCACGCGCCTCCTGTCTGCTGGGGGGGGGGGGGGGGTCGGCTTTTAGGGACCGTCTCTGCTTCTGCGAAAGACGCGTAAAGCGCAGCTCTGGCCGCCCGCGGTGCGCTCCTGGGGCTTTGCTGCTTTTTGCTCGAGTTCGGGTTCGCACGATCGCTCCTCTTGGCCTGGCCCGGAGGGGTCCGCCAGGAGATCCCGGTGCAGAAGCGGTTTGGCGTCTTGAATGGCTTAAAGCAAGGTGCGGGACTTTCGCAGCTTGTCTGTTTATTTACATGCGGGGCGATTTCGACCTCTGCGGCTCGGAGGGTTAAGGTTAAATGAAAGGTCGCACCTCGGGGTGAAGGGTCAAACCGCCTTCTCTAAACGCTGCGGATGGCCGCACTTCGCTTCCCTGCGATCGGGGAAACTTTGAGCTTTTGGGGTCGGTGCAGGCCCGGCCGGCGCTCACTTGCGGCTTTAGGCGCTTCTGCTTGTTTTCTGTTGCAGCGGCGGATGGAAACTGGCTGCGCGCCAGGGCAGCTGGAGGGAGCGCGAAGGCGCCAAAGGGAAACTGGGGCCCCGCCCCGGCTCTGCAGCTGCTCCTCCCCCCCCCCCCCCCCGAGGCTCCGGCAGTGGCTGTTTGACCGCAGCCGCCTCGGCTTCTCAGCTCTGCCTCTGACCTATATCCAAAGCTGCGGGTTCTGCTGAACTCTCCCAGGGGGTGGCAGCAATGAACTGTGCCCAGTGTTATATTGGGGGGAGAGGGTGTTGCAGGGGCAAATGATGAGCATCCCTCAGCCAAAGGAATACCGCGCTCCTGCAAAGCGTAACGTGGGGGGTGAGGGAGCCCATCTCTCTATACCGCTGTAGCCGGCACAGGTGCAGCCCCGGGACTCTGGTGCGTGTCTGCGGGAATAGACTCTGCAGATAAATCGCTGCCCCCCGCGGTAACCGGAGAGTGCGACCTACATTTCCTGCTACTGCGCGTAAACCTCATTACCGCGCTAGCCACGTGAAGGACAGATGCACTCCGTGATCCCGCAAGCTGTCCACCGGATCCGCACGGTTACAACACGCCGGTGCACGAGCTCTCCCGAAGTACCGGGCTGGGGGGGGGGGGGGCTAAGCCGCCACGACCCATCTTCCCGTCTGTGAAAGCCAGAGAGGAAAAGGAGGAGCCTAAAGAGTTAAAGTCTGAGGCCACGGCTGGCATTTGGAGCCGCTGTTTGTTCAACAGACCTCCGCTTGCAAACAGTTCACCAAAAGTTCAGCAGGCCGGCGGAAGATTCCCCAGAACAACTGCCGCTGAATATTTCTGGGGTGTCCCCCCCCCCCCCCCCGGTGCTAGACCGCGGCAGCTATTTCTAGCCTTTGGGCGGCGGCGGCTCCGAGTGTTGCTCATGTGCTTCTCCTTTCGCCCTCGCTGCATGACGCACGCGGCGAGATTAAGCCACTGAGGCGCGCGCTCTGCGTTTCATCAGCGCAAATGACAGGGACTCTGCACCCTTTAATTCCTATTCCAAAGCAGACGGAGCCGCCGCAAAGCTCCTATTGACAATTAATGGCAAGCCCGACACCCTCCCTTTAGACGAAGAAAGAACCCCCCCCCCCCCCCCCACCAACATTTAAAGGGCCAGATGTACTAAAGGAGTTTTGTTCCTCTGGGGGAAGTGCTGTCTGCATCTGACCCTCTCAAGGGAAAGCTTTCCTCGGTGGGGTTTTAATTAATCCCGATTATACAGCATGCTGTTGCTTTCCCCTGCACTCCATTCGCTAGAAAGTATCAGTTCGTAAGCACGCAAGCTGCCTTCCATTTTGCACGCGTTACTATTTTTAATGCACGTTTTACCCTGTAGGCAAACTTATTATGAATTTGCATGTCCGTATGTTATTAGCAGCCTGCCAGGGACTTCACAAGTAGGACTGAGACCTCTTCATCCCCCCCCCCCCCCGCCCCCCAATGCAGCTGAGCTGGATGATCCCCAAAAACACATTAACACATTTCAACTACAGGGGCTGCAGGCCATCCTCAGCCACCCCCTCTTCCAAAACCAGGATACCCCAAATTATCCAAAAGCTGCATTTCACACGGTGAAAGACTGGGGGACTTCAGTGTGGAGGGGGCAGGTACTGGACAGTCCAGGGTCTGTACGGTTACAAAGGCGAATGATAATTTCCAGGCTGTAAAGAGGGGGAGGGGAACATCCTCTGCATTTCTGTTGATTAACACCACCAAGACTCGCTGGTCAAATATTTATCAAGCCTGCTAGCGTATTTGAAGGCAGCTTGCAGCGTGTAGGAAGAGAGGTGCTGGAGGTACATTGGTCTTTCCGCACCCCACCCCCTTGGCTTATTAACCCAGCATTTAGCAGCAGGACGCGAGTCGAGGCTTCGTGTTCAGAAAGGAAGCAACAACCTCCAGCAAGCAATTAAAAGCTCGCAGCAGAATAAATCAGGCGCGGCGCTAATCCCTGCTCTAAAGCGCGGCTTGTCCTGACAATCCGCTCACGCAATGCAACGGGGAGGGAGGCTGCATTTGAAATCCGGTTACTTTGCTGCTACTCGCGGACCTCGCAGCACCGGAGTTCCTGCCGAGCTGCCGGCATTGAATTACCGAGACCGCTGCTAGATCCGGTGTCTGCACGCAGAACCCCCTCCCGGGAGACCGGGGCTTGCTACGGAATCCCACGGGGGGGCTGCTGCTTGCCACCTCTTGACTAGTGCGCTTTTCGTTTAGGCGTTCACCCTGCGAGATGATGGTTTTTGGCAGCTTGGTGCAAGGGCGGGTAGCAAGCACCGGCAGCTCCCATCGCTTTTGTCTAATACTTAAGGCTGTTGGTTTCTACTAGAGGCTTCTCTCTCCAAAGTCTATTTTATTCATGTGCACAAGCATCAATTGGGTGGGTTTTTCCTTTTACAACGTTATTTGTATAGTGCTACCAGGTGTACACAATGCTTTACAGATTCATACAATAGACAGTCCCTGATTCAGGACTGTTCCCCCCCCCCTCCACCCCCTGACATAAATACAATGCAATATGTATGATTGTAGGTGTTTACCATGTGCAGGGGGGGGGGGGGGGGGGGCATATCCTTGTGCCTTGGTTTCCTGCTGCAGACTTGCCAAGTTACCCAGTTCAGGAGTGTTGTCTGTCTTGACTAGATTGTAAGCTCTATGAGCAGGGACTGTCTCTTACATGTCTGTGCAGCGCTACGTATGACTTGTAGCGCTATACAAATGCTCAGTAGTCGTAGTAGGCATGAGATTTTTTTGCCAGTTCTGGTTTTAAATTTGCATTGCAGTGCAGTATGGGATTTGCAGTCCCTGATTTTACCCACTGGAATCAGTGCTGCGGTACCATAATGCATCAGACTGGGACTGTCAGAAATCGACGACTGGCTTAAAATCTCACTCCTGGAACTGGGTAGCTTGGCAACTCTGCTGCTGTTTTAGCTGCCTCTATCCATCCCCTGTACTTTCCTCTGTACACGTCTGCAGCTCTCTTCAATTTTGGTTTCTGTTTTTGTTTTCAGTTCAAATAGTGTAAACCTGTTGAAAAAGGGAAGCCGTATGCGCAAACGGCCGCCATGCTTTCTGCAAGCCCGCTATATGGCAACGTGCACAGTTGGATGAGCACCGAGAGGGTCCGTGTTTGTGGGATCACCGAGGACAGGTACGGCCGAAGCTCAGGCGGGGGGTCTGGGCTGCTCATTTCTTCCCAAAAGGCTCAAGTGGCCTGTGATGCCTCTGGACGCCCAGCAAAATGTTTTGGCCAAGCTGTGTGAAAGCCCTACATCAGTACTGCTGCTGATAAGGGGGAGAAATGCTGCGACATCGCAACTAAAAGTGTGATATTGCAGCAGTGCCTGCTCCTCACGACTAACTGTGTGATATGGCACCTGATCTGTGGAAGGTAGCGGTATATAAGCAACTGTTAAATAAAATAAAATAAATAAATAAATATGGCAGTATCTCCCCTACTGGCAGCAGCGCCCGCAGAGAACTTCGGCGCAGCTTGGCAAGGGGGGAATGTTGTACGCAGGCGGTACACCCACACGACACCCCAGAAGACTACCAATTCCTTGAAAACTGATGCTCATCTTCACGCTGGAAAAGCTCAACCGATGACCCTGATCCCCTCGAAGCTTTGACAGGGGATCTGGCCTACCGAGCTGTAACATAGCAGCAGCTAGATGCTGCTTGTTTCTGCTTTGCTACTCGGGAGAGAGGCGCATTGCCCCTCCCTGCGGATCCCAGTAAGGCAGAGATTTAATTACGCTGCCCTCTATTAAGCAATTTCTGAGCAGTCAGGTAAAGGCAGTTAAATACTAGATGATTGCAGTTGACTCTTCTGGGTAATGATGAAACTTTCCTTCCTGCATATGTCAGCCATTTTATTCCTGCCATTTGGGAAGCTGGTACCAAAGCAGAAATATTCTTGGTCAGTGCTTTCCTGGATGAGGCGCCCTGCACAGACAATAGCTGTCTGGGCCAGATGTTGTAGCTCTGTCTGCACATTTCCCTTCTGCTGCTGTCTTGCAGGAAACTGGAATTTTAGGGGCTTGATAAGAATAGCGCTGACATTTTGAACTACTCTTAGCTATGTCCTATAAAAGTGATCACAGCTTCATTTGCAAGGCTTTTCACCCATGTTGAGTATATGAGAAAAGGCTTAGTAAATCATCCCTGAAGTTTTCACTTTTCATTCTGTATAATGAAGCTTACCCCCCCCTCCCCCCCCAAAAAAAAAGAAAAACAACCTAATGCCTGTCTAGTTACAGGCCTTTTATGTTAGTATATCCAGTTAATCACTGGCAAAAATCTAGGTTTTGCTTATAGAGAACTGTTATAAGCTGCTGTGTTTCAGTCAATTCTCTTTACTGTATGGCCTGGGTTTTAATGCTTTAGCACTGAAATATAAAAAATCTTTTCACACACTATAAGAAAAACATTTTTGTAATATGCTAAATAAAATAATTTTCATCTTTTGATAGGAAAATTCCCATAAACGATGCGGAAGCTCAGAAAAATAGATTGGAGGTGAGGGAGGAGACTACCCGTGGGCACACTGTGGTAAGTTTTAGACTGCGTTGTATTGAGGTGGCCTTTTATTAAAGTGTATTGTGATTTGCATCTAATGTGCCAATACTGTGCAAAACCATGGCATGTTAGGTGCAACACCCCTGCGTTAACTGTTGGGGATATGGAAAAAATGTTCCCAGGCCGGACCGCCCACTAGGCAGACGCCTAGGGCTGCAAACCTCCATGGGTGGCGCGGCACACATGGCCTTCTGCCCCCTCACATTGAGGCATGCTGCACCTGATTCCGGCGGTGGGGTCAGCTCGGCGGCAGGCCATGTGCTTCAGCACGCGTGGCTTGTTCTGACCCCTGAAGTTGTGTCAGAGGCGTCAGAAACAGCAGGCCATGTGTGCCGAAGCACATGGCCTGCCGCTGTCGTCATGCTACACCCTGATCCCACTGCCAGAATCGGCATTGGCACGGCTCAGCGTGGGGGGAGGGGCGGCATGCCAGAGTTCTGTCTAAGGCGGCAGAAACCCCAGCCCTACATGTTCCCCTAACGCGTGCCATGTTAGTGTGGGTGTGCTTACCTCCGTCTGTTGAAGTGGTGGTAATTGCACCCATGCTAATTGGCCACCTTGCAGTCGGTGCTCTCACCACCTCACACCTGCCCATTTGCTCCCCGCCTAACACACTTTGTACAGTTAGTGCAGACGTCTGGTCATGCTGTCGTGGCCCCACGCTAGCTGTCCATGTGCCACAGTGCACCGTCAGCGCATGCCAGAACACAGGCTGACAGCTAGCACCCTTTAGTAAAAGACCCCCTGAGTTTTTGAGCCAAAGCCCTTTTTTACATTTGACTTCTTCTCTTTTCCCAGATACCTGGCATTGCGCATTCCGTCAGGAATAAACATAATAAGGGGCTGTTACTAAAGTGTTTGTTTTTTGCATTTAATCCACATTTAGCGCTAAAACGTGTGGTAAGGGCCAAGCTTCTGCGGTAACTGTTGGCGGCATAGCTAGCATGCCTCTAGCACTTAAGTGCAGATGCCTATCTTAAAGCATGCCGCAATTATCATAGGTGACGCCAATGAGGTGGTGTTAGGTGTATCCGCCCTAATTGCAACATTGACTGCGCGTGATATGTCTCCCTGTGCTGTTTGCAATGTGCTCACCATGCCCATTCTCCAGCCCTAAGCTGCCCATTTCCCACTCCAACCAGGGCCGGCGCTACCATGACGGGAACTAGGCAATCATCTAAAGCGTCGACCCTCTAGGGGCATGCATTGCTGTTGCTGTCACACCTGCAGCAGCAGCAAGCAGGAAGTTGGCATCGGGCATTGGAGGGAATGGAAACAAACAGCCCTGTAGTGCTGAAGTTGTAAGCGCCGTGGGGCTGTCTGCGTCCATTGCTGCTTTGGCAGGTCCCGGAGAGGGGCGGCAGTAATGGGCGCTGCAGGGGAGCTGGCACAAGGGATGAGGTTCGTGCCGTGACCCTAACACTCAATTGAGGTAACTGCCATGCCCCCAGAGGAACTGTTACCGCAGCCTACATTAACCGCTTGGGACACTTTAGTAAAAGCACCCCTAAGGACCTTACCTGAATTTGGCAAAGCAGGCAACGAAATGGAAAATACTCAGTGTCCGAGGCCACCTCTGTTTGGGGCAGGTAGACTAAGGCTCTTTCTACAGGTCTTAATATTGCCTTTTTAGAGTGTGGATTCTGTTTGCCTTTGTTATTCGGAAATGGGGTGGTGGGACCTTGTTCATGTCCATGTTCTGTAGAAGTGAAATCTTAATTTGAATCTGGCCTGAGCTGTTTCTAGCAATCTAAGTTACTTTGCATCTGATTAACGACTGTGGTATTCTTCAATGAATGAATTTCACCTGAAGAAAGTGACAATTTGGAACATTTTCTTGTTTTAGAAATATATTTCCATCGTTGGTATCATCAAGTTTTGCATAAAATTACAACTGTTCCTAGAAATATTAATATGTTAGATTGTTGCTGTAAAATTGAGGATTAATTGCTCCATTTTTTATTGTTATAAGGTCAAGAAATGAAAAGCCACCACATAAACAACTTCCAAAACCGAGTGGAACCCAATATTTAGAGCGATGGCTTCTAGCCTAGTATGGCAAAGACCAGACAACATTCCTGATATGATCTATTGAGGTCTTTCACCCCTGCCCTTATCGTTCAGCCTTTGAAGTGTTTCTATAGTGAGAAATCTAAGAGGTGCAGTGGGGTTTGAGCCAAAGTCCTGTAATCGTCTAGCTTAGCAAACCAGATATAGGATTTATTTTACCACTATTCATTTTGTTAGCAATAACACAACAAATCTGTATTGTTTGTCAAGGTGGATGCTGCGACAGTGCATCGCATGGACACTGCTGGACTTATGCGAGAAGGGATCTCTGTTCCAAACAGCATCGCCTATTCCAGTCTGTGTGGGCTCAGCTCAGAAAAAGGACGAGATTCTGCGGCCACCATGGCAGGTCTTGGATTTATGCCAGAGAGGAATCCAGATATACAGTTCAAACCCAATCCCGCGGAAACAATTGACAGTTCTCCTATCACTGGAAAACCTTTAAATGGCTTCAATGCGATCTATAAAACGCCGCCTGCATTACAGAAAGCCTCTGTTCCCCCAGGCGATACACTGGGATTGGACAGAAGTCTAAGTGACAAGCAAAACTCTCTTAATGTCAATGGTGCTAGTTACTTGAGGCTTCCATGGATGCACCCTTTCATCGAGGGAGCAACACCAGCCATATATCCTTTTATTGAGTCACCCAGTAAGTATTCCTTGGACATGTACAAATCATTGCTACCTCAGCAATCATACAGCTTGCCACAACACCTGGCTTATTCGTCGGTTTGTACCAATGGGGATGGTTTGTTGTAT
This sequence comes from Ichthyophis bannanicus, assembly GCA_033557465.1. Taxonomy (NCBI): domain Eukaryota; kingdom Metazoa; phylum Chordata; class Amphibia; order Gymnophiona; family Ichthyophiidae; genus Ichthyophis; species Ichthyophis bannanicus. The sequence continues at coordinate 919,035,770 of CM066035.1, read as the reverse complement.
GTTCCCCCTCACTACGTTGCACCCCACATTGCATCACCATTGGCCTCACCGATGAGGATCTCAAGCGCTCCAGCAGTTCCTCCTCTGGTTCACTGTACAGACAAGAGCTTGCCTTGGAAGATGGGTGTCAGTCATGGAAACCCAATGGACCCGCATGGCTATCCGCATATCCAGAACAGCAAGCAGCCCAGAGGTCCCTGTGCAAAGCCACAGAGTAATATTTCTACTGACCCGGCCCTCTTGCTTCCCCATTCACCCAGATCCACTCTTAGAGATCATTTGTCTACTCCAATTGGAGATGCCTATTCAGAGTTTCACAAACATCTTCCCAGGATTTCAGCATCTCCTCCACCAGTCGCCCTCTCAATGCCATACATGAACCTGAGTAATGACTTTCCTCCTGCCCGAATACCCAGTGGGAAATTTTCCAAAGTGCATGATACCGGCGAAAATTCCCAGCCGGCTCTGACGCATGCTAGAAAAACAGTTCAGGAACGAAAGGACAACAGGTCGCCCCCTGTACTAGAAAAACAGACACACACCAAAGACGTTCCGGACAAGCCTCTGGATTTGTCCTCAAAGGTTATGGATGGAGAGACACCGAAGTCCGACACTGTGAATAAACTGGTCCATAACAGGACTGGAAGTGGTTTAGTTGTACCTGGAAGGGATGTACAGAAGGAAGCCGTGTCACCTTCAGGGAACGGCTGTGTCGTTTATAGACCTGAAATCATTAGCACGGTGTCCTCTTCCTGGGTTGTTCCTGGGCCTGGTACTAATGAAGACAATAAAATTATGCCACTGAAAAATAAAGCCCTGGACCGGGTGATACCACAGCAGAGAAGCTCTTCCTGCCCCAGAATGGGAAATACAGAAGGGGCAGTAAGTAATAAGGTAGGGCCAGTTTCAAGCATGGGTCGTCCCGCGTCTGCTTCTCCTGCACCTAACTCCAATCCAGATTGCTTCAAGCTGAGCCGGAATGTGGCAGAAAGTAGCCCATCGGTCATCCAGCAGACAGGCCAAGCCTCCTCCACGGCTGCACGGCACAGCAGTAAGGGAACTAAGGCCAGCACTGCAGACTCTGCTTTTAAAGCCAACGAGAATGGTCTCCAGCCTGCTTCCCTCTTCCTGCCACATACGGAGGCCTTCCGGTCCCCATCCCTGCACTATCCTAGGAGTTTTTTGCCCTATGCCATGCCCGACACACTAGCTCTCACTCACTTGTCCTTGCATGGGAAAGGGCCTGTGTATCCTCACCCAGCTTTGCTTCCCAACGGCAGCCTCTTCCCAGGCCCCCTAGCTCCCAAACCTGGCATTCCTTATGGCCTGCCAACCAGAGGGGATTATATGACATCCTACCAGGATGCCCTGGGCATGGTCTACCCCATGCTGCCACCAGCCGCACTGGATATTGGTAAAGATGAAAAGTCAGAGAGACAATCACGGTCACAGGAGAGGCTCCGTTATGAAGATCCTCCAGTGAGGAACAGGCTGCTGGAGCCCAGCCTTAAGCTCAGTTTTGAGGCGGCGATGACTGACAGAACCGTGAAATCACACCAAAGCAAAAGTGTTGGAAAGAGTGACCGATGGGAGCCTGCAAAGCCACGCAGGGAGGAGGACTGCTGGCCCAAGGCCGAGCTCCCTGAAGCTCTCAGTGTCAGGGCAGACTGCTTAACCCTCCGGGAGCCTGGCCCTGGCCACGCTGCCCCAGCCCTCCCTTTTGCTAAAGCCCCAGAGGACAGCCTGCATTTTCACCTCGGGAGCACTGAGAGTGGGGAGTCACCGCCCAAGGACCGAACTGAAGACATGAACTTGCATGGAAAGTTCTCCAAGGGCCGCACATCCAAGCTGGCCAAGCGAATCGCCAACTCTGCTGGATACGTGGGCGATCAGTTCAAGTGTGTCACGACAGAGCTGTATGCGGACTCCAGCCAGCTAAGCCGAGAACAGCGGGCACTGCAGGTAGGTCTGCGTGTCTGTAATTCATGCATAAAACTGGTGGTGGGGTGGGGGGAGGAAGAGAATAAATGTGCATGACAAGAAACAGTGTGAAGAAAACAAAACACACACTCCGAGAGACACTTTGGAGCTGATTTCTTAAATGTTTGTTAATTTTACAGTGGTACAAAACGTGTCCGAGATTCGTCAGCTAAAAAAATGTCTGGCTATTTTCAGCGGGCAAATCTGTAATAACGCAGCTCCTGTCCATGAAAACAATTTAGAATTATTTTTTAATTTTGAAAGAGGAAACCTTGGATGGAGGTGACTCTTTTTAAAGTGGCCTAGTGCCCGCATCACTGACCATAACATGAGTGGTGATGCAGCTACTGTTAATCCTCTTTTGTAAAAGCAGAAACACATGTGGTTGGTGCCATAGTAGAATCTGACGGATAAGTGCAGGGACAGTCAGCGGACGCAACATAATTCATTTTCTATTCATTAAGTAGATGAATTTTGCTTTTTTAAATACATAGTAAAGACATCGAAGATACAATGATGGGACTTTCCTTTAAAATGTGATATTATTTTGAATGGTTAAGGCAAATTGTATTGTACTGCTAAGAAAAAAAAAGTGGTTTGTGCTGATAAAACTGGATGAAAATTATCTAAAATGATCCATTGAGTGCCCATTTTAATTACATAGATGGAAGGATTGCAAGAGGACAGTATTTTATGTCTCTCCGCTGCTTACTGTGAGGTCAGTTCTTTACCTTTTTATTATGAGAATCTTGCTTAAACCTTTGAGTTTAATTTAATTCCCAAGTGCGCCAAGGGAAGGTTCTGGGCCATAATCCTTCGTATTCCTTGTGCAGTTTTCTTGTTTTCTTTTATTTCCCAAGCACATCTCGTTGTCTGTGTGTATTTATCTATGAAAGATCAGCGGCATTCTGCATTCAGATGCTTAGAGTTGGCCTGTCTGAGCAGAGCTCTGCTACTCTAGCTCTGTGAGAGTAAATCTTGCAGCCCTTGTTGGGTTGGGAGCAGAGGGCCTTTGGAAATGCTTTTTTAAAGAAGGTAAGGGACACGAATAGGGTTTTTGCGCCAGGAGATTTCATGTCCGCTCTCTCTCCAGCGTGCCATGATGCGCTTCTCTGAGCTGGAGATGAAAGAACGCGAGGGCCATGTCGCTGCCAGCACCATCAGGGATACCGAGAGCTCCAAATTCAACCAAGTGGACTGGGACCATGTGAAAGGCGCTCATGAAAGGAAAGCAAAGGCTGCTACTCTGGAAGATGCTGTCGCTGTTGATGAAAAGGACAAAGAGAGAAGTAAGGAAATGATCATGGGTAGTGAAGATGTAGGACTCCGGGTAGCACAGCGTTTGGGTTTAACAACCTAGGATTAGATAACGAGTCTTTTCTTTAGTAATTGTAGCTTTCAATGACTTCTGAGCACTCTGATGTAGTCCCTGTTGGGGGGAGGGATGGGCAGCAACTTGTACCTTCTGGATCTGATTCTGTCCCGCACGTACATCCCCTTTGAACGTCCGGTCTGAGCTGCGATTCAGTTTCGGCCTGCATGTACAGGCACTGCCCGGATAGCTCAGGCATTTAAACGGAGCTGCAGCGCTATGGCATCCTGTTGCCATGGCACCGCGGCTCCATTTAAATGCCGTGATGCCGGCTGCCAGAAACTAAAGTTTATTCCCCGCAGCCCAACCCCCGATCTGGCCTCCTTAAGGCCAGGGTCGGGCTGCGGGGAATAAACCCTGCCTCCCCCCCCCCCCCAGCCCCTTCCACGCCCCAAGGTTGGAAAAACACCACGTCCAGGGAAGTTTTACCACCTCGGAGGTGGATTAACTTCCTTGGCCATTTCGCCGACCCCGGACGTACAGGCCAACATTAGAATTGGCCCTGTACATCCAGGGCCGAAGACCGCCCCCGGGCCACCCTTGACTAACTTCCCTGCACAACCGGCGGGGAAGTTAGTTGGGGCCTGAAGTCGGCATGAAGAGCAGGGATGGACATCCCACTATTCGTGGCTCAGAATAACCCCATTTGTATTTTATGGGGTACTTTAGAAAGTGTTTCCCATCTGTAAAGCCTGCTTTAGATGCTTTTTATAAAATTGCAAGATCACATATATGCATAAAAAGCATGCACACAGAGAGAGTCCATCTGTTTTTATGCGATCAGCTCGTAAGTATTCCCGGGGGCCTTCTACATTACCTTTGAGCACTAGCATTTACACACTGCTCCGATTGCAACTGTGGACCTATAACCTCAGGTCCTATATGCCTGCCTATCGGCAGCTGATGGTCAGTTTGGTACTAGCTCATGTATGTAGCCAAAACTAGGAAGGAACTGGCCCTGTAGTATTTTTGCCATAGGAACAGGGCCAATATGTATGACACACATATTCTTAAGCAGCCTATATGGCCACATTTGGCATCAGTATTTCCCGACATGTTACAATTAGGGGGCTGTTTACTAAGCTGCACTGTTAACACAGCAGATAGTGCACGCTATCTAGCCATGTTAACCGATAACGCATGCAAAATGCAGGTAGCACAGAAAATCACTGTGTTACCTGCAGCAAGTGTGTTATCTGCATGAGTGGGCGGGGTTAAGGCAGAGAGTGGGTGTGTCTGCAACGCGTGGTTGTCACGGGCTCCGGCAGCATGCAGTAACATTCAGATTTACAGATAGCACAGGCACAGCTAACGCCGCCTCAGTGAGGTGCATCCAGGCTGCTGTTGGACTGCGCTGTCTGCGCTTTTGGTGCGTTATCTGTTGGAAATGTAGTGCACACCCCCAACAGATAATTCATGGTTAGTGCAACATTAGCTTCAAAATCTGCACCTTTTTGCTGCGCTAGTTGAAAAGCCTAATGCGCTTTAGTAAACATTCCCCTTACAGACATTCTGGCTTTCTTCTGTGGAGATTTGTCTTTGTTTGTAAGTTTTTAAATAACTCTATGTATTGATGGTAAGATCTGAAATGGCCAATGTGCAGAAGAACTAGAGGCCATCGTTTTGGTAGATTTTGAGCACTCGGGATGGATGTGGAGGCCAGTGGCGGGAAAAGGGATGTTGTGTGTGTGCATCTACCGGTACCTAAATTGGATGAATTTCTAATGGGTAGACTGGCTGGGACATTTTGATCTTTATCTGCCATAGTTTCCTAGGTTACTCTAAATTTACTCTTGAATCTGATCTTACAATGGAGTTCCCATCTCTGATCTGGCCTGTGGTGTCCTATATAGAGTAGCTTGCTACAAACGATGTAGTATTACGTCTTACATTTTATAACATTTATTTGCATGTTTTTACAAAAATCTGATGAGCCAGTGATTTTTTTTCAGTCTGCATCTGGTGGTCCCAGTTGCAAATCTAAATCTTTCAGGGCTGATTCATTTTTTAGGACAAGGACGTGATTGGTGAGGGTAGTTTATGTGTTGAAGGACTTCATCTATTCTTCTTGAGTGGTCCTCTTGTTTTTCTCCTGTACAGTATTCTCTAGGCTCTTTTCCTTTGAGACATCTCTACGGCTGCATTGAATTCCTGCTGAATGCAAACTTCTAGATTTGACCCCTGAAGGGGTGGCATGGATAAGAAAGAACTGACCCAGAGCCCACATTGGGATTGGGCCAGTGCAGATTGAAGTTTCACTGTGCTTACTGGTCGATACTTCACGGGGAGAGAAAAAACATGGCCTGGATACTGAAATATTTAGGAGACATGAATGGCAAGATATTTGAGTAGGTTCTAGCTGTGACTTGTAATTAGGGTCATAACCTACAAAGGTCTTCAGGGACCCTAGGTAGACATCAGTTTTAGTTTGGTTTGTAAGAACTATACTGCAGCCAGCATAAATGTCTACCTCCTTCACTGCAAACCATCACTCTTATGGAGAACCAGTCAATTTTGATAGTTGGCCTGAATTCAACCCCTCTCCTTCTGGCCCTATGATTCCCAACTCCTCTTGCAATGTCACCGCATTGCCCCATGTACCGATGCCGTTGCAAGCGGGGGTGTTTCTTTTCAGCGTGAGGAAAAGAATGAAACAGATGGTCGTGTTGTGAGGCTACCAAGGGGTAGGGAGCTGGATGCATGGCTTGATCTCCCAGTGGAGGTGGTGAAATTGAAATGAATGCTGAGATAAGCGCAAAGGACCCCTCCCCTTATTGCCAGAGAACCAAAGGGAAATTCCGAGATCAGCTGGATCCCATGCGGTTGTGACAGGAAATAATGTGGGCAGATAGGATAGGTCAGTTGGCCGTTACCTACCTTCATTTGCAATGTTGATGGTTTTATCTACTCTCGTATTTTCCATTTCGGCATTTGTTTTCTAGATCTCGAGGGATATGTGTGATTTAATATTGTCCAATACACAGAGAATGTTTCTGTTTCCATTCTGTACATTATAGTGTAAAAGCATTAACCAGTCCAATACCTTTGCCACAAGTATGCCTAGAATTAATCATATCTCTAGTGCTACGTGCATATTGCTATAAGTGATTCCTAAACATGGGGCAGGCAAACAGGAGCTTGTATTTTCATTTACGATCTAAAGCTCGTTTTGCATATTCATGTGGGCTAACCCAGCAAGCTTTGCTCATTTATGCCTTCAAATTCTAAAACAAACTTGCAGATTTTTTTTCACTCGCCCATGATGTATGTACGTAGTAGCTAAGGAGATCTCCTCCCCCAGCATCCGCATGGAGCCAGATCAGTAACGTTTGTTCATTTGAGTAGTTCAACTCTGCACTTTGCATTTAGGATGCAGAATGGGAGCTGTAGCTTTCTCAGTCTCAAGCACTCCAGCCCGAAGAATGCTGTGTTGAAATGTTCGGATACAGTTTGTTACATGCGCTCTGTGTCTCATAAATGCCTCCCTAGTTCTTGGGGTCATTATAGTGCTACCTAGAGATGGAAAGGAAGAATCCTCCCCCCCTTTCCTTTGAGTTCTGACATTTTGACCTGTGGTTGTTTGTAAGAGTACCTTGCCCAGCTTCTGTTTGATGGCTGGTGTGCCTAGCTTTCTTTCACCCTAAGCATTTCAGGTTTTGTTTGGGCCTTTAAAGTGGGCATTCCTGTCCCTCTCGTGCATATAGAATGGTTCTGCTTGTCCATATGAACCCTAGAATCCCTCTAGCTCAGGGCACTACTTCCTTGCATAGTTTCACTACCTTGAGATCATTAGGTTATCTTGAGCAATGTTCCCGTGAAACTGTCTCGGACTCCTCTGCCTGCACTGCTGCAAGATCGCAGCACCTCTCCCCAGTGGCAGTTTTCCATTTCAGGCTCCATCTATCTGCAGGGGCTCTAGGGCCTGCTTCTGGACCCTGTCTCAGGTTGGGAGCCACTGGATGAGGATGAAACACTTTTGCAAGCTGTTGGCCACAGTTTGTGGGCCTCATATGTTGACAGAGCTGTTTTTGAAGGTTGCTAAATTCCTAACTCTCTTTATCTTAAAGGAGGTGGATCTATCATTGAACGTATCAAAACAGGTCCTGATGGATGGACAGAGAATGTCCCAGAGCAGTCTGAAGCAACACTCCAGCAAAACTGCACAGGGGTCCCCTACCCATGCTGCTGTTAGTAGGGGGAGGTGCTGCAATATCGTATTTTTACTTTTCCTTAGACCAGTCTAAAGATATGGATACTGGGCGAGCAGCACTCATGGGCCCTGAAGGGTCTTCACTTTTGCACAGTGGTGGCACCTAGTGGCCAAAAAAGATATATACGTATTGGGTTCTGAAAGGAGCTGCAGTCTGTTTCTGTGGCTGGGTTACATGGAGAAAAGGGGATAGCTCTGATTCCTGTAACTTATGTGGCAAAATTAGAACCGGTAAATGCAAACCTCATATCAAGGGTTGGGTACCGCGGAACACTGTAGTTTTAACTCTTGGTCGTTGTGTAAAGACATTTCTACTACCACTGGCTAATGCTGAGCCAGATATGTAAATGATTTTGTGCTGGGTCGTGGGGATGGTGCTGAATATTTGTAGAGATCCGACGTGTTCCCTGCCCTTACTACCCAGACAGCATGAGTTACACACCTAGGGGTTCCTGTCAGAACTGTAGAAATGTATTTTCATGCCTGTGGAGGGGCTGGTTTGGTTTGCATTTTATCCTTCCTCAATTCCCCCAAGCATAGAGCTAATGATGACCCCTGTTTAATTTTTGCCTTTAAAGCACTTTCAGTACACACGGCTCTGCAAGCAGCAAACCCAGAACTATGTGGCAGGTTAGGAGCACAAGCTCCTCTGCCTCTACCGGTCCTAGATGTGGCACTGCATCCTGACATCTAGGGATCCTCTGGGTTTATCTGAGGCTTTCTGGAATTCTGCCGCCAGTCTTTTTGTGAAGAAATATTTCCTTATGATACTCCCGAGTCTCCCCCTTGTGACTTCTTGCTCTAGAACATTCTTTCCTTTGGCAAAAGTTTGCTTCTTGTGCATTATTCATATCTTTTGGAGTATTTAAATATCTGTCTCATTCCCCCCCCCCCACCCCCCTTTCAGGGCTGACCCGAGTTAGTTCAAGAATCTACTGTTTAGCTTTGAATTCCCTGCTCTTTGCCACCCCCCTCCCAAATAGCTGCTGTTCTAGGTAACTGCTTAGTTTGCCTAATGGTTGGGCCGGTGCTGCCCCCTTTCCACTCCCTCCATTTGCATTTACCTACTTAGGTCTTTAAGGATCTTTTCATCAGGGTTATGCAGGCTCTGCAACAATTTTCAGACCCTCTGGACCACCTTTACTCTGCCTGTATCTTTAGGGAGATATAGCCTCCAGAAGTAGATGCAATGCCCCCCTCCCCCTTATTTTTTTTCCTACTGGTTATGCTTGTCTATATAGAAACATAGGCCATGTGGTCTTTTTCTGTCGTCATGTTTCTATCTAGTCTGTCCTTCCATGTCAACCACTACAACAGTCCCCTTTTTCCCTTTAGAGATCCTCTGTGTTTGTCCCATGTTTCTTTGATTTCAGTTACTGTCCTCATCTCTACCACCTCCACTGGGAGACTATTCCACGGATCCACCACTCTTTCCGTAAAGAAATATTTCCGCATATCACTCCCGAGTCTATCTCCTTTCATAGAAACCTCGTTGCATAGTTTCACTACCTTGAGCAATGTTCCTGTAAAACTGCCTCAGACTCCTCCGTCTGCGCTGCTGAAATGCCACAGCACCCCTCCCCAGCGGCAGCAGCACAGGCAGAGGACTGCAGCAGAGCACCCCTTCCCAGCAGCAGCAGCACGGGCAGAAGACTGCGGCAGAGCACCCCTTCCCAGCGGCAGCAGCACCCCTCCCCAGCAGCAGCAGCACGGGCAGAGGACTGCGGCAGAGCACCCCTCCCCAGCGGCAGCAGCACCCCTCCCCAGCAGCAGCAGCACAGGCAGAGGACTGCAGCAGAGCACCCCTTCCCAGCGGCAGCAGCACCCCTCCCCAGCGGCAGCAGCACGGGCAGAGGACTGCGGCACAGCACCCCTCCCCAGTGGCAGCAGCATAGGCAGAGGACTGCAGCAGAGCACCCCTTCCCAGCGGCAGCAGCACGGGCAGAGGACTGCAGCACAGCACCCCTCCCCAGCGGCAGCAGCACGGGCAGAGGACTGCGGCAGAGCACCCCTTCCCAGCGGCAGCAGCACCCCTCCCCAGCGGCAGCAGCATGGGCAGAGGACTGCAGCACAGCACCCCTCCCCAGCGGCAGCAGCACGGGCAGAGGACTGTGGCACAGCACCCCTTCCCAGTGGCACAGCACCCCTTCCCAGTGGCACAGCACCCCTTCCCAGCGGCAGCAGCACCCCTCCCCAGCGGCAGCAGCACGGGCAGAGGACTGCGGCACAGCACCCCTTCCCAGTGGCACAGCACCCCTTCCCAGTGGCACAGCACCCCTCCCCAGCGGCAGCAGCACCCCTCCCCAGCGGCACAGCACCCCTCCCCAGCGGCAGCAGCACGGGCAGAGGACTGCGGCACAGCACCCCTCCCCAGCGGCAGCAGCACAGGCAGAGGACTGTGGCACAGCACCCCTTCCCAGCGGCAGCAGCACCCCTTCCCAGTGGCACAGCACCCCTCCCCAGCGGCAGCAGCACGGGCAGAGGACTGTGGCACAGCACCCCTCCCCAGCGGCACAGCACCCCTCCCCAGCGGCAGCAGCACAGGCAGAGGACTGTGGCACAGCACCCCTTCCCAGCGGCAGCAGCACCCCTTCCCAGTGGCACAGCACCCTTCCCCAGCGGCAGCAGCACGGGCAGAGGACTGCGGCACAGCACCCCTCCCCAGCGGCAGCAGCACGGGCAGAGGACTGCGGCACAGCCTCGTGGGAATTGTTGATCCTGAGGACTCTGCTGACCCGTAGACCCAGTCGCTATCCTCCACTGCCTTCATATACTGTTTTCTTGGATTTCCTCAGCTCTTCACTGGCTTGAGGTCCCCACCCCAAAGGCTTACAAGCATATGACTTCCAGATTATCATAGCAAGAACTTTGTACTGAGGCGCTGGATAGAGGATTAGTACATTCTGGCGAAATCAGTGTGTAATGAACATGTTTGTAGAAAGTGATTTCGGTAGCGGTAGGAAATCGGAAGTCTATTTTTTCCTACTCCGTAGCCCTAAGTGCCTCTTAGACAGAGGATCTGATGCGTTTCAGTTTTATAAAAATAATTTCTAATTGGAATATTAAGGAAGCAGTGTAAGTTACCACATTCTTCTGTCATGCTGAAGAATTTAACCTCCCTTGAGGAGTTGAGGCTGATTGCTCTGATCTGTAGGTTTTTTTTTCTTTTATATCTCCTCCTAAAACAAAGCGGGAAGATGTTACTTTCAGGGAGACGCTCTGGAAAGCGTGCGGCGTGTTGTGGCCTGGGGAAGGCTGCAGCGAGCATTCCTCTCCTCGGAGGGTGAGGGATCCGAAAGCCGTGCCGCACCGTCTGCACTCTAGGTGGCCCCGGCTAGTGGGCTGAAAAGGAATTATAAGCCACCGAAGGGCTCTGAAAGGTTTATGTGCTCTTGCAATTCTGTGGAAATCATTAGTCCTTGTGGCAGCGGCAACCAAGCTACTTTGTTGCCAGGGAGCCTTGTAAATGTTGCCATGGTGATGCTTTTCCAGAGCATTTCCATAGCACAAACATGATAAATTATGGGATATATGTGCCATTAGCCATGTGATTGCTCTGAGATCAAGTGAATTTAGCAACTGGCTCCCAGAGAGGCCGCACGTCTGCGTAGATCATGTGAAAAAGGTTTATTGGAGATGTGGTGGGGCTGGAAAAAGTCCGTATGAATGAAAACCGCTTCAGCCCAGTGATTCCAACCCAGGAACCAGGGGAGACTTTTAGAAAGCTTGTCCACTGATATTATATGCAAATGTGAAAGAGTTCAGGTGGTTTTTTTTCTCCTTTGCTGCTCAGATATAATACACAGCACATGACTGGGCTTGATTTTGCCAAACTTTTTATCTCGTGATGCTGCTTAAACCCACCAACTGCAAAACTGTAACTTTTTACCATCCTTAAGGCTCTTTGTACCTGCTGTTGCTAGAAAAAAAATCCCATACGTTTTAATGGGTGCTGTAACAAACAAAATGACTGATTTTTGTCCCTCTGGGAGATATTAGCCGATTAAAGAGTTTATGGAAGTTCTTCCACCCCTCTAAGCGACAGTAGACCGTATGCTGATGTCACCATGACCCCTGGATGCTGTGAATGTATCTTGGACATGGCGAATGAACTTTGGGGAGTTTATTTGAAAAAGAGGGCATGACTATTCTTTAAAAACGGCATGCCTTTACTAAAAGAAAAAAAACCCCATTAAAAATCAACAAGGATATATGGGGGGGGGGGGGGAGTAGCACTAACACGTGAGAAGGGGGGGGGGGGTACGAAGTGGGCCCAGTGCTTTTAAACTAGCAGCTCTCTTTTCAGTGACATCTACGAGTCCTAGAAAAAGGACTTCATTTTTTCCAAACTGCAAAAAGCTCTAAAGAAGTTGGCAGCACCTATGCTCCAGAAGTAATTTGATGAAGAATTTTTTTTGCATAAAGGCCTTTTACAAAATGACTCCAGTGTTGCACACAGATAGTGACAGAAAGACGTGTACTCTTGTATGACCCATGCATAGATGTATTTTGCGGCATAGTTTAAGCAGAATGCAGGCGGAGTCATGATTTATGCATGTAGTTTATTGAATTTGTGTGTATTTTACCTGCTAACATATATGCTTGCTTCCAAGGAGTCGTAAATGCCCGTAGCTTCATCCATGTGCTGTGTTTTTATAAATAGACAAACCTAGGCACCCTGTTATAACATTACCCCCTTTCTATGTAAATGCCAAGTAACATGCAATGGTGCAGGGCTGGTGCGACCACTAGGCAAACTAGGTGGCTGCCTAGAGCACCAATGGTCCAGAGTCGGTCCATTGCCAACTCGCAGCGGTGGCAATAGCTGCAAAGAGCCCCACGACACCTACCTACCTTCTTTGGTGTCATGGGCTGTTCACTTTCACCCTCTTGGATCACTTGATGCAAACAGGAAGTCTGAATCAGGTGTCGGAGGCGGTAGAAGCAAACAGTCCTTCGATGCCAAAGTTTTAAGGTAAGCGCCACAGAGCAGTTTGTGGACATTGCTGTCAGTGTGGGTCCTGGAGAGGGGCGACAACAGCAGCAATGAGCACTGGAGAGGGGGAGGGGATGCAAGGGATGAGTTTCATCTAGGGCATCTCATCTCCTTGCATTGGCCCTGCAGTGGTGCAAAGTTCGAAGGCTCTGACAGCCTCTATTCTTTAAAGACCTGGTGGGCGGCTGGGGGTGTTGGGCTGTGCTTCAGGTATCCTTCCAGGACGCTGGTTCAGATTGTTCTAGATTTGGATCTCTGTGCTTAAGGATAGTTTCCCTCTATTGGGATCATGGTGCATAGCTCAGACTGGCAAGCTTAAGGCCTTCAAACTCAAGACTGGAAGGGAAAGAAAAAGCTCCTGGTATGTATCAGGGGGCGGCTGCTATCAAGCTAGGGGCTTAGTTGTCTGTGCCACCTGTAAAACCATTCAGGTGGGTGAGGTGGCGGGCATCAACATTTTCCAGCATGGCCCAAGTGCTCTGGGATGGTTTACCAGGGGAGTTGAGACAGGAACTGAAAATCAAAGCGCTGAGGAGGGCAGGTCATCGGGGTTTACCTGCTGTATGGGAGGGGAAGGATTTAAGACTATGGCAGGGGGATGGTGGGATTATGCGTATTCTGATGTTCACAGCTTTGATCATTTCAGTAGAAATATGTAGGTGGTATGTACATAACTTGAATTAAAGAGCTTTATTTTATTTCTTAAGTATTGCAAAGCTGTCTGAAAACCACGGGGTTTTAGAAAGTCGAATTTAAACCAAAAGTAATGTCTTCCCTTATTGCCTGTTAGACTGAGAGATCAGGGTTCAGTACATTCTGTTCTGCTAGCTGAAATAGGACAGGACAGGGGGTGGGTGTGGGCTTATTTACCCCCCCCCCCCCCCCCCCGGTTCTCTTGTGAGGATTCAAGAACTTCCAGCCAGCACCCTGAAGGGTCTCAGTCCAATTGTACAGCAGAAGGAAATGTTCCTTTTGGAGCAATCCCCCCTCCCCTTATCATTCTGCAGGGACGGGCACATTTTTAGCAGTAGCCAGCCACAGAGCAGGGATTCACTCCTAACATTTTATAATAAGTGGGCGACTGCGCTGAGGGCTGGCTCAGGGCCTGGGGTGTGCTGGGCCCAGGAAATATTCATGCAGCTGCCTTTCAGCCGCACTAGCTTATCTGTCATCTTCTAGTCCAAAGTGAAGTGACACCAAGGAAGGGAGTCTTCATGGCTTATGAAGGAGGTCACCGTGGTACAGCCTTAAGACTTTCTAAGTTGGCTCCTCCTCACAGACACAGCAGTGTACAATCCTTGTGAGCAGCATTTAACTCCTAACTATCAGCCATGGTTACTCAGATGACTCTGCCGATACAGTTTGCACGTCTAGGGTTAGCCGAAGGACAACATATTCTGTTGACTTGAAAATGGTATTGCAAAACTGGCTTTGAATGTAGCAGAGATGGTGGGAGAGAAGGCGTAACACAGAGATTCTGGTTTCTAAGGTTTTTTTCTCTTCTCTCAGCTGGTCTTGGCAGTTTGGGCAGCAGCCAGGAAGCCCTGGTGGCAAGAGAAGCCCCCATGGAGACCTGCTATTTGGAGAGACTCTCCCTGATGTACCAGCAGAGCAAGGAGAGGGCAGAGGAGCTCTTCCCGGACCATCTGAGCCAGCTCAGCCGAAAGCGAAAGCATTCAAGCGAGAGGCAGGAAGGAGAAAGTTGTCACCAGGAGACTTACGTGGATGAGTCCCAAGAAGAAGGCTCCAAGGCTAAACGGAGGAGGAGCTCCAGAGGTAAAGGAATAACCCTTGTGAAGGGTAATACCATAAACTCCTGCAAGTTAACGTGCGCTGCCATGTGCGGATGTGGGGCCTTTTTTATAAAGTGAAGTAGGCACGTACTTTACTTTATAAAATTGAGGCATGTCTTTATGCCCCTCTCTAGTCATGGCAATTACAGCCTGCTCTAGAGTAAATGTCTGGGCCTAGAATCTTCAGAAACATGCCTAAAACTGAGTAAAATTCCACTTGGCCCAAGCTCTGCTCCTATGCAGGGCCCACTCTCAATGTATGCACGATGGGCACATGTCCGTTCATGTGTGTAAGTCCTTTAAAATAGGGATTTCCATGCATAAATAGTGCATAACTTTACCTGACTCCTTTATAAAATCAGCCCCTAAACTTTTCCTTTTTTCCTGTGGGGTGGGGGTCCATGAATTCTATCATGCTCATCCGAGGCCCGCAACATTCAGCCAATGCAGAGCCACACTTGTGCCTTATGACTTAAGCATCCAGGTATCTGCAGTGCTGATAGGGATTGTCGATGCAGCCTTGCAGAATGAGCTGCCCTTATACCTTTTTGACGTCCATTGCAATTCAAAAAGTACTTTTCTCAAGGTTCTTTCCTAATTAAATTGTTTTAATGGATTCCATATAACTTGTAGTTTTGAAAATCAATACCTTCTGGGCTCTTTTATTTCATGACTTCAAACCAGGGGCATAAATAGTGCTGAAGCGACCGCTACAGTGCAGGGGGGTCCCAAAGAAGGGGCCCACTCGCAGCTGTTCTTGGAATTTCTGAGATATACTCCCCCACTTTGAGGGCCCTTACAAACTAGCTGCTTGGGAGTCCATAATTTAAACTTCTGCCATTGCTTCCAACCCATAACAAATTAGAAACAGAAGCTTTTAACCTTTTGTGGAGTGCATGAGAGGCACATGGAGCTTTTGATGTTGACTTTTTGTGATGACCTGTGTGCTTATTTTTCTATTAGACGGCTGGTCCGAGAAGGAAATTGCCCCAAATCTCTCTGAGCACTTAGAAGAGCCCCCCTGCAATGAGGTGACCAAGCTGAAGGTCTGCATTGAGTTGACAGGGCTTCACCCCAAAAAGCAGCGACATTTGCAGCATCTACGAGAACTCTGGGGGCAGCAAATGTCACCGGAGGGGCCTCTCTGTGCTAGCACGGGACAACAAGGCAGGAATGAGGTGCCCAAAGTGCTGGAGAAAGAAGTGAAGGTGAAAGACTGGATGGAAGACAGACACAGCAGGAAAAGGACTGAGGTGGAAACCCACCGAAGCTGGTCTCAAGCTGAGGAAGGTACATGGGGGTGATTCTGGTGCATGTTCCTATCTTGATGCGGATTTACAGATAGGGTTACCAGCAAGCTCCATGTCACATAAGATGACCTTATCCTATTGCACTGAAGGACATGAAGTTGCAAGTTTTATGGTGGGCTGTTAATAGAACGAGTATTCCAGTCTGTTTCTGGAATGGGCTAACAACAGGATCGACTCATACTCTTGATGACCTGGAGTTTGTTGGTTGCCTTCTCTTACTGCTGGTGAATGTTCAGTAGGCAAGGAGGTGTCTGTGTGTTTTTAAGGGTAACGCAGCCATAGCGGTACACCATGAGTAGGTTCTGTTCAGTGTATTGAATCCATTTTAATTCCTCCCCCCCCAGGATTTGGTTTCTCTTTGTTCCCTCCATCGCCACATGTGAGAAGTTTTTCCTCCACCTCTCCAAACAGCAAGCAAGAAACCCCAGCAAGCCCCTCGCAAGCCTGCAGGCAGCAGAGGGCGACAGAGGACCAGAATTCAGATGTGCCACAGGAAGGAACCCCAACCGCAACCGCCGCCTTGCTGCTGAGATCCAGCGAGGGCGAGAAGCCAACAGGGAAACGGCACTGTAAAACCAAACATATGAGCCTGCAGGAGAGGAGAAGGAGGAGGGTGTCGCTGACAGGGGACGAGGCTGCCGAGACAGGAGATACACATGAGAAGGTAGGGCTGTTTGATCTACTTTCAGAATTCAGTTCTATAGTAAATATCACTCAGCCAAAGCTTACCCCATTCCACTGTGAACTTGAGGATTTCAAACATTTGCTTACAGTCGCTTTTGGAAAGGAAAGTCAAGCCTCTAGTTTTAGATGCCTAGTTTGTGAAGGAAACGAAAACCATTTCTCAATGAAAAATGGCCCAGGGAATTGGTGACTGAAGCACCCAGAGTATCACAGGGAGTTGGTCACCGAGGTACAGGGAAGTGAAATGATTTAGTTTTGATTCATGGCAGAGCAGAAGGGAAACTCGTGAGCCCCCCAAAAGCTTTCATAGCTTTGATTCCTTTGCCATGGTGCCCAGCATGCAGGTCATCTCCATTTTACTAAGAGAATCCTTGTCCAATTCATCTAACTAACACCAGGGTTGGCGGGGGAGGTTGTACTAGAGACTGGCATGGAGTCCTACAACTCTGCAGGCATCTCTCGCTGGCTTCACACATTCAACCTCAGGAAGTCTGCGTGACAATTGGGTTATTGCCTAAGCAGGATGATCTGCCCAAAGTTTATCCTCTGGGACCAGAATCTGCTGGGCAGACCTGACTAGGGAGCAATAGACCTGGTGACGGGGCAGAGCAAAACTCTCGGTGCTAAAATGAACGCGTGTTTCCAACCCTAGACTGTTCGTTTGCTTTCTCTCTTCTTGTTTTTGTTTTCTAGTGTGACTTTTAGTTTTTGGCCTAACAGTTTTGTCCTGCTCATTTGGGCTTCCATTGCAATCAGAATTGGTCTCTATTAGGCTACAGGGCCAAGATCCTTCAGTCAAAACTGTCTGAGGGTTTCTCCTCTTTTAAAAACTCTCACTAGCTTGGCTACTGCCACGGTTCACACACTGCAGCTCCCTCCAGAGCCCGGTATGTCTGCACCCTGAACCTCCCATAATGCGGCCGGTGAATGAAGCCTCTGGAGTAACTGCAGCCCAGAAGGACCCTGGCAGCAACAGCATGACTTGAAAATCCAAACGTGTCCTTGGGGAAGGGGAGACCTGGGGAAATTTCCATGGGCCCTGTGCCACTGGCTAAACCCAACCCATTAGGGGGTCATCTAGAGCAGCAATCTCTGGGTAGCGGCAAAGAGCAGGGCATTCAAAGCTGAACAACAGAGTTTCAGGCCGATGCAGAAAGCCAATGCTAGACCCACGCTGGATTGATTTTAAACATTTCTGACGACGCATGCATTTTAACGTGCGATGCAGGAAGGTTAGGGTATGCTAATGCCCACCACGGTAACCCTGCGCATGCAAATGAGCCACCGCAGTGTTAAACTGGGAGAGCGAGCCAAACACATGTGCACAAGAAGTCTGCGCTAGTTTGGCTTGCTCTCCAAGCACCGGTGGCTAATTTGCATTTTTTTTTACTGTACTGCCAAAATGAGATTAATATGAAAACAGAGGTTCTGCTACAAAAATGTTCATAAGGGCCTATTGCTGGCTACAGGGAGCAGGAACAGCCGGTTTGCAGAGCTGCAGGAGACAATCTCTCTGTCTCCTACTGTAGGAGGGATGGGACGCCAGAGATTCTTTTTTGTTGGCACTGCCCAACAGTGTTTTAATGGCATCAGGGGCTTTGCCCGATGCCTGATCATCTGGGGAGAAGATCTAGGCATCGGGGAAAGCACCTGGTGCCATCAAAATACTGTCAGGGGCAGTGTTAGAAGTTTACTTTACTCTGACCCTTTAGTAAAAGTTTTGGCGCTATGGCTGGTTGCAAAATCATCTACGCCTGTCTCTGCATCCGGCGTAGCCATGATTTGCATACCAGCCGAGCAGATTAAAATACATTTAAATACATTTACATGGGCGCTAGTTTTTCTGCTGGCATTTACATCTATTTCCTGCATGGGAAAGATCGTAAAAATGTGTTTAAATGTGGCGCTGTGGGCTCGTAAAGCCCGCATTAGCTTTCTGCATCAGCCTGCTTGACAGCTTAGTGGCGGCACCACCTTGAGCTACCCTGCCCTTAGCAGCTTGCCAGCACACAGCACTGTTGCCAATGCATTGGGAAGCCAGAGATTTTCTTGCTGTGGGGCTTTGGAAGTCCTAATCTTTCTTACTTGCTAGCAAATGAATTTTTAAGTTAATCTGTGACTGACTTCCAGTTGTGCGTGCACAGTAGCAGCTAAGGAAACCAGGTTGGGCAAGATTGTCTACTGAGATCCTTCAGGACTTGTGCGGAAGAGGAAGGAGAATTTAAATGGAGGCTAGATCGAGGGCTCTTAATAAGAACATGATGCTTAGCTGTGTGGTAGACGAGAGGGACCCAGGGTTGAAGCAGCGCACGTTGGTTACCCATTCTCAGTAGCATAAGAGTGGCTGGGGGGGTGAATGTGAGGAGACAGTCCAGGGAACTTTGTTTTTGGGTTTTGGGAATATATCTTTCCAGGTTAGTTCCTGGCTAGTACTGCTCTTTTAAATGAATCACAGCAAATGAAGGGTTAAACTTTCACTTGGGTGAGAATAGAGATAACATAAACTGGGAGGAATCGGTAAATACACTTTTCAGTTTATTAGTTAATAATCATAAAATAACTATAAAAATAAATGGATAGTTATATATAACAAGGTCAATACAATAAAGGGAACATTTTCTTTAATAATATGTAAATATATCATTAGAAGCACATAAGAATATGAAGTGGTAAAATACACAACACAAATAATAAAAACCATGAAAAGAAATTCATTGAAACGGAGCGAGAGGCTCTCGGGACATAGTGCTTCTAGCAGAGTTCCAGCAGTGGACTGAGAGAGCAATGATCGCCCCCGTGAGAGGCACAGACAGACACAAAGGGTCTTCAACAGCTCGTCATGACAGTCAACTGGCTTATAACCAATCTGCTTAACTGGATGGTGTGAGCTAATGGCACGAGAGTAGAGGCAAGGGAATATTGCCAACAAGGCACCCCTTTAGAAAGAGAAGACCCCAAGATGGATTAGCAGAAAAAGAGGGAAAGAAGATACCAAAAAAATCTCAAAGAAGTTAAACGTCAAGAAGGCATGAAAGATGTATGAAAAATTGTGAATAAAAAAAGCAAAGCAAAGCAAATACAATTAGAATATAAATAAAAAAGCTAAAAAAAAGAAAAGAAAAATCGGAGCATGTTGAATACACCACGTTTCACAAATCGTACTTCTAGAAATGAAAGTAAATGAGAAGCGCATCAAATCCCCTGGGCTTTGAGCACAGACAAGAGATAATAAATGTCATAAGGCAAAATATAATAGAATAAAATCCTAAGGGCCTGATATTTAAAAGCGCTTGCTATCTGGATAAGGGCTGCTGACTGCCTCCTTGCACTATGTGTACAGTGCAGGATGGCATGTGGGCAGACCTGAAGTTATTTGGAGAGCTGCAATATTCCGAGGCCCTTTTACTAAGTACCGCTAGCCAGTTAACATGTGTTTTTAGCCATGGTGAACGCTAACATGCAGGCGTGCCAGCTACCGACTTCCAAAAGAAACCTTTACTGGCACTGCTGCGCTATTGTGGAGTGGCCAGTTAGAGGTGGAGTATGGGCTTGGAGGGCACCTCGGTGCATGTGTGCCGTTTGGTACACTCGCGTTAATGTAAGCGGTTGTGCATAAGCTACCAGGAACATGCGGCGGCTAATGTGGCGGCTTTGCGCGTGACGTGTTTTACAAATACGCATTAAGTGTGTGGCATTAGCAGAATTTAGTGAAAGGGCCTTTCAGTTGGCTATCCAGATAACTCAGGAGAGTCTTCGGACACAGTGACGCTCTGTCCAGATACTCACCGCTGGCCACAATCCGGATACCAGCACTGAGTAGCCACCAGATTCGATTTAAATGTTGCGACTGGCATTTAAAAGAAAATGCCGATTGTAGATGTTTAAATATCAGGCCATAAGAAGATAGATTTGTATTTTGAGATAAAAGGATGATAAAGCTGTTGATATAGGAGGTGGCGATTTGTAGGAAGAAGCTGTGACGGAGGAGACTAGAGGTTGCCTTGTGCTGCTAGCAGGTGCAGGGGCTGTCTGAGGACTTAGATCAGTGGTTCCCAAAGCTGGGATTGGGGTCCCAAATGAGGTCACATCATCAGTGGAGGAGGGTCACAGGAACATGGCCATGTCCCCTCTTCTCTGGACTTGCACTGGGACCAATGTCGAGTAGTACTAGTCACCAGTCAGCATGTGGCCTGTGAGCCATTGAACCCTCATTGTCCCTGCTGTTGGACTGGGGAGCCAGGCTGAGTACTGCGGTCTGTAAGCACACCCTGCACCCTGACACAAAGGAGCTGCAATTTTGATTTCATCAATGTCTGGGGGGGGGGGGGGGGGTCATGTGACTTTTCACTTGCTAAAATGGGGTCATATAGGATAAAGATGGAAAGCCAGCAGTGGTAACTCTGCATAACACTTCCATAGACACACGTCACCTGTTGCCACGGCTCGTCATCGCCCTTCTCCTCCCCCCAACAATCTAGGGCAGTGGTTCTCAACCCAGTCCTCTGGGACCCCCGGGTCACTCAGGTTTTCAGGGTATCCACAATGAATATGCATGAGATAGATCTGCATACAATGGAAGCAGTGCGTGCCCCCCTCTATCTCATGCATATTCATTGTGGATACCCTGAAAACCCAGCTGGACTAGGGGTCTCAGAGGACTGGGTTGAGAACCACTGGTCTAGGGCTAGCAGCTATGAGCTGTTGAGTAAGGGACATTGTTTGAGCATTTCATTCTTCAGCTGTCAAACAGTACAGGTCAGTTTTACTGACTGCCAAGTGTGTGCACACAGTGAGGGAGGTGGCAGGTCACCAGGGGTGGAGGGAGCCTTGATAAAACTAGGTGAATCAGTTACTTTTCTGAACCAGGCTGCAGTCCTACTGATAACCTGGAAAGTGATACTGACCCGAGACAGCGCATGCAAATCTCTCTCATGCATATTCATTGTGTATATCCTGAAAAGCTGACTGACTTGGATCCCGAGGACAGGTTTGGGGCCACTGGTCTAGTCTGCAAGACTTTCTGCTTTTTCACAGTACATGATGGATGCTCTGCCTTCTAGCCCTAGTCCAGAAGGGTGGTTCGCTCAGGTAGGCTGTAGGCACAATGAACAGATTATGCATGTGCTTAGGGGCCCAGGGTTGAAGGGAGCCTCCAGGTCTGTTTTCCCTGTGAAAAGTCTTCCTCCCTTTCCAATCCCCTTCCCCTAGTGGGCTGTTAAAGCCTCTGAACTAAGCTCACTAGAGGACGGAGGAGGAGACAGTGTGTTTTATAAAATCTTCCTTAGGAATTACTTATAAAATCCAAAGGTGTTTTGGGCAATTTTGTAAGGTCTTTCAGCTACTGACATGAATTTCAACTGTGCCCTAGTAGTAAATTTGCAATGAAAATAGAACCCGTGATCACTAGATAGCAGAGTCTATTCCCGTAGGCATGCACTCGCCCTCCTACGTGCTAAACGACCTCTAATCATTCTGACAGGTCTCTATAACGAGGAGAGTGAGGAAGAGAGCAGAGCCTCCCGCAGACAGCGACCTGTCACCAGTCAGCCCACAAGAGCAGAAGCCGTGTGCTGCTGCGGCACAGGCCCCATCACTGTTACCTGATTCACAAGCATCGCCACTGCAGCTTCTGAGCCCCCCTCCAGAAACTACCCCCAGCCGACCCATGCCTCCAGAGGCCCGTCGACTTATCGTCAACAAAAACGCTGGAGAGACCCTCCTGCAGAGAGCGGCCCGGCTGGGATACGAGGCAAGTCCTTCTTTCATATTCTTTCTTGGACTGCTCAGTAGACAGGGGGCGCTTCCTTCTAGTTCTTGCCCATTACTACAGACCCTGGGAATACGCAGAATGCGCCCTCCTCCACCTTCTGTCCCTTTCTCGCTCTTCCTTAGAGGGTGTGGCAAGTGTCCCCTCTATTCATGCTGGTGACTGCAGTGCAGGTTTCCTACACCCCATGAACTCTTTACTTCTCAAATGTTTTTTGCAGAAAGCTTTTTCTTACTGATGTTGCGGGGGGAGGGGGGTTCAGCGGTGGCATTCAGCACATTTAAAGCGGCTGACCATTGGCGCTTTTAAATTTAAACTGGATATTAATGCCAGGGCCATATCTGGCCACCAGGATTGAATATCCGGGTTATCTAGATAGCCAATTAGCTAGCTGGTCAATGGCAATATTCAGCCGCTGGCCGGATAGCTAAACCAACTAAAGTTAGGCCATCTTTTTTTTTTTTTTTTTTTGGCCTAATGTTCTAGCCAGATAAGGTTAACCAGTCAGTGACTAAGTACCGCTGCTGCCCGGTTAACTTTGCTTGCCACCTCCTGATTTACCACAGGAACCCCCACGCAAAGCGGTTAACATCAAGGCGTTCAGTAGAGTTAGGAGCGACATTCAGCGGCACAAAACTGCTATGTGCCCCTGAATATCCCGGGCACAGGAGTAACTGCAGATAGCAGGTTTGCAGACCACATCAATCCCTTTGAATATGCCCCCCTGTTGTGTTTGTATAAAAAGTGTCAATCTGGAGCTGTCATGCCTGGCTTATTTATGGACTTGTACTCATTGCCTGGGTGTTAGAATGATGCTTTCAAAGGCTTCTAGTGATGAACAGCACAGCAGCGTTTCTGTGGTCCTTCTGTCATGTTGATACCAAGAACTAGAAACTCCTTGTAAGGTACTCACAATAAAACACAGATCATGCAAAAGTAAACCCAAAAAGCCTTAACAAAATTAAAAACGCCATGATCAAGAAGCCACCTGCTGCATTCAACGACCACTAGAGAAATCATTCAAATAGAATACATGGGACCTCAGATAGGAGCCAACCCACCATATATTATTAACTTTAGGCTGGATTTTAATACCCCTCCATTATCTTTCATGGGTCCCAGAAAAACTTAAGACTTTCACATTTTTATATGTATGTAAACATTTCAAAAACCACTTAGCTTCAATAGTGAATTTCCAAACGAACATAGCAGAGCTGTCAGATGAGAGACGGCAGGTCGACTTGAGTTTCGCCTTAAGATTTTAAAGAAACTGCTCCTCAGGATCTGTCACACAGCAACGATGGACCAAACTCAGGTGTACATTAGTACCAATTGCATGGAAGGAGGAACTTTCTAGAAGCTTCTTTTACAGTGGGAAGAAGTGAAGCTGGGTGTAGGATTTGTTGATGACAGGGGGTCATTGTCTGAGAAGTTCCTAGTATTAGGGCTACAGTCAGCTGCTTGGAAATTCTCAGTGACTGCCTCATTTAGGAAAACAGGAAACGGGTGAAGAGGCTTGGAAAGTGGACAGAGGAATTTAAGGCAAGGTGAAAATGGGTTGGGTGTCTTGGGTGTTGAAAGCTGATAAAGAGCAAGCACCAGAGCTCTTGGTTTCCAGTGAGCTGCAAAACTTATCCCTGACAGCAGGGCGACAACAAACTAAGACTTCTTGGTCACAGGAGAAATAATGAACAAACAAACCTCTTCCAAAGACGGGGAAGCTGTAAAACGAGAGGACATAACATGAAGCTGCAAGGTGGAAAATTGAAAGGCAATGTCAGGAAATACTTTTTCACTGAGAGGGTGGTGGATGCTTGGAATGCCCTCCCGATGGAAGTGGTGGGGGCAAATACAGTGACAGATTTCAAAATGGCATGGGACAGACACAATGGATCCCTTTATAGCAACAGAATACAATCAAAATAAACTGAACCATCTAACTTCTCAACAAATAGGGGTGTCCTGCATGGAGCGGTGGGTTCACCCCTAAACAAAGATATGGGGAGGAGTGGCCTGCACAGAGTGGCACCTACTCCTGCCATCTTACTCCGGCCATCTTAATGGGCAAATTAGATGGACCATACTGGTCTTTATCTGCCATCATTTACTATGCTACTATGTTACTTGCCTGCCTCTGTGAGGTGCTTTTAGTCAGTAAAGAAGACCCAAGAGTGGGTGAGGTCCATGGACCAGTTCGCCGCAGGGTAGATAAATCGTGTCCAGGGGTAGCTAGGATGGGGTCTTTTGACTTTAACAGTCCCCTCCCTTTGGGTTGAGTCCTCCAGTGCTGGTAACCAGCAGATCTTTGTTGACCAAACCTGGACCCCAAGGTGAGAACTAGGAACCAGGAGCGCTCTAGAGAAGACGGACAACGCAACTGCAGGGCACTCGCCAAACAGGAGCAAGGCTGGAGTAAAGCCAAGGAACTGTTACAGGATCTAGAAACATCTAACGGAGCAAAACGGGATCCGAAGAGTAGCAACTCAACACCAAAATATAGACCAAGCTCTGCCAAAGAGGCCTAGCCAGGGCTGGGTTTATATACAGGTCTTGCACAGGAACAGATGACCCATGAAAGGTAGTATGCATATAGAAGGTTAAGGTGGCCAGTCAGCCAAGTGGAACCTAGTGACCCCTACTGCCTGGAGGTCAGAGGTTCATCTGGGTAAGATTCCTTCAGGAATTAAGCCACCTACACATCCTGCCCCTTTCTGCTGTTCTTCCCCTTTCATTTATGCACCTGTGAGTTAACAATTATGCTGGGTGACAGAGAAGCTATTTGTGCAAACCTTGCGCTTCCCCTTTTCTGTGCTCTCACAGTGTGGGAAACGATTCCAGCATTGTGTGACTCGTGACTCCTCTGAGTTATTACAGACTGCCTGCGAAGGAGGGAGCGGTAGGAGACGGAGAGAAGAGGAAAGTTGCTAGTGGGTGACTGCTCTTCAGGGTGCTCAGGGGGTGTGGGCTGGGGTGATGAGATGTCTATGATCTAATTCGTAGCAGCAGGAGTAAAATCGGACCTCTAGAAGTAGACTTTAGATTAGGTGATGTTCTCTGCCTGGAAGGTAAACTTTAAAATGTGATTAAAAATGTCCTAGAAAAGCCTAGGCTCTCGACTTGTTCTAGGGTTCATAAAGGAAGGAAAAGAGGTGATAATGCTGCTCTATATATCTCTGGTGAGGCCCGACTGTACTTTATTGCTTCAGTTCTGGAGGCAGCACCCGCAAAATGACATCGAGAGAACGGGGTTGGTTCAGAGGGCAGCTCCTAAAACCGATCAGTGATCTTTTCCATAAAACAGGTGGGAGAGAGTTCCAAGTCCTAAAACTGTAAACCCTGGAGAAAAGGGGAGAGGGGTAACGCAAATAACCTCCATCTTATAAAGTTTTGTCTTATATACACGTGGCGGAGGATTTTATGACAGATTGCTGACGTGGAGGCCTATTTTATCAGGCCGCCTAGGCCTATATGTATCTTTATCTTTATGAATTACTAACAAGAATCCTGCAGAAATCATGGATAAAAGGAACCCGAGTGCATTTACAGCAGCTCTGCAGCAGGTGCAAAG
Source organism: Ichthyophis bannanicus (assembly GCA_033557465.1). Lineage (NCBI taxonomy): Eukaryota > Metazoa > Chordata > Amphibia > Gymnophiona > Ichthyophiidae > Ichthyophis > Ichthyophis bannanicus. The sequence continues at coordinate 919,010,090 of CM066035.1, read as the reverse complement.
GAGTTTAAAAACATTGTTTCAAAAGGGCTGATATTTAAACACCACAGTGGTCAGCCACAGCACTTAAATATTGGTGGGCTATTCAATGGCTATGTCCATATAGTAACTGCTACTGAATATTCTAGCTGCAAAAGTGCCGACTTTATCTGGATAGAGGCGATTTTACAGTCCGCACTGTGCAGATAGCAGCTTTGACCTGCTTTCCACGCGGCTCAGGTTATCCATATAGTGGCCTTACTGCCTTTACTCCACCCACAGACCTCCCCTGTACTAACCAGTTCAATATCTTGCTCAGCACCCTTATCTGGGTAACACCTCCACCTCCCTCCGTGCTCTATCAGGAAAAGAGTTTTCTAATAACCCGAATGTGTGTAAATCATGACCTGCAATCTGTCCCTGCACACGCCTACACCCAAGTGATGTAAAAATATGCATGCTCTTGTAATCGGGCTTAGTTTTACACGGGGGAAAATTCTAGGAGCATCACTTTAATGTGCATCTACTGGTCGATATGCATGAAATAGTCTTTAGAAAATCTTCCCTCCTTCCATGTGTACAGCCTGTTCTACAGGTGTAAAAAAGGTTTCATAAAATTGTGCTTCTAGGTATGCGCTCAAAAGATCTGCATTCAGAGAGTGCTTTGTAGGAAGACTGGACATAGGTGTTCCCTGTGATGCAGTCAGGACTGTACCGACGGTGAAAAGCGCCCTGTTCGAGTTGCACATCAGGCGCGCGCCCCCCTCCCGCACCTCCATCTAGCCACTTTATGGGGGCAGGAGAGAAGAGGCGCGCACCCGATGTGCAACTCGCCGGCACACTAAACAGGTCTGGACCCTCCCGGAGAGACCAGACCTGCTTAGTGTGCCGGCGAGAAGACTTAAGGGGCGCATTTAGGCTCTCTGCTGCTGCCTGCCGCCGCTAAAATGGCGGTGGCAGGCAACAGCAGAGAGCCAAAATGCACCCCTTAAGTCTTTGTGCCCTGTGTGCCGCACCACTTGCACAGGGCTCAGTACGGTTCTGGACGCTGTTATGATATGCGTGCGCCTGTTTTACAAAATACATGGACACACATGTGAAGGCACATTTTAGAAAGGCTGTTTTTGTGGTGGCAGTGATGTCACCTGAAAACGACAAAGCTTGTGTCAAGCTTAGAGGGGGGGGGGGGCGCGCATGTAAGGTCAATTTCACATCAGACTATCTTCACCCCTCATCAAGGACATGTCTCTGGGAGGAAGCACAGAAACGTACGGGGGGATGGGCATCGATGTGCAGTGGGAGAAACAATTTTGCAAACATACATTTGAGAAATATCGGCGTAGGAGCCGCGACAGCTGACATGCGCAAGCACCAGCATTCCAGAACGCGCATGTGTAAATGTCGGCGCATACACGTCTATCCTGGCTGTTTGGCAAATCTAGATGTCCAGCCATTTTTATTCACTCTGAGGCATCGGCCTATCCAAATAAAATGTGAAAGGGGAACTAAACATCAGAGAATTAAAGGGGGTATACCCCCCCTAATTCCTCCTGTAAAGGACTTGCCACATTTTAAAAACGAGCTAGGGAGCAGGCATAAATACAGACACGGACAACTTTCGTTTTTCATGTACATTCCCTGTGTGAAATGGGGGATGTACATATAACTTTTTGTTCCGCACCAACCATGCCCCCAGCAGACCTCCCCCGCCCCCCCTTAAGATGCCCCCGTGCAACTTAGACGTGATTGGGGCAAACACGTGTACATTCAGACCTTCCTAAAATGGCTTTTTAGACATGGATGTAGTTTGCAGGTTTATGTGCCGATACATACATGTGCAAAACGTGACTCAGACTTCTAAAATAACACCCACAGAGCACATGCACAGACTTAACACCTTCTTTGGAACAGATGTGCATCTGTTAGCATTTGTGCACTATGATGACTGGGTCTGGAAGCCTAATTTGTAAAGACATATAGAGCCTTACGTTGCCTTTATAAAGCAGCATTAAGATAGGTGCCTTTATGTACTCACATAGGGTCATTTTCATAACAGGCTGCCTAAGGGCAGATTAAAAAAAATACTTGCCGAATTTATGTCCGCTGATAAAAGCAACGTAAGCACCTCTATCTGAACCAGGCTCCCAGATTCAGCCCCAACAGCACATGGACTAACAGCCGCATAAATGCCATCCAGTCTGTCTCCATAGTGCGGGGGGAGGGAGGGTGTCTAGCAAACCTCATTTACTGTTAACAGACTTGCTGTGCCACATCCTGTTAGCTTTTAGGGAAGGATGTGGATTTAGCTCTCAGCGAGTTATGTTCAGGTGCATGAGGTATTTCCTTCCCCAGAGGGCTTAAAATCTAAGGGGTCAGTATTCAAAAAGGAAGCAGGACCTGCTAATCAGATAACTCCCGATGAGCCTAATGAGCGACCAAAATGATTTGGAGCCTGCGTCAGAAGACTTGACTTGAAGACCTAAATAGGTACACTCTGGAGGAGAGGAGGGACAGGGGAGATATGATTCAGACCTTTAAATACTTAGAGTATTAATAAACAAACAAACCTCTTCCAAAGACGGGAAAGCTGTAAAACTAGAGGGCAAAACATGAAGCTGCAAGGGGGTAAATTGAAAGGCAATGTCAGAAAATACTTTTTCACTGAAAGGGTGGTGGATGTTTGGAATGCCCTGCTGATGAGTGTGGGCAAAGACAGTGACAGAATTCAAAATGGCATGGGACAGACACAGTGGATTCCTTTATAGCAATAGGATAAAATCAAAATAAATATAACTATCTCTCTTATATCTGAACAAATAGGGGTGACCTGCACGGAGTGGCAGGTGCACCTACTCTTGCTGGGCAGACTAGATGGACCATACTGGTTTTATCTGCCATCACATACTATGTTTTAATATTCAGCAACACTGTCTGGATAGTGCCACTGACCACCGTGGCACTATCCATCCATGGCTGGAGCTGGGGAGGAGCCAGCAGCGATTTCCAGCACTACTATTTGGATGTGTATGCATAACTTAGGATAGGGAAAGAGCTGTTCGAAGCGGATGCAGATTGGCTGTCTCAATAGCGGCTGAATATCGCCACTATCCAGATAGCTACAGTGCTGACTGCAGAAATCCAGCTATTCAGTGGCAGTCACTGTTCAGATACTGCTGTTGACGTCACCGATGGAACCTGTGTGGAATGCTGCCCAGCTTCCATAGGAAGCTTGTGGGATGCTCACCACACATGCATGCCTGTCTTCCCACCCAAAGGAGCCATCTTACCTCAGTCTTCTTTTTCCTGCAGAGCCTTACAGACATCTGTTTGCCCCCAGAAACTTTGTCACTTAACCCTCACAGTTCTTTTCTTGTCTTTCACAAATCTTTGGTTGTGCTTCATCTTCTTGCTGTTCCCAGGAGCGTTAGTGCCTTAGTGCCGCATTTTTCTGTACCTTTTTTCTTTTTCGGCATGCAGGGTTTTTTCTCTCGCACCTCCCTGGTCGGCCGGGATGTTGGAGTCCTTTGATATGGTGGAAGCCTTCTTACCCAATATGTCAAAGCCGGTCAGTGAATTCAAGAAATGCACCCAGTGTGCCCACACCATTTCAATGACAGACCGCCATAGTGGTGCTTACAGTGCCTCGGAGCCTAATCATGAGCCCTCCACCTGCATATTATGCCTGCAGATGACCCACAAAGGACTCAAGAATTGAGAGAAGCAGCATAAATCCGTGTTCGGGTCATCGTATTTAGTGGCATCAGCATCGATGCCCTCGAGGACCTCCGCTGAGACTTCCATTCAGTGCGGTGGTTGAGCTCACTTGGAGCCGAGGGGCCGCGGTGGCCTGGACCAGAGGCTATCCTTCGAGGAGGCCGGCCCCCAGAAGGCTCAGTCCTCTCCGTCGACGGGCAATGCTGGAAACCATATGAAAACCCATGGATACCGGCATCAGAGCCCCTATTGACGGGACTCCAAGGATGATGGCTGGGCATGGCCTTTGAAGTTGTCTCAGTGTGAGGAACAGTGTTCCCTCTAATTTTCTGTAGGCTGTGTGCGCATAAAATATCAGCTGTGTGCAGCTTTTTATTTTATTTTATTTATTTATTTACTTCTCTTATATACTGCGCTATTAAAATCAGTGTGGTTTACAATTGAACAAAAAACATAATGCAATGTCACACGACAATTGAGTTTTTACATTGAACATGGACGAGATAACCTGGAGGTAACAGGGGTAACTAATTACAGAGTAATTATTCATGGAGTATGGTGAGAAATTATACATATAGTATAGCTTTTGAAGGAAGGTTAAATTTTTGTGCGCCACATAACGACACTCGGAGTTATATACTTTAAAATTTGACTACACATCAGAATACAGTATGTACACCACATTGATTTTAATCAAATTAAATGAAAATAGACGATTACTAAATGAAGCGGGAAATTTCTACTAATTACAATCATAACTTTTAGATTTTAAGATGTCTGTGTTTTCTATCAGAATCAGAGCCGTAATTTTTGTGCGCTCTGTTGTAAAGTAGGTGCGCTCGCTCGGCGAGGTGTGTGCGTGCGCACACGCACACAGCTTAGAGGGAACAGTGATGAGGAGTTTCCCCCCCCTGATGCCCCAGAGGGCTTTGGCGGTCTCCCGATGCTATGATGATTGTGGAGTCCCAGACAAGGGAACTGGCATTAGAGGCTGTGGCGGTTGCCCTGGCTCCAGCTGTGTCTGAGACCATGCTCTTGGCCGAGCGAATGCAGGCTTTGGAGTGGCGCCTTTATGCCAGCAGTGGCCCTGCAGACCGCAGTGGTAGTGCAGCCTATTCTAGAGACCCACACCATCTCCGATGGGGGAGAAAACTCAGGTAGGTGCTCTGACTCTCTGTTGGTGCCGATGGTAGTCAACCCTACGAATGCCTCCAGGTCCGAAGACTCTCAATGGCGGCACCAGGAGCCTCAGATTCCGTTCACCCCTCCCAAGTGTGGGAGGAGGCACGTTAGTACTTCAGCTTTCTTACCAACTCGACTCCGAGGGATGGGAGACTGAGTCAGAGTCCCTGGTCTCAGATCGACACAAGGACATCCTATCCGATCCCTCTCTGCCCTATGAGCGCCGAAAGGCCCCACCTGAGGACATCTCATTTCATGAGTTTGTCTGGGACATAGCGAAAGCCTTCCCTTTCATCCTTGAGGCTGAGGAGGAACCGAGAGTGGAGGAATTAGAAATATCACAGTATCCTTCAATACCAAAAGAGGCCATCACAGTGCTGGTGCACCGTATCCTTTAGCAGTTCCTTTTCAGGATGTGGGAGAACCCACTTACAGTGTCTCCCATTAGTTGCTGGTTGGACTCCATGAATTGAGTCCAAAAGAGCCCTGGATTCGAGAAGCCTCGGCTCCTGCACCATTCAATGGTAGTGGAGTTGGCTATGAGGCAGATCAAGAGTTCAAAAACCCACTCCAGTCCCCCCAGGTTAGGAGGCCCATACCCTGGATGAGGTTGGCTGTAGATGTTATCAGGGCTTGATGCTGGCCTCTCCTACTAGCTCTATATGGTGATGTACCTGAATGACATCATGGGAGACTTGGCAGAGTTTTTTGCCAGGCTTTCTGGAGAACAGTTGGACTGGTTCCACAGCCTTGTGACCCAAGGGAAAGACTACTCTAAATATGTGAGTAGGGCAGCCTATGATGCCTTTGAATTGGTGCCTTGGGTATCCGCGGTGGGCATTGGGGCCCATCGTCTGGCTTGGTTGCAATCATCCAACCTTGAGCAGTGGGTGCAGGATAAACTTGCTGATGTCCCCTGCAGAGGCGAAAACCTGTTTGGGAAGCCTATGGAGAAGGCTGGAGAACTCGAGAGGGAGCAGTTGATAGCGAATCACTTCTCCAGAAAGACTGCTGACCCTGCCAAGAAAAAGGCGGTGGGGAAGAAGGCCTACTGTCCCTGCAAGAGGCGATACTATGTGCGTTATTATCCCCCCTACCAGGCCTACCAAAGCCCTCAGCAGAGATGATAGAAGAGCCAGGGTCAGCGCCAACGGCACTGCCAGAAACCCCAGCCTATGCCGCAGCTTGGGGGGGGGGGGGTTGACTCCTTCTTGAGGAGCATGGCTCGTCTTTCCGTCTCATACGCCGTACCCTCCACAGGTCAGGGGGTGGCTGGTCCATTTTGCCCATAGGTGGCTGGTCATAACAGACTCCTGGGTGCTAAAAATCATCCAGGGAGAGTACCTGTTACATTTCGACCAACTGCCCCTGCCATTCTTCCCAGGGGAGTACCACCTTAATCCCCTCCTCCGGGATCTCCTTTAGCAAGAGGTGCAGGCCCCCCTGCCGATCTTGCCATTGAGGTCGTTCCAGCAGCTCAGGTCAGGAAGGGGTTCTGCTTCCGTTATTTCCTGGTTCCCAAGAAAATTGGTGGCTTCAGGCCCATACTGGATCTTCAGAACCTCAACTGCTTCCTCGTGAAGGAGAAGTTCAAGATTGTCTCCCTGGGAATGTTGTTACCTTACCTCCAATGGGAAGATTGGCTGTGCTCCTTGGACCTCAAAGATGCCTACACCCACATCCCCATTCATCTCATTCATCAGCAGTATCTCCGCTTCAAGCTCAGTGGCCGATACTATCACTATCTGGTACTACCCTTTGGCCTAGCCTCTGCCCCATGGGTCTTCACAAAGTGCTTGGCTGTCATTTCCACCTTCCTTTGTATCTTGGGAGTATTCGACTTCCCCTACCTGGATAACTGGCTGATAAAGGGTGCAATGCTGGATGAGGTTCGGCATTTGGTGGGACTCGCCATTCAGGTCCTGGAACATCTGGGCTTTGTGGTCAACTACCCAAAATCCCGCCTGCAGCCCTTTCAGTGCCTCAAGTTCATTGGAGCTCTCCTAGATACTTCCCTAGCTTGAGCCTTCCTGCCCACAGATCAGGCCCAGCGACTCATCGCGGTAGCCCAGGAGGCCCATCACTGCCCGTATGTGACAGTGCATCAGATGCTTCACCTTCTCGGCCATATGGCCTCCACAGTTCATGTCACTCCTCTGGTTGGGTTGCAGATGCAGCAGGCACAGTGAACTTTGGGCACCCAGTGGTGGTAGGTCACAGGCTGTCTCTGGAATAGGGTGGTGGTTACCCCACCACTCAAGGACTCCCTGTCCTGGTGGCTACAGCCACAGAACCTGCTCTGGGGCCTCCCATTTCAGCCCCTTCTGCACCATTGGACACTGACAATGGATGCCTCCAAGCTTGGCTGGGGAGCCCATCTCGATGGTCTGTATAATCAGGGTCAATTTGTGTTTGCAGATGACTGAGAGGCCTGAGGGGTTGAGAGAAACAGAGAAAATCCCTCTTTGACCAGAGGTCTGATTCAGTGTCTTTGACACCGCCATCGGTCTCAATGGCTTCCTAGGAATCCGACAATGGTGCAACGACATCGAGAAATTCTCTGCCTCACTCGGAACAGAGCACCTGCAGTAGCTCAGAGCATCGGCCATTGGTTGGTCTCAGCCTGGAGTCGAGAGAGGATTCGACCTCATTGGCGTTGAAGAGGGATCCATGCGAGCACTGGGCAAAGGCCTGGGTGCATCAGCATTGGAGCCCTTCCAAGCGAGATATAGAGAGTGATGATCGCAAGTGGCCTAGGTGTCCCAGAGAGAGGGCTCAACCTCCGGGTTCCGGAGGGGCACTGACCATCTCCCAACAACCAAGGTCATGCTGATACCTACGCACATATGCTGGGAACATTTGTTGAAGCTGCTCAGGTCCCGAGGCCTTTGGAATCGGCAGCCATGGAGGAGTGCCTCATTCGGGCACTCAAAGTCCGCATTGTATCATTGCTGGAGAAATAGCTGGCTGGTGCCTCGGTGCTCATGGCATCATCAAACATTGTGCAGCCGATCCTCAAGATGCACACTCTGCCTATGGAGGCATCGACGTTGGGGCATCAAAGAGATCTGACTCCAGTTCTCAGCGGGACCATCTCCCTCTCGAGTGTCTCTGGTCCTGATGCCCCAGTGAAACCTTGGAAGCCCTCACATCATCAATCCCATAGAAGGTCACACTCCCCTCAAGGCAGGGGGAACCTCCGGGCAGAGTCTCGGAGGTACTTCAACTTCCTTTCGGAGTCTGACTCTGATGGCTGAGCGATTGATGTGGAATCAGAGAGCTTGTCGGAGGGTAGGTCCCCTGAGCTCCTGTTGGCAGACGTCTCCTCCGGAGGACATGTTCTTCCAGGATTTCGTGAGGGATATAAACAAGGACATCTCATTTTCACTAAAGACAGAGGATGAGCCCAGGGCAGAGGAGTTGAAGAACCTCCAATATTTCTCAGCCCCTAAGGAAGCGGTGACTGTGCTGGTGCACCACATCCTACAGTGGCTAAAATTGAGAATGTGGGAAAAACTTCTCACTGCAGCAGGGGGCTGGACTTGGTGTACGGAGTTCAAAAAGCTCTTGGATTTGAGAAGCTGAAGAAGAAGAAGAAGCTGAATCAGATGTGTTCCGTTTATTTATTTATTTCATTTATTTATTTCAACTTCTTATATACCGCACTCTTTGACATCAGCGCGGTTTACAAATAACAGAAAGAAACCAGAACAACAGGCTGTTTGGTATTACATATAACAGGAGTATCAACTTGGATAACATGGGATAACTATTTACATGGAGTATATAATCTATTAGCTAGATAACAAGCTCAAACTATTTACATAGAATTAGTAGGGGTGCTTGGGACAAGAGGGATATTGTGGAATGTGCTAGGGTGAGGTTGTTATGTTACGGTTCATGTGGGGTAGTATTTGACGAAAAGGTGCAATTTAAGTGCCTTACCACTTCTTTACATAGTTGATTCTCCAATTCTTAGTTCAGTTTTGCCCCTATTGGTCTTCTCAGCCTCCTCAGTTTTCAGTAGCCTGTACCTTGGGAGTACCATATGTGTGGACCTCTTTCCTGCTTCTCTACTGAGAAGAGGTAGTTACTCACCTGTAGCAGGTATTCTCTATGGACAGCAGGAATAAGTCTGCATAACTTTCCCACCTCTCCAAGGAGTCTTATTCTGCTACAGCTTTGTTAACAGACTGGAGAAGATGATGTCGCGCCGGCAGGTGGGAAGACAGACTTGCAGGTGCGGTGGAGCCTTCCAAAAGCTTCCAATAGAAGCTGGGGAGTGTTCCTGCACAGGAGGCATCTTTCATATGTGAGGACTCATTTCTGCAGTTCATGGAGAATACCTGCTACAGGTCAGTAACTACCTTTTACACACAAAGAATAGCTGTTAAAACATTGCACAAGGATATAAACTTGGCACAAGGCAGCCAGACAACAACTGGATGCTTGCTTTTACCTGAGAATCATGCATGTAGGCGATCCAGGGGCAAACTTATGTACATGCAGACACTGACAACTGCCTCAAAGCAGGTCTGAACAGTAGTTCCCAAACCTGTCCTGGGGGCTGCTCAACCAGTCGGGTTTTGAGGATGTCCACAATGGGCCCAATATTCATTGGTGGCAGCTAGCACAAGTACAGCACCTAGCCATTGCTGCTGAAGAGTTAACCTGGGTATTCAATGCTGAGACCATATCCGGCCACCAGCATTGATATTCAGCTGCTGCCCGGTTAACTTCAGAGGCAAAGGTTAGGACAGCTTTTGCTGTGCCTAACTTGCTCCGCCAAGGGATATCCGGGCAGTGGCTGAATATCACTGCTGGCAGGTTATCCCTGGGTAACGTCCCTGGAACACATTCAGAACATACCAGTGCTAACCGTATAGCTTCAGGGCGTATAGCGATGGTTGTTGCTGTTAAGTGCCATCGAGTCTGTGTCGACTCAGTGACCCTCTGGCTAGTTGTCCTAAACTGTACTCGGTCTTCAGTCAGGTAGCTCATTGTTGACGGAGTGGCACCCATAGCTGCTGTAAATGTATCGATCCATCTCATTGCTGGCCTTCCCCTTTTGCGGTAACCTTCTACCTTGCTAAGCATGATATTTAATGATCTCTCTCTTTGCATTATGTGTCCAAAGTATGAAAGTCAAAAGTCTTGTTATCTGAGCTTCTAAAGAGAGCTTGGGTTTGATCTCCTCTAGTACTGACTGGTTTGTTCTTTGGATAGTCTATGGTATACACCAGAGTTCCCAACTCCAGTCCTGGAGGGCCAAACACCATCTAGGTTTTCAGGCTGTCCCTAATAAATATGCATGAGATTCATTTGCATGCACTGCCCACATTGTATTCAAATGTATCTCATGCATATTCATTAGGGACAGCCTGAAAACCTGAATGGTGTTTGGCCCTCCAGGACTGGAGTTGGGAACCTCTGGTATACACCGTATTCGTCGCCAGCACCATAATTCAGAGGCATCAGTTTTCTTCCTGTCTATCTTTTTCACTGTCCAATTTTCACATCCATATGATGTTATTGAAAAAAACATGGCTTGAATGAGTCGAAAATTTGTTTGGAGAGAGACATCTCTGCTCTTGAGAATCTTGCCTAGATCCTTCATAGCCATTCTGCCAAGAGCAATGCATCATCGGATTTTTTGACTGCTTGTTGTTTCTTAGTTGATCCAAGTAGGTTAAAGTTGTCCACTATTTCGATTTCTTCTCCATTAACGATGAACTTATTGATTTTTGCCAGTTGTCAGGATCTTTGTCTTCTTTACATTAAGGTGCAGGCCAATTTTAAGACTGTTCCTTGATCTTGAGAAGCAAATGTTTCAGATCGTCTTCACTTTCAGCCAGTAATGTGGTATCATCAGCATAGCGAAGATTGTTGATGAGTCTTCCACCAATCTTCACACCTTGATTGTCTTCATACAGTTCTGCTTCTCTGATAATTTTGTTCTGCATATAAATTAAAGAGTTAGGGGGAAAGTATGCATCCTTGTCATACACCTTTGCTGATTTTAAACCATTCTGTTTCTCCTTGATCCGTTCGAACTGTTGCTTCTTGAGCAATGCAAAGGTTGTGCAAGAGAATGATCAGGTGTTCCGTTATACCCTTGCTTCTCATGGTTATACCAGAGTTTCTCATGGTTTACACAGTCAAAAGCCATGCTGTAGTCAATAAAACACACATGGATATCCTTTTGGTATTCTTTAGTCTTTTCAAGAATCCATCTCACATCCACAATGACATCTCTCATTCCTCGCCTTTTCCTGAACCCTGCTTTCACTTCGGGCAGTTCTCGTTCCAGGTATGGCTGTAGTCTCTGCTGAATAATCTTAAGTAGAATCTTGCTGGCATGTGGGATCAGAGTGATTGTCCGATAATTTCCACAGTCCATGGGATCACCTCTCTTAAGTATTGGTATAAACACAGATCTTTTCCAGTCAGTTGGCCATGATGATGTCTTCCAAATTTCCTGAACATTAAACCCCCTGAAATCAATCTAACAACCCAAAAAACAAAAGATCTCAGAAAAAAACAAAACACCCCCTCAAACTAAAGCAATAGTGCAAAATACTTTTTTTGTCGGAATATGGCAACCAAGTACCGGGAATTCAGTCCAGGTACCGCTGTGGCAATTCCTTTTATTAAAGATATGGATAAAAATTTCAAAATCCAAAACTTAGCTTATATATAGTGCTGCTCTCCGCACTGCAATAATATGCCAGCAAAACACAGTTACGACGTGGCTCCACGTTTCGGGTGTAATCACAGATGTAAGAACCTTGAACACCCTGCTTCAGGCCCATCCAAACTGGCAAAAATTCAAAGCTTGAATGAAACAAACCCGGAGGTGTAACTCGCCAAATAGCCATCGGCGTCTGACGTCAGCGTTCAGGAACAGCTCAGGTCTGCCAATCACAAGACAGGAAAACCCCCAGAGACAGAGGGACCTGAGCTGTTCCTGAACGCTGACGTCAGACGCCGATGGCTATTTGGTGAGTTACACCTCCGGGTTTGTTTCATTCAAGCTTTGAATTTTTGCCAGTTTGGATGGGCCTGAAGCAGGGTGTTCAAGGTTCTTACATCTGTGATTACACCCGAAACATGGAGCCACGTAGTAACTGTGTTTTGCTGGCATATTATTGCAGTGCGGAGAGCAGCACTATATATAAGCTAAGTTTTGGATTTTGAAATTTTTATCCATATCTTTAATAAAAGGAATTGCCACAGCGGTACGTGGACTGAATTCCCGGTACTTGGTTGCCATATTCCGACAAAAAAAGTATTTTGCACTATTGCTTTAGTTTGAGGGGGTGTTTTGTTTTTTTCTGAGATCTTTTGTTTTTTGGGTTTCCAAATTTCCTGGCAGAGCCTCGTAAGCATGATAACAGCTTCATCTGTAAAACTTCAGTGGGAATACCATCAATGCCTGGTGCTTTGTTCTTTGATAAAGCTTTCATTGCTGCTTCAATTTCTTCTTTCATCACTAGTGGTTCCGGATCATAAGGTACAGCTTGAAATGGCTGTTGACCCACTTGATCTTTATCATATAATCGCTCTGTATATCATTCAACATGGATCCTTGAGCATCCTCTAACATTCCAATTTGAGGCTGGAATTTTTTCTTTAACTCTCGTAGCTTTAGGAAAGCCAATCTTGTTCTTCCTCTAATAGTTTCTGCTTGTATTTCCTTGCATGCGTTATTGTAATACTGCTCCTTGTCTTGCTGCATGTTGGAAATCTCTGGGTTCTGCGATTGCCTCTCTTTCTCCTCTAGCTTTAGGTTCTCTGCATTTCTGGGCAATTTTCAGAGCTGCTTCAGTCATCCATTTTGGCCGTTTTTGCTTCTTCACCTTTCGTAGAGTTTTCTCACTTTCTTCCAACACAGCCTTCTTGATGTCATCCCATAACTCTTCTGGAGCTTTGCCATTTGTATCTAAAGCAGAAAATCAATTCTGCAGGCAGTCTTTAAATTCCGGTGATATATTCTTAAGTTCATATTTTGCTACATTCATGAGTGGCTTGCTCTTTATCAACTTTAGCTTGAGTTTGCATATTAGTAGTTGGTGATATGTACCACAGTCAGCTCCAGCTTTTATCTTTGTTGATGTTATAGTATAGAGCTTTTCCATCGTTGACTTCCACAGATGTAGTCAATTTGATTTTTGTACAATCCATTGGATGAAGTCCATATGTACAGTTGCCATTTGTGTTGCTGGAAGAAGGTGTTTGAGATGAATAGATCGTTGGTCTTGCAGAAGTTTGTTAGTCTTTCTCCAGATTAATTTATGTTACCAAGTCCATATTTTCCAACCATTTTGCCGCCTTCTTTGTTTCCAGCTTTTGCGTTCCAGTCACCCATGACCATCAGGATATCCTGTTTGTATGTTCTGTCCAATTTCAGCTTGTATTTGTTTGTAGAACTCATCAACTTCATCCTCTTCTGCAGCTGTTGTTGGGGCATATACTTGAATTATAGTTGTGTTGATAGGCAATCCTCGTAGACGAATAGAGATTAAGCGTTCACTGATTGCATTTATTTCATTACAGCTCTTGCAAGTTTCTTCTCAATTATAAATGCAACACCATTTCTTCTTTGTCTTTCATTTCCAGCATAGTAGACCATGTGATCATATGAAGCAAAGTGCCTGATGCCAGTCCATTTCAGTTCGCTAACACCCAACTGATCTAGTTGTACACATTTCATTTCATTCTTGACCACCTCCAGCTTCCCTTGGTTCATGCTTCGTACATTCCATGTCCCAATATGTAAGACATCTTTACAGCTCCTAACTCTCATTTCATGCGCAGCTACATCAGCAGTCAGACGTCCCGAGGGCTTTGATCCATCCACATCATAAATGCTGGTTTTATTCTGAAAAGTCTTTAGCTTCTCTCCGGTAGCCAGTTGTGCCTTCAGACCTAGGGGTCTCATCTTCCAGCACTATAGTGCAATTTGTTTTGTTGTGACTATCCATTGGGTTTTCATGGCAAGACACGGAAGTAGATTTCCAGGCCTTTCTTCCACACAGTTTAATTCTAGTGTTGTTGCCGTTGTCACAGAAATGTGATCCGCTGCCGCCAACACCGTCTCATTCTGCTGCTGCCAGATGCCATTTAGAGGCTGTTACACAGTTTATGGGTTTGTAAAACATGTAACTGCTTTGGAATATCAGGTCCAATGAATATGCATATGAGAGATTTGCGTGCGCTGCCTCCATTTTATACAAATATCTCTCATATATATTCATTGTGGATATCCTGAAAACCCCGACTGGCAGAGAAGGCCTAGGACAGGTTCAGGAACCACTCGGGTAAGAGAATTTGTGCGCTACTGGGGGTAGTTTGGATCCTCATTTTATAAAGGTAACGCATCTTCTTATGTGCCTTTTATAAATGTCCCCAGGGAAAGTAGATGCACACATAAGTATGACTTCTCCAAGGCAGCTGTAATTGTGTGTGTATGTTCAGTGAGAATCGGCACACATGCACACGTCATGAAATACATACATAAGTACTAGTCCTATTCCTGCGCTGCCACCGGTAAAACCTGTGAATATATCATGTACAAGCAAAAGCTGTATTTCTGTACATCTACTTGACGCCCATGCATAACCTTAGGTACTGTTATAAGACAGAGTTTCCCAATCATGGCCCATAGACCCTCGGGATTTCATGAGACCACTACAGGGAGTCCACAGGATAAGAACAGAATAAAAAGAGAGAGCAGCTGGTGGGAATTGGTTGGAGGGACAAGATAGAGACTGCTGGATGCAGAAGGGGAAACAGAGATAGAGGGCTAGTGGGAACAGGTTTAATGCTGGGGAGCAAGAGTGGTGGGGATGAACTGGGGTAAACCTTTTTGGACGTTCCACACTGCATAGGTTGTCTCAGATATAGTGAACCACAAAGGTTGGAAGCTCTGTTACAAGAGTCTACTTGAGTGCATAAAATGCTGTTCTACATGTACAAATGCCTTATAAAAATCCCGCTCTTAGGATGTAGAGCAGCATTTTACGCACTCAAGTGTGTATAAAATTGCGCAGGGGTACAAGGAGATGCTGGAAAAACACAACACCTGCTCTCCTGCAATATAAATGTGGGCAGAGAATGGATGGAATATGGATGGGAATGGCACGCACACATGTATGGTGTAAAATGCACGCACGGTTACTCATCCCTCAGAGCTGTGGTAACGTTGCGCACAGTTTTCAGCGTGCTGTCTTATAAAGGCAATTGATGGGCTAGTGTGCCTTCCCCACCTAATTGCAACATTATAAAAGTATAACTGTGTTGGGGTACATTTATAAGGAGGATGTGTACTTTAAGTGGTAACATGTCCACCTACTCATGTACGTGCACTTGTGGCCACTTATAAAAGACTGACCAGCCCGTAAATTCATGCACTGTCATCATGGCGTATACTGTGTCAGTAAGGATATGATCTGGGCAGAAGACAGGCAGAGTTAGCAAGTGCACCTCTTGATTATAAAATACCTTGGACCCAATTCTTCATAGTGATTTAACTCGGTTGGCAGACCCGCGAGCCACGTTAATCATGGCGATGAGGATATTCGGCATCCCTTACAGCGCCGGTTAGCATTGGGGCATTCTGGGGGCAGAGCGGAGGTGGCGTCCTGGGATTACTGGGATGGCCTAACTTTCACTGCAGAAGCTAACCAGGGACTGCCCAGTAAGCTGCTGCGGCTGAACATGGCTGCTACCTGGTTAGCTGCCACACTATCTGTCTGATGTGGATATTCAGTTCTGGTAGCCAGATATGACCCCCAACATTGAATAGCCGGGTCTTAGGTTCAGCAGCGACAACTAGCCACTTTTTCTAGGGCTTGCAACTGTTGCTGAATATCATCCACCCTTAAGTTTTGCACATACTTGCGAATTTTACATGCTTTCATTTGCACCTGGTACTGGGTAGGTTTAAATGTATGTGCCTTAACAATCTCCACCACTCACACTAGTATGTATAAAATCGGGGAGTCATCTGAATGTCTTTATTTATTTTGAAGTGTTGTCAAGCCTCTGGGTTTTCTTGGCAAGTATGACTGGAAGTAGATTGCCAGGCCCTTTCTTCCAAGGAAATGGAGGGAAAGTGATGCCCAAAGTGCCAATAGGAATCAAACCCTGATCTCTTGGCTACGAGACTGTGTTGCTCTAACCAGTAGACTCCTCCTCAACTCATCTTTATAAGATAGGCTTAATGTAGGCCCCTTAGGATGCACTTTAACTAGCGCGCCCTTGCAAAATTACCGTCCAAAAGTGTAATTTTGCAACAAGCCCTGGTCACCTACGTTGTGCAGCAAGTATGTGCAACAGTTTTTATACCAGTACATGCATTTACAGCGGTTTAGGATGCACAAGTTGTTCTGAATTTACGCCCATACTTTTCAGATCAAAATGTCTATGCACAAGTCCAAACTCTGCCCTCTGTAACACTTCTGCTCCCTGGGGAATATTTACGAAGGTCCACACCAGTAATGCTTGCATGGACTGTGTTACCAGCGTGGGGGCCCATGCTATCTTCAGGGGACATCTTTGTCCATCCCCCTGTAGTCTGTGCAGACCGAAGACACCGCACTGCAAAAGCCAGCACATGGGTGCATATAATGCCACCCATGCTAAGGTTAGCACAAGCTTTTAACACCCACGTTAGCTGCATTTTGCTGTCCATGCCCAATCCCCACTCCATCCCTTAAAAACTGGGTAGCGTGAGATTTTTGGTAATAGGTGCCATGCTACTTTTTAGTGTGGTGTCCAAACCATGTGCTAATAGGGAGGAGTGGCCTAGTGGTTGGGGCAAGGTACTACAGGCCGGAAGGTCGGTGGTTCAAATCCCACTAGAGGACAGCAACCTTGGGCCGGAAGGACTGGGGTTTCTAGTCCCACAGGTGCTCCTTGTGGTCTTGGGCAAGCCACTTAACCCTCCATTGCCCATGTTCCCTGTAAGTATTTTTTATTTATTTTATTTATTTAGACAGTTTTGTATACCGCCTTATCCTTCAATCTCAATCAAAGCGGTCACAACACAATTGGGGGATACATTTAACACGCGGGGATATGAGACACATTCACTAATACTTACAGGGAACATGGGCAATGGAGGGTTAAGTGGCTTGTGTCTCATATCCCCTCATGTTAAATGTATCCCCCCAACCGCTTTGACCCGGTGAAAAGCGGGATATAAATGCAGCTAAATAAATAAAATAAATAAATAAACCCTATGCCGCCGGGTAGTGCACATTAATAAACATGTCCTGATATCGTATTATGTGCCATGCATGGAGTTGTTGTGGTTTTATAACCAGCTGTTTCCATACACAAACATCCTGTTCTATGTGCGTTAGTGACTTTCTAAAAAATTGCTGTCTATGCTTTGCGTGCTGTGAGTCAGAAAGGCAGAATATAATTGATATTTTGGGTAGTGTGTGAATGTGAGGAGGTGAGGTGGGGGTTGGGATAGAAGGGGAGAGGGATTGTCAAAGGTTTAGGGATTAAAGTTGGTAGAGGGGGGTATATATATTGTATTCCACTCTGTACTGCTGAAACGCTGAAAGAGACAGAAACTAAATTCAAATAGATATAATAATTTACATGAAAATGGCAAAGTTTTGTGGTTAGATGTGAGGAGGGAGGGTGCTGGGTGTGAACTCAGTAGGAGACCTTTGTGTTCATCTACCCAAGATGACAAAATCTGTCTTGGACAAGGTGCGATAGCCCACAAGCAGTCAGTTTTGTAACTGAGCAGATAGGGGTGGGGAGGGGGTTGGTCTTTTTCAGACGTCATGTACTATGTAACTGCAGTTTGTATAAATTTAGCAAATAACAGAATTGTGAATGTGATACAAAGGAGGTTTGTCTTTCAGTACACAGCCATGGACAAACGGACAAGACAAAACAATTTCTGCCTTCTGTCACGCTCTGTTGTTGGTGCGGGATTAATTTCCTGAAATGCCCTGTCCTTGGACACCCTAGATTTCCACTGCCATCCAAATATTGAGTCCCCTCTCCAGAGGCACAGCTGTAGATAAAGAGATACCTTGCCGCCTCTGTGCACTGAATAAATGCCTCGTAACGTTTTTATGTGATTTAAAATGTAAAGATGTTCTATTATATGCTGGGAGCATCGTTGATCCTAGTGCTTCATTTCTGTGTTGCCATGTGATGGATTAGAAGCCAAAATAGGAGTTGTAGGGTTCATGGTCCAGCAGGTGGTGATGTGGACCGGTGGGGATGACGCAGTCTGCTGGAAGGACTGACCAGACCCCTCTGCGGACAGGGAACTCCTCTCTGGATGTGACAGATTTGATTCTATAAGTGGGGTGTCATTACTTTACTCTCAAGCAGGCTGAAAGCTGATGGAATGAGTTCAGACCATTCCAGGTATCACGGACAGATGAAATTACTTTCTAAGTCAATACTGTGCAGGCAGAGACGCTGTGGGGGAGATATGATAAAAGTCAATAAAATAATGAATGGAGTGGGACGCGTAAACGCAGATCTGCTGTTTACTCCTTCAAGAAGTAGAAAGACTAGGGGACATGCAATGAAGACACAATGTAGCACATTTAAGACTATTTGTAGAAAATAATTTTTTTTCACTCAATGCATATTAAACTTAGGAATTCATTAACGGAGGATGTAATAAAAGTTGTTAGTGCAGCTGGTTTAAAATATGTTTGGACAAGTTCCTGGAGGAAAAGTCCATTAATCATTATTTAAAGAGGATGGGGCAAATCCACTGTTTACCCCTGGGATAAGCAGCATGGAATCTGTGTACCTTTTGGAACCTGGCAGGTACTTGTGACCTGGACTGGCTATTGTTGGAAGCAGGATACTGGGCTTTATGGACCTTGCTCTGATCCAGTATGTCATTTCTTATGTTCTGATATTACTAACTTTCACTCTCCTTTCTGGATAAACCAAACCATTCAAATTACAGCCTCACAAGCACTTCAAAGGCCACTATAGCTGTCTCTTCTGTTTACATGAACTGGCTAGTAGCGAATCCCAGAAGGGTTTTGGATTCCAGTTTGAGCTGCCTGACTCTCCCAGAATCCCAACAGTGAGGAAGTTAGTTACTCACAGTTACCAGATGAGGAAAGGGGGAACTCTTTAAAGTTCTGCTAGGGACAAACAGTTGGCCGGTGGATTGGAAACTTCCATGAAGGAACCAGGAGCTTGCATGCGAGACTGACTCTGCAGCTGAAACAACTAGATCAGCGGTTCTCAACCTGTGGGTCGCGACCCCCATGGGGGTCGACACAGGATTCAGCGGGGGGTCGCCTCACTCCGCTGTTTAAAAAAAAAAAAAAAAAGCGCACAAGTTGCTGCTGCTGCCGAGTCCGCTTCTCAGCAGCGGCAAACCCACAGACTCCAATCTTCTGCAGCTGCAGCTCCCCTGCCTTTTAGGGAACCGCGGCTGTGCCTGTGAGTGAAGCCGTTGCGGAGCCTTTCTGTATCTCGATGGGCTCCGTGCCGCATTGTCCCGCCTCCAAAGGAAGTTTCATGCTGCACGGAGCACGTCGAGAGACAGAAAGGCTCCGCAACGGCTTCACTCACAGCAGGCACAGCCACGGTTCCCTAAGAGGTAGAGAGCCGCGGCTGCAGAACAGGGCAGTAGCAGGCCGACAGGGAGAGGGGAGAAGGGGACAGGGAACCTGCAACGGGGCTGACATGAGGGAGGGAGGGGGCTGACATGGAGGGATGGATGGAAGGAGGGAGGGGGCTCACAAGGAGGGAGGTAGGGAGGGGGGAGGGCTGACATGGAGGGAGGGAGGGGGCTGACATGGAGGGAAGGATGGAGGGAGGGAGGGGGGCTGACATGGAGGGATGGATGGAGGGAGGGAGGGATGGGGCTGACGTGGAGGGAGGAAGGGTTGACATGGACAGAGGGGGGGCTGACATGGATGGAGAGATGGAGGGAGGGAGGCTGACATGGACAAAGGGAAGAGACAGGGGAACAAACTGGACAGACGGGGATAAATGCTGGACAGAGGGGAGAGACAGTGCGGGTTAGGATTATAATGGGCAGATGGGGGGGCTAGGACTGGTAATGGGTTAATTAGGGAAGGCTAGGACTGGGAATGGGCTGATGGGGGGGGGGGTAGGATTGGTAATGGGCTGATGGGGGGAGCCTAGTACTGGTAATGGGGTTGAGGAGGGGCTAGACCACAGAAAGAGAGCTAAGACAGGAAAGCAGAAGCCTCAGATCGCGACCAGCATGATTAGAGAATAAATTGGTCAGACAACAAAGGAAGAAAAAATAATTTTATTTCATATTAGTGATTTGACTACAAAATCATCATAATTTTGAAATGAAGTATTGTTACTTGTGATTTAAATAAATACATTTTATAAATAAAAACATATTGCAAAGGCCTATAATATATTAATAATTCAACAAATGATTACAGCGACAATGCATTAACGATAAAGGAAGAGAGACGCATTTGATTTTATCATTGGGGGTCACCACAAGTTGACCAATGGTAAAAGGGGTCACGGTACAAAAAAGGTTGAGAACCACTGCCCTAGAGGGTTTTTTTTATATACAGTAATCACATGCAAGGTCTCGGAACCACGTTTTTAGGGACTTCCAGCACACACAGCTCTTCAACGCCCAATAACCTCCCATCACTATGTAGGAATGCAAGGCCATTTCCTCTTTCCTCCACCAAAAAATATGAAATGAAGCACCTGGTACTTCTTTCTATCTTTGGGTTGCCAACTGGTTCCAGATGTGCCCGACAGGCTGGATTCTGTCCTACGTTTACCCCACTGCATGCAGGGACATGTAGTCTCACTTTTCTTATGGCGTGTAATGGAGAAATCGGAACTACATGTCCCTGTATGCAATGGGGTAAACCCAGGCCTGGATCCACGCTGTCGGGTGCATCTGGAGTCAGTTGGCAACGCTAATCTATTTGTGGCACAGGGACTGCATTTAGATCACTTTGTGAGCTGTACCTCAATTTTTTAATTTTAAACTTCAAGGCAAATATGTGTTAAATGTTTGTGCAACGATGGTGGGAGGAGCACCTGATGCCCCACTTAACAGCCCATTCGCAGACAGTCCCATGTCATGTGCCGGGGGGCTGCAGTCTGTGGCCTTTGGATAGCTCATATTAGGGGTGGGAGTGATGCGCGAGTGTGATTTGTGCTTGGGAAAGGGGAGCTGCTGCTCAATAGGTTTTTGGCGCAGGAAGAACCCTTCCGGGCAAGCCTGTGACTTTGAGGGCTTGGCCAGCTGGAAGCTCCTCCATTCCCCACAACGATGGCTACTGCAAAGTCCAGTTAAGCTTTGAAAATAAAATGTCCGACACGTTGCCAGTCATTCTGAGGAAGATGGTTAGCTTCCGTCAGTCTTTTCCTGGGATATCGGCAGCCATGAGGCTTTTCTCCTCTCAGCCTGATTTGAGTGATTCACTTTTAGCTCTCTGATTTGTGCATGATTAAAACCTTTTTGATAGTGCAAAGCTGCTTTCTCCCCTTCAGATATAGTGTTCGAGCCCCTTGGAGTATGATTCCAACCCAATATTAATTTGAGCCCGGAATGAAGGTTCTTTTAGGGAAGTTCATTAAATATATAAACAAATAATAATGTGTTATGGAGTCTTTATGGCTAGAAATTCCATGCCCTAAGATATCCTGATAGCGGGTTGAATATTGCCACTCTCTAGATAATTTCTGGGGCTGCCTACACTCCTGGATAGTTCCAGGGCAGTCAGTATGACTCAGTGCTGCTGAAAATCAGTGAATAGACCAGGCCAAAAGCACTTACCTGGGTAAGCAGGTGCTTCCGAAATCAGGCCCATTATATTTTGGTTTTTTTTATTAGAGTTGTCTAGGGCTTATAGGCAAGTAAAATAAAATATCTATCTAAATACATAAAATATCCCCCACCTCCATAGCACCGATGTTTATCCCCTCGTGACCTCGCTAGTCTTTTGCATTGATCTCTTCTACTTCCTCATAAGACATTCCCAGCTCCCGACTTCTGCTTCCTCTTCCCCCACGTTGCTTTTAGCTGAGCAGGTGGGTCCCCAGTTCTGGGATCGCTGCTTCTGGCGGGTCTGCCTGTTTCAGCCCCTCCGCTCCTTTTCTCTCCCCGTACCGCCTGTTGAAGCAAGGGTACAGGAGAGGAGGGGGTGATGCTGGAGCCGTCCTTGCAGAGAAGAGAACAATTTCTGTATTCCCTTTTCCAGCCCTTTTTTCCCCGTTTCCTGCAGAACACTGGGGGGAAGGGGCTGGAACAGCTGTTTTCAGTGGTCTGAGACTTGGGGTGCTGGCCAGTCCTTTCAGGATATGAGTCTTGCGTATTCATAGCTAGCGACACCCATGGTGACCAGACATCTATCTGAGGCTGGGACCAGGGGCTTATTAACTTGCTGCTGTCCATGTCAGCCTAGTTAATGGAGCCTTTCTAAAAGACCAGTTTCATGCTGTATCCTGGATACCAGCCCTGCAACTGACAGACGTGCCGAGCACTGTGAGGTCTGGTGCTCTTTGTATTACTGTTTCAACGGAGAGGGAGAGCTACCCCTAAATGACCTTATAAATTAGCACATGACGACCTCACGTCAGTAGAGTTTCAAGCTTTTGGTATTGTAGTGCTGTCCTAGAGAAGCGAGCGAGATTGCATTATGTACCGTGGACACATTATCTTCCTGTCTCTGCTTGGGGTCAGTCCCTGGGACCTGCGGCTGGCACTGCTCCAAGGTTGCCTCTGCCCACCCAGTTCAGGGATGACTGGAATTGCAGGCAGATGAGTCCTCTGCCCCATCCCTGTTATCGTTAATTAAACATGAAATTTGAATGGTACCTGTGGCTTAGCCGGAACTGCTGAACCTTGGCTGGCAGTGATGGACGTTTTCCAGTTGTACTGAGAAAACAGGAAGTGCCCTGGTGAATATTGCGGCTCTAGGCTCTGTCCTGCCTGTGATCTGATAACCACCATTACCTAGTCTTACACAAATCATTTATATTAATATTTTAGCGCTGCAGTGAAACAGGAAATCAATGAATGGGTTTGAGTGCTCATTGATGGACCTCAGACGAAAGAGAGTTTTATTTGGGGTTTTTAAATGCCTAAAGCAGCAGTGTGCATTTTGCCTTCAACTCAAAGTGCTGTACTAAGAGGGAAGAGCCACTAGGTTTAATTGCCCTAAAATGATCTTGTTCCAGAAAAAATGAATAGAATTATCAAGCCAGAAAGCAATTTATTTTTTTTTCTCAGTTAAAACTAGTCTTCATGAGGATCTGAGAGAAAGTTACATTTTGTGGAAAGACGTTCAGTAATAATAAAGGCTGCAGAAGTTGACTCAGCCTGGGAATGAATAGACTAGGCGGGTAGGCAAGCCATGGCCATCTTAAGAAGGGGCCAATAGCATGGTCAGCTTGTAAAGAGCGTGATTTAACACTGGTTCATTTGCCTATCAGAAAGCAGAGCAGGTGGAATGGATGTGAACGGTTCCAAATTCGGAAATAGATTACTTTTAGGCTGGAAGGCAGGCCTCTCATATTAGGGCTTACATTTAAATAGTGAGTGAAACAAGCCTCCATCAAAACCAGGACAACGTTTCAATGAGCCCCAGTGTGTGGCCTGCATCCCATCTATCAGTGTTTCATGCTTTCATACAACCAAATGGTTTAAATGAATTTGCAATGGTTTAGCCTTTATTCTCACACCATTCCTGGAAGGATATCAGGTTTTCTAAATCTCCTACCGTTTTGAATCTAGGTAAACCGGAACAGTGCCGCACTAGTCTTTTTAGCATCTTTTTAGTTTGTGGTCCGTTATTCCATTCGTGCTTTGAGGGAAACATTTTCTAAAGCTCATTCCCCATGTAAAACCTGATTTGCACTCGGAAAAGGGATTTTCTAGAACTGTGCTCACAGAAAGTGTTTGCTATTTTTACACGATCTGTGCATAGGTGCTCTTGATGATGGAGTTAGGGCAGAACAGAGGTGGAGTTGCAGTGCGCGTGTGCATTCAAGGTATTGGTAATTTAGGAAAACCTTAAGCCTTATACCTCCCTGGGCTATCAAAATCTATGGTTTAGTTTTGAATGGCATGCTCTTTGTCACCCCCCCCTGCCCAAAGAAGTTGCCACCCCAGGTGACTGCCTAGTTTGCCTAATGGTTTGGTCGGCCCTGCATGTGTGCAGGCATAAATTTGCACGTTTTCAGGGCCAGTGTACATTTATGTGTTGGCATTTCTTCACTCTTGGGGCTGGATAAGGGGATTTACTTTGGTGTCTGTTTTATCTTACTGGATTTCTTGCTTAGGCGTCCTCTTCTGAAATTACCCCCTTATTGTACCATCATGATGTCAGTTTTCACTCGACCCCCCCCCCCCCCCATCTGCAAAGTCCACAGGTAATTTCTAACCATGAACTTCGCACATGTGTATAGGCTTCATCTAGAAGGAAGGGGCCCTCGGTGCTAGGGGAGTTTAGGCCTCCTCTGAAATGAAGAGCATTCTAATTGAGTTTTAGTGCGTGCTAGGGAGAAGCCGGCAGTCTTGGTACATGTGGGTACCACTGACATCGGAAAGTGGAGGAGGGAGGTTCTGGAAGCCAAATTTAGGCATTTAAGTAGAAAGCTGAAATGCAAGACCTCCAGGATAGCATTTTCAGAAATGCTTCCTGTTCCACGCACAGGTCCCTAAAGGCAGGCAGAGCTCCAGAATCTCAATCTGTGGATGAGATGGTGGTGTAGGGAGGCAGGGCCGGCCCATCTATTTGGCGGGCTAGGTGGCCAGCTTTGGGCGGCATGGTGGCTTTGTGCTGCCACTTTGATGCTCATGGCGAGCCATGCACTTGGACGCCTGTGACTCAAAAGCCATGCTCTGCCACTTTTGACCCCCCCTTCAAGGCAGCTTCCTGTCGAAGAGGGCAGCAGGCCATGAGTGTGCACCAAAGTGGCAGCACAAAGCCGCTGCTTTTAAATGTTTGCTGCCACCCAGACCTCCACCCTCCTTACTGCCATTCCGTCTAATGGGGGGGGGGGGGTGGTTGGCGGAAGAGCATGGCAGCACGGTGGGATGGCAGAAACCCTTGGGCCAGCCCTACAGGGAGGAAGGATTTAGATTTGTTAGGACATGGACTACATTCTGGGAAAGGGAGAGCCTATTCTGAAAAGATGGGCTCTGCCTTTTAAGTGGAACTAGGCTGCTGCCACTAATATTTAAAAAAGAGAGAGAACATTTTTTATACTGGAACCTGGGGGAAAGCAGACAGTCACTCAGGAGCACATGGTTTGGATTAAGGTATCCAAGGATACTAGCAAGATAGGGAAGTTAGGGCATTCTGATAGAGTGATTGCAATAAAGGCTAAATTTACCCAGGTGCCTTTAAAATAAAGATCAGAAAGAGGTGAAACATAGAAACATGACAACAGAAAAATACCACATGGCCTATCTAGTCTGCCCTTCCATATCAACCACTACAACAGTCCCCCCTTTTCCTTTAGAGATCCTGTGTTTGTCCCATGCTTTTTTGAATTCAGATACTGCCCTCATCTCTACCACCTCCAATGGGAGACTATTCCACGGATACACCACTCTTTTCGTAAAGAAATATTTCCACATATCACTCCTGAATTTATCCCCTTTCACCCTCAAGATTGCAAATTATCCCTCCCAACTGCTAAGCAGGTTATAAATTCAAACAAAAAACCTTGAACTACCTCTGTACAAATGCTAGAAACCTAAAAAATATGATGTGCAAGTTAGAATATATAGTACTGAATGAAGAAGGAGATACTGTATCATAGGTATCTTAGAGAACTGGTAGGAGGAGGATAACCAGTGGGACACTGATACCAGGGTACTAGTTATATCGTATTGATAGGGTGGATCAAATTGGTGGAGGAGTGGCAATGAGTCCGAGTAAACTTTCTACAGAAAATAAGAAGTGCTGTAGAATCTTTATGGATAAAAACTCCACGTGTGAAGGGGAAGAGAACAGTGGTCACAATAGGAGACAGATGATGACATGCTAACAGAAATTAGGAAAGCTGTCAGATTTGTCAACAAAATAATGGATGATTTTAAATACCCCAGTATTGATAAGATGACTGCTAGGGAGGTAAAGTTCCTAGATGACATAGATCACTGCTTCATGGAACAGTTGTTCTCCTGGAACAAGCAGGAAGTCAGTCCTCACATATGTGTGACGTCGGCACTGATGGAGCCCACGCGGAGCATTTCCTCACCTTTCAAAGAAAGCCTTTGGGAATGCCACCACGCATGCATGGTCCCCTTCCCGCCCAAGGGTGCCATCTTACTCGGTCTCCCTTTTTCCATGGAGCCCTTCAGACATGCGTGTCGTCCCCAGAAAAACTTTTTCAAATTCTGTTTTTGCCTTTCTGGTCTTCTCCGGTCCTCTTCCCACTATCCCAAGCTCCACTGCTTAGGCTCTCAGTCTCTGGATTCTTTTTTGCCCTTCTTTTACTCACCATGCTTTTGCGCCCTTTTTAACCGCTGCCCACGTCGAGGATCTTCAATCTTGCCGGGGTCCTTTTTGCCCCGATGGCCTCTGGTTTCAAAAAATGTAATAGGTGTTCTAAGAACATGTCACTTACGGACACCCATGGCTGTTGTCTCAGGTGCCTGGGAGCTGACCATGATCTGGAGCAATGCTCCCTCTGCAAGAATATGTCCTCCAAGGCCATCCAGAGTCGTAAACAGAAGCTGGATGATCTCTTCCGTAAGGCAGCCCCGGTATTCCCGGTAGCCTCCCGCTCCACGGTCCTGCAACTCTTGGGAGTCCCCTAAGGCTCCTCCTCAGGCACGGCAGCACTCCAACCAAGGGTCGCTTGAGCATGAGCGGAAGAAGATGAAGAAAGCAGCTGCGAGGACACTGTCGGGGGCACCAGACAAGTGTGAGTGGTCACATGCCCGGGGTCTCAGCACCCCTTGGTAGATCCCAGAGTTAGAGAGGGAGCGGCCCAGAAAGGTACCTCGAACCGATACGGAGGCCTCCGGTGACTGTGCCTGGTCTTCCGAGGGTCGTCCTGGTGAGGACCCTCTCTCCTCCTCTATACCTGATCCAGTCACCCCAGCATCGATGTCGCAGGGCCCCATTCCCGAGTGGGAGGCCTGGATGCTGGCCTTGGAATGCAGCGTTTCTGTGTTCCTCGCTGCTCAGTAGGTACTGGTGCCAGGCTCCCGGCATGTGCCTTGAGACCACAGGGACCTCAACCTCGAGGACTCCCTGGGCCATCACAGAGACCCCCGAGAGCCAGAGGCCTTGTGAGGGCAAGGGTCTCGATCTCCGTCCTGGTCCTCAGGCGCGAGATCTTTGCGAGCAAACACCTCTGGCTCCAGGAGGGTTTTGGACTCGGGAGCCTGGCGTGGGTCACCGACCCTTCTCAGTTTGCCCGACCCAGAGTCCTCCACGGACTACTCAGACTGGGAATCTGACAGGGACACCTCCCCAGAAACACAGTCCCACCAGGAGCTTCCCTTGGATCCCTCTCTGCCAGCCCAGAGGCGGTGGTCCCCTCCCGAGGACATCTCCTTCTTGGAGTTTGTCCAGAATATGGTTCAGGCCCTGGCACTCACCACCAAGTCGGAGGAAGAGCCCTGCGCAGAGGAGCTCGATATCCTTCAATATGAGGCTCCCCCGAAGGAGACCCTCACGGTCCCAGTTCTTTCTATCCTCAACCGGCGCCTCCTTCACATTTGGGAGTCCCCGGCTTCCGTCCCTATTGTTAGCAAGTGCCTGGACGCTATGTACAAAGTCCAGCGGGGACCGGGGTTTCGAAAAGCCCAGCTTCCCCACACCCCGATGGTGGTCGAATTGGCCATGCGGAAACAGAAGAGCCCGAAGACTCATTCTTTGGTCCCACCAGACAGAGTCTCGTACCCTCGATGCCCTTGGGCGCAAGGCTTACCAGGGCTCCATGCTGGCATGCCACA
Source organism: Ichthyophis bannanicus (assembly GCA_033557465.1). Classification (NCBI taxonomy): domain Eukaryota; kingdom Metazoa; phylum Chordata; class Amphibia; order Gymnophiona; family Ichthyophiidae; genus Ichthyophis; species Ichthyophis bannanicus. The sequence continues at coordinate 918,982,270 of CM066035.1, read as the reverse complement.
TTCAGGTTTACCAATTGTACATTGGGATATTCCTCTCTGACCTCGCTAAGGAGCTTGGAGGCTTTGCGGCGGGTCTCAACAGAGATCACCTCTGCCGTTTCCAGGCCCTCTCGAAGTCCATCAGAGAGTGTTCTAAGTACCTCTCATGGGCAGCATACGACAGCTTTGAGTTCTCCGCCCGGGTGGCAGTTGCTGGCATCTGAGCCTACCGACAGGCCTGGCGCCAATCCTCAGACCTGGAACAGTGGGTCCAGGAGAAACTGCTAAATGTCCCTTGCCTTGGGGAGCAACTGTTTGGCAAGCCCATGGAGGACAAGGCTGCAGAGATTGAGACGGAGTACGTAACCATACTTGCTTCTCCTGAAAGACCTCCTCCCTCCCCAAGAAGAAACAGCAGGACAATAAGCCTTTTCAATCGGAAGGGGCTCCCTTATAGGGGTTACCCATCCTACCCGCTGGCCAGGGCGGCCAGGGAAAAGGCGCGGCCCATGGCCCTCACAAGCCAAAGGGTCCCAAGACCCAACCACTGGCGCTGGCTCAGCCAGCCTCGGGGTTTTGATGCCATTGGCATAGCCTCTCGTTCGCTGGCAAATCAGCTGCTGGTCGGGGGGTGTCTGGTCCACTTTGCCCTTAGGTGGGAATCCATCACTACCATCGCCTGGGTTCTACAGGTCGTATGGGAAGGCTGTCTCCTCAATCTGGACCAGTTCCTCTCTCAGTACTTTCCTGGGGAGCTGCGGCAGCTTCCTCTGCACCAGGCCTCCTGACTCAGGAGCTAGTAGGCCTCCTCGAGGATGGGGCGGTGGAACCAGTCCCACCGCACCTCAGAGAACGGGGGTTTTATTCCCAATAATTCCTTGTTTCGAGGAGAACAGGGGGTCTCTGAACCATCCTTGACCTGTGGAACCTAAACAAGTTCCTGGTGCGGGAGAAGTTCAAGATGCTCTCCCTTGGAACTGCTGCCCTCCCTCCAGCTGGGCGATCGGCTATGCTCTTTTTGGACCTAAAGGATGCTTATATTCACATCCTTGTCCATTCCATGCACAGAAGGTACCTTCGCTTTATGTTAGAGGGAAACCACTACCAGTACAGGGTGCTCCCCTTCGGCCTCGCGTTTGCCCTGCGGCTCCACAAAATGTCTGGCAGTGGAAGTGGCCCACCTCTGGTTGCAGGGCACCTTCATCTATCCTTATTTAGACGACTGGCTCGTGACAGGGGACACGGCCTCCAAGGTTTGTCGGGCCACAGACCGCACCATTCACCTTCTGAAGCACCTGGTATTCGAGGTCAAAATCCCACCTCTCTCTGGTGCAGTCCCTAAGAGTTCATCGGGGCCCGCTTGGGCATTCTACGGGCCATGGCCTTCCTTCCCTAGGACAGGGCAGACTGCCTTATGTCCCTGGTGTCCGACGTGCAACACTGCAGCATGGTCTCGGCTTGGTCGCTGCTTTGCCTTCTCGGCCACATGGCTTCCACGATCCATGTCGTAGCCAACGCCTGCCTCAACATACGGGCAGCACTATGGTGCCTCCCACACAGTGGACCCAGGCGACAGGCCATCTTCGAGACCCGTCTCGGTCACTCCCTGCCTGACAGAGTCCCATACCTGGTGGTGGGATGCATGGAACCTGCTCTGAGGCATTTCCTTCCAGACCCCGATGCATCAGGTGGTCTTGACAACGGATGCCTCCCTGTTGGGCTGGGGGGCCCACTGCGAAGAACTGCACTTGCAGGGGACTTGGTCCCCCGAGGAGGTTTGGCAGCAGATCAATCTGCTGGAGCTCCGAGCGTCCTCCTCATGCTCAGGGCCTTCCAGCACCACCTGCAGCATCAAGCGGTCCTTGTCCAGATGGACAACCAGGTCACAATGTTTTAGTGAAAAAACAAGGGGGCACTGGCTGTTACAGCCTCTCCCTGGAGGCAATGACTCTGTGCTCTCTTGCAGTGAGCCTGGGCATCACCTCTGAGCCACCTATCTCCTGGGCCAGGACAATGCCTTGGCGGACTGGTTAAGCAGGGTCCTCCAGCCACATGAGTGGTGCCTGTGTCCCTAGATGGCGTAGCTGCTCTTCCAATATTGGGGGACTCCAGACAGCCCTGCGAACTTGCAGCTCCCCCGGTTCTGTGGCCCCCTCCGTCACCTGGGCAGTGGCGCTGGATGCCTTCCTCCTGTCATGGACCACCAGCTTGCTGTATGCCTTCCCCCTCCATGCTGCTCATTGCTCAGACCCTTCTCAAGGTCCAGCGGGACAGGACCTCAGTGATCCTTGTGGCCCTGGCAACTGTGATTCCCTCTGTTACTCTGCCTCTCGACGTAGCCCCCAGTTCCTCTAGAGAACTTGCCAGGGCTGCTGACGCAGGAGGGGGGTCTGCTCTTTCACCCCAATTTAAGGTCTCCCTCACAGCTTGGCGACTGAGTGGGTCGCCCTAGCCTCCTACCATCTCCCTATGGAGATCGAGGACATTCTTCTGGCCTCACAGAAGGATACGACCAGGTGGCTGTACGCCTTCAAGTGGCACTGGTGTGGTGCTCGCAGGTCCAAGTGGATCCATTTTCCTGCCCCACCCGATTGATCCTGCAGTACCTTCTTCACCTCTCACAGGCTGGGCTGAAGTCGAACTCGATCAGGGTTCACCTGAGTGCTATCTCAGCGAACCACCACCCCATTGAGGGGAAACCCCTTTTGGGGCAACTGCTGGTCTCATGTGGGGCTTGCTCCTTTCCAGGCTCCCCGCCCACCCTCTGCCTGTAGAATGGGACCTCAATGCGGTGCTCATGCAACTCACCAAGCCGCTTTTTGACCCCATGGCTATTTGCTCGCTGCGGCACCTGTCATGGAAGGTGGCCTTCCTGGTGACTCTCATCTCTGCCCGGAGGCCCCATACATGAGGTTCTACAGGAACAGGGTGGTCCTGTGTACTTACCCCAAGTTCCTCCCGAAGGTTGTCTTGGATTTCCATCTCAAACAAGAGATAGTCCTGCTCACCTTCTTCCTGAAGCCTCACGCCGACTGGGTGTTGGCGATTCTCCACACGCTGGACTGCAAGAGGGATGTCTCCTTCTACTTGTAGCGGACTTGGGATCACCGTAGATCTGGGCAGCTGTTTGTCTCCTACATCCCCAGCCACCTGGGGCTGGCGGTCACCAAGCGAACCTTGTCCATCTGGGTGGTGGACTGTATCACCTTTGCCCAGGCCCAGGCCGTCTTTCCCTGGATCACCGAGTCACGGCGCACAATGTCCGAGTAATGGTGACATCGGTCACTAGCCTGCACTTGGTGCTGCTGGCAGACATCTGCCGGGCTGCCACCTGGTCTTCCGCGCATACCTTTGTAATACATTACTGTCTGGAGAGGGAGACCCATCGGGACAGTGTCTTCAACCAGGCCCTACTCTGTAAGCTGTTTGGAGTTTAAGCAACTTCTGCCCTCCAACCCTTCTTGTTTTGGCTACCGGGTGCGTGGCCACCCAAGGACTCTGCTGTCTTCTTTTTTACTGGCGACTGCTCATGGCTCTGTCATGATTTTTCCTACAGGTCCTTGGTAGCCTGTAGCTAGGGCGTCCCATATTTGAGGACTGACTTCCAGCTTGTTCCTAGAGAAAGCTTAGTCACTCACCTGTACAGGTGTTCTCCAGGGACATCAGGAATCAGTCCTCACAACCCTCCCTCACCCCCTTGGCGTTGCTGTCCATTTTTGTCATTTTTTTGGTAGGGCTCTAGCTATGGCACCTGATTGAGTAAGATGGCACCCTTGGGTGGGAAGGGGACAATGCATGTGTGGTGGCATTCCCAAAGGCGTGGGCTCTGTCGGTGCCAACGTCACCCATATGTGAGGACTGTTTCCTGCTGTCCCTGGAGAACACCTGTTACAGGTGAGTAACTACGCTGTCCAGGAACTGACAAGGAGAAGCTATTTTAGACATAGTTGTTAGAGGAATACAGGATTTGGTGCAAGACGTAACTTCTTGGACCACTTGGCAATAGTTATCATAACATGATCAAATTTGATGTGCTTGAGGGAGGATATCTCCTGCATTAGCATTTAACTTCAAAGGGAAGACTAGGGAAAATGGTTAAAAAAGAACTAAAAGGAGCAGCTACAAAGTTTAAGAGTTTATATCAAACTTGGACATTTGTTTAAAAATACCATCTTGGAAGCTCAGACCAAATGTATTCCACATATTAAAAAAGGTACGGTGAGGTGAGAGGTTTTTGGAGCTAAAAGAACATCTTTCAAAACATGGAAAAAGGATAAGAACATAAGATATGCCATACTGAGTCAGACTAAGAGTCCATCAAACCCAGTATCCTGTTTTCCAGTGGTGACCAATCCGGATCACAAGTGCCTGTCAGGTTACCAAAAGGTAGAAAGATCCCATGCTGCTAGATCCAAGGATAAGCAGTGAAGTTCCCCAGATTCAAATGAAGAGAAAAAAACCCCATAAACACTGGTTAGATTCAAAACGCTGATAAGGAAAACAAAAAATTTGTAAAGAAGCTTGCCATAGAGGGAAAATTCATAATATAAACTTTTTCAGGTACATTTTGAAGCAAGGAGCCTGTGAGGGAGACCATTAGATTATTGAGGGGAATAAGGGGCACTCAAGAAGGACAAGGCCATAGCTGAGAGGTTAAATTAATTCTTTGTTTTGGTCTTTACTGAGGAAGATGTGAGGGAGCTACTCTTGCCAGAAAAGCTATTTAACGGAGGCGATTCAGAAAAGTGGAAACAAATCTATGTGAATCTGGAAGGTGTAGTAGGACAAATTGACAAAGTAAAGAGCAGCAAATCATCTGGTCTAGATGGTATACACCCAGTTGTACACAGTGACTATTAGTAATTTTTAACCTATCATTAAAACAATCTATGGTACCTGAAGATGGAAGGGTAGCCAACTTTAAAAAAGAACTCCAAGGCTGATTCGGGAAACTAAAGACTGGTGAGCCTGACGCCAGTGCCCAGCAAAATAGTAGAAACTATTATAAAGAACAAAATTACTGAGCATATAGATAGTCATGGTTTAATGGCACAGAGCCAATACAGATTTAGCCAAGGGAAGTCTTGCCTCATCAATCTGCTCCATTGCTTTGAAGGCAGGAATAAACATGTTGCTAAAGCTGAGCCAGTTGATAGTGTATTTGGGCTTTCAGAAAGTGTTTGACAAAGTCATGGCATAGTGTGGATAGGGAACCGGTTAAAAGATAGAAAACAGTAAGATTAAATGGTCCATTTCTCAGTGGAGGAAAGTGATCTGTACTGGGACTGGTGCTTTTCAACATTTATAAATGACCTAGAAATTGGAACAATGAGTGAGGCGATAAAACTGCAGATGACATCGAATTATTCAAAGTTGTTAAATTGCATGCAGATTGTGAGAAATTGGAGGAGGGCCTTGTGAGACTGGGCATACATATGGCAGATTAAATTTAATGTAGACAAATGCAAAGGGATGCACATTGGGAAGAACAACCCACACTATGGTTACACAATGCAAGGTTCCATATTAGGAACCACCACCCAGGAAAAGCATCTGTGCGTCATTGTGGACAATATGTTGAACTTTTCTGCTCAGAAAGCAAGAAAGCAGAATGTCAGGAATTATTTGGAAAGGCAAAGTGAATTAAACCAATAATACCAGAATGCCTCTGTGGATTGTGTGCAATGCTATTCTCCAGAAAAGATATAGCAGAATTAGAAAAGGTACAGAGAAGTGTGACCAAAATGCTGATGGGGTTGGAAAGGTTAAAGAGGTTAGGGCTCTTCAGCTTGGAGAAGAGGGTGAAGGGAGATGTAATGGAGGTGTATAAAATCCAGAGTGGAGTGGAATGGGGAAATGTGAATCAATTATTTGCTCTTTTGTAAAGTACAAAGACTAGGGGGTACAACATGAAGCTGCAAAGTAGTACATTTAACACAAATAGGATAAATATTTTTTCACTCGGTGCATAATGAAGCTCTGGAATTCGTTGCTGGAGGATGTGGTAAAAACTATTAGTATAGCTGGGTTTAAAAAGGTTTGGACAAATTCCTGGAGGAAAAGTCCATAAACCATTATAAAAGTGGGATAAGCAGCATGGAATCTGTCTACCTTTTTGGAACCTGCCAGGTACTTGTGACCTGGATTGGCCACTGTTGGAAACAGGATACTGGGCTTGATGGACTATTGGGCTGATGGTGTATGGCAGTTCTTATGACTCTCTGTTTTAGGGGACGATAAGCTTCATGTGCAATGAAGGGAGCTGGTGGTGCTTAGGGGAATATAAGTCTCATGTTTAGTGAAGTACAAGGGGCCTATTTATCACGTCATTACTCTGTTAATGCCATTTGCTAGTCACTAGGCCGTATTGAGATTGATGGAGATCTAGTGGCTAAGAAGACATATTAATATGCAGCAACTTACTTTAGCACAATTTGACAAATAGATTTGTCCATCACAATATGTTTCGGTGGCAGAATAAGACTGAACACTGATCTCCTAGTTCTCAGACCATCAATGTGTCCTCTGCACTACTGGTTCTCAACCCAGCCAGTCAGCCTTTCAGAATATGCACAAGGAGCATGCACTGCCTCGGTCTTATTGATCTTCCTTCAGAATCCTTGAGGACTGGGTTGGGAGCCACTAGCCTTGAATAAGGATATCTAAGTGCGAATATTGGTGGGACTAAAGATCCCAGTTTAACCACTGTACTCGGATGAGCAAGTGAGGTGTAGCTGGAATACGGAAGACGCTGTGCAGGCTTTTCCTCATCTATGTCCTCTTGCACTTTCCCATCGTTGGCTATCATTGTTTAGGCGTGCATTGCAAGCAACGTGACACCTATGCCTAATCTGCCTCTTAGAAAGTAGTCTAATGCCTTTTTGGAATTAGTGGTATTGGAAACCGCGCTGATACCAAAGAGTGCGGTATAAAAAAGATTTAAATAAATAAAATGATCTGTTGTTGCAAAGTCCCGAGGAAGTTTAACTCTGAATTGTGTGAAGAAGAAACGTCTCTGTTTTTACCTCCTGCCTGATCATTTGCAACTGCAGCAGAAGGGAATTTCAGACGAGGGGAGCCAGGGTCCCAAGGTGGGAAGTGTTGCCAGACCAACAACTGTTGCCTATTTCTTTACAGGAGGTGGTCCTGTACTGTTTGGAGAGCAAGGTGTGTGACGTGAATCATCGTGACAATGCAGGATACTGTGCCCTACATGAGGCCTGTGCCCGGGGTTGGCTGAGCATTGCACGCCATCTACTGGAGCATGGGGCAGATGTGAACTGCAGTGCTCAGGATGGGACCAGGTGAGGTACCTTCTGTTTTGTCATACTTCTCCAGCTGGGGTCCTAGAGCAGCCCTGGGATGCTGTCATACTTGCCTAGTTGGGGTTTCTAGAACTGCACTTGGATGTTGTTGCACCTCCCCTGTTGCAATTCCTAGAGCAGCTCATGTGTACTTTCTGGCTTCTCCTTTTGGATTCTTCGTACAGTCCCCTTGTGCTGTCATGTCTCCTCTTTTGAATCTCCATTGCTGCATAGTTTGAGGCTAATTCTGTAGGTGCATGTCCGAGCTGTCCGGACTTCCAAATATCTGGACAGCTGGAGATGCACCCGATTCTGCTCTGTGAGGCCTGGACAGCCCCGTGGGAGCAGAATTGCGGCATAGGGCTTGGACATCCAGGACGTGCCTGATTCAGGCACCCAGGACATCCAGCCACTTACCCGGCTAGCTCAGCCAGGCTTCTGCATGGAGCCGTGGTGCCTTGGTGTCCTGTTGCTATGGCACCACGGCTCAATGCAGGAATCACGATACCCGGCAGTCACAGCTAAGTTGCTTTCCTCACCGCCCAACCTCCAATCGGGCCTGCCGTGACCAGGGTCGGGCTGTGGGGAACCCCCTGCACCCGCTTACCTCACTGTCCAGACCTGGATCTGTCCTTTGCTGCTGTCTAAAGGGACTTACTCCACCTATATGTCTGGGGTCAGGTTCCTGCCTCCTACAGCCCCCCCCCCCCCCCAGGAACAGAGCTCCCCACAGATCTTGCCTGTACATGTGGAGAGCTCTGTTTGCGGAATTGGCACCACATAGTGGAGTGGAGGAGTGGCCTAGTGACTGGGGCAAGGTACTTCAGGCCAGAAGATCAGGGTTCAAATCCCACTAGAGGACAGCAACCTTGGACCAGAAGGACTGGGGTTTCTAGTCCCACAGGTGCTCCTTGTGATCTTGGGCAAGCCACTTAACCCTCCATTGCCCATGTTCCCTGTAAGTATTAGTGTATGTGTCTCATATCCCCTTGTATTAAATATATCCCCAATTCTGTTATGACCACTTTGATTGAAGGATAAGGTGGTATACAAAACTGTCTAAATAAATAAATTGGCACCCTGGCATTTAGCAGGGATGGATGTCTGAACTGGACATCCATCCCCGCTAAACACTGATCAGAATCTACCGTTGTGTATGTGAGCTGCTTGTTTTTAGGGCTACTCAACTCTCTTGTGTGGTTTCCCTCCAGAAATCATTTTGAGGCACCATGTTTAATTCTCTCTGCTGCCCTCTCCATCTCTTCACCCAGCCAGGGAGCACATCCTGCTCTTACCACATGTCACTTTTCTTCCTGGCCTCCTGATCTTTTCGTAGTGCAGTATTGCTACCCTCCCATCAGAACCAGCTCCACCTGACCACATGATTAATTCTGATGGGCTCATCTCTCCTATTGAGCTGTGTGGTGCAGGATACCACCACTGCTGCCCGTCCTATGCGCCCCTTCCTTTTGCCCATGCATGAGTCATCTGATGATGCCCGCCTGTTGCTGTCTTCTTTTCAGCTAAATAGCACATACGCTTCACTCTACTGCTGCACAGTCACTGACATCTATTCTCTCCTATTCCTCACAAGTCCCATGGATGTGAGCCCCCTGCAGTTGCAAGAGCTCTAACTTAGGATGGACTAGCCTAGCCCCCCCTCACCCCCCCCCCCATACTCTGTAACTAGAATATCTGGAGAACTCCACTGTTGCACTGATTGCTGTCTCTGTATTTGTTGTGGCTATTCTGGATGTGTGCACAAACGCATTTATGTGTGCAATAACTGTCGCTTACGCTGAGGTTTTGTCTCCCTGCCTGTGAGTGGGAGGAAATGAAGTTCTGTCAGGGCCATGCTGTCTCATGGGCCGCTGTGGGATGCTAGGGCCATGTGGCATAATAATTCCAGATACAAGACTTCAGTATATGCAGCTTAGTTCCTGCTGTGCTGTAGATTAGATTAGGGACTGTCCGGTGCACAATGTGTTATAGAAACGTACAGAGAAGATTTGGTTGATTTGGTCTCCAGGAGAATTTTCATGCCAACATACTCCATATAGGCTGCGGAGGAGTAGCTTAGAGTGGTTAGAGCAGTGGGCTGAGAACCAGGGAGGTCAAAGTTCAAATCCCACTGTTGGTCCTTGTGACCTAGGGCAAGTCTCTTTATTCTTCACTGCCTCCAGATCTAGGGCAGAAACTGGTGAGGGTCCCCAAAGCCCACCTGCAGGCTACGCCTCCTTCAGTTTAAGGTAGAGTTTAGGCCTCCTCTGGCATGGAGACCGAGGCAAGTGCCCTGTTTGCCACCCTTTAATGCTTTCCCTTATTGCCTCAGGTACAAAGTTAGGGACAGGGAAAATACCTGAATGTAACTCAGCTTGTGCTACTACTGAAAAAGGCTTGAACTAAATGCAGACGCCTTGCGAATCACCACACTGACCTCTGAGCACTCTCTCCTGCAGGCCAATCCATGATGCAGTGGAGAACGATCACTTGGAGATAGTCCGTTTGGTGCTTTCTTATGGTGCTGATCCAACCCTCGCTACCTACTCTGGAAGGACGATTGCGAAGATGACGCACAGCGAGCTCATGGAAGCTTTTCTCACAGGTGTGTGCTTCTCTTGGTTCTGCTGGGCTGAGGACAAGGACCACTGGAGTTGGAGTCCTTTGTCCATGGGGCCGTCACCTTCTACAAAACCCTGCAACATGGGAGCTTCTTAGGGAATGACAAATAACCTCTCGCCCCTTTCAAGTTAATACTGCTACGTGCTAGTGCTCTGGAACAGTCCTCGGAGGAACATGCATTGGGCAGATCTGTAGTTAGAAATTCATGGGTTTGTGTAAAAGGCATCACTGTCTTTTTTCATGGATTCTTACTGGTTCTGCACCTTGCTGAGTACATCCAGAATTTGCCAGTTTTTATTTTACTTGCCTGCAGTGCTTGTACCATTCCACTTTGAAGTTGCTTTCTGGATGTCATTAAATGCCTTATAAAAATGATCTGGAATTAGAGGATTCTTTTTTTGGGGGGGGGGGGGGGGGTAAGGTTTTTTTAGTGACTTTAGTACAAACTATACGGATATTCTTTGCAGTTGGGAAGATTTGAGTTGAAAACATCTGTAAACCCCTTCGATGACTGGACAAGTGAGCCACGATGGCAGCTTTCCTTAGCTCCCTTGCCAGTTAGTCTCTTGGGCCCTCCGGTTTCCCCCTGGCAGAGAGCTGAATGCATGTGCTCACTTCCTTTTTATCTCTCTCTGTCTCCATTGCCCTCTGCGCCAGGCTAGCAGGTAGCATTGTGATCGTGCTCTGGAATAGGGATAGGCAAGTTCAGGCCTCACTACCCACAAATGAGACTGGTTTTCCTGCAGAGTAACTGGAATCTTATATGCAAATACAGTACATCTGTGGATATCCTGAAACCTAGCACTGGTTCTTAAGAACTCCCAAACTGAAATCCCTTTCCTGTCCTGGCTTCGTATGACCTTGGGAAGTCCCTTTCCTGTCCTGTCCTAGTCCTCCCTTTTTCTCCTCCTGCATTGCCCAGTTTCCCATATTTTGACTCTCTTCTTTATGACCAGAAACGGAAATTTCTTTAATGCTTCCCTTCTTAATCCTCCCTAGCTTCAACATCTATCAGAAGATTAAAAGCAACCTTCGTTGCCCCGTCTTCCTCCTAGGAACTTTCTGATCTCAGCATGGAAGACTCTGCTCTGAAAAGCTTTTTTAACTCTGAATTAATGATTGTAGTGTGTGCTCCAGTCTGCTTTTAAGAATCCTGTAAATGCGGAATAGCGCTGCATGCTGAGGATTCTGCTGGGCTGAACATGGGCCTCGTTATTCAGACGAGGGTTTGTTCTGAGCTGTGCGTCTGTTCCTCTTCCTTTTCTTAGAATATCTGACCGACCTTCATGGCCGGAGTGCCGATGATCCTGGGGTGTGCTGGGACTTCTATGGTAGTTCTGTGTGCGGTGAGTACAGTGCATCCTGCAAACAAGACTTTCGTGTGCTCTTGAACGCCCACTATTCTTATGTTGGGCCAATAAAAAAGAATCGCAACCTGTAAGGATTCCCGTTTTCTCTGGGACCATCATTACTGTTAGGATTCTGTACCGTTTACATGAAAATAACAGGAGCTACTGCTTCTGCCGAAACATCGAGTGTCATTGAAAGTGTCTTCTGCCTTCAGGCTGGATTTTATTTATTTACTTTCTTATTCTCCTCAGAGCCGAAGGAGGAATCTGGATTTGATATTCTGGCTGATCCCCCTGGTCCGGAGGATGAAGATGGCTGCAGCGATGTCTTTGAGTTTGAGTTTTCAGACAGCCCCCTCTTGCCTTGCTACAACATCCAAGTGTCTCTCTCTCAGGGGTACGAGTTTGTGTGAAGCTGATCAGTGAGCTGGGTTGCCTGGGAAATACGGAGGGTGAGAGATAAATGATGTACATTGTCCTATCAGGATCCTGTCCTTGTGCTAGGGCTGGCGCAACCATTAGGCAAATTAGAAGGTTGCTGAGGGCGGCAGCTTTAAGGGGGAGGGGGGCGGCAGCACTGGTAAAGAGCAGGGAATTCAAAGCTAAACAATGGATTCTGAAAGCCTGGTGGGGGGGGCACCAACACCTTGAACGAGCTCTGGGACCAGCCCTGCCTTGCACTGGGATTGAGTTTTGAGATGGGATGGGGTAACAGAGTTAAGATATAACCTTCAGATCATGCCAAGGAGCATCTGTCTTTTATTATTCCCTTGTCCCAGAGGACAAAAGATGTTCAGTATCTGGCAAAGTTTTTCAAGATGATGAAAAGCACTGAACTACTGCTTTTTGTGAAAATGTAGATAGGTTAGTAAACAGTCGATATTCAGTGTGTGCTGAAAGATTCCAGATTCTGTGCTTATGTAATGTGCCTAGTGGGGGATCTGATTTCCTTCTCTGATAAGCAGTGTTGGTAGTTCTGGCTTGTACTCTGATACATACCAGCTTTAATTTTTCCTTATTCCCCATTGCAGCCCCCGGAATTGGCTGCTGCTTTCGGACGTGGTAAAGCGGCTCAGGATGTCACCTCATACGTTCTGCTGTGGCTTCCCTGGTCTGGATGTTGCCACCATCACGGAGGCTGAGTTCTACAAGCAGGTGTCCCTGAGTCAGCTGTTCTCCTCTCCAAGGGAACTTGAGGCGTTCAGCCCAGACAGCAAGGAGCCAGTGGAGCTGGTGAAGCTCACACATGAGCTGCAAGTGTTACTGGGGTCATCGCTGGAGTGGCTGCATCCGGAAGATGAGCCTGGCCCTGCAGCCAGCTGGTGACCTGCTCCAGCCGGCTCTGTGTGGCAGGATTCCAGTGTTCTGACCCTTACAACACCAGGACGGAACTGTGTGTTTCCTAGTTTAGAGACAAAAACGTGGTTCCTGTGGAATTAGCTAGGAAATGAAAAGACAGCTCGGCCCATGGGCTCAATCATGTTCTGTCCAATTTTTGTCATGCCCTGGATCACCAGTAGGGAGCTATTTCATGGGTGATCCATTGATGATCCAGGGCACTCAGAAAAAAAGAGGGAAATAAAAACCTGCAGGGTGTTGAACCATTTCCGTCTTCTGGACAGTCCTCCACCCTTCCCATCGAGCGGGGGCTGGCGTCCTGCCCCCAGCAGGGGCACTGTCCTTCCCCTATGTATGTGTGCTCACGACAGTTTCTGTAAAGAAAGGACACTGTTAAACATAACAGTATGATTCATCTGCAGAAGACTAAATTCCGGGCAGGAACTTCAGAAGAAATGCTATTTAAAAAAAAAAATAAATCAAGAGAAATGTCAGCTCTTAAATCTTTTTCTACATAACAGTTATTAAAGACTTTCCTCACTTTCTCATTTGCATATACTTGGGGATAAGTTTGTTTTTATGTGGAATACTTTATTTTTAATTTAAAGAAAAATCACATTGGCAATGTTGCTGCTTCTGTGAGAATTCTTCTGTGGAGGCAGGGCCGCGATCGGAGCCTTGTGATCTGCTTGGAAGACCAGACTTGCGAAAGCACTTCAGGAACAGTTTATGTTTACAGAATTACCTGCTTTGGACAGGTAAAGGACTATTGCCTAGAAAAGAGCAGTTTGTAATATAAATGAAAAGAAAAAAAATCATATATCTGCCAACTAATTGTTTGAACTTTTGTATCCTAATTTAAAAACCTCGTGGATTTAGTTTTCACACACAATCGGATTGTTTGTATAGGCTTAAACATTTTATGCTCTTTATTTAAGAAGAAGATTCTGAATTAATTTGTTTTCTGTACCTTGTAAGATATGGACAGCTGTAACATATAAAAGTACATTTGCTGCTTGAGATTGTACATAAACTATTTTTTTTCTCTGAAATGTGTGTGCTTCACGTTTGAGAACAGTGTTTTAACTTTGTAAGTACAATTCTCCTGCCTTTGTATTTATATTTTCCAAAAAGATTTTCTTAAAAAGGCAATAAAACTGTTCAGTAAATGGAAAGACAGGCTGGTGTGCTGTTGACACAACCCTTTTAAGAATGGATGATGGTCTTTGTTTGCTGGTGATAGTTCAAGCGCTCTGGAATGGGAGAGGGATCATCTAAACTAGCAGTGACAGATTGTGGGTCTTCAGAGTGCTTGGGGGCCAGTAATTGCATTTGTCCCTCTTCCCTGTCTGTGGGGGCACACCATCCTGGAGGGGGGGAGGGACACCACCAATACGCCTCCTATTCATAGGTATTGCAGCAGGAAAGGGAAAGTGTCTTCCCCCCACTCCCCATGTATCACCTCTCTCTCTCCCATCTCCTTGGTTACCTGCTGAACGTCTGGTCTACATTTTATTCTACAATGCAACAATTTTCAGTAAAATATTTTCAGAGGTTGGCAGTGGTGTACCTAGCCTATTAAACACTTGGAGCGGATCATCTTAGCATCCACCCCACGATGGCACCCACCCTACAGCACTCCCCTGCATGCGTGTGCTTGCTCGACAGACTTACTTTGACTTTTTTGCTGGCTTGCTGTGCTGCGTCTGTTCCAGGCCCAGTGGTGGTTCTCTCCCAGGCCAAAGTCTCTCAATGCGGCTGCTATTGTGAGACTTCAGGACATAACAGCATTGGACCTGGAGTGGAGGCAGCGCGTCAGTCTAGCAAACAAGTTAAAGTATGTTTGCCACATGCAGAGGTGAGGGCTGCCATTGCCATAGTGTGGGGCATAGACTATAGCCACTGTACCCGGGGCAGACTGCCCCTACTGCCCCGCCTTTGATATGCCACGAAACCTTCGTATTTCTGGTCTTATTTTCGTCCTTCATCTCTTTGCCAATATTCAAATGCCACAGTGGTCAGCCATAGTGCTTAAATAGTGCCTCAGGGCCTAGCATCAACAAAGTATTTTTAGTTTAAATTTAAAACACAGAACAGAGCTTTCTGGTTAAATTTAGAACCCAGCAGAGAGCTTGTAGTTTAAATTTCATAATAATAATAATAGCAGCAGCAAAGAGCTATAATTTAAATCAAATAAGAATATAGATTAGCACAAAAGGCAAAACGGGGTCCGTACTCTTTGAGCAGCAAATAAAGTCTTCTAGAGACCTTTACAAAGAGGCCTTCTACCTAGGGGGCAAGAGACCTGTGAAACCTTTTTCAATAGGTGTAAACACCAGGTGACAGATCAAAAGGCCATTTTGAAAGACTCCATCTCCAGGAACAAGCAGGAATGAGTCTTCACATATGGGTACGTCGGTACCGACGGAGCCTGCGCGGGAACGCTCCCCAGCGTCCAATCAGAAAGCTTTTGGGAGCATCCCTCAGCGCCTGCGTGCTGCCTTCCCGCCTTTCCAACTGTCTCTCCTCAGTTTTCGTTTTTCCGCGGAGCCGGCAGGACGTCCTGTCACCGCAGAAAATTTTTTTCTTTAATTCTTTGTTTCTTGTGGTCGCGGCTGTTTCCCCGACTCCACCGGTACCGCCGATGTTTTTTCTTTTCTTTTTCTTAAACTCAGGGAATTTTTTTCCCTCAGTTTCTGTCTTAAACATTTTGGGCCTTTAAGGCCTCTCCATTATGGAGCCTTCTCCTAAGAAGTGCCTTAACTGTGGAAGTACAGTTTTCTTTTTAGACTCCAATAACTGGTGTCTAACCTGTTTGGGTCCTGACCACTGTTCCCTCTAAGCTGTGCGCGTGTGCGCGCGCACACACCTCGCCGAGTGAGCGCACATACTTTACAACAGAGCGCACAAAAATTACGGTTCTGATTCTGATAGAAAACAACACAGACGTCTTAAAATTTAAAAGTTGTTGTGTATTTACGGTTTTCACAAGTTCTACAATATTTTCCAGTGCAATCAATGTGGTGTACATACTGCATTCTGACGTGTAGTCAAATTTTAAAGTATATAACTCCAAGTGTCGTTACGTGGCGCACAAAAATTTAACCTTCCTTCAAAAGCTGCACGGCTGATATTTTATGCGCACACAGCCTACAGAAAGTTATAGGGAACATTGGTCCTGACCTTTTTCTACCGGAGCCATTAGGCTACAATATTATGAGAAGAGATTTTCCATTTTGAGTTTCCCTCGATACCGAGTTCCCTTCCAGTGTCAGGGCACCGACCATTTCTTCTCTACAGGATCAGGTAACCCACAAACAGTCTGTTAAGACTAGCCAATCCTTGAGTGGTAGGTCTCATGCCAAGCATGATGACGGCTCCGGCCTTGCCCTCAAGAGTCTATTGGCTTCAAAGCCCCGGTGGGAGTCTTCGGTCTCCAAAGCCTTTCAGGGGTTTCAGGTTGTTCCTGGGGCTCACCCCTCACAGAACATACCTGAGCCATGCTCGGGGGTGGCATCCGCTTCGAGCGGTACCGATACCCCGGCATCGGCACTGGTGTTGAGCGATCCACTCCTCACCAGGGATCATCATCTGGCGTTCTCGGTACCTTCGGGACCGATCGATACGTCCCAGATTGACTTTCCAGTATCGGCAGCACCGCCGATACGACCACCGACGTCGGTACCCTCTAGACATGCATCGATAGACTCTCTTCCTTCGATGCTGAGTCTGGAATCGATATCTAGTCTGGAAGACTGGGTACCAACGCGTCTCGGAACCGATGCTTACCGATTCCGGATGCGCGGTACCGAGGATAATCACCAAGGGGTTTTGGTTACCTCGGTACCGCTTGAGCAGCCTCCGATGACTGCTTTGATGTCGGTATCGCCTCCGGTTCTGGCACAGCTACCGGTACCGGTATCGATGCCGGTTCCTGCAGTAACATCGGGACCAGCTACTTCCATGCCTTTTTCACCAGGGTCACTCCTTTCTATACCTAGTTTGGAGTTGATACCTGGCATGGATGATGCAGTACTGACTGTCTCAGCTCATAACTGCCAGTACCAGTATCCATCCCTTAGGGATCCTTTTCTGCACCGGACCAGTACATCCTCCAGTGCCCAGGCTAGTTCTTCAACTTTAGCCTGTCCAGGGATAGTTCCCATTGGAGATCCTTCTTTTCAGAATTTTCTCCTTGACATGGCAACATTCATTGCTATTCCTATCCCTGGCTATGATCCTACACAAGGCTCTTCTGGAGAAAAGGAAAATATAATGCTTCCTTTACATCATTCTTTGCAGGATCTTCTTCTGAGAATATGGGAAACACCTTTAAGGGTTTCCTCACCTTCTACAGCAACCAGGGCCGGCCCGTCCATTGAGCAAGAATGTTTTTTGCACAGGGCCCCGCGTTTCAGGGGGCCCCGCGCAAAAAACATTCTTAAGCATCCCAAGTTAAAAAAAAAAAAAAAAAAACCGGCTGCTTCT
Source organism: Ichthyophis bannanicus (assembly GCA_033557465.1). Taxonomy (NCBI): domain Eukaryota; kingdom Metazoa; phylum Chordata; class Amphibia; order Gymnophiona; family Ichthyophiidae; genus Ichthyophis; species Ichthyophis bannanicus. Next base: position 918,965,190 of record CM066035.1, on the reverse strand, counting down.
GCCGCGGCAGCTTCAAGAGCTCTGCCGCGGCAGCTTCAAGAGCTCTGCCGCGGGGCCCCCCCCTGCCCGGCAGAGCCTCCGTGCATCTTCAGCTCTTCACGTCCAAAACGCGGGCTTCTTTCAGAGCCGCGAGAGTTTCTTTTCTCGCGGCTCTCTTAATCCCGCGGGGCTGCATCACCCTCGGCGGGATTAACAGAGCCGCGAGAAAAGAAACTCTCGCGGCTCTGAAAAAAGCCCGCGTTTTGGACGTGAAGAGCTGAAGATGCACGGAGGCTCTGCCGGGCAGGGGGGGGCCCCGCGGCAGAGCTCTTGATGCTGCCGCGGCAGAGCTCTTGAAGCTGCCGCGGCAGAAGCAGCCGGTTTGGGTTTTTTTTTAATTTTAATTTGGAATGATAGGGGAGGGGGGGGGGTTAGGACTGGTAATGGGCTATGGGGGGGGGGGAGGCTAAACTGGAAGTAGGCTTATGGGAGGGTGAGGCTAAACTGGAAGTGGGCTGATGGGGGGGGGGGGTGGTGAGGCCTGGTCATGGGCCAGGGGGGTGGGGGGGTGAGGACTGGTAATGGGCCGGGGGGTGGGGTGGTTAGGACTGGTAATGGGCCATGGGGGGGAGGCTAAGACTGGAAGTGGGCTGATGGGGGGGGGGGTTAGGACTGGTAATGGGCTATGGGGGGGGGCTAAGTGGGCTGATGGGGGGGTTAGGACTGGAAATGGGCTATGGGGGGGCGAATTGGGCTGATGGGGGGGTTTGGACTGGTAATGGGCTATGGGGAGGGGGCTAAGGCTGGAAGTGGGGGGTAGGACTGGAAATGGGCTGATGGGGGGGGTTAGGACTGGTAATTGACTATGGGGAGGGGGCTAAGGCTGGAAGTGGGGGGTAGGACTGGAAATGGGCTGATGGGGGGGTTAGGACTGGTAATGGGCTATGGGGGGGCTAAGACTGGAAGTGGGCAGATGGGGGGGGGTGTAAGGAAATGTAATGGGCCGGGGGGGGGTTAGGACTGGTAATGGGCCATGGGGGGGGGGGTTAGGACAGGTAATGGGCCATGGGGGGGTGTTAGGACTGGTAATGGGCCATGGGGGGGGGGAGGCTAGGACTGGTAATGGGCTGATGGGGGGGGGAGGGTTAGGACTGGTAATGGGCCAGGGGGGGGGAGGCTAAGACTGTAATTGGGCGGATGGGGGGGGTAAGGAATGGAAAATGGATATGGGGGGGGTTCTAAGACTGAAAATAGGCTGATGGGGGGGCTAGGACTGGAAATAGGGTGATGGGGGGGTTAGGACTGGTAATGGGCTATGGGGGGCTAAGACTGGAAATGGGCTGATGGGGGGCTAGGACTGGAAATAGGGTGATGGGGGGGTTAGGACTGGTAATGGGCTATGGGGGGCTAAGACTGGAAATGGGCTGATGGGGGGGTAGGACTGGTAATTGGCTATGGGAGGGGGGCTAAGACTGGAAATAGGCTGATGGGGGGCTAGGACTGGAAATAGGGTGATGGGGGGTTAGGACGTAATGGGCTGATGGGGGGTTAGGACTAGTAATGGGCTATGAGGAGGCTAGGACTGGAAATGGGCTGAGTGGAAGGAGGGCTTGAACTGCAAATAGCTGATGGGGACGGGGGCTTGGAATGGAAATGGGTTGTGAGGGGGAGGGAGCTAGGACTGGAAATGGGTGAGGGGGGGGGCTAGGACAGGAAATGGGCTGATGGGCTAGAATAGGACTGGAAATTGGCTGTTGGGGGTGCTAAGATTGGAAATGGGCTGTGGTGGGGGTTTGGATTGAAATGGACTCATGAAGGGGCTAGAACTGGAAGTAGGCTCATGGGGGGCTTGGATTGGAAATGGGCTGAGTGGAGGGGAGCTAGGATTTGACATGGGCTGATGGTGGGGCTAGGAAAGGACTAGAAATGGGCTCATGGGGGGCTGGGATTGGAAATGAGCTGATGGAGGGACTTGGATGGGACTGCAAATAGATGGGGGAGCTAGGACTGGAAATGGGCTTATGGGGGGCTAGGACTGGAAATGGGCTGATGCGGGGACTAGAAGGGAGCGGATGCTGGGTGGGACTGGAACTAGAATGGAGCTGATGTTGGGGGAGGATTAGAATGGGATGGAGCTGGGAGAGTGAAATGGAGAGGGAAAAAATATTTTGTGTGGGAGGGAAGACAAATCTACAATTGTCCGGATATTGGGAGAGTAGGTGGGGATTGAGGATGGAGGGGTAAAATTTGAGTGGATGAAATAGGAATGAGGAAAGAGCAAAAAGGAGAAAGATTAGTATGTTAAAGCAGATGTAGAGAGAGAATGGAAAAAAACTAGAAGAGAGAAGAAAAGACAAATGGACAGCAGACGATGAAGAATTAGCGGAAGACACGAAGAAACCAGAAGAAAGTGGCTGGAGCAATTGCAGCTGAAAAAAAATGCACAAAAGGTAGAAAAATATCTCTTTATTTTGAATTTATTAATTGGAATATGTCAGCTCTGGGAAATGTGCATCATTAACGTCTGCGCTTTGTTTAGTACAAGAGCAAATTAATGTATAGTTTTATTTCTACAGTGTTGTACATTCCAAGTTTGGCTTTTGGGATTCCCAGTTTAATTATTGTCTTCCTGTTTCTAAATTGTGATTCCTTGTTTGGTGATGGTCTATGTTCTGCATGTGTAACTGAGCTGAGGTATTCTGTTTATGTAATTCCTATTTGACATTGCCACTTGTTCTCTTTCCCCAGTAGGTCATGTATTGTTGTTCTCTGAAATGTATTGGTTTAATATTTGCAGCGTTTCCTTTTGATAGTTAGGGTATGGTGCTTTATGAGTCCTGGTAGTGCTGTTAGGATACGGCGGGTTTGCTATGGGTTCTAAATGGGCAGTGTTTGTAGTAGTTCCTAATGTGCCTGGCGGTTGGTATTGGATTATAGTAATGTAGAAGTCTTTTAGTCTTTCTTTATTCATACACTCATTAAGAGGCATGTTTACTAAAAGTTCGTGTATGGTAACATTATGCAAATATTTATGCAAATGAGGCCCCTTATGCAAATGAGGCCCCGCACCGAGTCTCCGCACATGGCCCCGCACCCCCCTTGGGCCGCCCCTGACAGCAACTGATCTTCTGTATCAGGTGCCCCCCTCTCCAGGGTTTCAAAAGACTCAACTTCCCCATCTTTCTATTGCGGTGGAATCAGCAATGAGGAAGGTGAAAAGTAAGAAGAAGCACTCTTCTTACCCACCAGGTCGTGAGTCTAGAACACTAGATGCCTTTGGACGTCAAACCTTCCAAACATCTATGCTGTCAACAAGGATTCTCTCATATATTTTTTTATATGAGTCTATCCCTTCAGGAGGTCACAAAGAAATTATATCTTTTAACTCTTTTTCTTTCAGAGCCTTACTGCTTAGTCATAGTCAAAATATCTCTTGGTTTCTTACTCGTGCTTCACTAGACTCTTTTGAGTCTGTTAGCAGAACCTCTGCTATAGCCATAGGAGCACGACGTAGAGCCTGGCTCCAAGCTTCAGACTTGAACAGATGGGCACAACAAAGACTGGGAAATACTCCTTGTACTGGAGAAAATCTCTTCAATAAGGAGTCTTTACGTCAGGTTGCTCAGTGCTCCACTGACTTCCCTGTTTCTGAGGGCTATCCTAAGCCTTCTCCTTCCCCAGTAGGTAGGAAATGCCCTACCAAACCTTCTTTCCCTAAAAGAAGAAGGTTTTATTCTTCTCCTGCCCATCATACAGATGTTCCCAAGCAGTGGAAACCTCGCCCTGGTCTGAAGAATCCAAATTCAAGCCAGGAAAAATAAACCCTGCAATAGGGTTCTAATTAATCTCTTTATAACCTACAGTTCATTTCTTCTCAGCAGAAGTTTTTTCACTGTTTTTTCATTTAAAACTCTACACATGGATTCCTGTTCCAGGACATCCACTTGCTCTTAGGTATGCTGAGCTGTCAGGATATTCATGTCTATGGGTCACAGGGTTCTTCCTCCTCTTCCTGCCATGAAGAGAGGTTTACCAACTATCCCATGATAGTTTTTCTGTACCAACATGAAATTTTTCCTTCTACAGACTTACCATATGGCAAGTCACCCTTCAGCTCCTATTTTTCTTTACCCTCTTTTCCAGGGTTTCCCCTGTAAGAGTGGTACCATACCACTGGAAGGCTTTCTTAGCCTTTCTAGTCTTTCTTTCCTTTCCAGTGTGGAGTTTTCTCTCTGGAGTAACCTCCCTTCTTTCATTTGGGCAACTCATCAGACAAGAACAGGATTTTCTCCTCTTGTTCTGTCTGTTCTCTCTGTTAAAAACGGAAAGATTCTCTCCACTGTTCTATTCAGCAGCTGCCCATGAAGGAGTTCCAGTGATTGGACTACTGGTACTTTTCTACAAGTTCCAGTCTTGTCTTCCACTACTTTTTGTCTAGCCTTAGTAGTGTCTCCAAGATAGTGCTTCATCTGTCTTGGATAATCCTTATCGCTTCTTTTTTTTTTGCCAAATCTGTTTATTAATATCATATAAGACAATAACAACAAACGGCCAACAAAGCCATTGGTACACAACAACCGTCAGTATTGTACAATGGCACCTCCCGGACAAGGCTATGTCTTGTCCACCGCCCAAGGAGTATAACGACAACAAGTTGAACAATACTTATCTACACCAAAGTATCCAAATCCCCCCCAGTCGTCCCCCCCCCCAGGAACCAGAACTCCACAAGAAACCATACCAAGGAGCAACACTCCGCCCCACCCACTACTACCCCACTTTAAGCACTTCACTACGGGATCTAGGCCCCAGCCCCTGAATATAGGGCATCCAAACTAGCAAAAAGGTGGCCCACCTCCGGGGGTGCCGCTGCGCACTCCTCCTTTCCATGAGCATAAACTGATGCAGGCTATTGCGCCATTCCCAAAACGTGGGGGCCGTAGGTTCCCTCCACCGGTGAAGAATCGGGCCCTTACCCACCAGACAGGCCTTCCGCACCAATATTCTCTCCCAGCGTCCCTTAGGGTGGAGTGGTCCCAACTGATCTAGAACCACCAACGGTCCCGTCCAGCAGACCCGCTGTTGCAACAGACCACCAATATACTCCCCAATGCGCAACCAGTAGCGGCGAACAAGAGGGCAACCCCACCACATATGACCCAGGTCCGCTAAAGAACAGGAACATTTGGGACACCCCCCATGAGTTGCGATACAACTCCTCAGCGCTCGCCGCGGAGAGAAGTGGGCTCGAAGAATGCATTTAAACTGGATCTCACGCCATCGGGCCCCCTCGACCAAGTGCGCAATCCGCCCCAACGCGTCCCGGACAGAGCCAGGGGGTATCTCCCAACCTAATTCTCTCGCCCAGGAATGTTCCACCCTCGAATAATCAATAGACGAGTCGAGGGAATCCAACCGCCCTTTTAACAGAGCTATAGTCGGGGGACACTCCACCCCCAGGGCAAAAAATTCAAGAATCTGTGCGGAACGCTCCGCATGCAGATCACGCCCCGACAGTGAACCAACATAGTGAGACAATTGCACGTAGGCGAAAACCGACTTCCCCAGGTTCAAGCCATATTCCCGACAAAGCACCCCCAATGCCTTACATCTTCCGTCCGGATCGACCACATGCCCAATCCGCTTTATCCCCGACTGTTCCCAGCGCCGAAGGGAAACTGAGTCAGAACCCGGGGTGAAGGAAGCGTTGCCCCGTAGAGGCAACCAACTGGAAACCTCAGGATTGCGTCCCCAATATTTATTGATCTGTTGCCACTTATGCCGCGGCGCCCGCATCAAGACACTGCCTGTCAGGCGAGCCGGCAAAGCTAGGCGGTTTAAATGCAATACTGCATCCAGAGTGTGCGGGGCCACAAAGGCCTCTTCAAAGGCCCGGGGTGTATACACCTCAGTATCCCCCAACCAGTCGGCGAGGTGGCGGGCCTGACAGGCCAGCGCATACTTCCAAATATCCGGAACCCCAACACCTCCCGCGTGCCACCCACCTCTCATCCTAGCCAGCGGTATACGCGCTCTAGCGCCCTTCCAAAGAAACACACAAATTTCCCGCTCCAGACGCCTTAAGTCACGCCTCAATAACCACACCGGTAAAGTTTGCAGCCAATAAAGCACTCTGGGGAGAACCACCATCCCCAAAGCAGCCACTCTACCCAGTAGGGACAACGGCAGGGGTGCCCATGCCTGTAATTGCGCTCGGAGCCTAGAAAGAACTCACTCAAAATTGACTTTATAAAGCAGAGATGGCGTCCTAGTCAGCAAGATACCTAGATAAACAAAGGACTCTGCAGCCCAACGAAGCGGGAAACTCCCCTGCCAGCGCACTTGCAACCGCCCCCCCACATCCAAAGCCTCCGACTTGTCCAGATTAAGACGTAAGCCTGCAAATCTGCCATAAAGGGAGAACTTCTCCAGTAACCGGGGCAGTGATAGCTGGGGGCCACGTAAGGTGGACCAACATATCGTCGGCAAAAGCAGCCACTTTGAACTCATGCAACCCAATACGTACGCCAAAAATACCCGGGGACTCCTCTATTCGCCGTAGAAGCGGGTCTAAGGTCAGCACAAAGAGCAAGGGGGAGAGTGGGCATCCCTGGCGGGTACCCCGCTCTAAACGAAAGCTTTCCGAGATCACCCCATTACAGAGAATTCCCGCTGTAGGGTCCGCATAGAGCACATTCACCATCTTACAGAAGGAGTCCCCCAGGCCATAATACGGTAAAAGATACTTCAAATAATCCCAATGCACCTGGTCAAATGCTTTCTCCACGTCGAAGCTAACCAAGAGCGAAGATAAATCCTTTTCACGCACCCACTCAAGTGAAGCCAAGATTTTCCGTAAGTTCCTCACCGCATATCGCCCCTTAACAAAGCCAACTTGAGAATCATGCACCAAGTCTCCCAAAACAGAGGCAAGTCTATTCGCCAAGACCTTAGCCAGTATTTTTAGGTCAAAATTCAACAGAGAGATGGGCCTATAAGACGTCGCCTGAGTGGGATCCTTGCCGGGCTTAGGGATTAAGGTGACATATGCATGATTGGTGCCCCACGCGAAGGTCCCCTGCGCCACTCTACGATGATACAGCGCCACCAACACGGGGGGCACAAGATCCCCCAGCAGCTTATAAAACTCTGCCCCAAAACCATCAGGGCCAGGCGCTTTACAGCAAGCAGCTCTGTGAATGACACCACCAACTTCCTCCACCGTGACCGGGGCGTCCAAATATGCCCGTTGATCAGCCGTCACTGTGGGCAACTGTACCCCCCGTAAATAATTCTGCATTTCGGTAAGGGACCCTTCCCTCCTCGCATATAGCTGCTGAAAAAAGGAACGGAATGTACGTGCTATGGCCGAATTCTCCCTCTGCAAGCAACCCCGCTCATCCCGGAGCGCGGCAATCATCCGAGCCCCCCGGCTGCCCTGCAGGCATCGCGCTAACAGTTTCCCAGGTCTATCTCCAAAGTGGTATAATTGATATCGGTAATACATGTGAGATTTCTTTGCTCGCTGGTGGAGCAGCTCACCAAGAGAGGTTTGCAGCTCCCAAAGGCTGCGCTTATGAGCCCTGCTAGGATCCCCAGCACAGCGCCGCCGAGCCCGCACAACCTGCCGCTCCAAGTGAACAATTTGCGCCGCCAGCAACTTACGCTTTCTTGCAGTATATTCGATGACATTGCCCCGTAGCACAGCCTTTGCCGTTTCCCAGAGCAACTCCGGTTCATCCTGGTGCTGCTCATGATGGACCATAAAGTCCTTCCAACACCGTACAAGATGATCACGGAAATTAGCGTCATGATATAGCCCCATTGAAAATCGCCAAACACGCGATGAAGGGACCGGACCCCCCCATGAAAGATCTACCCAGACTGGGGCATGATTGGACACCGCCAAGGGGCCTATTTGTGCGTCACCAACCCGCGCAAAGAGTCTTTCCGAGACCAACACGTAATCGATACGAGCACTAGAGCCGTGGGCTCTCGACTGGTGTGTAAAATCTTTTTCGAGCGGATGCAACAGCCGCCAAGGATCCACCATCCCCAAACGATGGCATAGCCCCCGCAACACCTTAGTGGTCGGGGCTCGCACTCTGTCACTCCCACCTTCACAGGTGTCAAGCTCAATATCCACCCCATTCAAGTCTCCAGCCATAATCAACGGAACATCCGGCAACTGCTCCACCCGGGAGGCTAAGCGGGCATAAAACTCCCGATCCAACACATTGGGTCCATACAGGTTGCCCAGCACAATGGGCCGGCCCTCGAGGCAGCCATATAGCAGAATATACCTACCCTCTGGGTCTGAGTACTGCTTTTCCAACTCAAAACGAACCTGGTTGCTAATCAAAATGACCACTCCACCCTTTTTCCCCTTGGCCGGGGCACCCCAACTCTGCCCCACCCAAGTCTTCCGCAATTTAGCATGCTCTTCGGCCGTCTGGTGGGTCTCCTGTAGCATGGCAACATCACATTTCAGCCGGGTTAAAGCCTGCAACACTTTATATCTCTTAATGGGGTTACCGACACCACACACATTCCAAGAAACAACCCTCAAGGGGGATTATAGGGAAACAAGTTATATTTATCCAACATGTAGTAAAAATAGGGCGGGACGGGTGGGACCCCCCAGCCTGAAGTCCCCCCTCAGTCAATAGATGGCTCCCAGCTTCTATTCCGAAAAACCAACAAGAGTTCCTCTGTGTGTTCTGGATCCCCCTCCCCCCTCCCGCCCCACCCACCCCCCCTCCCTCAGAACCCCCATCCTTCTCTGTCGCTCCCCCACTTCCCTCTTACCGGGATCACGCTTGATGTGCTCCAGACCCCCTTCCCCTCTCACTATTATAGGCATACATTGCTCACTTATCCCGCTGCCACTCCCCCCACCCCCGCTCCCCCCCATGCTACACCCCGCCATGCAGACCCCCCCCCACCTCCCACAGTCATCTACCGCAAATGACCTACCCTGCTCTCCCCACCACCCTCTCATTCCCCAACAAACAACAGGTATAACAACCCCATACCCTCCACAAACATAATACAAATTAATACCACCCCGGACACAATTAACAACCCTCCCAATGTCCTGCACATCCGCAGGTGTGATCCGCCGAGAGGTGACGTCCTCTTCATTCCTCTCTTCACGCCAACCAAACCCGGCAGTGCAGGAAGAAAGGGGGCCCAAGGCCGGGCCGAGCAAGTTCTCATCTCCTGGATAGTCCACCAACAATAAGGCAGGAGCGGCATCTCCAACACACAGACAGCGACCACATTAGACCAGCCGCTGTGGTGCCGTTCCTGCAGGCCGAACATAACATGGGGAGCAGGCTCTCATCCGACGCCATAGGTAAAAGGCTCCGGTCCTACACAGGAAGCAGAGAGCGGCAAAAGAGGACCCCGCAGAGACACAACTTGTCCCCCCCCCCGCCATAGCAGAGCTCTTCAGGGGGTAGGGGGATATCCCGTCAGCAGTCAGCAGGCCGCCGAGGCCCCCCCCGGAACAAAACCCAAGCTGGTCCAAAAGCCCCCCTCAGCCAGGGGGTAAAACATGGCTCCTCCACACTGCATAGCAGGCCCACCACATCATTCAGGCCCAGATCCTCCATCCTCACTCCGCAGCTGGTCTATGTAGGGGCCCGCTTCACTCGCTGACTCAAAAACCTTATGCACGCCATTATAGACATAGACGCGCGCCGAAGGGGTCGCTCCAGGGGCCCCGAATGCCGCTTTTCACTTGTCTCCAGTCGCTACCTTGTTTTAGCTTTTCTCCTTTCGCCTGCCACCGGACCGGGGGCTCTGACATCTCTGCCTTCATCTGCCTCCTGCACCTCTCCTTGGCCTTCTCAGGTATTGTACTCATCCGCCTCTCGACTTCCCTCTGCTCTGCCTCCCACCTGCTCGATGTCTTTTATTCCAGTTCACTGGGGGCGTCGCCCACCCTCCGGTTTCTGTCAACACTCCCGATGCTTTTCTAACCTTCTCCCTTGCGTGTCCTCATGTTCCCCTCTCTCCCCCCCCTTTACCACTTCTACCCTTCTCCCACCTACCTTCAAGATTGGTCTTCTCAACTGTCGTTCCCTTAGATCAAAATCCTTACTTATTCATGATATGATCTCACAATTCACCTTTGACCTCACACTTCTTACTGAGACATGGTTAAAGGAGGGGGAGGACGCCCTCCTCAACCGTTGTCTTCCTCCAGGGTTCTCGGCGGCTTCTGTCCCCCGCATTGGCCGTGCTGGGGGTGGAGTTGCTGCTATCCTGGCCCCTTCCCTTTCTTTCACCCAGCTTTTTCCACCATCTCTCTCCTACCCTGAGGCCCTTCTCCTCCATCTTCATACTTCCCCTCCGATACATATTCTTCTTGTATACTCACCTCCTGCCCTTCGCTCTGACCTTTGGGACTCTCTCCTTCGCTCTATCTCTGATCTCTCCCTTCTTTACCCTCATCTCCTCATCGCTGGTGATTTTAACTTGCACCTCGACTCCCCCTCTACTCCTCGGGATCATGCCTTCCTTACTCTCATTCACGATCTTTCTCTTTTCCAACATATTTCTATTCCCACCCACTCTGCTGGCCATATCCTTGACCTCCTTCTGACCCCCTCCTCTTCCTCCCTCACCCTTACTAACCACTCGGCTCATTCCCTCCCATGGTCCGATCATTTCTGTCTCTCAGCCTTATGCTACCACTCTGGAGCTTCAGCAACCCCAGCTAAACCACCTTCCCCCCCTCCTCTCTCTCGTCACCTCACTCCCTCTGTAGCCGAACAACTCCCTTCCATTACTGAACTGCTCCCTCCTGACTTCCCTTCCCTATCTCCTACCTCTCAAGCTTCAACCTGGTTCTCTTCTCTCTCCACTGCTCTCGACCACATTGCCCCTCTCCGTCCACGTCGGTCTACCCGCCGACCCTCCCACCCATGGTATCACCCTGGGCTTCGGCTGCTTCGCTCACAAACTTCGCAGAGCCGAAAGGCTATGGCGCTCCTCCCCTTCCCCTGCCTCTCTCTCCTTTTTCCAATCTCTTCATTCCTTTTACCGTTCACAGGTTCACCTTGCTAAGGCCACCTTTTTCTCCGCTGCTATTGCCGCTGCCCCCAACCAGACACGCCACCTATATTCTACACTGAATTTTCTCACTTCTCTCCATCCTTCCACTCCTGCTCAACCTCCCCACCCCCTTCCTGCTCCCTCTCTTTTGGCCACGGCCTTCTCCAACAAAGTAACCACCTTGAGAGACTCCCTCCCCTCCCTCCCCCCGCCTCTTCCTCCCCCTCCTCCTGTCGCATCTCCTCCCCCTACTTCACCACTTTCCCACACCTGGTCCTCTTTTACACCTATTACTACTGCTGAGCTTCACCATCTTATCGTCTCCTCGAACAAAACCTTCTGCTCCCTTGATCCTATCCCACCCTCCTGGCTCCTCATCCCCTCCTTGTCTCTCCTCCCTCACCTTCAAACTATGTTAAATTCCAGCCTCTCCTCCGGATCTTTCCCTACCTCTTGGAAACACGCCCTTATTCGCCCCCTTCTTAAAAAATCTACCCTTGACCCTCTTGACCCTAACAGCTATCGGCCTGTCTCTAACCTTCCCTTCCTTTCCAAACTCCTTGAAAAAATCGTTTTTGCCCAACTCACTCATCACCTGGATTCCACTAATTTACTCCACCCACGCCAATCTGGCTTTCGTTCTGGGCACAGCGTGGAGACTGTCCTTCTAGCCTTCACTAACTCTCTACACACCGCTCACGATCGTGGTGACTTCTCGGTGGCGGTTGCTCTTGATCTCTCTGCTGCCTTCGATCTGGTTGATCACTCTCTTCTTCTGTCCCGCTTGCACGATGCTGGTCTTCACAGTACTGTTCTACGATGGTTTCACTCCTTTCTTTTTTCCCGCTCTGCTGCCGTTTTACCTTCCTCCTCATCACACTCCCCTTCTGATCCGTTTCCTCTTGTCTGCGGTGTACCCCAAGGCTCTGTCCTGGCCCCCCTTCTCTTTAATCTCTTTCTCACTCCTCTCACTCTACTCATTCAACAATTCGGAATCACTGCTTTCTTTTATGCCGATGACATACTCCTCCTTCACCACACCTCCCCCATCTCCCCTGACTTAACTCCCCTTAATGACTGTCTAGCTGCTGTTTCCAAATGGCTGACACATAATTGCTTGCACCTTAACTTATCAAAGACTATCGCTATATGGTTTTCTCATGGCTATCCCCCCCTTCCTTGACGCCATCTTTCCCCAATGCGCCCATCTCACTAGTTTCCTCTTTTCGGTACCTTGGGGTTCTTTTTGACTCTGATCTTTCTTTCTCAACGCATATTTCTCATGTCTCCAAGCTCTCCTTCTTTCATCTCCGCCAGATTCGTGCCATCCGTCCTTTCCTTTCTCCATCTGCCATAACCACACTATTACTGACCCTTGTTATCTCCCGTCTTGATTTCTCTAATTCCATTCTATCCGGTACTTCCAAATTGCAACTCTCACGACTCCAACGAATCCAAAACACTGCGGCCCGTCTTATCACCCATTCTTCTCCTCGGGACCACATCACCCCCCTTCTTCTTCAACTTCATTGGCTCCCTATTTCCTTCTGTATCAAGTTCAAACTCCTCACACTGGTCCATAAAGCACTTCACACCTCTACCCCTCAATATCTGTCTGATCTTCTCCGCTTTCACACCCCCCGCCATACCCCCCGCTCCTTCCACCTCAATCGATTAGTACTACCATCCCCCTCTAGTGCCCACTTACAGTCCACACGATCCTCAGCTTTCTTCTTCATTGGCCCCGCACTATGGAACTCCCTTCCCCCACCCCTCCGTCTCGAACCTCACTACCCCGCTTTCAAGCGTTCCCTTAAAACTCATTTCTTTTCTCTTGCCTTTGACCTCCCCCCCCTGATCCCTGATTCTCCTTCCCCTTCCTCTACCCTTCTCTCCTGTTCTTACTCTTCTTTCCTATCAAACATGTAACTTCTTTTCTGACTCTAGGCCTGTGCCTTTTGTGTGTAATGTTTTTTTTTTTTTTTTTTTTTACTGTAAACCGCTTTGCCTATTAATGAAAGGCGGTATATCAAATAAATGAACATGAACATGAACATTATGCACAATGTGCAACTGAGCCGGGTATTGCACGGAGAAGCGAATCTTGGCCTCAATTAAGATCTGGCACAAGGGCGCATAAGCCTTCCGGCGTTGGCTCAGGGCAAGAGAGTAATCCTGTGCAATTCGTATTTTCATTCCGTCGTGTTCAACCGCACCTGCTTTTTTGGCAGCGCTCAGGACAGCCTCCTTCTGTGGGTATTGCAGATATTTGGCGAGAACTATACGGGGCCGAATGCCCTCCACCGGCCGAGCTCCGACTCGGTGGACTCGCTCAAGCTGTATCTGTCTTCCCTCCTCCGCATCACTCAGCAAAGACACGGAGAGGGCTTCCACGAACGATTTGAGGTCCTTATCAGCTATCCGCTCAGCCACCCCCAGAAATCTCAAATTGTTCCTTCGGGAACGATTCTCCATATCGTCAATCTTGGCTTCGTGCGCCTGGAACAGGGCCTGCACCTTCCTCAGCTCCCGCGTTAGAGTGTGCACCTCCTCCTCAGTGTGTGAGATTCTGTCCTCCGCAGCCTGCATCCTCGTGCCCAGGCCATCCACGGAGCTCTGCAAAGTGTCCATCTTGCCATGAAGGGCATCGAACTGCACCGACAAAGCTCCGGATACCGCCGCTGAGATCTCCTCAACAGAAGCCAAGGTTGTGGAAGGTGCACTCGGCGATGGCGGATCTGCCATCTTTTGCGGGCCTACTGCCCGTTCCTTCTCCCTCCGGCTCGATTTCATCGCCGATGCCATCGGCTCCGCTGCCAATCGCGGTGGAAGAGTGAGCTCCCCTGTTCACCACACTTCGGGAAGCAAGTTTTTTTCTGCTCGCCCCCAACAAACGGCTCTGAAATACCGGTACAGGAGTTAGAGGTCCGGAGCCCAGGCGATCAGCGTCCACCCGGGCTTACCACATCACGTGATCCTCCTTATCGCTTCTTTTCTTCCATCTCCAAATCCCTGGAGTTGGCAGCATAGTTGAAGTGGCTGCTGGTTTTCTCCAACAGCCAATTTTATTTCCCAATTCTCCTGCATAATGCTCTCTGCAATCCTACTGAGAAGCTTTCCACTATGGGCCCTTGCTAGAGAGCATGGGGATTTTTTCTCTAATCACTATCCTATATGGTTGAAAAAGGCTTCCTCAGTCATTCCTCATGACTGTGAGGGTTCTTACACCCTTCTATTTCCTTTTAATAAAGGACATAAGCCTTCCCTACGTGACAGTCTAAAGAGTTACCCAATTCCTACAGGAAATATGCTCTTTTTCCTTGCAGCTTGTCCTCATGGTATCCTAATCCTTCCTGGACACCACGTATTTAACTAAATAACGCATGATACCCCCCTTGTCCCTCCAGTGGGTCATCCTGGTATCTCCTCCTATGCGTTTTCTGTCCATTCACCATGTTAGAGTTCTACCGGACTCAGGACTTGCTGTTTACAGACTGATATTATCCTCTGTTTTTTCACGCAACCATCCTAGTTATTTCACTGGATAGCAGCCATCTGCTCCATCTTAACCAGAGGGAACAGATTCTCTATATCTTCTCAAGTAGGTTCCACCTTCTTGTTATTAGATGAATCGTTCCTCTTCACATCTCCCATGTGAATGTTCTTATAGACATATCTCTGCTTAACTGCAGACAATTGTCTTTAGACCTATATATTCATATTTGTACATATATCTATATACATTTCTATAGATACATATGTCTGTCAGCTGCGTGTGCATATGTTATGCCCCTCTGGATCTCGCCATAAACATATATATATATACACCCTTATATATATATATATATATATATATCGACACATATATATATATACATAAATATATGTGTGTATCTGTCGAGATACTTCCTCATAGGTAGATATGTATTTACATACTTATCTCTCTGTCTGTGCTCATAAAGGTTTTTTCCTTCCTGTATGTTCCAGACAGTGGGCTTGCACATGTTCATACTATTCCGCAGTATGTTTAGGTTATTATGCACACAACCACTGCTGTGGTACTGACAGCTCTTACCATAAACCTAGGTTCAGGTATCCCTGAAGCTCCATACTCCAATATCTTCCTACCTCTCATCAGTTAGGAAAGATATGGTGGATCTTCAGTACATCTGAGGTTTCAACTCCTCAGACATCTGTCCTTTCTTGGGAATACGGGGTTTCTCCCATACCTCTTCTTCCCTCAAGGACTAGGCCAGTTGTCCAAATCGGTCAGTCTTCCTCTTTTGCTCCTAACTATGATTAACTCTGTAGCCAAAAGAGTTTTCAGCTTTTTCCATAAAGCTTCCCACTAAAGACCTACCGTTTTTGTACTACCCCAGTTAAATCCTGGGGTCACCTGTCACTTCCAGCTTTTGACCTTCACCTTCACTTCAGTGAGGTCACCTTGAAGATTCCTCTACTGGATCTCCAGTAGATTCCATCAGCCTCTCTACTTCCTGCAATCCAGTAGGTGAGGTCCATATTGTGATTGTTCATTTCAATATATTTCATGATGATTATCATACAGACAAGGACTCCTTGCCTGTAGTCCTATCTTAGGTCAGCTGTTTCCTACAGCTCCTCTCTTTTCAACTCCTACCCTCCATCCTCAGGATGCCTGGCCATATGTGGTGTGGCATGTTTCAATCTCTAACATGCTAGGGCTCCAGGCATCTTAGCTTGGGAGTCCCCATATGTGAAGACTCATTCCTGCTTGTTCCTGGAGATAGCACAGTTACTTACCTGTAACAGGTGATCTCTGGGAACAGCAGGAATAAGTCTTCACAACCCACCCACCTCCCCTAGGAGTTGTATCTCTATCTATCTTTCCTTTCCTCTCTCTCTCTCTTTGTCTCAGCTATAAAACTCAACTGAGGAGAGACAGTTGGAAAGGCAGCACGCAGGCGCTGAGGGATGCTCCCAAAAGCTTTCTGATTGGACGCTGGGGAGCGTTCCCGCGCAGGCTCCGTCGGTACCGACGTACCCATATGTGAAGACTTATTCCTGCTGTTCCCAGAGATCACCTGTTACAGGTAAGTAACTGTGCTTTCTAGCCAAGCAAGGACTGTTAATCATCTAGGAAGTTGGTCACAGCTTACCTCAGCAGCACAGGCATAAATAGCTCAACCAGAGCTCTGTGATCCTCAGTCTTGAAAGACTAGAAAAGGGGACTGTTACTTCTGGAGAGAGATCTGCAATTGTGAGTAAATACTTCTGGGTATTTTCTGAAGAATTATTTTTATTAAAGCTAATTAATCTGTGAACCCACTATTTTTTGTTAAATCAGCCAGGGCCTAGTAGCAGTAGTTTAAGTTTACATTTAAAACACAAGAGAGCTTTCTGGTTAAATTTCATACCCAGCAGAGAGCTTGTAGTTTAAATGTAATAGTCATTCAGGGCCTAGCATCAGCAAAGTACTTTTAGTTTAAATTTAAAACACAGAAGAGAGCTTTCTGGTTAAATTTAGAACCCAGCAGAGAGCTTGTAGTTTAAATTTCATAATATGTTAGAGCCTAGCAGCAGCAAAGAGCTATAATTTAAATCAAATAAGAATATAGCTTACCTCAGCAGCACAGGACAGGGTACTGTGTATCAGCCCTCTTTTAATAAGTGTTATTTACCGCCCTCCCTCCCCACACCCACCTACCCCTGGGATAATTGTAGCTTTATAGGTACTTACACATTTTAACAGACAGGAGGTGCTGTCAGGTGAAGCTCGTTACCCAAATCAGTCATACACTAAGGACCTGAGATTAATTAAGCTTCAAGTGAACAAGGTATATTAAACGTATTAGGTACAGGTTTTTATTGGCAACCCTTAGTAGGTAAAGAACTTAAAGATCTAAACAAAAACTTAAAACTAAGATGCAGACAGCAGTCCAGCAGCGAGATGGGGGCTTTCCTGTCTTTTGCATTGAGTGTCACATGTATGATTTTCTCCCAGTTGGTGAGAGGTCTTACGTGTGCACTAGGTGCAAGGAGCTCTTTGCTCTCAGGGAACGAGTCCGTTCTCTAGAGGATAGAGTAGCAGACTTGGAAAACATAAGACAGACAGAGAGGTACATAGACGAGACCAACAGGGATATAGTCCTGAAGTCCCACCTCCAGTCTGGCAGCATCCATGTTGCCATGGAGGAGAGAGGTCATGTGACAGGAGAGCATCACCCTGGTGTGGCAGGAAGTGATCCTGTAACTAGGACCTGTCCTCCAGGTGATGTAAAACCCTCTCACACTGAGGAAGTTTCTCCAGGGCCATGTGCCCATGAAGGAAGGATTAGGACAGCCCTTATAGTTGGTGATTCGATCATTAGGCATGTAGATAGCTGGGTGGCTGGTGGAAGTGAGGATCGCCTGGTAACATGCCTGCCTGTGCGAAGGTAGCGGACCTCACTCGCCACCTAGATAAGGTCTTAGATAGTGCTGGGGAGGAGTCTGCTGTCTTGGTACATGTCGGTACCAATGACATAGGAAAATGTGGTAGGGAGGTTCTGGAGGCTAAATTTAGGCTTTTAGGTAGGAAGTTGAAATCCAGAACTTCCAGAGTAGCGTTCTCCGAAATGCTTCCTGTTCCACGTGCAGGACCCAAAAGGCAGGCAGAGCTCCGGAGTCTCAATGTGTGGATGAGACAATGGTGCAGAGATGAGGGTTTTGGATTTGTTAGGAACTGTGGAACATTCTGGGGAAAGGAGGGGCTCTTCCGAACACCTTGACCGGGATGGAACCAGGCTGCTGGCATTAACCTTTAAAAAGGAGATAGAGCAGCTTTTAAACTAGATATTAGGGGAAAGCCGACAGTCGCCCGAGAGCGGATGGTTCGGAAGAATGTATCTTTGAGGGATACTACCAAAAGCAGAGAGGTTCCAAAAAAGAGTAAAGTAGCCCAAATGCCCTCGAGTATGGAGCAGACAGAGCTTAAAGATCCTAAATTACCCATGTCTAACAATAGCCAAATTAATATGAATAAAATACATTCTCTAAAATGCTTGTATGCAAATGCTAGAAGTCTAAAAAATAAGATGGGAGAGTTAGAATATATAGCACTAAATGAAAGGTTAGATATGATTGGAATATCAGAGACATGGTGGAAGGAGGACAACCAGTGGGACACTGTGATACCTGGATACAAACTATATTGTAATGATAGAGCTGATCAAATTGGTGGAGGGATTGCGCTCTCTTTGTTAGAGAGGGCATTGAGTCAGAAAGGATTAAAGTTTTGCAGGAAAGAAAATCTGCTGTAGAATCTATATGGATTGAAATTCCATGTAAAAAGGGGAAGGCGATGGCAGTGGGGGTGTACTATCGAGCGCCTGGCCAGAATGACCAAATGGATGATGAAATGCTCAAAGAAATCAAGGAAGCTAACAAAAGTTACAGTGCAGTAATAATAATGGGTGATTTCAACTACCCTGGTATCGACTCGGTCAGTGACACGTCAGGACATGCTAGGGAGATAAAGTTCCTAGATGAAATAAATGACTGCTTCTTGGAGCAGCTGGTTCATGAACCGACCAGAGGGGAAGCAATATTAGACCTAATCCTTAGTGGAACACCAGATCTAGTGCAAGAGATAAGGTTGTTGGGGCCACTTGGCAATAGTGATCATAGCATGATCGCCTTTATTTATTTATTTATTTTTATTTAACATCTCTTATATACCGCACTATTATCATCAGCGCGGTTTACATGGAACAAAACATATACATACAGAAAACTGTAGTGCATTTTACAAGTAACAGGAAATTAGAACTTGGTAATAAAGGGAAACTATGTAATAAAGGGAAAGCTATGTTCACTATATAACTATATACAATAGTCTATACACATTATTGATTTAATTAGTGGAGGAGGGATAGTAAGGAAATCCACAGTACTACCTTTTAACTTTCGAAAGGGAGACTATGATAAAATGAGGAAAACAGTTAAGAAAAAACTAAAAGGAGCAGTTTCAAAGGTTAAAGATGTACATCAGGCTTGGCTGTTGTTGAAAAATACTATCTTGGAAGCCCAGACCAGCTGTATTCCACGCTTTAAGAAAAGTGGAAGGAAGTCCAAAAAACTGCCAGCATGGTTTAAAGGTGAGGTCAGAGAGGCTGTTGTTGCCAAAAAAGCATCTTTCAGGAAATGGAAAAAAGAGCCAAATGACGAAACCTGGAATCAGCACAAGCACTGGCAAGTCAAATGCAAGGCATTGATAAGGCTGGCAAAGGGAGAATTTGAGAAGAAGCTTGCTGCGGAAGCAAATACGCGAAGTAAAGACCTTTTCAAGTACATTCGTAGCAAAAAACCTGTGAGAGAGTCAGTTGGTCCATTAGATGATAAAGGTGTTAAAGGAGCACTAAGAGGCAACAAGGCGATAGTGGAGAGACTGAATGAATTCTTTGCTTCAGTCTTTACTGAGGAAGATGTAGGGATGTTACCCATGACTGAAGTGGTATTTAAAGGTGCGGAAGAACTGAAGGAAATATCGATACATCGGGAAGATGTATTACAACTATTAGATAAACTGAAGAGTAGCAAATCACCTGGGCCGGATGGTATACATCCAAGGGTGTTGAAAGAACTGAAATACGAGATTGCAGACCTGCTGTTAGTAATCTGTGAACTATCATTAAAATCATCTCTAATACCTGAAGATTGGAGGATCGCCAATGTAACACCAATTTTTAAAAAGGGTTCCAGGGGTGATCCGGGAAACTACAGACCGGTGAGCCTGACATCAGTACCGGGAAAAAATGGTAGAAACTATCATAAAGAATAAAATTACTCAGCATGTAGATAGTCATGACCTAATGGGAGACAGCCAACATGGCTTTAGACAAGGAAGATCTTGTCTTACTAATCTGTTATGTTTTTTTGAAGGAGTGAATAATTAGGTGGACAAAGGTGAGTCGGTTGATATTGTGTATCTGGACTTTCAGAAAGCCTTTGACAAGGTCCCTCATGAGAGACATTTGGCAAAACTAAAGAGTCATGGGATAGGAGGCAGTGTACTATTGTGGATCAGGAACTGGTTAAAAGATAGAAAGCAGAGGGTAGGGCTAAATGGCCAATTTTCCCAATGGAGAAAGGTGAATAGTGGTGTACCCCAGGGATCTGTGCTGGGTCCGCTGCTTTTTGACATATTCATAAATGACCTGGAAAGTGGAATAACGAGTGAGGTTATCAGATTTGCAGATGACACACAACTATTTAAAGTTGTTAAAACCCAAGAGGATTGTGGAAAATTGCAAGAGGATCTTGATAAATTGGAAGACTGGGCATCAAAATGGCAGATGAAATTTAATGTGGACAAGTGCAAAGTTATGCACCCAGGGAAGAACAACCCAAACTATGGTTACACGATGCAAGGTTCCACATTAGGAACCACCACCAAGGAAAAAGATTTAGGTGTCATTGTGGATAACATGTTAAAACCCTCGGCCCAGTGTGCAGCGGCAGCCAAGAGAGCAAATAGAATGCTAGGTATCATAAAGAAAGGAATGGAAAATAAAACAAAAGATATTATAATGCCTCTATATCGTTCCATGGTGAGACCGCACTTTGAATATTGTGTGCAATTCTGGTCCCCGTATCTTAAAAAGGATATAGCAATTTTAGAAAAGGTTCAGAGAAGAGCCACCAAAATGGTAAAGGGGATGGAAGGATACTCCTATGAAGAAAGGCTAAAAAAGTTAGGGCTCTTTAACCTGGAAAAGAGATGGCAGAGGGGAGATATGATAGAAGTCTATAAATTAATGAACGGAGTGGAACGGGTAAACGTAGATCGATTGTTTACCTTATCAGAATATAGAAAGACTAGGGGACATGCAATGAAGCTACAGGGCAAACTATTTAAGACTAATAAAAGAAAATATTTTTTCACTCAACGTGTAATCAAACTCTGGAATTTGTTACCGGAGGATGTAGTAAAGGCTGTTAGTGTAGCTGGGTTTATAAAAGGTTTGGACAAGTTCCTGGAGGAAAGGTCCATAAACCATTATTAAGAAGGGACCCAGGATATCAATGCTTGAACCAATACAAGCACTGTGGAACCTGTGTCCCTTGGGGAAACTGCTAGGTACATATGACCTAGATTGGGCACTGTTGGAAACAGAATACTGGGCTTGATGGACCTTGGTCTGACCCAGTATGGCATATCTTATGTTCTTATTTATAGGTCAGTAGGAGAAGTTTGAATTGGATGCGGAACTGGACAGGGAGCCAGTGAAGCGACCTGAGAAGAGGAGTAATGTGGGCATGGCGAGGCTGGCGGAAGATTATTTGAGCAGCGTGATTTTGTATAGATTGAAGGGGAAGGAGGTGGCTGATGGGGAGGCCAGCAAGGAGTAGGTTGCAATAATCGAGGCGAGAAGAGATTAAGGAGTGGATAAGCATTTTGGTGGTGTGTTCAGAGAGGAAGGGGCGGATTTTGCCAATGTTGTAGAGGAAGAAACGGCAGGTTTTGGCTACATGCTGGATATGTGCAGAGAAGGAGAGAGAGGTGTCAAAGATAACCCCTAGGTTGCGGGCCGAGGGAACAGGAAGGATAGTAGCTCCGTCCACATAGACTGAGAAAGGGGGAAGAGGAGGGGAGGAATTGGGGGGAAAGACAAGGAGATCAGTCTTAGCCATGTTCAGTTTCAATCGGCGAAGAGACATCCAGGCGGCGATGTCGGAGAGGCAGGCAGAGATCTTGGACTGGGTTGTTGGAGAAATAGTAGGTGTAGAGAGGTAGATTTGGGAGTCATCGGCGTAGAGATGGTACTGAAAGCCGTGGGAGGAGATAAGCGCGCCAAGGGCTTGGGTGTAGAGGGAGAAAAGGAGGGGGTAGGGGAGGAGGAGGAGCCGCCATAGCATACACTGAATGAGCGATGGGAGAGGTAGGAAGAGAACCAGGACAGTACCAGGTCCTTAAAACCAAGGGAGGAGAGGATGTTGAGGAGAAGATTGTGGTCAACGGTGTCAAAGGCAGCGGAGAGGTCAAGAAGAATGAGGATAGAGTAGAGGCCCTTAGATTTAGTCAGGAATAGGTCATTGGAGACTCTTGCGAGCGCCGTTTCAGTGGAATGTAAAGGGCGGAAGCCGGATTGTAGTGGGTCCAGGAGGGCCTGGGAGGTGAGGAAGTCGAGGCAGCAGCGGTGGACTGCACATTCTAGTAGTTTGGATATGAAGGGAAGGAGGGAGATGGGTCGATAGTTAGAAGGGCATGTGGGATCGAGTGAGGGTTTCTTAAGCAGAGATGTGACAACAGTATGCTTGAACTCAACAGGGACAGTAGCAGTAGAGAGTGAAAGGCTGAGGATATGAGAGATGGTGGGTACAATAGTGGAGGAGATGGGGTGTAGGAGATGAGTGGGTATTGTGACGCTCGCGCCCCTACCAGGCAGTTGCCTAGTAGGGACGGCTGGCCATCTGATATTCCTTCTAGGATTTTTGTAGTTGTGTATGAAAGAAGAGCCAAGTGGTTAATAAAGCGCACAGGAAATTTTATTCGGTTTCCAGGCTGGTAAGTGGTGAACATAAAATTCTTCAAGCATAACTTTTTTCCAGACAAAAGAAAATACAGGATAACTTCTCCAGAAATCAAAATGTCCAAAACAGTGTAACCTGGAACAAACTCATAGCAGTTCCTGTTCCTTACTGCAACTGCTTAACATTATAAGAAAAAAAGCATTTGTAAAACTCTTCACACAGTGAATGGGTTATCCGCTTCAACCCTGCTGTTGCCACACACACAAACAGTTTCAGCTGTTGAACCTCCACTGAGCTCCTGCAGTTTCAGCTTCTTAGGAGAAATTCTTAATCCTTTACATTCAGGCTTTTCTCCCTCTCTTCCGCTTCTGAAAACTGTCTTTAAGTTACAACAGCCCCTTTTATGTTCCACTGTTTTTAGCTCACACTAGTGTACCTTAGTGCACAGCTCGCATTCCATTTCAGAGACCTCAGAATCAACAACACTTTCCTCAGGGCCTACCTCCATGCTCTCTATTGAGCTACAGCTGGGTGCTTCCTGAAAGTGCTCCGGGCTCTTTTCCTTAAGAGTCTTCACAAGATTAAACAGTCTCTCCCAGTGCCTGGCCTTGCCTTCTCCAGGCCGGTCTCTTGGGGGTCTCTCCTGTTTAACTTCCCTAGTGAGATATTTCTTGCTGTGCTGAGCCTTCTGGGGTATGACAGTCTCCTCTGAGTCAGAGCAAGAACTATCCTGCTGGCAATGCTTGTTCCCTGCGTACCTTTCTTGGCTGCCTCTATAGTGGTTCCTCCTTTTGCTGCTCTCCTTGGCTGCAAAGCTTCTCCTCAGCTTGGCCCCAGATCTTTCAGGTCTGTGCCTTCTGGGAACTGGACTAGAACCTGGGCTAGGCCTGGAACTGCAACTGCCGCTTGTGCTTGCTCTTGCACTCCTCCTGGACCTTCTTCTCAAAGCCCCTTCCAAACTCAAACTGGCTCTCCTTCTTGTGTTTGTTTTCTCCCTGTTAACTGCTGAGCAGGGCAACTCCCTTCCTGGCTCCTCCCACTTGGACCTCCTACTCCTATGCAGGGTTGTCCTGTGGTCTGGGATTGGTTTACCCTTAGCTCTGCCCCCTAGGTTCCTTTCAGGGCTTCTAGTATGGAGTATGTGATTTTGTGCGCCCATCCCCCGTAAAGAAGAAAAATCCTTCTTTTTTTCAGTTTTCCCTAGCTGGGCTGCACCCTCCTTACCACATATCCCCCCCCCTTAGACTATTTCGGGCTGTCGCTGTATCCCGTGAACAGCACGAAATACAAACTATGGGCTGAGAATCCTCACTCATTTTTGGGGCTAGTTGGGTACTCCCTATACGTTCTTGCCACTGTCGCAATAGATTAACGTGATACACTTGGGACTTCCCCCGTCCAGTATCCACCACATAAGACACTGGCCCGAGCTGTTTTATTATTCTATAAGGGCCCTTCCATGAGTTCTCAAACCGAGAATTCGCTGTGGCTATCATAACCATAACTCTATCCCCGACCTTTAAAAGACGAGGCTTTGCCCGTCGATCGTGATAGGTTTTCTGTTTCGTTTGACTCCTTTTCAAAATTTCCTCCGCTATGGTAGCTATCCGCTGTAGGCGATTCTTCAGGTCTGTTAAAAACCTAGGAACCTCCTGTACATCCTCTACCGGTGCTACCCATTGTTCTCTTAATATATCTAATATCCCCCGCGGCGTCCTCCCATACAAAAATTCATAGGGCGATGTGCCAGTAGAGGTCTGTCTCCTCTCCCTGCATGCGTAGAGCACAAAAGGCAACATTGTATCCCATTCACTAAACCTGCCCTCCAAGCTCCTTCTTAAGAGGTTCTTTAAGGTTTGGTTAAACCTTTCCACCAACCCATTGGTTTGGGGATGGTAAGCTGCGGTACGGATATGCCGAATACCGAACGCATCCCATACCTGAGCTAGATGTCGAGACATAAAATTTGTTCCTCGGTCTGATAAGACCTCTCGAGGGAACCCTATCTCGCAAAATAAACGTATGAGCTCTAGAGCTATCACTCGAGCTGAGGTATTTCTCAAGGGAATGGCCCACGGAAAGCGAGTGGCATGGTCCATTATGACCAGAATATACTGGTGACCTCTAGGAGTTTTTAGTAAGGGCCCCACTATGTCCACCCCCAACCTATGCACCGGCTCCTTTATAACTGGTAGGGGAATTAAAGGCACCTCCGGTGGATGGTTACTAGAGACCCTTTGGCAAGCCGGGCAGGCAGCGCAGAACCTCGCAGTTTCTGCATATACGCCCGGCCAGTAGAACCTATCAAGGACCTGATCCAGGGTGCTCTGTACACCTTTGTGTCCCCCCACGGGGTGATCATGGGCCAATCTTAAAATGATATTTTTAAAAGAAGAAGGTATCACCAGCTGCCTCCGTAGCTCACCTGTCCGAGGATTTATACCCTCCCTATACAACAAATTACTATCCCATAAAAATCTTGGTAGGGCCTCAGATCTCTTCTGGGCGAATTCACATGCTCGCACCAAAGCAGGATCTGCTTTTTGCTCATCCGGGAATGAGGGAAACTTCGCTATTATCTCCTCAGAGACCCAGGGCAACTCCTGACCTAACAATAACTGACTCCTATTCTGAGTTCTGAGTCTCCTCCCTTGCCTCCTTTCGGCCTTCCCTTTCCTGGGGGTATCCTTGGCCGGGGTTATTAGGTCATCGTGAAAGGAGGTCCCTGGTATGGGTTCCTCCTGGGAATCTACCCCCTCCTCTGAGGGCCTAGAGCCTGCACGCGTGGTAACCAGGCCTGCCTTTTCTTGCAGCTCTTTCTCCACCCCCTTCCTAAACTGGGACCAATCTCGGCCCAGTATGATATCATGAGGGAGTCTTGGTATCACTGCTACTGCTACCTCCCTTCCACTGCCTAAGCCCTTTATCCTAACGGCTTGGAGCGGGTAGGTAGAGGCAGCCCCATGCACACATTTAATTTTAACCTGCCCCCTTGAGGACTCTTGGGCGCACTGCTTCTGGGCCTCTATCACTTTCCATAATTTCCTAGAAATCATGGACTGACTAGCCCCTGAATCCAAAAGTGCTTCTGTTGTTATTCCTTCCACCTCTACCGATAGGAGGAATCCTTCACCTATCTCCTTGGGGTGTGTTATAACAAAGGCCTTCTTTGTTTTACAATTTTTCTTGAGGTGACCAGGCTCACCACAAGAAAAACATTTTCTTTGCAGGTTAAACTTTTCCATGGGCTTATCTCTATCTGTCCTATACTTACTAAAGGCTGCATTCTTTTCCTGCACACCTGTACCCTGAAAAACGCCCCCTTTCTTTAGGCTCAATTTCTGGGCCTCCAGAAAGCAGTCTGCCAAGACTATGGCTTCTCGGGTGTTTTTACAGTTTTGCTTTATCAAGAAGCTTTGCATGTCTATAGGAACAGCTTCAATAAATTGTTCTAGTATTACTGTATCAATAATGGAATCTATATCCTTCTTTCCAGGCAGTAGCCATTTAAAGACTAAGCTCTTTATTCTATAATACAGAGCTTGTGGTGTTTCACCTTCTTTTAACACAGATGCCCTTAGAAGTCTTCTATAGGCGGAGGGACTTAAGCCCATCCGATCCCTTATGGCTTCTTTAACATGCTCATAGTTATGAATTAAATCAACCGGCATTTCTCTGTAGGCGGCTAATGCCTCACCGCTTAGGGTAGTGGCAAACCTTACAGCCAACTGCTCTTTCGGCCACTGAGCGAGACCAGCTATTCTTTCAAAAGCCTCTATGTGGTCGTCAAGGTTGTCCTCCTTGGTTAAACGTCCACATGAGAAAGGTCCAAAGGCTA
Source organism: Ichthyophis bannanicus (assembly GCA_033557465.1). Lineage (NCBI taxonomy): Eukaryota > Metazoa > Chordata > Amphibia > Gymnophiona > Ichthyophiidae > Ichthyophis > Ichthyophis bannanicus. The sequence continues at coordinate 918,938,816 of CM066035.1, read as the reverse complement.
ATCCTTCCCCACCTGTACCAACAGGCTGTGTCTTTGGGACAGTCTGTGCTTGTTTTATTGCCTCTTCCTGGGTCCGGATCCACTTGGCCATCATCTCCAGCAGGGGTTGCTGTTGGGCCCGCATCATGGAGCTCGCCTGCTCCTGGCTCAACGCTGCCATCTCCCTCTGCTTAGCGAATTGGTCCGCTACCCAAGCCAATACGTCCGCTGCCTCCATCCTGGATTGCGGTCTCTGCAACACAAACACACAGAACACACACAAAGTGCGGCACTTTTTTTTTTTTTTTCACACCCACTTCTCCTAGTGAGCAGCTGGTGGCCCCCTTACACCAGAATCCAGGCCTACCCCTTCTAGTCTACGGGTTACCTGATTCTGATGCAGGTCTCAGCATTTGCCACCAGTCACAGCGCTTCCGATCCGAATCCGCTCCGGTTTTTCTCTTCCGTTGCCTCGGTCCGGTCACCGCCCTTCCTGGATTTCTCTGTCCAGAGGTATGGCTCGAAGACGCTCCCCCTTGACCACTGGAACACCGCATCCTGCCAACTACGCCACCTGTGACGCTCGCGCCCCTACCAGGCGGTTGCCTAGTAGGGACGGCTGGCCATCTGATATTCCTTCTAGGATTTTTGTAGTTGTGTATGAAAGAAGAGCCAAGTGGTTAATAAAGCGCACAGGAAATTTTATTCGGTTTCCAGGCTGGTAAGTGGTGAACATAAAATTCTTCAAGCATAACTTTTTTCCAGACAAAAGAAAATACAGGATAACTTCTCCAGAAATCAAAATGTCCAAAACAGTGTAACCTGGAACAAACTCATAGCAGTTCCTGTTCCTTACTGCAACTGCTTAACATTATAAGAAAAAGCATTTGTAAAACTCTTCACACAGTGAATGGGTTATCCGCTTCAACCCTGCTGTTGCCACACACACAAACAGTTTCAGCTGTTGAACCTCCACTGAGCTCCTGCAGTTTCAGCTTCTTAGGAGAAATTCTTAATCCTTTACATTCAGGCTTTTCTCCCTCTCTTCCGCTTCTGAAAACTGTCTTTAAGTTACAACAGCCCCTTTTATGTTCCACTGTTTTTAGCTCACACTAGTGTACCTTAGTGCACAGCTCGCATTCCATTTCAGAGACCTCAGAATCAACAACACTTTCCTCAGGGCCTACCTCCATGCTCTCTATTGAGCTACAGCTGGGTGCTTCCTGAAAGTGCTCCGGGCTCTTTTCCTTAAGAGTCTTCACAAGATTAAACAGTCTCTCCCAGTGCCTGGCCTTGCCTTCTCCAGGCCGGTCTCTTGGGGGTCTCTCCTGTTTAACTTCCCTAGTGAGATATTTCTTGCTGTGCTGAGCCTTCTGGGGTATGACAGTCTCCTCTGAGTCAGAGCAAGAACTATCCTGCTGGCAATGCTTGTTCCCTGTGTACCTTTCTTGGCTGCCTCTATAGTGGTTCCTCCTTTTGCTGCTCTCCTTGGCTGCAAAGCTTCTCCTCAGCTTGGCCCCAGATCTTTCCGGTCTGTGCCTTCTGGGAACTGGACTAGAACCTGGGCTAGGCCTGGAACTGCAACTGCCGCTTGTGCTTGCTCTTGCACTCCTCCTGGACCTTCTTCTCAAAGCCCTTCCAAACTCAAACTGGCTCTCCTTCTTGTGTTTGTTTTCTCCCTGTTAACTGCTGAGCAGGGCAACTCCCTTCCTGGCTCCTCCCACTTGGACCTCCTACTCCTATGCAGGGTTGTCCTGTGGTCTGGGATTGGTTTACCCTTAGCTCTGCCCCCTAGGTTCCTTTCAGGGCTTCTAGTATGGAGTATGTGATTTTGTGCGCCCATCCCCCGTAAAGAAGAAAAATCCTTCTTTTTTCAGTTTTCCCTAGCTGGGCTGCACCCTCCTTACCACAGTATGGGGTCAGATGAACATGTGGTGTGTTTGGAGCAAGTAAGAAGGAGTGTGGTTTCTTCTTCAGAGATCGGAGGGAAGGAGGAGAGGGTGGCAGAAGAAGGATGGGGGGGGGGGCGAGAATTGGGAAGGGGGAGATAGATGAGGGGGTGGGGAATTGGAGTGTAATCTTGTTGATTTTGTCATAGAGGTAGTCAGCTAGGGTTTGGGCAGAAAGGGAGGGTGGGACTGGGGGACTTTGACAAGAGAATTGAGGGTATTAAAGAGATGGCGAGGATCAGAGGCAAGGGAGTTGGTCAGGTGGATGTAGTAGTCTTGTTTGGCAAGTGCTATGGCTGACTGGAAGGAGCCAAGCATGAATCTGAAGTGTAGAAAGTCCTCCGGGGAGCGGGATTTGGACCAAGCACTCTCAGCGGAATGTGCACAGGTGCGGAGATAACGGGTTGTGGGCGAAAGCCATGGCTGGGGAGTAGATTGTTTGACTGGACGTGGGGTGGGTGGGGCAAGAGTGTCGAGAGCTGAGGAGAGTATAGCATTGTAGGAGGATAGTGCCTCATCGACGGACTTGGAGGATATAATGGAGGAGAGAGATGGAGAAATGGTGGAGGAGAGAGTCAGGGGATCAATATTATGGAGGTTCCTAAATAGGTCGGACGAGACAGGACGAGGTTGAGATGGCGGAAGCTGAAGAGTAAAGGTTAAAAGGTGATGGTCAGATGAGGTAAGGATTGAGTTGCGGAGGTTTGAGGAAGAGGAAGTGGAGAAGAGTATTAGGTCAAGGCAGTGGCCGTGTATATGGGTGGGGGCGGTAGAGCAGAGTTGGAGGTCGTACGAGGAGATGAGGGCAAGGAATTTTGAGGCATGGGGGTCAGAGGGGTTGTCGATGTGAATGTTAAAGTCGTCGAGAATAAGAATGGGGGAAGAGGGATCAAGAAAGGCGGAAAGCCAGGAATCGAAGTCGGTGAGGAAGGTTGATTGGGATTTGTCGGGTGGGCGATAAATAACAGCAACACGGAGGGGAAGTGGTAGGAGGCGAATGGAGTAGACTTCAAAGGAGGGGGGGGGAGGGTGACTGAGGTAGCAGGAGAGGTTGGAATTGACAGGAGGGAGAGAGTAGGAGACCAACACCACCACCGCGACCAGTAGATTGAGGTGTATGGGAGAACTGGTATCCCCCATAGCAGAGAGAAGCAATGGATGCGGTGTCATCTGGGGGGATCCAGGTCTCAATCAGGGCGAGAAGGTGTAGGGCATTAGAGATGAAGAGATCGTGGGTAAAAGGAAGTTTGTTAGTAACTGAGCATGCGTTCCATAGGGCACATGAAAACGGGAGGGCGGAGGGAGGAAGGAGAGGTATATGGATAAGGTTAGATAAGTTACGTGAGGATTTATTATCAGAGTAACGTGAGGCTTTATTCCTAGAGAAGTGCAGAGATTTAGAGGGAGCAGGGTGTGGGTGGATATGTCTGGATGTGTGTGCCCTCCAAGAGGGCCTTGAGAGAGGGGAAGTGAAGGGCGAGAGAGGGGTGATATTGCTGGTATCGGTACCTCGTGCAGACACGAAGGCCTCTGGCGATGGTGCTCGGTCTCCAGAGCGTTGTCCTGGTGAGGACCCCCTCTCCTCCTGTGTGGGAATCCCGGATGCTGGCACTAGAGCGCAGCATTTCTGCCTTCTTAGCTACCCAGCAGGTGCTTCTGCCCAGCACAGCTGGCTCGCGCCTCGAGACCGAGGTTCCTCCGAGGGGGGTACCTAAACCTGCCCTGGAAATCTCTGAGAGCCATGGGCCTTGTGAGGGTCCTCAGCACCGGTCTCGCTTGCCGTCCCAGTGCTTGGGGGCAAGGTCCTCCAAGGTCAGTACCTCCGGCTCCAAGCGGGCCTCGGCCTCTGGATGGGGCAACCAGCCTGACTTGGAGTCCTCCTCAGACCTCTTGAGCTAGGTGTCAGATGGGGATACATCCCTGCAGACCTGTGCCCACAGGGACCTTCATTCGGACCCCTCCCCACCCACCTCCCAAAGGAATTAGCCTCCCAAGGACACCTCCTTCCTGGTGTTCGTGCGGGACATGGCGCGGGCCCTCAATCTGCCCACACAGACTGAGGAGGAACTGAAGGCAGAGGAACTTGACATCTTACAGTATAAGTCTCCACCTCGGGAGTCTCTTATAGTCCCAGTGCCTCCCATTCTGCCCCGGCTGCTCCTCCTCATGTGGGAGGCATCTGCCTCGGTTCCCATTGTGAGCAAAAGGCTTGATACCATGTATAGGGTCCAGCGCGGCCTGGGGTTCCGTAAGACCCAGCTTCCACACACCTCCATGGTAGTGGAATCGGCGATGCAGAAGCATAAGAGCCTGAAGTCACATTCTTCGGTCCCACCTGGCAGGGAATCCAGAGCCCTCGACACCATTGGGCGCAAGGCCTATCAGGGATCCATGCTGGCGTGCCGCATCCAGGCCTATCAACTGTACATCGGCATGTTCCTGCGCGACCTTGCCAAAGAACTCGACGGCTTTTCCGCAGGCCTCGGGGGCGAACATCTTCTCAGGTTCCAGACCTTCCTGAGGTTGGTCGCAGACTGCACAAAGTATCTCTCCCATGCCATGTACGATGGGTTTGAGTCCTCCGCCCGGGTGGCAGCGGCCAGCATCAGGGCCCTGCGCCAGGCGTGGCTCCAGTGGAGGATAAGGCAGCCAAGACTGAGACGGAATTTGGAAGTTGAACCTGCCTCCCGCGGAAGGAACAGCACACAAAGAAGACGTTTTTCCAGAGGAAGGGACACCCCAATGGGGGATACCCACCCTACCCGCCCACCCCCGCACCACCGGCACGCAGGGCAAGGGGGGAGCGCAAGATCATCACAAACCAAAAGGGCCTAAGGCCCAACCGCTAGTGCCACCACAGCCTGCACAGGGGTTTGACACCGAAGGCATAGCCTCTCGCCCCCCAGTGGCACTTCCGCCTGTGGGGGGATGCCTGTCCCTCTTCACCCCCTAATGGGCGTCCATCACTTCGGACACCTGTGTCCTCCGGGCGGTCCGGGACTGCTATCATCTTCATCTGGATATGCTCCCTCCTCCCTAGTGGAGCCTTCTCGGCTTCCCTCACATCAGTCTTGCTTGCAACAAGAGCTGAACCATCTTCTCGATCAGCGGGCAGTAGAAAAGGTACTGTCGCACCTCAGAGGTCAGGGGTTCTACTCCCAATACTTCCTCATTCCGAAGAGGATGGGGGGCCTACTCCCCATCCTCTATCTCCGGAACCTAAACAAGTTTCTGGTGGGGGGGAAGTTCAAAATGCTATCGCTTGGTGTTCTGCTGCTCTTCCTCCAGTAGGGCGATTGGCTATGCTCCTTGGACTTCAGGGACGCTTACGCTCACATCCTGATCCACCCCAGGCACAGGCAGTACCTGCGCTTCAGGGTACAGGGGGAGCACTACCAATACAGGGTGCTACCCTTTGGGCTTGCATCTGCCCCGTGAGTCTTCACCAAGTGCCTTTCCGCAGCCGCCGCCTATCTTCGGTGGCAGGGCATACCTGTTTTCTCCTACCTCAATGACTGGCTCATCACGGGGGCATCGGCCGAGGAAGCTTGTCCTCCTCGAATGCCTCTGCTTCCTGGTCAATTACTCCGTCCCACCTCAAGCCGATGCAGACCCTGGAGTTCATCGGTGCCCTCCTTGACACGAGTGGGCGACTGCCTTCCTGTCCTGGGACTGTAGGACTATCTCTGCACCCTGGTGGCCAAGGTCCAGGGCAGGGCTTGGATTCCAGCGCGAGCCATGTTGCGCCTCCTGGGGCACATGGCTTCAACTGTCCACGTTGTCCCCCACGCCACATGCACATGCGGACGGCTCAGTGGTGCCTCAGTGCGCAATGGACCTAGGCCTCTGTCCACCTCTGGGACCCCGTTTGGGTCTCCCGCAGCCTCTGCAGCTCCCTGGAATGGTGGCAGGATCCCCAAAGCCTCCTTCAGGGCATGCCCTTCCAGGCCCCACAGCACAAGCTCGTCTTGATGACGGATGCCTCCCTTCTGGGCTGGGGAGCCCACTGCGGCGGCCTATGCACCCAGGAGCACTGGTCGCCTGAAGAATCCCAGCAGCAGATCAACCTGCTTGAGCTTCGGGCAGTCCGGTGGGCCCTGAAGGCTTTCGAGCACTATCTCAGGGAAAGTCGGTACTCGTGCAGACCAACAACAGGGTAGTGATGTTCTACATAAACAAGGAGGGGGGAATGGGTTCCAGCCTCCTCTGTCAGGACCGGTCCTCCTCTGCTCCTTTGCCGTATGCCGGGGCATGACCCTCAGAGCTGTCTATCTCCCGGGCCAGGAGAATGTCCTCATGGACAGACTCAGCAGGATCCTCTGGCCACGCGAGTGGTGCCTGGATCCAGAGGCGGCCAGCCTCTTGTTTCATCGGTGGGGGACTCCGTCTATGGACTTCTTTGCCAACCCGATGAATGTGCAGCTCCCCCGCTTCTGCGGACTGATCCCACACCTGAGTAGGGTGGCTCCGGATGCGTTCCTCCTGAACTAGACCTCCGGGCTGCTGTATGCTTTCTCTCCCACGCCTTTCATTGCAAGGACCCTCCACAAGATTCAGCATAAACGAGCTTCAGTGATTCTCGTGACTCCTTCGTGGCCTCAACAGCCTTGGTACCCGCTCTGGCTCTTGTCTGAGCTTCCAGTCCCCCTGGGCTGTGCCCCAGGCCTGCTAACACAGGAGGAGGGACAGGCAGGGGCCGTTCTATCATTAGGTGAACTGAGTCGGTGGCCTCAGGCGGCAGTTTCTAGGGGGCGGCACTATTTGCCGCTGCCTAGAAACTGCCTATGATAGAACCGCTGTCAAATGAAAGCAGCCGTGGGAACATTTCTCCATTCCCGCGGCTCTGCTTTCAAACTGCTGGGTCGCTGCCTGCCTGCCTTCAATCTTCCTGGAGCCGGCGGGGTGGGGGGGCCCAAGGTCATCTTCCGCCGCCCTTCCGCTTCCGTTGCTGCTGGCTGCTTCAGCAATGGAAGTGGAAGGGTGGCGGAAGCGATGACCTCGGGCCCCCCCCCCCCCACTCCAGGAAGATTGAAGGCAGTGACCCAGCAGTTTGAAAGCAGAGCCGCAGGAATGGAGAAATATTCCTGCGGCTGCTTTCATTTTAAAGGATGAATCAGTGATGTGAGGGGGGGGGAGGAGGGAAGGGAGCAGACACAAGGGGGGGGCCTGGAAGGGAGCAGACACAAGGGGGGGCCTGGAAGGGAGCAGACAAGGGGGGGGGGGCAGGAAGGGAGCAGACACAAGAGGGGGCCTACAGGGGGGCCTGGAGGGAAGCAGACAGGGGGGCCTGAAAGGAAGCAGACACAAGGGGGGGCCGGGAGGGAAGCAGACATGGGGGGGCCTGGAAGGGAGCAGACATGGGAGGTCTGGAGGGGAGCAGACATGGGGGGGAGCTGGAAGGCAGCAGACAGGGGGGCCTGGAGGGGAGCAGACAGGGGGGGAGCTGGAAAGGAGCAGAGCAGAGCAGACATGGGGAGGGAAGCTGGAAGGGAGCTGACATCTGGGGACGGCACTGGAAGGCGGATGGACAGGGGAGAGGGGGAGCTGGAAGGGAGCTGACATGGGAGGGGGCACTGGGACTGGAAGTTTGCTGATACCTGCAATGGTATTTTAACTAGAAGGGGCTGGACAATGGGGAAGGAGGGGGACTGGAAGAGAATAGACACCAGTGGCGGTACTGGAAAGGCAAGGGGGTTAGTACTGGGAGGGGAGGCTGTAAAGGGGGCTCATACCAGGGAGAGTTACTGGGACTGAAAAAAGGCTGATGGAAGAAAATGAAGAAAGCAAAAGAAGAGACAAGAAATGGCAGATGGACTATAGACCATAGAAAAAGAGCTAAGAGAAGACAGAGGAAAACGGAAACCTCAGATCGGGACCAGCATGATTAAAAATCATCAGACAACAAAGGTAGAACAAATAATTTTATTTTCAATTTAGTGATTGGACTTTGTGCTATCTATATTTCACACAGTATGGGGAACTGCATCTCTTATCTGGTGTGGCACCGCATGTGAAGTCTGGCTTCCTGGGGGTTCATTTTAATTTTTGTCTACATATTTTAATTTTTGCTTTAGGTTGTGGTCACTTATTCTGTACTAGGTGAGGATCTGTGTTCTGAGTGTGCGATCAAGGCCAGGTGTTCTGTTAACATGGAGTTTGTACGTAGGGATCTGTACTGTAGTAATTTGACTTGTTCAGCTTTTCATATAGGTGTATGGATGTTTTGGGGCCCATTGCAGTGTTTATAGTGCTGCTTTTTTCTTGGTAGGCCCCTTATTGTATGAGTTTTGGAAGTGTATGCTGGTATGGTATGGTAGATTTAGCCTTGCAGATCTTAGTGACTTTAGTAGGATTTTATATTAGTTCCCAATATGCCTGGTACTGGAGAATGTTTGTTATTGGTGAGACCAGAATCAGCTTTTTTTAATATATATATATATTTATTTATTATTTATATTCTGTTATATACTGCGCTATTCTGCATCAGTGCGGTTTACATTGAACAAATTGAAATTACATTGAATATGGCATTATAACTTGGAGATAACTATTTTACAGGGAACATGGGCTATGGAGGGTTAAGTGGCTTGCCCAAGACCACAAGGAGCACCTGTGGGACTAGAAACCCCAGTCCTTCCCAAGGTTGCTGTCCTCTAGTGGGATCTGAACCCCCAACCTTCCGGCCTGAAGTACCTTGCCCCAACCACTAAGCCACTCCTCCACTCCACTCAATATATATATATTGAGTTCTGTGGGTGAAATGTCCTACCTCTGCTCTGCACCCATTGTTGAGGAGGGGGTTCTGTGAATGCAAAGTGTATGTTCAAAAAGAAAAAGCACGCACCATAATGCAGTTTAAAAACAAAATACAAATGAATTATAATTTGGAGTTATAAACTGCTGTGGGTTCTCGCTCTTTCTTTTAGTTCCTTGGTGTGTGAACATCTTGCATTTGCTCTATCTAATTGACTTTTTGATTTGGTTCAGTGCCGGTGAGGGGCGGGGGTGCCGGGGGAGGGAGGGCACATGCCGGGGAGGGCGTGCGGGGGGGCGCCATCTCATCCCTCACCTCAGGCAGCTGATTGCCTTGAGCCGCCCCTGGGGACAGGTGCTTCACCCGATCCTAGTCTCATTGTCCCTCACAGCCTGGCGTCTGAACGGGTCTCCTTAGCCTCGCTGCACCTCCTGGGGGAGGTCGAGGAGGTCCACCTCACATCAAGGAAGGACTCAATGAGACAGGCATATGAGCTTTTCAATCTGGTGCTCCGAACTCCAGATCAACCCATTCTCCTGGTCCACCTGATGGGTTCTCCAGTACCTCCTCCACCTCTCGCAGGTGGGGCTGAAATCCAACTCGGTCAGGGTGCCCCTGAGCACCATCTCGGTTCACCTCCCTGTCGAGGGTAAACCCCTCTCGGGGCAGCCCCTGGTCTCCCGTTTCATGTGGGTGCCTCTTACTTTCCAAGCCTCTCATCCAACCTCCACTGGCGGTGTGGGACGTGCTCGCTTCGGCACCTTTCCTGGAAGGTAGTCTTCCTGGTGGCTCTGACCTCTGCTCGGTGAGTCAGCGAACTCCAAGACCTCATGCCTGAGGCCTCCTACACCAGGTTCTATGGGAACAGGGTAGTCCTCCGTACCCACCCCAAGTTCCTACCAAAGGTTGTCTCGGATTTCCATCTCAACCAGGAGATAGTCTTGCCAACTTTCTTTCTGAGACCGCATGCCGACCGGGCATCGGCGGTCCTGCATACACTCGACTGCAAGAGGGCTCTCGCCTTCTAACTGCAGCGCACCCAGGGTCATCGCAAGTCTGATTGGCTCTTCGTTGCCTACGATCCCAACCGCCTGGGGCAGACAGTCACCAAGTGCACCCTCTCCATCTGGGTGGTGGACTGCATCGCCTTTGCCCAGGCGAAGGTTGGGGCCCCGCTGGATCACTGAGTCACCGCGCACAGTGTCCGTGCCAAGGCAGCGTCGGTGGCTTCGCTGCACTCAGTGCCTCTTTTGGACATCTGCCGGTCCGCGACCTGGTCCTCAGCGAACACTTTCGCTTCGCACTACTGCCTGGAGAAGGAGTCCTGCCGGGACAGCACCTTCGCCAGGCTGTACTCTGTAGTCTGTTCGGGGTATAAGCACCTCCTGCCCTCCGACCCTTCTTCTGTGGCTACCGACAACTTGCCCCTATGGGCTTCTTTGGGTATCGGCTTCTGCTCAAGGCCTTGTGGAGGTGTTTTTGAACTACAGGTTCGGTAGCCTCTAGCTGGGGAATCCCATAAGTGAGGACTGACTTCCTGTTTGTTCCTGGAGAAAGCGTAGTTACTCACCTGTAACAGGTGTTCTCCAGGGACAGCAGGAATCAGTCCTCACTACCCTCCCACCTCCCCTGAAGAGCTGCAATTTTTTATCCTTCCCTTGCCATCTGCTTAGTAGGGCTTTAGCTATGGGACCTGACTGAGCAAGATGGCACCTTTGGGTGGAAAGAGGACCACGCATATGTGGCAGCAATCCCAAAGGCTTTCTTTGAAAGCTGGGGAATTGCTCCTGCGGGCTCTGTCGGTGCCAACGTCACTCTTAAGTGAGGACTGATTCCTGCTGTCCCTGGAGAACACCTGCTAAATGTGAGTAACTACGCTTTCTGATCCACCCAAGTCATAGACAGTATGTATTTTATTTATTTAAGCACATTTTTATACCGCTCCTTCCAGTGATCAGCAGCGGTTTACAGTTAATAATTAACTCTGCAATGATTAGCAGTTACATAAAACAGTAGGATCATAACATTTGAACATTAAAAGTGAAAAATTGTTTAGGATAACTCAATAAATAGGGATAGAAAACCTAAAACTAAATACAAGATAGAGGAGGGAAACATGTTAACATACATGAATTTGGTTAATTATATACATTCTTTGTGTAGATAATATAAGTAGGTTCATTATTTTGATTCTTTGTGGACTTGGGGGAACTAACTGGTAGAAGTGGTAGAATATCTCCCTTTAAATTGTTTTCATCACGGAATTACTCTATGTTATTTCTGACTGATTGAAGTATTCTTGAAATAGATGTGTTTTAAGGCTTTTACGGAATGATGTGAGATCTTTGTTAGCTCTTAAGTTGTCGGGGAGTTTGTTCCATTGTGTTGGAGCAGTGTATGTGAATGCTCTATTACTAGTGAATGCCTTTGTTTTGCAAATGGAGAGGGGTGTGTGTAGTATATTTAGGTTGTGAGTACGTCTTTTCCTGTTTGTAGTTTGCGGCATTATGAGTGTAGCCAGATGAGATGGGGCAGAATTGTTTATTAGTTTGAATGTAGTAATTATTATTTTGTATCGTATTCGTGCATGTATAGGTAACCAGTGAAGTTCTCTTAGGATAGGTGTGATGTGATCAGAGAAGGGTACGTTCATTAGGATTCGGGCTGTTACATTTTGTGCCATCTGAAGTATGTTTGTTGTTTTTTTGGGCAGGCCTTGAAGTATGCCATTACAGTAGTCTAGATGTGGCATTACGATTGCTTGTATTATTGATCTAAAGTCTGATAGTTCAATGATGTTACGTAATGGCTGTAGAGTTCTTAGTTTGTAGAAAATGGTTCTATTTAAAAGTCTTAGGTGGGTTTCCATGTTAAGTGTGCTATCTAGTGTGACACCTAGATACTTTAGTTCTTGTTTTGTGTTATAAGTAGTATTATTTAATATGATTGTAGGGGGGTGTTTAAACTCCGGATTTTTTAGAGATAAACATAACTTCAGTTTTTTTGTGATTGATAAGCATATTGTTTTGTTGGAGCCATTGTTGTGCTTCATTAAGGCAATTTTCTATGTGGCTGTAATCAGGGTTACTTATATCCAATTGAGTATAAAGCATTATATCATCCGCATAGTGATGATAGTCAATTTTGTGTTTCTGGAATATTCCGCAAATTGGTTTTAGATATAAGTTGAATAATATAGCGGATAGTGCTGAGCCCTGTGGGATACCTTGTGTCTGTGGGAAGGTATTGGATAGGTTTCTATCAAAATATACTTGTTGTATCCTGTTGGATATATAAGACGAGAACCATTTTAGGGGGGTTCCATTTATACCTATTGTTTCTAGTCTTTCAATGAGGATCTTATGATTCACTGAATCAAAGGCTGCAGATATGTCGATGAAAATTAGGACAAACATTTTTTTGCAGTTTTCAATGCCTTTATAGAGTCTGTCGAATAATACTAGAAGCAGTGTTTCTACTCCATGCGATTGACGAAAACCATATTGTTGAGCATCAAGTGCATTTGTGTCATCTATGTGGTCTTGCAATTGGTATTGTACAGATTTTTCAATAATTTTGGCTAGAAAGGGTATACTGGATATGGGTCTGAATGAGGATGGATCTGCATTGTTTAGTGATTTGTTTTTTAGTATAGGTCGTATTAAAGATCTTTTTAGTTCTGTTGGCATGTTTCCTTGTATTAGAGATTGGTTTACAATGTTTAGTATTATAGGCGATAATTCTGTTTTAGCATTCTTGATCCAGTCTACTGGACAAGGGTCAAGAGGGGATGTGGTGGTGTTCAAGTTTGTGATGATGTTTAGAAGTTGTCTGTTATCTATTGAGTAAAAGTTTTCCCACACTATAGTGGGGTTGGTATTTTGTGTTATCCTTTGAAATGCATTAGTTTCAATTCTATGGGAGATTTTTTCTTCGCTAGGGTTTAATTTTTTAGAGTAGTGATCAGCCAGTTCTTGAGCATTTATAGGATAATTTGAATTATCATCTTTTGGGGGTTTAGTGAGTGATTTTACAAGCTCAAATAATTCCCTTGGCTTATTTAAAGCATTAGTTAGTTTTTTGGTGTGATAGTTCTTTTTTGCTGTATTTATTGTTTCTTTATAGGATTTAAGTAGAGATAAGTATTGTTTTTTGGTCTCAGTTGATTTCCTAGCTCTCCATTTTTCTTCCATTTTTTTGAGATCCTTCCTTAATTTAGCTAATCCTGCTGTGTACCACGGTTCCGATCTTTTCTTTGGTTTGTTATTTGTATGTGAGGTGATTTTAGATGTTTGTTTAGAAACAGTTTCAATTCCGTTGTTCCATTGTTTTATTAATTCGTCCAGATTTGAGGATTCTGTATTTACATGTGAAAAGATCAAATTTATTAGTGTGTCTTTATCTAGTTTTTTAAACATGCTTTTATGTGTATTATTATTAGGTTCTATATTAAGTGATTGTGATGGCATTTCAAATGTGAATTGTATAAGGTGGTGGTCTGACCATGGGACCTGTGTTATTTTAGGTGGTGTATTTGTTACTGTGGTGTTTGAATATTCTTTGGGAAGAAATACTACGTCTAAGATATTTCCCTTGTCATGTGTAGGTGTTTGGATTATTTGACGGTAACCCATCTGATCCATGGCCTCATTAAATGTATTAGTTTGTGATGTATTGAGTGAAGCAAGGTTTATATCGCCTAATATCATGTGATATTTTTTTAATGAGGTTTCGCATATTGTTTCGAGGGCTGATGCTAATGCTTCATGTTTTCCAGAAGGTGGTCTGTAAATGAGGGAAATAGCAAAGGTTTTATTTTCTACCTTAAGGATGTCTATACCTTCAAGAGACTTCTGGGCAGTGCAGGATAGGTTTAGATTTTTTCTTGCTATTATTAGCACCCCACCACCTTTTCCTTTGTTACGAGGGCAATTAAATATATTATATCCAGGTACATTTAGCGTATTAAGGGGGACTGTGTCAGCCTCTGAGAGCCATGTTTCTGTGATGCATAATAGATCAGGTTTTTCCTCAGTAATAAGGTCCTGTATAATGGGCAACTTGTTTTTAATAGACCTAGTATTTATTAGTATGCATGTTTGGGGGATTAGTATGCTAGACTTGGTGTGAGTATCATTAAGGGTAGGTTTGATTGTAATTAGTCTTGAGCGTGGTTTCGTTACCTTTGAGTTATATTGGTGTATATTATGTTTGGATTGATATGGGAACCATTGTGTGTATTGTGGTAGTTGGTATAGGTATATGTGGTTTGGTGAATAGATGGGATACGTGTATAGGTATGCTTGTGATGTTTTTGTGTGCAGGATGATACTTATCATGGTGATAAGAAGCAGATTTAGGAGTTCCATCTTTATCCTTTTTGTTAGTAAATATCTTACTTGTAGGTTGAGAAAAAAGTGTGTATAAAGGGTGTTATTCGTATGATCTAGTTAATATGGTATTTAGGTCTAGAATAACCTCAAGTGTCTAAGATTGTAACTATTTAAATCAGTTGTAGGGTAGTGCTAGATCTCTCTTAACTGGGTACGCTACAGATTAGAGATTATTGGTAAGTTACCGGTGGAGTCAATAGCAACGGTGCAATGGCTACTGTCAACAGTATCAATATATGGGATTAATATAGCTACTGGCAAAATTATCAGAGATGAGATATTGATAGCTCTACTGGTAAGAGTATCAAGGCTACTGGCAACAGTATCAAGAAATAGCATTGGGAGGACTACTGGCAACAGTATCAGGGCTACTGGCAACAGTATCAAGAAATAGCATTGGGAGGACTATTGGCAACAGTATCAGGGCTACTGGCAACAGTATCAAGAAATAGCATTGTTGGGACAGATAGGCAGTGATAAATTGCTGGCAACAGTTGCAGTTACTGGCACTATTAAGGCTATTATCAACAATATATATATAAGTAGCAAACTGATGTTTTGGCTATACTTTAGAGGATATAATTGCAAATATACAGCAGGGAAATATAATAATTATCTGATGGTAGATGTTAAGTCAGGATCCTGTAGCGTGGGATCAGTTTTTTGGCGCCAGACAGATCATATGATTAAGTTTAAAACTATGGTGTTATCGTTGATGAAAAAGCTCCGCGTCGATGGCGCTCAGTTTATAGGATCGTTGTGAAGAAAGACCAGGAATTACCGACCTTTACGTTGCCTTTAGGCCAACTGCCTAAGGGCCACGCCAAAGGGCCCTCCGGCGAGGCCCGCCGGCGCGGGTGCGCCAGATAACTCCTTCTTTAAATTGTAGTCGGGCTGCCCCGATTGGGCAGCGGCTGTTTCAGCGACGTCCCGCTGCAGAGAACTGCTCGATCCCTCCTGGGAGAGCACGCGGGGGATGAAAGGGCTCAGACAGTAAACATCATTCCACCCAGACCTGTTTTGCTGATCCTTAGGCCAGGCTTCCAAGGATAGGGTTGAAGTTGCGCTGATTAATTGCTTGTGAGAAGGATGACTGCTTCTAGGTCTCCGCCTAAGGGCCACGCCAAAGGCCCCTCTGGCGAGGCCCTCAGGCGCGGGCCCGACAGGTGCGGGCGCACCTGTGTGGTGCTCCTTAAATGCCGGTCTCCTTTTGCCCCGATTGGGCAGCACGTGTGAGAGGGCAGATCGTTGCCCCGGGGCTCGATCCTCAGCCGAGGAGAGCAGATGGCTGACCGGAGTTAGAGGGCTGAAGAGGATGCTGCACCCGTGTGGTGCTCCTTAAATGCCGGTCTCCTTTTGCCCCGATTGGGCAGCACGTGTGAGAGGGCGGATCGTTGCTCCGGGGCTCGATCCTCAGCCGAGGAGAGCAGATGGCTGACCGGAGTTAAGGGGCTGAAGAGGATGCTGCACCCGTGTGGTGCTCCTTAAATGCCGGTCTCCTTTTACCCCGATTGGGCAGCACATGTGAGAGGGCGGATCGTTGCTCCGGGGCTCGATCCTCAGCCGAGGAGAGCAGATGGCTGACCCAGGATGTATGGTTCATCCTGGGAGGCCACCACAATCAGTACTAAGTGCTTCCCTTAGGGCTGGTCTCAGCCCCAAGGGTCTTCACGAAGTGCCTGGCGGTCGTAGTTGCCTTCCTCCAAATCCTAGGAGTCTTCATCTTCCCGTACCTGGATGACTGGCTCTTCAGGGTCTTATGCCTGCTGAACTCACCATTCAGGTGCTTGAGAGGCTCGACTTCATGATCAACTACCTGAATCTCACCTCTAACTGGCACAGCAGCTGGAGTTCACCGGAGCCCTCCTCGACACCACTCGGGTATGGGTCTTTCTACCGGTGGACTGCCTGCAGCAATTCATCAAAGTGGTAGGGGAGGTGCACCGCCAGCGCCACACTACAGCCTGTGATATGTTGAGAGTTCTTGGGCACATGGCTGCCAAGGTACATATCACTCCGCAGGCCCACCTCTCCATGTATAGTAATACAAAAATAATAGTGGTCGTCTCGGAGTATAGAATCTAAAATCAAGTTGAAATTACTCCAAATAGAAACAAACACAAAAAAATCAAAGTGGGATAATCTCTTCCCGATGGATAGTGGTTTTATGAGCAATTCATAATTAAACAACAGGAGGTCTCAGACCCATGTGTGCGCTCGAGCTAATGCTTGATTGAAAGTCTAGCATTGGCGCATGGTAACATCAACGACCAACCTGAAAATTCCGTTTTTTTTCTTTTTTATCTTGCTCATAAAAAACCTCCTTTCCCCACTGCTTATATTTTCAAACTAATAATATTATTGAAATCTTTTGAAGCTCTTAGCTTATTGATGCTTTGATCTTCCGCCTCTACGCCTCCCCCGGCACCTTTGTAGCGTTTCACTCCGCTAGGAGTTTCATCAGGAGGGTCTAAAAATATATACAAAAACATCATTATCATTGAGCTCTGAACTGTCAACCCACTGTGACTCGAAGGCATTGTGTACTTTAAAAATAACATGACATCAAGAGTATCTGCTAAATAAACCTATGGTCTAACTTACTCAATTTTCTCTATTTTCTGCTGCCCGCATTTCAGCTCATGTGCTTCTAATGTCAAAAAACGCCGCGCATGCGGTCTAACTGACTCATTCACCATTTTGTAGCTGGTATGAGGCAAGCCCATTGGTCCACATTATCCAATAATATCCTGCTCTTGAGCTTCCAGAAATTAAAGACAAACCTTCCATTCTATGGAAGAATTTAAGCCATAAGGGTGCAAAATATTGACTTTAAAAATCCAGCGCTGTTCACAAGACAGGAGGGTCTCATCCAGGGTCTTGCCTCGTGTGGCTATCCGAATGTGATCTATGCAGAAACACCGTAACTGATCAAAATCATGCCGCAAATCGATGCAGTGTTGAACTTAGAGGAGCTGTCAGAATTTTACATCGTAGACGACTTTTGTGTTCTAGTATCTGTGTTTTAAAAGCCCTCGTTGTTTTTCCAATGTAGAGTTTACTGCACGGGCACCGGATTGCATAAATAACAGAAGTTGTGGTACATGATGTAGTATGTTTCAAAATGTAAGTATTCCCTAAATAAGTAAACTCAGTTATTTCTTCCGTAACCTCACGGATGGTACATTCTCCACATTTCATATGTCCTCGCGGTGGTAGCCCCTCTTCTACATTTACAAGTGGTCGCAAAACTGCCGGGCTGAGCTGTTCTTTAAGGTTTACATTTCGTTGCCAAACACAGCGGACAGTTTTCTCTGCTAAGCCAGGGGTCGTCTTCAATATATTTCCATGTTTTGAAATTATTTTTTGAATTTTATGGCTCAGTGGAGAAAATCGAGTAATAAGATTCACATGTTCTTCTGACTGTTCTATCACTTTCTCCGGTCTAGGTCCAAGCAGCCAAGCTCGATCGTTATACAAAGCACGCTTGTATGCTTTTTTGATAATATGGCTAGGATATCCCCGATCCAAAAAAATCTATCATCAGTTTTTTAGATTGAATTTTGAATTCCTCCGTGTCCGAACAGTTGCGACGAAAGCGTAAAAACTGAGAAAAAGGAAGACTGTTTTTCAGTCCTATTGGGTGGCCACTCGCATAATGCAGGAAGGTATTTCTAGCTATGGGCTTTTTATAGACGGCAGAGACCCATCCCTGAGGCGCCTTCTCAATCTGAACATCTAAAAAAATGATTGTAGTGGTCGCAATGCTGTACGTAAATTGTATTGCATTATTGCAGCCGTTCAGCCATTGAATAAATGTAAGCGCTGAATCCTGTGAACCCTTCCACAAGAGAAAGACATCGTCTATAAACCGAGCCCAAAGTTTAATATTCTGTAAGAACGGGGATTTAGTAAGCCATTGTTGTTCAAAGTCTCCCATAAACAAGTTGGCAATAGATGGAGCACAGGTGGCTCCCATAGCTATGCCTGAGATTTGTTTGTAAATGGTGGACTCAAAAACAAAGTGATTTTGAAAAACAATCAGGCGTGTCAAATCCATCAAAAAAGATAACATGGCTGCTGATAAATCTCCTCTCTTCATTAACTGTGCTTCTACCGTGAGAAACGCTTCCACTTGAGGTATGCTAGTATATAGCGCTGTGATATCGAGAGTCATCAAAATCACTTCTGGGTCCGCTGCCCACTCTTTTTGTTGTTCCATTATCTCTAAAAAATGAGAGGTATCTCTGATGTATGAAGGTATTTCCACTAATAGCGGACGCAAAAAAGAATCAAGATATACTGACAAAGGCTCTAAAATTGTGCCTCTTGTTGACACAATCGGTCTACTCGGAGGTTTTTCAAGGCGCTTATGTATTTTTGGAACAAGATAAAAATGAGCCATTGAGGGAGCTTTGATGTTCAGAAAAATTAGTTCTTTTTTGGAAATTACCTTATGTTAAAAAGCAAAATGAGTACTCTCATGTATTACTTTTTGAAGAGACATAGTAGGATCTTCGGTGATTTTTTCATAAACATGAGCATCCAAAAGATGTCGTTGGGCTTCTTCCAAATAATCCTCTCGACTAAGAACAACCACAGCACCTCCTTTATCCGCCCGACGGATTACAATGTCCGACCTTGTTCGAAGTTCTTTCAAGGCCATACGTTCTTCTCGAGGTATTACACTTCTAAATTGTTTTACATGTTGGCTTTTTTACAATTCGGCTACTTCCATCAAAACCATTTCTTTAAACACTTGTAAAGCTGGAGGAATGGGTTCAGGTGGCATCCAAGTGGACTTTACAGGAAGTAGTACTCTCCTGTCAGATCTCAACCTCGATGACAAAGAATCTACTGGGGAGGCTGAAGGTTGTTGAGCAAAATAAGACTTTAAACTCAATTTGCGTATCAAAGCCTCAAGATCTACCCTAAATTGGAAAGGATCATGTTGAATCGTTGGTACAAAGGACAAACCGCGATCCAAAAGTTTACTCTGGGCTGAGGTTAAAACCTTGCCCGATATATTTACCACTAAATGGGAAACCTCTCCATGTGGCAGGCCCAGTGGACCTTAAGTATGCAATGGAAGCACATATCAGGCCGCCTTCGAGACAGGATAATGGTCACCACCCCACTAGTGCAGTTCCTTGCCTGGTGACTAAAGTTGGAAAATGTGCTGCAAAGCCTTCCGTTCCAGTCGGCAGGTCCCCCACAAGACACTGAAGATGGATGCATCCAAACTCGGCTGGGGAATGCATCTGGATGTCCTGTACACCCGGGGCCTGTGGACCAAGAGGGAGAGCCTGCATCAAATTAATTTCCTCGAGCTCCGGGCCATAGCAAATGCCTTCAGCACCTTTCAGGTGCACCTGGCCAATTGGGTGATCCTAATTCAAATAGGCTACCAGGTAGCAATGTTCTATGTGAACAATCAGGGGGCAGGGGCTCGTACCTCCTGTGCCGGGATGTTGTTCACCTGTGGAAGTTCACCCTGTTCCATGACATGGACCTCAGAATGACTTATCTACCCGGCAAGCTCAACAGCCCGGCAGATCAACTCAGCTAGGTGCTTCAGCCACATGAGTGGACCCTCAAAAGGGCAGTGGTATACTGGATCTTCCAGGAGTGGGGCACTCATGTGTTAGATCTTTTCACCATGACACACAATGCCCAGGTAGCCCGGTTCAGAGACCGGCCAGCAACTGCCTGTCCTTGATGCCTTCCTCTTCCACTTGGGGAAGGGTTTGCTGTATTCATACCCTCTGATACCACTCATGGTGAAAATCCTTCTGAAGCTTCGTGCCAAAGGGGGCTCCATGATCCTCATCACCCCCTACTGGCCTTGACAGCCCTGGTTCCCACTGCTGCTGCAGCTCTCAGAACCTTGCTGCATCCCAATGTTTGCTCGCTGGCCCTTACATTGTGGATGCTGAGAGGGTAGTTCTCATTGAGCTTTATCTCCCCGAGGGCATTACCAACATCCTGCTGGAGTCCCGCAAGGCCTATGCACTCAAGTGGGGTAGGTTTTCCGCCTGGTGCACGGGTAGGGCACTAGACCCCTTCTGCTGCACTGTGAACCAGCTGCTGGAGTACATCCTGCATCTCTCTGACTCCGGCCTGAGGTCCAATTTGGTGTAAGTTCACCTCAGCACGATAGGGGCGTATCATCGGATGCGGGGTGAAGCCCATCTCAGCCCAGCCTCTTGTGGCCTGATTCATAAGAGGCCTGCTCCTCTTGCAGCCCCTGCTCAAACTCCCAATGATCTCCTGGGATCACAATGTGGTACTCGCCCAGCTAATGCTGGCCCCATTCGAGTCACTGGACTCATGCCCTCTGAAACTCCTGACCTGGAAGGTCCATTTCCTAGTGACAGTGATGTCTGCACGATGCATCAACAAGCTCTAAGCTCTGGTCACTCACACTCTGTACACCAGATTTCACCAGAACAAGGTGGTGCTCCGCAGGCACCCGTTTTCTGCCGAAGGTGGTCTCGGCATTCCATCTCAGCCAGTCAATAGTCTTGCATACCTTAGACTGCAAGCGGACTCTAGCCTTCTACCTGGGAGGTATGAAGGCATACCAGCAGTCCACCCAGCTGTTCATTTCCTTCGATCCCAGTAGGCTAGGTGCCATGGTCTCGAAGCATACGCTATCCCTCTGGCTAGCGGACTGCATTGCTCACACACATGCCCAGGCTGGGTTGAGCCTTGAAGGTCATGTCATGACTCACAATGTCTGTACGATGGCTGCGTCGGTGGCTAACTTCCACTCTGTCTCTGCAGAGGAAATCTTCAAGGCTGCTACAAGGTCCTCGGTTCATACCTTCACAGCCCATTACTGTCTGGATGGGGATTCCTGATGGGGCAACAATTTTGGCCAGGCCATGCTCACCGGCTCTTCCGTTTGTCCAGACTACCTGCAAAGCACCTCAGGTCGATGTCTGCTGAGGATACTGAATCAGATGAGTCCCTCAGAGGAATTACTTTACTGTTCTTTCTGGCTTCTACAGTTCGGTGCCCTGTTGGGCTGTTTTTCTCCTTGGGTTATAGTAGCCTGTAGCTTGGGAGTCCCATACATAAGGACTTATTTCCTGCTTGTTCACAGAGAAAGCATAGTTACTCGCCTATAGCAGGTGTTCTCAGTGAACAGCAGGAATAAGTCGTCACAACCCTCCCACCTTCCCAGGGAGTTGCCTTTTGGCTCCCGCTATGTGATTTGACTGGAGAAGATGGCACGCCAAAGGCTTCCTTTGGAAGCTGGGGAGCATTCCGTGCGGGGCTCCGTTAGTGTCATCACCCCATACATGAGGACTTATTCCTGCAGTTCACAGAGAACACCTGCTACAGGTGAGTAACTATGCTTTTACTCTTTCTGAAATTACATAGCGTAGGGGGTCATGCCATGAAGTTACAAAACCATACTTTTAAAACAAATAGAAAAAAAACATTTTTTCATGCACCATATAGTTAAGCTCTGGAACTCATTGCTAAATGAGGTGGTAAAAGCAATTAGCATAGCTGAGTTTAAACAAGTTTTGGTCAAGTTCCAGGAAGAAAAGTCCTTAAATCGTTAATGTAGACTTGAAGAAAGCCATTGCTTATTCCTAGAGGTAAGTAGCATAAAATCTGTCTACGTTTTGGGTATTGCCAGGTACTTGCGACCTGGATTGGCCGCTTTTGGACACAGGATACCGGGCTTGAGGGACTTTTGATCAGATGTAGAATGGTAATTTTTGTGTTCTTATGTTCTAACTCTTCAATTTTATTTTTAAGACTTCTGGCATTCATATACAGACAATTTAAAATCTGATTTGCATTTACAGCCTAGTGCCTCTCCTGTTCCTCCCTTGCAGTTCCGATCAGCTGTTTGAACCATGGGAAAAGGGAAGCGCTATCATCAACAGAGTTGAGCTGACTTGCTTCCCAAACAGTCCAAAACCGCAAAAATCCCAATATGTCCACCTCGACAAGTACTCAAATATCAAAAAGGTTGATGATACAAAGAGTAGACAATTTATAATTCTCTAACTATATTTTTGTCGGATGGAACGCCAAGAAAGGGAGAGCCTATTCTCCTGCAGTAAACCGTCCTTTTAATCAATTTTATTAGAAACAATGCCCGTTCAAATATACAATCACACTAAGCTTGCATAGCGCTAATGGAGCAAAGTTGCGAGGCATCGCACGACGTGTCATGTTTCAAACTGTCATTCAGTCAGACCAGCTCTGCATCAGGTACCATGTAGCCTTTTGCTCCCATGAAACCACTCAGACATTTTGAAGTGGTGGGTATCTGATGTCATCTATGCCTTTTGTCTCGGGTCCGGTCCCGTCACCATGGGAAACGTGACGGCTGTATGCAAATGAACTTAAGTACTAAAGACTTGGCCAATCTTGGTCTAAATTCAGTTTTGAGGGAGTGACAGTTCGTAAATTAAAGATCCGATGTTGTTCTAACCATTGTAACTTGGACACCCAATCTCCCTTCTGTGGATCATCAGGAACATAGTCAATATTGCACCATCTAAAATCCTGAAAATTGTGTTGAAACTCGACAGTGAGCTATAATCGGAGCTGATAAAGTTGTCGTGTTGACACGAGAAGAGTGTTCTCCTAAGCGGATCCTAACAGACCTGGTGGTCTTACCTACAGTATATACTTAAGTCCACCAGGGCAAAGGAGGAGATAAACTACAAAATCAAATGAACATGTGGTATGCCATCAAGTGTAAAAAACCTTGCCAGTGTGTGGGACCAACCAAGTTGAACCTGCCAAAGTGGTCTCACAAAATATACAATGACTGCATGGAAAATGGCCAGGGTCTTCATGGACAACAGGAGCCGATCAATAGTCGCTGCAAAGTGGACCACTTCAAAACGTTTGAGCGGTTTCATGGATTCAGAAGCGCTTGCCTGTTTCGTGGGAGCAAAAGGCTACATGGTACCTGATGCAGAGATGGTCTGACTAAATGACAGCTCGAAACGTGACACGTCATGAGGTGCCTCGCAACTTTGCTCCAACAGTGCTATGCAAGCTAAGTGTGATTATGGCCCGATATTCAAAATGAATTTACACGGTTTAGAGCCCAATAAACCATGTAAATGCCTTAACTGAGAATATTTAACGGCTCCTACACAGTTAGTGCCGTTGAATACTCCTATTTCCCCTACATGACCTAATGCTATCTGGGTAGCATCAGGGCTTGTTGGGGGCGTTCCAAGGTGGAGCTGAGCAGAGGCGAGGAGTCCCGATAACCAAGTAGTGGTGATATTGGACTGCTACCCAGTTAGCCCTCCACAGCTAAAACTAGGCTCGCCTAGTTCTAACCATGGCTGCTAACTGAATAGCGGTCCAATATCATAGAAACATAGAAATATGACGACAGAAAAAGACCACATGGCCTATCTAGTCTGTCCTTCCATATCAGCAACTACAACAGTCCCCTTTTTCCCTTTAGAGATCCTCTGTGTTGGTCCCATGCTTTTTTGAATTCAGTTACTGTCCTCATCTCTACCACCTCCACTGGGAGACTATTCCACGGATCCACCACTCTTTCCCTAAAGAAATATTTCCGCATATCACTCCTGAATCTACCTCCCTTCACCCTCATCCCATGTCCCCTCGCTGCTACCTGGTTAGTCTCTGCGTCTGACTCCAAACAGCGCCTAACCCAGACATTCAGTGTTGTCGCCGTGGCATTAAATATCCGGATTTAGAGGTCAGCGGGCAGGGCTATGCACCAACATAGCGCATAGCCCACCCAACAGAATATTGGGCCCTATATATTTTAACAAGCTTTGTCTCTAATATAATTGATTAGAAGGACAGTTTGCTGCAGGAGAGTGGGTTCTCCCTCTCTTGGCTTTCCATCTGACAAAAATATAGTTGGAGAATTTTAAATTGTCTGTTCTTTGTATGGTTGACCTTTTGGATATTTGAGTAAACAGGCATGTAGCAGTCATTGCTCATATACCAAGAGACAAGGCATGTGAAAATGCACGGTCTCGAAACCTAGCCCTGTAAATTGGTCTCAGTGAACAAGTTACACGAAGGCGCTGCTGTGGGGTATGGAGGGGACATGAGGCTTGAGGCACCTCTAACAGTGCTTTGAGATGAGTTAAAGATGCCCCTTGAAGGATCTTAAACACAATCACAATCAGCTTAAATATATACGTGCCAGACTAATGTGTATGGATGGCCATCAAATCAGGTGACAAGAGATGCATTATTGCCGTGAATAGTGTTCCTTCTGATTACGTTAAAGAGAGTGGCGCATTTATAATGACCTCAGGAGTACTAAGGCTGACACATTTTTTACATTTTCACTTGAAGCAACGGGCATTTTAACAGCACATGTTTCAGAGCAGTCAAACACAGATGCTGGAGATGACTGACGTTAGGCCAGCGCTTAGTTTTCTGAAATGCACTATTCGGACATGTTAGTATTGTATGTACTGGTTTGTTTTATTTATTTATTTATCTAATTCTTCTATACCGCCCCTTCCAGAGATCAAGGGCGGTTTACATGGAACAGTTAACAATTTTGTATACTTCTGTATACTTTACATAGAACGGTATTTGTAACTATGTACAGGTAACATTGCACGGAACAGTTTCAAAACTATTTACATGGAACTATTTACAAAGAACAATAAACAATATGTTACAGAGGACAATAGACATTAAACATATATTTCAACTGAACTTGTGTAAGTTTGGATTTTTTCCTTTTCCATCGTAAGACATGTGTATTAATAGCGGAGGGTCTGTCTGAGTTAGTCATTTGTGATTTCATGAGTTTTGTGGGAATGTTTCTGTGATTGCTGGGGGGTGGCTCTCTGGAGGTAGGGGATTTCAAAATGTTCAGAGAAGAGGTAGGTTTTGAGTTCTTTTTTGAATTGATGAAGGTTTTTAGGATAGGTGGAACATGAACTGTAAACAGGGCCAGCTCCAGAGTAGGTTAAAGGTGCTAGCGCCAGGCAAACCTTCAGCTTTACAACCCCCATCTTGCTGTCAACATCTATTATTTAACTTTGACTACTTTACTCTTTGCCGCCCCACCCCCCAAGAACTTGCTGCTCTAGGTGAACGCCTAGTTTGCTTAATGGTTGGGCCGGCCCTGACTGTAAATTCAATGATACACTGAGATGCAAGCGAAGTTCTCCAGAAACTGTCACTCGGTTGCTCCTCGTAGATTCAAACTAGAAACTACTTCCAGGAAGAGCCAAATATGCTGTGCCTGGACAGGCAGAGATTGCTGGGCAGTGACAAACGTGGATAGCTGGAGACTGATAATCCGGTTTGACTCTCTGAATATTTGTGTTTCCTTTCATGTGTTTCTAAGGGACATCTCAAAGTATGAAATCCCAAAAGAAACATCTCTATTTGCTCTTTTATGGGTCATTTGACAAATTAGTAAGGAGACTGGGGGTGGTTGTCTGATTTTCAAAATGCCTCAAACTCCCACAATGTGCTGCAAATGCCGCTGGGCTGGAGAGTGTTTGTCTGAAGGGAGGCGAGGAATTGGAGACTGCAAATGGATGAGGAAGGAGAAAGTCGGTAGAGCAATAAAACAAATGTTGTAACATTATGAAAGATTCCCTCCTGCCAGTATCAAGGATGACTGCTTCTGTAAACCCTGATATCGTTAGCTGTGCTGTCCTTTAGTGCAGCGCTAATCTTACTGCCGATGTGGTAAGCATAATTAGCAGGGGAAAATTAGCGGCAAAGCAACTGTGCTGAACAGTAGCACAATGGGTATGCAAAATGCACACAAAAGCCTAAATTTTAAATTGCTCTTAATGTAAAAAGAAAAAGAAAAGAAAAGCTAAATCTTATTACTGTATTTTACTTATCTCATAGCGCCAAATCTTTGCTCTGGATTGGGTACAGGACCACAAGGGTCATCTGAGGTGAAGTGTGGCGCAAATGGGCCCCCTGATCCTCACACCCTCCACTCCTTAACCCCGCAAAGATTACCCCATAATTACACCACACCTGGACTATTACAATATACTGTAGCAAGGCCACCCCAAACAATCCCTTTACCCTCTCCAGATGGTCCAGAATACTGCCACCAGGCTTAGCGCCAGCTCTTCTAGATATGATCAAATCCCACCCATACTAAAATCCCTCCACTGACTTCCTATACCACAAAGAATTCTATACAAGGTAGTCATCAACATCTTCAAACTCCTGCAGAACCAATTCTAACCGATCTACAAAATTTAATAAGCAAAGTTCCAGACTTAAGATCACGAAGATCCAACAATCAGAATCTCCTCCTTATCCCAGCTATCAAAACCAAAAACACTCAGCAAACATGCAACAGAGCCTTCACCCTCTTTGCACCCATCATCTGGAACTCACTTCCTGAACCGCTGAATCATCTCTCTTCCCTTCAGTCTGTTCAACACACTGCCGCGCAGCTAATCTTCCGTCAGCCTCGTCATGCTCATATTACCCCTCTTCTCAAGTCTCTTCATTGGCTTCCTATCCGTTTCCGCATCCAGTTTAAACTTCTCCTGCTGACCTATAAATGCATTCACTCTGCAGCTCCTCACTACCTGTCCTCTCCTATCTCTCCCTACACCCCTCCTTGGGAACTCTGCTCTTCTGGCAAATAGCTTCTATCTGTGCCCTTCTCTTCTATTGCTAACTCTAGAATTTGCTCCTTTCACCTTGCTGCACCTTACGCCTGGAACAAACTACCTGAGTCGGTACGTCAGGTGCCTTCTCTGACCCTTTTCAAATCCAGGCTGAAAACTCGCCTTTTCGGTGCCGCTTTCAAATCTTGACTCACCTGATCTCCTTTGTGTTTCCTTACCATTCCCCCTAGATATATCCCATGTCTACAGCTACTGTGTTGTCTGTCTTGACTAGATTGTAAGCTCTGATGAGCAGGGACTGTCTCTTACATGTCTGTGCAGCACTATGTACATCTTGTAGTGCTATACAAATGCTCAGTAGTAGTAGTTCCTCTGTCACTATACCTGAGCTATGAAAAAAACTAAAAACACACCAATTCATTGATTCCTTTGGGTTGGACAGTAGCGGATAACCCCCCCCCCCCTTTTACCTGTCAAATGCAATACAGCTTTTACTTCTCCCCTCCCTTGCCACTCCAAGTTCTACCCCCCTCCCCCCAGTTTCCCATTTTTCATTTATCATGTAATTGTTGAGATATAATTGTTATCATTCAATGTTATTTGTAAACCACTTTGACTGTATGATAAAGTGATATATAAAACTGGCTAACTAAATAAATAAATAAAGATCTCCCTGGTGACCCATGGGCCCTTGATCCTCTCCACCACTGACCCTACAACAAATGTCCATGATGGTCAGTTGTACCCCTGGACCTCCAACCCACAAAAAATCACTATCTCCCTGGTGGCTCAAGTGGGCCCCTGGACTTTCGGCCCCCTGATCCTTAACCCCCAAAGTCCAAATGGGTCCCGAAACCCTCAACCCCACAATATGCCTCTGTTGGGAAGCACAAGTGATATCCAGTCATTCCTGCCCCCAATGCCTCTTCTAAAATGGCAGTGCCTGACCCACTAGCAGAGTATCATGGTGCACCACCGGAGGTCAGTCTGCCAAATAAGGCAATCCTTTCTAAATAAGGAATGCAATGGACAAATAAAGCATGGGGACCACTTCCCAAATAAGAAGCAGTGCCTTATTTGGCAGGCTGACTCCTAGCGGTGAATCCTAACCCATCACTAAAGGTCAGGCATCATCATTTTTCAAGATGGCAGCAGGACACAGATGACAACATTGGATGCCTCCATGGACCAGGTACGTATTACTGGTCCAAAGATGTCCAGAAATATAAGAGCTCTCTGGTCAAGGGCTTCTATGCCATGGGCCCAGTCCAGGTATGCCCTAGCTTTCAGAATGGCCAGGGGTGCCCTAACATGGGATATCCTGAACCAGACAGCCCCAAAGGGGAAATCAGAGGGATTGGGGGATTCCAGGGCTTATTGTGCTTCCAAGAGATTTTTATGGGTGGGGGTAGGAAGGTCAGGGTGTCAGTCTGGCTTTTATTTTAAGTATCTCCCTTCCCGTCACAATGTGAGCTAATCCCAACTCACACACTGACAGTAAGGAAGCCATTTTACTCATGAGGAAGCAAACTGCTGCAGATTGCAGACCTACTATTAGTAATCTGTGAACTATCATGAAAATCATCTGTAGTACCTGAGGACTGGAGAATGTCCAATGTAACTCCAATTTTTAAAAAGAGTTCCAGAGGTGATCCGGAAAACTACAAACCGGTGAGCCTGATACCATTATAAAGAATAAAAACCATTATAAAGAATAAAATTACTGAACATACAGAGGCATTCCTAACAGGGGCTATAAAGTTCAAACAACGGTAAGAATTTGAGGGTTTATTTTTTTAAATTGCTAGCTCTCTGACTGGGAGCTCTTAAAAGGGTTTTGGTATATTTTTAAAACAAAGTTACATTCTTTTTGGTGCTTTAGCAGAAATATTTTCTTTAGTGGGGTAGGTTTAAACTCTGCTTTGGTAACTTTCTCAGCTCTTGGGAACTGCTGAACCTAATCAGGAGTTAGTGGGCCTGATTAGCCTGTGAATGAACTGAGAGCAGCTGAGGTCTGCATAAAAGGATTCAGAGCCCTGCCCTTTTGAGGTATTCCTAACAGGGGCTATATAGTTCAAACAACGGTAAGAATTTGAGGGGGGGGGGGTTGTTTGTTTGTTTTTTAAATTGCTAGCTCTCTGACTGGGAGCACATAAAAGGGTATTGGTATATTTTTCAAACAAACTTACATTCTTTTTGGTGCTTTAGTAGAAATATTTTCTTTAGTAGGGTAGGTTTAAAACTGCTTTGGTAACTCTCAGCTCTTGGGAACTGCTGACACCTAATTAGGTGTTAGTTCCCTCCCTACCCCCCCCCCCAACTCCCACCCACCCACCCCTGGTGAGCAGTCTTGCTTTATAGGGCACCTCCCCATTTAACAAAACACAGGGACTTGGAACAGTAAATTTTGAATGTAATTAAAGAGATTTAACTGCTTTTTCTCTGAAAGGACAGCTGGGAAACCGGCTAGTACTTGGTAGATCTCTCTCTTTTGCTTTAACAGATACCTAAGCTCCACAAACAGAACAATGGCTGGGAAAAATCGTATCGCTAAAGCTGTTGCCCCCTTCTACCTCTGTCCAGACAGAGGTTCCAATGCCAGTTGAAGGACCGGTTCCATGTGCAGGGTGCCTGCATGCTGAAGCTCTGAGGAAACAAGTGGAGGAACTCAGAGAGGAGGTGACGAGGCTGAGGAGCATTCAAGACAGTGAGAAGTACATTGATGAGATGCTTCTTGCAGCAACCAAGCTCTCCAGCAGAGGAGAAGATGGGTGCAGACATAATGACGAAGGTTGGACACAAGTCACCAGGGCCTGCAGAATCACCAATCCAACTTCTCCAGCCCTTGAAATGAAGAACCATTATGCAGCCCTGGAAGTGGAGGAGGTGAAAGCATCCCTGGAAAGCGAAGAACCAGAGCTCAAGTATTCCAAAGTTGCAGAATTAATGACCACAAGGAAGCGAAAGGTAGTGGTGGTTGGCGACTCTCTTCTGAGGGGTACTGAGGCATCCATCTGCCTACCAGACTTGATGTCCAGAGAGGTATGCTGTCTGCCTGGTGCCAAAATCCAAGATGTTACGGAGAGTTTGCCGAGACTCATCAAGCCCACTGACTATTACCCAATGTTGCTAATCTATGTCGGAACAAATGATACTGCCAGGTATCCCTCTGAGCGTATCAAAAGTGACTTCATGGCTCTGGGTAAAGCAGTTAGGTACACAGGTGGTGTTCTCTTCAATCCTCCCTGTAGAGGGTAAAGGCCAAAGCAGAGAGGCTCGCATCCTGGAGATAAATGCATGGCTGTGTGGATGGTGTCATTGAGAGTGTTTTGGTTTCCTAGACCATGGGATGCTTTTCCAAGGGTTGCAGAGCAGAGAAGGCATCCATCTGTCCAAGAAAGGTCGACGCGTCTTCAGTAGTAGACTGGCTAATCTATGAAGAGGGCTTTAAACTAGATTTGTTGGGGATGGGTGAAGAAAGCACCCAGGTAAATGATACATTAAATACCTTTATGGAAATGGGTAACAGGGGTAACATATGGAAAGCAGTGTGTATAAATGTCTGTAGCATGGGAAATAAGATCCCTGATGTTGAAGCTTTGGTGGGAGTGGCCGACTTGCATTTAGTGGCAGTTACAGAAACATGGTTCACAGAAAACCATAACTGGGATGTAACTATTCCTGGCTATACTTTATTCAGAAAGGACAGAGTAGGAAGAAGGGGAGGAGGAGTGGCACTATATGTAAAAAAATACTTTAAAGCTTTGGAATTACAGAGCTTAAAAGGGAGAGAGGAGGCATTGTGGGTTAAACTAGAAAGAGGGAAAGAGAAATCTATTTGCATTGGCGTGATATACAGACCTCCCTCACAAGAGGAAGAGGTAGACAGAGAGTTAATTGAAGACATACGCAGCATTGCTAGGAAAGGGGAAGTGCTACTGATAGGGGATTTCAATATGCCAGATGTTGATTGGCACATTCCTGCTGCAGTATCATCTAGAAGTAAAGAGATCCTGGATTCTCTATAGGGAGAACTATTCAGGCAATTGGTAACAGACCCCACACGTGAAGGGGCCATACTGACTTGGTGCTTACCAATGGTGAAAGTGTTTCTGATTTTATAGTGGGAGATCATTTTGCATCCAGTGATCACCAGATGGTGTGGTTCAGTATTAGGACTAGGGTTGTTAGAATCCATTCAAGGTGAGGGTCTTAGACTTTAGGAAGACTAAATGATAATTACACTTACTTGGTAATTGTAGTTCCTTGGGTGATGACAATTTAGTCCTCCACCTCTGGGTTGTGCACCTCCTCCTGCAGCTTGGAGACTGGGCATGTCAAAATCGTGACATCACTGGATGTAGCTTGCTGGTATCTCCCATCAGCCCCAGTGTACTATTAACAAAGCAGACTCAAAGGAACAATCAACAAGTAGCTATAATTTAACTTTAACTATAATAACCACATGAAGTGAAAACTAAACCACCAATCCTTACCAAGAAGGACCCTCTTTTTTTTTTTTTAACGTTCCTCACATTCCTTTACACCCCCTGTTCCAGCCCCTGAATCGGATAAGAGAAAGGAATTAGAACAGGTTAGTGACCGATACTCACTGCGATCCAGATTCCGAAAGGCTTTTTCCCCTTCCCCAAAATGGATGCCCATCATTCCCCGAAAAGAACCTCTGAACTGATCACTCCTTGGGCGGGAATGAGGACTAAACTGTCGTCACTCAAGGTAAGGGTAATTACCATTTCCTTATCGTTCCTCCAATTTAGTCCTCCGCCTCTGGGATGTATCATATGTATCATAGCAGTAATCATTGGGAGGGACCTTTCCACCCGGATCGCAACACCGTCGCCTAGAAACAAACCTCGCTCACCGCCAAAAGCTCAAGGCACCAGACCTTACTGAAAGCCAAAGAACGGACCAAGTGTCCGCTCCACCAATTTCCTCTGGTGGACATAAAGGGCACACCACCCCGGACATCGCTTACGCCCTAGAAGAGTGAGCTCTTAAGCCCACCGGCACTGAAGACCTTGCCAAAGATATGCTGTCGCAACTGCCTCTTTAATTCATTAGGAAATGGGTGCATTCTCCGCTGCCGTTCCTTTGCAGGAACCTTCGAACAACCCGAATCAACTGCCCGACTTGTGAAACGTTCCTGAACCTCTAATACTGTTGAGGCAGTCTCTTTATGTCCAAGTGGCCAAACCACAGTCCGAACCTATTCCCCTCCGTCGAATCGAGAACTGTAAGAGAAATCGTTGGACTTAGTGGAACGGAGAAAACCTCTATGGACAAAACGGCCGAACTTCCTACACGATAGCGCCTATAACTGCGAATTTTGCCTTGTCGACCAGAAGACTACCAACAACACTTTCTTGAAGGTTAAGCCCTTAACCGACACCTGGAGGCAGACCTCCAGCGGTTCCCGAGCTAACGCTCCTAGAACCAAGTTGATATCCCCCAGCGGAACCGTGATTCCACGATGACACCTTCGCCGGGTGAACCCTTTAAGCAACGTACCACATCAACAAGCGAACCTAAATCCACTCCCTGGATTCTTTTTTTTTTTTTGCAAGCCAGAGCTGCTAAGTGAACGCTCAACGAACTGACCGCCAGATCCTTATCCAACCCGTCTTACGGGAAACGTCACACCACAAGGGGGGATGCTGTAGCCGTGTGTGATGGAACCGTGATTGAGGATTTTTAGATTGCATTGCAGTGCTGTATCTTAAAGATATGAAATGGATCTTGCCCTGATTCAATCAAACTGACACATTCTCCGATAAAGTTTACTTTTGTGCTAATACTACTAATGGCTATAAGGGAGCACAGCTTCCCCTACAAGCAATATTACAGATTTAATAGGTTCCATAATCTGGGCTAACAGACAAGAGATGAGTATGTCCGGTTACTCACTGCCTATAGACAGATGGAAGGATTTCATTAGCTCCCTATTCACTATCTTTCAACTTACAGACATGTCTTCTATATAGCTACTTCCTTTTTACCACAGAGCTGTAGTTGTTACAAACCTATATGCAGATTTATTTTTTTACCACTTTATTACTGCCTCTGACTTTCTATCAGACCCTTCTCAGGAGAAAGTTACAAAGTATCAACCAACTGCCTTTCAGATCACCTGACCAGGCCCACAGCACTGTGAAATTTGCCCAGCAACAAACTACAGTATGGTCTATGTGACTAGGCACTTCCCCCATGCCTGCCTCAAGGCATTGTGCACTGAATAAGTGCTGAGCTGAATAATCCCAGGAATGCTTAAGGATTAAGTGGGCTTTACACCCCTTGCTACCATCCTATACCAGACACTGCGGCCTGGCCGGCATGGTGGGAAAAGGCTGGGTGCACTCCCCAGGAACTCCCTCAATCTGCACCCCGGTATGTAACAAGGTCCCCAGCACAGTGAACCACCACAGACTCAGCCACAGAGCACTAGCGTACTTGAACTAAAATAAAATAAAATCTAATTAACTGTAAGTGGCCCCTTAGGAACCACCACCACTGTTAGGAGAGTCCAGAACAGTAGACCAACCCCCAGCTTCTAAGCGGCAGGCACGGCCAAAGACATAAGAACTAGAAGCTCTGTTTACCAGATCCTAAACTCCCCCCGAAGACAAAGACAAGAGAAGAGCTTAGCTACTCTTGCAGTCCATGCCGTGTACCTTTGACTGCAGTACCACCACCAACTGCAAAGAAGTTAGTGGAAAGCCACAAAACCTTTTTTTTTTTTCATTTTATCTTGGGGAACGAAAAACTGCGGAACTACCTCTATCTGAGACCCAGGGAAACCAGTGCAAACTAGGCATAGCCTAAGCAGACCTATGCATCTTTTTTTTTTTTTTAAATGGCCTGCCATGGACGGTTTCCCGAGTTCTTCAACTCCAACATGATCAGCTATGCCAGCAGAACAAAGTCATGCTAACTCAATGCTAGCCCGAGATCCGCCGCAGTTACCCAACTTGATCTTGGGCCCTCCTGTAACTCTAGCACCACAACTTGCAACATACAACTCTTCCAAGATACCTATGATTGCTGTCAAGAGAGATGCAGAAGCTGAGTGGCGCTAGCCCTATGTCAGCCAGGACTTTCTGCAGGCTCTTAAAGTCTGAAGAATTGAGCCTCCCCTGGTAGGGAAGCCTCACGGCCCTGCAGCTAGAATAGTCACCGGCTTTCTAAAGCTCCCATCCAAATTAGCGTACCATGCAGTATGAAAGCATGCACCCAAGGCATCCCTCCACTAACTACATCCCTTCAGATACAGGGAGATGCCTCACAAGGCATTTGAACTGGGAAAGCAGCGAACACCACACTCAAGTAACCTTTCTAAAAAGGGTGTCAGCGCCTGCAGGAAGAAAGGTAAGCCCAGAGATACTATAGCACACATGGCTTCTGAGCCTGGAAGTGGTACTAGAGTGCCTATTTCAGGGGTAGCCAAAACACCTCTGTGATCCATCCAGAAGTAGTAATCAGACTCTGATCTACCCTGAAACTCTTTATTTGGTGACGCAGTATGTGGTGCAAGCCATTGGTCAGGTCATAGCCCCAATGACCTATCCCAATCTGCTGCCTATGACCTAACGCAGAAATTTCATACCTTCACCTATCAGTGATCCATACATGCCTACATCACTCCTGCTCTGATACAGATGTAAAAATGCATGCTACTTTCCCCCAGGACCCTTATATAAAGGCCTACCGGTATAGAGACGCATCCGTTGTATTTACTCGATACCCTGTTGTTAAGATTACCCTGAAAAATGGGACCACGGGAAAACGCATTTGCACCCTAGACTCCTGGCATATTTTATCAGGATTACAGGATCTCTCCCCATACCGTCTAGGAGGAGAGATCCTATAATCTGAGCCTTCTGGGCGTGGTAGGGAGGAAGAAAGAATATTAGCCTTTTCTGAGCCATATGTCAGACACAACAGAAATAAAATAAAGTTAAATAAAAATTTAAATTAAGATTAAATTAATTAAAATTAGTCAATTGTAATTGACAATTGTAAATTTAAAACTTATGCCCTGACTAAATTGTTCCCTATCTGTTCATCAAGTGAGCCCAGCACCTAGGCTCACTACGTCCTCCTGCTGCATGGAGACTGAACACACTGGGGCTGATTGGAGATACCAGCAGGCTATATCCAGTGATGTCACGATTTTGACATGCCCAATCTCCAATCTGCAGGAGGAGGTGCACAACTCAGAGGTGGAGGAATAAACTGGAGGAACGATAAGGAACTTTGCGAAGATGGGCCAATACCTCAGGGAGTCGTTAGCGGGATGGGCACAGCTGGGGAATGAAGAAAAACAGTGGGCAAAACTGAAAGGGGATATTTTAAGGGCAACCAACCTTTTTGTTAAAATGGTAAATAAAGGTAAAAGGAAAAGGAGACCGTTATGGCTTTCGAAAGAAGTAGCTGAAAAGGTGAAGAAAAAGAGGGAGGCCTTCATGAAATACAAGAGATCACAGAGAGAGGAAGACAGGCATCTATATTTGGAAAAACTTAGAGAAGCTAGCAAAGTAGTCAGGAAAGCAAAGATTCAAAAAGAGGAGGAAATAGTCAATGCAATAACATGGGGGGATAAGACATTTTTCAGATATGTTAGTGAGAAGAGGCAGGGCAAAAGTGGTATTGTCAGACTCAAGGGTGAAGGGGAGGAATATGTAGAAGCTAATGAGAATAAAGCGGAATTGCTTAACAAATATTTCTGTTCTGTGTTCACAGATGAAGAACCAGGAGCAGGACCTCAGAAAACACCCACAAACCGGAACAGAAGCGAGGGACATTTTTTTTTTTTTTAATTTCCAAATAATCTTTATTATATAAATAAAGTAAGCATTACAATTAAGTCCACATCAAGAGGAGCATTACTCAGACTATTTTACAATCTAATATAAATCAACAAACAAATCAACTAATTATATAATCAAAATAAAAACAAAATAGTTAAGGAAAAGGATCCATATTATCTCAGCCCTTTTTTAACAAGGAGAGAAAGAAGAAATTATTTAACCATTTTCTTTACTAATCAAGAAGACCTCTAATTGAGCAACATCGAGAAAAATATATTTAACATGATCATACACTAAAATACATTTGCAGGGATACTTTAGGAAGAAGGTAGCCCCGACAGAAAGAGTAGTGGATCCATGGAATAGTCTCCCAGTGGAGGTGGTAGAGATGAGGACAGTAACTGAATTCAAAAAAGCATGGGACCAACACAGAGGATCTCTAAAGGTAAAAAGGGGACTGTTGTAGTTGTTGTTATGGAAGGACAGACTAGATAGGCCATGTGGTCTTTTTCTGTCATCATGTTTCTATGTTTCTATGACAGCCAAAATCCGACTTTTCAAAGCTAGGAAAGCTTTCCTCCGATTTTGCGTAATTCTACTAACATCTGGAAAAATTTGGATAGGATTACCCCAAAATGCCTGATCTTTTTTTTGAAAATAAAGTCTCATTATTAAATTTTTGTTGGAAATTGACAAAAACGAAACAATTAAAGTAGCACGATGCGGAATCACATCCATGGAGGATTCTAAAAACTCAGAAACATCCAAGGATTCAGCTGCAACGGGGTTGCCTCCCTCCTTAGGTTCTGGAGAGGAGGTAACGCCCAAGGGAACCAAGGGGACATAATAGACAGAAGAAAACTTAATAGATTCAACATCTTCAATTAGCAAAACTTCCTTGAAATATTTCTGCAACAGAATTAAAGGAGCAAGGTAATGGGTACAGGGGAAGTTTAGAAAATGCAAATTCCTAGAACGAATAGCATTCTCCAAAGATTTTGATGATGTATAACAACACTATCTTTAATGGAAGATGAAACTGCAGCCTCCAATACAGAAACCTTACCCTCCAATTTATTACACGATTTACTATGGTTAGCAAGCAACACTTCTTGTTCGGAGAGTTTCTGTACCACCTCCTTGGAAAACTGCGATACCTGGGAAAGAGAAGCACGCAGCAAAAACTCCATACGTTCAACTAGTTCCCAAACATCACGTAATGAAACCTCAGCAGGGGCTTTCACATCTGATCACTGAAGTAAACTCCATTGGAGAAGGTAGCTTAACCCTCCGATCTACCAATGTCTGTAACAAAGAAGGGAATTCCTGCAGAACATGAGGACACTCTCCAGGAGTCTCTCCCCTGGAGGGGGAAACCTCTACAACGACTTCCTGTCCGGGTGGGGCAACACCCAGCGTATTAAGAGAGATGTGCGAGGGACATCTTGAACAATTTTCAGAAGACTGTGTTTGTGAGAAACTAGCTCAACTTAAAGTAGACAAAGCGATGGGACCAGATGGGATACACCCTAGAATACTGAGGGAACTTGGGGACGCTCTAGCAGCTACACTGACTGACCTTTTCAATGCCTCGTTGGAGTCGGGAGTGGTGCCAAAGGACTGGAGAGAGGCTCATGTGGTGCCTTTACACAAAAGCGGAAGTAAGGATGTGGTTGAAAACTACAGGCCAGTTACTTTAACTTCGGTGGTGAGTAAATTACTGGAAACACTGCTGAAAGAGAAAATAGTGAGGTTTCTGGAGTCCAGTGGATTACAGGATCTGACGCAGCATGGATTCACCAGAGGCAGGTCTTGTCAGACAAATCTGATTGATTTTTTTGACGGGGTGACCAGGGAGTTGGACCGAGGGAGAGCCCTAGATGTGGTATATTTAGATTTCAGTAAAGCCTTTGACACCGTTCCTCACAGGCGAATTATAAACAAACTGAGCACCCTAGGGATGGACCCTAAAGTTACTGCTTGGGTTAGAAATTAGTTGGGTGGGAGGCGACAAAGAGTACAGGTAAATGGAGCTCTCTGAGGAGAAGGATGTTACCAGTGGTGTGCCCCAGGGATCTGTCCGTGGTCTGATTCTTTTTAACATCTTTGTTAGTGATATAGCGGAAGGGCTGTTGGGTAAGGTTTGCCTCTTTACGGATGATACTAAAATCTGCAATAGAGTAGACACCCAGGAAGGTGTAGATAACATGAGGAGGGAGCTAGCTAAGCTTGAAGAATGGTCTAGAATTTGGCAGCTGGGATTTAATGTTAAAAAATGTAAGGTCATGCATTTGGGCTGCAGCAATCCAAGGGAGCAATATAGTATAGGGGGTGAAGTACTTTTGTCCACTAAAGAAAAGCGGGACCTAGGCGTGGTTGTGTCTGATGACCTTAAAGTAGTTAAACAGGTAGAAGAGGCGACAGCAAAAGCTAGAAGGATGCTTGGGTGCATACGGAGAGGAATGGCTAGCAGAAAAAAGGAGGTGATAGTGCCTCTGTATAAGTCTTTGGTGCGACCTCATTTGGAGTATAGTGTGCAATTCTGGAGACCGCACCTTCAAAAGGATGTGAACAGGATGGAGTCAGTGCAGAGGGTGGCTACTAAAATGGTTAGTGGTCTACATTATAAAGCATATGAGGACAGACTTAAGGATCTTAATATGTACACCTTAGAGGAAAAGCGAGATAGAGGTGATATGATTGAAATGTTTAAATACCTCTGTGGTATTTAAATATCTGTAGAGGGGGAGAGCCTCTATCAATTGAAAGCGAGTTCTGCTACGAGGGAACATGGGATGAGGGTGAAGGGGGATAGACTCAGGAGTGATATGCGGAAATATTTCTTTATGGAAAGAGTGTTGGATCCGTGGAATAGTCTCCCAGTGGAGGTGGTAGAGATGAGGACAGTAACTGAATTCAAAAAAGCATGAGACCAACACAGAGGATCTCTAAAGGAAAAAAGGGGACTGTTGTAGTTGTTGATATGGAAGGGCAGACTAGACAGGCCATGTAGTCTTTTTCTGTCGTCACCTTTTGTGTTTCTAGATAGCCATTTATTATTATTTATTACAATTTCTTATATACCGCACTATTGTCAGCGCGGTTTACATACAACAAAATGACCATAACAAACTGCTTGGCTTCACATAGAACAGGAGTAACAACTTGGATAACATGTTTATGCTTTACAGAGAACAGGAGTAACAACTTGGATAACACGGGGGATGCAAACTGAACTAAATACATATGTACAAGGAGATCGAGTCATGGTTTAATAGGAGAAAGCCAACATGGATTTAGCCAAGGAAAGTCTTGCCTTACTAATCTATTATATTTTTTTGAAAGTGTGAATAAACAGGTAGACAAAGGTGAGCCGGTTGATATAGGACCCGATTCTGAAATGCAGATTGTGGGGCCCAATTCCCCCTCCGGCTCTCCCTGTACATTCTGTGCATCAGGATGGGGAGAGCCTGGAGGGGGCGGGATCAGTATGGAGCGGTGGCGGGCCAACCTGGCAGGACGTACAGGGCTGATTCAGGTCACGGCCCTGTACGTCCTTCCAGGCCCATGGGGACTTGCTGCTTATTCCACCTTTGAGGTGGAATAAGCAGTGAAAACCCAGTGATCGGGCCCGGAGATCCCCCCCCCCCCGGGGCCAGGTGCAGGGAGTGTCTCTGTCCCCCAATCCAGGCCATGGCAGGCCAGCCTTGGGTCAGGCAGTGGGGAAAAGGGGGGCTGAGGATGCTGGAGTCGGAGGTGCCTGTGGGGAGGACATCCCCGCAGGCAGAAAGGGCATGCTGGGCCGTCTTCGGGCCCGATTCTGGTTATGGTGGGAATGTTTTGTCCTGCTGGCCTGGACGTGCCCCTACTGGAGTCGGGCTCATAGTGTATCTAGATTTTCAGAAAGCCTTTGACAAGGTCCCTCATCAGAGACTCTTGGCAAAATTAAAAAGTAATGGGATAGGAGGCAGTGTACTATTGTGGATCAGGAACTGGTTAAAAGACAGAAAGCAGAGGGTAGGGCTAAATGGCCAATTTTCTCAATGGAGAAAGGTGAATAGTGGAGTATCCCAGGGATCTGTGCTGGGTCTTCTGCTTTTTAATATATTCATAAATGACCTGGAAATAGGAATAACGAGTGAGATGATCACATTTGCAGATGATACAAAATTATTTAAATTGGTTAAAACACAAGAGGATTGTGAAAAACTGCAGGAGGACCAATAAATTGGAAGACTGGATATCAAAATGGCGGAAGAAATTTAATGTGGACGAGTGCAAAGTTATGCACCTAGGAAAGAGCAACCTAATCAATGGTTATATAATGCAAGGTTTCACATTAGGAACCACCACCCAGGAAAGAGATTTAGATGTCATCATGGATAATATGTTGAATCCCTCCGCCCAGTGTGCAGTGGCAGCAAAGAGAGCAAATAGAATGCTAGGAATCATATGGAAAGGAATGGAGAATAAAATCAAGGATATCATAGTGCCTCTGTATCATTCCAGGGTGCAACCGCACCTTGAATATTGTGTGAAATTCTGGTCTCCATATCTTAAAAAGGATATAGCGTTATTAGAAAAGGTACAGAGAAGAACCACTAAAATGGTAAAGGGGATGGAAGGATATCCCTATGAGGAGAGGCTAAAAAGGTTAGGGCTCTTCAACTTGGAAAAGAGACAGCTGAGGGGAGATATGATAGAGGTCTATAAATTAATGAATGGAGTGGAATGGCTAAATGTAGATCGATTGTTTACATCATCAAAAATTAAAAGATGAAGGTTGTAGTTGAAAACTACAGCCAGGAGGGAGAAACAAGATGATGGCAGGAGGTGCGGAGCTGTAAGGCTGCGTTTCCCTTGTTCTCAGGTTCCAGGGCGGTGTTCTCACTGTTCGCAGTATGGGGTGGAAGAAGCAGAAGCAGGCTGGCTTACCCCTGAGACCGGTCTTGCTGAGCGCCTCTGGTCAGCGAACTTTGGATACATGCGGCTTTGCAGTGGACACCGGAGCAGTGTCTTCGTCGGGGCTGGCAGATAATGTGTTGACCCTGAGTGCATCAAGTGTCTAGCTTTCTCCCGATCAGCGGGCCCCCCTGCTGTGACCCAGAAGCTTTTCGTCATCTGGAATAGTGTTTCCTTCTGGCCTGCCGGTGAGCGCGCCAGTGAAGGAGGGCGAAGGGGGCACTCCAATGGCAGCAGTTCTTTCTCTTGGTGCTATGAAACGGCAAAGAGTAGCAGTG
This sequence comes from Ichthyophis bannanicus, assembly GCA_033557465.1. Taxonomy (NCBI): domain Eukaryota; kingdom Metazoa; phylum Chordata; class Amphibia; order Gymnophiona; family Ichthyophiidae; genus Ichthyophis; species Ichthyophis bannanicus. The sequence continues at coordinate 918,898,065 of CM066035.1, read as the reverse complement.
GGAGTTGAATCATTGGAGGTGGAGGGTACAACCGCACAGACCCGAGAGGAGGTGCTTTCTGGCGTCTGTAAGTTGGTGAGACCGGCGGTGATCACAATGGACGCGCTGTGGGACGGTTTGGCAGCTCTGAACACCTCCCCTGACTAATGTGATAGATTTTCTAAGTACTGAACTTTCAGGAGTGAAATCTACTTGTGGTAATCTCTCCAGTGGCCAAGAGGAGCAGGCGGGGAGAATCTCCAGGATGAAACAGGATGTTGGGCAGCTTCGGGACTTGGTTGCTGCTCAGATTAAACACAGAACTGTGCTCACTAGGAAAATAGAATATCTGGAAAATCAGGTTCGATGGTGTAATCTTCGTTTCCTGAATTTCCCTAGGTCTCCAGTGTTGTCATCTACGGAGATGGTGAGAAAGTACTTTGGGGAAATTTTAAAGATCCCCCCAGAGCATTTTCCGCCTTTGACTGGGGCTCAGTATTTCTCTCTGGGCGCAGGTGACCATGTTACTGTTGCCCCTCCTGCGTCCCCCTGGGATGGGGGACCTCAAGGGGGTTTTTGGAAAACCCCTTGGAGGTTATTACGGAAAAATCTATCCTCCTTGCCAGCCTGGCTTTGGAGTCAGATAAATTTTTTATTCTTAGGTAATATTTTAAGAACTTCAATGAGGTTTTTTTGGCTCTCAAGTGAGGATTTTTCATGATGTGTCTCGTATTTCACAGCTGAGAAGGAAGGACCTTTTGGCCCTTTGCCCCAGGGTTTTGGCCTTGGAGGCAACTTTTCAGTTAAAATTTCCTGTTAGATGTTGTGTTTCATATAAAGAGAAAATGTATCTGTTTTTTGAGCTAGACGGCTTTTGGAGTTCTTAGTAGCTAGAAAGGATGTTTCGGTTGAAGTTACTGTGCCGTCCCATTCGGCTGATGCTTAAGTCTCTGCCTGCCTTGTAATTTAGTTCTTATTAGGTAGTTTAGGGCCATCTGGTGCCTTTACTTTTCTTGTTTTTTGTTTCTTGGTACTCCCTCTATATTTCCTTACTTGTGGACTAAATGTAAATGGTTTTTGTTGTTTCATGATTTAAGTTTTCCTTATTTTTAAATGACCATTTTCTTTTCATTCAATGCGAATACTTGAATGTATTATTCATTAAATTTGAATTTAAAAAAATTAAAAGACTAGAGGACCACACAATGAGACTACAGTACAACCCATTTAAGACTAATAAGAGAAAATATATTTTTACTCATTGTGTAATAAAACTCTGGAATTTGTTACCGGAGAAAGTAGTAAAAGCTGTTAGTGTAGCCGCGTTTAAAAAGGTTTTGGACAAGTTCCTGAAGGAAAGGTCCATAAACCATTATTAAAGAGGGCCCGGGAAATCTACTGCTTGCCTCAGGATGAGCATTGTGGAATCTGTGCGCCTCTTTGGGAACTTGCCAGGTACTTGTGACCTGGACTGGCCACTGTTGAAACAGGATACTGAGTTTGATGGACTTTAGTCTTTCCCAGTAAGGCATTTCTTATGTTCTTAGATTACCACAGCGCTGTGCACTGTTTTTTTCTGTAAAAGGTTTTCTAGCATGTGAGATAGAACGTTGCCTGCTGAAGCTTACTGCACCAAGGCCTAGGTCTATTCATGCAAAGATTAACCTACTGTCAAGTCTGTGAAACCTTTTCGACAAATGAAAACAAAACAGGAAGCCAACAAGCAACAAAACCCTGTGAGATTGTTTTAAAGTCATAACCCACTATAATGACAAAAGGCAGGCATTCTACCTTACCTGGGGAAAGAGGGAAATGGATTCTTTAAAAAAAATGTCTTGCTTTCTTTTTCTCTGGAGGGAAAGATGAAAGTTAGCTCTGGTTTCCTTAAATTACTTATTAATCAAACCGTTCAGACATCATTCCAATTCCAGACATTCTAAGTCAGGAGGGGAAGCATGCAGCCCTGCAGATGGGATTTCACTATTAAACCGCTCCATCCCAAACAAGGAGCTACTGACACTCTGGTCAACAATGTTCCTGCCAAGCTGCACAGAATTCCTCCACCTGCGTTGCTGCTAGGAAGAGATGCTGCAATATTGTGCTTTTAGTTGCAAGGAGCAGGCAGGGTCTGCAATCCTCTGAGATGCACTAAAATGTGGCATCGCAGCACCTCCCACTACTGGCAGCAACGCAAGTGCAGGACTCCAGTGCAGCTTGATGGTAACATTGCTGGCCTCACTATAGAGCTGCACTGGAGAAATGTTCTCAAGAGTGCTTCCGTTGAAGCAGATCAGCTTGTTTCAAACAGAACCACAAAAGTGGTTTGGCTTAAAAACATTTCCTCCCCCATCTTCTAATGAGGTCAAGAACAGCTCATGAGAACCACTTTAATAGCTCTGAGCCCACTTGAAATGAGTTGCACATTTTAAGAATTGTGATAATAGTCCTCCATCCGGCCTCTCTCTTTAAAGCTGCAGTTTCCTCCCTGCAGGGTGATCTGCTTCCACTGTCCTCTGCTGATGAGCCGCAGCTCCCCACCTGCTTGCTTGCCCCCCTCCTCCAGCCTCACATTTTCTTGAAAACGTTCTTTAAAACCAGCTACATACTTTCCAGCAAAAGATATCCTCGAATCCTTCCTCAGCCAATGTGCTAAAAAAACATACGGGATGTGCATTTCTAATATCCATTGTTTTAGAAATATATGGGGTTTATGTTCTATACTCGGTGTAGTATCCAGAATTTATAAATGATGTTTTCAGTCTTCTAAAACATTTGGAAACTCTGGGATGCTGAAACCACGTTATGCAGCCTCAATTCTACGACTGTCTGTCAAGAATTAGTATAAAAATCACAACTGTGGAGTCGCCTGATGTGCTGAGTGAGGAAACAGAACTGATGCTTTGCTCCAATCCCCACCCCCCAACCGGGGTGATCCCACTTCCACAGAGTGGTGGGGATGGGAGAATTATCTCCCAAGACCATAGATCATGGCCTTCAAGCAAGTGGAATCAGGCTCCTGTTTCACCCAGGTATTGCTTTTTGCTATCACTATGGATGCAAGCATGACTGGGCTTCAAGGGCATAAATATAAAAAGTGTACAGGGCTTGTTTTCCTACTGAAATAATATGAACGTGTTTAGAGTAAGGGACAGGAAGGTCAGGAGCACATTATAGTGAGGACTTCCTATTTTTGGTTATAACTACCCCTCCCCCAATAAGACACCCTTGAAAGGGAATCTGGGGGCTTTGGTAATAATTGAAAGACCCCCAAGATGCCCTTCATCTGGTGTTCTGATGACATCACCCAACAGCTGATGTCACAGCTGGTGATTTCATCAGAGCCAGCCGGTGCGGCCGAGCCCCTTGGCAGTGGCAGGAACTTGTGCTTTCGCTCCCCACTGCTCTCTGCTGTTTCACCGGCTCTGCTGCCAACATTTGAAAGGCGATGAAGCAAGAGACACTTTCTAATTTCGAAGCCTCCTGCACTACCTGCTGCAGAGCCAGCGAAACAGAAGAGAATGGTGGAGCAAAAACACAAGCTCTTACTGCTGTAGCTGGTGGTGGTGGGGGTGTCACAAATGCAGGGCTAGGAGTAGGGGAGAAGATGCAGGGCTTGATGGGGGGGAGGCTGTTGCTGACGAGAGGGCTTGGAGAAAAGGTGGGCTGATGCTGTTGCTGGGGCTTGGAGAACAGAGCTGGCAATAGGAGAAGGGGCTAGGGTTGAAAAATTGTGCTTTGGTTATTGATTGGAATCCAAAGCCGCTGAAAAGTGTTATACAATACAAATACACCAAACCTGGAAAGTACTTGATTGCCTAAGGGCCCAATATTCAAAGTGATTAACATGGTTAGCAGAGCCACGAACCACGTTAATCGCAGTGAATGGGATATCCATGGCGGCTGCTTCACACGCCCCGCTGCTAATCGCTTAGCATCGTGGCATATCGAGGTGTTCCGCGGCAGAGCGGAGGCGGCACCACTCGCTAACCAGGCAGCGGCTCAATATCGCAGTTTCTCAGCGAGCAGCCTATGCGGCGACCCCATATATTGAATGCCAGGGCCAGACATGACTCCAACATTGAATATCCGGGTTTACTGTTCAGCGCCAGCGGCTAGCCGTGTTAGCAGCACTAGCCGCTGGCACTGAATATTGAGCCCTAACATCTAGAATCAGAAGCCATAAATATAGCCTATGGTAGTCAAAGCCTTAGAAGGCTGAAAGAATGACTGTCATCATAACTCCTTCAAACTAGAGCTCCTTGCTCTCAAATGGACCATTCTGGAAAAATGGTTTCGAAACTGTGGGTCATGACCCCAAATGGGGTTGCAAAATCCTCATTTGGGGTCGCGATCACACATTGTGCTCGTGGAAGGGATGGTTGCCCTATCAGGTATTCAGGCAGAACAGAGGCAGCACAAACTAAGGTGATTGCTCCCAAAATATTGGCGGCAGCCTCATTTCAAATCTAGCCTTCATCCCTGCCGCCCCTGCTGGCAAAGGTAACAGAGGTGCAGGACCTTTCCAATACAGCACTTCTAAGGCCTTGCCACTATCCCTGTCCCGCTCCTCTGACGCAAGTTTGCATCAAAGGGGTTGTTTTAGGGAGGGCTGGAAGGGCCTTAGAGGTGAACGCGTGGCTGTATCAGAAAGCCCTCCCCGCCCAAGCTATCTTTGATTGCTGCCACTGGTGGTGGTGGGGACAAGGGCTGGGTTTCAAGATAAACTTTTGGTATGCATGTTGAGGGGGGGGGGGGGTTGACAAATCAATGGAAGGCAAGGGAAAGAATGAGAAACAGGAAATCTGAGATATGAGAATAGAGGGAGACTGAGGAGATGCTAGGGGGGAGGCATTTGATGACAAAATGGTGATGTTGGACATAGAGGGGATATAAGGAGACATAGGGGCGATGCTGGACTTCAGGGGAGACATAGGGAGACAGAGGAGTGATGCTAGATGTGGGGAAGAAGGCCCAAAAGAGATAGAGATGCTGAGGTTTGGGAGAGAGAGAAGGAGATGCTAGATGTGGGGTAATAGGGAGAGTGAGGGAGAGAGAGAAAGGGAAAGACTTTAGGCAGGCAAGAGGAAAGAGGGAGAGGGGGAGAGAGGGGGAAAATGCTGGGCAAGAGTTAGGAAAGACTGGGGAATAAGAGGTTGGGGAAAGAGAGGTGCAGATGAGGGTTGGAGAGCTATGATGGATGCAGTAAATAATGAGGGACTGGACAATAAGGAGGAAGAGGAGTGAAATCTGAGTGGACAGAGTGAGAAATTATAAATGGAAGAAAGCTGAAAGGAAAAGATTAATGCCAGAGATGGATGTAGAAGACAAGTGAAGAAGACAGGAGGGGAGAGAAGTGTCAGATGGACTAAGACAATTAGAGAAATTAAAATAGCCAGTCACAAAGATAAAGGACTCATTTTCAGTTTAATGACTGGATATATATCAATTTTTGGATTTGATATATGTAGGGCCGGCCCAAAGGTTTCTGCCACCCCAGGCAGAAGCTCTGGCTGTGCCGCCCACCCGAGCTGAACAGTGCCACCGCCACCACACCCCTCCCGCTTCCGCCGATTCTGTCAGCGGAGTTGGTGGAGAGGAGAAGGCTGAAGGCCGGGAAACAGGAAATACCCTTTAACCTTTCCCGGGCCTCTGCGTGCTTCACGAGAATACAGCTACCGGAGTGAAGAAACACGCCACTCTTCACTCCGGTACTGTGCAGAGCTGAGCCGGGGCTTTGGGTCTCTTGTGGGGGGGGGGGAGGGGGGGCTAGGATAGGACTGGAAATGGGCTGATGGGGGTGCTAGGACTAGAAATGGACCGATTGGGGGGGCTTGGACTGGAAATGGGCTGATGGGGGGCTATAATAGGACAGGAAATGGCTGATGGGGGGCTAGAATTGGAAATGGGCTGATAGGGGGCTAGGATAGGATGGGAAATGGCTGATTGGGGGGGCTAGGATTGGAAATGGGCTGATGAGAGGCTAGGATAGGATTGGAAATGGCTGATGGGGGGGCTTGGCCTGGAAATGGAATGATTGGGGGGCATGGACTGGAAATGGGCTGATGGGGGAGCTTGGACAAAATGGGCTGATGAGGGGCTAGGATAGGATTGGAAATGGCTGATGGGGAGCTAGGATTGGAAATGGGCTGATATCGGGGCTTGAGCTAGAAATGGGCTGATGGAGGCACTTGGAATGGAAATGGGCTGATGGGGGATGGGAGAATGGAACTAGAAGGGAGCAGATGCTGGGTGGTTCTGGAACTACAAAGGAGCTGATGTTGGGGGAAGAATGGAAGGGGATGGGACTTGGAGAGTGAGGATGGAGAAGAGAAAAGATATTTTGTGTGGGAGGAAAGAAAAATCTACGATTGGCCGGGTACTGGGAGTGTAAGTGGGGATTGAGGATGAAGGGGTGAAATTTGAGTGGATGAAAAAGGAATAAAGAAAGAAACAGAGGAAAGAGTAAAAGGGAAAGATCAATATGTTAAAGCAGATGTAGAGAGAGAAAGTGTAGTTACTCACCTGTTACAGGTGTTCTCCGGGGACAGCAGGAAATAGTCGTCACTTATGGGTGACATTGATGCCAATAGAGCCCCGCGCGGAGCAAATCCACAGCTTTCAAAGAAAGCGTTTGGGAGTTGCCACCACACATGCGTGGTCCCCTTCCCGCCCAAGGGTGCCATCTTGCTCAGTCAAATGACATAGCAAAAAAAGACAGCAAACAAAGAAAAAATAATTGGACTGCAACTCCAAGGGCAGGAGGAAGGATTGTGAGGACTGATTCCTGCTGTCTCTGGAGAAAGCATAGTTACTCACCTGTAACAGGTGATCTCCGGGAACAGCAGGAATTTAGTCCTCACATATGGGTATCGTCGGTACCGACGGAGCCCGCGCGGGAACACTCCCCAGCGTCCAATCAGAACGCTTTTGGGAGCATCCCACAGCGCCTGCGTGCTGCCTTCCCGCCTTTCCCAACTGCCTCTCTCCAGTTGAGTTTTAAAGCTGAGACAAAGAGAGAGAGAGGGAAAGGAAAGAGATAGAGAGATACAACTCCTAGGGGAGATGGGTGGGTTGTGAGGACTAAATTCCTGCTGTTCCCGGAGATCACCTGTTACAGGTGAGTAACTATGCTATCTCCAGGAACAAGCAGGAATGTAGCCATCACATATGGGGACTCCCTAGCTTTAGGTGCCAGGGAGAGACCCCAGAAGTTGTGTGTCCCTGAAAAGGGCTCCACTTCCCCCCATGGATCTCTGGAATCCTACCAGGGATGGTGGGCAGGAGTTGATTAGGTATGGAACAGGTGTTTGAGAACAGCCTGACCAAAAAAGCATCCCGGCAGGAGTCCTTGTCCAAGCAGTAATAGGCTGTGAAGGTATGAAACGAGGCCCAAGTGGCTGCTCGACAGATGTCGTCGATAGACACAGAGTGCAGATGAGCCATTGAGGCTGCCATGGCTCTCACATTGTGAGCTGTGACATGGCCCTCCAGAGAAAGGTTCTTACTCTGATAGGTAAAGGAAATACACTGAGCAATCCAGTTAGATAGTGTTCTCTTGGAGACTGGAAGTCCCAAATGAGAAGGATCAAAAGCAACAAAGAGTTGAGAGGACTTTCTATGTTGCTGTGTTCTTTGTAAGTAAAAAACTAGAGCTCTTTTACAGTCCAAGGTATGAAGATTCCTTTCTGCATTTGATGCATGAGGTCTTGGAAAAAAGACAGGTAGGTAGACCTCTTGGTTTAGATGAAAAGGCGAGACCACCTTAGGCATAAAGTGTGGATGAGTCCTAAGGACTACCTTGTCATGATGGAACCTTGTATAAGGTGGTTTAGCTACTAGCGCTTGCAACTCACTAATGCGGCGTGCTGATGTGATTGCAATAAGAAAGATAACTTTCCAAGACAGGAATTTTAAGGAGGTGGTAGCTAAAGGTTCGAAAGGTGGCTTCATGAACTGCTCAAGAACCAGGTTCAAGTCCCATGCCACCGGAGGTGGTCTAATGGGAGGCTTAGTTAGAAGGAGGCCTCTCATAAATCTTGCTATGAAAGGATGAGAGGAAATAGGCTGTCCATTTAGAGGTTTAAGAGAAGCTGCAATAGCACTCAAATGGACTCTTACTGAATTTGTCTTAAGGCCTGCATTAGATAAATGGAGGAGATACTCCAGCAAAGATTGCAGAGGTATTGCAAGGGGGTTGAGACCTTTTTCCGAACACCAAATGGTAAACCTTTTCTACTTGAAAGCATAAGAGTGTCTAGTGGAAGGTTTTCTGGAAGCATAAAGAACATCTTTCACTTGGTGAGAAAGATTAAGATCTTGGAGATCTAGGCCTTCAGCAACCAAGCCCTGAGATGCAGAGACTGGGGATTGGGATGCCATAACATTCCGTTCTCCTGAGATAGGAGATCTGGAGCAGACCCTAGCTCCAGGGAGAGAGCTTGAGAGAGATGTAGAAGCAGAGGGTACCACACTTGCCGTGGTCAATGTGGTGCTATGAGAATCATGTGGCCTCTGTCTCTCTGAAGCTTGAAGAGGGTTTTGGGAATTAGAGGAATGGGTGGAAAGGCATACAGGAAGTCTTGACCCCAGTAAAGGAGGAAAGCATCCTTGGCCTGAGCCCCCTGAGCCGGAATTCTGGAACAGAACCGGGGAAGTTTGGCATTCCACGGACATGCAAAGAGGTCTATGTCTGGGGTTCCCCAAAGTTGAAATATCCTGGTCACCTGGTCTGCATGCAGAGACCACTCGTGTGGAAGCAGAACTCGACTGAGTCTGTCCGCCCAAGAGTTTTGAATGCCTGGAAGATATACTGCCAGCAGATGAATCTGATGCTCTCTGGCGAGGGCCCATAGTCGCAAAACTTTGTTGCAAAGCGAAAGAGAGCCCGTTCCCCCCTGCTTGTTCACATAGAACATGGCTACTTGATTGTCCGTATGAATGAGGACTGTCTTGTAGCTGAGCAGGGAGTGGACACTCGCAGAGCCAGGAAAATTGCTCTGAGTTCCAAGAGATTGATATGCAGACAACTCTTTTGAGGAGACCAGGTGCCCTGGGTGGAGAAGTCTTGCAGATGAGCTCCCCAACCTTTTGGAGAAGCATCTGTTGTGAGAGTTGCTTGGGGTAAGGGTTGTTGAAAGGGGGACCCCAGCAACAGGTTTTGAGTGGACCTCCACCATTGAGAGACAAAATGAGGCAATTTGTGTTTGCTATTTTGTCTGACAGGCATCCTAATGCCTGGGTCCATTGGGTGGGTAAAGTCCACTGAGCTGCGCTCATGTGGAGGCGAGCATATGGAACCACATGCACGGTGGATGCCATATGGCCTAGCAATTACAACATTTCTCGAGCAGTTAGATGAGGCTTTAGCACTGCTTGAGAAGCTAACTGCACCAAGCGAAGGCAACGGGCCTGGGGAAGATAGGCCCTTGCCCTTGTGGTACACCCAGTAAAAAACGTGGATAACAACGAAGAGACGTATAAAATAAACTTTATTAGTAAACCACTTCAGCCACTGGCCCGACACTGGCCGTGTTTCGAAAAAACCTTCTTCAGGGGCTTAAATGGCTAAAAAACAAATAACAATTAAATATAAACTTTAATATAAAAAAATTTTTGTTAGGGGAAAGGGACTTGGAAACAAGACGAAACATATAAATAAATATGTAAATAAGTGTTTGAATCTCAACAAATATAAAAACATAAGATAAGTACAGCCTAAAAATCAGAGCTGAAATAATTACCATTAATATGACTAGCACAATAAATAACGTATACAATCATAAAATATCATAAAAAGGTAAATTTATAAAAACATAAATAGAAGCTTGCATAAAGTAAAAAATTATATATACAAACAATCTAAACATATATAAATAAATAATTTATAAATTAGAGCCCTAGTGAATTATCTCAACACATATAATGCCACCTAACTTTAATATTTCAAAACTCATTAAATTAACATATACATTAAAAAGTAATATATAATAATAATAAATGATTAACATTTATAAAAACTATAACTAATGTAATATATAAGCTTAAAACGAAGAAATGGGAGCTCCTCAAGGTTGTGACAAATAACAGGCATCAAAAACCATACCTGTTTTTATGTGCTACTCATATACATGTCGCTTATATATTTGTAACCTTAGAATTCCTAAAGGGGTAAAAGCATAAATAAATAAAACCGCCTATAAAGGAGGAAGATAAACAGAGAGATGAGGACAACAAACAGAAGCAAAACAGCGATGACTACGTACAAAAAATCAAAAAACAGTCTACATCTTGTACATACTCTAGACTGAATTGGGGCCAAACCCAAAGAAGTAAATTAATACCTGTCCAAAGTGGCTCATGTACCCAAATGGGAATGTAGAAATACTGATGAGCACTAATCCTGTGGGGAATAAAATAAAAATGTGTCTCTAAAACCTTTTGTATACATACAGCAATAAATAACTAAATAAAGGACATAAAATATAAAAAATAAAAATGTCAATCTCTAAAACGATGTGCCAAATACATGTTAGTGCACCCACCAGAAAGCTGAATTAATTTAATTATAGGAACAAAAAACCAAAACAGTGTGGTGCTTGAATGATGATAAAATTTATACTACACAGAAAAATCAAAGCCCGTTCATCTAAATCCGGAGCATACTAAGGTTAAAAAATGTCGGGACTTTGCCACGCATTTACCTGCCAAAACACTATTGTCAGCATCAATGAAGACTAGAAAACAAAAAAATAAAAATAAAAAAACAAACGTTATATGGTACTTTAAAAGGGCGCATAACCAACAAAATACACCATGCAAAAAAGAAAATATCTCAAGTGTGTAGGCGTTATAAAATTTGAAACCAAATCATGAAAACTAAAAAAGCGCCTATCTTTTAAACTAAGCGCGCGATGGTGCCTTGGAAAGCGAATGGGCAGCATATACAATATAGGCAAGTCCCTTTCCCCTAACAAAATTTTTTCTATATTAATGTTTATATTTATTGTTATTTGTTTTTTAGCCATTTAAGCCCCTGAAGAAGGTTTTTTGGAAACACGGCCAGTGTCGGGCCAGTGGCTGAAGTGGTTTACTAATAAAGTTTATTTTATATGTCTCTTCGTTGTTATCCACGTTTTTTACTGGGTGTTCTGCTGCACGTGGATTCGTGCCTGTTTGTTGGACTGCCTTGCCCTTGTGGTATCCAGAAAAGCTCCTATGAACTCTAGAGACTGAGTGGGAGTCAGACTGGATTTTGGGATGTTTATTACCAGCCCTAAATACTGAAGGATACGCATTGTGCAGGATAGAGAAGTCTTGGCCTCTGACTGTGTTGGAGCTCGAATGAGCCAGTCGTCCAAGTAATGGAAGATGAATATTCCTACAGTGCGGAGAAATGCTGCTACCACAGCCATGCATTTCGTGAACACCCTTGGTGCTGAGGCCAGACCAAAAGGAAGCACCCTGTATTGGTAGTGCTTTCCTTGAAAAAGGAACCGAAGGAACCTTCTATGGGTTGGATGGATGAGGACATGGGTGTACGCATCCTTGAGATCTAGAGAACAAAGCCAATCCTGACTCTGAAGGTATGGTAGCAGAGCTCCGAGAGAAATCATCTTGAATTTCCCCTTGACAAGGAATTTGTTCAATTCTCTGAGATCTAAGATAGGTCTGTATCCCCCTGTTTTTTTGGAATAAGAAAATAAGGGGAATAGAACCCTGTGCCCTGTCGATGAAGAGGCACTTCCTCTATTGCCCTTTGGGCAAGAAGGATGGCAACCTCCTGACCTAACTGGTTGATGAGAGAGGTCGGAGAATTGAACTATTGTGTGAGGGGGCATGCTTGAAAAATGAAGTTTGTACCCCTCCTTTATGATGGAGAGTGTCCAATGCTCTGCTGTTATTTGCCACCATCTGGGGGAAAAATGACATAACCTTCCTGGAATGGTGGACGGTTCTGGTCCCTCCAGAACCAGAAAGGCTAAGTTCTCTAGCTGAAAGTCAAAGGCCCTGAGGAGGCTGAGGCTGCTGGGCCGGTGGAGGCCTAGCAGCCTTTGCTTTCTTCTGTTTGGGTGGTTGCTGACGTTTGCTTGAAAACTGACCTGCAGAAGATGCCTGCTGACCATAAGCAGGATAAAATCTTTTCTTTTTAGAAAAAGATGTTTTCTTGAACAACTTCTTTCTAACAGGATCAGCAGTGGACTTGGATAATCTATCCAAGGCGGAATTTTCAGCATCCATTTTATTGGCTTTTTCCTGCCAATCTTTATCAAACAGGTTCTCACCAGTACAAGGGATATTTCCCAATTTATCTTGTACCCAGAGCTCTAAATCAGATGCCTGGAGCCAAGCAATTCTACATGCACCTATGGCAATAGCCGAGGTTCTGCTTATACACGCAAAGCAGTCAAAGGCTGCACGGTTGGAGAACTTAGAAACATCTTGGGCATGTTTGACCCAAGTGAGAAAATCCTGTCTTTTATCCTCAGAAATGAAAGGACTTAAAGTCTGTAAATTATCTGTGACCTCCTTTAGGAACATTCCCATGTAGAGACTATAGGAACTGATTCTTGCAGCAAGCATGGAAGCTTGGAAGACTCTACGTCCAAAAGCATCCAGGGTTCTGCACTCACGTCTTGGAGGATTAGAGGCATGTCTTTTTGCACTTCTGATCCTTCTCATAGCTGACTCCACCACAATGGAGTGGTGAGGAAGCTGAGTCTTATGGAACAGGACTCGATACATAGTATCTAATCTACGAGAATGAGGAGAGGTGGTAAGAGGTGTTTCCCACATCCTCAACATTTATTTATCTATTTATTTATTTACATTTCTTATATACCGCACTATTTGCGATCAGCGCGGTTTACATAGAACAAACAGTATCCGACAATAAGCAAATGTCTGGTCATTACATTGAACAGGAAAAGTAACTTGGAGAACAGGGTAAACTATATACATATGCAGATGAATTGAACAGGGTAAACTATATACATATGCAAATGAAATGAGCACGGGTATAGTTGGGTGTTGTACATACTTGTGGACGCGTTATTCTAGGGTGGCTGGGGTTCAGGGCAGTCAGTGAGATATTTGATAAAGAGAAAATGTTTCAGGGCCTTCCTGAACTGGCATATAGAATCTCATGAATGGGTAAGGTGGCTGCCTCCTTAGGAGTTTTGGGATATTGTAAAATTTCCAACTCCTTGGCCCTTGGCTCTGTTTCAGGGGCCACAGTAATGGACAGGCCCCGAGCCACCTCCCTGATGAAGTCTTGGAAGGACATGTCCTCTGGAGGAGACATCCTACGTTTAGGGGAGGAGGACTCCTGTGGAAGAAGCATCGCTGCATCGACAGAACTTTCAGAATCCTCAAATCCTTCTGAGGACTCGAAGTATCGTCTGTCCGGATGCTCCTGCAGAGCCCGATACCCGTAGCGACCAAGGTCGGTACTGGGAATTACCGGTACCGGAGAATCGGTACCGGCGGGCATCGGAGGACAGGGTACTGACATAGCAGACACCGATGCCGATGCTATCGGTACCGGTACCAATACCGACGCCGGTGCCAGTGCCGGTACCGGTGGAGTTGTCTGTCGCGGTACCAAGGGCGTCGATGCCGCAAGGAAAGCTGCCAGACTGTGTTCCATGGTCAGAATTCTCTGGTCCATGGACGCTGCCAATGCCTGGATGTCGGTACTGGTGGAGACCACCGGTACCCCAGAGCATGGCACCAGGAGATCTGTCGAGGCCGAGATCTGTCGAGGCCAAGCCATCTAGAACATCCTGGAACCCCGATAATGCTTTGGAAGCCGAAGCCTCCCGCCGGGGTAATTTTGCCGGTGCAGAATCCTCGAGGGCAACGCCAGAGGCATCTCGATGCTTAGAAGGAGATCTACCCTTCGAGGACCGGCTGAATTTATGTTTAGTTACCTGAGATCCACGGGAGGAAGAAGAAGCCCTGGAAGACATTGATGCCACCGAAGTCGCATCAGAGGGAAACAGGGTACTGAGCTTGGCAGCTCGGTTCTGCCGACCTCTTTTAGACATCATGGCACAGGACACACAACCCGTGATGGAGTGGTCAGGACCTAAACATTTTTTTTTTTTTTCAAGTTTAAAAAGTTATTTATTTGGAAAATTTCAGGTAATACAAGAAAATGCACAAAACACATCAAATACAAATACAAATATGTATCATCCCCCAAAAACTAGCCCACAAAATGAAGCGTGATCAATTGCGAAACAACAAATAGGAAATCCTGAACGAGAGTGGAAAATTTATATGACCCCTTATTACTTAGCGAGAACCACAATTAATAAAAAGAAGAATTAACGCCATCATCCTGACTTTTGCAAAAAGGTCTCTAACTGTGAGGATTCAAAAAAAACATACGAATTGTTTTGATGAGAGACAAGACATTTACAGGGGTATTTAAGCATAAAGGACGCTCCCATTGCAAGTACCCGAGGGCGTAATGCAAGGAAAGCCTTCCTCCGTAATTGAGTAGGGCGAGAGACATCTGGAAATACTTGTACCTCCTGACCAAAAAATTTATCCCGCCGATGTTTAAAATAAGCTTGAAAAATCTTATCTTTATCTTTCTCTAAGGAAAAAGAAACTAAAAGTGTGGCACGAACAGGAATTTCCTCTAAGGAAGTTTCCAAATAAGTGGACAAATCTAAACTTTGAACAGAGAGTTGATCCATTTCCCCCGCCTCAATATTCGCAGCCCCTGATTCAAGAGCCGGACTCACTTTAATTCCGGAAGGTAGGTAATAAATTTTTGACAAAGAAATAGAGTCCGGTTCAGGAATCTTAAGGACGTCTCGCAAATATTTAGAAAACAGAATGGTTGGAGAAAGAAAATGAGTGCGGGGGAAATTCAATAAACGAAGATTCCTTGTACGTAGAATATTCTCTAGCATTTCATCTCGGCGATGGAGAAGCAGAGAGTCCTGAACTGAAGATGTCAGGGCCCGCTGCATCGATGATATTTGGCCGGCCATTTTAGTATCCTGAAATTCAAGAGACGATAGCTTATCTCGATGCTCGGTCAGCATAGAAACTGTCTCAGAGGTAAATTTAGACAACTGGGACAAGGAAGATTTCAACGAAAGCTCCGTTCGTGACACAATCTGCCATATGTCTAAAAGAGATATTTCTTTAGGAGGATTAATCTAATCCGGTGTATACGTATAGTCAAAAGGATGAGGCATATTAACAGCAGAAGCAGGCAGACTCAAAAATGAATCAGGAAGCTCAACTGATAAGGGAAGGACATCCCCCAAAGCTTGAGGGGGGGCCTTACCTAATACCTTAGGTCCATCGCTGGGTGGGGTACAAACCCTACGCGGAAGAGGAGTACCTTCCAGAGAGCTGGGACTAACGGTGGCGGAGGAGTCAGACATATCAGCGGGAAGGAGAGGCGCCCCGGACTTAAAATGAGAGTCCAAGGGCCCACCACCGTCACCGCTTTACCTGTAGGTGTAGCAGAAGATGATAATAACTTCTTTTTCCTTTTCCCCATCGAGATGTTAATAGTCGGCAGCTACTCAACTCCTCAGTGCTCCGAAGGGGCTCAAAAGGGGCATGCCCCTTTGGCCACGCCCCTTCGGAGCACGCACCCTCGGGCACGCGCCCGCGGGGCGCGTCCCGCGGTGAGGGCAAGTTCTTATACCCCTCACTGGTCACGTGGTCGGCAGTCCACACCGGCACGGCTCAGGAGCTCCACTCTCAATGCAGGTAACAAGACAATTTCAAAGAGCACGCTCAGGACCTAAACATTTTAAACACCATTCATGGGTGTCGGTGACGGAAATGGTACCGCCACATTTGGTGTACTTTTTAAATCCTGAAGCAGGTTTTTCCATGTTGAGGAAAATGTTTTTGGGCCTAAGGCCCAAAAAGGCACGTGCACCTGAAGAAAAGGAAAAAAGAAATATATATATATATTTTTTTTTACAGAAATAAGAAAGTAAGACCGGCGGTACCGGTAGAGCGTCGAAGAAGGCAGACGCGACCACAAAAAGAAAGAAATAAAAAAGAAATTCTTCTGCTGTGACAGGAAACATGACCTGCTGGCTCCGCGGAAAAAGAAGAACTGGAGAGAGGCAGTTGGGAAAGGCGGGAAGGCAGCACGCAGGCGCTGTGGGATGCTCCCAAAAGCGTTCTGATTGGAAGCTGGGGCGCGTTCCCGCGCGGGCTCAGTCGGTACTGACGATACCCATATGTGATGACTACATTCCTGCTTGTTCCTGGAGATCACCTGTTACAGGTGAGTAACTACGCTTTCTCCAGGAACAAGCAGAAAGTCAGGCCTCACATATGGGACTCCCCAGCTACAGGCTACCTTGAACCTATAGCCAAAAAAGGCTCCCTCATCGAGAGCCGCAATGAAACCCTATCCAGGGAAGTGTCATTCCGGTAGCCTGAACACAGAAGGGTCGGAGGGCAGGAGTTGCTTAGACCTCGAACAGGTTATGGAGCACAGCCTGGCTGAAGGCGTTGTCCTGTCGGGACTCCCTATCCAGGCAGTAATGAGCTGCGAAGGTCTGACCCGAAGACCAGGTGGCGGCACGGCAGATGTCTGCCAGAGGAACAGAGCGCAGGTGAGTTACTGATGCCACCATGGCCCTGACCCTATGAGCCATAACACGGCCCTCCAGCGGAAGCCCTGCTGCCTCATAAGCCCAGGCAATACAGTCCGCCACCCAAGTGGACAGCGTACGCTTTGTAACCGCTTCCCCCAGCTTACTGGGTCGTAAGAAACGAAAAGCTGAGAGGCTTTCCGGCGACTCTGCATACGCTAGATGTAGAAGGACAGAGCCCTCTTACAGTCCAGGGTATGGAGGACCGTCTCTGCCCGACTGGCATGCGGCCTGGGAAAGAAGGTAGGAAGAACCACCTCCAGGTTGAGGTGAAACAAGGAGACTACATTCGGAAGGAACTTGGGGTGTGTGCGAAGCACCACCCTATTCTTGTAGAACCTGGTATAAAGCCTCTCCATCAAGAGAGCCTGGAGCTCACTCACTCTCCAGGCAGAAGTGAGCGCAACCAAGAACACCACCTTCCAGGAGAGGTAACGGAGATGGCACGTGGCCATCGTCTCAAAGGGCAGCCAGGTGAGCTGCTCAACACAACATTAAGGTCCCATTCGGTCGCAAGGGGACAAACCGGGGGTTTCAACAGGAGCAGGCCCTTTAGAAACCAGGATACCATTGGATGAGCAGAGAGAAGCTTCTCGTCCACGGGAAAGTGGTTCGCCACTGGGCACTGAGATGAACTCTGACGGAGTTGGACTTAAGTCCCATCTCAGAGAGGTGGAGAAGGTATTGCAACACCACAACCACTGGGTAAGAAAAGGGGTCCACCTTTTAACCAGCACACCAAAAAGTAAATCTGCACCACTTAAAGGCATAAGTCCATCTGGTAGACGGCCTACGCGAAGCCAGCAAGACCTCCTCAACATCCTTCGGAAGGCGAGAGTCACTCTCTCAGCAGCCACGCCGTCAGTGAAAGGGAGTTGAGGTTGGGATACAAGAGAGAGCTCCCCTCCTGGGATAGGGGCCGTGGAGACATTATCACTTACATGGGTAGCTGGTGATTGTCTGGGCTTGCAAAGAAGTCCATCACCGGTTCCCCCCAGGTTTGGAAAAGCCTGTTGCCCACCACCCGGCCCAGCTGCCACTCGTGCGGCTGGAGCATCCTGCTTAGTCTGCCGGCCAGCCAGTTGTCCTGGCCCGGCAGGTACACAGCTTTGAGGAGAATCCCCTGATGGGTTGCGAAAGAGCACAGGTCCAGGGCCTCCTGACAGAGGGTACGGGATCCCGTACCCCGATGTTTGTTCACATAGAACATGGCCACTTGGTTGTCCGTTTGGACTAGGACAGTCCTGAGGCCCAGGTACTGCTGGAAAACCCTCAGGGCGAGACGGATGGCCCGTAGTTCCAACAAGTTGATCTGTTGGGCACTCTCTTCTGGGGACCACACTCAGGGGTACCCCTGGTAATGGGCTCCCCAGCCCAGCAAGGAGGCATCTGTGGTGAGGACTCTCGAGTGGGGAGGGGCCTGGAAGGGCATACCCACCCCCAGGTGATGGGGCAAGAGCCGCCAGGTCAGAGACTGTACCAAGCGCCTGGTCACTTTGATCCTGTCCTGGAGATGTCCTGTGGCCTGGGACCACTGGTCTCTGAGGCACCACTGCACTTTTGCATGTGGAGGCAGGCATCAGGAGTGACATGGACTGTGGAGGCCATGTGCCCGAGGAGACACAGCAGTTGCCTTGCTGGCACTGAGGAGCTGTGACTCACGTGCCCGGCTACGGCCATGAGCCTGCTTGCTCTGTCTGCAGGCAGAAAGGCCTTCGACTGAAGGGTGTTGATCCTTGCCCCAATGAATTCTAGCTCTTGAGTTGGACAAAGACTGGATTTGGGGTAGTTGATTACAAACCCCACGTGCTGCAGGACCTGGATGGTGCGAGTTGTGGCCTGCTGCACCTCGGTGGCTGAAGTGCCTCTGATGAGACAGTCATCGAGATAGGGGAAAACAAAGATCCCCTGAAGCCTGAGGAAGGTGGCGACCACCGCCAGGCACTTTGTGAATACCCTGGGGGCCGAAGCAAGACCAAAGGGAAGCACTCTGTATTGGTAATGGTTGCCCCCTACCACAAAGCGTAGGTATTGCCTATGGTTTGGGTGGATTAGGATGTGTGTGTAGGCATTCTTTAGATCTAAGGAGTACAGCAGGTCTCCCTGGCGGAGGTAAGGCAGCAATATTCCAAGAGAGAGCATCTTGAACTTCTCCCTCACCAGGAATTTGTTGAGGTTGTGCAGGTCGAGGATGGGCCTGAGGCTCCCTGTCCTCTTTGGTACTAGAAAGTACCTGGAGTAGAAGCTCTTACCCTGGAGGTGGTGGGGCACGCATGATCCTCGAGAAGACCTGCTAACTCCTTCAGAAGAAGGTCCTGGTGAAGGGGAAACCTGATAGGCTCTCCTGGGAAGTAGTGTGGAGGCACCTGGGCTAGGTGGAGGAGGTAGCCCTCCCTGACTATTGTAAGGCCCAGGAACCGGTGGTGATGGTTGTCCACCTGTGGGCATACAAGGTGAGCCAACCTCCTGTGGGCTGCCTGGCTCAGGTTGGGAGAGGGGCCATGCTGCAGGAGTCAAAAACCCCCACCAGGCTGGGCCGGGGCAGGAGCCTGGGGTTTGGGAGCCTTCTGCTTACGTGGGCCATGCCCCTGTCCCTTGGCCTGCTGCCCTTGCTGTGGAGCCGGGGAGGCCTGATAAGGGGGTAATTTTGGTAAGCAGTGGACGTCCTTGGGTAAAAGGGCTTTTTACCCGAGCCCTTCTTACGGAAAGGGGCAGAAGTCTTCTTAGAGAGCCGTGTCCTCGTCATGAACTCGGTCTCCAGCTCTGTGGCCTTGTCGGTCATGGGTTTGCCAAAGAGATTCTCCCCTTGGCATGGGACATCGACCAACTTGTCCTGAACCCATTGCTCAAGGTCAGACGACTGCAGCCAAGCTTGACGGCGTGCATCGATGCCCGCCGCAGCTACCTGGGCCGCCGACTCAAACCCATCATAGGCCACCTGAGACATAAATTTGGAGCATTCACGGACAGCTTTGGACAGGCCCTTGAAGCGCTGCAAAGGTTCCTCGGAGAGACCAGCCAAGAACCTGGCAAGCTCCTTCACCAGGTCTCTCAGGTACATGCCCATGTACAGCTGGTATGCCTGGATCTGACAATTCAGCATCGCGCCCTGGAAACATTTCCTGCCGAGGGCATCCAAGGTGTGGGCCTCCCTGCCGGGGGGCACTGAGGAGTGCGTCTTCTGGCTCTTCAGCCGATGCATGGCCAATTCCACAACCATGGAGTTGTGCGGCAGTTGCAATTTTTGGAGCCCAGGGCTCCGGCGGACTTGATACATCGAGTCGAGCTGTTTGCTAATCACCAGCGTCGACGCTGGCGTCTCCTACATGCGGAGCATAAGTTGTTCCAGGATTGGAGGAACGGGTACCGTGAGGGTGTCCTGAGGGGGAACCTCATATTGGAGGATCTTGAGCTTGTCGGCTCGAGGCTCCTCCTCGGACTCCGTGGGGAAAGCCAAAGCCTTGGATATCTCCCACACGAAGTCCAAAAAACCCATATCCTCTGGTGGGGACCTTCTCTGAGGTTTGGATACCAGGGAATCAGAGGGAACATCCCTATGCATTCGGGTATCCGGGACTCCTTGTCCTCCAGCTCCCAAGCAGAGGCCTCCGAGGAGGACTCGAGGGGCTCCTCGGGCATCGAGAGCCCCGGTGCCGTCCGCCTCGATGCTGGCAGGCTTGGCAGTGATGACCTCGGTCCTGAGCGGGAGGCCAAGTGCAACCTTGGCTGAGGATGAACTCGAGCCCAGAAGGTCTCGAGGATCGGCTCGGCCTCCGGGGTTGACTTTGACGTTGAGGGCCCAGTGGTCGGGGCGGAGGAACCGGATATGCCGGACATCAGCGCCTGCTGCTGTTCAATGAAGGCAGTAAAATTGCGCTCCAAAGCTGCCATCCTGGACATGAGTCCGGGAGACTCCGCAGCCTCCAGCTTGGGTGCCAACCCGATCAGCCCCGACGCCGGTTCCCCTGGAGGAGAGTCTTTGACAAGAACAGTCAGTACTTGCCTAGGCTGATCCGGTTCCTGACAAGGAACTTTGGCCGGGTGCTACTTCTCCGACAATCCGGGCAGGTGCTCGGGGCTCCACGACCGGCCCCGAGAGGAGCCGGGCCGCTCGGAACCGTCCAGAGGCGCCGTCTTTGAGGATTTCTTCTTCCTCTTGTGTTCCCTTGAGGGAGACCCCCCTCTCTGAGGAACCCCGACGATGCTCGGGCTCGGAGTGCTCCACCTGAGACGTGGAGGCCTCAGACGAGGTCCTGGCTCTTGGAGGCACGGGGGATTCAGGAAAAATCTTATCATGCTGCTGCTGGCGGCTCCTCAGGGCCTTAGAGGACATCCTCCTACACAGACCGTCGGGTCGTGATTCGGGCCGAGGCACCGGAGGCAGCAGTCATGCGTATCGGTGAGGGACATAACTTTCCCGCACCGATCGCATTTCTTGAAACCGCTGGTAGCCATTGGGGGAAAAAGGACCCCGGCTAGGTCGAAGACCCTTCGGGATGCCAGCGAGGGAAAAAAGGGCGCAAAGATGTCTCAGAGGAAAAAAATCTAACAAAAACGCAGAAGGACCAACCCGATACCAGGGTACCGAGGCCGGAGGGTACCGGTGTTGACGCAGAAAAAAACAACTTTTTCCAGGACACGAGGGACTATGTCTGATGGGCTCTGCAGAAAAAAGTAGACTGAGCAAGATGTCACCCTTGGGCGGGAAGGGGACCACGCATGCGTGGTGGTAACTCCCAAAGGCTTCTTTGAAAGCTGGGGATTTGCTCCATGCGGGGCTCTGTCGGCGTTGACGTCACCCATATGTGAGGACTGACTTCCTGCTTGTTCCCAGAGAATGGAAAAAACTAGGAGAGAGAAGAAAAGACAAATGGACAGCAGACAATGGAGAGTTAGCAGAAGACACAAAGAAACCAGAAGAAAATGACTGGAGCAATTGCAACTGAAAAATAAAATGCACAAACAACCGATAGCATGCATGTCTAGCTGTCTAGAGATATACCAGATAGTATACCTGTCTAGCTGCTGGCTGTCCATACCAGATAGCGTGACTGTTTACCTGATCGTACTCAATATCAGACAGGGTGCCTGACTTGCATGCTGTAGTTAGTCCTGTGGTAGTACGCCCGGTAAATTACCTGCCCACTCCTAAACAGATAACACCCCACCTCAACCAAGACACAGAAGGAGCAACCACGAAGACGCACCCAATAATAGCAATAGCCAGTATCTACCTCCTCACTGGGCTACCCAGTAGATCACATGCTTTTAACCCAAGCTTCAATTTTATACTGATACTACAGAGCGACGGGAAGAGATGGACAGAGAATCCTCACCACTCCTCAACAGAAGCCAATCGCACACTCCACCCCCACTTATTGCACATCTCACTACAACACACCAAAAAGACCCACATCGAGAAACACCAGCACCAACGGATGCTGAAGTGTGCTCTCATCAAAGCCAGATCAATTCGCACAAAATGGCCAGTGGTCACCGATTTGATAACCCTCCATGACCTGGACATCCTAATGATCACAGAGACATGGCTATCTGACTGCGACAACGTCCTTCTCAACCAGATGTTACCCCCTGAGTTCTCACTGCACACCTGCCACAGAGCCAACCAGAGAGGGGGGGAGCACTCATCCTCGCAAAATCTGAACTACATTTCCAACTAAGCAACGCCACCAGCACAACTCACTTAGACACAATCACCATAGCGAACAACCATTGCACAATCAATCTACTCTACAGAGCACCAGTATCATCACCAGATGACCTCTCAACAATAATTGACCTCAGATTTTGTAGTATAAAGAGGAAGACCAGCAATGAGATGGATCGATACAATAACAGCAGCTACGGGTACCAGTCTGTCAACAATGAGCCGCCTGACTAAAGACCGAACACAATTTAGGATACTATCCAGAGGGTTGCCATGAGTCGACTCCGACTCAACGGCACTTAACAACAACATACTGCAATGTCCTTGTAATTTTATTTATGTTGGACGTACAATTCACCCGGTGAAAATCAGGATGGGAGAACATGCTTCGAGGATCCGTTCAAGGACTCTATTGGCCCCTATAGTGGAACACTGCATAAATTTCAATCATAGTTTCAATGACTTAAAGTGGAGAGTGATCAATTGGGTTCCGGTGAATCCCCGGGGAGGTGATCGGGAAAGTAGTTTACAATGGAGAGAGCAGTACTGGATTTTCTGTTTAAAAATTGTTATCCCGTTGGGATTAAATATGGAACAGGACTGGTGGAGTCTTTTATGAATGATTTGAATTGAGTACAGGTGACCTTTTTTCGAGGCAGACTACACGGTGATGTGTGGATACTCCTTGAAAGCCACGCCTCTGGTGACGACATGTTCCTATTAGCCAATCAACAAGTTTTATAGCTATAAAAGACTGGTTGGTTCTCGGCGTTTTTTAGGCAACGGTTTTGAGTAGATCACCACTTGATACAGGACCCGGTAGGGCCCGAAACATGCATGCTATGTCGTGGAAAATGTGGAAATATTAATCGCCTTCATGTGGACAATGTGGAGATATTAATCGCCTTCATATAAGATAAGTGTTGGTTTCACTCTTAAAAAATTGGGTGCGCTGTGGCCCTGTCTGAATAAAAGGGTTCTTTCGACGGCGAGGGGTAGATGTTCCCCCTCCCTCTCATGTTGATTGGTCCCGACAAAATAAGTGTTTGGATATTGTATGGTGCCAGTGATAGCTACTGGCTTGATTTTTCAATGACTTTTGACCATTTTGTGATTTTGTAGTCATTGTATTGTTGTTTTCTTTTTATTTTGATATATTTGTTGACCCCTTAACACATTATGGCTGCTGATACATTTGCATTTACAGAGGAATATCTGGAAAAATTAAGACAATGTAAATCATTATTTGACTCCACAAATCCGGAATTTGATAAGAGCTCTCCGAGTATTTCACAGTTAAAAGCCCTTCGCAAGAGAGCAATACCGGCTTAGCTTCATGGAGCGGCCATGCTCCAATATTTAAAGACTCGAATTATTCCCCGGGGGTTGAGGATGCTGCGAGCTCCCAAGCTTTTTCTTTCGGATAAGGATTTTATCTCTAAATGGAATTGTATTCTCAATAAGTGTAGCTTTGACCTTATAGCCTTGATTATTGACCGGACAGCGTTGGAAGAAACAGTAATTTCGGTGGAGATAGAAGAGTTAAAGGGTTCTCTTCAGGAATCCTTGCATGAGGATCAATTGCAGACCAAGATGGAAGATATGGAACGTCAGCTACAGGGATTTTTTGATTATCTCCGTGGATTAAAGGCTAATAAATTTCAGAGGGACATAACTGATTATGAATTGGAAAAAGTCTATCGTTGGATGTATGAGAAGAATGAGTCGGGGGAGGCAGTTGTAGCACAGGATAGCACAGTTACTTACCTGTAACAGGTGATCTCTGGGAACAGCAGGAATAAGTCTTCACATATGGGTACGTCGGTACCGACGGAGCCTGCGCGGGAACGCTCCCCAGCGTCCAGAAGGAAAGCTTTTGGGAGCATCCCACAGCGCCTGCGCGCTGCCTTCCCGCCTTTCCTAACCGCCTCTCTCCAGTTCGAGTTTTAAAGCTGAGACAAAGAGAGAGTGAGGAAAGGAAAGAAAGATAGAGAGATACAATTCCTTGGGGAGGTGGGTGGGTTGTGAAGATTTATTCCTGCTGTTCCCAGAGATCACCTGTTACAGGTAAGTAACTGTGCTATCTCCAGGAACAAGCAGGAATGAGTCTTCACATATGGGGACTCCCCAGCTAGAGATGCCTGGGAGATCACCCAGGTTGTGAGTCCCTGGGAAGGGCTCTACCTCCACCCATGAATCTCAGGCATCCAGTCAGGGATGGAGGGTAGGAGTTGATTAGGTATGGAACAGGTGTTTGAGAACAGCCTGACCAAACAAGGCATCCCGGCGGGAGTCCTTGTCCAAGCAATAATGGGCTGTGAAGGTATGAACCGAGGCCCAGGTGGCCGCTCGACAGATTTGGTCGATGGACACAGAGTTTAGATGAGCCATAGAGGCTGCCATGGCCCTCACATTGTGAGCTGTGACATGGCCCTCCAGAGAAAGGTTCTTACTCTGGTAGGCGAAGGAAATACACTGAGCAATCCAATTTGACAGAGTTCTTTTTGAGACTGGAAGTCCTAAATGAGAGGGATCAAAAGCAACAAAAAGTTGAGAGGACTTTCTATGTTGCTGTGTCCTTTGTAAGTAGAAAGCAAGTGCTCTTTTACAATCCAGGGTATGAAGATTCCTCTCTGCACTTGATGCATGAGGTCCTGGAAAAAAGACAGGTAAATACACCTCCTGGTTCAGATGAAATGGTGAGACCACTTTAGGCATAAAGTGTGGATTAGTTCTGAGGACTACCTTGTCATGATGGAACCTTGTATAAGGAGGATTAGCCACTAAGGCTTACAACTCACTGATACGGCGAGCTGAGGTGATTGCAATGAGAAAAATAACCTTCCAGGAAAGGAATTTCAAGGAGGAAGTGGCTAAGGGTTCAAAGGGTGGCTTCATAAGCTGGCCAAGAACCAGATTCAAGTCCCATGCCACTGGAGGTGGTCTAATGGGAGGTTTAGTCAAAAGAAGGCCTCTCATGAATCTTGCTATAAGAGGATGAGAGGAAATAGGATGTCCATTGAGAGGCTTAAGGGATGCTGCAATAGCACTCAAATGGACTCTGATTGAATTCGTTTTAAGGCCTGCATGGGATAAATGCAGCAAATACTCCAGTAAAGAATTCAGAGGTATTGCAAGAAGGTTAAGACCCTTCTCTGCACACCAAATGGTAAACCTCTTCCATTTAAAAGCATAGGAACGTCTGGTGGAAGGCTTTCTGGAAGCATGAAGGATATCCTTCACTTGCTGAGAAAGAGGTAAATCTTGAAGGTCTAGGCCTTCAGCAACCAGGCCCTGAGATGAAGAGACTGGGGGTTTGGGTGCCACAACGTTCCCTCCTCCTGAGAGAGGAGATCTGGAGCAGACCCCAAGTCCAGGGTGGGAGTTTGAGAGAGATGCAGAAGTAGAGGGTACCACACTTGACGTGGCCAACGTGGTGCTATGAGGATCATAGACCCCCCTGTCTCTCTGAAGCTTGAACAGTGTCTTGGGAATGAGGGGAAAAGGTGGAAAGGCATAGAGGAAATCTTGCCCCCAATGAAGGAGGAAGGCATCCCTGGCCTGAACTCCCTGACACGGAATCCTGGAACAGAACCGGGGAAGTTTGGCATTCCACGGACTTGCAAGCAGGTCTATGTCTGGGGTTCCCCAAATTCGAAATATCCTGGCTATGGGGTCCCCATGGAGGGACCATTCGTGTGGAAGCAGAACTCGACTGAGTCTGTCTGCCCAAGAGTTTTGAACCCCTGGAAGATACACTGCCATGAGATGGATTTGATGCTCTCTGGCGAAGGCCCACAATCTCAGAGCTTCGTTGCAAAGTGACAGAGAGCCAGTCCCCCCCTGCTTGTTCACGTAGAACATGGCTACTTGGTTGTCCGTGTGGATGAGGACTGTCTTGTAGCTGAGCAGGGTGTGGAAGACTCTGAGAGCCAGAAAGATTGCTCTGAGCTCTAAGAGGTTGATATGTAGAGATGTCTCCTGTGGAGACCAGATGCCTTGGGTGGAGAGATCTTGTAGATGAGCTCCCCAACCCTTTGGAGAGGCATCTGTTGTAAGGGTTGCTTGGGGTAACACCTGGTGAAAGGGGGACCCCAGCAACAGATTTTGAGTGGACTTCCACCAATGGAGAGAGGAAAAGAGTCGACTGGAGGTCGCTATTTTGTCTGACAGGCACCCTGATGCCTGGGTCCATTGGGTGGACAGAGTCCATTGAGCTGCTCTCATGTGAAGGCGAGCATAAGGAACCACACGCACAGTGGATGCCATGTGGCCTAAGAGTTGTAACATCTCTCGAGCAGTTAAATGGGATTTTAACTGAATCTGTGAGGCTAACTGCACCAAGCGTAGGCAACGGGCCTGGGGAAGATAGGCCCTTTCAGTTGTGGTATCCAGCAAGGCCCCAATGAACTCTAGAGATTGAGTAGGGGTGAGATGGGATTTTGAAATGTTTATTACAAGTCCCAGATACTGAAGAACACGCCTTGTGCAGGCCAGGGAAGTCTGGGCCTCTGACTGGGATGGAGCTCGGATGAGCCATTCGTCCAGATATGGGAATATGAAGATCCCTAGAGTGTGTAGAAATTCAGCTGCTACTGCCATGCATTTTGTGAACACTCTTGGTGCAGAGGCCAGACCAAAAGGAAGCAGTTTGTATTGGTAGTGCTTTCCTTGGTAAAGGAACCGAAGGAACCTTCTGTGTGTTGGATGGATGAGGACATGGGTGTACGCATCCTTGAGATCTAGAGAACAAAGCCAGTCCTGACTCTGGAGGTATGGAAGGAGAGGTCCGAGAGAAGTCATCTTGAATTTCTCCTTGCATAGAAACTTGTTCAATTCTCTGAGATCTAAAATGGGTCTGTAGCCCCCTGTCTTCTTTGGAATGAGAAAATAGGGGGAGTAGAACCCTGAGCCCTGTTGAAGAAGGGGTACTTCTTCTATTGCCCCTTGGGCAAGAAGGGCAGCAATCTCTTGACCGAAAAGGTGGAGGAGAGATGTTGGAGAATTGAACTGTTTCACCATGGTGTGAGGGGGAAGGTTTAAGAAATGAAGCTTGTACCCATCTCTTATGATTGAGAGGGTCCATTGCCCTGCTGTGATTTGTTCCCATCTGGGAGCAAAATGAGCTAACCTTCCTGGAATGGTGAGAGGCTCTGGATGTTCTAGAGCCCGAAAGGCTAAGTTCTCTAGTTGTAAGTCAAAGGCCCTGAGGAGGCTGAGGCTGTTGGGCCGTAGCAGTCCTCGCAGCCTTAGGCTTGGCCTGTTTTGGTTGTTGCTGTCTCTTTGTAGCAAAACGACCTGCAGAAGAGGCCTGACCATAAGCAGAAGAATATTTCCCTTTTTTTGGGAAAAATCCTTTTTTGAATAACCTCTTTTTAAAAGGAGCAGAAGTAGACTTTGAAAGTCTATCTAAAGCAGAATTTTCAGCATCCATCTGGTTGGCCTTTGCTTGCCAATCTTTGCCAAACAGGTTTTCACCTGTACAAGGGTTACCTAGTCCCATCCTGAACCCAGGGTTCCAAATCAGAGGCTTGTAACCAAGCAACTCTGCGTGCACCTATGGCAATAGCTGAGGCTCTGCTGGCACCTTCAAAAGAGTCAAAGGCTGCACGGTTAGAAAACTTGGAAATATCCTGGGCATGTTTAAGCCAGGTGAGAAACTCTTCCCTTTTATCTTCTGACATAAAAGGAGATAGGGTTTGCAGATGATCTGTAACTTCCTTTAGAAACATCCCCATATAGAGACTATAGGAGTTGATTCTGGCCACAAGCATACTAGCCTGGAAAATTCTCCTGCCAAAGGCATCTAAGGTTCTGCATTCTCTTCCTGGAGGAGTAGAAGAGTGCCTTTTTGCACTCTTGAACTTTTTCACAGCAGACTCTACCACAATGGAGTGGTGAGGAAGCTGAGTCTTATGAAAACCAAGACAAGGAGGAACACGATACATGGTGTCCAACCTACGAGAATGAGGGGAGGTGGTAAGAGGAGTCTCCCATATGCCCAACATGTGATCATAAAGAATCTCATGTATTGGTAAAGTGGCTGCCTCTTTAGGAGCCTTAGGATATTGTAAAATATCTAATTTTTTGGCTCTAGGCTCTGTCTCAGAGGCCACTGAGATAGAATGGCCCCTGGCCACCTCCCTAATGAAGTCTTGAAAAGACTTCTCCTTTTTGGAGAAGAGGGTTCCTGAGGAAGGATCCCCGATGCTTCGATAGAGGCCTCTGATTCATCAGAGTCTTCAGAGGAATCGAAGTATCGCCTGTATGGATGCTCTTGCAAAGCCCGATACGCATACCGAGGGGTATCGACATCGGGAGTGATCGGTACCGATTCGGTACCGATGGGCATCACAGAAAGCGTAGTTACTCACCTGTAACAGGTGTTCTCCAGGAGCAGCAGGAATCAGTCCTCACATATGGATGACGTCGGCGCCGACGGAGCCCTCGCGGAGCAATTTTCCCCAGCTTTCAAAGAAAGCCTTTGGGAATTGCAGCGCGCATGCGCGGTCCCCTTCCCGCCCAAGGGTGCCATCTTAGCCAGTCAGATGACATAGCTAAAAGACAGCATAAAAATTTGCAAAAAACTAAAGCAGATGATTGCAACTCCAAGGGGAGGAGGGAGGGTTGTGAGGACTGATTCCTGCTGCTCCTGGAGAACACCTGTTACAGGTGAGTAACTACGCTTTCTCCAGGACCAAGCAGGAAGTCAGTCCTCACATATGGGACTCCCAAGCTTAAGGCTACCGGAGACCCTAAGCACAAAAATGAGCTCCCTCTAGCTCAGCAGCACAGAAGGAAGGAATCTTCACAGAATTATTACCCACCGGTAGCCCAACATCCGGGATGGAGGGTAGGAGTTGCTCAAACCTCGAAGAGATTTCGGAGTACTGCCTGTCCGAAAGCACTGTCCCTGCGGGACTCCCTCTCGAGGCAGTAATGGACCGCAAAAGTCTGGCTCGAAGACCAAGTAGCGGCCCGGCAGATGTCTGCCAATGGAACAGAGCGGAGGTAAGCCACTGACGTAGCCTTCGCCCGAACACAATGAGCCGTGACCCGACTTTCTAACGAGAGTCCGACTGCTCCATAAGCCCAAGCGATACAGTCAGCAACCCAGATGGACAGAGTACGCTTGGAGACAGGGAGCCCCAATTTATTGGGGTCAAAAGACACGAAGAGCTGAGGAGCTCTGCGGTGCTCCCGCGTACGGTCAAGGTAGAAGTTCAACACCCTTCTACAGTCCAGGGTATGCAGGACCATTTCAGCTCGGCTGGAGTGTGGCATGGGAAAGAAGGTCGGAAGTACCACCTCCTGATTGATGTGAAAAGGGGAGACCACTTTTGGAAGAAATTTAGGGTGAGTCCGTAGGACTACCCTATTTTTGTAGAACCGAGTGTAAGGGGGATCAGACACGAGGGCCTGTAGTTCACTTACGCGTCTAGCGGAAGTGAGGGCTATCAAGAATAAGGTTTTCCAAGGAAGAAAACGGAGAGGACAGGTAGCCATAGGTTCAAAAGGCGGACAGGTGATCCGCTGCAAAACCACATTCAGATCCCAGTCAGGCGCTGGCGGGCGCAGAGGTGGTTTAAGGAGAAGGAGACCTCGGAGAAACCTTGCCACGAGAGGGTCGTTGGAAAGAGGTCTGCCGTCCACCGGCACATGATGTGCTGAAAGAGCACTGAGGTGAACCTTGACGGAGTTGGACTTAAGTCCAAGATTAGAGAGGTAGAGCAAGTACTGCAAGACCACCGACACCGAGCAGGAGAAGGGATCCAGAGACTGCTGGGTACACCAAACGGAAAAAACGACGCCATTTAAGGGCGTAGCATTTGCGGGTAGAAGGTCGCCGGGAAGCTAGGACGACCTCTTCCACCTCTGCCGGCAGTAGAAGGGGAGCAAGGACTACCCTTTCAGCAGCCAGGCCATCAGATGTAGAGATCTGAGGTTGGGGTGTAGCAGGGACCCCTGATCCTGTGTTAGGAGATCTGGTTGAAACCCCAGAGGGAACGGAGCCTCCACCGCCAGTTGCAGCAGGAGTGGAAACCACGGCTGTCTGGGCCACCGAGGAGCTATCAGGATCATGGAAGCTTTGTCTCGGAGAACCTTGAAAAGAGTTCGAGAGATTAGCGGTATGGGAGGAAAGGCATACAGAAGGCTTTTCGACCACGAGAGCAGAAAAGCATCCACCGCTACTCGGAGGGGATGCGGCTGCCGAGAGCAGAAACGAGGAAGTTGCCGGTTGAGAGGACTGGCAAAAAGATCCAGCGTGGGGAGGCCCCATTTCAGAAAAAGTTTCTGAACTACCAAGGGATCCAGGCGCCACTCGTGCGGCTGGAGGATTCTGCTGAGTTTGTTCGCCAGGCAATTTTCTTGGCCTGGGAGATAAACTGCCTTGAGAAGAATGCCGCGGCTGACGGCCCAAGAGCAGAGCCTCTGCGCTTCCCGACAGAGAAGGAAGGAGCCCGTGCCCCCCTGTTTGTTCACGTAGAACATGGCAACTTGATTGTCCGTCTGGACAAGGACGGACCGGCGAGAAGTCAGGTGGGAGAAAGCCTTGAGAGCCAGACGGATTGCTCTGAGCTCCAGGAAGTTGATCTGCTGCGCAGACTCCCACGAGGTCCAGAGACCTTGAGTACATGCCCCTTGGCAATGCACTCCCCATCCCAGGAGAAAAGCATCGGTCGTCAGTATTTGAGCAGGCGGAGGAGATTGAAAAGGCATTCCGAGTACCAGGTTCGGCTGATGAAGCCACCACTGCAGAGAAGAGGCCAGTGGACCGGAGATCTGCACTAAGTCGGCGAGGCCGCCCGTGGCCTGTTGCCACTGCTTGTGAAGGCACCACTGAGCAGGCTGCATATTCAGGCGGGCGTCGGGGGTCACGTGGACGGTGGAAGCCATATGGCCGAGTAGTCTCAGAAAGCGCCTGGCCGAGACCAGGGACTGGCTGCGAAAACGGCTGGCTAGGTCCATGAGCCGCTGAGCTCTGTCGAGAGGCAGGAAAGCTCGCGCCTGAAGAGTGTGCAATCTTGCGCCGATGAACTCGAGATCTTGTGAGGGGAGCAAAGTGGACTTTGCGAAGTTTACGACAAAGCCCAAGTACTGGAGAAGAGTCACAGTGCGGTGCGTGGCTTGTGTGACTTCTTGAGAGGACGATGCTCTGATGAGCCAGTTGTCTAGGTAAGGAAAGACATAGAGGCCCTGAAGCCGGAGATAAGCCGCCACCACCGCGAGACATTTTGTAAAGACTCGTGGTGCGGAGGATAGGCCAAAGGGCAGTACTCTGTACTGGTAATGATTTCCTGCCACCACAAACCTTAGGTATTGGCGGTGGCTTGGGTGGATGAGGATGTGCGTGTAGGCATCCTTTTGCTTTCTGGAAGCCCGGGCTCTTGTGGACTCGATAGATGGAATCGACCCGCTTGCTTAATACCGGCGACGATGCCGGACTCTCCCACATGCGGAAGAGTAGTCGTTCCAGCATGGGAGGAACCGGTACAGTAAAGTGCTCCTTCGCTGGAGAGTCATACTGGAGGGCGTCGAGCTCCTCGGCTCGAGGCTCCTCCTCGGGATTCGCAGGGAAGGCCAAAGCCTTGGCCATATCCCTGACGAAGTCCGAGAACCGGGCATCCTCCGGGGGGGACTGCTTCCGAGGTTCGGACTCAGGGGAGTCCGAGGGGACACACCGAGTCCGAAAGGAATCAGGTGACTCTTCCACTTCAGATTCCCAGGCCGACTCCGAGGAGGAATCGGTGGGGTCGGTTCGGGCGGGTGTAGTGTTTATAGGCAGCCGCCTTCCTCGGGTAAAAGGACTTTTTTCCCGAGCCCTTCTTCTTTTGGGAAGGGGCAGAGGTCTTTCTGGAGAGCCTTGTTCTGGTTAAGATGGCACACTTGGGCGGGAAGGGGACCGCGCATGCGCGCTGCAATTCCCAAAGGCTTTCTTTGAAAGCTGGGAAAAATTGCTCCGCGAGGGCTCCGTCGGCGCCGACGTCACCCATATGTGAGGACTGACTTCCTGCTTGGTCCTGGAGAACAGTGTACCGCTGCCGTCGACGCCGAAGCAGATGTCGATGCAATCGGTACCGGCACCGGAACCGATATCGGGTCCCGTACCGGAATCGGTACCGACAACGGAGTTTGTTGCGGTACCGAAGGCGTCGCAGCTTGTATGAATGCCGTGATGGCACGCTGCATGGTCAGGATATTCTGATCCATCGACGCCACCAATGTCTGGATGTCGGAACCAGTGGAAACCACTGGTACCCCAGAACATTGCAACAGGTGATCGGTCGAGGCCGAGCCATCGATGTCAACCTGTGACCCCATAGATAAAGCTTTGGAAGCTTGAGCCTCCCGCCGGGGTAATTTTGCCGGTGCGGATTCCTCGAGAGCAAGCCCGGAGGCATCTCGATACTTAGAGGGAGATCTACTCTTCGAGGACCGGCTGGACTTAAGTTTGGTTACCTGAGATCCATGGGAGGAAGAGGAAGCCCTGGAAGACGTCGATGCCACCGAAGCTGCATCAGAGGGAAACAGGGTACTGAGCTTGGCTACTCGATTCTGTAGACCTCTTTTAGACATCATGGAACAGGACTCACAGTCCGTCATGGAATGGTCAGGACCTAAACATTTGAGACACCAGTCATGGGTGTCGGTGACAGAAATAGTGCCGCTACACTTCGTGCACTTTTTAAACCCGGAGGCGGGCTTTTCCATGAGGAAAATTTTGTAGGCCTAAGGCCACAGAAAGAAAATGCACTGAAGTGAGAAAAAATAGAAGTTATATATATATATATTTTTTTTTTTATAAAGAAAGAAAAAAGACCGGCGGTACTGGTCCGGAGTCGAGAAGGCAGACACGCGACTAAAGAAATAAAAGAAAATAAAAAATTCTTCAGCGGTGACAGGAAACACGACCTGCTGGCTCCGCGGAAAAGAAGAACTGGAGAGAGGCGGTTAGGAAAGGCGGGAAGGCAGCGCGCAGGCGCTGTGGGATGCTCCCAAAGCTTTCCTACTGGACGCTGGGGAGCGTTCCCGCGCAGGCTCCGTCGGTACTGATGATACCCATATGTGAAGACTCATTCCTGCTTGTTCCTGGAGATAAACATGTTACCTTTGATCACTCATCCGAGGACACGGATGCTAGTGACACACCACGGGAGAAAACATACTCTTTAAGGGGGGCTGAGGCATCGGGTTTTTATACAGGTCAACGGAGGGGAGATCGGTCCTGTCGGCCTTATACAAATGACCGTTGGGAACCTCCCAACACCAGGCAACGATCCCGCCGACAACAGTCATCAACGTCTCAGGACTGGTACTAACACCGGTACAGTTGGAAGTCCTTAATTTAGGCCTTTCCTTTGTGCCTACGGTCCCCTATGATGCATTTTGGATGCGTGTAGCTTTGTATCGTTTTTTTCGTAAGCTACGGGTAACTCAGTTTTTTGCAGATAAGGATGATGTTTTGGATGGTTCTATCGTGCGCCCCCCTTCCCGATGGGTTCCCCCGGGGGCACTAGACCCGGTGATCTCCACATATCAATCATTAGTTTTGAATGATTTGTCATTGATTGAACGGTCGTTCATACAGACTCATTCAAATATTTCACGGCCACAACGGTTGGCCATTAATCAACTAGCAATGACTGATGGATTGGTTATACGAGGAGTGGATAAAGGGGGAAGCAGTGGTGGTACAGTCATCAGATCAGTTTCATGATGTGGTGTTATCCCAGTTGACTGATGCAAAATATTATCAACTTTTGAGGGGAATCCCACTCCACAATTGCAAATTCTAATTCACTCTGCGATTTTAGAGGCTCAGGAGAAAGGCTGGATCACCAAAAAGGAGGCTATGTTCTTGTTCCAACGACATCCAAACATTCCAGTATTTTACACGGTGCCAAAGGTGCACAAATCTATTTCTTCACTTCCTGGCCGTCCCATTGTTTCTTGTCGAGGGTTGGTGTTAGAACCTCTTTCCCAATTCATAGATGTTTTTCTGAAACAGGAGGCCCAGTCTTTTTTGAGGGATAAGTTCCATTTTTTGAGTCTGTTGGCTGCCTTTGAAGAGCCATTAGACAATGTTTGGTTAGTAACTTTGGACGTCGTGGCGTCGTATATGAACATTTGTCAGGAGGAGGCTCTATTGTTGTTAGAATCGGCATTTACAACAGCTCCGGCTAGAATCCCGAAATCTTTTTTGTTGGACATCACTAGGTTGGTCTTAACAAAAAACTATTTTAAATATCGGGATCAATTCTATTTACAATGTCAGGCTATAGCTATGGGGGCCACGGTAGCCCCTTCCATAGCTACCTTGTACCTGGCGACAATGGAGGAGCGGTACATCTATCCGGCCAAAGGATTTCAACATGTACATTTATGGTTGAGATTCCTGGATGACATTTTCTTTCTGTGGACGTCCACGCGGGATGAATTATCAACTTTTGTGGATTGGTTGAATACCCTAAAAGAAAACATACAATTCACAGCACACATTGATAATCATAGTATTGAATTCTTGGATGTTTTGGTGAGAATACATGAAGGTGCATTTTGCACAACTTTATTCCGAAAGCAGAGCCAGCGCAATAGCTTACTCCGTTATCATAGTCATCATCCTTTCCCATTGCGGAATGGTCTTCCTGTGGGTCAGTTCTTTCGTTTACGAAGGATTTGTTCTTTGTTGCAAGATTTTAAGATACAGGCACAAGCTTTGAAAGGCCGCCTTTTAGAATGTGGTTACCCTCAAAAGGTGATCAGGACAGCATATGTTCGGGCTCGTTTTTCACACCGTGAATGGCTTTTGAATGCACCCAGGACTTTGCAGGTACCAACTGGCGGCAACAATGTAGTAGATATAATGACCGGAGTGTTGCCATTCATGACTCATTCAGTGGAAGTGTCTCGATTGCTTAAAAAGTATTGGAGGGTCTTACAGGTACATTCATGTTTTCGGAAACCAGTCCATTTTGCATATACGAGGGGTCAAAATTTGAGGGACCGACTGGTTCAAGTGGTTCCCAAACGGTTCCTTCCATTGGGGCCAAATTCTACTCAGGGCCATTGGGCTTGTAATCAATGTAAATATTGTTTCAACACTTTGGAAGGAGTTCAATGGGTCCATTCCACCACTGGAAAAGCAGAGTTACTCACCTGTAACAGGTGATCTCTGGGAACAGCAGGAACTTAGTCTTCACATATGGGTATTGTCAGCACCGACGGAGCGCGCGCGGGAACGCTCCCCAGCGTCCAATTAGAAAGCCTTTGGGAGCATCCCACAGCGCCTGCGTGCTGCCTTCCCGCCTTTCCTAACTGCCTCTCTCCAGTTGAGTTTTAAAGCTGAGACAAATAGAGAGAGAGGGAAAGAATAGAAAAGAGAGATACAACTCCTAGGGGAGGTGGGTGGGTTGTGAAGACTAAATTCCTGCTGTTCCTGGAGATCACCTGTTACAGGTGAGTAACTATGCTATCTCCAGGAACAAGCAGAAATGTAGTCTTCACATATGGGGACTCCCTAGCTGCAGATGTCAGGGAGAGACCCCAGAAGTTGTGTGCCCCTGTGAAAGGGCTCCACTTCCCCCCATGGATCTTTGGCATCCTACCGGGAATGGTGGGTAGGAGTTGATTAAGTATGGAACAGGTGTTGTAGAACAGCCTGACCGAAAAAGGCATCCGGCAGGAGTCCTTGTCTAAGCAGTAATGGGTTGTGAAGGTATGAACCAAGGCCCAAGTAGCTGCTCGACAGATGTCGTCAATAGACACAGAGTGTAGATGAGCCATTTGAGGCTGCCATGGCTCTCACATTGTGAGCCATGACATGGCCTTCCAGAGAAAGGTTCTTACTCTGATAGGCAAAAGAAATACACTGTGCAATCCAGTTGGACAATGTTCTCTTGGAGACTGGAAGTCCCAAATGAGAAGGATCGAAAGCAACAAAGAGTTGGGAGGACTTTCTATGTTGCTGTGTCCTCTGTAAGTAAAAGGCAAGTGCTCTTTTACAGTCCAAAGTATGAAGATTCCTTTCTGCATTTGAAGCATGAGGCCTTGGAAAAAATAAAGGCAGGTAAACCACCTGGTTTAAATGAAAAGGTGAGACCACCTTTGGCATAAAGTGTGGATGAGTCTTAAGGACTACCTTATCATGATGGAACCTCGTGTAAGGAGGATCAGCAACTAATGCTTGCAATTCACTGATGCGACGTGCTGATGTGATTGCAATGAGAAAGATAACTTTCCAGGAAAGGAATTTTAAGGAGGTAGTAGCTAAAGGTTCAAAAGGCGGCTTCATGAGCTGCCCAAGAACCAGATTCAGGTCCCACGCCACTGGAGGTGGCCTAATGGGAGGCTTAGTTAGAAGAAGGCCCCTCATAAATCTCACTATGAGAGGATGAGAGGAAATAGGTTGTCCATTTAAAGGCTTTAAAGAAGCTGAAATAGCACTTAAATGGATTCTTACTGAGTTAGTCTTAAGTCCTGCATTAGATAAATGCAGGAGATACTCCAGTAATGATTCCAGAGGTATCGCAGAGGGGTTAAGACCCTTTTTTGAACACCATATGGAAAACCTTTTCCACTAGAAAGCATAAGAGCGTCTTGTGGAAGGTTTCCTGGAAGCACAAAGGACATCCCCTACTTGTTGAGAAAGGTTAAGACCATGAAGGTCTAGGCTCTCAGCAACCAGGCCCTGAGATGCAGAGAGTGGGGATTGGGATGCCACAACATCCCGACCTCCTGAGACAGGAGATCTGGAGCAGATCCTAACTCCAGAGATGGAGCTTGAGAGAGATGCAGGAGCAGAGGGTACCACACCTGCCATGGCCAATGTGGAGCTATGAGAATAGGGTCTTGGGAATTAGGGGAATGGGTGGAAAGGCATATAGGAAGTCCTGATCCAATGGAGGAGGAAAGCATCCCTAGCCTGAGAATCCTGAGCCGGAATTCTGGAACAGAACCGGGGAAGTTTGGCATTCAAAGGACTTGCAAAGAGGTCTATGTCCGGAGTTCCCCAAATTTGAAAAATATTTGCTACCTGGTCTGCATAAAGAG
This sequence comes from Ichthyophis bannanicus, assembly GCA_033557465.1. Taxonomy (NCBI): domain Eukaryota; kingdom Metazoa; phylum Chordata; class Amphibia; order Gymnophiona; family Ichthyophiidae; genus Ichthyophis; species Ichthyophis bannanicus. The sequence continues at coordinate 918,860,721 of CM066035.1, read as the reverse complement.
ATCATTCGTGTGGAAGCAGAACTCGACTGAGTCTGTCTGCCCAAGAGTTTTGAATGCCTGGCAGATAGACCGCCAGGAGATGAATTTGATGCTCTCTGGCGAGGGCCCATAGTCGCAAAGCTTCGTTGCAAAGCGAGAGAGCCTGTTCCTCCCTGCTTGTTCAGATAGAACATAGCTACTTGATTGTCCGTCTGAATTAGGACTGTATTGTAGCTGAGCTGGGTATGGAACACTCGAAGAGCAAGGAAGATTGCTCTGAGTTCTAGGAGATTGATATGTAAGTGGGTCTCCTGTGAAGTCCAGGTGCCTTGGGTAGAGAGATCTTGCAGATGAGCTCCCCAACCCACTTGTGAGGTGTCTGTCGTTAGAGTGACCTGGGGTAGGGGTTGCTGGAAAGGGGACCCCACCAACAGGTTTTGGGTTGACTGCCACCATTGTAGAGACAAAATAAAGCGACTTGTGTTTGCTATTTTGTCTGATAGGCAGCCTGATGCTTGAGTCCACTGAGTGGATAGAGTCCATTGGGCTGCTCTCATATGGAGGCGAGCATAGGGAACCACGTGCACGGTGGATGCCATGTGGCCTAGTAGTTGTAACATTTCCCGAGCAGTGAGATGAGTTTACACTGCCTGGGAGGCTAACTGCACAATGCGAAGGCAGCGGGCCTGTGGGAGATAGGTCCTTGCTTTTCTGGTGTCCAGCAAGGCTCCTATAAACTCTAGAGATTGAGTGGGAGTTAGGCTGGATTTTGGGATGTTTATGACCAGACTCAAATACTGAAGGATACGCATTGTGCAAGATAGGGAAATTCTGGCCTCTGACTCTGATGGGGCTCGAATGAGCCAGTCGTCTAAGTAGGGGAAGGAGAAATTAGACCTTACCTGCTAATTGTCTTTCCTTGAGTTCTCTCCGGGACAGTCCAGGAAAGTAGGGTAGTCAACCTCCTCCAGCAGCTGAGGACTGAAAAAACTGAAAACTCTTTGCTGACAGCCCCTCTAGCTCCCTCTGGTGTCAGAGAGTCAGTCTTATGGTATCAAAGCAGTGGAACTAAACTTACAAACTCGAAAAACAAGAAACAAAATAACTGTTAACCCTCGCTGACATAAGCACAGGCAGAACTGTTGACAACCGCAATCAGCCCTTTTCTTTTTTTTTTCTCTCAAACACAATATCCATACCAATTTTCCCTCTATTTTTTTTTTTTTTTTTGAGAGGAACTCCCAAACCAAAACTTCTCGGCAGACTTTGCCCCAATGTCTCCAGCTCCGGCCACCAGCTTGGCAACCTCCTGAAAGTCTAAATCCCTGGACGACGACCACAACAACGACCACTCTCGCAGACAATAAGGGTGGGTCCTGGACTGGCCCGGAGAGAACTCAAGGAAAGACAATTAGCAGGTAAGGTCTAATTTCTCCTTCCTATTTGTCTCTCCGAGCCAGTCCAGGAAAGTAGGGTAGTACCAAAGCAGTACTTAAACCCGGGAGGGACCTGCGAGCCCTGCAACAATAGCCGAAGCCCCCACTGCAGCATCAGCCCTGGTGTGAACATCCAACCGATAATGCTTAGTAAAAGAATGCAGAGAAGACCATGTCGCTGCTCTGCAGATCTCCACCGGCGGAATCAACGCATACTCCGCCCATGAGGTCGCCTGCCCTCTAGTAGAATGAGCTCTGATGCCCACTGGAGCCGTCAAGCCCTTCGATTCATAAGCCGCTCTGACAGCATGCTTCACCCAGCGAGCAATAGAAGCCTTGGTCGCCGCCTTTCCTTTAGCTGGACCCCCAAAAAGTACGAACAACCTGTCCGATCTCCGAAATGGTTCTGTCGCTTTCAGGTATCTCCGCAACACGCGACCCAAATCCAAACTCTTCAGCGACCGATCCTGATTTCTTCCTTTTTGCGGCACAAAGGTAGGAAGAAAAATGGCCTGATTCACGTGAAAACTAGAAATCACCTTAGGCAGAAAAGAAGGTACCGGCCGCAACACCACCTTCTCCGCTGAAAACTGGATGTAAGGTTCCCTGCACGAGAGCGCCTGAAGATCCGAAACTCTCCGTGCGGAACATAACACCACCAAAAAGGCTGTCTTCCAGGACAACTCCTGGAGGTTCTCTGGCAACCCGACCTCAAACAGAGGTTGCGTCAAGGCCTCCAACACCAAATTCAAATCCCAAGGAGGAACCACTTGCCGTAGCGGAGGCCGAAGGATCTTGGCCACCCTAAGAAACCGCCGCACATCCGGACGCGTGGAAATCGAGATACCGCGCACCTTTCCTCTATAACAGGCCAGCGCTGCGAGCTACACCTTTAGCGTACTGAGGGCGAGACCCTTCTCCAGCCCTCCCTGAAGGAAATCCAAGATAGTCGGGAGCAGCACCCCCGAAGGTCTCACGTGATGCTCCTCACACCACGCTTCAAAAATACGCCAAATCCTAATGTACGCCAACGAAGTGGAGCTCCTCCTGGACTTCAACATGGTGGCAATCACGGCCGGCGAGTATCCTCGACGGCGCAAGCGTTCCCACTCAAGAGGCAAGCCGTAAGTAAGAATCAATCCACCTGCGGCATTAAGATGGGTCCCTGAAACAACAGATTGACTTGAGCGGGCAAATGCCAAGGAGAAGCCACCAGGAGCCGCATCAGGTCTGCATACCAAGGATGTCTGGGCCAATCCGGAGCAATTAGAATCACCGTTCCGTCGAACTTTGCTATCCTCTGAATGACTCTGCCTATCAGAGGCCACGGAGGGAACACATACAGCAGACAACCCGACGGCCAAGGCTGAACGAGACCATCGAGACCCTCCGACATGTGTTCTCTGCGCCTGCTGAAAAACCGTGCCGCTTTCGCATTCGCCTGAGTGGCCATGAGATCCAGAATTGGCTGACCCCACTTCAAAGTGATCTCGTGAAAGACTGCCCAGTTCAGTTCCCATTCTCCGGGATCCAACACATGCCGACTGAGGAAATCCGCCTGAATGTTGTCCTTTCCTGCTACATGAGCCGCCGAAATCGCTAAGAGATGAGCTTCCGCCCATAGAAACAATTGCTGACTCTCCTCCAGAAGCAATGCACTGCCTATGCCGCCTTGTCTGCTGATATATGAGACCATCACCAAGTTGTCGGAAAACACCCGAACCGCTCGTCCCTCGAGCAGATCCACAAACTCCAGTAGTGCTAATCGAATGGCTCGCAACTCCAAATGATTGATCGACCAAACCTTCTCTTCCGCCGACCAGGCGCCTTGCGCTATGCGTGCCAAACAATGTGCCCCCCAACCCGAAAGACTGGCGTCGGTTGTGAGCAATACCCAGTCCGGCAGTTCTAACAGCATCCCCGCCTGTAGGTGCGCGGGAACCAACCACCACCGCAGACTTATCCGCACATCCTCCAGACACTGCAACCGGCGAGAGAGAGGATGATCCTGCGGGGACCACCTTGATAGCAACGCGTGCTGAAGTGTCCACATATGCGCCCTGGCCCACGGCACCAGGTCTAATGCAGCTGCCATCGACCCCAACAACTGCAAATACCTCCAAGCTGTCGGCGCCGCGAGACGTAGGAACGTCGCCACCTGCGACAAAAGCTTCCGAACTCTTTCCGGAGGCAGAAACACTGAGCCTATCTCCGTATCGAAGAGAGCCCCCAGATAAGTCAACCTTGTTACCGGATCCAACTGACTCTTTGTGCGGTTTATGACCCAACCTAACTGCTCGAGAAACTGTACTACGCGCGCGGTTGCCGAGAGGGACTCCGCTCGCGACGACGCCCGGATCAACCAGTTGTTGAGATATGGATGCACCTGAATCCCTTCCTTTCGCAGCGCCGCTGCCACCACCACCATCACCTTGGTAAAGGTCCGCGGCGCCGTTGCCAGTCCGAAGGGTAACGCTCGGAATTGGAAATGACCAATGGGAACTGCAAAACGCAGAAATCTTTGATGTTTGTGCCTGATTGGGATATGCAAATACGCTTCCATTAAATCTATGGAAGACAGCACTTCTCCCCGCTTCACTGCCCGGATGACTGACCTTAACGTCTCCATCCGGAAATGCGGAACTCTCAAGCAGCGATTCACGTGCTTGAGATCTAGAATTGGCCGAAAAGAACCTTCCTTCATGGGAACCACGAAATAAATCGAGTATCGACCTAACCCGCACTGGTCTGCGGGAACTGGCACGACTGCTTGAAGGCGCAACAGCATATCGTTGACAGCAGTCCTTTTTGCCTGAGGACCGCACGGAGAAACTACAAAGGCCTCCACCAGTGGTTGAGCGAATTCTAGCGCATAGCCATCTCTGATAATCTCGAGCACCCACTGGTCCATAGTTATGTTGGCCCAGGCGGAGAGAAACCCCTGCAAACGTCCTCCCACCAGAATCTCCGCCTGGACCAACGTCCCTTCATTGTGGTTTCTTAGCTGAGTTCTGCTGGGAACCAAAATAGGCCCTACTGAACCCTCTGGACCCTCAAAAGGACTGACCTCTAGTCCCCACACGTCCTCGAGAATACGGCAAAAAACGGGATCCGCGAAATCTGCGAAAATCCCACCCCCTGACCCCTGTGACCCGGGGCTAACTTTGCCGCTCTCGGACGGTCCTCAGGAAGGCGACCGCCTTTGGAATCACCTAAATCCTTTACAATCTTTTCCAAAGCTTCCCCAAAAAGTAGCTTGCCTTTGTATGGAAGCTTATTGAGCCGAGCCTTTGACGACGCGTCCGCCGCCCAGTTCATCAACCACAGAAAACGCCTGGCCGCAATCAGAGACGTCATCGATTTTGCCGAAATCCTAACCAGATCGTAGAAGGCATCCGCCAGATAAGACGTCGCCGACTCCAACTTTGCTCCGTCCACTGAAGCCTCCTCTACCGTATCCGGCCCCTGCTCTCCCTGAAGCCACCGGATAGAGGCCCTAGACACATACGCCCCACAAACAGACGCCTGAAGAGCCAAGGAACTGGAATCAAAGGCTTGCTTAAGGAGCGCTTCTAATCTACGATCCTGAAAATCCTTTAGAGCCGTACCTCCTTCTACCGGAATGGTGGTCTTCTTGGTGACTGCTGAAACTAAGGCATCCACCTTGGGCATACGCAGCAAGTCCTTCTCCTCTTGCGGAACAGGATAAAGACACGCCATAGCTTGACTACCCCTCAAAGAGGCCTCTGGACATTCCCATTCTGATTCAATCATCTGTCTAATAACCCTATGAATGGGAAAACAGTGCTGCTCCGATTTAAATCCCTGTAACAAGGGATCCTCCAACGGCTCCTGCTGAACCGAAGGGGGAACCATATTTAATGCAGCCAGAGAATGAGCAATGAGGGCTCCAAGCTCCTCCTTTCTAAAAACTCTAAACACATTCGGGTCCTCGCCCGGAGCTAACTCACCCTCCTCCAACTCTCCTGGCCACAGCTCCATCCCCGTGTCTGCCAGGATCTCACCATCCTCTGGCAACTGAGACCCCAGGCCCTGAGGTCCAGACTCATGCAAAGCTGGCTCTACCCCCTGCCCGGCAGAGGAGACCCCTTCCCCAGGGTCTGTCCCTGTGCCCTCAACCTTCCTGACCTCTGAAAAGCTAGGAAGAGAAGAAGAGGCAGGAGTCTGTGATTTCTTTGCCAGATAAGCACTGTGGAGGGCTAATATAAACTCCGTAGACAGGAAAGACTCCAATGACGTCTGAGCCACTGAGCTAGGCTGTTGCACTGCTCCCTCAGCAGAAGGAGCCTTGTGCGATTTCGATTTTCTCTTTGTCGACTTCACTGGCAGAGCGGGAGAAACGGACGGCTCTGACAAAATGGCCGCCGTTCCCGCTCTTTCAGCCACGCTCTGAGACTTAACCAAACCATCCTCTTTAGGAATCTCCATACCAACAAGTAACCCAAAGGCAAAATACACTAAATCCAAGCAAAACTAGCAACCCTCAGTGCTGCGATGAACCCCGATCGCTCCCCACCAACGCGGAGCTCTAGAAAACAAATAAAAACACGCCTTTATCAACGCCTCTCTAGCCGGGAACAGAAAAACAATGTCTGAGCGTAAGAAACGCCGCCCAAGTAAGCCACAGTAGCGATTCCAACCCCCGCTACCGAAAACACCAACACAGCATTTTCTCCTGCCAGCGGGTAGCCGGAACTGCAGCTATCGGAGACTGAGAAGTGGTTTCTGGGGCTCCCAGAGCTCTTCTTAAACGCCTCCAAGCACCGGATCTTTTAAAAAGACAGGCTCTGCCTTCAAAAACTGAACCGATTTGGCGGTTCAGGAGATCCGACAGTGCTTTTCCCTTCTGCAAACTTTTTTTTTTTTTTTTTCTTTTTAAACGAGAAACCCCAATGCTCCTCGCTGATCTGCCCTGCCAGGGCAAATCAAACAGTGCCTGCAAACTCTCCTTCTTCCTGATGATCCTTTATCTTTAGATTTTTTTTTTTAAACCTATTCCTATCAGTCTCTCTGGGGAGCCTGTCAGCCACACGTCCTGTTCAGCTGCTGAGGACTGAAAGACTGACTCTCTGACACCAGAGAGAGCTAGAGGGGCTGTCAGCAAAGAGTTTTCAGTTTTTTCAGTCCTCAGCTGCTGGAGGAGGTTGACTACCCTACTTTCCTGGACTGGCCCGGAGAGATGAATAGGAAGATGAATATTCCTAGAGTGCGAAGAAATGCTGCCACTACAGCCATGCATTTTGTAAACACCCTTGGTGCTGAGGCCAGGCCAAAAGGAAGCACCCTGTATTGGTAGTGCTGTCCTTGGAAGAGGAAGCGAAGGAACCTTCGGTGAGTTGGATGGATGAGAACATGGGTGTACGCATCCTTGTGATCTAGAGAACAAAGACAATCCTGACTCTGAAGGTATGGCAGCAGAGTTCCCAGAGAAATCATCTTGAATTTCTCTTTGAACAGGAATTTGTTCAGTTCTCTGAGGTCTAAAATGGGTCTGTGTCCCCCTGTTTTCTTTGGAATAAGGAAATAGGGGCAGTAAAACCCTGTACCCTGTTGGGAAATGGGTACGTCTTCTATTGCCCCATGGGCAAGAAGTAAACTGACCTCTTGACCCAACTGAGTGTTGAGAGAAACCTGAGAATTGAACTGTCTTACCACTGTAGGAGGGGGCATGTTGAAGAAATGAAGCTTGTACCCCTCTCTTACAATGGAAAGAGTCCATTCTTCTGCTGTTATCTGCCCCCATCTGGGGGCAAAATGACACAACCTTCCTGGGATGGTGGAAGGCTCTGGCCCATTCAGGGCCAGAAAGGCCAAGTTCTCTAGATGGGAGTCAAAGCCCCTGCGGAGGCTGAGTCTGCTGGGCTGGTTGAGGCTTAGCAGTCTTTGATTTCCTTTGCTTTGGGGGCTGCTGTCCCTTTTGGGTGGACTGACCTGAAGAATGAACCTACTGGGTATAGGAGGGATAAACCTCTTCTTTTTAGAGAAGAATGGTTTCTTGTAGGATTTTCTCCTTGCAGGATCAGCTGTAGCCTTGGATAATCTATCCAAAGTGGTGTTATCAGCATCCAGCTCATTAGCTTTCTCTTGCCAATTTTTGCCAAAGAGATTTTCACCTGTGCAAGGGATATTCCCAAGTTTGTCCTGTACCCAGAGTTCTAAGTCAGATGCCTGGAGCCAGGCAAACCTACGAGCACCTATGGCAATGGCAGAGGTTCTGCTTATGCACTCAAAGCAGTCAAAAGCTGCACGATTAACAAACTTGGAAACATCCTGAGCATGTTTGACAAGTGTAAGATAATCCTGCCTCTTATCATCAGAAAGGAAAGGGCTCATAAGCTCGAGATCTCCTGTAACCTCCTTAAGGAACATTCCCATGTATAAGATGTAGGAACTAATCCTGGCAGAAAGCATAGAGGCCTGGAAAGTTCGACGCCCAAAGGCATCAAGAGTCCTACATTCACATCCTGGAGGATTAGATGCATGTCTTTTTGCACTCTTGATCCTTCTCAAAGCTGACTCCACCACTATGGAGTGGTGTGGCAACTGAGTTTTCTGAAATCCAGGACAAGGAGGCACTCGATACATGGTATCCAGCCTACGGGAATGAGGAGAGGTGGTAAGAGGTGTTTCCCACATTCTTAACATGAGATCATGCAAGATCTCATGAATAGGCAATGTAGTTGCCTCCTTGGGAGCTTTAGGATATTGTAAAATCTCCAATTCCTTTGCTCTGGGCTCTGTTTCAGGAGCCACTGTGATGGAAAGACCTCTAGCCACCTCCCTAATGAAATCCTGAAAGAATATATCCTCTGGAGGGTCCAACGAAAGAGCACTTATCCACGTGCCAAAACACAAACCAACCAGAACCGTGGATTGTAATGGAAGGAACTGTTTATTCAAATAACAACCAGCCAGGCCCGACACAGGATTATTTCACTCCATGATGGGAATGAGTAAGATTATCAATTAATTAATATATGGTATTAAATATTTTTACATAATACCTCTTAGGCTGTTAATATTCCAACTGCTGATATCGTGGTTGGCAAAATATTTTTTATGAGTCCTGGTTTGCATCATCTAGAACATCCATCAAGACATCAAATGAGTGGTTTATAAAACAGGCATGTATCTCTAATTGGTCCCTCTTTTTATCTTTCTTATGATTTCTTTTTAAACATAATTTTAGTGTATATGCACATTGTTTTATTTTAGACCTTTTACATTATTTATTATTTTATAATGTCCTTTTACATAGTGATTTCTTTTTCTTTAGTTTGGATGCTTTCACTATTCTGTTGTCACACTCCAGTAGTCCATTAGTTTTTATTTATTATTTTTTATTTATTTATTAGAGTCTCTTTTATACCGCGCTATTCAGCATCAGTGCGGTTTACAATGAACAATAAAATACACATTTCCGATGGTACTTTGTGTTTACAGTTGAACAGGTAATGCAACTTGTTCATTTTCTATGTATCATTATTCATTTTTAATATATTATTAATTATTTATTGATTATTACACGTGTGTATATTTTATTCATGAATTTCTACATTGTTTCATTTAAGTATTCATTTATATACATGTTTTTTAATCTCATAATTTCACCTGTAGTTCCGATTCATGTTTTAAGGGTATAATTTTTTTTTTGAATACTTTATTTAAGACCACCATAAAATCCAGACACATATCAACAGACGGCACCACGGGGAGGGTTTACTCTTCACCCCCCCGGGAGCCAACAGACAGATAATACAATAGGTGGGCATTTTACATTATATCCCAACCCCCCTCCTCCCATCCCCCACCCCTCACCCACCAACCCACCCTCACTCCATTACCAACTTCAAATCCAATTATCATCAAGCACTGTAAAGCAGCTACCGCCTACCCACTTCTTAGGTCCTCCCTCATTCAACTCCCCCCTTGAAGGGTGGCATTACGGCTGTGGGGCCCTAGCTGCTGGATATATGGTTCCCACACCGACAGAAAAACTGTCCAACGTTTGGCACTGCCCCGCGCCAACCAGCGCTCCATTAGCATTAATTGATGGAAGTTATTCCGCCATTCACTAAAAGTGGGCAGTTGGCGTTCCCGCCACAACCGAAGAATCGGCCCTTTACCCACCAGACAGGCCTTCCGCACAAGCAAACTCTCGCCAGCTTTCACAGGTCCAGGGGTCGGCAACTGATCGAGTGCTACAAATATGCCCGTCCAATGAAGCCTTCGCTGAAGCAGCATGCCAAGGAATCTGCATATCCTAGCCCAATATGCCCGTATTCCCCGACAACCCCACCACATGTGTAGGAGAGTAGCCAAGGGCTCCGAACAGCGTGGGCAGGAGCCATCTGTGTCCAGCCGACTGCGCAGTGCCCGCCGTGGTGAAAAATGAGCCCTAGTCGCGCACTTAAATTGGATCTCACGCCAGCGCGCTCCTTGTACTAGTTGGCTAATCCGTTTCAATGCTGTCAGTACCAATCCCGGCTGTACGTCTACACCCAATTCAGTCGCCCATGCTCTCTCGACTCCACTATAATCAGGGAGGGAGCGATAACGCTCTAAACTACGTTTCAAGGTGGAGATCGACGGCGGGCGCTCCTCTCCCAACCGAAAAAATTCCAAAATATGGGCTGAGCGGTCAGCCTGCAGCGCTACGCGCGGCAGTGCAGCCACATAGTGGGAGAGTTGTATGTAGGCAAAACAATGCGTATCGGGAAGATCGTATTCCCGACTGAGCGTTCGGAATGATTTACAGTTTCCCGCTTGGTCCACCAAATGCCCTATCAACCGGATGCCACGCATCCACCAGTCCCGAAACACCGCGGTCTCGGACCCTGGAGTGAAGTGGGCATTGCCCTGTAGCGGCAACCAACAAGACACCTTCCACGTTTCCTGCCAATATTTGTTAAGTAGTTGCCATGTGCGTCGGGCCGAGTCCACTAACGGACTCTGCCGACGAGTAGCCGTGAAATCCGTGGATGTGCCATGCAAAAATACTAGGAGAGTCGCAGGGGCCACCAAACATTCCTCTAAAGACCTAGGCGTGTATACTTCTGTCCCCCCGAGCCAATCCCCCAGATGTCTGGCTTGACAAGCCAATGCGTAAGTCTTCAGATCGGGGAGGCCCATACCGCCCTCTCGCCATTTTCCAAGCAGGCGATTCCAGGCGACCCGCGCCCGCTGCCCCCGCCAAAGAAAACGCTTAAGCAATGCCTCCATTTTACACAAGTCCCGTCGACGCAACCAGACTGGTAGGGTCTGCAACCAGTACAAGATTCTGGGTAGAACTATCATTTGTACTGCCGCTATCCTCCCAGCCAGAGACAACGGGAGGGGTCCCCATGCACTTAGCTGCACCGCCAACTGCCGCAGTATCCGGTCTAGGTTACGTCGGTATAAATCCTGGGGATTCCCAGTCAATATTATGCCCAGATAGATAAATTCTTTGTCTGCCCACCGCAACGGGAAGGGTCCCCTCCAAGAACTGCGAAAATGCCCCGAGACATCTACTGCTTCAGACTTATCTTGATTAATGCGCAAGCCTGCAATTGCTCCGAACCGCTGGAACTCGTCTAAGAGTGAAGGTAAGGAAGTGGTTGGAGACGTCAAATGGACTAACAAGTCGTCGGCAAAAGCCAAGATAAGGAAAGTTTGCGACCGCAGTCCCACTCCCTGTATCCCTTCCGAAGTTACGACGGTGCGAATCAGCGGGTCCAAGGAAAGAACAAAGAGCAAGGGTGATAGAGGACAGCCCTGTCTTGTACCTCTACCCAACGTGAAGTCGTCCGAGATGAGGCCATTGCACAGTATGCCCGCGGTCGGTGAAATGTACAGACTTTGCACCATGTTACGAAAATCTTCCCCAATGCCGTAGCGCGGTAGCAGCCTCCACAGGTAACTCCAGTCCACTCTATCAAAGGCCTTCTCTGCATCGAAGCTAATCAACAACGACGAAATATTATGAGCATGGACCCACTCCAAGGAGGCCAGAATCTTCCGAAGGTTTCGTACGGCATGACGGCCTTTCACAAAGCCCACTTGTGCGTCATGAATTAAATAGCCTAATACCCCCGCCAGGCGGTCAGCTAGAACTTTCGCCAAAAGTTTAAGATCGAAGTTTAATAGGGAGATGGGTCGATATGAAGCTGCCTGCATCGGGTCCTTACCCGGCTTCGGGATCAGGGTGATATATGCGTGATTACGCCCCCAGCCAAACGCCCCTTGCGCTGCCCTGGTGATAAAGACCTCTCGCAGGAGTGGGCTTACCCCGTCCCCTAGGATCTTATAGACTTCAGCCCCGAAGCCATCTGGCCCCGGCGATTTATAGCACTGGGCTGCCGATATTGCGGATTGTATTTCCGGCACAGTAATAGGTGAATCTAAAACCTCCCTCTGGGCTGAAGTGAGTTGAGGCAATTCCAGACCCTCAAGATAGTCCTGCAGCCCCTCCGGAGAACCAGCCGCGGATGTATATAAGTTTTGAAAGAAGGTACGAAAAATCTCTGCGATTTCTTTATTCTCTTTATGCACACGTCCCTGGCCGTCTTTCAATGCCGCTACGTGGGCATGACTCCGTCGGGCCCGTAGACATCGTGCTAGCAACTTGCCAGGTTTGTCACCATAGCAGTGCAAACGAAACCGATAAAACAAAACCGATTTCTTTGCTCGTTGATGTAAAAGCTCGTTAAGCTCGGTCTGGACTTCCCATAGCAACTTCTTATTGGACAACGTTGGCGTGTGGGCACATCGCCGCCGTATAGTAGTGACTCGGTGCTCAAGGAGTACAATACGTTCTGCCATCAGCCGGCGCCTTCTCGCGGTGTAGCCGATGATGTCCCCTCGAAGAACCACCTTTGCCGTTTCCCAGACTAATTCGGGGTCATCTGTATGAACCTGGTGATTGGCAAGAAATTCCGCCCATCTCTGGCGGATAAACTGGCGAAATTGCCCATCTGAATAAAGTTCTAAGGGGAATCTCCACAGGCGTGACCGTTTTGTGTCCCGCCCCCAGTGTAAGGCAAGCCACACCATCGCGTGGTCTGATATTTCGGAAGGACCAATCTGTGCATCCTCGGTGTGTGCGAACAAAATCCCTGAGATCATTACGTAGTCGATGCGGGCACTAGAACCATGCGCTCGCGATTGATGGGTATAGTCCCTCTCAGAGGGGTGCAGGACTCGCCAAGGATCAAGTAAACCCAATCTCCGGCAGAACCGCGACAACGTCTGGGAGGGCGCTATTCTCTCCCGTCCGCCCCCTCTCCTAGAAGTATCCAAGTCCACATCTAGGACTCCATTAGAGTCCCCACCCAAAATCACCGGACACTCCGGAAGCTGCTCCACCCTTGATGCCAGACCATTGAAAAAACCCGGGTCAGCCACATTGGGGCCATAGAGATTTCCCAGAATCACCGGTTTACCATCTAAGTGACCATAAATCAACAGGGATCTACCAGTATTGTCATCAAGGACCGTCTCCTCTACGAATCGTATGCGTTTATGAATTAAAATCGCTACTCCTCCTTTATGCCCCTGGGCAGGGGACCCCCACACTTGGCCCACCCAGTTCCGACAGAGTTTGCTATGTTCAACAGCCGTCTGGTGGGTCTCTTGAAGGAGCGCAATGTCACACTTATGCCGGGCAAGTGCTTGCAATACCTTATGCCTCTTGATAGGGTTTCCCAGCCCACATACATTCCACGTGATTATTTTCAAAGCGCCGGGGCAGTGCCAAGGTGCCACCACAGAATCACTACCAAGTACTGCAGAGGAATACCCCCAGCCTGGTATCCCTCCCCGTCTATGGGTAGGCAATCATCCCAACTAATAACATTCAATGGAGCGTGTCCCCACCCCTCCCCCTGCCCCTCCCTCCTCCACCCCCCTCCCATCCCTCCCCCCCCCACCCCCCCATCCCCCCTCTCCTCCCAGGTCCCCCGTCCAGCCATAGCCTGGACTACTTCCTGTGGCAAGCGGGCTCGCCCCTCCAACACTTCTCCCTCCCAACAAGAAAGTTAAAGAGTAAAGAGAGACATAAAGTCTCTACTGCAAACCCCTGTATCGGGGCTCCCACACCCGGAGCTATCGCCCTCCACCCGTCTGCTCTCATAGGTCTCTGCACACCCCCCCCCCCCAGGTGACCTCCCATCTCCCCCGCCCTCCCCCCTCGTCGAACACCTGTATCTCGGCTTTCTCGAGTCCAATCCTCTCTACTCCCCCGACTGCCCCCCTTACCTCAAGTCGTAACCCCCCCTGTAAAGATAAAGAAGGGGAGGGAGGGGGGGAGGGTCAAGCAGGAACATAGGGCCAGAGACATTGCAATAAAGGAAATAACCAGGGAGCCAACAAGGCAGCAGCAATTATAACAAAGTAACCATTGCAACAAAATAACAAGGATACAATGTCTCCCCTAGCATGAGAAATGTTACCAAGGTAATGAAACGCTGTATCCCAGTCTAGCACACTACATGAAAGGTAAAGCCAAGAGTTCTCCCATGGTAGTGGAAGCTGCGGGGAGGCCGTCCAGGGCCAGTCAGCCCTCGGGGGCTCCAGTTCTCCCTGCTACACTTGGGGGGGTACACCCCACTTCCAGACAGTCATGTAGCAGTTAGGAAGTCGTTTGATCTGGCAGAGAGTCCAGGAAGGTAGCCGCCTCTTCCAAGGTCGCTAGAATGCGAGTGTGGCCTTGGTGATCGACCCGCAGCCGAGCTGGGTAGAGGAGTGAGAAGCGAATGCCGCGGTTAAACAGCTGGGTACAGATCCCCGAAAAAGCCCTGCGCTGTTGACTGACGAGGATCGAGTAGTCCTGAAATACTAAGATCGGCTCGGTATCCTGTTGATTCCGCCGTCGGCCCCTTGCCGCTTTGAGCACCTCCTCTTTCTGTCTGTAGTCGAGAAAGCGGGCAATGACTGCACGTGGTTTCCTGGCCTGCTCTCTTCGCTGGCCCAGCCGGTGTACCCTCTCTATTTTGAGTGATTCTCCTCCCAGACTTGGCAGGAGGCTCCCAATCCATGATTGTAAATATTCAAGTAGGGCACTGTCCGCGACACTTTCAGGAACACCGATGAATCGCAGGTTTTTTCTCCTACCTCGGTTCTCCAGTTCATCGAGTTTATCCCCTTGCTGCTTCACCAAAGTCTCTAGAGCAGCCACTTTGGCCACCATCGAGTGTTGCGTATCTTCCACATCGGACACCCTTGTCTCCACTTGCTCCAGACGCTCTTCCACCATCGTGAAGCATTGTCCAAGCGATTGAATTTGCTCCACCAAATCCTGGAAGCGTGTGCTGAGCGCCTGCACCACAGCGGCACTAACCTCGGCCACCAGGTCTGGCGGGGTACCCGGTTTCGGGCTAGATGGTGAGCCTTCTGCCGATTTTCCCTCCGCAGGGCGGGGTCTCTCTTTTCGCGGAGCCTTAGATGCCATCGGGTCAGCTATGTTATATGCACTTCGTCCCACGTAGGGCACCTCTCCCGTGGAACAGCAGAGGTATGGCTGTGCAGTTACAAATCCCCGCTGTAAGAGAGTTAACTCGCTATAGTGGAGGTGTCTGCCCAGACCAGGCAGGGACAGCCGCGGGACTGTAGACCCAGTACCCCAGGAGGAATCTAGTAGATAGGGCAGTAAAGGAAAGTCCTACCACACTTTGGCGCTCCTTCTCCTAGACACCAGTGCTCGCTGTTATCAGGCAGGGGGGCCGCCGGTCTCCTCGCCACTCAAGGCCCTGCAAAGAGGATGGGGAGCACTGTGTCCCAACGAAAGAGGTGTCGGAGCTCCTTTGCTTGCGGCAGTGATCCGAATCAATCCCAGGCCTCCACTCCGCTGGAAACACAGTGCCCCCTGAAGAAACAACCAACCGCAGGAGCGGGGGAAAAGATTGGGGCGCTCAAGTGTATCTGGTGCTCTTCCCCCCAGTCCTGTTGAAACCGAGCAGTTATTAGTCTCACCTCTCCTGTGAGTTCAGCCCTCCGTAAGCGTGGCGTTGCCAATTGTGGCGGGGAACTATCCGAGCGCTCCACGTCCCGCTTTTCAACAGAAGAGGTCGCCTGCCCCGCCGGAGCTAGGCCACCACGTGTTGACTGGAACAAAGGCTGGCAGGGGCTGGGATGCTCGATCGTGCCTCCGGCTGACTTGATGAGAAGCCCACGTTCGTCCCCGTTCCGGTATGGGAGATTGCCGGTCTTTTCGTGCCCTCAGACACCAGATCCCGCACAAAGAGAACCGCCAATGGCGGTGGGGGAAGTGCCCGAGTGACCCGTGCACATACCCCGTTTCGCTGAACTCTCCTCTCCAGCCAGGCAAGGATGGCCGCGAATCGCCTCAGCGGCCGAGGGTTGAAGCCCCGTCAGGGGAGAAGCAGCAGCGGTGATAGTGAGGGAGTTTTTAGCAGGATTTATAGCTGTTTTGTGGGGGCGATCGCCCGGAGCTGATCGGGAGCCGGCCGATCAGCTCATTGCCCAGACCGGAAGTCTAAGGGTATAATTTTAAGCAATCCATATATTTTATTTTATTTTATTTGTCAACATGTGTTCATGGTTTAATTCTTATTTATTTTGAGTGCACTAATGATTGTTCTTAGTCCCTTTACAATTAATCACATTATGATCATGTGTTTTATGTTTTATTTTTAATATATGTGTGTTTAGCCAATGAGCCCCTGAAAAAGGTGTTGCGAAACACGGCCTGTGTCGGGCCTGGCTGGTTGTTATTTGAATAAACAGTTCCTTCCATTACAATCCACGGTTCTGGTTGGTTTATATCCTCTGGAGGGGACATCCTACGTTTAGGAGAAGGCGGCTCCTCAGAGAGAAGTACTCTGGCATCGACAGAGCTGTCAGAGTCCTCAGAGTCATCGGAGGATTCAAAATATCTTCTGTCCGGGTGCTCTTGTAAAGCATGATACCGGTACCAGAGGGGTCCGGTACCGGCCTGTCAATACCGGAGGAAATAGCATGACTCGGTGTTGGTAACACACTCGCCGATGTCAATGATGTCAGTACCGGTACTGATATCGGTGCCGGAACCGGTGTCGATACTGGATGAACTGTCTGAAGCGGTCCCGAAGGCACCGATGCCGCAAGGAGAGCCGCCAGACTGCGCTCAATAGCCAGGAATCTCTGGTCCCAGAGCATGGCACCAGTAGTTCTGCCGAGGTTGAGGCCTCGAGAACATCCTGGAGCCCCGATAGTGCTTTGGAAGCCGAAGCCTCCCGCCAGGGCAATTTTGCCGGTACAAGTCCCTCGAGGGCAACGCCAGAGTCATCTCGATGCTTGGAAGGCGATCTACCCTTTGAGGACCGGCCAGATTTATGTTTGGTTACCTGAGATCCATGAGAGAAAGACGAAGCCCTGGAAGATGTCGATGCCACAGATGCTGCATCGGAGGGAAAAAGGGTGGTAAGCTTAGCAGCTCGGTTCTGCCGAACCCTCTTCGACATCATCCCACAGGCAACACACTCCGAGATGGAGTGGTCAGGACCTAAACATTTGAGGCACCACTCGTGAGTGTTGGTGACAGAGATGGTACCGCCACACTTGGAACACTTTTTAAAACCCGAAGCGGGTTCTTCCATTTTGAGGAAAAATTGGGCCTAGTGCCCAAAATGGCGCGTGGCACCCGAGAGAAAAAAAAGTTAGAAATTTTTTTTGTTTTTTTTAGAAAGAAAGAAAGAACCGGCGGTACCAGTATAGCGTCGAGGAAGGCAGCCGCTACCACAAAAAAGAATGAAAAATATGGGATATTTTCTGTGGTGACAGGAAAACGACCTGCTGGCTCCGCGGAAAATGAAGAACTGGAGAGAGGCAGTTGGGAAAGGCGGGAAGGCAGCACGCAGGCGCTGTGGGATGCTCCCAAAGGCTTTCTAATTGGACGCTGGGGAGCATTCCCACGCGGGCTCTGTCGGTGCCGACGATACCCATATGTGAAGACTATATTCCTGCTTGTTCCTGGAGATATCATATTCTCTTTTTTTGGCTTCTCAACGTGTCAAACAGATTTTGTAGTATATATACTGCAATGTCCTTGTAATTTTATTTATGTTGGAAGTACAATTCACCCGGTGAAAATCAGGATGGGAGAACATGCTTCAAGGATCCGTTCAAGGACTCTGTCGGCCCCTATAGTGGAACACTGCATAAATTTCAATCATAGTTTCAATGACTTAAAATGGAGAGTGATCGATTGGGTTCCGGTGAATCCCCGGGAAGGTGATCAGGAAAGTAGTTTACAATGGAGAGAACGGTACTGGATTTTCTGTTTAAAAACTGTTATCCCATTGGGATTAAATATGGAACAGGACTGGTGGAGTTTTTATGAATGATTTGAATTGAGTACAGGTGACCTTTTTTCGAGGCAGATTACACGGTGATATGTGGATACTCCTTGAAAGCCATGCTTCTGGTGACATGTTCCTATTAGCCAATCAACAAGTTTTATAGCTATAAAAGACTGGTTGGTCCTCGGCATTTTTTAGGCGATGGTATTGAGTAGATCACCACTTGATACAGGACCCAATAGGGCCCGAAACATGCATGCTATGTCGTGGAAAATGTGGAAATATTAATCGCCTTCATGTGGACAATGTGGAGATATTAATCGCCTTCATATAAGATAATTGTTGGTTTCACTCTTAATCAATTGGGTGCGCTGTGGCCCTGTCTGAATAAAAGGGTTCTTTCGACAGCGAGGGGTAGGTGTTCCCCCTCCCTCTCATGTCGATTGGTCCCGACAAAAAAAGTGTTTGGATATTGCATGGTGCCAGTGATAGCTACTGGCTTGATTTTTCAATGACTTTTGACCATTTTGTGATTTTGTAGTCTTTGTATTGTTGGGGTTTTTTCATTTTGAACCTGCCATTCCTGGCAAAAGTAATAAAGAAAATAGTACTTTTACAACTACAGGAATACACGGACACTAACTTCCTACTTGATCCCCAACAATATAGGTTCAGGCCTCAGTATGGAGTAGAATTCCTCCTTACCGTTCTAACCGACAACCTCATAAAAGGTATCGACAAACCAAATAAAGGATTCATCCTCATATTCCTTAATATCAAGGCCGCCTTTGATTCCATCCCACACAATCTGATCATTCGTTGTCTGCAAACAATCAGACTAAAAGACACCATGCTAAAATGGTTCATATCATACCTATCAGATCACCAGTTCTGAGTAAAATTGGGCAATGGACCCTCAGAGCCTTATTTACAGCAGCAGGGAGTCCCCCAAGGCTCGGCCCAATCCTCACTGTTATTCAACCTCTTCCTCCAGCCAATCTGTTCTATAATACAAGCACATAATTTACTTTACCATGTATATGCATATATCATCATGATTTACGCTCTAATCAACACCATTAACCCAGCCATCACCCATGTAAAGAAATGCTTCACCTCCATAAAAACTTGGCTAACTGAACACAATCAGGCTCATTCCGAACCATGAATAGTGGGGATGGATGTCCCAATGGGACGTCCATCCCCGCTATTCTTGCCCCATCCTGTTGGCATCTAGCTCCCCCGCCGGTTGTACAGGGAAGCTATACGGAGGCGGGAAAGGGGAGGATTGGGGGTGGCGTTAGGGCAGGCAGTGGGCGGTCGCCGGCCCCAGATGTACAGGGCCAATTCTAATGTCGGCCCTGTACATCCAGGGCCAGCAACTTGAACAGGGAAGTTATTCCACCTCAGAGGTAGAATAACTTCCCTGGACATCGTGGATTAGCGGGACCAGGCCCTGGAAAGGGCGGCAGGGGGCAGAGAGCATTTCCCGCAATCCGACCCTGGCCTTGGGAGGCCAAATTGGGGGTCGGGCTGTAGAGAATAAACTGCTTGTTCCAGAGGCCAGGATTGTGGCTTTTAAATGGAGCAACGGTACCATGGCAACCGGACGCCATGGTGCCGTGGTTCCATTTAAAAGCCCTGACTGAGTTAGTTGGGCAGTGCCTGTATGTGCAGGCCAGGCTGAATCGCAGTCCTGGCCTGCACGTACAGGCCTGATCGTGATTCTGATTCTGAAGAAAATGTTTTGCCCTTGACCTTGTCCAAGTTATGACAAGTACAAAAAAAGTTTTTTTTGTTCTAAGTCCTATAACCCATATGCTTCAACAGTCCAGAAAACCTTAACTGCGCCAATGGTCAGCAGCAAAGAAAGCAAATTGGAGCCAGTGACATCACTAACTCCTGAAAAGGTGTGTGGTGGGGGCTGTAAGCATAGTTACTCACCTGTAACAGGTGTTCTCCAGGAGCAGCAGGAATCAGTCCTCACATATGGGTAACATCGATGTCGATGAAGCCCTTGAGGCGCATTTCCCCAGCTTTCCAAGAAAGCTTTTGGGAATGCAGGCACGCATGCGCGGTTCCCTTCCCGCCTAAAGGTGCCATCTTGCTCAGTCAAATGACATAGCTAAAAACAGCACACAAAAAGGTAAAAATAAACTATGTACAACTGCAACTCCAGGGGAGGAGGGAGGGTTGTGAGGACTGATTCCTGCTGCTCCTGGAGAACACCTGTTACAGGTGAGTAACTACGCTTTCTCCAGGACCAATCAGGAAGTCAGCCCTCACATATGGGACTCCCCAGCTCTAGGCTACCGAGAACCCAAAGCTGAAAAATAAGCTTCCTCTAGAGCCTCAGCATGCGAGATATGAATCTTCTCTGAGAATGCCCCCGAATGGTAGCTCACCACAAGGGCCGGAGAGTAGGAGTTGCCTAAACCTCAAAGAGATTACGGAGTACCGCCTGTCCGAAAGCACTATCCCTTCGGGACTCCCTCTCGAGGCAGTAATGGACCGCAAAAGTCTGGCTTGAAGACCAAGTAGCGGCCCGGCAGATGTCTGCCATCGGAACAGAGTGGAGATGAGCTACTGACGCAGCCTTCGCCCTGACACGGTGGGCCGTGACTCGACCCTGCAAGGAGAGGCCGGCTGCCCTGTACGCCCAGGCGATACAGTCTGCTACCCAAATGGACAGGGTACGCTTGGAGACAGGTAACCCCAGCCTATTAGGGTCAAAAGAGACGAAGAGCTGGACAGCCCTTCGATGACCCTGCGTACGGTCAAGGTAGAAAGACAACACCCTCCTACAGTCCAGGGTATGCAAGACTATTTCAGCCCGGCTGGCATGCGGCTTGGGAAAGAAGGTTGGAAGAACCACTTCCTGATTGAGGTGGAAGGAGGAGACAACCTTTGGAAGGAACTTAGGATGAGTCTGTAAGACCACCCTGTTCTTATAGAACCGTGTGTATGGTCTATCAGAAACCAGAGCTTGTAGTTCACTCACACGCCTGGCCGAGGTTAAGAGCCACCAAGAACAACGTCTTCCAGGAAAGGAAGCGTAAATGACAGGTAGCCATTGGCTCAAACGGTGGGCGAGTAAGTTGTTGCAAGACCACATTCAAATCCCACTCAGGGGCTGGTGGACGAATTGGAGGCTTGAGCAAAAGCAGACCTCTGAGGAAACGGGCCACTAAGCGGTGGACCAACAGAGACTGGCCCTCCACCGGTGAGTGATGCGCTGACAGAGCACTGAGGTGGACCCGAACAGAGTTGGATTTAAGGCCTAGGTCCGATAGGTGAAGCAGATACTGCAGCACCAGTGGTACCAGGCACGAAAACGGATCCTCTTGACGCTGAGCACACCAAGTGGAGAACCTACGCCACTTGAGGGCATAAGATTTCCAGGTGGATTGTCTCCTAGAGGCCAAAACCACCTCCTCCACGTCCCTAGGTAGAAGTAAGGGGGCTAGAACTACCCTTTCAGCAGCCAGGCCATCAAATGGAGGGACTGGAGGTTGGGGTGCAGGAGAGATCCCTGATCCTGAGACAGGAGATCGGGTTGCACCCCCAGAGGGAGTGGAGTGTCCACCGCCAATTGTAGAAGGAGTGGAAACCACGGTTGCCTCGGCCATTTGGGGGCTACCAGGATCAGCGAGGCCCTGTCCCAAAGAACCTTGAGTAGGGTTCTGGTCTGGCCAGAATGAACAAATAGATGATGAAATGCTCAAAGAAATCAAGGAAGCTAACAAAAGTCACAGCAGAGTAGTAATAATGGGTGATTTCAATTACCCCGGTATCGACTGGGTCAGTGTCACGGCAGGACATGCTAGGGAGATAAAGTTTCTAGATGAAATAAATGACTGCTTCTTGGAGCAGCTGGTTCATGAACCGACCAGAGGGGAAGCCATACTGGACCTAGTCCTTAGTAGAACACCAGATCTGGTGCAAGAAATAAGGGTGTTGGGACCACTTGGCAATAGTGATCATAGCATGATCGTGTTTGATTAATTCGTGGAGGAGGGATAGTAAAGAAATCCACAGTACTACCTTTTAACTTTCGAAAGGGAGACTATGATAAAATGAGGAATATAGTTAAGAAAAAACTAAAAGGAGCGGTTGCAAAGGTTAAAGACTTACAGCAAGCTTGGGTGTTATTTAAAAATACTATCCTCGAAGCCCAGACCAGCTGTATTCCACGCATTAAGAAAAGTGGAAGAAAGTCCAAAAAACTGCCAGCATGGTTTAAAGGACCTAGCCCGCCTGAATGCCTGCTTAGCTGCTGTTTCTGACTGGTTAATTCAAAACTGCTTGCATCTTAACCTCTCAAAAACCATTGCCATCTGGTTCTCTCCCAGTCGCCAGCCCCCCTCTCTGGCCCCATCTTTCTCTAATGCACCTGTCCCACTGGTTACTACTTTTCGCTATCTTGGGGTCCTCTTCGACTCAGATCTCTCCTTCTCAGCACATGTCTCCCACATTTCTAAACTCTCCTTCTTCCACCTACGACAGATTTGTGCTATTCGCCCCTTCCTCTCCTCCTCAGCTTTAACCACTCTGCTACTCACCCTTGTTATCTCTCGTGTTGATTTTTCTAACTCTATTCTCTCTGGTATTTCCAAACTACAGCTCTCCCGCTTACAACGTATTCAGAACACTGCCGCCCGTCTTGTTACCCATTCTTCTGTCAGGGACCACGTCACCCCTCTTCTTTTCCGACTTCACTGGCTCCCTGTTTCCTTTCGTATTCGATTCAAGCTCCTCACGTTAGCTCACAAGGCGCTACACACCTCTACCCTCCAATATCTGGCCGATCTGCTCCACTTCCACACTCCTCGTCATACCCCTCGCTCTTTCCATCTCAACCGACTAGCTCTGCCTTCCCCCTCTCATGCAAACCTTCAGACCACATGCTCCTCAGCCTTCTTCTTTGTAGCCCCTGCACTTTGGAACTCTCTTCCCCCCCCCCCCTTCGGCTCGAACCCCACTACCCTACCTTCAAACGCTTACTTAAAACTTATCTATTCTCCTTTGCTTTCGACCTCCCCCCTCCCTAGCCCTGACCCACCGTCCCTCCCTCTGCCCTACTTATTCATGTCTCTGTCTCTTTCTCTATTTCAATTGTAACTTCCTTTCCAACTTTCTGGCTTGCGCCACTCCATCTATATTTTATTGTAAACCGCTCTGCCTATCCATGAAGGGCGGTCAATCAAATAAATGAATATGAATATGAGTATAAAGTGAGGTCAGAGAGGCTGTTGCTGCCAAAAAAGCATCTTTCAGGAAATGGAAAAAAGAGCCAAACGACGAAAACTGGAAACAGCACAAGCACTGGCAAGTTAAATGCAAAGCATTGATAAGGCAGGCAAAGCGAGAATTTGAGAAGGAACTTGCTATGGAAGCAAAAACACGAAATAAAGACTTTTTCAAGTACATTCGTAGCAAAAGGCCTGTGAGAGAGTCAATTGGACCGTTAGATGATAGAGGGGTAAAAGGGGCAGTAAGAGGAGACAAGGCTATAGCGGAGAGACTGAATGAATTCTTGGGTTCGGTCTTTACTGAGGAAGATGTAGGGATGTTACCCAAGACTGACGTAGTATTTAAAGGTGATACTGCAGAGGAATTGAGAGAAATATCACTACACCGGGAAGATGTATTACAACTATTTGATAAACTGAATAGTAGCAAATCACCTGGACCGGATGGTATACATCCAAGAGTGTTGAAAGAACTGAAATATGAGATTGTAGACCTGCTATTGGTAATCTGTGAATTTTCATTAAAATCATCTGTAATACCTGAAGATTGGAGGGTCGCCAATGTAACGCCAATTTTTTAAAAGGGTTCCAGGGGTGACCCGGGAAATTACAGACCGGTGAGCCTGACGTGGAAAATGGTAGAAACCATCATAAAGAACAAAATTACAGAGTCATGGCCTAATGGGAGACAGCCAACATGGCTTTAGACAAGGAAGATCTTGTCTTACTAATCTGATATGTTTTTTTGAAGGTGTGAATAAACAGGTAGACAAAGGTGAGTCGGTTGATATAGTGTATGTGGACTTTCAGAAAGCCTTTGACAAGGTCCTTCATCAGAGACTTTTGGCAAAACTAAAAAGTCATGGGATAGGAGGCAGTGTACTATTGTGGATCGGGAACTGGTTAAAAGATAGAAAGCAGAGGGTAGGGATAAATGGTCAATATTCCCAATGGAAAAAGGTGAATAGTGGAGTACCCCAGGGATCTGTACTGGGTCCGCTACTTTTTGACATAGTCATAAATGACCTAGAAAAGGGAATAACTAGTGAGGTTATCAAATTTGCAGACGATACAAAAAAGTTGTTAAAACCCAAGAGGACTGTGGAAAACTGCAGGAGGACCTGGATAAATTGGAAGACTGGGCATCCAAATGGCAGATGAAATTTAATGTGGACAAGTGCAAAGTTATGCACCTAGGAAAGAACAACCCACATTATGGTTACACGATGCAAGGTTCCACATTGGGAACCACCACCCAGGAAAAAGATTTAGGAGTCATCGTGGATAACAAAATCCTCCGCCCAGTGTGCAGCGGTGGCCAAGAAAGCAAATAGAATGCTAGGTATCATAAGGAAAGGAATGGAGAACAAAACAAAGGATATTATAATGCCTCTGCATCGTTCCATGGTATGACCGCACCTTGAATATTGTGTGCAATTCCGGTCGCCGTATCTTAAAAAGGATATAGCGTTATTAGAAAAAGTACAGAGAAGAGCCACCAAAATGGTAAAGGGGATGGGAAGGCTACTCCTATGAAGAGAGGCTACAAAGGTTAGGGCTCCTCAACCTGGAAAAGAAATGGCTGAGGGGAGATATGATAGAGGTCTATAAATTAATGAATGGAGTGGAACGGGTAAACGTAGATCGATTGTTTACGCTATCAGAATATAGAAAGACTAGGGGACATGTAATGAAGCTACAGGGTAAACTATTTAAGACAAATAAGAGAAAATATTTTTTCACTCAACGTGTAATCAAACTCTGGAATTTGTTACCGGAGGATGTAGTAAGAGCTATTAGTGTAGCTGGGTTTAAAAAAGGTTTGGACAAGTTCCTGGAGGAAAGGTCCATAAACCATTATTAAAAAGGGCCCAGGACCCAGGATAATCAATGCTTGATGCAGTACAAGCATTGTGGAACCTGTGTCTTTTGGGGATACTGCTAGGTACGTATGACCTAGATTGGCCACTGTTGGAAACAGGATACTGGGCTTGATGGACCTCGGTCTGACCCAGTATGGCATATCTTGTGTTCTTACTAGAGGCGTTGAAGGAAACGCATACAGCAGGCCCGTAGACCATGAGATAAGGAAGGCATCTTCTGTTATTCGCAGAGGATGCGGTTGTCTGGAACAGAACCTGAGCAGCTGACGGTTCAGTGGACTGGCAAAAAGATCTATGGTTGGAAGACCCCATTTTAGGAAGATCTGCTGGGCCACCAGGGGATTCAAATACCATTTGTGAGGCTGTAGAATCCTGCTCAACCTGTCTGCCAGGTAATTTTCTTGGCCAGGTAGATAAGCTGCCCTGAGAAACATTTCGTGTTGGACCACAAAGGCACACAGGGCCTGGGCTTCCTGACACTGCCACTTTGTTGTCCGTCTGAATCAAGACAGACTGGCGAAAAAGGACATGAGAGAAAGTTTGCAGAGCTAACCGAATAGCTCACAATTCCAACAGATTGATCTGTTGTGTTGTCTCCCAAGGGGACCAGAGACCCTGAGTGCATGCCCCTTGGCAATGTGCACCCCAACCCTGAAGAGAAGCATCTGTGGTGAGAACCCGTGTGTGTGGTGGTGCCTGGAATGGCACCCCTTTGGTCAGGTTCGGGAGATGCAGCCACCACTGCAGGGAGGTAGCTAGCAGTTTGGACACTCTTACTCTGTCTCTTAAGTCTCCTGTGGCCTGTATCCACTGAGCCCTGAGGCACCATTGAGCAGGCCGCATATGCAGACGAGCATTTGGAGTTACATGGACCGTGGATGCCATGTGGCCCAAAAGCCTTAGGAAATGTCTGGCAGAGACCAGAGATCCCCTGCGAAACTGCTGGGCCAGAGACATCAGTCTGTGAGCCCTGTTCTCGGGCAAATAAGCCATTGCTTGTAAGGTATCCAACCTTGCCCCTATGAATTCCACATCTTGTGAGGGGAGCAAAGTGGACTTTGCGAAGTTTATGACAAAGCCCAGGTGCTGAAGAAGAGAGACAGTGCGAAGAGTGGCTTGTCTGGCCTCCTGTGGAGACAGACCCCAGATGAGCCAGTCGTCCAGGTATGGAAAGACAAAGATGCCCTGGATTCTGAGATAGGCCGCCACCACCGCTAGGCATTTGGTGAAAACCATGGGTGCGGAGGTTAGGGCACATGGAAGTACTCTGTACTGAAAATGCTTTCCTCCCACTACAAATCTGAGATATTGTCTGTGATCTGGATGAAAGAGGATGTGAGTATAAGCATCCTTTAGGTCTAAGCAGCATAGCCAATCTCCCTGCTGGAGTTAGGGCAGCAGTATCCCAAGGGTAAGCATCTTGAACTTTTCCCTCTCCAGGAACTTGTTGAGATTTCGCAAATCTAGGATGGGCCTGAGGCCTCCTGTCCTTTTTGGTACTAGAAAGTACCTGAAATAGAAGCCTCGTCCTATCAGGTGGTGAGGCACCGGTTCCATCGCCTGCTCCTGTAGAAAACTTGCTAACTCCTGAAGGAGAAGGTTCCTGTGTAGAGCGAGTCATGGAGGCTCCCCTGGAAAATAGGAGGGAGGTAACTGGTTGAAGTGGAGCAAATAGCCCTTCTGGACTATGCTCAATACCCAGGTATCTCTTGTTATAGCTGACCATCTGTGCGCGTACAGTGTCAGCCGGCCTCCTGTGGTGAATGGAGCCAGCAGGGAGGGAGAGGCTATGCAATGGGAGTCAAAACCCCACTCTCTGAGGTGCAGGAGCCGGAGCTGGCAGCTTGGGGGTTTACTGTCTACGGGGCCCATGTCCGTGCCCCTTGGCCTGCTGACCCTGTTGGGGAGCTGTAGAGGCCTGGAAGTGAGGGTAGGATTTGTAGGCAGAGGCCTTCCTTGGGTAAAAGGGCTTTTTCCCCGAACCCTTCTTCTTCTGAGAAGGGGCAGAAGTCTTCCTGGACAGCCTTGTCCTGGTGAGAGTCTCAGTCTCGATTTCTGCAGCCTTTTAGGCCATGGGTTTGCCAAAGAGGTTCTCACCCCTGCAAGGGACATCGACCAACTTGTCCTGGACCCATGGCTCGAGGTCAAATGACTGTAGCCAGGCCTGACGGCGTGCACAGATGCGGCTGCTGCTACTCGGGCCGAAGCCTCGAAGCCATCATAGGCTGCTCGAGATATAAACTTCAAGCACTCTCGAATACCCGATAACAAAGCCTTGAATCTCTGCAAAGGTTCCTCGGAGAGACCAGCAGAGAACCCGGCAATCTCTTTTGCCAGGTCTCGAAGGTACATGCCCATATACAGCTGGTAAGTCTGGACACGGCAAGCCAGCATAGAACCCTGGAAGCACTTTCTACCGAGAGCATCCAGGTTCCGGGCCTTCCTGCCAGGGGGCACCAAGGAGTGCATCTTCTGACTCTTCAGACGATGCATGGCCGATTCCACAACCATGCAGTGGTGCGGTAGCTGTGCCTTCTGGAACCCAGGACTCTTACGGACTCAATAAATGGAATTGACCCGTTTGCTGAGAACCGGCGCTGAGGCCGGTGCCTCCCACATGCGGAAGAGGAGCTGTTTCAGCATCGGAGGAACCGGAACAGTAAAGGCCTCCTTGGGGGGAGAGTCATACTGGAGGGCCTCGAGCGCCTCGGCTCGAGGCTCCTCCTCGGGATCCACGGGGAAGGCCAAGACCTTGGTCATATCCCTCACGAAGTCCGAGAACCGGGTATCCTCCGGGGGAGACCTTCTCCAAGGCTCAGACTCTGGTGAGTCCAATGGGACACACCGGGTCCGGAAAGTGTCTGGGGACTCCTCTTCCTCCGTCTCTCACCCCGACCCCTCCAAGGAGGAATCGAGCGGCTCCGGTCAGGCGGGCACCGATGCCATACGCCCCAACGCTGAGGGTACCGATGTCGATGACCTCGGCCCCATACCGGAGGCCGAGGGAGACCTTGGCCGAGGATCAACTCGAGACTTCATTGACTTGAGGATCGGCTCGGCCTCCGGGGTCGACTTGGACGTCGAGATCCCGGTGGTCAGGGCAGATGCACCGGTGAGACTGGTGATCAGCACCCACTGCTGTTCCATGAAGGCAGCCAAACTGCTCTCCAAGGCCGTCAGCCTGAGTCCGAGCTCAGGAGACGCAACAGCCCCCGACTCGGGCCCCGACGGTGTCGGGTCCGACGTCGGCTCCCCCGGAGAAGAGTCCATGAGGACAACAGTACTCACATGACTCGGGGACTCCAGCTCCACACGAGGCAATTTGGCAGGCCTCTCCGGCTCTGAGGACCCGGGAAGGCGGTTGGGGCTATGCGACCTGGCCCTCGAGGGACCAAGAGCGTCCAATGACGCCGCCCTCGCGGGTTTCTTCTTCCTTTTGTGCTCCCATGAGGGAGACCCTCGCTCAGAGGAGCCCCGACGATGCTCGGGGTCGGACTCCCGAGACGTCGAGGCCTCTGACGAAGTCCGGGCTCAGCCAGACGCGGATTCAGAGAAGATCCTTTCTCGCTGATGCTGACGGCTCCTCAGCACCTTAGAGGACATCTTGCCACACGGGCCACAGATCATCGGGTCATGATCGGGCCCGAGGCACCGGAGGCAGCGGTCGTGTGTGTTGGTGAGAGACATCAGTTTCTTACACCGATCACACTTTTTGAACCTGCTGGCAGCCATCGGGGGAAAAGGGCCCCTGCAAGGTCAAAAGACTGGGCTGCCAGTGAAAAAGAAAAAGAGTGCGAACGCTAGTCTCAAAGGACAAAAAATGAAAAAACAGGTCCGGGCTCGATACCGGTGTACCTGCCCAGGCGGGATGGGGAACCGGCAAAAAACCACGAATCTTCGAAGAAAAATCGACTTTTAACCGGGTGACCAAGACACACGTCTGTCGGGCTTCGCGGAAAAAGGAAGACTGAGCAAGATGGCACCCTTGGGCGGGAAGGGGACCACGCATGCACGCTGCATTCCCAAAGGCTTTCTTTGAAAGCTGGGGAAATGCTCCGCATGAGGGCTCCGTCGGCGCCGACGTCACCCATATGTGAGGACTGACTTCCTGCTTGGTCCTGGAGAATCTATGTATTAGAAACTCCAGCAATCTGAAGGAGCTTTATCAACTCATAGTTTCAGAAGTCTTAAAAAGAGAACTGCTCAAATGTGAATGTGATTATGGAGGGCAGAATTCAAAAGAGAATGTGTTCCAAGGGGCTGCAGAGCAGAGATAGTGACAACCTATCCAAGAAGGGTCAAAGTGTCTTCCACAGCAGACTGGCTGAAGAGGCCTACTCAAGAGGGCTTTAAATGAGATTTGTTGGGGATAGGTGAAAAAAGCCCCCAGGTAAGTAAAACATTAGATACATCTGTGGAAAAAAGGCCAACAGTGGGAAAGTGGTATGCATTAATGCCCACAGTACGGGAAATAAGATTCTGAATCTCGAGGCTTTAATGGGAGAAACTGACTTGGATTTAGTAGCAGTCACAGAGACATGGTTCATAGAGAACCATGACTGGGATATAATCATACCGGGCTATACTTTATTCAGGAAGGACAGGGTAGAAAGAAAGAGTGAAGAGCCAACAAGAGAATGAGGAGGCACTGTGAGTTAATTTGGAAGAGGGAATGGAGAATTAATTTGCATTGGTGTGATATATAGACCTCCTTCACAGGGATTTAATTGAAGACATTTACAGCATTGCCATGAAAGGAGAAGTGCTACTGACAGGTAATTTCAATATGACAGATGTTGATTGGTACATCCCTTTTGTAGTGTCATCTAGAAGTAATGATATCTCGTAAATAGAGGGAGCCATACTGGACCTAGTGCTTACAAATGGGGCGAGGGTTTCTGATGTTATAGTAGGCAATCAGCTCACATCAAGTAATTATCAGATTGTGTGGCTCAGTATGACAGGGGCTGAAATAGTTCATTCAGAACTGAGGACAAAGACTTCAGGAGGGTTGACTTTGCCAACATGGGACAATACTTCATGGAGTCGTTAGCAGAATTGAAACAGTTAGGGAATGTAGAAAAGCAGTGGGCAATTGGCAAAACTGAAAGGGGATATTTTAAGGGCAATGGATCTTTTTGTTAGGAAAGTAAAAAAATGTAAAAGGAAAAGGAGGTCACTATGGTTCTTGAAAGAAGTGGCTTTAAAGGTGAAGAAAAAGGGGGTGGCCTTATAAAATATATGAGATCACAGAAGGAGGAAGATGAGCATAAATATTTGGAAAAGCTAAGAGAAGCTAGGAAAGTAGTCAGAAAAGCAAAGATACAAATGGAAGAAAAAAGAGTCAATGCAGTAAAATAGGGGAACAAAATATTTTTCAGCTATGTTAGTGACAGGAGGAAGTACAAAAGTGGTATTGTCAGATTCAAGGGTGAAGGGGAGGACTATTTAGAAATTGATGAGGACAAAGAATAATTGGGTTATAAAACTTTCTGTTCTGTGTTCACAGATGAACGCGATAGGGGCAAATGGGATATATCTGAGAGTATTGAAGGAAAGAGTAGTTACTCACCTGTAACAGATGTTCTCCAGGAGCAGCAGGAATCAGTCCTCACATATGGGTGACATCGACGCCGATGGAGCCCCTGCGGAGCATTTCCCCAGCTTTCTATGAAAGCCTTTGGGAATGCAGGCACGCATGCGCGGTTCCCTTCCCGCCTAAAGGTGCCATCTTGCTCAGTCAAATGACATAGCTAAAAAACAGCACACAAAAATGTAAAAATAAACTATGTACAACTGCAACTCCCAGGGGAGGAGGGAGGGTTGTGAGGACTGATTCCTGCTGCTCCTGGAGAACACCTGTTACAGGTGAGTAACTACTCTTTCTCCAGGACCAAGCAGGAAGTCAGTCCTCACATATGGGTGACTCCCTAGCTCTGGGCTACCAGGAACCCAGGCTGAACAAGAGAACTCCCTCTAGTCCCAGCATCAAAGAAAGGCTTTTCACTGAAAGAACCTCCATTGGTAGCCCAACGGAGGGCTGGAGTTGCCTAAACCTCAAAGAGATTGCGGAGTACTGCCTGGCCAAAAGCACTGTCCCTACGGGACTCCCTCTCCAGACAGTAATGGGCCGCAAAAGTCTGGCTTGAAGACCAAGTTGCAGCCCTGCAGATGTCTACCAACGGTACAGAGCGGAGGTGAGCCACTGAGGCAGCCATTGCCCTGACACGATGGGCCGTGACCCGACCCTGCAAAGGAAGGTCAGCCGCCTTGTAAGCCCAGGTGATACAGTCAGCCACCCAGATGGACAAGGTACGCTTGGACACAGCTACGCCCAAATTATTAGGGTCACAAGATATGAAGAGCTGAGTAGCCCTTCTATGCCCTTGCGTACAGTCAAGGTAGAAGGATAAGGCCCTCCTACAGTCCAAGGTATGCAGGAATGCTTCAGCCTGGCTTACATGAGGCCTAGGGAAGAATGTTGGAAGAACCACCTCTTGGTTAAGGTGGAAGGAGGAAACAACTTTTGGGAGGAACTTTGGATGAGTCCTAAGGACTACCCTGTTCCTATAGAAGCGGGTGTAAGGCCTGTCACAGACCAGGGCCTGAAGCTCACTCACTTGCCTGGCCGAGGTTAGAGCTATCAAGAAGAGTGTCTTCCAGGACAGGAAGCGTAGGGGGCAAGTAGCCATCGGCTCAAAAGGTGGGCGAGTCAGTTGCTGCAAGACCACATTCAACTCCCACTCAGGAGCAGGAGGATGGATTGGAGGCTTGAGCAAGAGCAAGCCTCTGAGAAACTGGGACACCAAGGGGTGAACTGACAGAGAATGTCCTTCCACCAGTGAGTGGTGAGCTGCTAGAGCTGAGAGGTGGACCTGAACAGAATTGGACTTAAGTCCCTGATTTGATAAGTGCAGTAAGTACTGAAGCACCACTGGTACAGTACAGGAGAAAGGATCTTCTGTACGTAGCTGACACCAGACAGAAAACATTTTCCATTTCAGAGCATAGGTTTTCCTAGTAGACTGTTTCCTAGAGGCTAGGACAACCTCCTCAACTTCCTGAGGTAGGCCCAAGGGAGCCAAAACTACCCTTGCAGCCTCCAGGCCATCAAATTGAGAGTTTTGAGATTGGGGTGCAGAAGGGAATCCTGATCCTGAGAGAGAAGGTCGGGTTGCAACCCCAGAGGCAGTGGGGGATCCACTGCCAGCTGAAGCAGAAGTGGAAACCAAGGCTGTCTCGGCCACCTGGGAGCCACCAGCAGGACCGAGGCCTTGTCCTGCAGAATTTTGAAGAGAGTTCGGGCCACCAAGGGCGTGGGAGGAAACGCATACAGGAGGCCCTGAGACCAGGGAATCAGAAAAGCATCTGCTGCTATTCGCAGAGGATGCGGTTGCCTGGAGCAGAACTTTGGCAGCTGTTTGTTCAGTGGACTGGCAAACAGATCTATGGATGGAAGTCCCCATTTCAGGAAAATCTTCTGAACCACCAAAGGATGGAAATTTTGAGTTTATTAAACAAGCAACAAAATACATACAAAAAGCAGAAACACTCACCCCAACCAAGTCCCACACCCCCCCAAAACCCCCACCCCCGACATAGCACAAAACAAGTATCACACCCCCCCCGTGACCCACCTCCCCAAACCCACCACCATATTCAACAATCAACACACGTGCCCCTCCTCCCAACAACAACCCACGAACGACCCCGACAATGTCCATGTCCCCTCCCTCCCTCAGTCCATTGTCCTTACCCGACCCAACCCCCCCTGCAAGAACACCCGAAATCCAGTCCATACCTTGTCCATCATACAATCCCTGAGACCCTCCCCCACACAAACAGTCCCCACTAGTCCAAATGTTCGTGCAGTCCAAATGTTCTTGCAGTCCTTCATTGTGCAGGGAACTGCCAAACTCCCCCCCCAACCCCCTCAAAGTCCCCTGTCCCAATCCATCCCCCTACAGCGGGAGCAGCAGCTCCCCCTCCCTCCACCCCAACCCCTGCCCCCTCCCCGTCCGTCCCACAGAAACCAACATAGCAAAGAAAAATAAGCCTTCCCACCCCCACCCCCCAAACAACAAAACATAAGGGCAGCTCAGGCCCATCCCCAACATAATCCCACCAAAACAAAGCAGAAATAAATATACAACTCAAAGGCGAACAAAAGGAAAAGCAAAAGTAACAGAACCCCTGTGCTGCCTTGCGGTCAGTCAGCGGAGCAGGATGCGCAGGACAGAAAAAGGACATACGAAAATCACTACCAACAAAAACAAAAACAATTGGGATAGCCCCCTCGAAAAGGAAAGGGTGAGCGGACAAACGGTCTCACCCCTGAAGCGGGATTATCCAGCCCACCCCCCCCCCGGGAGAAAAACAACCCCAAAGCTACACTCAGAACCAAACCCCAGGGAAGGGAAACCCAACCCCTCCTGCCACACCCCTCCCCTAGTGAAACAAAACAAACCTCAGAGCCCTACTGGGACAATAAACCCAAGGAACCCCTCCCCCTCATGGGGGGCGGAGGGTGAGGTGACGCCACAGACGCTCCCAACGATGGACCTCCACCACCCGCCTTTCGCGTTGCGCCATGCTGGACACTTCCTCCAGAATGTCCCGCACCACCTCGTCGAGGGGCAGGACCAACCCCCGGGTCGAGACATGACAGCGCGCATGCCACAGGTGGTAGCGTACTACGGCCGTGACAAGGTAGAGGGTCCCGGAGTCCTGCCTTAGAGGAAAGGACCAGGCCCCGTACACCCACTCCGCATACGTGAGGAGGGAAAGGTCGCGCAGGTGAAGAGCAGCGGACACCAACCGGCAGGCCTCCACGTTAAAGGGGCACTGCCGGAGGAAATGGTCCATGGTCTCCGCCTGCCCCTCACACACCCGGCCCTCGGACAGACCCGCTCGGCCTGTGACCTGTACTTGAGGTTGTCCCTCACGTACAAACGCCCGTGGAAAGACAACCAGGCTACATCCCGAACCTTCTTCGGTAGCCGAGGGGAGTTCAACAGCCGAAGGCCCCGCTGCATCACATCCGCCGGACAGTCCCGCAGGGCCCACCGTGGTTGACAGTGAGAGGTGAGTACCATCCGGTATAATCCTTTCCGCCCCAAGGACTGGGCGAGCGGGTCGGTCACCCCCCACCGCCGTATGAGCCCCACCATCACAAATACGTACGATGGGGCCTGTTCCCCTCTCCGGCGCACACGTGGGACCGAGGACGCCCCCTCCCACTGCTCCCAGAAGCGGGAGAACCATTCCCGATAGGAGGCCACCCACCAGACCCCTCCCCCTTCCCTCATCCTACCTAAGTGAAACGCCATAGACAAGACTGACAGGAAGACAAGGGGGTGCAACATACCCAAACCACCCTCTGCCCAATCCAGGCAGACTATATTGCGCTGGACAGGGTTCAGGCGGTTACCCCACAGAAAACAGAAAAAGACGGCACAGACAGACGCCTGACGGGACAACGGAAGGACGAAGACCGTGGCCACGTGCAGAAAGAGAGGAAGCAGAAACGTCCCGAGGAGTTTGATCTTCTCCTCGTACGTACACCTCCACCCCCTCCACCGCAGCACCCGACACCGTGCAGTCTCGAGACAACGGTCCCAATTGGACTCCGCACAGTCCTCCGACCCGAAGACGAGGCCCAAAACGCGGACCTCCCCCACGGGAGGAGGAAAGGGGGCGCAGGAAGGCGGGGAGGCCTCCGAGGGGCCCAACCACAGCGTCTGGCACTTGCTGTGGTTGACAACAGAGTGGGCTACCTCCGAGTACTCCTCCACGGCCTCCCGCAGGGCCTCTACCCCTTCAGTGCCGTCCACGTAAACTGAGATGTCGTCAGCGTAGGCAACGACGGACACCGGGGGCGCACCAGGCGCCTCCAGGCCCCGCAACCCACCTGAGGACAATCTCCGGAGGAAGGGGTCGAGGGAGAAAACATACAGCAGGGGGCTCAAAGGGCACCCCTGCCGCACCCCCGAGGCGACACCAAACGGCCGTCCGAGCCACCCGTTAATAAACGGGAAGCTCACCCCCCCTCGGTACAGCGCCTGCACGACGAAGAGGAAACCTGCGGGGAGGCCGAAGTGCTGGAGCACCACCCACAGGTACCGGTGACTGACTCGATCAAAGGCCTTGGACTGATCCAAGGAGACCAACCAGTGGTCCCGTTGGAGCGACCGGCCTCTTTCCACCATCTCCCGGACTGTGGCGACAGCGTCCAGAACCCCTCTCCCCCGAACGGAACAATACTGGGATGGGGACAGCAAATCGCCCGACACCTCCACCAGTCGGTTGGCCAAACACTTGGCCAGGATCTTCCGGTCCGCGTTCAGAAGAGAGAGCGGCCGCCAGAAGTCCAAGGAGCTATCGTCCTTCCCCTTGGAGAGCAGCAGCAGGACAGACTCGCGAAATGACCGCGGGAGATACCCCGTGTCC
Source organism: Ichthyophis bannanicus (assembly GCA_033557465.1). NCBI lineage: Eukaryota > Metazoa > Chordata > Amphibia > Gymnophiona > Ichthyophiidae > Ichthyophis > Ichthyophis bannanicus. Next base: position 918,825,424 of record CM066035.1, on the reverse strand, counting down.
ATGATCTCCTGAAACAGGGAGGTCAGGAAGGGGGCCAGCTGGGCGATGAAAGTGCGATAGAACTCCACAGGGAGCCCATCGCGCCCAGGCACCTTCCCCAACGGCATGGCACGAATCGCCCTCTCCACCTCCACCTGCTGAATCGGAGCAGCGAGTGCATCGACCTGTGCCTGGACCACAGCCGAATACACCGGGGGAAGGCCCAGGTACGTTCGGATATGGGTGAGGTCCACGGGGCGATCCCCAAACAGGTCCGAAAAGTATTCCCCCACCATCCGCAAAAGGTCCTCCTGGGAGGTATGAATGGTACCGTCCTCGCCCCGCAGGGCCATGACCTCCCGACGCTGAACCCTCTCCCTGCAAGTCCGGAAAGGGTCTGGAGTGGCGCCCCCACCGGCCGCCCCCTCGAAGCATAGGGAGGCATGGCGATCATAAAGCAGGCCACGGAGCTGGACACGCACCTCTTCGACCTCCTCCCGCGCTGCCCCTCGGGATACCAAACGATCCAGCGACCTCCGGAGGACAGTGTAGGTGAGGTAGCGGGATCGAGCCATGGAGGTACCCCGAGAACGGAAGAGTTGTCGGGCACGCGTCTTCACCTCATCCCACCAGGCGCCACGGGAAGGAAAAACACTCAGCAGGGTCTCCTGGTCTGCGAGAAAGGCCAAGAACTCCTGGACCACCTCTGATGTTGCCAACAACTGCACATTCAGTCTCCACAGGCCAGGACCCCTGCTGAGCTCCTCGTGGTTGGCCAGGAAGGACACAGAGAGGACGCGGTGGTCCGAAAAGTCAACCGCCTGCAACTGCGGAGGGGAACACTCCACCCGGGCACTCACATATATCCGATCGATACGACTCCTGCAAGTCCCATGGTAGTAGGTGAACCCCGGCGACCTAGGAAAGGCCCGGTGGAAAACATCCACCAGGTCAGCCGTCCGAGTCATCTCGGCCAAAAAGAAGCCCTCGTAACTGGGTGGGCAACGCTCCCCCCTCGGTCCTGCAAAAAGGTGGTGGTGTTGAAATCCCCGGCAAGGACCACCAAACGGGAGGTGTGTAAGTAGGGGCGGATAACCCCAAACAGGGTCTTCCGCCCCAACTTAGACTGGGGGCCGTAGACCACCATGAAACGAAACCGATGGGGCCCGCAGTAGCCATCTAAAAGTAAGCACCGGCCCTGCTCCAGTTCCCACACGTACTGCACCTGAAAACGGTTGGACGTGAACAAAACCGCCACTCCTGCGTAGGGCTGTGCCGCAAGTGACCAGTACGAAGGGCCCCACCTCCACTCCCGCTTCGCCCGATGAAGGCTAGCGAGCGAGGTGAGCCTGGTCTCCTGCAAGAAGATGACATCCAGCCCACTCGTGGAAAGAAAATCATAGGCCGAAGCCCGCGCCTGGTCTGTCAAAATGCTAGCCACGTTGAGAGTGGCGCACGAGAATGCAGGAGTGCACGCCATAACCTATTTCTTGTGCAGTGACCCCTTCCTCCTCTTCTCCCCAACCCCTGGATCCCCGGAATCCCGCTTACAGGACAAGCCCGCAAGCTGGGATAACTCCTCACGGTCCACGGCGACCACCTCGAGGATCTCCTGCTCCTCCTGTTCAACCCTGTCACCCCAGCAGGTGCTGGCTCCCTCGGGACCACCAGGCAAAGCTGTCGCGAGGGCAATTCCAGCCCCCACGGAATGAGGGGGCAAAAACAGGTCAGGGGTCGGAGGAATGACCTCCTCAGTGGGGTCCACCACCGGTGCCTCCTCCCCCTTCCCGTCCCCAGACAAAGACTGAGACAACATAACAGTGCCCACCCTCGCGGGGGAGGCCGGGGCGGCCGGGTCAGCAGGGGGCTCCCGCTCAGGCCCAGCACCCAACCGCGGAGGCAAACTCCTGTCCTCCCTCACCCGCCCCGGTAGCTTCTCCAGGGCCACTACCGGAGGCCGGGGGCCAGTTTCCACACTCTTAGGCGGACCCTGACTGCGGCGTGCCCTCGGAACCTTCTGAGGCTGCCGCTGAGGAAGAGGGGCTGCCTCCGCCGCTAACCGTACCGAACGCCGCAAAGGAGGCCCTGCCTCCACTGACAAGCCCTCATCCGCCTCAGCCACATCAGTAGCCAGGAAGACGAAACGATTGACGTCCAACACGGGCTCTAACTCCAACAATGGGGAGGTCTCCCGTTTCCTCCTCTTGGACTTGCCACCCTTGGAAGAGACAGTAGTCCATTCCTCAGGCGGCACCCCCCGCAACCCCTTATCCTGTTGTGCAACAACCTCCACCACATCAACCCTCTCCTCCTTCCTACCCAAATCCCCTCCCCCTGGTGGCTCCCTCGGCTCGATGAACTCCTCTGCACTAGGGCCCCCAGTCTCCTCCTGAGGGAGAGGGGCCTCTACAACCTCCTCCCGCACAGGAGCCTGGGGCGGAGTGACGGCAACCCCCCCCGGTCCATTGTGTGACGCGGAGGGGCAGCGGGCAAAGGGGTGGCCCAACTCCCCGCAAAGGTTACACCGAATTAGCAGACACCCGGCCGAAGCGTGACCCCGTCCACCACAACGGGTGCAGACCTGCTCAGGACAGTTCATGCTCAAATGGCGGAATGAGCCACAGCGGTGACACTCGCGAGGTTGCCCGGGGTAATAGCACAAGATGCGATCCCGACCGAGGAAACCGGCCGAGGGCACGTGCTGCACCACGTTTCCCACCTCACGCAAACGGATCCTGCCCTTCCACGACCCGTCCCACACCCCTAGGGGCCCAGCGCCCTTAACCAGGGGTGCGAGAAGCACCGCATGGCGTGACAACCAAAACTGGATGTCCTGCCCTGGGAGCGACTCATTCCTGGAGAGGATGGTCACAGGTACCGTCCCCTGGCGAGAGATAGGCACAACACGAAAGTCAGCCCACCCTCCCTGCCCCCTCTGCTGCTGGTATCGGTCCCAGAAAATCTCCAGCCCCCGTCGCAACATGAAACTAACATCATATTCAATGGTGTTGTTCATGTGGATAAAGGCATAGAGATCTCCCGGGAGAAACCCCAGCCCAAGGACCATCCTCAAGACCTGTTCCCTGGCTGGAGGGGACCCCTCCCCAGCCCATCGGATCTGCGCCACGTTGCGCCGTCGGACCTCACCCCCTACTCCCCTTTGAAACCCTCCCCCTCCCCCTCCTCCCTCCCCTCCTACGGGACCATTCCCCTGCATACCTCCCCTCCCCCCACCCTCACCCGACGTCCCTGGAGTGGTGCCCGACCCCTTCAGAGCCTCTGCAAAGGTACGGAGGGGGGGAGCCGACCCCCCAGCCTCCAGCTCCTGCCCGTCTTGCTGTTTTCCTCCTCCTTCCCCCTGCAGGGGAACCTCTTGCCGAACCACAGGAGTCGTGACCTCCTCCCTTGGAGCAACCTGAGGACTGGGCAGGGTCAGCTCCGCGAAAACAGAGTCCGGGATGCTCTCCCTTCCGGATCCCTGGGTGCCACCGAGAACCCCTGGATCATCCCCCGTCGCCACCACCGGATGTTGAAAGGCAGCAAAGGCCCCAGGAGGGCCCGTCGGGGTCTCCAAAGCCAACTTTAAAGCGGCACGAACTTGGTTCTCGGTAATACCCAGGGAACCGGAAAGCCCCTTCAAACCTCCATCCCGCTCCTCCGACCCAGCACAAGGCTCCTGGGTTTCGGCCACCACTACCAGGGACGAACCCCGCTCCCCTCCATCCCCGGGATCCGGGGCGACCACCTCCATCCCAACCACATTACCAGTCATCCGCTCCCCCTTCTCCTCCACCAATGCTTCCCCTAGCCCACCTACCACCATCCCCGATAGAGCCACCGACGACAAAGCAGGACCCGCCCGAGACAACAGGGCAGATCCCTTACCCAAAACTTTATCCCCCACCCCTCCACCCCCCTGCCCCATGTCCCCCTCAGGTCCTACCTGGTCGTCGGTGCCAGCCGTGGCACAGGGATCCAAAGATGTCCGGCCGGCAGCCAGGGCTCCAGCAGGGAGGGAGGACACCCCCCTGCGAGCCAGGCCTCCCCTGGTCACCGCAACAGGCAGCTGCGCATCCTTCTCCGCTGCCTCAGACCGCAAGGACAGCTGACCCAGCTTCCCCCAACCCCCCCCCGGGGCTGCCGAAAAAGAATAGCAGCCCTTACCCTGCTCCTTCCTCCCTCCGGAGCCCCCCCGACGCCGGACAGCCACCCCAGAAGGCTGGGACCGGTCCCCCTCCATCCCCTGAAGATTCCTGAGGGAAGAAGCAACAGGACCTCCAGGCAGCTCCCTGAGAGCTACAGGCTGTAAAACTTCCCCCTCAGAGAAACCGGCAGACATCCAAGGGTTAAGTGCAGCAGCTACTACTCCCCGACGTTCATCAGACCCATCCTGTGGCTGATTTGGTGCTGCAGAACTTCCTTGCCCAAAGGAGCCACAGGGAGGACGCAGTTCTTTGCCGGATCGTCTCTGGTGTTCTTCCGGGAGAGCAAGATGTAGAATACCCCTGTCAGCACACTTCCGGGGAGACCCAGAAGTGACATCATCGGCATTGCGGCGGCCATCTTTCCTCTGAAGACTGGATGGGGGTACTCCTACAAACAGCTCCGGTGTCTCGGTATCCTGTGCAGGGGGACGGCAAACAGCATCGGGGAATCCCCGGCGGCCATCTTTGCTGCATCCCGCATCCCACGAAACCGTCGGGGACAGCAAGGGACGATCGGGAAATGCCTGCTCCACCTCCTGCAGGGAACTCCGGTCAGCTGTAGGGACGGCGTCATTGAAGCTCCGGCGGCCATTTTGGAATCCTCGGTGACCGGAGACTGGCTCAGGAAACGCCGACGATTCCCCAGACAACAATTGCTCAGCTCTCCTGTCAGCTTCCCTCTCTGCTACTTGATGCCCTGGTGTTGCAGCCATCTTCAAGCCCCGCGGATCTCTGTAGGTCATTTTCCGTACCGTGTTCCCCACCTCCCCGGGGGCTTCAGGTTGCAAGGGAGTCACTGGTGTGAAGCGAGCCAGCCCAGCAGTCATGGCAGCCTCCTCTTTCCCAGCGACAGCCGACAGGTAAGGCATTCTAGACTCTGTCATGTGTAACAAGGATGATCTACGTTCTGTAACTGCACCCGGGAGGGATAAGGGGGAAAAGTAGCCACCTTGTACAGCCACCTGTCGTCTCACCCCCGGGGGCCCCCCCCGGACCGTACCTATACTGCGATCCCATTTGTCATAATTTCCATAAATCTCTGTGAGGGACCCACAACCGTATTGCTTCAGATAAGCAATATCCTGGTTTGTACCCTTCAAGGCCCGCTTCACCCTCCTCCGATAGTTATTATAGGCCACCCATTCCTCACCTGGAATGGTGGCCTTCAGGCTCTCCAGGTGGGAGAGCTGGGCTTGCAGCCGGGCCGCCTCCTCCTGGAGACCCTGAAGCCGCCTTACTGCCGCCACGATCTCGTCTGGGGCCTGGGCTGGTTGCTGGAAGGACGGCAGGCCCGACCCTCCCTCCTCATCCTCACTGGAGGAGGTAGAGGCCTCCTCCAGGACCCAAGGAGAAGGGGGGAACCTGCCTCCCCCAGCCCTATTCTGCATGGTCTGCCAGGGTCTCCCTAGGGCCTCTCCCTGCTGCCACCCAGCCTCCACACCCTGCCTGGGGAGGAGACAGGAGCCTCCTTCCTGGGGAAGCGGGCCCAAACCTCCAGACCTGTGGGTCCCTCCTGTCTGGTCAGGCACAGTCCTACCTGGGGGTTCCCCCACCCGGGGCGCCAGCTGTTCCCTGGTCCCTCCATCCAGGTCCGAAGAAGGAGGAGACCCACCAGGCTTGGCAGGCCTCTGGGCCTGGGCCTCTCCCGCCGGAGGCGGCCCAGGTCCCGACATCCAGGCAGGAGCAGAGAAGACAGGAACCTTTCCCTAGCAGGAGCTCTGCTCAACTGAGCCACTCCCTGCTGTAACCAAACAGGAAGTGGGTGGAGCTGCCACTCGTGGGGCTGCAGAATCCTGCTCAACCTGTCGGCCAGGTAGTTTTCCTGGCCAGGTAGATACACAGCCTTGAGGAGCATGTTGTGCCTGAGAGCAAACAAGCAAAGGTCCTGTGCTTCCTGACAAAGGAGCCTGGACCCAGTTCCACCCTGCTTGTTCACATAAAACATGGCTACCTGGTTGTTTGTTTGAACTAGGCCAGACTGATGAGCCAGGGTTGGAGAGAAAGTCTTGAGGGCTAACCGAATAGCCCTGAGTTCCAGTAGATTGATTTGCTGTGCGGCCTCCCAGGGGGACCACAGGCCCTGGGTGCACTTGCCTAGACAATGAGCCCTCCAGCCCTGCAGGGAGGCATCCGTGGTCAACACCACTGTGAACCCAGGAATCTGAAAAGGCACCCCTTGCAGTAGATTGGGTGGGTGCAGCCACCAGCGGAGGAAGTTCAGAAATTGTCTGGACACCCTTATCCTGTCTCTGAGGCTGCCTGTGGCCTGTGACCACTGAGTCTGAAGGCACCACTGTGCAGGTCTCATATAGAGCCTGGCATTGGGGGTCACATGTAATGTTGAAGCCATGTGGCCAAGAAGCTTCAGGCAGAGTCTGGCGGAGACCAGTGACCTGCTGAGAAACTGGATTGCTAAGTTTATCAGTCTTTGGGGTCTGTCTTCTGGCAAGAACGCCTTTGCCAACAGAGAGTCCAACCTTGCTCCTATGAACTCCAAGTTCTGGGAGAGGAGCAAAGTGGACTTTGCGAAGTTTATTACAAACCCCAGGTTTTGAAGAAGAGCAATAGTTCGGAGGGTGGCTTGTCTGGCCTCCTGGCACGTCTGACCCCTGAGGAGCCAGTCGTCCAGATAGGGGAAGACAAAGATTCCCTGATTTCTCAGGTAGGCCGTCACCACCGCCAGGCATTTGGTAAAGATCCTGGGTACGGAGGTGAGGCCAAAAGGCAGTACTCTGTACTGATAATGGTTTCCTCCCACAATGAACCTGAGGTACTTTCTGTGGTCTGGATGAATGAGGATGTGAGTGTACGCATCCTTTAGATCTAAGGAGCATAGCCAATCTCCCTGCTGGAGGTAGGGCAGAAGTGTTCCAAGAGTAAGCATCTTGAACTTTTCCTTCTCTAGAAATTTGTTGAGATTTCTGAGGTCTAGAATAGGCCGAAGGCCACCGGTTCTTTTGGGTACAAGGAAATACCTGGAGAAGAACCCTTGGCCCTGTAGGTGGGGAGGCATAGGCTCCACTGCCCTGTCCACCAACAGACCTTGGAGCTCCTGAAGGAGAAGATCTGTGTGCAGGGGAGGCCTTGGAGGCTCTCCTGGAAAGTATGGAGGAGGGAGCTGTTGGAAGTGTAGCAGATAGCCCTTGTGGACTATGCTTAGCACCCAACTGTCTCCAATGATGAGTGGCCACTTGTGGGCAAACAGGGTGAGGCGACCTCCTGTGCAGGGTTGGGAGAGCAGGGATGGAGAGGCTATGCCTAAGGAGTCAAAACCCCCCACCCTGCTGAGTGGGAGCAGGGGCCGGAGGCTTGGGGGTCCTCTGCCTACGGGGCCCATTACCCTGCCCCTTGGCCTGCTGACCCTGTTGGGGAGCCTGGGAGGCCTGGTACTGTGGGTACTGTTTGTAGGCAGTGCCCTTCCTCGGGTAAAAGGGCTTTTTACCTGAGCCCTTCTTTTTGTGAGAAAGGGCAGAAGTCTTTCTACATAGCCTTGTCCTCGTGAGGTGCTCGGTTTCGAGCTGTGCGGCCTTCTCGGTCATGGATTTGCCGAAAAGGTTCTCACCTCGGCAAGGGACATCGACCAACTTGTCCTGAACCCATGGCTCGAGGTCCGATGACTGCAACCATGCCTGGCATCGAGCTGCGATGCCGGCGGCCACAACACGGGCCGAAGCCATCGTAGGCAGTGCGGGACATAAACTTGGAGCATTCCCGTATCCCCGAGGACAAGGACTTGAATCTCTGCAAGGGTTCCCCGGAGAGACCAGCAGAGAACCCGGCCAGCTTCTTGGCCAGGTCCCACAAGTACATGCCCATGTACAGCTGGTAAGACTGGACACGGCAAGCAAGCATCGAGCCCTGGAAGCATTTTCTACCAAAACCATCCAGGTTCCGGGCCTCCCTGCCAGGGGGCACCGCGGAGTGCATCTTCTGACTTTTCAGTCGATGCATGGTCGATTCCACCACCATGGAATGGTGTGGTAGCTGCGCTTTCTGGAAGCCAGGGCTCTTTCGGAGTCGATAGATGGAATCAACCCGCTTGCTTAGAACCGGCGCCGAGGCCGGTGCCTCCCACATCTGGAAGAGGAGCCGCTCCAACATCGGAGGAACCGGAACAGTAAAGGCCTCCTTCGGAGGAGAGTCGTACTGTAGGGCCTCGAGCTCTTCGGCTCGAGGCTCCTCCTCGGGATCCGCAGGGATAGCCAACACAGTGGCCATATCCTGGACGAACTCCGAGAACCGGGTATCCTCCGGAGGGGATCTACTCCGGGGATCAGACTGCGGTGTATCCGACGGGACGCACCGAGTCCGGAAGGTGTCAGGGGACTCCTCGTCCTCCGTCTCCCAGGTGGACTCGTCCGATGAGGAATTGGGGTCTGACCACGCGGGGCCTGTGAGCACCCGCCCCGACACCGAAGGCACCGGCGTCGACGCCCTCGGTCCCGAACGGGAGGTCGAGGGAGACCGCGACCGAGGTCGACCTCGAGCCTTCATGGTCTCGAGTATCGGCTCAGTCTCCGGGGTCGACTTCGATGTCGACGTCCCGGTGGTCGGGTCAGATGCGCCAGACAAGGCTGGCCATCAGCGCCCGCTGCTGTTCCATGAAGGCAGACAATCTGCACTCCAAGGCTGTCAGCCTGAGTCCAAGCTCAGGAGACAGCAGTTACTGACTCGGGCGCCGGGCCCGACGTCGGCTCTCTGGGAGGAGAGTCCACGAGGACTACAGGGCTTACGTGTCCAGCAGACTCCGGCTACACACGAGGTAATTTTGGCGGCTTCTCCTGTTCCATGGGCCCGGGGCAGTGGTCGGGGGTCTGAGACCTAGCTCTCGAGGAGCCAGGGACCTCCTCCGATGGCGCCCTCACGAGCCACTTCTTCCTCTTCCGTTCCAGGTCGGGGGACCCCCTGTCCGAGGAGCCCCGACGGTGCTCGGGATCCGATTCCCGAGATGTCGAGGTCTCAGATGAGGTTCGGGCCCAGCCGGAGGCCGAGTCGGAGAAAAGCCTTTCCTTTTGGTGCTGACAACTTCGAAGCGCCTTGGAAGACATCTTCCCACATGGTCCACAGATCTTAGGATCATGGTCAGGACCTAGGCACCGAAGGCAGCAGTCGTGTGTGTCGGTGAGAGACATCAGCTTCTTACACCGATCACACTTTTTGAAATCACTGGAAGCTATCGGGGAAAAAAGAGTCCCCGCGAGGTAAAAGGACCGGCTTTCCAGGGGAAAAAAAAAAAAGGGCGCGAACGCCAGTCACTAAGGGCAAAAACGGGAAAAAAAAAGATCAGGCTCGATACCGGTGTACCGAACCCGGCGGGAGGGGAACCGGCGTCGAACCGGAGAAAAAATAGCGAAGGAATTGGGAAAAAATCCAACTACTTTGGGAAGTTCTGGTAGCTCCACTATCTGACCTTTTCAATGCTTCTTTAGAGTCAAGAGTGGTACCAAAGGTCTGGAAAAGAGTGCATTTGATCACTCTATACAAAAGCTGGAGTAAGGATGAAGTTGGGAATTACTGGTTGCTTAGTCTGAATTCAGTGATGAGTAAATTAATGGAAACAGGATAGTGAGGTTTCTCGAATCCAATGGATTACAGGATCTGAAGCAGCATGGTTTTACTAGAGGCAGGTCTTGTCAGACAAACCTGATTAATTTCTTTGACTGGGTGACCAAAGAGTTGGACAGAGGGAGAGTGCTATATGTGGTGTATTTAGATTTCAGTAAAGCCTTTGACACTGTTCCACACAGGATACTGATAAATTGAACACCCTAGGGATGGACCCTACAGTAACCGTCTGGGTTAGAAACTGGTTGAGTGGGAGGCAACAAAGGGTACAGTTTAATAGAGCCCACTCTAAGGAGAAGGCTGCTACCAGTGGTGTGCCATAGGGATCTGTTCTTGGCCCTATTTTTTTTTTTTTTTACATTTATGTAAGTGATAATGTGGAAGGGCTATCGGGTAAGGTTTGCCTTTTTGTGGCTGATACCAAAATCTACAATAGAAACCCAGGAAGATATAACTTATATGAGGAGGGCTCTTTATCTTTATTACTCAATTTGATTGATTGCTCAGGCAATAGCATCAGAGCGGTTTACATAGTTACAGTACTGAAATGTGGAAAAGAAAAAGGAAGGGACGCCATTAAATGACAGGACAGTAAGAGAGAGGGAGCAGGCAAGAGATCAGGAGGGAAGAAAAGAAGCAGGGAGTGGTAACAGGGGGGGAAGGGGGAGGGGCAGGCAAAATATGGTTGAGAATTTGGCAGCTAAGATTTAATACTAAAAAATGCAGAGTCATGCATTTGGGCCGTAAAAATCCAAGGGAGTGGTATAGTATGGGGGGCAAAGTACTTCTGTCTATGAAGGAAGAGCAGGACCTGGAGGTAATTGTTTCTGATGATCTTAAAGTGGCTGAACAGGTAGAAAGGGCGATGTCAAAAGCCAGAAGGATGCCTGGGTGCATAGGGGGAGAAATGGCCAGCAAGAAGAAGGAGGTGATAGTGTCTCAGTGCAAGTCTTTGGAGAGATCTCATTTGGAGTATTGCGTGCAATTCTGGAGACCGCACCTTCAAAAGGATATCAACAGGATGAAGTTGGTGTAGAGGGTGGCTACTAAAATGTCAGTGGTCTTCGTTAAAAGGCATATGAGGACAGACTTAAAGATCTCAATATGTATACTTCGGAAGAAAGACAGGAGAGAGGAAATAGGATAGAGACATTTAAATACCTCCATGGCATAAATGCACAGGAGAAGAGCCTTCTTCAATGGAAAGAAAGCTCTGCAAAGGGGGGAGGGGGGCCATAGGATGAGGTGAAAGGGGATAGTATTTGGAAATATTTATTTACAGAAAGAGTGGTAGGTGCATGGAATAGCCTTCCAGTGGAGTTGGTAGAGACAAGGATTATCTGAATTCAAGAAGGCCTGGGGCAAACACAGAGGATCTCTAAGGGAAATATAGAGACTGTAGAGCTTAGTAGTTGGCATGGATAGACAAACTGAATAGGTTATATGGTCTTTATCTGTCATTATTTTCCTATGTTTCTACTATTGTTGGAGTATGCAACAATTCATCCCATCATTGGATCCAAACTTGCACTCGTTTACTTTGTTCCTTGCAGAGGTTTTAGCAATTGATTTTACAGCGATTAAGCCAGAAGTCAGGGGTTATAAGAATCTTCTTGTTTACTGAGTGTACTGTTGAAGTGTCCATCCAAGACTAGACTGCGAGAACCACCGTTAAAGTGATCTTCAGCTATTGCATTGTTATTGGGAGTTCCATGATGAATCCACTGGAACCAGAGCTGAAATTCTTTCAGCTAGTGCAAGAATTGTTCACATGTATGGTGGAAAGAAAAGGCAAGCAACTCTGCATTACCCTCAGAAGATTGCTTAGTGTGAGCAGTTCAACCATAGACATCATCATGTATTTCTGTGTCTTCCTCCAGAGAAGAAGTAGCTGTGGGTAGTCTTATCCCATCCTGTCCCCAGCGTTTGCTGAAATTGCCACAAACTAATCTCTTAGTGCTTCCTTTCTCCTATAAATATAGATTGGATTGGACGTGGAGTGCTGCTTTCTGCTGTCTTGCTCCCATTCTGGGGAACTCTCTTCCCACAGAGGTTCGGTTACAGAACTCCTTCAATAGATTCAACAAAAGTGTCAAATATGGTCGTACCAATCTATATGCTCAAGATTATTCATAATCAGAAAATTTATTAGGACTTTTAGCCCCTGTTCACACATTTTATCCTCTTTCCCTCAACTTTATGTGTGCAGTTATATTACTATGTCAAACAGAAAAGAATGTTGTTAGATGTAACTCTCTTCATTGAAGTTCTTAATGTAGTCTATTCTATTTTGTCTTTAATTTTTATTTTATTGTTGAGAAGTTTTCAATTTATGAACAATACTGATGCCAAATATTTGTTCAAATGGCAGTATATCAAATAATGAATGAATAAATAAATAAATAAATCTGCTCTAGATGATTAAGGCCTTCAAGAGTCAGATCCACCCACCACTGGGTACACACCATTCTTTATGATGTTTGGCAGAGACAACGTAGTTACTCACCTGTAACAGGTGTTCTCCAGGAGCAGCAGGAATCAGTCCTCACATATGGGTGACGTTGGCGCCGACGGAGCCCTCGTGTGGAGCATTTCCCCAGCTTTCAAAGAAAGTCTTTGGACTGCAGCGTGCATGCGCGGTCCCCTTCCCCCCCCAAGGGTGCCATCTTGCTCAGTCTGATGGCATAGCTAAAAGACAGCAAAAATCAAAATGAAGGATAGGACTGCAACTCCAGGGGAGGAGGGAGGGTCGTGAGGACTGATTTCTGCTGCTCCTGGAGAACACCTGTTACAGGTGACTAACTATGCTTTCTCCAGGACCAAGCAAGAAGTCAGTCCTCACATATGGGACTCCCCAACTCTAGGTTACCGTGAACCCAGAGCTGAAAAAATGGCTCCCTCTCAAGAGCCTCAGTATCCGTGATAAAAATTTTCTCTGAAAACGCACCCCGTACGGTAGCCCAACACAAAGGGCTGGAGGGTAGGAGTTGCCTAAACCTCAAAGAGATTATGGAGTACCGCCTGGCCGAAAACACTGTCCCGCCAGGACTCTCTCTCCAGGCAGTAATGGGCTGCAAAAGTCTGGCTTAAAGACCAAGTTGTGGCCCGGCAGATGTCTGCAAACGGAACAGAGCGGAGATGAGCTACTGACGCGGCTTTCGCCCGACACGGTGGGCTGTGACCCGACCCTGCAAGGGGAGGTCGGCTGCCCTATACACCCAGGCGATGCAATCTGCTACCCAAGTGGACAACGTACGCTTGGAGACAGGTAACCCCATCCTATTAGAGTCAAATGAGACGAAGAGCTGAGTAGCCCTTTGATGCCCCCGTGTACGTTCTATGTAAAAGGACAACACCCTTTTACAGTGGAGGGTATGCAAGACTGTTTCAGCCCAGCTGGTATGCGGCCTGGAAAAAAAGGTCGGAAAAACCACCTCCTGACTGAGTTGGAAAGAGGAGACCACTTTTGGGAAGAACTTGGGATGGGTCCGTAGGATCACCCTGTTCCTATAGAACCGCGTGTACGGTCTATCAGAAACCAGAGCTTGTAGTTCACTCACACATCTGGCCAAGGTAAGAGCTACCAGGAGGAGCGCTTTCCAAGAGAGGAAGCACAAATGGCAAGTAGCCATCGGCTCAAATGGTGGGCGAGTAAATTGCTGCAAGACCACGTTCAAATCCAACTCAGTTGCCGGTGGACAAACCGGAGGCTTGAGTAGAAGCAGACCTCTGAGAAATCTGGACACCAAGGGGTGAACCAACAGGGACTGTCCTTCCACCGGTGAGTGGTGCGCTGACAAAGCACTGAGGTGGACCCGAATAGAGTTAGACTTAAGGCCTAGGTCTGAAAGGTGAAGTAGATACTGCAGTACTACTGGCACAAGGCAAGAGAAAGGATCTTCATTGCGCTGAGAACACCATACCGTAAACCTAAGCCATTTGAGGGCATAGGACTTTCTGGTGGACTGCCAACTAGAGGCCAAGACCACCTCCTCAACCTCCTTAGGTAGAAGTAAGGGAGCTAGCACTATCCTTTCAGCAGCCATCAGATTGAGGGACCTGAGATTGGGGTGCAGAAGGGAACCCTGCTCTTGAGACAGGAGATCGTGTTGCAGCCCCAGAGGGACCGGAGCTTCCACCGCCAGCTGCAGAAGAAGTGGAAACCACGGCTGTCTCGGCCATCTGGAGGCTAACAGAATCACTGAGGCCTTGTCCCGGAGGATCTTGAACAGAGTTCGGGCCACCAGGGGCGTGGGAGGAAACACATACAGGAGGCCTGTAGACCAAGATATCAGAAAAGCATCTGCTGCCATCCTCAGGGGATGCGGCTGTCTGGAGAAAAACCTGGGCAGCTGACGGTTTAGTGGACTTGCAAAGAGATCGATGGATGGAAGTCCGCAGCGGAGGAAGATCGGCTGGACCACCAATGGATTCAACTGCCATTCGTGAGGCTGGAGAATCCTGCTTAGCTTCTCTGCTAGGAAGTTTTCCTGACCAGGCAGATAAACTGCTTTGAGAAACATGTCTTGTCTGACCGCAAAGGAGCATAGGGTCAGTGCCTCCTGACAAAGGGGCCTGGACCCTGTGCCCCTTGTTTGTTCACGTAGAACATTTATTTATTTATTTATTTATATTTCTTATATACCACGCTCTTTTAATCAGTGCGGTTTACATACGAACAAATTTAAACACAATGAACACAGTCAGCATTGGTTTTTTTTTTTTTTTTAAAATAATTTGTTTATTTTCAAAATATGCAATACAAAGCTGATGAACATCAACCAATATAACATAACTTTTTCCACGTATAACAACAACATCACTACATACTTCCCCCCCAGACCACCCTTCCCACTATCTGGTGCACTGGTCCTCCTATCTCTTAGACCTATCCCCCCCACCCCCCCCCCCATCCCTCCCTCCACTCCTCGTACCGCCCCCAAACCGCCCTAAAGGCCTTCACTGTGTGTCTCTGGTGTGCTGTTATGGCACTCATACTCCACAAATGATCAATACGCTGCAAAACCATACCCAAGGTCGGGGCTTGCTCGCTCCGCCAGCGGGCCATAATTGCCCCTCTCCCCGCCCCTATACAACTTACCACCAACATCAGGGGCTCTCGCTCCCCCATCTCCGGCATTTCATTTAATAACACCATTGAGGCCGTGAGGAGTACCTCCCGTCCCAGCAGTGTCTGGAGCCAGTCCCCCAAACCCCTCCACATCAATTGCACCTTTTCACAACCCCAAACTATATGTAATAAATCCCCCCACCCCCCACAACCCCTCCAGCACTCCCCACTTTCCTGTGTACAGAATGCTTTCAACTTCCCAGGGGTCCAATACATTTGATGTCTCATCTTTAAACTGTTTTCTAGATAGGTGGGGCCCGGGGCCAGGCGCCTAGACCAGCGGTATATATGATCCCAACGCTCCTCCCCCCAATCTCTCCCCAACTGTTTCTCCCATGCCAATTCCCCTTTACTCCTCCCTTCCTGCCCTCTACCCCCACCCTGTGTCCGTAATTCCCCATACAAAAGAGTAATAAGCCCTCTCCTCCCTCCCTCCCCCCTCAAGGCCACTTCAAAGGGAGTAGCTACCTTTCGCATTTCAGGCAATACCCCTTTCCTCCGGATATAAGACACTATCTGCATATACGCAAAATAGTGCCGTTCCTTCACCCCATACAATTCCTGCAATTCAACAAACGGCCGCACTTCCCCACCATCAGTCAGCAACTGCCCCAGGGTATGGAGGCCAAGGTCCCCCCATTCCTTAAACACCCCCCCCTCCATCCCCGGGCTGAAATCCTGCATCCCCCGCATAAAGGTACCCCTTGTATAACGCTTCCCCCGCAACAATATTCCCTTCGTCCTCCCCCACAACAACTGCGTGTAATCTCGAAAGGGGTTTCCCCCCCCCTCCACCCTCCCTTCTCCCCCCTGGATCCCAAAGCCACATCTGCAGGGTCGAATTCTCCCCTCTCAGTTGCTCCAACTCCACCCAAATTGGTGTCTCCTCACCCTCTTGCCAGCTCGCCACAGCCTTCAATTGCGCCGCAAGGTAGTACTTCTCCAACCACGGTACTCCCAAACCCCCCTCTCTCTGCTCCCGGTACATAGTGCATTTTGATACCCGGGACTTCCCCCCAGCACATACAAAGTCAAAGATCAGGCGCTGAGCCTTGCGTAGATAACTAGGCGGTATCCTACCGGGGATAGAACTAAACAGAAACAAAAACCGAGGAAGAACATTCATTTTGATAACCGCGATACGCCCAAGCCAAGTTAAATAAACATGCCGCCATCTAGCCATATCTGCCTGGACCGCTTGCATAAGGATGCCAAAATTCCGCTCCCATAACCACTGCCATTCCTTACCCATTTGTATGCCCAAATATCGGTACTCCCCCCCCCACCCTCCGAAACGGGAAGCTACTGCGAAGACTAGACTCCAACCACTCCCCGAGGTTAAACCCCAAAATCTCGGTCTTACTACCATTAATTTTGTAACCAGACACCCTACTATATTGTTCAATTTCCTGCAGTAGGATCAGCATCGAAATGAGGGGTTCTCTGAGGGTGTAAATAACATCATCTGCAAATAACGCTATTTTTGACTCCCAGTTATTCATAACCACCCCCTTAACATCCACCGCCCTACGCACCCGATCCGCCAACGGCTCAATAGCAAGAGCGAATAATAAGGGCGACAACGGGCACCCCTGCCTCGTTCCCCTCCCCAAGCTGAAGACCTCCGAATAACTCCCATTCACTCTCACTCGGGCCCTAGGGGCCGTATAAAACGCTCGTATCCACTTAATAAAATTTTCCCCCAACCCAACTTTTTCCAAAACCATCAGCAAGAATTCCCATTCCACCCTATCAAACGCCTTCTCAGCGTCAATAGAAATGAACACTGCCTTCTGCCCCGTTCGTTGAACCTCCCAAGTCAAATTACAGAGTCTGCGAATATTATCCCCCCCCTGTCGACCTGCTACAAACCCGGTCTGATCAACATGCACTAGGGACGGTAGGACCTTCTGCAAGCGCGTGGCCAGTATCTTTGCCAATTTATTTATTTATTTTTTATTTATTTAACAATCACTTATATACCGCATCTTCAATACATCAGTTGCGGTTCACAATAAACAACAATCAACAAAGCAGAGTTTGTTTTACATATAACATCATATAACCAAAAGACAATAAAACTTGAAAACAATTGTTAAAGTTAACTAGCACAGAACAGTGCAAAACTATATACATTATATACAGATATACATTGTTTAGGGCTTAAGCATATTGCAAAGTACCGTTACTGCTATGAGAATTTTCATAGGTCATGGGATATCTCATAAGAAAACAGGTTAGCCTTTATCTAGGTCTATTGAGGGATGATCTGTATTATTGTAATGTTTAGTGAATAGATGCGTTTTCAATTTTTTACGAAATTCAATGATATTGGTTAATGTTCTTAGTTCATCTGGGAGAGAGTTCCAAATTGTTGGCGCTGCATGTGAAAAAGCTCTATTGTTTGTTAGTTTATTTGCTTTTATGAAGTCTTTAGGAGTTTTTAGTTTATTTAATTGGTTTTTCTTTGAGTAGATTTTGATTGTTCTTTACTTATTAGATTGCTTAGTGTGACTGGGGCCATGTCATTTAGAATTTTAAATGAGGTTATTAATATTTTGTATACTATTCTGCTTTGTATTGGCAGCCAGTGAAGGGATGCTAGAATTGGTGTTATGTGTTGATGTGCGTGTACTTTCATTATTATTCTAGCTGCTGCATTCTGTGAAAGTTGAATTCTTTTAATGTTTTGTTTTGTAGTACCTAATAAAATTAAATTAGCAAAATCAAAGTGAGGGGTTATGGTAGCTTGAATTATATTGATAAAATCTTGTATATACAAGAGGTCTTAGTTGTTTAAGGATTTTAAGTTTGAAATAAATTTTCTTTGTAGTATTTCTAATATGGGTGTCCATTGTGAGATGTCTATCTAGAATAACTCCCAAATATCTTACTTCATTTTTTATTTTAATTTCTTGGTTTTGTAGCGTTATGTGTGTTGGGGGAGTGTAAGATTGATTTTTAGTAACTATTAGCACTTCAGTTTTTGAGTGGTTTATTTGTAGATTATGGGCATTTAGCCAGGATGTGATCTCATCGAAGCAATCTGACAGGAGTTTCGTTGGTAAGTTAGGGATCGTGAACGGGATGTACATCATGATATCATCTGCATATAGATGATAGAGTACACCAAATTTTTTGAAGATATTACAAACTGGTTTTATGTATATATTAAATAGTAAGGCTGATAGCGCTGATCCTTGTGGTAATCCTGTTTCAAGTTTGTATGAAGCCGAGGTTTGGTTGCCTATTCTTACATTTTGGGTTCTGTTATTTAGATAGGAGGTGAACCATTTATGAACTGTGGCATTTATACCTAATTGACTCAGGTTGTTAAGCATTATTGCATGGTGAACACTGTCAAAAGCGGCCGAGATATCAATAAATAATAGGATAAATGCCTGCTTGTGGTTGTCAATTCCTCTTAATAGGGCATCCATTAAAACTGTAAGAAGTGTTTCTACTCCATGTTTGGGCCGAAATCCATATTGTTGATCATCAAGAGGGTAGGATGAATCTAGATATTCCTGTGTCTGTAATTGTACCGTTTTTTCTATTACTTTTGCAAGGAACGGTATACTAGAGATGGGTCTGTATGATTTTGGGGAGGTTTTATCGAGTGTGCCGTTCTTAAGAATTGGTCTGATTTGAACATGTTTAAGTGTGGGTGGGAGGTAACCTTGGAGTAGAGAGAGATTAACAATGGGGAGTAAGAAGGATAGAAGGATTGGAAGTGTGTTTTTTTATCCAGATTACTGGACAAGGATCAAGGTAAGAGGTAGTGGTGTTAAGGTTGAGAATGATATTTTTTAGTGTTGTTTTGGACATAAGTTGAAATTCAGACCATTCATCCAGGAGATGAGGAGGAATATGAATAGCGTCAAGAGTCATAACTGGTAGTTTTGTTTTGTTTTGGTAGTAATTAGCTAAGGTTTGTGCTGATATGTCAGTAATTTCCTTGCTGGATGTTTGAGAGTTATTAGTCAGATTACTAACAATGGAGAATAGTTCTCTTGGTCTATTAAATGAGTTTGAAAGGATTGTTGCATAGTGATTTTTCTTTGAACAGTCTAGGGTTTCCTTGTATTTTGTTAGATGGTTATAGTATAAGTCTTTGTGGATAGTGGATTTAGTTTTGCGCCATTTATGCTCTAGTTTTCTTAGTTCTCTTTTCATTTGTTTTAATGTACTATTGAACCATGGAGTAAAGTTAGTTTTGAGTAAGTTAGTTTTTTATTGATTTGATTAATCTTGGCTGCATTGTTTATGGTGGTATGCCAATTCTTGACCGCTT
The DNA here is from genome assembly GCA_033557465.1 of Ichthyophis bannanicus. NCBI lineage: Eukaryota > Metazoa > Chordata > Amphibia > Gymnophiona > Ichthyophiidae > Ichthyophis > Ichthyophis bannanicus. The sequence continues at coordinate 918,806,250 of CM066035.1, read as the reverse complement.
CATCTAAGTCTGTTGGAGATGAAGAGAGGTGAGGTATTGTTGAATCCAGAAATTCAGTTTCATTGAATTTCTTGAATTTTATTGTTTGGTCACTTCTTGTTTGTTTTATGGCACAGTTAGTATAATACATGATGTTTAATTTGATAAGGTGATGATCTGACCAGGGTATTTGGGTACATTCTAAAGAGTTTGAATTGAAAAGTTTGATAACTTGGCATCCACGTTTAGAAGAGAAATTGGCCTATAGGAGCCACAGACCATGGGGTCTTTACCTGGCTTAAGAAGAATAGTAATCCCCGCCTCCGTCATAGTATCAGGAACCGCTCCTGTCTGAAGTATCCCATTGAATACCGCTACTAATAACGACTGTATCCCCTCCCTAAAGACTTTGTAAAATTTTCCCGTCAAACCATCTAAACCTGGTGCTTTGCCCAATTTCAAAGTTTTGATAGCCGCCGCCACCTCCTCCCCATCGATCAAGCGGTCCAATCGTCCTTGCACCCCCGAATCCAGCCGGGGCAACTCACAGCCTGCCAGATATTGCCTACTGTTTTCACAGCCAGCTGTAACTTCCCTGCTATATAACTTTTGATAATACTCTCGAAATGTCTTACGAATCTCATTATTCCCCGTCAGCAACTGCCCCTTCCCGCTCCTTATACTACCGATATTGGACTGGGCCACCCTGGCTCTCAAGCGTCTGGCCAAAAGTTTTCCCGCCTTATTCCCACCCTCAAGCATAGCCTGCTTAAGTATATTCAATTCATGGGCCATCTTGCTTGCTCGTATCTGGCTAAGCTGGCCTCGCAATTTCTGCAACTCACTGAGTGCACTCTCATTCTGATCACACTGATGACTCCCCTCCAATTCCCGTATCGCCCCCAGTAATCGGCTCTCATCCTCCCCCTGCTGCCTACATCTCCGCGAGGCTTCTCCCAATAGGTGGCCGCGTACTACCGCCTTCAAACCATCCCAAACCATACCAAGCCCTACCTCCCCATTCATATTAAAATCCTGATATTCCGTAATAACCCCTACTGTTCGTTCCACCACTGCTGGGTCGTCCAATATGGAATCGTTCAACCTCCAGAACTTCACACCCGTGTCCCTATAACCTAAATTAAACCCAATGCTAACCGGTGCGTGATCTGACCAAGTTATAGATCCCTGTTCCACCGCCACCACCTTACTCATCCAGCCACCGTCCACCCAGATCATATCAATACGGCTATAACTCCCATGAGGCGCGGAGTAGTAGGTGTATTGTTTCCTCCCTGGATTCCTGCAGCGCCACGCATCTACAAGCCCCAGACCCGCTTTCATCTCCAACATTTGCAGGCGCTCCCGACGTCTCGCCGCCCCTATCCCCTGACCATTATCAAGGCAGGGGTTAAGAGTTAAATTAAAATCCCCCCCCCACAATAATCGGTAGATCCTCCAACTTCTCCAAATCAGCCCGCATAGATACGAAAAACTCGCCCTGCCCCTCATTCAGCCCATACACACTAAAGATCCAAACCAGATCCCTTCCCAATTGTACCTTTACTCCCACATACCTCCCCTTCTTATCCCTATGCTCCCCCACCACTTTATCATCTCAGCCCCCACCATAATAGCCACCCCCCCTTCCGCGGTTCTGCCCTCTGCCCCGCCAACACCACCTTTGGATATTTTCGTGTCTCAAGCAGCCTCTCCTGTCCCACCTTCAAATGCGTTTCCTGAACACATATAAAATCCGCCCGAGTCCGTGCCCCCTCCTTCTCCACCAGTCGACGCTTGCACCATGTTCTCAAACCCTTAGCATTAATTGTGACCAGCTGCAAATTTTGCTCCCCTACCACCCCCTGTTCCTTCTTCCCCCTCCACCACCCTCCCCCGCCCCCCCTCCCCCCCACCTCCCACTCCTCCTTCAGACTCCCCATCCCCTCCCCCCAACCCCATCCTCCCTCCACTGGAGGCCTCCCGTAGAGTAGTGCCCATCAGTGCAGATCCACCCAAGCCCCCTCCGGCTACCCCGCCCATCCCTTCCCTCTCCCCCCTCGAGACCCCACCCAATACTTAAATACCTCGCCCTATCCCACCCCCCCATCCGCCTCATTCGCATCCCTCCCAACCCTCCAAACACCCCCCTCCGCATCCCCAGCTATCCCTGTCTTAGAGCTATACTGGGGAGGTTCCCACCCTAATCCTACCCACCTCCCACCTACCGGCCCCTCTACCCCCAAACCTAGAAACCCTCCCCCCCCGGCCCCTTCCACAGTCACCCCCAGATAACGCAACCCCCCCCTCCTTTCCCCCCATCCCCCCATTTCACCCACCTCCCCCTTCTCCATCTTCCATACTCCCACCTCCTCCCCCCCTTCTCCCCATAACCCGGTCCAAAATACAGCAATATAATAGCAGACCAACATCCCCCAATCTCTGCTTTCCCTCCCACCACCCCACACCCCCCTCCCCAGGTCCGCAGATCATATTCACTAGGCAAATCATGAGTCCAAGCATGCCCAACAAGACCCCCTGAAAGTTCACAGTCTCCTTATGTCAAAGCCAGTCATCCCCTACTAGCTTCCTCCTCGTGTAAAAGCTGCATAGGGCTGGGGAGGTTCACCGAAGCCTCTTCCGATCTGTCTCGTTCCATGCGCTCATCTTGCGGCTCTCGCTGCCTCTGCTGCGGATCCTGGAGTCCCGCCTCTCGCAGGGCCTTCTGCGCTTCCTCACAGTTCTTCACCCTCCAGCTGCGCATACCCACCGTGAAGCACAGTCCAAATGGATATAGCCAGCGATATCGCACATTTTCCTGCCGCAGTACTGTTGTGACTGGCTGCATCTCCCGCCGGCGCTGCAGGGTACCAGCTGCCAAGTCCGCATATATCGCCACCTTATATCCTTGCCACACAAACTCTCGGGCTCTTCGCATCAATGTAACGATCTTGTCTTTAACCGCATAATCACGTAGGCAGATAACAAGGTCACATGGCCTATTAGGCCTGCGAGGCCCCAGCGCCCTGTGCGCCCTGTCCAGCACCACCGTAGCATCCTCCGCAGGCTCATTTCCCGCCAGCAATATAGCCTTACAGATAGCTTCAGCCACTCTCCGGCTATCTTCAAATTCCGATTCCTCAGGCACTCCCCTAATTCGCAAATTGTTGCGCCTAGTGCGATTTTCAAGGTCCTCCAGTTTGTACTGGATTTGCTCCTTCCATTGTTCCCACACATTCATAGAGTGCGCTATTTTTCCCTGAGTGTTTTGCACCTTAGCCAGTTGCTGTTCCTGGGCCTCCGTTCGCCTGTTCAGCTCGCTCACTTCTTCCCGCAATTCATTGCAAACTTCACCCACCTCCACTTTCACTGCAGCTAATTCAGATTTCAGCTCCCGAACCAGGCTTTCAGCTCCGCTCGGGACACACCATTCACCACCGTCGTGTCCTTTTCCACCTCCAGTACACGCGGTAACCAAGTTCTCTACAGTGTCTCGGGATGTCCTTGCACCCGCCGCCATCTTGGCTTCCCGCCCTCCAGCGGTCCCGCCACTGTAGGCGAATTCTTTTAAGTCTGCCGCCTTCTTACGGGTCGTCATCCTGCCTGGTCGGGCTACCGCTACTTCCGCCACTCACTTCTGCAAGTAGGGGTGCAATCACCGCCCGTGGGATCTCAGCGTTTCCACAAATAGCAGGGGGTACCCCGGAGCTCTGAACTCAGGCTGCCATCTACACTGGTGATGTCACTTCCTCTCCAGCATTGGTTTTTTACAATGAACAGGGTACAAAAAACTTGGCGGTAAACAGGGTTAACTATATACACATTGCCACCTGATTGTCCATCTGAACTAGGACAGACTGTTGAGAGAGAGCATGGCAGAAGGTTTGCAAAGCTAAACGGATTGCTCGCAGCTCTATAAGGTTGATCTGCTGTGTGGCCTCCAGAGGGGACCACAGGGCTTGCGTGCACATGCCCTGGCAATGTGCACCCCAGCCCTTTAAGGGCGCATCTGTCATCAGCACCCTTGTGTGTGCTGGAGCCTGAAAAGGTATACCCCTGAAAAGGTTTGGCAGATGTAGCCACCACTGTAAGGAGTTTAGAAGTTGTCTGGACACCTTTACTCTGTCTCGGAGGTCGCCGGTGGCTTGTGTCCACTGATCTCTGAGGCACCATTGAGCAGCTCGCATGTGCAGACGGGCATTCGGGGTCACATGCACCGTGGATGCCATGTTTCCCAGGAGCCGCAGGTAGTGCCTGGCGGAAACACGAGAATTGCTTTGGAACTGGTTGGCCAAGTCCATAAGTCTGTGGGCCCTGTCCTCGGGCAAGTAAGCTCGTCCCTGAAGGGTGTCCAACCTGGCCCCTGTAAACTCTAGGTTCTGAGAGGGGAGCAAAGTGGACTTTGCGTAGTTTATGACAAAGCCCAGATGCTGAAGAAGAGAGACAGTGCGAAGAGTGGCTTGTCTGGCCTCCTGGAGAGACCGGCCTCTGATTAGCCAGTCGTCCAGGTACGGGAAGACAGAAATCCCCTGATTTCTGAGAAAAGCTGCCACCACCGCCAGGCATTTATTTTATTTATTTATTTATTTGCATTCTCTTATATACTGCGCTATTCTGCATCAGTGCGGTTTACATTGAACAAACTGAAATTACATTGAACAGGGTATTATAACTTGGAGATAACTATTTTACAGGGAACATGGGCTATGGAGGGTTAAGTGGCTTGCCCAAGACCACAAGGAGCACCTGTGGGACTAGAAAACCCTGGGGGCAGAGGTCAGGCCAAAAGGAAGCACTCTGTACTGAAAGTGGTTTCCTCCCACCACAAATCTGAGATATTGTCTGTGGTCTGGATGAATGAGGATGTGAGTATAAGCATCATTTAGGTCTAAGGAGCATAGCCAGTCTCCCTGCTGGAGGTAGGGCAGCAGTATCCCAAGGGTAAGCATCTTGAACTTTTACCTCTCCAGAAACTTGTTCAGATTTTGCAAGTCTAGGATAGGTCTGAGGCCTCCTGTTCTCTTTGGTACTAGGAAGTACCTGGAGTAGAAGCCTTGCCCTTCCAGGTGGTGTGGCACCGGTTCCACCGCCTGTTCCTTTAAAAGACTTGCCAACTCCTGAAGGAGGAGGTCCCTGTGTAGAGGGAGTCTTGGAGGCCTTCCTGGATAGTAGGAGGGGGGTAGCTGGTGGAAATGGAGCATATAGCCCTTCTGGACAATGCTCAGTACCCAGGTATCCCCTGTGATGGCTGGCCACCTGTAGGCGTACAGGGTCAGCCGACCTCCTGTGTTGAGTGGAGCCACCGGCGGAGGAGAGGCTATGCTGTGGGAGTAAAAAAAAACCCCTCCCTGCTGTGCAAGAGCCGGAGCTGGCGGCTTGGGGGTTTTCTGCCTATGGGGCCCATGCCCCTGCCCCTTGGCCTGCTGGCCCTGTTGGGGAGATGGAGGGGCCTGATACTGAGGGTAGGTTTTGTAGGTAGCAACCTTCCTCTGGAAAAAGGGCTTCTTTCCCGAGCCCTTCTTTTTGTGAGAAGGGGCAGAAGTCTTTCTGGACAGTCTTGTTCTGGTAAGAGTCTTGGTCTCGATTTCTGCAGCCTTCTCAGTCATGGGCTTGCAGAACAGGTTGTCAACTCGGCACGGGACGTCGGCCAACTTGTCCTGTACCCATGACTCCAGGTCCGATGACTGTAGCCAGGCCTGACGGCGTGCACCGATGCCAGCTGCAGCTACCTGGGCCGAAGCCGTCATAGGCTGCTCGAGATATAAATTTTGAGCACTCTCGGAGCCCTGAAGACAAGGCTTTGAATCTCTGCAAGGGTTCCTCGGAGAGGCCAGCCGAGAACCCGTCAATCTCCTTTGCCAGGTCCCGTAAGTACATGCCCATGTACAGCTGGTAAGTCTGGACACGGCAAGACAGCATAGAGCCCTGGAAGCACTTTCTACCGAGGGCATCCAGGTTTTGGGCTTCCCGGCCGGGAGGCACCAAGGAGTGCATCTTTTGACTTTTCAGCCGATTCCACAACCATGGAGTTGTGCGGTAGCTGCGCCTTTTGGAACCCAGGGCACTTACGGACTTGATAAATGGAATCGACCCGCTTGCTAAGAACCAGCGTCGAGGCCAGTGCTTCCCACATATGGAAAAGCAGCCATTCCAGCATCGGAGGAACCGGAACAGTAAAGGCTTCCTTCGGAGGAAAATCATACTGGAGGGCATCGAGCTCTTTGGCTCAAGGCTCCTCCTCGGCCTCCGCTGGGAATGCCAAAGCCTTGGCCATGTCCCTGACGAAATCTGAGAACTGGGTATCCTCCGGGGGGGGGGGGGGGATAGGATCTTCTTTGAGGCTCGGACTCTGGGGAGTCCGACGGGATGCACCGGGTCCGGAAGGTGTCAGGAGACTCCTCATCCTCCGTCTCCCACGCCGACTCCTCCGAGGAGGAGTCGAGCGGCTCCGGCCGTGTGGGCCTCGATGCCACCTGCCCCGACGCTGAGGGCACCAGCGTTGACGACCTCAGCCCCACATGGGAGGTCGAGGGAGACCTTGGCCGAGGATCGACTCGAGACTTAATGGACTCAAGGGTCGGCTCGGCCTCCAGGGTCGACTTAGACGTCAAGGTTCCGGTGGTTGGAGCAGATGCACCATCAGACCGACGATCAGTACCCACTGCTGCTTTATGAAGACAGCCAGGCTGATCTCCAGGGCCGTCAACCTGAGACCGACCACAGGAGACTCCGCAGCCCCTGATTTGGGCCCCGACGGCGTCGGGCCTGAAGTCAGTTCTCCCTGAGGAGAGTCAACGAAGACAACAGAAGTTACCTGACTCGGGGACTCCGGCTCCAGGCGAGGTAGTTTGGTCGGCTGCTCCGACTCCAAGAGCCTGGGACGGCAGTCAGGGCTTCGCGATCTGGCCCTCGAGGATCCAGGTGCCTCCACTGACGCCGCCCTCACGAGCTTCTTCTTCCTTTTGTGCTCCCGAGCGGGAGACCCCCTCTCAGAGGACACACGACGGCGCTCGGGGTCAGACTCCCGAGGCCTCTGACGAAGTTCGGGCCCGGCCGGATGCGGACTCCGAAAAAAATCTTTCACATTGATGCTGACGGCTCCGAAGTGCCTTCGATGACATCTTGCCGCACGGGCCACAGACCAGCGGGTCATGGTCGGGCCCGAGGCATCGGAGGCAGCAGTCGTGTGTGTCGGTGAGAGACATATATTTTTCTTACACGATCACATTTTTTGAACCTGCTGGCAGTCATTGGGGGATAAAAGGGCCCCTGCAAGGTCAAAAGACAGGGCTGCCAGTGAAAATAACAGAAAAAGCGCGAACGCTAGTCACAAAGGACAAAAAACGAAAAAGACGTTCCGGACTCGATACCGGTGTACCTAGCCGAGGCGGGATGGGGAACTGGCATCGAACTGGATAAAGAGATGCGAAAAATCACAGAAAAAAAACAACTTTTCCTGGGTGACACAAACTACGTCCGTTGGGCTCTGCGGAAAAAGAAAGACTGAGCAAGATGGCACCCTTGGGAAGGAAGGGGACCGCACATACGCACTGCATTCCCAAAGGCTTTCTTTGAAAGCTGGGGAAATGCTCCGCACGAGGGCTCCGTCAGTGCCGATGTCATCCATATGTGAGGATTGACTTCCTGCTTGGTCCTGGAGAACCCTGGTTATCTATGAATCTTCCATGAGTCTAGAGAGCTGACTTTGGTGCCTCGGAGGTCGATGAGTGGATACTCCAGCACTAACAGAGGTTAACCCAGACCATTTGGTTGGATGAACAGCTACTTGTCTGAACAGGGAGAGAATGAAAAAGACAATACGCTCATTGTTCTCAAGGTGTTATGATCAAAGCTTGGGACTAGATGTTGCTGTGTGCATAGAGATACTAAGGTAAGCCACATGTGTCATGACTGGAGGATACCTCAGCGGGAAACACCAGAGGATCCTTGGCCTAGATTGTACATGTTCATCTATAACAATCTCCTTTCCCTTTGGTTGAGTCCTCCAGTACTCACAAGTGCCCAGGATTTAAAGCCAGAACTCCCAGGACTTAAAGCCTGAACTACACGGTGTATAGTGATGGTCATAGTCACCAGATAATAGGAGGATGGAGAAGTACATGGACAAAAGGAGGGAATGTGGTCTCTCATTTAAGGAGTAGCTAGACCTTTCTGGCTTCCAAGATCAGTCGAGACCAGCAAGACTTGGGATAGAATAGCCATAGACTAAGAAATGTTGGTAACAGAAGATAAACAGAAGTAATAGCATATCCAGGAACTCTCACAACAGACCTATCCAAGGGCAGGACAGGGAACCAGAGAAGTAGCATCATCCGGAATCAATCAGAAAAACTCATATCATCAGGGACCCAAGCAGAGCATGTTGAATCATCAGGAAATGACTTAAAATAGCTTAAAAGGGTGGGTGAAAGCCATGGCTTCTTTCTTACATGAGGAGGGTGTCCTGTGGGGGCTAAGTACGTGACAGTACTCCTCCCCCTACAGAGGGGCCCTAGGTCCCTTTGGACTAGGTTTGGAAGGGTACCAGGTATGAAATTGAGGGGGAAGATGGTTATCATGGATTCAGAGGCAGACATCCAAGACCTCTCCTCAGTACCATAGTCCTTCCAGTGAACTAAGAAATGTACCTTACCCCTAGACTCTCCTACAGTCCAGCATCTTCCCTCTCTTTTTCCCCCCAGCAGTCCAGCATATCTCCACTTCCCCCATCACAGTCCAGCATCTTTCCATCTCTCCTCTTTCCCTATCCGCCAACAGTTTATGATCTCCCATTTATAGCCCTCCCTCCAAACAGTCCAGTACCTCCCCTCTTCTTGCAACAGGAGGACAGACAGCCCAAATTCCAGCATTTTTTCTATAATTTAAGATAAACTCCTTCCCCTGGTCCAAATGACTGGCTGCATCTAATAAATTCTTCACTTCCTGTGTGCAGGAGCAATGTCATGTGAAAAGCCACACACTGTAAGTAAAGTATTTATTAAAGGCTGCTTGCAGTTGGGAGCTGGGGAAGGAAGGCGTTCAGCTTGGGCCATCTTTTCTCCTGTTGCAGCTCCTTCTCCCCCCCTCCCCCCCACCATGCTGGCCCAGACATACTTCTGGCTGGGTTCTAGCTGGAAGTACATCTGCAAGCTATTCCTTCAGCACCCCCTCAAGCTGGTGCCCCAGGACTATGGCTCTCTCCCCTACTCCCTCATGCCCAAGAAGGAAGAGACCACGTGGATTCTCCATGTTGGGAAGGAAAAGGGGAAGAAAATCTAGGCTAAGAAGCTTATGGAGGAGACACAGACAGGATAAGGACCCACGGAGGATGAAGAAGTATTCTTGAAAGATGTGAACTGCTGAAGGAGGCTGTACTGCAGAGCCTGGAGAAGAGGTGAGGGACTTCAAGCTAAGTGAAGGGCTGAGAAGAGGCAACCAGAAGAGCGCTGGAGTAGCTGAAGAAGCTGAGATCCAAAGAGGATAAGGTAGAAAAAAAAAGTCCAGTAGAGCATGTCTGGAAAGAAAAGAGCCAGACTACTGAGAAGCATAACATAGAGACCCAAGAGTTGCACAGTCCATGGGCCCAAGTGCATGGAGAAGCCTGAGAAGTCCGTGAGTCCAGAGCTAAGAGCAGCTAGTGAGACAGCATGCCATAATGTGCTACAGAGACAGTTTCTGACCCTATTCAAGAGACACCTGCTGAAGGAACAGCCAGTCAACTGTCGGCCAGACCTGTAAGTAAAAGAGAATCACTAGTGACAGACAGAAAACAAAGATCAGTATACTTAAACACCATGTGATCAGCCGTGGCTTTTAGATATCCATTGAACACTCAGCAGCAACAGCTGAGGCAGTCAGTAATGACATTCAATGCCACTATCCAGATGGTGCCACTGAGAGCCTTTATCCAGATAACCTCCGTGACTATTTGTCTATTTTATTTTATTTGTAGTTTAGAAACAGTACAGAGCAGTGAACACACAGAGACCTGGAAGACTGTAGCCTGCAGGGTGGGACTAAATGATAATTACACTTACCTGGTAATTGTAGTTCCTTGAGTTACGACAGTTCAGTCCTCTACCTCTGGGTTGTCAATCTCCTCCTGCAGCTAGGAGACTGGTATGTCAGAATGATGACATCACTGGATATAGCCTGCTGCACTCCCACTCGCATCCCAGTGTAAACTATAACAAAGCAGACTCAAAGGAGCAACAAATAAGTAGCTAATCATGAAAACCATTACCTCTGAACGAGATGTACTCCCCCCCCCGACAAGGCTTTCATACGACCTGCCCCGTCATCGAGAAGGAAACAAAGCACAAAAAGAAATGAAAAAAATGAAGAAATGCAGACTCACCTGTAAACATCTGCTGCCTGCCACTAACCGAGAATCCCCTGACACATCCGGGCGGGAAGGAGGACTGAACTGTCGTAACTCAAGGAACTACAATTACCAGGTAAGTGTAATTATCATTTCCTTATCGTTCCTCCAGTTCAGTCCTCTACCTCTGGGATGTACCAGAGCAGTGATTAATGGGAGGGACCCTTCCAGCCGGCAGATAAAACCACCGCACCAAAACGAGCATCCGAGGCAGCTGCCACATCCAGACGGTAATGCTTGCTGAACGTGTGCAGTGTTGACCAAGTTGCAGCTCTGCAAATGTCCGCCGGCGGAATCAAGGCATGCTCCACCCAAGACGTCGCCTGCGCCCTAGTAGAATGCGCTCTGAGCCCCACCGGCGCAACACGCCCTCTAAGCAAATAAGCGGACACAACTGCTTCCCGAAGCCAACGGGCGATGGAAGCCTTAGCCGCCGCCTCCCCTTTGCGCACGCCGCCGAACAGAACAAACAAGCGCTCCGACTTCCGGAACGGCTCTGTGACTCGCAAATACTGACGCAATACCCTCTTCACGTCCAGCCGCCGAAGACTGCGATCCGAGGCGTCACCCCCCAAGTCCCCCAGAACGGGCAAACACACGGCCTGGTTCATATGAAAGGGGGATACCACCTTCGGCAAAAAGGACGGGACCGGCCGCAACATCACCTTTTCCTTGGAAAAAGACAAGAAAGGCTCTCGGCACGACAAAGCCTGCAGTTCGGAAACTCTCCGCGCAGAACAAATAGCCACCAGAAACACCGCCTTCAAAGTCAAATCTTTCAACGACGCCCGACACAAGGGCTCAAAGGGGGGCTCGGTCAGCGCCGTGAGAAGGAGATTCAAGTTCCACGGCGGCACATGCACTCTACGGACCGGGCGCAACCGAGAAGTCGCTCGGAGAAAACGACCCACGTCAGGATGTGACCCTAACGGTACGCCATTGACCTTGCCACGATAACAGGAAAGGGCTGCCAGTTGAACTCGCAAAGAACTAGCCGCGAGCCCTTTTTCAAAGCCATTCTGAAGAAATTCCAAGATCGTCGAAACTGAAGCCGAGCCCGGCCGAACCTGGCGAGACATACACCAATCTTCAAAGATACGCCAGACACGCACATAAGTAAGGGAAGTGGAATGTTTCCGCGCCTTCAGTAAAGTCGCGACAACCGCCGACGAATAACCTTTCTTCAGGAACTTAGCCCTCTCAATGGCCAAACCGTAAGCGAGAACAGATCCACTTGTGGCATGACCAGGGGCCCCTGGAGTAAGAGATCCGCCCTCGACGGCAACCGCCAAGGATCCCCGTCCAGGAGACGGATGAGATCGGCGTACCAAGGACGCCGCGGCCAATCGGGCGCCACCAACAGCACTCTTCCGGCATGTGCCCCGATCTTCTGGAGCACCCGGCCTATCAGCGCCCAGGGTGGAAACACATAGAGAAGCCCGTTCGACGGCCACTGACGGAGCAAGGCGTCGATGCCCTCCGACATGCGCTCCTGACGCCTGCTGAAGAAACGGCCGACTTTGGCCGACTGAAAGGTCGCCATGAGATCTATGACCGGAGTTCCCCAGCGTCGAACTATCCGTCGGAAGATCTCGGGATGAAGCTCCCACTCTCCGGCATCCACCTGAACTCTGCTGAGGAAGTCCGTGGTGACATTGTCCTTGCCGGCAATGTGCGCTGCCGAGAACGCGGTCAAGCGAGGCACCACCCACGCGAACAACTCGTCGGCTTCTGCCTCCATCGCGGCACTTCCGGTGCCGCCCTGTCGGTTGATGTACGCTACCGTCGCCAAGTTGTCGGACAGCACACGCACCGGCTGACCGTGCACGGACCCTTCGAATGCCTGAAGGCCCCGGAACACCGCCCGAAGCTCCAAACGGTTTATCGCCCACGAGGCTTCCAGAGGAGTCCACAGCCCCTGCACAAATTGGGCCCCGCAGTGGGCTCCCCAGCCCCTCAGACTGGCATCCGTCAGCAGCGGAATCCAGTCCGGCTGTTCCAGCGGCAGACCGGCCGCCAAGGACGATGGGCGCAGCCACCAACGAAGAGAGTGCCGCACCTTGCCCGGGCAAAGAAGACGCTTGTTCAAGGAATCCCGCTGATGCGACCAACGACGTAGCAAAGCCCTCTGAAGAGGACGCATGTGTAATCGAGCCCACGGCACGGCTTCCAGGGTTGCTGCCATGGTGCCCAACACCCGTAGGTAATCCCACGCCGATGGCGCCGACACCGACAGAAAGCGCCGCACAAGGGCCCGTAAGCCCTCGGCCCGCTTGAGCGGGAGAAACACGCGACCCTCCTTCGTGTCGAACCGGACACCCAAGTATTCGAGGTCCTGAGACGGCTGCAGCCGGCTTTTGGTCGGGTTGACCACCCAACCAAGGTCTTGCAAGAACCGAACCACTCGGTCCGTTACACGGCGGCTTTCCTCTGCCGACTTGGCCCAGATCAACCAATCGTCCAGATAAGGATGGACCAGGATCCCTTCCTTGCGCAACGCCGCTGCCACCACCACCATAATCTTGGTGAACGTCCGCGGCGCCGTTGCCAACCCGAACGGCAAAGCCTGAAACTGATAGTGACCCCAAGGAAGGGCGAATCGCAAAAAACGCTGGTGAGCCTCTCGAATGGGAATGTGCAAATACGCTTCCGACAGGTCGAGAGACGTCAAGAATTCGCCTTGCCGCACCGCCACTATGACGGATCGCAATGTTTCCATCTGAAAGTGCGGCACCCGTAAGCATCGATTCACGCCTTTCAAGTCGAGAATGGGCTGCAGCTTGCCGTCCTTCTTGGGCACTACAAAATAAATGGAGTAGCGACCCACGCCGTATTCGGCTCTGGGAACTTCCACCACGGCTCCCAACTGAATCAGCCGTTGCAAGGTTTCGCGAACGGCCACCGCTTTCTGGGGACCCCTGTAAGGAGACAGAACAAAGGAATCCCGAACGGGCCGCGCAAACTCCAGGGCGTATCCGTACTGAATGATTTCTAACACCCACTGATCGGAAGTGATGAGGGTCCAAGCGGGAAGAAACTCCCGAAGCCTCCCGCCTATGGGAGGTTCCCCCGCCGAGACCCGCCTCGCATCACTGGGGCTTCCGCGTGGCGGACCCCGGGTTACCAGAGAAGCCTCTGTTTGCTCCCCGAAACCCACGAAAGCCCTGGCCTCTGGAAGAGAACTGCCCGCGCTGAAAAGCACCGGTACGGGCCGAGCGAAATTTCCAAAAGTCCCGAAACTGACCCCGACCGCCTTGGCCGGGTTTGGGCGGCTTCGGCTTGTCCTCCGGCAGTCGACCCGCCTTGGACTCACCGAGATCCTTCACCAACTTATCCAAATCCTCTCCAAACAGCAACCCACCCTTAAAGGGAAGCTTGCTGAGGCGGGACTTAGAAGAGCCGTCTGCAGCCCAATTGCGAAGCCACAAAGACCGTCGCGCAGCCACCATGGAACCTGTGCTATTGACTAGCGCCCTAATCAGATCATAGTGGACATCGGCGAGGAAGGCCGCCCCGGACTCCAATCGATCCAACTCCTTTAGCTCCTCTGGATCGATGTGCGACGATTGGCGAAGCCTTTGCGCCCAGCGTAAACACGCCCGGGCCACCCAAGCTCCGCAGACGGAGGCCTGAAGTGAAATAGAATCGGCTTCAAAGACTTGCTTTAAAAGACCATCAATCTTACGGTCCTGAGCATCCATCAAGGCCGCACTGCCTTCAACCGGAATCGTGGTTTTCTTCGTAACAGCGGAGACCACCACGTCTATGTGCGGCGTTCGGAACCTCTCTTTAGCAGCGTCCGCCAAGGGATATAAGCGAGAAAGTGTCCTAAGTCCCCGCAGACCCGCTTCCGGCTTGTCCCATTCATCTTGAATCATCTTCTCCACCACTCGGTGCAACGGGAAGACCACCTGTGTCTACCGAACCGCCTGGATGACAGGATCTTCCACGTCGTCCTCTGGCGCTGCTGGCGGCGTGAGATTCAAAATCTGCAATGTTTCAGCAATCAAGGCAGCCAACTCTTCCCTGCGGAACACCCGGATGATCTTAGCCTGCTCCTCTGGCTGTGGAATCTCACCTTCCTCTAGGTCCTGTGACCCCTCTTCAGGGTCCCATTCCGGATCGTCCGCTTCCGGCCATGCCCCGTCCCCGGGCTCGGCCAGCTTTGCCAGTTTCAGGGCTGGGGAGTCCGCGCCCAACCCACCCTCCGCCAGCAGTGGCGGAGGATGGGCCACCGGTGACCCCGAACGCGGTCTCTTACCTTGCTGCCGCAAGCAGAATGCTTTATGCATCAGGAGCACAAACTCTGGACTAAAGACCCCGAGGCCGGACTCCTGATCTGATAAGAGCACCCCAGAGGGGCCGGCTACCTCCTCCGACCCCACCTCTGGCGTTAAGAGGCGCGCGGGAGCCGGCTCCACCACCACCGGCAGAACCGGCGCCTCGGCTACCTCAGGGGTCTCCATCTGCATCTCAACAGACGATGAGAGGGCGGCACAACCCCTGCACACACCCGTGTCGGCGACTGTGCCCCTCCGAGTGCCACAGACGAGGCACTGAGGCCTTGTAGCCATCAGCAGAAAAATATTAGGGAACTGCGCCCAGGAACCAAGCTGTCCTGCACAGAACCAAGCTACTGGAGGCACCCTCTAGGCCTTCTTGAGGTGGCCTCTATTTATGCTGTCTGAAGTGGGAAAGCTGACAAAGGAATCACTTCCCTCAGCCCCCCCCCACGCGATCGTGAAGGGCCGACCGAAGAAAGCAAAACAACAAAAGAAATCCAAAAGGCAACAGCAACTAAAAATAAACGAAAGGAATAGAAAATAAAAGAACGAAAATAAAATCGCTAACAGAAATGTAAAGGAAAACAGCCGCCACGCGGTCTCAAAAATGGCCGCCGTACAGGAAAACAAAAAGGCGCCAAAATCCCAAAGCTCCTCAGCTTCGGCGAAACGGAACGGCCTGGCGAAATGAGCTGCCAGATGTCGGCGAAAACACTTACCGCACCGGACAGGCAATCTGCTCAGGGCGTTGTAGATATCAGGAACCCCGGGCCCCGAAAGGAAAGTGTAACACCGCAGCGATTCAGCCGCGGGACACAGAGACAGGAGAGCTGTGTGCACCGTCTCAGGGAAGGACTCACCCCGTATAGTCAGGGAGGTGAGGCTTCCGGGCCCAACGGGAGAGGGGAGAGGACTCGCACTGACCTGAGTCAGAACCCCCGAGGAAGAAAAACCAGACCTGACTCAGGCAGGGGGTAAGAAAGCCTTCCTTCCTCCACTGAAATCTGTGAGAAGCAGCCTGACTAAAGGCTGTGTACTCCTTTTTTTTTTTTTAAAGCCACAGCAGCCTAATAACCAAACAGACCATTAACTACTCTAAACCCTTATCGCTCCTTATCCATTCCTCCAAAGAGCCTCTCCCTAAGGCTTGTCAATTCCTCCTGCTGCAAGGAGACTGGTTACACTGGGATGCGAGTGGGAGTGCAGCAGGCTATATCCAGTGATGTCATCATTCTGACATACCGGTCTCCTAGCTGCAGGAGGAGATTGACAACCCAGAGGTAGAGGACTGAACTGGAGGAACGATAAGGAAAGAGAGTTTTGTTAGTTTCTTAGATAATGCTATGTGTATTGAGGGACAAGAGGGCATTTTAGTTGACCACGTCTGTCATCAAGTCTTCAGCTGTCCTAAATGAACCTGCTCTTGGCTGTGCTGTGAAGTTAACTAGGATCAGGTCTGGCTAGTACACCATCTTGGTGTACCAGGAGCTGTAGACTTACCGTGTAGAAGAAAGGCCTGGCTCTCTACTTCCCATCACAGCTGGCGAAGAAAACCCAAGGGCTGATGGTACACATTCATTCAAGCCTGTCATCATGGGAGTGGGGCTCTGATTTAACCCCCAATCCAGAATATCTTTTCTTCAGATGCGCTGTCTCCTAGGTGCTCACTATTGAAATCACTCCATAAACACCTATCTAGCCATATCTCAAACTTTGATTGAGCAAACATTTTGGTGCATCTCAGGGTTTTAGATACAACAAATAGGAGAACAAATACTTAACTGAGTTGTTACATTCCTGTATCTGATTCACATTTTTTGTCTTCTTGAATCGTGGGGGAGGATAAATGAAAGCTATAGAAGTCACAGGGATTTACCAGAAAGAATCTGGAACCTGACAACAATTTATCTGGTAAAAGGAAGATCACTAGTAACATTAACTTATCTGAAGTTTCTGGTTTTGCTTTATGTTGATGTGAGACCCCATAGAGTTAGAGAAAAAGAATGGATTTTGCAGAAAGGAGCCTAATCTGTACAGCATAAATATAGGTTACAGCTGTTGGGCTTCAAGGGAATAAAGGAGAATAAGTACATTGGGCCTGTTTCCAATCAAAATGATACAGTTGAATTTGTGGTTATAAAAAAAAAAAGTTGGGTACTTTTGATAAGTGTTGCAAATATTTTCTAATTTTCTTTACATGCTGTTTTGACCAAGTTGGTTCTGGCATCCTGTGTATTTTTTATTTTATTTTATTTTTAATTTAGCTGTATTTATATCCTGCTTTTCAACGGGTCAAAGTGGTCAATTGGGAGATACATTTAACACGAGGGGATATGACACACATATGCTAATACTTACAGGGAACATGGGCAATGGAGGGTTAAGTGGCTTGCCCAAGACCACAAGGAGTGCCTATAGGACTAGAAATCCCAGTCCCTCCGGCCTGAGATTGCTGTCCCCAGGTGGGACTTGAACCCCCGGCCCTCTGGCCTGAAGTACCTTGTCCTAACCACTAGGCCACTCCTCCTTCTTCCTATTATTTCTTTACTTGTCCCCCTTACTGGTCCTACTTCCCCACATCGGAAAGAAATCATTTATTACTTTATTTATTTCCCCACTAACTCCTTTTCCCTTCCTCTGGGGAAATATTACATAATCATCCATAACAACATCATGAAGGGGTGATGGTTTGTTGTGCCTCAACCTGCAGGAGGGTTAATATCCAGAAGTCAAATTTCACTACCGGTGACATAGGGGAGCCTGGGCTACTAATTTTGCTTATGTTGGCACAAAAGTTACAATAGAACCCTAAATGTCTCTGCAATATAGTCCCTTATCTCCATTCCTTTCCACTTGTCTCCACTAACTCTTTATTTCTCTCTTTCTCAGTATTTGCCCACCATCTCTTATTTCCTTTCCCTAGGATGTATTGCCCCCTGCTACTGCCCCTCTCCCTTTACCTTGTATCCCTCAGGAACCCATCCATTGGCTGCTGCCCACTGTATATGCAGCCTGTGTGAGCATGGCAAGCATTTTCAAAACTTGCAGGCTGCACTTCCTGGCAGGAGACAATCTAGAAACAAAATGCGCCATTGAATCCTTATGGATAGAAATTCCATGTGTGAAGGGCAAGAAAATAATGGTAGCTACCATCTGCCTGACAGAATTAGCAGACAGATGATGAAATATTATCAGAAATTAGAGAAGCTAGCAAAATTGGCAATACAATAATACAAGTAATGGATTATTTACATTACCCCCAATATTGATTGGATAAACATCATGCTAGGGCATGCTAAGCAGGTAAATTTCATAGATGAAATAAATGACTGCTTCATGGAGCAACTGGTTTGGAACCAACTGGAGAAGGAGCTATTTAGGCTTAGTCCATTGTGGAGCACAGGATTTGGTACAAGAGCTAACCGTGTTGGGACCACTCGACACTAGTGATATTAATATGGTTACAATTGACTTAATAAATGGAATGAGTATGGAAAGGAAATCTACTATGTCAGTGTTTAATTTTCAAAAGGGAGGCTATGATAAAAGGATGAATATGGTTAGAAAAAATAAAAGGAGCAACTGCATAGGTCAAGAGTTTACATCAGGCATGGGTGTTGGTTAAAAATACAATCTTGGAAGCCCAGATCAGATGTATCCCATGCATTAAAAAAGGTGGAATGAAGGCCAAACAACAGCCAGCTTGGTTAAAAGGTGAGGGGAAAGGCTATTAGAGCCAAAAGTATTCTTCCAAGGAATGAAAAAGGAACCACATGAAGTAAATAGGAAACAGCATAAGCACTGGCAAGTTAAATGCACAGCATTGATAAGGAAGGCAAAATGAGACTTTGAAAAGAAGCTTGCCATAAGACAAAAACTCACAATAAAAGCTTTTTCAGGTACATATGAAGCAAAAAGCCATGGAAGGAGTCAGTTGAACCATTAGATGATCAGGTGTTAGAATGGACACTAAGAGATGACAAGGCTCTATCTGAGAGGCTAAAAATATTGTTTTGGTCTTTATTGAGGAAGATGAGAGGAAGCTACCAATGGCAGAAAGGGTGATGAGTCAGAAGAGCTGAATGAAATCTCAATGAACCTAGAAGATTTATAACACAAATTGATAAACTAAAGAGCAGCAAATCACCTGGACCAGATGGTAACATAACAACATAATATATGATGGCAGGTAAAGACCAGTATGGTATATCTAGTCTGCCCATCAAGGTGGCAAGAGTAGGTGCACTTGCCGCTCCGTGCAGGTCACCTCTCCCCATGCCTTTGTTTAGAGGTGTACCAACTGCTCCATGTAGGTCACCCCTATTTGTTCAGATAAAAGACACAGTTATAGTTATTTTGATTTTGTCCTGTTGCTATAAAGGGATTCACTATGTCTGTCCCATGCCATTTTGAATTCTGTCACTGTGTTCGCCCCCCACCACTTCCATCGGGAGGGCATTCCAAGCATCCACCACCCTTTCAGTGAAAAAGTATTTCCTGACATTGCCTTTCAGTTTACCTCCTTGCAGCTTCATGTTATGCCCTCTAGTTTTATAGCTTCCCCGTCTTTGGAAGAGGTTTGTTTGTCCATTAATAATCTTTAAGGATTTGAAGGTCTGAATCATATCTCCCCTGTCCCTCTTCTCCTCCAGAGTGCACATATTTAGATCTTCAAAAGTCTTCTGACACAGGCTCCAAATCATTTTGGTTGCCTTTCTCTGAACCGCTTCCAGCCTTTTTATATCCTTTGTGAGATACGGTCTCCAAACAGAACACAATATTCCAAGTGAGTCACCAGCGACTTGTACGGTGGCATTAGTACCTCTTCCTTTCTGCTGGTAATTCCTCTCTGTTTGCAACTCAGTATCCTTCTGACTTTTGCCACCGCCTTGTCACACTATTTCGCCACCTTGAGATCATCAGAAACAATCACACCGAGGTCCTTCTCCTAGTCTGTGCACACCAATCTCTCGCCCCCTATTGCATACATTTCTCTTGGATTTCTGCTTCCCAAGTGCATGACACTGCAATTCTTCACATTAAATCTTAACTGCCAAACCTCCAGCTTTTGTAGATCTTTCCTCATGTTCCCCACTCCCTCAAGGGAGTCCACTCTGTTGCAAATTTTGGTGTCACCTGCAAAAAGACAGACTTTTCCATTCAGCCCTTCGGCAATATCACTCACGAATATATTGAACTGATCCCAAGACCGAACCGTGGGGCACACCACTAATCACTTCCTTTCATCCGAGTGAGTTCTGTTTACCGTCACCTTCTGTCGTCTGTCAGTCAACCAATTTCTGATCCAGTTCACCATCTTGGGACCACTCCCCAAGCTGTTGAGTTTATTGATAAGCCTCCTATGAGGAACAGTATAAAGGCTTTGCTGAAATCGAGGTAGATCACATCCATCGCATGCCCTTGATCTAGTTCTCTGGTCACCCAGTCAATCAGATTTGTCTGGAAAGATCGTCCTTTGGTAAAACCATGTTGCCTCGGATCATGCAACCTGTTGGTTTCAGGAGCACCTCCATTACTTTTCCTGCCATTGAGGTAAGGCTTACTGACCTGTAGTTTATCACCATTGTTACCACTTTTGTGGAGAGATACTACATCAGCCCTTCTCCAGTCCTGTAGAACGTCTCCTGTCTCCAAGGATCTATTAAAAAATCCTTTAAAGGCCCTGCAAGAGGGTAAACGATCTAGAATCAGACTGAAAGCACTTCAGAACTCATGGGACAGAGGGGGACTGGGAGTGCCAGATTTGATTAGGTATAATACGGCATGTCTACTGAGACATGTACGAGACTGGCTGTGGGACTCGTTTGATTACATGCCTTTTGAATACGAACGGAGATTAGCTGCTCCCTATCATTTACAATATATTTTACAAGCGATCTCGTCACAGTGCCCACCGGAGGTGAAGACCAATATACTGTTGCTGCCAGTGAGACAGGCTTGGCAATATATCACAAGCCACTCCTCCACTCCTTGAGTGGAGGAGTGGCCTAGTGGTTGGGGCAAGGTACTTCAGGCCAGAAGGTCGGGGGTTCAATTCCCACTAGAGGACAGCAACCTTGGGCCGGAAGGACTGGGGTTTCTAGTCCCACAGGTGCTCCTTGTGGTCTTGGGCAAGCCACTTAACCCTCCATAGCCCATGTTCCCTGTAAAATAGTTATCTCCAAGTTATAATGCCCTGTTCAATGTAATTTCAGTTTGTTCAATGTAAACCGCACTGATGCAGGACAGCGCAGTATATAACAGAATATAAATAAATAAATAAAATAAATCGCTAAATTAATTGGTCATTCGTCTTCGGTATCATCATATTTACCGATTAGGGGTAATGGGAACTTTAGGCCTGGGATTGATGTAGCTAGATTTGGGGAATGGGAGAACAGAGGGATAGTTAATATAGAACAGTGTCTTTCGCAGGAAGGAGGGGTTGCTCCCTTTGATGCACTGAGGCAACAATATGAATTACGAGGGACAGATATGTTCTTCTATTTACAAGTGCATAGCTATATCTCAGCACTCCCAATGGGAAAATTTCAGGATAGTTTTTGCTCCAAGATAGAAGAAGTATTAATGGGGGGAGAGACATGGATAAAGATATCAACTATCCAAAGAGCCATAGTGGGATTGTTGCCAGGAGTGGTTGTGACGAAGCTGGCGGAGCAGTGACGACAAGATTTGAACTTAAAAATTGGCAGGCAGGAACTGTTAAAGGCGATGGATGGAGTGGTATCCCTCATGACCTTGAGGGATATGCAGTACAAGTTGCTGCGAAGGGTGTTCTTTGTCCCTAAGAGGGCTTGGAGAGTTGGAGTAGCCAAGTCAGACGCGTGCCCTAGGTGCAAAGCGGTAGCAGCGACATTAGGTCATATGTTTTGGCATTGCAAGGTAGTGCAGAATTTTTGGAATAATATGGAAGGGTTTATCCAAACTCTATATCGGGAGAGGGGGAGTTGGTCTCCTGAAATTGTGGTTTTGGATATATAGCCTGAGAGTCAGGAGCCTACTGGGGTTAACCGATCTTGGATTCAGTTAGCATTGTTGTTAGCCCGTAAAGAGACTCTCAGGGTTTGGCTGGCCCTGAGGGGACCAGGATATTGGCGATGGAGAGAGGCTCTATATGATGTTCACTTGATGAAACGGGAGCGAGCTGGGACTGCTCAGCAATGGGATTATTTTTTAGAAGAATGGGGCCCCTTCCTTGGTAACTTGATGCCTGCAGCACGCAGCAGAGTACTTAATCACTGTGGTTAGGTAACATAGAAAGAAGGGAGGAGTAGAAGCGAGAAGCACCTAGAGGGTGAGGAGGGATGGGGGGGGGGATAAGGGAAAGGGAAGTAGGTGAGTGAAGAGGGTAGAGGGCAAACTCGACTAGGAAAGACATGAATAATAAACAAAATACTATTGTCCCTATATAACGATAAGGTACACCGAGCAATAGATTTAACACGATAGAAGGTACACACTTAGGGGGTTCGTTGTTGTTATACGAGTTAAGGCTGGTGTATTGGAGTTATACTGCATTTGGAAACATGCAATTTATTTATTTATTGGTTTTATATAACGTGCTATTTAAAATCAGTGCGGTTTACATACAACAGAATTGTGTATAACAGTCGCCTGCTGAGCATTTACAGTAAAACAGGAAGATATAACTTGGGCTTCAACTGGGGAAACTATCTACATCTATATACATTTATCTGCAACTATCTGGGGAAACTATCTATCAATGTTCTAGAATGTATGTATTGCTAAAGTCATTAGATATATGGAGTAAGATTGTAATGCCTATGAGCTAATTGTAACATAATTAAGGGGGGGGGGGGTTGGGAGGCTGGAGGAGGAGGGGGGGGGGGAATAAACTAAAAATGTGAATAACGCCAAGGTTGATGCTCTCGGGGGGGTGTAAGAGCCGCCACTCACTGATGGTATGTTGTTTGTATCTAATGTTGAACAATAAATATAATTTTTCCTAAAGGCCCTGCAAGAACCTCTCTGAGCTCTTTCAGTATCCTGGGGTGTATCCCATCTGGTCCCATAGAATTGTCCATTTTCAGTTTTGCAAGCTGTTCTAACACATCATCTTTTGTGAATGGTGTGGTTATCTACTCCATTCCCATTTCTATATTTGTCAATCACAGGTGGTCCTTCTCTAGGATTTTCTCTAGTGAAAACAGAGCAGAAGTATTTGTTTAGCATTGTCGCTTTTTCAATGTCACTTTCCCTGAATCCGTTCCCAGCACTTTTGAGTCCTGCTATTACACCTCTGATTTTCCTCCTCTCCTGAATATACCTGAAAAAAGTCTTGTAGCCACACTTCACATCTTTAGCCATCTTTTCCTCTGCCTTTAATTGTGCTATCCTTTTTGTCTCTTTTAGTTTGATCTTGTATTCTTTTCTATGTTCCACTGTTTGTGAACGTCTGAATTTTGTGAAAGCTGTGTTTTTTGCCTTTATTTGTGCAGCCATTACTTTTGAGAACCAAATAGGTTATCTTTTCCTCTTGTTTTTATTTACTTTCCTTACGTATGTATCTGTTGCACCTTTTATTGCCTCCTTTAGTTTAGCCCATTGCAATTCCACTTCCCTTATCCCCTCCCACTCTACCAACTCCTCCTTCAGGTACTTGGCCATTTTACTGAAGTCAGTGTTTTTGAAGTCTAGGACTTTGAGTTTCCTGTGATTGGATTCCACATTGGCTTTTATCTCAAACCACACCATGTAATGATCGCTGCTGCTCACATGGGCACCCACCTGGATATTTGACACGCTATCTCCGTTGGTGAGCACTAAATCCAGCACGGAGCTCTCCATGGTTGGTTCCATCACCATTTGTTTAAGTAATGCATCTTGGAAGGCAACCCAAATGTTTTTACTTTTTTCCAGATTTGCAGAAGAAACACTCCAATCCACATCGGGTAGATTAAAGTCGCCCAATATGATTACTTCCACCTTCATGGCTATCTTTGCAATATCAACAATCAATTCACTATCCATTTCTTCGATTTGAGTTGGAGGCCTGTAGACTACACCAGTATGGATGATAGTGCTATCTCCTCTTTCAAACACAATCTAGAGCGCTTCTTCTTTTCCCCACATTCCCTGCATTTCAGCAGCTTTAATACTGCTTTTGACATACAGGGCTACTCCGCCTCCTTTTCTATCCTCTCTATCTCTTCTAAATAGATTATAACCAGCTATGGCTATATTACATTCATGTGACTCGTAAAACCATGTTTCTGTAATGGCCACAATGTCCAAGTCCATTTCCACCATTAAGGCTTCCAGATCAGGAACATTGATGGCTAGGCTTCAAGCATTTGTACTCATTGCTTTCCAGCCTTTGTTGAATGGCTTGACTCCCTTTTGCATGGGTTTTGTTGTACACGCCCCTTCCCGCTTGCCATTGATGTGGTGTTCAAAAGTGTGGCTGTTTCCAATGTTGTTTTGCTTTTGCTGGGAGTGACGTACTGAACTTGTTCTTCTCCATCTGTCACCCCCATTCCCTAGTTTAAATGCCTGTCCACAAAATACCTGAATTTTTCACTTAGGATCCTTTTCCCTGCGGCAGAGAAATGTAGTCCATCAGTACAGTATAGTCTCTTGTTAATCCATATGTTTCCCCAGTCGCCTATATATCTAAATCGTTCTCGTTTGCACCAGGTTTGAAGACATGTATTAAAGTTGTTTAAGCGATGCAGCCTTTCTGCCCCCTTACCATGAACAGGTAGAACTTCTGAAAATGCTATAGTGTTAACAATAGGCTTGAGTTTCTCTCCCAGAGTCTGGAAGTCCCTTTGAACTGCAGAGGCACCAAAGAGTGCTGAGAGAACTCAAAGATGAAATTGCAGAGATGTTGTTGTTGTTGTTAAGTGCCGTCGAGTCGGAGTTGACTCATGGCAACCCTCTGGATAGCTATCCTAAATTGTGTTCGGTCTTCAGTCAGGCGGCTCATTGTTGACAGACTGGTACCCGTAGCTGCTGTTATTGTATCGATCCATCTCATTGCTGGCCTTCCTCTTTTGCGTTGACCTTCTATCTTGCCAAGCATGATGTCTTTCTCTAATGATCTCTCTCTTTGCATGATGTGTCCAAAGTATGAAAGTCGAAGTCTTGTCATCTGAGCTTCTAAAGAAAGCTTAGGTTTGATCTCCTCTAGTACCGACTGGTTTGTTCTTCGGGCAGTCCATGGTATACACAGTATTCGCCGCCAGCACTATATTTCAAAGGCATCAATTTTCTTCCTATCTTTTTCACTGTCCAGCTTTCACATCCATATGATGTTATTGAAAATACCATGGCTTAAACAAGTCAAATCTTTGTATGGAGAGAGACATCTCTGCTCTTGAGAATCTTATCTAGGTCTTTCATAGACATTCTGCCAAGAGCAATGCGTCGTCTGATTTCTTGATTGCTTGTTGCTTCTTTATTGATAGTTGATCCAAGTAGGTTAAAGTTGTTCACGATTTCAATTTCTTCTCCTTCAACGATGAACCTGTTGATTATGCCAGTTGTCATGATCTTTGTTTTCTTTACATTAAGGTGCAGGCCCATTTTGAGACTATGTTCTTTGATTGTGAGAAGCAAATGTTTCAGATCATCTTCACTTTCAGCCAGTAATGTGGTATCATCAGCATAGCGAAGGTTGTTGATGAGTCTTCCACCAATCTTCACACCTCTGTTGTCTTCATACAATCCTGCTTCTCGGATAATTTGTTCTGCATATAAATTAAACAGGTAGGGGAAAAATATGCAGCCTTGTCTTACACCTTTGCTTATTTTAAACCATTCTGTTTCTCCTTGTTCCGTTCGAACTGTTGCTTCTTGATCAATTTACAGATTGTGCAAGAGAACGATCAGGTGTTTTGGTAAACCCATGCTTCTTAATGTGGCCCAGAGTTTCTCATGGTTTACACAGTCAAAAGCCTTGCTATAGTCGATAAAGCACAAATAGATATCCTTTTGGTATTCTTTAGTCTTTTCAAAGATCCATCTCACATCCGCAATGATGTCTCTCGTTCCTCGCCCTTTCCTGGACCCTGCTTGCACTTTAGGTAGTTCTTGTTCCAGGTATGGTTGTAGTCTCTTTTGAATAATCTTCAGTAGAATCTTGCTGGCATGTGGGATCAGAGCGATTGTGCGATAATTTCCACAGTCAGTTGGATCACCTTTCTTTAGTATTGGTATACATAGTAAACTTAAATAAAAGACTTCAGCAAATCTAAACACATTGCAAACATTTTAAACACAGCCAGCGAGTGAGAGCCTCAGAATAAACTCACTGATAAAACCAAATCAGGAGTTATAGTAACATCAACGGTTCTCACTCGCTATACACCCCCATCCAGATTCACGATATTATATTTCATACACAGTTTTCCATTAAACACACTGTAACACCATCACAACTCTAAACATTTAAGATATCACCAAATTCACAAATCGTGAGTCAAGATGGAATTGAGTGCCCCCGACGCCTTTTCAAGACATCTTATGTTAGCGTTTCGCTACAGCTGTTTCAAGGGGATCCAACTCTAAAAAATAAAATAAAATAAAAAAAATAGCTTAATATAATGCCGCAACCTATAAAAACTCCTTATATACACTGCAACAAGATCCTGAACGCTTACCAAAAATCACTTCAAATACCAGCCAGACATCTCAAAACTGTTCACCGCCTCTCATCAGAGCTAGGCTTCAAGACCGCTATTCATCACCATGCATCAACGCTGGTTTCAAGACAGCGTATACTTCCGGACACATGATATATACCCAGAACTCCAACACAGCTATCACAGTCAGCTGAAATAGTAATTAACCGGACAGAACAACTAATCACCCTCGATAAACCAATTAAGAGAAAGAAAAAAACTCTCTCCCATTCAACATTTCTATCATGCACAATCACAACTGATAGAAAACCCGGACATAACATTCGAGATAAACAAATCAAAAACAAACTCCCCATTCAATACAAGAATTTAAACCATTAGGAGAAACTGTTTTTAAATGAAAAATCCACCATTGTTCTCTATATAGAAGGAACCGATCACGTGACATGCCCTTCGAACCATTCCGGATATGTTGAATCACAAAACATTGGAAATCACTGAATTTATGCTGGAAGGTTAAACAATGTTCAACCATTGGTGCTTCCTTACGCTGACAATGAAGCTTACTTTTATGTTCAAGTAACCGAATACGAAAACACCTAGCGGTCTTACCTATGTAGAGAAGTCTACATGGACAAAAGATCCCATAAATCACAAAATCTGAATTACACGAAGTATTATCTTTCAAAATCTGAATTACACGAAGTATTATCTTTCAATTAACACAAACTCATTCTCAGAACTAATTCGCAGACAATCCCCAAAAACAAACTAGAAATTAAACAATGCCTACTCAACCTTCCCCCCCCATCAGGATTATATTAACTTGTCTATTTATCCTCACACTGATAAACCTAACAAAATGTATAAGAAATAGCTATAATAGACCTATTCCAATAATACAAAGTACATCACGCTATGACCATCCAACACCTCTACTCCAAAATTGGACCAACTCCAAACCTAAACAATCTAGACTAGTCTATATAACAATTGAACCTAACAACAACCCCAAGCAACCACAACCAACTGATACTCAGAACTACACAACACTCACCTGCCAAATGATCAATGCAAGATCCATGAGAAACAAACTACCAATCTTTACAGATATCATCAATGATAATAAAACAGATATTGTCTGTATAACAGAAACATGGCTCAAAGATACAGACTCAGTATTCATGAACCAACTAAAGTCAACTGAATATGAGATCTTCCATACCCACCGAACAAATAAAAAAGGTGGAGGAGTGCTAATAATAATAAGGAAAAATCTTAACGCAAAACTAATTTCATCCAACAATATTGATAATGTAGACACACTAACTATAAAAATTAAATCCACAAAAATATGCCTAATATATAGACCTCCTGAATACAATACAGACAACACTGATAACCTAATTGAACTACTAGCATCATCCACGGACACAAATCCAATAATACTAATGGGTGACTTTAATCTCCCTTCAACACCCAACAACCAACCAAACCACTTCACAGAAGCAGTAAGCAATTTAGATTTCCACCAAATAATAACAGAACAAACACATAATAAAGGAAAAACCCTTGACATGGTATTCCTACCAAACTCACTCCACAACTTATATAACCCCAAATCACTCTCAAACATACCAGTCCCCTGGTCAGACCATTACCTTCTAAAATTCAATATCACCATCCCTGACAACATTCATACTAAACGAACACAACCCCCACAAAATAAAAGATTTAGAAAGTTTAACGAAGAAGAATTCTTAGATCAAATAATTCCCCACCTCACCCTGACTCCTACAAATTTGGAAGAAACTATGAAAACCTGGAACAAAACTATCTCACTGGCAGCAGAAAAAAACCTAATCTGTCTCAACATAATAGAAATGACAATATAACTGATAAAAAAGATGCCCCATGGTTTAACATGACACTTAAAAATCTCAAAAGACAACTAAGAATGGATGAAAGGAAATGGAGGCAAAACAAATCACCAACAACTCATGAGAAATACATAAATACCCTTCATACATATAAAGTAACAATAGACAATTCTAAAAGAAACTACTACTCTAACTTACTCAACAATTCAATTAACCGACCAAGAGAATTATTCTGTATAATTCAGAAACTAACAAACAAAACGTACAATTCAGATGAAATATCCATAGATATAACCCCACAAGACTTAGCTCAATACTATATTAATAAAACAAAAATACAAACAAATAACCCCCCAACAACACACACCAATATGAAGCAAACAACCCCCGATAACTGGTCCAACTTCAGCCTGATCTCAAAGACCACACTTAAAACAACCATATCTAACATAAATACAACTACCTCATATCTTGACCCATGCCCAGTTGACTGGATAAAAAAGACACTCTCAATACTCTCTCCCTTCATCCTCCCTATGGTTAACATATCACTAAACGAAGGATATTTACCACCATCCCTCAAACATGTCCAAATAAGACCAATACTTAAAAATAAAACACTAGACAAATTATCCCCAAAATCATACAGACCCATATCGAGCATTCCCTTCATGGCCAAACTTATTGAAAAAATAGTTCAAACACAACTACAAGAATACATTGATACATTGAACCTCCTTGATGAACACCAATATGGCTTCAGACCTTTCCATGGAGTTGAAACACTGCTAACAGTCCTTTATGACACCTTACTAAGAGGAATCGATGACACAAAACAAGCCTTCATCCTAGTATTCCTCGACATCTCTGCCGCATTTGACAGTGTAAACCACATAACAATGCTTAACAGACTTCAACAAATAGGAATTACATCCACTGTCCATAACTGGTTCAAATCCTACCTATCAAACAGAACCCAAACAGTAAGAATTCTTAACCAGACATCTAACACATTCGACCAAACACAAGGCCTCCCACAGGGATCTGCACTATCAGCACTTTTGTTTAACATTTACTTACAACCAGTCAGCAATATCTTTAAACGCCATAGCGTTCATTATCATATCTACGCTGACGATATAATGTTCTACATACCATTTAAAATCCCACACCCTCCACTACAACAGATAACAGAGTGCTTTAAAGAACTAACAATATGGCTCAATGAACAGAACTTACACATTAATTTCTCAAAAACTGACGTTCTATATATTACTAAAAACCAAACATACACACCCCCAAGCACCATCACACTTGATAACCATGAAATCAACATAAAAAAGGAAATAAAATACCTGGGTGTGATACTTGACAATAAACTCAACATGGATTCTCACATAAAATATCTAACAAAAAACATACACTACAAACTTAAGACCTTGAAACAACTAAGACCATTAATCCACTTACAAGACTTCATAACCATAATACAAGCCATCATCACCCCACACTTTGATTTTGCAAATTTAATCCTTAATGGCATCACAAAGCAAAATATTAAAAAGTTACAACTAACTCAGAACATAGCAGCAAGGATAATAATGAATATAAGCTCAATTGAACATATCACACCGACATTAGCTGAACTCCATTGGCTACCTATCCACAGCAGAATAAAATATAAGATATTACTTACAACATTTAAACTAATAAATAACTTAGCGCCAACTATACTCAATACACTCATCAAGATAGAAATAGATAAAAGATCACAAAGAAGTAGAAACACTAACACTATAGCAGTACCAAAAGACTACACAAAAGCAAAAAAAACAAACCAACATGAGAGCATTCTCACACTCAGCTCCTACCCTCTGGAATAACCTTCCTGACAACATTCGCTCAATATCAGACATAAAGGAATTTAGAAAAAAACTGAAAACCCATTTATTCTCATTGCATTACAACCAAGGATCAGAGACTGGCCAGACGACACAAAGAGACGCAGGTTAACTACTACAATTCAAACAACATACACTCACGTGCCTGAAGCTTATATAAAGTATACAACCACACGCGACATATGATACAATTTGTATATATTTACTATGTATATATGTTATAATAGTTTAATAATTCACTGTTTAAACTTTATACTGTTATCTGTACCTAGTTCATCTGTTCTATGTAAAATGACTTGGTATGATACTATCCATACCATATAACATACTGTTCATTGTAAACCGCACTTGATACTTGTGAAAGAGTGGTATAGAAATAATTGTTAAATAAATAAATAAATAAATGAATTTGCTGGCCATTATATACAAACCTATCAGTTTCCCACATCACATCACAACAAGAACACTCTCCACATTTTCTATGTCCATAACTATCAGAAAGTATAGGAGATGAAGATCGTAGAGAAGAAGGACTCAGAATGTCTTTTAAATTTGGATTACGTTGCCATACACAGCGCAATTGTTTAGACTCCAACCCAGGGACTATACCCAAAACATGCCTATATTTCTGTAGGATTAATTGAATCTGTCTACTGTAAGGGGAATAACAAGAAATCAAATTCACATGCTCACTATCAGTCTGCACCTTCGGTCTGGGGGATAGCAACCAAGATCTATCGTTATACAGTGCCCTTTTATAGGCACGATTTACTACCTTTAAAGGGTAACCACGGTCTAAAAAAATCCTGTTTTAAATGCAATGCGTTGGCTTTATAATCCTCAACTGAAGAACAATTACGTCTAAAGCGTATAAATTGGGAAAATGGTAGCCCCTTCAACAGACCTATGGGATGTATACTGGAAAAATGTAAATATGTATTTCTATCAGTAGTTTTACGGAAAACTGTTGTGCCCCAAAACTCAGATTGTCGAAACACTTTAACATCCAAAAATACTATTTCTTGAGAACTGTAATTCATTGTGAATTGTATATGAGAATCTAATGTATTTAACCAAGTATGAAAATCTAACAAAAGATTAAGAGGACCATCCCACAACAGAAAGACATCGTCAATATAACGACGCCAAATCAATATATGAGACTGATAATTAGAGGATTGTAACCACCTTTGTTCATAAAGACCCATAAAAAGGTTAGCGACAGAGGGGGCGAAAGACGCCCCCATAGCAATGCCGCCTATCTGTTGGAACAACTCACCATTAAATGTAAAATAATTACGACAGAGGGCCAGATTTGCACATGCCATTAAAAACTCTAGCATGTCATCATTTACATCACCCCGTTGTAATAGACCTTCCTTAATAACTTGTAGCGCCTCCTCCTGTGGGATGCTCATATACAACTCTACGACATCGAATGTTACCAAAATTACAGAATCATTTTTTGCCCAAACAGAAGCTTCAGCTATAATCTGTAAAAAATGCATCGTATCCCGAAGGTATGAAGGGATGGTTGTTAATAACGGACGCAAAAAAGAATCAATGAACTGTGACAACAGCTCTAATACAGACCCCCGTGTAGAGACAATAGGCCGTCCAGGAGGCCTAACCAGACTTTTATGTATTTTAGGTAACAAATAGAGTTGGATCCCCTTGAAACAGCTGTAGCGAAACGCTAACATAAGATGTCTTGAAAAGGCGTCGGGGGCACTTAATTCCATCTTGACTCACGATTTGTGAATTTGGTGATATCTTAAATGTTTAGAGTTGTGATGGTGTTACAGTGTGTTTAATGGAAAACTGTGTATGAAATATAATATTGTGAATCTGGATGGGGGTGTATAGCGAGTGAGAACCGTTGATGTTACTATAACTCCTGATTTAGTTTTATCAGTGAGTTTATTCTGAGGCTCTCACTCGTTGGCTGTGTTTAAAATGTTTGCAATGTGTTTAGATTTGCTGAAGTCTTTTATTTAAGTTTATGAGGTATCATTTGTAGGCTTCGATACAGGCTTTATAGTTTTGGTATACATAGTAAAATAGTAAATGACGGCAGATAAAGACCAGTATGGTCCATCTAGTCTGACCAGCAATATGGCAGGAGCAAGTGCACCCCTTCCCATGTCTTTTAGGGAGTAGGTGCACCCCTACCCGTATCTTGCTTAGTGGTGCACCCACCAGGAGCAGGTGCACCTCTCCCCATGTCTTCACCCTTCCCCATATCTTTGTTTCTTTGTTTGTTTAGTGGTGAACCCACCACTCCTTCCCCCATCACTCCATGTAGGACAACCCTAGTTGTTGAGAAATTAGATGGTTCAGTTTATTTTGATTTAATCTCGTTGCTGTAGAGTGATCCACTGTGTCTGTCCCAGGCCACTTTGAATTCCGTCACTGTGTTTGCCCCCACCACCTCCATCGGGAGGGCATTCCAAGCATCCACCACCCTTTCAGTAAAGAGTAGTTACTCACCTGTAACAGGTGTTCTCCAGGAGCAGCAGGAATCAGTCCTCACATATGGGTGACGTCGGCGCCGACGGAGCCCTCGCAGAGCAATTTCCCCAGCTTTCAAAGAAAGCCTTTGGGAACTGCAGCGAGCATGCGCGGTCCCCTTCCCGCCCAAGGGTGCCATCTTGCTCAGTATGATGACATAGCTAAAAGACAGAAAAACAATTAGCAAAAACGAAATGATAGGACTGCAACTCCAAGGGGAGGAGGGAGGGTTGTGAGGACTGATTCCTGCTGCTCCTGGAGAACACCTGTTACAGGTGAGTAACTACTCTTTCTCCAGGACCAAGCAGGAAGTCAGTCCTCACATATGGGACTCCCAAGCTTAAGGCTACCGGAGACCTCAAGCACAAAAATGAGCTCCCTCTAGCTCAGCAGAACAGAAGGAAGGAATCTTCTCTGAAAACGCCCCCGACCGGTAGCCCAACACCAGGGCCGGAGGGTAGGAGTTGCCTAAACCTCAAAGAGATTATGGAGGACTGTCTGACCGAAAGCACTGTCCCTGCGGGACTCCCTCTCCAGGCAGTAATGTGCCGCAAAAGTCTGGCTTGAAGACCAAGTAGCGGCCCGGCAGATGTCTGCCAACGGAACAGAGCGGAGGTGTGCCACTGACGCAGCCTTCGCCCTAACACGATGAGCTGTGACTCGACCCTCCAACGAGAGGCCGGCTGCCCCATAAGCCCAGGCGATACAGTCAGCTACCCAGATGGACAAGGTACGCTTGGAGACAGGGAGCCCCAAGTTATTGGGGTCAAAAGAAACGAAGAGCTGAACAGCCCTCCTATGCTCCCACGTACGGTCAAGGTAGAAGGATAAGGCCCTTCTACAGTCCAGGGTATGCAGGACCATTTCAGCCCGGCTGGAGTGCGGCCTGGGAAAGAAGGTCGGAAGAACAACCTCCTGGTTGAGATGAAAAGGAGAAACCACTTTTGGAAGAAACTTAGGGTGAGTCTGTAAGACCACCCTATTCCTGTAGAACCTAGTGTAAGGAGGATCAGACACTAGGGCCTGCAGTTCACTAACACACCTAGCAGAGGTAAGGGCTACCAAGAACAAGGTTTTCCAAGAAAGAAAACGAAGAGGGCAGGTAGCCATAGGTTCAAAGGGCGGACAGGTAATCCGCTGCAAGACCACATTCAGATCCCATTCAGGGGCTGGTGGACGCAAAGGAGGCTTAAGCAGAAGGAGGCCTCGGAGAAAACGAGCCACCAAAGGGTGGTTGGACAGAGGCCTGCCATCTACCGGTGCGTGATGTGCAGAGAGAGCACTGAGGTGGACTCTGACAGAGTTGGACTTAAGGCCCAGATTGGAGAGGTAAAGCAAATATTGCAAGATCACCGCCACCAAGCAGGAGAAGGGATTCTCAGACTGCTGAGCACACCACACGGAGAAGCGACGCCACTTAAGAGCGTAGGACTTCCGGGTGGAGGGCCGCCTGGAGGCCAAGACGACCTCTTCCACCTCCCGAGGCAGTAGGAGGGGAGCAAGGACTACCCTTTCAGCAGCCAGGCCATCAGATGAAGGGACCGGAGGTTGGGGTGTAGGAGAGACCCATGGTCTTGTGTCAGAAGATCGGGTTGAAACCCCAGAGGAAGAGGAGTGTCCACCGCCAGCTGCATTAGAAGCGGGAACCAAGGTTGCCTCGGCCACCGGGGAGCCACTAGGATCAGCGAGGCTTTGTCTCTGAGAACCTTGAAGAGCGTTCGAGACACCAGCGGCATGGGAGGAAAGGCATACAAGAGGCCTGTGGACCATGGAATCAGAAAAGCATCCGGCGCTACTCTGAGAGGATGCGGTTGTCGAGAGCAGAATCTGGGTAGTTGCCGGTTCAGAGGACTGGCAAACAGATCCAAGGTGGGGAGTCCCCACTTGAGAAAGATCTGCTGAACCACTAATGGATCCAATCTCCACTCGTGTGGTTGGAGGATCCTGCTTAGTTTGTCTGCCAGGTAATTTTCTTGACCTGGGAGATAGACCGCTTTGAGGAGTATGCCGTGGCCGACTGCCCAAGAGCACAGCCGGCGTGCCTCCTGACAGAGAAGGAAGGAGCCTGTGCCTCCCTGTTTGTTCACGTAGAACATTGCTACTTGATTGTCCGTCTGGACCAGTACAGACTGGTGAGAAGTGAGGTGGGAGAAGGCTGTCAGAGCTAGGCGGATGGTTCTGAGCTCCAGGAAGTTTATCTGCTGCGCAGACTCCCAAGGAGTCCAGAGGCCTTGAGTACATGTCCCTTGGCAATGTGCTCCCCATCCCAGGAGAGAAGCATCGGTTGTTAGTACCTGAGAAGGAGGAGGAGATTGAAAATCCACTCCCAGTACTAGGTTTGGCAGATGAAGCCACCACCGCAGAGAAGAGACCAGCAGGTCCGAGACTTGTACTGAGTCCGTCAGGCTCCCCGTGGCCTGATGCCATTGAGTGCGAAGGCACCACTGGGCAGGTCGCATGTTCAGGCGGGCATTGGGGGTCACATGGACCGTGGAAGCCATATGGCCGAGCAGTCTCAGAAATTGCCTGGCAGAGACCAGGGAATTGCTTCGAAAGTGGCTGGCGAGATTCATGAGCCTGTGGGCCCTGTCCAGAGGCAGGAAGGCCCGCGCCTGAAGTGTGCTTAACCTTGCGTCGATGAATTCGAGATCTTGAGAGGGGAGCAAAGTGGACTTTGCGAAGTTTATGACAAAGCCCAAGTGCTGGAGCAGAGACACAGTGCGATGAGTGGCTTGAGTGGCCTCTTGGGAAGACTGGGCCCAGATGAGCCAGTCGTCCAGGTATGGAAACACAAAAAGGCCTTGAAGTCTGAGATAGGCCGCCACCACTGCCAGGCATTTGGTGAAAATCCGTGGGGCGGAGGATAGGCCAAAGGGCAGGACCCTGTACTGGTAATGATATCCTCCCACAACAAATCTGAGATATTGTCTGTGGTCTGGATGAATAAGGATGTGAGTATAGGCATCCTTTAGATCTAAGGAGCATAGCCAGTCTCCCCGCTGGAGGTAGGGCAGCAGGATTCCAAGAGAAAGCATCTTGAACTTTTCCCTTGCCAGGAACTTGTTGAGGTTTCGCAAGTCCAGGATGGGTCTGAGGCCTCCTGTTCTTTTTGGTATCAGAAAGTACCTGGAATAAAAGCCGTGACCTCTCAGGTGGTGGGGCACCGGTTCCACAGCCTGTTCCTGAAGAAGACTTGCCAACTCCTGAAGGAGTAAGTCCCTGTGCAGATGGAGTCTTGGAGGCTCCCCTGGAAAGTAGGAGGGAGGTACCTGGTGAAAGTGTAGAAGATAGCCCTTCTGAACTATATGAAGTACCCAGGTATCTGATGTGATGGCTGACCACCTGTGGGCAAAGTGGACCAGCCGGCCTCCTGTGCTTAGGGAAACCAGCTGAGGGGAAGAGGCTATGCTGATGGAGTCAAAAACCCCCACCCTGCTGAGCAGGGGCCGGTGTAGTGGGCTTGGGGGCTTGCTGCCTATGGGACCCATTACCCCATCCCTTGGCCTGCTGACCCTTTTGGGGAGCTGCTGAGGCCTGATACTGAGGGTAGTATTTATAGGCAGCCGCCTTCCTCGGGTAAAAGGGCTTTTTCCCCGAGCCCTTCTTCTTCTGAGAAGGGGCAGAGGTTTTTCTGGACAGCCTAGTATTGGTCAGAATCTCGGTCTCGATTTGTGCAGCCTTTTCAGCCATGGGTTTGCCAAAGAGGTTTTCACCTCTGCAGGGGACATCGACCAACTTGTCCTGGACCCATGGCTCGAGGTCGGATGACTGAAGCCAAGCCTGTCGGCGGGCACTGATGCCAGCTCCGGCTACTCGAGCCGATGCTTCAAAGCCATCGTAGGCTGCCCGAGAGATAAACTTCGAGCACTCTCGAATCCCAGTGGACAAGGCTTGGAACCTCTGCAAAGGTTCCTCGGAGAGACCAGCCGAGAACCTGGCAATTTCCTTTGCCAGATCTCGGAGATACATGCCCATATAGAGCTGGTAGGTCTGGACTCGACAAGCAAGCATAGAGCCCTGGAAACACTTTCTACCGAGGGCATCCAGGCTCTGGGCCTCCCTGCCGGGAGGCACCAAGGAGTGCATTTTTTGACTCTTGAGTCTATGCATGGCCGATTCCACCACCATGGAATGGTGCGGTAGTTGTGCCTTTTGGAAGCCGGGGCTCTTGCGGACTCGATAAATGGAATCGACCCGCTTGCTTAACACCGGCGCCGACGCCGGGTTCTCCCACATGCGGAAGAGAAGTCGTTCCAGCATCGGAAGAACCGGTACAGTAAAGGCCTCCTTCGGGGAGAATCATACTGGAGGGCATCGAGCTCCTCGGCTCGAGGCTCCTCCTTGGGATCCACGGGGAATGCCAAGGCCTTGGCCATATCCCGCACGAAATCCGAGAACCGGGTGTCCTCCGGGGGGGACCGTCTCCGAGGTTCGGACTCGGGCGAGTCCGAGGGGACACACCGAGTCCGAAAACTACCAGGGGACTCTTCGTCCTCCGATTCCCAGTCAGACTCCGCGGAGGAGGATTCGAGTGGCTCCGGTCGGGCGGGCACCGATGCCCTCTGCTCCTACGCCGAAGGAGTCGGCGTCGACGACCTCGGTCCCGAACGGGAGGCCGAGGGAGACCGTGACCGAGGATCAACTCGAACTCGGATGGACTCGAGGATCGGCTCGGTCTCCGGGGTCGACTTGGACATCGACGTCCCGGTGGCCGGGGCAGATGCATTGGCAAGGCCAGCGATCAATGCCCGCTGCTGGTCCATGAAGGCAGCTAAACTGCTCTCCAAGGCCGTCAACCTGAGTCCAAGCTCAGGAGACCCAGCAGCCCCTGACTCGGGCCCCGACGGCATCGGGCCTGACGTCAGCTCCTTCGGAGGCGAGTCCACGAGGACCACAGTACTCACGTGTCCAGGCGACTCCATCTCGAGACGAGGATGTTTCGAAGGCCTCTCCGACTCCGAGGACCCGGGACGGCTGTCGGGGCTATGCGACCTGGCCCTCAAGGAACCAGGAGCGTCCGCCGACGCCGCCCTCGCGGGTTTTTTCTTCCTATGATGTTCCCGGGTAGGAGACCCCCGCTCAGAGGAACTCCGACGATGCTCAGGACCGGAGTCCCGGGACATCGAAGCCTCTGACGAGGTCTGGGCCCGGCCGGACGCGGAGTCAGAGAAGATTCGTTCTCGCTGATGCTGCCGACTCCTCAACGCTTTTGAGGACATTTTGCCACACGGACCACAGATCATCTGGTCATGATCGGGTCCGAGGCAGCGGAGGCAGCGGTCGTGTGTGTCGGTAAGAGACATGAGTTTCTTACAGCGATCACACTTTTTAAACCCGCTGGCAGCCATCGAGGGAAAAAGGGCCCCTGCGAGGTCAAAAGACAGGGCTGCCAGTGAAAAGGAAAAAAATGGCGCAAACGCTTGTCACGAAGGACAAAAAACCGAAAAATAAAGAAACGGACCCAATACCGGCGTAGCGGGTCCGGCGGGAAAAAGAATCCGGCGTCGAACCGAAAAAGAATAAATAATAAGAGAGAAAATCAACTTTTTCAGCGGTGAATACAAACAGTGTCTGCAGGGCTCCGCGGAAAAAAGAAGACTGAGCAAGATGGCACCCTTAGGCGGGAAGGGGACCGCGCATGCGCGCTGCAATTCCCAAAGGCTTTCTTTGAAAGCTGGGGAAATTGCTCCGCGAGGGCTCCGTCGGTGCCGACGTCACCCATATGTGAGGACTGACTTCCTGCTTGGTCCTGGAGAAAAAAGTATTTCCTGACATTGCCTTTCAATTTACCACCTTGCAGCTTCATGTCATGCCCTCTAGTTTTACAGCTTCCCCATCTCTGGAAGAGGTTTGTTTGTTCATTATTTCTCTTTAAGTATTTAAAGGTCTGAATCATATCTCCCCTATCCCTCATCAACTCCAAAGTGTATAAACACAGATCTTTTCCAGTCAGTTGGCCATGATGTTGTCTTCCATATTTCTTGGCAGAGCCTTGTAAGTATGGTAACAGCTGCATCAGATTGCTGTAATACCTCTATGGGAATGCTATCAATGCCTGGTGCTTTGTTCTTTGATAAGGCTTTCAATGCTGCTTCAACTTCTTCTTTCATCACCAATGGTTCCCGATCATAAGGTACAGGTTGAAACAGCTGTTGGTCCACTTGATCTTTATCATATAAAAACTCTGTATATTCCTTCCACCTTTTCTTGATCTTCTCATCATTCAGCATAGAACCTTGAGCATTTTCAAACATTCCAATTCGAGGCTGGAACTTTTTCTTTAACTCTCGTAGCTTTAGGAAAGCTGATCTTGTTCTTCCTCTAATAGTTTCTGTTTCTATTTCCTTGCATGCGTCATTGTAGTACTTTTCCTTGTCCTGTCTTGCTGCACATTGGAAATCTCTGTTGAGTTCTGCGATTGTCTTTCTTTCTCCTCTGGATTTAGCTTCTCTGCATTTCTGGGCAATTTTCAGAGTTTCTTCCATCATCTATTTTGCTTCAGTCATCCATTTTTGCCGTTTTTGCTTTTTCACCTTTTGTAGAGATTTCGCGCTTTTCTTCCAACACAACCTTCTTGAGCTCTGTAATTTGTATCTAAAGCAGCAAATCGATTTTGCAGGCAGTCTTTAAATTCCAGTGGTATATTCTCAAGGTCATATTTTGCTGCATTCATGAGTGGTTTGCTCTTTTTCAATTTTAGCTTGAGTTTGCATACTAGTAGTTGATGGTCTGTATCACAGTCATCTCCAGGTTTTGTCTTTGTTGACGTTACAGAGCTTTTCCATCGTTGACTTCCACAGATGTAGTCGATTTGATTTTTATACAATCCATTGGGTGAAGTCCATGTGTACAGTCGCCACTTGTGTTGCTGGAAGAAGTTGTTTGAGATGAATAGATCGTTGGTCTTGAAGAATTCTATCATTCTTTCTCCAGCTTCATTTCTGTTACCAAGTCCATATTTTCCAACTACTTTGCCTTCTTCTTTGTTGTCAACTTTTACGTTCCAGTCACCCATGACTATCAGGATATCCTGTTTGCATGCTCTGTCAATTTCAGCTTGTACTTGTTCATACAACTCTTCAATTTCATTCTTTTCTGCAGCTGTTGTTGGGGCATATATTTGAATTATAGTTGTGTTGATAGGCATTCCTTGTAGATGAATAGAGATTAAGCGTTTGCTGACTGCATTGTATTTCATTACAGTTCTTGCAAGTTTCTTCTTTATTATAAATGCAACACCATTTCTTCTTTGTCTTTCATTTCCAGCATAGTAGACCATGTGATCATCTGATGCAAAGTGCCCAATGCCAGTCCATTTCAGTTCGCTGACACCCAACAGATCAAGTTGTACACGTTCCATTTCATTCTTGACCACCTCCAACTTCCCTTGGTTAATGCTTCATACCTTCCATGTTCCAACGTGTAAGACATCTTTACAGCTTCTGACTCTCATTTCATGTGCAGCTACATCAGCAGTCAGACGTCCCGAGGGCTTTGATCCAACCACATCATAAGTGCTGGCTTTACTCTGAAACATCTTCAGCTCTTTCCCAGTAGCTATTTGAGTACCTTCCGACCTGGGGTCTCATCTTCCAGCACTATAGCACAATTTGTTTTGTTGCAACTATCCATTGGGTTTTCATGGCAAGATACAGAAGTAGATTGCCGGGCATTTCCTCTGTGCAGTTTAAGTTTGGTGTTGTTGCCGTTGTCACAGAAATGTGATCCTCCACCGTCAACACTATCCCATTCTGCTGCTGCCCAGATGGGTGGTTTGTCTTGGTCTGGCACCTCAGCTGAAACTGTTAGTGATTTTTACCTGTCCTTAAAATTGTCTATGGTACCAGAAGATTGGAGGGTGGCCAACAAAACATCTGTTTTTAAAAAGGGCTCCAGGGATGACCTGGGAAACTACAGATCTGTGAGTCTAATGTTAGTGCCGGAAAAAATGGTGGAAACAATTATTATGAACAAAATTACTGGATGCATGGACAAACATGGATTAATGGGGCAAAGTCAAAATGGATTTAGCCAGATTGCCTCACCAATCTGCTCCATTTCTTTGAAGGCATGAATAAATATTTGGATAAAGGAGGGCCAGTTGATATAGTGAATTTAGACTTTTAGAAAGCATTAGAGTAGTTACTCACCTGTAACAGGTGTTCTCCAGGAGCAGCGGGAATCAGTCCTCACATATGGGTGACATCGGCGCCGATGGAGCCCTCGTGAGGAGCATTTCTCCAACTTTCAAGGAAAGCCTTTGGGAATGCAGCGCGCATGTGCGGTTCCCTTCCCGCCGAAGGGTGCCATCTTGCTCAGTCTGATGACATAGCTAAAAGACAGCAAAAAACAAAATGAATGATATGACTGCAACTCCAGGGAAGGAGGGAGGGTCGTGAGGACTAATTCCTGCTGCTCCTGGAGAACACCTGTTACAGGTGAGTAACTACTCTTTCTCCAGGACCAAGCAGGAAGTCAGTCCTCACATATGGGACTCCCCAGCTCTAGGCAACCGGGAACCCTAAGCTGAAAAAATGGCTCCCTTTCAAGAGCTTCAGCATTCGTGATAAGAATATCCTCTGAGAACGCTCCCTTACGGTAGCAAAACACAAGGGCCGGAGGGTAGGATTTGCCTAAACCTCAAAGAGATTACAGAGTACCGCCTGTCCAAAAGCACTGTCCCTTCAGGATTCTCTCTCAAGGCAGTAATGGGCTGCAAAAGTCTGGCTTGAAGACCAAGTTGTGGCCCGGCAGATGTCTGCCAACGGAACAGAACGGAGATGAGCTACTGATGTGGCTTTCGCCCTGACACGGTGGGCCGTGATTCAGCCCTGCAAGGGGAGGTCGGCTGCCTTGTACACCCAGGCGATACAATCTGCTGCCCAAGTGGACAACGTACACTTGGAGATAGGTAACCCCATCTTATTAGGTTCAAAGGAGACGAAGAGCTGAATAGCCCTTCGATGCCCCCGCGTACGTTCTATGTAAAAAGATAACGCCCTCTTATAGTCAAGGGTATGCAAGACTGTTTCAGCCCGGCTGGTATGCGGCCTGGGAAAGAAGGTCGGAAGAACCACCTCCTGGTTGAGGTGGAAAGAGGAGACCACTTTTGGAAGGAACTTTGGATGGGTCCGTAGGACCACCCTGTTCCTATAGAACCATGTGTACGGTCTATCATAAACCAGAGCTTGTAGTTCACTCACACGTCTGGCCAAGGTAAGAGCCACCAGGAAGAGCACTTTCCAAGAAAGGAAGCGCAAATGGCAAGTAGCCATCGGCTCAAACGGTGGGCGAGTAAGTTGCTGCAAGACCACGTTCAAATCCCACTCAGTCGCTGGTGGACGAACCGGAGGCTTGAGAAGAAGCAGAACTCTGAGAAATTGGGACACTAAGGGGTGAACCGACAGAGACTGTCCCTCCACTGGTGAGTGGTGCGCTGATAGAGCACTGAGGTGGACCCGAACAGAATGAGACTTAAGGCCTAGGTCTGACAGGTGAAGTAGATACTGCAGTACTACTAGCACAAGGCAAGAGAAAGGATCTTCATTGCGATGAGCACACCATACCGTAAACCTATGCCACTTGAGGGCATAGGATTTTCTGGTGGACTGCCTCCTAGTGCCAAGACCACTTCCTCAACCTCCTTAGGTAGAAGTAAGGGAGCTAGCACTATCCTTTCAGCAGCCAGGCCATCAGATTGAGGGATATGAGATTGGGGTGCAGAAGGGAAACCCTGATCTTGAGACAGGAGATCATGTTGCAACCCCAGAGGGAATGGAGTTTCCACCGCCAACTGCAGCAGAAGTGGAAACCATGGCTGCCTCGGCCATCTGGGGCTACCAGAATCACCGAGGCCTTGTCCCGGAGAATCTTGAACAGAGTTCGGGCCTCCAGGGGCATCGGAGGAAACGCATATAGGAGGCCCGTAGACCAAGAGATCAGAAAAGCATCTGCTGCCATCCTCAGGGGATGCGGCTGTTTGGAGCAAAACCTGGGCAGCTGACAGTTTTGTGGACTTGCAAAGAGATCGATGGATGGAAATCCCCAGCGGAGGAAGATCTGCTGGACCACCCATGGATTCAACTGCCATTTATGAGGCTGGAGAATCCACTTAGCTTGTCTACTAGGAAATTCTCCTGGCCAGGTAGATACACTGCTTTGAGAAACATGCCTTGTTTGACTGCAAAGGAGCAAAGGGCCAGTGCCTCCTGACATAGAAGCCTGGACCCCGTGCCCCCTTGTTTGTTTACATAGAACATTGCCACCTGAATGTCCGTCTGAACTAGAATAGACTGGTGAGAGAGGGCATGAGAAAAAGTCTGTAGAGCTAAGCGCATTGCTCGCTTCTCCAAAAGATTGATTTGCTGCTTGGCCTCTCAAGGAGATCAGAGGCCTTGAGTGCAGGTGCCCTGGCACTGTGCACCCTGCCCTTTAAGGAAGCATCAGTCATCAGCACCCTTGTGTGTG
This sequence comes from Ichthyophis bannanicus, assembly GCA_033557465.1. Classification (NCBI taxonomy): domain Eukaryota; kingdom Metazoa; phylum Chordata; class Amphibia; order Gymnophiona; family Ichthyophiidae; genus Ichthyophis; species Ichthyophis bannanicus. The sequence goes on along the minus strand of CM066035.1, from coordinate 918,763,221 downwards.
CTGGGGCCTGAAAAGGTACCCCCCTGAGAAGGTTTGGGAGATGTAGCCACCACTGTAAGGAGTCCAAAAGTGGTTTGGGCACCTTTACTCTGTCTCGGAGGTCGCCTGTGGCCTGCGTCCACTGCACTCTGAGGCACCACTGAGCAGCCCGCATGTGTAGACGGGCATTCAGAGTCACATGTACCGTGGATGCCATGTGGCCCAGGAGCCGCAGGTAGTGCCTGGTGGAGACATGAGACTTGCTTTGGAACTGGTTGGCCAAGTCCATCAGTCTGTGGGCCCTGTCTTTGGGCAAGTAAGCTCTTGCCTGAAGGGTGTCTAAGCTTGCCCCTATAAACTCTAGGTTCTGAGAGGGGAACAAAATGGACTTTGCATAGTTTATGACAAAGCCCAGATGCTGAAGAAGAGAGACAGTGCGAAGAGTGGCTTGTCTGGCCTCCTGGAGAGACTGGCCCCTGATGAGCCAGTCGTCCAGGTATGGGAAGACAAAAATCCCATGATTCCTGAGATAAGCCGCCACCACCGCCAGGCATTTGGTGAAAACCCTCGGGACAGAGGCTAGGCCAAAGGGAAGTACCCTGTACTTAAAATGGTTTCCTCCCACCACAAATCTGGGATATTGTCTGTGGTCTGGATGGATGAGGATGTGAGTATAAGCATCCTTTAGGTCTAAGGAGCATAGCCAGTCTCCCTGCTGGAGGTAGGGCAGCTGTATCCCAAGGGTAAGCATCTTGAACTTTTCCCGCTCCAGAAACTTGTTTAGGTTTCGCAAGTCTAGGATAGGCTGGAGGCCTCCTGTCCTTTCTGGTACCAGGAACTACCTGGAGTAGAAGCCTTGCCCTTCCAGGTGGTGAGGCACCGGTTCCACCGCCTGTTCCTTTAGAAGACTTGCCAACTCCTGAAGGACGAGGTTCCTGTGTAGAGGGAGTCTTGGAGGCTCCCCTGGGAAGTAGGAAGGGGGTAACTGGTGGAAGTAGAGCATATAGCCCTTTTGGACTATGCTCAGTACCCAGGTATCCCCTGTGATGGCTGGCCACCTTTAGGCGTATAGGGTCAGCCAACCTCCTGTGTTGAGTGGAGCCACCGGTGGAGAAGAGGCTATGCTGTGGGAGTCAAAACCCCACTCCCTGCTGTGCAGGAGCCGGAGCTGGCGGCTTGGGGGTCTTCTGCCTACGGGGCCCATGCCTTTGCCCCTTGGCCTGCTGGCCCTGTTGGGAAGCTGGAGAGGCCTGATATTGAGGGTAGGATTTGTAGGCAGTACCCTTCCTCGGGAAAAAGGGCTTCTTTCCCGAGCCCTTCTTTTTTTGAGAAGGGGCCGAAGTTTTTTTGGACAGCCTTGTCCTGGTGAGAGTCTCAGTCTCAATTTCCGCAGCCTTTTCAGTCATGGGCTTACCGAATAGGTTGTCACCTCGGCAAGGGACATCGACCAACTTGTCCTGCACCCATGACTCCAGGTCCGATGACTGTAGCCAGGCCTGAAGGCGTGCACCGATGCCAGCCGCGGCTACCCGGGCCAAAGCCTCGAAACCATCATAGGCTGCTCGGGAGATAAACTTCGAGCACTCTCGGATCCCTGTCAACAAGGCCTTGAACCACTGCAAGGGTTCGTCGGAGAGGCCAGTTGAGAACCCGGCAATCTCCTTTGCCAGGTCTCTTAGGTACATGCCCATGTACAGCTGGTAAGTCTGGACACAGCAAGATAGCATAGAGCCCTGGAAGCACTTTCTACCGAGGGCATCCAGGTTCCGGGCCTCACAGTCGGGGAGCACTGAGGAGTGCATCTTCAGACTCTTCAGGCGGTGGATGGCCGATTCCACAACCATGGAATTGTGCAGTAGCTGCGCCTTTTGGAACCCAGGGCTCTTACGGACTCGATAAATGGAATTGACCCATTTGCAAAGAACTGGCGCCGAGGCCGGTGCCTCCTACACACGGAAGAGCAGCCATTCCAGCATCGGAGGAACTGGTACAGTAAAGGTTTCCTTCGGAAGAAAATCATACTGGACGGCATCGAGCTCCTTGGCTCGAGGCTCCTCTTTGGCGTCCGCAGGGAATGCCAAAGCCTTGGCCATATCCCTCATAAAGTCTGAGAACCAGGTATCCTCTGGGGGGGGGGGGGGAGGAACCTTCTCCGAGGCTCGGACTCCAGGGAGTCCGAAGGGACGCACCAGCGCACCAGATCCGGAAGGTGTTCGGAGACTCCTTGTCCTCCGTCTCCCATGCCGACTCCTCCAAAGAGGAGTCAAGCGGCTCCGGCCGTGTGGGCCTTGGTGCCACCCACCCCGACGCCGAGGGTATCGGCATCGACGACCTTGGCCCCGCACGGGAGGTCGAGGGGGACCTTGACCGAGGATCAACTCGAGACTTGATGGACTCGAGGATCAGCTCGGCCTCCGGGGTCGACATAGACGTCGAGGTCCCGGTGGTCGGGGTAGATGCACCATCAGACCGGCGATCAGCACCCGCTGCTGTTCCATGAAGGCAGCCAAGCTGCTCTCCAAGGCCGTCAGCCTGAGTCCAAGCTCAGGAGACTCAGCAGCCCCCGACTCATGCCCCGATGGCGTCGGGCCTGACGTCAGTTCTCCCGGAGGAGAGTCCACGAGGACAACAGAACTTACGTGATTCAGGAACTCTGGCACCATGCGAGGCAGTTTGGATGGCCTCTCCGATTCCGAGAGCCCGGGGCGGCGGTCAGGGCTACGCAACCTGGCCCTCGAGGACCCAGGCGCCTCCACCGACGCCGTCCTCACGAGCTTCTTCTTCCTTTTGTGACCCCCTCTCAGAGGAACCACGACGGCGCTTGGGGTCAGACTTCCGAGATGTCGAGGCCTCTGACGAAGTCCGGGCCCGGCCGGACGCGGACTCTGAAAAATTCTTTCACGTTGATGCTGACGGCTGCGAAGTGCCTTCAACGACATTTTGCCGCACGGGCCACAGACCAGCGGGTCATGGTCAGGCCCAAGGCATCGGAGGCAGCAGTCATGTGTGCAGTGAGAGACATAGGTTTCTTGCACCGATCACATTTTTTTGAACCTGCTGGCAGCCATCAGGGGAAAAAGGGCCCCTGCAAAGTCAAAAGACCGGGCTGCCAGTGAAAATAACAAAAAAGGCGCAAACGCTAGTCACAAAGGACAAAAAACGAAAAAAAAAGAAATTCCGGACTCGATACCGGTGTACTGAGCCCAGGTGGGAAGGGGAACCAGCGTCAAACCGGATAAGAAAAAAGCAAAAATATCCAAAAAAATCTACCTTTCCCGGGTGACACGAACTCAAGTCCGTTGCGCTCCGCGGAAAAAGAAAGACTGAGCAAGATGGCACCCTTGGGCGGGAAGGGGACCACGCATGCGCGCTGCATTTCCAAAGGCTTTCCTTGAAAGCTGGGGAAATGCTCCGCACGAGGGCTCCGTTGGCTCTGACGTCACCCATATGTGAGGACTGACTTCCTGCTTGGTCCTGGAGAATGACAAAGTCCCACATCAGAGATTCCCGAGGACATTAAAAAGCCATGGCATATGAAGCAATGTCCTATTGTGGATTGAAAACTGATTGAGGGATAGAAAACAGAGAGTAGGGATAAATGGCAGATGAAATTTAATGTGGGCACGTGCAAAGTGATGCATGTAAGGAAGAATAACGGAAATTATAAATACGCAATGCTATGAGTCACTACCCAGGAAAATGATCTGGGTATGATTAATAAAACAAAGGATATCATAATGCCTATATATCGCTCCATGGCCTTGGGCCGGAAGGACTGGGGTTTCTGGTCCCACAGGTGCTCTTTATGGCCTTGGACAAGCCACTTAACCCTCAGGTACAAAAACATAGACTGTGAGCCCTTCAGGGACAAGGGAAAAATATATATACAGTAGCTGAAGGTACACAGCTTTGACTGGCCTGAAGGGAGATATGACAGAGATTTATAAAATCCTGAATGAAGTGGAATGGGTAGACACAAATCGATTGTTCACTCTTTCAAAAAATAAAAGGATTAGGGGAAATGTCATGCGACTACAAAGTAGTATATTTAAAACAGAAAGTATTTTTTCTCTCAATGTAGAATTAGTTTATAGAACTTATTGTCTGCAGATGTGGTAAAAGCAGGTAGTGTAGCTGGGTTTAAAAAAGGTTTGTACTGAGAGAAAACCACTGCTTATCTCGGGATAAGTAGCATGGAACTGGCTATTTTAGGGATGTGTCAAGTACTTACAGTATTGAACATAGAACACTAGACTTGATGGACTTTAGGTCTGACCCAGTGTGGCAGTTCTTATGTTCTTAAACATACCAGTCAGGGAACAGAGCATGAGAAAGTTATATGAATAAGAAGAGTTCTGTTCCTAAAACTATTTTTAGATTAATTACTCAGAAAATGTAATAGCATTTCCAGATGTCCAGAATTTCAGACACTTGTTGCCCTGGTAAGCAAAGGATAACAATTCTATTTTTGTTCTTTGTTTCTGGCATAACTTTGAAACTTTCATAAGTAAATGAAATTAATTAGGCATTCTATTACAAACTTACAAAGTGAAAGAGAATATCCACTGGATAGGTCATGTCTGTCCATGACTTCATTTCCACTGCTAAAGCAGGCCGGCAGGGTGCTATTCTGAAGTGTAAGCCACCTTCAGTTTTTGGGACTCTCTGTTTATTAAGAACTGTTTGCAGAGGACGCAGAGCTGTGCAGAGGTTAAAAGTACCACTCCCATACCTCTGTACAGCCAGTGGGAAAACATGTTTTAGACTTGATTCTGTATAAAATTAAAACTCATCAAGGTATAAACCATATATTATGATTATGTTAATTTTCATAAATTTCTTTTGATTATAATTGTGCATCACATATACAGCACTAAATGAGAGGTTAGACATGATTGGTATCTCAGAGACATGGTAGAAGGAGGAAAACCAGTGGGACACTGTGATATCTGGGTACAAACTGTATCACAATGATAGAGCTTATCAAATTGGTGGAGGGGTCATGCTCTATGTTAGAGGGCATTGAGACGCACAAGATTAAAGTTTTACAGGAAACGGATCGGAATTCCATTTAAAAAGGGGAAGGTGATGACAGTGGGGGTGTACTATCGACCGCCTGGTCAGAATGACCAAATGGATGATGAAATGCTCAAAGAAATCAGGGAAGCTAACAAAGGTTACAGCACAGTAATAATAATGGGTGATTTAAATTACCCCGGTATCGACTGGGTCAGTGTCACGTCAGGACATGCTAGGGAGATAAAGTTCCTAGATGACATAAATGACTGCTTCTTGGAGCAGCTAGTAAATGAACCGACATGAAGGGAAGCCATTTTGGACCTAGCCCTTTGTGGTACACAAGATCTGGTGCAAGAGATAAGGGTGCTGGGGCCACTTGGCCATAGTGATCATAGCATGATCACATTTGATTTAATATATGGAAGAAGAATAGCAAGGAAATCCACAGTACTATCTTTAACTTTCAAAAAGGGAGACTATGATAAAACGAGGAAAATAGTTAATAAAAACTAAAAGGAACAACTGCAAAGGTTAAAGATTAACATCCAGAATGGGTGTTGTTTAAAAATACTATCTTGGAAGCCCAGACCAGCTGTATTCTATGTTTTAAGAAAAGTGGAAAGAAGGCCAAAAAACTGCCAGCATGGTTTAAAGGTGAGGTCAGAGAAGCTGTTGTAGACAAAAAAAGCATCTTTCAGGAAATGGAAAAAAGAGCCAAATGCGACAACTGGAAACAACATAAGCACTGGCTAGTTAGATGCAAGGCATTGATAAGGCAGGCAAAGAGAGAGTTTGAAAAAAAGCTTGGCAGGAAAGCAAAAATGCACAATAAAAACTTTTTCAGGTACATTTCTAGCAAAAAAAACTGTGAGAGAGTCAGTTGGACCATTAGAGGGGTAAACGGAGCACTAAAGGGGGATAAAGTCATAGCGGAGAGACTGAGAGCCTGATCCCAGAAGGGGTATATCCAGGCCATCTGGACGCTCCTGAACAGGACGGGCCCGTTAGGACCCAAATCTGCACTACAGGATCCAGATGTTACAGTGGGCGCAGGATCGGGCCATGAGATGGCCTGGCGTGCCCCTGCTGCCCCATGGGAGACGTCCTCTCTGTCAACCCCCATTTCCCCACTGCCTGACCCTTGGATGGGGTAGTGGGGGCCCGGATCGGGTGGTGAGGACTCACCCCCAGTGCCGCCATTGCTCCTGGGTGGCTGCCAGGCCGGTGCAAAAGGGTGTCCTGCGTTTATTCCACCTCTGAGGTGGAATAAGCTGGGCGCCCTCCTGGAGCTCCCTGGACTTACAGGACCATAACCTGAATCGGCCCTGGAACAGAAGAAGCAAGAGACGTGTGATGGTCACAGGAATCTTTATTAGATAAACCCCAACGCGTTTCGGCAATGCCTTCCTCAGGGGCATGCAGCTTGCAAAATATAAAATAAAATAATTTGAATGAAATCACCTTTTATACAGTCAAAACAATATTAATACAGGAAGGCGTTGCGTGCTGCCTTCCCGCCTTTCCCAACTGTCCCTCTCCAGTTGAGTTTACAGCTGAGACAAAAGAGAGAGGGAAAGAGAGAAAGAGAGAGAGATAGAGAGATACAACTCCTAGGGGAGGTGGGCGGGTTGTGAAGACTAAATTCCTGCTGTTCCTGGAGATCACCTGTTACAGGTGAGTAACTATGCTATCTCCAGGAACAAGCAGTAATGTAGTCTTCACATATGGGGACTCCCTAGCTGCAGATGCCAGGGAGATGACCCCAGAAAGTTGTGTGCTTTTGTGAAAGGGCTCCAATTCCCCCCCATGGATCTCTGGCATCCTACCAGGGATGGTGGATAGGAGTTCATTAAGTCTGTAACAGGTGTTGAAGAACAGCCTGACCAAACAAGGCATCCCGGCAGGAGTCCTTGTCTAAGCAGTAATGGGCTGTGAAGGTATGAACCGAAGCCCAAGTAGCTGCTCGACAGATGTCATCGATAGACACAGAGTGAAGATGAGCCATTGAGGCTGCAATGGCTCTCACATTGTGAGCTGTGACATGGCCTCCAAGAGGAAGGTTCTTACTCTCATAGGCAAAAGATATACACTGTGCAATCCAGTTGGACAGTGTCCTTTTGGAGACTGGAAGTCCCAAATGATTAGGATCAAAAGCAACAAAGAGTTGAGAGGATTTTCTATGTTGCTGTGCCCTTTGCATGTAAAAAGCCAAAGCTCTTTTACAGTCCAAAGTATGAAGGTTCCTTTCTGCATTTGAGGCGTGAGGCCTTGGAAAGAATACAGGAAGGTAAACCGCTTGGTTCAAATGAAAGGGCGAAACCACCTTTGGCATAAAGTGTGGATGAGTCCTAAGGACTACCTTATCATGATGTAACCTTATATAAGGAGGATCAGCCACCAAGGCTTGCAATTCACTGATGCGACGTGCTGATGTGACTGCAATGAGAAAGAGTAGTTACTCACCTGTAACAGGTGTTCTCCAGAAGCAGCAGGAATCAGTCCTCACATATGGGTGTCATCAACACTGATGAAGCCCTAGCGGAGCATTTCCCCAGCTTTCCATGAAAGCCTTTGGGAATGCAGGCACGCATGCGCGGTTCCCTTCCCGCCTAAAGGTGCCATCTTACCTCAGTCAAATGACATAGCTAAGAACAGCACACAAAAATGTAAAACAAACTATGTACAACTGCAACTCCAAGGGGAGGATGGAGGGTTGTGAGGACTGATTCCTGCTGCTCCTGGAGAACACCTGTTACAGGTGAGTAACTACTCTTTCTCCAGGACCAAGCAGGAAGTCAGTCCTCATATATGGGTGACTCCCTAGCTCTGGGCTACCAAGGAACCCAGGCTGAACAAGAGGACTCCCTCTAGTCCCAGCTGCAAAGAAAGGCTTTTCACTGACACAACCTCCACCGGTAGCCCAACAGAGGGCAGGAGGGCAGGAGTTGCCTAAACCTCAAAGAGATACCGGAGTACGGCTTGGCCAAAAGCACTGTCCCTACATGACTCCCTCTCCAGACAGTAATGGGCCGCAAAAGTCTGGCTTGAAGACCAAGTTGCAGCCCTGCAGATGTCTACCAAGGGCACAGAGCGGAGATGAGCCACTGAGGCAGCCATTGCCCTGACACGGTGGGCCGTGACCCGACCCTGCAAAGGAAGGTCAGCCGCCCTATAAGCCCAGGTGATACAGTGAGAAACTCAGATGGACAAGGTACGCTTGGACACAGCCAACCCCAACTTATTAGGGTCAAAAGATACGAAGAGCTGAGTAGCCCTTCTATGCCCCTGCGTACGGTCAAGGTAGAAGGATAAGGCCCTCCTACAGTCCAGGGTATGCAGAACTGCTTCAGCCTGGCTTGCATGAGGCCTAGGGAAAAATGTTGGAAGAACCACCTCCTGGTTGAGGTGAAAAGAGGAAACAATCTTAGGGAGGAACTTTGGATGAGTCCTAAGGACTACCCTGTTCCTATAGAAGCGAGTGTAAGGCCTGTCACAGACCAGGGCCTGAAGCTCACTCACTCGCCTGGCCGAGGGTAGGGCTATCAAGAAGAGTTTCTTCCAGGACAGGAAGTGTAGAGGGCAAGTAGCCATCGGCTCAAAAGGTGGGCGAGTCAGCTGCTAGAAGACCATATTCAACTCCCACTCAGGAGCAGGAGGACGGATTGGAGGCTTGAGCAAAAGCAAGCCTCTGAGAAAGCGGGACACCAAGGGGTGAACCGACAGAGAATGTCCTTCCACCAGTGAGTGGTGAGCTGCTAGAGCTGAGAGGTGGACCTGAACAGAATTGGACTTAAGTCCCTGATTTGATAAGTGCAGTAAGTACTGAAGCACTACTGGTACAGTACAGGAGAAAGGATCCTCTGTACATAGCTGACACCACACAGAAAACCTCTTCCATTTGAGAGCATAGGTTTTCCTAGTGGACTGTTTCCTAGAGGCTAGGACAACCTCCTCAACTTCCTAAGGTAGGCCCCAGGGAGCCAAAACTACCCTTGCAGCCTCCAGGCCATCAAATTGAGAGCTTTGAGATTGGAGTGGAGAAGGGAACCCTGATCCTGAGAGAGAAGGTCGGGCTGCAACCCCAGAGGCAGTGGGGGATCCACTGCCAGCTGAAACAGAAGTGGAAAGCAAGGCTGCTTCGGCCACCTGGGAGCCACCAGCAGGACTCAGGCCTTGTCCTGAAGAATTTTGAACACCAAAGGCGTGGGAGGAAACGCATACAGGAGGCCCTGAGACCATGGTATCAGAAAAGCATCTGCTGCTACTCTCAGAGGATGCGGTTGTCTGGAGCAGAACTGAGGCAGCTGTTTGTTCAGTGGACTGGCAAACAGATCTATCAAAGGAAGACCCCATTTCAGGAAGATCTTCTGAACTACTAAAGGATGCAGCTGCCACTCGTGGGGCTGCAGAATTCTGCTCAACCTGTCGGCCAGGGAATGTAGATAGCTGGGTGGCTGGTGGACGAGAGGATCGCCTGGTAACATGCCTGCCTGGTGCGAAGGTAGCAGACCTCACGCACCGCCTAGATAGGATCATAGATAGTGCTGGGGAGGAGTCTGCTGTCTTGGTACATGTTGGTACCAATGACATAGGAAAATGTGGTAGGGAAGTTCTGGAGGCTAAATTTAAGCTTTTAGGCAGGAAGTTGAAATCCAGAACTTCCAGGATAGCGTTCTCCGAAATCCTTCCTGTTCCACGTGCAGGACCCAAAAGACAGGCAGAGCTACGGAGTCTCAATGCGTGGATGAGACAATGGTGCAAGGATGAGGGTTTTGGATTTGTTAGGAACTGGGGAACATTCTGGGGAAAGGGGGGGGCTCTTCCGAAGGGATGGGCTTCACCTTAATCAGGATGGGACCAGACTGCTGGCATTAACCTTTAAAAAAGAGATAGAGAAGCTTTTAAACTAGAAAATAGGGGAAAGCCGACAGTCACCCAGGAGCGCATGGTTCGGACGAAGGTATCCTTGAAGGATACTACCAAAAGCAGTGAGGTTCCAAAAGGGAGTATAGTAGCCCAAATGCCCTTGAGTAAGGAGCAGACAGAGCATAAAGATTCCAAATTACCCATGCCTACCAATAGCCAGATTAATATTAATAAAATACAGTCTCTAAAATGCTTGTATGCCAATGCTAGAAGTCTAAACAATAAGATGGGAGAGTTAGAATATATAGCACTAAATGAGAGGTTAGATATGATTGCATACCTGGATACAAACTATATCGTAATGATAGAGCTGATCAAATTGGTGGAGGGGTTGCGCTCTATGTTAGAGAGGGCATTGAGTCAGAAAGGACTAAAGTTTTGCAGGGAACAAAATTTGCTGTAGAATCTCTATGGATTGAAATTCCATTTATGAAGGGGAAGGTGATGGCAGTGGGAGTATACTATCGACCGCCTGGCCAGAATGAACAAATGGATGATGAAATGCTCAAAGAAATCAAGGAAGCTAACAAAAGTCACAACAGAGTAGTAATAATGGGTGATTTCAATTACCCCGGTATTGACTGGGTCAGTGTCACAGCAGGACAAGCTAAAGAGATAAAGTTTCTAGATGAAATAAATGACTGCTTCTTGGAGCAGCTGGTTCATGAACCAACCAGAGGGGAAGCCATACTGGACCTAGTCCTTAGTGGAACGCCAGATCTGGTGCAAGAAATAAGGGTGTTGGGACCACTTGGCAATAGTGATCATAGTATGATCATGTTTGATTTAATTAGTGGAGGACAGATAGTAAAGGAATCCACAGTACTACCTTTTAACTTTCAAAAGGGAGACTATGATAGAATGAGGAATATAGTTAGGAAAAAACTAAAAGGAGCGATTCCAAAGGTTAAACACTTGCAGCAAGCTTGGGTGTTATTTAAAAATACTATCCTCGAAGCCCAGACCAGCTGTATTCCACGCATTAAGAAAAGTGGAAGAAAGTCCAAAAAACTGCCAGCATGGTTTAAAGGTGAGGTCAGAGAGGCTGTTTCTGCCAAAAAAGCAACCTTCAGGAAATGGAAAAAAGAGCCAAATGATGAAAACTGGAAACAGCACAAGCACTGGCAAGTTAAATGCAAAGCATTGATAAGGCAGGCAAAGCGGGAATTTGAGAAGAAACTTGCTACGGAAGCAAAAACACGAAATAAAGACTTTTCAAGTACATTCGTAGCAAAAGGCCTGTGAGAGAGTCAATTGGACCATTAGATGATAGAGGGGTAAAAGGGGCAGTAAGAGGAGACAAGGCTATAGCAGAGAGACTGAATGAATTCTTTGCTTCGGTCTTTACTGAGGAAGATGTAGGGATGTTACCCAAGACTGAAGTGGTATTTAAAGTTGATACTGCAGAGGAATTGAGAGAAATATCGCTACACCGGGAAGATATATTACAACTATTTGATAAACTGAATAGTAGCAAATCACCTGGACTGGATGGTATACATCCCAGAGTGTTGAAAGAACTGAAATATGAGATTGCAGACCTGCTATTGGTAATCTGTGAACTTTCATTAAAATCAACTGTAATACCTGAAGATTGGAGGGTCGCCAACGTAACACCAATTTTTAAAAAGGGTTCCAGGGGTGACCCGGGAAATTACAGACCGGTGAGCCTGACGTCAGTACCAGGGAAAATGGTAGAAACCATCATAAAAAACAAAATTACACAGCATGTAGATAGTCATGGCTTAATGGGAGACAGCCAACATGGCTTTAGACAAGGAAGATCTTGTCTTACTAATCTGATATGTTTTTTTGAAGGTGTGCATAAACAGGTAGACAAAGGTGAGTCGGTTGATATAATGTATCTGGACTTTCAGAAAGCTTTTGACAAGGTCCCCCATCAGAGACTTTTGGCGAAGCTAAAAAGTCATGGGATAGGAGGCAGTGTACTATTGTGGATCGGGAACTGGTTAAAAGATAGAAAGCAGAGGGTAGGGCTAAATGGCCAATATTTCCAATGGAAAAAGGTGAATAGTGGAGTACCCCAGGGATCTGTACTGGGTCCGCTACTTTTTGACATATTCATAAATGACCTGGAAAAGGGAATAACTAGTGAGGTTATCAAATTTGCAGATGACACAAAACTGTTTAAAGTTGTTAAAACCCAAGAGGATTGTGGAAAACTGCAGGAGGATCTGGATAAATTGGAAGAATGGGCATCCAAATGGCAGATGAAATTTAATGTGGACAAGTGCAAAGTTATGCACCTAGGAAAGAACAACCCACACTATAGTTACACGATGCAAGGCTCCACACTAGAAACCACCACCCAGGAAAAAGATTTAGGAGTCATCGTGGATAACATGTTAAAACCCTCCGTCCAGTGTGCAGCGGTGGCCAAGAAAGCAAATAGAATGCTAGGTATCATAAGGAAAGGGATGGAGAATAAAACAAAGGATATTATAATGCCTCTGTATCGCTCCATGGTACGACTGCACCTTGAATATTGTGTGCAATTCTGGTCACCGTATCTTAAAAAGGACATAGCGTTATTAGAAAAAGTACAGAGAAGAGCCACCAAATTGGTGAAGGGGATGGAAGGCTACTCCTATGAAGAGAGGCTAAAAAGGTTAGGGCTCTTTAACCTGGAAAAGAGACGGCTGAGGGGAGATATGATAGAGGTCTATAAATTAATGAATGGAGTGGAACGGATAAACGTGGATCAATTGTTTATGCTATCAGAATATAGAAAGATTAGGGGACATGTAATGAAGCTACAGGGTAAACTATTTAAGACAAATAAGAGAAAATATTTTTTCACTCAACGTGTAATCAAACTCTGGAATCTGTTACCGGAGGATGTAGTAAGGGCTGTTAGTATAGCTGGGTTTAAAAAAGGTTTGGACAAGTTCCTGGAGGAAAGGTCCATAAACAACTATTAAAAAGGGACCCAGGATATCAATGCTTAACCCAGTACAAGCATTGTGGAATCTGTGTCTTTTGGGGATATTGCTAGGTACGTATGACCTAGATTGGCCACTGTTGGAAGCAGGATACTGGGCTTGATGGACCTCGGTCTGACCCAGTATGGCATGTCTTATGTTCTTATGTTCTTACCGCCTTGAGGAGCATGTTGTGCTTGAGGGCAAATGAGCAAAGGTCCTGTGCCTCCTGACAAAGGAGCCCTGACCCAGTCCCGCCTTGCTTGTTCACATAAAACATGGCTACCTGGTTGTCTGTCTGAACCAGGACAGATTGATGAGCCAGGGCAGGAGAGAAAGCTCTGAGTGCCAATCAAATAGCCCTGAGTTCTAGGAGATTGATCTGCTGTGCGGCCTCCCAAGGAGACCACAGGCCCTGGGTGCACTTGTTCAGACACTGAGCCCCCCAGCCTTGCAGGGAGGCGTCTGTGGTCAGTACCACTGTGTACCCAGGAATTTGAAAAGGCACCCCTTTCAGTATATTGGGTGGGTGCAACCACCAGTTGAGGGAGTCCAGAAAAGGTCTGGACACCCTTATCCTGTCTCTGAGGCTGCCTGTGGCCTGTGACCACTGACTCCGAAGGCACCACTGTGCAGGCCTCATATGGAGCCTGGCATTGGGGGTCACATGTACTGTCAAAGCCATGTGACCTAGAAGCCTCAGGCAGAGTCTGGCGGAGACCAGCGACCTGCTGAGAAACTGGTTTGCTAAGTTTATAAGTCTTTGAGCTCTGTCTTCTGGCAAGAATGTCTTTGCCAGGACAGAGTCTAGCCTCGCCCATATGAACTCCAAGTTCTGGGAGGGGAGCAAAGTGGATTTTGCGAAGTTTATCACAAACCCCAAGCTTTGAAGAAGAGCAATGGTCCTGAGGGTGGCCTGTCGGGCCTCCTGGCACGTCTGACCTCTGATGAGCCAGTCGTCCAGATAAGGAAAGACAAAGATGCCTTGAGTTCTCAGGTAGGCCGCCACCACTGCCAGGTATTTGGTAAAGACCCTGGGAGTGGAGGTTAGGCCAAAAGGCAGTACTCTGTACTGATAATCGTTTCCTCCCACAATGAACCTGAGGTACTTTCTGTGGTCTGGATGAATGAGGATGTGAGTGTACACATCCTTTAGATCTAAGGAGCATAGCCTATCTCCCTGCTGGAGGTAGGGCAGAAGTGTTCCAAGAGTAAGCATCTTGAACTTTTCTTTCTCGAGGAACTTGTTGATATTCCTGAGGTCCAGGATAGGTCGAAGGCCACCGGTTCTTTTGGGTACCAGGAAATACCTGGAGTAGAACCCTTGACCGTGCATTCGAAGAGGCACAGGCTCCACAGCCCTGTCCACCAACAGACCTTGGAGCTCCTGGAGGAGAAGATCTGTGTGCAGGGGAGGCCTTGAAGGCTCTCCTGGAAAATATGGAGGAGGCAGTTGGTGAAAGTGTAGTGCATAGCCCCTGTGGACTATGTTTAATACCCAACTGTCCCCCGTGATGCCGGGCCACTGATGGGCAAAGAGGGCGAGGCGACCTCCTGTGCAGGGTTGGGGGAGCAGGGACGGAGAGGCTATGCTTGAGGAGTCAAAAGCTCCCACCATGCTGAGTGGGAGCAGGGGCCGGGGGCTTGGGGGTTCTCTGCCTACGGAGCCCATTACCCTGCCCCTTGACTTGCTGACCCTGGGGTACAGCTTGGGCAGCCTGATACTGAGGGTACTGTTTGTAGGCAGTGCCCTTCCTCGGGTAAAAAGGCTTTTTACCCGAGCCCTTCTTCTTGTGAGAAGGGGCAGAGGTCTTCCTAGACAGCCTTGTCCTTGTAAGGTGCTCGGTCTCGAGTTGAGCGGCCTTCTTGGCCATGGGCTTGCCAAAAAGGTTTTCACCTCGGCAAGGGACATCGACCAACTTGTCTTGAACCCATGGCTCGAGGTCCGATGACTGAAGCCATGCCTGGCGTCGAGCCGCGATGCCGGCTGCCGCAACTCGGGCCGAAGCCTCGAAGCCATCGTAGGCGGCGCGGGACATGAACTTGGAGCATTCCCGAATCCCAGAGGACAAGGACTTGAATCTCTGCAAGGGTTCCCCAAAGAGACCAGCAGAGAACCCGGCCAACTCCTTGGCCAGATCTCGCAAGTACATGCCCATGTACAGCTGGTAAGACTGGACACGGCAAGCAAGCATCGAGCCCTGGAAGCACTTTCTACCAAAACGATCGAGGTTTCGGGCCTCCCTGCCAGGAGGCACCGCGGAGTGCATCTTCTGACTTTTCAGGCAATGCATGGCCGATTCCACCACCATGGAATGGTGTGGTAGCTGTGCCTTCTGGAAGCCAGGGCTCTTCCTGAGTCGATAGATCGAGTCGACTGCTTGCTTAAAACCGGCGCCGAGGCCGGTGCCTCCCACATCCGGAAGAGGAGCCGTTCCAGCATCGGAGGAACCGGGACAGTAAAGGCCTCCTTCGGAGGAGAGTCGTACTGCAGGGCTCTTCCTCGGGGTCCGCCGGGATAGCCAACGCGGCGGCCATATCCCGGACAAACTCCGAGAACCGGGTATCCTCCGGAGGAGATCTACTCCGGGGCTCAGACTGCGGTGAGTCCGACGGGACGCACCGAGTCTTGAATATATCGGGGGACTCCTCATCCTCCTTCTCCCAGGCGGACTCGTCCGACGAGGAGTCAGGGTCCGAACCCGCGGGGCCCAGGAGCACCCGCCCCGATGCCGGAGGCACCAGCGTCGACGCCCTCAGTCCCGAACGGGAGGTCGAGGGAGACCGCGACTGAGGTCAACCTCGAGCCTTCATGGTCTCGAGTATCGGCTCAGTCTCCGGGGTCGACTTCGATGTCAATGTCCCGGTGGTCAGGGCAGATGCGCCAGACAGGCTGGCCATCAGTGCCCGCTGCTGCTCCATGAAGGCAGACAGTCTGCACTCCAAGGCTGTCATCCTGAGACTCAGCTCGGGAGACGCAGCAGCCACCGACTCGGGCCCCGGTGGCGCCGGGCCCGACGTCGGCTCTCTGGGAGGAGAATCCTCGAGGACAACAGGACTTACATGTCCAGCAGACTCCGGTTCCACATGAGGAACCTTGGCAGGCTTCTCCTGCGCCACTTGCCCGGGGCGACGGTCGGGGGTCTTAGACCTGGCCCTCGAGGAGCCAGGGACCTCTTCCGACGATGCCCTCACGAGCTGCTTCTTCCTCTTGCGTTCCCGGTCGGGGGACCCCCTGTCCGAGGAGCCCCGACGGTGCTTGGGATCCGAATCCCGAGATGTCGAGGCCTCAGACGAAGTCCGGGCCCGGCCGAAGGCTGAGTCAGAAAAAATCCATTCTTTCTGCTGCTGGCGAGCTGGCGACTTCGCAGTGCCTTGGAAGACATCTTCCCGCATAGTCCACATGTCTTAGAGTCGTGATCAGGACCGAGGCACCGAAGGCAGCAGTCGTGTGTGTCGGTGAGAGACATCAATTTCTTACACCGATCACACTTTTTAAAACCACTGGAAGCCATCGTGGAAAAAAGAGTCCCCGCGAGGTCAAAGGACCGGCCTTCCAGGGAAAAAGCAAAAAAGGGTGCAAACGCCAGCCATGAAGGGCAAAAACCGAAAAAGCAGAAACGGGCTCGATACCGGTGTACCAAACCCGGCTGGAGGGGGACCGGCGTCGAACCGGGAGAAAACAATAGCGAGAATTGCCGAAAAAATCAAACTTTTATCCGGGATTACAGGACACACGTCGGGTGGGCTTCTCAGAAAAAGAGAGACTGAGGTAAGATGTCACCTTTAGGCGGGAAGGGAACCGCGCATGCGTGTCTGCATGCCCAAAGGCTTTCATGGAATGCTGGGGAAATGCTCCGCTAGGGCTTCATCGGCGTCGATGACACCCATATGTGAGGACTGACTTCCTGCTTGGTCCTGGAGAAAGATAAATTTCCAGGAAAGGAATTTCAAAGAGCTAGTGGCTAATGGTTCAAAGGGCGGTTTCATGAGCTGCCCAAGTACCAGATTCAAGTCCCATGCTACCGGTGGTGGCTTAATGGGAGGCTTTGTTAAAATAAGGCCTCTCATAAATCTCACTATGAGAGGATGAGAGGAAATAGGTTGTCCATTTAGAGGCTTGAAAGAAGCTGCAATAGCACTCAAATGGACTCTCACTGAATTAGTCTGAAGCCCTGCATTTGATAAATGAAGGAGGTACTCCTGTAATGATTCTAGAGGTATCGCAAGCACCATATGGTAAACCTTTTCCACTTAAATGCATAAGAGCGTCTTGTGCAAGGTTTCCTGGAAGCATGAAGGATATCCTTTACCTGCTGGGAAAGGTTAAGTCCGTGAAGTTCTATTCTTTCAGCAACCAGGCCCTGAGATGCAGAGACTGGGGACTGAGATGCCACAGCATCTCGTCCTCTTGAGAAAGGAGATCTGGAGCAGATCCTAACTCCAGAGGTGGAGCTTGAGAGAGATGTAGGAGCAGAGGGTACCACATTTGCCGTGGCCAACATGGAGCTATGAGGATCATATGACCTCTGTCTCTCTGAAGCTTGAACAGGGTTTTGGGAATTAGGGGAATGGGTGGAAAGGAATACAAGAAGTCCTGACCCCAATGGAGGAGGAAAGCATCCCTGGCCTGACAACCCCGAGACAGAATTCTGGAACAGAACCGGGGAAGTTTGGCATTCAGCAGACTTGCAAAGAGGTCTATGTCCGGGGTTCCCCAAATTTGAAAAGTTTTGGCCACCTGGTCTGCATGGAGAGACCATTCGTGTGGAAGCAGAACTTGACTGAGTCTGTCTGCCCAAGAGTTTTGAATGCCTGGAAGATACACCGCAAGGAGATGAATCTGATGCTCTCTGGCGAGGGCCCATAGTCGCAAAGCTTCATTGCAGATCGAAAGAGAGCCTGTTATGCCCTGCGTGTTCACATAGAACATGGCTGCTTGATTGTCCGTTTGAACTAGGACTGTCTTGTAGCTGAGCTGGGTGTGAAATTCTCGAAGAGCAAGGAAGATTGCTCTGAGCTCCAGGAGATTGATATGGAGACTGGGCTGCCCTCATATAGAGGCGAGCATAAGGAACCACATGCACAGTGGATGCCATGTGGCCTAGCAACTGTAACATTTCCCAAGCAGTGAGGAGAGGTTTTAGCACTGCTTGGGAAGCTAACTGCACAATGCGAAGACAGCAGGGCTGTGGAAGGTAAGCCCTTGTTTGCAGGGCCAGATTTACCTTGAGTGAGGCCCTACGCCAACAAAAATTGTGGGCCCCCAGAAAAAATAAAAACAAGATCAACTTACCAAAACAGAAATGGCAATAGATATATAGAATTGCCTGACATAAAGAGGCAATAGGGACAAAATCAGCATCGGAATTCAAGAAATACATTAAAAAAGACATATTCCAGTTAATAAATTCAAAATAAAAAGTATTTTTCTACCTTCTGTTTGGGCATTTTTTCAGTTGCAATTGCTCCAGTCACTTTCTTCTGGTTTCTTCGTGTCTTCTGCTAGCTATCCATTTGTCCTTTCTTCTCTTTTAGATGTTTTCCATTCTCTCTCTATTTCTGCTCTTTCCCCCAATTCTTTCCTTATTCCTTTATCATCCATTTAAATTTCACCCTTCCATTTTCAAGCCCCTCTTACTCTCCCAATACCCAGCCCATCATAGACTTTTCTTCCACACAAAATATTTTTCCCCTCTCCATTCTCATTCCCCATCCATTCTAGTCCTCCCCCAAAATCAGTTCCCTTATAGTTCTAGACCCACCCAGCATCCACTCCCTTCTAGTCCCATTCTCCCATGCCCCACATCAGCCCATTTCCAGTCCTATTCTAGCTCTTCATCAGCCCATTTCCAGTGCTAGCCTTCACATCACAGGCCATTTCCAGTCCTAGCCCCCCCCCCCATCACAGCCTATTTCCAGTCCTAGCCCCCACCATCACATCCCATTTGCAGTCCGAGTCCCCCTGCACCATCACAGCCCATTTGCAGTCCTAGTTCCCCCCCCCCACCATCACAGCCCATTTGCAGTCCAAGTTACCCCCCCATAGCCCTTTTCCGGTCCCGGTCCCTCCCCCATCACAACCCATTTCCAGTCCAAGTTCCCCCCCCCCCCATAGCCCTTTTCCGGTCCAGGTCCCCCTCCCCATCACAACCCATTTCCAGTCCATGTCCCCCCCCATAGCCCTTTTACAGTTTAGGTCCCCCCCCCATCACAGCCCATTTCTTTCCAGTCCAAGTCCCCCCCCCATAGCCCTTTTCCGGTCCAGGTCCCCCCCCTTCACAACCCATTTCCAGTCCAAGTCCCCCCCCCCCATAGACCTTTTACAGTTCAGGGCCCCCCCCCATCACAGCCCATTTCTTTCCATTTCTTGTCCCCCCCCCCCCCATAGACCTTTTACGGTGCAGGTCCCCCCCCCCCCATCTCAACCCATTTCCAGTCCAAGTCCCCCCCCCATAGCCCTTTTACAGTTCAGGGTCCCCCCCCCCATATCCCAGCCCATTTCTTTCCAGTCCACGTCCCCCCCCTAGCCCTTTTCCGGTCCAGGTCCCCCTCCCAATCACAGCCCATGCAGTCCTTGGCCCCCCGACCAGCACCGCGGCTGTCTGAGAGGCTTCAGAGGGAGCCGGGTAAGCTCGCACGAGGCCCCGGCTCCCTCTGTACAGCCGCCAGCGTGAAGAGCCTTTTCCTTCACGCTGGCGGCTGTATCTGTGAAGCCGCGAATGCTGGGAAAGGTTAAAGGGCATTGCCTTTAACCTTTCCCAGCAATCGCGGCTTTACAGATACAGCCGCCAGCGTGAAGGAAAAGGCTCTTCACACTGGCGGCTGTACAGAGGGAGCCGGGGCCTCGCGCGAGCTTACCCTGCTCCCTCTGAAGCCCTGCGGTGTGTGGGCCGGCCCCGGGTGGGCCCTTGCCAGATGTGGGCCCTACACCATGGCGTACATGGCGTATAGGTAAATCCGGCCCTGCTTGTTTGTCTGGTATCCAGAAGAGCTCCTATAAACTCTAGGGATTGAGTGGGAGCAAGGTTGGACTTTGGGAAGTTTATGACAAGTCCCAAATACTGAAGGATGCGCATTGTGGGAGACAGAGCAACCCTGGCCTCTGGCTCTGAAGGGGCTCGAATGAGCCAGTCGTCTAAGTAAGGGAAGACGAATATTCCCAGGGTGAGGAGAAATGCTGCTACCACAGTCATGCATTTTGTGAACACCCTTGGTGCAGAGGCCTGGCCAAAAGGAAGAACCCTGTATTGGTAGTGTTTCCCTTGAAAGAGGAAGCGAAGGAACTTTCGGTGAGTTGGATGGATGAGAACATGAGTGTACGCATCCTTGAGATGTAGAGAACAAAGCCAATCCTGACTCTGAAGGTATGGCAGCAGAGTTCCTAGAGAAATAATTTTGAACTTCTCTCTGAACAGGAATTTGTTCAATTCTCTGAGGTCTAAAATGGGTCTGTGTCCTCCTGTTTTCTTTGGAATAAGGAAATAGGGGGAGTAAAACCCTGTACCCCATTGGGGAATGGGTACCTCTTCTATTGCCCCCTTGAGCAAGGAGCATAGTGACTTCTTGACCTAACCGGTCATTGAGAGAGGTCTGAGAATTGAACTGTCTTACTATTGTAGGAGGGGGCATGCTGAGGAAATGAAGCTTGTACCCCTCTCTTACAATAGACAGAGTCCAATTTTCTGCTGTTATCTGACCCCATCTGGGGGCAAAATGACATAACCTTCCTGGGATGGTGGAGGGTTCGGGGCCTTTCAGGGCCAGGAAGGCAAAGTTCTCTAGATAGGAGTCAAAGCTCCTGTGGAGGCTGAGTCTGCTGAGCCGGTTGAGGCTTAGCTGCTTTTGGTTTCCTTTGTTGCCTAGGTTGTTGGTGCTGTCCCTTTTGCGCAGACTGACCTAAACGATGTCCCTGCTGGGTATAGGAGGGATAAAACTTTTTCTTCTTGCTGAAGAATGGTTTCTTAGAGGATCTTTTCCTCGCAGGATCAGCTGTAGATTTAGACAATCTATCCAAAGTGATATTGTCAGCATCTATCTCGTTAGCTTTTTCCTGCCAATTCTTGCCAAAGAGATTCTCTCCTGTGCAAGGTATATTCCCCAGTTTGTCCTGTACCCAGATTTCCAAGTCAGATGCCTGGAGCCAGGCAATTCTACGTGCACCTATGTCAATAGCATTCAAAGCAGTCAAAGGCTGCACGATTCACAAACTTGGAAACATCCTGAGCATGTTTAACAAGAGCAAGATAATCTTGCCTTTTATCATCAGGAAGGAGAGGGCTCATAAGCTCTAAGTCTCCTGTGACCTCCTTAAGGAACATTCCCATATACAAGATATAGGAACTGATCCTAGCAGAAAGCATGGAAGCCTGGAAGGATCGATGTCCAAAGGCGTCAAGAGTCCTACACTCACGTCCTGGAGGATTAGATGCATCCCTTTTTGCACTCTTTATCTGTCTCATGGCTGATTCCACCACCATGGAATGGTGTGGTAATTGAGTCTTCTGAAACCCAGGACAAGGAGGAACTCGATACATGGTGTCGAGTCTTCGAGAGTGAGGAGATGTGGTCAGAGGTGTTTCCCACATCCTTAACATAAGATCATGCAAGATCTCATGAATAGGTAAGGTAGCTGCCTCCTTGGGAGCTTTAGGGTATTGTAGGATTTCTAATTCCTTTGCCCTAGGCTCTTTTTCAGGAAAGACCTCGGGCCACATCTCGGATAAAATCCTGAAAGGACATATCCTCTGGTGGAGACATCCTACGTTGAGGAGAAGAGGAATCCTCAGGAAGAAGTACTCTGGTATCGGCAGAGCTTTCAGAGTCTTCAGACTCATCCGAGGATTCGAAGTATCTCCGATCTGGGTGATCGTGCAAGGCACGGTACCGGTACCGATCGAAGTCGGCATCGGAGTGGTCCGGTACTGACTTGTCGATGCTGGATAGAGACGCATGACTCGGTCCCGGTAGACTACCTGCCGATGTCGATGCAGTCGGTGCCGGTACCAGTTGAATTGTCTGAAGTGGTTTCAGGGGCATCGAGGCCGTGAGAAGAGCCACCAGATTGTGTTCAATAGCCAAGAATCTCTGGTCTATCGACGCTGCTGATGCTTGGGTATCAGTGCCGGATGAAGCGGCCGGAACCCCAGAGCATGGCACCAGTAGTTCTGTCGAGGCTGAGGCCTCGAGAACATCCTGGAGCCCCGTTAGTGCTTTGGAAGCCGAAGCCTCCCGCCAGAGCAATTTTGCCAGTGAAAGTCCCTCAAGTGCAACGCCAGAGGCATCTCGATGCTTAGAAGGAGATCTACCCTTTGAGGACCGGCTAGATTTATGTTTAGTTACCTGAGATCCATGGGAGGAAGATGAAACCCTGGAAGATGTCAATGCCACGGAGGCTGCATCGGAGGGAAAAAGGGTGCTAAGTTTAGCAGCTCAGTTTTGCCGGCCCCTTTTCGACATCATCCCACAGGCAACACACTCTGAAATAGAGTGGTCAGGACCTAAACATTTGAGGCACCACTCATGGGTGTCGGTGACGGAGATGGTACTGCCACACTTAGAACACTTATTAAAACCCGAAGCAGGTTTTTCCATTTTGAGGGAAAGAATTTGGGCCTAGTGCCCAAAATGGTGTGTGGCACCCGAAAAGAAAATTACTGGAGAAAGACTCCAGAAACAAAGGTTTTTTTTTTTTTAGAAAAAAGAAAAGAAGAACTGGCGGTACCGGTATAGCGTCGAGGGAAGGCAGACACGACCACAAAAAAGAAGAATAAGAAGGAAAATTTTCTGTGGTGACAGGATGTTCGTCCTGTCGGCTCCGCGGAAAATGAAGAACTTGAGAGGGACAGTTGGGAAAGGCGGGAAGGCAGCACGCAGGTGCTGTGGGATGCTCCCAAAAGCTTTCCTATTGGACGATGGGGAGCGTTCCCGCGCAGGCTCCGTCGGTACCGACGATACCCATATGTGAAGACTACATTCCTGCTTGTTCCTGGAGATAATAAAATATCCATGACTGAACTGATATTTAAAGGTGATGCATCAGAATAATTGAAAGAAATATTGATAAACCGGGAAGATGTATTACAACTATTTGTTAAACTAAAGAGTAGCAAATCACCTCGACCTGATACATCCGAGGGTGTTGAAAGAACTGAAATATGAGATTGCAGACCTACTATTAGTAATCTGTGAACTATCATTAAAATCATCTGTAATACCTGAAGATTGGAGATGGCCAATGTAATGCCAATTTTTAAAAAGGGTCCAGGGGTGACGGAGGAAACTACAGACCAGTGACCCTTATATCAGAACCGGGAAAATGGTAGAAACCATTATAAAGAACAAAATTACTGAACATGTAGATAGTCATGGTTTAATGGGAGAAAGCCAACATGGCTTTAGCCAAGGAAGGTCTTGTCTTACTAATCTGTTATATTTTTTTGAAGATGTGAATAAACAGTTAGACAAAGGTGAGCCGGTCGATATAGTGTATCTGCATTTTCAAAAAGTCTTTGACAAGGTCCCTCATGAGAGATTCTTGGCAAAATTAAAAAGTCATGGGATAGGAGGCAGTGTACTATTGTGGATCAGGAACTGGTTAAAAGATAGAACGCAGAGGACAGGGCTAAATGGCCAATTTTCCCTATAGAGAAAGGTGAATAGTGGAGCACCCCAGTGATCTGTGCTGGGTTTGCTGCTTTTTAACATATTCATAAATGACCTGGAAATGAGAATAATGAGTGAGGTAATCAAATTAGAAGATGGCACAAATTATTCAAAGTTGTTAAAACCCAAGGGGATTGTGAAAAATTGCAAGAGGACCCTGATAAATTGGAAGACTGGACTTCCAAATGGCAGATGAAATTTAATGTGGACAAATGCAAAGTTATGCACTTAGGAAAGAACAACCCAAAACTATGGTTACACGATGCAAGGTTCCACATTAGGAACCACCACTCAGGAAACCCTCCACCAAGTGTTCAGCGGCAGCCAAGAAGGCAAATAGAATGCTAGGAATCATAAGGAAAGGAATGGAGAATAAAACAAAGGCTATTATAATGCCTCTGTATCGCTCCATGGTGTGACCGCACCTTGAATATTGCGTGCAGTTCTGGTCACCGTATCTTAAAAAGGATATAGTGTTATTAGAAAAGGTACAGAGAAGAGCCACCAAAATGGTAAAGGGGATGGAAGGATACTCCTATGAGGAAAGGCTTAAAAGGTTAGGGCTCTTCAACACGGAAAAGAGACAGCTGAGGGGAGATAATGATAGAGGTCTATAAATTAATGAGCGAAGTGCGATAGGAAAACGTAGATCGATTGTTTATGCCATCAAAAAGTAGAAAGACTAGGGGACATACAATAAAGCTATGTAACTGTTTAAGACTAATAAGAGAAAATATTTTTTCACTCAGCATGTAATTTATTTATTTATTTTACTTCTTTCTTTATTTAATGTCTCTTCTATACCACGCTCTTTAAAAATCAGTGCGGTTTACAGGTAACAAATTTGTGCAGTGCAGGCAGGCCTACACTGGACTTACAATAAACAGGGGATTATATACAGGGTTAACAGGGTAACTATGTACAAGGTAACTTGCTGTGATATGTTATGATGACAGCTCGACACCATTTACACATTAGCTCAGCTATATACATGGTGACCAGGCAGGGGAGTATACCTCTACCCGTCGAGGGGATCGGGGTCTAGCGGGCTGGGCTGCAGACTCGTGGAGTGGCTGCGTCGGGATGTCAACCTTGGTCCAGAGTGTGACTAATTAAATTCTAGATTTCATTTCTGAAGGATATAATAAAAGCTGTTAGTGTAGCTGGGTTTAAAAAGGTTTGGACAAGTTCCTGGAGGAAAAGTCCATAAATCATTATTAAAGGAACCTGGGAAATCCACTGCTTGCCCCATTACAAGCATTGTGGAACCTGTGTCTTTTAGGGAAACTGCTAGGTACTAGCATTTGGAAACAGGATACTGGGCTTTATGGACCGTGGTCTGATCCAGTATGGTATATCTTATGTTCACATTTTGTTCACCATAATTGTACAAGCAATAATATCTAATAAATTTATGTATATGGCCATGCATTTCATTGCTACCCAGGTATATTCATTTATTATTTCCTGGTTTTTCCATTTCTTCACTGGCTTTCCCATTTTTTTGTCTTAATTCAAAATTTGTAAGCACCACCAGTGTTCTCTCTGGGCAGCTCTGGCTCTATGGCCTGGTATAAGACTGATTCTGGAGGTAGCAGGAGAACATGAAGGAATCACAGTAACTATCAGACTGGACTAACCATGTGAACACCAGTTGCCCAGAAAGGCAGCCTAAGGAGTGATGCTTCCAGCACCAGCACCAGCACCAACTATGGGATTCTACAACTATAACTTCTGACACTGGTTACTGGGACAGGAGACAGATTGAGCCTTTAAGCACAAAAGGAAACCAGTGTTGTCTACCAAAGTTCCATGAAGTAGCAGGCACTGGGAGGCAGCTGGGCCCCGGAACCTGTACTGACTCCTGCTAGTTACAGAGACCATGTTTTATCACTGGGGGGTTCGAGTGGCAGGCTCTGATGAGTTCTGGAGGGGGGCGTGAATATTGGGGCACATGGCATAGAAATGCGTCAGTGGTCCTGGTGGGAGTGAGTAAGTAGAAGGGGGTTGTCAAAACATAAACCACTCAGAGATCCACTTAACAAGGGATTTTTTTATCAGCATGGAAAAGGAGAGAACCTACAGAAAAGCAGGCTCCTTTGTTCTCCTTGGCAATTCAATAGAAATCAGAGTGAAAATAGGGGATGGTAATGATTTTCTTTGTATTAGCTGCCAAATGAATTATTTAAAAAAAAAACACGCATGCTTGTTAGTAATTGCAGCTTTTAAAACAGAAGACAATCTCCATCTGTCTGTGATAAGCAGGTAACGTTTAGAGAAAATGTAACTTCTGCTGGTAGGAAACCCAAATGCTAGCCAGGAATAAGATTTGCCTTCTCCAGGTATTTGTAACATCTTTGATACTGGAAGCAGTGTAAATACAGACAGCAGCACATGGTTTCATGTCAGTTTTTAAAGTGCTTGGAAAGGTGCCAACTCTTGAAAGTAAAAAAAAATATATACTGCATTGGTATAGAGAAACGCGTAGAGGCCTATTCCGATGAGGACGTCAACGTACGGGAAAAACGTACAAAATGTGAGCATGCACAACTAAGATAGTATACTGTGCGCACAGGAATCTACAATACGTACATGCAAACACAGAATACGCGGCAAACCGTATATGTGAATAAACATCCAAAGCGCAATATGCCATCTACTTGGCAGACACGTACAAACAAGCAAAGCATGCACCATGCGTCAGACGGCATGTCCACATAGATGTCCGAAAACATCCAGACCTGCACTGTGGCTGACATGGAACAGGAAAAAGGATGGAATGATGCGCTCCCCCCCCCCCAAGGGGGGTGCGGGGCCATGTGCGGAGACAACATAGTTACTCACCAGTAACAGGTGATCTCCAGGAACAGCAGGAATTTAGTCTTCACATATGGGTATTGTCAGTACCGATGGAGCCTGCGCAGGAACGCTCCCCAGCGTCCAATAGGAACGCTTTTGGGAGCATCCCTCAGCACATGCGCGCTGCCTTCCCGCCTTTCCAACTGTCCCTCTTCAGTTAAATTTGTAGCTGAGGGAAAGGATAGAGGGAGAGAGGAAAGAGACAGACAGAGAAATAGAGAGACAACTCCTAGGGGAGGTTGGTGGGTTGTGAAGACTAAATTCCTGCTGTTCCCGGAGATCACCTGTTACAGGTGAGTAACTACGCTATCTCCAGGAACAAGCAGGAATGTAATCTTCACATATGGGGACTCCCTAGCTGAAGATGCTGGGGAGATGGCCCCAGGAAGCTGCCACCTATAGTGAGGTGGGCCATGCTTCCTCCCATGGATCTCTGGCATCCTACCAGGGTTGGTGGGTAGGAGTTGAATTAACTCTGAAAGAGATGTTGAAGAACAGCCTGGGTAAAGAAAGCATCCCGAAGCAGTGGGCTGTGAAGGTGTGCACCGAAGCCCAGGTGGCTGCTCGACAGATGTCATTGATAGACACAGAGTGAAGGTTAGCCATAGAGGCTGTCATGGCTCTCACATTATGTGCTGTGACATGGCCTTGAAGAAGAAGACTCTTACTCTCATAAGTAAAGGATATGCATTGTGCAATCCATTTAGATAGAGCTCTTTTGGAGACTGGAAGTCCCAAATGACTAGAACCAAAAGCAACAAAAAGTTGAGAAGACTTTCTATGATGCTGTGTTCTTTGTAGGTAAAAAGCCAAGGCTCTTTTACAGTCCAAAGTATGAAGGTTCCTTTCCGCATTAGAGGCATGAGGCCTCGGAAAAAAAGAGTAGTTACTCACTTGTAACAGGTGTTCTCCAGGAGCAGCAGGAATCAGTCCTCAAATATGGGTGTTGTCGGCGCTGACGGAGTCCCCGTGCAGAGCATTTCCCCAGCTTTCAAAGAAAGCCTTTGGGAATGCAGCGCACATATGCGGTCCCCTTCCCGCCCAAGGGTGCCATCTTGCTCAGTCTGATGACATAGCTAAAAGACAGCAAAAAACAAAATGAAGTATATGACTGCAACTCCAGGGGAGGAGGGAGGGTCGTGAGGACTGATTCCTGCTGCTCCTGGAGAACACCTGTTACAGGTGAGTAACTACTCTTTCTCCAGGATCAAGCAGGAAGTCAGTCCTCACATATGGGACTCCCCAGCTCTAGGCTACCGGGAACCCTAAGCTGAAAAATGGCTCCCTCTCAAGAGCCTTAGCATCCGTGATAAGAATATCCTCTGAGAACGCCCCCATATGGTAGCCCAACACAAGGGCCGGAGGGTAGGAGTTGCATAAACCTCAAAGAGATTACGGAGTACCGCCTGTCCGAAAGCACTGTCCCTTCGGGACTCTCTCGAGGCAGTAGTGGGCTGCAAAAGTCTGGCTTGAAGACCAAGTAGCGGCCTGGCAGATATCTGCCAATGGAACAGAGCGGAGATGAGCTACTGACGCGGCTTTCGCCTTGACACGGTGGGCCGTGACTCGACCCTGCAAGGGGAGGTCAGTTGCCTTGTACGCCCAGGCGATACAATCTGCTACCCAAGTGGACAACGTACGCTTGGAGATATGTAACCCCATCTTATTAGGGTCAAAGGAGACGAAGAGCTGAGTAGCCCTTCGATGCCCCTGCGTACGTTCTATGTAAAAAGACAACGCCCTCTTATAGTCCAGGGTATGCAAGACCGTTTCAGCCTGGCTGGTATGCGGCCTGGGAAAGAAGGTCGGAAGAACCACCTCCTGGTTGAGGTGGAAAGAGGAGACGACTTTTGGAAGGAACTTCAGGTGGGTCCGTAGGACCACCCTGTTCCTACAGAACCGAGTGTACGGTCTATCAGAAACCAGAGCTTGTAGTTCACTCACACGTCTGGCCAAGGTAAGGGCTACCAGGAAGAGCGCTGTCCAAGAGAGGAAGCGCAAATGGCAAGTAGCCATCGGCTCAAACGGTGGGCGAGTAAGTTGCCGCAAGACCACGCTCAAATCCCACTCAGTCGCCGGTGGACGAACCAGAGGCTTGAGAAGAAGCAGACCTCTGAGGAAGTGGGACACCAAGGGGTGAACCGACAGAGATTGTCCCTCCACCGATGAGTGGTGCGCTGATAGAGCACTGAGGTGGACCCGAACAGAGTTGGATTTAAGGCCTAGGTCTGACAGGTGAAGAAGATACTGCAGTACTACTGGCACGAGGCAGGAGAAAGGATCTTCATTGCGCTGAGCACACCATATTGTGAACCTAAGCCACTTGAGGGCATAGGACTTTCTGGTGGACTGCCTCCTAGAGGCCAAAACCACCTCTTCAACCTCCTTAGGTAGAAGCAAGGGAGCTAGCACTATCCTTTCAGCAGCCAGGCCATCAGATTGAGGGACCTGAGGTTGGGGTGCAGAAGGGAGCCATGATCTTGAGACAGGAGATTGTGTTGCAATCCCAGAGGGAAAGGAGTTTCCACCGCCAACTGTAGCAGAAGTGGAAACCACGGTTGCCTTTTGGCCATCTGGAGGCTACCAGAAAGAGTAGTTACTCACCTGTAACAGGTGTTCTCCAGGAGCAGCAGGAATCAGTCCTCACATATGGGTGACGTCGGTGCCGACGGAGCCCTCGTGCGGAGCATTTCCCCAGTTTTCAAAGAAAGCCTTTGGGAATGCAGCACGCATGCGTGGTCCCCTTCCCGCCCAAGCTTGCCATCTTGCTCAGTCTGATGACATAGCTAAAAGACAGCAAAAAAACAAAATAAATCATATGACCGCAACTCCAAGGGGAGGAGGGAGGGTTGTGAGGACTGATTCCTGCTGCTCCTGGAGAACACCTGTTACAGGTGAGTAACTACTCTTTCTCCAGGACCAAGCAGGAAGTCAGTCCTCACATATGGGACTCCCCAGCTTAAGGCTACTGGAGACCCAAAGCTTAAAAATGAGCTCCCTCTAGAGTCACAGCATGCAAGAAAAGAATCTTCTCTGATAACGCCCCCGAACGGTAGGAGTTGCCTAAACCCCAAAGAGATTATGGAGTACCGCCTGCCCGAAAGCACTGTCCCTGTGGGACTCCCTCTCAAGGCAGTAGTGGGCCGCAAAAGTCTGGCTTGAAGACCAAGTAGCGGCCCGGCAGATGTCTGCCAACGGAACAGAGCGGAGATGAGCCATTGACGCAGCCTTCGCCCTGACACGGTGAGCCGTAGCTTGACCCTGCAAGGAGAGGCCGGCTGCCCTGTAAGCCCAGGCAATACCAGCATTCATACCAGACTCCACCAGAAAACAGACTTAGAAGAAAAACAAACCTCAACATGCTACTAATTCCCAATGCCGTGAGAAAATCGAAACAAATAACCACCAACACTGCTTTTTCATATTATGCTCCCAGCCAATGGAACAAACTACCACTAAACCTAAGAGAGATTAAGGACCTTACCTCATTCAGGAAGGAACTTAAAACCTACCTGTTTAGTCAACACTACAGCAAACTACAACCTACAATCGAATATAATACACAAGAATACACAACTAACCAAACCCAAGTCTACCCCACCTAATTTAAGGCTCACTTCTGTTAGCATTTGCTTATCACCATCTCACCATCTCTGATACTTCTCACTCACTGAATCCTAACTAATTCCTTTAATAACTATTCTAAACAATCCCCCCCAACACTGTACATGATTACAAATGTACAGTAAAAGATTACAAATAGCTATTGTAAATAATTTCGTTCAACCATGTAAATAATTTACAACACTGTACATATGATTACAAATAACTATTGTAAATAGTTTTTGTTCCAACCATGTAAATAATTTACACACTGTTTCTTTGTAACATAGTTCTTATGTTCCCTTAATGTTCTATGTAATACAATATTTCACTGTATGTTATATTGTTTTAAGTTCCTTGTAAACCGCCCCTGATCTCTGGAAGGGGCGGTATAGAAAAGCACACAAATAAATAAATAAATAAATAAAATACAGTCGGCTACACATATGGACAAAGTACGCTTGGAGACAGCTAACCCCAACTTATTGGGGTCAAAAGAGACGAAAAGCTGAACAGCCCTCCGGTGCTCCCGCGTACGGTCAAGGTAAAAGGACAACGCCCTCCTACAGTCCAGGGTATGCAAAACCATCTCAGCCCGGCTGGCATGAGGCCTGGGAAAGAAAGTTGGAAGAACCATCTCCTGATTGAGGTGGAAGGAGGAGACAACCTTAGGAAGGAACTTAGGGTGAGTCCGTAAGACTACTCTCTTCGTATAGAACCTAGTATATGGGACATCTGATACTAGGGCCTGAAGCTCACTCACTCGCCTTGCTGAGTGAGGTAAGGGCTACCAGAAACAACACTTTCCAGGAGAGAAAACTCAGAGGGCTAGTAGCCATAGGTTCAAATGGTGGGCAAGTAAGCCGTTGCAAGACCACATTTAAATCCCATTCAGGGGCAGGTGGACGCACTGGAGGCTTAAGCAAAAGCAGGCCTCTAAGGAAGCGAGCCACCAAAGGATGGCTGGATAGAGACTGACCCTCCACCTGTGAGTGGTGTGCTGAAAGAGCACTAAGATGAACTCTAACAGAATTGGACTTAAGGCCTAGGTTGGACCGGTGAAGCAAATATTGCAGCACCACTGGTACCAGGTATGAGAAAGGATTCTCGTTGTGTTGAGTACACCAGGTAGAGAATCTACGCCACTTAAGGGCATAAGACTTTCTGGTGGACTGCCTCCTAGAGGCCAAGACCACGTCCTCCACTTCCCTAGGCAATAGTAAGGGTGCTAGAACTACCCTTTCAGCAGCTAGGCCATCAGATTGAGGGACTGGAGATTGGGGTGTAAAAGAGATCCCTGCTCCTGAGACAGGAGATCTGGTTGCATCCCCAGAGGAAGAGTCCACCGCTAGTTGCAAAAGAAGTGGGAATCACGGCTGTCAGGGCCATCTGGGGGCCACCAGAATTACCGAGGCCCTGTCCCGGAGCACTTTGAACAGTGTCTGGGATACTAGAGGCGTGGGAGGAAAGGCATATAGGAGGCTTGTAGACCACAGAATGAGAAATGCATCCGCTGCTAATCTGAGAGGATGCGGTTGTCTGGAGCAGAACCTGGGTAGTTGACGGTTCAGAGGACTGGCAAAGAGATCTATGGTTGGAAGAAACCATCTCAGGAATATCTGTTGAACCACTAAAGGATTCAACTGCCATTCGTGCGGCTGCAGGATCCTGCTCAATCTGTCCGCCAGGTAATTCTCCTGACCTGGGAGATAGACCGCTTTGAGAAGAATGCAGTGATTGACTGCCCAGGAGCACAGTTTCTGCGCTTCCTGACATAGAAGGCGGGACCCTGTGCCCCCATGTTTGTTTACATAGAACAAGAATAAGAAAATAGGGGGAGTAGAACCCTGTACCCTGTTGGGGAATGAGCACCTCCTCTATTGCTTCCTGAGCAAGGAGTGTTGAGACCTCTTGATCCAGTAGATTATCTGGAGAGGTTTGGGAACTGAACTGTCTTACGATTGTAGGAGGGGGCATGTTGTGAAAATGAAGCTTGTACCCCTCCCCTACAATGGACAGAGTCCAATTTTCTGCTGTTATTTAGTGCCCTCTGTTGACAAAATGACACAACCTGCCTGGAATGTTTAGGGGATCTGGACCCTTCAGAGGCAGGAAAGCTAAGCTCTCTAGGAAGGAGTCAAAGCCCTTGAGGGGGCTGAGCCTGTGGAGCTGGTTGAGCTCTCGGGCCTTTTGGCTTCTTTTGTTGTCTAGATTGTTGCTGTTGTTCCTTTTGGGCAACTTGACCCTGAGCTTGCCCTTGCTGGGTATAGGATGGATAAAACTTCCTCTTTTTGCTGAAAAAGGGTTTTTTATAGGGTTTCTTTTTGGCTGGAGTGGCTGTAGATTTTGACAATCTGTCTAAGTGAGATTGTCAGTATCTATCTCATTAGCCTTTTCCTGCCAATTCTTACCAAAGAGGTTTCCTCCTGTGCAAGGGATGTTTCCTAATTTGTCCTGTACCCAAGTCTCCAAGTCTGATGCCTGAAGCCAGGTAATCCGACGTGCACCAATGGCAATAGCAGAAATTCTGCTGATGCATTCAAAGCAGTCAAAGGCTGCACGATTTACAAACTTGGAAACGTCTTGAGCATGCTTGACAAGAGTAAGGAAGTTTTGTCATTTGTCATCAGGGAGAAGGGGGCTCATAAGCTCCAAGTCTCCTGTGACTTCTTTGAGGAACATTCCCATATATAAAATATATGAGCTGATCCTAGCTGAAAGCATGGAAGCCTGAAATGTTCGATGCCCAAAGGCGTCAAGAGTCCTGTATTCACGACCTGGAGGATTGGATGCATGTCTTTTTGCACTTTTCATCCTATGCATGGCTGATTAGTCCACTACCACTGAATGGTGTGGCAGCTGAGTCTTTTGAAAACCAGGACATGGTGGAACTCGATACATGGTATCGAGTCTCCTAGAATGAGGAGATGTGGTCAGAGGTGTTTCCCACATACTGAGCATCAAATCATGAAGAATTTCATGAATTGGCAGGGTAGCTGCCTCTATGGGAGCCTTAGGGTATTGGAGTATTTTGAATTCCTTTGCTCTAGGTTCTTTTTCAGGAGCTACCGTGATTGATAGGCCTCGGGCCACATCATAAATAAAATCCTGAAAAGACATGTCCTCCAGAGGAGACATTCTGCGTTGAGGAGGAGTCTTCCGGAAGAACTACTCTGGTACCGACCGAGTTATCCGAGTCATCGGAATCGGAAGATTCGAAGCATCTCTGATCCCAATGTTCATGCAAAGCACAGTATCGGTATCGATCGAAGTCGGCACCGAGTTGATCTGGTACCGATCTGTCGATGCCCGAAAAAGTCGGTATGGGCAAAATTCCCACTGGGGCCGGTACCATCGGTGCTGGTACCGGTATCGGTACCAGTGCTGGTACCAGCACCGATATCAGTGTCGGTACCGGTGCCCATTGAACCGTCGGTAGCGGTGTCAACGTTACCGCAGCTGTAAGGAGAGCTGCAAGACTGCGTTCGATAGCGAGGAATCTCTGGTCTATCGACGCTGCTGATGCCTGGGTGTTGGTACAGGTAAAAGCGGCCAGAACCCCTGAGCATGGCACCAGTAGTTCTGCTGAGATCGAGGCCTCGAGAACATCCTGGAGCCCCGTTAGTGCTTTGGAGGCTGAAGCCTCCCGCCGTGGCTGTTTTGCCGGTATAGTTTCCTCAAGGGCAATGCCAATAGCTTCTCGATGCTTGGAAGGAGATCTACCCTTTGAGGACCAGCTCTTATGTTTAGTTACCCAAGATCCATGGGAGGCAGACGAGGCTCTGGAAGACTTTGATGCAATGGACATCGCATCTGAAGAAAAGAGGGTACCGAGCTTTGCAGCCCGGTTCTGTTTTCCTCTTTTAGTCATCCCTATACAAGAGGAACACTCCGATGGAGAATGGTCAGGGCCTAAACATTTGAAACACCAGTCATGGATGTCGGTGACGGAAATGGTACCGCCACACTTAGTACATTTTTTAAAACCACTAGCTGGTTTTTCCATTTTTCAGGAAAATGGGGCCTAATGCCCAAAATGGAGCCTAGCACCAAAAAGAAAAAATTTCTGAAGAGAAACACTTCAGAAGTTTTTCTTTTTTTTTTTTTTTAAAGAAGAAGAAAAGAGAACCGGTGGTACCGGTAGGCGTCGAGCGGAGGCAGGCGCAACCACAAGAAAAACAAGTTTAAAGAAGAAATTTTCTGCGGTGACAGGGTATGTGACCTGTCGGCTCCACGGAAAATGAAGAACTGAAGAGGGACAGTTGGAAAGGCGGGAAGGCAGCACGCATGTGCTGAGGGATGCTCCCAAAAGCGTTCCTAATGGACGCTGGGGAGCGTTCCCGCACAGGCTCCGTCGGTACCGACGATACCCATATGTGAAGACTACATTCCTGCTTGTTCCTGGAGATTGGGTGCAGGGCATCATTTGCATAAGGGGCC
The DNA here is from genome assembly GCA_033557465.1 of Ichthyophis bannanicus. Lineage (NCBI taxonomy): Eukaryota > Metazoa > Chordata > Amphibia > Gymnophiona > Ichthyophiidae > Ichthyophis > Ichthyophis bannanicus. The sequence continues at coordinate 918,728,788 of CM066035.1, read as the reverse complement.
TCATTTGCATAAATATTTGGATAATGTTACCATACGCTAACTTTTAGTAAACATGCCTCTTAATGAGTGTATGGATAAAGCAAGACTAAAAGATTTCTACATTACTATAATCTAGTGCCAACCTCCAGGCACATTAGGAACTACTACAAACACTGCCCATTTAGAACCCATAGCAAACCCGCCGTATCGTAACAGCACTACCAGGACTCACAAAGCACCATTATCTATCAAAAGGCAACACTGCATATATTTTTTTTTTTTTTTTTTTTTTTTTTGCCTTCGAGTCAGCCCTGACTCCTGGCGACCCAGAAGTTCCTGGGTTTTCTTGGCAGTGTCACCGGAAGTAGATTGCCAGGCCTTTCTTCCGTGGCAATGGAGGGTTAAGTGACTTGCCCAAGGCCACAAGGAGTGCTAGCGGGAATCGAACCCTGGTTGCTTGGTTACCAAGCCAGTGTTCTAACCACTAGGCTACTCCTCCACTCCACTGCATATATTAAACCAATACATTTCAGAGAATAACAATACATGACCCACTGGAGAAAGAGAACAAGTGGCAATGTCAAATAGGAAATACATAAACAGAATACCTCAGCTCAGTTACACATGCAGAACATAGACCATCACCAAACAAGGGATCACAATTTAGAAACAGGAAGACAATACTGGGAACCCCAAAAGCCAAACTTGGAATGTACAACAACACTGCAGAAATAAAACTATAAATTAATTTCTTCTTGTACTAAACAAAGCGCAGACGTTAATGATGCACATTTCCCAGAGCTGACATATTCCAGTTAATAAATTCAAAATAAAGAGATATTTTTCTACCTTTTGTGCATTTTTTTTCAGCTGCAATTGCTCCAGCCACTTTCTTCTGGTTTCTTCGTGTCTTCTGCTAACTCTCCGTCGTCTGCTGTCCATTTGTCCTTTCTTTTCTCTTCTAGTTTTTTTTCCATTCTCTCTCTACATCTGCTTTAACATACTAATATTTCTCCTTTTGCTCTTTCCTCATTCCTGTTTCATCCACTCAAATTTTACCCCTCCATCCTCAATCCCCACTTACTCTCCCAATACCCGGCCAATTGTAGATTTGTCTTCCCTCCCACACAAAGCATAGTTACTCACCTGATTCCTGATCTCCGGGAACAGCAGGAATTTAGTCCTCACATATGGGTATCGTCAGTACCGACAGAGCCTGCGCGGGAACACTCCCCAGCGTCCAATTAGAAAGCTTTTGGGAGCATCCCACAGCGCCTGCGTGCTGCCTTCCCGCCTTTCCCAACTGCCTCTCTCCAGTTGAGTTTTAAAGCTGAGACAAAGAGAGAGAGAGAGAAAGGGAAAGAGATAGATAGAGAGATACAACTCCTAGGGGAGGTGGGAGGGTTGTGAGGACTAAATTCCTGCTGTTCCCGGAGATCACCTGTTACAGGTGAGTAACTATGCTATCTCCAGGAACAAGCAGGAATGTAGTCATCACATATGGGTACTCCCTAGCTTTAGATGCCAGGGAGAGACCCCAGAAGTTGTGCGTCCCTGAGAAGGGCTCCACTTCCCCCCATGGATCTCTGGCATCCTACCAGGGATGGTGGGTAGGAGTTGATTAGGTATGGAGCAGGTGTTGAAGAACAGCCTGACCAAACAAGGCATCCCGGCGGGAGTCCTTGTCCAAGCAGTAATGGGCTGTGAAGGTATGAACCGAGGCCCAGGTGGCTGCTCGACAGATGTCGTTGATAGACACAGAGTGCAGATGAGCCATTGAAGCTGCCATGGCTCTCACATTGTGAGCTGTGACATGGCCCTCCAGAGGAAGATTCTTGCTCTGATAGGCGAAGGCAATAAACTGGGCAATCCAGTTAGACGGTGTTCTCTTGGAGACTGGAAGTCCCAAATGAGAAGGATCAAAAGCAACAAAAAGTTGAGAGGACTTTCTATGTTGCTGTGTTCTCTGTAAGTAAAAAGCTAAAGCTCTTTTACAGTCCAAGGTATGAAGATTCCTCTCTTCATTTGATGCATGAGGCTGTGGAAAGAACACAGGTAGGTTGACCGTTTGGTTAGATGAAAAGGCGAGACCACCTTTGGCATAAAGTGTGGATGAGTCCTAAGGACTTCTTTGTCATGATGGAACCTTGTATAAGGTGGATCATCTACTAGTGCTTGCAACTCACTAATGCGACGAGCTGATGTGATTGCCATGAGAAAGATAACCTTCCAAGAAAGGAATTTTAAGGAGGTAGTAGCTAAGGGTTCAAAAGGTGGCTTCATGAGCTGCCCAAGAACCAGGTTTAAGTCCCATGCCACCGGCGGTGGCCTAATGGGAGGCTTAGTTAGAAGAAGGCCTCTCATAAATCTTGCTATAAGAGGATGAGAGGAGATAGGTTGTCCATTTAGAAGCCTGAAGGAGGCTGCAATAGTACTCAAATGGACTCTTACTGAGTTAGTCTTAAGTCCTGCATTGGATAAATGAAGGAGATACTCCAATAAAGATTCTAGAGGTATCGCAAGGGGGTTAAGACCCTTTTGTGAACACCATATAGTAAACCTTTTCCACTTGAAAGCTGTCACAGAGCAGATTCACCAGAGCCTAGGAAGATAGACAGAGAAGTAGTGGATCAGGCTGACAGACATTTTTAGAAAGCACATGTCAGGAAGTTGCTATGAACAACAAAAACAAATGTGGTCACAAGCCAGAGAGACACACCCAGCCAGCAGGAAAGCTAGGAAGTTATCACCTGATGCAAATCAGCTGGGGGGAGGTGCTGCTCGGAGGTACGTAGATAAGCACAGCTCACAAACATTTAGACAGAGTCGTGGCGACAGCTGGAGAAGGGGCCAGAGAGAGAGCTGTGGAGAAAGCCTGCATGATAATCACTACGGAAGCCTGAATGAAGTTTGAATGATTACCATGAGTGCTTGAGAGAGAAGCCAAGACAGCTGGACTCAGAGTGTGAAAGTGAGGATAACGGCAAAAGTGGAAAGAGCTACAGAGGAGGTAGCAAAGCCAGGAGAGGAAGCCTCAGATATCAGAGGAGCCCAGAGAGTGTTGGAAACAGCCCAGGTTGGAACGGAGCTGGGAGGAGAAAGGTAAAAGCTGAAGAGTTTTACTTTCATCCTGAAAGGGGAAGCACAGGGCTTGGCTATAAGAAGCAGTTCCCAGAAACACTAAAACCTTATGAAGCCAGCTTAAGAGAAACAGATAAGTTTTATTACCCTTATACCAGGCATGAGAAGGTTAAATGCTTTTTACCTGAAGAGGCTAGTATCTCTGGAAATGATTTAAGGAGCAGAGTCTCTGCAAAACTGCCGTTTCAAACTCCAGCCATACACAGGATCCTGAGCCAGTCAGAGCCGAGAGGTAAGCCCATTTACCTTAATAGAGGTGCAAGGGAATATTACAATTCACCTAACAACCACCAGCAGGGGAGAGGCTCTTACCAAAGGCAGTTCAGTGAATGTGGTAATAGCATTCAGCACACTCTCACAGAGAGAGAAAGAGAGTCACGTCAGAATAGAGCAGGGGTCTCAAACTCAAATTGCTTTGAGGGCCAAATGAGGACTTGTAGAGTAACCCGGGGGCCGCACAAGGCGTGGGCCTCATTTGCATAAGGGGCATCATTTGCATAAATATTTGCATAATGTTACCATACACTAACTTTTAGTAAACATGCCTCTTAATGAGTGTATGGATAAAGACTAAAAGATTTCTACATTACTATAAACCAGTGCCAACCGCCAAGCACATTAGGAACTACTACAAACACTACCCATTTAGAACCCATAGCAAACCTGCCATATCCTAACAGCACTACCAGGACTCACAAAGCACCATACCCTAACTATCAAAAGGCAACACTGCAAATATTAAATCAATACATTTCAGAGAATAACAATACATGACGTACTGGGGAAAGAGAACAAGTGGCAATGTCAAATAGGAATTACATAAACAGAATACCTCAGCTCAGTTACACATGCAGAATACACCATCACCAAACAAGGAATCAAAATTTAGAAACAAGACAATTAAACTGGGACCCCCAAAAGCCAAACTTGGAATGTACAACACTGTAGAAATAAAACTATAAATTAATTTCCTCTTGTACTAAACAAAGCGCAGACGTTATTGATGCACATTTCCCAGAACTGACATATTCCAGTTAATAAATTCAAAATAAAGATATTTTTCTACCTTTTGTGCATTTTTTTTCAGTTCCAGCCACTTTCTTCTGGTTTCTTCGTGCCTTCTGCTAACTCTCCATCGTCTGCTGTCCATTTGTCCTTCTCTCTTCTAGCTTTTTCCATTCTCCCTCTACATCTGCTTTAACATATTAATCTTTCTCCTTTTGCTCTTTCCTCATTCCTATTTTCATCCACTCAAATTTTACCCCTCCATCCTCAATCCCCACTTACCTGGCCAATTGTAGATTTGTCTTACCTCCCACACAAAATATTTTCCCCTCTCCATTTCACTCTCCCAGCTCCATCCCATTCTAATCCTCCCCCAACATCAGCTCCCTTCTAGTTCCAGTCCCACACAGCACCCCCTCCCTTCTAGTCACTGCATCAGCCCATTTTCAGTCCTAGCCCCCCATCAGCCCATTTCCAATCGTAGCTCCCCCCCATCAGCCCATTTCCAGTGCTAGCTCCCTCCCCTCACAGCCCATTTCCATTCCAAGCCCCCCTCCCCATCAGCCATTTGCAGGTCAAGCCCCCCTTCCACTCAGCCCATTTCCAGTCCTAGCAGACCCCCCAGCCCATTATCAGTCCTAGCCCCCCCATAGCCGATTACCAGTCCTAACCCCCCATAGCCAACTTCCAGTCTTACCCCTCATAGCCCATTACCAGTCCTAACCCCCCCATCACCTCATTTTCAGTGTTACCCCCATCACCCCATTTTCAGTTACCCCCCTCATAGGCCATTACCAGTCCTAGCCCCCCCCCATAGCCCATTACCAGTCCTAACCCCCCTCCCACCATCAGCCAAATTAGATTTAAAAAAAATGTATATTTGCTGCTGCTGCAGTATTAAGCGTCCCGCGGGCCCCTCTGCCTGGTCCTCTCCTCCCTGCAGCATTCAGCTTCAAAAGCGGCGGCTTTCAGAGCCGCGAAGAGAGAGAGAGTTTCTCTCGCGTGGTTCTGAAGACTTTCGCGCTGCTCTTCAGAACCGCGCGAGAGAAACTCTCTCTCTTCGCGGCTCTGAAAGCCGCCGCTTTTGGAGCTGATACTGCAGGGAGGAGAGGACCAGGCAGAGGGGCCCGCGGGACGCTTAATACTGCGGCGGCAAGTTTGGAATTTTTTTTTTTTTACTCGCCGGTGCTTCGCGGGCCGCATGCGGCCCGCGGGCCGCGTGTTTGAGACCCCTGGAATAGAGGGAGACGGTTTGAAGAGGTCCCAAATGCTGAAAGGAAAGAGATATTAAATGCTTGTGATGAAGCGATGCAATGTGAGCCATCAGAAGCCGAGACAAGCACTGAATATATGGATTGCACGATTTCAATAGCAGACAGCATTTCCTCATTAAGATAAAGGGAAGTAAGAGCTGTTGAAGCCTAACGTTGTAAAGAAGGGCTTGTATGTGCTTATGAAAGACTGTTTTGATGTACATTTATTTTATTGGTTAAGAAGCTGAAGAGAAGCTATTTTTGTTCCATTTTTCCTTTATTATATGCCCAGGAAGGGTTGTGTTTTCCTTTTGTTTATACCACGATAAAAAGTCCTTTTGGAAGGGGAAATAAATCCTTTGTTAACCTTACCATCGTTCCACAACTGATTTTTAACTGGCAACTCACAACTACAACTCCCCGAGGGCCAAGCAAGGCCTACACAGATATTTGAGCCAGTTACACTGAAGCCCCAGTGCAGTGCCCTGCCCAACCAACAGGTACACAGCACGGAGGGGTGACAAAGCATAAGAGCGTCTTGTGGAAGGTTTCCTGGAAGCAAGAAGAATACCTTTCACTTGCTGAGGGAGGTTAAGATCATGGAGATCTAGGCCTTCAGCAACCAAGCCCTGAGATGCAAAGACTGGGGATTGGGATGCCATAACATTCCGTCCTCCTGAGATAGGAGATCTAGAGCAGACCCTAACTCTAGAGAGGGAGCTTGAGAGAGATGTAGAAGCAGAGGGTACCACACTTGCCAAGGCCAATGTGGAGCTATGAGAATCATACAGCCTCTGTCTCTCTGAAGCTTGAACAGGGTTTTGGGAATTAGAGGAATGGGTGGAAAGGCATAAAGGAAGTCTTGGCCCCAGTGAAAGAGGAAAGCATCCTTGGCCTGAGATCCCAGAGCCGGACTTCTGGAACAGAACCGGGGAGGTTTGGCATTCAATGGACTTGCAAAGAGGTCTATGTCCGGGGTTCCCCAAATTTGAAAAATCTTGGCCACCTGGTCCACATGTAGAGACCATTTGTGTGGAAGCAGAACTCGACTGAGTCTGTCCGCCCAAGAGTTTTGTATGCCTGGAAGATACACTGCCAGGAGATGAATCTGATGCTCTCTGGCGAGGGCCCATAGTCGCAAAGCTTTGTTGCAGAGTGACAGAGAGCCTGTTCCTCCCTGCTTGTTCACATAGAACATGGCTACCTGGTTGTCCGTGTGAATAAGGACTGTCTTGCAGCTGAGCAGGGAATGGAACACTCGAAGAGCAAGAAAAATTGCTCTGAGCTCTAAGAGATTGATATGTAGATGAGTCTCCTGTGGAGTCCAAGTGCCTTGGGTGGAGAGGTCTTGTAGATGAGCTCCCCAACCCATTGGAAAAGCATCTGTTGTTAGAGTTGCTTGGGGTAAGGGTTGTTGGAACGGGGACCCCAGCAACAGGTTTTGAGTGGACTGCCACCATTGAAGGGACAAAATAAGGCGATTTGTGTTTACGATTTTGTCTGACAGGCACCCTGATGCCTGGGTCCACTGAGTGCTCTCATATGGAGGCGAGCATAAGGAACCACATGCACCATAGAAGCCATGTGGCCTAGTAGTTGTAACATTTCTCGAACAGTGAGATGGGACTTTAGCACTGCTTGAGAAGCTAACTGCACCATGCGAAGGCAACGGCTCTGAGGGAGGTAGGCCCTAGCCTTTCTGGTATCCAACACAGCTCCTATGAACTCTAGAGACTGAGTGGGAGTTAGGCTGGATTTTGGGATGTTTATGACTAAACCCAAATACTGAAGGATACACATTGTGCAAGATAGAGCTATCATGGCCTCTGACTCTGATAGGGCTCGAATGAGCCAATCGTCTAAGTAGGGGAAGACGAATATTCCTAGACTGCGGAGAAATGCTGCTACTACAGCCATGCATTTTGTGAACACCCTTGGAGCTGAGGCCAGGCCAAACGGGAGCACCCTGTATTGGTAGTGCTTCCCTTGAAAAAGGAACCGAAGGAACTTTCTGTGAGATGGATGGATGAGAACATGAGTGTATGCATCCTTGAGATCTAGAGAACATAGCCAATCCTGACTCTGAAGGTATGGCAGCAGAGTTCCTAGAGAAACCATTTTGAATTTCTCCTTGAACAGGAATTTGTTCAATTCTCTGAGGTCTAAAATAGGTCTGTGACCTCCTGTTTTCTTTGGGATAAGAAAATAGGGGGAGTATAACCCTGTACCCTGCTGAAGAATGGGTACTTCTTCTATTGCCCCTTGGGCAAGAAGCATGGTGACCTCTTGATCTAAGAGACTGATGAGAGAGGTCTGAGAATTGAACTGTTTTACTATTGTGGGAGGGGGCATGCTCAAGAAATGAAGCTTGTACCCCTCTTTTATGATGGAGAGTGTCTAATGCTCTGCTGTTATCTGCCCCCATCTTGGGGCAAAGTGACATAACCTTCCTGGAATGGTGGAAGGCTGTGGTCCATTTAGAGCCAGGAAGGCTAAGTTCTCTAGATGCAAGTCAAAGGCCTTGTGGAGGCTGAGACTGCTGAGGCGGTTGAGGCTTAGCAGTCTTTGCTTTTCTTTGCTTGGATGGTTGATGACCCTTCCGGACAGGTTGACCTGCAGAGCATCCCTGGTGGGAATAAGCAGGATAAAACCTCTTCTTTTTGGAAAAGAATGTTTTTTTGAAAGATTTCTTTCTTGCAGGATCAGCTGTGCCCTTGGATAATCTATCCAAGGTGGAGTTGTCAGCATCCAACTCATTGGCCTTTTCCTGCCAATCTTTGCCAAACAGGTTCTCACCAGTACAAAGAATATTGCCCAATTTGTCTTGTACCCAGAGCTCCAAATCAGATGCCTGGAGCCAGGCAATTCTACGTGCACCTATGGCAATGGCAGAGGTTCTGCTTATGCACTCAAAACAGTCAAAAGCTGCACGGTTGACAAATTTGGAAACATCTTGGGCATGTTTGACCAATGTGAGAAAATCCTGTCTCCTATACTCAGGAAGAGAGGACTCAAAACCTCTAAATCCCCTGTGATTTCCTTCAGGAACATTCCCATATATAAAATATAGGAACTGATCCTGGCAGAAAGCATGGAAGCTTGGAAAGTACGACGTCCAAAACATAAGAACATAAGATATGCCATGCTGGGTCAGACCAAGGTCCATCAAGCCCAGTATTCTGTTTCCAACAGTGGCCAATCTAGGTCACATGTACCTAGCAGTTTCCCCAAGAGACACAAGTTCCACAATGCTTGTACTGGGTCAAGCATTGATATCTTCGGTCACTTCTTAATAATGGTTTATGGACCTTTCCTCCAGGAACTTGTCCAAACCTTTTTTAAACCCAGCTACACTAACAGCCTTTACTACATCCTCCGGTAACAAATTCCAGAGTTTGATTACATGTTGAGTGAAAAAATATTTTCTTTTATTAGTCTTAAATAGTTTACCCTGTAGCTTCATTGCATGTCCCCTAGTCTTTCTATATTCTGATAAGGTAAACAATCGATCTATGTTTAACCCGTTCCACTCCGTTCATTAATTTATAGACTTCTATCATATCTCCCCTCAGCCGTCTCTTTTCCAGGTTAAAGAGCCCTAACCTTTTTAGCCTTTCTTCATAGGAGTATCCTTCCATCCCCTTTACCATTTTGGTGGCTCTTCTATGTACCTTTTCTAAAATCGCTATATCCTTTTTAAGATACGGCGACCAGAATTGCACACAATATTCAAGGTGTGGTCTCACCATGGAACGATATAGAGGCATTATAATATCTTTTGTTTTATTTTCCATTCCTTTCCTTATCATACCTAGCATTCTATTTGCTCTCTTGGCCGCCACCGCACACTGGGCCGAGGGTTTTAACATGGTATCCACAATGACGCCTAAATCTTTTTCCTGGGTGGTGGTTCCTAATGTGGAACCTTGCATCGTGAACCATAGTTTGGGTTGTTCTTCCCTAGGTACATAACCTTGCACTTGTCCACATTAAATTTCATCTGCCATTTTGATGCCCAGTCTTCCAATTTATCAAGATCCTCTTGCAATTTTTCACAATCCTCTTGGGTTTTAACAACTTTAAATAGTTTTGTGTCATCTGCAAATTTGATAACCTCACTCGTTATTCCACTTTCCAGGTCATTTATGAATATGTCAAAAAGCAGCGGACCCAGCACAGATCCCTGGGGTACACCACTATTCACCTTTCTCCATTGGGAAAATTGGCCATTTAGCCCTACCCTCTGCTTTCTATCTTTTAACCAGTTCCTGATCCACAATAGTACACTGCCTCCTATCCCATGACTCATTAGTTTTGCCAAACGTCTCTGATGAGGGACCTTGTCAAAGGCTTTCTGAAAGTCCAGATACACAATATCAACTGACTCACCTTTGTCCACCTGTTTATTCACTCCTTCAAAAAAACATAACAGATTAGTAAGACAAGATCTTCCTTGTCTAAAGCCATGTTGGCTGTCTCCCATTAGGTTGTGACTATCTACATGCTGAGTAATTTTATTCTTTATGATGGTTTCTACCATTTTTCCCAGTACTGACGTCAGGCTCACCGGTCTGTAGTTTCCCGGATCACCCCTGGAACCCTTTTTAAAAATTGGTGTTACATTGGCGATCCTCCAATCTTCAGGTATTAGAGATGATTTTAATGATAGTTCACAGATTACTGATAGCAGTTCTGCAATCTCATATTTCAGTTCTTTCAACACCCTTGGATGTATACCATCCGGCCCAGGTGATTTGCTACTCTTCAGTTTATCTAATAGTTGTAAGACATCTTCCCGATGTATCGGTATTTCCTTCAATTCTTCCGCACCTTTAAATACCACTTCAGTCATGGGTAACATCCCTACATCTTCCTCAGTAAAGACCGAAGCAAAGAATTCATTCAGTCTCTCCGCTATCGCCTTGTCGCCTCTTAGTGCTCCTTTAACCCCTTTATCATCTAATGGACCAACTGACTCTCTCACAGGTTTTTTGCTACGAATGTACTTGAAAAGGTCTTTATTTCGCGTTTTTGCTTCCGAAGCAAGCTTCTTCTCAAATTCTCTCTTTGCCTGCCTTATCAATGCCTTGCATTTGACTTGCCAGTGCTTGTGCTGTTTCCAGGTTTCGTCGTTTGGCACTTTTTTCCATTTCCTGAAAGATGCTTTTTTGGCAACAACAGCCTCTCTGACCTCACCTTTAAACCATGCTGGCAGTTTTTTGGACTTCCTTCCACTTTTCTTAAAGCGTGGAATACAGCTGGTCTGGGCTTCCAAGATAGTATTTTTCAACAACACCCAAGCTTGATGTACGTCTTTAACCTTCGCAACTGCTCCTTTTAGTTTTTTCTTAACTGTTTTCCTCATTTTATCATAGTCTCCCTTTCGAAAGTTAAAAGGTAGTACTGTGGATTTCCTTACTATCCCTCCTCCACTAATTAAATCAAAGGCGATCATGCTATGATCACTATTGCCAAGTGGCCCCAACACCCTTATCTCTTGCACTAGATCTGGTGTTCCACTAAGACTAGGTCTAATATGGCTTCCCCTCTGGTCGGTTCATGAACCATCTGCTCCAAGAAGCAGTCATTTATTTCATCTAGGAACTTTATCTCCCTAGCATGTCCTGACGTGACACTGACCCAGTCGATACCGGGGTAATTGAAATCACCCATTATTATTACTGCGTTGTAACTTTTGTTAGCTTCCTTGATTTCTTTGAGCATTTCATCATCCATTTGGTCATTCTGGCCAGGTGCTCGATAGTACACCCCCACTGCCATTGCCTTCCCCCTTTTATATGGAATTTCAATCCATATAGATTCTACAGCAGATTTTGTTTCCTGCAAAACTTTAATCCTTTCTAAGTCAATGCCCTCTCTAACATAGAGCGCAACCCCTCCACCAATTTGATCAGCTCTATCATTACGATATAGTTTGTACCCAGGTATCACAATGTCCCACTGGTTGTCCTCCTTCCACCATGTCTCTGATATTCCAATCATATCTAACCTTTCATTTAGTGCTATATATTCTAACTCTCCCATCTTATTCTTTAGACTTCTAGCATTTGCATACAAGCATTTTAGAGAATGTATTTTATTCATGTTAATTTGGCTATTGTTAGACATGGGTAAATTGGGATCTTTAAGCTCTGTCTGCTCCATACTTGAGGGCATTTGGGCTACTTTACTCTTTTGTGGAACCTCTCTGCTTTTGGTAGTATCCTTCAAGGATACATTCTTCCGAACCATCCGCTCTTGGGCGACTGTCGGCTTTCCCCTAATATCTAGTTTAAAAGCTGCTCTATCTCCTTTTAAAGGTTAATGCCAGCAGCCTGGTTCCATCCCGGTTAAGGTGAAGCCCATCCCTTCGGAAGAGCCCCTCCTTTCCCCAGAATGTTCCCCAGTTCCTAACAAATCCAAAACCCTCATCTCTGCACCATTGTCTCATCCATGCATTGAGACTCCGGAGCTCTGCCTGCCTTTTGGGTCCTACGCGTGGAACAGGAAGCATTTCGGAGAATGCTACCCTGGAAGTTCTGGATTTCAACTTCCTACCTAAAAGCCTAAATTTTGCCTCCAGAACCTCCCTACCACAGCATCCAAAGTTCTGCACTCACGTCCTGGGGGATTAGAGGCATGCCTCTTTGCACTCCTGATCCTTCTCATAGCTGACTCCACTACAATAGAGTGGTGGGGGAGCTGAGTTTTCTGGAAACCAGGACAAGGAGGGACTCGATACATAGTGTCAAGTCTACGAGAATGAGGAGAGGTGGTAAGGGGGGTCTCTCACATTCTGAGCATGAGATCATGCAAGATCTCATGGATGGGCAAAGTAGCTGCCTCCTTAGGAGCTTTGGGATATTGTAAAATTTCCAGCTCCTTTGCTCTGGGCTCTGTTTCAGAAGCCAGAGTAATGGAGAGACCCCGAGCCACCTCCCTGATGAGATCCTGGAAGGAGATGTCCTCTGGAGGAGACATCCTGCGTTTAGGGGAGGAGGGCTCCTCTGGAAGAAGTGCTCTGGTATCGACCGAACTATCGGAATCCTCAGATTCCTCTGAGGACTCGAAGTACCTTCTGTCCGGTGCTCTTGCAGAGCCCGATACCTGTACTGACCGAAGTCGGTACCGGGGGGAATCGGTATCGGTACCGGAGGGCATCGGATGACTAGGTGCCGGCAATGCGGACACCGATGTCGATGCTATCGGTACCGGTACCGATACCGGTGCCGGAGTCAGTGCTGGTACCGGCTGAACTGTCTGACGCGGTTTCGAGGGTGTCGATGCCGCAAGGAGAGCCGCCAGACTGCATTCAATAGCCAGGAACCTCTGGTCTATCGACGCTGCTGATGCCTGGATGTCGGTACCGGAGAAGACAGCCGGTACCCCAGAGCATGGCACCAGTAGTTCTGCCGAGGTCGAGGCCTCGAGAACATCCTGGAGCCCCGATAATGCTTTGGAAGCCGAAGCCTCCTGCCGGAGCAATTTTGCCGGTGCAGAATCCTCAAGGGCAACGCCAGAGGCATCTCGGTGCTTAGAAGTAGATCTACCCTTTGAGGACCAGCTGGACTTATGTTTAGTTACCTGAGATCCACGGGAGAAAGAAGAAGCCCTAGAAGACGTCGATGCCACCGAAGCTGCATCAGAGGGAAACAGGGTACTGAGCTTAGCAGCTCAGTTCTGCCGACCTCTTTTAGACAACATGGCACAGGACATACAACCCGTGATGGAGTGGTCAGGACCTAAACATTTCAGACACCATTCATGGGTGTCGGTGACGGAGATGGTACCGCCACACTTGGTGCACTTTTTGAAACCTGAAGCAGGTTTCTCCACTGTAGGAAACATTTTGGGCCTAAGGCCCAAAATGGCGCGTGCACCTGGGAAAAATACTAAGTGTGTATATATATATATATATATATATATATATATATTTTTTTTTTTAAAGAACAGAAATAAAGAAAGAAAAAACGGTGGTACCGGTAAGCGTCGAGGAAGGCAGACGCGACCACAAAAAAAGAAAGTAATAAGGAAGAATTTTCTGCGGTGACAGGAACAACGACCTGCTGGCTCCGCAGAAAACGAAGAACTGGAGAGAGGCAGTTGGGAAAGGTGGGAAGGCAGCATGCAGGCGCTGTGGGATACTCCCAAAAGCTTTCTAATTGGACACTGGGGAGCGTTCCCGCGCAGGCTCCATCGGTACCGACGATACCCATATGTGATGACTACATTCCTGCTTGTTCCTGGAGATAACATTTTTCCCCTCTCCATTTCACTCTCCCAGCTCCATCCCATTCTAATCCTCCCCCAACATCAGCTCCCTTCTAGTTCCAGCCCCACCCAGCATCCGCTCCCTTCTAGTCCCCGCATCAGCCCATTTCCAGTCCTAGTCCCCCATCAGCCCATTTCCAATCCTAGCTCCCCCTTCCATTTCCAGTCCTATCCGAGTCCCTCCATAAACTCATTTCTAATCCCAGCCTCCCATCAGCCTATTTCTAGTCCTTTCCTAGCTCCACCATCAGCCGTTGTCAAATCCTAGCTCCCCTCCACTCAGCCCATTTCCAATCCAAGCCCCCCATGAGCCTACTCCCAATTCTAGCCCCTCCATGAGTCCATTTCAATCCAAGCCCCCACCACAGCCCATTTCCAATCTTAGCACTCCCCAACAACCCATTTCCAGCCCTACCCTAGCCCCTCCATCAGCCCATTTCCTGTCCTAGCTCCCCCCCACTCAGCCCATTTCCAGTGCTAGCTCCCTCCCCTCACAGCCCATTTCCATTCCAAGACCCCCTCTCTATCAGCTATTTGCAGTTCAAGCCCCCCCTTCCACTCAGCCCATTTCCAGTCCTAGCAACCCCCCCAGCCCATTACCAGTCCTAGCCCCACCCCCATAGCCCATTACCAGTCCTAACCCCCCCATCTCCCCATTTTCAGTCTTAGTCCCCCCATAGCCCATTACCAGTCCTAAACCCCCCCATCAGCCCACTTCTAGTCTTAGCCCCCCCCATAGCCCAGGTAGATTTAAAAAAAAACAAACAAACTTGTTGCTGCTGCTGTTGCCGCTGTGGCAGCGGCAAAATCGAGCATCCCGCGGGGCACCCTCTGCCTGGCAGAGTCCTCCATGCGGCCTCAGCTCCCTCAGTGCGGGCTTTTCAGAGCCGCGAAGGGAGAGTTTCCTTTTCTCGCGGCTCTGTTTAAGCCCGCAGGGCTGATGGGAAACAGGAAATCCACGGCGGCAGCGGCATCAAGTTTGCTTTTTAAAAAAAATGTTATTATTTATTTGGTTTCATTTGTATACCGCTACTTCCAGCGATCAGAAGCGGTTTATTCTACACATCAAACATTGGTTACATATGGCAAGAATCAACAAATGGAAATTACACTAACCTGGTAATTGTAGTTCCTGGAGGGTCCAGTTTAGTCCTCCAACATCGGGTAGTGCCCCTCCTCCTGCAGCCTGGAGACTGGACCAATCAAGTCTTCTGTAGTATATATGCAGACGGAGCTCCCAGAAGCCCCCAGTGTACTAGTAACAAAGCATACTTAACGAAGCAACACATTAGATTAATATACAAAATGACATAATGAAAATGACATAATTAAAGAACAATTTGTTTCCCCCCCACAAAAATATCCAACTTTCTCCCCAAACGAGGAAGTCAGAACACTGTATTGCGCTGGAACCAACACCCCAGAAATCAAAATACAGCTCCGTATCAGAAATCTCAGGAGCTGACTGAACACCTGAGAAAGAAAGAGCCATAGCCAAAAACGCGGCTGCAAAAAAGGTTCGAACGGCAAGAGGAACCGTCTTATGATCCACCGTTCGGAAAGCGCGCCGCATTTTTATAACAGATAGTCGGGAGGGAAGGAGGACTAAACTGGACCCTCCAGGAACTACAATTACCAGGTTAGTGTAATTTCCATTTCCTGTTCGGTAATCCAGTTTAGTCCTCCAACATCGGGATGTAACAGAGCAGTTAAGACCGGGCGGGACCTTGCCATCCGGTGCGCAGAACCGCCGAACAAAAGAGGAATCCCGAGCCGCTGACACATCTAAACGATAGTGTGTACTGAAAGCATGCAGAGACGACCAGGTGGCCGCCTTACAGATATCTGCTGGCGGAACTAGGCTATACTCCGCCCAAGCGGTCGCCTGAGCCCTAGTGGAATGATCCAGTAGCCCCTCCGGAACAGACCGCTGCTGCAACAGATACGCAGACGCGAACGCTTCCTTGAGCCATCTTGCAACGGAGGCCTTAGCCGCCGCTTCCCCTTTACGTGCACCACCGAAGAGCACGAATAGCCGGTCAGTCTTCCGAAAAGATTCGGTAGCCTTCAAATAACGACGAAGTGCACGACCCACATCGAGACGGTGAAGACTTCTGTCCGCCGACCCGACAGAGTGGGAAGAAAGAACTGGAAGAAACACTGCCTGATTCACATGAATAGGGGAAACCACCTTCGGCAAAAAGGAAGGGACCGGGGAAAAAGACAAAAAAGGTTCTCGGCAGGACAACGCATGTAGATCTGAAATACACCGTGCCGAACAGATGGCTACAAGAAAAAACGTCTTCAGCGTAAAATCTTTCAGAAACGCCCTACTCAGGGGTTCAAAAGGTTCACGAACCAGGGCCCGCATCACTAGATTCAAGTCCCCCGGAGGAACGAAAATCCTGCGGGAGGGCTCCAAATGAAAAACAGTCGTAAGAAAACGACGTACGTCCGGATAAGAACCGCGGAGACGGCCTAAAACTTTGCCTCGATAACGAGATAGCCGCCAACTGGACTTTCAGGGAACTAGCCGCAAGGCCCTTATCAAAAGCAACCTGAAGAAACTTAAAACGACGGAAACGGAAAACCGTCGCCGCCCGGACTCCACGCCGGGAGCACCAGTCTTCAAAGATCCCCCAAATCCGAACGTAAGTAAGAGAAGTGGACTTTTCCCCGCCCGCAGTAGGGTAGAAATCACCGCGGGGGGAGTAACCCTTCTTTTTCAGCCGAGCCCTCTCCATGGCCAAACCGTAAGCGAGAATCGACCCACTTGGGGCATCCGCAAGGGTCCCTGAAAAAGAAGATTCGGCAGCGTGGATAGGAGCCAAGGAATGCCGTCGCTCAGCCGGACCAGATCGGCATACCAGGGCCACCCAGGCCAGTCCGGGGCCACCAGTAACACTCGACCCCGATGGCCCTCGATGCGCTGAACGACCCGGCCAATCAGAACCCACGGAGGAAAGACATAAAGAAGGCCGGACGTTGGCCACGGCTGAATGAGAGCGTCGAGCCCCTCGGACATGCGCTCCCTTTGCCTGCTGAAGAAGCGTCCTGTCTCGGCTGATTGAAATGTCGCCATGAGATCCATGAAGGGCGCCCCCCCCCCCGACGAACTATTTGCGCGTAAACTTGCGGGTTTAGCTCCCACTCTCCGGGGTCCACCCGCACTCTGCAGAGAAAATCGGCCTGAACATTGTCTGCGCCTGCAATAGGCGCTGCCGAGATGGCCGGAAGACGAGACTGCACCCAATGGACCAAGGCCATCGCTTCTGATTCCAGGGCCATGCTGCCGGTGCCCCCTGGGCAATTGATGTAAGCTACGGTAGTCGCAATGTCCGAGAGGACTCGCACCGGCCGGTCGAGAACTAGGGCTTTGAGGCCAAGAGGGCTAGCCGCACCGCCCGCAATTCGAGGCGGTTGATCGACCAAGAAGTCTCCAGGGGAGACCATTCCCCTTGAGCAAAGCGGGTCTCGCAGTGAGCCCCCCAGCCGGTTAAGCTGGCATCCGTTGTGAACGGAACCCAAAGTGGAGGCTCCAGGGAATCCCCCGCGCCAGGTTCTCGGAGGAGAGCCACCACCGGAGTAATCGGCGAACCGCCCTTGGGCAAGTCAATCTCCTGTTCAACGAGTCGAATTGGTTGGACCAACGGCGCAGCAGAGCACTCTGCAACGGGCGCATGTGGAAGCGCGCCCAGGGCACCACCTCCAAGGTTGCTGCCATCGTACCGAGGAGCTGTAGCTATCACCATGCAGACGGAGCGGGCATCCCCCTGAAGAGTCGGACAAGAGACCGAATGCGGCGCTCCGGTAGGCACACCAAGCCCCGTGCTGTGTCGAGGCTCATTCCCAGATACTCGAGATCCTGAGTCGGGCACAGACAACTCTTGCATTCTTTCACCACCCAGCCGAGGGACCGCAGCAGAGCCACCACCCTGCTCGTGACGTGCACACACTCCCGACTGGACTTTGCCCGAATCCACCAGTTGTCGAGATACGGATGGACCAGGATGCCCTCTTTGCACAAGGCCGCCGCGACCACTACCATCACGTTTGTGAAGGTGCGGGGGGCCGTGGCGAGACCAAACGGCATGGCCGGAAATTGGAAGTGGCCCCACGGAAGAGCGAAGTGGAGAAACCGTTGAGGAGACGGCCGGATGGGAATGTGTAATGTGGTCTGCAGCGGCTGTGGAAGATCCTGCAGCAGGGGCTCTGAGGAGGGGGGAGATAAGGTGCTGAGGGACCCAGCTAGCAACGCAGTGGGTATGGGGAAAGCCTCCGGGATGCAGCGTGCAGGTGTAACACAAGCAAGCTATTAATGTACCCTTCGGCTGATTACATTTCACATATAATACAGCCAGAGAAAAAAGCATTGTAGAGACTTAAACCACCTTTCCTCTTCTTGTGTGGGGGTTATTTTATTTATTTATTTATTTTTTTGCATTTAAAACAAAAAGCAAGGAAGGCTCAGGGAAACCCAAGACTGTTTAAGAAAAGGATTATGAAACTCCACGTGCCTCCACAGCATGATTAAGTGTGTGGAAACTGCTGTTTAGAGCTGTTTCCTCTAAAAAGAAACACTGAAGAGAAAAACAAAACAGCCGCTGGCACCGAAAAACTGTCAGGTATTTGCAGAACTGAGAAGGGAACTGTCAGTCATTCACTGTGCTGGCATAGAGAAACTTTCAAGGTCAGGGTAAGGCAATTACAGTGACTGAAAGTAGGGAAATTAGAGTGGGATCCCTCCGCAGCCATTCAGACCTCCATGGTAGGGGCTGAAAGGTGTTTCTGGGGAGGGATGTAGAAGCTCAATCCAGCCATAGGAAAATTACAGTGAGCATGCTTAATTAGGCCGAGCCCAAAACAGTCAGGATCCAAAACCCTGACTTAAAACCTCAACCAAATGGTATATTGAATAAGACAGGTACAATAATCAGTAGGACGTACAAAGTAACCCGGCTGCAGTTTGTGGACTAAAAAGTCAAAGTAGGCACTTCCAAACTCAGGGGCAGCCGGTCCGATACTGAAAGCATCCCAGAGCAGCTGAGGCAAGGAAGAAAAAACAAAAACAGAGTACTCACAGTTTTCTTACAGAAAATGATACCTGAACTTCCTGGAGGTATCCAAACTCTCGTGGTAAAGACTCAGTGCAGCGTAAAGCCAATGGAGAGCTCCCCCGAAGCTAAGCTCCGGAGTTCCCAAGTTCCTCAGGGGAAGCAAGATGCTGGGGGAAGAGCAGAGCTGATGCCCTAGGTCCCTGTGTTTCTTCTGACAGCCTATGCAGCGTAAACCTGAATAAGGCACAGGGAGAACTAAAAAGAAATAACTGCGTCCCGCAGGAACAGGCATTTAACAATATTCCCCATAATAGGTAATGCCTCAGCCAGCCTTCTTTGTTGGGCACAGTGGGGAATGGAAGCCATGAGCCCTGCACCCTTCATCAGTGACTCAGCATTGTACTGTGGCTCTGAATTGCATACTGTTCTCTATCCATGCCTTCTGTACTTTTTATCCATTATGTTCATACATAGGCAGAGAAAAAAGTAACCTCTGCACAACTGACATCTAGCAAGTGTTGTGGAAAAAAACTGAAACAACAATATAGCTTTTAGAAGCCAGCAGAGAAGTAATCTGGCTTCCCGCCAAAAACCGAGGCTCATTAGCTATTCAAAATGGCCACCAGCAAAAATAAAACACCAAAAGAGTGAATTAAAACCCCCAAAAGCTAAGGAATTAACTTAAAAAGTCACAGAAGAAGGTGGGAGGGTTGCAGGCATGAGAGAAATGCCTAAAATCGCTGAAAAATCAAGAAAAATCAATCGAGTTACCACAGAGCTGCAAACAGCAGTGGGAGAAGACATTCCAGGTCTAAAGAAACTGCAGCACAGCTCTTGCAGATGCCAGAGTCAGTCATTGTACCTCTGCGGGACCCACAAATCAGACATTGAGGTTTGGCAGCCATGCTAAGGCAACCTGCTTCCAGGGGGAAAGAAGGAAACAGGAACAGGGAAGCCCACAGCAAAGGGACTAACCGTATTCAAATCAGTACAGCTTTAAATTTAAAACGTTTTTTTTTTTTTTTTTTTTTTTTTACAGAAAACAAAATACTCCCCAGAATCCTAGGGGTGCCCTGAGCAAAATCGCCAGCAAAAGAAACCCCAAAAATGCCAGGGGAACCCGTGCACAAGTGTTAAAAAGTGCCCTTAAAAAGCACACTTTAGAAATCCAAAATGGCCGCCGCACTTTTTCACCCACAATAAAAAAAGGCGCGAAAATACAAAGGTAACCAAATAATATGGAAAAGAAAGAAAACGACCCTCTAATACAGGGCAAGCGAAAAAAATCAGGAAAAAGTGCAATTCGGAAGCCAGGGGAGCCGACAGAGCCTCTGACAATGCAAAAAACAACAGAGCTGAAAAGATAAAGCAAGGAAAATTCCTACCAGCTCAGGGAACAGCAAGGAACTCAGCCAACTCCTCCAAGTGACAGGCAATGCTGTAGCAGGTATGGCTCTTCCCCGAACAGTCTTGGGGAGAGCTCAACCCAGGTTTCAGATATTCCCAGGCAGGAAGGCAGGAGCCCAATGCAGGTCTGGCTTCCCCCAGGATGTCCCCTGTGGCAATGCTCCTTTTTTTTAAAGATACAGCTACCTAGCAAAGAAATGGTAAATAAAGGACCCAAAATAAAACCCCAAAAGAACTAACTAACTAGTGTTGCTCCTTCAAGTGTCACTTAGTGTGCCCAGAAAGGGCACAGAAGTCTGCAAGCTGCAAGGAGACTGGACACACTGGGGGCTTCTGGGAGCTCCGTCTGCATATATACTACAGAAGACTTGATTGGTCCAGTCTCCAGGCTGCAGGAGGAGGGGCACTACCCGATGTTGGAGGACTAAACTGGATTACCGAACAGGAATTTACATTTTCATTGAGGTGTACTTGATTGTAAATTTATTCATATTTACATTTTATATTGTTTTGCTTGCTTTTTTACAGAATTGAATATTGAAATTTTGTTTTCATTTATACAGTGTAAGGCATCTATATAGTATTTAAACAGTATGGGCCATGTACAGTTTTGTTTCAATTTACCGGCAGATGCAGAATGTTGTTTGCGCGGGGGCCCCCTGAAATGTGGGGCCCTGTGCAAACAACATTCTTGCACAATGGATGGGCCGGCCCTGCCCCCCCCCCCGCAGGCCAGCACACATCAGAACTTGGAAAATGGCCACACGTCACCCAAACTTCTCCGAAGCTGAGAGGCTAGTCCTGGAGGAGGAGGCAGCCCTGCTCCCCATGGGGCACAGAAAGCCTGCCCTTACCGCAGCATGCAGGGGCTGGGAGCGCATCAGGACCACTCTAGCGCTTTAAATAGGGAAAGCAGAAAGCTGACAGACATGCAAACAATAGGGAGGGACAGAGAATGCATTAAAAAGGGAGGTGGTGAGGAGGTCGGGTAAGGGCAGCAACATGAATAGTGCAGAGTCAGGGGAGCAGACTCAAAAGCAAAGTGAGAGAGGTTGTGGAGGACACAGACAGTGCACACAGACAATGTGCCTCAGAGCAGAATATGTAGGTGAAACAGGTACCAGGGATAGATGATTCCACAGAGAAACATGGAAGTGGAGGAGTGGCCTAGTGGTTGGGGTAAGGTACTTCAGGCCGGAAGGTCAGGGGTTCAAATCCCACTAGGGGACAGCAACCTTGGGGCGGAAGGACTGGGGTTTCTAGTCCCACAGTTGCTCCTTGTGGTCTTGGGCAAGCCACTTAACCCTCCATAGCCCATGTTCCCTGTAAAATAGTTATCTCCAAGTTATAATGCCCTGTTCAATGTAATTTCAGTTTGTTCAATGTAAACCGCACTGATGCAGAATAGCGCAGTATATAAGAGAATGTAAATAAAATAAATAAACATAGAAAAACACACACACATAGACACACACAGACAACAATGTCCCGTGGATGTGTAATGCTGAGAAGGAAATACCTCCATGAGGCAGAGAATGGGATAAACCACAAGGAAAGAACACTATAAAGCATAGCCCCTTCCTCCTCCTTCCTTACTTCCCCCTCCCCCTTTCCCCCTTCTCCTTGCCCCCATTCCCCTCCCCCTCCCTCCTTCCCCAATGTCTCTTATCTTCCCCACTTCTTCTCCCCTCCCTCCTTTCCTCTCCTCCTTCCTTTGCCCGTTTCTCTCCCCTTCCTGTCATTCCCTTTTTCCCTCCCCCTCCCTTCCTTTTCTTCCCCCTTCCCTTCCCCTCTCTCCCCCCTCCCCTCCCACCCCACCTCCTCCTACCCTTCCCTTCCCTCCTCTCCCCTCACCTCCCCCTTCTCTTCCCCCCACCTGCTTCCTTTCCTCCTTCCTTCCCCTTTCCCCTCCCCCTTCCCTTCCCTTCTTTCCCCTCCCCCTTTCCCCTCTTTCTTCTCTCGCTCTTTCTCTCCCCTCCCCTCCTTCCTTTCTGCCCCTCCCTTCCCCCTTCCTCCCCTTCCCCTGCTCCCCCTCCCCCTTTCCCCCCTCTTCTCCCCCCTCCCCCTTCCCTTACTTTCCCTTCCCCCACCTTTTTCCTGCCTCTCCCTCCCCCTCCTCTTTCAGTTTTTTTCATGATTTTAATATCAGTGATCATTTTTTTTGAATACTCCTTTTTTGGTTCCTTCTGTTTCAACTTGCTCTTAATCAACATTCAGCATTATTCATTTATATAGTTAGGGGTTTCAGTCCCATTGATTAAGAGGTGGTTATTGGAGATAGTTTATGAGTTCACTTATGATAATTTTGTTAGTATTTATGGTCATATTTCTTTATTTATTCGGGAACCCATTGATCATTATGGACCCCTCCTCCCCCTTATTTATCCCTTTTTACCAGAATGTTAGCGTTTTTGTTTTATTGTTCAGAGCATTATGGTTTTATATGTTTTTTATTTGTTTAATCATTTATTCATTTTACAAAATATGAACGGTATTGATGATTTTACAGTATTTGAGCATATCATCTCTCAGTTTTTATCATACAATTTTCATTATATAATTATTGTATCTTTTAATATATAAGGCATATGGGCCAGGTAGGCATATATGACCAATGGCTGAGTTTGGAGTTTTGTGAGACTTTTTTTGATATATTTTTTAAGTTTTTAAGCAGTTTAAAGTTTTTACCTTGAAATTGGAATATAAGGAGTATGCATAGTGGATCATCTGTTACGTTTTTAGATCTCTTTTATATTTGTTCTCAGTCCTCTTCTTGCAGTAAATTCATGGTATCCAATATATCCTGGACTGACCAATCCCAGGGAGGTATTATGCAGCAGTTCCTTTTCTTTTTTCACTTATGATAAGTAGTTCTGTGTTTGCATATGTATTCATATAAAGAGATTTCATAGTGAGTATTGGTTGTAGACATTTAAATGCCAATAGTTTCACGCTAGAATAAAAAGCATCTTCATAGTATAACTGCGGGCCTTTAATAAAGTCAGCTGCTGCACAGTGAAAGAGTAATCGCCCTATGTAGCTTTGTACTCTAAATGCGGCAGATAGGTGACTACGCTGTTCCAATATAATAAACCTGTGTGGTGTATTCCTATAATTTGAATTTAGATTGTAAAATCTAATGGGAAGTCCTGCAGACTGCATCATAGTTAGCTACAGCTGAGATTGTCAGACACCGGCCGGTTCGTGCCAAAATAAAAATGAGGCTCCATGGCGCAGATTCAGGCGTTTTTTTACCTTTGAGAAAGTTTATTGACTGCACGAAAGGTAATATGTATTCTTCTGTTTTTCTTTTTAATGTTTTTATGTGGTAGATGAACATGCTACCCCAGATTTAATTGCAATCTGACAACAAATAAAAAATAGGTTCCCTCTAGAAGAGGGAGGATTAGAAGGACTTGAAGGACTAGAAAAGGGGACTGTTACTTCTGGAGAGAGATCTGCAATTGTGAGTATATACTTCTGGGAATTTTCTGAAAGGAATTCTTTGTATTAAAGCTAATTAATCTGTGAACCCCCTATTTTTTGTTAAATCAGTCAGGGCCTAGTAGCAGCAGTTTAAGTTTAAATTTAAAACACAGAAGAGAACTATCTGGTTACATTTCATACCCAGCAGAGAGCTTGTAGTTTAAATTTAATAGTCACTCAGGGCCTCGTATCAGCAAAGTACTTTTAGTTTAAATTTAAAACACAGAAGAGAGCTTTCTGGCTAAATTTAGAACCCAGCAGAGAGCTTGTAGTTTAAATTTCATAATAAGTTAGAGCCTAGCAGCAGCAAAGAGCTATAATGTAAATCAAATCAGAATATAGCTTAGCACAAAAGGCAAAACAGGGTCAGTACTCTTTGAGCAACAAATAAAGTCTTCTAGAGACCTTTACAAAGAGGCCTTCTACTTAGGGGGCAAGAGACCTGTGAAACATTTTCATTAGGTGTTAACACCAGGTGGCAGGTCAAAAGGCCATTTTGAAAGATTCCTTCTATCCAAGCAAGGACTGTTAATCACCCAGGACGTTGGTCACAGCTTACCTCAGCAGCACAGGCATAAATAGCTCAACCAGAGCTCTGTGATCCTTAGTCTTGAAGGACTAGAAAAGGGGACTGTTACTTCTGGAGAGAGATCTGCAATTGTGAGTATATACTTCTGGGAATTTTCTGAAAGGAATTCTTTGTATTAAAGCTAATTAATCTGTGAACCCACTATTTTTTGTTAAATCAGTCAGGGCCTAGTAGCAGCAGTTTAAGTTTAAATTTAAAACACAGAAGAGAACTTTCTGGTTACATTTCATACTCAGCAGAGAGCTTGTAGTTTAAATTTAATAGCCATTCAGAGCCTAGCATCAGCAAAGTACTTTTAGTTTAAATTTAAAACACAGAAGAGAGCTTTCTGGTTAAATTTAGAACCCAGCAGAGAACTTGTAGTTTAAATTTCATAATAAGTTAGAGCCTAGGAGCAGCAAAGAGCATTTAATTCATATCAGAATATAGCTTAGCACAAAAGGCAAAACAGGGTCGGTACTCTTTGAGCAACAAATAAAGTCTTCTAGAGACCTTTACAAAGAGGCCTTCTACCTAGGGGGCAAGAGACCTGTGAAATATTTTCAATAGGTGTTAACACCAGGTGGCAGGTCAAAAGGCCATTTGAAAGACTCCTTTTATCCAAGCAAGGACTGTTAATCACCCAGGAAGTTGGTCACAGCTTACGTCAGCAGCACAGGCATAAATAGCTCAACCAGAGCTCTGTGATCCTCAGTCTTGAAGGACTAGAAAAGGGGACTGTTACTTGTGGAGAGAGATCTGCAATTGTGAGTATATAGTAATTACACTTACCTGGTAATTGTAGTTCCTTGAGTGACGACAGCTTAGTCCTCCACCACTGGGTAGTGCACCTCCTCCTGCAGCTTGGAGACTGGACCAATCAAAACTTGGCATCACTGGAAGTAGCCTGCTGGCATTCCCTTACAGCTCCAGTGAACTATTGACAAAGCAGACTCAACAGAGCAACAAACAAGTAGCTAAATACTGAAAAACCATCACAAAAGTTAAACAAATTTGAAACCTCCCCAAAACGCCAACAGAATGATCCCTAGGGGAAGTCCGTCCACCCCCCTGCCGAGCCACAGAGAGCCAGCGAAAGAAAGGAACAGACAACCTAACCCGACTGAACTTTAGAGTTGGATACCAACCGGAATTACTTACCCGTAATGGCCCATCCGAGGATGGACCGCGTGCCGTGATAAGCTATAATGCTGAGGGCGGGCATGAGGACTAAGCTGTCGTCACTCAAGGAACTATAATTACCAGGTAAGTGTAATTACTATTTCCTTTTCGTTCCTCCAGCTTAGTCCTCCACCACTGGGATGTAACAGAGCAGTACTAATGGGAGGGACCCTGCCAGCCGGCACGCAAGACTGCCGAACCAAAACAGGCATCCCTAGCCACCAGAACGTCCAGGCGATAGTGCTTACTGAACGTATGCAACGACGACCACGTCGCCGCCTTACAAATCTCCACCAGCGGAACCAGACTGTGCTCCGCCCAGGACGCCGCCTGCGCTCTAGTCGAATGAGCTCTCAAACCCATCGGAGCAGATAAGCTGAAACAATTGCCTCCTTGACCCACCTGGAAATAGAAGCTTTCGCCGCAGCCTCTCCTTTCCTGGGGCCCCCAAATAGGACAAATAACCGATCCGATTTGCGGAAGGATTCGGTGACTGACAAATAACAGCGCAACACTCTCTTCATGTCCAGGCGACTAAGGCCCCGATCCGAAGCCTGCTCCCCTGCCGACCGCAGGACGGGAAGCGAAACCACCTGATTAACGTGAAAGGAAGATGATACCTTAGGAAGAAAGGAAGGCACCGGCCTGAGAACCACCTTTTGCGAAGAAAAAGACAGAAAAGCAAAAACAAAAACAAACCCAACCTAGCAAAATAATAAAATACCTGTGCCTGGACCGCAGTCCGGATGCGAAGGAAGCCCCAGAGCCCGTGGCTAAAATACCGCCCGACTCCTGAAGGCCGCAGGAGACGCGAACACAAAATGGCCGCGTCTCCACATGGGGTTTTGGCGCGCTGCGCCGGCAGCCCTCGGGGCACCGAAGAACAGCTCCCAATCACTCCCGGAAGGCCAGCACTCCAAACGCCCTCTCCGGCCCCGAAGAAGCAGAGAGAGGGAGAAGCGCACACGCTAACACGGTAGGTAGCGAAATTGTAAGGCCCGACCGGAAAGGGACGCTGTGCACAAAGCCGCAGGCTGCCGATGGACAGAGGCAGGCCGGTGGCGTACCCAACCAGGAGCTCTGCCCCGATCAGTCCTGGGGCCAGAGATCCCAAGGCAGTCAGCCTTTCGTTAAACTGGGCTGCGGCTTGGCAGGGGAGGAGGAAAGCCCAAGGGAGTACACGAGCTCCCCCCTTTAATTTAGTTATTTTGGATGTTGTTTTTAAAGTAACAGTCCCCTGAAAGGGACCCACTCACTCATAGAAGGCAGAGTGATGCCAAGCCAAATTCAAAATTTAAGAAATGTAAGAAAATTTAAGAAGTCTATCTAGCTCCTTATCTGTTTCTCTAGTGAGCCCATCACCTAGGCTCACTAAGTCCTCCTGCTGCTTGGAGACTGGACACACTGGAGCTGTAAGGGAATGCCAGCAGGCTACTTCCAGTGATGCCAAGTTTTGATTGGTCCAGTCTCCAAGCTTCAGGAGGAGGTGCACTACCCAGTGGTGGAGGACTAAGCTGGAGGAACGAAAAGGAAATACTTCTGGAAATTTTCTGAAAGGAATTCTTTGTATTAAGGCTAATTAACATGTGAACCCACTATTTTTTGTTAAATCAGTCAGGGCCTAGTAAGCGTAGTTACTCACCTGTAACAGGTGTTCTCCAGGAGCAGCAGGAATCAGTCCTCACTTATGGGTGACGTCGGCGCCGACGGAGCCCTCGCGGAGCAATTTTCCCCAGCTTTCAAAGAAAGCCTTTGGGAATTGCAGCGCGCATGCGCGGTCGTCTTCTTCCCGCCCGAAGGTGCCATCTTAGCCAGTCAGATGACATAGCTAAAAAAGACAGCATAAAAATTTGCAAAAGAACATAAGCAGACGATTGCAACTCCAAGGGGAGGAGGAGGGTAGTGAGGACTGATTCCTGCTGCTCCTGGAGAACACCTGTTACAGGTGAGTAACTACGCTTTCTCCAGGACCAAGCAGGAAGTCAGTCCTCACTTATGGGACTCCCAAGCTCAAGGCTACCGGAGACCCTAAGCACAAAAATGAGCTCCCTCTAGCTCAGCAGCACAGAAGGATAGAATCTTCGCTGAATTATCACCCACCGGTAGCCCACATCCGGGATGGAGGGTAGGAGTTGCTCAGACCTCAAAGAGATTACGGAGGACTGCCTGTCCGAAAGCACTGTCCCTACGGGACTCCCTCTCGAGACAGTAATGGACCGCAAAAGTCTGGCTCGAAGACCAAGTAGCGGCCCGGCAGATGTCTGCCAGCGGAACAGAGCGGAGGTAAGCCACTGACGTGGCCTTTGCCCGAACGCAATGAGCCGTGACTCGACTTTCTAAGGAGAGTCCGGCTGCCCCATAAGCCCAAGAGATACAGTCCGCAACCCAGATGGACAGAGTACGCTTGGAGACCGGGAGCCCCAATTTATTGGGGTCAAAAGACACAAAAAGCTGAGCAGCTTTACGGTGCTCCCGCGTATGGTCAAGGTAGAAGTTCAATGCCCTTCTACAGTCCAGGGTATGGCGGACCGTTTCAGCTCGGCTGGAGTGTGGTCTGGGAAAGAAGGTTGGAAGTACCACCTCCTGATTGATGTGAAAAGGGGAGACCACTTTAGGCAGAAATTTCGGGTGAGTCCGAAGGACTACCCTATTCTTGTAGAACCTAGTGTAAGGGGATCAGACACGAGGGCCTGCAATTCACTTACGCGTCTAGCGGAAGTGAGGGCTATCAAGAACAGTGTTTTCCAAGACAGAAAACGGAGAGAACAGGTAGCCATAGGTTCAAAAGGCGGACAGGTGATCCGCTGTAAAACCACATTCAGGTCCCAGTCAGGTGCTGGCGGGCGCAGAGGTGGTTTAAGTAGAAGGAGACCTCGGAGAAACCTCGCTACGAGAGGGTCGTTGGAGAGAGGTCTGCCGTCCACTGGCACATGATGTGCTGAAAGAGCACTGAGGTGAACTTTGACGGAGTTGGACTTAAGTCCCAGATTAGAGAGGTGTAGCAAGTACTGTAAGATCACCGACACCGGGCAGGAGAAGGGATCCTGAGACTGTTGGGAACACCAGATTGCAAAGCGACGCCATTTAAGGGCGTAGCATTTGCGGGTAGAAGGCCGTCGCGAAGCCAAGACGACCTCCTCCACCTCCGCCGGCAAGAGAAGAGGAGCAAGGACTACCCTTTCAGCAGCCAGGCCATGAGGTTGAGAGACCGGAGGTTGGGGTGCAGTAGGGACCCCTGATCCTGGGTGAGGAGATCCGGTTGTACCCCCAGAGGGATTGGATCCTCCACCGCCAGTTGCAGCAGGAGCGGAAACCACGGCTGCCTGGGCCAGCGAGGGGCCACCAGGATCATGAAGGCTTTGTCTCGGAGAACCTTGAAAAGAGTCCGAGAGACTAACGGGATGGGAGGGAAAGCGTACAGAAGGGCTCCCCGACCATGAGATCAGAAAGGCGTCCGCCGCAACCCGAAGGGGGTGTGGCTGACGAGAGCAGAAGCGAGGAAGTTGCCGGTTGTGAGGACTGGCAAAGAGATCCACCGTGGGGAGGCCCCACCTGAGGAAGAGCTTCTGAACGATCAAGGGATCCAGACGCCACTCGTGCGGCTGGAGGACCCTGCTGAGTTTGTCCGCCAGGCAATTTTCTTGGCCCGGGAGATAAACTGCCTTGAGGAGAATGCCGTGACTGACGGCCCAAGAGCAGAGCTTCTGTGCCTCCCGGCAGAGGAGGAAGGAGCCCGTGCCTCCCTGCTTGTTCACGTAGAACATGGCAACTTGATTGTCCGTCTGGACAAGGACGGACTGTTGGGAGGTCAGGTGGGAGAAGGCCCTGAGAGCTAGGCGGATCGCCCTGAGCTCCAGGAAGTTGATCTGCTGAGCAGACTCCCACTTGGTCCAGAGGCCCTGAGTACGAGCCTCTTGGCAATGTGCTCCCCAGCCCAGGAGAGATGCATCGGTGGTCAGCACCCGGGTCGGCTGAGGTGACTGGAAAGGCATTCCCAATATCAGGTTCGGCTGCCGGAGCCACCACCGGATAGACGAGACCAGCGGCTCGGAGACGCGCACAAGGTCTGCTAGGCCGCCTGTGGCTTGCCGCCACTGCCGGCGGAGACACCATTGAGCAGACCGCATATTCAGGCGGGCATTGGGGGTCACATGGACGGTGGAAGCCATATGGCCGAGCAGTCTCAGGAAGCGCCTGGCGGAGACCAGGGGCTGGCTGCGAAAGCGGTCGGCTAGGTCCATGAGCCGCTGAGCCCTGTCGAGCGGTAGGTACGCTCGCGCCTGAGGAGTGTGCAGCCTTGCGCCGATGAACTCGAGATCCTGTGAGGGGAGCAAAGTGGACTTTGCGAAGTTTATGACAAAGCCCAAGTGCTGCAGCAGAGTCACCGTGCGGCACGTGGCGTTGGTGACCTCCTGAGCGGACGCTGCTCTGATGAGCCAGTCGTCGAGGTACGGAAAGACATAGAGGCCGTGAAGCCGGAGATGGGCCGCCACGACCGCGAGACATTTTGTGAAGACTCGCGGTGCGGAGGACAGGCCAAAGGGCAGTACTCTGTACTGGTAATGATTTCCTGCCACCACAAACCTTAGGTATTGGCGGTGGCTTGGGTGGATGAGGATGTGCGTGTAGGCATCCTTTAGATCCAAGGAGCATAGCCAATCTCCCTGCTGGAGGTAGGGCAGAAGGATTCCAAGGGTAAGCATTTTGAACTTCTCCCGCACAAGGAACTTGTTGAGGTTGCGCAAGTCCAGGATGGGTCTGAGGCCTCCTGTTCTCTTTGGTATCAGAAAATACCTTGAATAGAAGCCTTGACCTCTCAGGTGGTGTGGCACCGGTTCCACCGCCTGTTCCTGCAGAAGACCTGCTAACTCCTGAAGGAGCAACTCCCTGTGCAGAGGGGGGCGCGGAGGCTCTCCCGGAAAATAGGAGGGAGGGACCTGATGGAAGCGGAGAAGGTAGCCCTCTCGCACGACCTGAAGCACCCAGGCATCTGCGGTGATGCTGGACCACCTGTGGGCGAAGTGAACCAGCCGGCCTCCGGTGCTGGGGGGAACCAGCGGGGGGGGAGAGGCTATGCTGAGCGAGTCAAAAACCCCCACCCTGCTGAGCAGGGGCTGGTGGTGCAGGCTTGGGGGCTTGCTGCCTACGGGACCCGTTACCCCGTCCCTTGGCCTGCTGGCCCTGTTGGGGAGCTGCAGGGGCCTGATAATGGGGGTATTGTTTGTAGGCAGCTGCCTTCCTCGGGTAAAAGGACTTTTTTCCCGAGCCCTTCTTTTTCTGGGAAGGGGCGGAGGTCTTCCTAGAAAGCCTGGTCCTGGTGAGAGTCTCAGTCTCAATTTGTGCAGCCTTTTCCGCCATGGGCTTGCCAAAGAGGTTTTCGCCTCGGCAGGGGACATCGACCAACTTGTCCTGTACCCAGGGCTCAAGGTCGGACGACTGAAGCCAAGCCTGTCGGCGGGCACCGATGCCGGCTGCGGCTACTCGAGCCGAGGCTTCAAAGCCATCATAGGCTGCTCGGGACATGAACTTTGAGCATTCCCGAATACCCGTGGACAAGGCTAGGAACCTCCGCAAGGGCTCCTCGGAGAGACCAGCGGAGAATCCGGCTAGCTCTTTAGCCAGATCCCTGAGATACATGCCCATGTATAGCTGGTAAGTCTGGACACGACAGGCGAGCATAGAGCCCTGGAAGCACTTCTTGCCAAGGCCATCCAGGTTACGGGCCTCCCTTCCAGGAGGCACCGAGGAGTGCATCTTCTGGCTCTTAAGACGATGCATGGCCGATTCCACTACCATGGAATGGTGTGGCAGCTGTGCCTTTTGAAAGCCAGGGCTCTTGCGGACTCGATAGATAGAATCGACCCGCTTGCTCAGGACCGGCGAGGAGGCCGGACTCTCCCACATGCGGAAGAGTAGTCGTTCCAGCATAGGAGGAACCGGCACAGTAAAGTGTTCCCTCGCGGGAGAGTCATACTGGAGGGCGTCGAGCTCTTCGGCTCGAGGCTCCTCCTCGGGATCCGCAGGGAAGGCCAAAGCCTTGGCCATATCCCTAACGAAGTCCGAGAACCGGGCATCCTCCGGGGGGGACTGCTTCCGAGGCTCGGTCTCCGGAGAGTCCGATGGGACACACCGAGTCCGGAAAGAATCAGGTGACTCTTCCTCCTCAGACTCCCAGACCGACTCCGACGAGGACTCGGTGGGGTCGGCCCGGGCAGGGTGCGGCGCCAGCCGCCCCGACGCCGAGGGAGTCGGCGTCGGCGACCTCGGTCCCGAACGGGAGGCCGAGGGCGACCTCGACCGAGGATCGACTCGAGTTCTCATCGACTCGAGGATCGGCTCGGTCTCCGGGGTCGACTTGGACGTCGACGTCCCGGCGGTCGGGGCAGCGACGCCAGCGAAGCCAGCGAGCAGTGCCCGCTGCTGGTCCATGAAGGCAGACAGTCTGCTCTCCAAGGCCGTCAACCTGAGTCCGAGCTCAGGTGACCCAGCAGCCCCCGACTCGGGCCCCGACGGCGTCGGGCCCGACGTCGGCTGTCGCGGAGGCGAGTCCAGAAGGACTACAGGACTTACCCGGGCAGGCATCTCCGACTCCAGGCGAGGTCGCTTCGGGAGGTGTTCCTTCTCCAAGGACCCGGGGCGGCTGTCGGGGCTATGCGACCTGGCCCTCGCGGAGCCATGAGCGTCCACCGACGCCGCCCTCGCGGGTTTTTTCTTCCGACGATGGTCCCCGGAGGGAGAACCCCGGTCGGAGGAGCTCCGGCGACGGTCCGAGCTGGAGCCTTTCGACACGGAGGCCTCCGACGAGGTCCGGGTACGGCTGGGGTCAGCGAAGATTCTCTCGCGCTGATGCCGCCGACTTCTCAACGCCTTCGAGGACAGTTTGCTGCAGGGCCCACAGATCAGTTCCTCATGATCCGGGCCCAGGCAGCGGAGGCAAAAGTCGTGTGTGTCGGTTAGTGACATATTTCGGTCACACCGACCACACCGCTTAAAGCCACTGGCAGCCATCGGGGGAAAAAGGGCCCCTGCGAGGTCAAAGGACCGGGCTGCCAGGGAAAACGAAAACGAAAGCTGACTAAGTCAGAAAAACCGAAAAAACGTAAGAGGACTCGAGACCGGCGTCGCGAGTCCGGGCGGGAAAACGATCGGCGTCGAACCGAAAGAAAAAAGTATAAAATAAAGAGGAAAATCAACTTTTTCGCGGGGACAAGACGGGGACGTCTGTAGGGCTCCGCGGAAAAAAGAAGACTGGCTAAGATGGCACCTTCGGGCGGGAAGACGACCGCGCATGCGCGCTGCAATTCCCAAAGGCTTTCTTTGAAAGCTGGGGAAAATTGCTCCGCGAGGGCTCCGTCGGCGCCGACGTCACCCATAAGTGAGGACTGACTTCCTGCTTGGTCCTGGAGAAGCAGCAGTTTAAGTTTAAATTTAAAACACAGAAGAGAGCTTTCTGATTAAATTTGGAACCCAGCAGAGAGCTTGTAGTTTAAATTTCATAATAAGTTAGAGCCTAGCAGCAGCAAAGTACTTTTAGTTTAAATTTAAAACACAGAAGAGAGCTTTCTGGTTAAATTTAGAACCCAGCAGAGAGCTTGTAGTTTAAATTTCATAATAAGTTAGAGCCTAGCAGCAGCAAAGAGCTATAATTTAAATCAAATCAGAATATAGCTTACCTCAGCAGCACAATACAGAGTACTGTGTAGCAGCCCTCTTTTAATAAGTGTTATTACCCTCCCTCCCTCCCCAACACCCATCCACCCCTGGGATAATCATAGCTTTATAGGTACTTACACATCTTAAAAGACAGGAGGTGCTCTCAGATGAAGCTCGTTACCCAAATCAGTCATACACTAAGGACCTGAGATTAATTAAGCTTCAGGTGAACAAGGTATATTAAACGTATTAGGTACAGTTTTATTAGTACAAATATCCATAGCAACCCTTAGTAAGTAAAGAACTTAAAGATCTAAACACAAACCTAAAACCAAGATGCAGACAGCAGTCCAGCAGCAAGATGGGGGCTTTCCAGTCTTTTGCATTGAGTGTCACATGTATTATTTTCTCCCAGTTGGTGAGAGGTCTTACATGTGCACTAGGTGCAAGGAGCTCTTTGCTCTAAGGGAACAAATCCTTTCTCTAGAGGCTAGAGTAGCAGACCTGAAAACATGACAGAGAGGTACATAGACGAGACCTACAGGGATATAGTCCTGAAGTCCCACCTCCAGTCTGGCAGCATCCCTGTTGCCATGGAGGAGAGAGGTCACGTGACAGGAGAGCATCGCCCTGGTGTGGCAAGAAGTGATCATGTAACTAGGATCTGTCCTCCAGGTGATGTAAAACCCTCTCGCACCGAGGAAGTTTCTCCAGGGCCATGTGCCCATGAGGGAAGGGTTAGGACAGCCGTTACAGTTGGTGATTCGATCATTAGGCATGTAGACAGCAGGGTGGCTGGTGGACGTGAGGATCGCCTGGTAACATGCCTGCCTGGTACGAAGGTAGCGGACCTCACGCGCCACCTAGATAAGGTCTTAGATAGTGCTGGGGAGGAGTCTGCTGTCTTGGTACATGTCAGTACCAATGACACAGGAAAATGTGGTAGGGAGATTCTGGAGGCTAAATTTAGGCTTTTAGGTAGGTAGTTGAAATCCAGAACTTCCAGTGTAGCGTTCTCCGAAATGCTTCCCGTTCCACGCGCAGGACCCAAAAGGCAGGCAGAGCTCCGGAGTCTCAATGCGTGGATGAGACAATGGTGCAGAGATGAGGGTTTTGGATTTGTTAGGAACTGGGGAACATTATGGGGAAAGGAGGGGCTCTTCCAAAGGGATGGGCTTCACCTTAACCGGGATGGTACCAGACTGCTGGCATTAACCTTTAAAAAGAAGATAAAGCAGCTTTTAAACTAGATAATAGGGGAAAGCCGACAGTAGCCCAAATGCCCTCGAGTATGGAAGAGACAGAGCTTAAAGATCCCAAATTACCCATGTCTACCAGGAGCCAGATTAATATGAATAAAATACAGTGTCTAAAATGCTTGTATGCAAATGCTAGAAGTCTAAAAAATAAGATGGGAGAGTTAGAATATATAGCACTAAATGAGAGGTTAGATATGATTGGAATATCAGAGACATGGTGGAAGGAGGACAACCAGTGGGACACTAAGATACCTGGGTACAAACTATATCGTAATGATAGAGCTGATCAAATTGGTGGAGGTGTTGCCCTCTATGTTAGAGAGGGCATTGAGTCAGAAAGGATTAAAGTTTTGCAGGAAACAAAATTTGCTGTAGAATCTCTATGGATTGAAATTCCATGTAAAAAGGGGAAGGCGATGGCAGTGGGGGTGTACTATCGACCGCCTGGCCAGAATGAACAAATGGATGATGAAATGCTCAAGGAAATCAAGGAAGCTAACAAAAGTTACAGCGCAGTAATAATAATGGGTGATTTCAATTACCCCGGTATCCACTGGGTCAGTGTCACGGAAGGACATGCTAGGGAGATAAAGTTCCTAGATGAAATAAATGACTGTTTCTTGGAGCAGCTGGTTCATGAACCGACCAGAGGGGAAGCCATATTAGACCTAGTCCTTAGTGGAACACCAGATCTTGTGCAAGAGATAAGGGTGTTGGGGCCACTTGGCAATAGTGATCATAGCATGATCGCCTTTGATTTAATTAGTGGAGGAGGGATAGTAAGGAAATCCACAGTACTACCTTTTAACTTTCGAAAGGGAGACTATGATAAAATGAGGAAAATAGTTAAGAAAAAACTAAAAGGAGCAGTTACAAAGGTTAAAGACTTACATCAAGCTTGGGTGTTGTTGAAAAATACTATCTTGGAAGCCCAGACCAGCTGTATTCCACACTTTAAGAAAAGTGAAAGAAAGTCCAAAAAACTGCCAGCATGGTTTAAAGGGGAGTTCAGAGAGGCTGTTGCCAAAAAAGCATCTTTCAGGAAATGGAAAAAAGAGCCAAATGACAAAACCTGGAAACAGCACAAGCACTGGCAAGTCAAATGCAAGGCATTGATAAGGCAGGCAAAGGGAGAATTTCAGATAAAGCTTGCTGCGGAAGCAAAAACGCAAAATAAAGACTTTTTCAAGTACATTCGTAGCAAAAATCCTGTGAGACAGTCAGCTGTTCCATTAGATGATAGAGGGGTTAAAGGGGCACTAAGAGGCGACAAGGCGATAGCGGAGAGACTGAATGAATTCTTTGCTTCAGTCTTTACTGAGGAAGATGTAGGGATGTTACCCATGACTGAAGTGGTATTTAAAGGTGCAGAAGAATTGAAGGAAATATCGATACATCGGGAAGATGTATTACAACTATTAGATAAATGGAAGAGTAGCAAATCACCTGGGCCGGATGGTATACATCCAAGGGTGTTGAAAGAACTGAAATATGAGATTGCAGACCTGCTATTAGTAATCTGTGAACTATCATTAAAATCATCTCTAATACCTGAAGATTGGAGGATCGCCAATGTAACACCAATTTTTAAAAAGGGTTCCAGGGGTGATCCGGGAAACTACAGACCGGTGAGCCTAACGTCAGTACCGGGGAAAATGGTAGAAACCATCAT
Organism: Ichthyophis bannanicus; assembly: GCA_033557465.1. Lineage (NCBI taxonomy): Eukaryota > Metazoa > Chordata > Amphibia > Gymnophiona > Ichthyophiidae > Ichthyophis > Ichthyophis bannanicus. Next base: position 918,692,855 of record CM066035.1, on the reverse strand, counting down.
AAAGAGTAGTTACTCACCTGTAACAAGTGTTCTCCAGGAGCAGCAGGAATCAGTCCTCACATATGGGTGACATCGACGTCGATGGAGCCCCCGTGCGGAGCATTTCCCCAGCTTTCTAAGAAAGCCTTTGGGAATACTGCATGCATGCGCGGTCCCCTTCCCGCCTAAAGGTGCCATCTTGCTCAGTCAGATGACATAGCTAAAAGAGAGCACAAAAAAATGTTAAAATGAACTATGTACAACTGCAACTCCCATGGGAGGAGGGAGGGTTGTGAGGACTGATTCCTGCTGCTCCTGGAGAACACCTGTTACAGGTGAGCAACTACTCTTTCTCCAGGACCAAGCAGGAAGTCAGTCATCACATATGGGCCTCCCCAGCTTCAGGCTACTGGGGACCTAGAGCTGAAAAATGAGCTCCCTCTAGCCGCAGCATCAGAGAAAGGATTTCACTGAAACATACCCCCACCGGTAGCCCAACCAGAGGGCTGGAGGGTAGGAGTTGCCTAAACCTCGAAGAGATTCCGGAGCACTGCCTGACCGAAAGCACTGTCCCTACGAGACTCCCTCTCCAGGCAGTAATGGGCCGCAAAGGTCTGGCTTGAGGACCAAGTTGCAGCCCTACAGATGTCTGCCAACAGTACAGAGCGGAGATGAGCTACTGAGGCAGCCATTGCCCTGACACGGTGGGCCGTGACCCGACCCTGCAAGGGAAGGTCAGCTGCCCTGTAAGCCCAGGTGATACAGTCAGCCACCCAGATGGACAAGGTACGCTTGGAGACAGGTAACACCAAGTTATTAGGGTCAAAAGACACGAAGAGCTGAGTAGCCCTCCTATGCCCCTGCGTACGTTCAATGTAGAAGGATAAGGCCCTTCTATAGTCCAGGGTATGCAGGACTGTCTCAGCCCGGCTGGCATGGGGCCTAGGGAAGAACGTTGGAAGAACCACCTCCTGGTTGAGATAGAAAGAGGAGACAACCTTTGGGAGGAACTTAGGATGAGTCCTAAGGACTACTCTGTTCCTATAGAAGCGAGTGTATGGCCTGTCGCAGACCAGGGCTTGAAGCTCACTCACTCGCCTGGCCGAGGTCAGGGCCACTAGGAATAGAGTCTTCCAAGAAAGGAAGCGGAGAGGACATGTAGCCATCGGCTCAAAAGGTGGGCGAGTCAGTTGCTGCAAGACCACATTCAACTCCCACTCAGGGGCCGGTGGACGGAGAGGAGGCTTGAGCAAGAGCAAGCCTCTGAGAAACCTGGACACCAAGGGGTGAACTGACAAAGAGTGTCCCTCCACCAGTGAGTGGTGAGCTGCCAGAGCAGAGAGGTGGATCCGAACAGAATTGGACTAAAGGCCCTGATTGGACAAGTGCAGCAGGTACTGAAGCACTACTGGCACAGTGCAGGAGAAAGGATCTTCCTTGCGTTGCTGACACCACAAGGAGAACCTTCTCCACTTCAGGGCATAGGTTTTCCTGGTGGATTGCTTTCTATAGGCCAAGACCTCCTCTTCCACTTCCTGAGGCAGGCCCCAGGGAGCCAACACTACCCTTGCAGCCTCCAGGCCATCAAATTGAGAGTTTGAGATTGGGGTGCAGAAGGGAGCCCTGATCCTGAGAGAGAAGATCGGGTTGCAACCCCAGAAGTAGTGGGGTTTCCACTGCTAGTTGAAGCAGAAGTGGGAACCAGGGCTGCCTCGGCCACCTGGGGGTTACCAGAAGCACCGAGGCCTTGTCCCTTAGAATCATGAACAAGGTTCGGGCCACCAGAGGCGTGGGAGGAAACGTATACAGGAGGTCCTGGGACCAAGAAATCAGGAAGGCATCCGCTGCTAACCTCAGGGGATGCGGTTGCCTGGAACAGAACCTGGGTAGCTGCCGGTTCAGGGGATTGGCAAAGAGATCTATGGATGGAAGTCCCCATTTCAGAAAAATTGTTTGAACTACTAATGGGTGCAGTTGCCACTCGTGGGGCTGCAGAACCCTGCTCAACCTGTCTGCCAGGAAGTTCTCCTGGCCAGGGAGATAAACAGCCTTGAGAAACATGTTGTGCCTGAGCGCAAAAGAGCAAAGGGCCTGTGCCTCCTGACACAGGAGCCTGGACCCAGTAAGGCAGCCGGAAAGGCAGCTGTGAGAGAAAGCCCCCCCTCTCCCCCGCTTGGGCTGCAGCGAGACAACACTTACACATACCATTTCTTCCAGAAAACCAATAGACCAGAGCATACCAGTCTAAACAGGTCACTCGGGAATGCTTTATGAGAGCCCACTGTCCCCCCCCCCTTCCAGGGGCTACCGATTGGTGAAGAAGAGATACCTGGGGCGAATGGGAAGGTAGCAAGGGGGTTTGAGAATGTACTGTATATAAGACAGTGTGGGATGTCATTTGGGATCTCAGATCTTTTGTCCAGGGTGCCGGCTCTGTCTATCTGAGTCCTGTGTATCTGGACTTTCAGAAAGCCTTTGACAAGGTCCCTCATCAGAGACTTTTGGCAAAACTAAAGAGTCATGGGATAGGAGGCAGTGTACTATTGTGGATCAGGAACTGGTTAAAAGATAGAAAACAGAGGGTAGGGCTAAATGGCCAATTTTCCCAATGGAGAAAGGTGAATAGTGGTGTACCCCAGGGATCTGTGCTGGGTCCACTGCTTTTTGACATATTCATAAATGACCTGGAAAGTGGAATAACGAGTGAGGTTATCAAATTCGCAGATGAGACAAAACTATTTAAAGTTGTTAAAACCCAAGAGGATTGTGAAAAATTGCAAGAGGATCTTGATAAATTGGAATATTGGGCATCAAAATGGCAGATGAAATTTAATGTGGACAAGTGCAAGGTTATGCACCTAGGGAAGAACAACCCAAACTATGGTTACAAGATGCAAGGTTCCACATTAGGAACCACCACCCAGGAAAAAGATTTAGGCGTCATTGTGGATACCATGTTAAAACCCTCGGCCCAGTGTGCAGCAGCGGCCAAGAGAGCAAATAGAATGCTAGGTATGATAAGGAAAGGAATGGAAAATAAAACAAAAGATATTATAATGCCTCTATATCGTTCCATGGTGAGACCGCACCTTGAATATTGTGTGCAATTCTAGTCGCCGTATCTTAAAAAGGATATAGCGATTTTAGAAAAGGTTCAGAGAAGAGCCACCAAAATGGTAAAGGGGATGGAAGGATACTCCTATGAAGAAAGGCTAAAAAGGTTAGGGCTCTTTAACCTGGAAAAGAGACGGCTGAGGGGAGATATTATAGAAGTCTATAAATTAATGAACGGAGTGGAACGGGTAAACGTAGATCGATTGTTTACCTTATCAGAATATAGAAAGACTAGGGGACATGCAATGAAGCTACAGGGTAAACTATTTAAGACTAATAAAAGAAAATATTTTTTCACTCAACGTGTAATCAGACTCTGGAATTTGTTACCGGAGGATGTAGTAAAGGCTGTTAGTGTAGCTGGGTTTAAAAAAGGTTTGGACAAGTTCCTGGAGGAAAGGTCCATAAACCATTATTAAGAAGTGACCGAAGATATCAATGCTTGACCCAGTACAAGCATTGTGGAACTTGTGTCTCTTGGGGAAACTGCTAGGTACATATGACCTAGATTGGCCACTGTTGGAAACAGAATACTGGGCTTGATGGACCTTGGTCTGACCCAGTATGGCATATCTTATGTTCAGTCTCCACTTAAGTTAAGAATATGTAGAAGCTGATGAGAATAAAGCGGAATTGTTTAACAAATATTTCTGTTCTGTGTTCACAGATGAAGGGCCGGGAGCAGGACCTCAGACAATACCCACAAATAGGAACAAAAGCGAGGGGCCTCTCAAACGATTTTCAGAATATTGTGTTTGTGAGGAACTAGTTAAACTAAAAGTAGACAAAGCGATGGGGACGGATGGAACTTGGGGACTGAAGGAACTTGGGGACGTTCTAGCAGCTCCACTGACGGACCTTTTCAATGCCTCTTTGGAGTCGGGGGTGGTGCCAGAGGACTGGAAAGAGGCACATGTGATCCCTTTTCACAAAAGCAGAAGTAAGGATGTGGTTGAAAACTACAGGCTGGTTAGTTTAACCTCAGTGGTGTGTAAATTATTGGAAATTATTGGGGCTTCTTCATTTGTGCCTTAGTGCTTCCCCTCTTTGAATCTCTCTAAACACTGCTGAAAGAGAAAATAGAGAGGTTTCTGGAGTCCAACGGATTACCGGATCCGAGGAATCATGGATTCACCAGGGGCAGGTCTTGTCAAACAAATCTGATTGATTTCTTTGATTGGGTGACCAGGGAGTTGGACCGAGGGAGAGCCCTAGATGTGGTGTATTTAGATTTCAGTAAAGCCTTTGACACTGTTCTGCACAGGTGACTTATAAACAAACTGAGCGCCCTAGAGATGGACCCTAAAGTTACTGCTTGGGTTAGAAATTGGTTGAGTGGGAGGCGACAAAGAGTACAAGTAAATGGAACCCACTCTGAGCAGAAGGATGTTACCAGTGGTGTGCCCCAGGGATCTGTCCTTGGTCAAATTCTTTTTAACATCTTTGTTAGTGATATAGCGGTAGGGCTGTCGGGTAAGGTTTGCCTCTTTGCAGATGATACCAAAATCTGTAATAGACACCCAGGAAGGTGTAGATAACATGAGGAGGGATCTAGCTAAGCTTGAAGAATGGTCTAGAATTTGGCAGCTGAGAAAAAATGTAGGGTCATGCATTTGGGCTGCAACAATCCAAGGGAGCGGTACAGTGTAGGGGGTGATGTACTTCTGTCCACGAAAGAAGAACGGGACCTCGGTGTGATTGTATCTGACAATCTCAAAGTAGCTAAACAGGTAGAAAAGGTGACGGCAAAAGCTAGAAGGATGCTTAGGTGCAGCAGAAGAAAAGAGGTGATAATGCTTCTGTGTAAGTCTTTGGTGCGACCTCACTTGGAGTATTGTATGCAGTTCTGGAGACCGCACCTTCAAAAGGATATAAACAGATTGAAGTTGGTGCAGTGGGTGTCTACTAAAATGGTAAGTGTCTTTACTATAAAGCATATGAGGGCAGACTAAAGGACCTTAATATGTATACTTTAGAGGAAAGGTGGGATAGAGGTGATACGATTGAGAGTTTAAATACCTCCATAGCATAAATGTACAGAAGGACAGCCTCTTTCGATTGAAGACAAGCTCTACTATGAGGGGACATAGGGTGAGGGTGAAAGAGGATAGATTCAGGAGTAATATGCAGAAATATTTCTTTACAGAACGAGTGGTAGATGCATGGAATAGTCTCCCAGTGGAGGTGGTAGTGATAAGGACAATATCTGAATTCAAAAAAGCATGGGACAAACATAGAGGATCTCTAAAGGAAAAAAGGGGACTGTTGTAGAGGTTGATATGGAAGGACAGACTAGATAGGCCATGTGGTCTTTTTCTGCTGTCATGTTTCTATGTTTGTATCTAATGTATATTCATTGTGGATACCCTGAAAATCCCTGGACTAGGGGTCCCAGAGGACTGGGTTGAGAACCACTGCTGTAGACCATTCCTCAAGCTTTGCTAGTTCCCTCCTCATGTCATCTATGCCTTCCAAGGTATGTACCCTGTTGCAGATTTTGGTATCATCCACAAAGAAACATGGAGATGCATGGAATGTGCTGCAAAGGAGCTCATCTGCATGATTGTTGTAGTGATAGTGATGACATCAAGCAGCTTTGCATCTCTTCCAACAGTCCTGTTTCTAGTCGTCTTCTTTTTAACTCCTAATTGTGAGTTTTGTCTTGTTAGTCAATGTAGGTTCAATTCCTGATCTTGACTTCTGTTCTGTGGGTGGCCAGGGATAGAGCTGATGTCAAGACGAGGGGGTTTCAACCATCACACAACAGCAGTATCTACTGCCAGATTCAGGTTTCCTGCATACTAAGGACAGATAGCTCAGGGCTTACCAGATTTGAAAGTGAATATGTGTAAGATAAATGTGCATATGTTAGAATTTCTCCCTCTCATATTCATGGTGGATATCCTGCACACTTGACTGCCTCTGGAAGGGGTTTGGAAGATCCTGTATTAATTCTGAGGACACCTGTAATTAGACAGAAAACAGACGTGCAAAGTCCTACAACATGTCACAGAAACATTTTCAGAAAATAATTTCACATCCAGCCAAAAGCGAATCAGATTTCAGTTATGGTGCAAAACATGAGAGCCCTGAGGGGCTTCAAGCAGTGTTTGTCAATCTTCTACTGAAAGCAAGTCCACACCTATTTCATCCCAGGGGAGCGCTTTTTACAGCTTCTCATAATACTCTGATCTTTTCAGCTGCTCCCTCTTGTCTTTACATATCCACAGCTGGCTCTGGTCCTCTTTGTGGTGCTCTCACACAAACCTTTTCATTTTCATTTTCACCTTTACTAAAGCATATTATTCTTAAAGCTGAAGTTTTCTTGGGCTCTAACCCTTGCCTGGATTTTAGGATTTTGAGTGTTTCTCCAGGACCAAGCAGGAAGTCAGTCCTCACATATGGGTGACGTCGGCGCCGACGGAGCCCTCGCGGAGCAATTTTCCCCAGCTTTCAAAGAAAGCCTTTGGGAATTGCAGCGCGCATGCGGGTTCCCTTCCCGCCCAAGGGTGCCATCTTAGCCAGTCTTCTTTTTTCCACGGAGCCCTACAGACGTGGTCTTCTTGTCCCCGCAGAAAAAGTTGATTTTCGTCGTTTATTTCTCTTTTTTCTTCGGTTCGACGCCGGTCTCTTTCCTGCCCGGACTCGCGACGCCGTTGCGAGTCCTTCGCTTATTTTTGGTTTTTCTGATTTTTCTTGTCAGTTTCGTTTTTTTCGGTTTTTGTTTTTCGCTGGCAGCCCGGTCCTTTGACCTTGCAGGGGCCCTTTTTTCTCCCCCGATGGCTGCCAGTGGCTTCAAAAGGTGTGTTCAGTGTGACAGAAATATGTCACTCACTGACACACACGATCATTGCCTCCGCTGCCTTGGCCCAGATCACGAGGAACTGATCTGTGGGGCCTGCAGCAAAATGTCCTCCAAAGCTTTACGGAGTCGGCGGCATCAGCTGGAAAGAATCTTCGCAGATCCCACCCGTACCCGGACCTCGTCGGAGGCCTCGGCGTCCAGAGGCTCCAGCTCTGAGCATCGCCGGAGTTCCTCCGACAGAGGTTCTCCCTCCGGGGATCATCATCGGAAGGCGAAACCCGCGAGGGCGGCATCGGGTGGACCGCTCCTGGTTCTGCGAGGGCCAGGTCGCATAGCCCCGATAGCCGTCCCGGGTCTTTGGAGCAGGAACGTCCTCCCGAAGCGACCTCGTTTGGAATCGGAATTGCCTGCTCTGGTAAGTCCTGTAGTCCTCCTGGACTCGCCTCCGAGGGGTCTGACGTCGGGCCCGACGCCGTCGGGGCCCGAGTCGGGGCTGCTGGGTCACCTGAGGTCAGACTCAGGTTGACGGCCTTGGAGAGCAGACTGTCTGCCTTCATGGACCAGCAGCGGGCACTGATCGCTAGCCTCGCTGGCGCCTCTGCCCCGACCGCCGGGACGTCGACGTTTAAGTCGACCCCGGAGACCGAGCCGATCCTCGGTCGAGGTCTCCCTCGGCCTCCCGTTCGGGACTGAGGTCGTCGACGCCGACTCCCTCGGCGTCGGGGCGGCCGACGCCTCCGCCCGCCCGAACCGACCCCACCGATTCCTCCTCGGAGTCGGCCTGGGAATCTGAAGTGGAAGAAAGTCACCTGATTCTTTTCCGGACTCGGTGTGTCCCCTCGTACTCCCCTGAGTCCGAACCTCGGAAACAGTCCCCCCCGGAGGATGCCCGGTTCTCCGGACTTAGTAATGGATATGGCCAAGGCTTTGGCCTTCCCTGCGGATCCCGAGGAGGAGCCTCGAGCCGAAGAGCTCGACGCCCTTCAGTACGACTCTCCAGCAAGGGAGCACTTTACTGTACCGGTTCCTCCCATGCTGGAACGACTACTCTTCTGCATGTGGGAGAGTCCGGCATCGTCGCCGGTATTAAGCAAGCGGGTCGATTCCATCTATCGAGTCCGCAAGAGCCCTGGCTTCCAAAAAGCACAGCTACCGCACCATTCCATGGTGGTGGAATCGGCCATGCATAGGCTCAAGAGCCAGAAGATGCACTCCTCGGTGCCTCCCGGCAGGGAGGCTCGCAACCTGGATGGCCTCGGTAAGAAGTGTTTCCAAGGCTCTATGCTTGCTTGTCGGGTCCAGACCTACCAGCTCTACATGGCATGTACCTTAGAGACCTGGCTAAAGAGATAGCCGGATTCTCTGCTGGGCTGTCCGAGGAACCTTTTGCGGAGGTTCCTAGCCTTGTCCACTGGTATTCGAGTTGCTCCAAATTCATTTCTCGAGCCAGCCTATGATGGCTTTGAAGCATCGGCTCGAGTGGCCGCAGCCCAGCCGGCATCGGTGCCCGCCGGACAGGCTTGGCTTCAGTCGTCTGACCTTGAACCCTGGGTGCAGGACAAGTTGGTCGATGTCCCCTGCCGAGGTGGAGAACCTCTTTGGCAAGCCCATGGCTGAGAAGGCTGCGCAAATCGAGACGGAGACTCTCACCAGAACTAGGCTCTCTAGGAAGACCTCTGCCCCTTCCCAGAAGAAGAAGGGCTCGGTAAAGAAGTCCTTTTACCGAGAAAGGCGGCTGCCTATAAACACTACCCTCAATATCAGGCCTCCGCAGCTCCCCAACAGGGTCAGCAGGCCAAGGGACGGGGTAACGGGTCCCGTAGGCAGCAAGCCCCCAAGCCTGCACCACCGGCCCCTGCTCAGCAGGTGGGGGTTTTTGACTTCATCGGCAATAGCCTCTCCCCCTCAGTTGGTTTCTCCCAGCACAGGAGGCCGGCTGGTCCACTTTGCCCACAGGTGGTCCAACATCACATCAGATGCCTGGGTGCTTCATTTTGTGAGAGAAGGCTATCTTCTCCACTTCCACCAGGTCCCTCCTCCTATTTTCCCGGGAGCGCCTCCACGACTCCCTCTGCACAGGGACTTACTCCTTCAGGAGTTAGCAAGTCTTCTTCAGGAACAGGCTGTGGAACCGGTGCCCCACCACCTGAGAGGTCAAGGCTTCTATTCCAGGTATTTCCTAATACCAAAAAGAACGGGAGGCCTCAGACCAATGTTCCCTCTAATTTTCTGTAGGCTGTGTGCGCATAAAATATTAGCTGTGCAGCTTTTGAAGGAAGGTTAAATTTTTGTGCGCCACATAACGACACTTGGAGTTAAATACTTTAAAATTTGACTACACATCAGAATACAGTATGTACACCACATTGATTGCACTAGAAAATATTGTAGAACTTGTGAAAAACCGTAAATACACACAACTTTTAAATTTTAAGATGTCTGTGTTGTTTTCTATCAGAATCAGAACCATAATTTTTGTGCGCTCTGTTGTAAAGTATGTGCGCTCGCTTGACGAGATGTGTGCGCGCGCACACGCGCACAGCTTAGAGGGAACAGTGCCTCAGACCCATCCTGGACTTGCGCAACCTCAACAAGTTCCTCGTGCGGGAGAAGTTCAAGATGCTTACCCTTGGAATCCTTCTGCCCTACCTCCAGCAGGGAGATTGGCTATGCTCCTTGGATCTAAAGGATGCCTACACGCACATCCTCATCCACCCAAGCCACCGCCAATACCTAAGGTTTGGTGGTGGCAGGAAATCATTACCAGTACAGAGTACTGCCCTTTGGCCTATCCTCCGCACACGAGTCTTCACAAAATGCCTCGCGGTGGTGGCGGCTTATCTCCGGCTTCATGGCCTCTATGTCTTTCCTTACCTAGACGACTGGCTCATCAGAGCATCGTCCTCATCCAGAAGTCAACCAAAGCCACACACCGCACTGTGACTCTTCTCCAGTACTTGGGCTTTGTCATAAACTTTCGCAAAGTCCACTTTGCTCCCCTCGCAAGCTCTCGAGTTCATCGGCGCAAGATTGCCACACTCTTCAGGCGCGAGCTTTCCTGCCTCTCGACAGGCTCAACGGCTCATGGACCTAGCCGGCCGTTTTCGCAGCCAGCCATTCCCTGGTCTCGGCCAGGCGCTTCCTGAGACTACTCGGCCATATGGCTTCCACCGTCCACGTGACCCCCAATGCCCGCCTGAATATGCGGCCTGCTCAGTGGTGCCTTCGCAAGCAGTGGCAACAGGCCACGGGCGGCCTAGCCGACTTAGTGCGGATCTCCGGCCTGCTGGCCTCTTCTCTACAGTGGTGGCTTCATCGGCCGAACCTGGTACTCGGAATGCCTTTTCAGTCTCCTCCGCCTGCCGCAAGTGCTGATGACCGATGCTTCTCTCCTAGGATGGGGAGCGCATTGCCAAGGGGCATGTACTCAAGGTCTCTGGACCACGTGGGAGTCTGCGCAGCAGATCAACTTCCTAGAGCTCAGAGCGATCCGTCTGGCTCTCAAGGCTTTCTCCCACCTGACTTCTCACCGGTCCGTCCTTGTCCAGACGGACAATCAAGTTGCCATGTTCTACGTGAACAAACAAGGGGGCACGGGCTCCTTCCTTCTCTGTCTAGAAGCACAGAGGCTCTGCTCTTGGGCCGTCAGCCACGGCATTCTTCTCAAGGCAGTTTATCTCCCAGGCCAAGAAAATTGCCTGGCGGACAAACTCAGCAGAATCCTCCAGCCGCACGAGTGGCGACTGGATCCCTTGGTAGTTCAGAAACTGTTTTCTGAAGTGGGGCCTCCCCACGATGGATCTCTTTGCCAGTCCTCTCAACCGGCAACTTCCTCGCTTCTGCTCTCGGCAGCCGCATCCCCTTCGAGTAGCGGCGGATGCTTTTCTGCTCTCATGGTCGGAAAGCCTTCTGTATGCCATTCCTCCCATACCGATAATCTCTAGGACTCTTTTCAAGGTTCTCCGATACAAAGCTTCAATGATCCTGATAGCTCCTCGGTGGCCCAGACAGCCGTGGTTTCCACTCCTGCTGCAACTAGCGGTGGAGGCTCCGTTCCCTCTGGGGTTTCAACCAGATCTCCTAACACAGGATCAGGGGTCCCTGCTACACCCCAACCTCAGATCTCTACATCTGATGGCCTGGCTGCTGAAAGGGTAGTCCTTGCTCCCCTTCTACTGCCGGCAGAGGTGGAAGAGGTCGTCCTAGCTTCCCAGCGACCTTCTACCCGCAAATGCTACGCCCTTAAATGGCGTCGTTTTTTCCGTTTGGTGTACCCAGCAGTCTCAGGATCCCTTCTCCTGCTCGGTGTCGGTGATCTTGCAGTACTTGCTCTACCTCTCTAATCTGGGACTTAAGTCCAACTCCGTCAAAGTTCACCTCAGTGCTCTTTCAGCACATCATGTGCCGGTGGACGGCAGACCTCTTTCCAGCGACCCTCTCGTGGCAAGGTTTCTCCGAGGTCTCCTTCTACTTAAACCACCTCTGCGCCCGCCAGCACCTGACTGGGATCTGAATGTGTTTTACAGCGGATCACCTGTCCGCCTTTTGAACCTATGGCTACCTGTTCTCTCCGTTTTTCTTTCTTGGAAAACCTTATTCCTGATAGCCCTCACTTCCCTAGACGCGTAAGTGAATTGCAGGCCCTCGTGTCTGATCCCCCTTACACTCGGTTCTACAAAAATAGGGTAGTCCTACGGACTCACCCTAAATTTCTTCCAAAAGTGGTCTCCCCTTTTCACATCAATCAGGAGGTGGTACTTCCGACCTTCTTTCCCAGGCCACACTCCAGCCGAGCTGAAATGGTCCCTGCATACCCTGGACTGTAGAAGGGCGTTGAACTTCTACCTTGACCGTACGCGGGAGCACCGTAAAGCTGCTCAGCTTTTCGTGTCTTTTGACCCCAATAAATTGGGGCTCCCTGTCTCCAAGCGTACTCTGTCCATCTGGGTTGCTGACTGTATCGCTTGGGCTTATGGGGCAGCCGGACTCTCGCTAGATAGTCGGGTCACGGCTCATTGTGTTCGGGCGAAGGCTACGTCAGTGGCTTACCTCCGCTCTGTTCCATTGGCAGACATCTGCCGGGCCGCTACTTGGTCTTCGAGCCAGACTTTTGCGGTCCATTACTGCCTCGAGAGGGAGTCCCGCAGGGACAGTGCTTTCGGACAGGCAGTCCTCCGAAATCTCTTCGAGGTTTGAGCAACTCCTACTCTCCATCCCGGATGTTGGGCTACCGGTGGGTAATAATTCAGTGAAGATTCCTTCCTTCTGTGCTGCTGAGCTAGAGGGAGCTCATTTTTGTGCTTAGGGTCTCCGGTAGCCTTAAGCTTGGGAGTCCCATATGTGAGGACTGACTTCCTGCTTGGTCCTGGAGAAAGCGTAGTTACTCACCTGTAACAGGTGTTCTCCAGGAGCAGCAGGAATCAGTCCTCACAACCCTCCCTCCTCCCCTTAGAGTTGCAATCCTCTGCTTTAGTTTTTTTTGCAAATTTTTATGCTGTCTTTTAGCTATGTCGTCTGACTGGCTAAGATGGCACCCTTGGGCGGGAAGTGGACCGCGCATGCGCGCTGCAATTCCCAAAGGCTTTCTTTGAAAGCTGGGGAAAATTGCTCCGCGAGGGCTCCGTCGGCGCCGACGTCACCCATATGTGAGGACTGATTCCTGCTGCTCCTGGAGAACACCTGTTACAGGTGAGTAACTACGCTTTCTCTCTTCTGGGATATTGTTCTCAGTCCAGGTTTTGTCACCACTGTAGGATCCACTTTATATCACACTACATGGCGGAACATTACTAATAAAACCATTGACTAGTTCCATTCCAGCCTTACCATTCAGTTACCAAGGACTGAATGTGGACTGGTCTGTTATAAATATTTGTTGCTATGGAAGATGTTGTATTGGGGTTGAGGAGAGGGGGACAAGGTTATTGTGAGGGGTGAAAAGTTAAAAATGTAAAAAAAGGGAAATCTCCTGACAATTCACACCGAATGCATCACAATAGAAGGATCTTGCGTGACATTACTTGTTCTGTCACTGTTCAATCAACAGAGTTAAAATAAATTAATGATAAAAGGTTGATCGGTTCTATCTGCAGAATCATCCCTCTATGCAAGCAGGGGCCACTCAGGGTCCCCATCTTCTGTTGCATGGGCTTCCTCTCCAAACTGGAAAAAGATGGGATAGTGGGAGTGAGGGGAAGCAGAGGCACACAGTAGTAGTAGCAGAAGAGATTCATGGGTGGAATGGCAGGGGGACATCTTTATTGATCTTTGCAGATCATCACCCTCAGGAGTAGCCCAAGGACATCTGCTGCCTGTAGTGAAGGATGAGCTCATGCCCCCTTCCCAACACACCCAAAATGTGAAGAGGAGGCCCTCTTCAGAGTTCCAGTCAGGGAGCAGGAGGTCCCCTCATTCATAACATAGGTCAGTGATGGCTAACCTTTTTGAGCCCGAGTGCCCAAACTGCCGCACAAAACCAAAGAATTTCCTCAAAGTGCCAGCACGTCAATTTGCATAAATATTTGCATAATGCTAACATACACTAACTTTTAGTAAACATGTCTCTTAATGAGTGTATGGATAAAGACAGACTAAAAGATTTCTACATTACTATAATCCAGTGCCAACCGCCAGGCACATTAGGAACTACTACAAACACTGCCCATTTAGAACCAATAGCAAACCCGCCGTATCCTAACAGCACTACCAGGACTCACAAAGCACCATACCCTACCTATCAAAAGGCAACACTGCAAATATTAAACCAATACATTTCAGAGAATAACAATACATGACCTACTGGGGAAAGAGAACAAGTGGCAATGTCAAAAAGGAATTACATAAACAGAATACCTCAGCTCAGTTACACAGTTGCAATTGCTCCAGCCACTTTCTTTCTGGTTTCTTCATGTTTTCTGCTAACTCTCCATCATCTGCTGTCCATTTGTCCTTTCTTCTCTCTTCTAGTTTTTTTTTCCATTCTCTCTCTCTACATCCGCTTTAACATACTAATCTTTCTCCTTTTGCTCTTTCCTCATTCCTATTTCATCCACTCAAATTTTACCCCTCCATCCTCAATCCCCACTTACTCTCCCAATACCCGGCCAATTGTAGATTTTTTATCCCTCCCACACAAAATATTTTCCCCCTCTCCATTTTACTCTCCCAGCCCCATCCCATTCTAATCCTCCCCCAACATCAGCTCCCTTCTAGTTCCAACCTCACCCAGCATCCATTCCCTTCTAGTCCCTGCATCAGCCCATTTCCAGTCCTAGCCCCCCATCAGCCCATTTCCAGTCCTAGCAACCCCCCAACCCAATACCAGTCCTAGCCCCCCCCATCAACCCACTTCCAGTCCTAAACCCCCATCACCCCATTTTCAGTTTAAGCCCCCCCTATAACCCATTACCAGTCCTAACCCCCATCACCACATTTCCAGACAGCCCCCATCAGCCAAATGCCCATTACCATTCCTTAACCCCCCTAGCCCATTACCAGTCCTAACCCCCCCATAGCCCATCACCCCATTTCCCGACAGCCCCCATCAGCCCACAGCCCATTAGCAGTCCTACCCCCCCCCCCCGCCCGCCCATTAGCAGTCCTAACCCCCCCCAGCCCATTAGAAGTCCTAACCCCCCCCTAGCCCATTAGAAGTCCTAACCCCCCCCCTAGCCCATTAGAAGTCCTAACCCCCCCTCCCCCCCTGGCAAATTTAAAAAAAAAAAAAGCTGGCTCTGGTTGCTGCCGCTGCCGCGGCAGAATGCAATGTCCCGCGGGGCCCCCTCCGCCCGCTAAGCCCCTCTGCAAGGGCTTTCAGATTCGCGAGGGAGAGCGTCTCCCTCGCGTCTCTGTTAAGCCCGCAGGGGCTAATGGGAAATTTCCCATCAGTCCCTCGCATCTAAAGGGGCTGATGGGAAATTTCCCATTAGCCCCTGCGGGCTTAACAGAGACGCGTGGGAGACGCTCTCCCTCGCGAATCTGAAAGCCCTTGCCGAGGGGCTTAGCGGGCGGCGGGGGCCCCGCGGGACACTGCATTCTGCCCTTGCCGCGTCCGCGGCAGCAGTCAGAGCCAGCTTTTTCTTTTTTGCGGACCTTCCCGCGTGCCAGCTGCAAGGCCTTCGCGGGCCACAGCTGGCACGCGTGCCATAGGTTCGCCATCGCTGACATAGGTCATGTGGTGGCCCCAATAAAAAAGAAACTGGCATATTCCTAGACTATACAATTTAAAAAAAAACACTTTGCCATCCGGTTTATATGGAACCTGGGGCGCTAATAAAAAACAGAGAAATAGAGAAAATGGCAGCAGATAAAGACCATAGGGCCCATTCAGTCTTCCCATTCATACCGAATACTACACTTTACAATCTCTTCCTCTGTCTTCCAGTTCTTCTGTGCTTATCCCATGCTTTCTTGAATTCAGAAATGGCCTCATCTCCACCATCTCTGCTGGGAGGCTGTTCCATGAAACCACCATCCTTTCCATAATGAAATAGTTCCTCAAATTACTCCTGAACCTACTCCCTTTCATTTTCATCCTATGTACTCTCATTCCAGAGCTTTCTTTCAGTCAAAAGAAGGTCACCTCTTGTGCACTTATGCCATGGTGGTATTTAAACATCTCTATCGTATCTCCCCTCTCATGGCTTTCTTTAAAGGTATACATAATCAGATCTTCAGGTCTGTCCCCATACGCTTTATGACGATGACCAATAACCATTTTAATAGACACTCTTTGCAATGACTCCATCCTGTTTATATCCTTTTGAAGGTGTGGTCTCCAGAATTATGGGATGACATCAAGAAGGTTATGTTGGAAGAAAGTGAGAAGTCTCTACATAAGGTGAAAAAGCAAAAACGGCCAAAGTGGACAACCAAAGAAACTCTGAAAATTGTCCAAAAATGCAGAGAAGCTAGAGGCAATCGTAGAACTCAACAGAGCTTTCCAACGTGCAGCAGGACAAGACAAGAAGTACTACAGTAACACATGCAAGGAAATAGAATCAGAAGCCATTAGAGGAAGAACAGGGCATTATAACTTGGAGATAACTATTTTACAGGGAACATGGGCTATGGAGGGTTAAGTGGCTTGCCCAAGACCACAAGGAGCACCTGTGGGACTAGAAACCCCAGTCCTTCCGGCCCAAGGTTGCTGTCCTCTAGTGGGATTTGAACCCCCTTGTTTATGTTCTCCTTTTGTTTACGTTTACGTCTTCCTTGTTTACGTTCTCCTTTTGTTCATTCGAGAGGCCCACGGGACAGTCTTTCATTAACTGTATAGCGTTCAGAGTTTCTCATTGTGTAATCTCTCTGGGACAGGATATTAGCTCATTTCATTGCTCAATCTTGCTGAATTAGCTGTTTCAGTGTGAAAAAGTCAGAGCAAGCTGTTTCTTAGGCCTGAGCTATAGACGTTAGTACAAGATGGATTCAACCTGTAATAAAGATACCTGAAGGGGATTCATCTTTTCCCCACAACCTATAGCCAAAAAAAGGCTCCCTCATTGAAAGCCTAAGCAGCAGCAATGAAATCCGTATAACTGACCAACAGGATCTCTGCATCCAAGGAACTAGCACTCTGGTAGCCTGAACACAGAAGGGTCGGAGGGTAGGAGTTGCCTAGACCCCGAAAAGGTTACGGAGCATGGCCTGGCCAAAGGCACTGTCCCGCCAGAACTCTCTATCCAGGCAGTAATGAGCTGTGAAGGTATGGATTGAAGACGAGGTGGCGGCCCGGCAGATGTCTGCCAGAGGAACCGAACGCAGGTGAGCAACTGATGTCGCCATAGCCCTGACCCGGTGAGCCGTGACCCGGCCTTCCAGCAGAAGCCTCGCCTCCTCACAAGTCCGGGTAATACAGTTTGCCACCCATATGGACAGCGTACACTTGGACATTGCCTCCCCCAACTTACTGGGGTCGTAGGAAACGAAAAGCTCGGAAGCTTTCCAGTGGCCTTGAGTACATTGAATGTAGAAGGACAAGGCTCTCTTACAGTCCAAGGTATGGAGGACCGCCTCTGCCTGACTGGCGTTCGGTCTGGGAAAGAAGGTAGGGAGGACCACCTCTTGGTTGAGGTGGAAAGAGGACATCACCTTCGGGAGAAATTTGGGATAAGTGCGAAGCACCACCCTATTCTTGTAAAACCTGCTATAAGGCTTCTCTGCCACGAGAGCCTAGAGCTCACTCACCCTTTGGGCAGAAGTGAGCGCAACCAGGAAATCCACCTTCCAGGAGAGATAGCGAAGGTGACACATAGCCAGAGGCTCGAAGGGCAGCCGGGTGAGCTGCCCCAACACCACATTGAGATCCATTCGGTCACCAGAGGGCGAACTGGGGGCTTAGACAGGAGTAGGCCCTTTAGGAAGCGGGACACCACTGGGTGGACCGAGAGGGGTTTCCCATCCACCTGATGGTGGTTCGCCGCCAGGGCACTGAGGTGTACTCTAACAGAGTTAGACTTGAGCCCCCGCCCGGAAGAGGTGGAGAAGGTATTGTAACACCATAACCACCGGACAAGAAAAGGGGTCGACCCCCTGCTCAGTGCACCAAAGTGTAAACCTATGCCACTTAAAAGCATAGGTCCATCTGGTAGACGCCTTGCATGAGGCCAGCAAAACATCCTCCACTTCTTTAAGGAGGTGGAGCAGGGCTAAAGTCACCCTCTCAGCAGCCATGCCGTCAGTGAGAGGGAGCCAAGGTTGGGATGCAGGAGAGAGCCCCCCTCCTGGGAAAGGAGCCGTGGAGAGGACCCCAAGGGTATGGGGGCCTCCACTGCTAGTTGCAGAAGCAGTGAAAACCACAGTTGCCTGGGCCACCTTGGGGCTACCAAGATGACCGAGGCTCTGTCTTGTAGAATCTTGAACAGAGTCCTGGCAATCAGTGGTGTCGGGGGAAAAGCATACAGAAGCCCCTCTGACCATGAGACCAGGAAGGCATCGGCGACCACCATAGCGGGGTGCAGCTGCCTTGAACAGAAATGGGGTACTTGGCGACTGTCCGAGCTTGCGAACAGGTCCATCACCGGTTCCCCCAGGTTTGGAAAAGCCCGCTGGCTACTCCTGGGTCCAGCTGCCACTCGTGCGGCTGGAAAATCCTGCTGAGTCTGTCGGCCAGCAAGTTGTCCTGGCCCGGCAGGTATACCGCCCTGAGAAGAATGCCCTGCTGGACTGCATAAGAGCACAGATCCAGGGCTTCCTGAGAGTATTGGACCCCGTACCTCCCTGTTTGTTCACATAGAACATGGCCACCTGGTTGTCTGTCTGTACTAGGACTGACCGGTGGCCCTGGCGATGCTGAAAGGCCTTCAGGGCAAGATGAATGGTCCACAGCTCCAGGAGATTGATCTGCTGAGTGCTCTCGTCCGGGGACCAAGCGCCCTGGATGTGGTATCCCTCGCAATGGGCTCCCCAGCCCAGCAGGGAGGCATCTGTGGTGAGAACCCTCGAGTGGTAAGGGGCCCAGAAGGGCATCCCCGTCTCCAAGTGCCAGGGTGATAGCCATCACGTCAGGGACTGTACCAGCTGCTGGGTCACTTGAACTCTGTCCTGGAGATGTCCCGTGGCCTGGGACCATTGGTCCCTGAGGCACCACTGTGCTGTTTGCATGTAGAGGCGGGCATCCGGAGTAACATGCACCATGAAGGCCATATGCCCGAGGAGGCACAGCAGATGCCTAGCTGGTACTGAAGAATGGTGCTGCATATCCCTGGCTAGCGCCCTGAGTCTGGCTGCCCTGACTGTGGGTAGGAAGGCCTTTGACTGAAGGGTGTCGATCCTTGCCCCAATGAACTCAGGCCCTTGTGACGGGCAAAGGTTCGACTTGGGGTAGTTGATAACGAAACACAAGTGTTGCAAGACCTGGGTGGTGCGTGCCGTGGCCTGCTGCACCTCGGGGGACTGTAGTGCCCTTGATGAGCCAGTCGTCAAGATAGGGGAAGACAAAGATTCCCTGGAGCCCGAGAAAGGCGGCAACCACTGCCAGGCACTTTGTGAATACCCTGGAGGCCGAGGCTAGGCCGAAGGGAAGCACTCTGTATTGGAAATGATTGCCCCCTACCACAAAGCGTAGGTATTGCCTGTGGTTTGGGTGGATTAGGATATGAGTATAAGCATCCTTTAGGTCTAAAGAGCATAGCCAGTCTCCCTGGCGGAGGTAAAGCAGCAATGCTCCAAGGGAGAGCATCTTGAACTTCTCCCTCACCAGGAATTTGTTGAGGTTGCACAGGTCGAGGAAGGGCCTTAGACCCTCTGTCCTCTTTGGCACGAGGAAGTACCTGGAGTAGAACCCCTTGCCTTTGAAGTAGTGGGGCACCGGTTCCACCGCCTGGTCCTCTAGAAGGCCTGCCAACCCCTTCATAAGAAGGTCCTGGTGAAGGGGAGACCTGAGGGGCTCTCCTGGGAAGTAGTCTGCAGGTACTTGGCTCAGGTGGAGCAGGTAACCCTCCCTGATCACCCTTAATGCCCAGGAATCGGTGGTGATAGCTCCCCACCTATGGGCATAAAGGGTGAGGCAACCTCCTGTAGGCTGCTGAGCTCTGAGTGGGAGAGGGGCCATGCTGCAGGAGTCAAAACCCCCCTCCAGGCTTGGCCGGAGCCTGGGGCTTGGGAGCCTTCTGCTTACGTGGGCCATGCCCCTGTCCCTTGGCCTGCTGCCCTTCCTGGGGAGCCGGGGAGGCCTGGTAAGGGGGGTAGTTTCAGTAAGCAGTGGACTTCCTCAGGTAAAAGGGCTTTTTACCCAAGCCCTTCTTCCAGGAAGGGGCAGTGGTCTTCTTGGAGAGCCTAGTCCTCATCATGAACTCGGTCTCCAGCTCTGTGGCCTTGTCGGTCATGGGTTTGCCAAAGAGGTTTTCCCCCTGACAAGGGAAATCGACCAACGTGTCCTGTACCCACTGTTCGAGGCCGGATGACTGTAGCCAAGCTTGGCAGCGTGCACCGATGCCCGCCGCGGCTACCCGGGCCGCCGACTCAAAACCATCATAGGCCGCCCGAGACATAAACTTGGAGCATTCACGGACAGCTTTGGACAGGCTCTTGAAGCGCTGCAAAGACTTCTTGGAGAGACCAGGCGAGAATCTGGCGAGCTCCTTCGCCAGGTCTCTCAGGTACATGCCCATGTATAGCTGGTAGGCCTGGATCCGACAATTCAGCATCACGCCCTGGTAACACTTCCTGCCGAGGGCATCCAAGTTGCAGGCCTCCATACCGGGGGGCACTGAGGAGTGCATCTTCTGACTCTTCAGTTGACGCATGGCCGCCTCCATAGCCATGGAGCTGTGCAGCAGTTGTGACTTCTGAAACCCAGGGCTCCGACAGACTCGATACATCGAGTCAAGCCGTTTGCTGATCACTGGCATCTCCCATATTTATTTTATTTATTTATTTAACAAGATTTCTATACCATCTTTCTACAAGTCAAGACGGTTTACATATAACAATTGGCAGTGTGTTTCAACTGTTTACAAGGAACAGGTAACAGGTATACAATGAATATGAACGAAACTACAATGAATATGAAAGAGAACTAATTACAATAAGCAGAGATTAACTATTTACATAGGAATTTACAAGGAGCATAAGCCGTTCCAGGATAGGAGGAATGGGCACCGTGAGGGTTTCCTGAGGGAGAGCCTTGTACTGGAGGATCTCAAGCTCGTCGACTTGAGGATCCTCCTCAGACTCCGTTGGGAAAGTCAAGACCTTGGACATATCCCGAACGAAGTCCAAAAACCCCATATCCTCCGGTGGGGACCTTCTCCGAGGTTCAGACACCATGGAATCGGATAGAACATCATGATGACGACGGGTGTCCGGGGACTCTTCATACTCGGTCTCCCAGGCGGAGGCCTCTGAGGAAGACTTGTGGTGTTCCTCGTGCCTCGAGGGCCCCGGCGCCGCACGCCCTGACCCCGGCAGACTCGTCGGTGACGACCTCAGCCCCGATGAGCGAGAGGCTGAGTGCGACCTCGGCCGACGATCCACTCGGGCCCGCATAGCCTTGAGGATCGGCTCGGCCTCCGGGGATGTCTTTGACATTGAACACCTGGTGGTCGGGGTGGAGGAACTGGATGTGCCAGACATCAGCGCCCTGCTGCTGTTCCAAGAAGGCAGTGACACTGCGCTCCAAGGCCACCATCCTGGACAGCAGTCCCAGAGGCTCCGCAGCCTGCGGCTCGGACACCACGCACTCGGGCCCGATGCCGGCTCCCCTGGAGGGGAATCCTCAACTAGGACAGTGTGTACTTGCCTAGGCCGATCCGCGACCAGGTCCTTCCGAGGAATCTTGGCTGGATGCTCCCTCTCCAACGACTCAGGCAGATGTTCGGGGCTCTGTGACCGGCCCCAGGAGGAGCCCGGCCAATCAGAGCCATCCAGAGACGCCGCCTTCGAGAGTTTCTTCCTTCACTTCGGTTCCCTCGAGGGAGACCCCCTCTCCGAGGACCCATGATGACACTTGGGTTCGGAGTGCTCCTCCCGAGGCATCAAGGTCTCAGACGAGGTCCTGGCTCTCGGAGGCATGGGGGAGTCAGGGAAAATGTTGTCGTGCTTCTGCTGGCGGCTCCTCAAGGCCTTCGAAGACATTTTCTTACACAGACCACAGACTGCCAGGTCGTGGTCCGGACCGAGGCACTGGAGGCAGCAGTCATGCGTATTGGTTAGGGACATGATCTTCCCACACCAATCGCACTTTTTAAACCCGCTGGTAGCCATGGGAGGAAAAAGAACCCCAGCAAGGTCGAAGACCCTTCGGGCTGCCAGTGAAGAAAAAGGGGCGCGAAGACATCCAAAGAAAAATGAAAACTGTAGATAAAAAAGGAATCGACCCGATACCAAGGCACCGAGGTCGGGGCGGGAAAGGTACCAGTGCAAGACCGGAGACAAGCAAAAATGCTCAAAAAATCAACATTTTCCGGGACAAAAACAGACAACGTCTGGTGGGCTCCGTGGAAAAAAGGAGACTGAGCAAGATGGCACCCTTGGGCGGGAAGGGGACCACGCATGCATGGTAGCAATCCCAAAGGTTTTCTTTGAAAGCCGGGGATTTGCTCTGCGTGGGCTCCGTCGGCGCCAACATCACCCATATGTGAGGACTGACTTCCTGCTGGTTCCCGGAGAAAGACATAATGCTTGGTCACTGTAAAAGAGGAAGAACGGCAATGAGATGGATCTATACAGTAACAGCAACTATGGACACCACTCTATCAACAATGAGCCGCTTGGCTGAAGACCGAACAAAGTTTAGGTCAACTATCCAGGGGGTCACCAGGAGTTGACTGATTCCATGTAGTATGTTTTGTAAATAGTTACCCCGGTTATCCAAGTTATTTATACCCTGTTACCTGTAAACTCATACGTGTTAAATGTACTGAGCATTTTGTTCCATGTGAACCGCGCTGATGATGAATAGTGCGGTATATAAGAGACTGTAAATAAATAAATAAATAAAAAACTCGACAGCACTTAACAACAACAACTCTAAATGAGGGCTCAACAGAGATTTATATAGAAGCACTATCACCTCCTTTTTGAATCGCTGAACAGATTCTCCAGAGGTCTTTCCAACTGCCCAAGAACCTCTTATAAAACCAAGCAGTTAACCCATCTAGCCCGGGGGACTTCTTATTTGCTAGACTCTGCCACTGTCTTTCTCACCTCAAGAATCATAGTCCTATCCTCCAATCTTCGCTCTCTTGGGTGAACTGAACTTGAATATGCATCTATAATCCCCTGCCCAGTCATATAGTCCTGTTCATTCAACTGCTTATAGAAACACAAGAACTGCAAATGAAGCTTTATCATCATATAACAGCACACACACAGCCACCCTCCATCCGCACCTTTCAACTTCTGCATAGTCATTTCAGACATTTTTCTTTTAATTTGGCAGCAAGCAGTTTGTTAGGTTTATTTCCAAATTCATAATATTTCTTCTTAAACCTTGTAGGCTTAAAGTTCATATCATGGGAGAGTGGAGCTCAGCTGATCGGGCAGAGGAGAACACCTGCAGGCTGTAGACGCTGTGAGTGACGTCCTGCGTCTGTGTATTTGATCCAGCCTTGAACCGCGGGACGCCGGAGAGTGGAGCTCAGCTGATCGGGCAGAGGAGAACACCTGCAGGCTGTAGACGCTGTGAGTGACGTCCTGCGTCTGTGTATTTGATCCAGCCTTGAACCGCGGGACGCCGGAGAGTGGAGCTCAGCTGATCGGGCAGAGGAGAACACCTGCAGGCTGTAGACGCTGTGAGTGACGTCCTGCGTCTGTGTATTTGATCCAGCCTTGAACCGCGGGACGCCGGAGAGTGGAGCTCAGCTGATCGGGCAGAGGAGAACACCTGCAGGCTGTAGACGCTGTGAGTGACGTCCTGCGTCTGTGTATTTGATCCAGCCTTGAACCGCGGGACGCCGGAGAGTGGAGCTCAGCTGATCGGGCAGAGGAGAACACCTGCAGGCTGTAGACGCTGTGAGTGACGTCCTGCGTCTGTGTATTTGATCCAGCCTTGAACCGCGGGACGCGGCCGCGGGCGCGTCCCTTGGGCGCGTGACCAAAGGGGCGTGACCAAAGGGGCAGGCCACGCCCCTTTGGAGCCCCTTCGGAGAGCTACGGAGATTGAGGAGTTAAGGCGGTGTGAACGGCAATGGGGAAGAGAAGAAAGAAGAACTTTGTAATTGCTTCAAATATGAAAGCTCAAAAGAACGAAGGCCCTATGGATAGGCATCTTGTGAAATGGGTCCCGGAAGAAAACAGTAGCTTTGAGGCCTCGTCCTCGGTGAGTACTCCCTCATTGTCTGCCTCCTCCCCAATAGGGGTTTCTACCCTTCCCCATTCGTCACAAGTGCAGAGAGTGCCGCCGAACGACGGAGAGCTGGGAGCACCGTCAGTAGTTTCGCCGGCGCTAGAGTTGGGACTGTCTTCAGGAGATGTAACTTTATCAGCTGTGAGGGTCCCTGTACCTAAAGTGATTCACCTCCCGTCTTTGGTGGGGGGTGAAAGGTCTTCCTCAGCTACTTCTCAGGATGTGACACTTCAGGATATTTGGACGGTAGTCTCTCGAACTGAGGCAGTTCTTACAGGAACTATGAGACAACTTGAAGAGTTTACTAAGGACTCTGTTGCTAAATTTTTGGATAATGATGTGCAATTAGGGCAGATAGGAGAGCGCCTAGGTCAGATAGAAGCGAAGGTGGGAACTGTGCAAGCAGTCTCTGTCGCTTCGGTAAAGGAGAGTTTGTATTTTCATAAGCAATTTGAGGTTTGTGAGAATATGTTGCGTGCAAGAAATTTGAGGTTTTTGAATTTTCCTATAACGCATTATCTCTCCCCACTTATCCTATTCCATAAGTATTTAAAGGAGGTACAGTCAAACCTCGGTTTTCATGATTAATCCGTTCGAAAAAGTCTGACTAAAACCGAAACGTATGAAAACTGAAGCAATATTTCCCATAAGAAATAATGTAAATCCAATTAATCCGTTCCAGACACCCAAAAATATTCACAAAAAATACATTTTATAGAGAATAACTATATTTTTACATACAGAAAACAATGAGAAATAAATATAAATGACTAATGAAATGGATAAATGAACATTTAACATCACTGAAAGCAAGCTAAGTACAGTACTGTACAGTACAGTATGTTAACATCTGGCCTTAGCCACCCCTGACAAGCTGCTGTGCCCAGCTCTCTTCGGAATCACATTGGATTCAGCCCATTAAAATACCTTTACATTATCTGCTCAATGCTTCAGAATGGCAGAAAATCTTAATGATATAGCTTCAGACGTACCCTGAAAGAGAAAGAACTGCCTCCCACATTCATGCAACATCTCCTGCTTACGTTGACAGCTTTTCTTCCCTGCTACCGGGACAAAATCTCAGTCAAAAGACGTTGAAAACCGAAGCAATGCATGAAAACCGAGACAAAATCTCAGTCAGAAAAGACGTTGAAAACCGAAACGTATGAAAACCGGGGCAAATGAAAACCGAGGTTTGACTGTATTACTTTTTGATCAACCAGATGTGTTTAAAGTTGCAAATATTTATTATATTCCCAAAAATAAAAGAGTAAATACTGTGGGAAGTGGTGGGCCTGATCCGGAAATCTCTCCTCCTACCCTAGATGTTTCTGATTTTCTTGAGTCCTCTCTGGATATTATTGAGGCTCGTGCAACTTTAGTAGTTACTTTTTTATCCGAGATGGACAAGAATGTTATATTGAAATCTTATTTTCCTAAAAAGAACATGTTATTTTGTGGCCAGAAGGTTTTACTCTTCCCTGATGTCTCACGAATAACCCAGATGCGCCGTAAGGCATTTCTGGAATTGAAAGATCGGGTTTTAGCAGTGGGAGCTTCGTTTTTTCTCAAGTTCCCCTGCAAATGTGTAGTGGGCCTTTCAGGGAAGATTTATAGCTTTTTGGAACCTGACTACTTATTGGCTTTTTTGACTGCTCAGGAGTCCTTGGTTCCAGTGACGAATTAGTATTAAGGGTAATAAATATGTTTTAGTTCTAGCTCTGCTAAGGTCTAATGTGATTAACGGATGATTTTCCTTTCTTTGTAAATTTTGAACTCCACTCTCCCGTAATGTGGGCTAGTATGTATGATGTGATGGGTAGTGATGGCCTTGAGTTGTCCTATCCTTTGATTGTATTTCTTTTTAGTTATTTTCCTTCATATTGCATTTATTGTTCTATATGTAAAATATAGGAACTTAATAAAATATAAATTAAAAAAAAAAAAAGTTCATATCATGCACATACAAATCTCTCAAAGTAGCTTTAGCATTTTTCAATCTCCTCTAGATAGCGCTGGAAGCTCTGTCTCCAATTCAGAAATAATTTTCTGGAAATTTTGTACCTCCTGGGCCTAGGTTCTTTCCCATCTCATCTCCCCAGATGATAAACTGCCCTCTTACCACCACCAGCGCATCTGATACTATATACTCCTTCACCTCTCCAATGTCATTTAGTACCCAGTACACCCCAATAGTCATGCTAATATCCTTTTCTCCCTCAATAGGATGTTATTTGATCTCCAGAATCTTCCTCCTATTTTAGGGCATACCCTCCATTAATGATTCCAACTTACATGGTCGGACAAATAATATTGCTCACCACTAAACTTTAATATCTGGTACCATGGTGAAATTGTACTTACCTGATAATTTTCTTTCCAAGAGTCCTGCTAGACCAGTCCAGATAGGTGAGTAGTATCCCCTACCAGCAGATGATGGAGACAGAAAAAAGCAAAGCTCCCAGTGATATCATCATTGGTATTAGGATTGGTGCAGCTAGGGGCATTCTCCAGCATATGGATAGCAAGCCCCAAACCACACACTCAAACTGAAAAAATCACCCACTAACTGAATGGTTCCGAGGAGGACAGCCCTAGGAGGAACAAGATCCAAACTCCCATAAGAAGGACAAACACCCTAATTTCTGGTGGATCCTCCTCTACTGTATCCCGTTCTCAGATGGTGTACCCCAAGGGTCTGTCGGATCTACTCCTTTTCTCTCTATATATCCAGTCCCTTGGTGCACTCATCTCCTCCCATGGTTTCAGTACCATCTTTATGCTGATGACTCTCAGATCTACCTCTCTACACCTGGAATCTCTCCGGCAATCCAGGCCTGGATCTCTGCCTGCCTATCTGATATTGCTGCCTGGATGTCTCACTGCTATTTGAAAATGAACATGTCCAAAACCGAGCTTCTTATCTTTCCCCCTAAACCTACCTCCCCCTTCCTCCTTTCTCAATCTCTGTGGATAACGTACAGCTCACAACCTTGGGATCATCTTTAACTCCTCCCTCTCCTTCTTCACACACATCCAACTGATAGCTAAAACTTGTTGGGCCCAATTTTTGAAGGCAGTTACACAGTTAACAGCCCATGTTACCCATGTAAATGCCTTAGCCAGGATTTTCTAAAGGCACCTACACAGGTAGTGCCTTTGAAAAATCCTGGTTAAGTCCCTAATGTGCCCAGATGCTATCCTCTTAGAATCATGGCATGTTTGGGGAATTCTGGGGTAAAGCAGAGGCTGGGAATGGCACTAAGCAGGTAGCAGCGATTTCTGATGCTGCCTGCTTAGCGCCCTGCGCCTTAAAGATAGGCGAGGAAGAATGGAAACACATTTTGACTCATAAGGCTGGCAAGATGGCGCCGGTAACAGACACCAGTCGATAGCGCTCCGGAGAATCACCCTGTCTTCTTTTTCATTTACCTTTTTTTCTTTTCCAAAGGGCCTGCTTGATGCTGCATACAGGCAGGAAACGGAAAGCAAAGCTCTTGACGGGGGAGTGCTCGGGCACAGAGAAGTCGGTGGTTTGCGGGCCCATGGATCTTTTCATTGGGTCCGTCGGGAGGAGTGAGTTGGCTCCGGTGCACCCGTTGAGCACTGCAGGGGCAGATGGACTGTCCCTTAGCGCCGAGAGGTTGGAGGTTTCTCTCAGCCCGGAGCTCCACATACCGCCGAGACAGTCGGAAATGGTGAACCTGCCTGAGGTCCCGAGTGCGGGCGGGGGAGATGCGGACAGCCCACATTTGGTGACTCAGCGGCAGTTTCCCAGCCCCGAAGGAGGTCCTCGAGGGCTGGTGTCTCCAGCTGTAGTTCCCGGTGTGGAGGGGGCGGCGGCGGAAGGGTTGTCTCGGTCTCTGCACTCCTTGTTGGATTTGCCCTTGACGACGTTGGACAGACCTTTACAGGTTAGAGGGAGTGGACAAGGACTCAATCTGGTGAAACATGATATTGCTACTTTTGATACTTTATGGGAAGCCTTCTCGTCCATGTACCTCATTACTTCATCTCAGCTCTCATCTATTTTGCAGCAATTTCAAGTGTTTGGGCAACAATTAAAGTTGTATGAATTGGGTCAAACTGAGCTTAATGCCAAAGTGGCCGCTATTGAGGGGTGCCTCGGGCAGGTACAAGAGTTCTCCCAAACCTTTGTTAAAGAATCTTTGATTATTCATAGGAGGATGAAAGTTTTGGAAAATGCAGCTCAGAGCCACAATTTGTAAATATTGAATTTTCCCAAGGTTCCTTCAGTGTCAGCCTTGGAATTATTTAAGAAGTTTCTGGTGACTTCCCTGAAGGTTTCGGCTGATTCTGTACCACCTATATCTAAAGCCTTCTATTTGCCGACTGCAAAGGCTGAAGTGGCAGGCAAAGAGGAAAACCTTTTGTTATCTTCAGACAGTTGGGATTTATCTACTTTCTTGGAGCGGTCCCCGTCCGATGTAGGGATGACTGCTACACTGCTGGTTATCTTTGCCCTTGAGGAGGACAGAGACTGGCTTCTGAGACTGTTTTTAGGTCTCCATGTAAAGTGTTCTTGGACTCCCACAGAGTTTTTCCGGATGTCTCTAGAGCAACCCAAAATAGAAGGAAGCAGTTTCTTTTGTATCGTCCAGGGGTTCTTCAGTTGGGCGGTTTATTTTTCTTACGTTTTCCTTGTAAATGTCTGGTGAAGTTTGCTGGGCATAGATATATATTCTTTGAACCCTCCCAACTGGCCTCCTTTATTACTTCTAAGCAATTTACCATAAGGTCCGGATACTACGTCACCTGCGCCCCCTATTGGACTTTAATGACTACCGAACTATCTTCCAAGCCTTGGTGCTCCCACATCTAGACTTTGCAAATATTATCCTTCATGGCCTCCCTCAGTCAACACTAGGACCTCTTCGCCTTGCAATGAATGCTGCAGCAAGGGTACTCACGCCGTTTAATGACTCACTCTGCAACTTGAAAGCTTAACAATTTCACACTGGCATTTGGTCTCAGAAAAACTAGCGGCACGTAAACCAGGAGCTGATAGCTCTTTGATATCAAAGAAAAAAAGATCATGAATGGCACAGGGTCATTGATGTGAAACTGGCACCATCAAAGAGCTATCAGCTCCTGGTTTACGTGCCGCTAGTTTTTCTGAGACCAAATGCCAGTGTGAAATTGTTAAGCTTTCAAATTGCAGAGTGAGTCATTAAACGGCGTGAGTTTCATTTTACCTAGTGTTAACCGTTTAAAGAGCAACAGACTACAACCTAGTGGCAGCAAGGGTACTTGCAGGTACATCAAGAGCTAAACATATAACCCCAGTCATGATGGATCTCCACTGGCTTCCACTTCAGGCTAGAATCCAGTATAAGTCCCTAGTACTAACATTCAAAGCCCTAAGGAACCAGATCACCTCACCCATCAGCAAACTCATTCAAAGACGGCCGTTCAACAGGATCAGGAGATCTAATCAAGCAAACACTCTAGAGATCCCCAACATTCTAACTAAGTGCAAAAAGGCTACTGCCAATAGAGCCTTCTCCCTATTTGCACCCATGACCTGGAATGCCCTCCCCACTGAACTCCGTTCCACCCCAGACCTATTGTCATTTAGAAAAGCCCTCAAACAACACCTTTTCTTCATCCATTACCCAGAATCCAATCCCAGAAACAACCACCCATCCTCACATCCTACTCCACCCCACCCAAAATCCAACACCATAAAGAAAATGACTAGCTCTACCACCATATCCCCTCTCTTATTTATTATTGGTACTGATCACACATCTTATTGATTAAACCTCTTATAAATATGTTGAAACCAAGCTATACTATATGTATAATTTCTCACCATACTATATGTATAATTTCTCACCATACTCCATGAATAATTACTCTGTAATTAGTTACCCCTGTTACCTCCAGGTTATCTTGTCCATGTTCAATGTAAAAACTCAATTGTCATGTGACATTGCAGTATGTTTTTTGTTCAATTGTAAACCGCACTGATTTTAATAGCGCGGTATATAAGAGAAGTAAATAAATAAAATAAATAAAATAAAATCTTGTTTACAGGCCCTTTATCCTTCTCTCCCTCAGGGTAGCGCCTCTAGTTAGGTTGGCGATTAGCGGAATTGTTTTTGAACTCCTCTCTTTCGTCTGTTCTTTCTTGTATTTGCTTTGTTTAACAGTTATCCTTTATATTGTGACCTGTCTTGCCACATTATTGTGGACTTGTGGGCCTTTGATTGTTTGGTTTGGTAATGAGGGATGATTTCCTGTTAATTTTGTTAATTGTGCCCTTTCTGTACAAGTTTTCTTCTTGTATAATTTAGAAAATTGCATAAAAAAAAAAGATAGGCAAGGAAAACCCTCACCTACTGTATCTTTAAAGCGCTGGGGTTACATGGGCAATATTAAAAATCACTGCTACCCGCTTAGCCTCGGTGGCTGCCGGCCTGTGCAGCGTGACCCAGATTTTCATTTCCGTCACTGAGGAAATGAAAATCCAGGTTAAGGGGGTCAGTGGGCAGGCTATACGCCAATGCGGCGCATAGCCTTCCGAAATGAAAATTGGGCCTGTTGTTTCTTTCTCTATAACATCAGTAAAATTCGCCCCTTTCCTTTCTGAGCACACTACTAAGACACTTATCCACTCTTTAATCACCTCCCATCTAGACTATTGCAACCTTCTCCTTGCTGGTCTCCCACTGAATCATCTCTCTCCCCTTCAATCTGTTCAAAGCTCAGCTGCACGACGTATCTTCTGCCAGCCTTGATATGCTCATATAACCCCCTCTTCTCAAGTCGCTTCATTGGCTCCCTATCCATTTCCGTATCCAGTTCAAACTTTTACTGACTTATAAATGCACTCATTCTACTGCTCCTCACTACCTTTCCTCTCTTATCTCTCTCTACACTCTTCCTCGTGAACGCCGCTCTTCTGGCAGATCCCTTCTTTCTCCAGAACCAAGCAGGAAGTCAGTCCTCACATATGGGTGTCATCGACGCCGATGAAGCCCTAGCCCTAGCCCTGTCCGAGGAGCCCCGACGGTGCTCGGGATCCGAATCCCGAGATGTCGAGGGCCTCAGACGACGTCCGGGCCCGGCCAGAGGCTGAGTCAGAAAAAAGCCTTTCTTTCTGCTGCTGGCGACTTCGCAGTGCCTTGGAAGACATCTTCCCACATGGTCCACACGTCTTAGAGTCGTGATCAGGACCGAGGCATCGAAGGCAGCAGTCGTGTGTGTCGGTGGGAGACATCAATTTCTTACACCGATCACACTTTTTAAAACCACTGGAGGCCATCGGGGAAAAAAGAGTCCCCGCGAGGTCAAAGGACCGGCCTTCCAGGGAAAAAGCAAAAAAGGGCGCGAACGCCAGCCACGAAGGGCAAAAACCGAAAAAGTAGAAACAGGCTCGATACCGGTGTACCGAACCCGGTGGGAGGGGAACCGGCGTCGAACCGGGAAGAAAAAAATAGCGAGAATCGCCAAAAAAATCAAACTTTTATCCGGGATGACAGGACACACGTCCGGTGGGCTTCTCGGAAAAAGAGAGACTGAGGTAAGATGGCACCTTTAGGCGGGAAGGGAACTGCGCATGTGTGCCTGCATGCCCAAAGGCTTTCATGGAAAGCTGGGGAAATGCTCCACTAGGGCTTCATCGGCGTCGATGACACCCATATGTGAGGACTGATTCCTGCTGCTCCAGAGAACACCTGTTACAGGTGAGTAACTACTCTATCCGTGCCCTTCTCTTCTACTACGAATTCCGGACTTCGATCCTTCCACCTTGCTTCTTCAAATGCCTGGAACAAACTACCTGATTTGGTATGTCGGGCTTCATCTCTGGCCCTTTTCAAATCCAGGCTGAAAACTCACCTCTTCGAGGCTGCTTTTGGATCCTGAGCCACTTAGTCTCCTATGTGTTTATGTGTGTCCTTACCATTCCTCTAGACATATCCTTGTCCTCAGCTGTTGTGTTGTCTGTCTTGACTAGATTGTAAGCTCCGATGAGCAGGGACCATCTTTTACATGTGTTTGTACACCTTGTAGTGCTATACAAATGATCAGTAGTAATAAATGATCAATAGTAACTATATACATCAAATCTGAGACTTTGGTTCTGAGAACACAAAAGAGTAGAGACAGCAGTAAACATCCCAGGATGGGTCCTGGACTGGTCTAGTTGGACTACAGGAAAGGAACTTATTGGGTAAGTAAAATTTCACCTTTCAGATCATCCTGCTAGACCAAGCCAGACAAGTTGGAAGTACTAAAGATATGATTCAACTGAGTGGGAAGAAGACATGGGTTCCTTGAGAATCTTTGCCCCAAAGGCCACATCCACCTTGACCTACAAATCCTAGTAGTTTTGCTTGACAATAGTTAAAAGGAAGGAACATGTTGCTGCCTGACAGATACCTACTGGGGACACAGAGCTCACCTCCGCCCTCAAGGATGTCTGCACTTGGATGGAATGAGTACACAAGCACCCTGACATAGCAACTCCCTGAGAAGGTTGGTGGAGACCACCACCTCCTTAATCCAGCATCCTAGGGTGGCTTTGGAGACCACCTCATCTTTACATGAGCCAGCAAACAATATAAACAGCCTGTACGATTTACAGAAGGGGTTAGTAACTTTCAATTAACCAAGAAATACCCTGCGAACATCCATCAAGTGGAGGTCCTTATCCTTACTCCAACACTGATCTGATGAAAAGGCTGGGAGAGACACCACCTGGTTGACATGAAAGGCTAATACCACCTTGGGTAAGAAGGACAGAATAAGGCAGATCATTCTGGCTTCTGCCGAGAAGGTCAAACAGAGGTCCCTACATGACAGAACCTGCAGCTCTGAGATGAGCCAAGCTGAGCAAATTGCCACAAAAAATACAGCTTTGAGGGACAAATCCTTCAACATAGTCCTTCACAATGGCTCAGAGGGAGAATCCATCAAATCCTAAAGAACCAAGGCCAGACACTACAGCACAACAAAGAGTAGTTACTCACCTGTAACAGGTGTTCTCCAGGAGCAGCAGGAATCAGTCCTCACATATGGGTGACGTCGGTGCCGACGGAGCCTTCGCGGAGCAATTTCCCCAGCTTTCAAAGAAAGCCTTTGGGAATTGCAGCACGCATGCGCGGTCCCCTTCCCGCCCAAGGGTGCCATCTTGCTCAGTCTGATGACATAGCTAAAAGACAGCAAAAAAAATAGCAAAAATGAAATGATAGGACTGCAACTCCAAGGGGAGGAGGGAGGGTTGTGAGGACTGATTCCTGCTGCTCCTGGAGAACACCTGTTACAGGTGAGTAACTACTCTTTCTCCAGGACCAAGCAGGAAGTCAGTCCTCACATATGAGACTCCCTAGCTTAAGGCTACCGGAGACCTCAAGCACAAAAATGAGCTCCCTCTAGCTCAGCAGCACAGAAGGAAGGAATCTTCTCTGAAAACGCCCCCGACCGGTAACCCAACACCAAGGCTGGAGGGTAGGAGTTGCCTAAACCTCAAAGTGATTATGGAGGACTGCCTGACCGAAAGCACTGTCCCTGCGGGACTCCCTCTCCAGGCAGTAATGGGCCGCAAAAGTCTGGCTTGAAGACCAAGTAGCGGCCCGGCAGATGTCTGCCAACGGAACAGAGCGGAGATGAGCCACTGACGCAGCCTTCGCCCTAACACGATGAGCCGTGACACGACCCTCCAACGAGAGGCCGGCTGCTCCATAAGCCCAAGCGATACAGTCAGCAACCCATATGGACAAAGTACGCTTGGAGACAGGTAGCCCCAACTTATTGGGGTCAAAAGAGAGGAAGAGCTGAACAGCCCTCCTATGCTCCCGCGTACGGTCAAGGTAGAAGGACAAGGCCCTTCTACAGTCCAGGGTATGCAGGACCATCTCAGCCCGGCTGGAGTGCGGCCTGGGAAAGAAGGTTGGAAGAACTACCTCCTGGTTGAGATGAAAAGGAGAAACTACTTTAGGAAGAAACTTAGCGTGAGTCCGTAAAACTACCCTATTCCTGTAGAACCTAGTGTAAGGAGGATCAGACACTAGGGCCTGCAGTTCACTGACACACCTAGCAGAGGTAAGGGCTACCAAGAACAAGGTTTTCCAGGAAAGAAAACGAAGAGGGCAGGTAGCCATAGGTTCAAAGGGCGGACAGGTAATCCGCTGCAAGACCACATTCAGATCCCATTCAGGGGCTGGTGGGCGCAAAGGAGGCTTAAGGAGAAGGAGGCCTCGGAGAAAACGAGCCACCAAAGGGTGGTTGGACAGAGGCCTGCCATCCACCGGTGCATGATGTGCAGAGAGAGCACTGAGATGGACTCTGACAGAGTTGTACTTAAGGCCCAAATTGGAGAGGTAAAGCAAATATTGCAAGACCACTGCCACTAAGCAGGAGAAGGGATTCTCAGACTGCTGAGCACACCACACGGAGAACCTACGCCACTTAAGAGCGTAGGACTTCCGGGTGGAGGGCCTCCGGGAGGCCAAGACGACCTCTTCCACCTCACGAGGCAGCAAGAGGGGAGCAAGGACTACCCTTTCAGCAGCCAGGCCATCAGATGAAGGGACCGGAGGTTGGGGTGTAGGAGAGATCCCTGATCCTGTGTCAGGAGATCTGGTTGAAACCCCAGAGGAAGAGGAGTGTCCACCGCCAGCTGCATTAGAAGCGGGAACCAAGGTTGTCTCGGCCACCGGGGAGCCACTAGGATCATCGAGGCTTTGTCTCTGAGAACTTTGAAGAGCGTCCGAGAC
The DNA here is from genome assembly GCA_033557465.1 of Ichthyophis bannanicus. Classification (NCBI taxonomy): domain Eukaryota; kingdom Metazoa; phylum Chordata; class Amphibia; order Gymnophiona; family Ichthyophiidae; genus Ichthyophis; species Ichthyophis bannanicus. The sequence goes on along the minus strand of CM066035.1, from coordinate 918,658,426 downwards.
ACCAGTGGCATGGGAGAAAGGCATACAAGAGGCCTGTGGACCATGGAATCAGAAAAGCATCCGCCGCTACTCTGAGAGGATGCGGCTGTCGAGAGCAGAATCTGGGAAGCTGCCAGTTCAGGGGGCTGGCAAATAGATCCATAGTGGGGAGGCCCCACTTGAGAAAGATCCGCTGAACCACCAACGGATCCAATCTCCACTCGTGAGGTTGGAGGATCCTGCTTAGTTTGTCTGCCAGGCAATTTTCTTGACCTGGGAGATAGACAGCTTTCAGCAGGATGCCGTGAAGGACGGCCCAAGAGCACAGTCTCCGTGCTTCCTGACAGAGAAGGAAGGAGCCTGTACCTCCCTGTTTGTTCACGTAGAACATTGCAACTTGATTGTCCGTCTGGACCAGTACAGACTGGTGAGAAGTGAGTTGGGAGAAGGCCCTCAGAGCTAGGCGGATGGCTCTGAGCTCTAGGAAGTTTATCTGTTGAGCAGACTCCCAAGGAGTCCAGAGGCCCTGAGTACATGACCCTTGGCAATGTGCTCCCCAACCAAGGAGAGAAGCATCGGTCGTCAGCACCTGAGAAGGCGGAGGAGATTGAAAATCCACTCCCAGCACCAGGTTTGGTAGATGAAGCCACCACCGCAGAGAAGAGACCAGCAGGTCGGATACCTGGACTGAGTCCGCTAGGCTCCCCATGGCTTGATGCCATTGAGTGCGAAGGCACCATTGAGCAGGTCGCATGTTCAGGCGGGCGTTGGGGATTACATGGACCGTGGAAGCCATATGGCCGAGCAGTCTCAGAAATTGCCTGGCAGAGACCAGGGAATTGCTGCGAAAGCGGCTGGCCAGATCCATGAGCCTGTGTGCTCTGTCCAGAGGCAGGAAGGCCCGCGCCTGAAGTGTGTGCAATCTTGCGCCAATGAACTCGAGATTTTGAGAGGGGAGCAAAGTGGACTTTGCGAAGTTTATGACAAATCCCAAGTGCTGGAGCAGAGTGACAGTGCGATGAGTGGCCTGAGTGGCCTCTTGGGCAGACTGGGCCCTGATGAGCCAGTCGTCCAGGTATGGAATACAAAGAGGCCTTGAAGTCTTAGATAGGCTGCCACCACTGCTAGGCATTTGGTGAACACCCTAGGGGCGGAGGATAGGCCAAAGGGCAGTACCCTGTACTGGTAATGATTTCCTCCCACAACAAATCTGAGATATTGTCTGTGGTCTGGATGAATAAGGATGTGAGTATAGGCATCCTTTAGATCTAAAGAGCATAGCCAGTCTCCCTGCTGGAGGTAGGGCAGCAGGATTCCAAGGGTAAGCATCTTGAACTTTTCCCTGGCCAGGAACTTGTTGAGGTTTCGCAAGTCCAGGATGGGTCTGAGGCCTCCGGTTCGTTTTGGTATCAGAAAGTACCTGGAATAAAAGCCTTGACCTTTCAGGTGGTGGGGCACCGGTTCCACGGCCTGTTCCTGAAGAAGACTTGCCAACTCCTGAAGGAGTAAGTCCCTGTGCAGAGGGAGTCTTGGAGGCTCCCCTGGAAAGTAGGAGGGAGGTACCTGGTGAAAGTGTAGAAGATAGCCGTTTTGAACTATATGAAGCACCCAGGTATCTGATGTTATGGCTGACCACCTGTGGGCAAAGTGGACCAGCCGGCCTCCTGTGCTGAGAGAAACCAGCGGAGGGGAAGAGGCTATGCTGACGGAGTCAAAAACCCCCACCCTGCTGAGCAGGGGCCGGTGTTGTGGGCTTGGGGGCCTGCTGCCTACGGGACCCATTTCCCCGTCCCTTGGCCTGCTGTCCCTGTTGGGGAGCTGCTGAGGCCTGATAATGAGGGTAGTGTTTATAGGCAGCCGCCTTCCTTGGGTAAAAGGGCTTTTTCCCCGAGCCCTTCTTTTTCTTAGAAGGGGCAGAGGTTTTCCTGGACAGTCGAGTCCTGGTCAGAGTCTCGGTCTCGATCTGTGCAGCCTTTTCAGCCATGGGCTTGCCAAAGAGGTTTTCACCTCTGCAGGGGACATCGACCAACTTGTCCTGTACCCATGGCTTGAGGTCGGATGACTGAAGCCAAGCCTGTCGTCGGGCACTGATGCCGGCTCCGGCTACTCAAGCCGATGCTTCGAAGCCATCGTAGGCTGCTCGAGAGATAAACTTTGAGCACTCTCGAATGCCAGTGGGCAAGGCCTGGAACCTCTGCAAAGGTTCCTCGGAGAGACCAGCAGAGAACCCGACAATTTCCTTTGCCAGGTCTCGGAGATACATGCCCATATAGAGCTGGTAGGTCTGGACTCGACAAGCAAGCATAGAACCCTGGAAGCACTTCCTACCGAGGGCATCCAGGTTCCGGGCCTCCCGGCCGGGAGGCACCGAGGAGTGCATCTTCTGACTCTTGAGTCGATGCATGGCCGATTCCACCATCATGGAATGGTGCGGTAGTTGTGCCTTTTGGAACCCGGGGCTCTTGTGGACTTGATAAATGGAATCGACCCGCTTGCTTAACACTGGCGCCGGCGCCGGGCTCTCCCACATGCGGAAGAGAAGTCGCTCCAGCATTGGAGGAACCGGTACAGTAAAGGCCTCCTTTGGGGGAGAGTCATACTGGAGGGCCTCGAGCTCTTCGGCTCGAGGCTCCTCCTCGGGATCCACGGGGAATGCCAAGGCCTTGGCCATATCCCGCACGAAGTCCGAGAACCGGGTGTCCTCCGGGCGGGACCGTCTCCGAGGTTCGGACTCGGGCGAGTCCGAGGGGACGCACCGAGCCCAAAAAGTACCAGGGGACTCTTCGTCCTCCGATTCCCAGGCTGACTCCTCGGAGGAGGGATCGAGCAGCTCCGGTTGGGCGGGTTCTGATGTCTTCCGCCCCGACGCCCTCGGTCCCGAACGGGAGGCCGAGGGAGACCGCGACCGAGGATCGACTCGAGTTCGCATGGATTCGAGGATCGGCTCGGTCTCCGGGGTTGACTTGGACGTCGACGTCCCGGTGGTCGGGGCAGATGCACCGGCGAGGCCAGCGATCAATGCCCGCTGCTGGTCCATGAAGACAGCGAAACTGCTCTCCAAGGCCGTCAACCTGAGTCCGAGCTCAGGAGACCCAGCAGCCCCCGACTCGGGCCCCGACGTCGGCTCCCTCGGAGGTGAGTCCACGAGGACTACAGTACTCACGTGTCTAGGAGACTCCATCTTGAGACGAGGATGTTTGGGAGGCCTCTCCGACTCCGAGGACCCGGGACGGCTATCGGGGCTATGCGACTTGGCCCTCGAGGAACCAGGAGCGTCCACCGACGCCGCCCTCGCGGGTTTCTTCTTCCTATGATGTTCCCGGGCAGGAGACCCCCGCTCAGAGGAACTCCGACGATGCTCAGGACCGGAGTCCCGGGACGTCGAAGCCTCTGACGAGGTCCGGGCCCGGCCGGACGCGGAGTCAGAGAAGATTCGTTCCCTCTGATGCTGCCGACTCCTCAACGCTTTTGAGGATATCTTGCCACACGGACCACAGATCTTCGGGTCATGATCGGGTCCGAGGCAGCGGAGGCAGCAGTCGTGTGTGTCGGTAAGAGACATAAGTTTCTTACAGCGATCACACTTTTTAAACCCGCTGGCAGTCATCGGGGGAAAAAGGGCCCCTGCGAGGTCAAAAGACAGGGCTGCCAGGGAAAAAAAAAAAAGAGCGCGAACGCTAGTCACGAAGGACAAAAACCGAAAAAATTTCAAACAGATTCGATACCGGTGTATCGTGTCCGGGCGGGAAAAGGATCTGGCGTCGAACCGAGAAAGAAAAAACAAATAAAATCAACTTTTTCAGCGGCGATCACAAACAGTGTCTGTAGGGCTCCGCGGAAAAAAGAAGACTGAGCAAGATGGCACCCTTGGGCGGGAAGAGGACTGCGCATGCGCGCTGCAATTCCCAAAGGCTTTCTTTGAAAGCTGGGGAAATTGCTCCGCGAGGGCTCCGTCGGCGCCGACGTCACCCATATGTGAGGACTGACTTCCTGCTTGGTCCTGGAGAACAGGGCGAACAGGGGGACACAAATGCCACACTCTCATGAGAAAGTGAAAAACATTGAGGTGAGAGGCCAAAGGGCAGCCCGCTACTGGCCTCTGAAAGCATGCCAACGCCATGACTTGAAGCCTCAGGGAGCCTAATGAGTGTTCTTTATCAAAGCTGTCCTGAAAGAATGATAAGAGAGATGGCAAATCAGCTTGCCATGGTGAGAAGTTGTGCTCCCTACATCACGCCTCAATGAGGCACCAAACTCGGATATATGACAGGCAGGTCGATATACATCTCGCTTTTAAGAGAGTGGAAACTACCACAGAAGAGTATCCCTTTCGCTTCAGATGGTGACTCTCAAGGGCCAAGCCATATGCAAGAATGGATCCAGATCATCCAGAAGAATGGGACCCCGACACAGGAGACCCTTCTTCTGTGGCAAGGGTAGGGGCTGCTGCACCAGCAGCCTCACTGGATCTGCATATCAGGCTTTTGGGGCCAGTCCAGAGCCACTAGGATCACCAACCCTGATGGTCCTATATCCTCTAAAGCACACATCAGAGGTCATGGTAGAAAAATGTACAGGAAGGACCCCTACAGCTATGGCTGTACAAGCATGACCATTCCTTTGGAATGGAACTCTCTCTGACAACTGTAGAAGCACTCCACCTTTGCATTTGCCTGCATTGCCATCAAGTCCAGGGACAGACGAGTCCAGTAGGCTACTATCTTTTGGAAGACCTGTATTCCAAGGTTCCATTCCCCGGGATTGAGGGTATGCCAACAGAGGAAGTCTGCCTCGATATTCTCAACCCCACAGGATGGCTGCCCAAGAATCTAAGATCACCAAGCTGGAGCAGTCCAGCAACGACCATTTGCTGGAGACAAAGAAATAATGGAGAGTGCTCCTAGTGGCACCAATCTTAATACCAGTGATGATGTCACTGGGAGCTTTGCTTTTCTCTATCTCCATTATCTGCTGGCAGGGGGACACTACCCACTTGTCTGGCTTGGTTTAGCAGGATGAGCTGGAAGTTTCTACTGAATGGCATCATGCCAGTTCTGATATGAGTGTGAATAAAAAGAATAAGCTTTACCCCAGGATGCTGTATCTTCCATATACTACTAGGTTAAAATGGGTTATCAATTGATGGTGTTTTGTCCTGTGTCTCCTACCCACATCGCCTAGAACAATGGATTTATCTATGATTAGATTCAACACCAAATTAAAATCCCAACCACCAATAGTTCCCCTTGCACCCTCTTGGCCATTTCTTGCATCAAATCCTCTCCAAATTCCTCCTGCTCTACATTAGAAACAAGCATTAATCCAGGACCAATCCCTACCATATAATTTCCCCCTCACCATCACCAACCTCCCAGGCCCATCCTTACATACCCCCTCCATTTAGAAGGCGACATTCTTTTTGATTAGTATTGCCACTCCTGCCTTTTTACTCCCATTCCTATTTGCACAGCCATATATCTGATCATAGCTCCTATTTTTCAATAACCTCTCAGCCCTGGCCCGCACATGTGTTTTTCTTGTAGGAAAACTACTTTCCACTCCACTCAACTCAACTTCTTGAATAATAATAAGTGTATTCAATCCTTTCACATTCCATGAAGCAACCTTGAAATCAGCTGTCAACCACAACCACCCTACCATCACTACCGCCTTACCCAACCCAACCAAACCATACAGCACTTTGAACTTCTGCTGCCCCTTTTTACCCTCCTACCCCATAGCTCCCCCACTCCCACCAAACCAGCAGATCCCATTGATGGCTTCTCACAGGGATGGAGGAAATACTTCGGAGGAAGGAGCCGCATTAACTTTTCACATCAGCATAACATCCCAGAAAAGGAATAACAGTTGGATGCTGATTGTATTCCCTTTCCCCATCCTATCAACCAATTTAACATAAAAATAATTCAAAAAGTCAACAACATCTCCCAGAAGGACACATATGTCCTTCAGCCCCCCTTACTATTAGCCCACAGTTCTGTTTTTCTTAGTCAATGTCAACTTTTTATTTTTTTTTAGCACCATCAAGTCAGTGCTGACTCCTGGTGTTCCAGCTGCTGCTGGGTTTTCTTGGCAATGTATCACCAGAAGTAAATTGCCAGGCCTTTTCATCCAAGGCAATGGAGGGTGAACTGACTTGCCCAAGGCATGCCAGAGGGAATCAAACCCTTGATCATCTGGATACTAGACAGTTGCTCTATCTACTAGGCTACTCCTCCAACTGCTGAAACAAAATCTCTCTCCATTGGGTTAACTCTTCATAAGAACATTATTTAACTAATTACTCTCGTCATCATGAAACATAAAAAAATGACGACAGAAAAAGATCACATGGCCTATCTAGTCTGTCCTTCCATATCAAAAACTACAACAGTCCCTTTTTTTCCTTTATAGAAACATAGAAAAATGACGACAGAAAAAGACCACATGGCCTATCTAGTCTGTCCTTCCATATCAACAACTACAACAGTCCCCTTTGGAGCCATCATCAATGGTGGCTCTAAAGGTGATTCACTCTACTTCTTCAGGGGCATTCACAGTTGATGACTTCTGTTCCTGGCTGCTGGCTAGTGTTTGATTCTCCTTTGCCCCTCATTCCCTCTCTGCCATTGGGATCACACAGACAATCTTTCCTCTGGGGCTCCACTGCCCTTCTTTTCTTTGGCAAGTTCTTTATGCCCAAGCTTTTTCCACAGTCTTTACTTTTTTATTCATGTCACTCATGCCGAACTCCGGTCCAAATGGAAATGCACATTTGAATCTAATATTCCCCTTCTTGAATACATCAGTCACTTCTCTCATTTATCTCCTCTTCTGCAAAGGAATTGCAAATAGATTAACAATCTCCACTTTAACTCCTCTCCATTGGATTGCACTGAGCTTCCTAGCTCTCCTTTTTATCTAGAAAGTAATGCAGGCAAGCTATTATGTCCCTGCACATGTCTTTGCGCTTTGGACCCAGACTTTGGTGTTCCTGATCTCCTGCAGCTCATATTCTGCTTCCTATTCCTCTCATTCTGACATTACATCAGCACCATCAAGTCTCCAACTCCTTCTTTTCAGAGGGTTCATCTATCACTGCAGGGAATTGGATTTAGCTCATGTCTTTCTCAGAATTCAAGGTGAGTTACATTCAGGTGCAGTTGATATGTTTCCTGTCCTCAGAGGGCTTACAATCCAAGTTTGTACCTGAGGTAATGGAGGGTTAATTGACTTGTCTATACTCACAGGATTTCAACCTGAGGTCTGTGGTTCTTACCCCACTGCTGTAATCATTCAGCTACTCCTCTATTCCGCTGTACAAACACAGTCAGCCTGCTCCTGCAGTCTTTTATGTCTCTCTTTGTTGCTCGCCTCTGCATTCCACTTCTTCCAGCCCTGACCTCAGCTCAGCCACTGCCCCCTTAATATCCGCTTTCACGGAAGCTATATCTTATTTCAGTTCTGCCAGCAAGCCCTGCCTGTCTCCGTTAGTATTAACTTCATCCATCGCATACTGTTTTCTGGCCAAATCATGCTCACAGTCCGAGCCTAAAGTATCCTCTTACAGCCCTATGGCTCCCCACTTGCTTTTCTTTTGCTCATATTGTCTTTTAGCACATACACTGATCTAAATCCTTCTCATTTTTTATGCATAAACATTTTAAACCCTTGCTGTCTGGCTATATTCTTGGAAAGGCTTAACACCAGATTTTATTTGCTTCTTTATGGCAGTGATTCTCAACCCAGTCCTTGGGGCACACCTAGGCCAGTCAGGGTTTCAGGATTCCCACAATGAATATGCATGAGATAGATTGCATAGAACGAAAGTAGTACATGCAAATTTATCTTATACATATTCATTGTGGGAATCCTGAAAACCCGACTGATCTAGATGTGCCCCGAGGACTGGGTTGAGAACCACTGATCTATGGGATCAAAATAGCACTTTGTCAGAGCACACACTCTGTGTTGTCATCTGCCTCAGCTGATATCACTTGTTCCCTATGGTTTCATTTTTGAAGACAAGCTATCCAGTTTTGCTTTTGCCCTATAGCATGCAAGAACACGCAGCCCTGCTTTTCTTAAGGAATATATGTAATCAGGATAAAACCAGGACTGAATCAGCATATCCAAAAAACCCATCTCAAACCTCTAGCAGCCGGGTTTCCTAAACCTCTCCTATCATCTCAACAGAAATTTACATATACAGAGTCTCCAGCATGTGCCTATGTAGCTCATGAATATTCATGGTAGATATCCTGAAAACTCCACCTGCTGTAGATTCCCCAGAAGAGGTTTGGGAAACCCTGGTACAGAGAAAGGGAGGAGAGGGGTTATAGAAGGGCTGCATGTCAGAGCCTGGAAGGCAGAGGGCAGTGGAGAGAGTCACAGAAGATTTAAAGGAAATGAATACCAAAATGTCAATTAAAAAAAGGCCTCAAATTCCTTTTAGAAGACATCCAGCCACAGGTTTTAGAAACTTCAGGGCTTATTATTTGAATAACTAAGGAGTTCAAATCTGATACCAAGAGCCTCTTGACTTCTGCTGTACCGATTAGCTTCTGTGTTAGTGGAGGGGTGAAATGAGAGGCCAGCATGGAGCTTTTTACCTCTTCCCAGAGCTCATGGTCTAGCTGGGGACAGGACAGATACACCAGATTCTTAATAATGAATGAACAAAGAAGAGGAAAGCATGACCTAGTGGTTAGAAAAATAGGTCCCAAACTGGGGAAACCAGGGTTTAAATCACACATCCTTCACTGACCGACCTTGGATAAGTCACATTATCTCAGGTATCTACTTCATTCTTTTCATGAAGGGACTTAAACCACTGGGATAAAAATTGTTGCAAACCACCTTAAGCTAGAAATACAAAATATTGTTAGAGAAGAGGCCACCACATTGCTTTCCCAATACTTCTGTGACCGCTATGGAGCTTGCAAGGCAGGATCAGCTGCTACTTTTGCTTTGGGAGTGTCACAAGTCCAGGACGGTCTTATGACCCATCTACCATGTTCCCATAGCACACTTAAAGACACAACTTAAAAAAAATACATCTTCCAAACTCCCCAGTCCTTCTATGAGTCCTTAGCAATCTCTCATTCTCTCTGCATCTCAGGTAGAAGCCATGGAAGAAAACAGCCCACAAGTCAACCAGAATACTCTGGTTTTAGCTACTGGGCATCCCATTCACACCCTTGTGTGTTTACACTGCAACTGCTTGGAGCCTTGAGCACCCACTTCAGCATATCCAATGCAGCCCCCAAGGTCGTTTTAAAATCAAACAAGCATTGTTACATTTCACCTATCAGAACTTTACCTACTCTGCAGCTCTTTCACATTCAGTGTAAACTTGCTTACCTCGGTTTATCACTACTTCCCAGAGACTGTTCCTACTTTTCTCTGCTCTCTCATGCTCACTGCAGCCCCTCTGCTCCCTATTCCTCACTTCCCCACCCTCTCATATTAAAGGAAAGAGACCTTAGGGTGATTATACCCAGTGATTTCAAGGGAGGGAAATAATGCAACAAGGTGGCCTGAGCCAGAGGGAAGGTAGAGTGTAGAAGGAGAGTTATAATTCGGTAGACAGAAAAGGTGATGCCATTGTACGGGTCATTAGCAAGATCTCACCAGGAGTATTATGTCCAATTCTGGAGGCCTTCCCTCTGTTTACAAGACTAACACAAAACCCAACCCCCAGGTATCTTATTACCAAGTTTTCTAATAATCCAGAACTAGTGAAGACATTGTCCAAAACATCCAGCATCCTCGTGCTCACTGAAGTTTGGGTCCTCCATATGTGGTAGTCATTTTGCCTTCCTGGAAGTCCACTGAAATAAATAGAAATTACACTTATCTGGTAATTGTCATTCCTTGAGTGACGACAGATTAGTCCTCCACCTCTGGGTTGTGCACCTCCTCCTGCAGCTTGGAGACTGGGCATGTCAAAGTCGTGACATCACTGGATATAGCCTGCTGGTATCTCCCATCAGCCTCCAGTGTACTATTGACAAAGCAAACTCAAAGGAACAACAAATAAGTAACTATACCATAGCTTTAAATAACTCTCCATTCCTCAACTTGAGGAACCTTTTTAACCTTATCAGTCTTATATATTTTTTTTAACTTTACATTCACATTCCCCCTATGCAAACACGTTTTCTATACCATCCCCTCGTTTAAATAAGAGAGAAGGAAGAAACAACAGAGAGGGTTACTCACTGCGATCTAGAATCTGAAAGGATATGTCTACTCCTTGAGATTGATGCTCCACTCCGCCTGAAAATAAACTCTGAAGAAATCACACCCTTGGGCGGGAATGAGGACTAATCTGTCGTCACTCAAGGAATGACAATTACCAGGTAAGTGTAATTTCTATTTCCTTATCGTTCCTCCAGTTTAGTCCTCCACCTCTGGGATGTAACAGAGCAGTAATCATTGGGAGGGACCTATCCAGCCAACAAACCACACCGTCGACCCGGAACAGGCATCCTTTACTGCCAGAACATTTAGGCAGCAGTGGTTACTGAGGGAATGAAGAGACGACCTGGAAGCTGCTCTGCCAATCCCCCCTGGTGGAATGACACAGTGATCCACCCATGAAGATGCTTGCACCCTGGTAGCAAGAATCAGAAAGCCCCCCGGAATCGTACAACCTCGCCACCAGAATGCTGAGGCAACCAACGCCTTAACCCAGTGCGAAATGGTCGCCTTCGCTGCTGCTTCCCCTTCGCGGGGACCTCCAACCAACACACAAAAACAAAGAAACGAATGCCGCACCCTGCATTTTATGTTTCCTATCGGCGTAAGCTACGAATAAAAACCTCCCCTTCCAGAAAAACCGAGAACTGGAAGAGAAACCAATAGGCTCAGGAGAAAAATCAGATACCACCTTTTGGAAGGACGACGGGACTGGTCGCAAACACCACCCTCTATCCAGAAAGGGTGAAAACGGCTCATTACATGACAACGCCTGAAACTCCGAAACTCATCGTGCCAAACAAAGAGCTATCAAAGCCACTGTCTATTACAGCAAATCCTTTACCGACGCCTGGAGTAAAGAATCAAAGGGCTCTTTAGTTAACGCCTCTAAGGCCCAATCGGTATCCCACAGCGGCACCCAAACTCTCCTTGAGGAGCGCAGTCGAGTCCCAACTTAAGGAAACGCCACACATCGATACGAACACCTAGCACTATTCCCTCCACAGGACCTCTACAGCTGGAAACAGTCACCAGCTGGACTCTCTAAGGAACTGGCCGCTAGTTCCTTCAGACACTGTCCTGCAGAGAACTCAGACCAAGGATACAGACACCTTTGTCGCCCGGACTTGCCGCCGTGAACAGCAGCCTTCAAAAAGGCGCTAACCACGGACCTATGTACCAGACGCAGCCTGCCTCCTTGCTCTTAACAAGGTGGCGAAGACTGCCGCAGAATAACCCTTCTTCTTCAGCCCCGCCCATTCAAAGGCCAAACCGTAGGCGGGCACCGATCCACCTGAGACATTCACCACGGACCTAGCCGCAGCAGAATGTCCGCTACCGGCAACTTCTAGGAAATGCCCGTCGAGTAGGCGAATGAGATCAGCCTAGTACGGCTGTCTTGTCCATCCGGGCGCTACCAAGAGTATCTTTTCCCGAAAGCCTCGATACGCTAACTACTTGCCCTAGGAGAGCCCACGGGGAAAGGACAAGACAAAGACTTTTAACTGGGAGCTTACTGAGCCTCAACTTGGACGAACCATCAGCCGCCCCATTCCTCCATCAGAGAGACCTCTGGGTGAACCCTAAGGAAGCCAATAATATTAGCTAGCGCTCGAATTAAACCATAATGCACATTTGCCACATAAAGCAAATCAGGCTCTAGTTGATTCAACTCCCTGATCCTTTCCTGTTCCAGGCAAGTAGCCTGCCGTAAACACTGCGACCACCTGAAGCATGCTCTCGCCCCCCCCCCCAGGCTCCACAAATGGGAGCTTGTAAGGACAGAGCATTGCCCCCAACAATCGCTTCAGTGAACCATCTACTTTCCTATCTTGCGCTAAAGAAGATTGCTAGGGCTCTCTTCCATTCAGTGAGTCCACACCCCCTGGTAGTGCAAGGTGTGCACCCACCCACGTAGTACCCAGGCCTGCCCCTGCTTAGCCTCAAAATGTCAATCAAGAACAGGCGAATTCAGGACAGCTGAATACTTTTTTTTTTTCACAAAGACATCTCTTAAGCAAAAATTCCTTCAGCATATGTTAGGAGAAGCTCTTTCCGTGCCAACAATATGAAGTAGAAAGAACTCCCAATCACAGGCATACTAATCCACGGCCTTCCTGCTAGAGTAACGCCCCATTCCATCTGACTGCACAAAGATGGACTTTATATTTTAAGTTCAACTAGCACTTGGTGTTAGGAAATACAGCTTTCTTATTCCGCAGTGGCAACTGAGTCAGCAATGAAGAAGTTGAGAAACTGCAGACAAGTTCCCATTATACCACCTGGTACAGATTCCACTTTTAGACCACTGAAGCAAAAAAGTATGCGAGAGTGCATTGTGTCCTGCCAGTAGCTGATCGAATTTAAATGATTCAGTGTATGCAGAGCATTTTCCAGAGAACGCAAGGTCCCTCATCCAGGCTGCCTCCACATTCACAGTCTAAACCGGCAGCCATCTTGGCTGATGCCGATCAGCGCGGAAGCCATCTTGTAAGCCCAGCATATGATGTATGCCTACTAGAATCTGAGCTGCTGCTATTGCTGCTAGAGAACTAGCCTGGCTGCGTGCTTCTGGCCCCCATTAACCCTTTCCAGACCGAGCCCAAAACTCTCGGGATCCAAAATTCTGACTAAATCTTCCTATCAAATGGTATATAATACATGACCATAGCAGAAGGAAAATCACTATTAGAACATATTGAATAAGACGGGTACAATTTTCCTGAAATATGCAAAAATTAACCCGGCTGCAGAATGTGGATTAAAAATTTAAAGTAGGCCTTCAAAGGGTTAAGGCATTCGCTGAACACTAGCAGATACTCTCCGTACTGGAGAACCGCTGATAAATGGAATGGGAGCATAGATAGCTTCAAAGGCCAGAGTTCTATTTTGCAACCTCTCTCCGCTGAGCTGCCTTGTCCATATGTAAAATTAAACCACATATAGTCAAAATTAAGACATTACAAATCTACCGTAAAATCTTATAATTTGGGCAAAGCCAAACTAAACGGGAATATTTTCCATTAAGAAACCACACAACTATAAAACCCCTCTCATGACATAATGCTTATGGCAGAGCATTCCACATCTGTGGACTGGCCATGGCGCTCACCCAAGCACCTGTTACAACTGTCCAAGAGAGTTATCACCATAATTCCTTTTGACTTGAATATGTTTACAGCATATCATAGGGAGAGGAGTGGCCTAGTGGTTAGGACAAGGTACTTCGGGCCAGAGGGTCGGGGGTTCAAGTCCCACCTGGGGACAGCAATCTCAGGCCGGAGGGACTGGGATTTCTAGTCCTATAGGCACTCCTTGTGGTCTTGGGCAAGCCACTTAACCCTCCATTGCCCATGTTCCCTGTAAGTATTAGTATATGTGTGTCATATCCCCTCGTGTTAAATGTATCTCCCAATTGACCGCTTTGACCCGGTGAAAAGCGGGATATAAATACAGCTAAAAAAAAAATAAAAATCATAGCGCTATATCACACCAGCTAAGCCAAAATATTACCCTGCCATATAAACCGACTAACGCTTTATAGGATCTTCTATGGATAGCGGAAGGAGATTCTTGTAAATCAACATAGCGATGCCCTTTTTTTTTTTTAAGTATAGGACTCCAAAAACCAAGTTTCCACCAACCCCAATGAAATCAAAGCAGATCAGCTAAAATTACCCGAACTGCTCCTATAGCTTTGCAAGAAGCTACCAGCTCCCGCTGCACCCAGCTTTCTTTCCCCCCTTATCCTGAGGGATTCAGCGTTGCAGGACGCGTTGCCAACCTCCTGCCAGCCTGCTGCGTCTGCCTGGGAGCTGAAGAGCGAAATAGAGAGTAGAACCCCTGGAAGCAAACAGTGTCCCGACCTTGGGGTTCAGGACGCAAAAGGCCACCGAATAAATCAACAGTGTTAGCTAATAAATGAACAAGGCTATCTCTCACTAAGAGTTTCTTTTTTCTTTTTGAAATCTCACTGAGGTCTGTGGGACCCAGGCCTTCGAACACAGCCCCTTAATGCTGTGCATTAACCATAACCAGAGAAATGAAATGAAATCATGCTCTAGAAATAGATGAGAATTTCCTGGGAAGGGCATGCTAAGTGGAGCTATGAAACACACAGGCACCCCCCCGGCCTTCCTGCAGTCAGAGAAATAGCAGTGGGATACACCGACAACCTTGCTAATGGAGGACTTAGAGGTTGCTGCTTGTGTGAACCTGATGAGTAATACGATTTTGTATTTTACCACCCCCCCCTAGGGATGAGGGCACTTAATACTATATGTGATTCATGAGCAGCGCTGCCATCTGGTGGTCTTTAGGGCACCAGAGCCCGACAAACGATACAGAAGTTAAGAGCTTTAAATCTTGGTCATATAATCTTGATTTGCAGAACATTAGTTACTTGTTTAGTCACTAACCCCTGAGAGCCCATGAGGTGGCCCTGTGGTTATTTCTTCCCTGACTTGCAGAGAATGATCAATCTGATATGGCTACATACACACGGTCACAGAAAGGCACTATTGAGTGTACCAGCTGCCCTCTGGTGGCCATAGACCGTAGTAGCACAGGCACTTCTTGGTTGACAGTTAACTGTTATATACTTTTTTATATCCTAAGGTTTCCTAAACCTATCCCTGTGAAACCACAGGCATTTGGGCAACTTTCACTATAGAATACACAAAGGCACACTTCCAGCCTGTCCCTCCTTCCAACTACAAGTTAGGGCTCTGCTCTTGAACCTAAAAGCTGGCAATTTGCCTAATATCCTGGGACTTAACAGATGCTCCTCAGAGACATGATTATTTATTTATTTATTTACATTTCTTATATACCGCACTATTTGACATCAGCGCGGTTTACATCGAACAAAACATTTCAGTACACAAAAAATGTCTGAGTTACATTAAACAGGGTTAACAACTTGGATAACAGGGTAATTTTAAAACTCAGGTAAATAAACTTTGATTGTAATGTAAACTTAGGAGGGAAAGAACATGTGGTATCAGAGATCAATGCCAAAACTGCTGTCCTATAAAACTAAGAATAAATTTAAAAATAAAGAGGGCTGACAACAGCCCCCTTAAGGCTGAGGAACCCCCAAGCCTCAAAAAACCTACAAACAAAAGAAAGAAACACTAGGCCCAAAAATCTAACTATTCTGCCTGTCGTCTTCCTCACACAGGCAGCTCCCTGCAACTCTCGCCATGCGGTCCAAATACCTAGAGAGAAAATGGCCGCCCCTTTGCCAATGAATTTTGGCACCAAGAACAACAGCCGCTGCAAAAAGGAGGCCTCAGCAGACTGACAGAGCCTGAGGCCTTACCTGCAGGGCCAAAAGCCACGCAACCTGCCGCCTTGAATTCATCCGATCCTCAAGCCGCGCTGATGCACCTGTCAGCCGCGGCGAGGACCGCTCAGCCGGTTCCACAGAGTAAAATTAAAATCCCGCAGCAACGGAGAGGCTCCGTCTCACACAGCTTCAGTGTAGCTGTACGGGTCCCGGAGCTCTCTCCAGTACTGTCCAGGGAGAGAGATCCACACCGGCAAATGCCTACAAGCAAGTGAAAATAACTGACAAGGAGGGAAGGTGAGAGCTGTTACTAATTTAAAGAGCCAGGCTCAAATTTAAAATTACTGTAAATATAAGGAAATGTGTTCCTAATAACTAAAGGGAACTAATCCCTGATCGCCAATTTACCAAAGGTAACTGAATTAAAAGTAAAATTAAAAGTAAAAATCAAAGAAAATCAGAACAGAATTTGTCACACTAAATGCCCTTATCTGTTCCCCCCAAGTGAGCCCAGAAGCTAGGCTCACTACGTCCTCCTGCTGCATGGAGACTGGACACACTGGAGGCTAATGGGAGATACCAGCAGGCTATATCCAGAGATGTCACGACTTTGACATGCCCAGTCTCCAAGCTGCAGGAGGAGGTGCACAACCCAGAGGTGGAGGACTAAACTGGAGGAACAATAAGGAACACCACTGTTTTTAGGATCATCGCAGAAATGCTGAGAGGTAGAATGTTTTTCAGACTATGTTATCACTACTATTGTTTAAGCCGTGCAACTCAATAATTATGTGCCAGCTGTAAACCTGGATTAGTAAATGCCTGGCGGTCTTTGCCTGGTCATTTCAGGCTTCTAGTAAAATGAGTTCTGTGAGGCTTCATTCACACTTACCTGAGAGAGTTCTTCATTTTCAACCATCTCTCCCTGAAGTCCTCTCCCACATCAATAGTTTTCAACAGGGGGCCACATATTGTATCTCTCTCCAGCACGCGATACACATGCATTCTGAGTCTAGTCAGGGGGTGTCGCCATTGCATAATAGCTGGGACTTCCTTTCCCTCTCTCCTGGGGCCTTTATAGACTAATAAGAAGCTGCCCAGCACTGAACCCAGGTCTCCACATGGCAGTGCCCGACCCTGCTGCTGAGCCATTGGCTTCTACATTTTTCTTTCCTGAAAGAAACCTGCAATGATATATTAACTAAAAATATCAGAAAAGTGCCAGCTGCTGTATTTTGTTGGTCTTGTGCTCTGCAGAAGAAATAAACAGCTGCTGGACAACCCTAAAATTAGGAAAAACCCCTGGGATCATGCAGCACTGCCCTTTCTTCCCCTTCCCCCATGTGAAGGGGGATTTGAGACACCACAAAACCAGGAACTATATTTCCAGCACTAAAAAGATTTTCCCTTTCTTGTCACATTAATTTGTGGCTCATTACGAGTGACAGGCATGAGGTAGTGTACTGATATGTATTTGCATATTCATGAGTAACTTATCATTATTAAACAAATACATTTTTTGACACGCAGGAAGAACACAAAGCAAGTGTCTACGTCCTAACTCACTAGCCACCTACTTCCTGTTATGCAGCAGTAATGGACACAGCTGATTAATGGCTCCATTCACTAAGGCTTTGGGCCAGAAGCACAACAGGGAACAGACTGTGGGCTGAACAGAGTGCTTAATTAACAAATGTGTAGGCTGTAGATTAAGAGCTACATTTTCTAAAGGATCTAGTTTACTTGGCTTCCACATCCCCCCCCTCCCCTTTTTTTTGTAGATAACGCTCCCTTCCACCACTTCCCACCTCCATCCCAAACAGCATGCTTGGCTGGCACAAGGAGCCTTCACCATCCCTAAAAGCGGTCTCCTAGGAGAGGATCTCTCGATGATACTCTTCCTGGCTGGCTGGCACCACCATGATTGTGGCTATCATCTTCCCTCCCTTCCCAGGGATCAAGTGCAATGTCTCTAAGATAGCACCACTGAACCCAGTCAGCCGAATCAGAGAGTCAAGCTGTATTCTGTCCTAATGCTGTGACTTGAGTCCAGAGGTTGGCCCATTTACGTCTTGGGCAGTTTTGTATTCACTACTTTTAAGTATGTTCGGCTACTGAATGGAGGTAATTTCATACAGACTTTTCAGCATGTAAAGCCCGATTTACATACAGAAAAGACCTTTTCTAAAATCGTTTGGCGGTATATGGGCATAAAAGGTACACGTGCTAAAAATTCACAAGTACTTTTATCCAGACTGCATAGGCATTCCTAAGGTAAATGCGGGGGCACATATAGAGAAGACACACATATTTCGACCATCTTTGGAGCAGGAGTAAATAAGTGCATTGGAATGTTTTACTACTGTGCGTGGATGCCTGTTTTAGTAAGGCAGATAGGCGCCCGTTTTGCCTTTTTAAAATAAGGATAAAATAGGCGCCTTCATGGACTTTCAACATTCTCCCTGCATGTCTGAATATTATTAGAATGAACTCTGTGTTTAATAGGATGCTGTGTTAACTCTAGAAGAGGTTCAGAGCAGATATATCCAGTTCACAGTCTTGCAAGTGGCGTTTGATACCAGCCTGATAGACAGCTGACAGAAGGAGGCAGAAGCTGTTGATATTCACTAAGAACATAAGATATGCCATACTGGGTCAGACCAAGGTCCATCGAGCCCAGTATCCTGTTTCCAACAGTGGCCAATCTAGGTCATATGTACCTAGCAGTTTCCCCAAAAGACACAGGTTCCACAATGCTTGTATTGGGTCAAGCATTGATATCCTGGGTCCCTTCTTAATAATGGTTATTGACCTTTCCTCCAGGAACTTGTCCAAACCTTTTTTAAACCCAGCTACACTAACAGCATTTACTACATCCTCCGGTAACAAATTCCAGAGTTTGATAACACGTTGAGTGAAAAAATATTTTCTTTTATTAGTCTTAAATAGTTTACCCTGTAGCTTCATTGCATGTCCCCTAGTCTTTCTATATTCTGATAACGTAAACAATCGATCTACGTTTACCCATTCCACTCCGTTCATTAATTTATAGATTTCTATCATATCTCCCCTCAGCCGTCTCTTTTCCACGTTAAAGAGCCCTAACCTTTTTAGCCTTTCTTCATAGGAGTATCCTTCCACTAGGCGTTGAGGAACCTACCTGACCTGCATATCTCACCCTTCATTTCTCACACAGCCCAAGAGACTGTAGTTGCTGTCTGTGCACTGCATCTCTCATACCCCTCAATGTCCAAATTATTGCAGCTGCTCTCTATGCACTGTGTTCCTCATCCCCAGCCCCCCACAGCCCAAGACTGCAGCTGGCACTGTCTGCACACTGCATCCCCTATTCTCTATAGCCCAAGAAACTGCAGCTGTCATCTGTGCAGTGCATGTTCCCTCCCCCCTCCCCAATGGCCAAAGAAACTGCAGCAGCTGTCATCTGTGCACTACACGTCCCCCTCCCCATGACTAAAGAAACTGCAGCTGCTGTCTGTGCACTGCATGTCCCCTCCCCCGCCCCGCCCCATGACCAAAGAAACTGCAGCTGCCGTCTGTCCACTGCATGTCCCCTACCCCCTCCCCAATGGCCAAAAAAAACGCAGCTGCCGTCTGTGCACTGCATGTCCCCTCCCCTCCCCTCCCCCTGACCAAAGAAACTGCAGCTGCCGTCTGTGCACTGCATGTCCCCTCCCCCTCCCCATGACCAAAGAAACTGCAGCTGCCGTCTGTGCACTGCATGTCCCCTCCCCCTCCCCATGACCAAAGAAACTGCAGCTGCCGTCTGTGTACTGCATGTCCCCTCCCCCTCCCCCTCCCCATGACCAAAGAAACTGCAGCTGCCGTCTGTGCACTGCATGTCCCCTCCCCCTCCCCATGACCAAAGAAACTGCAGCTGCCGTCTGTGCACTGCATGTCCCCTCCCCCTCCCCATGACCAAAGAAACTGCAGCTGCCGTCTGTGCACTGCATGTCCCCTCCCCCTCCCCATGACCAAAGAAACTGCAGCTGCCGTCTGTGCACTGCATGTCCCCTCCCCCTCCCCCTCCCATGACCAAACAAACTGCAGCTGCCGTCTGTGCACTGCATGTCCCCTTTCCCTCCCCATGACCAAAGAAACTGCAGCTGCCGTCTATGCACTGCATGTCCCCTACCCCTCCCCATGACCAAAGAAACTGCAGCTGCCGTCTGTGCACTGCATGTCCCCTCCCCCTCCCCATGACCAAAGAAACTGCAGCTGCCGTCTATGCACTGCATGTCCCCTCCCCCTCCCCATGACCAAAGAAACTGCAGCTGCCGTCTGTGCACTGCATGTCCCCTCCCCCTCCCCATGACCAAAGAAACTGCAGCTGCCGTCTGTGCACTGCATGTCCCCTCCCCCGCCCCCTCCCCATGCCCAAAGAAACTGCAGCTGCTGTCTGTGCACTACATCCCTCATAGCCCTCAATGTCCAAATACTTGCAGCTGCTCTCTGTAGACTGTGTTCCTCCTCCCCCTCCCCCCACAGCCCAAGAGACTGCAGCTGGCACTGTCTGCGCCCTGCATCCCCTATCCTCCATAATCCAAGAAACTGCAGATGGCATCTGTGCGCTGCATGTCCCATCCCCCCTACCCCATGTCCAAAGATCCTTCAGCTGCTGTGTGTGCACTGCATGTCCCCTCCCCCTCCCCCTCCCCATGACCAAAGAAACTGCAGCTGCCGTATGTGCTGTGCATGTCCCCTCTCCCTCCCCATGACCAAAGAAACTGCAGCTGCTGTCTGTGCACTACATCCCTCATAGCCCTCAATGTCCAAATACTTGCAGCTGCTCTCTGTAGACTGTGTTCCTCATCCCCCTCCCCCCACAGCCCAAGAGACTGCAGCTGGCACTGTCTGCGCCCTGCATCCCCTATCCTCCATAATCCAAGAAACTGCAGATGGCATCTGTGCGCTGCATATCCCATCCCCCCTCCCCAATGGCCAAAGAAACTGCAGCTGCTGTCTGTGCACTACATCCCTCATTTCCATAGCTGTAAGAGACGAAAGCAAAGCTCAGAATCCTGTTCATGAGGCATAAAAATAGCAAAGGTCTCCAAACGAGGCTTCCAGCGTACTCACCTGAGCAGCATGAAAGATGATTCTCTGCTCTCTGCCACAAGACAGCAGCTGGCAATAGACCTGAGAGAGCGAATCAGTAATACCGAGAAACATCTGTCCAGGCTTGGAAGTTCATCTATAACAGCTTGGGATCATTTTTCTGGTTGTCCAATAAAAATGGATCACAGTTCACAGCTCACGGGGAATCCTGTATTCATGAGAACCTATGCAGCTCCTGAAATGCTGTAATACAGAGAAACAGATGTATTACAAACATGAACTGGAAATGAATTCTCATCACATACGAAAAACCGGAAACATATTTGAAGACTGTAAAGTTCTGGAAGATACTAACACAATACAATAAATGGTCTCTTTTGCTAGAGGAATATAGTCAATATACAAAAAAACCTCTGCACCACACCTTGAAAGTATAAAACGTAACTTTTCTAAGACTTGATAGAATTTCATTAATCAAATAATATCTTCATTTTTAATTACCAAACACTTTTGAATTAGTAGCAGAAGGTCTCAGTATATATGGGCAGCCGTTAGACTATCACTTTATCATCTAATAGACTCACAACCCTATTAACATCAACGACCTTTTTTTTGAGTAACTACTACCAAAAGCATATGTAAAAAATTGATTTGGAAAATGGTTCAAAAACTGTTGTTAGATGTTAAGATACTAAACCATAATAAAGAAAATATGAAAAACTAGAAAGATCTTCAAAGAAAATCTGAAGAGAAATAGCGCTAATCAGTGGTTGGACATCATTGATGCATGGGAGTAAAAGGATAGGGAACTGCATGGGAAATGTTGTTTCATGTCGTTTTTAGCCCAAGCAACAAGAAAAACAATAAAGTTGGTGATTTTTTCCTGTCACAACAGTACACACTATTGCTCAACAGGGCACTATTGCATAATAGTGTGCATTATTAGGCAATAGGGCGCACTATGGACCAATAGGTTGCACTATTGATGGCATTTCTTCTAAAGCAAAAAAAAAGAAAATTTTTAAAAAGCACAAATAAAATGAAAAATCTCCTAAATGACATGGGAAACTAAATAAAACAAAAGCTTTTGGCCTGCATATTCCTATAAAAGGATCTCCCCTTCTTAAATATAAGAACATAAAAAATAAGAAATGCTATAGTGGGTCAGACCAAGGTCTATCAAGTCCAGTATCCTTTTTCCAAGAATGGCCAGTCCAGGCCACAAGTACCTAGCAGTTTCCCCAAAAGACACAGGTTCCACAATGCTTGTCCCAGGGTAAGCAGTGGATTTCACGGGTCCTCTTTAATAATTCTTTATGGACCTTTCCTCCAGGAACTTATCCAAACTTTTTTTAAACCTAGTTACACTAACAGTTTTTACTAAATCCTCTGGTAACGAATTCCAGAATTTCATTACACGTTGACTGAAAAAATATTTTCTCTTATTAGTCTTAAATGGGTTACATTGTAGCTTCATTGCGTGTCCTCTAATCTTCCTACTTTTTGATGGTATATATAAACAACTGATCTACTTTTACCCGTTCCACTCCATTCATTAATTTATAGACCTCAATCATATCTCCCCTCAGCCATCTCTTCTTAGGGAAAGATCGTGCATGAATGGCTAGGTGAGTGCGTTCTAGTATTCTCAGAGCGATGGCAAATGAATATTCAGAACTGAACAGAGATTGCTTCATATGCTGACAGGAAAGGAGAAATTAAAAACCACCACCTGATGCTGAAACCTACAGCATGTTATGGTGGTGGTGTGCACTGTTTTTTTTCCATCAGTGTACCTTTATTAGGAGTGGAGGAGTAGCCTAGTGGTTAGACCACTGGCTTAGTAACCAAGCAACCAGGGTTCAATTCCCACTAGCACTCCTTGTGGCCTTGGGCAAGTCACTTAACCCTCCATTGCCTTGAAAGAAAGGCCTGGCAATCTACTTCCGGTGACACTGCCAAGAAAAACCAGGAGCTTCTGGGTCACCAGGAGTCAGGACTGACTCCAAGGCACACATTGCATTTGTACCTTTATTGCTGTACTAATTTGCATGCCATTAGTTTACTGCAGCAGGAGTAAACTTGTTTTTGAGCAACCAGCAGGATGGGAGGGTGAGCTCCTCTCTAGCAATTCCAACTGGTATTCTTTTCCTTACCAGCAGTGTGATGGCAGCCTTTCCAGTCTTTGAATAAAGGGAAACAGAGCAAAACTGAACAGGGATTGTCTCATTCATTTTCAGGAAAAGGAAGAAGACCTCCCTCTGGAGATATCTTATCCAGGGCATCCTGTCTTGGGTACCTATTCCCAAGGCATCTCTAGTCTGGGCACCTGAGTCAGGGCATAGGGAAGCCCTAGAACAGAAAGTCTCCAATGGTGAGGCACCTCTCATGGACCAATATTACTTATCTGGTCCCAGGGAGACATTCAGCAGAGCTCCTTCTGCAGCTGTTTTGAAAATTGACAGATCCTGTCTGTCAAATAAAGGAAGTACATCCTGACATACCACTAGGGGGTCAGGCGATGCCATTTTCAAGATGGCTATAAAAATTATACCTGTCTGGTCCCCCACATATATAACCTCAAACTCAGAGAGACACACAAACATAAAATTTTTTTGTTGGAACAAGCACCTTGAAGGGGAAACCTCTTCTCGTGGTGCAACGTTCCTTTTTATTCTTTTAATTGGGGACGCAACCCCATACAAAGGATTCAAAGGGGACACGACCCCTCGATACCAAATCGTTACCACTTTAGTTTTCAGACCCTCTCCCTAACAATCCACACAATAGGTCAATATTCAAAGGTCACTTATCTGGATGTAAAAACAGCATCATACTGCAAGCCTCCATTGAAATTTTTCCAACTGGATGAACCCAGCCAGCAGCCAAACGGCCCGTTCCTCGACGATCAAAAATGGAGGTAGCAATTCTTCAAGAGTTCTTCTTCACAAATACTCCCTCTCTCAGAGAGTATACACAGATGCCAAGCACAAAAAAACATCCACGAAGACCTTGAACATAATCCTTTCAATGGCAACCCCACGAGGCTCCCACCTCGCTTTAGTAACCAACATTGAAGATGTTTCAAGCCACTGGTCTTCCTGGCTCTTTTTCAAACTATGTTGCCCAAATATCCTCCCGGGAACCAACGTCCTTTAGTTGTGGTCGGTAAGATCACCTGACCAAGTGATAACCAATGGCTCATCAGCGCATTCGAACTACTCCCACTTAATCATAGAAGAGTCCACCAATCCAGCGTAGCATTCAAACCCGATGGTATTACTGAATCCAGTCTGTATATCCAGAACTGTTCCCGATAAGTCAAACGGGAACCCCTATCGCCCCCTCTCTCATTAGGTGGAATGTGATCAATTACTCTCCACCGTAAATCAGAGAAGCTATGATTTTTTTCTTGACAATGTGGGACCACAGGAGCTGTCAAAACCGCTCCATTAATCCGCGAGCGGTATTCTTGAAGCCTTTTCTTTATAGGTCGAGTTGTTTTTCCAACATACACCAGTTGGCAAGGACAAAGTAGAATATATACAACAAAAGAAGTTAAACATGTCATAGAAGATTTACTAACCAAGGCTTGATTTGTCACCGGATGTATCCATACACTGCCTTCCAGAGTGGTCTCACAAAAATCACAGGTAGAACATTTAAAATGACCAAGTCTCTTCCCCTCGGGATCGATTACCCATGTGTACCACCCAATCAGCAATGTTTTTTCCCCTCTGAAACGCTATTGTTAATGGTTTAGCAAGACTAGAGTGAAGTGACAAAATCGGCCAGTGTGTCTTTATAATCTGCATCACCTTTGTAGCCAGAGGCATATAGGGTAACACCCCCACATACTGAGGGTCAATGTTTCTAGCCTCATCAGACCCAGATGTATCCCACCATTCCTCATGATTAAAACGGGCTCTTCTATATGCCCAATTTATAATGTCTTGAGGATAGCCCCGTTCCAGGAGACGTTTCTTCAAAAATACCGACTGATCTTTAAAATCTTGGACCGTAGAACACAAATGGCGTAATCGAATAAACTGACCAACTGGTAAGGGGGTCCCATTTGACACCCATGCTGCGCTTTCAAGCAAGTTCATATTACCTCTACAAACTAACGCGATAATTATACAGCTAGTGCTCATCACAGACTGTACTCAGGGGCGGCTCAACGCAGTCTGCTGCCTGAGGCGAAGAATGAGATGGCGCCCCCCCACCACCACCTTAGAGGGGGCGGGGCTTTTCAAAAATCCAATCAGAGACTGAACCAAATCAAAAAGCTGATTAGATTATATGGAGGAAATGCAAGATGTTTGCACACAGGGCCATATAGAACTGCAATCGCACCTTGTGCGACTTGCAACTCTGATGCACGCCCCCCTCTCCCCCCATATCTCTATGCAGCGCTGCCTGCTCTTTCCCTGCTGCTGCCACCCTCTGTTTTTTTTCACGGTGGCGCCGGCAGCAGGGAAAGAGCAGGCAGCGCTGGACGGAGGTATGGGGAGGAGGAGGGGAGGATGTACCCAATCTGAAAGGCGCCGGCACTCTAAGTAGATCTGTCCCTCCCTGCTCTGACATCGTGTCAGAGGAGGGAGGGACCAGACCTGCTTAAAGTGCTGCGAAAAGGCTTTGGGCACATTTTAACTGCCTGCTATTGTCCTGCCAGCAGAAGCAGGGCAACAGCAGAGAGCCAAAATGCGCCCCCCAAGCCTTTGCGCCCTGTGCGGCTGCACTGCTTGCACAGGGCTAGGTACGGTCCTCTTTGCACACCAAGGAACTAAAAGACAGCAAGAATCAATAGCACAGTTTATAAAACTAAATTATAAACCATTGTTATTTTGCTATAAACTGCGTTATGGTTCTCCCTTTTTCTTTTTCAACATATATTTTGCATCCACAGCAGGTGCAGAGCAGAACCAGGAACCACAGAACTCAATATTTAAAAAAAAAAATCTGATTCTGATCATCTCTCTAACAACAACAACCACTATTCTCCAGTACCAGGCATATTGTGAACTAATAAAAAACCTTACAACAAAAAGCAAACCTACCATACCATACAATATCAGCACAAACTTCCAAAAGTCACATAAGGAGCCCATCCAAAAAAAGTGTCACTGCAAATACTACAGTGGGCCCTGGAACATCCATACACCTATTTGAAAAGCTGAACAAGTCAAATTACTACAGTATAGTATAGATCTTTATATACAAACTGCATGTTAACAGAACACCTGACCTCAGTCACACATGCACAACATCGACCCTCACCAAGTACAGAATAAGTAACCACAATCTAAAGTAAAAATAAAAATATGTAGACAAAATTTAAACTGAAACCCCAAGAAGCCAGAGTCCACATGCAGTGCAACATCAGATAAATAAGAGATGCAGTTCCCCAATACTGTGTAAAATATAAAAATAGCACAAAGTCCAATCACCAAAATTAAATAAAATAATTTTTTCTACTTTTGTTGTTTGACCATTTTATTCTCTGATCATGCTGGTCCCGAACTGAGGCTTCTGCTTTCCTGTCTTCTCTTAGCTATCTTTCTGTGGTCCATGGTCCATCTGCCATTTCTTATCTCTTCTTTTGTTTTCTACACTTCCTTCCATCAGCCCATTTCCAGTTCCAGTAACCCTCCCCAGTATCAGTCCCCTTTCCAGTCCTGCCCTCCCAGTACCTTCCAATGTCAACCACCTTGCATTCCCATGACTGCCACTTGTGTTCATTCCCTTCCAGTCCCCCTCCTTTCCCACTGTCCAGCCCCTTCTAGTCCAAATACCATCCTAGGTATCAGCTCAGGTTCACTCTCAGTGCCACCCCCCAATCAGCTCCTTTCCAGCCACCCTGCCCTCTCTCCATCTCTCTTCCAGTGCCATTCACATGTCAGCTCCCTTCCAGCCTCCTCCCTATTACCCAGCTACCTACCACTCCCATCCCCAAGTGTCAACTCTCTTCCAGTCCCCCCTTCGGTACATTCCAGGTGTCAGCTCCTTTCCAGCCCCCTCCTTCCCCTGGTAGACCCTCTCCGTATCCGCTCCCTTCCATTCCTATTCTACCATCCCCCCGCATCAGCCCATTTGTAGCCCTAGCCCCTAGTTTTCTTCCAGGGCCAGCAGCACTCTCCTCCCCTCCCCTATTAGCCCATTTCCTGTCCCAGCCCATTTCTAGTCCTATCCCCTTTATTAGCCCACCCCAGTCCTAGCCCCCCAATCAGCCCATTACCAGTCGTAACCCTCCAATAAGTTCATTTTCAGTCCTAGCACCCCAATCAGCCCATTTCCTGTCCTAATCTCCCCCGATAGCTCATTACCAGTCCTAACCCCCCATCAGTCCATTTCCAGTCCTAGCCCTCCCCGATAACCCATTACCAGTCCTAACCCCCCCTCCTGATCAGTCCATTTCCAGTTCTAAACCCCCATCAATCGATTTCCAGTCCTAACCCCCCCATCAGCCCATTTTCAGTTCTAACCCCCCCATAGCCCATTACCAGTCCTAGCCCCCCTCCCGATCAGCCCATTTCCAGTACTAACCCCCCATCAGTCCATTACCAGTCCTAACCCCCCCATCTGCCCATTTCCAGTTCTAACCCCCCCAATAGCCCATTACCAGTCCTAGCCCGCCTCCTGATCAGACCATTTCCAGTTCTAAACCCCCCAGTCAGCCCAGTTCCTGTCCTACCCCCCATCAGCACAGTTCCAGTCCTAGACCCCTCCCCCCCAACCCAGGGAAATTGAAAAAAATTATAAACCTCTGGCCTAAGAAGCAACTGCTACTGCTGCTCCAGCGGCGGCAGCAGCAGAATGAGGAGCCCCGCGGCCGCCCACCCGCCCGCCCCCCCGCCCAGCCTGCTGGTTTCCCCAGCTCTGCTTTGCAGAGCCGCGACGAAGGGACAGTGTTTCCCTTTCGTGCGGTTCTGTTAAAGCTGAGCCCGAGGATAGGAATCACGTGATGTGGTGAGCCGGGGAAGCTGTGTCCTCCCTGAGCTCCGGACCCTCGGACCCCAAACCGGCTAAGCTTGCCCCCTAACGGGGCACAAACCGTGGAATCTACCCCACACCGTAGTGCGGCAGCTATACAGAACCCGAGTGGGTGACCCAGAGGAGGATGGCCGCGGCGGCGAAGCTTGGCAGGAGGGAGAAGGATCGCGCCATGGGGGCAACTAAAATGGCTGCCTCGCCTCCGAGCCCGGGGGCTGTACCACCAATCCCAACAGCCGCGGTATCGGCGGCCACTGTAACAGAGATCTCGGCGGTGGTAGCAGAGGCTCTCTCCCTGCAGTTCGAGACCCTTCACACTAAAATGGAGGCGGTACAGAGCTCGGTCGAGGCAGTTGGGCTCCGTATGCAACAGGCGGAGGCACGGCTATCACAGGCAGAGGAAGAGGTGGAAAAGCTTGCCTTGGAGCTGGAGCAAGTCCGGGGGACCCTAAAAGATCAAGCCACGAAACTGGAGGATCTGGAGAATCGCTCCAGACGCAGTAATCTGCGTTTTCTGGGGGTCCCGAGTTCCGTAGCGGACCGCGATCTGCGCACATACATTGAGGCCCTTTCAGCATCCCTGCTTGGGAACGACGAGCGGGGCTCCCCACTGGTAATAGAAAGGGTGCACAGAGTGGGCCCCAAGAAACCTGCTGATTCCAGGCCGAGAATTGTGCTGGCTAAATACCTTCAGTTTCAGCAGAAAGAGGCAATTCTGCGAGAGGCTCAGAGGCGCGGGACCATAGAGCGGGACACTGCTAAAATTCGGATTACCCAGGACTATTCTGCAGCGGTGAGCCAGCGTCGCCGAGCATATGCTCCGGTATGCCAAAAACTGATTGCAGCCAATATCAAATTTACGGTCCAGTATCCAGCGCGCCTCCACGTGCTTCACGAAGGCCGACCTCGGGCGTTTGACTCGGCAGCAGAAGCGGCGGTCTATGTGGACAAATTGACCGGCTTGGGTACCACATCGCTTACTGGACCAGAATGATTGGCCTGAGTTGCAGCTTGGGTCCTTTAATGAGCTGGACGGTATGAGCCCTTGGGGCGGCTATGAGGTTGGGACTGTG
Source organism: Ichthyophis bannanicus (assembly GCA_033557465.1). NCBI lineage: Eukaryota > Metazoa > Chordata > Amphibia > Gymnophiona > Ichthyophiidae > Ichthyophis > Ichthyophis bannanicus. The sequence goes on along the minus strand of CM066035.1, from coordinate 918,629,812 downwards.
AATGTGAATACTATCAGGAGGCCTAGTGGGCCTGCTCCATGCTGCGAGACTCCCGGGCTCCGGGAGGAGTCAAGAGTTGATAGAAGTGCTTTACTGTAACGATGGACATTAAGGCCACTTTATGAAACTGAATAATGCCGGGGGGTAAGACTCTGTGTAATGCTTGTTCGCTGTAAATTGGGGGGAGGTGGGTAGCGGGGGTACCTGTCCCTACCTCTGGCTTAACATATTGCTATGGCCCAGGGCTCTCTCCCGATGGGGAGCGATTCAGCAGCTGCTGTTGGTGCTGTTGCTCCTGGGTCAGCCTTGAGGGCCACCAGAGGGGGCCCGGGGGGGAATGATGTACCCTGTATATTTCATTTGGCTACTGGCCCCCAGGGAGCTTACAAATGAGCCAATGGGGCTTGGTGTGGCGGAGGGAGGGGGAGGGAAAGTGCCTTGAATGGGGGTTAGAAATGAATTATGCAGCGGCCCCGCCCCCCCCCCTCCTCTGGCTTCTCTAGACCTGTTATTCAGGTGGGGATTTGGTTGGCCTTTATACTAAGGGCCTATGCGGTTATAGTTATCTATTAAGTTACTGTTTTGTTGTTATCTGATTGGGGGGTGGTGGTATTAGCAGAGATTAACTGGGTGCCCCTGGGCTGCGGGGGGGGTGCACCGGTGGGGGTGGGGAGAGGACAGTTCAAGGGGGTAGGGAGGTCTGGACAAGGTAAGTGATTAGGAGGGGGAGAGATGGGATTTGAGGTAATGGGAAGGAGGGGAGTAGACGAGGGATTGGGGGTAGGGCTGGGAGTAGGGGGAAGGGGATTGGTGGGGGGGAGGGGTGGGCATAAAGGGGGGGGATGGGGAGTAGGGGGTTTTTAGGTGGGGGGAGAGGGATCAGTCGCAAATTTAATGCCCTAGAAGGACAGCTCTTCTCTCTGAACGGCCAAAGTAGGGGGGGCTCCGGGCTGGTAGGGCCCCCGCCGGAATGCTGAGCTTAAAGCAGTGGATGGGACCTGATTATTCCCTTCCCCCCTGAAGATTATATCATGGAATGTCTGTGGCTTAGGTAGTCCAGTAAAGAGATATAAAATTCTGAAGGCCTTAGCTAGGCAGCGCTGTGATATCGCGTTCCTACAGGAAACCCACCAGACAGCCGAAGAACATAGTAAATTGCGCAGGGACTGGGTGGGCCAAGTGTGGGGATCCGCGGCAGTAGGTAAAAAAGGGGGGGTGGCAATCTTAATGCACAAGCGAGTGCGTTTCTCCCTGATTAGGGAAATTACAGACTCTGCCGGTCGCTTTGTGTTACTGCATGGTAACTTGGAGGAACGAGAGGTGATTGTAGGGGACCTTTATGGTCCTACCGGGCTAGACCCAGCCTTTTACAATCGGCTGGCGGCGAACATTGTTCAGTTTGAAGACCTCCCGCTTATATTGGGGGGGGATTTTAATGGGGTCCTAGATACCGAATTGGACATTTCTCAGGTACTGGCATCTCGGGAACGCCAACAGACGGCCAAGATGCTGCAAAGATTTAGGACGCGATTGGGGTTGGTGGACCCCTGGAGGTTGCTCCATCCTTTAGAGAGGGATTTCACCCATCAGTCTAGGGCTCATGGAACCAGTGCCCGGATCGATTATTTGATGGTTACGGGGAATCTTTTTTCGAGGGTGGGAGCGGCACAGATTGGTCCCACGGAGATTTCCGATCACACTCCAATCTGGGTGGAAATCCAATGGGGGGGCGGGGATGCGACCTCTAGCCGCCTATGGCGTTTTCCTATTGATCTCTATAAGGATAGACAGTTTTCTCAGTTTCTCCGGGAACGTTGGCAGGAGTTTGAGTTGAATCATAGGTGCCATCAGGACGACCCGGAACTGGTGTGGGAGACTGCTAAAGTTGTACTGAGGGGTGATATTATTGGATACGTGGCTCGGAGAAGGAGAGTGATGGCAGAACAGATTATTCGGTTAGAGCGGCGAGTGATGAAACTGCGACGGCTTTGTGCGCGCTCACCCACGGCGCAGAATAAGAAACAGTTTTGGGAGACGCAAGTGGCGTTAAACGAGCTGTTGCACCAGCGAGCTACAAAGTCGCTACTTTATTACCGATATAAATTGTATTGTTTCGGGGACAAACCGGGGAAGCTACTCGGTCGATGCCTACGGGGTCATGGGGGGGGCGGTCGGTGGCGGCCCTATATAATTCCCACGGGGATTTGTGTAGAGGAAGGGGGCAGATAGCGGAAGTCTTTCAAGCCTTTTATCAAAAGCTGTATAGTGCGGAGGGAGAGGCCCCTTGCGCCATAGAAGAGTATTTACAAGATCTTGCTTTACCTACACTGACGGCAGCACAAGCTAAAAATCTTGAGCAGCCAATTACTCTCTTAGAGGTGCAACAGGTGATCTCGAAGGCGAGCTGCTACAAATCGCCGGGCCCCGATGGGTTCGGGGCAGAATTCTACAAACTGTTATCCGATGGGGTGGGTCCCTTGATGGTGGCTATGTTTGGCCAACGCAGAGATGTCGGTTCATTGCGCTGGGGTAGTAATCAGGCCCACATAGTGCTGATCCCAAAACCGGGGAAAGATTTGACACAGGCGGCCTCTTACCGACCGATATCCCTACTCAATTTTGACTCCAAGTTATTAGCTAAAATTTTGGCGCAACGCTTGGCAGAGGTATTGGGAGACTTGGTACATGGGTCCCAGGTAGGCTTTGTCAAAGGGCGATACGCGGTGCGTAACCTATGCAAAATATTGGCCTCATTGGAATGGGTGCATGAGCACAATTTGCAGTCGCTTTTGATCAGCTTTGATGCTGAAAAGGCGTTTGACAGGGTCAATTGGCAATATTTACACCACCTATTGCCACGGTATGGGATAGGACCGATTTTCTGTGATTTGGTGAAAACCTTGTACTTGGAACCGACGGCCAGGGTGTTATGTAATGGAGTCCTGTCTCAGCCCTTCTCTCTGGGGCGGGGCACCAGACAGGGGTGTCCGTTATCCCCGCTTCTTTTTGTTTTAACACTGGACCCTTTAATCCGTAAAATAGAACTGGACACTCAAATAAGGGGAATATGGATAGGTGGGCAGGAGTTTAAAGTCTCGGCATATGCTGATGATCTGTTGGTCCACCTGTTGGAGCCCCAGGACTCACTGCCCCGTCTTCTGGCTGAATTTCAGGCCTACGGCCGCATAGCAGGGTTGCGTATAAATAAGGAGAAATCGGAAGCGTTAGACGTCACAGGACACCTTCAGGGGCGTTGGGAAGGGGAGTTCCCGTTAAGATGGGCCGTGGAGCGGTTTGTTTATCTGGGTATTTATCTGACAAGGTTGCCGCAAGAGCTATATCGGTGTAATTTTGAGCACACCCTGGCGCGATTACAGACTCAGCTGAACACATGGTCCCCGCTTCCGTTATCTTTATTGGGGAGGGTAGCGGCCATTAAAATGGTTATCCTGCCGAGAATTTTATATTGGCTGCAGACGCTACCGGTGTGGTTGCTGCGGAGAGATTTACGAAAAATGGAAAAGGTGATACAGTGCTTTCTGTGGCGGGGGGCCAAGGCGCGGATATCCCTAGACCGGTTGGCAGGCCCCTGGAAGAGGGGAGGGGTTGGGCTCCCCGATCTGGGGACCTACGCTCTGGCTTGTCAGGCCAGACACATTGGGGATTGGTTGGGGGGGACGGAAACGTATACGCCTTTGGCCCTGGAAGAGGCCTGGGCTGGTCCCCATACGCTGCTTGCTGTGCTACATTTGGCCAATAGTAGGCTGCCGGATCGCATAAAAAGGAGTGGGTTGGTTAATTCCATGCGGCGCACATGGCGGCAAATTAATGTATATTGGAAACGGAACTGGCTGGTGTCGAGCTGGTTGCCGCTGCAGGGTAATGTGTGCTTCCCCCCGGGTTCGGAGACAAGGGTGTTTCGCGACTGGCAGGGACAGGGTATCACACAGTTGGGCCACGTGGTAGATTTATATGGGAAATGTAAAACACTGGAGGTGTTAAAGAGAGAGTATGAACTGCGGCCTAGCCATTATTTTGCATACCTGCAACTGGCCCATTATGTGGCGGGACTACCGCCGGGGGAACTCTCGGTTGAGCGCTCTGCTCAGATTATTGAATTTTTTGACCTGGGTGGTGACGACCCCCTATCGATAGCAAAGTTGAGGGGTCGCTTAGAGTGCTATCGGCCTCAGCCGGACTACAGGGGAGTGGAGAGGGCGTGGGCAGGGGAATTAGGAAGAGAGGTGCCCTCTGGTACCATTTTGGAAGCCCTGAGGAGGGTTGCGGATCTGGCAGAAGGGGCTCGCTGGCGCGAAATACAACTTAAATATATTCTTAGAGCTCATTTCTCACCCCGGAGAGCCTTGCGCAGCCATCTCACCACGGATGGGAGTTGCCCAAGGTGTGCGGAACCGTTGGCTGGCTTAATCCACATGTGGTGGGATTGTAAACCTCTTCGTTCATATTGGGCCCGTATCAGGGGGTGGGTGATGGCACGGATCCAACAGCGATTTCCCTGGTCAAGCTCCCTGGTGGTTTTTGATCAATTACATAAGGATCTCCCCAGGGGGCGATGGACCAGGTTGTGGGTTCGAAAGGCTTGTCTGGTGGGTAAGGGCCCCATACTTAGTAGATGGAGGGACCGACAACCGCCAACTTTTTGTGAATGGCGTAATAGCTTCCATCAACTTATGCTGGCAGAGAGATGGAGAGCGAGGGGTAATGTGCAGAAATGGTCTACCTTTCTGTTACAATGGGACCCTTATATCCAAAGTTTGGGCCCAAGATGCCATAATGATATTTTAAATGTTGGTCATTAGTGAGGTTTCGGATAGGGCTATGTGATGGGGGGAGGAGTAGTGGGAGAAGCTTAACATAAGGGCGGGGCTGTAGGTTTGCGACGGGGGGGCAGGGGGGGTTAGGGTTACTGTGTGGTGTTAATTGGTATAAATTTTTTATTATTGTATGTAATTGCTGGTTCATATCTATGTCGCCTTGAGGCTGTTGTTGCCCTCTGGATGGGGATAAGAGTCTACCCGGTCTGGAGGCCTGCTCATGTTGCTGTGGAGTTGTTGGTGACTTGTATTTTTTCTTTATTATAAATAAAATGATTAAAAAAAAAAAAAAAAGCTGAGCCCGAGGTGCTTATGGGAAACAGGATTTCCTGTTTCCCATCACTGCCATGGGCTCAGCTTTAACAGAGCCGCGGTTAAGGGAAACACTGTCCCTTCGCTGCGGCTCTGCAAAGCGGAGCCGGCAAAACCAGGGGAAACCAGCAGGCTCTCGGGGGAGGGGGGGCGGGCGGGCGGCCGCAGGGCTCCTCATTCTGCCACTGCCACCGCTGGAGCGGCAGCAGCAGCTTCGTCTTGCCGGAGTTTTTTTTTTTTTTTAAATTTTGAAGGCCGAGTGAGGCGGTCTTTTTGGGGGCAATTTTGCCACCCCCAAAAAGCCCAAAAAGCTGCCGCCTGAGGCCACCGCCTCACTTGGCCTCATTATAGAGCCACCTATGACTGTACTTGCAGTTACTAGCAGTTAGCCAGTATTTCCCTTTGCAATACTCAGCTTTACAAGGGACACAACTAAGCATGTTTGAACTGTGCAGAGTAAAGAACAAATGTGGCGAGAGAGACATTGTCAGCCCTATGGTCATAGTTTGTGAGGGGCGAGGAGAAGCAATGCCCCCCCCCCTGCTAAATGCTGCAGGTCAGCGTTAGAAAGGGGAAGTTGCATGAGGCCTAGTCTGTCCAAATTTTAAGCTTTCCCTCTTCCTGCTGTTGCTTCAGGAGCTGCAGAATCTTGCTGCTTTCTTTTCCCTATTCTCCGCTCTTCCCTCCAGTTCAGCATCTCTCCCTCCCCTGCCTCCCCACCAGGTCCAGCATTTCCCCCTTTCAAACCTCCCTTCCTGACATGGCTCCATCTCCTCAATGGGAAGATGACAGTAAAAGATGAAAGAGTAATGCGCACCACAAAGCCTTCACACCCCCATGCTGTTAAAGGCTATACTGTGTCCCGCCTCCTCTGACATACCCTTCCTGTTGCCCTAGGGGCAGGATGTAGCAGATCCTTCAACAGCACAATGGTTTGAAGACTTTGCAATGCCTCGTTCTGGTCCTTCTTTTGTCGCTGCCATGCCGAGGAGAAAGAGCCACAGTAGGAAGGGAGGTTTGAAAGGTGGAGATTCTGGACCTGGTGGGCCCGGGGAGGGAAGTGGAGGGAGAGTGCTGGGAGAGGTAGGAAAAGGAAGAATACATCTGGGAGGAGATGGGTGAAAGAGAGAGAGAGCATCTGGGGTGAGGTAGGAAGGAGAAAGAGTGTGCCAAAAGGAGAGGGTTCTAAGGAGGGGTGGAAAAGTGAGAGAATGAGTGAGTGCTGGGAGAGATGAAGTTTGAGAGACAGTGTGCTAGGAGGAAGAAGGGAAAGAAACAGTGTGAAGGGGAAGATGAGAGAAAGAGAGATAAGAGGCAAGAGTTTGGGGAGGGAGAGAAAGGTGGAGAGTGGAGGAGTGGCCTAGTGGTTGGGGCAAGGTACTTCAGGCCGGAAGGTCGGGGGTTCAAATCCCACCAGAGGACAGCAACCTTGGGCCGGAAGGACTGGGGTTTCTAGTCCCACAGGTGCTCGTGGTCTTGGGCAAGCCACTTAACCCTCCATAGCCCATGTTCCCTGTAAAATAGTTATCCAAGTTATAATGCCCTGTTCAATGTAATTTCAGTTTGTTCAATGTAAACCGCACTGATGCAGAATAGCACAGTATATAAGAGAATGCAAATAAATAAATAAATAAATAAAGATAAATAGGAAAAGGCAAGAAGAAAGGGAGGGTGAGGAATAAAAGCTGAGAGAAGGGTGAGGAGGACAAGTAGAACTGAAGGAAGAAAGGAGAGGGTGGAGTAGAAGAAAGATAAGCAAGGAGGGAAGGGTGGAGGAAGAGATGAGGGAATTATGGAGAGATGGAGAAGGCTAAGTAAGTAGAAAGGAAGAATATTTGTGGAGAAGAGAGGAGCGGGGGGGGGGGGGTGGTGAGAGCAGGAGGGGAGCGAGAGGAGAAGAGAAGTGTATAGATGGAATAAAGGGAACTACATAAAAAGGGAAAATAAACAAAATGGAACCTGTAGCATATGCCAAAGAAATATGACAGGGTAGAAAATGTGGAGGAAATGCAGAGAAAATAAAATGGGTAACAGGAGAAAACAAACTTAGAAATCAGAGGGGAGAAGAGATGTGGAAAAAAGAAAAATAAAATAACAAGGAAAGGCTAGAGAAATGAAAATAAATCGAAATAAAAGAATAAAAAGAAACATAAAGGAAGACTATAAGAATAAAACAGTTTGAAAATATTTCATTGTGTCACCCTGCTGCAGCTACAACTTGCAGACCTGAGAGGAGTAGGGGGGAGGGGAGGGGAGGGTGTGATAGGGCATGTGAGTGTGTGTGTTTGAAAGAGAGCGAGAGAGCGAGCGCGAGCAGTGGGGGGAGAGGGAATGGGAAAAGAGAAAGCTAATCTGAGGGGAGGAAAGAATTCCCCACTCCTGCCACTAATCAGAGCTCCCTACCTCTTGCTACCACCCACAAAGTAGACAAACGAAGCCTGTGATGAGACCCAAGATTGCAATAGCCAGTTTGAAAGAGTTTATCTGTTGCTGGACTGAATCAGGACGGCTGCAAATTTCTGAACCTTGATGGTACATCTTTTTTTGTTTCTCTTTTTTATTCTCTTATATCTGCTTTAAAAACGTAGGGTCTGATATTTAAAATGATTAAACAGTGAAGAGGATATTCAGCTGCTCTAAGACAACGCCACTGAGTGCCTGCAGGCACCACCACTAGGTGTGTTGATGCTTGCCAGCTAGCATCAGAGAGTTCTGGGGGTGGGGTGGGGCGGGACCTGGGGATAAGCGGACAAACAGTGATATTTAGTTGCTACCCGGTATCCTTCAGCTATGAAAGTCAGGCACAGTAAAGGCTGGCCTATCTTTCATTGCCGAAGCTAAGCAGGCAGCGGCTGAATATCGCCGTTGCCTAGTTAGATACCTAGCTATTCAATGCTGGTGACTGGATATGGCCTCGGTATTGAATATCCAGATCTCAGGTTCAGCAGCGACAACTAGCCACTATAATTGCTCTAGCCACCGCCGCTGAATAACGGGCCCTTAGGGCCCCACATCCAAAATGCTATTAAGAATCTACCACAGTTTAGGAAAGCCCTCAAAAGCCACCTCTTCAACAAGTACCTTATTGAGCCCAACTGCATCCCCTAGAGCTCCAAGACAACCCCCATTCCATCCACATTCCCAGACAAACTTATAGCATACCAACAACACACCAAGTTGACACTCAAACCCATGACGTGGATTGTGTTTTCTATGCATCCTCTTTGATTATGTTTCCATGTAGTAAGTTTTGTAAATAGTTACCCCTGCTATCCAAGTTTTGTTCCCTGTTATCTGTAAACTCATACATGTTATTTGTACTGAGCATTTTGTTCCATGTAAACCGCGCTGATGCCGAATAGTGCGGTATATAAGAGAATGTAAATAAATAAATAAAATAAATAATTGGATAAACCCTGTCAAGCCGGATATTCAGCAACATTACCTGTATAGTGCCATTGACGATCCCCTCTAATCGCCTAGGCACTATCTGGATGGGTGAGGCGAGGGTGGTCCCAGCACTTATCTGGCTATACAGTGCACCTTTCTGGACAACGGCTGAATATCGCTATTATCTGGATAGCCGCCACACTCAGCACTGTAACCAGATATTCAGCACCAAAAGATATCCAAATTTCAATGCTGAATATCTGGTTTTCATTTTTAATGCCACAGCCAGCATTTTAATAAACATCAACTGTGATATTTGAATATCGATTCCATAACTTCCATGTGTGCTGCTTTTATGTCATATTCCTATGTTTATGAATTTGATGTGATTACTTTTGCCTAAAATTTGAGTTAATCTGTTGAGTAAAGTTTTAAACAGTTGCTTTCAAGTATTCATGGCTTCCTGTATTAAGAGAGCTGGGTACACTACTTAATGCTCTTTGAAGGAACGGCCCCCCTCAGAAGTCCATTCACTTTACAGGTTTATTTATTTAACCAGACTTCTATACCGCCTTATCCTTCAATCAAGGTGGTTTACATCGCAACTTAACATGAACTGGGGTACAGTGAACTAGAATAAAAAGGGGTTAGCATATTATAGTTGGGTTGGTTAATTTATGGCATTTACAGTATGTACAGGTTATTTATAGTTGATAGGTTATGCTGGAAATTTAATTGGGAAGGTAAGTGATTTTGCTGCAGAACTTGCTGTTGTCCTGTAACTTTTGTCTATGATGGAGCCTCTGGCTATAGGCTTGGTATAAATATTTTACTGCTTTCATTTTATATTTCCTCCTTAGCATTCAGGAACCAGGTGTAGAGTGAGCTCATTTCTAAGGATTGGGTTGAGTGAGGAGAAGGGAATCAGTCCCAATGTGAAGAGAAACCTGCCACTTCGGAAAGGGCTTTCCTTGCCACAAAGGGGAGGATTCTCCCTGTCGAACAATGGAAACACCTGAAGCCTGGTCCCCTGAAAAACCTGCTTGACCTGCTTTAAAGAACCCAGCAACCGAAGAGAGCTTTAAAATCCAAACACCAAGCACCTGAAGTCGAAACACAATTTTCTCTGTCTCAAGTTGCAACTAGGTGAAATCTCGCTATATTAAATAAAGTCCTATTGCTGATGCCTGTGGCAGTTTGCTGTTGACTGTGTTGGGATAAGTTCACTCTAACACTCATGTTACCCACTGAGGTAGAGAAGAGGAAAGTGTCCCAAGCAATCAACCATTCTCCAGGCTTTCTTAAATCACTCTCATTCCCTCTTCTTCCTCAGGCATTTCCATTCTTAATCACGAATAGCGGGGATGGACGTCCCCGCTTTTCGTGGCGGCTGCAGGCCCTGACTAACTTTCCTGCCGGTTGTGCAGGGATGTTAGCCGGGGTAGGGGAAGAGGTGGCTTGGGGGCGGAGAGTGGGTGGGCAGTGGGCGGTTGCCGGCCCTGGACTTACAGGGCCGGTTCTAATGTCGGCCCTGTAGACCCAGGGCCGGCTAAATGACCGGGGAAGTTATTCCACCCTCTGGGTATAATAACTTCCCTGGACGTGTCGCAGATGGGGCTGGGAGGGCCAGAGTTAATTCCCCACAGCCCGACCTTGGCCTTAGGAGGCCGGGTCGGGGGTCGGGCTGTGGGGAATTAACTCTTTTGTCAGGCGGCCGGCATTGCAGCTTTTAAATGGAGCCACGGTGCAATGGCAAGATGACGCCATGGCTCCATTTAAATGCCCTGACTGAGTTAGTTGGGCAGGGCATATACGTGCAGGCCAGGACTGAATCGCAGTCCCGGCCTGCACATACATGCCTGTTTGCGATCCTGATCCCGTGAGGCTAGACATGCCCTGCAGGATCAGAATCATAATCTCCTTTATATGTCCTGTTCAGCCCGGACGTACAAAGGAGATCTACGTCCGAGACAGAATCATCCATTAAAAGGCACATGGAGCCTGATGTTTAAAAAAAGCTGAGCTCCTAAATTTAAGTTTCTAAGTTAGGCTCTTATATTTGTGTCCCTATTTCAAAGGGATTAACATGGTTAGCAAACCTGTTAAGAACATAAGATATGCAATACTGGGTCAGACCAAGGTCCATCAAGCCTAGTATTCTGTTCCCAACAGCAGCCAATCCAGGTCACAAGTACCCCTGAATATCCCCAGGTGCAAGGCTGGCGTTACCACTAGGTGAACTTCGTGGCCACCTAGGATGCTGGCCCTCAGAGGGCACCCATTGCGGTAGTTGTCGTCCCTCTCTGGGAGCGGCAGCAAGAGCCCTCAAACTGTGAAGCAGCACTTACTAACATTCCGGCAGGTTCCTCCTTTTCCACAATGTGCCGTTTCCATCCCCCTCCGAAACCAGAAGTGGCGTTGGAGGGGGTGGAAACAGCATATTATGAACAGCAGGAAATCGCGGTGCAGCTCCAGATAGGGATGGCAGTGGCGGCAATGCAGCCAAGGAAGGCAGTAGACTGGAGGACCCACCTAGGGCACCTCCAATCCTTGCAACAGCCTTGCCCAGGTGCCTCCGCTGCACCTCCTAATGCTAACTGGTTAGCATTGGGGCGCATTCCAGGGGGTGGCATCCAGCTATAATCGGGCAGTGGCAATATTGAATAGTGGCAAGACTGGTTCTGGCAAAGCGGCAAAAGTAAGACACAGCAAAAGCAGAAGCTAACCAGGCAGTGGCTGAATATCACTTCCCGACAATCCGGGCCTCTTGAATATTTAATGCCAGGGTTCAGATATGACCCCAACATTGAATATCTGGGTTTAAGTTTCAACTGCGATGGCTAGGCACTGAAACCATGCCAGCTGCCACCACTCAATATCCAGCTGAAAATTCATTTGCCTAGATTTATGAGCCCAATTTAGGTGCCTAGTGCTGAAAATCAGTGCTAAGCTCCTCACTTCTTTGGTCAGCCCTAAATCCACCTGCGTTGCCACCCACTTTTTATGCTCCTAAATTTAGGCGTTTAGTGAAATTTTAAGAAAATGTCTAGGCACTGAGCCCCAGTACATTTTCAGAGACACCAATTTAGGAGCATAAATCCTTTGCATATCGGGCCCATTATCCTTCTCAATTTCTCTGCAATATTGTTTACAAAGATACTGAAGATGACTGGCCATAAGACCAGTCTCTGAGATACTCTGTCAATCTCCTTTCTTGAGGAAAGATTATATACCACAGGGATAATTCTGCAACAGGGTGACTATGTGAGAAGTTCAAAAAGGAGTATCTATTTTACACCTATTTTATGAAGGTAATCACTTCACCAGAACACTGAAACAATTTTTCTTGATATAAAGAATGTTTTAAATGTATACTATGTATTATATATATTATGGGGTCAATATTCAAAGCACTTAGGCAGCCAGCCACAAGGAGGAAGGCCGGCTAAAGGCATTCACTGAGATATTCAGCAGCGCTATCTGATTCGTGCCGCTGAATAATCTCCACAGACCAATTTGGCATTGTCTGATTAGTGCAAGAGCGATCCGTGGGTGGCACAAGGGCGGTGTTGGCTCTATCTGCATAAATGGGAATTTTACCTCGTTAGCTCAATATTTGCATTCATCTGGGCAAACATAGGCTGATCAATTAGCGGACCGGTATGGGCTGAAGATCGATGCTAACTGGATAAAGTTACAAGTTATTCAGTTAGCACTGCTCAGCCCAGATATTCAGTCTCAGCTCCTATGCCGATAATGACTATCCCACCAGTATTCAAGTGCAGTCGTGTTGCCGCAGAGTGCACGGCAATTGTCCTGGCACTAGCGGCAATGCCCTCTCCACATCCCACCTCGCGATCACCGATTAACATGCATTTTCTCATGTGAAGGCAAGTATTATTGGGCATTAGTGTTCCCAACTGCCTGTAACCAGCTAAAAGGCTAAACCTTAACCGGAATGGAACCAGGCTGCTGGCATTAACCTTTAAAAAGGAGATAGAGCAGCTTTTAAACTAGATAATAGGGGAAAGCCGACAGTCACCCAAGAGCGGATGGTTCGGAAGGATACTACCAAAAGCAGAGAAGTTCCAAAAAAGAGTAAAGTAGCCCAAATGCCCTCGAGTATGGAGCAGACAGAGCTTAAAGATCCCAAATAACCCATGTCTACCAATAGCCAAATTAATATGAATAAAACACAGTCTTTAAAATGCTAATGCTAGAAGTCTAAAAAATAAGATGGGAGAGTTAAAATATATAGCACTAAATGAGAGGTTAGATATGATTGGAATATCAGAGACATGGTGGAAGGGGGACAACCAGTGGGACACTGTGATACCTGGGTACAAACTATATCGTAATGACAGAGCTGATCAAATTGGTGGAGGGGGTTACGCTCTATGTTAGAGAGGGCATTGGCCAGAAAGGATTAAATTTTTGCAGGAAACAAAATTTGCTGTAGAATCTCTATGAATTGAAATTCCATGTAAAAAGGGGAAGGCGAAGGCAGTGGGGGTGGACAATCGATTGCCTGGCCAGAATGAACAAATGGATGATGAAATGCTCAAAGAAATCAAGGAAGCTAACAAACGTTACAGCACAGTAATAATAATGGGTGATTTCAATTACTCCGGTATCGACTGGGTCAGTGTCACGGCAGGACATGCTAGGGAGTTAAAGTTCCTAGATGAAATAAATGACTGCTTCTTGGAGCAGTTGGTTCATGAACTGACCAGAGGGGAACCACACAAACAGCGAGAAGTATATGGTGATCACTAAACTTTATTGAATTGAAAGAACGCCCCTACGTGTTTCGGCACAGCCTTCGTCAGGAGGCTGAGAACTGCAAGGCAACAGCATAATAATAAATAACAAATATAACAATTGCATATGCTTAAAAAATGTGACATAAAAAATAATAATAATAAATTACATAATTGTGTGAAACACATATAAAATATGTAAAACATAAATAATGTAATAACTGTCGAGCAAATGATATAATTAAAAATACAATAGAATAAATCATTGTGCCACAACCATGGACTAAACGCTAAAAAACATATACAAAGAGATTAATGGTACTTACAGATTAAAGAAGATCAAAAACCACTATGGAATGCACAGCAACCATTGTACTCATATATGTAAAACATTAGCTGAAATTTTTCATAAATAACAAGATTAATGTAACTGAATACATATAATGAAATAAAATATAAAAAAAACATATATGTGTAAAATAATGGCGGGAAACCTAGACCATAAGTATATTTATAAAAGGAAACTAGTTTGAATTTTGTTAAGGCAAATGCTAACCATAAAGTGAAAGAAAATAAATATGGTAGTATAAAACTATATGGACATAAAAAACCAGTTAATAAGAATAAGACTTTAAAAACAATAATTCAGAAACCAATAGCCAATTCAGAATAGGAATTATAGAATTATAATGAAAATAACACATATAAAATTATACATGGAGGAACAAAAATGAAAAACTTGTATGCAAGACGAATATATCAAAAATATTAGACAAAATCTGCCCGCACAGATTAAAAATAAGGGCTAAACTTAAAAATTGTGTGCAGCAGAAGTGTACTAAAAACGGGGATCAAAACTCCGTTGGCAGCAAGGTGACATCATTGGGGGTACCCCTTAAAAATTGTATATTGCAAAAAAGCGTAGTTACTCACCTGTAACAGGTGTTCTCCAGGAGCAGCAGGAATCAGTCCTCACATATGGGTGACGTCGGCGCCGACGGAGCCCTCGCGGAGCAATTTTCCCCAGCTTTCAAAGAAAGCCTTTGGGAATTGCAGCTCGCATGCGCGGTCCCCTTCCCGCCCAAGGGTGCCATCTTAGCCAGTCAGATGACATAGCTAAAAGACAGCATAAAAATTTGCAAAAAAACTAAAGCAGATAATTGCAACTCCAAGGGGAGGAGGGAGGGTTGTGAGGACTGATTCCTGCTGCTCCTGGAGAACACCTGTTACAGGTGAGTAACTACGCTTTCTCCAGGACCAAGCAGGAAGTCAGTCCTCACATATGGGACTCCCAAGCTTAAGGCTACCGGAGACCCTAAGCACAAAATGAGCTCCCTCTAGCTCAGCAGTACAGAAGGAAGGAATCTTCGCTGAATTATTACCCACCGGTAGCCCCCATCCGGGATGGAGGGTAGGAGTTGCTCAAACCTCGAAGAGATTTCGGAGGACTGCCTGTCCGAAAGCACTGTCCCTGCGGGACTCCCTCTCGAGGCAGTAATGGACCGCAAAAGTCTGTCTCGAAGACCAAGTAGCGGCCCGGCAGATGTCTGCCAATGGAACAGAGCGGAGGTAAGCCACTGACGTAGCCTTCGCCCGAACACAATGAGCCGTGACTCGACTTTCTAAGGAGAGTCCGGCTGCCCCATAAGCCCAAGCGATACAGTCAGCAACCCAGATGGAGAGAGTACGCTTGGAGACCGGGAGCCCCAATTTATTGGGGTCAAAAGATACACAAAGCTGAGCAGCTTTACGGTGCTCCCGCGTACGGTCAAGGTAGAAGTTCAATGCCCTTCTACAGTCCAGGGTATGCAGGACCATTTCAGCTCGGCTGGAGTGTGGCCTGGGAAAGAAGGTCGGAAGTACCACCTCCTGATTGATGTGAAAAGGGGAGACCACTTTTGGAAGAAAATTTGGGTGAGTCCGTAGGACTACCCTATTTTTGTAGAACCGAGTGTAAGGGGGATCAGACACGAGGGCCTGCAATTCACTTACGCGTCTAGCGGAAGTGAGGGCTATCAGGAATAAGGTTTTCCAAGAAAGAAAACGTAGAGAACAGGTAGCCATAGGTTCAAAAGGCGGACAGGTGATCCGCTGCAAAACCACATTCAGATCCCAGTCAGGTGCTGGCGGGCGCAGAGGTGGTTTAAGTAGAAGGAGACCTCGGAGAAACCTCGCCACGAGAGGGTCGCTGGAAAGAGGTCTGCCGTCCACCGGCACATGATGTGCTGAGAGAGCACTGAGGTGAACTTTGACGGAGTTGGACTTAAGTCCCAGATTAGAGAGGTAGAGCAAGTACTGCAAGATCACCGACACCGAGCAGGAGAAGGGATCCTGAGACTGCTGGGCACACCAAGCGGAAAAGCGACGCCATTTAAGGGCGTAGCATTTGCGGGTAGAAGGTCACCGGGAAGCTAGGACGACCTCTTCCACCTCTGCCGGCAATAGAAGGGGAGCAAGGACTACCCTTTCAGCAGCCAGGCCATGAGATGTAGAGATCTGAGGTTGGGGTGTAGCAGGGACCCCTGATCCTGTGTTAGGAGATCTGGTTGAAACCCCAGAGGGAACGGATCCTCCACCGCCAATTGCAGCAGGAGTGGAAACCACGGCTGCCTGGGCCAGCGAGGAGCTATCAGGATCATGGAAGCTTTGTCTCGGAGAACCTTGAAAAGAGTTCGGGAGACTAGCGGTATGGGAGGAAAGCATACAGAAGGCTTTTCGACCATGAGAGCAGAAAAGCATCCGCCGCTACTCGAAGGGGATGCGGCTGCCGAGAGCAGAAGCGAGGAAGTTGCCGGTTGAGAGGACTGGCAAAGAGATCCATCGTGGGGAGGCCCCACTTCAGAAAAAGTTTCTGAACTACCAAGGGATCCAGTCGCCACTCGTGCGGCTGGAGGATTCTGCTGAGTTTGTCCGCCAGGCAATTTTCTTGGCCTGGGAGATAAACTGCCTTGAGAAGAATGCCGTGGCTGATGGCCCAAGAGCAGAGCCTCTGTGCTTCTCGACAGAGAAGGAAAGAGCCCGTGCCTCCCTGTTTGTTCACGTAGAACATGGCAACTTGATTGTCCGTCTGGACAAGGACGGACTGGTGAGAAGTCAGGTGGGAGAAAGCCTTGAGAGCCAGACGGATTGCTCTGAGCTCTAGGAAGTTGATCTGCTGCGCAGACTCCCACGTGGTCCAGAGACCTTGAGTACATGCCCCTTGGCAATGCGCTCCCCATCCCAGGAGAGAAGCATCGGTCGTCAGCACTTGAGCCGGCGGAGGAGACTGAAAAGGCATTCCGAGCACCAGGTTCGGCCGATGAAGCCACCACTGTAGAGAAGAGGCCAGCGGGTCGGAGATGCGCACTAAGTCGGCTAGGCCGCCCGTGGCCTGTTGCCACTGCTTGCGAAGGCACCACTGAGCAGGCCGCATATTCAGGCGGGCATTGGGGGTCACGTGGACGGTGGAAGCCATATGGCCGAGTAGTCTCAGGTAGCGCCTGGCGGAGACCAGGGACTGGCTGCGAAAGTGGCCGGCTAGGTCCATGAGCCGTTGAGCCCTGTCGAGAGGCAGGAAAGCTCGTGCCTGAAGAGTGTGCAATCTTGCGCCGATGAACTCGAGATCTTGCGAGGGGAGCAAAGTGGACTTTGCGAAGTTTATGACAAAACCCAAGTACTGCAGAAGAGTCACAGTGCGGTGTGTGGCTCTTGTGACTTCTGGAGAGGACGATGCTCTGATGAGCCAGTCGTCTAGGTACAGAAAGACATAGAGGCCGTGAAGCCAGAGATAAGCCGCCACCACCGCGAGACATTTTGTGAAGACTCGTGGTGCGGAGGATAGGCCAAAGGGCAGTACTCTGTACTGGTAATGATTTCCGGCCACCACAAACCTTAGGTATTGGCGGTGGCTTGGGTGGATGAGGATGTGTGTGTAGGCATCCTTTAGATCCAAGGAGCATAGCCAATCTCCCTGCTGGAGGTAGGGCAGAAGGATTCCAAGGGTAAGCATCTTGAACTTCTCCCTGACGAGGAACTTGTTGAGGTTGCGCAAGTCCAGGATGGGTCTGAGGCCTCCTGTTCTCTTTGGTATTAGGAAATACCTGGAATAGAAGCCTTGACCCCTCAGGTGGTGGGGCACCGGTTCCACAGCCTGTTCCTGAAGAAGACTTGCTAACTCCTGAAGGAGTAAGTCCCTGTGCAGAGGGAGTCGTGGAGGTTCTCCCGGGAAATAGGAGGGAGGGACCTGGTGGAAGTGGAGAAGATAGCCTTCTCTCACCACCTGAAGCACCCAGGCATCTGAGGTGACGTTGGACCACCTGTGGGCAAAGTGAACCAGCCGGCCTCCTGTGCTGGGAGGAACCAGCTGAGGGGGAGAGGCTATGCTGATGAAGTCAAAAGCCCCCACCCTGCTGAGCAGGGGCCGGTGGTGCAGGCTTGGGGGCTTGCTGCCTACGGGACCCGTTACCCCGTCCCTTGGCCTGCTGACCCTGTTGGGAGCTGCGGAGGCCTGATATTGAGGGTAGTGTTTATAGGCAGCCGCCTTTCTCGGGTAAAAGGACTTCTTTCCCGAGCCCTTCTTCTTCTGGGAAGGGGCGGAGGTCTTCCTAGAAAGCCTAGTTCTGGTGAGAGTCTCCGTCTCGATTTGGGCAGCCTTTTCAGCCATGGGCTTGCCAAAGAGGTTCTCACCTCGGCAGGGGACATCGACCAACTTGTCCTGCACCCAGGGTTCAAGGTCAGACGACTGAAGCCAAGCCTGTCGGCGGGCACCGATGCCGGCTGCGGCCACTCGTGCCGATGCTTCAAAGCCATCATAGGCTGCTCGAGACATGAATTTGGAGCATTCCCGAATACCAGTTGTCAAGGCTAGGAACCTCCGCAAAGGTTCCTCGGACAGCCCAGCGGAGAATCCGGCTATCTCTTTAGCCAGGTCTCTGAGATACATGCCCATGTAGAGCTGGTAGGTCTGGACCCGACAAGCAAGCATAGAGCCCTGGAAACACTTCTTACCTAGGCCATCCAGGTTGCGGGCCTCCCTGCCAGGAGGCACCGAGGAGTGCATCTTCTGGCTCTTAAGCCTATGCATGGCCGATTCCACCACCATGGAATGGTGCGGTAGCTGTGCTTTTTGGAAGCCAGGGCTCTTGCGGACTCGATAAATGGAATCGACCCGCTTGCTTAGTCGTTCCAGCATGGGAGGAACCGGTACAGTAAAGTGCTCCCTGGCGGGAGAGTCGTACTGAAGGGCATCGAGCTCTTCGGCTCGGGGCTCCTCCTCGGGATCCGCAGGGAAGGCCAAAGCCTTGGCCATATCCCTGACGAAGTCCGAGAACCGGGCGTCCTCCGGAGGGGACTGTTTCCGAGGTTCGGACTCAGGCGAGTCCGAGGGGACACACCGAGTCCGAAAGGAATCAGGTGACTCTTCCTCTTCAGACTCCCAGGCCGACTCCGAGGAGGAATCGGTGGGGTCGGTCCGGGCGGGCGGAGGCGTCGGCCGCCCCGACGCCGAGGGAGTCGGCGTCGACGACCTCGGTCCCGAACGGGAGGCCGAGGGTGACCTCGACCGAGGATCAACTCGAGCCCGCATGGACTCGAGGATCGGCTCGGTCTCCGGGGTCGACTTAGACGTCGACGTCCCGGCGGTCGGGGCAGAGGCGCCAGCGAGGCTAGCGATCAGTGCCCGCTGCTGGTCCATGAAGGCAGAGAGTCTGCTCTCCAAGGCCGTCAACCTGAGTCCGACCTCAGGTGACCCAGCAGCCCCCGACTCGGGCCCCGACGGCGTCGGGCCCGACGTCGGACCCCTCGGAGGCGAGTCCAGGAGGACTACAGGACTAACCCGAGGAGGCAACTCCGACTCCAGACGAGGTCGCTTCGGCAGATGCTTCTTCTCCAAAGACCCGGGACGGCTATCGGGGCTATGCGACCTGGCCCTCGCGGAACCAGGAGCGTCCACCGATGCCGCCCTCGCGGGTTTTACCTTCCGATGATGGTCCCCGGAGGGAGAACCCCTGTCGGAGGAACTCCGGCGATGGTCAGAGCTTGAACCTCTGGACGCCGAGGCCTCCGACGAGGTCCGGGTACGGCCGGGATCAGCGAAGATTCGTTCCCGCTGATGCCGCCGACTCCTTAACGCTTTGGAGGACATCTTGCTGCAGGCCCCACAGATCAGTTCCTCGTGATCCGGGCCAAGGCAGCGGAGGCAATTATCATGTGTGTCAGTGAGTGACATATTTCTGTCACACTGAACACACCGCTTGAAACCACTGGCAGCCATCGGGGGAAAAAGGGCCCCTGCAAGGTCAAAGGACCGGGCTGCCAGTGAAAAAACGAAAACGAAACTGACAGAAAATCAGAAAAACCGAAAAATAACAGAAGGACTCGCAACGGCGTCGCGAGTCCGGGCAGGAAAAGGACCGGCGTCAAACCGATAGAGAAAAATGAGATAAATCACGAAAAATTGACTTTTTCAGCGGGGACAAGACGGGCACGTCTGTAGGGCTCCGCGGAAAAAAGAAGACTGGCTAAGATGGCACCCTTGGGCGGGAAGGGGACCGCGCATGCGCGCTGCAATTCCCAAAGGCTTTCTTTGAAAGCTGGGGAAAATTGCTCCGCGAGGGCTCCGTCGGCGCCGACGTCACCCATATGTGAGGACTGACTTCCTGCTTGGTCCTGGAGAAATGTGTGAACCCAGCATGGATAAACATTAATATATATTAGAAATTAGTAGCCTATATTTAAGCTCAATAATTGTAATAACATAAAACGAGGCTGCCTCAACAAAACTGACTATGCCATAGTCTAAATTAAAACCACCAACTGAAGAATGTCACAATAACCCGAAGTAAGGAAGTCAAGAACTTTCCCGACCATGTTGAGATGTGCCGATGAAAACAATAAGTCAAATTATTAATTTATTGATTTATTGTTTTCATAGGCACATCTCGACATGGTCGGGACAGTTCCTGACTTCCTTACTTTAATTTATTAATACCGTTCATGGATTTTCACCCTTCGGGTTATTGTGACATTCTTTGACGGTAAAGTTTTTATTTTACAGTTGCCCCTCCGCTAGGCAGTTTAATGTGGAAGGAGTTGTTAACGTCATTTTGTGATACCGGCACATATTTATGAATTTTAATATAATGTGAAAGTATCGTTATGTTCCTTCTCAAGGTTACCACTGTTTTGAATGACTTTAGTCGGTGGTTTTAATTTAGACTATGGCATAGTCAGTTTTGTTGAGGCAGCCTCGTTTTATGTTATTACAATTATTGAGCTTAAATATAGGCTACTAATTTCTAATATATATTAATGTTTATCCATGCTGGGTTCACACATTTTTTGCAATATACAATTTTTAAGGGGTACCCCCAATGATGTCACCTTGCTGCCGACGGAGTTTTGATCCCCGTTTTTAGCACACTTCTGCTGCACACAATTTTTAAGTTTAGCCCTTATTTTTAATCTGTGCGGGCAGATTTTGTCTAATATTTTTGATATATTCGTCTTGCATACAAATTTTTCATTTTTGTTCCTCCATGTATAATTTTATATGTGTTATTTTCATTATACTTCTATAATTCCTATTCTGATTTGGCTATTGGTTTCTGAATTATTGTTTTTAAAGTCTTATTCTTATTAACTGGTTTTTTATGTCCATATAGTTTTATACTACCATATTTATTTTCTTTAACTTTATGGTTAGCATTTGCCTTAACAAAATTCAAACTAGTTTCCTTTTATAAATATCAAAAATAACGTTAGCTCTGCAATCTATCCGGAAAGACTGGTTTGTTCAAATACAGACCAGACAATTATTGTTGATATGCCTGTCAAATCAACAGAAACAAGAATCCTTGGAAGCTAACGTGGTCTCAGTATATAGGGAAGGGAACAGAGACTTCTGATCCCAACCCGGACTTCACATCAATGACCACACTGTCATAGCCACCAATTTAACAAAGGTATTTCTAAAAATTGCATTCCAATCAAGGTAATCAAAAAAGTTGCTTAGCTTGTCGTGATCGGGCTTAAACTCCGACCCGTAGTCAATGGCGTTAGCTCTTCCACTTTCCCGACGCTAACCAGCGCTATACTTATGGTCTAGGTTTCAAGCCATTGTTTTACACGTATATGTTTTTTTATATTTTATTTCATTATATGTATTCAGTTACATTAATCTTGTTATTTATGAAAAATTTCAGCTAATGTTTTACATATATGAGTACAACAGTTGCTGTGCATTCCATAGTGGTTTTTGATCTTCTTTAATCTGTAAGTACTGTTAATCTCTTTGTATATGATTTTTAGCATTTAGTCCATGGTTGTGGCACAATGATTTATTCTATTGTATTTTTAATTATATCATTTGCTCGACAGTTATTATTTATGTTTTACATATTTTATATGTGTTTCACACAATTATGTAATTTATTATTATTCTTTTTTATGTCACATTTTTTATAGCATATGTAATTGTTATATTTGTTATTTATTATTATGTTGTTGGCTTGCAGTTCTCAGCCCCCTGACGAAGGCTGTGCCGAAACGCACAGGGGCGTTCTTTCAATTCAATAAAGTTTAGTGACCACCATATACTTCTCGCTGTTTGTGTGGTTCTCCTAGTGTCTGCGAGAGGGGCTCCTCTTGTGTGTTCTACTGACCAGAGGGGAAGCCATATTGGACCTAGTCCTTAGTGGAACACCAGATCTGGTGCAAGAGATAAGGGTGTTGGGGCCATTTGGCAATAGTGATCATAGCATGATCGCATTTGATTTAATTAGTGGAGGAGGGATAGTAAGGAAATCCACAGTACTACCTTTTAACTTTCGAAAGGGAGACTATGATAAAATGAGGAAAATACTTAAGAAAAAACTAAAAGGAGAAGTTGCAAAGGTTAAAGACTTACATCAAGCTTGGGTATTGTTTAAAAATACTATTGTGGAAGTCCAGACCTGCTGTATTCCACGCTTTAAGAAAAGTGGAAGAAGTCCAAAAAACTGCCAGCATGTTTTAAAGGTGAGGTCAGAGAGGCTGTTGTTGCCAAAAAGGCATCTTTCAGGAAATGGAAAAAAGAGCCAAACGACGAAACATGGAAACAGCACAAGTACTGGCAAGTTAAATGCAAGGCATTGATAAGTCAGGCAAAGGGAGAATTTGAGAAGAAGCTTGCTGCGGAAGCAAAATCACGTAATAAAGACTTTTTCAAGTACATTCGTAGCAAAAAACCTGTGAGAGAGTCAGTTGGTCCATTAGATGAAAGAGGGGTTAAAGGGGCACTAAGAGGCGACAAGGCGATAGCAGAGAGACTGAATGAATTCTTTGCTTTGATCTTTACTGAGGAAAATGTAGGGATGTTACCCATGATTGAAGTGGTATTTAAAGGTGCGGAAGAATTGAAGGAAATATCGATACATCGGGAAGATGTATTACAACTATTAGATAAACTGAAGAGTAGCAAATCACCTGGGCTGGATGATATACATCCAAGGGTGTTGAAAGAACTGAAATGTGAGATTGCAGACCTGTTATTAGTAATCTGTGAACTATCATTAAAATCATCTGTAACACCTGAAGACTGGAAGATGGCGAACATAACACCAATTTTTAAACAGGGTTCCAGGGGTGATCCGGGAAACTACAGACCGGTGAGCCTGATGTCAGTACCGGGAAAAATGGTAGAAACCATCATAAAGAACAAAATTGGTCAACATGTAGATAGTCATGGCTTAATGTGAGACAGCCAACATGGCTTTAGACAAGGAAGATCTTGTCTTACTAATCTGTTATGTTTTTTTGAAGGTGTGAATAAACAGGTAGACAAAGGTGAGTCGGTTGATATAGTGTATTTGGACTTTCAGAAAGCCTTTGACAAGGTCCCTCATCAGAGACTTTTGGCAAAACTAAAGAGTCATGGGATAGGGGGCAGTGTATTATTGTGGATCAGGAACTGGTTAAAGATAGAAAGCAGAGGGTAGGGTTAAATGGCCATTTTTCCCAATGGAGAAAGGTAAATAGTGGTATACCCCAGGGATCTGTGCTGGGTGCGCTGCTTTTTGACATATTCATAAATGACCTGGAAAAGGGAATAATGAATGAGGTTATCAAATTTGCAGATGACACAAAACTATTTAAAGTTGTTAAAACCCAAGAGAATTGTGGAAAATTGCAAGAGGATCTTGATAAATTGGAAGAGTGGGCATCAAAATGGCAGATGAAATTTAATGTGGACAAGTGCAAAGTTATGCACCTAGGGAAGAACAACCCAAACTATGGTTTCATGATGCAAGGTTCCACATTAGGAACCACCACCCAGGAAAAAGATTTAGGCGTCACTGTGGATAACATGTTAAAACCCTCGGCCCATTGTGCAGCAGCGGCCAAGAGAGCAAATAGAATGCTTGGTATCATAAGGTAAGAAATGGAAACTAAAACAAAGGATATTATAATGCCTCTATATCGTTCCATGGTGAGACCACACCTTGAATATTGTGTGCAATTCTGGTCGCCGTATTATAAAAAGGATATGGCGTTCTTAGGAAAGGTTCAGAGAAGGGCCACCAAAATGGTAAAGGGGACGGAAGGATACCCCTATGAAGAAGGGCTAAAAAGGTTAGGGCTCTTTAACCTGGAAAAGAGATGGCTGAGGGGAGATATGATAGAGGTCTATAAATTAATGAACGGAGTAGAACGGATAAACGTAGATTGATTGTTTACGTTATCAGAATATAGAAAGACTAGGGGACATGCAATGAAGCTACAGCTATTTAAGACTAATAAAAGAACATATTTTTTCACTCAACGTGTAATCAAACTCTGGAATTTGTTACCGGAGGATGTAGTAAAGGCTGTTAGTGTAGCTGGGTTTAAAAAAGGCTTGGACAAGTTCCTGGAGGAAAGGTCCATAAACCATTATTACGAAGGGACCCAGGATATCAATGCTTGACCCAATACAAGCATTGTGGAACCTGTGTCTTTTGGGGAAACTGCTAGGTACGTCTGACCTAGATTGGCCACTGTTGGAAACAGGATACTGGGCTTGATGGACCTAGGTCTGACCCAGTATGGCATATCTTATGTTCTTAAAAGAGGCCATAAGTGTTGGGGGGCGTTCCAGTCTGCATGGTGGGAAGCACTTCACCCTGCTAAAACTGCAACAATGATCAACACGGGCGTACTTACCACCCACTGAGGTGGCAGTAAGTGCACCCATGCCAATCGAAACACTGATGATTAGCAAACACTAATGATGCTTGTGCTAATTGCAATGTGTAGGCAACGGTCACTCTCTGCTCCTAACCCACCCGGTCATGGAAACATAGAAACATGAAGGTAGAAAGAGACCACATGGCCTATCCATTCTGCCTTTCCATACCAACTACAATAGTCCCCTCTTTTCTCTTTAGAGATCCTCTGTGTTGGTTCCAGACTTTCTTGAATTCAGATACTGTCCTCATCTCTACCAACTTCACTGGGAGACTATTCTACGCATCTACCACTCTTTCCGTAAATAAACATTTCCACATACTACTCCTGAGTCTATCCCCCTTTCACCTTCATCCTATGTCCCCTCGTTGCAGAGCTTACTTGCAATTGAAAGAGGCTCCCCTCTTGTGCATTTATGCCATGAAAGTATTTAAACATCTCTATCATATCTCCTCTATCCCGCCTTTCCTCTAACATATACACATTAAGATCTTTAAGTCTGTCCTCAGATGTTTTATAACAAAGATCCCTAAGCTCCTCTCCACTCCCTCGCTAACCCAATCAGTGGCCACAGCTACAACTTTTAAACTTAAAGGCCTGATTGGCATGCCCATGCCTGGCAGGCCTTTCCCCAAGGGTCACGCCAAAGGGCCCTTAAGCATGGCCCT
This sequence comes from Ichthyophis bannanicus, assembly GCA_033557465.1. NCBI lineage: Eukaryota > Metazoa > Chordata > Amphibia > Gymnophiona > Ichthyophiidae > Ichthyophis > Ichthyophis bannanicus. The sequence continues at coordinate 918,604,666 of CM066035.1, read as the reverse complement.
TTGGAGAAGCACATAGGAGTGATCACAGAAGCTACCATTTGGTACCCAAGGCTTGCATCATACCTAAGGTACACTCTACTATAGTAGCTGTGGAAACATTGAAAAGTAATTTGTCCTCTTATGCACAGTTCTTACACAAGATTAGTACATCAATACAAACGTTCCCTCATTGTTCTCAAGTATCTCAACATGGATATTAAGATTCACATTTTCTGTCTCTGCCTAATAATTCTCCTCCTGAGAACACAGTCTCCACAAGCGGGGGTAGTCTCCCAACACCGAACATTCCAAACCATATCTATTATTCAAAGCACTAAACATAAACCTATCTGCCACTCAAATCAACAGGCAGATACAAGGAATACAACAGACTTTTTTACAAGTTAACCTCTCACCAGGAAACCATATGCCACAATAAGATTAACAACTTCTCTCTACCTTGAAATGTGCTCAAATCAACCCACGTTCTGTTCAAAACAAATTTCATACTATTACAGACTATATTGAAGACAAAAAGATAGACAATGTGCATCACAGAAACCTGACTAACTGGCACTGATCATGTGATAATAAATCAGATTGCATCTCAGTAAGTGGTTAGAGCAACTGCCTAATACCCAGAAGATAAAGGGTTCAATTCCCACTAGTACTCCTTGTGACCTTGAGTAAGTCACTCTATCCTCAATCCCCTTGAAGAAAAGGCCTGGCGGTCTACTTTCCGGTGATACATCGCCAAGAAAACCCAGAGGCAGCTGGGTTGCCAGGAGTCAACACTGACTTGATGGCCCAAAAAAAAAAAAAATCAAACACACACCATTCACAACTGTCCAAGAACAAGAAGAGGTAGTAGAGTACTTATCATATCACAAAAGCTCCTAAAATTTAAAACACTGGCCTCTCAAAAAACAGAAGGTTGTAACACTATCACTATCTCAAATAAGCAGTTGTCAATTTGCCTCGCATATCGAGCTCCAGGCGCAAAAGAGGAGGACCTTTCACTCATCCTAGAGGAAGTGTGTATACACAAGAAAACCCCCGATAATCCTGGGAGACCTCAACATTCCTTCCACTTCAAATAATGCATATGCTTTCCCGAACACCATGGAAGACCTACATTATGCACAAATCACGAACACTCCAACTCATAATAAAGGAGGAATTCTTGATCTCATATTTGTACCTAACAAACTACAAGACCAAAACCTCCCTCTCCACCCAACTGTAACACTCGTGCCCTGGTCAGACCACATGCTCACTTTTACTTTAAGCCTCCCCACTAAAATAAACTCTAAAAAGGAACAACAAAGGAACATAAAAGATTTAATTTATTTAACAATGAAACCTTCTTACAACAAATTATTCCAAACCTCAACAGAAGCATTACAAATCGGGAAGATACCATCAACAATTGGAACATCACTCTGAGAAATGCAGCAACTGCACCATACAAGAAACTACTCAATAACAGAAAGCATACAGCACTATGGAACTCTAAGGAGATCAGTGACATAAAAAGAGCCCTGCGTAAAACTGAATGTAAATGGAGACAAAAAAAGAAACCAACAATACCTATATAAGTATACCTCTATGCTTCAAGAATACCAGCGCCAAATAAACATCTCTAAAAAGGAATATCATACTAATCTCAATATGGGCTCCCTTAATAAACCTAGGAGTTGTTTGAAATAGCATGTTCCCTGACAAAAGAAACACCTCAACACAACAAAGCTGACACACTTAATCCCCAAGATTCCTAAGAGGGTCTCTCCATTTCAAAGCAAGGTAAGAGTGTGTAGCTTTTAATTACTAGCTTTCTACCTGAGAGCTCTTAAAAGGGTTTTGATATACATTTTTAGAAAGATTAGTCTTTTGGGTGCTTTATTTCAAAAGGGGAAATATTTAAAGGGTTTAGTGGTGTAGGTTTAAAACTCTGTTGTTCGTTTCTCTTTCTCAGCTCCTTGAAGCCACTGACACCTCATCAGGTGTTAGTTCCCTTCCTACCCGCCCCGGCTCTCACCCACCCCATGTGAGCATTCTTGTTTTATAGGGCCATTCCCCAAGTAGCTACACACAGGGACTTAGAACAGCACGTGTAGAACACACTTAAAATAGGTTAACTGATTTTTCTTTGAGAGGACAGCTGAGAAACAGGCTAGTACTTTGATAGGTCTCTCTTTTACTTCAACAGGTACCAAAGCTCCACCAACTGAACAATGGCTGGGAAAAATCATATTGCCAAAGCTGTTGCCCCCGTTATATACATCTGCCCAGACAGAGATCCCAATGCCAGTGGAGGAGTAGCCTAATGGTTAGAGCACTGGCTTGGGAACCCAGAGACCAGGGTTTGATTCCCACTAGCACTCCTTGTGGCCTTGGGCAAGTCACTTAACCCTCCATTGCCTCAGAAAAATCCAAGTTATCAATGTCTCTGTTTAATAGAAACATGATGACAGAAAAAGACCACATGGCCTATCTAGTCTGTCCTTCCATAACTACAACAGTCCACTTTTTACCTTTAGAGATCCTCTGTGTTGGTCCCATGCTTTTTTGAATTCAGTTACTGTCCTCATCTCTACCACCTCCCCCTGGGAGACTATTCCATGGATCCACTACTCTTTCTGTAAAGAAATATTTCCGCATATCACTCCTGAATCTATCTCCCTTTACCCTCATCCCATGTCCCCTTGTAGCAGAACTTGCTTTCAATTCAATGTACATTACTAAGTTTCAATGTAAACTGCTTTGATTGAAATGATAAAGCAGTATATAAAACCTGTTAAACAAAATAAATAAGGACCAGTTCCATGTGCAGGATGCCTACATGCTGAAGCTCTCAGGAAACCGTTAGGAGCTCAGAGAAGAGGCAGCAAGGCTGAGGAGCATTCAAAAAAGTGAGAAGTACATTGATGAGATGTTTCTTGAAACATCTAAGCTATCCAGCAGAGGTGAAGATGGGAGCCTAGAGGAGGACAAAGGTTGGTCACAGTCACCAGGGCCTGCAGAATCACTAATCCTACTCCTTATGCCCTTGAATTGAAGAATCACTATGCAGCCAAGGAGGTGGAGGCATCCCAGAAAAGGGAAGAGCCAGAGCTCAAGCACCCCAAAGTTGCAGAATCACCACTAGGAAGCAAACAGTAGTGGTGGTTAGTGACTCTCTTCTGAGGGGTACTGAGGCATCCATCTGCTGACCAGTCTTGATGCCCAGAGAGGTTGCTGTCTGCCAGGTGCCAAAATCCAAGATGTTACGGAGAGTTTGCTGAGACTTATCAAGCCTCCTGACTATTACCTGATGTTACTCATCTATGTTGGCACAAATGATACACTCAGAGGGATACCTGGCAGTATCAAGAGTGATTTCATGGCTCTGTGATAGATGGTGAAGCAGATAGGGGCGCAGGTGGTGTTCTCTTCGATCCTCCATGTTGAGGGTAAAGCCAAGGTAGAGAAGCTTGCATCCTGGAGATGAGTGCGTGGATGGTGTCATGAAGAGCGTTTTGGTTTCCTGGACCATAGGGTGATGTTCCAAGGGCTGCACAGCAGAGATGGTATCATCTGTCCAAGAAGGGTCAACATGTCTTCAGTAGCAGACTGGCTAACCTACTGAAGAGGGCTTTATACTAGATTTGTTTGGGATGGGTGAAGAAAGCCTCCAGGTAAATGAAATATTAAATACCTTTATAGAAATAGGTAAAAGGGGCAACATCTCGAAAGCAGTGTCTATAAATGCCCGTAGCATGGGAAATAAGATCCCAGATGTTGAGGCTTTAATGGGAGAGGCTGACTTGGATTTAGTGGCAGTTACAGAGACATGGATCATGGACAACCATGACTGGGATATAACTATACCAGGCTATACATTATTCAGAAAGGACAGAGTAGGAAGAAGGGGAGGAAGAGTGGCATTATATGTAAAAAATAATATTAAAGCTATGGAACTATAGGGCTTAAAAGGGAGAGAAGACGCACTGTGGGTTAAACTAGAAAGAGGGAAAGGGAAATCCATTTGCATTGGCATGATATACAGACCTCCATCAAAGGAAGAAATGGACAGAGATTTAATAGAAGACATACGCAGCATTGCTAGGAAAGTGGAAGTGCTACTGATAGTGGATTTCAATATGCCGGATGTTGACTGGCACAACCCTGCTGCGGTGTCATCTAGAAGAAAGGAGATCCTGGATTCTTTACAGGAAGAAATATTCAGACAACTGGTAACAGAACCCACACATGAAGGGGCCATATTGGACTTGGTGCTTACTAATCAGGAAAGTGTTTCTGATGTTACAATGGGAGATCATCTTGCATCCAGTGATCACCAGATGGTGTGGTTCAGTATTAGGACTAGGGCTGATAAAATCCATTCAAAAGCGAGGGTTTTAGACTTTAGGACAACTAACTTTGCCAAGATGGGCAAATACCTCAAGGAGTCGTTAGTGGGATGGGAACAGCTAGGGGATGTAGAAAAACAGTGGGCAAAACTGAAAAGGGATATTTTAAGGGCAACCAACCTTTTTCTTAGCATGGTAAATAAAAGGTAAAAGGAAAAGGAGGCTGCTATGGTTCTCAAAAGAGGTAGTTGAAAAGGTGAAGAAAAAGAGGAAGGCCTTCATGAAATACAAGAGATCACAGAGAGAGGAAGACAGGCATCTGAATTTGGAAAAACCTAGAGAGGCTGGCAAAGTAGTCAAGAAAGCAATGGTCCAGTATGGTCCATTTAGTCTGCCCAGTAAGATGGCAAGAGTAGGTGCACCTGACGATCTCAAAGTAGCTAAATAGTAGCCAACGGCAAAAGCTAGAAGGATGCTTGGGTGCATAGGGAGAGGAATGGCCAGCAGAAGAAAGGAGGTGATAGTGCCTCTGTATAAGTCTTTGGTGTGACCTCATTTGGAGTATTAACATAGCAACATAGGAAATGACGGCAGATAAAGACCAGTATGGTCCATCTAGTCTGCCCAGTAAGATGGCAAGAGTAGGTGCACCTGCCGTTCCGTAAAGGCCACCCCTCCCCATGTCTTTGTTTTAGGAGTAAACCCACCGCTTCGTGTAGGATACCCCTGTATGTTGAGAAATTAGTTAGTTAAGTTTATTTTGATTTTATCCTGTTGCTGTAAAGGAATCCACTGTGTCTGATCCATGCCATTTTGAATTCTGTCACTGTATTTGCCCCCACCACTTCCATCGGGAGGGCACTCCAAGCATCCACCACCCTTTCAGTGAAAAATTATTTCCTGACATTGCCTTTCAATTTACCCCCTTGCAGCTTCATGTTATGCCCTCTAGTTTTATAATTTCCCCTCTTTGGAAGAGGTTTGTTTGTTCATTATTTCTCTTTAAGTATTTAAAGGTCTGAATCATATCTCCCCTGTCCCTCCTTTCCTCCAGAGTGTACATATTTAGGTCTTCATGTCTCTTCTCATAAGGCTTCTGACGCAGGCTCCAAATCATTTTGGTCACCTTCCTCTGAACAGTTTCCAGTCTTTTTATATCCTTTGTAAGATATGGTCTCCAAAACTGAATACAGTATTCCAAGTGAGGCCTCACCAGTGACTTATACAGTGGCATTAGTACCTCTTCCTTTCTGCTGGTAATTTCTCTTTGTCTGCAACCCAACATCCTCCTGGCTTTTGCCACCACCTTGTCACACTGTTTTGCCACCTTGAGATCCGCAGAAATAATCACACCAAGGTCCTTCTCCTGGTCCGTGCACACCAATCTCTCTCCCCCTATCGCGTACATTTCACCTGGATTTCTGCTTCCCAAGTGCATGACACTGCACTTCTTCGCATTAAATCGTAACTGCCAAGCATTACTGCCAAGTATTGTGTGCAATTCTGGAGACCGCACCTTCAAAATGATTTAAACAGGTTGGAGTCGATCCAGAAGGTGACTACTAAAATGGTTAGTGGTCTTCGTTATAAAGCATATGAGGACAGACTTAAGGACCTTAATATGTATACTTTAGAAGAAAGGCAGGACAGATATGATATGATTGAAACGTTTAAATAACTCCATGGCATAAATGCACAGGAGGTGAGCCTCTTTCAATTGAAAGCAAGCTCTGCTACGAGGGGACATAGGATGAGGGTGAAAGGGGATAGACTCAGGAGTAATATGCGGAAATATTTCTTTATGGAAAGAGTGGTAGGCGCGTGGGATAGTCTTCCAGTGGAGGTGGTAGAGATGAGGACAGTATCTAAAGTCAAAAAAGCATGGGACAAACACAGAGGCTCTCTAAAGGAAAAAAGGGGATACTTGTAGTGGTTGACATGGAAGGGCAGACTAGATAGGCCATGTGGTCTTTTTCTGCTGTCATGTTTCTATGTTTCTAAGTTATGGCAGACTTCTTGGAGCAAAAATTCAAATCCAACCCAATGCAACTTCCATCCCCATCACAAGGCATATTGTCTCCACAAGCACCTACTAACCAATGGAGTTTCTTCCACATTCCATCCATAGAACAGCTGGAAAACATAATAACTAACATCAATACTTCTATGTCACCCATTGACCCCTGCCCAGTCTCTTGGATTAAGCTGATGGTGAAGCAAGTAGTCCCTATGTTATTTAAAATCACATGTCTATCACTCACACAAGGGATTGTTCCCCCTAGTCTCAAACAAGCAACAGTAAGAACAATACTAAAAATAACCCAAATTACATTCCAAAGACTCCCAACTCATATCAGCTCATCTCAAGTTTGCCATTTTGAACTGAGATGATTGAAAAAGTGGTACAAATCCAACTTTAGGGTCATATAGACAATCATGCCTCACTTGACGCCCACCAACATGGCTTCAAGCCATATCATAGTATAGAGACACTCTTCACATCTTTACAGGCCTAGACTGCTAGAAAAGGGGTTTTTTTCTGATCTTTATCAACATAACTGGAGCCTTCGACTCAATAAACCACCTCATTCTCTTGAGACATCTACAGGAGATAGGTTTACACGAAACCACCCTCCAGTGGTTTCCTTCATGCCTAACACACCGTAAACTGCAAATAAGATCGGGATGTCGCCAATCAAGACAAATCAACCAACCTCAAGGGGTCCCACAAGGATCAGAACTCTCCTCAATACCCTTCAATCTATACCTGCAACATAATAAATGAATACAAGATCAAATACAGAATTTACACTGATGATATCATGGTATATGCTCCCTTCGACATAGATTAGCGGACTTGGAGGACATAAGGAAGTCAGAGAGGTACACAGACGAGACCTACGGGGATATAGTAGTGAAGTCCCACCTCCAGTCTGGCAGCATCCCTGTTGCCATGGAGAAGAGAGGTCACGGGACAGGAGAACATCACCCTGGTGTGGCAGGAAGTGATCCTGTAGCTAGGACCTGTCCTTCAGGTGATGTAAAACCCTCTCTCACAGAGGAAATTTCTCCAGGGTCATGTGCCCATGAGAAAAGGATTAGGACAGCCATTATAGTTGGTGATTTGATCATTAAGCATATAGATAGCTGGGTGGTTGGTGGACGTGAGGATCGAAATCCAGAATTTCCAGGGTAGCATTCTCCAAAATGCTTCCCATTCCAAGTGCAGGACCCAAAAGGCAGGCAGAGCTCCGGAGTCTCAATACATGGATGAGACGATGGTGCAAGGATGAGGGCTTTAGATTTATTAGGAACTGGGGAAAGGAGGGGCTCTTACGAAGGGATGGGCTCCACCTTAACCGGGATGGAACCAGGCTGCTGGCATTAACCTTTAAAAAGGAGATAGAGTAGCTTTTAAACTAGATAATAGGGCACATGGTTCGGAACAATGTATCCTTGAAGGATACTAACAAAAGAATGAAGATAGAACATATCAGCAGAGAAGTTCCAACAAAGACAAAAGTAGCTGAAATGCCCTTGAGTATGGAGCAGACAGAGCTTAAAGATTCCAAATTATCCTTGCCTACCGATAGCCAGATTAAAATGTATAAAATACAGTCTCTAAAATGCTTGTATGCAAATGCTAGAAGTCTAAAAAATAAGATGGGCGAGTTAGAATATATAGCACTAAATGAGAGGTTAGATATGACTGGTATCTCAGAGACATGGTGGAAGGAGGACAACCAGTGGGACACTGTGATACCTGGGTACAAACTATATCGTAATGATAGAGCTGATCAAATTGGTGGAGGGGTTGCGCTCTATGTTAGAGAGGACATTGAGTCACAAAGGATTAAAGTTTTGCAGGAAACAAAATTTGCTGTAGAATATCTATGAATTGAAATTCCATGTAAAAAGGGGAAGGCAATGGCAGTGGGGGTGTACTATCGACTGCCTGGCCAGAATGAACAAATGGATGATAAAATGCTCCAAGAAATCAGGGACGCTAACAAAAGTTACAGCACATTAATAATAATGGGTGATTTCAATTACCCCAGTATTGACTGGTTCAGTGTCACGGCAGAACATGCTAGGGAGATATAGTTTCTAGATGAAATAAATGACTGCTTCTTGGAGCAGCTGGTTTATGAACTGACCAGAGGGGAAGCCATTTTGGACCTAGTCTTTAGTGGAACACCAGATCTGGTGCAAGAGATAAGGGTGTTGGGGCCACTTGGAAATAGTGACCATAGCATTATCGCGTTTGATTTAATTAATGGAGGAGGGATGGCAAGGATATCCACAGTACTAACTTTTAACTTTTGAAAGGGAGACTATGATAAAATGAGGAAAATAGTTAAGAAAAAACTAAAAGGAGCAGACGTAACACCAATTTTTAAAAAGGGTTCCAGGGGTGACCCGGGAAATTACAGACCGGTGAGCCTGACGTCAGTACCAGGGAAAATGGTAGAAACCATCATAAAGAACAAAATTACACAGCATGTAGATAGTCATGGCCTAATGGGAGACAGCCAACATGGCTTTAGACAAGGAAGATCTTGTCTTACTAATCTGATCTGTTTTTTTGAAGGTGTGCATAAACAGGTAGACAAAGGTGAGTCGGTTGATATAGTGTATCTGGACTTTCAGAAAGCTTTTGACAAGGTCCCCCATCAGAGACTTTTGGCAAAGCTAAAAAGTCATGGGATAGGAGGCAGTGTACTATTGTGGATCGGGAACTGGTTAAAAGATAGAAAGCAGAGGGTAGGGCTAAATGGCCAATATTCCCAATGGAAAAAGGTGAATAGTGGAGTACCCCAGGGATCTGTACTGGGTCCGCTACTTTTTGACATATTCATAAATGACCTGGAAAAGGGAATAACTAGTGAGGTTATCAAATTTGCAGATGACACAAAACTGTTTAAAGTTGTTAAAACCCAAGAGGATTGTGGAAAACTGCAGGAAGATCTGGATAAATTGGAAGACTGGGCATCCAAATGGCAGATAAAATTTAATGTGGACAAGATTAGCGGCGGCAAGAAAAGAGCAAGCCAGCTACAAAAGACCTTGCTGCACACAAAAGAGCTCTTCGGGGGAAGCTGCTTTTTGGCTCCACCCCTCCAGCAGCGTGTCTCAGAGCATCTCTACCCAATCGGGGCACAGCTCTCCATTTAAAAGGAGAAGCCACAGGCACAGGATCCTCTCTTGCTCTGCTTAGCTCCAGGAGGAGCTGAGCCATCTACCCGAGTCGAAGCCTCATCGAAGGGAGCCTGCCCTGCTCCAGAAGATCGGCGGCAAGAAAAGAGCAAGCCAGCTACAAAAGACCTTGCTGCACACAAAAGAGCTCTTCGGGGGAAGCTGCTTTTTGGCTCCACCCCTCCAGCAGCGTGTCTCAGAGCATCTCTACCCAATCGGGGCACAGCTCTCCATTTAAAAGGAGAAGCCACAGGCACAGGATCCTCTCTTGCTCTGCTTAGCTCCAGGAGGAGCTGAGCCATCTACCCGAGTCGAAGCCTCATCGAAGGGAGCCTGCCCTGCTCCAGAAGATCGGCGGCAAGAAAAGAGCAAGCCAGCTACAAAAGACCTTGCTGCACACAAAAGAGCTCTTCGGGGAAGCTGCTTTTTGGCTCCACCCCTCCAGCAGCGTGTCTCAGAGCATCTCTACCCAATCGGGGCACAGCTCTCCATTTAAAAGGAGAACGCCACAGGCGCACCCGCGCCTTGCGGGCCCGCGCCTGAGGGCCGCGCAAGAGGGCCCTTTGGCACGGCCCTTAGGCAAAGGCACCCCCAAGATCGTCACAGAAACATAACAGAAAAAACGACGCTGAGACTACACCTCCATCTTGGTACAGCTGAGCTCCCTCGGGGTCGAGCTCGCGTACAATCAAGGAACTGACAATCCACCAACTCACAGTGGAAACGCAGAATACCAACTCCGAAGACGCCGAACTGCCTAAAGAGCTGAAACTCTGGGGCACGTAAGTCACACTCATTTGAGTGATTTTTAAACTATCAACACTGCTTCATTACTTATATGAATTAACTGCACTCCTAACAATAATTGAATGTATAGTTCTGTTTAAATCATCTGATTGCAGCAGCACCACTCTCTACAGCTAGGATTATCCTCCTGCCTCTCATAAAAATACTAATTTAAAGGGTAGAAATTCATGTTTGGGACTAGAATCCAAGATCAGTGTTGGGCACTCTAGTGACTAGTTCCCTCTGGATACTGTTGTTAGCTTCCAGCGTTTACAGGCCATATTAGGTATTACCATGTTTGTCCAGATCGATACTGTAAACCCAGGGATATGCCAGTGTTGTTAACTACCATCGTTTATAGGCCATATTTGGTATTACCATGTTTGTCCAGATTGATACCTTAAACCCAGAGATATGCCAGTACTGATGCTATGTTAGAGCAATGTCATCTTTAGTTAGATAAGAACATAGGGACTTGGGATGTACCATAGTGGGTCAGACCAAGAGTTCATCAACAGATCCAGCTGCACACACACGAAACAGGCTCCCTCCACGGGACAGGCTCCCGCACCGCGACAAACCCAGCTCCACATCCACGGGACAGACCCCCGCAACAGGGCGACCACCACAGATCCGGCTCCACCTCCACGGGACAGGCTCCCGCACCGCGACAGATCCAGCGTCACATCCACGGGACAGGCCCCCGCACCAAGACGACCGCCACAGATCCAGCTCCACATCCACGGGACAGGCTCCCTCCACAGGACAGGCTCCCGCACCGCGACAGACCCAGCTCCACATCCACGGGACAGGCCCCCGCACCAAGGCGACCAACACAGATCCAGCTCCACACACACGGGACAGGCTCCCTCCACGGGACAGGCTCCCGCACCAAGGCGTCCGCCACAGATCCAGCTCCACATCCACGGGACAGGCTCCCTCCACGGGACAGGCTCCCGCACCGCATCAGATCCAGCTCCACATCCAAGGGACAGGCTCCCGCACCGCAGATACAGCTTCACATCCAAGGGACAGGCTCCCTCCACGGGACAGGCTCCCGCACCGCAACAGATACAACTTCACATCCCCAGGACAAGCCCCTGCAACAAGTACAGCTCTCCTCAAAAAAGCAAACAACAGACGAAAACCTAAGGACACAGGCGTCGCCCTATCAGAACATCACAAGCTATCAACATGCACACCACATACTTCCTCCCACTATACCTACTAGTCACACAACTCCTCCCACCAACTACACACCCCCACTACCCCCAAACAAACACACCATGGTACCCACCAACTGCACTGCCATATCTCGGTCCACAACACACACACAAAGAGACACTCGCAACCTCCCAAACAAAGAGACAAAACAGACACAAATCAAACCCCAACACCGGCCCTAAGGAAGCACACGTCGCAACAACCTCTTCCACAAAGAAAACATCAATTGAGCTCATAAACGCCAGATCCGTCTGCAACAAGATACACACTCTGGTAGACCACATTGAAGAGCGACAGCCAGACATAATATGCATCACAGAGACATGACTCAACCCTACCGACAGTGTACTACTCAACCAACTAGTACCGAACAACTACTCAGCATACAACTGCCCACGCATCCACAAGCGTGGAGGAGGAATCCTAATAATAGCAAAAACAGAACTCAAGTTCAAGACACTGAATCTCACAGATACAAAGCAGAGTAACACAATTAGCATCAAGAACAAGAATATTGCAATCTGCCTAACCTACAGAGCACCCCGTGCTCCACCCGACGAACTAGCCTTCATACTCGAAGAAGCCTGTGCCATAACGTCAAACAACAAACCAGCACTACTAATCGGAGACTTCAACCTCAAGTCCGCCAATACAAAAGATGCAGAGGCCTTCCTTCAGGCAATGTCATCACTTCAATTCACACAGATAGTCAATGCACCAACACACAGACTAGGATCATCCCCAGACCTCATCTTCGCATCAAACTACCTAACTTCAAGAGACCTAATCTCTACACCCACCATCACCCCAGTACCATGGTCTGACCATTACTTAATCGAGACAAATCTGCAATCACAAGAAGACTGGACAAGCGAAAGAGCGAACTTCCCACACACACAAAGACGATTCAAGTCCTTTGACAAGGACGAATTCATCCAGGACACAATACAACACTTGAACATTGACTCAGAGGACCTGGAGGAACAAGTTTCCAACTGGAACAATGTCCTAGCTAACGCCGCCAAACCATCCGTTGACAGGACCAAGAAACAACACCACAACAAGAGACAAAACAAACCATGGTACTCAGCAAAAATACGACAGGAAAAGAGGGAGCTCAGGAAAATTGAACGGAGATGGAGAAAAAACAAAACTACTTCCGACCAACATCTTTACCTAACAAAGCAAAAACAATACAATGAACACATCAACCAATCAAAGAGAGAATTCCACACAAACCTGATAAATTCTTCCATCAACAAACCCAGAGAACTTTTCGAAATAGTAAAAACCCTGACAAAAGAGCAAGCAGCAGAAAGAGAAATACAAGTGGATCCACAGATATTCGCCGACCACATCAAAGACAAATTTCACTCCACAGAGCGCTCAACACCCAGTAGAACCAACAGAACGAACGTCCACCCCAAAACCTGGGGCACATTCCACTCACCCTCAAAAGAGCAGATATCAGACATCATCTCCACAATCAACACAAGCACTGCTCCTACAGACCCTTGCCCAGTGTCATGGGTCAAAGCCACCAAAGCAAGCCTCATACCAAACATTCATAAAATGGTACACAACTCACTCACTCAAGGACTCATGCCACAGCAATTAAAGCTTGCCTCAGTAAGACCAATCACAAAGAAAACTTCTCTCGACAAAAAGGACCCAGCAGCATACCGACCAATCTCCAGCATACCCTTCCTCGCAAAAATAATCGAAAAGACGGTTCAACTACAACTTCAGGAACACATTGACGACCACGGAACTCTCGACGACAACCAACACGGATTTCGTCCCAACCATGGAGTCAACTCTCCGGATCTACCTCTTCGACAGCATCATAAGAATAATTGACGACATCAGGAATGGAATTATAATGATCTTCATCGACATCTCCTCAGCGTTCGACACAGTTGATCACAATATACTCCTGGAGAGACTGAAGAACACTGGTATACACGGTACCACTCTAAAATGGTTCCACTCGTACCTAACAGAAAGACAGCTACAGGTCAAGGTGGGACAGGACACCTCCCGGCCCATAAACGTCCAACAAGGAGTACCACAAGGATCCGCACTCTCAGCACTCCTTTTTAACATCTACATCCAACCAATATGCAACATTATGAAAGAGAACAACATCCAATACACAATATACGCAGACGATATAATGGTATACTCCCCGATATCAATCGAAAACCCGGACTTCTCTAAGATAGCAGACTGCCTTACCCAAATGGCGAAGTGGTGCCAAAACAACAATCTAGCTATAAACTACAACAAGACTGAAGCTTTAATCATCACTCGAAACCAAAGCTTCACACACCCACCAAACATAAAGATACAAAGCACCACGATACCGATAAGATCGGAGGTGAGATACCTTGGGGTTACTCTGGACAGTAAACTCAACCTCAAACCACACATAGACAAAAACAATCCAAAAAGCATATTACAGGATGCGAATCATCAGGAGACTGAAACCACTCCTCGCTCCAGAACACTTCCGTACAGTCTGTCAAGCACTGATAACCCCAATACTGGACTTCTGCAATCCGATATACCTCGGACTACCAAAACAAGCTCTCAAACCACTACAGCTGGCACAAAACACTGCAGCTCGAATCATATCCGGAGCCGCAAGGCAGGAGCACATCACACCTATACTAAAGGACTTACACTGGCTCCCAATCATTGCTCGCATCAGATACAAGACTATCATAAACCTATTTAAGATAAAAGAACACACATCAGCCAACAGCCTCCACCTGCTCATACAACCGGAAACCAGCGCACGTCCCAGAAGAAGTCAAACACGCAACCGAGTCAGCACCCCAAATGAGTACAAGCACACACGCAAGGACACAACAGACAGAGCTCTCTCCATGGCTGCTCCAACAATATGGAACAATCTACCGGACGATCTAAGGGCAACTCCAGACCTCAAAGACTTCAGAAAACAACTGAAAACCATGCTGTTCATAGAGCACTATGGTCACATCACATAACTGAATATATATAAAATATGATTCTAGCACCACTGTAAATAGCCCACCCTGTATATAGCTCAAACAAATCAAGCACCCAACACATCCCTCACACAACTAAGTTTTATCCTCACTGCATGTACAACACACACACTTTACCTGATTGCTTGCTGTGATACCACCTTGATTATTAAGATAAGGCGGTTTAGAAATACTGTTAAATAAATAAATAAATAAATAAGTGCAAAGTTATGCACCTAGGAAAGAACAACCCACACTATAGTTACACGATGCAAGGCTCCACATTAGAAACCACCACCCAGGAAAAAGATTTAGGAGTCATCGTGGATAACATGTTAAAACCCTCCGCCCAGTGTGCAACGGCGGCCAAGAAAGCAAATAGAATGCTAGGTATCATAAGGAAAGGGGTGGAGAATAAAACAAAGGATATTATAATGCCTCTGTATCGCTCCATGGTACGACCGCACCTTGAATATTGTGTGCAATTCTGGTCACCGTATCTTGAAAAGGACATAGAGTTATTAGAAAAAGTACAGAGAAGAGCCACCAAATTGGTGAAGGGGATGGAAGGCTACTCCTATGAAGAGAGGCTTAAAAGGTTAGGGCTCTTTAATCTGGAAAAGAGACGGCTGAGGGGAGATATGATAGAGGTCTATAAATTAATGAATGGAGTGGAACGGATAAACGTGGATCAATTGTTTACGCTATCAGAATATAGAAGGACTAGGGGACATGTAATGAAGCTACGGGGTAAACTATTTAAGACAAATAAGAGAAAATATTTCTTCACTCAACGTGTAATCAAACTCTGGAATCTGTTACCGGAGGATGTAGTAAGGGCTGTTAGTATAGCTGGGTTTAAAAAAGGTTTGGACAAGTTCCTGGAGGAAAGGTCCATAAACCACTATTAAAAAGGGACCCAGGATATCAATGCTTGACCTAGTACAAGCACTGCAGAACCTGTGTCTTTTGGGGAAACTGCTAGGTACGTATGACCTAGATTGGCCACTGTTGGAAACAGGATACTGGGCTTGATGGACCTCGGTCTGACCCAGTATGGCATTTCTTATGTTCTTATGAGCAGTTGCAAAGGTTAAAGACTTACATCAAGCTTGGGTGTTGTTGAAAAATACTATCTTGGAAGCCCAGACGAGCTGCATTCCACGCTTTAAGAAAAGTGGAAGGAAGTCCAAAAAACTGCCATCATGGTTTAAAGGTGAGGTCAGAGAGGCTGTTGTTGCCAAAAAAGCATCTTTCAGGAAATGGAAAAAAGAGCCAAACGACGAAACCTGGAAACAGCACAACACTGGCAAGTTAAATGCAAGGCATTGATAAGGCAGGCAAAGGGAGAATTTGAGAAGAAGCTTGCTATGGAAGCAAAAATGCACAATAAAGACTTTTTCAAGTACATTTGTAGCAAAAAAATGGTGAGAGAGTCAGTTGGACCATTAGATGATAGAGGGGTAAAAGGGGCACTAAGAGGGGAAAAGGCCATAGCGGAGAGACTGAATGAATTCTTTGCTTCAGTCTTTACTGAGGAAGATGTAGGAATGTTACCCATGACTGAAATGGTATTTAAAGGAGATGCTGCGGAAGAATTGAAAGAAATATCGATACACTGGGAGGATGTATTACAACTATTTGATAAACTGAAGAGTAGCAAATCACCTGGACCTGATGGTATACATCCAAGGGTGTTAAAAGATCTGAAATATGAGATTGCAGACCTACTATTAGTAATCTGTGAACTATCATTAAAATCATCTGTAATACCTGGATATTGGAGGATGGCCAATGTAATTTTTAAAAAGGGTTCCAGGGGTGATCCGAGAAACTACAGACCGATGAGCTTGATGTCAGTACCGGGAAAAATGGTGGAAACCATCAAAAAGAGCAAAATTACTGAACATGTAGATAGTCATGGCTTAATGAGAGTCAGCCAACATGGCTTTAGACAAGGAAGATCTTGTCTTACTAATCTGTTGTTTTTTGAAGGTATGAATAAACAGGTAGGTAGACAAAGGTCAGTCAGTTGATATAGTGTATCTGGACTTTCAGAAAATCTTTGACAAGGTCCCTCATGAGAGACCTTTGGCAAAATTAAAAAGTCATGGGATAGGAGGCAGTGTACTATTGTGGATCAGGAATTGGCTAAATGGGCAATTTTTCCAATGAAGAAAAGTGCTGGGTCCGCTGCTTTTTAACATATTCATAAATGACCTGGAAATGGGAATAACGAGTGAGGTTATCAAATTTGCAGATGACACAAAACTATTCAAAGTTGTTAAAACCCATGAGGATTGTGGAAAATTGCAAGAAGATCTTGATAAATTGGAAGACTGGACATCCAAATGGCAGATGAAATTTAATGTGGACAAGTGAAAAGTTATGCACCTAGGAAAGAAAAACTTAAAACTATGGTTACACGATGCAAGGTTCCACATTAAGAATCACCACCCAAGAAAAACTTTAGGCGTCATCATGGATAACATGTTAAAACCCTCCGCCCAGTGTGCAGTAGCGGCAAAGAGAGCAAATAAAATGCTAGGTATCATAAGGAAAAGAATGGAGAATAAAACAAAGGATATTATAATGCCTCTGTATCGTTCCATGATATGACCACACCTTGAATATTGTGTGCAGTTCTGGTCACCGTATCTTAAAAAGGATATAGTGTTATTAGAAAAGGTACAGAGAAGAGCCACCAAAATGGTAAAGGGGATGGAAGGATACCCCTATGAAGAGAGGCTAAAAAGGTTAGGGCTATTCAACCTTGAAAAGAGACGTCTGAGGGGAGATATGATAATCATCTATAAATTAATGAATGGAGTGGAACGGGTAAACAAAGATCGATTGTTTACACCATCAAAATTTAGAAAGACTAGGGGCCATGCAATGAAGCTACAGGATAACCTATTTAAGACTAATAAGAGAAAATATTTTTTCACTCAACGTGTAATCAAACTCTGGAATTTGCTACCGGAGGATGTAGTAAAAGCTGTTAGTGCAGCCGGGTTTAAAAAAGGTTTGGACAAGTTCCTGGAGGAAAGGTCCATAAACCATTATTATAGTGGACCCAGAATATCCATTGCTTGCCCCAATACAAACATTGTGGAACCTGTGTTTTTTGAGAAAACTGCTGGGTACTTGTGACCTAGTTTTGCCACTATTGGAAACAGGATACTGGGCTTGATGGATCTTGGTCTGACCCAGTATGGCATATCTTATGTTCTTATCTTCTTATGATTAACCTAACTACTCAAAGATAATATCTTGTCTTGAGGTCATGGCAAATTGGCTTCACAAATGTAACCTCACTGTAAACTATAAAAATACAGAAACATTTTTCATAGCAAGGGACTCTTCTTTCATCCCACCAAAAATCCTGCAAATTCTCCACAGCAAAATAGAAGTCAAATATGAGGTGAAATATCTAGGGGTATACCTAGATCAGAACCTAAACGTCCAGTCACATATAAACAAAACAACAAGTTCAGCTTATCACAAACTGATAATAATTCAAAAGCTCAAACCTCTACTAAATGATGATAATCTTTGTACAATCTGCCAAGCCATGATAATGCCAATACTGGACTACTATAATGCGATCTACCATGGCCTCCCGAAACACACCATCTATCCACTCCAATCAGCACAAAATACAGCTGCAAGAATAATTTCAGATATGACAAGAAGCAGCCACATAACCCCAACACTAAAACATCTACACTGGTTACTGGTACTTACGAGATCCAAATTCAAATCATTATCATAATTGTTAAAATCATTCATCATCTAGCCCCTATCACTCTTCAACCACTGATTAGTAGAGACCCTGAAGCAGAGCTCGATGAACCTTCAACGAAAACTTACTTCTCATCCCCAGAGCCAAAACAAAAGCCAAACGAGTAACGTAACAGGGCACTTTCACGCTATGCTCCGATACCAAAGAGCATAAGAACAATTGATAACTTGTGGGACTTCTGGAAAGCTATAAAATCTTTTCTCTTTTCAGATCAATATGGCCCAAATCTATGAATCATTTCTCCAAAACATAACACAAATCGTTTCACCCACCCAATACCCTGACTGTCCTAGCTAACTGTTTTTGTATACCCCATCTCCTTATGCATTTTTCATCTTCCCTATTATACCACACTTCATTTCACTCCACTCATCACCACTTATATACCCTGCTTAAATATAATTCTACGCCCTATTGCAGCTCTTATTTTATTATTGCTAGTTTGTAATACCTGTAATTTCATGTACCCCTGTTAGTCTTCCAAATTCTCTTCCCTGTTCGTTGTAAACGTCCAGTTGTTTTAATGTAAACCACTTTGAATGTAAGATAAGGTTGTATAGAAAACGTGTTAAATAAATAAATAACCATTTTAGTAGCCACCCTCAGCACCAATTCCATCCTGTTTATATCCTTTTGAAGATCCGAACTCCAGAATTGCACACAATACTCCAAATAAGGTCGCACCAAAGACTTATACAGAGGCACTACAACCTCCTTTCTTCTGCTGGCCATTCCTCTTCCTATGCAACCAAGCATCCTTCTATCTTTTGCAATCACCCGTTCTACCTGTTTAGCCATCTTAAGCTCATCAGAAACAATCACCCCCAGCTCCTGCTCCATATACTGTACCGTTCCCTTGGATTTTTGCAGCCCAAATGCATGACCCTACATTTTGTAGCGTTAAATCTCAGCTGTCAAATTATTGACAATTCTTCAAGCTTAGCGAAATCCCTCCTCATGTTATCTACTGCTTTCTAGGTGTCTACTCTATTGCAGATTTTGATATCATCTGCAAAGAGGCAAACCTTACCTGACAGCCCTTCTGCAATATCACTAACAAAAATGTTAAAAAGAATCGGACCAAGGACAGATGCCTGCGACACACCACTGGTTACATCCTTCTGTTCAGAGTAAGCTCTATTTGCCTGTACCCTTTGTCACCTCCCATTCAACCAATTTCTAACCCAGTTAGTCACTTTAGGGTCTATTCCTAGAATGCTCAATTTATTTATAAGCCATCTGTGCAGAACAGCATAAAGGCTTTACTGAAATTTAAGAACACCACATCTAGGGTTCTCCCTTGATCCAGCTCTCTGGTCGCCCAGTCAAAGAAATTAATTAGATTTGTCTGACAAGATCTGTCTCTAGTAAAACCATGCTTTCTCAGACCCTGCAATCCTTTGGACTCCAGAAACCTCACTATCCTCTGTTAACAGCATTTCCATTAATTTATGCACCACAGATATCAAACTTACCGGCATGTAGTTCCCATCCTCATCCTTACTTCCACTTTTGTGTAAAGGAACCACATGCACCTTTCTCCAGCCCTCTGGGACCATTCCTGACTCTAAAGAAGCATTGAATAGGTCAGAGAGTGGAGCCGCTAGAACTTTCCCAAGTTCCTTCAATACTCTCGAATGTATCCCATCCAGTCCCATCACTTAGCCTACTTTTAGTTCAACTAGTTCCTCATGAACACAGTCTTCTGAAAATCATTCAAGATCCCCTTCCCTACAGTTAATATTTGTGGGTGTTTTTTGATGACCTACTCCGAGCCCTTCATCTCTGAACACAGAACAAAAATATTTGTTAAGCAATTCTGCTTTATCCTCAAAAGCTTCTACATATTCCTTCCCTTCACCCCTCATTCTAAACTATTGCAACCTCCTCCTTGCTGGTCTCCCTCTGAATCATCTCTCTCCCCTCCAATCTGTTCAAAGCTCAGCTGTGCAGCTAATCTTCCTCCAGCCTTGATGTGCTCATATAATTCTTCTTCTTAGGCCACTTCACTGGCTCCCTATTCATTTCCATATCCGGTTCAAACTTCTCTTACTTACCT
This sequence comes from Ichthyophis bannanicus, assembly GCA_033557465.1. Taxonomy (NCBI): domain Eukaryota; kingdom Metazoa; phylum Chordata; class Amphibia; order Gymnophiona; family Ichthyophiidae; genus Ichthyophis; species Ichthyophis bannanicus. The sequence continues at coordinate 918,584,251 of CM066035.1, read as the reverse complement.
ATAAGTGCACTCATTCTGCTGCTCCTCACTACTTTTCCTCTCTTGTCTCTCCCTACACCCCTCTTTGGGAACTGTGCTCTTCTGTCAGATTCCTTCTATCTGCACCCTTCTCTTCTATTGCCAATTCCAGACTTCAATCCTTCCACCTTGCTGCTCCTTATACCTGGAACAAACTTCCTGAGTCTGTACGTCAGGCTTCATCTCTGGCCCTTTTCAAATCCAGGCTGAAAACTCACCTCTTTGAGGCTGCTTCAGGATCCTGATCTGCTTAGTCTCCTTTATGTTTCCTTACCATTCCCCTAGATATACCCTTGCCCTCAGCTATTGTGTTGTCTGTCTTGACTAGATTGTAAGCTCTGATGAGCAAGGACAATCTTTTACATGTGTCTGTATAGCGCTGCACATGCCTTGTAGCACTATACAAATGATAACTAGCAGTAGTAGTAGCAGGAGTAGTCTGACATTACCACTTTTGAACTTCTTCCTCTCACTAACATATCTGAAAAATGTCTTGTCCCCCTCCCCCCCATTTTACTGCATTGGCTATTTTTTTCCATTTTTATGTTTGCTTTCCTGACTACTTTCCTAGCTTATCTTAGCTTTTCCAAATATTGATACTTGTCTTCCTCTTTCTGTGATCTCTTATATTTTATGAAGGCCACCCTCTTTTTCTTCACCTTTTCAACTACTTGTTTGAGAACCATAGTGACCTCCTTTTCCTTTTATATTTATTTACTTTCTTAACAAAAAGGTTTGTTGCCCTTTAAAAATCCCTTTTCAGTTTGGCCCATTGATTTTCTACATCCCCGTTTGAGATATTATTCCATCTTGGCAAAGTTAGTTTTCCTAACGTCTAAGACCCTCACTTTTGAATGGACTTTATCAGCCCTTGTCCTAATACTAAACCACACCATCTAGTGATCACTGGTTGCTCGTTGATCTCCCACTACAACATCAGAAACACTCCACCATTGGTCGGCACCATGTCCAGTATAGCCCTTCATGTATGGGTTCCTTTACCAGTTGCTGGAATAGTTCTCCCTGTAGAGAATCTAGGAAGTCCTTCTTCTAGATGTCACCACAGCAGGATGCACCAATCAACATCCAGCATATTGAAATCAGTAGCACTTCTCCTTTCATGGCAATACTGTGGAGGTCTTCAATTAAATCTCTGTCCAGTTCTTCTGCTTGTGAAGGAGATCTGTATATCACAGCAATGCAACCGGATTTCCCATTCCCTTTTTCTAGTTTAACCCACAGTGTGTCCTTCTTCCCTCGTAAGCCCTGTGATTCAGTAGCTTTAAAATTATTATTTTTACTTATAGTGCCACTCCCACCTCCCCTTCTTCCTACCTTGTCCTTTCTGAATAAAGTATAACCCTGTATAATTAGAGCCCAGTCATGGTTGTCCTTGAACCATGTCTCTGTAACCACCATTATATCCAAGTCAGCCTCTTCCATTGAAGCCCTGACATCTGGGATTGTATTTCACATACTATGAGCATTAATGCATACTGCTTTCCAGATGTTGCCCCTTTTACCCCTTTCTACAGAGGTATTAAATGTTTCACTTACCTGAGGGCATCTTACCTGGGGGCTTTCTTCACCCATCCACAATGAATCGAGTTTAAAGCTCTCTTAAGTAGGTTAGCCAGTCCGCTGTGGAACACACTTTGACCCAATTGCGTGTTAAATAGTGTGTTATTTTTACCATGCTTACATTTTTATCATGTGGTAACACCACAGTCCCATGCTGTTTAATTTGTGCTAAACATGCCCCATAATGTACATTAAAATTTTTATTTTATAAGAAGAAAAAAACTGTTTTCATGTTCTGGTGAAGTGATTGTGTTTGTTACATAGCAACAGAGGTGCTTATATACTCTTATAAAATAGACTCCCAGAACCACTCAAATAGCAAACAGATATTCACACGCAAGTTTACACCTGTTCTGAGAAAGGTATAAATATCTGCATGAACCAGCGTCTTTTATAAAAGATCTGCTTACATTGCACTTCCGCTCTGCTGAAACAGTGCTCCTGGAAATGCCTCCATGCAAATGGCATAAAAGCAGGACCGGCCCAACCATTAGACGAATCAGGCAGTTGCCTAAGGCTGCAGCTTTTTGGGAGCTGGCAAAGAACAGGGCATTCAAAACTAGATTCTGATAGCTGGGGGAGTGGGGGCGGAAATTTGCCTAGGATGCCAACACCTTGAACCAAGTCTGGAGCTGGCCCTGCATAAAAGTAAGCACACTCTTTCCATGTGCTTATTTTTTACATACATATGCAGTCAAACAATTCTATCAAAGCCCTTTTCTGCATGAAAAAGCATTAGAGTGGTACCCCCAAAGGTATCCTACTGGTATGCATGGCCCTGCTTTCTATTTTCGGGGTCCATGTCATCTTGGTTTCATTTTGGTCTTTGGGAAATATGGAATGCTATCTTCCTCTGAAATTTCATTTTGAAATGAAACAAAACAGAGCTGTTTCCTTGTATTTTTCACTTTGTTTCAAAATGGATGCACATTCTTAATACAGCCATACTAAGGTGAAGCAGCATAAATTGTCACGTGTATGGGTACAGTTTTTATGAATCCAAGGTGACAAACCCTCTTAAATCCTCAGAGATTTAGGATGCTTTGTTTGTCAAGTGAGAAAGAGTGACTCATTCATTCATTAGTCAAATATATAAAGCTATTTGTCTATCCCGTGAGCTAGGCACGTCAGCCTTCCTTCTCTCCCAGCTTATGCGTGAGAAGGTTTCGGAATGGTGACAATCCTTGCTATGCTGTTTTTACCTGAAATTTCATTGGAACATTTTTGGGTGATTTACAGTCTTAGTCAGCTAAGCCTCACCCACAGGGAAATCACCAGATGCTGAGCGGGATTTAGGCTTAACAGTCACAATCATAAATTCCTAGGATTGCTCCTATTTTTAGAGCCTCCAAAGGCATATTTATAAAAGTGTGGTGCTAGTCCTGGAATGCAACCGTGGGGAGGGGGGGGGGCGCTTGATCTGCAGCAATTGTTTAGCAGGTAAAACAGAGCCCAACGGAAGTTACACATAAGAATTTGTTCAGTTAATATAAGAGAGCAGGAGAAAAACCTCTTCAGCTTACTGCAAAGCAAAATGTCACTTAAAGGCCCAAAGCCATTTTCCTTTACGTACAAGAAAGACAGAAAGCTCTAGGACCTATTTTTCTAAAGAGACCTTATTGTGCTGCTTTTGCAGACATGTACTTTTTCAGAACTTAGAGTAGTTTTAGCTATTTCTAGGACCAGTAGAAGTGTATTAGGTACCTAGGCAAGCCTTCAGCCTTGTGCCGCTCTCTTCAATTAATCTTCCCTAGCCTCCTCCAACCCCCCTACCTCCCGCTCGAGATAATCCTGTACAAATGCATGACTGAGCATTCTACTGTTAAGTGTTGCATACATAACAAGGGCAACTTCCAAAAACCTAGATGAAGGGCTCACTCTTTCTGCAGGTCAAGGAAAGTACTGACAGTGCTATTGACTTTGTGTAGCTCTCAGGACCAATTGTTTTGTTTTGGCTTCAGCTATTTTTTGCGGCCTCCCTTGAAGCTGCTGTCCTAGGTAACTGCCCAGTCTTGCCCAATGGTTAAGCTAGCCCTTGCTACCCTCTACTTGGAAACAATTTTTATGTGCATTAAGAAATTAGATGTGGATTCTGTGTACAGAGCAGGAGCTGACTTGGCCTCCATGCAGGTCTCTGGGGTTATACTCTCATCAGTTACTACAGAGAACTGGAGGGGAATAAAGACTACTACTACTACTGAACATTTGTATAGCGCTACAAGAAAAGAGAGACAGGGAGAGGCAGAGTGATTTCTGTTTTATTTTAATTATTTAAACACTTTATAATCCACCAAACTAGTTATAAACTATTCTATGCAGTGAACATATATAAAGCATGTAAACAAAAAGAATAAAAGAATGCAGCAAAAAATTAAAATACATGATAAAAAGCCTCCTCAAACAGGAAAGCTTTCAATTTCCCATGAAAGTGGAGCGAGTTTCGTTTTGCCTGTCTGAGTAACTGCCAACTTAGCTACAGGCAATGAGGGAATCTCCAAAGTTTGCCTCCAAAGACCTTAGCAACGTCCTCAAATAACTGAGAGCTATCGTGGGTTCATAAAACTTAGTAAGCAGATCGTAAATGTAACCCACTGTACCACCATCAGCCAATACCAGGATTTCCAGATAGGCTTCACATGAGCCCTGGACCAAACAGCCTAGTAGAAGACGTTTCAGCCACTTGCAATGTCTGGAGATATTCAGAGGGCAGACCTAGATAAACTGCATTTCAATAGTCCAAATGACACAAACCCATGATCTATAGAATTGCCTGAGTCATCGACCAGTAAAGGGTTATGTAGTCTCGAAAACTTCAACTAACAAAACACATTTGAAAGCATTTCCCAAATATGATTTTCCATCAAAGGTTTTCATCAAGATGAACCCCAAAGTTACGAACACAAGGGCAAAAATGATTTTGGCATGCTGAATCTTCAGGGTAGGATAAGGCACAATACAGGAAGACTTTGTTATCAATTAAAATTCAGCTTTATTCAATTTCAGACTCAACTTACTAAATAATAAGCAGCCATTAACAGCCTTCAAAAGCTTAGTAACAAGCAAAGGGATTTTCAAAACGTTATCAGATGGAAGAATTATTTGTAATGTGGTAGGCGAAGGCCTATGATCCATGGTGTCTGAAATAAGCAGACAGGCCTAAACAGCTTGACCTGTAAATGAAGCCTGTGGAGAGGCCCAAAGGAATTACACATCCCCCAAAATGCTGCTACCATAGAACTGAAACTTAACTAAGCACAATTAAGCTTAGCTAGGCAGAATCGAAACTTAGAAAATATAGAAAAATAAGGTTTAATTGGTATTGATAAGAGAGTGAAGCTTCTGTGAAATTAATTAACTCTGCTGAAAGAAAGGTTACAGAGCCCTGCTTTCCCACATATTCCAACTGGATAGCGACCTTGGAGGAGAGAAGTATCAAAGTTGGTGAACTGACCATTGTAATTGGGACTGAAAGGGGGGTAAGCAGGTGCTGAGCCCAGTCGAGGGACATCATTGGATAGCCATATCGGTACCGGAACCAATAGAAGGTGTACGAGGGGTTACCGGGACCAATGAAAAGTTTGCCTATGTCTAGAATGGGAAAGAAAGCTATAAAAGTTGTTGTTTTACTAACAGCCATTGCTCAGCCATTTGAATTTTATTCTGCTTGAGACTTGTGCACAAATAAATGATTTGGACCTTCTGAACAGACTCCTGGTATCATTGGTTTGTCTGCGCTCTGCTGCTACATATTCTTGGTGCGTTGGCCGGGAAGGTGTGGTAATAGAGGGTATATAGGGCAATATACCACGACTTTCCGCCTCAACAGGTTTGGTCCTGCCGGGATCGTACCCTCCCGACGCGGGCTCACTCTCTGGCGCCACCGGTCCCTTGTATCGGAGGGAGTTGGCCGGACCTCGGCGGGTGTCGAGCCCGGTTGGAACCAACACCTCGAACCCGAGAGAGGGGAGTCCGAGGTCCAACTCATGCGCTTGCTTGGGAACTGGGAACCGGATCCGGTGAGTATAGTTTGATTTGATATGTCTAGACAGATGAGACAGAGCAGAACTGCTGTTTGAATTTTGGAACTTGGAACTTGGAATTTGGAAAGAGAGCTTGATCACCTCTCAAAGATGGTCCGATTAACCCTGCATGAGTATGCGCAGGGCGAAACTATCGTCTTCTTGAGTTTGGAATTTGAACATAGCCTAGTCAGAAAAGACAGGATTGGGCTGTGTTTTTGGGATACGTTGCTAGCATGATTGTGTGAATGAAGTGTGAATGACAGGTCTGGCAGCACGGACCAAACGAAGGCGGACTCCTGAGTAACGCATTTCCTGGCCGGGCGACCGCGTCCAGGTCGTAAAAAGGAGGAAGCGACCGTCGTCTTGTCTTGTTATTTGTTTCCCTTATATGTTTCTAGGGCCTTGAGGACCCCTTACCCACGGTCCGCCCTCCTTTTCCCTTCTGTCTGTTGTTGCGCGCACACATCGATATGGGAGGGGCGGGGTCTACTAGGCACACTCCGTTAGAATGTATGATCACGCATTTTAATAAAGGATATTCAGGAAATTATGGGATTAAAATGACTGCGACCCGATTGCAAGTTTTGTGTACTAGGGAGTGGCCTGCACTAGATCCTATGTGGCCCCAAGAGGGAACTTTTACTATAGGAATTATTCAGTCAGTTCACCAGAAAGTGTGAGTAGCGCACCCCGATCAGTATCCCTATATAGATTCCTGGTTAAGTATTTGTGAGAGCCCGCCCCCTTGGGCAAAGCGCTGTTATGAAGAACAGTGCAAAATAATGTTAGCATTAACAGATCAAACGCAGAAAACAGATCAGACTCAAAAGACAGGAACAGATGAGAAATCCAGACGGAAACCCGTCCTTGCAGATCCTGAGTCCCTGGAAGTGGTAACTAGACAGCCCCGAGCCCAGCATCCAGTAAAAGTGCCACCGCGTCCCGCCCCAGGACCACAGAGACAGCGGGAGAGGGACCCAACCCCAGACCCACCACCAGAAGAGCAGGCAGATAAGCTCACTCCAGATGAGGAGGATGACTCAACCGAGACTGAGGAAAAAGTTGAGTCTGAGGCAGAAGAAGAAGAGGAAGGGTCTTCCCAGAGCGATACTGATAGTATAAAGACAACCGTCAGTACGAGCTCATCAGTTAAAAGTAAAGCGTCCCAGACTAAGCGCACGGGCAAGAAGAAAGCCCCTACCAGGAGAGTCTCTAAAATCCCCCTCAGAACCAGAAAAACTTCCACTGCGAAAATGATGCCTTTACGGCAAGTCCCGGGAGTGCCCGTAAGAGATGAAGATAATCATGTGGTGGCGGGACCCCTAAGTTTAGTATATGTGCCCTTCTCCACTACTGATTTGTTAAACAGGAAGACGCATTATGCTTCCTATACCAACAAGCCCCAAGAACTAACAGAATTAATGCATACCATTATGGAAACCCACCAACCCACTTGGGCAGATTGCCGCCAGCTCCTGTCCACCTTATTCACTACTGAGGAGCGGACACGAATTAAGCGAGCAGCTGTCGACTGGCTGGCAGATAATCCTTTAGCACCGGGGGATGGAGTAGGGATAGACAATCGAGAAGTGGCCCAAGGAGAATTCCCAAATGAAGACCCTCAGTGGGATCCGAATACAGAGAGAGGATCCAAATCTCTATCACGGTTTCGCCAAGGCCTTATGCAAGGTCTGCGAAAGGGGGGTCAGAAAGCCATGAATCTTTCCAAAGTATCCGAAGTTAATCAGGGAATAGATGAAAGCCCAGCAGTATTCTACGAGAGATTAGTTGAAGCATACAGAATGTATACTCCCTATGATCCAGATGCACCAGGAAGTTTATGCATGGTGAATGCTGCTTTTGTAAATCAGTCACAACCAGACATTAGACGCAAGCTACAAAAACTAGAAGGGTTTGCGGGCATGAATGCAACTCAGTTACTGGAAGTTGCTCATAAAGTGTATGTGAATCGTGATAATGAAAGACAGAAAGAATGTGATCGAAAGATGAAGAAGAAAGCTGATTTTTTGGCTGCGGCCATAGTTGAACAGAAAAGGGGAGGTTTCCCTAGTCGAAGGAGCAGAGGAAGAGGCAGGGCCGAGGAGATGGCCGGCCCCTACTAAGCGTGAACCAATGCGCTTATTGCAAAGAAGAAGGACATTGGAGAGATACATGCCCGCAACTCGAAGACGCCTCTCAGGATGACGAAAATAATGCCCATTGGAGAGAAAGAGGAAGAGGCCGACCCCGGAACCGCGGAGGGGCCAATCGAGAACAATTTCAACGAGAAAGGGGGGAGGCCATACAGGCGGTGGCCGCAGCGACCTATGATGTAGATGAAGCAGATTAGGACAGACTGGGCTCCGAATTCGCTTTAGGTCTCCAGGAGCCTATGGTCAGCATACAAATAGGAGACCAATTTATGGACTTTATGGTTGATACTGGAGCAGAACATTCTGTAGTAGATAAACAAATCGCCCCATTTTCCGCAAAAGCAGTCACCATTGTGGGAGCAACTGGTGCCAAAGCCACAAAGCCTTTTCTCAAGAACCGTATATGCAATCTGGGAGGACAGCAAATAACGCATCAATTTCTCTATATGCCCGAGTGCCCAGTGCCATTACTGGGACGAGACATGCTAGCCAAATTGCAGGCCCAAATATCCTTCACTGAGAAAGGAGAAATGCAAATGACAGTAAACTCAAAACCTGCTGGATTAATGCTGCTTACTGTTCCTCGAGAAGAAGAATGGAGATATTATAGTAATGAGTCCGCCCAGGACACCTATTTGAACATACTCTGAAAAGCATTGACGCCCCACCTGGAGTATGGGCAGAAGGCAATCCCCCAGGCCTAGCCAAACATATAGCTCCAATAATTGTGAATCTCAAGCCTAGTGCCGAACCAGTACATGTCAAGCAATACCCCCTCCCAAGAGCAGCAATTGAAGGCATTCACCGCCACTTGTTAAGACTACTAGAGTATGGCCTACTAAAAGTATGTCAGTCACCATGGAACACTCCACTCCTGCCAGTAAAGAAGCCTGGAAAAGGTGACTACCGTCCAGTGCAGGACTTAAGGAGAGTGAATGAAGCAGTTGAGACCATACATCCAGTCGTGCCAAATCCTTACACACTCTTAGGATTGATTCCAGCGGAAGCTACCCATTTTACTGTTTTGGATTTGAAAGATGCGTTCTTCTGCATAAGATTAGCCCCAATTAGCCAATTGTTATTTGCCTTTGAATGGCAGGACCCTGTCTCCGGAAGACGGGGCCAACTCACTTGGACACGATTACCCCAAGGATTCAAGAATTCACCTACCATTTTCAGTGCTGCACTAAACCAAGACCTTTCAAGCTATCCAGTGGCCCAGGGAAGAGAGTACTTCTCCAATATGTGGACGATCTGCTGATAGCTGCTGTATCAGAAAGTGAATGTATACAAGCCACCAAGGACCTCTTGCAGCTACTGGATGAGGCTGGATACAAAGTTTCCAGAGCAAAAGCACAGCTATGCCAAAAAGAAGTGAAATACTTGGGCTTTCGCTTGACTAAAGGAAGCCGACAATTAGGGCGAGAAAGAAAAGAAGCTGTGTGCAGAATCCCAACCCCAACTACCAGAAAGCAAGTTAGAGCTTTTCTGGGAGCAGCAGGATATTGCCGAATCTGGATTCCCAACTTTGCTCAAATTGCCAAACCACTATATGATGCCACCAAAGGAGAAGAAAAGTCGCCACTAGAGTGGGGACCTGAGCAGGATGCAACCTTTAAGACATTGAAGGAAGAATTGATGTCGTCACCAGCACTCGGATTACCAGATGTTCACAAGCCTTTCCATCTATTTGTGCATGAGGTGCAAGGGAACGCCTTAGGCATGTTGACTCAGAAATTAGGACATTGGGAGTGACCTGTAGCATATCTATCGAAACAATTGGACACTGTGGCCAAAGGATGGCCACCATGCCTGAGAGCAGTTGCAGCTACAGCATTGTTAGTGAGTGAAGCAGACAAACTCACCTTAGGACAGAATCTACGAGTCACTGTGCCACATGCAGTACTTGCCCTCATGGAACAGAAGGCGAATCATTGGCTCACCAATTCCCGAATGCTGAAATACCAGAGTATGCTATGTGAAAACCCACAGATACAATGGAAGTGAGCCATGCCTTGAACCCAGCCACATTGATACCTGTCAGCGAAGAACCCCCAGAGCATGACTGTATAGAAGTCATGGATACTGTATTCTCAAGTCGACCTGATCTGACAGATGTGCCCCTAGAGAATCCTGATCAGACCTATTTTGTGGATGGAAGCAGTCTCATCATCAATGGACGACGTTGTGCCGGGTATGCAGTAGTCACCCGGGAGGAAGTCATTGAATCATCAGCCCTGGCATCAGGCACATCAGCCCAGAAAGCAGAGTTGATTGCACTCACCCGAGCATTAGTATTGGGTGCAAAATGTTTGTTAAATGTGTACACAGACTCAAAATATGCCTTCACCACTTTGCATGCACATGGAGCTCTCTACAAAGAACGAGGGCTCATTACGTCAGGAGGAAAATCGATCAAATATGGCCCAGAAATATTGATGTTACTAGATGCAGTATGGGCCCAACACGTGTAGCCGTCATGCACTGCCGAGGACACCAAGCAGGTAAAGGAGATGTTGCCCAAGGAAACAGATTCGCTGATGCCTCAGCACGAAAAGCAGCCATGACAGGCCAAATTTCATCACAAGCCATGCCAATGCAGGCAGCATTGTTTCCAGTACCCCTTAATTCATGGACACCACGATATACCATCAAAGAATTGGATTACTACTGTAATAAGGAAGAGGGAGTGCTGAAAGATGGGTGGATTGAGCTGCCACCAACCGAGGGCAGCCAACCCCCAGGACGAATAGTGATCCCTGAACTATTGGGACCAGCCTTTGTCAAGGCTTTCCACCAAGCCACACATTATGGAAAAAGTGCTATGGAAAAAGCACTCAAGCCACATTTTTGCATTATTTATTTTATTTATTTATTTAACAATTCTTCTATACCGCGCTATTAAAATCAGCGCGGTGTACATCGAACAAAGATACTACAATGTATACTACATACTACATTGCCTTGTTGGGAGCCCTATCATCCTCAGTAGCACGTCAGTGTCTAATTTGTGCCAAGAACAATGCCAAACAAGGTCCCATGCCACCACCCCGAGTTCAGTCAGGAGGTGTAACCCCCATGCACCACCTGCAAATTGACTTTACTGAAATGCCAAAAGCCAATGGATACCGCTACTTGTTAGTGTTAGTTTGTACCTTCTCTGGGTGAGTGGAGGCTTACCCCACCAGGACTGAAAAGGCCCGAGAAGTTACCAAAGTTTTGCTGAGAGAGATTATCCCCAGATTTGGAATTCCAGCAGTAATAGGGTCAGACAATGGGCCCTCATTTGTGTCTCAGATTACTCAGCAGTTGGCAAATGCCCTACAGATACAATGGAAGCTACACACTGCATATAGACCTCAGAGTTCAGGGAAAGTTGAGCGAATGAACCGTACCTTGAAAGCCCAAATGTCTAAGCTTTGCCAGGAGACCCACTTGAAGTGGCCCCAAGTGCTCCCAATAGCTCTACTCAGAATACGCTCAGCTCCTGTGAAATCAACAGGATTCTCCCCTTTTGAGGTAGTGTATGGCAAACTCCCACCAATAGTGCAGGGAATTAAAGGAAGTTTAACCCAGATTGGTTCAGAAATAACCAGACAAGAACTTCTAGCTCTTAGTTTTGTTCTACAGACTCTTCATGCGTGGATCCAGGACCAGTTGCCCATCAACTTGACGGAACCCCTACATCCCTACAAGCCTGGTACCTCGGTGTGGATCAAGGATTGGAAGAAGACACCGCTGGAACCTCATTGGAAGGGACCATACTCCGTCATCCTGTCTACCCCAACTGCAGTAAAGGTAGCAGAAATCGAGTCCTGGATCCATCACAGCAGAGTCAAGCCAGCAGCCGTCACAGATTCCGAGCAGTGGACAGCAGTACAACATCCTGATGTACCTTTGCGACTCACCCTGAGATGGCAACCAGTGACCTAGACCCTTTTGGGATCATCCCAACAACCACAGTGCCTTGCAGTAGACAAGTCTTTCGAAGAGGATTGCTGTTTCCAACACAGCAAGATTTGTTCTCACAAACTCCATGTGTGCAATTTTCGTACACTAATTGATACTATATTGATTAACAATATTTAGAGCCAACTGTAGCTGATAAGTTGGCATACGACGGACATTGTGAGGATCTTCAATCAACATTCAACACCCGTTGAATTGCTTCATTAGCAAACGGGACGGCGTTGTGCCAAGAAGAGGACGTCGAGGTCAAGATTTTCAAGTGAGGATTCAGAAGAACTCCAATCAACATGCATCTTTGTTTTTACTTTGTCCTGGTTGCTTGCCTGGGGGGCCTCGAACTGACTTGTGCCTTGCCTCCATGTACTGCTTGCATTACTTCCACTCGAACTGGAATGAAAGTAACTCAGACTTTGCTCTATCATTCGTACTATACCTGTACTGGTAAAGTAACCCGGTGTATTTATAACACCACGGAACTGAATGTTTGTACCCAAGGTAATACTAAAGTATGCTTTAACCCGCATCAGAATCCATCCTATTATACTTTGGAGATACGATGGAATGATGCAGATGGAGCTTTGCTTAATGCTACACCCCCACTCACCGATCCCACACAGCCTGTTGTCCTATATTTTGACACTTGTGATGCCATAAATAGAGATAGTCGTTCTAAATGTGCCAATTGGGAAAAACCTTACACTCATAATGACAAATATATGTGTCCGGAGGGAACCACTGGATGGGGAGAGTGTACAGGTAAAAGAGTCCTAGCCAACGAATATAGTACAGCCCCAGTTGCAGATTATTATTGCCCGAAATGGGAATGTGTTTTCTATGCTACATGGAAAACTGGTATGATAGAGAATACCAGGGACAATCGGATGGCTGCCTTAACTAAGCCATATGTGAAGAATATACAAAATTGTAAGAAAGGTGCCTGTAACCCATTAGAGTTGTTTATACGTAATCCTAGTGCATAGAAACAAGGATATAAATTTGGCCTACGAATTGCAGGATCTGGATCAGATCCAGGAACCATTGTATATAAGATTAAATACCCAAGCTCATCGATCATCCAGGTACCATATCCATAACACTTTCTATGAAACCATGCATGTGAATAAGTTTGACATCCCCCATCCCTCTCAGAACTTATTCCTGGAATTAGCTGGAGCAGTAGTATCTAGTCTCCATATTTCAGATTGTTACTTTTGTGGTGGGACACGAATGGGTGACCAGTGGCCATGGGAAGCCCAAGAATTGAATTATTCTATGACTTATAATCATACTGAATTACATAAGACTACAAGCGAATGGGTATTGGCACACCCAATAGTTGGACGGCTCTGCTATGCCAGAACTGGACCTCAGTTCAATCTGCAGGTGGGACAGCTGGTCTGTCTCAGCCAAAAGTTCTATAATGACACCACCAAACAGACGTCCTGGTGGTCAGGGGTTAATGCATCTGAACCCCCTAATCCATTAGCAAAATTCCCTGAGCTCGCTGACTTATGGACTAATCTTGCCCAGCCCCATGCCTGGCAAGCCCCACCTGGCTTGTATTGGATCTGTGGAACTCGAGCATATGCCCGACTCCCTATACACTGGGGAGGGGCGTGTGTCCTAGGGACCATTAGACCTTCTTTCTTCTTGTTACCCACAGAACATGGAGAACAATTAGGATACCCAGTATACACTAAGAGACAGAAGAGAGCAGCCCTACAGATAGGCAAGTGGCAGAAATGGGATGGCGATGATTGGCCACCTGAGAGAATAATTGCCTATTATGGACCTGCCACTTGGAACGAAGATGGCATGTGGGGCTATCGGACCCCTGTGTATATGATTAATCGTATTGTCCGCTTACAAGCAGTAGTTGAATTAATAACTAATGAGACTAGCCAAGCACTCACACTTTTAGCTAGACAAAGCACACAAATGCGTACTGCCATATATCAGAATCGCTTAGCATTAGACTACTTATTGGCAGCTGAAGGAGGAGTATGTGGTAAACTGAATTTAACCAATTGCTGTTTAAAGATAGATGATAAAGGTCAAGTAGTTGAAGAGATTGCTGAAAATATGCGAAAACAAGCTTACGTGCCAGTACAGACTTGGCATGGTCTTAAGATTCCTAACTGGTTCGCCTCTATCTTCTCAGGTTTAGGAGGACTTACTACTTTCCTTATGCTCATATTAGTAATTATAGCTGTGTTTTTACTATTACCATGTATAATTCCATGTTGTATGCGTTCTATTAACAGTGTTATTGAAAACACAGTAGAGCGGAAAACTGCAACTAAGATTTTGGCCTTATGGCATCCTCGGCCTACTATATATGGTCGCAACCCGACCCCAGTATAATCGAATTAAGTGATTTAACTCTCACACCTTATTAAGTAATAGGGTGAGATTAATCAAAGGGGGGAATGTGGTAGGCGAAGGCCTATGATCCATGGTGTCTGAAATAAGCAGACAGGCCTAAACAGCTTGACCTGTAAATGAAGCCTGTGGAGAGGCCCAAAGGAATTACACATCCCCCAAAATGCAGCTACCATAGAACTGAAACTTAACTAAGCACAATTAAGCTTAGCTAGGCAGAATCGAAACTTAGAAAATATAGAAAAATAAGGTTTAATTGGTATTGATAAGAGAGTGAAGCTTCTGTGAAATTAATTAACTCTGCTGAAAGAAAGGTTACAGTGCCCTGCTTTCCCACATATTCCAGCTGGATAGCGACCTTGGAGGAGTACGAGAAGGTGTACGAGGGGTTACCGGGACCAATGAAAAGTTTGCCTATGTCTAGAATGGGAAAGAAAGCTATAAAAGTTAAGAACATAAGATATGCCATACTGGGTCAGACCAAGGTCCATCAAGCCCAGCATTCTGTTTCCAACAGTGGCCAATCTAGGTCATACGTACCTAGCAGTTTCCCCAAGGGACACAGGTTCCACAATGCTTGTACTGGTTCAAGCATTGATATCCTGGGTCCCTTCTTAATAATGGTTTATGGACCTGTCCTCCAGGAACTTGTCCAAACCTTTTTTAAACCCAGCTACACTAACAGCCTTTACTACATCCTCCGGTAACAAATTCCAGAGTTTGATTACACGTTGAGTGAAAAAATATTTTCTTTTATTAGTCTTAAATAGTTTACCCTGTAGCTTCATTGCATGTCCCCTAGTCTTTCCATATTCTGATAAGGTAAACAATCGATCTACGTTTACCCGTTCCACTCCGTTCATTAATTTATAGACTTCTATCATATCTCCCCTCAGCCGTCTCTTCTCCAGGCTAAAGAGCCCCAACCTTATTAGCCTTTCTTCATAGGAGTAGCCTTCCATCTCCTTTACCATTTTGGTGGCTCTTCTCTGAACCTTTTCTAAAATCGCTATATCCTTTTTAAGATACCGCGACCAGAATTGCACACAATATTCAAGGTGCGGTCTCACCATGGAACGATATAGAGGCATTATAATATCTTTTGTTTTATTTTCCATTCCATTCCTTATCATACCTAGCATTCTATTTGCTCTCTTGGCCGCCGCTGCACACTGGGCCGAGGGTTTTAACAAGGTATCCACAATGACGCCTAAATTTTTTTCCTGGGTGGTGGTTCCTAATGTGGAACCTTGCATCGTGTAACCATAGTTTGGGTTGTTCTTCCCTAGGTGCATAACCTTGCACTTCTCCACATTAAATTTCATCTGCCATTTTGATGCCCAGTCTTCCAATTTATCAAGATCCTCTTGCAATTTTCCACAATCCTCCTGGGTTTTAACAACTTTAAATAGTTTTGTGTCATCTGCAAATTTGATAACCTCACTTGTTATTCCACTTTCCATGTCATTTATGAATATGTCAAAAAGCAGCGGACCCAGCACAGATCCCTGGGGTACACCACTATTCACCTTTCTCCATTGGGAAAATTGGCCATTTAGCCCTACCCTCTGCTTTCTATCTTTTAACCAGTTCCTGATCCACAGTAGTACACTGCCTCCTATCCCATGACTCTTTAGTTTTGCCAAATGTCTCTCATGAGGGACTTTGTCAAAGGCTTTCTGAAAGTCCAGATACACAATATCAACCGACTCACCTTTGTCCACCTGTTTATTCACTCCTTCAAAAAAACATAACAGATTAGTAAGACAAGATCTTCCTTGTCTAAAGCCATGTTGGCTGTCTCCCATTAGGTCGTGACTATCTACATGCTGAGTAATTTTATTCTTTATGATGGTTTCTACCATTTTTCCCAGTACTGATGTCAGGCTCACTGGTCTGTAGTTTCCCGGATCACCCCTTGAACCCTTTTTAAAAATTGGTGTTACATTGGCGATCCTCCAATCCTCAGGTATTAGAGATGATTTTAATGATAGTTCACAGATTACTGATAGCAGGTCTGCAATCTCAAATTTCAGTTCTTTCAACACCCTTGGATGTATACCATCCGGCCCAGGTGATTTGCTACTCTTCAGTTTATCTAATAGTTGTAAGACATCTTCCCGATGTATCGATATTTCCTTCAATTCTTCCACACCTTTAAATACCACTTCAGTCATGGGTAACATCCCTACATCTTCCTCAGTAAAGTTGTTTTACTAACAGCCATTGCTCAGCCATTTTGAATTTGATTCTGCTTGAGACTTGTGCACAAATAAATGATTTGGACCTTCTGAACAGACTCCTGGTATCATTGGTTTGTCTGCGCTCTGCTGCTACAGTAGATCATCTGCACAAAATCAGAACCTTACACCCACTTCTAGCAACAGCAGCATTAAAGGTTGTAAGTAAAGATTGAAAAGTATACCAGATAGCAATGATCCCTGTGGAAACCATACTGCAAAACTCTCCAAGAAGATTCAGCATCATTAATAACAATCTTATAAGATCACCCTCTTAAAAAAGATTCAAACCAAGCAAACACCAAAGCTGTTGAAGCCGCGGGCCATACCTACTTTAAATTATGTCCAGATATTCAATGCTGGGACAAGAACCGTCACCGTCACTGAATCTTCATTTGCCCGATTAGCATTTAAGCTAACCAGTCAGTGGCAATATTCGGCCATTGGCCAGATAGCTAAACCAGCTTGTCAGACCTAACTTAGCTGCTTTAAGTTAACCGGCCAGTGGCTGAATATCGCTGCTGACTGGTTAACTCTAGTGCCATCCTCGGAACACCATCAGAATGCCCCAACACTAGCTGGCTAGTGTTGAAGTGCACAAACCGATTAACAGATAATATTCAGTGGCACTAAACGCTTTAGTGCAGCTGAATATTCTGCTGAACATGGTTTAACTGGTAAGCAGGTCTGCTAATCAGAGAAACATAGAAACAAAGAAACATGATGACAGAAAAAGACCACATGGCCTATCTAGTCTGTCCTTCCATAACAACAACTACAACAGTCCCCTTTTTACCTTTAGAGATCTTCTGTGTTTGTCACATGCTTTTTTGAATTCAGTTACTGTCCTCATCTCTACCACATCCATTGGGAGACTATTCCATGGATCCACTACTCTTTCTGTAAAGAAATATTTCCGCATATCACTCCTGAATCTATCTCCCTTCACCCTCATCCCATGTCCCCTCGTAGCAGAACTTGCATTCAATTGAAAGAGGCTCTCTCCCTGAACATTTATGCCATGGAGGTATTTAAACATCTCAATCATATCACCTCTATCCTGCCTTTCCTCTAAGGTGTACATATTAAGATCCTTAAGTCTGTCCTCATATGCTTTATAATGAAGCCCATTAATCATTTTAGAAGCCACCCTCTGCACCGACTCCATCCTGTTCACATCCTTTTGAAGGTGCGGTCTCCAGAATTGCACACCATACTCCAAATGAGGTCGCACCAAAGACTTATACAGAGGCATTATCACCTCCTTTTTTCTGCTAGCCATTCCTCTCCGTATGCACCCAAGCATCCTTCTAGCTTTTGCCGTCGCCTTTTCTACCTGTTTAGCTACTTTAAGATCATCAGACGCAACCACGCCTCGGTCCCGCTCTTCTTTAGTGGACAAAAGTACTTCACCTCCTATACTGTATTGCTCCCTTGGATTGCTGCAGCCCAAATGCATGACCTTACATTTTTTAACATTAAATCCCAGCTGCCAAATTCTATACCATTCTTCAAGCTTAGCTAGATCCCTCCTCATGTTATCTACACCTTCCTGGTGTCTACTCTATTGCAGATTTTGGTATCATCCGCAAAGAGGCAAACCTTACCCGACAGCCCTTCCGCTATATCACTAACAAAGATGTTAAAAAGAATCGGACCAAGGACAGACCCTGGGGCACACCACTTACAGTTACATCGCTTTGAATATGCCCCCCATATTTATAATTCCTATTAACTGAAACTGCAAAAGGAAAATATCTTGACCTACTGTACTATATTGAATGTGACAGAGAGGTCACGCATTCTTAACATTTGCTCTTCAGCATCAAGGTAACAATACCAGCACTGAAAGTCATCCAACAAAGAATGACTTTCTACTTCATTTTCCAATTAACAGTAAACACATGATTCTAAAATTTTGCAGGAATGGATAAATTCGAAATTGGACAATAACTCTAAAGGGCTTTAGGGTCCAACTGACTGTAAAGAGTTATTTATCATTGCGAGCAGCACAGGTTGACTCAAAGTCAATAACAAAGTAGTTGGACTAGGAGCAACAATAGAGCCTTTCTTCTGTACATGGGCCAAAGCTCATGAGATCTCTTCTATGACAACTAACCTGAATAAGCCCCGGCTGTATGATAAAGGGGGACACTAGCAGGACCTGTTGGTCCAGACCCGATCTCAATTGTCAGCTGGGCTCTAATAGCTGTGATTTTTGCTCAAAATAATGAGGCTATGTCCTCAGCTGAGGGAACAGGCTCCAGTCCTAGCCCTATGAAGAGCTGTCAAGGACTAAACTAATGCAAAAAATCCCCTTGAGTGATTCAGCATGCAACAAAATGTACCAGCAAAAAATCCTCATTTTCCCTAACTAGTATTGCCAATTCAAACTGCCTCAATAACACCTTTAAATAGCAACTAGTTAGCATCAAGGTGACAGCATAAGAAAATAAGAACATTGCTAGATAGATAGATAGATAAATAAATAAATAAATAAAACATAGGATATGCCATACTGGATCTGACCAAAGGTCCATCAAGCCCAGTATCCTGTTTCTAACAGTGGCCAATCCAGGTCACAAGTACCTGTCAGGTTCCCAAAAGGTATGCAGATTCCATGCTGCTTGTCTGAGGGGTAAGCAGCGGATTTCCCCAGTTCACTTTAATAATAGTTAATAGACTTTTGCTCCAGGAACTTGTCCAAACCTCTATTAAACCCAACTATACTAACAACTTTTACTAAAGAACAAAGCACCAGGCATTGATAGCATTCCCATTGAGGTATTACAGCAATCTGATGCAGCTGTTACCATACTTACAAGGCTCTGCCAAGAAATATGGAAGACAATATCATGACCAACTGACTGGAAAAGATCTGTGTTTATACACTTTGGAGTTGATGAGGGATAGGGGACCTTTAAATACTTAAAGAGAAATAATGAACAAACAAACCTCTTCCAGAGACGGGGAAGCTGTAAAACTAGAGGGCATGACATGAAGCTGCAAGGTGGTAAATTGAAAGGCAATGTCAGGAAATACTTTTTTACTGAAAGGGTGGTGGATGCTTGGAATGCCCTCCCGATGGAGGTGGTGGGGGCAAACACAGTGACGGAATTCAAAGTGGCCTGGGACAGACACAGTGGATCACTCTACAGCAACGAGATTACATCAAAATAAACTGAACCATCTAATTTCTCAACAAATAGGGTTGTCCTACATGGAGTGATGGGGGGAGGAGTGGTGGGTTCACCACTAAACAAACAAAGATATGGGGAGGGGTGAAGACATGGGGAGAGGTGCACCTGCTCCTGGTGGGTGCACCACTAAGCAAAGACATGGGTAGGGGTGCACCTACTCCCTAAAAGACATGGGAAGGGGTGCACCTACTCCTGCCATATTGCTGGGCAGACAAGATGGACCATACTGGTCTTTATCTGCCGTCATTTACTATGTTACTATGTTACATCCTCTGATAATGAATTCCAGAGTATAATCATGTGTTGAGTGAAAAATATTTTCTCTGATTAATGGAGCAAGCTTATCAATTACTCTCCAAATTGAGGAGTCCCAAAGCTGAACTTGCGTTTCAACATTAGATTCAGACAGTCACTCAGACCACTAATTCTTTACATACATCAATTTTAGGGCGCACTAAGAATCTAGATTTCACCTTTTATTGACAGAGCAATCTTCTAAATGATGGTCAGACCAGGCCACTGGAGCAACAGATACAATTGCACTCTGTCAGAAACCTACACATTGGTCAGCAATAGAGAGAGAACCATGACAGCAGAAAAGCACTATGGGCCCGATTCCAATATACATCTCCTTTGTACGTCCGGGCTGACCTGGATGTACAAAGGAGATTGCGATTCTGATCCCATGGGGCACGTCTAGCCCCATGGGATCAGAATCACGAACAAGCCTGTATGGGTGTCTACTCTATTGTAGATTTGGTATCATCTGCAAAGAGGCGAACTTAACTCGACAGCACTTCTGCAATATCATAAAACATGACAGCAGAAAAAGACCACATGGCCTATCTAGTCTGCCCTTCCATATCAACTACTACAATAGTCCTCCTTTTTCCTTTAGAGATCCTCTGTTTGTCCCATGCTTTTATGAATTCAGATACTGTCCTCATCTCTATCACTTCCACTGGGAGACTATTCCACGCATCTACCACTCTTTCTGTAAATAAATATTTCTGCATATTATCCTGAGTTTTCAACCACATCCTTACTTCCGCTTTCATATAAAGGAACCAAAGGTGCCTTTCTCCAGTCCACTGGTACCAATCTCGACCCCAAAGAGGCATTGAAAAGGTCAGTCAGTGGAGCCACTAGGATGTCCCTAAGTTCCTTCAGTATTCTCGGATGTATCCCATCTGGTCCCATCACTTTGTCTACCTTTAGTTTAGCTAGTTCCTCATAAACACAGTGTTCCTAGGGTGCTCTATTTATTTATAAGTTGCTTGCATGGAACGGTCAAAGAAATCATTTAGATTTGTCTGACAAAACCTACCTCTAGTAAAGAGTAGTTACTCACCTGTAACAGGTGTTCTCCAGGAGCAGCAGGAATCAGTCCTCACATATGGGTGACGTCGGCGCCGACGGAGCCCCCGTGCGGAGCATTTCCCCAGCTTTCAAAGAAAGCCTTTGGGAATTGCAGCGCGCATGCGCAGTCCCCTTCCCGCCCAAGGGTGCCATCTTGCTCAGTCTGATGACATAGCTAAAAGACAGCAAAAAATTGGCAAAAATAAATCATATGACTGCAACTCCAAGGGGAGGAGGGAGGGTTGTGAGGACTGATTCCTGCTGCTCCTGGAGAACACCTGTTACAGGTGAGTAACTACTCTTTCTCCAGGACCAAGCAGGAAGTCAGTCCTCACATATGGGACTCCCCAGCTTAAGGCTACCGGAGACCTCAAGCCGAAAAAATGAGCTCCCTCTAGCTCGTCAGTATGTAAGGAAGGAATCTTCTCTGAGAACGCCCCCGACCGGTAGCCCAACACCAGGGTCAGAGGGTAGGAGTTGCCTAAACCCCAAAGAGATTATGGAGTACTGCCTGTCCGAAAGCACTGTCCCTGTGGGACTCCCTCTCAAGGCAGTAATAGGCCGCAAAAGTCTGGCTTGAAGACCAAGTAGCGGCCCGGCAGATGTCTGTCAATAGAAAAGAGCGGAGATGAGCCACTGACGCAGCCTTTGCCCTGACACGATGAGCCGTGACTCGACCTTCCAACGAGAGGCCGGCTGCCCCATAAGCCCAGGCGATACAGTCAGCGACCCATATGGACAAAGTACGCTTGGAGACAGGTAACCCCAACTTATTGGGGTCAAAAGAAACGAAGAGCTGAACAGCCCTCCGATGCTCCCGCGTACGGTCAAGGTAGAAGGATAACGCCCTCCTACAGTCCAGGAAAGCAGGACCATCTCAGCCCGGTTGGCATGCGGCCTGGGAAAGAAGGTCGGAAGAACCACCTCCTGATTGAGGTGAAAAGGGGAGACAACCTTAGGGAGAAACTTCGGGTGAGTCCATAAGACTACGCTATTCCTGTAGAACCTAGTGTAAGGGGGATCAGACACTAGTGCCTGAAGTTCACTTACTCGCCTAGCAGAGGTAAGAGCTACCAGAAACAAGGTTTTCCAGTCGGAAAACGGAGAGGGCAGGTAGCCATAGGTTCAAATGGCGGACAAGTAATCCGCTGTAAGACCACATTCAGATCCCACTCAGGGGCTGGTGGATGTAAAGGAGGCTTAAGCAGGAGGAGGCCTCTGAGAAAACGAGCCACCAAAGGGTGGTTGGAAAGAGGCCTTCCGTCCACCGGCGAGTGGTGCGCTGAGAGAGCACTGAGGTGAACCCTGACAGAGTTGGACTTAAGGCCTAGATTGGAGAGGTAAAGCAAATATTGCAATACTACCGCTACCAAGCACGAGAAGGGATTCTCGCTGTGCTGAGCACACCATGCAGAGAATCTACGCCACTTAAGAGCATAGGATTTCCTGGTGGATTGCTGTCTAGAGGCTAAGACTACGTCTTCCACCTCACAAGGCAGTAGTAGGGGAGCCAGGACTACCCTTTTAGCAGCCAGGCCATCAGATGAAGGGACTGGAGGTTGGGGTGCAAGAGAGATCCCTGTTCCTGAGACAGGAGATCGTGTTGAATCCCCAGAGGAAGAGGAGTGTCCACCGCCAGTTGCAGCAGAAGTGGGAACCACGGTTGCCTCGGCCAACTGGGGGCTATCAGAATCATTGAGGCCCCGTCCTTGAGGACTTTGAACAGTGTTCGGGACACTAGTGGCGTGGGAGGAAACGCATACAGTAGGCCTTGGGACCACGGAATCAGAAACGCATCCGCTGCTACTCTGAGAGGATGCGGTTGTCTGGAACAGAATCTTGAGAGTTGACGGTTCAGAGGACTGGCGAAAAGATCCATGATGGGGAGGCCCCACCTGAGAAAGATCTGCTGAATGACCAACGGATTCAATCTCCATTCGTGTGGTTGCAGGATCCTGCTCAGTCTGTCCGCCAGGTAATTTTCTTGACCTGGGAGGTAGACAGCTTTGAGGAGGATTCCGTGATTGACGGCCCAAGAGCACAGCCATTGTGCCTCCTGACAGAGAAGGAAGGAGCCTGTGCCTCCTTGTTTGTTCACGTAGAACATGGCAACTTGATTGTCCGTCTGGACCAGTACAGACTGGTGAGATGTGAGGTGGGAGAAGGCTCTCAGAGCTAGGCGTATCGCCCGTAGCTCCAGAAAGTTTATCTGCTGAGCAGCCTCCCAAGGGGTCCAGAGACCCTGAGTACACGCCCCTTGGCAATGTGCTCCCCAACCTAGAAGAGAAGCATCTGTCGTCAGCACTTGAGAATGCGGAGGGGATTGAAAAACCACTCCGAGTACCAGATTCGGAAGATGAAGCCACCATTGCAGAGAGGAGACGAGCAGGGTGGATATTCTTACTGAGTCTGCAAGGCTCCCTGTGGCTTGATGCCACTGAGTTCGAAGGCTCCACTGAGCAGGCCGCATGTGCAGGAGGGCATTGGGGGTTACATGAACCGTGGAAGCCATATAGCCAAGAAGTCTCAGGAATTGCCTGGCGGAGACCAGGGAATTGCTGTGAAACTGCCTGGCTAGATCCATCAACCTGTGGGCTCTGTCCACTGGCAGAAAAGCCTTCGCCTGAAGAGTGTCCAGCCTTGCTCCTATGCATTCCAAGTTCTGGGACGGGAGCAAAGTGGACTTTGCAAAGTTTATGACAAACCCCAAGTGCTGAAGCAGAGCCACAGTGCGAAGGGTGGCTTGACTGGCCTCCTGGGAAGACTGGCCCCTTATGAGCCAGTCGTCCAGGTATGGGAACACAAAAAGACCTTGAAGCCTTAGGTAGGCCGCCACCACCGCCAGGCACTTTGTGAACACCCTGGGGGCGGAGGTTAGGCCAAAGGGTAGTACTCTGTACTGATAGTGGTTTCCTCCCACAACAAATCTGAGATATTGTCTGTGGTCTGGATGAATGAGGATGTGAGTATAAGCATCCTTTAGATCTAAGGAGCATAGCCAATCTCCCTGCTGGAGGTAGGGCAGCAGGATTCCAAGGGTAAGCATCTTGAACTTTTCCCTCTCCAGGAACTTGATGAGGTTGCGCAAGTCTAGGATGGGTCTGAGGCCTCCTGTTCTTTTTGGTACCAGAAAGTACCTGGAATAAAAGCCGTGACCTCTCAGGTGGTGGGGCACCAGTTCCACAGCCTGTTCCTTTAGCAGACTTGCAAACTCCTGAAGGAGTAGGTCCCTGTGCAGAGGGAGTCTTGGAGGCTCCCCTGGAAAATAGGAGGGAGGTACCTGGTGAAAATGGAGAAGATAGCCCTTTTGGACTATATGGAGCACCCAGGTATCTGATGTGACGGCTGACCACCTGTGGGCAAAGTGGGCCAGCCGGCCTCCTGTGCTGATGTGAGCCAGCTGAGGAGAAGAGGCTATGCCTTCTGAGTCAAAAACCCCCACCCTGCTGAGCAGGGGCCGGTGTTGGTGGCTTGGGGGCCTTCTGCCTACGGGGCCCATGACTCTGCCCCTTGGCCTGCTGATCCTGTTGGGGAGCTGCAGAGGCCTGATAATGAGAGTATTGTTTATAGGCAGATGACTTCCTCGGGTAAAAGGTCTTTTTTCCTGAGCCCTTCTTTTTCTGAGAAGGGGCAGAGATTTTTCTGGACAGCCTAGTCCGGGTCAGAGTCTCGGTCTCGAGTTCTACAGCCTTTTCAGTCATGGGCTTGCCAAAGAGGTTTTCACCTCGGCAGGGGACATCGACCAACTTGTCCTGTACCCATGGCTCGAGGTCGGATGACTGTAGCCAAGCCTGTCGGCGGGCACCGATGCCGTCCCCGGCTACTCGGGCCGGAGCCTCGAAGCCATCGTAGGCTGCTTGAGAGATAAACTTCGAGCACTCTCGAATACCGGTGGACAAGGCCTGGAACCTCTGCAAAGGTTCCTCGGAGAGACCAGCAGAGAACCCGGCAATCTCCTTTGCCAGGTCTCAGAGATACATGCCCATGTAGAGCTGGCATGTCTGGACACGGCAAGCAAGCATAGAGCCCTGGAAGCACTTCTTACCGAGGGCATCCAGGTTCTGGGCCTCCCGGCCGGGAGGCACCAAGGAGTGCATCTTCTGACTTTTCAGTCGATGCATGGCCGATTCCACAACCATGGAGTGGTGCGGTAATTGTGCCTTTTGGAACCCGGGGCTTTTGCGGACTCGATAGATGGAATCGACCCGCTTGCTTAACACCGGCGTCGAGGCCGGGGTCTCCCACATGCGGAAGAGCAGCCGCTCCAGCATTGGAGGAACCGGTACAGTAAAGGCCTCCTTCGGGGGAGAGTCATACTGGAGGGGCTCGAGGCTCCTCCTCAGGATCCGCGGGGAATGCCAAGGCCTTGGCCATATCCCGCACGAAGTCCGAGAACCGGGTATCCTCCGGTGGGGATCGTCTCCGAGGTTCGGACTCCGGCGAGTCCGATGGGACACACCGAGTCCGATAGGTGTCGGGTGACTCTTCGTCCTCTGTCTCCCAGCCCGACTCCTCGGAGGAGGTATCGAGCGGCTCCGGTCAGGCGGGCACCGATGCCCTCCGCCCTGACGCCAAGGGTACCGGCGTCGATGACCTCGATCCCGAACGGGAGGCCGAGGGAGACCGTGGCCGAGGATCGACTCGAGCCCGCATGGACTCGAGGATCGGCTCGGCCTCCGGAGTCGACTTGGATGTCGATGTCCCAATGGTCGGGGCAGATGCACCGGTGAGACCAGCGATCAATGCCCGCTGCTGTTCCATGAAGGCAACGAGGCTGCTCTCCAAGGCCGTCAGCCTGAGTCCAAGCTCAGGAGACCCAGCAGCCCCCGACTCGGGCCCCGATGGCGTCGGGCCCGACGTCGGCTCCCCTAGAGGAGAGTCCACGAGGACTACAGCACTCACGTGTCCAGGAGACTCCATCTCGATACGAGGTTGCTTGGCAGGCCTCTCCGACTCCGAAGACCCGGGATGGCTATCGGGGCTATGCGACCTGGCCCTCGAGGAACCAGGAGCGTCCACCGATGCCGCCCTCGTGGGTTTCTTCTTCCTGCACTGTTCCCGCGAAGGAGACCCCCTCTCAGAGGAACCCCGACGATGCTCGGGGCCAGAGTCCCGAGATGTAGGGGCCTCTGACGAGGTCCGGGCCCGTCCGGACGCGTTGTCAGAGAAGATTCTATCCTTCTGGTGCTGCCGACTCCTCAACGCCTTCGAGGACATTTTACCACATGGACCACAGATCATCGGGTCATGATCAGGTCCGAGGCAGCAGTCATGTGTGTCGGTAAGAGACATAAGTTTCTTACACCGATCACACTTTTAAAACCGCTGGCAGCCATCGGGAGAAAAAGGGCCCCTGCGAGGTCAAAAGACAGGGCTGCCAGTGAAAAAAAGAAAAAATGGCGCGAACGCTAGTCACGAAGGACAAAAACCGAAAAAGAGAGAGTGGGCTCAATACCGGCGTATCGGGCCCAGGCGGGAAAAGGATCCGGCGTCGAACCGAAGGAGAAGAACAAAAAACAGGGAAATCAACTTTTTCCTCGGCGAAAAACGAACTACGTCCGTCGGGCTCCGCGGAAAAAAGAAGACTGAGCAAGATGGCACCCTTGGGCGGGAAGGGGACCGCGCATGCGTGCTGCAATTCCCAAAGGCTTTCTTTGACAGCTGGGGAAATGCTCCGCAAGGGGGCTCCGTCGGCGCCGACGTCACCCATATGTGAGGACTGACTCTTCCTGCTTCGTCCTGGAGAAAACCATGCTGCCTTGGATCCTTCAATCCATTGGACTCCAGAAACCTTGCTATCCTCTGTTTTAGCAGCATTTCCATTAATTTACTCACCACAGAAGTGATACTAACTGGCCTGCAGTTCTCAACCTCATCCTTATTTCCACTTTTATGTAAAGGGACCACATGCATCCTTCTCCAGTCTCCTGAGACTACTCCCGACCTTAAAGAAGCATGAAGAAGATCAGACAGTGGAACCACTAGAATCTCCCCAAGTTCCTTCAGTATTCTCAGATGTATTGTATCTGGCCCCATCACTTTGCCTACTTTTAGTTTAGCTAGTTCCTCACGAATACAATCTTCTGAAAATCGTAAAAGATCCCCTTCACTTCTGTTCCTATTTGTGGGTGTTTTCTGAAGTCCTGCTCCTGGACCCTCATCTATGAACACAGAACAAAAATATTTGTTCAGTAATTCCACTTTATCCTCATCAGCTTCTACATATTCCTCCCCTCCACCCCTCAGTCTGACAATACCACTTTTGCATTTCCTCCTCTCACTAACATATCTGAAAAGTGTCTTGTCCTCCCTATTTTACTGCATTGGCTATTTTTTCTTTCATTTGTATCTTTGCTTTCCTAACTACCTTACTAGCTTCTCTTAGCTTTTCCAAATATTGATACTTGTCTTACTCTTTCTGTGAACTCTTGTATTTTATGAAGGTCCCTCTTTTTGTTCATCTTTTCAAACACTTGTTTGAGAACCGTAGTGGGCCTCCTTTTCCTTTTACATTAATTTACTTTCTTGCCCTTAAAATATCCCCTTTCAGTTTTGCCCATTGCTTTTCTACATCCCCCAGCTGTCCCCCATCCTGCTTATACCTTTGAGATATTGTCCCATCTTGAGAAAGTTAGTTTTCCTAAAGTCTAAGACCCTCACTTTTGAATGGACTTTATCAGCCCTAGCCCCTATAATAATCCACACCATTTGGTGATCATTGTTTGCGAGTTGATCTCCCACTATAACATCAGAAACACTTTCCCCAATGGTAAGGACCGGGTCCAGTATGGCCCCTTCACGTGTGGCTTCTATTACTAGTTACCAGAAGAGTTCTTCCTGTAGAGAATTCAGGATCTCCTTACTTTTAGATGACACCGCAGCAGGGATGTGCCAATCAACACCTGGCATATTGAAATCACCTATCAGTAGCACATCTCCTTTCATGGCAATACTGTGAATGTAAACAGTAATTAAAACTCACAACTTTTTATTGGTCCTTATAAAATGTGGAGGGGGGCCAAACCCAACACAGGCCGTGTTTCGTAAAGTACTTCTTCAGGGGTGAGGTACACCATAAAACTATAAAAACATATGAAAACATCAAACAACAATTGATGACTCCTCAAAAAATGTACGTATGATAAACCAAGTTAAAAACATAATAATAAAAACATAATTGAAAATTGTGAACAAGATCATAAATATAAAAACCTTGCATGTAAACCACAACACAAAAGTATAACAATGTGCATAATAATAAAGATATAGATAAAAGAAATAAAAGTAGCATAATGAACACTATATCATAATAAAAATATAAATATATACCAAGGCAGCCAAATACCATATATAAGCAACATATAATAATAAAATAGTGTATGTGAAAAAAAGCACATGCAGAATGTAAATAACATGAAAAAAATCATAAAATCAATTTTATAACAACTATAATGAAATTTATGTCAACGATAATCAATTCATAAATACTAAAGTCCCCAGTGCTACAACATAATGAAGAGTGTCTGAGGCAGTCCCCTTTTTCATGGCTGTAACAGTTGGACACATCTCTGTAGTCTGTGGTTAAAGCAAAATACACACTCACCCTAGTCCTGTACACTACAGAGGCGCAGAGCATGAGCCGGAACAAGGCGCATCATAGTGCACCGCAAGGTAGGCGCCCTAATATGCGTCGGATGCACACACCCCCGAAAACCGCACAGGTGTAACGTAAATAGCTAGTCAACAATTAAAGTACTGAAATGGTGGCATGCCTGCGAGATCGGGTGTCTGTGGATTCTAAAAAAGGCTCATATTGTCTGCGCCGTGTATCCCTGTGCTGCTATGAATAACTTGCCGTGTACCATGCATGACAATGCCACGTGTGCTGCATGCCGTAGTAGCGCAATAGCGCGTGTACGTGCACACCACGCCGCATGCGCAAAGTGTGTCATCAAGCTATGCCCAACAAACCAAAATGGACAGCCAGTCAAGAAAGCCAGCCTTCACAAGGAGGGAGCTGAGGGTGCTGGGTAAGCTGATATTCACAAGGCAGAGGTGCCTTTTTCCTGGAGCGTCTAAGCGGCAGGACCTGGGTAGAGTGAGAAGGGCCAGGGTGCGCCTCACCAGGCACTAGAACAGATCTGCAGACTACCCACGTGAAGTAAGTGTATGGTGCCAGGTCACACAATGGCAGTTGTGCAACACAATATACAGTAATCATCACATATCATTCATGCAGAAAAAGGCAGAAATACCAGCGTGGGGGCCTGCCTGTGGCCAATGTAGAAGCGTATGGTGTGGATTGCAAGTCTGCACTATTCACAGAGGCTCCTCAGACCTGATTACAGAGGTCTATTATACATCCTGGTGTTATGGTACCAGCATCTGTTGCAGTTGCACAGCTCTGCCCTATCTCCAAGAGCCCTGAAACCTGATGACAGAGGTTTATTAGTGATCCTGGTGTTATGTCAGTTGTTCCTGTTGATGTGTTGAAACCCACCCTATCCCCAGGAGGCCCCAGACCTATTCATAGAGGTCTAATAGACACCCTGGTGTGATGGTACCAGCATATGTTGCAGTTTCACAGCTCTGCCCTATCCCCAGGTGGCCATAGACCTGATTACAGAGGTCTAATACATAGAAACATAGAAATATGATGACAGAAAAAGACCACATGGCCTATCTAGTCTGTCCTTCCATATCAACAACTACAACAGTCCCCTTTTTACCTTTAGAGATCCTCTGTGTTTGTCCCATGCTTTTTTGAAGTCAGTTACTGTCCTCATCTCTACCACCTCCACTGGGAGACTATTCCATGGATCCACTACTCTTTCCGTAAAGAAATATTTCCGCATATCACTCCTGAATCTATCTCCCTTCACCCTCATCCCATGTCCCCTCATAGCAGAACTTGCTTTCAATTGAAAGAGGCTCTCTCCCTGAACATTTATGCCACGGAGGTATTTAAACATCTCAATCATATCACCTCTATCCCACCTTTCCTCTAAGGTGTACATATTAAGATCCTTAAGTCTGTCCTCATATGCTTTATAATGAAGACCACTAATCGTTTTAGTAGCCACCCTCTGCACCGACTCCATCCTGCTCACATCCTTTTGAAGGTGCGGTCTCCAGAATTGCACACAATACTCCAAATGAGGTCGCACCAAAGACTTATACAGAGGCACTATCACCTCCTTTTTTCTGCTAGCCATTCCTCTCCATATGCACCCAAGCATCCTTTTAGCTTTTACCTATACTATATTGCTTCCTTGGATTGCTGCAGCCCAAATGCATGACCTTACATTTTTTAACATTAAATCCCAGCTGCCAAATTCTAGACCATTCTTCAAGCTTAGCTAGATCCCTCCTCATGTTATCTACACCTTCCTGGGTGTCTACTCTATTGCAGATTTTAGTATCGTCCGCAAAGAGGCAAACCTTACCCGACAGCCCTTCCGCTATATCACTAACAAAGAATCGATCCCTGGGACACACCACTGGTAACATCCCTCTCCTCAGAGTGCGCTCCATTTACCTGTATCCTTTGTTGTCTCCCACCCAACCAATTTCTAACCCAAGCAATAACCTTAGGGTCCATCCCTAGGGTGCTGTTTGTTTATAAGTCGCCTGTGAGGAACAGTGTCAAAGGCTTTACTGAAATCTAAATACACCACATCTAGGGCTCTCCCTCGGTCCAACTCCCTGGTCACCCAGTCAAAGAAATCAATCAGATTTGTCTGACAAGACCTGCCTCTGGTGAATCCATGCTACTTCGGATCCTGTAATCCGCTGGACTCCAGAAACCTCACTATTTTCTCTTTCAGCAGCGTTTCCAATAATTTACTCACCACCGAAGTTAAACTCACCGGCCTGTAGTTTTCAACCACATCCTTACTTCCGCTTTTGTGTAAAGGCACCACATGAGTCTCTCTCCAGTCCTTTGGCACCACTCCCGACTCCAACGAGGCATTGAAAAGGTCAGTCAGTGGAGCTGTTAGAACGTCCCCAAGTTCCCTCAGTATTCTAGAGTGTATCCCATCCGGTCCCATCGCTTTGTCTACTTTAAGTTGAGCTAGTTTATCACAAACACAGTCTTCTGAAAATTGTTCAAGATGTCCCTCGCTTCTGTTCCTATTTGTGGATGTTTTCTGAGGTCCTGCTCCTGGTTCTTCATCTGTGAACACAGAACAAAAATATTTGTTAAGCAATTCTGCTTTATCCTTATCATCTTCTACATATTCCTCCCCTGCACCCTTGAGTCTGACAATACCACTTTTCCCCTTCCTCTTCTCACTAATATATCTGAGAAATGTCTTATCCCCCCATTTTATTGCATTGGCTATTTCCTCCTCCTTTTGAATCTTTGCCTTCTTGACTACTTTGCTAGCTTCTCTAAGTTTTTCCAAATACAGATGCCTGTCTTCCTCTCTCTGTGATCTCTTGTATTTCATGAAGGCCTCCCTCTTTTTCTTCACATTTTCAGCTACTTCTTTCGAAAACCATAGCAGTCTCCTTTTCCTTTTACCTTTATTTACCATTTTAACAAAAAGGTTGGTTGCCCTTAAAATATCCCCTTTCAGTTTTGCCCACTGTTTTTCTACATCCCCCAGCTGTTCCCATCCCACTAACGACTCCCTGAGGTATTGGCCCATCTGGGCAAAGTTAGTCTTCCTAAAGTCTAAGATCCTCACCTTGGAATGGATTCTAACAGCCCTAGTCCTAATACTGAACCACACCATCTGGTGATCACTGGATGCAAAATGATCTCCCACTACAATATCAGAAACACTTTCACCATTGGTAAGCACCAAGTCCAGTATGGCCCCTTCACGTGTGGGGTCTGTTACCAATTGCCTGAATAGTTCTCCCTGTAGAGAATCCAGGATCTCCTTACTTCTAGATGATACTGCAGCAGGAATGTGCCAATCAACATCTGGCATATTGAAATCTCCTATCAATAGCACTTCCCCTTTCCTAGCAATACACATCCTGGTGTTATGGTACCAGCATCTGTTGCAGTTGCACAGCTCTGCCATATCTCCAGGGGGCCTGAGACCTGATGACAGAGGTCTATTAGAGATACTGATGTTATGTTAGTTGTTCCTGTTGATGTGTTTAAACCCACCCTATCCCTAGGAGGCCCCAGACCTAATCATAAAGGTCTAATAGACATCCTGGTGTTATGGTACCAGCATCTGTTGCAGTTGCACAGCTCTGCCCTATCTCCAGGAGGTCTGAGACCTGATGACTAAGGTCTATTAGTGATCCTGGTGTTATGGTACCTGCATATGTTGCAGTTTCACAGCTCTGCTTTATCACCAGGGGGCCTGAGCCCTGTTCACAGGGGTCTAATAGACATCCTGGTGTTATGGTACCAGCATCTGTTGCAGTTGCACAGCTCTGCCATATCTCCAGGGGGCCTGAGACCTGCTGACAGAGGTCTACTAGAGATCCTGGTGTTATGTTAGTTGTTCCTGTTGATGTGTTTAAACCCACCCTATCCCCAGTAGGCCACAGACCTAATCATAGAGGTCTAATAGACAGGGAGGACACCTAGGTGGCACACCGCGCATGCCCGGTCACACACCCACACATGCAGGCGGCGGTGGCAACAGGTAGTAGTGCACCCACTGGCCACTGCCGCAGAAACCCCCTCCTGCTCACAGCCATGTGTGATAGGTAATGTCCTTGATCAGACATATCCGGTCCCTAATGGTCACAAACCTTGCATTTCCCCCCAGGTGGAGGACCTATGGAAGAAGGGCTGTGAGCTGCGGCTTCACCAGCCTGAGTTCCTGCTCCGCCTCCAAAAGATGGCGCTGGGCCATTGTGAAGGTGAGTGCTGCAGCCTGTGGCACTGCAGAGCCTATACACACAGAGAAAAAGGTTTTAAATCCTGAAAAAAGATTTCAACATCAGTTGCAATGCTATGAGGAGCCTGATAGGGGGAGCAGGAGTGACCTTCCAAGGCCTAGAGAACTGCACCCTAGAACTGATGATGCAATGCAACCTAACAGCCAATCCAGGAAAGGGGGAGTTCCTCTTAGGAAAGGCTGGGAAGTTGAAAAGGAGGAAGTAGGACAAGTAAAGAAGACACACCAGGACACATACCAGGAAACACACCAGGAAACGCACCAGGAGGAAGAGCACCAGAGAGCGCACCAGGAAGAGCATCAGCGGTGGTACCAGCAGCAGCAACGGAAAGCAGAGGCTGTGGTAGAAGCTGAAAGAGAAAAGAAGTCTTGGCAAAGATACCAGAGAGGAAGGAGTTCCTGGCAGGAAGGCACAGTAAGTCCGGAGCAACAGAATTCCAGGAGTTCTTGGCTGAGAGATACTGGAAAGAAAGGCACAAGGGGAGAAATAAACCCCAGAGTTTTATATGAGGAACCGGCAGCAATAAATGCAGGACACTGTGGCTGTTACCAGGGAAATGATGAAGTCATTGCTGTAAGAGGTAACACTCCTTATTCAAATAACAAAAGGTGTGGGTGTGGAAGAGTGCTGATTCTACAGGAAGGCCAGCTGAAGTCTGAGAAGCCTACTGCTCGAGTAAGGCTGAACTACAGCAGGACTAGGCCTCGTGACTCAACTAACTGGGACAATCCTAAGAAACAAGGTAAACCACCTTTTTATTCTGCTAAGCATTATAACTTACTGAAACAGGAAGCACAAGATACAGAAGTGTGCCCTCCTTATCAAACTGTCCATGAGATAGGACACAAGCCTTTGGTAAAAGAAAGACTGTGTAACATAAGGCAGCAAGCCAAAGGAAGTTACTGCCCTAACAAGCCTTCACATGGGCGCGGCCCAAACCTAGACTCAGAACACTGGAAGCTAGTGAATGTGCTGTATGAGAAGCCCCAATACACTCCACAAGAGTATATTGACACAGATTCACAGTTATCTGACCCTCAGCCTATGCAGGTGGAATTCAACGAGGACCCACCTGAGACCGCTATGGATTGTAGCTACTGTCAGGCAGGAAGCCTAATGTCTTTGCATGAAATGTAAGCAGTCCTCAATAGCAAAGCCTGTGTAATTGCTTTATACAAAGTCCTGTGAAGTAACAGTAGACAAAGCAAGTTTTGAATATATTTCTTCTTTTTGCCTGAAGCAAGGTTTCTTTATTTTGTTGAAGTAGTCTCCACTGTTTGAACCATTGTGTGTAAAGGGAAATAAAGCCTTACTTTCCCTACATTCGGACTATTGTGTTCTCTTGAAGTTTGGTCCCCGGTAGGTCCTGGGAACAGTACCCTGACCCTTACATAAAGACCAAAATTCAAAGTTAAAAAAACCCGACCTGCCCATACCAACCTTGGCCTCTAGGGCGGCGGTGCGACAAGCCGCTACAGTGCACTATAGTATGTCCCAGTGGCCCAGCAGCCAGTGCGAGCACATACTATGTTTCTGTGATGTGGCTCCCGCATGCCACCGTGCTAATGTCTGGTTTTCCTCACAGAGGATGGAGATGCTGGAGAGGGCCCATCCGCAGCAGGACAACCCACCCTAAGCCCAACAGAGATGGTACAGACGGTGGAGGTGTTGGAGGGCGATGGAGCAGAGGAGCAACACATGGAGGGGGCAGAGGATGTGATGGGTGGGACGGAGGGGAGGGGGAGGGTGCGTATGAGGCAGCGGGAGGGGGAGGACAACGGTAAGGAGAATGGGGAAGGGGAGGGGACGAGAGTGAGGGGAGTGGGGGTGAGAGTGAGGGGAGGCAATGGTGGTAGTGGTGGAGGTGGAGGGTGGGGAGGGTGGGAGGGGCCACAGGGCAGTACAGGGTACCAGGGACCCTGCCACATGCCCCATGTGTGCGGTGATAGTGCCCGTCTGGGTGTATCTGCGGCACCCATTGCCACAGACAGGGGCCACGCAGATGCCACCACACAGACAGTGGCAACATGGTGTGGGTGTGGTGGCCACTGCGTACGGTACCTGGCTGTGGCAATGGGTATGTTGCTGCACCACCAGCGGGACCATGACCGCACCATCAGGCATCTGTCAGGTGCCCTAGAGCGGATTGGTGCGGAGATGCGCATGCAGCATGGGCCTGGCAGGGGCCACGCATCTCCGGACCCATCTGCTCATGGGCAGCCCTGGAGTGTGTGAGGTGCACAGTGCCGCATCACACACATGCCCTGTGCTGTACTGTGACCCGGGACCAGCACATGTGGGCAGCTGCTATGAACCGGTTGTGTAAATAAACACGTTATAGTTTGTTACAACATCACAATGGTCATGTGTCTCCCTTACAGACAGACTGGTAAGGTGCGCATGGGACATGTGTGTGGATCCCTATGTGTATGTGTGGCAGACATGGGTAACATACATGGGCAGCTTCCGTCCTCAGGTGTGGGGGCTGGCCATGTGCGTAGGCGCCTGTGTCCTCAGGTGTCCCTGTGATGTAAAAATGGGCTGGGTGGCCCAGCAGCTACAGTCAAACGCATGATGCCTGTGATGTGTAGGGTGCATATCAGATGCAGCATATCTGAGGATGATGGGAATGGCTAGCAGTCGGTATGTGGCTGTAGGGGTAGGACGGACCGCTGTACCCAGAAGCAGGACAGGGGGATAGATGGTGAGCCCATGACAGGTGGTGCTGGACATGCAGAGGGGCTGCTCCTCCTAACAAGGTTTTGGGGGGGGGGAACAGCTAGTACCCATTGCTGGCCTGCGTGTCTTGCAAGCATCTGTGGCAGAGAGGCCAACTAGGCCCTGTTGTGGTCCAGAGAGAATAGGCACATGTGTGGTGTGAATAACGTAGAGGATATGGGGTGGGAGGGAGTGACACATCCATACAACAAAGATGTATCACCAACAACAGCCTCGACGGGTCGACGGGTGAGGGAGGGTATACCCCCACGCAGTGGTAGAGGTGTGCACACATGGCACTGGGCTTGGCACACAGGGCACAGTGGAACGTATGTACGCTGATTGGTGGTATTGCAGACACAACACCCATAAGGATACAGGGATGGCACATGTGACGAGGTATCCAGATGGGGTCCCGGTTAACCAGGGGAGCATGTTGAGAAATAATAGAGATGTGCACGGAGGCATATGAAGTGACGACCGTCTTTATTTGATCAGCCTGCGTGTCCTGTCCCCCACAATCAGAGCCTGCGTGGCCACCCACATCTGCGGCGACCGCATGCCACATCTCCCCTCTGTGCCAGTTGCTCCGGAGCCGCCTCCTGCACTGCAGCTGGCTGCTGGGGACGCCCAGCCATGGCCTCCTGTGCATCCACTATACAGGTGAGCGCTGCCGCCATCACCTCGGCTATGGCACGCAGTTGCCTGACCTTGTCCCGGAGCTCCAGAAGAGTCTGCCGTGTGCCTGTGGGTAGAACACAAAGGGATATGTGAGACATGTGTCGCAACGCCCACCGTGACCCATGCACATGTCCGATGTATCTCAACAGACCACTTCTCAGATCAATTCTGCACGCGAAGACTAGCAACATGGTACCATGTGGACATCTGTGTGTCCCCTGAGCCATCCTCGCGGCAGGTGATGCCCCTTATGACGGCCCGTGGGAATCAGAGGTATGACACATGGTACTGTGTTGCAGGTCAGTGTGTCAGTGATTGATCCGTGTACTGTTTGCATGGGACTGGCCATGTAACGTGGGGTTCCTGACAAGCTGATGGATATCAGGGAGGCGCTGGTGGCTCCGCCCCTGACCCACAGTACTGCCCAAAAGGGCAGCCTAGGCTAGGTACTATCAGCCAGGATGGGGGATCGCAGAGTAAGTTGTCTGGGAGGTAAGGGATAGGGCTTGAGTGATGCACGTATCCTGGGGTACATGGAGGTGAGGAGCGAGTGGCAGTATGAGGCCTGAAACATCATGTGGACAGACGGCTCTTGCTACAATAAGGTGCCTCACATGGCACACAGTCCCACGACACAGACAGAACTACATGCGATGGAGACATTACTTAGGTGATCACATGGGATGCCATTGTGGATGTTAGCCCAATTCCCTGGGGACATCCTGCCTATTCAGCCACCTACCTTCAGCGTCCTGCCATGATGAGGCAGTATGAGACCTCAGCTCCTGCAGGATGACATCCATGCTGGTGGGTGGGTGGAAGGGTGGTCCCAGTGCCTGTGCTGTGTGATGGCCCCCCTCCGTGCCGTGGCCCTCCACAGGTGGTGCGCTGCTGCCAGAGGTCAGCACAGTGGTGCGGACATCCGCCAGCGTGTCCTCTGCCACGGCCACCACATCTGTTCCGTGGGCCTCCGTGCCTGTGCTGGCAGCCACCTTGGCCCCATCACCCTCTGGTCCGTCACCATCGCCTGGCTCACCCACATCTGCCTCCTCATATGCCTCCAAGGCCTGGATGTCACCTGGTGGGGGTGGAACAGGGTATACATCACGGTTGGTTTACCACATACATATATGTGCAGCTGTGTTGTACATCCACACCAGCAGCAATGTTTTGTCCATCTGTTACTGCTGTCACAGCGCCTACAATGGGGAAAAAACATGTGCGTACAGTGTGGTGTACGTGGCAGGGGGGGTGCGGGGCAACCACCTGCGCTGGGGCTGCTGTGCCACACTTGATGGTGTGTCCTGGGGGGGGGTGAGGCGCGTGCAGGGGCCACTGTGTGCAGCACTGGTTATGCAATGTGTGTGTGATGGGGACCAATACTACATGTGTCCTGGGTGCGTGTGTGAGCCCCTGTGTGACTGTGGCCTGTCACTGTGTGTGTGAGTGATATGTATGTACTGGCCTGTGTGGTGTGCTCGGTACATGTTGCGCCTTGCGACCGTGGCAGCCATACGTGTGTGGGGACTGCTGCGGTGGCGACCACTGTGTGGTGTGGGTGTACAGCTATCCAGCACTCTGTGTGTTGTGGTGGACTGCTGCGGGGGATGAGTGTGGTGATGCTGGGCATGGCGTTGCACCGTGGGTGGGGGTCCTGGGAATGTTTCTGGGGCACTGCGGTGCCTGCAGAGGTGCTATTCCCAGGTGGTGCGGGTGGTGGGATAGGTGGGGCCTTTGAGGCTTTGGAACTGTGTGCCCCAATGGCCTGTGTGGGTGGATGCGGGATCCGTACTGTGTGGTGGTCACTGACAGAGTAGTATGTGTCTGGCATCTGTGTGATGTGGGGTTGGCGTTTGTTTGCGTCTACCTCGTAGTCCCAGCGTGATAGGCCATTTGCTGTCACTGGTCAGGGCTCTATCTCTGCACAGGTGACAGCAAACAGACGTCATAGCAGTTATGGGTGGTGGGTGTGGGTCTTCCAGGTCACTGTGTTGTGCCTAGTTGTATGTCCCCCTGTATGTCTGCGTCTGTCATAATGTGATGGCTGCCTGGCTGCAGATGTCTCATGGTTACGTGTGCCCTATGTGGCAGGTGGGAATAGCTGCTGCATGTGCTTGGTTCATGGGGGTGGTGGTGTTTGGGCCTCCCTGTATGTGTGGGCCCTATTTTCCCATATGCACAGTGTTGTGTGTGTGGGGGGGGGGGGGGGCGGCACCTGGGTGTCCTTGGCCATTCCTGCTTTGATTCACTTTCTGAACCCGTTCTCATTGTATTGCTGCTGTGATCCTCTGCCGCATATAGACTGCTCCCTTTGCTTTGCATTACTTGTTGACCGTTGCCATTTATTGTTTGTTGTATTTACGCTGCTTATCCTTGAATCCTTTGTTTAAATCTTGTTTATATTTGATCATACACTCTATTGCCACCCCTCTGCTTATTATTCCTCTCCTTTAACTTTTGCTCCACTTTACTTTGTCTTCCTTTATCTCATTCTCCCTAACTGTTCTTCTCCTTCCCTTTCCTGCCCTTGTCCGTTTTCCTCTGTGATGCATAACTTGTCTAATCTTATCCATATCCCCCTCCCCTCTCCTCCCTTGGTGTTATCTTTCCCAATCCAGGACTTCCTAAAATTCCGCCTTATTCTGTTAAGAGCAACTCACGGAACCTGTCTAACCTTATCCATATCCCTCTACTTTCCCTCTCCTCTCTCCCTTTTTCTTGTACCCTGTGGAATGCACATTCTGTTTCTAATAAACTTACTTTCACACATGGCCTCTTTATCTCCAACACTCTTCATCTTCTTGCTCTTACAGAGACTTGGCTCCTCCCCGACGATACCGCGTCTATTGCTGCCCTCTGCTATGGTGGCTATCAGTTTTCCCATATGCCTCGTCCCACTAGCCGTGGTGGTGGTGTTGGCCTTCTTCTCTCCCCCTCTTGTCAATTCCAGCCACTCCTCCTGCCTCAGTCTCACTCTTTCCTCTCTTTTGAGGTCCACTCCATCCGCCTCTTTGCACCTCTTCCTCTCCGGGTTGCTGTTATCTATCAACCTCCCAACTTGTCTGCTTCCTCTTTTCTCTCTGACTTTGATTCTTGGCTCTCCCTCTTCTTTAACCCCTACTCCCCTACTCTTATTCTTGGAGATTTTAACATCCATGTTGACAACCCCTCTGATCCTCTTACTGTAAAGCTCCTCTCCCTTACCTCCTCATTTGGCCTTCATCTCTGTTCCACTGCCCCCACTCACCAGCATGGCCATTGTCTTGATCTGATATTTTTCTCTTGCTCTTCACCCTCTAACTTTCATAGCTCAGTTCTTCCTTTATCTGATCATCACCTTCTTAGCTTTAATCTTCACCTCCTTCTGCCTCAGCCTTGTCCTATCTCTTCCACCCTATTTAGGAACCTTCTCGCAATTGATCCCCTGGCTCTCTCTTCCACCATTTCTCCATCTCTCACTTCTACTTTGTCATCCAGGTCTGTTGATGAGGCTGTATTGTCCTATAAAGCTGCTCTCTGGATGTTCATGCTCCACCCACCCCTCGTCCTCTGAGACGTTCTGTACCACAGCCTTGGCTCTCACCCTCCATTCGCTATCTTTGCTCCTGTGCCCGCTCTGCTGAACATGCCTGGCTCAAATCCCGTTCC
This sequence comes from Ichthyophis bannanicus, assembly GCA_033557465.1. Classification (NCBI taxonomy): domain Eukaryota; kingdom Metazoa; phylum Chordata; class Amphibia; order Gymnophiona; family Ichthyophiidae; genus Ichthyophis; species Ichthyophis bannanicus. The sequence continues at coordinate 918,544,403 of CM066035.1, read as the reverse complement.
TCTGAAGATTTCCTTCATTTCAAATTTATGCTTTTCTCCTTCCAGTCTGCCTTAGCTCTTGCCAAGCAGTACTTCTATGTTCACCTTACTAATTCTCTTGCCTCTGATCCTCGCCGTCTCTTCACTGCTCTCAACTCTCTCCTTAAAGTGCCTCCACCTCTAGTCCCTCCCTCCCTTCCTGCCCAAACCCTGGCTGATTCACAGGTACACTACCAAAAAACTGCCTCCAGTTTTGCAACTCATTCCTATAGATTTTGGGGTGCTGAATCCAGGAAAAATAGCCAAAATGTTCCATCACGTCACGTTTTCTTGCAAAATTAGATTTCTTACCCATATAAGGAATGTTCACATAATTTCTTTTTAGCCGACTGCAGTTTATTTTCTTGGCCCAAAATAGAGGTTGTAATGGTTAACTAACTAGAAACACTCCCTCATGATATTTTAGAGTGTTTTGTATTCATTTTATACATTAACAGGACAATTGGGAGGCGGGGGGCTAAATCCAGTACTCGCGCTGGCGCATGTTCTTTCCTGTTCACCTCGCCTCGTTCGCTTGCTCAAACACGGTGGTTGCGACATGAACGTTCCTGTCAAATTTCAGTTTCTTGCAAGTTCATTATTACCTTTTGTTTGCTCAGTCGTAATCCAGCTTTATTCCGAAGTGGTTCACTACAGTTGTAGTTTGCAGTGCTGTGTATTTGTGATGGCTCACAGAGCCAGAGGTTGCGTCAACTCTCCGGACAGTTTTTGTTTTATTTGTGGGGAATATACCATGAAAAAGTGGCAGAGGAACATTTCTGCATTTATTAAAAAAGTATATTTCGCCTATTTCGGTTTGAAGTTAGGCGATCAAGACAAACCGTGGGCTCCTCACAAAGTGTGCAAGACATGTGAGGAAGATCTACGCTTATGGATGAAAGGTAAAAAACAAGCATTTCGTTTCGGAATACCTATGATGTGGCGTGAACAAAGAGACCACAGCAGTGACTGCTATTTTTGCTCTTGCATTGTGAAGGGATACAACTTAAAAAATAAGAACGTAATAAGTTACCCCAACCTTCCCTCAGCAATTAAGCCTATGCCTCATAGCAACGAAGTACCTGTGCCTGAACCACCAAAATCTTTGGATCATATTTGTGTGGACGGTTCTGATCATGATGAGACTCATCAGATGGCTTTTCCCGATGAGTCCAGTACTTCCAAGTTTGAAACTGAACCAGATCCGAAACCTGAACTTTTCTCTCAAGCTGAATTGAATGATTTAGTCCGGGATTTAGGACTCCCAAAAGATGCTGCCCAACTGCTAGGTTCTCGGCTTAAACAGAAAAATCTATTGTCACCAGGAACAACTTTTTATTGGTACCGCAACCGCGAGACACAATTTTTGAAGTATTTCAGCAAAGAGGAAGATTTGGTATTTTGCAACGATATATACGGAGTGATGGAAAAGTTTAAACTCAAGTATGATCCTGCTGAATGGCGGCTGTTCATTGATTCGTCAAAAGACAGCATAAAAGGTGTTCTTCTTCATAATGGCAACACATTCGCTTCAGTTCCTATTGCTCACTCTGTTATTCTCCAAGAAAAATACGAGAATTTGGCCCTGATTCTTCAGAAGATTCGTTATGATGAGCATAAGTGGATGATTTGTGGAGACTTTAAAATTCTATCCATGCTATTAGGGCAGCAATCCGGTTTCACCAAATATCCCTGCTTCCTTTGCTTGTGGGATAGCCGGGCCCGCGACCTACACTGGGGGAAAAAAGACTGGCCAATTCGGGAGTATTTGAGACCCGGTGAGAAAAATGTTCTTCATGAGAGCTTGGTACCTCGTGATAAAATTCTATTACCACCTCTCCACATTAAGTTGGGTCTCATTAAGCAATTCATCAAGTCCCTTCCAAAAGATGGTGAGTGCTTTCGGTACCTTTGCTCAAAGTTCCCCCGACTTTCTGAAGCAAAGCTAAAGGAAGGAGTGTTTGTTGGCCCTGATATAAGGAAATTCATTTCAGATGGAGCATTCGCTGAAACGATGTCTGAGAAGGAAAAAGAAGCCTGGGATTCCTTCAAGGATGTTGTTCTCAAATTCTTGGGGAACCGGCGGGATGAGAACTATAAGGATATTGTTGCCAGGATGCTCAATGCCTTCAAAGAACAAGGCTGTAACATGAGCCTGAAAGTCCATTTCTTGCACTCCCATGTGAACTACTTTCCCGAAAACTTGGGGGCGTACAGTGAAGAACAAGGTGAAAGGTTTCACCAGGACAACAAGGACGCAGAGAGAAGGTACCAAGGAAGATGGAACACCACTATGATGGCTGATTTCTGCTGGTTGCTGCTGCGGGAAACCCCAGATGAAAAATACGCCAAGCAGCGCACCAAGAGAAGCATTCGGGGGAAGAAGAAACGGGCCCACCAGGAGATTGATTGACCCAAGAATGACTTTAAAATCTAAACTGTGTTGACAAATATCGTGTTTTTACTAAACTTTGAAATAAAAATTTGCTAGTTATTACCACAGTGTCGGATCTCATTTATTAGAATTTTATTTTCACACCATCGGGTGTTTGTCTTCATGTATTGCAATGGTGCGGTTTGCGTTTTCTATTCTTACATACATACCTGTACAACATTTTTTGCACATTTCTTTGCTTTGCTTTGTGTCTAACCTCGCTCTTATATGCTCAATGTTTGTGCACATGTATGTGGCTGTTTTAAGTGCAGACAATTTTGCTACCATCACAGTGTGTTTTGTTGACATTACTCTATTCTTATGTGCTGCCTTGTTACAATTTTCTTTATTCTTATTTGAATAACTACTAAACAATTAGTATAAAGAATTCATCCAAGAAACTTTTATCTCGATCTCAATCTGAAACGTTCACCTCAAACTGCTAACCCAATGTAGCAAAAAATCTGTACGTGATGGAGCAAATTGGTTACCAGATTTGGATTCAGCGCACCAAAAAACGTAAAAATCAATCAAAACATTAGAGGCAGTTTAAAAAAAAAATTTTTTAGTGTACCTGTGTAATTATTTCCATGATAAAATCCACAAGATCATCCTGCAATTCCCCTCTAAGTCTGCTAATTCCCCTCATCCCCTTTCTCTCTTCCACTCCCCCCCCCCCTTCCCATCCTACCCTCTCTTCCTTTCCTTCAATTTCTGAGGAGGAAACTGCTCACTTTCTCTCGTCCTCCAAACTTACCACCTGCTCCTCTGATCCTATCCCCACCCGTCTCCTCTCACCCATCTCTGCTACTCTTGTCCCCTCCATCTCTCATATCTTCAACCTCTCGCTCTCCACTGCTATTGTCCCTGTTGACTTCAAGCATGCCGTGGTCACACCTCTCCTTAAGAAACCCTCACTTGATCCCTCCTGTCCTTCTAATTATCGTCCCATCTCCCTCCTTCCCTTTATTTCTAAACTGTTAGAGCATGCAGTTCACCACCGCTGCCTTGACTTCCTTTCCTCTCATGCCCTCCTGGATCCCTTACAGTCTGCCTTTCGTCCTTTGCACTTTACTGAAACGGCCCTTGTCAAAACCTCAAGTGACTTGTTCCTGGCAAAATCGAAAGGCCTTTACTCGGTCCTTATTTTTCTTGACCTCTCTGCTGCTTTTGACACTGTTGATCATGATCTTCTCCTTGACACTTTGTTCTCACTTGGCTTTAGGGACTCTGTTCTTTCCTGGTTCTCCTCCTATCTCTCCCATCGCTCATTTAGTGTACGTTCTGGTGGCTCCTCCTCCTCTGCTACTCCGTTCCCGGTTGGTGTACCTCAGGGTTCTGTCTTGGGTCCGCTCCTCTTCTCTCTCTATACCCAGTCCCTTGGTGCACTCATCTCCTCCCATGGTTTTCAGTACCATCTCTATGCTAATGATTCCCAGATCTACCTCTCTACTCCTGATCTTTCTTCTTCAATCCAGACCCAGATCTCTAATTGCCTTTCTGCTATTGCTGATTGGATGTTCCATCGCCGCTTGAAATTGAACATGGCCAAGATCGAACTTCTTATCTTTTCCCCTAAAATTTCCCTTCCTCTTCCTCCCTTTTCAGTCTCTGTTCTCTATCCTGTTCCCTCAGCTAGTAATTTAGGGGTTATTATTGACTCTTCGCTCTCATTCTCCACACATATTCACCTTGTCGCCAAGACCTGCCGCTTCTTTCTCTTTAATACTAGCAAAATCCACCCTTTTCTTTCAGAACATACTACTAAAACACTCATCCATTCACTTTATCACCTCTCACCTTGATTACTGTAACCTGCTCATTGCTGGTCTTCCACTAAGTCATCTTTCACCCCTTCAGTCTATTCAGCATTCTGCTGCTCGTTTGATCTTCAGCCAACCTCGTTTTGCCCATATCAGTCCTCTCCTCAGGTCTCTTCACTGGCTCCCTATCCGTATCCAGTTCAAACTTCTCCTACTGACCTATAAATGCATTCATTCTGCAGCTCCTCTTTATCTTTCTTCTCTTATTTCTCCTTATATCCCCCCTCGTGAACTCCGCTCTTCTAGCCAACTGCTTCTTTGCCTTTCTCCTCTGTTGCTAACTCCAGGCTTCGCTCTTTTCACCTTTCAGCACCCTACGCCTGGAATAGACTTCCTCTGTCTATACGTCAGGCTTCTTCTCTGACCCTCTTCAAATCTAGGTTGAAAGCTCACCTCTTTGCTTCTGCCTTTGGTTCATGATTTACCTGTTCTCCTCCTCTTCCCTTGTCTTGTTTTCACCTGTTCCTTTTCTTTTCACTTGTTCTCACCTTGTTCCCTTGTCTTGTTTCTCCTATTATCCTTCCTTTGTTCTTTCCTCGTCCTTCGCCTTCTTTGTTTTGTCTTTTTAGATTGTAAGCTCTTTTGGGCAGGGACTGTTTATTTTTGTCTTTTTTCTGTACAGCACTGCGTGCGTCTGGTAGTGCTTTATAAATGCTCAGTAGTAGTAATAGTACCCCTGTGCAGTGCTTGCCTACGTCCCAGACGGGGGTTTTCTGGGAAGCAGCCCCGGGTACCTGCCACACACACCATGTGCAGACATTCCGTGGTGTTGCTGATTGTGTGTCCACCTGTTGCGTGTGTTGGGGCACACGTGTCCCCTCGCCACAGCCCTACATCGCCACCTCCATGGCAAGCATGTGCTGTGTGGGTAGCTGTACGTGGGCTGCTTATCGCAGACCTACCTGCCTGAGGATGGGCGGTGTCCAGATCCTCAGACAGTCCCTGCAGGTAGATGGGGCCAAGGCGTTCAGCAAGTTCCTGTTCCAGCGGTGTCAGGCTGGGGACAAAGGGACCACCCCCACCCGTGCCCATTGCAGATCTCCTTTCCGCCACCATGTGGGCACGTACACCCCACTTAATATCATTGAAGCACTTCCTCAGGCTGTCCAGGTCCCTGGGTGGGCCCCTGGCCAGCGCTACGGCCTCCTGCACCTCCTCCCACATATGTATACGGGTCCCCACAGTGGTGCTGGAGCTCTGCTGCCCATACAGCACCTCATAGCGCTCCAGCACACTGGCCAGCAGGATGTGGTTCTCCTGCTGGCTGAATCTGACTGCTCGCCTCCGTTCCTTGGCTGGGACTGGGACCCGCCGCTGTTTGGCACTGGGTGGCCCCTCAGGCTGCCCCTGGGTGGGCTGGGACACACCTGATGGCCCTGCAGTCACCACCTCAGGCCCACCCACCCCTGCCGCCTCTGTGGACTGCTGCTCAGCTGCTTCCCCCTCCTGCCATGGGCTGTTGCTCCATCTGCCTGTTCCGAGTGTCCTCCTCCTCCGTCACACATTCCCACTACGCTTGGTCCTTACCAGATATGGACCCACACCTGCTCCTCTCCATGCCCCCTCTCCCTCTCACCTGCTCCCCTCCTCACCTTCTCCTCTCCTCACCCCCTCTCCCTCTCACCTGCTCCTCTCCTCACCCCCTCTCCCTCTCACCTGCTCCTCCCCTTTCACCTGCTCCTCTCCTCACCTCCTCTCCCCACACCTGCTCCTCTCCCACAACCCTGCTGCTCACCTAACCTCTGCTCACCTGCTCTCAACCTGACACCTGTTCTCCATGCCTGCTCACCTCACCTAACCTACTCAAACCCTCAGCGTTTAACACGGGAGGTGGCCTATTTATGCCTTTGTGTGTTGGGCACTGCTTTATGCGTGTTGCGCATGCACTGTGTCACACATGCCACGCGCACATGCACAGCGGCACCTGCGCTCCACGCGTTGCAAATGCGCTGTGTTGTGCGGCTCCGCACATGACGCCTGTGAATGGGTGCACACGCAGCAGACGGCACCCACAGTGGTCTCTTGCGCAGGCACCATGCATGGACGCCGCGTACGCCATATGTGTGCACGGAGCCCCACGCAGTACATGCGCAAGGGCCACATTCGGATGTTACGTGCATACGTACCACGCATGCACAGCACAGCTGTGGCACGGCACATGCGCAACGCGTCCCCAGGCACGCACCGGAAGACATGTAATAAACTGTCATGCATACATGGTGCACACCAAGGGTTTGTGTAGGTGAGGTGAGAAGCAGGCAAGGTGAGGTTGTTTTCAGGTGTGCAGCAGGTGAGGGGAGGAGAGGTGAGGTGAGTAGCAGGGTGGAGGTGGTGTTGGGGTGGTGGGGGGCAGGTGAGGTGGGGAGCAGGCGGGGGTGGTGGAGGAGGGGTGGTGAGGGGGCGTAGGGTATAGGGGATCAGGTGAGGTACAGGTGGAGGGCGGTGTAGGTGTGGCGAGGTACAACCCTCTGTCTGTGGTATATCTGTTCTGATGATGGCTGCCTTTGTGGTGGCTGCAGGTGTGTTGGGGGATGCTCAGGACCCGCGGTTGCCTGATGTGGGAGATGGTGTCCATGGTGCTGCGGCACAGGGCATGGGTGCAGACCCGCTGCAACTCTGACCTGCAGCTGTGGGGGCCATGCAGGCTGGGCCAGAGCTGGCATGGCACAGGAGGCGTGCCGAGCTGCGCCCACGCCAGGCTCGCCTCTACAGGCCCAGGGCCCAGCTCCAGGACATGCATGAGGACCAGGTCATCTCCTTATACAGTCTGGACACAGTGGCTATTAGGGAGCTCTTCGAGGATCTAAGACCTAACCTCGAGCCCCTGACCGGCCAGTCATATGCCATACCGGGTTTGGTCAAGCTCCTGGCTGCCCTACATTTCTTTGCCTCTGGCTGTTTCCAGTCATCTGTGGCCACAGTGGGTGGCATGAGCCGTCCCACCTTCTCACGCTGTCTCCACCAGGTACTGCGAGCCATGATCAGCCGGGTGGGGAATTACATTGCAATTCCCAACACTAGGCAACAGTAGAGGACCCTGAACCAGGCCTTTGAGGGGGGTTATGGGGATACCACACGTGATGGGAGCTATTGATTGCACACATGTAGCCCTGGTCCTGCCCGGAGACAGGGAGGCAGTGTTCCACAACCACAAACACTACCATTCCCTGAATGTTCAGGTTGTATGTGATGCAAATATGCGTCTTCTGAATATGGTCCCTAGGTTTGCAGGGTCCACCCATGACTCCTTTATCCTGCATCACTCAGCACTATTCGGACAGTTTGAGGCTGGCCAATATGAGGACTGTATACTGCTGGGTGGGTATTTCTCTGCTCAAACGTGCACATGGTGTTCCTCTGGGTACACGTGAGCGCACCTGTCTGTGTTTGCAGGGTGTCCCTAGTTGTGTTTGTGCGTCATTTGTGTGCGTGTTCAGGGGGGGGGGGCACTTCCTTCCATGGTGTTCCTTGGTACGGTGATTTGTGTTGTGGGCTCCTTCACCTCTGACATAACTGGCCATGTCACATTGTGTGCTTTGTAAGGGCATAGTACAGTCACGTGTATGTTCCACGTATGTTCAACAGTATATTGTTGTCCCCGGCCATCCTCTCTGGCCAACTCTCGGACCTTTCCCCATTTCACCTCATGTGTGTGGGCCGTATCATGGCTCTCACACGCGTGCTAATGTGTGCATCATGAACCTTATCCAGGGTGTATTGCCATGTGTGTGGCTGCTGTGTTTGCAGCCGGCATGACTATATTTCGACTACATGTGTTTGGCCATGTGGTGTTTGGAGTCACAGCTGGGGAGTTGGCACGCCTTACCCTTCACACGTGGTCCATGTCTCGTGCCTCCACATGCTGCCACATACATGTTGTGTGTCAGCATGTGCTGTCACATGTTTCTGGGAGATCTGTCTGTGCTGTTGGATTGCATGTAGGTGCTTGTATGCATGTGTGTGTGGCTCATCCTCTGCTTTACTTCTCTACTATTTCTCTACAGGTGATGCAGGGTATGGGTATCATCCCTGGTTGCTGACCCCTATGCGTCTGCCGCGGACACGTGCAGAGGGGAGGTACAAGGAGGCCCATGCCTCCAGCCGCTCAGTCATCGCGCGCACCTTTCGCGTTTTGAAAAGTCGCTTCAGGTGTCTAAATAGGACCGGCGGTGCCTTACAATACACACCCATGACTGTGGCAAAGATAGTTCTGGCCTGTTGCATACTGCACAACATTGCTCTCAGGCACAATCTCCCAATCCAAATTAATGAGGATCTGGATGATGATCCTATGTGCCGTCCTGTACGTGGCTGTGGCGACACACATGAGGGCATGGCAGCCAGGCGCCAGCTGATTGCGGAGGTGTTCTCATGTAAGTACTGCATATGTTGGATATTACATTAGTATGTAGACATATGTACTACTACCACCACTGACCATTTGTGTAGCGGTACCAGTCATACGCAACACTACACAGACATATGGAGGACATTCCCTGCCCATCAGAGCATTCAAGATAGTCCATAGAGAACATAGGCGGGGTGTGTACAGGATAATAGCGGGTGCACGGGGATCAGATGAGAATGGCTTACTTGCCATAGGTGGGTATGCTGCCGTACATGGTCGGTGTTTGGAGACGGTGGCTGGCGATCACACACAGGTTGTTGGTTCCAGCTGTGGGTGCAGCAAGGTAGACGGCATGTGGTGAGGGGTCAGCAGTAGGGAAGTGGGAAGTAGGTGGCACCAGTTGCCTAGACGTGTGGATGTCACGATGGGGGATTTGGACGCAATGCTTCCATAACATACACTGATTAGCATGGACCATGGGAGGAGTGGCCTAGTGGTTGGGGCAAGGTACCACAGGCTGGAAGGTTGATGGTTCAAATCCCACTAGAGGATAGCAACCTTGGGCTGGAAGGACTGGGGCTCCTTGTCCCACAGGTGCTCCTTGTGGTCTTGGGCAAGCCACTTAACCCTCCATTGCCCATGTTCCCTGTAAGTATTAGTGTATGTGTCTCATAGCCTCTTGTGTTAAATGTATCCCCCAACCGTCTTGACCTGGTGAAAAGTGGGATATAAATGCAGCTAAATAAATAAACATGTTTGGGTACAGCGCTGTATACAACTTGCAACAATATGTACATGCTCAGTGGTAGTGGTATTGGTATTTGCAGGGGTTAATATTTGGGAGGGAAGGTAGAGAGTACACACACAGTTACCACATCATTAACTCAGCGTGGTAACCTACACCTGGGTGCAGAAACAGATTGTGAGCGAGTGAGGTAATTTGACAGTTGATGCATGATGGTCATGGTGAGGCCGGCAGGTGATGAGCCAGGCAGCAGAGTGTTGGTTGGTTTGAGGCTGACACAGCTGATTCAAGGGGATAACAGCAAGGGGTAGGTTACAGTTAGCAGAACAGGTGGTGACTGAGGGGTGCATTCACATTTTATTTGTGTGTTCAGGGTGGGTGGGGGGTATATAGCTCAAGTTATCTGGAATGACAATGCATGTCTTAGCTACATGATGCGTATGTGTGGGGGAGGTGAGGGAGGGGTCAGGGACAACCCCTACGTTGCGTATCTATGTGGACCAATGTGTCACAACCTATACACAGACACTTAATATGGGGTCAGGTTTTCCAGAGAGAGATTAGATGTTGGGTTGTCGCCAGGTTCAGTTTCAGACTGTGTGGAGACATCAAGCCAGCACTGTCAGACACACAAACATAGCTCAGGATCTGGATTGGCAGGCACTGTTCAGGGATGGTGGGATATATTTTGCACTCATCAGCATACAGTTGGAGGTGAACGGCAGGGGATCAGATAGGCCGAACAGGGCATTTGGGCTAGAGATCTGGAACACGCAGACACAGGAAATATCCCTGTGTTGCAGCATATGGATGTAGGCATGCAGTGGAGGTGGGACCATCACAACACACACTGGAGGTGTGACGGGTGAGATATGAGGTGCAGGTGTTTAGTACGGAGGTAGTATGGACATGTGAGGACTGTATATCAGGGTGACGGGTTTAACAACAGTGTCTGTGGCAGCAGAGAAGTGGTGACATGGGCCGTATGGAGTCCACGCCCTTTACTTTTAAGAATAACACGTCTTTGGGGGCTTCGACAAGGGCTATTCTGTACAGTGTAACGGACAGACGCCAGACTGAGGCGGGTTTTAGATGCATGAGGGGTGATGATGTGCTGGTGCTGTGTGTGTTACACAGCTCAAACATGACATATGTATGTTTCTGGTGTTTTTATCCATCCACAGGATATGTTGTGTGACCTCCCTAGTGCTGTGGTGCAATGGCAGCTGTCTGTACCCCATGCAACATGCAGGAGAATGGGGTAGATGGACATACGGGTAAATGGTGTGTGGGGACGATCTGCCACAGATCATGTCTGGGGTCATCTGTCCAATGTACATACGTTGTGGTTCACCTCTTTGGTGGGCAACCCCATACCCCATATGTTACTGTTGTCACACACAGGCACATGCATTCCTGCCCAGCTCATCTGCTCCAGCACTGTTTCAGGAACACATCCGAGAGAGCTGTGTGTCCACATGTTCTAGGTGTTGTGGTGGTGGGCCGCACGTACACACGTCCGGGACATTGTAACATCAACCAAATGCTGTGTAGCATTGGTTTGGTCATGTTTATATCCGATCTCATATTGTGCACAGACAGGCTGTATGCAGGGGCGGCCCAAGGGGGGTGCGGGGCCATGTGCGGAGATTAATTGCGGAGCCTCATTTGCATAAATATTTGCATAATGTTAACATGCATTTTTAGTAAACATGCTTCTTAATGAGTGTCTGGATAAAGAAAGACTAATAGATTTCTACGTTACTATATTCCAGTGCCAACCGCCAGGCCCATTAGGAAGTACTATAAACACTGACCTTTTAGAACTCATAGCAAATCCACCATATCATAACAGCTCTGCCAGGACTCACAAAGCACCAAACCCTACCTATCAAAAGGCAACGCTGCAAATATTAAACCAATACATCTCAGAGAATACCAATGCATCTCCTACTGGGGAAAGAGAACAAGTGACATGGTCAAATAGAAACTACATGAACAGAATACCTCAGCTTGGTTAAAATGCAGAATATAGACCGTCACCAAAGAACAAGGGATCACAATTTAGAAATAGGAAGACAATAATTAAACTGGGAACCCCAAAAGCCAAACTTGAGATGTACAACAACACTGGAGAAATAAAATTATAAATTAATTTCCTCTTGTACTAAACAAAACACAAAAGATGTTAACAATGCACATTTCCCAGAGCTGATATATTCCAGTTAATAAATTCAAAATAAAGTATTTTTCTACCTTTTGTTGCTTGTGCATTTTCTTTTCAGTTGCAATTGCTCCAGTCACTTTCTTCTGGTTTCTTTGTGTCTTCTGCGAGCAATCCATTTTCCTTTCTTCTCTTTTAGATTTTTTTCCAAATTTTTTCTCTATATCTGCTTTAACATACTGATCTTTCCCCTTTTGCTCTTTCCTCCATTTCTTTCCTTATTGCTTTATCATTCACTCAAATTTCACCCTTCCATTCTCAATCTACACTTACTCTTCCAATACCCGGCCCTTCGTAGACTTTTCTTCCCTCCCACACAAAATATCTTTTCCCCTCTCCATTCTCATTTCCCATCCCTTTCTAGTCCTCCCCCAAAATCAGCTCCTTTATAGTTCTAGACCCACCCAGCATCTGCCCCTTCTAGTCCCAGTCTCCCAAGCTTCCACATCAGCCCATTTCCAGTCCTAGCCTCCCATATGCTGTTTTCCAGTTCCATTCCAGCCCCCCCATCAGCCCATTTCCACTCCAAGCTCCCCATCAGCCCATTTCCAGCCCTTTTCCAACTCCCATCAGCCCACTTCCAGTCCTATTCCAGCCCCTATCAGCCCATTTCCAGTGTCCTATTTCAGCCCATCACCCATTTGCAGTCTACGTTCCCCCCATCAGCCCATTTCTAGTCCTATCCTAGCTCCTCATCAGCCCATTTCCAGTCCTAGCCCCCATATGCTCTTTTCCAGTTCCATTCCAGTCCCTCATCAGCCCATTTCCTCCACGCTCCCCCATCAGCTAATTTCCAATCCTAGCCCCCTCGTCAGCCCACTTCACCCTATTCCAGCCCCCATAAGCCCATTTCCAGTCCTAATCCAGCTCATCAGCCCATTTCCAGTCCAAGTTCCCCCCCATCACAGCCCATTTCGTCCATTCCCCCCACCATCACAGCCCATTTGCAGTCCTATCCCCCACCATCACAGCCCATTTGCAGTTCTCCCCCCATCACAGCCCAATTGTAGTCCGTTCCCCCCATCACAGCCCATTTCCAGTCTGTTTCCCCCCATCCCAGCCCAATTTGTCCGGTCCCCCCCATCACAGCCCAGTTCCAGTCTGTTCCCCCCCACATCACAGCCCATTTCCAGTCTGTTTCCCCCATCCCAGCCCATTTTCAGTCCGTCCGTCCCCACCATCACAGCCCATTTCCAGTCCTATCCCCCCCCCCACCATCACAGACCATTTGCAGTCCTAATCCAGCTCTTCATCAGCCCATTTCCAGTCCAAGTTCCCCCATCACAGCCCATTTCGTCCATTCCCCCCACCATCACAGCCCATTTGCAGTCCTCCCCCCATCACAGCCCAATTGTAGTCCGTTCCCCATCACAGCCCATTTCCAGTCTGTTCTCCCCCCCCCCACCACAGCCCATTTCCAGTCTGTTTCCCCCCATCCCAGCCCAATTTGTCTGTCCCCCCCCCATCACAGCCCATTTCCAGTCCGTTCTCCCCCCCCACATCACAGCCCATTTCCAGTCCGCTCCCCCCCCACCACCGCCCATTTCCATTCTGTTTCCCACATCCCAGCTCTTTTTCTGTCTCCACCCCATCACAGCCCATTTCCAGTCCGTTTCTCCCTCCCATCACAGCCCATTTCCAGTCTGTTTCCCCCCCCCATCACAGCCAATCCAGTCATAGCCGCCCCCCCCCCCCCCGAAGAGCCCCGCGCCATCTAAGGTGCTGCAGAGGGAGCCGGGGAAGCCCGCGCGAGGCCCCGGCTCCCTCTGCACAGCCCGCCAGCGTGAAGAACCTTTACCTTCCTGCTGGCGGCTGTTTCAATGAAGCCGCGAATGCCGGGAAAGGTTAAAGGCATTAATTTATGTGCTAGTGTCAGGGGTTCAATCCCACAGAAGGCCTCCTTTAGTCAGGATGTGCTACATAACTGCCTTTTGTGGCTGTGACAGACAGACATAAATCGGAGATCACACAGACCACCCTCACCTCATTTGTGTCACCTACGGTGCCCTATACAGTGCCTTGGCTGTGCTTTTACCCTGCCCCAGTAAGCACAGCAGATATTTGGTGTGGTGACCTACAGGTGTTATGTGGCCAGCCATTGCTCTGATGGGTACCGTCACAGCATAGCACAGTGGTTAGTACACTGACTTCACAGCCAGTAGTTATGGGTTTGACTCCTGTGTGTTCTCATGTTTTTCTGCCTGTCCTGCACAACTATTTTTCCTTCCTGTAACAGTCATATCTGTGCAGATGTGTGTGGCAGCACATTTTAGCCTCATCACAGTTGCAAAGCATCCTTCTGTCCGTCTATCTGTGTCTACCAGTTGTGTGGCGTCCTGCCCTAATGTGCGGGCTACTACCCCATGTCCTGCACTGGGACCCTTTTCTGCATTGAGGCTCCTCATGATTATCTCTCGCGTGTATGCTCTGCATTGCACTGCTACTCCTCTGTCCTCCTGTTATGCTGCCACCTCTACCTGCTCTGGTGGACACGTATTCGCATCCTCTGCCGCACACTCTCATGTTGGCACTTTACATCACCATATGCATCGGTACAGCTGTCACCGATATGTTTCAGCACTTTTCCAGCTGCCACATGAGCTGCATGCAGATTTGACAGGTCCATCGGCTCCGTCATGTGATAGCCTCCAGGGGTTGTTGTTTGGGTTTCCTTGGGACTCTGTGCAGTAGTAGGGTTACATCTGGGTTTGGGCCATACATTTTGTGCTTATCAACTTTGGACTCCTTAATGCCACTGGTCACCTTTTCAAGCGTCACCTTGCCCTCCTTTAGTCATCTTTACTTACACCTTTGTTTGCACCAGCTCATGGGGCACCTTAGATGGTGCCTTGGGGAGGTGGCAAACTACAGCGCATCAGGGGGCGCCTTATGGTGGGCGCCCTAATATGCGCATCAGGTTACTGCACTACAGCGCTGTTTTTTCGATTGGCAGCACACCCTGTTCAGATGTGTCCGTTACACACATTAGAAACAGGTTTGTCTCGGGATGCCATATTGTATGCACCCAGAGGGATCAAACTCATGACTGCTGTCTCCGCAAACATTGTATTAACCAGTGTACTACACCTCTGTAGCTATTATCACAGCGCTTCTACGTGATGAGGCTTATGGCGCGCAAACGTGCATGAAAACGTGCATGAAAACGCCGAGGCACCCTCTATCGCGCGATACTAAGCTTAACGCCGGAACGCCCACTTCCTTATTTGGGAGTCTTCACGTTAACGCTGCACCTAACGCCGGTAACATTAAGACGGTTTAGTGAACATACCCCTTAAGAGTTTGATTTTAGTAAGAAGCTGACTTGCTGGCTACAAGAGAATACTTGCCTTTATAAAATCTAGCATATGTGTCAGAGAATGTGCCTTGAATGTAGGTGTGAGCATTATACCTGCTTACATGCAGGTGTAAATATTTGCATGTACTTTATGCACACATGCACATTAAGGTATTTTATAATCTACATTCATATGTGAAAATTGTCCATGTTCTGCCCAGACCACACTCCCGGCCATGCCTATTTGTAAAATGATAATTACACTTACCTGGTAATTGTAGTTCCTTTAGTGACGACAGTTCAGTCCTCTACCTCTGGGTTGTCAATCTCCTCCTGCAGCTAGGAGACTGGTATGTCAGAATGATGACATCACTGGATATAGCCTGCTGCACTCCCACTTGTATCCCAGTGTAAACTATAACAAAGCAGACTCAAAGGAGCAACAAATAAGTAGCAAAACATGAAAACAACTGTATTATCAGTAAGTTACCCCTGACAACAAGCCTTCTTACCTCCTGCCCTGCCAAGGAAAAGGGCACAAACAGAAGAAATTAAGAAAGCCAGACTCACCTGTAACCCTCTTCTGTTCGGTACAAAGCGCGAAACCTGCGAGAAACATCCGGGCGGGAAGGAGGACTGAACTGTCGTCACTAAAGGAACTACAATTACCAGGTAAGTGTAATTATCATTTCCTTAGCGTTCCTCCAGTTCAGTCCTCTACCTCTGGGAAGTACCAGAGCAGTAATCAATGGGAGGGACCCTTCCAGCCGGCAGACAAGACAGCCGAGCCGAAACGAGCATCCGAAGCCGCAGCCAGATCCAACCTGTAGTGTTTACTGAAGGTATGCAGAGACGACCAAGTCGCCGCCCTACAAATGTCCCCCGGAGGGACCAAACCATGTTCTGCCCAAGAGGACGCCTGCGCCCGGGTGGAATGCGCCCGCAGACCCGTAGGCACCACACGCCCCCGGAGCAAATAAGCGGAAGCAATCGCTTCCTTAAGCCAGCGGGCAATAGACGCTTTAGCCGCCGCTTCGCCCCGACAAGTACCGCCGAAGAGCACAAACAAACGTTCCGTCTTCCTGAACGATTCTGTTACCCGCAAATACTGACGCAAAGCCCTCTTCACGTCAAGCCGCCGAAGACCGCGATCCGCGGCATCGCCCCCCAAAGATCCTAAGACTGGCAAGGAAACTACCTGGTTTAGATGAAAAGGAGACACCACCTTCGGCAGAAAGGACGGAACTGGACGCAAGACCACCTTCTCCCTAGAAAAGGAAAGGAAGGGTTCACGGCACAACAATGCCTGCAGTTCGGAAACCCTCCGTGCGGAACAAATCGCCACCAAAAACACCGTTTTGAGCGTCAAATCTTTCACAGACGCCCGACGCAAAGGCTCAAAGGGGGACTCGGCCAGAGCCGTGAGCACAAGATTCAGATCCCACGGGGGAACGAACACTCTGTGTGCCGGCCGTACCCGAACGACCGCTTTCAGAAAACGACGCATGTCGGGATGAGTTCCCAACGAGCGGCCATTGACTTTGCCGCGATAACATGACAAAGCTGCCAGTTGTACCCGTAAGGAGCTGGCAGCAAGCCCTTTGTCAAAACCGTCCTGTAGAAATTCCAAGACTGAAGGAATTGAAGCCGATCCCGGCCGTATCTGACGCTGGGAACACCAATCCTCAAAAATACGCCAGACCCGCACATACGCCAAGGACGTGGACTGCTTACGCGCCCTCAGTAAGGTCGCCACCACCGCAGACGAGTAGCCCTTTTTCAAGAGTTTAGCCCTCTCAATGGCCAAACCGTAAGCGAGAACCGATCCACCTGAGGCATGAACAGGGGCCCTTGGAGCAACAGATCGGACCTGTCCAGGAGACGCCAAGGTTCCCCGTCCAACAGACGGATCATGTCCGCGTACCATGGACGCCTCGGCCAATCGGGAGCCACCAACAGCACCTGTCCCGCATGCGCCCCGATCTTCTGGACCACCCGGCCTATCAGAGCCCAGGGCGGGAAGACATAGAGAAGACCGGTCTCCGGCCACCGACGCAGCAAGGCGTCGATGCCCTCGGACATTCTTTCTCGCCGTCTGCTGAAGAAACGGCCGACTTTCGCCGACTGAAAGGTCGCCATGAGATCCATAATCGGAGTCCCCCAGCGCCTGACGATCTGACGGAAAACCGCGGGATGCAGTTCCCACTCCCCTGCATCCACGTGCACTCTGCTGAGGAAGTCCGCGGTGATATTGTCCTTGCCGGCTATGTGAGCTGCCGAAATCGCAGAGAGACAAAGCTCTACCCACGCGAATAGCAGGTCGGCCTCTGCCTCCATTGCGGCACTCCCGGTGCCACCCTGGCGATTGATGTAGGCCACCGTTGCCGAGTTGTCGGAGAGCACTCGCACGGCCTGGCCGCGCACCAAGGCCTCGAACGCCTGCAGGGCCCGAAACACCGCTCGAAGTTCCAAGCGATTGATCGCCCACGACGACTCCAGAGGGGTCCAAAGTCCTTGCGCAAACTGACTCTCGCAGTGGGCCCCCAGCCCACCAGGCTGGCATCCATCAGCAATGGCAGCCACCCTGGCTGGTCCAACGGCAAGCCCCCCGCCAGAGACGAGGGGCGCAGCCACCACTGAAGGGACCGTCGAACCGGGCCCGGGCAAGGGAGACGCTTGCTCAGCGAATGTCTTTGATGCGACCAACGACGGAGCAGAGCCCTCTGGAGAGGCCGCATGTGAAACCGGGCCCAGGGCACCGCCTCCAGCGTCGCCGCCATGGTGCCCAGCACTCGGAGATAATCCCAAGCCGAGGGAGCCGCCACCGACAGGAAGCGCCGCACCAGAGTCCGCAACCCCTCGGCTCGCTTGAACGGCAGGAACACTTGTCCCTTGCACGTATCGAACCGAACTCCCAGGTATTCGAGAACCTGGGTGGGCTGCAAACGGCTCTTGTCCGGGTTGACCACCCAACCCAGTTCCTGCAAGAACCGCACCACCCTGTCCGTCACCCGGAGACTTTCCTCCGCGGACTTGGCGCGAATCAACCAATCGTCGAGGTAAGGGTGCACCAGAATAACTTCTTTGCGCAACGCCGCCGCCACCACCACCATTATTTTGGTGAAGGTCCGAGGCACCGTCGCCAGGCCGAATGGTAAGGCCTGAAACTGGTAGTGACCCCAGGGGAGGGCAAACCGCAGAAAACGCTGGTGCACATCGCGAATGGGAATGTGCAAGTACGCCTCCGAAAGGTCTAGGGACGTCAAGAACTCCCCGCGTCGCACCGCTACGATGACCGACCGCAACGTTTCCATCCGAAAGTGCGGGACCCGCAAACAGCGGTTTACCCCCTTCAGATCGAGAATGGGACGCAATTGCCCGCCCTTTTTGGGCACCACGAAATAAATGGAATAGCGACCCAAGCCGTAATCGGCCTCGGGAACCTCCACGACGGCTCCCAAACGAAGGAGCCTGTCCAGGGTTTCGCGAACGGCCGCCGCCTTCGCAGGACCCCGACAAGGCGACATGACAAAGGCGTCCCGTACGGGCCGGGCCAACTCCAGCACGTAACCGTGCTGAATGATTTCTAGCACCCACTGATCTGAGGTGATGAGGGTCCAGGCGGACAGAAACTCCCGAAGTCGACCGCCAATGGGAGGCTCCACCGCCGGGACCCGCCTCGCTTCATTGGGTCTTACGGGCAGAAGCCGCCGGGAGGGAGGAGAAGCCTCTACTCGCTCCCCGAAACCCCCGAAAGCCCTGACTCCGAGAGGGAAACCTCCCTCTCTGGAAACCCCCCGGCCGGTGTAGAACGAAATCTTCTGAAGTCCCGAAACGGACCCCGAACACCCTGGGCAGTCTTGGCCTGTTTGGGTTTGTCCTCGGGCAAACGGCCCGCTTTAGATTCACCTAGGTCCTTCACTAACTTCTCCAAATCCTCCCCAAACAGTAACCCCCCCTTAAAGGGAAGCTTACTGAGGCGGGATTTAGAAGGGCCGTCCGCGGCCCAATTCCTCAGCCACAAGGAGCGACGGGCAGCTACCACAGAACCCGTGCTGTTGGCCAGCGCTCGAATTAAGTCATAATGCACATCCGCCAGGTAGGCCGCACCGGACTCCATCCGGTCCAGCTCTTTCACCTCCTCGAGGTCCACGTGCGGGGATTGGCGTAGCCGTTGGGCCCAGCGCAAGCACGCCCGGGCAACCCAGGCCCCGCAGATGGAGGCTTGAAGCGATAGGGAATCCGCCTCAAACACCTGCTTGAGCAGACCGTCAATCTTACGGTCCTGAGGATCCTTCAAGGCCGCACTTCCCTCCACGGGAATGGTGGTCTTTTTAGTAACAGCCGAAACCACGGCGTCTAACCGCGGTGCTCGGAAACGGTCTTTAGCGACTTCCGCCAAAGGATATAACCGGCTCATAGCACGAATGCCCCGGAGCCCCGCCTCCGGTTTATCCCATTCGTCCTAAATCATCCGCTCGACTACTCGGTGCAGCGGAAACACCACCTGAGTCTGTCGAACCGCTTGAATGACCAGATCCTCCAAATCGTCCTCCACCGCTGCCGGCGGAGCCAAGTGTAACATCTGCAAGGTTTCCGAAATTAAGGCAGCCAACTCCTCTCTGCGGAACAGGCGAATAAGCTTGGCTTGCTCTTCGGGCTCTGGGATCTCTCCTTCTTCCAGGTCCTGTGAGCTCTCTTCAGGATCCCATTCCGGATCCGGGGCCTCCAGCCAGGAACTCTCCAGCGTATCAGCCAGCCGTGCCCGTTTCGACGCTGGCTGTTCCGTGACCGCCGCCCCTTCCGCTACCAACTGCGGAGGCTGAGACGCCGGCGAAGCCGCACGCTGTCTCTTGCCCTGCTGACGCAGGCAAAAAGCTTGATGCAGAAGAAGGACAAACTCCGGACTGAAACCACTGATACCTGGCGGCTGAGATTGCAAGGGTTCACCGGAGGGCCCTGGCAGCGCCCCTAAATCTGGCTCTTGCTCAGAGAGCCGCGGTGAGGTAGTGCCCGCCCCCGCGGGCGCCGTCTGCACCTCCGGAGACTCCTGGGCGGCCATCTGCAGCTCCACCTCTGAAGAGAGGGCCATGCAGCCCCTACACACCCCGGTGTCCGTGATCGTGCCCCTTCTGGAACCACACACCAGGCACAGAGGCCGGGAAGCCATCAGGAAACACCCAACACCCGTAAGGACTGATGCCCAGGTGGTATATTATAGTGGGCTTTGCTTTACGGGTTTGTCTCCTTTTTTTTTTTTTTTAGATATTTTATTGAGCTGGGTTAGAAGGGTAGCTAGCCCCCAAGAAAAGGAAGACCCCGCAGCCCCCCTTCCACCCCGGGAACGCACAGGGCCGACAGAAGAGGCTGAAGAAATAACCAAATAAAATAGGCCTCCCAAAAGAAAAGAAACAAAGCAAATAACAAAGGAAATATAAAGAAACCAAAATAATTAATTCAAAATCGCAGCAGTGCCCCGGCAGGAAAAAACGGGAACCGATGCTCTCACACGCGGCTGCAGCGCGGCACACAAAATGGCCGCCGCGACTGCAAGCCGTGAAGGAAAAAAGGCGCCAAAACACAGCGGCGTTCTTTGTCCCCCGAAACAGCGCGGTGGGGATGAAAGAAGCAGGCGGATGCCGGCGGAGCACTTACCGATCCGGTCTGCCACCCCTCAATCGCTGCGGGGAGCGTCTGCAACCCCGGGCCCTGAAAACAAGCGAGGTCAGCCAACTCCCGATCAGCCTCTCACACAGGAATAGCAGTTCGGAGATACCGGCTTTTAAGAAGGGCTCACCTCCGTAAGGTCCGGGAGGTGAGACCTCTGGGCCAAGCGGGGGGAGGGAGGGAAACTCGAGCCTGAGCCAAAACCCCCCTCCAGGAAGAAACCCCCAGGACTGACACGGGCAGGGATCAAGAAGGGTATCTTCCTCTTCTCTGTTTTTTTTTTTTTTTAAAGAGATACCGCCAAATAAATTTCAACCCACTTAACTATCCTAACAGAAAAACTACACTCCATGCTCCTTATCCACTTCTCCATAGAGCCTCTCCCTAAGGCTCGTCAACACCTCCTGCTGCAAGGAGACTGGTTACACTGGGATACAAGTGGGAGTGCAGCAGGCTATATCCAGTGATGTCATCATTCTGACATACCAGTCTCCTAGCTGCAGGAGGAGATTGACAACCCAGAGGTAGAGGACTGAACTGGAGGAACGCTAAGGAAGTACATGCCTTCATTCCAAAGCACATTCTTTTATGCTTGTTGGTATTTTATAACAGGTCCTTTACGCATATATGTGGCCTCATACGCGTGGGATGTCCATATAAAATTGTCAAGACGCTAGACAGCAGAGAGAAGTAGAAACAAAACCCTGTGTATTTGGAACCAGACTTTATTTTTAAAAACTCTACACTGATAGTGTTTCGGCACAAGGAGCCTTCATCAGGAGGTATATGTATTCAGATCTCCAACAAAGCATAAAAACATTTTTAAGTTAAAACATATATAAAACATACTAAAATTGGGAAAAAACCCTAAATTATATATAATAATAAATATAAACAGAATAGTCATAATAAAGAGTGTAGTTTTTTTAAAAATGTAGAACAACAAACTAAAACAGTTATAAATGATAAAACTGATGGACAGCTATACAGATTATTGAATAACAATAGAGAAGAGAATAAATACAGTGTGTGCTCTATAAAAGCATCACATTTCAAAATGCCAAAACATGATCCAATAATAATAAAAGACTGTTTTGTGGTTGGGGGGAGAAGAGGAGGGGGAGAAGGGGAGGGAAGGAGGGAAGAGAGAGGGGTGGAGGGGTGGAGAGGGAGTAAAGATGGAGGGGGAAGGGGAGAGAGGGGCGTGGAGGGGAGAGAGAGAGGTGGGGAAGGGGGAGGGATTAAGGAAGGAGGAAGGAAGAGAGGGGAGGGAAAGGGGAGATGAGGGAGTAAGGAAGGAAGGGGAGAGAGTGGAGGGGTGAGGGAAAGGAGGAAGGGGAGAGGTGAGGGAAAGGAGGAAGGGGAGGGGGAGGAGGATGGGGAGAGAGGGGAGGGGGCTTGTGAAAACATAGAAACAAACACACTGTCTTGCACATTAAATACTTACATACTGTATGGGGACATGTTGTACCAGATTGACAACACTGAAAGCTGCAAAAGACATCAAAATCATATGAGTGAATCCAATCATTTGTATATATATTTTTTATACATTTTATTTTTTATTTGCTTGAGCCATTTCCACCAAGATATCGTCCATTATTGGATTAACACCATTCTTTGCTTTTTTACAATCAATTGATATTTAGTACTAAGACGTGTCTGTAGAGTCTCTTGCATTACTGCCCTCCGTCCATAATTCATAGTTTTAATAACTGGCTACTATACTAATATGGTATTTTATTCATGTTTTATCACTTGTATACTTGACTTTTTACGCTATGTTTCGATTCAAGCCGCCCTACGGCAGATCTAGATCAGTGCCAACGTCTACACCTAATTTCCGGTATAAAGAAATTTTTAAAAAGCTGCATAGTTGACTTATTCCTAAGCAGGTTTCTGCAGTTTAATCGCTTTTACATTGGAATATGGATAATTCACATATTTATCTAGTGCCGT
This sequence comes from Ichthyophis bannanicus, assembly GCA_033557465.1. Classification (NCBI taxonomy): domain Eukaryota; kingdom Metazoa; phylum Chordata; class Amphibia; order Gymnophiona; family Ichthyophiidae; genus Ichthyophis; species Ichthyophis bannanicus. The sequence goes on along the minus strand of CM066035.1, from coordinate 918,521,890 downwards.
GGACGATTACCACTGTAGCCTCACCTCGGAAGATCATAAAAAGAGGACGTTAGGACCCTGACAACAAGAGGACGACTTTTGCCTGCTACATTTTATTATAGGCCGACCCTTTTACATTAGGCATAATAAAAATACAGTGATTTAAAGTTCTTTGCAGATCTTCTGCACTCCCTTTCGAATATGTTTGCTCGTTAACGGTTTTCCTCCCCTCCCACCCCCCTTTTGGCGCCAAACCTTTGAATTAAAAACACCATTTGCGTCGCGCAGAGCTCCTCATTAGTTATACAACATGCTGCGCGCGCTTTCTCTTCCTGTCCTCCACCGCACCGAGTCTCGCTTCAATACGTGCTTGCTTTTCTCACCCTGCTCCTTATATATTGACCATGCTGTTGATATGTATTTCTTTTAGCAGGTATGGCTTTAATGTATATGCAAATGATTGGATTCACTCATATGAGTTTGATGTCTCTTGCAGCTTTCACAGTATCCGCATACAGTATATAGTTAATGTGCATGAGCGTGACAGTGAGTTTGTTTATATATTGCATGAGCGTGACAGTGAGTTTGTTTATATATTTTCACAAGCTCCTCCCCCTTCCCTCTTTCTCTCACCCCTTCCTTCCTTACTCTTTCTCTCTCCCCTTCCCCCTTCCTTACCCTCACCACCCCCTCCCCCTCCCTCTTTCTCCTCCCCCTCTTCCCCCAATCACGCAACAGTCTTTAATATTATTGGATTTGGATCATGCTTTGGCATTTTCTAATGTGATGTTTTTATATAGAGCACATATTGTATTTATTCTCGTCTCTATTGTTATTCAATAATCGGTATAGCTGTCCATCAGTTTTATCATTTATAACTTTGTTTTAGCTTGTCTTTCAACATTTTCTTAAAAACTACACTCTATATTATTACTATTATATTTATTTTTATTATTCTATATAATTTAGTTTGGTTTTCTTTTTTCAATTTTAGTATGTTTTATCTCCAGGAACAAGCAGGAATGAGTCTTCACATATGGGTACGTCGGTACCGACGGAGTCCGTGCGGGAACGCTTCCCAGCGTCCAATCAGAAAGCTTTTGGAAGCATCCCAACACGCCTGCCTTCCCGCCTTCCCAACTGCCTCTCCTCAGTTTTCGTTTTTCCGCGGGGGCTGGCAGGACGTTCTCCTGTCACCGCAGAAAATTCTTCTTTTATTTTTTATTTTTCTTGTGGTCGCGGCTGCCTTACCTGACGCCACCGGTACCGCCGGTGTTTCTTTTTTCTTTTCTTGTAAAATATTTTCCCTTTAAGGAATATATTTTTCTTTTTCAGTGTCTCACGGTTCTCAGGCCTTCTAGGCCTCTCCATTCTTCCTCATGGAACCGCCAGCCGTTTTCCCCAGGAAATGTACAAACTGTGGCGGTACAACTTTATTTTTAGACACTCACAGTTGGTGTCTAACCTGCTTGGGTCATGACCATTTTCCTCCGGAGCCCTCGGGCGCCAGTATGGTGAGAGGAAGTTTTCAACATCGAGTTCCCCTCGACATGCGGTCCCCCTCTAACTTCAGGGCACCGACCATATCTTCTACACAGGATCAGGTAACCCAAAAACAGTCTGTAAGACTAGCCAGTCCTCGAGTGGCAGTTCTCATGCACAGCATAGAGATGCCTCCGGCCTTGCCCTCGAGAATCCACTGGCTCCAAAACCCCGGTGGGAGCCTTCGGCCTCCAAAGCCTGTGTGGGGTTTCAGGTTGTTCCTGAGGTTCACCCCTCACAGAACATACCTGAGCCATGTCCGGTGGTGGTATCCGCTTCAAGCGGTACCGATACCCCGGCATCGGCACTGGTGTTGGATGAAATATTCCTCACCAAGGATCGTCGTCTGGCGTCCTCGGTACCTACTGGCCCGGTGGATACGCTTCAGACCGACTTTACAGTATCGGTATCGACACCGATACTAGTACCGACGTCGGTACCCTCCAGACGTGCATCGATAGACTTGCTTCCTTCGATGCTGAGTCTGGAATCGATCTCCAGTCTGGAGGACTGGGTACCGACTCCTGTCGGTACCGAAGGCTCGGTTCCGATACTTCGGATCCGCAACTCTCGGTTCCTCCGATACCGTTAGAGTTGTCACCGGCTGGTCTTCTTCCACTGGTATCAGATACGGTACCGAGATCGGTACCGATATCCACAGTACCATTACGGTCAGTACCTTCCATGCTTCTCTCGTCAGGCTCGCTTCCCTCGATGCCGAGTCTGGAATCGATCCCTAGCATGGACGATCTGTTACCGACTGTCGCTGGTTCTGACCTGCAGTACCAGCGACCACCATCTAAGGATCCCATACTGCACCATTCAGGATCTTCTATTCCTATATACTGGAATAGATCCCTCAGTGCCAACGCTAGTTCTTCATCAGATCTAGCCTATCCAAGGGAAGTTCCCTCTGGGAGATCCTTCTTTCCAGACTTTCCTCCTGGATATGGCAAAATCACTTGCCATTCCTATTCCTGGACAAGATCCTACACAAGGGAATACAGAATACCTCTCTGTTCCTAGCGAAGCAAAGGAGAATATAATGCTTCCTTTGCATCATTCTTTGCAGGATCTCCTTCTACGAATGTGGGAAGCTCCTTTAAAGGTACCCCCACTTTCCAGAGCAACTGATCTCCTATATCAGGTGCCCCCCTCTCCAGGGTTTCAAAGGACTCAACTTCCTCATCATTCCATTGTAGTGGAATCAGCATTGAGGCAAGTGAAGAGTAATAAAAAGCACTCTTCTTGTCCGCCAGGTCGTGAGTCTAAGACACTAGATGCCTTTGGATGTCAAACCTTCCAGACATCCATGCTTTCAGCAAGAATTTATTTTTATTTATTTATTTAATACACACTTCAGCAGCGGTTCGATTCATCTTTGGGGTTGTCAAATCAAGACTGGGAGGGGATATTATATACATAGATCTAAGGGTAGGTCACAGCACACAGGGTTAGTGTCTTGGGGAGTGGATTACACATTTTTACATTTATACATACATATTTACATATTTATACATATAGCGGTTTCAAAAGCATATAATTATCTGATTGTTTTGCTACGACTCTATCGAACTTGAGGGTCATAGCTGATTGTAGTGACATTTGAATAGGTGAGTTTTTAGCTCCTTCCTGAATTCGGTAATGTCCTTGATTAAACGCAGCTCAAAAGGGAGTTGATTCCAGATAGTTGGCGCAGAGAATGAGAAAGCTCTGCGACACGTACTTGTTTTCACAGTTCTGATGTTGGTGGGGACTTGCAGGGTGCCCGAGTTGGTGGTTCTTCTGTCCCTATTTGTAGGTTGCGTGCTGATAAGTGAGGAAAGGAATGAGGGGGATATGTTATTTATAAGTTTGAACGTGGTTACTAACATCTTGTATTGTATCCTGGCTGCAATTGGAAGCCAATGTAGCTCGATTAAAATGGGGGTAATGTGTTCAGAAATGCTTGTTCCCATTATGATCCTGGCTGTCACATTTTGGGCCATCTGAAGGATATTTAGTGATTCCTTATCGCTTCTCCGGGCCAGTCCAGGGAAAGGTAGGGTTGTCAATCCCCTATAGCAGCTGAGGACTGAAGACTTCAAGTTTTCTTGAGAGGTGAAGCCACTCCCCCTGAGGGTAATCCAGCAGTCTTTCAGTCCTCAGCAGCTAAAGAGGATCAAATCTCTATTTCTCCCTCATAGGCAAACCGTTTGGTTCTTTTTTCTTTCTTTGTTTTGAAAAAATAATTATATTGGCTCTAGCAGAGCTGATTGATTCTATAGTCCTGGTGGTGTTTTGCTGGGGTGCACTATTGCTTTAAGGATATTTGAGATGTGGAGAACTCCTTCCTTTGCGGTGTGAGGTAGAGCCTGCCTCTTTCACCGTCTCCGTCTCTCACAACAGAGTGAGCCTGGGAGCCCCAGGTGTTTCCTCTGCTCTGCCGGTGTTTGGAGTACTTCCCGCTAGCAGCGGGACTGCTTTGGGTACTCAGCATTTTTTTCCTCTCTTCGTTCCGGTGAGTATCTGCTTGTGTTTTACTTTTTCTCCTGTCACAATCGAGTCGGCCCGCGCTGCACCGGCACCGAGTTGTTTTTCCTCTCCGCAGTGCTTTTAACGCCGCAGTTCTTTATTGCCCGCTTCTGTTCTAGTTCAGGGGCTTCTCTTTTTCATGGCAGACAAACCGGTACTTAAATTAGACGAACCGTCTTTGCCCGCGGAAAAGGTGGGAAAGGCGGCCATTTTGACGGCTCCAGTCAGTTCGCCGGCAGAACAGCCCCGGCCGCATAAGAGAAAGGCGAAATCTTCTAAGGACGCTGTTCCTATAGAAAAGCCTTCACACTCCGTTTCTGCACCGCAGGAAGGCATGGAATCCTTTTTTTCGCCCGAATTTATTTTAGCAATGCACAAGGCATTTTTGCTCCGGTCTTCTCAGCCTGATCAATTTCCAGCGGTTTCAAATCCCGTGCCTGTTTCCCTTAATTTTCAGCTGCCAGAGGATCCTGGTGAGGGGTCTTCTCAGGCTAAGGAGGTTATTAAGGACCCTTTGGATCCCTTTGCTTCTATGCCTTCTGTTCTCCTGGGTCAGGGAGACGCAGAGGTTTTGGCAGAGACAGGTTTAGATCTGGATACAGATGACTTGGAGGAAGGGGAGATTGCTCCTGGGGAGGATCCAAATATTTTCAGGGTCTTCCGTAAAGAAGAGCTGTCAGCGCTCATTTCTCAGTCTTTAGCGGCACTGCACTTGCTTCTTCCTTCTGCCTCTCAGGAACCTTTGGAGGATCCGTTGTTGCAAGGCTTTAAGGCTGAACAACGGTGTTTCCCGATGCACCGGATTATCAAGCAGATGATTGAATCTGAATGGGAGTGTCCAGAGGCTACCCTGCGTGGCAGCCGCGCTTTAGCTCGCTTGTACCCCCTTCCACAGGAGGAAAAGGAGTTATTACGCATGCCAAAGGTGGATGCCATTATATCTGCAGTGACTAAAAAGACTACCATCCCTGTGGAGGGGGCGGCAGCTCTTAAGGACCTTCAGGATAGAAAATTAGAAATTCTTCTCAAGCAGGCATTTGATTCTAGCGCTTTGGCGCTGCAAACTGCAGTTTGTGGAGCTTATGTGTCTCGGGCGTCCATTTGATGGTTGCAGGGGGATGCTTCCGAGGGGTCTTCTTCGGAAGTTGCAGATTCTGCGAAATTGGAATCTGCCGCTGCTTATATGGCGGATGCTTTTTATGATTTACTGCAGATGGCGGCTAAAACCATGGCCTCCCTGGTAGCGGCCAGGCGTTTTCTCTGGTTGCGTAACTGGTCTTCAGATGTATCCTCGAAATTGCGGCTTAGTAAATTGCCCTATAAGGGGAAATTACTCTTCGGGGAGGCGTTAGAAAAAATTGTAAAAGATTTAGGCGACTCTAAAGGGGGTCGTTTGCCTGAAGATAAACCTAAGCCGACGAGAAGTACTGCGGGTTTCCGAGGCTCCGGTCGGGACTCCCGTAGATTTCGCGGGGCGCGCTTTGCTCCCTATTCCAGGGGCCGTTCCGGTTTTCGTGGGCAGTCCTTTCGTGGAGCCAGAGGTTTTGCCAGGTCCTACTTTAGTGCGTCCCAACCCTCCGTTAAAAAGCCGCAATGAAGGTCTGCTGGTCCAGGCTTTAGTCCCTGTAGGCGGGTGCCTACAGAATTTTCTGGCAGCCTGGACCGATGTCACTTCCGACAAATGGGTTTTGGAGATAATTCAGAAAGGGTATGCTCTGGACTTCGCCTGCCCTTTGTCACCCGCCTTTGTGATGTCTCCCTCTGCGCCCGGGCTGAAGACCCAGGCCATTACAGACACGCTCTTACGCCTCCTACAGCTGCGAGCGGTAGTTCCCGTGCCTCGAGACCAATACGGTTGCGGTCAATACTCGATCTACTTTGTGGTCCCCAAAAAGGAAGGTTCCTTTCGTCCCGTGCTCGATCTCAAAGGAGTAAACTGTACGTTGCGGGTACCTCACTTTCGCATGGAAACGCTACGTACAGTGATTCGGGCGGTACGGCCGGGAGAATTTCTCTCGTCCATAGATCTCACGGAGGCCTATCTTCATATTCCCATCAGACCGTCTCATCAGCGTTTTTTGCGTTTTGCCCTTCCGATGGGGCATTTCCAGTTTCGAGTGTTACCGTTCGGTCTCGCTACGGCCCCGCGGACGTTCACGAAGTTGATGGTGGTTGTTGCAGCGGCGCTTCGAAAGGAAGGTATCCGAGTTCATCCTTATCTCGACGATTGGTTGATCAGAGCCGATTCTCGTTCGGCTTCGGTGGAGGCGACCGCTCGCGTGGTACAGCTTCTCGAACAGCTCGGTTGGGTGATCAATCGGGCCAAAGGTCACCTAGAACCGTTGCAACAGCTGACTCATCTCGGAGCATTCTTCGACACCGAGCGAGGGAAGGTCTTTTTGCCCGAGGTGCGCGTAGAGAAACTTGTGCAACAAGTGCAAGCTTTTCTACGGCTCACAACTCCGTCGGCGTGGACCTATTTACAGCTCTTGGGGTCCATCGCGGCGGCGCTGGATCTAGTCCCGTGGGCCAAGGCGCACATGCGGCCCTTACAACAAGCGTTGCTTTCCCGATGGTCACCGCAGCTTCACCCCCTCTCGCAGCGCCTGCCCTGTCCCGCCCTCGTGCGACACAGTCTGGAGTGGTGGTTAGTTCGGGATCATCTAACGGCGGGTGTTCCCTTACAGGAGCCCTCGTGGGTGTTGGTCACCACGGATGCCAGTCTCTCCGGCTGGGGAGCTCATTGTCAGACACACATTGCTCAGGGGGCTTGGTCCCCAGAGGAGAGCTCGTGGTCGATCAACCGGCTGGAGCTTCGCGCGGCTCGTCTTGCCCTACTGCACTTCACGGCTTTCCTCAAAGGAACGGCGGTCAAGATTTTCTCCGACAATGCCGTGACAGTCGCGTATATCAATCATCAAGGGGGAACCAAGGTTCTTTCTCTCCTCTCCAAATGTCAGGAAATGATGGTTTGGGCAGAAGCCAATCTTCTGGCGATTTCAGCGGCACATGTAGCTGGCAAGGAGAATGTGCAAGCCGATTATCTCAGCCGCAATGTTCTCGATCCCGGGGAATGGGAGTTGAACGCGGCAGTTTATCACGACCTGACGTTGCGTTGGGGACAGCCGATAATGGATCTTATGGAGACGTGCAACAATGCCAAGGCCAGCCGTTTCTTCAGCAGGCGCAGGGAACACATGTCAGAAGGTCTCGATGCTCTCGTTCAGCCTTGGCCACGGGACTCTCTCTTGTACGTTTTCCCGCCTTGGCCTATGTTGAGTCGAGTTATCCAGTGCATAGCGCAACACCGGGGCATGGTGATTCTCATAGCTCCGGATTGGCCTCGTCGTCCTTGGTATGCCGATCTAGTTCGACTCCTAGTAGCTCAACCTTGGCCTCTTCCAGTCCGCATCAATCTGTTGCATCAGGGTCCGATTCTCATGCCACGAGTGGATCGCTTCTTACTTACGGCTTGGCTCTTGAAAGGGCTCGCTTGAAACGCAAAGGGTATGCGAGTTCCGTTGTGGCCACCTTACTTCAGTCTAGGAGGCCTGGGACTTCTTTGGCGTATGTTCGAGTCTGGCGTCTTTTCGAAACTTGGTGTGGACAGCGCAATGTTCCTCCAATGTCGTCTACCTTACCTCAGTTGCTCCTCTTTCTCCAGCATGGCTTGGACAAAGGCTTGGCTCTTAGTACCCTTAAGGTTCAGATAGCCGCGCTTGCTTGTTTTCGGGGATCAGTGCAACATCGCCGTCTTTCGGCGCATCCGGATATACATCGATTTTTACGTGCCGCAAAGATTCTCCGTCCTCCAGTGCGTCCCATCGTGCCTCCTTGGGATTTGAATATAGTTTTGGAAGCTTTTTCCCAGTCACCCTTAACTTCCCTCTGCTCTCGGGATCTCCGAGAGTGTTCATGGAAAACGGCTTTCCTGGTAGCTTTATGTTCGGCACGCCGGATTTCGGATTTGCAGGCCTTATCTTGCCAGGAGCCTTATCTTCAATTTCTTCCCGAACGGGTTTTGCTACGGATGGTTCCTTCCTTTTTACCGAAAGTACTCTCTGTTTTTCATGTTAACCAATCTGTGGCTTTGCCCGTATTTTCGGATAAGTCCGCTTCTCCTATGGACCGGGCGCTCAAACATTTGGATCTTGGTCGGGTCTTAAAGACGTACCTTCGGGTTTCGCAACCCTTTCGGAAAACGGACAGGCTCTTTGTCCAGTATACAGGTCCTCGGAGGGGTCAAGCAGCGTCTAAGTCCACCATTGCTCGTTGGGTTCGCTGCGCTATTGCGGCAGCTTACGCTGCCCAAGGCATATCACTGCCGGTTGGTTTGAGGGCTCATTCCACTCGGGCTCTGGCAACTTCCTGGGCAGAGTATGCTTTCGTTCCGCCGGTAGATATCTGCAGAGCAGCGATGTGGTCTTCGTTGCATACCTTTACGAAGCATTACCGGTTGGATGTACAGGCCAGAGACGATGCGAAAGTGGGGGCCTCGGCTCTTATCGCAGGTCTGGCGGGTCCCTCCTGTGTTTAGGTACTGCTTTGGTACTGCCCTACCTTTCCCTGGACTGGCCCGGAGAAGCGATAAGGAAGATGAAATTAGGTCTTACCTGCTAATTGTCTTTCCTTGAGCTTTCTCCGGGCCAGTCCAGGGTCCCCCCCCTTTTTGGTTTTACGAGACGCTTTTGCCGTGCCCATAAGAATTTCACCATATCTGCGTGTTCGTCTCAGAGGGGACAGATTTGGGGCTTCTAGGTTTCACTCAGTGCCAATCTATGATATATATTTTAAAATAAAAAAAAATATAAAAAAAAAAACAACAGGGAGCAAATTTCATGGCTTCCGCGTTTTCAGGGACTATGGAATGTTATCAGTTTTTCCAGGGTTAATCTACTGTTTGTCAGTTCTTTCGTTTTAGTTGCTTTGTCAGAAGGAGACTGCTGGATTACCCTCAGGGGGAGTGGCTTCACCTCTCAAGAAAACTTGAAGTCTTCAGTCCTCAGCTGCTATAGGGGATTGACAACCCTACCTTTCCCTGGACTGGCCCGGAGAAAGCTCAAGGAAAGACAATTAGCAGGTAAGACCTAATTTCATCTTTTTTAGGCAGACCTTGTAAGATGGCATTACAGTAGTCTAGGTGTGGCATAATGAGTGCTTGTGCCACAGACCGAAAATCACAGGGTTCTATTATTTTCCTTAGAGGGTGTATCACCCTAAGTTTATGGAAGATGGCTTTGTTTGTTTTACGTATATATTTTGTATATGGGTCTATCTCTTGAGGAGGTCATAAGAAAATTACATCTTTGACTCCTTTTCTTCAAGAGCCCAAACAAGCAGACTATTCCTTACTGGTTAGTCATGCTCATAATATCTCTAGGTTTCTTACTCGTGCTTCCCTAGACTCCTTTGAGTCTGTTAGCAGGACTTCTGCTATAGCTATAGGGGCACGATGTAGAGCCTGGCTCCAAGCTTCAGACTTGGACAAATGGGCACAAGAAAGACTGGGAAATACTCCTTGCACTGGAGAAAATCTCTTCAACAAGGAGTCTTTACTCCAGGTTACTCAGTTATCCACTGACTTTCCTGTTTCCAGAGGCTATTCTACGCCGCCTTCTTTCCCAGTAGGTAGGAAATGTCCTACCAAACTTTCTTCCCCTAGGGGGAGAAGGTTTTGTCCATCATCTGCCCATCATACAGATGTTCCCAAACAGGGGAAACATCGCCCTGGTCTGAAGAATCTACAAACTCAACAGGGTCAACAAACCCAGCAGTCGCAGGGTTTCAAATAGATCATTGTCCCTCTTGGTTGCTGGTTAGGGTAGCAGTCTGCTTCTTTTATTTATTTATTTATTTATTTAACACTCATTTTTATACCGCATCTTCCAGAGATCAGTTGCGGTGTACAAATAACAACTATTAACAAATCGAAGTTTGTTTTACATAGAACATCTTAGATATACATAGAACGTCTTAAAGTATCATAAATTAAACAAATTTAACTGGAACTGAGTTAAAACAATTAACTAAAAGAAAGTGGTGTCTATGTACATAATAGTGCATAACACTAATTTATTCTAACCCACCTAGATATCTCTTCATGAGACATCTTTTCTCTAAGAGCCTTTATGATGATCATGCCCATACTTAACAGATTTCCTCTTCCTCTTGGAGGAAAGAGAGGTAACAACTATCAATAGACAGTTGTTTTCCCTGTATTGGCATGTATCATCTCACCTGTCGAGGACTTCCTCCATAATTGGTCTCTTGCAACTCTGTCTTACCTCCCTCTTACTACAACATTTAGTTTGTAAGAGTGACTTTTTTACACGGGTAAGCCCTTATGGTCCTCTACCTGTTCTATCGGGGGATTCTCCCTTCTGGGGTTGTCTTCCCCCTTATTACCTTAGGGCAGCTCCTCAGACAATAGGAAGTCCTACCATGTCTTTGTTTCTTTTTTCCAAAAAAAAAAAAAAAAAGGAGGGAAAAGAAATTCTCCATGCTGCCCTGATATTTGCTGCAAATGCAGCAATTCCTAGTGGTTAAATCATTGGTTTTGTTCACTACACAACCAGGGTTTCCCCTCCACTAGCAATCCTCCTAGCCTCAGTGCTAAGTCCCAAACAGGGTATCAACCTCGTTTGGGAAACCCTATTATCACAGTTTGGTTGGTTAACTTCTATTCTTCGCCCCTTGCCCGTGGCAGAATAGCTGGTTACCTGCTGGCTTTCCACAGCCAGGTTTTCTTCTGACCAACCTGCAGCATGCTCTCTGCAACTCTACTAGAGTAGCTTTGCACTATGGGCCCTTGCTAGAGAGCATTAGTATCTTGCCTAGCAGATAACCCCAGATGGTTAAAAGGGGTTTCCCCAGTCATGTTTCATGCCTGGCAGGCATTCTCTACCCTTTCCATCTTATCTTAAAAATCTTTTGAGGCATAAGCCTCAGGCCTTTCAATACGTGAAAGCCTAAAGAAGGGCCAATTCCCTGGCTTGGCCCATATCTCCTGGGGTCTCCCGTCAGAGATAAATTCTTCACTGGCAGCTAGAGGATACCTAATACCCATCTTGCCCTCATAGGCGGATCACTAGGGTATCTTCCTCCAGAGGCCTCCTCTATCCAATCTCTATACTACAATTCTGGAGATATCTGGACTTCCTGTCTGCAGACTGCCGTCCTCCTCTGCCATTTTCACGTAGGCCATCCTGGTTACTCAAGAGCTCAAATTCTGCAAAGAATTAAGCCGCTTTTTTGTCAGGGACACCTTTCCTCTGACTATGCCATTCATAACCAGGAGAAGAGGTTTTTTTCTATTTTATCTATTCAAGCAGGCATCAACCTTCTTGCTATTAAATAAATTTTTCTCTCTCCCTATAAGGGAGGATGGGGTTCTCTGGACATCTCTCCATCCATATACCTGGAGACATGTCTCTATATGCCTGCCTATTCATCTAGGTATATATATACATATATATAGATATATATATATATGCTGATTTATATCTATCTGTGTGTCTTCTGCCCATACATATCTCTTTATAGATATATGCATATATACCCTATATGTGTATATATTTAAATCTACATATATATACATATATATTAATAGATATAATGAGATATATTTTTAGATAGATCTGTATCCATCTACTTATCTATCTGTCTGTTAGGATCAGATATCCTGACATTCCTTTATGATCCTGACAGACGGGCACTAACCCTATCAATGCTGTACCAGCATACCTAGGGGACTACACCTAGAACCACTCCTGTGGTAATTAACCTTTTCAGATTAGGTACTCCTGAAGCTCTCCATGTACCTTTCTTTCCTAATTGACCCCATTTAGGAAAGACATTGCGGAGCTTCCGTTGCTCTAAAGCTTAGCGCTCCTGAGTCTGTCCTTACCTTTTTATCAGATACAAGGGTTTCCATACCCTTTCGTCCCTACATGGACTGATTCCAACTCCAGTCCAGTTGGGTCAGACTAAATTTTTCTCTTGGCCCTAAATTTGTACTGTTTTTGGACCAAAGCAGCTTAAGCTTTCCTTAATAGTACCTTCCGCGTCTCCGCTGAAGCTCTACCTCTCATACTACCCCAGTTTTCCCCTGGGGCTATTTTTCTCACCCTAAAGGGTTCTGACCTCCACTTGATTTTTGTTCTACTTTATTACCTCTACTTCTCAGTGAGGTACCCCTTGAGCACATTCACTGGCTCTTCTATCAGATCCATATGTAGCTCAGTGCACGTGTGCAATGCCAACAAGGGAGGCCCAGATTACAATATTTTATTACTAAATGCCCTTGATACAGGGTCTTCCCCTTGAAGCCCTGTTCTAGCCAGCTGTTCCACAGCTCTTTTCTGTATTCAAATCCTACCCTCCATCCCCAGGATGCCTGAGGTCCTGAGGAATAGCATGGCTCGTTCTAGACTTGCAACATGCTAGGACTCCCTCCGGGCATCTGAGCTTGGGAGTCCCCATATGTGAAGACTCATTCCTGCTTGTTCCTGGAGATAGCACAGTTACTTACCTGTAACAGGTGATCTCTGGGAACATCAGGAATAAGTCTTCACAACCCACCCACCTCCCCTAGGAGTTGCATTTCTCTATCTCTATCTTTCCCTTCCTTGCTCTCTCTCTTTCTTTGTCTCAGCTTTAAAACTTAACGGAGGAGAGGCAGTTGGGAAGGCGGGAAGGCAGCACGCAGGCGTGTTGGGATGCTTCCAAAAGCTTTCTGATTGGACGCTGGGAAGCGTTCCCGCGCGGACTCCGTCGGTACCGACGTACCCATATGTGAAGACTTATTCCTGCTATTCCCAGAGATCACCTGTTACAGGTAAGTAACTGTGCTATACTGCTGCAGCAAAGTGCAATCAATGAATAAATCCAGGAGTCAATTGACAGGGTCCAAGCCAGTTTATTGTGCACAGGCCCAGTCAGTCAAAGCTTCAAAAGGAACTGAGCAAAGTTTTTACAGAGACATAACCATTTATACCTCTTTTTCAGTTTGATACATGAGAACGTTCTATTGGTTCTAGCTCGATACATGCAAACGTCTCATTGGTTCGAACGCCCCCTGCACCTGTCCAATCAGAAATCCCTCCGGGGCCTAGCAACCAGCCCCCTCCCTTAGGATTGTTCTAACAATGGCGCAGTTCTTGATTTTGATACTTCTCTACTGCAAGGTTATCCCTAGCTTCAGGAATGCATGTATTGAAACATTTCTTTCTTTTGCACACAAGAGAATAATGAAAGACTTATGAATTCATGTAAAACTTCTTATTAAGCAGTTTAAAGCAGTTTTCTCATTTTTCACAGATTTTTGGTTCTTTTCTAGCTATAATGGGGTTTAGGATCCAGGCCTAACTTACAGGCCTTTCATAGTAGCAGGCCATACTAGGCTGTAGCCTGCCACATTCCCCCCTTTGATTATTCTCACCCGCAAGTGAGAAAGGGTGAGAATTAAATCACTCATTAGTCATTTAACACATTATACTGGTGTAAAAGCATCATCGTGGGGTATAGGGTAATATTGCCACATAGCTAATACCTTTGCAGCTGCCTTCCGCTCTATAGTACTATCAATTACTGAAGTTACCATGCGTAAGCAAAGGGGTAGGAGACAAGGGAGCAATAAGCACATAACTAATATGAATAATACAATAAACACAAGGGCTTTTAGACCACCGATCCATGAAAATAGTGAACCAAACCACCCATCCAGCTTCAAACTGTGCCAGGTCTGAACAGGCACAAATGTCTGCTCTCTCATCTGGGTGGCTAGATCTTCAACTACATGCCCATTATTATCAATCTGTAAACAACAATTACTTAAATTCAATTTTCCACATACCCCACCTTCAGCTGCTAACAAATAATCTAAAGCTAAACGATTTTGATAAATGGCTGTGCGCATTTGCATACTTTGCTTAGCCAAAAGGGTTAGTGCTTTACTAGTTTCATTGGTTATTATTTCAACAACAGCTTGCAAACGTATTATTCGATTAATCATATAAACAGGGGTACGATATCCCCATGTCCCATCCTGCTCCCAAGTAGCAGGTCCATAGTATGAGATAATTCTCTCAGGTGGCCATTCTTCAGATGTCGCATCCCATTTGTCCCATTGGCCTATTTTCAAGGCCTCCTTTAACTGTCGACTTCTGTACAAAGGATATCCCAGTTGTTCTCCCTGGGATGTAGGAAAAGGGAAGGTCGTATGGTTCCCAATACACATGCGCCTCCCCAATGGTGAGGGAGCCTAGCATATGCTCAGGTTCCGCAAATCCAGTACAGTCCAGGTGGTGCTTTCCAGGAATTATATGCTGCTAAGTTAGTCCAGATACTGGCAAGTTTGGGGAAACGGACTAGAGGATTGGAGGGTTCTGTAGCGTTGACTCCTGACCACCAAGACGTCTTCTTAGTGGTACTGTTGTAGAACCTTTGATTGAGACAGACCAGCTGCCCCACTTCCATATTAAACAGTGGTCCATAGCGAGCAAAACATAAGTTACCCACAATGGAGTGGGCCAATACCCATTCGCTCGTCGTATTATGTATGTCAGTCTGATTATATGGAACAGAATAGTTCAGTTCTTGTGCCTCCCAAGGCCATTGGCCTCCCATCTTAGTTCCTCCACAAAATAAACAGTCTGAAATGTGGAAACTAGATGCTACTGCTCCCGCTAGCTCAAGGAACAAGTTCTGGGAGGTAGGAGGAATTTCAAACTCTGCTTTCATGGCCTCGTAAAAGGAGTGATGTATACGATAGGGTGAGGATACATGGGCCTTGGTGTTCAATTGTAGATACAGGATAGTCCCCGGATCTACACCTCCTCCTGCTATACGTAATCCAAATTTGTATCCTTCCATTGGCTAGGGTTAATTATGAGAAGTTGCAGAGGATTACAAGCACCTTTCTGGCATTTCTTAGGCTCAGGCAATCTGATCTTCGTCAGACTGCCTTTGCGATTATCACCATCTCGTCCCACAGGTGCATTCTTCCACGTAGCAAAATAATACGCAGTCCCATTTTGGGCAGAAGTAATCATGTTTAGATGCAGTGGTGTAAGTGGTGGTTGGAGAGTTATTTCCTGTACACCGTCCCCATCCATAGGCTCCTTCTGGACACATATATTTATCATCATGATAGTAGCTCGTTCCCATGACCCACATCTGTGGTAGGCGTTTCTGTTAATTGCCTCACAGGCATCAAAGTTCAAAATAATGGATTTTGTGGGGTCTACAAGGGGTTTTGTAGCATTTATGATGGCTCCATCTTCATCATTCCAGCGTATCTCAAATGTATAATATGAAGGGTTTTGTCGGGGGTTATAACAAGTCTTACTTTTTCCCTTTGTACAAATATTCAGTTTGGTGCCATTATAAATACACCGTCTGACTGTACCAGTGCAAGTATAGTAGGAATGGTAGAGTAACGTCTGAGTAATCTTTTGTCCCATTCGGGTGGTAGTTATGCAGGCTGCACAAGGGGGTAAGGCAAAAGTCTTTCCCAGGAATCCCAGGATCACCACTCCCACAAGGCAATAGTGGAAGAACATTGTTATTACAGTCTTTGGAGATCAACTGGAAAGTTGGGTATGATGAACTTGTTGAGTCTTCTTCTTTTCCTGCTGTGATGGTCACCCTTGCGTGACAAAAATAGATTCTGAAGATTCTCTATAGTGCCGGTTGCCTCCGCAATGTAAGTCGCAATGGAGTCTCGGGATCATTCACTGACGTCCATTGGCCAGGATCAGGAGCAGCTGCCGGCTTTACTCGACTGTGGTGGATCCAGGGTTCAAATTCTGCAACTTTCACTGCAGTGGGGGTTGACAGGATGACAACATATGGTCCCTTCCAATGCGGCGCCAGCGGGGTCTTTCTCCACTCTTTTACCCACACGGACGTTCCTGGCTTGAAAGGATGCAGAGGCTCAGTCAGGTTGATGGGTAGTCGATCTTGCACCCACGTTTGGAGTTCTGCAAAACAGAACCTAAAGCCAATAGTTCTTGTCTAGTTATTTCAGATCCTATCTGTCTCATATCTCCTTTTATTCCCTGCACTATGGGTAGAGGTCGCCCATACAAAATCTCAAAAGGAGAAACTCCTAGGGACTTGGTGGGAGCAGAACGTATCCTAAGAAGAGCTATAGGGAGAACGTGGAGCCACTTTAGGTGTGTTTCTTGACAAAGCTTGGACAACTGAGTTTTCAAGGTTCTATTCATACGTTCCACTTTTCCTGAACTCTGGGGTCTGTAAGCAGTGTGTAACTTCCATTGTATTTGCAAAGCTCGTGCTAACTGTTGGGTCACTTGGGATACAAACGATGGGCCGTTATCTGATCCTATAGTCAATGGTATTCCAAATCGAGGAATAATCTCATGAAGCAACACCCTAGTGACTTCTCGGGCTTTCTCAGTTCGGGTGGGATAAGCTTCCACTCATCCGGAAAATGTGCAGACTAACACTAACATATAGTGATACCCATTTGTACGGGGCATTTCAGCGAAGTCTATCTGTATATCACTCATCGGGGTCACCCCTACTGACTGAACTCTTGGGGGTGGAATGGGACCGTGCTTAGCATTATTCTTGGCACATATCAGACATTGCTGTGCCACCGAGGCAGTCAAGGATCCTAGTAGTGAAATGCAGAATGGGGTCTCAGAGCTTTTTCCATGGCTGTTTTTTCCCATAATGTGTGGCTTGGTGAAAAGCTTGAACAAAGGCTGGTCCTAATGCTTCCGGGATGACTGTAGGACCTGGAGGTGGACTACCTTCTGGGGGTGGCAGCACTATCCAACCTTGTTCTGTCAAGACTCTTCCCTCCTTTTCACAAAAATAGTCTAACTCTCTTGTAGTGTATCGGGGTGCCCAAGAACTAAGGGGCACAGGGAATAGGGCTGCTTGCATTACAGTATCTTGGGTCCTAACTTGTCCTGTGGTGGCTGCCTTCCAGGCTGTGGCATCAGCAAATCTATTTCCTCGGGTGACTTCTCCTGTTCCTGCCTGATGACCTCGGCAGTGCATGACTGCCACCTGTTTGGGGGCCCACATAGCATCTAATAACATCAATATCTCGGGCCCATACCTAATGGACTTACCCCCTGAGGTGATCAACCCTCGTTCTTTGTACAAGGCTCCATGTGCGTGCAAAGTGGTAAAAGCATATTTGGAATCTGTGTACACATTTAAGCGGAGTCCTTCTCCTAATGTCAAGGCTCTGGTGAGGGCTATCAATTCAGCTTTCTGTGCAGAAGTTCCTGGGGTCAGGGCTGAGGACTCAACTACCAGATCAAGGGTCACCACTGCATATCCAGCACAACGATGTCCATTGATGACCAAACTGCTTCCATCCATAAAGAAAGTCCGTTCAGGGTCCTCTAGAGGGACATCGGTCAAATCAGGGCGACTTGAGAATACAGTGTCCATGGTTTCTAAACACTTATGATCAGGTGGCCCAGGACCAATTGGGAACAATGTAGCAGGGTTCAAAGCTTGACTGACTTTTAACTGTATCTGGGGGTTTTCGCACAGCATGCTCTGATATTTCAACATTCGTGCATTGGTCAGCCAGAAGTTTCCTTTGTGTTCCATGAGAGTCAGAACAGAGTGTGGTACGGTGACTTGAAGAGTTTGTCCCAGTGTGAGCTTATCTGCTTCGCCCACTAGGAGGGCTGTTGCTGCAACAGCTCTCAAACAAAGGGGCCATTCTTTTGCAACTACATCCAATTGTTTTGACAGATAGGCTACTGGTCGTTGCCAAGATCCAAGAGATTGAGTCAGCACTCCCAACGCATTTCCTTGTGACTCATGGACAAAAAGATGGAAAGGCTTCTGAACATCTGGAAGACCTAAAGCTGGGGATGACATTAGAGCACTTTTCAGAGACCGAAATGCTGCATCCTGTTCAGGTCCCCATTCTAGTGGAGACTTTTCCATTCCTTTGGTGACTTGGTACAATGGTTTTGCTATCAGCACAAAATTGGGGATCCATATGCGACAGTACCCCGCGGCCCCAAGGAAGGCTCTTACTTGCCTCCTAGTGGTTGGAGTAGGGATACTGCATACAGCTTCTTTGCGTTCTGGTCCCAGACGTCGGATCCCACTGGACAACTGGAATCCTAGATACTTGACTTCTGTTTGGCATAGTTGTGCTTTGGCTCTTGAGACTTTGTATCTAGCCTCTTTGAGAAGGTACAAAAGTTCACCAGTAGCTTGTAGACATTCACTTTCTGAGTTGGTGGCTATGAGCAAGTCATCCACATATTGAAGAAGAACCCTTTTTCCTGGGTCCACTGGGTAACTTGAAAGATCTTGATTCAGGGCAGCACTGAAGAGAGTAGGTGAATTCTTGAATCCTTGGGGTAATCTGATCCAGGTGAGTTGGCCCCGCCTTCCTGTTGTGGGGTCTTGCCATTCAAAAGCGAACAAAAGATGACTAGTGGGGGCTAAGCGTACACAGAAAAAGGCATCTTTCAGGTCCAGGAGGGTGAAATGAGTAGCCTCAGCGGGGATCAGTCCCAAGAGAGTATAAGGGTTTGGTACTACAGGGTGTATAGTTTCAACTGCATCATTCACTCGCCTTAGGTCTTGTACTGGGCGGTAGTCCCCTGTCCCAAGTTTCTTAACTGGGAGAAGTGGGGTGTTCCAAGGTGACTGACATTCCTTAAGAAGTCCATACTTCAGCAGTTTCATCAAATGGCTGTGGATTCCTTCGATGGCTGGTCGAAGGAGAGGATACTGCTTCACATGCACTTGTTCCACTCCTGGCTTGAGGGTGACAATGACAGGGGCTATGTTCTTCGCTAGGCCAGGTGGATTATCTTCTGCCCATACTTCAGGTGGGGCTATGAGGTTGGTATGTATATAGGGACTAGTTGACTTTATTGGAGGTGCACTATAGAACCGCCACTCTTCTTCTCGGGGAACACTGAGCACCATCAATCCAGCAGGCTTTGGGTTCACAGTCATTTTCATTTCTCCCCCTTCAGAAAAAGATATCTGTGCCTGGAGCTTAGCAAGCATGTCTCGGCCCAGTAGTGGAATAGGAAATTCAGGCATATACAAGAACTGGTGCGTTATTTTCTGTCCCCCTAGTTCACACATGCGGTTCTGCAAGAATGACTTTGTGGCTTTGTTTCCAGTGGCTCCAACAATGGTAACAGATCGAGAGGAAAGAGGAGCTACTGGCTTGGCTACTACTGAATGTTCTGCTCCTGTATCTACCATGAAATCCATGTATTGGTCCCCTATCTTCAAACTGACCATAAGCTCCTGGGGACCCAGGGTGAACTTGGAGCCCGGTCTGGCCTAGTCTTCATCTACATCATCCAAGTCATAGCCCGTTGCTACTGCCACTCCCTCAATGGCTTCCTCTCTCTCTTGCTGGAACTGTACTCGGTTCATTCCTCCCCTCCTTCGAAATCGTCCTCCTGCTCTCCAGGGACTCCCTCCTCCCCTCGCGGGGGCGGAGTCCAGATGCGGGCATTCACTTCTCCAATGTCCTTCTTCTTTTCAGTAGGCGCACTGATTCGCACCTAATGGAGGCCTTCCACTTCCGCGGCCTTTTCCACGTTCTCTGGTCCTTTGATTAGGAAAACTTCCTCCACGTCGTTCGGTTATAGCGGCAGCAAGAAGATCTGCCTTCTTCATCTTCTGTTCACTTTCTTTGTCACGTTCATTTTCACGATTCACAAATACCTTCTGAGCGACTTCCATTAACTGTGCTGTATTCATGCCCGCAAATCCATCCAGTTTCTGCAATTTTCGTTTTATGTCTCTCTGGGACTGACTGACAAAGGCCGCATTTACCATGCGTAAATTCTCCTGAGCGGCAGGATCATATGGGGTATATAATCTATAAGCTTCAGACAACCGCTCATAAAAGGCCGATGGGCTCTCATCTGGACCCTGGAGGACTTCCGATACCTTCCCGATATTCATGGCCCTCTGGCCTCCCTTCTTCAGGCCCTGCAGTAAGGCCTGGTGAAATCTGGTTAGGGCCGCCGCCCCCCTTTCATCATTCAGGTCCCACGGGATCTTCATTTGGATATTCTGCAGCAGTTGCTTGTGGCGGGTTTATTCCTCCCCCTTCTACAGGGTTCTCTTCTAACCAATGGAGGGCTGCTTGCCCAATTCGCCCTCGCTCCTCAGTAGTAAAGAGGGTGGACAGGAGCTGGCGATAATCGGCCCAGGTAGGCTGATGGGTTTGCATAATGCTAGACATTAATTCTGTTAATTCCCGAGGCTTGGCTGTATAGGATGCATAATGTGTTTTCCAGTTCAATAAATCAGTAGTGGAAAAGGGCACGTAAACTAGGCTGGTTGGACCTGGCGCCATCTGGCCCTGATCATTTAAAACAGGTATTCCAGGCACTTGGCGTAATGGCATTAGGTGCCCTGCTTTCTCCTTCTTCTTCTTGTGAGTTATGCTTCTTAAATCATAAGGCTCCCGGGTACAAGTCTCCTTGGTGGGTGACCCTGAACTGGCAGGAGAGCCTCCGCTTTCTACCTCGTCATTGGACTCGGGCCCCCCCGACGTGCTTGGGCCTGACTCGGTACTATCACTCGGGGTAGGGAGCTTCTTGGGCTGCTGCAGCGGCGTTTTCTGGGGCTCCTCATCAGGCTCCACTTCAGGCCGTGGTGCTGGGGAAACTAACCTCTGTGGGTACCGGGGTAACCTAGAAACATAGAAACATGATGACAGAAAAAGACCACATGGCCTATCTAGTCTGTCCTTCCATAACAACAACTACAACAGTCCACTTTTTACCTTTAGAGATCCTCTGTGTTGGTCCCATGCTTTTTTGAATTCAGTTACTGTCCTCATCTCTACCACCTCCACTGGGAGACTATTCCACGGATCCACTACTCTTTCTGTAAAGAAATATTTCCACATATCACTCCTGAATCTATCTCCCTTCGCCCTCATCTCATGTCCCCTCATAGCAGAACTTGCTTTCAATTGAAAGAGGCTCTCTCCCTGAACATTTATGCCACGGAGGTATTTAAACATCTCAATCATATCACCTCTATCCCGCCTTTCCTCTAAGGTGTACATATTAAGATCCTTAAGTCTGTCCTCATATGCTTTATAATGAAGCCCATTAATCTTTTTAGTAGCAACCCTCTGCACCGACTCCATCCTGTTCACATCCTTTTGAAGGTGCGGTCTCCAGAATTGCACACCATACTCCAAATGAGGTCGCACCAAAGACTTATACAGAGGCATTATCACCTCCTTTTTTCTGCTAGCCATTCCTCTCCGTATGCACCCAAGCATCCTTCTAGCTTTTGCCGTCGCCTTTTCTACCTGTTTAGCTACTTTAAAGATCATCAGACACAACCACGCCTAGGTCCCGCTCTTCTTTAGTGGACAAAACTACTTCACCTCCTATACTGTATTGCTCCCTTGGATTGCTGCAGCCCAAATGCATGACCTTACATTTTTTAACATTAAATCCCAGCTGCCAAATTCTAGACCATTCTTCAAGCTTAGCTAGATCCCTCCTCATGTTATCTACACCTTCCTGGGTGTCTACTCTATTGCAGATTTTGGTATCATCCGCAAAGAGGCAAACCTTACCCGACAGCCCTTCCGCTATATCACTAACAAAGATGTTAAAAAGAATCGGA
Source organism: Ichthyophis bannanicus (assembly GCA_033557465.1). Taxonomy (NCBI): domain Eukaryota; kingdom Metazoa; phylum Chordata; class Amphibia; order Gymnophiona; family Ichthyophiidae; genus Ichthyophis; species Ichthyophis bannanicus. Next base: position 918,500,215 of record CM066035.1, on the reverse strand, counting down.
CCAAGGACAGATCCCTGGGGCACACCACTATAGCCAGGATATCAGGGGATTCTGGGGCAGAATACACAGGCGGCTTCTCCTCCTTAACTCTCCTGGTTCCCCTAGTGGTGGCTACAAATATTCTACAGCGTTCCTCATAGCAGCGCTTCATCCATGAGGGCTGTCGTTCACAAGCACCTAACCAGGAATCTCTATAGGGGAACTGGTCAGGATACACTTTTTGTACAAGCTGATGAACTCGAAAAACTGTTTCTACATCAAAGGTGCCCCCGCGGGGCCATGAAGTAACTAACACGGGCCACTCCCTTTCACATAACATTTTTAATCTAGACGGAGTCATTTTCATACCATTAAAGCAATTAAAGACTGTACTATTCACAGAGCACTACGGCTCAAACACCTAACTAGAATCCTTTTATTGTAACCTTTATGTAAAATGATTGTCTGTAATGGTTTACCTATGTTATGTATCCCACCTTACTACTTCAATGTTTTGATTAAGCAGTACATGTTTCCCTTGCTTTTGTATAACCTTTGTTTGTGTTTGTAACCACTTTGATTGAAGGAAAAGGCGGTATAAAAAACTTGTTAAATAAATAAATAATCACCTGAAAAAGTCTTGATCATACATTCCAATGGAGTTTGCGTGGACTCCGCCCCTCCCATAATCTAAACGTAACTACGTACTCGTAATGACGTACAGGACAACGAACAATAAGGATAGGTAGTATGGCTGTAGGTAAGGGGTCCGTACAGCCCACAGAACACTGGGGGGACGGGACAAACACCACTCGCTTCCTCCTTTTCGCGACCTGGGCGTGGTCGCCCGGCCAGGAACTACGTTACTCAGGAGTCTGCTCTTGCTCGGTCTGTATTTCAAGACCTCTCAATCACACAAGCAATCATATTTCAACAAGAAATCATTTTTCAAGTGCCCAGGTTTTCTGACTAACTGACTATTTCAAACAAGAAGGGTCGATAGCTTCGGCTTCCGCTTTCCCTTACGCGGAGCTTACTAGGACCGCCCTTATGGGAGGTGATCAGGCTCCCTTGTCTCGCGCACACTCATGCAAGATTTTCCCAGTTAGTCTATACCAAATATACCAAATCAGTCCTGCGCATGCAAGACATTGTCCCAGGCTGTACTTTCTGACTATCAAATCACAGAAATGTCTACTCACCGGATCCGGTTCCCGATACCACACCAGTTCCTGGGTTGGATCCTGGACTCCCCCTGGGTCGGAGGTGTTGGCCAGCTGGACCCGATGGCCCGCCGAGGCAGGCGGAACCCCCTCCGGCACAAAGGAGCCGGCGGCGCCTGAGGTTTCCCCCGCGGTCAGACAGACACGGTTCCAACCGGGCCAAACCTCGAGGCGAATTTCGTAGATTATTCACTTGAATACCATTTACTACTCGCACTTCCCGGCCAACGCACCAAGAATATGCTGCAACAAAGTGCAATCAATGAATAAATCCAGGAGTCAATTGACAGGGTCCAAGCCAGTTTATTGTGCACAGGCCCAGTCAGTCAAAGCTTCAAAAGGAACTGAGCAAAGTTTTTACAGAGACATAACCATTTATACCTCTTTTTCAGTTTGATACATGAGAACTTTCTATTGGTTCTAGCTCGATACATGCAAACGTCTCATTGGTTCCAACGCCCCCTGCACCTGTCCAATCAGAAATCCCTCCGGGGCCTAGCAACCAGCCCCCTCCCTTAGGATTGTTCTAACAATGGTGCAGTTCTTGATTTTGATACTTCTCTACTGCAAGGTTATCCCTAGCTTCAGGAATGCATGTATTGAAACATTTCTTTCTTTTGCACACAAGAGAATAATGAAAGACTTATGAATTCATGTAAAACTTCTTATTAAGCAGTTTAAAGCAGTTTTCTCATTTTTCACAGATTTTTGGTTCTTTTCTAGCTATAATGGGGTTTAGGATCCAGGCCTAACTTACAGGCCTTTCATAGTAACAGGCCATACTAGGCCGTAGCCTGCCACAATACATGTTTTAACTTACTTCTCTAATGCCATTTCTAATGCCCCTAATCAGACCGGACATCTTTATTCTACACTCAAGTCTCTCACCTCTCTTCACACTCCGACTCCTGCTGACCCAGCCCACCCCTCGCCCCCTCCCCCACTCCTGGCATCCTTTAGCAATACGATTTCCTCCTTACGAGCATCCTTGCCTTCCTGCCCCGCTCCCATTCACTCTCCCCCTCCTGTCGCCTCTCCCCCTCCAGTCTCTCAACTCTCTCATACCTGGGCCTCTTTTTCCCTAACTACTGTCCCCGAGCTCCATCAACTCATCTCCTCCTCCAGGAAAACTTCCTGTCCTCTTGACCCCATTCCCTACTCCTGGCTACTTTCCCCCTCTTTAGCACTCTTTCCCTATATCCTCTCTATGTTCAATTCTAGCCTTTCCACAGGGACTTTTCCCCATTCCTGGAAGCATGCCTTGATCCGCCCCATCCTCAACAATCCTTCGCTTGATCCTCTGGTCCCCGCCCACTACCGTCCAGTTTCCAATCTCCCTTTTCTCTCCAAACTCCTAGAAAAAATTGTCTTTGCACAGCTCTCACATCATCTTGATTCTACCAACTTTCTTCACCCCCGTCAATCTGGATTCCGTCAAGGTCACAGTGTTGAAACTGTCTTGCTTGCTTTCACTAATGCACTGCATGTGGCTCACGATCATGGGGACATCTCGGTGGCGGTAGCTCTTGACCTATTGGCTGCTTTTGATCTAGTCGACCACTCTCTTCTTCTTCTTCGCTTACGGGAAGCAGGCCTCTGCAGTGTTGTCTATCGCTGGTTTCATTCCTTCCTCTCCTCTCGGTCTTGTGCAGTTCTTTCCTCCTCCTCCTCCTCCACCCCCTCTTCGGACCCACTTCATCTTCCATGTGGGGTACCTCAAGGTTCTGTTTTGGCACCCCTTCTCTTCAACCTCTTTCTGGCCCCCCTTGCTCTACTAATACAACAATCTGGAATATCTGCTTTCTACTACACAGACAACATAGTCTTCCTCCATCACACCTCTCCCTCCTGTCCAGATCTCTCTGCATTGAATTTCTGTCTTTCCAAGGTGGCTAACTGGTTGACACAAAACTGTCTCCACCTTAATTTAGCCAAGACTATCGCAATTTGGTTTTCCCATGGCAGCCCTTCTCCCTCAGTGGCCCCCTCCTTCTCCGGTACCCCAGTCCCTTTGGTTTCCACCTTCTGATACCTAGGTGTACATTTTGACTCTGACCTATCCTTCCACGCTCATATTTCACACATCACCAAGACCTCCTTTTTCTTCCTCTGTCAACTTTGCGCGATTCGTCCCTTTCTCTCTCCATCCACTCTCACTACCCTGCTGCTATCTCTGGTTATGTCACGCGTTGATTTTTCCAACTCCATCTTCACTGGTATCTCTAAATCTCAACTGACTCGACTTCAAAGAATCCAAAATACTGCCGCTCGCCTTATTACCCATTCCACTCTCCGAGACCACAGAACACCCCTTCTCTTCCACCTTCACTGGTTACCTATTCCCTTCCGCGCCTAGTTTAAACTGCTCTCTCTGGTTCATAAAGCCCTCCATACCAGTACTCCACAATATCTAGCGGATCTTATCACCTTCCACTCTCCCAAGCACACCCCCCGATCTTTTCACCTTAACCATCTTACCCTTCCCTCTCCCTCCGACGCTCACCTACAATCCACCCGTTCCTCTGCCTTCTTTTTTGCAGGCCCTGCCCTTTGGAATGCCCTCCCTTCCTCCCTCCGTCTGGAACCCCACCATCCCACCTTTAAACGAAATCTGAAGACTCATCTCTTTTCCCTGGCCTTCGACCTTCCCTCTCCTTTTATGTAATTTGCCTTCCTACGCCCACCTCTGTATCTCCCTCCCAAAACTATATTTTCCTGTGTCTTGTCCTGTCTCTCTCCTCTCCTTTACTATCCTATCAAAGAATTGTAAACTTTCCTTTCAATTTCGTTGGCCTTGGGCCCTTTTCTGACTGTTTGTAGATTGTACACCGCCCTGATTGTTACAGAAGGGCGGTTTATCAAATTAAATAAACTTAAAAATGTTTTTATGTTTTGTTGGAGGTCTGTAATACCCCCTGACAAAGGCTCCTTGTGCTGAAACACTGTCAGTGTAGGAGTTTTTTGAATAAAGTGTGGTTCCACATACAAAGGGTTTTGTTTCTACTTCTCCCTGCTCTCTAGTGTCTTGGTTCTTCTCTGTAAGGGTGAGTACCTCCTTTGGACTCCATATAAAATTATCTACATAATGTGTACAGTGCCAGTGCCACTGTCCATTTAATTAGGCCTGCATGGAGTGAAGGAGTAGACTAGTGGTTAGAACACTGGCTTGATAACCAAGCAACCAGGGTTTGAATCCCACTAGCACTCCTTGTGGCCTTGGACAAGTCACTTAACCCTCCACTGCCTCGGAAGAAAGGCCTGGCAATCTACTTCCAGTGACACTGCCAAGAAAACCCAGGAGCTTCTGGGTCGCCAGGAGTCAGGACTGACTCGAAGGCACACATTGCATTGCAATGCTACTGTAATATATTTATTGGGATCCCACATAAATATGTCTGTGAACTACAATTAGTAGAAAATGTGGCGGAATGGTTGCTCTCTGGTTGCCATCGTTTGGATCATATTACCCTTTATTTGAAGAGGCTTCACTGGCTGTTGATGCTATTTTGGATTCAGTTTCGCGTTTAGATTTTTGTGCATCGTGCTTTATTTGGTGGGGGCTCAGAAGAGCTTAGGAAGTTAGTAAAAATGGGGACTGATGTTGGGATCACAAAGCTTATTGGCATTCTTGCAAATGGGACTGAAAGACTGAAATGTACCTGGTCAAGATCTTTTCGGACAGTGACCCATCCAGCTGTGGGATGGTTTGCTAAGAACCTTACAAAAGGAGTAGTAGTATTTAAAGTTTCATAAACTTCTAAAGGTGATTGCTATTCTATAAGTAGGGGGAATAGTGCATAGTTTTGAAATGGGTGAGCACAGGAACGGAGCTTGGGTAGAGTATAGAAGGAGCGCAAATTTATGTGTATAAGTTGTAGAATACTACATGCATTTCCTACAAATCTAGTCATAGTCATTTACACCAAGTCTAGGGTTGGTATTAGTAGTTGTGCCTAGATTTGGTGCACATATCTCGTCATTTCCACTCCTGTACTTTATAGAATAGATTCCAAATATGTGCATGACAACTCACCTTGAACTCAGCGGTCCTTACGGAATTACCCTCACATGTGTGGCAAAGTATTCATATAATGCTATATGTAAAATATCCCCCCCAAAATCTTTTTGAAATGCAGTTATACATTTCACAAGGCACTGAGAGCAGGGAAGGGCTGTGTGAGCGGTGCAGCCATACAAGGCACAAGTACAGAAGGGGCCCCAATATCATCAATGGGCCTCCAGAAAGCCCAACAGGACCAAGTTACTTTGCAAAGTTGGATGGAGGGGGGGGGGGGCACTAAGTTCAGGAGTTGCAGAGGTCATATTTCTAGCTTGGTACGGTCCTGACTGTGGGTACTTTCATAAGCTTCAGTGCAGTCAACACCCATTACAACGCATGTATTCGAGGCCTGTTTTAGAAAGTGAAGCATGCTGGTACTTTATAAAATAGGGGTGTACTGATGTGCCTTAACCTAGTTACGGCAGTCACTCCTGCCCTAAAGCAAGCGTAGCTGGCCAGACTTAGATTTGCAGATCACTCAAAAGTTATAGTAGTCTCTAACTTCAGCATGCCAATTGAGGCCGCGTCTACGTTCCACCTAAGCTCTGCCCTACTCATACACCAGCAGAAAGTATGTATGATGGAAGCTTCGTGCATTCTTACAGAATCGTGACTGTCCAAAACACATGCATAAGTGTCCATTCCAGCGTGTAAGTCCGTAAAAACAGGGGCTTGGGTAAATAGTGCACATCTTTACGCACTCCTTAGAAAATCGGCTCCTGAATGTTTAACCGCTTTTTGAATATTGACCTGTATATAGTGTACCTTATATACAGAAGTGCCAGTATCTGGTGCTGGTGCATTGGAAGGCATATTTTAGATAGTATGCAGAGATCGGAAGTAAGACGTTAAATTTCCGACGTACACAGTTCCACCAGTTGCCAGATGTGGAGCCTGTTATAATCTAGTGTTGGAGTGCACATTGCCGATATATGAATCTGGATCCGTTTTGCAAGTCTGCACATGGGAAAAATCAACAGGAGAAACGCGGCAGCTTCCACGTGCAGGTGTGGGCATTTACACGTGTGTGATGCCATGTTGCAAAACCTACAGGTGGTAAATGCCATTAACGAACTGCAGAAGTTGCTATCTTTATCTAATTTCAATTTGGAGGGGGGAATAAACAGGGTATTAAGGGGCTTCTCCTCTTTAATCCCTCCTGCAAAGGGCTGGCCGAAATGAGCACTTTTTAAAAACCTATATGTGCCAGGGAGCAGCTGTAAATCTTGACGTGGACAATCGCAGCCAATACATACGATGAAATGGGGAATATATGTGTAGGTTTTTGACCTTCCCACATACCCTCGACAAGCTCCCTTGCAATTTCTATGCAGTAAGGATGTAAATTCTGTTCTCCTAGGCTTCAGCCCTTTCTAAAATCACCATTTACACATGGCTGCTATTTCCATACGCAAATACCTGATTTAACACATGGAATAACTCTTCTAAAATAACCCCCTATCTCTGTGTTTAGCGCAACGTCTGCATAAATTTGTGCATTCAGCGGCACTTACTGTAAATGTAGCTGCCTACAGATAGATTCAGAGAAAATATGCATGTTATAATATTCTATAAGTTACATGTAAATTTAGGTCCTGCCTATGCTCTGCCCCTCTGTCCACCCTAACCAAAAGTACCTGTGATGAGAGTTGTGTGCGCTTACAGAATAGCAGCTGCCTAAACTGTGCACATTCACAAACATGAGTCCTTTAGAATAGGGACTTATGTACTTTTCTAGCGCATAACTATCCACACGGTCTTTATAGAATCAGCCCCATAGTGCTGTTGAATGTATGAATATTTCAAACATCAATTAAATGTTTCAAATTCTTCCCTAGAGGTTCTGCTGAAAATTGACCTCTCTAAGAGTAATATGGGCATAAATAGGCAAAAATGCCAGTTAATTTAAGGGGTGTTCACTTACACCAGCCGTAGGTTGCCCCTATGTGTGCCAATAGTGAAAGTACGTGAAATTGGATGTGCATGTGTGCTTAAAGAATCGTCACCATGCTATCTACGTAAGTGGCCACTTACATGCATATATGACTAAAATACCTAGATTTATGAATGTTGTTCATGTGTAAATCTGGGTGACCCCAGGGCCGTGCCAAGCCATAACCTCATCCTGTGTGACTTGCAAACCTGGCGCTTCCTCCAATGACCTGAGACTTTTGTCATTTGCCCCTATGCCCCCAAGCCCAGCATAGCCCTTCTGCCCCCGTCTCCGTGTGCAGCATCTCTACATCTTATCTCCTCTTGTCCGGCCGGCTCCCTCCCATGCTGCCTGCCTGGCCTGCCCTTGCCCTGCTACCACTTTTGCTGTTCCCATGGTGGTGGCGGCAGCAGCAGACCTCCAGTTAGAAAAAGCAGGTCTTTGCGACTCCGCGTTTGCATTGCTGGTCTGATCCCTGCCTCCTCTTACATATACTTGCGTTAGAGGAGGGAGGGACCAGACCAACCATGCAAGTGTGACATCACAAAGACCCAGGTTTTTTTTTTTTAAATTGGAGGTCTGCTGCCCACAAAGGAACAGGAAAAGCAGCGGTGGCGCAAGGCAGGCCGGGCAGGCATCGCGGCAGGAAAGCCGAGGCCACTGGCTGGCAGAAACCCAGCCCTTCATTAGCCAGTTTCACTGTCCTACAGCTCAGAGAACTGTCCGGACCGGCCTAAAACCGGTCGGTTGGCAACCCTAAATGCGCCCCTATTTTTTTGTGTCCTGTGTGGCTGCACCACTGGCACAGGTCTAGGTATGGCGCTGGGTGGCGCCTTATAAAATTATTGTCTGTGTGTACTGCTGTTCCAAAATCAGAAATCCACACAAGCTTCTCTGGGCATTTACACTGTGCAAAGAGCATCTTTCTAAAATCATAGATCACATGCGTAACCACCACTGTTTACACGTGTAAAACCACACAAGCTTTTTAAAATGACCTTCACACTTAGCATCCTCCTACTCCCAACCTCACAAGCAAATCAGAGCCACAATGGCATTTCCATGCACTGTTGCTCTTCTCGAGAGACCTGAAAGGAAGCATCTCATTTTTGTAATGAAGCCTTTCCTTCCAATGTTGCAGCTGGTCATGAAGATATTAGGCAGTGTCTTAGGCATCACAAACAGGGCTAATCATCTGTGAGAGAATCCACAGCTTGATCTTTCTTACATGTACCACTGGGTTTATTTGGTTTTACCTCCACTACTATCTTGTAAATTTCTAATGGGAGAAGTCAGTCTCCCTATTATACTGAAGAATCTGCTTGTTACTCTGGGGCCAGATTTAAAGGATGCATTTATGTGCAGACAGGAGACACCTGAATACCGAGAGTGATAACAGCTGCCTCTGCGTACTGCAGCCTATTGCAGCGATGGATCCTATAAATTTATTCTTAAGCAGGAGTGCAGCTCTCTTCAGTGTTCTGAGAAGACCTTTGACTGATCTCCTGGGGCAGAATTATTATCACAACGCGTCTCTGGCGGACGGAACTGTTGGGAAGACCTCCCAGCACAGCTCCTTAGCCAAACAGGGCACTGACCCCAGAAGCAAAGAATGGGGGACTTGGCTGGTTTGGAACAGACGTTATCTGACAGAGGCCCAGATCCCTCAAAGCTACTCAGCTGGATATGTTCCCTAGATTATGTTTTATATTTATGCTTCATTAGATTGGGAAAGATCACCTTTATGCCAGGTCTGTTTGTATATTCTTCTGTCATATTTTTGAGGCTCTGGGATGATGTCAGAACGTTTGTTCATTTACATTAAGAAGAGAAAATAATGTCATCATTTCTACAGTAGCCCACACTAGGGCATATCACAAACAATAAGTACAAGGAATCCCTGCCCCAGAGAGCTTACAAGCTAAGCAGATGGCAGAGGCAATCAAAGATAAAATGACTTGCAAAAGATAAGCAGCCCCCTACCTCCTTCAGTTTAGAGTACAAGCTGCACAGTCAGTACTAAAATCTAGGACCTAAACGTTGCCTTTCATAAAATATATATACAGACATCTGTAATCGGGCTGGGTGGCAGGCCTGTGCTGGATTTGTTGAAAGGTGGCTGTTCTGATAATACTATGATGAAAAAGGATCCAATTTGCTCAAAAAATTCCCCCTCATGCCCAAACCTTATATTTTTGTCTGAGCTCGTCAGCCCAGTGTCAAGAACTGTTTCAAAGACACCACCGTGACTGCTCCTTTTTATTAAATAAATTTAAAATTAGGAATAAAGTCCATAACTTAGCTGTATGCCCAAGTACCACCAAGACGCCGAAACTCCCAATAGACGACGTGGCTCACGTTTCGGGTTTTACACCAGCATATACAGAAAAACCCTGCTTCAGGTCAGACGGATCAGCATTTCAGCATTTTATACACTTAGCTTGTATAAAAGTATGCAGGTATGTTTACCACTGTACAATTTTGTAAGAGGCTTATCTGTGTGTAAAACAGGCTTTACACGGAGAAACCATTACAAAATTACAACCTACATGTAGAGAATCCTCCTGCTCCTTGGAATCTTTCCTGCTCTCTTCCCCCACAGTGTTGATACTGCTGGAAGATTTTTATGGGGTGTCAAGGGCTGTGATGTGTCTTTTAAAAAGACAGGAGATTTATTTCTGTGGATCAGCGCTCTGCCTGCACAGGTCCCACTGCTGTGCCAGACTAAGCCCCCTACATAACCTTTCTCCACCTGCAGCCCTCCCCTGGCGTATGCATGGGGCAGGACCGGCTGCTGCATTATCCCTCTCACAATTAAAGCCAGCCACAGTGACGCAGGGGCATCTGGTGACAGCAGCCAGCCACGAGCCTTTGCCTGTTGTGGCAGCGTCACATTATCCCCGTTATCAATGCAGGAATCAACACTGGGAGCTTAGGAAAAGCAGATTGAGGAAAGCACAAGGAGAGTCCAGAAACAGCATGTGTGTGTGTCTGCGTGTGCCTGACCATGCGTTTGTGTATGTGTGTGCACGCGATGGGGGAAGAAGCATCTTTAATGGCAGGAGGGCTAAGAGAGGACAGGTCCAAGTCGAGGGAGACAGAACAGATGATAGCTAGCTGCCTTCCTGGCAGGCGGAGGGAGCTTCTGAGACATCTGCTGGAGCAGCAGAACTCCTTAAAGGGACAGAAGCGCTAAGATTTACATCCACCCCAGTCTTCTTAGCATATGCAATAAAATCATTGGTGAGCAGAGCCGTGCCAGAGTGGTATTAGTTGCAAAGTTCCGTGCAGCTGGGCAATCATAGATACATCATGTGATCCAGCCCTCCCCTGCAAAGGAGACTACAAGTGTGTTACCTGGTAAGTGCATGATCAGTCATCACAGGTAGCTTGGCTAATCACATTTATCTTCATTTCACCTCCAGTGTGGTGTCAGATGAAGGTAAAGACTGCTCAGTGGGATGACAAGATGCTAAACAAATAGTTGGAGACTTAAGCATGCCTGAGTGTTAAGGTAAAAACGACTTTTGGCTCACACTGCTGGCAAAAGTTATTGCTGTAGCCTTGCACCAAGCATCAGGGTGTGTGCTGGTGGACAGCAGGGTGGATGACCATGAGAGAAGTGGGGTACAGAAGCACAGGCACAATCTGCATGATCTCATGTAACTGAGCTTGTACGGACTTCTCGCTGACATGTTTCATCTTTCTTTTATACTAAATCTTCAGAGCGTCAAACGACACTCCAGAGGAAATAACAGAAGTGTATTTATTTAGTAGTATTTAGCTCACACCTTTCCAGTAATAGCTCAAAGTAAGTTACAATCAGATATAGTAGGTACTTCCTGGCCACAGAGGGCTTACAATCTAAGGGCCCAATATTCAATGGTGGTGGCTAGTGCAAGTACAACGCCTAGCTGTCGCCGATGAAGAGTTAACCTGGATATTCAATGTCGGGACCCTATCCGACAACCAATGTTGAATATCAAGGACTGCTGCACAGCGCAGCATGATGCAGAAACTAACTGGGCAGTGGCAATATTCAGTCTTTGCTGTGCTTAACTTTCGCCGCTGAGGGATAACCGGGCAATGGCTGAATATCGCCGCTGACCAGTTATCCCCGAGTACCACTCCTGGAATGCCCCAAGACTGACCGTGTAGCATCGTGGCATATAGAAGCGGCATCCATGTTAGCACTGCTGAATATCCTGCTTAGATGCAGCTACACAGTTGATGGGTCTGTAAACCAGGTAACTGCTTTGGAATATCGGGCCCCAAGTTTTTACATAAGGCAAAGGAGGGTTAAATGACTTGCCCAAGGCCACAAGGAGTGCCAGTGGGATTTAGAACAATGGCCTGTAACCAAAGAGAACAGCGTTCAACTACTAGGCTACTCCTTCCCACCAAAAGCCAAGGAACCCAGATTTTGCAGGGAGACTTTTGTCCAGTCCCAGTCCATTGTGATATCTGTAGTCCTGCAGGGCCAGCAAAAAGAGTTGCAACACTCTGCGCTCGTTGTTGCTTTTGCTTGGGGTCAATCATAGTTGCCAGGGCTCCTATCATGAGAACGGCCTGACACCAGAAAGAAGCTGCTGTTGTAGCTTAAATGCCATTGCTTGCCCAGTTTGTGGGCTTAAATAATTCTACCTGTTTAGATGCCACACCTCCTGCCTTCCTCTCTATAAACATGCATGTCTCAGCTTCTGGTGCTGTTGTCAGGTTTCGCCTCCCTATTGGTCTGTGCATATGCAGACTCTGCACCCCCTTCCTAGATTCCGCTTATTGCTTCAGAGAGTCCACCAGCAGCTCCCAGCTAGCTCCAGCCACAGCCAATAGGAAGACAGCAAGCAGAGCAGGGCATTATTTATTTCTAAAGCTTCTATACCACGGATCTGTTACAATCTCTGCGGTTTACAAAGTAACATAAGAAATAATATAGCAAATACAAAAGAAAAACATACATAACTTATTAAACATCATAAAACAAAATAAAACATTAATCAAGATATAAGCAGGAATAAATAATACTCTTCCGCAAACATACTTTTATCCAACTGCAAGGTGATGGGTGGTTGGTAATGCAATATGGATTGTCTTTGGGATTTGCAGTTATATGTTCTTGATGCTGATAGTCTGAAATTTAAAATATTCTGTTAGTTCAGATTCAAGGAAATCTCACATTTTAAGGGAATGTCTCAGTTTAATTTTGTTTAGTAGTCTGATAACTTCATTGCTACCGATTTCTGGGCTTTTCCAGCTCTAACACGGTCCAATCCAGCTTGGGCACTATGATCTTGAATTAGCAACTTTAAGAATTGGTTTTTCTCATTTTATATTTTCCCTCTTCCTCAATAAGCTTGTCATAGCACTGGCCAAATAAATCTAGTATGCAGATATTTATAATAGTTTGTTTTTTGTGGGTGTGTGAAAGTGGTTTTAAGTTAATTTTGATTCATGATTATTATTATGCTTATTTTATTGTAACATCTTTTTTTTTAACAAATTGTGTATGTATATTTGGAAGCCACCTAGGATTTTAGATGGGCTGCTTACACATTTTAAAATAAGTACAATATATTAAATTGATGCAAATGAAGCCCAATGAATATGTAAATATTTGTGCAAATGAAGCCCCGCAGTGAGTCTCTGCACATGGCCCTGCATCACTTTTGGCTTGCTCCTGATATGAAGTAACACAAAACCTTATAAAACATACACTCAGAAGCTTACCATACCATGCCAACAAACAAGTCCAAGAACTAAAATTGCACCATCCCTATCTATATAAAGTAAACACTGCAAATATTCTAGAACATCAGTGCACTTCCATTTGTTAAAAGAGAACAAGTTGGGCTGCGTACAAGTTAACAGAAACCCTCACCTTGGTTACACATGGAAAACACAAACAGTCACATATTAACATAGTAAATGACTGCAGAAAAAGAGCAACATAGTCCATCTGGTCTGCCTAGCAAGGAGGCTAGAATGGTACCTGCGGCTCCATGCAGGATACCTTCTCTATGCCTTTGTTTAGGGCTTAGAAGGAGCTAACCTGCACGGAGCAGTGAGCACTACTACTACTATTTAGCACTTATAGAGCGCCACACACGCAGCGCTGCACAGCTAACCTACAAGAGGTAGCCAACATACAAGAGACAATCCCTGCACCTAGCCTACAAGAGGTAGCCAACATACAAGAGACAATCCCTGCACCTAGCCTACAAGAGGTAGCCAACATACAAGAGACAATCCCTGCACCTAGCCTACAAGAGGTAGCCAACATACAAGAGACAATCCCTGCACCTAGCCTACAAGAGGTAGCCAACATACAAGAGACAATCCCTGCACCTAGCCTACAAGAGGTAGCCAACATACAAGAGACAATCCCTGCCCGTCAGAGTCATGCTCATCGGAGCTTACAATCTAGTTAGAACAGTACAGAGCATTAGTCAGTTCTGCGGATGGTACGGTGTGGTACAGTTTTGTCTATAAATGTTACAGTTTGGTCATAAATGTTAATGGGAGCTAGGCTAAGATGAGGATGGAAGTCAGGATCTGAATGCAACGGTGAAGAGGTGGGTCTTCAACCTGGATTTGAAGAAGGCCAGGGAGGACGCCTGGCGCACAGACGCAGGTAGGCTGTTCCAGGCGTATGGTGCAGCAAGGTGAAAGGAGCGCAGTCGGGAGTTCGCGGTGCGGGTGAAAGGCATTGATAGAAGTGATTTGTTAGCGGAGCGCAAATTTCGAGAGGGGACATAGGGAGAGATAAGAGGTATTGAGGGGCCATAGAGTGAAAGCATTTATAGGTCAGCAGGAGAAGCTTGAATTGGATGCAGAATTGGACAGGGAGCCAGTGAAGTGACTTGAGGAGAGAAGTAGTGTGGGCATGGCAAGGCTGGCAGAAGATTAGTCGAGCAGCGTGATTTTGTATAGATTGAAGGGGAAGGAGGTGGCTCACAGGGAGACCAGCGAGGAGTAGGTTGCAGTAATCGAGGCGAGAGGAGATTAAGGAGTGGATAAGCGTTTTGGTAGTGTGTTCAGAAAGAAAGGGGCGGATTTTGCTGATGTTGTAGAGGAAGAAGGGGCAGGTCTTAGCTGCAAGCTGGATATGAGCGGAGAAGGAGAGAGAGGTGTCGAAGATAACCCCTAGATTGCGGGCCGAAGGAACAGGAAGGATAGTATATCCATTCACAGGGACTGAGAGAGGGGGAAGTGGGGGGAGGAGTTGGGTGGAAAGACAAGGAGTTCAGTCTTGGCCATGTTCAGTTTCAGTGGGTTGCCAGAGAAATATTAGGTGAAGAGAGGTAGATTTGGGAGTCATCGGCATAGAGATGGTACTGAAAGCCATGGGAGGAGATAAGCGCGCCAAGGCCTTGGGTATAGAGAGAGAAAAGGAGGGGGCCCAAGACAGATCCCTGGGGTACACCTACATGGAACGGGGTAGGGGAGGAGGAGAAGCTGCCAGAGCATACACTGAATGAGCGATGGGAGAGGTAGGAGGAGAACCAGGATAGTATGGAGTCCTTGAAGCCAAGTGAGGAGAGGGTGGTGAGGAGAAGGTCGTGGTCAACGGTGTCAAAAAGGCAGCAGAAAGGTCAAGAAGGATGAGGATAGAATAGAGGCCCTTAGATTTAGCCAGGAACAGGTCGTTGGTGACTTTTGTGAGTGCCGTTTTAGAGGTGTGTAGGGGACGGAAGCCGGATTGTAGTGGGTCCAGGAGGGCCTGGGAGGTGAGGAAGTCGAGGCAGCAATGGTGGACTGCTCGTTCTAATAGTTTGGATATGAAGGGAAGGAGGGAGATGGGTCGATAGTTAGAAGGGTATGTGGGATCAAGTGAGGGTTTCTTGAGGAGGGGTGTGACAGCAGCATGTTTGAAGTCAACGGGGACAGTTGCAGTGGAGAGTGAAAGGTTGAGGATATGAGTGATGGAGGGGACAATGGTGAGGGAGATGGAACGTAGGAGATGGGTGGGGATAGGGCCTGATGAACAGGTGGTGGGTTTGGAGGAGGAAAGAAGGATAGCAGTTTCTTCTTCAGAGATCGGAGGGAAGGAGGAGAGGGTGGCAGGGGGAGTATGGATGGGGGAGGAGAATTGGGGAGGAGGGGGGTAGATGAGGGGGTAGGGAATTGGAGGGTAATTATGTGGATTTTGTCGTGGAAGTAGTCGGCTAGGGTTTGGGCAGAAAGGGAGGGCGGGATCGGGGGCGGGGGGACCTTGAGGAGAGAATTGAGAGTGTTAAAGAGACGGCGAGGATCAGAGGCAAGGGAATTGGTCAGATGGATGTAGTAATCTTGTTTGGCAAGTGCTAAGGCTGACTGGAAGGAGCCAAGCATGAATTTGAAGTGTAGAAGGTCTTCCGGGGAGCAGGATTTGGACCAGGCTCGTTCGGCAGAATGGGCACAGATGCGTAGGTAACGGATTGTGGGGGAAAGCCAGGGTTGGGGAGTAGATCGTTTTACAGGACGTGGGGTGGGAGGGGCAAGAGTGTCAAGGGCAGAGGATAGTATAGCATTGTATGAGGATAATGCCTCGTCGACGGACTCGGAGGATAAAATGGAGGAGAGAGATGGAGAAATGGTGGAGGAGAGAGTCGGGGGATCAATATTATGAATGTTTCTAAATAGGTCGGAGTAGACAGGACGAGGTTGGGACGGCGGGAGCTGGAGAGTAAATGTTAAGAGGTGATGGTCAGATGAGGGAAGGATTGATTTGCGGAAGTTTGAGGGAGAGGAATTGGAGAAGAGTATTAGGTCAAGGCAGTGGCCGTGTAGGTGTGTGGGGGCAGTGGAGCAAAGTAGGAGGTAAGAGCGAGGAACTTTGAGGCATGGGGGTCGGAAGGGTTGTCGATGTGAATGTTGAAATCGCCAAGAATAAGAGTGGGGGAGGAGGGATCCATAAAGGCAGAAAGCCAGGAGTCAAAGTCGGTGAGGAAGGTTGATTTGGAGTTGTCGGGTGGGTGATAAATAACAGCTGCTCGGAGGGGAAGTGGTGTGAGGAGGCGAATGGATGGACTTCGAAAGAGAGGGGGGAGTGTGATTGGGGTGGCAGGAGGGGTTGGAATTGGCAGGAGGGAGAGAGTAGGAGGCCAACACCACCACCGCGACCAGTAGAACGAGGTGTATGGGAGAACTGGTAGCCCCCATAGCAGAGAGAGGCAATGGATGCGGTGTTGGCTGGGGAGAGCCAGGTCTCGGTCAAGGCAAGAAGGTGTAGGGCATTAAAGATGAAAAGATCATGAATAAAAGGGGTTTTTTTAATGACTGAGCATGCGTTCCATAGGGCGCAAGAAAATGGGAGAGTGGAGGGGGGGAGGAGAAGGATATGGATAAGGTTGGATAAGTTACGTGTGGATTTCTTATCAGAGTAGTGCGGGGGTCTATTTCTAGGGTAGTACCGAGATTTAGAGGGAGTAGGGTGTGGGTGGGTATGTCTGGGTGTATGTGCTCTCCAAGAGGGACATGAGGGAGGGGAAATGAGGTTTAAATTGATGGTGTCAGGTAGGTTATGTGAGGGATTATTTTTGGGGGTAGGGTTGGAGTTGATATCTATGGATGAGTGATTGTGGGATGAATGGGGGAGGGTGGAAGGAGGGAGGAGCGGGTTGCGGATGAGATTAGATAGGGTACTTGAGGAACTTTTTTTAGTGTGAGAAAGAAATCGGGGGGGGGGGGGGCAGGGTTAAGGTTGATATTACCTGATGAGAGAAGGAGAATGAGCATTAGAGAGCGAGGTAGAGTGGAGATAGTACGGCGGAAGCAAGGGTGGGGTTGCCTTAAAGAGAGGGGGGCTGGTTGAATGCGGGGGATGGTGTGAAGAAGCTCAAGAGCAGGTGCTAGGCTAGGGGGCAGAATGGAGGGAGAAGTGAGGAAGGTAGAGAGGGGGGCTGGTTGAATGCGGGGGATGGTGTGAAGAAGCTCAAGAGCAGATGCTAGGCTAGGGGGCAGAGGGGAGGGAGAAGTGAGGAAGGTAGTGGGAGGGTAGGGGAAGAGGAGGGAGGGTGTTGATAGGAGGGGAAGCAGTTGGGGAGGATGAGGAAGAGAAGGACAATGAGATGTGGGGCCATGGTAGTGGGCAACAAGGTCTGAACAAGCAATGGGCAACAGCTCTATGCAACAATGGGTAGCAGTTCTATGCAGGCAATAGGCAGCAGTTCTATATGCAACAGTGGGTAGCAGTTCTATGCAATGGTGGGTAGCAGTTCTATGCAATGGTGGTTAGCAGTTCTATGCAGGCAATGGGCAGCAGTTCTATGCAACAATGGCTGGCAGTTCTATGCAGGCAATGGGTAGCAGTTCTATGCAACAATGAGTAGCAGATCTATGCAAACACTGGTTAACAGTACTACACAGGCAATGGGTAGCAGTTCTATGCAAACACTTGGTAGCAGTTCAAAGCAACACTGGGTAGCAGTTCTATGCAGGCAATGAGTAGCAAGTTCTAGTCGGGTAGTGGAGAAGAGGATCAATGCCAGCAGTGGGCAGCAAGTCAAGGAAGGTTACTTGAAGGTAAAGGCGGTGATCATGAGATGGTTAGGGTCAGGAGGCCAAGGGTGGAGGAGCGATCATGCTTACTCGGCTCTAGGCAGTTACGATGATTTGGAGGAGCAGGGTAGATGGCTCATGCCAGTGCGCCCTCGGGCCCGCACCTAAGGGCCATGCCAAAGGGCAGCTTTAAAGGGCCGATCGCCCTTTGATGATGCGGTGGCGTGAGGGAGGGCTCCTGCTGGTGCACGCCGCTTTAAAGGGCCGATCACCCTTTGATGATCCGGCGGCGTATGGGAGGGTTCCTGCTGGCGCACGCCGTTTTAAAGGGCCGATCGCCCTTTGATGATCCGGCGGTGGCGTGAGTGAGCACAAGTCTATAACTCTACTGCACCAACTGGCCATTGAGACCATAGTAAAGAATAAGAGGCTGCACATTAGAAACAACTATGTAGATAGGACTGACATGGAAAACACAAAAAAAATACCAAAAAAACCAACCTCTGCAAATAGACCACTTCTGTATATAGTTACGATCCTATAAGTTATCAGTTGCATGTTGTATATAGTTTAAACTCCTCCTACTTTACTATTTTCCCTATTGTTTTAATGTACAACCACTTATTGTTCATTGTAAACCGCTTTTGACCTAGTGAAAGGTGGTATCTAAATACAGCTAAATAAATAAAATAAAAAATAATTAAAAAAAAAACCAGACTGTGTGTGTAGTGGAACACTCAAACAGAAATGCATTTCCTCCTGCACCGAACAAAATACATTTGCAAAGCTGACATATTACATTCTGTAAAACTGAAGATATATAGAGCCGGGTCTTCCAGTAGGAAAATCTCTGGGAAATCTTCCTGGTCTGACTTAGCGGGGCCACCAGTTAGCCTGGCCTGTATCACTCTGAAGTTTAGGTAGTCTCGGCCGATTATCGCTGGATATAGGAGCTAGGGCAGTACCATGACCTCAAACGTGTACTTGCGCTGCTGGAGTCTTAAGTGAAACCTATGCCATTGGATACTGCCTCTGGTCTCTATGTACACAGGCCAGTGTTACCGTCTTTGCATAGTCAATTTGAAATCGGGTTATGGTTTCCCAGTGAATGAGGGTCCATCCACTCCCAGAGTCTAACAAGGCCTGGAAACAATTTCCCTTGAGCTCCACTGGAATCACAAAGTTCTGTGCCCTGGGTGGGGAGTGTCCACAAAAGCGCAGGTGTGAGGAGTGGTTAGCCCGACATCCATGGGTTCTTCCATACCCAGGCGACATTCCTGAGCAAAATGTCCCCAGGCTTCACACCTAAAACAGGTGAAGGGGTTGTGGTTGGGCCATGCCCTCATCTAGGAGGTGACTTTGGGGGTCAGAACATGGGAGCAAACATCTGTTCTGGCTTTCCCTTCTATCCTTCTGGGCTAACTTCTTCCCCTTCTCACTGTCCGCTTCAGTTGTTGGCTGGGCTTCATGATACCCCTTGGCTATTTCCAGTGCACTTTCCAGTGTAACCTTGGGGTGCTGACGTACTCGCTGTTTCATCGGGGTGGTCAAGCCCTCCAAAAACTGCTCCAATAGCACAATCTTAGCTATCTCAGGCCTGACCTTTCCCTCCGGTTGCAGCCACTTCTATGGGAGATCCTTCAACTCATAGAGGAACCCCCTTTCTGAATCACTGGTGGTAGGCCTCTGGAGTACAGCCGGCCCATTCCAGTATGGTGGCCCTTGACAGCTGCATACATAGCTTGCCTATCTTAGTTGGTGTCTTGAAATGTAGCCTGACCGCTCCCCATCAGCAGAGTCCCCAAATAGGTAGTCCATGTCGCCTCCGGTCACTCAGCCATGTGGGCGGTTCGTTCAAAGTTCACCAGAAAGTGGTCTGGTTCATCTTCTGCCGTCATTTTAAGAAGCACATGCGCTGGAGGGTGGAGTTGCGGACTCTGCAGGGCATGGGTCAACTGAGCTAGGGAACTCTTCTGTAACTCCCCCTGCACTCGAATAAGATCCTGTACAGTATCTGCTGCTGCTGCTGCTGTTGTTGCTGCCCTTCCAGCAGGGCATGTTGAAACTGCTGCTGACATTGTTGCTGTTACTGTTGATACTGTTGCTGTTACTGCTGACCTTCTGCTAGTATCTGGAGGAGCCGCTCCATCCTGGCTTGTGGCTGTTCTCCTGCAACACCACCACAGCCTCCTCTTCTGCTGTTGTTAACCCTGCAATATTCCAGCTCTAACAAACTTTTAGCGGCCTCTAGTGACCAAAACAAAGCCTGCATGTCTGGCAAGACTATACTTTCTTCAAGCTTCCTAAACCTCTTAGGCCCATACAAACAAACAAAAATCCTGCTGTAGAGGCCCAGCCCTGGAGGGACGTAGATTAGTCTTCAGTCACGTGGCTGGAGGAAATCCCCAAGCAGCCACCAAAGTGGTCTTGTGGAATTCGGTGGGAAGGGGTTTTCTGTACAACACAGGCGGACAGCAGTTCAGGGAAAACAAAAGCAGCTTTACTTCTGTCCCAGCTTGTTAAACAAGCTGGTTCGCCAGGCTCTTCCTCCAGTCCCAGTTAAAGTTCCTACCTCAGAACTCCTCTGCATGGCTTGCCTTGGAAGGACTTCTGGCCCCACAGGCCTCTCTCCCTCCTGCAGCCTGCTGGGTACTTAACCTCTCCCTGTGAGCCATGCCCTCCCAGCCTTGAACTCTGGGCTGCAGACTCTCCTAAAGGGGACTGTTGATAATCCCTTTGAAGAGGGACGGGTAACATTCTATAGACCCCATCACACATGCATACTTGCTTGCATCGTCCAAGCTTCATCCAAACTCTGCCCATGTGAATGCCCACAGCGAAAGTACACCATGTAATCCAGATGTGTGCTTTTATGCTAGATGGTAGTATAAAAAGGTCATTTGCATGCGTTCTATGTGCCTAAAAATAGGCGACTCCTTATGAAATTACCCCCATTATGCATATGTGTATATTTAAAGATATCACAAGGTTTAATATTTAAAAGTATTGGGCCTGATATTCAATTAGGCAGGCTATACGCCACTACCATGCATAGCCGTGCCTGCCGACCTCTAACCCCGGATATTCAATGCCAGGATCATTGACGGCCCCTGCATTGAATATCCAGGGTTTGCCGCACATTGCTGGAAACCACATTAGCTAACCAGGCAGCAGCAATATTGCATGCAGCTTGGTTAGCTCCTGCGCCTTAAAGATAGGCGAGGGTTGCTGCCTCTGCTCCTCCCTGGAATGCCCCCAACACCCCTGATGCTAAGCAGTTATCATCGGGGCGTGTAAGGGAGATAATCGCGGATATTCAGCGGCACTAAACCATGTAACTGCCCTTCGAATACTGGGCCCATTATGTCCAATTTCACCTACTGGATTGTTCTGGGAGGGAGGTGCTAGGTAATCACAATGGCTTAGTTTCAACACTTGGGATGGGGCTAGACCGAAAATCAATGGAGAAAGGTGCAAAGCTGAAGGTTTGCATAAGATTCCTAATTACTCTTGCACTGGCTCAGCTGGACCCCTACTACATCCTGATCTTTCAGCTCCTCTTTCACATAATTCTGGAGGAAAGGTCCATAAACCATTATTAAGAAGTGACCGAAGATATCAATGCTTGACCCAGTACAAGCATTGTGGAACTTATGTCTCTTGGGGAAACTGCTAGGTACATATGACCTAGATTGGCCACTGTTGGAAACAGAATACTGGGCTTGATGGACCTTGGTCTGACCCAGTATGGCATATCTTATGTTCTTATGTTCTCCCACCAGAATTACCACCCCTCTCTATCCCAAGAAGTCCTTCTTGGCCTTCAGTTCCTATTCCCATATATCTCACCACAGCCTCTCTATTCCCTTCCTCTTCCCCAAATCCCCTTCATGGTCCCCATGCTGCATTAGAAAATGTAGGAAGAAGAAGATAGAGGCTCCATGTCAGGCTGTGTCCTCCTCTGCCACCTTGGGCCTGACTGCTGCAGTAGTCAAGAAGGGGACACTACCTGAGGGGCAGCTTCTCTCCTCCTCTTCTTGCTGCATGATCGGCATGGGGAGGGAGGGACAGAAAGGAGAGTTTGAACATGTCACGTTTGCATGATTGTTGCCCCTTTTATTTCAAGCCCCAATCTGTCCCCCTGCTCTCCTGTGGAGATTCCACTAGGATCAGCAACTTCCTTAGGAAGGGGCAGGTTTTGCAGCTTTTTTTGTGCCTATGAAATCATGGAAGACGACATCAGAATGCATCAGGAGGGTGTATCAGAAAGCCAGGATTGACCCAAAAGCTTTCTCCAGGAATTGGGGATGGACAATTCCAAAGCACTCATGAAACTCAATCCTTCACCCACGGGAGGGGGGGAGGGGCAGGGGGAGGGGTGAAAAGGAACTTCTTCTTTAGAGACAACTAGAGCCCTCAGGGTTTTGTTAGGTCAGGTCAAGCCCATTATATACATGTCATTGCTTCAAAGAGGGAGATGGTTTAATCTTCTACTGACAGACATTTCAATAAGGCAAACTTAGGAAAGGAGAAGGGGAAATGATGGATTTCTCTCTTGGACAGGAAAAGTTGGCATCAGTGTATTATAGCCTGATTTGCAAATTCTGTAGTGGGTTGAAAACTCTTAGAGAATAATATATGAGAGCATATATGTGGCCATGGGCAATGTCGTCCATGTAAATGCATTTTTTAAAATTCTCCAGTGGTTCTCTGGATGAATTTGGCCAGGGGCGCTGGAAGGACATTTTCTTTGGGGGTGGGCCCAAGCACCACCCCAAGCTCCATCTTAACTCCACCCAAGCACCGTCCTGCGGACAGAGACCCTTCCTGTTCACAGACCGGGAGGGTCTTTGCTGCAATCGTGGCTTCTGCTCGAGAGAGATTGCTGCCTGCAGGCCACGATCCTTGCAAAGACTCTTCTGTCTGCCCGAGATGGGCAGACAGAAAGTCTTTGTGATCATCGTGGCCAGCAGGCAGTAGGCTGCCCGTGGGGATCCTAACCTCTGCGGACAGAAGAAGAAGAGAAGGGTCTCCATTGCAAGCAAGGTAACACTGTGTGGCTCTTGATTACAAGCTCTCTGTCTGAGAGCTCTTAAAGGATTTTTTTAAAACTTTTTAATAGCTAATTTTTTTTCTGCTGCATTGTAGCTGTATTGCAAAAGGGAATTTTTTTTTGTATTCTTGGGTAAAGCTATTTTTCTTCCTCCTTTAGCCTTCAAGTTCAAAGAGGTAAGCAATCTCTTTGAAGTCACTGACCTCATCAGGTGTCTGGTCCCCCTTCCCACCCACCCCATGTAAGAATTCTTGCTATATAGGGCAACTCCCGCATTAGCTTGTTGACAAAAAAGATAACAGATTTTTGTGGCTTGGTAGGGAAAATCTAGGAAACAAATAGTTCCACATTTGGATATCTATTAAAGGTAAACAATTTGCCATTCTTTAAGGAGCTTTGATTAGGTAATTTTATAAAGGGAATACATTAATCTATATACTTCAGACACATAATATCAAAATATACTAGTGTAAAGTAATAACTGTTTAGCAAGGAAACAGGGCACTTTTAGATCACACATAAAAGAGGTTAGTTGCTTTTTCTCTTAAAGGATAGCTGAGGAAAAGTTAAGTCTCTCTCATTTACTTCAACAGGTACCAAAGCTCCAACAACTGAACGATGGCTGGGAAAAAAACATATTGCCAAAGCTGTGGACCCTGTTACAGCTTCTGCCTCTGTCCAGACCGCCCGAGGCCAGTCAAGGGACTGGTTCCATGCACCAGATGCCTGCAAGCAGAAGCCCTCATGAAACAAGTGGAGGCGCTCAGAGAAGATGTGATGACGCTGAGAAGCATTTGAGACAGCGAGAAGTACATTGATGAGATGTTTCTTGAAACATTCAAGCTCTCCGACAGAGATGAAGATGGGATGCACTTCCACAGCAAACTTCTTTTCAAATTCACTCTTTATCTTCCTTATCAATGCTTTGCATATAACTTGCCATGCTCCTGTTTTTTTTGTTCAGATCATTTTTCCATTTTAGAAAGATATTTTTTTTTTGGCTGTAACAGACTCTTTTACCCAGCGCTTAATTTGTAGACAAAAAAGAAGTGGAACTGTGGGTGAAGCCAGGGCTGGAAGTGTCCTGTTGGGGGGGGGGGGGAAGGGGGGCAGGACCATTATTGGAAGTTCTTACATAATTGTTCCCGTTTTTCATTTTTCCAATTGGGCATAATTATTAATTTATATGGGACACTCTCAGATTCACCAATAAAACTCACTTATCAGATGTAGGGCAGAAGTAGAGTTTTCACTTTACAATTCAACATATAAAAAAAGATTCCATTCAAATGCTGGTCTAACTTCAGTGACAATACCATTAATTTGAAAAGCGGTCTAGAAGAAACGTTAAATAATAAATAAAAACTCCAGAGTTGCCAAGTTACCCAGTTCCATGAGTCCCGGATTTCTGAGAATCTCATCCTGATGCATCGTGGGACCCGCAACACTGATTTTAATAGGTAAAATCAGGGACTACAAATCCCATACTGCATTGCAATGCAAATTTAAAACCAGAACTGGTAAAACATCTCACTCCTGGAACTGAGTAACTTGGCAACTCTGTAACTCCCTCCACTGCCAAATATAACATAAAACCTTGCAAATGGAAACTCAACACCAGAACCAAGTTGAACTCAACCTGAAAAATGAGCACTGCAAATATTCCAGAACACCATTAACGTCCAGTTGGTAAAAAGAGAACAAATGGAACTACTATAGATTCCTACACAGAAGCAACATGTTAACAGAACCCTTCACGTCGGCTGCACATGGAAAACACAGAGCATCACCTAGTAAAGAATAAAACTACAAATTAGAAAATAATATGCAGACAAAAATTGAAATTGAAAACCCCCAAAACGGACACTGAGCTGTGAACACTCAAGAAAGAAACAAAAATGCAGTTCCTTCTCTGCCAGTAAGAAATGCACATTTTCAAAACTGACATTTCATTCTCTAAAAACTGCCACTCTTTTGTACAGTCTCTTTTGTTGTCTGATCATCTTATTTTTCTAGTTGGGCTGGTCCTGGTCTCTTTTTTCCACTTCTTCTTGTTGGTTTCTTCTAAGTCTTTTTTCGGGATCTCATTTCAATTTTCTGTTTCTTCACACTCCCTATCTTCGTCCTTGCCTTCCCTACGTCTCTTTCTGACACTGATCCTTCTGTTTTATCTTTTTTTCTCTCATCTGCCTTTTACCATAACTATACATTCATTCCACTTCTCCCTCCCCCTCTTCAATCTTCAGCCTTCTTCTTTTCACCTTCTTATCAGCTTTCCATTTCCTAACCTTACTTCCCTAATCCTTCCATTCCCCACCTGTCTCATTCCTTCGCCAGCCTTCTATGTCCCCATCTTTCACCCACTTTCTAGTCCCCTATTTCCACCCTCCGTATGCATCCTCTCTCCAGCCTCATCTACCACCTTCTGCCTCTCATCGCCTAATCAGCCCCAGCTCATTCCCTAGCACATCCTCTCTCCACCTACAGGTCCTTTTATGTCTTTACCCATATCCAGGTTTCCATTTCCACTTTTACTTCCCACATTTCTACTCTCTCCCACCACCTTCAAGGAAGATCTGTCCCTTCCTGTGGCTTCCACACACTCTATAGCCCTCTGTCCTTTTCAACCTCCCCCAATCCATCCAATGTCCTTCAAACCTTATCCCCTTCCCATATTTCTGCACTTGGTCTAACAACCCTACTGATACCCCTCACCCAATCACCTTTTTCTCACTGCTCTCCTAAACTCTGGTTAATTTCTTAGTCACCAGACTCCCAAATATCCCTCCAGATAACCCCAAATCCCCACTCTTCCATTCTACTCAGTCCCTGAATCCTTATTTTTAATCCTATCCAAACCCTGAGTCCCCACTTACATGCCCAATACCCAGCCTATGTTAAGGGTCTTTTTTCACCTAAGCCCAAGACCCTGTTCTCCCACATCCCCATGTCCCTAGTGCCCACCCATCTACCTCATTCTCCAATACACATTAACCCTTCCTTTCCTCCTCCTTACCGCACCATCTGATCTTATGCCCCTCCCTCTCGTCTTTTCCCTGATTATGAGTTTGCTTTTTCTCCAGCCCCCTCAAAATCTGTCCTCTCCCCCGGCATCTTCTTTTTCACACCCCGACCCCAGCATTGGCTTGCATTAGCCTCCTTTTAGTACCAGGCCCCCCAGCACTAAAATTAGACCCTTCCCATCACCAGTTCCTCCTCCAGCATAAGCCCATTTCCAGTCCCTCCCCCAGCCCCAGTATCAATCCATTTATATATCTCCAGCATCAGCCCATTTCTAGTCCCCACTCCAGCCCCAGTATAAGCACATTTGTAGTCTGTCTCCTCACAGCTCAAGTATCAGCCCATTTGTCATCTCAGTCCTCCTAGCCCCAGTATCAGCCCATTTCCAGCCCCATTCCCCCCAAAACCACAGTATTAGCCCATTTCTAGCCCCGGCCCCCCCCCCCCTAACCTCAGTATCAGCCCATTTTCAGTCACAGTCCACCTCCTAACATTAGCATTCTTCTGGTCACAGTCCTTTCCAGTCTCCACCACCATCAGCCCAGTCCAATGCTCCAGCCCCTCCACCCTACATCAGTTCCCTAGTCCCAGCCTCCCTGCCATTATTTCTCCATCTGACATTCTACCCCACATCACCCCCAATCAGCTATCTTGTCTCTTCTGCAGTCATCACGGGAGCATTTTTGTTTGCTCCCACAGCTGTGCTGCACTGAAGCAGCCCAACCCACAGAATTTTTATTAAAGCTTAAAAATGCTGCAAGCTAGGCTGCTTTAGTACAGTACAGCCGCACGAGCAAATGAAAATGCTCCCGTGGCTGCATGATTACTTCTTGGGTTAAGAAGTGCTGGAGCGTCGTTCCACCCCATTCTGGCACAAATTAAGCTCTGCTTTTACCTCACTTTTAAACCATGGTAGCAGTCATTTGGCCTTCCTTCCACCTTTTAGTCATCTTTCACTTTAGAGTAGTGCCTTTTGTTAAGATGCAGCTGGCCACAAAGATTTTTGTCAGTTTGTATGCATGCTTCTTTGTACATGCATTATAATGAGCAAAGAAACATGCATATACTCCCTTCCCAAACAAGCAGGATGAAGAGCCAGTGAAAGTCCCAGTCCTGCCTGCATGAACAGTGGGAGTCTCTGGGTCCCACCAGCCAAAAGAGTGAGGCTGCATCATGGAAAGGCCAGTGGGAGTCCTTGAGTCCCAATGGCCAGAAGAGCTGAGGCTGTGACCTGGGGACAGAGCATAAGGGGAAGAGGCAGGGTTAGAAGACGATAGATGAATAAAAGTGGAGCATGAGGGAAGGGGAGGGGTTAGAGGAGAAAAGGAGAAGAGATGGTGAGTGCATTAAGGGAGAAGGGAAGGAAGGGAGATAGTGAAAAGCCTGAGAGAGTGCAAGGCTGGGTAGCAGGGAAGGGAGAGTGCATGTGTGGGGGGAGGGTGCACGAGATGGGGTGAAGGACGAAGGGAATTGTGCAAGAAGGAGGGAGGTACTGGAAGACATGTGAAATTGGCACACTCACCCACAATTCCAACACACATGTACACACACCTATTGCCCAAACATACATGCACAAACACATGCCAACACACACACACGCATGCATAACCCAGTACTCACTGTGACACACACAGGCACGCATAGCCCAACATTCCTCACACACACACACACACACATATATATATACTGTCATGGTGGCGCCCCTGGTGGCCAATGGCGGTAAGGGCACGCTACACATCACACTTATTTTTAAGGAGCGTGGGGTATTTAAGGCCAAGTGCAGATTGGTCTTAGGGATTTTCGCTCCTTGTGAGCACAGAATAATTGAGCCACGAGTGTAGGGAAACAAGGCTTTTATTTCCCCTCTGTGCAAGGGTTCATTAAGACCACGGAAATTAAAGTGTCCTTCTTTACAAAGGTTCCAGTAATAAACAGATGACAATTGTTGATCACAATTAGGTGCAAGGGATAAATGGAGGAATTCAATTCATTCCTGGGTAAAACAACAAAACAAGGCTTCTTCTTATTTACAATATCGCTATGGATTCCAGGATAGTAGCCATACACAAACTACAATCCATAGGTTCTTCTTGAGGAATGGGAATAGTGTTTGCATTTTCTATTTCCATAAATTCTGCCTCACTACTTTCCCCCTCAGAGCACATGCTGTCCCTGGCAGTTACAGCTTTACATGGACTGTCTCTGGTATCTTGCCTCTAATAAGACTGTGCTTTAAAGTCTTTTGGTAGTTTCTCAAACCACTCTGGTTTCTTTCCTCTTCTTATAAAGTGAGTTTTAGTTTTAGCAGTGCTTTTAGGAGTTAAGCTTTCATTAGCAGGAATAAAACTTTCATACCTTGAGTTTCTGTAGCTTGAAGCTCTGGAGCCTTCTCTCTCAGGCACGTCTCTGTGACAACAGGTTTTCTGTCGGTAGCTTCTGGGCAGTGCTGGACTTCCTGAAAGCTTAGTAAAACCTGGTGTGGATTCTCCAGCTCTGTGCTTCAGTGACACAGTAGCTCTGTTAGAAACTCCTTCCCTTCGGGTACCTGGTAAAGCTTGTTCAGCATACTCCAACGCCTGCAGGCTTTCCTCCAAACCTGTCTCTCTGTATATGTCTTTCAGCTTTGGACTCAGGAACGTTGCTTAAGCAGGGAGTGGCATACCCTCCAGCCTGACTGCTTTCTTTAGCAGACTCCCTCTGAACAGCAGCTCTCGTAGCTTGGCCCCTCTGAACTCTACCTCTGTGAATTCTGTCCTTTTGGGCTTGCTCAAGGAGGATTCCTTCCTTCAGGTCTCTCCTTCCTTCTTCAACCGTAATCCTTGTTCCTTCTCTTCCTGCTGCTCCAGCTCCTTCTGCATCTGCGTCTCTATCTGTGTCGGTGTCTGTCTCTGCTTTGCATTAAGCTTCTGTTTATAAAGGGATCTTCCCTTTGAATCTCCAGGGCTCATTTCCAGGTGCAACTGGTTAGATCTCCTAGCCTCATTAGCTTCTGTAGAGTCAATCCTGCCCCCTCTAGCTCTGCTTTTAGTTAATTGCACACCTAGAGCTCTGTGAAAAACAGAGTTTCTTTTCAACTCTGCAACTTTATTGGCACCAGCCTCATGACAATACACAAGTCAGGCCGAAGAGCAAGATACTCAGGGGGTGGTAAGGAACTTCCCTCCATTGTTAGACCTTCTCTCGACCCAGAGCAAAAAGAGGAGAGGGCCCTTACCTGCAGCTAGGGGAGACCCCAGGTTGGGGGAAAGCCAGTGCCTGCAGTTCCTTGTAGGCAGGGAAAATCCTCTGCACAGAATCAAGGGCAGGAGAGTTCTTATAGCTCGGGAGACCAGGGGAGGGGAAGAGGACCTGCAAGTTCTATGGGAGCACAATCAGTATGTGCCTGAGAGGGAGTTAACTGTAGTCCAGGAAACTGGGGAGGGGCTAAAGACAGGGAGTTTCCTGGGATATGGAGGTCCAAGGCTTGAAGCCTACCAGGAGGGATTTAAATGTCCTGAAGGGTCCCTTGCCGGTAGTCAGCCTTTCCCTGAGGGGGCCTTGGAAGAGATGGAAGTGGAGGCCTCAGATGGGATGCTATTTATTTATTTAGACAGTTTTGTATACCGCCTTATCCTTCAATCAAAGCGGTCACAACACAATTGGGGGATACATTTAACACGCAGGGATATGAGACACATACACTAATACATACAGGGAACATGGGCAGTGGAGGCTTAAGTGGCTTGCCCAAGACCACAAGGAGCATCTGTGGGACTAGAAACCCCAGTCCTTCCGGCCCAAGGTTGCTGTCCTCTAGTGGGATTTGAACCCCCAACCTTCTGGCCTGAAGTACCTTGCCCCAACACTAGGCTACTCCTCCCTTGACATACCTGCAGCAGAGGAGGAAATTGAGATAGAATGAGCTAGTAAACTATGGACTCTTGTTTGTCTGGTTTCTTTTTCTTGATTGTTTAAGAGCTGGTACAGGTGGGAAGCGTGATAAAAATTTAATCACAGTGGTGTAGGTACCTCCCTGCCTTTCTCACCTCACTGTTTGGGCCATAATGGCCATTTTGCTTGGGTTGAGAATGGGATCAAGTTTTGGTTTTGTGTTTTTTGCCTTGTGGATTGGACTGGAATGAAGTCTTTGTTTGCTGAGGATGGAAAGGGGGCATAAGTCCCTAAACTGACCTTTTTGGAGTTCCTTTGAATAAACTGAGATAGGAGGTATAAGCAATCATATGTCTCCTTTCTCCTGTGAGTCTCATCAGTTTGGGATGGAGCTACAGCTGAGACTTCACCTGGCTTACTAAGGGAGAGAAGAGCTGTAGGCTGAGGGGGAATGGATTACTGTCGTGGCCGAGACTGTGCCTATCAAAGTCAGCTGCAGCAGTGAGGACTTTCTTTAAAGAGCTAAGGGTCTTCGAGAACAGGACTAGGTATATGCCTAGGCCCAAGCCCGCACTGCAACAGATTTGTCTTTTTTCTTTGTGTTTCTCTTGACCCTCCTGGAGATTTGTTTTCTGAGTTTTGTTTGAAAGTTTGTCTGACGGAACCAGTAAGATAACAAAGAACTTCTTAAGCGATCACCATTCCCAACTGGACACCAACGCTGGCATCCACCCTTTTCTGTATGAGGCCTGTATATGGACTGCCCTTGAGGAGCCTGCAAAGCAACGGATGAACCAATGCCTGATTACAATACACACATACTCGCCCACCTCTTGACACTCACCATGACACACATACATGTGCCTCTCACATCTTTGATTCTGCAAATAGAGGACATGTACCATTGCATTACACTGCAAGTATGCACTTTTCAACTTGTTTAAAGCATGGAATACATCTGGTCTGGGCTTCCAAGATGTTTTTTTTAAACAGCGTCCAGGCCTGATATAAACTTTTTACTTTTGCAACTGCTCCTTTTAGGTAGTCCTAGCTATTTTTCTCATTTTCTCATAGTCTCCCTTTTGAAAGTTAAGTACTAGTACAGTAGATTTCCTTGCTGCCCTCCCTCTGTTTATTAAATCAAATTTGATCATGTTATGATCACTGTTGCCAAGTGGCCCCAATACCGTTACCTCTCACACCAGATCTTGTGTTACACTAAGGACTAGGTCTAAAATAAGTCCTCTTTGTGTCAAGTCCTGAGCCAGCAGTTCCATGAAGCATGTCCTGACTTGACATTGACCCAGTTGATATTAGGGTAATTGAAATCACCCATATCTATTTGTATTGCCAATTTTGTTAGCGTCTCTAATTTCTGTTTGTATTTCATCATCTGCCTGTTCATTCTGGGCAGGTAGACGGTAGTACATCACCACTTCCATTCCCATTCCAGGTAGATAAACACTGGTGGATATAGTATATCTGGATTTTCAAAAAGCCTTTGATGAGGTCCCTCAAAAAGAGACTCTTGAAGAAATTTAAAAAGCCATGGCATAAGAGGCAATGTTCTATTGTGGATTGGGAACTGATTTAAAAGATAGAAAACAGAGAGTAGGGTAAATGATCAATTTTCTCAATGGAGAAAGGTAAATAGTGGAGTAACCCAGGGATCTGTGCTGGGCCTGCTACTTCTTAACATATTTTTTTTTCCATTTAGAATTTTTATTAAGGTTTGATAAGAAAAAAAAATACAATACAAACCAGTGAAAGACCATTAGTATACATTATGGTCCATGTAAACCAACAACAATCAACCTCGTCATCAATCCCAATGTACACCTACAACGGTGCATACAAACCAACCAAAGCTGCCCCATCCCCCTAGCCCCCCCACCGCCCATCCCTTACTGAAATTAGTGACTAACAAACCAACTAACCCACCCCCTCCCCCTCCTCCTCCCCCCCTTACCTCGCCCATCCCCCGTACATTATCTCCAACCCTTCCACTCGACACTCACCGTACAGCCTGGCCAGGCCACCCCATTTAGGTACGGCCTGCTCCCAACCCCCCCTTCCCCCCTCCCCTTCCAGCCCTCCAGCCATCTCCAAACCTTCTGCCAATATGCCACACTTTTCCCTCCTGTCCCCCGCCTCAGCTCCGTTAATTTATACATCAGGCTCACCTCAGCCACTCTTCGCACAAAACCTGCCAGCTGGGGAATACTCTGCCCCCCCCCCCCCCCAGTGCTGGGCTATCTCACATCGGGCAGCTGCTATACAATGATGCAGGACCCCCTCCTCCCGTCTCGAGAGACCTCCATCGAGTTTATGCAGCAAGCAAGCCGCTGGCTGCCCATGGAGTTTCTGTCCGGTCATCCCGTGGATCGCCTCCCAAACCAGCCCCCAATAAACTTGTAACCTATCACACTTCCACCACATATGCAGCCAATCTCCTCGTTCCGCACATCCCCGCCAGCATAAGTCATCCCGTCCCTTACCAGCCTTAAAGCGACGCACTGGCGTCCAATACCATCGGTATAAAACTTCATATGCGTTCTCTTTGATTTGTGTCGCTATCGACACAGCAGCGATCGTCTGAATGATCTTCTCCCATCCCTCCACACTCCAACACACCCCAAATCCTCCTCCCAATGCAACATATATCGAAGCTTACACTCTCCGATCCCCAGTAGGCCTTTGTAAATTCTGGACAAAACCCCCTTTTTCCCCCCCTGGCCATTACAGATTGCCTCGAACCACCCCCGGTTCTCCCATAGATCCTTCCATACCTTAGGTTGCCTCAAAAAGCTCCTCAACTGCATGTAAGCGAAATGATCGCTCCCTTCCAGCCTATAAAGGTCCCGAAGGCCTTCAAACGGGTGAACCCCCTGAGGATGCATGACCTGTTGGACTTGCGTTAACCCAGTACTGGCCCATCTACGTAAGACATGCACTCCAGGGCCCTGACCCCGCTCGAAGCACACCTCTATAGTCATCCCCTGAATATAACCCTTATCCGGAACAAGTTGAGGTTTGTGACGTTTCCAAATTCTCAAGCTGTTCGCTACCATAGGGCTCACGGCGTGTTGATCCATTCCCTTATAGCCCCGCCAGATCGCCCTTTCCAGGTCCATTCCCCCGACCAATTCATACTCCATTTTGACCCAGGATTTGGATGTTTCCCTTTGCCACTCGTACACCGTTTTGAGCTGCGCTGCCTCATAGTATTTACATATATTAGGAACCCCCAACCCCCCCTCCCCTCTAGACCGTTGCAAAACCTGCAGGGCTATCCTAGGCCGCCGCTGCACCCAAATAAACCAGTTGATCAACCGCTGTATCCTCTTTAAACTATGTGGGGGGACCCATACTGGAAGTGTCTGAAAAAGAAACAACAATCTGGGCACCAACATCATTTTAACCGTCGCTATGCGCCCAAACCAGGATAGATACCCCCGACCCCACCCATCCAGCCATCCCTCTATCTTCCCCAGCACCCTCCCATAATTCAAGTTATACAACTCATCTATTTTATTACTTATCCAAATGCCTAGGTACCGGATACGGCCTCGGGCCCACTTGAAGGGATACTTCGTAGCCAGGGCATGGGCTAGCCCACTAGAAACCGTCAGGTTCAAGATTTCCGATTTTGTCTGATTGATCGTAAACCCCGAGATTGTGCCATATTCTTCCAGCTCCCACTTCACTATAGGTAGGCTCATCCGAGGACGCGCTAAGCTTAAAATTATATCATCCGCGAACAGGGAGATTTTATAAGCACTCCTTCCCACGGTTATACCCAAGATATCCTCCCTATCCCGTATCCGCTGCGCCAGGGGTTCCATAGCTAAAGCGAACAGAAGCGGAGACAGGGGGCAGCCCTGCCGCGTTCCTCGCCCTTGATCAAAAAACTCCGAGTGGGCCCCATTTACCCGTACACACGCCTTGGGGTGCGCATAAAGCGCCTGTACCCATGCCAGGAACTCCCCCCCCCCAGCCCCACCTTCTCCATCACCTGGAAAAGGAAAGGCCAGGATACTTGGTCAAAAGCCTTTTCCGCGTCCAGCGAGAGCAAAAGCGCCTCCTCCCCTCTCCGCTCGGTAGCCCAAATGATATTGAGGACCTTCCTGATGTTATCAGCAACCTGACGCCCCGGAATAAACCCTGCCTGGTCTTGGTGAATCAATTTCCCAATGACTTTGTTCAGCCGGGCGGTAAGGATCTTGGCTAAGAGCTTAGCATCCAAATTGAGCAGAGAGATAGGCCTGTAGGAGGCACACTCCCGTGGGTCCTTCCCCTCCTTATGAATCACCGTGATGCCCGCCCAGCCCATGGTATCCGCTAATTTCCCGCCCTCCCGAGGTTGGTTAAAAAGTCTCACCAGGGGCCCGATCAGCAGGCCTCCAAAGGTCCTGTAGAACCTAGCGGAGAACCCGTCCAACACCGGGGCCTTCCCCAATTTTAACTGCCTAATCGCCCGCTCCACTTCATCTGGCCGAATCGGTTGATTTATATCCTCTTGGTCACTCACCCCCAATTTAGGCATACCGATAGAGGCCAGGTAGTTTGCCCCCCTCTCAACGGGGTGCTGTTCTTTCACTTTGTACAACTCCCCATAGTAGTCCTTGAATGCCTCCCGAATTTCCCCGTCTTTAGTAACCAGCGGCCCCCCCCCCCCCCCCGCCGGACCCCGATGATGTGAGAGCGGAGCTTCTGTTGCTTCAACCGCTGGGCTAGGTACCGCCTGGCCCTATTCCCCCCCCTCTCAAATGCCTCCTGCCGCAGAAGCTGCATCTGATACCTTATCTTCTCTGCCTGCAACTCATTGAGTTGCGCTCTCACCGCCAGCACCGAACCTCTGTAGGTTCCACCTCTCCCTTGCCCATCTAATTCTTCTAATTCCAATAACCGTTCCCTAAGAAGGCGCTCTTTCTCCTCCCTTTCCCTCTTCTTTCGCGACCCCCATTTGATTAAGATACCGCGTACCACCGCCTTGTAGCCATCCCAGATACCCCCCCAGGTGGCCTCCCCATTATCGTTAAATCGGAAATACTCCAGCGTCCCTTTTTCCACTTCAGCCCGGACCTGCTCCTCCTCCAACAGGGATTCATTGAGTCTCCAGAACCCATGCCCCTGTCCTTCGTCCGCCACAGTCAGACCACCACTGGAGCGTGGTCAGACCATGTGATGGACTCCATATCCGCTGCCTTTATTTTCCCCCCCACCTCTTTAGACACCTATATAGCATCAATATGGGAATAGGACCTGTGTACTGGCGAGTAAAAGGAAAACTGTCTCTGCCCTGGGTGATGCAGCTGCCATGCATCAACCAAACAGTGCTGTGTCACGAAACTACGATAACGCTTGCGATCCCCCCTCTTTCCCTCCCGTGCCCCTGTGGCATCCCGCGTGGGATTCCATGTGAGATTAAAATCACCCCCGCAGATGATAATACCATCCCCCAGTTTCCCCAGCTCCCCGTTCAGGTTTGTCCAGAATTCACTCTGCCCCCCGGTAGGTGCATACACATTCACTACACAATACCATACATTCCCTAGTTTCATCCGTACCATCACATATCTCCCCCCTTTGTCCCTCACCACAGTCACCACCTGAAGTTTTAAACGGGTGGCAAGGAGTATGGCAACCCCTCCCTTCTTCTTCTCCAGCATATTAGAAGCATGAATGCAGACCCCATACCCTTTATGCTTAACCAGGCATTCAGTGGCCCTTGTCAAATGTGTTTCTTGGAGCATGACTATGTCCGCCTTCTGGCGAGATAGCTCTGAGTAAAGTTGTTGTCGCTTAAAAGGTGAGTTAAGCCCCTTAACATTTAGTGTAACTATTTTAAGTTCACCCATTCTGCCACTCCCCCCCCTTCCCTATCCGCCTCCCTCCCCCCCTCTCCCCCCTTCCACCCCCTCCCCACCCCTCCCCCCTCTCAGTAAGAGAGAGTCGTCTTCCATACTGGTGACCTGTAAGCGGGCCATGCCTGCCTACCTCCACCTTACCCCCTATCTCATCGCTACCCCCCCAGCCATCTTCGCCCCCTATCTACCCAGGCCCCCCCTACAAGCCCCCCCACCTCCCTCCTCCCCTACACTCAGACCTCTCCCCCCCTCCCTCCACATTAACATCACAGAGTTACAAGAACATGAGGACCCCACTGAATCAACGGTACACATTCAAAGTCCACAGTTTCAGCTGGTGGCCTGCTCAGCTGCTGACAGTCCCCGGCTCTCTCTATTCAGCCTCGCCGCCTTCTTCCCGACCGTGGGGACTCTGTGCCATCTCTGTGGGTTCCGCTGCGGGTTTGGGGGTTTCACAGTCGCGGTCAACTCTCCCGCTGAAGGCCGCCCCCCTTCTGGTATATTAGGCAGTCCAAAATCTCGGAGAACAGTCCAAGCCTCCTCACTGGTTTGTACTCTCCTGGACTTCCCCCGGCAGGTGATGAGCAACCCAAAGGGAAACAGCCATTTATATCGAATGTCCTCTTTTCGCAAATATGCTGTCACCGCCTTCAGGCTGCGCCGGCGTTGTAGCGTTCCCGCTGAGAGGTCTTGAAAAAGCTCCAGAGGATGTTCCTCCCACGTGATCTGTCGTACTTTCCGCGCCGCTTGCAGCAATCCTTCTTTTATCTTATACATATGTAGACATACCACTATGTCTCGGGGTTTGTTGTCTCGCATCGGCCCAAAGCCACGGTGAGCTCGTTCAATGGGGGATGGGTCCAGCGGTATCTCCCCCTGTAGGTCCGCGGCCAGCAACAGGGATTTGAACACCCTCAGCAGAACCTCTTCACAGTTGCGATATTGGGGCTCCTCAGGAATCCCCCGGATCCGTAAATTACAGCGCCGGGACCTGTCTTCCAGGTCTTCCAGCTTCATCTGCTGATCCACCTGGATCTGTTGGAGTGCCTCCCAGCTCTTCTGTAGGTCTGCCATTTCCTCTCCATGCTGTTCCAGCTGGAGCTCCATCTCCTCAACTTTGTTACCAATGTCCACAATATCTTGCCGTAATGACTGTATGGACTCTTTAAGTTCGCGCTTCACTCCGCTGATTTCAGTTTTAATCTCATCTTTCATGTCAGTGAGCCAGGCTTTTAGTTGGGACAAATCCCCAAATCAGGCTCCATGATCCATCTCCTCTCCCTGGTCTTTGGGGTCTCCCGCCAGCGGTCGGCACTCTTTCTCTTTCTCACCCTCCTTGCCACCTTTAGCTGTCGCGTAAGGGGAGCGAAAGTCCGCCAGCTTTTTCCGTGCCGCTACAGCCCCCTTGTTTTTCTCCATACTTATGTGTGGGGAACCTTGAAGTTCCTTAGGGTCCCGGTCCTGCTGGGGAGGACCCCACCTGGCTTCGCCCCTAGGTATTGCACCTGGAGTCCGCTGCGCTGAGCTCACGCTGCTGCTCTGGAGCCTAACCTTCCTGGAGCCACTGTTCCCCCCAGCCGCTCACCTCGGTATTGTCGCTCTCAACTCGGGGCTGCCCCCCTAGGCGACCTCCTGGCACCCCAGGCTCCGTGTCAGTCTGCACCACCGCCTTCTGACACTCCACTCCAGGCTGCTCTCCGGCCCCTCTCTCAAGGTGGAAATGCGCTCTGTCAACTTCTTCCAGGGCTCAGCTGGCCTCCTGCTCACTGTGCCCTGCACTGCCGTCAGCACTAGACTCCTGCCGCCACTCCGGGATCTGGCTCGGGCTCTGCTGCTTCCCCTGGCGGCCTCCAGCTGCTTGCTCAAACTCCCGCCTCCTCTCTGTCGCGGAGTGCCTTCACCCCCGCTCTCAGCTGCTTCCCAGCGCTCCGCTCACCTCTGGCTTCAAGATGAAGATGTGCAGCGTTGTAGTGTGCCGGAGCAGCAAATCGCCTACTCTCAGGGCCGCCGCCGACACTGCACCGCTGCAGCTCCCGCTGGGCTTTCTCGCCACGCGGTCAGCGAGGCCCCCAATGCAGTTTCCCTGTACTGCTTGTTCGGGCTCCTCAACGTGGCAAATAGCCGCACCACGCCTGTAGGTCTCCCCGGAGCTCTTCCCCTTCTCAGCCCTCACTTGGGGCACGCAAATTCCGCAGCTTAGGGGTGTTAATTCCCCCTTTAACGCAGGCTTTGGCGGCACAACCTGAATCACGCTGCCATTAGCCCTGCAGATGTCACCGGAAGTCCCCCTTAACATATTTTTAAATGACTCGGAAACGGGACAAGTGAGCTGATCAAGTTTGCAGACCATATAAAATTATTCATAGTTGTTAAATCACAAGAGCATTGTGAAAAATTGCAAGAGGTCCTTGAGAAATTGGGAGACTGCACCAGGGGCGGCTCAAGGCAGTCTGCTGCCTGAGGCGAAGGATGAGATGGCGCCCCATCCCCCCCCATAGAGTGGGGGGGGGGCGCCTTCTCAAAACTCATTCAGGGACTGAACCAAAAAGCTAACTATATAATATGGAGGAAATGCAAGATGTTTGCACACCAAGGAACTAAAAGAACCACAGAGTGAGAACCACAGCACACTTTATAAAACTAAATTATAACTCATTTTTATTTTGTTATAAACTGCGTTATGGTTCTTGCTTTCTCTTTTTGAACATATATTTTGCACCCACAGAATCCCTTCCCTCAACAGTGGGTTCAGAGCAGAACTAGAACATTCACCCCCAGAACTCAATATCTTAAAAAGAAAAATCATCTGATTCTGGTCATCTCACTAACAAATATTCTCCAGTACCAGGAATATTGGAAACGAATATAAAATCCTACAAAAGTCACCAAAGATCTACAAGGCCAAATCTACCATACCATTACCAGCATAAACCTCTAAAACTCATACAAAAAAGCAGCACTATAAATACTGCAGCAGGCCCTAGAACATCTAACACCTATTTGAAAAGCTGAACAAGGCAAATTGCTACAGTACAGATCCCTGCGTACAGATTTCATGTTAACAGAACACACAGCCTTGGTCACACACTAGCAACACAGATTCTCGCCAAGTACAGAATAAGTGATCACAACCTAAAGTACAAATAAAATATTTAGAGAAAAATTAAACTGAAAACCTCAAGAAGCCAGACTCTGCATGCAGCGCAACACCAGATAAGAGATGCAGTATCCCATACTGTGTAAACTATAAAAACAGCACAAAGTACAATCACTAAATTAAAAATAAAATTATTTTTTTCTACCTTTGTCTGACCATTTTATTCTCTGGTCATGC
Source organism: Ichthyophis bannanicus (assembly GCA_033557465.1). Lineage (NCBI taxonomy): Eukaryota > Metazoa > Chordata > Amphibia > Gymnophiona > Ichthyophiidae > Ichthyophis > Ichthyophis bannanicus. The sequence goes on along the minus strand of CM066035.1, from coordinate 918,461,393 downwards.
TGGTCCTGATCTGAGGCTTCTGCTTTCCTGTCTTCTCTTAGCTCTCTGTCTGTCTGACTTCCACTGGTGTCCATTCCCTTCCAGTCCCCCTCCTTCCCCACTGTCCAGTCCCTTCCAGTCCAAATACCATGGCAGCCCCTCTCAGCACCCACTCCCTTCCAGTTCCATTCTCCCATCCCCTCGTATCAGCCCATTTGTACCCTAGCCCCCAGTTTTCTTCCAGGACCAGCAGCTCTATCCTCCCATCAGCCCATTCCGCTCACTTCCAGTGCTAGTCCCCCCTCAACCCCATTACCAGAGCTAGCCTCCCCTAATCAGCCCAATACCAGTCCTACCCCCCCATCAGCCCATTACCAGTCCTAGCCTCCCCTAATCAGCTCATTTCCAGTGCTAGCCCCCCTAAAGAGCCCATTACCAGTCCCAGCCCCCCTCAATCAGTCCATTCCCAGTCCTAGCCTTCCCTAATCAACCCATTACCAGTCCTAGCCCCCCCTCTGATCTGCCCATTACCAGTGCTAGCCCCCTCATCAGCCCATTATAATCCTAACCCGCACTGTCTCTCCCCTTTGTCCAACATTTCTCCCCTGTCTGTCCAGTATATCCCCCTGTCTCCCCCTTTGTCCAGCACTTGTCTCTCTGTCTCCCCCTTTGTCCGGCATCATGTCCCCTGTCTCCCCCTTTGTCCCCCCTGTCACTCACTGTTGTCTCTCCTTATTGTCCACCTCCTGTTCCCATTCCCTCCACCTGCACCTCTCATCCGGTGGTGGCGGGGGCACTCCGGCTGTTTTAATTTTATATTTTGCCGCCTCTGCCCTGCCTCTGCCTTCCCGCCATGTTTTTTTTCATCAAGAAATGCTTGCAAGAAAAAAAAAAGCGGCGGGAAGGCAGAGACAGGGCAGAGGCGGCAAAATCTAAAGTTAAAACAACTGGAGTGCTGCTGCCGCTGAACAAATCAGCCTGATCGCTTGCAGTTGCAAGTGATCAGGCTGATTTATCCGACGCCTGTGGCACTCCGGCTCTGTTTTAATTTTAGATTTTGCTGCCTCTGCCTTCCTGTGCGGGAAATCAGAGGCAGGCCAGAGGCTGTAAAATCTAAAATTAAAAACAGATCTGGAGTGCTGTCGGCGTAGGGAGTGCCACCCCCGTCGGAGTGCCGCCTGAGGCGATCACCTCAGACGGCCTAATGGATGAACCGCCCCTGGACTGCACATCCAAATGGCACATGAAATTTAATGTGGGCAAGAGCAACGTTATGCATCTAGGGAAGAACTACCCAAACTATAGCTATATGATGCAAGGTTCTACATTAGGAGTCACTGCCCAGAAAAAAGATTATGGATAATATGTTGAAATCCTCTCCTTAGAATGCAGCGGCAACTAAGAACATAGTAACATAGTACATGACGGCAGATAATGACCAGTATGGTCCATCTAGTCTGCCCTGTACGGTGACTACAGTGTTGTACTCACCACTCCAAAGAAGTTACTCTCCTCTATGCCTTTGTTTAAGGTTGTACCCATTGCTCCGTGTAGGTTAACCTCTCTATTTTTTGAAGTATAAAAAAAATAGTTGAATTTATTTTGATTTTATCCTCTTGCTTTCTGGCACGCCTTGTGGCCTTGGGCATGTCACTTAATCCTCCATTGCCTCCAAAGAAAAGCCTGGCAATCTGCTTCTGGTTACATTGCCAAAAAAAAACCCAGGAGCTGCTGGGTTACCAGGAATCAGCATTGATTCGAAGGAGCACATTGCATTGCATAAAGGGATCCACTGTGTGTCCCATGCCATTTTGAATTACATCACTATATTTGCCCCCACCACCTCCATCGGGAGGGCATTTCAAGCAATATTTCCTGATGCTTTTAAGTTTACCTTCTTGCAGCTTCATTTTATACTCTCTAGTTTTACAACTTCTCCTTTGAAAAAGGTTTGTTTGTTCATTAATACCCTTTAAATATTTAAAGGTCTGTATCATATCTCCCCTGTCCCTCCTCTCCTCTAGGGTATACATATTTAGGTCTTTGAGTTTATTCTCATACTTCTTCTGATGCAGGCTCCAAATCATTTTGGTCGCCTTCCTCTGAACTGTTTCAAGTCTTCTTATGTCCTTTGTGAGATATGGTCTCCAAAACAACACAATACTCCAAATGAGGCCTCGCTAACGACTTGTACAGGGGTATTAATATCTTCTCCTTTCTACTGGTTATTCCTCTCTTTATGCAACCCAGCATTCTTCTGGCTTTGGCTACTGCCTTGTTGCATTGTTTTGCCACCTTGAGATCCTCAGAAACTATCACTTCAAGGATCTTCTCCTAGTCCTACCTTTTTCAGAAAGCCTTTGACTTGCCCTCTGAAGCTCCCCCCAACTGATCTGTCTGTATGTTCCAACCTATATGTTGTCTATTGGTTAGTTACATTATCTTTTATGATTATTGGTATGATTTGATGTTATTTTGTCAATGTCAATTACATGTAATTTATTATGATTTATTGTTTGAATAATTTCTTGTGAGCTGTCTATTTCTTTTCTCTACTTTCTTTCCTGTCTACCTTTGGCGTTCTTTTCCTGGTTTGTGGTGCAAATTATTTTTAACTGTACACCGCTTAATGCTATTGCCCAAGCGGTATATCAAATTTTAATAAAGATAAAGATAAAGAACTTCTCAGCCCCTATCGCATACAATTCCCTTGGATTTCTGTATCCCAAGTACATAACTCTGCACTTCTTCATATTAAATCTTAACTGCCAAGCATTAGACCATTCTTCCAATTTTCGTAGATATTTCCATATGTTGTCCACTCCCTTAGGAGAGTCTACTCTGTTGCAAACATATGTGTCATCTGCAAAAAGGTAGACTTTTCCTTCAATTCTTCAGCAATATCACTCACAAACACATTGAGCAGTACCGATCCCTGGGGAACACCACTACTCACCTTCCTTTCTTCTGAGTGAGTTCCGTTTACCACCACCTTCTGTCATCTGTCAATCAACCAATTTCTGATCCAGTTCACCCCCTTGGGACCCATACCTGTTCAGTTTATTGATAAGCCTCCTATGAGGAACAGTATCAAAGGCTTTGCTGAAATCTAGGTAGATCACATCCATCGCATACCCTTGATCTAGTTCTCTGGTCACCCAGCCAAAAAACTCAATCAAGTTTGTTTGGGAAAATCATCCTTTGGTAAAACCATGTTGCCTCGGATCATTGCATTGGTTTCTAGAAAGTCCACTATTCTCTTTTTCAGGAGAGCCTCCATCACTTTTCCCGCCACCGAGGTAAGGCTTACTGGCCTATAGTTTATCACCTCTTCCCTATTACCACTTTTGTGAAGAGGTACCACATCAGCCCTTCTCCAGTCCTGTGGAACCTCTCCCATGTCCAAGGATCTATTAAAAACATCCTTTAAAGGCCCTGCCAGAACCTCTCTGAGCTCTTTCAGTATCCTGGGATGTAGCCCATGTGGTCCCATGGCCCTAGTCCACTTTCACTTTTGCAAGCTCTTCAAAAACGTCATTTGTGAATAGTGTGGTATCTACTCCATTCCCATTTGTACTACTGCTACTACTACTTATCATTGAATAGTGCTACAAGCACTGTGTGCAGTTCTGGTCTTCACCTCTTAAAAAAAGATATAGAATTGGAAAAGGTACAGATTAGAGTGCCCAAAATGATAAAGGGATTGGACGACCAGGGACTGTCTTTATTTGTGTCTGTACAGCTCTATGTATGCCTTGTAGCGCTATATAAATGATCAATAGTAGTAGTAGTAGGAAGAATATCCTTAAGAACAAAGGCCTAAAAGGTTAAAGCTGTTCAGCTTGGAGAAGAGATGGCTGAAGGGAGATATGATAGAGGTCTATAAAATCCTAAGTGGAGTGATCCAGTAAACATGAATCGGTTGTTTGCAAATTATACCTTCAAATAGTACAAAGACTAGGGAACATGCAATGTAACTACAAAATAGCACATTTAAGAGTAATCGGAGAATATATTTTTGCACTCAATGCACAATTAAGCTCTGGAATTCGTTGCCAGAAAGTGTAATAAAAGCTGCTAGTGTAGTTGCGTTTGGACAAGTTCCTCGATGTTTATGTTTATGTTTATTTAAAATTTGTTATACCGCTCAATACCAAGGGCACCTGAGCGGTTTACAATAATAAAATAAGGCAAGTTAAAACAAGCACTGGGCTGCAGGAAAAAAGGAAAAGAACGCCATCAGATTATAGGAAAGAAGGGAGGAGAGAGGCAGGAAAGCTGAGAGCAAAGATAACATAACATAAAAAGTAACAATAAACAAACGCTATCAAGGGGGGAGGAGGGGGGGATATATGGTATGTGGGTGATGACAATGGAAAAGGGGAGGAGAGAAAGACTAAGGAGGAGGGTCAAACGCAAGGGAGAAAAGGTGGGTTTTCAGCTGGGCTTTGAATGATTGGTAGGAGTCTTCTGCACGGAGAGAGGGGGGGAGTGAATTCCAGAGGCTTGGGGCCAGAAAATAGAAGGCAGAGGAGCGGGTTTTTTCCAGACGGGCATGTGCGGGGGAAGGGAGAACCATGCGGTTTATGTGTATGGAGCGGAGAAGACGGTGGGAGGTGTGGAAGTGTATTTGATTTGCCAGATAAAGAGGAGTGCCAGAATGGATTACTTTGTGTGCAAAGATTAGAAATTTATATTGAACACGGAAGAAGATGGGTAACCAGTGATGTTGATAGAGAAGGGGAGTGACGTGATCGAAACGGGAAGCATGAGACAGTAAACGGATAGCAGCATTTTGGACACGTTGAAGGCGAGACAACTGGGACTTGGATAGGCCGGCAAAAGAGACATTACAATAGTCGAGACGGGACAGTACAAGGGAAAGCAAGAGGGTGGTTAGGGCAGGAGTAGAAAGAAAAGGACGGACTGCTCTAAGTTGACGGAGGGAAAAGAAAGAACGCTGAACGATTGAAGAAATGTGATCTTTGAACGTGAGGGCAGAATCAAGGACAACACCTAAATAGCGGAGTGATGAGACCAGAGGGATGGGTTGTGAGGACAGGGAAGGAGCACAGGTAGGAGAGGGACTGCCAAAAGTGAACCAAATAGCGAAAGATTTTGCTGGATTAACATGTAAAAAGTTGGAAGAAGACTAAGACACCACGGCAGTAAGACAGAGGTTGAGAGGGGAGATGTCAGGGGAGGAAGAGTCAGTATGGTGAAGGAGGATGATGTCGTCTGCGTAATAATATGCGGAGATGCTAAACTGTTGAACTAAAAGAGCAAGAGGGGCTAAGAAAATATTAAAGAGAAGAGGGGCGAGAACAGACCCCTGGGGAACACCACAGGAGAGGTGAGTAGGAGCAGAGGAGGAGGATGCAGAAACAACGGAAAAAGAACGACAGAATAGAAATGAATTAAACCAACGGAGAACCGCACCCGAAAGCCCAGCTTCCCGAAGGTGGAAAAGAAGAGTGCGATGGTCCACCAAGTCAAAAGCCGCAGAGAGATCAAGGGAGACAGCCAAGGTGATAAGACCACGATCGTGAGCAATGTGAAGATCATTAAGGAGAGAAAGAAGAATGGATTCAGTGCTATGGCCAGGGCGGAAACCGGATTGACGGGGGTGAAGAGTGAGAGAAAGTTCAAGATGAGAAGAAAGTTGAGAAAAGACCAGCTTCTCAAGGAGTTTTGACAGGAAGGATAGATGAAAAGTCCATAGCCATTATTAAAGTGGATTGGGGGAAATCCACTGCTTATCTCTGGGATAATCAACATGGAATTTGTCTACCTTTTGGGATCCTACGATACTTCTGACATGGATTGTCCATTGTTGGAAATGGACAACTGGCATGATGGACTATTGTCTGACCCAGTTTGACAAATCTTATGTTATGATGTTATAACTACTGTAGTCACCTTACTGGGTAGACTAGATGAACTATATTGGTCTTTATCTGCTGTCATATACTATGTTATATTCTCTTCTCACATGGATCTTCTATCCATACAAATTTTATAGTGCATTTTGTTTCCTGTAAGCTTTATCCTGTTTAGCTCAATACCTTCTTTAACACATAGCACCATTAGACTAACAATTTGATCTACCTTATCATTGTGACATAATTTGAATCCTGGTATCATTGTTATCCTCCTTCCACCAGGTCTCTGAGATGCCAAATATATCTACTTCATTCAGTGCTGTGTATTCTAACTTTGCCATCTTATCTTTTAGACTGCTAGGATTTGTATACAGGCACTTCAAAACTGCAAAGATCATCATACTAACTGCAGAAGCCCAAGAGAACATTTAAAGAAACTCTATGGTGAGAGCATCTTTAAACTCACCAGAGAAAACATAGTTACTCATCTATAAGAGGTGTTCTTTGGGGACAGCAGGAATCAGGTCTCACAGGTGACGTCTGTGCCAATGGAGCCCATGCGGAAACAATCTCTCCATCTTTCAAAGAAAATCTTTGGGAGATGCACCATGCATGTGTGGTCCCCTTCCCCCCAAGGGTTCCTTCTTGCCTCAGTCTAATGACATAACTAAGATGGAAAAAAATAAAATATGATAAAGAAGCAACTCCAAGGGGAGGAGGGAGGGTTGTAAGGACTGATTCCTGTTGTCCCCAGAGAACACCTGTTACAGGTGAGTAACTGTGCTTTCTCTGGGAACAAGCAGGAAGTCAGTCTTCACATATGGGACTTCCCAGCTACAGGCTACCGAGAACCTGTAATAACGCCATGGTGACCTGGAAAGGTGAGCTGTGAGCTGCAGCAGTTGAACCCAACTGAGAGACTCTGGCAAGACCCAAGTGTCTGGCGGGGCACCAGCACTCTGGTAGCCTGAACACAGAAGGGTCGGAGGCAGGAGTTGCCTACTCTCCGAAGAGATTACAGAGTATGGCCTGGTCAAAGGCACTGTCTTATTGGGACTCCCTCTCCAGGCAGTAGTGAACTGTGAAGGTATGGACCGAAGACCAGGTGGCAGCCCAGCAGATTTCCATCACAGGTACGGAACACAGATTTGCCACGGAAGTAGTCATAGTCCTGACGCGGTATGCTGCAACCCACTGGTCTAGTGGGATCCCAGCCTACTCATAGGCAAGGGCAATACAGTCCATCACTCAAATGGACAGTTTGCTTAGTCACCGGGAACCCCATTCGACTGGGGTCATAGGAAACGAAAAGCTGAGGTGCTTTGGTGGCTCTGAGTCCATTGCAGATAGAAAAGAGGGCCCTTTTACAATCCAAAGTATGAAGGACAGTCTCCGCCTTACCAGTATGAGGCCTCGGGAAGAAAGTGGGGAGCACCACCTTCTGATTTAAGGTGGAAGGGCAGACACCACAGCAGAAACTCAGGGTATGTGCAGAGTACACCCTTTTCTTGTAGAACCTTGTGTAGGGAGGATCTCCCAGAGCCTGGAGCTCACTGACCCTGCGAGCTGAGTGAGTGCCACGAGAAAGATGACCTTCCAGGAGAGGTAGTGCAAGTGGGTAGGTAGTCAGAAGCTCAAATGGCACCTTAGTGAACTGCGAGAGCACCATGTTGAGATCCCACTCCGCCGTCAGTGGGCAGACGGGGGGTTTGGATAGCATGAGGCCCCACAGGAACCGAGATACAAGGGGTTGAGCTGAGAGGGGTTTGCCCTCAATGGAATAATGGTGTGCTGTGATAGTGCTCATGTGCACCCTGACTGAGTTAGACTTTAGTCCCACCTGTGACAGGTGGAGTAGGTACTGGAGTACCGTCTATACCAAGCAGGCAAATGGGTTTGCTAACCTCTTGGAGCACCAGACCGAGACTCAGCACAACTTCAAGGCATACAACCTTCTCGTGGAGGCGTTTCGGGAGGCCAGAAGGATCTCTCAACATCCTGTGGGAGGTTGAAGGGAGCTAATGCTACCCTTTTAGCAGCCAAGCTGTGCGTGACAGGGACCCCAGGTTGGGTTGCAGGAGAGAGCCTTTCTCCTGTGAGAATATGTCTGGGGCGCAACCCAGAGGAATCGGCAACACCGCCGATAGGTAGAGAAGCAGCAGGAATCAGGGTTGCTTGGGCCACAGGGGGGCTATCAGTATCAGTGATGCCCTGTCACGCTGGACCTTGAAGAGCGTCCTGGCGACCAATGGTGTTGGCGGGAAGGCATAAAGAAGGCCTTCCGTCCACGGGATGAGGAATGCATCTGCCGCCACCTGGGACGAGTGTGTCTGACAGGAGCAGAAGTGGGGCAACTGTGAGTTGTCAGAGCTGGTGAATAGGTCCACTAGGGGGACAACCCAGAGTCAAATCAGCCGTGAGGCCACTCTGGGATCCAAGCACCACTCATGCAGCTGGAGGACCCTGCTCAGCTTGTCTGCCAGGGCATTGTCCTGGCCCAGGAGGTAGACTGCCCTTAGGAGCATCCCTTTCCATGTCACATACGAGCAGAGGGCTACCATCTTCTGGCAGAGAGAATGCAACCCTGTGCCCCTTGCTTGTTGACATAGAAATGGTCTGGACCAGCACCGATTGGTGTTGCAGCCAGTGGCTGAAGGCTCGTAGAGCCAGGAATATCGCCTGGAGCTCCAAAAGGTTTATCTGCAGCTGGCATTCCATCTGGGACCAACTGCCTTGCATGCAGAGATCCCCACAATGAGCTCCCCAACCCATCAGGGAGGCATCCATAGTAAGGACCCTCTGGGGGATGATTGCCTGGAGGGGCATCCTAGCCTGGAGGTGGAGGGGATTCTTCCACCAGTCAAGGGAGTCTGCCAGCTGGCGGGTCACTCCTACCCTGTCCCGAAGCCTGCCCTTGGCTTGTGTCCACTGAGAGTGGAGGCACCACTGGGCCGCCCTCATCTGCAGGCAGGCATATGGTTACGTGGACCATGGAGGCCATATGGTCCAGCAGGCAGAGAAGATGGGTGGGTAGTACCCAGCGATGCTGTACCTCTGCAGCTAGCCTCCTGAGACATTCAGCTCTCTCCTGAGGAAGAAGGGCCTTGGCCCTGAGGGTGTCTAGCTGAGCCCCCTATAAATTCTAGGTACTGAGTTGGGGCAAAGTGTGATTTGGGATAGTTAATGATGAACCCCAGGTGCTGCAGGGCATGAACGGTGCGCCTGGTGGTGTGGTGTACTTCTGCAGTCATGCCGCTCCTTATGAGCCAGTCGTCCAGGTAGGGAAAGATGAAGGCCCCTTGGAGACTAAGGTGGATCGCTACCACTGCTAGGCACTTGGTAAAGACTCTTGGCGATGAAGCCAGCCCGAAGGGTAGCACGCTGTATTTGTAGTGACCGCCTCCCACCATGAAGTGGAAGTATTTTTGGTGGCTAGGATGGATCAGTATGTGCGTGTAAGCATCCTTCAGATCTAAGGAGTATAGCCAGTCTTCCTGCTGGAGGTAGGGTAGCAATATTCTAAGGGAGAGCATCTTGAACCTCTCCCTCACTAGGCATCTGTTCAGGTCCCGCAGATCTAGGATGGGCCTGAGGCCACCTGTTTGCTTGGGATCAAGGAAGTATCTGGAGCAGAAAACTTTGACCCAGAGAGGATTGGGCACTGGCTCGACTGCCTTGTCCTCGAGGAGACCTGTGAGTTGGTGAGGAGCAGGATCTGGTGAAGGAGGGGCGTACTTTGCAGGTGGAGGAAGTAGCCCTCTTGAACCACTTGTAGTACCCAGGAATCGGTGGTGATGGTGGACCACCTGTGGGGAAACAGGGCTAGATGCCCCCCTGTGGGCTGTTAGGGACCTCCTGGGGGAGAGGAAGTCATGCCCCAGGAGTCAAAATCTCCCCCCAGGCTGGGCCGGGGCTGGCATCTGGGACTTGGGAGTCTCTTGTTTGTGGGGACCATGTATTTGGCCCTTGTGCTGTTGGCCTTGCTGCAGGGCTGAGAAGCTTTGGAATTGTGAGGCATTCCCAAAACCCCCTTTCTTCCTTGGGAAGAAGGGTTTTTTCCCCGGTGGCCTTTTTACGGGGCTGCACCGGGGTCTTTTTTGAGAGTCTGGTCCTGGTCAGGAGCTCTGTCTCTATTTCTGCAGCTTTGTCTGCCATGTAAATAGTTATGTTACACTCAGTTAAGTTATTTATATATTTGATGTAAGTTACTTGTTCTTTTGTTCCATGTAAACCACTGTGACTGGTAGACACAGTGGTATAAAAATGTTGCTAAAAAAATAAATAAAAATAAATGGGTTTCCCGAAGTGATTCTCTCTGCTACATGGGACATCGATGAGTTTGTCCTGCACCCATTGCTCGAGGTCAGACGACTGGGCTCTGATGCCCGTGGCAGCTACTCTGGCTGAGGACTCGAAGTCATCTTATGCTGCTTGGGACAAACACTTCGACCACTCCTTGACTGCCGAGGCCAGAGACTTGAACCGTGGAGGGGTTCCCCGTCGAGGCCTACTGAGAAACTAGCTCACTCACTCACTGAGTCTTTGAGGTACATGCCAATGTATAATTGATAGAACTGGACTCGGCATGTAAGCATCGAGTCCTGGAAGGCTTTTTGGCCAAGGGCGTCAAGGGTGTGGGTCTCCCTGCTGGGAGGCACTGAGAAATGAATCTTCTAGCTTTTGAGTCTGCGCATGGCAGACTCAACGACCATCGAGTTGTGGGTAAGTTCGGTCTTCTGGAATTCAGAGCTTCAACAGACTCGGTACATGGAGTCGAGTCGTCGGCTTACAATGGTCACCAACACCAGTGTCTTCCACATACGGAGAAGGAGGCACTCGAGGATCAGAGGGACGGATACCGTGAGGGCCTCTTTTGGAAGGGTCTCGTACTGGAGGATCTCCAGTTCCTCCATGCGAGGGTCTTCCTCTGCCTTGGTCTCGAAGGTGAGCGCCTCAGCCATATCCCACACAAAGTCGAGGAAGGAGATGTCCTCAGACAGGGAACTGCGCTGGGACACCAAGGGAAACGGGTCTGAGGGCATGTTTCGGTGCCTCAGTGTCTGGGGACTCCTCGTCCTCAGTCTCCCATTCAGACTTTAAGTCCGATGACAAGTCCAAGGCCCCACTGTTTCCACGGTCGAGGACCGTGACCTCCGGAAGACCCAGCGTCCGTGCCGCGTGTACTCGCCACATTCCCAAAGACCAGAACCTGGTCCTATACCGATGGCTCTTTCGAAGCCAGTGGCACTTGAGGATCAGCTCGATGTACAGGGAGGCCCTCTATGTCACGGGTCCCATCGTCATGGTGGATGAACCGGAGAAACCGAACATGAATGCCCACTGCTGGGCCATGAGGGCAGAGATGCTGCATTCCAAGGCCACCATCCTGGTCTCCATGCCAGTTGGCTCCACAGCCTTCAACGCAGGCACTGAGAATTTCAGGTCTGGTGCCGTTTTTGTCAAGGGAAAGTCCTTGACGAGAATGGCTCTGGTGTCTGAGACCGATCACCGGCCGCTGACGACTCTTTCCAGGGTAGCTTGTGAGGCCGCTCCTGCTCCGACTCCTCAGACTCACACCGGGAACTGTGGGGGCTGGAGTGGAATTTTCCCGCCTTCCCGGACCTGTCCTCTTAGGTGGTCTTTGAGGGCTTCAATTCTTACATTCCACCTCCGGAGATTTTTTCTGGGAGGAACCATGGACGCAGGACTCTGAGACGGCCCTGGCATCATGGGGCGCCGAGATACTGGAGAGGGCCTCTCCGGGGCAGAGTCAAACTTTTGGAAAACCTTTTCCTTCTGCAGCTGACGGCTCTTGATGGCCTTTGGGGTCATGGCCTTGCAGAATTCGCAGTCTGAGTCGATGTGGTCTGGCCAAAGGCAACGGAGACAACAGTCATCTGGGTCAGTGAGGGACATCATTTTATCACACCAGTCACATTTCTTAAGCTGCTGGAGGTCATTGGGAAAATGGGGGCTCTGCCGCCGGGCACGGATCCGAGACCTGCAGCCAAAAAAATGCCGGTCAAGGAACACCTCGAGAAAATGAAAAGAAAAAGGGATGAAACCGAGGAGTGACGCCAAGGCAAGCTGGCTTGGGGGCGGGAAAGGAACCAGTACGCATACCGGTTAAAACAAGACAAAAAGATACTTTTTTCGGAGGAAACTGGATAGACATCCGGAGGCTTCCGTGGAAAAAAGGAGACTGAGGCAAGATGGCACCTTATGGCGAGAAGGGGACCACACATGCGTGGTGCATCTCCCAAAGGCTTTCTTTAAAAGCTGGGGAGATTGCTTCTGCTCGGTCTCCATCAGCGCAGACATTACCCATATGTGAGGACTGACTTCCTGTTTGTTCCCAGAGAACCTTCCGATTTATGGAAAAATAATGGACTTTCCCGCCAAAATTCAAATTCAAATTTACCTCCTCAACCCCACCAATTTGGATTGAGGACGACTATATAAAAGAACAGAAATCCACTGCTTAGTCACTTCGCCCTGTAGAAAGCCACAGTATGGTGGCTGAAACGTTGGTTCCAGTTATGAAGACGCAGAATGACCCGAAAAACTGCAATGATCACTTCAAAGTATGTTTGTTGTTCATATTGACAACCTGCTTATCAGTTGATGTGGTAATTTTGGAATTTTTCAACTTTGCTCTGTACTGAAGGGCACTTGGGCTACTTTTACCTTTTATTGAGATGTCCTAACCACTTTTTTTAATGATATTACTTTTGTTTGCTTCCACATGAATGGTTAATAAGATCTCAAGGGTTAAACACTTGCTGATAAAACACATTGTGGTACCACTGACACCTCATCAGGAGTTGGTGGGCCTGATTAGCCTGTGAAAGAACTGAGGACTGCATAAAAGGCTTCAGAGCTTTCCAAGACATTCCTAACAGGGTCTCTCCATTTCAAAGCAAGGTAAGAATGTGTGGCTTTTAATTATTAGCTCCCTGCCTGGGAGCTCTTAAAAGGCCACAACAGAACCATCTTCCAAAGAGCAGAGCGCCCTTGGCGCAAAGGAAGCGGCCCGCAGCTCAGCACCGGCACCTGATCGGCGTCGGGGAGTGGAGCAGGAGGAAAGCTCCTCCCCGGTCCACCTGCCGAAGCCAATCAGGCACAACAGCACCAACAACTTAAAGGAGAGCGCCCTTGGAGTGAAGGAAGAGGCCCGCAGCACAGCACTGGCACCCGATCGGTGTCGGGGAGTGGAGCAAGAGGAAAGCTCCTCCCCGGTCCACCTGCCGAAGCCAATCAGGCACAACAGCACCAACCACTTAAAGGAAACATAGAAACATAATAACAGAAAAAGACCACATGGCCTATCTAGTCTGTCCTTCCATATCAACAACTACAACAGTCCACTTTTTACCTTTAGAGATCCTCTGTGTTGGTCCCATGCTTTTTTGAATTCACTTACTGTCCTCATCTCTACCACCTCCACTGGGAGACTATTCCATGGATCCACTACTCTTTCCGTAAATAAATATTTCCGCGTATCACTCCTGAATCTATCTCCCTTCACCCTCATCCCATGTCCCCTCGTAGCAGAACTTGCTTTCAATTGAAAGAGGCTCTCTCCCTGAACATTTATGCCACGGAGGTATTTAAACATCTCAATCATATCACCTCTATCCCGCCTTTCCTCTAAGGTGTACATATTAAGATCCTTAAGTCTGTCCTCATATGCTTTATAATGAAGCCCACTAATCATTTTAGTAGCCACCCTCTGCACCGACTCCATCCTGTTCACATCCTTTTGAAGGTGCGGTCTCCATAATTGCACACTATACTCCAAATGAGGTCGCACCAAAGACTTATACAGAGGCATTATCACCTCCTTTTTTCTGCTAGCCATTCCTCTCCGTATGCACCCAAGCATCCTTCTAGCTTTTGCCGTCGCCTTTTCTACCTGTTTAGCTACTTTAAGATCATCAGACACAACCACGCCTAGGTCCCGCTCTTCTTTAGTGGACAAAAGTACTTCACCTCCTATACTGTATTGCTCCCTTGGATTGCTGCAGCCCAAATGCATGACCTTACATTTTTTAACATTAAATCCCAGCTGCCAAATTCTAGACCATTCTTCAAGCTTAGCTAGATCCCTCCTCATGTTATCTACACCTTCCTGGGTGTCTACTCTATTGCAGATTTTGGTATCATCTGCAAAGAGGCAAACCTTACCTGACAGCCCTTCCGCTATATCACTAACAAAGATGTTAAAAAGAATCGGACCAAGGACAGATCCCTGGGGCACACCACTGGTAACATCCTTCTCCTCAGAGTGAGCTCCATTTACTTGTACTCTTTGTCGCCTCCCACCCAACCAATTTCTAACCCAAGCAGTAACTTTCAGGTCCATCCCTAAGGTGCTCAGTTTGTTTATAAGTCGCCTGTGAGGAACAGTGTCAAAGGCTTTACTGAAATCTAAATACACCACATCTAGAGCTCTCCCTCCATCCAACTCCCTGGTCACCCAGTCAAAGAAATCAATCAGATTTGTCTGACAAGACCTGCCTCTGGTGAATCCATGCTGCCTCGGATCCTGTAATCCGCTGGACTCCAGAAACCTCACTATTTTCTCTTTCAGCAGTGTTTCCAATAATTTACTCACCACCGAAGTTAAACTAACTGGCCTGTAGTTTTCAACCACATCCTTACTTCCGCTTTTGTGTAAAGGCACTACATGAGCCTCTCTCCAGTCCTTTGGCACCACTCCCGACTCCAACGAGGCATTGAAAATGTCAGTCAGTGGAGTTGCTAGAACGTCCCCAAGTTCCCTCAGTATTCTAGGGTGTATCCCATCCGGTCCCATCGCTTTGTCTACTTTAAGTTGAGCTAGTTTCTCACGAACACAGTCTTCTGAAAATTGTTCAAGATGTCCCTCGCTTCCGTTCCTATTTGTGGGTGTTTTCTGAGGTCCTGCTCCTGGTTCTTCATCTGTGAACACAGAACAAAAATATTTGTTAAGCAATTCCACTTTATCCTTATCAGCTTCTACATATTCCCCCCCTACACCCTTGATTCTGACAATACCACTTTTGCCCTTTCTCTTCTCACTAATATATCTGAAAAATGTCTTATCCCCCCATTTTATTGCATTGTCTATTTCCTCCTCCTTTTGAATCTTTGCCTTCTTGACTACTTTGCTAGCTTCTCTAAGTTTTTCCAAATACAGATGCCTGTCTTCCTCTCTCTGTGATCTCTTGTATTTCATGAAGGCCTCCCTCTTTTTCTTCACTTTTTCAGAAACTTCCTTAGAAAACCATAGCGGTCTTCTTTTCCTTTTGCCTTTATTTACCATTTTAACAAAAAGGTTGGTTGCCCTTAAAATATCCCCTTTCAGTTTTGCCCACTGTTTTTCTACATCCCCCAGCTGTTCCCATCCCACTAACGACTCCCTGAGGTATTGGCCCATCTTCGCAAAGTTAGTCTTCCTAAAGTCTAAGATCCTCACCTTGGAATGGATTCTAACAACCCTAGTCCTAATACTGAACCACACCATCTGGTGATCACTGGATACAAAATGATCTCCCACTACAACATCAGAAACACTTTCACCATTGGTAAGTACCAAGTCCAGTATGGTCCCTTCACGTGTGGGGTCTGTTACCAATTGCCTGAATAGTTCTCCCTGTAGAGAATCCAGGATCTCCTTACTTCTAGATGATACTGCAGCAGGAATGTGCCAATCAACATCTGGCATATTGAAATCTCCTATCAGTAGCACTTCCTCTTTCCTAGCAATGCTGCGTATGTCTTCAATTAACTCTCTGTCCACCTCTTCCTCTTGTGAGGGAGGTCTGTATATCACACCAATGCAAATAGATTTCTCTTTCCCTCTTTCTAGTTTAACCCACAATGCCTCCTCTCTCCCTTTTAAGCTCTGTAATTCCAAAGCTTTAATAGTAGTTTTTACATATAGTGCCACTCCTCCTCCCCTTCTTCCTACCCTGTCCTTTCTGAATAAAGTATAGCCAGGTATAGTTACATCCCAGTCATGGTTTTCTGTGAACCATGTTTCTGTAACTGCCACTAAATCCAAGTCAGCCACTCCCACCAAAGCTTCAACATCAGGGATCTTATTTCCCATGCTACGGGCATTTATACACACTGCTTTCCATATATTACCCCTGTTACCCATTTCCATAAAGGTATTTAATGTATCACCTACCTGGGGGCTTTCTTCACCTATCCCCAACGAATCTAGTTTAAACCCTCTTCAGTAGATTAGCCAGTCTACTACCGAAGATGCATTGACCTTTCTTGGACAGATGGATGCCATCTCTGCTCTGCAACCCTTGGAACAGCATCCCATGGTCTAGGAAACCAAAATGCTCTCGATGACACCATCCACGCAGCCATGCATTCATCTCCAGGATGCGAGCCTCTCTGCCTTGGCCTTTACCCTCAACAGGGAGGATTGAAAAGAACACCACCTGTGCACCTAACTGCTTCACCCTCTGTCCCAGAGCCATGAAGTCACTTTTGATACGTTCCGAGGTATACCTGGCAGTATCATTTGTTCCAACATGGATTAGCAACATTGGGTAATAGTCAGTGGGCTTGATGAGTCTCGGCAAACTCTCCGTAACATCTTGGATTTTGGCACCAGGCAGACAGCATACCTCTCTGGACATCAAGTCTGGTCGGCAGATGGACGCCTCAGTACCCCTCAGAAGAGAGTCTCCAACCACCACTACCCTTCGTTTCCTTCTGGTCACCGATTCTGCAACTTTGGGGTACTTTAACTCTGGTTCTTCCCTTTCCAGGGATGCTTTCACCTCCTCCACTTCCAGGGCTGCATAATGGTTCTTCAATTCAAGGGTTGGAGAAGTTGGATTGGTGATTTTGCAGGCCCTGGTGACTTGTGTCCAACCATCGACATTCTGTTGGCACCCATCTTCTCCTGTGCTGGAGAGATTGGTTGCTGCAAGAAGCATCTCATCAATGTACTTCTCACTGTCTTGAATGCTCCTCAGCCTCGCCACCTCCTCTCTTAGTTCCTCCACTTGTTTCCTCAGAGCTTCAGCATGCAGGCACCCTGCACATGGAACTGGTCCTTCAAATGGCATTAGGACTTCTGTCTGGACCGAGGCAGAAGCTGTAACGGGGGCAACAGCTTTAGCAATATGATTTTTCCCAGCCATTGTTCTGTTTGTGGAGCTTAGGTATCTGTTAAAGCAAAAGAGAGAGATCTACCAAGTACCAGCCAGTTTCGCAGCTGTCCTTTCAGAGAAAAAGCAGTTAAATCTCTTTAATTATATTCAAAATGTGCTGGTCCAATTCTCTGTGATTTGTTAAAGGGGGAGGTGCCCTATAAAGCAAGACTGCTCACTAGGGGTGGGTGGGAGTCAGGGTGGGTAGGGAGGGAACTAATACCTGATTAGGTGTTAGCAGTTTCTAAACCTGAGGAGGTTACTAGAGTTCAGCAAAAGTTCCCCTAAAGCACCAAAAAGAAAGTAACCTTGCTTTAAAAAAATATACAAAAAACCCTTTTAAGAGCTCCCAGTCAGAGAGCTAGCAATGTAATATAATAAAAACAAACAAACAAACAAACCCTCAAATCCTTACTGTTTGTTGATCTGTAGAGCCCTGGTTAGGAAAGCCTCAACAGGGCAAGGCACTGGAGCCTTTTATGCAGGCCTCAGCTGCACTCAGGAAATCAAGCCCACTAACTCCTGATTAGGTGTTAGCAGTTTCTAAACCTGAGGAGGTTACTAGAGTTCAGCAAAAGTTCCTCTAAGGAGAGCGCCCTTGGAGCGAAGGAAGAGGCCTGCAGCACAGCACTGGCACCTGATCGGCGTTGGGGAGTGGAGCAGGAGGAAAACTCCTCCCAGGTGAACCCCCCCGCCCCCCCCCCCAGGTTCCGAATCTGTCAGACATGATCTGCACTAGGGCTTATTTTCGGGGTAGGGCTTATATTATGGGAATCTCAGAAAAATGTGCTAGGTCTTATTTTCAGGGTAGGTCTTATTTTCAGGGAAACACGGTAAAAGAAAGCTGGACTGTAGAGTCATAGCACCAGACCTAGTTAGGGTAGCTGGATGTAAGCTAGCTGAAACAAGTATGTCTTTAAGGCCTTCCTGAAGGATGACTGGTCTGAGATGGCTCAGATTGCCGGAGGTAAGGAGTTCCATAGGGTTGGTGCATATAAGGAGGAGGCACGATTCTTCGTAGCCTGGGTGCATGTCCTTATTGCTGAAGGGGTGAGAAGTGAGTTCACCATGCATGATCTCCTGGTTCTGTTTTCAGGGGTACGTTGTACGAGTGCTTCAAGGGAGGTCGCAGACATGCCATGCAGTGACTTGAAGGTAAGTAAAAGGGCTTTGTATATCAGGCAGCTTGTCAACGGGAGCCAGTGTAGTTGAATCAAGAGGGGCGTGATGTGTTTGAATCTGGACGCACTGAGGAGTGTTCGGGCAGCTGTGTTCATGGCCAATTGTAATGTTTGGAGAGTGTGCTTCAGCAGGCCATGGAAAATTATGTTGGCGTAGTCCAGGTGAGGAAATATGAGAGCTTGGAATACTGTGCGAAAATCTGAGGGTTCAAGGAAGGAGCGTAGATGGCGGAGGGTCCTTATTTTATGGTAGACTGTCTTGACTACATTTTATATGTGGGCTTCCCAATTCAGATGTTGATCCAAAGTGACTCCTAGATAACGTACCTCCTGTTTAGCCATGAGCTCTAAATCTTTCACCTTCAGAGATGTTGGTGGGATGAAAGTATGGTCTTTGGTTATAAATAAGACCGACTTTCTGCCGTAAACCATCAGGTTGTGGGTAGAGAGCCATTCTGAGACTGTATTGAAGCATCCTGTGATGGAAGAATACTCGGGGCTGTCTACTACTACTACTTCTACTAAGCATTTATAAAGTGCTACCAGGCGCACGCAGCGCTGTACAATGAAAACACAAAAAGACAGTCCCTTCTCAAAAGAGCTTATAATCTAAAAAAGACAAAGCAATAAAAGGAGTAGAAAAAAAAGATAAGAAATAGGGCAAAGAGACGAGAGCAGGAGAGACAGATTGAAAGATTGTATAATGGCACAGATTGGCTGTAGATAGATGTTGAAAAGCAGGGTGGAGAGGGATGAGCCCTGTGGGACTCCTTGCGTTTGATGGAAAGTACTGGATGACTGAGTTCCTATGCGGACTTGTTGCTGGCGATCGATCAGGTATGATTTGCACCCGTTGAGGGCTAGGTTCCTTGTCCTCTTGGGTGTATACCATCTGCTCTTTAGTTACACAATTTGGTCTACTATATCTTCTATGCTCAATATGATTTGTTTCAGTTACTTCAAATCATCACCATTGAATAGCATTTCTGGCATGGGTAATTCTCTTATTTCTTCCTTAGTAAGGACCAAAGCAAAGAATTCATTTAGGGGCCCTTTTACTAAATGTTGCTAACCAGTTGACATGCATTTTAGTGTGTAGTTATCGGCAGCGGTGAACACTAATATGCATGCAAGCCAGCTACCGATGGCTAAAACGCATGGTAATCAGTTATCGCACATTAGGGCAAAGAGTGGGTGGGTTAGGAGCAGTGCGTGGCCTTGGAAAGCACACTGCTGCTAGAGCGAAGGGTTTTGCTCCTCATTCAGTGACAATGTGGCAATAAGCGTGAGAGCACAGAACTATTCCTCAGAGGGTGATGTTAGGCACAGCCACATTAATCGCATCACACGTTAGGGTCGCGATCATGCACAAACTGCTAGGAACTTGCCTATAACTTTAAATGTTAAGATCGAATTGAAAGTTAAGACAGCTGCACCTCTAATTACTGCCCTCTTATCATATCAGCACTTTAATCTGCTAGGATAAGAATTACATTAACAGACAAAAACCAGTTAAAAACACAGCATAAGCATATCTCTTTTTTGTAGACAGTCTGGAAGGAACCGCGTTGCTGACACGGTGCAGGTTTCTCCAGACAGTCTGAATACACCTGGCCCTGCAGCATGAAGAGCCTTGTCTGAGAAGTGAAAATAGTGTTTGGGGTGAAATGGAGGTGCGTAAGAAGAGAGCACAGGTGTTGTAGGGACAGATGAGAACAGAGAGAAGGCTGAAGTGAAGATGGAAGCTGGAGCCAAGGAGAGAAATGAGCAGACAGGACTGAAATCCTGCAGATACTTTCTGGAAGTGCGCTACAGATTGGAAGCCCAGCAGACAAGTACAGTCATGACTAAAGCATCCAGCTGGGCAACTGCAATTAAATATGACTAACTGAAACACAATTAATAAGTTACAGCTAAGCCAAATCAATTTTCCAGAATTGAACTGAACCCAAAAACTGAAATCACTCTGCTAAATAAACCCGCAAAAGAACCTAAAGGCCTGGTTAATAAACAAAACTGGGCATTCCCAGCAGAAGTAGCCAGTCCGAGAGCTTCCACTTGTAGACCCGCTCCTGATTCTCATGGTCAGTCCTGCAAAGATCAGCTGATTAAGCAGAACCAGATCGAGACTCTATCGGGCTGTAGGCAAACATACATTTGTGAGCTGCTAACCCCATTCATTCCTTCGCCTTGCTCCCTCTCCACCACAGAGCCAAATGACTCTGTTTCTCTGTGCCCTCCTGACCTTCTGCAGGAAGCTGCCTTTCTCCCAGATCATCTCTCTTGAAGTGGCTTGGAGTGGAGGAGTCATTGCTGGGTTACCCAGTAGGCACGGCAGGTATATGCCAAGGGATCCCAAGCTCCCCTCTAGGATAATTGTTATATTATTGAAAGCAAAACTAACTTGTGCAGTTAATTTGGTCCCTACACTACTCAACCATTTTGCATTTGACTTCCAATCATGGGAGCCCTGGCCCATGCTAGGGGACAGATGTTATGGAAATTTAGTGCCCCTCCCCGTTCCAGTGCTTGATGGGAACAAAGTCTACCCAAGGTAAATATAAATAATAATGACCACCAGCATTGATCCATGCTGCTCTCTCCTTTGCTAACACAGCCCAGAGCCGATAATCACTATTCACAGGGAAGGAAAGGAAGAACTTAAATGTGCATGTAGCCACACACCAACCGCATTCCTTCAAGCATCATGGCTGTGTGTGACATCATTTCCTCTTCCTGGGAGGAGGGGGCAGGGAGGACCAGAGGAGTAAGAGGGTCACCAGTGCTGCAAGAAACTGCTAAGAGCTGGGTGTGGGCAATTGCTGAGGGTGGGGCTGAGAATAGGAGGGGCTACTCCTGCTTCACGACTCTGATGTTTGACGTTGGTCACATCAGAATTGGGTGGGGTGGCCACCAGATCAATGATTGAAAAGTATGTGAATGACTCACATTACCTTTGCTCTGTCTGCCACCCCTAAAGCTGTGCCGCCTATTTGGCTGCATAGTCTGCTTAATGCTAGGACTGGCCTTGGACCCCTTTCCCATTTCTCCAAACTAGGTCAGGAAAGGTGCAGGGGATGATCCTGAGTATGACAGCAGGTTGTGAGGAAATGTAAAGACCAAATCATTGTGCACTTACAAGCCACATAGTGACCTGTGAGCTTTTGGATTTAATTGTCCCACCCAGCTCCACCATCCACAGAGCCAATTGTGGTGTAGGAGGTGCCACAGACCTGACCCTTTAGTTTGCAAATGCTCCTAAAAATCAGTGTGGGGCTTTGGAGCTCCTGCACATCAGACATGCAGCGCGTGCCTGAGCTTCAAAGTGGCAAAGCTACGTGATGATTTTTAGCACTCACTGCCGGACCTGGCTAGCTGTGATTTCTGACTGCAGCAGAAGGTAAGCATGGGTGGAGGTGGCGGAGGGTGGGGATGCAACATGCAAAAAACAGAAACGGGCTCAGGGGGTGGCACGAGGAAAACAGAAATGGACTCGGGGAGGGATGAGAAAAACAGAAATGGTCTTGGGGGGGTGCATGAGAAAAACAGAAATTGACTCAGAGAGGGGAGGCATGCGAAAAAGAGAAACTGAATCAAGGAAGACTAGGGGTTATCAAAAAGAGAGAGACAGAGAGAAGCCTTGGGGTGTGGGTTATAGAGATAGACATTGGCTAAAGCCTGATAGGGCCTTAAAAGAAACTGAGATAGCTTGGAGGAAGGTTGAGGGAGGATACAAGAGAGAGAGGAACAGACTGGAGGAAGGCTGGGAGGGAGTTCAAGAAAGAGAGAGAGAAAACCAGACTGGAGGAATGCTGGAAGGGGGGTCATGAGAGAGAGAGAGACACACACACATACATATGCAGCCCCTGACACGGCCCATAACAGCACACGCACATGCGCAGACACATAGCCTCTGACATTCCCCATGACAGACAGATGCATGCAACCCTCAAAACTTCCCATGACACATAAACACACATATAGCCTCTGAGACTCTTTTTCACACGTGCACACACACACACACACACACAAAGCCCAAGACACTCCCCATGACATACACAGATGCACGAAGCCCTTGACACGTCTCATGACAGACTCAATCACATATGCACATAGCCCCAACACCATGGGTATAGTTTGATGGCTTCATTTAAGAGAGCAAAGGATGGGTGACCTATTTGCATATTCATTATGGCTATCTTAAAAACTATTAGATGGATAGGAAGTCAGTATATCAAACAGGCAAGCGATGAGCTGGCACCCCTAAGATATTCAGAGGGAGGAGAAGTTTTGCCAAAAAAAGGGAAAGCAACATATTCCCAGGTTATATAATTAAAATGCAGCAAAAACTGTAGCTGTTTAATTATTTAGTGTGGCACTCTAAGATTAGAAAAAATACTGACACATAAATATATAATCTCCATAAAACAGAGGAGATGTAAGGTGCTCACATGCCAAGGGACGAGGAAAAAAAGAACCACAGCAGTTTCTAACACCAAAATAAATTATAACTAATTTTATTTTGATGTTAGGAACTGTGATATGGATCTCTTTTCCTCTTTGAAAATCTATTTTGCGTCCAGTGAAACCCATCCTCCAACAGTAGGTGCAGAGCACACCTAGGACATTTCACCAAAGAACCCAACATACAAGAAAACAAAATCAGATTCTGATGTCATCTCATTAATGGCCTCTCCAGTAATAGGCAGATTGTGAGCTAACACAAGACCCTACAAAAGTCACCGAAGACCTATAATGCAAATCTACTATACCATAATGACATCAACTTCTAAAAGTAATAGAATAAGGAACCTACCCAAAAAAGAGCAGCACCATAAATATTGCAGTGGGCATCCTAGGAGCCAGTGCTTGTGACTTTGTTGGCCTCCCCTCATTGTTTCTTGCTCTGGTCTCATGTTCTTATTTCACGAGACGAGCACCTGATTTCTTATACCGTGTGGAATCGTTAGACAAACAACAGTAATAGTTTCAGATATTAAGTTTCTGTCTGTGTGTGTGGTGCAACAGTGGTGTGCCTGACTGTGTGTGGGATGTGGCAGTGGGGTGCAGGGCTGCGGTGCATGTGTGTGTGTGCTGCAGAGCTGGGGAGGCTTTCTGTGTGGTGCGGAGGTGAGGTGTATGTGTAGGTGATGTGCCTGTGTGTGTGTATATGGTGCGGAGGTGAGGTGCCTGTGTGTATTTGTCTGATATGCGGAGTTATGGTGCTTGAGTGTATGCATGTCTATCGTACGAAGGTGGGGTGCCTGTGTGTGTGGTCTGGGGTGGGGACATGCTGCTTGTGTATGTTCTAGGGGGAGAGGATTGCACCTTTTGGCAACTCCTTGCACTCTTCCCTTCCTTCAAACCCCTCTCCTGCTGGTTTCCCTCCTCTGTTACCCTTCAGACTCTCCCCTTCACTAATCACCCTAGTACTCCCATCCCTGCACTAAAATCCTCTCCCCCCATCCTCCTTTTCTAAATAGGCCACTGCCCCTTTAAATTGTCCCTTCCTTTACCTCACTTCCTCCCACCTCCAAACACGTTTTCTGCTGCAGGTTGTGATGGCAACCTCCCTCTTCATATCTGCCAGGATCTGATCTCCCATAGGCAGATAGAAGAGGGTCTTTTTTCTCTTCTGCACTTGGGGGATTGGATCCTCGCAGGCAGACATCTTGCATCTGGTCCGCGTTCACGCCCTCCCCCTTCTCTTCTGCCCTCGGGGATCCGATCTCTCGCAGGCAGATAGAAGGGGTCTTTGCTGTGATTGCAGCCATTCCCTTCTCTTCTGCCTGCGAGGGATGGAACCCCTGTGGGCAACAGCTCCTTCCTTTATGCCACACCCCTTTCTTTCATGCTAACTCTACCCCTTCCCTTAAGCGCCACCACTCACCTACCCCTTTTTTTTAAGCTCCCCATTCTTTCAGTATTGACCTTCTCCTCATAGAGTGGCCCCAGCACTGTGGCAGAATTAAATGAAAGAGAGAGAATCCTTACCTGATGCTGTTGATGTATCGAGAATTCAATCAATGCTATGAGAGTAGAACTGAGTGAATTACCAGGTGCATCAACAGCATTGTGTGAGGATTCAATCCCTTCTTCAGTTAAGTCTATTGTAGTGCCATCCTTAAAATTCTGCCGCCCTAGGTGGCCACCTAGTTTGCCTAGTGCTAGGGCACACAGACACACATACACATGCATGAAGCCCTTGATATCCCTATGACATACATGCATGAGGCATGAGGACTGGGTTAAGAACCCCTGGTCTATAAGGTGCCATTTGCCTCTGTCATTTTTGCTACTCTAGACTAACACCAAGAGACTTGAGAAGCAAGAGACTAGGATTTGATTCATACCAGCACTCCTTATGGCCTTGGGCAAGTCACGTAACCCTCCATTGCCTAAAAACCTGTTAAATAAATAAAATAACACAGCTACTCCTCATAAAATTTTCATGATGTTGGGATAAAAGAGAAACTTGTGAAGGGCTCCACTGGAATCCCTGGGGTCGGGTCGGGTTGGGTTGGGTGGGGTGGGATGCAGCAATAGCAATCACTCGCATAGGGCAACAAAAAAGGTAGCACCACCAGCGCTTACAATTCACTGACTGTGCACAGAAGTATGCGCCACCAGAAAAATGAACTTCTAGGTAAGGAATTTGAGTAGGCAGGAGCTAAGCAGCTCAAAGGGGGGTGCAAGGAGCTGTCCAAGCACCACATTAAGGTCCCATGCCATCGGGGATGGTTTAAAGGAGGGGGTAAGATAGTAAGAAGCCCCACATAAAGCAACCCACCAAGGGGTGAGCAGAGATCAATTGATCAGCTATGGGCCGATGATAAGCAGCTACAGCACCGAGGTGCACTATGACCAAGTTGGACTTTAGACCAGAGTCTAACAGGTACAGAAAATAAGACAAAACTGATTCCACAGAGCAGGAGAGGGAGTTAAGAGACTTGTTCTCACACCATACAAAGAACCTGTGCCACTTGAAGGCATAAGCACGTCTCGTTGAGTCCTTGTGCAAGGTGAGAAGGATGTCCTCCACATCCTACGGCAAGTGGAGTTCTGTGAGTACTAACCGTTCAGCAGCTAAGCCGTTAGCGCTAGAGACAACAGGTTGGGATGAAGTAGAGTCCCATCATCCTGTGAGATCAAGTCTGGGGCACAGCCCAGTTTGAGCAGTTGCCATTGAGACAATTGGAGGAGGAGTGGAAACCAGAGCTGCCTGGGCTAATGTGGCATAATGAGGATCATGGTAGCACAGTCCACCTGCAACTTGAAAAGGGTCTTGGCCACCAAATGAGTTGGTGAGAAGGTACAGAAAAGACCCTCGCTCCAATCCAGGAGAAAAGCATTGAGAGCCAAGCGATTCTGGCAGATGGTGGGGGTGGCATTAGAAGATTGATGCTGGGGTTGGGTGAGGGTGCACTGCAGAGCACATGGCTGAAAGTTCATCTAGGCATCAGATACCCTTAGGCCAGCCCTGAGAAGGTCAGAAGTCCAAGAGGGCAGGCATTGATGGAAAAAATATATTCAGTCCAGAGGATAGGACTGAGGCGGATTGTAGCAGCATATAGTGGAACAGTGCATGTTTACTGATAGGGATGCAGATTATTGATAATCAATTTAAAAGGTCATGGCAGCCACTGGCCTCTCTTAATTAAAATGACTGGTTAGCGACCCTACTTTGACTCTAGGTTTCTCACATCTATCTAGAATTCACCATTCTCATGAGGGTAGAGTTGCCAACCAGCCAGTTTGCTCAAAGGAAGACCAGCAGTTGGCAGAACAAAGAACTGACCAATGAAAGTACTGGTTTTCCATTCACTGCTGGGCTTTCTCTACTTGCACACCACTTTTCTTCAGATGTAGCACTTTAGACATCCTATCCTCGCACATCCAAGACCAGCAAAATTCAACAGGGCCACCAGAAAAACAAACTGAGAACAAGCAGCATGAGCAATCGCTAAGAGGTTCCGAGAGTCAGCATCTAGCAGGAACATCAACATCAGATTGACTCTACGGTAGCCTGGATGGACAGAAGCACCGGTGGGAAGGAGTTGCTTCAATTCCCAAAGAGAAGCTGGAGTATGGCCTGGTCGAAGTTGCTGTCACGCCAGGCATCTCCATCCAGACAGTAATGGGCTGTGAAGGTGTGGGCTGAAGACCACGTAGCAGCCCTACAGATCTCTGTGGAGACGGAACACAAATTGGCCACCGAAGCAGCCATAGTGTGGACATTATGAGATGTGACATGGCGTTCCAATATCAGACCGGTCTGAACTTAAGCGAAAGAGAAGCAGTCCGCCACCCAAATAGACTGGGTGCGTTCGACACCGCCACCCCAAGTTTATTGGAGTTAAAGGAGACAAAGAGTTGGGAGGAACGGCAATGGGCTTTCATCCTTCCAGGTAGAAAGCCAGTGCTGTCTTACAGTCCAAGGTGTGCAACAAGGCCTCTGCTCTGTTGCATAAGGTTTTGGGAAGAAGGTGGGTAACACCACCGATTGATTGAGATGAAAAGCAGAAACTACCTTAGGTAGGAATTTTGGGTGAGTTCAGAGAACCATCGTGTTCTTATGAAACTAGGCATATGGCAGGTGCACCACCAGCGCATACAATTCACTGACTCTGCGCAGGCCACCCCTCCCCATGTCTTTATTTAGGGGTGAACCCACTGCTACGTGTAGGACACCCCTATTTGTTGAGAAATTAGATAGTTAAGTTTATTTTGATTTTATCCTGTTGCTGTAAAGCAGAGGTACTCAAATCCAGTCCTGGAGGGCCGCAAACCAGTCAGGTTTTCGGGATATCCCTAATGAATATGCATGCAATATATTTGCATGCACTGCCTCCATTGTATTTGAATCTATCTCATGCATATTCATTAGGGATATCCCAAAAACCTGACTGGTTTGTGGCCCTCCAGGATTGGATTTGAGTACCTCTGCTGTAAAGGGATCCACTCTGTCTGTCCCATGCTATTTTGAATTCTGTCACTGTATTTGCCCCCACCACTTCCATCGGGAGGGCATTCCAAGCATCCACCACCCTTTCAGTGAAAAAGTATTTCCTGACATTGCCTTTCAATTGACCCCCTTGCAGCTTAATATTATGCCCTCTAGTTTTACAGCTTCCCCGTCTTTGGAAGAGGTTTGTTTGTTCATTACACAGGTCTGCGACTAAAAAGCTGTTTGATTATTTTCATCTAATTTCCATGTATTTTGGTGTGCTGAAAACAAATAAAATACTGAAAAAACTCCTAGACGTCATGATTTGCCACAACATGCAAAATTGTCTTTAAATTTATCAATTTTTTTCAAATTACTATTAATTAATTCAAATTACTATTAATTAATTCACATAAGTGCATTTAAGATATAAAATGCCAAAAAAACCTTAAAGGGGTTGTCCGAGTTACGTAAAAAATAATATAGCACTGTAAATCTGATGGTCAGCAATATATACATAAGCTAAGCAAGTTTTAAGTCCGTGCTTCTAATGGTAGAAGGGGTTAATCTTTCCTGAAGAATCCAGTTGGAGGGAGACACAGGGCAGATAGCAGCAGCTCCGCTCACCGCAGGGGGGAGTGGCCAGCACTGTGATCTCTCGTGTACAGACACAAAGCTGCTCTCTCCTGCATGCCACACTTATGCACGAATCATCATCAGGTTCTTGGTTCTAGGCTGTTCACACTTTTTCATCGCAATTCGTGTTAGCTCGTCATTCTTCAGCCGTTATGTTATGGCTCCGCAAAGTGTATTAATTCGCTAGACAGTTTCTGTTTCATCTGTGGTGAATATACAGTGTTGAAGCAACAGTAGAATATTACAGACTTTGTGAAAAAAGTATACTTTGCATACTTTGGACTAAAAATTGGAGATCAAGATAAAGTCTGGGCGCCTCATAAAGTGTGCAAACGGTGTGTTGAGGACCTCCAAAACTGGTTCAAGGGTAAGAAAAAATCTTTCTGTTATTTATTTATTTATTTACATTTTCTTATATACCGTGCTATTCTGCATCAGTGCGGTTTACATTGAACAAACTGAAATTACATTGAACAGGGCATTATAACTTGGAGATAACTATTTTACAGGGAACATGGGCTATGGAGGGTTAAGTGGCTTGCCCAAGACCACAAGGAGCACCTGTGGGACTAGAAACCCCAGTCCTTCCGGCCCAAGTTTGCTGTCCTCTAGTGGGATTTGAACCCCCGACCTTCCGGCCTGAAGTACCTTGCCCCAACCACTAGGCCACTCCTCCACACTATGGGATTCCTATGGTATGGCGAGAGCAAAAGAACCATAGTGACGACTGTTACTTTTGTTCATGCGATGTGAAAGGGTTTAATTCCAAATGGAAGCATTCCATTTCATACCCCAATCTTCACTCGGCAATTCGTCCCATCCCCCATGGCACAGATATACCAGTACCCAAGCCCCCTGCTACCTTGGAAGAGATACCTAGCTCCGATGAAGGTGAAGTCATACCTGAACCAGATGACGAATCAAGTTCTGACTTTGAAGATGATACAAGACCAAAATTGTTTTCTCAGGAGGAGATGAATGATTTGGTAAGAGACTTGAATCTTCCCAAAGATGCCGCTGAGTTACTCGGATCAAGGCTGAAAAGCAGGAATTTATTGTTGCCAGGAGTGTCATCTTCATGGTTCAGACATCGTGAAAAGGAGTTCGTTCCTTACTTCGCCCAGGAAGACAAGTTGGTTTATTGCATCGATGTCGAAGGTCTGATGGGTCAATTTAAAATCCAATATGATTCAGAGCAATGGCGTCTTTTTATAGATTCTTCAAAAAGAAGTCTCAAAGCAGTTTTACTCCACAACGGTTTTTACGCTTCCATACCTGTAGGTCATTCCGTACACTTGAAGGAAACCTACGAGAACTTGGAATTGGTTCGTCGTAAACTTAAATATGAAGACCATGGTTGGCAAGTTTGTGGGGACTTGAAGGTCTTGTGCATGCTGCTCAGGCAACAAGCTGGGTATACCAAATATCCTTGTTTTCTGTGTCTATGGGACAGTCGAGACCGACAAAATCACTGGACCAAGAAGAGTTGGCAGCCGAGGGTGCTAACAGTCGGTGAAAAAAATGTCCTCCGAGAAACTTTGGTACCACCTTCCCATAAAGTTCTTCTACCACCTCTCCACATAAAATTGGGATTGATGAAGCAATTCGTAAAATCACTTCCAAGAGATGGAGAATGCTTCAAATACTAGGTCACCAAGTTTTCAGGCCTGTCGGAGGCAAAATTGAAGGAAGGTGTGTTCGACGGACCAGACATTAGAAGGCTTATAGTTGATCAAGAGTTTGTCAATACCATGATGGATCCTCAAAAAGAAGGGTGGATTGCATTTAAAGAAGTCGTACAGAAATATTTAGGCAATAACAAAGATCCTCACTACAAAAAGATCGTCGGACGAATGCTGAAAGCATTTCAAGCTTTAGGTTGCCTGATGAGTTTGAAAGTGCATTTCCTCCAGTCCCACCTTGACTACTTTCCTGAAAATTTGGGAGCTGTGAGTGAGGAACAAGGTGAACGATTCCACCAAGACATTAAAGAGATGGAAAGGAGATACCAGGGAAAATGAAGCATTACAATGATGGCAGACTACTGTTGGATGCTTCAGAGAGACATTCCAGATGCTACTCACAAGCGTAAATGCACCAAGAGGAGCCTCACAAGGAAAAAGAATCGAGTTTAATGTGTGTAGGTGAGCTCATTTCAGTTCAAAAAAAGGATTTTCATGAAAATATTGTAATAAAACTTTAATTTTATAAGTCTATTTCCATTTATTTTGAGGTATTGCCTTATTTAACATAGTTACCTAAATTGTCAGGAAACGTGATGTCCTATGACAAAATGGAGGTCATTTTCGGATTCAGCGCACCAAAAAACATAAAGATTATGTGGAATAACCAAAACAGCTCTCGAAAAAAAAAATTTTGCGGACCTGTGTTATTTCTCTTTAAGTATTTGAATCATATCTCCCCTATCCCTCCTCTCCTCCAGAGTGTACATATTTAGGTCTTCAAGTCTCTTCTCATAAGGCTTCTGATGCAGGCTCCAAATCATTTTGGTCGCCTTCCTCTGAACAGTTTCCAGTCTTTTTACATCCTTTGCAAGGTATGGTCTCCAAAACTGAACACAGTATTCCAAGTGAGGCCTCACCAGTGACTTATACAGTGGTATTAGTACCTCTTCCTTTCTGCTGGTAATTCCTCTTTGTTTTCAACCCAACATCCTCCAAACTAAACCCTCAATCCGATACCTGGGGGTCAGATTGGACCAGCATCTGGATATGAAATTACATATATCCAACGTAGTCAGAGCGATTTATCTAAAACTCCGGACACTCCGCCACCTTCGCTCCTTGCTTGATCCTGAAGACTTCCGAACCATATTCTAAGCGTTAACCCTACCGCACCTTGACTACGCTAATGCCGTTTTTCAAGGCCTCCCACACTCCACCTTAAACCCCTTGCAACTTGCCATGAACACTGCGGCCAGAGTCCTCTACGGAGCATCAAGAAGAGACCATGTAACACCTATTCTAAAGCAGCTCCACTGGCTCCCCATACACGGGAGACTGTTGTTCAAAACATTATTACTCACTTTCAAGGCTATCAAAGGCATCACCTCCTCCTCTCTAATGAACCTCATTCAGACCGTTCCACTTAACAGATCCAGGAGAACTATATCTACAAACTCGCTAATAATCCCTAAGGCAGCAACTAAATGCTCACGAGCGACATCTAACAGGGCGTTCAGTTTCTATGCCCCTAAGTGCTGGAACACTTTACCACCTGAAATTCGGGCTATCCCTGATCTAACCTCATTCAGAAAGGCAATCAAATCCCATTTATTCCCCCACTACTACCAGAACACCCTATCACCTTCCTGACCTCCAACCCCCATTGAACACCCAACCTGATCTAAGAATAATACTGTTATATGTACATGTAAATACTTTGTAAATTGTTTCAGTGAAATTTTCCCCATGTATTATTCAAGTTCGTTTTCCTGTTCAATGTAAAACCAAACAGCTTGTTGTTCTGGTCTTTTGTTGTACTGTAAACCGCGCTGATCCCAAATAGTGCGGTATATAAGAGCTTGTAATAAATAAATAAATAAATAATAAATAAATCCTCCTGGCTTTTGCCACTGCCTTATCGCACTGTTTTGCCATCTTAAGATCCTCAGAAATTATCACACCAAGGTCCTTCTCCTGGTTCGTGCACACCAACCTCTCACCCCCTAACGCATACATTTCCCTTGGATTTCTGTTTTCCAAGTGCATGACACTGCACTTCTTTGCATTAAATCTTAACTGCCAAGCATTAGACCATTTTTCCAGCTTTTGTAGATCTTTCCTCATGTTAACCACTCCCTCAGGGGAGTCTGCTCTATTGCAAATTTTTGTGTAATCTGCAAAAAGACAGACTTTTCCATTCAGTCCTTCAGCAATATCACTCACACATTGAACAGTGCCGGGCTCAGGACCGAACCCTGGGGCACCCCCCTAATCACCCTCCTTTCATCCGAGTGAGCTCGATTTACCATCACCTTCTGTCGTCTGTCAGTCAACCAATTTCTGATCCAGTTCACCACCTTGGGACCCATCCCCACACTACTGAGTTTATTGATAAGCCTCCTATGAGAAACAGTATCAAAGGCTTTGCTGAAATCCAGGTAGATGACATCCCTCGCATGCCCCTGATCTAGATCTCTGGTCACCCAGTCAAAGAACTCAGTCAGATTTGTTTGGCAAGATCGTCCTTCGGTAAAACCATGTTGCCTTGGATCATGCAACCTGTTGGTTTTGAGAAAGTCCACTATTCGCTCTTTCAGAAGCGTCTCCATTACTTTTCCCGCCACCGAGGTAAGGCTCACAGGCCTGTAGTTTGTCACTTCTTCCCTGTCACCACTTTTGTGAAGAGGTACCACATCAGCCATTCTCCAGTCCTGAGGAACTTCTCCTGTTTCCAAGGATCTATTGAAAACATCCTTTAACGGCCCTGCAGAACCTCTCTGAGCTCTTATGTGTATCCTGGGATGTATCCCATCCGGTCCTAATGCCTTGTCCACTTTCAGTTTTGCAAGTTGTTCTAACACATCATCTTCTGTGAATGGTGTGGTATCTACTTCATATTTGGGAGTCATAGGTGATCCTTCTCCAGGATTTTCTTTAGTAAAATAGCCATAGTTTTATACTTCCCTTTATGTTAATAACCCTCACATTGTTTTCCATTTAACCTAGTTATTATGCAACCTAGTTTATGTTCACCTAATATTTAATGTAATTCAATATTGCACTGTTCTGCTATATTGTTGTTTAAGTTCCTTGTTTTTGCTCAACTAATGTTTAATGTAATTCAATATTGCAATGTTCTGCTATATTGTTGTTTAAGTTCCTTGTAAACCGCCCCTGATCTCTGGAAGGGGCGGTATAAAAAAGCACTGAAATAAAAAAAAATAAATAAATAAAAACAGAGCAGAAGTATTTGTTTAGCAATTTCGCTTTTTCAATGTCACTTTCCACGAGTCCGTTCCCAGCACTTCTGAGTCCTGCAATTCCACCTCTGATTTTCCTTCTCGCCCGAATATACCCGAAGAAAGTTTTGTTGCCACACTTCACAACTTTGAGCCATCTTTTCTTCTGGCTTTGATTTTGCTTTCCTTATTTCTCTTTTTGTCTCTTTTAGTTTGATCCTGTATTCCTTTCTGTGTTCCTCTGTTTGCAAGCTTTTGAATTTTGTGAAAGCTGTGTTTTTTGCCTTTATTTGAGCAGCCACTTCTTTGGAAAACCAAATAGGTTTCCTTCTCCTCTTGTTTTTATTTACTTTCCTTACATAGTTATCTGTTGTCCCTTTTATTGCCACCTTTAGTTTAGCCGATTGCAATTCCACTTCCCTTATCCCCTCCCACCCTGCCAACTCCTCCTTCGGGTACTTGGCTATTTTACTGAAGTCAGTGCTTTTGAAGTTTAGGACTTTGAGCTTGCTATGATTGGACTGCACCTTGGCTTTTATCTCAAACCACACCGTGTGATGATCGCTGCTGCTCACAGGGGCACCCACCCAGACAATCGACACACTGTCACTGTTGGTGAGCACTAAATCCAGCATTGAGCTTTCCCTGGTTGGTTCCATCACCATTTATCTAAGTAAAACATCTTGGAAAGCATCCACAATTTTTTTGCTTCTTTCCAGATTTGCAGAAGGAGTAATCCAATCCACATCGGGTAGATTAAAGTCACCCAATATGATCACTTCCCTCTTTGTTGCTATCTTGGCAATATCTATAATCAATTCATTATCTATTTCTTTGATTTGAGTCGGAGGTCTGTAGACTACAGCAATATGGATGACAGTGTCATCTCCTCTTTCCAACACAATCCAGAGCGCTTCTTCTTTTCCACATGCCCCCTACTTTAATACTGCTTTTGACATACAAGGCTACTCCTACTCCTACTCCTTTTCCACTTTCTCTGTCTCTTCTGAATAGATTATAGCCATTAAACCATGTTTCTGTAATGGCCACAATGTCCAAGTCCATTTCCAACATTAGGGCTTCCAGGTCCAGAACTTTGTTGGTTAAGCTTCGAGCATTTGTACCACCCTGTTTGTTGAGGTAGAACATGGCTATCTGGTTGTTCATCTCTCGGCGTATGACCTGGTCAGAAAGCTGTTGCTGAAACATTTGGAGAGCATTGGCAATGGCCCGACGCTCCAGGAATTTGATCTGATGGCGGCTTTCCTCTGCAGTCCAAAGGCCCTGTGTGGACAGGCCATTCAGATGTGCCCCCCAACCATGTTTAGAGGCATCAGTCATTAGGACTTGGTTGTGCAGCGAGGCCTGGAAGGGAAGCCCTGCAAGCAGGTGAGTAGGGTGCTGCCACCAGGATAAAGATTCTTAGAGGGGTGAAATCACTGTGACCCTATCCAAAAGATGTCCTGTGGCCTGATGCTACTGTGTGCAGAGTCCACTGCGTCTGATGCATCTGAAGTCGGGTCAAGGGGGTAACATGGACTGTGGAGGCCATGTGGCCCAGGAGATGCAGCATCTGCCGAGCCTTGACAACTGGGCAACTCTGGATGTTCCTCACCAAGGTAATTAGGCATTGGGCCCTGCCCACCAGAAGGAAAGCTCAAGCCAGGGTAGTATTAATGAGAGCCCCAATGAACTCGAGGCATTGAGAGGGTTGCAGGTGAGACTTTGGGTAGTTGATGACAAAGCCCAGATAGTCCAGCACCTGAATGGTGCACTGTGTGGACTGCCAGACCTTGTCCGGTGTCCTACGTCTGACCAACCAGTCATCCAAGTAGGGGAAGACAAAAATTCCCAAGATCCAGAAGAAGGTGGCAACAACCACCTGACATTTGGTGAAGACCCATGGGGTGGAGGCAAGGCCAAAAAGCAGAACTCTGTACTGAGAGAGCCATCCATTGAGCATAAAGTAGAGGTACTGATGGTACAGGGGGTGGATGTGCGTATAGGTATCTTGAGATCCAAGGCATTGAGAGGGTTGCAGGTGGGACTTTGGGTAGTTAATGACAAAGCCCAGATATCCCAGCACCTGAATATTCCCGTTGAACGTAGGGCAGCAACATTCCAAGGGATACCATCTTGAACTTTTCCTTCACTAGGAAGTGATTGAGATTGCAGAGATCCAGGATGGGTCGAAACCCGCTTATTTTCTTTGGGACCAGAAAGTAGTGGGAGTAGAAACCCTATCCTGTTTGGGATGGTGGAACAGGTTCCACTGCCTGTTCTGCCAGAAGGAACTGGACTGCCAATTGGAATAGTTCACATTGGTGATACTCAACAGGGTACTTCCCTGGAAAGAAGGAAGGGAGAATCTGCTTGATATGGAGCAGGTAGCCCTCACAGACCACCTGCAGTGCCCAGGCGTTGGTTGTTTTGCTGGGCCACCTGTGGACAAAGTCTGTCAGCCGTCCACCCACCTGTGGAGAAATGGAGGCTGGGAGGGGAAGACAGGCCATAGTCTGAAGTCAGGAGTCAAAACCCCTGCTTGGCTGGGGCTGTGGCGCTGGTTGAGGATTTGAAGCTTTCTGCTTGCACTGCTGCCTCTGGTTTTGACTCTTAGCTTGATACCCTTGTTGCGGTGACTAGTACAAATAA
Organism: Ichthyophis bannanicus; assembly: GCA_033557465.1. Classification (NCBI taxonomy): domain Eukaryota; kingdom Metazoa; phylum Chordata; class Amphibia; order Gymnophiona; family Ichthyophiidae; genus Ichthyophis; species Ichthyophis bannanicus. Next base: position 918,426,030 of record CM066035.1, on the reverse strand, counting down.
TATGGGATATAAGTACCATAGGCCTTTTTCTTCTTAGGGTAAAAGGACTTTTTCCCTAAGTCTTTTTCCTGGAAGGTTCAGTGGTCTTTCTCGAAAGCCTATTCATGGTAAGTTGCTCCATTGCCAACTCTGCAGCCTTCTCCATCATGGGTTTGTCTAAAAGGTTCTCTCCCCAGCACAGGACATCAGCCAACTTGTCCTTGACTCATTGTTCTAAGTCAGAGGACTGCAGCAAGCCAGGCGGCGGACACCAATGCCCACCGCAACCGCCCTGGCCACAGACTCGTAGGCTGTCAGGGTGATGTACTTGGAGCATTCTTTTGTTTTGCTCACCAGGCTCCAGTAGTGCTCAAGGTGCTCTCCTGACAGACTAGCCAAGAACCCAGCAAGATCCCCCACAAGGTCAGGCAGGTACATGCCCATAACTGGTATACTTGGATCCGAGCCACCAGCATCAAGCCCTGGTAGCACTTCCTCCCAAAGCCATCCCTGGGGGGCACTGAGGAGTGCGTCTTGGGTCTTTTAAGCCGGGCATGGCCGATTCCACCACCATAGAGTTGTGAGGGAGTTGTACCTTTTCAAACCCAAAGCCTTTGTGCATTTGATACATGGAATCGAGGTGTCTGCTTACTGCTGGCACCGTGAACGGTATTTCCCATGTCCTAAAGAGAAGCTGTTCCAGGATCGAGTGAATCGGAACTGTAATGTGGCCTCTTTAGGGGGAGTCAGGTACTGGAGGATTTTCAACTCCTCTGCCCGAGGTTCGTCCTCTGCTTCCATAGTGAAGGGAAAAGCTTTCCCAATGTCCCACACAACTCGAGGAAGGAGATTCCTTGGGGGGGGGGGGAGGATCTCCTCTGCTTGTATGGGGGCGAGGGATTGGAGGGGACACTGTGGTGATGGGCGGTCTCCAGCAATTCCTCTTTGTTCTCCCAGAATCCAAGAGGAACTCAAAGTACCGCCTCGAATGGTGACCATACTAGTGGTGCTCGGGTGGAATCGAAGGAGTCCTTGACTCCAGTCTGTCTGAACCCAAAGCACTCGGGGGGGGGGGGAGGGTACATCCACTGCACCAAGAGGGACCTTGAATGTTCACGGGAACCACCCGAGAGAGCATGGACCTCCAGGATGGGCTGTATTTCTGCAGATGAGGCACCCACCATGGATAGGACTGTCACAGTTGCCAAGGAATCCGAAATCATCGGGTCCCTGGCAGCTTGCTGAGCCATGAATGCAATGAGGCTACGCTGGAGGGCCTGCATCCTCTCTGTGAGGATAGAGGTCTCTGCTGCTGCTGGAGTCGGTGCTGCAGCCTTCGTTGCTGATGCTGGCTCCCTCGGCGGGGACTCCTCAATAGTTGCAGCCTCAGGAATCCCAAGCTGGCCCTCTGGGGCCTCAGAAGGCAACTCCTCCTGCCAGGGCAACTTGGAGGGCCGTTTTCAGCTCTCGCCTTTGGAGGGCTTAGATGCTGATGCCCATGATCTTCGTCCTGGGCTCAGCATTGCCCTTTGACACCAATGAGGTCAAAGTCTGGTCCTTCTGAGGCGCTCCTTATCAAAGGAGAGCCGCCATTCCGGTGCCTCATGACCTCTCAGCTCCAAATGGGCCCAGCCTCCACGCAAAGCTGAAGCCTTAATGGAAGCCTTTACTGAGGTTGATGCCAAACAGTGATTCCTGCTGCCATTCCCAGTTCTTAAGCCCCTTGCGCATCATCTGCAAGCAGAGAGCGCAGTCCAAGGGCTCATGGTCAGGCCCGAGGCATTGAAGGCACCAGCTGTGGCAGTCCGTGATGGAGATGGTCTGGCCACACTGAATGCACTTCTTGAAGCCACTGGTTGGCTTTGACATGGTGGGGAATATGGCTTCCGCCGTCAAAGGACTCCAATGTCCTCACCGACCAGGGAGGTATGAGAGGAAAATCTCGTGCACTGAGAAGAAAGGAAAAAATCCTGAGAAAAACATGGTGCCAAGGCACTGATGTTCCCAGAGATGGCAAGAAGACGCTGTACCAAAAACACACAACAAAAACCCCAAACAAGGCAGACAAAAAACACAAAAAACAAAAGCGTGAAACAGAACAACCAGGTGGAATAAGTATAGTAGAGGAAAAAAGACCTCAGTAACCCTCCGGGTAAATAATGGAGGAAACGAGTCTAACATAAGGGAGCAAGTCCCATGAATTATGAAAAGACTCTCTTTACATCAAAGGTCAATAAAAAAACCTCTAACATACCACCAACTGGTATAGCTTAAGCAGAGAAAAGAAAGCATTTCAGCGTTGTAAATAACAGCCAAAAACCAGCCCAAAAGAACTCAAAAAAAGTCCAAACTTATCTGAAGACCAGATGTGAAGAAAAAGTATCAGACAAGCCCCTGAGGTCTTTTTTCCTCTACTATACTTATTCCACCTGGTTGTTCTGTCTCACGTTTTTGTTTTTTGTGTTTTTTGTCTGCCTTGTTTGGGGTTTTTATTGTGTGTTTTTGATACATTGGCTCCTTGAGGATTTTTGGATATAGGAAGACGCTGTACAGCACATGATACCGAAAAATGAAAAGAATCTAAATTCCAGGACACAGACTACATCTGGAAGGCTCTGCGGAAAGAAAGACCAAGGGAAGATGCCTCCTCCGGGTGGGAAGACCAGCACTCATGCATGGAGCACCTTCCAAAAGCTTCCTTTGGAAGCTGGGAAGCATTGCTGTGTGGGCTCCATCGGTGACGTTACCCATATATGAGGATTGACTTTCTGCTTGGTCCTGAAGAAAGCGTAATTACTCACCTATTACAGGTGTTCTCAGGGACAGCAGGAATCAGTCCTCACATATGGGTGACGTTGGCACCAACGAAGCCCATACAGTGAACACTCCCCCGCTTTCATAGAAAGCCTTTGGGAATTAGATCACGCATGTCCAAGCCTTTGGGAATTAGACCACCTTCCTGCCCAAGGGTGCCATCTTACCTCGGTATGATGACATAACTTAATCAAGCCAAAAAAGAAAACAACTCCACGGGGAGGAGGCAGGATTATGAGGACAGATTCTTGCTGTCCCTGGAGAATACCTCTTACAGGAGAAGAACTACGCTTTCTCCAGGAACAAGCAGGAAAGTCAGTCCTCACATATTGGACTCCCAAGCCACAGGCTACTGAAAAAAACCTGTAAAAAACCACAGACGATTGAAAAATTGAACCGTGAATGGTAGCAGAGAGTGCTGAGTGGTCGCAAGACCTCAGAAACGACCACAGCTCCATCCAGGGAATCAATTCTCTGGTAACCTGGACACACAGAAGGGCTGGAGGGTAGGAGTGGCATTATTCCCCAAACAGATGACGGAGTACCGCCTGCCTGAAGGTGCTGTCATGCCAGGAATCCTCCTCCAGGCAGTAATGAGCTGAACCAAGGACCAGGTAGTGGCCTGGCAGATCTCTAGCAGGGAGACGGAGCACAGGTTTGCCACAAAGACTGCCATAGCCCACACAGCATGGGCCATAACAGGGTGCTTGAGAGAGAGACCAGCCTGCTCATAGGCAAGGGAGATGCAGTCCGCCACCCAGATAAACAGGGTGCGCTTAGAGACCACAATATCAAGCCAGTTTGGTTCGTAGAAGATGAAGAGCTGTGAGGAGCGGTGATGGGCCTTAGTCTACTCCAAGTAGAATGCCAGCATCCTCTTACAATTCAAGGTGTGGAGAGCGGCCTCTGACCTGCTCGCTTGAGGCAGAGGAACGAAGGTGGGGAGAACCACCTCCTGGTTGAGATGAAAGGAGGTAACCACTTTCGGGAGAAACTTAGGGTGAGTGCGAAGGACCACTCTGTTCCTATGAAACTGAGTATAGGGGGCATGAGCCACCAACACCTGCAGCTCACTGACTCGGTACACAGAGGTGAGTGCCACAAGGAAAATCACTTTCCAGGAAAGGTACTTGAGGTGACAAGAAGCAAGCGGTTTGAAGGGTGGAGCCCTGAGCTTTCCAAGAACCATATTCAAATTCCATGCCACCATGGGCAGGTGAATGGGAGGCAGAGTGAGCAAGAGACCCCTCATGAAGCAGTCTACGAGAGGATGGGTGGACAGGAGTTGCCTCTCATTCAGATGATGGTGTGCTGCCAGCACACTGAGGTGTACCCTGAGTGAGTTAGACTTCAGGCCAGCATTGGAAAGGTGCAGCAAGTACTGCTGCACTGCCGGTATGAAGCAGGAGAAAGGGTTGAAGCCCCTCTCTACCACTCGGAAAACCACCTGTCCATCTGACCCTATTCCCTCCCACTAACTCTCTGAGTCTTCATTGGTTCTGCTTCCTTTGGTTCTTTCTATCTTTAAACACTAGTTTGTCATCCGGCACCTTCCCCTCACATTGGAAACACGCCCTGATACGTCCTCTTTTGAAGAAACCCTCTATGGATCCTTTCGCACCATCTAACTGGCGCCCTATCTCTAATCTCCCCTTTCTCTCTAAGCTTCTCGAAAGGTCGGTTTTCTCTCAGCTGTCTTTGCACTTAGAGGATTCCTTGGTTCTTCACCCCCCGTCAATCTGGTTTCCGTCCTGGGCACAGTACTGAAGCTATCCTTATTTCTTTTCTTAATCAGTTGCATGTTGCCCACGATCACGGTTCTATCTCTGTAGCTGTCTCACTTGATCTTTCTGCCGCTTTCAATGTTGTTGCTCACCGCATTCTTCTTCTAAGGCTTCGTTCTATTGGTCTTTCTGGTCCGGTCCTTCACTGGTTTCACTTGTTTCTTTTCAACCGGTCTTTTTCAGTACTTTCTGGCTCTGACTCGTCTACTCCGACACCTCTTCCCTGTGGTGTCCCTCAAGGTTCTGTGTTGGCCCCCCTGCTGTTTAACATTTTTCTGGCCCCTCTTGCTTTACTCATTCAGCAGCATGGTATCTCTGCGTACTATTACGCAGATGATATCATTCTTCTTTTCCACACCTGTTCTCTCACGCCTGATATTGGTCCCCTCAATGTTTGTCTCTCTGCTGTCTCTTCCTGGTTTTCTGAGAACTTTCTACACGTTAACTTGTCCAAGACCTCGGCTATCTGGTTCACTGCTGGTGCTCCTATTCCTACTCTCGCCCCATCTCTTTCTGCCAGTCCTATCCCTCTTGTTACGTCCCTGCGCTATCTTGGTGTCACTCTGGATTTAGCTTTAACTTTCAAAGATCACGTTTCTTCTATTGTCCAATGTTCTTTCTGTACGTTGCGGCAACTTTGTGCAGTCCGGCCTTTTCTCTCCCCCTCTTCCATGACCACACTTCTTCTTTCCCTCGTTGTTTCTCGTTTAGACTACTGTAACGCCTCCTTGGCCGGTCTCCCACTCACACAGCTTCGCCGACTCCAATTAGTTCATCACACTGCTGCCCGTCTTCTGACCAATACATCCCGATCTGCACATGTCACCCCCCTTCTCATTCATTTACACTGGTTGCCTATCCCTTTTCGTATCCAATATAAGATTCTGACTTTTGTTCACAGGGCCTTGAACACTGGTGTCCCACTCTATCTCTCTGATCTGGTTCACTTCCATTGCCCCTCTAGAGCTCTTCGATCAATTCATGCTAATCGCCTTTTTCTTCCACCTCCTTCTAGGGCTCATCTCGAATCCACACGTTCCTCTGCTTTCTTTTTCCTTGGTCCTCGTCTCTGGAACTCATTGCCATTAGCCTTACGTCTGGAATCTTCCCTCTGCACCTTTAAAGCCTCTCTCAAGACCCACCTCTTTTGCACAGCTTTTGACATTCCTCCTCCTCCTCCTCCTGCTGGCAACTGATTGTTTCCCTTCCCTCTGTTCTGCGCTTATTGTTTCCCTCTGTTCTGCGCTTATTGTTTTCCTCTGTTTTTCGCTTATTGTTTCCCTTCCCTCTGTTTTTGCGCTTATTGCTGTACTGTTTCTTCTTTTATTGCTGTCTCTTTTGTAAACAAATGGCGTTCCTTTCTGTTTCCTTTCTTCAGTAGTCTCCTTTGTTTTTATTGTAAACCGCCGCATGCCTCTTGGTTTAGGCGGTATAATAAGTTTTAAATAAAAATAAAGATAAAGACCAGACTGAGAACATGTGCCACTTGAAGGTGTATGCCTGTCTAGTGGAATCCTTGCGGGACGCTAGCAAGACATCCTCCACATCCTTGGGCAAGTGGAAATGTGCCAGGGCTATCCTCTCAGTAGCCAAGCCATCAGGGTGAGGGCTTTGAGGTTGGGGTGCAGGAGAACACTGTCCTCCTACGAGATCAAGTCTGGAGCACATCCCAAGGGAGCTGGGGGCACTTGGGAAAGACTGAGAAGCAGGGGGAACTATGGCTGCCGTGGCTATGAGGATTAAAGTGGCCCAGTCGAGCTGAACAGGGGGGTGGGAGGGTATGCATAGAGGAGATCCTCCATCCACTAGATGAGGAATGCATCGGCTTCCACTCAAGGGGGGGCCGGCATTCTGGAGCAGAAGAGCGGCAACTGAGTGCTGCTGGTACTGGCAAAGAAATCCATTCAAAGAGAGCCCCACTTCTGAAAGATGCAGCTGGCCACCCGAGGGTGCAGTCGCCATTCATGGGGCTGAAGGACCTTGCTGAGCCGGTCCACCAGTAGATTGTCCTGACCAGGGGGGTACACTGCTCGAAGGAGTATCGCACTCATGCTCACGAAGGTGCAGAGGCGAACTTCTTCCCAGGACAGAAAGTACGACCCAGTACCCCTCTGTTGACATAAAACATCGCCACTGGGTTGTCCATCTGGACCAGAACAATCTGGTTCTCCCAAGTGGTATCGGAACACTCGTATGGCGTTCGCAACCGCTCAGAGCTTGAGAAAGTTGATTTGATGGAGACTCTCCCCTATCAACCAGACTCCCTGGGCCTGAAGGCCATCACAGTTGTATCCCCAGCCCAGTTTGGAGGCATCCAGGGTGAAGATCTTCTGAGGCATTGAGGCCTGCCGCCACCAGATGAGGGATTCAGAGAGATGCGCGGTCATGTGTATCCTGTCCTCCGGGCTCCTGAGTCCATTGAGTGCAGAGAGTCCACTGGGCCTGACACATGCAGAGGTGAGCATCGGGCGTGATGTGCACTGTGGAGGCCCTGTGCCCCAGAAGGCGCAACATGAGATGGGCCAAGGTGTCAAGCGAACTTGCACCTCCGTGGTGAGAGCCTCTAGATTCCAAGCCCTGTTCAGAGGAAGGCCTTAGCCTAGATAATGTCCAGAAGAGCCCTATGATCTCCAGTCAGATGCAGATGAGACTTGGGGTAGTTGATGATGAAGCCCAAGTGCTAGAGAATGAGAATGGTGCAACATACCGCCTGATGGACTTCATCAGCAGAGCTGCCCTTGATGAGCCAGTCATCCAGATAGGGGAAGACAAACACCACCGCCAGGCATTTCGTGAACACTCTTGGGGCAGAAGTCAGTCTGAAGGGTAGGACTCTGTACTAGTAATGGTGGCCTCTGATGACAAAGCAGAAGTATTGTCAGTAGCAAGGATGTATCAGGATGTGAGTATACTCCACTCTGTTAGAGAGGGCATTGAGTCACACAGGATTAAAGTTTTACAAAGAACAAAATATACTGTAGAATCTTTATGGATCGAAATTCCATGTAAAAAAGGGGAAGGCGATGGCAGTGGGGGTGTACTACCAACTGCCTGGCCAGAATGAACAAATGGATGATGAAATGCTCAAAGAAATCGGGGAAGCTAACCAAAGTTACAACACAGTAATAATAATGGGTGGTTTCAATTACCCCATATTTACTGGGTCAGTGTCACAGCAGGACATGCTAGGGAGATAAAGTTTCTAGATGAAATAAATGACTGCTTCTTGGGGCAACTGGCTCATGAAACGGCATGAGGGAAAGCCATTTTGGACCTAGTTCTTACTATAATAAAAGATCTGGTGCAAGAGATAAGGGCGTTTGGGCCACTTGGAAATAGTGATCATAACATGATCACGTTTGATTTAATAAATGGAGGAAGGACAGCAAGGAGATCCACAGTATTACCTTTTAACTTTCAAAAGGGAGACTGTGATAAAATGAGGAAAATAATTAAGAAAAAACTAAAAGGAGCAGCTGCAAGGGTTAAAGATTTACATCAAGCATGGGTGTTGTTTAAAAATACTATCTTAGAGTATCTAGAGCCCCCAGCTTATCGGGCATGGTGAAATAGCCTATACAGATTAATGCAAATGGAGAACATCACGGCATAGGTTTCTCCGTCCAAACATACTAGGTTCATGGAGGTCTAGGAACCATATATTCAGTCACTTTCCCCAAGAGGACTTAGTATAGCTCTCAATTGTGTGTTCATATAGTGCACCCACTGTCTTGGGGTCTCTCATCTTCCTTTATATGTAAGGATTGCCATCATCAGGCCTGAAGCCTGACTCGTGGAACACCTGTTTGTACTTTTCTATTGTTTGTACTTTTCTATTGTGGACATTAACCTTAGTTTTGTGTGGGAATACCGGCCAAGACGTTGATCACAAATGTTAACTCCACTACGGGGAGGGGGGAGAGAGGGGGTAGGGATAGGAGGGGAAGGTAGGATGGGATTGCAAGGAGTAGATTTTCTGGAATTTGAAGACGGCTGTTTCTTATCGTCCCTCCAGTCTAGTCCCGGAAACTCTAGGGTTGTGCTCCTCTTCCAGCAGCTTGGAGACTGAGAAACATCATTCTTTGATAACACTGGTATAAGGACATAGGCACCGCCTCCTCACTCCAGTTATCTCAGTCTCCAAGCAGCTGGAGGATGTGAGCCTGGAGGTCCCGGCTCACTAGAGGAACAATTAAGGACATTTAGTTAGAGTGTAGCTTGATTTAATTTAATTGAATGTAGTTTACTTTAATTTCTACTAATTCTGGTAGGTTTTGATTTTTGAGCAGGCAGTTTTACTGTGCCTTTAAATTTTCTGGCTCACAGAGACCTCTCTCCCCTTTCCCATCCCGCTCCTCCTTGGCCTTGAGGGAAACGAGGGTAAAAAGGCTCCGATTACAGCCTGGTCTACTAAAAAGGCAGGCAGCCAGTAGTGCAGGCATCCCAAGCGCATCACAGAGGGCTTGCCTGTCAGTGCTCGGGTGCTGGGGCAGAGGGGAGTCGTGGCTGCAGCGCAGCTTGGCTATTCAGAGCCCTCAGGGTCGACCCGGGGTGGAGCAGGCCCGGGGAAAGCGGACAGAAATTTTTCTGCTCGTTCAACGGAGCGGCGCAGACAACGCTGCTCCGGTGGATAAGGTAAGGCGCCATGGCTTTATTGGAAAGGAATTGATGTTTGTACTGCCGGAATCGGCAGCAGGCCTGCGCCACGTGCGATTCACGTGAGAAAGTCAAGAGCTGATGTGGGGATACAAACGCTCGTCCTGGGGCAGCAGAGCTTCGTTTTAGTTTTATTTCTTCAGAATTTAGCTCCGGAGGATTCCTGCAATTATAGAGGATAGCTTAAAAAAAGCCTCTCAGGGTCCTCGGACCGGGTGCTTCGGGGAGGGGTTTTAAGGGGTGCTGGGGCCTTTTGTCATGGTCACCATGCCTGCTAAAACATTGTGTTTACTTTGTGGGGTGAAGAGGTCTACAGTCTCAGACACAAGGGTCTGTAAAAACTGTTGCCAAGCTTCTGCCACTGAACAGCGACACTTGGATACAGGAAAAGAGGATCATGAGGAGGGCTTGCAGGGGCCTCTGTCCTCCGTGATAGATCCTACAGAGCCCGTGCCGGGGCCTTCTACTGCTCCGGATGTACCACTTGCACAAGCACCCTTGTCGGGTAGTTTGTCTTCCATTTTTTCCCCGGACTTTGTGGCTCTGATTCAAAGGGCGTTCGGGGGCACTCAAGGAGAAGTTTCTCCTTCGGGCTCTGTCGGTGTGGTTCTAGGTCAGAAGCGACCAGGGACTCCTCTGTCGGTGGGTACTTCGGGGGTATTGCCGAAGAAATCGAGAATAGAGAAAGAGAAGCAGGAGCAGTCCATGATTTTGGAAGATCTACGCATGGTAGATGGGGAGCAAGATCTGGAGATGGACGAGGAGTTGGAAGAGGGAGAGATCACGGAGCAGGAGGATCAGGCCAGAGTAGTGTGTATTTTTCAGAGAGTTGCCCGCACTTATTTCTGAAACACTTAAAGCACTGAATATGCCGACGGCAGGGTCATCAGAGGAGGCTACGTTGGAAGATCCATTGTTACAGGCATTTCAGAAGACTCAGAGAGCTTTTCCCATGCACCGAGTGGTAAAAGAAATGATTCAAAGTGAGTGGGAAATGCCCAAGGCAACGCTCAAGGGGTCTAGAGTCATGTCTCGTCTTTATCCTCTGGTAGACCAAGATAAGGAACTCTTTAGGTCACCAAGAGTGGATGCAGCGGTATCGGCGGTGACCAAGAAGACAACCATTCTGGTGGAAGGGAGTGTGGCTCTCAAAGATACTCAGGACAGGAAGCTGGATGCTTTGTTAAAGCAGGTGTTTGAGGTGAATGCTCTTTCTATTCAAGCATCCATTTGTGGGTGTGGGTAGCAAGGGCCTGTCTGTGCTGGTCTCAGCGAGTCCAGAGAGAGCAGATCAAAGAGTCGATAGGTGACGCAGCTAGACTGGAGTTAGGAGCGGCATATCTCGCTGATATTCATTATGATCTTATTAGGGGGCTATCTAACAATATGGCTTTCAGTGTTGGCAGCGCAAAGGTACCTTTGGCTGTGCAATTAGGCAGCAGATGCGTCTTCTAAAGCCAGGTTGAGTAAGCTTCCCTTTAAAGGGAAGCTGCTTTTCAGCGAGGATTTGGACAAAATTGTTAAGGATCTAGGAGACTAAGGGCGGAAGGCTTCCGGAGGGGAAGCAGAAGCAGAGTAGGTTTCCGCCGATGGCTAGAATACCTCAAAGGATTTTCGTCATTTTCGTTCTTCAAGGTTCACTCAGAGTCAGAGGGGACGTTTTCCCTATAGAAACCAAAATTTTTGGGGGTTTCGAGGGGCGAGCAGAGGGTTTGCTGTCGCCTCTTCAGGCCTCAGAAAGCCGCAATGAAGTCAGGGAGACCAGGTGGAGCTACCGGTGGGAGGTCGTTTACAGGAGTTTTACGCTACCTGGGTCCAGATTACATCAGATCAGTGGGTGTTAGAGGTAATTCGAGAAAGATATGCTTTGGAATTTCAACGATCGGTGACCGACTCGTTCGTACAGTCCCCTTGCGCGGCGCATCGCAAGTGCAAGTCGGTCAAGCAGACCTTGGAAAGATTGCTAGCTCTCAAAGCAGTAGTGCCGGTTCCTCGACACCAGTGTGGTTTTGGTTGATACTCCATTTATTTCGTGGTTCCGAAAAAAGAAGGGACTTATCGGCCGATTCTGGATCTAAAGAGGGTGAACCAGTGTCTTCGAGTATCTCATTTTCATATGGAGAAGGTAAGGTCAGTCATCGTAGCAGTCAGAAAAGGGGAGTTTCTTACATCCCTCGATTTGTCAGAAGCGTACTTACACATTCCCATTCATCAGGAGCATCAAAGGTTTCTCAGGTTTGCGGTGCCAATGGGGTATTTTTCAGTTTCGAGCATTACCGTTTGGGCTGGCGACGGCCCCGCGGATGTTTACCAAGGTCATGGTAGTAGTAGCAGCGGCACTGAGGAAGGAAGGTATTCTAGTTCATCCATATTTGGACGACTGGTTAATTCGAGCAAAGTCGAGGACAGAAAGCGAGCAGGCTACGTCCAGGGTCGTCAACTGCCTGCAGAGTTTAGGTTGGGTGGTCAGTATGGCCAAGAGCAGTTTAGCGCCATCTCAGAATCTGGAGTACCTAGGGGCGCGGTTTGATATGGCGGTGGGCAAGATTTTTCTGCCTCCACATCGAGCTCTCGGGTTGAGAATGTTGTTCCGACGATTTCTCAGCAGGCTACGTCCAACGGCATGGCATTATCTACAGCTCCTTGGTACGATGGCGGCGACGCTCGAGTTGGTGCCTTGGGCAAGGGCCCATATGAGGCCGTTGCAGAGAGTATTACTCAGAAGGTGGTCTCACCAGAACGACCCATTGTCTCGGAGGTTACTCTGTCCAGAAGTAGCACGGAGAACGTTGCAGTGGTGATTGCTTCTGGAGTCTCTGGAAAACAGTATGCCCTTGGAAACGCCAGGCTGGCTACCGCTGACTACAGATGCTAGGCTGGGGGGCGCACTTTCAAGGAAGGTTCACGCAAGGACAGTGGACAGAAAACGTGGTCAATCAACAGGTTGGAACTGCGAGCAGTAGCACGGGCATTGCAGAAGTTTCAGCCGTACCTACAGGGAAGAGCGATCAGAGTGTTTTCCGACAACGCAACGGCGGTGGCCTATATCAACAGACAGGGGGGCACCAGCAGTGCGCCCTTGGAGGCCGAGGCCAAACAGCTGTTCGTATGGGGTCGAGCAAAACCTTCAGGCTCTGTCGACAGCACATGTGGCAGGAGTGGACAATGTGACGGCCGATTATTTGCGTTGAGTAAAAGTGGATCCAGGAGAGTGGACGCTTCATCCACAAGTTTACGAGATGGTGGTGAGGCGCTGGGGTGAGCCAATGATGGGTCTCATAGCGACGTTCAATTCAGCAAAGGTCGGTCGGTTCTTCAGCAGAAGGAAAGAGACTGTCAGAGGGTCTAGATGCTCTCATGCAAGACTAGCCAGTAGAGCAGCTGTTGTATGTGTTCCCTCCGTGGATGTGAATAGGCTGCGTAGTGCGATGAATAGAGCTTCACAGAGGATTAGTGATTCTGATCGCTCCGGATTGGCCAAGAAGGCCTTGGTATGCGGACCTCAGGAGACTGGTGGTGGGGAAGCCGTGGCGTCTACCAGTCAGGAAGGATCTGTTGTCGCAGGGTCCGCTGTTTATACCTCAGGTGGATCGATTTTCGCTTACGGCATGTCTCTTGAAAGGGCGAGGTTAAGAGCTAAACGGTACTCGGAGGCGGTGATTGCTACCTTGTTAGGAGCTCGTAGGAGATCTACTACGTTAGCATATGTTCGCGTGTGGTGCATCTTTTAGGCGTGGTGTGTGGACAGGAATTGTGAGGCCTTAACGTGCGTCAGTGCCGCAGGTCTTGGCGTTCTTGCAGGATGGTTTTCAGAAAGAGTTAGCAGCATCTTCCTTAAGAGTTCAGTTGGCAGCACTCTCCTGTTATAGGGGAAGGGGCAAGCGCCGGGCACTCTTCCAGATGTTAAGAGATTCTTAAGAGCAGTGGGGCTTTTGCGACCACCGTGCAGACAAGTAGTTCCTCTATGGGATCTGCAGTTGGTTTTGGGAGCATTAAGAAGTCGACCGTTTGAGCCTTTGGCTAAGTCGTCGTTGAAAGATCTTACTCTGAAAGTGGTTTTCCTAGTGGCTACTGCGTCGGCAAGGAAAATTTCGGAATTGCAGTCCTTATCGTGTAAGGAGCCGTTCCTAGCCTTTTATGATTCGAAAGTAGTATTGCGGCTGGTTCCGTCCTTTTTGCCGAAGGTACTATCTCCTTTCCATGTGAATCAGGTAGTATCGTTACCGGTGTTCCGTAGGGTGTCAGAGAGCTCTTGCACGGATCAGTTGCATTGGTTGGATGTTCGTAGGGCCTTGAAGTATATCCGACGACTGCAGAGTTCCGAAAATCGGATAGATTATTTGTTTTGTTTGGAGATCCTCGGAAGGGTGAAGCAGCGTCAAAGGCGACTATTGCCAGATGGATTAAGGGGGCGGTAGCGTCGGCGTACCTGTTAAAAGGTAAGCTGGTACCAGAAGGGTTGTGAGCGCATTATATGAGAGTGCAAGCGGCTTTTTGGGCTGAGTACAAATTTGTTCCTGCAGTGGAAATTTGTAAAGCAGCGACGTGGTCGTCTTTATATTTGTTTGTCAAGCATTACCGTCTGGATGTACAGGCGAGTAGGGATACCTGTTTTGGGACAGCTGTGCTTCAGGCTGGTCTAGCAGGTCCCGCCCATTGAATTCTTTCACTGCTCTGTTACATTCCTAGAGTTTCCGGGACTAGACTGGAGGGACGATAAGGAAGATTAAATTAGACTTACCTGCTAATTGTAGTTCCTGAAGGAACTCCAGTCTAGTCCCGGATCCCGTCCCGGTTGGTTGGTTACGATTGGAGCCTGAAGCAGTGAATCTCACAGGTAAGAGAAGAGTAAGTTGTGGGGCTTCAGGTCCAGACGGGGAGGTTTGAAAAAAGGGGATGATACAAAGGTCGGGGCTCTTCTGGGGGGGGGGGGGGAGGGAGCCAGGGCCTCTGCAGTTATTCGAAGACCTAAGAGGAAAGTTTTAAAGTTTATAGTTTATTCTATTTTACCGTTGGGGTAGTTTCTGTTTTACTACTTAATTGTTGCTCCAGTGAGTCTACTTTGTCAATAGGTTACTGGAGTGAGGAGGAGGTGCCAATGTCCTTATACCAGTGTCATCAAAGAATGATGTTTCTCAGTCTCCAAGCTGCTGGAAGAGGAGCACAACCCTAGAGTTTCTGGGACTAGACTGGAGTTCCTTCAGGAACTACAATTAGCAGGTAAGTCTAATTTAATCTTTTTGTATTGTTACAGTTGTTTCTCAGCCAACCTGCTTTCACATAAGAGCTTCTGCGAGCCAGAGGAGGCCAGTTTTTTGTATTTGGTAGTTAATAATAATAAAAATGATTTAAACATAAAAATACTATCCTGGAAGCCCAAATCCTTTTAAGAAAAGTGGAAGAAAGTCCAAAAAACTGCCAGCAAATGGTTTAAAGGTGAGGTCAGAGAGGTTGTTGTAGCCAAAAAAGCATCTTTCAGGAAATGGAAAAAGGAGCCAAATGACAAACTGAAAACAACATAAGCCCTGGCAAGTTAGATGCGAGGCGGGCAAAGAGAGAATTTGAAAAAAAAGTTGTCATGGAAGCAAAAATGCATAATAAAAATGTTTTCAAGTACATTCGTAGCAAAAATACCTGTGAGAGAGTCAGTTGGACCATTAGATGACAGAGGAGTAAAAGGGGCACTAAGAGGGGACAAGGCCATAGTGGAGAGACAGAATGAATTATTTGCTTTGATCTTTTATTGAGGAAGATGTAGAGAGGTTACCCGTGACTGAAATGGTATTAAAAGGTGATGCATCTGAAGAATTGAAAGAAATATTGATAAACTAGGAAGATGTATTACAACTGTTTGATAAATTAAAGAGTAGCAAATCACCTGGACCAGATGGTGTACATCTGAGGGTGTTGAAAGGTAAAAGATGAGTTGCAGACTTTCTATTAGTGATCTGTGAACTATCATTAAAATCATCTGTAATACCTGAAGTCTGGCGAATGGCCAATTTTTACAAAAGGTTCCGGGGTGATCCAGGAAACTACAGACCGATGAGCCTGACATCAATACTGGGCAAAATGGTAGAAACCATTATAAAGAACAAAATTACTGAACCTGTAGTTAGTCATGGTTTAATGGGAAAAATCCAACATGGCTTTAGTCAAGGAAGGTCTTGCCTTACTAATCTGTTAGATTTTTTTGAAGTTGTGAATAAACAGGTAGACAAAGGTGAGCTGGTTGGTATAGTGGATCTGGATTTTCAGAAAGTCTTTGACAAGGTCCCTCCTGGCAAAATTAAAAAGTCATGGGATAGGAGGCAGTGTACTATTGTGATCAGGAACTGGTTAAAAGATAGAAAGCAGAGGGTAGGGCTAAATGGCCAATTTTTCCAATGGAGAAAGGTGAATAGTGGAGTACCCCAGGGATCTGTGCTGGGTCCACTGCTTTTAACATATTCATAAATGACCTGGAACTGGGAATAACTAGTGAGGTAATCAAATTTGCAGATGACCCAAAATTATTCAAAATTGTTAAAACCCCAAAAGATTGTGGAAAACTGCAAGAGGATAAATTGGAAGACTGGACATCCAAATGGCAGATAAAATTTAATGTGAACAAGTGCACCTAGGAAAGAACAACCCAAACTATGTTAACATGATGCAAGGTTCCACATTAGGAACCATCACCCAGGAAAAGGATTTAAGCGTCATCGTCGATAACACGTTGAAACCCTCTGCCCAGTGTGCAGTAGCAGTCAAGAAGGCAAATAGAATGCTAGGAACCATAATGAAAGGAATGGAGAATAAAACAAACAATATTTTAATGCCGTTGTATCATTCCATTGTGTGGCCGTACCTTGAATATTGTGTGCAATTCTAGTTGTCGTGCCTTAAAAAGGATATAGCGGGATTAGAAACGGTACAGAGAAGAGCCACCAAAATGGTAAAGGGGGTGGAAGGATACCCCTATGAGGAAAGGCTTATAAGGTTAGGGATCTTCAACCTGTAAAATAGACGGCTGAGGGGAGATATGATAGAGCTCCATACATTAATGAATAGAATGGAACGGGTAAACATAGATAGGTTGTTTACAGCATCAAAAAGTAGAAAGGCTAGGGGACATGCAATGAAGCTACAGTGTAATCCGCTTAAGACAAGTAAGAGAAAATATTTTTTCATTCAATGCGTAATCAAACTCTGGAATTCATTACTGGAGGATGTAGTAAAAGCTGTTAATGTAGCTGGATTAAAACTTTTTTTTTGGACAAGTTCCTGGAGGAAAGGTCTATAAACCATTATTAAAGACAACCTGGGAAATGCACTGTTTGCCCCAGTACAAGCATTGTGGTACCTGTGGGTCTTTTTGGGAAATTGCTAGGTATTTGTGACCTGGATTGGTCACTGTTATAAACAGGATACTGGGCTTGATGGACCTTGGTCTGACCCAGTATGGCATATCTTATGTTCTTAAGCATCTTTGAGATCTAAGGAGCATAGCCAATCTCCCTGCTAGAGGTAGGGCAGCAACGTTCCAAGGGAGAGCATTTTGAACTTTTTCACCAAGAACCAATTGAGTTCCTGCAGATCCGGGATAGGCCAAAAGTAGCCTGTCTTTTTGGGAACCAGGAAGTAGCGGAAGTAGAATCCCTTGCCCCATAGAGGTGGCAGGACAGACTTGACTGTTTGGCTGCGAGGAGGCCCGTGAGCTCTTGCTTCAGAAGGTTTTGGTGAAGAGGAGCCATGGGAAGTTCTCTGGGGAAGAATAGAGGGAGCGTCTGCTCGAAGTGGAAGAGGTAACCTTCTCTCACCACCTGGAGGGCCCAGGTGTTGGTGGTTATAGCAGTCCACTGGTCGGCGAAGAATTTCAGATGCCCCCTTGTATGCTGTGGCCCTCAACCCTGCAGGGGAAGAGAGGCCATGCCCAAGGAATCAAAAGCCCCCCTTCCAGGTTGCAGCTCAAACTGGTTTTTTGGGGCTTTAGGCTTACAAGGACTATGCCCCTGCTGACCCTGTGGGTAAGCTTGTAGGTTGGATACCAGGGGTAAGTTCTGTAAGCCTTCCTCTTCTTCGGTAGAAGGACTTTTTCCCCAAAGCTTTCCATCGGGTGGAGTTGGCGATCTTCTGGAAGAGCCTAGTTCTAGTCCTATACTCTGACTCCTGCTCTGTGGCATTGTCCATCATGTGCTTGCCGAAGAGGTTTTCCACTCATCCTGGGACATTGACCATCGACCGCACTATCCAGTCAAATGCTCACTAATTAACGCCTGCTCGATATGTAACAAGATTCCCATCATAGCAGATTTCTTGTGCCTCAGCAACACTGATCTTATGTGCATCACTGAATCCTGGATTATGTCCACTGACAATATACTCCCCAACCAGTTGTTGCTCCCTCATTACAAGCTCTTCAACTGTCCCAAAGCAGACAGAAGAGGAGGTGTCCTAATCATGGAAAAAGAGCATCTAAACTTCACCTTGCTCAAATCTCACTCACTAGAAACGCTGGACTTCCTCACAATCTCCAACAAGGACCACATCATCAGTCTAACATACCGAACACCTTCCTCGAAGACAGAAGACCTATCAGACCTGCTTGAAGAAGCATGCATGCACATAGCATCCAACAAGCACTTCTTCCTCCTTGGGGATTTAAACTTTGCATCCACCTCCACTGAGCAAGCATGTACATTCACCAATGCCATGAAAGCACTTCAACTACACCAGATAATCAGAGAGCCTACTCATTCCAAAGGAGCAACAATTGACTTTGTTTTTGCACCTAGACATCTCCCTGCAACAAAATTCAACACCTAGATCGACCCAGTGCCATGGTCAGACCACACAATAATCTCCCTCATCCTCATAGCCAGATCTCAGATCCCACACTTTCCCCGGCAACAGCTCAGCATATGCCACTTCAAGGCATTCAACAAGCATTCCTTCCTAGATGACATCACCCCACATCTTGATTCTGACATACACGACTTGGGCAGCCTAATACACTCAAGGAACACAGTAATTGCCAATGCCACTATCTTTACATCACAATGCCCCACTGCCTCCCTTAGCTATGCACAACCACCCTTGTACTCTCACAAACTCAGAGGTATCAGATGATGACTCAGGCTCATCGAAAGAAGATGGAAAAGAACACAGGATAGTTCCATCAAGGAGCAATTCATCGTCAAACAAATCAAATATTGCAACCTCACCAACAGCTGTAGAAAAGAATATTACTCCAATATTATTCTAAAATCTCTTAACAGTCCCAGAGAACTCTTCTCCATTGTGTCCTCCCTCACCAAAGATCCAACATCAGCATTACCCCGCAAACACAAAATCACAACTTGACCCACAGACCATGGCAGACTACCTACACAGCAGACAATCCTCCTCAGCACTCCCAAAGCCCCACTACACACACTGGATAAGCTAACCCAAGTACATAACTGGGGCACCTTCAGATTGATATCATTGCAGGAGCTCTCAGACATTATTAGAGGCATCAATACTACTACCGCCCCATTAGAACCATGATGTAACCTATTCAATGTATATATAATTATGTATAATTATGTAGATAGTTATCCCCAGTTCACACCCAGTTTATCTTCCCTGTTATATGTAAACCTAGATCAGTCATGTATTGGCAGGTATATTGTTGTTCAATGTAAACCGCACTGATGATGAATAGTGCGGTATATAAAAAATGTTAAATAAATAAAATAAAATAAATTGCCAGTTTCCTAGATAAAATCATTTCGAACTGAATTCTCCTTATCAATACAAAAGATCTTCCACACCTCCCTCTCTCAAGGATACTTACCACCTGCCCTGAAAGAGGCTTCAATAAGACCCATCCTAAAGAAACTATCAATGGACCAGTCTGCCCCAAGTTTCATATTGCCCTATCACAACCATCCCCTTCCTAGCCAAGGTAATAGAAAAAGCGGTACAACATCAACTCCAAGATCATGTTGACACTCACACACCCCTGGACCCCCAGCAATATGGTTTCTGTCCTCAGCATGGTATAGATACTCTCTTCACCTCACTCTTCAACACCTTAATCAGGGGTCTTGATAAGTCACACCAAAGCTTTGCAATGATATTCTTGGACATCAGTGCCACCTTTGACTCCATCTCGCACCACACCCTCCTTATAAGACTCAACAACATAGGCCTCCACAATAACACGATAGACTGGTTTATCTCATACCTTTCTGAAAGACAGCTTCAAGTAAAAATAGGTCGCCTCAAATCCAACCATTTCAGCCTAAGGCAATGTATATCACAAGGATCATCCTTATCCTTTGCCATGTCCCTCAGGTACATGCTCATGTACAGCTGGTAAGCCTGGATACGGGCCACGAGCATTGAGCTCTGGAAACACGTTTTACCAAAGCATCCATGGTGCGAGCCTCCCTGCCAGGGGGCACCAAGGAGTGCATCTTCTGGTTCTTGATCCTGCGCATGGCCGACTCCACCACCATGGAATTGTCTGGCAGCTGTGTCTTTTTGAATCCAGGGCCCTTGCAGACTCGATACATGGAATCGAGCTGTTTGCTCAAAATGGGAACTGTAAGAAGTGACTCCCATATCCTGAACAATAAGTGTTCCAAAATGGGGGGGGAAGTAGGCACCATGAGCGCCGACTTGGGAAGGACCTCATACTGCAGGATCTCGAGGTCTTCCACCTGAGGCTTCTCCTCTGACTCCGTGGTGAAGGCT
The DNA here is from genome assembly GCA_033557465.1 of Ichthyophis bannanicus. Classification (NCBI taxonomy): domain Eukaryota; kingdom Metazoa; phylum Chordata; class Amphibia; order Gymnophiona; family Ichthyophiidae; genus Ichthyophis; species Ichthyophis bannanicus. The sequence continues at coordinate 918,406,072 of CM066035.1, read as the reverse complement.
GGGGCTTTCGCCATGTCCTGGATGAAGTAGAGGAAGGAGAGGTCCTCGGGTGTGAGGGCCAAGATGGTGAACTGGATCAGAAATTGGTTGACTGACAGACGACAGAAGGTGACGGTAAACGGAACTCACTCGGATGAAAGGAAGGTGATTAGCTTTGTGCCCCAGTGTTCTGTCTTGGGACCAATACTGTTCAATATATTCGTAAGTAAGATATTTTGCCAAGGGCTGAATGGAAAAGTCTGTCTTTTTGCAGATGACACCAAAGTTTGCAACAGAGTGGACTCCCCTGAGGGAGTGGGGAACATGAGGAAAGATCTACAAAAGCTGGAAGAATGGTCTAATGCTTGGCAGTTAAGATTTAATGTGAAGAAGTGCAGTGTCATGCATTTGGGAAGCAGAAATCCAAGGGAAATGTATGTGATAGGGGGCGAGAGACTGGTTTGCACGGACCAGGAGAAAGACCTCAGTGTGATTTCCTCCTGCAGAGGAGACGTGTCTAAGGGGATGTCCCGGTGTCGCCAGGTGTCCAGGGACCCATCGGTCTCCCACTCCGAGTTGGAATCAAAAGAGACTTCGAGAACCCGGTGGGGGTGTCGATGGGGTCCCAGGACACCGGCGCTCTGAACCGTAGGCACTTGTGGGAGATACTCGAGACTTTGAATGGGACTGGAAGCATTGCCAGAACATAACATAAGAACATAAGATATGCCATACTGGGTCAGACCATGGTCCATCAAGCCCAGTATCCTGTTTCCAACAGTGGCCAATCTAGGTCATACGTACCTAGCAGTTTCCCCAAAAGACACAGGTTCCACAATGCTTGCACTGGGTCAAACATTGATATCCTGGGTCCCTTCTTTATAATGGTTTATGGACCTTTCCTCAAGGAACTTGTCCAAACCTTTTTAAACCCAGCTACACTAACAGCCTTTACTATATCCTCCGGTAACAAATTCCAGAGTTTGATTAGACGTTGAGTGAATAAATAGTTTACCTTGTAGCTTCATTGCATGTCCCCTAGTCTTTCTATATTCTGATAACATAAACAATCGATCTACGTTTACCTGTTCCACTCTGTTCATTAATTTATAGACTTCTATCATATCTCCCCTCAGCCGTCTCTTTTCCAGGTTAAAGAGCCCTAACCTTTTTAGCCTTTCTTCATAGGAGTATCCTTCCATCCCCTTTACTATTTTGGTGGCTCTTCTCTGAACCTTTTCTAATATCGCTATATCCTTTTTAAGATACGGCCACCAGAATTGCACACAATATTCAAGGTGTGGTCTCACCATGGAACGATATAGAAGCATTATAATATCTTTTGTTTTATTTTCCATTCCTTTCCTTATGATACCTAGCATTCTATTTGCTCTCTTGGCCGCCGCTGCACATTGGGCAGATGGTTTTAACATGTTATCCACAATGACGCCTAAATCTTTTTCCTGGGTGGTGGTTCCTAATGTGAAACCTTGCATCGTGTAACCATAGTTTGGGTTGTTCTTCCCTAGGTGCATAACTTTGCACTTGTCCACATTAAATTTCAGCTGCCATTTTGATGCCCAGTTTTCCAATTTATCAAGATCCTCTTGCAATTTTCCACAATCCTCTTGGGTTTTAACAACTTTAAATAGAAACATAGAAACAATATGACAGAAAAAGACCACATGGCCTATCTAGTCTGTCCTTCCATATCAACAACTACAACAGTCCACTTTTTACCTTTAGAGATCCTCTGTGTTGGTCCCATGCTTTTTTGAATTCAGTTACTGTCCTCATCTCTACCACCTCCACTGGGAGACTATTCCATGGATCCACTACTCTTTCCGTAAAGAAATATTTCCGCATATCACTCCTGAATCTATCTCCCTTCACCCTCATCCCATGTCCCCTCGTAGCAGAACTTGCTTTCAATTGAAAAAGGCTCTCTCCCTGAACATTTATGCCACGGAGGTATTTAAACATCTCAATCATATCACCTCTATCCCGCCTTTCCTCTATGGTGTACATATTAAGATCCTTAAGTCTGTCCTCATATGCTTTATAATGAAGCCCACTAATCATTTTAGTAGCCACCCTCTGCACCGACTCCATCCTGTTCACATCCTTTTGAAGGTGCGGTCTCCAGAATTGCACACTATACTTCAAATGAGGTTGCACCAAAGACTTATACAGTAAGGTCATGCATTTGGGCTGCAGCAGTCCAAGGGAGCAATACAGTATAGGAGGTGAAGTACTTTTGTCCACTAAAGAAGAGCGGGACCTAGGCGTGGTTGTGTCTGATGATCTTAAAGTAGCTAAACAGGTAGAAAAGGCGACGGCAAAAGCTAGAAGGATGCTTGGGTGCATACGGAGAGGAATGGCTAGCAGAAAAAAGGAGGTGATAATGCCTACCTCCTTTTTTCTGCTAGCCATTCCTCTCCGTATGCACCCAAGCATCCTTCTAGCTTTTGCCGTCGCCTTTTCTACCTGTTTAGCTACTTTAAGATCATCAGACACAACCACGCCTAGGTCCCGCTCTTCTTTAGTGGACAAAAGTACTTCACCTCCTATACTGTATTGCTCCCTTGGACTGCTGCAGCCCAAATGCATGACCTTACATTTTTTAACATTAAATCCCAGCTGCCAAATTCTAGACCATTCTTCAGGCTTAGCTAGATCCCTCCTCATGTTATCTACACCTTCCTGGGTGTCTATTGCAGATTTTGGTATCATCTGCAAAGAGGCAAACCTTACCCGACAGCCCTTCCGCTATATCACTAACAAAGATGTTAAAAAGAATCGGACCAAGGACAGATCCCTGGGGCACACCACTGGTAACATCCATCTCCTCAGAGTGAGCTCCATTTACTTGTACTCTTTGTCGCCTCCCACCCAACCAATTTCTAACCCAAGCAGTAACTTTAGGGTCCATCCCTAGGGTGCTCAGTTTGTTTATAAGTCGCCTGTGAGGAACAGTGTCAAAGGCTTTATTGAAATCTAAATATACCACATCTAGAGCTCTCCCTCGGTCCAACTCCCTGGTCACCCAGTCAAAGAAATCAATCAGATTTGTCTGACAAGACCTGCCTCTGGTGAATCCATGCTGCCTCGGATCCTGTAATCCGCTGGACTCCAGAAACCTCACTATTTTCTCTTTCAGCAGCGTTTCCAATAATTTACTCACCACCGAAGTTAAACTAACCGGCCTGTAGTTTTCAACCACATCCTTACTTCCGCTTTTGTGTAAAGGCACCACATGAGCCTCTCTCCAGTCCTTTGGCACCACTCCCGACTCCAACGAGGCATTGAAAAGGTCAGTCAGTGGAGTTGCTAGAACGTCCCCAAGTTCCCTCAGTATTCTAGGGTGTATCCCATCCGGTCCCATCGCTTTGTCTACTTTAAGTTGAGCTAGTTTCTCACAAACACAGTCTTCTGAAAATTGTTCAAGATGTCCCTCGCTTCTGTTCCTATTTGTGGGTGTTTTCTGAGGTCCTGCTCCTGGTTCTTCATCTGTGAACACAGAACAAAAATATTTGTTAAGCAATTCCGCTTTATCCTTATCAGCTTTCTACATATTCCCCCCCTGCACCCTTGAGTCTGACAATACCACTTTTGCCCTTCCTCTTCTCACTAATATATCTGAAAAATGTCTTATCCCCCCTTTTATTGCATTGGCTATTTCCTTCTCCTTTTGAATCTTTGCCTTCTTGACTACTTTGCTAGCTTCTTTAAGTTTTTCCAAATACAGATGCCTGTCTTCCTCTCTCTGTGATCTCTTGTATTTCATGAAGGCCTCCCTCTTTTTCTTCACTTTTTCAGCTACTTGCTTCGAAAATCATAGCGGTCTCCTTTTCCTTTTGCCTTTATTTACCATTTTAACAAAAAGGCTGGTTGCCCTTAAAATACCCCCTTTCAGTTTTGCCCACTGTTTTTCTACATCCCCCAGCTGTTCCCATCCCACTAACGACTCCCTGAGGTATTGGCCCATCTTCGCAAAGTTAGTCTTCCTAAAGTCTAAGATCCTCACCTTGGAATGGATTCTAACAGCCCTAGTCCTAATACTGAACCACACCATCTGGTGATCACTGGATGCAAAATGATCTCCCACTACAACATCAGAAACACTTTCACCAATGGTAAGCACGAAGTCCAGTATGGCACCCTTCACGTGTGGGGTCTGTTACCAATTGCCTGAATAATTCTCCCTGTAGAGAATCCAGGATCTCTTTACTTCTAGATGATACTGCAGCAGGAATGTGCCAGTCAACATCTGGCATATTGAAATCTCCTATCAGTAGCACTTCCCCTTTCCTAGCAATGCTGCATATGTCTTCAATTAACTCTCTGTCCACCTCTTCCTCTTGAGAGGGAGGTCTGTATATCACACCAATGCAAATAGATTTCTCTTTCCCTCTTTCTAGTTTAACCCACAATGCCTCCTCTCTCCCTTTTAAGCTCTGTAATTCCAAAGCTTTAATAGTAGTTTTTACATATAGTGCCACTCCTCCTCCACTTCTTCCTACCCTGTCCTTTCTGAATAAAGTATAGCCAGGTATAGTTACATCCCAATCATGGTTTTCTGTGAACCATGTTTCTGTAACTGCCACTAAATCCAATTCAGCCACTCCCACCAAAGCTTCAACATCAGGGATCTTATTTCCCATGCTACTGGCATTTATACACACTGCTTTCCATATGCTACCCCTGTTACCCATTTCCATAAAGGTATTTAATGTATCACCTACCTGGGGGCTTTCACTTACATGGGGGCTTTCTTCACCCATCCGCAACAAATCTAGTTTAAAGCCCTCTTCAGTAGATTAACCAGTCTACTACCGAAGATGCGTTGACCTTTCTTGGACAGATGGATGCCATCTCTGCTCTGCAACCCTTGGAACAGCATCCCATGGTCTAGGAAACCAAAACGCTCTCGATGACACCATCCATGCAGCCATGCATTCATCTCCAGGATGCGAGGCTCTCTGCCTTGTCCTTTACCCTCAACAGGGAGGATTGAAGAGAACACCACCTGTGCACCTAACTGCTTCACCCTCTGTCCCAGAGCCATGAATTCACTTTTGATACTTTCCGAGGTATACCTGGCAGTATCATTTGTTCCAACATGGATTAGCAACATTGGGTAATAGTCAGTGGGCTTGATGAGTCTCGGCAAACTCTCCGTAACATCTTGGATTTTGGCACCAGGCAGACAGCATACCTCTCTGGACATCAAGTCTGGTCGGCAGATGGACGCCTCAGTACCCCTCAGAATAGAGTCTCCAACCACTACTATCCTTCATTTCCTTCTGGTTACCGATTCTGCAACTTTGGGGTACTTTAACTCTGGTTCTTCCCTTTCCAGGGATGCTTTCACCTCCTCCACTTCCAGGGCTGCATAATGGTTCTTCAATTCAAGGGCTGGAGAAATTGGATTGGTGATTTTGCAGCCCCTGGTGACTTGTGTCCAACCATCGACATTCTGTTGGCACCCATCTTCTCCTGTTTTGGAGAGCTTGGTTGCTGCAAGAAGCATCTCATCAATGTACTTCTCACTGTCTTGAATGCTCCTCAGCCTCGCCACCTCCTCTCTGAGTTCCTGTTCTGTGTCATCTGCAAATTTGATACCCTCACTCGTTATTCCACTTTCCAGGTCATTTATGAATATGTCAAAAAGCAGCGGACCCAGCACAGATCCCTGTTATACACCACTATTCACCTTTCTCCATTGGGAAAATTGGCCATTTAGCCCAACCCTCTGCTTTCTATCTTTTAACCAGTTCCTGATCCACAGAAGTACACTGCCTCCTATCCCATGACTCTTTAGTTTTGCCAAAAGTCTCTGATGAGGGATCTTGTCAAAGGCTTTCTGAAAGTCCAGGAATCAGCTCGAAGACAATGTCGCTGTAGCACCAGCTGGATCTCCTCAGGCGACGCCCTCATGGTGGAGGGATTGGTCACCAGGCCCGAGGATCCAGAGGAACCGGGCATCGGGTCCCACTGCTGGTCCAAGAAGGCTACATTCCAAGGCTGCCATCCTGACTTCAAGGCCAGAAGACTCTGCAGCCACTGGCACAGGCACTGAGGGTATCAGGCCCGATGCTGGCTCCATCAAAGGGGTTTCCTTGATGATAATGGCTTCATAGGACCGATACCAATCCCCTGATGCCACTGAAGTCTCCTGCTGCTGGGGCAGCTTCGAAGGCCGCTCCTGACCATTGCCCTCAGTATCGCATCAAGGACGCCAATGCCAGTTACCATGAGTCTTACCCCCGGTTCCAGCATTGTCCTTCGACACCGCCACAGGTGGGGTCTGGTCTTCTATTGATTGTCCTCTGCGGACGATCCCTGGTCCGATGCCCCTCGACCTTGGGGGTATGAGTAGGCATGGCAGCCAGGTGAGGCCAAAGCCTCCACAGCGGCTCCCTAGGGCAGTGTTTCCCAACCGGTGTGCCGCGGCACTAAGGGGTGCCGTGAGATCTTTTGAGGGTGCCGCCAAAATTTCGGGGAAAAAATTGCACTAACGTCATTCTCTCTTGGCGGGAGAGGGGGAGGGAGGGAGGGGACTACCGAGATAGCGGAGAGTCCTTGTCCCACCCCACCTCACCCCACCCGTTCCTCAGTGAGGGTTGTGGATTGACGCGTATAACACACGTACAGGACAGGGCGCACAGCGAGTCGCCAGTCGCCACTCGCCAGCATGCCTCAGTACTGATTGGTGACTCAAAGGAGGCAGAAGGTATTGTATTAAGCAGCACATGCACGAGTGCACGTAAATTTGTGATCAAGTGCAATTCTTGTGATAAGCTAAAACTGTGTTTGTCGCTCTCTACTTAACTATCAGAAACTAATTTAAGCCTCTGTGATGTTTTCCTTTTTTTCAGAATACATCTTATCTGACAGCGTCGAAAAAGAAGGATGGATAAGTTCGTAGTGAGGAAGCGAAAAGTACAGGCGGATGAATCTCCAGACCAAATGGTGGCTTCCAGTATTGGTACTGCTTCGAAGTCAAACACTGAAGGTGTTCCTGCTCCATCTGAATCAAATTGCGAAAAGGGGAAACACGCATCTCTCTCGAAGAAAAGGACATATATTGATGCCTATTTAGCATATGGTTTTACTTCAAACAATGATGAAGATAATCCGCGTCCTGTGTGTTTCGTTTGTGGAGCTACACTCAGCAATGAGGCCATGGTACCTAGTAAGCTCAAGCGGCACCTCAATAGCAAACACCCTTTTGTGTCACAGAAGGACATAGCATATTTTTCTCGTATGTTAGAAGGGCAAAGTAAGGCGGCTACTAAAATGGTCAAGAAGGTAACAGTAGCTGACACTGCTCTTGAAGCTTCCTTCAGAGTAGCAGAGCTGATAGCAAAGAAAATGAAGCCTCATACAACTGGTGAAGAAATCATTGGCCCTGCATGCAACATAATTGTAGAAACAATGCTTGGCAAAGAAGCTCAGGAACAGATTTCGAAAGTACCTCTTTCCAACAACACAATCAGCCGTAGGATATCTGAAATGTCAACAGATATTAATGAAGAAGTTGTGAAGCAGATAAAATTGAAAAGAAAATTCGCATTGCAGGTAGATGAGAGTACTGACATAGCTGGAAAATGCCAACTGCTTGGGTTTTGCAAAATTCATTGACAAGGATATTGTGGAACAGTTTATGTTTTGCAAAGAGTTACAGACTACAACTACTGGAGAGGATATCTTTGCATCTGTAAATTCGTACCTCACTGAACATGGTCTTTCATGGAATTACTGTTGTGGCATATGTACTGATGGTGCACCGTCGATGATAGGGAAGTACAAAGGCTTCATCACCAGGGCATTGAAAGAAAATCCATCTATAACTACAACTCACTGCTTCCTACACAGAGAGGCTTTAGTAGCCAAGACGTGTGGAGAAGAGTTAACTGAGGTTTTAAACCAGGCTGTCAAGATGGTTAATTTAATCAAATCCAGGCCACTGCAAAATAGAGTTTTTCAAAAGATGTGTCAAGAAATGGGTGCGAATCATATTTCACTGATTTTGCATACTGACATAAGGTGGTTATCAAGAGGTCGTGTACTGAACCGCGTTCTTGAACTCAAAGAAGAATTAAAAGCGTTTTTTCCGAGAGGAGAGACATGATATATTCATAAAGCTGCTTGAAAATCATACTTGGTGTTTGAAGCTGTCATATTTGGCAGACATTTTCATGAAGCTGAATGAACTAAATCTCTCAATGCAAGGAAGACTTGAGGGAATTGTAACATCAGTTAACAAGATGAAAGGTTTCCAGAGAAAGCTGAAATCATGGAAGTCGGCTGTTCAGAGAGACGATGTGTCAAACTTCCCTTCTCTTCAACAAGCAGGATATAACGGCTTTGGAACTGTAAAAAAATCTGATTGTTAATCACTTGGAACAGCTGAGAGAAGCAGTTGATAAGTATTTTCCATCGCTGTCTACAGAAAAAACTAGAATGGATTGTATCACCCTTCGAACTGGCTGACATGGCTGAAGAGCTGGACTTCACGGCAATAGAACGTGACGAATTTCTTGATATGTCTTCTGATTCAACACTGAAAGTCAAATTTGAGAAGAGTGACGTGACACTGGCAGCTTTTTGGCATGCAACATTGGGGGAATACCCTAATTTGGGTCAGAAAGCTATTTCTCTACTTTTGCCCTTCTCCACATCGTATCTGTGCGAGCAGGCATTTTCTGCCATGGCTACAATAAAATCGAAACAAAGAAATAGGCTTCTTTCACTTGAGGACGATATGCGGGTGGCATTGTCAACAATAAGACCTGATATCAAGAGTTTGTGTTCCAAGCATCAATCACAAGTTTCACACTGAGTATACATGCATGGTGCACTGTGGTCTATTGTGTGTTTGTCTTGTATCATAGTGTAACACTGTAACTACTTGAATACATTGTGCAACTACAGTAAAACTTGTCACAATTACATATTTGTATCGTAATACTATTTTTTTTATTAAGGCAGAATCAGTGTAAACAGTATTCTCATATCATCTAGGACTAGGTATAAGGTGTTGTTGCATGCAAACTCTCGAAATGAAACAAATAAATAAATAATAATAAAAAAGCTACGGAGATTTTAAATATCTATTTCCTTATAAGGGTGCCGGGAACTTTTGAAAGGCTTTCCAAGGGTGCCTCAAACAAGAAAAGGTTGGGAACCACTGCCCTAGGGTGTCGATGCCACGCTTGAAGCTGGGGCCGAAGAAAAGTTCTTGAGGCCAAACAACATCTCTCAATGCTTTTCACGATTTCTGCGATCCTTGCTCATTATCTGAAAACAGAGCGAACAGATAGAGGCATCGTGATCAACTCCGAGGCACCGCATGCAGCAGTCATGAGGATCTGTGCGGGACATTTTTTTTATTTATATTTATTTACAATTTCTTATATACCGCACTATTCGGTATCAGCGCGGTTTACAGGGAACAGAACAATCAGAACGTGTACATAGGTCTGAGTTTACAAATAACAGGATAGTAAATCTTGGATAACCAGGGGAAACTATTTACACACTAGAGTCATAGAATAAATGCACAAGAGAAACTGTGGTCAGTACCCTAGCTAAGGGTGTTCCCTGGCTGAATAGATGTGTTGGTGTAGCTACAAGTAATCAGAATATGTGATTCAGTGTTCTCTGGGAAGTATTTCAGGAAAAGGTAGTGTTTGAGGGCTTTTCTGAACTGTGTTAGGTTAGTGATCGCTCTGATGTTTGCAGGTAGCATGGGACCAACACAGAGGATCTCTAAAGGTAAAAAGTGGACTGTTGTAGTTGTTGTTATGGAAGGACAGACTAGATAGGCCATGTGGTCTTTTTCTGTCATCATGTTTCTATGTTTCTAGGTAGAGCATTCCAGAGTCTTGGGGCACAGAATCTGAAGGCCCTTTGCTGTTGTCGCTGTGCATCTTGTTAATTATCTCGGAATTATTAGTGTGTTTGTTGCTGTAAATCTTCTTGATCTATTAGGGGTTATGGTTTGGATGAGGTCGGTTAGTGAGGAGGAGGAGAGGTTATTGACCGCTTTGAATGTAAGTAGCACTGTCTTGAAGATGATGCTGGCCTGTATGGGAAGCCAGTGTAGCTGCTTCAAAAGGGGTGTGCCTGCAATGGTCACACTGCTTAAAATCACTAACCAAGGACATAGCAGGGAAAATAGTACCCGTGAGATCAAACTCCAAGGTCCTGGTTAGGGAGGGTGTGAGAAAAATCCTGTGCACCGAAGGACAGGAAAAAAGAAGAAAGTACCCCCAAAAAATGTGACACCAAGGCAGCAGTGGTTACGGGAACTGAGAAGGTGATGGTATGTGACCAGATGAAAGAATAAAGAAAAAAGAGAGACAAATGCCAACATTTTCCCGGGTGCAGACAAAACGTCCGATGGGTTCTGCAGAAAAAAAGACTAGCCCACTTGGGCGGGAAGGTGATCACGTATGCATGGTCTAACTCCCAAAGGCTTTTTGTGAAAGCTGGGGAGTGTTCACCGCGCGGGTCTGTCGGTGCCGACGTCGCCCATAGTGAGGACTGACTTCCTGCTTCTTCCCGGAGAAATACAGTAACATAGTATATGACGGCATATAAAGACCAGCATGGTTCATCTAGTCTGCCCCGTAAGGTGGCTAGAGTGGTTGTAACTGCTGCTCCATGCAGGTCACCCCCCCTCTATGCCTGTTTTTAGTGTTGTACCTGCCGCTCTATGCAAGTCAGCCCATCTCTATTTATTGAAGTATAAAAGATATTTAAGTTTGCTTTGATTTCATCCTTTTGCTATATAGGGATTCACTTTCTGTCCATGCCATTTTGAATTCTGGCACTGTGTTTGCCCCCACCATCTCCATCGGGAGGGCATTCCAAGCATCCACCACCCTTTCAGTGAAAAAGTATTTCCTGAAGTTGCTTTTAAGTTTACCGCCTTGCAGCTTCATCATATGCCCTCTAGTTTTTCAGCTTCCCTTTCTTTGAAAAAGGTTTGTTTGTTCATTAATACCTTTTAAGTATTTGACCGTCTGCATCATATCTCCCCTGTCCCTTCTCTCCTCCAGGGTATATATATTTGTCTTCAAGTCTAAATTCATATGTCTATTGGTACAGGCTCCAAATCATTTTGGTCGCTTTCTTCTGAAACGTTTCAAGTCTTTTTATATCCTTTGTGAGATATGGTCTCCAAAACTGAACACAAAAAGTGAGGCCTCACCAACGACTTGTACAGGGGCATCCTGCTGTCAGCCTGGGGGAGAGGTGGAATGCATGGGTTGATTTGGTCACCCCTCCAACTCTTAAGAAGGGATTACATGGTACTGGCCAACAATTCCATCCCTCTCCCTCTGGGTTGGCACTCTACAGGAGAGCACTGAGAAAAATGAGTCAGACTTGAGGGAGCAATAGAAGAGAATAAATGAAACTAGAGCAGTGTTTCCCAAACTGTGGGTTGCAAACCCAAATGGAGTCACAAAATCCTCCTTTAGGGTCGCAGTCACCTGTCGGGTTCCAGGCAGGGGTGAATTGGGTTTTCAGGCATGCCCCAGGAGACCACCTCGCATCAAATCCAACCCACCGGTAATAAAGGTGGTACAAGCGAGGGGCCTTCCTGATACAATGTGTGCGTGCTTCTAGGACCCTCCCGGCCCTCCCTGTCCCACTCTCTCTGACGCATACTTGTCGCATCAGAGATTGCAGGACAGGGTGGGTTGGCAGAGTCTTAGAGGTGTATGTGTGCCTATAAGACCCTGCCGCCCTCCTTGTCCCACTTTCTCTGACATGACAAATATGTGTCAGAGAGCGTGGGAGCCGGCAAGGTCTTAGAGATGTGTATGCTTGTATCAGAAAGGCCCTGTGCTTGTAGTACCTTTATTACCAGTAGGCTAGATTTGACGAGGTGATCTTCCGAGCTTGTTCCATCTGTGATTAAAGGCAGTGGGTGGCAGAGAGGAGGGCTTAGGTTGAGACATAAAGTTCTGTTACATGGGTTGAGAGATTGGAATATCAGCAAGAGGAAGGAAGAAAAACAGAAGATCCTTGACACGGAGGTGGAGGGAGACTGAGGAGATGCTGGACGTGGGGGGGGGGGGAGAGACATTGGGTGACAGAGGGGTGATGCTGGACATAGGAGGGGATCATAGGGAGACAGAGAGGTGATGCTAGATGTGGGGAGGAAGGGCCAAGGGAGATAGAGATAATGAGGCTAGGGAGAGAGATAAGGGAGATGCTAGACTTGGGGGTTAGAGAATATGGGGGAGATGCAAATGTGAAGGAGAGACAGAAGGGGAAGACGTTGGGTTGGAAGGTTTAGAGAGGAGACAGACACTGGGCTGGGAGGGGGAGAGAAAGGGGGAAACACTGGATGAGGGTGAGAGAGGGGGAAGACACTGGGCAGAGAGCATGTAGTGGAGGGAAGATGCTGGATTTGGGGGAGAGTTAGTAAAGATAGGAATAAGAGCTTGGGGGGAGAGAAGTGGCAGATAGACTTCAGTCTCGGAAAAAGAGAGTTAAGAAAAGATAGGACACATAATCCAGACACTGGGACCAAGACAATTAGAAAAATTAAAATAGCCAGAACACAAAGGTAAATAATTTATTTTCAGTTAATGACTGGAATATGACGCTTTATAGATTTTATATGTTCCATCTTTTTAATTTGCACAGAACAGGGGGAACTGTATCAGTTCATTTTTCTGTTCTTGCGCTGCATGCAGAGCCTGGCTTCTTCGGGTTTCAATTTAATTTTTGTCTACAAGATGGTGCAGGACTGGGGGAAGGTGCTAGACCAGTGATGAAGGTGAAGGAAGGTTGGATGGTGGGCCACCAGGGAAGGGGAAATATGGAGGACGCTAGACATGATGGGGAATGGAATAGGTTTTATGGCAGGGAGATTCTTGATTTAGGGGTGGTATAGGACAAGGAGGCAGAGGAGATGTTGGACATGGGGGAGGGGGAATGAGGTAGACAGAGGAGATTCTGGACAGGAAAGGGAGGAAGATAGTTAGGCTTGATATGGTGGGGGGGGGGGATACTGGGCAGGGAGACAGGAGATGCTAGATATGTGGGAAGATGACGTGAGACAGAGGAAATAATGACCTTTGTGGAGGAACTCGGGAAACAGATGAGATACTGGAGATGGGAGGGGAGGACTAGGGAAATACAGGAGATAACGATCATGGGGGGAAACTATGGAAACAGAAGATGATGGAATGGGAGGTGGGAGACAGACATGAGATGTCTAACATTGAGGGGGTTCCTGGGGTAGGCAAGAAAGAAGAAATGCTGGACATGGAGGGTGCAACAACTGGTGAGACTGTACAGTAAGGGTAAGTCTATGGAGACAGAAAAGAAGGGGGAGTGGGAACTAGGGAGACAGAAGTGATGCTGGACATGTCTGTAGGATAGCGCTATACAAATGATTAGTAGTAATAGAAGGGAACTAATGAACATGGAAGAGAGAGAGACTCTGGATGGGGAAGGTGAGAGAGGAAAGAGGGAAGTTGCTGGACACATGGGGAGAGTTAGTAAAAGACTGGGCAATAAGAGGCTTGGGAATAGGAGGGCTGGATGAGGGAAAGTGATGGAAAGCTGTGGATAAATGCAGTAAACAGCAGGAGAATGACAACTAAATGGTAAAAGAAGGAAGAAAACTGAAAAGAAAGATTAGTGTTACAGACTGATGTAGGTGATGATGGTGAAGACACGAGAGAGAAGAAATGGCAAGTAGACAGGTGACCCTAGAAAAAAGAGCTAAAAGAGGACAGAGAAGCAGAAACTAGAGCCAAATGACTAGAAAAATAAAATGGCCAGAAAACAAGGTAGAAAAAGGAATTTTATTTTCTATTTAGTGATTGGAGTAAATGAGTTTTTGGAATGTACATCTGCCAGGACTGTTGATAGATATGGCTGGAGACCAACTCAGGATAAAACTTCAGTAGGGGACCTCAAAGCCCACTAGCAAGCTGTGCTTTCTTCAGCTTCATACATACACATGTTGTCCCTGGTCACTTATCGATAACATCTTTACACACACAAACCCACACACTGCTCCCAGACACTCAGCCCCTGCACATAAAGACACACATACACACACTGCCTCCCAGGTGCTCAGCCTCCACACTCAGGACTGGCAAACAGAACAATTGTCCTGGGACCCCATGCCAAAGGGAGCCTTTGTCTGCCTTAGGCTGAAAGAGGCATAACCTGTAGGTGGACTTTGAGGCACCCTCATCAGTTTCTGCCTGGGTCCCCTTTATGTCTAATACCAGCCCTGCCCACATTACAAATATTCAAGAAGCTGTGTCATAACGTCTAAGCCCATATGTCTCGGGCATGTTGAGCATATTGAATAATTACTTTAAAAAGTATAGATTTGCATATTTATTTATTTATTTACAGTTTCTTTTATACCGCGCTATTCGTCATCAGCGCGGTTTACAATGAACATAAAAACTACACGTCTCAAATAATTGATCTGTGCTTACAATGAACAGGACAATAAACTTGGTATACATTAAACAGGTTTCATGAACAGTGAAACAGAGAACGTGATTTATATTTTTATATTTATGTTCTGTGAGTAATAGTCTTATTTGATTAGTATCTGGGGTCACATGAATTTTCCTCTGCTAAAATTCACACCAGAAAAAAGTTTGGGAAGCATTGGACTAGAGGAAAATCTGGGATATAAGATGAGATGCATTCTTGAAAAGACAAACTACCAAAAGGATATCTATATGTGTTTTATTGACTACAGCAAGGCCTTTGACTGTGTAAATCATGAGAAACATTAAGAAGCAGGGGTATACCAGGACACCTGATAGTTCTCATGCACAACCTTTCCATTGATCAAGAAGCAACAGCTCAAATGGGACAAGGAGAAGCAGAATGGTTTAAAATCAGCAAAGGTATACAAGGCTGCATACCTGTTTAGTTTATATGCAGAACAAATCATCAGAGAAGCAGGACTGTATGAAGACAACTGAGGTATGAAGATTGGAGGAGGACTCATCAACAATCTTCCCTATGCTGATGATACCACATTACTGGCCGAAAGTGAAGACAATCTAAAAGATTTGCTTCTCAAGATGAAGGAACATAGTCTTAAAATGGGCCTGCATCTTAACATGAAGAAGACAAATAAATGGAGAACTTACAAAATCAATAAGTTCATTGATGATGGAGAAGAAATGGAAATAGAGGAGGACTTTAACCTGCTTGGATCAATCAATAAAGAAATCTAATGGCACATTTCTCTTGGTAGAATGGCAATGAAGGATCTAGACAAAATTCTCAAGAGCAAAGATGTATCTCTCCATACAAAGATCAACTTGTCAAAGCCATGGTATTTTCAGTAACATCATATGGATCTGGAAGTTGGAGAGTGAAAAAGATAGACAAGAAGAAAATCGATGCCTTTCATTTATAATGTTGTTGAAGAATACTGTGTATTCTCTGGGAACAAGCAGGAAGTCAGTCCTCACATATGGGTGACGTCACCAATGGAGCCCTCGTGGAAGCATCCCCCCAGCTTTCAAAGAAAGCCTTTGGGAGATGCTACCACACACAAGACTGCTGCCTTCATAGTCTTGGGCTGGACTATGACTCCACGGCATGCATTCTCTGCAAAAACAAGGTCCTCAAGAGCCGCCAGCAGCAGCACAATAAGTTTTTCCCTGAGTCCCCAGTACCTCTGAAGGCCAGGGCCTTATCTGATGCCATGGCATCTCAGGGCAGCTCTATGAAGCCCAAGCAGTGCCGTGGTTCTTCAGAGAGGGGGGTCTTCCTTGAGGGAACCCAAGAAGAAGAAGAAGACCTCGAAGGTGGCGTCCCTGGATGGATCCGACCGACCGGGTGTGTCCTGAGCCAGGTCCTGCAGTCTGAGACGTTCATCAGAGGGATCGGAGAGGGAGCAGTCTGCAAAGGTCCCCCGAAAGGACTTGACTTCAGACCAGCCTCTGTCGCCACACACCATCCTCATCGAGGATTCCCCTTCGGGGAAATCGGCGTCTGGCCTGATTCCTTCAGTGCCCGTGCCTATGGCTGTGAAGTCTTCTGGCCTGGAGTCCAGAATGGTGGCCCTGGAGCGCAGTTTGTCTGCCTTCATGGACCAGCAGCAGGCACTGTTGTCCGGTATGACTGGTTCCTCTGCCCCGACCACCGGGCTCTCAACGTCAAAGATGTCTCCGGAGGCTGAGCCAATCCTTGAGACTCTTCGGCCTCGAGTCGATCCTCAGTCGAGGTCTTGATCCGGTTCCTGCTCGACAGGGCCGTGATTGTCCCCAGCCAGTGAGCTCAATGTCAGCCGTGGAGCCTCTGAGAGCCGCGGGCCGGGGTCAGCCCCGTGGCCCGCAGACCAGCCTTCCATCGAGTCCTCGACGGACTACTCCGAGTGGGAGACGGAGGACGAGGAATCGCCCGACACCCTTCGCCATCGCGATGTCCCCTCAGGCTCTCCCACTTCAGAGCCCCAGTGGCAGTCTACGCCAGAGGAAATGGCATTCATCACAAACATGTCTAAGGCCCTAGCGTTCCTGATGGAATCAGAGGAGGACCCTCGGGCGGGGGAGCTAGAAATCCTCCAGTACAAGGCTCCTCCGAGGGAATCACTTACAGTACTCATCCCTCCCATCCTGAATTGCTAATGCTCCATATGTGGGAGACACTGGCATCGGTGCTGGTGGTGAGCAAGCAGCTCAACTCGATGTATCGAGTCTGTCAGAGCTTGGGCTTCCAGAAATCACAGCTGCTGCATAACTTCATGGTGGTGGAGTCGGCCATGCGTCGACTGGAAAACGCAGTCCTCGGTGCCTCCGAGCAGGGAAGCAGACACCTTGGATGCCCTTGGCAGAAAGTGTTCCCAGGCATTGATGCTCATCGGCTGTATCCAGACCTACCAGCTGTACATGGGCATGTACCTGAGAGACCCGGCAAAGGAAATTACCGGGTTCTCGGCTGATCTGTCTGAGGAACCCCTGCAGTGGTTCAAGAACTTGGCCAAGGCCGTCCGTGACTGCTCCAAGTTTATGTCTTGGGCAGCCTATGACGGCTTTGAGTTGGCGGCTCAAATAGTGATGGCAGGCATCGACGTCCAATGCCAAGTTTAGCTACAGTCGTCCGATCTTGAGCAATGGGTTCAGGACAAATTAGTCGATGTCCCATGCCAAGGAGAGAACCTCGTTGGCAAACCCATTACTGACAAGGCTGTCAAGCTGGAGAATGAGTTCATGACAAGGACCAGGCTCTCTAAAAACACCACTGCCCTTCCCTGATGGAAGGGCTTGGGAAAGGGGCTGCTTACATAAATTACTACCTTTTCAGGCCTTCCTGGCTCCCCAGCAGGGTCAGCAGGCCAAGGGACATGGGCATGGCCATCATAAGCAGAAGACTCCCAAGCCCCAGGTGTCAGCCCTGGGCCAGCCAGGGGGGAGTTTTTGACACCTTGGGCATAGCCTCTCCACCCCAAGGAGGACAGCAGCCCACAGGGGGATGTCTGATCCACTATGCCCAAAGGTGGCTAACTATCACCACCGATTCCTGGGTGCGTCGGGTGGTCGGGGAGGGCTACCTCCTCCATCTGATTCAGACACCTCCCCCTTACTTTCTGAGAGAACCCCTCAGGTCTCCCCTTTACTGGGACCTTCTACTGAAGGAGCTCACAGGTCTTCTCGAGGACAAAGCAGTGGAACCAGTACCCCACTATCTCAAGGGCAAGGGGTTCTACTCCAGGTACTTCCTTGTGCCAAAAAGGACAGGAGGCCTAAGGCTCATTCTCGACCTGCACAACCTGAACAAGTTCCTGGTGAGGGAGAAGTTCAAGATGCTCTCCCTTGTAACATTGCTGCCTTATGCTCCTTGGATCTGAAGGATGCTTTTACCCACATCATCATTCACCCCAACCACAGGCAGTACCTGCGGTTCATGGTGGGGCGTGGCACTACCAATACAGGGTGCTGTCTTTCGTCATTGCCTCCACCCCAAGGGTCTTCACAAAATGCCTGATAGTCGTAGCTGCCTTCCTCCGCCTTCAGAGGGTCTTTGTCTTCCTCTTTCTGGATGACTGACTCATAAAAGGAGGCATGGCCTCATAGGTGCAGCAGGCAACTGCACCATCCAGATACTGCAACATTTGGGGTTTGTGATAAACTATTCCAAGTCACATATCCTCCCGACACAGTGTCTGGAGTTCATAGGGGCAAGACTGGACACCCTCCAGGCAAAAGCCTTCCTGCCCAGAGACCGAGCTGACCATCTCAGGGTCCTGACCCTGGACATACAGCACCACCCCTAGGTACCCGCTCGGCTCCTCCTGTGCCTACTTGGGCACATGGCCTCCATGGTCCACGTCACCACAGATACCCGCCTCCACATGAGGGCAGCATAGTGGTGCCTTCGGGACCAGTGTACACAGGCCATGGGATGCCTCCAGGACAAAGTCTCAGTGACCCGCCAATTGGCAGACTCTCCAATACCTTGAGGCGGGGATGCTCTTTTAAGCCCCAAGCCCCTTAAGGGTCCTCACCACGGATGCCTCTCTGCTCAGCTGGGGAACCCACTGTGAAGAATTCCGCACCCAGGGCAACTGGTCACAGGATGAGAGGAACCAGCAGATCAACCTCCTGGAGCTATGGGCGATATACTTAGCCTTCCGAGCCTTTTTGCCACTGGCTATGTCACCAGCCAGTGTTAGTCCAGACGGACAATCAGGTGGCAGTGTTCTTTGTGAACAAACAGGGGGGCACAGGGTCTCGTGCCCTCTACCGAGAGGCTGTTCCTATGCAGACTGGCAGGATATACTCCTGTGGGCAGTATACCTGCCAGACCAGAACAACTCACTGGCTGACAGATTGAGCAGGGTCCTCCAACCACACGAATGGTAGCTGGACCCCAGTGTGGACGACCGGCTCTTTCAGATCTGGGGGGAACCCGAGATAGACCTATTCACCAATCTGGACAACTATCAGTTGCCCTGCTTCTGCTCCCGGCAGGCCCATCCCTCCAGGGTGGCGGTGGACGCGTTCCTCGTCTTGTGGTCGGAAGACCTCATGTATGCCTTCCTACCCACACCACTAATTGCTAAGACATTGTTCAGGACCCTTCGCGACAAGGCCTCACTCATCCTGATAGCCCCTCGATGGCCCAGGCAACCATGGTTCCCGCTACTCCTTTGGCTATTGGTGGAGACTCCCATTCCATTGGGGAGCAATCCAGGGCTCCTGTTTGAGGAGGGGGGCTCTCTTCTGCACTCCAACTTGGGGTCCCTGTCGCTGAAAGCATGGCTGCTGAAAGGGTGACCCTAGCCCCTTTCAACCTCTCGGGTGAGGTAGAGGAGATCCTGCTGGCCTCTCGTAAGGCTTCCACTAGGAAAGCTTACGCTCTCAAATGGCGCAGGTTTTCAACTTGGTGTGCACAGCACGGGACCGACCTGTACTCCTTTCCGGTGGGATTGGTGCTTCAATACCTTCTCCACCTCTCGCAATCCGGGCTTAAATCAAACTCCATCAGGATGCACCTTAGTGCCCTGGTGGCACACCACCACTCATTGAATGGCAAACCCTCTCGGTCCAGCCACTGGTGATCTGCTTCCGAAGTGGTCTGCTCTTATCGAGCCCCAGGTTCGCCCTCTGGCGAACGAGTGGGACCTCAGTGTGGTATTGGGGCAGCTCACTCGCCTGCCTTTTGAGCCTCTGGCTACCTGCCACCCTCGATACCTCTCATGGTAAGTGGCGTTCCTGGTTGCGCTCACCTCTGCTCGCAGGGTTAGTGAGCTTCAGGCCTTAGTGGTGGAGGCACTGTATACCAGGTTCTACAAGAACAGGGTGGTGCTCCGCACACACCCTAAATTTCTTCTGAAGGTGGTATCGTCCTTCCACCTCAACTAGGAGGTGGTACTTCCCACCTTCTTCCCAAGACCTCACACCAGTAGGGCGGAGACGGTCCTTCACACCCTGGACTGTAAGAGGGCCTTGTCCTTCTACATCCAATGTATTCAGGTCACTGCAAAGCTGCTCATTTTTTCGTCTCATACGACCTCTGTAGACTGGGGAAGGCGGTGACCAAATGAACACTGTCTACCGGGGTAGCGGACTGTATTGCCCTTGCCTATGAGCAGGCGGGGCTGTCTCTGGAAGGCCAAGTAATGGCACACCGTATCAGGACCATGGCGGCCTCGGTGGGAAACCTGCGCTCTGTCTCGATGGTAGACATCTGCCGGGCCACCACCTGATCTTCAGTCCATACCTTCACAGCCCATTACTGGCTGGAAAAGGAGTCCCGATAGGACAGTGCCTTCAGCCGGGCTGTAATCTTTTTGGGGTTTAGGCAACTCCTACCCTCCGACTCTTCTGTGTTCAGACTACCAGAGTGCTGGTTTCCATCGGACACAGGGGTCCTATTGTAGTCTGTAGCTATGGACTTCATTGCTGCTGCTGACGGCTCCCCTTGAGGGCAACTGTGTTTTTCGCTATGGGCTTTCGGTAGCCTGTAGCTAGGGAGTCCCATATGTGAGGACTGACTTCCTGCTTGTTCCCGGAGAAAGCGTAGTTACTCACCTGTAACACGTATTCTCCGGGGACAGCAGGAATCAGTGCTCACAACTCTCCCTCCTCCCTGTGAAGTTGCTCCTTTACCATCTTTTATTTTATTATTGCCATCTTTTAGCTATGTCATCTGACTGAGCAAGATGGCACTCTTGAGCGGGAAGGGGACCACACATGCGTGATAGCATCTCCCAAAAGCTTTCTTGAAAAGCTGGGGGGATGCTTCCGTGAGAACTCTGTCGGTGCCAAACGTCACCCATATGTGAGGACTAATTCCTGCTGTCCCCGGAGAACACCTGTTACAGGTGAGTAACTACGCTTACCATGGACTGCCCGAAGAATAAACCAGTCGGTACAAGAGGAGATCAAATCTAAGCTTTTTTTTAGAAGCTCAGATGGCAAGACTTTGACATTCATATTTTGGACACATCATGCAAAGAGAGAGTTCATTAGAAAAAGATATCATGCTTGGCAAGGTTGAAGTTCAACGCAAAAGAGGAAGATCAGCAGTGAGATGGATCATAAGAACATAAGATATGCCATGCTGGGTCAGACCAAGGGTCCATATTAATCCCAGTATCCTGTTTCCAACATTTGCCAATCCAGGTCACAAGTACCTGTCAGGTTCCCAAAAGGTATACAGATTCCATGCTGTTTCTCCAATGGGTAAGCAGTGGATTTCCTCATAATAATAGTTTATGGACTTTTCCTCCATGAACTCATCCAAACCTCTTTTAAATCCATCTGCACTAATAGCGTTTACTACATCCTCTGGTAATGAATTTCAGAGTTTGATTATGCATTGAGTGAAAAAATATTTTCTCCAATTAGTCTTAAATGTGCTACATTATAGCTTCATTGCATTTCCCTTAGTCTTTCAACTTTTTGAAGGAGTAAACAACTGAATTACATTTACCTGTTCTACTCCAATCATTACTTTATAGACCTCTATCACATCTCTCCTCAGCAGTCTCTTTTCTAAGTTGAAGAGCCCTAACCTTTTAAGCCTTTCCTTAAAGGGATATCCTTCCATCCCTTATACCATTTTGTCACTCTTCTCTGTACCTTTTCTAATTCTGCTCTATCCTTTTTAAGATATGGTGACCAGAACTGCACACAATATTCAAGGTGTAGTCGCACCATGGAGCGATACGGAGGCTTTATAATATTCTTTGTTTTATTCCTTCCTTTCTTTGATTCCTAGCATTCTATTTGATTTCTTGGCTGTTGCTGCACACTGGGCAGAGGGTTTCAACATATTATCCATGATGATGCCTAAATCCTTTTCCTGGGTGGTGGTTCCTAATGTGGAACCTTGCATCATGTAACCATAGTTTGGATTGTTCTTCCCTAAGAGGATCATTGTGACCTGCAAATAGCGGGGTTGGACATCCAACCTGTGTACAGCTCCTGGACCTAATTATGTGCTCTTGGCTCCCCGCACATACAGAGCCCTTGTGCGGGGAGTGCTGGACGGGGGCAGGAGGAGGTGGCACAAGGGCAGAGCAGAGGTGCGGCCAGGCACAGGGATATACAGAGGACATTCAGGTCAGGCTTCTGTATGTCCCCCGGTGCTGAGATGGATGTCTCTGAAGATGGAATAAGTGCTGGGCGCTGCGCCGATAGCTAACTGCAGGCTCCCCCAACACCATCATGTGGCCACGGCACAGCACCAGCCACCAGATCTATGACCAGGGGGGCCCCGCCAAGGGTCAAATGGCGGGGTGATGAGACCGGTAAGCTATTTGGGTGCTCCGGCTGGACGTGCCAGTGCCATGGTGACGGGACACAACTGCACCAGCATACCAGCAGGGGAGTGCTGTGGCTGGTCAGACAGGCAGGTAGACATCCTCCACACCAGAATGAGCTGCCTGGCAGGACGTCCAAGTCCCCGATTCTGCCGTCGAGGGTACATCCAGGCCCCACAGCGGCAGAATCAGGTCCATTTCCCGCACGTCCATTTTTTCCATGACGCGATGCAACTGCACCAGCATACCAGCAGGAGCATGCTGTGGCTGGTCAGGAAGGCTGGTAGATATCCCCCACACCAGAATGGGTTGCCTGGCAGGACATCCAAGTCCCCGATTCTGCCGTTGCAGGTACATCAGGCCCTGCAATGCAGAATCAGGTCCATTTCCCGCACGTCCGTTTTTTGCACGGCCAATGCAGTCGGACGTGCAGGAAACAGAATTGACCTGCATGTGCATAACTTTGCACGTCCACATTAAATGTCGTCTGCCATTTGGGCGCCCAGTCTCCCAATTTAGCAATTTTTCACAATCCTCTTGTGTTTGAATAATTTTGTATCATCTGCAAATTTTATCATCTCACGCGTTATTCCCATTTCCAAGTAATTTATAAATATATTAAAAAGCAGAGGGGCCAGCACAGATCCCTTGGGAACTCTACTATTCACCTTCCTCCATTGAGAAAATTAGCCATTTAGCCCTACTCTGTTTCTATCTTTCAACCAGTTCCTAATCCACAATAGTACATTGCCTCCTATCCCATGGCTTTTTAATTTCCCCAAGAGTCTCTCATGAGTGATTTTGTCAAAGGCTTTTTGAAAATTGAGATACGCTATATAAACTGGCTACCTGTTTATTCACACCTTCAAAAAAATATAAGAGATTGGTGAGACAAGATTTTCCTTGGCTAAATCCATGTTGGCTTTCTGCCATTAAACTATAACTATTATCTATATATTCAGTAATTTTGTTTTTTAAAATGGTTTCTACTATTTTGCCTGGTACTGATGTCAGGCCCACTGGTCTGTTTCCTGGATGACCCCTGGAACCCTTTTTAAAAATTTGTGTTACACTGGCCACTCTCCATCTTTGGGTACTTCAGGTGATTTTAATGATAGATCACAGATTATTAATAGTAGTTCTAAAATCTCATATTTCAGTTCTTTCAGCACTCTGGGTGTATGCCATCCGGTCCAGGTAATTTGTTGCTCTTTAGTTTATCAATAAGCTGTATTACATCGTCCCAATTTATCGAGATTTGTTTCAATTCCTCTGATATATCACCTTTAAATATCATTTCTGGCATGGGTAAGTTTCCTACATCTTCAGTAAAGACTGAGGCAAAAAATTCATTCAGTTTCTCCTCTACTTATTTATTTATTTAGCTGTGCTTACAAACCGCTTTTGGCCGGGTCAAAGCGGTGTACATATAACAAGAGATTAGATTGGTTACAGGGAAACATTAACTTATATACATGTGAAACTGGGCTGCATACATTAGTTCTACAGACATTAACTTATATACATGCAAATTTAATATATATACAATTGGAGGGGGTGTTCATAGGTGGTCGCCTAAGAAGTCACCTTATTTGTCGTCAATAGTGTAGATGGGGGAAAGGAGGTGTGTTTGGGTGGAAGGGCTAGGCGGGTTATGTGGCAGGGCCAAAGTGTTCAATGAACAGATAGGTCTTCAGGTGTTTTTGGAAGGTGTGGTGTTCTGTGACATTTATGATTTTGTCAGAGAGTAAGTTCGAGATTGTTGGTGCGTAGAATTCAAAAGATCTTGCACATGCTTGCTGGTTGCTCTTTGTTTTTGTATGAGGGATGACTAGAGTGTTCTTGGTAGATTGCCTTCTGGCTCTGTTGGACTGAAATCTTTGGAGTAAGATTTGTAGGTGGGAGAAGGCATGGTGATGGATGCTCTTGTAGGTTAACATGAGGATCTTGTATTTGATCTAGCTGTTTTAATGGGAGCCAGTGTAGCTGTTTTAGAATTGGTGTGATGTGGTCATGTTTTGATGCTCCTTGCAAGATTCGTGCTGTCATATGAAGGGCTATGCGTAGAGGTAATAGGGTGGACTGTGGCAGGCCTTGGTAGATGGAGTTGCAGTAGTCAATGTGTGGGAATATTATTGCCTGAAGTACTGAACAGAATTCTGGGGTTCCAAGATTGGGCGCAGCCATTGTAGGGTTCGGATCTTATGGTAGATTGCTCTATTGGTGTTCTTCACTTGTGATTTTAAGGTAAGGTGTTGGTCCAGGGTAATTCCAAGGTATTTCACTTCTGAATGAACTTTCACTTGAGTGCCATTTAAGATTATGGAGATTGGGGGTGAGAATGTGTTGCTTTGATATTAAATAATGATTTGTCTTTTTGTAGTTGATGGATAGATGGTTCGCAGCAAGCCATTGTGAAACTTCGACGAAGCAGTGTAGATGTTTCGTGTACATAGGTTGTTTTGTGTTGAATGGTGCATATAGCATGATGTTTTCTGCATAGATGTGGTAGTGAATGTTGTGTGAATTGATGATTGTGCAAAGTGGTTGGAGGTAGATGTTGAAAAGGAATGAGGATAGAGTGGAGCCTTGTGGCACTCCTTGCATTTGGAGATAGGAATTGCCACATTCACTCCCTATTTTTACTTGTTATCTGTTGGTCAGGTAGGATTGGGACCATTTTAGTATGGTGTCTTGGATTCCAGTGGCTTGTAGTTGTTGGAGGAGTATGGTGTGGTTGACTGTGTCGAACACAGCTGAGATGTCAGGAAGATCAGGAGGTATCCTTGTTGTGTTTTTTGGGTTCCTTTAATGAGTGTGTTCATAAGTGAAACAAGCAGTGTTTCCACTCCGTGGTGGGGGGCCAGAATCTGTGTTGCTGGGTGTCTAGGGGAGCTTGTTTATCAATGTGATCTTGAAGCTGT
The DNA here is from genome assembly GCA_033557465.1 of Ichthyophis bannanicus. Taxonomy (NCBI): domain Eukaryota; kingdom Metazoa; phylum Chordata; class Amphibia; order Gymnophiona; family Ichthyophiidae; genus Ichthyophis; species Ichthyophis bannanicus. The sequence continues at coordinate 918,380,875 of CM066035.1, read as the reverse complement.
TGGTGGACGATTTTTTTCTATGATCTTTACTATGAAGGGAAAGCTGGCGATCGGTCTGTATGATGATCTGGATCCTTGGGGTTGAGGTTGGGCTTCTTTAGGGTGGGCCATATGAAGGAGATTTTGAGATTGTCGGGCATGTTTCCTTGGTGTAGTGATGTTTGGGTGATGTTTGTGAGGATGGGGCTAAGCTCTGACTTGGCTGTTTTGATCCAACTTATTGGGCATGGATCTAGGGGGGATATAGCTGTGTTGAAGATGTGATGATGGATTCTATATTGTCATTGCTAATGGAGTCGAAGGATGACCATGTAACAGTGGTGGGGGGCATGGAGTGGGGGGTAGGTGAGGGGTTGTGGAGATTGGAGGTGGAATTGTTTGTAGTGGTTAGCTAGTTGCTGAGGGCTGATGGTAGTGTCTGGAGTGGTGCTGGTAGGGGACTTCATGAGTTGTTTTATGAAGTTGAAGAGTTCTCGTGGGCTGTGTAGTGATCTATTGATTACGTTGGTATGGTATGTTCATTTGGCATTGTCAGTTGCATCACGGTATTCATCCAGTAGTTTCATGTAGTGATTGTGATCAGTGGTTAGGTTGAATTTATGCTATTTGTGTGCGAGTCTTCGCAGTTGAGTTTTGAGCTTTCCGAAATTGGGGGTGTACCAGGGAGTCCTGGGTTATTTGTTTGTAATGTGTGATGGAGTTGTTGTAGTTGCCACTTTTCTAGTGATGTGGTCCAGTTGGTTATGAGCATATCAAGGTTGTTGGAGTCCGTGTGTAGTGTGATAAGGAAGCTTATCATAGTTCAGGAGGGAGCTATAATAGAGGTGAATTGGCACCGAACAAGCAACCTGTCTTTGCTGGTAGAAATACTAAAACAGAATGTTTTCATAAAAGACTACCAGTCCCAGAATGCACCAGGTTTCAAACAGCCTCTAGAAGAGCTGAAGTGGGGAAACGTGTGTTCAATCAGGAGAGCTATGAGGTAATCCCCAATCACTCATCTCCAAGGGCAGGGCTTGATTCAGCACAGCTGAGCTGTGCTAGGGTGGAGTATCCCTCTAAGCAAGTTAAAAGTAAAACATATTCTACACAGAATCAGATCAGACAGATCAGGAAGCAACAGCAACGTGGAAGGGAGAAGAGAAAGACATCTTGGAGGCCTAAAGAAGGAGCCCACAGCAGTATGTGTGTTGGGAGTCATTCCAGAGGCAAGCATACTCCATTGGACTGGAGGAAGCCAGAGGAGTGGGGTTACAGAGCCAGGAATTCCCAGACGGCACCTTTGAGGGAGACGGCTGTATTTGGAAGGGGCCCTAAGACCAGTGCAAGAAGGTATGTGAAGAGAGACCCAGTGTCCAGGGATCTTGATTGGAAGGCTGGACATAAAAGCTGGACTACTTACTGGCCAGGATATCTGGAGAGGAAACCTAACAGCAAAGGAAGCTCAGGTATGAACTCTGATCTATGCCCTAGCTCTTCACTGGGAAGACAGCAGGGAAACAAATATTATCCTGAGAGTGATCCATTAAGGAATTCCTCTGAGCCAGACCATGATATTGATTCTATGATATTTGAAGAAGAAGGCGATATTTTAAATGATCAGAATGAATACATGGATTGCTCTCTGTCTAGGCTGCTGTGGTAAAATACTTTCTCAATAATACAAAAACCACCAAAAGGAACTATAACTTGTTCTTTTATCTACCCAGAAAAGTCTACAAGAAAGCTTTAGGGTAGGATTTGAGCCACGTAGAGAAAGTGAACCAGCAAAGGGGTTTGCAGCTGGCTAATTATTGGTAATTGAGCCATTCACAATTGCATGTGAGCTCTGAAAGGAAACTTCTGTTTGTGTGTGAAAATAGAAGAAAGTTATCCTTGAAAAAGAACAGTTTTTTTTGTTACTTTTGGGTTTTGTTTTTGCTTTTGGAGCACTGCTAAAAGTTATTAGCAGGAGCCCTCAAAAAGACCTCTTCTGTTTCCCATCAAGGTCTTTATTGTTTGATTGCTTAAGAAGTTCAGTTGCTTATATCATGATTTGTTTTTCCTAAGTACAATACTGAAAGCAAGTGTCCTTTTGTGTTACCAAGTAAATCTGTGTGGGAGAATTAACCCCATGAATAAAATATATTTTTCTTTGCTTACACTCGAGCAACACAACTCATTATTTTGTGAACGGCTGATTCTGGAATGAATGGACTACATCCCCCACAATCCTTTGCAAGTCATAATGGTATTTTGCCTTTGCCAAGACTGTGGACATTCACGCCCAGCGCCCCCATTTACAGTAGTTATAGGAGAGCGGTGCCGAGGAAGACTTCTTTGTTGAATTGCTTGAATCACTTCTTGGTTTGTTAGTGTGTTGTGGGGTTGACTGAGTGGAAGAGTGAAGCTTATTAGACTATGGTCTGACCATGGTACTGGACGGGTTTGGACTGAGTGTGGGTGTTTTGTGTAGATAGGTTGAGTGTGTTGCCCTTGTCATGTGTGAGCATTTGGATAATTTGTAAGAAATCCATGGATACCATGGCTTCAAGGACAGAGGTGATGTGTTTGGGTTGGACGGAAGATAGGTTGAAGTCGCCTAGTAGAAGTAGGTCCTTATTTGATTTGGTGTTCTCGAGCACATTTTTCAGAAGGTTTGAGAGGTCTGTGACTGAGATGGATGGAGATCCATAGGTCAGACATATTGTAAGTTGCTTGTTTGTTATGGTGAGAGTGTCTGTTTCATCCGTGCTCTCTCAGTGCACCTTTTATCCCTCCATCATCCAGTGGCCCAACTGACTCTATCACAGGTGTCATGCTACAAATATACTTGAAAAGGTTTTTATGATGCGCTTTTGCTTCCATGACAAGCTTCTTGTTAAATTTTCTCTTTGCCTGCCTTCTTGATGCCTTGCATTTAACTTGCCAGAATTTATATTGTTTCCTATTTTCATTTGCCTCTTTTTTCCATTTTCTGAAAGATTCTCTCTTAGGTATAACTGCCTCTCTGACCTCATCTTTAAGCCATGGTGGAGTTCCATTCATTTATTAGAGTTTCAAGGTCCGACAGGATTGATATACTTTCTAGTGGTGGTAAGGTTTTTCGAAGAAAGCTTTCTTCATCAAAAGCATGGAATTTCTGTTCTGAGGGGGTGGAGTTCTGTGTTGGGAGGTTGGGCATAGATAGGGGTAAGTTGAAAGAAATGAGCTTGTGGTCGGACCATGGGACTGGCGTTATTATAGGTGGGGTGTATTGAGGTTGCTAGGAAGAAAGATAAGGTCAAGGATAATCATTTTGAGTGGGTTGGGGCAGTTATAGTTTGAGAAAATTGTAGGTCATTCATTGCATTCAGAAATGCGGAGATTTAGTTGGTGGAAGTAGAGGGGAAGTTCATGTCCCCAAGGAAAATGAAGTTCTTTTTTAAGGAGGAATGTGAGCATGTTGTTTCAAGGAGTGTGGCTAGCTCTTCAGCTTGGCTATTAGGGGCTCTGTAGGTCAGACAGATAGTGAGGTGGTTGTTTGTAATTGTGAGAATGTCCATGCTGCTTGTTGAAGCTTGTGATAAGGAAGCTTGTAGTGAGCCTATGGAAATAGGAGAAACTAATGATTTTGCTTTTAAGAAAAGTGACATCCCTGCAGTGCACAGGTTTCAGCTTTTGCCTAAAGAAAGCAAGCAGAGAGAAACTGAACCTAGGCTGCCACACCCAAGCTCTGCTGATGTAGTTGCAGACTTGAAGGATAATTGCAAGCACCTGTCCAGAGAGGGAGAGACACTGCCCGGGAAGCAGGGATATAAACCTTGGCTAGAGAACCTGGGAGGAGAGAGCCTGGGGGAGAGAGCCTGGAGGAAGAGAGCCTGGAGAGGGAGAGCACGGAAAGAGAGAGACCGGAAGGAGAGAGCCTGAGGAGAAGAGAGCCTGGGAGGAGAGAGCCTGGAGGGAGAGAGCCCGGAAGAGGAGAGCCCGGAGAGGGAGAACACGGGAGGAGAGAGCAGAGAAGGCTTCAAACCCCAGTTCCTGATCAGAAGGTTCAGATAGTTCAGAGGTGGGAGCCCAGGACTCAGCACAGGAGTCAAAGGAACCAAGCCTGGAACAGGGAGCCGTGGCAGAGCTCCAGGAAGGAACTCAGGGAAGTGAACCAGGGACTGTTTCCCAGAAACTGGAGGGAGACTGGTGAACACAGCCAGGGAGAAGTGTCCACAGCTTCAGGTACAATTTATCCGTACCAGGTGGAGCTGTGCTCAAGAGAGACACAGGGATCCTCAGAGAGAATGCACCCCGAGACATATTTTAAAAGCTCAGAGCAGGGCACTGCATTACCGGAGCCAGAGGAAATGCAGGTTGAGCCTATTGAGCAGGATTTATTGCCTCCAGAAGTACTCATGGACTGTACTCTATGTCAAGCTGTTAGCATTGAGTCCCTTTGCTAGAGAATAGCTGAAAAGATAAAGTCTCCTGAAAAGAACAGTATTGAAACCTAGCCTGAACTGAAGGTAGGAACTTGCTCTTTTAATGGGAAGATACCTGTTGCATGTACTTTTGAATACTTAATGGAGACAAAGGTAAAAAGAAGATATTTTTACTTTGTTGAATGAAGAAGCTGTGTTTTCTTTATCCGTTATATTGATAAGCAGCTGCATATAATTAATGACTGTGAAGCTCATCCAGACTAAGTTGTAAATAACCTTGAGCGAATGAATGGAAAAGTATCCTGTTACAGTCTACATGGACTTTGTTTGCGTTTGGGGAATAAATTTTGTCATTTGCCTTTACTTTCGGTTTCATGACTACACTTCATCTTAGAAGGCCAAAACTACAACTCCCAGCAGGCATCACTGGGAAAAATAGTTTATTCAACCTTTATAAGAGAAGTTAATGGCAACCCTACCCCTCTAAGCCTGAGGCAGAGGGCTGGGGCGTGACAAGTGGCGTAGTTGTTTGGATCTCGCCTGTATCAGGATATACAACACTTCAGGATATACGCCCCAAAGGTTTTTCAACACCAAACTGCTGAGCTGTGCTGTGAGCTGCAGAGTGGAAAATCGCTGGCAGGGTCGGCCAGAACGACGGAGGTGGCCAGTGAGACACTCCCTTTTTAAGGCCAGAGTCAATGTCTAACCTCAGGTAAAGAGTATTTAGGCATGGGTCAAACCTGGATTCAAGTAAAGGGGTGGAAGATTCCAAGCATTCAGCTAAAGGGACTAGCAGAGTTTTGGTGGTACCGCACTTGGTGGGTTTTGTTTTTTTTCTCCTGCAGAAATTGCTGAGATGGATCCAAAGGACATACTGCAATGGATGGTGTCCCAATTCCAGAAACAGCGAGAAATGGCACACCAGGCACAAGAACAGGCAGCAGCCGCTTTGCAGGCACAACAGAAGCCGGTACTGGACTTGATGGAGGCGTTGCTCACTAACCAGAAAGCAACAGCTGGAGCATTGCCAACCCCATCGGGACTAGAAGGGACACCAAATACCTGTATGGTAGGGCCACAGACATGTGGGACATTTTCCTTCGGAAAACTTTCAGTAGAGGATGATATTGACGATTTCTTAGAATCCTTTGAGAGAATTGCTCATACTGTAGGTTGGCCAATGGAACAGTGGGCTGTACGGCTAGCCACATCTCTCACAGGAGAGGCATTAGCAGCCTACAGGGCCATGCCAGCGGCACTTCCTACAGATTATGGAGAGTTAAAGAGGGCTATCCGAGATCGTTTAGGTTTAACTCAGATGGTCTACCATCGCATGCTGAGAGCTACAAGGTTAAGAGCTGGCGAGACACCTAAGGCTTTGTGCCAAAGGGTCAGAGGCTTAGCTTTGAAATGGTTAGCTCCAGAAGGTAAAACCATGGATATGGTGATAGATACAATTGTGTTAGAGCAGTTTATGGCTGCGGTTCCTAAAGAAATCCAATCCTTTCCGATATTACAAAACTGTCAGACCACAGGAGAAGCAACCCTGCTGACTGAGCGATATTTAGAAGCAGAATTGGCTGGTCAACCAAAAGGGGGCGCTCTGAAAATAGCAGCAGAGGCTAGTTTTGAACAATCAGAAAGGAGACCAAGGAAAAATGTGGAATGTATGAAAACTTATCTGCCTACGCAGGAGGGCAAGTGGGCAAGAAAAAAATGTTTTCAATGTGGAAAGTTAGGTCACATACAAAAGGAATGTAAAGCACGTACAGCATTGATAGGTGCTAATGTAAAACAGCTAAGAGAGGGTTTCCTTTTGAATGTTGATATTCAGGGCATTGCTACTAACGCTCTACTCGACTCAGGTGCTGACCAGAGTATGATCTCACAGAGACTCTGGCGGGCAATAGAAGCCCAGAGTGATTCAGTCCCGAGCCGACCAGAGGGAAGGGTCCAGATCAGATGTATCCAAGGAGCAGCCTCCTTTTATCCCATGTACAAGGTGTTAATAAAGGGGTTAGGGATACAGAGGGAAGTCCTGGTAGCCGTAGTCCCGAGACTGCCCCATGACCTAGTGTGATAGGCGATGGCCTAGTATGCAGCTGAGGCCTGTCAGCTAGGCCTGAAGCCCTCTCCCCTACTTTAGAATAGTATTGCTGACTTTGGAATTTACAGAAATGCCTGTAGCTGTAAGCAAAAAAAAACGCTCTACTCTGCTTTTGATAAGAGAATAAAACTTTCCTACTGTTTACTGTTTTGATAAGCACAGATGTCTTTTCAGTGTTATGTTTCTCTACTAGATGTGCTGCGACCTTGCAAGTAGAATGAGAAAGCAGAAAACTGTTAGAATATTATGTCTAGTGCTTTGAGCCATGGCGAGAGAGAGGTGCACAGGGGGGGAACAAGGGGGTAAGCCCAGTCACAGATGGCTATTGGATGAAAGTAGCTGGGCCACAAAGACCAATGAGGAGTTTTGCCTGTATTAGATTGGGGAAGAAAAGTATATAAACTGTCATTTTTCTGAGCTCTGGGCTCAGCCATTTTGTATGTATCATTGTCTGAGTCTGTGCACATTAAACCGGCTTGAATTCTCGTCAATAGACTCCTGGTTTTATTGGTTGCGGACACTTCGCTATTACATATTCTTGGTGCATTGGCCAGGAATGGCGTAATACGCAAATGGTCCGCAAGTGATACTACCACGTATTACCGCCTCCAGGTTTGGTCCGGCTGGGACCGCAGCCGACCGACGTGGAGAGGATCCCAGGCGCCGACCGGTCCCTTGTATCGGAGGGTTCCGCCCTGCCTCGGCGGCCTGCTGGGTCCAGCTGGCCAACACCTCGAACCCAGGGGAGTCCAGGATTCAACCCAAGGTGGAACTGGTTGCGCAGCGCATTAGCTACCGGATCCGGTGAGTATTGATTTTTCTGGTTCTTAGTCAGTTAGCTTTGGAAAGTCTCGAGACTGATTTGGTACAGTAACAGGTAAAGGAAGTTTGATCAGCTTCCAGAGTGATCCTAGTACCCCTGCAGGTGTATGCGCGGGGCGAACCCATCAGCCCTTTTGGTTGGTAATTCTGGTTTAGTCAGTTAGCCCGGGAGTTTTGGAATTTGGGAAATGCTAGCATGTTTGGTTGTGTGAAGTGTGCTTGAGAGGTCTTGCAATACAGGCCAAGCGAGAGCGGTCTCCTAAGTAGCGCAGTTCCTGGCAGGCGACCTCGTCCAGGTCGCAAACAGGAGGAAGCGTTTGTTGTTTGTCCCCCTCATTGTTTTGTGGGCTACGCGGACCCCTCACCCGTAGCCATCCTACCTACCCTTTCTGTTTGCTGTCTTGTACATTATATGTTATAATGGGAGGGGCGGAGTCCGTACAAACTCCGCTGAACTGTATGATCACGAATTTTAAGAAAGATTTTAGTGGTGATTATGGGATAAAAATGACAGTGACCCGTTTAGAAATATTGTGTAGTAGGGTGTGGCCGGCGCTGGACGCCGGGTGGCCACCAGAAGGTACTTTTGATATCCAAACTGTGTCCCGTGTGCACAAGGTAGTGCGCAGCTATAGTCCCGAACAGTTTCCCTATATAGATTCCTGGTTAGGTATATGTGAGAAGCAGCCCTCCTGGCTGAAGAGTTGCAATGAGGGACAGAGAAAGATTATGTTAGCAACTACCACAAGTGTCCCTGCCAAGAAAGAGAAGCCCCCTATTTATGTAGCCCAAGAGTCTCTAGAGATCCCAAAGTATCCACCCGCCTTCCTGTATACTCCTGTCCCATCAGCTCCGCCAGTACTCCAACCCCAGAACTCGCCCACTATCTTCAGTGCAGCCGTCAGTCAAGATCTGTCAAGTTACTCTGTAACGCCGGGAAAAAGAATTCTACTCCAATACGTAGATGACTTGCTCATAGCCACCAACAACGAAACTGATTGTGTGCAAGCTACTAGTGATCTATTGCACCTTTTGAATGAAGCTGGATACAAGGTCTCAAGAGCCATGGCGCAGCTGTGTCAGACAGAAGTGAAATACTTAGGGTTCCACCTGTCCAAAGGAACCCGGAAATTAGGACTCGAGTGAAAGGAAGCCGTATGCCGCATCCCAACCCCCACAACCAGGAAGCAGGTGCGAGCTTTCTTGGGAGCGGCAGGCTATTGCCGAATATGGATACCAAATTTTGCGCTCATGGCAAAACCCTTGTACCAAGCAACCCAGGGAGTTGAACGAGCCCCCCTGGAATGGGGCCCAGAACAAGATAAAGCATTCAAATCATTGAAAACAGCATTGATGTCATCCCCAGCCTTGGGCCTACCGGATGTGCAGAAACCCTTCCGTCTATATGTACATGAGTCAAGCGGAAACGCATTGGGAGTCTTGACCCAGCCTCTTGGGTCCTGGCAGCGACCTGTGGCCTACCTGTCAAAACAATTGGATCCTGTTGCCAAAGGTTGGCCACCTTGCCTGAGAGCTGTAGCAGCCACAGCCCTCTTAGTGAGCGAAGCTAACAAGCTCACCTTAGGACAAAATCCTCGAGTCACTGTACCACACTCTGTTCTAACCCTAATGGAGCACAAAGGAAATCATTGGCTCACTAATGCTCGAATGTTGAAATATCAAAGTATGTTATGTGAGAATCCGCGATTGCAATTGAGTGTCAGCCAAACTCTGAACCCAGCTACCCTACTGCCAACCGGCCCAGGCCCTCCTGATCATGATTGCTTGGAAGTAATGGACACTGTATATTTGAGTCGCCCAGATTTAACTGATGTTCCCCTGAGCCATCCAGACAAAACCTTCTTCGTGGATGGGAGTAGCCTCATAATTGAAGGACAGTGATGTGCTGGTTATGCAGTGGTGACTCTGGATATGATAGTAGAATCGTCAGCCCTAGCCCCAGGAACCTCAGCACAGAAGGCCGAATTGATAGCTCTTACACGTGCACTCAGAATTGGAGCGGGAATTAGCCTGAATGTATACCACAATGGAGATGGACCATTACTGTCAAAAGGAGGGGGGGCAATTATCAGACACTGGATGGATAGTGTTGCCACTGCCTGAAGGGAGCTCCACCCCTGGTATGACCGTGATTCCTGAAGCACTAGGCCCTGCCTTTGTTCAAGCCTTTCATCAAGCCACACACTATGGAAAAACAAAGATGGCACATGCCCTAAAGCCATATTTTTATATCTCCTTGTTGGGTCCTTTGACCACCTCGGTAGCCCAACGATGTGTGACTTGTGCCAAGAACAATGCCCGACAAGGTCCTGTACCACCCCCAAGAGTTCAGTCAGTAGGAGTTACCCCCATGGGAAATATCCAAATAGACTTTGCAGAAATGCCACGAGCCAATGGATATCGTTACTTGCTAGTCCTAGTTTGTACCTTTTCTAGATGGGTGGAAGCTTTTCCTACCAGAACTGAGAAGGCCAGAGAAGTCACTAAGGCCTTGCTCCATGAGATCATTCCCCGATTTGGAATACCATTGACTATGGGGTCTGACAATGGGCCCTCTTTTATATCACAAGTAACTCAGCAACTAGCCCATGCCCTGCAGATACAATGGAAGTTACACACAGCCTATAGGCCCCAGAGTTCAGAGAAAGTAGAGAGAATGAATCGGACCCTGAAGTCTCAGATATCCACACTTTGTCAAGAAGCCCACTTGAAGTGGCCCCAAGCTCTCCCCATTGCCCTTCTCCGAATACGTTCAGCCCCATCACGCCATTAGGAGTATCCCCGTTTGAGATATTGTATGGGAGGCCCCCACCTATAATACAGGGGATAAGGGGAGATATGAATCAAATTGGATCAGAAATCACTAGGCAAGAATTGTTGGCTCTGAGTTCTGTTTTGCAGAGCCTTCATACCTGGGTGCAGAACCAGTTGCCTATCAATCTAACAGAGCCATTGCATCCTTTCAAGCCTGGAGCCTCGGTGTGGGTAAAGGAGTGGAAGAAGACACTGTTGGCGCCTCATTGGAAGGGACCATACATCGTTTTGCTATCCACCCCAACAGCAGTTAAAGTGGCCGAGATCGACTCCTGGATCCACCACAGTCGAGTGAAACCAGCCACAGTACCTGAGAGTCGTCCCTGGACTTCGATCGCTAAACCTGCAGCACCATTGCGACGCACGCTGCGAAGAAAAGATCCGTCATCGTAAAGACTTTGCCAGCCTGTTCCTGAAAGAGACATCCTTCAGTTTTGTATCACCCTGTCAATCCTTACCTATCTACCTCAATCAACCATCATCTACCTCAGTAATCATCAGAGACTAAAATCATGATGATTACCAATTGCTGCTATTTCCTTCTTGCGGTAGCCCTGGGACTCTTGAGAACCACTCTTGCCTTGCCCCCTTGTGCAGCCTGTATAACCACCACCCGAACTGGTATGCAAGTTACTCAGACTTTGCTTTATCACTCATACTATACTTGCACCGGTGTAGTCAGCCAGTGTATCTATAATGGTACAGAACTGAATGTCTGCACAAAGGGAAAGACTCGTACTTGCTTCAGACCTCGTCAGAATCCATCTTACTATGTCCTGGAACTGAGATGGAATGATGAAGATGGAGCCCTTATCAATGCTACAAGTCAACTCTCTGATCCGAATCAACCTGCTTACCTGTATTTTGATGCTTGTGACTTGATTAATAGAAATAATTACTACAGGTGTGGATCATGGGAGCAAACCTACTACTATGATGAGAAGTATATGTGTCCTGAAGGTGCGTACAACTGGGGAGTATGCACTGGGATACATTCCCCAACAACCTATAGCAGATCATCGGAAGCAGATTACTTCTGTCCGAAATGGGATTGTGTGTACTATGCTACCTGGTCTGGTAGCCCTACAGGACAGACTGGAGACAATCGCAAGGCGCTGCTGGAAAGATTACCTTTACTGAAACCTGAACAGTGCAAGAAAAGTGCCTGCAATCCTCTACGACTTCAAATCTTCGACCCTAACCAGTGGAAGCAAGGATTCCGATTCGGCCTGCGCATAGCAGGAGGTGGAACTGATCCTGGAACCATTATATTCATCCAGCTGAATGTAAAGACTCATGTTTCTTCACCATATCGCATACATCATACCTTCCATGAGGCCATGAAGGCAGAATTTGTAGTTCCCCATGCTTCACAGAATTTGTTCATCGAACTAGCTGGAGCTGTGGCATCCAGCCTCCATGTCTCGGACTGTCTCTTTTGTGGAGGAACTCAAATGGGAGACCAGTGGCCTTGGGAAGCACAAGAACTGAATTATTCCGTACCATATAACCAAACTGATGTGCATAACACTACCAATGAATGGGTCCTAGCCCACTCCATAGTGGGTAGACTGTGTTTTGTACGAGCAGGACCACAATTGACTGCATTGGTAGGACAATTGGTCTGTTTGAACCAGAAATATTACAATGCCACTACTGGAAAGACTTCTTGGTGGTCAGGTGCCAATACTCCAGAACCTTCTGATCATCTTTCCTTATTTGGCCAGGATATGGACAGATCTGGCTACACACAGCACTTGGCAAGCTCCACCTGGACTATATTGGATTTGTGGCACCCGAGCATATGCTAAACTCCCTGCCAAATGGGGAGGAGCGTGTGTTCTTGGAACAATACGGCCATCTTTCTTTCTTTTGCCCCTTTCCCACGGAGAACAATTGGGGTTCCCTGTATATAAAAGTCGACAGAAACGGGAAGCTCTGAGAATTGGCCAGTGGGACAAATGGGATGCAACCTCTGAAGAATGGCCACCAGAGAGAATTGTTTCTTACTATGGACCTGCTACCTGGGCGCAAGATGGTTCTTGGGGCTACCGCACCCCTATATATATGTTAGATCGTATTATACGTTTGCAAGCTGTTGTTGAGATTATAACCAATGAAACTAGTAGAGCACTAACCTTGTTAGCTAAACAAGCCACACAGATGCGTACAGCCATTTACCAGAACCGCTTAGCTTTAGATTATCTGCTTGCAGCTGAAGGAGGAGTTTGTGGCAAATTGAATTTAACTAACTGCTGCTTGCAAATAGATAATGAAGGACAGGTTGTAGAAGACATAGCCAATCACATGAGAAAGCAAACGTATGTTCCAGTCCAAACGTGGCATGGCTTGCAACTAGATGGCTGGTTTGGTTCTTGGTTTTCAAGCCTAGGCGGCCTGAAAACACTTGTTATACTTGTATTCCTGATTGTAACTGTTTGCATATGTATCCCATGTTTCCTTCCCTTATGCTTGCATATGCTGAACTCCATTATTGATAGTATTATTGACCGCAAGGCAGCTGCACATATATTAGCATCATGGGATTATTACCCTATACCACGGAGTGACCCCTCTACCATAGTCTAGAGTATTTTACATTTTACTATACATCTATGTGTGATTTGATTCGCACCCTTTTTCACTCGCGGGTGTGAATAATCAAAAGGAGGGAGTGTGATAGGCGATGGCCTAGTATGCAGCTGAGGCCTGTCAGCTAGGCCTGAAGCCCTCTCCCCTACTTTAGAATAGTATTGCTGACTTTGGAATTTACAGAAATGCCTGTAGCTGTAAGCAAAAAAACCCGCTCTACTCTGCTTTTGATAAGAGAATAAAACTTTCCTACTGTTTACTGTTTTGATAAGCACAGATGTCTTTTCAGTGTTATGTTTCTCTACTAGATGTGCTGCGACCTTGCAAGTAGAATGAGAAAGCAGAAAACTGTTAGAATATTATGTCTAGTGCTTTGAGCCATGGCGAGAGAGAGGTGCACAGGGGGGGAACAAGGGGGTAAGCCCAGTCACAGATGGCTATTGGATGAAAGTAGCTGGGCCACCAAGACCAATGAGGAGTTTTGTCTGTATTAGATTGGGGAAGAAAGGTATATAAACTGTCATTTTTTCTGAGCTCTGGGCTCAGCCATTTTGTATGTATCATTGTCTGAGTGTGCACATTAAACCGGCTTGAATTCTCATCAATAGACTCCTGGTTTTATTGGTTGCGGACACTTCGCTATTACACTAGTGTTGGGTAGGGATTGGCCCTAGTTTAAAAAAGGATTGGAAAAGGGCCTACATCAAAAAGTTGGACTGGTGTCTACACGGTCTCAGTCAGAGGCCCAAGACAAAAAGGATGAACACCCAGATGAATACCTAGATGAATTACCCTCACATGATGACCTAGTAGCTTCCCCTTCTGATAGGAGTAAGAAGGGAAAAGCTGAGAAGCGCCGTGAAAGACAGTGTAGGTCTCGAGGGAGAGCTGAGGTGGAAGCTGGACAAGGGTTACCTTGGGTCCCTGTGGAACTGGTTGAAAAGTTCCCGTCCTTTCCCAATGAGCAGCAAGTGGACCCCGCGCTTACACGGGCATTTGCATATGCCCAGGTTGAGAGGGATGCCCTCCCAAGATTCTTCTTGGATAAGGGAATACTATACAGGGAGAGTCTTGATCCCCAGGCAGGGACGGTCATGAAGCAGCTGGTGGTACCCGCTGTTTTTAAGACATTGGTCTTGAGGCTTGCCCATGACCACCCGGTAGGAGGTCACAAAGGGGTACAGGGGACTCTAGACCAGATCCTTGCCCACTTCTACTGGCCGGGCGTCTTCAAGGAAACCACCCAATTTTGTGAGTCATGCCCTTCTTGTCAACGGGTCACCATTGTCCGACCACCATGGGTGCCCATGATCCCGACGCCCATAATATCAGAGCCTATCCGAAGAATCGCAGTGGACATAGTGGGACCTCTGGTGAAGACACCCCGAGGCTTCCAGTATATTTACTTATAGTGGATCAAACCACCAGGTTCCAGTGGGCCATTCCCTTGCATAACATCTCTTCAAAAATGATAGCCTTAGAGGTAATAAAGCTATTTTGTGAGGTGGGTTTTCCCCGGGAGGTGCTGACAGACCGGGGTACCAATTTTATGTCAAAGTACTTGGCCCAGGTGTGGGACGCTTTCGGGGTACAGCACGTAAAAACAGCCACCTATCACCCCCAGTCTAATGGGCTAGTAGAAAGATTAAACCAGACGTTGAAACAGATGCTAAGGCGAGGCTTGGATGGTAACATGACCGAGTGGGATGTTGTGCTCCCTTTCGTTCTATATGCCTGCCGAGAGCAGACACAGGCATCTTTAGGGGCATCCCCCTATGAATTGATGTATGGATGTGCCCCACGGGGAATTTTAGATATATTATGGGAGCAATAGGTCAAGCCCGAGATAGAGGTTATGGGAGTACCCCATTTTCTTTGAGATTTGAGGGGGCAGTTACACAGGACCTCCCAAGTGGCTGAGGAAAACTTACAGGTCAGCCAGATTCGCCAAAAGAAACACTATGATCAAGGTACGAAACCCCGCCAAATAGCCCTAGGAGAGAAAGTCATAGTAATGGTGGCAGGCGCCACGCCAAAATTTGAGGTCCAGTGGAAAGGACCATATAAAGTGGTCAAACAGGTGGGTCCGGTATCCTACGCGGTAGAGAATAATAGGGGCCGCCAGCAGGTTTACCACATAAATGTCCTTAGGCCCTGGCGGGAACGAGCAGCGGTAGCCAATCTTTCTAAAGTGGAACATAAGGCAGGAAGATTACAGCAAGATACTGACGCCATATCGAGGATTACGGACTGTGCGGGGGAAATGTCGCCAGCCCGTAATATCTTAGGGAGGGGGGTAAGTGATAAGGAAGCTTGTAGTGAGCCTATGGAAATAGGAGAAACTAATGATTTTGCTTTTAAGAAAAGTGACATCCTTGCAGTGCACAGATTTCAGCTTTTGCCTAAAGAAAGCAAGCAGAGAGAAACTGAACCTAGGCTGCCACACCCAAGCTCTGCTGATGTAGTTGCAGACTTGAAGGATAATTGCAAGCACCTGTCCAGAGAGGGAGAGACACTACCTGGGAAGCAGGAATAAAAACCTTGGCTAGAGAGCCTGGGAGGAGAGAGCCTGGAGGGAGAGAGCCTGGAGAGAGAGAGCCCAGAGAGGGAGTGCATGGAAAGAGAGAGACCGAAGGAGAGAGCCTGAGGAGAAGAGAGCCTGGGAGGAGAGAGCCCGGAGGGAGAGAGCCCGGAAGAGGAGAGCCCAGAGAGGGAGAACACGGGAGGAAAGAGCAGAGAAGGCTTCAAACCCCAGTTCCTGATCAGAAGGTTCAGAGAGTTCAGAGGTGGGAGCCCAGGACTCAGCACAGGAGTCAAAGGAACCAAGCCTGGAACAGGGAGCCGTGGCAGAGCTCCAGGAAGGAACTCAGGGAAGTGAACCAGGGACTGTTTCCCAGAAGCTGGAGGGAGACTGGTGAACACAGCCAGGGAGAAGTGTCCACAGCTTCAGTTACAATTTATCCTTACCAGGCGGAGCTGTGCTCAAGAGAGACACAGGGATCCTCAGAAAGAATACACCCTGAGACATACGTTAAAAGCTCAGAGCAGGACACTGCATTACCGGAGCCAGAGGAAATGCAGGTTGAGCCTATTGAGCAGGATTTATTGCCTCCAGAAGTACTCATGGACTGTACTCTATGTCAAGCTGTTAGCATTGAGTCCCTTTGCTAGAGAATAGCTGAAAAGATAAAGTCTCCTGAAAAGTAGAGTATTGAAACCTAGCCTGAACTGAAGGTAGGAACTTGCTCTTTTAATGGGAAGATACTTGTTGCATGTACTTTTGAATGCTTAATGAAGACAAAGGTAAAAAGAAGATATTTTTAATTTGTTGAATGAAGAAGCTGTGTTTTCTTTATCCGTTATATTGCTAAGCAGCTGCATATAATTAATGACTGTGAAGCTCATCCAGCCTAAGTTGTAAATAACCTTGAGCGAATGAATGGAGAAGTATCCTGTTACAGTCTACATGGACTTTGTTTGCATTTGGGGAATAAATTTTGTCATTTGCCTTTACTTTCGGTTTCATGACTACACTTCATCTTAGAAGGCCAAAACTACAACTCCCAGCAGGCATCACTGGGAAAAATAGTTTATTCAACCTTTTATTAAAGAAGTTAATGGCAACCCTACCCCTCTAAGCCTGAGGCAGAGTGCTGGGGCGTGACAAGCTGAATCAATATTGTTGAAGTTGAGGCTTTTGTTTGTAAGTATGTAAATGCCTCCTCCTTTGTTGGGGGTGTGGGAGCAATTGTGGAAGTCATGTGTACACTGTCAATGCTCCGGAATTCGCTCGGAGCTGGAGGAAGTGCAAATGAAATTTGGAACAGAATTTGGTTCATTTTGAATCATCTATGATTGCCAGAATACCCCTGAGGAACACATTGCCGAAACATGGCCATGTCGGGTTTGGCTTTAGCACCCCTTGTTGGTGATTCTTGAATAAAGTGTGGTTTTCTATAATTACCACATTTTTGGACTGGGTTCTTCTACTGTTGAGTTGGTTCAGTAATACGTTGCCATTTTCTGTGAACCAAGTTTCAAATTTTTTTCAATGATGTACTCCTCTAGGATTTGTATTTTGTTATGTGCAGATCATGAGTTGATTAGGGCACAAGCAATGTTATTTCAGTATATAACTTTTAAGGTTCTGGGAAGATGCGTAATAGTAGAAACAAGTGGGATTCTGATGAGATGGCAGTATTTTCTGTCAAAGTGTGTATTGGATGGGTGCCATGTGCTTGACGATGCTGATTTAGGGTTAAGTATATGATGATTTTTGAGGGAGAATGCTGAGTTCCAGGCAATAATTATGAGGAGGATGCCAAGGAGGGTCAACCAGGGGTGTGCGTGAGGCATTTTAGGACATGAAATAAAGCGTTTGAATTACTGAGGGTTGATAGTCAGAAGTTACTTGAGGGGTAGACTGTTTTATTTTCTGTATGTTCTTGGTTACCACTCTGAGGGAGCTGATGGTAGAGCTCTTCTGCGTGATGAGTCACAGTGCCGGCAGATGGGAAATGAGTGATAGTCCTCAGAGACCAGTTGCTGAATGAGGTTACTGGAGTTGCAATATAGAGGTGGACCTTCTGCGGTCAGGGTGGGGAACTCCACTGTATCCTCTGCTGCTCTGGCCCCATCAAGAGCACCTCCCAAAAAAATGACAAATACATGCACCATGGTTTTCTGCTTCCCTTAGAACTCAAAAGTGTGATCTCCAACACATCGAACGTCAATGGAGAAAGTCTCAGAGCCACCAATTCCAAACCAATTACCTTGTCAACTTAAGAAATTACTGTAACTCTGCCACAAAGGCCAGACGGGAATATTACAACAATCTTCTTTTACACTCCATCAACAAACCTCGAGAGCTCTTCAACTTCGTTAAATCGCTCACCAAGGATCCCACTCATCCCTGACAGAGCAGTCACCTGCACCTCAAGAGATGGCCTACCTCCAATCCAAACACAACGCAGCTCTCGCTAACAACATTACCTTATTCACATCAACTACAGACACTACCACCAAACATTCCTGGACCGCCTTCAGATCTGTATCTCTGATTGAGCTTGATGAAATAATCACCAACATTAACACTACTACCTACGCCCTCTTTCCCTGCCCTGTATCCTGGGTAAAAATTACAAGGGTGCACGTTCTACCATTCATATCAAACATACTTCAAACATCCCTCACACAAGGCTTTATCCCACCCTCAGTCAAACAAGCATCAATCGATCGGAGCTCTTCTAAAAAACAAAAACGAACCTTGATGCAAGCTCATCTGCCTCATACAGACCTATAGCCAGCTTACCTTTCTTAGCAAAAATCCTAGAAAAAGCCATAGACTCAGCTCCAGGACTTCATTGACCAACATGGTTTCCATCCTCATCACAGTGCTGAAACTTTACTGACCTTACTGATAAACATATTAATCCAAGGTACAGAGTCTCTCACCCATGGATTCATCTTGCTCTTCCTCGACATCTCAGCAGCTTTCAACACAGTTTCTCATCAAACCCTCCTCAACCATCACTTTGGTTTACAAGGCACTCCCCTCAAATGGATTCACTCCTTCCTATCCAATAGAAGTCAACAAAGAAGAATTGGTTCACAGCGATCATCTCCCTACAGCCTAACTTAAGGAGTACCCCAAGGTTCATCTCTCTCCTCTCTACTTTTCAACATCTATATTCAACCCCTATGCACAATTCTCCAAAAGCTCTATGTCATCTGATCTTTGCTGATGACATTATGGTTTACACATCCTTCTCCATGACTGCCCCTGACTACTCAAAAATCACAGACTGTTTCACCGAAATAGTCGAATGGCTACACCTCCACAATTTAACAATCAGTCTCAACAAAACTGAAATTCTTCATGTTACAAGAGACCTTAAGTTTATCCCCCCCCCTCATCAATCAGAATTGGCAATTCTGACTTCCAGGTCAAAACAGATGTGAGATAGCTGGGTATTATACTCGACCAACAGTTGAATTTCCAAGCTCAAATCCAGAATGTAACCAGGTCTGTCTATTACAAACTTAGGACGTTGAGAAACCTCCATCCCCTCCTAACTATGGAAATGTTCCATATAGTCTGCCAAGCCACCATCACCCCACTTTTCGACTACTGCAACTCCATATATTAAGGCCTCCCTAAGCAAGCTCTCCTTCCACTACAACTTACACAAAACACCACAGCTCATACCATCTGTCAAGCATCCAGGCAAACCCATGTCTTTCCAATTATTTTATTTTATTTCTTTCTTTATTTATTTTCAAACTCCTCCATTGGTTGCCCCTCAATTCAAGAATTAAATACAAGGTCCTCACAACAATCCGCAAAGCCCTCAACAACCTTTCCTCTGAATACCTCCAATCTATTTATTTATTTAACAGGTTTTCTATACCGCCTTATCATTAATTCAAAACAGTTTACATAGAACAATTACAGCAACCAGCTTTTACATAGAACAGGGGATCTATCCCTGATCCATCTTCCTATGACCAAAAGGCCGAGAAGGAACAGCACTCAATGCCTCCAACTTCCCCACCCAGATCCAAAAGAGCAAACAACGCAAATGACTTAGAGCCTTCATGCTATATGCTCCCACCCTATGGGATTCTCTACCCCCCACATTAAGAAGCATCAGCTCAACCACAAACTTCCATAAGAACTTAAAAACATACCTCTTTCAAGAACACTTTGGCATTGACCCCCAGCAGAGCAATACGCATCGAGTTTCACAGTTGCAAAGAATTTCCCCTTCCCACCCACCCTGAACTTACCCACTTGATACACTAGCCCTCCCCTTCTCTGTCCCGCCCCCATCTGTGTGAATAATTCCAATACTTGTACATGACTATAATTCATTATGTTTGTTGCAACATGTTACTCTAGTTTTCAGGTTCTTAATATTTTAACAGTTCATTGTGCTCATCTAGTTTATGTAAACTGTTTTGGCTGGTAGAAAAACGGTATAACAAAACTTGTTAAATAAATGCTGGCTGTCATTCGGCCTTCCTTCCACCTTGTTTAAAGTATGCAATACATCTGGTCTGGACTTCCGATACAATATTTTTAAATAACACCCAGGTCTGATGTAGACTCTTAACCTTTGCAGTTGCTTCTTTCGTTTTTTTTGTAATCATTTTTCTCATTTTATTATAGTCTCCTTTTTGAAAGTTAAATTCTAGCGCAGTCCATTTTTTTGCTATCCTCCCTCCATTTATTAAATCAAATGTGATCATGTTATGATCGCTATTACCAAGCAGTTCCCCTCTTACACTAGATATTGCGTTCCACTGAGCACTAGGTCTAAAATAGCATCCTCACATGTCGGTTCCTGAACCAGCAGCTCCATGAAGCAATCATTTACTTCATCTAGAAACTTTATCTCCCTAGCATGTCCTGATGTGACACTGACCCAGTCAATACCAGAGTAATTGAAATCTCCCATTATTACTGTGTGGTAAACTTTGCTAGCTTCCCTAATTTCTATTAGCATTTCATCATCTGTCTGTTCATTCTGGCCAAGCGGATGGTAATGCACCCCCCCCCCCCCATGCCATTCCCTTCCCCTTTTTACATGGAATTTCTATCCATATAGATTCTACAGTGTATTATGTTTCCTGAAAAGCTTTTATCTTGTATGACTCTGCCCTCTTTAACATATAGAGCCACCCCTCCACTAATATGATCTACCCTATCATTGCAATATAGTTTGTAGCCTGGTTTCACAGTGTCCCCCCCCCCATTGGTTATCCGCCTTCTACCATGTCTCTGAAATGTCAATTATATCTAACCTTCATTCATTGCTATATATTCTAACTCTCCCATCTTATTTTTCAGACTTCTAGAATTTGCATACAGGCATTTCAAAGTTTGTTTTTTTGTTAATATTTACAGCCTGGCTATTTGATGACAGGGTTAACTTGGAATCTTTCAACTCTATTTGATTTTTACTTAAAGGCACCTGGGTTACTTTTACCTTTATTGGAACCTCTCTATCAGGATGCCCTGACTTCCTTGTTTTGCTAGTATTATTCAAGGATACATCATTCTGAACCATGTGCTCTTGGGCGATTGTCAGCTTTCCCCCATAATCTAGTTTAAAAGCTGCTCTATAAAATAATAGCAGCGATGGATGCCATTCTGTCAACAATTAGCCACTTGACTGAAGACCAAACACAGTTTAGGACAACTATGTAAAGGGTCGCCATGAATCGGCACTGACTCAATGGCACTTAACAACAACAAGATAAGTGTGGTGGTAGAGTATAGGAAAAATGAGGCTCTGGGGAGCACTGCAAAATGAAACTGTATTGTGGATTACTGGGAGGGAGAATGATGCTTGGGGGTGAATACTTGGAAAGGATAAGGTCAGCTAGGGTAGGGGAGAAGTAGGGAAGAGGACAGCTGCTATGCTAGGAGGAGAAATGTAGTGAAGATGGATGAGGCTGTGGAGCACTGGGAGAGGATAAGTGAGTCTGAGTTAAAAGTTAAATGAGGTTGGGTAGAGGATGAGTGAGGTGTAGGGAAGCATTGTTTGAGAATCAATGAGGCTTGAGGAAGGATGAGTGAGGGTGGGATATTGTTAGCACTGAAGAATGAGTAAGGCTAGTGAATGAATGAGTGAGATTTGGAGGAACACTGGGGAGGATGAGTAAACCTGGGGATGAGTGAGGCTTGGAAGGAAATATGAATGAGACAAAGGAGTATTGGGGGAGGAATTATAAGGAGGACCAAGAAGGGGAACAGGTGAAGGTGCTGTAGTTCACTGACAGCAGCAATCCTCAAACCTTTGACAAGAAGTACTAGATTGAATATATCAAATCACAGAGAGGGTTGGGTCTCACAAAGAATTTGCTGAACTGAAGGCAAGAAGAGAGGGAGGCTGAAGAAAGTGGGAAGGGATGAGAGGTGAGGGTGTAAAGGGAGAAAGATGAGAGACAGAGGGTAGAAGAGGAGGAAGAAGGGTGGTAAGGACTAAGATAATATATGAAGGAAAAAAGAGGTGAGGGATTGATGATAAAAGCAGAAGGGGAGCAGTAGATGAGAGGTGGGGAAGGTGAGTGCTATGAGGTGAAGGAGGAAGTATATGACAAGAGGAGCATTGGATAGAACAATCTGGCCAGGTCCACAGAATTGAGGCAACAGGAGAGGACAGCTGCAGGCTGACTTGGTGCCAGGCCTCAGGAAGAGGACAGTCAGCAAGTTTGAGCCCCTTCCCCTAAGAGGCTGGAAGCAGGCCAGGGAATCTAGAACAAGGAGAGTTGCTGAAGGTAAGCACAGCTGTTTTATAGTTCTCTACTCCGAGGTTTTGAATTGTGACCATTGGAGTGGAGGTCTTGTGGACCACTGAAGGGAAGAAATTATGTGAGGACATAGGATTACCAGCTCACCCCAGATTAATGAAATAAGTGATCTAGTCCTGGTTTTGTCCCATTTGTATATATGGAGTTGTAGTTCTCATCTTCCCGTTAATTTCTCTTAATCGGAGCTAGAAATCTATGTGGCAAAACCAGAACTAGATAAGCTTGTTCAGTTGACCTTGGATGAGTTGGCAGCCTTGGAGTTTGGGGGGATTTCTGTAGATGGGGCTTTTGTGAACAGCTGAGAGTGTGTGTGTACATACTATACTGGGGAAGTACTCTGTTTTAAGGATCATGTGTGTAGGAGGGTTGGGGGGGGTGTTTGATCATATGCATGGGGCAACATGTGTGTGTTGGAAGACTGAGGAAGGGCCTTTGGCTTAATGGGAGTGAAGCGTGCAACCTTTCGTACCCTCCATTGATGTGGCCTGCAGGAGCTGAAGCCTGCACTGCCAGCATCATTACAGTTATTTGTTAGGGGTGGGGCAGGGGAGAAATTTTTCACTTTGAAAAAGTTGACAAACCTATCATGTTGGAGACTTGGCAGGTCTGCAGTGAGCTCTCTTAACTTTGGACCCTAGGCCTGTGCCTGGTTTGCCTGTACATGAATGCTGCCCCCGTGATAGGCAGCTTGTGCTCTGGGAAGCACACAAGGTTCTCTGCCCTGTTCACTGCAGCTTTTACACCACTGGATTTTTCGACTCTAAAAAAATCAAATTGTCTGACAGTATAGAAGGTTTAGCACTGCTAACCTCGATCCCCTGACTGATTTCTTCATCTAACCCTGTGACCTTCAGCACATCGGTTAACTTCCCCGTAAGCTCTTTAAGTCAAGCAACAGATAACCCACACGATTGATTTTGTACATTGCTGTGACAATAAATATTACAATTAAATAAAGAGAATAGTTAAAATTTGTAGCCAGAAAAAGGATTATGTTTCAGTGTGACTGGGAGAACAGACAAAAGGCAGACATCTCCTGAGATCCAGTGTACACCTGGCAGCTTCTAGAAGACATTAAACTCTGGTAGGCCTGGTGAAACAAAATAAAACGGCTTTTCACAGCAAACACTTCTGCCCTACAAAATAATAGCTAACCCATATGATTAAGCAAATCATTACTCCAACGCTAGGAGGATACACCAATACTATCACATCACATCCTGCATTTCATGGCTGAACAGAAGCTTCCTTAATCGGCTATTAAATCTCTGAGACAAGTCCCTGCTCTCTGCCTCCGCCCTTCCAGCTAGCACTGCTCACTTGCCACAAAGTCACATCCTAGATTAATTGGAGAGGAAATGCTCACAAACCCAATTACCCATGGGCTTCTCTATATTGCACAGATGTGGAATCACAGCTGGAGTTTATCCATGCTGTTGCCAGTCAGTAGGAATCTGCTTCTTTCGAAGTCCCTGATCTTCACCGTGGCTTCTGCCTAGGTACAGAACAGTGGGTGGTGATGCCGTGCTAAGCTGAGAAAGCTTTGTGCGTTTCAACCTGCAGACTCTTTATTACGACCTCGAAAGGAGAAAAGAATGTCAGCACTGGAAGTTATTTTCTCCATGAATGATTCAGGGCTTTTTTCCAGGTGCAATGCTCCCTTGACTGTCCTTAATGGAGTCACTGTGTCTGCTCGACTGCTCTGCAGGTGTTTGGATCACTAGCAAAAGAGGAACAAGATTTCTTTGGGTACATACCAAGCCCAGAATTATGGAGAAACTAATAACCGATAGATGAAAAGGTTTTTCTTGGGATGGTGTCTTCAAATGGGTTTGTTTTACACATGCACATTAGTCAGTGTCTCTTCTATGTTTATGCTGGGATACATTGCTGAGTTCTACCTGGATTGAGTGGCTGTAGAAGATCTTGTTTTACACATGCCATGACAAGAATGAACCTCACACTCAAGCCAAGGTTATCTTGGGTGTGATCTCAATTTCTTATATTTACCGCTAGGGCTTTTCTAGATACTTGCATTGTCTCAAAGGCAGCTGATTTCTGGAGCTTGTAAGATACAGTCACAGGAGTAGTTTGCCAGTTAAGCTTGGGGGAAGGGAGGCCTAAGAAGTAGGGAGGTCAGAAGGGTGTTTGTTTCTTTGTAAAACAAATGCTAAAAGTAAGAATTAGAAAGGAAATAAAAATATAATAGGGCAGGAGAGTAGTTAGAACATAGAGAAGATTTGCAGAAGAATATGAGATTCACTGGCATTCACCCATTTCCCCTTCACCCTCCAGTGAGCCATGCTGTAGACACAATCACATTAGGTACTGAATGCCATTGGAAAAAGCTGCACCTTTAGGCCCACTTTAAACTTTTTACATGAAGGTTCTCTGCGAAGATGCACAGGTGGAGAGCTCTGTAGTGAAGGGGCAATGGAGAAGGCCAGTTGCCTTGTAGACTCTCATCTCGCATGTGAGTCTACGGGATGGATAGAAAATCTTTGTGAACTGAGTTTAATGAGCAGGAAGAGAAATGGAGTATAGCTAAGATAGTATTCCTAATTTTAGCACTTTGTGTGTTAGAAGAAAATTTTTATAACAAATGAAAAATTACTGGAAAAACAGAAACATAGAAACATGATGGCAGAAAAAGACCACATGGCCTATCTAGTCTGCCCTTCCATATCAACATTTTTTCCTTTAGAGATCCTTTGTGTTTGTTCCATCATTTTTTAAATTCAGATACTGTCCTCGTCTCTACCACCTCCACTGGGAGACTATTCCACACATCTACCACTCTTTCCATAAAAAAATATTTCCGCATATTGCTCCTGAGTCTATCTCCTTTCACCCTCATCTTACGTCCCCCATATTAGAGCTTGCTTTCAATCAAAAGAGGCTCTCCTCCTGTGCATTTATGTCATGGAGGTATTTAAAAGTCTCAATCTTATCAACTCTATCACGCCTTTCCTCTAAAGTATACATATTAAAATCCTTAAGTCTGTCCTCATATGGTTTATAATGAAGACCATTAACCATTTTAGTAGCACCCTCTGCACCGACTCCAACCTGTTTATATCCTTTTGAAGATGGTCTCCAGAATTGCACACAATACTCCAAATGAGGTTGCACCAGAGACTTATACAGAAGTCAGTGATTATTAAAGAGCAAGGGGATAATACAATCCAACAGGTAGCAGTGTTCTGGATGGTTCGCAGATGTTTGATGTCTAAACCCAGAGTAGATGAAGCTGCAGTGATCCAGCTGTGATGTGAAAGTGGCAGGGATTAGTGTATGTTGGTCAGATTTGTCTAGATAATAGAAACATGATGGCAGAAAGACTACATGGCCTGTCTACACCCTAGAATACTGAGGGAACTTGGAAACATTCTAGAAGCTCTACTGACTGACCTTTTCAATGCCTCGTTGGAGTCGGAAGTGGTGCCAAAGGACTGGAGAGAGGCTCATGTGGTGCCTTTACACAAAAGCAGAAGTAAGGATGTGGTTGAAAACTACAGGCCGGTTAGTTTATCTTCGGTGGTGAGTAAATTATTGGAAACGCTGCTGAAAGAGAAAATAGAGTAGTTACTCACCTGTAACAGGTGTTCTCCACGAGCAGCAGGAATCAGTCCTCACATATGGGTGTCATCGGCGCCGATGAAGCCCCAGCGGAGCATTTCCCCAGCTTTCCATGAAAGCCTTTGGGAATGCAGGCACGCATGCGCGGTTCCCTTCCCGCCTAAAGGTGCCATCTTACCTCAGTCAAATGACATAGCTAAGAACAGCACACAAAAATGAAAAATAAACTATGTACAACTGCAACTCCAAGGGGAGGAGGGAGGGTTGTGAGGACTGATTCCTGCTGCTCCTGGAGAACACCTGTTACAGGTGACTAACTACTCTTTCTCCAGGACCAAGCAGGAAGTCAGTCCTCACATATGGGTGACTCCCTAGCTCTGGGCTACCGAGGAACCCAGGATGAACAAGAGTACTCCCTCTAGTCTCAGCAGCAAAGAAAGGCTTTTCAAGGACACAACCTCTACCGGTAGCCCAACAGAGGGCAGGAGGGCAGGAGTTGCCTAAACCTCAAAGAGATTCCGGAGTACTGCCTGGCCAAAAGCACTGTCCCTACGGGACTCCCTCTCCAGACAGTAATGGGCCGCAAAAGTATGGCTTGAAGACCAAGTTGCAGCCCTGCAGATGTCTACCAAGGGCTGAGGCAGCCATTGCCCTGACACGAAGGGCCGTGATCCTACCCTGCAAAGGAAGGTCAGCCGCCTTGTAAGGCCAGTTGATACAATCAGCCACCCAGATGGACAAGGAACGCTTGGACACAGCCAACCCCAACATATTGGGGTCAAAGGATACAAAGAGCTGAGTAGCCCTTCTATGCCCCTGCCTACGGTCAAGGTAGAAGGATAAGGCCCTCCTACAGTCCAGGGTATGCAGGACTGCCTCAGCCTGGCTTGCATGAGGCCTAGGGAAGAATGTTGGAAGAACCACCTCCTGATTGAGTTGGAAAGAGGAGACAACCTTTGGGAGGAACTTTGGATGAGTCCTAAGGACTACCCTGTTCCTATAAAACCTGGTGTAAGGCCTATCACAGACCAGGGCCTGAAGCTCACTCACTCGCCTAGCCGAGGTAAGGGCTATCAGGAAGAGTGTCTTCCAGGAGAGGAAGTGTAGAGGGCAAGTAGCCATCGGCTCAAAAGGTGGGCGAGTCAGCTGCTGCAAGACCACATTCAGCTCCCACTCAGCGGCAGATGGATGGAGAGGAGGCTTGAGCAAAAGCAAGCCCCTGAGAAAGCGGGACAACAAGGGGTGACCCTACAGAGAATGTCCCTCCACCAGTGAGTGGTGAGCTGCTAGAGCTGAGAGGTGTACCCGAACAGAATTGGATTTAAGTCCCTGATTTGATAAGTGCAGTAAGTACTGAAGCACCACTGGCAAAGTACAGGAGAAAGGATCCTCTGTACGTAGTTGACACCACACAGAAAACCTTTTCCATTTGAGAGCATAGGTTTTCCTAGTGGACTGTTTCCTAGAGGCTAGGACAACCTCCTCAACTTCATGAAGTAGGCCCCAGGGAGTCAAGACTACCCTTGCAGCCTCCAGGCCATCAAATTGAGAGCTTTGAGATTGGGGTGCAGAAGGGAACCCTGCTCCTGAGAGAGAAGGTCGGGCTGCAACCCCAGAGGCAGTGGGGGATCCACCGCCAGTTGAAGCAGAAGAGGAAACCAAGGCTGTCTCGGCCACCTGGGAGCCACCAGCAGGACTGAGGCCTTGTCCTGAAGAATTTTGAAAAGAGTTCGGGCCACCAAGGGAGTGGGAGGAAACGCATACAGGAGGCCCTGAGACCATGGAATTAGAAAAGCATCTGCTGCTATTCTCAGAGGATGAGGTTGCCTGGGGAGCAGAACTTTGGCAGTTGAGTGTTCATTGCGCTGGCAAAGAGATCCACCAAAGGGAGACCCCATTTCAGGAAGATCCTCTGAACTACTGAAGGATGCAGCTGCCACTCGTGGGGCTGCAGAATTCTGCTTAACCTGTCGGCCAGGTAGTTGTCCTGGCCTGGGAGATACACAGCCTTGAGAAGCATGTTGTGCTTGAGGGCAAATGAACAAAGGTCCTGAGCCTCCCGACAAAGGATTCTGGACCCAGTCCTGTCCTGTTTGTTCACATAAAACATGACTACCTGGTTGTCTGTCTGAACCAGGACAGATTGATGAGCCAGGGTAGGAGAGAAAGATTTGAGTGCTAATCAAATAGCTCTGAGCTCGAGGAGATTGATCTGCTGTGCAGCTTCCCAAGGAGACCACAGGCCCTGGGTGCACTTGCCTAGACAATGAGCTCCCCAGCCCTGCAGGGAGGCGTCTGTGGTCAGTATCACTGTATGTCCAGGAACCTGAAAAGGTACCCCCTTTAGATGATTGGGTGGGTGCAGCCACCAGTTGAGGGAGTTCAGAAATTGTCTGGACACCCTTATCCTGTCTCTGAGGCTGCCTGTGGTTGTGACCACTGAGTCCGAAGGCACCACTGAGCAGGCCTCATATGGAGCCTGCCATTGGGGGTCACATGTACTGTCGAAGCCATGTGGCCAAGCAGCCTCAGGCAGAGTCTGGCAGAGACCACTGACCCCCTGAGAAACTGATTTGCTAAGTCCATCAGTCTTTGGGCCCTGTCTGCTGGCAAGAATGCCTTTGCCAGTATAGAGTCCAGCCTGGCCCCTATGAACTCCAAGTTTTGGGAGGGGAGCAAAGTGGACTTTGCGAAGTTTATGACAAATCCCAGGCCTTGAAGAAGAGCAATAGTCCTGAGGGTGGCTTGTTTGGCCTCCTGGCACGTCTGACCCCTGATGAGCCAGTCGTCCAGATAGGGGAAGACAAAGATTCCCTGATTTCTCAGGTAGGCCGCTACCACTGCCAGGCATTTGGTAAAGACCCTGGGAGCTGAGGTGAGGCCGAAAGGCAGCACTCTGTACTGATAATGGTTTCCTCCCACCATGAACCTGAGGTACTTTCTGTGGTCTGGATGAATGAGGATGTGAGTGTATGCATCCTTTAGATCTAAGGAGCATAGCCAATCTCCCTGCTGGAGGTAGGGCAGAAGTGTTCCAAGCGTAAGCATCTTGAACTTTTCTTTCTCTAGGAACTTGTTGAGGTTCCTGAGGTCCAGAATGGGTCGAAGGCCACTGGTTCTTTTGGGTACCAGGAAATACCTGGAGTAGAATCCATGACCTTGCAAGTGGGGAGGCAGAGGCTCCACCGCCCTGTCCACCAGCAGACCTTGAAGCTCTTGAAGGAGAAGGTCTATGTGCAGGGGAGGCCTTGGAGGCTCCCCTGGAAAGTAAGGCGGAGGCAGTTGGTGAAAATGCAGTGCATAGCCCCTTCGGACTATGTCCAACACCCAACTGTCCCCGGTGATAAGGGGCCACAGGTGGGCAAAGAGGGCGAGGTGACCTCCTGTGCAGGGTTGAGAGAGCAGTGGAGGAGAGGCTATGCTCAAGGAGTCAAAAACCCCCACCTTGCTGAGTGGTAGCAGGGGCCGGAGGCTTTGGGGTCCTGTGCCTACGAGGCCCATTACCCTGCCCCTTGGCTTGCTAAACCCTGGGAGGCAGCTTGGGCAGCCTGATATTGTGGGTACTGTTTGTAGGCAGTGCCCTTCCTCGGGTAAAAGGGCTTTTTACCCGAGCCCTTCTTTTTATGAGAAGGGGCAGAGGTCTTCCTAGACAGCCTTGTCCGTGTGAGGTGCTCAGTTTCGAGCTGAGTGGCCTTCTCGGTCATGGGCTTGCCAAAAAGGTTTTCACCTCGGCAAGGGACTTCGACCAACTTGTCCTGAACCCATGGCTCGAGGTCCGATGACTGCAGCCATGCCTGGCGTCGAGCCGCGATGCCGGCTGCTGCAACTCGAGCCGAAGCCTCGAAGCCATCGTAGGCGGCGCGGGACATGAACTTCGAGCAGTCCCGAATCCCCGAGGACAAGGACTTAAATCTCTGCAAGGGTTCCCTGGAGAGTCCAGCAGAGAACCCGGCCAACTCCTTGGCCAGATCCCGCAAGTACATGCCCATGTACAGCTGTTACGACTGGACACGGCAAGCAAGCATCGAGCCCTGGAAGCACTTTCTACCGACGCCATCGAGGTTTCGGGCCTCCCTGCCAGGGGGCACCGCGGAGTGCATCTTCTGGCTCTTCAGACGATGCATGGCCGATTCCACAACCATAGAATGGTGTGGTAGCTGTGCCTTTTGAAAGCCAGGGTTCTTTCTGAGTCGATAGATCGAGTCGACTCGCTTGCTGAGAACCGGCGCCGAGGCCGGTGCCTCCCACATACGGAAGAGGAGCAGTTACAGCATCGGAGGAACTGGGACAGTAAAGGCCTCCTTCGGAGGAGAGTCATACTGTAGAGCCTCAAGCTCTTCAGCTCGAGGCTCCTCCTCGGGATCCGCCGGAATAGCCAAGTTGGTGGCCATATCCCGGACGAACTCCGAGAACCGAGTATCCTCCGGGGGGATATACTCCAGGGCTCAGACTGCGGTGAGTCCGATGGGACGCACCAAGTCTTGAAGGTATCAGGAGACTCCTCGTCCTCCGTCTCCCAAGCTGACTCGTCCGAGGAGGAGTCAGGGTCCGACCCCGCGGGGCCCTGGAGCACCCGCCCCGACGCCGGAGGCACCGGCGTCGACGCCCTCAGTCCCGAACGGGAGGTCGAGGGAGATCGCGAACGAGGTCGACTCCGAGCCACGATGGACGAGTATCGGCTCGGTCTCCGGGGTCGATTTCGAGGTCGATGTCCCGGTGGTCGGGGCAGATGTGCCAGACAGGCTGGCCATCAGTGCCCGCTGCTGCTCCATGAAGGCAGACAGTCTGCTCTCCAAGGCTGTCATCCTGAGACTCAGCTCGGGAGACGCAGCAGCCACCGACTCGGGCCCCGGTGGCGCCGGGCCCGACGTCGGCTCCCTGGGAGGAGAGTCCTCGAGGACTACAGGGCTTACGTGTCCAGCAGACTCCGGTTCCACGCGAGGAACTTTTGCAGGCATCTCGTGTTCCACGGGCCCGGTGGGACGGTCGGGGGTCTTAGACCTGGCCCTCGAGGAGCCAGGGACCTCCTCCGATGACGCCCTCACGAGCCACTTCTTCCTCTTGCGTTCCCGGTCGGGGGACCCCCTGTCCGAGGAGCTTCGACGGTGCTCGGGATCCGAATCCCGAGATGTCGAGGCCTCAGATGAGGTCTGGGCCCGGCCGGAGGCTGAGTCCGAGAAAAGCCTTTCTTTTTGTTGCTGTCAACTTCGGAGTGCCTTGGAAGACATCTTCCCACAGGGCCCACATGACTTAGGGTCGTGATCCGGGCGAGGCACCGAAGGCAGCAGTCGTGTGTGTCGGTGAGAGACATTAATTTCTTACATCGATCACACTTTTGAAAACCACTGGAAGCCTTCGGGGAAAAAAGAGTCCCCGTGAGGTCAAAAGACCGGCCTTCCAGGGAAAAGGTGAAAAAAGGGCGCGAACGCCAGCCACGAAGGGCAAAAACCGAAAAAGAAGAATCGGGCTCGATACCGGTGTACCGAACCCGGCGGGAGGGGAACCGGCGTCGAACCGGAAGAAAAAATAGCGATAATCGCCAAAAAAAATCTACTTTTAACTGGGAGGACAGGACACACGTCCGGTGGGCTTCACAGAAAAAAAGAGACTGAGGTAAGAAGGCACCTTTAGGCGGGAAGGGAACCGTGCATGCATGCCTGCATTCCCAAAGGCTTTCATGGAAAGCTGGGAAAATGCTCCGCTGGGGCTTCATCGGCGCCGATGACACCCATATGTGAGGACTGACTTCCTGCTTGGTCCTGGAGAAAGTGAGGTTTCTGGAGTCCAGTGGATTACAGGTCCGAGGCAGCATGGATTCACCAGAGGCAGGTCTTGTCAGACAAATCTGATTGATTTCTTTGACTGGGTGACCAGGGAGTTGGACCAAGGGAGAGCCCTAGATGTGGTGTATTTAGATTTCAGTAAAGCCTTTGACACCATTCCTCACAGGCGACTTATAAACAAACTGAGCACCCTAGGAATGGACCCTAAACTTACTGCTTGGGTTAGAAATTGGTTGAGTGGGAGGCGACAAAAGGTACAGGTAAATGGAGCTCTCTCAGAGGAGAAGGAAGTTACCAGTGGTGTGCCCCAGGGATCTGTCCTTGATCCGATTCTTTTTAACATCTTTGTTAGTGATATAGCGGAAGGGCTGTTGGGTAAGGTTTGCCTCTTTGCGGATGATACCAAAATCTGCAATAGAGTAGACACCCAGGAAGATGTAGATAACTTGAGGAGGGATCTAGCTAAGCCTGAAGAATGGTCTAGAATTTGGCAGCTGGGATTTAATGTTAAAAAATGCAAGGTCATGCATTTGGGCTGCAGCAATCCCAGGGAGCAATATAGTATAGGGGGTAAAGTACTTTTGTCCACTAAAGAACAGCGGGATCTAGGCGTGGTTGTGTCTGATGATCTTAAAGTAGCTAAACAGGTAGAAAAGGCGACAGCAAAAGCTGGAAGGATGATAGGGTGCATACGGAGAGGAATGGCTAGCAGAAAAAAGGAGGTGATAGTGCCTCTGTACGAGTCTTTGGTGCAACCTCATTTGGAGTATTGTGTGCAATTCTGGAGACCGCACCTTCAAAAGGCTATAAACAGGATGGAGTCAGTACACAGGGTGGCTACTAAAATGGTTAGTGGTCTTCATTATAAAGCATATGAGGACAGACTTAAGGATCTTAATATGTACACCTTAGAGGAAAGGCGGGATAGAGGTGATATGACTGAGACGTTTAAATACCTCCGTGGCATAAATGCACAGGGGGAGAACCTCATTCGATTGAAAGCAAGTTCTGCTTCTAGGGGACATGGGATGACGGTGAAAGGGGATGGATTCAGGAGTGATATGTGGATATATTTCTTTACGGAAAGAGTGGTGGATCCGTGGAATAGTCTCCCAATGGAGGTGGTAGAGATGAGGACAGTATCTGAATTCAAAAAAGCATGGGACAAACACAGAGGATCTCTAAAGGAAAATAGGGCACTGTTGTAGTTGTTGATATGGAAGGACAGACTAGATAGGCCATGTGGTCTTTTTCTGTCGTCATTTTTCTATGTTTCTATCTAGTCTGACCTTCAAGATAGATAAGAACACAAAACGCAAAACTGTTGTTGGGCAAAAAAAGCAGATTTCATTGTTGTGGAGATTTGTACTTCAAAAGTTAATTCATAATTGATGATACCCAGATATTTGAAGGAATCAGTCCTGGAAATTATAGTGTCCAGTATTAATTTGGATTTAGTTCAACCTTTTTTGTGCGTTCAAGTTACATTCAGGTACAATTATTTTTCCTGACCCAGAGGATTTATAATCTAACAGGCCATTGCAGAAAACTTTAGCAATGTAGCACCAGAAGAAATACCATATTAAATTGCAGCCTAGTAAGCATGCAGACTGCATGAAAAGTGCTACATATTTAATTGAGCCCGATGTAAAGAAACTGCACTGAAACTTAGCACAGTTTTATACATTATTTTTAATGCTGGATCTTTACGTTGGCTTCAGGCACAGACGATCCAGGCATTGAGTAAGTCCCCAATGCCAATACCCCCCAGACACCGACCCCCCCAAAAGAAGTAAAATCACTCGTGGCCCAGTGGACCTCAACCCTCCACCCCTCAAAATAATAAAGAACCTGGTGGCTCAGTTGCCCAGTGACCCCAACCCCCCACCCTCTTAAACAAAAAAGCACCTGGTGGTCCAGTGGACCTTAATCCTCTACCCCCTGAATCCTCTTCAATACCTTAAATGTTGTGGGGGGAACATTGCCCACACACTCCCACTGTTGTGCCACCAGGAGTGGAGGAGTGGCCTAGTGGTTGGGGCAAGGTACTTCAGGCTGGAAGGTCAGGGGTTTAAATCCCACTAGAGGACAGCAACCTTGGGCCAGAAGGACTGGAGTTCCTAGTCCCACAGGTGCTCCTTGTGGTCTTGGGCAACCCACTTAACCCTCCATAGCCCATGTTCCCTGTAAAATAGTTATCTCCAAGTTATAATGCCCTGTTCAATGTAATTTCAGTTTGTTCAATGTAAACCGCACTGATGCAGAATAGTGCGGTACATTATTTATTTATTTATTTATTTTATTTATTAACAATTCTTATATACCGCACTATTAGACATCAGCGCGGTTTACATTGAACAGAAAACATCCGACAGTTTACACATGTCTGGTCGTTACATTTAACAGGAAGTATAACTTGGCGAAATAGGGGAAACTAAATACAATGCAGGGTTATCTGATGAAGGATATCCTGGTTAACTATATACAACAGTGATACAATAGTATATGGAATAACTTGTTATTTACATTGTGAAGTTGGTCTGTTGCGGGGTCTATCTGTTTGACCACTTCTGCTATTCACCTGGGGGTTATGTTCGGAGTTGGCATTGAGATATTTAACGAAAAGGAAATGCTTTAAAGCCTTTCTGAACTGACTTAGATTAGGTATTGCTCTGATTTGAGCTGGTAAGGTGTTCCATAGAGATGGGGCGCAGAATTGGAAGGCTCTGTTGGCTGTTGATCTAGTGCATCTTGTGGTGTCATTTGGGATAACTAGTGTGTTTAATTCTGCTATTCTTCGTGGCCTGTTTGGTGCAAGTGGTTGTATGAGGTTTGAGAGAGAGGAAGAGGTGAGCCCCTTAGCCGCTTTGAATGTTAGCAGTAAGGTCTTGAAACTGATCCTTGCTTGAATGGGGAGCCAGTGTAGCTGTTTTAGAAGGGGTGTTACGTGGTCTCTCCTGGATGCCCCGAGGAGTACCCTCGCTGCACTATTCATGGCTAATTGCAGGGGGTTCAGGGTGGACCGGGGGAGTCCTTGTAGTATGGAGTTTGAGAAGTCAAAATGGGGGAGTATAAGGGCTTGATAAATGGTACGGAAATCATCCGGTTCGAGTAGCATGCGTAGGTGTCTGAGGGATCTGATTTTAAAGTATATTGCCTTGACTGTGTTGGCTATGTGGTTCTTCATATCAAGGTTTTGGTCCAGCGTTACTCCGAGGTAGCGTATTGCCGGTTTAACTTGGAGTTGGGCATCCTTTACGTTAATACAACTAGGAGGGGTGAAGTTGGTGTTCCTCGAGACGAACAGGACTTCCGTCTTTTTGTGTTGTATTCTCAGGTTTTGTGATAGGAGCCACTCTGATATGGTGTCAAAGCAGTTGGTCAGCGGGCTAAGGTCTAGGCAGTCCAATGATATTGGCATATATAGTAGCACATCGTCTGCATATATCATGTAACTGACATTAAAGGATCTGATGATGTCACAGATGGGTTGGATGTATATATTAAACATCAATGCAGATAAAGAGGATCCTTGGGGTACACCTTGACTTTGTTGGAAAGGTTCAGATGTATCCCCGTCGACTCTGACATGCTGCCATCTGTCGGACAGGTAAGATTTGCACCATTCGAGTGCTGTTCCACAGATGCCTTTTTCCCTTAGTCGGCAGATGAGAATTTCGTGGCATACCGAGTCAAAAGCCGCTGCTATATCTAGGAAGACAAGAGCGAAGCCTTGGCGTATGTTATCCACACCTGAGGTTATATTGTTGAGGAGTGTTGTGAGTAGTGTTTCTACTCCATGTGACTCTCTGAAACCATGTTGAGCTGGATCCAGTGGGGCTGATGTGTCTATATGATCCTGTAATTGCCTGTGCACTATTTTCTCGATGATTTTTGCTAGCATAGGTATGCTAGATATGGGCCTGTAAGATTCTACTTTTTGAGGATCAAGTTTGGTGTTCTTTAGCAGCGGTCTTACAGAGGTCTGCTTGAGCGTAGATGGGAAAGAGCCAGTGGTGAAGGAATAGTTTAAGATTTTTGCTATAGTTGAGGATATGTCACATCGCAGGTCCTTTATCCAGTGCGCAGGGCAAGGGTCTGTGTGTGCAGTGGTTGTGTTTAGAGCTAGGATGGTGTCTTCAATAGTTTTCTTCGAGGGAGTAAAGAAGGATGCCAGTGATACTGGGTAGTCTCGTTCATCAGGAGGGTCTGGTATTAATATTTTGTTGGTCTTACACATCTTAGATTGCATGTAAATTGCATAGTCCTGTGGGCGGATCCTGCTGTGGTGCTCAGGGGTTGGCTCTTTGGCAAGTGTTTTAACTAAGTTAAACAAGTCGTGAGGTTTATTCAGTGACCGTTTCAGAGTATCTGTGTGGTGTTGTCTGATTTTATCTGAGATGGCTTTACGATGCTCTGCCAGATGTTGGATGTAAGCTGATTGGTCACTGCTGGTACGTGACTTTCTCCATCGTTTTTCTAGCCTTCTTAAAATGGATAGTGAGGTTTTTAAATCGGCTGTAAACCATGGGGCGGTAGATCTCTTCTTTGGGTTCTTGTTCGTTGGAGGGCGGATAGCGATTGCGCTGAGTTTATTGTTCCAGGAGGAGATCAACTCTTCTAGGCTTAGTGAGGTGTCATCAAAGAGTGTGCTCATTTCAGTGAGGATGCGTTCTCTGTTAAATGGGTGGAATCTTCTGGTAGCTGAGTTAGCGGGCCTGCTTTCATCCGTTTTCGTCTTGTGTGAACAGATAGTGGTAGGCATCTGAAAGGTGATGAGTTTGTGGTCAGTCCATGGGACTGCAGATATCGATAGTACGATGTTTTGTGGTTGGTCCAAAATTAGTTGCGGTGCGAATATTAGGTCGAGGATATTGCCTTTCTCATGAGTAGGTTCTTGCACCATTTGTGTGTATCCTAGGCTATCTAGGGCATCTAGGAATGCTGTTGCTTGGGTGTCCTGTAATGATGGTAGGTTGATATCTCCTATGATCCAATTAGGTTTATTTGGACCCTGGGTGAAGGATGCCAGATTTATTATGGTTGCTAGGTCGTCTGGATCCCCTGACGGTGATCTATAGACCAAGTTTATGGAGCATGTGTTGTTTGAGACTGATACTGTTTCTAGATGGTTGTTACTGTTGGATTCATAAGAGAATGTAAATAAATAAATAAATAAATCTTGCAAAATGGTGACACCTGGCCCTGTGCACTGCATCCTAGGATGCACCGGGTGGGGTCAGACTGCCCTATAAGGCAAAAAATGCCTTATATGGCAAACTAACCCCTTGGGTTGCATCCTGGGACAGCTGATCCCATGTCATGCATCTCAGGATGCAGCATGGAGGGTTCACTTGGCCATATAAGGCATTTTTTGCCTTATAGGGCAGTCTGACCCCACCCGGTACATCCCAGAATGCACCGCACAAGACCAGGTGCTGACATTTTGCAAGATAGCAGTACAGGAGCAGGAGCATCTTGGCAATGCTCCTGCCTACAATATTTAAGGTACTGGGGAGGGTTCAAGGGATAGGAGGTTAGGGTCCACTGGACCACCAGGTGCTATTTCATTTCAGGAAAGAGGAGTTTGGGCCACTGAACCACCATGTTTATGTTTATGTTTATTTGATAAAAACCGCCTTTCACTGAAAACAAAGCGGCGTACAATTAAAATACAATAAAAGAAGGCCGAGGCCAACGAAAGGAAAGGAAATATACAATGGTTGACAGGACAGCTGAAATCAAGAAATCAAGAAAGACAGGACAAGACATAGACAGGGAGTAGGTAGGGAGGAGCAAGAGGGAGCAGAGGGTAATCATACAAAAGGGGAGGGAACATTGAACGCTAAGGAGAACAGGTGGGTCTTTAACTGTTGTTTGAAACTGGAGAACTGGGGATCAAGACGGAGGGCGGGGGGAGGGCATTCCAAAGGGCGGAGGCAGCAAAAAAGAAGGCAGAGGAGCGTATAAATTGCAAATGAGCACGGGAGGGCGGGGGAAGGGTAAGGCGGTTAAGGTGGAAGGAGCGGGGGATGTGTCTGGGAGAATGGAAGAAAAGGAGATCTGTTAAATATTGGGGAGTGCTAGCGTGGAAAGCTTTGTGAGTCAAAACCAGAAGCTTGTAAGTGGACCGAAAAGGGATAGGCAGCCAATGAAGGTGAAAGAGCAGAGGAGTGATGTGATCCCGGGGAGAGGAGCAAGTGACCAGACGTGCAGCAGTGTTCTGAATCCGACGAAGACGAGTAAATTGACATTTCGGAAGACCGATGAAGAGGGAATTGGCAAAGTCCACCCGAGACATGACTAAGGACAGAACCAGAGTAACCAGGGCCAAAGGGGACAGAAAAGGGCGAATAGAACGAATCTGACGAAGAAAGAAGAAAGATGTGGTAGTAACATGCGAAATGTGAGAGTGAAAGGAGAGATCAGAGTCGAAGAGTACACCAAGGTACCGGAAAGTGGAAACCAAAGGTACAGGAGAACCGGAGAAAGAAGGAGCCAAAGTGGGGGAAGGACCACCGTGAGAAAACCAAATAGCAATAGTTTTAGTAAGGTTCAAGTGGAGACAGTTGACTGATAGCCAATCGGCAACCGCAGTGAGACAGGAGTTGAGAGCAGAAAGATCAGGACAAGAAGGGGAAGTGTGATGAAGTAGTAGAATATCATCCGCATAAAGGAAAGTAGATATACCGAACTGCTGGATCAAGGATGCCAGGGGGGCCAGGAAGAGGTTAAAAAGGAGAGGGGCCAGGACAGAACCTTGAGGAACACCACAAGGAAGATTGTAGGGATCAGAGGAGGGGGGAGAAGAAGAAGAGGGCGAAAGAACTGCGCAGGACCTAGAAGATAGAAAAGAGTGGAACCAGTGGAATACAGTGCTACAAAGACCAGCCTCCCGTAGCCGGTGAAGAAGAAGAGAGTGATCAACTAAATCGAAAGCAGCAGAAAGATCTAAAGCAACCGCCACCGAGATATCACCACGGTTGTGTGCTACATGCAGAGCATTAGTGAAAGCCAGAAGAACAGTTTCAACACTGTGACCAGAACGAAACCCGGACTGACGGGGGTGAAGGAAATTAATAGAGTCGAGGTGATGAGATAGCTGAGCAAAGACAAATTTCTCCAGGAGTTTAGATAGGAAAGGAAGATTGGAGACAGGACGATAGTGAGCAGGGACCAGAGGATCAAGTGAAGTGTTTTTAAGAATAGGACGAATTAGTGCGTGCTTCCAAGATGTTGGAAAAGTCCCAGTAGAAAGACTAGAATTAAATATAGAAAGAATAAAGGGAAGAAAGCCTAAAGAAGGGGTCAACAGCCAGGAGGAGGGAATAGGATCCAGAGGACAGGTAGTTTTCTTAGAAGTGGATAGGAGATGAAGAAGTTCGGGGGCAGTGATCAGATCAAATGAGGCCCAGAAGTGAGAGAGGGAAAAAGAGGGAGGAGGGGAGGGGTCAGGGGGCGGAGAGGTAATGGGGGGAGGACAAGAAGGTAAGGATGCCCGCAAGGAGGAAACCTTATCGCTGAAGAAAGAAGCCAGTTGTGAAGGAGGCGGGAAAGAAGAAACTGCAGAGGTAGGAGGAAGGGCCTGAGTGGAGGTAAGAGTGCGGAGAACCGAATAGAGATGCCTAGTCTGATTTGGAGCAGTAGAAATTGCAGTTGAAAAGTAAGAGCGCTTGGCAGAGTGTACTTGTGAGCGATAGAAAGAGTGTTGAGCATGAAAAACAGATAAGTTAGCTGGTGAGGGGGATTTGCGCCACAACCGTTCCGCTCTACGGAGTTGGGTGCGGAGAAGCCGAAGACCACTGTGATACCATGGGTGTGAAAGACAACGACGACCGGGACGAGGACGGAGTGGGGCAACATGGTCAAGAGCAGAAGAAAGTGAGGAGGACCAGAGAGATGCCTGGGAGTCTGGGGATAGTAGAGAAAAATCAGAAGGGAGAAGATCAGCAGCTGCAGGGAACCGCTGAAGTGTAAGAGTATTAAGGACACGGCGC
Source organism: Ichthyophis bannanicus (assembly GCA_033557465.1). Taxonomy (NCBI): domain Eukaryota; kingdom Metazoa; phylum Chordata; class Amphibia; order Gymnophiona; family Ichthyophiidae; genus Ichthyophis; species Ichthyophis bannanicus. Next base: position 918,341,448 of record CM066035.1, on the reverse strand, counting down.
AGCTGTTCAGGAGGTGACGAAGAAAGGGTAGAGGAAGTGGAAAGGTCTGCGGGGCCTAAGCATGAAACAGAGAGGCAGAGGTGATCTGACCAAGGTAGAGAAGTAGTCTGAACATTTGAGAGTGAGAAGATGGAGGAGGAAGGAGTGAGGAGTAGGTCAAGCGTATGACCTGCCTGATGGGTGGGAAGGGTAACATGCTGTGTCAGAGAGAGGTCATGAAGGAGGGTGAGGAAAGCGTGCTCCCTAGATGAGGAGGGGGGGGGCATCGACGTGAAGGTTAAAGTCACCTGTGATAAGAAACTGGGGAAAAGCTAGAGTTACATCTGTGAGTGTCAGCAGGAGAGCATCCCACAGCTCTAAACGAAGAGCAGGAGGAGAGTATATGAGAAGAATATGGATAGGAGGTGAAGTATGTAGCCGAAGCAAAAGAGATTCTGGGTAATGTAAGAGAGTGGAGGATAACTGTGTGAACTTAAGGGAGGGATGGATTAAAGCAGCGACCCCACCACCTGAGCGACCGTGGCGGGGGACGGAAACGGCCGAGAAGCCTGGTGGTAGACAGCGGGCAAGCAAAGCATCCTCGCCGTCCTTGAGCCAGGTTTCTGTGACAAGAGTGAGGTCAAGGGAAAGCTGAAGGATGAGATCCTGGACAAGAAGGGTCTTTTTGCGTAGAGACCGACAGTTGATGAGACCAAGCGAAAGATGGAAGTGGGAGGGACTAGGAGGAAGACAGGATTGAGAGAGTGAGGTGGGCGTAGAAACAGAAGGAGAGCAGAGACAAAGGTTAGAAATACAACGGAAACGATCACGACGAGGCTTCTGAGGTCTTCTGCCCCAAAAGACGGGGATAAAGGCCATGGAGAAACAAGGACAAGAAAAAGGGTAGACGGTATAAGGCAATAATCCACCTACCAGCCCTGGGCCCAGAGCAGATACTGGAGTATAATGCAGCGCAGTAGGGGGAAGGGCAGCGCAACGAAGCTGAAGGAGAGATGATAAAATAGACAAAGCGCTAAGCCACATGAAAAGTGCAGGAAGTCCTCCGCGTCCGGAGCGGCCCCAAGGAGCGCACCTAAGGAGCACGGCGTGCTCCTTAGGTGCGCGCCCCAGTCGCGCGCTGCGGTGACGAGCGCCGCAGGCGCCGGTGCTTTATACAGTGGTGACAGCGTACCTCGCTGAACGGGACGTCTGGGAGGGAGTTCCGGGAGGGCCGAAGCCCAGGAGAATGCAGGTGAGAGTAGGCCCGGTTGGAGAGGGCACACACTAGAAGAACACAGATACCACAAATAACTATTCAGCCAGCAGGAGAAAAGCATAGAAAATAACACAACACAGCCGCAGGCGCCGGTGCTTTATACAGTGGTGACAGCGTACCTCGCTGAACGGGACGTCTGGGAGGGAGTTCCGGGAGGGCCGAAGCCCAGGAGAATGCAGGTGAGAGTAGGCCCGGTTGGAGAGGGCACACACTCGCTGAACGGGACGTCTGGGAGGGACTTCCGGGAGGGCCGAAGCCCAGGAGAATGCAAGTGAGAGTAGGCCCGGTTGGAGAGGGCACACACTAGAAGAACACAGATACCACAAATAACTATTCAGCCAGCAGGAGAAAAGCATAGAAAATAACCATGTCCTTTATTGTTTTGAGTGAGGGGGTTGAGGCCACTGGACTCCCAGGTTCTTTATTGGGGATGATAGACTGACAGTGGAAATGCTGAACATGGGAGGATATGGAGACAGAAGATGCTGGACATGGGGTGAGGGTTTAAGAAGGCAGAAGGGGATACTGAAGGGAGATAGGGATAGAGAAAGGGAATGCTGGACTTTGGGGGAATAGAAAGATAGAGGAGATGCTGGGCTTTGAGACGGGAGCATGAAGAGAGAGGGATGATGCTGGACATTGGTGGGGGGGGGGGGTGGAATAGGGACACTGGGAGGGTAGGGTGACAAGGGAAATGCTGGACCCAGGGGGAGGCAAGATGACGGAGAGGAGATGCTGAACATAAAGGGAGGTAGGGACAGAGTGGGAAGATGTTAGACATGAGAGGGGAATAGGGAAATAGGGTGGATGCTAGACAAAGGAGATGGGATAGGGACACGGAGAGAGGATGCTGGCTACAGGAAGGCGTGATGGAAGAGAGACAGAATGAGAGGTTGCTGGACAAAGGATGGGAGAGAGAGAGAAGATACTGGATGAAGGCTGGGAGAGAGAAGGAGAAGATGCCGATGAAGGGTGAGGGAGAGAAAGAAGATGCTAGATGAGGGTTAACGATAGGAGACAGAAAGAAAGAGGGAAGATGCTGAATGAAGGGTGGAAAAGAGTGAGAGATGATTGAGGACAAAAGATGGGAGAAAGAGATAGAGAAAGATGCCAGGCAAAGGGTTTGAGAGGAGAGAGTTGTGGAAAGACTGGGGAATAAGAGAATGGAGAATTGGAGAGCTGTGGTAAAGGAAAGAGATGGAAAGCTGTAGGTACATGCAATAAAAAGAGGAAGATTAAGGACAGGATAGTAAAAAAGAAGGAGTGAAATCTAAATAGATAGAGGAAGAAAAATAAATGGAAGAAATTAGAAAGAAAAAGATCATTGTCAGAGATGGACGTACAAGAGGAAGTAAAGGAGAGAGGAGATGAAAGAAGTGACAGATAGACTGGAGATCCTGGAAAGAGTGTTAAGAAAAGATAGAGGAAAGCAGAAACCAGAGATTGGTACCAACTCAATCTGAAAAATATAAGACTGGAAGGCAAGGTAGAAAAAATAATTTTATTTTAATTTGGTAACTGGAATATACCAGTTTTTGGAATTTTTATCTGCTCCCTTTATATTTTGCAGAGTGCAGGAGAAAATGTTTTGCTGTCTTTATTTCTCTGGCATTGTGCTACATTAAAAGTATGGTTTCTTGGGGTTTTAGTTTAATTTTTGTCTTTATATTTCTATTTTAAGTTTGTGGTCACTTATCCTCTACTTGGTGAGGGTCTATCTGTGTGTGTGATCAAGGCCAGGTGTTCTGTTAGCATGGAGTTTTTAGGTAGGGATCTATAGTAATCTGGCTTGTTTAGTTTCCCAGTAAGCATACTGATATTCTAGGGGCCACTGCAAAAGAGAGAGGCCAACAATATGATGGATGGATACAAAAACAGCAGCTATGGACACTATCAACAATTTGCTACCTGACTGAAGATCCAACACAGTTTAGGACAACTATCTAGAAGGTCGCCATGAGTTGGAACTGATTCAACAGCATTTAGCAACAACAAATGCAATATTTATGCTGTTGTATTTTCCTAAATAGAGCCTTGTTGTGTGACTTCTGTAAGTTAGTGCTGTTATGGAGCAGCAGATTTGCTGTGCAGGTTCTGAGTGACTTTGATAGGGTTTCACAATTTTTAAAAGGCCCCTAGAGCAGGGAAAGTTTAGTTTAGAAGATACAGGAGCAGCTGCAAGTGGGCCCCCTTCTGGCTTGGGCAGAATTGACGCCACTGGAGAGTTTATTTCCTGTTACTGAGATGACACCACACCACAAGATATTTTTGTATGGTGAGGTCTCTGGGGAAATGTCCTAGTTTTGCTCTGCATCCATTGTTGGGGGAAGGGCCACAGGGATTTCTATGGATGTATGTATGTTTACAGTTAACACCATAACAGTCCAATGTGCAGTATCAGCGGTCAGCATTTTTTAAATTAGAGTCCCAGGTTACATAATTAAATTTTGAATATAACCAGCACTAAAAATTAAATTTTAAATTATGGGGTATGTTTACTAAACAGCGGTAGCGGCTTCCATGCTATATCAGAGGTGCAGCCCCATTGAATTCAATGGGGTCGCCGCTCTGATATCGCTTGGAAGCCGCTACTGCTGTTTAGTAAGCATGTCCTTATGAATCTGTTGTGTGTCATCAAGTCAATGCTGATTGCTGGCATTCCAGCCCTTGTTCCGCCATGATCCGTTTTACCTTCGACTTAGTTTGTATAAGTTTTTTCGAAAACTACAAATTATACATTTTTTTGCGGACCGTCCATCTGGTCCTGATTTTATTTATTTATTTATTTATTACAATTTCTTATATACCGCGCTATTTAGCATCAGTGCGGTTTACATTATAACTTAACGACCATAACAACAAGCTGTCAGGTTTACATCGAACAGGAGTATAAACATGGAAAACAGGGTCAACTATATACATAATCTATTTACATTGGAAGGATAGATAAAAGTCAGATAATGCATGTAGGTCTTTTCTAACTAAATTGGGTCAATTCCTGGAGGGTATATCTAGGATCAATTGCTGTCAGGTAAGTGTTGGAGGAACAAGTGGGTTTTGAGGGCCTTCCTGAACTGATATAGGCTGGCTATGGCCCTAATGTCAGGGGTAGAGCATTCCAGCATTTGGGTACGTAACAGCTGAAAGTCCTGTTTGTGGTTGATAAGTTGTACTTTGTCGAAGCCTTTGGTATTGCAAGCAAGTTTACAGCTGTTGATCTTCTGGATCTGTTGGGAGGGACAAAGTGGATAAGATGAGTGAGTGAGGAGGCTGAAATACCAACATCTAAATGGCTTCCTCCCGGTCCGCTTGATCCGACTTTGTTAACTTATCAGAATTTGGTTTTCCACGATCTGCATAAATTGGAGGGTAAGAAACATCATAGCCGCTCCAATTTAAATAGGTCTGAATGGCAGGCTTTAATTCAATTACAACAAGATCCCAATATCATTGTTCGACGGGCTGATAAAGGTGGGGCTGTGGTGGTGCAATCAACCGAAGCATATTTGAAAGTTCTCCGTGATCATTTACTTGATCGGCGTACATATAATATGCTCGTGGTGGACCCTACTGCGGAACTTCAGCAGGAGATAAAGATCATCTTGGATGAAGCTTTAGCTTTGGGTTGGCTGACGAAACGGGAATATGGTTTTTTGAAACTCGATACACCGCTTAGACCAATTATGTATATGGTCCCGAAGGTCCATAAATCCCTTGTTGCCCCACCTGGTAGACCTATCGTGTCCTGTAGGGGATCATTGTTGGAACCTTTATCGCAGTTTTGCGATACTTTTTTACAAAAAGAAACAGCATTAGTGGCATCATTCATAAAAGATTCTTCCGATTTTTTACAGCAACCTATACCATCTTGGGATTTCTACTTTGTTACCTTAGACGTGGAGGCTTTATACACAAATATCGACCAAATGGAACATAAGAACATAAGATATGCCATACTGGGTCAGACCAAGGTCCATCAAGCCCAGTATTCTGTTTCCAACAGTGGCCAAACTAGGTCATATGTACCTAGCAGTTTCCCCAAGAGACACAAGTTCCACAATGCTTGTACTGGGTCAAGCATTGATATCTTCGGCCACTTCTTAATAATGGTTTATGGACCTTTCCTCCAGGAACTTGTCCAAACCTTTTTTAAACCCAGCAACACTAACAGCCTTTACTACATCCTCCGGTAACAAATTCCAGAGTTTGATTACATGTTGAGTGAAAAAATATTTTCTTTTATTAGTCTTAAATAGTTTACCCTGTAGCTTCATTGCATGTCCCCTAGTCTTTCTATATTCTGATAACGTAAACAATCGATCTACGTTTACCCGTTCCATTCCGTTCATTAATTTATAGACTTCTATCATATCTCCCCTCAGCCGTCTCTTTTCCAGTTTAAAGAGCCCTAACCTTTTTAGCCTTTCTTCATAGGAGTATCCTTCCATCCCCTTTACCATTTTGGTGGCTCTTCTCTGAACCTTTTCTAAAATCGCTATATCCTTTTTAAGATACGGCTACCAGAATTGCACACAATATTCAAGGTGCGGTCTCACCATGGAACGATATAGAGGCATTATAATATCTTTTGTTTTATTTTCCATTCCTTTCCTTATCATACCTAGCATTCTATTTGCTCTCTTGGCCGCCGCTGCACACTGGGCCGAGGGTTTTAACATGGTATCCACAATGACGCCTAAATCTTTTTCCTGGGTGGTGGTTCCTAATGTGGAACCTTGCATCGTGTAACCATAGTTTGGGTTGTTCTTCCCTAGGTGCATAACCTTGCACTTGTCCACATTAAATTTCATCTGCCATTTTGATGCCCAGTCTTCCAATTTATCAAGATCCTCTTGCAATTTTTCACAATCCTCTTCGGTTTTAACAACTTTAAATAGTTTTGTGTCATCTGCAAATTTGATAACCTCACTCGTTATTCCACTTTCCAGGTCATTTATGAATATGTCAAAAAGCAGCGGACCCAGCACAGATCCCTGGGGTACACCACTATTCACCTTTCTCCATTGGGAAAATTGGCCATTTAGCCCTACCCTCTGCTTTCTATCTTTTAACCAGTTCCTGATCCACAATAGTACACTGCCTCCTATCCCATGACTCTTTAGTTTTGCCAAAAGTCTCTGATGAGGGACCTTGTCAAAGGCTTTCTGAAAGTCCAGATACACAATATCAACCGACTCACCTTTGTCCACCTGTTTATTCACTCCTTCAAAAAAACATAACAGATTAGTAAGACAAGATCTTCCTTGTCTAAAGCCATGTTGGCTGTCTCCCATTAGGTTGTGACTATCTACATGCTGAGTAATTTTATTCTTTATGATGGTTTCTACCATTTTTCCTGGTACTGACGTCAGGCTCACCGGTCTGTAGTTTCCCGGATCACCCCTGGAACCCTTTTTAAAAATTGGTGTTACATTGGCGATCCTCCAATCTTCAGGTATTAGAGATGATTTTAATGATAGTTCACAGATTACTGATAGCAGTTCTGCAATCTCATATTTCAGTTCTTTCAACACCCTTGGATGTATACCATCCGGCCCAGGTGATTTGCTACTCTTCAGTTTATCTAATAGTTGTAAGACATCTTCCCGATGTATCGATATTTCCTTCAATTCTTCCACACCTTTAAATACCACTTCCGTCATGGGTAACATCCCTACATCTTCCTCAGTAAAGACCGAAGCAAAGAATTCATTCAGTCTCTCCGCTATCGCCTTATCGCCTCTTAGTGCTCCTTTAACCCCTTTATCATCTAATGGACCAACTGACTCTCTCACAGGTTTTTTGCTACGAATGTACTTGAAAAGGTCTTTATTTCGCGCTTTTGCTTCCGCAGCAAGCTTCTTCTCAAATTCTCTCTTTGCCTGCTTTATCAATGCCTTGCATTTGACTTGCCAGTGCTTGTGCTGTTTCCAGGTTTCGTCGTTTGGCTCTTTTTTCCATTTCCTGAAAGTTGCTTTTTTGGCAACAACAGCCTCTCTGACCTCACCTTTAAACCATGCTGGCAGTTTTTTGGACTTCCTTCCACTTTTCTTAAAGCGTGGAATACAGCTGGTCTGGGCTTCCAAGATAGTATTTTTCAACAACACCCAAGCTTGATGTACGTCTTTAACCTTTGCAACTGCTCCTTTTAGTTTTTTCTTAACTGTTTTTCTCATTTTATCATAGTCTCCCTTTCGAAAGTTAAAAGGTAGTACTGTGGATTTCCTTACTATCCCTCCTCCACTAATTAAATCAAAGGCGATCATGCTATGATCACTATTGCCAAGTGGCCCCAACACCCTTATCTCTTGCACTAGATCTGGTGTTCCACTAAGGACTAGGTCTAATATGGCTTCCCCTCTGGTCGGTTCATGAACCAGCTGCTCCAAGAAGCAGTCATTTATTTCATCCAGGAACTTTATCTCCCTAGCATGCCCTGACGTGACACTGACCCAGTCGATACCAGGGTAATTGAAATCACCCATTATTATTACTGCACTGTAACGTTTGTTAGCTTCCTTGATTTCTTTGAGCATTTCATCATCCATTTGGTCATTCTGGCCAGGCGCTCGATAGTACACCCCCACTGCCATTGCCTTCCCCCTTTTATATGGAATTTCAATCCATACAGATTCTACAGCAGATTTTGTTTCCTGCAAAACTTTAATCCTTTCTGAGTCAATGCCCTCTCTAACATAGAGCGCAACCCCTCCACCAATTTGATCAGCTCTATCATTACGATATAGTTTGTACCCAGGTATCACAGTGTCCCACTGGTTGTCCTCCTTCCACCATGTCTCTGATATTCCAATCATATCTAACATTTCATTTAGTGCTATATATTCTAACTCTCCCATCTTATTGTTTAGACTTCTAGCATTTGCATACAAGCATTTTAGAGAATGTATTTTGTTCATGTTAATTTGGCTATTGTTAGACATGGGTAAATTGGGATCTTTAAGCTCTGTCTGCTCCATACTTGAGGGCATTTGGGCTACTTTACTCTTTTGTGGAACCTCTCTGCTTTTGGTAGTATCCTTCAAGGATACATTCTTCCGAACCATCTGCTCTTGGGCGACTGTCGGCTTTCCCCTAATATCTAGTTTAAAAGCTGCTCTATCTCCTTTTTAAAGGTTAATGCCAGCAGCCTGGTTCCATCCCGGTTAAGGTGAAGCCCATCCCTTCGGAAGAGCCCCTCCTTTCCCCAGAATGTTCCCCAGTTCCTAACAAATGCAAAACCCTCATCTCTGCACCATTGTCTCATCCACGCATTGAGACTCCGGAGCTCTGCCTGCCTTTTGGGTCCTGCGCGCGGAACAGGAAGCATTTCGGAGAATGCTACCCTGGAAGTTCTGGATTTCAACTTCCTACCTAAAAGCCTAAATTTTGCCTCCAGAACCTCCCTACCACATTTTCCTATGTCATTGGTACCGACATGTACCAAGACAGCAGACTCCTCCCCAGCACTATCTAAGACCTTATCTAGGTGGCGCGTGAGGTCCGCTACCTTCGCACCAGGCAGCCATGTTACCAGGCGATCCTCACGTCCACCAGCCACCCAGCTATCTACATGCCTAATGATCGAATCACCAACTATAACGGCTGTCCTAACCCTTCCCTCATGGGCACATGGCCCTGGAGAAACTTCCTCGGTGCGAGAGGGTTTTATATCACCTGGAGGACAGGTCCTAGTTACAGGATCACTTCCTGCCGCACCGGGTGATGCTCTCCTGTCACGTGACCTCTCTCCTCCATGGCAACAGGGGTGCTGCCAGACTGGAGGTGGGACTTCAGGACTATATCCCTGTAGGTCTCGTCTATGTACCTCTCTGTCTGTCTTATGTTTTCCAAGTCTGCTACTTTAGCCTCTAGAGAACGGACTTGTTCCCTGAGAGCAAAGAGCTCCTTGCACCTAGTGCACACGTAAGACCTCTCACCAACTGGGAGAAAATCATACATGTGACACTCAATGCAAAAGACTGGAAAGCCCCCATCCCGCTGCTGGACTGCTGTCTGCATCTTAGTTTTAAGTTTGTGTCTAGATCTTTAAGTTCTTACTTACTAGGGGTTGCTATGGGTATTTATACCAATAAAACTGTACCTAATACGTTTAATATACCTTGTTCACCTGAAGCTAAATTAATCTCAGGTCCTTAGTGTATGACTGATTTGGGTAATGAGCTTCACCTGAAAGCACCTCCTGTCCTTTAAGATGTGTAAGTACCTATAAAGCTATGATTATCCCAGGGGAGGGTGGGAGTGGGGAGGGAGGGAGGGAAATAATACCTATTAAAAGAGGGCTGCTACACAGTACCCTGTCTTGTGTTGCTGAGGTAAGCTAAATTCTGATTTGATTTAAATTATAGCTCTTAGCTGCTGCTGATAGGCTCTAACTTCTTATCTAAGTTCTTGATCTGTTGCCTTCCTTTTTTCAATTTGCTCCTCAACGGTTACCTAAGTCATTCTTATGTGATTTGCTTCGATTGGTGCTGACTAGGAACTATTTCCTCTCAGAAGGGCAATTTTATCATCAGTGCTATGGGATTGCTATGGGGGCTTCAGTAGCCCCCTCTATAGCTACACTCTACATGGCTCATTTTGAGGAAGTTCAACTTTATTCATCTGGTTTTTTTAAGTCAATACGTTTTTGGAGACGATTTTTGGATGATATTTTCTTTTTGTGGTTTGACACTCTCCCGCGCCTCCAAGATTTTTTGGCATGGCTTAATGCTTTAAAGCCTAATTTAAAATTTACAGCTCATTTCGATTTAAAGCTTATTGAATTCTTAGACGTGTTGGTGTCTAAAGATCAGGGAATGTTCCGCACGACTTTATATCGAAAGAGTGTCCAGCGTAACAGTCTCCTCATGTATCACAGCTGCCATCCGAGCCCTATGCGGAAGAATTTACCTTATGGCCAATTCCTCCGGCTGCGGAGGATTTGTTCCTCGTTATCAGATTTTAAATTTCATGCTTTGGATCTTACTCATAGGTTGCTCCAACGGGGCTATCCGGAGAAAATTATTAAGCTTGCCTATAAGAGGGCATTATATACACATCGGGAATGGCTTTTTGATGAACACTACCAAACATCTCGATCACGGACTATGGATCATATAGTTGGGATTTTGCCATTTACCACTTTAAGGTCTTCCATAGTGGGAGTACTTCGTAAACATTGGGGAGTGTTGGGATTGCACAAATGTTTTCAGAAACCCCTTAGGATAGCTTTCTCTAGGGGACCGAATTTACAAGATCGTTTGGTTCATTCTGCAACTCCCCCAGATCGCCCTATGCCTTATGATCCTGACAGGAGGGGACATGTTACATGTTCATCTTGTGCATTTTGTGATATGGCACTCATTGGGAATGAATGGGTACATCCTAACACGGGCAAAGTTATTCAGCAACGTTGGCTAACATCCTGTGATTCAACCCATGTTGTCTATGTTTTACAATGCACCTGTCCTCTGATTTATGTTGGCAGGACTTCCCGGAAAATGAAAGTCCGCCTTAGCGAACATGCATCTCGGATACGGCAAAAAGTTCTATCTGCCCCCTTGGTTGAGCATTGTGAGCTTTTACATCATCAGTTTCACTCTGATTTTTCTTGGACGATATTGGATTTTATTCCTCCAAATCCCAGAGGTGGCGATCGGCTTTTAGCCTTGCAGCGCCGAGAACAGCAATTGATTTTTCAATTACAGGCGGTTCAGCCTTCTGGACTAAACAAAGAAGTTGAATGGTTCAGCTTGCTCTGATGTCATCCATGACGCTAAGGGGTTCCCCGATGACAGTGGGGTCTCCCGTTTGGCTGATTGGAGCTCCCGGATGATTGACTGAATAGATTAGCCAATGTAAGTCTTTTTTTCCCCTTTATATCAACCAGTGAAGGTTGTGGTTCGAAAAAGTTTTCTACAGCGGTTTGATTTTGAGGAGCGTGACCACTTGAAGCAGGGCTTGTAGCCCGAAACGTACGTCGTGGATTGATTCTCTACCGTCTTGAAAAGGAAAGAAAGGAAAGACTCCTAGTCTGTAGGAAACCATATTGGACTGTTTTCACAAGTTAAGTACAGCGTTTTCGCTCTTTATATAAAAAAAGGGAACAGGCTGCCTGGTGTGACTGAGGTTCCATTCCAGTCGCCTCCAGTCTCTTCCGACAAAAAATTATTTGGGGATTCACATGTGGGTTTAGTTTTGTTTTAATTTACTTGTTTTTTTTTTTGGCAAGGTGTGACCATAAGTAGACTGCCAAGACTTTCTTTTGTGCAGTAAGTCTATGGCATCTGGTATTCCAAGGTAGCCTCCCATCCAAGTACTAACCAAGCCCACCCCTGTGTAGCTTCTGAGATCAGGCTAATTCAGGATGGCAAAACTGTCGTATTTTTAAACTATACGATAAGCCTGAAAATATAAGTTGTATTCTTTTTTCTTGGGGCAACCGTCTGGCTGATATTCTAAGTGAAGGCCCCCCCCCCACCTCAAGGGAGCCCACCCTTTTAATGTTTCTTGTGAGAGAGTGCCATCTCATTCTTTGCCTTAGGCAGCATAAGAACATAACATATGCTATACTGGATCAGACCAAGGGGCGGTATCCTGTTTCTAACAGCGGCCAATCCAGGTAACAAGTACCTGTCAGGTTCCCAAAAAGGTATACAGATTCCAAGTGGCTTATCCCAGGATAAGCAGTGGATTTCCATGGTCTTCTTTAATAATGGTTTATAGACTTTTCCTCCAGGAACTTGTCCAAACCGTTTTTAAACCAGCTACATTAGCAGCCCTTACCACATCCTCTGGTAATGAATTCAACACAAATTCAACATGATTACGTGTTCAATGAAAAAATATTTCTCTGATTAGTGTTAAATGTGCTACATTGTACTGTAGCTTCATTGAGTATCACCTAGTCTTTCTACTTTTTGAAGGAGTAAACAACCAATCTATATTTACCCATTCCACTCTGTTCATTATTTTACAGACTTCTATCATATCTCTCCATCTCCAAGAACAAGCAGGAATGTAGTCTTCACATGTGGGGTGACGTTGGTACCTACAGAGCCAACGCAGGAACGCTCCCCAGGGTTCAGTAGCAAAGCCTTTGGGAGCATCCCACTGTGCCTGCATAGATGCTTTCCCACCTTTCCCACTCTCCCTCCTCTGTTCTTTGTTTTCCATGAAGCCGACAGGGAGCAATTCCTGTCACTGCAGAAAATTCCTGTTTTTCATATTGCTGTCGATGCTGGTACCGATCTCCGTCGGTACTTTCTTTCTTTTTTTCTTCTTTTTTCTCTAAAAAAAAAAAACTGTGAAGAAAAGGATTCTTTCTTTTTTTCAGGCGCATCGATGCCTTCTTAGGCCTAGGCCTTCCATTTTGTCACAGACACAATGGAAAAACCATCTAGTGGTTTTTAAGAAGTGTTCTAAGTGTGGTGGTACCATCTCGGCCACAGACACCCATGACTGGTGTCTAAAATGCTTAGGACCTGATCATCAGCCATAAGAACGTCCTCTCTGTAGAAAGATGATGAAGAGAGGCCTACAGAATGAAGCTGCAAAGCTGGGCACCCTCTTCGCCTCCGATGCCGTCTCTTTAGCATCGATGTCATTGAGAGCTTCATCTTCCTTGCAAGGATGTCATGTATCGAAACCTAAGTCTTCATTGACGGCTGGCCGCCCGCCCCCCCCCCCCCAAGGGTAGATCTCCTCCTAAGCATCAAGATGCCTCGGCTGTTACCCTGGAGGGAGACACACTGACCAAACAACCCGGGAGGATTAGTGGGGCCCAGGATGCTCCCGAAGCCTCCATCTCTGGAGAGCTCCTGGTGCTATGCTCAGGGATCGTGGCCCACAATTCCGGTACCAATACCCAAGCATTGGCAAGCTCCATGGATCAATGTATCCCTGCTATCGAGCGGAGCTTAGTGGCCTTACCGGCGGCCTCGGTTCCAGTAAAACCCTTACAGTCAGTTCCACAGGCGTCTGTACTGGCTTTGGTACCGATACAGCCTGCATCTACTTTTTTTTTATTTATTATGTATTTATCAATTTTACAAATTCATAAAAAAAAAAATCACAATCAAGTGAAGAAATTAGGAAATAAACTAGCCGACAAAGAAAAACAATAAAAACATACATTAACAATATACCTCTTAAGACCACAAAATAAGGAAATTGGGATTCAAGAGATGAAAAAGGAATAGGAAATAGTTCAAATCAAATTACAGGCAACAGCATCTTCCAAATCCCCACCTCCAGCAAATCACAGTGTGCCACTGAGATACCAGCTACTCTTTAGCACCCTCCCTAGCTACCAGAAAATTAAGCTGGCATGGTTTATAAAGCACAAAGGTTTTACCCTCAAAATTAACAAAACAGATACAAGGAAATTTCAGTACAAAAGTAAGACCAAGCGACAAAACCCTCGGTTGGAGCAACAGAAATTCCTGTTGCCTCTTCTGCATAAATCTAGACAAATCAGGAAATATACATACTTTTGAACCATAAAACAGTTTATCAATTTTTACAAAAATACAAACATAATACAGAGTTACGGTCAAATTCAAGTGCAAAAGTGGCAATAAGTGTAGTTCTTTGAGTGACAACTTCCAAGGAGGACTCAAGAAAGGCTGTAAGATTCAGCCCCTCAGAGCTCTCACCAACTCTAGCTTGAGGACCCCCTCTTGCAAAGAGGTACTGGGCCCTCACCAGGGGTAGAAGTAGCTTACTTGCCATACCCAGAACTTCAGTCAAATACTTCTTAACCATATCCACTGGAGTCACTAAGGGGGACCTTGGGAAGTTCAAAAAACGAAGATTATTTCTTCGGACTTGATTGTTCAGATATTCCAGTCTCCGATGTGTTAAACTGCTATCCTTCACCAAAGATTCTCCCAAAGTTTGAAGTTCTTTAACCTTTGGCTCCAGCACATCACACCTATTAACCATAATACCCAATATTTGCGAGTGCTCAACCACACTCTGAGACACAATAGAGAAATCCCTCACAAAACACGAGGAAAGAACTTGGAGAGGGGATAAGACTCTGCATGGCCTCCCAGAGAGACTCCATAGTCATTGCTCCCACCTGATTCCGAAGTTGAAAAAGTCCTGGAGTTAGATATTCCCCTCCCCATGTGATATCACTCACGGTCCGCTGCACAGTCCTCACATCAGGAGCCGCTCCTTCTTCCAAGATGGAGGAAACTGTTGCAGGTGAACCTCCAGCGAGGATGGCCCTTCCATCCACATTGGCATGGGGCCCCCCTGAACACCATGCGACCAACTATTTCCAGGCATAGGGGCGGGCTGTGGACAATCGGGCTAAAGGAAGCCCCATCACTACTGTTCACCGGCGACGCTGCAAACTGATTCAAGGGGGTAGGCACCGAAGATCCGGCTAGGACGCGAAAATCTTCCAACGTTGTCTGCCTTAGCAATTGAGACTGGGAGCCGCCCTGGAGTCCAGCCTTCCCCTTCACCTTGCGCTTACCCATTATTGGTCTTGTGAATAGCTGACATTGAAGGAGGAAAAAGAAAACATTTCCAGCCAGTGCTGTTAGTCCAGCGCCATCTTGGATCCCATCCCTGCATCGACTTTTTTGCCACTTTCTACTCTACCACCCATGCCGGCCCTCGAATCCTTTTCCAGTACCGAGGTTCTAACTACACAGATTCCAGGTACTGGCTTCAACCGCTACCGAGTTCGTACGGAGCGGGAACATTCTGCCCAATGATACTTAAGAATCTTCGGATTCCGATTCATCGGACGATGAATCGGCCGATACTCGAGACATGCGAATTCTCCCGAAGGACCCATCTCCATCCCCACAACGCTGCATGTCCCCACCAGAGGACATGTCTTTCCAAGAGTTTATTTTCGATGTTGCTAGGGGCCTGTCCATAACAGTGACATTGGAGAAAGAGCCTAGGGCCAAAGATTTGGAAATTCTTAAATACCCGACAGCTCCAAAAGAGGCGGTTAAGCTCCCTATCCATTGGATACTTCACAACCTCATGCTTCGTATGTGGGAGACACCTCTGACTATTTCTCCCCATACCCACTGGCTCAATACCATGTACTGGGTATCGGAGTGTCCTGGTTTTCAAAAGACACAATTGCCGCACCATTTCATGGTAGTGGAATCGGCAATGCGTCAGATGAAAACACATTCCTCAAACCCTCTGGGTAGGGAATCGAGAACCCTTGACACTTTTGGTCAACGTTGTTTTCAGGCCTCCATGCTATCGGCCAGAATTAGTTCCTACATACTCTATATGGGTATGTTCCTTAGAAAGGTGGCTAAAATTTGGAGTTAATAGCTCCTCTTCTCCCTGATGACAAGAGGGCAGATTATCTCACCCTTGTGAAGCATGCTCAGAATGTTTCAAAATTTGTTAACAGGGCAACTTTTGATTGCTTTGAGTGCATCAGCAGAACTTCATCCATCTGCATCGGTGCATGCAGGATTGCTTAGCTCCAAGCATCGGATCTTGAACAATGGGTTCAAGATAAGCTGGGTAATAACAGTATCTACCCTTCTGATCTTGTCTCTCCAGTGGTGGCGATCCCCAGAAAATCTCCTTGTAGGGTCACCTTTTCAGATGCTAGCACATCAATGTACCCTGACTATGGATGCATCCACTCAAGGACTCTGGTCTCAGCAGGAGTCACAACTCCACATAAATCTGCTGGAGCTCAGAGCCATTCTCAATGCTCTCAAAGTGTTCCAGGGCCACCTTCATTGCCGCAGAGTCCTAGTCCAAACCGACAATTAAGTAGCCATGTTCTATTTGAACAAGTAAGGTGGAACAGGTTCTTGGACCCTCTGCATTGAGGCTCTACACCTCTGGTCCTTTGCCATACCCCATCGTATTCACCTCCAAGTGGTGTATCTCCCGGGCAAACACAATGTGTTAGCGGACAGACTAAGTCGAATCCTTCTCCTCCATGAAGTGGTCTCTTTATGTAGACACAGTCTCTAACATTTTTCAGATCTGGGGGGCTCCAGAGATAATCGCAAGTCCTCAGAATGCCAAGCTCCCTTACTTCTGTACAAGGACTCCTGTGCCAGACAGCCAACAAGTGGATGCTTTTCACCTCCACTGGGGACAGGGCTTCCTATATGCCTTCTCTCCCATTCCCCTAATTCCCAAAACTCTTTTCAAACTCCAGATGGACAGGGGCTTCATGATACTCATAGCCCCATGCTGGCCACGTCAACCATGGTACCCTCTCCTTCTACGTCTGTCTCAGGCTCATCCTATAGATCTGGGGTCTGCTCCAGATCTCCTCTCTCAGGAGGAGGGGACTCTGCTCCATACCAATCCACAATCTCTCCATCTCTCAGCATGGCTGCTGAAGGCTTAGCCTTCCAAGGCATTAACCTTCCCCAAGAGGTTAAGGACATCCTCTTAGCTTCTAGGAAGCCATCCACCAGGCGGTCCTATGCTTTCAAGTGGTATAGGTTTTCTTTCTGGTGTTCTCAGAAGAATCTTAATCCCTTCTCAGCTCCGGTGGAGGCGCTCCTTGAGTATCTCCTCCACCTCTCTTCTTCTGGACTCAAAACCAATTCGGTAAGAGTACACCTAAGTGCAATCGTGGCCTCTCATGTGCCCTTAGATGGCCAACCCATCTCTTCTCAGCCGCTCGTAGCACGCTTCATAAGGGGTCTTCTATTAACCAAGCCTCCCATTAAGCCACCTCCAGTGGCATGGGACCTTAATGTTCTAGGGCAGCTTCTCATGCCGAAGGTGGTTTTGCCCTTCCATTTGAACCAGTCAATCTACTTCCCTGTGTTTTTCCCTATACCGCACTCATCTAGGGCAGAAGCAATCCTCCATACTCTGGATTGTAAACGTGCCTTAGTTTTTTATCTCCAGAGGACTTGAGAGCACCGGAAAGCTTCAGCTGTTCATCTCCTTTGACTCTAGTCACCTCGGGTTGCCAGTCTCCAAAGATACTCTCAGCAAATGGATAGCTGACTGCATCACCTTTGCTTATGAGAAGGCAGGACACTCCCTTGAGGGTCATGTCACTGCCCATAATGTTCGAGTCATGGCTACCTCAATGGCAAATCTACGATCTGTAGCTATTGACGAGATCTGCAAACCAGCAACTTGGTCTTCAGTCCATACTTTTGCTGCTCACTACTGGGATGCCATGTTTGGCCAGGCTGTTCTCCAGCATCTCTTTCAGACTTAGAGCAATTCCTCTCCTCCGTCTCGGGATTTGATACCAGATATCCATACAGCCGATTCTGAGGTCATCTCTCTGGCATCTTCGGGAGTCCCATATGTGAAGACTACATTCCTACTTGTTCCTGGATATAGCGTAGTTACTCACCTGTAACAGGTGATCTCCGGGAACAGCAGGAATTTAGTCTTCACAACCCACCCTCCTCCCCAGGAGTTGTAGGTTTTCTCTTTTTTTCTCTTTCTCTCCTTTTATCTTAGCTACAAACTCAACTGAGGAGGGAGAGCAGGAAAGGCAGGAAGGCAACTACGCAGGTGCAGTGGGATGCTCCCAAAGGCTTTCTTATTGGATGCTGTGGAGCGTTTCCATGCGGGTTCCGTTGGTACCAACATCACCCCTTATGTAAAGACTAAATTCCTGCTGTTCCTGGAGATCACCTGTTACAGGTGAGTAACTACGCTTTACGTCTCTTTTTTCAAAGTTGAAGAGCCCTAACCTTTTTACTGTAAGCCTATCCTTGTAGGGGTATCCTTCCATTCCCTTTATCATTTTGGTGGCTCTTCTCTGTACCTTTTCTAATTCTGCTATATCCTTTTTAAGATACAGTAACAATACAGAAGCATTATTCTCCATTACTTTCTTTATGATTCCTAGCATTTTATTTGCTTTCTTGGCTGCTGCTGCACACTGAGCAGAGGGTTTCAATACATTATCCATTATGACGCCTAAACCCTTTTCCTGGGTGGTGGTTCCTAATGTGTAACCTTGTATCTGTAACCATAGTTTAGGTTGTTCTTTCCTAAGTGCATAACTTTGAACTTGTCCACATTAAATTTCATCTGCCATTTGGATATCCAGTCTCCTATTTTATCAAGGTCTTCTTGCAATTTTTCACAATCCTCTTGTATTTAACAACTTTGAATAATTTTATGTCATCTGCAACTCTGATCACCTCACTCATTATTCCCATTTCTAGGTCATTTATGAATATGCTAAAAAGCAGCAGGCCCAGCACAGATCTCTAGGGTACTCCACTACTCACCTTTCTCCATTGTGAAAATTGGCCATTTAGTCCTATACTCTATTTTATTCTTTATAATGGTTGCTACCATTTTGTCCAGTACTGACATCAGGCTCACTGGTCTGTAGAGTCACAGATCACCCTTGGAACCCTTTTTAAAAATTGGCATTACATTCGCTAATCTCCAATCTTCAGGTACTACAGATAATTTTAGAGAGTTCACAGATTGCTAACAGTAGGTCTGCAAACTCATATTTCAGTTCTTTCAGACCCCTTGGATGTATACCATCTGGTCCAGGTGATTTGCTACTCTTTAGTTTATCGAATAGCTCTAATACATCTTCGCGGTTTATAGAGATTTGTTTCAATTCTTCTGATACATCACCTTTAAAAAACATTTCAGGCATGGGTAACTTCCCTACATCTTCTTCAGTAAAGCAAATAATTCATTCAGTCTCTCCTCTATGTCCTTGTTCTTCCTTAGTGCCCCTTTTACCCCTCTATCATCTAATGCAGTGGTTCTCAACACAGTCCTTGGGCACACCTAGGCCAGTCGCATTTTCAGGATTTCCACACTGAATATGCATGAGATAGATCTGCATGTGCGATGTTAGTCAGTCCACTTTATACTTTTGCTGTCTCTTATCTTGTCTCTCCTGTCATGAATTGGTGTTCCTTTCTCTTTTCTAATGCAGCTTATGTGTTTTTATTACTCTGTAAACCGTCCTGATGCTTCGGCCTGGACGGTCAAGCAAGCAATGTAATAAAGATAAAGTTTTTATTATGTGTTTTTGCTTCCACAGCAAGCTTTGTTTCAAATTCTCTTTTTGCTTGTCATATCAATGCCTTGCATCTAAGTTGCCAGTGCTTATGTTGTTTCCCATTTTCATCATCTGACTCCTTTTTCCATTTCCCGAAGGATACTTTTTTGGCTACAACATCTTTAAGCCATGCTGGCAATCATTTGGCCTTCCTTCTACCTTTCTTAAAGCATGGAATACATCTGCTCTGGGCTTCCAAAGTAATATTTTTAAACAACATCCATGCTTGATGTAAAGCTTTAGCCTTTGCAGCTGCTCCTTTTAGTTTTTTCTAAACTATTTTCCTCATTTTATCATAGTCTCCCTTTCGAAAGTTAAAAGCTAGTGCTATGGATTTCCTTACTGTCCTTCCTCTATTAATTAAATCCAATGTGATCATATTATCGCCAAGTGGTCCCAACACTGTTAAATCTTGCACCAGATCCTGTGTTCCACTAAGGACTAGGTCTAAAATAAATTCCACTCATGTTGACTCATGAACTAGCAATCATTTATTTCATCTAGAAACTTTATCTCCCTAACATGTCCTGCTGTGACATTGATCCAGTTAATACTGGGATAATTGAAATCACCCATTATTACTGTGTTATAACTTTTGCTAGTTTCCCCGATTTATTTTAGCATTTCATCATCCATATGTTCATTCTGGCCAGGCAGATGATAATACACCCCCACTGCCATTGCCTTCCCCTTTTTACATGGAATTTCTATCCATAGAGATTCTACAGTGTATTTTGTGTCCTGCAAAACTTTTATCCTCTTTGACTCAATGCCCTCTAAAACATACAGCACAACTCCTCCACAAATTTAATCTAATTTATACCCAGGTATCAGTGTCCCATTAGTTGACCTCCTTCCATCAGATCTCTGAGATGCCAATTATATCTAACCTTTCATTTAGTGCTATATATTCTAACTCTCCCATCTTATTTTTTAGACTTCTAGCATTTGCATACAGGCAATTCAGAGGTTGTATTTTGTTCATATTAATGGTCTGGTTATCAGTTGAAAAGATTAATTTGGAATCTTTTGACTTTAGCAGACTCTGTTTGCTCTGTAGTTAAAGGCATCTGGGTTACTTTTACCATTATTGGAACTTCTCTATCGGGATGCCCTAACTTCCTTGTTTTGCTAGTATCCTTCAGGGACAGATCATTCCAAACCATTTATGGACGACTGCTGGCTTTCCCCTATTTTCTAGTTTAAATACTGCTCTATCTCCTTTTTAAAGGTTAATGCCAGCAGCCTGATTCCACCCCGTTTAAGGTGGGGCCCATCCTTTCAGAAAAGCACCCCCCCCTGCATTTCTAGCTTGGTACGGTCCTGCCAACACAATCTAAATCCTTATCTAGGTGGAACGTGAGGTTCGCTACCTTCACACCAATAAGCATGTTACCAAGCTACCCTCATATCCACCAGCCACCCAGCTATCTACATCACCTGGAGGACAGGTCCTAGCTAAAGGATCACTTCCTGCCACAGCAAGGTAATGCTCTCCCTTTATGTGATCTCTCTCCTCCATGGCATCAGAGAAACTGCCAAATTGGAAGTGGGACTTCATTACTGTGTTCCTGTAAGCCTCATCTATATACCTCTGTTTGCCTCAGCTCCTCCAAGTCTCCACTCTAGCCTCCAGAGATCAGACTTGTTCCCTGAGAGCAAAGAGCCCGTTGCATCTAGTGCACACAAGATGTCTCACCAACTGGAAGAAAAAGAGTAGTTACTCACCTGTAACAGGTGTTCTCCAGGAGCAGCAGGAATCAGTCCTCACATATGGGTGACGTCGGCGCCAACGAAGCCCCCGTGCGCAGCATTTCCCCAGCTTTCAAGGAAAGCCTTTGGGAATGCAGCGCGCATGCGCGGTCCCCTTCCCGCCCAAGGGTGCCATCTTGCTCAGTCTGATGACATAGCTAAAAGACAGCAAAAAACAAAACGAAGTATATGACTGCAACTCCAGGGGAGGAGGGAGGGTCGTGAGGACTGATTCTTGCTGCTCCTGGAGAACACCTGTTACAGGTGAGTAACTACTCTTTCTCCAGAACCAAGCAGGAAGTCAGTCCTCACATATGGGACTCCCCAGCTTTAGGCTACCGGGAACCCTAAGCTGAAAAATGGCTCCCTCTCAAGAGCCTCAGCATTTGTGAGAAGAATATCCTCTGAGAACGCCCCTGTACGGTAGCCCAACACAAGGGCCGGAGGGTAGGAGTTGCCTAAACCTCAAAGAGATTACGGAGTACCGCCTGTCTGAAAGCACTGTCCCTTCGGGACTCTCTGTCGAGGCAGCAGTGGGCTGCAAAAGTCTGGCTTGAAGACCAAGTAGCGGCCTGGCAGATGTCTGCCAATGGAACAGAGCGGAGATACTGACGCGGCTTTCGCCCTGACACGGTGGGCCGTGACTCGACCCTGCAAGAGGAGGTCGGCTGCCTTGTACACCCAGGTGATACAATCTGCTACCCAAGTGGACAATGTACGCTTGAAGACAGGTAACCCTAGTTTATTAGGGTCAAAGGAGATGAAGAGCTGAGTGGCCCTTCGATGCCCCCTCGTACGTTCTATGTAAAAAGACAACGCCCTCTTACAGTCCAGGGTATGCAAGACTGTTTCAGCCGGGCTGGTATGCGGCGTGAGAAAGAAGGTCGGAAGACCCACCTCCTGGTTGAGGTGGAAAGAGGAGATGACTTTTGGAAGGAATTAATGGTGAGTCCGTAGGACCACCCTGTTCCTATAGAACCGTGTGTATGGTCTATCAGAAACCAGAGCTTCTAGTACTCACACGTCTGGCCGAGGTAAGAGCTACCAAGAAGAGAGCTTTCCAAGAAAGGAAGCGCAAATGGCAAGTAGCCATCGGCTCAAATGGTGGGCGAGTAAGTTGCTGGAAGACCACATTCAAATCCCACTCAATCGCCGGTGGATAAACCAGAGGCTTGAGCAGAAGCAGACCTCTGAAGAAGCGGGACACCAAGGGGTGAACAGACAGAGACTGTCCCTCCACCAGTGAGTGGTGTGCTGATAGAGCACTGAGGTGCACCCGAACAGAGTTAGACTTAAGGCCTAGGTCTGACAGGTGAAGTAGATACTGCAGTACTACTGGCACAAGGCAAGAGAAAGGATCTTCATTGCGCTAAGCACACCATATTGTGAACCTATGCCACTTGAGGGCATAGGACTTTCTGGTGGACTGCCTCCTAGAGGCCAAAACCACCTCTTCAACCTCCTTAGGTAGAAGCAAGGGAGCTAGCACTATCCTTTCAGCAGCCAAGGCCATCAGATTGAGGGACCTGAGATTGGGATGCAGAAGGGAACTCTGATCTTGAGACAGGAGATCGTGTTGCAACCCCAGAGGGAAAGGAGTTTCCACCGCCAACTGTAGCAGAAGTGAAAACCACGGTTGCCTCGGCCATCTGGGGACTACCAGAATCACTGAGGCCTTGTTCCGGAGAATCTTGAACAGAGTTCGGGCCACCAGGGGCGTGGGAGGAAACTCATACAGGAGGCACGTAGACCAAGAGATCAGAAAAGCATCTGCTGCCATTCTCAGGGGATGTGGCTGTCTGGAGCAAAACCTGGGAAGCTGGCGGTTCAGTGGACTTGCAAGAGATTAATGGATGGAAGCCCCTATCGTAGAAAGATCTGCTGGACCACCAATGGATTCAACTGCTATTCGTGGGACTGGAGAATCCTGCTTAGCTTGTCTGCTAAGAAGTTCTCCTGACCAGGTAGATAAACTGCTTTGAGAAACATGTCTTGTTTGACTGCAAAGGAGCAAAGGGCCTGTGCCTCCTGACATAGGAGCCTGGATCCTGTTCTCCCTTGCTTGTTCACATAGAACATTGCTACCTGATTGTCTGTCTGAACTAAGACAGACTGGTGAGAGAGGGCATGAGAAAAAGTCTGTAGAGCCAAGCGGATTGCTCGCAGCTCCAAAAGATTGATCTGCTGTGTGGCCTCCTGAGGAGACCAGAGGCCTTGAGTGCATGTGCCCTGGCAATGTGCACCCCAGCCCTTTAAGGAAGCATCGGTCATCAGCACCCTTGTGTGTGCTGGAGCCTGAAAAGGCACCCCTTGAAAGGTTTGGGAGATGTAGCCACCACTGTAAGGAGTCCAAAAGTGGTTTGGACACCTTTACTCTGTCTCGGAGGTCGCCTGTGGCCTGCGCCCACTGAGCTCTGAGGCACCACTGAGCAGCCCGCATGTGCAGACGGGCATTCGGAGTCACATGTACTGTGGATGCCATGTGGCCCAGGAGCCACAGGTAGTGCCTGGCGGAAACCTGAGAATTGCTCTGAAACTGGTTGGCCAAGTCCATCAGTCTGTGGGCTCTGTCCCTGGGCAAGTAAGCTCTTGCTGCAGGGTGTCTAATCTTGCCCCTATAAACTCTAGGTTCTGTGAGGGGAGCAAAGTGGACTTTGCGAAGTTTATCCTGAAGAAGAGAGACAGTGCGAAGAGTGGCTTGTCTGGCCTCCTGGAGAGACTGGCCCCTGATGAGCCAGTCGTCCAGGTATGGGAAGACAAAAATTCCCTGATACCTGAGATAGGCCGCCACCACTGCCAAGCATGTGGTGAAAACCCTGGGGGCAGAAGTTAGGCCAAGGTTTCCTTCCACCACAAATCTTAGATATTGTCGGTGGTCTGGGTGAATGAGGATGTGAGTATAAGCATCCTTTAGGTCTAAGGAGCATAGTCAGTCTCCCTGCTGGAGGTAGGGCAGCAGTATCCCAAGGATAAGCATCTTGAACTTTTCCCTCTCCAGAAACTTGTTTAGGTTTTGCAAGTCTAGGATAGGCCGGAGGCCTCCTGTCCTTTTTGCTACCAGGAAGTTCCACCGCCTGTTCCTTTAGAAGACTTGCCAACTCCTGAAGGAGGAGGTTTCTGTGCATAAGGAGTCTTGGAGGCTCCCCTGGAAAGTAGGAGGGGGTAGTTGGTGGAAGTGGAGCATGTAGCCCTTTTGGACTCTGCTGAGGACCCAGGTATCCCCTGTGATGGCTGGCGACCTGTAGGCATACAGGGTCAGCCGACCTCCTGTGCTGAGTGGAACCAGCTGTGGAGAAAAGGCTATGCTGTGGGAGTCAAAACCCCGCTCCCTGCTGTGCAGGAGCCGGAGCTGGCGGCTTGGGGATCTTCTGCCAACGGGGCTAATGCCCCTGTCCCTTGGCCTGCTGGCCCTGTTGGGGAGCTGGAGAGGCCTGAAATTGAGGGTAGGATTTGTAGGCAGCACCATTCCTTGGGAAAAAGGGCTTCTTTCCCGAGCCCTTCTTTTTCTGAGAAGGGGCAGAAGTCTTCCTGGACAGCCTTGTCCTGGTGAGAGTCTCAGTCTCGATTTCCGCAGCCTCTTCAGTCATGGGCTTACCAAAAAGGTTTTCACCTCGGCAGGGGACATCGACCAACTTGTCCTGCACCCATGACTCCAGGTGTGATGACTGCAGCCAGGCCTGACGGCGTGCACCGATGCCAGCCGCGGCTACCCGGGCCGAAGCCTCGAAGCCATCATAGGCTGCTCGAGAGATAAACTTTGAGCACTCTCGGATCCCTGTTATTTATTTATTTATTTACATTCTCTTATATACCGCACTATTCTGCATCAGTGCGGTTTACATTTGAACAAACTGAAATTACATTGAACAGGGCATTATAACTTGGATATAACTATTTTAAAGGGAACATGGGCTATGGAGGGTTAAGTGGCTTGCCCAAGACCACAAGGAGCACCTCTGGGACTAGAAACTCCAGTCCTTCCGGCCCAAGGTTGCTGTTCTCTAGTGGGATTTGAACCCCTGACCTTCCGGCCTGAAGTATCTTGCCCCAACCACTAGGCCACTCCTTTGACTCTGTTGACAAAGCCTTGAACCTCTGCAAAGGTTCCTCGGAGAGGCCAGCTGAGAACCAGGCAATCTCCTTTGCCAGGTCTCGTAGGTACATCCCATGTACAACTGGTAGGTCTGGACACGGCAAGATAACATAGAGCCCTGGAAGCACTTTCTACCAAGGGCATCCAGGTTCCGGGCCTCCCAACCGGGGAGTACCGAGGAGCACATCTTCTGACTCTTCAGGCTGTGCATGGCTGATTCCACAACCATGGAGTTGTGCGGTAGCTGCGCCTTTCGGAACCCAGGGCTCTTACGGACTCGATAAATGGAATCGACCCATTTGCTAAGAACCGGCGCTGAGGCCGGTGCCTCCCACATACGAAAGAGCAGCCGTTCCAGCATCGGAAGAACCGGTACAGTAAAAGCTTCCTTCGGAGGAAAGTCATACTGGAGGGCATCGAGCTCTTCGGCTTGAGGCCGCTCCTCGGTGTCCGCAGGGAAGGCCAAGGCTTTGGCCATGTCCCTTATGAAGTCCAAGAAACAGGTATCCTCCGGGGGGGGGGGGGGGGACCGTCTCCGTGGCTCAGACTCCAGTGAGTCCGAAGGGACGCACCGGGTCCGGAAGGTGTCTGGGGACTTCTCATCCTTCGTCTCCCACGCCGACTCCTCCGAGGAGGAATCGAGCAGCTCCAGCCATGTGGGCCTCGGTGCCACCTGCCCCGACGACCTCGTCCCCGCACGGGAGGTTGAGGGGGACCTTGACCGAGGATCGACTTGAGACTTTATTGAATCGAGAATCAGCTCGGTCTCCGGGGTCGACTTGGACGTCGAGGTCCCGGTGGTCGGGGCAAATGCACCGGTCAGACTGGCGATCAGCACCCACTGCTGTTCTATGAAGGTAGCCAAGCTGCTTTCCAAGGCCGTCAACCTGAATCCAAACTCAGGAGACTCAGCAGCCCCCGACTCGGGCCCCGACGGCATCGGGCCCGACTTCGGCTCCCCCGGAGGAGAGTCCACGAGGACAACAGCACTTACGTGACTCGGGGACTCTGGCTCCACGCATGGTAACTTGGACGGTCTCTCCGACTCCGAGAGCCCGGGGCGGCGGTCAGGGCTACGCGACCTGGCCCTCAAGGATCCAGGAGCCTCCACCGACGCCGCCCTCGCGAGCTTCTTCTTTCTTCTGTGCTCCCGGGTGGGAGACTCCCTCTCAGAGGAACCCCGATGGCGCTTGGGGTCAGACTCCCGAGATGTCGAGGCCTCTGACGAAGTCCGGGCCTGGCCAGATGTGGACTCTGAGAAAATTCTCTTATGTTGATGCTGACGGCTCCGAAGCGCCTTCGACAACATTTTGCCGCACGGGCCGCAGGCCAGCGGGTCATGGTCGGGCCTGAGGCAACGGAGGCAGCAGTCATGTGTGTCGGTGAGAGACGTAAGTTTCTTGCACTGATCACACTTTTTGAACCCACTGGCAACCATTGGGGGAAAAAGGGCCCCTGCAAGGTCAAAAGACCGGGCTGCCAGTGAAAACACAAAAAGAGCGCGAACACTAGTCACGAAGGACAAAAAATGAAAATCAAAACTCCAGACTCGATACAGGTGTACTGAGCCAAGGTGGGAAAGGGAACCGGCGTCGGACCGGAACAGAAAAAGCCAAAATAGCCGAAAAAAATCTACTTTTCCCTGGTGACACAAACTCACGTCCGTTGGGCTCTGCGGAAAAAGAAAGACTGAGCAAGATGGCACCCTTGGGTGGGAATGGGACCGCGCATGCACACTGCATTCCCAAAGGCTTTCCTTGAAAGCTGGGGAAATGCTCCGCACGGGGGCTCTGTCGGCGCCGAAGTCACCCATATGTGAGGACTGACTTCCAGCTTGGTCCTGGAGAATCATATATGTGACAATGCAAAAGACTGGATAGTGTGTATCTCATTGCTGGATTGCTCTCTGCATCTTAGTTTTAAGATTGCCTTTAGCTGTCCTTGGATCTGGATAACATAAATCAGTGTATTGCACTAAGAAGATATCATCATCAAAGTAAAAGTCACTGTTGCCATAACTCTGAACCAGAGAAACAAGGGGGCTGAGAAAGATATTAACAATAGAGGGGCAAAGACGGAATCCTGTGGGACTCTGTAGGAGAGAGAAAGATGTTAGAATAGGTGGAATCAACAGTGACATGAAAGGAACAGTCTTGCATAAATAAGGCAAATCCCTAGAAGACAGTTCCATCTAATCCTTGATTCAGAAACCGTGCACTACATTCCAGTGCTAAAGTGCTAGAACAGGGTTTCCCAATGTTAAGTTTAATGAAGAATTTTTGCTTAGTGATGCTGTAAGCAAATAGCCTGTAAATAAGCTCTGTGCAAATAGTCTGTGCTAAACAAGAAGAGCAAGCCAGACATATGCTGACCCCGTGCTGTATGTCCCAGGATGCACCACGGGGGGGGGGGGAGGGGTCAGTCTGCCATATAAGTTGATTTTTGCCATATTTGGCAGAATGATCCCACCCGGTGTATCCCAGGATGCACCACATGGGGATAAGGCTCTGCCATTTTGTTCTATGTAAAACAACTCTCATGAGATTGTATACTGTTGTTCTCCAGGAACAAGCAGGAAGTCAGTCCTCACAAGGGTGCCAACTTGTTCAATCTCCTTTTTTCTGTGCAGCCCAAAGGACGTGGTCCTCATCTCTCCTGGAAAAAAGTGTTTCTTTCCTTCCAAATTCTTGTATTTCAGTCCTGTACCGCCCTCCGCCTTGGGTCGGGCACCTCAGTGCTTCTCTTGGCCTCATTGAGGTCCTTTTGTTGAGGTTTCTCCTTGACTGGAGTTCATGTCTTTTTTTGCCTGGGGGTCCTCGACCCTGGCTGGGTGTTCTCCCGGTGGATTTAAAAAGTGTGACCGATGTGGTGAGACCATATTGGTTACAGATACTCATGATTGCTGCCTCTGCTGTCTGGGACTGGAACACGACAGCTCCTCCTGTGACTGGTGCCAGACCATGATGCCCAAGACCAACAGGAAGAGGTGGGAGTTGCAGGGGAAGCTGTTCCCAAGCCAGACTCCATTTTGGCATCTCCTTCTCCCAGTCCAAAGGAGGGTTCCTCGAGGGAGGTCCGGGCGTCCTCGGAGTCTCACGGCGGTGGCTCCTCCGGTAGGTCGCCAGACCCTTCTAAGAAGAAGAAGAAGATGCAGCCTCCAGAGTTGCCAACAAAGCCCGGGAAGGTCCCGCAGTGGGACTCGGGTGACTCAGTGCAGCGCCCTCCCATACTCTCAAGGAAAGAGCCCTTGGCTGGCAGTGACCATGCCAGGGTTCGGGAGTCCATAGTCCTCCTGGAGGATGCACGCTTCAGAGTACTGGCGTTAGACCCGATGTCCACACCAAAGGCTGCTGAGCCATCGGGTCTCGAGGCCCGTATGGCGGTCATGGAGCGGAGTGTCTCCTCCATTCTGGCCTTGCAGCAGATGTTGTCTGGACTTCCAGCATCATTGGCCTTGACACCCGGCCCCCCGGCCGTGAGGGATTCCCCGGAGCATCGAACCAGGCACTGAGTGCTACTGGTCTCGGGTAAGTTCTCGGTTCTGGTCCTTGGGACTCCGGTCCTCCCCGGTGAGCCTGCTGGGGTCTGACCCCTGGTGCTCGGATGGTCCTCGGTTCCTCAGGGTTACCCCCAAGGCCGACTCCTCGACGACTTCTGGATCCGAATGGAAGACCAAGGACGAGGCTTCTCCCGAGACCTCCCGGCATCGGGACGTTCCCTTGGAGCCCTCATCCCTGTAGCTTCGACGCCACTCCCCACCCGATAATGTGGCATTCCATGATTTAATTGGGGACATGGCCCAGGCTCTCTCGGTGCAGATGGAGTCTGAAGAAGACCCACGCACCGAGGAGCTGGAAATTTGCAGTATGAGTCTCCGCCCAAGGAGACTCTCACAGTCCCGATCCCGCCCATCCTTGAGAGGCTCCTGCTTCGGACATGGGAGACCCCAGCCTCGATGCTGGTGGTCAACCAGCGTGTCGATGCCATTTACCGAGTCTGGAAGGGTGCGGGGTTCCACAAGCCTCAACTCCCACACAATTCAATGTTGGTGGAGTTGTCAATGCAAAGGCTCAAGAGTCAAAAGACCTACTCGTCCATGCCCCCGGGCAAGGAGGCCCAGGCCCTCGACGCCCTGGGCCGTAAGTGCTACCAGGGCGCCATGCTCGGATGCCGTATACAAGCCTACGAGATGTATATGGGGATGTACTTGAAGAGCTTGGTCCAAGAGCTATCGGGATTCTCGGTGGGTCTCACCGGGGAACCCCTCCAGCACTTCTTGTCCCTGACCTAGGCTGTCCGGGACTGCTCTCTCTCTAGAGCTGCCTACGATGGGTTTGAGGCCTCAGCCTGGGTGGCGGCTGCGGGCATCAGTGCCCAGCACCAGGCATGGCTGCAGACCTCAGACTTAGAGCAGTGCATGCAGGAGAAGCTCCTGGACGTGTCCTGCAATGGGGAGAATCTTTTTGGGAAGCTGATGTCGGATAAGGCCGCCGAGATGGAGGCCAAGGTAGTTATCCAGCAGAGACTTTCCAAAAAGAACTCGGCTCTCCCCAGGAAGCAGCCCTCAGGAAAGAAGACCCTTTTCCAGAGGAAAAAGGGTTACCCTCCCGACCAGCCATTACTAGAGTCAAGCTCACCAACCCGCACAGCCAAAGGGCCAGAGGCATGGGTCCAGGAAGCCCAAGGTCCCAAAACCCCAGGCACCAGCCCCCTCTCAGTTAGGGGGGAGCTTTTGACTCGGTGGGCAGGGTCTCCCAGGAGACCCACCTCAGCCCATAGGGGGTAGACTGGCCTCCTTCGCCAACAGCTGGACCACCATCATTACAGACCAGTGGGTCCTGCATGTGGTGAGAGAGGGTTATTCCCTCCACTTGCAGCAAAACCCTCCAGATTACTTTCCAGGGAAGCCACCCCGTCCCCTCCTTCACCAGGCCTTGCTTGTCACAGAGCTTGCAAACCTGCTCAGGGACAGGGCGGTGGAACCTGTGCCCCACAACCTCTGGGGCAAGGGCTTCTACTCAAGGTATTTCCTTGTCCCCAAAAGAACAGGAGGCCTCTAGCCTATCCTGGATCTGTGCAACCTCAACAGGTTTCTGGTGAGGGAGCAGTTCAAGATGCTCTCCCTTGGAACACTACTGCCCTACCTCCGCCAGGGAGATTGGCTTTGCTCCTTGGATCTCAAGGACGCTTATGCCCACATTCTGATCTATCCCTCTCACAGGCGATACCTGAGGTTTGTAGTGGGAGGTCTGCACTTCCAGTACAGAGTGCTCCCATTCGGTCTTACCTCCTTCCCAAGGGTCTTCACTAAGTGCCTGGCCGCAGTAGCTGCACATGTGCGCCTTCAAGGAGCTTATGTTTTCCCCTATCTGGACGATTGGCTCATCAGGGGCAGCACCACCAGGGAGGTGGACTGGGCCACAATGCTGACCATTCACACCTTCCATCAGTTGGACTTCGTCATCAACTACCCCAAGTTCAGGCTCTTCCCAACTCAGACCCTGGAGTTCATAGGAGCCCAGCTGAACACTCTGCTGGTCAAGGCTTTCCTCACAGAAGACAGAGCTCATCGCCTGATGTGGTTGGCTAGGGAGGTGCAAGCCTGCAGGTTGGTGCCGGCCCGTCGGCTCCTCCGCTTGTTGGGCCACATGGCCTAAATGGTGCACGTTACACTCCTAGTTCAACTACACATGCGAGCGGCCCAGTGGTGCCTCCGGTCTCAGTGGTCTCAGGCCACAGGCGGACTAGGGGACAGGATGTGGGTCACCCGGCAGCTGGCAGCCTCCCTTATCTGGTGGAAGTCCCCGCACCACCTCAGGGCAAGGATGCCTTTCCAGGCACCAGCATATCAGAGGATTCTGACTACGGACGCCTCCCTGGCGAGCTGGGGTGCACATTGCAAGGGCCAGTGCACTCAGAACCACTGGTCTACACGGAGTCTCTCCTGCAGATCAACCTCCTCGAGCTCTGGGCCATCTTTCTGGCCCTACGGACCTTCCACCACCTGCTCTAAGGTCTCCCAATCCTCATACAGACGGACAACCAGGTGGCCATTTCTACTTCAACAAGCAGGGTGGAACAGGCTCCTACTCTCTCTGTCAGGAGGCCGTAGCATTTCATTCCTTTGCGGTATGCAACTGCATGACCTTAAGGGCGGTATACCTACCAGGCCAAGACAACTCCCTGGCGGACAGGCTCAGCAGAGTCCTCCAGCCACACGAGTGGCACCTGGACCCCGATGTGACCCAGAGGCCCTGCCTGGACCTGTTCACCTCTCTGGACAACGCTCAACTTCTACGGTTCTGCTCCCCTCAACCACACCGCAGGAGGGTGGCGGCAGATGCGTTTCTGATCTCCTGGTCGCAGGGCCTGCTTTACGCATTCCCACCAACCCCCATGATACTCAAGTGTCTGTTCAAAATCCTGATTGAGCACGCCTCAGTGATCCAGGTTGCCTCCAGGTGGCCCAAGCAATCCTGGTTCCCCCTGCTGCTTTTTCTGTCTGTGACAGCCCCAGGACCCCTGGGCCAGGCCCCGGGCCTCCTCTCACAGGAGGAGGGCTCCCTCCAGCACCCAAACCTGAGGGCCCTAACATTGACAGTGTGACTGCTGAAAGAGCAGCGTTGGCCCATTTCCACTTCACAAGGGAGGTTGAGGAGCCCCTCCTGACCTCCAGGAAGCCCTAAACTAGGAGGACTTATGCCTTTAAGTGGAGGAGGTTCTCTGTCTGGTGCACAGACAGGAACATAAATCCGTTCTCCTGCCAGGTATAGTTTGTGTTGCAGTACCTCTTGCATCTCTCGCACTCTGGCCTGAAATCTAATTCAGTCAGGGTGCATCTCAGTGCCATAGCTGTAAACCACCACCCTGTAGCGGGGAAGCCCCTTTCAACCCTGCCCCTGGTCTCCAAATTCCTTAGGGACTTTCTGTTGTGAAGGCCCCCCCCTCCGCCCTCCGGCACCGGAATGGGATCTCAGTGTGGTGCTGTACCAGCTCACCAGTAAGCCATTTGAACCTATGGCCACCTGTCACCTGAGATACCTCTCCTGGAAAGTGGCTTTCTCCAGAAATGAGCAGGAAGTCAGTCCTCACATATGGGTGATGGCACCGACGGAGCCCTCGCGGAAGCATCCCCCAGCTTTCAAAGAAAGCCTTTGGGAGATGCAACCACGCATGCGTGGTCCCCTTCCTGCCCAAGGATGCCATCTTGCTCAGTCTCCTTTTTTTCGTGGAGCCCTCTAGACATTGTCTGGCTTGTCCCCGGAAAACGTTGATTATTTTGTTCCCCAAGTTTCAAACTCGCTTCCGGTATTGTACCGGCACTCTTCCTGCCTACCGACCTTGGTGCCTCGGCATCAAACTCAGTTTTCTTTTTGTAATTTTTCTTTTCCTGGTGCCTTCTCGCCCTTTTTCTCCCGCTGGGGTACTTTTTTCCCCCATGGCTACCAGTGGTATTAAGAAGTGTGATCAGTGCTCTAAAATCATGACTTTGATTGACACACATGACTGCTGTCTACGTTGCCTCGGGCCAGACCACAACCTGGCGGCCTGCAGTCTCTGCAAGAGGATGTCCAGCAAGGCCCTCAAGAGCCACCAGCAGCAGCACATTGTTTTTCCACGAGTCCCCTGTGCCTCCCAAAGCCAGGGCCTCATCTGCAGCCCCGACACCTCGGGCAGAACTTTCCGAACCCGAGCCTCGTTGTGGGTCCTCGGAAAGGAAGTCTCCCTCGAGGGATCCCAGAAAGAAGAAACCCTCGAAGGCGGCGTCCTTGGATGGTTCCAACCAGTGGGGAGCAGTCCCAGCTGCTCATCTGAGGCATCGGAGAGGGAGTGACCTGCGAAGGTCCCCCGAAAGGTTCTGACCACGGACCGGTCTTGGTCCCCAGACACCATCCTCATTGAGGATTCCCCTTTGGGGGAGCTGGTATCAGGCCCGAGTCCCTCGGTGCCCGCGCTGAAGGCTGGGGAGCCTTCTGGGCTGCAGTCCAGAATAGCAGCCCACGAGCGCAGTTTGTCTGCCTTCATGGACCAGCATTGGGCGCTGTTGTCCGGTACGATCAGTTCATCTGCCCCGACCCCCAGGCCATCAACAAAGACGTCCTCAGAGGCCAATCCAATCCTCGAGGTCTTTTGGCCTCAAGTCGATCCTCGGCCGAAGTCGCGCTCTGAGTCCCTCTCGTCGGGGTCGCGGTCATCCCTGGTAAGTCTACTGGGTGCCAGCCATAGAGTATTGGGGCCCTGCTTGTTCCCAGAGAAAGCATAGTTACTCACCTGTAACAGGTGTTCTCTAGGGACAGCGGGAATCAGTCCTCACAACCCTCCCTCCTCCCCTTGGAGTTGCTTCTTTACCATCCTCTGTTTTTTCCATCTTTTAGCTATGCCATCTGACTGAGCAAGATGGCACCTTTGGGCATGAAGGGGACCACGCATTCATGGTGGCATCTCCCAAAAGCTTTTTGAAAGCTGTGGGGATGATTCCGCAAGGGCTCCGTCAGTGCCGATGTCACCCATATGTGAGGACTGATTCCTGCTGTCCCAGAGAACACCTGTTACAGGTGAGTAACCACGCTTTCCTAGTGGCTGTGACCTCCGCCCACAGGGTGAGCGAGCTGCAGGCCCTGGTGGTGGTTTCTCCCTACACCCAGTTCTACACGAACAGAGTGATGCTGTGGACACATCCCAAGTTTCTTCCTAAGGTAGTGTCTATTTTCCACCTCAACCAGGAAGTGGTTCTCCCTACCTTCTTTCCACAGCATCACTCCAGCAAGGTTGAGTCGGTCTTGCACACCTTGGATTGCAAAAGGGCCATGTCCTTCTATCTTCATAAGACCAGGGACTATCGCAAAGCGCTCCAACTCTTTGTCTCGTTCGACCCCCAGTAAACTGGGGCTGCCAGTGACCAAAAGGACTCTGTTCTCTTGGGTGGCAGACTGTGTCGCCTTCACTTACGAGCAGGCCAGCCTTTCCTTGGAGCACTGGATCACTGCTCATTGCGTCAGAACCATGGCCGCTTTGGTGGCCAACCTGCACTCGATACTGATGACGGAAATATGCAAGGCCACCACATAGTCTTCAGTGCATATCTTTGCAGCGCATTACTGCCTAGAGGATGAGTCCTGCAGGGACAGTTCCTTCGGCCAGGTGGTAATCCGTAGCATACTCGGTATTTAGGCAACTCCTGCCCTCCATCCTGTTGATTGTCAGGCTCCCAGCCTATTAGCGACGAGGATAGCTGGGCATTGCGGATTCTCCGGGTAGGGACTCGTCTTCTGCAACTGATGGCCTCCCCTGGTGATCGCAATTGGTACTGTCATGGTTCGGGTCCCGGCATCCTGGAACTAGGGAGTCCCATATGTGAGGAATGATTTCCTGCTTGTTCCTGGAGAAAGCGTAGTTACTCACCTGTAAAAGGTGTTCTCCGGGAACAGCAGGAGTCAGTCCTCACAACCCTCCCTTCTCCTCTGGGAGTTGCCTCCTTTATCTGTTTTTGTCTTTTTGCCTAAGCTATGTCATCTGACTGAACAAGATGGAACCCTTGGGCAGGAAGAGGACCACGCATGCATGGTAGCATTCCCAAAGGCTTTCTTTGAAAGTTGGGGAAATGCTCTGCGCGGGCTCCATTGGCGCCGACGTCACCCATATGTGAGGACTGATTCCTACTGTTCCCGAAGAACACTTGTTACAGGTGAGTAACTATGCTTTCTATGTAAACCGCCTTGGATTAAGGGCGGTATATAAAAACCTGTTAAATAAATAAATAAAGATGGCAGCCCGGGGATGGGAGCACATGCACATTGGTCCTGCCCCATAAAAGGGAATTACTGGTGAGGGCCATGGAGGGTCCCGGCCTCTGGGACTCCCTTCAGCTGACCTTATCTGACTCCGTCCTCTTATCCCCTCACTTAGTCATCCTAGGTGATCTCAATGCCCACCTGGTCTCCCCTTTGCGTTCCCGCGACAAGGCTCTTGTTTCTCTTTTTTCTGATTTGTCTCTTACCCAACATGTCACCTGTCCCACCCATGCCTCCGGTCAGACACTGGACCTTATTCTCACTCTTGATCCTTCTCCCCATCTACCGTCTAATATTCGCTCTTTCTCCAGGACCAAGCAGGAAGTCAGTCCTCACTTATGGGTGACGTCGGCGCCGACGGAGCCCTCGCGGAGCAATTTTCCCCAGCTTTCAAAGAAAGCCTTTGGGAATTGCAGCGCGCATGCGCGGTCGTCTTCCCGCCCGAGGGTGCCATCTTAGCCAGTCTTCTTTTTTCCGCGGAGCCCTGCAGACGTCCCCGTCTTGTCCCCGCGAAAAAGTTGATTTTCCTCTTTATTTTATACTTTTTTCTTTCGGTTCGACGCCGATCGTTTTCCCGCCCGGACTCGCGACGCCGGTCTCGAGTCCTCTAGCGTTTTTTCGGTTTTTTCTGACTTAGTCAGCTTTCATTTTCGTTTTCCCTGGCAGCCCGGTCCTTTGACCTCGCAGGGGCCCTTTTTCCCCCGATGGCTGCCAGTGGCTTTAAGCGGTGTGGTCGGTGTGACCGAAATATGTCACTAACCGACACACACGACTTTTGCCTCCGCTGCTTGGGCCCGGATCATGAGGAACTGATCTGTGGGCCCTGCAGCAAACTGTCCTCGAAGGCGTTGAGAAGTCGGCGGCATCAGCGCGAGAGAATCTTCGCTGACCCCAGCCGTACCCGGACCTCGTCGGAGGCCTCCGTGTCAAAGGGCTCCAGCTCGGACCGTCGCCGGAGCTCCTCCGACCGGGGTTCTCCCTCCGGGGACCATCGTCGGAAGGAAAAACCCGCGAGGGCGGCGTCGGTGGACGCTCCTGGCTCCGCGAGGGCCAGGTCGCATAGCCCCGACAGCCGCCCCGGGTCCTTGGAGAAGGAACATCTCCCGAAGCGACCTCGCCTGGAGTCGGAGATGCCTGCCCGGGTAAGTCCTGTAGTCCTTCTGGACTCGCCTCCGCGACAGCCGACGTCGGGCCCGACGCCGTCGGGGCCCGAGTCGGGGGCTGCTGGGTCACCTGAGCTCGGACTCAGGTTGACGGCCTTGGAGAGCAGACTGTCTGCCTTCATGGACCAGCAGCGGGCACTGCTCGCTGGCCTCGCTGGCGCCGCTGCCCCGACCGCCGGGACGTCGACGTCCAAGTCGACCCCGGAGACCGAGCCGATCCTCGAGTCAATGAGAACTCGAGTCGATCCTCGGTCGAGGTCACCCTCGGCCTCCCGTTCGGGACCGAGGTCGCCGACGCCGACTCCCTCGACGTCGGGGCGGCTGGCGCCGCACCCTGCCCGGGCCGACCCCACCGAGTCCTCGTCGGAGTCGGTCTGGGAGTCTGAGGAGGAAGAGTCACCTGATTCTTTCCGGACTCGGTGTGTCCCATCGGACTCACCGGGGTCCGAGCCTCGGAAGCAGTCCCCCCCGGAGGATGCCCGGTTCTCGGACTTCGTTAGGGATATGGCCAAGGCTTTGGCCTTCCCTGCGGATCCCGAGGAGGAGCCTCGAGCCGAAGAGCTCGACGCCCTCCAGTATGACTCTCCCGCGAGGGAGCACTTTACTGTGCCGGTTCCTCCTATGCTGGAACGACTACTCTTCCGCATGTGGGAGAGTCCGGCCTCCTCGCCGGTCCTGAGCAAGCGGGTCGATTCTATCTATCGAGTCCGCAAGAGCCCTGGCTTTCAGAAGGCACAGCTGCCACACCATTCCATGGTAGTGGAATCGGCCATGCATCGTCTTAAGAGCCAGAAGATGCACTCCTCGGTGCCTCCTGGAAGGGAGGCCCGTAACCTGGATGGCCTTGGCAAGAAGTGCTTCCAGGGCTCTATGCTCGC
This sequence comes from Ichthyophis bannanicus, assembly GCA_033557465.1. Classification (NCBI taxonomy): domain Eukaryota; kingdom Metazoa; phylum Chordata; class Amphibia; order Gymnophiona; family Ichthyophiidae; genus Ichthyophis; species Ichthyophis bannanicus. The sequence continues at coordinate 918,304,482 of CM066035.1, read as the reverse complement.
ATGTCGTGTCCAGACTTACCAGCTCTACATGGGCATGTATCTCCGGGATCTGGCTAAAGAGCTAGCCGGATTCTCCGCTGGTCTCTCCGAGGAGCCCTTGCGGAGGTTCCTAGCCTTGTCCACGGGCATTCGGGAATGCTCAAAGTTCATGTCCCGAGCAGCCTATGATGGCTTTGAGGCCTCGGCTAGAGTGGCCGCAGCCGCATCGGTGCCCACCGACAGGCTTGGCTTCAGTCGTCGGATCTTGAGCCCTGGGTACAGGACAAGTTGGTCGATGTCCCCTGCCGAGGCGAAAACCTCTTTGGCAAGCCCATGGCGGAAAAGGTTGCACAAATTGAGACTGAGACTCTCACCAGGACCAGGCTTTCTAGGAAGACCTCCGCCCCTTCCCAGAAAAAGAAGGGCTCGGGAAAAAAGTCCTTTTACCCGAGGAAGGCGGCTGCCTACAAACAGTACCCCCATTATCAGGCCCCTGCAGCTCCCCAACAGGGCCAGCAGGCCAAGGGACGGGGTAACGGGTCCCGTAGGCAGCAAGCCCCCAAGCCTGCACCACCAGCCCCTGCTCAGCAGGGTGGGGGTTTTTGACTCGCTCAGCATAGCCTCTCCCCCCCGCTGGTTCCTCCCAGCACCGGAGGCCGGCTGGTTCACTTCGGCCACAGGTGGTCCAGCATCACCGCAGATGCCTGGGTACTTCAGGTCGTGCGAGAAGGCTACCTTCTCCACTTCCATCAGGTCCCTCCCTCCTATTTTCCGGGAGAACCTTCGCGCCCCCCTCTGCACAGGGAGTTGCTCCTTCAGGAGTTAGCAGGTCTTCTGCAGGAACAGGCGGTGGAACCGGTGCCCCACCACCTGAGAGGTCAAGGCTTTTATTCAAGGTATTTTCTGATACCAAAGAGAACAGGGGGCCTCAGACCCATCCTGGACTTGCGCAACCTCAACAAGTTCCTTGTGCGGGAGAAGTTCAAAATGCTTACCCTTGGAATCCTTCTGCCCTACCTCCAGCAGGGAGATTGGCTATGCTCCTTGGATCTAAAGGATGCCTACACGCACATCCTCATCCACCCAAGCCACCGCCAATACCTAAGGTTTGTGGTGGCAGGAAATCATTACCAGTACAGAGTACTGCCCTTTGGCCTATCCTCCGCACCGCGAGTCTTCACAAAATGTCTCGCGGTCGTGGCGGCCCATCTCCGGCTTCACGGCCTCTATGTCTTTCCGTACCTCGACGACTGGCTCATCAGAGCAGCGTCCGCTCAGGAGGTCGCCAACGCCACGCGCCGCACGGTGACTCTGCTGCAGCACTTGGGCTTTGTCATAAACTTCGCAAAGTCCACTTTGCTCCCCTCACAGGATCTCGAGTTCATCGGCGCAAGGCTGCACACTCCTCGGGCACGAGGGTACCTACCGCTCGACAGGGCGCAACGGCTCATGGACCTAGCCGACCGCTTTCGCAGCCAGCCCCTGGTCTCCGCCAGGCGCTTCCTGAGACTGCTCGGCCATATGGCTTCCACCGTCCATGTGACCCCCAATGCCCGCCTGAACATGCGGTCTGCTCAATGGTGTCTCCGCCAGCAGTGGCGACAAGCCACAGGCGGCCTGGCGGACCTGGTGCGCGTCTCCGAGCCGCTGCTCTCGTCTCTCCGGTGGTGGCTCCGGCAGCCGAACCTGATATTCGGAATGCCTTTCCAGTCACCTCAGCCGACCCGGGTGCTGACCACCGATGCATCCCTCCTGGGCTGGGGAGCGCATTGCCAAGAGGCACGTACTCAGGGCCTCTGGACCATGTGGGAGTCTGCTCAGCAGATCAACTTCCTGGAGCTCAGGGCGATCCGCCTAGCTCTCAAGGCCTTCTCCCACCTGACTTCCCAACAGTCCGTCCTTGTCCAGACGGACAATCAAGTTGCCATGTTCTACGTGAACAAGCAAGGGGGCACGGGCTCCTTCCTCCTCTGCCGGGAGGCACAGAAGCTCTGCTCTTGGGCCGTCAGTCACGGCATTCTCCTCAAGGCAGTTTATCTCCCGGGCCAAGAAAATTGCCTTGCAGACAAACTCAGCAGGGTCCTCCAGCCGCACGAGTGGCGTCTGGATCCCTTGGTAGTTCAGAAGCTCTTCCTCAAGTGGGGTCTCCCCACGGTGGATCTCTTTGCCAGTCCTCACAACCGGCAGCTTCCTCGCTTCTGCTCTCGTCAGCCACACCCCCTTCGGGTGGCGGCGGACGCCTTTCTGATCTCGTGGTCGGGGAGCCTTCTGTACGCTTTCCCTCCCATCCCGCTGGTCTCTCGGACTCTTTTCAAGGTTCTCCGAGACAAAGCCTTCATGATCCTGGTGGCCCCTCGCTGGCCCAGGCAGCCGTGGTTTCCGCTCCTGCTGCAACTGGCGGTGGAGGATCCAATCCCTCTGGGGGTACAACCGGATCTCCTCACTCAGGATCAGGGGTCCCTTCTGCACCCCAACCTCAGGTCTCTCAACCTCATGGCCTGGCTGCTGAGAGGGTAGTCCTTGCTCCCCTTCTCCTGCCGGCGGAGGTGGAGGAGGTCGTCTTAGCTTCGCGACGGCCTTCTACCCGCAAATGCTACGCCCTTAAATGGCGTCGCTTTGCAGTCTGGTGTACCCAACAGTCTCAGGATCCCTTCTCCTGCCCGGTGTCGGTGATCTTGCAGTACTTGCTGCACCTCTCTAATCTGGGACTTAAGTCCAACTCCGTCAAAGTTCACCTCAGTGCTCTTTCAGCACATCATGTGCCAGTGGACGGCAGACCTCTCTCCAATGACCCTCTCGTAGCGAGGTTTCTTCTCCGAGGTCTCCTTCTACTTAAACCACCTCTGCGCCCGCCAGCGCCTGACTGGGACCTGAATGTGGTTTTGCAGCGGATCACCTGTCCGCCTTTTGAACCTATGGCTACCTGTTCTCTCCGTTTTCTGTCTTGGAAAACGCTGTTCTTGATAGCCCTCACTTCCGCTAGGCGCGTAAGTGAATTGCAGGCCCTCGTGTCTGATCCCCCTTACACTCGGTTCTACAAGAATAGGGTAGTCCTACGGACTCACCCAAAATTTCTGCCTAAAGTGGTCTCCCCTTTTCACATCAATCAGGAGGTGGTACTTCCAACCTTCTTTCCCAGACCACACTCCAGCCGAGCTGAAACGGTCCTCCATACCCTGGACTGTAGAAGGGCATTGAACTTCTACCTTGACCGTACGCGGGAGCACCGTAAAGCTGCTCAGCTTTTTGTGTCTTTTGACCCCAATAAATTGGGGCTCCCGGTCTCCAAGCGTACTCTGTCCATCTGGGTTGCGGACTGTATCTCTTGGGCTTATGGGGCAGCCGGACTCTCCTTAGAAAGTCGAGTCACGGCTCATTGCGTTCGGGCAAAGGCCACGTCAGTGGCTTACCTCCGCTCTGTTCCGCTGGCAGACATCTGCCGGGCCGCTACTTGGTCTTCGAGCCAGACTTTTGCGGTCCATTACTGTCTCGAGAGGGAGTCCCGTAGGGACAGTGCTTTCGGACAGGCAGTCCTCCGTAATCTCTTTGAGGTCTGAGCAACTCCTACCCTCCATCCCGGATGTGGGCTACCGGTGGGTGATAATTCAGCGAAGATTCTATCCTTCTGTGCTGCTGAGCTAGAGGGAGCTCATTTTTGTGCTTAGGGTCTCCGGTAGCCTTGAGCTTGGGAGTCCCATAAGTGAGGACTGACTTCCTGCTTGGTCCTGGAGAAAGCGTAGTTACTCACCTGTAACAGGTGTTCTCCAGGAGCAGCAGGAATCAGTCCTCACTACCCTCCCTCCTCCCCTTGGAGTTGCAATCGTCTGCTTATGTTCTTTTTGCAAATTTTTATGCTGTCTTTTTTAGCTATGTCATCTGACTGGCTAAGATGGCACCCTCGGGCGGGAAGACGACCGCGCATGCGCGCTGCAATTCCCAAAGGCTTTCTTTGAAAGCTGGGGAAAATTGCTCCGCGAGGGCTCCGTCGGCGCCGACGTCACCCATAAGTGAGGACTGATTCCTGCTGCTCCTGGAGAACACCTGTTACAGGTGAGTAACTACGCTATTCCCGTCCCCTGGTCTGACTACCATTGTCTTTTTTTCTCCTTCCCTTTCCCCCCCTCCGGGCCGGTAGGTCCCTCCCTTCCTGGTCCCCCCGTTTCATCCCTTAGATGGCGCCTTACCCCTCATATCCTTCACTCTCTCCCCCCTGCCAGTTCTCTTTTCCCTCTGGATTTTCCCTCTCTCCCTGTTGACCAACAGGCTGATACTTGGTCCTCTACCCTTTCTACCGCCCTTGACACCTTAGCCCCCCTTCGTCCTGAATCTTCCCGCCCCTCATCTCACCACCCCTGGTATCACCCCAGGCTTTTCCTTCACCGCTCACACCTCCGTCGTGTGGAGCGTCTGTGGAGGAAGCGCCGTTCTACTGCCTCCTACTTAGCTTTCCGTCAAGTTCATCTCTCTTACCGTTCCTTCATAGCTTCGGCCAAACAGTCTTATTACTCTCGTCTCATAGCTTCTTCCTCCAACTCCTCTAGACGTCTTTTTCTCGTCCTCAAATCTCTCTCCTCCACTTCTACTCTTCCTCCCCACCCCCCTCCCTCTGCTCCCAGCCCTTCTACTCTTGCTTCCTATTTTACCAACAAGGTTCTCTCCCTCCGCTCCTCCTTCCCTACCTGCCCTCTTCCTCTCTCTCCCCCCCGCCCCCCGCTTCCCCTTCCACCTTTCCCACCGCCAGCTCTCCACCCCCTTCTCATGTCTTTCCCCACACTTGGCATACCTTCTCGCCCGTTTTCTCACCTGAAATCATCAAGGCCATTTCATCTGCTCACCAGACCACCTGTCCCCTTGATCCCTTGCCTTCGACCTGGTTGCTTGACCCAGACCTTGCCCTTGCGCCTTATATTCTCTCCATCTTTAACACTAGCCTCTCCTCCGGTCTCTTTCCCTCTAGCTGGAAACATGCCATTTTCCACCCTCTCCTGAAGAAGCCCACTCTTGACCCTGCTTCCCCCGCAAACTGGCGACCAGTCACCAATCTCCCTTTCCTCTCAAAAGTCCTCGAGAGACTTGTATTCTCCCAACTTGCAACCCACCTTGACTCCACTTTTGCCCTCCACCCCCGTCAATCTGGATTTCGTGTAGGCCATAGCACTGAAACTATTCTTACAGCACTACTTTCTGAGCTTCACCGTGCTCACGACCGTGGTGATCTCTCTCTCGTGGTGTCTCTGGATCGCTCTTCTGCTTTCGACGTTGTCGATCACCGCACTCTCCTGTCTTGTCTATCTGATTTTGGTGTTCGTGGGACTGTTTTGCAGTGGTTCCGTTCCTTTCTTTTCGCACGTACCTTCTCAGTTCACTCTGGCCACTCCACCTCCCCTCCATCCCCCTCAACCTGCGGTGTTCCTCAGGGCTCTATTCTTGCCCCCCTACTTTTCAATGCCTTCCTTGCTCCCCTAGCCCTGCTCATCCAACAGACTGGTATTTCCACCTACATTTACGCCGATGACATCCTTTTGGTTCATCACACTTCCTCCTTCGCCCCTGACCTTGCTCCACTCAACCGTTGTCTGTCCTCCGTTGCTTCATGGTTCAATTCTAACTTTATGCACGCTAACCCCGCCAAATCCTCCGCAATTTGATTCTCCTTTGGGCTTCCCTCTCCCAGCTTGTCTCCTGTTATGTCCTCTCGGTCCATTCCACTGGTCCCGACCCTTCGTTATTTAGGCGTCACTCTAGACTCCTCCCTTTCGTTTCACCATCACATCTCTTCTGTCGTACGTACCTCTTTCTTCCATCTGCGTCAGATTCGGGCTGTCCGATCGTCTCTTCCCCCTTCCTCTGTTGTCACCCTCGTCTTGTCTCTGGTAATGACCCGGTTAGATTATTGCAATGCCATCTACGCAGGCCTCCCCTCTTCCCAGCTCCGGCGTCTCCAATTAGTACAAAATGCCGCTGCCCGTCTCATCACCTGTTCCCCAGCTCACTCCCACGTGTCTCCTTGCCTTTTTACTCTACACTGGCTTCCGGTTAAGTTTCGATTCATCTTTAAAGTGCTTATTCTCACACACAAGGCTCTTTACACCAGCACTCCCCAATACCTGTCGGACATTATTCACCTCCAGCCCTCCCCACGTCTTCTCCGATCAGCCCATGGTAACCGTCTCTTTCTCCCTCCCCCTGCCCAGGCCCATCTAGAACTTACCCGTCACTCCGCCTTTTTCTTTTTAGGTCCCGCTCTCTGGAATTCGCTCCCCTTATCTCTTCATACGGAATCATCCTATCCCCACTTTAAATCTCTCCTTAAGACTCATCTTTTCTGTCAGGCTTTCGGTCTCCCCTCCTCTGCTGATGGTGCTTCATCCCACAGTCGTGCTCCTCACCCCTCATAATTACCCCCCGTTGACCCGCTTCCCCATTTTTCCTTTCTTTCTCCCCTCCTCCCGTCCTCTTGCCCCTCTTGGGCCTTTTCTGCTCTCTGTCTTTTAATCTGTCTCTCCCTGTCCTGTCGGTTTTTGGCGTTCCTTTCCGACTTTGTTTCCAGTAGCCTACCTTTGTATTGTACACCGCCCTGATGCTTCGACCTGGGTGGTCTATCAAATTGTGCAAATAAAGATAAAGATAAAGAAAAAGGTAGTTGAGACTACCAGAGGGGGTGATCAAAGAAGTGTGGTGGAGATGTGGGGTAGCTGAGTCAAAGGCGGTTTTACCAAAGGACAATCTTGTCAAACAAATCTGATTGAGTTCTTTGACTGGGTGTCCAGAGAACTAGATCAATGGACTGCGATGGATGTGATCTACCTGGATTTCAGTAAAGCCTTTGATACTGTTCCTCATAGGAGACTTATCAATAAACTCAGCAGCTTGGGGATGGGTCCCAAGGTGGTGAACTGGATCAGAAATTGATTGACTGACAGACAACAGAAGGTGATGGTAAATGGAACTCACTCGGATGAAAGGATGGTGATTAGTGGTGTGCCCCAGGGTTCAGTCCTGGGACCAGTACTGTTCAATGTATTTGTGAGTGATATTGCTGAAGGACTGAATGGAAAAGTCTGTCTTTTTGCAGATGACACCAAAATTTGCAAGAGTGGACTCCCCTGAGGGAGTGGATAACATGAGGAAAGATCTACAAAAGCTGGAAGAATGATCTAATGCTTGGCAGTTAAGATTTAATGTGATGAAGTGCAGTATCATGCACTTGAGAAGCAGAAATCCACGTGAATTGTATGCGATAGGGGGCGAGAGGTTGGTGTACTCGGACCAGGAGAAGGACCTCGGAGTTATTGTTTCTGAGGATCTCAAGGTGGCGAAACAGTGTGACAAGGAGGTGGCAAAAGCCAGAAGGGTGCTGGGTTGCATACAGAGAGGAATTACCAGCAGAAAGGAAGAGGTACCAATGCCACTGTACAAGTCACTGGTGAGGCCTCACTTGGAATATGGTGTCCAGTTTTGGAGACCATATCTCTCGCATAGCATATAAAAGGGCTGGAAGCAGTTCAGAGGAAGACATCCAAAATGATTTGGAGCCTGCATCAGAAGACTTATGAGAAGAGACTTGAAGACATAAATATGTACACTCTGCAAAAGGACAGACTTTTCCATTCAGCCCTTTGGCAATATCACTCACGAATATATTCAACAGCACTGGTTCCAGAACCGAACCCTGGGGCACACCGCTAATCATCTGAGTGAGTTCCGTTTACTGTCACCTTCTGTCGTCTGTCAGTCAACCAATTTATGATCTAGTTCACCATCTTGGAACCCATTCCCAAGCTGTTGAGTTTGATAAGCCTCCTATAAGGAACAGTATCAAAGGCTCTGCTGAAATCTAGGTAGATCACATCCATCGCATGCCCTTGATCTAGTTCTCTGGTCACTCAAGTCAAAGAACTCAATCAGATTTGTTTGGCAAGACCGTCCTTTGGTAAACCAATGTTGCCTCAGATCAAGCAACCTGTTGGTTTCAAGGAAGTCCACTATTCTCCAGGAACAAGCAGGAAGTCAGTCCTCACGTATGGGTGACGTCGGCACTGACGGAGCCCGCGTGGAGCAATTCCCCCGCTTTCAAAGAAAGTCTTTGGGATTGCTGCCACGCATGCGTGGTCCTCTTCTTGCCCAAGGGTGCCATCTTGCTTAGTCTGCCTTTTTCCATGGAGCGCATCGGACGCACGTCCTTGTCCCTCGGGAAAAAGTTTAGTTTTATCGCCTTAACAGGTTTTCTCTATTTTCCGGTTACACCGGTCCTCTACCCGTCCTTCCCCTGCTCTACCTTTTAGAGCTATCAAGGATACTCCTTTTCTTTTCATTTTTTTTGTTCGGGCTTCGCGCCCTTTTTTCTTTAACCACTGGCCACCTGGGTCTTCAACCTCGCAGGGGCCATTTTTGCCCTCATGGCCACCGGATTTAAAAAATGCGATAGATGCTCTAGGAACATGTTGCTTACGGACACTCATGACTGTTGTCTGCAGTGCCTCGGAGTCGACCATGATCCAGAGTTCTGTTCGCTCTGCAAGAAAATGTCATCTAAGGCCCTTTTCTGCCATAAGCAGAAGTCCAAAGACATTTTTTGAAAGGCCGCCTCGGAGTCCCCAGTGGCACCCTTGATCATCTCCCCTCCAGTGGGTTCCCCCCCTAAGGCCCCACATTCTTGGCAGCACTCCAACCAGGGGTCCCTCAAGGTGGAGCGGTGCAAAAAGAAGAAGGCCTCAAAGTCACTGTCCGGGGCCCCCGACAAGCACACATGCTTCCGCGCCCGGATGTTTAGCCCCCTTCGGCGTTCCTGCGAGTCGGACAAGGAGCGGCCCTGCAAGGTATCCCGCACGAAAGCAGAGGCCTCTGGTGAAGGCGCCCAGTCTCCTGAGGATCGTCTTGGTGAGGACCCCCTCTCCTCCTCAACGCCCGACCTGGTGACCCCGGGATCGGCGTTGCAGAGCACCACACATGCATGGGAGTCCCGCATGCTGACGCTGGAATGCAACATTTCTGCATTCATTGCTTCCCAGCAGGTGCTTACAACTAGCTTTGCTGACTCGCGCCCAGAGACCGTGGGTTCCTCTCGTGGGACACCCAAATCCATCCAGGAAACCTCCAAGAGCCGCGGGCTTTGTGAGAGTCCTCGACATCAGTCTCACTCACCCTCCCGTTCCTCGGAGGTGAGATTGTCCAGGGCCTCCGGCATCAGGCCACCAGCCGTTGGATAGGGTGAACTGCCCGGCTCGGACTCCTCGACTGATTTCTCGGAGTGGGAGTCCGATGGGGGCACCTCCCCAGAAACCCGTATCAACCGGGATCTTCCATCGGATCCCTCACCACCCGCATTCCAGCGGCGCTCGCCACTTGAAGACACCTCCTTTCTGGTGTTCATTCGGGACATGGCACGGGCCCTTAACCTGGTCACCCAGGCTGAGGAAGACCCTCGAGCTGAAGAACTCAACATTCTTAAGTACGAGTCCCCACCCAGAGAATCCCTCACTGTGCCTGTACCTCCTATTCTGTCTTGGTTGCTGCTCCGCATGTGGGAGGCCCCAGCCTCGGTCCCCATCATAAGCAAGCGCCTTGACACAATGTACAAGGTACAACGTGGACCAGGCTTCCAAAAGACCCAACTCCCACACACCTCGATGGTGGTGGAATCGGCCATGAGGAAGCAAAAGAGCCCAAAATCACACTCTTTGGTACCACCCGGCTGAGAGTCGAGGGCCCTTGATGCCCTGGGCCGCAAGGCCTACTAAGGTTCCATGCTCTCTTGTCGCATCCAGGCATATCAACTGTACATCGGTATGTTCCTGTGCCATTTGGCAAAGGAACTCGGGGATTTCTCCGCGGGTCTTGAGAGAGAGCCCCTCGATAGGTTCCGCACCCTGCTAATGTCCATTGCCGACTGCTCTAAGTACCTTTCTCGAGCCTCCTATGACGGCTTTGAGGCATCGGCTTGGGTGGCGGCCACGGGCATTGGGGCCTACCGCCAGGCATGGCTCCAATCCTCGGATTTGGAGCAATGGGTGCAGGAGAAGCTCCTGGACATGCCCTGTCTAGGTGAGCAGCTCTTCGGCAAGCCGATGGAGGAGAAGGCCGCGGAAATTGAGACTGAGTTCATCACCAGAACCCGTCTCTCCCGCAAAACCTCCACCCTGCCTTGGAAGAAGCAACCAGCCAAGAAGCCCTTCTTCCTGAGAAAAGGTCTCCAGTATCGGGGCTATCCCCAAATCCAGCTACTCCCATGCCGACCACTCCGACGCAAGGGAAATCTGGCCAGGGGCATCGTAAGCCAAAGGGACCGAAGGCCAAAACGCTGGCTCCCTGGCAACCCACTCAGGGGTTTTGACGCCATCGGCATAGCCCTTCGCCCTCCGGCGATGCAGCAGCCAGTGGGGGGACGCCTGTCCCGCTTCGCGCCATCATGGGCTTCCATCACTTCAGACACTTGGGTCCTCCAAGTCGTCCAGGATGGCTACCATCTTCACTTCAACAGGCTTCCACCTCCTTTCTCCCTGGCGGAGCCTCCTCGACTCCCCACACACCAGCTTCTGCTGCAGTGGGAATTGCACTCTCTCCCTCGCCCAACGGGCAGTCAAGAAGGTCCCTCCCCACCTCCGAGGTCGGGGCTTCTATTCACGGTACTTCCTCATCCTAAAAAAAATGGAGGGTCTGGGCCTATCCTCGACCTCCGCAGGCTAAACAAGTTCCTGGTATGGGAGAAATTCAAGATGTTATCTCTTGGTGTTCTGCTGCCCTTCTCCAGCAGGGTGACTAGCTATGCTCCTTGGATCTAAAGTACGCTTACGCCCACATCTTAATCCACCCCCAGCACAGGCAATATCTGCGTTTCAGGGTGTAGGGAGAGCACTTCCAGTACAGGGTGCTCCCCTTCGGCCTTGCATCTGCCCCGCAGATCTTCACAAAGTGTCTTGTCATGGTCGCCGCTTACCTTTGGCATCAGGGCGTGCCGGTCTTTCCCTACCTCAATGACTGGCTCGTTATGGGCTCCTCAGTCGAGGAGGCTTGGCGAGCAATGTCGTGCGCTGTCCTCCTTTTGGAGAGCTTGGGGTTCTTGGTCAACTTCCCGAAATCTCACCTCGAGCCGGTGCAGGCTCTCGAGTTCATCGGGGTGCGCCTCAATACTCAGCAGGTAATCGCCTTCTTGCTGGTGGATCGCTCCATCCGCCTCTGAGCTCTCGTGGCTCGTGTCCAAAGCGCTCACCTGGTCACCGCTCGAACCATGCTACGTTTCTTGGGCCACATGATCTCGACCGTACATGTAGTTCCTTAAGCCCGCTTGCACATGCGGACTGCTCAGTGGTGTCTCAGTGCCCAATGGAGCCAGTTCCTCGGACACCTCAGGGACCCCGTCAGGGTTCTTCCTGACCTCCACTTGTCCCTGAGCTGGTGGCAAAATCCCCGCAACTTCCTGCGGGGATTTCCCTTTCAGGCCCCACAGCACAATGCGGTGCTGACGACATATGCTTCCCTGTTAGGGTGGGGAGCCCACTGCGGACCACTCTGCAAGCAGGAGCAATGGTCACCTGAGGAGTCGCAGCAGCAGATAAACCTGCTCGAATTCCGGGCCATTCGGTGGGCCCTGAGGGCCTTCGAGGAACACCTCAGTGGGAGGTCAGTTCTAATGCAGACCGACAAACATGTAGCGATGTTCTACATCAACAAGGAGGGAGGCACAGGATCACACTCCCTCTGCCGGGAAGCAGTCCTCATCTGCTCTTTTGCTGTCTGGCGGAGGATGTCTCTCAGGGCAGCGTATCTCCCGGGCCAGGAGAATGGCCTGGCGGACAGACTCAGCACAATCCTCCTCCCCCACAAATGGCGGCTGGATCCCAGAGTAACAGACTGGTTGTTTCTCCGCTGGGGGACGCCGGCGATAGACCTCTTCGCCAGTCCCCAGAACACGCAGCTCCCACGCTTTTGCAGGCCGATGCTGTACCCGAGCAGGGAGGGCCCCGATGCATTTCTCCCGGACTGGTCTTCCAGCCTTCTCTATGCATTCCCTCCTTTCCCCCTTATTGCGAGGACTCTTTTCAAGGCTCAGTGGGATGGAGCATCATTGATTCTCGTGGCCTCAGCAGCCTTGGTTCCTGCTCCAGCTATTGACAGATCCTCTGGTTCCCCTGGGTTCTGCCCGGGGTCTGCTAACACAGGAGGAGGGCCGGATGCTGCACCTGAACCTAATCTCCCTATCCCTCATGGCCTGGCGGCTGAACGGGTCTCCCTAGCCTCTCTGGCCCTTCCAGAGGAGATCGAGGAAGTCCTCCTCACCTCATGAAAGGACTCCACTAGGCAAGCCTATGCCTTTAAGTGGAGACGCTTCTCTGTCTGGTGCTCAGAGCGCCAGATCAACCCCTTCTTGTGCCCCGTTCGATGGGTTCTTCAGTACCTCCTCCATCTCTCGAGAGAAGGGCTGAAGTCGAACTCTGTCAGGGTTCATTTGAGCGTCATCTCAGCTAATGACCTCCCCATCGAGGGGAAACTCTTCTTTGGGCACCCATTAGTCTTCTGCTTTCCGAGCTGCCCATCCATCCTCCTCTGGCGGAATGGGACCTGAAAGTGGTACTCATGCAGCTCACCCGTCCACCTTTCGAGCCAATGGCAACATGTTTCCTCCGGCACCTGTCCTGGAAGGTGGCCTTCCTGGTGGCGCTGATCTCAGCCCACCAAGTCAGCAAGCTCCAGGCTCTCATGGCTGGCACCCCTTACACCAGGTTTTATTGGAACAGGGTGGTCCTTCATACCCACCTAAATTCCTGCCTACAGTCGTCTCAGACTTCCATCTCAACCAAGAGATAGTCCTGCCAACTTTCTTCCCGAGGCCCCACGCTGACCAGTTGTCGACGGCTCTCCACATCCTTGACTGCAAACGGGCCCTAGCCTTCTATTTGCAGCGTACCCAGACTCATCGCAAATCTGACCGGCTTTTTGTGACCTATGATCCTAATAGACTGGGACAGGCAGTCACCAAGCGCACCCACTTGGTTTGGGTGGTGGACTGCATCGCTTTCGCCCATACAAAGGCGGGCGTCCCACTAGATCGTTGAGTCACTGCACAAGGGGTCCAGGCCAAAACGGCCTCAGTGGCCTCGCTGTGCTCTGTGCCCCTGATGGACATCTGCCAGGCGGCGACATGTTCTTCTACGAATACCTTCGCTGCTCACTACTGCCTGGAGAGGGAGTCCCGCTTGGACAGCGCCTTAGGCCAGGCTATACTCCGTAACCTGTTTGGGGTATAAGCAACTCCTGCCCTCCGACCCTTCTTCACGGCTACTGAGGGCTTCGCCCCAAGGGCCCGAAAACTCGGGCTTCTTCAGGCTTCAGCTTGTTCTCACGGCCTCACGGAGGCAATTTTTGGTTACAGGTTCGGTAGCCTGTGGCTAGGGAGTCCCATAAGTGAGGACTGACTTCCTGCTTGTTTCTGGAGAAAGCGTAGTTACTCACCTGTAACAGGTGTTCTCCAGGGACAGCAGGAATCAGTCCTCACTACCCTCCCGCCTCCCCTGATGAATTGCTGAATTTTTGTCCTTCCCTTGCCATCTGCTTGTTAGGGTTCGAGCTAAGGGACCTGACTGAGCAAGATGGCACCCTTGGGTGGGAAGAGGACCATGAATGCGTGGCAGCAATCCCACAGGCTTTCTTTGAAAGCTGGGGAATTGCTCTGCGTGGCTCCATCGGTGCCGACGTCACCCATAAGTGAGGACTGATGCCTGCTCTCCCTGGAGAACACCTGTTACAGATGAGTAACTACGCTTTTGCTCTTTCAGGAGCACCTCCATTATTTTTCCCGCCACCGAGTTAAGGCTTACTGGCCTGTAGTTTGTCACTTCTTCCTTTTTACCACTTTTGTGGAGAGGTACCACATCAGCCCTTCTCCAGTCCTGTGGAACTTCTCCTGTTTCCAAGGATCTATTAAAAACATCCTTTAAAGGCCCTGCAAGAACCTCTCTGAACTCTTTCAGTATCCTGGGATGTATCCCATGTGGTCCCATAGACTTGTCCACTTTCAGTTTTGCAAGCTGTTCTAACACATCATCTTTTGTGAATGATGTGATATCTACTCCATTCCCATTTGTATATTTGTCAATCACAGGTGGCCCTTCCCCAGGATTTTCTCTAGTGAAAACAGAGCAGAAATATTTGTTTAGCATTTTCGCTTTTTCAGTGTCATCTTTCCACAATTCTGTTCCCAGCACTTTTGAGTCCTGCAATTCCACCTCTGATTTTTCTCCTCTCCCGAATATACCTGAAAAAAGTCTTGTCGCCACACTTCACATCTTTAGCCATCTTTTCTTCTGCCTTTGATTTTGCTTTCCATATTTCTCTTTTTGTCTCTTTTAGTTTATCCTGTATTCCTTTCTGTGTTCCTCTGCAAGCTTCTGAATTTTGTGTAAGCTGTGTTTTTTGCCTTTATTTGTGCAGCCACTTCTTTGGAGAACCAAATAGGTTTTCTTTTCCTCTTGTTTTTATTTACTTTCCTTACGTATGTATCTGTTGCACCTTTTATTGCCTTCTTTAATTTAGTCCATTGCAATTCCACTTCCCTTATCCCCTCCCACCCTACCAACTCCTCCTTCAAGTACTTGGCCATTTTACTGAAGTCAGTGTTTTTGAAGTCTAGGACTTTGAGTTTGCTGTGATTGGATTCCACCTTGGCTTTTGTCTCAAAACACACGTGTGATGATCACATGGGCACCTACCTGGATATTTGACACGCTATCTCCATTGGTGAGCACTAAATCCAGCAAGGAGCTCTCCCTGGTCAGTTCCATCACCATTTGTTTAAGTAACGCATCATGGAAGGCATCCATAATTTTTTTACTTCTTTCCAGATTTGCAGAAGGAACACTCCAATCCACATCGGATAGATTAAAATCACCCAATATGATCACTTCCCCCTTCATGGCTATCTTTACAATGCCAACAATCAATTCACTATCCATTTCTTCGGATACTGATGTTCAATATTGGTATAGCATGACTATTCAATCAAATATTTTCCAAACTTTGTATTCTTGATCTTCCATTCTTATTTACTTCATTTTTTAAAATTAATCCTTGTTCAGTTTCTTTCCTGCTTTTTTTATTTTTTTAGATTTCTTAATTTAATTTCCTCACCTTTCCTTATTATTTTATTTCCCCCTTTTCCACATTCATCTCTCACTTTTTCTGTTACCTACTCTGTTCTCTCAGCCTTTCCACTATATTTTCCCATCCTGCTGCCATCTTTCTTCCTTTGCTTATTTCATTCCTAGGTGATTATTTTGTCATTCATTATCTTTTCCCTTTTTTGCACACACATCTTGCTCCTCTTCTCCTTGCACACATTCTTCCTCCCCCAGCACTTTCCTGTTCCACTTTCACACAACTGCTCTCTTTCTCTGCCAAAAATACTACCTCCAGCCTTCTTTTCCTCTCTCTTCTCTCCTACCTCACCATTCACATCCTCCTCTTTCTCAGTCTCCCTCTACTTTCTCGCTTTTTGTCCTTTATCTCTTCTTCCTTGCCTTCACACCCTCACCTATCCATTTCTCCCCTTCCTCTCCTCTTGTCTTCCCCATCTCTCCCTTCCAGATTTCCTTCCTCATTCCTCTTGCAATCCTCATATATTTTCTTCATCTTCATACTCTCCTCTCATCTCATCTCCTATGTTATTCTCCCATCTTCTCATATCTCTCCGCCCCCCCCCCCCCCCAATATCTCTTCTCCCTCCTTCTCATTGCTCTTTGAGGTTCCCCCTCCGCTTTTCATTCCCCTTCAACCTTCCTTCTTCCTTCCCCATAGTCATCAGCACAGGCTACAGGAACCTGAAGCACACACAGTGTTGCTGGTGCCTGTAGCCTGCAACACTTGAAACAGTCAGCGAGCATGTGGCGGCAGAAGGAGGACTGTAATGCTCTGAGTCCTTAAGGTTGACTCGTGAGGGCAACAAGTACAGCTGCTGCAGCTGCTGCCTCCATGTTCTTATTTGTGTGGGCCCATGCAGTACTGCTTTCTTTGTTTGAGTCTGCCCAGGCCAATCAGTATTAGGAAGTTTGGTGGGGCATTGCTCCCCACACCCCCCAGACTTTGCCTATGGGTGAAATCGATAAAGGACGCCAAACAAATCAAGGTGCACTTGGAAAGTTTTAATCAGACTAAGGGTGCTCGAGACAACTGGGACAATTCCTGTGTCTTTCTGCCAGATTTTCTTGGTCTCTGATTACATCTCTTGATACTGAATCATGTGTCTCCTCATAAGTAGTTCAGAATAGTCGGTTAGGGCTGTTACTCATACTAGCAACACCATTCTTGTGTCTTCTCATTTACCACTATGCCCTGTTGAGAGTGCAGCATCCCAAGAGGAACCTAGCAGAATTCTTGAGATGAGCAGGCTAAAGTGTTTTTTAATTTCATTTTTAAAATCGAAAAAGCTCAGGTTTAGTTCTTTGGTTTGTGTGTAATCTGGAAATCTGGTAAAAAGCAACCCACTTAAGGACTGGAATTCTCTGCTGTAAACCCTCCTATTCACACTGCCAAGACAGTGACTAATTTGCTAAAATCGGACACAGAGCAGCAAATGATGCTTAAGCTCCCAGAGACAAAGATGGGCAGAAAGGCAGGAAAGGCGAAGGACAACAGCACTGTTCTAGTTGAGGGGAGAAAGCTTAAAAGAAATATCAGAGATCAGCTTTACAAAATGCTCTTTCAATACGTAACGATGGGGCCGGATGGGATACATCCGAGAGTATTGAAGGAACTTGGGGATGTTCTAGCGGCTCTATTGTCTGACCTTTTCAATGCTTCTTTAGAGTCGGAAGTGGTCCCAGAGGACTGGCGAAAGGCACATGTGGCTCCTTTACACAAAAGCGGAAGTAAGGACAGGACTGTACTGAGCTCTGTGCGAGCGGAGCGGCCGCACAGGGTGCAAAGACTTAAGGGGTGCATTTCGGCTCTCTGCCATTGCCTGCCACCACCTCTTTAGCAGCGGCAGGCAGCGGCAGAGAGCCGAAATGCACCCCTTAAGTCTTCTCGTCGGCACACTAAGCAGGTCTGGTCTTTCCGGGAGGGTCCAGACCTGCTTAGTGTGCCAGCGAGTTGCACATCGGGTGCGTGCCTCTTCTCTCCCACCCCCATAAAGTGGCCAGATGGAGGTGCAGGAGGGGGGCGTGCGCCCGATGTGCAACTCGCATAGGGCGCTTTTCACCGTCGGTATGGCCCTGAGTAAGGATGAGGTTGAGGACTACAGACCGGTTAGTCTAACCTCTGTGGTGAGTAAATTAATGGAAATGCTGCTAAAACAGGATAGTGAGGTTTCTGGAATCCAATGGATGGCAGGATCTGAGGCAACATGGGTTTACCAGAGGCAGGTCTTGTCAGACAAATCTGATTGATTTCTTTGACTGGGTGATCAGAGAACTGGACTAAGGGAGAGCACTAGATGTGGTGTACTTAGATTTCAGTAAAGCCTTTGACACTGTTCCACACAGATGACTTATAAATAAATTGAGCACCCTAGGAAGGAAACCTAAAGTGACTGAATGGGTTAAAAATTGGTTGAGGGGAGGCAACAAAGTCTACAGGTAAATGGAGCTCACTGAGGACAAGGATGTTACCAGTGCTGCAGGGATCTGTTCTTCGTCCAATTCTTTTTAACACTTTTGTTAGTGATCTTGCAGAAGGGCTGTCGGGTAAGTTTTGTCTCTTTGTGGATGATACCAAAATCTGCAATAGACACCGAGATGTAATGCAAAAAAAAATGCAGCTGAGATTTAAGCAACAAAATGCAGGGTCATGCATTTCAGCTGCAAAATCCAAGAGAGCGGTACAGTATAGGAGGTGAAGTACTTCTTTCTACAAAAGAGGAGCGGGACCTGGGCATGATTGTTTCTGATAATCTTACGGTCGAAAAGGTGACAGTGAAAGCCAGAAGGATGCTTGAGTGCATAGGAAGAGGAATGGCTAGTAGGAAAAAGGAGGTGATAGTGCCTCTGTATAAGTCTTTGGTAAGATATCATTTGGAATATTGTGTGCAGTTCTGGAGACCGCACCTACAAAAGGATATAAACAGGATGGAATCAGTAAAGAGGGTGGCTACCAAAATGGTCAGTGGTCTTCATTATAAGCCATATGGGGACAGACTTAAAGATCTCAATATGTATACTTTAGAGGAAAGGTGGAAGAGAGGAGATAGGTATTTAAACATTTCTATCATATGTGGTATAAATGTACAGGAGGAGAGCTTCTTTCAATTGAAAGTAAGCTCTGCAATGAGGGGACATAGGATGAGGGTGAAAGGGGATAGACTCAGGAGTGATATGCAGAAATGTTTCTTTGCGGAAAGAAAGGTAGATGCATGGAATAGTCTCGCAGGGGAGGTAGTACAGACGAGGACAGTATGGGCCCGATTCTGTTCCATGAATAGCGTTGGGATGTCCATCTCCGCTATTTGTACCCCTCCTGCTGGCATCTAACCTCCCCGCCAGTTGTACAGGGAGATTAGACAGGGGCAGGAAAGGGGCGGAGTTAGGGCAGCCAGTGAACGGTCGCCGGCCCTGGACATACAGGAGTGATTCTAATGTCAACCCTGTATGTCCAGGGCCGGCTACTTTTGCGGGATAGTTATTCCGCCTCCAAGGTAGAATAACTTCCCTGGACGCCCTTTTTTGGTGGGCCCGGGGGGTGGATGGGGCAGGGGGGCCCGAGGACATTCCCCACAGCCCGACCCTGGCCTTAGGAGGCCGGATCGGGGGTCGGGCTGTGGGGAATGCCTTTGTTCAGCTGGCGGCTGGGATTGTGGCTTTACAATGGAGCCGCAGTGTCATGGCAACCGGACGCCATGGTGCCGCGGCTCCATTGTAAAGCCCTGACTGAGTTAGTTGGGCTTTCCCTGTACGTGCAGGCCAGGCTGAATCACAGTCCTGGCTGCATGTACAGGGCTGTTCGCAATTCTGAAAACCACTGACTATTTTTGCTCAAGAAGCTGCAATCAGGTTCAAGAGATGAACCCAAGTTAGGCATTGTCAATAGGCTCTTCTCATTTTTCATTTCTAAAGTCATTATACTTGACTCTGGGTTCCTGATCAGTATACTAGTGTGGCAGGTGCAGGCCTGTGACCCACGGTGTCTGACATAGGCAGGCCAGCATGGCTAGCTTGACCTGTAAATGAGGCCTGTGGAGAGGCATATAGGATTGCACATCCCCCAATATGCTGCTATTGTAAGATAGAACTCAGTAGAAGTATTGAATTAGCTTAGGTAAGCAGAACTGCAGAACTGAGAAATGGAAAAATACAGAAAAGACATGTTTAAAAGTTACTGATAAGAAAAAGTACATCTGTAAAGAAATAATGAGGAGTGCTGACAGATGAGTTACAGAACCTTGCTCTTCTGTATGCACAAATTGGTTCTATAACCTTGAGAGTGTGAAAGTAACAAGTTGATGAACTGACCATTGTAATTGGGACTAGAAGGGGGGCAGGCAGGTGTCATGCCCACAGAAGGGACATAATTGGATAAACTTATCAGTACCGGGACCAATAGAAGAGGTACGGGAGGTACGGGAGGTTACCGGGACCAATGAAATGTTTTTCTATACCTAGAATAGAACAGAAGTCTATAAAAGTTGTTGTAATGCTTGAAAACTTTGCTCAGCCATTTTGAAATTGACTTGCTTGAGACTTGTGCACAAATAAATGATTTGGACCTTCTGAACAGACTCCTGGTATCATTGGTTTGTCTGCGCTTTGCTGCTACATATTCCTTGGTGCGTTGGCCGGGAAGTTGTGGAATCAAAGTGTATATAGGGCAATATACCACGACTTTCCGCCTCTATAGGCTTGGTCCTGCCGGGATCGCGCCCTTCCGACGAGGGCCGCTCCCTGGCGCCACCGGTCCCTTGTATCGGAGGGAGCTGGTCGGACCTCGGCGGGTGCCGGGCCCGGTTGGAGCCAACGCCTCGAACCCGAGTGAGGGGAGTCCGAGGTCCAACTCATGCGCCTGCTTGGGAAGTTTGAGGACCGGATCCGGTGAGTATAGTTTTGATTTTGGGTCTAGACAGAAATAGAAAGAGCAGTACTGCCATTGGAATTTGGAATTTGTAATCTCGAGATATTGGGAATTGGTAAGAGAGCATGATCAACTCTCAAGGAAGAGCCGAGTAACCTGGCATGGGAATTCGCCGGGGGAAACCCTCATCCTTTTTGTAATTGGGAAAAGACTAGTCAGAACAGATAGAAACGAATGCATTCTGGGATACGTTGCTAGCATGATTGTGTGAACGAAGTGTGAATGAGAGGTCTGGCAGAACGGACCAAGTGAAGGCGGACCCCTGATTAGCGCATTTCCTGACCGGGCGACCGCGTTCAGGTCGCGAAAAGGGGGAAGCGATTGTCGTCTTGTCTTGTTATTTGTATTCCCTGTACGTTTCCAGGGCCGTGAGGACCCCTTACCCACGGTCCGCCCTCCTTTTCCCTTCTGTCTGTTGTTGCGCGCACACATCGAAATGGGAGGGGCGGGGTCTACTAGAAACACTCCATTAGAATGTATGATCGCACATTTTAAAGAGGGATATTCAGGAGATTATGGTATTAAAATGACAGCAGCCCGTTTGTAGATTTTGTGTACTAGGGAGTGGCCCGATCTAGACCCCATCTGGCCCCGAGAGGGAACGTTCACTGTAGAGATTATTCAGTCAATACATCGTAGAGTGCGGGTAGCGCACCCCGATCAGTACCCCTATATAGATTCCTGGTTAAGTATTTGTGAAGATCCGCCCTCCTGGGCGCAGCGCTGTTATGAGGAACAGTGCAGAATAATGTTAGCTAAAACAGATTCTAGACAGAAAACGGAACAGCCTAGAATGAAAGAGCAGGATAAGAAAGCCAAGAAGAAACCCATCTTGGTAGATCCTGATTCCCCAGAAATAGTCCTCAGGCAGCCCCGAACCCCAGGTCCAGTAAGAGTAGCCCGGCGTCCTGCCCCAGAACCCCAGAGACGGCCAGAGCCGAGGCGGGACCCAACCCCTGATCCCCCTCCTGGAGAAGAGAAAGAGGAAGAATTAGTGGAAAGAGAAGTGGAGGACGTAAAAAGTGAGTCAGAAGCGGAGATAGAAGAAGGAGAAAGAGAGAATTCCCCAGAAGAGGAGGACAGTGTACAAATAATCGAGAAAGCCAGCGCTAGCACTAGCATGCCAGTGAAAGAGAAACCCAAAGCAAAACCTGTTGAGAAAAAGAAAGTGACTCCTGCAAAGGCAACGACAATAACCCTTAGATCCCAAAAGACGCCTGTGACAGCCAAACTGTTTCCCTTACGGCAAGTCCCGGGAGTGCCCGTAAAGAATGATAATGATGAAGTGGTAGCGGGACCCCTAACTTATGTGTATATCCCTTTCTCTACAACTGATTTATTAAATTGGAGGTCGCATTATGCCTCCTATACTAGTAAGCCCCAGGAGCTGACAGAATTAGTAACTAGTATTATGGAAACTCACCAACCCACTTGGCCAGATTGCCGTCAGCTCCTGACCACCCTATTCACTACAGAAGAACGAGCGAGAATTAGAAAAGCAGCTATTGAATGGATGGCAGAAAACCCTGCAGCTCCGGCGCAGGGGCAGAATATAATAGACCGTAGGGAAGCAGCTCAGAGAGAATTCCCGAATGAAGACCCCCAATGGGATCCAAATACAGATGAAGGATCCACAGCCCTAGCCCGTTTTCGCCAAGGTTTTTTACAAGGCCTGAGAAGGGGGGGCCAAAAAGCTATGAACCTTTCCAAAGTTACAGGAGTTATCCAAGGGATAGATGAGAGCCCAGCAGATTTTTATGAAAGATTAACTGAAGCCTACAGAATGTATACTCCCTATGATCCCGAGGCACCAGGAAGTTTATGTATGGTGAATTCTGCTTTTGTAAACCAGTCTCAACCAGACATTAGACGTAAATTACAGAAATTAGAAGGGTTTGCGGGCATGAATGCAACACAGTTATTGGAAGTCGCTCATAAAGTGTATGTGAATCGTGATACTGAAAGAGAGAATGTGATAGAAAGATGAAGAAGAAAGCTGATTTTTTGGCTGCGGCCATAGTTGAAAAGAAAAGGGGAGGTGTCCCTAGTCGAAGGAGCAGAGGAAGAGGGCGGGGTCAAGGCGGAGGCCGGACCCAGAGACTAGGCGTGAACCAATGCGCCTATTGCAGAGAGGAAGGACATTGGAGAGATACGTGCCCGCAACTCGAAGACGCCCAGCAAGATGACGACAACGATCATCAGTGGCGAGAAGAAAGACGAGGCCGTCCCCGAGGCCGAGGAGGAGCCAATCGAGAACAATACCAGAGAGAAAGAGGAGGAGCCATTCAAGCATTGGCCACACCAGCCCATGATGAGGATGACGTGGACTAGGACAGACCGGGCTCCAAGTTTGCTTTAGGTCTCCAGGAGCCTATGGTCGGAATACAAATAGGAGACCAAATTATGAACTTTATGGTTGATACTGGAGCAGAGCATTCAGTAATAGACAAAAAGATAGCCCCATTCACTACAAAAGCAGTCACCATTATAGGAGCAACTGGTGCCAAAGCCACAAAGTCTTTTCTTCAAAACCGAATATGCAGCCTAGGAGGACAGCAAGTAACTCATCAATTCCTTTACATGCCCGAATGTCCAGTACCACTACTGGGACGAGATATGCTAGCCAAGCTTCAAGCACAAATATCTTTCTCTGAGCAAGGAGAAATGCAAATGACAGTAAATTCCCAAGCCAAACCAGCAGGAGTAATGCTGCTGACAGTTCCCCGAGAAGAAGAATGGAGATATTACATTGATGATTCTGTCCAAGATACCTATTTTGAACAAACTTTGAAAAGTATTGATGCACCACCTGGAGTATGGGCAGAAGGCAGTCCCCCAGGCCTAGCCAAGCATATAGCTCCAGTGATTGTAACCCTCAAGCCTAGTGCTACACCGGTACACGTCAAACAGTACCCTCTCCCAAGAGCCGCAATTGAAGGCATCCATCGCCACCTACAAAGATTGCTCGAGTATGGCCTACTAAAAGTATGTCAATCCCCATGGAACACCCCACTTTTGCCAGTAAAGAAACCTGGGACAGATGATTATCGCCCAGTGCAAGATTGAGAAGAGTAAATGATGCAGCCGAAACCATACATCCAGTTGTACCGAATCCTTACACTCTTCTAGGACTGATACCTGCTGAAGCTACCCATTTCACTGTACTGGATTTGAAAGATGCATTCTTTTGCATAAGATTAGCCCCTGTAAGCCAAATATTGTTTGCATTTGAATGGCAGGACCCCATCTCTGGAAGAGGGGGCCAACTCACCTGGACAAGATTACCCCAAGGATTCAAGAATTCACCTACCATCTTTAGTGCTGCACTAAATCAAGACCTTTCAAGCTATCCAGTAGCCCCGGGGAAGAGAGTGCTTCTCCAGTACGTGGATGATCTGTTGATAGCTGCCGTATCAGAAAGTGAATGTATACTAGCCACCAAAGATCTCTTGCAGTTACTAGATGAAGCTGGATACAAAGTTTCCAGAGCCAAAGCACAGCTATGCCAAAAAGAAGTGAAATACTTGGGTTTTCGTATTACCCAAGGAAGCAGAAGATTAGGCAGAGAAAGAAAAGAAGCAGTATGCAGAATTCCAACTCCAACAACCAGAAAGCAGGTCAGAGCCTTTCTGGGAGCGGCAGGATATTGCCGAATCTGGATACCCAACTTTGCCCAAATTGCCAAACCACTGTATGAAGCCACAAAAGGAGAAGAAAAGTCACCACTGGAGTGGGGACTTGAGCAGGACACAGCCTTCCAGAAGTTAAAAGAAGAATTGATGTCATCACCAGCACTTGGACTACCAGATGTCCACAAACCTTTCCACTTGTTTGTACATGAAGCACAGGGAAATGCCTTAGGCATGTTGACTCAGAAATTGGGAAATTGGGAGCGACCTGTAGCCTACCTATCGAAACAATTGGACCCTGTGGCCAAAGGATGGCCACCTTGCTTGAGAGCAGTTGCAGCTACAGCGCTACTAGTGAGTGAAGCAGACAAACTCACACTAGGACAGAACATACGAGTCACTGTGCCACATGCAGTCCTTGCCCTTATGGAACAAAAAGCAAATTATTGGCTCACCAATTCCCGAATGTTGAAGTACCAGAGCATGTTATGTGAAAACCCACAGATACAACTTGAAGTGAGCCATGCCCTGAATCCAGCCACCTTGATACCCATCAGTGAAGAACCCCCAGAACATGACTGTATCGAAGTCATGGAAACTGTGTTCTCCAGTCGACCTGACTTAACAGATGTGCCCATAGGCAATCCCGACCAGATCTATTATGTTGATGGGAGCAGTCTCATCCTTGATGGACGACGCTGTGCCGGATATGCAGTCGTCACTCAACACGAAGTAGTTGAATCATCAGCTCTAGCCTCAGGCACATCAGCCCAGAAAGCCGAATTGATAGCACTCACCAGAGCATTGTTGTTAGGAGAAAAACTTGTGCTAAATGTATATACAGATTCCAAATATGCCTTCACCACTTTGCATGCCCATGGAGCTCTCTATAAAGAAAGAGGACTCATCACATCCGGAGGAAAATCAGTCAAATATGGTCCCGAGATATTGATGTTACTTGATGCCGTTTGGGCCCCAACACGTGTAGCTGTCATGCATTGTAGAGGACATCAAGCAGGAAAAGGAGAAGTTGCCCGAGGAAATAGATTTGCAGATGCCTCAGCACGACAAGCAGCTATGACAGGACAAATTGCCCCACAAGCTATGCCAATGCAAGCAGCATTGTTTCCAGTACCTTTGAATTTATGGACCCCACGATATACCACCAAAGAATTGGATTACTATTGTGACAAAGAAGATGGAATACTGAAAGATGGATGGATTGAGCTGCCACCAGAAGAGGGCAGTCAACCTCCAGGACGAATAGTAATTCCTGAACTGTTAGGACCATCCTTTGTCAAAGCTTTCCACGAAGCCACCCACTATGGGAAGAGTGCTATGGAAAAAGCACTCAGACCACATTTCTACATCCCTCTGATGACAACCATATCAGCCTCAGTAGCACGTCAATGTGTAACTTGTGCCAAAAATAATGCCAAGCAAGGCCTTATTACAGCACCCCGAGTTCAGTCAGGAGGTGTCACCCCCATGCACAACCTCCAAGTTGATTTTACCGAAATGCCAAAAGCCAATGGATACCATTACCTACTAGTATTAGTTTGTACTTTCTCTGGGTGGGTAGAAGCATTCCCAACCAGAACTGAGAAAGCCCGAGAAGTTACCAAAGTCTTAATGAGAGAGATTGTCCCCAGATTTGGAATCCCAGCAGTAATAGGGTCAGACAATGGACCCTCATTTGTCTCCCAAGTTACTCAGCAGTTAGCAAAAGCTTTGCAGATACAATGGAAACTCCACACTGCATACAGACCCCAGAGTTCAGGGAAAGTTGAGCGAATGAATCGTACCTTGAAAGCCCAAATGTCCAAGCTTTGTCAGGAGACACACTTGAAATGGCCCCAAGTGCTCCCCATAGCTTTACTCAGAATACGCTCAGCCCCTGTAAAGTCAACAGGATTTTCCCCTTTTGAAGTTTTGTATGGTAAACCCCCACCAATAGTGCAGGGAGTCAAAGGAAGTTTAGCCCAGATTGGTTCAGAAGTAACCAGACAAGAACTCCTAGCTCTTAGTTTTGTTCTGCAGACTCTCCATGCGTGGATCCAAGACCAGTTGCCTATCAACCTGACGGAACCCTTGCATCCCTACCAGCCTGGAACTTCGGTGTGGATCAAAGATTGGAAGAAGATACCGTTGGAACCCCATTGGAAGGGACCGTACACCGTCATCCTGTCTACCCCAACTGCAGTAAAGGTAGCCGAGATCGACGCCTGGATCCACCACAGCAGAGTCAAGCCCGCCGCCGATCCTGAACCAGAGCGGTGGACAGCAGAGCAGCACCCTGATGTACCCTTGCGAGTTACTTTGAGACGGCAACCAGCAGCATAGACACTTCATCACAAGTGCTTTGCAGTAGCCAAGTCTTTCGAAGAGGATTGCTGTTTTCCATGCAGCAACAGTTTTGTTTCAACGAACCCAATTTGTGTGTGATTTGACACACTACTTTGAGACTACATTGACTAAGCCAGACTTCACAAGCCAACTGAATTGCTAAGTTGGTTAATGTGTACTGGACATCTTGAGGATCTTCAATCAACACTCAGCACCCGTTAAATTGCTTCATTAGCAAACGGGACGAAGAATAAAAGACCGTCGTGATCAAGATCAGCAAGCTGAGGATTCAGAAGAACTCCAATCAACATCAACATGTATCTCTGTTTTTGCTTTGCCTTGGTTGCCTTCTTTGGAGGTTTTGAACTGACTTATGCTCTACCTCCATGCACTGCTTGCATTACTTCTACTAGAACTGGATTGAAAGTAACTCAGACTTTGCTTTACCATTCTTACTATACCTGCAAGGGAACAATAACTCGGTGTATCTATAACACCACTGAACTAAATGTTTGCACTCATGGCAAAATCAAAGCATGCTATAATCCGCATCAGAATCCATCCTATTACACGTTGGAAATAAGATGGAAGGATGCAGATGGACCTATATTAGCTGCTACACCACCACTTAAGGACATTACTAAACCTGCTGTTTTGAATTTTGATGCATGTAATGCCATTAATAGAGATAGTCAGTCCACCTGTGGTACATGGGAGAAAGCGTATCGAAATGACCATAAGTATATGTGTCCAGAAGGTGCCACAAATTGGTGGAAGTGTACAGGTAAAACAGGATCAGGGTATAGTACTGCTACAGCGGCAGACTACTATTGCCCGTATTGGGGATGTGTTTTTTATGCTACCTGGAACACTGGTATAACTGATGAGAAAATAGATAAGCGGATGGCTACTCTAACCAAGCCAACCACAAATGATAAATGTCAGAAAGATGCTTGCAACCCCTTACATTTGCGTGTACATAATCCCCATGCATGGAAACAAGGATACAAATTTGGTTTACGTATTGCTGGAGGAGCAATAGATCCAGGGACCATTGTGTATATCAGATTGCATACCCAAGCCCACAAGTCATCTAAATATCATATTCATAATACCTTTTATGAAG
Organism: Ichthyophis bannanicus; assembly: GCA_033557465.1. Taxonomy (NCBI): domain Eukaryota; kingdom Metazoa; phylum Chordata; class Amphibia; order Gymnophiona; family Ichthyophiidae; genus Ichthyophis; species Ichthyophis bannanicus. The sequence continues at coordinate 918,277,350 of CM066035.1, read as the reverse complement.
CTATGCATGTAAATAAGTTTGAGATCCCTCACCCTTCACAGAATTTGTTTCTAGAATTAGCCGGAGCAGTAGTATCTAGTCTTAAGATCACAGATTGTTATTTCTGTGGCGGAACCCAAATGGGAGACCAATGGCCCTGGGAAGCCCAAGAATTGAATTATTCCATGATTTACAACCAGACTGAATTACACAAGACTACCAGTGAATGGGTGTTAGCGCACTCAATCGTTGGACGTCTTTGCTATGCCAGAACTGGACCCCAGTTCACCCAAAAGGTAGGACAGCTGGTCTGTCTTAGCCAGAAGTACTATAATGCCACGACCAAAAAGACAGCATGGTGGTCAGGAATCAGACATCCTGAACCTCCTAACCCATTAGCTAGATTTCCTGAACTTGCAGGTCTATGGACTAACCTTGCCAAAGTCCAAGCCTGGCAAGCCCCACCTGGCCTATATTGGATCTGTGGAAACCGAGCATATGCACAACTCCCGCCACACTGGGGAGGAGCATGTGTCTTAGGAACCATCAGACCTTCTTTCTTCCTGTTAAACACTGAACATGGAGAACAATTAGGATACCTTGTATACACTACCCACAGACACAAAAGAGCATTGAGACAGAAAAGAGAAGCCTTACAGATAGGCAAATGGGAGAAGTGGCAAGGTGATGATTGGCCACCAGAAAGAATTATTGAATATTATGGACCTGCCACTTGGAATGATGATGGTATGTATGGTTATCGTACCCCAATTTATATGATCAATCGTATTATTCGCTTACAAGCAGTAGTTGAAATAATAACTAATGAAACTAGTCATGCTCTTACGCTCTTAGCTAGACAAAGTACTCAGATGCGCACTGCTATATACCAGAATCGCTTAGCACTTGATTATTTGCTAGCAGCTGAAGGAGGAGTATGTGGTAAGCTGAATTTAACTAATTGCTGTTTGAAAATAGATGATAAAGGTCAAGTAGTTGAAGAAATTGCTAAAGATATGCAAAGACATGCTTATGTGCCAGTACAGACTTGGCACGCATTGAAATTTCCTAACTGGTTTGCTAACCTTTTCTCTTGGCTGGGAGGATTTAAGACTTTCATTGTTTTAGTACTAATCCTTGTTGCTGTTATCTTCTTATTACCATGTTTAATCCCATGTTGTATGCGTTCCATTCATAGTGCTATTGATACCACAGTAGAGCGGAAGACCGCAACTAAAATAATGGCTTTATACAAAGCTAGTCCTAGTAGAAATCCTTCAATCATGATGTGATTCTTCTAAAAAGTGATTTAATTCTCACACCTTATTGAGTAATAGGGTGAGATTAATCAAAGGGGGGAATGTGGCAGGTGCAGGCCTGTGACCCACGGTGTCTGACATAGGCAGGCCAGCATGGCTAGCTTGACCTGTAAATGAGGCCTGTGGAGAGGCATATAGGATTGCACATCCCCCAATATGCTGCTATTGTAAGATAGAACTCAGTAGAAGTATTGAATTAGCTTAGGTAAGCAGAACTGCAGAACTGAGAAATGGAAAAATACAGAAAAGACATGTTTAAAAGTTACTGATAAGAAAAAGTACATCTGTAAAGAAATAATGAGGAGTGCTGACAGATGAGTTACAGAACCTTGCTCTTCTGTATGCACAAATTGGTTCTATAACCTTGAGAGTGTGAAAGTAACAAGTTGATGAACTGACCATTGTAATTGGGACTAGAAGGGGGGCAGGCAGGTGTCATGCCCACAGAAGGGACATAATTGGATAAACTTATCAGTACCGGGACCAATAGAAGAGGTACGGGAGGTACGGGAGGTTACCGGGACCAATGAAATGTTTTTCTATACCTAGAATAGAACAGAAGTCTATAAAAGTTGTTGTAATGCTTGAAAACTTTGCTCAGCCATTTTGAAATTGACTTGCTTGAGACTTGTGCACAAATAAATGATTTGGACCTTCTGATCAGACTCCTGGTATCATTGGTTTGTCTGCGCTTTGCTGCTACACTAGCATGAACAATTTTTTATTTTATTTTTATTTTATTTACATTTTTATACTGCAATTTCCTAAAGATCAATTGTGGTTTACAGGGAACAACAATGAGTAGTACAACGTATACAAATTCAGTTTACATGGAACGATGTAACTATGTACAGTTTGGAACATTATCAATTATGTACAGTTATAGCAATAAAACAAGGTGCTTTAACTAATTACACTGTGAGTTTGTCTTGTGTTATAGATGTGGTCAATCTGAGAGTGAAACTAACTAAATCGGAGGGGCAGTCCTGTGTGAGGTTAGGATTTTATGTAATAGAGCCGAAGTGTTGTATGAAAAGGTAGGTTTTAAGGTTTTCTCGGAAGGTGGATAGGTCTTTTGTGGCTCTTAAGCTATCTGGGAGTTTGTTCCACAGAGTGGGAGCGCAGTGGGTGAATGCTCTGTAATTTCTTTGGACTTTCTGAAGTCTGGCGCTGTTGTAAGTTTGTCTTGATTACAGTCTTGTTGGGTGCGAGAGGTCTTTTTGCTGGTGATGAGAGAGGACAGGTGGGATGGGGAAATGTCATTAGTAAGTTTAAAAGTGGTTAGGATTATTTTGTACTGGGTGCGGTAATGTATAGGGAGCCAGTGTTAGTCCGCTAGGGTTTTATGGTACGTTGGATTGACATTCGCTGTTATTCTAGTGGCTATATGTTGTGCAGTTTGTAGAGGTCATATTATTTGCTTAGGCAATCCGTGGAGTATGGAGTTTGCATAGTCAAAGTGTGGGATGACAATTGCTTTAAGTACTGATTTAAAGTAGTTCGGGTGAAGGAGTGGGTGGAGCTGCCTTAGTAGTCTCAGTTTATTGTATATTTTTCTTGTCGTGTGCTTTATGAATGAGTCCATGTTTAGTGTGCGATCAAGGATAACCCCAAGGTATTTTATCTCGTCTTTGATGATTATAGTTGTGTCGTGTATTTTAATGACAGGGGGTGGTGAGAAGTTTTGATTCCGTGTTATAAAAAGGGCCTCTGTTTTGTTGAGGTTGATTTTAAGAATGTGGGATGATAGTCAGTTGATTAGTTCCGTGAAGCAGTCAGTGATTTGTTAGATTGGGAGATTATTAAGAACATAAGAACATAAGACATGCCATACTGGGTCAGACCGAGGTCCATCAAGCCCAGTATCCTGTTTCCAACAGTGGCCAATCTAGGTCATACGTACCTAGCAATATCCCCAAAAGACACAGGTTCCACAATGCTTGTACTGGGTCAAGCATTGATATCCTGGGTCCCTTTTTAATAGTGGTTTATGGACCTTTCCTCCAGGAACTTGTCCAAACCTTTTTTAAACCCAGCTATACTAACAGCCCTTACTACATCCTCCGGTAACAGATTCCAGAGTATTAATTTTGGATGGGAGATATAGCATTATATCATCCGCATATATGTGGTATGATATATTGAATTTTTAAAATATAGTACACATGGACTGGAGGTAAATGTTGAACAATAGTGCGGAAAGCGCTGAGCCCTGTGGGAGACCCTGATCTTGGTTGTAGATATTGGAGGTGGTATTGCCTATTTTAACTTGTTGGGTTCTATCTGATAGGTATAATTTAAACCATAGCAATACTGTGTTGTTAATTCCTATGTGTAGTAGCCTAGATAACATAATGTGATGGTTCACACTGACAAAGGCTGCGGAAATGTCTAAGAATAAAAGGAGATAAACATTTTCAGTTTTGTCAATGCATCTTAAAAATACGGTCGAAGAGGACAATGAGGAGGGTTTCAGTGCCGTGGTATGTATGGTCTGAAGCTGTATTGTTGTTCATCTAGGGGGGCGTAGGAGTTTGTAGTCCTGTAGTTGAATGAGAAAAGCTTTTTCAATTAGTTTGGTTAATAGTGGGAGGCTGGAAATTGGTCTGTAGGATGATGGGCTATTTTTGTCCATTGCATTGTTCTTCAGTATTGGACGTGTTTAATGAGGGTACAATACATCCTCAGAGCAATGGACCATATGGTGGGAGAGCGTCCAGAGGTCCACTGCTGGCTGTGAGATTAAGGTGGAAAGGCAGGGGCCTAGCAGAGACAGCTTCTAGCACCAGGACTCATGGCCTGTGCCACACCTGCAAGCTACAGCTAGAGAATTAGGGAGAATCGGCAGAGCCCCATCCGCTGGAGAGAGGCCCGGGCACTGACATCACTTCTACAGTACGTATGCACCATCTTGCTATGCCCCTCCTGGAGGTGGCTGCTGCTGCTGCTACTGCTGCTGTGTCAGAGCCCGGGCCCGCTGAGAAGTCAGAGTCGCTCACACCCAGCCCCACAATGTGCTGGGCAGTGTTTGTGTAAGGCATGGGTGGAGAGAGGTTGTTTTCTTGTACTGGCTGTGAGTGACTCCAACTGTTCATGGTAGCCGATGTCCGTTGCTTTGAGGATACACTATTTTTTCATTGATAATGCAGAGGAAGTTGTCTTGCTGCAGAAGAGGCTACACTTAGATGTTGATGTCAGCACTTGCATCACGAGCTTAGTCAAGCAACAGCTTTAAAAAAAGAACAGCCTGCAAACTGTGTGTCAGATATCAGCTTTACAATCAGCCAACAGAGGAAAAGAATATTCTCTATCATAGATTAATGATCACTTTGGATAGAGTTTATTGCTGGAGCACAGCTCCTTGAGACTTGGCTTGCTATAATGTGATTCACTAAGCAATTGAGGTGAAAGGCCAGGATTATGCTTCCAGCAGATGTGTTCATGGACAGTGAAGGTCGCAAAGGCTGCAAAGGTAGAAAGACAAGAGGAAATGACAGCATGTCAGTGTGAGCATCTGTGAGTGAGACATTTCCAGAGGGCTGAGAGAGGGCAGGCAACTCTCTCCACCAGTGGTCAGTAATGCTGGCAGTAGCCAGCCCGGGTTCAGTTAATTGGAGTTTAAGGAAACTGTAATACTACGTAAAGGAAAATCACGAGACACATGATTATTTGGAGGGTCATTTAAAAAGTGTAGCCATGGTTTGGACCTCTCACAGACAGGTCTCCGTAGCCATTCCACAAATGTCTTTCACAGATGTCTCCAGTGCAGGGATGTCTAAGTAGGTACAGGGGTTTGGCTGAGGTATGTCTGGGAAGGAGCAATGGACTTACAAAGCTCCATTCAATCTCAGAAATGGCAGAGACGACTGCAGGCACGTCCATATTTATATATGTTCCAGGCCCCAGGAAAGTTCTTGTTTTCACCTTAAAAACATCCCGAGATGGTGAATTAAGTGACTAGCCTTAGATCACATGGGTATTTGAACCCTGGCCACCCTGCTCTTAAGGCAGTACTCTAACCATGGTGCTATTAGATGTCTTGGCACTAACATGTTATCCCGGGGACATCTATGTTGACGTTTGAAATATGTGCATATCAGGCACATCTATGCTTCTGAAATCGTGCCTGAACTTGCATGTGCCTGCTTTTTTCCCCAGATGTTCTGGCTTTGACGTCCCAGATTGCACTAGGACGTCCCACTGTGAAATGTGCCTCTGTCGTCAAATAACATCAGAGAATAAGTCCATGAAATAATGAGCTTATCCCAGACACTCTTAAATTCCCTTACTAATATGGCCTTCAAGTGGCGGTGGTGGTAAAGGTCAAAACAGAGAAGGTGAGAAAGCAAGGCAAGCCTGGTGGTTCGGTGGTAGTTCTGTACATAAGATTACCAGATTTTTGCAGACAAATTTGGAACACTTATTATCCAAAGCCCCTCAATCCATCCCATAACACTTCCAAGCAGACAAATCGACAGAAAAAATAGAAACAGTTTAGTATTTCACCCATACTATGTAAAATATAAAGATAATGCATGCAAATTCTAAATACTGACATATTCCAATCACTAAATGAAAATAAAAGGGTTTTTCTCTACCTCTTCTGTCCCCATTTCTGGAATAGGGGACTAGAGGTTGCCAAACAGGTGGGAGTCAAGGACACAGCTCTAAAATTGGGGTCAATCCCTGAAAATCGGGGACATCTGGTAACCTTAACTGTACACTGCCATTAGGTCCAGCAGGATTCAATTTCAGGGCAGGTCTGTACGTCAGCCAGGGATGGGAATAGTGTGGAGGTATTCCCTGAAGGAGGGAGCATTGTGCAGTGGTGATGCCTAGTGACCATACTTAGGGTCCATGATTTTGTTTCCACAACCAGCTCTAGTATATGGGTCCAGGCCTTTTGCTCCAGTGACCTGACTAAGTAAGATGGGAGCGGATATGAAGTAGGAGAAAATCCCCAGGTCCTCGCAATGAAGGCTCATAGAGCAGGATCACAGCCCTGGGTCTAAACAAAAGCCTGAAGGAGCAGAATTAGAAAAGGTACAGAGAAGAGCGGCAAAAATGGTAACGGAGTTGGAAGGATACCACTATGAGGAGAGGCTTAAAAGGTTAGGACTCTTCAACTTGGAAAAGAGACGGCTGAGGGGAGATATAACAGAGGTCTATAAAATAATGAATGGAGTAGAACGGGTAAACGTAGATCGGTTATTTACTCCTTCAAAAAGTAGAAAGATTAAGGGATACACAATGAAGCTACAATGTAGTACATTTAAGACAAATCCGAGAAAATTGCCTCAGAAAAAAAATCCAAGTTATCAATGACCCTGTTTAATGTACATTACCAAGTTTAAGTTATAATGTAAACCGCTTTGATTGAAACGATAAAGCAGTATAAAAAAACCTTTTTTATTTTTTAGACAGTTTTTTGTATACCGCCTTATCCTTCAATCAAAGCGGTCACAACACAATTGGGGGATACATTTAACACGCGGGGATATGAGACACATACACTAATACTTACAGGGAACATGGGCAATGGAGGGTTAAGTGGCTTGCCCAAGACCACAAGGAGCATCTGTGGGACTAGAAACCCCAGTCCTTCCGGCCCAAGGTTGCTGTCCTCTAGTGGGATTTGAACCCCCGACCTTCCGGCCTGAAGTACCTTGCCCCAACCACTAGGCTACTCCTCCCCTGTTAAATAAAATATTTTTTCATTCAATGTGTAATCAAACTCTGGAATTTATTATCAGAAGATGTAGTAAAAGCTGTAAGTGGAGCTGGATTTAAAAGAGGTTTGGATGAGTTTCTGGAGGAAAAGTCCATAAACCATTATTAAAGAAGACCGGGCAAATCCACTGCTTACCCCTGGGACAAGCAGCATGGAATCTGTATACCTTTTGTGAACCTGGCAGGTACTTGTGACCTGGATTGGCTACTGTTGGAAACAGGATGTTGGGCTTAATGGACCCTTGGTCTGACCCAGTAAGGCATTTCTTATGTTCTTATGAAACTGCTGATTCCCTCTGCCTCCACATCCCCCTCCCCAACAAAATAAAATCAAGAAAGCACAGAAGGCCTTATAGCACTTCAGAATCAACAGACTAGACAGACTTTGTGTCTACATTTTACAACCTGTTTTCTGTTACTTCACATCCTGCAAAGCCTCCAGTTTACCCCAGGATCAAGAAAGCTACTCAAACTCTTCTTCCTCACAACTTCCCTTTGCCAATTTTAATATACTATTCCATTTTTTCAAAATGTAAAGTTAAGATCATGTTGATTTTTAAAGAGCTGACAGGTTTATAAGACACAATACAGAGACAAAACCTTTCAGTTATTTCAGGGGATTTTTCAGCTCTTTATATAAGCGCAACATGATCAACAAGTAACTGCCACAGTGAGCGCACAAAAAACAACAGACATCAATACTGAACACGTTACTAATATCATGGTTCTTTTAAACTACCCAAACTCTGGATTTGATCAGCAGCAAACAGTTTCTTCAGCTTAGCCTCCCATAGTAAGCAATTAAAGGCTCCCCTAAAGAATCATACTTAGTTTGCGTTCCCTTAATCAACTAATACAAGCTCTCAATGAAAGCTATTTCTTTGGCTTGCTGATGCCACTACTCAATACCAAGAATTTCTCCAGGACAAAGCAGGAAGTCAGTCCTCACATATAGGTGACGTCGGCGCCGACGGATCCCTCGTGCGGAGCATTTCCCCAGCTTTCAAGGAAAGCCTTTGGGAATGCAGCGCGCATGCGCGGTCCCCTTCCTACCCAAGGGTGCCATCTTGCTCACTCTTTCTTCTTCTGCGGAGCCCAACAGACGTGAGTTCATGTCACCCGGGAAAAGTAGATTTTTTCTGCGATTTTCGCTTTTTCTTATCCGGTTTGACACCGGTTCCACTTCCCGCCTGGGCTCGGTACACCGGTATCGAGTCCGGAATTTCTTTTTTCGTTTTTTGTCCTTAGTGACTAGCGTTCGTGCTTTTTTTGTTATTTTCATTGGCAGCTCGGTCTTTTGACCTTGCAGGGGCCCTTTTTCCCTCGATGACTGCCAGCAGGTTCAAAAAATGTGATCGGTGCAAGAAACTTATGTCTCTCACCGACACACATGACTGCTGCCTCTGATGCCTCAGGCCTGACCATGACCCGCTGGTCTGTAGCCCATGCAGCAAAATGTCGTCGAAGGCACTTCAGAGTCATCAGCATCAACGTGAAAGAATTTTTTCAGAGTCCGCGTCCGGCCAGGCCCGGACTTCATCAGAGGCCTCAACATCTCGGGAGCGCCGTCATGGTTCCTCTGAGAGGGGGTCTCCCACCTGGGAGCACAAAAGGAAGAAGAAGCTCATGAGGGCGGCATCTGTGGAGGCCCCTGGGTCCTCGAGGGCCAGGTCGTGTAGCCCTGACCACCGCCTCGGGCTCTCGGAGTCAGAGAGGCCATCCAAACTACCTCGCATGGAGCCGGAGTCCCCGAGTCACGTAAGTTCTGTTGTCCTTGTGGACTCTCCTCCAGGAGAACCGACGTCGGGCCCGACACTGTCGGTGCCCAAGTCAGGGGCTACTGAGTCTTCTGAGCTTGGACTCAGGCTGACGACCTTGGAGAGCAGCTTGGCTGCCTTCATGAAACAGCAGCGGGTGCTGATCGCCGGTCTGACCGGTGCATCTGCCCCGACCACCAGGACCTCGACGTCTAAGTCGACCCCGGAGGCCGAGCCGACCCTTGAGTCCATCAAGTCTCGAGTTGATCCTCGGTCAAGGTCCCCCTCGACCTCCCGTGTGGGGCCTAGGTTGTTGACGCCGGTGCCCTTGGCATCGGGGCGGGTGGCACTGAGGCCCACATGGCCAGAGCCGCTCGACTCCTTCTCGGAGGAGTCGGCGTGGGAAACGGAGGACGAGGAGTCTCCGGACACCTTCCGGACCCGGTGTATCCCTTCGGACCCCAGAGTCCGAGCCTCGGAGAAGGTCCCCCCCGGAGGATACCCGGTTCTCAGACTTCGTGAGGGACATGGCCAAGGCTTTGGCATTCCCTGCAGATGCCGAGGAGGAACCTCGAGCCAAGGAGCTCGATGCCCTCCAGTATGATTTTCCGCCGAAGGAAGCCTTTACTGTACCAGTTCCTCCGATGCTGGAACGGCTGCTCTCCCATATGTGGGAGGCACTGGCCTCGGCGCCGGTTCTTAGCAAATGGGTCGATTCCATTTATCGAGTCCATAAGAGCCCTGGGTTCCAAAAGGCGCAGCTACCGCAAAATACCATGGTTGTGGAATCGGCCATGCACTGCCTGAAGAGTCAGAAGATGCACTCCTCAGTGCCCCCCGGCCGGGAGGCCCAGAACCTGGATACCCTCGGTAGAAAGTGATTCCAGGGCTCTTTGCTATCTTGCCGTGTCCAGACTTACCAGCTGCACATGGGCATGTACTTAAGGGACCTGGCAAAGGAGATTGCCGGGTTCTCAGCTGGCCTCTCCGAGGAACCCTTGCAGAGGTTCAAATCCTTGTCGACAGGGAACCGAGAGTGCTCGAAGTTTATTTCTCGAGCAGTCTATGATGGCTTCGAGGCTTCGGCCCGGGTAGCCGCGGCCGGCATCGGTGCACGCCATCAGGCCTGGCTACAATCATCGGACATATTCATAAATGACCTGGAAAGTGGAATAACGAGTGAGGTTATCAAATTTGCAGATGACACAAAATTATTTAAAGTTGTTAAAACCCAAGAGGATTGTGAAAAATTGCAAGAGGATCTTGATAAATTGGAAGACTGGGCATCAAAATGGCAGATGAAATTTAATGTGGACAAGTGCAAGGTTATGCACCTAGGGAAGAACAACCCAAACTATGGTTACACGATGCAAGGTTCCACATTAGGAACCACCACCCAGGAAAAAGATTTAGGCGTCATTGTGGATACCATGTTAAAACCCTCGGCCCAGTGTGCAGCGGCGGCCAAGAGAGCAAATAGAATGCTAGGTATGATAAGGAAAGGAATAGAAAATAAAACAAAAGATATTATAATTTATTTATTTATTTACAGTCTCTTATATACCGCACTATTCATCGTCAGCGCGGTTTACATATAACAAAATGCTCAGTACAGTTAACATGTATGAGTTTAGAGGTAACGGGGTACGAAACTTGGATAACAGGGGTAAAACTATAATGCCTCTATATCGTTCCATGGCGAGACCGCACCTTGAATATTGTGTGCATTTCTGGTCGCCGTATCTTAAAAAGGATATAGCGATTTTAGAAAAGGTTCAGAGAAGAGCCATCAAAATGGTAAAGGGGATGGAAGGATACTCCTATGAAGAAAGGCTAAAAAGGTTAGGGCTCTTTAACCTGGAAAAGAGACGGCTGAGGGGAGATATGATAGAAGTCTATAAATTAATGAACGGAGTGGAACGGGTAAATGTAGATCGATTGTTTACGTTATCAGAATATAGAAAGACTAGGGGACATGCAATGAAGCTACAGGGTAAACTATTTAAGACTAATAAAAGAAAATATTTTTTTACTCAACGTGTAATCAAACTCTGGAATTTGTTACCGGAGGATGTAGTAAAGGCTGTTAGTGTAGCTGGGTTTAAAAAAAGGTTTGGACAAGTTCCTGGAGGAAAGAAGTGACCGAAGATATCAATGCTTGACCCAGTACAAGCATTGTGGAACTTGTGTCTCTTGGGGAAACTGCTAGGTACATATGACCTAGATTGGCAACTGTTGGAAACAGAATACTGGGCTTGATGGACCTTGGTCTGACCCAGTATGGCATATCTTATGTTCTTATGTTCTTATGACCTGGAGTCATGGGTGCAGGACAAGTTGGTCGATGTCCCGTGCCAAGGTGACAACCTATTTGGTAAGCCCATGACTGAAAAGGCTGTAGAAATCGAGAATGAGACTCTCACCAGTACAAGGCTGTCCAGAAAGACTTCTGCCCCTTCTCAAAAAAAGAAGGGCTCGGGAAAGAAGCCCTTTTTCCTGAGGAAGGGTGCTGGCTACAAATCCTACCCTCAGTATCAGGCCTCTCCTGCTCCCCAACAAAGCCAGCAGGCCAAGGGGCAGGGGCATGGGCCCCATAGGCAGAAGACCCCCAAGCACAGCAGGGAGCAGGGTTTTGACTTCCACAGCAGAGCCTCTCCTCTGCCGGTGGCTCCACTCAGCACAGGGGGTCAGCTGACCTTGTACGCCTACAGGTGGCCAGCCATCACAGGGGATACCTGGGTACTGGGCATAGTCCAAAAGGGCTACAGGCTCCATTTCCACCAGCTACCCCCTTCTACTATCCAGGGGAGCCTCCAAGACTCCTCTACACAGGAACCTCCTCCATCAGGAGTTGGCAAGTCTTATAAAGGAACAGGCGGTGGAACCGGTGCCTCACCACCTGAAAGGGCAAGGCTTCTACTCCAGGTATTTTCTGGTACCAAAAAGGACAGGAGGCCTCTGGCCTATCCTAGACTTGCGAAACCTAAACAAGTTTCTGGAGAGGGAAAAGTTCAAGATGCTTACCCTTGGGATACTGCTGCACTACCTCCAGCAGGGAGACTGGCTATGCTCCTTAGACCTAAAGGATGCTTATACTCACATCCTCATTCATCCAGACCACAGACAATATCTCAGATTTGTGGTGGGAGGAAACCATTTTCAGTATAGGGTACTTCCCTTTGGCCTAACCTCTGCCCCCAGGGTTTTCACCGAATGCCTGGTGGTGGTGGCGGCTTATCTCAGGAATAAGGGGATTTTTGTCTTCCCATACCTGGACGACTGGCTCATCAGGGGCCAGTCTAGCCACTCTTCTTCAGCATCTGGGCTTTGTCATAAACTACGCAAAGTCCACTTTGCTCCCCTCTCAGAACCTAGAGTTTAAAGGGGCAAGCTTAGACACCCTTCAGGGAAGAGCTTACTTGCCCAAAGACAGGGCCCACAGACTGATAGACTTGGCCAACCAGTTCCAAAGCAAGTCTCATGTCTCCGCCAGGCACTACCTGCGGCTCCTGGGCCACATGGCATCCACGGTACATGTGACTCTGAATGCCCGTCTGCACATGCGGGCTGGTCAATGATGTCTCAGAGATCAGTGGAGGCAGGCCACAGACGACTTCCGAGACAGAATAAAGGTGTCCAAACCACTTTTGGACTCCTTACAGTGGTGGCTACATCTCCCAAACCTTCTCAGGGGGGTACCTTTTCAGGCTCCAGCACACACAAGGGTGCTGATGACCGATGCTTCCTTAAAGGGCTGGGGTGCACATTGCCAGGGCACGTGCACTCAAGGTCTCTGGTCTCCTCGAGAGGCCTCGCAGCAAATCAATCTTTTGGAGCTGCGAGCAATCCGCTTAGCTCTGCAGACATTTTGTCATGCCCTCTCTCACCAGTCTGTCCTAGTTCAGACGGACAATCAGGTGGCAATGTTCTATGTGAACAAACAAGGGGGCACGGGGTCCAGGCTCCTATGTCAGGAGGCACTGGCCCTTTGCTCCTTTGCAGTCAAACAAGGCATGTTTCTCAAAGCAATTTATCTACCTGGTCAGGAGAATTTCCTAGCAGACAAGCTAAGCAGGATTCTCCAGCCTCACGAATGGCAGTTGAATCCATTGGTGGTCCAGCAGATCTCCCTCCGCTGGGGGCTTCCATCCATCAATCTCTTTGCAGGTCCACAAAACCGTCAGCTGCCCAGGATTTGCTCCAGACAGCCGCATCCCCTGAGGATGGCAGCAGATGCTTTTCTGATCTCTTGGTCTACAGGCCTCCTGTATGCGTTTCCTCCCATGCCCCTGGTGGCCCGAACTCTGTTCAAGATTCTCCGGGACAAGGCCTCGGTGATTCTGGTAGCCCCCAGATGGCTGAGGCAGCCCTGGTTTCCACTTCTGCTGCAGTTGGCGGTGAAAACTCTGTTCCCTCTGGGGTTGTAACACGATCTCCTGTCTCAAAAGCAGGGTTCTCTTCTGCACCCCAATCTCAGGTCCCTCAAGTTGATGGCCTGGCTGCTGAAAGGATAGTGCTAGCTCCCTTACTTCTACCTAAGGAGGTTGAGGAGGTGGTCTTGGCCTCTAGGAGGCAGTCCACCAGAAAGTCCTATGCCCTCAAGTGGCATAGGTTTACAATATGGTGTGCTCAGCGCAATGAAGATCCTTTCTCTTGCCTTGTGCCAGTAGTACTGCAGTATCTACTTCACCTGTCAGACCTAGGCCTTATGTCTAACTCTGTTCGGATCCACCTCAGTGCTCTGTCAGCGCACCACTCCCCGGTGGAAGGACAGTCTCTGTCGGTTCACCCCTTGGTGTCCCGCTTTCTCAGAGGTCTGCTTCTTCTCAAGCCTCCGGTTCGTCCACCGGCAACTGAGTGGGATTTTAACGTGGTCTTGCAGCAACTTACTCGCCCACCTTTTGAGCCAATGGCTACTTGCCATTAGCGCTTCCTCTCTTGGAAAGTGCTCTTCCTGGTGGCTCTTACCTCGGCCAGACGTGTGAGTGAACTACAAGGTCTGGTTTCTGATAGACCGTACACATGGTTCTATAGGAACAGTGTGGTCTTACAGACCCATCCCAAGTTCCTTCCAAAAGTGGTCTCCTCTTTCCACCTCAACTACGAGGTGGTTCTTCTGACCTTTTTTCCCAGGCCGCATACTAGCCGGGCTGAAACAGTCTTGCATTTCCTGGACTGTACGAGGGTGTTGTCTTTTTACATAGAATGTACGCGGGGGCATCGAAGGACTACTCAGCTCTTTGTCTCCTTTGACCCTAATAAGATGGGGTTACCTGTCTCCAAGCGCACATTGTCCACTTGGGTAGCAGATTGTATCGCCTGGGCGTATAAGGCAGCCGACCTCCCCTTGCAGGGTCAAGTCACGGCCCACCGTGTCAGGGCGAAAGCCACGTCAGTAGCTCATCTCCGCTCTATTCCGTTGACAGACATCTGCCAGGCCGCAACTTGGTCTTCAAGCCAGACCTTTGCAGCCCATTACTGCCTGGAGAGAGAGTCCCGAAGGGACAGTGCTTTCGGACAGGTGGTACTCTGTAATCTCTTTGAGGTTTAGGCAACTCCTACCCTCCGGCCCTTGTGTTGGGCTACCGTATGGGGGCGTTCTCAGAGGATATTCTTACCACGAATGCTGAGGCTCTTGAGAGGGAGCCATTTTTTCTGCTTAGGATTCCCGGTAGCCTAGAGCTGGGGAGTCCCATATGTGAGGACTGACTTCCTGCTTGGTCCTGGAAAAAGAGTAGTTACTCACCTGTAACAGGTGTTCTCCAGGAGGAGCAGCAATCAGTCCTCCCGACCCTCCCTCCTCCCCTGGAGTTGCAGTCATATCATTCATTTTGATTTTTTTGCTGTCTTTTAGCTATGTCATCAGATTGAGCAAGATGGCACCCTTGGGCGGGAAGGGGACCGCGCATTCGCACTGCATTCCCAAAGGCTTTCCTTGAAAGCTGGGGAAATGCTCCACATGAGGGTTCCGTCGGCGCCGACGTCACCCATATGTGAGGACTGATTCCTGCTGCTCCTGGAGAATACCTGTTACAGGTGAGTAACTACTCTTTCTTTCCATTCCATGTAATACTAAAAGAAATAGGTGTGACCTACACGGAGCGGTGGGTACACCTCTAAACAAAGGCATGGGGAGGGGTGACCTGCATGGAGCGGCAAGTGCACCTACTCTTGCTGCCTTGCTGGGCAGACTAGATGGACCACACTGGTCTTTCTCCAGGAACAAGCAGGAAGTCAGTCTTCACTTATGGGTGACGTCAGCACTGACGGAGCCCACGTTGAGCAATTCCCCACCTTTCAAAGAAAGTCTTTGGGATTGCTGTCACACATGCGTGGTCCTCTTCCCGCCCAAAAGTGCCATCTTGCTCAGTCTCCCTTTTTTCGCGGAGCCCTTCGGACACACGTTCTCATCCCTCAGAAAAAGTATTTTTTGTTTCGGCCTCTGGCCCTCTCTTTTCTAGTAGCACCGGTCCTCTCCCGTCCTCCCCTTCACTTCTTTTTCCCCGAACGAAGGGATGTCTTTTATTCCAGCCTTTTTGGAAAAGTTTTCCTCTTCGGGCCTTTTCGTGCCCTTTTCAACCACTGGCTTCGAGGGTCTTTGACGTAGCAGGGGCCCTTTTTGTCCCAGTGGCCACCGGTTTTAAAAAATGTGACAGATGCTCCAAAAATATGTCGCTCATAGACACCCATGACTGATGTCTCTGGTGTCTGGGGACCGACCATAACCCAGAGCTCTGCTTCTCTGTAAGAAAATGTCCGCCAAGGCCCTGCTAAGTAGTAAGCAGAGGTCCGACGACATTTTCCGTAAGGCAGCCCTGGAATCCCCGGTGGCATCCTCGGCTGTCCCTCTGCTGCCAGGATCCCACGCAGTGGCCTCGCGATCAAGGCAACACTCTGATCAGGGATCCCCTGAGGTGGAGAGATGCAAAAAGAAGAAGACCTCAAAGTCGCTGTCAGCGGCTCTGGACAAGCGGGAACATTCTCGCGCTCAGTCGCTCAGCCCTCCCCAGCGTTCCCCAGAGTCGGATAAGGAGTGGCCTTGGAAGGTACCTTGTACAGATACGGAGGCCTCCGGCGATGGTGCCCAGTCTCCTGAGGGTCGTCCCGGTGAGGACCCCTTCTCCTCTTTCACGCCAGACCCAGTAACCCCGGTGTCGGCGTTGCAGGGACCCACACACACGTGGGAGTCCCGAATGCTGGGACCTAACTGAGCAAGATGGCACCTTTGGATGGGAAAAGGACCACATATGTGTGGCAGCAATCCCAAAGGCTTCCTTCGAAAGCTGGGGAATTGCTCCACGTGGGCTCCGTCGGTGCCGACGTCACCCATAAATGAGGACTGATTCCTGCTGTCCCTGGAGAACACCTGTTACAGGTGAGTAACTACACTTTATCTGCTGTCATATACTATGTTACTATGTAAGCAGCAATGTGTGGTTGCTAAGTAAGTGTTTGGGATGGTGAAGCCATTTCAGAAGCTAGCAAAATCATCAATGGGGAAAGACTAACAGAAAAATGAATGATGTTCGAGATCTCACCCTCCACCCGGTGACAGAATTGAGAAACTGATCAGCACTCCCACCACAAACAGAAAAAGGAACCCCTCCTCCCCCACCTGTAATCTAGCGACAAAAAGCAGAATTATTATAAAAAGAAGAGAGCTACACAGGTCTACAGAGACTGCAGAATCGATACTCCACCATCCCTTGAATTGAAGAAGTGGTAGGTAGTCCTGGAAGTGGAGGAGGGAAGAACATCCCAGAAACAGGAAGAACCAGAGCTAAAAATCCCCAAAGTTGCTGAATCAGTGACCACAAGGAAGTGAAGGGTAATGGTAGTTGGTGACTCTCTTCTGAGGGGTGCTGAGGCATTTATCTGCCGACCAGACCTGAAGTCCAGAAAGGTGAGCTGTCTGCCAGATTCCAAAATCCAAGATGTTATGGAGAGCTTGCTGAGACTTATCAAGTCTACTGACTTATCCAATGTTTATCATCCATGTTAGCACAAATGATACATCTAGGTATCCCTCCGAGTGTATCAAAAGTGACTCAGGGCTCTGGGAGAGGGTGAAGCAGATAGGTGCACAGGTGGTGTTCTCCTCAATCCTCACAATTGAGAGTAAAGGCCGAGGCAGAAAAGCTCTCATCCTAGAAATGAATGCATGGCTGTGTGGATGGTGCCAGTGAGAGCATTTTGGTTTCCTGGACCATGGAATGATTTTCCAAGGGCTGCTAAACAGAAGAGTCAAAATGTCTTCTACCTTTCTAGGTTTTTCTGAGCTTTAGGCATGCTAATCCATACATAGGCTATCGGATGACATCATCTGTGTGTGGCTGACTCATCCTGAGTCAAAGTTAGCTTAGGGTGTCAGATGCTTTTGGGCTAGCACTGCCCCAAACCATCAATCTGATCTTCCAATCCCTCACCCAACCCAAACAAAGCAAGCAAACTAGGAAAGAAACAAAGTGGCAGAGAATAGGGGAGGAGAAGATAAGGATAGAGAGACACAAAGAAGAAAACTATGGTCAGGCATAGAAGAGGGGAAAAGGGTTACTAGCAGGCCTGAGAAAAACTAAAGAAAAGGCAGGAAGGAAGGGGGATATGATGTGGAGACGGAGGATTACGAGGAGAGAAAGACAAATCTAGGAGAGTGAAAAGTAGAGTAATGTTCTTCCATGTGAGGCCTCACTTGGAGTACTGTGTTCAGTTTTGGAGAGCGTATCTTGCAAAGGATGTAAAAAGGCTGAGGAAGGCGACCAAAATGATTTGGAGCCTGCGTCAGAAGCCTTATGAGAGAAGAGACTTGAAGACCTAAACAATGTACACTTTGGAGGAGAGGAGGGACAGGGGAGATATGATTCAGACCTTTAAATACTTAAAGGGAAATAATGAACAAACAAACCTCTTCCAAAGACGGGGAAGCTGTAAAACTAGAGGGCATAACAGGAAGCTGCAAGGTGATAAATTGAAAGGCAATGTCAGGAAATACTTTTTCACAGAAAGGGTGGTGGATGCTTGGAATGCCCTCCCGATGGAAGTGGTGGAGGCAAACAAGGTGACGGAATTCAAAATGGCATGGGACAGACACAGTGGATCCCTTTACAGCAACAGGATAAAATCAAAATAAACTGAACCATCTAATTTCTCAACAAATAGGGGGGCCTGCATGGAGTGGTGGGTTCACCCCTAAAACAAAGACATGGGGAGGGGTGGCCTGCATGGAGCGGCAGGTGCACCTACTCTTGCCATCGTGCTGGGCAGACTAGATAGACCATGCTGGTCTTTATCTGCCGTCATTTACTATGTTACTATGTAAACCGTTGTGACTCTCAGATGCAGTGGTATAGAAAAATAGCTAAATAAATAGGGTTTATTTCCTGGAGTAAATGAGACTGCCAGAAATTGCCATATTGGTGCTCATGCCCCTGCCATGAGGGTAGACACGTTATCATGCAATGTAATAAAGTATGGGAGGTTTTGGCCACAATTAATTGTGACTTCTGTGCACAGTTTTCTACGCTGCCGTGGCCATCCTATGTTCAAAGGCGTTTTATGCATGGGCATATCAGCACAGTTCATTTAAATCCCATTAATGAACATATTAGCTATTAAACCCAGATGCAAAAGAGTGCACAGAAAACCTAAAGGCTGAGCGCAGAATTTTCTAATGCTGGGGGCTTTAATGCCAGGTCTAAAGAGGTGTGAAAAGTTAGCTTGTTCTTCTGCGGTTAGCATTCATGAGGATTTCATGCCTGTTTCTTCTCCTCTGGGTGAGCACGGAGGGCTTATACATATTTTCTTGTTTTATTGATGGGTATGGGTGAAAAAATAAATGGTAGGGAAATGAGGAGCTGAAGTGATTGTGTTGCCGAATGCAAGGTTAAGGGGAGGTGTAGTGGCTGTAAATGATGGCAATGCATGTCACTGCAGATATTTACATGATACCTTTATGCATGGACTATATGGGGGGAGATTCAGCAGCACTAATATCCTAGGTAAAGGGATTAACATGGTTAATCTATGTGCATGCTCTTCCACATCCCTGTCCAATCTCTGCACAAAATAGTGACTCTGCTGCTAATGCATGGTTCCTTGGCGACAAGCACATTCTCTCGTGTTTGCACACATGATATTTGCATATGATTTCTTTATTGCATTGGGCTACGGTTAGCAGACCTTTTGCAGGCAAATCTGGGACACTTATCCGAAGTAGGGGTTGGGGTAGAGAGCAGGGGAGGAAGGAACACCTTAGTTCCAGATTTGAGCAACAACATGTAGGGGAGAGAAAGGGATTCATTGCCACCCCACCCCCATCCATCCAATGAAAGCAACGATTTCGCTTCCAAGCAGATAAATAAACAGAGCAATAGAAACAGTGATACGTGTCCTCCGCATTATGCAAAATATAAAGATAATGGATGCAAATTCTAAAAACGGAATTATTCAAATCAGTAAATTGAAAATACAATTGCTTTTCTACCCTCTGTCCTCATTGCTGGAATCAGGGACAGGAGGATGCCAAAAAGGTGGAAGTCAGGGGCACAGCTCCAAAATCGGGGATCTCTAGTAACCTTACATTGGGCACAAGAATCATTTTACATGTGCATTAGGGAATCATGCACTGGTCCTAATGCATGGCTTACTATATCAGACCGTCAAAGTTTTGTGGTACTCTCATATGGTCCAAAAAGCTGGGGCTGAATTCTTCCTTCTCCAGCCCCTCACTCTCTCAACCTGTGGCTAATCTCAGGGTGAGCAAACCCTCCCCCAACCTTGGTCCACCCTCTGGCACACAAACAGCCTTTCTTCTGCAGGCAATGCAAGAAAGGGAGCAGTGGCCATGAAAAGTACTTGCACAATCCCTGCCACACTGTGCTTAGGCCATGAGTCTCATTCTCCAGGCACTGCACAGACCTCCCATCTTGCAGCGGCAGCAGCAGCTGCTCTGAGCTTTTCCGCCCTCCCCAGGTGCATGTAATTTCCAAGCTTGTGTGAATGAATTGTGAAAAATGAAGCTGGGAGCGGCTCCTGCACTTTCATTTTCTGGCAATGGAGGCTTTGAAGTGAGGTGCTGTAAATCCTCCCCCAGCGTTCACACGCTGGAAGATCACTAAGGAAATTCTTCTCGTATTAGGGAAGGGAAACTTTCCCTTGCTGCCTGGCGCTTCAGTTACACTGGTCAACATTGAAATCGTTACTGACTTTAAAAGGCCCTAATCTGTAGTATCTTGGTCAGCTGAACACGGATATAACATTAAAAACATTTTATTGGCTCTCGTTTTAAAGATATTGCATGTAGTTCATTTTTGACATTTCACCGTGTAAATTTATCCAGTAGGACATCAGCAACTTCCCAAATAAGCCTTGAATGATGTAATATTGCATCACATTGCATAATACCAGCATGCACACATCATCCAGAGTTGATTGCATCATTTTCTGATGCAATGCAATACTACTGCCAGACGGCTGCTGAAGCCATCTGACATCAGCAGTGTACTATACGCAGTCGGAAAGGAAAGTAATCTGGTATTCTGTTCTGATATTGAAAGCCTCATGAATGCCTTAAAAATCACTCATGACCCACAAGACTGGAGACTATAGACTCTTCAAAACTGAGTCTGAAGGCTGTGCTTTTGAACAATGGAAACCGTCTTCCATCTATTCCAGTAGCACATGCCGTCCACATGAAAGAGACATACGATAACTTAAAGCATCTACTGACTTCCATTAACTATAACAAGTACAGCTGGCACCTCTTTGGTGACTTGAAGGTAGTTGCCCTTTTAATGGGACTGCAGCAGGGATATATAAAATACATGTGTTTCTTATGTGAGTGGGATAGCCGAGCAAGGGATTGGCACTACTTGCGGAAGGAATGGAATCGCAGACAAAATGTAACAGTTGGAGAGAAGAATATCCAGCACCCAGCTCTGGTTGAGGCTCACAAAATCCTGCTACCACCCCTTCACTAGGTTTGATGAAAAACTTTGTGAAAGCCATGGACCGCGCTTCGCCAGCTTTCTGATACCTGCATGAAAAATTCCCTTGACTCACCGAAGCAAAGATTAAAGAGGGAGTTTTTGTGGGTCCTCAGATTCGAGAGCTCTTCAAAGATGACCGGTTCAACAACTTGCTGCAGGGTGATGCGAAACAAGCATGGAATGCTTCTCGCCTAGTGTCAACAAACTTTCTCAGGAATGTTAGGGCAGAAAACTACAAGGAACTAGTAGAAGATATGCTGATGCAGTATCAGAAACTTGGCTGCAATATATCTCTAAAGATCCATTTCCTTGATTAGCATCTCAATTTCTTTTCTGACAACTGTGGTATGGTTTGTGATGAACATGGCGAATGTTTTCACCAGGATATCGCAACAATGGAGCAAAGATACCAGAGAAAATAGTCCACTACAATGCTGGCTGACTACTGCTGGACACTCCCCAGAGAAGCTCCCGAACAGCTGTACAAGAGACAGGCAAATAAATCTAAGAAGTAGTCTATGACTTGGTTTTTTACAGGTATTAACCGAAGGCCTATTATATTTACTATTGACATGCATTTCGTGATGTAAACATTAATTCATGTAGATTACAAAAAAACTAGAGCCAACTTTGCAATTTCACTGTAATATTCATGTTCAACATATAAAAATTGATAAGAAATTACTATTTTTATTTCAGTAACATGACTTTTGTAAAAATTTGTTGACCAGTGTTATCGGAAGGGAAAGAGTGGTGGGGTGCGACATTAGGCCTGGCAGTTTTCTAGCCCCCGCCGCACCCCCTTCCTCGCAGGCTCTGTGACTCTGCATGGAGGGCTGGGACGGTGAGACAGACCAGCACAGCAGTTGCTGGCTTTACTTAGCTGCATAATGGTAGAGAGCGCCAAGTCGGAGAAACTTGAAGCATTAATATCTCATCAGGACTGAAAGATAAGAACAAACAGAACCGATGATTTGGTTAATTTCAACTCATCCCTCACTTATCTGAAAATTGTTCTGCTAACCCTGCTGCTCATAGGGAGAAGAACATGGAAATGCTGCTTCATACCTGATGCAACCCCGCAGCCTGCATCAAACAGCCCTTTTCTGTCCTCTCGCTCCTTCCCGCTTTCCAGGTTACTTTCCCAGCTTTTGTCTCCCTTCCTTTTCTCTCTCTGCCCCTGTGAACTGGATAGTTCCATGTTCCTTTTTTCCATCTGCCGGCAACATAGAAACCAAACAAACTCCCTGCATCGACACGCTGGACTTGACATTTATTGGGGAAATGGAAAAAGTGTTAGCTCTTTGCAAAGAACAGGTAGGGGTTCTGGAAGGAGCAGCAGTCTGTCTGTCTTTCTGACTCCAGAGTTCAGAATTAATGAGTTACGGTTTGGCCCAGGAAAACATAATGTGTAAATTAGGAATTTAATGATCTGTAAGATTAAAAGCTGTGCCACGCTGTATCTACTGAAGGCTGCCATCTTGTGTTGAAAGAAGAATTGCTTGGTAAGATCATGCCCTTGAAGTGCTTCCGTCTGACAAGCTCCAGTGTAAATCTTCTACTGTACTTACTGCATTTAAGAGCCAGTCCCTGTGGCTTCTGGGGGACCCTGGAGGTCACAGGAGCCTGCAGGCGTGATTCAGTCACACTCTCTCTCGGCTGCCACAAGAAAGGCTGAAGCCACAAATGCAGGATCAAAGCTTCTGGCTTCTGCAAAAACACCAACTAGATTGGTTCTTCCTCTTGCCTTGTTTCTAGGCCTCCTTTTTTTGGACTAGTATCATTTCTTTCACTTTCTAAGTTAGAGATGGGCACCTTTATCATAGTGCACCCCTGGTATTTTCAGTTTCCTTGCTCAAGTCTGCTTCCTCCACACTTCATGCTGTTTCCATATACCTGTGGGATGTCCGCATGGAGCTGTGCTCAGAATCAGTGCAGCAACAGCCCCGTTTACCTAGCTACACAATCGGGGGATGATTTTTAGGGTTTAAAGTCCATTATTGGAAAATAAATACCAATGAGGATGAGGCTGATGACAGACTAGCAGTATAATGCAATACACCTGCCTGCTGGAGTGTGGTGCTTGGTGGTCTCCCATCCTCTTCCCTACATACCCTGCAGCTACTACAAAATGTAGTTGTGCGAGGCATGGACATAATTCTTTATTTTCTGTATTTTTTAATAAACATGTATATACTCCCTTTCTGGTAAAAGGCCATTCGAGATGTCTTACAACAATATTAAAAATCCATTAAAAGACTCGCATCTTGGATGCAGCCTTTACATTGGTTGCCTATCACAGAGTACATTAAATTCACACTAATATATTTTGTTTTTAAAACGTCGTACGGTGCATCTTCTGCCTCTCTTGAGCCATTGTTGGTTTGGCCCCTGCATGTATGAGGGCAGGATGCGTTGCAGGAGTCATAGTAGGCTGCATCACATTCATGAGCCTTTAAGTCACTGCCCCCTGCTTCAAGCCGTAGAATTATAACTAATGTCCGCCTTTGCAGAACCTGACAGAGACCTTTTGGGAACCTGACAAGTACTTGCAACCAGGTTTGCCCACTGTTGGAAACAGGATACTAAGCTTGATGAACTTTTGGTCTGACCTAGTATGGCATCTCTTATATTCAGGAAGCAGGCAAGGGCATAGCTATTTTCATAAGATTTCTGTTATTTTAATTTTACTGATTTTATGTACAGACATTTGTGGCTTTATGAAACCTTCCATTATGCCATGTGTTTTATTGGTATGATTAGAATGATATATAATTGTTAAAAATAAATAAATAACTTAATTAAGGGAGTGCCGTTTTCTGGCACAATGCAGGAGTTGGAAAATTCCATTTGGGACAAAAATAATAGAGAGAATAACTGGGCAAATACACTGCGACTTATTTATCTACATACACATTTACTGTATACTGCGGATCACCAAATTCTAAGTGGTTTAGGAAATACACAGAGATCTATAAAAGACTAACTGACACAGATATATAAACAATGTAAACAAGAAAGACCTTCCCCTAGTCCTTATACTGTATGCCTTCTAAAATAAACAGATTTAAGCAGATTTCTAAAATCTTTCATATCTAGCTGAGATGGCAATGTTTTCCATAACTGAGGACCAGTAGCGAAGAGTGCACAATTCTTTGCAAATCCCCTTTTAGTAATCGGAACGACTGATACTACTAATAGATCAGTTGATTGCGAATGCAATTCTCTCAAGGGCTGTCATCTTAAAAAGTATCATCTCCTCAATCCTTCAAAACAACTGTACGACAGGAAAGAATTCCATACAGCATTAAACATACTAGAAGGAGAAACTACAACGCTACAGGTGAGGATAAGAAGTTTTTGAAATTTCAAATGCTGATATATCCTTGAGAAGCAATTAGGAGAACAAAATACCATCATGCAATTGATTTCTTTTAGCCTGGTAGTTTCCTTCTGCTCTTTTAGGCTACCATTTCAATTGGAAAAGGCCTCTTGGGTTATGGTGCTACATACAGGACAGGATTAAGGCATGGGAAAACTAGATATGTGTTTAGATCCCAGACATTTATGGGGGGCCTTGTCACTTGTACAAATTCAGTGGTTCCCAGCCAATGTGTGTCAGGTTTTTGCCCAGATAAGACAGCCATTGCTTTGCCGAGAGAAGGGCGGGGCATGCCAGCTCTGCCATCACCCACAGAAGTCTTTATAGCTTACCTCCGCACTCACTATGGTGGTGGAAGGAGTTGGTTGCCTTCTGCTTTGCAACCATGCAGTGCCCTATAATCTTGCGAGACCCACCAGCCCTGCATGGTTCTGACCACAGAAGAAAACAGGCAGAAGAGGAGGCAGCTGCTACTTAACAACTCCTGCCCAGTGATCAGGTGGGGAGTTGATGGAGATACTTATGCCAAAAAGGCATGGGGGAATGAGGAAGTCGATATGGTTATGCTGCTGGGGAGTGGGGGAATAATATGATTATTTTGGGGAAGAGGGAAGATGAGGGGGTGTTTTGATTACATTCAGAGGGTAGCCCAATGCAAGTATTTGCCTAGGGCTCCCCAAAGGGTTAATCCTACCCCATCCATGAGATTTCAGTAAAGCCTTTGACATCTTTCCACACAAGCAACTTATAAATAAATTGAGCACCCTAGGGATGGACTCTAGAGTGACTGACTGGGTTAAAAATTGGTTGAGTGGGAGGCGACAAAGGATACAGGTAAATGGAGCTCACTCTGAGGAGAAGGATGTTACCAGTGGTGTGCCTCAGGGATCTGTCCTTGGTCCAATTCTTTTTAACATTTTAGTTAGTGATATTGTGGAAGGGCTGTCGGGTAAGATTTGCTTCATTGGGAATGATACCAAAATCTGCAATAGAGTAGACCCCTAGGAAGGAGTAGATTGTTATTATATTTATTTAACAGGTTTATGTACTGTATTTGTTTATATGGAACAAAACTTCAACATTACAATGAACAGGAAAACAGGTTAACATAAAGCATAATTAAAACCTTACAGTGCCAAACAGAAAACATAATTAAAACTTATCAATGACAAGGGAGGGGAAGGAAAAAGTTCAGTGAACATCTAGGAATGAGGTAAAAGGGAAGTGCTCATCATAACCATAGAAGTTGACGGAAATGAGTAGGGGATACAGTACACTGCAATATGATGAGAATTCGGTGGTCAGCTGTCCAGGAGGAAGATAGTGAGGGATTAATGATTATGTAATGCCCTCAAAATGTTCTTTGAACAAGAAGGTTTTGAGGAGTTTGCGGAAGGTTGTGAGGTCGATGGATGTTCCAGTTTCTTGTGGGACAGTGTTCCAGAGGCTAGGCAAATAGAGAAAAAAAGCGCAAGCACATGTAGTTTAGTTTCTCACGGTGAGCTCGTGTGGGAGAGCAAGCATGTTTTTTGTAGAGCTTCTTCTGAGTCTGCTTACAGTAGGTTTATGCAGTAGATTCTGTAGGTGCTGGGAGCCTGAGTTGTGGTAGCCTTTAAAGGTTACTAGGGTTTTGTATTTGACGTGGGAATAACAAGGTAGCCAATGAAGTTCCTTTAGTATCGGAGTGATATGGCTGGACTTGGGTGCTCCCAGGAGTATTCAAGCAATGGCATGTTGGGCAAGTTGTAGAGGGTGCAGAGAACTTTTGGGTACATTTTGAGGGATGGTGTTGCAAAAGTCAAAGTGAGGGAATATCAATGCTTGGATGACTGTTCTAAAGTCATGAGACTCGAGGAGTGGCTTGAGGTGCTGAATGATCCTCATCTTCTTGTAGATGGCTTGTATTAAGGGAGGAGTAGCCTAGTGGTTGGGGCAAGGTACTTCAGGCCAGAAGGTCGGGGGTTCAAATCCCACTAGAGGACAGTATCCTTGGGCCGGAAGGACTGGGGTTTCTAGTCCCACAGATGCTCCTTGTGGTCTTGGGCAAGCCACTTAACCCTCCATTGCCCATGTTCCCTGTAAGCATTAGTGTATGTGTCTCATATCCCCACGTGTTAAATGTATCCCCCAATTGTGTTGTGACCGCTTTGATTGAAAGATAAGGCGGTATACAAAACTGTCTAAATAAATAGATAAATTTTTTTTTTTTTTTAATATGTGACTGGTGTGTGAAATGTTGATCAATGGTGATACCGATGTAAAACACTTCCAGCTTGACCGTTAATTCAGCATTATTGACCGTAAATGATGATGGAGGGGAGAAGGATTGATCCATGGTTATTTTCTTGTAATTAATAGTGAGGCAATGATCTGATAACCAGTGGGTGATAGCAGCATTAAAGGAGCTTGTAATGGCTGAATAGGAAGATCTTATGGTGGAGAAAGGGAAGCAAATCATAATGTCATCTACATACAAGTATTAGAAGACATTATGGGTCCAGATGATGTCACAGATTGGTTGAATGTAGGTGTTGAATAATAATGCAGATAGGGCAGATCCCTGGAGGACACCTTACATGTGTGCGTAGGGCTCAGCTGTGTTGGGTCCTGATTGAACAAACAGCAGACGATCAGATAGGAATGAGTGGAGCCAGTTTAATGCAGTACCTTGGATTCTGATGTTTTGAAGATGCTGTAGGAGAATGTTGTGACAAATTGTGTCAAAGGCAGCGGCTGTGTCCAGGAATATCAGGAAAACGTTTTGCTTAGGATTTTCAGTGCCCTTTATGAGTCTCTCAGTGAGAGATATTAGCAAGGTTTCAACGCTGTGACTAGGTCAGAATCCATGTTGTTGTATGTCCAGGGGGGCATGGGTGTTAATGTGGTCCTGTAGTTGATGTAAGACTGCTTTTTCCATAATTTTCGCTAGGAAAGGTACTGGAGATTGGCCTGTAGGAGCTTGGATCATTTGGTTCCAGTTTGAGATTTTTTAGGATTGGATGGATAAAAGCGGTCTTAAGGTTGGTGGGCATGAATCCTTGGGTGAAAAAGTGGAGTACCATCTTGGAAAGAATTTGGGTTAGCTTGGTTCTTGAGATTTTAACGCAACTTACTGGACGGGTCCAGTGGAGAGGTCGTTGTGCTGAGATTAGTGGTAATGCTCTCAATGTTCTCAGGGTTAACTGGGTTAAAGTATTGAAGAAGGATGCTAGGAGGGACTAGGTTACAAGGGTTAAGTGTACAGGGTGGGGGGGAGGAACTAAGAAGTTTTGATTGAAAGTGGTGGGCAAGATCCTGCACTCTAGGGGTAGGGGATGGATGCATTTGGTTGGGCTCTTTTGCTAGGGATTTTACAATGTCAAACAATTCCCTAGGTTTGTTGAGCAATTTCATTATGATCCTATTGTGGAATTCTCTCTTGGTGTCATTTTTTATTCGATAGTCTCGAAGGGCGAGCAGGTAGCTGTGTTTGACTCATAAGAACATAAGATATGCCATACTGGGTCAGACCAAGGTCCATCAATCCCAGTATCCTGTTTCCAACAGTGGCCAATCTAGGTCATAAGCACCTAGCAGTTTCCTCAAAAGACACAGTTTCCACAATGCTTGTATTGGGTCAAGCAGTGATATCCTGGGCCCCTTTTAATAATGGTTTATGGACCTTTCCTCCAGAAACTTGTCCAAACCTTTTTTAAACCCAGTGACACTAACAGCTTTTACTCGTTCATTCAGGGTGTGTCTCCATTTATGCATCAGTTTTCTGAGTTCATGCTTGAGGCTTTTGAGGATGGGGGTGTTCCAAGCAATGTGGCTGTGGTTTTGGAGACCCGTTGACTTTGTAGGAGGTACTGTAGAGTTCCTGCTGATAATATTTTGTCAATTATTAATGATGTACTCAAGGTCATTGGAGTCTGTGTTCAGCTGGGGGATGAATTTGTCTAGAAATGAGGTCTTATCAAAGAGCTTGAAGTGATGGAAGTGCACTTTGGGGAGGTTGTTGGCTGCAGGGGGTCAGGTATAAGGGAGGTGGAAGGTGATGGTATAGTGGTCAGACCATGGGACTGGTGCTAGTTGGGGGACTGATATAGCAAGGAGTTGGGATGGGACAAAGATGAGGCCTTAGCTTGTTTTTGTGGTAAAGATGATAGATTCAGATTTCCTAGTAGTATAGGTTGGCAACTGGGGCTTAGGTGTGAGCAAACCACTTCCAGGAGTGCAGGTAGTTCATCATTGCTTGCCGTAGAAGGTCTGTAGACGAGACATAGGGACAGCTGTTTGTTGGAAATGGTAATTAAATCCAAACCGTCTGTGCTGGTTGAGGAGATTTGTTTGAATTGTAAACTGTTTTTTACAAGGATGAATACACCACCACCCCTGCGTCCAACTCGAGGGCAGATAAATATGTTGAAGTTTGGAGGTTTCAGTTGATTTAAGAGGATTGTGTCTGTGTTAACACACCATGGTTCGATTATGCATTTGAAGTCAACGTTGTCATCTGTTAAATAATCGGAGAGGATTTGGGTTTTGTTTCTAGCTGAACGTATATTGATTAGAATGCCTTTTAGAAGGAGGGGGTTGTTTGAAGATTGAGTTCTGCTCTAATCTGCTCTGTCACAAGTTGGAATGTATGTCAGGGTAGATTGCCCATGGTTCCTTAGTCTGCGAAGAGGGCATTTTATTCCATGATTGCTGTTATCCAGAATGATGGGAATGTGACTGCTTTGGGTGAGGCATGATGTGTGGAGCAGGAGGGAGAGCAACAAAGCAGCACACACTTAAGTATGTGTATGGTGTCAAGAATGCTTGGTATGTTTCGTGAGTGGTGGATAGGTGTTATTGGGTTTGTAAGGCAGACTGTGTGGGACGTCTCAGAGCGTTATTGCAAGGATGATAGATCTTGAGAACCTCTAGGGTCTATCTACTAGGGAAGTGAAGGAGAAGGGAATTGAATAAATAGTAGGGCGGTTGTTGTGCACAGATGGGGAGCTCCTGGGCATGGTGTTCAAATGGCAGAGGATCTTGGCAAGTTGAATGCACTGGGAGGGTGTTTGTGTGTATTGATTCGAATGACTTATCGTAGATAGGTGGTTCTAACTGATTGTGCATTTGGAAAGATGCAGTGAGGGTGCTAGTGAGAGGTCAAGGGAGTTGTGATGATGGTCTCCATACTCTTGTGGGTCACTCTAAGGATTAACATGGGGAGGGATCTAGCTAAGCTTAAAGAATGGTTGAGAATTTGGCAGCTGAAATTTAACGCTAAGGGGTCCACGAAAGAAGAGTGGGACCTGGATATGATTGTTTCTGATGATTTTAAAGTGGCTAAACAGATAGAAAAGGCACCGGCGAAAGCCAGAAGGATGCTTGGGTATATAGTGAGAGGAATGGCTAGCAGAAAAAAGGAAGTGATCATTCCTCTGTATAAGTCTTGTATAAGTCATTTGGAGTATTGTGTGCAATTCTGGAAACCACACCTTCAAAAAGATATAAACAGGATGGAGTTGGTGCAGAGGGTGGCTACCAAAATGGTCACTGGTCTTTGTTATAAACTATATGGTGACAGAATGTATACTTAAGGAAAGGCAGGATAGAGGAGATATGATGGAGACGTTTAAATACTTCTCTGGCATAAATGCACAGAAGGGGACATAGAATGAGGGTTAAAGGGGATAG
This sequence comes from Ichthyophis bannanicus, assembly GCA_033557465.1. Classification (NCBI taxonomy): domain Eukaryota; kingdom Metazoa; phylum Chordata; class Amphibia; order Gymnophiona; family Ichthyophiidae; genus Ichthyophis; species Ichthyophis bannanicus. The sequence goes on along the minus strand of CM066035.1, from coordinate 918,247,529 downwards.
ACTCAGGAATAATATGCTGAAATATTTCTCTACGGAAAGAATGGTAAAATTTGTGGAATAGTCTCCCAGTGGAGGTAGTAGAGACAAGGACAGTATCTGAATTCAAGAAAGCATGGGACAAACACAGACAAGGAAAAAAAGGGACTATAGTAGTTGATATGGAAGGGCAGACTAGATAGGCCATACGGTCTTTTTCTGCCGTCATGTTTCTATGTCTTCACTCACAACAAACTGGGCCTCTTCACATTTAATACTACTCCCCTCTCAAGCTTACCTGGCCTGCTATCACAGTTACAAATCCTTGGTGCAAGAGCCCCAGCCTGTAATTCTTTTTAGAATCTGGTCTTATGAAAGTCTTCGCATCCTCGTACATGAGGTTCACATTCTGCTGTCTAAAAAATACAATTCAAAATGCATTAAACTAGTTTATTTCTCTGCTCTACATATCATGCTCTACACCAGGGGTTCTCATCTCAGTCCTTGGAACGACCGCAGCCAGTCTGGTTTTCAGGATAACCATAATGAATATGCACGAAAGAGATCCATATGCAGTACCTCCAGGGTATGCAAATATTTCATGCATATTCATTGTAGTTATTCTGAAAACCTGACTGGCTAGTTGTATCCCAAGGACTGGGTTGAGAACCTCTGCTCTACACCCTCAAAGTGAAAGCACAATTATAGAAATATTTTAAATGTATTTATTTGTTTATTAGTATTTAACTCATGCCCTTCCAGTAGCATTTCAAGCATTCAGGTATTGTAGAACGTAATTCAGAATAGGAAATTAAAAACTCTTGATTGTATAACTCTCCACACTCTGTCACAGCAAACTCAAATTTACTCCATTTCCAAAATATTGTTTCAACAAGGCCCATAATCAGTTGAACAGCGCCCTATCTGTGTCCAATCACAGCAGTTGAGCTGATTCAAATACTACTGAATAATCAAATTATTTATGTTGTATGAAGTGAATCTGATGCAAAGTTTTAAACATTCGGAGCAGAGAGCAAATGAAAGAACTCTAGAAGAAAGTTATTCAAAGGTACAGATGAGAGGAAGGCTGTAAGAAAATTTTAATATGTTTGACTATTTTACCTGTAAATCTTGCTTAAATGACTCTTGTAATGATCAGATCATATGGTACAGCCCCGTTATCTAAAGAAATTCTGTTATTGAACTGGGTGGGCTCTTTTTAACTTATTTGGGGCCCTTTTAAGACAATTTTTAGGGAGCTAATTTGGGTTGACTGACAAAAAGTATGAAGATCTATAGAATCAACTCCTTTTGGTTTCTTATTCTTAATTACTTTTTGAATATTTCTATAATTGTTTTCACATTAAGTAGAGGAGTGAAACAAATTCCTACTTTAATGCATTTTGAACTGTAATTTTTTGATAGCAGTATGAAGGAACTGCATATTACCCTAAATCTGTGCAATGGTTGGGCCTCCAATCTAGGGACTGTGAACACTCCATCTCCAGCTAGCTTGGTGGTGGGAAGAGCAATGCACCCAGGTCTTCTGCATACCAACATATACAATTGAACCACTTGAAGGATGCAAATGTTCATGTTCTGTCATGCTTGAAAATGCCTTCAGTATATCAAGAACAGTCCAATTACCGAGCACGCTTCTGCGTAAAATCTTAAAACAGGATTTCTCTCTTTTCAAGGCTGTCTTCTTTATTTCTGGGGCCTGTCACAACATTTTTACCTCAAGGGTGTTTGTGCAGGGATCAGGGCCGGATTTAGCTATACGCCATGTACGCCATGGCGTAGGGCCCACAGCTGCAAAGGGCCCACAAAAATTGAAGTAGTTAGGCTTTTTTTTTTAATAAAATAAAAAAAAACCTGCTGGCTGCCGCCGCGGGGCCCCCTCTGCTGCCGCGGCAGCATGGACTGACCCGCGGGGGCCCCCTCTGTAAGCTCGGTCCCTCCCTCCGTGCCTCCGTGTCTCCCTCCGTGCAGGCTGTTAGAGACGCGAAGGCAGACTGTCTCCTTCTGCCTTCCCGTCTCTGTTAAGCCCGCAGGGCTGATGGGAAATTTCCCATCAGCCCCTGCGGGCTTAACAGAGACGCGAAGGAGACAGTCTGCCTTCGCGTCTCTAACAGCCTGCACGGAGGGAGACACGGAGGCACGGAGGGAGGGACCGAGCTTACAGAGGGGGCCCCCGCGGGTCAGTCCATGCTGCCGCGGCAGCAGAGGGGGGCCCCGCGGCGGCAGCCAGCAGGTTTTTTTTTTTAAAAATAAATTTTACTTTAGGCCGGGGGAGGGGGAGGGGGTAGGACTGGTAATTGGGGGGGCTGGGACTGGGGCTGGAAATGGGTTGGGACTGGGACTGGAAATGGGCTGGGACTGGGGCTGGAAATGGGTTGGGACTGGGACTGGAAATGGGCTGGGACTGGGACTGGAAATGGGTTGGGGGGATTAAGGCTGGAGGTGGGCTGATGAGGAGGACTGGTAATGGGCTGTGGGCTGTTGGGGGGGGTTAGAACAGGTAATGGGCTTTTGGGGGGGTTAAGACTGGTAATGGGCTGTGGGCTGATGGGGGCTGTCTGGTAATGGGCTATGGGGGGGGCTAGGACTGGAAATGGGCTGGGGGGGTTAAGACTGGAGGTGGGCTGATGGGGTTAGGACTGGTAATGGGCTGTTGGGGGGGGGTTAGAACTGGTAATGGGTTTTGGGGGGTTTAGACTGGTAATGGGCTGTGGGCTGATGGGGGCTGTCTGGTAATGGGCTATGGGGGGGGGCTAGGACTGGAAATGGGCTGGGGGGGGTTAAGACTGGAGGTGGGCTGATGGGGTTAGGACTGGTAATGGGCTGTTGGGGGGGGGTTTAGAAATGGTAATGGGTTTTGGGGGGTTTAGACTGGTAATGGGCTTTGGGCTGATGGGGGCTGTCTGGTAATGGGCTATGGGGGGGCTAGGACTGGAAATGGGCTGGGGGGTTAAGACTGGAGGAGGGCTGATGTGGTTAGGAATTATAATGGGCTGTTGGGGGGTTTAGAACTGGTAATGGGCTTTGGGGGGGGTTAAGACTGGTAATGGGCTGTGGGCTGATGGGGGCTGTCTGGTAATGGGCTATGGGGGGGGTTAGGACTGGAAATGGGCTGGGGGGGGTTAAGACTGGAGGTGGGCTGATGGGGTTAGGACTGGTAATGGGCTGTGGGCTGATGGGGGGGGGGGGTTAGGACTGGCAATGGGCTATGGGGGGCTGACTGGAAATGGGTTGATGGGGTTAGGACTGGAAGTGGGCTGATGGGGGGTTAGGACTGGTAATGGGTTATAGGGGGGGCTTAAACTGAAAATGGGGTGATGGGGGGTTAGGACTGGTATTGGGTTGGGGGGTTGCTAGGACTGGAAATGGGCTGATGGGTGGCTAGGACTGGAAATGGGCTGATGCAGGGACTAGAAGGGAATGGATGCTGGGTGAGGCTGGAACTAGAAGGGAGCTGATGTTGGGGGAGGATTAGAATGGGATGGGGCTGGAAGAGTAAAATGGAGAAGGGAAAAATATTTTGTGTGGGAGGGATAAAAAAATCTACAATTGGCCGGGTATTGGGAGAGTAAGTGGGGATTGAGGATGGAGGGGTAAAATTTGACTGGATGAAATAGGAATGAGGAAAGAGCAAAAGGAGAAAGATTAGTATGTTAAAGCAGATGTAGAGAGAGAATGGAAAAAAACTAGAAGAGAGAAGAAAGGACAAATGGACAGCAGACGATGGAGAGTTAGCAGAAGACATGAAGAAACCAGAAGAAAGTGGCTGGAGCAATTGCAGCTGAAAAAAATGCACAAAAGGTAGAAAAATATCTCTTTATTTGAATTTATTAATTGGAATATGTCAGCTCTGGTAAATGTGCATCATTAACGTCTGCGCTTTGTTTAGTACAAGAGCAAATTAATGTATAGTTTTATTTCTACAGTGTTGTACATTCCAAGTTTGGCTTTTGGGATTCCCAGTTTAATTATTGTCTTCCTGTTTCTAAAATGTGATTACTTTGTTGGTGATGGTCTATGTTCTGCATGTGTAACTGAGCTGAGGTGTTCTGTTTATATAATTCCTATTTGACATTGCCACTTGTTCTCTTTCCCCAGTAGGTCATGTATTGTTGTTCTCTGAAATGTATTGGTTTAATATTTGCAGTGTTGCCTTTTGATTGGTAGAGTATGGTGCTTTGTGAGTCCTGGTAGTGCTGTTAGGATACGGCGGGTTTGCTATGGGTTCTAAATGGGCAGTGTTTGTAGTAGTTCCTAATGTGTCTGGCAGTTGGCACTGGATTATAGTAATGTAGAAATCTTTTAGTCTTTCTTTATCCATACACTCATTAAGAAGCACGTTTACTAAAAGTTAGTATATGGTAACATTATGCAAATATTTATGCAAATGAGGCCCCTTATGCAAATGAGGCCCACACCCCCCTTGGGCCGCCCCTGCTGGGGGCCCACAATTTTTGTTGGCATAGGGCCTCACTCAAGGTAAATCCGGCCCTGGCAGGGATGTTGGGATCTTGGCTGAAAAACAGCAAGGATGTTGCAGCTCATTCTGTCTGCCTACAGTAGGCTAGGAATAACCTCTTGAAGGTGCTAGAGCTGCGAACACAGAAAGCAACTTTTCTGAAGTATGTCCCCTGAGCTGCAAAAGTTGTGGAATAAACACCATTTCACACACCCAGATAGAGCTGAGCTGCTCAAGTTTCACACATTACAAACTCGTGGTCTGTTTTCTTCATTACAGCACAACTCATTGGAATTAGAAGAACTCAAACGTCTAGTCTAATTACAAGGGTTTTAGGATAGATGGATGGCGAGCAGATGCTGAGAGACTACCAATGTGAGGTCTAAAGAAACAGCAAATTTCTTGTGTAATAGATATGATAGAGGTATATAAAATAATGAGTGGAGTGGAACAGGTAAATGTAAATCAGTTATTTACTTCTTCAAGAAGTAGAAAGACTAGGAGACATGCAATGAAGCTACAATGTAGCATATTTAAGACTAATCAGAGAAAATATTTTTTCACTCAACACATAATCAAACTCTGGAATTCTTTGCTGGAAGATGTAGTAAAAGCTGTTGGTGTAGCTGAGTTTAAAAAAGGTTTGGACAAGTTCCTGGAGAAAAAGTCCATAAACCCTTATTAATGTGGACTGGAGAAATCCACTGCTTACCCATGGGATAAGCTACATGGACTCTGTCTATCTTTAGAGAACCTGCCAGGGACTTGTGACCTGGACTGGCCACTGTTGAAAACAGGATACTGGGCTTGATGGACCTTTGATCTGACTCAGTATGGCATATTTTATGTTCTTATGATGGAATAGATACAACTGTAAGATGTCTCGTGCCTTTCATATATCTCAGAGAGAGAAAATAAAAGCAGAGACACTTCAAGAGAAGACAAATTGAATGCTTCATAGATCTGCATTTCTTCTCTCCTTTCTACCCCCCAGTACCTTTCCCAGATCTTCTGTCCTTGCACTCTTACCCTACATCTCATTGGTTCCTCTTAAAAAATCGAACTCTTCTTCTATCCCTCTCTAATTGAGACATAGAAAATTAGGGCAGATAAAGACTATGGGCCCGATTTTCAAAGGCATTTATACTGGTAGCTGCCCTAGTTACTCTTGTAAATGCCATATACGGGATTTTCGAAAGGCACCTACATGGGTAATACCCTTCGAAAATCCAGGATATGTTCCTAACGTGCCCAGATGCTATGCGGTTAGCATCAGGGGCATTCCGGGGCAGAGGAAAGGGGTAACCAGGTAGCGCCAACTTTCGAGGCTACCCGCTTAGCCCTCTGCACCTTAAAGACAGGCAAGGTTTTTCCTCACCTGTCTTTCAGGCGCAGGGGCTAAGCGGGTAGCATCGAAAATCGGTGCTACCCGGCTAGCTGCTGCGACTTCCATGGTGTGCGGCGAGACCCAGATTTTCAATGCCAGAGCTGCATATGACCCGCCATTGAAAATCCAGGTTAGGCAGAAGGGGGTTGAGCTATGCACCGACACGGCGCATAGCACCACCCAGTTGAAAATCAGGCCCTATATAGCCTTTCTAGTCTTCTCATCCATACCAGCTTTTACCCTCCCCATGGATCCTTCCCAGATCTTTTGTCTAAGTTGTCCTACCTTGCTCTCCCATGGGTTCTCCTAAAGGAACAAATACACCCAAATATTAAATAAAAATCGTACACATGGAGACTGTATCAGAAGTTAAAGACCCCAGCAAATTCTTTACTGGCGAATAGCTAATCAAGTCTACTGCTCTCACATAACATCATATGTCTAAAGAATCTCTTGTTTTTATCATTTGTACAAAGTGCTACTGAAATGACTAATGGTGTAGCACCACAAAATTTCTCAAACTATCAGGCTCAAGGAGTGTATAGGATTTTCTTATGGTAACCAAGACAGGCTCACAAGACATTTCTCCATGAAAAGTTTGGATGCGTCCAAATTCTCAATCTTGTGCCTTGTAAGTTGTGATATAATCTGGAAATCGAAGTCCCAAATAATTTCTAGAATTTTGTGCAACCTCATCTCCAGTGGATTTTTTCTCTAAAAAAAAATTCATCTCTTAGGCTTTCCCTCTTACCCACCCTAAGTCTTTTTTCTCCTATTCCGTCCCCTCCATGGCCTTCCCAGATCCTGAACCTCTTACTCTGCCCCTGCCTAGGCCTTCCCTGGTATTTTCCCTCTTACCATCTCTCCATGGACTCTGCCTTGGGTTGTCCTCACCTCGCTCATGGCTGATCCGACACCCAAGAGCAGCAGCAGCAGCAGCAAGAGTGAAAATCAGCATGGAAACTGTGATCTGGTGCAACTCAGACCCCAAGACAGTCCTGCCCATTGCAAGGGTTTCCTTGGTGACAGGAAGCCTGTGCAGGAGAAATAGGCAAGGCTATCACAGGGCCTATCAGCAGATGCCAACTCACAGGCCCTCCACTGGTTCTCACACCTAATGCTGCCAGTGTTGGGCATTGGCTCTGATCAGTAATTCCCAGGTGGCAGCCAGAAGGCCCTCTTCTTGCTTGGGTCCTCCTGGCACTGTTTTCTGTGATGAAATATTTCCTTATATTATTCATATGTACACCCCCTTCCACTGTCCAACTTTCACATCCATAAGATGTTATTGAAAATACCATGGCTTGAACAAGTCAAATCTTTATATCTCTGCTCTTGAGAACCTTGTTTAGGTCCTTCATAGTCATTCTGCCAAGAACAATGCGTAGTCGGATTTCTTGACTGCTTTTTCTTTCTTTATTTATTGATCCAAGCAGGTTAAAGTTGTCCACTATTTTAATTCTTCTCCATCAACAGTGAACTTATTGATTTATCAGTTGTCAGGATCTTTGTCTTTATGTTAAGGTGCAGGCCCATTTTATGTCAATTTTCTTTTATTAGGCATACTCCTTAGAGGGGTGGAAGGAAGGCATAGAGTGGGGAAGTAGGGAGGTTTGGGAGGGGAGGGGAAAGACGGAGCAAAGAGTTGGACTGTAGGATGGTAGCTGAGGTATAGCTGAATAGAAGAAGTGAATGGACCCCTGTGCGGAGTGTAAGAATCCATACACGCCGGGGGAATGGGTATGGGGTAGGGGAAAAGGGTAGAGGCACATCGTAGGGTAGGTAAGAGGGGCATGGGGGGGGGGGAAGGGTGGAGGGAGGGGAGGAGGGGGAAATATTGAAAGGGGAAGGGGGGATAAAATAAATGATATAGGCAATAGGCCCATTTTAAGACTATATTTCTTGATCTTGAGAACCAAGTGTTTCAGATCATAGTAATATAGTATATGATGGCAGATAAAGACCAGTATGGTCCATCTAGTCTGCCCAGCAAGGCGGCAAGAGTAGGTGCACTTGCCGCTCTGTGCAGGTCGCCCCTCCCCATGCCTTTGTTTAGGGGTGTACCCACCGCTCCGTGTAGGTCACCCCTATTTGTTGAGATATAAGAGATAGTTAAGTTTATTTTTATTTTATCCTGTTGCTATAAAGGGATCCACTGTGTCTGTCCCATGCCATTTTGAATTCTGTCACTGTATTTGCCCCCATCACTCTCATCGGGAGGGCATTCCAAGCATCCACCACTCTTTCAGCGAAAAAGTATTTCCTGACATTGCCTTTCAATTTACCCCCTTGCAGCTTCATGTTATGCCCTCTAGTTTTACAGCTTCCCCGTCTTTGGAAGAGGTTTGTTTGTTAACCCAAGTGTCCCTGGCCAGTAAGCCTTACATGAACTGACTGTAAAGTAACTGATATCCTAAACTTTATATAAATGTAATTATTTTTTTGTCGGAAGTTATTGCCCTGAGAGATTTCTCCCTCCTGAAGCGTGACTTCCCTTTTAATTACTATTGTGGTAACCAAACCACTGTATAAAACCTGTGAAGTAATCGCATTCAAACCTGATGCTACAACACAAACATAACTTAATTAAAGATCCACACTGCAGATCTCGACGAACACAGCACTGCGTTTAGAGCCGCCCATTTCTTTTCGGCTCTGCCTCAACGCTTAAACGCTCGGCTCCTTTGGTACAACATTGCATAGATTCGGTAACTTCGGCTCCTTTGGTACAACATTGCATAGAATTTAATCATTCATTTTCTGATTTCCACTGGCGAATCATTGATTATGTTCCACTAAATCCCAGAGGAGGAGACAGGGAACAAAGATTCCAGTGGGTGGAACAAAGTTGGATCTTCCGGATTGGTTGTTTGGAGCCTAAGGGGCTGAACTTAGAACTGGATTGGTTGAGTTTAGTTTGAAGTCATGAGGGCGGGCAGTTGAAGGCTTTAAAAACTTTTCGCTAAGCGCTAAACCCAGACTGAAAGTATGACTGCAACAACGGAGTTGTTCGATTCAAGAGACGAACGAATTTCATTGATATAAAGAGCTGAAATAAGAAGAACAGCCTTGTGAACGGATGGGGATCTGATTCAACCCAGATGAGTATGAGTAGCAGATGTTTAAGCGTTGAGGCAGAACCGAAAAGAAATGGGCGGCTCTAAACGCAGTGCTGTGTTCGTCGAGATCTGCAGTGTGGAACTTTAATTAAGTTATGTTTGTGTTGTAGCATCAGGTTTGAATGCGATTACTTCACAGGTTTTATACAGTGGTTTGGTTACCACAATAGTAATTAAAAGGGAAGTCACGCTTCAGGAGGGAGAAATCTCTCAGGGCAATAACTTCCGACAAAAAAATAATTACATTTATATAAAGTTTAGGATATCAGTTACTTTACATTCACTCAAGTTGTAAGATAAGATTTAGATAAGAGAGTGAAGGGTGGGCGAGTATTCAGTCTACATGAACTGACGGCACACTCAGATATCTGATTTAAAGGCTATGCAAGGAATATAGGCAGTCAGAATATTCCTAAAAACTTATATCCAGCAGTTAAAATTTATATTAAAAAAAACCAGGCAATAGTAAAGTCTGAAAGCGTAGCTGTGGAGAGTCTCTTGAAGCTATGAAGACTAGAGTTGATCAGATACTTGTGGACAGGCTGTAAAGGTGATTCAATTAGCCCCACCCTGTGAAGCAGGCTTGTAACAGACAATGGAAACTGAAATATTCAAACTGAACTTTTACTTCTGTGTATCAGCCTACTATTCAAAGGTCCCTGTAACTTTAAAATTATACCTTTGCTACAAAATTAAGTGGGAGACCTTAGGTAGAAGACCAGGTCTCTGCAAATCTAAGTACTTCTATTCCAAGTAGCTATATATCATCTTCACTTTCAGCCAATATTGTGATGTCATCAGCAGAGCGAAGGTTGTTAATGAGTCTTCCACCAATCTTTACACCTTTGTTGTCGTCATACAATCCTGCTTCTCTGACGGCACTTAACAAAAACAACATACCCCCTTTCAGCCTCATTTGATAAACTCTTATCCTATAACTTCCCTTCCACTGAAAAAGGTTTGCTTCTTGTTCATTATTTATAACTTTGAGGTATTTGACCTGATCAGGAGTGGAGGTGTAGCCTAATGGTTAAAGCACTGGCTTAGCAACCCAGAGACACGCATTCAATACCCACTAGCATTCCTTGTGGCCTTCGGCAAGTTACCTAACCCTCCATTGCCTTGGAAGAAAGGCCTGACAAAAAACAGGAGCTGTTGGGTCACCAACAATCAGCATTGATTCAAAGACACACATTGCATTCATAATAAAACCTTTTTCAAGTACATTAATAGCAAAAAATCTATAAGATAGTCAGTTGGACCATTGTATGATAGAGGGGTAAAAGGGGCACTAAGGGAAGACAAGGCCATAGCAAAGAGATTGAATGAATTCTTTGCATTGGTCTTTACTGAAGAAGATGTAGGGATGTTACCCATGTCTAAAATGATACTTAAAGGTATTGGAAGAACTGAAATAATTATCAATAAACTGGGAAGATGAATTACAACTGTTTGATAAACTGAAGAGTAGAAAATCAGCTGGACTACATGCTATACATCCAAGGGTGTTGAAAGAAGTGAAATATGAGATTGTAGTAATCTGTGAGCTATCATTAAAATCATCTGTAGTACCTGAAGATTGGAGAACGGCCAATGTAATGCCAATTTTAAAAAGGGTTCCAGGGGTGATTCAGGAAACTACAGATCTGTGAACCTGACATCAGTATCGGGCAAAATGGCAGAAACCATTATAAAGAAGAAAATTACTGAACATGTAGATAGTCAAAGTTTAATGGGAGACAGCCAACAAGGATTTAACCAAGGAAAGTTTTGTCTTACTAATCTGTTATATATTTTTGAAGGTGTGCATAAACAGGTAGACAAAGGTGAGCCAGATGATAGAGTGTATCTGTATTTTCAGAAAGCCTTTGACAAGGTCCCTCATGAGAGACTCTTGGTGAAATTAAAAAGTCATGGGATAGGAGGCAGTGTACTATTATGGATCAGGAAATGGTTAAACAATAGAAAGCAGAGAGTAGGGCTAAATGGCCAATTTTCTCAATGGAGAAAGGTGAATAGTGGTGTACCCCAGGGGCATTGCTGGGCCCGCTGCGCTGCTTTTTAACATATTCATAAATGACTTGGAAATGAGAATAAAGAGTGAGGTGATCAAATTTGCAGATGACACAAAATTATTCAAAGTTGTTAAAACCCAAGAGGATTGTGAAAAATCGCAAGAGGACCTTGATAAATTGAAAGATTGGATGTCCAAATTGCAGATGGACAAGTGCAAAGTTATTCACCTAGGAAAGAACAGCCCAAGCTATGGTTACATGATGTAAAATTCTATATTAGAAACCACCACCCAGGAAATAGATTTAGGCATCCTCGTGGATAATACATTGAAACCCTTCACCCATTGAGCAGCGGTGGCCATGAACGTAAATAGATTGCTAGGAATCATAAGGAAAGGACTGGAGAATAAAACCAAGGATATTAGAATGTCTCTGTGTTGTTCCATGGTGTGACTGCACCTTGAATATTCTCCGGGAAGAAGTAGGAAGTCAGTCCTCACATATGGGTGATGTTGGCACCGATGGAGCCCTCGGCGGGAGCATCTCCCCAGCTTTCAAAAAAAGCCTTTGGGAGATGCCACCACGCATGCGCGGTCCCCTTCCCGCCCAAGGGTGCTATCTTGCTCAGTCTCCTTTTTTCCGCAGAGCCCTTCAGACGTCATCTGTCTTTCTGCTGGAAAAAGTTGATATTTTTATTCTTGAGTTCTTAACTCATCTCTGGTATTGCATCGGTACTCTTCCTGCCTACCAATCTTGGTGCCTTGGTGTTGAGTTCGGTTCCTTTTTGTGTTTTGTTCTTTTTTGGTGCTTTCATGCCCCTTTTTTCCCACTGGCAGCTCAAAGGGTCTTCGACCTCGCAGGACCTGCAGCTTATGCAAACGGATGTCTACTAAGGCCCTAAAGAGCCGCCAGCAGCAGCATGATAGGTTTTTTTCCTGACTCCCCGATGCCTCTGAAGGCCAGGGCCTCGTCTGAGGTGCCGACATCTCGGGAGGAGTTCTCCAAACTCGAGCACTGTCGTGGGTCCTCAGAGAGGGGGTCCCCCTCGAGGGAACACAGAAGGAAGAAGAAACCCTCAAAGGCGGTGTCCTTGGATGGCTTCGACGGACAGGGTTCCTCCCGAGCCCGGTCCTGCAGCCCCAGGCACCTGCCCGAGACTTCAAAGAGGGAGCAGCCGGCGGAGATGGCATTGGGCCCGAGTCCCTCGGAGCTGGCATCGGGCCTGAGTCTCTTGGTGCCCGCGCCAAAGGCTGCGGATCCTTTTGGACTCGAGTACAGGATGGCGTCCTTAGCGCGCAGCTTGTATGCCTTCTTGGATCAGCAGAGGGTGCTGTTGTCCGGCATGTCCGGTTCCTCCACCCTGATCACTGGGTGTTCGACATCGAAGACATCCCCGGAGGCCGAGCTGATCCTTGGCCGAGGTTGCGCTCAGTGTCGCGCTCATCGGGGCCACAGTTGTCACCGATGTCCCCTCCAGGGGCGGACCGTGTGGCCTCGGGGCCTTCGAGGCCCAAGGAGAAGCCTACCCTCGAGTCTTCCTCGGACTACTCCGAGTGGGAGACGGAGGATGACAAGTCCCTGGATTCCCATTGACACCTTGATGTCCCCTCAGACTCCCCAGTCTCAGAACCTCGGAGAAGGTCCCCACCGGAGGGCATGGGATTCTTATTTTATTTATTTATTTATTTATTTTATTTACATTCTCTTATATACCGCGCTATTCTGCATCAGTGCGGTTTACATTGAACAAACTGAAATTACATTGAACAGGGCATTATAACTTGGAGATAACTATTTTACAGGGAACATGGGCTATGGAGAGTTAAGTGGCTTGCCCAAGACCACAAGGAGCACCTGTGGGACTAGAAACCCCAGTCCTTCCAGCCCAAGGTTGCTGTCCTCTAGTGGGATTTGAACCCCCGACCTTCCGGCCTGAAGTACCTTGCCCCAACCACTAGACCACTCCTCCACTTAGACTTTGTAAAAGACATGTCTAAGGTCCAGGCGTTCCTGACCAAGTCGGAGGAGGATCCTTGGGCTGAAGAGCTCGAGATCCTCCAGTACAAGGCTCCCCCTTGGGAATCGCTCACGGTGCCCATTCCTCCCATCCTGGAATGGCTCATGTTCCGCATGTGGGAAATGCCGGCGTCGGTGCCAGTAGTGAGCAAGTGGCTCGACTTGATGTATTGAGTTCACTGGAGCCCTGGCTTCCAGAAGTCGCAACTACTGCACAATTCCATGGTGGTGGAGTCGGCCATGCGTCGGCTGAAGAGCCAGAAGACACACTCCTCAGTGTCCCCCAGTAGGGCAGTCCACACCTTGGACGCCCTTGGCAAGAAGTGCTACCAGAGCTTGATGCTCATTTTCCGAGTCCCGGCCTACCAGCTGTACATGGGCATGTAGTTGAGGGACCTGGAGAAGGAACTCGCCAGTTTCTCAGCTGGTCTCTCCCTTGCAGCGCTTCAGGGGCCTCTCCAAGGCCGTCCGTTAATGCTCCAAATTTATATCTCGAGCGGCCTATGATGGGTTCAAGTCGGCGGCCCGGGTAGCCGTGGCAGGCATTGGTGTGTGCCGCCAGGCTTAGCTCCAGTCATCCAACCTCGAGCAATGGGGGCACGGGGTCCCGTGCTCTCTATCAGGAGGCACCGGCCCTCTGCTCTTACATGACCCAGCAGGGTATCTTCCTCAAAGCAGTGTACCTGCCGGGGCAGGACAACCTACTGGCCGACAGGCTGAGCAAGGTTCTCAGACCGCATTAGTGGCAGCTGGACCCCAAGGTAGCCAGCCGGCTTTTCTGCCTCTGGGGGGATCCCCTGATGGACCTTTTCACCAGTCCAGACAACTTCCAATTGCCCCGCTTTTTCTCTCGGCAGGCTCACCCCTCCAGGGCAGTAGCGGACGCGATTCTAGTCCCATGGTCGGGGGCCTCATGTACGCCATCCCTCCGATGCCGCTGATTCCCAAGACCTTATTCAAGATCCTCCGCGACAGGGCCTCACTCATCTTGATAGCCCCCCGATGGCCCCGGCAACTGTGGTTCCCGCTGCTCCTGTAGTTGGCGGTGGAAGCCCCCATTCCCTTAAAGACCACCCCGGGGCTTCTCTCAGGAGGACTTGGGGGTCTCTTTCGCTCACGGCTTGGCTGCTGAGAGGGTAGCCTTGGCCCATCTCCACCTTCCCATAGAGGTGGAGAATGTTCTGCTGGCCTTCTGTAAGGCCTTTACCAGGAGGGCATATGCCTTCAAATGGCATAGGTTCTCAGCATGGTGTGCTGAGCGAAGGGCTGACCCTTACTCCTGCCCAGTGGCTATGGTGTTGCAGTACCGTCTCCACCTTTCTCACTCCGGACTCAGGTCTAATTCCGTTAGAGTGCACCTCAATGCCCTGGTGGCTCACCACCACCCGGTAGATGGTAAACCCCTTTTGGCTCAACGTCTAGTAAGCCGCTTCCTACGGGGCCTGCTCTTGTCTAAGCCCCTGCTTCGCCCTCCAGCGACCGAATGGGACCTCAATGTGGTGTTGGGACAGCTCACCTGTCCACTATTAGAGCCTTTGGCTACTTGCCACCTTCGCTACCTTTCGTGGAAGGTGGTTTTCCTGGTTGCGCTCACGTCCGCTCACAGGGTTAGCAAACTCCAAGCTTTGGTGGCTGAAGCCCCGTATACCAGGTTCTTCTGAAGGTAGTATCCTCGTTCCATCTCAATTGGGAGGGGGTACTTCCTACCTTCTTTCTGAGACCTCATGCCAGTTGGGCGGAAACAGTCCTCCACACCTTGGACTGTAGGAGGGCCTTGTCCTTCTATGTCCAATGTACTCAGGATCACCAGTTCTCCCAGCTCTTCGTATCCTACGACCCCAGGAGGCTGGGGGAAGCGGTGACTAAGCGTATGCTGTCCATGTGGGTGGCGGACGATATTGCCCTTGCCTATGAGCAGGTGAGGTTCCCGCTGGACAGTCACGTCACAGTGCATCGTGTCTGGGCGATGGCAGCTTCGGTGGCAAATCTGTACTCTATCCCAATGGCAGATACAGTTTATAGTTTATTAAATTGGATAGGAGTGGAGGAGTAGTCTAGTGGTTAGAACACTAGCTTGGTAACCAAGCAACCAGGGTTCGATTCCCACTAGCACTCCTTGTGGCCTTGGGCAAGTCACTTAACCCTCCATTGCCTCGGAAGAAAGGCCTGGCAATCTACTTCCGGTGACACTGCCAAGAAAACCCAGGAGCCTCTGGGTCGCCAGGAGTCAGGACTGACTCGAAGGCACACATTACATTGCAAATTGGATATACCGCCTTTCTATGTACAAACAAAGTGGTGTACAAACAGTCAGAAATCAAAAGTAATTGGCCAATGGCCTGGAAAAGGAAAATAAGTTACAATATTGATAGGACAGTAAAGAAAAGAACAGCCATACTAGACAAAGGGAGCATACAAGCAGAAAAAGGGGTCATGCAGAAGGGGAGGGGAGGTTGAACACAATGGAAAACAGATGGGTTTTCAGGAGGGATTTGAAGGTGATGAAGTTTTGTTCTAGTCTGAGAGGGGTGGGTAATGAGTTCCAGAGGGCTGGTCCAATGATGAAGAAGGCAGAAGTACTTGTGGACTGAAGGTGAGCTTGGGAGGGAGATGGAAGGTGAAGGTGATTGACATGGAGTGACTGTAAAGTGCGGCTGGTGATATGGGAGCGGATGAGGTCGGCAAGATATTGAGGAGTGTGAGTGTAAGTGACGTGGTGTTCAAGGGTAAGAATCTTAAAGCGGGTGCGAAATTCAATAGGGAGCCAATGTAGATGAATGAGAAGTGAAGTGATGTGATCAAATCAGGAAGAGTTTGTAAGCATGCGCGCTGCCATGTTTTGAATGCCTTGGAGTCTATTAGATTGTGAACGGGAAATGCCAATAAGTACCGAGTTACAGAAATCGAGACGGGAGGTGATCAGTGAAAGAACCAGAACAGTGAGGGCTTGGGGAGTGAGGAAAGGACGAATGGCCCAAATCCGAACGAGATGAAAAAAAGAGGATTTTGTGATGGTAGAAATATGATTGTGAAAGGAGAGACCAGAATCAAAGAGGACACCAAGATAGCGGAAAGAAGAAACTAAAGGAATGGGAGAGCCAGCAAAGGATGGGGCCAGGTGAGGGGAAGGACTGCCATGAGGGAACCAGATTACAAGTGTTTTAGAGAGATTAACATGTAAACAATTGGAGACAAGCCAGGTAGAAACTGAGTGAAGACAGGAATTGAGAGGAGAAAGATCTGGAGATAAAGGGGAAGTATGATAAATGAGAACAATGCCGTCTGCATAGAAAAAAGCCTGAATGCTAGATTGTTGAATCAAAAGTGCAAGGGGTGCCAGAAAGACATTAAACAAGAGAGGGGCCAACACCGAACCTTGAGGAACCCCGCAGATATCTGCCGGGCTGCCACCTGGTCTTCTGTCCATACCTTTGCAGCCCATTACTGCCTGGAAAGAGAATCCCATCGGGATAGTGCCTTCGGCCAGGCTATGCTCCGTAATTTTTTCAGGGTCTAGGCAACTCCTACCCTCCGACCCTTCTGTGTCCAGGCTACCGGAGTGCTGGTTTCATCGGACACAGGGGTCCTACTGTAGTCTGTACATCAGACTGAATTGCTGCTGCTTGCTGCTTCCCTTGAGGGGGCCCACATTTTGCTACAGGTCTCCTGGTAGCCTGTAGCTGGGAAGTCCCATATGTGAGGACTGACTTCCTGCTTGTTCCCAGAGAAAGCGTAGTTACTCACCTGTAACAGGTGTTCTCCGGGGACAGCAGGAATCAGTCTTCACAACTTTTCCTCCTTCCCTTGGAATTGCTCCTTTACTATTCTTTATTTTGTTATCTTCAGCTATGTCATTTGACTGAGCAAGATGGCACCCTTGGGTGGGAAGGGGAGCACGCATGCGTGGTGGCATCTCCGAAAGGCTTTCTTTGAAAGCTGGGGAGATGCTCCTGTGAGGGCTCCATCGGTGCCGACGTCATCCATATGTGAGGACCGATTCCTGCTGTCCCCGGAGAACACCTGTTACAGGTGAGTAACTATGGTTTATATGCAATTCTGATCGCCATGTCTTAAAAAGGAGACAGCAGAATTAGAAAAGGTACAGAGAAGAGCCACCAAAATGGTAAAAGCGATGGAAGGATTACCTCTATGAGGAAAGGCTTAAAAGGTTAGGGCTCTTCAACTTGGAAAAAAGACGGCTGAGGGGAGATATGATAGAGGTCTATAAATTAATGAGTGGAGTGGAACAGGTAAATGTAGATTGATTGTTTACGCCATCAAAAAAGTAGAAAGACTAGGGGACACACAATGAAGCTACAATGTAATCCATTTAAGGCTAATAAGAGAAAATATTTTTTCACTCAATGTGTAATCAAACTCTGGAATTCGTTACCGGAGGATGTAGTAAAAGCTGTTAGTGTAGTTGGGTTTAAAAAGGTTTGTACAAGTTCCTGGAGGAAAGGTCCATAAACCATTATTATAGAGGACCCAGGAAATCCACTGCTTACCCCGGGACAAGCATTGTAGAGCTTGTGTACCTTTTTGGGAACGTGCCAGGTATTTGTGACCTGGATTGGCCACTGTTGGAAACAGAATACTGGGGTTGATGGACCTTGGTCTGACATAGTATGGCTTTTCTTATGTTCTTACCTCATCATATGCCCTTTTGTTCTTGGATATTTGTAGCCAAGCCCCTGAAGTCTCATTTTATAATTATTTTGGTGTAGACAGAATCATTTTGGTAGTTCTCTTCTGAACTGTTTTGACTCTGTACTTTTGCAGAGATATCAAGCCTCACTCATTTGGTAGCTTTCTCACTCGCACTCTTTGAACCCTTTCTCTCATTCATTCCAGAAAGGGCTGGTGTTAGGATTTCTGGTGCCCCCCTGCAACGTATAAATTGGTGCTCTCCTCTGTCATTAGCCAATTACCTCTGACTTCACCCACAATGCCGTTTTTGATAACACCATAATTTTTAATATTTCTTTCACTTTTTGCCGTTTTATTTTTCTCATTTTATATATTTCATTTCTTCATTTTATATTTTTCCTGCATTATGGTACCCTCCAAACATTGGTGCCCCCCTCATGCTTACCTTGCTTATTGCGTTGCACCGGCCCTGATTCCAGCCCCAGTGTCATTCTACTGACCCTGATCACTGCTTTCATGAAGGGGAAGCCTAAGAGAAAAAAGCCAGGAGGCCTCACCAGAAAGAAGAAATCTGAGCTCACCTTCCTGCTTACTTTGCGTCCTGCTGCCCCATTCCTTTTCCTGCACCTCCAAGTGCAGATGCTCTGAAATCTCTATGCATACTTTTAGCCACTAAGTGGAGAGCAATTTTCATCCCAGAGAATTTATCCATATTGCCTCCACTCTGTCTGTATCCTTTCAGAGACTCCAAAGAAAATCAAATATCATTTTAGTCAGTTCACAATGGAAATGGCCAAGGACAACAAACTTTCATTCCTGGATGTTCTTGTCTCAAAAACCAAAACCGGCAAATTCCACACATCAGTCTACAGGAAAGAAACAAACACAGACCAAATCTTGAACTTCTACAGCAACCACCCCAAGTGCCACAAACAAAGCCATATGAAAACAAACAGAGTAGAATTCCACTGCAACACAACAGAAGCTAAAGTGGAAGAAGAGAAACACCTATACAAGGAAAGGAATGGACGCCCACAGAACTTCATCCACAGATGCCTGCAGCCAAAAAGCCCCAACCTCCAGACCGAAAGTGCACCCTGATGATTCACCCTCCCTTACATCCAGAACACCTCCGAAATGATCGCAAGACTACTAAGAGACCACAGTATTACAATAGCCCACAAACCAACTGCAACCCTGAGAAGAATCCTGTCAAAACCGAAAGGGCAACCAGAGAAAGATCAAAGGACAAACATCATGTACAAAATTCAATGCGGTGACTGTGACAAGAACTACGTTGGCCAAACAGAAGAAGACTATCTACCAGACTACACGAACACCAACCAGCCAGCAGAAGACATGACCCATTCTCCCTGGTCTCAATCCATTAAGACACGGAAGGACACAAATTCAACTGAAACACAACTGAAATCAAGCAGAAGCAGAAACAAAAAGAGAGAGAAAATTTCTGGAAGCCTACTTTTCCACCACAAACTTAATAAACAGACATATTGACATAGACTGGATCTCCAATCCCTGTGGACCAAAGAGCTGAGTCACCACCAATAACGCCTGGGAACAGCAACCATACCCCAGCAACCCTCAGGGAAACCAACCAATCTATCCCGGCGGACCAAAGAGCTGAGTCACCACCAACAAGGCCCAGGGATGGAAGGATACCCCTATGAAGAAAGGCTAAAAAGGTTAGGGCTCTTTAACCTGGAAAAGAGACGGCTGAAGGGAAATATGATGTTGTTGTTGTTAAGTGCCGTCGAGTTGGAGTTGACTCATGGCGACCCTCTGGATAGCTATCCTAAATTGTGTTCAGTCTTGAGTCAGGCGGCTCATTGTTGACAGACTGGTACCCGTAGCTGCTGTTATTGTCTCGATCCATCTCATTGCTGGCCTTCCTCTTTTGCGTTGACCTTCTATCTTGCCAAGCATGATGTCGTTCTCTAATGATCTCTCTCTTCACATGATGTGTCCAAAGTTTGAAAGTCGAAGTCTTGTCATCTGAGCTTCTAAAGAAAGCTTAGGTTTGATCTCCTCTAGTACCGACTGGTTTGTTCTTCGGGCAGTCCATGGTATAAACAGTATTCACCGCCAGCACCATAATTCAAAGGCATAAATTTTCTTCCTGTCTATCTTTTTCACTGTCCAGCTTTCACATCCATATGATGTTATTGAAAATACCATGGCTTGAACAAGTCAAATCTTTGTATGGAGAGAGACATCTCTGCTCTTGAGAATCTTATCTAGGTCTTTCATAGCCATTCTGCCAAGAGCAATGCGTCGTCTGATTTCTTGACTGCTTGTTGCTTCTTTATTGATAGTTGATCCAAGTAGGTTAAAGTTGTTCACGATTTCAATTTCTTCTCCTTCAACGATGAACCTGTTGATTATGCCAGTTGTCATGATCTTTGTCTTCTTTACATTAAGGTGCAGGCCCATTTTGAGACTAAGTTCTTTGATAGTGAGAAGCAAATGTTTCAGATCATCTTCACTTTCAGCCAGTAATGTGGTATCATCAGCATAGCGAAGGTTGTTGATGAGTCTTCCACCAATCTTCACACCTCTGTTGTCTTCATACAATCCTGCTTCTCTGATGATTTGTTCTGCATATAAATTAAACAGGTAGGGGGAAAGTATACAGCCTTGTCTTACACCTTTGCTTATTTTAAACCATTCTGTTTCTCCTTGTTCCGTTCAAACTGTTGCTTCTTGATCAATGTACAGATTGTGCAAGAGTACGATCAGGTGTTCTGGTATACCCATGCTTCTTAATGTGGCCCAGAGTTTCTCATGGTTTACACAGTCAAAAGCCTTGCTATAGTTGATAAAGCACAAATAGATATCCTTCTGGTATTCTTTAGTCTTTTCAAGGATCCATCTCACATACGCAATGATGTCTCTCGTTCCTCGCCCTTTCCTGAACCCTGCTTGCACTTAAGGTAGTTCTTGTTCCAGGTATGGTTGTAGTCTCTTTTGAATAATCTTCAGTAGAATCTTGCTGGCATGTGGGATCAGAGTGATTGTGCAATAATTTCCACAGTCAGTTGGATCACCTTTCTTTAGTATTGGTATAAACACAGATCTTTTCCAGTCAGTTGGCCATGATGTTGTCTTCCATATTTCTTGGCAGAGCTTTGTAAGTATGGTAACAGCTGCATCAGAATGCTGTATTCTCCAGGACCAAGCAGGAAGTCAGTCCTCACATATGGGTGACGTCGGCGCCGATGGAGCCCTTGTGCGGAGCATTTCCCCAGCTTTCAAAGAAAGCCTTTGGGAATTGCAGCGCGCATGCGCGGTCCTCTTCTCGCCCAAGGGTGCCATCTTGCTCAGTCTTCTTTTTTCCGCGGAGCCCGATGGACGTAGTTCATTTTTTCCCGAGGAAAAAGTTGATTTTCTATGTTTTTCTCTTTTTTCTCCGGTTCGACGCCGGATCCTTTTCCCGCTCGGACCGATACGCCGGTATCGAGTCCTTTTCTCTCTTTTTCGGTTTTTGTCCTTTGTGACTGGCATTCGCGCCTTTTTTCTTTTTTCCCTGGCAGACCGGTCTTTTGACCTAGCAGGTGCCCTTTTTCCCCCGATGGCTGCCAGCGGGTTTAAGAAATGTGATCGGTGTAAGAAACTTATGTCTCTTACCGACACACATGACTGCTGCCTCCGTTGCCTCGGACCCGATCATGACCCGATGATCTGTGGTCCGTGTGGCAAAATGTCCTCGAAGGCGTTGAGGAGTTGGCAGCACCAGAGGGATAGGATTTTTTCTGACTCCGAGTCCGGCCGGGCCCGGACCTCATCAGAGGCCTCGATGTCTCGGGACTCCGGCCCCGAGCAGCGTCGGGGTTCCTCTGAGCGGGGGTCTCCTTCGCGGGAACATCGCAGGAAGAAGAAACCCACGAGGGCGGCATCGGTGGACACTCCTGGTTCCTCGTGGGCCAGGTCGCATAGCCCCGATAGCTGTCCCGGGTCTTCGGAGTCGGAGAGGCCTGCCAAGCATCCTCGTGTCGAGATGGAGTCTCCTGGACACGTAAGTGCTGTTGTCCTCGTTGACTCTCCTCCGAGGGAGCCGACGTTGGGCCCGACGCCGTCGGGGCCCGAGTCGGGGGCTGCTGGGTCTCCTGAGCTCGGACTCAGGTTGACGGCCTTGGAGAGCAGCTTCGCTGCCTTCATGGAACAGCAGCGGGCATTGATCGCCGATCTCACCGGTGCATCTGCCCCGACCACCGGGACCTCGACGTCCAAGTCGACCCCAGAGGCCGAGCCGATCCTCGAGTCCATGCGGGCTCGAGTCGATCCTCGGCCACGGTCTCCCTCGACCTCCCGTTCGGGGCCGAGGTCGTCGACACTGATACCCTCGGCGTCGGGGCGGAGGGCATCGGTGCGCGCCCGACCGGAGCCGCTCGATTCCTCCTCCGAGGAGTCAGGCTGGGAGATGGAGGACGAAGAGTCTCCCGACACTCATCGGACTCAGTGTGTCCCATCGGACTCGCCTGAGTCCGAACCTCGGAGACGGTCCCCACCGGAGGATACCTGGTTCTCGGACTTCGTGCGGGATATGGCCAAGGCCTTGGCCTTCCCCGCGGATCCCGAGGAGGAGCCTCGAGCCGAGGAGCTCGAGGCCCTCCAGTATGACTCTCCCCCAAAGGAGGCCTTTACTGTTCCGGTTCCTCCGATGCTGGAGCGGCTGCTCTTCCGCATGTGGGAGACCCCGGCCTCGACGCCGGTGTTAAGTAAGCGGGTCGATTCCATTTATTGAGTCCGCAAGAGCCTCGGGTTCCAAAAGGCACAATTACCGCACCACTCCATGGTTGTGGAATCGGCCATGCATCGACTGAAAAGTCAGAAGATGCACTCCTCGGTGCCTCCCGGCCGGGAGGCCCGGAACCTGGATGCCCTCGGTAAGAAGTGCTTCCAGGGCTCTATGCTTGCTTGCCGTGTCCAGACCTACCAGCTCTACATGGGCATGTACCTCCGAGACCTGGCAAAGGAGATTGCCGGGTTCTCTGCTGGTCTCTCCGAGGAACCTTTGCAGAGGTTCCTGGCCTTGTCCACCGGTATTCGAGAGTGCTCGAAGTTTATCTCTCGAACAGCCTACGATGGCTTCGAGGCTTCGGCCCAAGTGGCCGGGGCCGGCATCGGTGCCCGCCGACAGGCTTGGCTACAGTCATCTGACCTCAAGCCATGGGTCCAGGACAAGTTGGTCGATGTCCCTTGCCGAGGTGAAAACCTCTTTGGCAAGCCCATGGCTGAAAAGGCTGCAGAACCCGAGACCGAGACTCTGACCAGGACTAGGCTTTCCAGGAAAACCTCTGCCCCTTCTCAGAAGAAGAAGGGCTCGGGAAAAAAGTCCTTTTACCCGAGGAAATCATCTGCCTATAAACAATACCCTCATTATCAGGCCTCTGCAGCTCCCCAACAGGGTCAGCAGGCCAAGGGGCAGGGTCAAGGGCCCCGTAGGCAGAAGGCCCCCAAGCCACCAACACCGGCCCCTGCTCAGCAGGGTGGGGTTTTTTGACTCAAACAGCATAGCCTCTTCTCAGCTGGTTTCTCTCAGCACAGGAGGCCGGCTGGCCCACTTTGCCCAATCCTATTTTCCAGGGGAGCCTCCAAGACCTCCTCTGCACAGGGACCTACTCCTTCAGGAGTTGACAAGTCTGCTAAAGGATCAGGCTGTGGAACCGGTGCCCCACCACCTGAGAGGTCAAGGCTTTTATTCCAGGTACTTTCTGGTACCAAAAAGAACTGGAGGCCTCAGACCCATCCTAGACTTGCGAAACCTCAAGTTCCTGGAGAGGGAAAAGTTCAAGATGCTTACCCTTGGAATCCTGCTGCCCTACCTCCAGCAGGGAGACTGGCTATGCTCCTTAGATCTAAAGGATGCTTATACTCACATCCTTATTCATCCAGACCACAGACAATATCTCAGGTTTGTTGTGGGAGGAAACCACTATCAGTACAGAGTACTACCCTTTGGCCTGTCCTCCGCTCCCAGGGTGTTCACCAAGTGCCTGGCAGTGGTGGCGGCCTACCTGAGGCTTCAGGGTCTTTTTGTGTTCCCATACCTGGACGACTGGCTCATAAGGGGCCAATCTTCCCAGGAGGCCAACCAGGCCACCCTTCGCACGGTGGCTCTGCTTCAGCACTTGGGGTTTGTCATAAACTTCGCAAAGTCCACTTTGCTCCCGTCCCAGAACTTGGAGTTCATAGGGGCCAGGCTCAACACTCTTCAAGCAAAAGCTTTTCTGCCTCTGGACAGGGCCCACAGGCTAATGGATCTAGCCGGCCAGTTTCGCAGCAATTCCCTGGTCTCTGCCAGGCAATTCCTGAGACTACTCGGCCATATGGTTTCCACGGTTCATGTCACCCCCAATGCCCGCCTGCACATGCGGCCTGCTCAGTGGAGCCTTCGCATTCAATGACATCAAGCCACAGGGAGCCTAGCGGACTCAGTAACGATATCCGACCTACTGGTCTCCTCTCTGCAATGGTGGCTTGATCTCCCGAATCTGGTGCTCGGAGTGGTTTTTCAATCCCCTCCACCTTCTCAAGTGCTCACAACAGATGCTTCTCTTCTCGGTTGGGGAGCACATTGCCAAGGGACATGTACTCAGGGTCTCTGGACCCCTTGGGAGGCTACTCAGCAGATAAACTTCCTGGAGCTACGGGCAATACGCCTAGCTCTGAGAGCCTTCTCCCACCTCGCCTCTCACCAGTCTGTACTGGTTCAGACGGATAATCAAGTTGCCATGTTCTATGTGAACAAACAAGGAGGCACAGGCTCCTTCCTTCTTTGTCAGGAGACTCAACGGCTGTGCTCTTGGGCTGTCAATCACGGGATCCTTCTCAAGGCTGTCTACCTCCCAGGTCAGGAAGATTACCTGGCAGACAGACTGAGCAGGATCCTGCAACCACACAAATGGAGATTGAACCCATTGGTGGTTCAGCAGATCTTTCTCAGGTGAGGCCTCCCCACCCTGGATCTTTTCACCAGTCCTCTGAATTGGCAACTCCCGAGATTCTGCTCCAGACAACCGCATCCTCTCAGAGTAGCAGCGGATGCATTTCTGATCTCGTGGTCCTCAGGCCTACTGTATGCGTTTCCTCCCACACCACTAGTGTCCAGAACGCTGTTCAAAGTCCTCAAGGACGGGGCTTCATTGATTCTCATTGCCCCCAGGTGGCCGAGGCAGCCGTGGTTCCCACTTCTGCTACAGCTAGTGGTGGACACCCCTCTGCCTCTGGGGTTTCAGCACGATCTCCTGTCTCAAGATCAGGGGACTCTCTTGCACCCCAACCTCCAGTCCCTTCATCTGATGGCCTGGCTGCTGAAAGGGTAGTCCTGGCTCCCCTGCTACTGCCTCGAGAGGTGGAAGATGTCGTCTTAGCTTCTAGACGGCAATCCACCAGGAAATCCTACGCTCTTAAGTGGCGTAGATTCTCCACATGGTGTGCTCAGCACAACGAGAATCCTTTCTTGTGCTTGGTAGCGGTGGTATTACAATATTTGCTTTACCTCTCCAATCTGGGCCTTAAGTCTAACTCTGTCAGAGTTCACCTGAGTGCTCTCTCAGCACACCACTCGCCGGTGGACAGCAGGCCTCTTTCCAACCACCCTTTGGTGGCTCGTTTCCTCAGAGGCCTCCTTCTGCTTAAGCCTCCTTTGCGTCCACCGGCCCCTGAGTGGGATCTGAATGTGGTGTTGCAGCGGCTTACTTGTCCGCCTTTTGAACCCATGGCTACCTGCCTTCTCCGTTTTCTCTCCTGAAAAACTTTATTTCTGGTAGCTCTCACCTCTGCTAAGCGAGTGAGTGAACTGCAGGCACTAGTGTCTGATCCTCCTTACACTAGGTTCTACAGGAATAGGGTAGTCTTACGGACTCATCCTAAGTTTCTTCCTAAGGTTGTCTCACCTTTTCACCTCAATCAGGAGGTGGTTCTTCCGACCTTCTTTCCCAGGCCGCATGCCAACCAGGCTGAGATGGTCTTGCATACCCTGGACTGTAGGAGGGCGTTATCCTTCTACCTTGACCGTACGCGGGAGCATCGGAAGGCTGATCAGCTTTTCATTTCTTTTGACCCCAATAAGTTGGGGCTCCCTGTCTCCAAGCGTACTTTGTCCATATGGGTCGCTGACTGTATTGCCTGGGCTTATGGGGCAGCCGGCCTCTCGTTGGAGGGTCGAGTCACGGCTCATCG
Organism: Ichthyophis bannanicus; assembly: GCA_033557465.1. NCBI lineage: Eukaryota > Metazoa > Chordata > Amphibia > Gymnophiona > Ichthyophiidae > Ichthyophis > Ichthyophis bannanicus. The sequence continues at coordinate 918,221,684 of CM066035.1, read as the reverse complement.
TGTCAGGACGAAGGCTGCGTCAGTGGCTCATCTCCGCTCTGTTCCGTTGGCAGGCATCTGCCGGGCCGCTACTTGGTCTTCAAGCTAGACTTTTGCGGCCCATTACTGCCTTGAGAGGGAGTCCCGCAGGGATAGTGCTTTCGGACAGGCAGTACTCCATAATCTCTTTGGGGTTTAGGCAACTCCTACCCTCCGGCCCTGGTGTTGGGCTACCGGTCGGGGGCGTTCTCAGAGAAGATTCCTTCTTTCTGTGCTGACGAGCTAGAGGGAGCTCATTTTCCGCTTGAGGTCTCCGGTAGCCTTAAGATAGGGAGTCCCATATGTGAGAACTGACTTCCTACTTGGTCCTGGAGAAAGAGTAGTTACTCACCTGTAACAGGTGTTCTCCAGGAGCAGCAGGAATCAGTCCTCACAACCCTCCCTCCTCCCCTTGGAGTCGCAGTCATATGATTTATTTTTGCTAATTTTTTGCTGTCTTTTAGCTATGTTATCAGACTGAGCAAGATGGCACCCTTGGGCGGGAAGAGGACCGCGCATGCGCACTGCAATTCCCAAAGGCTTTCTTTGAAAGCTGGGGAAATGCTCCGCACGAGGGCTCCGTCGGCGCCGATGTCACCCATATGTGAGGACTGATTCCTGCTTCTCCTGGAGAACACCTGTTACAGGTGAGTAACTACTCTATACTTCTATGGGAATGCTATCAATGCCTGGTGCTTTGTTCTTTGATAAGGCTTTCAATACTGCTTCAACTTCTTCTTTCATCACCAATGGTTCCCGATCATAAGGTACAGGTTGAAACGGCTGTTGGTCCACTTGATCTTTATCATATAAAAACTCTGTATATTCCTTCCACCTTTTCTTGATCTTCTCAGCATCATTCAACATAGAACCTTGAGCATCTTGTAACATTCCAATTCGAGGCTGGAACTTTTTCTTTAACTCTCGTAGCTTTAGGAAAGCCGATCTTGTTCTTCTTCTAATAGTTTCTGCTTCTATTTCCTTGCATGCGTCGTTGTAGTACTTTTCCTTGTCCTGTCTTGCTGCACGTTGGAAATCTCTGTTGAGTTCTGTTATTGTCTTTCTTTTTCCTCTGGCTTTAGCTTCTCTGCATTTCTGGGCAATTTTCAGAGTTTCTTCCGTCATCCATTTTGGCCGTTTTTGCTTTTTCACCTTTTGTAGAGACTTCTCGCTTTCTTCCAACACAACCTTCTTGATGTCATTCCATAACTCTTCCGGAGCTCTGTCAGTTGTATCTAAAACAGCAAATCGATTTTGCAGGCAGTCTTTAAATTCCAGTGGTATATTCTCAAGGTCATATTTTGCTGCATTCATGAGTGGTTTGCTCTTTTTCAACTTTAGCTTGAGTTTGCATACTAGTAGTTGATGATCTGTACCACAGTCAGCTCCAGGTTTTGTCTTTGTTGATGTTATAGAACTTTTCCATCGTTGACTTCCACAGATGTAGTCAATTTGATTTTTATACAATCCATTGGGTGAAGTCCATGTGTACAGTCGCCGCTTGTGTTGATGGAAGAAGGTGTTTGAGATGAATAGATCTTGCAGAATTCTATCAATCTTTCTCCAGCTTCATTTCTGTTGCCAAGTCCATATTTTCCAACTACTTTGCCTTCTTCTTTGTTGCCAACGTTTGCGTTCCAGTCACCCATGACTATCGGGATATCCTGTTTGCATGTTCTGTCAATTTCAGCTTGTACTTGTTCATAGAACTCTTCAATTTCATTCTCTTCAGCTGTTGTTGGGGCATATACTTAAATTATAGTTGTGTTGATAGGCATTCCTCATAGACGAATAGAGATTAAGCGTTCGCTGACTGCATTGTATTTCATTACAGTTCTTGCAAGTTTCTTCTTTATTATAAATGCAACACCATTTTTCTTTGTTTTTCATTTCCAAATTGTAGACCATGTGATCATCTGATGCAAAGTGCCCGATGCCAGTCCATTTCAGTTCGCTGACATCCAACAGATCAAGTTGTACACTTTCCATTTCAATCTTGACCACCTCCAACTTCCCTCGGTTCATGCTTTATACGTTCCATGTTCCAATGCGTAAGACATCTTTACAGCTTCTGACTCTCATTTCATGCGCAGCTACATCAGCAGTTAGACGTCCCGAGGGCTTTGATCCAACCACATCATAAATGCTGGCTTTACTCTGAAAAGTCTTCAGCTCTTCCCCAGTAGCTAGTTGAGTGCCTTTCAACCTGGGGGTCTCATCTTCCAGCACTATAGCACAATTTGTTTTGTTGTAACTATCCATTGGGTTTTCATGGCAAGATACAGAAGTAGATTGCTGGGCCTTTCTTCCGCGCAGTTTAAGTTTGGTGTTGTTGCCGTTGTCACAGAAATGTGATCCTCCGCCGTCAACACTATCCCATTCTGCTGATGCCCAGATGGGTGGTTTGTCTTGGTCTGGCACCTCAGCTGAGACCTGTCCATCTTGGGAGACCCTGCCAGTAGTTAAACTACCGATAGTTTAGCTCTCAGCATCACTGATGCACACAAGCCCTCACAGCACGACAAGCTGCAAACCAAGTGAGGGAGAAATGTGATAGAAGTCTATAAATTAATGAACAGAGTGGAACAGGTAACGTAGATCTATTGTTTACGTCATCAGAATATAGAAAGACTAGGGGACATGCAATGAAGCTACAGGGTAAACTATATAAGACAAATAAGAGAAAATATTTTTTCACTCAACGTGTAATCAAATTCTGGAATTTGTTACCTGAGGATGTAGTAAAAACTGTTAGTGTAGCTGGGTTTAAAAAAGGTTTGGACAAGTTCCTGGAGGAAAGGTCCATAAACCATTATTAAAAGTGACCCAGGATATCACTGCTTGACCCAGTACAAGCATTGTGGAGCCTGTGTGTTTTGGGGAAACTGCTAGATATATATGACCTAAATTGGCCACTGTTGGAAACAGGATACTGGGCTTGATGGACCTCGGTCTGACCCAGTATGGCATATCTTATGTTCTTATGAACAGCAACCACACCCCAGCAACCCTCAGAGAAATCAACCAATCAATTCCCGTGGACCAAAGATCTGAGTCATCACCAACAAGGGTCAGAAACAGCAACCACACCTCATCAACCCTTAGGGAAACCAACCAATCAATCCTGGGGGACCAAAGAGCTGAGTCACCACCAACCCCAATATAAGTACAAATGCAAGCATTCAGGTGCATTACCATCTGGAACCATGCACTGATGATGTCTCTTCAAATAGTGACGAAACATCTGCAATCAAACTCTGAGAACAATCCAACATCATGATCACCAACCTGAGCTACCAATATTCACAAACATCTATAAATACATATTTTAGTGGTGTACTTATTTTTTTTTAAGTACCATCAAGTCAATGCTGACTCCTGGTGGCCCAACAGCCTCTGAGTTTTCTTGGCAAGGTATGACTAGAGGTAGATTGCCAGGCTTTTTCTTCTGAGGCAATAGAGGGTAATGTGACTTACTCAAGGTCACAAGGAGTGCCAGCAGTAATTGAACCCTGATCTCTTGGGTACTAGGTTGTTGCTATAACCACTAGGCTACTCATCCAGGGTGCTTTATACAAGTGGAATTGGCAAACAGTACATTAAAGCCAGATGCAATCTATACAGAAAATAAAAGGCAAGTGCAGTCTACATAATAATCACCAAAATTTGCCCAGACTAGAAGTTTCTCCAGGAACAAGCAGGAAGTCAGTCCTCATATATGGGTGACGTCGGCACCGATGGAGCCCGCGCGGAGCATTTCCCCAGCTTTCAAAGAAAGCCTTTGGGAATGCCACCATGCATGTGTGGTCCCCTTCCCGCCCAAATGTGCCATCTTACTCAGTCTTCCTTTTTCCGCAGAGCCCTTCGGACATGCATCTCGTCCCCAGAAAACATTTTCTCTGTTTCCAACTGGTTTTTTCTCTACCGGCCTTTGCCAGTCCTCTTCCCGCCTCCCGAGCGCCTCTGCATCGGCCCTGGTCTCGGGGTTTTTCTTTTTTGCCTTTTTTTGTTTTTACTGTGATTCGCGCCCTTTTTAACCGTTGGCCACATCGAGGATCTTTGACCTCGCAGGGGTCCTTTTTGCCCCAATGGTTTTAAGAAATGTGATAGATGCTCCAAAAACATGTCTGGGGTGGAACGGAGCTCAGTGGGGAGGGCATTCCAGGTCATGGGTGCAAATAGGGAGAAGGCTCTATTGGCAGTAGCCTTTTTGCACTTAGTTAGAATGTTGGGGATCTCTAGAGTGTTTGTTTGATTAGATCTCCTGATCCTGTTATAACTTGGAGATAACTATTTTACAGGGAACATGGGCTATGGACTATCTTGACAAAGTTAGTCTTCCTAAAGTCTAAGATCCTCACCTTTGAATGGATTCTAACAGCCCTAGTCCTAATACTGAACCACACCATCTGGTGATCACTAGATGCAAAATGATCTCCCACTACAACATCAGAAACACTTTCACCATTGGTAAGCACCAAGTCCAGTATGGCCCCTTCACGTGTGGAGTCTGTTACCAATTGCCTGAATAGTTCTCCCTGTAGAGAATCCAGGATCTCCTTACTTCTAGATGATACTGTCAGCATACATTTCATGCAGCTGTGGACTCTGGTGACTTCAGTCTCCAAAAGGAATAGGACAGTTTACAAGATGAGATTAACTCTGACCCCCTGGTGATTTCATTCTCCAAGGCCTGTCTGAAGCCCCTCCTTGCTAAATCAAGAATAGCAGACCTTAAAGGGAGTGGCTAGCAGATCTCAAGGGGAAGTGCTGGAAAGGATTCAGTTCACTATAAAAGACAGAAACACTTCCTGTTTCTCTCTCTCTCCCACCATCCCTTGGACATGAAGGACAGGAGGCTCTGATAATTCAATTCCCTTCACCCCTCCCCCGCTCTCTCTCTCTCTCTCCTGCCATGAGGCTCTGAGCCACATGTTTGGGCCTATCTCTCTATCTTACACTTCACACATGCACATGCACACACAGATTCATTGATGCACACTGAAACAGCTCTATAACAATCACTATATACCTCTGTTCAATACCTATGTATTAAGCTTATTTCTACATAAAAACCTTTCTTCAAGCCACACCTGTTTGGTTGTCTTATTACAAGCCCTCCTGCGTCTGTGAAGTGAAATGAACCCAGGACCAAGCGGAGACTAGACCAGAAGATGCAGCAGGAATGTATCAATCAACATCTGGCATATTGAAATCCCCTATCAGTAGCACTTCCCCTTTCCTAGCAATGCTGCGTTTGTCTTCAATTAACTCTCTGTCCACCTCTTCCTCTTGTGAGGGAGGTCTGTATATTACACCAATGCAAATAGATTTCTCTTTCCCTCTTTCTAGTTTAACCCACAATGCCTCCTCTCTCCCTTTTAAGCTCTGTAATTCCAAAGCTTCCTACCCTGTCCTTTCTGAATAAAGTATAGCCAGGTATAGTTACATCCCAATCATGGTTTTCTGTGAACCATGTTTCCGTAACTGCCACTAAATCCAAGTCAGCCACTCCCACCAAAGCTTCAACATCAGGGATCTTATTTCCCATGCTACAGGCATTTATGCAGACTGCTTTCCATATGTTACCCCTGTTACCCATTTCCATAAAGGTATTTAATGTATCACCTACCTGGGGGCTTTCTTCACCCATCCCCAATGAATCTAGTTTAAAGCCCTCTTCAGTAGATTAGCCAGTCTACTACCGAAGACGCATTGACCTTTCTTGGGCAGATGGATGCCATCTCTTAATCCAAGATACTGGGCAGGGGTTGTCACCAGCTCTCCTTAAACCCCCGAGTAGAGGTTAAGGGAGTGGGTTTTTCCCTATTGAAGTAGCTATTTCTCAGATCCTGGAGCAATGCCCCTTGGGAAATGTAGTCTTTTCACCAAATCAATAAGGAGCAGTTGTGGAAAAAGTGGTTAAGCAACCAAAGGATTTTATTTCCCCTCCCGGGGTGGATTTTACCATGAACAGAAAACACAATCCAGATATTTACTGGTATTTGGACAAACAAAAGTTCCTTAACAGAAAAAGGCTTTCTTCAGCATTAACCAAGGTGAAAACAAACATTCAAACAAAGCCACGCTGTTTCCTCACAGCTCTCTGTTCCACGTGCTATCTGTGCTGTACTCTCTTTTCAAGCAGGCTTTCACCGTAATGAAACTATTCCATTGGCCAGAGATAATGTACAGTCCATTATATCTATATCTTCTCCAGTATCAATACACTCTGGTTCACAGTCCATCAATTCCTCCTGCTCATGAGGAAATGTTTGAACCGGCACTGCTGGTGCCACGCCCTTTCTTACTGCTCCAGGCTTTACACGATATGCTTGGGTCAAATACTGGCTTTCACACAGACTATCAGGCCCAGTATTCTTTTCCCAGCACCACCCTTCTGGGTACAAACAGTCACTGTAATTAAGTATATTCAAGCCTCTTGGCTTACCTTTCAGCTTTACTGGTGGAGGTTTTCTCTGGTGCTTTTGAATAGCTGTAGGTTCCCAACATAAGCCCTGCTCATAGCATTTCACTTGCCTCCTAGGCTTTCTGTCTCTCCCGTGCTCCCCAGGATATTGCAGACAATCTCCTTTGCCCTTGTTATATCCTGTCCTCGGGGTTTCTTTCTTTCTCCTCAAGAAGGAATCTGTCTCTCCTTTCCATAGAGACTCTGGCTTACTCTGGGCATAGCTGTCTTCAGTGTAGCTCTCAATGGCTTCTCTCTCCAGCTCATATGCCTCACTTCCTGCTTCTTCAGCCAACTCTTCATTACTTCCTTCTCTGCCTACCTCCATAAGCTCCACTGAAGTTTCCTTAATAGGGTGAATTCTGGGGCTGTGCTCAACTCCACCCCCTAACAGGTGTCCTGCATTACCTTGTGATTCACCCCTTGAATGATAGCACCGGCGTTTCTCTTGCCTTTCTGCTTGGTTCCCACGGTAACCAGGAGCCATGTGCTTCTGTTACAGCTCAGCTCTACTTTTGTTCCTGGCTTTTTAGCTTCATTAAACGGGCTAGAAGGACCCACTATGTCACAGGGTCTATAGGAGATGTGGTGGCATTGATGTGAGAGATGATGTTCAGTAGCTTTTCAGGGGGGATGTCTCTGAAGGTAGTCCATGGTTGGGTGTAGGAAGATGTGCTGGTAGGAGGAGGTAAGATGAGGGTGGATGTACCAGGCTGCTTATGTTTGGATATGAGGAAGTCTGCCATCACCTGGGGTGGAGGATATGGCTCTGATGGAGTTGAGATGCATCACTTGTGAGGGTTCTGACGAGGCTGAATAGGGCTCTTAGTCTGTTAATGGCATGAAGGAGGATGTTATTGTGGTGTTCGCGCTTAGCATTGGAGGGTGTTGGTGGAGTAGGCTACACATTAGTCTAGGTAGGTGGCTAGAAGCAGCAGGTCCTTGGATTTTCTCCATCTTTGTTCAAGTTTTCTAAGGGAACATTTCTGTTCTCTGAGGAGGGTTGAGTACCAAGGAGCATGAGGCTGGCAGTTGTTTTGTTTTTTTTTTGGGGGGGGATGTGGCGGAGCCTTGGAGGCTTCAGTGATGATAGAGTTCAGGTATGTATCATTGAGTCGAGGTCTGAATGATGACATATATGTTTCGGGGTGGGGATGGTCTTTTGTAAGAAGGAGGGTTCATTGAAGGTTAGAAATCTTCTTGTTGTGGGAAGTTTGGAAAGGTGGGGTATTTAGGCAGGAGGATTGGTAGAGTAAAGGTAATTACATAGTGATCTGACCACGGACTGGGGTAGAGGAGGGGGATATGGGGAGTGAAGAGGACAGTAGGTCATTAGGGAGGAAGAGTAGATCCAGGGCACCTCCTTTCGAGTGAGTTGAGGTATTGATAAGTTGTGTAAAATGCAGGTTGTTCATGACTTGAAGGAAGGCATTACTTTGGTTGGTGTTAGCTGAGGGAAGATTTAGATCACTGAGGAGAATGAGATGTTGTTGGTGGGAGGCCTGGGAGCATACTGTCTCCAGAAGCGAGTCAAGCTGGTCTGCATTGTGTTGAAGTGCTCTGTAGACAAGGCAGATGGTGAAGTGCTTATTGTTTATAATGGGAGGATGTTGTGCTAGCTGTTGTGAAGCCAAGTTGTTTGTTTGAGAGAATTAGACTCCTCTGCCTCTACTGTTGGTTCGTGGGCAGTTGTATATGTTGTGGATGTTGGTGTTCAGCTGGTTGAGCAAGACGTTGTCAGCTTTGGTGAACCATGTCTCCGTGATGAAAAGAAGATCTATTTCATCGTTGGTGATGTGGTCAGCAAGAGTCTGTATTTTGTTGCGGGTGGAGCATGCATTGACCAGACTGCATTTGATTGAGTGATCCAGGCGGGTAGTATGGGAGGCTGGTATTTCGGCAGGAGAACAGGTGGGGATATAGAGGAGACGGGACTGTCTCCTATATTGGAGGGTGTATTGTGGGAGCAAAGAGGAGGGTATGAGAGGCCTTGGGAGGTGGATGATTGGAATGGGGGAGGCGAGGGTTGTGTGGGTCGAGAGGCAACATATGAATAAGGAGGAAAGGTGTATGAGGGCCAGCCAATTATGTAAGTGAGGCATGGCTGTGTGATATTTCTGTTGGGAGTAGTGGGGGAGGGGGGGGGGAGATTGTAGTATAGTGTTGAATTTGTCAAGGAGGAGGCAGAAAGTTGGTGCAGGGTAAGATGGTGTGTAGAAAAAGAGCAATGCAGGTTGGGTAGTAAAAGATGTATGAAGCAGTTGCAGAGTTAATCAACAGTGCATTGAGATACATGTAATCAACAGTGAATGAGATACAATGTAGTCAACAATGTGCTGAGAAAGTAGTGTTACACTGAGGCAGAGCATTGGTAATGGTATAGCTAAAAATAGCAATGCAGGGTAGCCTCAGGGATAAGGTTAAATAAATAGTCAAGTTGTGGATATGCATAGAGAACTTACTTGACAGCGGGAGACAGAACTGCAAGGATCTTATAAGTAATTGGTGGAGACTTGGTTGGTTCGCCTGTAGTAAATGTTCTCTGTGGACAGCAGGAATAAGTCCTCACATATGGGTGATGTCATCTGATGGAGCTCGCGCAGAAATGCTCCCCAGCTACTAGAGGAAGCTTTCAGGAGGTTCCACTGCACATGCATGCCATCTTCCTGCTTGCTGCCACGGTGCTATCTTGAATTAGTCTGATACTATAGCTATAGTAGAATACAACTCCCAGGGGAGGTGGGAGGGTTGTGAGGACTTATTCCTGCTGTCCACAGAGAACATCTGCTACAGGTGAATAACTATCTTTTCTCCATGGACAAGCAGGAATGAAGTCTTCATGTATGGAACTCTCTTGCTACAGGCTATCAAAAGCCCATGAGAACACAGAAAAGCCCAACAGGGGCAACAAGTCTGTTTGTTAAATGGCAACAGGCCTTAGCAATTCAAGATACATAACTATGTACAATGGAATTTGTTCATTTGTCCCCTTCTTTTTTTTCAGTAGCCTGAACAGAAAGAATGGGCCTAGGAGGAATGGAATTGGATTCTAGTCCCCAAACAGATTCCAAAGTATGAATTGGCTGAAGCTGCTGTTGCATCGGGAATCCCAACCAGATAGTAGTGAGATGTGAACGTGTGGACAGAAGACCACATTGCAGTCCTGCTGATCTCTTCCATGGAGACTGAGTGCAAGTTGGCCATCGATGTAGCCATGACTCTGACATTATGAGCTGCGACATGACCATCAAGGCTCAGGACTGACTGGGCATCAGCAAACGAGATACAGTCTGCTAGCCAAATTGAAAGAGAGTGTTTGGAGATGGCAACCCCTAGCTTGCTGGGGTCAAAAGAAACAAAAAGCTTGATGAACTTTCTATGGGATTTGTCCGCTCCAAGTAGAAGGCTAAGGCTCGTTTGCAGACCAACATGCACAATGCAGCTTACCATTTGTGGGCATGAGGTTTTGGGAAAAAATGTTGGTAGAACAATTGACTGATTAATATGGAAATCCAATACCACTTTTGGAAGGAATTTAGGATGAGTATAGAGGACCACTTTGTTATGATGGAATTTGGTGTAAGGCAAATGAAATATGAGATCCTGAAGCTCGCTTACCCTGCATGCTGAAGTGACTACCACCAAAAACAATACCTTCCAGGTCAAGAATTTCAGAGGGTAGGAATTGAGTGGCTCAAAAGGAGCTTTCATGAGCTGTGCAAGAACCACATTGAGGTCCTGTGACACTGTGGGAGGTTTGTAGGGAGGCTTCAAGAGAAGCAACCCCGCATAAAGTGAACAACTAAAGGCTTTACTGAGATGGACTTCCCTTCCACACTTCAGTGATAAGCACCAATTGCACTGAGGTGGACTCTGATGGAGTTTGATTTAAGTCCAGACTCAGAGGGGTCTGGCTGTGAGGAAAGGAAAATCTCGGCAGCAGCCAGCGTGCACGGCTCCTGAATGGAGCCACAGTGCCATGGTGACGGGACACCATGGCTCTGCGGTTCCATTTCAAAAACCTTTGAGGCATAGGTTTTTGCTACAAAAAGCTAAGTTGGAGATTTTTTTAAAAAATAATTTTCTGTTTTCACTTTGTGGTGCTTGCACAGTTTTTGACGCCTAATGGGTGTCGGTATATAAAAAATATTAAATAGGAAACTTTGTTATTCAAGTGGTTTTGTCCCTCCAAACAAAGATTCCAACAGAAAGATTTCATTTACATTTTGAGTTTTGACTGAGTTTTATGCTCTTGGACACATAATGATCTAGCTCTTTTTTTTTCATGGACCATGCAAGAGCCTGTTAGCCGGGGATCTGTTGGGCGTGTGGCCCTTCAGAATCGGGACCAGGCCTGTATGTACAGGCAGGTAGACCCGATTCTGATCTCACGGGGTATGAGCATGGAACTCTGAAAATACTTTCTCCCCAAAGTATCCAATGTCTGAGCCTCCTTCCCTGCGGGCACTGAGAAATGAGTCTTGCTACTTTTGGATCTCTTTAGGGCAGATTCGACCACCAAGGAATGGTGTGGAAGCTGGGGCTTCTCGAACCCAGGAGCCTTCTGAACTCTATATATGGAATCAAGTCTTCTACTGATTGGAGGTACAGTGAGGGGGTTCTCCCACATTCTCATCTGTACTCTCTAAACAGTGCAGTACATGGGCACTGTCACTGCTTCCTTAGGGGCCAAGGAGTACTGCAGGATCTGCAACTCTTCTATACTGGGCTCATCTTCAGTCTCCAAAGAAAATGGTATGGCCTTGGGCATGTTCCTGACAAAATCATGGAAGATCATATCTTGCGCCACTCATGAGGGAAAGAAGGGTCCTCTGACAAGTCCTCAGACTCGACGTTGGTGACCCAGCCTTCTGAGTCAGACTCATAGAGAAATCAAAATACTTCTAAGTCTCTGCCTGGATCTCTCTCCTGATTCAGGGGAATCAGGAGCTCCTCCAGAAGTGATGATGCACCAATGCTCATCTAGACTTCGAGGGTGCATATAGAGGATGAGCAATCCTCCCTTCAGGTCAGAGCTCATCCTCCAGGTCAGTGATGGCCTACCAAGAGCTGAGACCAAGCCACTGATACCCCTGTACAGATTCCGGATGCAGTGGTCAAAGTTGCTGAGGCCCCACAGCCTTCAGAGTCAGCAGCCATGGAGAAATGCCTTCTGCAGACTCTCAAACGGATCACGGTGCTCTTTGTCGTGCAGCAGGCTGAGGTCTCTATGCCAGCTATATTGACATCAACAACCGAACCTCAAATCCATTCTAAAGAGATGCAAAAGTACCAAGACTCATTTCTTGGTGCCCACAGGGAGGGAGTGCCCAAGGAGAGGCACTTTCATAGACTTTCATTGCCATGTCCCAAAGGGCTTTGACGCCGATGCACCACTCGGTACTCTACACGAATGCTTCCTCATCCTCAGGCGGAGATCGATCAATGGTCAATGCTCCATGGTATTACAGATGCTCAGTTCCGAGTGGGTTTGATAACTCCTTAATGATGATGCACCGCCACTGTCCAATGCAGCCTTTGAAGTCATTGAGATCAGTGCTGTTGATGCTGATGTCAATGGATTGGACTTGTGAGCACCAAAAAGGATTCGCCCTGCTTCTCTCAACCTTTGAGTCCTCTTTTTGTCATCTGCAGACACAAATTACAAGAAGAGGACTGATGATCAGATCCTAGGCACTGAAGGCACCAGCTATGGGAATCCATGGCGGAAATGGTCCTTGAGCACTTTTTAAACCTGCTGGCCAGTTTTTGGGTCATATTGTCTGGAAAATTAGCCATGGCAAAATTCAGTGGCTTGATTTTGAAAAAGAAGAAGAACATGGCCAGAGAATTGATGCCTAAGGGGACAGAGGTGCCATGGAAAAGAAAGAAAACTTAAAATGTCTAAAAACCGACTAGTGAAAAGGAAAAGAGAAGAGAGACTGTGATGGCAGGCAGAAAAGGATGCAGACAAATCTGGAAAAGACATAGGATCCCCATAGAGGGGAAAATAATTACCGACTGGCGGAAATGATAGTGAATGCGTCCATTGGGTTCCATGGAAAAACGAAGACTAATCCAAGATGGCGCCATGGTGGCTGGTGGGAAGATGGCATGCATGCACAGTGGAACCTCCCAAAAACTTTCACTGGTAGCTGGGGAGCATTCCCACGTGGGCTCCATTGAATGATGTGACCCATACGCGAGGACTTCATTCCTTTTTGTCCATAGAAAATTAATAGTACTTGTGCAACATTTTCAAAAATCATTGAGTTTCAATTACCAAATTGACTACTTTAACTGGGTTAAACAAGACAAACTGTCTTGACTTTTGTTGTCAGTCAGCAGTGCAGACTTTTTAATTTACGTATTTTACCAGTTTACCTTAATTGTTGATTTATCTTGAAAATATTGTTATTTACTGATTCTATGTCTGTCTTTGGTTTGCTCTGGTAAATATTTGTATTGTGTTTTCTTTGTGAGCTGTTTCTTGTTCATGAGAGTAAGAGAAAAGTTTTGGTTCAAGTATTTTTTAGTTTGCTTTTATTCTAAACACAGTCCATTATACCACAGGGCTCAGTACCCACTATTTAATTTAGCATTAGCCAATCTCACTACATCTGATACCAGTCCTTTGAACCTTATATTTTCTAGGAGTGAGAGTGCATAGCTAAGCACCAGAAGATTCCAGCCTCCTAAAAGTGTCTCAGGGCTTGTCTCCTCTGGCGCTAAAGCAACTGCAGGGCAGAAAAGGCAGCCCCAGGTTACACAAAGGTATTACCTCTTTTTTTTCTATAGATGATACTTCTTCCTCTGCTTCTCAGCATTTTTCTGGCTATGGCCATTGCCTTGTGGCACCATTTTACAGCCTTGAAGTCTTCAGATATGATCACCTGCAATCTCTTTGCTGTTTGATGGACATCAGCAATGGTGATTTTCTTTTAAAAAATAGTAACAAGTTGGGGCCAGCAATGACCTCCACCTTCTACTCCAGTTGCATTGTTCAAAATGAAGACATTTTCTGAAGTTCAAGAAGGTTACAGGTTGGTGACTATATAACTGGTAGAAAATGAACACTGTATATGAGTACCTCATCCCTTCTCCCATGAGGCTATCTTGGATTACCAAGTCCATGACCATATTTTTTTGTCACATGCTTGGCTACTTTTCAAGCTCCCTTAGATCATGCCTAATATTTTCTTCCATTTGGAGTGTCCACCCTTTCGTTCTGTTTGCTCGCGGGAGATTGGAGAGGAGGGGAAGGCCATGATCGCGCCCTGAATGCAGGTTTTCTGCCTGTAGGAATTCCATCTCCCATGGGCAGAAAGGAATGGCTGCGATCATGGCAAAGACTCCTGTCTGCCCACAGGCATTCAATCTCCTGTAATCTTGCTGCAAACGTGGCCATTCCCTTCTCTTCTGCCAGTGGGAAATGGAATCCCAGCTGTCAGAACAGGAGGGAAAGGCCTGGGGGGCTAGAATAGGAGTCAGGGTAGAGCTTGGGGCAGAGTCAAGGTGCAGTTAGGGCAGAGCATGGGCCCCTCCAATCATATAGGAGTTCTGCTGCCCCTGGTTCTGGCAGTGTGATCCATGTGGTACCAAAGTCCTGTGCTGTTTTTCGGTACTCATGCAACTTATACGTACTTTTGAAGCAGCAAAGTGCAGACAATGAATAAATCCAGGAGTCAATTTACAGGGTCCAAGCCAATTTATTGTGCACAAGGCCCAGTTAGTCAAAGCTTCAAAAAGGACTGAGCAAAGTTCTTACAGAGACATATTCATTTATACATTTCTTTTCAGTTTAATACATGCAAACTTTCTATTGGTCCCAACGCCCCCTGCACCTGTCCAATCAGAGATCCCTCCTGGGCCTAGCACCCAGCTCCCTCCCCTAGGACTGGTCTAACAATGGTGCAGTTTCTAGGTTTGGATACTTCTCTACTGCAAGGTCGTTTCTAGCTCTAGGAATGCAAGTATTGAAACATTTTTATTTTCACAGCACAAGAGAATAATGAAAGATTTATGCATTCATGAAAACTTCTTATTGTTGTTGTTGTTAAGTGCCGTCGAGTCGGAGTCGACTCATGGCGACCCTCTGGATAGCTATCCTAAATTGTGTTCGGTCTTCAGTCAGGCGGCTCATTGTTGACAGACTGGTACCCGTAGCTGCTGTTATTGTAGCGATCCATCTCATTGCTGGCCTTCCTCTTTTGCGTTGACCTTCTATCTTGCCAAGCATGATGTCTTTCTCTAATGATCTCTCTCTTCGCATGATGTGTCCGAAGTATGAAAGTCGAAGTCTTGTCATCTGAGCTTCTAAAGAAAGCTTAGGTTTGATCTCCTCTAGTACCGACTGGTTTGTTCTTCGGGCAGTCCATGGTATACACAGTATTCGCCGCCAGCACCATAATTCAAAGGCATCAATTTTCTTCCTGTCTGTCTTTTTCACTGTCCAGCTTTCACATCCATATGATGTTATTGAAAATACCATGGCTTGAACAAGTCGAATCTTTGTATGGAGAGAGACATCTCTGCTCTTGAGAATCTTATCTAGGTCTTTCATAGCCATTCTGCCAAGAGCAATGCGTCGTCTGATTTCTTGACTGCTTGTTGCTTCTTTATTGATAGTTGATCCAAGTAGGTTAAAGTTGTTCTTATTAAGCAGTTTAAAACAGCTTTCTCAAACTTTTACAGACTTTGGTTCTTTACTGAGATGGGGGTTGGAATCAGGGCCTAACTTACAGGCCTTTCACATTTGCAGACTATTATAGGCCATAGCCTGCCACATTCCCCCCTTTGATTATTCTCACCCACTAGTGAGAAAGGGCGAGAATTAAATCACATATTAAACTTGCGTAACAGCATCATCTTGGGATATGGGAGAATATTGCCACATAGCCAATATTTTTGTAGCTGCCTTCCGTTCTACAGTGCTATCAATAACTGAGGTTATCATGCATAAGCAAAGGGGTAGGAGACATGGGAGAAACAAGCATGCAGCCAATATAAGTAATACAATAAACAAAAGGGTCTTCATACCCCCTAACCATGAAAATGCTGAACCAAACCACCCATCAAACTTCAGGCCATGCCAGGTCTGAACAGGCACATATGCTTGTGTGCGCATTTGAGTAGCTATATCTTCAACAACATGTCCATTATTATCAATCTGCAAACAACAATTGGTTAAATTCAATTTTCCACACACTCCACCTTCAGCTGCTAACAAATAATCTAGAGCTAAACGATTCTGATAAATAGCTGTACGCATTTGTGTACTCTGCTTAGCTAAAAGAGTTAGTGCTTTACTGGTTTCATTGGTTATTATTTCAACAACAGCTTGCAAGCGTATAATACGATTTATCATATACACAGGAGTACGATATCCCCATGTACCATCTTGCTCCCAAGTAGCAGGTCCATAGTATGAAATGATTCTCTCAGGTGGCCACTCCTCCTCCTTCCATTTGCCCCACTGGCCTATTTTCAAAACTTCTCGTTTCTGTCGACTCCTGTACACGGGAAAACCCAGTTGTTCTCCATGGGATGTAGGCAACAGGAAGAAGGAAGGTCGTATGGTTCCCAAGGCACATGCTCCTCCCCAGTGGTGAGGAAGCCTAGCATAGACTCAGGTTCCACAAATCCAGTACAGTCCAGGTGGTGCTTGCCAGGTATTATAAGATGCTAGATTAGTCCAGATGCTGGCAAGATTAGGGAAACAAACTAAGGGGTTGGAGGGTTCTGAAGCGTTGACTCCTGACCACCAGGACGTCTTCTTAGTGGTACTATTGTAGAACTTTTGATTGAGACAGACCAGCTGTCCAACTTCCATAGCAAACTGTGGTCCAAAACGAGCAAAACACAAATTACCAACAATGGGGTGGGCCAGTACCCACTCACTAGTAGTCTGATGTAAATCAATCTGATTATAAGGCATAGAATAGTTCACTTCTTGTGCCTCCCAGGGCCATTGGTCTCCCATCTTAGTCCCTCCACAGAAGAGGCAGTCTGAAATGTGGAGACTAGATGCTACTGCCCCGGCAAGCTCAATGAACAAGTTTTGGGAGGCATGAGGAATCTCAAACTCCGCTTTCATGGCTTCATAGAAAGAGTGATGTATTCGATAAGGTGCAGATGCATGAGTCTTAGCATTCAGCTGTATATGTATAAAAGTTCCAGGATCTATGCCTCCTCCTGCTATTCGTAACCCAAATCTGTACCCCTGCTTCCACTGGCTGGGGTTAAGTATGATGAGTTGCACTGGATTACAGGCACCTTTCTTACATTTCTTAGGTTCTGGCAAGGACACTTTTTCTAGGCTGGCTACGCGTTTATCTCCCTCTCGTCCAGTAGGCACACCAGACCAGGTGGCATAATACACGCATTCCTACTTGGGACTAGTAAGCATCTTTGGATGATGTACTGTAGACGGTTGGGGAAGATTTCCCAGTACACTTTCCCCATCCGTATGCTCCTTCAGGACACATATATTTATCATCATAGTAGTAGGCATGCTCCCAATATCCACACTTGTGATAGACATTTCTGTTGATCACCTCACAAGCATCAAAACTTAGGGTAACATGCTTCGTGGGATCAGGAAGCTGTCGTGTGGCATTTATGAGGGCTCCATCCTCATCATTCCATCGTATCTCAAGTACATAATAAGAGGGGTTCTGCCAGGGGTTGTAACAAGTCTTACTCTTCCCCTTTGTACAGATATTTAACTCTGTGCCATTATAGATACACTGGCTGACTATACCAGTGCAAGTATAGTAGGAATGATAAAGTAAAGTCTGAGTGACCTTCTGTCCAATTCGGGTGGTAGTTATACAAGCTGCACAAGGGGGTAGGGCAAAAGTCTTTTCCAGGAATCCCAGGACCACCACTCCCACAAGGCAATAGTGGAAGAACATTGTGATTACAGTCTTTGGAGGTCAACTGGAATATTGGGTATGTTGAGCTTGTAGAGTCTTTTCTTCTTCTCTGCTTCGACTGCCACTCTTGCGTGACAGGGGTGGGATTGTAGATTCTGAAGATTCTTACAATGCTGGTTGTCTCCGCAGTGTGAGTCGCAATGGAGTCTCAGGGTCATTTACTGAGGTCCATTGACCAGGTTCAGGAGCAGCTGCCGGCTTCACTCTACTGTGATGGATCCAGGGTTCGAATTCTGTGACTTTTACTGCAGTTGGGGTTGACAAGATGACAACATAAGGTCCCTTCCAATGCGGTGCCAGCGGGGTCTTTCTCCACTCTTTGATCCACACTGACACTCCTGGCTTGAAGGGATGCAGAGGATGGGCAATCGATCTTGCACCCAGGTATGAAGACTCTGCAAAACAGAACCTAAAGCCAATAGTTCTTGTCTAGTTACTTCAGATACTATTTGTTTCATATCTCCTTTAATTCCCTGTACAATGGGCAGAGGTCGCCCATACAAAATTTCAAAAGGGGAAACTCCCAAAGACTTGGTTGGAGCAGAACGTATCCTAAGAAGGGCTATAGGGAGAACCTGGAGTCACTTTAGGTGTGTTTCTTGGCAAAGCTTGGTCAACTGTGATTTCAGGGTTCTATTCATGCGTTCTACCTTCCCTGAACTCTAGGGTCTAGAGGCAGTGTGCAGCTTCCATTGTAGCCGTAGAGCTCGAGCTAACTGTTGAGTCACTTGGGACACAAATGAGGGTCCATTGTCTGACCCTATAGTCAATGGTATTCCAAACCGAGGAATGATCTCATGGAGCAGTATTTTAGTGACCTCTCGAGCTTTCTCAGTTCGGGTTGGACGGGCTTCTACCCACCCAGAAAATGTACAAACTAGAACTAATACATTAGAAATCCCCAAGATAATGTCAAAATGCCTAAAAATAACAACCAACAGGGCTTTCTCGGTTTATGCACCCACAGCCTGGAACGCCCTCCCCTCTGAAATTAGATCTAGCACGAGCCTTACATCATTCAGAAAAGCCATAAAATACCACCTATTCCAAAAACATTACCCAGAAGACAACCAAGGGAATCATGCAATAGGCCCCACGACCCCCTTCCACATCTGCCCCAATTTTTAACCCTACGGGAGAATGGTTAATCAATGCCTCCCTGGGCTTAAACCTATGATTCCATCTAGCCTACTCAATAGTGATACTTTGAACTTTGTAAATTTTATTTATTTATTTTTATTTATTTATTTAACTGTATTTATATACCGCTTTTCACCGGGTCAAAGCGGTGTAACATATAACAAGGGGGGGTAAATTCTTTATAGGGTGGGGCCATCACCAGGGGGGCAACATTAATGATTTGGGGTGGACATAGACATGTGCATTTTGCAGTATCTAAGCATTAGTTCTTGAGGATGGGGTGGGTTTCTGTTCAGAGATGCTCTCGGAATAGGATTGTTTTCAGCTGTTTCTTGAATGATGTGATGTCGGTGTTGTTTCTGATGAGGGTTGGCAGAGAGTTCCAGAGGGATGGGGCATAGAGTTCGAAGGCTCTGTTACAGGTCCGTTGTGTGGATTTGGTTCTTTTGTGGGGGACGATGATGGAATTATTGGAGGATTCTCTGGTTGGTCTGTTGTTAATCGGGCGGGGTAGTAGAGTGTGGAGTGCGGTATTCCGTGTTTGGTGGATAGTCTTGTGGGTGAGTAGTATAGCTTTGTACTTAATTCTTGCTTCGAGTGGAAGGATGTGGAGGTCTCTTAGGATTGGGGTGATGTGATCCCGTTTTTTCGCATTCTGGATAATCCTTGCTGTGGTATTTAGGGCAGATCGGAGGGGGTTGGTTTGTGTGGCAGGTAATCCATGGTAGATTATGTTGCAGAAGTCCAGATGGGGGAGTGTCACCGCTTGCATTACTGTCCTGAAGTCTTGAGGTTCGAGGAGGGGTCGGAGGCGTTGCACAGTTTTAGCTTTGTGGAATATCGTCCCGGTGGTTTTGTTGATTTGGTGTTTAAAGGTGAGGGCTTGGTCAATGATAACGCCTAGATACCTTATCTGAGGTTGGATCTGAATTTGTGTGGTTCCTATGTTGAGGTGGGTGGGTGGTTTGAAATCTGGTTCTTTTGTTACTATAAGGGCTTCGGTTTTCTTTATGTTGATGGAGAGGTTGTTCT
Organism: Ichthyophis bannanicus; assembly: GCA_033557465.1. Taxonomy (NCBI): domain Eukaryota; kingdom Metazoa; phylum Chordata; class Amphibia; order Gymnophiona; family Ichthyophiidae; genus Ichthyophis; species Ichthyophis bannanicus. Next base: position 918,202,088 of record CM066035.1, on the reverse strand, counting down.
CCTGTAGCCAGTTGGACACATCGGTGAAGCAGGCTGATAGCTGATCATTTGCTGGGTTGGTGGTTGTGATCGGTGCGTAGAGCATTATGTCATCTGCATATATGTGGAAGTTGATGTTGTGGGTGCGTATGATTGAGCAGAGTGGACGGAGATAGATATTGAAGAGCATGGCTGATAAAGTGGATCCTTGTGGTACTCCTTGATGTTGGTGGTAGGGGGGTGAGGTTGTGGTGGAAGTGCGGATCAGTTGCTGTCTGTTGGTTAGATAGGATCGGAACCATTGGAGCACAGTGTCTTTGATTCCAATTGACTGGAGTCTGCTTATGAGAATTTCATGAGAGATTGTGTCAAAGGCCGCTGATTATATCTAGGAAGATCAGGATGTATCCAGACTGTTTCTCTTGGGTTCCTATGATGAGGGTGTTCATCAGAATGGTCATGAGGATCTCAACTCCGTGGAGTGGCCGGAATCCGTGTTGCTGTGGGTCGAGTATGTCGTTGATGTCCAGATGTTCTTGAAGCTGGCGTTGGACTACCTTTTCTATTATCTTGGCGGTGAGGGGGAGGCTCGCAACAGGTCTGTAGGAGGTGGGGTCGAGGGGGTCTAGGTTGTTTTTTTTCATGGTTGGTCGAATGATTGTTGTCTTGAGGGCGTCTGGCATGTATCCTTGTTTAAAGGATTCGTTTATGATGTGGGTTAATGGTGCACTCAGTTCTTCCTTGGTTTTCTTTATCCAGTCCGTAGGGCATGGGTCTAGCAGGGAGGTGGTGGTGTTCAGGCAGGAGATGGTGGAAGATATCTCTTCTTTTGAGGTTATCTCAAAGGTATTCCAGTTTGTATTTAAGATGGTGCTTGTATATGACTCTGTGGTTTCAGCACAATAGCGCAATTTTTGAGGTTGTTGAAGTTGTTTGTATTGTCGAGCAAGGAGATCAGGGGGGATATCTGGGAGCTGGTCGGAGGTGCTGGGTGCTTTTGTCAGTTTTTTGACAATTTGGAAGAGTTCTCGAGGTTTGTTTACGGCTGTCGTGATGATTTTGGTGTGGTAGTTCCTCTTTGCGTTGTCAGTTTCTGAGTGGTACGTAGTGAGTTCATGGAGGTATTTCATTTTGTCCTTTTCGGTTTTGGTTTTCCTCCATTTCCTTTCTGCTCTTCTAAGTTTGGTTTTAAGTTTCCGGAGGCAAGGGGTGAACCAACGGGCCTTCAAGGAGATGGGTCTAGTTTCTGGTTGCGCTGGAAGCTGACGAGATTGTGGTGTTCCAGTTGTGGATCAAGTTATCGAGGTTGTTGGAGTTCGTAAGTAGTTTAGGCAGGGTTAGGGTTAGGAAGTCTTCTTTGTTGAATGCTTTGAATCTCCTTGTGTGTTGTATGTTTCTCTTGTTAGTGTTTGGTTGGTAGGGGTGGGATATGTTGATGATGTAGTGGTCTGACCATGGCACTGGTGAGATTGTTGGACTGCTGCATGATGAGGCTGTTTGGGAGTTTAGAAATATGAGGTCCAGTGTGTTTCCTTTTTCATGCGTCAGTTCGTTTATGATCTGCGTCAGGTCCATTGCTGTCATGGCGTTGATGAAGGTTTCTGCTTGTGTGCCTTGGAGTGATGGGAGATTGAAGTCACCCAGGATAATTTGTTCTTTTGAGGGGTCAGTGCTTTCAGAGATGAGGTGTAGTATCCTTGGTAAGTCAGAGTTTGCGGTGGGAGTTCGGTAGAGCAGGCATATCGTAAGGTGTTTGTTGGTGAGGGTGAGAATGTCTGCTTCATTGGAGGTTTCTGAGGCATGGATTCGTAGGTGGAGGTCCTCCTTTGCAATGATGGCTACGCCTCCTCCTTTTGCGTGTGCTCGGGAACACTGTTGAAGGCTGTATCCGTTTGGTGTCAGTTGGTTAATTATTACTGTGTCGGTTTCTGTTAGCCAGGTTTCTGTTATACACAGGATGTCAATCTTCTTGGATGCGATCAGGTCTTGGAGCATGTGGTATTTGTTCCTGACGGAGCGTGCGTTTATGAGTGAGATGGAGATGTGGGGGGTGTTTTTGGGGTTGGTGGTATGGGGTGGGGTGTGTGTGTGCATGGTTGTGTGTAGCATTTTGGATGTTTGTGGGTTGGGTTGTTGTGGTGCCTGTGTAGAGGGGGCCAGTGAGAGCGGTTGAGTGGGGGTAGGGTGGCTGTGTAGAGGGAATTGTGCAGGGTAGCGTGCTTGCGTAGAAGGGGTTAATGAGTGTGGTTGGGTGGGGGTAGAGTGTTAGGATAGGGGTTAGAAGGTAGATGGGGGTTAAGAAGGGTGGCATAGTGTACCAGAGTACCTGGGCTTTTGGAGTGGTGCGATCTCTTCCCTGCAGTGCTGCTGGTGTCTTGGTTTTGCCGGTTTATCCTGTTGTGCTGCTTGCTGCGGTGGTTTCTCCGAGTTTTGTTCCTTTTTCTTTGTTTTGTGGTTTCTGTGCGCCTTCATGCCGCGCCTAAGGGCCATGCCAAAGGGCCCTCAGGCGCAGGCCCGCCAGGTGCGGGTGCGCCCGCAAGGGACGCCACTTTTAACGCCGCGGGTGTTGCTGGCTTGCTGGCTCCCACTGCCCCGATTGGGCAGGAGCTCCGGGAGGGTGGGAAGGTCCCGGCAGCGGCTCCCTTCGGAGGCAAGGGACGCCGCTTTTAACGCCACGGGTGTTGCTGGCTCCCACTGCCCCGATTGGGCAGGAGCTCCGGGAGGGTGGGAAGGTCCCGGCAGCGGCTCCCTTCGGAGGCAAGGGACGCCGCTTTTAACGCCGCCGGTGTTGCTGGCTTGCTGGCTCCCACTGCTTGCTGGCTCCCACTGCCCCGATCTGTAGATGATCTGTAGATAGTTTGAACTTTGTAAATGATCTGTAGATAGTTTCACCCAAGTTCTTACCCCGTTCATGGTTCACTGTAAGCACAATGATTTTGTTACATTTTACTATTGTTCTGTTTCGCTGTAAACTATGTTATTACCCTGTTCACTGTAAGCACTATGTGTTCTCACAAGTGCATCATTGTTCTGTTCGTTGTAAACCGCACTGATCTTAATAGTGCGGTATATAAGAAACGTAAATAAATAAATAAATAAACAGGTAGTGATATCCGTTTGCTCGTGGCATCTCAGTAAAATCCACCTGAATATCACTCATAGGGGTCACCCCTACTGACTGAACTCTTGGGGGTGGAACGGGACCTTGCCTAGCATTGTTCTTGGCACATGTCAAACATTGCTGTGTCACTGAAGTAGACAGGGGTCCTAGTAGTGAGATGCAAAAATGGGGTCTTAGGGCTCTTTCCATGGCCGTTTTCCCATAATGTGTGGCCTGATGAAAAGCCTGAACAAAGGCTGGCCCTAATTCTTCAGGAATGACTGTAGGACCTGGAGGTGAGCTACCCTCTGGAGGTGGCAGCACTATCCAACCTTTTTCTGTTAGGACTCCTCCCTCCTTTTCACAGAAATAATCCAACTCTTTTGTAGTGTATCGGGGAGCCCATGAGCTAAGGGGCACAGGGAATAAAGCTGCTTGCACTGAAGTGTCTTGGGTCACAACTCGTCCAGTTGTGACTTCTTTTCGGGCAGTGGCATCAGCAAATCTATTCCCTTGGGTAACTTCTCCTGCTCCTGCCTGATGTCCTCGACAATGCATGACTGCAACTTGCTTAGGGGCCCATACAGCATCTAATAATATCAATATCTCGGGCCCATACCTAATCGACTTGCCTCTGAGGTGATCAACCCTTGCTCTTTATACAAGGCTCCATGTGTGTGTAAAGTGGTAAAGGCATACTTGGAATCTGTGTACACATTTAAACGGAGTCCCTGTCATCATGCGGGTCCCATCTAGGATCTTCATTCGGGAAAGCTGCGGCGGCTGCTTGTGGGAGATTCAGATCCCCCCCTTCTACGGGATTCTCTTCTTTTTTTTTTAATTTAATTTTTATTTTATTAACAACACATCCATAACAAACTCAAAAACATCCATTGTAACTGCAACAACACACATATAACTCCGTGGTAATCAATACCCCCTCGAAGCATAAGAATACTATCACATTTCAACGGTTGGCCCACTCCTCCCCCCCCCCACCCAAGCCCAGCTTCCATCATCCCCCCCCACCCCCCCGACAGCCCCACATATGAGAAAAGGCATTTCCGTCCCCACGCCCGACAGGAGGGACATATAAGGCCACTCTCTCCCTATGGCCAACATTTAACACACATCCGTGTCCCGCCTTTATGAAGTGTTGAGTGTCTTCATCCCCCCCCACACCCCCCCTTTCCCTCTTCTTAACTTCGAGTATCTCCCCCCCTCCCCACACCAACCCCCCCCCACCCCCCGTTCTCCCTCCCCAAGGACCCCCCCCCTTTATAGCTCCCCAATAACCCCCCCCCCACCCAAGTATAAACACTCCCTCTACTGTAAGGTATCTTTTCGTAGGTAAAGCAACACCTTATCCCACTGCTTCTCAAATCGATCCACCCTCTGCCTTTGGGCTGCTGTTAGTTTTTCCATTAGGAACACTTGCCGGAGGCGTGCCACACAGTGTTCCACCTGCGGCGCCTCCTTCTGCTTCCAACGATAGGCCTGCTCGCAGCGGGCCGCACTCAGGCACGCCAGGACCTGCCTTTTATCTTGACCTGGTCCCCCCTCCTTCCACCACCCCAGTAGATACCCACAAGGGTCAAGTGTCGCTTCCGTCCCCACCACCTCCCTAATCCAATCCCTTATGGCCTCCCAAAAGCACTGTATCCTAGGGCACAACCACCAAATATGGAAAAAAGAGCCCTCTTCCCCACATCCCCTCCAGCATTGACTAGACACTCGGGGAAACATGCGATGCAACCGGACCGGGGTATAGTACCACCGCATGACCACCTTGCACCAATTTTCCCGGACTGCTATTGACAAAGGCATCAACCGCAGCTGGTCAAACACAGTCTTCCATTGGCCCTCCTCTATTTCAACCCCCAAGTCCCTCTCCCATTCCCGCATGTATCTGTTCTTCCCCCCCGGGGGCCCTTGTATGGCCTTGTACAGCACCGAGATAAGCCCCGGGGACGTCTTCTTCCCATACCAAACCACCTCCAACGGGGTATAATCCCGCTCCAACTCATCCTTCCCTAATTTCTTCCGCAAGAAGGCCGCCACCTGTCCATAATAAAAGCGATCCCCGTCCCGCAGCCCATACTGTTCTTGTAATGTCGCAAACGGCACCAAGTCCCCCCCATCAATAAATTGGTAAAAACACTTCAACCCCCCTCGTGCCCACCGGCGATAACCCCCCCCCCCTTCCCTCCCGGGACGGAACTCCGCTGTATGGCAAAGATCCCACATCAGGGAAAAATGCTTCCCCCCCCTCCACCGCTGCCCCCCTAATCTTATCCCACTCGCGTAGCACATGACTCACATAGGGATGGGCCCAGGCTGCTGTCCCTCTCTCCCCACGCCCCATCCACGGGAGCCCCGCCAGAGACTGTCCCCCCCCCACACTCTTCCTCCAGCTGCACATAGTTCTTCCACTCCCCTCCGTCCCTCCAATCCATCACATGGCGTGCCTGAGCAGCCCAATAATAAGCCTGCATATTGGGCACCCCCAGTCCCCCCTCTTCCCTCCTCCTATACAGCACCTCCCGGGCTATCCTCGGCGGACGACGCCTCCAGATGAACTGGTTCACCTTCCGCTGGAGCCGCCGTATTTGTGCCCCCGGGATGTCTATGGGGAGTGCTTGGAAATAATACAGCACTCTCGGGAGGACATTCATTTTTATAGTGGCAATCCTCCCCAACCAAGACACTTCATAACGCATCCACCGCTGCAGGTCCTGGTCCAGTTCTCTCCATAATTTGCCATAATTAGCCCCATAGAGCCCCCCAGGGTGGGAAGTGATATTAACCCCCAAGTAGCGAATGACGCTCTCCGCCCATTTAAACGGGTAGGCCCGTTGTAGCCTTTCCACCCGGGCCCGAGCCATATTAATGTTCAAGGCCTCCGTCTTATCCTGGTTTACGCGAAACCCCGATACCTCCCCATATTGTCCTAGCAATCGCATAAGCTCTGGAATTGACTCCTCCGGCTGCGTCACCACCAGGAGGACGTCGTCCGCAAAGAGTGAAATTTTGTGATGTCCACCCCCCCTCTGCAGCCCCCACACCCCTTTATTGCCCCTAATTGCACTCACCAGGGGCTCAATGGCTATAGCAAAGAGCAGTGGGGACAGCGGGCATTCCTGGCTGGTCCCCCTTTCCAGTTCCAACGTCTCCGTATAGCGCCCATTGATTTTAACGCGCGCCTTCGGACCCCGATAAAGCGCTTGCACCCACCGCATGAATTTCGGGCCTATCCCCATCTGCCGCATGACTAGAAACAGAAAATCCCAATCCACCCTGTCAAACGCTTTCTCAGCGTCGATTGACAGCAGCATGGCTTCCACCCCCTGGGCCTGCGCCCCCCACACCGCTTCAAGCACCCTCTTGATGTTATCTGAGGCCTGCCTCCCCACTATAAAGCCAGTTTGGTCTATCCCAATCAGGCCAGGCATCCTCGGGGCCAACCGGTTAGCCAGCACTTTGGCGATGATCTTAACATCTACATTGATCAGGGAGATGGGGCGGTAGGACCCGCACTGCATGGGATCCTTTCCCCCCTTAGGCAGGACCGTTATGCCCGCCGTAAGCATTTCCGCCGAAAAATCTCCCCCCTCTTGCTGCACCCCATTCGCCATCCGAACCAATCGATCCACTAATTCCTCCCTAAAGGTTTTATAGAAAGCCCCTGTCAGGCCATCCAGGCCCGGGGCCTTCCCCGCCGGCAGCACCCGCAAGGCCTGAACCATCTCTTCCCGAGTGATATCGGCCTCCAGCTCTTGGACATCCCCCTCCCTCAGACTTTGCAGCTCAATATCTTGCAGGTATGCCTCTCTAAGCCCCGGTCGCCCCCCCTCCCCCCTCTGATATAAATCCCGATAAAATTGGCAAAAGCGCTCCCCAATGAGTTTTCCGGACCGCAATGGTTCCCCTCCGCTCCCCATCACCCCCAGTATAGAGGTCTGGGCTACTCTCTTGCGCAACTTGTTGGCCAACATTTTCCCAGCCCGGTCCCCCCATTCATAGTAACTCTGCTTCAACTTGCTCAACTGAAACCCAATCTCCTCCACCTGCAATTTCTGGAGCTCCATCCGTAATTGGCTTGTTGTTGTTGTTGTTAAGTGCCGTCGAGTCGGAGTCGACTCATGGCGACCCTCTGGATAGCTATCCTAAATTGTGTTCGGTCTTCAGTCAGGCGGCTCATTGACGACAGACTGGTACCCGTAGCTGCTGTTATTGTAGCGATCCATCTCATTGCTGGCCTTCCTCTTTTGCGTTGACCTTCTATCTTGCCAAGCATGATGTCTTTCTCTAATGATCTCTCTCTTCGCATGATGTGTCCGAAGTATGAAAGTCGAAGTCTTGTCATCTGAGCTTCTAAAGAAAGCTTAGGTTTGATCTCCTCTAGTACCGACTGGTTTGTTCTTCGGGCAGTCCATGGTATACACAGTATTCGCCGCCAGCACCATAATTCAAAGGCATCAATTTTCTTCCTGTCTGTCTTTTTCACTGTCCAGCTTTCACATCCATATGATGTTATTGAAAATACCATGGCTTGAACAAGTCGAATCTTTGTATGGAGAGACACATCTCTGCTCTTGAGAATCTTATCTAGGTCTTTCATAGCCATTCTGCCAAGAGCAATGCGTCGTCTGATTTCTTGACTGCTTGTTGCTTCTTTATTGATAGTTGATCCAAGTAGGTTAAAGTTGTTCACAATTTCAATTTCTTCTCCTTCAACGATGAACCTGTTGATTATGCCAGTTGTCATGATCTTTGTCTTCTTTACATTAAGGTGCAGGCCCATTTTGAGACTATGTTCTTTGATTGTGAGAAGCAAATGTTTCAGATCATCTTCGCTTTCAGCCAGTAATGTGGTATCATCAGCATAGCGAAGGTTGTTGATGAGTCTTCCACCAATCTTCACACCTCTGTTGTCTTCATACAGTCCTGCTTCTCTGATGATTTGTTCTGCATATAAATTAAACAGGTAGGGGGAAAGTATGCAGCCTTGTCTTACACCTTTGCTTATTTTTAAACCATTCTGTTTCTCCTTGTTCCGTTCGAACTGTTGCTTCTTGATCAATGTACAGATTACGCAAGAGAACGATCAGGTGTTCTGGTATACCCATGCTTCTTAATGTGGCCCAGAGTTTCTCATGGTTTACACAGTCAAAAGCCTTGCTATAGTCGATAAAGCACAAATAGATATCCTTTTGGTATTCTTTAGTCTTTTCAAGGATCCATCTCACATCCGCAATGATGTCTCTCGTTCCTCGCCCTTTCCTGAACCCTGCTTGCACTTCAGGTAGTTCTTGTTCTAGGTATGGCTGTAGTCTCTTTTGAATAATCTTCAGTAGAATCTTGCTGGCATGTGGGATCAGAGCGATTGTGCGATAATTTCCACAGTCAGTTGGATCACCTTTCTTTAGTATTGGTATAAACACAGATCTTTTCCAGTCAGTTGGCCATGATGTTGTCTTCCATATTTCTTGGCAGAGCCTTGTAAGTACGGTAACAGCTGCATCAGATTGCTGCAATACTTCTATGGGAATGCTATCAATGCCTGGTGCTTTGTTCTTTGATAAGGCTTTCAATGCTGCTTCAACTTCTTCTTTCATCACCAATGGTTCCTGATCATAAGGTATAGGTTGAAACGGCTGTTGGTCCACTTGATCTTTATCATATAAAAACTCTGTATATTCCTTCCACCTTTTCTTGATCTCGCTTATGCCCCCAAGCTTGATAGTTCGTTGCCACTTGCTTAAGCTCTGTTTGCAATTCCTCCTCCCGGGCCATCCGCTGCTTTTTAAATCTAGAGGACCACATCACCAATCGCCCCCGCACAACTGCCTTCATACCCTCCCACAGTCCCACCTCCCCCACATCTCCCGTATCATTAAGGCGCCAATACTCCTGCAGGCAGTCCTTAACATCCTTCACCACCTCCTCTCTCTTGAGGAGACTTTCATTGAGCCGCCAGAATCTCACACCCCCCTCATCTCTGGGACCCCCAACGCTCACCCATGTAGGAGCATGATCGGACCATGTGATATTTCCTATGCCCGCTTCCTGGAACCTAGGGCCCCATCCCTCATCCATCAGGATATAGTCTATCCGACTGTAGCTGTCATGGGGCGCCGAGTAAAAAGTATATTCCCGGCCCCCCTTGTTGAGATGTCTCCACATATCACACAGCTGATAAGTTTCCATTATACTCTGCAATATCCTGCAGGTGCCATCCTTCCCATCCCCCCCCCCCCCCCCCCGCTTGGCGATCCCAGTTGGGGTGAAGTGCCAGATTAAAATCTCCCCCCAAAATAAGCCTCCCTTGCACGTGTCGAGCCAGTAGCTCCTGCACCCCTCTCCAAAATTGCCCCTGCCGCTCATTGGGAGCATATATGTTGACCACCGTAACCTGCTCCCCCTGCCATTCCCCCCCCAGCAGGAGCACCCTCCCCTCATTGTCCCTCTCCACCCTACTTACCCGAAAGGAACTGTCCCGATGCACCAATACAGCCACCCCCCCTTTCTTACCCGCCCCCTTCCCCCTCAGGCCCCCAAAATATTGCTGTGGATATTTCGCATTCCGCATCAACCCCTCGTACTTCCTCCGCAGATGTGTCTCTTGGACCAACACCACCTCCTAATCCAACCGGGTGGCTTCTCTATACAGCAACCGCCGCTTCCGGGGGTTGTTCAGCCCTTTGGCATTAATGGATCCTATTTTCCCCATCGGGGCCCTTCAACCACCCTCCCCCTCCCCCCTACGATACCTCCACACCCCCACTTCCATCCTCGTCCCTCCCCCCCCACCCCCATACCCCCCCCCCTTGATATTATTAAGACTCCATTCTGTTCTATGTAATTATCTCTTGTATATAGTTTACCCCGGTTCTCCAAGTTTGTACTCCTGTTCGATGTAAACCAAACAGCTTGTTGTTATGGTCTTTATGTTATAATGTAAACCGCGCTGATGCCGAATAGTGCGGTATATAAGAACTTGTAATAAATAAATAAAATAAATAAATTACCACTCCCTCCGGAGTCACTCTGACCCCCCGATGATGTTCCCCGGGCGCTTCCACTACCCATCGCAACCCCCCCTCCCTTCCCCCCTTCCCCCCCCTTTTTCCATTAAACCACCTACCGCTCCCCCCGCTCCCCACCAGCCCCCCTACATCCAGCTATAGAAACCTACCCCTCCACCGCCTCCCAGCCCCCTATCCCCTTCCCTCTCCCACTCTATCTCCCCCCTATCCCAAATCCCTCATTCCGTCCACACGCATCCATACATACAGTAATCTTATCCCCCCCACCACCCCCCTAATGCACCCAGTAAACAGTAACATGTCCATGATATAACAGTAAGATATCACCATGGCAGTTCTTAGGCAGACAGAGTCCTCCCGGTTCATCCGGTTTCCTCGCCTCCATTCAGTCTCCAGGTGCCCCAGCAACAGGAGCCGGTGCGTTGTCTCGTGAGAGTCTGGTCAGCCGCCTACTTTTACTCTCCACTCGCTGCCACTTCAGGCCTGTGCCCCTCTCCGAGGCACGTTGTTCCTTTGGCGGGCCTCCCCTTTGATCCTCTGGGATATTCTCGACGCCAAGGTCCCGCAGGATCTGCCAGGCTCCCTCCACTCTCTGGATCCGGCGTGTAGTGCCCCGAACCGTCACCAACAGGCCAAATGGGTAGAGCCACTTATAGCGCCAATCTTCTCTGCGCAGTAGCGATGTGACTCCTCGCAGCTCCCACCTCCGCTGTAGCGTACCCGCAGAAAGGTCCTGAAAAAGCTCTATCTTCGCCCCCTCCCACTGATAGGGTCCAAGCTTCCGCGCCGCGGTGAGAATGCGCTCCTTTAACTTGAAAGCGCCAAGACACGCTATCACATCGCGTGGCTTATTCTCCCGGGGGGGGGGGCCCAAGCTCTGATGGGCTCTATCCATGGGTATCGATTTCCCTTCCCACGCACCGTCGGGCTCGACCTCATGGAGGATCGCGGTAAACAGGCGGGTCAGCGTCGCCTCGCAGTCTTGGAAGCGCTGCTCCTCTGGTAGGCCCCGCACCCGCACATTGCACCTGCGAGACCTGTCTTCTAGGTCCTCAGCTTTCGCCTGCAGTTGATCTTGGGCCTGCCGCAGTTCCTCCCAACCAGCCCGCAGTTCCTGGATCGTCTCTGCCTGCTGCTCCAGCCTCTCCTCCGAGGCCTCCACCCGGGCTCCCAGCTCCTTCACATCCTGTTTCAATGTACCCAGCGTTTCCTTCAAGTCTCTTTTGAAAGAGCCCATCTCCGCTTTCAGCTCTTCCTTAAAGGCAGTGAGCCACTCCTTAAGGCTCCCCAGCGAGTCCGGTCCTCCATCAGAGTCCCCATCGGATTCGGACCGCTCTATTACTCCGTCCGCCATGTTTACCGCGTGGCTCTCGTTCTCCTGCTCCGCCGCTACAGCATATGAGGAGCGATAGGCAGATAACCTCGCTTTTACCGACATCCGCTCTTATAGTCGGTACAGCGGGTGCCGTTTGCACTCTCTCCGGGAAGGGTAGGGTCACTCGTTATATCGCTTATAGCATTAGCGCCCCGGAGCTCCCTCAGAGAGCTGCCACCATGCTCTCTGACATCACCGGAAGTCTACGGGATTCTCTTCTAACCAGCAGATGGCGGCTTGCACAATCCGCGCTCGCTCCTCATTAGTAAAGAGAGTGGACAGGAGCTGGCGACAATCGGCCCAGGTAGGCTGATGAGTTTGCATTATACTGGACATTAACTCTGTCAATTCCTGGGGTTTTGCTGTATAGGATGCATAATGCGTTTTCCAGTTTAATAAATCAGTAGTGGAAAAAGGTACGTAGACTAGACTGGTTGGTCCTGGTGTCATCTGGCCCTGTTCATTTAGGATAGGTGCACCAGGCACTTGACGCAATGGCATTAGGCGCCCTGCTTTCTCGTTCTTCTTCGGGGTTATACTTCTTAAATCATACGGCTTCCGGGTATAAGCTTCCTTGGTTGGTGACCCTGAACTGGCAGGAGAGCCTCCGCTTTCTATATCGTCGGAGGATCGTGGTTCCCCCGACGTACTTGGGCAGGACTCGGGGCTATCACTCGGGGAAGTGGGTTTCTTTTGCTGCTGCAACGGTAAAGAGTAGTTACTCACCTGTAACAGGTGTTCTCCAGGAGCAGCAGGAATCAGTCCTCACATATGGCTGTCATCGACGCCGATGAAGCCCCAGTGGAGCATCTCCCCAGCTTTCTATGAAAGCCTTTGGGAATGCAGGCATGCATGCGCGGTTCCCTTCCCGCCTAAAGGTGCCATCTTACCTCAGTCAAATGACATAGCTAAGAACAGCACACAAAAAAATGTAAAAACAAACTATGTACAACTGCAACTCCCAGGGGAGGAAGGAGGGTTGTGAGGACTGATTCCTGCTGCTCCTGGAGAACACCTGTTACAGGTGAGTAACTACTCTTTCTCCAGGACCAAGCAGGAAGTCAGTCCTCACATATGGGTGACTCCCTAGCTCTGGGCTACCGAGGAACCCAGGCTGAACAAGAGAACTCCCTCTAATCCCAGCAGCAAAGAAAGGCTTTTCACTGACACAACCTCCACCGGTAGCCCAACAGAGGGCAGGAGTTGCCTAAACCTCAAAGAGATTCCGGAGTACTGCTTGGCCAAAAGCACTGTCCCTACGGGATTCCCTCTCCAGACAGTAATGGGCCGCAAAAGTCTGGCTTAAAGACCAAGTTGCAGCCCTGCAGATGTCTACCAAGGGCACAGAGCGGAGATGAGCCACTGAGGCAGCCATTGCCCTGACACGGTGGGCCGTAACCCGACCCTGCAAAGGAAGGTCAGCCGCCTTGTAAGCCCAGGTGATACAGTCAGCCACCCAGATGGACAAGGTACGCTTGGACACAGCCAACCCCAACTTATTAGGGTCAAAGGATATGACGAGCTGAGTAGCCCTTCTATGCCCCTGCGTACGGTCAAGGTAGAAGGATAAGGCCCTCCTACAGTCCAAGGTATGCAGAACTGCTTCAGCCTGGCTTGCATGAGGCCTAGGAAGAATGTTGGAAGAACCACCTCCTGGTTAAGGTGGAAGGAGGAGACAACCTTTGGGAGGAACTTTGGATGAGTCCTAAGGACTACCCTGTTCCCATAGAAGCGAGTGTAAGACCTATCACAGACCAGGGCCTGAAGCTCACTTACTCGCCTGGCCGAGGTAAGGGCTACTAGGAAGAGTGTCTTCCAGGACAGGAAGCGTAGAGGGCAAGTAGCCATCGGCTCAAAGGGTGGGCGAGTCAGCTGCTGCAAGACCACATTCAACTCCCACTCAGGAGCAGGAGGACGGATTTGAGGCTTGAGCAAAAGCAAGCCCCTGAGAAAGCGGGACACCAAAGGGTGAACCGACAGAGAACGTCCTTCCACCAGTGAGTGGTGAGCTGCTAGAGCTGAGAGGTGGACCCGAACAGAATTGGACTTAAGTCCCTGATTGGACAAGTGCAGTAAGTACTGAAGCACCACTGGCACAGTACAGGAGAAAGGATCCTCTGTACATAGCTGACACCACACAGAAAACCTTTTCCATTTGAGAGCGTAGGTTTTCCTAGTGGACTGTTTCCTAGAGGCTAGGACAACCTCCTCAACCTCCTGAGATAGGCCCCAGGGAACCAAACTACCCTTGCAGCCTCCAGGCCATCAAATTGAGAGCTTTGAGATTGGGGTGCAGAAGGGAACCCTGCTCCTGAGAGAGAAGGTCGGGTTGCAACCCCAGAGGCAGTGGGGGATCCACCGCCAGCTGAAGCAGAAGTGGAAACCAAGGCTGTCTCGGCCATCTGGGAGCCACCAGCAGGACCGAGGCCTTGTCCGGAAGGATCTTGAACAGAGTTCGGGCCACCAAGGGCATGGGAGGAAACGCATATAGGAGGCCCTGAGACCAGGGAATCAGAAAAGCATCTGCTGCTAGTCGCAGAGGATGCGGTTGTCTGGAGCAAAACTTTGGCAGCTGCTTGTTGAGAGGACTGGCAAACAGATCTATGGAGAGAAGCCCCCATTTCAGGGAAATCTTTTGAACTACCAAAGGATGCAGCTGCCACTCGTGGGGCTGCAGAATTCTGCTTAACCTGTCGGCCAGGTGGTTCTCCTGGCCTGGAAGGTACATAGCCTTGAGGAGCATGTTGTGCTTGAGGGCAAACGAGCAAAGGTCCTGTGCCTCCTGACAAAGGAGCCTGGACCCAGTCCCGCCTTGCTTGTTCACATAAAACATGGCTACCTGGTTGTCTGTCTGAACCAGGACAGATTGATGAGCCAGGGTAGGAGAGAAAGCTTTGAGAGCCAAGCGAATAGCCCTGAGTTACATAGAAACATAGAAACATGATGACAGAAAAAGTCCACATGGCCTATCTAGTCTGTCCTTCCATATCAACAACTACAACAACAACTACAACAGTCCAGGAGTTCTAGGAGATTGATCTGCTGTGCAGCTTCCCAAGGAGACCACAGGCCCTGGGTGCACTTGTTCAGACAATGAGCTCCCCAGCCCTGCAGGGAGGCATCTGTGGTCAGTACCACTGTGTACCCAGGAATTTGAAAGGGCACCCCTTTTAGTAGATTGGGTGGGTGCAGCCACCAGCTGAGGGAGTCCAGAAATGGTTTGGACACCCTTATTCTGTCTCTGAGGCTTCCTGTGGCTTGTGACCACTGATTCCGAAGGCACCACTGTGCAGGCCGCATATGGACCCTTGCATTGGGGGTTACATGAACTGTCGAAGCCATGTGGCCAAGCAGCCTCAGGCAGAGCTTGGAGGAGACCAATGACCTGCTGAGGAACTGGTTTGCCAAGTCTATCAGTCTTTGGGCTCTGTCTTCTGGCAAGAAAGCCTTTGCCAGCAGAAAGTCCAGCCTTGCTCCTATGAATTCCAAGTTCTGGGAGGGGAGCAAAGTGGACTTTGCGAAGTTTATTACAAACCCCAGGCTTTGAAGCAGAGCAATAGTTCTGAGGGTGGCCTGTCTGGCCTCCTGGCATGTCTGACCCCTGATGAGCCAGTCGTCCAGATAGGGGAAGACAAAGATTCCCTGATTTCTCAGGTAGGCTGCCACCACTGCCAAGCATTTTGTAAAGACCCTGGGAGCGGAGGTGAGGCCAAAAGGCAGTACTCTATACTGATAATGGTTTCCTCCCACAATGAACCTGAGGTACTGTCTGTGGTCTGGATGAATGAGGATGTGAGTGTACGCATCCTTTAGATCTAAGGAGCATAGCCAATCTCCCTGCTGGAGGTAGGGCAGACGTGTTCCAAGAGTAAGCATCTTGAACTTTTCTTTCTCTAGGAACTTGTTGAGATTCCTGAGGTCCAGAATAGGTCGAAGGCCACCGGCTCTTTTGGGCACCAGGAAATACCTGGAGTAGAATCCATGACCTTGCAAGTGGGGAGGCACAGGCTCCACCGCCTTGTCCACCAACAGACCTTGAAGCTCTTGAAGGAGAAGGTCTGTGTGCAGGGGAGGCCTTGGAGGTTCCCCTGGAAAGTATGGCAGAGGCAGTTGGTGAAAATGCAGTGCATAGCCCCTGTGGACCATGTTCAACACCCAACTGTCCCCAGTGATGTGGGGCCACTGGTGGGCAAAGAGGGCGAGGTGACCTCCTGTGCAGGGTTGGGAGAGCAGGGACGGAGAGGCTATGCTCAAGGAGTCAAAACCCCCCACCCTGCTGAGTGGGAGCAGGGGCCGGAGGCTTGGGGGTCCTCTGCCTACGGGGCCCATTACCCTGCCCCTTGGCTTGCTGACCCTGGGGTGCAGCTTGGGCAGCCTGATACTGAGGGTACTGTTTGTAGGCAGTGCCCTTCCTCGGGTAAAAGGGCTTCTTACCCGAGGCCTTCTTCTTGTGAGAAGGGGCAGAGGTCTTCCTAGACAGCCTTGTCCTTGTAAGGTGCTCAGTCTCGAGTTATGCGGCCTTCTCGGCCATGGGCTTGCCAAAAAGGTTCTCACCTTGGCAAGGGACATCGACCAACTTGTCCTGAACCCATGGCTCGAGGTCCGATGACTGCAGCCATGCCTGGCGTCGAGCCGCGATGCCGGCTGCTGCAACTCTGGCCGAAGCCTCGAAGCCATCGTAGGCGGCGCGGGACATAAACTTCGAGCAGTCCCGAATCCCCGAGGACAAGGACTTGAATCTCTGCAAGGGCTCCCCGGAGAGATCAGCGGAGAACCCGGCCAACTCCTTGGCCAGGTCACGCAAGTACATGCCCATGTACAGCTGGTAAGACTGGACACGGCAAGCAAGCATCGAGCCCTGGAAGCACTTTCTGCCAACACCATCGAGGTTCCGGGCCTCCCTGCCGGGGGGCACCGCAGAGTGCATCTTCTGATTTTTCAGGCGATACATGGCCGATTCCACCACCATGGAATGGTGTGGTAGCTGCGCCTTCTGAAAGCCAGGGGTTTTCCGGAGTCAATAAATCGAATCAACCCGCTTGCTTAGAACTGGCGCCGAGGCCGGTGCCTCCCACATTCGGAAGAGGAGCCGTTCCAGCATCGGAGGAACCGGGACAGTAAAGGCCTCCTTCGGAGGAGAGTCGTACTTCAGGGCCTCGAGCTCTTCGGCTCGAGGCTCTTCCTCGGGGTCCGCCGGGATAGCCAATGCAGTGGCCATATCCCGGACAAACTCCGAGAACTGGGTATCCTCCGGAGGGGATCTACTCCGGGGCTCAGACTGCGGCGAGTCCGACGGGACGCACCGAGTCTTGAATGTGTCAGGGGACTCCTCATCCTCTGTTTCCCAGGCGGACTCGTCCGACAAGGAGTCAGGATCCGACCCCGTGGGGCCCTGGGGCACCCGCCCCAACACCGGAGGCACTGGCGTCGACGCCCTCGGTCCCAAACGGGAGGTCGAGGGAGACCGCGACCGAGGTCAACCTCGAGCCATCATGGACTCGAGTATCGGCTCGGTCTCCGGGGTCGACTTCGATGTCGATGTCCCGGTGGTCAGGGCAGATGCGCCAGACAGGCTGGCCATCAGTGCCCGCTGCTGCTCCATGAAGGCAGACAGTTTGCACTCCAAGGCTGTCATCCTGAGACTCAGCTCAGGAGACGCAGCAGCCACCGACTCGGGCCCCGGCAGTGCCGGGTCCGACGTCGGCTCTCTGGGAGGAGAGTCCTCAAACTACGGGGCTTACGTGTCCAGCAGACTCCAGCTCCACGCGAGGAACTTTGGCAGGCTTCTCTTGTTCCACGTGCCCGGGGCGACAGTCGGGGGTCTTAGACCTGGCCCTTGAGGAACCAGGGACCTCCTCCTCCGATGCCCTCACGAGCCGCTTCTTCCTCTTGCGTTCCCGCTCGGGGGACCCCCTGTCCGAGGAGCCCCGACGGCGCTTGGGATCTGAATCCCGAGATGTCGAGGCCTCAGATGAGGTCTGGGCCCGGCCAGAGGCTGAGTCGGAGAAAAGCCTTTCTTTCTGCTGCTGGCGACTTCACAGTGCCTTGGAAGACATCTTCCCACGTGGTCCACACGTCTTAGGGTCGTGATCAGGACCGAGGCACCGAAGGCAGCAGTCGTGTGTGTCGGTGAGAGACATCAACTTCTTACACCGATCACACTTTTTAAAACCGCTGAAAGCCATCGGGAAAAAAGAGTCCCCGCGAGGTCAAAGGACCGGCCTTCCAGGGAAAAAGCAAAAAAGGGCACGAACGCCAGCCACGAAGGGCAAAAACCGAAAAAGAAGAATCGGGTTCGATACCGGTGTACCGAACCCGGCAGGAGGGGAACCGGCGTCGAACCGGGAAGGAAATATAGCGAGAATCGCCGAAAAAATCAAACTTTTATCCGGGATGACAGGACACACGTCCGGTGGGCTTCTCGGAAAAAGAGAGACTGAGGTAAGATGGCACCTTTAGGCAGGGAGGGAACCGCGCATGCGTGCCTGCATTCCCAAAGGCTTTCATAGAAAGCTGGGGAGATGCTCCATTGGGGCTTCATTGGCGTCGATGACACCCATGTGAGAACTGACTTCCTGCTTGGTCCTGGAGAATTGCTGAGGTACCTCATCAGGTTCCGCTTCAGGTAGCGGAGCTGGGGGAACTAACCTATGTGGGTACTGGGATGAACGGGCCAGGATTTCTGGGGACTCTGAGGCGGAATACACAGGTGGCTTCCTCTCCTCAACCTTCCGGGTCCCCCTAGTGGTTGCTACTAATATTCTACATTGTTCCTCAAAGCAGCGCTTTACCCAAGAGGGCTGCCTTTCGCAAACACCCAACCAGGAATCTATGTAGGGGAACTGGTCAGGGTGCACTTTTTGTACAAGCTGATGAACACAGGAAACTATTTCTACATCAAAGGTGCCCCCATGGGGCCACGAAGTAGCTAGCACAGGCCACTCCCTATCACATAACATTCTTAATCTAGACGGAGACATTTTTATGCCGTAGTCTCCTGAAAATCCTTTACGGAAATTCGTGATCATACATTCCAGCAGAGTTTGCGTGGACTCCGTCCCTCCCATAATCGTAATGGCGTACACGTAATGACGTACAAGACGACAAACAGTAAGGGTAGGTAGTATGGCTGTAGGTAAGGGGTCCGTACAGCCCACAAAACACTGAGGGGAACAAACACCACACGCTTCCTCCTTTTCGCGACCTGGGCGCGGTTGCCCGGCCAGGAACTGCGCTACTCAGGAGTCCGCTCTCGCTCGGTCTGTATCTCAAGACCTCTCAATCACACAAACAATCATACTATCACAAGAAATCATTTTTCAAAAATGCCCAAGGTGTTCTGACTAACTGACTATTCCCAACCAAAGGGTCGGTGACTTCGGCTTCCGCTAACCCTTATGCGGAGCGTACTTGGACCGCTCTTATGAGAGGTGATCAGGCTCTCTTGTCTCGCGCACTCATGCGAGATTTTCCCAGTTAGTCTATACCAAATCAGTCTCGCGCACTCATGCAAGACTTTTCCCCAGGCTTCACTGACTTTCAAACAAGAAAATGTCTACTCACCGGATCCAGTTCCCGATACCAAACCAGTTCTTGGGTTGGATCCTGGACTCCCCTCGGGTTCGGAGGTATTGGCCAGCTGGACCCAGTGGCCCGCTGAGGCAAGGCGGAACCCTCTCCGATGCAATAAGACCGGTGGCACCAGAGAATTCCCCTGCGGTCAGACAGACACGGTTCCAACCGGACCAAACCTTTGAGGTGAGAAGTCGTGGTATATTACCTTGCATACCATCCCCCACTCACACATTCCTGGCCAACGCACCAAGAATATGAAGCAGCGAAGTGCAGACAATGAATAAATCCAGGAGTCAATTTACAGGGTCCAAGCCAATTTATTGTGCACAAGGCCCAGTTAGTCAAAGCTTCAAAAAGGACTGAGCAAAGTTCTTACAGAGACATATTCATTTATACATTTCTTTTCAGTTTGATACATGCAAACTTTCTATTGGTCCCAACGCCCCCTGCACCTGTCCAATCAGAGATCCCTCCGGGCCTAGCACCCAGCTCCCTCCCCTAGGACTGGTCTAACAATGGTACAGTTTCTAGGTTTGGATACTTCTCTACTGCAAGGTCGTTTCTAGCTCTAGGAATGCAAGTATTGAAACATTTTTATTTTCACAGCACAAGAGAATAATGAAAGATTTATGCATTCATGAAAACTTCTTATTAAGCAGTTTAAAACAACTTTCTCAAACTTTTACAGACTTTGGTTCTTTACTGAGATGGGGGTTGGAATCAGGGCCTAACTTACAGGGCTTTCACATTTGCAGACTATTATAGGCCATAGCCTGCCACACTTTCAGAGAGCCATGTGGTGCAAGAAGAGGATGACTGCATGGGTCAGGAAGAGGTGCCTACAGTGTTGGGAGGGGCTGGAGAAGCAGTGCCAGGGAAGGAGGTGAGGGCAGGAAACATGAGCAGAGACCATGAAATGTGAGGGGGCAGGGGCAGCGGAACTGCTGTATGATTGGAAAGCCCCAACCTCCACCTGACTCCACCTTAACTCTGCCCCTAGTCCCAGCGGCCTTCCTCTCCTGTTCTGCCCGCGGGGATCTGATATCCAGTGGGCAGACAGGAATCTTTGCAGCTGCTCTCTTCTGCTGGCCGGAGATGAGCTCCCCGAAGGCAGAACAGGAGGGGAAAGCTGCAAAATTTGCACCTGGCAGGCAAACGTTTGGTGGGGTCAGGGCCTGTGTGGCCCACCCTGTTCCAACGCCTATGGCCAGAACAGCACAGTGCAGGAAGAAGACAGCATCTGCTGCTTTTCAGTGCGGAAATTCTGCACAGAAACAGGTAAATTCTGCACCCTGGTGGAATTCAATGCAAATTCTGCAATATGCAGTTGTGCAGAATTCCCCCAGGATTACATCATGCTTTTTTGTGCAGAGATTGCCCTGCTGGCATTTCTAAATACGGTATCAACATATGAAACCTTATTGATATATTTTCCTGGTGAGATTTCTGTACAACATAATTTTTCTGAGTCAATGAATTGCTTAATCAAGTGATCCATTAATTCCTTTAAAAATGTTTTAAAGCAGCTGTATTATGATTATAATGCACATGCCTGCTTGAACAGGATTCGTTGCCCAGGTTACACTAGTGACGGGACGGCAGTCTACTGCTCTGTATTGAACAATATCCCCTCATTCTTCCTATCTCGTCCCCACTGAACTAACCATTACCTCTCTCTGCTTTGTTTATTTTTCTTTTTTTACTATGTATATTGTTTTAAATTAATTTTCAAAACTTTTTGTTGCCATAGACTAAAGGTGATATATAAAGTAGATAAACAAATCATCAGTAAAGCATGAACCATATCACCAGTGTCAAGCCAAGATCACTGGGCACCAGCCTTTCCATGGGGTGAGGCACAAAACACACCACTCCTCTGCGACATGACTAGAAACTGCCATGAATGGTTTCCCCGCAGGGGCAATGGAACGCCATTTTTGTTGGAGAGGGGCCAAGCTTTGCCCCTTGGCCAACCACACTGAGTGCAGGTGTAATCGCCTGTCAGTTCGCGATCGTGGCATTCCCCTACTCTCTGCCCACGGGAGATCGGATCCCAGCGGGCAGACAGGAGGGGAAGGCCAGCGATCATGGCAGCAAGGTTTTGGTGGCCACCGCTTTCCAACACCCCTTGTTTTCCCAGAGGTAGGGGAGAAGGGCTGGCATTATTTAATTATTCATATGCTATTCCCCAGTTAATCCTTGTTTTATTCCCCTGTTACCTGTAACTTGAACAAGTTCTCTAAATCTGAGTGTATTTTGTTTAATGTAAACCGCACTGATGTCAAATAGCGCGGTATATAAGAGCTGTTAAATAAATAAATAAATTACACAAGCAAAATGTTAGCAATCTAGAAAAGTTATTTTGGGATGGGGAGAGGTAGGCAATAATTAGAAATATGGTTTATTTATCCACTTGAAATGCCACCTTAGCCCCTCCTCAGCCACTTCGCTCACCAAGCAAATCACTTTTATCTATTCCCTACTCTTCTGCTGCCAACTCGATTCCATTCCTTCTATTTTGCCGCATCGTATTCCTCAAACCATTGCCTGCATTGGTACGTCAGGCATCATCTCTGGTCCTATTCAAATCCATGCTAAAAACTCATCTCTTTGAGGCTGCTTTTGGATCCTGACCCCTTATTACCCTGTCTATGCCCATGTGTGTTTCAGTCGTTTCCCTTAAAGAATTACCCTAGTTGCCTGTTTGCCTGTCTTAGCAGATTGTGAGCTCTGTGGAGAAGGACTTTCTCTCATGTGGATATGTACTGCAGTACGTATGTCTAATAGCGCTAAATAAATGATAAGTAATAAGGGTCTCATGGTATAGGCTGCTAAGCCTGTCCCTTGCTGCATCTAACTATTTAACAAAGGCAAAGAAAACCTCTCTAAATAAATTAAAAAAATATATATATATATTGTAGCTGGCAGACTGCCAGAATCGCAGACCTTGCATGAAGAAGTATGCCTGCTATTGGTGTATGCACTGCTCTAACTAGAAAGAAAAAGAAAACACAGTTTTCTGTCTGATTAGAGATTAATTCACTTATTTCAGTAGCTGGTTTTCTTCGGGGATCTGCATTGGCTTCACAGTCCCTTCTGGAGCAGGTGTTTCTCTCTCTGAAGTCTTACGTTTTTTTCTACTACTTCACAGAAACATAGATAATGGCAGCAGATAAATTCCATACCGCCTGTCCACTCTGCTCGTCCATAAGAATTATTAAGTTCTACAATCCCTTCCTCGTCCTCAGAGATCCTCTATACTTGTCCCATTTTTTCTTGACTTAAGTTCTCATCTTCACCACCTCCAATGGGAGACTGTTCCACGCATCCACCACCCTTTCCATAAAGAAATATTTCTTTAGATTATTCCTGAGTCTATCCTCTTTCACTTTCATCTTATGACCCCTCATTCCAGATCTTCTTTTCAATCGAAAGAGGCCCTCGTGTGCATTTATAACATGGAGGTATTTAAATATCTCTATCATATCTCCTCTCTCCCGCCTTTGTCTATCCCCAAATGACCATTTTAGTAGCCGCCCTCTGGACTGACTCCATCCTGTTACTATTCTTTTGAAGATGTGGTGCACAGTACTCCAAATGGGGTCTCACTAGAGACTTATACAAAGGCACTATGAGCTCCTATTTCCCTGCTGGTCATTCCTCTCCCTATGCACCCCGCTGTCACCTTTTCTACTTTAGGATCATCTGATACTATCATCCCTGCAATGAAATGTGAGCGGTGACTAGGCATTGCACTTAGCAAGGGCATCAGTAGAGCATGCTCACTGTCAATACTGGGATTAGCGCAGGTCACTTACCGCCACCTCAGTTGGCGGCAGTATCTGCACCCGTGGTTATCACGGCAAATGGCTTAGCATGGAGGTGCTGCTGGACATGCACTAAGTGCATGGGCACATGCCATGCATGTGCCCATTCATTAACATGGCTCTGATGCTATGATTTGGTACTGAATGTGCAGTAAAAGTACTGTATTTTAGTAAGCACACCCCACAGAGAGGATTGAGGACCATGGATTGTTACAAATCTTTACCTTAGTAGTAAAGATGCAGATGAACTGAACTGTGGCTTGTGACATATTGTGTTGTGTATCTCTCACTATTTTTTTCATCCTGTCCAAATACGTTTTCAGTAAACCATTATGGCCGAGGACAGTTCTCTAAACTGCATTGTGCATTTTTTGTGTGATGAGTGAGCAGAACAAATGATCCCTAGGCCAAAGGCTACCCAGCAACAGCTTGTGCCACTCCAAGCACCCTGATTCCAGTGGCTGTATGTTCGATTGGAATGAGATGCCGGCCTTAATGTAGGTGCCCGTGGCTTCCCTTCCGGGCAGAGCTCCTGACTGGGGTGCAGGTCCCATGGTGGTTATACTAGTATTGGCCTGAAAGATCCTCAGATGAGGCAGGAGGGCCCTCTCAAAGAGATGTGACAGTAAGACACCTGGAGAGACACTGTTATCTGTGAAAACCGACAAGGCATGGATACTATTTTCAGATTTCTAATTTTTATTTAGCATTTGTGGAACATATCAAGTGACAAGTAAACACAAACACAAACAAACACAAGATTGAGCAAATAAATAAATCCCGCAGGGAAGACGTTACAACTTGTACAAGCTTGACACATTGGGCCACTTGGGGACAGGGAGTAAATGGAAATTCTTCCTAACTTTAGGTAAAACTCAGCAGTTTGGAGCCTCTTCATTTTTAGAGCCAGAGGCCACTGTGAGGAGTGTGGCTTACTGAAGCAGCTGCTTCTATAAGGGTTACAGGGAATCCCCCAACCCAAAGGTCCTGACAGTGTACATTGTGACTGTATAGCTACAGTAAATCCAGCAGGTCTGGACCTTGTCCATGATAAATAGGCTGAGTTCTCAGGATAAGCAAAATATGCAAATCAACTAGAAAAACATTTTATGAGACACGAGGGGACCCACATTCTTGTGTTAGAAGACGAATGAGACCACTTGGGCAATAATAAGTTTCATTGGGTCCTGTTTCTAGACTGCATGGAGAAAAGTTAAGAAAACAGCAAAATCTTTTGAAAATATATCAGGTTTTAATATTTTTGAGCCCTGAAAGGTGAAATGTAAGATTATTGAATTCCACCTCAAAGCCTGTTACAGAAATAAAATGTTTCTACATGGTTATAAAGCTATCTGATCGGCCAAATGCTTCACCATGATCTATAATGACTATAATTATGCAAATATATTCTGTTTATTGTGGATCTCCTGATAAACAAGTCTGTTTGTGGCCCTCAATAGCTATCATGAAGAAACAAAACACGGAAATGTGTTAATACAGTCCGCAAACACTGTCTCTAATTTAGCACTGCACATCACAGCTTCAGATCACGAGAGGCACCGTGTTACTGCCTTACTGAACTCCAACTACAGAAAACTACACCGGCTCAAGGTCTGCCTTTAAAAATTAAACATCCCCCCTTCCCCCCACCAAAATTTTTTTTTAGCCAGCATCACAGTGAAGAATAGCCCTGAAATCTTAGTACACATAAATTTCAAGAGCTTGCTGGTGTGCTTTATCTTAAAAATGACAAAAAAATCTTTTCTATAGCCAGGTGAAAACATGTCTACTTGTCTGGGTACCGATTACAAACCTGCTGCACCCCCGTTACTCCCTAAAAAAACACAACTAAGCAAAAAAAGGCTAGTTTGCTGGTACAGCTGCATAAAAATGAGACTTGTCAGCTAGCTGCAGGGGGTATGCATTCTCTGCCAGGAGCAGCGCATGGTGTCAGCGTGTCTCCTCTGCAGAGAAGCGCAGATCACTGCTCCCAGCAGGTGCAGCAGTTTCCAGCAAAGTGCCTTTTATTCCTCTCTGGGCATGGAAGACTTTTACCCAGCCTATGTAAGAAACATGAAAACTGCTGACAGTATCTCTAGTTATTCTCTTGTAATATCATTTTGCCCAGGTCTTCAGAATCTGGAACTGAAGGCAGCTTACCACCCTGTGTGAAACAGAGATTTCCTTTCTCAGATTTTTTATGTTTCTCACAAATATTTGCTGACTCGCAACCTAGCATATTTGCAGGACTCCTTCAGAGCTGGTTGTGCCATGGCACAGTGGGCTGAAAAATTATACTTTTGAGCCCATTTGTTGCACAGAAGAACCAGAAAATCAAAGGAAAAACAAACGATTCAGACTGAGCACTCGGGCCCTTTTACTAAATCCCGGTAAGGCTGCGCAGTTAACATGTGCTTGTAATGCATGTTACATGCAAATACTCCGCCTTAGCTGTTGGGGATGTGATCAGCATGTTCCCAATAGCTAATGTGTGACTGAAGGGCCCCCATTTCCTAAGCACTGCTAATCAGTTTGCATTTCTTGTTGCGTGTAGTAACTGGTTGTGGCGAATGCTAATGCACAGGCATGCCAGTTACCAACCGTTAAAAAGCACATTAGCTGGCACTGACATGCCATTGTGCAGAGTGGGTGGATTGGGGTGGAGTGTGCATGTGCAGAGCCCATTGGCACACAAGCACCTTAAGATGGCACTTAGCATGGGTGCACCTAATCATACCTCTGTGGGTATGACTAGGTGCAGCTGCTTTAATTGCGCAGCATGTGAATGTACTTAATCACGTGTTAGCTGCCAGGAATATGCTAATCATGTCCATGACAGCTGACGCAGAGACATTACAAATCCGCAGTAACTGCACAGCCTTTCTGGGATTTAGAAAAGGGCTGGTGCTAGGGTTTCTGGCGCCTCCCTGCAACCTGCAAATCAGTGCCCTCCTTCCTCATTGGCGATGACCCATGGCTATATCCACAATGCTATTTTTAATAACACCTTAGTTTTTCATGTTTCTTTCACTTATTGCCATTTTATTTTTTTAATTGTTTAGTTTCCTCATTTTTCTTCATTTTCAGCATTTTGGTGCCCTGCCCCCAAATGTCAGTGTACCCTTGCCATGCTTACCTTGCTGTGTTGTGCTGGCCCTTCCCTGAGTACATTAAAGCGCAGCACAATTAATGCTAATGGCCACGTTAACGGTGCTTGCATGCTAATGTGTTCTCCATGCCCACACTCTGCCCCTAACCCACCAATTCTTTACATTAGCATGTGAGTGGCAGTTAAGGTGACATTAGACCTTACCTGCTAATTAGCTTTCCTTGAGGAACTCCAGTCCAGTCCCGCTCCTCAGGGTTGAGCACCTCTTCCAGCAGCATGGAGACTGAGCATATCACAACTTTTGATACTTTGGCAGCTGGCACCATCCCCAGCCTTCCAGTAACCTATTGACAAAGCAGACTCATAGGAGCAACAAATAAGAAGTTAATATATCAAGAAATATAAGAATCCTAACACTAAAAGGAATTTCCCAGGAACTCCACTTCCTGCAGGCAGCCCCCTTCCTGGCCCACTCCAAAATATGTACACCAATCCCCCAAGAGAGACTACCCAGTAATATAACACCTTTCCCACCCCTCCCTGGTGGTGGGAAACGTAACCTACCTAGAAGAACCAACAACCAAACAAGAAAACATCTTCAAAAACTGCACGCCATTTAAGTAAGAAACCAACGACACCCTATGTCCCCGGCCATCTCACCGCAGTTTAACTTCTTCTGGCCCGGGATCGCTTAAGCACCCAGAATTACAGAAGGGAGGGTTCCGGGACTGGACTGGAGTTCCTCAAGGAAAGCTAATTAGCAGGTAAGGTCTAATTTCACCTTCCTTATCGTCCCTCCAGTCCAGTCCCGCACCTCAGGGACGTAAGAGAGCCCCTAAAACATGGGAGGGACCCGTGAGCCCGGCCTGAATAACCGCTGAACCGAACCTCGCATCGTCCCTTGCTTGCACATCCAACTGATAGTGTTTCACAAAGGTATGCAATGACGACCAGGTGGCCGCCTGAAAAATGTCTTCCAGCGAAACTGAACTCCACTCCGCCCACGAGGCAGCCTGTGCTCTAGTGGAGTGAGCTCGTAAGCCCTGCGGGATCTGCTTACCCTTCAACAGATACGCCGATTTAATCGCTTCTTTAACCCATCTGGAGATGGAGGACTTCACTGCAGCCTCCCCCTTCCGTGGACCTCCGAAGAGAATAAACAACCTATCCGATCTTCGAAAGGAAGCTGTTCTCTTCAAATACCGCCTGAAAGTCTGCTGGAGATCGAGAAGACGCAGCTGAGGATCCTGTAAATACTCCGTCAAACCAGATAACACCGGAAAAACTACTGGCTGATTCAAATGAAATGAAGATACCACCTTCGGTAAGAAAGGGCACCATTCGCAAAGAGTAGTTACTCACCTGTAACAGGTGTTCTCCAGGAGCAGCAGGAATCAGTCCTCACATATGGATGGCATCAGTGCTGATGGAGTCCTCGAGTGGAGCATTTCCCCAGCTTTCAAAGAAAGCCTTTGGGAATGCAGCGCGCATGCGCAGTCCCCTTCCCACCCAAGGGTGCCATCTTGCTCAGTCTGATGACATAGCTAAAAGACAGCAAAACCAAAATGAAGTATATGACTGCAACTCCAGGGGAGGAGGGAGGATTGTGAGGACTGATTCCTGCTGTTCCTGGAGAACACCTATTACAGGTGAGTAACTACTCTTTCTCCAGGACCAAGCAGGAAGTCAGTGCTCACATATGGAACTCCCTAGCTCCAGGCTACCGGGAACCCTAAGCTGAAAAATGGCTCCCTCTCAAGAGCCTCAGCATTTGTGAGAAGAATATCCTCTGACAACACCCCCGTACGGTAGCCCAACACAAGGGCCGGAGGGTAGGAGTTGCCTAAACCTCAAAGAGATTACGGAGTACAGCCTGTCTGAAAGCACTGTCCCTTCGGGACTCTCTCTCGAGGCAGTAGTGGGCTGCAAAAGTCTGGCTTGAAGACCAAGTAGCGACCCGGCAGATGTCTGCCAAAGGAACAGAGCGGAGATGAGCTACTGACGCGGCATTCGCCCTGACACGGTGGGCAGTGACTCGACCCTGCAAGGGGAGGTTGGCTGCCTTGTACGTCCAGGTGATACAATCTGCTACCCAAGTGGACAACGTACGCTTTGTGACAGATAACCCCATCTTATTAGGGTCAAAGGAGAAGAGCTGAGTCGCCCTTCGATGCCCCCTCGTACGTTCTATGTAAAAAGACAACGCCCTCTTACAGTCCAGGGTATGCAAGACTGTTTCAGCCCGGCTGGTATGCAGCCTGGAAAAGAAGGTCGGAAGAACCACCTCCTTCTTAAGGTGGAAAGAGGAGACCACTTTTGGAAGGAACTTCGGATGGGTCTGTAGGACTACCTTGTTCCTATAGAACCGTATGTACGGTCTATCAGAAACCAGAGCTTGTAGATCACTCACACGTCTGGCCGAGGTAAGAGCTACCAGGAAGAGCCCCTTCCAAGAAACAAAGTGCAAATGGCAAGTAGCCATCGGCTCAAACGGGGGGCGAGTAAGTTGCTGCAAGACCAAGTTCAAATCCCACCCAGTTGCCGGCGGACGAACCGGAGGCTTGAGAAGAAGCAGACCTCTGAGAAAGCAGGACACCAAGGGGTGAACCGACAGAGACTGTCCCCCACCGGTGAGTGGTGCGCTGATAGAGCACTGAGGTGGACCCGAGCAGAGTTAGACTTAAGGCCTAGGTCTGACAGGTGAAGTAGATACTGCAGTACTACTGGCACAAGGCAAGAGAAAGGATCTTCATTGCGCTGAGCACATCATACCATAAACCTACGCCACTTGAGGGCATAGGACTTTCTGGTGGACTGCCTCCTAGAGGCCAAGACCACCTCCTCAACCTCCTTAGGTAGAAGTAAGGGAGCTAGCACTATCCTTTCAGCAGCCAGGCCATCAACTTGAGGGACCTGAGATTGGGGTGCAGAAGGGAACCCTGCTTTTGAGACAGGAGATCGTGTTGCAACCCCAGAGGGAAAGGAGTTTCCACCGCCAACTGTAGCAGAAGTGGAAACCACGGTCGCCTCGGCTATCTGGGGGCTACCAGAATCACCGAGGCCTTGTTCCGGAGAATCCAAGTTAATTTTCCTGTTCATTGTAAGTGCCTTATCGGCATAATACCGTTATATGTAAACCGCGCTGATTTTTAAGAGTGCGGTATATAAGAACAATAAAAATAAATATATAAAAAATAAATCTTGAACAGAGTTCGGGCCACCAGGGGCGTGAGAGGAAACGCATACAGGAGGCCCGTAGACCAAGAGATCAGAAAAGCATCTACTGCCATCCTCAGGGGATGCGGCTGTCTGGAGCAAAACCTGGGCAGCTGACGGTTTTGTGGACTGGCAAAGAGATCGATGGATGGAAGTCCCCAGCGGAGGAAGATCTGCTGGACCACCCATGGACTGAACTGCCGTTAGCGCTGTTCAGTAAACATGTCCCTGTGAATGATGCCCACTGCTTTTTGGCATCCTCTACCCTGACTGGGGCTCAGGAATCATCCTGTATGACAGCAGCACTATCAAGCCAACCCCTCTGATGTTTTTTTTTAACAATTTGATGTTCACTGTTTTATGAAAGAAAGAGAAAATATAGGATTTGTGCCAGCCAAAGCTGTAGAAAAGTTATTAGTAGAACGTGTGAAAAAAGCACTTGCTGGAATAAAATACTGTAGCATATTCTACTTTCCTTTTGCGGATTTCTGACTTATGGCACACACACTTTCAGGCTGATGTTATACAGTGTGGAAGGCTTTGTGCGCAGCTTTGTGTGGCTTCTGCGCACAATTTTCTGCACTATCATGGCCACCCTAAATTCAAAGACAATTTGTGCATTGGCAAACCCTGCGCAAAGGCTCGCGTCGATATGAACACACAGCTTACTTAAATCTCATGGAAATGAAGGTATTAGCTATGAAATCCAGATTCAGACTGAGTGCAAGATTTTCTAACACCAGGGCTTTAACGCTAAGTCTGAGGAGGAGTAAAAAATGTGCTAGTTCTTCTATGGTGGGCATTAGCGAGGATTTCATGCCTGTTTCTTCTCTTTTCTGTAAACATGA
The DNA here is from genome assembly GCA_033557465.1 of Ichthyophis bannanicus. Classification (NCBI taxonomy): domain Eukaryota; kingdom Metazoa; phylum Chordata; class Amphibia; order Gymnophiona; family Ichthyophiidae; genus Ichthyophis; species Ichthyophis bannanicus. The sequence continues at coordinate 918,172,010 of CM066035.1, read as the reverse complement.
AGAATCAGTAACATTTTTCTTGTTTTATTTAAGGATATAGGTAAAAGAAAATGTCAGAGTGATGAGGAAAACAAAGTTACTCACCTGTAGCAGGTGTTCTCCGTGGACAGCAGGATACTGTAAGTCCTTATTTATGGATGTCATCATCTGATAGAGCCCATGCAGGAACTCTCTCAACACCCTTTCTGGAAGCTTTTAAAAAGCTCAACCTATTCTTGCCTGCTACCACTGTGCCTTAGGCACTCAATTTAATGTTTTTTAAGTGCAACCCAGCATTTTCTTAGCAAGGTATGATTGCCAGGCTTTTTCTTCTGAGCCAATGGAGGGTAAAGTGATGTTTCCAAGGAGTGCCAGTGGGAATCAAACCCAGATCTCCTGGATATTAGGCTGTTGCTCTAACCACTAGGCTCCTCCTCCACTTAACTTTAATTGCAGAGCTGTATAGCCAACTCCAAGGGAAGGTGGGTGGGTAGTGAGAACTTATTCTGCTCTCCATGAAGAACACCTGCTACAGGTGAGCAACTTCATTTTCTCCATGGACAAACAGGATGTGCTCATTTATAGGAATCCCTAGCTACAGGTTGCCTCAAATAACAGTAAATAGTATGTTAAAACAAGCAGACATGAACAAAATGATTTTCTTGCCAAAAGAGTTTTTGAATTTTATCTTTTCATTCCTGAAGCAACCTGAAACAGAAAAGGGCTTAGGAGAGAGTGAGAGATTCTGAAGGATTGATTGACTGAATCTGCTGTTGTGATGGGAGTCCCTCTCCAAACATTATTGAGATGTGAATGTATGGACACATGTCCAAGTCCTAGCTCTGTAAATCTTCTCCAAGTGAGCCACTGATGCAGCCATGGCTGGGACATATGAGCCCTGACATGACCCTCAAGCATCAGACCTGTATGGGCATAAGTGAAGGAGATGTAATCTGCTAGACAAATTGCTGGGGTCAAAAGAAACAGTTGAGTAAACTTTCTAAGGGGTTTAGTCCACTCCAGATAGAAGGCCAAGACTCTCTGTGTAGCACTTTTTCCCCTCGTAGGAGTGAAGTTTGGGGAAAACGTTGAAAGGACGATTGATTAAGGTGGAAATCTGGCACCACCTTAGGAAAGAGTTTTGGATGAGTATACAATACCACCCTACTGTGAAAAACCTTAGTGTAGGGTGCATCCACTACTAGAGCCTAGAGCTTACTTACTCTCTGTGAGCGGAGGTAACTGCCACCAAAACCAATATCTTTCAGATTAGAAACTTCAGTCCACAGGTACTCAGTGGCTCAAAGGGAGCTTTCATCAGCTGTGACACAACCACAGTGAGATCCCATGACCCTACTAGTGGTTTAAGGGGAGGCTTCAAGAGAAGCAAACTACACATGAAGTGGACAATTAAAGGTTGTAAAGAGATCGGTTTCCATACTACATGTTGATAGTAAGCTCCAACTGCACTAAGATGGATCCTTACAGAGCTGGTCTTTAGACCAGACTATGATAGGTGTAGAAGATATTCAAGCAGTTTTTGTGTAGAACAGGAGAAAGGATTGAAGACCTGAACCATACACCAGATGGCAAACCTATGCCACTTGAAAGCGTAAGATCTTCTGATAGGAACTTTTCTGGATCCAAGATGACATCAGCTACCCCAAATAGAAAGTTCAGGGAATTGACCTATAGCTTCTCAACATCCAAGCTGTGAGGGCTAGGGACTAGACATTAGGATATAGAAGCCTTCCCTGACACTGCAAAATCAAAGTTAGGGAATCTTCCAAACATATGGGGTCTTTTATAAAGAGTTCTTGAAGAAAGTGAAACCACAGTTGCCTGGGCCAATAAGGGGTGAAGAGTATCCTCCTGCCTCTGTTTTGCTGAAGATTCAGAAAGGTTTTGGCTATCAGAGGAATGGGCAGATATGCATACAGAAGTCCCTCTCCCCAGTGAAGGAGGAAGGCATCTGAGGCTAGTTTGCTGCCTGTTGTTGTCATGGAACAGACGTAAGAGCTTGTGAGTTGTGGGGCAAAGTGGTCTTTTGAGTGGGTGCCCCACTCTCAAAATATACCCAAAACTACCTCCCTGTCCAGAGTCCATTTATGAGGATGAAGGACTCAACTCGGCTTGTCTGACAGAACATTGTTCTCTTTGGGCAGATAAGTGGCACTAAGCAGAATCCTGTGAGAGGTGGTGAAATTCCACCGTCTGACTGTTTCCCAACACAGGAAGTACAAACCTGTTCTTCACTGCTTGTTGATGTAGAACATGGCTATTTGGTTGTCTCTTTGGATCATGATAATTTTGTTGGCCAAATGATTTATGAAAGCCCTCGGAGCGTTCACTATTGCTCTTAGTTCTAGTAAGTTTATCTGATAGAGACTTTTCAAATCCAGGCTGAAAACTCACCTCTTTGAGGCCACTTTTGGATCCTTATCGGCTTAGTCTCCTATGTGTTTCCTTACCATTCCCCTAGATATATCCTTGTCCTTAGCTGTTGTGCTGTCTGTCTTGACTAGATTGTAAGCTCTGATGAGCAGAGACCATCTTTTACATGAGTCTGTACAATGCTGCATATGCCTTGTAGCGCTATATAAATGATAAGTAGTAGTAGTAGCAGTAGTAGACTTTCCTGGGTGGATCACAAACCAACTTGGACACCTCTGTCATTGGTAGCTTGGCTTCTGAAAACAAAATCCATGACCAGATTTTTAGGGAGCATTCAGTAGGAGAGTGACTCAAGTAGAGGCCTTGTAATGGCAGTGACATCTCTGAATCCATTGAGTGCTTAGGATCCACTGAGATTGTCTGAAATACAGACAGGCCATGGAAATGACATGTGGCCTAACATTCTCAGGATAGTTCTTCCTGAAACTGCTGACTCACATGAACTTTTGTGATGTGCTTGATCAGGCATTCTTGTCTGTTTAGAAGTAGAAAAGCCCTCACGTGTTGTGTCTAGCAGGGCCCTGATGAATTCCAGGTGGAAGGATGGAGTCAATCAACTGAGACTTTGGGTAGTTTATGATGAACCCTTGTAGCTCTAGCACATAGGTGGTGATGCATACAGATTTTTGTACTTCCTGAGTGCTGCTCTTGAGCGGTCAATCATCCGAGTAGGGAGAAGAATGTACTCCAGTCTGCGTAGAAATGCTATGACTACTGTGAGAGATTTGAACACCCGAGGAGCGAGCACAAGGCCAAATGGCAGTATGCGATTCTAGAAATCTTGTTTCCCCACAACAAATCTGAATACATCCTGTGAGTCAGATGTATTGGGGCATGTGTCGGATGTTGTTGTTATATGTAAACCGCGCTGATCATAAATAGTGCGGTATATAAGAATTGTTAAATAAATAAATAAATAAATAAAATAAATGTGCGTAGGCATCCTGTAGATCCAAAGAACATAGCCAGTCTCCTTTTTGCAAGTAGGGGAGAATGAGGCCGAGATAAAGCATCCTGAACGTTTTTCTTATGAGGAATATGTTCAGGTCTTGGAGATCCAAGATGGGGCAGTATCCTGTCTTTTTTGGCACTAGGAAGTACCTTGAGTAGAATCTTGGTGGCATGTGGGCGATGGTCTTGGACTCGAGAAGGGCTGAAATTTCCTTTAGAAGTAGCTCCTGCTGCAGAGGCACCTATGAAATTGGTGCTGGAGGGCTGTCTGTACCCCTGATGGATGATCTTGAGACCCCAAGAGTCGGAGATGATTAGGGGTCACTGGTGGGCAAATTAGGTGAGCCTCTCTCCCAGTGTGGGTCCTAGCCTTTTTTTCTACTCTGGGTGGGTGCCTCCCTGCCCCCAACTTGTGTGAGGCCAGTGCCTCTCCCCCCCCCTCCCCCGCTGTGCACTGATTTTGACCAGGAGAGAAAAGCTGGCCTAGATTGGAGACAGTGCGGCAAGTCACCCATCTTGAAGGTATGTTTGCTGCGCTGCATCCAAAGTGTCAGCCTGGCCTGAGTACACCCCCTTCCAACTAGCATCTGTGGTGGGCCGCACCCACTACCCCGTCCTTGGTATGCCACTGCTCTCTCCTAATGGGCAGGGTATGTGCCAGGGGAAATAGAAGATTGGTTATGTTCTCTTGGGACCAGTCAAAACCCCACTCCTGGTTTTAGCTGGGGAGTCAGCTGGGACTTTGCAGGTCTCTGCTGCCTTGGACAAGCACGAGAGGCCTGTTTGGGCTGTGAGGAGCAGAGTGAAGGATATCTATTCCTATGAGAATAAGACTCTCCTATGGTCACTGCTTTTCAATCTCCTAGAAGAGGCGGTTGTGGTGGAACTGGGTCTGGAGAGTGTTTTCAGGGTGTCACTCTGCTGCTTAATAATTGTAGTAGTCTCTTGAACTCTATCTTTGAAGAGATTCTCTCTATAGCACACTACATCAATAAGCTGATCCTGCATGCTCAATTGAAAGTCTGAGGCCTGAAGCCATGAGAGTCTCCAGGCGCCACTATTCATGGCAGATGTTCTCGATGCCATATTAAAGATATCATAGGTTGCTCTGACCATGTACTTTCTACAGTAAATTTCTCGAGAGGAAGAAATGCTCATGTAGAGCTGGTAGGAGGCCACATGGGAAGTGAGCATGGGCTTATGATAAAAGTTACCCCAAAGAATCGAAAGTTCGAGACTGTCTCCCTGTGGATGCTGAGAAGTTTGACTTAAAATTCAGCTTTTTTGAGAGTGGATTTGACCACCAAGAAATTATAAGAAAGCTGTAACTTCTCTAATACAGGAGCCTTTTGGACTGTACTGGCAATCAACCTTTTTACTCATAGAAGCCACAGAGAAGGGTGTCTCGGAATGTGATGCACAGGCCATGTCACCACTTCCTTTGAGGGATCAGGATATTGGAAGATGTCTAATTCTTCTGCCCTGGACTCCTCCTTGATATCCAAAGTAAATGGTATGGCCTTATCCATATCCCTTACAAAATCGTGGAAAGACATATCCCCAGGAGGTGACTTGCGACACTCGCAAGGAGTTATGAGGTCTAATGGCAGTTGCGGAGACTTCTCCTCTGAGAAATGTTCAGAATCATGGTTAGTTTCCCAAGAGCGCTTTGACTCTGGATCAGAGAGGTACTCAGTGGACATCTGAATCTCTGCATTTACTGACCTCTTGGACACAGAAGACTCAGATCTCCTTCAGTCATGGGGCACCAACTGGCTCCAGTGCTTCAGTAGCGAAGGTTCCCTCGATGTTATGGACACCGATATTGGCTGGGCATTGGTTGATGTTGAGGCCTGTTTGGGTCTCGATGATGACCCATCTCTCACAAGCAGTTTGAGAACTTCTGTTCCTGCTTTGGGGGCATCAGAACAAATAGCTCTCGTATGCAGAGTGTCTTCATCAATTTATTCTCCATTCTCTGAGCTAAGTGCTTTTCAAGGGCTGCCACTAAGGAAGCCATGGTGGACTCAACAGACTTGGTCAATGTTCCTGGTACTTTAGAGAGTGACTAGACAAGCTGGTCACAGATTCTTTGAGTCTGGAATGGCCCCTCCATTGTCATGGATGTTGAGCTACTGTCCCTTCAGGGCTGCTTCAGGGGATGAGGCTTGCTTGTATTCTCTGCATTCCTAGCATCATGCTCCAAAGAACTCTGATGCTGAAACACCTCAGCCTCTGCTTGATCACTGTCATCGGTGGTCCTCAATGTCATTGAAGCACAGGACGAATCGTTCCTCTTCTTCGGGATGGAACTGGTGGGTGACTGATTCCTGGTTCCCTTAGTGGTGCTCAGTTCCAAGGCAGCTTGAGCATTCCTCGCTGACGATACACTGCTAGCATCTGGTGCAACTCCAGAGTCTATGGTGACTGATGCCTTCGATGCCAATGGGCTTGTCTTAGTAGCGCCAAAACGTTGTGCGTGTTTTTCCTCTTGACCCTTATGACCTCTTTTTGTCATCTTTAAACAGAAGGAACAAAGAGAGGTTTTATGGTCAGGCCCCAGTCACTTTAGGCAGTTTGTGGGTGTCTGTGATGAACATCAGCCTAAAACACTGGGCGTACTTCTTAAACCTGCGAGCTAGTTTCTGGGACATTTTAGTCAGAAAAATAGCCACTTCAAAATCAAATGGCTCAATTATAAAGAAAAAAAATAAATGAAATAACCACGACTGAATGCATCTGAGGCCTAAAGGCGGCTAAACGACACCAGAGGAAAATGAAAAGAAACGTATGAATAACCACTAATGCTAAGATTCCTAAGGGGAAGAAAAAAAGCAGTGGCGACAACTAGAAAAAAAATTGAATTATCCACTAGAAGAAGGGCAAAAAATGTGTGAAAAATTGCATGAGGAAAACCAAAAGTGATCCTGCAGTGCCGGCACGTCTGTTTGGCTCAACGCAAAAACAGAGAGTGAGCACCTCAGGTGGTGGCGGCAGGCGGGAAGAGGCGCACGTGTGTTTGAGCTTTCTAAAAACTTTCAGAAAGAGAGCTGAGAGAGTTCCCATAGGGGCTCCATTGGATGACATCACTCACGAGAGCACTTATCCTGCTTGCTCAAGGAAAACTGAGATCGCTGTGCTGCTGAATGCAGAGTTAAGGGGGAGGTGCCACAGCTGTTAAATAATGGGCAATGTGCTCAAATACGGATATTTACATTGTAGCAGCTGATAAGCATGCAGTAAATAATACCGGGAGTCAGTTCAAAGATCCAAGCCAGTTTATTGTGCACAAGGCTCAGACAGGAAAGCTTCCAAAAATGACTGAGCAATGGAGAACAGACACAAATTCCTTATATACAATTTTCACAGTTTGATACAGCCAAACTTTCTATTGGTCCCAACGCCCCCTGCATCTATCCAATCGGGGACCCTCTCTGGGCCTAGCACCCTGTTCCCCCTTCTCAGGCTATTCTAACAAAGGCTCAGTTTCTAGACATAGATACTTTTCTACTGCAAGGTCATTTCTGGCTCAGAGAATGTGAGAATACAGAGCTCTGGAACATATCTATCATCAGCATAAAATAATTTAATAAAGGATTCATACAAACTTATCAAAAAGCAGTTTAAAGCAGATTCTCAGACTTTCACTGACTTTGGTCTTTCTCAGCACTACTATTCTCAAGTGGGGGTGGGGACTCAGGCCTAGCTTACAGGCCTCTCATACGTTTTGCAGGCTATTATAGGCCATAGCCTACCACATTCCCCCCTTTGATTATTCTCACCTGCAAGTGAGAAAGGGTGAGAATTAAATCACATATTATACTTGCGTAAAAACATCATTGTGGGGTATAGGGTAATATTGCCACATAGCTAATACTTTTTGTAGCTGTCTTCCGTTCTACAGTGCCATCAACGGCTGCTGGCTTTACTTGACTGTGATGAATCCAGGGTTCGAGTTCTGCAACTTTAACTGCAGTTGGGGTTGATAGGATGACAACATAAGGTCCCTTCCAATGCGGTGCCAACGGTGTCTTTCTCCACTCTTTGATCCACACCGAGACTCCAGGCTTGAAAGGATGCAGAGGTTCTGTTAGATTGATGGGCAGCTGATCTTGTACCCACGTATGAAGACTCTGCAAAACAGAACTTAAAGCCAATAGTTCTTATCTAGTAATTTCAGATCCAATCTGTTTCATATCTCCTTTTATTCCTTGTACAACAGGCGGGGGTTGCCCATACAGAATCTCAAAAGGGGAAACTCCTAAAGACTTAGTAGGGGCTAAGCATATCCTAAGAAGGGCTATAGGAAGAACCTGGGGCCACTTCAGGTGAGCTTCTTGACAAAGTTTAGAAAACTGAGACTTCAGGGTTCTATTCATACGCTCTACTTTTCCTGAACTCTGGGGTCTGTAAGCAGTATGCCTCTGATAATGTCAATATCTCGGGGCATACTTAATGGACTTGCCTCCTGAGGTTATCAACCCCCATTCTTTGTACAGGGCCCCATGTGCATGCAAGGTTGTAAGGGCATACTTGGAATCTGCGTACACATTTAGACAGAGCCCTTTTCCTATTTTCAGTGCTCTAGTGAGAGCTATCAGTTCAGCTTTCTGTGCTGAAGTCCCTGGGGGCAAAGCTGAGGACTCAACTACCAGATCAAGGGTCACCACTGCAAAACCCTGCACAACGATGTCCATTGATGATGGGACTACTTCCATCCACAAAGAAAGTCCGTTCTGGGTTTTCCAAAGGAACATCAGTCAAATCCGGGCGACTTGAGAATACAGTGTCCATGATTTCCAGACAATCATGATCGGGGGGGCCAGGACCAACTGGTAAGAATGTAGCAGGTTTCAAAGCTTGACTGACCATCAACTGCAATCGGGGATTCTCACACAGCATACTTTGATACTTCAACATTCGCGAATTTGTGAGCCAGAACATAAGAACATAAGATATGCCATACTAGGTCAGACCAAGGTCCATCAAGCCCAGTATTCTGTTTCCAACAGTGGCCAATCTAGGTCATATGTACCTAGCAGTTTCCCCAAGGGACACAGGTTCCACAATGCTTGTATTGGTTCAAGCATTGATATCCTGGGTCCCTTCTTAATAATGGTTTATGGACCTTTCCTCCAGGAACTTGTCCAAACCTTTTTTAAACCCAGCTACACTAACAGCCTTTACTACATCCTCTGGTAACAAATTCCAGAGTTTGATTACATGTTGAGTGAAAAAATATTTTCTTTTATTAGTCTTAAATAGTTTACCCTGTAGCTTCATTGCATGTCCCCTAGTCTTTCTATATTCTGATAAGGTAAACAATCGATCTACGTTTACCCGTTCCACTCCGTTCATTAATTTATAGACTTCTATCATATCTCCCCTCAGCCATCTCTTTTCCAGGTTAAAGAGCCCTAACCTTTTTAGCCTTTCTTCATAGGAGTATCCTTCCATCCCCTTTACCATTTTGGTAGCTCTTCTCTGAACCTTTTCTAAAATCGCTATATCCTTTTTAAGATACGGCGACCAGAACTGCACACAATATTCAAAGTGCGGTCTCACCATGGAACGATATAGAGGCATTATAATATCTTTTGTTTTGTTTTCCATTCCTTTCCTTATCATACCTAGCATTCTATTTGCTCTCTTGGCCGCTGCTGCACACTGGGCCGAGGGTTTTAACATGGTATCCACAATGACGCCTAAATCATTTTCCTGGGTGGTGGTTCCTAATGTGGAACCTTGCATTGTGTAACCATAGTTTGGATTGTTCTTCCCTGGGTGCATAACCTTGCACTTGTCCACATTAAATTTCATCTGCCATTTTGATGCCCAGTCTTTCAATTTATCAAGATCCTCTTGCAATTTTCCACAATCCACTTGGGTTTTAACAACTTTAAATAGTTTTGTGTCATCTGCAAATTTGATAACCTCACTCGTTATTCCACTTTCCAGGTCATTTATGAATATGTCAAAAAGCAGCGGACCCAGCACAGATCCCTGGGGTACACCACTATTCACCTTTCTCCATTGGGAAAATTGGCCATTTAGCCTTACCCTCTTCTTTCTATCTTTTAACCAGCTCCTGATCCACAATAGTACACTGCCTCCTATCCCATGACTCTTTAGTTTTGCCAAATGTCTCTCATGAGGGACCTTGTCAAAGGCTTTCTGAAAGTCCAGATACACAATATCAACCGACTCACCTTTGTCCACCTGATTATTCACTCCTTCAAAAAAACATAACAGATTAGTAAGACAAGATCTTCCTTGTCTAAAGCCATGTTGGCTGTCTCCCATTAGGTCATGACTATCTACATGCTGAGTAATTTTATTCTTTATGATGGTGTCTACCATTTTTCCCGGTACTGATGTCAGGCTCACCAGTCTGTAGTTTCCCGGATCACCCCTGGAACCCTTTTTAAAAATTGGTGTTACATTGGCGATCCTCCAATCTTCAGGTATTAGAGATGATTTTAATGATAGTTCACAGATTACTAATATCAGGTCTGCAATCTCGTATTTCAGTTCTTTCAACACCCTTGGATGTATACCATCCGGCCCAGGTGATTTGCTACTCTTCAGTTTATCTAATAGTTGTAATACATCTTCCCGATGTATCGATGTTTCCTTCAATTCTTCCGCACCTTTAAATACCACTTCAGTCATGGGTAACATCCCTACATCTTCCTCAGTAAAGATTGAAGCAAAGAATTCATTCAGTCTCTCCGCTATCGCCTTGTTGCCTCTTAGTGCTCCTTTAACCCCTTTATCATCTAATGGACCAACTGACTCTCTCACAGGTTTTTTGCTACGAATGTACTTGAAAAGGTCTTTACTTCACGTTTTTGCTTCCGCAGCAAGCTTCTTCTCAAATTCTCCCTTTGCCTGCCTTATCAATGCCTTGCATTTGACTTGCCAGTGCTTGTGCTGTTTCCAGGTTTCGTTGTTGGGCTCTTTTTTCCATTTCCTGAAAGATGCTTTTTTGGCAACAACAGCCTCTCTGACCTCACCTTTAAACCATGCTGGCAGTTTTTTGGACTTCCTTCCACTTTTCTTAAAGCGTGGAATACAGCTGGCCTGGGCTTCCAAGATAGTATTTTTCAACAACAGCCAAGCCTGATGTATGTCTTTAACCTTTGCAACTGCTCCTTTTCGTTTTTTCTTAACTGTTTCCCTCATTTTATCATAGTCTCCCTTTCGAAAGTTAAAAGGTAGTACTGTGGATTTCCTTACTATCCCTCCTCCACTAATACTCCATAAGGGTCAAGACAGAGTGGGGCACGATGACTTGTAGATTCTGTCCCAAAGTGAGCTTGTCAGCTTCGCTCACTAAGAGGGCTGTGGCTGCAATGGCTCTTAAACAAGGGGGCCAGCCTTTTGCAACTGTATCCAATTGTTTTGATAAATAGGCCACTGGTCGCTGCCAAGATCCGAGAGATTGGGTCAACACTCCCAAAGCATTTCCTTGTGACTCATGAACATAGAGGCGAAAAGGTTTCTGGACATCTGGCAGGCCCAGGGCTGGTGATGACATTAAGGCAGTCTTTAAAGATCGAAATGCTGTATCCTGTTCAGGTCCCCATTCCAACGGAGACCTCTCCATTCCTTTGGTAGCTTGATACAATGGCTTTGCCAACAGAGCAAAGCTGGGTATCCATATTCGACAATAACCTGCAGCCCCTAGAAAAGCTCTCACTTGCCTCCTGGTGGTTGGAGTAGGGATACTACATACAGCATCTTTGCGTTCTGGTCCCAGGCGTCGGACTCCGCTGGACAATTGGAATCCCAGATATTTAACTTCAGTTTGACACAGCTGAGCCTTGGCCCTGGAGACCTTGTATCCGGCTTCATTCAGGAGGTGCAAGAGATCACTGGGGCTTGTAAACATTCACTTTCTGAGTTGGTGGCTATTAGCAGGTCATCCACATACTGGAGAAGAACCCTTTTCCCTGGGTTCACAGGGTAGCTTGAGAGATCTTGATTTAGGGCAGCACTGAAGAGGGTGGGTGAATTCTTAAATCCTTGGGGTAATCGAGTCCAGGTGAGCTGGCCCCGCTTTCCTGTTGTAGGATCTTGCCATTCAAAGGCAAACAAAAGTTGACTGGTGGGGGCTAGGCGTATGCAAAAGAAAGCATCTTTTAAATCCAAAACGGTGAAGTAAGCAGCCTCAGCAGGAATCAGTCCCAAGAGAGTATAAGGATTTGGTACCACTGGGTGTATAGTTTCAACTGCATCATTCACTCGCCTCAAATCTTGTACTGGGCAGTAATCCCCTGTCCCTGGTTTCTTAACTGGGAGAAGGGGGGTATTCCAAGGTGATTGGCATTCTTTAAGAAGTCCATACTTCAACAGTTTCATCAGATGGCAGTGGATACCTTCAATGGCTGGTCGAGGAAGAGGATACTGCTTCACATGCACTAGTTCCGCTCCTGGCTTGAGGGTGACATTGATGGGGGCTATGTTCTTCGCTAGGCCAGGTGGATTATCCTCCGCCCACACTCCGTGCGGAGCTGAAAGGCTGGTGGGTATACAGGAACCAGCTGTCTTGGTTGGAGATGCACTATAGAACCGCCACTCTTCTTCTCGGGGGACAGTCAGCACCATCAATCCAGCAGGCTTTGAGTTTACAGTCATTTGCATTTCTCCCCCTTCAGCAAAGGATATTTGTGCCTGGAGCTTAGCAAGCATATCTCGGCCCAAGAGTGGAATAGGGCATTCAGGCATATACAGGAACTGGTGCGTTATTTTCTGCCCCCCTAGTTCACACATGCGGTTATGCAGAAAAGGCTTAGTGGCCCTAGCTCCAGTGGCTTCAACAATGGTGACAGATCGAGAGGACAAAGGGGCCACTGGCTTTGCCACCACTGAGTGTTCGGCTCCTGTATCCACCATAAAGTCCATATATTGGTCCCCTATTTTCAGACTGACCATAGGCTCCTGGGGACCCAGGGTGAACTTGGAGCCCGGTCTGGCCTAGTCTTCATCCATATCATAGCCCTCTGCAACTGCCACTCCCTCAATGGCTTCTTCCCTCTCCTGCTGGAACTGTGCTCGGTTCATCCCTCCCCGACTCTGGAATCGACCTCCTACTCTCCAAGTACTCCCTCCTCCCCTCCGGGGGGTGGAGTCAAGATGCGGGCATTCACTTTTCCAATGTTCTTCTTCTCTGCAATGGGCGCATTGGTTTGCACCCAGTGGGGGCCAGCTACTTCCACAGCCCCTTCCACGTCCTCTGCTCCTTTGGTTAGGAAAACCTCCTCCATGTCGTTCAACTAAAGCGGCAGCAAGAAGATCTGCTTTCTTCTTCATTTTCCGTTCACTTTCTCTGTAACGCTCATTTTCACGATTCACAAACACTTTCTGGGCAACTTCCATTAACTGTGCTGTATTCATGCCCACAAATCCATCCATTTTCTGTAATTTTCGTTTTATATCTCTCTGGGACTGACTGACAAAAGCTGCGTTTACCATATGCAAATTCTCCTGGGCTGCTGGATCGTATGGGGTATATAGTCTGTAGACTTCAGATAATCATTCATAGAAGGCTGCTGGGCTCTCATCTAGTCGTTGGAGAACTTCAGATATTTCTCCAATATTCATGGCTTTCTGGCCTCCCTTCTTTAGGCTTTGCATGACGGTTTGGCGGAACCGACTGAGGGCTGTCTGCACTATTTGGATCCCACTTGGGGCCATCAAGGCTGATGGGTCTGCATAATACTGTTCATTAGTTCAATCAAATCCTAAGGTTTCTCGGTGTAGGAGGCATAATGCGTCTTTCAGTTCAGTAAATGAGTGGTGGAAAAAGGCACATAAACAAGGCTGGTCGGCCCTACCACGACCTGGCCTTCGGTATTAAGGGTGGGTAGGCCCTGGACCTGGCGCAATGGTATAACGTGACCATCCCTTTTACTGGTAGTTGTACTTCTGAAGGTATACGGCAATTGGGACTGTTGGGGTTCCACTTCATGTTCTTGGGCGCTGGCTGTGAGTGACCCTGAACTGGCGAATGAATCCCTGCTTGTAGTGTCATCGGTGGACTATGGCCCACTCGGAGTACTTTGAACTGAGCCGGGGCTTCCAGCCGGGGAAGGGAGCGCCTCCTCCAGCCGCAGGAGCTGTTGGGAGGACACCCGGGGTAAAACTGCAGGAATGGGTTCCTCCTGGACAGGCTCTGCCTGGGATAGTGGCGGAGCCGAGGGGACTGGCCTATAGAGGAACTGGGGCGGAAGGGACGGAATGTCTGGGGACTCTGGGGCTGACTAGACAGGCAGTTTCTTTTCCCCAGGCTTCTGGGCCCCCTGGGTAGTTGCTACAAATATCCTACACTGTTCCTCATAACAACGCTTTAACCAGGAGGGCTTTTTTTTTTCTTTTCTTTTTCTTTTTCACAAACATTTAACCAGAAGTCCATATAAGGGAACTGGTCAGGATGTTCTTTTCGTGCAATCTGGTGAAATAAGGATATTTATTTATTTATTTATTTTATTTAACTGCATTTATATACCGCTTTTCACCGGGTCAAAGCGGTGTAACATAAAAGGGGGGGGGGGACAGAAATCAGTGTAGGGGGGAGCCTTCACCAGGGGGCCAACACTGATGATTCAAACAGGTGGAGAAGTCTTAGGGAATAGACATGGGTCTCTTAGAGGGTAGATTGGGATTTCGGTTGCGGGGTTGTGAGATGTCAGTGGAGGTTGCCTGGATCTGGTCCAAGATATTCCAGGAAGAGGATGGTTTTTAGTTGTCTTCGGAACGCAGTTGGATCAGCGGTGTTTCTGATTTGGCTTGGTAGTGAGTTCCAGAGGGAGGGTGCATATAGTTCGAAGGCTCTGTTGCAGGTCCGTTGGTTATATTTTGTTCGCTGATAGGGGATGGTGAGGGTGTTGTTGGTGGTTTGTCAGGTCGTTCTGTTGTGGGTGGGCTGGGGTAGCAGGGAGCGGAGATGGGAGGTCTGTGGTTGATGGAGGGCTTTGTGTATAAGCAGGGCAGCTTTGTATTTGATCCTTGCTTGAAGTGGTAGTATGTGTAGTTCTTTTAGTACTGGGGTGATGTGGTCGTGTTTTTTTGCTTTCTGGATGATCCTTGCGGTGGTGTTCAGGGCAGTCCGTAGAGGGTTGATGTGGGTTGCAGGGAGTCCATGATAGATTATGTTGCAGTAGTCCAGGTGTGGGAGTGTCATGGCCTGCATGACAGTTCTGAAGTCTTGTGGATCTATGAGTGGTCTGAGCCATTGTATTGTTTTTGCTTTGTGGAATATTGTCCTTGCAGTCTTTTTTATCTGTGGGGTAAATGTGAGAGCTTGGTCTATAGTGATTCCCAGATACTTTATTTGGGGTTGAATCTTTATTTGGGTGGTTCCTAGTGTGATGTGAGATGGTGGGGTGAAATCTGGGTCCTTTGTTACTATAAGAGCTTCAGTTTTCTTGATGTTGATGGTCAGATTGTTTCTTTGTAGCCAGTCGGAGATCTCAGTGAAGCAGTCTGATAGTTGTTTATATGTCGGGTTGTTGGTTGTGGTTGGGGCGTAGAGCATTATGTCATCTGCGTATATATGGTAGTTGATGTTGTGGTCCTGTATGATCGAGCAGAGTGGTTGCAGATAGACATTGAAGAGCATGGCGGACAGTGTGGAGCCTTGTGGCACACCTTGATGTTGTTGGAAGGGGGGGAGGTTGCTGTGTTTGTGCGGATTAGTTATTGTCTGTTTGTTAGGTAGGAGCGGAACCATTGCAGAACGGTATCTTTGATTCCTATATCCTGGAGTCTTTGTAGGAGAGTGTTGTGGGAAATGGTGTCGAAGGCCGTGGATATGTCTAGAAAGAGCATGATGTACCCCGAGTGTTTGGCCTGTGTGCCTTTGGTGAGGGTGTTCAGTAGTGTTGCCATGAGGGTTTCAACTCCATGGTGTGGGCGAAATCCGTGTTGTTGCGAGTCCAGTATTTTGTTGGTGTCCAGGTGGTCTTGGAGTTACTGTTGAATGATCTTCTCTATAATTTTGGTGGTGAATGGGAGGCTTGCTATTGGTTTGTAGGAGGCTGGATCGAGTGGGTCCAGGTTGGGTTTTTTCAGGGTTGGACGAATGATAGAGGTCTTAAGGGCGTCTGGAATGTGTCCTTGCTTGAGGGATTCGTTGATGATGTGGGTTAGGGATGTGCTTAAGTCTTCTTTTGATTTCTTTATCCACTCAGCAGGGCAGGGGTCTAGTGGAGAGGTGGTGGTATTTAGTCGGGAGATAGTGGATTCTACTTGTTCAGTTGTGATTGTTTCAAATGTGTTCCAATCCGTGGCTTTGGTGGTGTATTGGAGGGTTGTTGATGTTGCTTGTTGTTGAGGTTTGTTTGGTAGCTGGAGCTGTTTATATTGGCGTGCTAGTAGCTCAGGTGGTATGTTTGGTAGCTGATCAGGTTGGCTGGGTGCTTTGGTGAGCTTTTTGACTATTTCAAAGAGCTCGCGTGGCTTGTTTAGTGAGAAATGAATGATTTTTGAGTGGTAGGCCCTTTTTGCTTGATCGGTTTCTGTGTGGTATGAGTTGAGGTTGTTGGTGTATTTCGCTTTGTCTGTTTCCTTTTTGGTCTTTCTCCATTTCCTTTCAGTTCTTCTGAGTTGTGTCTTTAATTTGCGTAGGATTGGGGTGTACCATCTTGCTTTCGTTCTGGTAGTTTTTGTTTTGGGATTGGTTGTTGTTGCATTGGATGCTGCGGCGATTGTAGCATTCCAGTTGTTGATCAGGTCTTCAAGGTTGGAGGAGTTTGATTGAAGTTTGGGTGATATTTGTGTTAGGAAGTCTTCTTTGTTGAATGGTTTGAATCTTCTTTTGGGATGGTTGTTCTCTATGGTTTTGGTGTGCTTGTATGCATGGGTAATGTTGATGAGATGGTGGTCTGACCATGGTACGCATGTGATCTTTGGGTTCGTAGATGTAGCGGTGCTGTGGGAATTCAAGAATATTAGATCAAGTATGTTCCCTTTTTCGTGGGTTGGGTCTTGTATAATCTGTGTTAGGTCCATTGCTTCCATGGCGTTGATGAAGGCTTCGGCATATTTGTCCTGTAGTGAGGGAAGGTTGAAATCTCCAATAATTAGTTGCTCTTTTGTGGAGATGGAACTCTCTGATATATGTTTTAGTAGGTCTGACAGATTGGGGCTTGGTGTGGGTGTCCGATAGATTAGGCATATGGAGATGTGTTTGTTGGTGAGAGTGAGCATGTCCGCTTCCTTGGTTGTTTCTGATGCATGAATCCTGAGGTGCAGGTTAGATCTTGCAATGATGGCTACCCCTCCTCCTCTGACATTGGTTCGGGAGCAGTTGTGGAGGCTGTATCCATTGGGTGTTAGTTGGTTCATGATTACTGTGTCGGCGTCTGTTAGCCATGTTTCCGTTATACAGAGGATGTTGATCTTTTCTGTAGTGATCAGGTCGTGGAGCATGTGATGTTTGTTTCTGACTGAGTGTGCGTTTGTTAGTGTGATTGTGAGAGGTTTGTCAATTGGGGGAATGGGGGGTGGGTGTGCGTTGGGGGGATGTTAGTGCTCCTTGCAGTCAAGGAGTTAGGGGTGTTTGTGTGTTGGGTGGTTGTGTTGCTTGATGTGGGATGGTAACTAATACTAACATCAAAGGTACCACCAGGGGGCCATGATGAGACCAGTACTGGCCACTTCCTATCACAAAGCATCTCTAATCGGGACGGAGACATTTCTATTCCATAGTCTCCAGCGAATCCCTTGCTAAAATTCCTAGTCATACATTGCAACGGAATTTGCGTGGACTCCGACTCCCCCCCCCCATGATGACGTACTTGACAACAGACAGAGGGGGCGGGCAGTCAGGCTGCATTTTCCTGTGGACTACGAGTCAGAACTATGCAACAATGTTCCTCTGGGTGCACTTATTAAAAAACGTATTATTAAAAACTTATTATTGCTGTAAACAAAGGGTAGGCAGAAAACATAAGCTTAGATTGGTTGCAACAAGCATAATGGATGTGTGTGCTCATTCTAAATAGGAACAATTTAGATAAAGTCCTTAAAATATAAAACTATTATTTTGCAACATGTTATAACATCAATCCCAATAGAAAAAAATATGGCTCCTAACATGACGGCCACATATCTGTTACGTATGACTAGAATAAAAATACTTGGCATGAAACTAACTACCAGCAGTCATCAGCACTAAGCTGAACAATGTCTCTGCAAAGAAATTACTTTAAATCTTACAGTTCAGAAAGCAGATATTCAAAGGACATGAAACGGATACTTTTTCATAAAGTTGGTGGATATCTGGAATGTAAACACTTCCCTTTTTAAGTTAGTTGAAAGCAAATTACTGAGAGCTTCAGCCATCCTTGACGGTATCTTAACAAAATAAATAGCTTTCTCTTCTGACTTTTAACTAATTACCCTGCAGCTGAGTTACAGCTTTTTTTTTTTTTAAACAATAAGTATGTCCTCTATGAGGTGCTTGCCACAGTATATAAAATCTCGTTTTACTTTTAATTTTGCTCAATAGCATACGCAGTCAAAACCAAATATATATATCAAAAATAAAATTCAAGCACGATTAACTCCTCATTCACTCAGGATTTAAATCATTTTCAAGTCGCGATCTGGTAACTACTGGCTCGGGATGCTTCATAGTCCTGTCAGAGCTCTTAACCTCCACTTCGAAGGTCAAAGGAAAAACACAAGCAGTTTCCTTAATTTCTCTATCATTTCTGTTTGGACCATAAAAGACAAGTAGGGCTGAGATATAACAAGAACAGTTGAGGAGCTCGAAAGGGGTTAATAAGAACTTAACCCTTTCCAGGCTGAACCCAAAACTGTCGGGATCCAAAATTCTGACTAAATATTCCTACCAAATGATATATAATACATGACCATAGCAGAAGGAACCATCACTATTAGAACATATTGAATAAGACAGGTACAATTTTCCTAAAATATGCACAAATTAACCCAGCTGCAGAATGTGTATTAAAAATTGGAAATAAGCCTTCAAAGGGTTAAAGGATACTAAACATTCCTTTCTGCAGACACACCCCTTCTCTCTCTGCTTGCTAGAGACTCACGCTGTGCTGAAAAAAAACTGAAACAGCTTAAAAGCTGCGCTTAGAAGAGACTCCTGAGTGGTTGTTTTTTTTTTTCAGTACTATTCCTTAATCGGTAAACTGTTTCATGAATTACCCAACAGAATAATCTTACATTATACCAGAAGGGAAACCAGCGGTTTCAACAGATAACAAAACCAAATACAAACAACAGACAATAAGGGAGACAAACACCAAACACTTCCTCCTTTTCGCGACCTGGATGCGGTCGCCCGGCCAGGAACTGCGCTACTCAGGAGTCCGCTCTCGCTTGGTCTGTCATTCCAGACCTCTCACTCACACACACACACAACCAAACTTGCCAGCAACGTTTTCCCAAATTCCCAAGGCCTTACTGACTAACCATATCAAAGGGTCGGTGGCTTCTGCGGCGCTACCATTTAGTGGGGCATACTAGGACCGCCCGTGAGAGGTGATCAGGCTCTCATTATTATTTTACCATACCATATTCCCAAACCTGACTATCTGAGTAGTACAGAAAACTTCTACTCACTGGATCCGGTTCCCGATATCAAACCAGTACGTGGGTTGGATCCTGGACTCCCCTCGGGTTCGGAGATGTTGGCCAGCCAGAACCAGCACCTGCGGAGGCAAGGAGGAGTCCTCTCTGATACAAGAGGACCGGTGGCGCCAGAGGCTCTCCTGCGATCAGTCAGGTGCGGCTCCAGCCGGACCAAACCTTTTGAGGCGAGAAGTCATGGTATATTCACTTGAATACCATCACACTACTCACACATTCCCGGCCAATGCACCAGAATATGTAGCAGCTGATAAGTATGCAATAAATAATACCAGGAGTCAGTTCAAAGATCCAAGCCAGTTTATTGTGCACAAGGCTCAGACAGGAAAGCTTCCAAAAATGACTGAGCAATGGAGAACAGACACAAATTCCTTATATACAATTTTCACAGTTTGATACAGGCAAACTTTCTATTGGTCCCAATGCCCCCTGCATCTATCCATTCGGGGACCCTCTCTGGGCCTAGCACCCTGTTCCCCCTTCTCAGGCTATTCTAACAAAGGCTCAGTTTCTAGATATAGATACTTTTCTACTGCAAGGTCATTTCTGGCTCAGAGAATGTGAGAATACAGAACTCTGGAACATGTCTATCATCAGCATAAAATAATTTAATAAAGGATTCATACAAACTTATCAAAAAGCAGTTTAAAGCAGATTCTCAGACTTTCACTGAGTTTGGTCTTTCTCAGCACTACTATTCTCAAGTGGGGGTGGGGACTCAGGCCTAGCTTACAGGCCTCTCATACGTTTTGCAGGCTATTATAGGCCATAGCCTACCACAACATAACACCTTAATGCACAGCATATACGATTTTAGCATTACAGATAGACATATATATATATGTGCATGTTCATCCAGCTCTTGGTACAATCTCTGCAAAATAGTGATTCTGCTGCTAATGCACGCCTGATGTATGCATGTTTCCATGACGATCAGTGTGCTCTCCCATGTTGCCCACAGCTTTGCATAAAAATAATTTGCATATGATTCTTCATTGCATTGGACGCACACATTTTTTTTTGTGTGCGTGTTAGGGGACCATGCACTGAGCTTGAGCACATGGCTTATTACATTGTTCCCTTTATATGGGTCCCACTCCCTAATCTGTTTGGCTTTGAAGGGTAGAAGAGGTGGAGCTTTGGTTCCAGTTTCTGTTGAAGTGAACTACAGTCAGCCACAGTGCAGGTAGAAATGTGAAGTTGTAAGTACGGTTTTGAGAACTGGCACAGTCAGGGCCGTACCAAGGGCTGTGTGAGCGGCGCGGTCGCACAGGGCGCATGCACAGAAAGGGCACTGATATCATCACTGGGCTTCCAGAAAACTCAGAAAGAGTGAGTTACTGCATATGGCGGGGGCGACAGCGGATTCGTTAGTTGTACAGGGTGCATTTTTGGCTTGGTATAGTCCTGGGCGCAGTTAAATAAGGATGCCGGGAACTTGGCAATACCTCCAGTCTCTAAGAGACAGGGACAGAGAGCACCTGGTGCTAACAGCACTCTTGCCTGACATCAGGGTTAATAAACAAAAATAAAACGCAAAAAGAATGTAAGGTGATTTCTTTTTATTGGATTAACTTAATACATGTTTTTACCCCAGGGTGACACACAGCCTGTGTGGCTGAAGACAAGCATACTCGACCAGAGGAAAAAACAAGTGTCCTGCACGCTTCCAGTACATTTTTCATACAGGAAGAGCACACATACGCACAGGGAAGACAGACACACACATCCTCTTCCCCGTCTCTAACTCTCTCTCTCATCCCTTATTTGGTTTGGGTGGCTTGTGCTGTATTTGTTTCCAGTTTTCTCCGAGGCCTGCTTTGGGCCTTGTTTCCAGCAGGAGTGCTGCTGTCACAGAAGTACTGCTGCTATTTGATTTCATAAAGAGAGGGAAGGGGGTATATTTTTGTGTTTTCATATGCCATATTCAGGTGTGCTGGGCAGGATCTGTAAGCAGAGTGTAGCTCGATCCAGAAAAGGTTCACCAATTTTTTTTTTTACTGAAGCTTTATTAAGCTCAGAGCACTGACTGAGAAGAGAAATGCAGGCTGTCTGCATAGGCTCCTGAGCATGAGGAGAAGCAGCGCTCTCGTTTAAGGTTAATACGTAGCGTAGCGCTTTCAGTAGACCAAACGCGAAGCCCTGGGGCAGGGGCACAGTGTTCTGCTTGCCGTGAGTGAGCCTCCATGTCGGCACTTTTACAACATTCATTTAGTTTATTAGACACTTGCTGGACTGCCTTTCAAATCATCATAGCACACTTCCTGCTGGCTATTAATAATATACGTTGACAGCTGGCCTGACAGAATTCCTGCTTCCTCAAGGTCCTCGGTCTTTCACGGCCATGGAAGGCAAGGAAAACAACCTTGTGGTGTCACCGCAGGAATCGGAGTCATCCTCCATGCTGTTTGTTGTGTATTGCACACTCCTAGGACGATATTCCTTTATCCTGGTACTGTCACAGAATCTAGACTGTAAAGCAAGCTGCAAGGAAAAAATACTTAGTTACAAGTCTGGTCATCATTAAGGGGCATGTTTACTAAACCTCTTTAACTTAATGTGCCAGATAACACAGCACACTTGCCAAATGCTAACAGCTAACGTGGGGCAAATGCAGATAGCGCAATAATTTTCTGTGCTATCTGCAGAATGCATGTTGTGCAAATGGGTGGGGTGAGGGCAGAGAGTGGGGATGTTTTCACCCAGGGGTGGTGTTAGACATTCAGGGGACCCAGGGCAGAAACTGGTAAGGGGGCCCCCCTGTCTGCTTGCAGGCTATGCCTCCTTCAGCTTGAGGAAGATTTGGGGGGCCCCCCTGTGGCATAGGAGCCTAGGAAATTGCCCTGCTTGCCCTTCCCTAATGCGGGCCCTGTCTGCACCATGTGGTTACCATGGGTGTTATCAGCGCATGGTAACTGTCAGATATGCAGATAGTGTGGGTGCAACTAACGCCACCTCAATGGGTGGTGTTAGCTGCATTTCAGCTGGAGTCTGACTGTGCTCTCTGCATTGCTGGTGCGGAATCTGCTGGGGGAATGCTGTGCACGCCTCATCCGCACAGCTTTTGCAGCTAAGCTGACACTAACACGCCACATTAGCTGCAAAAGCCTAATGCCCTTTAGTAAGCACGCCTCTCTTTCTGCAAATATCAGGGGAAGCATTTTTCAAAACTGTTGATGTTCTTTCATGCAGACCCTTTACGTACATTTTCCATAAGATGCTATGTGGTGTGTTTCTCTTTGCAAATGGGTGTAAGCCACCATGGTTAAAAGCGTCTGTGCGCTTCATGCCTACTGCGTGTTTTTGGGTGACCAAGTAGGGGAAAGAGAGCACATGTACAAATGTATGTGAGCCCTCCTCCTTCCCTTACAGGAACGCTTCTCTCTCCCCTGGCTAATGGTGCACATGCTTTAATCAACACTTCGGAAGGGCAAATTACCTGGGTGGATTGGCTTTGAACACTTTTCTCATAACCCAAATACCTAACTTTTTTTTCCAATAAAGAATTAAAACAAATGAAACTCGCGCTCTCTATCTATCTATATGCATACCTGCACACACACAATATATATCTTTATATTTCAGGTCTGGGCAGAAGCAAAAGCAGAACGTAGTGTTACATGAGGGTTATTTGAGCCAGGGGGAGAAGGCGGATCACTGCTAACTTAATCAAGATACAGAGGAGAATATCAGCTTTCCCACGCACATCTTCATTTTAGAAAAATGTCTCAGGCAGAGGGAGACACTTCTCCCTTTTTCACTCTTTAGTCATCCTTATTAAATCTTGCAGATTTTCCCAGCTGTGACTGCAGCTGAACTACAGCTCTAACACGTGTCCACAGCTGAGAGTGGGCTTCACCACAGCGGCAGCAAAAGCTGCTGGGCAAGTCCTTCTGCCTGTGGCCTGAGGACAAAGAATACAAAGCTGACATTCACCTCAAGACCTTTCATAGCTCTGCTGTTTAATACTAAACAGTGTGGTGAGGTAGAGAATAACGGCACAGATTAAACCATGGGTTCATTCAGCAAGAGGTCATGAGTGGAATACAATTAAGAACATGAAGTCTTCTGTGAATCCAACAGGGCCCAATTCAAAGTTTATAGGTTATTACTTTCCATACCCCCTTTTTCTTTAAAAATCTGCTTTCAGGTATAGTAGTATAGCTACAGTTGCTTGATCTATATGTGATTCTTAATCATGAGTCTTCACTCTATCAGTCTCATATACACAGAGGTATCGTAAATTTGTAGCTCTGGTTCACTGCCTACATTAGATTAGTGCCTCAGACTAATGCTATAAAGGAAAGCCATTTTCTCGGTAAGGCAATTTTTTAAAATCTAGATTCTTGGCGAGCAGAATAACAGGCGGGCACCCGCCAAGGATCAAAGAAGCACATGGAAAGTAAAAACAATTCAAGCTAAGAAAGGAGAGAGCATAAATAACCCAACAGTGCTGTAGGATTTCACAGGTGGGCTTGTGCAGCTGCAAGGAATCCCCATTTATAACACAAACAACTTTATTTTCTACAGTCACTATCATGCTGTTTCTTTTATTTTGCGTCGTCTGTGTGTGAGGGTGTGTAAAATTGCTGTTCTCATCACAAAGGGTTGAAAAAAATGAGTCTACTAAGCCATGCTGACCAGCATCGTGATCCTGCCTCAACAATATTTCATTATTTATTTAGAAACACTTGCATTATGAGCGGGATGCTGTACAGAAAGAAACAGAGGAGTCAATATTCACCCAAGGTGGTCAGCATTTTTTTAAAATGCCGGCTGCAGGGATGGAAACAAATTTGGATATTCAGCACTGGTGTCCGGATAGTAGCCAGTGCTGAATATCCGGATTCAGCGCTGATCGTTGGTGCTACCCAGAGGTGATATTCAACCCACCATCCAGATAGCTAACAAGATAAAGTTAGGACAGTCTTTATGCTAGATTTAAAAGAGGGTTGGACAAGTTCCTGGAGGAAAAGTCCATAAACCACTATTAAAGAGGACCAGGGAAATCCACTGCTTACCCATGGGACAAGCAGCATGGAATCCATATATCTTTTTGGAACCTGACAGGTTCTTGTGCCCTGGATTGGCCATTGTTGGAAACAGGATACTGGGCTTGATGGTCCCTTGGTCTGACCCAGTATGGCATACCTTATGTTCTGATATTATGCAACTATCCTAACTTTATCTCGATAGTTATCTGTCTAGGGGGCTGAATATTACTGCTACCCAGATAACACTGGGCATCACTCATGGATCATCACGGCCCTATCCAGAAGCACCAGGACAATCTGCGATGATTTTTACTGAAAATCAAGAGATGGCTCCAATCAGTGGCACTTACGTGAGTAGCAGGTCCTGCTACCTGGATAAGTAGCTTTGAATATCGGGCCCATAGTATGTTAATTTTTCATCTTGAAAACAAGAGCTGAGCTACTATAGAGCAGACATGGATGGAGATCACACATGGTTGTAGCCAGTTCAGGTTTTGGCAGCCATGTGGCTTTCAGACTTTGTTCTTTGCAGGACAAACACCTTATACCACCAGCATAGCAAACCAAACTGCTCTGAACAGATACCCTAAATGAATGCCAGTCTTTGAGTAGGCCCTTTTATAAATATGGAGGGGCCCTTTAATTTTCAGTGGGCAAGCCCACATTAGAAGTCCTATAGGAAAATCTTAGTAGAGAGTGTAAACCAAACAGTCCTTCTATATAAGCACAGCAAGGGCTTAGTCTGCAGGCTATTTCTGCATCCCCCTCTCAAAAGCATGGGTCACTTGAAGACACCCTAGCAAAGTAGCTGTAATTTAATTCAGTACCAACTTCACACAATGTCATCATACATAGACGTCTAGTGCAACTCATTTCCCACTGCTGTTTGATAGCAAAGCCAAATTCCTGAAGCAAGAGATGTCTCTTCTTTTTAATGGATGCATAATGTCATAAAGCAATCACTTTTGTAGTATGTTTATTTACATTTCACTAATGCTTTAACCTTTGTCCATCCAATATTGATGCTGTATTTACATTAGCTTCTAGGACAGGCAGCTTCTGCCTGCTGTTCTCTCAGTCATGGAGTCGGCCCAGGCAGAATGTCAGAGTGGGGAATAGGCTGAAAGGAGAACAGAAGAGGCCATACTGTCATCCGTATTATGTAAAGAGAACTAGAAGATGGCATGTGGCCCTTGCACGGCTCTCAGTGATAAGCAGGAAAGAAAGTCTAACACTAGCTCAAGCTAGCAGGCATCATGCTAAATCCTTTTCAGGAAATCTAAACTTTCACAGCCAGTGTTACACTCATGTGCTCAATACTGTGAGCTATAGACTCTCTGCTGATGGCATCATGTTATTTTTTCCTGTCCAAGGGCTTTCTTTGCTTACTCTTCCTGAAGCCCTCTGCTGTCTGAATATTGTTTCTGCTTGGATGAATAATAACTTGACAGTTAATTTGAATAAGTCCAAAGCTTTGTTTTGTCTTTAGAGGCCTAGTCCAGCTAATTCAGAATCGTTGATCTCTGGCACGTTTAAGATCGCATTGCAGAGAGAGGTTCTCCAGGAACAAGCAGGAAGTCAGTCCTCACATATGGGTGATGTCGGTGCCGAAGGAGCCCTCGTGCGGAGCAATTCCCCAGCTTTCAAAGAAAGCCTTTGGGATTGCATCGCGCATGCGCGGTCCCCTTCCCGCCCAAGGGTGACATCTTGCTCAGTCTTCTTTTTCCCACGGAGCCCAACGGACGTGGTCCTGTTTTCACCGTGGAAAAAGTAGAAAAGTTGATTTAGTTTTTTCAGCTTCCCAGTTCGACACCGGTTCCCCTTCCTGCCTTTGGCTCAGTACACTGGTATCGAGTCCGGTCATATTTTTCGTTTTTGTCTTTCGTGACTAGCGTTTGCGCTCTTTTTATTTTTCACTGGCAGCCCGGTCGTTTGACCTCGCAGGGGCCCTTTTTCCCCCCATGGCTGCCAGCGGGTTTAAAAAGTGTGATCGGTAAGAAGTTGATGTCTCTCACCGACACACACGACTGCTGCGTCCGATGCCTCGGCCCTGACCATGACCCGGTGGTCTGTGGGCCGTGTGGTAAGATCTCTTCGAAATCTTTGAAGAGCAGGCAGCATCAGTGTGACAGGATTTTTCCTGAGTCCGCATCCATCCGGGCCCGGACCTCGTCAGAAGCCTCGATATCTCGGGAATTGGAGCCCGAGCACTGTCGTGGGTCTTCTGAGCAGGGATCTCCCTCCAGGGAACACCGGAGGAAGAAGAAGCTTGTGAGGGCATCGTCGCTGGATGCCTCTGATCAGATTAGGCCCTCGGGTTCCAGGCCGCGGAGCCCGGACCGCCGCCCCGGGTCCTCGGAGTCGGAGCGGCCAGCTAAACAACCTCGCAAGGAGCCAGAGACGTCGGACAAGGTAACTTCTGCTGTCCTCATGGACTCTCCTCCAGGAGAGCCGACGTCGGGACCCAAGCCGGGAGCTGCGGAGCCTTCTGAGCTCGGTCTCAGGTTGGCGGCCCTGGAGAGCAGCAGGTGCTGATGGCCGGCCTCGCCAGTCTATCCACCCCGACCACCGGGACTTTGACGTCGAAGTCGACAATGGAGGACGAGCCGATCCTCGAGTCGATCAAGTCTCGAGTCGATCCTTGGCCAAGGTCCCCCTCGACCTCCCGTTCGGGACCGAGGTCGTCGACGCCGGTGCCCTCGGCGTTGGGGCGGTCAGGCTCGAAGCCCTCGAGAACAGAGCCCATCGAGTTCTCCTCAGAGGACTCGGCATGGGAGATGGAGGAGGAAGACTCCCCAGACAGCTACCGAACCCGGTGTATCCCAACGGACTCCACGGGTTCGGAGCCTCGGAATAGGTCCCCTCCGGAGGACACTCAGTTCTCGGACTTTGTCAGGGACATGGCTTTGGCATTCCCTGCGGAAGCCGAGGAGGAGCCTCGAGCCGAGGAGCTCGATGCCCTCCAGTATGACTCTCCCCCGAAGTAGGCCCTTACTGCACCGGTGCCTCCGATGTTGGAACGGCTGATGCTGTGCATATGGGAGTCCCCGTCCTCAATGCCGGTGCTCAGCAAGCAGGTTGATTCCATCTATCGAGTCTTTAAGAGTCCTGGGTTCCAGAAAGCGCAGCTGCCGCACAACACCATGGTTGTGGAATCGGCCATGCAACGGCTGAAAAGCCAAAAGACACACTCCTTGGTGCCTCCCAGCTGGGAGGCCCAGAACCTGGATGCCCTTGGTAGAAAGTGCTACCAGGGCTCGATGCTGTCATGCCATGTCCAAACTTACCAGCTGTACATGGGCATCTACTTGCGGGACCTGGCAAAGGAGATTGCCAGGTTCTCGGCTGGCCTATCCGAGGAACCCTTTCAGCGCTTCACGGGGATCGGAGAGTGCTTGAAGTTCATGTCTTGAGCAGCTTACGACGTCTTCGAGGCTTCGGCCCGAGTAGCCGCAGCCGGCATCGGTGCACGCCGTCAGGCCTGGCTCATGTCGTTGGACCTGGAGCCATGGGTTCAGGACAAGTTGGTCGATGTCCCGTGCTGAGGAGACAACCTCTTCGGCAAACCCATGACTGAGAAAGCTGCGGAAATCGAGTCCGAGTACTTGACCCGGACAAGGTTGTTGAAGAAGACATCTGCACCTTCTCAAAAGAAGAAGGCCTCGTGGAAAAAGCCCTTTTTCCCAAGGAAGGGTATGGCTTACAGAAATTACCCCACTTACCAGGCCACCTCAGCTCCCCAACAGGGGCAGCAGACCAGGGGACAGGGGCATGGCCCACATAAGCCGAAGACTCCCAAGCCTCCACCTCTGGCTCCTACCAGCTGGGAGGGGGTTTTTGAATCCCGGTGCATAGCTCCTCTCCCATCATTGGTTTGACCCTGTACAGGAGGAAGGCTGGCCCTGTACACTCACAGGTGGCCAGTCAGTACTACCGACACCTGGGTTATGAAAGTAGTACAGCAGGGCTATTTACTTCATTTCAAGCAGGCGCCCACCTCCTTTTTCCCAGGAGAGACTCTCAGGCCCCCTCTTCATAGGAACCTCCTCCTGTAGGAGTTGACAGGTTTGCTAAAGGATCAGGCGGTGGAACCGGTGCCCCACCACCTGCAGGGGCAAGGCTTCTGTTGTTGTTGTTAAGTGCCGTCGAGTCGGAGTCGACTCATGGCGACCCTCTGGATAGCTATCCTAAATTGTGTTCGGTCTTCAGTCAGGCGGCTCATTGTTGACAGACTGGTACCCGTAGCTGCTGTTATTGTATCGATCCATCTCATTGCTGGCCTTCCTCTTTTGCGTTGACCTTCTATCTTGCCAAGCATAATGTCTTTCTCTAATGATCTCTCTCTTCGCATGATGTGTCCAAAGTATGAAAGTCGAAGTCTTGTCATCTGAGCTTCTAAAGAAAGCTTAGGTTTGATCTCCTCTAGTACCGACTGGTTTGTTCTTCGGGCAGTCCATGGTATACACAGTATTCGCCGCCAGTACCATAATTCAAAGGCATCAATTTTCTTCCTGTCTATCTTTTTCACTGTCCAGCTTTCATATCCATATGATGTTATTGAAAATACCATGGCTTGAACAAGTCGAATCTTTGTATGGAGAGAGACATCTCTGCTCTTGAGAATCTTATCTAGGTCTTTCATAACCATTCTGCCAAGAGCAATGCGTCATCTGATTTCTTGACTGCTTGTTGCTTCTTTATTGATAGTTGATCCAAGTAGGTTAAAGTTGTTCACAATTTCAATTTCTTCTCCTTCAACGATGAACCTGTTGATTATGCCAGTTGTCATGATCTTTGTCTTCTTTACATTAAGGTGCAGGCCCATTTTGAGACTATGTTCTTTGATTGTGAGAAGCAAATGTTTCAGATCATCTTCACTTTCAGCCAGTAATGTGGTATCATCAGCATAGCGAAGGTTGTTGATGAGTCTTCCACCAATCTTCACACCTCTGTTGTCTTCATACAATCCTGCTTCTCTGATGATTTGTTCTGCATATAAATTAAACAGGTAGGGGGAAAGTATGCAGCCTTGTCTTACACCTTTGCTTATTTTAAACCATTCTGTTTCTCCTTGTTCCGTTCGAACTGTTGCTTCTTGATCAATGTACAGATTGCGCAAGAGAACGATCAGGTGTTCTGGTATACCCATGCTTCTTAATGTGGCCCAGAGTTTCTCATGGTTTACACAGTCAAAAGCCTTGCTATAGTCGATAAAGCACAAATAGATATCCTTTTGGTATTCTTTAGTCTTTTCAAGGATCCATCTCACATCCGCAATGATGTCTCTCGTTCCTCGCCCTTTCCTGAACCCTGCTTGCACTTCAGATAGTTCTTGTTCCAGGTATGGTTGTAGTCTCTTTTGAATAATCTTCAGTAGAATCTTGCTGGCATGTGGGATCAGAGCGATTGTGCGATAATTTCCACAGTCAGTTGGATCACCTTTCTTTAGTATTGGTATAAACACAGATCTTTTCCAGTCAGTTGGCCATGATGTTGTCTTCCATAATTCTTGGCAGAGCCTTGTGAGTACGGTAACAGCTGCATCAGATTGCTGCAATACTTCTATGGGAATCTACTCCAGGTATTTCCTCATACCAAAAAGAAAAGGAGGCCTACACCCCATCCTGGACTTGCAAAATCTGAACAAGTTCCTGGTGAGGGAAAAGTTCAAGATGCTTTCCCTTGGGTTCCTACTGCCTTACCTCCACCAGGGAGACTGGCTATGCTCCTTAGATTTAAAGGATGCTTATACTCACATCCTCATACACCCAGACCACAGACAATACCTCAGGTTTGTGGTCGGAGGAAACCACTTTCAGTACAAGGTGCTTCCCTTTGGCCTAGCTTCCGCTCCCAGAGTATTTACCAAATGCCTAGCAGTGGTGGCGGCCTTCCTCAGAAGCCAGGGAGTCTTTGTCTTTCCATACCTGGATGACTGGTTTATCAGGGGCCAATTGGCACAGGAGGCACAGCAGGCCACTGCTTGCACAGTCACCCTGCTCCAGCACCTAGGGTTTGTGATAAATCACGAAAAATCCATTTTACTCCCCACTCAGAACTTGGAGTTCATAGGGGCAAGGCTGGACACACTTCAGTCAAGGGCGTACCTACCGCTGGACAGGGCGAGGCAGTTGCTGGACTTGGTACAGCAGGTCCAGCACAAACCTCAAGTCTCCGCAAGGGTCTTTCTACGCCTCCTGGGCCACATGACCTCCATGGTGCATGCGACTCCATATGCTCGATTCCACATGCGCACAGCTCAATGGAGCCTCAGAGACCAGTAGACGCAAGCCACTGGCCGCCTCAGAGACAGAGTAGCGATTTCCCAGCTACTAGTGACAGCCTTGCAATAGTGGCTTCACCCCCCCAACTTGCTTCAGGGAGTACCATTCCAACCTTCCTCTCACACCAGAGTGCTGACGACAGATGCCTCCTTGCTGGGCTGGGGTGCCCATTGCCAGGGTTCCTGCACTCAGGGTCTGTGGTCCTCGCGAGAGGCCACACTTCAGATCAATCTTCTAGAGCTTCGAGCCATCCGCCTAGCTCTTCAAACCTTCTGTCATCTTCTTGCACATCAGTCGGTGCTGATACAGACAGACAATCAGGTGGCGATGTTCTACATCAACAAATAGGGGGGCACAGGATCTCGCATCCTATGCCAGGAAACTCTGGACCTCTGCTCTTTTGCAGTGGCACATCACATGTCCCTAAGGGCAGTTGATCTGCTAGGTCAGGAGAACCTCCTGGCCGACAAGTTGAGCAGGATTCTTCAGCCTCACGAATGGCAACTGACCCGGGATGTAGCCCAGCAGATCTTCAACCACTGGGGTCTCCCATCCATGGATCTCTTTGCCAGTCCACAAAACCACCAGTTGCCCCGGTTCTACTCGAGGCAGCCGCATCCGCTGAGTGTGGTGGCAGATGCTTTCCTGATCTCGTGGGCACAAGGCCTTCACTATGTGTTCCCACCCACACCCCTGCTGGCACGCACTCTGTTCAAGATTCTTCGGGACAAGGCCTCTGTCATCCTGATAGCCCCCAGGTGGCCCAGACAGCCTTGGTTCCCTCTTCTCGTTCAACTGGCGGTCGAAACTCCACTCCCGCTGGAGGTGCAGCCTGACCTCTTGACCCAGGGACAGGGTTCCTTGCTACACCCCAATCTCAGATCCCTCAACTTAATGGCATGGCTGCTGAGAGGGTAGTACTTGCTCCTCTACTCCTTCCCAAGGAGGTTGACGAGTTGTTGCTGGCCTCTAGGAGGCAATCTACCAGAAAACCCTACATGTTCAAGTGACGTAGATTTGAAGGGTGGTGTGCTCAGAATAAGGAGAACCCGTTCACTTGTCAAGTACCTCAGGTATTGCAGTACTTGCTCCACCTCTCGGAGTTAGGCCTCAAGTCTAACTCTGTCAGGGTCCACCTGAGTGTGCTATCAGCTAACCACTCTCCAGTGGACGGGCAATCTCTTTCAGCTCACCCTTTGGTATCCCGATTCCTCAGAGGCCTCCTCCTCTTGAAGCATCCAATTCACCCACCGGCTACAGAGTGGGACTTAAATGTGGTCTTGCAGCGGCTTACGTGCCCGCCTTTTGAACCAATGTCCACCTGTCCTCTCCGCTTCTTTCCTGGAAAGCACTTTTTCTGGTGGCGCTCACGTCTGTTCAACGTGTGAGTGAGCTGCAAGCTTTAGTATCAGACCGTATACACGGTTTTACAAGAACAGAGTGGTCCTACGTACTCACCCCAAGTTCCTCCCATAAGTGGTTTCCTCGTTTCACCTTAACCAAGAGGTGGTTCTTGCAACCTTCTTCCCCAGGCCACATACCAGCAGGGCAGAAGCGGTTTTGCATACCCTGGACTGTAAGAAGGCGCTCACCTTTTACCTGGAGCGTACGTGGGGACATCGGAGAGCTTCCCAGCTTTTCGTCTCTTATGACCCTAGTAAACTGGGTCTACCTGTCTCCAAGCGCACGTTATCCACCTGGGTGGCAGACTGCATCGCCTGGGCATATAGGGCAGCTGACCACCAGCTGCAGGGCCGAATCACGGCCCACTCTGTCAGGGCTAAGGCCGCATCAGTGGCTAACCACCGCTCTATTCCATTGGCAGACATCTGCCAGGCCGCAACTTGGTCTTCAAGCCAGACTTTTGCAGCTCACTACTACCTGGAGAGAGAGTCCTGGCGGGACAGTGTTTTCGAGGTTTAGGCAACTCCTACCCTCCGACCCTTTGGTGTCATGCTACCGTGGGGGTTGTGTTCTCGGAGAAAAATCCTATCACTGCTGCTGCGGCTCTTCTAGAGGGAGCCATTTTCAGCTATGGGTTCTCGGTAGCATATAGCTAGGGAGTCCCGTATGTGAGCACTGACTTCCTGCTTGTTCCTGGAGAAAGCGTAGTTACTCACCTGTAACAGGTGTTCTCCAGGGACAGCAGGAATCAGTCCTCATGACCCTCCATCCTCCCCTGGAGTTTCAGTCCTTTGATTAATTTTTTTCTCATTTTTGCTGTCTTTTTAGCTATGTCATCTGACTGAGCACCCTTGGGCGGGCACCCTTGGGTGGGAAGGGGACCGCACATGCGCGATGCAATCCCAAAGGCTTTCTTTGAAAGCTTTGGAATTGCTCCGCACGAGGGCTCCGTCGGTGCCGAAGTCACCCATATGTGAGGACTGATTCCTGCTGTCCCTGGAGAACACCTCTTACAGGTGAGTAAGTACGCTTTCTTTATCTTGGAGTTATACTAAATTCTAGTCTGGATATTCAGACCCAAGTAAAGCATACCGTGGCATCCGTATTTTATAAATTATGGCTGCTACCTGGGCTTAGTCGCCTTTAGGATCCTTGCCATTTTCAAACAGTATTGCCAGCTTTTGCTTAGCCCTTTTTGGACTACTGTAATGCTTTAAATATGGATCTTCCTTTAACCACCATTAGAGAGCTTCATCTTGAACAAAATGTGGTGGAACGACTTAGGTTGAGGTGTCAGAAAATGTAGCATATTACTCCATGTCCTGAGGCATTAAACTGATTACCTATAAATCAGCTCTCCAAATTTAAGCCACTTGCAACTGTTTTTAAGGTAATCCATGGCTTCTCTTTGCTGTGCACTTTCATTTGCTCCTTTTAACAGTCCATCCATGACGCTGGTTTGTAAGAGCCTTGGATGCACATGGCATGTTCCCCATGGAGTACTTTTCTTGTTCACTTGCATCAGGAAATGCATGGCAGATTTTTAGGAGGCAGTTTAAGACAGTTTTATTTAAAAAAGATTTTGATATTACTAAACCATTTATTTTGGGGGTTTTATACCTTTATGTGCATTTTTAATTGTATTTGTCTCTGAGAATATGTTAAATGTTGATCTGTAATCTGCTCAAAATTTTACCTAAAAAACTTACATTTAATCTTTATATCACGCAATACTTCACCCGAAACAAGACACAGGACAACAGCTTCCATATGTGGAATAAGAGATAACAGAGATAACAGAATTCAGAAAAAAATTGAAAACATATCTATTCACTAAACACTATAATTCCATAGAAAACATTCCACTCAACTTAGATAAAGGCTAAACATGAACCCCCCCACATCAAGCGTATACTCCCTTCTTCAAAGGATAACACACAAAACATAATCGAATAAACACTCCACTCCTATGCACTGATACCCTACTTGTATATAGTTGCAACTGATATGATCTGCCTATGCGGTAGAGTCAGTACTTTGTTTAAATTGTTACACAATCTGTGTTAGTAGAATTATTCTGCTTAGTTTTTTAAACCTATGTGTGCATGTTAAGATGTTCTATGTAAAAAGTTATTCTGTTCCATGTAAAACAAGCTCTGCATTGTTAACTGTTGTTAATTGTACACCGCAACTGATCGCTGGAAGATGCGGTATATAAATAAGTGTTAAATAAAAAATAAATAAATAAGCAAATTAATCTAATTTTTGACAAACAGTTAGCTAAGATCAATCCATATTTAACACGATTACTACATGTAATTAGTTGATTGTTATTCCTAGTTGTATTTACTTTTCTAATCTTATCAATTGTTTTACTACTATGTCAAACCTTGTTTTAACGTTCCATGTAATGCATTATGTTATAATGCAATTTTTGAGTTCATTGTAAACTGCCTTGATTTGCGAAAGGTGATATATAAGCACACATAAATAAATATAGCAACATAGTAAATGATGGTAGATAAAGACCAGTATGGTCATCTAGTCTGCCTAGTACGATGGCAAAAGTAGGTGCACCTGCCGCTCCGTGCAGGCCACCCCTCCCCATGTCTTTGTTTAGGGGTGAACCCACCACTCCATGTAGTACACCCCTATTTGTTGAGAAATTAGATGGTTCAGTTTATTTTGATTTTATCCTGTTGCTGTAAAGGGATCCACTGGGTCTGTCCCATGCCATTTTGAATTCCGTCACCGTGTTTGCCCCAACCACTTCCATCGGGAGGGCATTCCAAGCATCCACCACCCTTTCTGTGAAAAAGTATTTCCTGACATTGCCTTTCAATTTACCACCTTGCAGTTTCCTATTATGCCCTCTTGTTTTACAGCTTACCCGTCTTTGGAAGAGGTTTGTTTATTCATTATTTCCCTTTAAATATTTAAAGGTCTGAATCATATCTCCCTTGTCCCTCCTCTCCTCCAAAGTGCACATGTTTAGGTCTTCAAGTCTCTTCTCATAAGGCTTCTTACGCAGGCTCCAAATCATTTTGGTCGCCTTTCTCTGAACAGTTTCCAGTCTTTTTACATTCTTTGCAAGATATGGTCTCCAAAACTAAACACAGTATTCCAAGTGAGGCCTCACCAGTGACTTGTACAGTGGCATAAGTACCTCTTCCTTTCTGCTGGTAATTCCTCTTTGTATGCAGCCCAACATCCTCCTGGCTTTTGCCACCGCCTTGTCACACTGTTGGGCCACCTTGAGATCTTCAGAAATAATCACACCAAGGTCTTTCTCCTGATCCGTGCACACCAACCTCTCACCCCCTATCGCGTACATTTCCCTTGGATTTCTGCTACCCAAGTGCATGACTCTGCACTTCTTTGCATTAAATCTTAATTGCCAAGCATTAGACCATTCTTCCAGCTTCTGTAGATCTTTCCTCATGTTAACCACTCCCTCGGGGGAGTCCACTCTGTTGCAAATTTGTGTGTCATCTGCAAAAGGACAGACTTTTCCATTCAGTCCTTCAGTAATATCACTCACAAATACATTGAATAGTGCTGGGTCCAGGACTGACCCCTGGGGCACCCCGCTAATCACCTTCCCTTCATCCGAGTGAGCTCCATTTACCATCACCTTCTGTCGTCTGTCAGTCAACCAATTTCTGATCCAATTTACCATCTTGGGATCCATCCCCAAGCTACTGAGTTTATTGATAAGCCTCCTATGAGGAACAGCATCAACGTTTTTGCTGAAATCCAGATAGATGACATCCATCGCATGCCCCTGATCTAGTTCCCTGGTCACCCAGTCAAAGAACTCAATCAGATTTGTTTGGCAAGATCGTCCTTCGGTAAAACCATGTTGCCTCGGATATTGCAACTTGTTGGTTTTAAGAAAGTTCACTATTCGCTCTTTCAGGAGCGCCTCCATTACTTTTCCCGCCACCGAGGTAAGGCTCACAGGCCTGTAGTTTGACACTTCTTCCCTGTCACCACTTTTGTGTAGAGGTACAACATCAGCCATTCTCCAGTCCTGAGGAACCTCTCCTGTTTCCAAGGATCTGTTGAAAACATCCTTTAACGGCCCTGCAAGAACCTCTCTGAGCTCTTTCAGTATCCTGGGATGTATTCCATCTGGTCCCATGGCCTTGTCCACTTTCAGTGGGGTCAAGCTACAGGTGGGTAGACCATAAATGAATGGATCAATAAATAAAATAGAGAATAATAGTTTAGTTTAGTTGGAGCTGGGCAGTCTGATAGTCCCATGATCACTGCTGATGTCCAAAATGCCATCCCTTGATCTCTTAGGTCATCAGTGTACTGGCTCTGAACACTTACAAATAAAAAGGCCTATTTTACTGTACAGTAGATAGGTCATGAGGAGGGGAATTGAGACAACCATGTCCAGATGTGTAAAAACATTCAAGGGTGTATAGGACTGCATATGGATTTCACAGTATGTCCAGTGGAAGCAGCAATTTTAAAAAACTACACATGGGGAAAAAGAGTATTCTGTTCTTCCCCAAAATATGTGTGGGATTGGCTTTGTAAAACTGCTGCTCCTGACAGCATCCATCCCTCTTATCCTTCCCCCACCCCAACCCCACAACAGTAGCGACCCTACCTTCCCCTTTGCTATCAAAATCTCCCTGATTACCCTTCCAAACATACCCTTCCTTGATCATGTCCCCAACAAGCATTGCCCTACCTGATCACTCCTCAGCCCACCCCACCCTCTGATCCTTCTCTCAGCTGTGACCTGGGGTTCCTAGTAGTGTAGTGAAAGCATGAGCAATCCCCAGTCCCTGCTACTCCTGCAGCTCTGGAGTCAAAATGGTTGCTGTGACCTCTAGTGGTAGTCTGATGGTATTACTGCTAGGGGCTGCTGTTTTGAACCTGTAGCTTGACCCCTAGTGGTAGAACTGTGAGACTACCGCCAGGGTCACAGCCATCATTTTGAATGACTGGGGATCACTCCTGCTCACACACCACCACCAGGGTCCTTCAATTAGAGCCCAGGATAGGATCAGGGGTTGAGAGTCTGATTGAAGAAAGGTAATGGTTGTCATGGGTGTGATCAGAGAGAAGTATGCTTGACAGAAAGGTGATGGAGAAAGTATACTGGCTGTTGGGTGGCTTATCATGTGTGGTACTGGCCATTGAGGGGAGTGACTATGGAGGGCTATGCGTGATAGGAATAGCCTAATGATTAGAGCACTGACTTAGTAACCAAGAGACCAGGGTTTGATTCCTGCTAGCACTCCTTATGGCCTTGGGCAAATCACTTAACCCTCTATTGCCTCAGAAGAAAGGCTTGGCAATCTACTTCCTGTCCCACTGCCAAGAAAACCCAGGAGCTGATGGGTCACCAGGAGTCAGCATTGACTCAAAGACACATATTGCATTTATTGAGCCAGGTGTGAAGGCTGACATCCAAACTTTTTGTTATCCACATGTATTCCCCTTTCAAAATGATATTTCAGGCCTGCCCAAACCATGCCCCCTTAAAGTTTGGATGAGGTGTTAATCTTCATGTGTAAATGGTGGTGTTCTATAGTCACTATTTGTTTATATAAGCCACCTGACATCACCCCCAGGAGGTTACATTCTCGGAATGCTTCTAAAGATGATCCACTTCTCTGTAGTAGAGTAAAGCAGCAGCAGCAGCAGCACCGGGAGATGGAAGACAAAGAAAGAGTTCTACGGGGTGGCCTGTTGGCTCAGTGGCAGTGCTACATACTGTCATACTGAGGAAAGCGTTCAATTCTCTGGTCAGGTCTTCCATTCCCCTTGCCAATCAGCATTCACAGCCCTGGTGCTGTGCAGTAGCAATACCTAATGACTGGATTTAGGGCCCATGATTGCAGATTATAAAAGGAGTCTTGCTCGATGATAATGCTCATTTTTTGGGAACCCGAAGGGTACTTGTGACCTGGATTAGCTGCTGTTGGAAACATGATACTGGGCTCGATGCACCTTTGGTCTGACCCAGTATGGCATATCTTATGTTCTTATGATAACTGGGCTAAATGTTGGGAAAGGATATAAAATAGAGGAACAATTCCAAAGCAGTTGTGTCTGAAGGCTTAGGGTACTGAATTCTATCCTCAGTTTCAAATGAGCAGGAAGCCCAAAAAGAAGAGAAAACTGCTGAGACCAAGTGAAAAAAAGTTCAGAAAGTGAAAATGAAAAAAAAATCCCCTCAACTTCGAAGGGAAGAAAAAAAGATATTCTCTGTCATGCCTTCCTAGGGTGCAGGAGCATACTAGACATGGAGCTCGCAGAGTGATTGTAGCCAGCCCAAGATATGGTAGCCATGTGGCTTTCAGACTCGGTTCATTGTGGGACTAAGATTTTATACCACTAGCACAACAAAACAACCTGCTCTAAACTGATAGTGTGAATGAATGCCAGTCTTTAAGTAGTTCCTTTTATAAGTTTAGAGGGACCCTTTAATTTCTATTAAGCTAGCCCAAGTCATATGGGAAAATCTTAGTAGATGGGAGGAGTAACCCAAGCAGTGCTGCTATATAAGCATAGCAAGGGCTTAGTCTGCAGGACACATTATTTATTTTATTTAACATTTCTTATATACTGCCTTTCATGATATCAAGGTGGTTTACATTGAACAAACAAATTACATTGAACAGGGCATTATAACTTGGAGATAACTATTTTACAGGGAACATGGGCTATGGAGGGTTAAGTGGCTTGCCCAAGACCACAAGGAGCACCTGTGGGACTAGAAACCCCAGTCCTTCCGGCTCAAGGTTTCTGTCCCCTAGTGGGATTTGAACCCCTGACCTTCTGGCCTGAAGTACCTTGCCCCAACCACTAGGACACTCCTCCAATCCACATTAGTGTCCCCAAAAGCATCTGACATCACGAGTCACTTGAAGACACACTATCCAACCAGCTGTAATTTAATCTAGCACCTACTGGTATTCTCCAAATAGATTACATTGTGCCTGCATTCCAGAAACAAAGAATCGGCCACTTCTGGACGACAGTCATCCATAACTCATGGCAGAAGAATGTGTGTAACACTCTGCAATGAAAATGTCTGTTTACTTCACTTACTTACACAGTGTATTCATTGGAAGAGGTCTTGTGACAGAATAAGACTGCAAATATTTCCCCTGATGACCTATCAAGGTTGGGGCTTGTATAACAAATTCTTTGGGCAGAGACTCTGTAACTGTAAAGAGTAGTTACTGACCTGTAACAGGTGTTCTCCAGGAGCAGCAGGAATCAGTCCTCACATATGGGTGACGTCAGCGCCAACGGAGCCCCCGTGCGGAGCATTTCCCCAGCTTTCAAGGAAAGCCTTTGGGAATGCAGCGTGCATGCGCGGTCCCCTTCCCGCCCAAGGGTGCCAACTTGCTCAGTCTGATGACATACCTAAAAGACAGCAAAAAAAAAAAAAAAGTATATGACTGCAACTCCAAGGGGAGGAGAGAGGGTCGTGAGGACTGATTCCTGCTGCTCCTGGAGAACACCTGTTACAGGTGAGTAACTATTCTTTCTCCAGGAACAAGCAGGAAGTCAGTCCTCACATATGGGACTCCCCAGCTCTAGGCTACCGGGAACCCAAAGCTGAAATATCAGCTCCCTCTAGAGCCTCAGCATCCGTGATAAGAATCTTCTCTGAGAATGCCCCCGTACGGTAGCCCAACACAAGGGCCGGAGGGTAGGAGTTGCCTAAACCTCAAAGAGATTACGGAGTACCACCTGTCCGAAAGCACTGTTCCTTTGGGACTCCCTCTCGAGGCAGTAATGGGCCGCAAAAGTCTGACTTGAAGACCAAGTAGCGGCCCGGCAGATGTCTGCCAACGGAACAGAGCGGAGATGAGTTACTGACGTGGTTTCACCCTAACATAGTGGGCCGTGATTCGACCCTGCAAGGAGAGGCCGGCTGCCCTGTACGCCCAGGCAATATAATCTGCTACCCAAACGGAGACAGGTAACCCTAGCTTATTAGGGTCAAAAGATACGAAGAGCTGAGCAGCCCTTCGATGCCCCTGTGTACGGTCTATGGAAAAGTACAACGCCCTTCTACAGTCCAGGGTATGCATGACTGTTTCAGCCCGGCTGGCATGCGGCCTAGGAAAGAATGTTGGAAGAACCACCTCCTGATTGAGGTGGAAGGAGGAGACAACTTTTGGAAGGAACTTAGGATGAGTCCATAAGACCACCCTGTTCCTATAGAACCGTGTGTACGGTCTATCAGAAACCAGAGCTTGTCGTTCACTCACACGCCTGGCCGAGGTAAGAGCCACCAAGAATAACGCCTTCCATGAAAGGAAGCGTAAATGACAGGTAGCCATCGGCTCAAACGATGGGCAAGTAAGTTCCTGCAAGACCACATTCAAATCCCACTCAGTGGCCGGTGGATGAATCGGAGGCTTGAGCAGAAACAGAGAAATATGATGACAGAAAAAGACCATATGGCCTATCTAGTCTGTCCTTCCATATCAACAACTACAACAGTCCCCTTTTTACCTTTAGAGATCCTCTGTGTTTGTCCCATGCTTTTTTAAATTCAGTTACTGTCCTCATCTCTACCACCTCCACTGGGAGACTATTCCATGGATCCACAACTCTTTCCGTAAAGAAATATTTCCACATATCACTCCTCAATCTATCTCCCTTCACCCTCATTCCATGACCCCTCGTAGCAGAACTTGCTTTCAATTGAAAGAGGCTCTCTCCCTGAACATTTATGCCACGGAGGTATTTAAACATCTCAATCATATCACCTCTATCCCGCCTTTCCTCTAAGGTGTACATATTAAGATCCTTAAGTCTGTCCTCATATGCTTTATAATGAAGCCCACTAATCATTTTAGTAGCCACCCTCTGCACCGACTCCATCCTGTTCACATCCTTTTGAAGGTGCGGTCTCCAGAATTGCACACTATACTCCAAATGAGGTCGCACCAAAGACTTATAGAGAGGCATTATCACCTCCTTTTCTCTGCTAGCCATTCCTCTCCATATGCACCCAAGCATCCTTCTAGCTTTTGCCGTCGCCTTTTCTACCTGTTTAGCTACTTTAAGATCATCAGACACAACCACGCCTAGGTCCCGCTCTTCTTTAGTGGACAAAAGTACTTCACCCCCTATACTATATTGCTCCCTTGGATTGCTGCAGCCCAAATGCATGACCTTACATTTTTTAACATTAAATCCCAGCTGCCAAATTCTAGACCATTCTTCAAGCTTAGCTAGATCCCTCCTCACGTTATCTACACCTTCCTGGGTGTCTACTCTATTGCAGATTTTGGTATCATCCACAAAGAGGCAAACCTTACCCGACAGCCCTTCCACTATATCACTAACAAAGATGTTAAAAATAATCGGACCAAGGACAGATCCCTGGGGCACACCACTGGTAACATCCTTCTCCTCAGAGTGAGCTCCATTTACTTGTACTCTTTGTCGCCTCCCACCCAACCAATTTCTAACCCAAGCAGTAACTTTAGGGTCTATCCCTAGGGTGCTCAGTTTGTTTATAAGTCGCCTGTGAGGAACAGTGTCAAAGGCTTTACTGAAATCTAAATACACCACATCTAGCGCTCTCCCTCTGTCCAACTCCCTGGTCACCCAGTCAAAGAAATCAATCAGATTTGTCTGACAAGACCTGCCTCTGGTGAATCCATGCTGCCTCAGATCCTGTAATCCGCTGGACTCCAGAAACCTCACTATTTTCTCTTTCAGCAGCGTTTCCAATAATTTACTCACCACCGAAGTTAAACTAACCGGCCTGTAGTTTTCAACCACATCCTTACTTCCTCTTTTGTGTAAAGGCACCTCATGAGCCTCTCTCCAGTCCTTTGGTACCACTCCCGACTCCAACGAGGCATTGAAAAGGTCAGTCAGTGGAGTTGCTACAACGTCCCCAAGTTCCCTCAGTATTCTAGGGTGTATCCCATCCGGTCCCATCGCTTTGTCTACTTTAAGTTGAGCTAGTTTCTCACGAACACAGTCTTCTGAAAATTGTTCAAGATGTCCCTCGCTTCTGTTCCTATTTGTGGGTGTTTTCTGAGGTCCTGCTCCTGGTTCTTCATCTGTGAACACAGAACAAAAATATTTGTTAAGCAATTCCGCTTTATCCTTATCAGCTTCTACATATTCCTCCCCTGCACCCTTGAGTCTGACAATACCACTTTTGCCCTTCCTCTTCTCACTAATATATCTGAAAAATGTCTTGTCCCCCCATTTTATTGCATTGGCTATTTCCTCCTCCTTTTGAATCTTTGCCTTCTTGACTACTTTGCTAGCTTCTCTAAGTTTTTCCAAATACAGATGCCTGTCTTCCTTTCTCTGTGATCTCTTGTATTTCATGAAGGCCTCCCTCTTTTTCTTCAATTTTTCAGCTACTTCTTTTGAAAACCATAGCGGTCTCCTTTTCCTTTTACCTTTATTTACCATTTTAACAAAAAGGCTGGTTGCCCTTAAAATATCCCCTTTCAGTTTTGCCCACTGCTTTTCTACATCCCCCAGCTGTTCCCATTCCACTAACGACTCCCTGAGGAATTGGCCCATCTTTGCAAAGTTAGTCTTCCTAAAGTCTAAGATCCTCACCTTTGAATGGATTCTAACAGCCCTAGTCCTAATACTGAACCACACCATCTGGTGATCACCGGATGCAAAATGATCTCCCACTACAACATCAGAAACACTTTCACCATTGGTAAGCACCAAGTCCAGTATGGCCCCTTCACGTGTGGGGTCTGTTACCAATTGCCTGAATAGTTCTTCCTGTAGAGAATCCAGGATCTCCTTACTTCTAGATGATACTGCATCAGGAATGTGCCAATCAACATCTGGCATATTGAAATCTCCTATCAGTAGCATTTCCCCTTTCCTAGCAATGCTGCGTATGTCTTCAATTAACTCTCTGTCCACCTCTTCCTCTTGTGAGGGAGGTCTGTATATCACACCAATGCAAATAGATTTCTCTTTCCCTCTTTCTAGTTTAACCCACAATGCCTCCTCTCTCCCTTTTAAGCTCTGTAATTCCAAAGCTTTAATATTATTTTTCACATATAGTGCCACTCCTCCTCCCCTTCTTCCTACTCTGTCCTTTCTGAATAAAGTATAGTCAGGTATAGTTACATCCCAATCATGGTTTTCTGTGAACCATGTTTCTGTAACTGCCACTAAATCCAAGTCAGCCACTCCCACCAAAGCTTCAACATCAGGGATCTTATTTCCCATGCTACGGGCAGTTATACACATTGCTTTCCGTATGTTACCCCTGTTACCCATTTCCATAAAGGTATTTAATGTATCACCTACCTGGGGGCTTTCACTTACCTGGGGGCTTTCTTCACCCATCCCCAACGAATCTAGTTTAAAGCCCTCTTCAGTAGATTAGCCAGTCTACTACCGAAGATGCGTTGACCTTTCTTGGACAGATGGATGCCATCTCTGCTCTGCAACCCTTGGAACAGCATCCCATGGTCTAGGAAACCAAAACGCTCTCGATGACACCATCCACGCAGCCATGCATTCATCTCCAGTATGCGAGCCTCTCTGCCTTGGCCTTTACCCTCAACAGGGAGGATTGAAGAGAACACCACCTGTGCACCTAACTGCTTCACCCTCTGTCCCAGAGCCATGAAGTCACTTTTGATACGTTCTGAGGTATACCTGGCCAGAAGCAGGCCTCTGAGGAAGTGTGACACCAAGGGGTGGTCCGACAGAGACAGTCCCTCCACCGGTGAGTGGTGCGCTGATAGAGCACTGAGGTGGACCCGAACAGAGTTGGATTTAAGGCCCAGGTCTGATAGGTGAAGCAGGTACTGCAGCACCACTGGCACCAGGCACGAAAAAGGATCCTCCTGGTGCTGAGCACACCAGGTGGAGAACTTACGCCACTTGAGGGCATAAGACTTCCGG
This sequence comes from Ichthyophis bannanicus, assembly GCA_033557465.1. Taxonomy (NCBI): domain Eukaryota; kingdom Metazoa; phylum Chordata; class Amphibia; order Gymnophiona; family Ichthyophiidae; genus Ichthyophis; species Ichthyophis bannanicus. Next base: position 918,128,404 of record CM066035.1, on the reverse strand, counting down.
GTGGATTGTCTCCTAGAGGCCAACACCACCTCTTCCACTTCCTTAGGTAGAAGTAAGGGGGCTAGAACTACCCTTTCAGCAGCCAGGCCATCAAATTGAGGGATTTGAGGTTGGGGTGCAGGAAAGATCCCTGATCCTGAGACAGGACATCGGGTTGCACCCCCAGAGGGAGTGGACTGTCCACCACCAACTGCAGAAGGAGTGGAAACCACGGTTGCCTCGGCCATCTGGGGGCTACCAGAATCACTGAGGTCTTGTACTGAAAAACCTTGAACAAGGTTCGGGCCACTAGAGGCGTAGGAGGAAACGCATACAGTAGACCTGTAGACTAAGAGATTAGAAACGCATTTGCTGCTGAACACTGCATGTAGGGGGGTTTTCCAAAATGGCTGCGGCTGCAATCTGTGCTGTCGGGTGTGTTTTTTGAATGGGGAGAAAGCGTAAGGGGAAAACGGGGCCGTTGCCCTCCCAGCCCATTGGTACCTCTACGCCGAATTTGCCTTCAGTTTTGGGTCCTCTGGATCCTTTTCTTCTTCGCACCCCTCGAGACTTGGAGCGATCGGGAGGAGCTGTGCGGCTAGCAGGCTTATCGGAGTCGGAGTGCCCGACGTCTGCGTCGCTTTCATCTGTCTCCCCCGTATTGAGCCCTCCGCCTCTGTTAAATCGCACTCAGCCCTTGCCTTCTGGCTTCCTGGAGCTCTCCTCTTCTCCCTCGGTGGGGGGGTCGGGGAAGTGCTCGCGAGGGTCAGGTTGGGCTGTATCTGCGTCTGAAACGGAGCCCTCAGGTGATCCGGGCTCACGAAGATCTGCAGAAGCGTTTGGAGAGACGCGGCTGGAGCAGCAGTCTCTCTCCTTGAGGGGTGATCGTCCTGCGGCGCTGATGGAGTCGCCAGTACCCCTTCCTGGCTCAGGGGAGGTCTTTGTGTTGCAGAAGCCACAAAAGTTTACGCTGGAATCCATTTGGAACGCGATAGTTTCCCTCGGTGAGGCACTTCTTCCACAAGTTTCTTCTTTAGCTAATAAGGTAGCTACATCTGCAGTTTGTTTGACTGAACTTGAAGGAAAAGTTTCTACGCTCCAAACGGAGCATACAGCTGTCTCCAGTGAGGTTGAAAAGTTGGAGGAACTCTCGGATGGACACAGGAAAAGTATTGTGTCTTTGCAGTTAAAAACTGAGCATTTGGATAATTTGTCTCGGGCGAATAACCTGAGGATTATTAATTTTCCTAAAGTTTCCTCTATTTCCCCTTGAGACATGTTTGTGAAATATCTTGTGGAGACTTTGGGGGTTTCCCCTGAGTTAGTTCCCCCCTTGGTAAAAGTTTATTACTTGCCTATTGCTAAACGGGCTTTGGCTCCGAGAGTGTTGGGGGAGAGCCAAAATCAGGGGGATGTCTTAAATGTTACAGATATTTTAGAAAATTCTGGTTTAGAGTCACAAGTTTCATCTACACTGCTTATCACCTTTGCCTTGTTATCTGATAAGGAATGGTTACTTAAATTGTTTTTTCAAAAACGGAATCTTCTGTTCCGGGGATTTTCAATTCGCATATACCCTGATTTATCAAGAGAAACGCAGAAGCGACGTAGAGAGTTTCTGTTGCTTAGGTCAGGGGTAGTGCAACTGGGGGGGCTCTTTTTTCTTAAACACCCATGTAAGTGTTTGGTGAAATTCCAAACTGTTTCTTATGTTTTTTTTGAGCCCTCCCAGTTGCTGGCTTTCATCAATGCTAAAAGTCAGGAGAGGCCCTCAGGCTCATAGATTTGGGCTTCTTGTTTAGATTGCATGTCATTTCTTCTTGTATTAGGTTAATTTATTAATGGAACCCCCTTATTGAGGGCTAGAGAGAATAGGCAATTTTGTTTTTTCTTTGTTAAAGATGATTTCTTGTATCCCGGTTAAATGGGATGATTCTCTGTTTGCCTTTCTATTTCTTCAAGAAGTGGTGTTGTACCTTTCTTGTTATGTATTGAAAATTGCATAAATAAAAAATTAAAAAAAAAAAAAAAGAAACACATTTGCTGCTATTCTCAGAGGATGCAGTTGTCTGGAACAGAACCTGGGTAGCTGACGGTTCAGTGGACTCGCAAAGAGATCGATGGTTGGAAGACCCCATCTTAGAAAGATCTGTTGGACCACTAGCGGATTCAAGTGCCATTCGTGAGGCTGTAGAATCCTGCTGAACCTGTCTGCTAGGTAATTCTCCTGGCCAGGTAGATAAACTGCTTTGAGAAACATGCCCTGTTTGACTGCCAGGGAGCAAAGGGCTTGTGCTTCCTGACACAGAAGTCTGGATCCTTTGCCTCCCTGCTTGTTCACATAGAAAGCACAGTTACTTACCTGTAACAGGTGATCTCTGGGAACAGCAGGAATTAGTCCTCACATATGGGTACGTCGGAACCGACGGAGCCTGCGCGGGAAAGCTCCCCAGCTTTTCAGATGAAAAGCTTTTGGGGCTTCCCACAGCGCATGCGCGCTGCCTTCCCGCCTTCCTGACCAGCTCTCTTCAGTTCGAGTTTATAGCTGAGACAATAGAGAGAGGAAAGGAAGGTAGATAGATAGAAGATACAACTCCTAGGGGAGGTGGGTGGGTTGTGAGGACTAATTCCTGCTGTTCCCAGAGATCACCTGTTACAGGTAAGTAACTGTGCTATCTCCAGGAACAAGCAGGAATGAGTCCTCACATATGGGGACTCCCTAGCTAAGATGCCTGGGAGATCCCCCTCCAAAGGTAACCATCTTCGTATGGATCTCAGGCATCCAACCAGGGAAGGTGGGCAGGAGTTGTTTAAGTATGGAACAGGTGTTTGAGGACAGCCTGACCAAACAAGGCATCCCGGCGGGAGTCCTTGTCCAAACAGTAATGGGCTGTGAAGGTATGAACCGAGGCCCAAGTGGCTGCTCGACAGATCTGATCTATGGAAACAGAGTGAAGATGAGCCATAGAGGTGGCCATGGCTCTCACATTGTGAGCTGTGACATGGCCTTCCAGAGAAATGTTCTTACTCTGGTAAGCAAAAGAAATACACTGAGCAATCCAATTGGAAAGTGTACGCTTGGAAACTGGAAGTCCCAAATGAGAAGGATCAAAAGCCACAAAAAGTTGGGAAGACTTTCGATGTGGCTCAGTCCTGTTGAGGTAAAAGGCGAGAGCTCTTTTACAATCAAGGGTATGAAGGTTCCTCTCTGCATTGGATGCATGAGGAGCCGGGAAAAAAACAGGTAGATATACCTCTTGATTAAGATGAAAAGGCGAGACCACTTTGGGCATAAAGTGGGGGTTCGTCCTAAGGACCACCTTATCATGATGAAACCTAGTATAAGGTGGATTAGCCACTAAAGCCTGCAGTTCACTGATGCGGCGAGCTGAAGTGACTGCAATAAGGAAAACTACCTTCCATGAAAGAAATTTCAAGGAGGTGGAGTCCAAAGGCTCAAAAGGTGGCTTCATAAGCTGACCTAGAACTAGGTTCAAATCCCATGCTACCGGCGGAGGTCGGATGGGAGGTTTAGTTAAGGTCAGGCCTCTCATGAACCTTGCAACAAGAGGATGAGAGGAGACAGGTTGTCCATTTATAGGTTTTAAGGATGCTGCAATAGCACTTAAATGGACTCGTACTGAATTCGTCTTGAGGCCTGCATTGGAGAGATGCAGGAGATAGTCTAGTAGAGAATTCAAAGGAAGTGCCAGAGGGTCAAGACCCCGTTGAGCACACCAAATGGAAAAACGTTTCCATTTGAAAGCATAGGAACGCCTGGTAGAGGGTTTCCTAGAGGCATGAAGGATATCTTTCACTGGTTGAGAAAGATTAAACTCATGAAGGCTTAAGCCTTCAGTAACCAAGCTCGGAGATGTAGGGACTTGGGGTTTGGGTGCCACAAAGTCCCTTCCTCCTGAGACAGAAGGTCTGGCGCAGCTCCCAGGTCCAGGGAGGAGCCCTGGGAGAGCTGTAGAAGTAGAGGGAACCACACTTGGCGTGGCCAGCGTGGAGCTATGAGGATCATCGACCCGTGATCCCTCTGAAGTTTGAACAGAGTCTTGGGAATCAAAGGAATGGGTGGAAAAGCATACAGGAATTCCTGACCCCAATGCAGGAGAAAGGCGTCGTTGGCCTGAGCTCCCTGACACGGAGTCCTGGAACAGAACCGGGGAAGTTTGGCATTCCACGGACTTGCAAAGAGGTCTATGTCCGGGGTCCCCCATTTCTGAAAGATTCTGCGTATCTGGTCCATATGCAGGGACCATTCGTGTGGAAGCAGAACTCGACTGAGTCTGTCTGCCCGAGAGTTTTGAACTCCTGGAAGGTATACTGCCAGAAGATGAATTTGATGCTCTCTGGCGAAGGCCCATAATCTGAGAGCTTCGTTGCAAAGCGACAGAGAGCCCGTCCCTCCTTGTTTGTTGACATAGAACATGGCTACCTGATTGTCTGTCTGGACTAGGACAGTCAGGTTGACAAGGAGGGTGTGGAAGACTGTGAGGGCAAGGAAGATTGCTCGCAGTTCCAGAAGGTTGATGTGAAGGGTGGTCTCCTGGGGAGACCAGGTGCCCTGAGTGGAGAGGTGTTGGAGATGAGCTCCCCACCCTGTTTGGGAGGCATCTGTTGTGAGGGTTGCTTGGGGCAATGAAGGTTGGAAGGGGGTCCCCAACAACAGATTTTTGGAGGATGTCCACCACTGGAGAGACCAAAACAGACGTTTTGAGGTGAGTACTTGGTCTGAGAGCAGTCCTGATGCTTGAGACCACTGGGTGGCCAAAGTCCATTGAGCTGCCCTCATATGGAGACGAGCGTAGGGCACCACATGGACCGTGGAGGCCATGTGGCCCAGAAGTTGCAGCAGTTCCCTGGCTGACAAGTGACTTCTGGACTGAGCCTGGGAGGCCAAGCTGATTAGTCGTTGGCCTCGGACCAGAGGGAGGTAGGCCCTTGCAGTGGTGGAGTCCAAGTGGGCCCCTATGAATTCCAGGGACTGAGTAGGGATGAGTTGGGACTTGGGAATGTTTACCACAAGTCCCAGATATTGAAGAATACGCCTTGTGCGGTCCAAGGAAATCTGGGCTTCTGACTGAGATGGAGCTCGGATGAGCCAGTCGTCCAGATATGGGAACACGAAGATTCCCATGCCTCTTAGAAATGCGGCTACGACTGCCATGCATTTTGTGAATACTCTTGGAGCAGAGGCGAGACCGAAGGGAAGTACTCTGTATTGGAAATGTTTTCCCTGGAACAGAAATCGAAGATATTTTCTGTGGGATGGATGGATGAGTATATGAGTGTATGCATCCTTGAGATCTAGAGAACAAAGCCAATCCTGACTCTGAAGGTATGGAAGGAGAATGCCCAGAGAGAGCATTTTGAATTTCTCCTTGAATAGAAACTTGTTCAATTCTCTCAGATCTAGGATAGGTCTGAAGCCCCCTGTCTTCTTTGTTATGAGAAAATAAGGGGAGTAGAACCCTAACCCCTGTTGAGGAAGAGGAACCTCCTCTATTGCCCCTTGGGCAAGGAGAGAGGAGACTTCCTGACCCAACAGGGTCAGAAGAGATGGGGGAGAACTGAATTGTCTCACCATGGTATGGGGAGGAAGGCTGGAGAAATGAAGTTTGTAGCCCTCTCTGATGATAGAGAGGGTCCATTGCTCTGATGTTATTTGCTCCCATCTGGGAGCAAAGTGAGCTAACCTTCCGGGAATGGTGAGGGGCTCTGGTTGTTCTAGAGCCAGAAATGGTAAGTTCTCTAGGGGCAAGTCAAAACCCCTGAGGGGGTTGAGCCTGCTGGGGTGTAGCAGACACTGCAGGCCTTGACTTTACTTGCTTAGATTGCTGACGTTTAGCAGCAAAGCGAGGCTGAGCAGATTGTTGGCCAGTATTTGTGGAAAATCTGGCCTTCTTGTAGTAAGGCCTCTTAAAAGGCTTCTTTTTGGCAGGAGTAGAAGTAGACGTAGAAAGTCTATCTAGAGTGGCATTTTCTGCGTCCATTTGAGCAGCTTTAATTTGCCAGTCCTCACCAAATAAGTTCTCACCTGTACAGGGCAGATTCCTTAAGCCATCCACGACCCAGGGTTCTAGGTCAGAAGCCTGGAGCCAAGCAAGACGTCGGGCTGCAATAGCAATTCCCGAAGCCCTGCCTGCAACCTCAAAGGAATCAAAGGCTGCCCTGTTGGAAAACTTGGAGACCTCTGAAAGTTGTGTCACCACAGAAGTGAAGTCCTCCTTTCTATCCTCAGGGATAAAGGGGGCAAAATGCCGCACCTTTAGGGCAAGTTCTCTGAGAAACATGCCCATATAAAGACTGTAGGAATTGATCCTGGCTATAAGCATACTAGCCTGGAAGATCTTTCTACCAAAAGAGTCAAGGGTCTTACATTCTCGCCCTGGAGGGGTAGAAGAGTGCCTTTTAGGACTCTTTATCTTTTTCATGGCAGACTTCACCACAATGGAGTGGTGAGGCAGTTGAGTCTTTCGAAACCCAGGAGAAGGAGGGACCCGGTACATGGTGTCCAACCTACGGGAATGAGGAGACAGTGTTAGAGGAGTCTCCCACAAATCCATCAAGTGTTCTTGAAGGATTTTTTATTTATTTATTTATTTATTTAACTATTTCTTTTATACCGCCCCTTCCAGAGATCAAGGGCGGTTTACATATAACAAGTTAACAGTCATGTACACAGTTTGTATACATTTTACATAGAACATAGAACAATAGAAATCAACTATTTACATTAAACAGTAAATATAACATTTATAGGTATTAAAGCAAACACATTAAACTTTATACAAATGAATATTTACAGTGTGTGGTGTGTGTGGTGTGTGGGGCAGGAATTGGTGTAGGTGCTGGAATTTAGTTCCTTTTTTCGTCTTCAAGGTGTGAGGGGGGGAAAAGTCTTGTGGTTACATTGTTGGGTTAGGGGATTAAGGGAGTTTGTGTATGTGTGACCATGTTTGTTGTGGAGCTGGCTTTGGGGGTATAGGGGATTTCGAAGTGTTCAGTGAACAGGTAGGTCTTTAATTCTTTTCTGAATTGGGTGAGGTCTCTTATGGTGCGAAGTTCAATAGGGAGGTCGTTCCAGAGTGTAGGGGCAGTGAATGAGAATGCTCTGGAGCTAGTGGAATTCTTAGTTTTACGGATGGCTTTTGGTATGATGAGGGAGTGGGCCGCGTTCTGTCTGAGGGTCCTTGTCGATGTTGGAGATTGCAGTAATGTGGATAGGTGTGAAGGGGTTATGTCATTTATGAGTTTATAGGTTGTTAGGATAATCTTATATTTGATTCGGCTGTTTATAGGGAGCCAGTGGAGTTCCAGCAGTATTGGGGTTACGTGGTCTGTTAGGCGAGCTTTAGAGATTACCTTTGCACAGATGTTTTGTGCTCTTTGGAGAAGGTATATGCTTTTTTGGGGGAGGCCTATTAGGAGACTATTGCAATAGTCGAAGTGTGGGGTGATCAGTGTACTTACTACGGATCTAAAGTCTTGTGTTTCAAGGAGTGGCCTTAGGTGCTGAATAGTTTTGAGTTTATAGAAAATGGTTTTTACTATTTGTTTTATGTGTGGTAGCATGGTGAGGGTGTGGTCTATTATTACTCCTAAGTATTTTACCTGTTTTCTGACGGGTATGGAGGTTTTGTTGATTGTGATTGTTTCTGGGTATGTGTTCTCAGTCGTGGGTGGTCTTGTCACAAACATTGCCTCAGTTTTTTTGAGGTTTATGCTAAGGTGGTTAGTTTCCATCCAGGAGGAGGTCTCAGCCATGCATTTGGATAGCGAGTCATATGTAGGGTTTTTAGCATTTATGGGGATAGCTAACATGATGTCATCGGCATATATAAAATGGTTAATCCTGTGTTTTTTAAATATGTCTGTTATCGGTTGCAGGTACAAGTTAAATAAGAGGGCTGAAAGGGCTGATCCCTGGGGTATTCCCTGTCCTTGAGGGAATGTTTCTGATGCTTGTTGGTCAATTGGGACTCGTATTAATCTATGTGAAATATAGGATTTGAACCAGTTAAGGACAATCCCGCCTATTCCTAGGTTTTCTAATCTGTTGATCAGTGTCATGTGATTAATGTTATCGAAGGCGGCAGAGATATCTATAAATAGGAGTAAGAAGCCTTGATGTTTGTCATCTGTGCCCTTGATGAGGAAGTCCATAAGGGTGATTAGGAGGGTTTCTACTCCATGGAATGGGCGGAAACCAAATTGGTGTGAGTCAAGGGGTTTGTGTTCATCAATGTGTTCTTGTAACTGAATTTGAATTGTTTTCTCTATTATTTTGGCTATGAATGGAATGCTGGCTATGGGTCTGTATGAATTCGGGTCTTTTGAGTCGAGCTTATTATTCTTTATTATTGGTCGGATTTCATGGATAGGCAGGGTAACTGCCTCTTTAGGAGCTTTGGAGTATCCTAAAATATCCAATTTCTTTGATCTTGGTTCCGTTCCAGAAGATGTAGCAATAGAAAGCCCTTTAGCTACATCAACAATGAAATCCTGAAAGGATAAATCCTCTGGAGGAGACATCCTCCTCTTTGGAGAAGAGGGCTCCTCAGGAAGATCAAGCTCAGCAGAGTCATCAGAGGAATTGAACTCATCAGAAGAATCTGAGTATTCTCTCTGTGCTTCCAATGCACGATACGCGTACCGACCGATATCGACATCGGGCGTATCGGGCATGGGATCGGTATCGGGCAAAAACCTGAATCCGGCATGCGGAACCGATCGACGCTTGAAAGTCGATGGTCTCGGTTCCGGTGTGGAAACCGGAACCGGAGTCGGTACCGATGGAATCGGTACCGAGGGCGTCGCAGCCTTAATGAAAGCCAGAACGGCCTGCTGCATAGTCTGGACAGTATTGCCCATGGACGCCACTGCTGCCTGGATGTCGGTACCGGTATGGACCGGTACCCCAGAGCAGTCTAACAGGTGATCAGTCGATTCCGTGCCATCGATGTCAACCTGTAACCCCATAGGTGATGCTTTGGAGGCCGGAGCCTCCCGCCGGGGTTTTTTGGTCTGGGCAGAATCCTCGAACTCAAGATTGAGAGCCTCTCGATCTTTTGAAAGAGATTTGTTTTTAGAGGATTTGCCCACAGAAAGTTTGGTTACCTGAGATCCATCCGGAGAGGAAGACCTGGATGACTGTGATGCTGGATTATCTGAAGCAAACAGCACATGGAACTTGTTGGCCCGGTTCTGCAAACCACGTTTAGACATCTGGGAGCAGAATGGGCAGTCCGGTATGGAGTGGTCAGGTCCCAAACATTTAAGACACCATTCATGGGTGTCTGTGACAGAAATAACAGCACTACAGTTGGTACACTTTTTAAAACCAGGAGCTGGCTTCTCCATGAGGAGAATTTGTGTAGGCCTGAAGGCCTAGCAAAAGTTACCACGTTGTGCTGAAAATAAAAAAAGATTTTTTTTGTTTTTTTTTTTAGAAAGAAAGAAAGAGAGACCGGCAGTACCGGTTTTGGTATGGGGAAGGCAGGTACGCGGTCAAAAGAAACAAATTAAAATAACAATTTCTTCAGCGGTGACAGGAACACGACCTGCTGGCTCCGTGGAAAAAGAGAAACTGAAGAGAGCTGGTCAGGAAGGCGGGAAGGCAGCGCGCATGCGCTGTGGGAAGCCCCAAAAGCTTTTCATCTGAAAAGCTGGGGAGCTTTCCCACGCAGGCTCCGTCGGTTCCGACGTACCCATATGTGAGGACTCATTCCTGCTTGTTCCTGGAGATCATTGCTACTTAATTGTCTGTCTGAACTAAGACAAACTGGTGAGAGAGGACATGAGAGAAAGTCTGTAGAGCCAAGCGGATAGCTTGCAACTCCAACAGATTGATCTGCTATGTGGCCTCCCAAGGAGACCAGAGGCCTTGAGTGCATGCACCCTGGCAATGTGTACCCCAACCCTGTGAGGAAGCATCGGTCGTCAGCACCTGTGTGTGTGGCGGTGCCTGAAAAGGCACTCCCCTGACAAGGTTTGGGAGATGTAGCCACCACCGCAAGGAGTCCACTAGGAGTTTGTACACCCTTACTCTGTCTCTCAAGTCTCCTGTGGCTTGCACCCACTGAGCTCTGAGGCACCACTGAGCAGGCCGCATGTGCAGATGGGCATTTGGAGTAGGGAGGAGTAGCCTAGTGGTTGGGGCAAGGTACTTCAGGCTGGAAGGTTGGGGGTTCAAATCCCACTAGAGGACAGCAACCTTGGGCCGGAAGGACTGGGGTTTCTAGTCCCACAGATGCTCCTTGTGGTCTTGGGCAAGCCACTTAACCCTCCATAGCCCATGTTCCCTGTAAGTATTAGTGTATGTGTCTCATATCCCCGCGTGTTAAATGTATCCCCCAATTGTGTTGTGACCGCTTTGATTGAAGGATGAGGCGGTATACAAAAACTGTCTAAATAAAATAAATAAATAAATACATGGACCGTGGATGCCATGTGGCCTAAGAGCCTCAGGAAGTGTCTGGCGGAGACCAGAGAACCGCTCTGGAACTGTTTGACCAACCCCATCAGTCTGTATGCCCTGTTCTCGGGCAAATAAGCTTTTGCCTGAAGGGTATCTAGTCTTGCCCCTATGAACTCTTTGTTCTGTGAGGGGAGCAAAGTAGACTTTGCGAAGTTTATGACAAAGCCTAAATGCTGGAGAAGAGATACAGTGCGAAGGGTGGCTTGTCTGGTCTCCTGTGGAGACTGACCCCTGATGAGCCAGTCGTCCAGGTATAGAAAGACAAAGATGCCCTGATTTCTGAGATAGGCCGCCATCACCACCAGGCATTTGGTGAAAACCCTGGGAGTGGAGGTTAGGCCAAATGGAAGTACTCTGTACTGAAAATGATTTCCTCCCACTATAAATCTCAGATATTGTCTGTGGTCTGGATGAATGAGGATGTGAGTATAAGCATCCTTTAGGTCTAAGGAGCATAGCCAATCTCCCTGCTGGAGGTAGGGCAGCAGTATTCCAAGGGTAAGCATCTTGAACTTTTCCCTCTCCATGAACTTGTTGAGATTTCGCAAGTCTAGGATGGGTCTGAGGCCTCCTGTTCATTTTGGTACCAAAAAGTACCTGGAATAGAAGCCTTGCCCTATCAGGTGGTGAGGCACTGGTTCCACTGCCTGCTCCTTTAGAAGACTTGCCAACTCCTGAAGGAGGAGGTTCTTGTGCAGAGGGAGTCTTGGAGGCTCCCCTGGAAAATAGGAGGGGGGTAACTGGTTAAAGCGGAGCAAGTAGCCCTTTTGGACTATGCTCAGTACCCAGGTATCCCCTGTTATGGCTGACCACCTGTGGGCGTACAGTGTCAGCCGGCCTCCTGTGCTGAGTGGAGCCAGCTGTGGAGGAGAGGCTATGCTGTGGGAGTCAAACCCCTGCTCCCTGCTGTGCAGGAGCCAGAGCTGGTGGCTTGGGGGTTTTCTGCCTATGGGGCCCATGTCCCTGCCCCTTGGCCTGCTGACCCTGTTGTGGAGCTGTAGAGGCCTGGAATTGAGGGTAGGATTTGTAGGCAGTACCCTTCCTCTGGAAAAAGGGCTTCTTTCCTGAGCCCTTCTTTTTCTGAGAAGGGGCAGAAATCTTTCTGGATAGCCTTGTCCTGGTGAGAGTCTCAGTCTCGATTTCTGCAGCCTTTTCAGCCATGGGTTTGCCAAAAAGGTTCTCACCTCAGCAAGGGACATCGACCAACTTGTCCTGTACCCATGGCTCCAGGTCTGATGACTGTAGCCAGGCCTGACGGCGTGCACCAATGCCGGCTGCGACTACCCGGGCCGAAGCCTCAGCCATCATAGGCTGCTCGAGAGATAAACTTTGAGCACTCTCGGATCCCCAATGATAAAGCTTTGAACCTCTGCAAAGGTTCCTCGGAGAGGCCAGCTGAGAACCCGGCAATCTCCTTTGCCAGGTCCCGGAGGTACATGCCCATGTACAGCTGGTAAGTCTGGACACGGCAAGACAGCATAGAGCCCTGGAAGCACTTTCTACCGAGGGCATCCAGATTCCGGGCCTCCCGGCCGGGGGGGCACCGAGGAGTGCATCTTCTGACTCTTCAGACGATGCATGGCCGATTCCACAACCATGGAGTGGTGCGGTAGCTGTGCCTTCTGGAACCCAGGGCTCTTATGGACTCGATAAATGGAATCAACCCGTTTGCTAAGAACCGGCGCTGAAGCCGGTGCCTCCCAAATGCGGAAGAGCAACCGTTCCAGCATCGGAGGAACCGGTACAGTAAAGGCCTCCTTAGGTGGAGAGTCGTACTGGAGTGCATCGAGCTCTTCGGCTCGAGGCTCCTCCTCGGCATCCACGGGGAAGGCCAAGGCTTTGGCCATGTCCCTCACGAAGTCCGAGAACCGGGTATCCTCTGGGGGCAGGGGGACCTTCTCAGAGGCTCGGACTCCAGTGAGTCTGAAGGGATGCACCGGGTCCGGAAGGTGTCCGGGGATTCCTCGTCCTCCGTCTCCCCGTCCAACTCCTCCGAGGAGGAATCGAGTGGCTCCGGCCGTGTGGGCTTCGGTGCCACCCGCCCCGATGCCGAGGGTATCGGCGTCGACGACCTCGGCCCCGCACGGCAGGTTGAGAGGGACCTTGACCGAGGATCGACTCGAGACTTCATTGTCTCGGTCTCCAGGGTCGACTTGGACGTCGAGGTCCCGGTGGTCGAGGTAGCTGCACCGATCAGACCGGCGATCAGCACCCGCTGCTGTTCCATGAAGGCAGCCAAGCTGCTCTCCAAGGCCGTCAACCTGAGTCCGAGCTCAGGCGACACAGCAGCCCCCAACTCGGGCCCCGATGGCATCGGGCCCGATGTCGGCTCCCCCGGAGGGGAGTCCACGGGGATAACGGCACTCACGTGACTCGGGACTCTGGCTCCACATGAGGTAACTTCGAAGGCCTTTCCGACTCTGAGAGCCCAGGGCGGCGGTCGGGGCTATGCGACCTGGCCCTCGAGGAGCCAGGAGCATCCACCGACGCTGCCCTCGCGAGCTTTTTCTTCCTTCTGTGTTCCCGAGAAGGAGACTCCCTCTCAGAGGAGCCTTGACGGTGCTCGGGATCGGACTCCCGAGATGTCGAGGCCTCTGACGAAGTCCGGGCCCGGCCGGACGCGGAGTCAGAGAAGATTCTCTCACGCTGATGTTGACGGCTCCTCAGCGCTTTTGACGATATCTTGCCGCACGGGCCACAGGCCATTGGGTCATGGTCGGGCCCGAGGCATTGGAGGCAGCAGTCATGTGTGTCAGTGAGAGACATACGTTTCTTGCACCGATCACACTTCTTGAACCTGCTGGCAGCCATCGGGGGAAAAAGGGCCCCTGCGAGGTCAAAAGACCGGGCTGCCAGTGAAAAACACAAAAAAGCGCGAACGCTAGTCTCGAAGGACAAAAACAGAAAAACTAACTCTGGGCTCGATACCGGTGTACCGGACCCAGGCGGGAAGGGGAACCGGCGTCAAACCAGGTAAAACCACGAAAAAACGTAGAAAAATCACTTTCTTTACCAGGTGACACGAACTCATGTCCGTCGGCGCCGACGTCACCCATATGTGAGGACTGACTTCCTGCTTGGTCCTGGAGAAAAGTATGATACATCTTATATAAACAGCATACACACTAACAGCACTGCATAATTATTTTAGCACGGAGAGAACACACAGTACCAGGCTTCAGACCGAATAAACACTTTTGTCCCTCAGGCACAGTCTTCTTCTGAGTTCTCTAGACATCCACTGGTGATTCTTCTGTATGTGTTTTAGTTGCTGATCACTCTATGGGATATACTTCAGTTAACTGGAAGCATATTATTGAGCAGGGTTTGAAAACCTCCCGCCATGAGTGCACACAAGAGGAAGCTGGCCACCCAATACCCTGAACCCTCCTCTCCTGGTTGGCAATCTATAATTGCTACTGTGATGGTATCTTCCAAATTAAGAAGTGAGGCTATGTGGGATTGTATGAATTAATCCTGGTTATCACAGTTTAGTTACAAAAGCTGGATGGTCTACTTGGGATTAAGCAAGGAGGGGAGCAGCTATGGGAGGGCATTGAGGACCACCTCACTAAAGTGCATTACTGTGTTACTGCCATTGGAGCTTCATGTTTTAAAGATGTTTCCATGTTCGGTTAGTACACTGGAACCTGACACTTTCTTGGATCCTTCGCATTTAGAAACTCTTTTAGTTGATAAAATTTCAGATACATATGACCTGATATTGGAAGGGAAATATCCGGATAACGGCGGTTGTTGTCTGTATATTTCCTTTAGCAGCCACTATCTGTGGATATTCAGTAGCATTACCTGGATAGAGTCATTGAATATTTTCACATAGACCGCCTCTGGGATACTATCATTCTGACCAATAAAAAACTGGATGTAAAGAAGTTGGACATAGTGGCAAAGGAGAAAAACACCAGAACAGCATTGATAGAAGTGCAGGGAAGATCTTGCAGTCAATTGCTCCATTTTTGAAGGGTCAGACTTTTCAGGTTGGATGGTGACCAATTGGCCCTCTTCAAAGAAATTAGTTGGGGGGAGGGTGTCCCTCAGAGATCGTCCTTATCATCTCTGCTGTTCAACATCTTTCTGCAACCATTGGGTAGTTGATTTGGGCTAGGAATGTGCTAACGGTTATGTATGCGGATGATATCCAGTAATTAGTCTCCTTTGGGTGGAGCCTCTGGTCAGGCTATTTCTCAGCTGAATGATGTTTGGAGGGGTGACAAGCTGGCTACATGCAAGTGGTTTAAAACTGAATGCTGTGAAATCTAGGATGGTTTGTTTTGGTGAGGTATGTTTAAATTTATTTATCAGGTTTTATATACCGCTTTATCATTTCAATCAAAGCAGTTTATATTGAAACTTAAACTTGGTAATGTACATTAAACAGGGACATTGAAAACTTGGATTTTTCTGAGGCAATGGAGGGTTAAGTGACTTGCCCAAGAGCCACAAGGAGTGCTAGTGGGAATTGAAGCCAGGTCTCTGGGTTTCCAAGCCAGTGCTCTTAACCATTAGGCTACTCCTCCACTAAATGATTCCTTGCAAAAGCTTCAGACTGGGAGAGTGTCTATTTCACTCAAGAAGACTATTAGGGATTTGGGGTGCTGTTGAACAAGGACTGTACTTTGTTCCCACAGATCACCAGAGTGGGGCAATCTGCATTTAATAAATTATGTTTGGTTAAGCAATTGAAGCAATATTTGGATAACGCTGCACTACGAGTGGTGATGCAGGTGTTAGTGAGTAGTTCATTCGATTTTCATAACAGCTTTTATGTAGGGTTGCCTGATAATACCACTTGTAGGATGCCATTTGTTCAAAATACGACGGCACGTGTTTTGCTAGACATTCCTCAGCAGGAAGTGCTCGGACGCATTGTATGCTCTTCACTGGCTTCCGATACGGGAGCGTATTCCTTTTAAGCTGTTGACTTTGGTTTTAAGATTTTGAATAATTCTAAAACCTTTGCTTTTGTTAGAACAGTTGGAATGGTATGTTCCTACATGTCCTCTACAATCTAGTGGCAGTAGGCGTTTGGTTCTTCATTCTGTAAAAAGATCAGGCGTTCTACTGGTAATTCCTGTTATGCAATCAGCTGCTTGAGGAGTGGCAGTCTGAGGGGTTTACTAGGTTTCAGTTTGAGGGGATGAGCAGCTTTGTACAAGGTGTCTGGGAGTGGCAGTGTGGGTGGTATCAGCCATGTTTGCCTGTTGTGTGTCCATTGTTTAATGTTTATTTGTTGTTATTTTCAGCATGGTGTATTTTGTTGTTTATTTTTTTAAATGTTTTTATTTATGGTATTTTGTGAACCGCTTTGAATAGGCTTTCAGAAAGGCAGTCTCTAAATGTTTTTCAGATAAATCAATCATCTATCAATGCTAATAATGCAGTTCATAGAAACCTGGGTGATCTAGATGTTATGAAATAAGGCTTGGAGATCAAAACATACCAAGCTTTAAAATATGGGGCAATCTTAATTAGTGGCCACCAACAACAAAACATTGCACTACTTCTTGTGCATTTCTCTTGAAACCCCTCTCCTCTCCCCCATCTTAGTCAGTTTTTGATCCAAAGAAAAATTGGAATATACAAGGTTTCTTGGGGCATAGTGTAAAGAGCTGTACAGTGTATACTCCCAAAATTCAGCCATCAGTCCCACATATTATTCTTTTCTTTGTCTTTTTAGTTGATATTTTGTGCAGTCCCAAAGAGAATCACTTCATACTACAGAGTGACATTTAAACACTTTCCTTTGCAAAATCATTAGTGAAACAATTTCAGTGTTTCACTTTACAGCCAAATATGATAGCAAGTTTGCAACAAGTGACTTGCCACTATTTGAACAATACTATACTTACCTTTGAACCAATGCTGATTTTGCAGCCAGTAGCTCTTTGTAATTGTACATGCTGTTAGCTCTCTGTTCATCTCTTGCTAAGTTTGACCTGACACCTGGGTTTTGAATTCTCTGCATCAGGGTCCAACAACTCAGTTGTGAGCACTCTTGTTGAGCCAACTGATATGAACACTTCTTAATGTGCGAACAGAGCAGCTTAATTTAATGTGAAAAAGGCATCCATTAAATCCCCTCACTGAAGGATCTCTAACATAAGAAAAACATGTTGATGTCCGAACTTGGAATGAGTTTTATTAGGCTGACAAAAGATCCCGATGTACAGCCTTTTAAATGAGGGTATTCCACTCAATATCATTGCTTAATCTGTCAGGTTTCACTGCTTTCTACTCAAATACCCCATATTGTACTTCAAAAGCGAGCAATGCCCTCCAATCACCCTCCCTCCCCCCAGTGAGAGATTGGCACAATCCCCCACTGTAGATCCATAAACCGATGGAACCATTCTTGACAATGTGACGTTAATGGAGCCGTGCCTACTCCAGTAGTTAATCTGCTCTTATGTTCAGTGAGACGAACCTTCATTATGCGGGTCGTTCTTCCAATGCATATTAACTGGCATGGACAAGTAATGATATAAATCACAAATGCTATCATATAATTAGTGCTGAATTTAAGCTTATATATCCTCTGTGATATTGGATGAATCCACTCATTGCATGTTGGCACCTGAATACAGAAACTGCACTGTTCACAAGGTCCATGTCCAGCAATTTCAAGTATTGCTGCAGTTTTATGTCCACATATACAAACTTATCTCTTATGTTGGAACCTGTGATAAGGAAGCTTATCATAGCTCAGGAAGGAGCTATAGAAAAGGTGAAGTGACTCTGAACAAGCAACCTGTCAGTTCTGGTAGAAATAAGAAAACAGAATTTTCCCATAAAAGACTACCAGTCCCAGAATGCACCAGGTTTCCAACAGCCATTAGAGGAGCTGAAGTGGGGAAACGTGTGTTCAATCAGGAGGGCTATGAGGTAATCCCTAAGCACTCATCTCAAAGGGCAGGGCCTGATTCAGCACAGCTGCGCTGTATTAGGGGGGAGCACTCATCTAGGCAGAATAAAGGTAGAGTTTATTCTACAGAGAATTATCCTTATCCTGAGAATCAGCTTGAGCTTGATCATCAGTTTCATCTGAAAGATCATCAGAAGCAGAAGCCAAACCGGACGGACAGAGAGGGAAAGAAACCCTTTGGAAGAAGGAAGAGAAAAGCCTTTGAGAGGTCTAGAAGAGTCCAGAGCAGTACGTATACTGGGAGGCATTTCAAGGGCCAACATACACCATTGGACTGGGGAAAGCCAGAGGAATGGTGCTGCAGAGCTAGGAATCACCAGACGGTATCTGTGAGAGAGACGGCTGCACGTGGAAGGGACCCTAAGACCTGTGCCAAAAGGTATGTGAAGAGAGATCCAGTGTCCAGGGATCTGGATTGGAAGGCTGGACATAAGAACTGGACTACATACTGGCCAGGCTATATAGAGAGGAACTCTAACAGCAATGGAAGCTCAGGTATGAACACTGATCTATGCCCTAGCTATAACCTTGAAAGACAGCAGGGAAACAAGTATTCTCCTGAAAGTGCTACATTGGGAGATTCATCTGTGCCAATCCATGATATTGAACCCATGCTTGTTGAAGAAGAGGGAATGATAGCAGATGAAGAATCTGTTTACATGGACTGCTCTCTGTCTAAACTCCTTTGGTGATTTTCTGTTATAAAGTACAGGAACCATTACAAAGAAATACAAACTTGTTCTTTAATCTACTCAGAAAAGCTCCTGTGTAGGTTTTCTAGCCACGCAGTAGAAAGCAAGCCAGCTAAGGGGTTTCAGCTGGATAACTGCTAGCAATTGAGCCTTACCTAATTGCTTGTGAGCTAGGAGAGAATCACTTCTGAATCTATGTGGGAAGATATAAGAAGTTAACCTGAGAAGAACAGTTTTTTTCATTCTTTGTAGCTTTTGGTTTGTTGTTTGATACATGCTAAGAGAATATTAGCTAAGCCTACAGAAAAGACCAGTTTGTTGCCAACCAGGTCTTATTTCTTTTGCTTTAATTGCCTGACAAGTTTAAAGGTTGTTTTCCTGATTTTGTTTTTTTCAAGTTTAACACTGAAAGCAAGTAACCTGATTTATGTGCTACCAAGCATATCTGTGTTGGGAGAAATAACCCCATAAATAAATATCTTATTGGCTTTAACACTTGAGCACAACTAAATTATTGTCAGCAGCTGTGTCTGGTGTGAAGGAACTGCATTGCCCACAATCCCTTGCAAATCATATAGATATATGCACTTGCCAAGACTGTGAAGATTCTCACCCAGGCAGCCGTCTGACAAACCTTGCCTATAGGTTATACAAAGGCCTTCTTTAAAGATTTGAAAATTGCAAAACATTTATTTGCTTCTCTAAAGATATTTTATGTTGGACCTGAAGCAATAAATTCAGTTTAGCATGGAAGGCTCAAAGATAAGTTCTTCTTACAGATAATTCAAGGTATTTCCACTAATATAATCTAGTCTTCAATAAGGCAACTTGAGCCTTAAATTCTGATGTAGTAGAAAAATTAGGCACACTCTTAAGAACTGACTTATTTGCAGTGCTTTTCATCACATGATGATGACTGATGTACAGTAACAAACTATTCCTTTCCACCAGTTTTCAATTAAAAAGTAGTAAATAGCTAGCCATCTTGTTTAATGGAGAATAAAACCAAGGACATAATGCCTCTGTATTGTTCCATGGTGCGACCGCACCTCGAATATTGTGTGTAATTCTGGTCGCCATATCTTAAAACAAATATAACAGAATTAGAAACAATACAGAGAAAAACAACCAAAATGGTAAAAGGGATAGAAGGATATACCTACGAGGAAAGGCTTAAAAGGTTAGGGCTCTTCAACTTGGAAAAGAGATAGTTGATGGGTGATATGATAGAGGTCTATAAATTAATAAATGGAGTGGAACGGGTAAACGTAGATTGGTTGTTTACTACTTCAAAAAGTAGAAAGACTAGGGGACACGCAATGAAGCTACAATGTAGCACATTTAAGACTAATCAAAGAAAATATTTTTTCACTCAATGCGTAATCAAACTCAAATTTGTCGCCAGAGTTTGTAGTAAAAGCTGTTAGTGTAGCTGGGTTTAAAAGAAGGTTGGACAAGTTCCTTGAGGAAAAATCCTTATTAAAGAAGACCCAGGAAATTCACTACTATGCAGCATGGAATCTATACCTTTTGGGAAACTGCTAAGTACTTGTGACCTAGATTGGCCAATGCTGGAAACAGGATGCTGGGCTTGATGGACCCTTGGTCTGACCCAGTATGGCATATCTTATGTTTTTAATGATCTGAATGTCCAAAAATTGGACAGACAGTAGATGATATGTACAAGAAAACGTCAAATCAATATCCAAAGTATTTAACCACTCCACAAACTTTAAAAGATTTTCTTCAGTAGATAACTGGATCAAAAAAATGCCATCTTATGAACCTAAATCAAACCACCAGATAGTTGGCCGACTGGGAAGGAAATAAATAAGTATCATTAAAGAGGGACATGTTCACATTGGGCACAGTAGGAGCCATTGTTGTCCTCATGGCCATCCCATGAAAATAAAATTGTACATTGAATCCGAAATAATTACTCCCCAACACTAAATGGGCTAAAGACATTTGAAATTGGGTGAGAATCCAAAAGGACTGCGGGCATGCATTTAGCATCTTCTGGACAAGCTCCAATGCTGACTGTTAGGGAACATTCTTGTATAAAACTTCCAAATCTAAAGGTGGAGGAGCAGGGCCGGATTTACCTTGAGTGAGGCCCTACGCCAACAAAAATTGTGGGCCCCCAGCAGGGGCGGCCCAAGGGGGGTGCGGGGCCTCATTTGCATAAGGGGCCTCATTTGCATAAATATTTGCATAATGTTACCATATACTAACTTTTAGTAAACGTGCCTCTTAATGAGTGTATGGATAAAGAAAGACTAAAAGATTTCTACATTACTATAATCCAGTGCCAACTGCCAGACACATTAGGAACTACTACAAACACTGCCCATTTAGAACCCATAGTAAACCCGCCGTATCCTAACAGCACTACCAGGACTCACAAAGCACCATACCCTACCAATCAAAAGGCAACACTGCAAATATTAAACCAATACATTTCAGAGAACAACAATACATGACCTACTGGGGAAAGAGAACAAGTGGCAATGTCAAATAGGAATTATATAAACAGAACACCTCAGCTCAGTTACACATGCAGAACATAGACCATCAAACAAGTAATCGCAATTTAGAAACAGGAAGACAATAATTAAACTGGGAATCCCAAAAGCCAAACTTGGAAAGTACAACACTGTAGAAATAAAACTATACATTAATTTGCTCTTGTACTAAACAAAGCGCAGACGTTAATGATGCACATTTACCAGAGCTGACATATTCCAATTAATAAATTCAAAATAAAGAGATATTTTTCTACCTTTTGTGCATTTTTTTCAGCTGCAATTGCTCCAGCCACTTTCTTCTGGTTTCTTCTTCATGTCTTCTGCTAACTCTCCATCGTCTGCTGTCCATTTGTCCTTTCTTCTCTCTGCTAGATTTTTTTCCATTCTCTCTCTACATCTGCTTTAACATACTAATCTTTCTCCTTTTGCTCTTTCCTCATTCCTATTTCATCCACTCAAATTTTACCCCTCCATCCTCAATCCCCACTTACTCTCCCAATACCCGGCCAATTGTAGATTTTTTATCCCTCCCACACAAAATATTTTTCCCTTCTCCATTTTACTCTTCCAGCCCCATCCCATTCTAATCCTCCCCCAACATCAGCTCCCTTCTAGTTCCAGCCTCACCCAGCATCCATTCCCTTCTAGTCCCTGCATCAGCCCATTTCCAGTCCTAGCCACCCATCAGCCCATTTCCAGTCCTAGCAAACCCCCAACCCAATACCAGTCCTAGCCCCCCCATCAACCCACTTAGAGTCCTAACCCCCCATCACCCCATTTTCAGTTTAAGCCCCCCCATAACCCATTACCAGTCCTAACCCCCCATCAGCCCACTTCCAGTCCTAACCCCATCAACCCATTTCCAGTCAGCCCCCCATAGCCCATTGCCAGTCCTAACCCCCCATCAGCCCACAGCCCATTACCAGTCCTAACCCCATCAGCCCACCTCCAGTTTTAACCCCCCCAGCCCATTTCCAGTCCTAGCCCCCCCATAGCCCATTACCAGACAGCCCCCATCAGCCCACAGCCCATTACCAGTCTTAACCCCCCCCCAAAGCCCATTACCAGTCTTAACCCCCCCCAAAGCCCATTACCAGTTCTAAACCCCCCCAACAGCCCATTACCAGTCCTAACCCCATCAGCCCACCTCCAGTCTTAACCCCCCCAGCCCCTTTCCAGTCCTAGGCCCCCCATAGCCCATTACCAGACAGCCCCCATCAGCCCACAGCCCATTACCAGTCTTAACCCCCCCCCCAAAGCCCATTGCCAGTTCTAAGCCCCCCCAACAGCCCACAGTCCATTACCAGTCCTAACCCCATCAACCCACCTCTAGCCTTAACCCCCCAGCCCATTTCCAGCCCCAGCCCCCCAATAGCCCATTACCAGTCCTACCCCCCCCCCACCCCCGTCGGCCTAAAGTAAAATTTAATTAAAAAAAAAAACCTGCTGGCTGCCGCCGCGGGGCCCCCTCTGCTGCCGCGGCAGCACGGACTGACCCGCGGGGGCCCCCTCTGCAAGCGGACTCCGTTGGTCCGTCGATCCCTCTCTCCCTCCGTGCACGCTGTGAGAGGCGCGAAGGTAGAGTGTCTCCCTCGCGTATCTGTTAAGCCCGCAGGGGCTGATGGGAAATTTCCCATCAGCCCCTGCGGGCTTAACAGAGACGCGAGGAGACACTTTCGCGTCTCTCACAGCCTGCACGGAGGGAGGGAGGGAGGAACGAACGAATGAACGAACCAACTTGTAGAACTTGTAGAGGGGGCCCCCGTGGGTCAGTCGGTGCTGCCGCGGCAGCAGAGGGGGCCCCGCGGCTGCAGCCAGCAGGTTTTTTTTTAAATTTTATTTAAAAAGAAATTAACTTTTTCGTTTTTTGTGGGCCCCTGCCAGCTGTGGGCCCTACGCCATGGCGTACATGGCGTATAGGTAAATCCGGCCCTGTGGAGGAGTAACCTAGTGGCTAGAGCAACAGCCTACTGCCCAGAAGATCTGGGTTTGATTCCCACTGGCACACCTTGGGCAAGTCACTTCACCTTCCATTGCCTTGGAAGAAAAGGCCTGGCAATCTGCTTTGGGTCATACCTTGCCAAGAAAACCCAGAGGTTGCTGGATTGCCAGGAGTCAGCATCAACTTGAAGGCAAATTTAAAAAAAAAGCCTAAGAGGTAGTGGGCAGGACTTGCCTGTGCCAGCACTGGGTTCAGAAAGTCATCTCTGACCCCTAGCAGAGGTCTCATGGTACCATTTATTGAACAGTTTTATATACCGCCTTTCAGGTGAATCAAAGCGGTTTACATCCAACAAAACATGAACAATACATTGTAACTTGTTTTTACAGGTAACTGTGTATTAACATATGTAATAGTGTAAAAGGTATCTAACTTATTTACAAGTTGATGACAGGTAACTTTACATTATACATATGAGCCAGTGTAAAAGGTATTTAACATATTTACAGGTTGGTGACTAAACAGTCAGGGTTTAATGTTAACAAATACTTGAACTGTAGTGTTTACATGTACAGGAGATATGTTTTGTAGTGTAATCTTGAGACTATAGGATATGAACTGTAGGGTATGAACTTAGAAGTTGATATATTTATCTAGGGGGCTCTGTTATTCTGTGGTATCATAGTCGGTGTAAGATTCTATGTGGCAAATAAATCTTTGATTGGCTCTATGGTGCCAAAATGCTCTGTGAAAAGGTGAGTTTTTAGATCTTTTCTGAAAGTTGCTAGGCCAGTGGTGGCTCTCACCTTGTCTGGTAGGGAATTCCATAGTGTAGGGGCAGTGAAGCTAAATGCTCTGTTAGTTGTTGCCTATGTGAGCTTTCTGAATGAGTTAGGAATGAGTAGAGAGTTTTGGTTCCGCTCTCTTCTTGGTCTGTTCTTTAGGTTTGCCCCAATCAGCTTAGAAAAATGTGATGGGACTATTTCCCTTATCAGTTTAAAATGATTATTTTATATTTAATCATACTTTGTATTGATAACCAATGTAATTTGAATAAGATTGGGGTAATGTGCTCAGAGGCACTTGCATTTATGACCATCCTAGCAGCTACAAGTTGAGCTGTCTTAAGTTGGTATAAGGTTTGTCTAGGGAGTCCTAGAAGGATGTGTAATCTTCTGAATATGTAATCTTCTGACTTGTAATCTTCTGGTCTATTCTCTGTTTGGTCCTGGGTTCATTTCACAGAGACAGTAGGGTAAGCAGCACAAATAAGACAACCAACCAGGTGTGGCTTGGAAACAGGTCTTTATGTAGAAATAGGCTTATTACATAGGTACAGAACAGAGTTATATAGTGGTTGTTAAAAAGCTGCTTCAGTGTACATCAATGGATCTGTGTGCATGTGTGAAGTGTGAGAAAGAATAGAGTATATGAAAGACTCTATATGTGTGCATGTATGTGTGAGAGAGATCAGAGAGAGGGGGGAGGGGTGAAGAGAATTGATTATCAGAGCCTCCTGTCCTTCATATCCGATGAATAGAGGAAGAGAGAGAGAAAGAGGAAGTATTTCTGTCCTTTATAGTGAATTTTCTCTAGCACCTCCCTTTGAGGTCTGCTAGTCTTGATTTAGCAAGGAGGGGCTGCAGACCAATCTCATCGGGCCCGGAGACTGACATCACCAGGGGCCTCCAATACGACTCTCCCCCGAAGGAGGCCTTTACTGTACCGGTTCCTCCGATGCTGGAGCGGCTACTCTTCCGCATGTGGGAGAGCCCGGCCTTGACGCCGGTGTTGAGCAAGCGGGTCGATTCCATGTATCGAGTCCGCAAAAATCCCGGGTTCCAGAAGGCACAACTACCGCACCATTCCATGGTGGTGGAATCGGCCATGCATCGACTTAAGAGTCAAAAGATGCACTCCTCGGTGCCTCCGGGTAAGGAGGCCCGGAACCTGGATGCCCTCGGTAGAAAGTGCTTCCAGGGCTCTATGCTTGCTTGTCGAGTCCAGACATACCAGCTATATATGGGCATGTATCTTCGAGACCTGGCAAAAGAAATGGCCGGGTTCTCGGCAGGTCTCTCCGAGGAACCTTTGCAGAGATTCCAGACCTTGTCCACTAGTATTCGAGAGTGCTCGAAGTTTATTTCTCGAGCGGCCTACGATGGCTTCGAAGCATCGGCTCGAGTAGCCGGAGCCGGCATCGGAGCTCGCCGTCAGGCTTGGCTTCAGTCTTCCAACCTCGAGCCATGGGTGCAGGACAAGTTGGCAAGCCCATGGCTGAAAAGGCGGCGGAACTCGAGTCCGAGACTCTCACCAGGACTCGCCTATCCAGGAAGACCTCTACCCCCTCACAGAAGAGGAAGGGCTCGGGGAAAAAGCCCTTTTACCCGAGGAAGGTGCCTGCCTATAAGCAACACCACCCACAATATCCAGCCGCTGCAGCCCCCCATCAGGGCCTGCAGGCTAAGGGACAGGGTAATGGGTCCCGTAGGCAGAAAGCCCCCAAGCCCACTACACAGCCCCCTGCTCAGCAGGGTGGGGTTTTTTGACTATGCCAGCATAGCCTCTCCCCCTCCGCGGCCTTCGCTCAGCACGGGGGGCAGGCTGACCCACTTTGCCCACAGGTGGTCAGCCGTAACATCCGATTCCTGGGTGCTGCAGGTGGTTCAAAGGGGCTACCTCTTACATTTTCACCAGGTACCTCCCCCCTACTTTCCAGGGGAGCCTCGAAGGCCCCCTCTGCACAGGGACTTACTCCTTCGGGAGCTGCAAGGCCTGCTGCGGGAACAGGCTGTGGAGCCAGTACCCCAACACCTGTGGGGTCACGGGTTTTATTTGAGGTACTTCCTGGTACCAAAGAGAACAGGAGGCCTCAGACCCATCCTGGACTTACGCAACCTCAACAAGTTCCTGCAGTGGGAAAAGTTCAAGATGCTTACTCTTGGAATCCTACTGCCCTACCTCCAGCAGGGAGATTGGCTATGCTCCTTGGATCTAAAGGATGCGTATACTCACATCCTTATTCATCCGGACCACCGACAATATCTAAGATTTGTGGTGGCAGGGAATCATTATCAGTACCGCGTACTGCCCTTTGGCCTATCCTCCGCTCCCAGGGTGTTCACAAAATGCCTGGCAGTGGTGGCAGCCTTCCTAAGGCTTCAAGGCCTCTTCGTCTTCCCTTACCTGGACGACTGGCTCATACGGGCACAGTCTTCCCTAGAGGTCACTTAGGCTACTCAACGCATAGTGGCTCTGCTTCAGCACTTGGGCTTATGTTTATGTTTATTGTCTTGATTGACCGCCCTTCATTGGTAAGCAGAGCGGTTTACAAAATATATCTTCATTACAGTGGGCACAAGGCCGGAAAAGGAAAAAGAAGTTACAACTCAGTAAAAGTAAAGAAACAAGGACAGGAGAAGAGGGTCAATAAAGGAAAAGGAGAGGCTAGGAGGGAGAGAGGTTGAAGGCAAGGGAGAACAGGTGGGTTTTCAAGGCGTGCTTGAAGGTAGGGTGGTGGGGCTCCAGGCGGAGAGTGGAGGGAAGGGAGTTCCAGAGGGCCGGACCTATAAAGAAGAAGGCAGAGGAGCGGGTGGATTGGAGATGAGCATGTGAGGGGGGGGGGTGGGGCGGGGAGAGTGAGACGGTTGAGGTGAAAGGAGCGAGGAGTGTGCCGAGGGGTGTGAAAGTAGATGAGGTCAGCAAGGTACTGTGGCGTGGTGGTGTGAAGAACTTTATGAATGAGTGTGAGAAGCTTGAATTGAATCCGGAAGGTAACGGGAAGCCAGTGGAGATGGAGGAGGAGGGGTGTGACATGGTCCCTGTGGGAGGCGGAAGAAACGAGACGAGCAGCGGTGTTTTGGATGCGTTGTAGACGAGAGAGGTGGAGCTTTGATAGGCCAGAAAGAATAGAGTTAGCAAAATCGATCCGGGAGATGACGAGGGCTAGAAGCAGGGTGGCAAGAGCGGAGGGTGAGAGGAAGGGGCGAACAGCACGGATCTGCCTAAGATAAAAAAAGGAAGATTTAGACACGTGAGAGATATGGGAAGAGAAGGAGAGATCAGAGTCTTCGTCATAAACTTCGAAAAGTCCACTTTGCTCCCCTCTCAGGATCTCAAATTCATAGGGGCGCGGCTGGACACTCTGCAGGCTCGTGCCTTCTTGCCTCTAGAGTGGGCCAACAGGCTCATAGCTCTGGCCGGCAGGTTCCACAGCACGTCTCCGGTCTCGGCCAGGCAATTCCTGCAACTGCTCGGTCATATGGCCTTCACGGTCCATGTCACTCCGAATGCCCGTCTACATATGAGACCTCTTCAGTGGAGCCTTCGCACTCAGTGGCATCAGGCCTCAGGGAGACTGACGGACTTAATACAGATCTCCAACCGCCTGGTCTCCTCTCTGCAATGGTGGCTTCACCTGCCCAATCTGGTGCTCGGCATGTCTTTTCAGCTTCCCCCACCTTCCCAGGTGCTAACGACAGATGCCTCTCTCCTGGGATGGGGAGCGCATTGCCAGGGAGCATGCACTCAGGGCAATTGGACGCCTTGGGAGGCTGCTCAGCAGATAAACTTCCTGGAGCTGCGGGCGATCCGCCTAGCTCTGCGGACCTTCTCTCACCTCACTTCTCGTCAGTCTGTACTGGTGCAGACGGACAATCAGGTTGCCATGTTCTACGTGAACAAACAGGGGGGCACGGGCTCCCTCCTTCTATGTCATGAGGCTCGGAGACTGTGCTCTTGGGCAGTCGACCACGATATCCTCCTCAAGGCAGTTTACCTGCCCGGGCAGGACAATTGCCTGGCCGACAAACTGAGTCGGATTCTGCAGCCACACGAATGGAGGTTGAATCCCGTAGTCGCCCAGCAGATCTTCCGCCGGTGGGGCTCCCCCACCGTGGATCTCTTTGCCAGCCCTCTGAACCGGCAACTCCCCCGGTTCTGCTCTCGGCACCCGCATCCTCTCAGAGTAGCGCCGGATGCTTTCCTCATCTCATGGTCCACGGGCCTACTGTATGCTTTTCCTCCCACGCCACTTGTGTCCCGGACGCTGTTCAAAGTTGTCCAGGACAGGGCCTCCGTGATCCTGGTAGCGCCCAGGTGGCCGAGACAACCCTGCTTCCCTCTACTCCTACAGCTAACGGTGGACACCCCTCTTCCTCTGGGGTTTCAGCCCGATCTCCTGACCCAGGATCAGGGTACTCTCCTGCACCCCAACCTCCAGGCCCTTCATCTGATGGCCTGGCTGCTGAAAGGGTAGTCCTAGCTCCGCTTCTGCTACCTCTGGAAGTGGAAGCTGTCGTCCTGGCGTCTCGGCGTCCTTCCACCCGGAAATCTTACGCCCTTAAATGGCGTCGCTTCTCGGTCTGGTGTTCTCAGCGCTCTGAGGACCCCTTCGCCTGCTTAGTATCGGTGGTACTGCAATACTTGCTTCACCTCTCCGATCTAGGCCTCAAATCCAACTCTGTCAGCGTCCACCTCAGTGCCCTCTTGGCTCATCATTCGCCGGTGGAGGGCCAGCCTCTTTCCTCGCACCCCTTGGTGACGCGTTTCCTCAGAGGCCTTCTTCTGCTTAAGCCTCCGTTGCGCCCTCCAGCTCCTGACTGGGATCTCAATGTGGTTTTACAAAGGCTTACCTGCCCGCCTTTTGAACCCATGGCTACCTGCCCTCTTCGTTTCGTCTCATGGAAAACCCTCTTCTTGGTAGCCCTTACCTCCGCTAGGCGCGTTAGTGAGCTACAGGCCCTAGTGTCGGAGCCCCCTTACACTAGATTCTACAAGAATAGGGTAGTCTTACGGACTCACCCTAAGTTTCTTCCAAAGGTGGTCTCCTCTTTCCACATCAATCAAGAGGTGGTTCTTCCGACCTTCTTTCCCAGGCCGCATACCAGCCGAGCTGAAACTGTTCTGCATACCCTGGACTGTCGAAGAGCCTTATCCTTCTACCTTGACCGTACGCGTGAGCATTGAAAAGCTGTCCAGTTTTTCGTATCTTTTGACCCCAATCGCTTGGGGGTTCCTGTCTCTAAGCGTACTTTGTCCATCTGGGTAGCCGACTGTATCGCCTGGGCTTA
The DNA here is from genome assembly GCA_033557465.1 of Ichthyophis bannanicus. Lineage (NCBI taxonomy): Eukaryota > Metazoa > Chordata > Amphibia > Gymnophiona > Ichthyophiidae > Ichthyophis > Ichthyophis bannanicus. The sequence goes on along the minus strand of CM066035.1, from coordinate 918,099,760 downwards.
TGGGGCAGCCGGCCTCTCGTTAGAGAGTCGAGTCACGGCTCACCGTGTCAGGGCGAAGGCTGCGTCAGTGGCTCACCTCCGCTCTGTTCCATTGGCAGACATCTTCCGGGCCGCTACTTGGTCTTCAAGTCAGACTTTTGCGGCTCATTACTGCCTGGAGAGGGAGTCCCGCAGGGACAGTGCTTTCGGACAGGCAGTCCTCCACAATCTCTTTGAGGTTTAGGCAACTCCTACCCTCCGGCCCTGGTGTTGGGCTACCGGCCGGATTCGTATTCAGAGAAGTTTCCTTCCTCCTGTACTGTTGAGCTTGGGGAAGCTCTTTTTCGGCTTGAGGTCTCCGGTAGCCTTAAGCTTGGGAGTCCCATAAGTGAGGACTGACTTCCTGCTTGGTCCTGGAGAAAGAGTAGTTACTCACCTGTAACAGGTGTTCTCCAGGAGCAGCAGGAATCAGTCCTCACTACCCTCCCTCCTCCCCTTGGAGTTGCAGTCATTCTTATTATATGGGTTTTTTTTGCTGTCTTTTCGCTATGTCATCAGACTGAGCAAGATGGCATCCTTGGGCGGGAAGGGGACCGCGCATGCGCGCTGCAGTTCCCAAAGGCTTTCTTCGAAAGCTGGGGAAAATTGCTCCGCGAGGGCTCCATCGGCACCGACGTCACCCATAAGTGAGGACTGATTGCTGCTGCTCCTGGAGAACACCTGTTACAGGTGAGTAACTACTCTTTTTTAGCAGGGAGTAAAGTGGAGCTGCCACTTCAGCATAATTGTGCATGAAGTCACGACAGAAACCAGTGAGCCCTAGAAATGACTGGAGTGATTTCTGATCTGTAGGAAGTGGAAGTTTCTGTATCAGCTCTATCCTCTAAGAATCTACAGATTTACCATCCTGGCCAATAGTAACCCCTAAAAAGGAAACCTGTGATTTGCACAGTTGAGCCTTGGCAGGATTAACTTTAAGACCAGCTTGTAAGAGGGCTTTTAAAATTTCTCTTACATGATTCCAGTGTACAGCTTCATTCTCAGACTGAATCAGAATGTCATCTACATACTGAATTATATTATCTCTGTAAGACAATAGTGACAGGGCTTCCTGCATGTATTTATGAAATATTGAAGGGGAATCCTTATATCCCTGTGGAAGCACAGTCCATGCATATTGTTTATTCAGCCACTGAAAGGCTGTTTTGTACTGGCATTCAAGGGCCAGGGGCAGACTCCAAAACCCATTGGATATGTCTAAAACAGAGAAAAATGTACATTTGGGGTTCAGTTTAGAGATCATTTCAGGGTATGAGGCTACCACAGGCACTACAGATTTTGTGAGCCTGAAGGAACCCCCTGGTTTAACTATCGGCCAGGCTGGTGAATTGCATGTGGAAGAAATAGGTCTAATCAGACCCCTCTCCTCCAGTATCTTCACAATTTTAGTCACTGGTTCTATAGCCTGATGAGGTACTGGGTATTGTTTCTGTGGTGGAGGATCCTCGCCTTCCAACAGTATTTCTGTGTGCATTTTCCCACAATCTAACTTGTCTTGAGCCCAGACTGGAATATCAGCCACCTCTGAGGGAATTACACACAGATCATACTGCTGAGCTGCCTTGGTGCACTGAGTTGTTAACTGCATGGGAATGACTTCATGCACTAAAGTTTTAGAAGCATTTGAAGTTCCTGAATACTGCCACAATTTAAGATTAGCCATATCCACCACCAAATTTAACTGGTTGAGAACGTCAATTCCAATTATTTCTTTTGGTGTGTTCACTATAGTGGAGGCAGTGGTTTCCAACATTTCCTTGTTTTGTTCACTGTGCACAGGGATACCCCATTTAACTGGGATAGCCACACATTTGGAAGCTGTGTCATTAATTCCTTGAATTTCATAAATTTCCATATTTTCCTGATCTGCAGTGGGAGAAGCTCTGTTTGTAAAACTAATTCCAGCCCCTGTGTTAATCAAAGCTAGTTTATCCTGACCCCCTACTCTACTGATAACATTGGGGCGTCCACAAGAGTCCAGTATCAAGGATGTTACAAGCCTTAAATTGTATTCTGGGCCTGTATCTGTTTCATCATCCAGAGGCTCTGGAATTGAGTCCTCTGCTGAGAGAACGGAGGCAGGCTGGGCTATGAAGGCTTGAGACATTTTGATATCTGAACCCAAGAGGTCAGGACACCCCTATGCACTAGCCTTATGTTTGTCCTGAGCTGCTTGTATGTCCTGTTTTAATTTATCTATTTCTATCTGGAGTATGTATTTGTCCTGTTCCCTTTTAATTTTCTCCTTTTGTAATCCATCTCTCTGTGCTTTGAGCTCCTGAAAGGGAATGTAACCTGAGGAATTTCTAAAAGTACCTCTGCTTTGTCCTCTCCAAGGTGTCTGTCCCCTGTATCCTTTGTCTGTGTTTTTTATGTATTGGGAGGATCCCTCAGCTTGCCACTTCCGTGCTTCTGATACTGTTATGACCTGCGAGGTCTGGGTCTTCCAAACAGACCCAATTCTGAGCATTAAAGTATCAAAAGGGGTTGCTTTAGGGTCTTCAGAAAATAACAGAAGGTGTTTTGTAATCTCAGGGGATAGCAATTCTAATAAAAATGCCTTATGCATGCTCTCCCCATAATCTTCTGCATTGGGCCAGGACTCCTGCTCATTAAGAACTGCTTTTAAAATCCAGGCTCTATATGCAAACTCTTCCAGTGTATCATTTGGTAGAGGTATAATAATTTTAAATACTTGCATTGGGGAACAGTGAAATAGTTTCTCAATGCCCCTTTTAACCAACTGGTATGGGTGAGTGAGAGAGCCAACTTTATAATAGTGTGGCCCCAGAGCCAGATGCATAAGTCTATCAAAGTCTGATTGTTTTCTTCTGTATTTCCCTAGACCCCAGTGAATCAGAATATCAATGGCCCATTTGCACCAATCATTTACATTAAAAGGCATAGGGCCAATTTTCTCAACTATTCTTTCCATGTCTCTGTCTTTTAAATTGTCCTGCAGCATCACTTTAACTGGTGCTCTGAGTTCAGTACTGGGTGCCCTGTCTAAGTCATCTGAATTATCTTCCTGACAAAGATCCTGATTATTGCTCTGTTCTGGCTGAGATAAACTATCAGGATTTTCTTCCTCTGATTCAGCTTTATTTTTTCCATTCCTAAGTCCAGCTATGCATACTTTAGTATTCTTTTGTTTCGCAATAGCTTGTATGCATGGCTGATAGGGTGTGTCATAGGCATAAGGGGCTGAGGGAGAAATGGGCATATATTTCTTTTGTCTTTCAGAGGCCAATTGATCCTTAACGTACCTCAATTCAAGTTTAAGTGCTTCTAATTACTCACTAACAGTTATAAAAGAATTTGTGGCTTGGATCACTTGAGTCCTTTGCATAGAGATGCAAATTTGTGCCTCCTCAAGGTCTTTGGTTAGTTTCGTACAATGAGAAGTCAGTTCAGTATTGTCCTGTTTCATGCTAATGAGCCCCCTGCACATGCCTTGGATAAAAAGGCATTTTCTTTTATTTATTTTCTTTTTGAATTCTTGATAATGGTTTAACATTTGTCTTTGAATATTATACCATGATGACTCAGGGAATTAACCTTCAAAGGGACCACCTTTCCTCTTACAGTATGCAACTACAATTTCTTTAAGTTCTTTAAAATCAAAGGCTTCCATATTTGAGACTGCAGAAAGGCTGTAGTTGGACTATCTCAAATGTGCAACCTTGGAAGGAGGAATGCTCACTTTTATGAAGAAGTGAGACTTAGAATTATAGTTGGAATGGCATAAATTTTATGGGTGTTCAGTAAAGAGTACTGGCATAAAGACCACGCCTTAAAATTATACCTGAATAAAAAGTGCTTATCAGCTTTTAACAGGGTGGAAGTTTAGGATGACATTATAGTAAAAAGGGTGTTAGATTGACAGAATTGTCAGTTATACCTGACAGGAGACTGAGAAATAAAAGGCAAAAGGGACAGGAGGTAATAGCTTTATCAGGAAAGATGTATATTGTATTCAATGATGGACTGTTTCACCTGTGTAACTCTGTCTTTTCTTAGCAGCTCAAATACTATAGAAAAATCTGTAGCAAGCCTATACATAAAAATAAGACAATTGCAAGCCACCCTATGTAATGTCCCTAGGTGTAGGTAATAATTAAAATTCAGGATTATTACAGAGCCTTTTGACAATAAAAATCTCACCTTGTCTAACCCACAAAACAAAGTTATCACTGGAACATTTCACTAAATCCAGCCTGTAACAAAAATTGTAAATTGTAAATGGTCACAAGGGCTTTTGATTTTCCTGTTGCACCTTGTCTGAAATCCACTTTAATGTATCAAACAAAATTATTACTTACCCAACTGGAGATCTGCTGTGAAGTCTGAGGTGGCCCCCAAAATGTAATCTTCTGAATTGTAATCTTCTAGTCTTGTAATCTTCTAGTCTATTCTCTATTTGGTCCCGGGTTCATTTCACAGAGACAGTAGGGTAAGCAGCACAAATAAGACAACCAACCAGGTGTGGCTTGGAAACAGGTCTTTATGTAGAAATAGGCTTATTACATAGGTACAGAACAGAGTTATATAGTGGTTGTTAAAAAGCTGCTTCAGTGTACATCAATGAATCTGTGTGTGTGTGTGTGCATGTGTGAAGTGTGAGAGAGAATAGAGTATATGAAAGACTCTATGTGTGTGCATGTGTGTGTGAGAGAGATCAGAGAGAGAGAGAGAGGGGGGAGGGGTGAAGAGAATTGATTATCAGAGCCTCCTGTCCTTCATGTCTGATGAATAGAGGAAGAGAGAGAGAAAGAGGAAGTATTTCTGTCCTTTATAGTGAATTTTCTCTAGCACCTCCCTTTGAGGTCTGTTAGTCTTGATTTAGCAAGGAGGGGCTGCAGACCAATCTCATCGGGCCCGGAGACTGACATCACCAGGGGGTCAGAGTTAATCTCATCTTGTAAACTACCCTCATTAACTTTGGAGACTGATATCACCAGAGTAACAAAGCTGCATGAAATCTAAGGTCTGGGGAAAAAGCCATGACACCTAAGCCATGCTGATGTATGCTGACAGGATGGTATTACTGAAGTCAATGTGAGGGAGTACTAGGGCTTGGAGAACTGATCTAAAGTCATGTTGTGGTAGCAACAGCCTTAGGTTTTTAAAATATCTTAGCTTATTATATATAACGGCAGTCGTGTTCTTGATTTGAGTTGTTAGGCTTAGTGTTTTATCTATGATGCCGCCGAGGTACTTGACTTCATTCTTTATAGCAATGGATGCATTTTCCACTTTTATTTCTAAAGGGGGAGTGAAGTGTTGGTTCCTTGTCTTTTGAGGAAACTGCTAGGTACTGTGACGATGAGAGCAGCCAAGAACAGATGGAGATAGAAGAAAACCATGTTTCTGCCTTTAAAACAAGTGACAGACAAGCTGTGCACAGAGCCTGCAGAGCAGGAAAGAAAATAAATCCTGTCTCTGCTGAGGCTAAGCCACGCCCAGACTCTGAAGTGGGGGCAGGCTTAGATACTGATTGGAAAGGCCTGTGCGAAGGCAAGAGTGTGGCAGAGAAGAAATGTTTTTTAAAACCTCACTCTGTCTGGAGAGGGAGGAAGGAAGGGAGAGTCACTTCCACAGGAGAAGGAGAGATCCTGGAGCAAGGGGATTCCAGTGGGAAGAGATATCCCAGAGCCCTGGGAGATCCTGGAGAGGAAGAAGGTTTCCAGGAAGGCTTTCAGGAGAGATCTCATGAGAGAAGGAATGGAGAAAGGCACAAGAAGTCTGACTTCCAGAAGCTGAAAGAGGTCAGTAGAAAAGGAAGCAGTGGATGTTTGAGAAATGCTCCTAGAAGTGAAGCTAACAGATGTATAGCTGAACAGCTTACAGATGAACAGGAACAGTTTGCAACAGCTAATGTACAAGAGCCAGACCTGAGCCCTATAACTGCCAGAAGGTGGGTGGAGATGCTTGAGAGTGGAAAAAGCCAAACCCCAGCAGTGAGCAGAGCAGCTGAGCTAAAAACACTAGAAACATTAGCACAAGTGTTCCCTGAGAGAAAGGCTTATTCTCCCAAAGTAACTGTGCGAAATCAGAAAGATTTGCTGTGGAGCCAGTTTCAAAAGTTCCTACAACACAGAGAAGCTGAGGAAGCTTTTAAGACTGTAGAAGGCAATGAGCATTCTTTAGCCCAGGAGGAAATGCAGGTCAATTCTTATGTGCCAGAGTCTAACCTAGGAATCTCTCGAATGGATTGCTCATTCTGTTTAAAAGAAGACTGAGCCTTACTAAGCAGAGCTGAGAAAGAGTGAGAAGCTGTATTGTGCATAACTCTGTAACTGCTAATAGTCTTCTAATGCCAAGGATGTGTTTTACCAAGTGAGAATTTTCTTCTAAAGCAAAGAAGCTGTGTTTTACCAGAGGTTTGTTTGAACTGGGAAAACCACAGTTGTGCCAAAAGCTGTGTGTTACCAGAAGTTTGTTTGGAGGGGAAAACAACAGTGGTGCCAAGAAGAAAGTTTACCTTTTGTTTGAAAGAGATATAAGAAGCTGTGCTGAGTACTGTTTTGTTTAATGAAAAACAGCTCCTAAGGTTAGCAGGACTTTTGGTTTACGTTTACCTCACTTGCCAGTTATCTTCTGTTATCCTTTGTGTTGGAGAAGTATCCTAATGCCTTGTGTTTGAATTTTAATGCCTTGGAAATCCCCATAGAAAAATAAATATTCTTGTATGCCTTACCAACGGTCTCACACTACATTTTGTCCTTGCTCAAGAAAAGCCTAACTACAAGTCCCAGAATTCCACTGGAGACAGTCAAAAAAGCTTTATTTAAGGACATTACAAGGCAGCCCTAAGCCTGTGAGCCCTAGGGCCAAGGCTAGGGTCCCACAGTACGTATGACCTAGATTGGCCACTGTTGGAAATAGGATACTGGGCTTGATGGACCTTGGTCTGACCCAGTATGGCATATCTTATGTTCTTATGAATAGCACCTCTGTTTTTTTAGATTGATGCTGAGATTATGAGTATATAGCCATTGGGATATTTTAGCAAAACACGTTTTTATGCTGGAGAGATCAAGAGACTCAGTGTCCATTGGGAGGTATATCATCACATCATCTGCATACTTTATGTTGCGTGGGAGGATGTGGCCTAGTGGTTAGGACAAGGTACTTCAGGTCGGAGGGCCGGGGGTTCAAGTCCCACCTGAAGACAGCAATCTCAGGCCGGAGGGACTGGGATTTCTAGTCCTATAGGCACTCCTTGTGGTCTTGGGCAAGCCACTTAACCCTCCATTGCCCATGTTCCCTGTACGTATTAGAGTATGTGTGTCATATCCCCTCGTGTTAAATGTATCTCCCAATTGACCGCTTTGACCTGGTGAAAAGCGGGATATAAATACAGCTAAATAAATAAATAAATAAATAAAAATGTTGCATTCCTTTATAATGTGGCAGATTGGCTGTAGGTATATGTCAGCTGATAGAGCAGATCCCTGAGGGATCCCTTGTTTTTGAGAGAAAGATTTTGATGTGAGGTTTCTTATTTTAACCTGTTGAGTTCAGTCTGCAAGGTAGGATTGGAACCATGAGAGCATGGTGCCATGTATCCCCCCTTGCCTAAGTTTTTCCATGAGAATTGTGGTTGATGGAGTCAAATGTGGTGGTAATATCAAGGAGTATCAGCAGGACGGCTTGCTTTGGGTTATCAATGTACTTTAACAAGTTATCAATGAGATCTGTGAGAAGGGTTTCCACACTGTGATATAGTCTGAAGCTGTATTGATGTGTGTCCAGGGGTGCATGGGTCTCACTGTGATCTTGCAATTGTGAATACATGATTTTTTCATTTTTGCCATAAATAGTAGACTAGAGATTGGCCTATATGATGATGGACATAGGCTATTTAAGTTTTTGTTTTTTAGGACTGGCCTATTTAAGGCTTTCTTAAGTAGTCTGGGCATGATTCCCTTTGTGAGAGAGAAGTTCACTTTGTCGAGGATGTGTGGAGCTAGATCATGTCGGGTAATTTTGATCCAGCTAACCGGGCATGGGTCAAGACTTGAAGTGGTACTATTGATGTCTGAGATAACCTTATCCAGCTCTTTGAGGTAACTAAGTGGAATTTAGGCCATATATGTTTGGGGATGGATTGCGTGTAGGTGAGTGGTAATGGGAGATCAGATAGTGGGGTTGGTTTAGAAATGTAATAGTTAGCTAGAGTCGGGAGAAATTGAAGTATTAGATGGTTTGTTTTGAGGTCTTGATAGGTTTTTGATGATTTCAAATAGTTCTCTAGGGTAGTTAAGAGAATTCATGAAGATTTTTGTATGATAGGTTTTCTTTGATGTGTTTATTGTGTTTCCGTAAGCAATTAGTTTCTCATTGTATTGTTGTCTGTCAGGTATGGAGTTTGACCTTTGCCATTTTTTCTCAAGCTTTCTTAATTCTCTTTTTAGCTGCCTTATTTCTTGGGTGTACCATTGTTCGGATTCTCTTTTCCTATTGCTTGTTTTGTTATTTTGAGGATTCTGGAGTACAGCTGCATTCATAATTGTGTCATTCCATATTGTGATACTAGCATTGATTTCAGTTATTGGAAGGGAGATATAAGGCAAAATTTGTTTTAGGAAGGTGTCTTTGTCAAATTTCCTGAATCTGGGAGGTCTATGTGTAGGTTTTTGGGATGTGTGTTTAATGTGGTATTGGAGATTGAAGCTTATTAGGTAATGGTCAAACCATGGAACAGGAGTCGCTTGGGGTAACATATACATATCACAGTGTTGTGATGATTTGGCGGTGAAAATTAGATCAAGTGTATTCCCTTTTATGTGTGTTAGGAAGTTTAAGATTTGCTGAAAGTCTAGTTCCAACATGCTTTCCATGAATATTTTGGCGTGGTTAGGGTTGAGAGAGGGGAGGTTTAAGTCTCCTAATATGATTAGTTGTTTTCTAGTATTGTGGGAGCAGGCTGTTTCTAATATGGCTGTATGACTTTTTGTTTTGATAGATGGGGGTCTGTAGATTAGACATAGAGTGAGGTGAGGAGGTCCATGTCCTCGATATTATTAGTATTTAACAGATTGGCTTGGAGGGTGGGTTTTTTTTTAAATTCTTTATTTATAAACCACCAATAAACAATAACAATCAAGACACGGAACAAACTCTGAGTGGGGTTGTCTCTTATCCCCAAATCGGAGGACAATCAGAGTTACGGGTGTATTTAACATTTTATGACCACCCTCCCTTCCCTCCCACCCCCCCTCCGCTCCTCGTCCACCACCCCTCATCCACCACCCCTCCCCCCTCCCCTTCCCCCCTCCCCTTCCCCCCTCCCCATAGTCACCTCCCTTCCCAATCAGTTGGGGTCTCAACTGGAATCACCACTCAGTCTGCCACCAGTTCACCTACATAAGTCTACGACTTTCCACTTGCTACCCATTGTAAAACTTCATTACGACTTCGGGGGCTCAAATTTTGAATATAGGGGTCCCAGAGCCTCTGAAACACTGGCCACCTTCGAACATTACCTCGGGCACTCCTACACTTCATAAGCATCAACTGATGGAAACAGTTCCGCCACTCCCAAAAGGTAGGCGGATGCCGTTCCCTCCATCTACGCAGGATTGGCCCCTTCCCCACCAGGCATGCCTTACGCACTAGCAGCCGTTCCCATTTTCCTTTTGGGTGTGTAACCCCTAACCGATTCAGTGTGACAAATGAGGCATCCCAGCCCACCTGCTGCCCCAACAGCCCCTGCATGAAGGAGGAGATTTTTGCCCAGTAGGGACGAACAAGGCGACATCCCCACCACATATGCAGTAAGGTCGCCAGCAGGTCTGAACACCTCGGACAGCTCCCATCCGAGGTCAAATGACTTCAGAAGGCCCGTCGTGGAGAGAAGTACACTCTAGTTATACATTTGAATTGCACTTCTCTCTAACGAACTCCCTCAGCCAGGTCTGCTATCCGTCGGAGGCCCTTAAGGACAGTACCTGGAGGGACCTCCCGCGCCATCTCCCCAGCCCAGGCCAACTCTACACTACGGTACTCTGCGAGAGGTCTATACTGAGCGAGCCTAGTTTTCAGCAACCTTATTGACGGCGGGGTGTCCTCCCCCAAATCAAAAAATTCTAAAATCTGCGCCGACCGGTCAGTATGAAGCTCCACTTCTGGCAGCGAAGCCACATAATGAGATATCAGCAGATATGAGAAAAAGTGACCCGGCCTCAAGTCATATTCCCTACAAAGCGACGTAAAGGGCTTGCATTTCCCGGAGGGTTCTACAACATGGCCAATATGTCGAATTCCTCTCTCCGCCCAGTCTCGAAAAGTCGCTGTATCCGTTCCTGGGGTAAAACATGCATTACCTTGAAGCGGCAGCCAGCTGGAGGCCTTCCAATTTCTTTTCCAATATATGTTCAGCTGCCGCCAGGTTCGCCGCACTGAACCCAACAACACGCTTTCTGTGAGATGGCTGGGGAGCATGCGGTTCTCCTGATGCAAGAGAGCAAGTAGGGTATTTGGGGCTACATATGCCTCTTCCAGGGCCCTGGGGGTAAACACCTCCGTTCCACCAAGCCAATCCCCCAAGTGCCGAGCCTGGTAGGCCAGAGCATATGCCCCCAGGTCAGAAAGCCACAATCCCCCCTGTCTCCATCCCCCCACCAAACGTCTGAACGGGATACGTGCTCTCACCCCCTTCCATAAAAATCCCTGAATCACCCCTTCGAGCCGCAGAAGATCACGCCGTAATAACCAGACCGGAAGAGTCTGCAGCCAATAAAGTATCTGTGGTAATACTACCATTTTGATCGCAGCTACTCTCCCCGATAAAGATAGTGGGAGAGGACCCCACGCCTGCAGCTGGGCCCGCAGTCTGGCCATCACACGGTTTAAGTTAGACCCATAAAGCTGAGCTGGCTGTCGTGTCAACACAATGCCTAGGTACACAAAATGGTTCTCCGCCCATCTAAGAGGGAAATCCCCTTGCCATGTACTCCGTAACTGACCTGATACATTTATTTATTTAACAATCTTTTATATACCGCAACCTTCCAGTGATCAGGTGCGGTTTACATATAACAGTCAAGGAAACAGGTTAACATTTCTGTTTTTACATTAAACATTAAATGAATTATGTACATTTTAACTTTAACAATTAAACTTTGGAGAACTATGTACAATCAACTATGTACAATCAGCGAAAGTGAGTTCAACGAGGGAGGTAGCAATTTATAAACATCGTAGGCAGTGTTAAAGGTCGAAGTGTCATGGGACAATGTGGTATTAGGCTCAATGTGTTATGTATTATCCCTTTTTGTTTTGGTGATGGGTATTCGCCAGTGGGCCGTAGTAGGAGGTAAAGAGGTGAGTTTTTAATGTTTTGCGTAGATCTTTAAGATCGGTTAAGGCTCTGATTTCGTCAGGTAGTGAGTTCCAGAGTATAGGTGCTGCATGGGAAAACGCTTTTTTATTGGTTGTTTTTTTAGTCTTTGTGAACTCTTTTGGAATCCTTATTTTATAGGCGTTGCCTCTTCTCTGAGCTGATTGAAGTGTGTCTTTAATGAGTAGTTTATTTAGTGTAGCTGGGGCAGTGTTATTTAAAGCTTTAAAGGTGGTTATTATTAATTTATAGTTTATTCTGCATTGAATAGGGAGCCAGTGTAGTTTGACTAGATAGGGTGATATGTGCTCTACATATCATGATACATCTAAGGCCTCCGATTTTTCCCTGTTGATACAAAGGCCTGAAAACTGCCCAAAGGTCTTGAATTCCTGCAACAACATAGGCAGTGATTCTCGGGGTGAGAGCAGGTGCACGAGAAGGTCGTCCGCAAAAGCGGATAGCTTGAACTCATACGGGCCAATACGGATCCCCCGTATCACACGGGATAACTCCACCTTACGTATAAGAGTGTCTAAGGACAGAATAAAAAGAAGGGGGGAGAGAGGGCATCCCTGCCTAGTCCCACGTCTAAGATGAAAAACCTCTGAGAGCACCCATTGCAATAAATCGCTGCTGTCGGTTCTACATACAGGCTCCCAACCATAGTGCAAAAGGAGGCCCCAAGTCCGTAACGCGGGAGCAGATACTGCAAATATTGCCAATCTACCCTATCGAAGGCTTTTTCCGCGTCAAAGCTTACTAACAACGATTGCATTTGGAGGGTGGTTTTTATGATTATGAGGATGCCTCCACCTCTCCTTGAGGTTCTAAGGCAGTGGAAGATATTGTAACCATCTACCTTTAACTGACTGAGTAAAATGTTATCCTGATCTGTTAGCCAGGTTTCCATGATGAAGAGGATATCTGGCTTCCTATCAGTTAAGATATCTGCAATGATTGGGATTTTATTTCTAATCTGGCATTAATGAGGTAGCATTTTAGGTCAGTAGAAATAGTTCTGGGAGGCCGTGTGGCATTTAGTTGGGAGTTTGAAAGGGTGATGTATATGAGTCTGTGTCCTCGAGTATATTGTGATTTGTAATTATCTTTAGTGTGGTAGAAGTTGGGATTATTGTGGTGGTATATGATTGGAATGTTGTGTAAGTTGATAGAGTAGGCTTGAGTATATGTGGTGGTAAATAATGCAGTTAGCAGGAACATGATTATCATAAGTGTTATGTATGTCATGCACGCCGTATTGCTGTGGAATGGTGGTTCAACAGAGAATTATAACCTTCAAATACCTTTAGTTGTCCTACAGAGAGTTCAATGTTGTATTCAGGGCTTTTCTGAAGGTTTGGCTCATTGTCCACACTCAAGGGCCACTCCTAAGGGTCCTCTAGTGAGGCCCTCCGGCATGGGCCCACCAGGCACAGGTGCGCCTGCTCCAGCACTCTTTTTAAAGCTGGAATGTGTCCTTCCTCTTCAGCCCAATTGGTCTTGGCTGTGGGGTGGGGGGGGGGAGGGGTTTCCCTTTCCGCTCCTTTCGCCTGATGCCAATCGGGGCTATGGGGGCTGCAGCAGAGAGTTTCTTGCCTGATCCAGCGCTGTTTTTAAAGCTGGAACATGTCCTTCCTCTTCAGCCCAATTGGCCTTGGCTGTGGGGGGGTGGGGAGGGGTTTCCCTTCCTGTTCCTCTCACCCAATGCTGATTGGGGCTATGGGGACTGCAGCAGAGAGAGTTTCTTGCCTGATCTGGTGCTGTTTTTAAAGCTGGAACATGTCCTTCCTCTTCAGTCCAATTGGCATTGGCTTTTCTGACGGTTATGCTGTTAGAATCGTGGTGGGCTGTTGAACCTCCAGAATCAGTTGGTTTTAGGTAGAGGTGCTAGAGTTCTATTTCACAGTCGTCTTTTGACCTTCAGATGCTTTGTTGTTCAGGCTGTAGTATTATCAGAGTGGGGTTTAATTTGTGCAGGTTGAAGCTTGTTTTGGCGTCTTGTGTTGCAAGTCTGAGGTGTTGTATCAGCTCAGATAAGTGTGGGAACAGCGTCTCCAGCAGTCCTCTCCTAAGGTCCTTACCAAAGGGCCCTCTGGTGAGGTCCTCAGACACGGGCATGCTTGTGCTGCGCTTGTATTTAAAGGTCCTCTTTGCTAAAGCTGGCTGCATTGCAGGCTGATTGGTTTTCGAGCACTGCTGTGGCTGGCAGAGGCCCAATTGGCCTTGTCGGCTGGGGACGGGGAGGGGGGAAGCTGCTTACCCACTCAATGCCATTGATGTTGATTGGGCCTGGCTGAAGAAGATCTCTTGTGTGATGCTATATTGAGTCTTGAAGGACTACCAAAAAGGGACTGCTACAACTGGAAAAAGATCTGCACTTGTAAATATTTATCCTCTGGAAAATACTCTAAATCTTGGGGGAAAGGGAAATTCTTTGGGTTAAAGCTGATAAATCTGTGTCTTAGAATTCAGTATTTTTGCTGAGACAGTCAGGTCTTAGTACCACCAGAGCTTTTTATTTAAATCAAATCAGAATATAGCTTAGCATACAAAGTAGAATAAATAGTCTCTGAGTAGAAAAAAAATTCTTTCTAGTGACCTTTATAAAGAGGCCTTCAGTTAGGAGAAAAAGATCTGTGAGTGTGTCTTAAATAGGTATTAAAGCCAAGTGACAGATCAAAGGGACAATGTGACAGGCCCTCTCTATCAAACCAAGGGCTGTGTGAATCACCCAGGAAATTGGTAAGACATTACCTTAGAAGCACAGATCAAGGCACTGTGTAGCAGGCCAGCTTTTATTAAGTCTTCTTTCCCTCCTTCACACCCCAAGGATACTCTTAGTTTTATAGGCTCTTTAAAACCTATTAAAGGGAAGGAGGTGCCCATATTCACTTTCAGATGCGGCTGGTTATCCTCATTAGGAATAGATTAATTAAGGAATTGAGATTAATTAATCTTGAGGTGAACAAAGTAAAGGGGATGGAAGGATACCCCTATGACAAAAGACTTAAAAGATTACAGCTTTTCAGCTTGAAAAAGAGATGGCTGAGTTGAGATATGATAGAGGTCTAGAAATTAATGAATGGAGTGGAACATGTTAACGTAGATCGGTTGTTTACACCATCAAAAAGTAGAAAGACTAGAGGTCATGCAATGAAGCTACAATGTAACCCATGTAAGACTAATAAGAGAAAATATTTTTTGTCACTCAACCTGTAATCAAACTCTGGAATTTGTTACTGGAGGATGTAGTAAAGGTTGTTAGAGTATCTTGGTTTAAAAAAGGTTTGGATAAGTTCCTGGAGGAAAAATCCATAAACCATTATTAAAAAGGACCTGGGAAATCCACTGCTTACCACAGGACAAGTATTATGGAACCTGTAGCCTTTGGGAACCTGCCAGGCACTTGTGACCTGGATTGGCCAATGTTGGAAACAGGATACTGGGCTTGATGAATATTGGTCTGACCCAGTATAGCATTTCTTATGTTCTTAACCTCTAAAATGCTTGTATGCAAATGCTAGAAGTCTAAAAAAATAAAGACAGGAGAGTTAGAATACATAGCACAAAATGAGAGGCTAGATATGATTGGTCTCTCCGAGACCTGGTGGAAAGAGGACAACCAATGGGACTCTGTGATACCTGCATACAAATTATATTGCAATGTTAGAGAACATCAAATTGGAGAAAGGGGGGTGCACTCTGTGTTAGAGAGGGCATTTTGAGTTATATGGGATTAAAGTATTGCAGGAAACAAAATACACCTGTAGAATCTCTATGGATAAAAATTCTATGTAAAAAGGGGAAGGCGATGGCAGTTGGGGTGTCCTATCCACCGCCTGGCCAGAATGAAGAAATGGATGATGAAATACTAAAAGAAATCACTGAAGCTAACACAAGTTTATAAAACAATAATAATAATGGGTGATTTTAACTACCCCAGTATCAACTTGGTCAGTGTCACGGCAGGGCATGCTAGGGAGATAAAGTTTCTAGATGAAATAAATGACTGTTTCTTTGGAGCAGCTGGTTCATGAACCAACAAAAGGAGAAGCAATTTTGGACCTAGTCCTTAGTGGAACACAAATCTGGTACAAAAGATAAGGGTGTTGGGGCCACTTGGCAATAGTGATATTAGCATGATCGTATTTGATTTAATAAATGGAGGAAGGACAGCAATGAAATCCACAGTGCTATCTTTTAACTTTGAAAAGGGAGATTATGATAAAATGAGGAAAATAGCTAAGAAAAAACTAAAAGGAGCAGCTGTAAAGGTTAAAGATTTACATCCAGCATGGGTGTTATTTAAAAATGCTATCTTGGAAGCCTAGACCAGCAGTATTCCACACTTTAAGAAAAGTGGAAGGAAGTCCAAAAAACTGCCAGCATGGTTTAAAGATGAGCTCAGAGAGGCTGTTGTAGCCCAAAAACATCTTTCAGAAAATGGAAAAAGGAGCCAAATGACAAAAACTGAAAACAACATAAGCACTGGAAATTTAGATGCAAGGCATTGATAAAATAGGCAAAGAGACAATTTGAAAAAAAGCTTGCCGTGGAAGCAAAAACCATTATAAAAACTTTTTCAAGTACATTCATAACAAAAAAACCTGTGAGAGAATCAGTTGGACCATTGGATGATAGAGGGGTAAAAGAGGCACTAAGAGGGACAAGGCCGTAGCGGAGAGACTGAATGAATCTTTGCTTCGGTCTTTACTGAAGAAGATGTAGGGAAGCTATTTATGACTGAAATGATATTTAAAGGTGAGGCATCAGAGGAATTTTAAAAAATATTGATAAACTGGGAAGATATATTACAACTATTTGATAAACTAAAGAGTAGCAAATCATCTGGACCGGATAGTATACATCCAAAGGTGTTGAAAGAACTGAAATATGAGATTTCAGACCTACTATCATAAAATCATCTGTAATACCTGAAGATTAGTGAATGTCCAATGTAATGCCAATTTTTAAAAAGTGTTCTAGTGGTGATCTGGGAAACTATATTCCAGTGAACCTATTGTCAGTAACAGGCAAAATAATAGAAACCATTATAAAGAACAAAATTACTAAATATGTAGACAATCAGGTTTAATGGGAGAAAGCTAACATGGCTTTTGCCAAGGAAGATCTTGACTTATTAATCTGTTATATTTTTTTGAAGGTGTGAATAAACCGGTAGACAAAGGTGAGCTGGTTGATATAGTGTATCATAGGATAGGAGGCAGTGTACTATTATGGTTAAAAGATAGAAAGCAGAGGGTAGGGCTAAATGGCCAATTTTCCCAATGGAGAAAGATGAATTGTGGAGTACCCCAGGGATCAGTGCTGAGTCTACTGCTTTTTAACATATTCGTTAATGACCTGGAAATGGGAATAATGAGTGAGGTAATCAAATTTGCAGATGACACAAAATTACTCAAAGTTGTTAAAACCCAAAAGGATTGTGAAAAATTACAAGAGGACCTTGATAAATTGGAAGACTGAACATTTAAATGGCAGATGAAATTTAATGTGGACAAATGCAAAGTTATGATCGAGGAAAGAACAACTCAAGCTATGGTTACACGATGCAAGGTTCCACATTAGGAACCACCACCCAGGAAAAAAGATTTAGGTGTCATCATGGATAACACATTGAAATCTTCCACCCAGTGTGCAGAGGCAGCCAAGAAAGCAAATAGAATGCTAGGAATCATAAGGAAAGGAATGGAGAATAAAACCAAGGATATTAAAATGCCTCTGTATCATTCCATGGTGCAACCGTACCTTGAATATTGTGTGCAATTCTGGTTGCTGTATCTAAAAAAGGATATAGCAGAATTAGAAAAGGTACAGAGAAGAGCCACAAAATGATAAATGGGATGGAAGGATACCCAATGAGGAGAGGCATAAAAGGTTAGGGCTCTTCAATCTGGAAAAGAGACAGCTGATGGGAGATGTGATAGAGGTCTATAAATTAATGAATGAAGTGGAACAGGTAAACGTAGATTGAGTCCTTATGCCATTAAAAAGTAGAAGGACTAGGGGACATGCAATGAAGCTACAATGTAGCCCATTTAAGACTAATAAGAGAAAATATTTTTTCACTCAACACGTAATCAAACTCTGGAATTTGTTACCGGAGGATGTAGTAAAAGCTGTTAGTGTAGCTGGGTTTAAAAAAGATTTGGACAACTTCCTGGAGGAAAGATCCATAAAACATTATTAAAGAGGACCCAGGAAATCTACTGTTTGCCCCAATTGTGGAAACTGTGAGTCTTTTTGGGAACCTGCTATACTTGTGACCTGGATTGGCCGCTGTTGGAAACAGGATACTGGGCTTGATGGACCTTGGTCTGACCCAGTATGGCATATCTTATTTTCTTATGTTCTTATGTCATTGATGAAATCAACTGCGACTGTCTCAAAAAATATGCAGAATCTCTAATACTGCATATGATTTAGCTAAAGGCATCCTAGGTTTCAAAATGTAATCCTCAAACCGCCAATAGTGGATCAGGCATGCCGTCATGTAAAGAGACAATTTGATGTCTTGGAGGAGTTTAGAAAGACTGGTGAACTTTAGGCACTATATAAACACAGGTATCTTAGGGTCAGTAACGCTCAAAAAATTAGTTTTCCCTTTTTAGTGAGCAAACCTTGATTTAAAACAGTTGCCACTAAGAATTTAACATATTGGATCAGACCACCTGTAGATCTCCAGTCAAAGGTTTATAATGCTGTACATTTGTCAAATAATGTTCAGACTCCTGTAACATTATGTTAGCCTCATACCACTACTGGTTAGCAGAACAAATCACTATTTTGGAATGTGTAGTGTGACAAGGCAGAGGCTCAGAAACAGAAGAAAAAGGGTTTAAAACACTTTCTGTCACCTCAGATGTTTAGAGATGCAGGACAGGAAGGGGTTAAGATTCCAGCACATGAACCTTCTCTGCAAAGAAGAGCAGGGAAAGAACCACACCCTAGCTCTAGGCTAACCCAGAGACATAGCCTATCAGGGAGGTGGGCGGAGTCAGACCGGATTGGGCCACTCTGCACTCATAACCAGGAAGCAGTAGTTAGTGAGGCAAGTGGAGTCGAAGGAAGCAGAGGCAGCAGCAGCAGAGGCGAAGGGAGGAGAAGCCGAGAAACCTCCAGGAGAGAAGGGAGTGAAGACAGAAACCTCCCAAGCAGCGAAAGGGGAACCAAGGAGAGAACCAGGGAAAGGAGAGTTCCTGTGGGTGGTCCAGGAAGAGGCCCAGGCAGAGCTCAGCTCCAAGAGAGAGTGAACCCTGGAAGAGACCCAGAGCCAGACTCAGAAGCCTTGAATACAGACTTGGAGTCAGTGGAGTTTCCCAGAGACAGACGCTGCCAAAACCAGGTCAGAGCAAAACCTTTTAAACCTTGTAAAGTAGATAGCTCTGAAATAAGCCAGTCTCTAGGAAGTGATAATAGAGTGCTTTCTAGAAGAAACAGGCTTGAACCAAGCTTTGAAAGGAAACCTGAAGTTACTAGAGGAAAGCTGGGCTGTAGGAAAGTCCCTTTTAAGAAGCTGCAAGCATTTCCCTTATACAGACAGCGTGACCAGAGCTCTAGCTCAGAAGATAGCACACCTGCTTGTCAGCAAAAGGCTAATTGGCAGCTACCGTGCAGAGAGCTAGGAACAGACCCTGAGGACCAGGCTGTGCTGAGGGATCTCACAAGGCAGTTCCATAAGAGACATATTCCTCCCAACCAAAGGCAACTACCTAGGCAAGGCAAGGAAGAAATAAACCCCTTTTATGAGCTGTTAAAAGGTGCTGAGAAATACCAAGCCTTACAAGTGCCTAGAAGACAGAAAGAGACTAAATGGAAACAGCTTCAGACTATAATTAAAGAACTAAAGTCTGAAGGCTTGTATGTTCCACATGACAAGGGCATTTCAGAGAGCCAAGAAGAACCAATGGAATTAGGGCCTCCTTTATCCAATACCAGTGATTCTGAAATGGAGTGTGGTGTATGTATGAGAGAGTAAGGAGCTATAATTTGTTCCTGTTTTATGATTGAGTGCTGTGAAGCCTAAACCAATGTTCTTAGAAGTTTGCACCAGAGACAGCAGCGTTCTGCTGGGTGCAAGGACTCAGAGCCTCATAACTGGCAGCTGTGAAGGAAAGGCAACATAAGGAAGTGTTCCTACACAAGAAGCCTGGTACTAATAGGCAAGAGAGTGTGGAGATTGCCATTTCTATTTAAAGCTGTTAACCAAGATATGGACATTAGAAAGAAATACAACAACTAGAAGATTTCTTTATTGCAAGCTGATACTTGGAAAGCATTACTAGCATCCTGAAGTGTTGTTGTATTGTTGAAGCTGGAAGAAGCCTAAAAGCATTTAACTGTATTACGTGTCCCTGAGAAGAATCAGGAGAACTGACTGTACACTTGAACTTTTATTTGGTACAAAAAGGTTACCATTCTACTTTTGTGTTGGGGGAGTAAATCCTGTGCTGTTCTTTTGCAATACTTTGTGCAATACCTTATGCAATAATAAAGTATTCTTTAACTTGGAAACCCAACCTTGGCTGTTGTCACTTCAGTCCACAACTACAATAGGCTACAGGGCTTCAGCACTACCAAGGACTTTTAAAACCCCCATGTGGCACGCACCAACTGCCTGATTACGCCTAGGGCTAGGAGGTGCGGTGTCACAGTAGACAATTCTCTAAGAGCATTTGTCTCACTCTTGGTGGGATTAGTCTGATACTTATGAACAGATTGTTATTCCAATTGCTCTATATTATGCAATACCAATTCCTAAATGTAGCAGTATAAGAGTACATGGCATCTGGATCTAGCTCTTATAATGGACATATTAGTATTGAGGCCATTTTGCATATAAACATACAGTTGAACTTGCAAATTCCTGAGGATTCGAGCTATATCAACCAAACACCGAAATGGATCATGAAAGGTAGTGGTACTCTTTCTGGCCTTGCTCAAGTCACTTAATCCTCCACGGTCCCAGGTACAAACTTAAATTATAAGCTCTCCAGGTACAGGGAAATAACTACTGTACCTGAATGTAACTCACCTTGAAATAGTACTGTAAAGATGTGAGCTAAATACTACTAATAAAATAAAAAGAAATATATAAAGTAACAGACAATCCTTTTCCAGCACAGCAATCTGTTCATGATTTGTGAGTGTCTTTTCTGGATCACTTTGGTCTTCTTGCGATGTATTCTGTATCTGGGTCTGCCTGATTGGGTGCCCTCTCAACTCTTAAAGGCATAAGCATTTCTGGGGGTATGATTTGGTGGAGCAGGGGCAGAGTTGTGATGGTACCTTTGACCCTTATATGCCAATCATGATTTACTGCTACAGAACCACCATAAAATATCTTTAGATAAGCAAATATGTTGACAAATTTATTGGAGCACATTGGCATATATTAACACACCATGAAATCTTTAAAGAAGGTCCTTGTATAGCCTATAGGCATAAGAGATAAGGCTGTGCATATGGACATAGAAACTGCAGTAACAGTTGAAATTGCTGGACAAAGACCTTGTAAACAGTGAAGTTTCTGTGTTCAGATGCCAGCGTGCAATGAGTGGATTCTTCCAGTATCATAGAGGATATATAAGCTCAAACTCAGCACTAATTGCATGAAAGTGTTTGTGACTGATATCATTACTTGTTCATGCCAGTTAATATACATTGGAAGAACGACCCATATAATGAAGGTTCGTCTCACTGAACATAAGAGCAGATTAACTACTGGAGTAGTCACAGTTCCATTAGAGTCATATTGAGCCTGATTCACGAAGGGGCATATCCGGGTCATCTCAATGGCCTCGAGCAAGATCGGCCCATTAGGACCTGATTCTGGACCGCAGGAACAGAACGTTCCCGCGGTACACAGAATCGGGCCTGAGGACTGCCCGGAGTGCCCCCTGCCTGCCTGCAGGGATGTCCTCTCCGCAGGCACCCTTGGCTCCCACGACTCGGACCCCTCTTTCCCGCCGCCTGACCCACATCTGGCCTTGGAGGGGATCCTCAGACCTGAACTGTCCACCAGTGCTGATTATTCCACCTTCAAGGTGGAATAATCAGCACATCCCTTCTGACCCAGCATGACGTACAGAGCTATGACCTGAATTGGCCCTGTTCGTCGTGCTGGCTCGGCCCTCCCCCATTCCGTACAGATCCCACCCCCACCAACTCTCCCCGTCCTGCGGCTCTAGCCATGTGGGGAGAGCAGGAGGAGGAATAGGGGCAGGACAGCCTGTGGTGCTGCATGTCTTGCCAGGACCTGCAGCCCCACGAGATCCGTCTCAGAATCAGGCCCATTGTCAAGAGTGGCTCCATCAGTTTATAGATCTAGAGTGGGTGGCTGTGCCAGTCTCTCATGGGGGGAGGGAATTGGAGGGCATTGCTTGCTTTTAAAGAACAATATCGGATATTAGAGTTGAAAACAGTGAAACCTGACAGATTTAATGATGATATTAAGTGGAAGAGAAGGGCACAAATAGAAAGGATCTGCCAGAAGAGCAGAGTTCCCGAGGAGGGGTGTAGGGAGAGATAAGAGAGGAAAGCTAGTGAGGAGCAGCCGAATGAAGACACTTAAAGGTCAATAGTAGAAGTTTGAACTGGATGTGGAAATGGATAGGGAGCCAATGAAATGATTTAAGAAGAGGGGTGATATGAGCATGGCGACACTGGTGGAAGATTAGCTGTGCAGCTGAGTGTTGAACAGACTGAAGTGGGGAAGAGATAATTCAGAGGAAGACCAGCGAAGAGGAGGTTGCAGTAGTCTAGATGGGAGGTGACAAGAGAATAGATAAGGGTCTTAGTAGTGTGTTCAAAAAGGAATGGACAAAGTTTGCCTGTGTTCTAGAGAAGAAATGGCAGGTTTTAGCTATCTGTTGGATGTGTGTGGAGAAGGAGAGGGAGGAGTGAAAGATGACCTCAAGGTTGTGAGCCAAGAAAGCAGGGAGGAGTAGAGTGTTATTCAAAGAAATGGAGACAGGAAAAGCGGGGAGGTGGGTTAGGGTGAAAGATAAAGAGCTCAGTTTTTGCCATGTTCTATTTCAGATGGTGGTGAGACATCCAGGCACTAATGACAGATAAGCAGGCAGAGATCCGGGCCTGGATTCTCAGAGAGATTTCAGGTGCAGAGAGGTAGATCTGAGAGTCATCAGCATAGAGATGGTACGGAAAACCATGGGAGGAGATGAGTGCACCAAGGGATTGAGTGTAGAGTAGTGGTTCTCAACCCAGTCCTCTGGGACTCCCAGGCCAATCAAGGTTTCAGGATATCCACAATGAATATGTATGAGATAGATCTGCATGCATTGTTTCCATTGTATGCAGATATATCTCATGCATATTCATTGTGGATACCCTGAAAACCCAACTGGTCCAGGAGTTCCAGAGGACTGGGTTGAGAACCACTGGTGCAGAGAGAGAAAAGGGGAGGTCCCAAGACAAAGCCCAGGGGTACACTGACTGAAAGCAGGATAGAAGATCCACCAGAGTGCTCGGAACTGAGTCGCCAGACTCTAATGCAGAGAATTCAAAACCCAGGCACCAGTTTAAACTTAGCAAGAGATGAACAGAGAGCTCATAGCATGTACAATTACAAAGAGCTACTGTCTGCAAAATCAGCCTTGGTTCAAAGATAAGTATAGCATTGTTGTTCAAACAGGGGGAAGTCACTTGTTGGAAGCTTGCTATTAGTTTTGGCTGTAAAGTGAAACATTGAAATGGTTTTACTAATGATTTTGCAAAGGAAAATGTTTAAATGTCACTCTGTAGCATGAAGTGATTCTCTTTGGGACTGCACAAAATATCAACTAAAAAGACAAAGAAAAAATGGGCCTGATAACTGAATTTTGGGAGTATCTATTGCATATTCAGAGTAGTGTTAAATTTGCTCCCTTATGAAGGTCCCTCATAAGTATATGAGTTGCCGGTGGCAGTGGTTGGCTATGTGTGTTTCACAGCACTATAATTCTGAAGGATTGTTTGAAAGTTTTATTTTGTCCTTCAGTGAGTGGGAATAAGTTTTTGAAGGATTACTTATAGGAGTGACAGATACTAAAAAAAATTGGCTTTAAAGAGCTCCAAGTTGACAGGTGTTGAACATGGGGAAAATTAATGAACTGAATATTTTTAGATTTTGCCATGTTTATTAAATTTTCCACTTTTTGATGAAGGTTGAGATTGGCCTTTATAATACCAGAATTAACAGAATGAAGGGAGGGCACCTGGTCCTCAATCTCCATAACTTTCCAATATGTCCCTCCAAAGTTAATAAATGATTAGAAGTCTTAGTTTCAACACTGACTAAAAATGGAAAGATTATATACACTTTAGACCTTACCACAGGCTTAAGCTTCGGGACAGCTCTTTAAATTTCTTAAATTTCTTTGAATTTTATTGCTGGTGGGCTTCCAAGGGCATTTTTATACTCTTCTTCCCCAGTGGTAGTAAGCATCACTTCTCTACTAGCGACACCGGATCACGCTTCACAGCCCCAATGATTGTTGTGGCCTTTGGCCCCCAACACCACAAAAGTAGTAAAGATAGGATCTGCATAACCTATGACAGCAGTTGTAATACTGACAGTACCCTGAGATTTATTTATTTATTATTATTATACTGTTGTGGTCAACATTATTGGCACCCTTGCATTTTACGTATGTTGTGTATATTATCGAGAAATAATTGGAAATATTTCAAAGGTATGTCATCATAATATTTTAATAGTATGTTCAAAGGTACACAGCAAAATAAACAGATGTCTGTGCAACTTAGACATAGTAATTTCTGAGACAAAAACAAAATATGATCTGGACAGGATTAAAGACACCCTTCATTTAATATTTGGGTGCACAACCCTTGGCAGTGATGACAGCCTCCAAACGTTTCTTGTAGACATCTATAGGTTTTGTACATCTGTCTGCTGGAGTTTCTATCACTCTTCAACTGTGATTTGTTCCAGCTCATGAATGTTTCCAGGATTCCTTTTACCAGTGGCAGATTTTAGCTCTTTCCAAAGGTTCTCAATTGGATTGAAATCAGGACTCATTGCTGTCCAGTTTAGAACAGTGCATTGGTTCCTTTTTAACCATTCTTTTGTACATTTTAAAGAGTAGTTACTCACCTGTAACAGGTGTTCTCCAGGAGCAGCAGGAATCAGTCCTCACATATGGGTGTCATTGGTGCCGATGAAGCCCCAGCGGAGCATTTCCCCAGCTTTCCATGAAAGCTTTTGGGAATGCTGGCACGCATGCGCGTTTCCCTTCCCACCTAAAGGTGCCATCTTACCTCAGTCAAATGACATAGCTAAGAACAGCACACAAAAATGTAAAACAAACTATGTACAACTGCAACTCCAAGGGGAGGAGGGAGGATTGTGAGGACTGATTCCTGCTGCTCCTGGAGAACACCTGTTACAGGTGAGTAGCTACTCTTTCTCCAGGACCAAGCAGGAAGTCAGTCCTCACATATGGGTGACTCCCTAGCTCTGGGCTACCAGGAACCCAGGCTGAACAAGAGAACTCCCTCTAGTCACAGCATCAAAGAAAGGCTTTTCAAGGACACAACCTCCACCAGTAGCCCAACAGAGGGCAGGAGGGCAGGAGTTGCCTAAACCTCAAAGAGATTCCGGAGTACTGCTTGGCCAAAAGCACTGTCCCTATGGGACTCCCTCTCCAGACAGTAATGAGCCGCAAAGGTCTGGCTTGAAGACCAAGTTGCAGCCCTGCAGATGTCTACCAAGGGCACAGAGCGGAGATGAGCCACTGAGGCAGCCATTGCCCTGACACGATGGGCCGTGACCCTACCCTGCAAAGGAAGGTCAGCCGCCTTGTAAGCCCAGGTGATACAGTCGCCACCCAGATGGACAAGGTACGCTTGGACACAGCCAACCCCAACTTATTGGGGTCAAAGGAGACGAAGAGCTGAGTAGCCCTTCTATGTCCCTGCGTACGGTCAAGGTAGAAGGATAAGGCCCTCCTACAGTCCAGGGTATGCAGGACTGCTTCAGCCTGGCTAGCATGAGGCCTAGGGAAGACTGTTGGAAGAACCACCTCCTGGTTGAGGTGGAAAGAGGAGACAACTTTAGGGAGGAACTTTGGATGAGTCCTAAGGACTACCCTGTTCCTATAAATCCTGGTGTAAGGTCTATCACAGACCAGGGCCTGAAGCTCACTCACCCGCCTAGCCGAGGTGAGGGCTATCAGGAAGAGAGTCTTCCAGGAAAGGAAGCGTAGAGGTCAAGTAGCCATCGGCTCAAAGGGTGGGCGAGTCAGTTGCTGCAAGACCACATTCAGCTCCCACTCAGGAGCAGGAGGAAAGATGGGGGGCTTGAGCAAAAGCAAGCCCCTGAGAAAGCGGGACACCAAGGGGTGACCTGACAGAGAATTTCCCTCCACCAGTGAGTGGTGAGCTGCTAGAGCTGAGAGGTGGACCCAAACAGAATTGGACTTAAGTCCCTGATTTGATAAGTGCAGTAGGTACTGAAGCACTACTGGCACAGTACAGGAGAAAGGATCCTCTGTACGAAGCTGACACCACACAGAAAACCTCTTCCATTTGAGGGCATAGGTTTTCCTAGTGGACTGTTTCCTAGAGGCTAGGACAACCTCCTCAACTTCCTGAGGCAGGCCCCAGGGAGCCAAAACTACCCTTGCAGCCTCCAGGCCATCAAATTGAGAGCTTTGAGATTGGGGTGCAGAAGGGAACCCTGCTCCTGTGAGAGAAGGTCGGGCTGCAACCCCAGAGGTAGTGGGGAATCCACTGCCAATTGAAGCAGAAGTGGAAACCAAGGCTGCCTCGGCCACCTGGGAGCTACCAGCAGGACCGAGGCCTTGTCCTGAAGAGTCTTGAAAAGAGTTCGGGCCACCAAGGGCGTGGGAGGAAACACATACAGGAGGCCCTGAGACCAGGACATCAGAAAAGCATCTGGTGCTATCCTCAAAGGATGTGGTTGCCTGGAGCAGAACTTGGGCAGTTGCTTGTTCAGCGGACTGGCAAAGAGATCTATCCAAGGGAGACCCCACTTCAGGAAGATCTTCTGAACGACCAAGGGATGCAGCTGCCACTCGTGGTGCTGCAGAATTCTGCTCAACCGGTCGGCCAGGCAGTTTTCCTGGTCTGGAAGGTACACCGCCTTGAGAAGCATGTTGTGCTTTAGGGCAAAGGAACAAAGGTCTTGAGTCTCCCGACAAAGGTGCCTTGACCCAGTCCCGCCCTGTTTGTTCACATAAAACATGGCTACCTGGTTGTCTGTTTGAATCAAGACTGAGCGGTGAGCTAGGACCGGAGAAAAAGCCTTGAGAGCTAAGCGGATAGCTCGAAGTTCTAGGAGATTGATCTCTTGGGCTGCCTCACAGGGAGACCAGAGGCCTTGAGTGCACTTGTCCAGACAATGAGCACCCCAGCCCTGCAGAGAGGCATCGGTGGTGAGGACCACCGAGTATTCTGGCATTTGGAAGGGCATCCCCTTCAGCAGATTGGGTGGATGTAGCCACCAGCTGAGGGAGGCCAAAAGGGGTCTGGACACCCTTATCCTGTCTCTTAGGCGGCCTGAGTCCGAAGGCACCACTGTGCAGGCCTCATATGGATCCTTGCATTGGGAGTCACATGCACTGTCGAAGCCATGTGGCCCAGAAGCCTGAGGCAGAGTCTGGTGGAGACCAGGGACCTGTTTAGAAACTGTTTGGCCACATCCATCAGTCTTTGAGCCCTGTCTGCTGGCAAGAATGCCTTTGCCAGTTGAGAATCCAACCTTGCCCCTATGAACTCCAAGTTCTGGGAGGGGAGCAAAGTGGACTTTGTGAAGTTTATGACAAAGCCCACGTTTTGAAGCAGAGCAATGGTTCTAAGGGTGGCTTGTCTGGCCTCCAGGGACGTCTGACCCCTGATGATCCAGTCGTCCAGATAGGGAAAGACAAAGGTGCCTTGATTTCTCAGGTAGGCCGCAACCACTGCCAGGCACTTGTACTCCATCCTACATTCTTTCACTGCGTCTCACTCTACTCCTTCCCCTTCCCCTCCTCCTGCATCCTCCCTTCCGGATCCTTCCTCTCTCGCCTCCTTTTTTGTTGCCAAGGTCGACACCCTCCTTCAGTCTTTCCCCTCGTGTCCCCACCCCTTTCCCCTCCTGCTGTGCTTTCCCCCCCGCCCCTTCATTCCCCATCCTGCTCCACTCCTGCTCTGTCTCACTCTTGGTCATCCTCTGAGACGATAACTCCCAGTAATCTTCAAAATACTTTCCTTTCCATTCGTAAAACCACCTGCTCGACTGATCCTATTCCGTCTCCCTGGCTCCTGGAACCCGCACTAGCTCTTTCTCCCTACATCCTTTCTATGTTCAATTCCAGTTTGTCCTCTGGCACTTTTCCATCAAGCTGGAAACATGCTGTCGTTCGTCCCATTCTAAAGTCCCGTTCTTCTGATCCCTCTGTTCTTTCTAGCTGGCGTCCTATTTCCAATCTTTCCTTTCTCTCTAAATTTCTTGAGAAGCTGGTCTTTAATCAACTTTCCTCTCATCTTGAAGCCTCCCTCACTCTCCATCCCCGGCAATCAGGTTTTCGTCCCGGTCACAGCACTGAAACTGTCCTCCTTTCACTTCTTAACGAACTTCACGCTGCTCACGATCGTGGTCTTTTTACTCTAGCTGTCTCCCTTGACCTTTCTGCAGCTTTTGATTTAGTGGATCACCGCACTCTCCTCACTCGTCTTCGGGAAGCAGGTCTTTCTGGTATGGTTCTTCAGTGGTTTCACTCCTTTCTTTCCTGTCGCTCCTTTTCTGTAGTGGCTGGGTCCTCCTCTTCTGCCCCCACTTCCCTCACATGTGGGGTTCCTCAAGGATCTGTCCTTGCTCCCCTTCTCTTTAATGTTTTCCTAGCTCCTCTTGCCCTTTTAATCCAACAGTTCGGCATCTCTGCGTACTATTATGCAGACAACATTTTTCTCTTGCTTCATACAGACTCTCTCTCACCTGACATTACCCCTCTTAATCACTGCCTTACTGCCATTGCTTCATGGTTTTCTTCCAATTTCCTTCACGTGAACCCTGCTAAATCCTTTGCTATTTGGTTCACGCTTGGGAGTCCCCCCCCCCCACCTGTGCCCCTTCCCTTTCCTCCCAGTCCATTCCTCTTGTCTCCTCACTCCGTTACCTGGGTGTTACCCTTGATTCTTCTCTCTCCTTCACGGCGCATATTTCTTCCATCGTTCAGTGCTCTTTTTTCTCCCTTAGGCAGCTCCGAGCTGTCTGCCCTTTTCTTTCTTCTTCTGCTCTGGCTACTCTTCTTCTTTCCCTGGTGGTGTCTCGTCTGGACCATAGTAACGTTTCCCTGGCTGGTCTCCCCCAATCTCAGTTGTCTCGTCTTCAGCGTGTCCAAAATACTGCTATCCGTCTTCTAACTTACGCCTCTCGTTTCGATCATGTCACCCCTCTTCTTCTTCATCACCATTGGTTACCTGTCTCTTTTCGTGTTCAATATAAAATTCTTATCCTTGCGCACAAGGCTGTTCGCACTGGCACCCCCTCCTATCTTGCTGATCAGATACGCTTTCGTACCCTTCATCGTCTGCTTCGTTCTATTCACACAAATCAGATGTCTCTTCCCTCCCCCTCCCAGGCCCGTCTTGTCTCTACCCGATCCTCTGCCTTCTATTTTCTGGCCCCAAGCCTTTGGAACTCGCTCCCCCCCCCCGCTCCATGCAGAAGAATCCTACCAGTCTTTCAAAACCCAACTTAAAACTCACCTTTTCCACCTAGCATTTGACCTCCCATCCTCGTTTTCCACCTCCCTCCCCGTCCCATGATGTTATATTGTAATTGCTATTCTGTATTGCTTTCTTCCTTCTTTCCTTTCCTTTTCTATTGTTTTAATTGGCGTTCCTTTTCCTTTCCTTTCTTGCAGCCTCATTTTTAAATTGTTTAAAGTTTTATTGTAAACCGCTCAGGTGCCTATGGTGTTGGGCGGTATAACAAGTTTTAAATAAACATAAACATAAAGACCCTGGGAGCGGAGGTCAGGCCAAAAGGTAGTACTCTGTACTGATAATGGTTTCCTCCCACAATGAACCTGAGGTACTTTCTGTGGTCTGGATGAATGAGGATGTGAGTGTATGCATCCTTTAGATCTAAGGAGCATAGCCAATCTCCCTGCTGGAGGTAGGGCAGAAGTGTTCCAAGAGTAAGCATCTTGAACTTTTCTTTCTCTAGGAACTTGTTGAGGTTCCTGAGGTCCAGAATGGGTCGAAGGCCACCGGTCCTTTTTGGGTACCAGGAAATACCTGGAGTAGAATCTGTGACCTTGCAAGTGGGGAGGCACAGGCTCCACCGCCCTGTCCACCAACAGACCTTGGAGCTCTCGAAGGAGAAGGTCTGTGTGCAGGGGAGGCCTCAAGGGCTCCCCTGGGAAGTAAGGAGGAGGCAGTTGATGAAAATGCAGGGCATAGCCCTTTTGGACTATGTCCAGCACCCAACTGTTGGTGGTAATGTGAGGCCACTGGTGGGCAAAGAGTACAAGGTGACCGCCTGTGCAGGGCTGGGAAAGCAGGGACAGAGTGGCTACGCTCAAGGAGTCAAAAACCCCCACCCTGCTGAGTGGAAGCAGGAGCAGAAGGCTTGGGGGTCCTCTGCCTTTGGGGCCCATTACCCTGGCCCTTGGCTTGCTGACCCTGGGGGGCAGCTTGGGCAGCCTGATATTGAGGGTACTGTTTGTAGGCAGTGCCCTTCCTTGGGTAAAAGGACTTTTTACCCAAGCCCTTCTTTTTATGTGAATGGGCAGAGGTCTTCCTCGACAGCCTTGTCCGGGTAAGGTGCTCGGTCTCGAGCTGAGTGGCCTTCTCGGTCACGGGTTTGCCAAAAAGGTTCTCACCTCGGCTGGGGACATCGACCAACTTGTCCTGAACCCATGGCTCGAGGTCCGATGACTGCAGCCACACCTGGCGTCGAGCCGCGATGCTGGCAGCCGCAACTCGGGCCGAAGCCTCGAAGCCATCGTAGGCGGTGTGGGAAATGAACTTTGAGCATTCCCGAATCCCCGAGGACAAGGTCTTAAATCTCTGCAAGGGTTCCCCGGAGAGACCAGCAGAGAATCCGGCCAATTCCTTGGCCAGGTCTCGCAAGTACATGCCCATGTACAGCTGGTACGACTGGACATGGCAAGCAAGCATAGACCCCTGGAAGCACTTTCTGCCGACGCCATCGAGGTTGCGGGCCTCCCTGCCGGGGGGCACTGCAGAGTGCATCTTCTGGCTCTTCAGACGATGCATGGCCGATTCCACAACCATGGAATGGTGTGGTAGCTGTGCCTTCTGGAAACCAGAGCTTTTGCGGAGTCGATAGATGGAATCGACTCGCTTGCTCAAAACCGGCGCCGAGGCCAGTGCCTCCCACATTCGGAAGAGGAGCCGTTCCAGCATCGGAGGAACCAGGACAGTAAAGGCCTCCTTCGGGGGAGAGTCGTACTGTAGAGCATCGAGCTCCTCGGCTCGAGGCTCTTCCTCGGGATCGGCAGGGATAGCCAAGGCAGAGGCCATATCCCGGACGAACTCCGAGAACCTAATGTCCTGCAGAGAGGATCTACTCCAGGGCTCAGACTGCGGTGAGTCCGACAGGACGCACCGAGTCTTAAAATTATCGGGAGACTCCTCGTCCTCCGTCTCCCAGGCGGACTCATCCGAGGAGGAGTCAGGGTCTGACCCCGCGGGGCCCCGAGGCACCCGCCCCGACGCCGGGGCACCGGCGTCGACACCCTCGGTCCCGAACGGGAGGTCAAGGGAGACCTCGACCGAGGACGACTTCAAGCCACAAGGGTCTCGGGTATCAGCTCGGTCTCCGGGGTTGACTTCGAAGTCGACGTCCCGGTGGTCGGGGCAGATGCACCAGACAGGCTGGCCATCAGTGCCCTCTGCTGCTCCATGAAGTCAGACAATCTGCACTCCAAGGCTGTCATCCTGAGACTCAGCTCGGGAGATGCAGCAGCCACTGACTCGGGCCCTGGCGGCGCCGGGCTCGATGTCAGCTCTCTGGGAGGAGAGTCCACGAGGACTACGGGGCTTAGGTGTCCAGCAGACTCCGGCTCCACACGAGGAACTTTGGCAGGCTTCTCTTGGTCCACGGGTCCGGGACGGTGGTCGGGGGTCTTAGACCTGGCCCTCGAGGGACCAGGGACCTCCTCCGACGCCGCCCTCGTGAGCCGCTTCTTCCTCTTGCATTCCCAGTCGGGGGACCTCCTCTCCAAGGAGCTTCGACGGTGCTCGGGATCGGAATCCCGAGATGTCGAGGCCTCAGACGAGGTCCGGGCCTGGCCGGAGGCAGAGTCCAAGAAAAACCTCTCCTTCTGATGCTATCGACTTTTGAATGCCTTGGAAGACATCTTCCCACATGGCACACACGACTTGGGGTCGTGGTCAGGGCCGAGGCACCGAAGGCAGCAGTCATGTGTGTCGGTGAGAGACATAAGTTTCTTACACCGATCAGACTTTTTGAAACCACTGGAAGCCATGGGGGAAAAAAGAGCCCCTGCGAGGTCAAAGGACCGGCCTTCCAGGGAAAAATGAAAAAGGGGCGCGAACGCCAGCCACGAAGGACAAAAACCGAAAAAGAAATAAGCGGGCTCGATACCGGTGTACCGAACCCGGCGGGAGGGGAACCAGCGTCGAACCGGAGAAAAATAGCGAAAAATCGCCAAAGAAAAAAATCACTTTTATCCGGGAGAACAGGACACACGTCCTGTGGGCTTCTCGGAAAAAAAGAGACTGAGGTAAGATGGCACCTTTAGGTGGGAAGGGAACCGCGCATGCGTGCCAGCATTCCCAAAGGCTTTCATGGAAAGCTGGGGAAATGCTCCGCTGGGGCTTCATCGGCACCGATGACACCCATATGTGAGGACTGACTTCCTGCTTGGTCCTGGAGAATGTATGTTTTGGGTCATTGTCCTGCTGGAGGACCCATGACCTTCGACCCAAACCTAGCTTTTTGACACTAGGTAGCACATTTCGCTCCAGAGTACCTTGATAGTCCTCTGACTTCATGATTTCTGTAATACGTTCCAGGCCTCCAGTTCTTGAGGCAGCAAAATAGCCCCACAACATTATGGAACTTCCACCATATTTAACTGTAGGAAGGGTGTATTTTGCTTATAAGCTTCATTTCTTCACCTGTAAATGTATCACTGGTCTGCATTGCCAAAGAGCTCAAGTTTGGTTTCATCTGTCCACAGAAGATTTTCCCAGAAGGATTGTGGTTCTCAATGTAGGTTTGGGCAAAGGTCAGTCGTGCCTTTTTATGTCCATCTTTGAGCAGTGGGATCTTTATTGGCCTTTGCCCATGAAATCTTTCTTTGTTTAGTGTGCAGCGTATGGTGCGGATTGAAACCACCACTCCAGATTGCTCCAGGTCAGCCTTAAGCTCTTTGGATATTGTACATGGTGTTTTTCCAACAGTTTGCACTAACTTTCGAAGACTTCCTGGATTAATTTTCCTCTTCCTACCATGTACTGGGAGGTTCTTGACAGTTCCATGAGTAGAATACCTCTTAATAACATTGCAAACTGTAGACACAGGAATCCCAAGGTCTTTGGAGATGGCTTTGTACCTCTTTGAAGTTTGGATGTTTGGTGATAATGGCTTTTCGGATGGTCTCAGGCAGCTCTCTTGTCTTCACCATTGTGAACATGGAACAGGGAGTGAATGTGGCCATTTTAAACATTAGAGCCATCATTCATTTGTTGATTCAAATCATGTGAGTACTGACAATTGATCACAGGTGTAGTTTAATTTTACTGCAATGGGAACATGGTTCTTCTGTTCAGACTGATTTGAATTGTTTATAAGGGTGCCAATAATCATGTCCTGGCAATATTACAGTTTTTATACTATTTCCTCTTTTAATTGGCCTTGTCTTATTTGATTCTTTTATGTGTGAAATATGCATGCATGTATAGTCCAAAGCCATTTTGCTGGCTACTTTTTTTAGGGGATATTGGACAATAAGGGGTTGAATTACAAGGGTGCCAATGATGTTGGCCACAACTATATTAATTAGTATTTAGCTCATGCCTTTCCAATGATAATTCAAGGTGAGTTACATTCAGGTATGTAGGTATTTTCCTTGTCCCCCAAGGGCTTACAATCTAAGTTTGTACCTGAGGCAATGGAGGGTTAAGTGATTTGCCCATGGTCACAAGGAGCAGCAGTGGGACTTGAACACAGATTTCTTGGGTACTAGGCTGTTGCTTTAACCATTAGGCTACTCTTCCACCGTATGGAGGTGGAAGTGCCACTAATGTAGAGAGAGCAGACCTATGAAAAATGCTGCAGCCATTGCCCTCCATACCAATACCACTATTGGGAAGATCTTTCGGCACTGTTGCTGCTCCAACCATGGAAGAACTTGGCCCCAGGCTCCCACTGAAAGTAGATAAGGGGGGAATGCAACTCTGAGCTCTGGGATTTAACAATCTCAGTTAACAATGTGTCTAAGCTTGTGATTAATTGATTCTGGCCAGTTTCTGTCACTGTGCAATCACAAAAGCATCCATTGTCTCCAATGCATAAGAGAAATGGAAGAGTTCTTAGCAGAGTAAGAGAAGAGGGTAATTTTATTATCCCCTTTGCTTGCTGCAAATGTAAACATGGCAACAAATATGAGGTACTGCTTTCAGCTTCTAATTTAGATGGCAATAAATTTGTTTTGGAAAAGATCCGGGAACACGATCAACTTTTAAATCAATTTTCATTTTGTCCCTTTTCCTTCAGTCTCCTTTGTAGAAAGCTGGAGTTCTGTCATTAGTACATGGAACTGTGGATCAGAAAAGATCTTTTGGTCCTGCCTCTGTTGCTGGCTTTCTGTGTGACTTTGGTCAAGTCACTTAACCTCGCCTCTCTGCTGTTTCTCAGTGAGGTTAATATTTTAGTGGCATTGTTCCTGTTCCCATTCAGATACTTTGTCATTCAGTATGCAAGTTAGTGTGTGTGGCTGTAATTCCCAAAGGTATTTTTATTATAGTATTTATTTTTACAGGGTTATAATCGCAAAGCAGGTGGGGATCCTCTTTGGATGAATACCACAATATAAATATAAATTATGTGACTTCTGTAGAACTGGCTGTCCCTAGCTACACAAAGGCAGCACACTGCCACGCGGGCAAACAGCAAACAGTACAAAAACGTAGGCAGGTGTAAGCTCTCACCAACACTTTATTAATCCATATATGTAAAAGGGAGACCTGACCTGACACAGGCCGTGTTTTGATAAATTCTTCTTCAGGGGTTGGCTCACCTTATACCAAAAACACATCATAAATAAATTAATACACAAGCATAAAAACAAACAAATGAATAAAATATGTAATGTATAAAAACTGTAAGAACACGATAATTCATAAATAACATGTATAAAAAGTATAAAAAACAAAAATTACTGTTCATAAACCCATAACTATAAACCTATATTAATATATATCACACTAAGATATGTAAAAATGAAACGTATGAACTATCAAATGCTAAAACAAAGCTCCGTTTTAAAAATAAAATGACACAATGTGTGTGTAAAACAATAGTGATAAAAACAAAATGTTAATCAAAAACTAATAAATAGAAACAATAAAACAACTTATTGTGAATACTGTTATTATCACATAAATAAAATCAATAGTAAAAATCAACATGTCAATACAGCATGGAGAAAAGCAAAAGAGATGAAGGAGCAGGAGTGATAAAAAACATTACCTTAAAAACGTAATAGGGATACGCCAATAAGGTAAAATTATTGCACTGAAAGTAAAACAACCTTCTGTAACTGCAAAAGAGATGAACAAAGGAAAATTATGTATTGAAAAACTTATTACATTCAAAAAATTCATCAATCTGTCCAAACTTTAAAAATGTCATCAATAAGAGACGTGTCAGGCCGTCCTAAGATGAAAAACCGAACGTAAAGAAGTGGTATCATGTTGAACAAAAAAGATCCGTCGGATTGCAGAATGTAATTTATCATTAACAATGTGTGGTAATATCTTAAAACTTAAGAATCCAGACGTGCTGCAATCATTCAAAATTAAACTTATGTATGCTGACAAAGGATAGGTCAGGGGGTATTGTATTGGAAAACCATTTACATTTAAAAAAAACATTTTTGAAAAAACATTTCAAAAAAACTTTGATCTGTGCAACTATTGAAAGTATCATTTAGTAAAAACATATGCCCGGATGTAAGAAAACAAAACCTGAGTGATAGTATCGTTTAAAAAAAGGGGGGGAGGAGATCCCGTCGGGATACGGAATTCAAAGTGTAATTGATTACTGACAGTATGAAGCGATCATAATCCTTATAAACCTAAGAGGCACGGCCACGTTGACACCGTTCAAAAATGATCCTGTATATGTAGACTAAAAAAATAATAAACGACCAACATATTTATAATTGAAGGGACAACGTGTTCTCTATCATGTGGATCTCTCTACAAATTAAAAAACACCATGCACGCTGTCATTTTGGATATACGGATCTTTTCCAATGGAATGAAATAGAATGATAACTTAAAATGTCGGCATGTGAACTTGTCAAACAAACCACCAGAACAAAGTGAATTATTGTATAAAACATTTTCACCAATATATGAAACCGTCTTTTACGGAATTGGCAAACTGAGGGTAACAAACATGAGGCGCAACTGTATCCCTCCGTGAAATTTACTGCCAAAGTATTTTACTACTTAAAATGAGAAAACACGTCCGAGAGATTTCAAACCGATCGCTTGATTGTCAACTCAGGACTGCCTGATAATAGATATGAATATAACACAAGGTGAGAGAACATCCAACCGCAAGACTGCTAATTCTTCTGAAATCAGGAAGGCAGCATCAAACTCTCAGCGGCAGCACGCCGAATAAAATAGACGCTAGCGCATGCGTATGGGTCTCAAAAAAGCGCGGGCAAGGCTCACAAAAGAAAAATATATGTAAATGTAATAACACTTAGTGTGAAGAAAATATTATGTACATCAGTTTATATAAATGTTATCAACAACATAAAAAAAGAGATTAAAACCGGACAATATTTAAAACAGCACAAATGTAAAAAATGTGACCAACTAGAAATGAATCAGACCCTGCGGTATAGGATAAAACCTTATACTACGAAGAACCAAAAATCTTGTTTCTAAAGAGTGATACTACTATAATCATTATTAATATAACGAAAGTAATACCATAAATTACAACAAGATAGCCCTATTATTTGTAAATACAAATACAAACAGATCGTTTGTATGTTTTTCTTATGTTCATTCGTATGAACATAAGAAAAAAAGGAGCAGGAGCGAATCAACAGGGAATCAAGATGCTTCGGCATCTTTATTTCCAACTCGAAAAGATAAATCAGACCGTCCTATAGAAAAGGAAAAGAAAAAAAAATTTTCAATATGGATCGCCTTTGGAAGGGAGGTGGGAGGAGCCAATCTCGGTCCGGACTCCCATCGGAACAAGAACAGCATATAGGTTACAACAAGATACAGTACGGCGATCAAAAAACGTTTCAAGGACAGGGCCGAGGTCGGGGCCGCGGCCGGGGGAGGGGGAGAGGGACATGGATGGGAGAACGTTCATACGGAAAGGAATATTAGAATCTAATAATGTAATTAATATATTTGAATATAATCTCACGACCGCAGAAGTTTCCGTTTTATACAAGGTATTATCATTTGTACCTATCAAGAAATATGATCCGTTTCAAACTCAAATTGACTTGTACAAGTTCTTCAGGAAAATTCGTATACGTCATTTTTTTAATGATCAAACTGAATTCCATGGTGACATTTCAATTGTTAGCAGACCATCCACCTGGGTCCCTCCTCCAAGAACAGATCCCCTCATTGAGGCCTTTGAAAAAATTGTGATGTAA
Source organism: Ichthyophis bannanicus (assembly GCA_033557465.1). NCBI lineage: Eukaryota > Metazoa > Chordata > Amphibia > Gymnophiona > Ichthyophiidae > Ichthyophis > Ichthyophis bannanicus. The sequence goes on along the minus strand of CM066035.1, from coordinate 918,062,464 downwards.
CAAGTTGAACAGATTCATGAGAATGACCGTTTACCGTTTCAGAACTTAACATTTCACGAACGACAGGCTCTTAAAGCATTACAGACAAATAGCAAAATTATTATAAAACCGGCGGACAAGGGAGGTGCGGTAGTGGTCATGGATAAGAATAAATATGTAGCTGAAATTACTAGACAGCTTAATGATAAGAATTTTTATTTACGTCTCGATGGTGACCCTACAGAGGCTTTGAAACGCACAATAGATAACATTGTTATTAGTGCCTTTGAAACAGGCCATATTACTAAAAAAGAGAAAGAGTTTCTGATTGTTGAAAAACCGATTATGCCCACGATTTATGTGATCCCCAAGATCCATAAGTCTCTCACAGATCCCCCGGGCCGACCCATTGTATCCGCTATTGGGTCACTCCTAGAACCCATCTCTCAACTGATGGATATTCTTTTGAGGCCTCATATTACAAGCATGTGGTCCTATGTTCGTGACTCCTCACATGTTATTGATATTCTCTCAACATTCAATGATTTGGACTCAGAAGTATTATTAGTTACCTTGGATGTTGAAGCATTGTATACCAATGTTCCACAGTCTGAAGCGTTGAGCATCATTGAGGAGTATTTAGTGGATAGGAAAGAATATACACGAATCTCTACCTCCTTTCTTTTAATTTTGGCAGAGATAGCATTATGTAAAAACTTCTTTTGTTTTAGAGACATATATTATCAACAAATTAAAGGTGTGGCAATGGGGGTCATCCATGGCACCAGACATTGCCAACCTATATATGTATAAATTTGAAAATACTTTTCTCAAAACTCATCCTTTCGAATCCAGAGTCAAACTGTGGATTAGGTACATTGACGATATTTTTATCATATGGCAGGGCTCTATGGATGATTTGTCCGCATTCAATGTATGGATAAATGACCTAGATCAAAATTTACGCTTTCAGATTACCTATGATCCGGTGCAAATTCCATATTTAGATTTAATAATTCAGAGAGAAGGGAAAGGATTTATTACTAAATTATACAGAAAACCAACTGACAGGAATCAGTTGCTCCATTATCAAAGCTTCCATAATCCCGCACTAAGAAATAATCTACCTGTTGGACAATTTCTTAGAGTTAGGAGAAATTGTACCACTGACGTTGAATTTGAATTACAGGCTAAAGACCTAAAACAAAGATTTGAAGCACGCCAATATCCTCAGCGATATATTCATAGAGCCTATAACCGGGTAAGGCGGACCTAGCTTCCCGCCCCCAATCCTATACCCTTTTTCCCAACCCCTTTTATTTAACACCTCATACACAAAACAAACCACACATTTTTTGGATCAAAAACTGGTCGCAGCTTTATTACTTTGAACAATTAACTCTTTACAAACTCACAACAGAACTTACCCCCCCCCCCCCCCCGGCAGGCCGATCCATCACCCGCCATATTATTAGCAAGGTGATGTCGCTTCTGCCTCCCTCGGGTACAAGTCCCGAATAATTTGCTTCCCCCTCCCTCATCCGGCTTCGCCATGTTATTAGCAAAAACCTGAGGGATTGTCCGGGTCGGGGGTACCCCACCCCCGCCCTAATGCTTGCCATCCGGCTCCGGACCCCGGAAACCTCCGGGATCCCGCCAACCCCCTCCAGCTGCAACACCCCCTTTTACCACAAGGCAAACCCCCAGTCTGCGAGGGAGGGTGGGCGGGCGTCCAGCGACCCCGACGTCCGGCGAAAGAGGCCTGAGCCTCGCTGCACCCCCACCCATCACCCCCAAGCGACTGCCCGCTCCGTCTCCCATTGGCTCCCGCGCCCAAACAACTCGCAGGGCCAATGGGAGCGCTCCTATCGTTCCCCCCCCTCTCCCGAGTCGGCATACTCCGATGGGGGCGACGCGTGGCCGCCCCCCCGGTTAATGCCGGCCCCGGGCACATGGCTCCGCGGCCTCACTATAACCGGGTAAGGCGGACCATAGCTTCCCGCCCCCAATCCTATACCCTTTTTCCCAACCCCTTTTATTTAACACCTCATACACAAAACAAACATCACACATTTTTTGGATCAAAAACTGGTCGCAGCTTTATTACTTTGAACAATTAACTCTTTACAAACTCACAACAGAACTTACCCCCCCCCCCCGGCAGGCCGATCCATCACCCGCCATATTATTAGCAAGGTGACGTCGCTTCTGCCTCCCTCGGGTACAAGTCCCGAATAATTCGCTTCCCCCTCCCTCATCCGGCTTCGCCATGTTATTAGCAAAAACCTGAGGGATTGTCCGGGTCGGGGGTACCCCACCCCCGCCCTAATGCTTGCCATCCGGCTCCGGACCCCGGAAACCTCCGGGATCCCGCCACCGGCTCAGACCACCTTGGATCTGAGCCGCCCCCCCAAGGAGAAAGCTGCGACCAGTCCGCATCCCAGCCATAAGACACTCCAAGGCCTCCTGCCAATCGTTCAGGAGCAAATCCATCCCCACCGGAGACAGATGTACTCCATCCGAATGAAACAGGCCAGCACAGTCCACATCAACCCACTGATGCAGAATGTGACACCCCCCGTGCTCCCCCACCCACCTGCCAATTTGGCGATTAATCTTAGCTAGTCCCCTAGACCAACGCCGCTGCGCCCGGCACGCGGGCCTTGGAATAATGTCCGACCAAAGCACGACTATACCCGGGAACAGTGCCATCACCACCCCCAAGTCCTTGAGCACCGCCCGGATCAGCTGCCGACAAGTCCAGGAACTCAAGTCGTTGCCTCCCAGGTGGATCAGCAATATATCCGGTGACATCCGAAGCTGGCCTTCATGGTGCCGAAGCAAGGGTAAGAGCTGAAACCACCGCAGTCCGCGCTCCCCCAGCCATGATACGGTCACTCGAGAAGCATCCACTCCAAGATTCACGCCCACCGGTCGTGTTGCTGCTCGTCGACCAGCCCAATACACAAACGAGTGGCCAATCACCCAGCAGCGACACCGTTCTTGTGCTATATCTGCAAAATAAATAAAGAGAGTTAGTCCCCCCCCCCCCAGTCACAGCCGCACATAACCACGGAAGGCCTGGGACCTCCACCGACCTATCCGCTGGATATCTCCTTCCGATAACCCTGCGGCTGCCGCACTGGTGGCCGCGCCGATTCGGAAGGAATGAGGTGCATAACGCCGAGGGTCCTCGCCTACACGCCGGAGGGACAACCGCAATACCGCTGTAAACTGAAACCGGGTAAGTACCCGTGAGTCCGCATGCACAAAAAGAGAACCCGCCCCGACCGGCCTCACTCTCAAATACTCTGACAACAACGTGACCGGACACGAAGGCGCACCCGCCACTGCATGTAGTACTACGCAAGTACCCTTCCCTTTCTGATCTGTTTTGGAACGGGCCAACCGTATGTGAACCCATCCCTCCCCAAATGACACGTGCTGCACCTGCAATCCCCCCCCCCACGCCACGGCGACCCGAGTCCGCTACCAACTCCCCTACTCGGAAAGCACCAAAAAAGGCCATGGAAAACACCGCTCGGAACAGCAGATCCTCGTATCCGGATGAGACCACCTGCGTCAAAGCACCGCACAACCGGCCCAAAAGGTCATGAGTTATAGGCAGACGGGTATCCCCCGCAGATGGATAGGACCGCTCCCATCCTTGCAACAGCCGATGAGTCAAAAAGCCCCCCCCCGCCGCCCCCAAACCGACCGCCTGCATAAAAAATGAAAATCCCGCCAAATTCCTCCGCACTGTGGACCGCACGAGACCCGCCGCCTTCGCAGCCCGTACATACTGACCAAGCAGGAAATCCGAAACGGGTCCAGGCCTCCATCCTTGGCCCTGCAAGAAGGTCGTCACGCTGCTGCAGCCCCGCTGATACGCCTTCCAGGTCGCCGCCGAAACTGACGTCCTCAGCAATTCGATAAGGTCCCAAGGCCAATCTGCCATAAGTGCTCGGGGATCACAGTCCCTTCCTCCTCCGCCGCCGGCGCCAATGCCCGAAAGCGCTCCCACTTAAAACGGGAAAGAGCATCAGCAATTAAATTAGCATGCCCTGGTATGTGACGCGCTCTGATCACTACATTCAGGCACAAACAAGCTAGAACCACCTGCCGCAACAAATCCGCTACCGGCCGACACCGAGGGGCATAATTATTAAGCACGCTGACCACCGCCGCATTATCACAACACCATAGGACCTGGCGATTCCTTATCCACTCAGGCCACAAGGACAGCACTACCACGATTGGGAACAACTCCAAAAAGGTGATGTTCCTAGTGAGACCTGCCTCCCTCCAGGGCCGCGGCCAAGCTGCCGCACACCAAGCACCCCCGAAATACACCCCTAATCCTAGCCCGCCCGCCGCATCCGTATACAGTTGTAAGGCCTCACTAGATACCGAAGCTTCGCGCAACACCGTGACGCCATTGAAACCGCGCAAAAACTCATCCCATACTCCCAAGTCCTCCCGCATGCTGCGAGACACCCGGACACGATGATGCGGCTTACGAACACCTGCAGTCACCGAAGCGAGACGCCTCAAAAAGACTCTGCCCATGGGAATCACCCTACATGCAAAATTCAGGGAACCAATGAGGGACTGCATTTCCCGCAAAGTCAAAGTCGAGGAACCAAGCACATTGGCCACCAATACGCGCAGTCGAATCACCTTATCGGCCGGCAAACGCGCTACCATTAACTCAGAATCCAGCTCCACCCCTAGAAAGGTAATACGAGTAGAGGGGCCCTCCGTCTTCCCGGCCGCCAATGGCACCCCCCACTCTCGAGCCAGCAAACTGAAACCATCCAACAACACCCGACACTGCGCAGACTGAGCCGTCCCCACAAAAAAGAAATCGTCCAAATAGTGGACCAACTGACTACAACCCATCCGTTCCACCACAGCCCAGTGTAAGAAGGAGCTAAACCTCTCAAAGTAAGCACAGGATATCGCGCAACCCATGGGCATACACTTGTCAAAGTAAAAACATCCTTCAAATTGAAATCCCAGCAACGGAAATGCCGACGGATGCACCGGCAATAACCGAAAAGCGGATTCAATATCCGCCTTTGCCATGAGACACCCCGAGCCGCATTTCTTGACTAACGCCACAGCCTCATCAAACGATGCATATCGCACTGCACACAATTCCCGCGGGATGCGGTCGTTAACCGATGCACCAACGGGGGAAGACAGATTATGTATCAGACGATACTTACCCGGCTCCTTCTTCGGAATTATACCCAAAGGGGAGACCACGAAGCTCTCAAACGGCGGCTCCCCAAAGGGGCCCGCGACTCGCCCGAGCCGCATCTCCCCCGCTAACTTAGCCCGCACAATATCCGCTAAACGTCTCAACGATGGCGAATTCCTAGCCCCACCCTCCGCAACCTTACCCACCACTGGGATGTGAAACCCGCATCGGAACCCCTCCGTCAATATCACACTGTCTTGCTGTCTGGGATAACGTCGCAGCCATGGCACCAAGGCTTGCAGCCTGATAGGGGTGGGGGCTAAGCTCTCCAACCACCTATTGCTTAGCCGGGGGGGGGGGAGGGATCCGGCAACACTTTTTCGCACACATTTAAGGGCCGAGTGTCCCCCTCCGCAGACAGAGCACGCGTGCCGGAATTTACAATCCGGAAAGGGGCATGAGGACTTATTGAACCGCCAACAGACGTCCCCAGGGCCTCCCCCTCCCATGGCCCTCTGTCCTGCCACAGGCACGCTCCCACGAAAGGGCTTCCCCGACCCCGCTGCCGCGACTGCGCCACCTTTTTGCCCACCAACCCCCCCGACATTCTGCCGCACGGCCATCTGCGTCAACCACAAACTTATATCCTGAGTCCCCCAGGACAACCCTTGATTCTCCTCCATCTTATCGCGGAATCGCTCATCATAGTTGAGCCAAGCCCAACCGTCGTGCGTTTGTGACGCCTCTAAGATGGAGTCAGCATAGGCCAACAGCATCCCGTACTGTTCCGGGTGCACCTGACCCCACACACTAGCCAACCTCAAAAAGGACCGCGTCCAATTCACTACATTCCGCCCAACTCTCCTCACCCGCCCGGCCTTCTCGTCGGCCTTCCGCTTCCTCCTGCTGTCGCCTGACCTCTTCCGACCTTCCAATAATCTGAAAATGTCAATGTATCGCCGCTTTTGTATTTTCCGCCGCAACCTCCTCGGCACCCCCTCCCATAACTCCGAGAACGCCGCTAAAGTGGGCTGCACGGCATTTGTCGGAGGCCCCACTACCGTCAATCCTGAGGTTGCCGCAGCACCGCCCTTTTCCGAGTCCGAACCGGAGGACGACAGGGTTGACGACGACGACGAGGAGTCCGACCGCCTCCGTCGATGACACGAATGCTTACGCTTCCGGCTGCGTTTTTTCCAACCTGCGCCCCCAGTGCCCGCCCCTTCCCCCATCCCCACATTCGGGACAGACACCAACTCACCTGACGGGACCTCCACAGCTCCAGAATCGACCAGCTGCTCAGCTACAGTCTGCGCCGCCGGATCGCCTGCCACGGTCGGGCGCCGCATATCCAGACGACCATCAGAACCATCACCTGGCGGAGCTGGACACATCCCAGGACCTCCCGCATACTGCCAAGGCTGGTAAACCTGCAGAGAGAAGACAGAAAAAGGCGGAGAGACACCTGCAACAGCCCTCGGGGCCTGCCAAGCACCGAACCATTCCGCCCGGGAGGAACCTTGCCCTCCGCCTTGCCAATGCTCCCACAATGCCGGGGACCCCCTACCAACCGCCCCTTGCCAGCCATAGGGGCCTGGGAACCACCCAATGTTGCCCCTAGAAAACGTACCACCTCTCTCCTCCCCAGGGGCCGACAGGGGGCCCAAACCGTCAGGGAACTCCCGTCCTCCATCCTGGGGTTCTGCCCTGCCCCCTCCCCGACCCGCCAGCGCACCACCAGTGGACCGACCGCCGTCCGTTAATTCCATGTCCGCCCCGGCCCTAGCATCAGCCAGGGGCTCACGGGTCTGACTGGCACCCGCCCCACTGCCCCCCCCCCTCCCCGTTGCCTGCGGAGATCCGCCCCCGACTCCCCTCGCTCCTTGCAGAGGCCCTGGTCCCACCTTGTCCCCATCTCCCACGCGGAGCAGTTCCGCGTGACCTAGACCTTGACGCCCGGGTCACCCCATTGCCCCCCGCTACCCCATGATCCTGGCCCAGCAACCCCTGATTCCTTAATGGCCTTTCGGCCCCCTCCCCTTTCCAGTCCCTTTGTTAGTAAGGGAACCCCCTCTTTTTGCCGTCCCCCGCCTGGCACCCCCCATAGTTAAAGGCACTGTTGAAAATTGAAACAGCCCACTGACTTTGTTTTTTTTTTTTTTTTTGAAGCCACGAAGCTGCCAGAGAAAATGCCCCTTAAAGCACTCTTGCCCAGCCTTAGCCCTAAAGAAAGAACCGAGGAAAACCCCCCCTCTAAAACCACAGCGATAGCCCTCTCCGGCTCAGAAAAGCAGCAGAGGAAATACCAGCAGAGCACGTGGGAGGCAGCCTCACCCCGGTTCCCGACCCTCGCCCGCTCAGCAAACACCTGAAAAAGTACAGGCAGAGCACGTGTGAAGCAGCCTCACCGGCTCCCGACTCACCCGCCTAGGCCTTGCTCCACACAATTCCCCAGCCGACGCCGAATCGGCCAAGTTCGCCGGGGCTCCGCGTTCCCAGAAGAAGCAGGTCAGTCTGGCTCCTCGCTCTCCCCGCGACTCAACCACCGTCCACTGCTGCTTTCGCTGTGCACACGAGGCCTAGGCCTACCCCGGGAAGCGCCACTCGCACACGCGTCCAGCGACCCCGACGTCCGGCGAAAGAGGCCGGAGCCTCGCTGCACCCCCACCCATCACCCCCAAGCGACTGCCCGCTCCGTCTCCCATTGGCTCCCGCGCCCAAACAACTCGCAGGGCCAATGGGAGCGCTCCTATCGTCCCCCCCCCTCTCCCGAGTCGGCATACTCCGATGGGGGTGACGCGTGGCCGCCCCCCCGGTTAATGCCGGCTCCGGGCACATGGCTCCGCGGCCTCACTATTCTAGAGCATGCAACTATTCAAGAAAAAAGGCAGATGAATCACTTGCTAGTAAAAGTAAAAGAGATATCAAGATAGTGTGTCCGTTATTATATTCTTTACAGTCCCAACGGATTGTAGCCATTCTCAAAAAAGAATGACATTTGATTCAAGCAATTCCTGGTTTTCAGGACACTCGATTCATGGTGGCTCATAAACTCAATATCAATCTCCGTAATTTATTGGTGCCCTCTGCTTTCACTGAAAAAAGCCCCTTTCTGTACATAAAGGGCAATATCAATGTGGTCATTGTTCTGTTTGTCTAAATGTTTTGCCTATAAGGAAGGTTTTTATATATCCAGTGACACAGCAGTCATTTCACATTGATGATTTTTCTAATTGCGACACCACACATGTTATATACATTATACAATGTCCATGTGGTCTCCTATAAGTAGGTAAAACCAAATGGAGTGTGCGTGTGCGCATAATAGAACATAAAAGTTGCATTAAGAGACAATTAACAGACAAACCGTTGGTGCAACACTGGATAGACAAAGCGCATAAATTGTCAGATTTGAAATTCTGTGTCATTAAAAAAGTGAGATTGAATTGGAGAGGCGGTAATATTGAGAAGACTATTCGCCGATTGGAACAGAAATATATTTTTGCTCTCAACTCTCTCACTCCACATGGTTTGAACTCCGAACAAGATTTTTCCGTTTTTTTGTAGTGATGCCGAATCTGTGTTTACTTTTTCGTCACTAGGATATTTTTAGAGTCAGGTTTGTTTTTTATCCCTATGGTGTGGTTTTACATATAATTATCTGTTTTATTGGTTGAGTTATTTATTTATTTATTGATTGACACATATGGATTACATTTGTTTCACGGTGCTGGTTCACATGCGGTCGGGGTTTTTTTTATTGTGTGCTCAGTTTGTTCATTGATCATCGGATTAATTAGATACGATCTGTTTGTATTTGTATTTACAAATAATAGGGCTATCTTGTTGTAATTTATGGTATTACTTTCGTTATATTAATAATGATTATGGTAGTATCACTCTTTAGAAACAAGATTTTTGGTTCTTCGTAGTATAAGGTTTTATCCTATACCGCAGGGTCTGATTCATTTCTAGTTGGTCACATTTTTTACATTTGTGCTGTTTTAAATATTGTCCGGCTTTAATCTCTTTTTTTATGTTGTTGATAACATTTATATAAACTGATGTACATAATATTTTCTTCACACTAAGTGTTATTACATTTACATATATTTTTCTTTTGTGAGCCTTGCCCGCGCTTTTTTGAGACCCATATGCATGCGCTAGCGTCTATTTTATTCGGCGTGCTGCCGCTGAGAGTTTGATGCTGCCTTCCTGATTTCAGAAGAATTAGCAGTCTTGCGGTTGGATGTTCTCTCACCTTGTGTTATATTCATATCTATTATCAAGCAGTCCTGAGTTGACAATCATGCGATCGGTTTGAAATCTCTCGGACGTGTTTTCTCGTTTTAAGTAGTAAAATATTTTGGCAGTAAATTTCACGGAGGGATACAGTTGCGCCTCATGTTTGTTACCCTCAGTTTGCCAATTCCGTAAAAGACGGTTTCATATATTGGTGAAAATGTTTTATACAATAATTCACTTTGTTCTGGTGGTTTGTTTGACAAGTTCACATGCCGACATTTTAAGTTATCATTCTATTTCATTCCATTGGAAAAGATCCGTATATCCAAAATGACAGCGTGCATGGTGGTTTTTAATTTGTAGAGAGATCCACATGATAGAGAACACGTTGTCCCTTCAATTATAAATATGTTGGTTGTTTATTATTTTTTTAGTCTACATATACAGGATCATTTTTGAATGGTGTCAACGTGGCCGTGCCTCTTAGGTTTATAAGGATTATGATCGCTTCATACTGTCAGTAATCAATTACACTTTGAATTCCGTATCCCGACGGGATCTCCTCCCCACCTTTTTTTAAACGATACTATCACTCAGGTTTTGTTTTCTTACATCCGGGCATATGTTTTTACTAAATGATACTTTCAATAGTTGCACAGATCAAAGTTTTTTTGAAATGTTTTTTCAAAAATGTTTTTTTTTAATGTAAATGGTTTTCCAATACAATACCCCCTGACCTATCCTTTGTCAGCATACATAAGTTTAATTTTGAATGATTGCAGCAGTCTGGATTCTTAAGTTTTAAGATATTACCACACATTGTTAATGATAAATTACATTCTGCAATCCGACGGATCTTTTTTGTTCAACATGATACCACTTCTTTACGTTTGTTTTTTCATCTTAGGACGGCCTGACACGTCTCTTATTGATGACATTTTTAAAGTTTGGACAGATTGATGAATTTTTTGAATGTAATAAGTTTTTCAATACATAATTTTCCTTTGTTCATCTCTTTTGCAGTTACAGAAGGTTGTTTTAGTTTCAGTGCAACAATTTTACCTTATTGGCGTATCCCTATTACGTTTTTAAGGTAATGGCGAGGCCGCGTGGCCTCCCCCCCGGGGTGTGCGAGCGGCCGGCGTTAACCAGGGGGCGGCCGACCGCGTGCCCGCCCGGCGTGGCTACGCGGTTCGCCGCAGCATGGTTACGCGGTTCGTGGGGAGGGCCCGCGGCGCGTGGAGGGCTCCCATTGGCTCCCGCGGCACATGGCAGGGCGCGGGAGCCAATAGGAGGAGTAGAGGAGTTTCGAGGGGGGGAGTAAGGGGAGTGTTGCGGTGCCCTCTGGCCTTTCACTCGAGGTGGCCGGAGGTGCCGGACGTTGGGGGGTGAGAGGTGCCCTTCGAAGGCCCGGTTGATGAAGGTTAGCTGTGCAGCTATGTTTTAAACAGATTGAAGTAGGGAGAGCTGATTCAGAGGAAGAGCAAAGAGAAGGTTGCAATAGTGTAAACGGGAGGTGACTAGCGGTGCAGTGTACCTCAGACAGATCTCAAATCACACGGTAATATACAGAGGGCTGGGGACTATGGGGGCAGTGGGCAGGCAGGCTCGGAAGGGGGCGGGGGGAGAAGGGTGGCTGGGGGGCGGGGGGATGAGCATACGGTGCAGGGGGGGCAACAGGGGGGCACGACTCGTGGGGCGGCTCTGGTAGGCAGAGGATTTAGAGGGCCGGGTGGGGGTCGGGCTTGGGGGGCATCCGGCAGCGCGTCAGTGCGCAAAGTGGGGCTGGTGCTGCGGCTACCGGGGTGTGAGTCCCCGGGGGGCGAAGGGCGCACAGCGGGGCCCCGCATTGCGTCGTGGACATGCTGGTAGGCCTGTAGAGGTCCTGGCTGAGGGTGGCTTGGGCCGGGAGGAGTTAAGGCGAGAGTCGCGGCAGGCGGCGGTGGGGGGGTGTGGGGGGGGCAGGGGCATTGGCGGATGAGTCGCGGGTTGCTGCTGAGGTGGGCAGGCGCGATTGGTGGGGCTGGCGGGGCCCGGCGGGCGGGCGGGGGTGGATGGGGGGAGGCGGCTCCCCTGGTTGGGAACATTGGCAGGGTGGGGGGCAAGGCCCTTCCCGGGTGGATTGGCTGGGGGCGTGGCAGCCGCCTTGGGCGTGGGCGGGTGCTGCGGCGTCTTTCCCTTTTTTCTCCCCACAGGACACTCCGGGATGGCAGTTCACCGGGACCCCGAGGCAGGAGAGTCCGCTGACACGGGCCGGCACGGCACAGAGCGTGGAGGAGAGCACGCCTGCAGCTGGGTCAGCAGGACTGGGACAGGGCTCGGGGAGCGTGGTGCCGGATCGGTCGGTGGCAGGTGCTGTGCCTGAGCAGGCGACGGCTGCGGCAGGTGAGTCTGTGGGGGCAGGGTCTTCGGGGGGAATCCCGGTGGGGGGAAAGGGGGGGAAGGTGGCCAGGAAGCGGCGGCGTTCGGGCCGTCGGCGTTGGGCTTCGGGATCCTGGTCGTCTACGTCCTCGGTGTTATCGTCGTTTTCGTCCGGGTCGGATGGGAGCAGGGGCGAGGGCGGCGGGGGCGAGGCCGGGTTGGTTGGTTCGGCGGGGCAGCGTCGTCGGTGGTAGCGTTCTCGGAGTTGTGGGAAGGCGTGCTGAGGAAGCTGCGGCGTAAAATCAAGGAGAGGCGCTATATTGATATTTTTCGATTACTGGAGGGTTGAAAGCATTTTGGGGACAGTAGGAGGAAGCGGAAGGCGGATGAAAAGGCGGGTAGGGTGCGGAAGGTGGCGCACAACGTAACGAATTGGGCGCAGGCATTTCTGCGGCTGGCTAGCGTGTGGGGGAGGGCACATCATGACCAGTACGGGATGCTGCTGGCGTATGCGGACTCCATCCTGGAGGCCTCTCAGTTGCACGAAGGTTGGGCTTGGCTCAACTACGACGAGAAATTCCACGATAAGATGGAGGAAAACCGGACCTTGTCGTGGGGTACTCAGGACATCAATCTCTGGCTCGCACAGATGTCTGTCAGGGCGACTGGGGGCCGGTTAGTGGCCCGAGGGGCGGGGTAGGAGGCGTCTCCGGTGCGCTGCAGCCCTTTCGGGCTTGCGAGGTGGGGGCAGGACAGAGGGCGGCGGGAGGAGGGGGCGCTGGGGATGTGTGTTGGCGGCTCACTAAGTCCTCTGCCCGTTAGCGATTGCGAATTTCGACACGCCTGTTCCGTCTGTAATGGGGGACATGCAGCCGTCAAATGTGTTAAGCGGGGTCCGGTCAGAGCCAGCGGGCTCTCCACTAAGCAGTGAAGGGTGGCGGGGGCTGGCCCCCACCCCGATACAATTCGAAGCGCTGCGCGATTGGCTGCGGAGGTATCCCAGGGGGAAGGATAGGGTTATTTTAGAGGGGGGGTTTTGGGAGGGATTCCGGATTCCGGTGTCGGGAACGGTAGGGGTGCGAAATGTCCGGAATGCCCTGTCGGTGCGGCGTTTTGCCAGCATGGTCCAGGATAAGCTAGCAGTGGAGATCGGGTTGGGGAGGGTAGCGGGCCCTTTCGGGGAGCCGCCCTTCCCGGATTTAGTGGTGTCTCCGTTGGGGGTCATTCCAAAAAAGGAGCCAGGAAAATACCGGTTGATCCATAACCTGTCCCACCCTATCGGGGGTTCGGTTAATGATCATATCCCCAAGGAGTTGTGCGAAGTGCGGTATGCTTCCTTCGACGAGGCGGTTGAGTTAGTGCGGGGGTGCGGGCGGGGGTGCCTGATGGTCAAGGCGGACATTGAATCGGCTTTTCGGCTATTGCCGGTGCACCCTTCGGCATTCCCGTTGTTGGGGTTTTGCTTCGAGGGTAGTTATTACTTCGATAGGTGTATGCCTATGGGGTGTTCTATCTCTTGTGCGCACTTTGAGCGGTTTAGTTCATTCCTGCATTGGGCGTTGGTAGACCGGGTGGGGTGTGCTCAGGTGGTACATTACCTGGATGATTTTCTGGTAGTGGGGGAGGCGCGGACTGGGCAGTGCACTGCATTGTTGGAGGGGCTCGTGCAGATGGCGGGGGAGTGGGGAGTTCCGTTGGCGGAGGGGAAGACGGAGGGCCCCACGACTCGGTTAACCTTTTTAGGGATTGAGCTGGATTCTGGGGAGTTAGTGGCGCGCCTGCCGGTGGGTAAGATCCAGAGGCTCCGGGTTCTGGTAGCGAACGCCTTGGGTTCTAGAAGGATGACATTGCGGGAGATGCAGGCGTTATAAGGGTCCCTGAATTTTGCCTGTAGAGTTATCCCTATGGGGCGAGTGTTTATGAGGCGTTTGGAAGCCGCTACGGCAGGTCTCTCCAGACCGCATCATCGTCTGAGGGTGTCGCAGAGTATTCGGGCCGATCTAGCCATCTGGGATGAGTTCTTGCGGGAGTTCAATGGCACTACGGTGCTCCGAGATCGGGAGATCTCCAGTCGGGACCTGCAGTTGTTTACTGACGTGGCCGGAGGGTTGGGCCTTCGGGTGTACTTTGGCGGCTCGTGGTGTGCGGCGGAGTGGCATGATTCTTGGAAGGCAGTAGGTCTCACGGCCAATATAACCTTCTTGGAGTTGTTTCCGCTACTGGTGGTGTTGGAGGTCTGGCCGGACAGGGTTCGCAATCGTAGGCTCGTATGGTGGTGCGACAACGCAGCGGTGGTAAGCGTAGTGAACAACTACATTCCGCGCTGTAAACCGGTAGCAAACTTGATGTGGCAGGTCGTGTTGGCTTGCTTGCGGCTGAATACCGTGGTTTGGGCACGGCATATACCCGGCAGCACTAAAAGATCGCTGATGCTCTTTCCCGTTTCAAGTGGGAGCTGTTCCGAACATTGGCACCGGAAGCGGAGGTGGAAGGTCACGCAGTCCCCGGACATTTATGGTGGATTGGCCTCGAGAGATGACAGAGCTTTTGAAGGCTTCAGTGTCGGCGGCCACGCCGCAGGAGTGTCCCGGGCTACGGCGAGTAAGAATTTGGCGGGGTTCTCGTTCTTTGCTACGGCAGTGGGGTGGGGGGCGGTCGGGGGGGGATTGGTAACGCGCCGGATGCTGCAGGGCTGGGAGCGCTCTTGTCCGTCGCCCAGGGACAGCAGGAGGCGCATTACGCATGAGTTGCTGCAACGCTTGTGTGCTGTTTTGCCACAGGTGGTGTCGTCCAGCTACGAGGGTGTCCGCTTCCGGGCGGTGTTTTCCGTAGCGTTTTTTCGGTGCCTTTCTCATTGGCGAATTGATAGCGGAGTCCGGGCGGGAGGCACGGATGGAGGGGATTCAGGTGCACCACGTGAAGTGGATGCTGTGTTCCAAGACCGACTAGTTTGGGCGGGGCACGTGGGTGAGGTTGGGAGCTCTCGGCGGGGCGGCCGCTTGCCCGGTAGAGCTGCTGAAAGCCGATTTGCGGAAGCGACCTGGGGGGCGGGGTAGCCTGTTTCGACATGAGGACAGGAGGGTACTCAAGCCGTTTCAATTTATGGCGGTTTGGCGGCTGGCCCTACGGCATCTTAGTACGGGGTTGTATGCACCGCATTCCTTTCGTATTGGAGCAGCGACTAGTGCGGCGGTGGTGGGCTTACCTGAGGGGGAGGTCAGGCGGATCGGAAGATGGACTTCCTGGGCGTATTGGAGATATGTGCGCCTGTAGGGGCGCTGGCGGGCTGGCTAACTGTGGATCTGTTTGTTTTGCAGAAGTTGTTCCTGGCTCGTGTCGCTGTTGGCCACTCGTTTGAGTTCTGGGCCGGTCGGTGAGCAGCAACACGCCCGGGGGAGCGGAATATTGGTTTGGACCAGTTCAGGGTACCGTTTCATGGCTGGGTGAGCGCGGTCTGCGATGGATTCAGCTCTTGCCTTTGCTGCGGCACCACGAGCGACTGCGGGGGCCACCGGATGCCGTGGTGATCCACCTGGGTGGCAACGATCTGGTGTCCTGGACGAGCCGGCAGTTGATTCCGACTGTGATTCGGGACGTGGAAGCGCTATTTGAGATGTTTCCTGGTGTGATTTTGCTGTGGTCAGATATCGTTCCAAGGCCTGCTTGCAAGGCTCAGCGGCGGTGGTCGCTGGGTCTAACGAAGATCAATCGCCAAATTGGCAGAAGGGTGGGGGAGCAGGGTGGGGGCCAAATTTTGCACCCCTGGGCTGATGTGGAGCGTGTGGGCCTGTATCGGGCCGATGGGGTCCATCTATCCCCGGTGGGGTTGGATTTGCTCCTCAACGATTGGCAGGAGGCCTTGGAGGATAGGCTGAACCGGAGGAGCGCTGGTCGCAGCTTAGCCGGGGGGGGGGGGGGGGCGGCTCAGGCCGGTGAGGGCCAGAGCTGGTGGCGGGATCCCGGAGGTTTCCATGGTCCGGAGCCGGAGCCAAGCAGTAGGGCGGGGGTGGGGTACCCCCGCCCGGGCGGTCCCTCAGGCTTTTGCTAATAATATGGCAAAGCCGGATGAGGGAGGCTAGGCAATTTGCCGGGGCCTGGACAAGTCGGAAGCGGAAGTGGCATCACTTTGCTACTCACATGGCTGGTGAGGGTTCGCTCTGCTGGGGGGGGGGAATACAATTTAAGGTTTGGATTGTTGATGTTATGGTTTATGGCAATAAAGCTGCGACCAGTTGAATTCCCATATATGTGTGGTCTACCTTTGTTATGATGGTTGAGGGGGTGTGGCGGGGGCTGGTCCGCCTTACCCGGTTATGGCGAGGCCGCATGGCCTCCCCCCCGGGGCGTGCGAGCGGCTGGCGTTAACTGGGGGCGGCCGGCCGCGTGCCCGCCCGGCATGGCTACGCGGTTCGCCGCGGCGTGGCTACGCGGTTCGCGGGGAGGGCCCGCGGTGCGTGGAGGGCTCCCATTGGCTCCCGCGGCACATGGCAGGGCGCGAGAGCCAATGGGAGGAGTAGAGGAGTTTCGAGGGAGGAGTAAGGGGAGTGTTGCGGTGCCCTCCGGCCTTTCCCTCGAGGTGGCCGGAGGTGCCGGACGTCCCGCCCTCCCGCCCTTTATTGGGGTTCGGGGTGTGGTGGCTTTGGAGGGGTGTTGCAGCTGGGGGGGAGGTGGGGCGGGATCCCGGCGGTTTCCGGGGTCCGGAGCCGGAGCCAAGCAGTAGGGCGGGGGTGGGGTACCCCCGCCCGGGCGGTCCCTCAGGCTTTTGCTAATAATATGGCGAAGCCGGATGAGGGAGGCTAGGCAATTTGCCGGGGCCTGGACAAGGCGGAAGCGGCATCACTTTGCTACTCACATGGCTGGTGAGGGTTCGCTCTGCTGGGGGGGGGAATACAATTTAAGGTTTGGATTGTTGATGTTATGGTTTATGGCAATAAAGCTGCGACCAGTTGAATTCCCATATATGTGTGGTCTACCTTTGTTATGATGGTTGAGGGGGTGGGGGGGGGGTGTGGCGGGGGCCGGTCCGCCTTACCCGGTTATGTTTTTTATCACTTCTGCTCCTTGTCCTCCATCTCTTTTGCTTTTCTCCATGCTGTATTGACATGTTGATTTTTACTATTGATTTTATTTATGTGATAATAACAGTATTCACAATAAGTTGTTTTATTGTTTCTATTTATTAATTAATTAATTAACAGATTTTTTTTATATACCGCTCCTTCCATTGATCAGATGCGGTTTACATGGAACAACAGTTAACAGGGAGAGCTGTTTTTACAGATAACAAGTTGTAACTTACATTTAACAGTATGTGAACTATGTACAAAGGAACATGGTTAAACTATATACAGGCATATTTGTTATTCATTTGTCATCAATATCTTGTATAGGCTTCAGTACTTCATTCCTTTTCTGGATAAGTTATATTAGCTGGAATAGGACTATCCTTTATCTAGCTGTGAGGTGGGAGGTGAGTTCTTCAAGGATGCATAGTGCATTGTGAATAAGTGTGTTTTAAATTTTTTCCTAAACTCCATGATTTCGGGTAAGGATCTTAATTCTGATGGGATTGTATTCCACAGTATGGGAGCTGCATGGGAGAAGGCTTTCTTGTTTGTGGTTTTTTTAGCCTTTATAAATTCTTTTGGTGTTGTTAGTTTGTTTAACTGATCTCTCCTTTGAAGGTTATGATTGGACTCTATTTTGATGAGGTTATTTATAGGCAGAGGTGCTGTTTTATTTAGGGCTTTGTAGGTGGTTAAAAGAGTTTTATAATCTATTCTACTTTGAATCGGGAGCCAGTGTAAATATTCTAAAATAGGGGTTATATGTTGGAAAGGTGGGACCTTCGTAATGGTTTTGGCTGCCGCGTTTTGTGCTAATTGAAGCTTTTTCAAGGTCTGTTTTGTTACACCTAGTAGAATTTGATTTGCAAAGTCGAAATGGGGGGCTATTATCGCTTGTATAATTTGTTGAAAATCTTGTATGTGCATTAGAGGGCGGAGTTGCTTTAATATTTTAAGTTTATAGTAAACTTTTTTTGTTATGTTTCTTACATGTGTGTCCATGCTGAGGTGTTTGTCTAGGATTACGCCTAAGTAACGTACTTCAGTTTTTAGTTTGATATCGTTATTCTGCAATGTAATATGTGAGGGGGGATGAACGTTGTGTTTTTAGTTACTATTAGGGCTTCTGTTTTTGAGTGATTGATGTATAGGTTGTTTTCATTTAGCCAAGTGTTTATTTCATTGAGGCATTTGTTAATGAGTTGTGAAGGGATATTCGGTATTTTGAACGGGACATACATCATAATGTCGTCCGCATATAGGTGATAGTAGACATTAAAGTTTTTAAAGATTTTACAGATGTGTTGTAAGTATATGTTAAATAGTAGCGCTGACAGTTCTGAGCCTTGGGGGAGGCCTAGTTTTTGATTATATGTTTTTGAAGTGAGGTTACCGATTTGTACCGTTTGAGTTCGGTCAGTTAGGTAAGATGTAAACCATTCTAGAACAGTAGATTTTAATCCTATTTGCCTAAGTTTATTAATCATTGTTGAGTGTTGAACACTGTCAAAGGCTGCGGAAACATCAATGAATATTAGTAGGAATGCTTGTTTTGAATTGTCTATTCCTCTTACGAGTGTATCGATTAGAACTGTTAAAAGGGACTCTACTCCGTGTCATCATTGAGAGACATCATTGCGGATGTGAGATGGATCCTTGAAAAGACTAAAGAATACCAAAAGGATATCTATTTGTGCTTTATCGACTATAGCAAGGCTTTTGACTGTGTAAACCATGAGAAACTCTGGGCCACATTAAGAAGCATGGGTATACCAGAACACCTGATCGTTCTCTTGCGCAATCTGTACATTGATCAAGAAGCAACAGTTCGAACGGAACAAGGAGAAACAGAATGGTTTAAAATAAGCAAAGGTGTAAGACAAGGCTGCATACTTTCCCCCTACCTGTTTAATTTATATGCAGAACAAATCATCAGAGAAGCAGGATTGTATGAAGACAACAGAGGTGTGAAGATTGGTGGAAGACTCATCAACAACCTTCGCTATGCTGATGATACCACATTACTGGCTGAAAGTGAAGATGATCTGAAACATTTGCTTCTCACAGCCAAAAAACATAGTTTCAAAATGGGCCTGCACCTTAATGTAAAGAAGACAAAGATCATGACAACTGGCATAATCAACAGGTTCATCGTTAAAGGAGAAGAAATTGAAATTGTGAACAACTTTAACCTACTTGGATCAACTATCAATAAAGAAGCAACAAGCAGTCAAGAAATCAGACGACGCATTGCTCTTGGCAGAATGGCTATGAAAGACCTAGATAAGATTCTCAAGAGCAGAGATGTCTCTCTCCATACAAAGATTCGACTTGTTCAAGCCATGGTATTTTCAATAACATCATATGGATGTGAAAGCTGGACAGTGAAAAAGATAGACAGGAAGAAAATTGATGCCTTTGAATTATGGTGCTGGCGGCGAATACTGTGTATACCATGGACTGCCCGAAGAACAAACCAGTCGGTACTAGAGGAGATCAAACCTAAGCTTTCTTTAGAAGCTCAGATGACAAGACTTCGACTTTCATACTTTGGACACATCATGCGAAGAGAGAGATCATTAGAGAAAGACATTATGCTTGGCAAGATAGAAGGTCAACGCAAAAGAGGAAGGCCAGCAATGAGATGGATCGATACAATAATAGCAGCTACAGGTACCAGTCTGTCAACAATGAGCCGCCTGACTGAAGACCGAACACAATTTAGGATAGCTATCCAGAGGGTCGCCATGAGTCGACTCCGACTCGACGGCACTTAACAACAACAACAACTCCGTGTCTGGGGCGAAACCCATATTGCTGATCATCAAGGGGGGCTGAACTATCAATGTAATCTTGTGTTTGAATTTGTACTGCTTTTTCAATTAATTTAGCCATAAACGGAATACTTGATATGGGTCTGTAGGATTTAGGTGATGATTTGTCAAGGGTAGTGTTTTTTAGTATTGGGCGGATCAGTGCGTGTTTTAGTGTAGGGGGTAAGTATCCGTTTTTTAGGGAAAGATTTATTATCGGGAGGATGAATTGAGAGAGTATAGGTAGAGAGTTCTTTATCCAGGTAACTGGACAAGGGTCGAGGAGTGATGTTGTTGTATTAATGTTTATTAGTTTTTGATTAACATTTTGTTTTTATCACTATTGTTTTACACACACATTGTGTCATTTTAATTTTAAAAGGGAGCTTTGTTTTAGCATTTGATAGTTCATACGTTTCATTTTTACATATCTTAGTGTGATATATATTAATATAGGTTTATATTTATGGGTTTATGAACAGTAATTTTTGTTTTTTATACTTTTTATACATGTTATTTATGCATTATCGTGTTCTTACAGTTTTTATACATTACATATTTTATTCATTTGTTTGTTTTTATGCTTGTGTATTAATTTATTTATGATGTGTTTTTGGTATAAGGTGAGCCAATCCCTGAAGAAGAATTTATCGAAACACGGCCTGTGTCGGGTCAGGTCTCCCTTTTACATATATGGATTAATAAAGTGTTGGTGAGAGCTTACACCTGCCTACGTTTTTGTACTGTTTGCTGTCCCTAGCTACACACCATAGGTTATGACCAGGACCCATAAAGCTCCTTTTCCCCTATATAGAGGCAACAGCAGATGGAGAAGAATCCAGAAGGGAGAAATATGATTGTGGATTTTCTGTGGTAGGAAGTCCGCAATCACAGATAAAGTTTCAGACTTGTAACAGAGTATGGAGGGCTTGTGTATGCTACATCCCCTTCTCCTTCTGTCACTGCTATCTTTTAGCGCTAGGGTGTCAAATTCAGGTCTGAAGAAACGATTTATGCACCCTTGAACGCTCACGTATAACATCTCTGCACAATTCTTATGCTGGCCCAGTACAAGGTGCCTCAACCTGCAAAGAATTAAGTGCACAATAAATACCTTGACTGATTCTTTTGGCTTCCTCATATGCTGACAGGGATGCTTTGAGTTTACCCTAAGAAAAAGCAATGTGTCTTTCTCATAAGCTCTAATGACTTGCACAGCTTGTATGTACATTATAATTATCAGCTCTGCATAAGGGATCCCAGCCTGTACAGAATTCTGCCATCTACAGGACCATGATGCTTATGAAAACTCTGCATTACCAAATCAAAAGCACCTACATTTCTTATGAAACAAACAATTTTGTATATACATACATATCTACAATGTGAAAACATAAATTGTACTTTTTTTTTAAATTTATGGGCCGATAAATAGTCCAGTTAGCAGGACCTCCTAACCAGATAAGTGCTGACCAGCATGATAGTCAGCGGCATTACCGGGCAGCTCTGACTATCTCAGCATTATTCACATAGTGCCAGGATGGTCTGTGGGTGGAGTTTGGGGTTACATAAGAACAAATCCCATATTGGGTCAGAAAAAGATCCATCAAGTCCAGTATCCTGTTTCCAACAGTGGTCAAACCAGGTCACAAATACCCGTCAGGTTCCCAAAAAGGTACACAGATTCCACAGTGCTTATCCCAAGTTAAGCAGTGGATTTCCCTTCTCCTCTTTAATAATGGTTTATGAGCTTTTCCTCCAGGAACTTGTCCAAACCTCTTTTAAATCCAGCTACACTAACAGCTATTAATACATCCTCCAGCAATGAATTCCAGTGTTTGATTACTCGCTGAGGAAAAAAAATATTTTCTCTTATTAGTCTTAAATGGGCTACATTGTATCTTCATTGCGTGGCCCCTAGTCTTTCTACTATTTGAAGGATTAAACAACTAATCTACATTTACCTGTTCCCTCCACTCGTTATGTTATAGATCTCTATCATATCTCACCTCAGCTGTCTCTTTTCCAAGCTGAAGAGCTGTAATCTTTTAAGTCTTTTGTCATAGGGGTATCCTTCCATCCTCTTTATCATTTTTGACACTTTTCTCTGAACTTTTTCTAAGTCCACTATATCCTTTTTAAGTTATGGCAACCAGAATTACATACATTTATTTGAGGTGTGATACAGAGGCATTATAATATTCTTGATTTTATTTTCCATTCTATTCTTTATGATTCCTAGCATTCTATTTGCTTTCTTGGCTGCCACTGTACACGGGATAGAAGGTTTCACCAGTGATTTCTAATATTGAACCTTGCATCGTGTAACTATAGTTTGGGTTGTTCTTCTCTAAGTGCATAACCTTGCACTTGTCCACATTAAATTTTGTCTGGTATTTGACACCCAGTCTCCCATTTCTCAAGGTTCAATTGCAATTTTAGCGGTGATATTTAAATCACTAATCAGATAACAGATCGCATAAAGTTAGGTCACCAAAATCGCAGGTCTAAGTTTATGCGATTTTGCTATCCAAATAGTGGCTGATAATGGCTATTGTGGTTGTTAAGTGCCGTTGTCGGAATTGACTCATGGTGACCCTCAGGATAGTTGTCCTATACTATGTTCGGTTTTCAGTCAGGCGGCTCATTGTTGACAGTGTGGCACTCATAGCTGCTGTAACTGTATTGATACATGTAATTGCTGGCCTTCCTCTTTTGTGTTGACCTTTTACCTTGCCAAGCATTGTGCTTTTCTCTAATGATCTCTCTCTTCGCATGATGTGTCCAAAGTATGAAAGTCGAAGTCTTGTCATCAGAGCTTCTAAGGAAAGTTTAGGTTTGATCTCCTCTAGTACTGAATAGTTTGTTCTTCGGGCAGTCCATGATAAACACAGTATTCGTCACCAGCACCATAATTCAAAGTCATCAATTTTCTTCCTGTCTATCTTTTTCACTGTCCAACTTTCGGATTCATATGATATTATTGAAAATACCATGGCTTGGACAAGTGGAATCTTTGTATGGAGAGAGATATTTCTGCTCTTGAGAATCATGTCTAGGTCCTTCATAGCCATTTTCTCCCAAGAGCAATGCATCGTCGGATTTCTTGACTGCTTGCCTTTCTTTATTGATTGTTGATCCAAGTAGGTTAAAGTTGTCAACTATTTAAATTTCTTCTCCATCAATGATGAACTTATTGATTTTGCCAGTTGTCAGGATCTTTGACTTCTTAATGTTAAGGTGCAGGCCCATTTTAAGACTATGTTCCTTGATCTAGAGAAGCAAATGTTTCAGATCGTTTTCACTTTCAGCTAATAATGTGGTATCATCAGCATAGCGAAGATTGTTAATGAGTCTTCCACCAATCTTCACACCTCGGTTGTCTTCATACAGTCCTGCTTCTCTGATGATTTATTCTCATATAAATTAAGCAGATAGGGGGAAAGTAGGCAGCCTTGTCGTACACCTTTACTGATTTTAAACCATTCTGTTTTTCCTAGTTCAATCCGAACTGTTGCTTCTTGATCAATGTAAAGGTTGTGCAAGAGAACTATCAAGTGAATGTCAGTAGTCAAAAGTGAAACTGGATATTCAGCACAGAGAATATCTAGATTCCAGTGCTGAACATCCAATTTCATTTTTAAACACCGTGGCTGATGCTTTAACAAAACTAACTATGGAATTTAAATATTGGGCCCTTAATTTTTAGTAATTTTAAACAAGCATTTACCATCGTGCATCCAGAAAGAAACTTACAAACAGGCATTGAATAACCCCAAATAGCTCTGATATCTCCCCCAAAAACAGAATTCCCTCCCCCTTTCAGCTCTGGTGATATCCCACATAAGCTCTTATACAGGGTTCGAGGCACATAATACACATAGGAGGTTTTTCCTTGTGGGGCTGCATGTCGCAGCCTCGCAAGGCGTCCGGGGACAATTCCCGCTCTGGCTCTCCCTGTGCGTCCTGTGCATCAGGACAGGGAGAGCCAGCTGGGGGCGGGAACAGGGCAGAGCAGGGGCAGGACAGCCCGGCAGCACATACACAGCTGATTCAGGTCACGACCCTGGACATCCTGCTGGGCCTGTGGGGATGTGCTGCTTGTACCACCTCAAAGCTGGCATAGGCAGCACTTTGTGGATGATCGGGCCCGGGGAGCCCCCGGCCTGGGGCTGGGGCCAGGTGCGTGGGGGTCCCTGCCCCTGATCCAGGCCATGGCAGGCCAGCTGTGGATCGGGTGGCGGGGATATTGGGGGCCAGAGCCACGGATGTTGGGGGCGCCTGCAGGGAGAATGTTCCCGCAGACGGAAAGGGCACGCTGGGCTGTCCACGGGCCCGATTCTGGCAACCGCAGAAACATTCTGTTCCCATGGACCAGAATCAGGTCCTAAGATCCCCGTCTTCATCAGGGATGTCCCCCTCCTGGAATCGGGCTCATAGTCTGAGCCACTCTATTCATGGTTACCACATCATTCATACTTTCTCCATTTTACCATCCATTTGTGCAGAAAACAGTTCCATCTCCATCACATAACTCACTTCAGATGACAGTCTCTCCAGTGTGTAGGGTCAGGGTGCTTCCAATAAGCCAACAACACTCACTTACAAGCAAGCATTAATTTCCTTGCCAGCTGGGTTCTTGACCCCTCTCATAGTTCAGTAGGAAGGTATCGAAACATCTGAGCTTTCAGCTCCAGTGGCACGTTTAAATACCTCCGTAGCATAAATGCACAGGGGGAGAGCCTCTTTCGATTGAAAGCAAGTACTGCTACGAGGGGACATGGGGTGAGGGTGAAAGGGGATAGATTCAGGAGTGATACGCGGAAATATTTCTTTTCGGAAAGAGTGGTGGATCTGTGGAATAGTCTCCCAGTGGAGGTGGTAGAGATGAGGACAGTATCTGAATTCAAAAATGCATGGGAGAAACACAGAGGATCTCTAAAGGAAAAAAGTGGACTGTTGTAGTTGTTGATATGGAAGGACAGCCTAGATAGGCCATGTGGTCTTTTTCTGTCATCATTTTTCTACGTTTCTATGTTCCTCTGAGTTAGTCTTTTGATCTCGTTCTACATGTACCCCTACTATTCCTGTATGATTAGGCATGTACCAAGAATATGTGACTGTGTCCTTCTCTGAACCCATCCCTCCAGCACAGATATTCTTCCCCCACTCCATTGTTTTCAATATAGTGGATGTCATATCTCCTCATTAGGATTTTATATTATTGCCCGACAATATTGACTGGCAGCAAAATTTCTACGTGTCCTTTGAGAGTACATTTCATCCCTTCTCACCAATGACCTCCTCCAATTCCCTATTCTAGGCCTCCCGAGCTCCTATTGGCTTTCTATTAAAATATCTTGCAATGCTCTATAGATTCTACCCCTTCACCACTGGCCTCAATAAAACCTCCCTCTCCAATTTAGTTGAATATCTCAAAAATCCTTCCCTTTTCCTCTTATCCAAACAAATTTCTCTTAACTGAAAGAATGCATAGAGTGAGAATTCATGTAATTGAAATTTCTTCTTAAATGTGGACCAGTTGCAAAAGGTCTTGTCTTAGAGAATGTAAGCAGGGATGACTCTCTTACCTGAGCCTGCTTGGGCAAAAGTCTTAGTAGTTCTGACCATCCCAAAATAGGTGTAGCTGGCCCTTCCCTTATTCACCAACCCAACCCATCACTCCCATGCTATTCCCATCCCCACCCAATCTTTGAGCCATAATTTCTCCCAAGGGGGCCATCCTTCTCTTCCTCCTAATTCCTCCCTCTCCCATTCAATACAATACTGATTCTCTGAGGGCAACTGCCACTGGGTCAACAAGCTAAATAGAGCTTCTAGACAATAATGATGAATGTTAGGAAGGTTTACCACTCCATCCTCCTTAACCCTTTGCAGAATTCTCACATAACTATATGCCTCTACCCTTCCAATATAAAAGCCAATGCAATTCTAGCTAATATTTAAAAATAAATTGGTAGAAACCCTGATGGGCACCATGATAAAAAAATGCAAGACTCTTGGGAAGAGTGGTAGATGCATGGAATAGTCTCCTAGTGAAGGTAGTAAATGTAACGTGTGCCTATAAGTCAGTGCTGACTTTTGGCCACCCAGCAGCACCTGGGTTTTCTGGCAGTGTGGCCAGAAGCAGATTGCCAGGCCTTTCTTCCATAGGAATGGAGAGTTAAATAACTTGCCCAAGGCGTGCTAGTAGGAATTGAACCCTGTTCTCTTGGTTACCTAGCAGTGCTCTAACTACTAGGCTACTCCTCCATGCTAGTGCATGTAGTAGAAAAGAGGAATGTATCTGAAGTCACGAACGCATGGCACAAACAGAAGATCTATAAAAGGAAAAGGGGGACTGTATTAGTTGGTATGGAAGGGCAGCCTGGATAGACCATATGGTCTTTATCTGCCGCCATGTTTCTATGTTTCTAATACATTTTAACTGAATGAGCCCACTCTATCCAGTTCCACAGAATCCATCCCCATTTCTGCTTCTTTTCCTTAAAGCCTCTCAAGAAAAGCTAGGCTGAAGCAGCTTCTCCATTTGCACCAAAATTTTAACCCCTAAGTATTTAATCCACTCATTAGTCTATTGAAATGGACACATCACCTTTACTCTCATACTCTCAAAATCCCCCCTTCCCCCAATCTAGAGGAATTGGGCACGATATTCAGTGTTGACATCTAGTGCAATTACAGCAGCTAGCCGCTGGCGGTGAACATTAAACATGGATATTCAATGCCAGGGTCATATCCAGCCCTGGCATGAATATCCTGGGTCACTACAGAGCCTGATCGCTAACTGGTCAGTGGTGATATTGAGCCGCTGCCCGGTTAGTGATATGCGGTGAAATCCCAGGGTTTCCTGCACCTGGCTTTCACCGCAGATCGCAAAATGGGCAGAGGCTCAATATCACCGCTGACCAGTTTGTGATCGGCTTTGCCTCAGTTCCACCCTGGAACGCCTCCGACATGTCCCGATGCTAAGCGGTTAGCGTCGGGGCATACAGTGGTGTTACACGGGGATATTTAGCGGCACTAACCATGTTAGTGCTGCTGAATATCCCGCTTAGGGGCATTTACACGGTTTACAACTCTGTAAACTGTGTAAAGACCTTGGAATATCAGGCCCATTATTTGTAACTTTTCAACATTCATCTTGTATCTAGACAAGGCACCATACTCCTCCAGAACCTCCAGGAGGGCTGGGATTGACTTCTCTACGTTTGTCAAATATAATCATACATCATCTGTATAACGTACAATTTTCTTTCTTACTTTCCTCATTTTTATTCCTTTAATCTAGTCACACACCCCTCCCCCCAAAGCCACTCTGTTAAGCTCTCTGTCACCAATGCAAACAACAAGGGTAACAAGAGACATCTCTGCCCCGTCCCCTGTGACAACCGAAAAGACCTCAACAAATACCCTTTTACCTCCACTACAGACACTGATTCAAGGTACAGTGACATAATCCATTCACAAAGCTGCTCCCCAGCCCTCACTTATGCAAGAAATGCCCCTTGAATCCCCACTCAATCCTGTTAAAAGCTTTCATGGCAAGCAAGATTACCAATGCTGCTCCTCTACCCACTCCACGTTGTCTGAATAATTCCTGGCATCCCCTACATACTGTAGCTTTGTTGAAAAGACTTTTAGTTCATGAGTAACTGCTCTCTGGTGTGATTTCCTCACTTGAGCTCAACAGCGGAGGTATCCAGAGGGCATCCTTCAGTGGCTTTCTGGAATTTTCCCACACGGAGGAGGGGAAATTCATTCTGCTCCCAGTCCTTAACAGGTTAAGGGCTGGTTGAGCAGCCACAATTTGTTGGATCATGACCCTTCACCTCACATAGCCTCAGTGCCCCCCTCCCCATCTCTTCACTGGGCTCTCCCCTGAAGATTTGGACACATGTTTGACAAAGGTATGTGCCTGCAGGACTTCGCAGCAGGGGAGAAGCACTGAGCCCAGCACACTTTCAGTCCTGGGCTCCTAGTGGGTGAGCACCAGATTTAAGTACTACTAGCACAGATTCTGTCATGGGAGATGACCCGACCTCGTCTGTGGGGCGGATCGACTGTCGGGTTCGGTACATTTCAGTGTGAGCAGGGACTGTTGGGTTCGGGACCATTTTGGGCCTAATTAGCTGTGTTTGAGCTGCGAATTAGGCCCGTGCCTAGCAATGGGTGTGTTTTGTATACATGGGGGGCTGTGCATGCCATTCTTACATGCAGGTCTTGCGTGCAGCATCTGCACACAGAGTCTGGGTGCATTCGCAGCATGCGGCTGAGTGCCTGCTTTCCTGGGTATACATTGGGAGCACATCAGTGGTTGAAGCACTTCTGCTGAATGTGCAGAGAGAAGTGATTTCCAAGCTGTGAAAGTAACTACTGTTTCTGCGGCTATTTCAAATGGCTGAAGATAACATGAGGAGGGGTCTAGCTAAGCTTGAAGAATGGTCTAGAATCTGGCAGCTGGGATTTAATGTTAAAAAATGTAAGATCATGCATTTGGGCTGCAGCAATCCAAGGGAGCAATATAGTATAGGGGGTGAAGTACTTTTGTCCACTAAAGAAGAGTGGGACCTCGGCGTGGTTGTGTCTGATGATCTTAAAGTAGCTAAACAGGTAGAAAAGCTAGAAGGATGCTTGGCTGCATACGGAGAGGAATGGCTAGCAGAAAAAAGGAGGCGATAGTGCCTCTGTATAAGTCTTTGGTGCGACCTCATTTGGAGTATAGTGTGCAATTCTGGAGACCGCACCTTCAAAAGGATGTGATCGGTGCAGAGGGTGGCTACTAAAATGGTTAGTGGTCTTCATTATAAAGCATCTGAGGACAGACTGAAGGATCTTAATATGTATACCTTAGAGGAAAGGCGGGATAGAGGTGATATGATTGAGATGTTTAAATACCTCCGTGGCATAAATGTTCAGGGAGAGAGCCTCTTTCAACTGAAAGCAAGTTCTGCTACGAGGGGACATGGGATGAGGGTGAAGGGAGATAGATTCAGGAGTGATTTGCGGAAATATTTCTTTACGGAAAGAGTGGTGGATCCATGGAATAGTCTCCCAGTGGAGGTGGTAGAGATGAGGACAGTAACTGAATTCAAAAAAGCATGGGACAAACACAGAGGATCTCTAAAGGAAAAAAGGGGACTGTTGTAGTTGTTGATATGGAAGGACAGACTAGATAGGCCATGTGGTCTTTTTCTGTCATCATATTTCTATGTTTCTATGTTTAGGTCATGAGCACATGATTTTATGTGTTATGGAGTAGCCTAAGGGTTAAGAACACTGGCTTGGGAACCCAGAGACCAGGGTTTGATTCCCACTAGCACTCCTTGTGGCCTTGGGCAAATTACTTAACCCTCTATTGCCTCAGAAAAATCCAAGTTATCAATATTCCTGTTTAGTGTACATTACTAAGTTTAAGTTTCAATTTAAACCGCTTTGATTGAAATGATAAAGCAGTATATAAAACCTGATAAATAAAAAATAAAATATACAAATAAATGAAAAAATTATAAAGTGGATGATTTCTTATGACTAGTGATAGTTTGAGACATAATGATCTAAGTTTGGCTGAGAATGATCTCTGAAGTTTTTTTCCTTCCTTGTTAGCATGATTAAGGATTATAAGTTGCTTTGGAAGATAATTGTATTTCTGTTTTGGATGGGTATGTCAGCTCTGAAGAAATGCTGCCTTTACTTCATTGGACTCCCTCTGTGGTCCATGCATGGAGGTTTATGGTAATCCCTTAGGGGCCTCCACCTCGGAGCCAGCGAGCAAGGACACTCCTCCTTCATCACCCTTACAGTGAGTGGCAGTGTGTAGCAGTGGGGTCAGTGGTGGTCGTTCTCTGTCATTTTTTCATTCTTCTTAGTGTGGACCTGTAGTAAGCCTGCTCCCTGCTGGTGGGGATGGGGGTGGGGGGTGAATTCCAACAGAAAGCCATCGGTGCTCAGTTTGGCTTCTCTGGAGTTATTCTCCATCTCTCCACAAGCATGGGCCTTCTTGTAAGGTAACTTGGATCACGAGATCTCCTGGTCTTCACAACTGCTCTGTACACAGTCATTGGAGGGAACCACTGCAAAGGGCAGCCAAAGTCCTGCGAGAGCTCCTTCATAGAAACAGTCTCAGCAGCGATTGAGATTGGGGAACTCAGATCATCTCCTCTCTGCTCAGGATTTTGAATTGGGCTCCAGTAGTTTAGATGAAGACTCCAGATTTGAGGATGGTGAGCTTTCACTACCAGAGAACCAAGAAGATTCCCTCATAATCATTTTTTCAGGAATTTTGGAAGCCATCTAAGGTCTCTCCTTTCCCAGAGGTTCTTAAAAGCATGGTCCACACAGAATGGGACGTGCCTAATTCCCTGTTGAAGGGAGTCGGGATTATGAACAAACTTATGCCCTTCCTCAGGAGGATTCTGATGCATGGCAATGCTTGCCTCAGGTGGATGTGCATATGGCTGTGGTCACAAGACATACTACCATCCCTGTAGGAGGAGGAGCTGCTCTCAAAAATCATTTGGAGGCTCTCCTTAAGAACTAGTTCTTGGCCTTTTCCGTTATCCTCCAGGCAGCGGTCTGTGGAGGTTTGCAGCTCATGCTGTCCTCCATTGAATAAAGCCACTCCCTCAGGATAACATCTCAGACCTTCTAGAATAAATGGCAGCATTCCTGTCAAACACTACGTATGATCTGGTCTGCTTGATGGCCAAGGATATTGTGTTCATAATGGTGGCACAACACTGGCTTTGGCTTCACCATTGGGCAGCAGACAAAGCCTCCAAGTCCTGGTTAAGCTTGCCTTCAACAGCAAGCTACTGTTCGGGAAGACCTGCAAAAACTGGTTAAGGAATTGGGAAAATCCAAACATCGCCATCTTCTGGTGGATAAGCCCAGGGGATCTTGGTTGTGGTCAGTCCTGTCTTCTTCCTCCGTGTCTTCCCCATAACAGGATTCCTGAGGTTTCAAAAATCCTGGCAGTATCACCTGGGGAAGCTCTCTTTCCCCTCTTCTGGTTCTTGTGGATCTCTGGGAGAGGAGAGGCCTTTCACAGGGCCTGTGGGACTTGGGATGCTCCCTCCTCCAGAAATAACCTATCCCTTCTGGTGCAATGATGGGTTTGGGGCCCATGAAGGGGTGCCTCTAGTGGGCGACTGCTCCACCTCTTTTACCAGGAGTGGGCCCAAGTTACTTCAGAATGCTGCATACTGAGTATTATTCAACATGACTACATTCTGAAATGCAGAGAAACTATCCTGGATGCCTTTGTGTCTCTCCATATGGTTCTGAAGTCAAGAAGCCACCTTTCCAGGCTATCCTGGAAAGACTGTTCAGTCTCCAGATTGTCATTCCTGCGCCTCCTGCCAAATGGGGCAAGGGCTGGTATTACATCTACGTTGTGGTGCTAAAAATAGATGGGTCCTTCCAGCTGATCCTCAATCTCAAGGGTGTCAATCCAAACCTGAAGATCTTTCAATTCCATAAGGAGATAATGTCTGTCATCCTGGCGGTTTGGTGTAGGGAATTTCTTGGCTCCTTGGATTTGTCTGAATCTTATTTCCACATTCCCATTTACAAGGATCAGCTGTGCTTCCTGCACTTCACCACTCCAGCTCTCACTTTCAATTCTCTGCTCTCCCCTTTGATCTCTCCACCACCTTGAGGACCTTTTCAAAAATAATAGTGGTGGCAGCCACTGCCTTGTGGCATGATGGGCTTTGTGCTCACCCATACCTGGACATTTGGCTTATCTGAGCCAGGATGTAGTCTGAAGCCTCTCAGGTGTTAGCACAAGTGGTATAGTTTCTAAATAGTCTGGGCTGGGAGATCAATACAGCAAAAGCCATTTATTTATTTTTATTTTATTTATTTATTTTTTATACCGCACTCTTTAGAATCAGTGCGGTTTTACATGTATACTAACAGGTACTTTTTATTCCCTTGTCCCTGAAGGGCTCACAATCTAAGTGTACCTGAGGCAATGAAGGGTTAAGTGGCTTGCCCAAGGCCACAAGGAGTGGCCATGGGACTAGAGACCCCAGTCCCAGCCTTCTCAGACATTGGAGTACCTTGGTGCATAGTTTGATGCTTGTGCAGACAGGGTTTTCATACCCAAGGAGAGAGTGGGAAAGCTGCTGTCACAGCTGGCAGCCTTCTGGAAACAGTGGGCATCCAAGGTTTGGGAATTACTTTCAGCTCCTTGGTTCAATGGCAGTAACAACTGAGCTGGTCCCTTGGATGTGGGATCATATGAGGCTGCTGCAATGATCCTTGCTGTCTCGCTGATCACCTCACTCACAGGACTTCGAGATCGGCCTTCTCCTCCCCCCCCCCCTACCCAGCGCTGGAGAGGTCAGCCCAACCATCTGATGAAAGGCATGCACCCTGGATGATCCCTCATGGCTTCTCCTATCGATGGATGTCAGCTTGTTTGGTTAAGCGGCCCATTGCGAGGGACAGATGGCACAGGACCATTGGGAAGTGGCATAGCCTATCAACTGCCTAAAGATGAGGGCCATTCACTTAGCTCTCTCGTTTTCATGCCTTGGCCAGGGATAGAGCATTCTGGATATTCTCAGACAAAGCCCTACATATGTCAACAAGCAAAGGGAAATGAAGAGTGTTGAGGTGGCCCTCTTGTTTCCTTGGGTGAAGCAAAATATCCTGGCCCTCTCAGCACACACTTTGCAGGCATGAATAATGTGGGAGCAGACTATCTCAGCTGCCACTCTCTTGATCCTGGAGAGTAGGAATTGAGCAGGATGGTGTTCCAATAGATTCTGGACAGATAGGATCATCCCAAGATGGATCTGATGGTGACCTAGGCCAACGTCAAGATACAAAAATTTGTTGAAGGCACTTCGGAGCCGTCAGCATCAACGTGAAAGAATTTTTTCAGAGTCCGTGTCTGGCCAGGCCCGGACTTTGTCAGAGGCCTCGACATCTCGGGAGTCTGACCCCGAACGCCGTCGTGGTTCCTCTGAGAGGGGGTCTCCCACCCGGGAGCACAAAAGGAAGAAGAAGCTCGTGAGGGCGGCATCGGTGGAGGCCCCTGGGACCTCGAGGGGTCATGTAGCCCTGACCGCCGCACCGGGCTCTCGAAGTCGGAGAGACTGTCCAAACTACCTCACATGGAGCTGGAGTCCCTGAGTCATGTAAGTTCTGTTGTCCTCATGGACTATTCTCCAGGAGAACCGACGTCGGGCCCGATGACGTCAGGGCCCGAGTCAGGGGCTGCTGAGTCTCCCGAGCTCAGACTAAGGTTGATGGCCTTGGAGAGCAGCTTGGCTGCCTTCATGGAACAGCAGCGGGCACTGATCATCGGTCTGACCGGTATATCTGTCCCGACCACCGGGACCTCGACATCTAAGTCAACCCCGGAGGCCGAGCCGATCCTCGAGTCCATAAAGTCTTGAGTCGATCCTCCACCAAGATCCCCCTCGACCTGCTGTGCGAGGCCGAGGTCGTCGATGCCGGTGCCCTCAGCGTC
The DNA here is from genome assembly GCA_033557465.1 of Ichthyophis bannanicus. Lineage (NCBI taxonomy): Eukaryota > Metazoa > Chordata > Amphibia > Gymnophiona > Ichthyophiidae > Ichthyophis > Ichthyophis bannanicus. The sequence goes on along the minus strand of CM066035.1, from coordinate 918,029,287 downwards.
GGGGCAGGTGGCACCGAGGCCCACCCAGCTGGAGCCGCTCGACTCCTCCTCGGAGGAGTCGGCGTGGGAGACAGAGCACGAGGAGTCTCCTGACACCTTCCGGACCTGGTGCGTCCCTTCAGACTCCTTGGAGTCCGAGCCTCGGAGAAGGTCCCCCCCTGGAGGATACCCGGTTCTCGGACTTCGTGAGGGACATGGCCAAGGCTTTGGCATTCCCTGCGGACGCCGAGGAGCAGCCCCGAGCCAAGGAGCTCAATGCCCTCTAGTATGATTTTCCTCCGAAGGAAGCCTTTACTGTACCGGTTCCTCCAATGCTGGAATGGCTGCTCTTCCGTATGTGGGAGGCACCGGCCTTGGCGCTGCTTCTTAGCAAACGGGTCGATTCCATTTATCGAGTCCGTAAGAGCCCTGGGTTCCAAAAGGCACAGCTACTGCACAACTCCATGGTTGTGGAATTGGCCATGCACCGCCTGAAGAGTCAGAAGATGCACTCCTTGGTGCCTCCTGGCTGGGAGGCCCAGAACCTGGATCCCTCGGTAGAAAGTGCTTACAGGGCTCTATGCAATCTTGCCGTATCCAGACTTACCAAGTTTACATGGGCATGTACTTACGGGACCTGACAAAGGAGATTGCCGGGTTCTCAGCTGGCCTCTCCGAGGTACCCTTGCAGAGGTTCAAAGCCTTGTCTACAGGGATCCGAGAGTGCTCGAAGTTTATCTCTCGAGCAGCCTATGGTGGCATCGAGGCTTTGGCCCAGGTAGCCGTGGCCGGCATCGGTGCACACCATCAGGCCTGGCTACAGTCATCGGACCAGGAGTCATGGGTACAGGACAAGTTGGTCGATGTCCCGTGCCGAGGTGACAACCTATTTGGTAAGCCCATGGCTGAAAAGGCTGCAGAAATCGAGACTGAGACTCTCACCAGGACAAGGCTGTCCAGAAAGACTTCTGCCCCTTCTCAAAAAAAGAAGGGCTCGGGAAAGAAGCTTTTTTTCCTGAGGAAGGGTGCTGCCTACAAAACCTACCCTCGGTATCAGGCCTCTTCAGCTCCCCGACAGGGCCAGCAGGCCAAAAGGCAGGGGCAGAGGCCCCGTAGGCAGAAGACCCCCAAGCCGCCAGCTCTGGCTCCTGCACAGCAGGGAGCGGGGTTTTGACTTCCACAGCATAGCCTCTCCTCCGCCAGTGGCTCCACTCAGCACAGGGGGTCGGCTGACCCTATACGCCTACAGCCATCACAGGGGATACCTGGGTACTGAGCATAGTCCAAAAGGGCTACATGCTCCACTTCCACCAGCTACCCCTCTCCTACTATCCAGGGGAGCCTCCAAGACTCCCTCTACACAAGAACCTCCTCCTTCAGAGGTGGCAAGTCTTCTAAAGGAACAGGCGGTGGAACCGGTGCCTCATCACCTGAAAGGGCAAGGCTTCTACTCCAGGTACTTCCTGGTACCGAAAAGGACAGGAGGCCTCCGGCCTATCCTAGACTTGCGAAAATTAAACAAGTTTCTGGAGAGGGAAAAGTTCAAGATGCTTACCCTTGGGATACTGTTGCCCTACCTCCAGCAGGGAGACTGGCTATGCTCCTTAGACCTCAAGGATGCTTATACTCACATCCTCATTTATCCAGACCACAGACAATATCTCAGATTTGTGGTGGGAGGAAACCATTTTCAGTACAGGGTACTTCCCTTTGGCCTATCCTTTGCCCCCAGGGTTTTCACCAAATGCCTGTCGGTGGTGGCAGCTTATCTCAGGAATCAGGGGATTTTTGTCTTCCCATACCTGGACGACTGGCTCATCAGGGGCCAGTCTCTCCAGGAGACCCAACAAGCCACTCTTCGCACTGTCTCTCTTCTTCAGCATCTGGGCTTTGTCATAAACTACGCAAAGTCCATTTTGCTCCCCTCTTAGAACCTAGAGTTTATAGGGGCAAGATTAGACACCCTTCAGGCAAGAGCTTACTTGCCTGAAGACAGGGCCCACAGACTGATGGACTTGGCCAACCAGTTCCAAAGCAATTCTCATGTTTTCGCCAGGCACTACCTGCGGCCTTTGGGCCACATGACATCCACTGTATATGTGACTCCGAATGCCCGTCTGCACATGTGGGCTGCTCAATGGTGCCTCAGAGATCAGTGGACGCAGGCCACAGGCGACCTCCGAGACAGATTAAAGGTGTCCAAACCACTTTTAGACTCTTTACAGTGGTGGCTACATCTCCCAAACATTCTCAGGGGGATACCTTTTCAGGCTCCAGTACACCCACTGTTTGAGCCGATGGCTACTTGCCATTTGCGCTTCCTCTCTTGGAAAGCGCTCTTCCTGGTGGCTCTTACCTCGGCCAGACGTGTGAGTGAACTACAAGCTCTGGTTTCTGATAGACCGTACACACGATTCTATAGGAACAAGGTAGTCCTACGGACCCATCCGAAGTTCCTTCCAAAAGTGGCCTCCTCTTTCCACCTTAAGAAGGAGGTGGTTCTTCCGACCTTCTTTTCCAGGCCGCATACCAGCCGGGCTGAAACAGTCTTGCATACCCTGGACTATAAGAGGGCGTTGTCTTTTTACATAGAATGTACGAGGGGGCATCGAAGGGCGAATCATGGAAGCTTGCTCCCGTTGGACTTTGTTCAGGGTCCTCGCAATGAGAGTAGTGGGGGGAAAGGCGAAAAGAAGCCCGAAAGCCCAACTCAGGAGGAACGCATCTGGAGCCACCCTGCTCGGATGTGGAACTGGTCCACAGAATCAGGGGAGCTGTGGGTTCACTGGACTGGCAAACAGGTCCATGGACGGAGTCCCCCACCAATGGAATAAAAGGCTGGCCACCTCCGGGTCCAGGCACAACTCATGTGGGCGGAGGACTCTCCTGAGTTCTTCTGCAAGGACATTCTCCTGGCCCGGGAGATAGACCACTTTGAGGGTTATGACCCGGCGAACGGCAAAGGAGTAAAGGAAGACCGCCTCCCGGCAGAGGGGGCGAGAACCTGTTCCCCCCTTCCTTGTTTATTTAGAACATACAGTAGCTACCCTGTTGTCAGTTTGTATGAGCACCGACTTTCCCCTCAAGTGGTACTCGAAGGCCCTCAGGGCCCACCAAACTGCCTGAAGCTCGAGCAGATTGATCTGCTGCTGAGTTTCTTCAGGTGACCACTGCCCCTGGATTCGTAGACTGCTGCAGTGGGCTCCTCAACCTAGCAGGGAGGCATCCGCCATCAGTACGAACTTGTGCTGCGGGGCCTGGAAGGGCATTCCTCAACGAAGGCTTTTGGGATCCTGCCACCAATCCAGGGAGGTATAAAGACTGCGGGAGATTCAGACAGGGTCCCAGAGGCGACCGGAGGCCTGGCTCCATTGTGCCCTGAGGCCCTACTGAGTCATCCACATGTGCATGCGGGCGTGGGGAACAATGTGGACGGTGGAGGCCATGTGCCCCAGAAGGTGCAACATGGCTCTCACCGGAATCCGAGCCTGGCCTTGGAACTTGACCGCCAGGGCATGGAGACGATCCGCACGATTCCGGGGCAGGAAGGCAGTCACTTGCTCCGTATTGAGGAGTGCGCGGATGAACTCCAGGGTCTGCACTGATTTGAGGTGGGACTTGGAGTAATTGACCAGGAAGCTGAGGCGCTCGAGGAAGAAGATCATGCGTGATGCCGCAAGGTGGGCTTCCTCGGTCGATGCCCTCGTGACGAGCCAGTCGTCTAGGTAAGGGAAAATGGGTATGCCCTGCCGCTGGAGATAGGCGGTGGCCACGGAAAGGCACTTGGTGAAGGCCCGCGGGGCAGACGTGAGTCCGAAGGGGAGCACCCTATGTTGGTAGTGCTCTCCCTGCATCCTGAAGCACAGGTACTGCCTCTGCTGGGGGTGGACCAAAATGTGGGCGTAAGTGTCCCTGAGGTCCAAGGAGCATAACCAATCGCCCTGCTGGAGGATACCAAGCGATAGCATTTTGAACTTCTCCCGCACCAAAAACTTGTTTAGGTTCCTGAGAACGAGGATGGGGCGTAGGCCCCCTGTCTTCTTCGGAACGAGGAAGTATCGGGAGTAGAACCCTCGTCCTTGGAGGTGCGATGGTACCCTTTCGACTACCTGCTGGCCGAAGAGATTGGTCAGCTCTTGTTGCAAACAAGCTTGGTGCAAGGGAAGCCGAGAAGGCTCCGCTGGGGAGAAAGGAGAAGGGAGCCTGTCCAGATGAAGACGGTAACCATCCCAGACCACCCTGAGGACCTAGGTTTCCGACGTGATCAACGCCCATTGGGGCGCAAAAAGGGACAGGCATCCCCCCACAGGCGGAAGCCCCGTCGGGGGGGTGAGAGGCTATGCCATTGGTGTCAAAACTCCTGTGCGGGTTGAGGTGGCACCGGTGGTTGGGCTTTAGGCCCCTTAGGCTTGCGATAGCCATGCGCACCTCCCTTACCCTGCGTGGCGATGGGCAGTGCGGGGGCGGGCAGGTAGGGCAGATATCCCTGGTAGGGGAGCCCCTTTTCTCTGGAAGAATGGCTTTTTTGCTGGCTGCTTCTTCCATGGGAGAGAAGAGGTCTTACATGAGAGGCGGGTTCCAGTTACGAACTCCGTTTCAATTTTGGCAGCCTTATCCCGCATGGGCTCGCCGAACAGTTGTTCACCTAGACAGGGGACATCTAGGAGTTTCTCCTGGACCCATTGCTCCAGGTCCGAAGACTGGAGCCATGCCTGGCACTAGGCCCCGATACCGGCTGCTGTTACTCAGGCGGAAGATTCAAACCCGTTGTATGCGGAGCGGGAGAGGTACTTTGAGCAGTCTGCGACAGACCTCAGGAGGGTCTGGAACCTGAGAAGGTGTTCACCCCCAAGACCTGCGGAAAATCCGAGCTCTTTGGCGAGGTCGTGTAGGAACATGCCCATGTACAGTTGATAGGCCTGAATACGGCATGTCAGCATGGACCCTTGATAGGCCTTGCGCCCCAGGGTGTCGAGGGCCCTGGACTCCCTGCCCGGCGGGACCGAAGAATGTGACCGGGCTCTTTTGCTTCTGCATTGCCGATTCCACTACCATGGAGGTCTGTGGGAGCTGGGTCTTTTGGAACCACAGGCTGCGCTGGACCCTATACATGGCATCGAGGCGTTTGCTTACGATGGGGACCAAGGCAGGCACCTCCCACATGTGGAGGAGCAACCGGGACAGAATGGGAGGTACTGGGACTGTAAGAGACTCCCGGGGCAGGGACTCATATTGTAAGATATCGAGTTCCTCTGCCCTCGGTTCTTCCTCAGCCTGCGTGGCCAGCTTGAGGGCCCTTGCCATGTCCCGCATGAACACCATGAAGGATGTGTCTTCGGGAAGTGAATGCCTCTGGGAGGTGGTTGGGGACGGGTCCGAAGGAAGGTCCCTGTGAGCACGGGTCTCCGGGGAGGTATCCCCGTCCAAGAGGTCCAAAAAGGAGTCCGAGTCAGGCTGGTCGCCTGCCCAGAAGCTGAGGCCAGCTTGGAGCTGGAGGCCTTGGAAGACCTCGCTCCCAAGGAGTGGGACGGAGAGCGAGATCAGCGCTGAGGACCCTCTTGAGGCCCACGGCTCTCGGGGGTTTCCAGGGCGAGTTTAGGTGTCATTCTTGGGGGAACCTCGGTCTCGAGGTGCAGGCCAGTCGTGCTGGACAGAAGCGCCTGCTGGGAGCTAAGAAGGCAGAAACGCTATGCTCTAGTGCCAGCATTTGGGACTCCCACGCAGACGTGGGTCCCTGCGACGCCGACACCAGGGTTACTGGGTCTAGCGTGGAAGAGGAGAGGGGGTCCTCGCCGGGACGACCCTCAGGAGACTGGGTGCCATCGCTGGAGGCCTCTGTGTCTGTATGAGGTACCTTTCGAGGCCGCTCCCTACCTGACTCTCGGGAACGCCGGGGAGGGCTGAGCGACCCAGTGCGGGAATGTTCGCGCTTGTCCAGAGCACCCAACAATGACTTTGAGGTCTTCTTCTTCTTCTTGCATCTCTCCACTTCGGACGACCCCTGATCAGAGTGCCGCCTTGGAAGCAGAGCCACTGCAGAGGATCCTGCAAACGAGGGGACGGCCTAGGGTGCCCCCAGGGATTCCGGGGCTTCCTTACAGAAAATGTCATCGGACCTCTGCTTACGACTTAGCAGGGCCTTGGTGGACATTTTCTTACAAAGAGAGCATAGCTCTGTGTTATGGTCGGCCCCCAGACACCAGAGGCAGCAGTCATGGGTGTCCGTGAGCAACATGTTCTTGGAGCATCTGTCACATTTTTTAAAATTGGTGGCCATCGGGGCACAAAGGGCCCCTGCTAGGTTGAAGACCTTTGAGGCCAGCAGTTGAAAAAGGTGCGAAAAGGCCTGGAAAGAAAAAATTCTCCAAAAAAGACTGGAAAAAGGACGGCCCTTCACTTGGGAAAAAAGGAGCGAAGGAAGGATAGAAGAGGACCGGTGCTACCGGAAAAGAGACGGCCAGAGGCCGAAAACAAAACAGTTTTTCTGAGGGACAAAGACATGCGTCCGAAGGGCTCCACGGAAAAAGGGAGACTGAGCAAGATGGCACCTTTGGGCAAGAAAAGGACCACACATCCATGGCAGCAATCCCAAAAGCTTTCTTTGAAAGCTGGGGAATTGCTCCACATGGGTTCCGTCGGTGCTGACATCACCCGTAAGTGAGGACTGAATTCCTGCTTGTTCCTGGAGAAGTACTGCTTTTTTCACACAGTATCATCTTTTGAGCGGTTTATAGTGTGCCTGCTTGTCTCTGGAGGAAGCATAGTTGCTTACCTGTAACAGGCATTCTCCATAGACAGCAGGGGTATGCAGCCACACTGACCCTTCCACCATCCCCACAGAAAACATATATATATATATAAAAAGAAAAGAAACCATAAAGAAAATACCAAGAACGGAACATCTTGACAAAGCAACAACAATAAAGCAAACATTTTGATAGCAACCTCAATCATAGTAGTTCTGTTAGCGCTCTATGAGGTCAGCTATATTAACAACTTAAGACCCAGGTTGGAATGTCAAGGCAGGAGAAGGCACACATGCTCAGAGAAGTCCAGGAGACTCCTCTGAGCTAGGGAAGAGTCTGGTACTCATGGCTCCATCGCAGACGTCACCATTATAGTGTGCCTGTATCCCCCTGCTTGCCTCCGCAGATATACTTCTGCTGCCATTACCATTCACCAGCACCACCAGTGCCACCCCCATAAACTGCGGATTTTCATTCAAGGATGCTGTGATAATATCTAATGCTGTATTCTCTTTTTGTTAATTTTTTGAATGCTCTCATCATGTTACAAAATCTACTTTGGTTCCCTGTTTTACCAATAAATATCCGTTAAAATACAAAAGTTCTGCACTCTTCGGTTTAAAAAAATAATAAAAGATTAAAGCACACCTCTTGTGTGAATTAATAAAATATAATTTTGTCTTAGGGTTTTTACAGCATCATAAACCTTGAAACTGAGCACAGTGATAATAAGATCCCCGCAATGAGATTGCAGCCTTTCATATTTATTTTTATTAGATATAGAGTTCCCCCTACTGTTTTCAAAAGACATTTGGGAGGTGCTCGTTCACTAAGCTTGGAAAGTAGTGCCATCATGTGACAATAATATTACAGTAACTGCAAAGATGATCACCCGCTCGTACCAAACGGAAAAAGATTACCAAAAGGGCAACCCTCTGTGCTGTGGAGCATTTGTATGCCAGTGCTCTACACTAAAGGCATGGCCAATGACTAAGGAAGCAAGCCATGTGCAGTCTATTATGTAACAGGAGTGCAGAGCATGCTGATGAGATGAAATGCCAATAATATGAGGTGTTGAAGCTACACTTTGCAGACATCAAATATGAGCACCTAGAGGAGACTTCCACCCAAATCGTATGCTCCCACGAATGCCTTTGCACAGATTGCATGAAAGTAGATACAATTTTGCCATGCATCTACTTTTTATGCATGCAATTTTGTAACATCCACTTCCTGTGTGTAAAACATGCTTTACATGTAGAAAATGCTGTGTAAAACTCGCTCAGGCAGGGTGATTTTCAAAACCATTTCTGCAAGGAAAACAGTGCTTTCCCACGGAAATGGGCTTTTATTTAAGTGCCCACCCTATCTGTGGTCAAATGTCCATGCAATGTATAAGTCTGCGTGTTGTAACCATTGTAGGGAGAGGGGTTCCTAGGGTCAGGGTTGTGGTGAGGTTTGGAAATACGCACACACTTTTGAATTGTTAAAATTATGCACATGATTGTACTCAGAAAAATTATGCTCATAAATTAGCAGATGAAAATGTGTAGGGGATTATTTTCAAAGTGAAAAAAATACGCATGTGCTTTTAATTTGAAAATCCTGCAAAGTCCATTGAATGGAAAACCAATGCAGGCAGTTATAAAAAATTACCCCCAAAATGTAGAAGGAACCTTTCTTATTTTCAGGCAACAAATATTCCAATAGCTTGTAACCCCCCTGCCCCGCATTTGTTCTCATTAGGAAGAGGATTTGTGGGTATAGATCCATTCCCGAGAAGGGGGAGGGGAGGGAAGATCATTTTCTAGGGATTTGTGCACTTGGACAAAATAATCTCCACACACTAGATGGTGTTCCAATTCTGAACTTTACTGAACTTTTACTCTTCAGTTATGACACTTAGGGAAACAGTACCTTTACCATTTACACACTCATAAGCTGCACATTCAGAATCCCCTTGCTTCTCTATTACAGAATCTCCTACTAAGGGATTCCTGGGACTCTTTGGAAACCCCTTCTACCTGAAATCCAGTGACAGTGTTGCCATTTCTGCGGTTTTCCTGCCTAACTGGGTAATGTTTTTGCCTGGTTTGTGGGAAAAATACATAGGTCATGGGTTGTGGGTCTTTAGGCTATTGCCCACTGCCACTTTGGGTGAGAAAACCACGGAGGATGGAGCTAAAAAAAGGAGCAAAACTCCTGCTCAAAAAGATTCACAGCCTTTGGCTGCATCTAACAGGTCAAGTCCAAGAGCAGCACATCTAAAGCTGACCAATGAGATGTGGAAGGGTTGGAGTGATTGACTGCCAGACTCCAGCCACTCAGAGTTGTAGGGGGTGGGCCATGAAATAGGGTGGGCATTGTCATATCTGATGGACTGCCAGACCAGCCACTCAGAGAAGGGGAGGGAGGGGCCAAGGGAGGTTCCTGGTTTGGACTAATTTTGTACCAACACTGGGCTAAAAATTTTGAAATCATCTGGCAACACTGTCCAGTAGCTGTGCTGTTCCACTACTGGAAAGTCTCCTCTCTTTTCTATTTTGCTGCACCTTTTTCCTTAAATATCAAAACAGAAACTCCTCCCTTGGAAAAGTCACAGCTGTTTGCTGTGTGGGTTCCAAATCCTTTACCAGCAACCCAAAAATAGAACACATGAACTCAGACTAGACAATCTTTCTTTCCCTAAGAAAATATCCTCTGTGTGAAAGCTATTTTTCATTCCTGGCAAACTAACTTCTCAGTCCTTGACCTCAGAACTTTCCAAAAAGAAGGGAAAGGAAAACTTTAGATTTACTTTCTCCTCTTTAAATCTTCTGAAGGAAGGAAATAGTCTACAGACCTCTGCATGTACTGACTGACTCAATTCACAGAACTGTATCACCTCACCGCATATTCTAACTCTTCTATAAGACCTAGGGGTGTTCATATTCCTTCACAGCACAATCCATTCTAGCAATCCCCTCCTACAAATGGACCATACCATCTTATTTTCTAAGCACATAATTCCCTTCCAGAGGAGCTCCCCAATTTTCACTTTATAGGTTATGCCATGGCAGGCACTGTGCTAATAAACACTCTGTTAGCACTCCAAAATTCATTTCCAGCACTTCTGATTTCTGTGCTACAATGGTCTCACTTCTTTCAGATTATGAAACCTTATGGACATAGCAGTTTGTATATATGTAGCAGGAGATCTATTATCTATTCGAAGTCTGTCCCTCCAACCTTCAGATGAAAACACAGAGACAGACCGGTATGCAAACACATGCTGTTTATTGTGCGCACAGTCTCAGGCAGAGCCGGCACCCTGAACAAAACGATCTGAGAGCTCAAGTGGCGTCATACACTGTCTTATATACAGTAAGTTTTCAAACCCATACTAGCTTCTCATTTGTCTCAGGTATCCCCTCTCCACCAATCAGTAGCCCCTGGGGGGGATTGTGGACTATCATGTAGCATGCCTAAATGACCTGTCTAAACTGGTATGCTCCGGTCTGCTGGACTCTGGGCGAAAGGGTATGTGTTTAAGTTTTGTTTCACTGTAACTCAGGCTGAGAGGGGAGGGGTTACCCTCACAGCTACCTTCCTGGCTGCCTCACTCCCCCCTTTTTTAGTTGGACCTCAACCGCTAGGGCAGTAGAGGGCAGCAGTACTAGAGGCAGGCCACAAGGGGGTATATTGGGTCAGGGCCATGACCGAGGTAGCCATCTTGCGTTCCACCAGGGCGTTGAGGGTGGAGGTGATAAAACAGTGGAGGATCGGGATACTGCATGGGCCACCTGTGGCATTTACAGGGACATAGGTATAGGTCACCCTCCCACATATCAAAAACCAGCCTAAGGGGAGATACACTCCAGAGTACGCATATGATACCCTTGTAACAAAATCGCATGATAAGACAGTATTAGACACATTAAACCCTCCCACTTTGGCATTTACAAAAACAAAACAATCAGTAGCATTAAGGGTAGAAACTACCTGCAAAGAGAAAGGAATTTGGTTAAAGGCTGAGATGGGCTGAGTGGTTCCAATACCATAGAAAAAGGTAGAAAAGTACACTCCAGGATGTTTACAGTCCAGACTAGGAAGTATAGTAAAATACTGCATTTCTTGGTCCCCTAAGTTCATCTTGACCATAGGCTCCTGGGGACCCAACAGAAACTTGGAGCCCGGTCTGGCCTAGTCTTCGTCCGAGTCATAATGTTCCACTGCTGCGAGGCCTTCAAGGTCTGGTGGAGGGGGCGGAAAGGTATCATGTGGATATACCATGGGTTGGTCTCGCCCTCGTGTAGTGTGCGCAGGTACCCTTGAGCCCCTCATGGACGGATATTGCCCCCTCTGATTTGGGCACTCGTTCTTCCAATGTCCCTCCTCTTTACAGTATGCACACTGATTGGGGCCTAGGGGAAACCTCGGCCCCCTTTGTCCTCGTCCACGTCCCCTGCTCCCTTTTTTCAATGAGACACATTGATCCAGATAGGGACTCCTTCACACATTTCAGCGGTGTGTAGTTCTGAGTTCTTGTGATGGTCTGTTCCATCTGGACTGGCCAATTCCTTCTGCTGGACTCTCTGGATTGCAATTGGTGACATGGCTCCAGGCCTCATTCAGAAAAGCAGCACCAATGTTAAGTGAAAAGACTAAATATTCTAGATTAGATTTCACAATGAGACAATGCAATGCGACAAACTTAATTTCATCCATATTTACTAAGATCATATCCTATAAATATTGCTTTATAAACTTTCAATGTTCTACCAGTAACTATCTCGTATGGTGTCAATTTTGTCTCGCAGTTTGATTAACTCCTTGTCTCTCTATCACTGGAGATTCATTTGCTGATAGGAAATATTCCATTATGCCCTTGACTGATCTTTACATGTTTACAGATCAGACAAGTTGCACGCACGTGTTCTGCAATTTTGGCAAGTTTTAGAATTATACCAATTTTGTGAGAATTTGTCATCAATTTATCCCCCTTTGCCCATGCATGCCTGGCCAGGACATACAGAGGCAAAAAGGAGGCAAAAAAGCATCTGGAAGTACCACATGGCCAGTGTAGGTTTTCCAAAGCTCATCAGGGTGCAAGATGCACCTAGCCTGTCTCCAGGTGTCTATTTCTAATTGTTGCGTATGTGTTGGGGCTTAGATGACTTCCTAAATTGAAGATTCTGGAGACGGGCATGGTTGAATAAAGTGCTCATCATTTTTTTTTTTCGTTTACATATTCATTAGCCAGATACATCACTTCACATCATTAAAATGGTAATTACACTTACCTGGTAATTGTAGTTCCTTGAGTGACGACAGCTTAGTCCTCCACCTCTGGGTAGTGCACCTCCTCCTGCAGCTTGGAGACTGGACCAATCAGAATCTTCACCTCACTGGATGTAGCATGCTGGAACTCCCATCAGCCCCCAGTGACCTATTGACAAAGCAGACTCAACAGAACAACAACTAAGTAGCTAACGTCCTCTGCAATTTATACTTCCATTTATAATCTATGTATTTATTTATCTATTCATTTGATTTTGTTATTTATTATTATTATCATTATCTTTTTTTTTTTTTCGGAAAACCCCCCCCCCCCAGCACCCTGAACAAGACAGGAACATGCCGCTAAACCGAATACCAAGAGTCCCTCGATAAAATCGCCCACCCCCGCCGAGGCCGAAAATACGGACATAGGCCGAAGAGAGCAATCCAAAAGGGGAAGGTACCTGAGTTTACCGAGTAAACACTCCCCCGCAACTTCGCCACGCATTTCCAAACCCGTGCCGAGCTGACCTATGACATGTAGGGTGGGATTGAGGACCAATGTTCCCTCTAATTTTCTATAGGCTGTGTGCACATAAAATATCAGCTGTGCAACTTTTGAAGGAAGGTTACATTTTTGTGTGCCACATAACGACACTCGGAGTTATATACTTTAAAATTTGACTACACGTCAGAATACAGTATGTAAACCACATTGATTGCACTAGAAAATATTGTAGAACTTGTGAAAACCGTAAATACACAACAACTTTTAAATTTTAAGACGTCTGTGTTGTTTTCTATCAGAATCAGAACCGTAATTTTTGTGCGCTCTGTTATAAAGTATGTGCGCTCGCTTGGTGAGGTGTGTGCGCGCGCACACGCGCACAGCTTAGAGGGAACAGTGTTGAGGACTAAGCTGTCGTCACTCAAGGAACTACAATTACCAGGTAAGTGTAATTACCATTTCCTTATCGTTCCTCCAGCTTAGTCCTCCACCTCTGGGATGTATCAGAGCAGTACTAACGGGAGGGATCCTACCAGCCGGCACCCAACACTGGCGCCCCAAGACAGACAACCCTTTCTTCCAACAACGCTAGACAAGAGAGTTTACTGAAAGTACACAGCGACGCTCAAGACGCCATCTTACCAAACTACAGTGGAGAAAACAGGGCTGAGTACTGCCCAGTAAAGTAAGTTTGCTATATCACTCAGGAAGTGGACGCTCCTACCACCTGTAAGCCGAAACAACTGCCCCTCAATTGACCTGGAAACGGACAGATTCACCACAGACGATTAGTATTGTGAAAGGAATCAAACACAGCCGAAGGGCAATGCCACACCTTTTATATATCCCAACGGTTTTAGCGTCCACCCGAATCCAGTCCACCTGTAGCTTGCAAACCGGAAGCTACCCTATTTGATGGGTACGAAAGGGAAAGAAAACCTCTGGCCAGCACCAAGGTACCGGACGACACACTCCCTGTCCAGAGACAAAAAAGAACATTCGCCACACTGGACGCAGACCAGAACTGCTTAGAGAAAATGCAGCGCCTCACCGCACAGCTCGACCCGACCCTCTAGCTGCGAGCGCCTGCCATGCCCTGCGAATCGCTCACATTTCCAGTCGGGGATTGACCACTGAGTCTCTTGAGTCCTCCAAGCGCCTTGTGCGAAATGACCCTCGAAAGAAGCAGAGGGAAACAAGGTTTTGGACAAGCTCCCGGAGGAAAGGTCCATAACCTGTTATGAGAGAGAGGCTGACAAATATAAACTATATATATTTCTAAGTCCTATCTCCACTATCACTAATACAACTCAAAAGAACGGAACATCCGAAGAACCTGCAACGGAACCCGTAAACTACGTGCATACCGGCATCCACTGCTTGCGCCGAGCCATGCCTCGAGCAGTCTATACGTCCCTTTGGACACCAGCCAGGTTCTTGAGGCCAGGATCGGCTATCCTAGGAAACAGGATACTGAACCACAACGCATGCGGTCTGCCTCAGCATGGCAGTTCTCATATCCCTACAAATGGAACGTGCACCAAGTCACCGTCTTAGATGTAATAGGCTGTGCCTGACCCCATGACCCGGTGGCTGGCTCCCACGGAGTAGTGCGTCCTAGTGGTTGAGGCAAGTTGTCAGGGAACTGAGGGTTTAAATTCCAATCGAGAGCAACGCCCGAGGGCCAGAAAAACTGGGGTGTCTAGCCCCCCAGGTGGCCCCTCCGGCTCTCGTAAGGCGACTTAACCCCCAGCCTCAGGTACTAAAACAAAAATGGTGAGCCCTACCGGACCCCGGGCACTAGAAATACCGCAATCGATGGTATGCCTCCGCGAGCGGTAGGTAATCAGCCCACTCAAATAAATAACTGACTGAGAATGCCTGACCGTAGCAAACACTGGCAGTGGAGAGACAGAACTGGCGCTGGATCCTAGCCTTCCTTTCTCGCACACGCCGACCGTCTGCCAGCATTGAGAAAAGGCCGAGAATAGACTATCCAATGGGCCGAAGACCTTGCGTCCTGGCCATCAGAGAGAAAGAAGGCCAGGATCAGGGAGGAAAGCCCAGAGAGAACGGAAAACTGGTGACTGGTACTGTAGCTCCTCGTGATGGCTCACTCCACACCCGGACCCCCGACTGCATATCCAACCCTACGTAACCGCATGCGAACCTCAAGCACTCTATTGAAATAGCCATCCCCCTAATACTGGAGGAATTACCTTAACCTGATAATACCGTTCGAGCAAGAGATGCAGTCGCAGCCTGCCAAGAGCGTGCCCAAAAGCCAGCCTAAGCCATTGAGAACAAACGCAAAATGCACATTTACATATATGGGTGACCCAACACCTACCACTCAACACCGCGCTGAGAGCAGGTCAGAATATAGGCTTAAAGATCCTTAGAGTCTGGGCTCTTTTCATCGCCAGAAATACGCAGAGTTTTTTTTTTTTTTGAGTAGCGAACCGGACCCCCAAATACCCGAGGTCCTGAGACGGGGTCATGAGACCTCTGAGCGGGGAGACCACCGATCCTAGACTCTGCCGGCAAGCGACAACCGCATCTGTGGCTTGTCCGCTCCCGACTGAGGACTGTGCCCGGATCAACAATCGTCCAGATACGGATGGACGAAGATTCCTGCCCTCTGTAGCGCCGCCGCTCCCATTACTATTATCATGGTGAACACGCATGGAGCCGTTGCCAACCCAAAGGACAGAGCCTGGAGCTGACACGCCCCGAAGGGAGCGCGAAGCGTAGAAATCGTTGATGAGACGCTCTGCTCGGTACACGAAACTAGGCGTCGGTAAGACCGAGCGACGCCAAAAAATTCTCCTTGACGAATTGTGACCCTCAACGATCACAGGATATCCAGATGACAAAAACAAAATGGCCCCCGGAGGCAACCAGTTACCTCTTGGAGGCCAAACGCTGGCCGAAGCTAGTCACCCTTCTTTAGCCCCACGAAATAAATAGCAGAATGGCCCATGCCGGACGTCACTATTGGTACTGCCATGAACGGTCCGAACTCCAGGAGACGATCCAAGGACAGACATACCTGGAATTCCTTCTGCACACCCCTGCAAGGCGAACTCACGAACGAGTCCGACACCGGCTTTGCCAAATCTAACACATATCCGACGTGGACCTTCTCCAAGGCCCACTGAGCGGATGTTAGAGAAAGTCTCGAATATAGGTTTAATATTCTAACGTGCTTTTCCTTGGAATAGTGCCCCCAAGGACAACCGTTCTGATACCTTCTGTTGGGTGATGCCGAAATCTGGCCTAAGGAAACACAAAATTATAGATAAGGAATGAGAAGCTCAGGTTCTTCTAATTTGGAAGTTACCTATCAAATCAATGCCTTCTCAACTCAGGAAAAAATTAAACAACGTTGGCTACCAGGCATCCTTAGAATCCGTACGGAATAAATCTCGTGTAGTATGGGGACTGAGTTGGCAGGAGTCACAGCTGGGAGTTGAACCTGAGAGCTTCTGCTCCGGGACACACTGTTAGGGCTCTCTTGAACCTAACAACTGGCAATTTGCCTAATATCCTGGGACGTAACATGCTCCTCAGAAACATGATTAGGAGGGAAAGAACATGTGGCATCAGGGACCAATGCCAAAACTGCTGTCCTATAAAGCCACGAATAAACTGAAAAAACAAAGAGGACTGACAACAGCCCCCTTAAGGCTGAGGAACCCCTCAAGCCTAAAAAAAAAACCCTACAAACAAAAGAAACACTAAAATCTATCTATTCTGCCTGTTGTCTTCCTCACACTGTCTGTGGGTACTGCACCACACGGTGGCCCTGACTTCACCTCCTGTAGTCTCACCATAAAGAATATATACTTTTTTTTTTTTTAATCTAAACATATTAAGCAGCTGAATGGTGCTCAAGACAGCGCAAGGCACTGCAACCCAATATCACTGCTCATTCCGGTTTACGAGAAGAGTAACCCTATCCTGAAACTTCACCCCTTGAGAAGAAGGAAAGTGTAAATGGATTTTGCAAAGCGAGAGACCCTGCATAAAAAATGCGCAAAAGCCAAATTGCCAGCATTTGTAGGCATGCTGAGAAGTTTTATACCTGTGCTTGGAAACTGCTTTGCCTTTTAGCACGTCCTTCCCTAAGAAAGCAGAACTATGACCGACCGCAAGCCGTCCAGCATGCCTGAGCAAAGCTTTGCAATTCAGGGCTCCAACCCCATTAGGAAGCTTTCTTTTCTTTCTTCTTATAAATAAAACAGCTATTGCGTTTGCCTGTTAGGGCTGTGCTGCTGCGGTCCTCTGCTGCTGACCACAACTGAGAGACACGCATACCGTTCAGGGTTGCTGAAACCCAAACCGCACATGCTACTTACACTTGTTTACCATTATCTGCCTAAGTAATAGCCTAAAGTACCCCGAAGCGAATGAGGATAACCCGGGCCACCGAGGTTTGGATTCAGGTACAGACAAATCCCTCAGTGCTAATTTTCGATAGGAGATGGAGGAGACGGTACCTCCCTGCCACTCCTCCCCCGGCAGCCGTCCTGCCGTAACAGCAGCCAGTAGCCACCGAAAGGTACTAAAGTCATCTCCTGTTTGGGCTTATTACTTTTTTTTTTTTTTTTAAAGGAAACCCCATGGAGAACAGAACGAAGTGGCCGCAGCGGAAGGAAGGAAGGAAATTATCACCCGAGCTGTAACAGGGACAAATAAACAAAAATGAAAGTAAAGAATGGACACAAATAAAGCAAAAATCAACACGCAGAGCCGCCATGTCGCGAACTCTGCCTCTACACCCCGGCCCGGGGCTCAGCACATGATGCACCTCGCCGCCACAAAATGGCCGAAGCTATCGGCGCGCGCCCCAAAAGGGCGCCAAAAACAATGCGGGAAGACAGGCCCAGAAAACTGCTCTACGCCTCCCCGTCGCTGAAGACAGACTGCTGCCCCAAAGTAAAGCGAGAGGTGCAAGCTCATGACCTTACCTCTCTCCGGGCATCTGGAACAGATGCAAGCCCGCGGTACTGCTGTCGGTAGAGCAGTACCCGTCGGTGCACCTCCTGCCTCCGCGCCTTTGGCTCCTGGCCGCTACAGGCAAGGACAGCAGTGCTCTCGCACCAGAGCTCTTCCCCGACCAGCCCAGGGGAAGAGATCTATCAAATGCTGCCACAGCCCTTCCATCGGTTATTATTATTTTATTTATTTTTTTTTTTCTTAAAGGCAGCACTGAAAAATAACAAATAGTAAAAGAACTTGAAAGGATTAAATAATTCCAAACAAAAATTGTGCTTCTAAACTATCTAGCCTGCTCCTTAACAAATCCTCCAGTGAGCCCAGCACCTAGGCTCACTAGGTCCTCTTGCTGCTTTGAGACTGGACACACTGGGGGCTGATGGGAGTTCCTGCATGCTTCATCCAATGAGGTGAAGATTCTGATTGGTCCAGTCTCCAAGCTGCAGGAGGAGGTGCACTACCCAGAGGTGGAGGACTAAGCTGGAGGAACGATAAGGAATTACCTTCATCAGTTTATTGTCCATCAGAGTCCCTCCTCTTAATATCCCACTTCATCCCTCACAACACTCCTTCGTCACCTGCATCATTCCACCAACTACATACATAGGTCCTTTTCATGTTTTTTATACCATACTAATGTATCCTTATTTGGCAAGGCTGCTAAGAATATCAAACAATTGTTAAAAACTTAGTATTGGTGTAAACAAATGGTAGGCAGAAAATATAAATTTAGATTCTTCTCAATAAGCATAACAGTGTGAGTAAACAGTGTCCCTTTCCCACTAACTTAATTGGTGTAGTTCTAA
Organism: Ichthyophis bannanicus; assembly: GCA_033557465.1. NCBI lineage: Eukaryota > Metazoa > Chordata > Amphibia > Gymnophiona > Ichthyophiidae > Ichthyophis > Ichthyophis bannanicus. Next base: position 918,010,988 of record CM066035.1, on the reverse strand, counting down.
ATGGACATATGTGCTCATTTTCAATAGCAACTATCTAAACAATCTAGGTAAAGTCCTTACAATATAAAACTATTATTTTGCAACATTTTATAATATCAAACCAAATCTTGAAATTGCAGTGTCCACAAGGATTTGTGTAAGCTATTCATTAATTATGGTGTCAAAAGAGATCCTTTTTGAGGTGAGAGACCTAAGACAGTACAAGGCATTGGTGGTTGGGCCTCATGGCGATACTTCTTCAGGTTCTTCTTGGCCTGCAAGGCATTTGTGGCTGGGCCTCATGGTGATGCTTCCTCGGGTTCTTCTTGGCCTATTCTCCCCTGCCTATACATGTCTCTTCAGAGGCATAAATATACAAGGTTCATGTTCTTCAGGCCTTGTGGGTCCTCGAGGAGTCTTAGAGCAGTCAGAATTCTGGTGGCCCAGATCATCACACTTGAAGCAGCACGTTTATTGCCTTTTCCTAGGCTGTGGTCTCACCTTTCTGCCTCTCTCTCTCTCTCATTCTTTTTCTCAAACCTCTCCTGGATCATTGCTAACAAGCAAGATTTGGTTTTGTCCAATCAACTCAAGTTAATGTTAATGTTTTATCTGTAAATAATTTTACAAATATTCTCATATTTTCTGGGAACTCAGTTCCATCTTTACTCTATATGCTTGGGAACAAAGCAATTTCAGATGAGCCCCTGTCCAAAATTTCAGCAAACTTATTAATATTTACTCATCTTGTAATTGCTGTGTGTGTACTGGACCTCTGCATAATGTACTACTACAACAAGTGTATTTGGTGACATAAGTGCATGTGTATAAACTAAAGAAAATTAATATCTCACAGTGCTGCAACATATATCTGTTTTCTCAGGAACTGTACTCCTGAAACTGAAATAAAAACTTTCAAAACAAAGTACACTTTTTCTCTGGACACCAACACGTAAAATTCAAATACAGAAAAACAGGTGAATTTATCCTAAAATCCAATATTGTAACAAATAAAACTGTGATGTTACTGTCCTGTTCATTAGTCATCAGCACAGAGCTTAACAAGGCAAAGTAATTACCTTGAATCTTACAGTTAAGGAAACAGGCATTCTCAAATGACATGAAACTGCAAAGAGGTGAATTCAAAATCATGCTTTGTCACATTTTAAATTAAAACCTTATACCTGAAACTGGTATCAAACTGATCTGAAATGTTATATTCAACACAGACAGCAAAACAAACAATAGGTCTCTCTTGTGTCCAGATTCCTTCAGGCAAATGCAGATTACTATGTAGCTGAACAATTAACCTATAGTTATAGCTGTTTATGGTTCTGTAAAATATACACAATAACTATGCCCTCTATGAGGTACTTGCCACAATATATAAAATCCCCTTTTAACTTTTAAATTTGCTTGATAGCATATACAGTCAAAGACAAAGAATAGATGCATAACATACTAATGATAAAGATTAACCAGGATTACCTTCTTATTTACTCAGGATTTAAATCATTTGCAAACTGGCTCAGGATGCCCTATTGTCCTGTCAGGGCTCTTAACCTCTACTTTGAAGGTCAAAGAAAAACAAAAACAGTTTCCTTAGTTTCATGCCTTGTCTGTTTGATCTAGTCACTTCAGCATCCAGGGACCATAAAATCTACTGGAGTAGCCAGTAATGAAAGAAAAACAATATAAAAAGACAAGTAAAAAGTCTTAATTTCTTCATAATCTACAAGTGGTTTGCAGCTAGCTCTCACACATGAGCTTTGCCCTACAGACATTGTTCCCTCTAAGCTGTGCGCGTGTGCGCGCGCACACACCTTGCCGAGCGAGCGCACATACTTTACAACAGAGAGCACAAAAATTACGGCTCTGATTCTGATAGAAAACAACACAGACGTCTTAAAATTTAAAAGTTATGATTGTAATTACTAGAAATTTCCCGCTTCATTTAGTAATTGTCTATTTTCATTTAATTTGATTAAAATCAATGTGGTGTACATACTGTATTCTGACGTGTAATCAAATTTTAAAGTATATAACTCCGAATGTCGTTATGTGGCTCACAAAAATTTAACCTTCCTTCAAAAGCTGCACACAGCTGATATTTTATGCGCACACAGCCTACAGAAAATTAGAGGGAACATTGCCTACAGATATTCTCCACCCCATAAATCTTTGCTAATAGTAATCTGACCAGTCTTTCTCCAGCCTTTGTTTGCTCCCAGCCTTCAGGTGACATACACATAGTACACCCCCAAAGGCAATTTTAAAATGGCTTAGCATGCATTTCAGCAGAGTCCCATTCTTGGATCCACTAGACCCCATACTGTAATTATTCTCCTAATTCGTATACAACACTCGCGTTTATAACACAGAACGAGACAGCAGAGGGGAGACAACAGGCAGGGACACAGACAGACAGACACATATATATCTATATATATCTATATATATACCCTCCCAGACTCCCGTTTCCCGAATCCAGACACCAGGACAGGCAGTGGTTTCAGAACCCAATATCTCAGACTACGGTTCTTACTCGGACCGCCCGTAGGAGGTGGCCAGTCCCGTACCAGACTTTTCAACGTGTTTCAGAAAACCAGACTTTTCAACCCATTTCAGAAAATTAAGAGAGTGAGTACTCACCGTCCTGAAGAGTTTGGATGCCAGTCTATCAAGCCGGATTTCTGTACCCAGGGAGTTGGCCGTCCAGGACCGAGTGCGCAGGATACGCCGAGGGATCCCTCCAGAACAAAGGGTCCAGTGGCGCTGGGGACCGTCGACGACCAGGAGGTCGGTCCCGGATCGGGCGAGTCCTGGTTGCGCAAACCGCGATGCCTTCACCTGGGGGTGCGAGGAGACAGACGGAGGGTTCCCGGCCAATGCACCAGGAAATGTAGCAGGAGATCTATTATCTATTCGAAGTCTGTCCCTCCAACCCTCAGATAAAAACACAGAGACAGACCGGTATGCAAACACATGCTGTTTATTGTGCGCACAGTCTCAGGCAGAGCTGGCACCCTGAACAAAACGATCTGAGAGCCCAAGTGTCTTATATGCAGTAAGTTTTCAAACCCATACTAGCTTCTCATTTGTCTCAGGTATCCCCTCTCCACCAAACAGTAGCCCCTGGGGGGGCTGTGGGCTATCATATAGCATGCCTAAATGACCTGTCTAAACTGGTATGCTCCGGTCTGCTGGACTCTGGGCGAAAGGGTATGTGTTTAAGATTTGTTTCACTGTAACTCAGGCTGAGAGGGGAGGGGTTACCCTCATAGCTACCTTCCTGGCTGCCTCATATATATTGCCAAACAAATTCTGGTAAACAATGGGAAATTAATTTTCAGTTTTCCATTGGACCTTGTAGGCCTGTATGCTAGCTGGCTGGTGCTGTGGAGATCATTTACATAATACACTTTGCAGATGCATGTAGTAAAGACTGCTGAGATATCTCAGCCACCCTGCCCCTACCACACTATTACTACTAATATCATTTGTATAGAGCTACAAGGCATATGCAGCACTGTAAGACACAGTCCCTGCTCATCAGAGCTTACAATCTAATCAAGAAGAAGACCACCACAAAAATGGGAATTAGAGTATGATACACTTAAGTGGTGAATAAGAGAGGGAGGAGTGTCAGGATCCAAAAGCAACCTTGAAGAGGTAGGTTTTTAGCCTACATTTGAACAGGGCTAGAGAAGGAGCCTGACGTACTGACTCAGGTAGTTTGATCAGGCATATGGAGCAGCAAGGTGGAATGAACAAAGTCTGGATTTGGCAGAGGCAGAGAAGGTCGCAGATAAAAGCGATCTGCCAGAGAAGGGTGTAGAGTGAGATAAGAGAGGAAAGGTAGTGAGGAGTAGCAGAATGAGTGCATTTGTAGGTCAGTAGGAGAAGTTTGAAATGGATGTGGAAACGGAGAGAAAGCCAATGACATGACTTGAGAAGAGGGGTTACATGAGCATGGCAACACTGGTGGAAGATAAGCCGTGCAGTTGAGTTTGAAACAGGCTGAAGGGGAGAGAGATGATTCAGAGGTAGACCAGTGAGGAGCAGGTTATAATAGTTAAAACGGAAGGTGACTAGAGAGTGCATAAGGGTGTTAGTAGTGTGTTCAGAAAAGAAGAGATGAATTTTGCTAATGTTATAGCGAAAGAAGAGACAGGTTTTAGCTATCTGTTGGATGTGTGCAGAGAAAGAGAGTCAAAGGTGACTCCAAGGGTGTGAGCTGAGGAAAGAGGGAGGAGTGTAGAATTATCCACAGAAACAGAGAAGGGAGGAAGGGGGAAATGGGTTTAGGGGTTAAAATAAGTAGCTCAGTTTTGGCCATATTCAGTTTCAGATGATGATGATGAGACATCCAGACAGCAATGTTGGATATCGCACTCTCAGTCACACCTCTTTTCCCCATGGGGACTCTGGAAGATTTTAAAAGGGCTCTGTTTACTCATAGGGAATTCCTTAATAAACTATTCCCAAACACATCCATGCAGAAACCCTATGCTAGAGCCCAGAACTAAAGCTCCAGCACACAGTTTCCAAACTTGCAAATGTTTTGTTCACCCATGTTGTAAGCAAACAGCGTACAACTCAACTATGCACAAAAGGTCTGCATTAAACAAGGAGAGTAAGCCAGACACATGCGCACAGGGGTCTGTGTTAGTAATCTGGCACCAGTGTGCATGTGTTGGATTGCTGAACAAACAGGTCATCTGAGGTGAAGTTTGACACTTCACCTCAGATTATCAAGAAAGACTCCATTTGCATATTTACCTCCTGAACCAGTGGCCCCCATCCCCTGCTCTCGTGAACCCACAAAACAAGTTCCCTGGTGGTCCGGTAGGCCCTACCTCCTATCCCCCGAATCCCCTCAAAAAAGGTCCCTGGTGGCCAGGTGGCCACTATTCCCTACTCCCATGTAACTCCAGTACCTCCTTGTACCTTCCTGCTGGGGGACTGAACCGATAGTATGCATCTCAGGATGCACTGTGAGCAGGGGCGGCCCAAGGGGGGTGCGGGGCCATGTGCGGAGACTCGGTGCGGGGCCTCATTTGCATAAGGGTCCTCATTTGCATAAATATTTGCATAATGTTACCATACACGAACTTTTAGTAAACATGCCTCTTAATGAGTGTATGAATAAAGAAAGACTAAAAGACTTCTACATTACTATAATCCAGTGCCAACCGCCAGACACATTAGGAACTACTACAAACACTGCCCATTTAGAACCCATAGCAAACCCGCCGTATCCTAACAGCACTACCAGGACTCATAAAGCACCATACCCTAACTATCAAAAGGAAACGCTGCAAATATTAAACCAATACATTTCAGAGAACAACAATACATGACCTACTGGGGAAAGAGAACAAGTGGCAATGTCAAATAGGAATTACATAAACAGAATACCTCAGCTCAGTTACACATGAACAGAACATAAACCATCACCAAACAAGGAATCACAATTTAGAAACAGGAAGACAATAATTAAACTGGGAATCCCAAAAGCCAAACTTGGAATGTACAACACTGTAGAAATAAAACTATACATTAATTTGCTCTTGTACTAAACAAAGCGCAGACGTTAATGATGCACATTTCCCAGAGCTGACATATTCCAATTAATAAATTCAAAATAAAGAGATATTTTTCTACCTTTTGTGCATTTTTTTTCAGCTGCAATTGCTCCAGCCACTTTCTTCTGGTTTCTTCGTGTCTTCCGCTAATTCTTCATCGTCTGCTGTCCATTTGTCTTTTCTTCTCTCTTCTAGTTTTTTTCCATTCTCTCTCTACATCTGCTTTAACATACTAATCTTTCTCCTTTTCCTCTTTCCTCATTCCTATTTCATCCACTCAAATTTTACCCCTCCATCCTCAATCCCCACTTACTCTCCCAATATCCGGACAATTGTAGATTTGTCTTCCCTCCCACACAAAATATTTTTTTCCCTCTCCATTTCACTCTCCCAGCTCCATCCCATTCTAATCCTCCCCCAACATCAGCTCCATTCTAGTTCCAGTCCCACCCAGCATCCGCTCCCTTCTAGTCCCCGCATCAGCCCATTTCCAGTCCTAGCCCCCCATAAGCCCATTTCCAGTCCTAGCTCCCCCTTCTATTTGCAGTCCCATCCAAGTCCCTCCATCAGCTCATTTCCAATCCCAGCCCCCCATGAGCCCATTTCTAGTCCTTTCCTAGCCCCACCATCAGCCCATGTCAAATCCTAGCTCCCCTCCACTCAGCCCATTTCCAATCCAAGCCCCCCATGAGCCTACTTCCAGTTCTAGCCCCTTCAGGAGTCCATTTCAATCCAAACCCCCACCACAGCCCATGGCCAAACTTAGCACCCCCCAACAGCCAATTTCCAGTCCTATTCTAGCCCCTCCATCAGCCCATTTCCTGTCCTAGCCCCCCTCACCCATTTCCAGTCCTAGCTCCCTCCCCCTCACAACCCAGTTCCATTCCCAGCCCCCGTCCCCATCAGCTATTTGCAGTTCAAGCCCTCCTTCCACTCAGCCCATTTCCAGTCCTAGCCTCCTCATAGCCCAGTACTAGTCCTAACCCCCCATCAGCCCATTACGTCCTAACCCCCCATCACCCTATTTCCAGTCCTAGCCCCCCATCAGCCTATTTCCAGTCTTAGCCCCCCTCCCATAGCCAATTACCAGTCCTACCCCCCCATCAGCCCATTGCCAGTATTAGCCCCCCATAGCCCATTACCAGTCCTAACCTCCCCATCACCCTATTTCCAGTCCTAGCCCCCCCATCAGCCTATTTCCAGTATTAGCCCCCCCCATAGCCAATTACCAGTCCTACCCCCCCCCCATCAGCCCACTTCCAGTCTTAGCCTCCCCCCCATGGCCAATTACCACTCCTAACCCCCCCCATTGCCCATTACCAGTCTTAACCCTCCCCCCCCTCAGACCATTACCATTACTAACCCCCCCCCGGCCCATTACCAGTCCTAACCCCCCCCATGGCCCATTACCAGTCCTAACCACCCCCCCCATCAGCCCAATTCCAGTCTTAGCCCCCCCATAGCCCATTACCCGTCCTAACCCCCCCCATCAGCCCATTTCCAGTCCTACCCCCCCCCCATGGCCCATTACCAGTCCTAACCACCCCCCCATCAGCCCACTTCCAGTCTTAGCCCCCCCATAGCCCATTACCAGTCCTAACCCCCCATCAGCCCATTTCCAGTCCTACCCCCCACTTCCAGCCTTAGCCCCCTCCCCATAGTCAATTACCAGTCATACCCCCCCATCAGCCCACTTCCAGTCTTAGCCCCCCCATCAGCCCATTTACAGTCCTACCCCCCCACTTCAGGCCTTTGCCCCCTCCCCATAGCCCATTACCAGTCCTAACCCCCCCATCAGCCCACTTAGCCCCCCCATAGCCCATTACCTGTCCTAACCCCCCCCTCCGCCCATTCCCCGTCCTAGCCTCCCCCCCCATGGCCCATTACCAGTCCTAACCCCCCCCCAGCCCACTTAGCCCCCCCCCAGCCCACTTAGCCCCCCCCCCATGGCCCATTACCAGTCCTAGCCTCCACCCCCCATGGCCCATTACCAGTCCTAACCCCCCCCATCAGCCCACTTAGCCCCCCCCCATAGCCCATTACCAGTCCTAACCCCCCCCCATCAGCCCACTTAGCCCCCCCCATAGCCCATTACCAGTCCTAACCCCCCCCATCAGCCCACTTCCAGTCTTAGCCTCCCCCCATGGCCCATTTACATTCCTTACCACCCCCCCCCTGGCCCATTACCAGTCCTAACCAGCCCCCCCCCCCGGCCCATTACCAGTCCTCACCACCCCCCCCCATCAGCCCACTTCCAGTTTAGCCTCCCCTCCCATAGCCCATTACCAGTCCTAACCACCCCCCCCCGAATCATTCCAAATTAAAATAAAAAAAAAACCCAAACTGGCTGCTTCTGCCGCGGCAGCATCAAGAGCTCTGCCGCGGGGCCCCCCCCTGCCCGGCAGAGCCTCTGTGCATCCTCAGCAGCTTTCTTCATGTCCAAAACGCAGGCTTCTTTCAGAGCCGCGAGAGTTTCTTTTCTCGCGGCTCTCTTAATCCCGCGGGGCTGATGGGAAATCCCATCACCCTCGGCGGGATTAACAGAGCCGCGAGAAAGGAAACTCTCGCGGCTCTGAAAGAAGCCCGCGTTTTGGACATGAAGAAAGCTGCTGAGGATGCACGGAGGCTCTGCCGGGCAGGGGGGGGCCCAGCGGCAGAGCTCTTGCTGCTGCCGCGGCAGAGCTCTTGCTGCTGCCGCGGCAGAAGCAGCCGGTTTGGTTTTTTTTTTTAAAACTTGGGATGCTGAAGAATGTTTTTTGCGCGGGGCCCCCTGAAACGCGGGGCCCTGTGCAAAAAACATTCTTGCTCAATGGACGGGCCGGCCCTGACTGTGAGGGTGGGGGTCAGTCTGCCATATAAGGTAAATTTGGCATTATATGGCAGACTGACCTTGCCCAGTGCATCCCAGGATACACGGCATAGAGTCAGGCACCACCACTTTCCAAGTTCGCAGGAGTGTGGGGGTATCACTCCTGCCCCCTAATGGGAAGGTATGATGGAATCAGAGGGGGATCAGAGCTACTGGGAGTTCAGGCCAACAGGGAACATTTTTCTAGGGGTTCTGAGAGACAGGGGCCATGAGCTACCAGGTCATTTTTGGGGTGTTTCTTTTTCTTTGGGGGGGAGGAGGGTAAAGGCCACCAGGCCACCAATTAAATTTTGAAGGTATCAGGTTGGGAAGTGTAGGAATGCATGATCAAGGGTCTGGGCTTGCTTGGGTAACTTCAGATGACCTTTTTTTGCTCCCTGCTGCATCTTTATGCCTGCCGGCTGGTGCAAACATCCATTGTTAAAAGAAAGGTAAAAACTTACGCTAAGTTTCAGCACAGTGCTTTACATAAGGAGCAACTGAAAATTCATTCTTTAACATGCAATTAGCATGCCCGTTGCACTAAGTGGTTTTGCTCATGATTTTCGTGCATTAGCCTGCTTTCTGGATCAGGGAGCAAGACCAGTGCAGGAAAATCTCTAGTAAAATGTTTGCTGTATGAAGCCCAAAGTGATTACAATTTGACACTTTTTTGAAATCCATACATATAGACTAAGCACTAGAACTTGTCACAGACAAAGCAACATGGATTTCAAGAAGCCTTCTTCTAGAATCAAATTTTATTTACAAAAATGTATTACCTGCCAATCCAAGAACATCTTTCCCTCGGCAGGCCACAACCATTAAAGGGGTAATTTTATAAGAAATCGCCTAGATGTACAATGCACCTAAATCCAGGTATTTTAATCATATATGGATATGTTTATTTATATTTAAGAATTTATTAGCTGCCTTTATGAAGAGATTCACCCAAGACGGTGTGCAATGGGGCTCCCCTGACATAAACAATTTACATTGTAGTAAATGCATAGTAATAGCAAAAATGACCCCATGTCACCACAATTGGTAAAATGAGATAAACATGGTGACAGGCAATAACAGATAGCAATAATATGATACAATATCAGTAATGTTCTTTGATTGTGAGAAGCAAATGTTTCAGATCATCTTCACTTTCAGCCAGTAATGTAGTATCATCAGCATAGCGAAGGTTGTTGATGAGTCTTCCACCAAACTTCACACCTCTGTTGTTTTCATACAATCCTGCTTCTCTGATGATTTGTTCTGCATATACATTAAACAGGTAGGGGGAAAGTATGCAGCCTTGTATTACACCTTTGCTTATTTTAAACCATTCTGTTTCTCCTTGTTCCGTTCGAACTGTTGCTTCTTGATCAATGTACCAAAGAACATAGTCTCAAAATGGGCCTGCACCTTAATGTAAAGAAGACAAAGATCATGACAACTGGCATAATCAACAGGTTCATCGCTGAAGGAGAAGAAATTGAAATTGTGAACAACTTTAACCTACTTGGATCAACTATCAATAAAGAAGCAACAAGCAGTCAAGAAATCAAATGACGCATTGCTTTTGGCAGAATGGCTATGAAAGACCTAGATAAGATTCTCAAGAGCAGAGATGTCTCTCTCCATAGAAAGATTTGACTTGTTCAAGCCATGGTATTTTCAATAACATCATATGGATGTGAAAGCTGGACAGTGAAAAAGACAGACAGGAAGAAAATTGATGCCTTTGAATTATGGTGCTGGCGGCGAATACTGTGTATACCATGGACTGCCCGAAGAACAAACCAGTCGGTACTAGAGGAGATCAAACCTAAGCTTTCTTTAGAAGCTAAGATGACAAGACTTCGACTTTCATACTTTGGACACATCATGCGAAGAGAGAGATCATTAGAGAAAGACATCATGCTTGGCAAGATAGAAGGTCAACGCAAAAGAGGAAGGCCAGCAATGAGATGGATCGATACAATAACAGCAGCTATGGGTACCAGTCTGTCAACAATGAGCCACCTGACTGAAGACCGAACACAATTTAGGATAGCTATCCAGAGGGTCGCCATGAGTCGACTCCGACTCGACGGCACTTAACAACAACAACAATCAGTAATGTACACCTCACTCATTATTCCCGTTTTCAGGTCATTTATGAATATATTAAAAATCAGAAGATCCAGCACAGATCCCTGGGGTACTCCACTATTCACCTTTCTCCATTGGGAAAATTGGCCATTTAGCCCTACCCTCTGCTTTCTATCTTTTAACCAATTCCTGATCCACAGTCATCCACTGCCTCCTATCCCATGACTTTTTAATTTTGCCAAAAGTCTCTAATGAGGGACCTTGTCAAAGGCTTTCTGAAAGTCCAAATACACTATCAACCGACTCACCTTTGTTTATCTGTTTATTCACACCTTCAAAAATACATAACAGATTAGTAAGACAAGACCTTCCTTGGCTAAAGCCATGTTGGCTATCTCCCATTAAGTCAAGACTGTATGTTCAGTAATTTTGTTCTTTATGATGGTTTCCACCATTTTTCCCAGTACTGACATCAGGCTCACCGGTCTGTAGTTTCCCGGATCATCCCTGGAACCCTTTTTAAAAATTGCGGTTACATTGGCCATCCTCCTATCCTCAGGTATTACAGATACAGGTATTACAGGGGTCAGGCTGCGGGGAAAGTACCATTTTAGTCAGCAGCCAGCATCATGGTTTTTAAATGGAGTCATGGTGCCATTTAAATGCCCCGACTGAATTAGCCGGGTGCAGTCCTATGCAGGACTATTCGCGATTCTGATCCTGCGGGACTAGATGTGCCCTGCGGGATCAGAATTGCGAACCCTTTTGTGCGTTCGGTTACGGGCCAGAAATATCGCCACCGATCACCAAGGTTGGAAGCATATTGTGAATAAGACATGGAATCCAGCGGCACCTACAGCAGCACATAGAAACAGAAATATGACGACAGAAAAAGACCACATAGCCTATCTAGTCTGTCCTTCCATATCAACAACTACAACAGTCCCCTTTTTACCTTTAGAGATCCTCTGTGTTTGTCCCATGCTTTTTTGAATTCAGATACTGTCCTCATCTCTACCACCAGTCCAAAACGTGATATTGTGGAAAGAAAGAGCTTTTATTAACCAATTGACAACCCTGTCAGGTTGTCAATTGGTTAATAAAAGCTCTTTCTTTCCACAATATCACGTTTTGGACTGGTTACTGCTTTTGACGTGATATCTGCTTCTGTTGTGTTGCACCTCATCTCTACCACCTCCACTGGGAGACTATTCCACGGATCCACCACTCTTTCCGTAAAGAAATATTTCCGCATATCACTCCTGAATCTATCCCCCTTCACCCTCATCCCATGTCCCCTTGTAGCACAAGTTGCTTTCAATTGAAAGAGGCTCTCTCCCTGAACATTTATGCCATGGAGGTATTTAAACATCTCAATCATATCACCTCTATCCCGCCTTTCCTCTAAGGTATACATATGAAGATCCTTAAGTCTGTCCTCATATGCTTTATAATGAAGACCACTAACCATTTTAGTAGCCACCCTCTGCACCGACTCCATCCTGTTCACATTCTTTTGAAGGTGCGGTCTCCAGAATTGCACACTATACTCCAAATGAGGTCGCACCAAAGACTTATACAGAGGCACTATCACCTCCTTTTTTCTGCTAGCCATTCCTCTCCGTATGCACCCAAGCATCCTTCTAGCTTTTGCCGTCACCTTTTCTACCTGTTTAGCTACTTTAAGACCATCAGACCCAACCACGCCAAGGTCCCGCTCATCTTTAGTGGACAAAAGTACTTCACCCCCTATACTATATTTTTCCCTTGGATTGCTGCAGCCCAAATGCATGACCTTACATTTTTTAACATTAAATCCCAGCTGCCAAATTCTAGACCATTCTTCAAGCTTAGCTAGATCCCTCCTCATGTTATCTATACCTTCCTGGGTGTTTATTCTATTGCAGATTTTGGTATCATCCGCAAAGAGGCAAACCTTACCCGACAGCCCTTCCGCTATATCACTAACAAAGATGTTAAAAAGAATCAGACCAAGGACAGATCCCTGGGGCACACCACTGGTAACATCCTTCTCCTCAGAGTGAGCTCTATTTACCTGTACTCTTTGTCACCTCCAACCCAACCAATTTCTAACCCAAGCAGTAACTTTAGGGTCCATCCCTAGGGTACTCAGTTTGTTTATAAGTCGCCTGTGAGGAACAGTGTCAAAGGCTTTACTGAAATCCAAATACACCATATCTAGGGCTCTCCCTCGGTCCAACTCCCTGGTCATCCAGTCAAAGAAATCAATCAGATTTGTCTGACAAGGCCTGCCTCTGGTGAATCCATGCTGCCTCGGATCCTGTAATCCGCTGGACTCCAGAAACCTCACTATTTTCTCTTTCAGCAGTGTTTCCAATAATTTACTCACCACCGAAGTTAAACTAACCGGCCTGTAGTTTTCAACCACATCCTTACTTCCGCTTTTGTGTAAAGGCACCACATGAGCCTCTCTCCAGTCCTTTAGCACCACTCCTGACTCCAGCGAGGCATTGAAAAGGTAAGTCAGTGGAGCTGCTAGAACGTCCCCAAGTTCCCTCAGTATTCCAGGGTGTATCCCATCCGGTCCCATCGCTTTGTCTATTTAAAGTTGCGCTAGTTTCTCACGAACACAGTCTTCTGAAAATTGCTCAAGATGTCCCTCGTTTCTGTTCCTGTTTGTGGGTGTTTTCTGAGGTCCTGCTCCTGGTTCTTCATCTGTGAACACAGAACAGAAATATTTGTTAAGCAGTTCCGCTTTATCCTTATCAGCTTCTACATATTCCTCCTCTGCACCCTTGAATCTGACAATACCACTTTTGCCCTTCCTCTTCTCACTAACATATCTGAAAAATGTCTTATCCCCCCATTTTATTGCATTGGCTATTTCCTCCTCTTTTTGAATCTTTATTTATTTATTTAAATTCTCTTATATACCGTGCTATTCTGCATCAGTGCGGTTTACGTTGAACAAACTGAAATTACATTGAACAGGGCATTATAACTTGGAGATAACTATTTTACAGGGAACATGGGCTATGGAGGGTTAAGTGGCTTGCCCTCCTGACTACTTTGCTAGCTTCTCTAACTTTTTCCAATTATAGATGCCTGTCTTCCTCTCTCTGTGATCTCTTGTATTTCCTGAAGGCCTCCCTCTTTTCCTTCACTTTTTCAACTACTTCTTTCGAAAGCCATAGCGGTCTCATTTTCCTTTTACCTTTATTTACCATTTTAACAAAAAGGTTGGTTGCCCTTAAAATATCCCCTTTCATTTCTGCTCACTGTTTTTCTACATCCCCAGCTGTTCCTATCCCACTAACGACTCCCTGAGGTATTGGCCCATCTTGGCAAAGTTAGTCTTCCTAAAGTCTAAGATCCTCACCTTTGAATGGATTCTAACAGCCCTAGTCCTAATACTGAACCACACCATCTGGTGATCACTGGATGCAAAATGATCTCCCACTACAACATCAGAAACACTTTCACCATTGGTAAGTACCAAGTCCAGTATGGCCCCTTCACGTGTGGGGTCTGTTACCAATTGCCTGAATAGTTCTCCCTGTAGAGAATCCAGGATCTCCTTACTTCTACATGATACTGCAGCAGGAATGTGCCAATCAATATCTGTCATATTGAAATCCCCTATCAGTAGCACTTCCCCTTTCCTAGCAATGCTGCGTATGTCTTCAATTAACTCTCTGTCCACCTCTTCCTCTTGTGAGGGAGGTCTGTATATCACACTCTCTTTCTAGTTTAACCCACAATGCCTCCTCTCTCCCTTTTAAGCTCTGTAATTCCAAAGCTTTAATAGTAGTTTTTACATATAGTGCCACTCCTCCTCCCCTTCATCCTACCCTGTCCTTTCTGAATAAAGAATAGCCAGGTATATTTACATCCCAATCATGGTTTTCTGTGAACCATGTTTCTGTAACTGCCACTAAATCCAAGTCAGCCACTCCCACCAAAGCTTCAACATCAGGGATCTTATTTCCCATGCTATGGGCATTTATACACACTGCTTTCCATATGTTACCCCTATTACCCATTTCCATAAAGGTATTTAATGTATTACTTACCTGGGGGCTTTCATTTACCTGGGGGCTTTCTTCACCCATCCCCAACGAATCTAGTTTAAAGCCCTCTTCAGTAGATTAGCCAGTCTACTACCGAAGACGCATTGACCTTTCTTGGACAGATGGATGCCATCTCTGCTCTGCAACTCTTGAAACAGCATCCCATGGTCTAGGAAACCAAAACACTCTCGATGACACCATCTACGCAGCCATGCATTCATCTCCAGGATGGAAGCCTCTCTGCCTTGGCCTTTACCCTCAACAGGGAGGACTGAAGAGAACACCACCTGTGCACCTAACTGCTTCACCCTCTGTCCCAGAGCCATGAAGTCACTTTTGATACGTTCCGAGGGATACTTGGCAGTATCATTTGTTCCAACATGGATTAGCAACACTGGGTAATAGTCAGTGGATAATATTGGTTGAGAGGAAAAAACATAAATTGTGAGCCCTCTGGGGACAAGCAAAAAATATATCTACAGTACCTGAATGTGCACTGCTTTGACTGGTAGAAAGGTAGTATATAAGCCTAGTTAAATAAATTAAATAAATAAATAAATAAATAAAGAGGAGAACCTGCTCCCCATACGTCAGCTAAGGATCAAAGATGAAGAAGAAAGAAGCACCTTGACTACTGCAACTCCATCTTCTTAGACCTCTCTAAGCATGTGATTCATCCACTACAACCAGCCCAAAATTCATTAGTTTGACTAATCACAGCAACACCGCAGCAAGATTACATTACCCTCATATTCAAGAGCCTTACACTGGCTCCCAATCCAGGCACACATTAAATACAAAGCAATAATCATCACATTTAAAACTATTCACCAACAAACATCAGATTATCTGCAAACCCTATTACAGAAGACTCCTGATACTAGAGCAAGAAGAGAACCAAACCTAAATCTACTCAACATACCAATCCACAAAACAAAGAGCTCACAGACCACCTGTAACAGGACCTTTTCCATATATGGGCCATCAAACTGAAATACACTTCCAAGCAATCTAAGAGCCATCATAGAGATAATCGAATTCCGAAAGAAACTAAAAAAACACCTCTTTCAAGAATTCTTAGGAACAGACACCTAAATGTCCCCCGCTAAAATCAGTGCATATACCCCTCCACCTGTAACTCCCCCTCATCTAACCTCTAGTAAATCCACTTTCCAAGTATCCCACCCTAACCCAATTGTCACCCTAAAGTCATTTTATTTGCCTTATGAATCTTTGTAATGTACATAAGTCAATTGGTTTTAAGTTATAATGTTCACCCTGCTTCCCACTCCCCAATGCTCTCTGTAACAAGCTGATGTTAACCGTAAACCGCTTTGATAATTTGAAAAGCAGTATAAAAGAAAATTTAAATAAATAAATACATAAGTCCTGAAGTATGGGAATCCCTAGCTGTAGGCTGCCTTAAATAAAAAAGGGGACTATAAACAAATGCCAAAGTTGAAGCAGAATAACAAATATTTTTCGTGGTAACAGGACTTTTGCTCACATTTTTTTAAGACAGCATGAACAGAAAGAAATTAGCATAGGGGGATGGAGTTGGAGTCTAATCCTCAAAAAGATTCTGCATTCTGATCTGTCAAACCTGTGGCCACAATTGGAGTTCCCCTCCAGATAACAGTGGGAAGCGAAAGTGTGGTGAAACGAAAATCCACATTGCAGCTTTGCATATCTCTTCCATGGAGACCAAGCTCAAGTGGGCCACTGATGCAGCTACGGCTCTGATATTGTGAGCCATGACATGTCCCTCAAGGCTCAGGCCTACCTGGGCATAAGAGAAAGAGATACAGGCTGTTAGTCAAATTGAAAGAGTGAGTTTGGAGATGGCAGCACTTAGCTTGCTGTGGTCAAATGAAACAAAACGTTGGATGGATTTTTGTCCGCTCCTAATAGAAGACCAAGGCTCTTTTACAGTCCAACATGTATAGCACAGCTTCCCCTTTGTGAGAAATGAGGTTTTGGGAAAAGATTTGGAGGAAAGATTAACTAATTAAGATGGAAATCTGACACCAACTTTGGAAGAGCTTAGGATGGGTACAAAACACCACTTTGTTGTAAAAGAATTCTATGAATGGTGGATGAACTACAAGGGCCTGAAGCTCACTAACTGTGCACGCTGAAGTCACTGTCACTAAGAACAAGACCTTCCAGGTCAAGAACTTCAGAAGACATTGAGCAGCTCAAAGGAAGCTTTCATCAGCTGCATGAGAACCACATTAAGGTCCCAAGACATCACGGGTGGCTTGAGTGGGGGTTCCAAAAGTAGTAAGCCCTGCATTAAGCGAACATTAAGGTCTGTACAAAGATGGGTTTATCCTTACCAAATGATGGTAAGTTCCAATTTCACAGAGGTGAACCCTTACCGAGTTTGATTTGAGTCCAAATTCCAAAAGATGTAGAAGGTATTCAAGCAGTATTTGTGTGGGATAGGCAAAAGGATCTATGGACCTTCTCCCACACCAAACAGCAAACCTGTTCCATTTCGAAGCATAAGACCATCTTGTACAGGCCCTCCTGGATGCCAAAAGGACATCAGTTACACCAACAGGCAGGTCGAGAGCAGACGACATTAGTCTCTCAACT
Organism: Ichthyophis bannanicus; assembly: GCA_033557465.1. Lineage (NCBI taxonomy): Eukaryota > Metazoa > Chordata > Amphibia > Gymnophiona > Ichthyophiidae > Ichthyophis > Ichthyophis bannanicus. Next base: position 917,993,835 of record CM066035.1, on the reverse strand, counting down.
TCCAAGCAGCGAGGGTCAGAGAATTAATGTTGGGGTGCAACATCACTCTATTCTCCTGAGAAATTAAGGTTGGTGTCTGGCCCAGATGTAGTGGTTCTCAGATGGCGAGATGGAGAAGGAGAGTGAACCATGATTGCTGAGGCCAATAAGGAGCTATGAGAATCATCGAGCCTCTATCCCTTTTGAGTTTCAGGAAGATCTGCCATGTGGGAAGATATGTCATGTGATCTAATATTCTCAACATGGCACAATCTAATGCCTGTTGACTCTTTTGAATCTCCTGCATTATCGCCATCAGTCGGAATAACCTGTCATGCAGGAGGAAGGCTTTTGCTAGAGTTGTGATGGGCTGAGATGGGACTTGGGGTAATTGATGATGAACTCTAATAGTTCCAGCACCCAGATTTATTTTATTTATTTATTTGTTTTATTTAACAGTTTTTATATACCGTCTTTCTTCAATTCAAGACGGTTTACAGAGAACATAACATAACAGTATATTTCAACTGATTACATAGAACCGAACTACATAACAAGAATATATATGGTTAATATAAGTAACTTTAATATAAGTAACAGATGACAACTTATACTGATTCTAGAGTTCCTTCCAGAGTGATGCTCTTAAGCATCCAATTGTCTAAGTAGGGAAATATGTGCACCCCCAGCCTGTATAGGAACACTGCTATGATGGCTAGATATTTGGTGAAAACTCAAGGCACTGACCCACCCTTGAATGCCTCTTCTACTGATTCATAAACACAATTTACAAGAAGGTAGCTTATGATTCAGTCCCAAACATTGTAGGCGTCAATTAGGAGTATCCATGATAGACATGGTCTTAAAGCAACTGGAACATTTTTTAAATCTGTTGGTGAGTTTCTGGGACATCTTGGCTGGAAAAATAGTGGTGCAAAATCAAATGGCTTGACTGTGAAAAAAGGTTTTCCAGCTGGACTATCAAATGAACTTAAGGAAACTAGAAAATGATAAAAAATCTGCCTAAAGATATCTAAAAGGTAAGAGAATAATCACAATGGCAGACAGGAAATAAAACACATGCAAGAAATTTCAAAAAGGAACAATTACAAAACTAATACACAGCAAAACTTGGATGTACATCTGACAGGCTCTGTAGAAAAGAACAAACTGAGGAGAAATGGCACCATAGCGGCAGGCAGAAAAATGTGTGCATACACAGTGAAGCTCTCCAAAAGCTTCTAGAAGGTGTTGGAAAAGCTCCCAGGCGAGGACTCCATTGACAATGTCACCCATACGTGAGGACTTAACCCTGCTTGTCGACGGAGAATGGTGCCTATTTTTGCCTATGGTCTTTTTCCTTCCAAAATTTCTAGAGGAGACTGTATGATAAATAGGAATTAATTTGAAGATTTTTGTACAGAAGAGATATATATATTTTTTGTGATCTGTTTTATAAAGGCAACGTTGGCACCTTAGTACTTAAAAAAACAGGTGTATACAATGATCCTCAGTAGCACACAAATCCTCTTGCACAAATTTATGCCTGCATCAAAGACAGTGTAAATGTGTGTGTTTTCACGATTGATACGCATGCATACTTTATAAAATACATGCATACACTGCAGCACCACCTTAGCTCCATTCAAACTTTGCCCATGGGGACGCCTGTGTACAGACTGCATAAAAGTATGTATGCTCTTCTTGGTACACATACTTTCATCATGTATACCCATGCCTAACTTTATAATAGCCATAGTTTGCATGTAAAATATGTCTTAGCCATGGTAACTAATTTAAAAATTGTCCCCCTAAATATGGCTAGATAAGTAATGGTCAGGTAAAATGATGCCCTTCCCCCCACCAAACCTTTGATGAGGATGCTTAGCTTTCTGTCAGAGTAAACAGACAGCATCTTCTCCGGTCACAAGCTGGGTGCAGTGGAGTCTTAATTAAGGTATTTATCACATACTTAATTGCCACTCAGGGAATCTGGGAATACCTTGACTGTGCTTACAGTTTAATAGGCTTGATACAAAACTGTGATTATGATGCACTAGTTGGTTGTGTGGAGAGAGAAGAGCAGCCCTAGAAAATGGGGAGGCAGCCATTTACTGGCTAATCAGTTACTGGAAATAAACTTCACTTGTTCTGTTATTAAGTTAATGAGCTCAACTTCAGTTTGGGAAGAGGGACAGTAACTTTATTTTCGCTGAAAAGACTGTGAATCACCACTCACACTGATAGGACTCCCTAGTTAAGGGCTGTCCTAAAACAAAAATGAAGAAACAAGTTCCAAACATCATCAGACATGTAAAAGCCAGTACTAGCCTCAGAGCATTCTCATTCTATGCCCCAACCTTATGGAACCTACTACCACATGAGCTGCGAGCAATTAAAGACATAGTTGCTTTCAGGAAGAATGTAACACCAATTTTTAAAAAGGGTTCCAGGGGTGATCCAGGAAACTACAGACCAGTGAGCCTGACGTCAATACCGGGAAAAATGATAGAAACCATCATAAAGAATAAAATTACTCAGCATGTAGATAGTCATGAACTAATGAGAGACAGCCAACATGGCTTTAGACAAGGAAGATCTTGTCTTACTAATCTGTTATGGTTTTTTGAAGGAGTGAATAATCAGGTGGACAAAGGTGAGTCGGTTGATATTGTGTATCTGGACTTTCAGAAAGCCTTTGACAAGGTCCCTCATGAGAGACTTTTGGCAAAACTAAAGAGTCATGGGATAGGAGGCAGTGTACTATTGTGGATCAGGAACTGGTTAAAAGATAGAAAGCAGAGGGTAGGGCTAAATGGCCAATTTTCCCAATGGAGAAAGGTGAATAGTGGTGTACCCCAGGGATCTGTGCTGGGTCCACTGCTTTTTTTTTTTTTAAATTCTTTATTTTCGTTTTATAACAACAAAGGAAAGGAAGACATACAGCTAAAAGACAGATACATAGAGTGTGATACATACACCAAAGTAAACCCCTGCCACCCCCCTCCCCCCTGCTTCTTCTCTAGAAAACTAATCATTCCCGAAGCGGGCGTGTACTTACATTATTGTGTTACAAAACCTAACGGTGATCTGAAACATGATGAGTGCACATTAAACAGACATGTCGGAGCAATGAGCAGATTGTACATAATCATTGAGCATCTGCCATTTAGACAAGCGAGAGTGAGTTTGGGTATGGGGAATAGCTCTCCGAGAGATCTGCTCATATTTACTATATAAGCAGACGAGGTTCCACCATTCATTGACAGTAAGTCGAGAGCTATCCTTCCAATTCCTCGTGATTAAACATATGGCTATACCCAGCATGAAATCAAGGAGAAAGCGACCCTTCTTAGGAAGAGAGGGGACCTCCGCCACTGAGCGGAGTCCCACAATCTTCCAAGAGAGAGGCTCGTGAAGGTGTAAGATAAATTGAATACGACCCCAGACCCGCCCCCAGTAAACCTGTAGTTGAGGACATTCATAAATAACATGAGCGAGGGTTCCCACAGCAGTATGGCAAGACCAACACTGGTCCCTAGCAGTTGTGTTCCATTTGGCTATTTTTTCTGGAGTATAAAAGCATCTGTGTGCAAAAAAGAAGAGAGTTTGGGTAACTGAGGCAGACCGGGAAACCCGCACTACTTTGCTCCAGAAAACGCTCCATTGCACAGGGGTTAAAGTGGTTTGCAGTTCGCGCTCCCAGGCTTGTTGGGCTCTAAAAGTGGCAGTATCTGTACCCTGACATAATATTTTATAAAAGTTAGAGGCTACCCCATGTGTACTACTAATAGAGTGAACTAGTTCTAATAGCCCGTCCTCAGTAGGGACAGAGGGCGGCATGATTTGAGCACTTTTGAGGCAGTGTTGAAGCTGCATCAATTGAAAGTAATGTTTCGCTGGTAACGCAAATTCCTTTTGTAAATCAGAAAAGGTTTTCCAACGAGCTGCAGAGAAGAGCTGTTGGGGTGTCCAGATCCCCCTAGAGTACCAGGGTTTCCATGCTATCGTTCTATTTAGGACTTGAATTCTGGGGTTATTCCACAGCGGGAGTCCGTCCTGAGGACATACGTTTGGGCCCAGTGATAGAATGAGAGTGTTAAAGGCCGCAAGAGTATCGACAATCATTGGGGGATGGCGGGTGTCTACTTGATGGGACATACCGGGGAGATGGGTCAACGGAATTGGGCTACTAAGCTCCTCTTCTATATCAAGACAAACTGGTCTGCTGTCTGTTGAGGCATCTAGCCATCGGGCACCTTGTTTAAGTAGGAAGGCTTGATGATATCTGAGAAAATCAGGAAATCTGGTACCCCCTAGTTCCTTTGCAGACTGTAGTTTTTGTTTAGCTATCCTTGGTGGCTTGCCCTGCCAGAGATAGCGGACGAGAAGGCCCTCAATATCTTTATAAGTGTGTAGCGGGAGTAAGCATGGCAGCATTTCTAAAATGTAGTTCACTTTGGGGACTATCATCATTTTCACAGTTTCTAGGCGGCCCCACCATGTAAGGGATAAGGGAGACCAACGATTTGTGAGCTCACGGACTTTGGAGACTACCTCTTTGGCATTAAAACTGATAGTGTCTTCTAAAGGAGAACAGTAATGGACCCCAAGATATTTCACCATGCGGGATTGCCAAAGGAAAGGAAAGGCCTGCATGTCAGCCTCATGTACCCAGCGGTTCAGTGGGAATGCTACAGATTTGGTCCAGTTAATTTTATAGCCCGATAATTGCGAGTATCCATCAATCAGATCCAAGACAGCTGGAACCGAATCAAGGGATACGAAAAGCATAAGGTCATCTGCATATGCAGAGAGTTTAATCTCTCTGTGACTGAAGGGGACACCTCGAATACGTGCGGACTGTCTAATAAGGAGGGCGAGGGGTTCAAGAGCTAGATCAAAGAGCATTGGTGATAGGGGGCAACCTTGACGCGTGCCTCTTTGGAGATTAAAAGGCTGAGACTTAATGGCATTTACACAAATACTGGCGACGGGTTGAGTATACATGACTTGGAGGTATCGGAGGAAGCCCTCCCCAAAGCCATACCATCGGAGAACTGCAAATAAGAAGGGACATTCTAGGCGATCAAAGGCTTTTTCAGCATCTAGGGAAAGACCCACCCATGGATGATCTAGATTGGCAGCACTGGATAGCACATGGCACAAGGTCCGAGCATTGTCAGCGGTGGATCGGCCGGGTATAAAACCGCATTGGTCGGGATGGATTAGGGTGGCCATCCTGTCAGATAGCCGGGTGGCCAAGATCGTTGCGAAGATCTTATAATCGGCATTAAGTAGGGAGATTGGACGGTAGTTGGCGGCTAGCAGCGGGTCTCTGCCTTCTTTCTCAAATACTACCACATTAGCTGCAGAAAAGGATCCCAAAGAGGATGTATCTACCGCAAGGGCAGTAAAATAGAGTTTTAAGTAGGGAACTAAATCTGCACTGAACGTTCTGTAGAATTCGGTCGGGAGACCATCAGGCCCTGCGGCTCGGCCCGAGGCTGTTCGTTTTAGGGCAGATTGGATCTCTGAAGTAGAGAAGGGTTCATCCATCGCATCCCTATCAGCTTCAGAGAGGGTCGGCCGCTGAATACCAGAAAGCAATCGCTCGAAGGTCTCTGATGAGAACTCACATTCAGATTGATATAGGCGGGTATAGAAATCCCGAAAGAGTTCTACAATATCGGAGTCTGTGGTCAATATGCCCCCTCCCTGTGGGGCTCGAAGGGCCGCTACGCGTTTGGCTTCTTTTTGACCTTTCAAGGCGTTGGCTAAAAGTCGACCGGCTCGGTTATTTTCACGATAGTATGTCCCTCGTTGAAGCTCAATACTCTTAGAAGCTGCAGTTGAGAGGATTGCATTATATTGAAAACGGAGACGCTGTAAGCGAATTAAGACACATGGATCAGTACGTGAAGTTAGAACTCGTTCGCCTGCTTTGATTTGTTGGTCTAGTATGAGTAGCTGCTGTTTGCGTTGTTTCCGCAGGCGGATTTGATAGCTAGTGATCGTTGCTCGAATGGCCGCTTTGAAACCCTCCCACCAAGCCCAATTCGCAGTATCCTGGGGTAAATTAAAATGGAAGTAATCCTGTATGGCTGCTCGAATTTCTAACTGGAACTCTGGCTGAGTTAACAGGGCTCTATCAAAGAACCAGGCCCCCGAATTCCCTTGGGGTGCAGTAGTGTGTAACTGAAAGGAAATAGCAGCATGATCTGAAATATGTTGGGAGTGAATCTTTGCAGTGTCCACCTGAGGAACTAACAGTTTTGATATTAGAAAGAAATCTATGCGAGACTGGGATTTGTGAGGGGAAGAGAAGAAGGTAAAGTCAAGCTCATTGGGGTGTAGTAACCTCCATAGATCAACTAAAGCAAGATCTTTGATCAAAGAGGTAAGCGTGGTGTGACTCTTGGGGGGACCACTTGTCCTAGGCGGCTGTTTGTCAATCAGGGGATCAAGAACTAAATTGAAATCCCCCCCTATTATCAATGAAGTATTAGCAGAGGCCTGCGCAACCTGAGCAATGGTAGCAAAAAAGGCAGGGTCATCCACATTAGGAGCATAAAGGCATATACATGTAACTTCAAGGCTACCTATCTTGAGGTGAACTCTGGACCATCTACCTGCTGTATCTGAGCTAGTCGCAATAATAGTAGCATGCAAAGATTTCCTAACCAGTATGGCAACCCCACATTTCTTAGAAACGGCTGGGGAATAGGCGGCCACCATGTAAGGTTTAATATTGAGTTTAAGAGTTTCCTTCGAATTTAAATGCGTTTCTTGGAGGAAAATCAGGTCCGCAGCTTCATGACTTAGATAGCTTAGGATTTTCTTCCGTTTTATCGGATTATTGATTCCTTTTACGTTCAATGAGAAAATCTTACATGGTGCCATCAATCGGTAATAGACATTTTAGGTAAGGGCGCTTGAAAACATACAACATAATCAGAATCTGTGCAACAATGACATAATCACCGAGTATGCTGGCTAATACACCCCATATTGAAAAGTATGTACCAAAGTATCTTAGAGAAGAAGCAAAACCCCCAATGAATATGGCGACCATATGTCTGCGGGAGGAGGCCCTAGAGAGGAAGATAGAGACATGAAAAAAGAAAAGAAACACCAGAGTCCATAATTAACACTGTCTCTGATACTCATCGAGGCTACTGTGGGTAGATGGAGTCGGGTCACAGATATCATCAAAAATAAGGCAACAAACCGCCCTCGCCAGACTCTTTGCTGAGCCGCGGCAAATCCAATATGGCAGGTACAGCGGATATGAGAATACTTGCAGGAATATTCTGGAAGTCAGCGCATCAAGTCGGCTTCTTTAGAATCCAAAAACTCCGCTAGTAGATCAGGGTCCTCAAATGTTCTTGTCTGATTGTGAAGCGTGACTCGGAGCTTGGCCGGATACATCAGGCCATAGCGTGCTTGTAGTTGTTGAAGCCTCGGCCGGAATTCCAGAAAGCGCTTTCGGCGGTCGACCGTGGGTTTAGCCAAGTCAGGATAGAAGGAGATCTTGTGGCTCTCAAACTCCATATGGCCCTTTGCCCGAGAGGCACTGAGAATTTGCTCCACATGTTGATATCTCAAAAGTCGAAAGATGATAGGCCGCGGGGTCTTCCTGTTGAGCGTTATGTTTGTGGGTACACGATGAGCGCGATCGATCTCCAAGTCTTTGGTAAAGGTGATTTGGAGCAGGGAAGGGAGGATGTTACATAAAAACTCTTTCATGTCTCCCGATTCCGCTCCCTCCGGTATGTCCACGAGTCGTAGGTTGTTGCGGCGCGCTCTATTATTGCCATCTTCCACTTCTTTCTGCAAGGCCCGTACCTGACGTTCAACTTTGTCGAGTTTGGACAACCGGGCCGCATGGGAGTCTAATATGCTCTCCATTTTGTCCTGACGCGAAGAGAGCCCCTCTAGCTTGCCCTGCAGTACACCAAGATCTTCCCGCAGCGCTCGGAGTGCTTCACCGTTTGACTGCACGAGGTCCTTAACCCCTCTAATCTCTGCGAGGATTTCCTGCTGCATTTCGGGGCCCTCGCGCAAAGCCAGCCCCTTCTGCGGGGACGGGGGTTCAGTTTTGGAGCGTTTGCCGTGAGAAGCCGCTGGAGATCCAAATTCCAGGCGCGTGGGTTTGGTCCCCGCCATCTCACCAATGTGCCCCGGCAAGATCAGAGCAGAAGTTCAAGTATGTACGGTGTTAATTCAGGATTCTGAGTAGGCCTCTCGGGAGCCTCAGCGTTATGCGACCATCCCGCTGGACATCGGGCTCCGCCCCCCGGGTCCACTGCTTTTTGACATATTCATAAATGACCTGGAAAGTGGAATAACGAGTGAGGTTATCAAATTTGCAGATGACACAAAACTATTTAAAGTTGTTAAAACCCAAGAGGATTGTGGAAAATTGCAAGAGGATCTTGATAAATTGGAAGACTGGGCATCAAAATGGCAGATGAAATTTAATGTGGACAAGTGCAAGGTTATGCACCTAGGGAAGAACAACCCAAACTATGGTTACACGATGCAAGGTTCCACATTAGGAACCACCACCCAGGAAAAAGATTTAGGCGTCATTGTGGATACCATGTTAAAACCCTCGGCCCAGTGTGCAGCGGCGGCCAAGAGAGCAAATAGAATGCTAGGTATGATAAGGAAAGGAATGGAAAATAAAACAAAGGATATTAAAATGCCTCTATATCGCTCCATGGTGAGACCCCCACCTTGAATATTGTGTGCAATTCTGGTCGCCGTATCTTAAAAAGGATATAGAGTTATTAGAAAAGGTTCAGAGAAGAGCCACCAAAATGGTAAAGGGGATGGAAGGATACTCCTATGAAGAAAGGCTAAAAAGGTTAGGGCTCTTTAACCTGGAAAAGAGACGGCTGAGGGGAGATATGATAGAAGTCTATAAATTAATGAGCGGAGTGGAACGGGTAAACGTAGATCGATTGTTTACCTTATCAGAATATAGAAAGACTAGGGGACATGCAATGAAGCTACAGGGTAAACTATTTAAGACTAATAAAAGAAAATATTTTTTCACTCAACGTGTAATCAAACTCTGGAATTTGTTACCGGAGGATGTAGTAAAGGCTGTTAGTGTAGCTGGGTTTAAAAAAGGTTTGGACAAGTTCCTGGAGGAAAGGTCCATAAGCCATTATTAAGAAGGGACCCAGGATATCAATGCTTGAACCAATACAAGCATTGTGGAACCTGTGTCCCTTGGGGAAACTGCTAGGTACGTATGACCTAGATTGGCCACTGTTGGAAACAGAATACTGGGCTTGATGGACCTTGGTCTGACCCAGTATGGCATATCTTATGTTCTTATATGTTCTTATGTTCTTAAGAAATTAAAAACGCATCTATTCCAATGTCACTACAACCAGATATGAATCACAGTGGAATAAAAGACGAAATGAATAGTTATATGTAAAAATATAAATATGAAAACTACAATCTCTTTTGTAAAATATGTAAATATGTTAAGGCCAATCTTTAGACCCTATTCTGTGTGATGTGTTTTACCTCTGAACTGTGTATATATGCCCCAACTTTTCTGTCTTGATTTTTGACAAATCCCAAAGTTGTAATCAAACCGCTACTGATCGCTGGAAGTAGCGGTATATAAGTGTTTACTAAATAAATAAATAAAATAAATAAACAATACTACAAAAATGAAGAAACTAATCCCACTAGAGGACAGCAACCTTGGTCCGGAAGGACTGGGGTTTCTAGTCCCACAGGTGCTCCTTGTGGTCTTGGGCAAGCCACTTAACCCTCCATAGCCCATGTTCCCTGTAAAATAGTTATCTCCAAGTCATAATGCCCTGTTCAATGTAATTTCAGTTTGTTCAATGTAAACCGCACTGATGCAGAATAGCGCGGTATATAAGAGAATGTAAATAAATAAATAAAATAAAAAATACTACACATCTGCTATTCTGGCCCGGCCCCCCACTGATGAAATCCTGCCTTGGCATATGGCCACAGGCAACTCTACAGGGACAGATTGCTCCCAAAAGGAGCTGCCCCTTCGGGAGCCAAGAGACAGGGCCTGCTGTTAGTTTATTTGATATTGTTGAGTGGATTTGTGGATGAGTTTGTTTTTTTTAAATGAATTATTTTTGAACAGTTGGAGTAAAGGCACTTCCTCTCATAGAGAGAATGGGGTATGGTGGAGTTTTGCTCCTAAAAAGGTAATATATTTGTCCATTTTTTACATATTCATGTCTTTACTAATGTTATTTATGATGACATATTTGTTATTAATTGTATTAACTGCATTCTATTAACTGCTTTGGGTTTAGCTGTATTCAAAGGAAGAGGTAAAGAAATATAACAAATTAACTGCAGGGGCAGCAGAATGCCTTTTTTGAGCTGTGCCACCCAGGGCCCACCACTGATTTCTTACTTTACACTTAGGGGTATGTTTACTAAGCTAAGCTTATGGCAACCCATGCTGTTTAAAACTAGATCCCATTGACTAACATGGGACCTAGATGCAAAGAGCATGGGATAACCATTAGCCCAGCTTAGTAAATATACAGTTATTCATCATTCTTTCTTACATATATTCTTTGTGTAACTCACGTAATTAGAGCTTCTATTCCTATGTGTTTTTGAGGTCCAAAAATTCAGTGTTGGTAGGTGTTTTGTACCACAGGTACCCTTTCTAATGGAATCAAATATGTATGTTTGTGTCACTTAAGAGCTGTTAAAGCAGAAAAGACATAAAAACTGAGCGGAGGATAAAAGGCAAGCCAGGAAAGGGGTGAAAAAATACTGGAGAAGTGGTGTTTTTCTGGTGTTTTACAATCATCAATTTTTTTGCTTCAGAGGTGTTCTATTGGTGTTAAAACCTAAAATCATAAGCCCTATGTATAAGGTGAAATTAGACTTACCTGCTAATTGTTGTTCCTTAAGGAACTCCAGTCTAATCCCGAACTTCTGGGGGTTGTCATCCTCCTCCAGCAGCTTGGAGACTGAGAAACGTCACTTTTGTGATGTCACTGGTATATATACTCAGGAACCGCCTCCTCACTCCAGTTACCTATTGACAAAGCAGACTCACTGGAGCAACAATTAAGTAGTAAACAGTACTACCATACTATAACAACAAATAGCAACCTCAAGGACCACATGCCCAACTATGTACATTTTCTTGAAGCGGTCCCTAAGTGCTCAGGTCCACTCTCCCCACTTATGGAAAATGCTGACTGTACGAACACTCCCCAAGTTGTACCCTGGAAACAAAATGAACTATGCTTACCCGTAATGTCTGTCCTGCTTCAGGCCATAGTACACAGAACTAACAGGGCGGGATACGGGACTAGACTGGAGTTCCTTAAGGAACAACAATTAGCAGGTAAGTCTAATTTCACCTTCCTTATCGTCCCTCCAGTCTAGTCCCGAACTTCTGGGGATGTAACAGAGCAGTGAAAAGATTCAACGGGAGGGCCCCACTAGACCAGCCTGAAGCACAGCTGATCCAAAACAGGAGTCCCTTTCCGCCTGAACATCCAGACGGAAATGCTTGACAAAGGAATGCAAAGAAGACCAGGTAGCTGCTTTACAGATTTCTACCGCTGGTACCAAACTGCACTCCACCCATGAGGTTGCCTGCGCCCTCGTGGAATGAGCTCTCAGCCCTTCTGGCACCAGTCTGCCCTTTAACAGGTATGCCGACGCGATCGCCTTCTTTAACCATCAGGCAATAGAAGCCTTAGAAGCTGCTTTGCCTTTCTTTGCTCCCTCAAACAACCCAAACAGCCTATCCGACCGACGGAAATTGGCTGTTCTGCGCAGATACCTTTTCAACGCTCGACGAACATCCAATAGATGTAAACGCCTTGAAGAATGTTCCCCGCTCTCTTCCGCGAAGACCAGTAGAGATACCACTTGATTCATATGAAAAATCGACACTACCTTGGGCAAGAAGGACGGCACCGTCCTTAAAACCACCTTTGAATCAAAGAAAGACAAAAAAGGCTCCTTACAGGACAAAGCCTGCAATTTGGAAATCCTCCTCGCCGAAGCAATCGCTACCAGAAACACCACCTTAAGAGTAAGATCCTTCAGAGATGCTCTTGACAAAGGTTTGAACGGCTCTCTCCCCAATGCCTCCAACACCAAAGGGAGATCCCACGTCGGAACCACCTGCCTATGCGGTGGCCGCAAAAGAGTTACCACTCTCAAAAAATGTTTAACATCTGCGTGTCCACCTAGCGCTTCCCCTTGTACCTTTCCTCTATAACAGGACAGCGCTGCCAACTGAACTCTCAAGGATGCAGCCGCCAAGCCTTTCTGAAATCCATCCTGCAAGAAAGCTAGAACCTGCGACACTGAAGCCTATAACGGGACACATTCCCTGTCCGCACCCCACGCCTCAAAGACACGCCAAACTCTAATATAAACCAACGATGTATTTATTTTATTTATTTATTTATTTAACAGTATTTCTAAACCGCCTTATCATGATAATCAAGGTGGTATCACAGCAAACAATCTGGTAGTGTGAGTGTGTTATACATGCAGTGAGGGTGGAAATTTAGTTGGGTGTGTGTTGTGTTGTGAGCTAGATTGGTTTGAGCTATGTACAATGTGGGCTATATACAGTGGTGCTAAAAACATTTTATATATACATATAGTGTTAGTCGGTAACGTGTGCTGCTATACCGTTACTTAGTTTATGTGATGTGGCCATAGTGTTCTCTGAACAGCATGGTTTTCAGCTGTTTTCTGAAGTCCTTGAGGTCTGTAGTTGCTCTCAAATCGTCCGGTAGTTTGTTCCATATTGTTGGAGCAGCCATGGAGAGTGCTCTGTCTGTTGTGTCCTTGCGTGTGTGTTTGTATTCACTTGGGGTGCTGACTCGGTTGTGTGTTTGTTTTCTTCTAGGCCGTGTGCTGGTGTCTGGTTGTATGAGGGCGTGCAGGCTGTTGGCTGATGTTTGCTGTTTTATCTTAAATAGGTTTATGATAGTTTTGTATCTGATGCGTGCATCGATTGGAAGCCAGTGTAAGTCCTTTAAGGTGGGTGTGATGTGTTCTTGTCTTGCAGTTCCGGATATGATTCGTGCTGCGGTGTTTTGTGCCAGTTGGAGTGGTTTGATAGCTTGTTCCGGTAGTCCAAGGTATATCGGATTGCAAAAGTCCAGTAGAGGGGTTATCAGTGCTTGACAGACGGTACGGAAGTGTTCTGGGGCGAGGAGTGGTTTCAGTCTCCTGATGATTCGCATCTTGTAGTAGGCTTTTTGTTTTGTTTTTTTTATGTGTGTCTTGTGATTGAGTTTATTGTCCAGCGTAACCCCGAGGTATCTCACTTCGGACCTTATTGGTATAGTAATGTTTTGTATCTTTATATTTGGTGGGTGTATGAAGCTTTGGTTCCGAGTGATGATTAAAGCTTCAGTCTTGTTGTAGTTTATGGCGAGGTTGTTGTTTTGACACCAACTGGTCATTTGTGTAAGGCAGTCTGTTATCCTAGAGAAGTCCGGGTTGTCGATTGATATCGGGGTGTATATCATGATGTCGTCCGCATAGATTGTGTATTGAATGTTGTTCTTTTTCATGATGTTGCATATTGGTTGGATGTAGATGTTAAATAGGAGTGCTGAGAGCGCAGAACCTTGAGGTACTCCTTGACGGACTTTGATGGGTCGGGATGTGATGTGTCCCACCTTGACCTGTAGCTGTCTTTCTGTTAGGTATGAGTGGAACCATTTCAGTGTGATACCGTGTATACCAGTGTTCTGTAGTCTTTCCAGGAGCATGTTGTGGTCCACTGTGTCGAAGGCTGAGGAGATGTCGATGAATATCATTATGATTCCGTTCCTGGTGTTGTCAATTGTTCTAAGGATGCTGTCGAAGAGGTAGATCAGTAGCGTCTCGACACCGTGGTTGGGACGAAATCCGTGTTGGTTGTCGTCGAGTGTTTCGTGTTTGTCGATGTGATCCTGAAGTTGTAGTTGAACCGTCTTTTCGATGATTTTTGCGAGGAAAGGTATGCTGGAGATTGGTCGGTATGCTGCTGGGTCTTCTTTGTCGAGAGTTGTTTTCTTTGTGATTGGTCTCACTGAGGCAAGTTTTAGTTGCTTTGGCATGATTCCTTGAGTGAGTGAGTTGTGTACCATTTTATGTATGGTGGGGATGAGACTTGATTTGGTGGCTTTGACCCATTACACTGGCATGGGTCTGTAGGAGCGGTGCTTGTGTTGATTGTAGAAATGATGTGGGATATCTGTTCTGTGGAGGGTGAGGCGAATGTGCCCCAGGTTTTGGAGTGTGCATCCGTCCTTGTGGTTCTACTCGGCGTTGTTTGTTCCGTGGAGTGAAATTTGTCTTTGATGTGGTCGGCGAATTTCTGAGGATCTATTTGTGCTTCCCCTTCTGTTGTTTGCTCTTTTGTGAGGATTTTCACTATTTCGAAAAGCTCTCTGGGTTTGTTGATGGAGGTATTTATCATGTTTGTGTGGAATTCCTTCTTTGATTGGTTGATGTGTTCATTGTATTGTTTTTGCTTCGTTAGATAAAGATGCTGGTCGGCAGTTGTTTTGTTTTTTCTCCATCTACGTTCGATCTTCCTGAGTTCCCTCTTCTCCTGTCGTATTTTTGCTGAGTACCATGGTTTGCTTTGTCTCTTGTTGTGGTGTTGTTTCATGGTCCCGTCATCGGGTGGTTTGGCAGCGTTGGCTAAAATGCTGTTCCAGCTGGAAACTTGTTCCTCCAGGTCGTCCGTAGTAATGTTCAGGTGTTGTATTGTGTCCTGTAGGAATTCATCCCTGTCGAAACACTTGAATCGTCTTTGTGTGTGTGAGGTGTTTGCTCTTTCGTTTGTCTGGTCCTCTTGTAACCGCAGCCTTATCTCTATTAAGTAGTGGTCAGACCATGGCACTGGGGTAATGGTTGGTGGAGAAATCAGGTCTCTTGATGTTAGGTAATTGGATGCGAATATGAGGTCTGGTGATGATCCATGTCTGTGTGTTGGAGCATTGATGATTTGTGTGAACTGTAGTGAGGACATTGCTTGCAGGAAGGCCTCTGCGTCTTTGACATTGGTGGACTTTAGGTTGAAGTCTCCTATCATCAGCGCTGGTTTGTTGTTTGTTGTTATGGCACAGGCTTCTTTGAGTGTGAAGGCTAGTTCGTCGGGTGGAGCTCTGGGTGCTCTGTATGTCAGGCAGATTGCAATGTTCTTGTTCTTGATGCTAATTGTGTTACATTGCTGTGTTTCAGTGAGGCTCTGTGTCTTGAACTTCAGTTTTGTTTTTGCTATTATCAGGACTCCTCCTCCACGCCTGTGGGTGCGTGGGCAGTTGTGTGCTGAATAGTTGTTTGGTACTAGTTGGTTGAGTAGAACATTGTCAGTCGGGTTGAGCCATGTCTCTGTGATGCAAATTATGTCGGGCTGTCGCTCTTCAATGTGGTCTACAAGCGTGTGTATCTTGTTGCAGACGGATCTGGCATTTATGAGTTCGATCGTTGTTGTCTTTGTTGATGAGGTTGCTGTTACATGTGCTTCCTTTGTGCAAGTGTGGGAGTTTGATTTGTGTCTGTTTGTTCGCTTTGCCTTGGGGGTTCCGAGTGTCTCTTTGTTTGGGTTCTGTGGTTCTAAATATGGCAAAACAGTTGGAGGGTGCCATGTTGTGTTTGCTTGTGGGTGGTGGAGGTGTGTGGTTGGTGGGAGGAGTTGTGTAACGAGTAAGTAGAGTGGGAGGAGGTATGTGGGGTGCATGTTGGTTTTTTTGTGGTGTTCTGTTAAGGTGGTGCTTGTTTTCTTAAGTCTTCGTCTTGTTGGCTGTTTGGAGAGAGCTGTAGATTGTGTGATAGCCTGTCTCGTGGAGGGAGAGCCTGGTCTGTGTAGGTTGTCTTGTTGCGTGAGCCTGTCCCTTGGAGGGAGCCTGTCCCGTGGAGGGCGATCCGGATCTGCGTACGGTGTCCTGGTGCGGGAGCCTGTCCCGTGGAGGGAGCCTGTCCCGTGGCGGGTGGGTCGGATCTGCGTTGGGTGTCTTGGTGTGGGAGCCTGTCCCGTGGAGGGAGCCTGTCCCGTGGCGGGTGGGTCGGATCTGCGTAGGGTGTCCTGGTGCGGGAGCCTGTCCCGTGGAGGGAGCCTGTCCCGTGGCGGGTGGGTCGGACCTGCGTTGGGTGTCTGGGTGCGGGAGCCTGTCCCGTGGAGGGAGCCTGTCCTGTGGCGGGTGGGTCGGATCTGCGTAGGGTGTCCTGGTG
The DNA here is from genome assembly GCA_033557465.1 of Ichthyophis bannanicus. Classification (NCBI taxonomy): domain Eukaryota; kingdom Metazoa; phylum Chordata; class Amphibia; order Gymnophiona; family Ichthyophiidae; genus Ichthyophis; species Ichthyophis bannanicus. The sequence continues at coordinate 917,977,611 of CM066035.1, read as the reverse complement.
CGGGAGCCTGTCCCGTGGCGGGTGGGTCGGATCTGCGTAGGGTGTCCTGGTGCGGGAGCCTGTCCCGTGGAGGGAGCCTGTCCCGTGGAGGGCGATTCGGATCTGCGTAGGGTGTCTGGGTGCGGGAGCCTGTCCCGTGGAGGGAGCCTGTCCCGTGGCGGGTGGGTCGGATCTGCGTAGGGTGTCCTGGTGCGGGAGCCTGTCCCGTGGAGGGAGCCTGTCCCGTGGCGGGTGGGTCGGATCTGCGTAGGGTGTCCTGGTGCGGGAGCCTGTCCCGTGGAGGGAGCCTGTCCCGTGGAGGAGGCCGGATCTGTTGGGGTGTGTGTAGTGTAAGTGCGAGCTTGGTGATGTGGACTGTGTGATGTACTGTGAGAGTTCTACTTGCGGTTCTGACGTCCTTCGCCTCGGTCTGCTCTTTGCTGTGTTCTCCTGTGATGCCGTCGGCGCTGTTGTTTCTTTTAGTTGTTTCCTGCTGCTTGGCTTCGGGCCTCGCCTGGGGTTCCGGAGTGGTGGGTTTTTTTTCCTTGCAGAGTCGTTGTGGTCGTTGATCTTCATTCGGTGGTGGAGGGGTCTGTTGTACAAAGCGTGTCTTTTGGGGAGGAGTGGAAGTTAGTTGGTTTTTTTGTGCGCCTCTGTGCCGCGCCTAAGGGCCACGCCAAAGGGCCCTCTGGCGAGGCCCTCAGGCGCGGGCCCGCCAGGCGCGGGCGCGCCCGCGAGGGACGCCACTTTTATTCCAGCGGGCCGCCTTCTCCCTGCTCTCCCACTGCCCGGATTGGGCAGGAGCACAGCGGGGGGAGTTGTTCTTCTCGGCGGCAGCAGCGGCTCCCTCCGGGGGTGAGGGACGCCGCTTTTATTCCGGCGGGCCGCCTTCTCCCTGCTCTCCCACTGCCCGGATTGGGCAGGAGCACAGCGGGGGGAGTTGTTCTTCTCGGCGGCAGCAGCGGCTCCCTCCGGGGGTGAGGGACGCCGCTTTTATTCCGGCGGGCCGCCTTCTCCCTGCTCTCCCACTGCCCGGATTGGGCAGGAGCACAGCGGGGGGAGTTGTTCTTCTCGGCGGCAGCAGCGGCTCCCTCCGGGGGTGAGGGATGCCGCTTTTATTCCGGCGGGCCGCCTTCTCCCTGCTCTCCCACTGCCCGGATTGGGCAGGAGCACAGCGGGGGGAGTTGTTCTTCTCGGCGGCAGCAGCGGCTCCCTCCGGGGTGAGGGACGCCGCTTTTATTCCGGCGGGCCGCCTTCTCCCTGCTCTCCCACTGCCCGGATTGGGCAGGAGCACAGCGGGGGGAGTTGTTCTTCTCGGCGGCAGCAGCGGCTCCCTCCGGGGGTGAGGGACGCCGCTTTTATTCCGGCGGGCCGCCTTCTCCCTGCTCTCCCACTGCCCAGATTGGGCAGGAGCACAGCGGGGGGAGTTGTTCTTCTCGGCGGCAGCAGCGGATGTAGACCTTCGACGAGCCTTCAGCAAAGTTGAGATCACTGCTGCCAAATAACCCTTTGCCTTCATCCTAGCCCTCTCAAGAGCCAAGCCGTAAGCGAAAACCGATCCACCTGAGGCATGATCAGAGGCCCCTGAGACAGCAAGTCTCTCTGAAGAGGAAGCTGCCATGGTTTCTCGACCAAGAGTCTCATGAGGACCGCGTACCACGGCCTCCTTGGCCAATCCAGTGCGATTAATATCACCTGCACTTTGTGGCGTTCTATGCGCTGCACCACCCGACCTATTAACACCCAAGGTGGAAACACGTACAGGAGTTGACCTTGCGGCCAGACCTGAATGAGAGCATCCAGGCCTTCCGACATTCTCTCCCTTCTTCTGCTGAAGAAGCGATCGACCTGTGCCAACTGAAAAGTCACCATGAGATCCATTATCGGCATCCCCCAGCGACATACAAGCATTGCAAACACTTCTGGGTGCAGGACCCACTCTCCTGGGTTTACCTTTACATGACTCAAGAAGTCGGCCTCTACATTGTCCACTCCTGCTACATGCGCTGCCGACAAAGCCACCAGGAGCGCCTAGGCCCACTCGAACAAACAGTTGGCTTCGGCCTCTAGCGCCACACTGCTGGTGCCCCCTTGACGGTTGATATAAGCTACCGCCGTCGCATTGTCAAAAAATACCTAAATGGCTTTCCCTTGGAGATACGGACGAAAGCGTTGCAGTGCCAACGACACTGCCCTCAGTTCCAATCTGTTGATTGACCAGGCCTTCTCCAGATTGGTCCACTGCCCCTGAGCAAACCTTCCTTGGTAGTGAGCTCTCCAGCCCACGAGACTGGCATCCGTCATCAGAGATATCCACGCAGGTGCTTCTAAGGGCATTCCTTTTTTCTAGACATCCTGGCAGCAACCACCACTGAAGTTCATTGCACCTTCTGCGCCGGACAAGGCAGTCTCTGAGATAACTGATCCCTTTGATGTTACCACCTCCTTAACAACGCTCTTTGCAACTGTCTCATATGAGCCCGCGCCCATGAGACCAGCTCAAGGGTCGCCGCCATGGTCCCGAGCAACTGCAGATAATGCCAGACCGTGGGATTCTGTTTGCTGAGAAACTGCTGGATCAAGCTCCTTAGTCCCTGTGCCCGCTGCCATGGGAGAAAAATTATTCAAACTCTCGTATCGAAGTGCGCCCCGAGGTAGTCCAGGCTCTGAGACGGGCACAATTTGCTCTTTGTCATGTTGACCACCCAACCAAGACTCTGCAGAAATTGTACTACTTTGGCCGTAGCTGACATGCTCTCCTCCCTGGACTTTGCTCTGATCAACCAATCGTCTAGATAAAGGTGCACCAACACCCCCTCCTTTTGCAAGGCCGCTGCCACCACCACCATTACCTTGGTGAATGCCCGTGGCGCCGAAGCCAACCCAAAAGGTAGCACCTGGAATTGGAAATGCCCCATAGGCACTGCAAACCTGAGGAATTTCTGATGCTCCTGCCGAATTGGAATGTGAAGATATGCCTCCGACAAGTCCAGGGACGTAAGAAATTCTCCCTTTCTTACCGCTACGATGACTGACCTTAGGGTCTCCATCCGAAAATGAGTCACTCGGAGACAGCGATTTACTCTTTTGAGATCCAAAATTGGGCGATGAGACCCGTCCTTGTTTGGGACCACGAAGTAAATGAAGTATCGACTGTCTCCTAACTGGTCGGAAGGAACCGGTACTACCACCTTGAGCGACAGCAGCCTTTGTACCGTCTCTCACACTGCCTTGCACTTTGCACTTGCTTTGCAAGGAGATTGAACAAAGGAATTGGACACTGGATGCTGAAATTCGAGTGCATAACCTTCTCGAATGACCTCCAATACCCACTGATCTGATGCGATCTGGACCCAGGCAGGGTAAAACTCCCGCAAATGCCCCCCTACGGGAACCAGCCCCATCTCGGTCCTCCTGGCTTCATTGAGATTTTCTAAAGGTAGAGGAAGAGGAGGGGGCAGCAAATCCCCTGCCCGCTCCTCGAAATCCCCGAAACCCCTGACCTCGAAAGGGAAAATGTCCTCTCTGACTTTGGCCAAATCTCAGGGAACGGAAACAGCGAAACTCCCACTGCTGGCCCCTAGGAATAGGAGTTGACCGCCCCTGCTTTTGCTTGTCCTCCGGCAACCTACCTCCTTTGGATTCTCCTAAATCTTTTACGAGTTTATCCAAATCTTCTCCAAAAAGTAGCCTACCCCTGAAGGGAAGCTTACTTAGCCTAGCTTTGGAAGAGCTATCTGCCGCCCAATTACGCAACCAAAGATTTTGCCTTGCCACTATAACTGAACTCATACTCTTCGCTAAACCTCGGATGAGATCATAATGGATATCCGCAAGATACACTGCCCCGGACTCCAATCTGGACGCCTCACTTGATGCCTCTTCCGAGTGCTCTCCTTGAACTCGCTGCGCCCAGCGCAGGCAGGCTCTTGCCACCCAGGCTCCACAGATAGAAGCCTGTAAGGACAGTGTATTCACCTCAAAGACCTGCTTCAACAAGGTTTTCAATTTACGGTCCTGAGTATCCTTTAGGGCCGCACTGCCCTCAACAGGAATGGTAGTCTTCTTAGTAACCGCGGAGACGGCTGCATCAACTCTCGGAGACTTAAACAAGTCTCGATCTTGGTCCACCAGCGGGTAAAGTCGCGCCATAACTCTAGAACCTTTAAGATTCAACTCCGGAATGTCCAATTCTTCCTGAATCATCTCTCTAGCCACTGTGTACTGGGAACACTCTCTGATTCTTATGAACGGCCTGTAACAACGGATCCTCCAGGGTAGAATCCTCCACTAGCCCTCCCCCCGATGGCATATTAAGAGTCTTGAGAGTCTCGGAAATGAGTGCCGGCAACTCGTCTCTACGAAACACGCGAACCACTCTGGCTTGATCCTCCTGTTCCGTAATCTCGCCTTCCTCCAGATCATCTTCCAGATCTAGAACGGGGTCCGGATCCTCAGAACATAGGCCCTCGGATATGACAGACTGCTCTGATCTATCCCTGTCACCCCTGGCTCTCTTCGCTTTTAGCCCTGTCACCCCCACAGACAAAGGCGTGCCCAGCCTTTTCTCTCCCAGCTCCACTTCCGCGGAACTGGCTGGAGGCCTACTCCGTGAATTGCCAAAGGCGTGCTGTAACAGAGCCATAAAATCTGGGGAAAAGATTGCCGTCAGCCCACGTGGTAAAGGCAGTTGTCCCTTTGAGGGCTCCGGAGATGATGATGTTCCTGGTACTGGATCCAGGGAAGGCAGTCTGGGGGAAATTGGCTCTAAAAAGGCCAGAGACGATCCCTCCTTGGCCTCCGCAACCGAATCAGAGGTTTGCTCCACTGCTGCAGACTCCTGACTGCAGCCCCTACATACCCCAGTATCGGAGACTGCGCCTCTCCTAGCTCCACAGACCAAACAGTGTGGTCTGGACGGCATTCTGCGCGATCGGGGGTGTTCTCCCACCCCCCAGCCCTGCAGGAGCTAAACTGTGTGCCTTGCCAATAGTGCCCTGCAAATAATCCAAAAAATAAAAAATGGGCTTTTTTTTTTTTTAACGTGGGACCATCAGATAGGCCCCCCTAGCCAAATTCTGAAGAAAGTAATTCCAAATGAGGCTCCCCGGCCAAGTTAATCCACTTTTTCAGGTAGTCAAAAGTAACGGCGATTCCCGCGCGACTGACACGCGGCCTGGCCTGCACAGAGGAAAAAACGGCCCCCCACGAGCTCTTTTCTCCACCGCAACGGCTCCTTACCTGTGCTGCCTCAAATCTTGAGCACTGTGATCCCTGGCGCTGAGCTTCTCTGTCAACCGGGAACTGCAGCCTAAGGGCAAGAGAAGCACTGACAAAACAACTGCAGCAGAGAAAAAATCTGCGACGTCGGCTCAACAGCTCTGGCAGGCAAATCCTTCTGCACACACTGAGCTCCACGGATAACCGGTTCCTCACCCGATTGTGAGTTAAAGATAACCGGATGCCTGTTTCTCCACACCTGCCCCCTTCTTGGACAAAAATATTCTGAAACTTGAAGTCCCCTCAGGAGAAGGGAGGGGGGGGGGGAAGACAGGGCTAAAGCACCTCCAAAGTAAAGAGAGCACCTGAGCACTATCCCCTTGATCCAAGGAGCCTTGTTCCCTCTATATTCTTTATTATTATTATTATTTTTTTAATCAATCAAAGTTCTTAATTCTAACTTTCCTTAATTGTTCCTCTAGTGAGCCCCGAACCTCTAGGCTCACCAATCCTCCAGCTGCTTGGAGACTGAGAGAACTGGAGTGAGGAGGCGGTTCCTGAGTATATATACCAGTGACATCACAAAAGTGACGTTTCTCAGTCTCCAAGCTGCTGGAGGAGGGTGACAACCCCCAGACGTTCAGGACTAGACTGGAGGGACAATAAGGAATTTGTTCATTTACATGGGATATTTCTAAATCCACCAATAAAGAACTTGATGCTACAAAATCAGAGCTGTAGATGAGAGAACCACAAACAAAGCATCGCTAATATTAGTCTCAGTGCCAACTGACTATTGTGTATTAGATATGGGGAGAAGAGATACAATCAGAAAACATGTGAAATAAAGATACATAAATAGTTCAAAGTGTTTGGGCAGCACTGGCCATATCAAAGACTGAGATCATATCCAGGATATATGGCTTAAGAACGAAGTTCATTCTTACTACAACTACTACTTGTCATTTCTATAGTGCTACAAGGCATACACAGTGCTATTCACATACATATAGGAGAAGTCCTGCCCCAAAGGCCTTACAATCTGTTCAAGACAGACAGACAAACAGAACAAACAGAAGACTAGATTAATTCTTAAGGGAAATGATTAAAAGAACATTGACGCAGACTGGAGAATAAGGGGCCCAGGATCCAAAAGCAGCCTCAAAGAGGTGAGTTTTTAGCCTAGATCTGAATTGGACCAGAGATGGAACCTGACATACTGATTCTGGTAGTCTATTCCTAGCATCTGATGCAGCAAGGGTGAATGAACAGAGTCTGGAGTTGGCAGTAGAAAAGAAAGGCATAGATAAAAGTGATTTGCTTGATGGGCAAAGTTGCTAAGAAGGGATGTATGGAGAAGTAAGAGAGGAGAGGTAATGAGGAGCTGCAGAATGAATGTAGATGAATTGGAGAAGTTCTCCTAGGAGAAGCAGGATGAGTCAGCCAACCTTGTGATGTCATCCGACGGCACCATGGATATGGAAGTGCTCTCCTTGGAGCTCAAAAAGGTGAGCCTTTCTGAGCATGTGCTGGATGCCCCCACCCCTACCTGGCTCAGTTCTTGTTCTTCCGCCCTGCCACACGGATGGAATTCTAGCTCTCCTACATTCCATACATCATGGACAAAGAAAAACCCATCAAGAGGAGCAAAGATAAGCAGGAGAAAACCAGCAAACCTGGGTTTAAAAAATGCCCTAAATGATCCAAGAAGATGAACTCCACAGATGTCCATGATCGTTGCGTGCGCTGCCTAGGGAAGGATCACCAGATGAAAGACTGCCCTCACTGTGCCCACATGTCCCCCAGGGCCTGCCAGTCCCACAGCCATGCACTACAAAACCTCCTATCCAGAAAAGACTCACTTTCCGAGGCTCATACTCCAGCCCTCTCCACTGCAACCAGCAACGTTGAGAAGAAGAAGAAGAAACATCCCACGGAGACCGAGGCAAGCAACCACATGGCTTCCTCCAAAATGGCTGCTGCCTCCCAGGGCTCCTTGCCTTCAGCCACTGCCCAGGATGTGCCTCCAGAGGCCTCCATACTTGGTGCGACCTCAGCATTGCCTTCTTCTGTGCCTGCTGCGCCTCTGTCTAAATCCAGCGCAGTCATGGCAGCAGGAAGACATGAAGATCACCAAAGGCTCTCTATTCCTCACGATGAAATCCACGCCACCAGCAGGCTCCGCCTATCGATCACACCACTGGCCAAAGTCACAGTGACGTCAGCTGTGACGTCAGCCATCACCATGCCAACCCGGAGATGCCCAGCTCAGCCCTCAGCGCGACGTGCACTCTCCGCTTCCCCAGCACCAGTCTCAGCACCTCTCTCAGAGCCATCAGCACAGATTGCACAGCTGTGCTGGCAGAAGACCGCTCAGCATAAGGAGCTGGGACACCGGTAAGAGGGATAGATAATGCAGACGAAGATCCCGCAGCAGTTCTCTCTCCCCTGCTTCATATTCGCCTCCCTAGAAGAGTCAGGGAAGGGGGCGCAGCGAGCAGACACCTCAAAGGTTACCAGCAACATATCCATTGACCCAGAGTGCCCCCCCATGGCCCTCATGGAACTATGGAAAAACCTTTTAGAACAGAACTATCCAATGCAACAACCACAGCCAGCATCGACTCCTTGGACACCACTGCCGCAAAGATCACCATCACTGGCTGGGTTCTCCCCGAAACCCTTCTCCTCTGAGAGTGGGGCAGAGGAAGCAGCCGAATGGATATTTTCTTGCAGCTCTTCCCCTCAAAGCCACAAGAGCCAAGCACCCACAGAGTCCTCTCCAATGCCACCTCTGCCACCATCACCATCAGAGGACCTCACGTACCCAAAATTCCTGCAGAAGTTGTCCTTGGGCCTAGTTCTCAACCCCACAGATATGCCGAACTCTAGGAGCGTGGCTCCTGAAGTACCTTGATGCACACAGATTGGTGGTCTCCATCCCGATCCACTGCCTCCAGCTGGACACTCTCAATCATAACCGGCAGACGCCTGTATCTATCCCAGCCACATCTCGTAGGTTGGAGGCAAAATACCAGGTCCAACCAATGCCGTGATTCGACAAGCCCCAACTGCCTCACCAGTTTATCATGGTGGAGTGCGCCCTGAAGCAGGCAAAGAGCTCCGCACGCATACCAATGTGCTGCCAGGAAAGGAACAAAAGATCCTGGATGACCATGGGAGAAAGGTGTACTAAGCAACCTTGCTGAGAGCCCAAAATTGCAGTGCACCAGTTTCAGCAGGTACTGTACCTTGACACCATCCTGGACAGTCTCAAGAAGGCCACGAATGAACTAACCCTGGAAACCAAGGCTACCTTCTTGCCCCTCCTTGGAGATTTTAGTGAGTGCGACAAGCACCTCATACGCTCCACCTTTGATGCCTTTGACGCCACCTCAAGAGGAGCCGCTACAGCCATTGCAGCAAGATGCATGGCCTGTGTCTGGGCCTCCGGCTTGCATGAGGACACACATAAGCACCTGGTGGATGCACCCTGCACAAGCAACAACCTTTTCGGAGCAAAAGTGAAAGAGACAATGAATGACACTTCAACACACTTCAGACCTAGCCTCCGACGGTCTTGACAAAGGCTCCAGCTCCAAAAGGTCACAGGGACCCTACTAACATAAGTTCCAACCATCCAGGAGGTATCAGCCACACCAAAAATGGCAGGCGAAGGACTCCCAATTACCAACCATACCAGCTGGCATATCAACCCTACCACCAGAGGCTTCGCACCAAAGAGCGCAGGCAGCAGAAACAAACCGCATCATCTTCGAAGAAAAGCACCCCAAACGTTTGATGGCACCACTTCCTCACACCTGCCAGTAGGAGGATGTGTGACCTTCTTAAAGGAAGCGTGGGGCACATCACTACAGACTAGTGGGTACTACAGATTGTCAACCCTAGGCTACCGCATCTGCTTCTTGGCAACCCTGTAGCAGAGGTCCATCCCTCACAGCCGCACACCAGTCCACATCTGCAATACAGTGTCCCAGAAGATCATGGCCCTACTGGACGTGCAGGCGATAGAGCATGTGCCCCAGAACAAGACAGGCCAAGGATTTTACTCCAGATACTTTTGGGTTCCCAAGAAATCAGCTGGAGTATGCCCGATCCTCGACCTTCGCTGCTTCAACAAGTTTGTTCACAAAGAGCATTTCAGGATGTACTCCCTCGGGTCTATCCTGTCCCTCGTACAACAGAATGACTAGCTAGCCTTGCTGGACCTGTAGGATGCCTACTCCCATATTCCCATCCACCCTTCGCACAGGAAGTTCCTGCATTTCTACATATCGAACAGCCACTACCAATACAAGGTGCTCCCCTCCGGCCTCTCTCCGACTCCGAGGGTATAGAGTAGTTACTCACCTCTAACAGGTGTTCTCCAGGAGCAGCAGGAATAAGTCCTCACATATGTGTGACGTCGGTGCCGACGGAGCCCCCGTGCGGAGCATTTCCCCAGCTTTCAAGGAAAGCCTTTGGGAATGCAGTGCACATGCGCGGTCCCCTTCCCGCCCAAAGGTGCCATCTTGCTCAGTCTGATGACATAGCTAAAAGACAGCAAAAAACAAAAATGAAGTATATGACTGCAACTCCCAGGGGAGGAGGGAGGGTCGTGAGGACTGATTCCTGCTGCTCCTGGAGAACACCTGTTACAGGTGAGTAACTACTGTTTCTCCAGGACCAAGCAGGAAGTCAGTCCTCACATATGGGACTCCCCAGCTCTAGGCTACCGGGAACCCAAAGCTGAAAAAATTAGCTCCCTCTAGAGCCTCAGCATCCGTGATAAGAATCTTCTCTGAGAACGCCCCCGTACGGTAGCCCAACACAAGAGCCGGAGGGTAGGAGTTGCCTAAACCTCAAAGAAATTATGGAGTACCACCTGTCCGAAAGCACTGTCCCTTCGGGACTCCCTCTTGAGGCAGTAATGGGCCGCAAAAGTCTGGCTTGAAGACCAAGTAGCGGCCCGGCAGATGTTTGCCAACGGAACAGAGTGGAGATGAGCTACTGACGCGGCTTTCGTCCTGAGACGGTGGGCCGTGACTCGACCCTGCAAGGAGAGGCCGGCTGCCCTGTATGCCCAGGTGATACAATCTGCCACCCAAATGGACAACGTACGCTTGGAGACAGGTAACCCCAGTTTATTAGGGTCAAAAGATACGAAGAGCTGAGCAGCCCTTCGATGCCCCTGCGTACGGTCTATGTAAAAGGACAACGCCCTTCTACAGTCCTGGGTATGCAAGACTTTTTCAGCCCGGCTGGTGTGCGGCCTGGGAAAGAATGTTGGAAGAACCACCTCCTGATTGAGGTGGAAGGAGGAGACAACCTTTGGAAGGAACTTAGGATGAGTCCGTAAGACCACCCTGTTCCTATAGAACTGTGTGTACGGTCTATCAGAAACCAGAGCTTGGAGCTCACTCATACACCTGGCCGAGGTAAGAGCCACCAAGAACAACGCCTTCCATGAAAGGAAGCATAAATGACAGGTAGCCATCGGCTCAAACGGTGGGCGAGTAAGTTGCTGCAAGACCACATTCAAATCCCACTCAGTGGCTGGTGGACGAACCAGAGGCTTGAGAAAAAGCAGGCCTCTGAGGAAGCGGGACACCAAGGGGTGGGCCGACAGAGACTGTCCCTCCACCGGTGAGTGGTGCACCAATAGAGCACTGAGGTGGACCCAAACAGAGTTGGATTTAAGGCCGAGGTCCGACAGGTGAAGCAGATACTGCAGCATCACCGGCACCAGGCACGAAAAAGGATCCTCCTGGCGCTGAGCACACCAGGCGGAGAACCTACGCCACTTGAGGGCATAAGACGTCTGGGTGGATTGTCTCCTAGAAGCCAACACCACCTCTTCCACTTCCTTAGGGAGAAGTAAGGGAGCTAGAACTATCTTTTCAGCAGCCAGGCCATCAGATTGAGGGATCTGAGGTTGGGGTGCAGGAGAGATCCCTGGTCCTGAGACAGGACATCGGGTTGCACCCCCAGAGGGAGTGGACTGTCCACCGCCAACTGCAGAAGGAGTGGGAACCACAGTTGCCTCGGCCATCTGGGGGCTACCAGAATCACCGAGGCCTTGTCCTGAAGAACCTTGAACAAGGTTCGGGCCACTAGAGGCGTGGGAGGAAACGCATACAGTAGGCCCGTAGACCAAGAAATTAGAAACGCATCCGCTGCTATTCTCAGAGGATGCAGTTGTCTGGAACAGAACCTGAGCAGCTGCCAGTTCAGTGGACTCGCAAAGAGATCGATAGTTGGAAGACCCCATCTGAGAAAGATCTGTTGGACCACTAGTGGATTCAAGCGCCATTCGTGAGGCTGTAGAATCCTGCTTAACCTGTCTGCTAGGTAATTCTCCTGGCCAGGTAGATAAACTGCTTTGAGCAACATGCCTTGTTTGACTGCCAGGGAGCAAAGAGCTTGTGCTTCCTGACACAGAAGCCTGGAACTTGGAAGCCTCCCTGCTTGTTCACATAGAACATGGCCACTTGATTGTCTGTCTGAACTAAGACAGACTGGTGAGAGAGAACATGAGAGAAAGTCTGTAGAGCCAAGCAGATAGCTCGCAACTCCAACAGATTGATCTGCTGTGTTGCCTCCCAAGGAGACCAGAGGCCCTGAGTGCATGCACCCTGGCAATGTGGCCCCCAACCCTGTAAGGAAGCATCGGTTGTCAGCACCTGTGTGTGTGCCGGCACTTGGAAAGGCACTCCCCTGACAAGGTTTGGGAGATGTAGCCACCACCGCAGGGAGTCCACTAGTAGTTTGGACACCCTTACTCTGTCTCTTAAGTCTCCTGTGGCTTGCACCCACTGAGCTCTGAGGCACCACTGAGCAGGCCACATATGCAGACGGACATTCGGAGTTACATGGACCGTGGATGCCATGTGACCTAAGAGCCTCAGGAAGTGTCTGGAGGAGACCAGAGAACCGCTCTGGAACTGTTTGGCCAAGCCCATCAGCCTGTGGGCCCTGCCCTCAGGTAAATAAGCCTTTGCCTGAAGGGTATCTAGTCTTGCCCCTATGAACTCTATGTTCTGTGAGAGGAGCAAAGTGGACTTTGCGAAGTTTATGGCAAAGCCTAGATGCTGGAGAAGAGATACAGTGCGAAGGGTGGTTTGTCTGGTCTCCTGTGGAGACTGACCCCTGATGAGCCAGTCATCCAGGTATGGGAAGACAAAGACGCCCTGGTTTCGGAGATAGGCCACCACCACCGCCAGGCACATGGTGAAAATCCTGGGAGCGGAGGTTAGGCCAAATGGAAGTACCCTGTACTGAAAATGATTTCCTCCCACTACAAATCTGAGATATTGTCTGTGGTCTGGATGAATAAGAATGTGAGTATAAGCATTCTTTAGGTCTAAGGAGCATAGCCAATCTCCCTGCTGGAGGTAGGGCAGCAGTATCCCAAGGATAAGCATCTTGAATTTTTCCCTCTCCAGGAACTTGTCGAGATTTCGCAAGTCTAGGATGGGCCTGAGGCCTCCTATCCTTTTTGGTACCAGAAAGTACCTTGAATAGAAGCCTTGCCCTTTCAGGTGGTGGGGCACCGGTTCCACTGCCTGCTCCTTCAGAAGACTTGCCAACTCCTGAAGGAGGAGGTTCCTGTGAAGAGGGAGTCTTGGAGGCTCCCCTGGAAAATAGGAGCAGGGTAACTGGTTGAAGTGGAGCAAGTAGCCCTTCTGGACTATGCTCAGTACCCAGGTATCCCCTGTTATGCCTGACCACCTGTGGGCGTACAGTGTCAGCTGGCGTCCTGTGTTGAGTGGAGCCAGCTGTGGAGGAGAGGCTATGCAGTGGGAGTCAAAACCCCGCTCCCTGCTGTGCAGGAGCCGGAGCTGGCGGCTTGGGGGTTTTCTGCCTACGGGGCCCATGTCCCTGCCCCTTGGCCTGTTGACCCTGTTGGGGAGCTGTAGAGGCCTGGAATTGAAGGTAGGATTTGTAGGCAGTACCCTTCCTTGGGAAAAAGGGCTTCTTCCCCAAGCCCTTCTTTTTCTGAGAAGGGGCAGAAGTCTTTCTGGACAGCCTTGTTCTGGTGAGAGTCTCAGTCTCGATTTCTGCAGCCTTTTCAGCCATGGGTTTGCCAAAAAGGTTCTCACCTTGGCAAGGGACATCGACCAACTTGTCCTGTACCCATGGCTCCAGATCTGATGACTGTAGGCAGGCCTGAAGGCGTGCACCGATGCCGGCCGTGGCTACCCGGGCCGAAGCCTCAAAGCCATCATAGGCTACTCGAGAGATAAACTTTGAGCACTCTCGAATCCCCGATGACAAAGCTTTGAACCTCTGCAAAGGTTCCTCAGAGAGGCCAGCTGAGAACCCGGCAATTTCCTTTGCCAGGTCTCAGAGATACATGCCCATGTACAGCTGGTAAGTCTGGACATAGCAAGCCAGCATAGAGCTCTGGAAGCACTTTCTACCGAGGGCATCCAGGTTCCGGGCCTCCCGGCCGGGGAGCACCAAGGAGTGCATCTTCTGACTCTTCAGACGATGCATGGCCGATTCCACAACCATGAAGTGGTGCGGTAGCTGTGCCTTCTGGAACCCAGGGCTCTTACGAACTCGATAGATGGAATCGACCCGTTTGCTAAGAACGGGTGCTGAGGCCAGTGCCTCCCACATGCGGAAGAGCAGTCGTTCCAGCATCGGAGGTACCGGTACAGTAAAGGCCTCCCTAGATGGAGAGTCGTACTGGAGTGCCTCGAGCTCTTTGGCTCGAGGCTCCTCCTCGGCATCTGTGGGGAAGGCCAAAGCCTTGGCCATGTCCCTCATGAAGTCTGAGAAGTGGATATCCTCCAGGGAAGACCTTCTCCAAGGCTTGGACTCCGGTGAGTCCGAAGGGACGCACTGGGTCCGGAAGGTGTCCGGGGACTCCTCGTCCTCCGTCTCCCACTCCGACTCCTCCAAGGAGGAATCGAGCAGCTCCGGCCGTATGGGCTTCGATGCCACCCGCCCTGACGCCGAGGGTATCGGCGCTGACAACATTGGCCCTGCACGGGAGGTCGAGGGGAACCTTGACCGAGGATCGACTCAAGACTTCATCGACTCGAGGATCGGCTCGGTCTCCGGGCTTGACTTGGACGTCGAGGTCCCAGTGGTCGGGGCAGATGCACCGGTCAGACCGGCGATCAGCACCCGCTGCTGTTCCATGAAGGCAGCCAAGCTCCTCTCCAAGGCCGTCAACCTGAGTCCGAGCTCAGGAGACTCAGCAGCCCCCGACTCAGGCCCCGATGGCAGCTCCCCCAGGGGGGAGTCCACGAGGACAACTGCACTCACGTGACTCGGGGACTCCGGCTCCACACGAGGTAACTTCGAAGGCCTCTCCGACTCAGAGAGCCCTTGGCATCGGTCGGGGCTATGTGCCCTGGTCCTCGAGGGGCCAGGAGCGTCCACCGACGTTGCCCTCACAAGCTTTTTCTTCCTTCTGTGTTCCTGAGAAGGAGAAACCCTCTCAGAAGAGCCTCGACGGTGCTCGGGATCGGACTACCGAGATGTCGAGGCCTCTGACGAAGTCCAGGCCCAGCCGGACGCGGAGTCAGAAAAGATTCTTTCACGCTGATGTTGACGGCTCCTCAGCGCCTTCGACGACATCTTGCCGCACGGGCCACAGGCCAGCGGGTCATGATCGGGCCCAAGGCATCGGAGGCAGCAGTCATGTGTGTCAGTGAGAGACATAGGTTTCTTGCACCGATCACACTTTTTGAACCTGCTGGCAGCCATCGGGGGAAAAAGGGCTCCTGCGAGGTCAAAAGACCGGGCTGCCAGTGAAACACACAAACCCCCCCCCCCCCCCGCGAACGCTAGTCTCGAAGGACAAAAACCGAAAAACTAACTCCGGGCTCGATACCGGTGTACCTGGCACAGGCGGGAAGGGGAACTGGCATCGAACCGGGTAAAACCACGAAAAAACATAGAAAATCACTTTTTTACCACGTGACACGAACTCACGTCCGTCGGGCTCCACGGAAAAAAGAAGACTGAGCAAGATGGCACCTTTGGGCGGGAAGGGGACCGCACATGTGCGCTGCATTCCCAAAGGCTTTCCTTGAAAGCTGGGGAAATGCTCCACACGGGGGCTCCGTTGGTGCCGACGTCACCCATATGTGAGGACTGACTTCCTGCTTGGTCCTGGAGAATCACCAAATGGATCACAATCACAGCTGCTCACCTCCAAAGGTCTGACATCTGTGTCTTCCCCTACTTAAGATGACTGACTGATCTCGGCTCCCTCCCAGCTGGCAGCAGAGGAGGCTGTGCACAGAGCCACCGTGCTCCTATCCACCCTTGGCTTCCTCGTCAAATTCAAGAAGTCACATCCATGATCAACAGACTCTGGACTTCATTGGTTCAATGCTCTGCATCTGCCAAGCGAAAGCCTTCCTTCCAGCAGCCCGGGTGGACACCATTGCAGCCCTAGCATGAAATGTTTTGTCGGCTAGAGGCATGACTGCCAGGATGTTCCTGCATCTCCTGGGACACATGGCAATGACCACATATGTCATTCGGCTCACCAGGCACCACATGAGGGGCCTATAGTGGCATCTCCACTGATGCTGGAACCAGCGAACACAACCATGTTGCAACGCATAGTCGTAGACCAAGAGATAAAGGCCTCACTCACCTGGTGGACATGCAAGGCACACCTCACACTCGGCAGATCCTTCACGGACTCCACACCCGACCTCATCCTTACCACAGGTGCCTCCAAGCTGCGGTGGGGAGTCCACCTCTGGCATCTGCACACCCAAGGTACGTGGATGGGGCAGGAGCACAGACTACACATCAATCTGCTGGAACTGAGACCATGAAATACGCTCTTTAAGCGTTCGAGCAGTGGCTACACAACAAAGTAGTGCTGATCCAAACAGACAACCAAGTCGCCATGTTCGACATCAACAAACAGGGCAGCATGGGGTCGCTATCCCTCTGCAGAAATGCACATACCATCTGGAGCTTTGCACGCCAGAACTGCCACCTCCTGGCCACCTATTTACCTGGTGAACACAACCACCTGGTGGACAAGCTAAGCCACCAGCTACAGCCTCACGAATGGTCCCTCCACCCAGAGATCGCAGATGCCCTGTTCCAGAGGTGAGGCCAACCTCAGATGGACCTCCAGGCATCCGGCAGAGCAGAGGGTGGCAGCAGATGCATTCCATGTGCACCGGGGAGCCGTGAGCTGCTGTATGCCTAATCCCCGATGCCTCTCATCTCCAAGACCCTGCAGAAAATCATAGCTGACAACACCACAGTGTTCCTCATTGCGCTGTACTGGCCGAGACAGATGTGGTTCCCATACCTCCAATGCCTCGTTGAGGGGCCTCCAGTGTGCCTCCCTATGCGCCAGACCTCATCACCCAGGACGAAGGGAGAACCATGCATCCGAATCTCCCCTCCTCTCACCGACTGCCTGGAAATTGAGAGGTCATGCCTTTCCAACATGAACCTCACAGGTGAGGTTCAGCAAATCATCCTGGCCGCAAGAAGGGCATCAACTTGGCGCTCATACACACTAAAGTGGAACAGATCTGATGTATGGTCCAGGGAGTCCCTTCTCCTGCCCTCTACCATGGTTCTTCAATACCTATCATCCCTCACATAAGCAGGTCTTCAGGCATCATCCATCCAGGTCCACCTCGCTGCCATTGCAGGCTTCCATGACCACCTGGATGGCCAATCCATCTCTAGACACCCCTTGGTCTCACACTTTATGAAGGGCCTCACCAATGTGCGGCCCCCGGTGAGGAGTCCAGTGCCCTCCTGGGACCTCAACATCATGCTAGATAACAGCTTACAGGGGACCCCTTCGAGCTGCTGGAGAAGGTCCCGCTCAAGTATGTCACATGGAAAACACTGTTCCTTGTTGCCATCACTTCTGCCAGAAGAGTGAGCGAACTTCAGGCTTTCGTCGCGCACCCCCCCCATACCATGGTTTGCCCAGACCACGCGTTGCTTTGGACCCATCCAAAGTTCCTGCCAAAGTTGGTCTTGCCGTTCCATATTAACCAAGCCATCGAGCTTCCCTCCTTCTACCCAGAGCTTCACGACGGCCAAGAAGAATGCCATCTCCACAACCTGGACTGTGAGCGTGTGCTGCACATCTACCTAGCGTGAACAGCGGCAGCTCGACAGGCGAGCCATCTCTTTGTTGCCTTTGACCCAACAGAACCGGACAACCAGTCACCAAATGGACTTTGACCCAATGGATCACAGTGTGCATTTCCTATTGTTACTCGCAGGGGGCGCTGATGCCCCGGCACACATCCGGGCACACCACCTGTGGGCCATGGCGGCCACACTGGCGAACTTCAGTGCAGTACCGTTAAACCACATCTGCAAGGCAGTGACATTGGCCTCGCGCCACACCTTCCACAGACACTACTGCCTGGAACAATTGACACTGACAGCTCGTTCAGCCTCTCTGTGCTAGAGGCCGGGACCCGGCCGAAAGACAGCCTTGTCAGTTGACTGCCAAGAGATTACAGGAGTGGAGGAGTGGCCTAGTGGTTGGGGCAAGGTACCTCAGGCCGGAAGG
Source organism: Ichthyophis bannanicus (assembly GCA_033557465.1). Classification (NCBI taxonomy): domain Eukaryota; kingdom Metazoa; phylum Chordata; class Amphibia; order Gymnophiona; family Ichthyophiidae; genus Ichthyophis; species Ichthyophis bannanicus. Next base: position 917,959,874 of record CM066035.1, on the reverse strand, counting down.
TCGGGGGTTCAAATCCCACTAGAGGACAGCAACCTTGGACCGGAAAGACTGGGGTTTCTAGTTCCACAGGTGCTCCTTGTGGTCTTGGGCAAGCCACTAAACCCTCCATTGCCCATGTTCCCTGTAAAATAGTTATCTCCAAGTTATAATGCCCTGTTCAATGTAATTTCAGTTTGTTCAATGTAAACCGCCTTGATATCATGAAAGGCAGTATATAAGAAATGTTAAATAAATAAATAAATTATTGTATATGTCCTCTGCTCTGTGATTGCTGTGACCTTGAATTATTGGTGTAACCTTGATTGCTGTGACCACATTGCTAGTTGACATGCTATGGTTCCCACTGCTCACTGCTCTCTGCCTGTTGCAGTGAGCCCCCACTAACTAACACTAACTAATCTCCATGGAGTGGCCTAGTGGTTGGGGCAAGGTACTTCAGGCCGGAAGGTCGGGGGTTCAAATCCCACTAGAGGACAGCAACCTTGGGCCGGAAGGACTGGGGTTTCTAGTCCCACAGGTGCTCCTTGTGGTCTTGGGCAAGCCACTTAACCCTCCATAGCCCATGTTCCCTGTAAAATAGTTATCTCCAAGTTATAATGCCCTGTTCAATGTAATTTCAGTTTGTTCAATGTAAACCACACTGATGCAGAATAGCGCGGTATATAAGAGAATGTAAATAAATAAATAAATAAATAAATGAATAACTCCAATAAACACCTATTCTATTGTAGCCAAATGTGTCATGTTTGGGAAAAGGACTCTTGGCCGAACAGGGGCCTTCCTCCTACCACAGCCCAAGATGGCAATGCCGTGCTGGTGAGTCACCAGGTGTGGCTAACTCATCCTGCTTGTTCTAGAAGAAAATGGGATTACTTACCTGTAATGGGAGTTCTCCGTGGACAGCAGAATTAATCAGCCACACATTCCCCCCACCTCCCCTATGGACGAAGGCACCCCTGCAGCCAAAACGCCACATCCCTACCTGAAAATGGCAAAAGCCTGGCATGGACTGAACCAGGTAGGGGCGGGCCCAGGGGTGGGGGCATCCAGCACATGCTCACCTTTCTGAGCTCTAAGGAGAGCACTTCCATATCCATGGTGCCATCGGATGACGTCACCAGGTGTGGCTGACTATCCTCCTGTCCATGGAGAACGCCCGTTACAGGTAAGTAACCCCATTTTTAAACTGTATGCAGAAATTAATAGGGGTCCAATGAAATGACTTAAGAAGAGGGTTTACAAGCCATTTTCTTTAAGGTTTGCTTATTATCTGTGTTGTTTATTTAACTAGATCATGCTTTTTATCTCCTTATCTCCTGTGAGCTCTCCCTTGCTTGCTCCAGGCTCAGCTGCTTCCCGCATCAGCTCTGCTGTGTTCATTAACTCCTTCAACCCTGTATTGAAACTATAGTCTGATTCCCCTTACATTCATACACACACATATTCCTTCAAAATCAGTAAAGATTTATTTATTTGGTATGTTTCCTTATTTGATGCTTCATTTTAACTAGCCAGTCTTTCATTTAAAATGCTTATTTCCTTATTTGAGACCTTACTGAACTTATCATTTATTTTGAATATGGCTGTCGGCAGGTCCTTTTAACTTTTTTTCTCTGCCATTACACAAATATCCTAGAATACCAGTAACCAAAGAAATGGATAGCAAATTGATTGTTGATATTGCAAAGATAGCCATGAAGGGCGAAGTGATCATATTGGATGACTTGAATCTACCCGGAGTGTTCCTTAGGCAAATCTGGAAAGAAGTAAAAAATTGTGGATGCCTTCCAAGATGCGTTACGTAAACAAATGGTATTGGAACTGACCAGGGAGAGCTCCGTGCTAGATTTAGTGCTCACCAACGGAGATAGCATGTCAAATATCCAGATGAGTGCCCATGTGAGCAGCAGCGATCATCACACGTTGTGGTATGAGATAAAAGCCAAGGTGGAATCCAATCACAGCAAACTCGGTCCTAGACTACAAAAACGCTGACTTAAGTAAAATGGCCAAGTACCTGAAGGAGGAGTTGGTAGGGTGGGAGAGGATAAGGGAAGTGGAATTGCAATGGGCTAATCTAAAGGAGGCAATAAAAGGTACAACAGATACATACATAAGGAAAGTAAATAAAAACAAGAGAAAAAGGAAACCTATTTGGTTTTCCAAAGAAGTGGCTGCACAAATAAAGGCAAAAAACACAGCTTTCACAAAATTCAGAAGCTTGCGAACAGAGGAACACAGAAAAGAATATAAAACCAAACTAAAACAGACAAAAAGAGAAATAAGGATAGAAAAATCAAAGACAGAATAAAAGATGGCTAAAGATGTGAGGTGTGGTGACAAAACTTTTTTTCAGGTATATTCGGGAGAGGAGGAAAATCAGAGGTGGAATTATAGGACTCAAAAGTGCTGGGATGTATTCGTGGAAAAAATGAAAATGCTAAACAAATACTTATGCTCTGTTTTCACTTGAGAAAATCCTGGAGAAGGACCACCTGTGATTTACAAATATATAAATGGGAATGGAGTAGATATCACACCATTCACAAAAGATGATGTGTTAGAACAATTTGCAAAACTGAAAGTGGACAAGTCTATGGGACAAGATGGGATACATCCCAGGATACTGAAAGAGCTCAGAGAGGTTCTTGCAGGGCCTTTAAAAGATGTTTTTAATAGACAGGAGAAGTTCCATAGGACTGGAGAAGGGCTTATGTGATACCTCTCCACAAAAGTGGTAATAGGGAAGAAGTGTCAAACTACAGGCCAGTAAGCCTTACCTCGGTGATGGGAAAAGTAATGGAGGCGCTCCTAAGAGAGCAAATAGTGGATTTCCTCAAAACCAACAGGTTGCATGATCCGAGGCAACATGGTTTTACCAAAGGACAATCTTGCCAAACAAATCTGATTGAGTTTTTTGACTGAGTGACCAGAGAATTGGATCAAGGGCATACGATGGATGTGATCTACCTGGATTTCAGCAAAGCCTTTGATACTGTTCCTCAAAGGAGGCTTATCAATAAACTCAACAGTTTGGGGATGGATCCCAAGATGGTGAACTGATCAGAAATTGGTTGACTGATAGACGACAGAAGGAGAGGGTAAACGGAACTCACTTGGATGAAAGGAAGGTGATTAGCGGTGTGCCCTAGGGTTTGGCCCTGGGACCACTACTGTTCAATATATTTGTGAGCGATATTGCTGAAGGGCTGAATGGAAAAGTTTGTCTTTTTGCAGATGACATCAAAATTTGCAACAGAGTGGACTCTCCTGAGGGAGTACAGAATATGAGAAAACATCTACAAAGGCTGGAAGAATGGTCTAATGCTTGGCAGTTAAGATTTAATGGGAAGAGGTGCAGCGCCATGCACTTGGGAAGCAGAAATCCAAGGGAATTGTATATGATAGGGGGCGAGAGACTGGTGTGCACGGACCAGGAGTAAGACCTCGGTGTGATTGTTTCTGACGATCTCAAGGTGGCGAAACAGTGTGACAGGGCAGTGGCAAAAGCCAGAAGGATGCTGGGTTGCATACAGAGAGGAATTACCAGCAGAAAGGAAGAGCTACTAATAACACTGCACAAGTAGCTGGTGAGGCCTCACTTGGAATATTGTGTTCAGTTTTGGAGACCATATCTCGCAAAGGATATAAAAAGGCTGGAAGCAGTTCAGAGGAAGGCAACCAAAATGATTTGGAGCCTGCGTCAGAAGCCTTATGAGAATCTTTATCTTTATCTTTATTAAAATTTGATATACCGCTTGGGCAATAGCATTAAGCGGTGTACAATTAAAAACAATTTGCACCTCAAACCAGGAAAAGAACGCCAAAGGTAGACAGGAAAGCCAGTAGGGGAAAGAAATAGATAGCACACAAGAGATTGTTCAACAAAAATCATAAAAATATACAAGTAATTTTACGTAGACAGAGTAGTATCAAATCATACCAACAATCATAAGAAATAAGGTAACTAACCAGTAGACAACATACGGGTTGGGACATACATACATACAGACAGGCCAGTTAGGGGGGAATGTCAGTGGGCAAATCAAAGGCTTTCTGAAAGAGGTAGGTTTTAAGGGACAACTTAAACTGGTGGTAGGAGGGTTCTAAGCGCAGTGAGGTAGGTAACATGTTCCATAGTGAGGGACCAAGGAAAAACCAGGCTGAGTGCCGCGTCCGTTCCAAACGGGCTTGTGATGGTGAGGGAAGGGACAATCGGTTTGTATAAGTAGAGCGGAGCAGTCGGTGAGGAGTGTACCGGGAAATGCAGTCGGCCAAGTAACGAGGGGTACTGGTGTAAATAGTCCGGTGGAGGAGGATCAAAAACTTATAATGAAAACGGTACTGAAGAGGAAGCCAATGTAATCTAAGTAAAACTGGAGTAATATGATCAAATTTGTTGGAAAAGGTAACAAGACGGGCTGCGGCGTTCTGAATACGTTGCAGCCGCTGAATACAGTATTTAGGGAGGTTGGCCAAATACACATTACAGTAATCTAATCTGTTAACAACCAAAGCAATGACAAGGGTAATGAGAGAACTGGGAGGCAAAATGGACCGAACAGCCCTAATCTGTCGTAGGGCAAAAAAGGAAGAACAGGAGACCTTAGAAATGTGCTCGGAGAAAGTTAAGGAGGAATCTAAGGTTACACCCAGGTACCGAATGGAAGAAGTAAGAGGAATGTTAGATGAGCCAATGGAAGGTGCAAGAGTAGGACAAGCACCATTGAGAAGAGACTTGAAGACCTAAATGTGTACACTCTGGAGGAGAGGAGGGACAGGAAAGATATGATTCAGACCTTTAAATACTTAGGGGTATGTTTACTAAACCGGGCTAATGGTTAACCCGGGCTATCTGCAACTAGGTCCCATTGAATAATATGGGACCTAGTGGCAGATAGCCCGGGTTAACCGTTAGCCCAGTTTAGTAAACATACCCCTTAGAGTATTATTGGACAAACAGCCCTCTTCCAAAGATGGGGAAGCTGTAAAACTAGAGGGCATAGCATGAAGCTGCAAGAGAGTAAACTGAAAGGCAATGTCAAGAAATGCTTTTTCACTGAAAGGGTGGTGGATGCTTGGAATGCCCTCCCGATGGACGTGGTGGGGCAAACACAGTGACAGAATTCAAAATGGCATGGGACAGACACAGTGGATCCCTTTACAGCAACAGGACAAGCATAACTATCTCTTATATCTGAACAAATAGGGGTGACCTACATGGAGTGGTGGGTACATCCCTAAACAAAGGCATGGGAAGGGGTGACCTGCACGGAGCAGTAAGTGCACCTACTTCTTACCAGCTTTCCATTTCCTAACCTTACTTCCCTAATCCTTCCATTCCCCACCTGTCTTATTCCTTCAGCAGCCTTCAATGTCCCCATCTTTCACCCACTTTCTAGTCCCCTAATTCCACCCTCCGTATGCATCCTCTCTCCAGCCTCATCTACCACCTTCTGCCTCTCATCGCCTAATCAGCCCCAGCTCATTCCCTAGCACATTCTCTCTCCACCTACAGGTCCTTTTATGTCTAAACCCCTATCCAGGTTTCCATTTCCACTTTTACCTTCCCCATTTCTACTCTTTCTCACCACCTTCAAGGAAGATCTGTCGCTTCCTGTGGCTTCTACCCACTCTATAGCCCTCTGTCCTTTTCAACTACCCCATCCTTCCCTAAACCCTCCAAGGCCTTTCAAACTTTATTCCTCCTCATATGTCTGCACTCTGTATCACAGCCCTCTCATACCCCTCATCCAATCATTTTGACCCCACTGTCCTCCTAATCTCTGGTCAATTTCTTAGTCCCCACTATCACCCCAGGCAACCCGAGTCCCCACTTTTTCACCCTACCCAGTTTCTGAGTCCTCACTCATAATCCTATACAAGCCCTGAGACCCCAATTACATGCCCAATACCCAGCCTAGTTACTTTTCTTCTGTTTTCTCACCCAGTCTTAGATTGTCTACCTAAGCCCAAGTCCCTTCTCTCTCACGTCCCCATATCCCCAGTGCCCACCCATCTAACTCCTCCAATATTTATTAACTCTTCCTTTCCTCTTCCTTACTCCAGCATCTGATCTTATAACCACCCTTTCAGCCTTCCTCTGGTTATAACTTTGCTTCTTCCCCAGTCTCCACAATATCTGTCCTCCTCTCTCTTCTCACTCCCCCCAGCATCTCATTCTTTTTCACACCCCGACCCCAGCATTTATCAACACTAGCCTCCTTTTAGTACCAGGCCCCCAGCCCTAAAATCAGCCACTTTCCAGCACCATTCCCTTTCCATTCTTAGTCCCCCTCCAGCATACCATAAGCCTTTTTCCATGCCCAGCCCCAGTATCAGCCCATTTAGGATCCCAGTCCCCCTCCCAGCTCCAGTATTAGTCTATTTCCAGTCTAAGCTCCCCCCCCCAGCACCAGCCCATTTCCAGTCCGTCCCCCCAAGGCCCATTATCAGCCCATTTCCACCCCCCCCCCATCCCAGTATCAGCTAGTTTCCATTTTCAGCCATCCCACAATTCCAGTATCAGCCCATTTCCAGTCTGTCATCCCCCAACCCCAGTATCAGTCCATTTCCAGTCTCAGTCCCCACATCCCCAGTATCAGTCCATTTGCAGTCCTCCCTCAAACCCAGTATCAACCCACTTCCAGTCCCAGCCTCTTCCTCCCAGCATTGGCCCTCTTCCAGTCCCAGCTTCTCCATCACATCACTTGTAGCCAGCTATCTCCTCCCTACCTCTCCCAGCCGCGGAAGCATTTTTGTTTACTTCTGAGGCTGCGCTATATTGAAGCAGCTTGGCCATGGCATTTACGAGGTAAAGCTAAATCAGCACTTCCTACTTTACTAAAAGTGCCATGGCCAGGCTGCTTCACTATAGCACAGCCACAGAGGCAAACAAAAGTGCTCCCATGGCTGTGTTAAATGTTAATATGGCGTGGCAGCACAGAGCAGGTAGGATGACAGAATCTATACTTTTGTCTCCTCAAGAAGTGCCAGAACTCTGTTCCACCCCATTTCGGCACAAATTAAGCCCTGCTACTAAATAAATAAATAAATAAATAAAAATAATGGGAGATCAGTGAGGAGCAAGTTGCAATAAATCTAGATGGTAGCTGAAAAAAGAGTGGATACGGGACTCGGCAGTGTATTCAGAAAGGAATGGACAAATTTTGCTGATGTTGGACAGGAAGAAACGGCAGGTTTTATCTATTCGTTGAGAAAGAGAGAGAAGAGTCAAAGATGACCCCATGATTTTGAGCTGAGGAGACAGGGAGGATGATAGTGTTATCTACAGAACTGGAGAAGGGAGGAAGAGGGGAGATGGGTTTAGGGGAAAAGATAAGAAGCTCTGTCTTGGCCATGTTCAGTTTTAGAAGGCGATGAGACATCCAGGCAGCAACATCAGACAAGCAAGCTGAGATACGTGCCTGGATTCCTGGAGAGATGTCTGGTGCAGAGAAGTAAATCTGAGAGTCATCAGCATAAAGATGGTACTGAAAACTATTCTTGTTACATTGGGGGTTATTTTGCAAGCATCTCCATGTGTAAATAGCAATATTTTGTATATGGCTTGGCATACATATTTTAGAAAGGGGCTATTTTACACGTGGGAATGCTCTGTATATGTAGATGACCAGGGGACATAGTTAGGGTGGAGAGAGGGAGTGGTTTGGGTGGACCTACAATACAGACATGGATTCCCCATTTCACAAGGGGAATCCGTATCTCTATGAAAAATTACAGATGTTGGCGTTTACAGCTGCCCCAAAGCACAAATCAGTGCCTGTTGGAAGGGGTAGCTGTCAAGTCAAGAGCTGCTTCTTGCCCCAATCTCTCCACTGACCTCAATCTCTCCTGATCAACCCCCTCAACTTTTATCCCCCCCATGACCGCTGAAAACATGAGATTTCCCAACTGATTCCCCCCCCCAACAGCTGACACTCTTTTTGACAGTAGAATCCCCCCTAAAGCATTTTAACCCCCCCCCCCCACACACACATATCTTCCAGAGGTTTCCTACTCCTTGATCTCCCTCCCCATCCTTACTTGAAGTCCCTGGTATATAGGGGAACAGAAGCGGCCACAGTCACTCCTGCTCTGCTGGCCATGGTTTCAAAATGGTGCTTGAAACCCCATGACTTAGCCGTAAACTTGCAGTACTAAATTATTTGGCAGCCTGATCTCTAGTGGTAGTACCATGAGATTACTGTTAGAGGTCATAGGATTTCAGAGGCCATTTTGAAACACAGCCAGCACAGCAGAAGTGACTGAGAATCTTTCCTGCTTCACTAGATACCAGGGACCCTGGTAAAGCTGGGGAAGTGGATGAGGGCTATGCCAAAGGACTTCAGGCAGGAGGTCATTGTTGTCAGGGACAGGTCAGGTGCGGAAGTCTTTGTGCCAGGGATTTGTGAATGAGGGGGGCATTAGATGCTTTGCAGGGATCTGTTGTAAAGGGGGAAGTCAGCTGACAGATGGAATCAAGCAGGGGATCTCATATCTTTAAGAGTCATCGGGGGGGGGGGGGGGTGGTCCCACCAGCTTAAGCTGCTCGTTTATAACAGGAGTAGCAATTTTAGAAAGATGCTTCTATGCATATGTGGGGGTATTTGTATGTTTTTGTCTTCATGTGCAGCTTTCTAAAATTGCTGCTCCGACTGGGTGTGGAAAGACATGCACATCTATTTTACAGGAGGCTCCATGCCTGGCAGAGCCTCTTGTAAAATACTGTGGGAATTCTCCATGCTGTGACCTGGACGTGTGAATTCCTCTCTCCATGTACTATCTGAAATCTTTACAATCGCTATCTGTGGGATCTCCAGACATCTTCTATCAGAGTACTGTATATTTCAGTATCATATCTGCCTATCATGTTCTGACTGGGCTCCAGTTTCCCACTGTCTGATGGTCTCCATATTTGTGAAGGGTCTTCTTCATATCTGACCTCAAATTCACAAGCCATCAGTTTCATGGACCCTGAACCTTGTGCTTACTTCTCTCATGAACAGCTTTTTGAGCTGATGGAATCCTCATTGCTAAAGTACTTCACATGGAAAGTACTTTTTTTGGTAGCAGTTGCCTCAGTTAGGACTTCTTGACCTGACTATGTATGAGCCATGCCCTCAGTTTCATCATGATAGGGTCATCTTAAGGATGCATTCTAAGATCCTACCAAAGGTAATCACACCTTTCCATATTAATGAAGAACTAGTGCTGTCTATCTTCTACCTAAAACCTCATAACCTAGCACAAGAGAAAGCTCTCGACACTCTGGATTGTAAATGAGCTCTTGCTTATTACCTAAAAATCTACACTGTTCTTTGTCTCCTTAACTACAATAGACTTGATGCTCTTGCAAAGAATAGGCTGCACATTCAGTTCCGTTATGATTACATGGGTATTCACTTGCCCAGCAAAGTCAAACTTCACCTGATCAAAGCCATTGCTGCTATCATAACTTTCTTGAAATCTAACTCTGGGCAGAATCTCCAAAGCAGCTGGTCCTTATTGCATACTTTACTTCATACTATGCCTAGACCACACCTCAGTCAGCGATGGTTTCTTTGGTTGAACAGAACCGAACAATCTGTCTATATGACCTATTCAATTCTTGCATACCTATGTGAGTTGGTTGCTCCTCAGTAGCAGGACGATTTTCTCAAAGATGGAGCAACCTTGAGCTCTGGAATAACCCACTTGTGTGCCTGATTCAATCCTGACTGTTGACAAAGCAAGTATAGTGGCTTACCTGCAACAGATGCTCTTCGCAGACAGCAGAATTAATCAGGCACATAATCCAACTCATCTCCCTAGTTTTACAGCGACTGAGGAGACTGCTGGGCTCAGGAAGAGCTGATCCACCCCAGTACTGTCAAATAATGTCACCCACTTGTATGCTTGATTAATCCTGCTGTTTATGGAAAGGTTTTCTTATAGGTAGGTAAGCAACTTCGCTTTTACTCGTATTACTCACTATTAGAAAAATTAAAATTCTGTTTTCATTACAGTAACAATGATACAATCTACTTAAATTACCCATATTTTGCAAAGGAATTCAAAACCATGCAAAAAACAAAACAAAACATTCAGAACCTATAAAGCAAACTTGGCATACCAGAAGTGCACTAACTCCCAGAACTAAAGCACTCTGCATAAAAAGACAACAATGCAAATATTAACCAGGGCCACTGAATAGCAAAACACTTCCTAACAGACAAACAATATAAGTTGAACTGCTATAGATCTCTATGCACAGCTTACATGCTAAAAGGATACCTCACCTTAGTTATACAAGCAGAAAACAGACCCTCTCGAAATACAAAATAAGTGACTATGAATTAGAAATAATCATACAAAAACTGAATGTGACTTTGCTCGCTATCACTTCAACCTCTCTTCCCTTTATGGTCATGCAAGAAGATGGTGGTGATAGTGCCTCTGTATAAGTCTTTGGTGCGACCTCATTTGGAGTATTGTGTGCAATTCTGGAGACCACATCTTCAGAAGGATATACAGGATGGAATCAGTGCAGAGGATGGCTACCAAAATGGTCAGTGAGCTTTGTCATAAAGCATATTGGGACAGACTTAAAGATCTCAATATGTATACTTTGGAGGAAAGGCGAGAGAGGAGGATATGATGTTGTTGTTGTTAAGTGCTGTCGAGTCGGTGACAACTCATGGCGACCCTCTGGAGAGTTGTCCTAAATTGCGTTCACTCTTCAGTCAGGCGGCTCATTGTTGACAGACTGGTACCCATAGATGCTGTTATTGTATCGATCCATCTCATTGCTGGCCTTCGTCTTTTGCGTTGACCTATGTGCCAAGCATGATGTTTTTCTCTAATGATCTTTCTCTTTGCATGATGTGTCCAAAGTATGAAAGTCGAAGTCTTGCCATCTGAGCTTCTAAAGAAAGCTTAGGTTTGATCTCCTCTAGTACTGACTGGTTTATTCTTCGGGCAGTCCATGGTATATGCAGTATTTGCAGCCAGCATCATAATTCAAAAGCATCAATTTTTTTCCTGTCTATCTTTTTCACTATCCAGCTTTTGCATCCATATGATGTTATTGAAAATACCATGGCTTGAACAAGTCAAATCTTTGTATGGAGAGAGACATCTCTGCCCTTGAGAATCATGTCTAGGTCTTTCATAGCCATTCTGCCAAGAGCAATGCGTTGTCGGATTTCTTGACTGCTTGTTGCTTCTTTATTGATAGTTGATCCAAGTAGGTTAAAGTTGTCCACAATTTCAATTTCTTCTCCTTCAACGATGAACTTATTGATTTTGCCAGTTATCATGATCTTTGTCTTCTTTACATTAAGGTGTAGGCCCATTTTAAGACTATCTTCCTTGATCGTGAGAAGCAAATGTTTCAGATCATCTTCACTTTCAGCCAGTAATGTGGTATCATCAGCATAGCGAAGGTTGTTGATGAGTCTTCCACCAATCTTCACATTTCTGTTTTCATTCAATCCTGCTTCTCTGATGATTTGTTCTGCATATAAATTAAACAGGTAGGGGGAAAGTATGCAGCCTTGTTGTACACTTTGGAGGATACGATAGAAATGTTTAAATACCTCAATGTCAAGGAGGAGAGCCTATTTCAATTGAAAGAAAGCTCTGCAATGAGATGGCATAGGATGAAGGTAAAAAGCGATAGACTCAGGAGTAAAATGTGGAAATATTTCTTTATGGAAAGAGTGGTAGATGCATGGAATAGTCTCCCAGTGGAGGTAATAGAGACTAGGACAGTATCTGAATTCATGAAAGCATGGGACAAACAGAAGATCTCTAAAGGAAAAAAAAGGGACTATATTAGTTAGTATGGAAAAGCAGACTAGATAGGCCATATAGTCTATTTCTGCCATCATGTTTCTATGCAGATAAAGTTTAGGGGGCAGCAGAACAAGAGGAAGGAATGTGGCTAGATTCGGAAGCAGACTGGCTCTTTGATAGTTCTGCATTTTGCAGGGCTGGCCCAAGTGTATTTCATGCTCTCGGTGAACTTTCAGCCATATGATCTCTCTGCCCATAGTTCAGCATCTCCCCTTTCCTACCCCCTGTGTCCAGCATCTCTCCTTCCCTCCCCCCTGTGACCAGCCTTTCCCTTCCTCTTCCCTACCTCAATATCCAGCATTTCTTGTTCCCTATCCCCCAAGATGTCTAGCATTTCCCCTTCTGTTCTCTAGCTCCCCAAGGTGCCCAGCAGCTCCTCTTCCCTAAACCCCCTCTTCCCGCTCCTTTTCTAATTTCCCCCTCCTCATGTTAAGCATCTCCCCTTCCTTTCCCTAGCTCTTCCAACACCTCATCTCCCTTCCCATTCTCTTCCCTAACCCAACCCCCCTTCCCCGACAGGTGTCCTGCACTTCATCTCCCTTTCCTTAACTCCCCCATGTCCAACATCTCTCCCCTCTTCACTTCCTTCTGCCAGGTCTATGCCATCACCATCCTACCTCTGCCCGGGCCATAAGCAAAAGTCAACCTAGTGTGGTAGGGGTTTGTAGCACAAGTCTGTACTCAAATACTGCTATGTCTTGCCCCCTCCAATGTAAACTTCCTATTGGATGGGGCAGGATATGAAAGGACTTGAGCATGAGCCTGTGCTGAAAGACTCACCATCACACTGATGGCAGCTTTAAAATTCTGCTACTCTGCCATGTCAATGTCTCTCATATTCAGCCAATCTAGGCAGATACCTAGCCTGGCTAGTTGTAGAGCTGGTCCTGTGCTTTGGAAAGGGACTGCAGCATGATGCAGAGAGCTATTCTCTACTGTCTGAAATTTGGGCACTGACCAATAGAATCATCAGAAGACAGCACTCTGTGTTCATTCAATGGGCCCCCTACTATGCAGGGCCCAGGGCAACTATCCCATTTCCCATAAGTAAAAGTGGACCTGCTCGTCTATCCTGAACATCAATAAACTGATTTTTCTACATTTAACAACCTGTTAGGGAAAGCCTTCAGTTTAATAAAGAAGAGCTTCTAGACCTCTTGCTACCGTCATGCCTATTCTCTTCCTTGTAGTCTCCTGCTCCTTTTCCTTCTGTCATCTGGGGACATTAGTCCCAACCCTGGCCCTTCCAGGCATCTCTCATCCTGCTTGCTCAGATCTAACCACAATCCCTCAAATCCTAGTCATATTCCTCTCCTTCCCTCCTCTTCTCTCCCTTTTTGTGTGCACCCTGTAGAATAGTCACTCGGCTTATAACAAGTTTGCCTACATTCATGATCTCTTTATCTCTAATGCTCTGCATCTCCTTGCTCTCACCAAGACTTGGCTCCTCCCTGAGGACTCTGCTTCAGTTGCTACCTTTTGTCATGGAAACTACTTTTTCTCCCATACACCTCGCACAACTGACCACAGTGGTGTTGATGGGTGCAACTGGTTTCAACCTCTTTTCCCACCTCAACCTCACTCCTTTTCTTCCTTCAAAGTCCATTCCATCTGCCTGTTTGCTCCACGTCCTCTCTAGGTAGCTGTCAGTTATCACCCCCTGAGAGTGCACCTCTACCCTTTCTTACTGATTTTGACTCCTGGTTTTCCTTCTTTCTTGAACCATCTTCCCCTTGCCTCATTCTTGGGAATTTTAATATTCATGCTGATGACCCTTCTCACTCTTAATACCTCCAAGCTCCTTGCCTTAATATCCTCATTCAAGCTCCATTTTCTACTGCTGTGGAAGGAAAAACGCATGAAAAAACTTTTTCAAGTACATCCCTGTGAGAGAGTCAGTAGGACCATTAGATAACAGAAGGGTAAAAGGGAGGAAAAGGCCATAACAGAGAGACTGAATGAAGAAGACATAAGGAAGTTACCCATGCTAGAAATGATAGGCCAAATATTCGAAGTATTAGGCGGCAGATAGGCACCGCATACCCGTGTAAAACAGCAATAGGTAGAGGGGATGCATGTAGAGGGGATCATCACATACCTGGCTACATAGAAAAATGACCACCCCACAGGTAATGCTAACCGGATAGCAGTGAGGGCATAGCGGGGCATGTCGTGGGTGTGGCGCTGCAGAAACCACATTACGTACATATTCAACAGCAATGGCTGCCTCTCTGAGATGCCACAAACCATGTAGGACTAAGCAAGGTTTTCTGGCACCCAGAAGAGCAGGAGTAACCGCGGGAAAGCCGTGTGCCAGACAACAACCAGGTGCAGGCAATGTGGGAAGCACTAAGGCTGATCCAGAGGCACAGATGAACCTGAAGAGCCCAGGCACAGCAGAGGAGGCAGCAAAGGGAACAACAATTGCAGTGGGCAGGCACTCAGCACCAGAAGCACAGGTACTGTGACCTCCGAGTGCAGAGGCCCTGGGTAATCTACCTCCAACTGATGGAAGAGGAGGTCTACCAGCAGTATGGAATCGACAGTGCAACAATAACAGAGCCACAAGCAAAAGCCAGGCACTGCCAGTAGCGTTGCGTGTCATCATCACTTTTGCCTTCCTGGCCTTAGGGAGCTTCCGACATGTAATTGGGGTCACTGTCGGGATCACCCAGTCTGCCACCAGACACCGTATCACTGCTTCAGCAGCGCTCTGCTGCAACGTCTGGGGCACCTCATTGCATTCCCCAGGACCCCAGAGGAGTGCCAGAAACAATGCATGTCTTTTACAACATTGCTGACTTCCCCTTGGTGCTTGGGGTGCTAGATTGCACACACATAGCCCCAAGGGCACCCAGATAAAAACAGAGGGCCTGCAGGAACAGCGTAGTTACTCAACTGCAACAGATGTTCTCTGGGGATAGCAGGAATCAGTCCTCACATATGAGTGACGTCTGAGCCCTAGCAGAAGCATTCCCCCAGCTTTCAAAGAAAGCCTTTAGGAGATGCCACCATGCATGTATGGTCCACTTCCCGCCCAAGAGTGCCATCTTGCTCAGTCACATGATATAGCTAAAAGACAGCAAAAAATAAAATAAAATAAAAGATGGTAAGGAGCAACTCCAAGGAGAGGAGGGAGGGTTGTGAGGACTGATTCCTGCTGTCCTCAGAGAACACCTGTTACAGGTGAGTAACTATGCTTTCTCTGGGAACAAGGAGGAAGTCAGGCCTCACATATGGGACTCCGTGGCTACAGGCTACCAAAAACCCATAGCAAAAATAGGGGCTCCCTCATGGGTAGACGCAAGTAGCAGCAATGAGCCATAAAGCACCATCTCTTCATTCTACATTTCCAAAGCACATCATCAACCCTCCAACACTTACAGTAAAAGTGTAAATGCCTTAAGATGATAATAAGAATTTCTATACTGTGTATATAGGTTCTTTTCAAGTTACAAATATGTACAAAGTTCCCCAAAGTTATAATCCCAGTTGTATTATCCTGTTATATGTAAACTCAACAGTCTGTTGATTGCAATGAGTATTCCTGTTTTAATGTAAACCACGCTGATGAAAAAGAGTGCGGTATAAAAGAACTATAAATAAATAAATAAATGTCCACAAACCACAGTAGGACCCCTGTGTCTGATGAAACCAGCACTCCGGTAGCCTGAACACAAAAGAGTCGGAGGGTAGGAGTTGCTGAAACCCCGAAAAGGTTATGGAGCACAGCCTGGCTGAAGGCACTGTCCTGTTGAGACTCTCTTTCCAGACAGTAATGAGCTGCGCAGGTATGGACTGAAGACCAGATGGCAGCCCAGCAGATGTCCACCAGTGCAAGTTTGCCACTGAGGCCAAAATGGACCTGACCCGGTGGGAGCCCTGCCTGCTCAAAGGCAAGGGTGATACAGTTCTCCACCCAGGTGGACAGCATATGCTTGGTCACCGCCTCCCTCAGCCTACTGGGGTCGTAGGAGATGAAAAGCTGAGAAGCTTTGCGGTGGCCCTGAGTGCATTGGATATAAAAGACAAAGCCCTCTTACAGTCCAATGTGTAAAGGACCATCTCCGCCCGACTGGAGTGAAGCCTTGGAAAGAAGGTAGGGAGCACCACTTCCTGGTTCAGATGGAAAGGCGATACTACCTTTGGCAGGAATTTGGGGTGCGTGTGAAGCACCACCTTGTTCTTGTAGAAACTGGTATAAGGCACCTCTGCCACAAGGGCCTGATGCTCGCTAACTCTGCGAGCAGAGGTGAGCGCAACCAGGAAAACCACCTTCCAAGAGAGGTAGCGAAGGTGGCAGGTAACCAGAGGCTCGAAGGGTGGGCGGGTGAGCTGCCCCAACACTACTTTGAGGTCCCATTTGGTTGCCGGAGAGCGAACCAAGGGCTTCGATAAGAGCAGGCCCCAAAGAAAATGGGTCACCAAAGGTTGGCCCGAGAGGGGCTTACCGTCCACCGGATGGTGGTGTGCTGCCAAGGCACTAAGGTGTACTCAGACGGAATTATACTTGAGCCCAGAATGAGAAAGGTGGAGAAGGTACTGTAACACCAGTCCCACTGGGCGGGAGAACGGGTCAGCCTCGTGCTTGATGCACCAAGCTGAGAACCTGCTCAATTTGAGAGTGTAAGCCTTCATAGTAGAGGCCTTATGAGACACCAGAAGAATCTCTTCCACCTCAACCGAAAGGTTGAAAGGGGCCAGAGTCACACTCTCAGCAGCCACGCTGTCAGCGACAGGGACCCCAGGTTGGAGTGCAGAAGAGAGCCCTCCTCCTGAGACAGGAGTCCCAGGGTAATCCCTAAGGAGATGGGGGTCCCCACCGCCAACTGGAGGAGAAGCAGGAACCACGGTTGCCTGGGCCACCGAAGGGCTATCAGGATGAGTGAGGCCCTGTCGTGGAGGGTCTTCAACAAGGTTTTGGCGATCAGCGGCAAGGGAGGGAAGGCATACATGGGGCCATGGAGGGGTGGGCCTGCTGGGAACAGAAGCGGGGCAACTGGAAGTTGTCCGGGCTGGCGAAAAGGTCCATCACAGGTTCCCTCCAGAGCCAGAAAAGCCGACTGGCTACCCTGGGGTCCAGCTGCCACTCGTGCGGCTGGAGGACTCTGCTCAGCCTGTCGGCCAGAAGATTGTCCTGGCCTGGCAGGTATACTGCTCGCAGGAGGATACCCTTTTGGATTGCATACGAGCAGAGGACCAGTGCTTCCTGGCAAAGGGTATGAAACCCCGTACCCCCCTGTTTGTTCACGGACAACATCGCCACCTGGTTGTCCGCCTGGACCAGCACTGGCTGGTGATGCAAGTGGTGGCAGAAGACTCGCAGGACTAAGTATATGGCTTGGAGCTCCAGGAGGTTGATCTGCTGGGTTCTCTCATCTGGTGACCAATTGCCCTGGGTGCGGAGCTCCCCGCAGTGTGCTCCCCAGCCAAGCAGGGAAACATAGAAACATGATGACAGAAAAAGACCACATGGCCTATCTAGTCTGTCCTTCCATAACAACAACTACAACAGTCCACTTTTTACCTTTAGAGATCCTCTGTGTTGGTCCCATGCTTTTTTGAATTCAGTTACTGTCCTCATCTCTACCACCTCCACTGGGAGACTATTCCATGGATCCACTACTCTTTCTGTAAAGAAATATTTCCGCATATCACTCCTGAATCTATCTCCCTTCACCCTCATCCCATGTCCCCTCATAGCAGAACTTGCTTTCAATTGAAAGAGGCTCTCTCCCTGAACATTTATGCCACAGAGGTATTTAAACATCTCAATCATATCACCTCTATCTCGCTTTTCCTCTAAGGTGTACATATTAAGATCCTTAAGTCTGTCCTCATATGCTTTATAATGAAGCCCATTAATCATTTTAGTAGCAACCCTCTGCACCGACTCCATCCTGTTCACATCCTTTTGAAGGTGCGGTCTCCAGAATTGCATACTCCAAATGAGTTCGCACCAAAGACTTATACAGAGGCATTATCACCTCCTTTTTTCTGCTAGCCATTCCTCTCCGTATGCACCCAAGCATCCTTCTAGCTTTTGCCGTCGCCTTTTCTACCTGTTTAGCTACTTTAAGATCATCAGACACAACCACGCCTAGGTCCCGCTGTTCTTTAGGCGTCCATGGTGAGGACACTTGAAGGGCTCTTCTTTAGGGAGGGCACTTCTTTAGGGAGGCGTCCATGGTGAGGACATTTGAAGGGCTTGGAAGGCATGCCTGCCTCGAGTTGCTGGAGAGACTGCCACCAGACCAGGGAGTCCACCAGTCTCTGAGGCGACTCTGTCTCTAAGGCGACCTGTGGCCTGAGACTACTGGTCCCGGAGGCACCATTGCGCCGCCCTCATGTGGAGACGAGCATCTGGGGTGATGTGGACCATGGAGGCCATGTGCTTGAGGAGGCGCAGAAGAAGCCAGGCGGGCACCAAGGGATGGTATTGTATGTCCCGTGCCAGAGCTCTGAGATGGGTTGGTCCCTGGGCAAGATGGCCTTCGACTGGAGAGTGTCAAGCTTTGCCCCGATGAACTCCAGACACTGTGTCAGGAGGAGGTGAGACCTGGGGTAGTTTATGACAAACCCTAAGTGTTGCAGGACCTGGATGGTGTGTGCGGTGGCCTTGCTGCACCTCTGAGGTTGTGCCTCCCTTTATGAGCCAGTCGTCCAGGTAGGGAAAGACAAAGACCCCTTAGAGGCGGAGGAAGGTGGCCATGACTGCCAGGCATTTTGTGAAGAATCTTGGGGCCGAGGCCAAGCCAAAGGGGAGCATCCTGTACTGAAAATGCCCGCCTCCCATGACAAACCGCATATACTGCCTGTGGTTGGGGTGAATGAGAATGTGAGTAAAAGTATCCTTGAGGTCTAAGGAGCACAGACAATCTCCCTGCTGGAGGTATGGCAGCAATGTTCCAAGGGAGAGCATCTTGAACTTCTCCCTCACCAGGAATTTGTTGAGGTTGCACACGTTGAGGATGGGCCTTAGGCCCCCCCTGTCCTTTTTAGTATGAGGAAGTACCTGGAGTAGAACCCCTTACCCTTGAGATGGTGGGACACCGGTTTTATCCCTTTTTCCTTGAGAAGACCTGCCAACTCCTTCAGTAGAAGGTCCCAGGAGGGGAGACCTGAGGGGCTCTTCAGGGAAATAAGAGGGAAGTGTCTGAGTCAGGCGGAGGAGGTAACCCTCCCTGATTACCTGAAGTGCCCAGGAG
This sequence comes from Ichthyophis bannanicus, assembly GCA_033557465.1. Lineage (NCBI taxonomy): Eukaryota > Metazoa > Chordata > Amphibia > Gymnophiona > Ichthyophiidae > Ichthyophis > Ichthyophis bannanicus. The sequence continues at coordinate 917,940,828 of CM066035.1, read as the reverse complement.
TCGGTGGTGATGCTCAACCACCTCTGGGCATAGAGGGCCAGATGTCCCCCTGTGGGATGCTGATCTCCTTGGGGTAGATAGGCTTTGCTCAAGAAGTCAAAAGCTCCCCCTGGCTGGGCCGGAGCTGGTGCCTGGGGTTTTGGAGCTTTCGGCTTACGAGGGCCATGCCAATGTCCCTTGGCCTGCTGACCCTGTTGAGGAGCTGGGGAGCCCTGAAAAGGTAGTTTCTGTAAGCAGCCCCCTTCCTCGTCATGAACTCGGCTTCCAGCTCAACAGCCTTGTTGGTCATGGGTTTGCCAAAGAGGTTCTCTCCTTGGCAGGGAACATCAACCAATTTGTCCTGAACCCACTGCTCGAGGTCGGACGACTGTAGCCAAGCTTGGCGGCATGCACCGATGCCCGTCGCCATTACTTGAGCCATCGGCTCGAACCCATCATAGGCTGCTCGAGACATAAATTTGGAGCATTCACGGACTGCCTTGGCCAGGTTTTTGAACCGCTGCAAGCGTTCCTCGGAGAGACCAGCTGAGAACCCGGCGAGTTCCTTCGCAAGGACTCTCAGGTACATGCCCATGTATAGCTGGTAGGCCTGGATATGGTTGATGGGCATTGAGCCCTGGTAGCACTTTCAGCCGAGGGTGTCCAGGGTGTGGGCCTCCCTGCCGGGGGGGGCACCGAGGAGTCCATCTTCTGGCTTTTCAGCCGATGCATGGCCGACTCCACCACCATGGAGTTATGCGGCAGCTGTGACTTTGGAAGCCTGGGCTCCGGCGGACTCGGTACATCGAGTCGAGCCATTTGCTCACCACTGGTATCGAAGCCAGTGTCTCCCACATCTGGAGCATCAACTGTTCCAGGATGGGAGGAATGGGCACTGTGAGCGATTCCCTCGGAGGAGCCTCGTACTGGAGGATTTCCAACTCAACCGCCCAAGAGTCCTTTTCTGACTCGATAGGGAATGCCAGGGCTTTTGACATATCATCCAAAGTCCAAGATCTACGCCTGTCGCGTCCCTCCTATCCCCGGGCTTTATCTTCACCCCCTCCTATTTCACCCCCCTCCTCCACTTTCACATATCTGGTCTAGCTTCCATACTATTACCTCTTCAGAACTTATCAAACTTCTGTCTACCTCTCATAAAACCACCAGCCCATTAGACCCTATCCCGTCCAGTTGGTTTTCAAACCCCTCTCCCGAGCTACTGCACCCACTTCTCACCATCATTAATTCCAGTCTTTCCTCAGGTTCATTTCCCCATTCATGGAAACATGCTGTGGTTCGTCCTTTACTTAAAAACTCTTCCTTGGATCCATCAGTGCTAGCAAACTACCGGCCTGTTTCCAACCTCTCCTACACTTCTAAGCTTTTGGAAAAGACTGTTTTTGCCCAGCTCTCACATCACCTGGACACCACACAATTCTTGCATTCTCAGCAATCTGGTTTTCGGCCCGGCCACAGCGTCAAAACCATTATTACAGCTGTCATGAATGAAATCCAATTTTCCCATGATCGTGGTGACATCACAGTGAAGGTTTCTTTAGATCTCTCAGCTGCTTTCGACTTAGTAGATCACTCTCTTCTTCTTTCTAGATTACGGGATGCGGGTCTTCGAGGGACTGTTTATCACTGGTTCCATTCTTTTCTGCACTCCAGGTCATTCGCAGTCACTTCTGTTTCTGCTACTACTGATAGCTTTCCCCTCACCTGTGGTGTCCCTCAGGGTTCAATACTGGCTCCTCTCTTATTTAATTTATTTCTGACCCCTTTGGCTTTACTAATTCAGCAATCAGGTGTTTCAGGCTATTATTATGCAGACGACATCTTCCTTTTGTACCATATATCTTCTTCCCGCCCTGATATCACTCCTCTCAATAATTGCTTATCTCTGGTTTCTTCTTGGCTTTCTGCGAACTGTCTTTTTCTAAATATCTCTAAAACCGCATCTATTTGGTTCCCTCACAGTTCCACTATTCCATCACTCGTCCCCTCTTTCTCAGGCGCCCCGATTTCCTTAGTCTCTAAGCTTCGTTATCTGGGTGTCTTTCTCGATAGCAACCTTTCCTTTCGTGACCACATTTCTCAAGTCTCTCGGCGTTCCTTCTATTGCCTAAGACAGATTCGTGCCATTAGACCATTTCTTTCTCCTCAAGCTCTCTCCACTCTTCTTCTTTCTTTAGTTATCACACGGTTGGATTTCTGTAATTCGGTTTATGCTGGCATTTCCCAATCCCAACGTCATCGGTTACAACTTTTGCAGAACACCGCAGCCCAGATGATCCTGCATGCCTCCCCTCGTGATCATATTACTCCTCTTCTTCAGCACCTCCATTGGCTACCAGTAAATTTTCGGTTTCAATTCAAAATTCTTACTCTCGTACATCAGGCTATCTATCTTCACACTCCTCAGTACCTATCTGATTTGCTAACTTTTCACACTCCCACTCGCAGCTTACGATCAGTTCATATCAATCGCTTACACCTTCCCTCCCCCTCCCAGGCTCATCTTCACTCAACTCGACGATCGGCATTCTTTTACCTTGGTCCGGCCCTCTGGAACTCCCTTCCAACTGACCTCCAACTAGAACAGTCCCCCGCCAAGTTCCGTTCTCTTCTTAAGACGCATCTCTTTTCCTCTGCTTTTAACCTTCCCTCGTGACCCCTGTTCTATTATTTTACTGCTTATAGTCTGTCCTTTTCTCTCTGTCCTTTTCCTTCTCTTTTTTTTTTTTATTATTGTCACTTTATTTTTCCTTTCTTAATTTATATATTTTATACATTTTTATTTAATTTTTTTTATTGTAAACCACCCCGATGTAATGGGGGGCGGTATATCAAGTGTTTTTAAACAATAAACAATCCTTGATGAAATCAAGGAAGCCCATATCCTCCAGTGGGGACCGCCATTGAGGCTCCGAGACGGGAGAGTCAGATGGGACATGTATTGGCGAACTCCTCGTCCTCCGTCTCCCTCTCAGAGTAGTCCATCGAGGGCTGCTCCATGGGCCTCGGAGCCCCCAAAGCCCTGCAGCTGGCACCTGGCATACTTGCCGGGGATGACCACGGTCCCATCGAGCAGGACTCAGATCGCAACCTTGGCTGAGGATTGATGAGGCTGAAGGACCTCGAGGATTGGCTTGGCCTCCAGGAACATCTTGGACGTCGAGGGCCTGGTGGTCAGGGCGGATGAACTGGTCGTGCCACACAACAGTGCCCATTGCTGGTCGATGAAGGCAAATTGTTCTCCAGGGCCACCATTCTGGACTGCAGACCAGAAGGCTCCGCAGCCTTTGGCAGGGGCACCAAGGGACTCAGGCCTGATGCTGGCTCCCCGAAAGGGGAATCCTCGACGAGGATGGTGTCTGGGGACCGAGACCGATCCGCGGTCAGATCCTTTTTTAGGACCTTTGCAGGCTGCTCCCTCTCCGAAGCCTCGGACGAAAGTCTCAGACTGTGGGACCCGGTCCAGGGAGCATCTGGCCAGTCAGAAATGTCCAAGGACACCGCCTTCGAGCTTACTGGGGTCATACGAGATAAAGAGCTGAGTAGTCCTTCGATGTACCTTTGTACGCTCCAGATAGAAGGACAACACCCTCTTACAATCCAGGGTATGCAGGACTGCCTCTGCCCGGCTGGAATGCGGCCTGGGAAAGAAGATCAGAAGAATCACCTCCTGGTTGAGGTGGAAAGAAGAGACCACCTTTGGAAGGAACTTCGGGTGAGTGCGGAGGACCACTCTATTCCTATAAAACCTTGTGTATGGTTTATCAGTTACGAGAGCTTACAGCTCACTCACACGTCTGGCTGATGTGAGTACCACCAGGAAGAGCACCTTCCAGGAGAGGAAGCGCAGATGGCAAGAGGACATCGGCTCAAAAGGTGGGCGAGTAAGCTGTTGCAAGATCACATTTAAATCCCACTCATTGCCGGAGGATGAACTGGGGGTTTCAGCAGAAGCAGACCTCTGAGGAATCTGGACACCAGGGGGTGAGCCAAAAGAGGTTGCCCCTCCACTGGCGAGTGGTTTGCTGACAAAGCATTCAGGTGGACCCTGACAGAGTTAAACTTGAGACCTAATTCTGAGAGGTGAAGCGGGTACTGCAACACCACTGGTACAAGGCAAGAGAAAGGGTTTTCATTGTGCTGGTTACACCACACCTCAAATTTACGCCACTTGAAAGCATAGGATTTCCTAGCGGACTGCCTCCTGGAGGCCAGTAACACCTCTTCTACATTCCGAGGTAGGAAGAGAGGAGCCAGCACTACCCCTTCAGCAGCCATGCCATCAGGTTGAGGGCCCTGAGGTTGGCATGCAAGAGAGAGCCCTGCTCCTGTGAAAGGAGGTCGGGCTGCGTCCCCAGTGGAAGTGGGGTTTCCACTGCCAGCTGGAGGAGAAGCGGAAACCAAGGCTGTCTTGGCCATCTGGGGGCTACCAGAATGACAGAGGCCTTGTCCCAAAGGATTTTGAACAGAGTCCGGGCCACCAGAGGCGTGGGAGGAAATGCATACATGAGGCCCCCTGACCAGGAGATCAGGAAAGCATCTGCAGCCACCCTCAGGGGATGTGGCTGTCTGGAGCAAAATCTGGGCAGCTGGTGATTTTGCGGACTGGCAAATAGATCTATGGACGGATGTCCCCAGTGGTGGAAAATCCGCTGGGCCACCACCGGATCCAGTTGCCATTCGTGAGGTTGGAGAATCCTGCTTAGTTTGTCTGCTAGGCAGTTCTCCTGACCAGGCAGGTACACTACTTTGAGAGACATACCCTGCCTGATGGCAAAGGAGAAGAGGTCCAGTGTCTCCTGACATAGGATACGAGACCCTGTACCTCCCTGCTTGTTCATGCAGAACACTGCTACCTGGTTGTCCATCTGTATCAATACAGACTGATGTGAGAGGACATGACAGAAGGCTTGAAAACTAGGCGAATCGCCTGCAGCTCTAAGAGGTTGATTTGGTGTGCAGACTTCTGAGGAGATCATAACCCCTGAGTGCATGATCCTTGGCAATGGGATCCCCAGCCCAGCAAGGAGGCATCTGTCGTTAGCACTCTTGCGAGGGAATCTGAAAAGACACTCCTTTGAGCAGATTGGGTGGCTGACTCCACCACTGCAATGACTTCACCAGTCGTCTGGATACTGTTATCTGTCTCTGAGGCTGCCGGTGGCTTGTGTCCACTGATCCCTGAGGCACCACTGAGCTGTTCTCATGTGGAGACGGGCATTTGGGGTCACATGCACAGTGGAGGTCATGTGGCCCAGGAGGTGTAAGAAGTGTCTTGCTGAGACCTGAGACCTGCGCCTGAACTGTTGTGTCAGTGCTAGCAGCCTCTGTGCCCTGTCCTCCGGCAGGTAAGCCTTCGCCTGTAGGGTGTCCAATCTTGCTCCTATAAACTCTAAGTTTTGAGTGGGGATCAAAGTAGACTTTGCGTGGTTTATGACAAAGCCTAGATGTTGCAACAGGTTGATAGTGTGAGAAGTGGCCTGTTGGGTCTCCTGAGGCAACTGGCCTCTGATGAGCCAGTCGTCCAGGTAAGGGAAGACAAAAATTCCTTGACTTCTGAGGAAGGCCGCCACTACAGCCAAGCATTTTGTAAACACTCTGGGAGCAGAGGCCAGGCCAAAGGGTAGAACCCTGTATTGGAAATGTTTTCCTCCCACTACAAATCTCAGATATTGTCTGTGGTCTGGATGTATGAGGATGTGTGTATAGGCATCCTTCAGGTCTAAGGAGCATAGCCAATCTCCCTGGTGGAGGTAAGGCAGCAACATTCCAAGGGAAAGCATCTTGAACTTTTCCCTCACCAGGAACTTGTCTAAGTTTCATAGGTCGAGGATGGGTCGGAAGCCTCCTGTTCTCTTTAGTATGAGAAAATACCTGGCGTAGAAGCCCTTGCCCTGCAGGTGGTGGGGCACTGGTTCCACCGCCTGATCCTCTAGAAGACCTGCCAACTCCTGCAAGAGGAGGTCCATGTGAAGAGGGGGTCTGAGAGGCTCTCCTGGAAAGAAGGAGTGTGGTATCTGGCTGAAGTGAAGCAAATAGCCCCTTTGGGCTATTTGCAGTACCCAGAACCCCTCCCGGCTGAGTAGGAGCTGGGACCTGGGGCTTGGGGGTCTTCTGCTTATGTGGGCCATGCCCCTGTCCCTTGGCCTGCTGCGCCTGTTGGGAAGCTGGGGTGGCCTGGTAAGTGGGGTAGTTGCGGTAAGCAGTACCCTTCCTCGAGAAAAAGGGCTTTTTACCCGAGCCCTTCTTCTTAGAAGGGGCAAAAGTCTTCTTTGAGAGTCTTGTCCGGGTTAAGTTCTCGGACTCGAGCTCAGCAGACTTCTTAGTCATGGGTTTGCTAAAGAGGTTGTCACCTCGGCAAGGGACATCGACCAACTTGTCCTGAACCCATGGCTCCAGATCCGATGACATTAGCCAGGCCTGGCAGCGTGCACCGATGCTGGCCACGGCTACTCGGGCCGAAGCCTCAAAGCCATCATAGGCAGCTCGAGATATGAACTTCGAGCACTCCCGAATCCCAGTGGACAAGGCATTGAAGCGCTGCAAGGGTGCCTCGGAGAGGCCAGCTGTGAACCCGGCAATCTCTTTTGCCAGGTCCCTCAAGTACATGCCCATGTACAGCTGGTAGGTTTGGTCACGGCATGACAAATCGAGCCCTGGAAGCATTTTCTGCCGAGGGTGTCCAGGTTCCGGGCCTCCCGGCCAGGAGGCACCAAGGAGTGCATTTTTTGGCTCTTGAGCCTATGCATAGACGATTCCACAACATGGAGTTGTGTGGCAGCTGTGCCTTTTGGAACCCAGGGCTCTTGCCAATGACTCCCACATGCGGAGCATCAGCCGTTCCAGCATCGGAGGAACCGGCACAGTAAGGGCTTCCCTCGGGGGAAAATCATACTGGAGGGCCTCAAGCTCTTCGGCTCGAGGCTTCTCCTCAGTATCCGCCAAGAATGCCAAAGCCTTGGCCATGTCTCTGACGAAGTCCGAGAACCAGATATCCTCTGGAGAGGACCTTCTACGAGGCTCCTAACCCGGTGAGTCTGATGGAACATACCGGGTCTGATGGGTGTCTGGGGACTCATCTTCTGTCTCCCATGCCGATCCCTCCGAGGAGGAATGGAGGGGCTCCGGCCGCGAGGGCTTTGGCCCCGACCGCCCCGACGCAGACAGCACCGGCGTCGAAGACCTTGGTCCTGAGTGGGAGGTCGAGGGAGACCTTGGCTGAGGATCGACTCGAGTCTGAAGAGTCTCGAGGATCGGCTCGGCCTCGGGGTTGACTTGGATGTCAGTGGTCGGGGCGGATGGACTGGTGAGACCGGCTATCAGTGCCCGCTGCTGCTCCATGAAGGCAGACATGCTGAGCTCCAGGGCTGTCATCCTGAGACTGAGCTCAAAAGACTCTGCAGCCTCCGGTTTGGGCCCCGACATCGTCGGGCTTGACGCCGGCTCCCCCGGAGGGGAATCAACAAGGACAACAGCACTTACCTGCGTTGGTGTCTCCGGCTTCGTGTGAGGTATCTTTGCAGGCCGCTCCAACTCCGAGGACCCGGGGCGGCGGTCAGGACACCGCGACCTGGCCTTCAAGGGCCCAGGGCGATCAGAGGCATCCAACGACGACGCCCTCACAGGCTTCTTCCTCCAGTGTTCCCGGGAGGGAGACCCCCATTCAGAAGACCCCCAACGATGCTCGGTTCAGACAGCTCCCGAGACGTTGAGGCTAATAAGAACATAAGATATGCCATACTGGGTCAGACCAAGGTCCATCAAGCCCAGTATTCTGTTTCCAACAGTGGCCAATCTAGGTCATAGGTACCTTGCAGTTTCCCCAAAAGACATAGGTTCCACAATGCTTGTACTGGGTCAAGCATTGATATCCTGGGTCCCTTCTTAATAATGGTTTATGGACCTTTCCTCCAGGAACTTGTCAAACCTTTTTTAAACCCAGCTACACTAACAGCCTTTACTATATCCTCCGGTAACAAATTCCAGAGTTTGATTACACGTTGAGTGAAAAAACATTTTCTTTTATTAGTCTTAAATAGTTCACCCTGTAGCTTCATTGCATGTCCCCTAGTCTTTCTATATTCTGATAATGTAAATAATCGATCTAAGTTTACCCGTTCCACTCCGTTCATTAATTTATAGACTTCTATCATATCTCCCCTCAGCCGTCTCTTTTCCAGGTTAAAGAGCCCTAACCTTTTTTGCCTTTCTTCATAGGAGTATCCTTCCATCCCCTTTACCATTTTGGTGGCTCTTCTCTGAACCTTTTCTAATAACGCTATATCATTTTTAAGATACGGCGACCAGAATTGCACACAATATTCAAGATGCGGTCTCACCATGGAACGAAATAGAGGCCACCTGTGCCGCTGCCGCCACCTACCTTAGTCTACGGGCCGGCCCTGCATATAACCTCAGTGCACAGGATGTAAGCTGTGGTTGCTGCTTTGGTCTGTGGCTAACTAGTGCTGTGTTGTGCTTCCAAGGCTCTATTAGTGGCCTTTCCTTTCACTTTATTTGTGCACTGTGTGGAATCAGCCCTTGATTATTGAAGTATCTGCTTGTGAATATTGGAGAGTCTAGCAGAGGTTTTACCCACTCCTCTGCCTCGGTATTCAGAGAGAATGAAGGAGCTGGCTTGCCATAAAAGCCAAACCAAAGGAGAGACAGAGGGAGCTGACTTGTTATCTGAGTAGAATAGAGGAGTTTGTTGTACAGAAGAGTTGCCTACTGAAATGAGGTACAGTGGGGGTGACTGCCTACAAGCTATACAGGAAGAATTAGAGGAGCAGGATCCCAGTGAGGAGGGAGAAAGGACATTGTAATCTCTGAAGTGTTCAGGAGCCCTAACCCAGGATCCTTCTGTCACCAGCAGAACTGATAAAGCATAGTTACTCACCTGTAACAGGTGATCTCCGGGAACAACAGTAATTTAGTCGTCACATATGGGTATCGTCGGTACCAACGGAGCCTGTGCGGGAACGCTCCCCAGCGTCCAATAGGAAAGCTTTTGGGAGCATCCCACAGCGCCTGCGTGCTGCCTTCCCGCCTTTCCCAACTGTCCCTCTCCAGTTGAGTTTAAAGCTGAGACAAAAGAGAGAGGGAAAGAGAGATAGAGAGATACAACTCCTAGGGGAGGTGGGTGGGTTGTGAAGACTAAATTCCTGCTGTTCCCGGAGATCACCTGTTACAGGTGAGTAACTATGCTATCTCCAGAAACAAGCAGGAATGTAGTCTTCACATATGGGGACTCCCTATCTGCAGATGCCAGGGAGAAACCCCAGAAGTTGTGTTCCCTTGTGAAAGGGCTGCACTTCCCCCCATGGATCTCTGGCATCCTATCAGGGATGGTGGGTAGGAGTTGATTAAGTATGGAACAGGTGTTGAAGAACAGCCTGACCAAACAAGGCATCCTGGCAGGAGTCCTTGTCTAAGCAGTAATGGGCTGTGAAGGTATGAATCAAAGCCCAAGTAGCTGCTCGGCAGATGTTGTCAATAGACACAGAGTGAAGATGAGCCATAGAGGCTGCCATGGCTCTCACATTGTGAGCTGTGACATGGCCTTCCAGAGGAAGGTTTTTACTCTCATAGGCAAAAGATATACACTGTGCAATCCAGTTGGACAGTGTTCTTTTGGAGACTGGAAGTCCCAAATGACTAGGATCAAAAGCAACAAAAAGTTGAGAGGACTTCCTATGTTGCTGTGTCCTTTGTAAGTTAAAAGCCAGAGCCCTTTTACAATCCAAAGTATGAAGATTCCTTTCTGCATTTGAGGCATGAGGCCTTGGGAAGAATACAGGAAGGTAAACCGCTTGGTTGAAATGAAAAGGTGACACCACCTTTGGCATAAAGTGTGGAGGAGTCCTAAGGACTACCTTATCATGATGGAACCTTGTATAAGGAGGATCAGCCACCAATGCTTGCAGTTCACTGATGCGACGTGCTGATGTGATTGCAATAAGAAAGATGACCTTCCAGGAAAGGAATTTCAAGGAGGTAGTGGCTAATGGTTCAAAAGGCGGTTTCATAAGCTGCCCAAGAACCAAATTTAAGTCCCATGCCACCGGTGGTGGCTTAATGGGAGGCTTAGTTAAAAAAAGACCTCTCATAAATCTCGCTAAGAGAGGATGAGAGGAAATAGGTTGCCAATTTAGAGGCTTGAAAGAAGCTGCAAGAGCACTCAAATGAACTCTCACTGAATTGGTCTTAAGCCCTGCATTAGATAAATGAAGGAGATACTCCAATAATGATTCCAGATGTATCGCAAGAGGGTTAAGACCCTTCTGCGAGCAAAAATGCAAAGTGTGCCTTTGAGTCAGTCCTGACTCCTGGCGACCCAGAAGCTCCTGGGTTTTCTTGGCAGTGTCACCAGAAGTAGATTGCCAGGCCTTTCTTCCAAGGCAATGGAGGGTTAAGTGACTTGCCCAAGGCCACAAGCAGTGCTAGTGGGAATTGAACCCTGGTTGCTTGGTTACCAAGCCAGTGTTCTAACCACTAGGCTACTCCTCCACTCGAGCACCATATGGTAAACCTTTTCCACTTGAAAGCATAAGAGCGTCTTGTGGAAGGCTTCCTGGAAGCATAAAGGATATCCTTTACCTGCTGAGAAAGGTTAAGACCGTGAAGTTCTAGGCTTTCAGCAACCAGGCCCTGAGATGCAGAGACTGGGGATTGGGTGCCACAGCATCCCGTCCTCCTGAGAAAGGAGATCTGGAGCAGATCCTAACTTCAGAGGGGAGCTTGAGAGATATGTAGGAGTAGAGGGTACTACATTTGCCGCGGCCAATGTGGAGATATGAGAATCATATGACCTCTGTTTCTCTGAAGCTTGAACAGGGTTTTGGAAATTAGGGGAATGGGTGGAAAGGCATACAGGAAGTCCTGGCCCCAATAGAGGAGGAGAGCATCCCTGCCTGACAACCCTGAGCCAGAATTCTGGAACAGAACCGGGGAGGTTTGGCATTCAGCGGACTTGCGAAGAGGTCTATGTCCGGGGTTCCCCAAATTTGGAAAGTTTTGGCCACCTGTTCTGCATGGAGAGACCATTCGTATGGAAGCAGAACTCGACTGAGTCTGTCTGCCCAAGAGTTTTGAATGCCTGGAAGATACACCACAAGGAGATGAATCTGATGCTCTCTGGCGAGGGCCCATAGTCACAAAGCTTCATTGCATAGCGACAGAGAGCCTGTTTCGCCCTGCTTGTTCACATAGAACATGGCTACTTGATTGTCCATTTGAACTAGGACTGTCTTGTAACTGAGCTGGGTGTGGAATACTCAAAGAGCAAGGAAGATTGCTCTGAGCTCCAGGAGATTGATATGTAGATAGGTCTCCTGTGGAGTCCAGGTACCCTGGGTAGAGAGGCCTTGCAGGTGGGCTCCCCAACCCACCTGTGAGGCATCTGTTGTTAGAGTGGCTTGGGGTGGAGGTTGCTGAAAAGGGGACCCCACAAAAAGGTTTTGGGGTGATTGCCACCATTGAAGGGACAAAGTAAGGCGATCTGAGTTTGCTATTTTGTCTGACAGGTAACCTGACGCCTGAGTCCATTGAGTGGATAAAGTCCACTGGGTTGCCCTCATATGGAGGCGAGCATAAGGAACTACATTCACGGTGGATGCCATGTGGCCTAGCAATAGTAACATTTCCCGAGCAGTGAGGTGAGGTTTTAGCACTGCTTGGGAAGCTAACTGCACAATGCGAAGGCAGTTGGGGCTGTGGAAGGTAAGCCCTTGTCTGTCTGGTATCCAGCAGAGCTCCTATAAACTCTAGGGACTGAGTGGGAGCAAGGTTGGATTTTGGGAAGTTTATGACAAGTCCCAAATACTGAAGGATGCGCATTGTGCGAGAGAGAGCAACCCTGGCCTCTGGCTCTGAAAGGGCTCGGATGAGCCAGTCATCTAAGTAAGGGAAGATGAATATTCCTAGGGTGCGAAGAAATGCTGCCACCACAGCCATGCATTTTGTGAACACCCTTGGTGCTGAGGCCAGGCCAAAAGGAAGAACCCTGTATTGGTAGTGCTTCCCTTGAAATAGAAAGCGAAGGAACTTTCGATGAGTTGGATGGATGAGAACATGAGTGTACACATCCTTGAGATCTAGAGAACAAAGCCAATCTTGACTGAAGGTATGGCAGCAGAGTTCCTAGAGAAATCATTTTGAACTTCTCTTTGAACAAGAATTTGTTCAATTCTCTGAGGTCTAAAATGGGTCTGTGTCCTCCTGTTTTCTTTGGAATAAGGAAATAGGGGGAGTAGAAACCTGTACCCTGTTGGAGAATGGGCAAGAAGAATAGTGACCTCTTGACCTAACTGGTCATTGAGAGAGGTCTGAGAATTGAACTGTCTTACAATTGTAGGAGGGGGCATGCTGAGGAAATGAAGCTTGTACCCCTCTCTTACAATAGACAGAGTCCAATTTTCTGCTGTTATCTGACCCCTTCTGGGGGCAAAATGACATAACCTTCCTGGGATGGTGGAGGGTTCTGGGCCGTTCAGGGCCAGGAAGGCAAAGTTCTCTAGATAGGAGTCAAAGCCCCTGTGGAGGCTGAGTCTGCTGAGCCGGCTGAGGCTTAGCAGCTTTTGTTTTTCTTTGCCTAGGTCAGTGATGGCTAACCTTTTTGAGCCCGAGTGCCCAAACTGCCGCACAAAACCAAAGAATTTCCTCAAAGTGCCAGCACGTCAATTAAACCTTAACAACAAGATTTTAGTATCTAAAAACTCTTTATAAAGTTGCCTGAACTATGTAACATCATTTGTAAAGTTTGGAATCTTTGTATTGTCAGAGAATCAATTTGATTCACAATCCTTTGGTTTTCATTTCAATTTATTGGCAATTTATAATGTTTTAATGATTTCATTCAATTTAGAAACAGGAAGGCAATAATTAAACTGGGAACCCCAAAAGCCAAACTTGGAATGTACAACAACACTGTAGAAATAAACCTATAAATTAATTTCCTCTTGTACTAAACAAAGCACAGACACTAATGATGCACATTTCCCAGAGCTGACATATTCCAGTTAATAAATTCAAAATAAAGAGATATCTTTGTACCTTTTGTGCATTTTTTTCAGTTGCAATTGTTCCAGCCACTTTCTTCTGGTTTATTTGTGTCTTCTGCTATCTCTCCATCGTCTGCTGTCCATTTCTCCTTTCTTCTCTTCTAGTTTTTTTCCATTCTCTCTCTTCATCTGCTTTAACATAATAATCTTTCTCCTTTTTTAGTCTCCCAATACCCGGCCAATTGTACATTTTTCTTCCCTCCCACACAAAATATTTTTCCCCTCTCCATTTCACTCTCCCAGCCCCATCCCCTTCTAATCTCCCCCAACATCAGCTCCCTTTTAATTCCAGCCCCACCCAGTATTCGCTCCCTTCTAGTCCCCACATCAGCCCATTTCCAGTCCTGGCCCCCCATCAGTCCATTTCCAATCCTATCCGAGTCCCTTCATCAGCTCATTTCCAATACCAGCCTCCCATCAGCCCATTTCTAGTCCTTTCCTAGCCCCACCATCACTCAGCCCATTTCTAATCCAAGCCCCCCATGAGCCTACTTCCAGTTCTAGCCCCTCCATGAGTTCATTTCAATCCAAGCCCCCACCACAGCCCATTTCCAAACTTAGCTCCCCCAACACCCAATTCCCAGTCCTATCCTAGCCCCTCCATCAGCCCATTTCCTGTCCTAGCTCCCTCCCCTAAGAGCCCATTCCAAGCCCCCCTTCCCATCAGCTATTTGCAGTTCAAGCCCCCTTCCACTCAGCCCATTTCCATTCCAAGTCCCCCTCCCCATCAGCTATTTGCAGTTCAAGCCCCCCACTTCCCCTCAGCCCATTTCCATTCCAAGCCCCGTCCCCATCAGCTATTTACAGTTCAAGCCCCCCACTTCCCCTCAGCCCATTTCCATTCCAAGCCCCGTCCCCCATCAGCTATTTGCAATTCAAGCCCCCTTCCACTCAGCCCATTTCCAGTCCTAGCAACCCCCCCAACCCATTACCAGTCCTAGCCCCCCTTAGCCCACTCACAGTCCTAATCCCACCAGCCCATTTCCAGTCCTAATCCCCATCACCCCATTTTCAGTTTAAGCCCCCTCATAGCCCATTACCAGTCCTAACCTCCCCATCAGCCCACTCCCAGTCCTAATCCCACCAGCCCATTTCCAGTCCTAATCCCCCATCACCCAATTTTTAGTTTAAGGCCCCCATAGCCCATTACCAGTCCTAACCTCCCCATCAGCCCACTCCCAGTCCTAATCCCCCCAGCCCATTTCCAGTCCTAATCCCCCATCACCCAATTTTTAGTATAAGCCCCCCATAGCCCATTATCAGGCCTAACCCCCCTCACCCCACTACCAGTCCTAATCCCACCAGCCCATTTCCAGTCCTAATCCATCACCCAATTTTTAGTTTAAGCCCCCCCCATAGCCCATCACCACTCCTAAACCCCCCCAGCACCCATCACCACTCCTACCCCCCCCCAGTGCCCATCACCACTCCTAACCCCCCAGCGCCCATCACCACTCCTAACCCCCCCAGCCCAGCCCAGCCCAGCCCAGCCAAAATTTAAAATAAAAAAAAGCTGTCTTCTGCCGCTTCCGGGGCCGCCGCGGCAGAATCGAGTGTGCCGCGGGGCCCCCCCTGTGCCTGGCAGAGCCTGCCCTCCAGATCCTGCCTTCCCCGGTATCAGTCCCTGTTTCCAGCTTGTCACACGCGCCGGCTTTCAGAGCGCGAAGGGAACTAGTTTCCCTTTCGCGGCTCTGTTAAGCCCGCGGGGGCTGATGGGAACTTCCCATCAGCCCTCGCGGGCTTAACAGAGCAGCGAGGGAGAAACTCTCCCCTCGCGCTCTGAAAGCCGGCACGTGTGACAAGCTGGAAACAGGGACTGATACCGGGGAAGGCAGGATCTGGAGGGCAGGCTCTGCCAGGCACAGGGGGGGCCCCGCGGCACACTCGATTCTGCCGCGGCGGCCCCGGAAGCAGCAGAAGACAGCTTTTTTAAATTTTTTTAAATGCGGACCTTCCCGCGTGCCAGCTGCAAGGCCTTCGCGTGCCACAGCTGGCATGCGTGCCATAGGTTCGCCATCGCTGGCCTAGGTTGTTGCTGCTGTCCCTTTTGGGCAGACTGACCTAAACGATGCCCCTGCTGGGTATAGGACGGATAAAACCTCTTCTTCTTACTGAAGAATGGTTTCTTGTAGGATTTTTTCCTTGCAGGATCAGCTGTAGATTTAGACAATCTATCCAAAGTGATATTTTCAGCATCTATCTCATTAGCTTTTTCCTGCCAATTCTTGCCAAAGAGATTCTCTCCTGTGCAAGAAATATTCCCTAGTTTATCCTGTACCCAAAGTTCCAAGTCAGATGCCTGGAGCCAGGCAATCCTACGTGCACCTATGGTAATAGCAGAGGGTATGCTTATGCACTCAAAGCAGTCAAAGGCTGCACGATTCACAAACTTGGAAACATCCTGAGCATGTTTGACAAGGGTGAGGTAATCCTGCCTCTTATCATCAGGAAGGAGAGGGCTCATAAGCTCTAAATCTCCCGTGAGCTCCTTAAGGAACATTCCCATATATAATATATAGGAACTGATCCTAGCAGAAAGCACGGAAGCCTGGAAGGTTCGACGTCCAAAGGCATCAAGAGTCCTACACTCATGTCCTGGAGGATTAGATGCATGCCTTTTTGCACTCTTGATCCTTCTCATAGCTGATTCCACCACCATGGAATGGTGTGGTGCCTGAGTCTTCTGAAACCCAGGACAAGGAGGAACTCGATACATGGTGTCGAGTCTTCGAGAATGAGGAGATGTGGTTAGAGGTGTTTCCCACATCCTTAATATGAGATCATGCAAGATCTCATGAATAGGTAAGGTAGCTGCCTCCTTGGGAGCTTTAGGGTATTGCAGGATTTCTAATTCCTTTGCCCTAGGCTCTTTTTCAGGAGCCACTGTGATGGAAAGACCTCGAGCCACATCTCAGATAAAATCCTGAAAGGACCTATCCTCTGGTGGAGACATCCTATGCTGAGGAGAAGAAGAATCCTCAGGAAGAAGTACTCTGGTATCGGTAGAGCTTTCAGAGTCTTCGGAATCATCCGAGGATTCAAATTATCTCCGATCCGGGTGATCATGCAAGGCACGGTACCGGTACCGATCGAAGTCGGCATCGGAGGGGTCCGGTACCGACTTGTCGATAGCGGATGGATAAGCATGACTCGGTCCTGATAGAATACCTGCCGATGTCGATGCAGTCGGTACCAATACCGGAGTCGGTGCCGGTTCTGGTTGAATTGTCTGAAGTGGTTTCAGGGGCATCGAGGCCGTGAGAAGAGCCGCCAGACTGTGTTCAATAGCCAAGAATCTCTGGTCTATTGATGCTGCCGATGCTTGGGTATCGGTACCGGATGAAGCAGCCTGTACCCCAGAGCATGGCACCAGTAGTTCTGCCAAGGTTGAGGCCTCGAGAACATCCTGGAGCCCCGTTAGTGCTTTGGAAGCCGAAGCCTCCCGCCGGGGCAATTTTGCCAGTGAAAGTCCCTCAAGGGCAACGCCAGAGGCATCTCGATGCTTAGAGGGAGATCTACCCTTTGAGGACCGGCTAGATTTATGTTTAGTTACCTGAGATCCATGAGAAGAAGGTGAAGCCCTGGAAGACGTCGATGCCACAGAGGCTGCATCGGAGGGAAAAAGGGTGCTAAGTTTAGCAGCTCGGTTCTGCCAGCCACTTTTCGACATCATGCCACAGGCAACACACTCCGAAATAGAGTGGTCAGGACCTAAACATTTGAGGCACCACTCCTGGGTGTCGATGACGGAGATGGTACCGCCACACTTGGAACACTTTTTAAAACCCAAAGTGGGTTTTTCCATTTTAAAGGAAAAAGTTGGGCCTAGTGCCCAAAATGGCGCGTGGCACCTGAGGAGAAAATAACCGGAAAAAACTCCAGAAGAAAGGTTTTTTTTGTTGTTGTTGCAAAAAAAGAAAGAAGAACCGGCGGTACCGGTGTAGCATCAAAGGAAGGCAGACGCGACCACAAAAAAGAAGAATAGAAGGGATTTATTTTCTGCGGTGACAGGATGTGCGACCTGTCGGCTCCACGGAAAACGAAGAACTGGAGAGGGATAGTTGGGTAAGGTGGGAAGGCAGCACGCAGGTGCTGTGGGATGCTCGCAAAAGCTTTCCTATTGGACGCTGGAGAGCGTTCCCGCGTAGGCTCCGTTAGTACCGACGATACCCATATGTGAGGACTACATTCCTGCTTGTTCCTGGAGATAGATATTTAAACCAGGATCACAGACACAAATAACTCAGGGAAAGACAACCAGTGTTACCAAAGACTGTGTATTTGTTGTATATTACTCATTTGGTTGTTGCTGTTTAACCAAAACATTTTTGCTGCAGTAAAGAGAATTGGTGTCAGCCCTGTGTGAGTAGTGCAGCCGCATAAAGCACAAAGAAATAGGAGCGCATTTGGGGCTGCTGGCCTGCCGCCGCCCTTTTTAGTGTTGCCTTGGCAGCAGCGTCCTACAATTGAAAAAAAACTTGCAGGTCTTTCCGATTCCGCACTTGCAAGATGGCCTGATCTCTCCCTTCTCTGAAGTATGCTCACGTCAGAGGAAGGTGGGACCAGAACAGCCATTTAAGCGCAGAGTTGCAGAGACCCGCATTTACAAGGCTGGTCTGTTCCCTCCCTCCTCCGACGCAAGCATATGCCAGAGGAGGGAGGGATCAGTCCTTCATGCAAGCACGGAGTTGGAAAGACCCAGGGTTTTTTTTTCTTCAACTGGATGTCGCTCCTGCCACCGGCACAGCCAAAGCAACATTAAAAGTGGCGGCGGCTGAGCAAGGGCAGGCAGCACGGGGGAGAGCCGGCTGAATATGGGGGTAAGCTGGGGAGATTCATGGGGCAAATGACAAACCTGTGAGTGGAGGGAGGAGGCGAGCCTGATGTGCAAGTCGCACAGGGTGCATTTATGGCTTGGTACAGCCCTGATTAGAGTCAAGAACCTCTTTAATTTCTGTGCTGAGGGCCTTGAAGGGATTTCCCGTCTCGCTGTGGAGAACCTCCTGCCTTCTGATAAGAGTGTCTGATAGCTGAATGAAGGAGAGGGAGAGAGCCTGGAATAAAACTCTTCTATTACCCGGCCCCTGAAGGACTTGCCTGCTGCTCAGGAGGGGTGGATGGGGTGTTACACTTGCTTTCTAAGTAACACTCATACTGAACGTCATGGCCAGCCTCAAGCTGAGTGTCTGGGTTGTTGAACTCTATATTGTTTAACAGGTGGAACTAAATTTAAGGCTGAATTTTCAGGTTGTTACTGCTTCAAGGCTGCACCCCCAATTATACATCATGAAGTTGGATGACAGTTTAAGAGCAATGTAAATGCATAATTGTTATACTGATGGGTGATTCTTTAATCAACTGACTGACTGGATTTTTCAGAGCCTTAACAATAAGATAAGAATTAGACTAGGCACCGAAAGCTCTAATTGTTCTGGCTTTGAAAAAAATAGACAACAAGGGACTGTTGTGAACGACCAGCAGCAGACATAATGGCGAGCCATACGACAGAGCTTGGCTTGTGAAATGCAGAGCAAGGAGCCAGATAAAAGGAGATTCAGATCAACCATCTAATTGCAGAAGTCATCAACAGCATTTCACTTGAGAGAAGGTGCAGAGTTGGAACACCTCGAAGCTGAAGTACTCAAACTACCCTGATCTATGATGTTTATGTTTATTGTTTATTAAAACTTGTTATACCGCTCAATACCGTAGGCATCTGAGCGGTTTACAATAGATAAAATCAGGCAAGTTAATTAAAACAAGCGCTTTGGCTGTAGAAAAAGAAGAGGAAGAAGAACGCCATTAGTTGTGAGAAAAAGATGATGAGAGAAAGATAAGGAAAGCAGAGAACAGAATGAAAGTTTAAGACAGAGAGGAGCAGATTCATACATACTAGCAAGGAGGGGAGGGAGGGGGAGCAGGGTTTCATGAGAGACCTGGAGGAAAGGAGGTGGGAGGGTAGGCTAGGGAGGAGGATCAAACGCAAGACGAAAAAGGTGGGTTTTGAGCTGGGATTTGAATGAGGGGTATGAGTCTTCTGCACGGAGGGAGGGGGGGAGCGAGTTCCAAAGGCTTGGAGCCAGGAAATAGAAAGCAGAGGAGCGGGTTTGTTGTAATCGAGCATGTGCAGGGGAGGGGAGGACCATGCGATTTACGTGTATAGAACGGAGGAGACGGGGAGAGGTACGAAATTGGATCTGATTTGCCAGGTAGAGGGGGGCGCCAGTGTGGATAACTTTGAATGTAAGGATTAGAAGTTTGTACTGAGTGCGGAAGGAGACAGGTAACCAGTGATGCTGGTAGAGAAGGGGAGTGACGTGATCGAAACGTGATGCACGGGTCAACAGACGGATAGCGGCATTCTGGACACGTTGGAGACGGGACAATTGTGACTGGGATAGGCCGGCAAAAGAGACATTACAGTAATCGAGACGAGACAGCACAAGGGTGAGCAGGAGAGTGGTAAGGGCAGAAGCAGAGAGAAAGGGACGGACTGCCCTGAGCTGACGGAGAGAGAAAAAGGAGCGCTGTACAATCGCGGAGATATGGTCTTTGAAGGTAAGATTGGAGTCGAGAATAACGCCTAAGTAGCGGAGTGTTGAGACCAGGGGGATAGGCTGGGAGGATAGGGAAGGAGCACAGGTGGGGGAAGGGCTGCCAAAGGTGAACCAGATTGCAAAGGATTTTGCCGGGTTGATATGAAGAAAATTAGAGGAGAACCAGGAAACCACGGCAGTGAGACAGCGGTTAAGAGGGGTGATGTCAGGAGAGAGCGGGTCAGTATGGTGGAGGAGAATGATGTCGTCTGCATAATAGTATGCAGAGATGCTGAACTGTTGGACTAGAAGGGCAAGAGGGGATAAGAAAATATTGAAGAGAAGTGGGGCAAGAACAGACCCCTGGGGAACACCACAGGAGAGAGGGGTGGGGGCAGAGGAGGAAGATGCGGAGATGACAGAGAAAGAGCGGCAGGATAGGAAGGAATGAAACCAACGTAGAACCATGCCTGAGAGACCAGCTTCCTGAAGACGGGAGAGAAGGGTGTGATGATCCACTAGGTCAAAAGCCGCAGATAGATCAAGAGAAACAGCCAAGGTGATGAGACCGCGATCATGAGCAATGTGAAGATCGTTGAGGAGGGAGAGGAGAACAGATTCAGTACTATGGCCAGGGTGGAAACCTGATTGACGGGGATGGAGAGTGAGAGAAAGTTCAAGATGGGAGGAGAGTTGAGAGAAGACCAGTTTTTCGAGGAGTTTTGAGAGAAAGGGTAGATTGGAGACGGGACGCCAATTAGAGAGGACAGATTCCTTTTCTTTGCTATGTAGCTAACTACCCTTTTCCCCTTTCCTTCCTCCCTTCGCTCACTTGCTTTCTTGCCTCAAATTTGCTGCCTCTCACCATTCATCTTTGCCTCCTGCCCCCTCATTTATCACTTTTCTTGAGTTTGTCTCAATTCTTCCTTTTTTCTCATTCTCTGAAGTATTTATTTCTGTTCCCACTTTCTCTTGTCTAATTTTTACAATCCTTTTTTAAGTCTTGTAATGTCTTCTTTTTCCAATTTTCGTTTCTCTGTTTTCTTCTCTCTCCTTTCCATCCTTAATACTTCCCCCGTCTATCTCTCCACTCATTTCATTACTATATGTCCCTTCCATATTTTCTGCTATCTTCCTATGGTCCCAACTCCTCCTTATCTCTAAGTCATTAACTCATCCCATATTTTCCACTCAACTCCACTATCCTTTATCTCCTTCCTTTCTGTTTCCATTTTCTTCTCAACTCTTATCTATTCATGCCTCTCCAGCCTCACTTCTGCTTCTCATACTATCTACCGTTGCATCCATTTATTGAGAACTACTAAGGTTAGCAACAAAAGACTATGAAATGAGATGAGTGGCAGATTGCCTCTGGCCATGCTTAGGGGAGTCCACCTTAACTGAGATGTATATGCCTATAGGTTCCCTTTGGGATCCCTACTAACAGAGTGTGTCTCTGCAGCAAGAACATACCAGGTAGAGTAGCTCAGAGGGGAGTGTGTCAAGTTATTGCACCTCCTGGGAAATTTGCCATGATATTTTCCTAATTCCATAATAGTTAGAGACCCTAAGAGTATATGTGGACATTTTCATTGGGAATGAAATGGACAACTGTTTTCACCTCTAGTTCTTGTATAAGTTATTTCCTTTGTAGAACACAACTTAGGGAAATAGGTGTACAAGTCTTACCAAGGGACTATTGTGGAAATGTCTTCCAGTGTTATGATTTCTGGTGTTATGGAAAGGAGGTCTTACTTCCATCCCTCAGGAGAAAACAGGAGAGAAAGATTGAGGGTTCCCTATATGGAAACCCATTTACACCAAGTGTTAGAAGAAGAGAGGAGATTATAGGCTGCCTAAGTGATATCTAAGAGAGAGAAGACAAAGAAACAGATGTGCTATTAAAGGATTTGCCTAGAGCAGAAGTCTGGAGAAGCACCCAGAAGGGAGATTAGCTGGTGTATGAAAAGAATCTGTATTGGACAAGCAAAGAATCCCATGTATGAAAGAGAAATTGAACCAGGAAGAGGTGTAATGATCCTCTTGAATACTGTGACTTAGGGAAAAGATAAATCTCCAGGAACAAGCAGGAATGTAGTCTTCACATATGGGTATCGTCGGTACCAACGGAGCCTGCGCGGGAACGCTCCTCAGCGTCCAATAGGAACGCTTTTGGGAGCATCCCTCAGCACATGCGCACTGCCTTCCCGCCTTTCCAACTGTCCCTCATTAGTTCTTTGTTTTCCGCGGAGCCGACAGGACACATACCTTGTCACTGCAGAAAATTACTTCTTTAAACTTGTTTTCTTGTGGTCGCGCCTGCTTCCGCACGACACCTACCGGTACCGCCGGTTCTTTCTTTCTTCTTTTTTAAAAAAATATATCTATTTTTGAACTGTTTCTTTTCAGAAACTTTTTCTTTTGGTGCTAGGCACCATTTTGGGCATTAGACCCCATTTTCCCAAAAGATGGAAAAACCAGCTAGTGGTTTTAAAAATGAACTAAATGTGGCGGTACCATCTCCGTCACTGACACCCATGACTGGTGTCTAAAATGTTTAGGCCCTGACCATTCTCCATCTCAGTGTTCCTCCTGCATGGGGATGACTAAAAGAGGAAGACAGAACCGAGCTGCAAAGCTCGGTATCCTCTTTTCATCGGATACCAGGTCCATTGCATCGACGTCATCAAGAGCCTCGTCTTCCTCCCATGGATCTCAGGTAACTAAACATAAGAGCCGATCCTCAAAGGGTAGCTCTCCTTCAAAGCATCGAGAGGCCATTGGCATTGCCCTTGAGGAAACTACACCGGCAAAACAGCCCCGGCGGGAGGCTTCGGCCTCCAAAGCATCAACGGGGTTCCAGGATGTTCTCGAGGCTTCGACCTCGGCAGAACTACTGGTGCCATGCTCAGCGGTTCCGGCTGCTTTTACCGGTACCGATACCCAGGCATTGGCAGCATCGATAGACCAGAGATTTCTCGCTAACGAACGCAGTCTTGCAGCTCTCCTTACAGCTGCGGTACCGTTGACACCAGTGGTTCAACGGGTACCGGTGCCGATACCGGTACCAGCACCGATGGTACCGGCTCTGCTGGGAATCCTTCCCATGCAGACTTTTTCTGGCATCGACAGATCGGTTCCGGACCAATTCGGAACCAACTTCGATCGATACCGAGACCATGCTTTGCATGAACATCGGGATCAGAGATACTTCGAATCCTCTGATTCCGATGACTCTGATAATTCTGCCAGTACCAGAGTGTTTCTCCCAGAAGACTCCTCTTCTCCCCAACGCAGAATGTCTCCTCTGGAAGACATGTCTTTTCAGGATTTAATTCGTGATGTGGCCCGAGGCCTTTCAATCACAGTAGCTCCTGAAAAGGAATCTATAGCAAAGGAATTGGAAATTCTCCAATACCCTAAGGCTCCCAAGGAGACAGCAACTCTGCCCATTCATGAAATTCTTCATGATTTGATGCTCAGAATGTGGGAGACACCTTTGACCACATCTCCTCATTCTAGGAGACTCGATACCATGTATCGAGTACCACCATGTCCTGGTTTTCAAAAGACTCAAGAGGTCTCAACACTCCTTGCTCAAGGAGCAATAGAGGAGGTGCCCATTCTTTAGCAGGGTGCAGGGTTCTACTCCCCCTATTTTCTTATTCCAAAGAAAACAGGAGGACACAGACCCATTCTAGACCTCAGAGAATTGAACAGTCAGAAAAGTTCAGAATGATTTCTCTGGGAACTCTTCTGCTATACCTTCAAAGTCAGGCTTGGCTTTGTTCTCTAGATCTAAAAGATGCATATACTCACATTCTGATCCATCCAGAACACAGGAAATTCTTACGATTCCTTTTCAAGGGAAAACATTTCCAATACAGGGTTCTTCCCTTTGGTCTGGCTTTGGCACCAAGAGTATTCACAAAATGCATGGCAGTAGTAGCTGCATTTCTGCAAACCATGGGGATATTCGTCTTCCCTTACTTGGACAACTGGCTCATTCGAGCCCCCACGGTTCCAGAAGCCAGATCTGCACTGTCTCGCACAATGCGAATCCTTCAATACTTGGGATTGATCATAAACCTCCCAAAATCCCAACTTGCTCCATCTCAGTCCCTAGAGTTCATAGGAGCTCGTCTAGATACCAGTCAAGGGCTTTTCTCCCACAACCCCGCTGTCTTCATTTAATACAGCTAGCTTCTCAAGCAGCAATGAAGTCCTCCCTAACCGCTCGAGAACTACTACAACTATTGGGACATATGGCATCCACGGTTCATGTGGTTCCCTATGCTCGCCATCATATGCGAGCAGCCCAGTGGACCCTATCCACACAGTGGACACAGGCCACAGGACGTCTGTCAAACAAGATATCAAATTCACAACGACTGATCTTGTCCCTCCAATGGTGGCAATCACTGGAAATTCTTCTAGTGGGGTCTCCTTTCCAGCAACCCCTATTTCAGGCCACCCTAACAACAGATGCATCACAGGTGGGATGGGGGGCATACCTGCATCATCTCTCTACCCAGGGTACCTGGACTCCACAGGAGGCTTGTCTTCACATAAACCTCCTGGAACTCAGAGCAATCTATCTAGCTCTTCGAGTATTTCATGCCCAGCTCAGCTACAAGACCGTCCTAGTCCAAATGGACAATCAAGTAGCTATGTTCTACGTGAACAAGCAGGGCAGAACAGGCTCTCTGTCATTATGCAATGAAGCTTTACGACTATGGGCCCTCACCAGAGAGCATCAAATTCACCTTCTCGTGGTATATCTTCCAGGCATTCAAAACCTTTGGGCAGACAAACTCAGCCAAGTACTGCTGCCTCACGAATGGTCTCTCCACCTAGAACAGGTGGCCAAGATATTTCAGATCTGGGGAACCCCAGACATAGACCTATTTGCAAGTCCACTGAATGCCAAACTTCCCCGGTTCTGTTCCAGGATTCCGGCTCAAAATTGCCAGGCAAGGGATGCCTTCCTTCTTCACTGGGGTCATGACTTCCTCTATGCCTTCCCACCCATTCCCCTCATCCCCAAAACACTCTTCAAGCTTCAGAGAGACAGAAGTCGTATGATCCTCATAGCGCCATGGTGGCCACGCCAAACGTGGTATACCCTGCTTCTACATCTCTCTCAAGCTGCACCTCTGGAGTTAGGCTATGCTCCAGATATCCTCTCCCAAGAGAACGGGATGCTATGGCACCTGAATCCCCAGTCCCTGCATCTCCCTTTGATTTGGATGGTTCAGAATGTGAGTATATGCATCCTTTAATTCTAGAGAGCAAAGCCAATCCTGACTTTGAAGGTATGGCAGAAGAGTTCCTAGAGAAATCATTTTGAAATTCTCTCAGAACAGGTATTTGTTCAATTCTCTGAGGTCTAGAATGGATCTGTGTCCCCCTGTTTTCTTTGGAATAAGAAAACAGGGGGAGTAGAACCCTGTACCCTGCTGGAGAATGGGTACTTCCTCTATTGCCTCTTGGGCAAGAAGTGTTGAGACCTTGTGATCCAGCAGATTGTCTGCAGAGGTCTGGGAATTGAACAGCCTTAGGATTGTAGGAGGGGTCATGCTGTGAAAATGAAGCTTGTACCCCTCTCCTACAATGGACAGAGTCCAATTTTCTGCTGTTATTTGGTGCCATCTGTTGGCAAAATGACACAGCCTGCCTGGAATATTTAGGGGTTCTGGACCCCTCAGAGGCAGGAAGGCTAAGCTCTCTAGGAAGGAGTCAAAGCCCTTGAGGGGGCTGAACCTGCAGAACTGTTTGAGCTCTCGGGCTTTTTGGCTTCTTCTGCTATTTGAATTGCTGTTGTTGTCCCCTTTGGGCAACTTGACCATGAGCTTGGCTTTGCTGGGTATGTTGTTGTTAAGTGCCATCGAGTCAGAGTCGACTCATGGCGACCCTCTGGATAGCTATCCTAAATTGTGTTCGGTCTTCATTCAGGCGGCTCATTGTTGACAGACTGGTACCCGTAGCTGCTGTTATTGTATCGATCCATCTCATTGCTGGCCTTCCTCTTTTGCGTTGACCTTCTATCTTGCCAAGCATGATGTCTTTCTCTAATGATCTCTCTCTTCGCATGATGTGTCCAAAGTATGAAAGTCGAAGTCTTGTCATCTGAGCTTCTAAAGAAAGCTTAGGTTTGATCTCCTCTAGTACCGACTGGTTTGTTCTTCGGACAGTCCATGGTATACACAGTATTCGCCGCCAGCACCATAATTCAAAGGCATCAATTTTCTTCCTGTCTGTCTTTTTCACTGTCCAGCTTTCACATCCATATGATGTTATTGAAAATACCATGGCTTGAACAAGTCAAATCTTTGTATGGAGAGAGACATCTCTGCTCTTGAGAATCTTATCTAGGTCTTTCATAGCCATTCTGCCAAGAGCAATGCGTCGTTTGATTTCTTGACTGCTTGTTGCTTCTTTATTGATAGTTGATCCAAGTAGGTTAAAGTTGTTCACAATTTCAATTTCTTCTCCTTCAACGATGAACCTGTTGATTATGCCAGTTGTCATGATCGCTGTCTTCTTTACATTAAGGTGCAGGCCCATTTTGAGACTATGTTCTTTGATTGTGAGAAGCAAATGTTTCAGATCATCTTCACTTTCAGCCAGTAATGTAGTATCATCAGCATAGCGAAGGTTGTTGATGAGTCTTCCACCAATCTTCACACCTCTGTTGTCTTCATACAATCCTGCTTCTCTGATGATTTGTTCTGCATATAAATTAAACAGGTAGGGGGAAAGTATGCAGCCTTGTCTTATACCTTTGCTTATTTTAAACCATTCTGTTTCTCCTTGTTCCGTTCGAACTGTTGCTTCTTGATTAATGTACAAATTGTGCAAGAGAATGATCAGGTGTTCTGGTATACCCATGCTTCTTAATGTGGCCCAGAGTTTCTCATGGTTTACACAGTCAAAAGCCTTGCTGTAGTCAATAAAGCACAAATAGATATCCTTTTGGTATTCTTTAGTCTTTTCAAGGATCCATCTCACATCCGCAATGATGTCTCTCGTTCCTCGCCCTTTCCTGAACCCTGCTTGCACTTCAGGTAGTTCTTGTTCCAGGTATGGTTGTAGTCTCTTTTGAATAATCTTCAGTAGAATCTTGCTGGCATGTGGGATAAGAGCGATTGTGCGATAATTTCCACAGTCAGTTGGATCACCTTTCTTTAGTATTGGTATAAACACAGATCTTTTCCAGTCAGTTGGCCATGATGTTGTTTTCCATATTTCTTGGCAGAGCCTTGTAAGTATGGTGACAGCTGCATCAGATTGCTGCAATACTTCTATAGGAATGCCATCAATGCCTGGTGCTTTGTTCTTTGATAAGGCTTTCAATGCTGCTTCAACTTCTTCTTTCATCACCAATGGTTCCCGATCATAAGGTACAGGTTGAAACGGCTGTTGGTGCACTTGATCTTTATCATATAAAAACTCTGTATATTCCTTCCACCTTTTCTTGATCTTCTCAGC
Organism: Ichthyophis bannanicus; assembly: GCA_033557465.1. Lineage (NCBI taxonomy): Eukaryota > Metazoa > Chordata > Amphibia > Gymnophiona > Ichthyophiidae > Ichthyophis > Ichthyophis bannanicus. The sequence continues at coordinate 917,913,740 of CM066035.1, read as the reverse complement.
ATCATTCAACGTAGAACCTTGAGCATCTTATAACATTCCAATTCGAGGCTGGAACTTTAACTCTCGTAGCTTTAGGAAAGCCGATCTTGTTCTTCCTCTAATAGTTTCTGCTTCTATTTCCTTGCATGCGTCATTGTAGTACTTTTCCTTGTCCTGTCTTGCTGCACGTTGGAAATCTCTGTTGAGTTCTGCGATTGTCTTTCTTTCTCCTCTGGCTTTAGCTTCTCTGCGTTTCTGGGCAATTTTCAGAGTTTCTTCCGTCATCCATTTTGGCCGTTTTTGCTTTTTCACCTTTTGTAGAGACTTCTCGCTTTCTTCCAACACAACCTTCTTGATGTCATTCCATAACTCTTCCGGAGCTCTGTCATTTGTATCTAAAGCAGCGAATCGATTTTGCAGGCAGTCTTTAAATTCCAGTGGTATATTCTCAAGGTCATATTTTGCTGCATTCATGAGTGGTTTGCTCTTTTTCAACTTTAGCTTGAGTTTGCATACTAGTAGTTGATGATCTGTACCACAGTCAGCTCCAAGTTTTGTCTTGGTTGATGTTATAGAGCTTTTCCATCGTTGACTTCCACAGATGTAGTCAATTTGATTTTTATACAATCCATTGGGTGAAGTCCATGTGTACAGTCACCGCTTGTGTTGCTGGAAGAAGGTGTTTTGAGATGAATAGATCATTGGTCTTGCAAAATTCTATCAGTCTTTCTCCAGCTTCATTTCTGTTGCTAAGTCCATATTTTCCAACTACTTTGCCTTCTTCTTTGTTGCCAACGTTTGCGTTCCAGTCACCCATGACTATCAGGATATCCTGTTTGCATGTTCTGTCAATTTCAGCTTGTACTTGTTCATAGAACTCTTCAATTTCATTCTCTTCTGCAGCTGTTGTTGGGGCATATACTTGAACTATAGTTGTGTTGATAGGCAATCCTCGTAGACGAATAGAGATTAAGCGTTTGCTGACTGCATTGTATTTCATTACAGTTCTTGCAAATTTCTTCTTTATTATAAATGCAACACCATTTCTTCTTTGTCTTTCATTTCCAGCATAGTAGACCATGTGATCATCTGATGAAAAGTGCCCGATGCCAGTCCTTTTCAGTTCGCTGACACCCAACAGATCAAGTTGTACACGTTCCATTTCGTTCTTGACCACCTCCAACTTCCCTTGGGTATAGGATGGATAAGGCTGGGTATAGGATGGATAAAACCTCCTCTTTTTGCTGAAAGAGGGTTTTTTATAGGGTTTTTTTTTTGGCTGGAGTGGCTGTAGATTTTGACAATCTATCTAAGGTGATATTGTCAGCATCTATCTCATTAGCCTTTTCCTGCCAATTCTTGCCAAAGAGGTTTTCTCCTGTGCAAGGGATGTTGCCTAATTTATCCTGTACCCAAATCTCCAAGTCTGATGCCTGAAGCCAGGCAATCCTTCGTGCGCCAATGACAATAGCAGAGGTTCTGCTGATGCATTCAAAGCAGTCAAAGGCTGCACGATTCACAAACTTGGAGACATCTTGAGCATGTCTGACAAGAGTAAGGAAGTCTTGTCATCTGTCATGTGGGAGAAGGGGGCTCATAAGCTCCAAATCTCCTGTGACTTCTTTAAGGAACATTCCCATATATAAAATATATGAGCTGATCCTAACTGAAAGCATGGAAGCCTGAAAGATTCGACGCCCATAAGCATCAAGAGTCCTACATTTATGACCTGGAGGATTGGATGCATGTCTCTTTGCACTTTTCATCCTATGCATGGCTGACTCCACTACCACTGAATGGTGTGGCAGCTGAGTCTTTTGAAATCCAGGACATGGTGGTACTCGATACATGGTATCAAGTCTCCTAGAATGAGGTGTCTCCCACATTCTGAGCATCAAATCATGAAGAATTTCATGAATGGGCAGAGTGGCTGCCTCCTTTGGAGCCTTAGGATATTGGAGAATTTCCAATTCCTTTGCTCTAGATTCCTTTTCAGGAGCTACCCTGATTGAAAAGCCTTTGGCAACATCACGAATAAAATCCTGAAAAGACATGTCCTCCAAAGGCGACATTCTGCGTTGGGGAGAAGAAGAGTCTTCCGGGAGAAAGACTCTGGTACCGGCAGAATTATCAGAGTCATCGGAATCGGAGGATTCAAAGTATCTCTGATCACGATGTTCATGTAAGGCACAGTCCCAGTATCGATCGAAGTTGGTACCGAGTTGATCCGGTACCGATCTTTCGATGCCAGCCAAGGATGGCATGGGAAGAATTCCCACCGGGGCCAGTACCATCGGTGCTGGTAACAGTATCGGTACCAATGCTGGTGCCCGTTGAACCATCGGTGCCAACGGTACCGCAGCTGTAAGGAGAGCTGCAATACGGCGCTCGATAGCGAGGAATCTCTGGTCTATCGACGCTGCCGATGCCTGGGTATCGGTACCAGTGAAGGCGGCCGGGACCTCTGAGCATGGCACCAGTAGTTCTGTCGAGGCCGAGGCTCAGAACATCCTGGAACCCTGTTGATGCTTTGGAGGCCGAAGGCTCCCGCCGGGGCTGTTTTGCCGGTGTGGTTCCCTCAAGGGCAATGCCAATGGCTTCTCGATGCTTTGCAGGAGAGCTACCCTTTGAGGACCGGCTTTTATGTTTAGTTACCTGAGATCCATGGGAGGAAGAAGAGGCTCTTGAAGACGTCGATGCAATGGACCTGGCATCCGAAGAAAAGAGACACTCAGATGGAGAATGGTCAGGGCCTAAACATTTAAGACACCAATCATGGGTGTTGGTGACAGAAATGGTACCGCCACACTTAGTGCATTCTTTAAAACCACTAGCTGGTTTTTCCATCTTTAAGAAAAAAATGGGGCCTAATGCCCAAAATGGCGCCTAGCACCGAAAAAGAAAGGTTTCTGAAGAGAAACAATTCAGAATTTTTTTTTTTTTTAAAAAGAGGAAAAGAAAAGAACCGGCGGTACCGGTAGGCATCGTGCGGAGGCAAATGCGACCACAAGAAAACAAGATTAAAGAAGAAATTTTCTGCGGTGACAGGGTATGTGTCCTGTTGGCTCCGCGGAAAACGAAGAACTGAAGAGGGACAGTTGGAAAGGCGGGAAGGCAGCGTGCATGTGCTGAGGGATGCTCTCAAAAGCGTTCCTATTGGACGCTGGGGAGCGTTCCCGCGCAGGCTCCGTCGGTACCGACGATACCCATATGTGAAGACTACATTCCTGCTTGTTCCTGGAGATAGGATATCCTTCAGGCTTCTAGAAAACCTTCCACAAGACGTTCTTACACCTTCAAGTGGAAACGTTTTACTATATGGTGTTCACAGAAGGGGTTAAACCCCCTTATGATACCTTTGGAATCGATACTAGAGTATCTGCTTCATTTATCAAATTCTGGTCTAAAGACTAATTCAGTAAGAGTCCATCTTAGTGCAATTGCAGTTTCGTATAAGCCTCTAAATGGACAGCCAATTTCCTCTCATCCACTCATAACAAGATTTATGAGAGGTCTTCTATTAACAAAGCCTCCCATCAGGCCACCATCAGTGGCATGGGATTTATTTATTTTATATATTTATTTCTTTTTTATACTGCACTCTTGAGAATCAGTGCGGTTTACATGTATACTAACAGGTACTTTTTATTCCCTTGTCCCCGAAAGGCTCACAATCTAAGTGTACCTGAGGCAATGGAGGGTTAAGTGGCTTGCCTAAGGCCACAAGGAGTGGCCATGGGACTAGAGACCCCAGTCCCTCCGGCCTGAAGTTGCTTGTCCCCATGCGGGAATTGAACCCCTGGCCTTCTGGCCTGAGGTAACCTGTCCCAACCACTGAGCCACTCCTCCCTCTAAACCTAGTTCTCGAGCAGCTCATGAAACCGCCTTTTGAACCTTTAGCCACTACAACCCTAAAGCTTTTGTTCTGGAAGGTCATCTTCCTAATTGCAATCACCTCTGCACGTCGCATTAGTGAACTGCAAGCTTTAGTGGCTGATCCTCCTTATACTAGGTTTCACCATGATAAGGTTGTTCTTAGAACTCATCCACACTTTATGCCAAAGGTGGTTTCACCTTTTCATTTAAATCAATCAATTTATCTTCCTGTATTCTTTCCGAGGCCTCATGCCTCTAATGCAGAAAGGAACCTTCATACTTTGGATTGTAAAAGAGCCCTGGCTTTTTACCTACAAAGAACACAGCAACATAGAAAGTCTTCTCAACTTTTTATTGCTTTTGATTCTAGTCATTTGGGACTTCCAGTCTCCAAGAGAACTCTGTCCAAATGGATTGCACAATGCATATCCTTTGCTTATGAGAGTAAGAGTCTTCCTCTTCAAGGCCATGTCACAGCTCATAATGTGAGAGCCATGGCAGCCTCTACGACTAACCTTCACTCTGTGTCTATTGATGAAATTTGTTGAGCAGCCACCTGGGCTTCAGTACACACCTTTACAGCCCACTACTGCCTAGATAAAGCCTCCCGTCGAGATGCCTTCTTTGGCCAAGCTGTTCTTCAAAATCTCTTCCAGACCTAATTCATCTCCTACCCACCAACCCTGGTGGGATGCCAGAGATCCATGGGAGGAAGCATGGCCCACCTTACTTGGGTGGCAGCTTCTTGGGGCTATCTCCCTGGCATCTTCAGCTAGGGAGTCCCCATATGTGAAGACTACATTCCTGCTTGTTCCTGGAGATAGCGTAGTTACTCACCTGTAACAGGTGACCTCCGGGAACAGCAGGAATTTAGTCTTCACAACCCACCCACCTCCCCTAGGAGTTGTCTCTCTATCTCTCTGTCTCTTTCCTCTCTCCCTCTATCCTTTCACTCAGCTACAAACCTAACTGAAGAGGGACAGTTGGAAAGGCGGGAAGGCAGCGCACATGTGCTGAGGGATGCTCCCAAAAGCGTTCCTATTGGACACTGGGGAGCATTCCTGCACAGGCTCCGTCGGTACCGACGATACCCATATGTGAAGACTAAATTCCTGCTGTTCCCGGAGATCACCTGTTACAGGTGAGTAACTATGCTTTAAGGCAGGGGTCTCAAACTCAAATTGCTTTGAGGGCCAAATGAGGACTTGTAGAGTAACCCGGGGGCCGCACAAGACGCAGGCCTCATTTGCATAAGGGCCTCATTTGCATAAATATTTGCATAATGTTACCATACACTAACTTTTAGTAAACATGCCTCTTAATGAGTGTATGGATAAAGAAAGACTAAAAGATTTCTACATTACTATAAACCAGTGCCAACCGCCAGGCACATTAGGAACTACTAGAAACACTGCCCATTTAGAACTCATAGCAAACCTGCCATGTCCTAACAGCACTACCAGGACTCACAAAAGCACCATACCCTAACTATCAAAAGGCAACACTGCAAATATTAAATCAACACATTTCAGAGAATAACAATACATGACCTACTTGGGAAAGAGAACAAGTGGCAATGTCAAATAGGAATTACATAAACAGAATACCTCAGCTCAGTTACACATGCAGAACATACACCATCACCAAACAAGGAATCACAATTTAGAAACAGGAAGACAATTAAACTGGGAACCCCAAAAGCCAAACTTAGAATGTACAACTCTGTAGAAATAAAACTATAAATTGATTTCCTCTTGTATTAAATAAAGTGCAGACGTTAAAGATGCACATTTCCAAGAGCTGACATATTTCAGTTAATAAATTCAAAATAAAGAGAGATTTTTCTACCTTTTATGCATTTTTTTTTCAGTTGCAATTGTTCCAGCCACTTTCTTCTGGTTTCTTCGTGTCTTCTGCTAACGCTCCATTGTCTGCTGTCCATTTGTCTTTTCTTCTTTCCTAGTTTTTTTCCATTCTTTCTACATCTGCTTTAACATACTAATCATTCTCCTTTTGCTCTTTCCTCATTCCTATTTCATCCACTCAAATTTTACCCCTCCATCCTCAATCCCCACTTACTCTCCCAATACCCGGCCAATTGTAGATTTTTCTTCCCTCCCACACAAAATATATTTCCCCTCTCCATTTCACTCTCCCAGCCCCATCCCATTCTAATCGTCCCCCAACATCAACTCCCTTTTAGCTCCTGCCCCACCCAGCATCCGTTCCCTTCTAGTCCCCGCATCATCAGCCCATTTCCAGTCCTAGCTCCCTCCCCTCACAGCCCATTTCCTTTCCAAGCCCCCCTCCCCATCAGCCCATTTCCATTCCAAGCCCCCTTCCACTCAGCCCATTTCCATTCCAAGACCCTGTCCCCATCAGCTATTTGCAGTTCAAGCTCCCCCTTCTACTCGGCCCATTTCCAGTCATAGCCCCCCCCCTCATCAGCCCATTTCCTTTCCAAGTCCCCCTCCCCATCAGCCCATTTCCATTCCAAGCCCCCTTCCACTCAGCCCATTTCCATTCCAAGACCCTGTTCCCATCAGCTATTTGCAGTTCAAGCTCCCCCTTCTACTCGGCCCATTTCCAGTCATAGCCCCCCCCCTCATCAGCCCATTTCCTTTCCAAGCCCCCCTCCCCATCAGCCCATTTCCATTCCAAGCCCCCTTCCACTCAGCCCATTTCCATTCCAAGACCCTGTCCCCATCAGCTATTTGCAGTTCAAGCTCCCCCTTCTACTCGGCCCATTTCCAGTCCTAGCACCCCCCCCCCAGTCCATTACCAGTTCTAGCCCCCCCCCCCATAGCCCATTATCAGTCCTAAGCCCCCCCAACAGCCCACTTCCAGTCCTAACCCTTCCATCACCCCATCTTCATTCTTAGCCCCCCCATAACCCCATTTTCAGTCTTAGCCCCCCAATCAGACCACCTCCAGTCCTAACCCCCATCTGTCCATTACCAGTCCTAACCCATCACCCCATTTTCAGTACTATCCCCCCATCACCCGGGGATGGGGGGATAGTACTGGATCTGTTTTCTAAGTCCTCCAGCTTCAACTGCACTTACTCAAACCACTCCTTTTCCTTCCTTTTCATTTCCCTCTCTTCTTGCCATACCTCCAGCAGGTTCTCGTGGTCCCCCATGCGGAATGTCAGCTCTGCCACCTCCTCCTTTATTCCAGCCAGCATCTACCCAGCTCGGTTTTTGCAGAGTGTACCTCAGCCTTCAGCTCCTCTATCCACTCTCGCAGCTCTCTGGTCACCGTTGCCCCTGCTGCTCCATTCCGCTCTTCCTCCGGGCCTCCACTCGTTCTCCCCTCTTTCTCCACGTGTTCTGCCTGCACGTTGTCCATCTGCGCCATTCTCCTTTCCCCCGCAGCTACATTCAGGCCGGCGCACGCATAGTCGCAGATGTCCGTGGCTTTTTTCCGGGTTGCCATTCTCCGGTCCCTCTCTGTCTGCTTTCCTGCACTAGGAGATGCCACAAAACCCCTCTGCAGAGTTTTGTTGCTGTTTTGCTGCAGGCTGGCCCTGGAGCTCTCCACTTAAGCCACCATCGCGGTGGGTGACGTCACTTCCTCCCACCCACCTCTGTTCTAACGGCTGTTGCAGGTGTCGGTAATATGTCGGCAGCAGAAGCCGGGGGAAGGTTTTTGTTTCTTCGGCATCGCGGGCCGCACAAAGGTCTTTCGCGGGCCGCATGTTTGAGACCCCTGCTTTAAGGGATCACTGACATACATCTTCATTTAAGGCTTGACAATCAGCATGGTTGAAATCAGGCTTTATACTGAGGATAAATTGTGTTGTGCACACTTGAAACAGCAAGTTATACTAGGACACCACTTGTGATTCAACCTGATTATTATCTCAGTGACTCGAAGAGTATACAGTCTGTGCCCAGATTTTGGAGAAACAATTCTCCCCCCTACCCCTCCCCCATACACACACAAGCGAATCCACAGGCACAGAAATGGAGAACCAGCGCAGTACTGAAAGTGGCCCTGTTTACAATAAGAGGGTAATGAGGACCATTGTAAGGCCCTGAGTCAGAAGCTATGTTCATAACATCTTTGAGTGTCAGACATCATTAGGGTCTTGATTTAAGAAACGAGCTAATCGGGGCAATGAAAGTGCAAAAGGCTTGAAAATAAGTGTGCATGTACAATTTTCAAATAGCACAACTGTGGTCCAATACTTTAATTCCCTGTAACTTCTGGAAGGAAAAATATGGCTCATAATGGATCTTTTGCTTTTCAATGCAAAATTTACAGCCTTTAGCAGTTTTTCTGCCCAGTCCTTAACTCTTTTCCTTGGTCTGGAAAAATCATGGTTTTCATAATTGATTCATCCTGATTAGATAACCTGCCACTTCTGGTGTTTCATTGGCTCTGCAAATTCTTCTGTTCCTTTGGGCTTCTGCCTCAAATAGGACTGCCAACTTGCAAAACAGTCCTCCACTCACTCCTCAAAAAAGCCAACCACCAAACCTTCCCTTCCATTTGGGATAAAGCAGTGGACATGAAAGCATGCTAATCCTGTCTATAACTCCATGTGCCTTCCTAACCTAGCTCTACTGCCACTGCCACTATGCTTGGACCTTGAACTTGTCACTGATTCATGTTTAAAAGATCTACAAGCAGGAGACAGACAGTGTAGGGTAGTGGGGAAGGTGGGAGAAGAGGAATCTAGAGTTTGGCAGAAAACCGGCACTTAACATTGGTCAATTTTCTGATCCAGCCAATCAAGGCTTCCCTTAAGAAAACCTGACAGGACAGCTAAATACAAGCCGTTTTTCAACCCTAACTGGGGTTACAGCACCATGAATTTTAATTCACAACTACTAAAGGGGACAGCCTCCACGATAACTCCCTTTGCCATTTAGCCCAACACTGCAGCAACAGGTCTCATTCATTGATAGGTCAGAGACAGCATCTCCCTTTAGCAGCTGCTATGTGTGCCCTTCGGCGACACATAGTAGTATATTGTGAGCCTTTCAGGGACAAGGGAAAAATATATATACAGTACCTGAATGTACACCGCTTTGATTGGTAGAAAAGCGGTATATAAGCCTAGTTAAATAAATAAATGTGTGCACCCAAAGTCTAGCCATTAGATATTTCACCTGTGTGATAGCTGAGGCTTCCTTACACCTGAAGGGATGAGAAGGGGAAAGGGGATTTAAATTTAACTCACACCATTTCATGGTAGTAGCTCTATCTGGACCCTTGTTCTCAGCTATTGTATTGTCTGTCTTGATTAGATTGTAAGCTCTGACGAGCAAGGACCGCCTTTTATATGTGTCTGTACAGCGCTGCGTATGCCTTGTAGCGCTATATGAATGATGAATGGTAGTAGTAATTTAAGGCAAGTTACATTCAGGTACAGTAGATATTTCCCTTATCTCTAGAGGGCCTACCATCTAAGTTTGTACTTGAGACAATGGAGGGTTAAGCGACTTGCCCAAGAAAAATCCATCTTTTGCAGCATACCCCGCCCTGGCTGTTCCTAGAAGCAGAGGCCAGGCTTGAAAATCGAGCCCAGATCTGCATGGTGCAGCAGAGCACTACACTGAGACACAGAACAACACAACAGTCGCCTGTGATTAAGAGCTGGCCATAAACTAAGGCCATCCAACTTCCAACAGCTGTGAGTGTCATAAGGCCGTGACCTTAGGCCAGGAAACATATCACAACTATGACAGGCTCTAAAACTGGTCTAATAGTTACTTTAACCAACTAAATTAACTCACCGAAGGAAGCTCAGGGCACTTGTTCAAATCCCTGCCAAGTTATTGCAGTTACAAATATTTTAACTTTAGAAGAAACACGGCATATAGGAGTGATGGCTAAAATGATCCCATATTGGCATATCTATTCATCGAAGCAATGATGCAACGTAAAAAGAAAAGCGCAGCCAGGTCTGTGACTCATTGGTAGTTCTGAGCACTGCCGTGCTGAAGACCTAACTGCTGAGAGCTGGGGATACTTTGGAGGCAGAGGCGACACACAATGATCAGAATTAAGATGCACACGCTGGGGTCCTTGGCAATAGCTAGGATAGGTAGGGTGTTACTAAACTAGACAAAAATGCGAAAGTAGATGCAAACAAAGGCACATAGCATTACAGCCAAATAGAGGTTGGTTCTGATTGAGGCAGAAGTCTAAAAGGTACAGGAAGAAACTGCCAAGTCAAAAACACAGTCAGAAGGGGAGAGATTAAAGCAAAAGAAAATTGTTTCCTGTGATTTATATAGTACAGTGGTCATACTGGCAAAAGCCAAAAATGTATCAAATAAAGAGTCACAGTCTCATGTCAGAACATGAGTTATTGTCTCTGTGCTCTGTGTCACTGATTTTGGCTGTAGTGCATCCTGATAACAAATCACCTCACACAGAGATGCCCCTCTCCCCAAAAACAGAGCAAATACCTTGGTAAAAATGACATTTATTAGGACATAAAATCGCAGGCCTATCTGCTTTAGTTAACACAAAATTTACACTTACCACATTTGCCAATCCTAAAACGAGTATGTAAGCAACAGACTCTTTATAGAAAGGGTAGTGGATGCATGGGACATGCATGGTGGTGAAAAAAACTCAGTAAAATAATTGAAGAAGGAATGGGAGCAGCATAGTGGATTCTTAGTTGCAAAGAATTGAAGGGAAAGCCAGAGAGGAAATGGGGTCTATGGCTTTGCACCAGTTCCAGGCTTGCTGGGGTCAAAAGAAACAAAACATTGGGTGGGCTTTAGTCCACTCCAAACAGAAGGTTACGGCTCTTTTGCAATCCAAGATGTGCAAGGCACATTCACCATTGTGGACATGCCACTTGGAGCTATAAGTCTCTTCTGAATATTTTTTTTTTTTTAATTTAACTGGAAGCTTTATTTGGATACAAAGAGATAGAGTTTTACATAGTTCACCACATGAAACAACAGGGTGATATTTGACAAGAACTACATTTGTAGATTAGTAACTCAATACAAGCAATCAAACACCTCTAATGAGTTTCTTCTTTGTGGTCTTTTCCAAGTTTTAAGAGATTCTTTTCCACTAGGCATATCAGAGGATATGCATATAGAAGTCTCTCCCCCGATCTAGAAGGAAGATATTATTTATTTTATTTATTTAACCTGTTTTTTTTTATACCGCCTTATCCTGAAATCAAAGCAGTTTACATTAAACTCAGAACATGAACAGGATACATTATAATTGGTTTGGGGTGAACATGGGAGAACTATTTACAACTTGTTCAACATATTTACACAATAACATGAGGTTGTGTTTGTTTGGATATGAATAGGCATTTGTGTCCATATGGGTCAGTGAAGGAGTCTTGGTTGGGGGGCGGAGAAACTGTACGATTAGGTGATGTGACCATAGTGTTCTGTGAACAGGAAGGTTTTAAGTTTTTAACGGAAGTCTTTAATGTCTCCAGTTGCACGTATATCTTCAGGGAGGGAGTTCCAGAGCTGTGGACGATATCTGAGGCTAGTATGCCATGCATCGCTATCCACAAACAAAACTGAGGAATCTTCCTATTTAGAGGAGACACGAATGGATCTGCTGTGAATGTGCCCTGCTCGTGGAATATCTTGACATGTGTCTATCTAAAAGCCACTCGTGTGGTTGCATGATTTGACTTGGTTTGTCTGCAAAGATCTTGTTCTCCTTTGCAAAGTAGGTGACCCAGAGATATTCCATATGAGATGGCCCAGTTGCATATCCTGACAGTCTCCTAATGTGGGTGATACAATTCTATTCCTCCTGGCTTGATCACCAAGAACATGACTACTTGATTGTCTTTCTGGATTAAGATGACTTTTTTGGACAACCAGTTTCTAAAAGCCATTAGAACATTCCAGATTGCCCTTAGCTCCTAGGAAATTTATCAGATGACATTTTTCTGAGCCTCTCTACGTGAACTCCCCAGCCCAATTTGGACATACTGTATCTGCGGTAAAGACAATTAGAGTTTGACGAATTTGGAAGGAGATGCCCCTTGCAAGGGAGTTAAATGTTCTGTATTGTTGAAGCCATAAGGCTCAATATGCCCCATGCTGACTTATGCTGACTCTTTATTTCTTCCATGACAGATACCAAGGGATATGTTTACTAAGTTAGGCTAATGGTTAACCCATGCCATTTGTATCTAGGTCCCATGTTATTCACCCAAATGAAGCGATCCTTTCTTGTTAAGAAAGGCTTGTGCCTATGTCATACGGTATGTACCAGAGATCTTATAAATTCCAATAGAGATGATGGGCTCAAGTAGGATTTAAGGTAATTTCGATTAACCCTAATGATGCCACGTTCCTGGGATGTGTTCTTCACCAGCCAGTTACCCAGATTGGAAAATACATGCATCCCCAGCTTGCATATGTTCACTTTGCCATGGCCAGGCATTCTGTGAATATTCATTATGCTGATGCACACTGCAGGGCAGCAAGCGATACAGGAGATTGTGTTTTCCTATTGTTAATCTCACAGGAAGTATCTATATGGGGACATAAGTTCCTTTAGATCCAGGAAGAATAGTCGGTTAATTTTTTGGAGAAAAGGGATGCAGGCACCCTAGGTAACCTTCCGCCTCTTCTCAATTATCTTTCAGGTCTCTAGTCTCCCCCTGAGTTTTTAATAATTAAACTCAATAATCATGATCCTCTCATTTGGTTTAAAGCTTGTTGTGCTGTGAGGGTTTGTGTGCATCAGTGATGCTGAGGGCTAAGCTATCTGTAGCTTAACTACTGACAGGGTCTCCCAGGATAGGCAGGTCTCAGCTGAGGTGTCAGACAAATTCAAACCACCCATCTGGGCAGCAGCAGAATGGGACAGCGGAGGATCACATTTCTGTGACAATAGCAACAACACTAGAATTACCGGCACGGAAGAAAGGCTTGGCAATCTACTTCCATATAGTGTCACAACTTCCATATATTGCCACAAAAACCCAATGGATAATCACAACAAAACAAATTGCACTATATAGTGCTGGATGTTGAGACCCTCAGGTCAGAAGGCACACAACTGGGTACTAGGGAGGAGCTGAAGACTTTTCAGTGTAAAGCCAGCATTTATGATGTGGCTGGATCAAAGCCTTCGGGATGTCTGACTGCTGATGTAGCTGCACATGAAATGAGAGTCAGAAGCTGCAAAGATATTGGGACATGGAACGTACAAAGTATGAACCAAGGGAAGTAGGAGGTGGTAAAGAATGAAATAGCGTAGTTACTCACCTGTAACAGGTGTTCTCCAGGGACAGCAGGAATCAGTCCTCACATATGGGTGACATTGGCGCCAACAGAGTTGGCACGGAAGCATCTCCCCAGCTTTCAAGGAAAGCCTTTGGGAGATGCACCACACATGCATAGTCCACTTCCCACCCAAGGGTGCCATTTTGCCTCAGTCTAATGATATAGCTAAGATGGCAAAAATAAAAGATGGTAAAGAAGCAACTCCAAGGGGAGGAGGGAGGGTTATGAGGACTGATTCCTGCTGTCCCCGGAGAACACCTGTTATAGGTGAGTAACTATGCTTTCTCCAAGAACAAGCAGGAAGTCAGTACTCAGATATGGGACTCTCCAATAAAGGTTACCGAGAACCTGTAACCAAAAGAAAAATGCCACGGCAACCTGCAAAGGGAGAGCCATGACCAGCAGCAGTTGAGTTGCAAGGGAGAGACTCTCGCAAGACCCAAGCATCCAGTGCATACCAGCCTGAACACAGCAGGGTCAGAGGGCAGGAGTTGCCTACACCCCGAAAAGATTATGGAGTATGGCATGGCTGAAGGCGCTGTCCCATTGGGACTCTCTCTCTCCAGGCAGTAGTGAGCTGCGAAGGCCCTCAAATTTCCATCATGAGGATGGAACGCAGATTGGCCATGGAAGTAGCCATGGCTCTGACGTGGTGTGCCGTGACTCTCTGGACTAGTGGGATCCCTGCTTGCTGATAGGCAAGGGTAATGCAGTCTGCCACCCAGGTAGACAGAGTTTGCTTAGTCATTGGGAGCCCCAGATGGCTGGGATCATAGGATACAAAACGTTGTTGAGCTTTGCGGTGGCCCTAGGTCCATTGCAGGTAGAAGAACAGGGCTCTCTTGCAATCCAAAGTATGGAGAATGGTCTCTGCCCTGCCGGCATGAGGCCTGGGAAAGTAGGTAGGGAACACCACCTCCTGATTGAGGTGGAATGAGGACACCACCTTCAGCAGAAACTTAGGGTGTGTGAGGAGCACCACTCTGTTCTTGTAGAACTTCTTGTAAGGAGGCTCTGCCATCAGAGCCTGGAGCTCGCTAACTGCGAGCTGATGTGAAGGCAACCTTCCAGGAGAGGTGCTGTAGATGGCAGGTAGCTAAAAGCTCAAACGGAGGCTTAGTGAATTGCGAGAGCACCACATTAAGGTCTAATTCCACCACCGGAGGGTGGACAGGGGGGTTTGGACAACATGATGTCCTGTAGGATCCGAGACACAAAGGGCTGAGCCGAGAGGGGTTTCCCCTCAATGGAGTGGTGATGTGCCATGATGGTGCTTAGGTGTACTCTGACTAAGTTGGACTTCAATCCTGCCTGCGATAGGTAGAGCAGGTATTGGAGTACCACATACACTGAGCAGAACAGGTTTGTCCATTTCTCTGTGCACCATAGTGAGAAAGGTAGCCACTTGAAGGTGTACGCCCTTCTCATGGAGGCCTTCCGAGAGGCCAGGAGGATGTCTTTCATGTCCTATGGAAGATTGAAGGGAGCTAGTGCTATCCTTTCAGCAGCCAAGCCATGAATGAGAGGGACCCCAGGTTGGGGTGTAGGATAGTGCCCTGCTCCTGCGAGAGTAGTTCTGAGGCTCGGCCAAGGGGATTGCGGTACCATCGACAAGGAGAAGGGCAGTGGGAACCGGGGGCTGTCTGGGCCACCAAGGGGCTGTCAGCACTAGTGACGCTCTGTCACACTGAACCTTGAACAGGGTCTTGGCTATCAGTGGTGTTGGGGGGAAGGCATATAGGAGGCCTTCCAACCATGGAATCAGGAATGCATCCGCCGCTACTTGAGACGGGTGCGGTCGGCAGGAGCAGAAACGGGGCAAATGCGCATTGTCCGGGCTGGCGAACAGGTCCATCATTGTGATGTCCCAGAGCTGGAACAGCTGTGAGGCTACTGCTGGGTCCAGGCGCCACTCATGAGGCTGGAGTATCTTGCTTAGCTTGTCTGCCAAGATATTGTCCTGGCCCGGGAGGTAGACCATCCTCAGGAGCATCCCTCTGAATGTGGCATAAGAGCAGAGGGTTACTGCCTCTCAAGATCAAAGAACATAGGGCCTGATATTCAAAATGCATTTACGTGGTGTGTCGTGGGCAAATGCTTGCCTATCTTTTACCCATAGAAGCTAGCTGTGCAGCAGTACCATATCGCCACTACCCGGTTAGCCTCTGCGGCCTCTGGGCACCCCGGATATTCAAAGCCAGGGCCACATATGATCCCAGCATTGAATATCTGTGGTTAGAGGAAAACAGTGACAGCTAGGCGCTGTACTCGCTATCTAGCTGTCCTAACTCCATATTGGGCCCATAGTGTTAGAAGCTCAGATGACAAGACTTTAACTTTCATACTTTGGACACATCATGCAAAGAGAGAGATTGTTAGAGAAAGACATCATGCTTGGCAAGGTAGAAGGTCAATGCAAAAGAGGAAGGCCAGCAATGAAATGGATCAATACAATAACAGCAGCTATGGGTGCCACTCTATCAACAATGAGCTGCCTGACTGAAGACCGAACAAAGTTTAGGACAACTATCCAGAGGGTTGCCATGAGTCGACACCAACTTGACGGCACTTAACAACAACAATAATAATCATGATCATTCCAACACCATTCCTTCCGAATAATCATGTAAAAACAAAAAATTGGACATCATACCTTTTAATATATGTACATGCGTAATGGGTACTTTCATAACAGGGGGCCCACAAAATGCACCTTTCCATATTGTCCTGCTGGGCCAGTCCAGACAAGTGGGTTGTGTTCCCCTACCATCAGAGGTGGAGAGGGAGAAAAATCCAGAGGTTTCTGATGACTTCATTCTGCACTTTACCTGGATAAACTAGAGGCATTCAACCCCAGTATTTCTGTTTCCAACAGAGTGTGGAAACATCTGAGCAGCTCTGTGAAAACTTTGAAAGAGATTGATTTAGCTTGTGAGTAACCACTCTTAGGGGTGATTTCCTCACTTGAGCTTGTTGGGTTTTCTTAACACTGGTGCCCTAATGATTTTGCCAAAGGATGAGGGGTGTTGGTTGAGTTCCCCATGCTAATCCTGTTAAGGGCTGGTTGAAGAGCCAGACTTGTTGGATCAGGACCCCAGCTTAGCACAGTCTCAGTGCTTCCTTCCCTTCTTCCTTCCCCAGCTCTCCCCTGAAGACTCGATGAAGGTTTCAAGGAGTATGTGGTTGCAGGAGAGTAGTACTGAGTCCAGCAAAATTGCTGCTTGGGCTCCGCCAGGGTGAATACCAGATCTAAATTATTTCTGCACCAAATCTAAGCTTCTGTACTTGTTTAAAGTTGTCTGTGAGAGCCTCTAGCTTCAGCTGCTTAGTGGGGCATCTCATGTAACCTGATGCAGGGTCATGGCATTCTGACCCGAAACGTGCCACGTCGTTTACCATCTTGGATTCTGTGGTTTTCAGCTCATGAAGAAGAAGTTTAAGACAGCTGAATTCATTCTGCAGTTAATTTATTTATTTTTTATTTATTTATTTAGCGTACATTTGTATCCCGCTGCTTCCAGTGATCAGCAGCGGTTACTATACATGGTGGATTTGGCTGTACCGGCCAGTAATTAGAGTATATACATTGCGATTAGGGAGGGGAGATAGTGCATAGCAAGCATGGTTACAGGATTTACAGTTGATTGCAAGTTGCAGCTACATACAGGGTACTTAAATACATATTTACAATTGAATGACTGTTAGGACTTTACAAAGTTAAGTGTTTTTATAATCACATCGGTTTTTGCAAACTTAATAAAAGGAACAATCACAGTGACAGGTAGGAGTTGATTCCTTTCCCTTTTGATTGAAGGTTCCGACAAAAAGTTGTGGTTAAAATGGAGGCTTTTCTTTAAGTACCTTAGGGTTTATTACTTAGATTGATTTTTTACTCTGAGGGAGGTTATTTTTTGCAAGTTCTAGTGGGGCGATTGGCAGGTATGGAAGCAGAACTGTTGGTGATCATGTTTTTTTCCAGTCGATTCCCACCTCATGCTTGTGCTGCGTGTGCATGCTACCAGTGCCTGGCTGTGTGTTGGCCAGTGTTCCACACTGCATGTGCTGGTACGCATGGTATCTGAGTGTGTCAGTACACGTGTTATCTGTGCACATTGATACGTGCAGTATATGTGTGCCTTCATTGTGCACCAGAGGAGCACTATCTCCGCAATACACGGTAGCTTCATATTTCTGGTGCACACTATAAGCACAGCTTACCCCAGCGCACCTTGGTTGAATGTAAGGATTTGGTTCAGGAAGCTGCTTTGCTTAGTGTAGGTGCTTGTCTTCTTGGAAGAGATGGTGCCTTACTGCCCTCCCTCTGTTTTCTTGGTACAAAGGTTTCTGCTTACCCCTTAGTGGTGTTGCCCTTGCAGATGGTGAACATGGACTTCTCTTCTACCTTTTCAGCTCTGCAAGCAGCACTTGAGTTAGCTGGAGAGAGAGGCAGTGCCTCTCCTTAAGATCCCTCCACTTCTTCTTTGGAACACAGTCTGCCAGAACTTTCCCAGCGGGATCCCCAGCGACTGGCTTGTCTCCCTCTAGAGCAGTGATGGCTAACCTTTTTGAGCCCGAGTGCCCAAACTGCCGCACAAAACCAAAGAATTTCCTCAAAGTGCCAGCACGTCAATTAAACCTCATGCAGAACATAGACCATCACCAAACAAGGAATCACAATTTAGAAACAGGAAGGCAATAATTAAACTGGGAACCCCAAAAGCCAAACTTGGAATGTACAACACTGTAGAAATAAAACTATAAATTAATTTCCTCTTGTACCAAACAAAGCACAGACGTTAATGATGCACATTTCCCAGAGGTTTCATATTCCAGTTAATAAATTCAAAATAAAGAGATATCTTTCTACCTTTTGTGCATTTTTTTTCAGTTGCAATTGCTCCAGCCACTTTCTTCTGGTTTCTTCATGTTTTCTGCTAACTCTCCATCGTCTGCTGTCCATTTGTTCTTTCTTCTCTCTTCTAGTCTTTTTTTCCATTCTCTCTCTCTACATCTGCTTTAACATACTAATCTTTCTCCTTTTGCTCTTTCCTCATTCCTATTTCATCCACACAAATTTTACCGCTCCATCCTCAATCCCCACTTACTCTCCCAATACCCGGCCAATTGTAGATTTTTCATTCCTCCCACACAAAATATTTTTCCCCTCTCCATTTTACTCTCCCAGCCCCATCCCATTCTAATCCTCCCCCAACATCAGCTCCCTTCTAGTTCCAGTCTCACCCAGCATCCATTCTTTTCTAGTCCCTGCATCAGCCCATTTCCAGTCCTAGCCCCCCATCAACCCATTTCCAGTCCTAGCTCCCCCATCCATTTTCAGTCTGAGTCCCTTCATCAGCTCATTTCCAATCCTAGCCCCCCATCAGCCCATTTCTAGTCATTTCCTAGCCCCATCATCAGCCCATGTCAAATCATAGCTCCCCTCCACTCAGTCCAATTCCAGTCCAAGCCCGCCCCCATGAGCCTACTTCCAGTTCTAGCCCCTCCATGAGTCCATTTCAATTCCAGCCCCCACCACAGCCCATTTCCAATCTTAGCTCCCCCCAACAGCCCATTTCCAGTCCTATCCTAGCTGCTCCATCAGCCCATTTTCAATCCTAGCTCCCTTCCCTCACAGCCCATTTCCATTCCAAGCTCCCTCCCCATCAGCTATTTGCAGTTCAAGCCTCCCCTTCCACTCAGCCCATTTCCAGTCATAGCAACCCCCCAACCCATTACCAGTCCTAGCCCCCCATCAACCCACTTCCAGTCCTAAACCCCCCTCACCCCATTTTGAGTTTAAGCCCCCCCTATAACCCATTACCAGTCCTAACCCCCCATCACCCCATTTCCAGACATCCCCCATCAGCCCAAAGCCCATTACCAGTCTTAACCCCCCCATAGCCCATTATCAGTCCTAACCCCCCCATAGCCCATTACCAGTCCTAACCCCCCATCAGCCCACTTCCAGTCTTAACCCCATCAGCCCATTTCCAGTCAGCCCCCCACAGCCCATTGCCAGTCCTAAACCCCCCCCATCAGCCCACAGCCCATTACCAGTCCTAACCACATCAGCCCACCTCAAGTCCTAACCCCTCCCCATCAGTCCATTTCCTGTCCTAGCCCCCCCCCCTTAGCCCATTATCAGTCCTAACCCCCCCCCATAGCCCATTAGCAGTTCTAACCCCCCATCACCTCATTTCCAGACAGCCCCCATCAGCCCACAGCCCATTACCAGTCTTAACCCCCCCCATAGCCCATTACTAGTCCTAACCCCCCCAACAGCCCACAGCCCATCCAGTCCTAACCCCTCCCCATCAGCCCATTTCCTGTCCTAGCCCCCCCCATAGCCCATTATCAGTCCTAACCCCCATCACCCCATTTCCAGACAGCCCCCATCAGCCCAAAGCCCATTATTAGTCTTAAGCCCCCCATTGCCAATTACGAGTCCTAACCCCCCATCACCCCATTTCCAGACAGCCCCCATCAGCCCACAGCCCATTAGCAGTCCTACCCCCCCTAGCCCATTAGAATTCCTACCCCCCTTAGCCCATTAGCAGTCCTACCCCCCCCCCTAGCCCATTAGCAGTCCTAACCCCCCCCCCATGGCATATTAAAAAAAAAAAAAAAAAAGCTGGCTTTGGCTGCTGCCGCTGCCGCGGCAGCGGCAGAGTGCAGTGTCCCGCGGGGCCCCCTCCGCCCGCTAAGCCCCTCTGCAAGGGCTTTCAGATTCACGAGGGAGAGCTTCTCCCTCACGTCTCTGTTAAGCCCGCAGGGGCTAATGGGACACTGCACTCTGCCGCTGTCGCGTCCGCGGCAGCAGCCAGAGCCAGCTTTTTCTTTTTTGCGGACCTACCCGCGTGCCAGCTGCAAGGCCTTCGCGTGCCACAGCTGGCACGCGTGCCATAGGTTCGCCATCGCTGACCTATACAATTAAATGACGTAAAGCTAGGAAAAAAGAGAAGGAGGAGCTGGAGACCCAAATAAAGGCCGGGGAGCTGTTGCTGACTAAGAAAACCGATTCAATGATATTGATCAGACTTCAAAGACTAAGGTATCAATACAATACCATACTTAACAAGGAAGCGCAATGTGGGGTTCAGATGCAGCGGAGTGTTTACTACTATGAGAACAATCGAGCTGGATCCTTGCTGGCCAAGCTGCTTAAAGCTAGGAGGAATGTGGTACACATAGCAGCATTGCAAGATAAGAGCGGGGGTCTCCTGGTGCAGGATGAGCAAATACTGGACCGCTGCAAGGAACTTTATGAAGATTTATATCACTCAGATGTAAAGTGCAGTGAAAGGGCCTTTGAAGAATTTATTTCTACCATAGTAGGACCCAAGTTGTCCAGCAGCCAAGCCCGGGAGTTGGAGCAGGATGTCTCGGTGACAGAGATACAGGATGCGATTAGACAGATGGCCCGCGGCAAAGCATCTGGACCAGACGGTATCCCATTGGAGTTCTATCATAAATATCAAATACAGATAGCACCCATGTTGCAGATTTATTACAGTGGATTGCATGACGAAGAGCCAGAAGTAGGTGCTCTGGCAGAAGCAGTTGTGGTAATTCATCCGAAGCCGGGCAGAGATCTGCAAAAGATAGAGAATTATAGACCTATATCCTTGTTGAATGCTGACTATAAAATATATGCTAAAGTGCTTGCTAATCGATTGGGAAGGGTTCTGAAAGATTTAGTTCACATAGACCAGTGTGGATTTGTGCAGGAAAGGTCCACTACAGGTAATGGGAGACTGCTAGCGCATGTGTTGAATACCGCCCAGAAGATGTCCAAGCCTTTGATAGGACTATCGCTGGACACTGAAAAGGCTTTTGACCGGTTGGAATGGTCATTCCTGTTTAAATCCTTAAGGTGGTTCGGGATGGGCGAGAAATTCCTTAAAAGAATTGCGCTGTTATATATTAAACCAATAGCTCGAATAGCGGTCAACTCAGGCCTCTCGGCTCCCTTCCAGCTGCAGAGAGGAACCAGACAAGGTTGCCCCTTATCTCCGATGCTTTTTAATTTGGCCCTGGAACCGTTGCTGATTGCAGTCCGACAGAAGAATAGTATCAAAGGAATTGAATTAGCAGATGGTCAATGTAAGTTATCAGCATATGCTGATGATCTGCTATTGTTTTTGCAACCTGAAGCTCTCCCCGCGGCTATGCAGCTTATAGACAATTACTTCATAATATCCGGATATAAAGTGAATTTAGCTAAGACAACGATAATTCCCCTGAACTCCCGTGTCAATGTGGATATGGTGCGGGATTACCCATTTCAATATGCGCAATCGTCCTTCAGGTATTTGGGAGTGACATATGGTCCCATTATGGAAGAAACCATAGCTCTCAATATAAAAGCATGTCAAGCAATAGTGAATGAGAATGCTTGCAAATGGACACCATTGCACTTAAGCTGGTGGGGCAGATTGGAGACCATAAAAATGATGCTGGTACCCAAACTTAGTTATATATTGAGCATGATCCCATTGAGGTTCCCACGAACTTTCTACAGAAAAATGAATAGTAAGCTGGTAGCTTTTTTGTGGGGTAACCGAATCCCCAGGATAGCCGCGTGGAAATTAAAGCTGCCTAAAGAGAAAGGAGGAGTTCATTTTCCGGATCTCAGTTGGTTGCATACCGCCTCATTGTTAAAGCAAGGTGCTCAATGGACCACTGAAGATGAGGTAGAAAAGGGGCCCAGATGGTTGAGAATAGAGCAAGCTATGAATTCCCCGTTGCCGATGCTGATTGGTACAGTAGCGGATCCGAAGAAACCGCACAGCGAAATAGTGGTGACAACGCAGCAAGTATGTCGACTATTTGCAATGTACATTGATGGGGGTGAAGACTTTTCAGAGGATATGCCTTTGTGGCTGAATCCACGATTTGTCATCGGGGGGAAGCCAGTAATGTGGACGAAGTGGATAGAGCATGGTATTGTGACAATAGGACAATTGATAAATGGGAGTGAATTTAAAACCTTTGAAAGATTGAAAATGGAATTTGGACTGCCAAGTACAGGTTATTTCCAGTGGTGCCAACTTTGGCACTGTCTGAGTAAAGCAGGAGTGTCTCCAGTTTTGTTGCGCACCGGCTGGCCATTGAGGCAAAAGTTTCAAGAAATACAAACAGGTACCCGAGCCATATCAAGGTGTTTAGCGCTTCTCCGGTCCAAAGGTGAGAAGGAATGCACTAAAGTACAGTCGTTGTGGATCGCTGAAGCAGGAGACAATATGAGTCCAGAGATGTGGAATATTTTTTGGGGAACTCAAATACGAATCACAAGAGCTGCATCCTTAACACAATCAATGTATTTTATAGCTCATCGAGCACATATAACACCGATAAAGAAAATGAAATGGACGTGGCAAGATGGGAATAGATGCTGGTCTTGCAACGCAGATGTTGGGACAATGGCTCACATGCTCTTTTACTGTAGATGCTTGAAGGTGTACTGGAACAAAGTATGGGAGCGTATATCAAGTATCTTGAACATACAAATCCCTATCTCGTATCGGATAGTAGTGTACAAATCCATAGCCATGGTGTCAAGTTTGGTGAAGCGGGATAGCCAGCTACTGGATCTAATGCTGGGGATGGTGATAAAGACTATACTGATACACTGGAAGAATCTTGACAAAGTATATTTTGAATACTGGTGGAATCTCTTGAATATGCACAAGACATATGAAGAGCTATACATTATTAAAAATCCATGGTCCGGGAAATTGGGCGGGAAATGGGCTGCCCTAGATTGTTATATGAAGAAAAGCAGTGGAACTTGTCATCACTGCTAGTAATAATTTGGGTAACAACAACTGGTATGAAGAATATAGTGTGGGGGGGCAGAGTGCTGAATTGGACTGATACTGGTTTGTTGAGGTTGTTGTTTATTTAGCTTATATGGTTATTGTGGACTAATGTTGAGGTAAAGAACTGTCTGTAATGTGTTTGCAATTGTTGAAATCGAATAAAGATATAAAAACAAAAAACAAAAAAAAAAGAAATTAAAAAAAAAAAGGGAAATCCCCAGGATTGGATGGATTTACTGCAAAGTTTTATAAAAAGATGGAGGAGCAGGTTACCCCAGTGTTAACACAGGTTTTTAATAAAGTTCTGGAAGGTGAAGGGATCCCCATGACTATGGGGGAAGCGGATATAACAGTGCTGCCGAAACCAGGAAAGGATATGGATAATGGTTCGTATAGGCCCATATCATAAATCAACTTAGATGCCAAAATATTAGCTAAAGTATTGGCAAACCGTATCCATGACATCATACCAAAAATAATACACAGGGACCAAACAGGTTTCATTAAGAGGAGGCACCTTCAGAGCACGGGATGGCACCTTCAGAGCACAGGAAAGCAGGTGGTCCTTGTTACAGTGGATGCAGAGAAAGGGTAGAATGGCAATATCGGTTTCTGGTGCTGGAGCGAATGGGGTTTGGGGATAGATTTATAACGTGGATTCAGACATTATATGAGCAGCCTAGTCCGAGGATAAGGATAAATGGAGGATACTCGGATAAAATTACACCAGAGCGGGGCACCAGGCAGGAGTGCCCACTCGCCGCTTCTGTTTGCCCTAACGCTTGTGCCCTTGGCAGAACAGATAAGGAGAGAAGACAATATAAAAGGAGTGAGAGTTACAGGCAGCGAAGAAAAAATTGCGCTGTTTGCAGATGGTGTAATATTTACTTTGAGCCAATCCCTAACCACCTTGCCAGTATTGATGCATATAATAAAAGAGTTTAGTAGTATTGCAGGATATAAAATGAATCCGAGTAAGACTGAAGTGCTGGGGTTTAATCTAGAGGGGGGTTTGGAGGCACGGTTGAAGTCACATTTCAGCTTTAAATGGGTGAATCAGCACTTTCGATACTTGGGGATACAATTGGTGAGATCTATCGAACAGATCAAGTCATGGAACTATCAAACAATGACAGAAAAATTCAGGAGAGATCTTTCCAAATTGGGGGGGGGGGGGGGGGGGGTGGTAGGGCTGTCGTGGACAGGCCGTATTGCAGTGGTAAAGTTGAATGTCTTACCCCGACTGCTCTTTTTGTTTGCAGCTTTGGCCTATCAGGTGACCAAGAAAGAGCTGGGGAGGATGCAGAACATAATTCAGCAATTTATATGGGAAGGAAAACCCCTGAAGGTGGCAAGAAACACTATGTTTTGGTTGATGATAGAGGGAGGTCTGGGGGTACCTTGTTTGACGAGATACTATGAAGTGGCACAATTGAGGGCACTCTTAGCATGGAGGGCGGAAGCAGATACCTTAAGTTGGGTTCAGATTGAGGCAGGAGGAGAGGAGGATAGGGAGTCATGGATATGGAAGCCTGGGGGGTGGAGGGACAATGAGGGGGAAAAGGAGAGGGGACGCAATCCATTTACCGAACTGACGTTCCAAGTGTGGAAAAAATGGAGAGGGCATCTACTGAAGGGGAAGGTATATTGGAGATGTATATATATAAAGGTGGCAGGTGATTTTGGGGTGGGGAAAGACTTAAGGAGATTTGAGAGGTGGGCAGATAAAGTGTTAGTAAAGTTAGGGCAAATGATAGGGAAAGGGGGGGGATCAGAACATATGAGGAGTTACAGCAGGATTATCAATTAGAGCAGAAGGACCATTATGCTTATGTGCAGCTATGGTATTTTTTGCAGAATAAAGAAATAAAGTCAAACCTGACCATGAAGCCAACTTAGTTTGAGGAGTTGATGGGGCAACAAAATACACAGAAAGGGGTGATATCCACACTATATAAATTGCTCTTCCAGAAAGGGGTGGGAGAGGTGAAGGGAAGGAGGAGGTGGGAAAGAGAAATACCAGGACCATGGGATGATAGTCGGTGGGGAGAGATATATGATAGGACATATAAATTAACCAGGGGGACCCCAATGCTAGAGAATAGCCTAAAGGTGAGGCTGGGAATGTATTGGACACCGGTACGGCTTAAAGCTATCTATCCAAACATGTCCGACCAGTTCTGGAAAAAGTGCGGGGCAAGGGGAGAAATGATGTATATGTTATGGCAGTTCCCAAAGGTACAGAGGTACTGGGGGAAAGTGGAAAGGTTACACGGGGAAATCACGGGGGCACAGATTCAGTTCACCCCAGCGATGGTAGTGTTAAATGACGGGCAGGAGGTAGGGGAGAGGGATCTGACAACGTTTGTTGGCTACGTGATAATTACAGCTAGAATGAGCCTGTTATGATGGTGGAAGAAAGAGGAAGTACCAGCTATCCAGGAAATGGTGGGGAGGTTGGAATGGATATGGGGTCTACTGTATGTGTGGTGGAAGCACATAGAAGACATAAGGTAAACAAACGTAGAAGGGTGTGGCACTGGTATGAAGCATGGAGGGTGGGGGAGTGCGAAAGGTTTGGGATGAGGAAGAGTAGGGAGAGGGAAAGAGCCAATGCTTAACCAATGCTTTACGAAAGGTTCATGGGAGAACTGAGGATTTAGAGAAGAAGGACAGTAGGGTTGGCAGGGGGGAAGGGGGGCTGGGAAGGGGATGGGGAAGGGGTAAGCAGCATACAATGCAACAGATTTGATTGCTATAGGGGAGCGTAGATATGTAAAATGGTATTGGAAGTTATGGTTTGGGTACTGTTACTGTTACTGTGAATGTATGGAACATAGATCAACTCCAAGGATGAAGATTCTAATAAAGATACCCTGGCTGGGAAAAGTAATTGCTTCGCCAATACGGGGGCCCACTAAAAGGACGGTAATTCCCCGTAGTGAGGAGGGTGGGATAGGAAGCCTCAGACGGGGGTGCTGGCTGATCACAACAGCGTGACACTGCTACACAGCACATTAACTATCCCCCAGCTGTCTTTCTTAGGCTTCCATGGTGCAATGTCAGTTTATACAATTTTTAAAATGCATTTAAAACCACTGAAAATTTTCTCAAAAGCGCTTAACTGACAACAGGATCCCACACATTCACCAAACTTTGCCTCTGTTTAAACAGCTCTAAGACACAGCCGTGCATTCCCTGGATGTCTTCAACACCGCTACCATTGAATTGTTCTGATGCAGCCCGTTTAAAGATATAGAGTGAAACTTGAGTCGACGGCCCGCTTACGGTGAGGTTGGCGTCATCGACGTTTGGTGAATGTGTGGGATCCTGTTGCCAGTTATGTGCTTTTGATAAGTTTTTCAGTGGCTTTAAATGCTTTTAAAAAAAATTAAAAACTGACATTGCACCATGGAAGCCTATGAATGACAGCTGGGGGATAGTTAATGTGCTGTGTAGCAGTGTTAAGCTGCCGTGATCAGCCGGCACCCCCGTCTGAGGCTTCCTATCCCACCCTCCTCACTAAGGGGAATTATCGACCTTTTAATGGGCCCCCGTATTGGCGGAGCAATTACTTTTCCCAGCCAGGGTGTCTTTATTAGAATCTTCCTCCGTGTTGGTTGGTTGGATGTGTTTGGTATAAGGGGGTAAAGAGTTTAGTTTAGTGGTAGAGAATTATAATGGGAGCAAAAAAGACTAATCCATGTCACACCTATACTAAAACAATTACACTGGCTTCCGCTAGCAAGCCGGATAAGATACAAAGCAATAGTAATTATCTTCAAAATAATTCACAACCTGTCGGCACCATGCCTGAAACCTACAATACACACAGTCACCAGGAGCAGAGAAACAAGGACGTGTATGCAAAGCATGTTAACCCTACAAACTGAGTTAACAAAATGCAATCAAGAAACACGCAAGAGAGCTTTCTCACTGTCTGCCCCAGACCTCTGAAACTCACTCCCCACAGAGTTAAGAAATACTGCAGAACTCTCCGATTTCCGCAAGAAGCTAAAAACACATCTATTCAAAGAGCACTTCAAGGACTAATACACCACTCCCACAATAGCTCAATATTCTCCTCACATCTGTATATAAGTTCTTAAATTGTAAGTCAACATTACAGTGTTTTTGATCCTATTATAATAAGTTATTCATTCTACTTCCGGTGACGTCAGGAAGCGAGATGGCAGCTTTCTGAGCAAGCTCCGGGGCGTTCGGAGAGGAAGCTAAAAACGAACGACCCTACCCCGGTGATTGAAGGGACGGACGGAGCAGGTAGATGACTAAGGTGTCAGAGAGCATGTCGGTGAAGAAGCGCCTTGCGGAATACCGCTCCTCCTACGCAATGCTGGGGGAAGCGGAGAGAGCAGACCATGTGGACAAGATGGCAGAGGAGGGAGTGGAGCAATCCGAATCCGAGGCCGAGCAGGGCCTGGGCCCCGCTTCTATAGGGGGCCTAAAGGAATGGCTGACCGATTTCAAGGAGGAGTTGAAGGCTGAAATGGGCCGGTACCAAAAGGAGCTGAACGAGACTTTGGGCACGTTGCGGCAGGAGGTGAAAGAGCTGGGGGCCAGAGTGGAAGGAGTGGAAGAGATGCTGGACCATCAAGCGGGCACGGTGGGAGATCTGCGAGCAGGATGGGCAGGAACTCAAGCGCAGGAACTCCTGAAGGCGAAGACCGAAGATCTGGAGGACAGATCGCGGCGGAGTAATGTGCGGGTGAGAGGAGTGCCGGAGGAGCAAATATTTAAGAACTGTGAGGAGACGTTAGCAAAGCTGTTTTGGGCAATTTTGAAGGAGGCGGATCCCTCTTGAGAGGGAGAGAATGTGCAGCTGACCATGGAAAGGGCCCACCGAAGCCTCGGCCCCGCGCGAGATAATAAGCCCAGGGACATGATTGCATGCTTGAGCTCTTTTAAAGTGGAGAAGTTGTTGGCAGCGGCGAGGAAGATTGGGCCCTTTAAGTGGGAGGGTGCCACGATTGAACTGTACCAGGACTTATCAGCCGGTATGCTGCAGCGGAGGTGGGAGCTGAGAGGAGCTACAGCGTTGCTTCGCAGAGAGGGATGACGGTACAAATGGCTGTATCCCTTTGGACTTTTGGTAACAGTGCAGGGTATCTCGCACAAAATTCAGAAGGCAGAGGGGGCTTGGCAGGTGCTGAAAGAGCTGGGGGTGAAGAATATCCCGGAGAGCCAGCTGAGAAGACAGCCGCGGGAGCAGCGTGTACAGCCTAGAAATGTGGGGACGAAGTGGCAACGCGTGGAGAATAAGAGCAGGCGGCTCACTAGACTGTCCAGAGAACAGGATCAACAGCGACCTGTGGAGGGGGCAGCTGGAGACAGAGGGGGGAGGGGGCCTGCTGGTGCAATCTATCGTGGCAGGAGGGATCTGCGTAAGGCTTCCTGGTACTTTGTACTATTCTGCTTGTTAGCTAACTGACTGAAGATGTTTTGAAGGAGGGGGGGATAAGTTTGAATGTTTGGGGGGGTTTATTGTTTGTGTGGGAATGCTGCTCTGGAGGGAGGGAGGGGAAGAGTATTGGAAATGTCTTTGAAAGGGGGAGGGCAGGGATGAGCATTGCTGATATAAGGTAAAGAGGGCTAGGCTGGGGGGGAATGTGGGGGGGGGAGAGGGCAGAGAGGCAGTAAGGGTAGGGAGATAGGAACGAACGCCACGGGGTGTCACCGGGGCAATGGTGAAGGCTCCGGCAGGAGTGGTAATGATGGGGGTTGGGGGGAAGGGGGGGAGGGCGGAAGAGGGGGACCAGCACACTGATGATAGGGAAGGGAATGGGGGGAACGGAGACTTCCATGGGGGGTAGGGGGAGGGTAGGATCCATTAATGCAAAAGGGTTGAATGATCCACGCAAACGGCACCAGTTGTTTAGGGAGGTTACAAGATTGGGTTGGGAGATAGTACTGGTGCAGGAGACTCATTTGCGGAGGAAAAATGAGGGGTTGCTGCGAAATGCGCTGTATCCGCAACAGTATTTTGGGGGCATAAGGGGGGCAGAGGCGAGCAAGAAGGGGGGAGTGGCCATACTGCTACGGAAGGGTAGCTCCTTCAGGGTGAGAGTTGAAGCACGGGATCAGGAGGGTAGGGTGCTGCTGTTGGGTGGGGAGTGGCAGGGGGAGCTAGTTACCTTGGTCAACGTATATGCGCCAAACGAGAGGCAGGCCCAGTTTTGGAGTGAGGTGAGCGAATTATTGGCTCAATACGCCCAGGGGAGGCTCATTTTAGGGGGCGATTTCAACCTGGCCCTCGACCCGCAGTGGGATAGACAAGCTAAGGGGGGAGATGGAAGGAATAAAGCCCAAGGGGCGTTGAAGCGCATAATGAGGAGATATCACTTGAGGGATGTGTGGCGGCAGCACCATGAGGGGTGTAGGGAGTATACTTTTTATTCATCCCCCCACGATAGCTTCAGTAGAATAGATTACCTCCTGATTGATGGCCGGTGGGGCAACCTGGTACAGGAGGTAGAGATCGGAAACATCACCTGGTCCGATCACGCACCAACGTGGGTGACCATTGGTCATAGCTCGGGGGAGGGGGGAGTGCGTTTTTGGAGGCTCAACGAAAGCCTATTGAAGAGGGAGCAGGTGGTGAAGGACGTTAAGCTTTGCCTTCAGGAATACTGGAAGATCAACGATAATGGGGAAGTGGGGAGAGTGGGACTTTGGGAAGGAATGAAGGCAGTGGTGAGGGGGCGGTTAGTGATGTGGGCGGCCAGATATAAAAAACAGAGATTGGCACGAAAGGAGGCCTTGCACCGGGAGATAAAACAGGTGGCGGAGAGGTATAAGGCCCGGGGCAAACAACAGGACCTTAAGCAGCTAAACCAGCTCAGGATGGAGCTAAATAAATTACAGATAGCGGAGATTGGGTTTAAGTTAGACAGGGTAAAGCAGTGCTATTATGAGTGGGGGGATCGGGCAGGGAGAATGCTGGCCAAAAATTACGGAAAAGAGAGGCGCAGACGGCCATAGAAGGGATTAAGGGGGATAAGGGAGGGATATTACGGTCTGAGAAGGATATTGGGGAGCAATTTTGTAAATTCTACCGGGAGCTATATAAGAGGAAGGAGGGAGGGGGGAGGCCTATTTGGAAGGGATTGAGTTGACTCGGTTGGGGGAGCCGGAAATCCAGGGGTTGGAGGGGGACATCACTAGGGCAGAGGTGGAGCAGGCCTTGGGGGAGTTACCGCAGGGGAAGGCCCCGGGGTTAGATAGCCTAACGGGAGCCTTTTACAAAACGTTTTGGGAGGAGGTGCTGGATGGGTTGGTGAATGTAGCTAATGGGATACAACAGGAAGGGGGACATTTGTCCTCGGAAATGCTTACGGCAGGGATCACAGTAATATTAAAGGGGGGACGAGATCCGTTGCAGTGTGGGTCCTACCGCCCAATCTCATTGTTGAATGTAGATGTGAAAATTATAGCTAAGGTGTTGGCCAAGAGATTGGCTGGGTTGCTGCCGGGATTAATAGGGCTGGATCAAACCGGATTCATAATGGGGAGGCAGGCCTTTGACAATATAAAATGGGTGCTGGAGGCAATTTGGGGGATAAGGGAGCAGGGGGAGCAGGCAATGTTGCTGTCTATAGATGCTGAGAAGGGGTTTGATAGGGTGGATTGGGAGTTTTTATTCATGGTAATGAGAAAGATGGGGGTGGGCCCCAAGTATATGAGATGGGTGCAAGCACTATATCGGGGACCACAAGCGAGGGTGAAGATTAATGGGAGGTATACGGTGGCCCTAGAGCTGGAGAGGGGGACGCGGCAGGGTTGCCCACTGTCGCCGTTATTGTTCGCTATAGCTATCGAGCCACTAGCCCAGGCAATTTGGTGCAATGGGAAGGTATGGGGGTTGCAGAGGGGGGGGGGAGGGCGCCACCATAAGATTTCATTGTTTGCGGACGATGTATTACTGGTAGTAAAGAAGGCCGGAAGAGTCACTACCGGAGCTTATGGAACAGTTGGGAAAGTACGGAGACGTCTCCGGGTTCAAAATGAACCCAGACAAAACTGAGGCCCTGGACATTAGTTTGCCTAAACCGATGGTGGAGAGGTTGAGGACAGGGTACCCCTTTAAATGGGCGGTGAAAGCTATTAGGTATCTGGGGGTCAATATTACTGCCAAGCCACAGGGATTGTATGAGGCGAACTATTGTGCTCTATGGAGGGAGATCGGGCAGGACTTGCAACGCTGGGAGCGATCAGAGATTTCATGGTTGGGCAGAATAGCAGCGATTAAAATGAATGTGCTCCTGAGACTATTGTATGATTTTCAGGCACTGCCGGTGCCCATCCCGGGGGCCCATTTAAGAGGGATACAGAGGAAGGTCAACCAGTATATCTGAAGGAAGAGACCGCCCCGGATAGCACGAGCGGTGATGTACAGGCGACGGGAGGATGGAGGGCTGGGGGTACCAAACCTACAGGGGTACTATTGGGTGGCACAGGCACGCCATGTGATGGATTGGCGGGAAGGGAGGGAGAAGAATAATTATGTGGAGATGGAAAAGGAGTGTGGAGAGGGGCGACCGTTGGCCTGTTTTCCTTGGATGGGGAAGGGGGAGCAGGGGGTAAAGGAGGGGGATAATCCTTTTGTCTTGCATGTCTTACGAGAGTGGGACAAAATTAGGAGCCAGGAGTGGAAGGGGGGGGACCCAGTTTTCGCTGATGAGGGAGCTGTGCCACACGGAGGAGTTTTGTCCGGGCCGGGAGGGAGGAGGGGGTTATAGCAGGTGGGCGCAGGGGGGGGTTGAAATATTTTTATCAGTTTGTGGATGGGGGAGCATGGGTTACATTTGAAGAGTTGAGGGAGACGTTTGGACTGCGGGAAGTGGATAGGTTTTACTATGGGCTGGTGGTGCATTTTCTTCGGAAGAAATTAGGGCGGGTAGGCCGGGAGCAAGATTATACACCACTGGAGATAGTGTGGTATGGGAAAAAAAATTCTTGGCGGGTCTAACCTCGGCATTATATAAGGCGATACAGGGGCCACGGGTTAGTAAGC
This sequence comes from Ichthyophis bannanicus, assembly GCA_033557465.1. Taxonomy (NCBI): domain Eukaryota; kingdom Metazoa; phylum Chordata; class Amphibia; order Gymnophiona; family Ichthyophiidae; genus Ichthyophis; species Ichthyophis bannanicus. The sequence goes on along the minus strand of CM066035.1, from coordinate 917,881,782 downwards.
ATAGGTATATGTGCGAGTGGGAAAGGGACCTAGGGAAGGAGCTGGAGGAGGGGCAGTGGAGAAGTCTCCTGGATCAGGTACGATACTTGCCACTGTCAGTAGCTATCTGGGAGAATTGGTATAAGGTGGTGATGCGATGGTACTACACGCCCATAAGATGTTTCCCAGAGTGTCCAATCAGTGCTGGAGGGACTGTGAGGGGGAGGGAACCTTCTTTCACATATGGTGGAAATGCCCTAAGATACAGGGTTTCTGGAGGGAGATCCAGAAATGGATTAAGGAGGTGGTTGGAGGAAGAGAGGTGGCGCTCGACCCCAGCGGGTACTTGATGGGGTGGTGGAGTGAGGGGGGCCCAGAGCAAGACAAGAGGCAGATAATGGCATGCCTCAGTGCAGCTCGGTGTGAGTTGGTGGAGCATTGTGTGGAAAGACTTAGGCAGGTATATTTAATGGAAAAATGAACAGCTGTAAGGCGACAAAAGATAGACAGATTTGAGAAGCAATAGAGCAAGGTGCTGGGGTATCTGCGAACAGAAATGAAGGGGTAAGGGGGGTCTGCGGAGGGGGGGAGAAGGTGGGGAGGAGGGGGGAGGGGGGTCGGGGGGGAGAAGATGAGGAAAAGGGCTGAAGAAGGGGTGGGGGGGGAGATAGGGGTAGGGGAGAAGGGGGGGTGGCAGTGAGGGGGGGGGGGGAAATTAAAAACCAAGATGGGTAGAGCAGCATGTTAAGAGTAAGTTGGTTTGTGGTTGTTGGAATTATTCACGGTACTGTATGACATTGGATGTTGAGGGTAATGTGACCTATGTGTTGTTGGATTTGTTTAAAAATATAAATTAAAAAAAAAAGAAAAGTTATTCGTTCTATGTAAAGTTAAAGTTATCGGTTCTATGTAAACCACTTTGATTCCCTGTTAAGCAATATAGAAAAGTAGCCAAATAAATAAATTATTCTTATTCTTATTTTTTTCTCTGTTGGCTGGTAATTTGGGTATATAACATTCTCCTATTTGTTTTAAATGCACTGCTTTCTAATTACATGGTGTGTCCCCTAGTCTTTATACTTTTTGTAAAAGTAAACAATTGATTCGCATTTACATGTTCCACTCCACTCATGATTTTATAGACCTCTATCATATCTCCCCTCAGGCATCTCTTCTCCAGGCTGAAGACCTTAATCTCTTTAGCCTTTCCTTGTAGGAGAATCGTTCCATATCCATTTTCACTTTAGTCACCTTCCTCTGTAGATTTTCTAATTCCACTATATCTCATTTGAGAATTGCACACAGTACTCCACGTGCAATTGCACCATGTAGCAAGACAAAGGCATTATGATATTCTCTGTTTCATTTTCTATTCCTTTCAGTTTCTAACATTTTTGGCTGCTGCTGCATGCTAAACAGAAGATCTCAATGTACTGTCTACAATGACTCCTGAATCCTTTTCCTCTGTGATGACTCCTAGTGTGGAATCTAGCATCATGTAACAATTATTTGTGTTATTCTTTCCTAAGTGCATAGCTTTGCACTTGTCCATATTAAATTTTGTCTGCCATTTGGATGCCCAGTCTCTCAGGGTCCTCCTGCAATTTCTCACAGTCTGGATGCCATTTAACAACTTTGAATAATATGGTGTCATCTGCAAATTTGATCACCCTAATAGTCCAAGCTGAGCAAGGACCCATAAATGCAATTGCAGCAGCAGAAATGAGAGTCCAGAGATGCAAAAGTAACAGACAAGGATGATGGAAGGGTTTGAAATGGGAAGAGGCAATGGAGAGAAATGGGGGAGGGGGATATTGAATGGGGTAGGTTGAGGGAAGAGGGAGAATAGTTTGTATTGCACTACTTTTTGATCCTCAGCTGCTATCATCTTTTATTAATAAGAAAATGCCTTGTTGCCATCATACTTTCTAACCTGTCTGCTTTGTATTCAGAATAATCATGTGGCCATGGGACCGTGCAATTCTGTCAATAACAGTCAAACCATGTCAGCACTAAAAACAAGTGATGTGACAGATTTCTGCAGCTATAGCCCTTTGCCATTACACCAGCTAGAGAATTTGCTTTTTGTAATGTTCCTTTTCTTTCATCTTGATAACAAGTGTGTGTAATAAGGATTTGTTATGTTTGTTAAAGAGAGTCATTTCTATGTAATTGCGTTGCCTTCTCTTGGTGCATATATGTTAAGGGCAAGGGATGCCAAATGCTCTAACTGCGGGCAGCAGTAGCATAACTACTACCCAAGCAGCCTACATAATGCGGAGGGGGCCCCAGCGATTCCTTCACAGCAGTTGCAGTGGTAGAGCATGACAAACATCTCTCATTCTTTAAAAGAAATTTTCCGCGCTGCCTCCGTTGCCGCTTTCCTGGAAATTGCTGCTCTGCAGCAGCCAGAAGTCCGGAAAGCATTTCCTACTGTGGGACTGGAGTCTTGCGATACCTAAGACTTCAGCCTGGTAATGGGATCTGCTTCTCCGGCTGCCATGGAACAGCGCTTACTGGGAGAGCGCCAGGGTGGCAAACTACTTTTATAGTAAGTCTGGGGTTTGCCAGACTCTGCCACTTGTCTTTTTTGCAAGTTTTCGGGTGGGGAGGGGACGTGAGGGGAAAGGTATTCTCATAGCCGCCACCAGTATCATGAGGGGCTCTCAGCAAATTTTGCTTGGGGACCTCTCATTTGAACTCACACCACTAGTGGGCAGTCCAAGGAGCAACTATGCATAAAAGTAGTTGCTATGTTTTCCTTACACCTAATTTTCTGCATCCATACACCAGGGTAATTTTATTAGTGTTGCTTGAGCACGTAAAGCGCTGTTGTATACACTCAGGTTTGTAATAAAATTATACCCTAATTCACCAGTTCCAGGTATATGTACGTGCCAGGAGCATACATTGATCTAAGCTTGCTCTCACACAATGCTACACTGAAAGGACTTCTTCCTCATTGTAGTAAATACCTGAAGCTTCATTTCAGTCAGTATACACTCTGAAAACGATTTGTAAAATATTTACCCGGATACGTTGGCTGTCTGAAAATTGCACTGGATTTAGAATGCACTCATTTATAGCCACCTTAAAAAGAGACATTCTGGAGGAAAGTGTTTATGTCTGGGAAGCAAAGCATGATTTCAGAATGATATTTCAAATCTACATGTTATGACTTCCTTCCCTTCAGTTGTTGAAAAAAGATAAAGGTATTGTAGGGATTTTTATACATAAGGGAGTTTTTGAATAAAAAGTATGCATGTATTTTTCATTGAATATTGCCTACTAATTCCATTGGTGCACAAGCACCTAGGTGGGCTATTGAACTTTGCCCCCCCCCCCCCCTCCTTGGGAAGAAGGACCAAAATTATCTCTTTCAGGTTGGAGGCAGCTGCACATTAGGAATCATTTTCTGATATATGCAGATGTATTTTTATTTCCAGGATCCTTAATACGTTTTCTCCACATGATCCTGTTTTCATACTCACTCTTCTACATGTTGTAAGTGCACCTCTACATGGTTTGGCTAATGCCATTGTCTTTGGAATGGATAAGGAGACATGGACCCAACTTTGGTTCAGCTCGCTACAGGTAGGACCACTGCTGTAATACCTGTACCACAGAGCATGTACATTAGGCCACTCTGAGTCTACTGATCTCATCTTACAAGAGTCACTGACCAAGGCAGTGAATGTAATAATAGTAATTGTGGTGGATAAGAACCTCTTGGCCCAGCCAGGTTTCCCTGCATTCATTTCCTTCCTCTGGTTCCTTCTATATCAGAACCAGGCATTTGTGAGTTTGTTTACGTCTGTGTCTCCTTAACAGTGCTGCCTAGTACATATTATAAAATCAACAATACATCATAAATCATAAACTTTATATAAACAATAGGCATGACTATAAAAACATTTGAAATTAACATGCTGACAAACAAAAGCTGAGAAACTTGAATGGATCCCTTTGCACCATTTCTTAGGGATATGTCAGTCATATACAACATTACCATATATGATGTAATGAAATACAGGCAGTAATTATGCAAAACCTAAAGTAAAATAGTGGCTCCTAGTTAGTTTCCTGAGTAAGCAGTGTTCTGTTACCTTTTTCAGTGAACTAAGTAATCAATTCCAAAGCAGAGGAACAATACACCAGAAAGCCGTTCTACTGAATTTGTCATAACCAACTGAGCCTTACCCACTCCTGGGATCAGAAATTAAGTTTTATCTGCTAAGCTCAACTGCATTTTTGGAGTTAAATTCTTTAAATGCTCTGTTAGATAAAATTACATCTTCCTATGAATAGCTTTAAAGGCCAGCAACAACATTTTCATTTTGAACCTGTTTTAATCTTTAGTCAGTAGCCAATGAAGTGAATTTAGTGAGCGGTCCGCAAACCCAGCTAATTCTAGCCACCAGATTTTGGATATTCTACATTTTTAGTAAAGAACTCTTATTTCCATATCGTCCTGCTAGACCAGTCCAGACAAGTGAGTTATATTATCCTACCAGTAGATGTGGAGACAGAGCAATATTCTAGAGGTTTCTTATGACATCACTGTGCCATGATCAGTCTGAGCCACTAGGGGCAAAGCCAGTATTTCTGTCTCCAGCAGATATCGGATGTATGTTTTTCAGCTCTGGTAAAAATCTGAATAAACAAGGAAACTTTTTGAGAATTGAAGAAGGAAAGATTAATTTTGCTCATGAACAATCACTTGCAGGTGACTCTCTCATGGAGTGTGACGTGAAAGGTTTCACTAGACCGTGGTCTTTTTGGTAGCCATAGGAGGAGGGGAATTGGTTCAGCTCCGCATCCTTATCCTCTTAAGGACCTGTTGAGCAGCCAGATTTGGAAAAGATTTTGAAAAGATTTTTCAGGACCTCACACAACATCAGTGCCCCTCCCTCCTCCTTTCCTTGAGGCTCTCCCCCGAAGATTGAAGGCTCTACAGAGGTTTGTGACTGCAGGTTCAGCGTCAGGGGAGCAGCATTGAGCCCAGCAGTCTCTGCCTAATTTATATTGTTGGGGCTCCTGACCTCCACCGGCTGTGGGATTGCGTCAGGCCAGGCCGCTGGGGCATCCATTGGGGCAGTTTTGGTCTTTTCCCGCCTTGTCCAACTGCCAGCATATGCTGCTAGCACTTCTCACACCTTGCCTTGTTGTCTATGCACACTCTGTGTGATCTCGGCACATGGGGTTAGCACACGCAGTGCTGGCACGTGCACTCTCTGTTTGCACAGGATTAAGGCATGCTCTCTGCCCACACGCAAACGTTATCTTGTTCTGCCATGCCTTTTGGAGATGCCTTGAGTTTCCTCTTGTTCTGAACATTGGTGTCTATGCTGGCTACTAGGAACTGCCGTTTGATCTGTGGAAAGTGGGGAGCTTTGCCACCAGATCCTGGGATCTACATGTCTTGAATGGAAGTTTCAGATGTCACCTTGGAGGGCCCCTCCTCCTCCTCCAGCAAAGGGACTCAGGTGTCCCAGCTTTGTCAGCCTCGCCACAGGAAGCTTTAGTAACTTGACTTGAGCTCAAGCGTTGGTGCTTCTATTTAAGCTCATGCGTTGGTGCTTCCGCTTGTTCTCCTTCATGGAGGAGTTAAGCAACGACCGCCTCCCCCGAGAGGGTGATGGATACTCCTAGCCATGAGTTCCCGGGTTCTGGGTTTGCCTCTCTGGAATTTGCCTCCTTCCTGCAGCATGTTTAGTCATTTTGGTGTGATAAATCAGGTACAGATGCATTTGGATTCTCTCAATCTCGTTCTGCCTGTTCAGTGGGTGGTGAACCAGAGTCTGCCTAGGGCCCCACCTTCTAAACAACTCCAGCAAAGGTTGAAGTCTAGCAATTCAGACCAACTGCCCCTTGACTGGGTCCTGGACTCCATCCCCAATGTTTCGGCAGAGGATTCTGATGTTGAGGATGAGACACTGTCTCCTTCAGAAGAACATGATGAAGCTGGTGTTAGCTGTCTGTTCAGAAAGGACGAGCTGGCGGCATTGATCACTCAGGTCTTGTCTGCTCTCAGTTTGATCGCCCCTCAGGTGGTGGAACAAGGGCCACCAGCCCACCCACTCCTGCCAGGAGTTCAGAAAGCCATGCAGTCTTTCCCTTTCCAGAAGTTCTTAAAAACATGATCCATTCAGAGTGGAACTCGCCTGACTCTTTGGCTAAGAGGCTGAAGGTGTGTAAGAAACTATATGCTCTGCTGGTGGACGATTGCTCTGCATGGTTCAGCATGCCCAAGGTGGATGCTTAGGTTATGGCGGTCATGAAGCAGACTACCATTCTAGCCTTAAAAGATTCTCTGGATCGTAAGGTGGACTCTATCCTGAAATATCAGTTTGCAACTGCCTTGGCTATCCTTCAGTTGGCCATGCGTGCAAATCTCATGACTTGAGCCCTGCTGCAGTGCATCCAGTCCCTTGCTCTGGAAGACATTTGGAGTCAGCCACAGCCTTTCTCTATGACGCTATGTATGATCTTGTTTGCTTAGCAGCTAATGATGTTTCTCTGTGAACAAGCAGGAAGTAAGTCCTCACGTATGGATGACGTCCCTGATGAAGCCTCACCCGGGAATGCTCCCCAGCTTCCATTAGAAGCTTTTGGGAGCCTCCATTGTGCATGCGTGCCTGCCTTCCTGCCTGCCGTGACACCATCTTATCTTCAATCTACTTTTTCCACGGTGCCTCTAGGATGTGTTCCTGTTCATCGCTAGAAAAAATTGATTGTTTTCAGGCCCTTTGGGGTTCTTTTCTTGTTTTTCTAGTACCTACTGCTTGTTGTTGAGTGTGCCAGCTTCTGCTGGCACCAGTCTTCAAATTTCTTTGAGTTTTTCTGCTTCAGGATCTTTCTTTTTTCTCGTGTGGGTTTTTGCTGACTGGAGATATTGAGCCCTCTGATTTTGCGGTGGCCATTTTCCCAGTCCTATCTAAACCAGCCAGCAGATTCAAGAAGTGCACTCGATGTGCACGCACCATCTCAGTCATTGACCGATATAATTGGTGCCTTCAGTGCATCGTCCTTGACCATAAGAACATAAGATATGCCATACTGGGTCAGACCAAAGGTCCATCAAGCCCAGTATTCTGTTTCCAACAGTGGCCAATCTAGGTCATACGTACCTAGCAGATTCCCCAAAAGACACAGGTTCCGCAATGCTTGTACTGGGTCAAGCATTGATATCCTGGGTCCCTTCTTAATAATGGTTTATGGACCTTTCCTCCAGGAACTTGTCCAAACCTGTTTTAAACCCAGCTACACTAACAGCCTTTACTACATCCTCCAGTAACAAATTCCAGAGTTTGATTACACGTTGAGTGAAAAAATATTTTCTTTTATTAGTCTTAAATAGTTTACCCTGTAGCTTCATTGCATGTCCCTAGTCTTTCTATATTCTGATAACGTAAACAATCGATCTACGTTTACCCGTTCCACTCCGTTCATTAATTTATAGACTTCTATCATATCTCCCCTCAGCCGTCTCTTTTCCAGGTTAAAGAGCCCTAACCTTTTTAGCCTTTCTTCATAGGAGTATCCTTCCATCCCCTTTACCATTTTGGTGGCTCTTCTCTGAACCTTTTCTAATAACGCTATATCCTTTTTAAGATACGGCGACCAGAATTGCACACAATATTAAAGGTGCGGTCTCACCATGGAACGGTACAGAGGCATTATAATATCTTTTGTTTTATTTTCCATTCCTTTCCTTATGATACCTAGCATTCTATTTGCTCTCTTGGCTGCCACTGCACACTGGGTCGAGGGTTTTAACATGTTATCCACAAATCCGCCTAAATCTTTTTCCTGGGTGGTGGTTCCTAATGTGGAACCTTGCATTGTGTAACCACGTGCCCTCCTCCTGTAATCTCTGCTTGCAGATGACCAGAAAGGACCTCAAGGGCCAGGAGAAGAAGTGTGAGTCCTTCTTTAGGCCATCGGACAGTGTCCTCAGCTTCAGCATTAACATCAGCGTTGACACCCTTGTGGGGCTCTGCCAAGGCCTTGGCATCTCGTGGTGCCTGTGCTCACTTGGAAATTCGGTGCCTGTGCTCACTTGGAGTGTGTTAGACACAGGGTCTAACACACGCCGCAGCACCCTCGCACTGTTCTCTTTAATCTGCGCTGGGTCCTCCGCTGGCATTCCTGCCGGTGGGGGGAGGGGCGGAGCATCGATCGCTCTGCACCCTCCCGCCAGCAGGAATGTTGGCGGCGAACCCAGCACAGGTTAGCGGGAACATTGGTGGTGGCCACTGTTCCCTCTAAGCTGTGCGCGTGTGCGCGCGCACACATCTCGCCGAGTGAGCGCACATACTTTACAACAGAGCGCACAAAAATTTTGGTTCTGATTCTGATAGAAAACAACACAGATGTCTTAAAATTTAAAAGTTGTTGTGTATTTATGGTTTTCACAAGTTCTACAATATTTCTAGTGCAATCAATGTGGTGTACATACTGTATTCTGACGTGTAGTCAAATTTTAAAGTATAGAACTCCGAGTGTCATTATGTGGCGCACAAAAATTTAACCTTCCTTCAAAAGCTGCACAGCTGATATTTTATGCGCACACAGCCTACAGAAAATTAGAGGGAACATTGGTGGTGGCCTCTGCACTGTGCTGCCAAGGGATCTGTGTTCCCCCATATCTGGATGACTGGCTCATTCGGGCCCAGTCTCGCTCCGAGGCAAATCGGGTCTCTACCCATTTCCTAGAAATTCTCAGCTGGGTGATCAATCGAGGGAAGAGCCACTTGGAGACATCTCAGTTGTTGGAATATCTGGGCGCGCATTTCGACACTCGGCTGGGCAGTCTTCCTGCCCGAGGAGTGAGTGGGGAAGTTGTGGACCAGGTGACAGTCTTCTGGTCTCAGCAGATCTTCCACCTTGCTGCTCCTTATGCCTGGAACAAACTACCTGAGTCTGTATGTCAGGCTTCATCTCTGGCTCTTTTCAAATCCAAGCTGAAAACTCATCTTTTCCAGGCTGTTTTGGATCCTGATCTGCTTAGTCTCCTATGGGTTTTCTTACCATTCCCCTAGATGTCTCCTTGTCTTCAGCTGTTGTGTTGTCTGTCTTGACTAAATTGTAAGCTCTGACGAGCAGGAACAGTCTTTTACATGCATCTGTACAGCACTGCATATGCCTTGTAGCATTATACAAATGATCAATATTAGTAGTAATAATAGTAGTAGACTCAACAGCACACACATACAAAATTATTTTATGGAGGTAATTAGTATGGAAGGCAGACTGGATAGGCCATATGGTCTTTTTCTGCCATCAGATTTCTGTGTTTCAATCTATTTAGTTAATAATTTTTTTTCTTATGAGCCTGCATAGGGTTTAAGAATTTCCCAAACGTTTTATTTAAATTGCTTCCACTTTTTCAAATGCGACTTAAACCCACTAAAAATCAGGTCTTTCTTGTGCAGGTCCCAAATTGTGCGAATGAAGTGCCCCCTTATTTAAAAGAGGAAATTAACTATCTTGACTTTCAGAAATTATTGAAGGCATGGTTGTACACCCAGGCGTTTGGAGAAAAATCTGCTTAGTTTGATATTACTCTATTATATTTGTTTTTAGTTATAATTTGTAATTTTATCTGAGTTGCTTTGTTATTTCCATTACTTTTTGTTTTATGCTGTAAAATGTATTACCATATTATGGGTGTTATTTTATTTATTTTATTTAACAGTTTTTCTATACCGCCTTTTCATTTAATCAAGGCGGTTTACATTAACTTCAACTTTTACATAGAACTTGCAGTTGTAAACAGTAACATCAAAACTTCAAAACTTCAACAGTTTCTTGTAACATCAAACTTCAAGACTTAAATAATCTCATAAGAGTTTTTATGTAAAACGAAGGGTCAGATGGGAGTTCAGAAACTAAACTTATATACATCGTAGTATGAGTGATGGGAGGGGGAATGGTGCAGATAGCTTAGCTTGTGTAAATCGGCTTGTGGAGTGGAATAGACATGGTTCCATGTAATGATTAGTGTGATTGGGGGTCTTCATTGAATTGTTCAATAAATAGGGTGGTTTTGAGTAACTTCCGGAAATCTTTTATGTCAGCTTTTCAGGCAGTGCATTCCAAATAGCAGGGACAGCAAGAGAGAAAACCCTCATAGATGTGGATTTATTGGTTTTTGTGAATAGACTAGGACAGCGATGGCGAACCTATGGCACGCGTGCCAGCTGTGGCACGCGAAGGCCTTGCAGCTGGCACGCGGGAAGGTCCGCAATCGAAAAAAAAAAAAACAAACCTGTCTGTTGCCGTTGTCGGGGCCGCCGCGGCAGAATCGAGCGTGCCGCGGGGCCCCCCTGTACCCGGCAGATCCTGCCCTCCCCGTAGCAGCTCTCTCTTTGGAGCTGCAGTCAGACGCGCCGGCTTGCAGAGCGCGAAGGGAAGAGTTTCCCTTTCGCGACTCAGTTAAGCCCGCGGGGGCTGATGGGAACTTCCCATCAGCCCCCGCGGGCTTAACAGAGCAGCGAGGGAACTCTTCCCTCGCGCTCTGCAAGCCGGCGCGTCTGACTGCAGCTCCAAAGAGAGAGCTGCTACGGGGAGGGCAGGCTCTGCCGGGTGGGTACAGGGGGGCCCCGCGGCACGCTCGATTCTGCCGCGGCGGCCCCGACAACGGCAGCAGACAGGGTTGTTTTTTTTAAATTTTCCCTGGGCTGGGCTGGGGGGGGGTGGGGGTTAGGGGTGGTGATGGGCTGGGCTGGGCTGGGCTGGGCTGGGCTGGGGGGGGGTTAGGAGTGGTGATGGGCTGGGCTGGGCTGGGGGGGTTAGGAGTGGTGATGGGCTGGAGGGGGGTTAGGAGTGGTGATGGGCTGGGCTGGGCTGGGGGGGGTTAGGAGTGGTGCTGGGCTGGGCTGGGGGGATAGGATTGGTGATGGGCTGGGCTGGGCTGGGCTGGGGGGGTTAGGAGTGGTGATTGGCTGGGCTGGGCTGGGGGGTTAGGAGTAGTGATGGGCTGGGCTGGGCTGGGCTGGGGGGGGTTAGGAGTAGTGATGAGCTGGGGTGGGGGGGTTAGGAGTGGTGATGGGCACTGGGCTGGGGGGGTTAGGAGTGGTGATGGGCGCTGGGCTGGCTGGGGGGGTTAGGAGTGGTGATGGGCGCTGGGCTGGGGGGGGTAGGAGAGGTTATGGGCGCTGGGGGGGTAAGTAGTGGTGATTGGCTGGGCTGGGCTGGGGGGGGTTAGGAGTAGTGATGGGCTGGGCTGGGCTGGGGGGTGTTAGGAGTAGTGATGAGCTGGGGTGGGGGGGGTTAGGAGTGGTGATGGGCACTGGGCTGGGGGGGTTAGGAGTGGTGATGGACACTGGGCTGGCTGGGGGGGGGTTAGGAGTGGTGATGGGCACTGGGCTGGCTGGGGGGGTTAGGAGTGGTGATGGGCGCTGGGCTGGGGGGGGTAGGAGTGGTGATGGGCGCTGGGCTGGGGGGGGTAGGAGTGGTGATGGGCGCTGGGGGGGTTAGGAGTGGTGATAGGCGCTGGGGGGGCTTAAACTAAAAATTGAGTGATGGGGGATTAGGACTGGGAGTGGGCTGATGGGGAGGTTAGGACTGGAAATGGGCTGGTGGGATTAGGACTGGGAGTGGGCTACTGGTAATGGGTTGGGGGGTTGCTAGGACTGGAAATGGGCTGAGTGGAAGGGGGCTTGAACTGCAAATAGCTGTTGGGGATGGGGCTTGGAATGGAAATGGGCTGAGGGGAAGTGGGGGGCTTGAACTGCAAATAGCTGATGGGGACGGGGCTTGGAATGGAAATGGGCTGAGGGGAAGTGGGGGGCTTGAAGAAGGGAATGGATGCTGGGTGAGACTGGAACTAGAAGGGAGCTGATGTTGGGGGAGGATTAGAATGGGATGGGGCTGGGAGAGTAAAATGGAGAGGGGAAAAATATTTTGTGTAGGAGGGATGAAAAATCTACAATTGGCCAGGTATTGGGAGAGTAATTGGGGATTGAGGATGGAGGGGTAAAATTTGTGTGGATGAAATAGGAATGAGGAAAGAGCAAAAGGAGAAAGATTAGTATGTTAAAGCAGATGTAGAGAGAGAGAGAATGGAAAAAAAACTAGAAGAGAGAAGAAAGGACAAATGGACAGCAGACGATGGAGAGTTAGCAGAAAACATGAAGAAACCAGAAGAAAATGGCTGGACCAATTGCAACTGAAAAAAAATGCACAAAAGGTAGAACGATATCTCTTTTGAATTTATTAACTGGAATATGTCAGCTCTGGGAAATGTGCATCATTAACATCTGCGCTTTGTTTGGTACAAGAGGAAAATTCCTATTTGACGTTGCCACTTGTTCTCTTTCCCCAGTATTCACTGAAATGTATTGGTTTAATATTTGCAGTGTTGCCTTTTGATAGGTAGGGTATGGTGCTTTGTGAGTCCTGGTAATGCTGTCAGGATACGGCGGGTTTGCTATGGGTTCTAAATGGGCAGCGTTTGTAGTAGTTCCTAATGTGCCTGGCGGTTGGCACTGGATTATAGTAATGTAGAAATCTTTTAGTCTTTCTTTATCCATACACTCATTAAGAGACATGTTTACTAAAAGTTAGTGTATGGTAACATTATGCAAATATTTATGCAAATAAGACCACTTATGCAAATGACGTGCTGGCACTTTGAGGAAATTCTTTGGTTTTGTGCGGCAGTTTGGGCACTCGGGCTCAAAAAGGTTAGCCATCACTGGTATAGGTTGTAATATGAGCCCACAACGTTGCCTTAAACCCTTCCCACCAACTCCATATAGAGGTATCAGAAGGGGCATTGTACTTGAAGTAGGGCTCAATCTCTTTAGTCAGATAATGCACAAAAGATTCATCTACTAACAACGATTTATCAAACGTCCATCTAGGGGACACTTTCTGTATGTTTCTCACATCGAGCCCCAGGGAGACTGCGGCATGATCTGACACCGTTTCTGCATGTATTTCTGCCGCCGTCACTTGTCTAATCAGCCCCGCCGCCAACAGAAAGAAATCAATTCTGGTCTGAGTGTTATGTGGGGCTGAGTAAAACGTGTACTCTTTTCCCTTGGGATGGAAAAGCTGCCATGGATCCACTAAATTCAGTTCTTCCATCATACCTTTCAATACCGCATGAGATTTAGTTTTATCTACTGCTCTATATGGTATTTGATCCAATAGCGGATCCATTATGATATTAAAATCACCTCCCAGTATGATGCTTGTATTAATCACTTCAGCCATTTCCATGGCGACAAGTTTGAAAAAATTGGGTTCATCTGTATTGGGCGCATAGACATTCATAAACGTGAAAAGGTTTTGGTCCATTTGCAATGTTACTCTAGCCCACCTTCCATAGGGATCTGCTCTTGTTTCTTTAATTGTTGGGAGCAAAAATTTACGCACCAATATTATCACCCCTCCTTTTCGTTGCGTGGCTGAGGCTGCTACTGCTATCTGAAAATATTTAGAGGTTACTTTCATCAACTCCTTGTCAGACAAATGCGTCTCTTGCAAGAGGACGACGTCCGCTTTTTTCTGTTGACAATACGACTGGATTTTCTTTCGTTTAATTGGGCCTGTGATTCCTTTCACATTCAATGATAGCAGAATCAGTTCATTTGCCATTATCTCTTATTTGCCCTATCGTATGGGTAATAACCTCTTTTTCCACTGGTCTCCATCATTTGTGCTGAGGACGTTTCACTGGATTGGACTGACACACATAACCGTTCAACTTTTAAACATATTCCTTTCAAGGTGAACACCATCCACATTAACAGAATCTATCACCCATCCCCCCGTTGCTACCCTATCTATCTAGTACAGGGGTCTCAAACTCAAATTGCTTTGAGGGCCGAATGAGGACTTGTAAAGTAACCCGGGGGCCGCATAAGACATGGGGGCCTCATTTGCATAAGGGACCTCATTTGCATAAATATTTGCATAAATATTTGCATAATGAGTGCATGGATAAAGAAAGACTAGAAAATTTCTATATTACTATAATCCAGTGCCAACCGCCAGGCACATTAGGAACTACTACTAACACTGCCCATTTAGAACCCATAGCAAACCCCCCGTATCATAACAGCACTACCAGGACTCACAAAGCACCAGACCCTACCTATCAAAAGGCAACACTGCAAATATTAAATCAATACATTTCAGAGAACAATACATGACCTACTGGGAAAAGAGAAACAAGTAGCAATGTCAAATAGGAATTACACAGAATACCTCAGCACTGTAGAAATAAAACTATAAATTAATTTCTTGTACTAAAGCACAGACATTAATGATGCACATTTCCCAAAAGAGGCGTGTGTTAAAATAATATTAGAAGCAATGTGCCCCCCAGCCCACAGCACATTACCGGGTGCTAAACCCCCCAGCACATTACCAGTTCTGACCCCCCAGCCCACAGCACACTGGTAATGTGCTGGGGGGTTTAGAACTGGTAATGGTTCTGACCCCCCCCCAGCCCATTACCGGGTGCTAAGCCCCCCCGCCCAGGACCAGTTCTGACCCCCCGGCCCCCAGGTAATGTGCTGTGGGGCTGGGGGGTTCAGAAATGGTGATGGTTCTGACCCCCAGCCCACAGCACATTACCAGTTGTGACCCCCCCATCCATCATCATCATCATCATCAGCAGCAGCAGCAGCAAAAATCACAGCCCCCCCCATCCATCCATCCTCCCTCAGCAAAAATCACAGCCCCCCCATCCATCCATCCATCCATCCTCCCTCAGCAAAAATCACAGCCCCCCCCATCCATCCATCCATCCTCCCTCCCTCCCTCAGCAAAAATCACAGCCCCCCCATCCATCCATCCATCCTCCCTCCCTCCCTCAGCAAAACTCACAGCCCCCCATCCATCCATCCATCCTCCCTCCCTCCCTCAGCAAAAATCACAGCCCCCCCATCCATCCATCCATCCTCCCTCCCTAAAAATCACAGCCCCCCCATCCATCCATCCATCCTCCCTCCCTCAGCAAAAATCACAGCCCCCCCCCATCCATCCATCCATCCATCCTCCCTCCCTCCCACACCAAAAATCACAGCCCCCCCCATCCATCCATCCATCCATCCATCCTCCCTCCCTCCCTCAGCAAAAATCACAGCCCCCCCATCCATCCATCCATCCATCCTCCCTCAGCAAAAATCACAGCCCCCCATCCATCCATCCATCCTCACTCCCTCCCTCCCTCAGCAAAAATCACAGACCCCCCATCCATCCATCCATCCTCCCTCCCTCCCTCAGCAAAAATCACAGCCCCCCATCCATCCATCCATCCTCCCTCCCTCCCTCAGCAAAAATCACAGCCCCCCCCATCCATCCATCCTCCCTCCCTCCCTAAAAATCACAGCCCCCCCATCCATCCATCCATCCTCCCTCCTCAGCAAAAATCACAGCCCCCCCCCCCATCCATCCATCCATCCATCCTCCCTCTCTCCCTCAGCAAAAATCACAGCCCCCCCCATACATCCATCCATCCTCCCTCCCTCCCTCATCAACAATCACAGCCCCCCCCATCCATCCATCCATCCTCCCTCCCTCCCTCAGCAAAAATCACAGCCCCCCCCCATCCATCCATCCTCCCTCCGCAAAAATCACAGGCCTCCCTCAGCAAAAATCACAGGCCCCCCCCCCGGCAGAGCCATCCCCCCCTCCCTCCCTCCCTCCCTGCCTCAGTCCCTCTCCTCTTCGGCTTAGATTAGAACCGCGAAGGGAGAGTTCCTCCCTCGGGACTCTGTTAAGCCGGCTGAGGCTTATGGGAAATTTCCCCTCTGCCCCCTCGAGCTTAACAGAGTCGCGAGGGAGAAGCTCTCCCTTCGCGGCTCTGAAAGCCGAAGAGGAGAGGAACTGAGGGAGGCAGGGCTGGCTTAATTCTGGGCAGACTGCTTCCTTACCTGCCGCGAAGAGCTGTGCACCCTGGCGATCCTCAAGCAGGCGATCCTTCCTCCAAGCAGGCGATGCTTCAAACGCTGGAACCTCGTGGCTGCTCAGACTGCTTCTGGGCCCGGCCCCCCCCCTCCTCCTTTTTCTCCTCCTCCTGCCTGTCCCTGATTGGTGGAGGGCAGGCGCGTGACGCGGTCATGTGAGACCAACACCATGCAGCCCCGGGAATCACGCTAAGGAAAACAGTGAGTAAAAATAGCAAAAATAGCAGAAAGGATACTCCGTGGCGTCGCGGGCCGCGGGCCGCACAAAATGCTCTCGGCCCGCGGGCCGCGTGTTTGAGACCCCTGATCTAGTATATGCATCTATCTATATAATCTAGTCATTAAGCAATACGATTTCCAGCCTTTGTCTAACATGATAATTATTTCTTTTCCATAGACAAAAGATGACAAACTTGCCTGACAAACTCGTATGCCCCTCTGTACAGTGCATATCATGATCCCCATCTCCCCCATATCATCTCAATTCTCCATTCCCTTCAAAGCTATAAGAAAGTTCTTATTTAGTCCTTCATGTTTCCATGTCACACTTCTCCTGCTGGAAGGCTTTCAGTTTATCCGCATCCACAAAGTTCTTCGTCTCGTTATGCAGCGTGACCCGCATGGTCCCTGGGTAGTATAATCCGTATCTCGCTTGTGCGCTTTGCAGCATAGGTCTGCAGGCCAGCAGCGCTTTTCTCCGAGCCACAGTCTGTTTGCTCAAATCTGGATAGAAAGCCACTTTATGACCCTGAATTTGAAGTGATACGCTTTTTCTTGCAGCTTGAAAGATCTGCAGGACCTGCGGATACCTAAGTACTTTCATTATGAGAGGCCGCGGGTATCGGACATTATCCGCTTTGTGAGTGGGGACACGATGAGCACGCTGTAACTCAAAAGGCTTCGCGAAGGCAAGCTGCAGTATTTCCGGTATGTATTTTTCCAAAAACGCAATCGGGTCAACACCTTCAGCTCCTTCAGGAACCCCTACCAATCTAACATTATTCCGTCTGGCACGATTGTTTTGATCCTCAATCTGGCTTTCTATATGCTTAACTCGCTTTATGAGAGGGGCCAACTGTTCAATTGCAGCTTCCTGTTTCTGAGCTTGCAGCTCTACTGCATTTAACCGTGTATTAACAGTGATTAATTTCTCCTTTACCTCCATTAAATCCTCCTGGATCACACTCAACGAAGTTGCATTAGCTGCAATCATTTCTTTAACACATTTCAGCTCCTGCAACACTTCGCGTAGGCCCTCCGCTGCCGCACCTTCCTTTTCCCCCCCGCGGCCTTTTTCTGAGGGGATCCTACTTCAGGTTTAGAGCGTTTCGCTGCCGACCCCACTCCCTGTTGGAAATCGAGTCAGGCCGGTTTCGAAGTCGACATCCTCCAACACTCGACTTTCAGCTTCTCCACAGAGGGTTCCAATATCAAAAGTTTTGTACATAGATAAGCTCAGGAATCTCTGGTAGCAACGGGAGCACCAATTCAGACGTCCATTCTGTTCAGTGGCTAGCTCCGCCCCCCTTTTTAATTTCTTTATTTACATTTTCAAACAAATTACAACAAAAGTAAAAAATACAATTAAAATGATAATCCTCTTTAAACATAAAGCGAAAAGTAAAACAAGGCTTTAACAGCCTACCCCAAAACCTTATCCCTCCCTTCACCATGCGATCATCCAAAGAAGAAAACCTATGAAATGAGCACTGAAAAGAGGGGGGACCTACAAGGGCTTTGACTCCACACCAGCTCTTCACTATGTGACAACATGTTGGGATGTCTACATTACACCATAACGTGCTTCAGAGATGTAAGTATTTAGGGGTTTCCACTTGAGGAGGGTGGAAGGCATGACAGTTATGCCATAACATGGCATTTGTTCATATTTGCTGCATAAACACAAACAGTTCCACCATTCGTGCCAGCTAAGCTCCGCAGTATGTTTCCAGTTTGCGATAATGAGATGCAGAGCCACTCCCATCATGAAGTCAAATAAAAAATGACAACCCCTCTGTAACAACGAGATGCCAATTGTTGACCAAAATATGACCACAGACCAGGAGAGAGTGGCCTTGAATCCCAAGACTTCTTGGATTCGGTTCCAAATCGGAATCCAATAAGACTGAATATTAGGGCAATCATATACCATGTCTTAGAGTGCCAACATCACTCTGACAAGACCAAAATTTATTCCCAACCATTTTATCTCATTTAGCAACCTTTATCGGGGTAAAATGAACTCTGTGTGCAAAAAAATATAAAGCTTGTGAAATAGAGGCAGACTGAGAAACTCTATTTGTCTTGCTCCAGAATTTTACCCATAATTCCGGAGGAGTCTCCCCTGTATCATGTTCCCATATCCGCTGAGCACCAGTGGGCTGTGATTCTGAACGACCAGTTTATAATAGTAAGAAGCCACCCCAGTAGCCATTTGAGCTGAACCTATAATGTTCAACAACCCCCATTCTTCAGGTAAAGATTTCATATCAATAGGAAATTTCTCTATACAATGTCTCAGCTGAATCCATTGGAAGTATAAGGATTTAGGCAAGTCAAACTCATGCTGTAGACAAGCAAAAGGCTTCCACTTGTCATCTAATATCAGCTGACCGATGGCCCAAATACCCCTACTGAACCATTGTTACCATGCAAATGGACTTTGATGAATTTTTAAGAAGGGATTATGCCAGATGGGAATTAGTTTAAGGCCGGTTCTGTGGATCCTATTTTAAGGACAACCATTGCCCACCACCCCTCTGCATCAGATCTAGTTTGTACTACAATGGGGGATAGAGATTTCCTTACTAGGATGACACCCCGTCTTTTTTTTTGATTGGCTGCAGAAAAGGCCACTAGTGAAAATGGTTTTACATCTAATTTTAACGACTCCTTCACATTTAAATATGTCTCTTGTAACAGTAGGATGTCAGCACTTTCCTTGCGTCCATATAGAGATATCTATTCCCTCTTTATGGGGTTGTTAATGCCCTTAACATTCAGTGAGACTATCTTAAAGGAAGACATATTGACAATATAGTACAGAATGACAGTCAAGTGTTGCAGAAACATACCAAATTGTAACATATGATAATACATTGTTGATCCACACCTTAAAAGACATCACAGTGATAGCTGCATTTATAGCCCAAGAGAAAAACACAAAAGGAAAAGCCACTGTTTAGCCACTGCCCCTATGGAAGATCGCTCAAAATAAAAAACACCTAGTTCTAAGTAACAAGTCACCAAAACCCTGGGGGGCTATAACAGCTCAAAAATTAGCGGGTGAGCCCAAAGGGACAAGACAGGCACGGAGGGGAAAATTAGCTAGTTTACTTCAATTCCTCAGCCGCTTAAATCAACTTAACCACACACTACCCATTCCAAAAACAGGAAAACAGCATCCCCAAACCCGGAGCGCCAAAAGTTATAGAGAAACTGCTCCCACCAAACAATTTATAAACACAGAAGGCCGCATGTATGTAAGTAAGGGCCGTCCCGCTCCTCCAAGCCCCACTGCCCTCCCACCACAACAGACATCACAAACAACACAAAACACAAAAGAAGAGAGCCAGAACAAAGAATAAAGCATTATTGACCAGGGCAATACCCTGAAGTTCCTCCAAGAGAGTCACATTGAATGACACATCTCATGTCAACTCTGCATGATTGAATGTCAACTCTATATGGATGAGCCGTCACTTCACGACCTCAGACCAGTCAAACCACCCAAATAAAAAAGCGTTGAAGAACTTTTATAAGCCACTGATTTGCAAGGCAAGCTTTCACCGCATCAACACCAACTCCTTGTCCTCCAAGAACGTGTGCAGCTCCCCTGGATCATCAAAAGTCCTAGTCTGGTTGTGCAGTGTGACTCTCATGCGAGCAGGGTAGAGTAACCTGAAACGGGCCTGCAGCTGCAATAAGCATGGATGTAGCACCAAAAAAACTCTTTCTCCGATCCACTGTCACCTTTGTGAAGTCAGGGAAGAATAAGAGTTTGTGCCCCTGATATTCCAAGGGAGAGTGTGCTTTGGCTGCTTCCATTATTTGTGTTACTTGTTGAAAGCGCAAAACTTTGAGGATGATTGGACGTGGATGCTTGCCCGCAACCACGGACTGAATGGGAACCCAATGGGCACGGTCGATCTCAAAAGGCATGGTGAACTTCACCTTCAACACACTGTAGAAAAGCTATCATGTCAGGACCCTCGGCTCCCTCTGGAACTCCCAAAATTCTTATGTTGTTCTTCCGAGCACGATTGTTACCATCTTCCAACTCTCTTTGCAATGACTGTATCAACTTTGCTTGCTTCTCAACGGCCCTGAGCCGCTCCCCATGCGTTGCCACCACGTTCTCCACCTTCTCCAATCTGACCGTAATTGACTCCAAAGTATTTTTGAAGGCACTAATATCCTCCTGCACTGTGCACAATGAGTCTCCATTAGCTTTGACCAATCTCAGCCAGAAGTTCTTGTAAGGCCTCAGGACAATCTCTGATGACCGCCATCTTGTGAGGTGAGAGAAGCTACGTTTTGGTTCTCTTTGCACTGGCGTTTTGAGGTATTTGGTAATCCAGCCGTGTCGGCTTGGGGCCAGACATATCGAGGATTAAATGATATCAGAGTAGGTAGGAACTACTTAGTTAAAGACCGCAGAATTCAGGATTCTTGACCATTGCCCTCCGGAGCACAGCTCTTAAGTGACCATCTTGGGATTTCCCTATTTTAAGAGATTTAATCGCCTCTTTCACTTCCCCCTCCATAATGTCCCATCCTATCCTTTCTCTTTCTTCTGGCTCTATCTGGTTCAAGCTGCATTCTTGTAAAAATTCCCTAGTCTCTTCTTGATCCTTTTGTACCTCCCTTTTATACAATGTTCTATAGTATTCTTGGAATATTTGACTTATTTCCTTTGTACCATGTACCATCCTCCCTGTACTATCCTTGATACCATCAATATGCGCTGCTTACCGTTGTGCTATTAACCTGCTTGCCAAGATTTTCTCTGCCTTATTTCCCCCTACGAAATACCCTTGCTTCAACACATTCAACTTATGCGCTATTTCCTGCGCTCGCAGTTTGCTTAAATCTGCCCTCACTTGCAGTAGGTCGGCAATCACATCTGTTTCATAATCCCTCTGGTGCTGCTTCTCCAACTCTCTTATTCTCCACCTTAACTCTGTCTCTACTTTCTCTTTTTCACGCTTCACTCGTGCTGCCAAGCTAATAAACTTCCCTCTGATCACTGCCTTTAACCCATCCCACACTGTTTTCAATCTTACCTCCCCTGTGTCATTAAAGTGCAGAAACTCTTGTATTGCTTCTCTAATTATTTCCACATGCCCGTCTTCCTCCAATAAAGAATCATTTAGTTTCCAAAACTTAATCCCCTCTTCTTCCTCCTCTATCTCGAATACCACAGTGACAGGGGCATGGTCTGACCATGTGATTTCCCCTTGCCCTGCCTCTCTTGCCCTTGAGATCCATTTTCTACTTCCCCATATCATATCTAGTCTACTGTACGTGCTATGATCATGCGAATAAAAGGTATATCTCTGTTCCAATTTGAATAGTACAGACTCAATATTGCCACCTCTCAAATGTGGTTCCACAACCCTGAGAACTAGAAACTTGAGATCTTACAGAGTGTGATTCTTTTCTTCCCAATGTCCCACCAGCGGTTTCTCAGATACCTTCCTCCTTAGGCAGTTCTTATGTTCTGTGATACGTGTTTTTATGGACCCCTTAGGTCTTGCTAAAGAGCTCAAGTTTGGTTTCACCTGCCCACAGAACATTTTCCCAGAAGGATTGTGGTTTCTCAAAGTGGGTTTGGGCAAAGATCAGGCGTAGCTTTTTCTGTCTGTCTTTGAACAGTGGGCAGTGGGGTCCTCCTTGGCCTTTGCCCATGAAGTATAGTGTGCAGCATATGTTGCGGGTTGAAACCACCACTCCAGATTGATACAGGTCAGCCTTAACCTCTTTGGATGTTATATGTGGTGTTTCTCCAACAGTTCGCACTAACATTCGAGGACTTCTAGAATTAAGTTTCCTCTTCCCACCATGTCCTGGGAGGTTCTTTTCAGTTCCATGAACAGAAAACTTCTTAATAACATTGCAAACTGTAGACACAGGAATCCCAAGTTCTTTGGAGATGGCCTTGTTCCCCTCTGAAGTTTGATGTTGCTGATAATGGCTTTTCTGACAGTCTTAGGCAGCTCTCTTGTCTTCACCATTGTGAAAATTGAACAGGGAGTGAATGTACCCATTTTAAATTTTGGAGCCATCATTCATCATGTGATTACTGATAATTGATCACAGGTGCATCTAATTTTACTGTAATGGGAATGTGGTTCTTCTGTTCAAAGTGATTTGAATTTTTGATAAGGGTGCCAATAATCATGTCCTTCAAACAAAACTAAGAGATAGTAACATAGTAACATAGTAAATGACGGCAGATAAAGACCAGCATGGTCCATCCACCTGCCCAGCACGATGGCAAGAGTAGGTGCACCTGCGGCTCCGTGCAGGCCACCCCTCCCCACGTCCCTGTTTAGGGGTGAACCCACCACTCCATGCAGGACACCCCTATTTGTTGAGAAATTAGATGGTTCAGTTTATTTTGATTTTATCCTGTTGCTGTAAAGGGATCCACTGTGTCTGTCCCATGCCATTTTGAATTCTGTCACCGTGTTTGCCCCCACCACTTCCATCGGGAGGGCATTCCAAGCAAAAGTCCCATCTACAACCTAAAGAAAAAATATTTTTTGTTGGATCATTTGCCTTGAGAGGAGTATTCCTCTCTCGTATCAAATCCTCCTTTTTATTCTGTTTAAAAAGGGTATCTTCCCTCATAACACCACACCAAGGTATAATTATTTAATTATCCTCAGATACTATAAAGCAAGAAAGGATAATCTGAGAAGTACTTAGCTGCAGTAAGCAGATCAATGTCCTCAATCACTTGTAGAGAAACTGCAGATCCACCACTGACTGCCGGCGTCTCTACTAACACCGCTGGTCTTCACCAACCCTTCTCCTGCATTCAGCAGCCATCCCATTTCAGCTTCTGTTATAACTGCGTTAACTCCTCAGCTTTCTCTCACTTGAAAGCATCCCATGGATAGAATGAAGCTCCTTTCAATGATGCGTGAAAAAAACTGTAGACAACGCTGTGTTTCAGACCTTGACACTCCCGGTCCTTCTTCGTGCAAAATACATCACTCCACCACTTCCTGTTTTTCCTCTCTTAAACTCCAACCTTGATCCCGTGGTCACAGGTCTGGGTTCTCACTGGCTGTTCTTTGAAAATCAAGTCAATTAACCAAACCCCACCAGTCGAGGGCTAAATTCAGACCTCCAGGTGTTACTGTTCGAAGCCGATAGATCCATGATTGCTCCTTATACTGCAGACGAGACAAACGATCCCCCCCACGTACATGCTCTGGAACAAACTCTAATATTCGCCATGTCAACTCCTCAAAGGAATGTGTAAATTCCTGACAATGCTTGGCCACTGGTGCAGAGAGAACTCTAGTGTTAATTCTAGATCGATGTTCCTGTAATCTTCTCTTCATAGAGCGTGAAGTCCTTCCAACATAATTCTTCCCACAAGGACAGATATTAACATAGATCACAAAAGTAGTAGTCCAAAAAAGACTAATATTCTTAATCCCAGTCGTCGGATCGTCCCACTCTGGACCTTTCAAGGTATTGTTGCAAAAATCACAGGAGCCACATCGATAGTGGCCCTTCTCAGAAAGCTCTATAATCTCTGGTTTAGAATGTATTACTAAATCTGCTATGTTCCTCCCTCACTGAAATGCTAACATCAAAGGTTTCCTAAAACAAGGGTGCAGGGCCAAAACAGACTATTGTTTTTTCAAAATGTCCATTGTCAAAGAAGAATTTGGCATATATGGAAAAAATCCCTATATAGGGCGCAACCTCCCCTTCGTGTGGGCTGGAGGGACCCTCAGCCCTCTCCTCCCACCATTCAGGGTGATTGAAACATGTTCTCTTGTATGCTTTCCTAATCACTCCTTGGGGATAGCCCCTATCGGCCAATCATGTCTTCAACTCTTTGACATGCTTCTTAAATTGTTCCAATGTAGAACAAAGACATTGCAACCGAATGAATTGTCGCACCATTAAACCCCTACAGAGGGGTCCCGGATGATAGCTCCTATAATGTAAAAAAGTATTTCTTTGCTCTGGCTTTCTATATAATGTGGATTGTAATGTAGTACCCTGTTTGTATATCACTAGATCTAAAAATTCAATAGATTCCAAACTATGTTTTGGTACAAATTGTAAATTCCAATTTACTGTATTGATCCAGGCATAAAACTCCTGTAATTGTAGTTCAGTACCTGCCCACAGAAAGAAGATGTCATCTAAAAACCGTGTCCACTTAAAAATATAGCGGAACCAGGCTGACGTATAAACAAAAACTGCTTCAAATTGTGCCATGTATAAAGTCGCTATTGATGGTGCCACCGTGGCCCCCATTGCGACTCCATGGGTCTGTAGATAATAACTCCCATCCAAGAGAAAAAAGTTTTCTTTCAAAACTATTTTCAAAATATGTGTGATAAATTCTTTTGGTAACCGTGCAGGTAGGGGGAGCAGTAAATCTTCCACCATAGCTAAAGCTGCATCTTGATCTATATTTGTATATAAATCGGTGACATCCATCATCACCAGAATCATAGAAGAACAATCCAATGGTTGTTGACGTAACCGAGAGAGAAAATGGAATGAATCCTTCACAAAGGAAGGAATTCTTTCAGTTAGGGGCCTCAAAAATATATCACAAAACTGTGATAAAGGCTCTAAAAGAGAACCCCTACAAGAAACTATAGGACAGCCCGGAGGGCTCGTTAAGCTCTTATGAATTTTAGGGACCATGTATAAAATCGGTGTTACCGGATGTTTTTTATTCTAAAATTCATATTCATGACGTGTAATCCAATTTGAAGTATAAGCCTGAGTAGTATATGTCTTAATTTGGGAAATCAAATCTGGAGAAGGATCTTCCTTCAACAGCCTATAATATTTCCCATCTGATAACAAATCAGTCAAGGGGAGGGTCGGAGGGGACCAATGGCCCATTCTTATGTAAAGCAATAGTGATTGTTTTGTCATCAAAAGCTTTACTTAAGGCTCAATTAGATGTTCTGGATTTAGGGCTGTCTTTTGTCCTTTTACCAAAGTATGATGCTCTTTGGATGAGGATTGCTTTATATAGTTTTCTTTCTTAAGCTACAGGTGACTCATATTTTTGCGTCCGTTTCTCAGCCATTTATTTAGGATGATTCGGTCAGTAGGGTCGAAATGGCTTCCACCAGGACCAGTTGATCCAGCAATTTCTACTTTTCAGAGTCTCATCTTACAGGATTTAGCTACATTGGAAAACTAATCACCTGCTACATTTTCAAATTTGACTGCGGTTTAGTGGCAGGCCCTGCGGTCATTATGGACACAACCCGATTTATGTTTTCATCGGGCGGATAAAGGGGGAGCCACTGTACTGCAAGATAAAGTACGATATAGTCAAACGGTGTTATCTCATTTATCAGATGGGAAATATAGGTTGTTGAAGGAAGATCCTTCTCCGGATTTGATTTCCCAAATTAAGATATATACTACTCAGGCTTATGCTTCAAATTGAATTACACGTCATGAATATGAATTTTTGAATAAAAAACATCCAGTAACACCGATTTTATACATGGTCCCTAAAATTCATAAGAGCTTAATGAGCCCTCCGGGCCATCCTATAGTTTCTTGTAGGGGTTCTCTTTTAGAGCCTTTATCACAGTTTTGTGAGATTTGTTTGAGGCCCCTAACTGAAAGAATTCCTTCCTTTGTGAAGGATTCATTCCATTTAGTCTCACAGTTACGTCAACAACGGTTGGATTGTTCTTCTATGATTCTGGTGACGATGGATGTCACCACTTTATATACAAATATAGATCTAGATGCAGCTTTAACTATGGTGGAAAATTTACTGCTCCCCCTACCTGCACGATTACCAAAAGAATTTATCACACATATTTTGAAAACAGTTTTGAAAGAAAACTTTTTTCTCTTTGATGGGAGACCAGACGCAGACCAAAGCGAAAGACTTCAGAAACGCAAGTAAAAACTCTCACAGGACTACCCAACAAATCAACATGCTCACAACACTGTTTCTCCCACTCAGCCTCCTCATCACACAAATCCTGCCACCAACCACACACTTCCACTACCCACACTCTAACTCACCATGGCATCCACCAACCACTTGGACTTACATAGAACCACAGTGCACGCATAATGACACACACAGAACATCAGTGACAAAAAGACAAACCAAACACAGATCAAACTCCCACACACTAAGTTCAAAGGAAACACACAAAACAACAAATTCCTCAGAGCATGCAACAATAGAGCTCATAAACGCAAGATCCATATGCAATAAAATACACACAATAGCAGACCACATAGAAGATCATCAGCCAGACATACTTTGCATAACAGAGACTTGGCTCAATCCCACCGACAATGTACTACTCAATCAACTAGTACCAGACACATACACAGCATACAACTGCCCACGCACCCAAAAACGTGGAAGAGGAGTCTTGATAATCGCAAAAAAGAACCTAAAGTTCAAAACTCAGAGCTTCACTGACACACAACAAGGTAACACAATCAGCATCGTGAACAAACACATGGCACTCTGCCTAACCTACAGAGCACCCAGAGCCTCACCCGACGAACTAGCCTCAACGCTCGAAGCAGTATGCACCATCACCGCAACTAACAAACCCACGCTACTGCTAGGAGACTTCAACCTCAAGTCCACCAACACCAAAGATGCAGAGGCTTTCCTTCAAGCAATGACTTCACTTCAGTTCACCCAAATAGTCGACGCCCCAACGCACAGACACAGTTCATCCCCAGACCTTATCTTCACAACCAGCCACCTAACATCGAGAGGTCTAATATCAACACCCACCATCACCCCAGTTCCATGGTCAGACCACTACATAATCAAGATAAAGTTGCAACTACAAAAAGACAATCTAAACGAGCACTCAGACAACACACACACACAAAGACGATTCAAGACCTTCGACAGAAACACATTCCTACAGGACACGATACAACAACTGACCATAGAAACAGACGACCTGAAGGCTCAAATCACCAACTGGAACAGCACTCTATCTAACGCCGCCAAAGCAACAGATGCCGGACCCAAGAAAATCAGTCACAACAAGAGACAACACAAGCCGTGGTACTCAACAACCTTACGTCAAGAAAAGAGGAAACTCAGAAAGATAGAACGGAGATGGAGAAAGAACAAGGCTTCTGAAAACCAGCAACTATACCTAACAAAGCAAAAACAATACAATGAACACATCAACCAATCAAAGAAAGAATACCATACAAATATGATAAATACCTCCATAAACAAACCCAGAGAGCTATTCGAAATAGTGAAAATTCTCACAAAAGAGCAAAAGACAGAAGATGAAGTGCAAATAGACCAGCAAAAATTTGCCGACCATATCAAGGAAAAATTTCACTCTGCAGAACAAACAAGACCTAATGCACCAACTCGACCTAACCCACACCCCAAGACCTGGGACACATTCTACTCACCATCAACAGAGAAGCTCTCCCACATCATCTCCACAATCAACACAAGCACCGCTCCTAGAGACCCTTGCCCAGTGTCATGGATCAAAGCCACCAAATCAAGCTTCATCCACATCATACACAACATGGTGCACAACTCCCTCACTCAAGGATTCATGCCAGATCAACTAAAGCTAGCCACAGTAAGACCGATACCAAAGAAAACAACCCTCGACAAGAATAACCCAGCAGCATACCGACCAATATCCAGCATACCCTTTCTGGCAAAAATCATCGAAAAAAACAGTACAACACCAACTACAAGAACACATTGACAACCATGCACCACTGGATGACAACCAACACGGCTTTCGCCCCAACCATGGAGTCGAAACATTGCTGATTTACCTCTTCGACAACATCCTCCGAATCATAGACAACACCAAAAAAGGAATCTTAATGATCTTCATCGACATCTCCTCAGCATTCGACACAGTAGAACACAAAACTCTCCTGGAAAGACTAAAGAACATTGGGCTACATGGTCCCACCTTAAAATGGTTCCATTCATACCTAACCGACAGGCAGATACAGGTCAAGGTAGGCCACAACACCTCTCAACCCATAAAAGTCCTCCAAGGAGTGCCTCAAGGATCCGCCCTCTCAGCACTACTGTTTAACATCTATATCCAGCCAATATGCGACATCCTGAAAACGAACAGCATTCAATATACAATCTATGCAGATGATATCATGATATACACACCTATCTCAGTTGACAACCCGGACTACTCTAAAATAACAGACTGCCTCACACAAATGACAAGATGGTGTCAAGACAACAACCTCGCAATCAACTACAGCAAGACGGAGGCACTTATCATCACACGCAACCCAGACTTCATCCACCCACCGGAAATCAAGGTACAAATCACAACCATACCAATAAAATCGGAAGTAAAATACCTCGGAGTGACCCTGGACAATGAACTGAACCTTAAGCCACACATAAGCAAAACAATCAAAAATGCATACCACAGGATGAGAATCATCAGAAGACTTAAACCCCTCCTCACCACTGAGCACTTCCGTACCGTATGCCAAGCACTAATAACCCCCTTACTGGACTTCTGCAACCCAATCTACCTTGGACTAGCAAAACAAACACTCAAACCACTACAACTAGCACAAAACACAGCGGCCCGCATAATATCTGGATCAACAAGACATGACCACATTACTCCTGTTCTGAAAGACCTACACTGGCTCCCAATTAAGTCACGCATCAAATACAAAACAATCATAAACATATTTAAGATCAAACAACACACTTCAGCCAACAGCCTGCACACCCTCATACAACCAGACACCAGCACATGCCCAAGAAGAAAAGGAACCTCCAACTGAGTTAACACCCCTAGAGACTTCAGAAAAACACGCAAAGACACCACAGAAAGGGCACTCTCCCTGGCTGCCCCAACAATCTGGAACTCCCTCCCAGATGAGCTGAGATCGACAACGGACCTCAAAGACGTTCGCAAACAGCTGAAGACAACGCTGTTCATAGAACACTATGGACACGTCACTTGATCTAACTACCAGGAACTACCAACTTACCCCCCTACGACCCCCTGATAAGAAAATGTATAACGGCACGTGATGTATCTTAACACTCAATGTATAGAAGAATGTATTATAGTACATGCTGTATCATAGAGCACAATGTACATAGTTCAACCTAATCAAACACACTATAACATCTTACACTCAAATCGTGATATATCCTTCACTGCATGAAAAACACGCTCACTACTTTTGATTGTTTTGCTGTGATACCGCCTTGATTGTAGGATAAGGTGGTATAGAAATACTGTTAAATAAATAAATAAAATCTACAGACCCATGGCGTCGCAATGGGGGCCACGGTGGCACCGTCAATAGCGACTTTATATATGGCACAATTTGAAGCATTTTTTGTTTATACGTCAGCCTGGTTGCGCTATATTTTTAAGTGGACACGGTTTTTAGATGACATCTTCTTTCTGTGGGCAGGTACTGAACTACAATTACAGGAGTTTTATGCCTGGTTCAATACAGTAAATAGGAATTTACAATTTGTACCAAAACATAGTTTGGAATCTATTGAATTTTTAGATCTAGTGATATACAAACAGGGTACTACATTACAATCCACATTATATTGAAAGCCAGTGCAGAGAAATACTTTTTTACGTTATAGCAGCTATCATCCGGGACCCCTCTGTAAGGGTTTAATGGTGGGACAATTCATTCGGTTGCGACGTCTTTGTTCTACATTGGAACAATTTAAGAAGCATGCCAAAGAGTTGAAGACACGATTGGCCGATAGGGGCTATCCCCAAGGAGTGATTAGGAAAGCATACAAGAGAGCACGTTTCAATCACCCTGAATGGTGGGAGGAGAGGGCTGGAGGTCCCTCCAGCCAACGCAAAGGGGAAGTTGCGCCCTATATAGGGATTTTTTCCATATATGCCAAATTCTTCTTTGATAATGGACATTTTGAAGAAACACTGGTCTGTTTTGGCCCTGCACCCTTGCTTTAGGAAAACTTTGATGTTAGCGTTTCAGCGAGGGAGGAACATAGCAGATTTAGTAATACATTCTAAACCAGAGATTATAGAGCTTTCTGAGAAGGGCCACTGTCGATGTGGCTCCTGTGATTTTTGCAACAATACCTTGGAAGATCCAGAGTGGGAAGATCCGATGACTGGGATTAAGCGTATTAGTCTTTTTCAAACTACTTGTTTAAGTACTTTTGTGATCTATGTTATTACTTGTCCTTGTGGGAAGAATTATGTTGGGAGGGCTTCATGCTCTATGAAGAGAAGATTACAGGAACATCGATCTAGAATTAACACTAGAGTTCTCTCCGCACCAGTGGCCAAGCACTGTCAGGAATTTACACACTCCTTTGAGGAGTTGACATGGCGAATATTAGAGTTTGTTTGAGATAATGTATGTGGGGGGGGGGGGGGATGGTTTGTCTTGTCTGCAGTATAAGGAGCAATCATGGATCTATCAGCTGCAAACAGTAACACCTGGAGGTCTGAATTTAGCCCTCGACTGGTGGGGTTTGGTTAATTGACTTGATTTTCAAAGAACAGCCAGTGAGAACCCAGACCTGTGACCACGGGTTCAGGGTTGGAGTTTAAGAGAGGAAGAACAGGAAGTGGTGGAGTGACGTATTTTGCACGAAGAAGGACCGGGAGTGTCAAGGTCTGAAACACGGTGTTGTGTACAATTTTTTCATGCGTCATTGAAAGGAGCTTTGTTCTATCCATGAGATGCTTTCAAGTGAGAGGAAGCTGAGGAGTTAACACAGTTATAACAGAAGCTGGAACGGGATGGCTGCTGAATCCAGGAGAAGGGTTGGTGAAGACCAGCGTTGTTAGTAGAGACGCCGGCAGTCAGTGGTGAATCTGCAGTTTCTCTACAAGTGATTGAGGACAGTGATCTGCTTACTGCAGCTAAGTACTTCTCAGATTATCCTTTCTTGCTTTATAGTATCTGAGGATAATTAAATAATTATACCTTGGTGTGGTGTTATGAGGGAAGATACCCTCTTTTAAACAGAATAAAAAGGAGGATTTGATACGAGAGAGGAATACTCCTCTCAAGGCAAATGATCCAACAAAAAATATTTTTTCTTAAGGTTGTTGATGGGACTTTAGTCGCTATTGACGGTGCCACCGTGGCCCCCATTGCAACTCCATGGATCTGTAGATAATAACTCCTATCAAAGAGAAAAAAGTTTTATTTGAATGTTAGATGTGAGATAAACGACGGTTTTTGATTTAAATAATCATGTCCTGGCAATGCCCCAGTTTTTATACTATTTCCTACTATTTCCTTTTTTTTTTTTTTTTAAATTCTTTATTTTCGTTTTATAACAACAAAGGAAAAGGAAGACATACAGCTAAAAGACAGATACATAAAGTGTAATACATACACCAAAGTAAACCCCTGCCACCCCCCTCCCCCCTGCTTCTTCTCTAGAAAACTAATCATTCCCGAAGCGGGCGTGTACTTACATTATTGTGTTACAAAACCTAACGGTGATCTGAAACATGATGAGTGCACATTATACAGGCATGTTGGAGCAATGAGCAGATTGTACATAATCATTAAGCATCTGCCATTTAGACAAGCGAGAGTGAGGTTGGGCATGGGGAATAGCTCTCCGAGGTATCTGCTCATATTTACTATATAAGCAGACGAGGTTCCACCATTCATTGACAGTAAGTCGAGAGCTATCCTTCCAATTCCTCGTGATTAAGCATATGGCTATACCCAGCATGAAATCAAGGAGAAAGCGACCCTTCTTAGGAAGAGAGGGGACCTCCGCCACAGAGCGGAGTCCCACGATCTTCCAAGAGAGAGGTTCGTGAAGGTGTAAGATAAATTGAATACAACCCCAGACCCGCCCCCAATAAACCTGTAGTTGAGGACATTCATAAATAACATGAGCGAAGGTTCCCACAGCAGTATGGCAAGACCAACACTGGTCCCTAGCATTTGTGTTCCATTTGGCTATTTTTTCTGGGGTATAAAAGCATCTGTGTGCAAAGAAGAAGAGAGTTTGGGTAACAGAGGCAGACCGGGAAACCCGCACTACTTTGCTCCAGAAAACGCTCCATTGCACAGGGGTCAAAGTGGTTTGCAGTTCGCGCTCCCAGGCTTGTTGGGCTCTAAAAGTGGCCGTGTCTGTACCCTGACATAATATTTTATAAAAGTTAGAGGCTACCCCATGTGTACTACTAATAGAGTGAACTATCTCTAATAGCCCGTCCTCAGTAGGGGCAGAGGGCGGCATGATTCGAGCACTTTTGAGGCAGTGTTGAAGCTGCATCAATTGAAAGGAGTGTTTCGCTGGTAACGCAAATTCCTTTTGTAAATCAGAAAAGGTTTTCCAACGAGCTGCAGAGAAAAGCTGTTGGGGTGTCCAGATCCCCCTTGAGTACCAGGGTTTCCATGCTATCGTTCTATTTAGGACTTGAATTCTGGGGTTATTCCATAGCGGGAGTCCGTCCTGAGGACATACGTTCGGGCCCAGTGATAGAATGAGAGTGTTAAAGGCCGCAAGAGTATCGACAATCATTGGTGGATGGCGGGTGTCTACTTGATAGGACATACCGGGGAGATGGGTCAACGGAATTGGGCTACTAAGCTCCTCTTCTATGTCAAGCCAAACTGGTCTGCTGTCTGTTGAGGCATCTAGCCATCGGGCACCTTGCTTAAGTAGGAAGGCTTGATGATATCTAAGAAAATCAGGAAATCTGGTACCCCCTCTTTCCTTTGCAGACTGTAGTTTTTGTTTAGCTATCCTTGGTGGCTTGCCCTGCCAGAGATAACGGACGAGAAGGCCCTCAATATCTTTATAAGTATGTAGCGGGAGTAAGCATGGCAGCATTTCTAAAATGTAGTTCACTTTGGGGACTATCATCATTTTCACAGTTTCTAAGCGGCCCCACCATGTAAGAGATAAGGGAGACCAACGATTCGTGAGCTCACGGACTTTGGAGACTACCTCTTTGGCATTAAAACTGATAGTGTCTTCTAAAGGAGAACAGTAATGGACCCCGAGATACTTCACCATGCGGGATTGCCAAAGGAAGGGAAAGGCCTGCATGTCAGCCTCATGTGCCCAGCGGTTCAGTGGGAATGCTACAGATTTGGTCCAGTTAATTTTATAGCCCGATAATTGTGAGTATCCGTCAATCAGATCCAAGACAGCTGGAACCGAATCGAGGGATACGAAAAGCATAAGGTCATCTGCATATGCAGAGAGTTTAATCTCCCTATGACTGAAGGGGACACCTCGAATACGTGCGGACTGTCTAATAAGGAGGGCTAGGGGTTCAAGAGCTAGATCAAAGAGCATTGGTGATAGGGGGAAACCTTGACGCGTGCCTCTTTGGAGATTAAATGGCTGAGACTTGATGGCATTTACACAAATACTGGCGACGGGTTGAGTATACATGACTTGGAGATATCGGAGGAAGCCCTCCCCAAAGCCATACCAGCGGAGAACTGCAAATAAGAAGGGCCATTCTAGGCGATCAAAGGCTTTTTCGGCATCCAGTGAAAGACCCACCCATGGATGATCTAGATTGGCAGCACTGGATAGCACATGGCACAAGGTCCGAGCATTGTCTGCAGTTGATCTGCCGGGTATAAAACCGCATTGGTCGGGGTGAATTAGGGTGGCCATCCTGTCAGATAGCCGGGTGGCCAAGATCGTTGCGAAGATCTTATAATCGGCATTAAGTAGGGAGATTGGACGGTAGTTGGCGGTTAGTAGCGGGTCTCTGCCTTCTTTCTCAAATACTACCACATTAGCTGCAGAAAAGGATCCCAAAGAGGATGTATCTACCGCAAGGGCAGTAAAATAGAGTTTTAAATAGGGAACTAAATCTGCACTGAACGTTCTGTAGAATTCGGTCGGGAGACCATCGGGCCCTGCGGCACGGCCCGAGGCTGTTCGTTTTAGGGCAGATTGGATCTCTGAAGTAGAGAAGGGTTCATCCATCGCATCCCTATCATCTTCAGAGAGGGTCGGCCGCTGAATGCCAGAAAGCAATCGCTCGAATGTCTCTGACGAGAACTCACATTCAGATTGATATAGGCGGGTATAGAAATCCCGAAAGAGCTCTACAATGTCGGAGTCTGTGGTCACTATGCCCCCTCCCTGTGGAGCTCGAAGGGCCGCTACGCGTTTGGCTTCTTTTTGACCTTTCAAGGCGTTGGCTAAGAGTCGACCGGCTCGGTTATTTTCACGATAATATGTCCCTCGCTGAAGCTCAATACTCTTAGAAGCTGCAGTTGAGAGGATTGAATTATATTGAAAACGGAGACGCTGTAATCAAATTAATACACATGGATCAGTACGTGAAGTTAAAACTCGTTCGCCTGCTTTTATTTGTTGGTCTAGTATGAGTAGCTGCTGTTTGCGTTGTTTCCGCAGGCGGATTTGATAGCTAGTGATCGTTGCTCGAATGGCCGCTTTGAAGCCCTCCCACCAAGCCCAATTCGCAGTATCCTGGGGTAGATTAAAATGGAAGTAATCCTGTATGGCTGCTCGAATTTCTAACTGGAACTCTGGCTGAGTTAACAGGGCTCTATCAAAGAACCAGGCCCCGAATTCCCTTGGGGTGCAGTAGTGTGTAATTGAAAGGAAATGGCAGCATGATCTGAAATATGTTGGGAGTGAATCTTTGCAGTGTCCACCTGAGGAACTAACAGTTTTGATATTAGAAAGAAGTCTATGCGAGACTGGGATTTATGAGGGGAAGAGAAGAAGGTGAAGTCAAGCTCATTGGGGTGTAGTAACCTCCATAGATCAACTAAAGCAAGATCTTTGATCAGGGAGGTAAGCGTGGTGTGACTCTTGGGGGGACTACTTGTCCTAGGCGGCTGTTTGTCAATCAGGGGATCAAGGACTAGATTGAAATCCCCCCCAATTATCAATGAAGTATTAGCAGAGGCCTGCGCAACCTGAGCAATGGTAGCAAAAAAGGCAGGGTCATCCACATTAGGAGCGTAAAGGCATATACATGTAACTTCAAGGCTACCTATCTTGAGGTGAACTCTGGACCATCTACCTTCTGTATCTGAGCTAGTCGCAATAATAGTAGCATGCAAAGATTTCCTAACCAGTATGGCAACCCCACATTTCTTAGAAACGGCTGGGGAATAGGCGGCCACCATGTAAGGTTTAATATTGAGTTTAAGAGTTTCCTTCGAATTTAAATGCGTTTCTTGGAGAAAAATCAGATCCGCAGCTTCCTGACTTAGGTAGCTTAGGATTTTCTTCCGTTTTATCGGATTATTGATTCCTTTTACGTTCAATGAGAAAATCTTACATGGTGCCATCAATCGGTAATAGACATTTTAGGTAAGGGCGCTTGAAAACATACAACATAATCAGAATCTGTGCAACAATGACATAATCACCGAGTATTCTGGCTAATACACCCCATATTGAAAAGTATGTACCAAAGTATCTTAGAGAAGAAGCAAAACCCCCAAAGAATATGGCGACCATATGTCTGCGGGAGGAGGCCCTAGAGAGGAAATAGAAAGACATGAAAAAAAAAGAAAGAAACACCAGAGTCCATAATTAACACTGTCTCTGATACTCATCGAGGCTACTGTGGGTAGATGGAGTCGGGTCACAGATATCATCAAAAGTAAGGCAACAAACTGCCCTCGCCAGACTCTTTGCTGGGCTGCGGAAGATCCAATATGGCAGGTACAGCGGATATGAGAATACTTGCAGGAATATTCTGGAAGTCAGCGCATCAAGTCGGCTTCTTTGGAATCCAAAAACTCCGCTAGTAGATCAGGGTCTTCAAATGTTCTTGTCTGATTGTGAAGTGTGACTCGGAGCTTGGCCGGGTACATCAGGCCATAGCGTGCTTGTAGTTGTTGAAGCCTCGGCCGGAATTCCAGAAAGCGCTTTCGGCGGTCGACCGTGGG
The DNA here is from genome assembly GCA_033557465.1 of Ichthyophis bannanicus. Taxonomy (NCBI): domain Eukaryota; kingdom Metazoa; phylum Chordata; class Amphibia; order Gymnophiona; family Ichthyophiidae; genus Ichthyophis; species Ichthyophis bannanicus. The sequence goes on along the minus strand of CM066035.1, from coordinate 917,845,723 downwards.
TTTAGCCAAGTCGGGATAGAAGGAGATCTTGTGGCTCTCAAACTCCATATGGCCCTTTGCCCGAGAGGCACTTAGAATTTGCTCAACGTGTTGATATCTCAAAAGTCGAAAAATGATAGGCCGCGGGGTCTTCCTGTTGAGCGTTATGCTTGTGGGTACACGATGAGCGCGATCGATCTCCAAATCTTTGGTAAAGGTGATTTGGAGCAGGGAAGGGAGGATTTTGCATAAAAACTCTTTCATGTCTCCCGATTCCGCTCCCTCCGGTATGCCCACGAGTCGTATGTTGTTGCGGCGCGCTCTATTATTGCCATCTTCCACTTCTTTCTGCAAGGCCCGCACCTGACGTTCAACTTTGTCGAGTTTGGACAACCGGGCCGCATGGGAGTCCAATATGCTCTCCATTTTGTCCTGACGCGAAGAAAGCCCTTCTAGCTTGCTTTGCAGCACACCAAAATCTTCCCGCAGCGCTCGGAGTGCTTCACCGTTTGACTGCACGAGGTTTTTGACCCCTCTAATCTCTGCGAGGATTTCCTGCTGCATTTCGGGGCACTCGCGCAAGGCCAGCCCCTTCTGCGGGGACGGAGGTTCAGTTTTGGAACGTTTGCCGTGAGAAGCCGCTGGAGATCCAAATTCCAGGCGCGTGGGTTTGGTCCCCGCCATCTCACCAATGTGCCCCGGCAAGATCAGAGTAGAAGTTCCAAGTATGTACGGTGTTAATTCAGGATTCTGAGTAGGCCTCTCGGGAGCCTCAGCGTTATGCGACCATCCCGCTGGACATCAGGCTCCGCCCCCCCACTATTTCCTTTTTTAATTGGTTCTGTTTTAGTTGATTCTTTTGTGTCAAATACATGTGTATATATAGTCCAAAGCTATTTTGGTGGCCATTTTTTTAGGAGATATTGGACATTAAGGAGGTCATTCCAGAGCACGAATAAGGGGTTTGTACATGTGGTGGGGATGTTTATCTGCTGAAAATGTCCCCGACTGTATTCTGAGACACTCCTGTCATTCAAGTCCACGGTACTAGCACGAGGATCTCAGAATGTGCCCAGAAGGGGCAAAATGGGGACATGGTCAGCTGCGTATTCCGGAAAGGCCCATGTACATTCTGCAGTATCCCCACGAATGTCCCCGTTATTCCTGCTGCAACATGGAATAAGGCCAGGACTTAGAAAATATCCTGCTGTGCTCTTCAATTCATCCCATATTGAAGAATGGTTGTGACTAGTATGTACTGAACTGGTGTGACTGCAGTCCGGCAAAACACAAAATGCAGTTATAAAGAACACAAAGCAGAGGTGAGGGAATGTTGCAAGGTAAAGAAAGCGTAGTTACTCACCTGTAACAGGTGTTCTCCAGGAGCAGCAGGAATCAGTCCTCATTTATGGGTGACATCGACGCCGATGGAGCCCCCGTGCGGAGCATTTCCCCAGCTTTCTAAGAAAGCCTTTGGGAATACTGCACACATGCGCGGTCCCCTTCCCCCCTAAAGGTGCCATCTTGCTCAGTCCAATGACATAGCTAAAAGACAGCACATAAAAAAGTAAAAATGAACTATGAACTTTAATCAAATGTGTATCGTATCCAAATACTTGTCCCGTGTTACGTAATCATTGACTAATCAAAATGTAAAACTGAAATCTCAATGTACCGTACAATACATTATGATTCTGTAAAGTAAACCGCTGCTGATCGTAGGAAGCAGTGGTATACAAGTGTTTACTAAATAAAATAAAAAAATAAATAAATAAATAAAATAAATAACTATGTACAACTGCAACTCCCAGGGGAGGAGGGAGGGTTGTGAGGACTGATTCCTGCTGCTCCTGGAGAGCACCTGTTACAGGTGAGTAACTACTCTTTCTCCAGGACCAAGCAGGAAGTCAGTCCTCACTTATGGGACTCCCCAGCTTCAGGCTACTGGGGACCCAGAGCTGAAAAATGAGCTCCCTCTAGCCTCAGCATCAGAGAAAGGATTTCACTGAAACATACCCCCACCGGTGGCCCAACCAGAGGGCTGGAGGGTAGGAGTTGCCTAAACCTCAAAGAGATTCCAAAGCACTGCCTGACCGAAAGCACTGTCCCTACGTGACTCCCTCTCCAGGCAGTAATGGGCTGCAAAAGTCTGGCTTGAGGACCAAGTTGCAGCCCTGCAGATGTCTGCCAACGGTACAGAGCGGAGATGAGCTACTGAGGCAGCCATTGCCCTGACACGGTGGGCTGTGACCCGACCCTGCAAAGGAAGATCAGCTGCCCTGTAAGCTCAGGTGATACAGTCAGCCACCCAGATGGACAAGGTATGCTTGGAGACAGGTACCCCCAAGTTATTGGGGTCAAAAGACACGAAGAGCTGAGTAGCCCTCCTATGACCCTGCGTACGTTCAAGGTAGAAGGATAAGGTCCTCCTACAGTCCAGGGTATGCAGGACTGTTTCAGCCCGGCTGGCATGGGGCCTAGGGAAGAACATTGGAAGAACCACCTCCTGGTTGAGATGGAAAGAGGAGACAACCTTTGGGAGGAACTTAGGATGAGTCCTAAGGACTACCCTGTTCCTATAGAAATGAGTGTATGGCCTGTCACAGACCAGGGCTTGAAGTTTACTCACTCGCCTGGCTGAGGTCAGGGCCACTAGGAATAGAGTCTTCCAAGAAAGGAAGCGGAGAGGACATGTAGCCATCGGCTCAAAAGGTGGGCGAGTCAATTGCTGCAAGACCACATTCAACTCCCACTCAGGGGCTGGTGGACGGAGAGGAGGCTTGAGCAATAATAAGCCTCTGAGAAATCTGGACACCAAGGAATGAACCGACAAAGAGTGTCCCTCCACCAGTGAGTGGTGAACTGCCAGAGCAGAGAGGTGGACCCGAACAGAATTGGACTTAAGGCCCTGATTGGACAAGTGCAGTAGGTACTGGAGCACTACTGGCACAGTGCAGGTGAAAGGATCTTCTTGGCACTGTTGACTCCACAAGGAGAACCTCCTCTACTTCAGGGCATAGGTTTTTCTGGTGGATTGCTTTCTAGAGGCCAATACCACCTCTTCCACTTCCTGAGGCATGAGTTGGACAATTTTTATATAGAAAAAGAAAAAATTAAATAACTATTTTGGATGAGAGGAGTATGACGTGTTAACAGCTGATTGGAGCTTATGGTACTAAGTGAGTCCATTTAAATAGGGTGGTAGAAACCATACACCGCATGCGCGGCGTTGTGGAAATAACTGAAAAAGAGAAAGGAATACTCACAGGCATAACGCGGGCAGCATAAGACACAAAACTAAGGTAAATCACCAAAAAACTTTCACTAGATCTGGTTTGAAATAGGAATATGTCTATCTCATTTTTAATTTTCAATGTAAGATGGGAATGACACTAATATGAGATTTATTTTAATATAGTAAAAAAAATTAGAGACGCAGAACACGATAGATCAAGTGATCCCCTGATGAAATCATAGTGTGAAACGCACGAATGGTACTTGGGAAGAGCGTCGGGATTTCTTTTGTGTTCATACCAGTGGGGCTGACCACACAAGATAAGTACTATTTATTATAACAGCACAAGATTGATATTAGCATTAGAGTGTACCCTCACTGAGTTTCTGAGGTCGTTGATGCAAAAGGGCAATCTGCATTTGACGAAGACGGAAGTCTATATAGCAGAGCCATAACAGTCTGAGACCTCTTTAGTTAAATATTTATGTATTCATCTTCATGATTACAATAATAGATGAGAAATTCTCAAGAACATTGATTGGTATATGAACGACTTTTTGAATAGATTTCCCCGGTTCTCTTTGGCACTAGAAACTACCTGGAGTAGAAACCGTGCCCCTGTAGGCGAGGAGGTACAGGCTCCACCGCCTTGTCCAGAAGTAGACCTTGAAGTTCTTGAAGAAGGAGGTCTGTGTGCAGGAGAGGCCTTAGAGGCTCTCCTGGGAAGTAGGCAGGGGGTAACTGCTGGAAATGGAGCATATAGCCCTTGTGGACTATGCTTAATACCCAAGCATCCCCTGTAATGGGTGGCCACCTGTGGGCAAACAGGGTTAGACGACCTCCTGTGCAGGAACGGGGTAGCAGAGATGGAAAGGCTATGCTGTGGGAGTCAAAAACCCCCTCCCTGCTGGGTAGGAGCAGGAGCCGGAGGCTTGGGGGTCTTCTGCCTACGGGGCCCATGTTCCTGCCCCTTGGCCAGCTGCCCCTGCTGGGGAGCCTGGGAGGCCTGGTACTGAGGGAAAGGTTTGTAGGCAGCTGCCTTTCTCGGGTAAAAGGGCTTTTTACCCGAGCCCTTCTTTTTGTGAGAAGGGGCAGAAGTCTTTCTGGACAGCCTTGTCCTAGTCAGGTGCTCGGTTTCGAGCTCAGCTGCCTTCTCGGCCATCGGCTTGCCAAAAAGGTTTTCACCTCGGCAAGGGACATCGACCAACTTGTCCTGCACCCAGGGCTCGAGGTCCGATGACTGCAGCCATGACTGGCATCGGGCTCCGGTGCCGGCTGCCGCCACACGAGCCCAAGCCTCGAAGCCATTGTAGGCCGCTCGGGACATGAACTTTGAGCAGTCCCGGATTCCTGAAGACAAAGTTTGGAACCTCTGCAAAGGTCCCCCGGAGAGGCCAGCAGAGAACCCGGCAATCTCTTTCGCCAGGTCTCGTAAGTACATGCCCATGTACAGCTGGTAGGACTGGACACAGCAAGCAAGCATCAAGCCCTGGAAGCACTTTCTGCCGAAAGCATCCAGGTTCTGGGCCTCCCTGCCAGGAGGCACCGCAGAGTGCATCTTCTGGCTCTTCACACGATGCATGGCCGATTCCACCACCATGGAATGGTGCGGCAGCTGCGCCTTCTGGAATCCAGGGCTCTTACAGAGTCGATAGATGGAATCGACCCGCTTGCTCAAGACCGGCACCGAGGCCGGTGCCTCCCACATCCGGAAGAGGAGCCGTTCCAGCATCGGAAGAACCGGCACAGTAAAGGCCTCCTTCGGAGGAGAGTCATACTGGAGGGCCTCGAGCTCCTAGGCTCGAGGCTCCTCCTCGGGGTCCGCGGGAATCGCCAATGCCTTGGCCATGTCCCTAATGAACTCCGAGAACCGGGTGTCCTCTGGGGGGGGCCTACTCCGGGGCTCGGACTGCGGTGAGTCCAAAGGGACATACCGAGTCCGGAAGGTGTCAGGGGACTCCTCATCCTCCGTCTCCCACGCTGACTCATCCGAAGAGGAGTCGAGGGGCTCCAACCGCGCAGGTCTAGGTGGCACCTGCCCCGACGCCGAAGGCACCGGTGTCAACGTTCTCGTTTCCGAGCGGGAGGTCGAGGGTGACCGTGACCGAGGACGACTTCGAGCCTTCATGGTCTCGAGTATCAGCTCGGTCTCCGGGGTCGACTTTGACGTCGATGTCCCGGTGGTCGGGGCAGATTCACCAGCGAGGTTGGCCATCAGTACCCGCTGCTGATCCATGAAGGCAGACAGTCTGCACTCCAAGGCTGTCATCCTGAGTCCAAGCTCAGGAGACTCAGCAGCCACCGACTCGGGCCCCGGCGGCGCCGGGTCCGACATCGGCTCCCTCGGAGGAGAGTCCACGAGGACTACAGGACTTACGTGTCTGACAGTCTCCGGCTCCACACGAGGTATCTTGGACGGCTTCTCCTGCTCCAAGGGCCTGGGACGGCAGTCGGGGGTCTTAGACCTGGCCCTCGAGGAACCAGGGACCTCTTCCGACGCCGCCCTCACGAGCCGTTTCTTCCTCTTGCATTCCCGATCGGGGGACCCCCTGTCCGAGGAACCCCAGCGATGCTCGGGATCAGACTCCCGAGACGTCGAGGCCTCAGGCGAGGTCCGGGCCTGGCCGGAGGCAGAATCGGAGAAAATCCTTTCTTTCTGGTGCTGACGGCTTCGAAGTGCCTTGGTGGACATTTTGTCTCAGGGGCCACAGATTTTTGGATCATGATCTGGGCCGAGGCACCGAAGGCAGCAGTCGTGTGTGTCGGTGAGAGACATTAGTTTCTTGCACCGATCACACTTCTTGAAACCATTGGAAGCCATCGGGGAAAAAAGGGCCCCCGCGAGGTCAAAGGACCGGCTATCCAGGGAAAACAGAAAAAAGGCGCGAACGCCAGCCACGAAGGGCAAAAATCGAAAAATAGAAAACGGGCTCGATACCGGCGTACCGAACCCGGCGGGAAGGGGAACCGGCATCGAACCGGAGAAAAAAGACGAAGTAATCGCTGAAAAAAAGTCAACTTTTCTGGGTGACACGGACAGACGTCCGATGGACTCCAAGGAAAAAGAAAGACTGAGTAAGATGGCACCTTTAGGTGGGAAGGGGACCGCGCATGCGTGCAGTATTCCCAAAGGCTTTCTTAGAAAGCTGGGGAAATGCTCCGCACGGGGGCTCCATTGGCGTCGATGTCACCCATAAGTGAGGACTGACTTCCTGCTTGGTCCTGGAGAAACATTAATAAATGCTCTTACAAAAATATTAAGAAGAGCAAGAGTGTTTATTCTGGCTATGCTGAAATGTGCGATTTGTGCTAAAAGAGCTAATCCAGGGGACCCTAATAAATCCTGTGTTCTGAAAACTGGGACTGTTGATGAAAGAACAGTATGTGAGTGAATCTGGAAACAAATCATGTTGGAGTGAGAAAGGGAGATCTGGTTAACACTCAATTGCCTTCACCTAAACCTCACTAAGACTATCGCTATCTGGTTCTCTCACAACAGTCCCTCCCCTTTAATAGCCCCTTCTTTCTCCGGCGCTCCTGTACCTTTGGTCTCTACTTTTCGGTATCTCGGTGTGCACTTTGACTCTGACCTATCCTTTCACACTCACATTTCACATGTCACCAAAACATCTTTTTTCTTTCTTCGTCAAATTCGCTCCGTTCGCCCCTTCCTCTCCCCCTCAGCCCTCACTACCCTGGTGTTATCTTTAGTTATGTCCCGTGTAGATTTTTCCAATTCATTATTCATCGGTCTTCCCAAATATCAATTAACTCGTCTTCAACGGATCCAAAACTCTGCAGCACGCCTTATCACACACACCTCCCTTCGTGATCATATAACCCCTCAACTATTTCATCTTCACTGGTTTATTATTTATTTATTTATTTATTTATTTTTCTTATATACCGCGCTCTTAAATCAGTGCGGTTTACATATGAACAAATATAAACACAATGATACAAACAGCATTGGTTTTTTACAAAGAACAAGGTACATAAACTTGGTGGAAAACAGGGTAACTATATACAAATAACTATATACATGGCAACTATATACATGGTTATTTTGGTTAATTAGATGCGAATAAGGTATCTATAATGCCTTGGATAAGAAGTTAATTAAAGTACAGAATAAATATGCCAAATATAGTGAGAATAAATATGGCATAGTATGTGAGCAGGTAATAATTATCATAATTACCCATTCTCTACCGGGGTCAAATATGAAAGATCTGCATGAGGACTATTGTCAGATGGAGTAGCTTCGGGGTAGTATGTTAGGAACAAATAGTGCTTCAATGCCTTTCTGAACTTCATCAGACTGGAGATAGCTCTTATTTCGGGTGGAAGGGCATTCCAGGCTCTGGGAGAAGACAGAGAGAAGGCTCTAGAGGCTGTTGATTTAGAACATTTTGTGAGGAGTTTTGGGAGGTCAATGGAGTTTAATGTAACAGACCTCCTGGATCTGTTATTTGGGGTGATATGTATCATATTGCTGAGAAGTGATAGCGATGGGCACTTTGAGGCTTTAAAACTCATGACCAGGGTCTTGTATAGAGTTCTGGCCTGTAGGGGTAGCCAATGTAAACTCATCAATATTGGGGTTATGTGTTCTGATCGTGGAGCACCTATGAGGATTCTCGCGGCAGCATTCATGGCCAGACGGAGGGGATTTAGGGTGGATTGCGGGAGAGACCGTGTAGAATGATATTGGCGAAATCCAAGTGTGGTAATACCAGGGCTTGGAATATAGTACGGAAGTCGGAGTAGTTAAGTAAAGGTCGGAGATTACGTAGTGATCGCATCTTGTGGTAGATTGCACTCGTTGTTTTCTTAATGTGGGCTGACATATTAAGCTGTTGATCTAATATAATTCCTAAGTATCGAATTGTGGGTTGTGCTTTCAGCTCAATGTTGTTTACCTGAAGGGAGGTAGGGGGTATGAATGTTGGGTTCCGTGTAACGAATAGAACATCTGTTTTGTTGTGATTTATCCGTAAATTCTGATTGAGGAGCCAGTTGGATACAGCTTCAAAGCATTGAGTTATTGGTGTAAAATCTGGTTGTTTTATGTTGAATGGAGCAAACATGAGGATGTCATCAGCATAGGCAAGGCATTGTATGTTGAAGGTGCGTATGAGATCGCAGATTGGCTGCATATAGATATTGAACATTAAGGCAGACAATGAGGAACCCTGCGGGACACCTTGTTTAAGGGGGAAAGGATCGGACATTGCTTCTCCTGTTCTGACTTGCTGCTGTCTATCAGATAAGTAGGATTTACACCAGTTCAGGGCTAGTCCTTGGATTCCCTTGTCTTGGAGGCACTGTAGGAGAGTATTGTGGTTTACTGAATCGAATGCTGCAGCTATGTCGAGAAAGATAAGAGTGAACCCTTGGTGGGTATTATCAATGCCTATGATTAGGTTATTGAACAGTGTTGTGAGAAGGGTGTCAACACCATGTTCTTCTCTGAAGCCATGTTGTGAGGGGTCCAGAGGAGATTCGGAGTCAACATGATGCTGTATTTGTCGCTGGACTACTTTTTCCATGATTTTTGCTAGTAGAGGGATGCTGGAGATGGGTCTGAAGGATTCAACTTTTGTTGGGTCAAGTTTACTGTTCTTCAGGAGTGGACGGATGGATGAGTACTTCAGGCTCTGAGGGAAGGATCCTGTTGAGAAGGAATAATTGACAATCTTGCTAATAGTTGGGCTAAGTTCGTGTCGTAGTTCTTTGATCCATCTGGCTGGGCAGGGGTCATTTGGTGCGGTAGTTAAATTAATAGCTGCTATGATATCTTCGATCTCTTTGTGGGATACCTGGGAAAATTTGTCAAGCGATGCTAATTGGACAACGGTCTGTGGGGTAGAAGGTGATGAAGTTGTGGGGATCGTACTAGTCTGTATCATTTTTGATTGTAGGTATATGGCATAGTCTTGGGGGTGTGGCATAGGTGGTTGGGTTGTGGTTGGGTCACCTGTTAAGGATTTAACTATATTGAAGAGGTCATGTGGCTTGTTTAAGGACCTCATTAGTGTATCTGAGTGGAATTTCTTTCTTCTCTCAATTGTCATTCTCCGGTGAGTTTGTAGGTATGAATTGTACGTGCAGAGTGCGTCGGGAGAACGAGAGGAGCGCCAGCGTCTCTCAAGTCTGCGCAGGTGAAGGAGAGATTCTTGTAGTTCAGTGGAGAACCATGGTTTATGTTTGTCCTTGGTCTTGATCCTGTCGGTAGCAGATATGCATGCAGCGGCTTTTAATGTATTGTCCCAGTTGGTTACTAAGTCGTCTTGCGAAGGTAAGTCTTTGTGGTGAGCAGGTAGGATTTTCTCCAGGACTTCGATCTTATTGAAAGGACGGAAGCGTGTTTCAAGGGCACTTGGGGGGCGATCTGGTTTGTTGCAGTCAGTAGTGGAATGTTCAGTGGGGATGTTAAAGAGGAGTAGATTGTGATCAGACCAGGGTACAGGGGTTATGGAGATCATGATCTTCTGAGATGTGTTGGTTATCAGTTGAGGTGCGAATATTAAATCCAGTGTGCTTCCTCTGGTATGGGTGGGGGCGTCAATAAGTTGTTCATAGCCTAGTTGGCGCATGGCTCCGAGGAATGCTGAGGCGTGTGATGCTTGTAACGAAGGCAAGTTAAAATCACCAACTAGCCAGTTAGGAGATTGTGGGTTTGGGACGTTACATGCCAAGTTGATTATTGGTGAAAGATCATCTGAGGAAGGTGATGGCGCTCGATAGAGTAAGTTGATTGTACAGGACCTATTTGATATTGATAGGGCATCAAGGTGTGATGTGCTGGATGAATTGATCTGTTTGAATTGGAGGTCCGATCTAGCAAGGATGAGTGTGCCACCCCCTCTCTGATTGGATCTGTGGCAGGTGAAGATGGAGAATTCTGGTGGGATCATCTGGTTGATGAGGACATTGTCGTTGTCGGTTAGCCATGTCTCAGTTATCAGCAATATATCCAGATTATGTGCTGCTATCAGATCAATAGCTACAGGCCATTTGGAGCGTATAGATCTGGCATTAATTAAGGCACACTTGAGTAGCCGGTTGGTCTTATATTTCTCTGTAGTGTCCTTGGCAGTGGGCAACAATGGTATATGTAGTAGGTGAGAATATGGTATTTTGGTTCTCAAGGTGGCGTGGCATGGGTCTTCCGTTGAGCGCCTTCCCATGCTATAAAGTATAGGGATCTGCTTGATTCCAGGTTCTAGTGCGAGTGTTATGGCAGGGTTGCTGCGATAAGCAGGATAAGTATCAAGTGAATTATTTGATACATGGTAGGAGGCAAGGTATGGGCGTCGTAGTAACTTTGCGAGGAGTTTCTAGAGTGCCCTGGACCGGGCAGCAGGGCAAGCGGAGCAGAGCGATTGAGACAAAATATATTTGCCAAAATATATTTGACAAAATATATGGTTGCCTGTTCCCTTCCTTGCCACCTTTAAACTTTTAATTCTAGTACATAAAGCCTTTCACACCAGCATCCCTCAGTACTTATCAGATCTCCTCTACTTTCACACTCCCAGACACACCCCTCGCTCCTTTCATCTCAACCGTCTCACCTTACCCTCCCCTTCCCGCGCTCACTTGCAGTCCACCCGTTCCTCTGCTTTTTTTTTTGCTGGTCCTGCCGTTTGGAATGCCCTCCCCTCTTCCCTCCGTTTAGAACCACAACATACCACATTCAAACGCAATCTAAAGACCCACTTGTTTTCCCTAGCATTCAATGTTCCCTCACCTTTCGTGTGACTTCCCCCTCTCTCATCCCCTTCCCTTCTTGATGTTTCCCCTGCATGTGTCTTGTCCTGTCTTCCTCCTTCTTTCTTACTGTCCTTTTAAGAGATTGTATATTTCCTTTCCTTTCCGTTGGCCTCTGGCCTCCTTTTATTGATTTGTTTTAATTGTACACCGCCTTGGTTATTTTAGAAAGGCGGTTTTTATCAAATGAAATAAAACATAAAACATAAAACATCATATGTGAAGTCCTGGGACACCATGCCATTATGATATAGCAGCTGTTAGTTATAGGTTCGGTTTGCCAGAATGATGTCTTTTGTGACTGCAAGTGAGAGCATGTAGTTTGTGAGTAGCATAGGATGATCTGGTGTGCTGATCTGTAATTCAGGGAGGCCTTGTAAGGTTGGCCGGTACCTGGGCCATATTGGTGACCACAGCGTCATCAGGTGCCAGTGTGATAGGGCAGCCATACATCAGCTGTGCCAGGCACTGGGAGACATGACTGATGTTGTGCCAACATCCCCCAGATTATGCCATGAGGCCTACATCCTTCCCCAGTCCAGGATCTATGCAAGCTGTGAGAGTGGTGATATCTATGGAGGCCGGTTACCCGAGTATGATGGCACAGGGATCCCCCCTCCCATGCCCACACAGGCCTGACCAGGGGAGCAGTGCCACAAAGTAGACTGTGGGAAGGCAGACAGGGTTGCCCCACAGATAGCAGATGTATACAGACCAACATACGACACGATGGGACAAATGCCAGTACCCAGATAATGTGGGAATCAGATGTGAGAAATGCCAGTACCCAGATATGTGGGAATCAGATGTCATAGCCAGAAGGCCATACTACTACTACTACTATTACTACTGATCATTTGTATAGCACTACAAGGCATACGCAGCACTACACACATACACGTTAAAGATGGTCCCTGCTCAGCAGAGCTTACAATCTAGTCAAGACAGACAACACAGCAGCTGTGGACAGAATACATCTAGGGGGAATGGTAAGGAAACACAAAGGAGATTAGGCAGATCAGATTCTAAAACAGCAATAAAGAGGTGAGCATTCAGCCTGGATTTTAGAAGGGCCAGAGAAGACGCCTGATGTACAAAGTCAGGTAGTTTGTTCCAGGCATAAGAAGCAGCATGGTGAAAAGAGAGAAGTCTGGAGTTGGCAGTAGAAGAGAAGGGCACAGATAGAAGCAATCTGTCAGAAGAGCGGAGTTCCCGAGGAGGGGTGAAGGGAGAGATAAAGAGAGGAAAGGTGTTGCGGAGCAGCAGAATGAGTGGACTTATAGGCCATGGGCACAAAAAGGACATACATTTGTTGCTCACCAATATTATGCACCCTTTGGGGAACTGTAATGTTAGTTTCAGGTTTTGTACACTTGGTCAGGGGCGGTTCTTCCATTAGGTCACCTGAGGCGATGGCCTCAGGCAGCACTCTGATGGGGCCGGCACTCCAGCTCTGTTTTAATTTTAGATTTTGCAGCCTCTGGCGTGCCTCTGATTTCCCGCGTGGGAAGGCAGAGGCAGGCCAGAGGCTGCAAAATCTAAAATTAATACAGAGCCAGAATGCTGTCGTCGGACAAATCAGCCTGATCGCTTGCAGGAAATTTAAAATTTTGCTGCACTCTGGCATGCCTCTGCCTCCCCGCCACTTTTTTTTCTCACTGTAAGCATTCTTGAGGAAACAAAAGTGGCGGGAAGGCAGAGGCAGGCCAGAGGTGGCAAAATCTAAAATAAAAACAACCGGAGTTCCGCCGCCACTGCTGGATGAGAGGTGCAGGTGAAAGGAGTGAGGACAGGATGAGCACAAGGAGAGACAAAGGGGGAGACAGGGGGAAAATGCTGGACAAAGGGGGAGACGGGACAAATGTTGGACAAAGGGGGAGACGGGGAAAAATGCTGGACAAAGGGGGAGACGGGACAAATGTTGGACAAAGGGGGAGATGGGGAAAAAATGCTGGACAAAGGGGGAGACAGGGGGAAAACGCTGGACAAAGGGGGAGACAGGGGGAAAAACGCTGGACAAAGGGGGAGACGGGACAAATGTTGGACAAAGGGGGAGACAGGGGGACATACTGGACAAAGGGGAGAGACGGGGGCAAGTGCTGGACAAAGGGGGAGAGAGGGGAAATGCTGGACAAAGGGAAGAGACAGGGGGGCAAGTGCTGGACAAAGGGGGGAAACGGGGGCAAGTGCTGGACAAAGGGGGAGATAGGGGGCAAATGCTGGATAAAGTGGGAGACAGGGGGCAAATGCTGGCCCAAGGGGGAGAGAGGGGGCAAATGCTGGATAAAGAGGGAGACAGGGGGCAAATGCTGGACACAGGGGGAGTCTGGGGGACATACTGGACAAAGTGGAGAGACTGGGGCAAATGCTGGACAAAGGGGAGAGACAGGGGGCAAATGCTGGACAAAGGGGGAAACCGGGGGACATACTTGACAAAGGGGCGAGACGGGGGCAAGTGCTAGACAAAGGGGAAAGATAGGGGGCAAATGCTGGAAAAAAGGGGGAGACGGGGGCAAATGCTGGACAAAGGGGAGAGACAGGGGACAAATGCTGGACAAAGGGGAGAGACAGTGTGGGTTAGGCTTATAATGGGCTGATGGGGAGGCTAGCACTGGAAATGGGCAGATTGGGGGGCTAGGACTGGTAATGGGCTGATTAGGGGGGCTAGCACTAGTAATGGGCAGATCAGAGGAGGCTAGTACTGGTAATGGGTTGATTAGGGAAGGCTAGGACTGGGAATGGGTTGATCGAGGGGGGGGGCTGGGAGTGGTAATGGGCTGATTAGGAGGGCTAGCACTGGTAATGGGCTGAGGGGGCACTAGCACTGGAAATGGGCCAATCGGGGGGGGGGGGGGGCTAGGACTGGAAATGGGCTGATTAGTGGAGGCTAGGACTGGTAATGGACTGATGGGGGAGTAGGACTGGTAATGGGCTGATTAGGGGAGGCTAGCGCTGGTAATGGAGTTGAGGGGGGACTAGCACTGGAAATGAGCTGATGGGGGGGCTAGCACTGGAAGTGAGCTGATTGGGGGGGCTTCAACTGGAAATGGGCTGATGGGGTGGGGGGCTAGGACTGGAATGGGCTGATGGTGCAGGAAGGGAGAATAGAGCTGTTGGCTCTGGAAGAAAACTGGGGGCTAGGGCTACAAATGGGCTGATGTGGGGGGATGGGAGAATGGGACTGGAAGGGAGTGGATGCTGAGAGGGGCTGCCATGGTATTTGGACTAGAAGGGGCTGGAAAGTGGGGAAGAAGGGAGACTAGAAGGGAATGGACACCAGTGGCAGTCATGGGAATGCAAGTTGACATTGGAAGGTACTGGGAGGGAGGACTGGAAAGGGGCTGATACTGGGAAGGATTACTGGGACTGGAAATAGGCTGATGGAAGGAAGTGAAGAAAACAAAAGAAGAGATAAGAAAAGGCAGATGGACTCTAGACCATAGAAAGAGAGCCAAGAGAAGACAGGAAAGATAAAAGCTCAGATCGGACCAGCATGATCAGAGAATAAAATGGTCAGACAACAAAGGTAGAAAAAATAATTTTATTTTCATTTTAGTGTTTGGACTTTGTGCTATCTTTATATTTTACACAGTATGGGGAACTGCATCTCTATCTAATGTTGCCCTGCATGCGGAGTCTGGCTTCTTGGGGTTTCAGTTTAATTTTTGTCTACATATTTTTATTTTAGGTTGTAGTCCCTTATTCTGTACTTGGTGAGGGTCTGTGTTCTGAGTGTGTGACTGAGGCCAGGTATTCTCTTAAAATGGAGTTTGTACATACTGTACTGTAATAATTTGGCTTGTTCAGCTTTTCAAACAGGTGCATGGATGTTCTAGGGCCCGCTGCAATATTTATGGTGTTGCCTTTTTCGGGGTACGCTCCATGTTGTGTGAGTTTTGGAAGTTAGTGTTGTTATGGAATAGTAGATTTGCTCTATGGATCCTGTACTCTGGGATCTTGGTGAAGTCAACGTAAGGGTGTTGGTTGGAGGGGGGTACTGGAATATGGAGTGTTTTTGAAATTTGCAGTTTTGTATTCTTTATGCTGCCAGACTGAAATTTTAAATATTTTGTCAATACAGATTCAATGAAATTTCACATTTTCAGGGAATGTCTCAGTTTAATTTTGTTTAGTAGCCTGATAGCTTCACCGCTGCTGAGCTCTGGACTTTTCCAGTTCTAACACAATCCAATCCAGCGTTTGAATTCATGGCTACCAGGATTAGTTTCTCATTTTATATCTTCCCTCTTCATCAATAATCTGGTCATAGCAAAACACATCTGATGTTCAGATACTTATAATGGTTTGATTGGGGGGAGGGGGGCTGTGTAAGTGGCTTTTCATTAATCAAATTTCATGTTTTATTATTATGTTTGTTTTATTGTAACATTGTTTTACTAAATTGCATGTGTATGTTTAGAAGCCACCCAGGATTTTGGATGGGTGGCATATACATTTTAAAATAAAGTATACTAAATTTATGCAAATGATGCCGCAGTGAGTCTCTGCACATGGCCCTGCATCACCCTCGTGCTGTCTTTGGGGGAAATTAGACAGGAGGGTGCATTAGGAGACGGAGAAAAGCAGAAACCTCAGATTGGGACTTACATGATCAGAGAATAAAATGGTCAGACAACAAAGTTAGAAGAGAAATTTATTTTCAAATTAATGACCAGACTTGGTGCTATCTTTATATTTTATAAAGTACAGGGAAATGCATCTCTTTCTGTTTCTCTGGTATTGCACTATATGCAGAATCTGGCTTCTTGGGGTTGCAGTTTAATTTTTATCTACATATATTTATTTTTAGGTTACAGTCACTTATCTGTACTTGGTGAGGGTCTGTGTTTTGAGTGTGTGACCAAGACCAGGTGTTCTGTTAACATGGAGTTTGTATGTAGGGGTCTGTACTGTAGTAATCTGAATTGTTCAGCTTTCCAAATAGGTGTTTGGATGTTCCAGGGCCCACTGTAGTATTTACAGTGACGCTTATTTTGGATGGCCTCCTTATGTGAGTTTTGGAAGTTGGTGCTAGTATGGTAGATTTGCTCTATAGATACTCAGTGACTTTGTTGTAGGATTTTGTATTAGTTCACAATATGCCTGGTACTGGAAAATGTTTGTTTGTTTTTTTGTAAGATATCGAGTTCTGTGGGTGAATGTCCTGGGTCTGCTCTGCACCCACTGTTGAGGAAGGCGGTTCTGTGGATGCAAAATATATGTTCAAAAAGAAAAAGCAAGAACCGAAACGCAGTTTATAACAACAAAATAAAAATGAGTTATAATTTAATTTTATAAACTGTGCTGTGGTTCTCACTATTTCTTTTAGTTCCTTGGTGTGCAAACTCTCGCATTTCCTCCATATAATCTAATCGGCTTTTTGATCTGGTTCAGTACCTAACTGGAGTTTTGAGAAAGCCACCCCCCATCCCCAGTACAGAGGGGGGGGGGGGGGGGCTCCATCTCATTCCTCGCCTCAGGCAGCAGATTGCCTTGAGTCGCCCCTGCACTTGGTAAGGGTGCATCCTTAGCAGTTTCAAGCGTGTTTGTAGAGATGAACAAAGCTGGAATCACTGGGGCCGTTTTATAATGCCAAGTACCATTTGATGCAAGGTATACGTATCCTGACACACATGTTCCTATTTATATTCTCTTATACCATATGAGGAGGCACTGGGATTACCCAGCACTTTTTAGGGCATACAGAGGACTAGTATATGGTCTAGGTTGCAGCAGCAGTCATTTATCATTGGTATTTATGTCTAGCAAACTAATGTCAGTGTGAAGAACAGCTTAGGAAATGCACGTTTTTCCTGGTGGGAGTGGTGTTCGCGGGTACATCACGGAGATGGGCAGGATCCGAAACGTGCAACTTTTCAGAATATGGTGGACACAGAGATGTCCAAAACGTTTACCCATGTCCCATAATATTGACAAGGAATGTGTTTCTCCATTATATTGAATGGTCTGTTCTTGCACCCGTTCGCAAGCTGTGTGCTGGATGTGTGCACGGGCCGGCTGAATAGCGTTTTGTCCATACCGCGCTGGATATGTCTACCTCCCTGATTCCAGATCTGTGGGCACATCTAGACCTCCGGATGCGGAATTAGGTTCAAACGGGGCCTGTTTTCAATTTACACTTGTCCGCGGGCCAGATGTGCATGTTATGGGATCTGCCTCCACGAGCCTGAACTGCAAGGGTGCCAATAATTTTGGCCACAACTGTATATGGGAAACTCAATGAACTGAATATAAGTTTGTAAGGACAGAACACTAACATCATTCAGCTCAGTATGAAATCACAGCATTCATGGAAAAAAATTGCTTTCTGGAAGAATCATTTGTTTAAGTCAAACTACAGTTCTTTCTCTCAATTGTCAGATAATGAAATTGAGGAGTGTCGAACTCAGGTGATAATTAAACATCTCTGTTGCCTGCAGACATAGTTCACATCCCTTTTCCCTGATTTAGAAGTGAGAGAGCTCTCCTGGGTTCAAAACCCTTTTCAGTGCCAGCCTGAAGGCCTAGATTTGCCAGAGGTTGAAACTGAACAGCTTATTGAAATTAAATGTGATCAATTTTACCAAGGAACACATTCCCAAACTTCTCTTTCAGAATTCTAGTGCAGTATCAAGAAAGATTACTCCCGGATTTCAACGTATGTCTCAAAATTATTAGTTAAGATTACATAATCAAGCTCAGCACTCTCAATAAATTCACTTAATAAACTGATGATTTTAAATAATTAAATCTAGGACCAGTATTGTCAGCTAAGGGGAAAACTGCTAACATCCTTTATTAAAGGTTCACCTTACTGTTATAAAAAATCATCCTTAAAGTCCAACATCCAAACATTTCAAGATATCACCCCGGGTTCAATTATATTAGGGGTGGGGGGGCATATTCAGCGGCAGCGGTCAGTGCACGTAAAGTGGCTGGCCGCTGGCACTTTAATTAAATCTGGATATTCAATGCCAGAGTCATATCCGGCTACTGGTAATGAATACCCGCTTTGCCCAAATAGCGGATTAGCTGCCAGGTCAGAGGTAAGATTAAGCTGCTGGTCAGATATCTAAACCAGCTTTTTATTGGCCTAACTTTAGCCAGTTAGGGTTAATCGGTTGGCAGCTCAATATCGCTGATGACCGGTTAACTGGCTAACCCTTTGTGCTGAACCTGAAATGCCCCGGTGCTAAGCGGTTAGTATCAGGGTATTCAGGCGGGCATATTCAGCAGCACAAACTGCGTATGTGCTGCAACTCCTTCCGTCAACTTTAACTGCCAGCCTGAAGGCCTGAATTAACCACCAGCTGAAACTGAACAGCTTATTGAAAGTTTTCCAAGTTGCATTTTTTAGCAAACTATCATGGATTTCATGTCAGACTGAGATTTGATGTGTAATATAAATTACACTGCAAATGATTCAGGCCCGTGTGTCTCAGGCATGATGAGTACATCAGATAATTATTTTAAAAAGCATAGATTTACATATTTCTATGTTTCCATTCATGCTGTTTGAGTGATAGTTTGATTTGGTTACTATCTGGGGTCAGGTGAATTTTTACCCGCTAAAATGGGGTCACATTTGGAAAAGGTTTGGGAATCACTGCTGTAAGAGGTACCGTACCAAGACCCTCTTACTCTTGATTCTGGATAACCTGCATCAGGATTTAGACGAAGGTTGTGTAGTACTAATAATTTCATTTCATTGCATTTATTCACATTGTATTCTGTACTATTCCAAATTGTTTTAAACAGATGAAAAAACCCATCGATAATGGACACGGAAGACATACATAAAACATGAAACATCTATCTGGAACTCTTTCCCAACTGATATAAGAACTATAGACGCATTACCCAATTTTGCAAGAATCTTAAATCCCACTTTCACCTAGAATACTTCAGATCTGACACAACACAAGGTTATAAAGTCACACATCTTATGCGGATGAATGCCCTTCCCATACGTACAAGTTGTACTTCTATGCAATGTAAACAAAAGTTCAATGTAATTATGTTTTTCTTTTTAAGCAACAAGTTTAATGTTCTCCAGAAGCAGAGTGGCTATCTTCTTTAGGAAAAAGTCAAAAACCAGGAGCAAATTGAGCCTGCGGAGCTGATTGCGCTTTAGGAGCCTGCGGCTTCTTTTGTTGCTTGGGAGGCTGTTGCCTCTTCTGAGCACCCTGAGGCCGGTATTGAGCAGCAGGGGTGTAAGAAGGGTAAAACTTCTTTTTCTTACTAAAAATAGTTTTCTTTGCAGCTGCTTTCTTCTTAGCAAGGTTGGCAGTGGTTCTAGAAAGCCTATTCAAAGTGGTATTCTCAGACTTTAATTGAGAAGCCTTGGGAGGAGTGGTCTAGTGGTTAGGACAAGGTACTTCAGGCCGGAGGGCCGGGGGTTCAAGTCCCACCTGGGGACAGCAATCTCAGGCCGGAGGGACTTGGATTTCTAGTCCTATAGGCACTCCTTGTGGTCTTGGGCAAGCCACTTAACCCTCCATTGCCCATGTTCCCTGTAAGTATTAATGTATGTGTGTCATATCCCCTCGTGTTAAATGTATCCCCCAATTGACCGCTTTGACCCGGTGAAAAGCGGAATATAAATACAGCTAAATAAATAAATAAATTGTCCTGCCAGTCCTTGCCAAAAAGGTTCTCACCTGTGCAAGGAATATTACCCAGTTTATCTTGAACCCATTGTTCAAGATTTGATGCCTGAAGCCAAGCAATCCTGCGTGCACCAATGCAGATTGATGTGGCTTTACTGGTGCACTCAAAGCAATCAAAGGTTGCTCTATTGACAAACTTTGAGACGTTCTGGGCATGTCTGACCAACATGGGATAGTCAGCCCTCTTATTATCAGGGAGCTGACATTGACTCAAGATCTCTAGGAACCTCCTTGAGGAACATACCCATATAGAGTGTGTATGAGCTTATTCTGGCTGACAGCATGGATGCTTCAAAACACCGACGCCCAAAAGCATCAAGGGTTCTCGAGTCTCTACCCAGAGGGTTAGAAGAATGTGTCTTTTAATTTGACGCATCGCTAATTCCACTACCATTGAGTGGTGCGGCAGCTGCGTCTTTTGGACACTCCAGTACTCAATACATGGTATCAAGTTGTCAAGTATGGAGAGAAATAGTAAGGGGTGTCGCCCACATCCAGAGCATGAGATCATGGAAAATGCAGTGAACTGGAAGTGTGGCTGCCTCTTTAGGAGCTGTAGGGTATTGGAGAATCTCCAATTCCTCTGCCCTGGATACTTTCTCAGATGTCACTGTTATGGAAAGACCCTTTGCTAGATCCTGAATAAATTCTTGAAAAGACATATCCTCAGGAGAGGACATATGCTGTTCCAGAGAAGGAGAATGATCCTCTGGTAGACTCTGAAGTCTTTGGGTATTGATCGATTCATCTTCAGAAGAATCGGAATTGGAAGACTCTCTAGGCAGTAATGAGCTGTGAAGATATGGACTGAGGACCAAGTGGCGGCCCAGCATATATCTTGCATCTTGCAGAGGAACCAAGCACAGATGTGCCACTGAGGCCGCCATGGCATGCACAATGTGGGTGGTGGCATGACGCTCCAGGGAGAGTCCAGCCTGCTCATAGGCAAAGGAGATGCAGTCCGCCACCCAGGTGGACAGGGTGTGCTTAGAGATGGCAACATCGAGCCTGTTCAGGACATAGGAAATGAACAGTTGTGACAAGTGGCAGCAGGCCTTCGTCTGCTTGAGGTACAAGGCCAGCGCCCTCTTACAGTTGAGGGTATGGAGGGAGATCTCCACTCAAGACGCACAAGGTCTAGGAAAAAAAGTGGGGAGAACCACCTCCTGGATGAGATGAAATGTAGATGCCAACTTTTGGTAGAAACTTGAAATGGGTGCACAGAATAACCCTATTCTTGTGAAATCTGGTGTATGGGGCATATGCCACCAATGCCCGGAGCTTACTGATTTGTCAAGCAGACGTAAGTGTGATACGAAAGACAACTTTCCAGGAAAGGAATTTGAGATGAGTTGAAGCAAACGGTTTAAAGGGAGCAGCCATGAGTTTACCAAGAACCACATTCAGGTCCAATGCCACCAGGGGTGGCCGGACCAGGGATTGTGAGAGGAGGAGGCTTCTCAAGAAGCGGCCCATGAGAGGGTGGACTGAGATGGATTGCCTGTCCACCGGATGGTGATGTATAGCCAGGGCACTGAGGTGCATCCTGATGGAGTTGGACTTTAAGCCAGCATGAGAAAAATGCAACAGGTACTGGAGTATTGATTGCACCAGGCAGAAAAAAGGGCTTACGCCCTTGTCGGCACACCACAGGAGAAAACTGGTGTCACTTAGAGGCATACACCTGCCTGGTGGAATCCTTGCGGGAGGCCAACAGAACATCCTCAACCTCCATGGAAAGATGGAAGGGAGCCAGAGCTACCCTTTCAGCAGCCAGGCCATCAATGGCAGAGAGCAGAGGTTGGGATGCAGGATAGATCCATCCTCTTGCAATATGAAGTCCAGAGCTTCAACTAGGGGAACCGGGGCCACTCGGGAAAGCTGCAGCAGCAGTAGGAACCACGGTTGCTGGGGCCAGCGGGGAGCGATCCGACTGAATCTTGAGCAGGGTTCATGAAGCCAGCAGAGTGGGAGGATATGCATATAGCAGGCTCCCCATCCATGGGTAGAGAAAGGCATCGGCCGCTGCTCGGTCCCAGGTCAGTATGCTGGGGCTGATGAAGAGGTCCATTGTCAGAGTCCCCCAATGCCGGAAGGGAGAGCAGACCACGGCCAGGTTCAGATGCCACTTGTTCAGCTGAAGGACCCTGCTGAATGTCTGCCAGAGCATTCTCGTATCCCGAGAAGTAGGCCGCCCAAAGCAGCATGCCTCTCGCCGTGGCAAAGGTCTAGATGCGGACCTCCTCCCAGCATAGGAGGTATGAGCTCGTGCATTCCTGCTTGTTGAGGTAAAACATCACTACCTGGATGTCCATTTGGATGAGGACCACATGGTTCAACAGTTGGTTCTGGAATACTAGAAGGTCATTCGCCACCGCCTAGAGTTCGAAGACGTTGATCTGATGCAGGCTTTCCTCCTGTGTCCAGATGCCCTGAGAGCAGGGACTGCCACAGTGTGCTCCCCACCTGAGCTTGGAGGCATATGTAGTGAGGATGCTTTGGACTGGTGGGGCCCGGAACGGAAGACCTGCCAAAAGGTTCAGCAGATGTTGCCACCAGGAAGGGAATTCACAAGGGACCTGGTGACTCGCATACGATCATCTAGGTGAACTGTGACCTGAGACCATTGAGCGCTGAGGGACCAATGTGCCTGTTGAATGCGCAAATGGGCATCTGGGGTCACATGAACCATCGAGGCCATGTGCCCCAAGAGGCACAGCAAAAGATAGGCTGACACTATCATGCATCCCTGCACTTCGGTCACCAGGGATGCAAGCCATTGAGCCATGTCTAGAGGGAGGAATGCCTTGGTCTGAGTAGTATCGAGGAGGGCTCCTATGAACTCCAGGCATTGCATGGGCTGCAGATGGGACGGAGTAGCTGATGACAAATCCCAGACCTTGCAGTAGCGAGAGGGTGTGGCGGCACACTTGATGGACCTCCTCTGGTGAGCCTCCCCTTATGAGCCAATCATCCAGCTAGGGGAACATGAAAATGCCTTGTAGCCAGACAGGTGGTGACCACCACCAGGCAGAACCCTGCACTGAGAGTGGCACCCGCCTATGATGAAGCGTGGAACTGATGTTGCCTGAGATGAATCAAGATGTGGGTATAGGCACCTTTTAGATCCAAGGAGCATAGCCAATCTCTCTTCTGGAGGTACGGCAACAACATTCCAAGGGATACCATTTTGAACTTCTCTCTTACCAGAAAGTGGTTGAGGTCCCACAGATCTAGGATGGGATGGAACCTGCCTGTCTTTTGGAGACAAGAAAGTATTGGGAATAGAACCCCTTGCCCCAGAGATGTTGGGGGATGGCCTCCATTGCCCGGTCTTCAAGGAGGGTTCCGAGCTCCTTCAGCAGGAGGTCTCGATGAAGAGAAGTCATAGGGGGTTCTCCTGGAAAAAATGGAGGAGGCGTTTGCTCGAAGTGGAGGAGATAACCCTTCCATACCACCTGCAGAACGAAGGTGTCGGTAGAGATGCCTGGCCAGAGGTGGGCAAAGCGAGCTAGGCCCCCCTCCCATGTCCCTGATGACCCTGTTGGGGAGCTTGGTAGATCGTAAACTGCGGCTAAGTTCTGTAAATCTTTTTCTTCTTCAGGTAGAAGGACTTTTTCCCTGAAGCCTTCTGCCAGGAAGGATCAGCAGTCTCCCGAGAGAGCCTGGCTCTGGTCATATATTCAGACTCCAACTCTGCAGCCTTGTCCATCATGGGCTTGCCAAAGAGATTGCACCCTCAGCATGGGATGTTACCCACTTGTCCTGAACCCATTGCTCTAAGTCCGAGGACTGTAACCAGGCCAGTCGGTAGGTGCCAATGCCCACAACAGCTACCCAAGCCACAGACTCAAGATGTCATAGGCTGCCTGAGTCATAAACGTGGAGCAGTCCTTGACCGAGGAGACCAGGGTCTGGAATCATGTTAGAGGTTCATCACTCAGACCAGCTGAGAACTTGGCAAGCTGCTTTTCTAGGTCTCTCAGGTACATGCCCTGTACAACTGGTAAGCCTGGATGTGGACCACGAGCATCGAGCCCTGATAGTACTTCTTACCAAACCCATCCATGGTGCGGGCCTCTCTGCTCAGGGGGCACTGAGGAGTGCGTCTGCTGGCTTTTGATCCGACACCTGGACATCACCTGGATATCTGACATCACCATGGAGATGTGTGGCAGCTGTGACTTTTCAAACCCCAGGCCCTTGCAGATTCAATACTGGAAATCAAATCGCTTGCCCACAGTAGGTACTGTCATCGGGGCTTCCCACATCCTGAAGAGCAAATGCTCTAGAATGGGCAGGACAGGCACCGTCATGCCTCCTGTGGAGGAGCATCGTACTGGAGAATCTCCAGATCCTTGGCATGAGGCACGTCTTCCGGCTCAGCCAGAAAGGATGGGGTCTTGAACATCTCCCGCACTAAGTTGAGGAACGCAAGGTCCTCAGGCGGAGACTGCCTCCACTCTTGCAGCAGAGAAGGTTCCGATTGGACATCCCTATGAAGTTGGGTACTGAGTGACTCATCCTTGGTCTCCCACTCCAAGTTGGAGTCAGAGAGTGCCTCAAAGGATTTGACGGGCATTGACCTGATGCCCCAATGGAGGCATCAAGGGGGACAGGGGTGCCTGATGTCCCAAAGTGATAGCCCTCAGGGATGAGACCTGAGGCCTCACAGGTGAAGAGGAGCACTGTGGCTCGGCTCAGAGCACATGCTTCTTTAGCACCAGCTGGACATCCTCTGGGGAAACCCTCGAGAAGGAGGGTCCCGACATTGGTACCAATGACCCAGAGGCACTGGGCATTGGACCGTGCTGTGAGTCCAGGAAGGCAGCCAGGCTGCACTCCAGGGCCACATCCTGGCCTTGAGCAGGCTTCTCCAATGAGGAATCACCAATGGTGATAGTTTATCTTCCCACCAGGGTAGCTTCAGGGGCCACTCCTGGCCATCACCCTCAGCCTCACGTTGAGGACTTCAGGGCCTGTGGCCAGAGGTCTTACCCCTGGCTCCAGCATCGGACCTCGATGCCGACTTCGGCGGAGTACATACTTATAGGAGAGGTCCTCAGAGGATTATCCCCAATCCAAGGCTCCATGACCCTGGAGCTCGGCAACAAGATCACAAATCATTGGACGCGGCCCCCAAGAGTAGCGATTCCACACTCAGTGCTGGGGCAGAAACTGAGGATGTCTGACTGAAGATCGATTCACGCTTAGATTCATGGCTCTTCTGAATCTTGCTAAACATCTGCAGGCAGAGTGGGCAGGTGGAGTCATCGTGACCCGCACTGAGACATCAAAGATAGCAGCTATAGCAGTCCGTAATGGATATGGTGTGGGAGCACTTGCCACACTGCTTGAAGCCACTGCCTGACGACTTAGCATGAAAGATGGCTCCCACGAGATCAAACTCAAACATCCCGGTCAGTGTGGGCGCAAGGAAAAATCCACACACTGAGAAAAATAGAAAGGAAGAAAATGGACCCAAGAAGAAATGCCACGCCGAGGCGAGGATAATCCCTGTTGATGGGAAGGTGATCAAAACGCGAATCGGTAAAAGAGGGTGAAAAAGCACCAAGAAAAAGAGAAAAATCAATTTTTTACCAAGTGAACAGACAGGGCATCTGCTGGGCTCTGTGGAAAAAAGAAGAATGAGGTAAGATGACACACTTGGGCGGAAAGGTGACCATGCATGTGTGGTGTAACTCCCAAAGGCTGTCAGACGGGTGCCTGGGTGAGAATGTTCACAGTCTTGGCAAAGGCATATATCAATATGATTTGCAAGGGATTGTGGGAAATGCAGTCCATTCACACCAGACACAGCCGCTCACAATAATTAGTTGTGCTTGAGTGTAAAGCCAATAAGATATTTATTTATGGGGTTATTTCTCCCAACACAAATATGCTTGATAGCACATAAAACAGGATACTTGCTTTCAGTGTTAATCTTAGAAAAACAAAATCAGGAAAACAGCTGAACTTGTCAGGCAATCAAAGCAAAAGAATAAAGACCTGGTTGGTAACAAACTAGTCTTTTCTGTAGGCTTTAGCTAATATTTTCTTAGCAGTGCATCAAACAACAAGCAAAACCCACAAAGAAGGGAAAAACTGTTCTTTTCTGGTTAACTTCTTATATCTTCACACATAGACTCAGAAGTGATTTCCTCAGAGCTCACAAGCAATTAGGTAAGGCTCAATTGCTAGCAGTTACCCAGCTGAAACCCCTTAGCTGGCTTGCTTTCTACTGCGTGGCTCAAAATCCTACTCAGGAGCTTTTCTGAGTAGATTAAAGAACAAGTTTGTATTTCTTTGTGATGGTTGTTGTACTTTGTAACAGTAAATTACCAAAGGAGTTTAGACAAAGAGCAATCCATGTATTCACAGCCTGCATCTGCAACCCCTCCCCCTTCTTCAACAATCATGGGTTCAATATCATGGATTGGTACAGAGGAATTTCTCAATGGAGCACTCTCAGGAGAATACTTGTTTCCCTGCTGTCTTTCAAGGGTATAGCTAGGGCATAGATCAGTGTTCATACCTGAGCTTCCATTGCTGTTAGAGTTCCTCTCTAAATAGCCTGGCCAGTATGTAGTCCAGTTCTTATGTCCAGCCTTCCAATCCAGATCCCTGGACACTGGGTCTCTCTTCACATACCTTCTGGCACGGGTCCTAGGGTCCCTTCCAAGTGCAGCCGTCTCCCTCACAGGTACCGTCTGGAGGTTCCTAGCTCTGCAGCACCATTCCTCTGGCTTTCCCAAATCCAATGGTGTAAGCTTGCGTTTGGAATGCCTTCCAGTATACGTACTGCTCTGGACTCCTTTAGACCTCCCAAATGCTTTTCTCTTCTTTCTTCCAAAAGGTTTCTTGCCCTCTCTGTCCGTCCGCTCTGGCTTCTGCTTCTGATGATCCTCCAGATGATGAAGCTGTCCAAGCTGAGGATATCCAAGCTGATTCTGAGGATATCCAAGCTGAGGATGATACTGAGGATGATTCTCTGTGGAATAAACTCTACCTTTATTCTGCTTTGATGAGTGCTCCACCCTAGCACAGCGCAGCTGTGCTGAATCAGGCCCTGCCCTTTGAGATGAGTGCTTGGGGATTACCTCATAGCCCTCCTGATTGAACACACGTTTCCTCACTTCAGCTCCTCTAATGGCTGTTGGAAACCTGGTGCATTCTGGGACTGGTAGTCTTTTATGGAAAAATTCTGTTTTCTTATTTCTACCGGAACTGACAGGTTGCTTGTTCAGAGTCATTTCACATTTTCTATAGCTCCTTCCTGAGCTATGATAAGCTTCCTTATCACATACCCCCCTGCTTAAGTTATTACAGACTGGTGTAACTGGTGAAACTTCTTTCCTACAGTCCGTAATACCTACGAGAGTGTTCTCTTTTTGAAGCTCACTTACTTCCTGACTGGCTTCAGGGTCATTATTATTTACTGGCCTCTCCTTCCAAGACTTAAGTACATTAATATGGTAGGTCTGCCTACGCCCTCTTGCATTTTCTACCATATAAGATACTGGGCTCACTTGTTTAACAACCTTCCATGGCCCTTTCCACTGTACTTCAAATTTTGGGGCTGTACCTGCTACTTGAACCAAAACCTTTTCACCAATACTTAATTGGCGGCTTTTGGCCTTCCTATCATACCACCCTTTCTGGCGTACTTGACTGTCCTGCAGGTTCCTCTCAGCAACCTGCGAGGTCCTTTTCAAACGTGCTCTCAAGTCACGTAGAAACTGTGGCACTTCCTGACTTCCTGGTTCAGGATCAATCCATTGTTCCCTCAAAATATCTAATAAACCCCGTGGAGCCCTACCATACATCAATTCATATGGAGTTACACCTAGGGACACCTGAATTCTTTCCCTGCAGGCATATAAGGCAAAGGGCAATAACATATCCCATTCTTTTACCTCTCCTGCTAACCCCCTTCTCAACATTTGTTTGAGAGTTTGGTTGAATCTCTCCACCAAACCGTTTGATTGTGGATGGTAGGCTGAGGTTTTCACATGATGAATGCCAAAGGCATCCCAGACCTGGGCCAAATATTTGGATACAAAATTGGACCCTCGGTCAGTCAACACCTCTCTTGGGAATCCCACTTCACAAAACAATTTTACTAGCTCTAAAGCTATTGTTTTTGCAGAAACATTCCTCAATGGTATGGCCCAGGGAAACCTTGTTGCCTGATCTACCATAACTAGGATGTATTGGAAACCTCGGGGCGTTTTGACTAATGGGCCTACAATATCCATGGCAATGCGACCAATTGGGTCTGTGATAATTGGCTTGGGAATCAAAGGCACCACCGGGGGGTGAGCCGCTGTAACTCGCTGACACGCTGGACATGCAGCACAAAACTGGGCAGTTTCTTTGAAAATACCTGGCCAGTAAAAACGCATAAGTATTTGATCCAGCGTTCCTTGCATCCCTTTATGACCTCCAACTGGATGATCATGTGCTAATCTAAGTACTAGCCCTTTGAAAGTTGTGGGTACCACCAATTGTTTACGTATGGTCCCATTCCTGGGGTCCTGACTCTCTCTATATAATATTTCATTATCTAGTCTGAATCTGGGCAACTCCTCCCTGACCTCATGAGCATACTTAAAAGCTCGGGTGAGAGCTTGATCAGCTCGCTGCTCTTGTGGAAAGTTAGGAAACTTTGCCACTAACTCAGCTGGCACCCAGGGTAAACTTTGACCAGCTAACATCTCAGCCCTTCCCTGTGCTCTGCAAAGTCTCTCACGCCGCTTTTGTGCTTTCAACTTTCTTACTTTACCAGATGATGGAGTTATTAAATCATCATGCGAGGGTAAGTCTCCTAATAACTCTGCCTGCTCCCCCTCCTCCTTTTGGCTCTCTACCTTAGCCTGCGAGCGGGTGGATACAAGGCCCCTCTTATTACCTATAGTTTGGCTTTCTGGAAGCTTAACCATCTTTTTAGCTAGGGACTGAGGACTTCCAAAGAAAGGCCCGGGAGCTATTTCCATTATTCCTTCTCCCTCCTTCTTTCCTAGCCCTTCCACTAGACCCTGCTTAAATCTTGGCCAGTCCTTTCCTAGAACCAAATCAAAGGGTAGCCTAGGCACCACTGCTAACAGGACTTCCTCTTGTTCCCACAGGCACTTAACCTTTAGCCTATAGGTGGGATATGATGTTGCAGCACCATGAATGCATCTGATGTGAACTTGGCTTTCAGGGGTTCTAGGCACAAATCCTTCTTGGGCCTCTATTCTCTTCCAAAGCCTTTTTGACATCATACTCTGGTCTGCCCCAGAGTCTAACAAAGCATCAACCATCAAAAGAAATCCTTCTTAGGGCTGTTTTAAATCCACACCCATTAAGCTAGTGTGTGTCTGGCATCCCTTTTCTAAATGTCCCCATTTTCCACACTTGAAACATTTCTTTCCACTCCACGGTGTCATCTGGTTTGGCACAGTACATTTATTTTCAGAAACATTTTTAATTATTTTCTTTTCTGATACAGCACAGCTTGCCTCAGCACCCATCTTCAGAGGGCCACCCATTCTATGGCAAGCCTGCGTGGCTTCCAAGAATCTCTCTGCCAGCATGGTTGCCTCTCCAAGATTTTGGCAATTTTGCTGTATAAGGAAAGTGTGCAAATCTTTAGGCACAGCAGACATAAATTGTTCAAGCATAATAATGTCTAATAACATTTCTACCGTCTTTTGCTCAGGCTCCAACCATTTTACAGTTAATCCTCTGATTCTGTGACTCAGAGCCCTGGGTGTTTCACCCACTCTTAATGTAGTAGCTCTAAACATTTGCCTATACTCTGAAATAGACAACCCTAGGCGATCTCTAATAGCAGCCTTTACATCAGGCCCTGCCCTTTGAGATGAGTGCTTGGGGATTACCTCATAGCCCTCCTGATTGAACACACGTTTCCTCACTTCAGCTCCTCTAATGGCTGTTGGAAACCTGGTGCATTCTGGGACTGGTAGTCTTTTATGGAAAAATTCTGTTTTCTTATTTCTACCAGAACTGACAGGTTGCTTGTTCAGAGTCACTTCACCTTTTCTATAGCTCCTTCCTGAGCTATGATAAGCTTCCTTATCACAAGGCTTTCTTTGACAGCTGGGGAGTGATAACTGCATGGGTTCTTTCGGTGCCAACACCCCTATGTGAGGACTGATTTCCTGCTTGTTCCCAGAGAAATATCCTTTTCCAAACATACAAGACCACTAACGTCTCCGATGATCTATTAAATGGGTCTTTCCATAGACTCACCAGATGCATCCCATCTAGCTCCACTGCTTTGTCTACTTGCAGTTTTGTTAGTTCCACTAAGCCTTTTTTCCATAAATGATGCATCATCTACTCTTATATCATACATACACTGCCAACAATTGACAATCCTTCTACAATTCCTTCTTACTTTAGATCTCATGTGCCTGAAGGGGAGGTTGGGGGAGGCTCAGCCATCATTGGCTCAATGGCAACAACTAGAAGTAGCCAGACTTGGAGTCTACATTAGTCAGGTTTCAGGGAGAGCTGCAGTTAGTGGCCACTGGCTGGGATGATTTATTTATTTAACAGTATTTCTATACCGCCTTCTCCTTCAATCAAGGCGGTTTCCATGGCAAACAATCAAGGAGTGTTCATGTGTTTTCATGCAGTGGCGAGTATTTGATTTGGGTTGTGCTTTCTACATTGTGCGCTATTATACATCGTGATCTATTATACATACATATATACAAGCTTATGGTAGGGGGGAGGGTCCAAAGTTCGGCTTGGTTGATAGCTCATGTGGCATGTCCATAGTGCTCGATGAAGAGAGTTGTCTTCAGCTGTTTGCGGAAGTCCTTGAGGTCTGTGGTTAGTCTCAGTTCATCTGGGAGGGTGTTCCAGATTGATGGAGCAGCCAGGGAGAGTGCTCATTCCGCGGTGTTCTTGCGGATCTTGGCGAAGTCTTTTTGGGTGTTTACTCGATTGGAGGTGCCTCTTCTCCTTGGTCGTGTGCTTGTGTCTGGTTGTATGAGTGTGTGTAGGCTTATGGCTGAAGAGTGTTGTTTGATCTTGAATATGTTTATGATTGTTTTGTATTTGATGCGTGAGCTGATTGGGAGCCAGTGCAGATCTTTCAGTATTGGTGTGATGTGTTCTTGTCTTGTGGTGCCAGATATTATGCGGGCGGCTGTGTTTTGTGCCAGCTGCAGCGATCTGAGTGTCTGTTTTTGTAGCCCAAGGTAGATTGGGTTGCAGAAGTCTAGTAGTGGGGTTATTAGTGCTTAGCAGACTGTACGAAAGTGCTCTGGGGTGAGGAGGGGCTTAAGTCTTCTGATGAGTCTCATTCTGTGGTATGAGCTTTTGGTTGTTCTGCTTATGTGTGATTGGAGGTTCAGCTCCTTGTCCAGGGTCACTCTGAGGTACTTTACTTCTGATTTTATAGGTATGATTGTGTCTTTTATCTTGATGTCGGGTGGGGGGACAAAGTCCGAGTTTCGCGTGATGATCAGTGCCTCCGTCTTGCTGTAGTTTATTGAGAGGTTGTTTTTTTGAAACCAGCTTGTCATTTGTATGAGGCAGTTTGTTATTTTGGAGTAGTCCGGGTTGTCGACTGAGATGGGTGTGTATATCATGATGTCATCTGCGTAGATTGTATATTGTATGTTGTGATCTTTCATGATGTCGCATATTGGCTGGATGTAGAGGTTGAATAATAGTGCTGATAGGGCCGATCCTTGTGGTACTCCTTGTATGACTTTTATGGGTTAGGAGGTGTTGTGGCCTACCTTGACCTGTATCTGTCTGTCGGTCAAGTATGAGTGGAAACATTTCAGGGTGGATCCGTGTAGTCCGATGTTCTGTAGTCTTTCCAATAGAGTCTTGTGGTCAACTGTATCAAATGCTGATGAGTTGGGATGAGTTGGAAAGAGATATAAAAATAGGGGAAATAGGGCAGAATTAACTCTTTGGTGAGCTCTACACAAACAAATATGTTGAGCCCTTCACATCTATATTTATTTATTTCTACTTGATTTCCAATCTCACCAGTACCCTTGTGGAGAGTTAAATGTAACCACGTCTTAATTTCTGGGGAACCACCTGGAATACAGTTCTCCCACTTCTTTTTAGACTCCAGAGTCAGAGTAGCAGAAAGGATGAAGAACACATGAAATAGCTTCTGGAGGGGCAAAAACAAAATTCCAGAATATCTGGGGCAAGCATAAGATACTTTGCCATTTTGAAGTGAGGGCAAAGCTGGAGATCAAGTAAAGGTCTTGTGATCTTTATGTCACATTCTGTTTCCTGTAGACTGATGGTTTTTCTAGGTACTCACTAAGATTTCAATTGACATCTTCTGTCACCTATGTGGAATGAGAAATTATCAGGGTAATATTTAAACCGTAGAGATCTTTTTTTCTTTTTTTTTAAATGCCAGCCACCATGGTTAATACAAATCTGGATACTCAACACCAGAATCTGGATACCGGCTGGTGTTGAATATCTGGATTTACCTATTGGTTAGTGGTGATATTCAGCCACTATCCAGGTAGCCAGTCGACTTACACATAGGACAATTTTTTTGTTGTCCTAAGTTATGCAGCTTACTATCATGAGAGTGGTACTGAAAATTGCAACTAATTAGGTACAAACAATCAACTCCACTGTAACTCTGCCTGCAGGCTGCCCCGGCACTATTAAGATAGGATCGAGGCAGTCATAGGTAATATTCAGTGCCACCACTATCCAGATAGTGCAGCTGAATATTGCTCTCACTGGCACTAATTCACTTAGCATGGGCTGCTAACCAGATAAGTGCCTTTGAATATTGGCTCCTATATTTTTTACCTGGGGAAACTACTAATCCACAGAATGACACATCTTATTGCAAACTGCATTGAACTGAATTGATGATGTCATGAACAAAGTAAGCGCAGTCTGAGTTTCTGCAAGTCAAGTTCACAGTAACTGACAAGGTAACAAGGCAAAGCAGCAAATATTGTATGACCTGGAGGTCAGAGTGTCAACTGCTGGAAACTTTAGACAGCTGCAGACATTGGGAGGGGAAGAAGACTGCATTTTTGTCTGGCACAGCTGTTATGGTTCAGTGAAATGGTCACAGCTTATCTCTAGGCCATCATCACTTGTAATCCTAGCTCAGGGGGGCCTAAGCAATTCCAGATCCAAGAGCACATGGTGGCCTCTGTCAGAGTCCTGTGAACTCTGAGGAACACCTTCTCACTGACTTGGGACAAACATACAACGAGAGAGAGAAGTTACCCCTGGATATGAGCCCCAGAATCTTCTATTCATTTCTCTCAGTTAAATCTCTTCCTTCATTTCCACACTGTCCTTTCCTATATTAACCACTGCTACGTTTGTGAAATGTGCCTAACACTGACCAGCTTTCTTCTGAGTATGGTTTGGTATGTAACAAGAGTGAGTGTGATCCGAGTAATGGGGTGAGAAAGGTAATGGTATGCAGGAGCTTTCTGCAGTGTGCAGGGGCAATCATGCGTCAACATGCATTTTCTTAGGTTATAAACTGCTTGCCATCACTAGCTAAGAAGATGTTGACCTGTTCTCATATAGGTCAAGTAGCAAGAAACAACACTTTCACTTTGCAGTGCCCATCACGGTACACCGCATTGTGCTCAGAAAGCAGAGAGCTTTTGCTGAAGCAATGCTAGAAATAAGTCTGCCACAGCTAGCTCAATCTTTCCTTCTGCAGCAGAGAGCTGTGTGTCTTCCATTGAAGACTCAGCCTTCCACTTGCCTACTTGCATAGAGAGCCCACAGCTGGGCTGCATTCCACTGCTTGCACACTGTCCCTATCCTGTAAAGTTTATGACACTTCTATACAGACGTGCATGAAAAATGCTATACTGAACAAACATATCTTGCATTGTTATATATTCTATATTTCTTATTGCAAGAATGGAATTGCTTCTGCCATTACAAGCACAAAAGACAAGTCCCAATTGCTTTTTCAGTTCACAGAGTGCAGAAGAGGAGGCGGCAAAAGGCGCATCTCACCAGCCTTTCTTCCTTCAAGCTGTGCTGTTTAGAGGCATTTTTAGAAACCACTTTATTTAAGCAGACTGACTTGCAGTAAAGACTCCTGTATTAAAGATTTGGTGTTTGCCTCTCTGAATAGCATTATTATTGTCATTCCCATTTGTCCATCACCTGCTCTGCCACAAGAAAGAAAAAGAGAGATGCTTACATTATACTTTGTACCAACACTCACAACCTCCTTGTCACACCATCTGGAGGTCACTAAAGGACAGAGTGTGTATCAAGACATTCAGCCACTCCCGAGGACACAAAATACAGAGGCAGCCACTCCTTAATGAACCAGTAGAGACTGAGAGACCGCTGCTTTGGGGGATTCTGGGCACACAGAGATTACCACTCCAAGGGAATCAGTGCACAATGAGACCGCTGCTTTGGGGGATTCTGGGCACACAGAGATTACCACTCCAAGGGAATCAGTGCACAATGAGACCGCTGCTTTGGGGGATTCTGGGCACACAGAGATTACCACTCCAAGGGAATCAGTGCACAATGAGACCGCTGCTTTGGGGGATTCTGGGCACACAGAGATTACCACTCCAAGGGAATCAGTGCACAATGAGACAGCTGCTTTGGGGGATTCTGGGCACACAGAGATTACCACTCCAAGGGAATCAGTGCACAATGAGACCGCTGCTTTGGGGGATTCTGGGCACACAGAGATTACCACTCCAAGGGAATCAGTGCACAATGAGACCGCTGCTTTGGGGGATTCTGGGCACACAGAGATTACCACTCCAAGGGAATCAGTGCACAATGAGACCGCTGCTTTGGGGGATTCTGGGCACACAGAGATTACCACTCCAAGGGAATCAGTGCACAATGAGACCGCTGCTTTGGGGGATTCTGGGCACACAGAGATTACCACTCCAAGGGAATCAGTGCACAATGAGACCGCTGCTTTGGGGGATTCTGGGCACACAGAGATTACCACTCCAAGGGAATCAGTGCACAATGAGACAGCTGCTTTGGGGGATTCTGGGCACACAGAGATTACCACTCCAAGGGAATCAGTGCACAATGAGACCGCTGCTTTGGGGGATTCTGGGCACACAGAGATTACCACTCCAAGGGAATCAGTGCACAATGAGACCGCTGCTTTGGGGGATTCTGGGCACACAGAGATTACCACTCCAAGGGAATCAGTGCACAATGAGACCGCTGCTTTGGGGGATTCTGGGCACACAGAGATTACCACTCCAAGGGAATCAGTGCACAATGAGACAGCTGCTTTGGGGGATTCTGGGCACACAGAGATTACCACTCCAAGGGAATCAGTGCACAATGAGACTGCTGCTTTGGGGGATTCTGGGCACACAGAGATTACCACTCCAAGGGAATCAGTGCACAATGAGACCGCTGCTTTGGGGGATTCTGGGCACACAGAGATTACCACTCCAAGGGAATCAGTGCACAATGAGACCGCTGCTTTGGGGGATTCTGGGCACACAGAGATTACCACTCCAAGGGAATCAGTGCACAATGAGACCGCTGCTTTGGGGGATTCTGGGCACACAGAGATTACCACTCCAAGGGAATCAGTGCACAATGAGACTGCTGCTTTGGGGGATTCTGGGCACACAGAGATTACCACTCCAAGGGAATCAGTGCACAATGAGACTGCTGCTTTGGGGGATTCTGGGCACACAGAGATTACCACTCCAAGGGAATCAGTGCACAATGAGACCGCTGCTTTGGGGGATTCTGGGCACACAGAGATTACCACTCCAAGGGAATCAGTGCACAATGAGACAGCTGCTTTGGGGGATTCTGGGCACACAGAGATTACCACTCCAAGGGAATCAGTGCACAATGAGACCGCTGCTTTGGGGGATTCTGGGCACACAGAGATTACCACTCCAAGGGAATCAGTGCACAATGAGACCGCTGCTTTGGGGGATTCTGGGCACACAGAGATTACCACTCCAAGGGAATCAGTGCACAATGAGACCGCTGCTTTGGGGGATTCTGGGCACACAGAGATTACCACTCCAAGGGAATCAGTGCACAATGAGACAGTTGCTTTGGGGGATTCTGGGCACACAGAGATTACCACTCCAAGGGAATCAGTGCACAATGAGACCGCTGCTTTGGGGGATTCTGGGCACACAGAGATTACCACTCCAAGGGAATCAGTGCACAATGAGACAGTTGCTTTGGGGGATTCTGGGCACACAGAGATTACCACTCCAAGGGAATCAGTGCACAATGAGACCGCTGCTTTGGGGGATTCTGGGCACACAGAGATTACCACTCCAAGGGAATCAGTGCACAATGAGACAGTTGCTTTGGGGGATTCTGGGCACACAGAGATTACCACTCCAAGGGAATCAGTGCACAATGAGACAGTTGCTTTGAAAAATCTGGACACATTGAGGTGGCTGTTCTGAGTATGGTTGTCAGACGTTCTTAATTTTCAAGAATTGTCCCCCAATTTTATTGTTGACTCCCACCTGTTTGGTAGCCTCCTGTCCCCAAGTCCAGCAATGGCAACAGAAGTGCCATTTGGGGAGGTGGTGGCAGGCGGTACATTGCAGGTACAGCAGAACAGGGCATTTAAATGACCTCAGTGCTGCACGTGTCAGAGCTTTGGAGCACATGCTCAAGGTTATCACGTCATCCTGTCCCCAAAAAGTGTACATCAGAGGGAGTGGGGCATGCAGGCCTTGAGTGGCACATGTACAAAGGCCCCTGGCCACGCTGCTCACCACATTGCTTTGGGAATGCAAGGCAACCTTAGAAACATAGAAGCATGATGGAAGAAAAAGACCATACAGCCTATCTAGTCTGCCCTTCCATATCAACTACTATAGTCCCTTTTTTTCCTTTAGAGATCTTCTCCGTTTGTCTCATGCTTTGTTAAATTCAGATACTGTCCTCGTCTCTATCTCCACTGGGCGACTATTCTATGCATCTACCACTCAATCTGTAAAGAAATATTACTCCTAAGTCTATCCTCTTTCACCTTCATCCTATGCCCTCTGTTTGCAGTTTTCTTTCAATTGAAAGAGGCTCTCCTCCTGTACATTTATGCCACAGAGCTATTTAAACGTCTCTGTCATATCTCCTTTATTCCACCTTTCCTCAAAAGTATACATATTGAGATCTTTAAGTCTGTCCCCATATGGTTTATAATAAAGACTACTGACCATTTTGGTAGCCATCCTCTGCACCAGCTCCATCATGTTTATATCTTTTGAAGGTGTGGTCCTCAAAATTGCATACAATACTCCAAATGAGGTCTTACCAAAGGCTTATACAGAGGCATTATCACCCCTCTTTCCTGTTGGCCATTCCTCTCCCTATGCACCCAAGCATCCATCTGGCTTTTGCTGTCGTCTTTTCTACCTGTTTAGCCACATTAAGATCATCAGAAACAATCACGCCCAGAAACAATCATGCCCAGGTCCCGCTCTTCTTTCATGGACAGAAGTACTTCAACCCTTATACTGTACCTCTCCCTTGGAGTTTTGCAGCCCAAATGGATGACCCTGAATTTTGAAGTGTTAAATCTCAACTGCCAAATTCTTGACCATTCTTCAAACATGGCTAGATCACTCCTCATGTTATCTACTCCTTCCTGGGTGTCTACTCTATTGCAGATTTTGGTATCATCCACAAAGAGGCAATCCTTACCCGACAGCCCTTCCACAATATCACTAACAAAAATGTTAAAAATTGGAGGTAGGGTGCAGGCAGCAGAGAGGGGGAAGTAAAAGGTTCAGAAAGGGGAAAGAAAGAGTGAAGAGATGCAGGACACAGCCATTAGGAGTGAGGGTAATGGTAAGGAACTCAAGGGATCAGAAGATGCTGCCATGGGGAGTTGAGAAGGGAAGGGGAGATGGTAGGCAATGGGTGGGGAAGGGAACCTGGACATCTGGGGGGAGGAAGGGGAGATGCTGACTAACTAGGGGAGAGAAGAGAAGGGGAGATGCTGGATATGGGGAGTAGAAAAGGGAAGGGAAAATGCTGGATACCGGAGGGAGGGGGAGATGCTAGACATCCGGGGGGGGGGGGATGGTGAAAGAAGAGAAAGAGATACCTGGAGGGGGAGAAGAGAAGGGAGCATGTTGGACTATGGGGGGGGGGGGGGTAACAGGAAGATGCAAAACTACAGGAGGGTGGGGAAAAGAAGAGAAAGGGAAATGCTGGGCATAAAATAGGAAGAGATGCTAGGCACAGGGAGTAGGAATAGGAAAAGAAGATGTTGGACTACTACAGGATCAGGTGGGGAAGAAAAGGGACATGCAAAAGCAAGGGGATGGAAGGAGAATGTGGAATCCTGGATAAGGACATGGGAGGGAGGAGATAGAGAGACGGGGAGTTAGTAAAGAGCTGGAGAGACAGTGAATGGGAGGGCTAGAAAGAGAGAGATAGGAAATAGGAAGACTGAGGTCTGAACGGTGAGGAGGGTTGAAACCTGAGCAGACAGAGAAGCAGAAATCTGAATGGAAGATAGCAGAAAGTGAAAAATCATTATCAGAGACATATATAGGGGAGGAAGTGAAGACAGGAAGAGTGATAAGAAAAGTCAAATGGACAGGAGAAGACAGAAGGAAGAAGAAACCAGAGACTGTGGGCAAGAAAAATAAAATGGTCAGACGGCAAAAGTAGAAAAAAATGTACATTCAATTTAATGACTGGAATATGGCAGTGTTAAACTTTATATTCGTTACATTTCTATTTTTCCCAGTACGGGGGAAATGCATCACTGTATCTTTTTCTCTGCTGATTTGTCTGCTTGGAAGTGATATTGTTGTTGTCATGGGATGGATGCAAGGGGGGAGGGGACAGGATAATTACTCCTTTTCCCTTCTCCATCCCTTGTTGCTCAAACCTGGAACTAAGCCCCCCCCCCCCCCCACCCCTGCTTCGGATAACAGGTGTCCCAGATTTGTCTGCCAAAATTCTGATAACCTTAGGTCTGAGAGAAGCAGTAAACATGCACACAGAGCAACTCCTAGAGAAAATGGAGGTGGCAGAGTTCCTGAGTACCCTTTGGGTCTCTGGAGTCTGTAAGGCATAATCCTTCTGTGCAGAAAGAATGCCATCACCATAAGGTCAATACCAATATAATTGCTGAGCAAGCTAGAAGGACCTCCCAGTATTTAAATTAATCTGTTTTGTCTTAAAGAGGCTCCACTTTCTTCCAAGGCTTTTTCTTTTATTAAACTCTTACGGTGTACATGGGATGACTTGCCAGTGCCTCACAGCCTGGATTATTTACATTATTAATGGCTGTGTCTAACACAAGTGAGGAAAGTGGTGAAACACTGGAACTGTGAAACGGACCATGAAACCGATGAACTTTTAGACATATTACAATAATATGACTGTGCACTTCAGCCCTTATCTTAGGTCCATTTTGTTTAAGTTTTATGCTTTTAGGCTAAGATCGAGTGTAGTCAAGCATAAGGTTTGAGCTATGAGCTGAAGATGGTCACTTGTTCTGTTGGCTGAGACTGAAAACATGTTGAGTGTGGGGGGAGGGGAGGGGTCTGTGGGAAGGAGGCAATAGAATCATTAGTTTGAGGTAAAAGTCAAGGCAGAGTCCAATCATCGCAAACTCAGAGTCCTAGATTTCAAACACGCTGACTTCAGTAAAATGGGAAAGTACCTGAAGGGGGCAGGGTGGGAGGAGATAAGGGAAGTAGAACTGCAGTGAGCTAAACTGAAAGAGGCAATAAAAGGGGCAGCGGATATATATGTAAGAAAAGCAAATAAAAGCAAGAGGAAAACAAAACCTATATGGTTCTCCAAAGAAGTGGCTGCAGCTTTCACAAAATTCAGAAGATCACAAAAAGAGGAACACAGAAAGTAATACAAGATAAAGCTAAAAGAGATAAAGCATAGTTACTCATCTGTAACAGGTGTTCTCGGGGACAGCAGGAATCAGTCCTCACACATGGGTGACATCGGCACCAACGGAGCACTCGCGGGAGCATCTCCTCAGCTTTGGGTGATGCCACCATGCATGCATGGTCCCCTTTCCGCCCAAGGATGCTAGCTTACTCAGTCAGATGACATAGCTAAAGCAGACAAAAGAAGATGGCAAAAAAATGTACAGCAACTCCAAGGGGAGGAGGGAGGGTTGTGAGGACTGACTCCTGCTGTCCACGGAGAACCCCTATTACAGGTGACTAACATGCTTTCTCTGGGAACAAGCAGGAAGTCAGTCTTCACATATGGGACTCCCTAGCTGCAGGCTACCGAAAGCCCATAGAGAAAAAACACGGTCTCCAAGGGGAGTTGTGAGCAGCAGCAACTGCGTCCACAGATACAGACTGGAGTAGGACCTGTGTGTCCAATGGGAACCGAACCAATGCCTGAACACAGAAGGGTCGGAGGGTAGGAGTTGCCTAGACCCCAAAAAGATTACAGAGCATGGCCTGGCCGAAGGCACTGTCCCGTTGGAGCTCCCTCTCCAGGTAGTAGTGAGCTGCGAAGGTTTGGACTGAAGAACAGGTGGTGGCTTGGCAGATGTCCAACATCGAACAGAGCACAGCTTTGCCACAGAGGTGGCCAAGGCCCTGACACTGTGTGCCATGACCCGGCCATCCAGTGTGCACCCAGCCCTCTCATAGGCGAGGGCAATGCAGACTGCCACCTTGGTGGACAGGGTCTGCTTAGTCACTGACTCCCCCGGATGACTGGGGCTGTAGGAAACAAAGAGCTGAGAAGCTTTTTGATGGCCCTGGGTATGTTGAATGTAGAAGGACAGGGCCCTCTTATAGTCCAAGGTGTGCAGGATGGTCTCCGTCCTGCTGGAGTGAGGCCTCGGGAAGAAGGTGGGTAGCACCACCTTCTGGTTGAGGTGAAAGGAAGACACCACCTTTGGAAGGAATTTGGGATGTATGCGTAGCACATTCCCCTATCTTGTAGAACCAAGTGTATAGCGCCTCAGTCACCAGGGCTTGGAGCTCGCTAACCTTGTGAGCAGAGGTGAGCGCCACCAGGAACACAACTTTCCATGAGAGATGCCTCAAATGGCAGATAGCCAGGGGCTCGAAGGGTGAGCGGGTAAGCTGTGCCTGCACTACATTGAGGTCCCACTCCGTCATCAGAGGGCGGATGAGGGTTTTGACAGTAGGAGGCCCCTCAGAAAGTGGGTCACCAGAGGCTGAGCCGAGAGGGGCTTGCCTTCAACAGGGTGGTGGTGCGCTGCCAAGGCAATGAACTGCACTCTGATGGAGTTTGATTTGAGCCCGGATTGTGAGAGATGAAGAAAGTATTGCAGTACCAGCTGCACAGGGCAGGAGAATGGGTTCATCCATTGCTCTACGCACCACACCGAAAACCTGCGCCATTTGAAGTCATAAGCCCTCCTGGTGGAGGTCTTACGGGAGGCCAACAGGCTCTCTTCCACTTCCCCTGAGAGGTTGAAAGGGGCTAAGGTTACCGTTTCAGCAGTCACGCTGTCAGTGATAGGGACCCCATGTTGGGGTGCAGGAGAGAGCCCTCTTCTTGAGCCAAGAGCCATGGGGACCTCCCCATGGGGATCGGTGCCTCCACTGACAATTGGAGGAGCAGTGGGAACCACGGTGCCAGGGCCACTGTGGAGCTACCAGGATCAGTGACGCTCTGTCGTGAAGAGCCTTGAAGAGGATCTTGGCGATCAACGGCATGGGTGGGAAGGCGTACATGAGGCCTTCTGATCACAGGATGAGGAAAGTATCTGCCGCTATCTGGCTCAAGTAGGGCTGACGGGAATAGAAGCAGGGCAACTGGTAGTTGTCCAGGCTGGCGAAAAGCTCCAACCACAGGGTCTCCCAGAGCCAGAAGAGCCGGGTGGCCACTCTGGGGTCCAGCTGCCATTCGTGCGGTTGGAGGACCTTGCTAAGTTTGTCCGCCAGGGTACTGTCCTGACCTGGTAGATATAACGCCTGCAGGTGCATTCCCTGATGAACTGCATAGGAGCAGAGTGTCATC
This sequence comes from Ichthyophis bannanicus, assembly GCA_033557465.1. NCBI lineage: Eukaryota > Metazoa > Chordata > Amphibia > Gymnophiona > Ichthyophiidae > Ichthyophis > Ichthyophis bannanicus. Next base: position 917,804,086 of record CM066035.1, on the reverse strand, counting down.
GCCTTGCAGTAGAGGGTGCGAGACCCCATGCCCCCTTGCTTGTTCACGTAGAACATCACCATTTGTTTGTCCGTTTGGATCAGCACTGGATGGTTCAGAGGACTAAATATATTGCCTGAAGCTCCAGGAGGTTGATTTGCTGGCTGCCCTTGGCCTTTGACCAGCTGCCCTGGGAGTGAAGTTCCTCGCAGTGTGCTTCCCATCCCAGCAGGGAGGCATCCATTGTGAGGACCCTTAGAGGACTTGGGGCTTGGAAGGGCATCCCTGCTTGAAGGTGTTGTGGATTTTGACACCATGTCAGGGAGTCCGCCAACTGGTGGGTCACTGAGACTCTGTCTTGGAGGCGGCCTGTGGCCTGCATCCACTGGGCAAACCTCATGTCAGACAGGCATCTGGGGTGAGATGGACCGTGGAGGCCATGTGGCCCAGTAGGTGCAAGAGAAGCCGAGCCGACACCAAGGGATGGTGTTGCACGTCTGCGACCAGTTCCCTGAGACTGTCATCTCGATCCAGGGGAAGGAAAGCCCTTGCCTGAACAGTGTTCAGTTTTACCCCTATGAGCTCCAGACACTGTGTCGGGAGGAGGTGGGACTTGGATTATCATGGACCTCAGCTGTTGTAGGACTTGGATGGTGCATGCTGTAGCTTGCTGCAACTTGGCAGCCATGCCTCCTTTATAAGCCAGTTGTCCAAGTAGGGAAAGATGAATACTCCTTGGAGAAAGAGGTAGGCGGCCACTACTGCCAGGCATTTGGTGAAGACCCTGGGGGCAGATGCCAGGCCAAAGGGTAGTATCCTATACTGTTAGTGGTCTCCTTCCACCATGAAGCGAAGACACTGCCTGTGGCTGGGGTGAATGAGGATGTGGGTATAAGCATTCTTCAGATCTAAGGAGCATAGCCAATCTCCCTGCTGGAGGTAAGGCAGCAATGTTCCAAGGGAGAACATCTTGAACTTCTCCCTCACCAGGAACTTGTTCAGGTTTCGCAGGTCTAGGATAGGCTGTCGGCCCCCTGTCATTTTTGGCACGAGGAAATACCTGGCGTAGAACCCTTTGCCCCTGAGATGTTGGGGTATTAGTTCTACCACCTTGTCCTTGAAAAGGCCTGCAAGTTCCTGAAGCAGGAGGTCCCAGTGAAGGGGAGACCTGGGGGGGCTCTCCCAGGAAGAAGGAGGAGGTGTCTGTGCCAGATGGAGAAAGTAGTCCTCCCTGACCACCTGACATGCCCAGGAATTAATGGTGATAGCTAGCCACCTGTGGGCATAGTGGATTAGATGATCCCCTTTGGGCTGCTGTTCTCCTTGGGGTAGAGAGGCTATGCCCAAGGATTCAAAAGCTCCCCCTAGGCTGTGCTGGAGCCAACGCCTGGGGCTTGGGAGCCTTCTTCTTACGAAGGCCATGCCCCTGTCCATTAGCCTGCTGACCCTGCTGGGGAAGCTTGGAAATGTGGGTAGTTTTTGTAAGAAGCCCCTTTGCTTGGGTAAAAAGGTCTTTTTACCTGAACCCTTCCATCGGGGAAGGGTAGCAGTCTTTTTGGAGAGCCTGGTCCTCATCACGAGTTAAGACTCCAACTCGGCAGCTTTCTCCATCATGGATTTGCCAATGAGATTCTCCCCTTGGCATGGGACATCAACCAATTGGCCTGAACCCATTGCTCGAGGTCGGAAGACTGTAGCCAGGCTTGGCAATGGACACCGATGCCCACCGTGGCTACTCCATCACCATTATGGATTACATACACTCACAATGCTAGATATACTCTGCATAACTGAGACCTGACTCAATGATACTGATCATGTAATTATAAACCAAATCATCCCATACACATACACTGTCTTCAACTGTCCCAGAGCAGGCAGAAGAGGTGGAGGAGTATTGATACTGGCAGAAGTCACCACAAATTCAAAAATGTCCCAAACTCGTTCAATAAAACATAAAGGAATTTTTCTGAAATGAATTCTTTTCTTCTTCAACAAAGCACCAGTAAGATGTCTGCCAGGAGGTCTCAGAATATGAACGGCACTAATATATCAGACTTTATGTCTGGATAAAATAATGTGCCCAATTGCATCAACGACCTCCGTACAGACACTATTCAGGCCAGAGCTCATAAGTGTAACATCTATTATTCAAAAACTAATATGCAGTCCACTATATTTGATATTAAAAATATGTTACTTCCGTTTTCAATATATAGCAGGCTCATGGTCCTGGTAATTCACTCTTACGATCCCGACGCTCTCCCCCAGCGCCTCCGTAGCGTTTCTCCTTAACGGGTTCTTCAGGGGATTGGTTTTTTAACCCTCCTGTGCTCAAACAACACATAAAATTAGAATCCCTACACAAACTACAAAACTCCCTCTTACTCTTCTAAAAACTCTAATACTATAAGACTATACAGGAACACACATACCTATTAATTAGCATTGATGCTGCCCGTGTCTAAACTTTAAAACACCACGGTTCTCAAGCCGGATGTAATTCAAATCGCAAAATCAAAAAGACGCCGCGCATGCGATGTTCTCCCTAAGAATTGGCTTTAAAGAAACGGCAAAATAATACGTGTTACCACAAATTCAAAGCCATCCTAACAAATAGCACAGAAGTAACCAGCATAGTCCACATCTCCAACAAACACATGGCTGTATGCCTTGCGTATAGACCAGTGTTTTTCAACCTTTTTTGTGCAAAGGCACACTTTTTTCATGAAAAAAATCACGAGGCACACCACCATTAGAAAATGTTAAAAAAATTTACCTCTGTGCCTATATTGACTATATATAAAGTAATTCTCTTGAACAGGAATCAAACACTCACACCAACCCCCCTCCCCTGCTGGTTCACACCAACCCCCCTCCCCTGCTGGTTCACTCACACCACCCCCCCCCCTCCACTGCTGGTTCACTCACCCACCCCCCTGTCACTTACTCACCCCTCCTGCTGGGTCACTCACTCACTTACCCCCCCTCCCCTGCTGGTTCACTCACACCATCGCCCGCCCCCCCCCCTTGCTGGTTCACTCACACCACCCCCCCTCCACTGCTGGTTCACTCACACTCCCCCCCCTTGCTGGTTCACTCACACTCCCCCCCCCCTTTGCTGGTTCACTCACACACACACACACACCCCCTCTGCCCAAGCCGCTGCTTCTGCTTTGTACAGAGCAGCGGCTGCACTACACTTACATTGAAAAGTAAAGAGAAACTGTGTCAGGAGCCCTCCGGTCATCGCAGAGCCCGAGGAAGTGATGTCATGGGGGCGGGCTCCTCACAGGCTGTCTTTCCTTTTCAAATTAACTTTATTGCAGCTAAAGTTAATTTGAAAAGGAAAGACAGCCTGTGAGGAGCCCGCCCCCATGACATCACTTCCTCGGGCTCTGCATGATCGGAGGGCTCCTGACACAGTTTCTCTTTACTTTTCAATGTAAGTGTAGTGCAGCCGCTGCTCTGTACAAAGCAGAACCAGCGGCTGCACTGCTATAGGGAATCGCGATTGCGTTTGCGCCGTGGACTTCGGCACAAAAGCCGGTTTTTTGCTCTGGCCGCTCCCGATCTTGCGGCCAGAGCAAATAACCGGCTTTTCAATGGCCGGTTTTACAACTGTGCTGGCAGCCGGCCTGGCCATGGAAAAACCGGCCAGGCCGGCTGAAAACCGGCCGGTTGGCAACCCTAATTTGTGAGCCGAGGCCACATGTTACGGATGAAATTGGAATTTTTCCCACGGCACACCAGACAATATCTCACGGCACACTAGTGTGCCGCGGCACAGTGGTTGAAAAACGCTGGTATAGACCACCAAACACCAAATCCGATGACCCAACAAAGATACTCAAAACAGTATGTGCACACGATGCAACAAACAAGCCACTCATTGTCCTAGGCGACTTTAACCTCGGAACAGCACCTGACAAGAATACCAAAGCCTTCCTCAAAGCAATGGAAGCACTACATTATCATCAACTCATCAAGGAACCCACTCACAGGCATGGAACAACCCCGGACCTCATATTCATTCCTAGATCACTACAAGCACCTAGCACAATCTACCGTCCCACAATCGTGCCAACACTATGGTCAGACCACCAATTAATAACCATCAAAATACAGATCGATCAACCTATGCATCTACAGGAAAAAACTGAAACCAAAAGAAGATTTAAATTATTCGATAGAGAAACCTTTTTGAATACTCCCAAACCTACAACAAGATATGGAAGACCTCAATAAGATTATTGAGAACTGGACCAACACACTAGCTACTGCAGCAGCAGTGTCCCACAGGAATCGCACACACATACGCACCAAACCATCCGCCCCATGGTACTCCAGCGCGATCAAAGATGCAAAAACAGAATTGAGAAAAATTAGAAAGAAAATGGAGAAAAACCAAAGACCCAGCCACGCAACAACTATACTATACTAAACAGAAGGATTACAATACCCTGATCAACAACTGAACCCACCCCAGGGCACCCTGGAACCATCCACCCGCAGGACTATGCCGTCTTTATGCAAGCTAAACTGTGCAAGACTGACAAAGTGGTGATACCGGACCTCCCCAATGAACAAGAGTTATCAGTACCGCTAACTACCTTTGTCACACCATCAAAGAAAACCATTGAAGACATCATTGCAACCCTAAATACCTCCACCGCATACTCGGATCCCTGTCCAGCATTCTGGATAAAAGATCTGCGCTGTGACCTCGCCCCGATCTTAGCCAAATTGATAGGCCTATCTTTCAGCACCGGGTCTTTCCCCTCCACGCTCAAACAAACCTCCGTTAGACCGCTGCTGAAGAACACCAAATTAGACCCTCAAAAGGTGGAGTCATACAGACCCATCTCCAGCATCCCGATGCTCGCTAAAATAATTGAAAAGATAGTCTACAAACAGTTACAAGACCATATTGATACCAACGCCCCTCTAGATTCATCTCAACATGGATTCAGAGAGTCACACGGAGTCGAAACACTACTCACAACTCTTTTCGACACTATAATCTCAGGCATTGACAACTTACGTCAAGGTTTTGCACTCGTCTTTTTAGATATAGCGGCAGCCTTCGACTCAGTCTGCCACGAAATCCTCCTATGTCGACTAAGAGAGAAAGGTATTAATGGAACAGTTCTCGAGTGGTGCAGATCCTACCTGTCTGGCAGATGGCAATATGTCCGAGCAAACGGGTCCACATCCGAACCATTCCTACAAAGCCAAGGAGTTCCTCAAGGATCCTCCCTATCATCACTTATGTTTAACATCTATATCCAACCTATCTGTAACATCATTAGATCGTTCAATGTGAGTTGCATGATATACGCAGACGATGTCTTACTCTACCTTCCAATATCCCTGGACTGCCCAGACCTTACCCCCTTGACCAAGTGTTTCAACGCAATATCCGAATGGCTCCTCTCTCAGAATCTGCGCATCCAACACAAGAAAACGGAGGTCCTGTTCATCTCCAGAAATCCCGAATTTACTCCACCCGACCACCTGGAAGTGGACAACGCCGAATTGCAAGTAAAATCAGCTATACGTTATCTTGGAGTCACATTGGATCAGAACCTCAACATGAAGCAACACATAGCCAACACTGTAAGAGCGATCTACTTCAAGATTAGATCCCTTAGACACCTACGCCCTTTACTCGAACCAGGCGACTTCCGCACCATCTATCAAGCCCTCATCATTCCTCATTTTGATTACTCAAACGCCATCCTACAAGGACTCCCTCAGGCCACCTTATATCCCCTGCAACTTGCCATGAACAGTGCAGCGCGGATTCTCCTCGGAACGCCAAGAAGATATCATATCACACCCCTCCTGAAGCAGCTTCACTGGCTCCCCATTCAAGCCAGGATCAGTTTCAAAACCCTAGTGATTACATTCAAAGCGATCAAGGGGCTCTCCTCCTCTTCACTATGTGACCTCATCCAGCCACCCACACCCAACAGGTTAAGAAGAACCACTGTAGACAACAGGCTAGCGATACCGAGAGACATGACAAAATGCTCCAAAGCAACATCAAACAGAGCCTTTAGACTATGCGCCCCAAGTCTCTGGAACTCCCTACCACCACACATCAGAGCTATTCCCAACTTAAGCCAATTCAGGAAGGCCCTGAAACACTTTCTCTTTATCAAACACCTCACTGACTGCCCCGAACCCCAACCACCAAACATGATCAATACCCGATAACCCCATCTGACATGTATATAGTTACCCGTTTCCATGCTCTGCATATGTATATAGTTTACCCTGTTCTCCAAGTTACTTGTTCCTGTTTCAATGTAATGACCTGACTTTGTTTATTGTTGGATACCATTTTGTTGATCGCAAATAGTGCGGTATATAAGAAATGTAAATAAATAAAATAAAAAATAAAAAACTGCAAACAAAGGCACCACACAAATATCATCATGCGATTAATAAACAAGCCAAGAGAGCTTTTCAACATTGTGTGGGCTCTCACCAGAGATAACACACACCAGGAGAGCATTGAAGTCCACCCCAAGACATGGCAAACCACTTAGCTAGAAAACACAACGAACTTAATAAACACCCGCTGCAACAACTATGAAATGTAGCAACATGGAAGTGCAAACATCTACACAACCTTGGGGAGAATTCACCATACCACCTCATAGACAAATAGAGCAAATAATAACCTCGCTCAACACCACCACTTCGCCTAATGACCCATGTCCCTAAGCAACAACTCAGTCCATATATACAAAAAATAATTAAATTATCTTTACTACAAGGGCACATGCCAGCCTACTTTAAACAAGCATCCATACGACCAATCCTGAAAAACACCTCACTCTGCAAGACGGACCTCACAATATATCGTCTGATCTCCAGCCTACCATTTCTTGCAATGATCATAGAGAAGATTGTTCAAATACAGTTATAGGACCGTATTGACCACAACGCACCCCTGGACCCACAACAACATGGCTTTAAACCACGTCACAATATGGAAACATTCCTAACATCACTCTTCAACAATCTCCTGAAAGAAATCGACAAGCCAAAGAATGGATTTCTCCTCATTTTCATGGATATCTCATCCACCTTCAACTCAGTCTTGCACCCTATCTTAATCCAATGCCTCCAGGAAACTGGCATCTGCAATACCACACTAAAATGGTTCACCTCATACTTAAAGGAGATGCTACAACAAGTTAAATGTGGAGCAAACTACTCAGCACCACTGTTTCCTCTAAGCTGTGCGCATGTGCGCGCGCACTCACCTTGCCGAGCGAGCGCACATACTTTACAACAGAGCGCACAAAAATTACGGCTCTGATTCTGAAAACAACACAGACGTCTTAAAATTTAAAAGTTATGATTGTAATTACTAGAAATTTCCCGCTTCATTTAGTAATCGTCTATTTTCATTTAATTTGATTAAAATCAATGTGGTGTACATACTGTATTCTGACGTGTAGTCAAATTTTAAAGTATATAACTCTGAGTGTCGTTATGTGGCGCACAAAAATTTAACCTTCCTTCAAAAGCTGCACACAGCTGATATTTTATGTGCACACAGCCTACAGAAAATTAGAGGGAACATTGCTCAGCACCCTTCTCTATACCGCAAGGCATCCCAAAAGGTTCGGCACTTTCAACAATACTATTCAATTTATACATGTGCTCCATCTGCAATATTATCAAGGAACACAAAATCCTGTTCCATCTGTATGCTGATGATCTCATGGTATACACTCCGATTGACCTAGAAGCATCAAACCTCACTGCCATCTCTCAGTGCCTAGAAGATGTAGCCATCAGGCTAAGCAGCAACAACCTCACTTTAAACTATAAGAAAATGGAAGTGCTAAGTGCCCGATTCTGTCCCACGAATAGAGGGGATGTACATCCCATCCCCACTATTCGTGCCCTCCCTGCCAGCGCCTAACTTCCCTGCCGGTTGTACGGGGAAGTTAGACGGTAGTGGGGAGGAGGCGGATCGGGGGTGGAGTTAGGGCCGGTGGTGGATGGTCGCCGGCCCTGGACATACAGGGCCAATTCTAATGTTGACCCTGTACATCCAGGGCCGGTGACTTGTGCAGGGAAGTTATTCCACCTCTGAGGATTTTTTCAGTGAGCCCGGGGCACGGATGGGGCAGGGGGTGCCCGAGGACATTCCACGCAACCTGACCCTGGCCTTAAGAGGCCGGATCAGGGGTCGGGCTGCAGGGAAAGCCTTTGTGAAGCTTGCGGCCGGGATTGTGGCTTTACAATGGAGCCGCGATGCCATGGCTGAGTTAGTCAGGCTTTTCCTGTACGTGCAGGCCGGGCTGAATCGCAGCCTCGGCCTACATGTACAGGGCTGTTCGCAATTCTGGTCCCGCGGGGCTAGACGTACCCTGCGGAATCAGAATCGCAACCCCTTCTGTATGTCTGGTTCACGCTAGACAAAAATATCAACCTTCAAACACATATAAACAAAACAGCAGCGAAGGCATATTGCAAACTACATCTCATAAGAAGACTTAAACCACTCCTACACCAGGACCATTTCTGGACCGTTTGACAAACCATCATCACACCAGTACTGGACTATGGCAACTCACTTTACCAAGGACTCCCAAAGCAAGTCATGTACCCAGTACAGATGGTTCAGAACACAACCGCATGAATCATCAGTGGAACCAGTAAGACAGATCACATTACGCCGGTATTACACTAACTACACTGGCTACCAATTCAAGCATGTGCCAAGTTGAAAACAATATTAAACATTTTTAAAATCATCCACCACTCCTCAGCAGACATACTAGAAGCCCTAATCACAAGAGAAGACAGCACCCGCTCTAAAAGGAGCAGCAACAAACACATGATCAATGTTCTATCAGATATACCGGAAAAACAGACAATCAACATCCAAAAGGGCACTATCACTAGCTGCACCACAACTATGGAACACCCTCCCTGAAAAAAATCTATTTCACTGAAGACGTCAAGGACTTCCGGAAAAAGCTCAAGACCCTTCTGTTCACATAACAATATGGACACATCATGTAGCCCAACAACCACACTAGCTCCCAAGCCAAAGACTCTTTGAAACATTCGAACAGTTACGATAACCCTGCTCAGATGCAAATGGACAGAAACTATGTAAATATGCAAATATGCTAAACGACTTGTAAATAGTTACTACCCTGTTAAATACCCTAATACAACTTAAATGTATCCTGTTTGAATTTAAAGTTGAATGTAAACTGCTTTGATTCCAGGATAAGGCGGTATAAAAAACAGATTAAATAAATATAATAAATAAATAAAATTAATTCTCTAATCACTGACTTGAAGACATTGTAGGCTGCTCGAGTTATGAACTTGGAGCACTCACGGATGGCTCTGGACAGGTTCCTGAACCGCTGCAGGGGTTACTCAGAGAGACCAGCTCAGAACCCAGCAAGCTCCTTCTCCAGGTCTCTCAGGTACATGCCCATGTACATCTGGTAGGCCTGGATCCAGCTGATGAGCATTGAGCCCTGGTAGCACTTTCTGCCGAGGGCATCCAAGGTGCGGGCCTCCCTACCCGGGGGCACTGAGGAGTGCGTCTTCTGACTCTTCAGCTGATGCATGGACGACTACACCACCAAGGAGTTATGCATCAACTGTGTCTTTTGTAAGCCCAGGCTCCGGTGAACCCAATACATCGAGTCGAGCTGGATACTCATGATGGGCACCAACGCCAGTAATTCCCACATGCCGAGCATAAGCCGTTCCAGGATGGGTGGGATGGGTACCATCAATGATTCTCTCGGAGGTGTCTCGTACTGGAAGATTTCTAGTTCCTCCATCCGAGGATCCTCCTCTGATTCTGTTGGGAACACTAGCACCTTGACATGTCCTGCACAAAGTCAAGGAACATCATGTCCTTGAGTGGGGACCGACCCGGAAACTTGGAGGGGGACGGGTCCGAGGGGATGTCGTGGTGGTGATGGGTGTTGGGAGACTCCTTGTCCACGGTCTCCCATTCGGAGTAGTCGGTGGAAGATTCGAGGGGAGGGCGGCCCAGAGGCTCTAGGCTGGAGCCTGATCCAAACCACTCGGAGGCCCCATGACTGGTGTCATGTGCGCTAGCTGGGGAAGACCTCGGTCCTGTAGAATGGGACCCAGATCGAGACTTCAGCCGAGGATTGACTCGGGGCCATATGGTCTTGAGGATCAGCTCGGCCCTCAGGAATGTTTTTGACATCGAGGGACCGGTGGTCTGGGCGGAGGAACCGGTCATGCCAGACATCAATGCCTGCTGCTGGTCCATGAAGGCAGACAAGCTGCACCCCAGGCCGCATTCTGGTCTCCAGTCCTGATGGATCCATAGCCTTTGGCACGGGCACCGAGGGACTCAGGCTCGGCGCAGGTTCCCCCAAAAGGGAGTCCTCAATGAGGATGGCCTTGGGTGTCCAGAGCTGATCTTCGAGTGATTCCTTCCTGGCGACCTTAGTAGGCCGCTGCCGGAACCATCCAGGGATGCTGTCTTCAAGGGTTTCTTCTTCTTCTTGTGTTTCCTCAGGGGAGACTCCCTCTCTGAAGACCCACGGCATTGACCAGGGTCTGCAGGAGCACCACGGGAGTCTGAGGCTTCAGACGGGCCTTGGCCTTCAAAGACACCTGGGAGTCCAGGAAAAATATTATGCTGCTTCTGATGGCTCTTAAGGGCCTTGGTGGACATCTTTTTACAAAGGCCACAGGCCGCAGGGTCATGGTCCGGCCCGAGGCAGCACAGGCGCAGTAGTGTGTATCAGTGAGAGACATAATTTTTGTACACCGATCATACTTCTTGAAGCCACTGGTAGCCATGGGGGAAAAAAGTACCCTGGCGAAGTCGAAGACCCATGGTGCTGCCAGTTGGAAAAAAAGGCGCAAAGGCACCAAAGGGAAGAAAAATGGGATACGGACCCGAGACTCGAGGCCGGAACAGCAGGCTCAGGTGGCAGGAAGAGTATCGGTGCATCACCGGAGGGATAATATGAAACTCAGGTGAAAAAAATCAACCTTTTCCGGGGGAAAGCAGACAGATGTCTGAAGAGCTCTGTGGAGAAAAGGAGACTGAGTAAGATGGCACCCTTGGGCGGGAAGGGGACCACACATGCATGGTGGCATATCCCAAAGGCTTTCTTTGAAAGCTGCGGAGATGCTTCCATGAGGGCGCCATCAGTGCCGACATCACCCATATGTGAGGACTGACTTCCTGCTTGTTCCTGGAGAAAGAGAGAAATAAGGATAGTAAAAGCAAAGGTGGAAGAAAAGATGGTTAAAGATGTGAAGTGTGGAGACAAAATGTTTTTAGGTATATTTCATAGAAGACGAAGACCAGAGGTCGAATTGCAAGACTCAAAAGTGATGAGGACAAATTCGTGGAAAGTGACATCAAAAAAGTGAAAATGCTAAACAAATACTGCTCTTCTGTATTCACTAAAGAAAATTCTGGAGAAGGACTAAATATGACTGACAAATATGCAAATGGAAATAGAGTCTATACCACACCATTCACAGAAGATGATGTTGTTGAACGGCTTGCAAAACTGAAAGTGGACAAGGCCATGGGACTGGCTGGGATACATCACAGGATACTGAAAGAGCTCAGAGGTTCTGGCAGGACCTTTAAAGGATGTTTTTAACCAATTCTTGGAGATAGGAGAGGCTCAGAAGGATCGGAGAAGGCTGATGTACCTCCTCAAAAAAGTGGTGACAGGGAAGAGGTAACAAACTATAGGCCAGTAAGCCTTACCTCGGTGGCAGGAAAAGTAATGGAGGCATTCCTGAAAGAAAGAAAAAAAGAAAGAAAGAAAGAATAGTGGACTTTCTAGAAACCAATGGATTGTATGATAACTTTCAAAAAGGAGACTATAATAAAATGAGGAAAATGGTTAAGAAAAAACTAAGAGGAGCAACTGCAAAGGTTAAGAGTTTATATCAGGCCTGGGCGTTATTTAACGATATTATTTTGGAAGCTCAGCCCAGATGTATTCCATGCTTAAAATAAAGTGGAAGGAAGACCAAACGACAGCCAGCATGGCTTAAGGGTGAGATCAGAGAAGCCATTATAGTTAAGAAAGAATCTCTCAGAAAATGGGAAAAAGAGCCAAATGACGAAAATAGGAAACAACATACATTCTGGCAAGTTAAATGCAAGGCATTGATAAGGCAGTCAAAGAGAAAATTTGAAAATAAATTTTCTGTGGAAGCAAAAGCACATAATAAAAACTTTTTCAAGTGTATTTGTAGCAAAACACCTGTGAGGGAGTCAGTTGGACCATTAGATGATGGAGGGGTAAAAGATGCACTGAGAAAGGACTGGGCTATAGCGGAGAAACTGAATAATCTTTTTTTCTATCTTTACAGAAGAAGATGTAGGAAACTAATGCATTCCATAAATGATATTTAAAGGTGATGTATCAGAGGAATTGAAACAAATCTCAATAAATCAGGAAGATGCAATACAGCTAATTGATAAACCAAAGAGAAGCAAATCTTTGGATCAGATGGCATACAACCCAGGGTGCTGAAAGAACTGAAATATGAAATTGTAGAATTACTTTTAGTAATCTGTTATCTATCATTAAAATCATCTGTAGTGCTCGAAGATTGGAGAGTTGCCAATGTAACGCCAATTTTTAAAAAGGGTTCCAGGGGTGATACAGGACACTGCAGACTGGTAAGCCTGACATCAGTACTGGGCAAAATGGTAGAAACCATTATAAAAAACAAAATGACCGAACATGTAGATAGTCATGGTTTAATGGTAGAAAGTCAACATAGATTTAGCCAAGGAAAGTCTTGTCTCACCAATCTCTCATATTTTTTTGAAGGTGTGAATAAACAGGTAGATATTCATTGCTGGCATCATATGCGGCCCCGGCATTGAATATCTGGGGTCCCCCCACAGCTGCAGATTTGCAGAAGCTAAGCGGGCAGCGGCAATATTGAGCCGCTGCCCGATTAGCTTCCACGGATAAAGATCGGCCAACCTTTGCTGCGCCAATCTTTACCCACAGATTGCTAACTTGGCAATGGTGTAATATCGCCGCTGCCCGTTTAGTGACAGGTGCCACCTCTACTCCGCCCCGGAATGTCTACGACATGCCTCGATGCTACACAGTTAGCATCGGGGCGTATAGCAGCATTACTTGGGGATATTCAACAACACTAACCATGTTAGTGCTGCTGAATATCCCTCTAAGCGGCATTTACACGGTTTACAGGTCATTATGTGACATTGACCCAGTTGATACCGGGGTAATTTAAATCACTCATTATCACTGTGTTGTAAACTTTTTTAGCTTCCCTAATTTCTGTTAGCTTTTTATCATCTGTCCAATCTGGCCAAGCAGATGGTAGCATATTCCCATTAGTATTCCATTCCACTTTTTACATGGAATTTCTATCCATACAGATTCTACAGTGTATTTTGTTTCCTGCAAAATTTTTATCCTGTTTGACTCGATGTCCTCTTTAATATAAAGTATCACCCTTCCACCAATTTGACTTACGGGAAGCTCCCCAGCTACCAATAGCAAAGTCTTTGGGAGCACTCCACTGCGCCTGTGCCTCTACTTTCCTGCTCTCTCAACTCTCTCTCCTCAGTTCTTCTTTTTCCGCAGAGCTAATGGGTCATCACCCTCGCACTGGAGAAAAGAACTTCAAAACATTTTTTGAAACCGCTTCTGCCTAACTGCACTGGTATTGCTCGATACTGTTTTCCTTTTTCTTTTGAAATTCCCTTTCTTTAAAAAAAAAAAAAATTCTTTACCTCAGGGCCTTGTGCCCACTGGGCCTTGCCCACCGTCTTTACCATGGAGAAACCCTCCAGTGGTTTCAAAAAATGCACCATGTGCTCCAGCACCATTTTGGTGACAGATAAACATGATTGGTGTCTGAAATGCCTTGGTCCCGACCATTGTGATGCAGCAGACCAGTGGGGAACAGAAGAAAATATTTTAAACACGAAAAAAGGCATGCACAAGCTGCAGTATTTTCAGGAACCTGATAGGGGAGCAAGAGGGACCTCCGGAAGACTGAGGATCCACGCCCCACAGGGTGTGACCAAAAGCCAGCCAGCCTCCAATCCAGGAAGGCAGGAACTCCTTTTAAAGAAAGTCTGGAAGACTGGAAAGGGGGAAGAGGCGGTAAAAGGGGAAGTGGCGGAAAAAGCGAAAGTGGCGGTAGCAGCAGGAGCAGCAGATAAGGCAGAGGAATAACAGAGCCTGCAGAAGCCGGAGGAGCGGCAGGAGCTGCAGAGGTGGCAGAAACTGCAGAAGCTACAGACGCTGCTGGAGCGCCGGAAGGAGGAACAGGCCAGAGAGACCTGAAAGGACGGAGAGTACAGAAGGATCCAGGAGATCCGGGGACACGAAAACAGTACTGGGACAGCTGTGAGAAGTCAACCGAAGGACGGTTGAAAAAACCCACGCCAGGTTGCAGGAGCAGGGCATAATCTCAGCAGGAGTAGGCCTCAAGCCTCACCCCAAGGAGAGAAGCCAGCATTACAAGGTAACCCACACTTAGTTGGGAACAGCCTTCAGAGAGCTAGCCTGTGGAAAGGACAGGAAACAGAAGGTCCCTGTTCATGTAACACTTCTCCTGATACAAGGTATGAAAAGCTTTTATCAAATGAGAGACTTTTGAAGAAGCAGTGTTTGCAGAAAGCTAATATAAAACCCATGAAGAGGGAAGAATATTCGCCTTGTAGAACAGTACAAGACCGACGCCCCACTCTGAACCCAAGGCATTGGGAGGTCATACAGCATTTGGCTGAAAAGCCCAATTATAGGTTGCCCAGAACCACGGACTCTGTTTCAGAGGCGTATGATCAGGAACCAATGCAAGTGGAATTGGTAGAATCCCTTTCAGATGAGGAAATGGATTGTAGTTATTGTACCACTGGAAGCTTGGAATCCTTGCATAGCATGTGAGCAGTAAACTGGTGAAATAGGAAATGTTTGTGTTTGTATCACCTCTATGAAGAGAACAGTTGTTGCTTTGAACCTGAGTTTTACTTTTTCTAACCTGATGTAAGGACATTTCTTTTGTTGTTTTGGGACTGATCCTTTGAACCTTTGCAAGACAAGGGAAATAAAGCCTTATTTTCCCTCCACTTGGAAACCTGTGTTCTTTGGGTATTGGGTAATAAGGACGCTACCAAGGCTATACATCCCTGGACCCTGAAAAATAAGTACCAATCCCAACCTTATCTTTATTTGTGTCCGACCTACCTTGGCGCCCATTAGCCACCAGGGTGGCGTCGCGACACCATATACCCCAAAAATGCTTCCTCTGCAAACAAAGAGGAGCCTAGGGAACCGGGCTAAAAAGTTTGGAGAGCTCTTTCCATCGGATTTCATGTCACTGGCCTCCACTTCCTCCAGGGTATCCTCATGCTCCCAAAGTTCCAAGCATTCAAAAGACTCAAGACATTCGGAGAAGAAGACCAAAAGAAAACATCTCCTTCAAAACCTTCGTAAGATAAGGTAAAGTTTCAAGAGTCCTCAGAAAAGTTGAAGGATCCGAAGGAAAGTCCAAAGATTCCTGAGGCAAGTCTCGGGAATCGAGGGAAAGATCCCACTTTAAACACCGGGCTTCGTCCAGGACTTCTTCCAACTCTTTATATCGGTCTAGGCATCCCCGGTGGGAGGACTTGTCCTCCAAAGCTTTAATGGGGAATCGAGAGGCACCCGAGGCCGAGGCCTCCAGAAAGCCCCCAATGCCTTGCTCTGGTATGGTGGTACCCAGCCGTGTTCTTTCATTGGACCAGATGCAGGCAACCTACCTTGATCAGTGCATGTTTTATTTATTTAATGTCTCTTCTATACCACGCTCTTTAAAAATCAGTGCGGTTTACAGGTAACAGATTTGTGCAGTGCCTACACTGGACTTACAATAAACAGGGGATTATATACAGGGTTAACAGGGTAACTATGTACAAGATAACTTGCTGTCATATGTTATGAGGACAGCTCAACACTATTTACACATTGGCTCAGCTATATACATGGTGACAAGGCAGGGGAGTATACCTCTACCCGTCGAGGGGATTGGGGTCTAGCGGGCTGGGCTGCAGACTCGTGGAGTGGCTGCATCGGGGGGCGTCAACCTGGGTCCTGAGTGTGACTGGCTGCGGGTTATCATCAGGTTCGGTGTAGTGCTGGAGGAACAGATAGTGCTTCAATGCCTTCCTAAACTGGGCGAGGTCACTGATAGCCTGGATGGCAGGTGGCAGGACATTCCAGCATGTGGGTGCATACAGCGTGAAAGCTCTGTTTCTAGTTGCCTGCGAGCATTTTGTGATCGCCCTCGGGAGTTTCAGAGTATGTTGTCCTTGGAGAGGACTTTAGCGGTCCTTCTTGCAGCTTCGGTTCCCCTTGCACCGACAGCTGTGGGACCGCAACTGGGAACATCGACATCGATGACTCCATTGACTCCGGTGCAGGCTTCGACATCGGTACTTCTTTCTGCACCGATGCACTCTGCACCAGAAACCGAAGCCTCGGTACCTACATGAGTATCAATATTGCTAGCAGACTACCCCAGGTGTAGACCCTGAAGACATTACCGAGCATTGACACCATTCATGCCGCTGTCAACATCGTCGATACTCACTGGATTCGGATTCCTCAGATTCTGACACCATTCTTTCAATTCCAGTGATCTCCAAGACATTGTGTTGGAACCCTCGCCTCCGTCCATCAGTACTCAGAGTAAATCCCCCCTGAAGACATATCGTTCCAGGAGTTCATTCGAGACATGGGGCTGGCCTGTTGATTCCGGCAGTATCGGAACCGGAATAGAGAGCGGAGGAGCTGGAAATACTCCTACAGCCCCTAAGGAGACCGCAATCCTCCCAGTACACCGGATCCTCCATAATTTGATGCTCTGGATATGAGAAACCCCGCTGACAATTTCCTCAATCATTCGCCAACTAGATACCATGTACAGGGTACTGGGGTGTCCTGGATTCTAGAAGCCACAGCTTCCGCACCATTCTATGTGGTGGAATCGGCAATGCATCGCATCAAAAGTGGCAAGAACCATGACTCGTTTCCTCCTGGAAGAGAATCAAGAAATCTCAATTCCTACACCCGATGTTCTTTTCAGGCATCTATGATAGCCAGCAGGATAAATTCTTATATCCTCTATATGGGAATGTTCTTCAAGGAACGTAACAAAGACTAGGAAGGTTTCCTTCCCTTCCTTCCAGAGGAAAAGAGGCCTGCATTCCAGGCTATTTTGGCACATAGCATATATGTAGCATAGGCACAAATGTGCTACCATGCGCATCAATCAAGCTCTTCCGTATGTTTCCAGTTAGAAATAACGGAGTATAGGACCACTCCATAAATGGAGCCAATTTAGACTGACAATTTCTTTATAACGACGAGATGCCAATTTGCTGATTAAAAACGACCCCAGACCAGGAGAGAGTGGCCCAGAATCCCAGTGCCACCCTGATACGGTTCCATATTGAAACCCAATAAGACTGAATGTTAGGATAGTTATACACCACAAATCTTAAAGTGCCAACATCTCCTCGATGAGACTAATACTCATTCTCAGCTGCCTGATCCCATTTAGAAAGAATCTAAGGGAGAGGACTACTTAATCTTTCTTCTAGTTCAAGTCATATTGAACATATGCCTACGGCCCCCTCCACCCATCGTGAACCTTGCTTTAGCAAAAGGCCACAGTGCTAGGCCTGAAAATCAGGGAAAATCATCCCCCTTCCTCTTATTACGACCCAGAGAGCAAATTTAGGCGGTTATTTCTCCATGAAAGCTGAACTAGAATCCCATCAATTTGACGATACACCTTACTTGTAAGGAAGACTGGTAGCATTCCTATTATATAATTCACTTTAGGAGTGATAGACATATTTATATCTACAAGACGACCCCACCAAGAAAACAGACTGATGACCACGTTGCTGTATATTGTTAAAGCTCATTGAGTCAAATAGGGTAAATGAGATTACAGCAAGATCTGAGTTGTGAGCCGCATGGATAGTAGACTCACTAATTCTAGAACAAAAGTCCCTTGGAAGTTAGGAAAATCAATACTTAATATCTAAAAAGACCATGGGGATAGAATTTTCCTCACTAAGATGGCTACCTCATTATTCTTATGATGGGCAGCTGAAAAACCCTTAAAGAGTAGGGCTTATATGTCTAATTTCAACCACTCCCTTACATTCAAGTGTGTCTCCTGCAGCAGCAAGATGTCATCACTTTCTTTCCTACCATTCAGAAGAAACATTTCCTTTAATGGAATTGTTAATACCCTTAACATTCAGTGAACGATCTTAAAGGAAAGCATATTGACAATATAGCTCCGAATTAACAGTCATATGATTGCAAAACAGACCAATTTGTCGCCTTTACATGACCTCAGACCAGTCAAATGCCCATGATAGCAAACGCCATAGAACTGTAGCAAGTAGAAGTTGCAAGATGACCTCACCGCATCACCGCCGACTCCTTATCCTCCAGAAATGCACATAGCTCCCCAGGATTATTAAAAGTCTTGGTCTCGTTATGCAGCGTGACTCTCATGCGGGCAGGATATAACAGTCCAAAATGGGCCTTCAGTTGAACCAAGCATGGATGCAACGCCAAAAGACTCTTTCTCCGATCCACCGTCGCCTTCGCAAAGTCCGGGAAGAACAGGAGTTTATGTCCCTGATATTCCAAGGTTGAAAGAGCTCTGGCTGCTCCCATTATTTGCAATACTTGCTGAAAACGCAAAACTTTCAAGATGATTGGGCGTGGATGCTTGCCCGTGACCACGGACTGAGTAGGCACTCTGTGGGCGCGCTCGGCCTTGAACGGCATAGTGAACTGCAACTTTAACATACCTGGAATCATGGCCTGCAAAAAGGAAACCATATCATGGCCCTCTGCTCCCTCAGGAACTCCTTGTATTCTTATGTCATTCCTCCGAGAGCGATTATTACTGTCTTCCACCTCTTTTTGCAATGAACGTATCAACTTGGCCTGCTTCTCAATGGCCTTTAGCCTCTCCCCATGTGAAGCCACCACATTCTCTACCTTCCCCAAACTAGCCGTGTTTGACTCCAAAGAAGATCTCAAAGCGTTGATATCTTCCTGCATTGCACACAGCGATTCTCCATTAGCTCTGACTAATTCTTTGACTACTCGAATCTCAGCCAGGATCTCCTGCGAGGTCTCAGGACAATCTTGGATGACCGCCATCTTGTGAGGTGAGAGAGGTTCCGTTTTGGTTCTCTTTGCACTAGCATTTTGAGATACTTGGTAATCCAGCCGTGTCTGTTTGGGGCCGGACATATCCGGGATTGAATGGTATCAAAGTAGGCAGGAACTATTTGATTAAAGAATGCAGAAGTCAGGATTCTTGCCTATTGCCCTCCACAGCACAGCTCTTACACGTCCATCTTGACCAGAAACCAGGCTCCGCCCCCCCCCAGCTGCTAAAGATTATGTATATTTGTTGATGTATCAAAAGAGAGCTTTTTTATGTCATATATAACTTTATAGTATATTTTGTAATAAATGATTCAGAAATGTATTCACAAACACAGGCATAAGGAGGGGGTAAACCTGCACACCTCTCTGTGCAGAATGGATGGGCCATGCAAGTCTTTATCTGCCATCATTTACTATGCTACATATAAATACATTAAGAAAAATGATCTGTACTTCAATGTAATAAACATTATATGTACAAGCAGTTGTTTAGCACAAGTTTTAATAGCATTGTTACATGTAATTGTTTTTTGAGTTTGATGTAAACCGCTTTGATTCTGGAAAGGTGGAATATAAATCACATAAATTAAATAAATAAAATTAATTTACGAACCTCAGTTCTTCCCTTATCTGACCATCATCTGCTAAGCTTCACTCTTCATCACTCCCTGCCTCAATCTTGCCCAGTCTCCTCCTACCTATTTAGGAATCTTCATGCCATCGATCCATCGGCTCTCTCCACTATTGTTTCATAACCTCTTTCTTCCACCTTGTCTTCTGTTGATGAAGCTAGTTTCCTATAATGCTACTCTTTCCTCTGCTGTTCTGGATGCTCTTGCTCTGCCCATGCCACGTCTTGTGAGGTACACTAAACCTCAGCCCTGGCTGTCTTCCACTACCTGCTATCTACGCTCCTGTGCCTGCTCAGCTGAGTGCATTTGGCTCAAATCCCACTCCCTTTCTGACTTTCTTCACTTCAGATTCATGCTTGCCTCCTTCCAGTCAACCACAGTACTTGCCAAGAAGACTACTTTGTCCATCTGACTAACTCCCTTGCCTCTGACCCCCGCTATCGCTTCTCAACTCTCAACTCTCTCCTCAAGGCGCCTCTGCCTCCAACCCCTCCTTCTCTTTCAGCCCAGACCCTGACTGACTATTTCCATGACAAAGTTCACAAGATTACACTCCAATTCCCCACTAGTTCAGTTTCATCCTCTCTTCCCCTTCTTCAGTACTAACTTTTCCCCTCAATCTCTGTTACCTTTTCATCCTTTTCCAAGATCGCCGAAGAGGAAACCTCTCATCTTCTCTAATACTCTAAACTTACTACCCGTCCTTCTGATCCTATCCCCACTCGTCTCCTTAACTCCATCTTCTCCTCTGTCATCCTTTCCATCTCACATATTCTCAACCTATTGCTCTCCACTGCAACTGTCCCTGCAGCCTTCAAGCATGCTGGGTCAGATCTCTCCTCAAGAAACCTTCACTTGACCCTACTTGTCCTTCTAATATTGACTCATTTCCCTTCTTCCCTTCATTTCCAAACTTATTGAATGTGTAGTTCTCCACCGTTGCCTTGAATTTCTCTCCTCCCAAGCTCTGCTATATCCATTTCAATCTGGCTTTTGTCCTTACATTCAACTGAGACAGCTCTTGCCAAAGTCTCCAGTGACTTGTTCCTGGTTAAATCCAAGGGCCTTTACTCAGTCCTCATTCTTCTTGACCTCACTTGGTTTTAGAGGTTTTGTCCTGTCCTTGTTCTTTTCTTATCTCTGTCATTGCTCTTTCAGTGTTTGTTAGAAACATAGAAACATAGAAAAAGACCACATGGCCTATCTAGTCTGTCCTTCCATATCAACAACTACAATAGTCCCCTTCTTCTCATCGTTCCTCCTCTACTGCTATCCCACCCTCAGTTGATGTACTCCAAGGGTCTGTTCTGGGCCCTCTCCTTTTCTCTCCCTATATCCAGTCCCTTGGCACTCTGATCTCCTCCCATGGCTTTCTGTAACATTTTTATGCTGATGATTCTCAGATCTATCTTTCTCCATACTATATTTCTCTGACACTCCAGGCCTGTATCTCTGCCTGCCTATCTGACATCGCTGCCTGAATGTCTCACCGTCGTTTGAAATTAATCACGTCCAAAACCGAACTTCTTATTTTTCCCCTAAACCCTCCTGCCTCCTTCCTCCTTTTTCTATCTCGGTAGATAACACTCTTCTTCCTAGTTCCTCAGCCTGCAACTTTGGGGTCATCTTTGACTCCACCTTCTCTTTCTCCACACATATCCTGTTGTTTTTTTCTCTAGAATATTAACAGAGTTTGACCCTTCCTTTCTGAACACACTACTAAAACACTTATCTACTCTTTAGTCATCTCCCTTCTCAACTATTGGAACCTCCTCCTTGCTGGTCTCCCTCTGAATCACCTCTCTCCCCTTTAATCTGTTCAGAACTCTGCTGCGCGGCTAATCTTCCGCCAGCCCTGATATACTCATTTAACCCTTCTTCTAAAGCCACTTCATTGGCTTCCCTTCCGTTTCTGTATCCAAGTCAAACTTCTCCTTCTGACCTATATATGCATTCATCCTTTTTTTTTATTAGTTATAACATTTTCAGATAACTTACAATACACGAAAATTAAGAAATTAACGCATTACCCCAAATAAAAATGGGGGACATGCACATTATTACATAAAGCATTAAAGTAACAATTCAAGTCCACAATAAGCAGAAACTGGAAACCTCTATATAACATGGGGATTAACTATACCCTCTTTACTAGTCATTTCAGAGAAATAATATCCAAAACAAATCAATTCTACAAAGAAGCATAACATTACATTACTTGCCCTGAAGGAAGGTCTCCAATTGGGGAGGGTCAAAAAATATATACTGTATACTTTGATAAACTACTAGACATTCACAAGGAAATTTGAGGAAGAAAGTTGCCCCTAGCTCCAAGACCACTGGTTTTAGCACCAGGAACAACTTTCTCCTCAACGGTGTAACTCTAGAAACATCCAGAAAAATATTCAATTTCTAACCACAAAAGAAAATGTTCTTCTTCTGAAAAAACAAATGCTGAATATTATGATCCACAAGAGAACAAAAAGAGACAATCAGTGTGGCACAAGCAGAAATATTATCAACAGACTAGATGGGCCTTGTGGTCTTTTTCTGTCATCATGTTTCTAACAGAACTCTTTAAAAATGCAGACAAATCTAAGCTCTCAACTGGCGAGTGCTGATCTAAACCTGGACCCTCCACATCTGGAGTTATCGTCCCTTTGAGTAGATAATAAATATTTGAGATTTGGATAGCCTCCACACCTACCATACCTAAACTCTCCTTAAGATATTTCTGAAGGAGAAGAATGGGAGAGAGAAAATGAGTGCGTGTAAAATTCAAAAATCTCAAATTATGCAACCACTGAGCATTCTCCAGCACTTCTAAGAGCCGGTGAATAGCTAAGCTATCTTTTATAGAAGAGGAACAGGTTGTATGTAACAAGGAAATACAAGAATCAAGCTTAGATAAGTGCTCATCCATCGATGATAATCTGTTATCTTGCTCTGAAAACTTTGCCACTGTGTCAACAGTAAAATCTGAAAAATCTTTCAGGGAGAAACTTAATGCAGATTCCAGATGTGTAATAGTGATCAGAATGTCCTTCGAAGTAACACTGTTCAAAGAAACAGAGTCAGGCTTAAAAGGTACAGAGAAAAAAATGTACCTCTTTAGGCAGTGGCAAAAACACTGTCTTTACTTTAACATTCAAATTCCCCACAGAGGCCCCCACTTCTGCAGCAATAGTAATGGAGGCAGGTGGCGAACTCCACTATCTGGGAGATGCCGCTGTCCTCTTCTGCAACAACACTGGAATGGTAAGGTGGGGTAATATCACCCGAATGCTCAAGGGAGTCCAGAATAGTTCAAGAACTTACCACAGGCGTAGAGAACATGGCTACGATGTGACGATACATAGGACCAACACCTGTCACAACTTTTCTTATCTAGCAACAAAGACTTTCTTTTTCCTCTTACCCATAAGCTATAGATTTCCCAGCTCTAGTAGCTCCAATATCCTCTGAAGAGGTTCCAAAGGGGCACAACCTGTCCCTATGGAACGCTCCTTCGGATACACTCCCATGGCCATGTGCCCGCATCTGTGTGCCACAGTAGAGCCTGGTCTTTAAAGGCCCACAGATCAGCTGGTGTGGTGGAAGAAGGCTGCCCAATGCGAATGCCGGCAGCATCCAGCAAAGCAGAGAGGATCCAACTCCACAGATCCCTTAATGGGGATGGTCTTTAAAGGCCTGCAGATCAGCTGGTACAGTGGAAGAAAGCTGCCCGATGTGAACGCCGGCAGCATCCAGTGAAGCAGAGAGGATCCAACTCCACAGATCCCTTGAAGGGAATGGTCTTTAAAGACCTGCAGATCAGCTGGTACAGTAGAAGAAAGCTGCCCAACGTAAATGCCGGCAGCATCCAGTGAAGCAGAGAGGATCTGGCTCCCCCTAAATGCAATCATTCTACCTTTCCTCTCTCCTCTCTCCTCTCTCCCTACACCCCTCCTCGTGAGCTCCGCTCTTCGACTGGCCTGTTTCTCTCTATGCCCTTTTCTTCCAATGCCAACTCCAGACTTTGCTCCTTATGCCTGGAACAAACTACTCGAGTCTGTGTGTCAGGCTTCATCTCTCCCTGTTTTCAAATCCATGCTAAAGACTGACCTCTTTGAGGTTGCTTTTGGATCTTGATCCCTTGTTTTCCTTGTATCTCCTTACCGTCCCTATTTGTACCCTTATTCTCATCTATGGTATTGTCTGTCTTGATTAGATTGTAAGTTTTGAGGAGCAGTGACCGTCTTTTATATGTATCTGTGCAGCGCTGCGAACGCTTTGTAGCGCTATATTAATAGTAGTAGTGGCATTTGCATATAGGCATTTCAAATGTGTTTTTCATCCATATTAACAGTATGGTTATAAGATGACAAGAGCAATTTGGAATCTTTCAACCCTGTCTGCTTTTTACTTTGAGGCACCTGGGTTATTTTTACCTTTACTAGAACCTCTCTATCGGGATGCCCTAACTTCCCTGTTTTCTAGTATCCTTCAAATCTGACTCATGTTCTCTTGGAACACTGTCGACTTTCCCCCATTACCTAGTTTAAAAGCTGCTTTATCTTCTTTTTAAAGGTTAATGCCAGCAGCCTGGTTCCATCCTGGTTAAGGTGGAACCCATCCTTTTGGAAAAGCCCCTCTCTTCCCCAGAATGTTGCCAGTTCCTATCATATCCAAAACCCTCTTCCCTGCACAATCATCTCATCCATGCATTGAGACTCCAGAGCTCTGTCTGCCTCTTGGATCCTCAGTAACATAGTAAATGTCGAGAGATAAAAGACCTGCATGGTCCATCTAGTCTGCCCTGTGTGGTGGCAAGGGTTTTACCTTTCGCTCTATGCAGGTTAGCCCCCTCTGTGCCTTTGTTTAGGGTTTGCAGGTTACTCCTCTCTATTTTTTTGAGATGTAGAAGTTATTCAAGTTTGCTTTGATTCCCTCTTCTTGCTATAAAGAGGTCCTATGTGTCTGTCCCATGCCTTTTTGAATGCCATCACTGTTTTTGCTTCCACCACCTCCACTTAGGGCATTCCAGACATCCACCACCCTTTCTGTGAAAAAGTATTTCCTGACATTGCTTTTGAGTTTACCTCCTTGCAGCTTCATTTTATATACTCTAGTCCTACAGCTTCTCCATCTCTGAAAAAGGTCAGCTTGTTCATTAATACCCTTTAAGTATATAAATGATTTCCCTGTTTACTTCCATGTTAATTTTCCTGTTACTTGTAATAGGTCTGTTATATCTGACCAATTGTTGTATTGTTTCATTGTAAACCGCACTGATGACAAATAGTGCGGTATATAAGAAAATTAAATAAATAAATAAATAAATAAGTATTTAAACATTTGTATCACTTCGCTCCTCTCCTCCAGGGTATACATATTTAGGTCTTGAAGTCTCTTCTCATACGCCTTCTGGCGCAAGCTCCATATCATTTTGATTGCCATCCTCTGAATCATTTCAAGTCTTTAAATATATTTTATGAGGTGCAGTCTCCAAAACTGAACACAGTACTTTAAGTGTGGTCTCACCAATGATTTGTATGAGGCATTGATACCTTCTTCGTTCTGCTGGTTATGCCTCTCCGTATACAACCTAGCATCTCTTCTGGCTTTGGCCACTGCCTTTTCACACTGCTTCGCCATCCTGAGATCCTCAAACACTATCACCCCAAGATCCCTCTCCTGGTCCATACACACTAGCCTCTCACTTAGTATCACATATTGCTCCTTTGCATTTTTGTATCCCAAGTGCTTCACTCTGCACTTCTTCACAGTAGATCTTAATTTCCAAGTATTAGAGCATTCTTCTAATTTTCCTAGATCTTTTCTCATGTTGTGTACTCCTCTTGAGGTGTCTACTCTGTTGCAAATCTTCATTCATCCGCAAAAAGGAAAACTTTTCCTTTTAGCCTTCGGCAATATCACTCATGAAAACGTTGAACAGTACTGGTTCTAGGACTAATCCCTGAGTAACTTCACAATTCACTTTTTCTTTCTTCTCAGTGGTTTCTATTTATCAGCACCCTCTGTCATCTATCAGTCAACCAATTTCTGATTCATTTCACCACCTTGGAACCCATCCCCAGGCTACTCAGTTTATTCATAAGCCTCCTATGAGAAACAATATCAAAAACTTTGCCAAAATCCAAGTAGATCGCATCCATCTCATGTCCTTGATCCAGTTCTCTGGTCACCCTGTCAAAGAAATTGATCAGATTTTTTTGGCATGATCTTCCTTTGCTGAAACCATGCTGCAATCCATGGGCTTCCAGAAATTTCACTATCCTTTCAGCAGTGTCTCCATTACTTTTCCCACCACCTAGGTAAGGCTTACTAGCCTGTAGTTTGCCACCTCCTCTCTACTACCACTTTTGTAAAGAGGGACCACATTAGCCCTTTTCCAATCTTGTGAATCATCCCCCATTTCCAAGGATATATTAAATACATCCTTTAAAGGTCCTGTCAGAATGTCTCTGAACTCTCTCAATATCGTGGGATGTCTCTGATCTGGTCCCATGGCTTTGTCCACTTTCAGTTTTGCAAGTTGTTCATAAACACCTTCTTTCATGAATGATGTGGTATATACTCCATTCCCATTAGTACCTTAGCCAATCATGCATGGTCCTTCTGTAGGATTTTCTTACGTGAACATGGAATAGAAGTACTGTATTTGTTCAGCATGTTTGATTTTTCCTTGCCATTTTCCACAAATTGATGAAGCCCCTGATGTAGCCTTTATGAAGGAGAAACGAAGATCTTTGTTGGCTGAAGAAAACAAGTGCAGGCGGTGATGCTTTGGAGTTCGAGAATTGAAGTTTAAAGATAAGTAGATATTGCTCTATTTGTTTTATAGCAAAGATGACAATAGTTCTTAGGGTTATCTGTTCTGTTTCAGAACCCTAGAGATTGGTTTGGAGCCTGCAATACCTGTTTAAGAAGATGTGTTATAGAATACTTTAAGTTATGGAGCACGGAACATAAGAACATAAGATATGCCATACCTAGTCAGACCAAAGTCCATCAAGCCAAGTTTCCAACAGTGGCCAATCTAGGTCATAAGTACCTAACAGTCTCCCCAAAGGTTCCTCAATGCTTATATTGGGTCAAGCAGTGATATCCTGAGTCCCTTTTAACAATGGTTTATGGACCTTTCCTCCAGGAACTTGTCCAAACCTTTTTTAAACCCAGCTACACTAACAGCTTTTGCTACATCCTCCGGTAACAAATTCCACGTTGAGTGAAAAAATATTTTCTTTTATTAGTCTTAAATAGGTTACCCGGTAGCTTCATTGCATGTTCCCTAGTCTTTTTTATCTTCTGATGATGTAAACAATCAATCTACGTTTACCCGTTCCTCTCCATTCATTAATTTATAGACTTCTATCATATCTCCCTCAGCCATCTCTTTACCAGGTTGAAAAGCCCTAACCTTTATAGCCTCTCTTCATAGGAGTATCCTTTCATCCCTTTTACCATTTTGGTGGCTCTTCTCTGTACCTTTTCTAATAATGCTATATCCATGGAACAATACAGAGGCATTATAATATCCTTTGTTTTATTTTCCATTCCTTTTCTTATGATACGTAGCATTTTATTTGCTCTCTTGGCCGCCACTGCACACTGGGCGGAGGGTTTTAACATGTTATCCACGATGATGCCTAAATCCTTTTCCTGGGTGGTGGTTCCCAATGTGGAACCTTGCATCGTGTACCCATAGTTTGGATTGTTCTTTCCTAGGTGCATACCTTTGCATTTGTCCACATTAAATTTCATCTGCCATTTGGATGCCCAGTCTTCCAATTTATCAAGATCCTCTTGCAATTTTCCACAATCCTCTTGGGTTTTAACAACTTTAAATAGCTTTGTGTCATCTGCAAATTTTATATCCTCACTCGTTATTCCCTTTTCCAGGTCATTTATGAATATGTCAAAAAGCAGCAGACCCAGCATACTGTAGATCCCTGCGGTACTCCACTATTCACCTTTTTCCATTGGAAAAATTGGCCATTTAGCCCTACCCTCTGCTTTCTTTTAACCAGTTCCTGATCCACAATAGTACACTGCCTCCTATCCCATGACTTTTTAGGATGGAGAAAGTGTAGTTACTCACCTGTAACAGGTGATCTCCGGGAACAGCAGGAATTTAGTCTTCACACATGGGCAACGTCAGTACTGACTGAGTCCACACGGGAATGCTTCCCAGCATCCAACAGGAAAACCCCTGAGAGCATCCCACTGCACCTGCACAGCTGCCTTCCCGCCCTTTCAACTCTCACTCCTCAGTAGTGATGAATTGAAGGAATAATATTGGTTAATGTGTTAAGTTGTATTGATGATTTGGAAAAAGTACTTTTTTAAAATTGGAAATTTTATAGTTTAATTATTGTAAAGGGAGATTTTTTAGACCGGTGATGTAAGAACTGTATATTCCCCTATGGTGATTAATTTTGCCACATAGTGGAATTAGTGTAGTTTCTCACCTGTAACAGGTGTTCTCCAGGGACAGCAGGAATCAGTCCTCACATATGGGTGACATCGGCGCCGAAAGAGCCCTCATGCGGAGCAATTCCCCAGCTTTCAAAGAAAGCCTTTGGGATTGCATCCCGCATACGCGGTCCCCTTCCCGCCCAAGGGTGCCATCTTGCTCAGTCAGATGACATAGCTAAAAAGACGGCAAAAATGAGAAAAAATGAATCAAAGGACTGCAACTCCAGGGGAGGAGGGAGGGTCATGAGGACTGATTCCTGCTGTCCCTGGAGAACACCTGTTACAGGTGAGTAACTACGCTTTCTCCAGGAACAAGCAGGAAGTCAGTCCTCACATATGGGACTCCCTAGCTATAGGCCAACGAGAACCCATAGCTGAAAATGGCTCCCTCTAGAAGAGCCGCAGCAGCAGTGATAGAATTTTTCTCCGAGAACACAACCCCCACGGTAGCCTGACACCAAAGGGTTGGAGGGTAGGAGCTGCCTAAACCTTGAATAGGTTACGGAGTACCACCTGACCAAAAACACTGTCCTGCCGGGACTCTCTCTCCAGGCACTAGTGGGCTGCAAAAGTCTGGCTTGAAGACCAAGTTGCGGCCCGGCAGATGTCTGCCAATGGAACAGAGCAGTGGTTAGCCACTGATGCGGCCTTAGCCCTGACAGAGTGAGCCGTGATTCGGCTCTGCAGCTGGAGATCAGCTGCCCTGTACGCCTAGGCGATGCAGTCTGCCACCCAGGTGGATAACGTGCGCTTGGAGACAGGTAGACCAGTTTAATAGGGTCATAAGAGACGAAAAGCTGGGAAGCTCTCCGATGTCCCCGCGTATGCTCCAGGTAGAAGGCGAGCACCCTCTTACAGTTCAGGGTATGCAGAACCACTTCTGCTCTGCTGGTATGTGGCCTGGGGAAGAAGGTTGGAAGAACCACCTCTTGGTTAAGGTGAAACGAGGAAACCACTTTTGGGAGGAACTTGGGGTGAGTATGTGGGACCACTGTTTTTGTAAAACCGTGTATACGGTCTATCCGATACTAAAGCTTGCAGGTCGCTCACACATCGAGCAGACGTGAGTGCCACCAGAAAGAGTGCGTTCCAGGAAAGGAAGCGGAGATGACAGGTGGACATTGGTTCAAAAGGTGGGTAAGTAAGCTGCTGCAAGACCACATTTAAGTCCCACTCTGTAGCTGGTGGGCGAATTGGAGGCTTCAAGAGTAGGAGGCCTCTGAGGAATTGGGATACCAAAGGGTGAGCTGAAAGAGGTTGCCCGTTCACTGGAGAGTGGTTAGCTGATAGCGCACTCAGGTGGACCCTGACAAAGTTAGACTTGAGGCCTAACTCCGAGAGGTGGAGCAAGTACTGCAATACCTGAGGTACTGGACAAGTGAAGGGGCTCTCCTTATTCTGGGCACACCACCCTTCAAATCTACGCCACTTGAGCACATAGGATTTTCTAGTGGATTGCCTCCTAGAGGCCAGCAACACCTCCTCAACCTCCTTGGGAAGGAGTAGAGGAGCAAGTACTACCCTCTCAGCAGCCAGGCCATTAAGTTGAGGGATCTGAGATTGGGGTGTAGCAAGGAACCCTGTTCCTGGGTCAAAAGGTCGGGCTGCACCCCCAGTGGGAGTGGAGTTTCAACTGCCAGTTGAAGGAGAAGAGGGAACCAAGGTTGTCTGGGCCACCTGGGGGCTACCAGGATGACCGAGGCCTTGTTCCGAAGAATCTTGAACAGAGTGTGTGCCATGAGGGGCATGGGTGGGAACGCATAGAGAAGGCCCTGTGCCCACGAGATCAGGAAAGCATCCGCCGCCACGCTCAGCAGATGTGGCTGCCTCAAGCAGAACCGGGGCAACTGATGGTTTTGCGGACTGGCAAAGAGATCCATGGATGGGAGACCCCAATGGTTGAAGATCTGCTGGGCCACATCCCGGTTCAGTTGCCATTCGTGAGGCTGAAGAATACTGTTCAACTTGTCGGCCAGGAGGTTCTCCTGACCTGGCAGATAGACTGCCTTTAGGGACATGTGATGTGCCACAGAAAAAGAGCAGAGGTCC
Organism: Ichthyophis bannanicus; assembly: GCA_033557465.1. Lineage (NCBI taxonomy): Eukaryota > Metazoa > Chordata > Amphibia > Gymnophiona > Ichthyophiidae > Ichthyophis > Ichthyophis bannanicus. The sequence goes on along the minus strand of CM066035.1, from coordinate 917,773,683 downwards.
AGAGTTTCCTGGCATAGGATGCGAGATCCTGTGCCCCCGTTTGATGATATAGAACATCGCTACCTGATTGTCTGTCTGTATCAGCACCGATTGATGTGCAAGAAGATGACAGAAGGCTTGAAGAGCTAGGCGGATGGCTCGAAGCTCTAGAAAATTGATCTGAAGCGTGGCCTCTCGTGAGGACCACAGACCCTGAGTGCATGAACCCTGGCAATGGGTACCCCAGCCCAGCAAGGAGGCATCTGTCGTCAGCACTCTGGTGTGAGAGGGAGGTTGGAATGGTTGCAAGGCTGTCACCAGTAGCTTGGAAATCACTACTCTGTCTCTGAGGCAGCCAGTGGCTTGCGTCCACTGGTCCCTGAGGCTCCATTGAGCTGTGTGCATGTGGAATCGAGCATATGGAGTCACATGCACCGTGGAGACCATGTGGCCCAGGAGGCGTAGGAAGACCCTTGCGGAGACTTGAGGTTTGTGCTGGACCTGCTGGACCAAGTCCAGCAACCTCCTTGCCCTGTCCAGCGGTAGATAAGCCCTTGCCTGAAGAGTGTCCAGTCTTGCCCCTATGAACTCCAGGTTCTGAGTGGGGAGTAAGGTGGACTTTTCGTGATTTATAAGAAACCCTAGGTGCTGGAGCAGGGTGACTGCGAGCAGTGGCCTGCTGAGCCTCCAGTGCCGACTGGCCCCAGATGAGCCAGTCGTACAGATATGGAAAGACGAAGACTCCCTAGCTTCTGAGGAAGGCCGCCACCACTGCAAGGCATTTGGTAAATACTCTGGGAGCGGAAGCTAGGCCAAAGGGAAGCACCTTGTACAGGAAGTGGTTTCCTCCGACCACAAACCTGAGGTATTGTCTGTGGTCTGGGTATATGAGGATGTGAGTATAAGCATTCTTTACATCTAAGGAGCATAGCCAGTCTCCCTGGTGGAGGTAAGACAGTAGGATCCCAAGGGAAAACATCTTGAACTTTTCCCTCACCAGGAACTTGTTCAGATTTTGCAAGTCCAGGATGGGGCGTAGGCCTCCTTTTCTTTTTGGTCTGAGGAAATACCAGGAGTAGAAGCCTTGCCCTTGTAGGTGGTGGGGCACCGGTTCCACCGCCTGATCCTTTAGTAGACCTGTCAACTCCTGCAGGGGGAGGTTCCTGTAAAGAGGGGGCCTGAGAGGCTCTCCTGGGAAAAAGGAGGTGGGCACCTGGTCAAAATGAAGTAAACAGCCCTGCTGGACTACCTTCAAAACCCAGGCATCGGTAGTAATGGCTGGCCACCTGTGAGCATACAGGGCCAGCCTTCCTCCTGTGCAGGGCCAAACCACTGGTGGGAGAGGAGCTATGCACTGGGAGTTAAAACCCCCCTCCCGGCTGGGTCGGAGCCGGAGCTGGAGGCTTGGGGGTCTTCGGCTTACGTGGGCCATGCCCCTGTCCCCTGGCCTGCTGCCCCTGTTGGGGAGCTGGGATGGCCTGGTAAATGGGGTAGTTTCTGTAAGCCGTACCCTTCCTCGGGAAAAAGGGCTTTTTCCCCAAGGCCTTCTTCTTGTGAGAAGGTGCAGATGTCTTCTTCGACAACCTTGTCTAGGTCAAGTACTCGGGCTCGATTTCTGCAGCTTTCTCAGTCATGGGTTTGCCGAAGAGGTTGTCTGCTCAGCACGGGACATCGATCAACTTGTCCTAAACCCATGGCTCCAGGTCCAACGACATGAGCCAGGCCTGACGGCGTGCACCGATGCCGGCTGCGGCTACTCAGGCTGAAGCCTCGAAGCCGTCATAAGCTGCTCGAGACATGAACTTCGAGCACTCTCGGATCCCCATGGACAATCCTTTGAAGCGCTGCAAGGGTTCCTCGGCTAGGCCAGCCGAGAACCCGGCAATCTCCTTTGCCAGGTCCCGCAAGTACATGCCAATGTACAGCTGGTAAGTTTGGACATGGCATGACAGCATCGAGCCCTGGTAGCACTTTCTTCCGAGAGCATCCAGGTTCCAGGCCTCCTGGCCGGGAGGCTCCAAGAAGTGCGTCTTTTGGCTTTTCAGCCATTGCATGGCTGATTCCACAACCATGGAGTTGTGCGGCAGCTGTGCTTTCTGTAACCCAGGACTCTTGCGGACTCGATAGATGGAATTGACCCGCTTGCTGAGCACCGGCATCGAGACCGGGGACTCCCACATGTGGAGCATCAGCTGTTCCAACATCGGAGGCACCGGTACAATAAGGGCCTCCTTCAGGGGGGAGTCATACTGGAGGGCATCGAGCTCCTCGGCTCGAGTCTCCTCCTCAGCATCCGCAGGGAATGCCAAAGCCTTGGCCATGTCCCTGACGAAGTCCGAGAACCGAGTGTCCTCCGGAGGGGACCTATTCCGAGGCTCCGAACCCGGAGAGTCCGATGGGATACACCAGGTTCGGTAGGTGTCTGGGGAGTCTTCCTCCTCTGTCTCCCATGCTGATTTCTCCGAGGAGGACTCGATGGGCTCCGGCCTCGAGGGCTTCGAGCCCGACCGCCCCGACGCCGAGGGCACCGGCGTCGATGACCTCGTTCCCAAACGGGAGGTCGAGGGGGACTTTGGCCGAGGATTGACTCGAAACCTGATTGACTCGAGGATCAGCTCGGCCTCCGGTATCGACTTCAACGTCGACGTCCCGGTGGTCAGGGCGGATGGACCAGTGAGACCGGCCATCAGCGCCTGCTGCTGCTCCATGAAGGCAGCCATGCTGCTCTCCAGGGCTGCCAACTTGAGACCGAGCTCATAAGGTTCCGCAGTTCCCGGCTCGAGTCCCGACGTCGTTGGGCCCGACGCCGGCTCTCCTGGAGGAGAGTCCACGATGACAACAGAAGTTACCTTGTCCGATGTCTCCGGCTCCTTGCGAGGTAGTTTAGCCGGCCGCTCCAACTCCGAGGACCCGAGGGTCCAAGCCGATCAGAAGCGTCCAGCGATGCCGCCCTCATGAGTTTCTTCTTCCTCCGATGTTCCCTGGAGGGAGACCCCCGCTTAGAAGACCCACGACGGTGCTCAGGCTCCGATTCCCGAGATGTCGAGGCTTCTGATGAGGTCCGGGCCCGGGCGGATGCGGACTCAGGAAAAATCCTGTCACACTGATGCTGCCTGCTCTTCAAAGATTTCTAAGACATCTTACCACACGGCCCACAGACCACCGGGTCATGGTCAGGGCCGAGGCCGAGGCATCGGATGCAGCAGTCGTGTGTGTCGGTGAGAAACATCAACTTCTTACATCAATCACACTTTTTAAACACGCTGGCAGCCATCGTGGGAAAAAGGGCCCCTGCGAGGTCAAACGACCGGGCTACCAGTGAAAAATTAAAAGAGCGCGAACGCTAGTCACGAAGGACAAAAACGAAAAATATGACTGGACTCGATACCAGTGTACTGAGCCGAAGCGGGAAGGGGAACCAGTGTCGAACTGGGAAGCTGAAAAAAATAAATTAACTTTTCTACTTTTTCCACGGTGAAAACAGGACCACGTCCGTTGGTCTCCGCGGAAAAAAGAAGACTGAGCAAGATGGCACCCTTGGGCAGGAAGGGGACCGCGCATGCGCGATGCAATCCCAAAGGCTTTCTTTGAAAGCTGGGGAATTGCTCCGCACAAGGGGTCCGTCGGCACCGATATCGCCCATATGTGAGGACTGACTTCCTGCTTGTTCCTGGAGAAATGAAGTAATCCTGAGGTCTTTTTCTCCCTTCACATTTTGTGAAAGAGAAAGTTAACTTGTTTATGTTGGGAGTGTGCTGAGAGAGTTAATTATCATAATTGTGGAATATTTGGGTTATTAATCTTTCAGTTTAGCCCACTGACCTTTCACTTCCCTTATCTCCTCCTACCCTGCCAGCTTCTCCTTCAAGTACTTTCCCATTTTACTGAAGTCAACATTGTTAAAATCTAGGATCTTGAGTTTGCTGTAATTGGACTGTGCCTTGGCTTTTACCTCAAACCAGTGGCACACCTAACGTATATGACACTCAGAACGGATCATTTTTTAACACTTCCCTCCTCTATATGTGCAACCATGCACCCCAGCAGCCTTGGCCTCGGACCACCACCTGCTCACCCCTGGCCACTCCTCTCATCCGTTTCTAAGCCCCAGCCCTTTTCTCCCACCAGCCTTCAAATTCTCTGTACATTGCTTATTTGTTTCTCTACCAAGAGAATTTTGAAGCTCTGCATATAAACATATTACTCTTACCATCAGTTTCCTCTCTCCTTTGCGTATGGGTACATTAAAGAGAAAAAGAACTTGCAAGGCTGTCAACAAACCCCGAATTTGTGGAGACTCTAATGCAGTCTTGGATTTTTGAACTGCCTTCCTATAATTAGGAAATTTATAATCCCACTTCAAATATTGTGGGTAACAGAGGGGGGGGGGGGGACCAGAAAGCCAAGATCTATCAAAAGACGCAAAGTGATGAGGTGGATTGAGGCCCACAGCTGCAGCACTTCCTATTTACCACATCCAACATGGCACTAGCCACACAACTCATTGTCACTGTGCCTGTACATTCAGTAGCGAATCCCTCAAGCATGAAACTGAGACTGTTAAATCAACACAGTAGTGTGGAGGTCAAATCTTAAACAGATTTGCTCCAATCCGATTCCTACCATGGTTGGTCCTAGCCAGACCATAGTAACCTCACTTCGACAGACCTAACGTAGGGCTGAAGCAGGAGCTCCAGTAACATTCTAAAAGCCAAACCTCACGGCACACTGATAACTCCACTCACATGGTATAGGGTACTGCACACCTCTCAGTAATAAAAAATGCCCAAGTTACTGCAGCCTGGAGTCTCATAGAAGCCGAAGAATCAATGCATTTTATTATTGTTTTTAAATACTCTACAGACAATGCATGCCCTTATTGCCTGCACCCAGGGAGGACTGCTCCCACTGTCCAAACCTTGGTATACCACTGCCTCAAACCATGTGGTGATCACCGCTGCTCAAATGGGCACCCACGAGACATTAGATACACTATCCCCATTAGTGAATATTAGATCCAGTATCAACCCTTCTCTGGTGGGTTCCATTACCAATTGTCTGACAAAATCTCTTGCAAGGCATCCACAACCTTTCTACTTCATTCCAGATTTGCAGATATCTTGATAGTCCTTGGTAACATCCTTGAATAGATGTTGCAATGGAATATACTGTGATCTTCTCTCAGACACTTGCTGCAAGCCTTGTGACAGTCAGTAATAGACATCTTCTTCTTGCAGTCTGAGCAAAACCTGAAGTTGTTAGTCTTCTTGAAAATCATGAGAAAAATAGACAAAAAGAAATCAAAGGCAAAAATATTTGAGTCAAGAAGATGACTTGAAGTTGAAAATATATATGTGGCAGAGGCCTAAAGGGTTTGCAGCAGAAAGGGTATGTTGTTTGGTTGGAAGAAAATCAATAAAAATGTAATTGCTGACAAAACCTAACTAAGAAATATGAAGGACAAGAAAGACTTGAGGCACACATCATTTGAGGCTAAAAATTTCTAAAGAAGCTAAAAGAGTTCTGAAAAGTTAGGAACCATAAAAGAAAATAATCACTGTCCATGCACCCTGACAGAAAACAGAAACCTAAAATATGCTGTGTGTCATGGGTATTGTGACATGGTGGATTCCTCCAGCCCTTTAGAAAGAGCTAAAAAGCAGGAATCAGAAGCAGTGCTGAATTGTAAACAAAAGCACATGGCTAGTAGTTACCAGGGAAACCAGACACAAGGGCGAGAAACACGCCCTTGCTGCCAGTTAGCTCAGGAGTCACGAGCTGAATCAGAGCACCTGCTAGGAGGAGGAGTCAGGCACTGCCCTAGAGGGCAGACACATAAAGAGGCCTCAGTAGAAAGAAAAGGGTCTCGACTAGGAGCCACACAGGAAGCTCCAACACAAGCTCAGCTGGGAGGTTACCTACAAGGCCAACCGAGGGTTCTGGTGAGAGGCCAGCAAAGAGGGCAGCTAACAGACCAAGAGGAGGACCAGGGAGGAGTCCGAGTTCCAGGCCTAGGCAGAGCTACCGGTAGAGTTCCAGCCCAGAACCATGGGAGAGAGACCGTGGCAAGCCTAGAGGCACACTCAGTAAAACGGAGAGAAAGCCCAGAGCCAGAGCCAAGTTTAAAGGTAGAAGGAGAACCATTTATAAAGTGTTTTTCAAGAGAAGAATACAGCAAAAGCAGGCCAGGCTGTTTGCAGTATTCTGGGAATTACAAGGATAAGAAAAAGCCAGGAAGGCAGTTGCAACCCACAGCTCACAAATCAGGTTTTGACTCAACAGCTGTTTCCAAAGCCCAGAGAAAGCCGTTTGCAGGCAGACTAAGAGGTAAGCCCAGAGACTGGGTTTCAAATAAGGCTGTTGATAATCAATGTGATTTTACTTACCCAAAGGGTTGGGACTGTGGTTTTAATACCTGTAATGAGGATGATTGTTTACAGCAATACATGTGCCAAGAGTATGATATAAAGCCTAAGCCAGTCAGGAAGGGCGTGGCCCCGGAAACGCCGTTGCAAACATTTCTGCCTGACTTCCATGAGGAATTAATGGAAACAGAGCCAGGGCTAGGCAACACATCTGAAGAACTGATGGACTGTACGATTACAATATTGAATGAGATATTTTCCCTGTGTTGAGTTTAAGCAGTGCAGAGAAATCCTGTTTTGCTTAAAACCACTTTGAGTCACACTACTCTTCATTGGACAGTGAAAGAAACTACATTTCCCAAAAGGCTTTGCCTCAGGAAAAGGTCAGACAGCTGTTCAAAGAAGAATAACAGGTCGCTTAAGCCCTACACGCTTTGGCTGGGGCACAAAAGGCGGTCACAGTATGCAGGAACTCCTATGCATGCTCAGAGCTCTTTTCAAAAAATCCCTAGAATGCTCTGGAAACCATCTCTTGGCACCATATAGGTGAGAGTGACATCATCCATCTATGTGACTGGTGATTCACTTTATCTTCAGAGGAACATATTTCCTACAATGCTAAAAGCAATTATTCTTAGGCTCAAATGCCATCTTGGCAATTAATGTGTTTATTAAATCAAGAGGATTTTGGGAGTGATGGGGGGGGGGGTTGATTTTTTAATTACAGGAAAATTTTAGTGGCATCAGTAGCAAATACTGTACTTAGCGTTTCTTAACCCACCTGTTCAGGAGAGGAAAGAAGGTCACTGACAGATACACACATGGATATCATTTCAAGGGTGTAATCTCCTCTACTAGCAAAACCTGAAACATCAAACACAACATCTGCACTTTTATTTTTGTTATTAGCAAATATCAAGCTGCACAAAGAAATAACCTATGGTTTGAAAATGCTCAAGCTAGAGACATATGCTACAATTTCCTGAATACCACATGATCCTAAAATTCCTCCAGGACTTATTTGTCATATACTTGCTCCTTCTGCTCTCTCCCCAATAATATTTTGGAGGGTGCAATGAGGTGGTGGATGAATTGCTTCACTGGCAAATGTAGTCCTCTCTCTCCCCTCCTATACCTCTTCTTCATCCAGATGTAATCCTCTTATTCTCTCCAGCCTTTTCATCCTCTCCCCCCAATCTCTTCTTTTCTCTTTCCATCTGCAGCTCTTTCACTCCTGTCCCCCTCACTTTTCCTCTCTCCCTTACTTTCTTTCCTTCTCCCTCCCAATCCATTTTCTCTCCTTTTCTGCCTCTCACTTTTCTTCCAGGACCCAATGACCTTTCTCTCCATCCCCAGATCCTGAAGGGAATATCTGCTGCCTCACTTGCTCTCAGGATGTAAAAGACACTTCTGCCTTCTCCTGCTCTCTACTAGGCTCTGATTGGGACAAAGGTGCTCTGCCACCTCCCCTGCTCCAGAACCCCAACCAGGGTTAAAGAGGCTTCTGCCATCTCTTCAGCTTCCAGGCCTCCAAAGACACTTCTGCCCTCTTCCCCACTCTTGGGCACCTAAGGATCCTTCTGTCACCTCCTACTCTCCAGGCTCTGCATGTACCAAAGCCACCTCCTCCCAATCTTAAACACCTAAGGGTGCTTCTGCTCAGGGCTGATCCTACCACTAGGCAGAAAATGCATCCACCTAGGCCAGCACAACTGTGGGGGAGGCACTGTACTGTGATGTAGCAGTCAGAGGCAGTAATGTAGAGTCTATGCAGCCAGTATAGGGCCTTGACATGAACATGTTCAAGACTTGCTATGTCCTGCCCCTCCAAAACAGGAAGTTTGGAGGGTGTGGGACATAGCAGGCCTTGAATACAAGCATGTGCTCAAGGCCCTGCACCAGTCCTGCAGACTACTTGAGTGCCACAGGGCCCAGATATGGTACCCACAGCAGTGATGAGAGGTGGAGGTGGGCCCGGGACGGAGAAGGAAGGGAAGGGGAGATCAGATGCTGGACACATAGGGTAAGAGGGAGGGGAAGGGGAGATCAGATGAGGGACACCTGGGGAGGGGTGGCAGCGAAAGAGAAGGGGAGATCAGATGGTAGACACCTGGGGATTGAGGGGCACGCATGGCTGAAGGTTCACAAACTTTATTCTGCCGTTTCCTGCTCCTCAGGTCCTGACTGGGACAAAGATGCTTCTGACGTCTATCACCTACACCATTATTAAAGAAAAAATGCTTCTGCTGCCTTCTTCCTAGTCCTAGGTCCTGGAGGATGTTTCTGCCTCGTCTCCTGCTCGCAGAGACTTATGTTGTGTCCATCCCATTCTTGTGCCCCAGCTCATAAAATACACTTACTCCAGGCTAGTAAGTAAGTACATTTTAAAAACCCTGTCAATACTTATCATTTTGTTTGCATTTTTAGCAGGTGGAATGAAAATTAATAATAAGCTCTGTGAGCCAGATGATACAGTACAATTGTTCATGTAAGTTTCAGTGTATTCATAAATATTTGGCATAAACAGTGAGGTGGAAAAGTCTGCAGGTGACACAAAATTATTCCAGATAAAAGGAAACTAATGATGAGATCTCACAGCACTGAGTAAGTGAACAATAAAGCAATATATAAATTTCAATACAGATAAAGCATAGTTATTCACCTGTAGCAGGAGTTCCCCATGGACAGCAGGAATAAGTCCTCATTTACGGGTGGCATCCCCAATGGAGCCCCACGCGGAAATGCTCCCCAACTTCCATTGGAAGCTTTTGGGAGGCTCCATCGCGCATGCGCACATGCCTTCCAGCCTGCCATGGCGCCATCTTATCTCCAGTCTGATAACAAAGCTGATAGTCAAAAAATACAACTCCTCTGGGAGGTGGGAAGGGTGTGAAGACTTATTCCTGCTGTCCACAGAGAACACTGCTACAGGTAAGGAACTACACTTTCTCCGTGGACAAGCAGGATGTAAATCCTTACATATGGGACTCCCAAGCTAAAGGCTACTGAAAAACAAGGAAACAAGCCTAACAGGGGCTACAAAACTGGAGAACCGGAAGAAACAGCATGGGTAGTCCCTCTGGGGTACTAGACTGATTTAGCATCCACAGTGTACGCTGACACTGAGATGACTTCATCGGTAGTCTGGACGGACAGAAGGAATGGTGGGAAGAAGTTGAACCTTAGTCCCAAACAGATGCCGGAGTATGGCTTGGCCAAAGTTGCTGTCCCATCAGGAATCCTTATCCAGACAGTAGTGGGCCATGAATGTGTGGACAGAGGATCAAGTAGCTGCAAATGTCCTCCATGGAGCCATGGCCCTGATGTTGTGTGCCGTGACATACCCCTCAAGACTCAGGCCCACCTGGGCATAGGCGAAAGATGTGCAGTCCACCACCCAAATGGACAGCGTGTATTTAGACAGCTGTGTCCAGCTTGCTGGGGTCAAAGGAGATGAAGATTGGATGGAATGCCAGTACGCCTTCATTCATTCAAGGTAGAAGGCCAGGGCTTGTCTGTAGTCTAACATAAGCAGCATGGCCTCTCCACAGCTGGCATAAGGCCTGGGAAAAAAGGTGGGCAGGACCACGGATTGATTGAGGTGGAAGGAAGAGATCACCTTGGGCAAGAAACGCGGTATATGGTAGGCGAGTCACCTATGCCTGAAGCTCATTGACATGGCACGTCGAAGTGACTGCCAAAAGAAATACAACCTTTCAGGTCAGGAATTTCAGCGGACAGGATGCAAGTGGCTCAAAAGGAGTTGACAGGAGCTGTGCCAAGTCCACATTGAGATCCCAAGCCACTGGCGGGGGCTTAACCGGAGATTTAGACAGGAGTAAGCCCCACATAAAGCAACCCAAAAAGGGCTGACCTAAGATGGGCTTGCCCTGCAAGCCACAATGATAGGCACCAAGGACTGAGCTGAAATGGGCTTGCCCTCCAAGCTGTGATGGTTGGTCCAAATCACTCTCAGGTGGACTGACCAAATTGACCTTCAGACCCAAGTTGGAGAGGTGCAAGAGATACTCCAGGAGTTTCTCCAGGAGTTTCTCCACCATACAGGAGAAGGGATCCAGTGCTCTGTCAGCACACCAGACTGAGAACCTTTGCCACTTGTAGGCATAGAAGCAGCGTGTGGAATCCCTGCGGGAAGCCAGGAGAACATTCATCACATCCAAGCCATAAGGATCAGGGACTGGACAATGGGGTGCAACAAGGTCCCATTCTCCTGAGAAATGAGGTCTGGGGTGCAGCCCAGATGGAGAGGCTCTTGCCGAGAGAGTTGGAGCAGCAGGGGGAACCACGGCTGCCTGGACCAGTACAGGGAAATGAGGGTTATGGTACCCCAATCTGCCTGGAGTTTCAGGAATGTCTTCGCTATGAACAGATCACGGGGTATGCGTAAAGCAGCCCGACTCCCCAGTGCAGCAGGAAGGCATCTGAAGCCAGCCAGCCACTGGCAGCCATCCTGGAACAGAAATGATGCACCTGGGCGTTGTGCAATATAGTGAAGAGGTCTATCGATGGCGTGCCCCACTCCCAAAAGATTCAGTTCACCACCTTCCTGTTGAGGGTCCATTTGTGAGGCTGCAGGATCCTGCTGAGGTGGTCTGCCAGGGTATTGAGTTCTCCAGGCAAGTAGGTCACTCTCAGCTCCGTCCCATGGGCAGTGGCAAACTTCCAAAAGCCCACCGCCTTCCAGCACAGGAGGTACGATCTCGTGCCCCCCTACTTATTGATGTAAAACATCACCACCTAGTTGTCCGTCTGAATCAGGATTACCTGGTTGGTTAAGTTCGTGCGGAAGGCACGGAGAGCATTCCCAATGGCCTGAAGCTCCAGGAAGTTTATCAGGTATTGGCTCTCCTGCTCCAACCACAGGCCCTGAGTGCATAAGTCATCCAGGTGAACCCCCCAGCAAAGTTTGGACATGTCTGTGGTGAGTGTCCGTTGGGGCACAGACAACTGGAAGGGGAGACTTCAGAGTAGGTTCTGTGGCTCTAGCCACCAATGAAAGGATTGCAAAAGAGGTGTGGTGTCTGCCACCTGGTCCCGGAGGTGGCCCGTGGCTTGCTTCCACCGGGTGCTCAGTCCACTGAACCTGCCACATGCACAGACAAGCCATCAGGGTCACATGTATTGTCGAGTCCATATGGCCAAGCATCTTCAGCATCCCTTGAGCTGTGGTGTGGCGCTTCTGTCGGATGTTGCCTATCAACTCTGTGAGCTGCTGCATGCGGTACAGTGGGAGAAAGGCCCAAGCCCGAGTCCGAGTCATATCGAGGAGGACCCTGATCTTTAGAAGGGGCGGTATAGAAGAATATAATAATAATATTATAATGAATTCCTGTTGCTGATAAGGTTGGAGGTGTGACTTTGGGTAGTTCATAACTAACACCAGTCACTCGAGCACCTGAATGATTAGATGTGCCGAATACTGGACGCTGTCCAGCGTGGAGCTCTTTATGAGCCAAAGTAAGGGAAGATGAAGACCCCCAGGGTCCTGAGGTAAGCGGCTACCACTGCGATACACTTTGTGAAGACCCTGGGGCCAGTGCAAGACCAAAGGGAAGTACTCAATACTGGTAGTGCTGACCTCTGAGCACAAAGTGGAGGTACTTTCTGTAAACAGGATGGATCGGGATGTGAGTATACACATCCTTTAGATCCAGGGAACATAGCCAATCATCCTTGAGGAGGTAAGGGAGTAATATCCCCAGCAAGACCATCTTGGGCTTCTCCCACACTAAGACAGTTGAGATTCTGCAGATCCAAGATGGGCCAGAACCCTCCCCATCTTCTTGGGGACCAGGAAGTACCAGGAGTAGAAACCCTGCCCCACCTGAGTCAGGGATACCAGCTCGATGGCGAGCTCAGTCAGCAGGGTAGTGACCTCCTCCTGGAGGTGACTGCGATGTATTACTTATTATTATTATTTTATTTTATTTACATTTCTATACCGCGATTTCCTACAGATCAATTGCGGTATACAATGAACAACAATAAATTGCACAGAAGGTACAAATTCAGTTTACATGTAACAGTATTAACTATGTACAATAACAGTTAACAAACTAAATATTAACTATATACAATGATATCTTGTCTTTGTGTAGATGAAGTATTCTTCTAGGGGATCGTTGATATGGTGTGTGGAGTGTCTAGATAGTTTTCTGAAGTTATGTTATAGAGCCAAAGTGTTGTGAGAATAGGTATGTTTTAAGTTTTTTTTCTGAAGGAGGAAAGGTCTTTTATAGATTTTAAGCTGTCTGGTAGTATGTTCCAAAGGGTGGGAGCGCAGTGGGAAAATGCTCTGTTGTTTGTGATTTTTTTTAGCCTTTATGTAGTCTGGAGCTGTTATAAGTTTGTTTTTATTGCAGTCTCGTTGTGTGTGGGAGGTCTTTTCATTAGAGATGAGGGATGATAGGTAGGATGGAGATATGTCATTGATTAGTTTGATAGTGGTTACGATTATTTTGTATTGAGTACAGGATTGTATTGGGAGCCAGTGTAAATTAGATAGGATAGGTGTAATATGGTCTAATGGGTTGGCGTTAGTTGTTATTCTGGTAGCAATGTGTTGTGCGATTTGTAGTGGTCGAATTGTTTGTTTAGGCAGACCTTGGAGTAAAGAGTTTGTATAGTCGAAATGTGGGGTGACAATTGCTTTGAGTACTGATTTAAAGTCACTAGGGTGGAGGAGTGGGTGGAGTTGTTTTAGTAGTCTCAGCTTATAGTAAATTTTTCTTGTTATGCTTTTTATGAATGTAGACATGTTCAGTGTGCAATCTAGGATTACACCAAGATATTTTATCTCTTCTTTGACAGCTATAATTGTGTCATGAATTTTGATGGATGGAGGAGGTGTGAAGTTTTGGTTTCATGTTACATAAAGGGCCTTGGTTTTACTGACATCCAGAGGGAAATCCGCAGGGTAGAAGTGGGGTGGCAACTGGGCAAAGTGCAGCATGAACCTGCTTCGGATGATCTGGAGGACCCAGGCATCTGTGGTGATGAGAGGCCATGATGTGCAAAGTGGATGAGCCATCCCTCACCTGAGGAGGTACTCCATCGGCTAATGGGTGATTAGCGATGCTGCTGAGGAACCAGTCAAAACCTGCCCCAGGCTTCAGCTGAGGAGTGGGCTGGGCCTTCTGAGGCTTATCCTGCCTCTGCTGGCATGGAGCCTGTGCTTTTAGCTGAGGGCCTGAAGGCATTCTTCCAGCTCCGCTGTCTCTGAGGCCATTGGGGCCGGGATAACAACTTCAGCCACTGATTCTAACACCTGTTTCGGGGATTCCATGATGGTCAGAACATCAGGAGACTGCCGGTGCCCTCTGGGGCCTTGGGAATTGACTTCTCCCACTGGGGCAGCTTGGCAGGTCGCTCTCGGCCATCGCCCTCAACATTGCATTGGGAAGGGCTCCCATACCGATGACCATTGCTCGGGCGTCCCACTCAACTTCGACGGAATGGACGATGGCTCCGATCGGAGGATGATGGACAGCCTCCTTTCCAAGGCACCGCGGCTCCTTGGCTCTGAGTGAACACAGGCACTGCATGACACAGACACCTCAGCAGTGCCTGGCGAGGGCATCAACGCCAATGTCGATGCCAGGACTGAGGATGCTGATGGCCCGAAGAGGAACTCTCGCTGCTTCTCCCTGCCCTTTAGGCCCTTCCTCGTCATCTGCAAGCACAGACTTCACGAGGAGGGTTCATGGTCGGGTCCGAGGCACTGCAGGCACTAGTTATGTCGGTCAGTCACTGAAATGGTGTGCACACATTTAGTCCATTTTTTAAAACCATTGGCTGGCTTAGACATGACTGGAAAGATGGCCGCAGCAGATCAAAGGGCTCAATGTCGCCAGTCAGCAAAAACTGCAAGGAGAGAAAACTTGAGGAGAAAATCTTAAAAAATGCAGAAAAAATGGCATTGGCAGGGAGCTAATGCAACTGATGGCAGGCAGTTAGCACTAATGAAAGGAAAAAGACCCACAAGGGGGCAAAAAATAATCTTTTACAACGACAGCAGGAACATATCCTAGGGGTTCCTTGGAAAAAGAAGACTGGAAATAAGATGGTGCTGCGGCAGGCAGGAAGGCAGGCATGCATGCACGATGGAGCCTCCCAAAAGCTTTCAGTGGAAGCTGGAAAGCATTCTCGTGTGGGGACATCACCCATACATAAGGGCTTACTTCCTGCTTGTCCACGGAGAAAGTGCAAAGTTACACGCATGGGAAAAAATCCAGATTTCTCCTACACAGTAATGAGCTCAGAAAACAGACCTCAGAGTTATTAAATTGTGGCTAGTTCTCTGAAAACCCTGATCCAATGTATTGCTGCAGTCATAGAGGATAAGGGAATATGGGGCATGTTTACTAAGCTGGGCTAATGGCTAACACACGCTATATGTGACTAGGTTCTTAATAAACATTCCTCCATATGTTAGAAATTTAAAAAAGATTTCAAAATAAAATGGAAAATATTATTCTATAAACATCCCAGAGACACAAGTGATTTCTGCTAACCAATGTCAAGGGTCTCTTTCAGGGGTCAGGTGTCTCAAATGTTCCCACATCAGCTGGAGTACACACAATTTGAAGGGGAATTCCCCACAGTTCCATATGTAATGTGTCATCTCACCCTGCTAGGATTAAAAAATAATAAATGATGATACACCTGTAGGTGGAAAGGAAGATTTGATGATATTAATGTTCCAGTTTCAAGAACAAAACTAAAGGAAGAATAAAAACCAAGGGGCCAATATTTAAATCCTGCAATCAATGTTTTTTTTAAAAACACTGGCCGCAGAGTTTAATATGTTATGTATATCGGGGCAGCCCGGTCAACTTTAAAAGGGAGCGCCTTTGGGCGCACCCGCGCCTGGCAGGCCCGCGCCTGAGGGCCTCACCAGAGGGCCCTTTGGCATGGCCCTTAGGCGGGGACCTCAACACAGCCAGCACCATTCCAGAGGACTAAGGCAGATGCGAGACCAGCCCCCCACGGTCACTGGAAGTTGACCC
Source organism: Ichthyophis bannanicus (assembly GCA_033557465.1). NCBI lineage: Eukaryota > Metazoa > Chordata > Amphibia > Gymnophiona > Ichthyophiidae > Ichthyophis > Ichthyophis bannanicus. The sequence goes on along the minus strand of CM066035.1, from coordinate 917,758,310 downwards.
CATCCTGCTGAACACCGTCGAGAGCCGAAATACTGTTGAACTCTGGTGAGAACGCCTCTATTGTCTTATTCCTCCCCGGTATATGTCTGGCATCTAGTAGCCTACAGCACCCTTAAACGCTGACCTGATATCGCTAGCTAGCCCATAGGAGTCGCAGAGTAAGCTAAACCTGCACTAAATGTACTAGCCAGAGTTATACTATATGTACTCTGGCCGAAGCGGCACCAAGTATTTTGCCTGAACCAGCTAGCCAGAAGCTTTACACGAAATGTATTGATTTATGTGCTTGAATCCTACTGTACCATCCGTTGAACCCAGCTGTAATATCTAATTGATCCCAGCTGTAATAATTTTAACTCAGCTCTATTATCTAATTGAACCCAGCAAAAATTTGTACACTAAATTGAGCCAGTACTAATCAATTGGAACCCCCCATCTCACCATGTTACTACCTGCTACAACTACACATTCCTATGCCCTTGCCATCTGCTGCATGATACTAGCTCTGGCACATGGCACCCAGGCCCTCACCTCCTCTCACAACTCCATTCCAATCCTACACGGTGCATGGAGGAGGTGCTATGGACACCCCAACCACCAAATAGGGAGACCTGGGCGCATGCCATACCCTCACCTCATCTATGTTGCCCTCCAGCAGCCCAAACCCCCAAGCAGGAACAACACACCCATCCTCGCGACCTTAAGTGTGCCCTCATAAACGCGCGTTCTATCCGAAAGAAATGGCCAGCCGTGACTGACATGCTGTCCACTCTCAACCTTGACATCCTATGTGTTACTGAGACATGGCTGTCTGCCTCAGACACTGTTCTCCTTCACCAATTTGTCCCACCCAATTTCTCTGTCTACTCATGTCACAGAACCGACTGATGAGGTGGAGGAGCACTCATCCTAGCCAAGTCGGATCTAAATTTCCAGATGATCGCCTCCAGCAGCACCTCAATCCTCGACTCCATCACCATAGCAAATAAACACAGCACCATCAATTTGTTCTACCGAGTACCCTCCCCATCCACGGAAGACCTATCCACAATAATCGACCTCGCCTGCAACCCTATAATCCCACGCACATCAAACTGGATGTTGGGCAACTTCAACCTCCTTCCCTCCAAGACACCCATACCAAGGCCTTCCTCAATGCCCTCGAAGTGCTAGGTTATACCCAGATGGTTGACACCCCTACCCATGTTAGGGGAAACACGCTTGATCTGATTTTCGCACCAAAGGCAGCCCTCAACTCCACGCACAAGCTCAATCTATCTGTAAGCCCGGTACCATGGTCTGACCACTGCCTGATTAGATTCCTGATGCCAGTACAATCTGACCCTACTAGTCCCCAGTCTTCAGACAAACCAGCCACTTCAACGTCAAAACGCTTCCGTCCATTCAACAAAGATGAGATCCTGGAGAGAGCACGGCCTCTCCATGACCCGCTCGAACTGAGTCTTGACAATATGATCACCACATGGAACTCGAGTCTGGATGCCGGAATCGACTCACCCTGCATCAACAAAGTACCAGGCAAGAGGACGAAGGCGCCCTGGTACTCCCCCGAGCTACGGAAATCACTCCTCCAACTTAGACAGCTCGAAAGACGTTGGCACGGCTCAAGATCAACTGAGAGCCACGAAGCTTACACTGCTCATTTAGGTGGACACCGATCAGCAGTTTCAATGAGAATGAAGCAATACCACGCAGAAATTTTACAACGCTCCTTGAATAAACCACACGAGCTCTTCAACCTCATTAAAACCCTAGCAAAAGAGCCCTCCCTTGGCCAATCAAGCCACCCAGACCCACAGGAATATGCAGACTACCTGTGAGCCAAAACAAGTCAGTCCAGCATATCCACAAACATCCACTCTCCAGATGTGGCACCCAAACGGACCCCCTCATCCTCTCCTTCACAAGCCTTTATAAAGGCCCAATATATCATCACCGCCTTCTCAGCCCCCTCTGAAAAAAACATCCAGGACATCATCACGAACATAAACACCACCACAGCACCAAATGACCCATGTTCAGCATTCTGGATAAAAGCCCTGCGGGCTGACCTTAGCCCATTCCTGACCAAACTTATAGGTCGATCATTCCTGACCGGAACCTTCTCCCACAGCCTGAAACAAACAGCAATCAGACCGCTGCTATAAAACAATAAATTGGACCCTGCAAAGATGGACTCTTATAGGCCAATCTCAAGCATCCCACTCCTAGCTAAAATTATGGAAAAGATAGTTCAACGCCAACTGAATCATCATATCGAGACCAACACACCCCTTGACCCCTGCCAGCATGGATTCCGGGAGTCACACGGCGTAGAAACTTTGCTGACCACCTTATTCAGTACATTAACCATAGGATTGGACAATATTAGACAGGGTTTTGCTCTCATCTTCTTGGACATTGCTGCAGCTTTCGACTCCGTCAGTCACGAACTACTCCTATCTCGCCTCAGTGAGAAGGGAGTCCACGGCACGGCACTGGCCTGGTGTGCATCATACCTGAATGACAGATGCAGCATGTCCGTTCTGGCTCCTCCACCTCCACACCCTTCCCACAAGAGAAGGGCGTGCCACAAGGATCATCACTCTCAGCCCTATTGTTCAAAGTTTACATGCAACCCATCTGTGCCCTCATCCGATCCTTCAACATTAATTGCCTAATATACGCTGATGACGTTCTGATGTACACACCAATATCCACAGAGCATCCAGACCTCTCTCAGCTGTCTACTTGCTTCGATGCGGTCACGGATTGGCTACACACGCAGAAACTCAAAATAAATTTCAAAAAGAAGGAGGTCCTCTTCATCAGCAGAGACCAGACATTCACTCCGCCCTCATCACTGAAGGTACATGATGCAGAGCTCCTCAGCAAGCCCACAATACGATACCTTGGTGTCACGCTCGACCAACATCTTAACATGAATGCCCAGATAGGCAACATAGTAAAGGCGATATACCACAAAATTCGGATGCTGCGCCACATGAGACAGCTGCTAGAGCCGAAAGACTTCCGTACAGTCTATCAAACACTAGTAATGCCGCACTTTGACTATGCTAATTCAATACTACAGGGCCTTCCGAAGAGCTCGTTGAACCCCTTGCAGCTCGCAATGAATGCTGCAGCCAGAATCCTGAATGGAGCTTCTAGGAAGGACCATATCACCCCAGTTCTGAAACATCTGCACTGGCTCCTGGTACACTGCAGGATTTCCTTCAAGATCTTAATGATGACATTCAAGGCCATCAACAAGTGCACGTCCACCTCCCTCGCAGACCTCGTCCAGACCACCCCCCTCAACAGGGTTGAGGAGATCAGCCACCACCAACACTCTGCTGCTCCCGAGAGCAATCACCAAATGCTCCAAGGCTACGAGAAACCGAGCCTTCGCACTCTATGCATCTTCCTGCTGGAACGCCCTGCCACCAGACATCCGGGCCATCAACAACCTCCCCCAGTTTAGAAAGACACTGAAGCACCATCTGTTTCTTCAGTGCTTTTCCGACTCAGATGACATCCCACAGCCACCCACACCCCGAGCCCAAGCCAGCACCCCCAGAGTACCCACCTCACACACCTTTCAGATCACCTAAGTGAGCCCTCCCCTCTGAATCCACCTCCCTGTGGATATCTAACCCTAACCGTAGTCAACGATGGACTGTCCACTACGCTGTGACATACAGCTAGAATGTACATAGTTACGTTGTTTGACATGAAAATATTGCCAAGCTGCATGTAGAACCTTGGCTACCAATTTGTACATAGTTTATTTGTTAGCCCTGTATAAATACCTTGTTTATTGTAAGTCCAGTGTAGACCTTTCCTACATTGCACAAATGTGTTGCTTGTGAACCGCACTGATGATGAATAGCGCGGTATAGAAGAAACATTAAATAAATAAATAAATAAATATTCAGCACTGCTATCCATAGAAGCAGTGGCACTGAATACACATACAGTATATAACAGGGGCTGAATTTCACTGGTTATCCATAGAGTTAGGCAGAACACCCAAACTCTGTTCTTTCTCCACTGAGGCACCATCTGGATATATCCAGGGCGGCCTGTAAGAATATTCAGCACCACGATACATATACTGCACTGAAAATTCACAGTTAAGGGATGTGTCCAAATTGCGGTGGCTGATACTCCTTGTAGCCTTGGGCAAGTCACTTAATCCTCCATTGCCTCAGGTATAATCTTAGATTGTCAGTCTTCCAGAGACAGGAAAATATCTATAGCACCTGCTTGTAACTCACCTTGATTTGATACTGGAAAGGGATGAACTAAATACTAAAAAGAAAGAAGAAAAGACGCTTTGAAGGCAATTTTATAACTGGACGCCTAGTTTTAGGTACGCGGAATGCACTTATCTAAAACCGATTTTATAAAGAAAAGTAGGTGCCTCCTCTTCTTTATAAAATAGGGGTGTAAGTGGTCAAAAATGTAGGTAAAAACTAGGCATCAGGCACCTACAACAGCTCTAGGGCTGGCGTAAATGCCTGCACCTAGAGTTTTAAAGAATGTGCACAAATTTATGCTGCGCTCAAGCTCCACCCTGTGCACACCGCACCGCAAGTATGCATCATCGGCTTAATGTATATACTTACAAAGTGGAAACTGCCTAAAGTTTATGCAAAAAGGTCCATCCGCACTTGGAAATCATGCTTTATGCTCATTCATGGCATATAACTTTGTTTTGCTCCTTGTAAAATCACCTCTATTTGTCATTGTGAACGTTTAATTTCAAACGCCTCACTCAGATGTTTTTAAGTTCAGTGATACACATTTCAAATTATATATGGTGTTTCTGCCTAAACAGGTAGTAAGTTAGATGTTTCAGTTATGCCTGCCATTTGTGTGAGCTATCTAGATGCATAACTTTTACATTTACCATTGAATACCACCGTTTAGACATATAAGTGGTGCCACCCTCAGAATGCCCCAAATCTTGCCCCTTTTTTGGATGCCTAATTCTGGGCATATAAAATGAAGTTACTCACCTGTAACAGCTGTTCTCCAGGGACAGCAGGAATTAGTCCTCACATATGGGTGACGTCGGCGCCAACGAAGCCCGTGCAGAAGCATCTCCCCAGCTTTCGACGAAAGATTTTGGGAGATGCACCACACATGCGTGGTCCCCTTCCCGCCCAAGGATGCCATCTTGCCTCAGTCTAATGACATAGCTAAGATGGCAAAAATAAGATACGGTAAAGAAGCAACTCCAAGGCGAGGAGGGAGGGTTGTGAGGACTGATTCCTGCTGTCCCCAGAGAACACCTGATACAGATGAGTAACTATGCTTTCTCCAGGAACAAGCAGGAAATCAGTCCTCACATATGGGATTCCCCAGCTACAGGCTACCGAAAACCTGTACAAAATGCCACCGGAACCAGAGAAGGTGAGTCATGCGCTGCAGCAGTTGAGCCCCAACTGAGAGACTCTCGCAAGACCCAAATGTCCAATGGGGAACCAGCACTCCGGTAGCCTGAACACAGAAGGGTCGGAGGGCAGGAGTTGCCTAAACCCCGAAGTGATTGCGGACTACAGCCTGGCCAAAGGCACTGTCCTATCGTGACTCCCTCTCCAGGCAGTAGTGAGCTGCGAAGGTATGTACTGAAGACCAGGTGGCTGCCTGGCAGATTTCTGTCACAGGTACGGAACACAGATTTGCCATAGAGGTAGTCATGGCCCTGATGTGGTGTGCCATGATCCGGTGGTCCAGTGAGATCCCAGCCTACTCATAGGCAAGGGCAATGCTGTCCGCCACCAAAGTGGATGAGGATGTGTGTTTAAGCATCCTTCAGGTCTAAGGAGCATAGCCAGTCCCCTGGCTGGAGGTATGACAGCAGTGTTCTAAGGGAAAGCATTTTGAACTTCTCCCTCAGCAGGAATCTGTTCAAGTTTCATAGGTCCTGAGGCCCCCTGTGCACTTGGGAATGAGGAAATACCTGGAGTAGAAGTCTTTGCCCAAGAGTTGTTTGGGCACCGGCTCCACTGCTTTGTCTTCGAGGAGACCTGTGAGCTCAGTGAGGAGCAGGGTCTGGTGAAGGAAATGCCTTACTGGTTCTTCTGAGAAGAAAGAGGGAGGAGTCTGTTGCAGTTAGAGGGGGTAACCTTCCTTGACTAATTGCAGTTCCCAGGAATCGGTGGTGATGGAGGACCACCTGTGGACAAACAGGCCAGATGCCCCCTTGTGGGTGCTGAGAGTCTCCTGGGGGAGAGGAGGCCATTCTCAAGGAGTCAAAAGCTCCATCCAGGCTGGGCCAGGGCCAGTGCCTGGGGTTTAGGGGTCTTAGGCTTATGGGGGCCATGTCCTTGTCCCTTGGTATGTTGTCCCTGCTGTAGGGCAGAGAATGCCTGGTACAGTGGGGCATTACCAAATACCCCCTTTTTCCTTGGGAAGAAAGGCTTCTTCCCCGGAGCTTTCTTACGGGAGTGCACTGAGGTCTTTTTAGAGAGTTTGGTCCTTGTTAGGAACTCAGTCTCTATCTCTGCAACCTTGTCTGACATGGGTTTTCCAAAGAGGTTCTCTCCGGTGCAAGGGACATCGATGAGTTGGTCTTGGACCCAAACGACTGCAGCCATGCTTAGCATTGGGCCCCAATGCCCATGGCAGCCAGTCTGGCTGAAGATTTGAAGCCATTGTTTGCTGCCAGAGACAGGAACTTCAAGTACTGCTTAACTGCTGAGGTCAGTGTTTTGAACTGCTGGAGAGGTTCCCCATCCAGGCCTGCTGAGAAAATGGCGAGCTCCCTTGCCAGTTCCTTGAGGTACATCCCAATGTACAACTGGTAGGATTAGACTCAGCAAACCAGTATAAAGCTCTGGTAACATTTTCGGCCGAGGGCGTCCAAGATCCGGGCCTCTCTAGTCAGGGGCATTGAGGAATAAGTCTTTTGACTCTTGAATCAATGCATGGCCAACTCGACTACTATTGAATTGTGAGGGGGCTGGGTCTTTTGGAAACCTGGGCTTCGATAGATTCAGTACATGTAGTCGAGCTGTCTGCTCACAAAGGGCAGTGTTTCCCACATAAGGAAGAGGAGGCACTCGAGGATCGGAGGGATGGGCACTGTGAGGGCTCCTTCGGAGGGGTCTTATACTGGAGGATCTCCAGTTCCTCCATGCGGGGCTCCTCCTCCGCCTTGGTCTCAAATACAAGTGTCTTTGCACAAAGTCAAGGACGGCAACAACCTCGGGTGGGAACGGCATCGGGACACCAGAGGAGATGGGTCTGAGGGCACATCTCGTTGTCACCAGGTGTCTGGGGACTCCTCGTCCTCGGTCTCCAAATCTGACAAAGTCAGAGGAAGAATCCATGACTCCGCAGCTCTTGTGGTTGGGCCCTGAGCCAAACAGCCCATGGCCTCTGGAGGACCTGCTGTTTGAGCTGCATGTACTCACCATAGAGGAACGATGCCCTGAGGAATGGGATGGGGATATCATCCGAAGCTGATGGGTCTCTCGAGGCTGGTGGTGCTCGAGGATCGGCTCAACGACCGAGGAGGCCCTTGAGGTCAAGGGTCCAGTCATCGGGGTGTATGAACCAGAGATCAGTGCTTGCTGCTGGGCCAGGAGGGCAATGATACTGTGCTCCAAGGCCGCCATCCTGCACTCCATGGCAGGTGGCTCCGCAGCCTTCGATACAGGCACCAATGACTTTGGGCCTGGCACTGATTCTATCAAGGGGGAGTCCTCGACCAGGATGGCCTCAGGGGTCTAAGGCTGGTCGCCGATGCTGATGACTCCTTCCGGGATAGCTTGTGACGTCACTCCCACTTCGACACCTCGGACTCATGCCAGGGATTGGGGGCCTGGTGTGGGATTTACCCACTTTTCCAGACCTATCCTCCGAGGCGGCCTTCAAGGTTTTTGAGCTTTTATTGTGTTCCACCTCCGGGGAGTTCCTCTCAGAGAACCCGTGGCTGTAGGACTCCAAGGCAGCCCTGGCATCGCAGGGCACTGAGGTACTGGAGGGGGCCCCAAAGCGTGATGTCACCAGAGACTCTGGTGCAGTCAGATCTATGGAAGAACTTCTCATGCTGCAACTGACAGCTCTTGATGGCCTTTGTGACATGGACTTGCAAAGGTCGCAGCCCGAGTTGTCATGGTCCGGTCTGAGGCAGCAGTTACGTAGGTCGGTGAGAGACATCATCTTATTGCACCGATCACATTTTTTGAAGTTGCTGGAGGACATGGGAAAAAAATGGGCCCTTGAGCCCGGGCAAGGGTCTAAGGCCTCCTGACCATAAAAGGGCATGAAGCACCGATCGATGACCACCTTGTGAAAAAACAAGAAAACGAACCCGAGGGTGAAGCCGAGGCGAGCTGGCTTGGTTCCAGGAAGAGGAACTGGTACGCGTACCAGGAAAAAGTATACTTATGGACAAAAAGAGACATTTTTTCCAGGGGAAATGGGACAGAGGTCCAGTGGGCTCCACAGAAAAAAGGAGACTGAAGCAAGATGGCACACTTGGAAGGGAAGAGGATCATGCATGCATCTCCCAAAGGTATTCTTTGAAAGTTGGGGAAATGCTTTCGTGCCAGCTCTGTCATCGCTGACGTCCCCCATATGTGAGGACTGACTTCCTGCTTGTTGCCAGAGAACAATTTATGCTTCCAAAATTATCTATTCAACTGCCTCAGATTAAAAAAAAACATTTATGTGGTTGGCACTGCTGCCAGCAACACACACATACACAAAATAATAGCATTTTCCTTTTCAGAAAAATAATATTCAGCCATATGGTAATTTGCATTTAACGTTATATTAACGGGTGTATCCAGTTCTCTTCAGATAATATGCAACACTGTAAGTTTTGGCCTCTCCTTTCACAGTTTCAGTACAGGAACAGGTAAGTAACAGGTAATATTTAATAACTCATTCTATGCAACTGACTTAACTAACTATAAATATTTATTTATTTATTTTATTTATTTAAAAGTATTTCTATACCGCCTTCTCCTTCAATCAAGGTGGTCTCCACAGCAAACAATCATAAGAGTGGTTCAAGTGTGTTCATGCAGTGATATAGAAAGTGTGTTTGTGGTGGTGTATATTAGATTCTTGTTGAGCTATTTACATCATGCGCTATTATACATTCTTATGTACATTGTAATACAGAAGCACAGGCAGAGCCTATGGAAGTAGAAAGAAAGGTGGATTTTACCTTTAAAAATGACAGTCAGCCAACACACACAGCTCAGGGTCTGCACAAGAGAAGCAAGCAGAGAGAGGGAGCAGTTGAGCTGACACACCCAAGCTCTGACGTAGCAGCAAGCTTGGAGTTTGATTACTCTCACCTGCTTAAAAAAGCCGAGCCAAGCTTCAGAGAGGGAAATATAAACACTGCTCAGTAGCTCCAGGAAGGGAGGAGAAGGAGGCAGAGAAGGAGGGAAGCAGAAGGCCTGGCAGAAAGCAAAGAGCTGGAAGGAGTGGCAGAGAAGGAAGCAGTGGCCAAGAAGGAGAGACTGGCACACTGAGAGCTTCAGAGAAGTGGAGAGGCTCAGAGACTTCAGAAGGTTGGAGACTCTGTGAAGAACCTGGTTGTAGTTCGAGAAGTGAGACTAACCGAGTAGAAGGAGAGAAGGCACAGCCAGTTACTAGGAACCTGCCTAGACGGAGAGAATTGGGAGCCCTTCAGATCTCACTGCCGGAGGAAAGGTCTCAAGGTCTATACAGGTGGGAACCTAACACTAAACCAGGGAAGTCAAGAGGCTCAGCTTGTACTAAAGAGCTAGGGCAGTGCTTTGGGCAGGAATTAAATGCAGAAAGGTATAAAGCATTGCCTAGCAGCTGGAAAGAACTAGGGGAGACCCAGGGAAGAATCCCCACAGCCACAAACCTTACAAAACCTCACCATCTAGAACTGTACCCAGGGGAAACACCCCAGTTCTTAGAGAGAGGTTATTCCCAGCCTAGCAGTAACAGTTTGAAACAAAGCTCAGTAAGCCCTGAGGTTGAGAAGATGCAATGGGAATTTAATTCTGCTGACTCAGAAGAAATTCCAATGGATTGTACGCTCTGTCTCGCAGACAACATTAAATCTCTTCGCTAAAGATTTGAGTGAATGAGCTGAGATAAAGCAGAGGAAAGGAATCTTCTTCTTTGAGGAAAAAGAAGAAGCTGTTTTGATTTGCTACTTTGTTATAGAGAAAAATACCTTGCACGTATTGGAAGCCAGGAGTATGAAAATACAGCTATTTTGTTTCTGTAAATAACCTTCAAGCAAAGCTCCTGTAAAGAGTACTGTTTGTTCTGCACTAAGTCTGTTTGGGAAGGGGAATACATTTTCTTGTCAATTTTTGCCTAACACTCGACTCACGGCTATCCTTTTATCAGAGGACTAAAAACTACCACTCCCATAAGGCATAGCGGAAGTAAAAGCTATAGTCATTTTCTGCATAAAGGACATCATGCCAGCCCCAACCCTCTGACCCCTAGGCGGAGGGCTGGGGGGCATATGACAAGTGGCGTAGTTGGCAGGATTTTTGTGTAGAACTTATGAATATATAAGAGGATACAAGTGGAAAAACTCCAGGAGATACACCAAAGGTTTTTCAATGGAAGCAACCAAAGCTGCAAAGCTGTGGGCTGAGGAGCAGAGTGGGAGATCGCTGGCAGTATCGGCCAGAGGGACCGGAGACCAGCGAAAAGACCCCTTTTCAAGGCCTGAATCTACACTATGCTCAGGTAAATGGTATTTGGGCATGGGTGTAGGGGATTCTGGTGAGAAAGAGAGCTCATAACCAACACCCCAGCTAGACAGTCTGAAAACACAGTGGTAGTGCCGCACTTGGTGGGCCTTTTCTTTCATTTGTTTCTCTGCAGAAGAAAGCATGAGAGATGGATCCGCAGGAGATGTTCCGTTGGATGGCCTCCCTATTTGAAAAACAGCGGGAGATGTCTCAGCACGCCCAGGAACAGGCTGCTGCAACACTCCAGGCCCAGCAAAAACCGATTGTGGACTTTGGTCCAGGCTTTGCTTGCCGGCCAGAAGGCGGAAGGACAAGCAAGACCCGCACATACCTATGTAATAGGACCACAGCACTGTGAGACTTTAGCTTTTGGACAACTTACAGTTAATGATGATATAGACAGCTTTATCAAGGCGTTCGAAAGAGTTGCCCTTAATGTGAAGTGGCCGCCAGAACAATGGGCAGTTAGGCTTGCGACGTCCCTAACGGGAGAGGCCTTAGCGGCCTATAAAGCCATGCCCGCTGCTCTTGTGACGAGCTATGAGGAGTTCAAGAAAGTTATTCGAGATAGGTTGGGTTTGACACCTATGGTCTATAGAAGAATGTTGAGAGCTACTAAGCTAAAGCCAAATGAAACACCTAAGGCTTTGGTACAAAGGGTACGGAGCTTAGCCTGGAAATGGCTCGCTCCTGAAGGAAAAACCCTTGAATCAGTAATTGATGCTATTGTGTTGGAACAATATATGGAAGCAGTTCCTAAAGAAATACGTGCTTTTTTGATTTTGCAAAGTTGCCAGACCACAGCAGAGGCCGCCCTCCTTACGAAACGATATCTCGAGGCAGAGTTGGTTAGTAAACCAAAAGGGGGGCGCTCTAAGCGTATTGGGAGAGGCAAACTTTGAAAAATCAGAAAAGGAGTTGAAACCAAATGTGAAACATGTAACCAATTGTCTGCCAGGGAGAGAAAGTAAATGGGAACGAGGAAAATGTTATAAGTGTGGTAAAGCAGGTCATTTGAAAAAGGATTGTATGATGCGTACAGCACTGATAATTGCTAATGGTAAACACGCACAAGAAGGTTTTCTTCTGAATGTGGAGGTTCAGGGTGTTTTAGCCAGTGCCTTGCTTGACTCGGGTGCAGACCAAAGTATGGTTTCGAGAAAACTCTGGCAGACCATAGAAGCCCGCAGTGGGTCAGCACTGAGTCAACCAGAAGGCAGGGTTAAGATCCGTTGTATACACGGAGCGTCTTCCTTTTACCCTCTGTACAAACTTTCAGTAAAAGGGTTAGGTACACAGAAGGAGGTGCTAGTGGCAGTAATCCCTAAGTTGCCCCATGATATTGTACTGGGTAGGGACTGGCCCCAGTTTCGCAGAGGGATGGAGAAGGGCCTACACATGAAGACAGGTATGGTCTCCACTAGATCCCAAGCAGGAACCTCAAAGGCAAAAGCTGAACCCCCAGAGGAAGAGAAGGAACCCCCAGAAGGGAAAGATGAACCCCTAGGGGAGATAGAGGAACCAGCAGATGAGGCACTAAATGAGCTTCCCACACATGAGAATCTAATTAGTGTCCCTTCAGAGAAGATAGTGAAAAGTAAAGCAGACAAACGACAGGAAAGAAAGCATAGGACTCAGCGGAGGGCAGAAATGGAGACCGGCAGACGTTGTTAAGAGATTTCCATCTTTCCCCAAGGAGCAGCAAGCAGACCCCACGTTAAAATGGGCGTTTGAGTATGCCAAAATTGAGCGGGATACGCTCCTGAGATTCCTATTAGATAAGGGAATATTATATAGGGAGAGTAATGACCCTCAGACTGGAGCAGTTAGGAAACAGTTGGTCATTCCGACCACTTTCAAGGCCGTGGTTTTAAGGCTAGCCCACGACCACCCTATAGGGGGTCATAAGGGAATACAGGGGACCCTGGATCAAATTTTAGCCCAATTTTATTGGCTGGGGTTTTTTAAAGAGACCGCCCGTTTTTGTGAATCTTGTCCATCGTGTCAGCGGGTTACCCCTGCCAAGTCACCAGGGGTACCCATGATTCCTACCCCCACGATATCTGAACCCATATGGCGTATGGCCATGGACATCGTGGGACCCCTCCTAAAGACGCCTAGAAGATTTCAGTATATCCTGGTGGTAGTAGATCAGGCCACCCAGTTCCCGTGGGCTATACCCCTACGGAATATCTCAGCCAGATCCATAGCCCTGGAACTGATTAAACTATTTTGTGAGGTCGGCTTTCCCCAAGAGATGCTTACCGACCGCGGCAGCAATTTCATGTCCAGATATTTGGCCCAAGTATGGGATGCATTTGGGATACACCACCTAAAGACCGCCGCCTACCACCCCCAGACCAACGGACTGGTGGAGCAGTTGAATCAGACGCTCAAGCAAATGCTGAGATGTGGGTTAGACGGAAAAATGTCTGAGTGGGATGTCATGCTCCCTTTTGTCTTGTATGCCTCTAGGGAGCATATTCAGGTGTCCTTGGGGGCCTCCCCCTATGAATTACTGTTTGGACGTGGCCCGAGGGGAATCTTAGACATTTTACGCGAACAATGGGTGGAGCCCGAAGTGGAGAAAATAGGGGTACCCCATTTTCTTCGCGAACTGAGGAGTCACCTACAAAGGACTTCTCAGGTGTCGGAAGAGAATCTACAGGCCAATCAAAAACGCCAGAAGAAATATTATGATAGAGGGACAAAACCACGGCAGTTGACCGTAGGGGCGAAGGTCGTGGTAATGGTAGCAGACGCCAAGCCAAAATTTGAGGCTCAATAGAAGGGTCCCTATAAAGTAGTGGCACAGGTGGGTCCCGTTTCCTATGCGGTGGAGACCAACAAAGGGCGCCGACAGGTTTACCATGTGAATGTCCTGAGGCCCTGGCATGAGAGGACAGCAGCAGCCAGTTCGTCCCAGGTAGAAGAGCAAATTCGGGCCCTATCACGTATTACGAGCTGTGCAAGTGTGGGTTTGCCAGCCCATAATATCTTAAGGTGGGGATATGTAATACAGAAGCACAGGCAGAGCCTATGGAAGTAGAAAGAAAGGTGGATTTTACCTTTAAAAATGACAGTCAGCCAACACACACAGCTCAGGGTCTGCACAAGAGAAGCAAGCAGAGAGAGGGAGCAGTTGAGCTGACACACCCAAGCTCTGATGTAGCAGCAAGCTTGGAGTTTGATTACTCTCACCTGCTTAAAAAAGCCGAGCCAAGCTTCAGAGAGGGAAATATAAACGCTGCTCAGTAGCTCCAGGAAGGGAGGAGAAGGAGGCAGAGAAGGAGGGAAGCAGAAGGCCTGGTAGAAAGCAAAGAGTTGGAAGGAGTGGCAGAGAAGGAAGCAGTGGCCAAGAAGGAGAGACTGGAACACTGAGAGCTTCAGAGAAGTGGAGAGGCTCTTCAGAAGGTTGGAGACTCTGTGAAGAACCTGGTTGTAGTTCGAGAAGTGAGACTAACCGAGCAGAAGGAGAGAAGGCACAGCCAGTTACTAGGAACCTGCCTAGACAGAGAGAATTGTTAGCCCTTCAGATCTCACTGCCGGAGGAAAGGTCTCAAGGTCTATACAGGTGGGAACCTAACACTAAACCAGGGAAGTAAAGAGGCTCAGGTTGTACTAAATAGCTAGGGCAGTGCTTTAGGCAGCTGGAGAGAACTAGGGGAGACCCAGGGAAAAATCCCCACAGCCACAAACCTTACAAAACCTCACCATCTAGAACTGTACCCAGGGGAAACGCCCCAGTTCTCAGAGAGAGGTTATTCGCAGCCTAGCAGTAACAGTTTGAAACAAAGCTCAGTAAGCCCTGAGGTTGAGGAGATGCAATGGGAATTTAATTCTGCTGACTCAGAAGAAATTCCAATGGATTGTACGCTCTGTCTCGCAGACGACATTAAATCTCTTCGCTAAAGATTTGGGTGAATGAGCTGAGATAAAGCAGAGGAAAGGAATCTTCTTCTTTGAGGAAAAAGAAGAAGCTGTTTTGATTTGCTACTTTGTTATAGAGAAAAATACCTTGCACGTTTTGGAAGCCAGGAGTATGAAAATACAGCTATTTTGTTTCTGTAAATAACCTGCAAGCAAAGCTCCTGTAAAGAGTACTGTTTGTTCTGCACTAAGTCTGTTTGGGAAGGGGAATACATTTTCTTGTCAATTTTTGCCTAACACTCGACTCACGGCTATCCTTTTATCAGAGGACTAAAAACTACCACTCCCATAAGGCATAGCGGGAGTAAAAGCTATAGCCATTTTCTGCATAAAGGACATCATGCCAGCCCCAACCCTCTGACCCCTAGGCGGAGGGCTGGGGGGCGTATGACAACATATATAGATGTACATAACCCCCTCCATCACCCCCTCCTGCCCCATTCTTCTTGCATGTATACAATCTTGTTCTCTGTAAACCACTCTGATTGAAGGATAAGGTGGTATATAAAACTGGTTAAATAAATAAAATAAGTAAATAACTGCATCATGATTATTGTGAATCTAGCTTGCTCTTTTCTTCCTTTGTTTTAACAGGATTTCCAGCAATAAGTCTTAGTATCAGATAAGTATCTCTCTATGGCTATTATGTTGTACCCTGCAACAGAGAAATCCTTTCCTTAAATCTTTTTGCTCCTTTTTGTTTTCCAGATACCCTCTCAAGAATAGGATATTTACTCAGGTAATGTATCCTGTTAAATGTATCCCTACAATCTATGTTAACCACTTTGATTGAAGGATAAGTGGTATACAAAACTATCTAAATAAATAAATAAATAAAATAAGCATCTGCATAGGGCAGCTTCTGAATCTGTGTGTATGTAATTCCCAAGGATCTTGAGTAGCTCAACTGGATATCACCAGTTGTAATCGGAATGTATACCAACAGGTAACAGTTAGCTCTCACCAGAACCTTCCTCGTGAATTTGTGTGATCCCCTTGGCTCTCAGCAGCCTCCATTCTCTTCCACCCTCCAGGTTGTGTGCTCTGGTCAGTCCTCTATTGCAGCTGGGCTTGCACCACTGCTGATTTTTCTGCTCTAAGTGGTGCCCTTTATCGCTCCAGGTTCTGTTTCCGCAGCTGCTCCATTCCTCTCTTCTGCCATGTTCTCCTTTGTCCCTCTCTGGGGCCAGAGTCCTTTACCGTCCGCTCTCCTTTCTCAATATATTGGTATCTGCAGCTCTTCGGCAAATCTGCTGGGCTCTGTCAGCCTTTCAGGAGTTCTTGGCTGGGCTTTCTCTCTAGTGGCTTCCTGCTCTCCTGCTGTCCCACTCTCTGATGCCACTTGATGACTGCTTCACCCTGCCTTTAGGGCATTTTTATGCCCTCTGCCTTGGATCCTGTCCTCCATGGGCTGTTTCCACAAGTTTTTCTTCTTCTGCCCATTGACTTCATGGGACTTTATTATTTCATTTTCCTTCTGAAGGTGTGGCACTGAAAAGTCCCCCCCCCCCCCCATATAAAAGGAGGATGGAATAATTTTGTCCCTAAGTTTTGCTAAGTACCTTCACATGGTGATCCCGTTGTATGAAATCTATACCAAACCGCAACAAGGCAACACTACGATAAAAGTATGGTAAAAAGATAAGAGGAAGACACATACTGGCCTCATGTTGCTCAGGAGAAAAAGACTGCCCACCCGTAACTTATGCACTAGGGCTACTGATGGTGGTAGCGATAGTACAAAACCTTCAGGACAAGATAACATCCCTGATGTGGCCAATGGCCATGATAAATTTGTTCCTGGACCCACTGCAGCAGAAGATAAACTACAGAAACTAATGAAAAAACTAAGAGGATTGAAAGCTATTCGGTGGACTCCTGCAGAAAAAAAAATAGATTATGCACTGTTTATGTTATTCCACAAACCTTGTATTTGGTTACAGAGGATACACAAAGAGAGCTCACAAAAAAAACCAGAAGAAAGATAAAATCCCCAAATTAAAACTGGAAAAGGCTACCCATGCAAATATAAGATCTCTGACTAGAGAAATTAAAGAAAAATATCTAAGTTAAGATGTATTAAAACAGTTGAGCAGTGCTGCAGAAAGAGCCTCAAACTGCAAAAGCCCTAGCACTGATGGAGTAACCCATTTTTGGCTCAAACAGTTAACATCCCTTCACCATGACCTAGCAAACTGCAAAAATCAATTAATCAGGCAGCCAGATTTAATACCATAAGGGCTAATAAAAGGAAACACTTCTCATTCCAAAGGGAGACTCAACAAACATGTCCAAAAATTATAGCCCAATAACTTGTCTGCCTATAATCTACAAGCTATTTACTTCAATAGATGCTGACAGAATAAATGACCATATTGATTCCAATAATATGGCAGTAGAACAGAAAGGCAACAAAAGGGAGTATATGGAACTGAAGACGATATGAAACTTCTGCCTATCAAGATCAAGGAACATTGTCTTAAAATGGACCTGCACCTTAGCATGAAGAGCACAAAGATCCTGACAACTGGCAAAAACAATCATTTCATCCTTAATGGAGAAGAAAGTAAAATAGTAGACAACTTTAACCTACTTGGATCAATAATCAATAAAGAAATGACAAGCGGTGAAGAAATCTGATGACACATTGCTCTTGGCAGAATGGCTATAAAGGACCTAAACAAGATTCTCAACTGCAGAGACATATCTCTGCATACAAAGATTCAATTTGTCCCAGACATGACATTTTCAATAACATAATATGGATGTAAAAGTTGTACAGTGATGAAGAAAGACATAAAGGAAAATTGATAACTACAAAGTGTACTTTTGTGAAGTGATTTTGCAAAAGTGCACTTTGTGCAAAGAATAGCACAAAACACCGGAATTTTGCTAATTTTGCAAGTTCCCAGGCATTTTGTGTTATTTTTCACATGAAATACACTTCTGGAAGTCATTTTGCACTTTAGTACATAGCCCAAAGTAAATAGCACAACTGGAAAAGTTTAGTTAAATTCACTTTCTATACCAACTTTCCTTCAACACACAAAGCAGTACGGAGCAGAGCAACAAAGATGAAGAGGGAAATAGGACGACCTCTATAGAAGGACATACTTAAGATAGGAAACAAGATGGTAAAAGAGATCTACTATTGGAAAGGTGTGAGCAAAATATATATAAATAAATAAAAATAAACAGGCAACCTGATAGGGATATAAAATCATGCAAGATGAAGAACTGGAGAACTACCACGGGAGTTATTTTCTAAGGGCTCAGTTTTCTACAAGCCACTGAGCAGCAAAGTTAATTTGTTAGCTTCTTATCTTTAGATGAGTTTTCAGATGGACCTAACCAGCTAGGTTTTCATGTGAAAATGTGGCTAAACCTAGCTCGTCAAAATGTTACAGGCTAGATTTAGCACAGCTTTATACAGGGGTGATATCGGACATGCTGGGGACCAGGGCAGAAACTTGGGAGAGTGCCTGAAAGCCTGCTGGCAGGTTGGACCCCCTTCAGCTTATGGTTGTCTGGGGGTCAGGGCAGCTGTCTTGGTTTTGCTTCCACAATAGTGGCCCTGGCTCTGGCTCTGTACTGCTGGATTCCCTGGTAAAACAGTTGTTCTTTAAAAAAACAACAAAAAACCCCCCCATCAAATAATCCCCCACATCTGAAAGCTTAAAAAAACCTAGGCTGCAATTCTCTTACTTAGGTGAGTTTGGGTTCTCCAGAGAGTTGGAGATTGTAGTCAGTAAGTAGGGAATGATGGGTGGACAAGAGTTTGGAGATAAGGATGGGAGATGGGATCATGGTTAAGAGATGATCTGTTTTATCTGAGGAGTTGTGGTCTGAGGGGTCATTATTGTCATTTCGACAAAAGTTAAAAACTTAATTGTTTACAAGTTGTCAGTTTTGAAGGGATGATGAGCTTGGTATAGTGTTTCTGAGGGTGGTAGTATAAGGGTTGCTACTGTCATGTTTGTTTATTGTCTGCTTATTGTTTATTATTTTAGATTTCATTTTAATTACTTGGTTATTTTATGCTTTTTGATCATTTTAATATGTTTTTACTTATGTATATGGTATTTGTGAACCGCTTTGAATGGCTTTCCAGGAAGTCATAAGAACATAAGAACATAAGAAATGCCATACTGGGTCAGACCGAGGTCCATCAAGCCCAGTATCCTGTTTCCAACAGTGGCCAATCTAGGTCATACGTACCTAGCAGTTTCCCCAAAAGACACAGGTTCTGCAGTGCTTGTACTAGGCCAAGCATTGATATCCTGGGTCCCTTTTTAATAGTGGTTTATGGTTTTAGAAGAGTATGGTTTTGGAATAAGTAACCAATTGGATGATGGTTGGGGGAGCAATGGAAGAACATGGCCCATGTGTCATGGTTGGGGGAGCAATGGAAGAACATGGCCCATGTGTCATCTCCAGTCCGCCCCGTCCTTCTGGAACACCCTTCCGGCCCCAATAAGAAATATCACCGACCTCCTCACCTTCCAAAAACAACTAAAAACATACATTTTTTCAGAAAATTCCAGCCCCATGACATAACCCTTCCTCCCCCCCTCTACTGTACATACTGAAGATAATGTAAGCATATGTATATACTCTATGAACCATATAATTGATAAACATTGTATTTAGTTAACTGTTCTAAATATCCACTGTATACTGTATATAGTTCATATGTTCTATGCACCGAGTGTTGTTTCGCTGTTCCATGTACATCGCTTTGACCAGGCGAAAAGCGGCATAGAAAACCTGCTAAATAAATAAATAAGCAAAACTATTTTCTCCATCTGACTAACCGTCTTGTCTCTAACACTCGCCGTCTCTTTTCTGCTCTCAATTCTCTTCTTAGGGCACCTCCACCTGCAATCCCTCCTTCTCTCTCTGCCCAAACCTTAGCAGACTACTTCCATGGCAAAGTGCGTAAGATTACTCTTCAATTCTCCACTAAATCTTCTTCACCCCCTCTTTCCCCTCTCCACTACCAACTTTTCCCCTCAACCTCTATCACATTTTTATCCTTTTCTAAAATCTCTGTTGAGGAAACCTCTCTTCTTTCCTCCTCTAAACTCACTACCTGTTCTTCAGATCCTATCCCCACCCATCTTCTCAACTCCATCTCCTCCTCAGTCATACCTTTCATCTCACATATTCTCAACCTTTTGCTTTCCATTGCAACCTTCCCTGCAGCCTTCAAGCATGCTGTAATCCCTCACTTGACCCTACTTGTCCTTATCAACCCATCTCCCTTCTCCCATTCATTTCCAAAATTCTTGAATGTGCAGTTCTCCACCACTGTCTCAAATTTCTCTCTTCTCGAGCCTTCCTTGATCAACTTCAATCTGGTTTTCGTCCATTTCATTCTACTGAAATGGCTCTTGCCAAAGTCTCCAGTGATCTGTTCCTCACTAAGTCCAAAGGCCTTTACTCAGTTCTCATTTTTCTCGATCTTTCTGCTGTTTTTGATACTTTTGACTACCTCCTCCTCTTTGACACTTTATCCTCTCTTGATTTTAGAGGTCCTGTACTGTCTTGGTTCTTTTCTTATCTCTCCAATCGCTCTTTGTTTGTTCTGGAGGTTCCTCCCATACTGCCTTCCCTCTCTCACTTGATGTACCTCAAGGGTCTGTTCTGGGCCCTCTCCTTTTCTCTCTCTATACCAAGTCCCTTGGTGCCCTCATCTCTTCCCCTGGCTTTCAATATCATTTTTAAGCTGATGACTTTCAAGTCTATCTATCTACACCTGACATCTCTCCTTTGCTCCAAAGTCATATCTCTGCTTGCTTATCTAACATTGCAGCCTGGATGTCTCACTGCAGCCTAAAATTGAATATAGCTAAAACTGAACTTCTTATTTTCCCCCCTAAACCCTTCTGCCCCCTTTCTCCTTTCTCTATCACTGTTGACAACACTCTTCTTCTTCCTGTTTCCTCGGCCCGCAACCTTGAGGTCATCTTTGACTCCACCCTTTCCTTCTCCACACATATTCAACATATAGCTAAAACTTGTTATTTCCTTCTCTACAACATTAACAAAATTCATCCCTCCCTCTCTGAACACACTACTAAGGCTCTTGGCCACTCTTTCGTCACCTCTCGTCTTGATTATTGCAACCTCCTCCTTGCTGGTCTCCCTCAGTGTCATCTCTCTCCTCTTCAATCTATCCAGAACTCTGCTGTGCGGCTAATCTTCTGCCAGCCTCGATATACTTATATAACCCCTCTTCTAAAATCACTTCACTGCTCCCCTTCATTTCCGTATCCAATTCAACTTCTCCTAACATGCATTCACTCTACTGCCTCTCATTACCTTTCCTCTCTTCTCTCTCCCTACATCTCTCCTCGTGAACTCCGCTCCTGAATGTCCTTTTCTTCTTCTGCAAACTCCAGACTTTGATCTTTTCACCTTGCTGCTCCTTATGCATGGGACAAACTTCTTCTATCGTTACGTCAAGACTCTTCTCTCCCCCTCTTCAAATCCATACTAAAATCTTACCTCTTTGAGGCTGCATTTGGATCCTAATCCTATGCTCTCCTTGTGTCCGATTTTCTATTTGAACCCCCTTGTTTGTCTTGAATTGTTCTGTTTGTCTTGATTAGCTTGTAAGCTTTATGAGCAGGGACTGTCTTATTTATATCTTTGTACAGCGCTGCATATGCCTTGTAGTGCTATATAAATGTTTAATAGTAGAAGTAGTAAAATAGTACAGTCTGACAGCTGCAGAAACAGGAGCCTAGCATGCACAATCTCCCAGAAGAGTTGATTGATCCTCAACCAATCTGATTGATTTGTTGATACTGCCTCAACATGATGTTGAATCAGCCCTTGTCATGTAGGAGGGAACCAGCTGACTCATAGCAGAAGGTGACACTACATACAGTTGTGGTCAACGTTATTGACAGCCTTGCATTTTAGTTATGTTGTGTACAATATCTTGAGAAATAATTGGAAATATTCCAACTGTATGTCTTCATAATATTTTAATAGTATGTTCAAAGGTATACAACAACAACAACAACAAAAAGATGTCTATGCAACTTAGATGTAGTAATTTCTGAGAAAAAAAAATATGACCTGGACAGGATTAATGGTATCCTTCACTAACATTTAGTTGCACAACCTTTGGCAGTGATGACAGCCTCCAAATGTTTCTTGCAACCATCAATAAGTTTCGTACATCTGTCTGCTGGTAGTTTCTCTCACTCTTCAATTGTGATTTGTTCCAGTTCATGAATGTTTCCAGGATTCCTTTTACCAATGGCAGATTTCAGCTCTTTCCAAAGGTTCTTGATTGGATTGAGATCATTGCTGGCCAATTTAAAACAGTCTATTTGTTTCCTTTTAACCATTCTTTTGTACTTTTGGATGTATGTTTTGGGTCATTGTCCTGCTGGTGGATCCCATGACCTTCGACCCAGACCTGATTTTCTGACACTAGGTAGCACATTTTACTCTAAAATACCTTGGCAGTCCTCTCACTTCACAATTCCTCTAATACATTCCAGGCCTCCAGTCCTGAGGCAGCAAAACAGCCCCACAACATTATGGAACCGCCACCATATTTAACTGAAGGAAGGGTATTTTATTTCCTTAAAAGTTTCATTTCTTTGCCTGTAAATGCATTGCTGGTCTGCACTGCCAAAGAGCTCAAGTTTGGTTTCATCTGTCCACAGAACATTTTCCCAAAAGGATTGTGGTTTCTCAAGGTGGGTTTGGGCAAAGATCAGGCATGCCTTTTTAAGTCTATCTTTGAGCAGTGGGGTCCTCCTTGGTCTTCGCCCATGAAGTCCTTCTTTGTTTGGGGTGCGGTGTATGTTGTGGGTTGAAACCACCATTCCAGATTGCTCCAGGTCAGCCTTAAGCTCTTTGGATTTTGTACATGGTGTTTTTCCAACAGTTCACATTAACATTTGAAGACTTCTTGGATTAATTTTCCTCTTTCTACTATGTCCTGGGAGGTTCTTTTCAGTTCCATGAGCAGAAAACTTCTTAATAACATTGTGAACTGTAGCCACATGAATTCCAAGGTCTTTGGAGATGGCCTTGTACCCCTTTGAAGTTTGATGATAAAGGCTTTTCTGACGATCTCAGGCAGCTCACTTGCCTTCACAGTTGTGAAAATGGAACAGGGAGTGAATGTGGCCATTTTAAACATTAGAGTCATAATTTATTGATTGATTCAAGTCATGTGAGTACTAATAATTGATCACAGATGCATCTAATTTTACTGCAATGGGAAAGTGGCTCTTCTGTTCAAACTGTTTTAGATTGTTTATAAGGGTGCCAATAATCATGTCCTATTAAACTCAAAAGACCCAAAACACCATACCCCACAATATAATATTCTCAAATACAAAGGGATAGTTAATCTAAATTCATTTTTGTCGGAACTAATGCCTTGAAGGTAGGCACCCTTCTCGTAGCATGAACGTTCCTTTTTACTTTTTTTATATAAAACGGGGACGCAACCCCTAACCATACCTATAAGATATCCCAATCATACAGTAACCTCGATTTAGCGTCCCCATTTTATATACAGAAAAGTAAAAAGGAACATTTATGCTACGAGAAGGGTGCATACCTTCAAGGCATTAGTTCCGACAAAAATGACTTTAGGTTACCTATCCCTTTGTATTTGAGAATAATCATGTCCTGGCAATGTCCCAGTTTTTATACTATTTCCTACTATTTCCTTTTTTAGTTGGTCTTGTTTTATTTGATTCTTTTATGTGTTAAATATGTGTGCATATATAGACCAAAACCATTTCACTGGCCACTTTATTTTTTATGAGATATTGGACAATAAGGGTTGAACTGCAAGGGTGCCAATAATGTTGACCCAACTGTATCTAGCACCCTTCCCATAGAAACATTGGAGGCAGTGTGCATCAATTTAGGGGTGACATCATCACTGACACTGCAGTCTGTAGATATGTGGTGGATGTCAGTTTGCTGCTGGAGCAGCAACTACAGAGGAAGGGAAGGTATGGCGGAAGACATGAGAGAGGGAGTAAATGAGTGAAGAGGAAGTTAGTGAGGGGAGACAGAAGGAAGGAGAAAGTGAAACAGGGGACAAAAAAGTAAAGCGGGGAATAAAAGCCAACATAACTTATCTGCAACTGCACATTTATGCAAATGTAGCACCCTCTTGTTAACTGAAACATTAGAGGCGGACCTCCCCTTTCCATTTGGCTTGCTTAAAGTACATTTATTTTCAAATGTGGCTTAATGTTGAAATAAGTTTAACATCCGAATGAAATGTGGTTTGAAAGTTGATTTTAATAGTGCAGATCTTTTGAATATCAAGGAGTGGAGGAGTGGCCTAGTGGTTGGGGCAAGGTACTTCAGGCCGGAAGGTCGGGGGTTCAAATCCCACTAGAGGACAGCAACCTTGGGCCGGAAGGACTGGGGTTTCTAGTCCCACATGTGCTCCTTGTGGTCTTGGGCAAGCCACTTAACCCTCCATAGCCCATGTTCCCTGTAAAATAGTTATCTCCAAGTTATAATGCCCTGTTCAATGTAATTTCAGTTTGTTCAATGTAAACCGCACTGATGCAGAATAGCGCGGTATATAAGAGAATGTAAATAAATAAATAAAATAAATAAATAAACCTGTAGGTCCCAGATAAGGTAAAGGAGTCCAAAAGAAAGTCATCAAACAGCAGGTTAAACCGAAACATAGAGAAGCTCTTTTGAACACAAAGCAGAGTTAAACTGTGCAGCTCATTGCTATAAGACTTTGTGTCAATAAGTAATATCGTTGGGTTCAAAAATGGGTAAGCCTAATTCATAAAAAGCAGATCAATCACAGGGTATTTAATTTAAGGCAGGAGTATCACCTTATCACTCCTAAATAATGACAGCCAACAACGGGAAATGCAACAGCACATAGGCATTCCCTCATCTGCCCGGCTTCTTCCTTTACCAGCTGGACCTCACCTGTCCACCCTCATCAGAGTATCTTTCACTATTTTCCTCCTTTTTCTTTGCTGGCTTATGACATTTTGTGCTGTTGACTTGTCCTGGAATTCTTCCAATGCTGCGAAAGTGAGATACTTCAGCAGAGGCTTTCACTGTGGCCGCCACTCAAGCAGCTTCCAGCTCTCTCACTCCCATAAAGCTCTTGCCGGATGCATTGTTTCCAAAGCTCTCTTCCCTTTTATTTTTCTATATTACCTCCCCCGTGACTGGCTAGTAGGTTGGCTAGGCTATTTACAAAAACAGAAATTAAGGTACATTTCCGAAAAATAACAGAAGCGCATAAAAATCCAGTCTACAACAAGAGGCATAAGCTTGTATTATACAGAGGGGTAAATTTTGAAAGAGCAACTAAACAACTAAAATGTCTGGCAATATATAGGTGATTTAATGATTGCAATCTGCTTTGAACAAAGTGAATTTTGAGCTACACTTTACTATGCTAAATTGTGCCTAAACGTTATCCTAGTATTAACTTAGCTGGCTAGATTTTAGCTAACAATCCGGCTGCTGAACAATTTACTGAAAACTGAACCAAGAAATTCTGATCCATTATTCATATCTGCTCCCTCACTGAAAGCCTGATCCTTCTGACCTTCCTAGAATCTGCAGGCCCGATATTTAGAAAGGTTTATCCGGTTAGCAGAATGCAGAGCAAGTGTGTGCCTCAGACCAGGATCAACACTCCGTGGCCCAAACACCCTCTCAAAGACAGGTTTTGAGTCCACTCTTTTTGTACGATGTCTTAGATCTGGAGGGAGGTCATTCCATAGTAAGGGTGCCTTGAAATAGAAGAGACACCACTATTTTTTTAAAATGCCATCAAGTCAATTTTATTTATTTATTTATGTTGTTTTATATACCACCCCATCAGTAAAGCAAGGCGGTTTACATAGAACAAATAACCATTACAAGTAACAGGTAACTTTTATAACAAATGAATCCATCTTCCCATGTAATATTTACATAACAGGTAACTATTTACATTGCAGTTATATTTACAGTACTGGTTATATTTGCAATAACAAGTTTTTAGGGTATGCATAATGATGAAGTATTTTGTTGGTAGTATGGATTGGTGTTTTCTAGATGGTGAGGTGGGTGGCAGGTAAGCTATTAGACACTTGTGGAATTCCATATGATGTTAGGTGATTGATTCTTGAAAGTGTTCTTGGAATAACCAAGCTTTTAGGAGCTTGCGGAATATCTGAGGGTCTCTTGTGAATTGTATTTTCTCCGGGAGCAAGTTCCGTAGACCTGGTGCATAGAAAGAAAAGGCTCTGCTGGACGTCAATGCTGACTCCTGGCGACTCAGAAGCTCCTGGTTTTTCTTGGCAAGGTATGACTGGAAGTAGATTGCCAGTCCTTTTCTTCTGAGGCAATGGAGGGTTAAGTGACTTGCCCAAGGCCACAAGGAGTGCTAGTGGGAATCGAACCCAGCTGACAATTAGCATGAGTGGAACAAAGCAACTAGGAAGGAGTGTGGAAAGTAATGCACAAGGAAAGATAGGCTGGATTGCCAGTGTACAGAGCTCTGTGCACTGTGAGGATCTTGAACTGGATACATACAGTAAACAACTGGAAGGCAATGATGCGACATTAGAAAAAGAGTGACCTGCTTGTAACGATGGGCATGAGACAAGACTCTAATGGCAGCATTTTGTGCTGTCTGCAGGCATTTGAGAGGGGAGGGGGGAATGGTGGTACTACAATAGGTGTCTGAAGATTAGGAGCAGTGATTTTAAAAAAAGCTGTTCCCATGCAGATATGGAGAGACTATGTTACAAGACTCTCTGCATTTAACAAAGCCTGTTGTAAAATACTATGGGGATTTTCCATGTCTTGACCTGGACATGTGAATTCCCCTCTCCATGTGCCATCTAAAATCTGCCTTAATGTCTTTATTTCACAGCTATGAAGAACTAGGCCTATGTTTTCTTAATGACCTTATCACAATGCGTGCTTCAACAGTGTGGACAATCCCTGCTATACTCATGTAAAGCAATATTCTTTTCTTCGATGTAAAATATGAAATAAACTGGGATTTTCTAATTTTAAAAAGATAAATATAAATCCAAGAAACAAAAAATAAGCTCACATATTTCTACTTTCCCTTCATTAAACTTTTAATTATTTCTATTTTTGCAAACATTATAAAAACCTTATTTATTTATTTATTTAACAGGAGTCTGGTCTTGGGTGGGCTTGCCTGTTATAGAACAGATTTGTTTTGTCACCTGAGTTTATTTCTACATTTTTAGTATTGAAAAATATTTTATGTAGCCGGCAAATATCACTGTTTTTACCAAAAAGAAAAAAATGCTGCTGCAGCCTGGCTCTGTATGAACAGCCTATCAGCTCCGTAGTGCTTATTTTGTTATATCCATTGGCCTTGGGCTACTAATGGAATTATAGTGGATCAAAAATACTCTTTCATTTAATTGCTTATAATTTGGTGAATTCCCTTCTGTTCCATATTATTATTTAATAACTGGAGAATCATTGTATTTTGTCCAATCTTTTTCAATCCACTGGAGACCTCTTCTTTCTCGCATTCTGCAGGAACCCCCCCCCCCTCCCCGCAACTGTTACTCGACTGGAAGTCTGAGGGGGGAACTTCCCACTGGCCCCTCATTCAGGTATTCTTAACTATGTTAAAAAAGTCTCCATTCCTGGCCTACCAGAGGCTACAAAAGAACAGAATAAACACAAAGTCCTTACAGATGTTATAATAGACACCTACATAAGATCGCTATATAGTTACAGATAAAGACATTGATATGTGTAGTCAAACCTTTGGACAGTAGCGTATCAGGTAGTGTGTAGGGCTGGCCAATTATTAGCATAACCCACTGGAGACCTGAAGGAAGAGCCATGTTTTCATGAGCTGCCTAAATTGGAGGTATTTCTGGAACCAGCACAGCTCTTTTGGGAGAGTGTTTTGTAGGGCAGTTACTGTTCCTAAGAAGTCCTGTTAATGTGTATCAAACTTTCTAATTTTGTAGGGGGGCATATTCAAAGTGATGAATGTGTCTAGCAGCCCTGCTAACAGCGTTAATGGTGCTAAGCGGGATATTAAACGGCACATAGCTGGTTTGTGCTGCTGCTGAATATCCCCCGCTAATGCTGCCAGATGCCCCAATGCTAACTGCCTAGCATCAGGCATTCCAGGGGAGCACCGAAAACCAGGCCCGGGTGCTATTCAGCCACTGCGCGGTTACCTTAAAGCGGCTAAAGTTAGGAAGAATAAAGACCGTCCTTAGTTAACCGGAAAGCAGCTGAATATCCGGATATGACCCGGCATTGACCAGTGTCCTGAATCACAGGTAGACGAGAACCATTCTATTCACTAATCCAGCCCCTTCCCTTCTGCTGTTTTGCCCATCCCTCTCTATTCCTGCCTGCAAAGAGCGAGAGGGGAGGGGCAAGGCTCGAGTCCACAGAGCAATGCAACAAAGAGCCGCTCTGTCCCATAATGCAGCCCCGCCCCTCCTGTTCTGCAGGGAATACGAGAGGAGAGTAGACAAGAATTCAGCTTTTGTCGGCATATTTCTATTTATAGTAGGTAGTCACTTATTCTGTATTTGGTGAGCCCTTTTCTGTATTCTGTGTCTGCAAGCCATGTGAGGTGCTCTACTAATGTCTAGTTTCTGTATTGCTCAGCATGTCCTGTTTTCCAAAATGAGGTGCATTGCTAAAAATAAATTTGGACTTTCATCTCACCTTATCATATAATGCTCAAGGCAGCTGATAACATTTTTAGAATTCAGATGTGACCCTCCCTTAAGACTATAATTGAAGAGGGCACATGAGACAGCAGAAGATAAAGCAACTTCTCCAAGGTCAGAAGGAGTATCTAGGATTTTAGTCCTGGTTCTCAGTCCAGTAATACTTATCTATGGCTTTGTGTAAGATTTGTTTTGTTGTCCTTTCATAAGTAGGGGTTGCTGCTGTTTGACTTCAGGGAGTTGCTGCTGTTTTGGAAAGGAATATTTGCAACATAGGTTCTGAATGACTTTTTTTCAAAGGTTTTGTGTTAGTTCGGAATATGCTTGGTAATGGAGGGAGTTTCTATCACTCTTACTGAGATGACAAAAGAATTAGAAACATTTTTGTATGGTAAATAGCAAGGAGGAACATCCGGTTTCACAACCTGTTGTTGTTGTTAAGTGCCGTCGAGTCGGAGTCGACTCATGGCGACCCTCTGGATAGCTATCCTAAATTGTGTTCGGTATTCACTCAGGCGGCTCATTGTTGACAGACTGGTACCCGTAGCTGCTGTTATTGTATCGATCCATCTCATTGCTGGCCTTCCTCTTTTACGATGACCTTCTATCTTGCCAAGCATGATGTCTTTCTCTAATGATCTCTCTCTTCGTATGATGTTTACAAAGTATGAAAGTCGAAGTCTTGTCATCTGAGCTTCTAAAGAAAGCTTAGGTTTGATCACCTCTAGTACCGACTGGTTTGCTCTTCGGGCAGTCCATGGTATACACAGTATTCGCTGCCGCAAAAGCTGCTAGCTGTCACTTCTGAACTAAAGACCCAGATATTCCATGCCAGAAAGCAGAGAAGCTAAATGGGCAGTGGTAATATTCAGCCACTGCCTGTTTAGCTTCTGTTTTGAAACTTAGGCCACCCTTTCAAGTGTCTAACTTTCGCCCTTAGGGATAACCAGATTGAAGCTGAATATTGCCGCTGTCCACTTATCCCCAGGTGCCGTTTCCTTTCCGCCCCTGGAACACCCTGATGCTAGCTGGAGCATCGGGGAGCTCAGTGGTGGCATCCACAGAAATTCAGCAGCACGAACCACCCCTTCATGTATTTATACCCCGCAAAATCACAGATGACATTCATCAGACACAGTGATATGATTTCTGAAAAAGCGTAGTTACTCACCTGTAACAGGTGTTCTCCGAGGACAACAGGAATCGGTCCTCACATATGGGTGATGTCGGCACTGACAGAGCCCTCGTGGAAGCCTCTCCCCAGCTTTCAAAGAAAGCCTTTGGGAGATGCCACCATGCATGCGTGGTCCCCCCCCCTTCCCGCCCAAGGGTGCCATCTTGCTCAGTCTGATGACATAGATAAAAGACGGCAAAAATAAAAGATGGTAAAGGAGCAATTCCAAGGGGAGGAGGGAGGGTTGTGAGGACTGAGTCATGCTGTCCCCGTAGAACACCTGTTACAGGTGAGTAACTACGCTTTCTCCGGGAACAAGCAGGAAGTCAATCCTCACATATGGAACTCCCCAGCTACAGGCTACCGAAAGCCCATAGCAAAAATAGGGGCTCCCTCATGGGGAGCCACAAGCAGAGCAATTTAGTCCATGTACACAGACCACAGTAGGACCCCTGCGTTCAATTAAACCAGCACTCTGGTACCCTGAACACAGAAGGGTCAGAGGGTAGGAGTTGCCTAAACCCCGAAAAGGTTGCAGAGCACAGCCTGGCCAAGGGCACTGTCCCGTTAGGACTCTCTTTCCAGGCAGTAATGGGCTATCAAGATATGGACTGAAGACCAGGTGGCGCCCCGGCAGATGTCCACCATTGGGACAGAGAGCAGGTTTGCCACCGAGGCCGCCATGGCCCGTGACGCAGCCTTCCAGTGGGAGCCTCACCTACTTATAAGCGAGGGCGATACAGTCTGC
The DNA here is from genome assembly GCA_033557465.1 of Ichthyophis bannanicus. NCBI lineage: Eukaryota > Metazoa > Chordata > Amphibia > Gymnophiona > Ichthyophiidae > Ichthyophis > Ichthyophis bannanicus. The sequence continues at coordinate 917,728,016 of CM066035.1, read as the reverse complement.
CACTCATGTGGACAGTGTATGCTTGGTCACCACCTCGCCCAGTCTACTGGGGTCATAGCAGATGAAAAGCTGAGAAGTTTTGCAGTGGCTCTGAGTGCGTTGGATATAGAAGGACAAAGCTCTCTTACAGTCCAAGGTGTGAAGGATCGTCTCCACCCAACTGGAGTCAGGTCTTGGAAAGAAGGAGCACCACTTCCTGGTTGAGATGGAAGGGCGACACTACCTTTGGCAGGAATTTGGGGTGCGTGCTAAGCACCCTCAGTTCTTGAAGAACCTGGTATAGGGCGTCTCCACCACAAGGGCCTGAAGCTGGCTAACTCTGCGAGTGGAGGTAAACGTGACCAGGAAAACCACCTTCTAAAAGAGGTAGCAAAAGTGGCAGGTAGCCAGAGGTTCGAAGGGCAGGTGAGTGAGCTGCCCCAACAGCACGTTGAGGTCCCACTCAGTTGCTGGAGGGTGAACCGGGGGGCTTCGATAAGAGCAGGCCCCAAACAAAATGGGTCATCAAAGACTGGACCAAGAGGGGCTTACCACCCACCAGATGGTGGTGTGCCACCAGGAGAATGTCTTCCATCTCAACTGGAAGGATGAAAGGGGTCAGAGTCAACCTCTCAGCATCCACGCTGTCAGTGACAGGGACCCCAGGTTGGGGTGAAGGAGAGAGCCCCTCCTGAGATAGAAGTCCCGAGACGGTCCCCAAGGGAATGGGAATCTCCACCGTCAACAGGAGGAGCAGCGGGAATCACGGTTGCCTGGGCCACTGAAGAGCTATCAGGATGAGTGAGGCCCTGTCACGGAGGGTCCTGAACAAGGTCTTGGTGATCAGCGGCATAGGAGGGAAGGCATACATGAGGTCTTCCGACCATGAGACAAGGAATTCATCTGCTGCCATCCTGGAAGGGTGGGTCTGCCAGGAAAAGAAGCGGGGCAACTGGACCAGCACTGGCTGGAGACGCAGGTGGTGACAGAAGACTCACAGGGCTAAGTGTATGGCTCAGAGCTCCAGGAGATTGATCTACTGGGTGCTCTCATCTGGTGACCAGTTGCCCTGGGTGCGGAAATCTCTGCAGTGGGCTCCCCAACTGAGCGGAGAGGCATCCGTGGTGAGGATCCTTGAGGGGTTGGGGACTGAAAAGGCATGCCCACCTCGAGATTCTGGAGAGACTGCCACCAGACTAGGGAGTCCGCTAGTTGGTGGGTCACAGAGACTCTGTCTCGGAGGCAATCCGTGGCCTGAGACCATTGGTCCCGGAGACACCACTGCACCGCCCTCATGTGAAGGCGAGCATCGGGGGTGACAAGGACCGTGGAGGCCATGTGCCCAAGGAAGCACAGAAGAAACCGAGCGGGCACCAAGGGACGGTACTGAATGTCCCGAGCCAGAGTCCTGAGACAGTCGGCCCGGTTCCTGGGCAAGAATGCCTTTGACTGGAGAGTGTTGATCTTTGCCCCGATGAACTCCAGAAACTGTGTCGGGAGGAGGTGAGACTTGGGGTAGTTTATGACAAACCCCAAGTTTTGCAGAACCTGGATGATGGGTATGGTGGCCTGCTGCACCTCTGAGGCTGTGTGCCTCCCTTTATGAACCAGTCGTCCAGGTAGGGAAAGACGAAGACCCCCTGGAGGAAGGTGGCCATGACTGCCAGGAATTTGGTGAAGACTCTTGTGGAAGAGGCCAAGCCAAAGGGGAACATCCTGTACTGAAAATGCCTGCCCTCCACTAAGAACCACAGGTATTGCCTGTGGTTGGGGTGAATGAGGATGTGGGTATAAGCATCCTTGAGGTCTAAGTAGTATAGCCAGTCTCTCTGCTGGAGGTATGGCAGCAATGTTCCAAGGGAGAGCATCTTGAATTTCTCCCTCACCAGGAATTTGTTGAGGTTTCGCATGTCGAGGATGGACTTAGGCCCCCTGTCCTTTTTGGCACGAGGATGTACCTGGAGTAGAATCCCTTGCCCTTGAGATGGTGGGGCGCCGGTTCCACCACTTTGTCCTTGAGAAGACCTGCCAACTCCTTCAGTAGAAGGTCCTGGTGGAGGGGAGACCTGAGGGGCTCTCCTGGGAAATAACGGGGAGGTGTCTGAATCAGGTGGAGGAGGTAACCCTCCCTGACTACCCGAAGTGCCCAGGAGTCAGTGGTGATGGTCAACCATCTCTGGGCATAGAGGGCCAGATGTCCCCCTGCAGGCTACTGATCTCCTTAGGATAGATAGGCTATGCTCAAGCAGTCAAAAACTCCCCCTGGCTGGGCTGAAAACGGAGGCTGGGGTTTTGGAGCCTTCTGCTTACGAGGGCCATGCCCATGTTCCTTGGCCTGCTGACCCTGTTGGGGAGCTGGGGAGGCCTCAAAAGGTGGATAGTTTCTGTAAGCAGCTCCCTTCCTCGGGTAAAAGGACTTTTTACTCAAGCCCTTCCACTGGGAGGGGCAGCGGTCTTTTTGGAGAGCCTGGTCCTCGTCATGAACTCGGTCTCCAGCTCGGCAGCCTTGTCGGTCATGGGTTTGCCAAAGAGGTTCTCTCTTTGGCAGGGGACATTGACCAATTTGTCCTGAACCCACTACTCGAGGTCAGACGACTGTAGCCAAGCAATGTGCACCAATGCCAGCCATCGCTACTCGAGCTGCCAACTCAAACCAGTCATAGGCCACTCGCAACATGAATTTGTAGCACTCACGGACTGCCCTGGCCAGGATCTTGAACCGCTGCAAGGGTTCCTCTGAGAGACCAGCTTAGAACCCGGCGAGTTCCTTTGCAAGGTCTCTCAGGTGCATGCCCATGTACAGCTGGTAGGCCTGGACGCGGTCGATGAGCATTGAGCCCTGGTAGCACTTTCTGCTGAGGGCATCCAAGGTGTGGGCTTCGCTGCTGGGGGGCTCTGAGGAGTGCATCTTCTGGCTTTTCAGCTGATGCATGGCCAACTCCACCACCATGGAGTTATGCGGCAGCTGTGATTTTTGGAAGTCCGGGCTCCAGTGGACTCAATACATCGAGTCGAGCCACTTGCTCACCACCGGTACCAAAGCCGGTGTCTCCCACATTCGGAGCATCAGCCATTGCAGGATGGGGGGGGGGGGGAGGGGGGGATGGGCACCATGAGTGATTCCCACGGAGGAGCCTCGTACTGGAAGATTTCCAACTCATCCGCCCGAGAGTCCTCCTCCGACTCAGTTGGGAACATCAGGGCCTTTGACATATCCTTGATGAAATCAAGAAAGCCCATATCATCTGGCAGGGACCACCGTCAGGGCTCTGAGACGGGCGAGTCAGATGGGACATCGCAGTGGCGACAGGTATCAAAGGACTCCTCGTCCTCCATCTCCCACTTGGAGTAGACCGTCGATGACTTGTAGGAGGGCTGCTCCGTGTGCTCCAGGGCCCCTGATGCCCTGCAGCTGGCGTCCAGTACACTTGTGGGGATGACTGCGGTCCCATCAAGCAGGAATCAGATCGTGACCTCGGCCGAGGATCGGCACGGCCTCCAGGGAACATCTTGGATGTCGTGGGCCTGGTGGTCGGGGCAGATGAACCAGTTGGGATGGACAATAGCGCTTGTACAGGGAAGCTAGATAGGGGTGGGAAAGGGGAGGATCAGGGGTGGCGTTAGGGCAGGCAGTGGGTGGTCTCTGGCCCTGGATGAACAGGGCCGATTCTAATGTCAGCCCTGTATGTCCAGGGCCGGTGACCTGAACGGGTAAGTTATTCCACCTCTGAGGTGGAATAACTTCCCTGGATGTCGGGGATCGGCAGTCCCGGAAAAGGGTGGCAGGGGGCAGAGAGCATTCCCCGCAGCCTGACCCTGGCCCTGGGAGGCCAAATTGGGGGTCGGGCTGTGGGGAATAAACTGTTCCGGTGGACGGCATTGCGGCTTTTAATTGGAACCACGGTGCCATGGCAGCCAGACGCCATGGCACGTGGCTCCATTTAAAAGCCCTGAGTTAAATGGGCAGTGCCTGTATGTGCAGGCTAGGCTGAATCGCAGTCCCGGCCTGCACATATAGGCCTGATGGCGATTCTGATCTCGTGGGGCTAGACGTGCTCTGTGGGATCAGAATCGCAACTCCCTCTCTATGTCCGGTCAAACCAGACGTACAAAGGAGATGTACGTCCGGGATGGAATGAGCCTGTGAGCATTTTCATTTTTTCAATGTCACTTTCCATGATTCCGTTCTCGGCACTTTTGAGTCTTGATCTTCCTCTTCTTCCGAATATACCTGAAAAACATTTTATCATCACACTTTAGATCTTTAGCCATCTTTTTTCTGCCTTAGATTTTGTTATCCTTATTCTTTTTGTCTCTTTTAGCTTTATCCTGTATTCTTTTCTGTGTTCCTCTGTTTGCAAACTTCTGAATTTTGTGCAGTCATTTCTTTGGAGAACCAAATAGGTTTCCTTTTCCTCTTGTTTTCATTTACTTTCCTAACATATGTATATGTTGCCCCTTTTATTGCCTCCTTTAGTTTAGCCCACTGCAATTCCACTTCCCTTATCTCCTCCCATCTTGCCAACTCTTTCTTCAGGCACTTGGACATTTTACTGAAGTCAACATTTTTTAATTCTAGGACTTTGAGCTTGCTGTGATTGGACTCTGCCTTGACTTTTACCTCAAACCACACCGTGTGATGATCACTGCTGCTCACATGGGCACCTACCTGGACATTCGACACACTATCTCTGTTGGTGAGTACTAAATCCAGCATCAAACTTTCCTAGGTTGGTTCCATCACTGTTTGTCTAAGCAATGCATCTTGGAAGGTATCCACAATTTTTTTACTTCTGTCCAGATTTGCAGAAGGAATACTCCATTCCACATCGGGTAGATTAAAGTCACCCAATATGATCACTTCCCCCTGCATGGTTACCTTTGCAATATCAATAATCAAGTCTCTATCCATTTCTTCGGTTTGAGTTGGAGGCCTGTAGACTACACCAGTATGGATGATAGTGCCATATCCTCTTTCCAACACAATCCACAGTGCTTCTTCTTTTCTCCATGTCCCCTGCATTTCAGCAGCTTTAATACTGCTTTTGACATATGGGGCTACTCCTCCTCCTTTTCTGCCTTCTCTATCTCTCCTAAATAAATTATAACCAGCTCTGGCTATATCCTGTTCATGTGACTCATTAAACCATGTTTCTGTAATGGTCACAATGTCCAAGTCCACTTCCACCATTAGGGCTTCCAGGTCAGGAACTTTGTTGGCTAGACTTTGAGTATTTGTCCTCATTTCTTTCCAGCATTTGTTGACTGGCTTGCCTGTATTTTTTACGGATTTTGTTCTACACATCTCTTCCCACTTGCTATTGATATGTAGGTTAATAGTGTGGCTGTTTCCTATGTTATTATGTTTTTGCTGGGAGTGATGTGCTGAACTTGTTCTTCTCCATCCATCACCCCCTTTCCCTAGTTTAAATGCCTGTCCACATAATGCCTGAACTTTTCACTTAGGATTCTTTACCCTGCAACAAAGAAATGCAGTCCATCAACACAGTATAGCCTCTTGTTCTTCCATCTCTTTCCCCAGTCGCTTATATATCTAAATCCTTCTTGTTTGAACCAGGTTTGGAGCAATGTATTAAAATTGATTATACGATGCAGCCTTTCTGCCCCCTTACCAAGAACAGGTAGAACATCAAAAAGATTCTCTCCACAGCATGGGACATCTGCCAGCTTGTTCTGCACAGATTGTTCCAGGTCTTACTGTTGGAGCAAGCGAGTCTCCGGCTGCCCAAACCTATGGCAACAATACCTATGGCAGCAGTTTCGAAGATATCATAGATCACTCAGACCATGAACTTCTAGCAGACCTTGCGATGGGCAACTAGGGAATGAAACTGATCCAGTTTCTCTGGAGGAAGAAACTGGGCCAGATCAGGTAGGTTGCACATGATGTTCTTCAAGAACATGCCCATGTAGAGCAGGTAAGAGGCCACGTGGGCTATAAGTATGGGACTCTGAAAACACCTTTGTCTTCCTCTCTGGGGGCACCGAGGAATGAGTCTTGGTACTCTTGATTCTCTTTAGGGTGGATGGACAACCAAGGAATGGTGTGGAAGCTGGGATTTATCAAACCTAGGAGCCTTTTAACTATGTATATGGAGTCAAGCCTTCTATTGACTGGAGGCACAGTGATGGGGTTCTCCCACATTCTCATCTGTATTTTCTGCAGGATGTGGTGCATGAGCACTGTCACCGCTTCCTTAGGGGTCAAAGAGTATTGAAGAATCTCCTACTCTTCTGCCCTGGGCTCATCCTCAGTTTCCAAAGAAAATGGTATGGCCTTCGCCATGTCCCTTACAAATTCCTTGAAGGTCATGTCCTCAGAAGCAGACTTGCACCACTCATGAGATGGAGAAAGGTCCAAAAGGAGCTTAGAGGACCTGCCCTCCGATGAGTCCTCAGATTCCATGTCGGTGACTCAGTCTTCTCAGTCAGTCTCAGAGAGGAAGTCAAAGTACTTCAGAGTCTCTGCCTAGTTCTCCCTCTTTCCCTGAGGGGATTGGGAGCTCCTTCAGGATCAATAATGCACCAATGCCCATCTAGATTTTGAGGGCACATTGGACCCCGATTTGCTAGAGAGGGATATTGACTGGGTAAGCACCAGTGTCAGGCCCCTTCGATGTTCCAATTTTGACATCTGTCTCGCAGGCAGGGCATGCATCTCGAGGATCGGCTGTATGGTGGCCAATGTCGATGCAGCCGATGTCGAGGCCCCAGCATGCTGCACCACCAAAAGTGCCGCAATGCAGTTCTTGAGCGCTTGCAGAAGGCACTTCTCCATGGCTGCTGATTCTGAAGACTGCAGGGCCTAAGTAACTTTGACCGATGAACCCCTTATCTGTACAGGGGTATCGGTGACTAGGTCTTGGCTGTCAGTAGGTGTTGGTGCACCTCCTATGTCCTGGAGGATGAGCTCTCCTCCCTTCAGGGCACCTTCAAGGGGCGCTCAGGTGGACTCCCATCACTCTTGACACCATGCCTCTATTGCTCTGACGCCAATGCACCAGAGTCTTCACTCAGTGCTCAGTGCAATTACCCCTCAACATTGAAGAAAATGAGGCCGAATCCTTCCTCATCTTTGGGTGAAGATCGATTGATGGCCAATGCTCTGGGGCACTATGGGTACTCAGCAGTGATTGAGCCCAAGAGTTCGTCGATGTCAATTCACCACCAGCATCTGATGCAGCTTTGGAAGCCATAGAGATGGACGCCATTGATGCCGAAGGCGATGGATTAAATTTCTGAGCGCCAAAAAGTGATTTGCGCTGCTTCTCATGATTTTTGAGTCCTCTTCATCATCTGCAAACACAAATTACAAGACGAGGGCTGATGATCGGGCGAATAGGCAAAAAACCTCTAAGCACAAAAATCACCCGCAGGGGAGAAACAGAGTTTACCAAGTGGAGGATGACTGGAACATGTCCGTGTGGCTCTGTGGAAGACGAAAGACTGATTCAAGATGGCACCACTGCGGCAGGTGGAAAGGAAGTGTGCAGGCATGGTGAAACCTTCCAAAAGTTTCCAATAGAAGCTGGGGCTACATTGCGGATGTCACCCATACATGAGGACTCATTCCTGCTTGTCCACGGAGAATCTGTAAATATCCTTTATGATTTGTAGCACTCAGCTATATGAGGTTAAAAGGGGGCCAGTGTTTCATGTAAAACCTCAGTCTGTTCCAAGCAGGCACAGAGACTGGAACACTGACTATGTGCCCTAACCCAATCAAAAACCAATCCCAGGTTTTGACTGGATTGCCAGTCAGCATTTACAGTTTGACATATGTGCCTATGCCATTCCTGCCTAGGCAGCTTGGTATAAAATTATCATCTGTATCTTGTTGAATTCTAACACTGATTGCAAAAGGTGTCTGGTATCTGATGTCCACCTCCTAACCCAGATGAATCATAGTATGAAGGTAATTTTATGACAAGTTGCCTAGGTTAGGAGGCCAGGGACTGTAGGTGGCTATTTTAATCCTATTTTATAAAGTCATATAGGTACTTATGGAGGTTATTTTAGAAGCCCTATTTGCGTTGTAAATGTAGATTTGAGTGCAATCATTGGTAAAGTGCCGTGGAGGAGATGGGGCTTGCTATTTGCCTCTCGCGGCTGACCTGCCTTGCTGGAAATCACAGCTACACAGAGAAGAGACTCTGCAGGCACTCTCGAGGACCACCTCATTGTCCACGGAAAGACCTTGCTGTCTGCATAAGAAGCGGCCACGAGTTGCGCCCAAAGGGGCATGACTAAAGGAGCTTGACCGCCCCTTCGGCCACTGAGGTCTATGACGTATCTCTCCCCTTGTCATCCATCAAGATGGGTAAGTGGAAGAACAAGGGGGGAGTAAAGGGGGACTGTACACCTACCATTCCAGGTATGACCGTGGGTCCTATGGACAAGCATGTAGTCCCTCAGGGGATGGGTCAGCGCCAGAAAGAGCTTCTTTGAGCACGGGAGGGCGTACACCACCTCCTTGTCCAATTCCACTGCTATCTTCAACAATTAATAATTTTGTTGTTTCATTACCATCTGACTGTAAACTTCTTGTGTCAATTCCTGTTCCTGTTTTGTGTAATTCTTTATCTTTTGAACTGCCTCCCGAGGCTTCCCCTGAAGAGGAAGTTATTCTTAAAGATCTATTTGGGGCTATTAAGTGTATAGATTCAAAATTTTCTTCAACAGTGGTCTCTCTGTGTAATTTTACTCAGGGAACTGCAGCAAAATGATCTGACTTGGATGTTAAGTTCACAGGTATGGAAAATTCTCTGGTGCATGTTGATTCTCAGATGCAGAATTCCAGTGCAGTTAATGCTTCTTTTTTTTTTGAAACTTTTATTTTCATTTTGCAACAAACAAAAGAAACAACACACCAAAAGAGACAAAACAAGTATACAATAAGGAAAAGTAAACCCATTACCCCCCACCCCGGTGCTTCTTCTCTACCCGTTTGTATCAGCATGTGAGCGCTTCCAGTTAACAGTGATTATACATCAAACGATCAAAAAAGTATCCACAATACAGCATGATCATGAGACAGAGATATATACAAAGTTAGACAGTCAGATGAGAGCATTTAGCAAAATGTACATATTCATTGAACATCTTCCATTAAGACCAATAAGAAGGAGTCTGAACGGAGGAAGCGAACAGACGAGGTATTTGTTCATATTTACTGTAGAGACAGGCATGATTCCACCATTCATTGAGGCTCAGATGGGAACTAATTTCCCAGTATTACTTAATGAGGGAAACAGCAATGCCAAGCATAAAGTTCAAAAGGAGATAAGCCATTTCTTGGGAGAGAGGGGATCCCCGCAACTGGGCGAAGTCCCACTATCCTCCAAGAAAGGGACTCCTGAGAGTGCAATATAGACTAAATGCGACCCCAGACCCGACGCCAGTTATACTGTAGTGCGGGATATTCATGCATAACATGAAATGAAGTAATAAACCAATGGCCACAGGACGTGTCCAGCAACCATTACCCTGAGTAGTGTTCCATTTGTCTAAACTGTGAGGAGTGTAAAAACACCGGTGGGCTAGAAAGAAGAGGGTCTGAGTGAGTGAGGCGGGTCGGGAACCCGTGTCCCTCTGCTCCAGATAAGGCTCCATTGCTCCGAGGTTAAAGTCACATGCAATTCTCTCTCCCATACTTTCTGCGCTATAGAGGTATCTCTAGTGATAGCATTACATAAGGTTTAGTAAAATTGGATGCTACACCCGGTAAACTACCGAGAGATCGGAAGTTTCCAATCAACCTTATGCAGAGAGTGCCGATGGCGGGAGTACTCTAGTGCTCCGAATGCAATGCTGAAGTTGCACTGACCAGAGTCGGGAGTCGAAAGGTTGCATAGGAGTATTAAAGGCACCTAAAGTGTCGAAAAACATTGGTGGATAGTGGGAGTCTAATGGGAGAGTCATACCAGGGAGTAAGGTAAGAGGAATCGGTGAGCAAAGGCCCGCTACTATATCTAGCCACACAGGTCTGCTCGGTACTGGAGCTTCCAACCAACAAGCACCTTGTTTGAGAAGAAAAGATTGAGGGAACACTTGAGTAAAATCGCCACCAAGTATTAATGGAGCAGTGGCGGAGGCCGAGGCCAACTGCGCAAAAACTTGCATAGTAAGCAGGGTTGTCCACATTCGGGACATAGTGCAAATACACGTGAATTCACTATCTCCAACCTCAAGGTGTACACGGGCCCATCTACCCTCCATGTCAGCGCTAATATCAGGTACAGTAGCGTGCAAAGACTTCTTAACCAGAATGGCTATCCCGTACCATTTGGAAACGGTGGGAGAATAGGCAGCTACCATGTGAGGCCTAGCATTGAGTTTCAGTGTTTCAGCAGAGTGTAATGCGTTTCCTGAAGAAACACCTAATCAACGTGCTCGTGGCTAAGATAGCTAAGGATTTTCTTTCTGCTGAGTGGACCAGCAATGCCTTTGACGATGAATAATAAGATTTTACATGAGGCCATTCAGAAAAGTTAAAATTCTGAGCATGATAGCACACATAATTTCACTGTGTCCCTCAAACTGACTGTATCTGGCTGTACACATGACATAGGAAAAATAAGCTAATATAATACAATGAAGCGCCCCACATTAACAAAGAAAACCGCAGTACGGTAGAGGAGAAGCAAAACCCCAGAATTACTGGCGACCATGTGTCTGCGGGGAGAAACCCCAGAGAAGGCCGAAATTGAAAAACATATAACCTGTAGGACTGTGCGTGCTCCGAATCCGACCGAGGCACACATCATGAAGGGATAGGAGACCAAAGACAAAAGTCATACAGAGAAAGAAAGAAAGTCCAGGCTATTTCTGTACTGGGCTATGACCGCCGCATCGGGCCCTTCAAAATGGCGGACAGAGCCGGCAGATAAGAGTCCAAGATTTAGGATTAGCGCATCTGTTCTGCTTCTTTGGAGTCCAAAAATGTTGATAATAGATCAGGATCCTCGAACGTCCTGGTCTGGTTGTGGAGAGTCACTCGGAGCTTCGCTGGATACAACAGGCCAAAGCGAGCCTGTAGCTGTTGAAGTCGAGGGCGAAGAGCAAGGAGTTTCTTCCGACGGTCAACGGTAGGCTTTGCCAAATCAGGAAAGAAGGAGACCTTACGACCTTCATATTCCAAATGATGATTCGCTCGGGCAGCATGTAAAATTTGTTCCACTTGTTGATATCGTAGCAAGCTAAAGATAATAGGCCGGGGGGTCGTGCGGCTGAGCGCCATGCGGGCAGGAACACGGTGTGCTCGATCGATTTCCAGTTCTCTGTGAAAAGTGATCTTCAGCAAGGAGGGAAGAGTTTTGAGCAAGAATTCTCTTATATCTCCTGCTTCCACCCCCTCCGGCATTCCGAGGAGCCTCACATTGTTGCGACGGGCGCGATTATTGCTATCTTCCAACTCCTTTTGAAGATTCTGTATCTGGCGCTCAGCCTCGTCCAGTTTGCCCAAGCGCACCTCGTGCGAGTCGAGGACCCCCGCCATATTGTCCTGCCGTAATGAAAGACCTTCAAGTCGGTCTTGGAGCACTCCAAAGTCTTCTCGCATGGCTCGAAGCGCTTCTCCATTAGACTGCACCAATTCCTTCACGCCGCGTATTTCCTCCAAAATCTCCAGGTGCATTGCGGGGTTTTCACGAAATGGAACCATCTTCTGCGGGGAGGATACCTCTGTTTTGGAGCGTTTTCCGTGAGAAGAAGAAGGAGACCCGAAGTCCAAGCGCGCTGGTTTGTGGGCCGCCATCCCCCCCGAGGTGCCCCGGTCAGCTCGGAGCGAAATAGTAAATTTATATAGGTATTAAGTCAGGATTCTGAGTAGGCCTCTCGGGAGCTTCAACGCAAAGCGTCCTACCCGCTGGACATCAGGCTCCGCCCCCGCAGTTAATGCTTCTTTTATTAAAGATTCCTTGGTTACTCATGCATGACTGAAAGCGCTTGAGAATCTCTCACGCTCCAGGAATCTTTGGTTCTTGAATTTTCCACAAACACATTTGATGTCTCCAGAGATTTTGTTAAAAAATATTTTGCTGAAATTCTTAAAGTAGCAGAGCCTTATTGATATTACCTCAGTTTATTATATCCTTCTTAGATCTAGGGTGGCTGCCCCTGACAAGGGGTCTTTTGATTTACTTCGTACAACAGTACAAAACTTGACAGATTTTTTAGAGGATTCGTCTGATGTGATCAGTAAACATACTCTATTGGTTACTTTTTCCTCAGAATCTTTTACGTTAAAAATTCTTAAGTTGTTCTTTAAGAACAAAGATGCTGGTTTTTGTGGTCAAAAATAACTGTATTCCCAGATGTCACACAGGCAACTCAGTTAAGGAGGCAGCTCCTTGTTTTAAAACCCAAAGTTTTAGCTTTGGGAGATTCCTTTTTTTAACGCTTTCCCTGCAAGTGTGTTATAACCTTGCAGGGACAATTTTTGTTTTCTTGGAGGTTTCACTTTTGGAGAAATTTCTGTTAGACAGGTGCAATAGTATTGGAGGGGAGTAGAGAGTATTGTTCTCTCCTCCTGTTGTGGCCATTGGGCCTAATTTTCTTTTGAATTTATCTTAGTAATATATGCTGACACTGTTTTCATGCTGTGGGATTTACCGTGTTCTTTATGGTTTGTTTGGGTTTTTTTTTTAGAGGTTTCTCCTTATTTTGTTCTTTTGATCTAGTTTCTTGTTATTATGGTTTTCTTTGTTTTTGTGGAATTTGTATATTATTAAAATTAAAAAAATGTGGCTTCAGTGGCTGAAAACTAGAAATCACGCCCATGTGTAAAACGCAATTTTGGAAGGCGGCAAGATGCATTTTTGTTGTCTGGCATGTCAATCACCACATGTCTCCACTGGGGGCAAAACAGGGGCATTTCTGGGTATGGCCTGGTCAACACATGCACATCCATTATGGATTTCACATAGACCAGAGACGTGCAGGACAGATTTTTTAAATGTGCCAATCTACACCAGCTATAAATCACAAATAATGCAACTTTGTTGATTTTTGGGATTGCTTGTGGCAGTGGTGATTGGAGGAGGTTAGCTTGAGAGTTATTTGCCTCACTGACATCTCTGTCCATGTAGGTGCTCTTTGATTTACCATCTTTTCCCCTGCAGTGTACCCTGTACCCCTATTCAACCTATTCCTTTCTTCCATTCCAACACCCAGTTAGAATCCCATTCCCCCATTCCCCTCCCCAGCTGTGCCAATCCCAAATCCCTTCAACACTCTCCCTGGCCCATGCTGCATCTGTCCCTTCTGCCTAGTTCCTTCCTGTCTGTCTGTGGGTGATCCAGTGTTTGCTGCAGGCTCTGTGTGGTTCTCTATTGCCTGTCTGTATATGGCCCAGTGTTTCCTGAAGCCTCTGGGTCTCTCTGTGGATCCCTGCTGCCTGTATATGTATGTGTGTGGAGATGCATGTGCAGTGCTGTGAATGTTGATAATGAGAGTCACTGGGTGTTAGTGGTGGGAGCAACAGGATGTTGGTGGAAGGAGGCAGGAGCAATGGATGCAATGAACACATTTGTTGTGCTGATCCTGTTGCATGAGGCAGAGAGGGAGCACAGAAGAGCTACTAGGAGGCATCCATATCAGAGGGTTTATAGGCCCTAGATCCAATTCTTGGCCCTCATGAATGAGAGGTGCCTCATCAAGTTCCACTTTGACAAGGTAGCCATCCACCATCTATGCCAGAAGCTATAGCCACTCCTCTGTTCCATCACACAGAAGGGTCTGCCCATGACGGTCCATCTCAAGATCACCACAGCCTTCACCTTCCTAACCACTGGCAGTTTCCAGTCTGTGTTGGCAGCCACTATGGGTCTCAGCCAATCAGCCATTTCACAGTTGCTGAGGGCCTTTCTAACCCACACTGCACACTGTAGCCTTCCCACAGACCATGAAACAGAGGCAGCAAACCATGATCCAATTCCATGAGATGGCCTGCTTCCCATCAGTACTGGGGCTCTTTGATTGCAGACATGGGAGACCACCAACTGCAACAGGAAGGCATTCTACTCACTCAACATACAGGTGGTCTGCAATGCACAGGGAGAAGATAATTGAAGCTTTCTCCAGGTTTCTGGGTTGCTGCCACCACTCATACATCCTCACTTACTCTGACATCTATGAGAAGTTTGAGAGTGAAGAGATCACTGGTGGATGGCTCCTTGGTAAGACCTGCACCATCCCTCGCCACCACCTAGATATGCACATGCTTGGAAGTACCCTGGGAGCTGTAGCATTCAGCCATAAAAGCTCAGGGCTGCAGTGCTGGCCAAGCACATTAAACACCCTGGTACAATATCCTAATATGTGTCCTCTCTCCCTCTACCTATTCAGGTGATAAAGGTTACCCACTAAGGTGTTGGCTACTGCCCACCATCATGGTGCCACACACAGAGGAAGAAGAATCCTACAACAGGACCCACAAAAACATATGTCTCATCATTCAGAAGACATTTGGCCATTCTTAAAAGTCACTTCCAGTATCTTGACCAATCTAGGTGTAAAATGCTGTACAGCCCTGCCAGGTATGTAAATTATTCATGTCCTACTGTATGTTCCACAATCTTACAATGAAACACCGAATACCCTCTTTGAACAACAGGATGCAGCATTTTCAGACTATGATGCAGCTGCCAAAGTGCCAAGGCAGGAGGATATTGGTCAAATGTAGCAACTAGGCTTTGAAGCAAGAGCTGACCTCATACACAGGCAGTTCATGTGATGATAGGTGTTTATTTTCTGACACACAAAACATGTACAGTGAAGTACCCATCTTCCACCCCATGCCCATCCTGGCCCATATCCCTATCCCTAGCATAAACCCTCTGAAACCTCTACCCCCACAATACCCCTACCTCCCAGTATAAGCCCAGGACAACCCCTTCCCTTCACCCGCTCAGTAGCAGCACCATCAACCTGCCTTCCCCCAAGCAGGCAGTGTCCCAACCCACACTCCAGGAGACATCCCCCTGCACTCTCCCAACCCCTGCCCAATAGCCCCCTATCACCCTCTAAAGAGTAGCTTCTTTCCATGGTCTCTCCCCCAACCTCTACCCCACTGCACCCTACCCCAATCCCCCGACCCTGACTATGCAGCATGAGGGTGTGCTGGCAGATATTTCTCTGAGGAGCTGATGGAGACATCATTCAGTACAGATGACCATTAAGAGACCTCAGGGAAGGGGGAAGTGAAGGGGTTCCCCCCTTTCACAGGACATACAGATGATGGCACTGATGTGGATGGAAGTGGTTTTGGTGGCAGACAGTGAAGGTGCCTTTTTTGGGGGGGCCCGTGCAGATAAGGGCACACATGGCACTGTAGTGGCATCTAGCAGTGAAGGGGTGCCATAGCACATGGGTGCATGTACTGCTTCAGGTCCCATGATGGACTAATTAAGGATCTCTGTTGCCTACAGCTGTCTCTCTTGGAGCTGGAATTTGCATTCCTGGAGGGTGAGTGACCATTTCAGCAGTTCTTTCTTGGCGTGCTGTGCCTGATTTTGGATGTTGTGCTTCAGGAAGCATCAGTGCAGCACAGGAGTTTCTAGGGAGCAACTAGGTGTCTAGGGAGGTCCTGGCTGAGATCCATTCCTCTACCCTCCCCAGCTGCATGTGAATCATCAAAGGGAAAGGGAGGTGGATGCTTGTATATATGGCCTCCTCAAAGACATCCTCGTCCCTCTCCACTTGGGAAGCGGAGAAATTTATATCTTCAGTGCCCTGATGTTCCTGGCCTCTGGACTCCTGATTATCCACTTTGGCTATGCTGTCACTGTCTTTCCAAGTGGTAATGGCCTGCAAATGGGACCCTCTCCAGGGGGCTGGCAGTTGGGTCTATGCTGCTTCCCTCCAGAGCATCTGCACACTCCTCATCTGTAAGTAGGACTGATATGGTGTCACCTGTGTGGACATTGGGGCCACCTAGCCCCACCGCTATCAGCTGTGATCAGGCATGAATAACACCTGGCACAGGCATCATGTCTTGCAATGTACTTCCTGGCTGTTGTACAGCAATAGTTTGGGGACGTGGTCTGCGGTACTGGACATAGTATACCTGCTGGCATGTGCATAGGTTGCCCCCCACCAGACCATGATGCATACCTATGGGACTTCCCACAATTCACCTCTACCCCTGCATCAAACTGTGGATGTTGGCAGTAATCAAGCACTAAGAGGAGAGGGGGTCACAGGTGACAGAGATTATCTGGCTATGCTGAGTGTAAACCGTCCTGAATTGTAGAAGGACGGTGTATAAAAAAACCCCTTTAAATCAATCAATCTGGGTCTTATGTCCCTGGGAGCAGGTTGGTGCCATGCAACTTTCTGTGAGGGTGGTCATGTGCTTTCCCAGATGTCTCTACAGTTTGATGGGGTGGAGAGGCCTGATGTGGACAAATGTGCTCCCATACTGGGTAACCAGGTGCTCATGTTACCCAGGGAAGAGCCTTATAGCACATGGGATCATGGGACTGAGGAGAGTTGCTTAGCTTAAATGGTGCTTTTGTGCACCTGCAAAGACAGCATTGGACACTCTTCTGTTTTCACGTCCATATATACAGACTGATGCCCTACTTTCCACCCTTCTGTTGGAGTGGCTGGAGCAGAAATGCATACTATGAGCTGGTTTAAAGCCCAACCATGACATGTATCTCTGCTCTCAAGGCCAGATAGGTGACCATGAGATCCTGCGCACTGGTGATTGCAGTGAAGCCCTGCTGCACTTCCTGCCACAGGGATGTGAGATGCAGCAGGATCTTAGGGTCCCCCTCAAGGCACTGGGGACCTGATGGTGATGCACTTGGTCCAGCATGGAGGCAGGATAGAATACTTGGGTCACCAGTTGCTGCTGTGATTCTCCAGCCTGTCCACCTCCCCCTTCCACTCTTTCCCCCTCCCAAACCAGCTCTGGAATTTATTGTTGCTTTTCCAAGCCAGTCTACACAACTATCCCCACTGCCTCTGGGACACAGAGTTCCCTTCCTGCCCCTACATTTCAACAAGGGTGATGACCTCATCGGAGACTTCTTCTTCCTTTCCTCCCTCCTGATGTGGCCACCACCCAAGCTAGGAAGCCACTGATGTTGCTGCCATCCATATCAGTAATAGTGGTGGTGTCACCGTCTATAATGGCTGTGGGCTGCCATAGTGTTGGTGTTGGCGGCAGAGATGCTGTGGCAGTGGTTGTGGTGGTAGCAGAAGTGCTGGCAGCAGTGGTGTTGGTATATCTGGGGTTCTAGCATTGGTGGTGGTGGTGCTGCTGCAGCAACAAAACAGAAAGTTCCTGTTTAGGGATGCGCTGTGTGCAGGTGTGTCACAGGCATGTACACATTATGACTATGTCCTCATTAACCCTCTGTGCTACCTGCTATATGTGCCTTCTCAGTCTGACTTGTTTAGATGTCGACCATTGCAGAGGTGGCATGTTAAGGAATGCCATTCCTCCAGTACTTGACATACTGTGTAGAGAGGGGAGGTGTCAGAAGAATCACATGTTGTTCAATTGTCCTTATGTATACAACATCACTACTTGGTTGCCATTGTGCTTTGCTACTGATCAAGCCCATGCATATCCTACCACTATAATGACCCCCTGCTGGGCCAGTGCTGCATACTTGTCTGTTTAACACTCTCAGGAACCATGTCATTGTGTGCCCTGGGTGAAGGGCAGCATTGAGCCTGCAGCCCTCATGATATTTGGTACCAGTATATTGGGAGGCTAGTACTTGCCACACCTATTGGTGTATTTTACTGACTGGCATCACTTTCCTGCACACAACTGTGGCCTACACATGTACATGGGTGCTTACGGTGGTACATGCACAGTGCTCCTGTGTTCCATCTTCTCATGCCATTTCTATCTGCCACTTTTGGGCCCCCTGACCTGGCTGAGCTCCTTACACTGCCTCTCTGTCTATGTGGCCCATCCTGTGGGTTCAAGGTCCTTGCTTCTGGCCTCCCTGCTGCTTCTTCATATGTTTAGGGATCTCATGTTCTGTTGTGTGCACCTTGGGCCCTCTCTACAAGATAGGCCAGCAGCTATGCATGCCTCTCTGTCATATGCCACCATTCTAGCTTATGCCCTGGCTGCTATAGTAGTGCATCTGGTGCCCCAGTGTGACATTCCATGTTTTGGATGGCTAGTGTCAGCATTCATCTCATGGCCTTCATACTGCTGATGGTGATCTGGGGCCTGTGCCATACATGCAACATCTATGCCACATAGTAACATAGTATATGATGACAGATAAGGACCATCATGGACCAACATGTGCCATGACTTACCTCGCTGCTGCTGCAGTTCCTGCCAAAGGCACTGCATCAATTGGGGACAGTCCTCCACACGGTTCAGAAATTGGTCTTAACCAATTCCAGATCTCGGAGGATGTGAAAACGTCTGTTGGGCATAAGTAGAGACCTCATGCTTAGCGATATACTCATATCAACAATTCTCCTGTCATACATGTGACCTCTCTCAATCTGTAGACAATATGGTTGAGGGTTGGCCCTGTTCAGGTATATAGCAGCTTTGGTATGTGGTCATTGGGGTCACCCTGCTACCAGGCGCAGGTCATACTTTCCATCTCTCCCTTCTGACTTCTTGTTTCTCAGCATAACCTGGGTGCAGTGTTGATGACTGGCGTTTGTGGTTGTGCACTATCTGGCCATTGCATAACTGTGTTCCCTCTGTCATGGCTCTAAGTGCCAGCTCTGCCTGCAACCATATGCACATTGTGCTTTGCATATGACCTGACCTAGGGTGTAGGGCCTTGCAAAGCCTCATGCATACCTGTGAACATGGCCTTGCCTTTTGGGGGGAACAAAGGAGCGGAGCCTGGACTGACAAATTGTAACCTTGTTTATTACGCCCCAACGCGTTTCGGCCACCGGCCTTCTTCAGGGGGTCTTAAAGAGCACACCTTATTATGATCAATAGTGCAGCAGAGCAGAACGCTGGTTTTTGCTGTTAGTATCCTATAGGTTCAATCCGGGATAACACTCAATTTGATCATAATAAGGTGTGCTCTTTAAGACCCCCTGAAGAAGGCCGGTGGCCGAAACGCGTTGGGGCGTAATAAACAAGGTTACAATTTGTCAGTCCAGGCTCCGCTCCTTTGTTCTCTTGTATTGTGCGGATCCTTAGCTCCTTTTGGTACTCTTGCCTTTTGGGGGCCATGACCCATGGTATTTTCAGAGATGTCCATATGCCACTATCTGCACATCCCAGTACCCTAACCATGTGTCAGCCATGTCCAGTCAGTCTCATGCCTCATGCTCCCTTGTCACTACTCTGCTTGCATGTGTATGCCTACTCCCGCTGCTGATTTCAGAATGTGCTCCTGGATGTCTATGTATCTGTGGCTACCCTGCTTTCTTTGCTAGCTCTGGCTGTAGATGCTCTTTCATGACTCTCAGAAGGTTTCGCCGTGGGGGGCTACCCTGTATTTGTTACCTTTTTACCCAGCCCTGGCTACCTTACTTCCCTGCCTGAACACAGATTTTCTTCCAGCAGCTAGGTGTCCACCTGTGAGCTGTGTCTTTGGGTATGATGTGGTGGTTTTATCTCATTAGGGCCATATGGATCCTCTCCTAGATCCTTCTTTTATTTATTTATTTATTTATTGTATTTCTATACCGCACTATTCCGCATCAGCGCGGTTTACAAGGAACAGGTTTGTACAATGTTGAACGTTCAGACATTGAACTTACATAAAACAGGGAGTTTAAACATGGGTAACAGGTGAACTTTATACACTATGTACAGAAAGGGGGTCGCATTGTAGCTGAGTCTACAAATACAAGCCCTATGATGGGTGTCTAGGTGTAGTGGGATGATAACATTGAGGATTGTTTAGGCAGCACTGGGTTGAGAGACTGTTGGGTCGTGAGAAGCTGCCTAGGTGATGTTGTCAGAGTTACAGAAGTGTTGTTGAAATAGATGGTGCTTGAGGGATTTTCGGAATTGGGGGAGGTTGTTTATGGTCCGGATTTCCACTGGGAGAGAGTTCCAGCAGGAGGGGGCAAACAATGCAAAGGCACATTTTCTCGTAGATTTGTTGCATTTTGTAATGGCTTTCGGAAGGAGGATGGTATTACAGGACGTGGCCCTTCTTAATCTGTTGTCTGGGGTGGGTTGAACCAGGTCTGACAAAATGGTCGATGTGATTCTGTTGACTGCTTTAAACGTCATGGTGAGGACCTTAAATGTGATCCTGTACTGTACGGGGAGCCAGTGTAGGCTCTTCAGAATGGGGGTAATATGGTCTCTCCGAGATGCTCCATAGAGAGTTCTAGCTGCGGTGTTCATCGCTAACTTCAAGGTGTTCTTGCTGCAGCATAGGTAGCCTGCTCTGCAGTGGAGGGGGGGGGGGGATGATAGAGCAGCTCCTCCTCCTCCTCCAACACCAGTTGACATAAGATGAGGGTCTCTGCCTTTGTAAAATTTGGCTGCCTGGTGGCTATCCTGCTGTTATCTGTGCATAGGCAGGGAGCATTATGTGCAAACATTCTGTGGAGGGAGAGGGGTACATGTGCCCATATACAGGCCCCGCATATACATATAGACAGAATGATACATGTATCCACATTTCAAGTCACACTTATATGTCTCCATGGCTGCTGTTCTCTATGAGGGCTTTACCTTTGGGTGGTACTTCATTTTTTGTTACATTCACATGCAAACCCTGTGGGCCAGGACACGTGTATATCTGCAGATGGTAAAGTACCAATTTTAGATAGCCCATGCATATGCACAACACCTTTTCTAAAATCGGCATTGTGTAACACATACTTTCCTTTGCACATACCCACTGGCACCTGGATGGTCTTTCTAAAATGTGCCCTCACGTGTCTTTAGAAAATTGCCCCACAAAAGCTGCAGAAATTATGGCTAAAATGAAGTCAAGGATATTTTCACCCGACTGGGAACAGGTATGAAATGTTCACATGTATTTTACAAAGATTCAACTTGTTCAAGTCATGGTGTTTTCAATAATGTTATATGGATGCAAAAGTTGGACAATGAAAAAGATAGGAAGAAAATTGATGCCATTGAATTATGGTGCTTGCGACAAATACTGTGTATATCATGGATTGCCCAAAGAACAAACTAGTCAGTATTAGAGATCATCAAACCTAAGCTTTCCTTAGAAGCTCAGATGAGAAGACTTTGACTCTGATGCTCTGGACACATCATGCAAAGAGAGAGATCGTTGGAGAAAGACAAAATGCTTGGCAAGGCAGAAGGTCAACGTAAAAAAGGAAGCCCGGCAATGAGATGGATTGATACAACAACAGTCAATCTATCAACAATAAGCCACCCTACTGAAGACTGAACACAGTTTAGGTCAACACAGTTTGTCGAAACCGACTCAACGGCACTCAACAACAACAAAATTTTATAAAGTAGAAGTCTTAATTGCGACTCCACGTGTATTTTATTTAAAATCTGTCCCGAACACACCTACATCCAAATCATATGAAAAGCATGTACGTTCTTGTCTTTATGCACGCTTTTACATGAAATAATTTTATAAGTGCAATTTTATGCACATGTTCTTGCATATATATGCAGCGCCGAATTTGTGCAGAATTCCCTACCTACATAAAATCCCGCACTTGCTATGAAGAATCCTGCACAGGCACCAGCATCCCAAGCTTTAATGGCACCCGAGCCTGCCTCACTATTCACTGTAACACAACCACAGGAGCGTTTCCCTTCACTCCCATGGCAGTGTTACACTTCCGATACCAGAATCACTGTTTTAAAAAAGTCAACAGAAGCACTTCCTCTCTCTAGCAGTGAGTTGGGGAAGTGACTGGGGGCTGGAGTGGGACCAATGATGAGTTGGGGAGGTGAATGGGGACTGACGAGGACTGATGGTGTGTCTGGGGGTCACTGGCGGTTGGAGAGGACTGATGGCATATCATGGGGGGTGACTGGGGGCTGGAAAGGGACTGATGGTGTGTCAGGGGAGTGACTGGGGGCTGGAATGATGATGAGTTGGGATCTTCCTAGAAGTTAGAGGGAGAGAGAAGGGTTGGGCAGGGAAGGCTTGGGTGTTGGAGAGAGACGTGCAATTTACACCTGAGGGAATTCTGCACAAAAACAATTAAAATTCTTGGCAAAAATGCAGAATTTTGTAGAATTTTTAAATACTGTGCATAGAATTTTCTAAATTTTTGCACAGAATTTTAAATATTTTTGCGCAGAATCTCCCCAGGTGTAGATAAGTTAAATAAAATGTACCTGCCAAGTACTTATGACCTTGAGTGGCCAGTGTTAGAAACAGGCTACTGGGCTTGAAGGACCATTAATATGACCCGATATGGCAAATATGTTGTTTTCTTTTCTTTTCTTTTCCTAATGGTTCCTAAAATTCCATTTGCTTTTTTGGCTGCACTATACACTGAATAGAAGTTCAATGTATTATCCACAATGACAACTAGATCCTCTTCCTGGGTGAAGATTCCTAATGTGGAAGCTAGCACTGCATATCTATTGTTTGGGTTATTCTTCCCTAAATGTATCAGTTTGCATTTGTCCACCTTAAGGGGCCTTTTTACTAAATCCCATTAAGATTGTGAATTTAACCCACATTTTTAATGCTCGGTAAGTGCACAGCCTCCATGTAAACTGTCAGGGGCATGATCAGCATGTTGCTAGCAGTTAACGTGTGGCTGTATACACTGCTTCAGGGTATTACAACCGCCAGTTATTAAAGTGTCACTTAACTTAAATAATACTTCTCTGTTAACATCAAACTGTGCCTTCCTTGGCATATAATGCAGCAAATCTTAGCAGGAGTGCTCACAGCATTCTCTCCTCTGGGCTTCAATTGGCTTAAACTCAAGATGACCGTGGCGTCTTTTTAACCTCTTGATTAATAGTTCTCTACTCCACATTTAAAGGTACATCATCCTCCACATAAGAAGATAGAGCAGACCTATGTTCCCCTATTCTAATAACATGACAAAAGTCCAATGGGAAGCTTTGAAAACATTAGCAAATGATGGAAATCTGATTATATGTAGAGCTGATAAAGGGAGATGAAATTGCTATTCCGTTGAAGGTAGTGTACTAACAGGAGATTTATTATCAATTAGCGGATGATGTTTATTATAAAAAAACTGGAATATGACCTTACTTTGGACTTGAAGGGAAAGATTAAAGATTTAATTTTGTATGATTCAAGATATGGATATTCAACGAAGAAAGAACAAGAATTTAAATCAATAACTAGTCCATCGGGGCATTCAATTTTATCAGGTAGAGCTTTGGTGTTGGAACCCTCATCAATTTTTGCAGATAAATTCCTCAATCTATTGGCGATGCAGGTGTCATCATATTTGCAAGATACTATTTATTTATTTATTTTATTTTATTTATTTCAGTTTTTTATATACCGCACTATTTATAATCAGCGCGGTTTACAGATGAACACAAAGACCAGAACAACAGGCTGTTCGGTATTACATATAACAGGAGTATAAACTTGGATAACATGGGAGAACTATATACATAGAATAAATATTCAATTAGTTCTATAGCATGAGAAAACTATTTACATAAAATAGCAGTAGTGCAAGGGTCAGAAGGAAATTGTGGTTAAGTTTGTGGTAAGACTATTCTTTTGAACTTTATGTAGGGTAAAATTTGATAAATAGGTTAAATTTTAGGGCTCTTCTGAACTGGGTTAGATCAGTTAAAGCACGTATGTCAGGTGGTAGGGAGTTCCAGAGTTTTGGGGCGCAAAACATGAAGGCTCTATTCGCTGTTGATCGGCTGCAAGTTGTTATGGCCTTTGGCATTGTTAGAGTGTTTAGTGATGATTGTCTTCTGGATCTTATTGGTGGTACAGTTTGTATGAGGTCAGTTAGTGAATTGGCTGACAAGCCATGGATGGCCTTGTACGTGAGAATCAGTGTTTTGAATATGAGCCTGGCTTGTATTGGGAGCCAGTGAAGCTGCTTGAGGATTGGTGTCACATGATCATTCCTGGACGCCCCATGTAGAACCCTTGCAGCAGAATTCATAGCAAGTTGTAGAGAACTTAGGGTGGATTGTGGGAGACCTTGTAGAATTGAATTGGCGAAATCAAAATGCGGCAAGATGAGTGCTTGGAAGATGGTTCTGAAATCCTCTGGGTCCCATAATGAGCGTAAATGCCTAAGTGTGCGTATCTTGAAGTATACAGCTCTTACAATATTGTTTACGTGTGATTTCATATCTAGACGGTGGTCCAGCGTGACTCCGAGATATCTTATTGTTTCTTTGGTGGATAGATCAGCTCCCTTAACACTTATATGTGATGGTGGAATGAAGTTGGGGTCTCTTGTAACAAAGAGAACCTCAGTTTTCTTGTGCTGGATGCGGAGGTTTTGTGAGAGAAGCCACTCTGAGACTGCATCAAAGCACTTTATTATGGGCAGTAAATCCATTTGTATTGTGGAAAAAGGTAAATAAAGTAGGATATCATCTGCGTATATCATACATTTAACATTGAATGATCTGATGATATTGCAGATAGGCTGCATGTATATGTTAAACATGAGAGATGAAAGAGATGAACCTTGTGGGACGCCTTGTTTCTGATGGAAGAGATTTGATTCTCCTGTTGCAGTTTTTACATATTGCATTCTGGTGTTCAGGTAAGATTTACACCATTCAAGTGCTGAACTACTGATGCCTTTTTCCTTCAGCCGTGTAATGAGTATCTCATGATTTACCGAATCAAACTCAGCTGCTATATCTAAGAAGATTAGCACAACGCCTTGACGGATGTTGTCTATACTGGTGAGTATGTTATTGAAGAGGGTGGTGATAAGTGTTTCAACGCCATGATATTCTCTGAAGCCATGTTGAAAATAGTCCAGAGGGGCTGCGGAATCTATGTGGTCTTGAATTTGACGTTGCACCTCTTTCTCAAAGATTTTTGCTAGGAGGGGAATGCTGGCAATAGGTCTGTAAGAGTCAGCCTTTTTTGGGTCTAGTTTGGGGGTTTTTAGTAGTGGTCTAATGGATGTGAGCTTTAGAGCAGATGGGAAGGAGCCGGTTGTAAATGAAAGGTTCATGATTCTTGCAATGAACGGGCTAAATGTACTTCGCAGGTCCTTTATCCAGAAGGCTGGGCAAGGATCGGTTTGAGCGGTGGTGGTATTGAGTGAGGAGATTGTGTCTTCAATGAATTTAGCTGAAGGAGTGATAAGTGTAGATAAAGAGTTTTGGCAGGTTGTTTCTTGTACATCTGTTTTCAGTAGCTCATCCGTCTGTATAAGTTTAGATTGCAAGTAATCAGCAAAATCTTGAGGGTGGATATCCTCCTTTTGTTCTGAAGATGGTTCCTTTGATAGCGATTTTACCAGGTTGAAAAGATCACGAGGTTTGTTCAATGATCTTTTAAGCGTATCCGTGTGATATTGCTTCTTCTTGTTTGTGATTGCTTCGTGGTGAGTTGCTAAGTAGAGATTGTAGACTGTGTGGTCATCACTGGCCAGAGTTCGTCTCCAGCGTTTTTCAAGTCTCCTTAAATGCATAAGTGAAGACCGCAGCTCAGGAGAGAACCATGGTGCGGAGTTTCTTTTCCTTGATATGTTTTTCTTATGTGGTAAATGAGAAATGGATTTGAGGCTGTTGTTCCAGGCTTCAATTGACTCGTCAAGATTGAGCGTTGTATTGTTGAGGAGTGGTTGAGTATTTGTCAGTATAAAATCCTTGTTGAAGGGCCGAAAGCTTCTTGTTGGGGCTCTTGGTGTGTTGTCAAGGTTTTTGTAGTTTGTGGGATGAGTGTTACCCAAGGGAATTTGTAGGTTTATGAGTTTGTGGTCTGACCAAGGTACATCTGTGATAGACTTTATAATGTTGCTGCTTTGTACAGAAGCAGATTGTGGAGCGAAGACCATATCAAGAATGTTTCCTTTGATATGTGTGGGTTCCATGATTAATTGTTGATACCCAAGATTTTCAATGGCATTGAGGAGTGAAGAGGACTGATGTTGCTGCAGAGATGGGAGATTGAGATCTCCCATTATCCAATTAGGAGTATTGAGATTAGTGGTATTGGCAGCTAAGTCTAGAATGGTGGGAAGGTCATCCGGAGAGCTTGAGGGAGCTCTGTAAACCAGGTTTATGGAGCATTGCTTGTTAGCTATGGTGATTATATCCAGATTGTTTGAGCTGTGGGAGTTAGTCGTATTGAAAAGGAGTTCAGACTTGGTGAGAATGAGTGATCCTCCTCCCTTCTTGTTTTCTCTGTTTGTTGTATGTATAGAGAAATTTGGTGGAATGAGTTGGTTAATGAGGACATTATCTTCTTTTGATAGCCAAGTTTCAGTGATCAATAGTGCGTCAAGATTGTGATGGGTAACTAAATCTTGGATTACAGGCCACTTTTTCCGAATAGAGCGGGCATTTATGAGGGCACATTTTAAGCTTTGGGAAGTTGGGGAACCTTGTTGCTTGGGGTTACTGGTTTGTTGTATCGCAATGTGAATCAAGTGGGAGTGCCGTATGCGAGCTTCCTTAGCTGGATAATGGTGAGAGTTGCTTGACCATTTTTTTTCCGTGGTTTTTGTGGATAGGGATGTGATTGATGGAGGGAGAGTAGGCAGAGGAGATACCGAGCCAATCTGTGAGAAGATAAAAACTAAGAAGAGTGATGAGGTGAAGAGACATTTTGGATCCTTATTGAGGAAGTATTGGGTATTCCTAGGCTTGTGTGTCTGATTATTAGTTGTGGTGAAAATTGGTGCGGGCTGTATAGGGGTCACAATGGCTAAAAGGATGTGCGCTGCTGTTATTTGTATATAATATCAGGTAGAGGTAATACTGAATTATTGTGAGGTTAAAAGAAGTTATAGCACAATACAGGCAACTGTAGCAATGGAGTTATGGCACAATACAGGCAACTGTAGCAAAGGAGTTATGGCACAATACAGGCAACTGTAGCAATGGAGTTATGGCACAATACAGGCAACTGTTGAACATTTTAGTGTCTATTACAGATGTCTATGGATAACTATGGCTGGTTACTATGGACATAAATACCCTGTATACGAATATTGATCAAAAAGAAACTTTGAATGTTATCGCTAATATGCATTGGGGTCAAGTTTTACCCCCATGTGTTTTGAAGAATTACGTGATGTCTCTTTTGGAAATGATGTTATACAATAACTACTGTTTTAACGAGGAATTTTTTGATCACAAATGTGACATTCCGATAAGTGCAACATGAATGCCTAAATACTAGTGTCGGGTATTTAAAAGAAGCAACTACAATTTGCTAATGCTGAAAGTTTAAGCTTTTGTATTATCATACCTCTTTTTAAAAAAATTTCAAACAATTTAGAAATTTTAAAAATCAAAGATGAAAAAAATTTACCATTTATCATCACGATGACACAATTATGATACTGTTGATTGCAACTGGTGTGTAATGAATGAAATTAAAATTGATCAGACAGTTTTTGATTTTGTGATTATATTATTGAATGCCCTTGTGAAAGAGTTTATGTGGGGCGTACACGGTGACCGATCAAAGTTAGAACATTGGTCAAGATTAAATATCAGAACTAGATCAATACCAATAGTGGATCATTGCTTGGAATATGCTCACACTTTTGATCAATTACATTAAAGAGTTATCGATCATGTACTTCAATATTAGAGAAGGGGTGATCGGCAGGCAAAGTTGAATTTTAAGGAACAACAATAGATATACTTCTTGAACACAATTTACCTGAAGGGATTAAATGCAGCGATTGAATAGTATTCACTAGTTTGATTTCTACCTCCTTACGTGGAGGATGATGTTCCTTTAAAAGTGGAGTACAGAACTATCACTCAAGAGGTTAAAAAGATGCCATGGCCATCTTTTTTTTTTAACTTCTTTATTTATATTTTCCAACAAAATATAAACAAAAAAAGAAAACCAAATTACAGTAAATCAAAATACATAATTCTTCTCTGTAACAAGAAACAAAAAAGAAAAGGCTATTCACAGCCCACCCCACCCTGTCCCTCCCATCATCATGCAATTATCAGGGGCTATAAAAAAAACAAAACAGCTGAAAGCCTGCAAGGCCTACAAGGACTATAGAAAAGCAAACACTCCACTACAGAAAAAGCGAGAAGATTTGTCTAATAACCCCTTATTATGTCTCATATTGTGCTTTAGAGATGTAATTTTGTAGGGGTTTCCACTTAAGAAAAGGGGATGGTGTAAGACATCTACCACACCGTGGCATTTGCTCATATTTGCAGCATAAGCACAAGCGGTTCCACCATTCGTGCCAACTAAGTTCTGCTGTATGTTTCCAGTTAGAAATAACAAGATGTAGGGCTACTCCCAACATGAAGTCAAATAAAAACTGACAATCCCTCTGTAACAATGAAATGTCAATTGCTGATTGAAAAACAACCACAGACCAGAAGAGAGTGGCCCGGAATCCCAGTAACTCTTGAATGCGATTCCATATTGAAACCAAATAAAACTGAATGTTAGGGCAATCATACACCACATGTCTCAAAGTGCTGACATCTCCCCGACAAGACCAACACTCATTCCCAGCTGCCTTATCCCATTTAGCAACCTTTACCGGAGTAAAGTGCGCTTTATGCGCAAAGAAGTACAAAGCTTCAGGGGAGGAGTAGCCTAGTGGTTGGGACAAGGTACTTCAGGCCAGAAGGTCGGGGGTTCAAATCCCACTAGAGGACAGCAACCTTGGGCCGGAAGGACTGGGGTTTCTAGTCCCACAGATGCTCCTTGTGGTCTTGGGCAAGCCACTTAACCCTCCATTGCCCATGTTCCGTGTAAGTATTAGTGTATGTGTCTCAAATCCCCACGTGTTAAATGTATCCCCCACTTGTGTTGTGACCGCTTTGATTGAAGGATAAGGCGGTATATAAATACCATTAAATAAATAAATAAAATAAATAAAGCTTGTGAGACAGAGGCAGACTGGGAAACCCTGTTTATCTTACTCCAGAATTTTGTCGAAGTTTCCAGAGAAAGAACTTCCTCAGTGTCATGTTCCCATATTCGTTGAACACTGATGGCCTGAGAACTGTTATTCTGAACCACCAGTTTATATTGAGAAGCCACCCCAGAAGTCATATATACTGCGTTTATCTTACTCATCAACCACCACTCGTCAGACAACGATGTAATATCCAACTGAGATTTCTCTATACAATGCCTCAGCTGAATCCACTGAAAGTACAGAGATTGAGGCAAATCAAATTCACTTTGCAAAAATGAAAAAGGTTTCCGCTTGCCATCCATTATCAGTTGGCCAACGCTCCAAATGCCCCTGCTAAACCATTTTTGCCATGCGAATGGACTTTGATTCATTTTAAAATAAGGACTATGCCAGATGGGTATTAATTTTGATAGGCAATCCTCCTTAGGAATTGCATTTGCTAACTGTTGAAAAGCCTTCTGAGTGTCCGATATAACCCTATGAGACTTCAACCTCCCAATAGACACCATACCAGGAAGAAGATTCAAGGGGAGAGGAGTACTTAATCTCTCTTCTAGTTCAAGCCATACTGGGCATATACCTACGGCCCCCTCCACCTATCGTGAACCTTGTTTTAGCGAAAAAGCACAGTGATAGGCCTGAAAGTCAGGGAAATTCCCCCCCCCCTTCCTCTTTTTGTAGATTTGAGTTTCCTGAGAGCAATTCTAGGTGGTTTATTTTTCCATAGAAATTGAACCAGAATCCTTTCAATTTGATGATAAACTTTACTTGTAAGGAAGACTGGTAGCATTTGTAAGATATAATTCACTTTAGGAGTGATAGTCATTTTTATAGCTTCAAGATGACTCCACCAAGAAAGATAGACCAGCGACCACTTTGCTGTTATATTACGAACTGTAGATAGGATCTCTTCTTCATTGTACTGTAGGGTTACACTAAGTGGGTAGCAATAGTGAACTCCCAAATACTTCACCATCTTAGGCTCCCATACAAAAGGGAAATCCTCCATATCCGTCCTACATACTCTTGAGTTCAAGGGGAAGGCGACAGACTTTGACCAATTAATTTTATAGCCAGACAATCCTGAATATTTATCTATCAATTCTAAAATGACCGGTATGGAGCTAGGTGTGGTGAAAAGCAGCAAATCATCCGCATATGCAGTTGGTTAATTTCCATGCCAGCAATAGAAACGCCCCTAAGCATGAGACTTTGCCTTATCAGTAAGGCCAAAGGTTCCAAGGCCAGATTGAAGAGAATGGGAGAAAGAGGACAACCCTGATGGGTACCCCGCCCCAGAAGAAATTCTCTAGACTGAGTCACATTCACAGAATTTTTCGCCCTCGGTCTTGCATACATAAGTTTAATTAGATTGCAGAAACCCTCACCAAATCCAAACCACTTCAGAACAACAAACAGGAAAGGCCACTCCAACCGATCAAATGCTTTCTCTGCATCTAGTGAGAGTCCCACAAGTGGGTCCTCTGTTTCCTCCGCGCCTTCCAAAATGTGACAAAGCACTCTGGCATTATTGGCTGTAGAGCGTCCCTCAGTGAAGCCACATTGATCCGGGTGAATGAAAGAAGGGATCAATTTGGAGAGACGACCAGCTAAAATGGTCGTAAAGATTTTATAATCTGTGTTTAACAATGAAATTGGCCGATAGTTACTAACTGAGGAACCCTCCCAGGTTTTTCTAGAACAACACTGTTTGCAGAGGCAAACGCTCCGGTCTGTGCCACATTTTCCAGAAGAAGTCTATAATATTGTTGAAGGTATGGCCCTAAAGTTTTGGAAAAGGTTTTATAGAATTCAGCCGGCAGGCCGTCTGGTCCAGTAGCTTTGCCAACTTGCATAGAGTCAATAGCCTGAATAATTTCCATGACTGTAATGTGCTTATCCAGTCCCGCAGCAGTTTCTTGATCTAACACTGGCCTCTGAATATTATTTAGCAAACTATCAAACTCCTTCACAGAGAAATCTATCTCTGGGGAGTATAACTGAGCATAAAATTGGCAAAAGGTCTCTGCAATGTCAGGATCCTTGACAATCAATTGTTGCACCTGAGGATCCCTTAAAGCTGTAATGGGTGAAGCTTCCCTATGACCCTTTAACGAGTTAGCTAGCAGCCGTCTGGCTCTATTACCTTCCAAGTAATGTTGTCCTTTCTGCCCTTGAATATTTTGTGAAGCCTCAGTGGTCAAAATCGAATTATATCTAAATCTAAGGCGCTGCAATCTTATCAAGATGTTAGGATCAGTTTTCTGGCATAAAATACATTCTCCAGCTTTAATCTGCTTCTCTAGTGCACCAAGTTCTGCTTTACGCTGCTTGGCCTGCTTTATAGCAAAACTAGTAATGGTGGCTCGCATACTAGCCTTGAAGCCTTCCCACCATGCCCACCCCGAGGAGTCTTGAGGTAGATTGAATTGAAAATACTCCTCTATAGCCACCAGGATGGTCTCGCGAAATTCCTGACTGGCTAGAAGAGTCCTATCAAATTGCCAGCGTGAGTGAGATTGATAGCTCATTGAATCAAATAGGGTAAATGAGATTGCGGAGTGATCATAGATGTGAGCCGCATGAATAGTACTCACTAATTCTAGAACAAAGTCCCTTGGAGAGTAGGAAACAGTCTATACGTGATAAGGAGTTATGAGGAGGAGAAAAGAAAGTGAATTCTTTATCTGTAGGGTGTTGCTACCGCCATATGTCTATCAGGCCCAATTCCTGCATTAGAGATACAAGAACTGGGTGAGCCTTGGGAACCCTAATGGTTCTCACTGGACTCCTATCTACCAATGGGTCTAGCACGAGATTGAAGTCTCCCCCCACAATAGTCGGATATCTGGACACCTTCTGCGCCAAGGCCGCAATGGAGCAAAAAAAAAAGTAGGGCAATCAATGTTAGGAGCATAAATATTAATTAAGGCCAGTTCAGTGGATCCAATTTTAATGACAGCCATTGTCCACCGCCCATCAGTATCAGACCTAGTTTGAATAACCATGGGGGATAGAGCTTTCCTCACTAAAATGGCTACCCCATTTTTCTTATGATGGGCAGCTGAAAAAGCCACTAAAGAATAGGGTTTTATATCTAGTTTTAATGACTCCTTTACATTCAAGTGTGTCTCCTGCAACAGTAAGATGTCAGCACTTTCTTTCCTACCGCACAGAAGAATCTTTTTCCTCTTAATGGGATTGTTAATGCCCTTATCATTCAGTGAAACTATCTTAAAGGAAGACATGCTGACAATATAGCTCAGATTGACAGTCAAATGTTGCAAAAACATACCAAGTTGTAGCATTTAGTTTTACAATGTAGAACAACATCTTAAGCGCCCTCAGAGGGTTAGCTGCACTTATAGCCCAAAGAAGAAAACCCAACAAAAAGAGACACAATTTAGCCCTGGCCCCTACACATGATCACTCACAATAAGAACACATAATTCTGAAAAACATATCACCAAAACCACCAAACCCAGGGGGGCAATATAGCACACAAAACTTAGCGGGTGAGCCCACCAGAACAAGACAGACACGGAGAGCAAAATGACCTAGTACATTCACACTTCTTTGCCACTTAAAATGTCGCGTTTTGCCCACCTCCCACAATAAGAGTAAAGACAATGTACTCAAAACCCCAAAACACCAGAGCTGCATGGCAGGGCAGCCCTCGTTGAATCAGTTTATGGCCTAGAAGACCCAGCCTAGTGAATAAGGGCCATCCCACGCCTCCAAGCCCCAAGACTCTCTCAACCACCACAGACATCACAAACAACATAAAACATAAAAGAAGAAAGAGAGAGAGAACAGGAAAGACATCTTAACAGGATAATACCATGGAGCTCCTTCAAAAGAGACAAAATGGATGTCCCAGTATATAGCAATACTGCATGATTAAATGTCACTTCTGCATGGATAAGTCGCCTTTACACGACCTCAGACCAGTCAAAAGCCCATGATAGCAAGTGCTGTAGAACTGTAGTAAATAAAAGCTGTAAAGTGACTTTCACCGCATCACTGCCGACTCCTTATCTTCCAGAAAAGCATATAACTCCCCGGGATCATCAAAAGTCTTGGTCTGGTTATGCAGCATGACTCTCATGCGGGCAGGATAGAGCAGCCCAAAATGGGCCTGCAGCTGTAGCAAGCATGGACGCAGTGCCAGAAAACTCTTTCTCCGATCCACCGTCACCTTCGCGAAGTCCGGGAAGAACAGGAGTTTATGTCCCTGATAGTCCAAAACTGAAAGTGCTGTGGCTGCTCCCATTATTTGCAATACTTGCTGAAAATGTAAAACTTTCAAGATGATTGAGCGTGGACGCTTGCCCGTGACCAGGGACTGAGTAGGCACTCTATGGGCGCGCTCGATCTCGAATGGCATGGCAAACTGCAACTTTAACATACCCGGAATCATGGCCTGCAAAAAGGACACCATATCAGGGCCCTCTGCTCCCTCAGGAACTCCTAGTATTCTTATGTTATTCCTCCGAGAGCGATTATTACCGTCTTCCCCCTCTCTTTGTAATGAACGTATCAGCTTGGCTCACTTCTCAACGGCCTTGAGCCTTTCCCCATGTGATGCTACCACATTCACTACCTTCTCAAAACGAGCCGTAATTGACTCCAAAGAAGTTTGCAAAGCATTGATATCTTCCTACATTGCACATAGCGATTCTCCATTAGATTTGACCAAGTCTGACTGCCCGAATCTCAGCCAGGAGCTCCTGTAAGGTCTCAGGACAATCTCGGATGACCGCCATCTTGTGAGGTTCCGTTTTGGTTCTCTTTGCGCTGGCATTTTGAGATACTTGGTAATCCAACCGCGTCTGTTTGGGGCCTGACATATCCGGTATCAAATGGCATCAAAGTAGGTAGGAACTATTTGATTAAAGATTGCCGATGTCAGGATTCTTGCCTATTTCCCTCCGGAGCACAGCTCTTATACGTCCAACTTGACCAGAAACCAGGCTCCGCCCCCCCCGCCCTGCCACGACCATCTTGAGTTTAAGCTGATTGAAGCCCAGAGGAGAGAATGCTGTGAATACTCCTGCTAAGATTTGCTGCATTATACGCCTAGGAAGGCGCAGTTTGATATTAACAAAGAAATTTTATTTCAGATAAGTGACACTTTAATAACTGTTGGTTGTAATACCTGAAACAGAGCCTTGATAGTAATATTGTGGTTTGAAATGCAATGTTTATTTATTTATTTTATTTATCCAGACTTGTATCCCACTTTCTCCTTCAATCAAAGTGGCTGTTTACACGTACTGGGACAACAATAACAGGGCGACAGGACGTACACAGAGACTATAGTGTTTGGGCTATCGTAGATAGCGGATGTGATTATTGTACATAGTGGTTGGTGTCATTACATTTCGGGTGTTGTGCCATAGCATTCCGTAAATGGAGAAATTTCACTTACCGTTAATTTCCTTTCCTGGAATACTGCTAGACCAGTCCAGACAAATGGGTTGTGTCCCCCTGCCAGCAGATCTTGGAGACAGAGAATTCTACCAGAGCTCTGATAGGCTGGACTCTGGTGATATGGTCCTACCCCTAGGGGTCTCCCTCAGTATTGTCTGTAAAGCAAACCCAAACATGTAACGCAACTTAACCATAAGACCACACCTAGTGGACGTTTAATTCAACTATGTACAAGGGAGCTGAAAGTATCCCCAGAACTGAAGGCTGCTAAGACCGATAACGCAGCCATCGGCCCCCCATGGTGAGGCATACTGACAAGGAAGGAACAGAGGCTGGCGGCTTCACCGCACTAGCAGCACCGTAAACTGACAGCAGGGTGGGTCCTGGACTGGTCTAGCAGTATTCCAGGAAAGGAAATTAACGGTAAGTGAAATTTCTCCTTCCAAGTCATACTGCTAGACCAGTCCAGACAAATGGGCAGTACCCAAGCTACCTGCTTTCAAGGGGTGGGTCAATGCCGACGATAGCACTGCAGCTCCAAACTGACCCTCCTGCCGAGCATGAACGTCCAATCTATAGTGACGGACAAACGTGGACAACGACGACCAAGTCGCCGCCCGGGAAATGTTGAGAGGGGCTACTTGAGACCGCTCGGCCCAAGACGAAGCCTGAGCCCGAGGGGAGTGAGCTCGGAGCCCTGCTGGAACCTGCTTGCCTTGCAGTACATAAGCTGCCTCAATAGCTCCTCGCAACCATCTAGAAATGGTGGATTTGGAGGCTGCAGACCCCCGTCGAGGGCCCGCAAACAGGACAAAAAGATGATCGGTCTTACGGAAGGCGTTCGTGATCTTAAGATACCGATAAAGCACTCTCTTCAGGTCCACAGCACACAATTGACGAAGGTGACCGGAACACTGCTCTTTTTCAAAGGTAGGCAAGAAAAGAAGCTGGTTGACATGAAACGGGGTAAGCATCTTAGGTAAAAAGGATGGAACAGTGTGAAGAGAGACTCCCGCCGAAGAAAACAAGAGATAGGGGTCTCGACAAGAGAGAGCCTGAAGTTCGGAAATCCGACGTGCAGAGGTTATGGCCACTAGGAAAACTGTCTTTAGCGTTAAATCCTTAAGGGAACATGCCTTCAGGGGCTCAAAGGGAGGAGCAACAAGGGCTCGGAGAATGAGAGCGAGATCCCAAGAAGGAACTAAAGGACGTATCGGGGGCCATAATGTCTGAACCCCTTTAAGAAAACGCGAAACGTCCACATGCGAGGCGAGAGAACGCCCCGCTATTGGCCCTCGAAAACAAGTTAGCGCGGCAACCTGCACACGCAAGGTCCCGAGCGCCAGACCCTTATCTAGACTGGCCTGCAGAAAGGAAAGAATATCCGGGATGTTGCAACGCCAGGGCGAGATGTGACGTAGCAAACACCAAGTGTCAAAGAGACGCCACACACGAGCGTAAGCCAGCGACGTCTAAAACCACCGTGCCTTAAGCATTGTCGCCACCACACTCGACGAATATCCCTTCTGAACTAACCTGCGGCGTGCAAGAGCCAGGCCGTAAGCGAGTAAGAGGGAAGCTAGAATTCCCCCTTGCGTACCGCTTGAATAACGGATCGCAGAGTCTCCATTCGAAAGTGTGGTACCCGCAGACTGCGACTGACGCCTTTGAGATCCAAGATAGGACGAAAGGAGCCGTCTTTTTTTTTTTTTTTTTGGCACCACGAAATAGACAGGGTAACGGCCTAGTCCTCTTTCCAACGGTGGAACTGGACGAATGGCATCTAAACGCTGGAGTCTTTGAACGAAGCAACATCCGCTGCCCATTGACGCAGCCAGAGCCAGCACCGAGCTACTGTCACCGGTGCTACGTAGCGAGCTGACAGCCGCAAGAGATCAGAGAAGGCCTCTGCCAGGAATGCAGCGATGGATTCTAAACGAGCCAACATGGGATCACCTGGAAGCTGCTGAATCCATCGAAGGGAGGCCCATGCTGCTAGACCTCTGCACACCCCAGCTTGAAGGGAAAGAGCGGACGACGAAAAACCCGTCTTTAGCAGACTCTCAACTTTTTAGGTCTTGCTGGTCGCGGAGTGCCGCTCCGCCCTCAACCGGAATTGTGGTATGCTTGGTGACCCCGGTCACTAATGCATCAACTTTTGGGTATGTCAGCCAACGGTCCAAGTCAGAGGGAGACCAAGGGTATAACTGACCAATACCGTGTGCCGTACGTAGAGAGGACTCTGGAGAGTCCCACTCTCGAGAAACCATATGTTGTAACTCGGCTGGAAAGGAAAAAGCTTTGGAAGGCTTACGAATGCCCTGTAAAATGGGATCCGGTTGCAACAGGGTTTGAGAACTCTGAGGACCAGGCGTGTTGGCTAGGCATAGCGACTCCATCACCTGTGTGATTAGGGCCGGCAACTCCTCTTTCCGAAAAAGTCTTGAGAGCCCTCGTGAACTGTCAGCGAAGAATCAGATGGAGAATATTCCCCATCTTCTTTCTCCAACGAGTCAGGGCTCACCTCCGACGATTTAAAGTCTTCTTGAATATCCGTAGTGTCCCGCAAGCCACATGCAACGTTCCTGAAGGACGTACTGCTTTAAGGTCTGAGGACTTTCGGGACCACTTGCGAGACCCCACCATATCCTTGTCTGCTACCGGGCGGGTGCTGGAGGTATACCAAAAGACTCAGAACGCCACAGGTGCCATGCCTGGCGGAAGAGCGTCAGGAACTCACTGTCAGCCAAGGCTGCCGTGGCTTCCAGCGGCTGTGGAAGTAAAATGGGAGCTGACTGAGTTAAGGAGGGGGGAATTAAGGCGCTGATGTCCCCAGCTGGCAGCACAGTGGGAATGGAGGAAGAAGATTCTCCTGGATGCGGCATGCAGGTGGAACACAAGCAATCTATTAACTCTTTTTTCTTATTATTACATATAATACAGCTGTGCAGAGAAACAGGCATTGCAGAGGCTTAAACCTTTTTTTTTTTTTTTGTAAACAAAAATCAAGGTAGGCTTTGGGAAACAGAAGACTCTTCAAAGAAAAGGGATTTTGAAACTCCCTGTGCCTTCACAGCATGTTTAAATGTTTTGAAATGGCTACCCAGAGCTGCTCCCTCCAAAAAAAAAACACTGAAGAGAAATCCCTCCCGATTTTCAAAATGGCCGCCGGCACAGAAAAACTGCAAAATAAAAGTTTCCTAAGCTCTCAAAACCTTAAAAATGCAGCGAAATCGCTGGGGAAGAGGCAAGGAGTGCTGCTAGCAACTTAAAAATTCAAATCCTGATGAACCCTGAATCACCAGAAATGGAGGGAAGAAGGAAACTGTCAGTTATTCACTGTGCTGGTACAGAGGAGCTGAGTTCCCATGGAGGAGAAGAGAAACTTTCAAAGTCAGTGTAAGGTAATTACAGTGACTGAAAGGTAGGGAAATTAGAGTTTGATCCCTCTGCAGCCACTTAGACCCTCATGGCAGGGGCTGGAAGGTGTTTCTGGAGAGAAGGGGAGCTGCACAGACAGTGAAATCAGGAGCTCAAACCCTGCTGTATTGCAGATTACAGAAAATCCAGCTATTAAGGAGGGAAGCCTGGGAAACCCGAGAAACACCTCTTGTGTGCTCTGGGTGCATCCAGGAAATAAAAATGAAGAAAAGAAAATAGGAACTTCAAAACCCAGCTGAACAGACCCTGATGAAACCGGAAGTGAAGGAATCAGGTCAGAGACAGCCGGTCCCAATGCAGTTGAAATAAACCCAGGGCAGCTGAGGCAAGTAAGAAAACAGTTTACTTACAGTTTCTCTCAGGAATTGACACCTGATCCTCCTGCTGATGTCTAAGCCCTCGTGGCAAAGACTCAACACTGCTTAAAGAAAATCGGGAGCTCTACTGAATCCAGGCTCAGGAGCTCCACAAGTTTATCTGGGGAATCAAGTTGCTTGGAAACCCAGAGTAACACCTCTTGTGTACTCTGGGTGCATCCAGGAGCCTCAAGATACAGAGAAACCTGATTTTAGGGGAGTCCTTCGTCCAGCTAACAAGCCCTCATGGCCAGATGCTGGGGATTCTTCCTGTCAGCGAGCTCTACTGTGTCAGAAACAGGAGCTCAGCTGCAAACATCCTGGTGTACAGTGAAACTATACTGGCAGCAACAGGCAAGTGGAAATATCAGTCCCCAAAGGGATTCTAAATAATTTTAAAGATTTTGAGGGAAAAAACAACAAAAGCAACCAGATCTGCTGGAGACAGAGAAATACTGAGGGAGACCCCTAGGGGTAGGACCATATCACCAGAGTCCAGCCTATCAGAGCTCTGGTAGAATTCTCTGTCTCCAAGATCTGCTGGCAGGGGGACACAACCCATTTGTCTGGACTGGTCTAGCAGTATGACTTGGAAAGGTAGGTTTTAAGGGATTTATAGAAGTCCTTGAGGTCCTTCATTGCCCGCTAGCAATGTTGTGTCGGTATAAATTACTGCATAAGTTTTTGGTTACCTGGGGGCTTTGCAGCACTGTTATGAAGTTTGGCTGGAGATTTTTTTTTACCTTTTAAGCACATTATAAGTGACTTAATAAAGTAAAATGAATAATGTGGGAACTAGCTAAATCTGAGCTAGCACCTAATGTAAAAAGGTCTGCCAAAAAAATTGTTTTGGGTCTTGTATCTCTGGGAATTGTTTGATATACTATATAGCTTACCAGCAGGGTCAGTGTTAAACATGCTAGGGCCCAGGGCAGAAATTAAGAATCGGGCCTCCCTCCTGATCTGCCCACCCACTACTACTATCACACAATACAACATAAAATGACTTTTAGTTAGGAAAAAGACAAATCAGACCACAGTGTATGAAACATTAAAAATGTGGATAAAATCACTTGGGAGTAAGGTGGGCCTTCGTAGCTTCTATAGAAGCAAAATCTCCAATTATTTTAGAGAAGTCCAACTTAGAACAAATTTCTTGTTTGATTGAGATCTCAGCCAGACCATTCCGATGATCTTGTAACTTTAAACGTGAGAAGCTTCTTTCTCCTGAGGCCACGGTTACAGGTACAGTCAATAGCAGCTGCAATGCAATGCTTAAATTTGGGTACAGATCCAATAACTTTTCAGCACAGATATAGTTTAACATCTCCAGAGGCAAATTACATACCTCAGTTAGCAAGATGTACAGTGGAGCATATCTCAATTCAAGTCTTCTGCATCAATGTCACCATTTCTTGAGCCAAATGTATGTAACTTTCTCTTAATTTATTTGCATCTATAACCTTTCTCATTACCTTGGTGGAAAGAATAAAACCAAACAAACCATAGAAAAAGTCCAGCTGAGAAACCTTTTCATTCAAGCTAATAAGCGCAGCACGAATCAATGGAGGAAAAAAACCTCACTTTTATGTTTCCTCTGCAGAAATATCACCACCATCATCCGCACACTCATAGTCAAACATCCGTTTCTTCTTTCAGCTGTTTTTGGGAAAAATTAGTTCAATTCCAATTTGCTCTGAGATTTCCCGTGCAGAGACATATGCTGAGGTAACCAGGGGCGGCCCAAGGGGGGTGCGGGGCCATGTGCGGAGACTCGGTGCGGGGCCTCATTTGCATAAGTGGCCTTATTTGCATAAACATTTGCATAATGTTACCATACACTAACTTTTAGTAAACATGTCTCTTAATGAGTGTATGGATAAAGAAAGACTAAAAGATTTCTACATTACTATAATCCAGTGCCAACTGCCAGGCACATTAGGAACTACTACAAACGCTGCCCATTTAGAACCCATAGCAAACCCGCCGTATCCTAACAGCACTACCAGGACTCACAAAGCACCATACCCTACCTATCAAAAGGCAACACTGCAAATATTAAACCAATACATTTCAGAGAATACTGGGGAAAGAGAACAAGTGGCAATGTCAAATAGGAATTACATAAACAGAATACCTCAGCTCAGTTACACATGCAGAACATAGACCATCACCAAACAAGGAATCACAATTTAGAAACAGGAAGGCAATAATTAAACTGGGAACCCCAAATGCCAAACTTGGAATGTACAACAACACTGTAGAAATAAAACTATAAATTAATTTCCTCTTGTACCAAACAAAGCGCAGACGTTAATGATGCACATTTCCCAGAGCTTTCATATTCCAGTTAATAAATTCAAAATAAAGAGATATCTTTCTACCTTTTGTGCATTTTTTTCAGTTGCAATTGCTCCAGCCACTTTCTTCTGGTTTCTTCATGTTTTCTGCTAACTCTCCATCGTCTGCTGTCCATTTGTCCTTTCTTCTCTCTTCTAGTTTTTTTTCCATTCTCTCTCTCTACATCTGCTTTAACATACTAATCTTTCTCCTTTTGCTCTTTCCTCATTCCTATTTCATCCACTCAAATTTTACCCCTCCATCCTCAATCCCCACTTACTCTCCCAATACCAGGCCAATTGTAGATTTTTCATCCCTCCCACACAAAATATTTTTCCTCTCTCCATTTTACTCTCCCAGTCCCATCCCATTCTAATCCTTCCCCAACATCAGCTCCCTTCTAGTTCCAGCCTCACCCAGCATCCATTCCCTTCTAGTCCCTGCATCAGCCCATTTCCAGTCCTAGCCTCCCATCAGCCCATTTCCAGTCCTAGCTCCCCCATCCATTTCCAGTCCGAGTCCCTTCATCAGCTCATTTCCAATCCTAGCCCCCCATCAGCCCATTTCTAGTCATTTCCTAGCCCCATCATCAGCCCATGTCAAATCCTAGCTCCCCTCCACTCAGCCCAATTCCAGTCCAAGCCCCCCATGAGCCTACTTCCAGTTCTAGCCCCTCCATGAGTCCATTTCAATTCAAGCCCCCACCACAGCCCATTTCCAATCTTAGCTCCCCCCAACAGCCCATTTCCAGTCTTATCCTAGCTGCTCCATCAGCCCATTTCCAGTCCTAGCTCCCTTCCCTCACAGCCCATTTCCATTCCAAGTCCCCTCCCCATCAGCTATTTGCAGTTCAAGCCCCCCCGTCCACTCAGCCCATTTCCGTTCCAAGTCCCCCGTCCCCATCAGCTATTTGCCGTTCAAGCCTCCCCTTCCACTCAGCCCATTTCCAGTCCTAGCCACCCCCCAACCCATTACCAGTCCTAGACCCCCCTCAACCCACTTCCAGTCCTAACCCCCCATCAGCCCACTTCCAGTCCTAACCCATCAGCCCATTTCCAGTCAGCCCCCCATAGCCCACTGCCAGTCCTAACCCCCCCCCCCATCAGCCCACAGCCCATTACCAGTCCTAACCCCATCAGCCCACTTTAAGTCCTCACCCCTCTCCATCAGCCCATTTCCTTTCAGAGCCCCCCCATAGACCATTATCTGTCCTAACCCCCCATAGCCCATTACCAATCCTAACCCCCCCATAGCCCATTACCAATCCTAACCCCCCATCAACCCACAGCCCATTACCAGTCTTAACCCCCCATAGCCCATTACCAGTCCTGACCCCCCCAACAGCCCACCTCAAGTCCTAACCCCTCCCCATCAGCCCATTTCCTGTCCTAGCCCCCCCATAGCCCATTTCCTGTCCTAGCCCCCCCATAGCCCATTTCCTGTCCTAACCCCCCATCACCCCATTTCCAGACAGGCCCCATCAGCCCACAGCCCATTACCAGTCTTAACCCCCATAGCCTATTACCAGTCCTAACCCCCCCAACAGCCCACCGCAAGTCCTAACCCCTCCCCATCAGCCCATTTCCTGTCCTAACCCCCATCAACCCACAGCCCACCTCAAGTCACGTCCTAACCCCCTCCATAGCCCAGGTCATTACCAGTCCTAACCCCCCCACAACGGCTCAGGGAAATTAAAAAAAAAAAAAAAGCTGGCTGCTGCATCTGCTGCCGCAGCAGCAGCAGAATGGAGTGTCCCGCGGAGCCCCCTCTGCCCGCTGAGCCCCTCTGCAAGGGCTTTCAGATTCGCGAAGGGAGAGTGACTCCCACGCGTCTCTGTTA
Source organism: Ichthyophis bannanicus (assembly GCA_033557465.1). NCBI lineage: Eukaryota > Metazoa > Chordata > Amphibia > Gymnophiona > Ichthyophiidae > Ichthyophis > Ichthyophis bannanicus. The sequence goes on along the minus strand of CM066035.1, from coordinate 917,685,615 downwards.
CGCCCCCAGGGGCTAATGGGAAATTTCCCATCTGCCCCTTTAGACGCGAGGGGCTGATGGGAAATTTCCCATTAGCCCCTGCGGGCTTAACAGAGACGCGTGGGAGTCACTCTCCCTTCGCGAATCTGAAAGCCCTTGCAGAGGGGCTCAGCGGGCAGAGGGGGCCCCGCGGGACACTCCATTCTGCCGCTGCCACGGCGGCAGCAGCCAGCTTTTTTTTTTTTAATTGAATTTTTAAAAAAGCAGAATGTTCTTTGTGCGGGGCCCCCTGAAACGCGGGGCCCTGTGCAAAAAACATTCTTGCTCAATGGACGGGCCGGCCCTGGAGGTAACCCATTTTACCTGAAAATTTTCAAAAATGTTAGCACTGTTTTTGTTTCATTTTGAAGAACATCCATTCTAATTGTGAAGTAAATCTGCCACCTGTTAGCTTCAAGGCATTTCCTCTACTGTTGCCCCAACATAGCCACTTGCTCTCCTTTCCTCTGTCCTTCCCTCCAGGTCCTCATTATGACTAGAGTTGCCAGATACCGTTGATCCAAAATCAGGACATTTTTTCAAAAAATAACACTTTTCGAAAAGGCATTTTATTAGGCATCAAACACAACAAAATATTATTTACATGTATTTACTGTTCAACGATATTTGATTGAGCAGATTTTCATTGGCCAAAATCTTTTTGTACATATCACCACAAGATAATGAATAGTTTATTTTAACTTGAAGCAAGCATTTTACAGTTTTAATATCCAATCGATTATGATCATCCTTCCATTGCTTTTTGCATACCGAAAATACTCGTTCCACTAGTGACATCATACATAATTGCAAATTAATTTATGGAAAATAATTTTTATTGAAGTTATTATTCTTATAAATACAATATCACTATGCACCTTCACACAACAAGATTCTTAACCCTAAACCCACTCCACCCCCGAAGCCCTCAGCGGCTACCCGTGACCCCAGTATACAGTCAATTCCCACCAATTCTTCATTTAAATCACAATAATACAACACTCCTGTACCAAACAGAATAACCCCCCTCCCGACCTACCCTCTTCCCCCCTAACCCGTCTGACCCCAACCCTCTCAATCATTCTCCTTCTTCCTTTGCACACATTCCCCCCCCCCCCCCGACAAGACATCCACCTCAGGTTGTCAGTCTCCTCTAACCCCTCAATCACATCCACCTTACATAACTATCCACCTGCCATGACTATACAGTACCACCCAGGGATTCCCCCTCCTCTACGGGGATATAAACATCTCCGGTAGCACCTAACGACTAAGGATGACCTATTGCTCTAAGGCCCCCACAACAGTCCCCATGTAACCCTGGGTCAAGAGTCATCAAAATCTATACCTAGGGAAGGCCCTCATTAATGATAAGCCCAGGATCCCCTCCCTCAGCCTTTAACGGCTCCCAAATACCACACCACACTTCCCACTGCCAGGGCCCAAGCAACTTGGCTGACCTTTCCTCCATGGTCTTGAGTTCTATCATCAGGCCCAGCTACTCTGCAACCCCTGGAGGGTCCTCTGACATCCAGTGTCACAGAATGCACTGTTTCCCCACCACCATACTTCTCTGCATCAACTGCCCATGATATTGTCCCTGGGCCTCCCTCGACATTCGCAGTCCGAACAGGCAACAGTCCGGGAGTGGCTCCAGCTCTCGGGTTAGCCAGCTAGAAATTCTTCCCCACACCGCCCGCCACAAACCTTGCACTTTGTCACAGAACCAAAATCGATGCGAGAAAGTTCCTCTCTCCCCCTTACAGAAACGACACACATCCGTCTGCACTATCCCCACCCTAACCGCCCAAACCTCCGTCACATAAGATCTCCACAGAAATCTATATTGTATTTCTCGCAATCTCACAGATTCTGACAGACCTTTCACTGCGGCAAACGCCTCCGCGAGCTTCAGGACCGTCAATCCCGGCATCCCATCCCCCTGCCACCTTGCAGCCAACGTCTCTAGGGCCTTCCCCGAACCATATCCTGCCAACTCTCTCCACAAATCATGTACCGTTATCTTCTCCTCCAAACTCTGCATCAAAGCTAGCATGCTACCTGGTCCTATGAGTGCTCCCCCGCCTTTCTGCACCTGTCGCACATAATGTCGAACCTGCAGATAAAAGTAAAAGTCCTTAGTATTCAACCCATATCTGCGCTGCAGCGATTGAAACGAGTCTAACTCTGGAGTCGAGGCCATTCTCAAATGCCCGATACATTGCACTCCGCGGCCCTCCCACTGCCGAGCCACCAAAGCTTGCATCCCCGGCAGGAAGTCTCTATTGCCCCTTAAAGGCAGCAGATCTGTTCTTCGCCAGGACTGATGCCGCCTCTGGCACAACACCCTCCACACCTGCCTGACCACCCTCATACACACCGACATCTTCCACCACTTGGGAAGATCCCTATTCCCACTATGCATCAAAGCCAATCTATGCCCCGGCCTCGACATCTCATCTACAAGCTCAAGGGGTATCGTTTCAGCCATACCCAGCAACACATCTCGGAGAGGATGCATCAAACGAACCACATTATATTCCCGCAACGGCACCAGCCCTCCCCCTCCATCCTTCAGCGGCCCCATCAAGGCTGCTAAAGCTATTCTCGCCTTCCTGCCTCTCCATAAAAACTTGCCCAAATGAGTCTGCAGAAGGCACATGTCCCTTCATGCGATCCAAAGCGGGGCATGGCAAAGTAGGTACAACCATCTAGGGAGCTCCACCATTTTAAACAATGCAATACGACCCATCAGTGAAATAGGCAACTCCCTCCATCGTTTTAACGTCTCAATAGTCTTCGCCAATCTCGGCCCTATATTGACATCATAAAGTTGAGATACATCCTCCGGAATCTGCACTCCCAAATATCTGAGTTGTCCCTGCGCCCACAGTAGCGGGAACTCCCCTACCCACTGAGAGCAGACTCTCCCACCTCCCACCTACAATTTAGAACTGTAAATCGATATGTATGCATAAAGTAGCAATTTAAATTTTAATTTAATTTTAACTAATTAGCGAGTTTTTATATACCACACCTTCCATTGATCAGTTGCTGTTTACATGGAACAACAGTAAACAGGCAAAGCTGCTTTTACAGATAACATTGTGAAACTACAAAGAAATTCAATTTTACAATTAACAGTTTGTTAACTATATACAAAGAACCAAATATTAACTATGTACAGGTATGTATGTTTTTGAGATCGTCGGTTTGGGGTTTTCTCATTTATTCCAGTTCAAAGCTGGGATATGTCAGCTGGTGAAGCTATCCTTTTTCCTGTTGAATAGATGAGTTCGACAAGGATCCGTAGTATGTTGAGAATAAGTGAGTTTTGAGGTTTTTCCTGAACTCCATGATTTGAGGTAAGGATCTTAATTCCGATGGAGTGTTGTTCCAAATTATAGGGGCAGCATGAGAGAATGCTTTCTTGTTTGTTGATTTTTTGGCCTTTATAAATTCCTTTGGTGTTATAAGTTTGTTTAGTTGGTCTCGCCTTTGGAGATTATGATTGGGTTCTTTGTTAATAAGGTTGTTTAGAGTGAGAGGTGCTGTGTTGTTCAAGACTTTGTAAGTAGTTAAAAGAGTTTTATAATGTATCCGGCATTGGATCGGGAGCCAGTGTAGATTCTCTAAAATAGGTGTTATATGTTGGAATGGTGGGACATTCATGATAGTCCTGGCTGCTGCATTTTGTGCTAGTTGGAGTTTTTTTAGATTTTGTTTTGTTATGCCTAGTAGGGTTAAGTTCGCAAAATCGAAATGGGGAGTTATTAAAGCTTGTATTATAAGTTGAAAATCCTGTAGATGCATTAGGGGGCGGAGTTGTTTTAAGACTTTTAGTTTAAAATAAACTTTTTTTGTTATATTTCTTATATGTGTGTCCATACTGAGGTGTTTGTCTAGTATTACTCCTAGGTAGCGTATTTCAGTTTTTATATTGATATCATTATTTTGCAGAGTGATGTGTGATGGGGGAATGAATGTTGTGTTTTTAGTTACTATTAGGGCTTCGGTTTTTGCATGGTTAATGAATAAGTTGTTTTCATTTAGCCAATTGTTTATTTCATTGAGGCAGGTATTAATGAGGCAGGAGTGGAGGAGTAGCCTAATGGTTGGGGCAAGGTACTTCAGGCCGGGAGGTCGGGGGTTCAAAATCCCACTAGGGGACAGCAACCTTGGGCCGGAAGGACTGGGGTTTCTAGTCCCACCGGTGCTCCTTGTGGTCTTGGGCAAGCCACTTAACCCTCCATAGCCCATGTTCCCTGTAAAATCGTTATCTCCAAGTTATAATGCCCTGTTCAATGTAATTTCAGTTTGTTCAAAGTAAACCGCACTGATGCAGAATAGCACGGTATATAAGAGAATGTAAATAAATAAATAAATAAATAAATAATAAGTAGTGTAGGAATATTAGGTATTGTGAATGGGACATACATCATTATGTCGTCCGCGTAAAGGTGATAGTGCACATTGAATTTTTTAAATATTTGACAGATGTGTTTTAAGTAAATATTAAATAGTAGCGCTGACAGTGCAGAGCCCTGGGGGAGGCCTAGTTCCTGATTGTAAGTTTTTGAGGTGAGGTTGCCAATTCGTACCGTTTGAGTTCGGTCACTTAGGTATGATGAAAACCAGTTAAGAACCGTGGATTTTATACCTATTTGCCTTAGTTTATTAATCATTGTTGAGTGGTGAACACTGTCAAAGGCGGCAGAGATATCAATGAATATGAGTAGGAATGCCTGTTTTGAATTATCGATACCTCTTACAAGGGTATCAATAAGAACTGTTAGTAGTGACTCCACCCCGTGGTGAGGGCGAAACCCATACTGTTGGTCATCCAGGGGGCTGAGCTATCAATGTATTCTTGGGTCTGGATTTGTACTGCTTTTTCGATTAATTTAGCCAAAAACGGGATGCTTGATATGGGTCTGTAGGATTTAGGAGATGTTTTGTCAAGGGTGGAGTTTTTTAAGATTGGGCGAATCTGTGCATGTTTTAGTGCTGGGGGTAAGTACCCAGTTTTTAGCGAAAGATTTATTATGGGGAGTATGAATTGTGAGAGGATAGGTAGAGAATTCTTTATCCATGTTACTGGACAAGGGTCAAGGAGTGAGGTTGTTGTATTAATGTTTGTTATGATGTTCTTGAGTGCAATGTTAGATAGAGGTTGGAAGTCAGTCCATTCATCTGCATAATGGGTTTGAGAGAGGTTATTAGATTTTGGTAAGTGGGGGTGGGACGTGATTTTGTTCATGTAGTAGTTTGCCAGGTCCTGTGGGGAGATTTCTGTAATTTCATTGCTGGAGTTGTGGGTATTATTCGTTAGCTTATGAGCTATTGCGAATAGTTCTCTGGGTCTATTTATTGCATTGTTTAGTATTGAGGCAAGGTAATTTTTCTTGGCATTGTTAATTGCATCCTTATATGAGTTAAGGAGAGTGATATATGAATCTTTGTTAATGGGGTTTTTATTTTTTCTCTATTTGCATTCAGCTTTTCTTAGATTTCTTTTCATTATGTTTAGTGTGTTATTGTACCAGGGGGCTTGATCAGATTTAGAGTGAGTGTTTTTCTTAGTTGCTTGGTTATTGGCAGCTGCATTGTTAATGACTTCGTGCCAGTTGGATACCGCTACATCAAGATTTTGTGGTGCAATAGATAATTTGGGAATTATCATGTCTAGGAACTCCTCTTCGTTATATTTTTTAAATCTGTAAGGCGGAGCATTAATTGGGATTCGTTTAACTATTGAGTTATTGATTGTAATTTTAAAGTTAATGAGATGGTGATCTGACCAAGGGGTTGAGGTACATTTGAGGGAGTTGGGGTTATAAGACCTGTAGATTACATCTGGCAGTAGAACCAAGTCAAGTATATTTCCTTTATTGTGTGTGCTAGCATTTACTATTTGGTGAAAGTCCATATCTGCTGTGGATTCTAAAAAGAGGGAGGCATAAGACGCTGGTAAGGAGGGGAGGTTGAAGTCACCAAGCATTAGTATTGGATTTTGGTCAGTGGAGGAGCTTAAGAATTCAATTAAGGGGTCCAGGTTCTCTGATTGTTGGTCTGGTGGTCTATAAATTAGACAGATTTTTATGTTGCCAATTTTCATAATGATTGTGTCGATGTTTGTAGGTAAGTGTGATTGTAGTTTTTTTGCTTTTAGTTCTTTTTTTATCATTATTAGGACTCCACCACCTTTTTTGTGAATTCTATGTGTATAAAAGGTATCATAATCATTATTGCTTAGTTGGTTTAAGTATACGTTATCTGAATCTGTTAGCCATGTCATCATCCAACACCATCGACTTAGACCGGTTGACCCGTAACCCCGAAAAGGCACTGAATTCCTCAATCTGATGCAAAGCCACTGTCAACGATGTTTGTGGGTCCCGCAAACACAGGAGCATATCGTCAGCAAACGCACTTACTTTGATTCCACTCTGTCCCCATTGGATCCCCTGGACCGCTTCATTGCTCACAAGAGACACCAGCAGTGGCTCCAGTTGCAGAATAAATAACAAGGGGGAGAGGGGGCATCCCTGCCTTGTGCCTCGCTCAAGAGAAAAAGACTCCGAGAACTCCCCTCCCATGGTCAGACATGCCAACAGATCCCAATATAAAGCCTGAATCCAACGTATAAACGCACCCTGAAAGCCAAACTTCTGGAGTGCCGCAAACATATAAGACCAAGACACTCGATCAAATGCCTTTTCGGCATCCAAACTCACCAGGACTAATGGCTCTTCCCGCAACATGCACAATTCCATACCCATCAGTACCTTACTGATATTCAAGCACGCTCCTCTACCCTTAACAAACCCGGACTGGTGTTGCCCTATCAATCCCGGCAGAAACCGTTGCAGTCTCGCCGCCAACACCGACGCTAAAATTTTCATATCATAATTGATTAATGAAATGGGGCGGTAGAACGCCGGATCCTCTGGGTCCTTACCTGCTTTGGGGATAACTGTGATCGCCGCTGTACGCATATCTCTCGGGAATCCACCAGTCTCTAACACTTCCTGATATAAAGCCGCCAGCGAGGGTGTCACCTGCACCTCCAAAATCTTGTAGAATTCCGCTCCATAGCCATCCGGCCCTGGAGCCTTATGCGGCGACGACCCCTTGATAACCTTCTGAATCTCTGTACTGGAAATCGCCGCATTCAATTCCTGCACTTCCTCCTCTTGCAACTTCGGCAACTGTACCTTCTCCAGAAATGTCCTCCCTTGGATACAGTCCCCCTCCTCTGCCGAGTATAACTCTTGATAGAACCGTCGGAAGACCCCCATAACTTCCTGAATAGTAGTATGCCGGACCCCCTCACTATCCTTCATAATGGCTATCACCCGTGACCCTCCCCTGTCTCTGATCAAGCTCGCAAGCAGTCTCCCTGTCCTATCTCCGTAATGAAACAATTGATGCCTATAGTACTGCATCGAGTATACTGCCCGTTCATGAAGCACCTGATTCATGCCCTCTCATCACTGCTTTTCCCGCCTCCCAGAAAACCGCCACCTGCCCGACACTGTTCTCATTAAACCGAACATATTCCTCCCAACACTGCTTCAAGTAGTTTGCAAAGTCTACGTTTTTCCCTAGGTGCCTAGGAAAGGACCACTTAGACTTCACCCCCCCTTTTCCAATCCAGTCCATCCGGACCATCGCATGATCCGAAATTACCACCGGATCAATCTCCACCGCAATCACATTGCCAAAGCATTGTTTCGATACGAGGATATAGTCAATCCGAGACCAAGATTGATGGGCTCGCGACAGGTGGGTATAGTCTCTCTCTCCCTCATGTAGGACCCTCCATGCATCGATTAGCTGTCCCAATCTACACAAATAGCTCACTCCCTTCTTGCTCCAACCTCCCCCGGGTCTCAACTGTTGTCTGTCCATCTGCGGGTCGTGTGGACAATTAAAGTCCCCGCTACAATGACCGGTATATGCGGAATCCGCCCCACCTTAGCCAACACATTCTTGAAGAAAAGGTGATCGTAAATATTGGGCGCATAAATATTACCCAAAAGTACTTCTTCCCCCTGAAGCTTTACATGAAGAAAAATATATCTGCCCTGGGGGTCTACATCCTCGTGCAACATCTCCATCTGGATACCTTTTTTCACCAAAATGGCCACTTCCTTTTTTCGTCCCCCTGAGGAGGCCGCATACACACACCCCACCCAATCCCGCTTAAGCTTCTCATGCTCTCGCACACTCAAATGTGTTTCTTGAAGCAGAGCGATCTGGGCTTTGGCCCGTTTTAGGGCTTGCAAAATCTTAGTCCGCTTAACAGGCGTGCTCACTCCTCCCACATTCCAAGTTACCATACGTACGTCATGCATGAAATTCCACAATTCTCAACATACTGCTCAAGCAATACAATTCTTTTAGAGCCCAGGTCCTCCCAGCCACGGCCCCAGGCCCCTTTTCCTCCCATCGCCTCTCGCCCTCTGACAACCCACACTCTACCATTGTCTCTCACGACCCTTCCCTCTTCTCTCTTCCACACGCTTCCCCAGACACACCCACCCCCTCCCTTCTTGCCCCCCCTACCCCCCCGCCCCAACCCCCCGGTCCCCATTCCACCACTCCTCCACAATGCCATACCCAGCTCTATCGCCGGGATCGAGATCTAGTGTATCGCGGCAGGGCTGCCCCGCCAAAGAGCTGCTTACCCCTGCGCAGTTTTCATCAGTCTAGCACACCACCAGTTCCCCACCTGCCCTCTCCCAACAACTTCCCTCCACTCTCACTCCAACTCACATACAGACCGACATCTCCACATTCATTCTCCACAGCTCTCAACAGGGTAAAACAGAGTGAAACCATGCAGCAGAACCTAGGCGCCAGGCCCCTTCAATTTTAACAACATGGAAGTCCATATCATTGCTGGGCACTGCTGACTGCTGGATTCTCCCTCTCCATGCTGTCCACAAAGCTCTTGGCCGCAGCTACAGTATCAAAAGAGTGATCCTGGCCCTGCTTGGAGACTCTCAGGATCACTGGGTAAGCCAGAGTGAAACGGATTTTCCTCTGAAACAGGGAGGCACAAATGGGAGAAAACTCCTTCCTCTTTAACGCCACAGCCACCGAGTAGTCTTGGAAGAGAAGCAGCCTCTGATTATTGTAAGTCAATCCACCTTTCCTCCGATAGACTTGCAGAAGCTGCTGCTTGTGTTGGAAGTTCAAAATCCTGGCAATGACTATTCTCGGCCGACCTTGCATCCCCGGTCGCGGCCCAATCCTGTGTGCTCGCTCCACTCGCAGCTCCCCAACCAATGCATGCAGGCCCAATTCTTCCAGGAGCCAGACTTCGATAAACGGCACCAGTTGGGCATCGGTCTTCTCCTCCGATACTCCAATAATCCGAATGTTGTTTCTTCAGGATCTGTTTTCCAGATCCTCCACTTTAGCTTGCAAAAACTCTATTTGTTTCGCCTGGGCAGAGGCCACTCTTTACTGCCGGCCCTCCTCCTCCTCAATGGCGACCACGCGGTGCTTCAATTCCTCCACGCGCTTTCCAACCTCGGTCAGAGAGTCCCCCATCGCATCCAGCTTTTTCAAAACTTGATCGAATTTGGGGTCTAATAACTTGACCACCTCTCTGGCCACCTCATCAGTTGCGGACGTCATGCTGTCAGCTCCCGGAGATGCTGGCTGTGATAACGTGGCTGCCGCGGGCCCCGATTTCCCGCTCTTCTCCCTTTCTTTTTTCTGAGTTACCGGCATGGCAGGAAGCTGGGAGTTGCTCGTTCGAAGCAGCTCAGCTTCCTTTCGGCACCAAAGGAGACCCCGGCAATCTAGCTTTGCAAAAGGCAAGGTTCTTTCAAAGATAAGTCGAAGCAGCCCCGGAGCGAGCCAGGATCCTTCCTCACTCGCTCATGCGTCACGTGATCTCCTAATTGCAAATTAATTTATATTAGTAACATTACTATGATGACAAAAATTGAAAAATTTTAACAAATGATAAACTATGATCAAGACTTCGTGCTTCCGGAAAATGTTTATATTTTCCACCTCTTTACATACGTCTTAAATTCGCTATATTTTGTATGTACAATGGAACCCAAACTTTCATTTTCAGGAAAGAGCCCAAATTTTTTCCCATTTTTCAAATGCCAAAAGGAACATTTTTGGGCAAAAACACCAAGTCACAATCACACGTTGAAAAAGAAAAACTTATAATTAATGTTTCATTTCTCCATTTGATGTACAATAAGCAAATAAAAATAGCTTCATTTGTAATATAACGTTCATCTTAATCATCTGTCAAAATTTTACAGGAATTCAGGACAAGTCAGGGCAAAATGCCAAAATTCAGGACAAAATCAAGACATTTTTCAAATCAGGACAAGCTTCCAAAAATCAATCAGGACATCTGGCAACCCTAATTATGAGCCAGCCACTTGCTCTGTTTGAAAGAGTCCTTCCCTGCTGGTTCCCATCTCAACACTGTCACTCACTCTCATTGAGCTGTCCCTCTCTCCTGGTCTTCATCATGATGCAGCCATTAGCTCTCTTTGCCACCTACTCTCCCTCCCAGTCCCCATTCCAACACAGTCAATCACTCTCATTGCACTGTCCCGCCCTCCTCATCCCCAACATGATGCAGTCATTAGCTCTCTTTGACACTGTCCCTCTCTTCCAGATCCCATCATGACAGAGCCACTGGCCATTTTATTTATTTTAAAGTTGCACTTGATTAAGTTTTCTAATTTTTATAAGAAAAATCATTCAAAAACAAGAAATATTTAAAACTCAATACACTAAAAATAAAATTATAGTCACACTCCACTTCACCAATGAAGGAAAACAAAAAAAGGAGAGCACCAAATAGAAACATTCCAAACCCCCCAAATCCATTCAAAAGTCCTTTTATCTTCTTCAGTAAAGACGTGCAAAATTCCAAGTTCAGTTCTGCACATGCAGGCAGTAAGATCTCTCTTCCTTCCTCTTTTGTCCTGATAGAGCCAGCGGGAAAGAATCTGAACAGACAGCAAGATGCACTTGCTTGCCCTGCAAAGCCCATGTGCTCATCCCTTCCCCCCTCCCCCTGCATTCACCTCTGAGTCCCAGGCATAGTAATTTATTCTTCCTGGAGCTGCTGGAATTACACTACTACTAATTATTATTTGTACAGCGCTACAAGGCATATGCAACGCTGCACAGAGACATGCAAGACCACTCATATTTATTTATTATTTATTTATTTAACTGTATTTATATCCCGCTTTTCACCGGGTCAAAGCGGTGGGACATATAACCAGGGGGGGGGGAATAAAATGTGTGTGGGGGGGCCATCACCGGGGGTTCAACATTGATGATTTTTGGGGTGAACATAGAGACTGACAAGATAGCATAGTTACTGGTTTGGAGATCTTGGAGAGAAATAGGGGGGGGGGGTTCCTATTCAGAGATGTTCTTGGAATAGGATGGTTTTTAGCTGCTTTTTGAATGATGGGAGATCACCGTTGTTCCTGATGTGGTTTGGTAGAGAGTTCCAGAGGGATGGGGCATAGAGTTCAAAGGCTCTGTTGCAGGTCCGTTGAGTTGCTTTGGTTCTTTTGTGGGGGATGGCAACGGAGCTGTTGGAGGATTGTCTGGTTGTTCTGCTGTGGGTTGGGCGAGGCAGTAGGGTGCGGAGTGGGGTGCCCTGTGTTTGGTGGATGGTTTTGTGGGTGAGTAGAAGAGTTTTGTACTTTATTCTTGCTTCGATGGGGAGAATATGAAGGTCCCTCAGTATTGGGGTGATGTGGTCTCGTTTCCTTGCATTGTGAATTATTCTCGCCGTGGTGTTTAGGGCAGTTCGGAGGGGATTGGTCTGTGTGGCAGGTAGGCCATGGTAGATTATGTTGCAGTAGTCCAGATGAGGGAGTGTTAGAGCTTGCATTACTGTCCTAAAGTCTTGTGGATCGAGGAGGGGTCGGAGGCGTTGTACCGTTTTCGCCTTGTGGAATACAGTTCTTGTGGTCTTGTTGATTTGTTGCTTAAGAGTTAGGGCTTGGTCAATGATAATGCCGAGATATCTTATGTGTGGTTGTACTTGAATTTGCGTGGTTCCCATGGTGAGGTGAGTGGGTGGTTTGAAGTCTGGGTCTTTTGTCACTATAAGGGCTTCTGTCTTCTTTATGTTAATGGATAAGTTGTTCTCTTGTAGCCAGTTGGATACGTCGGTGAAGCAGGTTGATAGCTGATCGTTTGTTGGGTCCGTTGTTGTAATTGGGGCGTAGAGCATTATGTCGTCGGCGTATATGTGGAAGTTGACATTGTGAGTGCGTATGACTGAGCAGAGTGGACGGAGGTAGATGTTGAAAAGCATGGCTGATAGTGTGGATCCTTGTGGTACTCCTTGATGTTGTTGGAAGGGGGATGAGGTGGAGGTTTTGGTGCATAAGAGCTTGAAAGGAGTTAGAGCCACTGGTGGGCAGGGAAAGTGGAGATAACTGCAGCTGTCTGGCATGAGCACAGTTCAGTACACAACGCCACCTATGTCAAAATAAAATGTAACCAAATTGAAAAACATTCCAACTATTCAACAGTGACCTTGAGGACATCAGTTCATTATGGAAACAGCCAAGGACAACAAACTTCCATTCTTGGATGTTCTTGTCACAAGAACCAAAATCAGTGAATTCCACACATCAGTCTACAGGAAAGCAACACACATGGACCAAATCCTGAACTTCTACAGCAACCACCCGAAGTGTTACAAAGCTGCATAAAAACACTATTCAGAAGAGTAGAATCCCACTGCAACATGACAGAAGCTAAAATGGAAAAAGAGAAACACCTATTCAAGGCATTAACAAGGAATGGATACTCATGGAACTTCATCCGCAGATGCCTGAAGCCAAAAAGCCCTATCCTCCAGACTGAAAGTTCACCCCGACGAGTCATCCTCCCTTACATCCACAGCACCTACGAAATGACCGCGAGACTACTAAGAGACCATGGCATTACAATAGCCCACAAACCAACTGCAATCCTGAGAAGAATCCTGTCAAAACCAAAAGGACAACCATGTACAAAATTCAATGCGGTGACTGTGACAAGAATTACGTCAATCAAACAGGAAGAAAACTATCCACCAGGGTACATGAACACCAACTAACCAGCAAAAGACACAACCAACCTCCCTGGACTGAATCCATGAAGACGAGGAAGGACACAAATTCAACTGGAACACAACTGAAATCATAGCACGAGCATAAACAGAAAGAGAGAGAATTTCTGGAAGCCTGGTTTTACACCATGAACTTGATAAACAGATATATTGACATAGACCCGATCTACCAATCCCTGCAGACCAAAGAGCTGAGGCACCATCAACAATGCCCGGGAACAGCAACCACACCCCGGCAACCCTCAGGGAAACCAACCAATCAATCCCTGTGGACCAAAGAGCTGAGTCATCACCAACAAGACTCAGAAACAGCAACCATACCTCAGCAACCCTCGGAGAAGCAACCAAACAATCCCTGCGAACTAAAGTGCTGAGTCACCACCAATATAAGTACAAACACAAGCATATCACCATCTGGAACACCACACTGATGATGTCCCCTCATATGATGACAAAACGTCTGCAATCAAACTATCAAGCTCGAAGAACAATCCAACATCATGATCGCCAACCTGAACTACCAATATTCACAGAGTTGGAAATATTGACTCACCTCATAGCTGGCTGCTAAGTTCTGATGGCAGAAAATGTCTATACAGGAAGGCACAATAAAGTAGCATCCATTAGAAACTCTGTAAACACTACAACTTCAGTGTGCCAGAAAAGCACTGGGATCATGACCCTAAGAGAATTATGGAGAATGACGAGCTTATGATCACTTAGATACTCCCATTCCAGACATAATGGTAAAGGAGAACACTACCAGAATAGCATTGATTATAGAGGTGTCAGCCCCAAGTGATTATTCTGTGAATCATGTTGAGAGGGAGATCTTCAAGTATCAAGAAATGCAGAGACCAAGAACATATGGCAGAAATATACCAAGCTTTTTCCATTGTGTTGGGTGCCACAGGCTTAATTAAGAGGAATTTCCCTGCACATCTTGATAAATTACCCATACTACTACTACTACTACTACTGCTGCTACTGCTGCTAATTATTTGTATAGACTGGCTCATACTGGCCCATTTCCCTCATTAATGCAGATGTTAAAATCTTTCAACTATGACTGGAGCACATGCTTCCCTTTCTGGTCAATAGAAACCAGATGGGATTTGTGAAGGGGCATTCCTTGGTTGCAAATACCAGACAGTTATTTAATATTTTCCACCTAGCCACTCAGTGGAAGATCTCGAGTGGGATTCTAACCTTTGATGCTGATAGAGCTTTTTACAGAGTGAGTTGGGTCTATATGTTTGCTACATGATTGGAGAGATTTAGGCTTTTGCAGTAATTTTTAGATTATGTGTGTCTGTTATACCAATGCCCTAGTGCACATATTCTGATTAACAGGTATACATGGCCTTTTTTTCCATGGGGCATGGGACATGGCAAAGGTGCCCACCCTCACCTTTATTATTTGATCTGGTGATTGAGTCTTTTGGACAACAGATTTGAGAACATGTGGAGATCTGGGGTTTTGAGGCTGGTGGCATTTGTCATAGATTATCTTTAGATGCAGATAATGTCCTCTTTTTTAATGGTTTTAGAGTGCTCAGCTAGAACTCTGTTGTAGGTCCTGGCTGAAAACAGTGACCTATCCAGTTATGAGGTTCATCTTTCTGGTGGGCTTTGGTGGTCAGTTTCCAGCTGGCTTGTTACAGTTCAAGTGCACAGTTGTAGGTTTCTGATACCTCAGAATATAGATTTGTAGGCAGTTGTGGGATCTCTATCATATCAACTATGCCCTGGCAATATTTCAGATTAAAAAGGATCTAGTGGTTCAGTCTGATTTGTGGCTCTGTTGGCTTAGTCATATTAATATTGTGAAGATGAATATTCTTCTTTGCTTACTTTACCTTTTTCAATATCTACTTGCACTGTGCCCTCCAGGGTCTTTACAGACCTTAATAGTTGCCTGCTTAGTTTTATTTGGAATAAATGGGTGCCTTGTTTGAAGTTGGAGGTTCTTTATCAGTTCAAACTGGCGAGTGGCCTGGTCTTGATTAATTTGCAACTGTTATTATTGGGCAGCCCTGCTGCAGAGTCTGTGGGCCTGGTTGAGAGTGGGATCAGGATCAAGCATGCATTTCTCTTGATCAGAACCCACTTGATATCATTGATTTAGGGGTTTTGTTGTCGGTGAATCATATGTTGCCATTGATATGTGTCAGTCCTGTCCTGGCTCATATGGTGCAGGTTTGGCAAAGCAATGAAAAGTATCTCGGGATTGGGCGGAAAAGTATTCCTCCCATTTCCCCCCTGACAAATAATGTCTATTTATCAGCCTTGTACCTTTTCTGCTGACTTGGATGGCTGGAGGTAGAGGATGGGGTTATGTGGTTATTTTCTAATCTAGTAAAAATTCTCTCTTTCTCACAGCCATTTCAGTCAGATCTGCAGCAGCGATGAGGGATCTTTTCATGGAGTGGTTTCTGTCTAGCTTATTAACCTGTTCTATTGGGCCTTGTTGTCTTGGGGAGGGCCCTACACCACACCCATACTCTATTGTTACACCATGGAATGAGGCATTTACGGTTAACTTTGACCAGAGAGGACTGGAAGTGGATATGTAGGCAGGCTTATCGCGTTTCCATTTGCTGTGAGTTTGTGGAAATGCTTATTAAATTGCTGCACCGTCTGTACCAGAGCCCAGTGTTTTTTTCTTAAATGTAATCTCCACCTCCAGTGCTTTATGCTGGAGGGAATGTAGTATGCAGGTTTCTTTCTGCAAATGTGGTGGCACTGCTCTGTAGCCTCTCAGTTCTAGGGTAGGATAGAATGTGAGATGTCTATCATTTTAGTCCTGAATCACTGTTTCCTTCACTGTGTCTGCTGGGCTCAATGTTGTAAGGTCGTTTCTGAGGCGCATTCAGCTGCTTTGGCTGGCAATACAGTGGCAGTGAATTGCTGCAGTAGTTAATTTGGAGAATTTGATCTTTTTCCTAAAAGTCAAAAAGGAAGTTTAAGGTAAGATTTGGGCTCTTTATTGGGCCTGTGTGAACAGTTGAGATAATTGATGACAAATCCTAGTAGCTCTAGCATCTGGGTGGTTAGCATGCAAATTCTTGAATCTCTTCCTGAGTGGTATTCTTGATCAGCCTATCATCCAGATAGGAAAACATGTGCACACCCAGTCTGTGTTCAAATGCTGCAAATACCATGAGGCATTTCATGACCACACGAGGACTGGAGGCAAGGCCAAAGAACAGTACATGGTACTAGACATGGTGCATTCCTAAAATGAATCACAGATACTTCCTGTGACTGGGGTGTATCTGTATTTGGGTATAGATGTCCTGTAGATCCAGAGAACATGGCAAAGTGCCCAAGGAAACCATTTTGAACTTCTCCCTGAAGACCAAATTGTTCAGGTACTTGAGGTCTAAGATGGGATAGTATTCCCCCTTTTTATTTGGCACTAGCAAGCCTCAAATAAAATCCTAGCCCTTTCTGTCCTAATGGGATAGGCTCAACCACAATGGCAGCCTAAAAAATGGAGAGTTCCTGTAGAGGTATCTTCCAATGTTGAGAGCTGATTGAGTGGACTCTTGGTGGGCAATTTGGTGGGAATTCAAATGGGTAGTCTGTGCCCCTCTCAGGGGGCCTAGTCTCAGGACCCAAGAGTCAGAAAGTACAAGGGGCCAGCAATCTGCAAAGAGGACAAGCTTCCCTCTGACTGGTGGACTGTCCAAAAGCAGGACAGGGGTAGCCACTATGTTCTCTAGGAGCCAATCAAACTCCCATTCCTAGTTTTGGCTGGGAAGCCAGCTGGAACTTCTGAACATCCAACAGCCAAGGGCAGGAACGCAAAGGTTTCCTGGTGTGGGAGGAGTGGGAAGAAGGTGGATATCTACACTTATAATAGTAGTAGGACCTACACTGTCCCCAGCTGTGGAACCTTCTAGATGAGGGGTCCAGGTTGGTAGTGTGCCTGGAGCATGTCAGCAAGATGCCTGTATGCTGCTTGATCATGGTCATAGCTTTTTGGACCTTGTCTCTGAACAGTTTGTCTCCATGGCATAGCACATCAGCGAGTTGCCCCTGCACACTAGGCTGTAAGTCTGAGGCCCAGAGCTATGAGAGTCTCTGGGCATGAATATCCATTGAGAAGACTTGTGATGCCATATTGAAAGTATTGTATTTTACTTGGACAATGCATTTTATACCCTCCTTTCCTTGTGCCACTAGGGAGAGGTACTGGTAAACTTTTTCTGGAGGAAGAAAATCAGTCAATTCCTCAAGATTGTGCATGATGTTCTGCAAATGCATGCCCATGAAGAAGTGATAGGACGTTATGTCGGATGTGAACATAGCATTCTGAAAAAACTTCCTCATAAAAGAATCCATCATCCATCATCCTAGTCTTTCTTTTTGGGGATGTTGATGAGTGGGACTTGAAGCTCTTAGCCCTTTAGAGGGTGGATTTGATGACCATGGAATTGTGCGACAGCTGAAGCTTTTAGAATCTGGATGATTTCTGGACTTTATACATGAAGTCGACCTTCTTGCTGACTGGAGGCAGAGAGGGGGGTCTCCTACATTCTTACTGGCAGCCTCATCTGCGGGTTGTGTGACATATTGGTACTTTAGTATTTGTATCCAGTATCATCTTTTTTGGCTTTTTCCACTGAAGGAGTTGTGTGTGATTCTAACATTGACTGACACATGTATTGATCCCTGATGCAGATGTGTTTGCCGAAACTTGGCCAAGATGGGTTTTCAATAAAGTTTTCTGTAAGAAGAATCAATTGGTTTGACTGTGGTCCTTCTCCTCTTTTCTTCTGTAGAAAAAGAATGGAAATCTTAATGGGACAGAAGATTTACACACAGCTGAAAAGTGAATAAATTAAGTAGTGTAATCGAAGTCAGGTGAATTCCAAGGATAAACACTGAAAAAATGTCTGTGGGGCACCGCACAAAATGGAAGATTGAAGAGATGAGGATAGCAGCAGCAGGTGGGAATATGCATACATGCACGGATGGACTGCTCTAAAATCTTCTAGAAGGCGCTGGGAGAAGTTCCCACATGGGGCTTCATCGATGATGTCACCCACCCATTTGTGAGCACTTATCTTGCTTCTCCATGGAGAAAGACATAAATAAAAGGAAGAATTGTTTTCAATTATTTTCACGGTTGACTTGGCAGGGCTTCCCTGACTCTTAACTCTGCCACTGAAATTTACAGAAAAACCTCCAGCTACTCATTTGAGCAGAGAGAATAAAGCCTGCTGCTCAACAGCCTTTCTTGCTCCCCTCAAGGACTTGTTTACAGGCTTTTGTTTCATAGAATGTGGGTGATACAATTTAAAAACGAGGAACAGAAAAAAAGCACGGTTAAACATTATGGACCCGATATTCAAAGGCATTTACACGGTTTACAGACTTAAGTGGGATATTCAGCAGAACTAACATGGTTAATGTCACTGAATATCTCCGATTAACGCTGCTACATGCCCCGATGCTAACCGCTTAGCATCGGGGCGTTCCGGGGTAGAGTGTAGGCGGCACCAGTCGCTAACCGGGCAGTGGCGATATTGCACCACTACCCATTTAGCGACCCATAGGTAAATTGGCGCAGCAAAAGCTAGCCTATCTTTACTCATGGGAGCTAACCGGGCAGCAGCACAATATCGCTACTGCCCAGTTAGTTTCTGTGCATCTTTGGCTATGCGGTGATCCCAGATATTCAATATTGGGGACACATATTACCCTTGCATTGAATATCCAAGATTAAAGTTCGGCGGCAACGGCTATGTGCCAGAGAGGCACAGAGCCATCACAGAGGGAGGCGTGGTCTAGTGGTTAGGATATGGTACCTCAGGCTGGAGGGCCAGGGGTTCAAGTCCCACCCGGAGACAGCAATCTTGGGCTGGAGGGACTGGGGTTTCTAGTCCTATAGGCAATCCTTATGGCCTTGGGCAAGCCACTTAGTTGCCTCAGGTACACAAAGCTTGTGAGCCCTTTGAAGACCAGGGAATGTATCCAGTACCTGTTTGTAGTGATTCATAATGTAAACTGTTTGATTGAAGGATAAGGCGGAATAGAATACTGGTTAAATGAATATCGGGCCCTATAAGCCTGAGTTTCAGCTGGTCTGCCTGGCACTAGTGCTTAACTTTAATCAGAGTTAACAAGTTAACCAGTTCCAGGAGTGAGATTTTTTGCCAGTTCTGGTTTTAAATTTACATTGCTAGGCAGTATGATATTTGTAGTCCCTGATTTTACCCAATGGAATTACTGCTGCAAGATCCATAATGCATCAGAATGAGAGTCAGAAATCCAGGACTGGCTTAAAATCTCACTCATGAAACTGGGAATTTGCTAACTCCTTTGGTCTTCATTCCCAGTCCTTAATAGTTGCTACCCAGGCAGGTTTTCAGGATATTCCTAATGAATATGCATAACACAGATTTGCATACAATGGAGGCAGTGGGAATACAAATCTCTCTCATATGCTATGCTACTATGTATACTGAATTTTTACGCATATAACTTATTTATTTAGCTAGGCTTATATACCACTTTTCTATGAGTCAAAGCAGTGTACATTCAGGTACTGTGTATATATATATATATATATATATATATATATATATATATATCCCTTGTCCCCAAACCCCAAAGGGCTCACAATCTATGTTTTTCAACCTGAGGTAATGGAGGGTTAAGTGGCTTGCCCAAGGCCACAAGGAGCACCTGTAGGACTAGAGAGAGATATGTATATAGTTTACCCTGTTTTCCAAGTTACTTGTTCCTGTTCAATGTAATGACCTGACTTTTGTTCATTGTCGGATACCTTTTGTTTTATGTAAACCGCGCTGATCGCAAATAGTGCGGTATATAAGAAATGCAAATAAATAAATAGAAATCCCAGTCCTTCCAGCCCAAGGATGCTGTCCTCTAGCAGGATATGAACCCCTGGCCTTCTGGCCCAAGGTAACTTGTCCCAACCAATAGGCACACATTATATGATTTTTTACCGTCCGCGCAACACCCACATGTTATTTCCCAGAGCATGATATACACGGGCTCGTGATGTCACTAGAACAAATGAAATAGCAAGCTGTTGTTAATAATCTATTTATTTTGTAAATCTTGAATTTAAATAACAACTTGACAGACGGTACTTAAAGATATAACTGCATATGGCACACTGTTGTCATTTAATTGAAAAAAGGCAATTTTCAGTTCAATCATCATAATCATCATCATTTGACTCCTCAAACCCTTCAAAGTCTGTTCCCTCCTCACTATAATTTCTGAAGTGATGACATCGTCGTCACTGCTACTGGCATCTTCGCCTTCGCCGTCGGTTTCTGAATGTGTCTCATTCTGCTGGTAGACGATCCCAGCTTTTCTGAAGCCATTGTGCATAGTTTCTGGCATTATTTTCCCCCCGAGCAAAAGAAACCCACTTGCAGATTCCCAAAAACCTCACCTGCTTCAGTCGTCCTGATGGTGCGAATTCATGAATCCCAGACTGCATCCATTTATCCCACTCTCTTCTCACGGATGTCTTGAATGGATGGTTAATCGCTATATCTATTAGCTGTAGCTTGTAGGTAAGGCTGCCAGGTATTACAGTTACATGGGCACCAGTGGCGTTAATATAATTTTGAAAGTTTTTTTTTCTTTGAGAGCAGCCATGGTGTTTAAAATTAGTAAGGACTTCAAATCCCCCTGCTTGACCCTATAACACTTATCTACCCATACTTTCATAAGTTCTCTGTAATTTGTTGAATTTTATGTAAACTGCTTTGATTGTATGATAAGGCAGTATAAAAAACTTGTTAAATAAATAAGGTTACAGTCCATCCATTCCTTCTTATTGCAATGGACAATCACACTGGTGGGAAGTTTTTCACGGGGCATGGTAACTATCTTGAAAACTACCATAAGCTTTAATTTCACCCCACTTGCAGTGCATCTAAGGACTACAGTGAAGCAAACCCTCTCATGCACAATGGTTGTAATGGCTACAGTTTTCGTATCTGAAGCAGCTACAGTCCTGGTGGCTGGGATGTCAAAAGATATCGGAACCTCGTCCATATTAATAATGTCCATTGCAGAGATACAGAGTTCAGAGATTTCTTTGCAGAAGAATTCACAGAGGTCTATCATCTTTTGTTCCCAGTCGCCCAGAAGTTGCTGGTCTACAGTTGTCCTCATTCTCAATGAGAGTCCATTTCTTTTCATAAATAAAACCTCCCAACTATAGCCTCCTCCATTTCCCAAAGTCCCACCAGAAAGGAGGAATACTCAACATAGCCAAAACTGATCTGCACTTCTGCAAACAATCCACAGAAAGCTCAGATAGACTATACATTCTCTCCATATCAAACAAACTACTCACGATCTGCCTTGCATAAAGATCCCCATCTACCCCAGTATATGACTTCTCAAACCTACTCAAAATAGTCCTGGAGAACACGAAAAACAAACAAAAACCTCATCCTACTAGGAGACTTCAACCTCAACTCCGCCCCACCTAAATGAGCAGCTGTATTTACAGAAGCCATGACAGCCATGGACTTCACCCAAATCATAACAACCCCAACTCATAACATAGGAAGCACACTGGACCTCATCTTCATCAACAAGAACCTACTCCACATCAACCTCTCCCCAACAACCCAAATCTTCCTGGTCACCCCACCAGCAGTCAACAAGACAGTTCAAACAATTTAACAAAGAATCCTTCCTAGACAACATCTCTCTATTACAGCATACCGACCTGGACAACTTTATATGCACCTAGAACAGATCTGTCACTGAAGCGGCCTCAGCATCAGAAGACCTCTGGCAAAAGAGCGATAAACATCCCAAAACACCGTGGCACTCCCCACACCTCTGAGAACTTAAAATGCAGCTTCACAGATTAGAGTGCAAATGGCGAAAATCAAAACTACCATCAGACCAAAACACCTACATGGCTCTACTTATAGAATACCGCACCGCAACTAACCACTGCAAACAAGCCTACCACACCAAACTAATAAAGGGCTCACTCAATCATCCAAGAAAACTCTTCAACTTGGTAAAGGAATTCACAAAAAACCCTTACAACGACTCCCCTGATGTAACCATCACCCCCCTGCAACTAGTCAATCACTTCACAACATGCCACAACTAACCCCCACCCCAAATTGTCCAGCCCACAACCCCTACAACTACTACCCATTCCTGGACAACTTTTGACTCCATCAGCAATGAAGATATAGAATCCATCATCTCGACCCTCAACACAACCACATTCCCACTTGATCCCTGTCCTGTGATCTGGATAAAAGCAACGAAGAGAGGACTCACCCCATTTCTAACAAAACTCGCCCAGACCTTCCTGAGTCGAGGCCACATGCCTAATTGCCTAAAGCTTTCCTCAATCCGCCCAATACTTTAAAAAAAACCACTTTGACCCTCTAGATCCAACTGTCTACAGACCTATCGCAAGCCTATCCTTCATGGCCAAAATAATCAAAAAAGCCAACCAACAACAACTTCAAGACTATGTGGATAAACACGACCTGCTTGATCTCCAATAAAACAGATTCCGAACGCACCATGGAGTCAAAACACTTATCACCTCCCTCATGAGCAGACTTACAAAAGAAATCCAGAAACCACATCAAGGATACATCCTCATATTCCTCAACATAGCAGCATTTGACACTATCAATCACGATATCCTCATACAGTGACTCAAATCAACTGGAATCCGAGGCACAGTCTTAAACTGATTTGAATCCTACCTGACCACACTGTTCCCTCTAAGCTGTGCGCGTGTGCGCGCGCACACACCTCGCTGAGCGAGCGCACATACTTTACAACAGAGTGCACAAAAATTACAGCTCTGATTCTGCTAGAAAACAACACAAACGTCTTAAAATTTAAAAGTTATGATTGTAATTACTAGAAATTTCCCACTTCATTTAGTAATCGTCCATTTTCATTTAATTTGATTAAATAAATGTGGTGTACATACTGTATTCTGACGTGTAGTCAAATTTTAAAGTATATAACTCCGAGTGTCATTATGTGGCGCACAAAAATTTAACTTTCCTTCAAAAGCTGCACACAGCTGATATTTTATGCGCACACAGCCTACAGAAAATTAGAGGGAACATTGCCTGACCAATGCCAGCAACAGATAAAGATTGGCACCCATACTTCTGCTCCCTATATCCAAAACCATGAAGTTCGACAGGAATCTACACTCTCAGCACTTCTATTCAACATCTACATGCAACTACACTGCTAAATTATCCAATTCCACAACACACACTACCACATCTACACAGATGGCATCATGCTATATATATTCCTCAATACAAGCCACCCTTCATACACCAATGATCTCCCCATCTTCTGAAAACTGCTATAAACTCAGCTGTTTATCAAAGACTTTGGACCCACCACCTAACTCCTCAACTTTCCTCCCCATCTGGAAAGCCACCTGTAAATAAGTTTTTGCTACATATAAATGCTTTCAATGTTAATGTAAAAAGTTGCAGTTCCATGTAAACATTATATATCCCTGAATTAAACGTACACCACTTTGACCCAGTGAAAATCACTATAAAAGTTCAACTAAATAAAATAAAATAAATAAATACAGCAGCTAGCCATTGCCACTGAACTCTAGACCCATATCTGGCCGCCAGCAATGAATGTCCGGGTTGGCTGAATAGCACCACAGCTAACTTGGCAGTGGCAATATTCAGTCACTGTCCAGTTAGCTATGGTGGTGAAGGTTAGGCAAGCCTTTCAATGCCATAAGATAACCGTCTAGTGACTTACAACCGCTAGCCAGTTATCCTTGGGTGCTGTCTCCAATCTATCCCTGGAAGGCTAGCTGGCTAGCGTTGGGACATTCGATGGCAGCACCTGGGGAAAACCCTGCTCATGCACTGAATATCTCAGTTGCCGTGATTAACATGGTAAGCAGGTCTGCAAAGTGTGCTAATTGCTTTGAATATCGGCTCCATAAACTATAAGTAAAGCAGCTGAAATTCTCTAAATTTTGTGCCAGCCCTCGGCCCATTCCTAACCCTGCCTTTCAGTCAACAAAAGATCTAGGCATAAAACCCGTAATTGCACTTATATTTTTTATTTATAACATTTACCACCCGCTTATCAATCATTTCCCTGTTCCCTGTAAAATAGTTATCTCCAAGTTATAATGCCCTGTTCAATGTAATTTCAGTTTGTTCAATGTAAACCGCACTGATGCAGAATAGCGCGGTATATAAGAGAATGTAAATAAATTTCTAAGCAGTTTATAATATACACACATAAATCTCTTAAAAACAAACATTAAAACAGAACATAAAAACATAAAGTCATTGAAAAACACACTGGAAAAAAATACATTTTTAATTTATGCCTTTAATCCAGATAATTATAACTATTACACACTAGCAGCGGTAAAAAATTCCACAGTGTAGGCCCTACTAGCGAAAATACTCTTGCCCCCGTGGCAACATAATGTACTACAGAAACTGTAGGGACACTACGAAGAGCGTGGGAGCTAGACCTCAAATGTTAAGCCAGCACATATGCTGTAAGAGTGTACACAATTCAGATGAAATCATTGTGTATACAACCTTAAAAACATAACACACATATTCAAAATGTACACAACAGCCAACAGTATATAACTGGCCCAAAATTTAAAAAAGAAAATAGGACTTGTGTGGATGGCATCAGCACTGACTACATAAATCTTTTTGAATATCGGGCCCTCTAATTTTAAAGGTATTCTATTTTACATATAAAATGTGTGGACTAACATGGCAACCATCTAAAATGTGAGTGAATGAGATGGGCAAGAACTGATGGCACAGAAGGGATGTATGTGCTTTTGCAGTGCTAGAGAACAGATATATTTATTTCACTGCAGAGAAGAGTGTAGTGTAGAAATTTCAAGTAAGCAACAAATTTTCATCCAGGGACAAATCCATTTCGTCAATTTATGTCCACTTGTTGGCCAACAGTTGGGCAGATGATTTTAGCTATTACAATGAACAGTCATCTCCATCCCTCTCTTTGGGGTTAGCCAGCTACATGCTATTTACTTATATATATAATAAAACCATTTCTTACTGGCTTGTAACAAGAAAAGCTCAAAGTGAAGTACAATCCCAAATGGGCAACAGACTAGAGCAAGGTAAAGCTCAACAGCCTTTATTTCAAAAACACCAATTTATTTATATTCTCTTATATACTGCACTATTCTGCATCAGTGCGGTTTACATTGAACAAACTGAAATTACATTGAACAGGGCATTATAACTTGGAGATAACTATTTTACAGGGAACATGGGCTATGGAGGGTTAAGGGGCTTGCCCAAGACCACAAGGAGCACCTGTGGGACTAGAAACCCCAGTCCTTCCGGCCCAAGGTTGCTGTCCTCTAGTGGGATTTGAACCCCTGACCTTCTGGCCTGAAGTACCTTGCCCCAACCACTAGGCCACTCCTCCACTCCACCAATGTGTTTTGGCAAATAAAAGCAAGCATATTAAAACACAAATATATATCAAAACTAAAAAAACATACACCAAACCCACTAAAAAGCATAAAAATATTGTTAGAGAAAACATAAATATGTGTAAATTAAATAGAACATGCATGAAATCTGTGATCATAATAAAATATAATTAAAAAGAAGGATAAACGTCAAAATAAAAAAGTGTTCATTGGACCAATCATGTAATTTTCAACATGTATACAAAACAATACTGAAACTATATCTTAAAAGGATAGTATAATGATGAGAGACTATACGGAGAACTGTAGGAAAACCACGGCTTAGTAGAAAATATGTATATTTAAAAGACTACAAGAGGGGTCACGTGATGTGTTGAGGGCTGACAGACATGTACTGCTTGCTCTCTGGGACAGAACCCCCTGGAGCCCCCAAATACGTTGCAGTTTCACATTACTAAAGCTAACATCCCAATCGTAAAAGGTTACTGGGGCCAGAAGTGAAACCAGGGCCAGTTCAGTCCCAGCTAAAACAATGAAATCTGCCCGAAAAGAACAAGACCGGGCCCATCGGGATCAGCCAACATGGCGGTCTGACCCTCTTCGCCTGCAGCCACACAGCCAGCTGTGCTAGTGGAGGAAGTAGCAGCCGCAGTCGTGGATGCACTGACAGAGCGTTTTGATGCCGTCATACAGAGATTAGATGCAGTTAACCAGTCCCTGGAGGGGTTAGGAGGCCATATACAGGCAGCAGAGCAATGCATCACAAAAGCTGAGGATGAGATACAGGGTAACAGCGTGGACCTGGCGGCTCCCTGTAAGCAAGTAGAACAGCAGGCGAAAAAGCTGGATGATATCGAGAACCGCAACTGCAGAAACAACTTACACTTCATCGGCATCCCAGAAACAGTCGCAGACTCAGAGTTTCGGGGTTTTTTGGAAACTCTGTTTTCTGACTACTCCCAAGTACTGAGCCAACGCCGCCGGGCCTTCTCAGGAATATGCGCCCAGCTAACGGAAGTGAAAATCAAATTCACTTTACAGTATCCTGCATGCCTCAAAATAACTCACAACGGAATAACCCGGATGTTCAAGGAGGCTCAAGCCATTGCAACATATGTGCACAGATCGTGGTTCAAGGAGAGGACACTAGGAATTGAACCGTGCTGGAAGGGCTGGAGGGCTTGGCCTAGTGATTGCAGTGGATGACGCCCTACTCCCACCATGATATCAATGACCCACACTGGCAGATACCACGAAGTTTATTTGCAGCTTGCTGGGGAGCAGGCAGCACAGTGGGACAAATTCCAAACAGACCTGCACGAGCTGATTCAGATGCACAAATGTTACCATTGCTGAGGTTTGAACATTTATCAAGGCTGAAAGTACACAAATAATGTGTAAGAGTGACATGTGGGGCAGGTTTAAGAGATCAATGGATAGTCTGAGTGGGGGAGGGGGCAAGAGGGATAGCTGCTGAGAGTGGGGGGAGATGGGGGGAAGGAAGTAGAATAAGACGTGTAGCTGTGATAGGTTGATGCTCAGATGGGATAACCAGCCTAGATGAAAATAGAACGCATCCCACAGTATAGTAGGATGTGAACTCAGAGGAACAACTAAGAGGGGTTGGAAGTAGGGGGAATCGGGGTGTGACGTTAATTAGGTACTTGAAGAGAGGGAGGCTCGGGCACAAGGTCAAAGATTGAGCAGTAGAGGGGCAAAGGAGGGGATATCCTGACATCAAGTGTCTCACAATGTGGTGGGGAAGACCAGCTGGTCTTGGGGGAGGAGGAGGGACAAAGGGAGAGGGGGAGGGATTGGGGGGGGGAAGGGCTGGGGAGGTTTTGGGAGGGATGGAACAAGGTTCGGGGAACAATATTTGGGAGAACTCTGGAATCAAATGAAAGAGGACAACTTAGGAGGTGGAGTGGAGTGCCTAGGTTGGGGGGTACTCTGTGGAAAATATGAATACTTAATGAAAAATTGTTGATTCTGTTGATCATAGATCCAGGGTGAGCCATGCATTCAATGTGCAACCTGGAATGTCTGTGGGCTCGGCTCCCCTATTAAAAGATACAAGATTTTGAAACATTTGAGAGATTTGAAGGCAGATGTGGCCATGCTGCAAGAAACTCATATGGATGGGCAGGAGCATGCTAATTTGCCGAGGTGGTAGGTGGAGCAGGTGTTCAGGGCATCGGCAGGGCCTCGGAAAGCCGGAGTATCGATTCTAATTTGAAACGTTATAGATTTTGTGATGCAGCGACAAAAAATTGACCCGCAAGGCCGATATATAATTGTGGTGGGGGAAAAATGTTAACACATCCTATAAATTCTGCAACATCTACCGGCCTAACACGACTGACCAGGCCTTTTTCATCCAACTAGGAAGAGCCGTGAGTGAGCAACCCCGACACTCTTTGATTGTGGGGGCGATTTAAACTGTGTGCTGGATCTGGCCATGGACAAGATGCCTGTGGGTGGTCTGGGGCAGACAGACTCTAGACGCGGGGTTGGGCAACTCTGTGAAGTGCTGGACCTAGCTGATGTGTGGCAAGCCCTGCACCTACAGGAACAGGATTTTACAGCACTTTATCACACCTGGATTACTGGTTAGTACCAGCCACCTCCATATCCAGGTTGCGTGAGGTGAATATTGCAGCTATGGCAATATCAGATCATGTGCCTGTCTGGATGACTCTAGGAGGGGTAGCAGCACTACTGGGGCTCGTAAATGGCATTTCCTGATTCATCTGTATTGAGACCAACAATTCCTATGCTTCTTACAGGAAACGTAGGAAATCTTTGAAGTCACAAATGCTGCTCACTGGAACGACCCCGCGTTATATTGGAAGACAGCAAAAGCAGTTATCCGGGGTGAGATTATTGATTATGAATATAGCAGAAGGAAACGCATTGATGCACAAATACTCCGCCTCATTAAGCAGATTCGAGAAGTGAGGCGAACCTTAGGACAACAGAACACGCAGTTACGTCGAGGAGAGCTGGTGGCTATGCAGGTGAAATGGAACACTTTACTCCACAGGCATGCTTATAAATCCCAAATATACTATCAGCATCAAATGCATCAGCATGGGAATCGGGCGGGGAAGCTTTTGTCTTCCCTGGTTAGATGATGGCAGGGCTCGAGGGGGGGGGGGGGTAACAGCACTATGAGATGGAAATGGGATGACAACCAACAAACGGCATATACTGACAAAGTTTTTATCAGCAGCTATATTCAGAGGCACTTTAGGCCACCAATTCTGGCTGTGCCCAACAATACAGACTATTGGACCAAGCTGCAAACATATCTCTCGAAAGTGTTAAATTAGAGAGTCAAATTGAAAGTTGAAGGTCTCAAACTAGGAGACCCAGTGGGATTAGTGGCGAAAGGGAGGGGAACAAGCTCTTTGTGAAGAAGGCCTTGGCGCTGGGACTCCAGGGTGTGATGAAGTTGTGGTTGGGTCCATCACTAGGGGATATTACATATTTAGATAAAGTAAAACTCACAGTACTGACAAGTCGAGCACCATGAAATCCTAAATCAACCCATTACAGAAGAGGAGGTGGAAGACACTATTAAACAGTCAAAAATTTATAAAGCACCAGGCCCAGATGGGTTTGGAAATGAGTGGCATAAAATGATGCAGGATAAGGTACGAGACCCCTTACAAAACCGTTATGACCACCTTATTCAGAAACAGGCTTCCCCCTATGAATCGAACGTGGCACATATCGTGGTTTTGCCAAAGCCAGGCCAAGACTCTCTTCTTACATCATCGTATCATCCCATCTCTTTATTAAACTGTGACAACAAACTTCTTGTGAAAATATTGGCTAATCGGTTAGCTCAAATCATGCCTTTCCTAGTCCAAGGAGGACAGGTTGGATTTGTGAAGGACCAGCACCCAGTTCTCATCCTATGCAGAGTGATAACTTTGATCACGGCGAGTCAGGCAAAAAAGCCGGACACGTTGCTAATAAGCTTTGACGCCGAAAAAGCTTTCAACTTAGTCAACTGGAAGTTCCTGTTTGGGGTAATGGAGCGAATGGGATTCTCTGGCTTATTTATGCAGTCAATCAAGCTTCTCTATCAAGACCCAAGTGCGGCAGTAGTTGTCAATGGTCAAACCTCAGGAAATTCAAGCTGTGCCGGGGCACCCGACAGGGCTGTCCCCATCCCCGCTACTTTTTCTTTTATTTTTAGAACCAGTCCTGCGAGTCATTCAAGAGGACCTACAGATTGAGGGAGTACAGGTAGGGCTTATGACTTTCAAATTAGTGGCTTATGCAGATGGTAAACTAGTAAATTTACAAAACCCACAGCAGTCACTTCCCCCACTGTTGGAGGTCTTTTGAGAATTTGGAGCCCACTCAGGACTAAAGTTAAACTTAGAGAAATCAGAAGCAATGACGCTCGATCAACAAATACATGAACGATGGAGAGGCCCTTTCCTGTTGAAGTGGACAAATGGCTCCTTTAAGTATCTGGGAGTGCAGGTGACAGCAGACTTAAGGCAGCTTAACAAAATGAACATCTATCCCATGCTAAAGAAGGAGCGCGAGCAGCTCCTTGGGTGGGAGATTCTACCTCTGTCTTCCTAAGTGGCTATACCTACTGCAGGTTTTGCCCTTACGAATGTGGAAGAAAGACCTGAAAACATGGCAGCAACAGATAGGCTGACGGCCAAGAATATCATTCGAATGCCTGCTAGGGAATGTGGGGCAGGGGGGCATGGGACCACCGGATTTAGTCAATACAGCCTAAGCTGTACGCTGCGCCATGTTAGAGACTAGCTATATCAGACTTCAACTTGAACCCCAACATCAGAGAGCAAGCTTTCTGGGACAATAAACCCCTTGTTTGTGCTCCATGCTCCACGTGAGCGACTAGACTGGCACTTGCAGACGAGTCCAGTGATACAATCTGTGCAGGAAGCCTGGAAAGTACTATGCCAACAACTAGAACAAAACCCTCAGATTTCAGGTTTCTTACCCTTAAGGGGTAACCCAGATTTCCCAGAAGG
This sequence comes from Ichthyophis bannanicus, assembly GCA_033557465.1. Classification (NCBI taxonomy): domain Eukaryota; kingdom Metazoa; phylum Chordata; class Amphibia; order Gymnophiona; family Ichthyophiidae; genus Ichthyophis; species Ichthyophis bannanicus. The sequence goes on along the minus strand of CM066035.1, from coordinate 917,654,939 downwards.
CAACACATCACAAGTTTTTCAACACTGGGAGCAACACGGTCTGACATGATTGTCACAGTTCTTCACTCAAGGGAACCAGCTAAAATCCCAAGCAGATTTGGCGAGGAAATTTCAGACAGTCCCCAACAACACATTTGCATTAATACAGGTGTATCACTATATAGGACAATAAAGCGGGAGGAGATAGGATTGGCATTCTTAGAGAAGGTGGACGCTTTCTTTGAAATCACAGACAGGGAGCAGATGTCACTATCTTGTGTACGTAATGCATGGGCAACACTAGCAGAGAAACAATGCCACCAAGAACTAGCACAACAGTAGAATATGGAATTGGGGACAGAGTGGAATGGAGACACCCTGATGCGAGCCCTATGAAGGGTATCACAAGTTACTACAGCAGTGGTACTTCGGAAGCTTTTATATAAGTAATATTATGGGCATTTTTTTCTCAGGTAAGTGCTAGGGCAGCAGGGCTGACAGACACTGGTAACTGTCTTAAATGCGCGGAGCTCAGGAGCACTTTAGGCCACTAAGTCTGGCTGTGCCCAGCAATATAGACTACTGGACCAAGCTGCAAACATATCTCTCAAAAGTGTTAAAGCTGTAAAGATGTCTTACACATTGGAACATGGAATGTACGAAGCCTGAACCAAGGGAAGTTGGAGGTGGTCAAGAATGAAATGGAACGTGTACAACTTGATCTGTTGGGTGTCAGCGAACTGAAATGGACTGGCATCGGGCACTTTGCATCAGATGATCACATGGTCTACTATGCTGGAAATGAAAGACAAAGAAGAAATGGTGGTGCATTTATAATAAAGAAGAAACTTGCAAGAACTGTAATGAAATACAATGCAGTCAGCGAATGCTTAATCTCTATTCGTCTACGAGGAATGCCTATCAACACAACTATAATTCAAGTATATGCCCCAACAACAGCTGCAGAAGAGAATGAAATTGAAGAGTTCTATGAACAAGTACAAGCTGAAATTGACAGAACATGCAAACAGGATATCCTGATAGTCATGGGTGATTGGAACACAAAGATTGGCAACAAAGAAGAAGAGAAAGTAGTTGGAAAATATGGACTTGGCAACAGAAATGAAGCTGGAGAAAGACTGATAGAATTCTGCAAGACCAACGATCTATTCATCTCGAACACCTTCTTCCAGCAACACAAGCGGCGACTGTACACATGGACTTCACCCAATGGATTGTATAAAAATCAAATTGACTACATCTGTGGAAGTCAACGATGGTAAAGCTCTATAACATCAACAAAGACAAAACCTGGAGCTGACTGTGGTACAGATCATCAACTACTAGTATGCAAACTCAAGCTAAAGCTGAAAAAGAGCAAACCACTCATGAATACAGCAAAATATGACCTTGAGAATATACCACTGGAATTTAAAGACTGCCTGCAAAATCGATTTGCTGCTTTAGATACAAATGATAGAGTTCCAGAAGAGTTATGGAATGACATCAAGAAGGTTGTGTTGGAAGAAAGCGAGAAGTCTCTACAAAAGGTAAAAAAGAAAAAACAGCCAAAATGGATGACGGAAGAAACTCTGAAAATTGCCCAGAAACGCAGAGAAGCTAAAGCCAGAGGAGAAAGAAAGACAATCACAGAACTCAACAGAGATTTCCAACGTGCAGCAAGACAGGACAAGGAAAAGTACTACAATGACGCATGCAAGGAAATAGAAGCAGAAACTATTAGAGGAAGAACAAGATCAGGAACGAGAGACATCATTGCGGATGTGAGATGGATCCTTGAAAAGACTAAAGAATACCAAAAGGATATCTATTTGTGCTTTATCGACTATAGCAAAGCTTTTGACTGTGTAAACCATGAGAAACTCTGGGCCACATTAAGAAGCATGGGTATACCGGTACACCTGATCATTCTCTTGCACAATCTGTACATTGATCAAGAAGCAACAGTTCGAACGGAACAAGGAGAAACAGAATGGTTTAAAATAAGCAAAGGTGTAAGACAAGGCTGCATACTTTCCCCCTACCTGTTTAATTTATATGCAGAACAAATCATCAGAGAAGCAGGATTGTATGAAGACAACAGAGGTGTGAAGATTGGTGGAAGACTCATCAACAACCTTCGCTATGCTGATGATACCACATTACTGGCGGAACGTTAAGATGATCTGAAACATTTGCTTCTCACAATCAAAGAACATAGTCTCAAAATGGGCCTGCACCTTAATGTAAAGAAGACAAAGATCATGACAACTGGCATAATCAACAGGTTCATCGTCGAAGGAGAAGAAATTGAAATCGTGAATAACTTTAACCTACTTGGATCAACTATCAATAAAGAAGCAACAAGCAGTCAAGAAATCAGACGACGCATTGCTCTTGGCAGAATGGCTATGAAAAACCTAGATAAGATTCCCAAGAGCAGAGATGTCTCTCTCCATACAAAGATTCGACTTGTTCAAGCCATGGTATTTTCAATAACATCATATGGATGTGATAGCTGGACAGTGAAAAAGATAGACAGGAAGAAAATTGATGCCTTTGAATTATGGTGCTGGCGGCGAATACTGTGTATACCATGGACTGCCCGAAGAACAAACCAGTCTGTACTACAGGAGATCAAACCTAAGCTTTCTTTAGAAGCTCAGATGACAAGACTTCGACTTTCATACTTTGGACACATCATGCGAAGAGAGAGATCATTAGAGAAAGACATCATGCTTGGCAAGATAGAAGGTCAACGCAAAAGAGGAAGGCCAGCAATGAGATGGATCGATACAATAACAGCAGCTACGGGTACCAGTCTGTCAACAATGAGCCGCCTGACTGAAGACCAAACACAATTTAGGATAGCTATCCAGAGGGTCGCCATGAGTCGACTCCGACTCGACGGCACTTAACAACAACCAAGATACATGGAGCAATATCATGTTACAGAATCTTCATAAAGATCCTGAATGAACACAGCACAAAAAACATGTAAGTAAAATAAATTCTATATGATGAGGGCAAGCATATAAATACAATAAAGACAATATAAAATTAAAAAGTACTAAAACATATGGGCAAACATTATATTAAAAGTACATAACAGAACATAATCTATTTGATCATGCAGTGTACACCCCTAACAGCACCCATCAACCTGCCGCGAATCAGGACTTTAACATTACACAGTGAGTTTTATAAGTGGTTTCTTATTTATTTTGGGGTTTTTGAAATAAAGGCTGTTGAATTTCACCTCACACTGGTCTGTTGACCTGATGTAGCTGTGAGAGTGCATGTGCTCTTTTTTGTGGACCTCATACAGTCCTGAATGGAAACCACACAAATCTGACATTAAAAAATATGTATGAGGTATCAAGACAGAGAAAGCATTTTGCAAGGGCATCCTTTGGGGAAGTGGATGTCTCTGTGTTACAGGTTTTATCATGCCAGAACCCACTGTAATCCATTTATTCCTGGGTTGTTTCATTCTTTGTGGGAGTAAGGGTAGATTATTTTCAGGTTGTATCCTGAGCAAAGCCCTTTTTATTTTAGCTAATTCTTCCCTCAGTAGTCAATTTTTTTCAAAGCAGAGAGCTGGAGACAGATGAGGCAAGTTCTAAGGCTCCAAATAGTCTCCCTTAGGATTAAGGCACTGCAGCTACTGCAATGATTAATTCTCATTTTGATTATTGGGTCTGATATAAAACAACTGTGTTATGAAAAGTAAAACAAGTGCGATTTCCACATAATTGAACACAACTGGCAGTGAGGTCTATTTTGTCTCGTGAATAGCGGGGATGGATGACCCATTGGGACGTCCAACCCTGCTATTCGCCCCTTCCATTCCAGGCAAAAGCCTCCCCGTACGAACAAAAGGTTTGTATGGGGAGACTTAGTCAGGGGTGGGAGGGGGCATTGCGGAGGTGAAGCCAGGGCAGAGCATGGGTGGTCTGCGACCCCGGATGTACAGGGCCGATTCTGAGGTCGGCCCTGTATGTCCAGGGCCAGCAAACTGGACAGGGGGCGGCAGGCCCAGGTGGCATCAAAAAGGTGAAGGGGTGCAGGGAATTTCCCAAGCACGACCCTGGCCATGGAAGTCCAGATCGGTGGTTGGGCTGCGGAGAAATGAAAGAGTGGTCAGCGGCTGGGGATCGCAGCTCCTGAATGGAGCCATGGTACCATGGCAAAAGGACGCCATGGCACGGTGGCTCCATTCAGGATCCTGACTGAGTTAGCCAGGTAGGGGCCTTTATGTGCAGGTCGATCGGAATCGGGTCCTGGCCTGCACACACAGACCCAGACCCGATTCTGATCCCGCGGGACATGTCTAGCCCCCACGGGATCAGAATCGGGTTTGCCTCTGTGCCTCCCGTTCCGACCTGACGCACAGGGGCCTGCACGCACTCTATGGAATGTGCCTCTGTGTGTTTTAGGATAATTCAGCCCTTGAATGGGTGGGTGAGGGGTAGGGAGGAGAGATTTTAAGTGCCCAGGGCCTGTAGACCAGGCTTGAACTGAGGGCAATATCATTTCTCTAGAGGCCAAACAGGGACGATAGAGTAGCTAGCCATTTTCTAAAGCTAGATATAAATTTCACTAGTTTACCAACAAATGCAGTGCAGGAAGGTGAAAGAGTTAGAATTTGCAGCACTGTTCTCTATAGGAGTAAGTAAGGCAAAGTTAGGATTGTTTTTCCTTTTTTTTTTTTTATTTCCAGCCAGAATAAAATAACTAAGCAATAGTATATATCAGGCATGTCCAACTTCAAACAGGTCATGATCTACTTTTTCCGGCCAAAAGTGCCAGTGATCTACCACCATGAAAATTAAGTTTCAAATTAGTTTCAAATTAAATTTTAACCCAAAAAAGTTGGAGGATCCCCCCCCCCCCCATTTTTAATGAACTTTCTGTCATTTACTTGGATGTGATCGTCTGTTAAGCAAATTAAGCAAAAGCAAAAACAAAACAGAGAGATGAAGATCCAGTAAGAACTGCGAGGGGAAATGGAAAGTACATTTTTTCTTAAAGTTTTATTGACTAATAACTTTCTTTAACTGTCTTAATAACTTTCTTTAACTTTTATTGAGTAATTTATGTTAAATTTAGGTTGAGTAGTGATCCAGGCTGATCTTGCACAATCTTTAATATTTCGCTCTTGCAGTGAGACATCTGAACCTGCATTTCATCTACCAGCTTTTTGAAGTTGGGTGAATATTGCGTGAGGGCCAGTCTCAGGGAATCCTAGAGATGTTCACCTATCATGTTGGAACGTTGTGTACTCTTTGTCATTTTCAGATGGGAAAACGCAGATTCACACAAATAAGCTGAACCGAAACAGGAGTGTACAGCTTCACTGCATCTTCTCAAGTTGGGAAATTTGTCTCTAGGCACTAGCTTCCAAAACGATTCTTGCTCAGCACGGGTCTTGAGAAAAATGTCATTTTTAAGGGTTAATATTTTGTTTTCAAGAGATGGCTTGTTTAATGAGTAATTTTTACTGATAGAAGCTGCAGTTTCTTTAATGCCCTCATCTACTTTGAATGGGTATGACAAGTACTCCACAACTGTTCCAATATTTTGGAAGTCACAGAATCTATTTTCGAATTCCTGGATAACAGAACAGATTTCTGTCACATACTTCTCATTCTGAAAAACAAAATTTGGATATTGTCCCAGATGGTCCTGCGTATTAGGAAAATGATCAAAAGTGTTGTTTGCACGATCAGTCATCATTAGCTCAAATTTGCTCTTGTAGGATGAAACTGTACTCATCATCTCGCCAATGCATTTGTTTATACCTTGTAGTTCAAGGTTCATATCACTTAGTTCGCCTGTAAAGTCAGCGAGAAATGCCAGATCACATAATCACTCCTCATCTTCCAACTCTGCTTGGTCATCTCCCCTCTCCTTCAAAAAACTTCTTATTTCATCAGCAAATCACGAAATCTTTGCAGAAATGTGTGCCTACTTAGCCACCTTACATCTGTGTGCAAAATGATTTCCACTGCCCCTTCATCAACAGTAAGATTGAAAAGCCGTCTTTGAAGTGATCGTCCACGAACTGAATTTACAATTTTGAAAGTGATGTCCATGACAGACTTTGTATTGAGTCTCTTGCTTGCCAAAACTTGCTGGTGAATGATGTAGTGGTACATAAGAACATAAGAACATAAGATATGCCATACTGGGTCAGACCAAGGTCCATCAAGCCCAGTATTCTGTTTCCAACAGTGGCCAAACTAGGTCATATGTACCTAGCAGTTTCCCCAAGAGACACAAGTTCCACAATGCTTGTACTGGGTCAAGCATTGATATCTTCGGTCACTTCTTAATAATGGTTTATGGACCTTTCCTCCAGGAACTTGTCCAAACCTTTTTTAAACCCAGCTACACTAACAGCCTTTACTACATCCTCCGGTAACAAATTCCAGAGTTTGATTACACGTTGAGTGAAAAAATAGTGGAGTGGAGGAGTGGCCTAGTGGTTGGGGCAAGGTACTCCAGGCCAGAAGATTGGTGGTTCAAATCCCACTAGAGGACAGCAACCTTGGGCCGGAAGGACTGGGGTTTCTAGTCCCACAGGTGCTCCTTGTGGTCTTGGGCAAGCCACTTAACCCTCCATAGCCCATGTTCCCTGTAAAATAGTTATCTCCAAGTTATAATGCCCTGTTCAATGTAATTTCAGTTTGTTCAATGTAAACCGCACTGATGCAGAATAGCGCGGTATATAAGAGAATGTAAATAAATAAATAAATAAATACATCTTCCTCAGTAAAGACCGAAGCAAAGAATTCATTCAGTCTCTCCGCTATCGCCTTATCGCCTCTTAGTGCTCCTTTAACCCCTTTATCATCTAATGGACCAACTGACTCTCTCACAGGTTTTTTGCTACGAATGTACTTGAAAAGGTCTTTATTTCGCGCTTTTGCTTCCGCAGCAAGCTTCTTCTCAAATTCTCTCTTTGCCTGCTTTATCAATGCCTTGCATTTGACTTGCCAGTGCTTGTGCTGTTTCCAGGTTTCGTCGTTTGGCTCTTTTTTCCATTTCCTGAAAGTTGCTTTTTTGGCAACAACAGCCTCTCTGATCTCACCTTTAAACCATGCTGGTAGTTTTTTGGACTTCCTTCCACTTTTCTTAAAGCGTGGAATACAGCTGGTCTGGGCTTCCAAGATAGTATTTTTCAACAACACCCAAGCTTGATGTACGTCTTTAACCTTTGCAACTGCTCCTTTTAGTTTTTTCTTAACTGTTTTCCTCATTTTATCATAGTCTCCCTTTCGAAAGTTAAAAGGTAGTACTCTGGATTTCCTTACTATCCCTCCTCCACTAATTAAATCAAAGGCGATCATGCTATGATCACTATTGCCAAGTGGCCCCAACACCCTTATCTCTTGCACTAGATCTGGTGTTCCACTAAGGACTAGGTCTAATATGGCTTCCCCTCTGGTTGGTTCATGAACCAGCTGCTCCAAGAAGCAGTCATTTATTTCATCCAGGAACTTTATCTCCCTAGCATGCCCTGACGTGACACTGACCCAGTCGATACCAGGGTAATTGAAATCACCCATTATTATTACTGCACTGTAACGTTTGTTAGCTTCCTTGATTTCTTTGAGCATTTCATCATCCATTTGGTCATTCTGGCCAGGCGCTCGATAGTACACCCCCACTGCCATTGCCTTCCCCCTTTTATATGGAATTTCAATCCATACAGATTCTACAGCAGATTTTGTTTCCTGCAAAACTTTAATCCTTTCTGAGTCAATGCCCTCTCTAACATAGAGCGCAACCCCTTCACCAATTTGATCAGCTCTATCATTACGATATAGTTTGTACCCAGGTATCACAGTGTCCCACTGGTTGTCCTCCTTCCACCATGTCTCTGATATTCCAATCATATCTAACATTTCATTTAGTGCTATATATTCTAACTCTCCCATCTTATTGTTTAGACTTCTAGCATTTGCATACAAGCATTTTAGAGAATGTATTTTGTTCATGTTAATTTGGCTATTGTTAGACATGGGTAAATTGGGATCTTTAAGCTCTGTCTGCTCCATACTTGAGGGCATTTGGGCTACTTTACTCTTTTGTGGAACCTCTCTGCTTTTGGTAGTATCCTTCAAGGATACATTCTTCCGAACCATCTGCTCTTGGGCGACTGTCGGCTTTCCCCTAATATCTAGTTTAAAAGCTGCTCTATCTCCTTTTTAAAGGTTAATGCCAGCAGCCTGGTTCCATCCCGGTTAAGGTGAAGCCCATCCCTTCGGAAGAGCCCCTCCTTTCCCCAGAATGTTCCCCAGTTCCTAACAAATGCAAAACCCTCATCTCTGCACCATTGTCTCATCCACGCATTGAGACTCCGGAGCTCTGCCTGCCTTTTGGGTCCTGCGCGCGGAACAGGTAAGAAAGGAAATCTGGGAAGTCATCATGCTGTCTACAGAGGGCTATGAAACCGTTAACCTCACCTGTCATTGCTCTTGCTCCATCAGTGGTGGTGGAAACAAGTTTATGCAATGGAAGATTACACTTTGTCACAAAAGAATGGAAAAAACTGAATATTTCCTGACCGGTAGTTCTCCCTTTAAAAGAAATCATTCCAAGTAGTTCTTCTTTAACACTGAAGTCTTCAAAAACCATCCGGATAAAGACTAGTAACTGGGCTATGTCTCTTATGTCTGTAGATTCATCCAGTTGGAGTGAGAAAGCAACACAATTTGAAACATCCTCCAACAATTGTTCAGTTGTGTTTCCACACATCTTTTCTATTCGCTGTATGATGGTGTTTCTTGACAATTGTACATCTTGAATAGCAGCTATGATCTCTTTCTTATTTTTAAATCCTTCAAAAAGACTGTCAGCTGCTTCAAGAAAACAATCTTTTACAAATTCCCCTTCAGTGAAAGATTTGCATTTCTTTGCCTTCAGATTGCTGACCTTGAAGGATGCTATGGTTGCATTGACCGACTGTGACCTTGGCTTTGCCATCAACTGTTGCTGAGTAGCCAATTTTGATTTAAGTTCTTTGAACTTCAGTTTAAGAATTTCACTTTTGGGTGGAAAATCAGCATCAAACTTATTGCTATGCAGAGCCTTATAATGACGTTCCAGATTACCCTTTTTGAGCAAGGATACTGGGGCGTTACAAATAGAGTAGTTACTCACCTGTAACAGGTGTTCTCCAGGAGCAGCAGGAATCAGTCCTCACTTATGGGTGACGTCGGCGCCGACGGAGCCCTCGCGGAGCAATTTCCCCAGCTTTTGAAGAAAGCCTTTGGGATTGCAGCGCGCATGCGCGGTCCTCTTCCCGCCCAAGGATGCCATCTTGCTCAGTCGAATGACATAGCGGAAGACAGCAACCATAAGAATGACGGCAACTCCAGGGGAGGAGGGAGGGTAGTGAGGACTGATTCCTGCTGCTCCTGGAGAACACCTGTTACAGGTGAGTAACTACTCTTTCTCCAGGACCAAGCAGGAAGTCAGTCCTCACTTATGGGACTCCCTAGCTTAAGGCTACCGGAGACCTCAAGCTGGAAAAAGAGAGCTCCCTCCAGCTCAACTGCACAGAAGGAAGGAATCTTCTCTGAATACGAATCCGGCCAGTAGCCAACATCGGGGCCGGCGGATAGGAGTTGCCTAAACCTCAAAGAGATTGTGGAGGACTGCCTGTCTGAAAGCACTATCCCTGCGGGACTCCCTTTCCAGGCAGTAATGAGCCGCAAAGGTCTGGCTAGAAGACCAAGAAGCGGCCCAGCAGATGTCTGCCAACGGAACAGCGCGGAGGTGTGCGACAGACGCCGCCTTCGCCCGGACATGGTGCGCCGTGACTCGACTCTCCAAAGAGAGGCCGGCTGCCCCATACGCCCAGGCGATGCAGTCAGCTACCCAGATGGACAGAGTACGCTTCGATACAGATAACCCCAACCGATTGGGGTCAAAGGAAACGAAAAGCTGGGCAGCTTTCCTATGCTCACGCGTACGGTCAAGGTAGAAGGACAAGGCTCTTCGACAGTCCAGGGTATGCAGAACAGTCTCAGCTCTGCTGGCATGTGGCCTGGGAAAGAAGGTCAGAAGAACCACCTCTTGATTGATGTGGAAAGAGGAAACCACCTTAGGAAGAAACTTAGGGTGAGTCCGTAAGACAACCCTATTCCTGTAGAACCTAGTGTAAGGGGGCTCCGACACTAGGGCCTGTAGTTCACTAACGCGCCTAGCGGAGGTGAGGGCTACCAAGAAGAGAGCTTTCCATGAGAGGAAGCGGAGGGGGCAGGTAGCCATGGGTTCGAAAGGCGGGCAAGTAAGCCTTTGTAAAACCACATTGAGGTCCCAGTCAGGAGCCGGAGGGTGCAACGGGGGCTTAAGCAGAAGCAGGCCCCTGAGGAAACGCGCCACCAAGGGATGCGAGGAAAGGGGCTGGCCCTCCACCGGCGAAGGATGTGCAGAGAGAGCACTGAGGTGGACTCTGACAGAGTTGGACTTGAGGCCTAGATCGGAGAGGTGCAGCAAGTATTGCAGTACCACCGACACTAGGCAGGCGAATGGGTCCTCAGAACGCTGAGAACACCATGCAGAGAAGCGACGCCATTTGAGTGCGTAAGACTTCCGGGTAGAAGGTCGCCGAGACGCCAGGACGACAGCTTCCACCTCCGGGGGGAGCGAGAGCGGGGCCAGGACTACCCTCTCAGCAGCCAGGCCATCAGGTGAAGGGCCCGGAGGTTGGGGTGCAGAAGAGTACCCTGATCTTGGGTCAGAAGATCGGGCTGAAACCCCAGAGGGAGAGGGGTGTCCACCGCTAACTGCAGGAGCAGAGGAAACCAGGTTTGCCTCGGCCATCAGGGTGCTATCAGGATCACGTAGGCCCCGTCCCGGGCAACATTGAAGAGCGTCCGGGACACCAGCGGCGTGGGAGGAAAGGCATACAGTAGGCCTGTGGACCACGAAATGAGGAAAGCATCCGGGGCCACTCTGAGGGGATGCGGATGCTGAGAGCAGAACCGGGGGAGCTGCCGGTTCAGGGGACTGGCAAAGAGGTCCACGGTGGGGGTGCCCCACCGGCGGAAGATTTGCTGGGCAACGCCGGGGTTCAACCTCCACTCGTGGGGCTGCAAGACCCGGCTCAGCCTGTCGGCCAGGCAATTCTCCTGCCCGGGCAGGTAAACAGCTTTGAGGAGGATGTTGTGGTCGACAGCCCAGGAGCACAGTTGCTGGGCCTCCTGACAGAGCAGGAGGGAGCCCGTGCCCCCCTGTTTGTTCACGTAGAACATGGCCACCTGATTGTCCGTCTGCACCAGTATGGACTGGCGAGAGGTGAGGTGAGAGAAGGTCCGCAGAGCTAGGCGGATCGCCTGCAGCTCCAGGAAGTTGATTTGTTGAGCCGCCTCCCAAGGAGTCCAAAGGCCTTGAGTGCGCGTTCCCTGGCAATGTGCTCCCCATCCCAAGAGAGAGGCATCGGTCATCAGCACCTGGGAGGGTGCGGGAGACTGAAAGGGCATACCCCGTACCAGGTTGGGCAGGTGTAGCCACCACTGCAGAGAGGAGACCAGGCGGTCGGAGATCTGTAGAAGGTCCGCCAGACCTCCTGTGGCCTGATGCCATTGAGTGCGGAGACACCACTGGACAGGCCTCATATGAAGTCGGGCGTTCGGCGTGACATGGACCGTGGAGGCCATATGACCGAGCAGCTGCAGGAACCTCCGGGCCGGAACCGGAGACGCACTGTGGAACCTGCCGGCCAAAGCCATGAGCCTGTCGGCTCGCTCTCGAGGCAAGAAGGCACGAGCTCGCAGAGTGTCGAGCCGAGCTCCTATGAACTCGAGATCCTGAGAGGGGCGCAACGTGGACTTCCTGACGTTTATGACGAAGCCCAAGTGCTGAAGCAGAGCCACCGTACGCTGCGTGGCCTGAGCGACCTCTGGGGCCGACTGCGCCTGTACGAGCCAGTTGTCCAGGTAAGGAAAAACGAACAGGCCCTGAAGCCTCAGGAAGGCCGCGACCACCGCCAGGCATTTTGTGAACACCCTGGGGGCGGAGCACAAGCCGAAGGGCAGCACGCGGTACTGATAGTGTTTCCCGGCCACTACAAATCTGAGATATTGTCGGTGGTCCGGATGAATCAGGATGTGAGTATAGGCATCCTTTAGATCCAAGGAGCATAGCCAATCTCCCTGCTGGAGGTAGGGCAGCAATATTCCAAGGGTAAGCATCCTGAACTGTTCCCGCTGCAGGAACATGTTGAGGTTGCGCAAGTCCAGAATGGGTCTGAGGCCTCCCGTCCTCTTTGGGACCAGGAAGTATCTGGAGTAGAACCCCTGACCCCACTGAGGTTGAGGCACTGGTTCCACAGCCTGCTCCTCCAGTAGACCCTGCAGCTCCTGAAGGAGTATGTCTCTGTGCAGAGGGGGCCTCGGAGGCTCCCCCGGAAAGTAGGGGGGAGGCACCTGGTGAAAATGCAAGAGGTAGCCCCTTTGAACCACCTGCAGCACCCAGGAATCGGATGTTATGGCTGACCACCTGTGAGCGAAGTGGATCAGCCTGCCCCCCGTGCTGAGCGACGGGCGCGGAGGGGGAGAGGCTATGCTGGCATAGTCAAAAACCCCCACCCTGCGTGGCAGGGGGCTGTGTAGCGGGCTTGGGGGCCCACGGCCTACGGGGGCCATTCCCCTGACCTTTAGTCTGTGGGCACTGAGTGGAAGCCGCCGGTACTTGGTATTGAAGGTGGGATTGCTTATAGGCAAGCACCTTCCTCGGGTAAAAAGGCTTCTTCCCCGGACCCTTCCTCTTCTGCGTGGGAGCGGAGGTCTTTCGGGACAGTCGAGTCCGAGTGAGAGTCTCGGACTCGAGTTCCGCAGCCTTATCGGACATGGGCTTGCCGAAAAGGTTGTCACCTCGGCAGGGGACATCGACTAACTTGTCCTGTACCCACGGCTCGAGGTCGGATGACTGGAGCCAGGCCTGTCGGCAGGCACTGATGCTGGCTCCGGCTACTCGGGCCGACGCCTCGAGGCCGTCGTAGGCCGCCCGAGAAAGGAACTTCGAGCACTCTCGAATACTATTGGACAAGGCCAGGAACCTCTGCAAAGGTTCGTCTGGACTCTGCAGGCAAGCATGGAACCCTGGAAGCACTTCCTACCGAGGGCATCCAGGTTACGGGCCTCCTTACCCGGGGGCACCGAGGAGTGCATCTTTTGACTCTTAAGCTGATGCATTGCCGATTCCACAACCATGGAGTGGTGTGGCAGTTGCGCCTTCTGGAACCCGGGGCTCTTGCGGACTCGATAAATCGAATCGATCCACATGCTTAACACCGGTGTTGAGGCCGGGCTTTCCCACATGCGGAAGAGCAGCCGCTCCAGCATCGGAGGGACCGGCACAGTAAAGGCCTCCTTCGGGGGAGAGTCGTACTGGAGTGCCTTGAGCTCTTCTGCGCGAGGCTCCTCCTCGGGATCCGCGGGGAAAGCCAAAGCCTTGGCCATATCCCGCACAAAATCCGGAGGGGATCGCCTTCGAGGCTCTGACTCGGGCGAGTCGGAGGGGATGCACCGGGTCTGAAAAGAGCCAGGCAACTCGTCCCTTCCGTGTCCCAGTCCGACGCCTCCGTGGAGGAATCGAGGGGCTCCGTGCGGGCGAGGGTTCGTCCCGACGCCGACGCCGGCGTCGACGACCTCGGTCCCGAACGGGAGGCCGAGGGAGACCTCGACCGAGAATCGACACGAGCATGCATCGACTCGAGGATCGACTCGGCCACCGGGGTCGACTTTGGCGTCAACGTCCCGTGGTCTGGGCAGATGCACTGGCGATGCCGGTCATCCAAACCCGCTGCTGGTCCAAGAAGGCAGAGATACTGCGCTCCAAGGATGTCAATCTGAGGTCAAGCCCAGAAGACCCGGCAGCCACCGACTCGGGCCCCGACGGCGGTTCCGTAGGGGAGTCCAGGAGGACAATAGTACTCACGTGCGGCTCCACCTCGAGTCGAGGAAGTTTAGAAGGTCTCTCCGCCTCCGAGGACTCGGGGCGGCTGGCGGGGCTATGCGACCCGGCCCGCGAGGGACCAGGTGCATCCTCCGACGACGCCCGCGCGAGTTTCCTCTGCCGACGATGCTCCCGGCCAGGGGACCCCCGCTCAGAGGAACTCCAACGGAGCTCGTGGCCGGAGTCACGAGACGTCGAAGCCTCTGACGAGGTCCGGGCCGGACCGGACTCGGGGTCAGAGAAGATTCTGTCCTTTTGCGATTGCCGACTCCTCAGCGACTTGGAGGACATCTTGCCACATGGACCACAGCTCCCAGAGTCATGGTTGGGTCCGAGGCAACGGAGGCAGAAATTATGCGTGTCTGTAAGAGACATTAATTTAGAACAATGATCACATTTTTTGAACCCGCTGGCAGCCATCGGGGGAAAAAGGGCCCCCGCTAGGTCGAAAGACCGAGCCGCCAGGGGTGGAAAATAAGTGGCGGGAACGCCAGTTAAAAACTGAAAACAAAAACAAAAAAGAAATGTGAACGGACTCGATAAGGAAAAATCGAGGCTGGGCAGGAAAAGGACACGCGACCGAGAAAACAACAAAGAATTAATCAACTTTTTCAGCGGTAGTAACAAACTACGTCTGTAGGGCTCCGCGGAAAAAAGAAGACTGAGCAAGATGGCATCCTTGGGCGGGAAGAGGACCGCGCATGTGCGCTGCAATCCCAAAGGCTTTCTTCGAAAGCTGGGGAAATTGCTCCGTGAGGGCTCCGTCGGCGCCGACGTCACCCATAAGTGAGGACTGACTTCCTGCTTGGTCCTGGAGAATAGACAACAACACTTGTCTTTCACCATGATGAAGAAGTAGTCCATTTCCCATTCATCATGAAAGTGGTAGATTTTGCTCTTCTTTGGAACACTCATCTTCGTTATACTGGGGTGGCTGGATGTAAGAAGGCCAAATCTGCTAAGTTAGTATAAACACTTGCTGAATCTGGTCCAAAACTGTCACTGTCTCAAAGTATTAAAGATCAACGGGAACTGAAGACCTCTGGATGATGTGCAATACAAGGACTGGAGATGCCAAAACCACACATGCAGTTCTAAAAGTAAAAATGAGAATTCATCATACTGGCACCAATAATCAAATACCACCAAACAATCATAAAAAAACCCCTAAACACCTATCCAGCAAACCAGATAAAATCAAATACCGCCAAACAAGTTCAAATACCACCACACGCGATTTAATAAATTCTGCACACAGTGTAGAATCAATGCAAAGGCAAGGCAAAATAAAATTGCATTGTAGAATCAACGCAAAGGCTAAGCAAAATAAAATTGCAGAGGCAAGCAAAAGTCACAGTGGTTTGAACCAATTCGAAGGCAAGGCATAGGCAAGTTAGAACAAAATTGGAAAAGCCCGACAAAATCACCAAATTCTTGACACTTTGTTGTGTCTGCCCAAAAACGTTTAATGAAAGCAAACTGTAAAGCGACCAATGACCAGCACACGACACAACTAATAAGGTAAGTGTATTCAGGTAAAGCCCAGGCGAATGGATATCGCCTGGTATATAACACACTTCTAAGGGGTGTTGGGGCGGGGGCAGGAATGGGTGATTCTAAGAGGCAGGAGACCAGGTATGATGCTGGGCCTGTGGCGTCTCATCGCGGGGTACGGGCGGTGGCCCCCTGGGGTACCCACAAACTATTGGCACGAAAACAACAAGTGCCCCCAATACACCCGCAGGCAAGATTCCCGCAGGCAGGGAAAAAAGACAGGCAAAGGATCAGAAGCGTCGGCAAGCCCTCGGCAGACGACCTGCCGGCCACGAGCTCTCTCCTAGTGAGGGGGCGAGCTGCTGGAGAAATGGAGCCAAGTGGGGCTGGCGATCTACCTCTGACCCCTCTGTGATCTACCTGTTGGACATGCCTGGTATATAAGCAATATAGGTAGAAATAGGTAGCATAAAATTTAAAAATGGAATGACAACCAAACAGTGAAATGCATAGATAAAAGCGAGAGACAGCTCAGCAGTTTAGAGATCTGGTGTTTGTAACATACAGGTTTGTGTGTGTGTGTATGATTTTCAAACCTATTCTCATGGTTTGGTGGTCCCTCTGTGTACCCTGACTGCTCCCCTAGAGAGATTGGCTTGTTAACAATGCTCCCGGTAAGCAGAACAATAAAGGCTTTCTTTAATCTTGTATTTCAGAGGCTAGCACAATATAGACATAGAAAACCTAGCTATGTTAAAAGCCAATTCTTTTTGACAAATCCAAGCAGGTAAACATATGGGTTTTTAAGTGCTCAAGGCCTATAGACTGTGTCTGAACTAAGGACAATCTCAATTCCCTAGAGGTCAAAGAGGGAAAATACAGCAGCTAGAGATTTTCTAAAGTTAAACAAGCACAAATTTCAGTAAATTACAGTATTAGAAGGCAAAAGAGTTCAAATTTGCAGCGCTGTTCTCTTTAGGAGAAAGCAAGAAAAATAGGATTTTGTTTTGTTTTAAGGAAATTTCCAGCCAGAATAAAATAACTAAGCAATATGACATATGACAGAACAATATAGATAGACAGAAATTGCTTAGCAGTTGGGAAATCTGGGTGCTTGCATTGTACAGCTCTCAGCAGCCTTGGTGTTGCTAGGGAGCTTTAGTGCCTCACAACTCCAGTCTTTTTTATGACAGACGAAGGAATTCTTCACTCTGGGGACCCGCATCTCTGCATATGCAGCAAACTAATTAACTTGCAATAAAGCAAGGTAACCACTTAGGGGCAGAATCAACATGCAAACCAGGGCGATTGGAGTTTCAAGTATCTGGCTAATTTAACTCACAGTAAACCAGAGTCCAAACAAAGCAGCATGAAAAAAAGAAGCTCCATGCTTTATTCGTGGGTTGTTTGATTCTTTGTGAGAGTGGGGGTAGACTGTTGTTGAATGATGGCTGCTTCAACTTAATGTGCCCTTCCCAATTCGGGTAAGGTTTAGTAAAATAACTCTGTAGACACCTTGTTTCTTTCTCTGTTAGGATCATATGTTCCAGACCAGGTTAAAACCTAAAGTAGGAAGATAAAAGAGCAATGTAAGATCCACATAGACAGAGCTGGAGAGCGTGCATGCCCTCCCAGGCAGTTTATAAATCAATAGGCGGCCTAAGCCTCATTTATAAGGAAGTCATACTGAAGAGGTCTGTGATTCTTACACCATAACACATAACACCTGTCGCACAAATCAGCTGCTAGGCCAATCCCAATACCATATAAAAGCTTTGACTGGTTATTTTAACCAAATCTGGACACACAAGCATACATAAGGACAAAAGAACCAATCGGGCTTCCTGGCTTGCAGCAGGACAGTGCATTACAGGTTCCCAGATAGGGCGAGCTATGCTTTATTGTATAAGAATTCTGTCATCTGTACACCCTTTCTCTAACTTTAATTAGAGCATGATAATAACCATCCAAAGACGTATGCTTTTGAGACTACACAGGTCCCCTCCTTCCAATCTGATGAGGAGTCTTATATAGTTTAAGTAAATGCAATGCAATGTGCATCTTTCAGTTAATGCTGGACTCCTGGCGACCCAGCAGCTCCTGGGTTTTCTTGGCAGTGTGACCGGAAGTAATGGAATTCACAACAGAGTGGGATAAACACACAGGCGACAGGGGAGTGGCAAAGAACCACTAGGTAGCCTGTTTGAAGTGACAATTTGGTCAGTAACAGCAGTGGAATGATTGTATTGGACATCCAAGAAAGTATTGGGATATGGAGCAGTAGTTGGACCATCAACCCTGTTTCTTGCAAGATCTCAAGGACAAATTGGTGACAAGAATTAACAAAGGTTCTGGATTTCTGCAACAGTTAAGCAGCATATTTCCATAGTGACGTCCCATCCTAGTTTTGCAAGAGAAATCAAAGCACATGCAACAGAGCTTTCTCATTTTACGCCCCTGCACTCTGGAACTCACTACCTCCCACATTAAGGAATATTTAAATTAATCTGAGATTTCCCCAAAAAATTAAAAACCTTCCTCTTCCAAGAATACTTCGGCTCAGATCTCCAATAAAATTTCAAGTCTCCACGGACTCTCCTAACTCAACATGAACTCTCTTACCTCCCCTCAAAGAAACACTCGATCTAAGGACATGATCATAGACACTTCAGCTAAGTCCTTCCCTCATTACCAACACACACCACCTTGATTCAGAGTAAGCGCACCCACTAAGAAACAACACCCCCAAAATCCCTTCCCCCACACTGTACTCACAGTTAATACACTGAGGGCCCGATTCTGACAGGCGAATAGCAGGGATGGACATCCTGGTTTGACATCCAGCCCCGCTATTCACTGGGACCGAATGCTTCCTCAAGTGCTTCCTGCACACAGAGCTGCTGTGCGGGGAGTGCTGGATGGGGGTGGAGAGCAATGTTCCCTCTAATTTTCTGTAGGCTGTGTGCGCATAAAATATCAGCTGTGCAGCTTTTGAAGGAAGGTTAAATTTTTGTGCGTCACATAACAACACTCGGCGTTATATACTTTAAAATTTGACTACACGTCAGAATACACTATGTACACCACATTGATTGCACTAGAAAATATTGTAGAACTTGTGAAAACCATAAATACACAACAACTTTTCAATTTTAAGAACGTCTGTGTTGTTGTCTATCAGAATCAGAACCGTAATTTTTGTGCGCTCTGTTGTAAAGTATGTGCGCTCACTCGGCGAGGTGTGTGCGCGCGCACACGCGCACAGCTTAGAGGGAACAGTGGTGGAGAGTGGTCGGAGCAGGGCAGGCTATGAAAACCGGACGTAGAGGGCTGATTCAGGTCACGGCTCTGTATGCTCACCAGCAGCAGGGGAGATGTGGGGTTTATACCATCTCGGAGGTGGTATAAGCCCCTGGTGTGGCAGCATGTGAGCCACGCAGCCCTACCACACAGCCAGTGGAGAGGCAGGTGAGTCCTCGTCACCCGATCCCATCACCGGCTGCCCCCGCCAAGGATTGGGCAGCAGGAAACAACGTTATTCACTGCGGTGTGTTTTTGGCGCTCCTGCTAGGCATTCTGGTGCCATAGCGACAAGATGCCCCAGCACTGGCACACCCGCAGGAACATAGGGCAGGCTGGACAGGGTGCCAATTGGACGTCTCACACTGAGGAATAGGGGCAAAGCTGGGCCATCTCCATGGCTGATTCTGCAGCCGCGGGAACATCTGGCTCGCGCAGTGGCAGAATTGGGTCCACCTTGGGGCCATCCATTTTTGGGCCGTCCAAACGGCCCAGATGTGCCCCTCACTGAATCGGGCTCTATATCTATGTTGATATTTACTAGCCTGTTAGCTTATGTTAATTATTTTTCAGTTCTTGTACTTAATGATGTTATATGTAACCCTGATGCACCTAAAATTGTCTGTTTTACACCCAGTTCTTTGTAAACCATCTTGACTAGTAGAAAAATGTGTTAAATAAATAATTAATGAATAATGTAAATTTATATTATACTTTTTAAAAATAAAGTTGTTTTCTGACATTTCTTATAGGCCCAGAATTTTTATTGGAAAAAATGAATCTTAGTGCTGGGAAGGGAGGAGGGTGATAGAAAACAGGAATTAAGAGGGGAAATGGAGAAACAATCTCGGGCACGTGGGAACGGGAGAGGGGAGACAAAATGAAAAAGGATGGAGGGGTAATGAGGAGCAATTTAGAAAAGAGGAAGCAGAAGTAAGGGGGATGAAAGGTAGAAAGGTGTCACTTCTAGGGGGAGGGAAAGAGGGATTCTACGTCAGGGAAGGGAGGAAGGACAGTCATCTCTTACAGTCTTCTACCTGACAGCCCCTTTTGTCTCCTACTCACACACATTCCCATACTGACTCACTCACTCACACACACACACACTCTCCATACCTCCTTTAATGCCCTCAGTCACTTGTATACATTTCTCACACTGCATCTGATCCACTCCCCCCACCCCCCCCACCCCCGCGTAAATCCTCCTTCACCCACAGACACCACCACTGATCCCCTGTTTCATTCTCACCCCCATCAATCTTCACCCTCAATCTCACTTCCACATCCAAGGCAGTCACCGGATAAAATAGTGCTTTGGGCAAGGATTACTTTTGGTGCCCCCTTCCTCTGCAGGTTTTTGTGTTCAAAGACAGACTCTAATGGGTGATGTGGCAGCCCCTTTCACTTTTGATTTGGCAACTGGGGTGGTAACATGATGCGCGTTTTTAGTTCCTCTGTGCCTGCAAGCTTTGTTGTCTGCCTCTGCCCGCCAACAAACCCCAACCACTGATCTGACTTAGAGGTGACATCACTGGTCTCTAATATTTAATTTTGTGCTGTTTTGCTCTTACTATTGCAAACCACACAGATGCTTGTTGTGTGGTTTGTGGTATATCAAATAAATAAATTATAAACTGTTGGGAACTATTGTAGTTGATATGAAAGGGCAGATTAGATAGGCCACGTGGTCTTTTTCTGCAGTCATGTTTCTATGTTTCTTTCTTGCCCACCCCTTGCAACAGTCCTTTGATCCCTTCACTTGCACCCATATTGAACCCATTTCCCCCACGTACCTATTCAGGCTTCCTTAGAGCACAGTGGCAGCATTGTACCTCCTCTTCTGATGTAGCCCGGGGTTGAAATGTTGCCTTTTGGACAATGAGGGCACTGTAGTTCTGCAAAATGTGACATGTCAGCCTCATGCCTCATGGGAAGAGGAAGCAGCCTGAGGTTCTACATTACTGTCACTATAGGATAGCATTTCTCAAGCTAGTGCTGGAGTTCTCAGGCTATCCACAATGAATAAGCATGAAATCAAGCTGCATGTAGTGCCTTCATTGCATACAAATCGATCTCAAGTATATTCGCTTGAGAAACTCTAGGGAAGCCTGGACTGGTGTGTAGAAAGGGAGAAGAAATACAGGCGGTGCTGCTGCCGCCTACACCTAGCTCCCTATGCTCTCTCTGGTTCTGTTTCCCCAATCTACTACTGCTACTACTTATCATTTCTATAGCACTGCAAGGCATATGTAGCGCTGCACATGTATATATGCGCAATAGAGCTCACAATCTATGCAAGGCAAATACAACAGAGGGTACTAGGGATGGTCTTGATACACATGGATTTAACAGGAAATAAAGGGATCAGGATCCAAGAGCTGCCTCAAAGAAGTGGCTTTTTAGCCTGGATTTGAATAGCATCAGAGAGCCTGATGAAACAATTCAGGAAGCCTGTTCCAAGCATACAATGCAGCAAGTTGGAAAGAACACAGTCTGGAGTTGGCAGTGGAAGAGAAGTGCACAGATAGAAGGGGTTTGCCTGATGAGCAGAGTTCCCGAGGGATGGCATAGGGAGAGATGAGAGGTAATGAGGAGCAGCAGAGTGAATGCACTTGTAAGTTAGCAGGAGAAGTTTGAACTGGATGCAGAAATGGACAGGGAGCCAATGAAGTAACTTGAGGAGAACAGTTACATGAGCATAGTCATTCTGACAGAGAATTAGTCTTGCATCTGAATTTTGAATGGATTGAAGAGAAGGTGAGATGATTCAGAGGAAGACCAGTGAGGAGCAGGTTGCAATAGTCCAAAACCTTGACCTCGTCTTCTCCTCCAACTGCTCATCCTCAAACTCCTTTGCCTCAGTTTTGCCCTTATCTGACCATCACCTGCTTCACCCTTAACCGCCCCCCATCTTGGTTGCGCCTCTCTCCACAAACATGTTTAGGAATCTCCACACTATCGACTCTTCAGCTCTCTCCACTGCTGTCTTATCACCTCTTTCCTCCACTATATCATCTGAGTCCGTTGATGGGGCAGTATCCTCCTATAACACTATACTCTCCTCGGCTCTGTATGCACTTGCTCCTCCCATTCCATGCCCTGTGAGGTGTATGGTACCTCAACTCTGGCTGTCCTCGACAACCCGCTACCTTCGTTCCTGTGCCTGTTCAGCTGAGCGCCTTTGGCTTTAATCACGTACCATTGCTGACTACCTATATTTCAACTTCATGCTAACCTCTTTCCAGTCAGCCATAGCACTCGCCAAGCACTATGTCCATCTGACCAATTCTCTTCCCTCTGATCCTCATTGTCTCTTTGCTATGCTCAACTCTCTTCTCAGTCCCTCCTCCCCCCAATCCTTCCTTCACTGTCTGCCCAGATCTTTCCATGACAAAGTCCAGAAGATTAGTCTTGAATTCTCAACAGGATCACTGCCACCTTATTTCCCCCCTCTTCAATCCCAAATCTTTCCCTTACGTTCGGTCATTTTTTCTTCCTTTTCTGAAATCACTGAGGAGGAAACTACTAATTTTCTCTCCTCCTCCAAACTGACTACCTGCTCCTCTGATCCCATTCCCACCCATCTACGAAGCTCTATCTCTTCTGCCGTCATCCCTTTGATTTGTCATATCCTTAACATATCACTTTCCACTGCAACTGTTCCTGTGGCCTTCAAACATGCTGCTGTTCTACTTCTCCTCAAATTGCCTTCACTAGATCCTACTTGTCCTTCCAGTTATCGGCCAATCTCTCTTCTCCCCTTTGTTCAAAACTACTTGAATGAGTGGTCCACTGCCACTGTCTTGACTTTTCCTTTCAAGCCCTTCTGGAACCACTGCAATTTGGCTTTCGTTCTCTACATTACACACAAACAGTTCTTGCCAAAGTCTCCAGTGACTTGTTCCTCGCCAAATCCAAAGGCTTCTACTTGATTCTTATCCTTCTTGACCTTTCTGCTGCCTTTGACACTGTTGATCACCATCTTCTCAATACCCTGTCCTCGCTTGGTTTTAGGGGTTCTGTTCTGTCCTGGGTTCCTTCTTATCTCTCCCATGGCGGTATATATTCTGGTGGATCCTCCTCTACTGCCATCCCGCTTTCAGTTGGTATACCTCAGGGCTCTGTCTTGGGATCTCTCCTTTTCTCTCTCTACTCTCAGTCCCTTGGTGCACTTGTTTCCTCCCATGGTTTTCAGTACCATCTTTATGCTAATGACTCTCAGATCTATCTTTCTGTGACTGAAATCTTTCAAGGAATCCAGGTCCAGATCTCTGCCTGCTTATCTGACATTGCTGAAATTGAATTTGGCCAAAACTGAGCTCCTTATCTTCCCCCCTAAACCCATCTCCCCCCTTTTCTATTTCTGTGGCTAATACTTACTCCTCCCTATTTCCGCAGCTTGCAACCTTAGCATCATCTTAACACTACTCTCTTTTTCTCTGCACACATTCAACAGATAGCTAAAACCTGTCGCTTCTTTCTCTTTAACATTGGCTAAATTCATCCCTTCCTTTCTTCACTAGTCACCTCCCATCTTGACTATTGTAACCTGTTCCTCACTGGTCTCCTTCTGAATCATATTTCTCCCCTTCAATCTGTCCAAATTTCAGCTGCAGGGCTAATCTTCTGCCAGTGTCACTCTGCTCATGTAACCGCTCTTCTCAAGTCACTTCACTGGCTCCCTAAACATTTCAGCATCCAGTTCAAACTTCTCCTACTTACCTACAAGTTCAGTCATTCTGTGGCTCCTCACTATCTTTCCTCTCTTATCTCACTCTACATTCCTACTTGGGAACTCCGCTCCTTTGGCAGATCCCTTTTATCTGTGCCCTTCTCTGCCACTGCCAATTCCAGACTTCGTTCGTTCCACCTTGCAGCTCCATATGCCTGGAACAAAATACCTGAGTCAGTGCATCAGGCTCCTTCTTTGACCCTATTCAAGTCCAGGCTGAAGACTCACCTCTTTGAGGCTGCTTTTGGATCTTGATGCTCCTCAGTCTCTTGTCCGCTACTTATGTGTATCTTGCCATACTCTAGAGTCCCCAGTTTTGCGATGTTTTTTCATCTTGATTAGATTGTAAGCTCTGATGAGCAGGGACTATGTATTACATCTATATGTACAACGCTGCGTACACCTTGTAGCGCTATACAAATGATCAGTAGTAGTAGTAGAAGTCCAAATGGTAGGAGACTAGAAAGTGGATAAGGGTCTTGGTAGTGTGCTCTGAAAGGAAAGGATGAACCTTGATAAAGTAATAGAGAAAAAAATGATAGGTTTTGCCACTCCCCTAGATGTGTCCTTGTCCTCAGCTGTTGTGTTGTCTGTCTTGACTAGATTGTAATCTCTGATGAGCAGGGACCATCTTTTACATGTGTCTGTACAGCGCTGCATATACCTTGTAGCGCTATACAAATGACAAGTAGTAGTAGCTGTCTGTTGGATGTGTGGGGAGAAAGAGAGAGAGAAGTCAAAGGTGATCTCAAGGTTGCGAGCTGAGGAAACAGGCAGGATGACAGTTTTATCCACTGAAATAGAGAAAGAAGGAAGGAAGGTGAGATGGATTTAGGAGGAAAGATAATGAGCTCTGTCTTAGCCACATTCAGTTTTAGACAATGGCAGGACATCCAGGCAGCAACATCAGACAAGCAGACTGAGATACTGGCCTGGGTTCCTGCAGATATTTCAGGTGCAGAGAGGTAAATCTGAGAGCAACATAAAGATGATATAGAGAACTAGGAGAGGAGATTAGAGCACCAAGGGGATGAGTGTAGAGTGAGAACAAAGGTCCCAAAACAGATCCTTGAGGTACACCTAATGAAAGGTGGATAGCAGTGAAGGAAAATCCACCAGAGCATACACTAGTAGTGCAATGAGAGAGATAAGAGGAAAGCCAAAACAGAACAGAGCTCCTAAAGCCAAGGTAAAACAAGGTTTCAAGGAGAAGGCGGTGATCAACAGTACCAAAAGCAGCAGATAAATCAAGAAGGATAAAGACTGAGTAAAGGCCTTTGGATGTGGCAAGGAAGAAGTCACTGGAGACTTTAGCAAGGGCCATTGAAGTAGGAATATAGAAGATGAAAACCATTTTGCAGTGGAACAAGAATGATATCCCCGCAGAAATTCTATGGAGAAGGATGTCTGCAGGAAGGGTTAGATTTTGCAGCCCTTAATTTGCCTGAGGACATGTGGGAGAACAGAGGCACTGGTTAGAACTGGGGACCATGGTTAAAACCCAAATTTCAGTGTGCATGAGGAAGCTAGAACCTTTTCACCATCTAGAACCCTAGAGCTAGGTTTGGAGCAGGCTATAAATGTGGATTTATATTAAATTAAACCATCACTAACCTTGGTGGTTGTAGAGATTATTATAAACTTGGTAATGACAAGGGAAGAGGGCCTGGGTGTTGGCTTGAATAATGGTTTTGTAGGAAGCAAAGTTGAAGATGACAAGGCCTGAAATGGTCTACAAGAAGAAGTGAAGACTAATTTTGGCATATTTGAGCATGGTCAGGACAAATATGAAGGACAGCAATATTAAAAGATTTCAGAGGACAGCGAGAAAACTTGAGGGAGGAGGAAAATGGTACTGGGTTGCATAAAGGATTTGCTGGATGCACCTGCCTGAACCTCTACTGGGAAGACTGGATGGGCCAATTTGCTTTTCTCTGCTGCCATTTACTAGGTTACTATATCCAAACCTGCAAAAAAATCCAGTTTTCCCCTTTCTTGCATTCTGTACCACACCACTGTTAATGGAGCCAGCTTTTCAAAATGACTAAAGGTGCAGAGCTCAACACAAATTGCTTCTTTCTAGACATAATGAAAATGTGTGCTCAGTACTGGGGGTTCTCAAGCACCTGACATGCACCCACATCTATGACTTGAGGTGGAATCAGTCTTTGAATACTTCAGATTCTCCACGCAGTAGTATTTGAGCAGGAAATATCATACAGAGAATGGGAGAGAGACTGGGGTGAAACAGCAGAATGAAGGCAGATTGGGATGGGTAAACAGGGAAAGACAGAGAGTAAACCAAAAGGACCAACAGGACCAACCTAGGACTGTAGGGGCAAAATGATCCCACAGCAATTTCAGCGAACTGTTCAGATGGTTCTACAATATCTTCTTCTGTTGTGCTTTGCCATTTATTGTGTCAACAAGTGCTGAGCAAGTGGGCAAGTACACTCACTGAGTATATTGCATGAAACAAAACAAAAGGCATTTCAAATGAGGCAGAACACCTCTCTCTCTGATGCAGACTGCACTCCATGGACTGGGGGAGGCAGAATGGCTGGAGCAGCTTTTCAGATGGGTATGTAGTTCCCTGGGAAGTCTGAACTGTCATGTTTAAAACAGGCTCATTGCTATAGTATGAAGCCTGGGAAGTTAATCCCGGCACAGTCAGCCACCCTGAAAGAGAATCTTCTGTCTGCACATTTAACACACCAGCAGCAACCGCGTGGTATGTCTCACTTCTATGTGACAAACTGCTCCTAGTAAGAGAGATGGATTAATAAACAGAACACTGGCAATGTTTTTCTTTACTTTTTTTCTACTTTAGGCTGAGATAAGTAAAAGGAGTTTGACTGCCGTTGTTGGAGTCTATGGCATTTGCAATAAAGCGCAGTTACTCACTTGTAACAGGTGATCTCCGGGAACAGCAGGAATTTAGTCTTCACATATGGGTATTGTCGGTACCGAAGGAGCCTGAGCGGGAACGCTCCCCAGCGTCCAATAGGAAAGCTTTTGGGAGCATCCCAGAGTGCCTGCGTGCTGCCATCCCGCCTTTCCAATTGTCCCTCTCCAGTTGAGTTTATAGCTGAGACCAAAGAGAGAGGGAGAGGGAGAGAGAGAGAGAGAGAGAGAGAGATATACAACTCTTAGGGGAGGTGGGCGGGTTCTGAAGACTAAATTCCTGCTGTTCCCGGAGATCACCTGTTACAGGTGAGTAACTATACTATCTCCAGGAACAAGCAGGATTGTAGTCTTCATATATGGGTATCGTCGGTACCGAAGGAGCCTGAGCGGGAACGCTCCCCAGCGTCCAATAGGAAAGCTTTTGGGAGCATCCCACAGTGCCTGTGTGCTGCCATCCTGCCTTTCCAATTGTCCCTCTCCAGTTGAGTTTATAGCTGAGACCAAAGAGAGAGGGAGAGAGAGAGAGAGAGAGATACAACTCCTAGGGGAGGTGGGCGGGTTGTGAAGACTAAATTCCTGCTGTTCCCGGAGATCACCTGTTACAGGTGAGTAACTATACTGTCTCCAGGAACAAGCAGGATTGTAGTCTTCACATATGGGTATCATCGGTACCGACGGAGCCTGAGCAGGAACGCTCCCCAGCGTCCAATAGGAAAGCTTTTGGGAGCATCCCATAGTGCCTGCGTGCTGCCATCCCGCCTTTCCAATTGTCCCTCTCCAGTTGAGTTTATAGCTGAGACCAAAGAGAGAGGGAGAGAGAGAAAGAGAGAGAAAGAGAGGTGGGCGGGTTCTGACGACTAAATTCCTGCTGTTCCCGGAGATCACCTGTTACAGGTGAGTAACTATACTATCTCCAGGAACAAGCAGGATTGTAGTCTTCACATATGGGGACTCCCTAGCTGCAGATGCCAGGGAGATGGCCCCAGGAAGTTGTTAGCCCTTGTGAAAAGGCCATGCTTCCCCCCATGGATCTCTGGCATCCTACCAGGGATGGTAGGTAGGAGTTGACTAAGTCTGAAAAAGATGTTGAAGAACTGCCTGACCAAACAAGGCATCCCAGCAGGAGTCCTTGTCTAAGCAGTAGTGGGCCGTGAAGGTATGTACCGAAGCCCAAGTAGCTGCTCGACAGATGTCGTCAATAGACACAGAGTGAAGATGAGCCATTGAGGCTGCCATGGCTCTCACATTGTGAGCTGTGACATGGCCTTCAAGAGGAAGGTTCTTACTCTCATAGGTAAAGGATATGCATTGTGCAATCCAGTTAGATAGAGTTCTTTTGGAAACTGGAAGTCCCAAATGACTAGGATCAAAAGCAATGAAGAGTTGAGAAGATTTTCGATGTTGCTGTGTACTGTGCAAGTAAAAGGCTAAAGCTCTTTTACAGTCCAAAGTATGACGATTCCTTTTTGCACTGGAGGCATGAGGCCTCAGAAAGAATACAGGAAGGTAAACTGCTTGGTTTAAATGGAAAGGCGAAACCACCTTTGGCATAAAGTGTGGATGAGTCCTAAGAACTACCTAATCATGGTGGAATCTTGTGTAAGGAGATCAGCCACTAATGCTTGCAATTCGCTGATGCGACGTACTGATGTGATTGCAATGAGGAAGATGACTTTCCAGGAAAGGAATTTCAGAGATGTAGTGGCTAATGGTTCAAAGGGCGGTTTGATGAGCTGCCCGAGCACTAGATTCAAGTCCCATGCCACCGGTGGTGGCTTAATGGGAGGCTTTGTTAAAAGAAGACCTCTCATAAATCTCGCTATGAGAGAATGAGAGGAAATAGGTTGTCCACTTAGAGGCTTGTAAGAAGCTGCAATAGCACTAAGGTGGACTCTTACTGAATTTGTCTTAAGACTCGCATTTGACAAATGAAGGAGATACTCCAGTATTGATTCCAGAGGTATCGCAAGAGGGTTAAGACCCTTCTGTGAGCACAATATGGTAAACCTTTTCCACTTAAAGGCATATGCGCATCTTGTGGAGGGTTTCCTAGAAGCATGAAGGATATCCTTTACCTGTTGAGAAAGGTTGAGATCCTGAAGCTCTAGGTTTTCAGCAACCAGGCCCTGAAATGCAGAGACTAGGAATTGGGATGTCACAGCATCCTGTTCTCTTGGGAGAGAAGATCTGGAGCAGATCCCAACTCCAGAGGCGGAGCTTGAGAGAGATGCAGAAGCAGAGGGTACCACGTTTGCCATGGCTAACGTGGAGCTATGAGAATTATATGACCTCTGTCTCTCTGAAGCTTGAATAGTGTTTTGGGGATGAGGGGAATGGATGGGAAAGCATATAGGAAGTCCTGACCCCAGTGAAGGAGG
Source organism: Ichthyophis bannanicus (assembly GCA_033557465.1). NCBI lineage: Eukaryota > Metazoa > Chordata > Amphibia > Gymnophiona > Ichthyophiidae > Ichthyophis > Ichthyophis bannanicus. The sequence goes on along the minus strand of CM066035.1, from coordinate 917,626,175 downwards.
AAGGCGTCCCTTGCCTGACAATGTCGAGCCGGGATTCTGGAACAGAACCAGGGAAGTTTGGCATTCAGCGGACTTGCAAAGAGGTCTATGTCCGGGGTTCCCCAAATCTAAAATATTTGGGCAACCTGGTCTGCATGAAGAGACCATTCGTGTGGTAGCAGAACTCGACTGAGTTTGTCTGCCCAAGAGTTTTGAATGCCTGGAAGATACACCGCAAGGAGATGAATCTGATGCACCTAGGGAAGAACAACCCAAACTATGGTTACACGTTGCAAGGTTCCACATTAGGAACCACCACCCAGGAAAAAGATTTAGGCGTCATTGTGGAAAACATGTTAAAACCCTCGGCCCAGTGTGCAGCGGCGGCCAAGAGAGCAAATAGAATGCTAGGTATCATAAGGAAAGGAATGGCAAATAAAACAAAAGATATTATAATGCCTCTATATCGTTCTATGGTGAGACCGCACCTTGAATATTGTGTGCAATTCTGGTCGCCGTATCTTAAAAAGGTTATTAGAAAAGACGAGCCACCAAAATGGTAAAAGGGATGGAAGGATACTCCTATGAAGAAAGGCTAAAAAGGTTAGGGCTCTTTAACCTGGAAAAGAGACAGCTGAGGGGAGATATGATAGAAGTCTATAAATTAATGAACGAAGTGGAACGGGTAAACGTAGATCGATTGTTTACATTATCAGAATATAGAAAGACTAGGGGACATGCAATGAAGCTACAGCGTAAACTATTTAAGACTAATAAAAGAAAATATTTTTTCACTCAACGTGTAATCAAACTCTGGAATTTGTTACTGGAGGATGTAGTAAAGGCTGTTAGTGTAGCTAAGTTTAAAAAAGGTTTGGACAAGTTCCTGGAGGAAAGGTCCATAAACCATTATTAAGAAGGGACCCAGGATATCAATGCTTGACCCTGTACAAGCATTGTGGAACCTGTGTCTTTTGGGGAAACTGCTAGGTACATATGACCTAGATTGGCCACTGTTGGAAACAGGATGCTGGGCTTGATGGACCTTGGTCTGACCCAGTATGGCATATCTTATGTTCTTATGCTCTCTGGCGAGGGCCCATAGTCGCAAAGCTTCGTTGCATAGCGACAGAGAGCCTGTTCTACCTTGCTTGTTCACATAGAACATGGCTTCCTGATTGTCCGTTTGAACTAGGACTGTCTTTTATCTGAGCTGGGTGTGAAATACTCGAAGAGAAAGAAAGATTGCGCTGAGTTCCAGGAGGTTGATGTGAAGACAGGCCTCCTGTGGAGTCCAGGCACCATGGGTAGAGAGATCATGCAGGTGGTCTCCCCTTCCCACCTGAGATGCATCTGTTGTTAGGATGGCTTGGAATAGGGGTTGCTGGAAAGGAGACCCCACCAGAAGATTTTTGAGTGATTGCCACCATTGGAGGGACGAAATAAGATGGTCTGAATTTGTTATTTTGTCCAATAGGCAACCTGAGGCCTGTGTCCACTGAATGGATAAAGTCCACTGGGCTGCTCGCATATGGAGGTGAGCATATGGAACCACATGCACAGTGGATGCCATGTGGCCCAGCAGTTGTAGCATTTCTCGAGCAGTGAGATAAGGTTTGAGCACTGCTTGGGAAGCTAGCTGTATTATGCAAAGACAGCGGGGCTGCGGAAGGAAAGCCCTTGTCTGTCTGGTATCCAGATGAGCTCCTATGAACTCTAGGGATTGAGTGGGAGCAAGATTGGATTCTGGGAGGTTTATGACTAGTCTAAAATAATGAAGGCATTGTGCGAAACAGAGCAGAGCTGGCTTCTGGCACTGTAGGGGCTAGAATCAGCCAGTCATCTAAGTAAGGGAAGACGAATATTCCCAGAGTGCGGAGAAATGCAGCTACCACAGCCATGCATTTTGTGAAAACTCTTGGTGCAGAAGCCAGGCCAAAGGGAAGAACCATGTACTGGAAGTGCTTTCCTTGAAACAGGAATTGGAGGAATCTTCTGTGATTTGGATGGATGAGAATATGAGTATATGCATCCTTGAGATCTAGAGAACAAAGCCAATCCTGACTTTGAAGGTATGGCAGCAGAGTTCCTAGAGAGACCATTTTGAACTTCTCTCGGAACAGATATTTGTTCAATTCTCTGAGGTCTAAAATGGGTCTGTGTCCTTCTGTTTTCTTTGGAATAAGAAAATAAGAGAGTAGAACCCTGTACTCTGTTGTGGAAAGAGTAGTTACTCACCTGTAACAGGTGTTCTCCAGGAGCAGCAGGAATCAGTCCTCACTTATGGGTGACATCGACGTCGATGGAGCCCCCATGCGGAGCAATTCCCCAGCTTTCTAAGAAAGCCTTTGGGAATACTGCGCGCATGCGTGCTCCCCTTCCCGCCTAAAGGTGCCATCTTGCTCAGTCCAATGACATAGCTAAAAGACAGCACATAAAAAAGTAAAAATGAACTATGTACAACAGCAACTCACAGGGGAGGAGGGAGGGTTGTGAGGACTGATTCCTGCTGCTCCTGGAGAACACCTGTTACAGGTGAGTAGCTACTCTTTCTCCAGGACCAAGCAGGAAGTCAGTCCTCACTTATGGGACTCTCCAGCTTCAGGCCACCAGGGACCCAGAGCTGAAAAATGAGCTCCCTCTAGCCTCAGCATCAGAGAAAGGATTTCACTGAAACATACCCCCACCGGTGGCCCAACCAGAGGGCTGGAGGGTAGGAGTTGCCTAAACCTCGAAGAGATTCCGGAGCACTGCCTGACCGAAAGCACTGTCCCTATGGGACTCCCTCTCCAGGCAGTAATGGGCCGCAAAGGTCTGGCTTGAGGACCAAGTTGCAGCCCTGCAGATGTCTGCCAACGGTACAGAGCGGAGATGAGCTACTGAGGCAGCCATTGCCCTGACACGGTGGGCCGTGATCCGACCCTGCAAAGGAAGGTCAGCTGCCCTGTAAGCCCAGGTGATACGGTCAGCCACCCAGATGGACAATGTATGCTTGGAGACAGGTACCCCCAAGTTATTGGGGTCAAAAGATACGAAGAGCTGAGTAGCCCTCCTATGTCCTTGTGTACGTTCAAGGTAGAAGGATAAGGCCCTCCTACAGTCCAGGGTATGCAGGACTGTCTCAGCCCGGCTGGCATGGGGCCTAGGGAAGAACGTTGGAAAAACCACCTCCTGGTTGAGATGGAAAGAGGAGACAACCTTTGGGAGGAACTTAGGATGAGTCCTAAGGACTACCCTGTTCCTATAGAAACGAGTGTATGGCCTGTCACAGACCAGGGCTTGAAGTTCACTCACTCGCCTGGCCGAGGTCAGGGCCACTAGGAACAGAGTCTTCCAAGAGAGGAAGCGGAGAGGACATGTAGCCATCGGCTCAAAAGGTGGGCGAGTCAATTGTTGCAAGACCACATTCAACTCCCACTCAGGGGCTGGTGGACGGAGAGGAGGCTTGAGCAATAGAAAGCCTCTGAGAAATCTGGACACCAAGGGGTGAACCGACAAAGAGTTTCCCTCCACCAGTGAGTGGTGAGCTGCCAGAGCAGAGAGGTGGACCTGAACAGAATTGGACTTAAGGCCCTGATTGGACAAGTGCAGTAGGTACTGGAGCACTACTGGCACAGTGCAGGTGAAAGGATCTGCTTGGCACTGCTGACACCACAAGGAGAACCTCCTCCACTTCAGGGCATATGTTTTCCTGGTGGATTGCTTTCTAGAGGCCAAGACCACCTCTTTCACTTCCTGAGGCAGGCCCCAGGGAGCTAAGACTACCTTTGCAGCCTCCAGGCCATCAAATTGAGAGATTTGAGATTGGGGTGCAGAAGGGAACCCTGATCCTGAGAGAGAAGATCGGGTTGGAACCCCAGAGGCAGTGGTGCTTCCACTGCTAGTTGAAGCAGAAGTGGAAACCAGGGCTGCCTCGGCCACCTGGGAGCTACCAGAAGGACCGAGGCCTTGTCCCTTAGAATCTTGAACAAGGTTCGGGCCACCAGAGGCGTGGGAGGAAACGCATACAGTAGGCCCTGGGACCAAGAAATCAGGAAGGCATCCGCTGCTAACCTCAGGGGATGTGGTTGCCTGGAACAGAACCTGGGTAGCTGCCGGTTCAGGGGACTGGCAAAGAGATCTATGGATGGAAGTCCCCATTTCAGGAAAATCTTTTGAACCACTAACGGGTGCAGCTGCCACTCATGGGGCTGCAGAATTCTGCTTAACCTGTCTGCCAGGGAGTTCTCCTGGCCAGGAAGATTAACAGCTCTCAGAAACATTTTGTGCCTGAGTGCAAAGGAACAAAGGGCCTATGCTTCCAGACATAGGGGCTTGGACCCAGTGCCTCCCTGTTTGTTCACATAGAACATGGCCACTTGATTGTCTGTCTGAACTAGAACAGACTGGTGAGTCAAAGTGTGAGAAAAAGCCTTGAGAGCTAACCGAATAGCCCGAAGTTCTAGTAGGTTGATCTGTTGCGTGGCTTCCCATGGAGACTATAGGCCCTGAGTGCAGCTCTCCTGACAGTGTGCACCCCAGCCCTGCAAGGAGGCATCTGTCGTCAACACCACTGTGGGGACAGGCTCCTGAAAAGGCACCCCCTGGAGCAAGTTGGTGGGTGTAGCCACCACTGAAGAGAATTCAGGAATGGTTTTGACACCCTGACTTTGTCTGCTAGGCTCCCTGTGGCTTGCTTCCACTGAGTTCTGAGGCACCACTGTGCAGGCCTCATGTGGAGGCGGGCATTGGGGGTCACATGTACAGTCGATGCCATGTGTCCTAGGAGATGCAGACAGAGCCTGGCAGAAACCTTTGGCATGCTGAGAAACCGGGATGCCAACTCCATGAGCCTTTGAGCTCTGTCCTCTGGCAAGTAAGCCCTTGCTTGCAGAGAGTCCAGTCGCGCTCCTATGAACTCTAGGTTCTGGGAGGGGAGCAAAGTGGACTTTGCGAAGTTTATGACAAAGCCTAGGTCTTGAAGGAGTGATACAGTTCGGAAGGTGGCCTGCCTGGCCTCCTGGTAAGTCTGACCCCTGATGAGCCAGTCGTCCAGATAGGGGAAGACAAAAACACCTTGAGTTCTCAAGTAGGCCGCCAGCACAGCAAGGCACTTTGTAAAGACTCTTGGGGCTGAAGTTAGGCCAAAAGGCAGTACTCTGTACTGGTAATGGTTTCCTCCCACCATGAACCTGAGGTACTTTCTGTGGTCTGGATGAATGAGGATGTGGGTGTACGCATCCTTTAAATCAAAGGAGCATAGCCAATTTCCCTGCTGGAGGTAGGGCAGAAGCGTTCCAAGAGTAAGCATCTTGAACTTTTCTTTCTCCAAGAATCTGTTGAGGTTCCTGAGGTCTAGAATAGGCCTTAGGCCCCCGGTTCTCTTTGGCACTAGAAAGTACCTGGAGTAGAAACCGTGCCCCTGCAGGTGAGGAGGTACAGGCTCCACCGCCTTGTCCAGAAGCAGAACTTGAAGTTCTTGAAGTAGGAGGTCTGTGTGCAGGAGAGGCCTTAAAGGCTCTCCTGGGAAGTAGGCAGGCGGTAACTGCTGGAAATGGAGCATATAGCCCTTGTGGACTATGCTTAATACCGAAGCATCCCCTGTAATGGGTGGCCACTTGTAGGCAAACATGGTTAGACGACCTCCTGTGCAGGAACGGGGCAGCAGAGATGGAAAGGCTATGCTGTGGGAATCAAAAACCCCCTCCCTGCTGGGTAGGAGCAGGAGCCGGAGGCTTGGGGGTCTTCTGCCTATGGGGCCCATGTCCCGGCCCCTTGGCCTGCTGCCCCTGCTGGGGAGCTGGGGAGGCCTGGTACTGAGGGAAAGGTTTGTAGGCAGCTGCCTTTCTTGGGTAAAAGGGCTTTTTACCCGAGCCCTTCTTTTTGTGAGAAGGGGCAGAAGTCTTTCTGGACAGCCTTATCCTAGTCAGGTGCTCGGTTTCGAGCTCAGCCGCCTTCTCGGCCATGGGCTTGCCAAAAAGGTTTTCACCTCGGCAAGGGACATCGACCAACTTGTCCTGCACCCAGGGCTCGAGGTCCGATGACTGCAGCCATGCCTGGCGTCGGGCTCCGATGCCGGCTGCCGCCACACGAGCCAAAGCCTCGAAGCCATCGTAGGCCGCTCGGGACATGAACTTTGAGCAGTCCCTGATTTCTGAGGACAAAGTCTGGAATCTCTGCAAAGATTCCCCGGAGAGGACAGCAGAGAACCCGGCAATTTCTTTCGCCAGGTCTCGTAAGTACATGCCCATGTACAGCTGGTAGGACTGGACACGGCAAGCAAGCATCGAGCCCTTGAAGCACTTTCTGCCGAAAGCATCCAGGTTCCGGGCCTCCCTGCCGGGAGGCACCGCAGAGCGCACCTTCTGGAAGCCAGGGCTCTTACGGAGTCGATAGATGGAATCGACCCGCTTGCTCAAGACCGGCGCTGAGGCCGGTGCCTCCCACATCCGGAAGAGCAGCCGTTCCAGCATCGGAGGAACCGGCACAGTAAAGGCCTCCTTCGGAGGAGAGTCATACTGGAGGGCCTCGAGGCTCCTCCTCGGGGTCCGCAGGAATCGCCAATGCCTTGGCCATGTCCCTAACAAACTCCGAGAACCGGGTGTCCTTCCGGGGGGGACCTACTCCGGGGCTCGGACTGCGGTGAGTCTGAAGGGACGCACCGAGTCCGGAAGGTGTCCTCATCCTATGTCTCCCATGCTGACTCATCCGAAGAGGAATCGAGGGGCTCTGACCTCGCGGGTCTAGGTGGCACCCGCCCCGACGCCAAAGGCACTGGCGTCGACGCCCTCGATTCCGAACGGGTGGTCGAGGGTGACCGTGACCGAGGACGACTTCGAGCCTTCATGGTCTCGAGTATCAGCTCGGTCTCCGGGGTCGACTTCGACGTCGATGTCCCGGTGGTCGGGGCAGATGCACCAGCGAGACTGGCCATCAATACCCGCTGCTGATCCATGAAGGCAGACAGTCTGCACTCCAAGGCTGTCAGCCTGAGTCCAAGCTCAGGAGACTCAGCAGCCACCGACTCGGGCGCTGGCGGTGCCGGGCCCGACGTCGGCTCCCTCGGAGGAGAGTCCACAAGGACTACAGGACTTACGTGTCCGACGGTCTCTGGCTCCACACGAGGTATCTTGGACGGCTTCTCCTGTTCCAAGGGCCCGGGACGGCGGTCGTGGGTCTTAGACCTGGCCCTTGAGGAACCAGGGACCTCTTCCAACGCTGCCCTCACGAGCCGTTTCTTCCTCTTGCGTTCCCAATCGGGGGACCCCCTGTTCGAGGAACCCCGGCGATGCTCGGGATCAGAATCCCGAGACGTTGAGGCCTCAGATGAGGTCCGGGCCCGGCCGGAGGCAGAATCTGAGAAAATCCTTTCTTTCTGGTGCTGACGGCTTTGAAGTGCCTTGATGGACATTTTCCACACAGGCCACAAATTTTTGGATCATGATCTAGGCTGAGGCACCGAAGGCAGCAGTCGTGTGTGTCGGTGAGAGACATTAGTTTCTTGCACCGATCACACTTTTTGAAACCACTGGAAGCCATCGGGGAAAAAAGGGCCCCCGCGAGGTCAAAGGACCGGCTATCCAGGGAAAAACAGAAAAAAGGCGCGAACGTCAGCCACGAAGGGCAAAAACCGAAAAATAGAAAACGGGCTCAATACTGGTGTACCGAACCCGGCGGGAAGGGGAACCGGCGTCGAACCGGAGAAAAAAGATGAAGTAATCGCTGAAAAAAACGTCAACTTTTCCGGGTGACACGGACAGACGTCCGATGGGCTCCACGGAAAAAGAAAGACTGAGCAAGATGGCACTTTTAGGCGGGAAGGGGACCGCGCATGCGCGCGGTATTCCCAAAGGCTTTCTTAGAAAGCTGGGGAATTGCTCTGCATGGGGGCTCCATCGACGTCACCCATAAGTAAGGACTGACTTCCTGCTTGGTCCTGGAGAATGGGTGCTTCCGCTATTGCTCCTTGCGCAAGGAGTGTTGTGATTTCTTGACCTAAGAGATTGTCGAGAGAGGTCTGAGAATTGAACTGCCTTACAATTGTAGGAGTGGGCATGCTGTGAAAATAAAGCTTGTACCCCTCTCATACAATGGACAGAGTCCAATTTTCTGTTGTTATTTAGTACCATCTGTGGGCAAAATGACATAACCTGCCTGGGATGTCCTATGGTTCTGGACCCTTCAAGGGCAGGAAGGCGAAGTTCTCTAGAAAGGAGTCAAAGCCCCTGAAGAGGTTGAGCCTGCTGAGCTGACTGAGGTTTTGCAGCTTTTGGCTTCTTTTGTTGTCTAGATTGTTGCTGTTGTCCCTTTTGGGCAGTCTGACCTGGACGGTGTCCCTGTTGGGTATAGGAAGGATAATATTTATTTTTCTTGAAAAATGTTTTTTTAGAGGATCTTTTCCTTGCAGGATCGGCTGTAGATTTGGACAATCTATCCAATGTGATATTGTCTGCATCTATTTCATTAGCCTTCTCCTGCCAATTCTTGCCAAAGAGATTTTCTCCTGTGCAAGGAATGTTTCCTAATTTATCCTGTACCCAAATTTCTAAGTTGGATGCCTGAAGCCAGGCAATCCGACATGCACCAATGGCAATAGCAAAGGTTCTGCTTATGCACTCAAAACAGTCAAAGGCTGCATGATTTACAAACTTGGAAACATCCTGGGCATGTTTGACAAGAGTAAGATAGTCCTGTCTTTTGTCATCAGGAAGAAGGGTGCTCATAAGCTCCAAGTCTCCTGTGTTCTCTTTAAGGAACATTCCCATATACAAGATTTAGGAACTGATCCTAGCTGAGAGCATGGAAGCTTGGAAGCATCGACGCCCAAAGGCATTGAGAGTCCTGCATTCACGACCTGAAGGATTGGATGCATGTCTCTTTGCACTTTTCATCCTATGCATGGCTGATTCCACTACCATTGAATGGTGTGATAATTGAGTTTTTTGAAAGCCAGGACAAGGTGGAACTCGATACATAGTATCAAGTCTCCAAGAATGAGGAGATGTGGTCAAAGGTGTTTCCCACATTCTCAGCATAAGATCATGTAAGATCTCATGAATAGGCAAAGTAGCTGCCTCTTTGGGAGCCTTAGGGTATTGGAGAATCTCCAACTCCTTTACCCTAGGCTCTTTTTCTGGAGCTACTGTGATGGAAAGGCCTCGGGCCACATCACGGATAAAATTCTGAAAGGACATATCCTCTGGCGGAGACATTCTGTGCTGAGGAGAAGAGGAATCCTCTGGGAGAAGTACTCTTGTATCGGCAGAGTCTTTGGAGTCATCAGACTCATCAGAGGATTCAAAATACCTCCGTTCCCGGTGATCGTGCAGCGCACGGTACCGGTATCGATCGAAGTTGGTATCGGGTTGCTCTGGTACCGATCTGTCGATGCTGGAGACAGACGCATGACTCGGTATGGGTGGCATACCCACCGACATTGATGCCGTCGGTACCGGTACTGGTATCAGTTGAGGTGTCTGAAGCGGTTTCAACGGTACCGAAACCGTGAGAAGAGCCACTAGACTGCGTTCGATAGCAAGAAATCTCTGGTCTATCGACGCTGCCGATGCTTGGGTGTCAGTACCAGTAGAAGCGTCCGGAACCCCAGAGCATTGCACCAGTAGTTCTGCCACGGTTGAGGCCTCGAGAACATCCCGGAGCCCCGTTAATGCTTTGGAATCCAAAGCCTCCTGCCAGGGCAATTTTGCCGGTGAAAATTCCTCAAGGGCAACGCCAGTGGCATTTCGATACTTAGAAGGAGATCTACCCTTTGAGGACTAGCTAGATTTATGTTTAGTTACCTGAGATCCATGGGAGGAAGATGAGGCCCTGGAGGACGTCGATGCAACAGACACCGCATCTGAGGAAAAAAGGGTGCTAAGTTTTGCAGCTCGATTCTGCCGACCCCTTTTTGACATCATTCCACAGGAGAGACACTCCGAAGTAGAGTGGTCAGGACCTAAACATTTGAGACACCAATCATGGGTGTCAGTGACGGAGATGGTACCGCCACACTTAGAACATTTTTTAAAACCAGATGTTGTTTTTTCCATTTTTAAGGAAAAATTGGGCCTAGTGCCCAAAATGGTGCCTAGCACCAAGGAAAAAAAGTTTCTGAAGTAAAATACCTGAGAAACTATAGTTTGTTTGCTTTTTTTTAGAAGAAAGAAGAATGAACTGGTGGTACCGGTATAGCGTCGCGGGAAGGCAGACGCGACCACAAAAAACAAAGATTAAAGACAAACTTTTCTGCGATGACAGGGTATGCGACCTATCGGCTCCGCGGAAAATGAAGAACTGGAGAGGGACAGTTGGAAAGGCAGGAAGGCAGCACACAGGCGCTGTGGGATGCAACCTATTGGACGCTGGGGAGCGTTCCCGTGCAGGCTCCGTCGGTACCGACGATACCCATATGTGAAGACTACATTCCTGCTTGTTCCTGGAGATATAGCAGATTAAGAAGATCAATATTTGATGTTTCTATGTAATAGCAGCATGATGCATACACAGCATCACATGGCAGTAGAGTTGGCACATTCACAGTCAGAGGTACACCAGTCAGAAAACAGGCTAAAATGTATCTTATCATAAAACATATTCCTTGTTGTGTTGTGTCTGTAGCTCAGCACAATGGGAAGTATGATTGTACCATGGTTGTTGGAAAGCAGGCAATTAGGGTGTTTAACTGTTACCAAGTAGCAGCAGTTCCATATAATTCATAGTCACAATTCGCCAGAATTTTGGCTCTTATCTTGCAGTTTCTACCAATTATTCCATCAGCTGTTTACTCATTATTCTCACTCTACCTAAACTCAGCATTTTTCTAACCTAGACCTCTGTTGACAAACTGCACAGCATCAAGCACTCATCATCACAGGAATGATTCAACCAGACCATCCTTCACAACTTTACACACAAAATTCTCCATGGGAATTTTATACAGATCAGAAAAAATAAAAATAGTCTAACTGGTTTTGTAAGTTATGTTAAGGGCATTTTACTCCACATTAGGCTTCAGGAAGGCATTGGGGTAACCTGCTTGAAGCATAAATTACAACCTTAACCAACAGTAGGTGCCACGGAGCTGGCACCTATGAGTAGAGGTGGAACCAGTCTGAAATCTCAGGCTCTCTAGTCAACAATATTTGAGCAAGAAACACCATATGGAGAAAGGGAGAGAGACTGGGGTGAAACAGTAGGACCAAGGCAGACTGTGCAAGGTTTCAAAAATAGCTGGGGCAACCTGCATAGAGGGACTATAGAAAAAGCCCAAACTTCAATAAGTATGGGGAAAATGGATTAATTGGACAACATTCTTATTGACATTGGTGGCATTGTTTCAAGGATCACATTTATTGCTGGTCTTCTAAGAATCATATGAGCATACTAGTCCCCATAACCACATCCTCCAGCAATGATTCCACAACTTAATTATGGATTGCATAAAATAAATTTCTATGCTTTTTTTTTCAATCTGTTCATCATTGGTTTCATGGAGTATATGATCATTTTTGTTTTGTTTGTACCATGAGAAACTCTGGACCACATTAAGAAGCATGGGTATACCAGAACATCTGATTGTTCTCTTGCACAACCTTTACATTGATCAAGAAGTAAAGCATAGTTACTCACCTGTAACAGGTGATCTCTGGGAACAGTAGGAATTTAGTCCTCACATATGGGTATCGTTGGCACCGACGGAGCCTGCGCGGGAACGCTCCCCAGCGTCCAATTAGAAAGCCTTTGGGAGCATCCCACAGCGCCTGCGTGCTGCCTTCCCGCCTTTCCAACTGCCTCTCTCCAGTTGAGTTTTAAAGCTGAGACAAAGAGAGAGAGAGGGAAAGGGAAAGAGATAGATAGAGAGATACAACTCCTAGGGGAGGTGGGTGGGTTGTGAGGACTAAATTCCTGCTGTTCCCAGGTGAGTAACTATTGTCATGTAGAAGATCCTTCCGAGGCTATGGAACTGGCTGAAGCAGAAGAGTTTGCTTCAGAAACTGACAGGCAGGCAGAGCACATGGCCCAGGGTTGCCAAGGGAAACATAAACAGAGTGAGTCACGAGGGGAGCAAACACGCCCAAGCTGCAACGTAGCCCCGAGCTCAGGGATTAAGGAGAAACACCTGGTTGGGGGAGGGGCACAGTTAAGCCCTCAGAAACAGGGATATAAAAAGTACTCACTAGAATTGAGTGATAGCTTCGGAGTCAGAAGGAGAAGAGGAGGAGGAGCTGGTGGAGAAGCAAGAAAGGCAAGAGAGACGAGGACAGGAACAAGCACCTGGGAGAAAGCAGCTGAGAGAGAAACGGGAGACTCAGCTCAGGAAGCCAGAGCAACAAAGATTCACAGAGCCCATGCCCAAAAGCCAGGTGGGAGCAGCCCACGACGGGAGCCCTATCGTGAAGGCAGCTGGAGGGAGAGACTGCCTGGGAGGCTGGTTTGGGAGCACTCAGAAACTCCTGAGAGAGAGAGGTGCTGGCCAGATGATATTTGTATGTCTGAGGAAAAGGAGAAGCTAAAAGGCAGGAAAACACAGCCAGTGTTTGGAATCCTTGCTGACCCAACCGTGCTAAAAAGTCCTTCCTTGAAAAAGCCAAAAGGTAGGCTGTATAAACCGAATAGAGAGGAAACTAGGTTTAAAGGTTTCCTTGTGATTGCCAAGATTTGCTGGACTCTCCCCATGCTAAATCCCATATATACGGTAATGCTCAACCCTGCTCTTTAGAGTGCTGTGAAGAGAGGCCTCGGGGAAATAGAGAGGGACTGTATTTTAAAACACCGTATAACTGTGCACAAACTTACCCAGCTGAGAGTGATTGTGAGGAAATGCAGACAGGGTCTATTACCGAAGAGATATCAGATGAGCAAATGGACTGCACGCTATCACTAGCTGATCATGTCGTATCACTTTGCTGAGCTGGCTGTTAACAGGGCTGTTTGAACAGCAGAGAAGAAGCAAAGTGTTGCCTTTGTATGAAAAAGGGACTGTTGCCTTTAGGTTTGTACTGAGCACTGTATGTTTGAAGCTGAAAGCCAAAGAAGCTGTTTTGTATTGTAAGTTCCTGAGATGTTTTCTTTATGCCAGAAGTATGGCAATTTTGTCCTAAGTTTCATTTGCAATTAATCCACCCGGAAGGGGAAATAAAACCTTGTCATTGTTTTGCCTGAAACCATTCGACTACAATTATTCCTGGCTTAGTGAGTACGAGGAAATACAACTCCCAGAAGGCAGTGCATGATCAAGTGTGCTGCCCTGCTTCCTAAGTTTGGATATCCCAGGCTGACCTACCCTACATGCCCCTGGCTCTGGGGAGGTTACTGGTGACACTATGCTATCTCCAGGAACAAGCAGGAATGTAGTCATCACATATGGGGACTCCCTAGCTTTAGGTGCCAGGGAGAGACCCCAGAAGCTGTGTGCCCCTGAACAGGGCTCCACTCCCCCCCCCATGGATCTCTGGGATCCTACCAGGGATGGTGGGTAGGAGTTGATTAGGTATGGAACAGGTGTTGGAGAACAGCCTGACCAAACAAGGCATCCCGGCGGGAGTCCTTGTCCAAGCAGTAATGGGCTGTGAAGGTATGAACCGAGGCCCAGGTGGCTGCTCTACAGATGTCGTCGATAGACACAGAGTGCAGATGAGCCATTGAGGCTGCCATGGCTCTCACATGGCCCTCCAGAGAAAGGTTCTTACTCTGATAGGCGAAGGAAATACACTGAGGAATTCAGTTAGACAGTGTTCTCTTGGAGACTGGAAGTCCCAAATGAGAAGGATCAAAAGCAACAAAGAGTTGAGAGGACTTTCTATGTTGCTGCGTTCTTTGCAAGTAAAAGGCTAAAGCTCTTTTACAGTCCAATGTATGAAGATTCCTCTCTGCATTTGATGCATGAGGCCTTGGAAAAAACACAGGTAGGTAGACCGCTTGGTTCAGATGAAAAGGCGAAACCACCTTTGGCATAAAGCGTGGATGAGTCCTAAGGACTACCTTGTCATGATGGAATCTTGTATAAGGTGGATCAGTTACTAGCGCTTGCAACTCACTAATGCGACGTGCTGACGTGATTGCAATGAGAAAGATAACTTTCCAAGAAAGGAATTTCAAGGAGGTAGTAGCTAAAGGTTCAAAAGGTGGCTTCATGAGCTGCCCAAGAACCAGGTTTAAGTCCCATGCCACCGGTGGTGGCCTAATGGGAGGTTTAGTTAGAAGAAGGCCTCTCATAAATCTTGCTATAAGAGGATGAGAGGAAATAGGCTGTCCATTTAGAGGCTTAAAGGAAGCTGCAATAGCACTCAAATGGACTCTTACTGAGTTAGTTTTAAGTCCTGCATTGGATAAATGAAAAAGATACTCCAGCAATGATTCCAGAGGTATCGCAAGGGGGTTAAGACCCTTTTGCGAACACCATATGGTAAACCTTTTCCACTTGAAAGCATAAGAGCATCTTGTGGAAGGTTTCCTGGAAGCAAAAAGAATATCTTTTACTTGCTGAGGGAGATTAAGATCATGGAGATCTAGGCCTTCAGCAACCAAGCCCTGAGATGCAAAGACTGGGGATTGGGATGCCATAACATTCCGTCCTCCTGAGATGGGAGATCTGGAGCGGACCCTAACTCTAGGGAGGGAGCTTGAGAGAGATGTAGAAGCAGAGGGTACCACACTTGCCGTGGCCAATGTGGAGCTATGAGAATCATATGGCCTCTGTCTCTCTGAAGCTTGAACAGGGTTTTGGGAATTAGGGGAATGGGTGGAAAGGCATACAGGAAGTCTTGACCCCAATGAAGGAGGAAAGCATCCCTGGCCTGAGCCCCCTGAGCCGGAATTCTGGAACAGAACCGGGGAAGTTTGGCATTCCACGGACTTGCAAAGAGGTCTATGTCTGGGGTTCCCCAAATTTGAAAAATCTTGGCCACCTGGTCTGCATGCAGAGACCACTCGTGTGGAAGCAGAACTCGACTGAGTCTGTCTGCCCAAGAGTTTTGTATGCCTGGAAGATACACTGCCAGGAGATGAATCTGATGCTCTCTGGTGAGGGCCCATAGTCGCAAAGCTTCGTTGCAAAGCAACAGAGAGCCTGTTCCCCCCTGCTTGTTCACGTAGAACATGGCTACTTGATTGTCCGTATGAATGAGGACTGTCTTGTAGCTGAGCAGGGTGTGGAACACTCGAAGAACAAGGAAGATTGCTCTGAGCTCCAAGAGATTGATATGTAGATGAGTCTCCTGCAGAGACCAGGTGCCTTGGGTGGAGAGGTCTTGCAGATGAGCTCCCCAACCCATCAGAGAAGCATCTGTTGTTAGAGTTGCTTGGGGTAAGGATTGTTGAAAAGGGGACCCCAGCAACAGGTTTTGAGTGGAATTCCACCACTGGAGGGACAAAATAAGGCGACTTGTGTTTGCTATTTTGTCTGACAGGCATCCTGATGCCTGGGTCCATTGAGTGGATAAAGTCCACTGGGCTGCCCTCATATAGAGGTGAGCATAGGGAACCACATGCACAGTAGATGCCATGTGGCCTAGTAGTTGTAGCATTTCTTGGGCAGTGAGATGAGACTTTAGCATTGCTTGAGAAGCTAACTGCACCATGCGAAGGCAGCGGGCCTGGGGGAGATAGGCCCTTGCCTTTCTGGTATCCAGCAAAGCCCCTATGAACTCTAAAGACTGAGTGGGAGTTAGACTGGATTTTGGGATGTTTATTACCAGAACCAAATACTGAAGGATACGCATTGTGCAGGATAGAGAAGTCCTGGCCTCTGACTCTGTTGGGGCTCAAATGAGCCAGTCGTCTAAGTAGGGCAAGATGAATATCCCTAGAGTGCGAAGAAATACTGCCACTACAGCCATGCATTTCGTGAACACCCTTGGTGCTGAGGCCAGGCCAAAAGGAAGCACCCTGTATTGGTAGTGCTTTCCTTGAAAAAGGAACCGAAGGAACCTTCTGTGAGTTGGATGGATGAGAACATGGCTGTACGCATCCTTGAGATGTAGAGAACAAAGCCAATCCTGACTCTGAAGGTATGGCAGCAGAGTTCCGAGAGAAATCATCTTGAATTTCTCTTTGACAAGGAATTTGTTCAATTCTCTGAGGTCCAAGATAGGCCTGTATCCCCTTGTTTTCTTCGGGATAAGGAAATAGGGGGAGTAAAAACCTGTACCCAGCTGATGGATGGGTACTTCTTCTATTGCCCCTTGGGCAAGAAGCAGAGTGACCTCCTGACCTAACAGGTTGATGAGAGAGGTCGGAGAATTGAACTGCTTATTATTGTGGGAGGGGGCATGCTTGAAGAATGAAGCTTGTACCCCTCCTTTATGATGGCGAGTGTCCAATGCTCTGCTGTTATCTGCCCCCATCTGGGGGCAAAGTGACATAACCTTCCTGGAATTGTGGAAGGCTCTGGTCCCACGAGAGCCAGGAAGGCTAAGTTCTCTAGCTGAAAGTCAACGGCCTTGTGGAGGCTGAGACTGCTGGGACGGCTGAGGCTTAGCAGTCTTTGCTTTCTTCTGTTTGGATAGTTGCTGACCTTTTCTGACAAGCTGACCTGCAGAATGTCCCTGCTGAGCATAAGCAGGGTAATATCTTTTCTTCTTAGAAAAGAATGGTTTCTTGAAAGATTTCTTTCTAGCAGGATCAGCTGTGGACTTGGATAGTCTGTCCAAGGTGGAGTTTTCAGCATCCATCTCGTTGGCTTTCTCTTGCCAATCTCTACCAAACAGGTTCTCACCAGTACAAGGAATATTTCCCAGTTTGTCTTGTACCCAGAGCTCCAAATCAGATGCCTGGAGCCAAGCAATTCTACGTGCACCTATGGCAATGGCAGAGGTTCTGCTTATGCACTCAAAACAGTCAAAAGCTGCACGGTTGGAAAATTTAGAAACATCTTGGGTATGTTTGACCAATGTGAGAAAATCCTGTCTTCTATCATCAGGAAGACTAGGACTCAAAGCCTCTAAGTCATCTGTGACCTCCTTCAGGAACATTCCCATGTATAGGCTATAGGAACTGATCCTGGCAGAAAGCATGGAAGCTTGGAAGACACAACGTCCAAAAGCATCCAGGGTTCTGCACTCACGTCCTGGAGGATTAGAGGCATGCCTCTTTGCACTCTTGATCCTTCTCATAACTGATTCCACTACAATAGAGTGGTGAGGAAGCTGAGTTTTTTGGAAACCAGGACAAGGAGGGACTCGATACAGAGTATCTAGTCTGCGAGAATAAGGAGAGGTGGTAAGAGGTGTCTCCCACATTCTTAACATGAGATCATACAAAATCTCATGAATGGGCAAGGTAGCTGCCTCCTTAGGAGTTTTGGGATATTGTAAAATTTCCAACTCCTTAGCTCTGGACTCTGTTTCAGGGGCCACAGTTATGGACAGACCCTGAGCCACCTCCCTGATAAAATCCTGGAAGGAAATATCCTCTGGAGGAGACATCCTGCGCTTAGGGGAGGAGGGCTCCTCTGGGAGAAGTATTTCTGCATCGACAAAACTGTCAGAATCCTCAGATTCTTCTCAGGACTCAAGTACCGTCTGTCCAGATGCTCTTGAAGAGCCCGATACCCATACCAAGTGAAGTCGGTACCAGGAGTAGTCGGTACCGGGGCATCGGTACCAGAAGGCATCGGATGACCAGGTACCGGCAAAGCAGACACCAATACTGATGTTGATGCCAATGGTACCGGTACCGATACCGGCATCGGGGTCGGTGCCGGTACCAGCTAGATTGTCTGTCGCGGTTCCGAGGGCATCGATGCCGCAAGGAGAGCCGCCAGACTGCGCTCAATAGCCAGGACTCTCTGGCCTATCGACGCTGCCGATGCCTGGATGTCGGTACTGGAGAGGACTGCCGGTACCCCAGAGCATGGCACCAGTAGTTCTGCTGAGGTCGAGGCCTCGAGAACATCCTGGAGCCCCAATAATGCTTTGGAAGCTGAAGCCTCCCGCCGGGGCAATTTTGCCGGTGCAGAATCCTCAAGGGTAACGCCAGAGGCATCTCGATGCTTAGAAGAAGATCTACCCTTTGAGGACCGGCTAGACTTATGTTTAGTTACCTGAGATCCACGGGAGGAAGACGAAGCCCTGGAAGACGTCGATGCCACCGAAGCTGCATCAGAGGGAAACAGAGTACTGAGCTTGGCAACTCGGTTCTGTCGACCTCTCTTGGACATCATGGCACAGGCTATACATTCCGAAATGGAATGGTCAGGACCTAAACATTTCAGACACCAGTCATGGGAGATGGTACCGCCACACTTGGTGCACTTTTTAAACCCAGAGGAGGGTTTTTCCATCGTGGAAAAAATCCTGGGCCTAAGGCCCAAAAAGGCACGTGCACATAGAAAAGAAAATGGGAAACGTACTAAAAAGGTTTTTTTTTTTTTTGTTTTTTTTTAAGAAAAGAAAGAAGAAGAAAAAAATCGGCGGAACCGGTAAAGCGTCGAGGAAGGCAGATGCGACCACAAAAAAAGAACAATTTTCTGCGGTGACAGGAACACGATCTGCTGGCTTCGTGGAAAATGAAGAACTGGAGAGAGGCAGTTGGGAAAGGCGGGAAGGCAGCACACAGGCGCTGTGGGATGCTCCCAAAGACTTTCGAATTGGACGCTGGGGAGCATTCCCACGCAGGCTCTGTCGGTGCTGACGATACCCATATGTGATGACTACATTCATGCTTGTTCCTGGAGATCAGTTCATACAGAACAAGGAGAAACAGAATGGTTTAAATCAGCAAAGATGTACAACAAGGCTGCATACTTTCCCCCTACCTCTTTAATTTATATGCAGAAAAAATCATCAGAGAGGCAGGACTGTATGAAGGCAACCGAGGTGAGAAGATTAGCGCAAGACTCATCAACAACCTTCGCTATGCTGATGATACCACATTACGGTCTGAAAGCGAAGATGATCTGAAACATTTGTTTCTCAATATCAAGGAACATAATCTTAAAATGGGCATGTACCTTAATGTAAAGAAGAGAAAGATCCTGACAACTGGCAAAAACAGTTTCATCATTGATGGAGAAGAAATTGAAATAGTGGACAACTTTAACCTACTTGGATCAACTATCAATAAGGAAACAACAAGCGGTCAAGAAATCAGACGACACATTGCTCTTGGCAGAATGGCTAGAAGGACCTAGACAAGATTCTCAACAAGATTCTCAAGAAGATGTCTCTCTCCAGAGAAAGATTTGACTTGTTCAAGCCATGGTATTTTCAATAACGTCATATGGATGTGAAAATTCGACAGCAAAAAAGATAGGAAGAAAATTATGCCTGAATTATGGTGCTGGCGATGAATACAGTGTATCAGACTGCCTTAAGAACAAACCAGTCAGTATTAGAGGATATCAAACCTAAGTGTTCCTTAGAAGCTCAGATGACAAGACTTCGACTTTCATACTTTGGACACATCATGCGAAGAGAGAGATCATTAGAGAAAGACATCATGCTTGGCAAGGTAGAAGGTCAACGCAAAAGAGGAAGGCCAGCAATGAGATGGACTGATACAATAACAGCAGCTATGGGTGCCACTCTGTCAATAATGAGCTACCTGCCCAAAGACCGAACACAGTATAGGACTACTTTCCAGAGGGTCGCCATGAGTCAACACCGACTCGACAGCACTTAACAACAACAACAAAAATATCCTTGTTTAAGATGGGACGACCAGAACTGCATAGATCAAGAACTGACCTTCAAAGATCACATAAAGCAGACTGTCAAATCCGTATACAACAAAATAAGAACTCTGAAACCATTAAGACCTCTACTCTCCCCGAATGACTTCAGAACAATCTTCCAATCCCTTGTAACACCACATTTTGACTACGCCAACGTCATCCTGCATGGTCTACCCAAGAGCACCCTCAACCCACTTCAATTGGCAATAAACTCAGTAGCCCGCATCCTCTGCTGTACATCCAGAAGAGACCACATCACCCCCATACTAACAGATCTTCACTGGCTACCCCTACAAGCCAGGATAACTTACAAAGCGCTATTACTGTCCTTTAAAGCAATCAATCAAATAGCCCCACCCTCCCTCTCCTCACTTCTTATCAACACCCCCACAAACAGGTTAAGAAGATCCGCAGCCGCTAATACTCTCGTTGTACCAAGAGAGTACACTAAATGTAATCAAGCAACCAGAGACAGGGCCTTCAACTTATTCACACCAACCTGCTGGAACAATCTCCCTCCACATATCCGATCAATAAAAGACCTCTCTCAATTTAGGAAGACCCTTAAACACTACCTATTCTGTCTTCACCTTTTAGGCCCCAGCACTACACCCCCTCCATCCATCTCTCAAATCACTCACACAGCCTCAGACATCCCAACAACTTAGTACTGTCAGATCATGATCTAAACTCTCTGCACACCCAAAATCATGATCCCAATGTAACCTGTACTGTAATTAGCCACAGGTAAAACTCTGTTTGTATATAATTTGTATATAGTTCCCCCCGTTCTCCAAGTTTTTGACCCTGTTATAATGTAAGCAAAGGATTGTTCCAATGCAAAATTTTGTTAACTGTAAACCGCGCTGGTACCAAAAGTGCGGTATATAAGAACTGTAAATAAATAAATAAATAAATAAATAACAACATAAGAAATGTCATATTGGGTCAGATCAGTGTCCATGAAGTCCTGTATCCTGTTTCCAACAGTGGCCAATCCAGGTCACAAGTACCTGACAGGTTCCCAAAAAGGTACAAAGGTTCCACAATGCTCGTCCCGGGGTAAGCAGTGGATTTCCTGGTCCTCTTTAACAATGATTTATAGACCTTTTCTCTGGGAACTTGTCTAAACCTTTTTTAAACCCAGCTACACTAACAGCTTTTACTACATCCTCTGGTAATGAATTCCAGAGTTTAATTATGCGATGAGCAAAAAATATTTTCTCTTATTAGTCTTAAATGGGTTACACTGTCGCGTCATTGTGTGTTCTCTAGTCTTTCTACTTTTTGATGGTATAAACAACTGATCTATGTTTACCCATTCCACTCCATTCATTAATTTATAAACCTTTATCATATCCCTCCTCAGCCATCTCTTTTCCAAGTTGAAGAGCCCTAACTTTTTAAGCATCTCCTCATAGGGGTATCCTTCCATCCCCGTTGCCATTTTTGTCACTCTTCCCTGTACCATTTCTAATACTGCTATATCCTTTTTTAAGATATGGTGACCAGAATTGCACACAATATTCAAGGTGCGATTGCAACATGGAACGATAGAGGCATTATAATGTCCTTGGTTTTCTTCTCCATTACTTTCCTTATGATTCCTAGCATTTTATTTGCTTTCTTGACTGCTGCTGCACATTGAGCGGAGGGTCTCAAGTCAACGTATTATTCATGATGACGCCTAAATCCTTTTTCTGGGTGGTAGTTTCTAAGGTGTAACCATAGTTTCGGTTGTTCTTTCCTAGATGCCTAAAGTATAGTTACTCACCATTAACAGGTGATCTCCGGGAACAGCAGGAATCTAGTCTTTACATATGGGTGACGTCGGCACTGATGGAGTGCATGTGGAAATATTCCCCAGCGTCCTATTGGAAAGCCTTTGGGAGTACTCCACTGCGCCTGCTTGACTGCCTTCCCACTCTTCTGACTCCCTCTCTTCAATTGGGTTTGTAGCTGAGAAGGAAGAGTAAAAAAGAGGGAGGAGTGGTCTAGTGGTTAGGACAAGGTACTTCAGGCCGGAGGGCCGGGGGTTCAAGTCCCACCTGGGGACAGCAATCTCAGGCCAGAGGGACTGGGATTTCTAGTCCTATAGGCACTCCTTGTGGTCTTGGGCAAGCCACTTAACCCTCCATTGCCCATGTTCCCTGTAAGTATTAGCGAATGTGTCTCATATCCCCTCGTGTTAAATGTATCCCCCAATTGACCGCTTTGACCCGGTGAAAAGCGGGATATAAATACAGCTAAATAAATAAATAAATAAAGAAATAAAATAACCCTACAACTCCATGGGGAGGACGGTAGGTTGTGAAGACTAGATTCCTGCTGTTCCTGGAGATCACCTGTGCATATCTACGCTATCTCCAGGAACAAGCAGGAATGTAGTCTTCACATATGGGACTCCCTAGCTCCCAGATATACAAGAGAGTTGGAAACCAGGTCAGAGATGTTGGACTAAATTCAACTGGACATACTGCTCCCTTGTCATCTGTCGTCCCCTTTATGATCACGACTTTGTCCCTTCCCTGGACGGACCACCTCTGTGTGTTCTTCTCCTTATCCCTCCCAACCGCCCCTCTTCCCCTCATTCTATCTCTGCATCCACACACTTGAATCATCACATCACTCCTAACACCCTTCTTCACTTCCCCTCTGGTGACTCCATCTTTCCTTCCAATTTTGGCTCCTCATCTACCGACGTCCAGGTTCAGTCCTGGCATTCCACTCACCTCATCAGGCTGGCCCCCCTGGAATCATGCACTATTCGCCCTACCCTTTGTCGGCATCCCTGGTTCACACATGATCTCTCCCTTCTCCGAGCTCAGCTCAGAAGAGCTGAGCGTCTCTGGCGGTGTCAACCTACCCCCACTAACCTTCTTCGCTTCTGTCTTTCCCGCCGCCACTACAAAGCCCAAATCTCCTCAGCTAAAAAAAACCTATTACACCACCATTATTTCATCTGCCTCAAATTCCTCCAGGCAACCTTTTTCAGTGTTTCGCTCTCTTTCAGAGGTCACTGACAGCTCAGCACCCTGAGCCCACCCTCCTCTGCCAGACCCCTCTTGTCTTACCAGCTACTTCTCTGAGAAGATTGCTGTGCACCGTTCCAAGTTTCCCCCTCTTCATCCCTCCACAACAGAAGTTTCATCTTCTCTCCTCACCCTTGGCTTGGTGCCTTCACCACCATCCTCCCCCTCCCTATCCACTCCTACCTTCCCTCATCTTTGGTCTCCCTTCCAGCCCGTCACTGCCACTACCCTATTCAAGGTTATCAATTCATCCCGTAAGACTACATGCCCCTCTGACCCTATCCCTTCCCCTTGGATCACGGAACATTCCCTTGCTCTCCTTTCTTTTGTACTCTCCATCTTTAATTCCAGTCTCGTTTCGGGTATCTTTCCCTCTCTATGGAAGCACGCCCTTGTCCGTCCCATCCTTAAAAAGCCCTCACCTGCCCTAGACACTCTGGCTAACTGGCATCCAATTTATCTTTATCTTTATTTGGCACATTTGATATACCGCCCCTTACCAGGGTATTAGGGCGGTGTACAATACAAAACATTTCGACTGCAGAAAAGAAAGGTAGAAAGGAACGCCATTAAGTGGATAGGAAAGCAGTCAAACAGAAACAGAAAGAAGATAATAGATAGCAGATAATGTAACAGACAATAACAACATAACAGACAATGAACTGCGAGGCAAATGACAGTCGACAAAACAAATGAAGAGCGACATAACGAATAGGGACATAGGGAAAGGTATGAGTTCAGGGAGGGAGGGGAGACCTGAATGTGTTTGTGGTTGGCAGACAATTTCTAATCTTCCCTTCCTTTCCAAGATCCTTGAGAAACTAGTCTTCTCTCAACTCTTCACTCTTGGATTCCACTCACTTCTTTCATCCACGCCAATCTGATTTCCACACTGGCCATAGCACAGACACTATCTTTCTTTCCCTGCTCAGTGAAACACACACTGCTCATGAACAAGGCAACATCTCTCTTGCAATTTCCTTGGATCTCTCTGCAGCCTTTGATTTGGTAGATCACCCTCTTCTAATTTCTCATCTCTCTGACTGTGGACTTTGGGACACAACCCTTCACTGGTTTCAGTCTTTCCTGTCCTCACGTTCCTTCTCAATGCTTTGCGGTTCTGCCTCGTCCCCCCCCCCCCCACTATCCCACTAACCTGTGGCATCCCCCAGGGCTCAGTTCTGGCCCCCCTCCTCTTCAATATTTTCTTAGCCCCCCTTGCACTACTAACCCAGCAACTTGGTATCTCTGCCTACTTTTATGCAGACAATATCCTCCTTCTCTTTCACAGAAACGCTCAATCCCTGGATATAACCCCCTTAAATGCTTGTTTATCATCTGTCTCTGACTGGCTTCATTCCAATCGTCTCTCTCTCAATCCCTCCAAATGTTCTGCAATATGGCTCACCTTTAATATCCCATGACCCACAATAGCCCCTTCTGTCCAACTCCCTAGTCCCCCTTGTTCACTCCCTCCGCTATCTTAGGGTCATTCAAGATTCCTCTCTGTCATTTCACGACCACATTTCCTCCCTTGTCCAACGATATTTCTTCTTCCTCCATTAGATCCTTGCTGTTGTTCTTCTCTCAACCAGCACTCCCTTACTACCCTCCTTCTATCACTAGTAATTTCTAGAATAGATTATTGCAACAGTGCTCTTGCCGGTCTTCCCAACTACCAACTTCGTCAAATGCAACTTCTCCAAAATACAGCAACTCGGATTATCACTTACACCTCGCACCGTGAACACATCACTCTCACCCTGATCTGACGTCACTAGCTTCCCATAAAATTTTGCATAAATTACAAAATTCTCATATCCGCTCACCAGGCAATCCACACAGGCATACCTCAATATTTGTCTGATCTTCTTCATTTTCACTCACCCCACCGTCTCCTCAGATCCTTCCACACTCACCGCTTGGCCCTCCCCTCAGTTTCCCATGGGCATTTGGAACAAACACATCATTCCGTTTTCTTTTTACTTGCTCCTGCTTTATGGAATTCCCTACCTGCCACATGCAGAGACTTCCTTTCTACAGTTCAAATCTCAACTCAAAACACATCTGTTTCTGTTGGCTTATGACCTTCCCTCCCCTTCCCCTGAGCAGTCTCCCCCTTAGCTCATTCTCTTTTTCTCCTCTCCTCCCCGTCTGCCCATTGCTCTCTTCTTCATTCTCTTTCTTTTCTGTCCTGTCCTATATATGATTGGCGTTCTTTTCCTTTTCCTTATTTTTAATTTACATTTTTGAAAACTGCTCTGATGCCTTGCTGCCTAGGGCGGTATATCAAATGACAATAAAGATAAAGATAAGAAGACAGACATCCCTGCCATGGAGATCTGGATAACAGTGTGGGTGGGGAATGAAGTTGTAGCTATGTTCCAAAGAGATGCTGGAGGTCCGCCTGGCTGAAGGCCGCATCCTGGTAGGAGTCATTTTCCAAGCAGTAGTAGGCGGCAAAGGTGTGGATAGAGGACTAGATTGCTGGCCGGCATATTTCGTCAATCGCTACTGAGCATAGGTTAGCTACAGATGCCACCATTGCTCGGACGTTGTGAGCTGTGACATGTCCTGTGAAGGAGAGTCCTGCCTTATCATAAACAAAAGCAATGCAGTCTGCTATCCATCTGGAAAGCGTTTTGCTTAGTTACCAGAAGCCCCAGATGAGTGGGTTCAAATGACACATAGAGTTGTGAGGACTTACAGTGATTCTGAGTTCTCTGGAGGTAGAAGGCCAGACCTGTTTACAATCGAGCATGTGCAGGGTGGCCTCTGCACAGGAGGAATGAGGTCTTAGGAAAAATTATGACGGATTGATTTATGTGGAATGGCGATACACCTTTGGTAGGAAGTGTGGATGTTTCCTGAGGACAACCTTATCATGATGGAATCTGGTGTATGGTGGGTGAGCCCCAATGCCTGCAACTCACTAATGTGTCTGGCTGAGGTCAGGGCCACAAGAAAAATGACTTTCCAAGTCAAGTAGTGCAGGTGTGTTGTTCTCAAGAGTTCAAATGGGAGTGTAAGCAGCTGGGCCAAGATAACGTTGAGATCCCATGCCACTGGAGGTGGTCCAGTGGGTGGATTGGAGAGGAGGAAGCCTCTCCTGAAGCATGCCTCTAAAGGGTGCACTGAGATGGGTTGGCAATCGATTGGTTTATGAAAAAGCTGCAATGGCAGTTAGGTGAACTCAAACCAAATTGTTCTTGAGCCCTGAAGAGGACAAGTGCAGTAGATATTGCAGGATTGCAGATACTGTTGCATCAAATGGATTGAGATTGTCTTGAGCACCTTGATTCATATCTGCACCATTTGCAGGAGTACATCCTTCTGGTGGAGGATTTCCTAGAAGTCAGGGGGATTTTTTACTTCAGTAGACAGGTTGAGATGCTGAAAGGCTACGCTTTCAGCAACCACACAGTCAGATGGAGTGATCTCAGACTGGGATGGAGAACTGTTCCGTCTTCCTAGGATAGAAGGTTCAGACTGCAGTCTAGATAGAGTGGATTATCTGTTGTAGTCGAAGAAGGGGAAACCACGGTTGTCAAGGCCAGAATGGGGCTATGAGTATTATAGTGTTGCCATCCAACTGGAACTTGAAAAGGGTTTTCTGTATTAGAGGTGAGGAGGGGAATGCATAAAGAGGTCCTCGATCCCAATGTAGATGAAAGGCATCATTTAATTGGCTGAGTTTGGGCTGAACTCTGGAGCAGAAGTGCGGACGTTTGGTGTTCTGTGGGGTAGCAAAGAGGTCAATGACTGGTGTTGCTCAGGCTTTGAATATCTGGGCTACCCTGTTTGGATGTAGACTCCACTCGTGTGGGTGGAGAATCCAACTAAGTCTGTCTGGAATTTGATTGTGCTTGCTAGGAATATATACTGCATGAAGGTGTATATGATGAGAGATGGAAAAGTTCCACAGGCAATCCAACGGAGAGCAGAGCACCCACATATGAACAGGAACAAAACCAGCAGGTGCACAGACAAGTGGTAAAGGCTCTTTATTCACAAAAACAAAACCCCAACATGTTTCTGCCAGGAGGCCTTCTTCAGGAGGTGCAAAACCTTGAAAATAACAAATCAAATAAAGCACATGGAGGCATATTCTAAGATGTGTGTCCCAGGCCTCTGTGCATCCAGGGCCGGCCCGTCCATTGAGCGAGAATGTTTTTTGCACAGGGCCCCGCGTTTCAGGGGGCCCCGCGCAAAAAACATTCTTTTTGAAAAGTAAAATTGAAAAGAAAAAAAAAAAACCTGTCTGCTGCCGCGGTCGGGGCCGCCGCGGCAGAATCGAGCGTGCCGCGGGGCCCCCTGTGCACGGCAGAGCCTGCCCTCCTTGTAGCAGCTCTCTCTTTGGAGCTGAAGTCAGGCGCGCCGGCTTGCAGAGCGCGAGGGAAGAGTTTCTCCCTCGCTGCTCTGTTAAGCCCGCGGGGGCTGATGGGAAGTTCCCATCAGCCCCCGCGGGCTTAACAGAGCAGCGAGGGAGAAACTCTTCCCTCGCGCTCTGCTCTGCAAGCCGGCGCGTCTGACTTTTCAGCTCCAAAGAGAGCTGCTACAAGGAGGGCAGGCTCTGCCGTGCACAGGGGGGCCCCGCGGCACGCTCGATTCTGCCGCGGCGGCCCCGACCGCGGCAGCAGACAGGTTTGCTTTTCTTTTAATTTTCGCTGGGCTGGGCTGGGCTGGGCTGGGCTGGGGGGGGGTTTAGGAGTGTTGCTGGGCTGGGCTGGGCTGGGCTGGGCTGGGCTGGGGGGGGGGTTTAGGAGTTGCTGGGCTGGGCTGGGCTGGGGGGGGGTTAGGAGTGTTGATGGGCTGGGGGGGGGTTAGGAGTGGTGATGGGCTGGGGGGTAGGAGTGTTGATGGGCTGGGGGGGGTTAGGAGTGGTGATGGGCTATGGGGGAGCTAAATCTGTATATGGGTTGATGGGATTAGGACTGAAAGTGGGTTGATGGGGGGTTAGGACTGGTAATGGGCTATGGGGGGGCTTAAACTAAAAATTGGGTGATGGGGGATTAGGACTGGAAATGGGCTGGTGGGATTAGGACTGGGAGTGGGCTGATGGGGAGGTTAGGACTGGTAATGGGTTGGGGGGGTTGCTAGGACTGGAAATGGGCTGAGTGGAAGGGGGCTTGAACTGCAAATAGCTGATGGGGAGGGGGGCTTGGAATGGGCTCTTAGGGGAAGGAGCTAGGACAGGAAATGGGCTGATGGAGGGGCTAGGATAGGACTGGGAATTGGGTGTTGGGGGAGCTAAGATTGGAAATGGGCTGTGGTGGGGGCTTGGATTGAAATGGACTCATGGAGGGGCTAGAACTGGAAGTAGGTTCATGGGGGGCTTGGATTAGAAATGGGCTGAGTGGAGGGGAGCTAGGATTTAACATGGGCTGATGGTGGGGCTAGGAAAGGACTAGAAATGGGCTGATGGGAGGCTGGTATTGGAAATGAGCTGATGAAGGGACTCGGATAGGACTGGAAATGGATGGGGGAGCTAGGACTGGAAATGGGCTGATGTGGGGACTAGAAGGGAGCGGATACTGGGTGGGGCTGCAACTAAAAGGGAGCTGATGTTGGGGGAGATTAGAAGGGGATGGGGCTGGGAGAGTGAAATGGAGAGGGGAAGAATATTTTGTGTGGGAGGGAAGAAAAATCTACAATTGGCCGGGTATTGGGAGACTAAGGGGCTTGTTTACAAAGCCGCGGTAGTGGTTCGCGATCGCGGCCCCATTGAAATCAATGGGGCCGCTGCTCCGATTACGATCGCAAACCGCTACCGCGGCTTTGTAAACAAGCCCCTAAGTGGGGATTGAGGATGGAGGGGTAAAATTTGAGTGGATGAAATAGGAATGAGGAAAGAGCAAAAGGAGAAAGATTATTATGTTAAAGCAGATGTAGAGAGAGAATGGAAAAAAACTAGAGGAGAGAAGAAAGGACAAATGGACAGCAGACGATGGAGAGTTAGCAGAAGACACAAATAAACCAGAAGAAAGTGACTGGAACAATTGCAACTGAAAAAAAAATGCACAAAAGGTACAAAGATATCTCTTTATTTTGAATTTATTAACTGGAATATGTCAGCTCTGGGAAATGTGCATCATTAATGTCGGTGCTTTGTTTAGTACAAGAGGAAATTAATTTATAGTTTTATTTCAACATTGTTGTACATTCCAAGTTTGGCTTTTAGGGTTCCCAGTTTAATTATTGTCTTCCTGTTTCTAAATTGTGATTACTTGTTTGGTGATGGTCTATGTTCTGCATGTGTAACTGAGCTGAGGTGTTCTGTTTATATAATTCCTATTTGACATTGCCACTTGTTCTCTTTCCCCAGTAGGTCATGTATTGTTATTCTCTGAAATGTATTGGTTTAATATTTGCAGTGTTGCCTTTTGATAGGTAGGGTATGGTGCTTTATGAGTCTTGGTAGTGCTGTTAGGATACGGTGGGTTTGCTATGGGTTCTAAATGGGCAGTGTTTGTAGTAGTTCCTAATGTGCCTGGCGGTTGGCACTGGATTATAGTAATGTAGAAATCTTTGTCTTTCTTTATCCATACACTCATGAAGAGGCATGTTTACTAAAAGTTAGTGTATGGTAACATTATGCAAATATTTATGCAAATGAGGCCCCT
Organism: Ichthyophis bannanicus; assembly: GCA_033557465.1. Lineage (NCBI taxonomy): Eukaryota > Metazoa > Chordata > Amphibia > Gymnophiona > Ichthyophiidae > Ichthyophis > Ichthyophis bannanicus. The sequence goes on along the minus strand of CM066035.1, from coordinate 917,596,887 downwards.
TATGCAAATGAGGCCCCGCACCGAGTCTCCGCACATGGCCCCGCACCCCCCTTGGGCCGCCCCTGTGTGCATCCAGTCAGAACCGGACACACAGAGGTAAACGGGATTCTGATCCCGTGGGGCACATCTAGACCCCACAGGATCAGAATTCCATCTAGGCCTGTATGTGCAGGCTGGGACCCAATTCTGGTCGACTTGCACGTACAGGCCTCTGCCCAGCTAACTAAGTCAAGGCTTCTGAATGGAGCCCTGGTGCCATGGTATCCGGTCGCCAACTACTTCTTTCATTCCCCACAGTCCAACCCCCGATCTGACCACCCAGGAAGACAGGCATCTATCTTTGGAAAAACTTAGAGAAGCTAGCAAAGTAGTCAGGAAAGCAAAGATTCAAATAGAGGAGGAAATAGCCAATGCAATAAAATGGGGGATAAGACTTTTTTCAGATATGTTAGTGAGAAGAGGAAGAGCAAAAGTGATATTGTCAGACACAAGGGTGAAGGGGAGGAATATGTAGAAGCTGATGAGGATAAAGCGGAATTGCTTAATATTTCTGTTCTGTGTTCACAGATGAAGAACCAGGAACAGGTCCTCAGAAAACACCCACAAACAGGAACAGAAGGGAGGGGCATCTTGAACAATTTTCAGAAGACTGTGTTCGTGAGAAATTAGCTCAACTTAAGGTAGACAAAGCGATGGGATACACCCTAGAATATTGAGGGAACTTGGAGACGTTCTAACAGCTCCACTGACTGACCTTTTCAATGCCTCGTTGGAGTCGGGAGTGGTGCCAAAGGACTGGAGAGAGGCTCATGTGGTGCCTTTACACAAAAGCAGAAGTAAGGATATGGTTGAAAACTACAGGCCGGTTAGTTTAACTTCGGTGGTGAGTAAATTATTGGAAATGCTGCTGAAAGAGAAAATAGTGAGGCTTCTGGAGTCCAGCGGATTACAGGATCCGAGGCAGCATGGATTCACCAGAGGCAGGTGTTGTCAGACAAATCTGATTGATTTCTTTGACTGGGTGACCAGGGAGTTGGACCGAGGGAGAGCCCTAGATGTGGTGTATTTAGATTTCAGTAAAGCCTTTGACACCGTTCCTCACAGGCGACTTATAAACAAACTGAGCACCCTAGGGATGGATCCTAAAGTTACTGCTTGGGTTAGAAATTGGTTGAGTGGGAGGTGACAAAGAGTACAGGTAAATGGAGCTCACTCTGAGGAGAAGGAAGTTACCAGTGGTGTGCCCCACGGATCTGTCCTTAGTCTGATTCTTTTTAACATCTTTGTGAGTGATATAGCGGAAGGGCTGTAAGGTAAGGTTTGCCTTGTTGCGGATGATACCAAAATCTGCAATAGAGTAAACACCCAGGAAGGTGTAGATAACATGAGGAGGGATCTAGCTAAGCTTGAAGAATGGTCTAGAACAGCGATGGCGAACCTATGGCACGCGTGCCAGCTGTGGCACGCGAAGGCCTTGCAGCTGGCACGCGGGCAATAGGTCCGCAAAAAAAAGAAAAAAGCTGTCTCTGACTGCTGCCGCGGACGCGGCAAGGGCAGAATGCAGCGTCCCGCGGGGCCCCCTCCGCCCGCTAAGCCCCTCTGCAAGGGCTTTCAGATTCGCGAGGGAGAGCGTCTCCCTCGCGTCTCTGTTAAGCCCGCAGGGGCTAATGGGAAATTTCCCATCAGCCCCTTTAGACGCGAGGGACTGATGGGAAATTTCCCATTAGCCCCTGCGGGCTTAACAGAGACGCGAGGGAGACGCTCTCCCTCGCGAATCTGAAAGCCCTTGCAGAGGGGCTTAGCGGGCGGAGGGGGCCCCGCGGGACATTGTAATCTGCCGCGGCAGCAGCCAGAGCCTGCTTTTTTTTTTTAAAAATTTGCCGGGGGGGGGGGGGGGGTTAGTAATGATAATGGGCAGTAGGGGGTGGGGGAGGGGGAGGGGGTGGGGGGTAGGACTGCTAATGGGCAGGAGGGGGGGGGTTAGGACTGCTAATGGGCAGGGGGGGGTTAGGACTGCTAATGGGCAGGAGGGGGGGGGTTAGGACTGCTAATGGGCTGGGGGGGTTAGGACTGCTAATGGGCGGGCGGGCGGGCGGGCGGGCGGGGGGGGGTAGGACTGCTAATGGGCTGGGGGGGTAGGACTGCTAATGGGCTGTGGGCTGATGGGGGCTGTCTGGAAATGGGGTGATGGGGGTTTAGGGCTGGAAGTGAGTTGATGGGGGGGCTAGGACTGGTATTGGGTTGGGGGGTTGCTAGGACTGGAAATGGGCTGATGCAGGGACTAGAAGGGAATGGATGCTGGGTGAGGCTGGAACTAGAAGGGAGCTGATGTTGGGGGAGGATTAGAATGGGATGGGGCTGGGAGAGTAAAATGGAGAGGGGAAAAATATTTTGTGTGGGAGGGATAAACAATCTACAATTGGCCGGGTATTGGGAGAGTAAGTGGGGATTGAGGATGGAGGGGTAAAATTTGAGTGGATGAAATAGGAATGAGGAAAGAGCAAAAGGAGAAAGATTAGTATGTTAAAGCGGATGTAGAGAGAGAGAATGGAAAAAAAAAAAACTAGAAGAGAGAAGAAAGGACAAATGGACAGCAGATGATGGAAAGTTAGCAGAAAACATGAAGAAACCAGAAGAAAGTGGCTGGAGCAATTGCAACTGAGCTGAGGTATTCTGTTTATGTAATTCCTTTTTGACATTGCCACTTGTTCTCTTTCCCCAGTAGGTCATGTATTGTTATTGTCTGAAATGTATTGGTTTAATATTTGCAGTGTTGCCTTTTGATAGGTATGGTGTGGTGCTTTGTGAGTCCTGGTAGTGCTGTTAGGATACGGCGGGTTTGCTATTGGTTCTAAATGGGCAGTGTTTGTAGTAGTTCCTAATGTGCCTGGCGGTTGGCACTGGATTATAGTAATGTAGAAATCTTTTAGTCTGTCTTTATCCATACACTCATTAAGAGACATGTTTACTAAAAGTTAGTGTATGTTAGCATTATGCAAATATTTATGCAAATTGACGTGCTGGCACTTTGAGGAAATTCTTTGGTTTTGTGCGGCAGTTTGGGCACTCGGGCTCAAAAAGGTTAGCCATCACTGGTCTAGAATTTGGCAGCTGGGATTTAATGTTAAAAAAAGCAAGGTCACGCATTTGGGCTGCAGCAATCCAAGGGAGCGATATAGTATAGGGGCTGAAGTACTTCTGTCCACTAAAGAAGAGCGGGACCTAGGTGTGGTTGTGTCTGATGATCTTAAAGTAGCTAAACAGGTAGAAAAGGCGACAACAAAAGCTAGAAGGATGCTTGGGTGCATACAGAGAGGAATGGCTCACAGAAAAAAGGAGGTGATAGTGCCTCTGTATAAGTCTATGGTGCGACCTCATTTGGAGTATTGTGTGCAATTCTGGAGACCGCACCTTCAAAAGGATATAAACAGGATGGAGTCAGTACAGAGACTGGCTACTAAAATGGTTAGTGGTCTTCATTATAAAGCATATGAGGACAGACTTAAGGATCTTAATATGTACACCTAGATGAAAGGCGGGATAGAGGTGATATGATTGAGACGTTTAAATACCTCCGTGGCATAAATGCACAGGGGGAGAGCCTCTTTCGATTGAAAGCAAGGGGACATGGGATGAGGGTGAAAGGGGATAGATTCAGGAGTGATATGCAGAAATATTTCTTTACGGAAAGAGTGGTGGATCTGTGGAATAGTCTCCCAGTGGAGATGGTAGAGATTTGGACAGTATCTGAATTCAAAAAAACATGGGACAAACACAAAGGATCTCTAAAGGAAAAAAGGGAACTGTTGTAGTTGTTGATATGGAAGGACAGACTAGATGGGCCAATTGGTCTTTTTCCGTTGTCATTTTTCTGTTTCTATATAAATGGAACAAAGGATCAGAGAATCATATGTCAATAATGAAACTTATGAGGAAGAACATACCTTAGTCGGTTGGGTTTCAATGTAACACTTTTCATCTTTTATTTTTATCCCCGGATACCAGGGGACATTAAGCATGATAAAGACATTGAAACTAAGTAATAACCATCGGTTCTTATTCTATAATCCCCTAGTAAATGGGCTGAGAGGAAGCGATGGTATCTCGCGGTTCACAAACCACTCTCTTAGTGTAAAATGTCACCATCCCTGTAAATAATGGGCTTTTTTTAATACTCTAAAGTGCTCATTTTTCATGAATTGCTACAATGGTGTGAATATGTGCCCAATATAAGTGTGCAATGCATAAGATAGAACTAAAGACACTACACTTTGGAAAGTCGATAATCACTGGTTACTTCTATGGGTGAATTGGACCTAGTGTAAAGGAAGTCCCCATGTAGAACTGGCATGTGAGATAATATAGACTTATCCGAAGTTTGTGATAAGGAAGCTTATCATAGCTCAGGAAGGAGCTATAGAAAAGGTGAAGTGTCTCTGAACAAGCAACCTGTCAGTTCTGGTAGAAATAAGAAAACAGAATTTTCCCATAAAAGACTACCAGTCCCAGAATGCACCAGGTTTCCAACAGCCATTAGAGGAGCTGAAGTGGGGAAACGTGTGTTCAATCAGGAGGGCTATGAGGTAATCCCTAAGCACTCATCTCAAAGGGCAGGGCCTGATTCAGCACAGCTGCGCTGTGTTAGGGAGGAGCACTCATCTAGGCAGAATAAAGGTAGAGTTTATTCTACAGAGAATTATCCTCATTATCCTGAGAATCAGCTTGAGCTTCATCAGTTTCATCTGAAGGATCATCAGAAGCAGAAGCCAAATCGGACGGACAGAGAGGGAAAGAAACCCTTTGGAAGAAAGAGGAGAAAAGCCTTTGAGAGATCTAGAAGAGTCCAGAGCAGTACGTATACTGGGAGGCATTCCAAGGGCCAGCATACACCATTGGACTGGGGAAAGCCAGAGGAATGGTGCTGCAGAGCTAGGAATCTCCAGACGGTACCTGTGAGAGAGACGGCTGCACGTGGAAGGGACCCTAAGACCCGTGCCAGAAGGTATGTGAAGAGAGATCCAGTGTCCAGGGATCTGGATTGGAAGGCTGGACATAAGAACTGGACTACATACTGGCCAGGCTATATAGAGAGGAACTCTAACAGCAATGGAAGCTCAGGTATGAACACTGATCTATGCCCTAGCTATAACCTTGAAAGACAGCAGGAAAACAAGTATTATCCTGAAAGTGCTCCATTGAGAGATTCATCTGTGCCAATCCATGATATTGAACCCATGCTTGTTGAAGAAGGGGGAATGATTGCAGATGAAGAATGTGTTTATATGGACTGCTCTCTGTCTAAACTCCTTTGGTAACTTTCTGTTACAAAGTACAGCAACCATCACAAAGAAATACAAACTTGTTCTTTAATCTACTCAGAAAAGCTCCTGAAGCAGGATTTGACCCACACAGTAGAAAGCAAGCCAGCTAAGGGTTTTCAGCTGGATAACTGCTAGCAATTAAGCCTTACCTAATTGCTTGTGAGCTAGGAGAGAATCACTTCTGAATCTATGTGGGAAGTTATCAGAAGTTAACCTGAAAAGAAAAGTTTTTTTTTTCTCTTTGTAGCTTTTGGTTTGTTGTTTGATACATGCTAAGAAAACATTAGCTAGTGCCTACAGAAAAGACCAGTTTGTACCAACCAGGTCTTATTTCTTTTGCTTTAATTGCCTGACAAGTTTAAAGGTTGTTTTCCTGATTTTGTTTTTTTCAAGTTTAACACTGGAAGCAAGTAACCTGATTTATATGCTACCAAGCATATCTGTGTTGGGAGAAATAACCCCATAAATAAATATCTTATTGGCTTTAACACTTGAGCACAACTAAATTATTGTCAGCAGCTGTGTCTGGTGTGAATGAACTACATTGCCCACAATCCCTTGCAAATCATATAGATATATGCACTTGCCAAGACTGTGAAGATTCTCACCCAGGCAGCCGTCTGACAAATGGCGTAGTTTTTCGGATTGCTTTTGCACAAAGGGGATTTACTTGCTGAGGATTACAACTAAAGTTCAAGTTTAAAGCTGGAAAAAAAAGATTTTCCCTCAACTGCACTTTGGAGGAGAAGTGGTTGTTCCAGGAAGCTGTCCCAGGAGGAAAAGACCCTGTGCAGAGCTGGATTCATCACTGACACAAGGTAATAAGTACCTGGGCATGTCTAGTGGTGGATGGGAGTAAGGCACAGGGGTAATTGAAAAAAAAAAAAGTAGAAAAAAACACACCTGTTTGGAAGGTGGTGCACTTTGTTTTTTTTTTTGTTTCTTGCAGGGATCAAGATGGATCCAAGGGAACTAGCTGATTGGATGGCAGCCCAGTTTAGCAGGTAACAGGAGCTATCGCAGCAGGCACAGGACACTGCTATGAAAGCCTTAATGGACCAGCAGAGGCCAGTGCTTGATCTGGTGCAAGCCCTAGTTAAGCTGCAGAACCAAAGTGGAACAGATGCAAGACCAGCAGTAAATACTGGTACACCACATGTGGACAGTGTGGGACTCAATCAAGGGATTGGGGCATTTAGTTTTGGGAAACTAATTCCAGATGATAATGTTGATGATTTTCTAGAGTCTTTTGAAAGAGTGGCACAAGCATTAGCATGGCCAGAGACCCAGTGGGCAGTAAGGCTGGCAGCCTCATTAACTGGAGAGGTGCTTGCAGCTTACAGAGCAATGCCAGCAGCCCAGGCTTTGAATTATAAGGATGTAAAGGCTGCTATTAGAGATCGCCTAGGGTTATCTATTTCAGAGTATAGGCGAATGTTTAGAGCTACTACATTGAGAGTGGGTGAAACACCCAGGGCTCTGAGTCAGAGAATCAGAGGTTTAGCTGTAAAATGGTTGGAGCCTGAGCAAAAGACGGTAGAAATGTTATTAGACATTATAATGCTTGAACAATTTATGTCTGCGGTCCCTAAAGATTTGCACACTTTCCTTATACAGCAAAATTGCCAAAATCTTGGAGAGGCAACCATGCTAGCAGAGATTCTTGGAAGCCACGCAGGCTTGCCATAGAATGGGTGGCCCTCTGAAGATTGGTGCTGAGGCAAGATGTGCTGTATCAGAAAAGAAAATAATTAAAAATGTTTCTGAAAATGAATGTACTGTATCAAACCAGATGACACAGTGGAATAGAAAGAAATGTTTCAAGTGTGGAAAATGGGGACATTTAGAAAAGAGATGCCAGACACACACTAGCTTAGTGGGTGTGGATTTAAAACAGCCCAAAGAAGGATTTCTTTTGATGGTTGATGTGCAAGGAATTACCACAAATGCTTTGTTAGACTCTGGGGCAGACCAGAGTATGATGTCAAAAAGGCTTTGGAAGAGGATAGAGGCCCAAGAAGGATTTGTGCCTAAAACCCCTGAAAGCCAAGTTCACATCAGATGCATTCATGGTGCTGCAACATCATATCCCACCTATAGGCTAAAGGTTAAGTGCCTGGGGGAACAAGAGGAAGTCCTGTTAGCAGTACTGCCTAGGCTACCCTTTGATTTGGTTCTAGGAAAGGACTGGCCAAGATTTAAGCTGGGGCTAGTGAAAGGGCTAGGAAAGAAGGAGGGAGAAGGAATAATGAAAATAGCTTCCGGGCCTTTCTTTGGAAGTCCTCAGTCCCTAGCTAAAAAGATGGTTAAGCTTCCAGAAGGCCAAACTATGGGTAATAAGAGGGGCCTTGTATCCACCCGCTCGCAGGCTAAGGTAGAGAGCCAGCAGAAGGAGGAGGGGGAGCAGGCCGAGTTATTAGGAGACTTACCCTCTCATGATGATTTAATAACCCCATCATCTGGTAAAGTAAGGAAGTTGAAAGCACAAAAGCGGCGGGAGAGACTTTGCAGAGCACAGGGTAGGGCTGAGATGTTAGCTGGTCAAAGTTTACCCTGGGTGCCAGCTGAGTTAGTGGCAAAGTTTCCTAACTTTCCACAAGAGCAGCGAGCTGATCAAGCTCTCACCCGAGCTTTTAAATATGCTCAGGAGGTCAGGGAGGAATTGCCCAGATTCAGACTAGATAATGAAATATTATATAGAGAGAGTCAGGACCCCAGAAATGGGACCATACGTAAACAATTGGTGGTACCCACAACTTTCAAAGGGCTAGTACTTAGACTAGCACATGATCATCCAGTGGGAGGTCATAAAGGGATGCAAGGAACGCTGGATCAAATACTTATGCGTTTTTACTGGCCAGGTATCTTCAAAGAAACTGCCCAGTTTTGTGCTGCATGTCCAGCGTGTCAGCGAGTTACAGCGGCTCACCCACCGGTGGTGCCATTGATCCCCATGCCAATTATCACAGACCCAATTGGTCGCATTGCCATGGATATTGTAGGCCCATTAGTCAAAACGACCCGAGGTTTCCAATACATCCTAGTTATGGTAGATCAGGCAACAAGGTTTCCCTGGGCCATACCATTGAGGAATGTTTCTGCAAAAACCATAGCTTTAGAGCTAGTAAAATTGTTTTGTGAAGTGGGATTCCCAAGAGAGGTGTTGACTGACCGAGGGTCCAATTTTGTATCCAAATATTTGGCCCAGGTCTGGGATGCCTTTGGCATTCATCACGTGAAAACCTCAGCCTACCATCCACAATCAAACGGTTTGGTGGAGAGATTCAACCAAACTCTCAAACAAATGTTGAGAAGGGGGTTAGCAGGAGAGGTAAAAGAATGGGATATGTTATTGCCCTTTGCCTTATATGCCTGCAGGGAAAGAATTCAGGTGTCCCTAGGTGTAACTCCATATGAATTGATGTATGGTAGGGCTCCACGGGGTTTATTAGATATTTTGAGGGAACAATGGATTGATCCTGAACCAGGAAGTCAGGAAGTGCCACAGTTTCTACGTGACTTGAGAGCACGTTTGAAAAGGACCTCACAGGTTGCGGAGAGGAACCTGCAGGACAGTCAAGTGCGCCAGAAAGGGTGGTATGATAGGAAGGCCAAAAGCCGCCAATTAAGCATTGGTGAAAAGGTTTTGGTTCAAGTAGCAGGTACAGCCCCAAAATTTGAAGTACAGTGGAAAGGGCCATGGAAGGTTGTTAAACAAGTGAGCCCAGTATCTTATATAGTAGAAAATGCAAGAGGGCGTAGGCAGACCTACCATATTAATGTACTTAAGTCTTGGAAGGAGAGGCCTGTAAATAATGACCCTGAAGCCAGTCAGGAAGTAAGTGAGCTTCAAAAAGAGAACACTCTCGTAGGTATTACGGACTGTAGGAAAGAAGTTTCACCAGTTAAACCAGTCCGTAATAACTTAAGCAGGGGGGTATGTGATAAGGAAGCTTATCATAGCTCAGGAAGGAGCTATAGAAAAGGTGAAGTGTCTCTGAACAAGCAACCTGTCAGTTCTGGTAGAAATAAGAAAACAGAATTTTCCCATAAAAGACTACCAGTCCCAGAATGCACCAGGTTTCCAACAGCCATTAGAGGAGCTGAAGTGGGGAAACGTGTGTTCAATCAGGAGGGCTATGAGGTAATCCCTAAGCACTCATCTCAAAGGGCAGGGCCTGATTCAGCACAGCTCCGCTGTGTTAGGGAGGAGCACTCATCTAGGCAGAATAAAGGTAGAGTTTATTCTACAGAGAATTATCCTCATTATCCTGAGAATCAGCTTGAGCTTCATCAGTTTCATCTGAAGGATCATTAGAAGCAGAAACCAAACCGGACGGACAGAGAGGGAAAGAAACCCTTTGGAAGAAAGAGGAGAAAAGCCTTTGAGAGGTCTAGAAGAGTCCAGAGCAGTACGTATACTGGGAGGCATTCCAAGGGCCAGCATACACCATTGGACTGGGGAAAGCCAGAGGAATGGTGCTGCAGAGCTAGGAATCTCCAGACGGTACCTGTGAGAGAGATGGCTGCACGTGGAAGGGACCCTAAGACCCGTGCCAGAAGGTATGTGAAGAGAGATCCAGTGTCCAGGGATCTGGATTGGAAGGCTGGACATAAGAACTGGACTACATACTGGCCAGGCTATATAGAGAGGAACTCTAACAGCAATGGAAGCTCAGGTATGAACACTGATCTATGCCCTAGCTATAACCTTGAAAGACAGCAGGGAAACAAGTATTCTCCTGAAAGTGCTCCATTGAGAGATTCATCTTTGCCAATCCATGATATTGAACCCATGCTTGTTGAAGAAGGGGGAATAATTGCAGATGAAGAATGTGTTTATATGGACTGCTCTCTGTCTAAACTCCTTTGGTAACTTTCTGTTACAAAGTACAGCAACCATCACAAAGAAATACAAACTTGTTCTTTATTCTACTAAGAAAAACTCCTGAAGCAGGATTTGACCCACACAGTAGAAAGCAAGCCAGCTAAGGGGTTTCAGCTGGATAACTGCTAGCAATTAAGCCTTACCTAATTGCTTGTGAGCTAGGAGAGAATCACTTCTGAATCTATGTGGGAAGTTATCAGAAGTTAACCTGAAAAGAACAGTTTTTTTTTCTCTTTGTAGCTTTTGGTTTGTTGTTTGATACATGCTAAGAAAACATTAGCTAGTGCCTACAGAAAAGACCAGTTTGTACCAACCAGGTCTTATTTCTTTTGCTTTAATTGCCTGACAAGTTTAAAGGTTGTTTTCCTGATTTTGTTTTTTTCAAGTTTAACACTGGAAGCAAGTAACCTGATTTATGTGCTACCAAGCATATCTGTGTTGGGAGAAATAACCCCATAAATAAATATCTTATTGGCTTTAACACTTGAGCACAACTAAATTATTGTCAGCAGCTGTGTCTGGTGTGAATGAACTACATTGCCCACATTACCTTGCAAATCATATAGATATATGCACTTGCCAAGACTGTGAAGATTCTCACCCAGGCAGCCGTCTGACAAGTTGTATCACTAAACACTGTACGAGGTCAAAGAATAATGTGCCATGTGATAGCGTGTGTCATCTAAAATCCAAGTAACCGGTGGTACTTACAGTATGCAAACTAAATCAGGCAGCATGCAGAGTCAAAGAGCCGACAGCATTGAAAAGTACTCTCCTAGTAGACCACATTTAAATAGGTAAAATTGTGCCAAAAGGCAGGTCAGAGGTCATACTATTTGAGTACTTGTACCAATGCACAATAAAAGGAACTATCCTAACAGTGCTGTACTGCTCATAGACAAACTTGTATTGTGAGTGACCCTGTGGTAAATAAATAAATGTTATATATCAATCCACTACCGATACTTGTCAAATCCAATGTGTATGCACTATATGTAATGCAATCCCTCAGAAACCCAGTGTATGAAAATTCTTTCAAAACTGCTCTTATTGTTGTATACCAGACAGCATCAATTCACATGCAGATCTAGCAGGGCAACTAATGAATATGCAATTGGCCAAAGCCCATTGATATTGCAGAAATCATAAATGCGGATGTCAATTGCACCCTGCCTATGGCAGTATCTACTGCTCTGGCAAAAAACATGTGTAAAATTCCTTCAAAACTGCTCTTATCATTGTACATCAGATAATACCAGTTTATATGAATATCTAGCAAGGCATCTAAAGGATATTAAGTTAGGCAAAGCTTGTTAATGTAACTGAAGTCATGAACACGCATGACAATTGCACCCTACCCGTAGTGAGGTCTACTGTTCAGGCACTCTGTCTCAGACCGTACTGCAAATATGATGGGGAAATAAAACCAGCGCTGTGCTATGAGAAGGCAAAGAGGTAGCCAGAGACTAAAACTTAAAAATATTTATACTATGGCTCCTGGGGACATCGAGATCCATTAAGAGATGATAAGCAGAAGGAACAAAGGCAAAAAGAGAGGTTAAGAACAATAAAAATGTATATAAAACTGGCATCACAAAGCCCAGTAAATAAAAATATACATAAGTGTGTAAGTATAACACTCTCTGGCACGGTAGATAAAGCATAGTTACTCACCTGTAACAGGTGATCTCTGGGAACAACAGGAATTTAGTCTTCATATATGGGTGACATCTGTACCGATGGAGCCCGCGTGGAACGCTCCCCAGCATCCAGTAGGAAAGACTTTGGGAGCATCCCACTGTGCCTGCATTGATGCCTTCCCGCCTTCCCAACTCTCCCACCTCAGTTGAATTTGTAGCTGAGAGAAAAGGAGAGAAAAAGAAAACCTACAACTCCTAGGGGAGGAGGGTGGGTTGTGAAGACTAAATTCCTGCTGTTCCCGGAGATCATCTGTTACAGGTGAGTAACTACGTTATCTCCAGGAACAAGTAGGAATGTACGTAGTCTTCACATATGGGACTTCGTAGCTCCCAGATGCCAGAGAAATGACCTCAGAACTGGATGGTTTGCCTCAAAGAAGGTTTTGAGAGGTCATGAATCCTCCATGGATGTCTGGAATCGATAAGTTCCGGGACAGAGGGTAGGAGTTGCCCTTAAGTCTGAAAGAGGTGCTGGAGAACAGCTTGAACAAACATGGCATCCTGATGGGAGTCCTTGTTCAGACAGTAATGAGCAGCAAAAGAATGAACCAAACACCAAGTTGCTGCTTTACAGAATTTGTCAATGGCTACAGAATGCAGATTCGCCATCGAAGTAGCCATGGCATGAACATTATGGGCAATGACATGACCCTCAAGGGATAATCCTGCTTTATCTTGGTTTGCAGCTTGTCATGCTGTGAGGACATGTGTGCATCAGTGATGCTGAGAGCTAAATTATCGGTAGTTTAACTACCGGCAGGGTCTCCCAAGATGGACAGGTCTCATCTGAGGTGCCAGACCAAGACAAACCACCCATCTGGGCAGCAGCAGAATGGGATAGTGTTGACGGCGAAGGATCACATTTCTGTGACAACGGCAACAACACCAAACTTAAACTGTGCGGAGGAAAGACCCAGCAATCTACTTCTGTATCTTGCGATGAAAACCCAATGGATAGTTACAACAAAACAAATTGTGCTATAGTGCTGGAAGATGAGCCCCCAGGTCGGAAAGCACTCAACTAGCTACTGGGGAAGAGCTGAAGGCTTTTCAGAGTAAAGCCAGCATTTATGATGTGGTTGGATCAAAGCCCTCGGGACGTCTGACTGCTGATGTAGCTGCGCATGAAATGAGAGTCAGAAGCTGTAAAGATGTCTTACACATTGGAACATGGAATGTACGAAGCCTGAACCAAGGGAAGTTGGAGGTGGTCAAGAATGAAATGGAACGTGTAGAACTTGATTTGTTGGGTGTCAGCGAACTGAAATGGACTGGCATCGGGCACTTTGCATCAGATGATCACATGGTCTACTATGCTGGAAATGAAAGACAAAGAAGAAATGGTGTTGCATTTATAATAAAGAAGAAACTTGCAAGAACTGTAATGAAATACAATGCAGTCAGCGAACGCTTAATCTCTATTCGTCTACAAGGAATGCCTATCAACACAACTATAATTCAAGTATATGCCACAACAACAGCTGCAGAAGAGAATGAAATTGAAGAGTTATATGAACAAGTACAAGCTGAAATTGACAGAACATGCAAACAGGATATCCTGATAGTCATGGGTGACTGGAACGCAAAAGTTGGCAACAAAGAAGAAGGCAAAGTAGTTGGAAAATATGGACTTGGGAACAGAAATGAAGCTGGAGAAAGATTGATAGAATTCTGCAAGACCAACGATCTATTCATCTCAAACACCTTCTTCCAGCAACACAAGTGGCGACTGTACACATGGACTTCACCCAATGGATTGTATAAAAATGAAATTGACTACATCTGTGGAAGTCAACGATGGAAAAGCTCTGTAACATCAACAAAGACAAAACCTGGAGCTGACTGTGGTGCAGATCATCAACTACTAGTATGCAAACTCAAGCTAAAGTTGAGAAAGAGCAAACCACTCATGAATGCAGCAAAATATGACCTTGAGAATATACCACTGGAATTTAAAGACTGCCTGCAAAATCGATTTGCTGCTTTAGATACAAATGACAGAACTCCAGAAGAGTTATGGAATGACATCAAGAAGGTTGTGTTGGAAGAAAGCGAGAAGTCTCTACAAAAGGTGAAAAAGCAAAAACAGCCAAAATGTATGACGGAAGAAACTCTGAAAATTGCCCAGAAACACAGAGAAGCTAAAGCCAGAGGAGAAAGAAAGACAATCGCAGAACTCAACAGAGATTTCCAACGTGCAGCAAGACAGGACAAGGAAAAGTACAACAATGACGCATGCAAGGAAATAGAAGCAGAAACTATTAGAGGAAGAACAAGATCAGCTTTCCCAAAGCTACGAGAGTTAAAGAAAAAGTTCCAGCCTTGAATTGGAATGTTAGAAGATGCTCAAGGTTCTATGTTGAATGATGCTGAGAAGATCAAGAAAAGATGGAAGGAATATACAGAGTTTTTATATGATAAAGATCAAGTGGATCAACAGCCGTTTCAACCTGTACCTTATGATCGGGAACTATTGGTGATGAAAGAAGTTGAAGCAGCATTGAAAGCCTTATCAAAGAACAAAGCACCAGGCATTGATAGCATTCCCATAGAAGTATTACAGCAATCTGATGCAGCTGTTATCATACTTACAAGGCTCTGCCAAGAAATATGGAAGACAACATCATGGCCAACTGACTGGAAAAGATCTTTGTTTATACCAATACTAAAGAAAGGTGATCCAACTGATTGTGGAAATTATCGCACAATCGCTCTGATCCCACATGCCAGCAAGATTCTACTGAAGATTATTCAAAAGAGACTACAACCATACCTGGAACAAGAACTACCTGAAGTACAAGCAGGGTTCAGGAAAGGGCGAGGAACGAGAGACATCATTGCAGATGTGAGATGTGTGGTGACTGAATTTTGTCTCTTTTTATATTTCAATTTCAAAAATGTACAAAGAACTGTCATTAAACTAAAATACAGAAAATGGAATGAAAAAAGGAAGAGAATTACTTGAAATATACATATCATTCTCCTGATTTTGGGAATCAGGAGAATGGGAGGGAAGGCATACAGGAGACCCCGACCCCAATGGAAGAGGAAAGCATTCACTTGTTGTATGCTGGACAAAGGAGTTCTGGTGCAGAAGTGTGGAAGTTTGCAATTCTGTGGTGTGGCAAAAAAGGTCTATCCTTGGAGTCCCCAGGTCTGAAAGATGAAGAATGTTGTCTCCGGATGGACAGACCATTTTTGGGGAAGGAGGATCCGACTCAAGCTGTCTGCCAAGACATTCTGCTCTCCTGGCAGATACACCACTTTGAGGTTATGTGATGAGCAAGACCAGAGATGAAGAGCCTCCTTGCAGAGGAGCCAAGAGCTTTCTCCTACCTGTTTGTTCACATAGAACATGGTAACTTGATTGTCCATCTGGACCAGAACCCTCTGGCATTGTAGATGATCCAGAAACACTTTTAGGGCATTGAAGATAGCACAAAGCTCTAGTAGATTTATCTGGAGTTGTGACTCCTGTTCTGTCCAGAGGCCCTGGGTGGAGAGAGTTCCCAGATGGGCCCCCCAACCCAGTTTGGAGGCATCTGTCATCAGGGTGCATTGATGTGGAGGCATCTGAAAAGGTGACCCTACGAGGAGGTTTTCTGGGGCACACCACCATTGGAGGGATGCAGCCAGAGGGGCAGTGACTTTGATCCTGTCCCTAAGATGTCCTGAGACCTGCTTCCACTGGGAAGCAAGGGTCCATTGCGCTGTGTGCATATGCAGATGGGCATATGGAACTACGTGCACTGTTGAGGCCATATAACCTAGAAGCTGAAGCATCTCTTGGGCCATCAGGTGATCTTTGAGACGAGCCTGAGATGCCAACTGAAGGAAACAGGAACAGCAGGGTTTTGATAGGAATGCCTTGATCGCTGAGTGTCTAGAAGGAGTCCTATGAACTTCAGTTCTTGAGTACAAGTGAGATGGGATTTTGGAAGGTTTATCCCAAATCCCAAATATTGTAGCACTTGCATTTATAAAGAAGGGATTGCTGAACCTCCTGACAGATGCTTGCCTTTAAGAGCCAGTCATCTAAGTAAGGGAAGACAAATATCCCGAGTCCTTAGATATGCGGCCACAACCGCCATGCATTTTGTAAAGACTCTTGGGGCAGAGGCGAGTCCAAAAGGCAGGACCATGTATAGGTAATGTTTTCCTTGAAAGATGAAGTGTAGATACTTTCTGTGTTCTGGATGAATGAGGCTATCTGTATATAATTCTTTTAGATCTAGAGAATAGAGCCAATCCTGACTCTGGAGATAGGGCAAGAGGATCCCTAATGAGACCATTTTGAACTTTTCATGGACTAGGAACTTGTTTAGGTTCCTGAGGTCTAGCATGGGTCTGTACCCTCCGCTTTTACTTTGGTATGAGAAACTCATCCCTTGCTGGAATGAGGGAACTTCTTCTATGGCACCCTGTGAAAGAAGAGAAGTCACCTCCTGTAGCAGGAGAGCAGTGAGGTGAGGTTGAAATTGATATTCCCCCACTAGAGTGGACAGGGGTAGGCTTTGTAAATTAAGTCTGTAACCTTCTCTCACTATGGTTAATGTTTACTGCTCTGAGGTAATGAGATGCCACCGGTGGGCAAAATGACAAAGTCTGCCTGCTATGTGGAGGGGTGGGGGTTCTCCAAAGGCAGGGTAGCTATGTTCTTTAGGAAAAAGTTTAAAAATGGCACAGATTGGGTCTGCGCAGCTGGTAGAGCTTTAGGAGCCTGTGGCATCCTTTGTTGTTTAGGAGACTGTTGCCTCTTTTGTGTACCCTGAGATTGGTATTGAGCAGCAGAGGTGTAAGAAGGGTAAACCTTTTTTCTTCTTACCAAAGAAAGTATTCTTTACAGCTGCTTGCTTCCTAGCAGGGTTGGCTGTAGTCTTAGACCAGGGGTCTCAAACACGCGGCCAGCGAGAGAATTTTGTGCGGCCTGCGACGCATTTTGGGATAAAAATTTTCCTCTCGCCGCAGTTTAACATTAACGCCATGCATGCAGGGAACGGAGTGCTCCTCCGATGCGATTATGACCCAGCCGATTGAAAGAGTGTTGTCTAGCAAATTGGAGGCATCGGAGAGCCCGGTTTAACGGCGAAACTCACAAGAATTAAAAAATAGTGCTACCAAGTGCGGCCCGCGGGTTACTTTACAAGTCCTCATTTGGCCCTCAAAGCAATTTGAATTTGAGACCCCTGCCTTAGACAGTCTATTGAGAGTGTTATTCTCAGATTCTAGTTGAGAAGCTTTATCCTGTCAGTCTTTGCCAAACAGGTTTTCGCCTGTGCAAGGAATATTGCCCAGTTTATCTTGAACCCATTGTTTAAGATCAGACGCTTGAAGCCAAGCAATTCTGCATGCACCAATCAGATTGAAATGGCTCTGCTAGTGCACTCAAAACAATCAAAGGTTACCCTATTGACAAACTTTGAAACATTCTGGACATGTCTGACTAGAGTAAGGTAGTCAACCCTCTTGTCATCAGGAAGAAGAGGGGCCATTCAAAATCTCTGGTATCCTCCTTGAGGAACATACTCACGTAGAGTATGTATGAACTTATTCTGGCTGAAAGCATGGAAGCTTGAAAACACCTACATCCAAAAGCATTGAGAGTTCTCGATTCTCTGCCTGGAGGATTAGAAGAATGTGTCTTTGAACTCTTGATTCTATGCATCGCCGATTCCACTACCATCTTTTGAAAACTGTGACAACTCGATACATGGTATCGAGTCGTTGAGTATGGGGAGAAATAGTAAGGGGCATTTTCCACCTCCAGAGCATGAGATCATGGAGTGTGCAGTGAATCCGGAGTGTGGCCACCTCCTTAGGAGCTGGAGGATCTCTAATTCCTTTGTTCTGGGCTCCATCTTGGATGTCGGTGCAATTGAAGAGCCCTTAGCTGGGTCCCGAATAAATTCTTGAAAAGACATATCCTTGGGAGGGGACATACGCCGCTCCAGTGAAGAAGGGTCTTCCAGAAGACTTTGTAATCTTCAGGTATCGATCGATTCGTTATCAGAAGTATCGGAATTGGAAGACTCAAAGTATCGGCGTGAACGATGTCCTTGCTCCGCCAAGGCCTGGTACCGCGCGAAGTTGGTATTGGAATGGGGGGCTTGCCTAACTGATACCTCAGTACCGGGAATGGACTTGAGGGTAGGCATGGGCGGCAGCACAGCAAGCTGTACCTCAGTAAGGATTTTACTGGAATGGAAGCTGCTAGAAAAGTCATCAAGCTCCATTCTATGGCGAGGATACGCTGATCCATAGAACCTGCTGATGCTTGGGTGTCGGTGTCGGAGATATGTGCTACCGTCCCAGAGCATGGCACCAGGAGTTCTCTGGAGATGGAGGCCTTGGGAGCATCCTGGAATCCCTCGATGGCTTTAGAGGAAAGGTCCTCCCGCCGGAGTTGTTTGGCCGGCCGATCCACCTCCTGGGCAAAGCTCAAGGCATCTTGATACTTAGAAATAGATCTACCCTTGGGGGGAGGCAGCCTGTCTTCGAAGAAGTCTTGTGTTTCGATACCTGAAATCCATGAGAGGAAGAGGATACCCTTGATGACGTTGATGCCAAAGAAACTGCATCTGAGGCAAAGAGTGATCCTAACTTTGCAGCTCGATTGTGTAGGCCTCTCTTTGTCATCTTACACAGAGGACATTCTGATGGCTGGCGATCGGGCCCGAGGCATTTAAGACACCAGCCATGGGTATCAGTAGCAGAGATGGTACTGCCACACAGAACATTTCTTAAAACCACTAGCTGGTTTGTCCATAGTGTCAGTAGACAAAATGGAAGGCTTAGGGCCTAAAATGGTGTTGATACGCCTGAAGAAAAGTTCTAAAAGGTTTTTTGGTATTTTTTAAGAAGAAAGAAAAAAGAACCGAGGGGTCAGTTCTGGCGTCGATGGGAAGGCAGGCACAAACCACAAAAAATAGAGAATTAAAGAATTTTCTGCAGTGACAGGATTTGCTTCTTGCTGGCTCCGTGGAAAACGAAGAACTGAGGTGGGAGAGTTGGGAAGGCAGGAAGGCAGTAACGCAGGTGCAGTGGAAAGCTCCCAAAGGTTTTCCTATTGGAAGCTGGGGAGCGTTCCTGCATGGGCTCCATCAGTACCAATGTCACCCATATGTGAAGACTACATTCCTGCTTGTTCCTGGAGATAATGTAAAAAATAAATACATAGAACAATCAATCAAAAATGTATGTATTAAAAAGAAATCACAAAGCTCGGCAAATAAATGTATACATAAAATGTATAAATATTATTTGGCACAGTTGATAAAAGTAATAAATCAATACATGAATCAATCAATGAATAAATAAATACATGAATCAATCAATATAAAAGGGAGAGATGGGGGAATAGAGGGAGGAGGTGGGGGGTTGTCCAGAGGCCCTCAGTGGAGAGTGATTCCAAGTGGGCTCTCCAACTGACCTTGGACGCATCTATCATAAGGGTGTGTTGAGGATGAGGCATCCAAAAAGGTGACCCTTCGAGCAGGTTTGCTGGTGTGCACCACCACAGTAGGGAGTGCACTAATGGGCAGGTGATCCGAATGATCTTGTTCAATTGTCCCATGGACTGTGTCCATTGGAATGATAGGGTCCATTGTGCTAGGCGCATATGTAGTCATGCATATGGCAATACATGCACTGTGGATGCCATATAGCCCAAATGACATAGGTAGTCCTGAGCCGTTGGTGATGTTTGTTGCTGCATGTGGATGACTAGGTTGACTAATCAGTCCATACGGTCCAGTGGTAGAAAGGCCTTGGATAGCTGAGTGTCGAGCACTGCTCCTATGAACTCCAACCTTTGAGTTGGGATTAGTTAAGACCTTGAGAAGTTTATTACGAATCCCAGGTGTTGTAGGAAAGCAATGGTGATTTGGCGTGAAGAGCAGAGGTCTTCTGGAGAGTCTGCCTTTACCAACCAGTCGTCCAAGTAGGGGAAGACAAAAATGCCCTTGCTTCGCAGGTGGGCTGCTACCACTGACATGCATTTTGTGAAAACTCTGGGAGCCGAAGCAAAGCTGAAGGGGAAGACTCAGTACTGGTAATGGGCCCTCTGAAAAGTGAAGCGAAGATGTGTCCTGGATGTATTAGGACATGAGTATATGTGTCTTTCAGATCTAGGGAACATAGACAGCATTGTTCCTGCAGGTAGGGTAGGAGAGTTCCCAGGGAGATCATCTTGATCTCCTTTACCAAGAATTTGTTGAGATTTCGGAGGTTGAGAATAGGCCTGTACCCTCCTGACTTCTTTGAGATAAGGAAGTAAGGAGAGTAGAAGCCCTTGTGTAATTCTTGTTGTGGGAGCTCCTCTATAGCCTCTTGGGTGACAAGGTTGGAGATTTCCTCCTTGAGCAGGGCCCTGAAGCGGGTTGGAGGGGATATTCGCTTTTGAAGTGAGGCAGAGGAAATTGTTTGAAGTTTAAATAATAACCTTCTCTAATGATGTTTAGGGTCCATTGCTCTGAAGTGACGACCTGCCAGTGATTAGCAAAGGAGGAAAGTCGACCTGCTATTTTTATGTGATTGGATGCCTGCAGAGTCAGGATTACCATGTTCCCCAGGACAGAGTCTAAAACTGGGGTAACTTGTGTTTGAGCTGGTGGCCGCTGTTTGGTAGTTCTGGGTTTCTTAACCTGTTTGTCCCCTGCTGCTTGCCCTGCTGTTGGAAAGGGGGCTGTGAGTAAGAAGGGTAGAACCTCCTCTTTTTAGGGTAGAAGGGCTTTTTTGCTGCTGGCCTTTTCTTTGAGGGGTCAGCAGTCTTCTTGGAGAGCCTCTTTAGGGTAGTGTCATCAGTTTCAAGCTCTCCAGCCTTTTCTCTCCAATTCTTACCAAACAGGTTTTCCCCAGTGCAGGGGATGTTGTCCTGGACCAACTGTTCAAGGTTTGAGGCCTGTAACCATACCAGCCTTCTTGCCCTGATGGCAATAGCAGATGATCTACTGGTAGGTTCAAAAGCATTGAATACTGCCCTGTTAACAAATTTGGAGACATTTTGACTTTTCTTGAGGACAGTTTCAAAAGCTGGCTTTTTGTCATCTGGGATGAATGGTAGGAAGACCTCCCAATCCTTATTAATTTCTTTTAGAAACATTCCCATATATAAAGGGTAGGAGTTGATCCTGGAAAGACCATTGGGCAAAAGCACTGAGGTTCCTCGATTCTCTTCCAGAAGGTATCGATGAATGTGTTTTGCCATGTCGCATCATTGACTCGACCATCAGAGTGATGTGGTAGTTACAGTTTTTGAAAACCTGGGCCTCCAGTATGTGATACATGGTATCGAGACGTTTGCTGATCAATGCTATTGTGAGTAGGGTCTCCCATATATGAAGCATTATTTTGTGAAGGATCTTGTGTACTGGTAAGATCATTGCTTCCTTTGGTGCTGTGGGATACTGGAGAATTTCCAGTTCCTCTGCTTGAGGCTCCGGTTCCACTGCTGCTGGTATCGAGAGCCCTGCTGTCACATCTCAAATGAATTCTTGGAAGGACATTTATTTATTTATTTTATTTATTTACAGTCTCTTATATA
Source organism: Ichthyophis bannanicus (assembly GCA_033557465.1). Classification (NCBI taxonomy): domain Eukaryota; kingdom Metazoa; phylum Chordata; class Amphibia; order Gymnophiona; family Ichthyophiidae; genus Ichthyophis; species Ichthyophis bannanicus. The sequence continues at coordinate 917,575,437 of CM066035.1, read as the reverse complement.
CCGCACTATTCATCATCAGCGCGGTTCACATGGAACAAAATGCTCAGTACATTTAACACGTATGAGTTTACAGGTAACAGGGTATAAATAACTTGGATAACCGGGGTAACTATTTACAAAACATACTACATGGAATCATATACACAGAAGTTACATAGGAAAACACCAGCCCACTATAGGAATGAATATCAAACTTGGTGAGTTGTTGATATCCCCTAGATTTATCTGGGACTGGTATCAGTGGGTGTTATTGGGCTCTAGGTGACGCCATTGGGTTCTATGAGGTACTTGTTGAAGAGGTGGCATTTGAGGGCTTTCCTAAACTGTGTCAGGCTCCTAATAGCCCGGATATCAGGGGGTAGTGCATTCCAGCATTTTGGGGCACTGAGACTGAAGGCTCTGTTAGCTGTCGATTTAGTGCAAATAGTAAGTTCCTTCGGGATTTTGAGGGAGTTTATAGCCATGGATCTCCTTGCTCTATTTGGAGATGTGCTATGGATGAGGGAGGATAAGGATGCAGATGTGAGATTATTGACAGCTTTAAAAGTGATTATCAAGGTCTTGAAAACTATTCTAGCTTGGATAGGAAGCCAATGCAACTGTATAAGCAGAGGCGTAACGTGGTCGTACCTGGAGGCTCCATGGATGACTCTTGCTGCCGCGTTCATGGCTAGCTGAAGCGGGTTTAATGTAGATTGGGGAAGACCTTGTAATATGACGTTGGCATAGTCGAAATGGGGTATAACTAACGCCTGGAAGATTGTCCGGAAATCAGTTGGATCAAGCATGGAACGTAGGTGTCTAAGTGAGCGGATCTTGTAGTAAACTGATCTGACTATGTTTCCTATGTGGGCTTTCATGTCTAGGCGTTGATCTAGTGTGACTCCCATATATCGTATTGAGGATTTAGATTGCAACTCCGCTTCTTTTACTTTAAGATATTGTGGGGGGGGGGGGGGGTAAAATTGGGATTCCTTGTTATGAAGAGTACTTCTGTTTTCTTATGTTGTATTCTGAGGTTTTGAGACAGGAGCCAGTCAGATATTGCATTGAAGCAACTCGTCAGTGGGGAGAGGCCCAGATGCTCGGTAGAGAAGGGAATGTAAAGCAGGACATCGTCTGCATTTAACATGCAGTCAACATTGAAAGACCGGATGATATTACAAATTGGCTGCATGTAAATATTGAAAAGGAGCGCAGAAAGGGAGGATCATTGAGGGACTCCTTGGCTTTGGTGGAAAGGTTCAGACTTTATCCCTCCAGAACGAACATGCTGCCATCTTTCGGACAGGTAGGATCTGCACCATTCAAGCGCTTTTCCATTAATGCCTTTGTCAATCAGTCGTCCTAGTAGAAGCTCATGATTTACTGAATCAAAAGCTGCAGCGATGTCCAGAAAGATGAGTGCAAATCCTTGACGGATGTCGTCAATGCCAGTGATTATTTTGCAGAAGAGAGTGGTAAGGAGGGTTTCCACTCCATGGAATTCCCTAAAACCATGTTGGCAGGGGTCTAATGGTGCAGCGGAGTCAATGTGGTCCTGCAGTTGCCTTTGGGCCTCCTTTTCAATGATCTTCGCGAGTAGTGTCCTCCGGTGGAGATTTGCGGTAGGAGGTGGTGGCCATCAGTGACAGTACCAATATAGATGTGAAATCAAGGAGATTCTTTGAGTCAAGGGATCGATGAGCTGAGTCAGATGCATCAGACTCTGACCTTGGGGAATGCTGTCCATGCCGATGACCATGCGAACATTGCTGTTGGTGCCAGTCATGCTCTATGTCCTTACACATGCTGAGTAGTCAGCAGCATTGAATATGGCATTGCCAATGGAGCACCGGGTGTCGATGCTGGTAGAGGAGCAGTATAGGTTTGAAGTGGTAATACCGGTAATGATACCGAAGTCGGTGTCGATGTTATCTCTGGTGTCAATACGGATGTCAATACCAACCTTAGTGGTGCCGGAGTCATCGGTGGTTGGGGTACAGATGCTGCCAGTAGTACTGCTAGTCTTCTCAATGGATAGAATGTCCTGCTTATTATACCTCATTATAGGTATTTCTTATTTCCATTTCTCGCCTCTTCATTAGCTTAATTGCCACCCTTGTTTTTAACTTGTGCATTATAAACGTTCTGTGCCTCTTCCAGATCTATAAAGGTGTGCTGGTGCCCATTTAGAGATAGTCAGTTTCGCCGGATGGAGGAGTGCAAACCTGATGCCTTCACCAACAAGGGAACTGCAGATGGTTGAAAATGCTCTCCTTTTTTGGGTTACTGCTGCTGAAAAGTCTTGAAAAAACAGTACTCGGGCCCCTTCGTAATCAATACGACTTTGATTCCTAGCTGCCCGCAGTACTATTTTCTTTTGCTGGAAGCTGAGAAACCGCACCAGAACCGCTCTGAAGGTCTCTCTCTACGCTGCCCAACTCCATGCGCTCTTTCCAGCTGCAGGTTTCCCATCATGTCGGTAAGTTGAAGACTCCGTGGAATCCAGCTTTCCAGAAAGACGCGAAGATCCTTGTTGGCAATCGACTCAGGCAGACCCACCAACCGTAGGTTTTTCCTACTTCCTCTATTTTACAGCTCATTGATTTTATTATCATTTTTAAGTGCCTTTTCCTCTAGTTGCTGGATTCTCCACTCCAACTGCAAAATTCCATCATCCACTGCTGAGATCCTATTTTCAGCGTGTTGTAAACATCCGGTAAATTCAGTTACTGATCCAATTAGTCTATCCAATTGAGCTGTTATGCTGGTGAAACGGTCATTTAGGACCCTTACCACTGCTGCGGACACTTTCTCTACTAAAACCGATGGTACCATTTCTGGGCTCGGTGGTGGAGTACTAGATGCCATTTTGAGGTCTCCCCCGCGAAGCTTTTTTTTTCTGCGGTGCCTTTGCCGCCATCTACTAGTATATTCATTCGAAGTCCCCCGTAAAGTTTAGTATTGGTCGGCTTCAGTTTTGACTCAGTCAAGGGAATTGCACGGTCCGTTTGCAGGGTTTAGCAGTAGGGAGTCCCGGAGCTGAGACACACACGTCTGTCTCAGCTCATCACCAACCGGAAGTCCCTGGGCTTACATTTAAAGTAAAAATCTCTGCTGAGTTTTAAATATAAACTAAAAGATTAAACTGAAAGCTCTCTGCTGGGTTTTAAATTTAAACTGAAAACTCTCTGCTGATACTGGGCCCTAACTGAGTTTTAAATTTAAACTAAAAGCTCTCTGCTGAGTTTAAATTTAAACTAAAAGCTCTCTGCTGAGTTTTAAATTTAAACTAAAAGTTATCTGGTGATACTCGGCCATGACTGAGTTTTAAATTTAAAACTCTCTGCTGAGTTTTACTTTTAAACTAAATGTTGTTTGCTGGGTTTTACATCTAAAGTAAAAAATCTCTGTCAGGTTTTACATTTAAATTAAAAGCTTCAAGTTAAAGCTCTTTGCTTGGTTTTAACTTTAAACTAAGCTCTCTGCTGGGTTTTACATTTAAACTAAAAACTCTCTGCTGAGTTTTAAATTTAAACTAAAAGCTATCTGTTGATAGAAGGCCCTTACTGAGTTTTACATTTAAATTAAAAGCTCTCTGCTGATATAGGCCCTGACAGAGTTAACAAATACACTGGATTCTAAAATACACAGATTTATCAGCTTTAACCAATTCCCTTTCCCCCCAAGATTTAGAGAATTTCCCTTATAAGTACAGATTTCTTTCCAGCAGTAGCAGTCCCTTTTGGTAGTCCTTCAAGACTGAGAATCATAGAGCTCTGGTTGACCTATTTATGCCTGTACTTCTAAGTTAATCTGTTAACAATTTCCTGATTGATTTGCACAGCCCTTAGTTTGATAAAAGGTGCCTTTCAAATTGCCCCTATGATCTGTTACTTGGCTTTAATACCTATTTAAAACAAATTTCCAGATCTCTTGCCTCTTAACTGGAAGGCCTCTTTGTAAAGGTCTCTAGAAACAATTTATTTTTTTCAAATGAAAGAATATTTACCTTGTTCTTCCTTCTATGCTAAGCTGTACTCTGATTTGATTTAAATTAAAAGCTCTCTGCTGATATTAGACCCTGACTGAGTTCTAAATTTCAACTAAAAGCTCTCTTAGAAGTTTTAAATTTAAACTAAGAGCTCTCTGCTGATACTACTGTAGGTCCTGACAGAGTTTTCAATTTAAACTAAAAGCTTAAACTGAAAGCTCACTGCTGGGTTTTAAATTTAAACTGGAAGTTCTCTGCTGGATTTTAAAATTAAACTAAAAGGAGTGGGGGCATTTCCAAGATGGCCACGGCAGCAGTCTGCTCCGCGTGTGTGCGCTTCTGAATGGGGAGGAAACGTAAGGGGAAGTCAGGGCCGTTGCCCTCACAGCCTGTTGATACCTCTACGCCGAATTTGACTTCTGTAACGGGTCCCTTTTCTTGTGCGCACCGCTCGGGTCCCGGAGGAAACAGGAGGAGCTGTTTGGCTAGCAGTTTCGCCAGAGTTGAAGTGCCCGGTGTCTGCGTCAATTTCATCTGTCTCCCTCATATTGAGCCCAGCGCCTCCGTTGATTCGCAGCCAGCCCTTGCCACCCAGCTTCCTGGAACTATCGTCTCCTCCCCTTGAGGTGGGGGGTAAGTGCTCGTGAGGGACAGGTTGGGCTGTGTCTGCTGAATCAGAGAGTGAGCCATCTGGAGAGCAGTGCTCATTAAGACCCACGTTGGCGCCGGGAGAGGCATGGATGGAGAAGTTGTCTCTCTCTTTGGGTGGTGACCGTCCCTTGGCGTCTATGGAGCCTACTGTACCCCTTGCTCAATCAGGGGAGGTTTTCTCTTTGCAAAAACCGCAGAATTTCACGCTGGAAACGATTTGGAACGTGATTGTTTCTCTTGGTGAGGTTGTACTTCCACAAGTTTCTATGCTGGCTAATAAGGTAAATACATCTGCAGCTTTGTTGACTGAGTTGGAAGGAAAGGTCTCCACGCTTCAAACGGAACATTTTGCTGTTTCTAACAAGGTTGCAAGTTTGGAGGAATATTCAGATGGACATAGGAAAAGTGTTTTGTCTTTACAGACGAAGATTGAACATTTGGATAACCTAACTCGAGCTAACAATTTGAGAATTATTAATTTTCCTAAAGTACCTTCGATTTCCCCTAGAGAAATGTTTGTAAAATACCTCGTGGAGAGGGGAGGAGTCAATTCCAAGATGGCTGCGGTAGCGTTTCTTTGAGCTCTATGCCTAAGAGGAAGGGAAAGTTGAGGGCTGCTCCCTCCGCACCTCAACAGCCCAGTTCGGGTCCCATGGACCGCTTTGTTAAAATTCCTCCGGAGAAGGTACAGGAGATTCGAGCCGGCTTGGAAGCGCCAACTGCAGAGGATCAGACGCTTCGATCAGACGCTGGTACATCTCTCTCTCCTGTGATGAGGACGACTCCACCAGGCCCCGCTGCCTCAGAGCCCGCCTCAGCTTGTGTGACGCCGGTGTCTCCCGGGGTGGGGGTGCCGGCTGAGGTGAGGGCACGTGCTGTGAGTACGGCCTCTTTGACTCCCGATAGCCTCAGCGAGACTTCGGGTGGCAGTTTGGAGCTGAATACTCCATTGGATAGTTCATCTTTGCATTTGGAGTCATCTCTTCTACCGGAACTACCTCCTCTCATTCGCCCCAAGGTATTTATGCTGGAGGTGATTTGGGACGCTATTGCTAATCTCTCTTCTTCCATGAACTCTCAGACTGTAGCATTGTCTACTCAGATCCGGGAGAATGCTGTTAACATCCAGGAAAATGTGGAAAATATCCAGTCTGTTGTATCTACCGGTGAGCAGATTAAGACTGAGCATACTACTTTCCGTTCTCAGCTAGATACTGTTTCAGCAAAGCCTTTGATACTGTTCCTCATAGGAGACTTATCAATAGTAGTTTGGGGATGGGTCCCAAGGTGGTGAACTGGATCAGAAATTGGTTGACTGACAGACGACAGAAGTTGATGGTAAATGGAGCTCACTCGGATGAAAGGAGGGTGATTAGCGGGGTGCCCCAGGGTTCGGGGTCATGGGCCCGGCACTGTTCAATGTATTTGTGAGTGATATTGCTGAAGGACTGCATGGAAAAGTCTGTCTTTTTGCAGATGACACGAAAATTTGCAACAGAGTTGACTCCCCTGAGGGAGTGGGTAACACGAGGAAAGATCTACAAAAGCTGGAAGAATGGTCTAATGCTTGGCAGTTAAGATTTAATGCGAAGAAGTGCAGTGTCATGCACTTGGGAAGCAGAAATCCAGGTGAAATTTATGCAATAGGGGGAGAGAGATTGGTATGCATGGACCAGGAGAAGGACCTTGGTGTGATTATTTCTGCGGATCTCAAGGTGGCAAAACAGTGCAACAAGGCAGTGGCAAAGGCCAGGAGGATGTTGGGTTGCATACAAAGAGGAATTACCAGAAGAAAGGAAGAGGTACTAATGCCACTGTATAAGTCACTGGTGAGGCCTCACTTGGAATACTGTGTTCAGTTTTGGAGACCATATCTTGCAAAGGATACAAAAAGACTGGAAACTGTTCAGAGGAAGGCGACCAAAATGATTTGGAGCCTGCGTCAGAAGCCTTATGAGAAGAGACTTAAAGACCTAAATATGTACACTTTGGAGGAGAGAAGGGACAGGGAAGATATGATTCAGACCTTTAAATACTTAAAGAGAAATAATGAACAAACAAACGTTTTCCAAAGCTGGGGAAGCTGTAAAGCTACAGGGCATAACATGAAGCTGCAAGGGGGTAAATTGAAAGGCAATGTCAGGAAAGAGTAGTTACTCACCCCTATAACAGGTGTTCTCCAGGAGCAGCAGGAATCAGTCCTCATATATGGGTGACATCAACGTCGATGGAGCCCCCGTGCGGAGCATTTCCCCAGCTTTCTAAGAAAACTTTTGGGAATACTGCACGCATGCACGGTCCCCTTCCCGCTTAAAGGTGCCATCTTGTTCAGTCAGATGACATAGCTAAAAGACAGCACAAAAAGCGTAAAAATGAACTATGTACAACTGAAACCTCCAGGGGAGGAGGGAGGGTTGTGAGGACTGATTCCTGCTGCTCCTGGAGAACACCTGTTACAGGTGAGTAACTACTCTTTCTCCAGGACCAAGCAGGAAGTCGGTCCTCACATATGGGACTCCCCAGCTTCAGGCTACCGGGGACCCAGAACTGAAAAATGAGCTCCCTCTAGCCGCAGCATCAGAGAAAGGATTTCACTGAAACATACCCCCACCAGTAGCCCAACCAGAGGGCTGGAGGGTAGGAGTTGCCTAAACCTTGAAGAGATTCCGGAGCACTGCCTGACTGAAAGCACTGTCCCTACGGGACTCCCTCTCCAGGCAGTAATAGGCTGCAAAGGTCTGGCTTGAGGACCAAGTTGCAGCCCTACAGATGTCTGCCAATGGTACAGATCAGAGATGAGCTACTGAGGTAGCCATTGCCCTGACACGGTGGGCCGTGACCCGACCCTGAAAGGGAAGGTCAGCTGCCTGTAAGCCCAGGTGATACAGTCAGCCACCCAGATGGACAAAGTACGCTTGGAGACAGGTAATCCCAAGTTATTAGGGTCAAAAGATACGAAGAGCTGAGTAGCCCTCCTAAGCCCCTGGGTACGTTCAAGGTAGAAGGATAAGGCCCTTCTACAGTCCAGGGTATGCAGGACTGTCTCAGCCCGGCTGGCATGGGGCCTAGGGAAGAACGTTGGAAGAACCACCTCCTGGTTGAGATGGAAAGAGGAGACAACCTTCGGGAGGAACTTAGGATGAGTCCTAAGGACTACCCTGTTCCTATAGAAGCGAGTGTATGGCCTGTCACAGACCAGGGCTTGAAGCTCACTCACTCGCCTGGCCGAGGTCAGGGCCACTAGGACTAGAGTCTTCCAAGAAAGGAAGTGGAGAGGACATGTAGCCATCGGCTCAAAAGGTGGGCGAGTCAGTTGCTGCAAGATCACATTCAACTCCCACTCAGGGGCCGATGGACGGAGAGGAGGCTTGAGCAAGAGCAAGCCTCTGAGAAACCTGGACACCAAGGGGTGAACCGACACAGAGTGTCCCTCCACCAGTGAGTGGTGAGCTGCCAGAGCAGAGAGGTGGACCCGAACAGAATTGGACTTAAGGCCCTGATTGGATAAGTGCAGCAGGTACTGAAGCACTACTGGCACAGTGCAGGAGAAAGTGTCTTCCTTGTGTTGCTGACACCACAAGGAGAACCTTCTCCACTTTAGGGCATAAGGTTTCCTGGTGGATTGCTTTCTAGAGGCCAAGACCACCTCTTCCAATTCCTGAGGCAGGCCCCAGGGAGCCAACACTACCCTTGCAGCCTCCAGGCCATCAAATTGAGAGATTTGAGATTGGGGTGTAGAAGGGAACCCTGATCCTGAGAGAGAAGATCGGGTTGCAACCCCAGAGGTAGTGGTGTTTCCACTGCTAGTTGAAGCAGAAGTGGGAACCAGGGCTGCCTCGGCCACCTGGGGGCTACCAGAAGTACCGAGGCCTTGTCCCTTAGAATCTTGAACAAGGTTCGGGCCACCAGAGGCGTGGGAGGAAACGCATACAGGAGGCCCTGGGACCAAGAAATCAGGAAGGCATCCGCTGCTAACCTCAGGGGATGCGGTTGCCTGGAACAGAACCTGGGTAGCTGCCGGTTCAGGGGACTGGAAAAGAGATCTATGGATGGAAGACCCCATTTCAGGAAAATCCTTTGAGCCACTAAGGGGTGCAGTTGCCACTCGTGGGGCTGCAGAACCCTGCTCAACCTGTCTGCCAGGAAGTTCTCCTGGCCAGGGAGATAAACAGCCTTGAGAAACATGTTGTGCCTGAGCGCAAAAGAGCAAAGGGCCTGTGCCTCCTGACACAGGAGCCTGGACCCAGTGCCTCCCTGTTTGTTCACATAGAACATGGCCACTTGATTGTCCGTCTGAACCAGAACAGACTGGTGAGCCAAGGTGTGAGAGAAGGTTTTGAGGGCTAAGCGAATAGCCCGGAGTTCCAGTAGGTTGATCTGTTGAGTGGCCTCCCATGGAGACCACAGTCCCTGGGTGCACTTGCCCAAACAATGTGCACCCCAGCCCTGCAAGGAGGCATCGGTCGTCAACACCACTGTGGAGACAGGCACCTGGAAAGGCACCTCCTGTAGTAAGTTGGGGGGGGGGGGTGTAGCCACCACTGTAGGGAGTTCAGGAATGGTATGGACACCCGTACTTTGTCTGTGAGGCTTCCTGTGGCTTGCTTCCACTGAGTCCTGAGGCACCACTGTGCAGGTCGCATGTGGAGGCGAGCGTTCGCACTGTCGATGCCATGTGGCCTAGGAGCCTCAGACAGAGTCTGGCGGAAACCCTTGGCAGGCTTAGAAACTGGTTTGCCAAGTCTATGAGCCTTTGTGCCCTATCTTCTGGCAAGTAAGCCTTTGCTTGCAGGGAGTCCAGCCGCGCCCCTATGAACTCCAGGTTCTGGGAGGGGAGCAAAGTGGACTTTGCGAAGTTTATGACAAAGTCCAGGTGCTGAAGGAGGGAAACAGTTCGGAGGGTGGCTTGCCTGGCCTCCTGGTAAGTCTGACCCCTGATGAGCCAGTCGTCCAGATAGGAGAAGACAAAAACACCTTGATTCCTCAAGTAGGCCGCCACCACTGCCAAGCACTTTGTAAAGACCCTTGGGGTGGAGGTTAGGCCAAAAGGCAGTACTCTGTACTGGTAATGGTTTCCTCCCACAATGAACCTGAGCTACCTTCTGTGGTCTGGATGAATGAGGATGTGAGTGTACGCATCCTTTAGATCTAAGGAGCATAGCCAATCTCCCTGCTGGAGGTAGGGCAGAAGTGTTCCAAGAGTAAGCATCTTGAACTTTTCTTTCTCCAAGAACTTGTTTAAAATCCTGAGGTCGAGAACAGGCCTGAGGCCACCGGTTCTCTTTGGTACGAGGAAGTACCTGGAGTAGAAACCGTGACCCTGCAGGCGGGGAGGTACAGGCTCCACCGCCTTGTCCAGAAGCAGACCTTGAAGTTCTTGAAGGAGGAGGTCTGTGTGCAGAGGAGGTCGTGGAAGCTCCCCTGGGAAGTAGGGAGGAGGCAACTGCTGGAAATGGAGCATATAGCCCTTGTGGACTATGCTCAATACCCAAGCATCTCCTGTAATGGGTGGCCACCTGTGGGCAAACAGGGCTAGACGACATCCTGTGTAGGGATGGGGCAGCAAAGGTGGAAAGGCTATGCTATGGGAGTCAAAAACCCCCGCCCTGCTGAGTAGGAGCAGGAGCCGGAGGCTTGGGGGTCTTCTACCTACGGGGCCCATGTCCCTGCCCCTTGGCCTGCTGACCCTGCTGGGGAGCTGGGGAGGCCTGGTACTGAGGGAAAGGTTTGTAGACAGCTGCCTTCCTCGGGTAAAAGGACTTCTTACCCGAGCCCTTCTTTTTATGAGAAGGGGCAGAGGTTTTCCTGGACAGCCTCGTCCTAGTCAGGTGCTCGGTTTTGAGCTCAGCAGCCTTCTCGGCCATGGGCTTGCCAAAAAGGTTTTCACCTCGGCAAGGGACATCGACCAACTTGTCCTGCACCCAGGGCTCGAGGTCCGATGACTGCAGCCATGCCTGGCGTCGGGCCCCGATGCCGGCTGCCGCTACAAGGGCCGAAGCCTCGAAGCTATCGTAGGCCGCTCGGGACATGAACTTTGAGCATTCCCGGATTCCGGAGTCCGAAAGGTGTCGGGGGACTCCTCGTCTTCCTTCTCCCACGTGGACTCATCCGAAGAGGAGTCGGGGGGCTCCGACCGCGCGGGCTTCGGTGGCACCCGCCCCGACGCCGAAGGCACCGGCGTCGACGCCCTCGGTCCCGAGCGGGAGGTCGAGGGTGACCGTGACCGAGAACGACTTCGAGCCTTCATGGTCTCGAGTATCGGCTCGGTCTCCGGGGTTGACTTAGACGTCGATGTCCCAGTGATCGGGGCAGATGCACCAGCGAGGCTGGCCATCAGTACCCGTTGCTGATCCATGAAGGCAGACAATCTGCACTCCAAGGCTGTCAGCCTGAGTCCAAGCTCAGGAGACTCAGCAGCTACCGACTCGGACCCCGGCAGCGCCGGGTCTGACGTCGGCTCCCTAGGAGGAGAGTCCTCGAGGACAACAGGACTTACATGCCCGGCGGACTCCGGCTCCATGTGAGGCATCTTGGATGGCTTCTACTGCTCCAAGGGCCCGGGGCGGCAATCGGGGTCCGAGACCAGGCCCCCGAGGAACCAGGGACCTCCTCCGACGCTGCCCTCATGAGCCTTTTCTTCCTCTTACACTCCCGATCGGGGGACCCACTGTCCGAGGAACCCAGGCGGTGCTCGGGGTCAGACTCCCGAGATGTCGAGGCCTCAGATGAGGTTTGGGCCCGGCCGGAGGCAAAAATAGAAAAAATCCATTCTTTCTGATGCTGGCGGCTTCAAAGTGCCTTGGTGGACATTTTGCCACACGGGACACAGACCTTAGGATCATGATCCAGTCCCAGGCATCGAAGGCAGCAGTCGTGTGTGTCGGTGAGAGACATCAATTTCTTATTTATTTATTTATTTTTCTTATATACCGCGCTATTAAGATCAGTGCGGTTTACATTACAACTGAACAATGCAGCAATGCTTTTACATAACACAATGTGCTTACATAGAACAGGGGTACAGTCATAATGGGAGAATAACGGGGAAACTATTTATAAGATATATACACATAAAATTTACACAGAATTATATACAACTGAATATTTAAGCTCTTCATATGATCATAGCTAGGTCGGCTGAGGAACAGGATACAGCTATAGGGGAGGGGCGGCTAACCATTTTCATGTTGGGTTAGGGCGTTGGGATAGTTAGAGCAAGGGCTGAGTGCTTGTGTCTTGTGTTTTTCAGGACTGGTTTCAGGATAGTAGATTTGAAACAGATGGTGTTTTATTTCTTTTCTGAATGTGGTGAGGCTTGGTATGGATCGAATCCAGGTGGGAAGTTCATTCCAGGCTGTCGGAGCATAAATCGAGAAAGCTCTATTGGTAGTTGTTTTTGTGCACCTTGTGGTAAATTTGGGTACTATTAACATGTTGAGTAGTGCAGGTCGTCTTATTCTGTTCTCAGGGATATTGTTAATCAGATTGCTGATAGGTGTGGGAGACTGGTTGTTCAGTGCCTTGAAAGTCATGACTAGTACCTTGTATTGGATTCGGGCTTGTAGTGGTAGCCAGTGTAACTCCTTCATTACTGGTGTTATATGTCCCAATTTTGATACACCTGTTAGAACCCTAGCAGCTGAGTTCATGGCCAGCCGAAGCGGGCTGAGGGTTGCCTGTGGGAGGCCATGGAGGATGATGTTTGCGAAGTCAAGGTGTGGGATTACTAGGGCCTGAAATATTGTTCGATAGTCCGAAAAATCAAGTAGTGGGCGGAGGAGGCGGAGGGTTCGTATCTTGTGGTAAACTGATCTTGCAACGGTCTTTACGTCGGTTGTCATGTCCAGACGCCGATCTAGGGTAATTCCTAGATATCGGATTGTGTCTCTTGTTTTGAGTTCAGCATTTTTAACTTGCAGGTATGGAGGTGTGACAAATTTCTGGTTCCTAGTGATAAAGAGGACATCAGTCTTGCTATGATTGATCCTCAGGTTTTGAGTGAGGAGCCATTCAGCAACTGCATCAAAACATCTGATGATAGGGGAGAAATCAGGCTGCTCAATAGTGAATGGAATGTATAGTAGTATGTCGTCGGCATACACCAGGCATTCTACATTTAGGGAGCGGATCAGGGAACAGATAGGCTGCATATAAATGTTAAATAGTAAAGCAGACAAGGATGATCCCTGGGGTACTCCCTGCTTCTGTAGGAAAGGCTCGGAGGAAGTGTTGCCTGTTTTTACTTGCTGCCATCTATTAGTTAAGTATGATTCACACCATTGTAGTGCAGTATCCTGTAACCCTTTTTCTTGGAGACGTTGTAATAGTATCTTATGGTTCACAGAATCGAAGGCGGCTGCAATGTCGAGAAAGATGAGGATGAAACCTTGGTGTATATTATCAATTCCTGTGATTAGTTTGTCGAAGAGGGTAGTTAGGATGGTGTCTACCCCATGTGATTCTCTGAAGCCATGTTGAGCTGGGTCGAGAGGTGACTCAGTGTCAACGTGTTGCTGGATCTGTCGCTGGACTATTTTCTCGATGATCTTGGCAAGCAGGGGAATACTTGATATGGGTCTGTAGGATTCAACTTTGGATGTATCAAGGCAGCTGTTTTTTAGTAGGGGCCTGATTGATGTGTGTTTTAAGCTTTGTGGGAAGACGCCTCTTAGTAGTGATTGGTTGGTTATGTTGCATAATGAGTGGCTTAGTTCATGTTGAAGTTCCTTTATCCAGCTTGCTGGGCAAGGGTCATTTGGGGCCGTGGTGAGATTAATGGAGGTAATGGTGTGTTCAATTTCTTTAGTAGATACTGCAGAGAAATTGAGTAGTAGGGTAGGCTTTGGTGTACTTGTTGCAATGGTTGGGTTACAGGTGGATGGAACCATGTTAGATTGAATCATTTTTGATTGCAGGTAGATCGAGTAATCCTGTGGTTGAGGCATGAGTGGGCTTACTGGTGCTGGGTCCCCTGTTAGTGATTTTACTATATTAAATAGGTCATGTGTCCTATTCAAAGACCGTTTTAGAATGGTTGAGTGATGTTGTTTCCTTTTTTCACTTATTGTCTCTCTGTGTAGAGCTAGATGTGAGTTATAGTTGTGATAGGCTACTGTAGTCTGATTCCTGCGCCATCGACTTTCAAGTTTACGTAGTTGTAAGAGGGAAGCTCGAAGGTCAGTATTGTACCAGGGGGCGTGCGCACGTTTCCTGGGTACCTTGTTGGTGGATGGGATACAGGCTATAGCTCTGATACTGTTGTTCCAATTCACTACAAGTTCGTCAGGGTCAAGGATAGGAACATCGAGGCGTGGCAGTAGCTTGATAAGTACATCTTCCTTGTCGAGTGGACGAAATCGTGTTGTTAGTATTCCGGGGTTGGGGGTGCTGGCCCTGTCACTGGTCTTATGGTGGTATGTAATTGGTATGTGGAAGTTGAGGAGATTATGGTCAGACCAAGGTACTGGGGATATAGCAGTCAACAGCTGAGGATTGGTGTCAGCTATATATTGAGGGGCAAAGATAAGGTCAAGGATACCACCCTTAGCATCTTACACCGATCACACTTTTTGAAACCACTGGAAGCCATCGGGGAAAAAAGCACCCCCGCGAGGTCAAAGGACTGGCCTTCCAGGGAAAAGAAAAAAAGGGTGCGAACGCCAGCCACGAAGGGCAAAAACCAAAAAAAATAGAAGACGGGCTCGATACCGGTGTACCGAACCCGGTTGGAAGGGGAACCGGCATCGAACCGGAGAAAAAGGGCGAAGAAATCGCAAGAATAAAGTCAACTTTCCGGGTGACACGGACAGACGTCCGTTGGGCTCCACGAAAAAAGAAAGACTGAACAATATGGCACCTTTAGGCGGGAAGGGGACCGCGCATGCGTGCAGTATTCCCAAAGGCTTTCTTAGAAAGCTGGGGAAATGCTCCGCACGGGGGCTCAATCGACGTCGATGTCACCCATAGGTGAGGACTGACTTCCTGCTTGGTCCTGGAGAAATACTTTTTCACTGAAAGGGTGGTGGATGCTTGGAATGCCCTCCCGATGGAAGTGGTGGGGGCAAATACAGTGACAGAATTCAAAATGGCATGGGACAGACACAGTGGATCCTTTTACAGCAACAGGATAAAATCAAAATAAACTTAACTAATTTCTCAACATACAGGTGTGTCCTACACGGAGCGGTGGGTTCACCCCTAAAACAAAGAGATGGGAAGTTGTGGCCTGCACAGAGTGGCAGGTGCACCTACTCTTGCCATCTTACTGGGCAGACTAGATGGACCATACTGGTCTTTATCTGCCGTCATTTACTAAGTTGCTATGTTACTATATGTTACTGAGTATCATAGAGCTCTGGTTGAACTATTTATGCCTGTGCTTCTAAGGTAATCTGTTAACAATTTTCTGACTGATTCACATAGTCCTTTCAAATTGCCCCTTTGATCTGTCAATTGACTTTAACACCTATTTAAAACAAATTTCCAGATCTCTTGCCTCCTAACTGGAAGGCCTCTTTGTAAAGATCTCTAGAAACAATGTATTTCTTTCAGCTGAAAGAATATTTACCCTGTTCTTCCTCCTATGCTAAGCTATACTCTGATTAGATTTAAATTAAAAGCTTTCTGCTGATATTAGGTCCTGAATGAGTTTTAAATTTAAACTTAAAGCTCTGGGCTGAATTTTAAATTCAAACTAAGAGCTTTCTGCTGTTTCAAATTTAAACTAAAGGCTCTCTTTTGGATTGTAAATTTAAACTAAAAGCTATCTGATGATACTAGGTCTTGAGTTTCTAAATTTAAATTAAAAGCCCTCTGCTGAGTTTTATATTTAAACTACAGGCTCTCTGCTGAGTTTTAAATTTAAATTAAAAGCTTAAAATTAAAGCTCTTTGCTGGGTTTTAAATTTAAACTAACAGCTCTCTGCAGAGTTTTGGATTTAAACTAAAAACTCTCGGCTGTGTTTTACATTTAAACTAAAAGCTCTCTGCTGATACTAGGCCCTTACTGAGTTAACAGATACACTGAATTCTAGACTACACAGATTTATCAGCTTCAACCCAAGGAACTTGGTTTGCAGTATGTCGTGCTGTGAGGACTTGTGAGCATCAGTGATGCTGAGGGCTAAGCTATCGGTAGCTTAACTACTGGCAGGGTCTCCCAAGTTGGACAGATCTCAGCTGAGTTGCCAAACCAAGACAAACCACCCATCTGGGCAGCAGCAGAATGGGATGGTGTTTGCGGCGGAGGATCACATTTCTGTGACAACAGCAACAACACTAAAATTAAACTGCACATCCTACCAATCTACTTCTGTACCTTGCCATGAAAGCCCAATGGATAGTCACAACAAAACAAATTGCACTATAGTGCTGGAAGATGAGACCCCTGGGTCAGAAGACACTCAACTGGCTACTGGGGTGGAACTGAAGACATTTTAGAGTAAAGCCAGCATTTATGATGTGGTTGGATCAAAGCCCTCGAGATATCTGACTGCTGATTTAGCTGTGCATGAAATGAGTCGGAAGCTGCAAAGATGTCTTACATATTGGAACATGGAACATACGAAGCATGAACCAAGGGAAGTTGCAGATGGTTACGAATGAAATGGAACATGTATAACTTGATCTGTTGGGTGTCAGAAACTGAAATGGACTGGCATCGGGCACTTTGCATCATAAGAACATAAGATATGCCATACTGGGTCATACCAAGGTCCATCAAGCCCAGTATCCTGTGGCTAATCTAGGTTACAAGTACCTAGCAGTTTCCCCAAAAAGACACAGGTTCCACAATGCTTGTATTGGGGCAAGCAGTGGATATCCTGGGTCCCCTTTAATAATGATTTATGGACCTTTCTTACAGGAACTTGTCCAAACCTTTTTTAAACCCGGCTACACTAACAACTTTTACTACATCCTCCAGTAACAAATTCCAGCGTTTGATTACACATTGAGTGAAAAAATATTTTCTCTTATTAGTCTTAAATAGGTTACCCTGTAGCTTCATTGCACGTCCACTAGTCTTTGTATATTTTGATGGCATAAACAATCGATCTACATTTACCCATTCCACTTCATTCATTAATTTATAAACCTCTATCATATCTCCCCTCAGCCATCTCTTTTTCAGGTTGAAGAGCCCTAACCTTTTTAGCCTCTCTTCATAGGCGTATCCTTCCATCCCATTTTGGTGGCTCTTTTCTGTACCTTTTCTAATAACACTATATCCTTTTTAAGATACGTCATGTGATGGTCACATGGTCTACTATGCTGGAAATGAAAGACAAAGAAGAATTGGTGCTGCGTTTATAATTAAGAAGAAATTTGCAAGAACTGTAATGAGATACAGTGCAATCAATGAACGCTTAATTTATATTTGTCTACAAGGAATGCCCATCAACACAACTATAATTCAAGTATATGCCCCAACAACAGCTACAGAAGAGGATGAAACTGATGAGTTCTATGAACAAGTGCAAGCTGAAATTGACAGAACATGCAAACAGGATATCCTGATAGTCATGGGTGACTGAAACACAAAAGTTGGCAACAAAGAAGGCAAAATAGTTGGAAGATATGGACTTGCAACAAAAATGAAGCTGCAGAAAGACTGATAGAATTCTGCAAGATGAACGATCTATTCATCTCACATACTTTCTTCCAGCAGTACAAGCGGCGACTGTACACATGGACTTCACCCAATGGATTATACAAAAATCAACTTGTACATCTGTGGAAGTCAACATCTGTGGAAGTCAACGATGGAAAAGCTCTATTACATCAACAAAGATAAAACCTGGAGCTGACTGTGGTACAGATCACAACTACTAGTATGCAAACTCAAGCTAAAGTTGAGAAAGAGCAAGCCTATTTCTGTTCTATTAGATGATTCTTTAAAGTATGTGGAACTTTGCCTTAATTCAGTTGAGTCATGGATGTTTCAGAATAGGTTGAAATTGAATAAGAAGACGGCATATATTTTGTACCTTCTTCAGATCTTCCAAACCCTTCATGTTTGAATTCTGTGATGGATTCTTTTCCTTTTGTGCTTATCTATGTCATGAGAGATCTTGGGATGTTAGATGCACAATTAAATCTGCATAATTATATACAAAAATTGATTAAAGTTGCATATTATAAATTTCATCTTCTTCGGAGATTAAAACCATATTTATCGAGTAGTAATTTTCGTTCTGTGCTACAGACTTTAGTTCTTTCACCTTTGGACTATTGTAATAATCTTTTTCTAGGTCTTTCCAAAGCTACTATGTCTCTTTTACAATCAGTTCAAAATGCCGCTGCTTGTCTTCTAACTGGATGCAAAGTTTCTGATGATATTTTGAACAGTTATTTGCTTACATTGGCTTCCTATCAGATTTCAAGTTTTGAATATAGTGATCACGATTACCTTGAAATGTTTACATAACATGGCTCCTATCATTCTATCAACTTTGCTTAGACCTTACTGTCCTTCTCATGTTTTATGGTCTCAGGATGCTCAATTATTAGTTGTTCCTTCCTTTAAAAAGATTCATTTTCAGTCATTACATAAAAGAATTTTCCTTATGAGTGCTCCATTGATTTGGAATTCTCTGACTAATGAGTTACGTGTTGAAGCAGAGTTTATGGTCTTTCAGCAAAAGTTGAAGTCTTACTTATTCCAGCAAGCCTCTCCTAGATCTGTTTGATAGGCAGGTGAAGTACTTCAGGCAGTTATGTTTAAGGTGTAATAATGATCCAGTTCATGTTCTCAAATGGTAGTCTTCCTAGTTTTATTTGTTTAGATTAGAATGATTTATTTTTATTTGTTTTTAATTCATTTGTATGAGTTTATTGGTTTGCTATAATGAATTGTGTATGTTTTTTGTTACTCGTCATGGTTATTGTGTGGGCTATAAATACTTTAAAATAAATAAATATTATCATAGATGCACCTACCTCCACCTACTGAGGTAGCATTAGGTGTACCTATACTAATGGCAATAATGATAGCGTGCGATATGTCCCCTGCCCCCCACCCCCCACCCTAACTGCAATGTGGTCACCATGCCCACACTCCACCCTAACAAATGAGTGGCAGTTAGCATGCGAATCAGCATGCAGTAACTGTCATGCTCTCACAGTTACAGTTCCCGTGGTCCTCAGCAGTTACCACATGCAAAAATGCACATTAACTGCCTAGCGCACCTTAGTAAAAAGGCCTCTTAAATGGTACCAAAAAAGAGAAGAATGAAAACTAAATCACTTGAATGCAAACTTGAAAAAAAAAGTGATAATTTATTTTCGACAAGAAATGACATAGGAAACACGTAGATGTTAAGAGGATGGTGGTGTAGTTTGTTCCACAACAAAGGCACAAGAAGAGAGAAAGCACAGCACCTGGAACATAAGAACATAACATTTGTCATATTGGGTCAGACCAAGGGTCCATCAAGCCCAGTTTCCTGTTTCCAACAGTGGCCATTCCAGGTTTCAAGTACCTGTTGGATTCCCAAAGGTATACACATTCCATGCTGCTTGCCCCAGGAGTAAGCAGTGTATTTTCCCAGTCCTCCTTAATAATGGTTTATGGACTTTTACTCCAGGAACTTGTCCAAACCTGTTTTGAACCCAGCTACACTAACAGCTTTTACTACATCCTCCGGTAACAAATTCCAGAGTTTCATTACGCATTGAGTAAAAAAATATTTTCTCCAATTAGTCTTAAATGTACCACATTGTAGCTTCATTGCATGTCTCCTGGTCTTTCTACTTTTTGAGGGAGTAAACAACCGAACTACGTTTTACCCATTCCACTCCATTAATTATTTTATAGACCTCTATCATATCTCCCCTCAGCAGTCTCTTTTCCAAGTTGAAGAGCACTAGCCTTTTAAGGCTTTCTACATAGGGATATCCTTCCCTTCCCTTTATCATTTTGGTTACTCTTCTCTGTACCTTTTCCAATTCTGCTATATCCTTTTTAAGATATGGAGACCAGAATTGCACACAATATTCAAGGTGCGGTCACACCATGGAGCAATACAGAGGCATTATAATATCTTTAATTTAATTTAATTTAATTTAATTAACAGTTTCTTATATACCGCACCTTCCAGTGATCAAGTGCGGTTTACATAGAACAACATTGAACAGGCCAATGGCTGTTTTTACAGTGAACATCTTAAAACTATAACAACTCATTTCATTACATGAAACAACTGGGAACTATGTACAAAAATCAACATTAGAACTATTTACAGTTGTAAGTAATTCGTGCATGAATCATAATGTAATCATAATGTAATCATCATTTGGTTTTATTTGCTATTCCTTTCCTTATGATTCCTAGCATTCTATTTGCTTTCTTGGCTGTGGCTGTACACTGAGCAGAGGGTTTCAACAAATTTTACATGATGATGCCAAATCCCTTTCCTGAGTGGTGATTCCTAATGTGGATCCTTGCATCATGTAACTGTAGTTTGGGTTGTTCTTCCCTAAGTGGATAACTTTGCACTTGTCCACATTAAATTTCATCTCCCATTTGGACACCCAGTCTCCTAATTTTCAAGGTCCTCTTGAGATTATTCACAATCCTCTTGTGTTTGAACAATTATGTTTCATCTGCAAATCTGATTGCCTCACTTGTTATTCCCATGTCCAGGTCATTTATAAATATGTTAAAAAGCAGCAGACCCAGCACAGATCTCTGGGGTACTCTACTATTCACCTTCCTCCATTGAGAAAACTGGCCATTCAGCCCTACTCTTAGTTCCCAATCCACAATGGTACACTGCCTCCTATTCCATAACTTTTTAATTTCTGCAAGAGTATCACATGAGGGACCTTGTCAAAGACTTTCTGAAAATCCAGATACACTATGTTAACCAGCTCACCTTTATCTACCTGTTAATTCGCACCTTTGAAAAAATATAACAGATTAGTGAGACAAGACTTTCCTTGGCTAAATACATGTTGGTTTTCTGACATTAAACCATGACTATCTACATGTTCAGTGATTTTGTTTTTTATAATGCTTTCTACTATTTTGCCCAGTACAGATATCAGGCTCACTGGTCTATAGTTTCCCGGAGTACCCCTGGAATCTTTTTAAAAATTGGCGTTACATTGGCCACTCTCCAATCCTCAGGTGATTTTGAGGATAGTACACAGATTACTAACAGTAGATTTACAATGTAATATTTCATTTCTTTCAGCACTCTGGGATATATACCATCAAGTCCAGGTGATATACAGCTTTTTAGTTTATCAAATAGCTATATTATATCTTATGATTTATTGACATTTGTTTTAATTCCTCTGATAAATCACTTTTAAATATCATTTCTGGCATGGGAGCCTGGCATAGAAGCCTGTTTACCACTAGGAACAGAAAGAAGTGTGTTATAAGAGGACCAGAGGGATGGAATATAGAGAGACGAAATAAGACAGATAGAGAGCCACATGACTATGAATAACTTGGGACATTCCCATCCCAATAGATAAGAAACTGGATGTGAGGAACCCTGACATAGTGGTAAAGGAGAAAAATACCAGAACAGCATTGATAATAGAGGTGTTGGTTCTTAGTGATTATTCTGTGAAGCATGTAGAGAGGGAAAAGATCCTGAAATACCAAGAAATGCAGAGGCCAAGAAAATGTGATAGATAGAAACATAAATATTTGAGGCGGAGCCAGCGGGGATCCAAGATGGCAGCATAAGCGCTTTGCTCCGAGGCCCCCCGACAAGATTCCTGCAAGTATCTCCTTATCGCTGGCACTAACCTCGGCATCAAAACTGCGGGTCTCTCCTCGGTCAGTGGAGGAGGGATGTCGAGCGGCAAACCTATCAAGCTGGATTTCGTAAACCCCGCAAATCCCGGATCTAAAAGGGCGAAGTCGGACCCTCTCTCGCCTCACAAGATGGCCTCTCCCCGTGAGTCGGAGGAATCACTGAAGGAAGTTTTAGGTGAGATACGGGCGGTAAAGGGCCTGGTCGTCGCAAATGGAGATGCAATTGCGAAGGTGCAGGGGGATTTGCGCGAAATGAGAGCTCAACTCCAGGGGCTATCGGAGCGTATGGATAAAGTTGATGCAGAGGTACTTTCCCATTCCGCTCAACTAACTAGCCTGCACAAGACAGTCAAGAAGGTGGAGAGTTTGGAGCAACAATTGGAGGATCTGAATAATCGCAGTAGGAGAAATAACGTCAGATTAGTCGGCCTCCCGGAGGGCGCCGAAGGAGCGGATATTTCGGCGTTCCTTAGCAAGATGATTCCGGCAATGCTGAAAATTAAATTCCCGGGGCCGCTTGAATTTGAGAGAGCACACAGAGTGCCAGCGCAAATAAGCCTACATGCGAAGGGCCCTAGACCGGTAATCTTTTGCCTACTCAAACACCAGCAGGCCATGCATATCCTTGCAGCCGCTAAGGCCATAGATACTCTATCATATGAAGGCAGGAGTGTATTGTTTTTCCCGGATTTCTGCAAGATCACCGTGGACAAGCGGCGACAGTTTTTAGCGATGAGGCCGCGGTTGCAGCAGCTCCAAGCGCGATATGGTTTATTATATCCGGCGCGCCTCCGAATTACCTATCATAATGTCACTAAAACTTACGATGATCCAAGGGATGTCTTAAAATTTCTCGATGAGCAAGAAGGTCTCCAGATGCAATAAGCTGATCCTTGTCTTCAGGGAGCCCTCGCTGAAGGCTGGTGGACACTGGTTTTTCACTTTGAAAGACTCTCTAAGTCTCGTAGGTTGAGCTGTTGGTGTTAATTATGGCCTTTTGTTAAAGCCTTTATACTTATGGGCATTTTGGTAATTTGGGGGGTGACATAAGGGGAGGGGGACCGCTTTTTTTTTGCTTTGCTCTTGTTGAAGATGGCTATATATGTGGGGTGTCTCTACTTCCTGTACCCTCTTGTTGTGCCTCCTATTCTCTTCATTTTCTGAATGAGTGCTTATACAATGCTGTGTATGCAATGATGTTTTAAATTCATCTGTTTACTGCACAGTAACTAGTATTTTGGCAGATGCATAGAGAGAGTTATAGTCTGTCAATGAATGCACTGGTTTGATAATGTGTTAGGTATGTGTTAGCGTGTAAGGGATTAGTGTTCTAGCAGTAGGGGGGCATCGTGTTGTCATCTTGACATGCTTCTTGGCTTACCCAGGGTATACCCCTGTGTTATTGGGGGGTTGTTGGGACCTTGCAAACCTTTTTCACCTGAGATGCGGCTCGATGGCCGTCTTGCTCAAGCAGATCCAGGGTGGCCCTTAGGCTGGTATGACTTTTCTTCTTATACTATTTCAATATGTCTTCATTTAAAGTAATATCCCTGAATGTAAAGGGCATCATGAACCCAATTAAGAGAAAAAAGATCTTAACTTACTGTCAAAAACAGGGGGCTGAAGTAGTGCTCCTTCAGGAAACGCACTTAACCAGTAAAGAGTCTGTGAAACTGGCAGGGAGACAGTATTCTGTGATGTCTTATGCAGCTGCGGTGGGGAAGAAAAATGGGGTGGCTATTCTTGTCAAACGTTCATGTGCCATACAGCTGGTATCGTCCAGAGCTGACCCGGAGGGACGGTGGGCTTGCGTACATATCAAACTTTTTAATCGAAAAATGTTAATAGTTAACGTATATGCGCCCAACTGTGATAACCCTAGGTTTTTTTTCAAATTTGGCAGAAGCGCTGATGGAATATTCCTCTCTCCCTACTATTTTTGGAGGAGATTTCAATTTGGTCCTTGACCCTTTGTTAGATTGTCAACCCTGTCGGGCTCTACGTCGAAGCAGAGCATCCGAAGTCCTCGCAGCCATGATGGAAGATATGGGCATGGTGGACATCTGGCGGATATTTCACCCTCAAGAAAGAGACTATACTTTCTACTCACATCCGCACGGGTCACACTCGCGGATTGATTTTTTCCTGGTGTCCCGGTCAGTCGCCAAAGACATCAAAGGAGCAGAGATACTAAGTTCTCATATTTACGATCATGCAGCAATAATGCTTGAAATGGGGCTGTCAGCAGAGCCTGTTAAAGGCGGCGGCTGGTTTTTCCCCAGGTCGCTGCTGGCAGAGGAATCCTTCCGGCAATATGTCAAACAAGCCATTGAGGAGTATTTTGTGGTAAACTCCCCGAAGGATACCTCCATCTGGGCGTGGTGGGAGGCATTTAAGGCTTCTATCAGAGCCAGGATTACCAGCTATGTTATAGAAAATACGAGGAAGGTGAAAAGAGAGCTTGCGGCTCTAGATTCTCAGATCCGGGCAGGCGAGAGACTGTTACAACGGCAACACCATGCTGAGGTACTTACCCGGCTTCAGCGGCTGCGATATCAATACAATATGCTTTTAAGCAATGAGGTGGAGCAGAAGGTCTTTGAGCAGAAAGCGTATTATCATACAGAAATGAATAAGGCTGGCAAGCTTTTGGCTGCGCACTTAAAGCCCCGTAAGGAGAAATCGCATATTGTGTCCCTAAAAGATGAACATGGAATCTCACAGGACGACAATGCTCAGATAATGGAAATCTTCAGAAATTTCTATATGCAATTGTATACCTCCGATGGAGTTGGGAATGTTCCTGGAGTGGAGCAATTCCTTGAGGGGATATCGCACCCCTCCGTGGATGAAGCTGAGGCTGCCTTGCTCAGCAGGGACATAGGGCACGAAGAGCTCCAGGAAGCAATGTCTGGAATGGAGAGTGGTAAGGCTGCGGGCCCGGATGGTATCCCGATTGAGTTTTATCGAATATTTGTCAAAGAATTGTCTCCTTGCCTGTTGACATATTTTCAATCACTACAAGAGCAAGTCTCGGATACCGGAGCTTTCGCTGAGGCCACGATCGTAGTCCTTGAAAAGCCTGGAAGGGACCCGACTCTGGTGGGTAACTACCGGCCCATCTCCTTATTGAACGCGGACTACAAGCTCTACTCGGCGGTTCTGGCTGGGCGTCTCAATAAGGTACTTCATACGCTTGTCCACCCTGATCAATGTGGCTTTGTGACGGGAAGATCTACTGCAGACAATTCAAGACTTCTGTGTTCCCTGCTGGATGTGGCAGAACGTAGTGACTTGCCCCTCATAGGCTTGTCTTTGGATGCTGAAAAGGCATTTGACAGACTGGAATGGCCTTTTTTATTCCGGGTATTGGAGTGGTTTGGACTACCCGCGAAATACATAAATATGATCCAGGTACTATATTCTCATCTGTCCGCTAGAATCCTTGTTAATCGGGAGTTCTCTAGGTCTTTCAGTCTACATCGAGGGACTCGACAGGGGTGTCCAATGTCGCCCCTTCTATTCAACTTGGCACTGGAACCTTTGGTATTGATGGCGCGGCAATCAAGTGACATTGTAGGCATTACGGTTTGCTGATCTTCATATCAAGTTGTCAGCCTATGCGGACGATCTCATGTTTTTTTGAGACCATCTTCTATAACTCCTCTGCTGAAGATGATTGATAACTATGCCAAATACTCAGGCTATAAGGTGAATTGGACCAAATCTGTGGCTTTCCCCCTTAACAAGCAGGCTAGTAGCAGTCTTGTACAGGAGTTCTCATTCCAGTGGGCGGGAGGTCCTATAAAATATCTGGGAGCTCACTTTGTTGCTCCACTGGAGGAAACAGTACGGATCAATGTGGAACGGGTGAAAGAGATAACTCGATCCTTCACATTAAAATGGTCCCCGCTGCATCTATCCTGGTGGGGACGGCTCGAATCTATCAAGATGGTACTTATGCCAAAAATCAATTACATATTGGGGATGATTCCTATTGTGCTCCCGCCGTCTGTCTATAAGGGGATTGAACGTACCTTGAGTGCTTTTCTCTGGAGTGGGAAGACCCCTAAGATAGCTCTACAGAAATTGAAGGCGGGAAAAGAGAATGGGGGAGTCCATTTTCCCGATTTTCGATGGTACCATCTGGCGACGATACTTAAGCAAGGTAGCCTCTGGGCGTCGGGAGCCTTGCTAGAATATAAGCCCACCTGGCTGGAACTCGAGGAGCGACTTTGTCACCCGTATCCAATGTGTCTTGTCATGGGAATGAAATTTCCGGATTCATGTAAGGTAGGGAGCATCATTGTATCTACGCAGGGTGCTTTCCAATCTTTTCTACCGGTTATTGCTGCAGAGAACCCACCTTCTCTCCACCTGCCCATCTGGTATAATCCGGTGTTTAAGATCAACTCGCTCCCCTTTGCGTGGACTGTATGGCAGAGATGTGGCATTTGGACTGTGGGGCAACTGTTAGACGGAGGCCAATGGAAGGAGTTTGGAGTTCTACAAGCAGAATTTGGGCTGCCCTCATCCTGTTTTTTTCAGTGGCTTCAGCTCAGGCATTGCCTTTTTCAGTCAAAAACAAAGCTTGGAGAGTATGTATCTCGCTGGGGCCTAGAGAGGATCATGACGGATCTGAATTCCAAGAAAGGAGGAATCACAAACATCTATGCGCTATTCCGTGCGCAGGGCCCAAGCAGATTGCAAGGTTTGCGTAAACTCTGGGAAGAAGAAGTAGAGGTGCCCTGGTCGCAAAAGTCTTGGCAGCTGTTCTGGGGGCCGAATGTACGCTCCTCCAGATCGGCGGCGCTTACTCAGTCAATGTTTTTTTTTGCCCACCGGGCATTCATAACTCCTGTTAAGTTGGCTAAGTGGTCTGCAACTAAATCCTCCCTGTGCTGGTCTTGTCAGCAGACTGATGGCACCATGCGACACATGTTCTTTGATTGCCCTTTCATTCAGGGTTTTTGGACATTAGTATGGGATAGGGTCCAGAAGGTATTGGGCTACTCTGTCCCGTTAACGTGGCGTATAATCACGCTGAGATCGTTGGCAGAAATTCCACAGTTGGATAAGGAGCATTTTTTTATCCTGAATTTTATGATGGCTATAGCCTTAAAATCGATATTATTTTGCTGGAAGGACGCTTCAAAGTTAAGTTGGCTTCTGTGGTGTAACCAAGTATGTCTTTTCAGCAGATATGAAAAAGTTCAGGATAAAGCCCTTATCTTAAGAGGGAACAGAGTTAGTCCCACTAAGTGGTCCGCCTTGGATCGGTTCACAGGTTCTGCGGTAAGCTATTTTACATAGTTCAAGAGGTTTGCAAGGTACAGGGTGGGTGGGTAAATGGGCTATTGGGATGTCTTGTGTGAGTTATGGTTTTGTTTATTGTAAAATGGCTGTATGTATTTGCTTTTGTTGTAAAAGCGTAAAAAGAGTTAATAAAAAAAAAAAAAAAGAAACAAATATTTCTCATTGATTTGGGAGCCACAGGCCTTATTAAGCAGAATTTCCAATCACACCTTGATAAATTACCCATACATGTTACATCTTATGAACTTCAGAAGGACGCTCTCTTTGGCATAATATAAGAACTATGGAGAGCACTGGCATCAAATTTGAGATACTGAGATCATACTCCACATACTCTGGCTTAGGAATGGGGTTCATGACTGTCATGGTATGTGCAAAACTAACCCATTTGGAGAAATTGCTCCCATGAATACCTTTGTAAGTTAAAACATTAATTTTAAAGAAATAGCAGAATTTAACCAGGAATCTGTATAAGTTGGCATGAAAAGGTTAAGCATGAGAACAGTGGAATAGTTGTCAAAGGAAATGTACTGCTACTTTTAGACACACCCAAGAGGTAGAAGACTGAATCAGGTAAACTAGTTAGTGATCTATTACAGTAATCAACATAGGAGGTAAAACGTAGTTACTCACCTGTAACAGGTGATCTCCGGGAACAGCAGGAATCAGGCTTCACTGATGGAGCCTGCACGGGAACGCTCCCCAGCATCCAATAGGAAAGCTTTTGGGAGCACTCCACTGTGCTTGCGTGCCTGCCTTCCCAATTCCTCTCCTCAGTTGAATTTGTAGCTGAGAAGAAGAAGAAAAGAAAAGAACCCTACAACTCCTTGGGGAGGAGGGTGGGTTGTGAAGACTGATTCCTGCTGTTTCCAGAGATCACCTGTTACAGGTCAGTAACTACGCTATCTCCAGGAACAAACAGGAATGCAGTCTTCACATGTTGGACTCACTAGTTCCCAGGTACCAGGACTGATATTGGGGGGGGGGGGGGGGGAGAGTAGTGTGAACCCTGAGGCAAAAAATGTGTAGCCGAAGAGTATGGAAGAGTTGTGGGCCATTGGACACAATTCCAGGAGGCGATACTCCCCCAGTGATAGTCTGTTATCTTACAGAAGTCGGGAACAGAGGGTAGGAGTTGAGTGTAAGACCCAAAGAGGTGCTGGAGTACAGCTTGGCCAAAGATAGCGTCCCGACGGGGGACTTTGTCTAGACAGTAGTATGCAGTAAAAGTATGAATGCAGGACCAGGTAGCTGCTCGGCAGATCTCCTCGATGGATACTGAATGGAGATTGGCTACGGAGGTTGCCATAGCCCACTCATTGTAAGCAGTGACATGACCCTCCAATAAGAGTTCTACTTGTGCACAAACAAAAGAAATGCAATCTGAAAGTCATCTGGATAGAGTACATTTCGTCACTGGTTGACCTAGGTGACTAAGATCAAAGGAAATGAATAGTTGAGAAGATCTTCTGTGATCTTTAGCTCTATCCAAGTAGTAGGCCAGCGCTCATTTGCAGTCTAAAGTATGTAGCGCTGCTCCAGTCCCAGATGCATGTGGTCTAGGAAAGAAAATCGGGAGGATTACCAACTGATTTAGATGGAAAGAAGAAACCACCTTCGGGAGGAAGTGTGGATGGGTACAGAGAACCACTTTGTCATGGTGGAACTGAGTATCGGGGAGATCCACCACGAGAGCTTGCAGCTCACTGATGCAGCGAGCTGAAGTGAGGGTAATAAGGAAGATGACAATCCAAGATAGGAACTTTAGTAAGAGGTGACTAAAGGTTTGAAAGATGGCTTTAGAAGTTGCACCAGAACCACATTCAGATCCCAGGCCACCAAAGGAGGCTTAATGGGTGGCTTGGACAGCAGGGGACCCACATGAAATGTGCTACTAAAGGGTGTAAGGAGATAGGCTGTCCATCCACTGATCTGTGAGAGGCCACAATGGCACTAAGGTAAACTCTCACTGAATTAGTTTTAATACCTGTTAAGGATAAGTGGAGGAGATATTGTAGAAGCGACTCCACCAGGCAAGAAAAGGGTTGAATATCCTTTGGGGAGCACCAGAGGGCAAACCTATGCATTTGAAGGCATAAAAGTGCCTGGTGGAATCTTTACAAGATGCAAGAAGGGCATCCTTGACCGCCTGTGGTAGGTCAAGATCAGCAAGCACTAGCCCCCTCAGTAGTCAGGCATAGGGAGTGAAGTCTAGGATGGAGGAGCATCCTGTGGTCCTGAGAGAGGAGGTTGGGTGTGCATCACAAGTTGAGTGGCTGAGTCTGTGCAAGGCAAAGAAGCAGAGGAAACCACAGTTGACAGGACCAGAAGGAATCTATGAGAATCACTGAGCCCCTGTTGGTCTGTAATGAACAGTGTCTTGGGTATCAAGGGGATGAGAGGGAATGCGTAGAGCAGTCCCTGTCACCAATGGAGAAGGAAGGCATCCGTAGCCTGTCGGTACAGTGACAGAATCCAGGAGCAGGAGCATGGAAGCTGTGGGGTGGATTCCGATCGTTGTTTATTGGGTCTGGATGTCCAAGCCGGACATCTAGACCCGCTAAATGTCCAGATCACACTGGTGGCCACAGAGCTCCCTGCATGTAAAGCCAACTTGTGTGGGGAGCTCTGTTTGTGAGTGGGAGGGGATAGGCCTCGGGAGGAGAGAGGGTGGATGGTGGGAGGGGAAACAACACCGGACATACAGGGCCGATTTTGAGGTCGGCCCTTTACATCTGGGTTCAGCAGGTTAGACAGGGGATTTATGGAATAAGTCCCCCTGGACGTTGGGGGATGGCGGAGCTGGGCTGGATTGAAAAGGTGAGGGGTGCAGAAGGTTCCCTGCAGCCAGATCCAGGCCATGGGAGGCCCGATCAGGGGTCAGGCTGCGGGGAAAGAATGTTTTTGGGGACAGCCGATGATCACGGCTCCTTCATGGTGCGTGATGACATGGCAACAGGATGCCATGACACTGCTTCTGCTTGGAGAAGCCTGGCTGAGTTAGCCGGGGAAGTGGCTGGATGTCTGTGGTGCCTGGAGTACCTCCCAACATCCAGCCACTGTGCTATGATTCTGCTCCCATGGGAACGTCTAGCCTCCACGGGAGCAGAATCAGGTGCATCCCCGGACCATACAGATTTCCAGACATCCGGACGACCTGTGGACGAACTACACCACTTTGAGGTGAATGCAGTGTGAGATGGCAAAGGACCACAGGTGAATCACTTCCTCGCAGAGGGGACAGGACCCTGTTCCCCCTGTTTGTTCACAAAGAACATGGCGACTTGGTTGTCCATCCTTACTAGTACAGGTTGCCTTGAAAGTTGGGGTTGAAAAACCTGAAAAACTTTAGTCAGTGTCCATAGTTCTAGCAGGTAGAACTGCAGGGCAGATTCCTATTGTGTCCATAGTCTCTGTGTAATCAGGACGTTCAGATGTGTCCCCCAACCCAGCTTGAAAGCATCCATTGTCAGGGTGCACTGAGGTGGAGGCACCTGAAAAGGTGACCCAATGAGTAGGTTCTGTGGGAGACACCACCACTAAAGGGATTTGATCAGTTAAGGGTAGATGTGGATCTTGTCTCTGAGTCAACCCTTCACTTGTATCCATTGGGAAGACAGAGTCCACGGCTTTTGTCACATGTGCAACTGAGTGTAGGGGATGACTTGAACTGTGGTGGCCATGTGTCCTAACAGTCATTGCATCTCTCAAGCTGTTACTTGGCTTTACAGTTGTACCCCTTTTACCAGCTCGATAAGGCAGGCACAGTGATCCTGTGGAAGGAAAGCTTGGGCATGTTGAGTGTCTAAGAATGTTCCAATGAACTCCAGTCATTAGGTTGGATTGAGGTGAGACTTTGGGAAGTTTAGGACAAATCCCAGGTGTTGGAGCACTGTGATGGTGTGATGAAGGGAGAGTCTTACCTCCTGAGGGGAGTCTCCCCTGATCCGCCAATCATCTAAGTAAAGGAAGATGAATACCTCCAAGGTGTGTAAGTAGGCAGCAACTACTGCCATGCACTTTGTGAAGACACTTAGGGCAGAGGCTAAAACGAAGGGGAGAACCTAGTATTGTTAATGATTTCCTTGAAACATGAATCGCAGATATTGTCTGTACAAGAGATGGATCAGTAAATGCATGTATGCCTCTTTTAGATCTAGAGAACAGAGCCAATTGTATCTCTAGAGGTATGGTAGAAGTGTTCCTAGAGAAATCATTTTGAATTTTTCTTGGACCATGAATTGGTTAGGTCTCTGAGATCCAAGATGGGCCTGATCCTCCTGTTTTCTTTGTAATGAGAAAATATGGAATGTAGAATCCTATCCTTTCTTGAGGAGGTGGATCTCTTTCTATGGCATCCCGGGACAACAGGATGGTTACCTCTTCTTTTAAGAGAATGCTTTGAAGGTATTGCATGGGATAATCCCCTGTGAAGCTGGAGGTAAGATTTCAAAGTGAAGCTGATAACCTCTTTGGACAATCTGGAGTGTCCAATGTTCTGAAGTTATGAGGTGCCACTTGTGGGCATAGTGACAAAGTCCTCCTGGTGGCAGTTTCTCCAAATGGGTTAGTTTTGCACATACTGTAACAGTCATGAACCTCACTTCTATGCCAGGGCATGGGGAGTATGATCTCAATCTCTCAAATTTACTGCTAAGGCTTGGCATAGTACTTGCATTGTGCCAAAGAGAGCCTCCTGCTGGAGTTCATAAGATGTAACATGTATGGATAGTTTGTCAAGATGTGCTTGGAAATTCTTCTTTATCAAACCTATAGCACCCAACACAATGGGAAATATTTATGTATCTTTCTGCCACATTTTCTTTGTCTCTGACTGCATTTCATGGTACTTCAGGATCTTCTGCCTCTCCACACGATTCACAGAGTAGTTGCTTGGAAATGACACCTCTATTATCAATGCTGTTCTGGTGTTTTTCTCCTTAAACCATTATATCCAGCTTCCTCGCATCCAGCTTTTTATCTGTTGGAATGGGAGTATCCCAGATGATCATAACCTCTTCATTCTCTGTAATTCTCTTAGGGTCATGATCCCAGAGCTTTTCGAGCACAGTAATGTTGTAGTGCTTACAGAGTTTCCAATGGATAAGGTGTGCCACTTTATTATGTCTTTCTGTACAGAAATTTTCTGCCATCAGATCTTCACACCCAGCTATGAGGCGAGTGATCATTTCCAGGTCTTTCTTACAGAATTGACATATGTCTGTATTGCCAGTTTTTTCAATGCTTGCTGTAAACCATCTCATCCATAAACCACTGTCCTGGGCTGCAACTATTAAACTCTTATCCTTCAGTTTCGGTTCACCCCTCCTTAACCATTCATGTGTCTGTTCTCGCTCGACAAAGGGTTCCTGGAGTAACATTCTGTATTTCCCACTGTATTTGTGTATCTGCCACTTGTATTTCCTTGTTTGTTTATCTAATTCCTTGAAGAGTTTTATCTCTTGTTTTGCAAATTCTGTTATTTCCTTCCCTTTGCATGCTTGTGGATTTTCACTCATTCCCTCTAGTCATCAGAACACTTGTCAGAGTTTGATGATGGAACAAAAAAGTGCAGAAGGGAGGCACCTCCTGCAGGCACAAGGCAGCACAAAGGAGCAGGAGAGCCACGCCACTGGAGGAAAGTGCTTTATTAATAACAGGGTCTGCCCAACATGTGTTTCAGCCGAAGCCTTCTTCAGGGGACTAAGACCACTAGTAAGATACTGGTAGAGCCCTTTGACAGAACTGCAGTGTTGTGAAAGTACTCCACTTGGATGATACCTTAGGTATATTAGTAAGTTACACTCTACCAGTGTCTTACTAGTGGTCTTAGTCCCCTGAAGAAGGCTTTGGCCGAAACACGTGTCAGGCAGACCCTGTTATTAATAAAGCACTTTCCTCCAGTGGCATAGCTCTCCTGCTCCTTTGCAAGTTTGATGGTGGAGACAGATTCTGGATGTTTACTGTCATATTTCAGCACTTTTTGCGTATTTGGATCTGAGGATGCAGTTAAGTAGGCCTGGAGGCCTATGACAGTAGCTCTGTATGTGCAATCAATCTCTATGAGTCCCAGCCCTCCTTCAGCTCTAGGGATGTACAGTCTCAGCATACACTGATTCTTGTAAATGACTTCATGGGCATGGAGGAGTTTTCATGTTCGCACATGCAGTTTTTCAAGATATTTAAGAGGCCAGTCCACAACTCCAAAACTGTATGAAAGTACAGGAATTGCCAGCTAATTGATGGCTTATATCTTATTCCATGATATCAAAACACTTTTCAATCATGATTTTAATCTCCTGTAGTATTCTTTACTGATCTTCTCTCTCAATAATTTCTGCTTGAGTGTTGTTCCTTCCTCTACTCTGAGATACTTATATACGCCTTCCTGTTCAAGGTCCTTGATGTCACAGCTTTCAACCCGGAAGATGTTTTCTGTTTTGCTCGATTTTCCTCTAAAAAAGTTGCTTTAGCACATTTGTCAAGGTCAAAGGTCATCCTGATGTCATCAGAAAAGCTTTTCACCACACAGAGTTGCTCTGCTAATTGTTGGTCGCTGGAACTATAGAGCTTGAGATCGTCTACAAATAATAAATGAGATGTTGCTTCTGGGTTGTTACCTTCTTTAGGATTGATGCTAAATTCATATCCCAAGAGTTGATGAGAGTACTCATTGGATTAAGCACCACACAAAACAGAAGGGGCAACAGAATCTCCCTGAAATATTCCTCTCTGGATCCTGATGTTAGAAATGAAATACTGACCATCTTCATATTTCAAAAAGATTGTGGTTTGCCACATTGTCATGGTGAATATAATGTACTCTATCAAAACAGGATTTATTTTAGACATTTCAAGGCAATTTATTATCCATGAGTGTGGGGATACTGCCTGCTATGTGGAGGGGCTGGGGACTCTCCAGGAGCACATTGGCAATGCTCTCTAGG
This sequence comes from Ichthyophis bannanicus, assembly GCA_033557465.1. NCBI lineage: Eukaryota > Metazoa > Chordata > Amphibia > Gymnophiona > Ichthyophiidae > Ichthyophis > Ichthyophis bannanicus. The sequence continues at coordinate 917,541,773 of CM066035.1, read as the reverse complement.
AAGGTCAAAAATCAGGTGCAGTTTGTGGCTGTGCAACTGATTGAGGTTTAGGAGCCTTGGGCTTCTTGGGTTGACAAGGACCTTGCTGTCTTTGCTGAGGATGTTGAGGTTAATAAGCAGCAGAAGGCGTGTAAGAAGGATAGTATCTCTTCCTTTTAAAATAGAAAGATTTCTTGAGAACAGTCTTCCTCTTGGGTGAGTCAGTTGTTTTCCTGGAAAGGCATTTTAGAATGAGTTCATCTGTCTCAATCTCCCCTGCTTTTTCCCTCCAATCCTTTCCAAAAAGGTTTTCTCCAGTATATGGCCAGTTTATCCTGGACCCACTGCTTGAGATCTGATGCCTGTAACCAGGCCATTCTGTGAGCCCCAGTGCAGACTGCTGAAGCTCTGCTTCTTGATTCAAAAGCATTGCGGCTCTGGTAAGAAACTTAGAAGTGTTCTGGCCCTGTTTGATGAGTGTCTGGAATGCATTCTGTTTATCCTCAGGAAGCAGAAGGGTGAAAGTCTCCAGATCCCTGGTGACATCCTTCTGAACCATGCTCTGGTACAGCATTTAAAAGTTGATTCTGGAGGCCAACATGCATGCCTGGAAACATCGACACCCGAAGGCATCGGGTCTCTGCCAGGTGGCATGGATGAAGGTTCTTAGAGCTCTTTATTTGGTGCATCACTAATTCCACCATCATTGAGTGGTGGGGGAGCTGAGATTTTTGGAAGCCTGGGTACTCTGGTACTCGATACATGGTATCGAGCCTCCTGCTGACAGGCAAAACTGAGAGTGGGGCCTCCCACATTCGGAGCATAAGATCCTGCAGGATCCAATGCACCAGTAATGTAGCTGCCTCCTTGGGTATGGGGGAGTATTTCCAATTCCTCTGCCCTTGGTTCCCTTTCCAAGGCTACTATGATGGTGAGCTCTGCTGCCATGTCACGTATGAAATCCGGAGGGGACATATCTTCTGGTGAGGACCGATGACAATTCAGAGGTGGCGAAGGGTCCAAAGGGATGGCTGGAAGTTCTTGGGAATCAAGTGATCCCTTGTCAGATTCTGAAGAAATAGAGTGAGGTCAGAAGTCAAAGTATCAGCAGTCTTGGGCTTGACCTCGATGCTTCATGGACATCGGTCGATGCTGATACTGATACTCTGAGGTATCGAAACAGAGAGCCATGGCAGTTTGAGTCTGTTGGATACCGGGGATATCGATTAGTTCCAATGAAGGCCTCTGGGTTCCAACAATGCCGATTCGAGGACTGGTATCGAGGCCGATACACTTGGCTGTAGACTCGGTGTTGAAGCCTGCACTCCTGGAGCTGTCAATGTTATTGGTACTGAGAATGCCAGGAGTGCTGCCAAACTCCTCTCAAGAACCAACATGCACTGGTCTAGGGAGATGTCTGATGTCTGGGTGGAATCACCCATGGGGCTGTGAGTCATCATCCCAGAACATGGAACCGGTAGCTCTCCAGAGGTCAATGCCTTGGGAGCATCCTGGAACCCCTCTTGTGCTTTGGAGGACAGATCCTCCCGCTGGGGCTGTTTGGCTGGCCAGTCTGCATCGGAAGCACCCTTAGGGGAGTCGCGATGCTTATGCTGGGACTGATCTCTGGTCTCGGTATTGGTCTTCAATGCCGATATCGATAACTTGGGAGCAGTCAGAGACTTTGATTTACTTTTATGTTTGGACTTTGAAGAAATCTGAGACCCATGAGAGGAGGCTGATGTCCTCGATGAAGTGGAAGCCACTGAAAATGAGGTCCAAGATGAACAATGATCTATACTGTCTGGCTCGGTTCTTTAGGCCTCTCTTTGTCATTTGCAGGCACAAAGGACAAGAATTAGGTTGATGTTCAGAGCCCAAACATTTTAGACACTAGTCATTTTTATCAGTGACTGATATGGTACCAGCACACTTGATACATTTTCTAAAACCACTAGTTGGCTTTTCCATGCCTCAAAAAAGTTGTCTTTGAGATTAAAGATAAGGCTATGGAGGCCTAGAGGCCTAGTTTAGCAGTGAAACTCTCAGTGAAAATGAAGAGGAAAGAAATAGAAAATTTGTAACATAAAAAAGATAAAAATTATTGGGACTCGTGTCAGAACCAGCGTCGACAGGAAGGCAGAAGCATGATGTTCCACAAAAAAGAGACTTTTTCGGCGGTGACAGGATGATACGTCCTATTGGCTCCATGGAAAACGAAGAACTGAGGAGAGGGGTTGGAAAGATGGGAAGGCAGGCACGCAGGTGCAGTGCTCCCAAAAGCTTTCCTATTGGACACTGGGGAGCGTTCCCACGTAGGCTCTGTCGGTGACATTCACCCATATGTGAAGACTGTATTCCTGCTTGTTTCTGGAGATACAGGATATGAAAGAATGAACAGCAGGAATCAAATGTTAACGGAGGGTGAAATTTTCCACATACAGTATTGTACAGCTAGTGACCCAATGAAGATCACAGTTTAGAGCAGTGCTTCTTAAGCCACTTCTCAGGACACTCCCAACCAATCAGGTTTTCAGGATATGGAGTGGAGGAGTGGCCTAGTGGTTGGGGCAAGGTACTTCAGGCCGGAAGGTCGGGGGTTCAAATCCCACTAGAGGACAGCAACCTTGGGCCGGAAGGACTGGGGTTTCTAGTCCCACAGGTGCTCCTTGTGGTCTTGGGCAAGCCACTTAACCCTCCATAGTCCATGTTCCCTGTAAAATAGTTATCTCCAAGTTATAATGCCCTGTTCAATGTAATTTCAGTTTGTTCAATGTAAACCGCACTGATGCAGAATAGCGCAGTATATAAGAGAATGTAAATAAAAAAAAATAAAAATAAGATATCTGTAATCAACACAGTATGTATGAGAGAGATGTGCATTCAATGCCTCCATTGAATGCTAACCTATCTCATGTATATTCGCTATGAATATCCTAAAATTCTCACTGGCTGGGTGTATCCCAAGGAAGGGGTAGAAACCCCCTAATTTAGAGATATGAGAACATCATGAAAGGGTACAGTCTAAGATGGAATCTAGGTTTGTTAGAGAAGCAGTCCATAGAAAAAAATCCATATGGTTGGCCCCTCAATGGGCAATAGTTCATGGCAGCTCCTAGGACTACAGATAGTTTATTTTTGGTGGGCCCTGAGGGCAGAGGAAAGGATTATTCTTCTAGGCCCTAGTTTTATCTTTTCACTCTTTTATTATCTTTGGAAACCCTCTAGATCCTCCCCTGGTCATCCATACTGGGAAGCCAGACAGAAAATTTCTAACAGGTTAGATCAGAGGTTCCCAACTCCAGTCCTGAAGGGCCAAACACCATTCAGGTTTTCAGGCTGTCCCTAATAAATATGCATGAGATGCATTTGTATGCACTGCCCCCATTGTATTCAAATGTATCTCATGCATATTCATTAGGGACAGTCTGAAAACCTGAATGGTGTTTGGCCCTCCAAGACTGGAGTTGGGAACCTCTGGGTTAGACAGTCACAAAATGGACGGAGTATTGACTCAACAGCAGTGAACATCATACTTCTGTTATAGTGCTGGGGCAAGCAGTACCCTTGCATGCTAAGCTCCGCATAACTCCTATTGCTATCTAGGCACTTTTAAATAAAGAACCCCTTAAACATTAGGCACTTAGTGACCTGGGGGTCACACCAAGAAGAAGAAACATGATGACCTGCAAGGAAGTAAACTGCCTCAATTTTAGATCCATTTAGAGGGAGACGATGCAAACACATTCAATACGAAAAGAAGGAAAGACAAGAAGTCAAGTGAGATGAGGCAAGGGGAGAGATCTATATATCATCTGAGTAGCAGCATCTCTGCTGAAAGGCTAATATTTCCTCTAAGCCTTGATCCTTCCAAAGTCAGACCCATTAGGAACTGTCAGTTGTTTTGGGATGCTGGCTGAATGATGCTTGAGAAAGGCTGAAGAGGATGTGACGCTGGAGGTTTGTGAAACCAAAGTGAAAAATCCTCTCAAGAAAGTTTGAAAGTGAAATAGATTTTTTTCTATTTGCTTGCTAGGGTGGTTATGGTTTATTCCTTTTCTTTAGTCATATGTTGGTGATAGCTAGGATTTTCACTTACTGCCTTCACTAGTATAGATAACCGACAATCTATTCTGCAGATATTATGTACTGTAGGTAATCCCTGGCTAGCTCCATGTAATAAGATGGAGTTGTCTAAAGAAGTGGTTTTAAAACTGTTTTTCTAGGCCTCATGGAAGAAAACATTTTTGTCTGTGAATTCAGTGGAAGGAAAACTCTGATATTGCTCAACTCCCTCCTCACCCAAGCCTCATTACCCACACTCATCTCCCCCTACTCTAACCTTCATTGCCCAGGCCCACCTCCGTTTCTCAGATCCTATTGCCAGTTTAAATATTGATCCAATGATTACAAATGAAGAAATGTAAGATGATTCTTTTTGTTTTTCTTCAATCCAAGAGAAGACTGAGATAGTCAGAGGCCTGCAGTTTTGTTATTAACTGCAGAACTGGTGTGAGGTAGGGAGCACCAGCCAGGTTATGATCTCTGCAGGCATGCCCTGCATAGGTATGCATGAGAGCCATCATGCCTGCAGAAAGCTGGGTCCCTGAAAGCAGGCTGACTCAGCGGGAGGTGTCGGTGTCTGTAACCTAGAGCAATCCATTATTACAAAACAGCTTTCTGAAAGCGCACAGTGGCAGGCTGAGCTGGATTATTGATCGAGAAGACAGAAGAAACGTGGTGTGAGGCTCCAGCTATTAGGGCTGCTGCTCTCTGCCAATTAGAAGGAAATCATTACTCAGCAACCTCAACAGGCTGTGGGAAGCAATGAAATACCTGCATTCATCTCTTCCAGCATGCACTCTCCACCTCCTGTAAATCTAAGGAGAACTATTAGAGGCTGCTTCATACCGAACAGAGTGCCCAAAAGCAAAATATGCAGATACAAAGTTCTATAATACTAAATGAAAAACCAATCTTTTCTACAGGCCATGCCAGTCAAAATTCTTGCCGAAGGAATAGCACTACATAGAGTTAACAGGTTTTTGTATTTGTATCTTATGTACGAGAGGAAAGGTTTCTGTTAATGAGACATTTTCAGTAGGCTCTTGTGACTGTGCTAATGAGATGATCTTTAGCACACAGCCCCGATGCAGAAACCTTGCGTTGAAGCTGTGTGCTAAAACTCAGCCATGATTTACTAATATAATTCCTCAATGCTGTAACCAAATAGCATGGAAATAAGGTGTGTGCAAAAAGTTTGAGAAAAACAAGGAGAGCACACCGGACATATTTGCACATGGATCTGCGCTAGCAGTGGCCATGATTTGCACCAGTGTATTTTTCCTAGAAAAAGAGGTGCCGGTACTAATATACAGGGCTCTTTCATTAATATATGAAGACTATGGGTCAATTGTAGCAGGCAATGAAAAAGGTGCCGCTGCTCCATACCACCACGTACCCGCCTGAAAAAAGCCCAGTTTTGCACACACAAAAAACTGTATCGGCACTTGTACACCTGTGCTAGAATGCTATTTCATGCATAAATATCAATATTATTCTGCACAGAAAGCAGCTGACATAACACAATACAATGATATTTCTGTTGCACAGAATATTGATGTTTATGCATGAAACAGCATTTCAGCACATGCATATAACACTCCTCAGCTCCTCATATCCTTTTGTTATATTGATCCTTCCCCTTCAACAAAATCAGAAAAGAAGTTCTGGGTCCTGTATGCTCAAGGAAAAGAGAAGAATAGGCATAAATTCCTTACTAGTGCTGAGCACAAACAACAAACTAATTCTACTCCTCCTCAGACCTTGTGTTAAAATCCCATCATTCTGTTCATCCTTCTAGTTTTCTGCACACTTCTCTGCATCCATCGGAATAGCTATTTGCTTCATTACTGTGAATTTAAATTTATATGGACTTGGCAAGAGAAAAGAAGCTGGAGAAAGACCGATAGAATTCTGGAAGACCAACAATATGCATCTCAAACACCTTCCAGCAACACCAGCAGCAACTGTACTTATGGACTTCGCCCTGTTCATTGTAAACTGCCTTGATTGCCGATAAGGCGGTATATAAGAATGTGAAATAAATAAAATAAATTGTATAAAAATCAAATAGACTACATTTGTAGAAGCAGATGATGGAAAACTCAATAAAATCAATAAAGACAAAACCCAGAGCTGACTGTGGTACAGATCATCAGTAACTAGTATGCAAACTCAAGCTAAAGCTGAAAATAGAGCAATCCACTCATGAATGTATGCAAACTATGATCTTGAAAATATACCAATGGAATTTACATAGTAACATAGTATGTGACGGCAGATAAAAGACCAGCAAGTTCCATCTAGTCTGCCCAGCAAGATGGCAATAGTAGGTGCACCTTCCATTCTGTGCAGGTTCCCCCTCCCCATGCCTTTGTTTAGGGGTGTACACACCATTCCATGCAGGTCATTTCTATTTGTTGAGATATAAGAGACTGTTAAGTTTATTTTGATTTTATCCTGTTGCTATAAAGGAATCCATGGTGTCTCTCACATGCCATTTTGAATTCTGTCACTGTATTTGCCCTGAACACTTCCATCGGGAGAGCATTCCAAACATTCACCACCCTTTCAGTGTAAAGGTATTTCCTGATGTTGCCTTTCAGTTTACCCCCTTGCAGTTTCATGTTATGCCCTCTAGTTTTACAGCTTCCCCATCTTTGAAAAAGGTTTGTTTGTTCATTAATACTCTCTAAGAATTTAAAGTTCTGTATCATATTTCCCCTGACCCTCCTCTCCTCTAACGTATTGTGATGAAGAAGTCCATACTGAACATATGGAAGTAGAAGAAAAGGATGATTTTACCTTTAAACAAACTGACAGTCAGGCTGCACACACGTTTCAGCCTTTGCAAGAAAGAGGCAAGCATAGGGAAACAGGAGCTAGGCTGACACACCCAAGCTCTGACGTAAGTGCAAGCCTGGAACCTAATTACACACACCTGTTCAGGAAGGCAGACCCAAGGCTCAAGGAACAGGAATATAAACTCTGGCTAGGAGAAAGCAAGGGGGGGACTTGGTGATTGGTCAGTAATGTTTTCTGATACCTACGCAGCAATGTTTTCCTTGTAAATAGATTGTAGATAGTTACCCATGTTATCCAAGTTCCTTCCCTTGTTATCTGTAAACTCATGCATGTTGACTGTACTGAGATTTTTTGTTCTATGTGAACCTCGCTGATGCTGAATAGTGCGGTATATAAGAGAATTTAAATAAATAAAATAAATAAAATAAAATTGGAGTCGCGCTGAGAGAGCCAGTAATAGTGTTGATGAGAGTATTGACTGGAGAGGTGGTTGGAGGGACGGTTGGAGAAGAGCTGGGAGGAGACCTTTGAGGAAACTCAGCTGCAGTTCTGGAATTGAAGCAGACAGAGCAGAAGGAGAGAAGGGACAGACTGCTGTCAGAAACCTGCCTAGAGGGAGAGAGCAGAGAGACCTTCAGACCTCATTGCCAGATAAAAAGCTTCAAGGAGCTCACAGGTGGGAACCTAGCACAAAACCCAGGGGTTTGCAAAGCTCAGTTTGGGACTGGGAACCAGAGCACTGCTCCAGACAAGAACTCCAAACAGGGAATCAGAGAGCGTTTCCCTACAGCTGGAAAAAGCTAGCTGAACAAAGCCAGAGAGGAATCTCCACACCCTCAGGTATTTCCAATCCTTACCATATAGAACTGTGCCCAAAGGAAGCACCAGAGGTCTTAGGGGGAAATTATCCTAAGCCATATAATAACAGCTTAAAGCCAAACTCCATAGTTCCAGAGTTTGAAGAGATGCAACAGGACTTTAATGAGAGTGACTCAGTAGAAGTTCCGATGGACTGTACGCTATGTTTGGCAGATGATATAGAATCTCTTTGCTAAATGTGTATGAGGGAGCTGAGTGTGAACAAAGGGAAAGAAGATGTTTTTCTTTGTGAGAAGAAGCTGTTATGTTTTCTATCTGTTACATGTAATATGTATTGCACGTTTTGTGAGCAAAGAGTGTGAAGCTCAATCAGTTTAAGTTCTGTAAATATCCTCGAGCAAACACCTGAAGAGTATCCTGATTTAATCTGCACTGAATCTTTTTGTTGGGGAATAAATTCTTGTCATTTTGCCTTACCACTGGTCTCACAACTATTTCCTTATCAGAGGGCAAAAGAACTACCACTCCCAGCAGGCATAGCGGGAGCAAAAGGTTTTATCTCACCTTCTGCAAGGAGCATATAATGGCAACCCCAACCCTCTGAGCCCTAGGCGGAGGGCTGGGGCTTGACAGTATACATATTTAGGTCTTCAAGTCTCTTCTCATACATCTTCTAGCGCAGGCTCCAAATCATTTTGGTCGCCTTCCTCTGAACCGTTTCCAGTCTTTTTATATCCTTTGTGAGATATGATCTATAAAACTGAACACAATATTCCAAGTGAGGCAACACCAGCAAACTGTACAGTGGCATTAGTACTTCCTCCTTTCTGCTGGTAATTCTTCTCTGTATGCAACCCAGCATCCTTCTGGCTTTGGCCACCGCCTGGTCACACTGTTTCAACACCTTGAGATCCTCAGAAATAATCACTCTGAGGTCCTTCTCCTGGTCCATGCACACCAACCTCTGGCCCTCTATTGCATACAATTCCCTTGGATTTCTGCATCCCAAGTGCATGACACCGCATTTCTACATATTACATTTTAACTGCCAAGCATTAGACCATCCTTCCAGCTTTTGTAGATCTTTCTTCATGTTATCCATTCCCTCAGGGGAGTCCACTCTGTTGCAAATTTTCATGTCATCTGCAAAAAGACAGACTTTTCCATTCAGTCCTTCAGCAATATCACTCACAAATACATTGAACAGTACCAGTCCCAAGACCGATCCCCCTGGGGCAGGCCACTAATTGCCTTTCTTTTATCTGAGTGAGTTCTGTTTACCATCACCTTCTGTCAACTGTCAATCAACCAATTTCTGATCCAGTTCACCACCTTGAGACCCATCCCCAGGCTGTTCAGTTTATTGATAAGCCTCCTATGAGGAATAGTATCAAAGGCTTTGCTGAAATCTAGGTTTATCACATCCATCATATGCCCTTCATCTAGTTCTCTGGTCACCCAGTCAAAGAACTCAATCAGATTTGTTTGGCATGATCATCCTTTGGTAAAAACTATATTGCCTTGGATCATGCAACTTATTGGTTTCTAGAAAGTCCACTATTCTCTCTTTCGGGAGCACCTCCATTACTTTTCCCGCCACTGAGGTAAGGCTTACTGGCCTGTAGTTTGTCACTTCTTCCCTATTAGAACTTTTGTGAAGAGGTACCACATTAGCTCTTCTCCAGTCCTGTGGAACCTCTCCTGTCTCCAAGGATCTATTAAAAACATCCTTTAAAGGCCCTGCAAGAACCTCTCTGAGCTCTTTTCAGTATCCTTGGATGCATTCCAGCCAGTCCCATGGCCTTGTCCACTTTCAGTTTGGCAAGTTGTTCAAACACATCATCTTCTGTGAATGGTGTAGTATCTATACCATTCCCATTTGTATATTTGTCAATCACAGATGATCCTTCTCCAGGATTTCCTTTAGTAAAAACAGAACAGAAGTATTTGTTTAGCATTTTCGCTTTTTCAAGGTCACTTTCCATGAATCTATTCTTGACACTTTTGGAGTCTTGCAATTCCACCTCTGATATTCTCCCGAATATACCTGAAAAAAGGTTTTGTCACCAAACTTCAGATCTTTAGCCATCTTTTCTTCTGCCTTTGCTTTTGCTATCCTTATTTCTCTTTTTATCTCTTTTAGCTTTATCTTGTATTCTTTTCTGTGTTCCTTTGTATGCAAACTTCTGAATTTTGTGAAAGCTGTATTTTTTGCCTTTATTTGTGCAGCCAGTTCTTTGGAGAACCATATAGGTTTCCATTTCCTCTTGTTTTTAACTTACTTTCCTTACATATGAATCTGTTGCCCCTTTTATTGTCTCCTTTAGTTTAGCCTTCTGCAATTCCACTTCCCTTCCAACTCCTTCATGTACTTGCACTTGCACATTTTACTGAAGTCAGCGTTTTTGACGTCTAGGACTTTGAGCTTGTTGTGATTGGACTCTGCCTTGACTTTTATCTCAAACCGCACTGTGTAATGATCACTGCTGCTCATGTGGGCACCCACCCAGACATTCAACACGCTATCTCCGTTGGTGAGTACTAAAACCAGCATCAAATTTTCCCTGATTGGTTCCATCACCATTTATCTAAGCAATGCGTCTTGAAAGGCATCCACATTTTTTTTTACTTCTTTCTAGATTTGCAGAAGGAATACTCCAATCCACATCGGGAGATTAAAGTCACCCAATATTATCACCTTTGCTGTTAAGTGCCGTTGATTTGGTGTCAACTCCTAGCGACTCTCTGAATAGTTGACCTAAACTTTGTTTGGTCTTCAGTCAAGCAGCTCATTGTTGATAGAGTGGTATCCATAGCTGCTGTTATTGTATCAATCCATCTCATTGCTGGCCTTTCTCTTTTACGGTGCCCTTCTACCTTGCCAAGCATTATGTCTTTCTCCAATGATCTCTTCTCTTCGCACGATGTGTCCAAAGTATGAAAGTCAAAGTCTTGTCGTCCGAGCTTCTAAGAAAAGCTTAGGTTTGATCTCCTCTTGTTACCTTTACAAAATCAATAATGAAGTCTCTATCCATTTCTTCGGTTTAAGTTGGAGGCCTGTAGACTACACCGGTATGGATGATAGTGCCATCTCCTCTTTACAACACAATCCACAGCGCTTCTTCTTTTCCCTGCGTCCCCTGCATTTCAGCAGCTTTAATATTGCTTTTGACATATAGGGCTATTCCTCCTCCTTTTCTGTTTCTCTATCTCTTCTAAATAAATAATAGCCAGCTATGGCTATATCCCATTCATGCGACTTGTTAAACCATGTTTCTGTAATGGCCACAATGTCCAAGTGCACCATTACGGCTTCCAAATCAGGAACTTTCTTGGTTAGGCTTTGAGCATTTGTGCTCATTGCTTTCTAGCATTTGACAACTGGTTTGCCTGTATTTTGCATGGATTTTGTTCTACATGCCTCTTCCCACTTGCCATTGATGTTTGAGTTAATAGTGTGCTGTTTCCAATGTTATTATGTTTTTGCTGGGAGTGACGTTCTGAACTTGTTCTTCTCCATCTGTAACCCTCTTTCCCTAGTTTAAATGCCTGTCCACATATTGCTTGAATTTTTCACTTAGGATCCTTTTCCCTGTGACAGAGAGATGTAGTCCATCAACACAGTATAGCCTCTTGTTGTTCAATGTATTTCCCCAGTTGCCTATATATCTAAATCCTTCTTATATGCACCAGGTTTGGGTCATGTATTAAAGGTTTTATCGCATAATCAACTTTCTGCCCTCTTACCAAGAGCTGGTAGAACTTCTGAGAATGCTATAGTGTTAACAATGGGTTTGAGTTTCTCTCCCAGAATCTGGAAGTCCCTTTGAACAGTGCCGCATTTGACCCCCATGGCACTCAGCGTGCCTGTGGGCTCCTTTTTATCACAGCCCTGGGAGAGAAGGCAAATGCTATTCTTTACTCCCGTGGCTTTTCAGAGGTCAGCCGGGGCTTTGGGTCTCCCCCGGCTCCTCTGCAGCCAGTCTGGCATGGGGCCCCTCTGAGGTGTGGGATCATGAGCGGGCAACATTACCACACAATGGACGGGATAGCCCTGTCCTGTAATATTCTTTACTGATCTTTTCTGTGAGTAATTTTTGCGTCATTGTTGATCCTTCATCTATTCCTAGATATTTATATATGCCTTCCTGTTCAAGTTCCCTGGTGTCAGAACCCTCAGTGAGGGAGATAAGAACATAAGATATGCCATACTGGGTCAGAGCAAGGTCCATCAAGCCCGGTATCCTGTTTCCAACAGTGGCCAATCTAGGTCATATGTACCTAGCAGTTTCCCCAAAAGACACAGGTTCCACAATGCTTGTACTGGGTCAAGCATTGATATCCTGGGTCCCTTCTTTTTATGGGTCCCTTTCTGTTTTCCTTAGTTTTCCACTGAGAAAGGTTGCATTAGCAAAAGCAGGACTTTATGAAGACAACGGAAGTGTGAAGATTGGTGGAAGACTCATCAAAAACCTTTGCTAGGCTGACAATTGTAGGGATTATAAGGTTTAGGGATATGTTCCTGGTTCATAATCACTCAATGGCCTTTATTCTGCTCTAATAAAAATATGTCAACCAAACTACTATATTGTGGACAAAGAAAAAAAAAAACCCAGACCAGCATAAGGATATCATAAGCCTTAGCAGAGTGTATGCCTGGACTAAAGAGTCCATGCAGAGGCTTTGTGTAGAAGGCACGTACACAGGAAACCATGCAAAAAAGTATAAGCTGAGCCGTTAGTCCTGAAGACAGTAGATGGTTTTGACAGTTGGTGAGTATAAGCAAGACAGAGAGGCCTGGGGAATGTTGAAACAGGAACATAGAGGGGACAGAAAGGTCAATGACAGGAAACAGAAGGAGGGAGGAGGGGAGAGGACCCAAAGAGGAATGGATTTGGAAACTGTATGCATACACGGAAGCAAAAAATGTATATATGTAACATGATTATTGTACTCGGGGGAGGAGGAATTCTGGAGGTGTCTGGTGTCTGATGACTGACAGAAGCTCTTCCTCTCCGCTGCCTGTATTGTCCATCAGTTATCTAATAAACAGAGATTCTGATTGCACCTGTACTGACTTTTGGATCTGGACTATACAGGAAATTAGTGATAATTAGTAATCGGTCTTTTGTGAGTAACAGGGCCTCACACAATACCACATTACTGACTTAAAGTGAAGACAATATAAAACATCTACTTATCAAGATCAAGGAACATAGTCTTAAAATGGGCCTGCACCTTACCATGAAGAGCACAAAGATCCTGACAACTGGCAAAAACAATCATTTCATCCTTGATGGAGAAGAAAGTAAAACTTTAACCTACTTGGATCAATAATCAATAAAGAAATGACAAGTGGTGAAGAAATCTGATGAAGCATTGCTCTTTGCGGAATGGCTATAAAGGACTTAAATAAAATTCTCCAGTGTAGAGATATCTCTCTCTATACAAAAATTCAATTTGTCCAAGCCATGGTATTTTCAATAATGTAATATGGATGCAAAAGTTGTACAGTGATGAAGAAAGACAGGAAGAAAATTGATACCTCTGAATTATGGTGCTGGCATACAATACCATGGACTGCTCAAAGAACAAATCAATCAGTGCTAGAGGAGATCCAACCTAAGCATTCTTTAGAAGCTCAAATGACAAGACTTCAACTTTCATATTTTGGACACAATGGGCTGGATAATCGAAAGGCATTTACACAGTTTATAGCTCTGTAAACTGTGCAAATGCCGCTATCCGGGATACTGAATATTCCCTCTCTTCTCCCTTACGCGCCCCAGTGCTAACAGCTTAGAACTGGGGTGTGTCAGGAACATTCTGAGGAGGAGCAAGGGCGGCAACAATCGATAACCAGGCAGCTGTGATATTGCATGCTGCCCAGTTAGCGACCTGCATCTAAAAGATAGGTGAGGCAAGGAAAAGGAGTTGGTATTGGTATGGTACCAGGATTGACTTGGACTCTAGTGCCCATTTTATAGCCAGTGCTTCTTTCTCAATTATTGCATACACTGTCTCTAGAGGGAACAGCTTTTAGTTTGTAGAAGCCATTGGATGTTCGTAACAGTCCTTCTCTTAGACCAGAACTACTCCACAGTCAACTTCTGAAGCATCTGTCTGCATCATGAAGGGGAGATTGAGGATGGAGTTCATCAGCACAAGGTATACTTCAGCTTATGGAAAGCTTCTTTCAACTCCTCAGACCAGGTAATCTTCTCTGGTGCCTTTTACACAGCAGACAGGTTAGAATGAAGTGTTGGTAGTAATCAATGAGCTCTAAGAAGGTTCTCACCTGTTTCTTTGTCAGGGGATGGGCACTAGTGTAATGGCCATCAGAAATCAGGGAAGCTAACAAATGTTACTGCACAGAAATGATTTATTTATTTATTTTTATTTAACAGGTTTTATATACTGGTTTATCATTTCAATCAAAGCAGTTTACATTGAAACTTAAACTTGGTAATGTACATTAAACAGGGACATTGATAACTTGGATTTTTCTGAGGCAATGGAGGGTTAAGTGACTTGCCCAAGGCCACAAGGAGTGCTAGAAGGAATCAAATCCTGGTCTCTGGGGTCCAAAGCCAGTGTTCTTAACCATTAGGCTACTCCTCCCCCGGTATCAACTGGGTCAGTGCAGGACATGCTAGGGAGATAAAGTTTCTAGATTAAATAAATGACTGCTTCTTGGAGAAGCTGGTTCATGAACTGATAAGAGGGGAAGCCATTTTGGACCTAGTCCTTAAGGAACACAAGATCTGGTGCAAGAGATAAGGGTGTTGGGGCCACTTGGCAATAGTGATCATAGCATGATTGCATTTGATTTAATAAATGAAGGAAGGACAGCAAGGAAATTCACAGTACTACCTTTTAACTTTCAAAAGGAAGACTATGATAAAATGAGGAAAACAGTTAAGAAAAAACTAAAAGGATCAGTTGCAAAGGTTAAACATTTACATCAAGCATGGGTGTTGTTTAAAAATACTATCTTGGAAGCTCAGAACAGCTGCATTCCACACTTTAAGAAAAGTGTCAGCATGGTTTAAAGGTGAGGTCAAAGAGGATGTTGTTGCCAAAAAAGTATCTTTCAGGAAATGGAAAAAGGAGCTAAATGACGAAAACTGGGAACAACATAAGCACTGGCAAGTTAGATGCAAGGCATTGATAAGGCAGGCAAAGAAAGAATTTGAGAAGAGGCTTGCTGTGGAAGCAAAAACACATAGACTTTTTCAAGTACATTTGTAGCAAAAAACCTGTGAGTGTGTCAGTTGGACCATTAGATGATAGAGGGGTAAAAGGGGCACTAAGAGGGGACAAGGCTATAGCGGAGAGACAATGAATTATTTGCTTCGGTCTTTATTGAGGAAGATGTAGGGATGTTACCCATGACTGAAATGGTATTTAAAGGTGATACTGCAGAGGAATTGAAAGACATATCGATACACCGGGAAGATGTATTACAACTATTTGATAAACTGAAGAGTAGCAAATCACCTGGACTGGATAGTATACATCCAAGGGTGTTGAAAGAACTGAAATATGAGACTGAAGACATACTATTAGTAATATGTGAACTACGGTGGTGTGCAAAAGTCTGGAATTACTTATAAATTTGACGTTTTTTCAACTTCGTGGCCTTATATCTTAATTTCTTTTTCCTCCCAGTGGCTTTTTCTGTGTATCTCATGATAAGTGATAGATTTGGCTGTTAGGGCCAACTTTTAGTATTGGTTTGGCCATTATTTTCTAAGTTTGTTCCCCATAGTTGTCCTGTTGATAGATTTTTTCTGTGAAAATCGCATAATGTACATCGTTGGCCAACAATATATTATTGTAAGTATGCTTAAAAATATTATGGACACACGCCAGGTTTCCTTCAAATTAATGTATGTGGCCTTGAAAAAGCCCATTTTTATGTGCCAGTGATGGCTCAGTATTTGATGGGCCACCCTTTGTTCTTGATCACCTGACTGCACCTTGTCGGCATTGAATGTACCAGTCTGACAAGGTGATCATTGGTGACAACGCGGTTCCAAGCTGCAATGAGTGACTCAATCAGTTCAGGCTTTGAGGTCGGATGCCTCTTGGATATTTCCAAGGCCACTTTGTGCCACAGGTTCTCGATTGGATTCAGATCGGGAGACTGGGCAGGCCAGTCCATTGACTTGATGTTCCACTGCTTCCAGCTGATCACCTGTCTGGAGCAATGGCAGGGTGCATTGTCATCTTGGAACAGGAACTGGCCAGGAAACAGCTTGTGTGCTGATGGCACCATGCACTTTTGCAGTATGGTGATGTACTTGGCCCGGTTGACCATTCCATCAACGATGTGAAGACGTCCAACGCCACTGGCAGCCATGCAGGCCCAGACCATGACCTTCAAAGGATGCTTCACAGTGAGGTTGAGACACTCAGGCTTGAATTCCTCTCCAGGAAATATCCTCACATAGGTGTGGGCCTGGTTACCAAACAGGCAGAAGGTGCTTTCATCGCTGAATAGCACCTTTTCCCACATTTCAGTCGACCAGGTTGAGTGCTTTCTCGCCCACATGATCCAGTTGCGCCTTTGTATGTCAGTCATCAGTGGTTTTATTCTGTGCTTTGCAGCCCCGGAGACCAAACTTCAGGCACCGGCGATGAACTGTTGATGAGCTGACACTGACTTTACTCTTGTCTGACCACTCTCGAAGTAGCTGAGGAGAGGTCAACTTGCGATTAGTCAGTGAAATGCGTCATAGTGCGCGGTCCTGGCGTGATGATGATGCACGTGGACGACCTGAACGAGGCTTGTCCACCACTGAACCCATTTCTTTTTTCTTCTGTACAATCTTACAACAGCGCTCTGACTGCAGCCAGCTTTCCTGGCTATCTGACAGCTTGAAAATCCTTCCTCGCTAATAAAGGACACACAAACACACTCTTCCAATGTTAGGGTCCGAGTCATCTTCATGGTCGATCCAGAAAGCGTATGAAATTCAAAAATTCCATGCATTTTTATAGCTGCACTGTTGGCTAGATATCTGCATGGTGATTGGTTAGTGAAACCAGCCTCCTGAATGGTCAGAAATAACGTGTGCATATTGGATAATCTCGATCCAGTTTTGACGCAGGATCCACAAAAATCACAGTAACTTTCTCCCAGTGTCTGTAAAGTATTTAAATTGGAAGAAAGGAATGCAAAAAAGTCAACTCTAATAGCCAAATGTATCCCAATTAACGTGGTAAAAATGCAATGTGTGCCTTTGAGTCAGTCCTGACTCCTGGTGACCCAGAAGCTCCTGGGATTTCTTGGCAGTGTCACTGGAAGTAGATTGTGGAGCCTTTCTTCTGAGTCAATGGAGGATTAAGTGACTTGCCCAAGGTGTGGTAGTAGGAATTGAACCCTGGTTGCTTGGTTACCAAGCCAGTGTTCTAACCACTAGGCTACTCCTCCAGTCCTTTAATGTGGTAGAAAGATGAATATGCTAGGCTAGCACAAAATTTTAAAAAAACGTTAAAGTACGAAAAACGCAAAACTCACAAGTGATTCCAGACCTTTGCACACCACTGTATCATTAAAATCATCTGTAATACCTGAAGATTGGAGGATGGCTAATCTAATGGCAATTTTTAAAAAGTGTTCCAGGGGTGATCTGGGAAACTACAGACTGGTGAGCCTGATGTTAATACCAGGAATAATGGTAGAAACCATTATAAAGAACAAAATTACTGAACATATAGATAGTCATGGCTTAATGGGAGACAGCCAACATCGATTTTGCCAAGGAAGGTCTTATCTTATTAATCTGTTATGCTTTTTTGTAGGTGTGAATAAACAGGTAGAAAAAGATGAGTCGGTTGATATAGTGTATCTGGATTTCCAGAAAGCCTTTTACAAGGTCCCTCATGAGAGACTCTTGGCGAAATTAAAAAGTCATGAGATAGTAGGCAGTGTACTATTGTGGATCAGGAACTGGTTAAAAGATAGAAAGCAGAGGCTAGGGCTAAATGGCCAATTTTCCCAGTGGAGAAAGGTGAATAGTGGAGTACCTCAGGAATCTGTGCTGCGTCTACTGTTTCTTAACATATCCATAAATGACCCAGATATGGGAATAACGAGTGAGGTAATCAAATTTGCAGATGACACAAACATAAGAACATAAGAAATGCCATACTGGGTCAGACCAAGGTCCATCAAGTCCAGTATCCTGTTTCCAACAGTGGCCAATCTAGGTCATACGTACCTAGCAGTTTCCCCAAAAGACACACGTTCCACAATGCTTGTATTGGGTCAAGCATTGTTATCTTGGGTCCCTTCTTTTTAATAATGGTTTATGGACCTTTCCTCCAGGAACTTGTCCAAACCTTTTTTAAACCCAGCTACACTAACAGCCTTTACTACATCCTCCGGTAACAAATTCCAGAGTTTGATTATACGTTGAGTGAACAAATATTTTCTCTTATTTGTCTTAAATAGTTTACCCTGTAGCTTCATTACATGTCCCCTAGTCTTTCTATATTCTGATAATGTAAACAATCGATCTACGTTTACCCATTCCATTCCATTCATTAATTTATAGACCTCTATCGTATTTCTCCTCAGCCGTCTCTTTTCCAGGTTGAAGAGCCCTAACCTTTGTAGCCTCTCCTCATAGGAGTAGCCATCCATCCCCTTTGCCATTTTGATGGCTCTTCTCTGTAAATTATTCAAAGTTGTTAAAACCCAAGAGGATTGTGAAAAACTGCAAGAGGACCTTGATAAATTGGAAGACTGGATGTCCAAATGGCAGATGAAATTTAATATGGACAAGGGCAAAGTTGTGCACCTAGGAAAGAACAACCGAAACTATGGCTACACGATGCAAGGTTCCATACTAGGAATCACCACCAAGGAAAAATATTTAGGCATCATCATGGATAACACTTTGAAACCCTCCGCCCAGTGTGCAGCGGCGGCCAAGAAAGCAAATAGAATACTAGGAATCATAAGGAAAGGAATGGAGAATAAAACAAAGGATATTATAAATGCCTCTGTATTATTCCATGGTGCGACCGCACCTCGAATAGTGTGTACAATTCTGGTCGCCGTATCTAAAAAAGGATGTAGCGTTATTAGGAAAGGTACAGAGAAGAGCCACCAAAATGGTAAAGAGGATGGAAGGATACCCCTATGAGAAGAGGCTAAATAGGTTAGAACTCTTCAACCTAGAAAAGAGACGGCTGAGGGGACATATGATAGAGGTCTATAAATTAATGAATGGAGTGGAACGGGTAAACATAGATTGATTGTTTACGCCATCAAAATATAGAAAGACTAGGGGACAGGCAATGAAGCTACAGGGTAAGCTATTTAAGACTAATAAAAAATATATTTTTTCACTCAACGTGTAATCAAACTCTGGAATTCATTACTGGAGGATGTAGTAAAAGCTGTTAGTGTAGCTGGCTTTAAAAAAGGTTTGGACAAGTTCCTGGAGGAAAGGTCAATAAACCATTATTAAAGGGGACCCGGGAAATCCACTGTTTGCTCCAATACAAGCATTTTGTATCCTTTGGGGAAACTGCTAGGTACTTGTGACCTAGATTGGCCACTGTTGGAAACAGGATACTGGGCTTGATGGACCTTGGTCTGACCCAGTATAGCATATTTTTTGTTCTTATGTTCTTTTGGCCTCATCTGTGGATGGACTTGCCCCTTTCCTATGGAATATCCTAGGTACTGAACCCCTTATCCTCTGAAAAAGCATTTCTTTAGAATCTTCAGTCAAACCAGCCTTCCACAGACTTATAAGGGCAGCTCAATGTTGCTTTAAATGTGTCTCCTAGTTGCCATTGCAATTCACAATATTAGGATATGCCATTATATTGCTGTCATGGAGGCACTGGAGAAGATCAACAGCTGCATGCAGAAGGAGCTCCATGAAGTCCAAATGGTAGGACCAGAAAAGGGGCCTGTTACTTCTGGAGAGAAATCTGCAACTGTGAGTATATACTTCTGGTAATTTTCTAAAAAGAATTCTTTGTATTAAAGCTACTTAATCTGTGAACCCACTGTTTTTTGTTGGATCAGTTAGGGCCTAGTAACAGCAATTAAAGTTTGCATTTAAAACACAGAAGAGAGCTTTCTGGTTACATTTCATACCCAGCAGAGAGCTTGTAGTTAAAATTTAATGGTATTTCAGAATAATCATTATGTGTTCTTGGAGGTGGAGCAATTACAGAGTTTTCTTCAGGATAAATTAGATTGATATTTTCTTTTCTCCTGACAAAGTATTTTGAGCTTGAGAATGTAAGCCAGGCTTTCTTGGTTATTATTGTTATATTGTTTCTAGGTAGCTCTCCTTAATGTGGGCTTATTATAGTTTTTCTTCTCTTTAATGATATTAGTTTTATATTGTTGAAGTAATGAGAATTTACTTTTTGTAAACTTGTTAAATTTATAAATAAAAAATTAAAAAACAAAATAAAAAAAAATTTAATAGTCACTCAGGGCCAAGTAACAGCAAAGTACTTTTAGTTTAAATTTAACACACAGAAGAGAGCTTTCTGGTTAAATTTAGTACCCAGCAGAGAGCTTGTAGTTTAAATTTCATAAGAAGTTAGAGCCTAGCAGCAGCTAAGAGCTATAATTTAAATCAAATCAGAATTTAGCTTACCTCAGCAGCACAAGACAGGGTACTGTGTAGCAGCCCTCTTTTAATAAGCGTTATTTCCCTCCCCACACCCACCCTCCCCTGGGATAATCATAGCTTTATAGGTACTTACACATCTTAAAAGACAGGAGGTGCTTTCAGGTGAAGCTCATTACCCAAATCAGTCATACACTAAGGACCTGAGATTAATTAAGCTTCAGGTGAACAAGGTATATTACACATATTAGGAACAGTTTTATTGGTATAAATACCCATAGCAACCCCTAGTAAGTAAGAACTTAAAGATCTAGACACAAACTTAAAACTAAGATGCAGACAGCAGTCCAGCAGCGGGATGGGGGCTTTCCAGTCTTTTGCATTGAGTGTCACATGTATGATTTTCTCCCAGTTGGTGAGAGGTCTTACGTGTGCACTAGGTGCAAGGAGCTCTTTGCTCTCAGGGAACAAGTCCGTTCTCTAGAGGCTAAAGTAGCAGACTTGGAAAACATAAGACAGACAGAAAGGTACATAGACGAGACCTACAGGGATATAGTCCTGAAGTCCCACCTCCAGTCTGGCAGCACCCCTGTTGCCATGGAGGAGAGAGGTCACGTGACAGGAGAGCATCACCCTGGTGTGGCAGGAAGTGATCCTGTAAATAGGACCTGTCCTCCAGGTGATGTAAAACCCTCTCGCACTGAGGAAGTTTCTCCAGGGCCATGTGCCCATGAGGGAAGGGCTAGGACAGCCGTTATAGTTGGTGATTCGATCATTAGGCATGTAGATAGCTGGGTGGCTGGTGGACGTGAGGCTCGCTTGGTAACATGCCTGCCTGGTGCGAAGGTAGCATACCTCACGCGCCACCTAGATAAGGTCTTAGATAGTGCTGGGGAGGAGTCTGCTGTCTTGGTACATGTTGGTACCAATGACATAGGAAAATGTGGTAGGGAGGTTCTGGAGGCAAAATTTAGGCTTTTAGGTAGGAAGTTGAAATACAGAACTTCCAGGGTAGCATTCTCCGAAATGCTTCCTGTTCCACGCGCAGGACCCAAAAGGCAGGCAGAGCTCCGGAGTCTCAATGCGTGGATGAGACAATGGTGCAGAGATGAGGGTTTTGGATTTGTTAGGAACTGGGGAACATTCTGGGGAAAGGAGGGGCTCTTCCGAAGGGATGGGCTTCACCTTAACCGGGATGGAACCAGGCTGCTGGCATTAACCTTTAAAAAGGAGATAGAGCAGCTTTTAAACTAGATATTAGGGGAAAGCCGACAGTCGCCCAAGAGCGGATGGTTCGGAAGAATGTATCCTTGAAGGATACTACCAAAAGCAGAGAGGTTCCACAAAAGAGTATAGTAGCCCAAATGCCCTCAAGTATGGAGCAGACAGAGCTTAAAGATCCCAATTTACCCATGTCTAACAATAGCCAAATTAACATGAATAAAATACATTCTCTAAAATGCTTGTATGCAAATGCTAGAAGTCTAAAGAATAAGATGGGAGAGTTAGAATATATAGCACTAAATGAAAGGTTAGATATGATTGGAATATCAGAGACATGGTGGAAGGAGGACAACCAGTGGGACACTGTGATACCTGGGTACAAACTATATCGTAATGATAGAGCTGATCAAATTGGTGGAGGGGTTGCGCTCTATGTTAGAGAGGGCATTGACTCAGAAAGGATTAAAGTTTTGCAGGAAACAAAATCTGCTGTAGAATCTATATGGATTGAAATTCCATATAAAAGGGGGAAGTCAATGGCAGTGGGGGTGTACTATCGAGCACCTGGCCAGAATGACCAAATGGATGATGAAATGCTCAAAGAAATCAAGGAAGCTAACAAAAGTTACAGCACAGTAATAATAATGGGTGATTTCAATTACCCCGGTATCGACTGGGTCAGTATTTATTTATTTATTTTTATTTCTTATATACCGCGCTTTTTTAATCAGTGCGGTTTACAAATGAACAAAATTTAAACACAATGACACATTAAGCATTGGTTTTTTACAATGAACAGGGAACAGAAACTTGGCGGTAACAGGGTTAAACTATATACAGACAAGTGGCGGTAAATAGGATTAAACTATGTACAAGGTATTTTGATTGATTAACATGGAAGTGGTAATTAGAATACAACTACAAATAAGGTATAATTAAGGTATGGAATAGTGTGGACAGTTATGAGTATCATGATTAGCCATTCTCCGCCGGGGTCAAGTGGGAAAGACCAATATGAGGGCTATGTACAATCGGAGTGGCTTCCGGGTAGTAAATTAGGTACAAGTGATACTTTAAGGCCTTTCTGAATGCCATGTGTCACGTCATGAATGTCAGTGTCACGTCAGGACATGCTAGGGAGATAAAGTTCCTAGATGAAATAAATGACTGCTTCTTGGAGCAGCTGGTTCATGAACCAACCAGAGGGGAAGCCATATTAGACCTAGTCCATAGTGGAACACCAGATCTAGTGCAAGAGATAAGGGTGTTGGCGCCACTTGGCAATAGTGATCATAGCATGATCGCCTTTGATTTAACTAGTGGAGAAGGGATAGTAAGGAAATCCACAGTACTACCTTTTAACTTTCGAAAGGGAGACTATGATAAAATGAGGAAAACAGTTAAGAAAAAACTAAAAGGAGCAGTTGCAAAGGTTAAAGACGTACATCAAGCTTGGGTGTTGTTGAAAAATACTATCTTGGAAGCCCAGACCAGCTGTATCCCATGCTTTAAAAGAAGTGGAAGGAAGTCCAAAAAACTGCCAGCATGGTTTAAAGGTGAGGTCAGAGAGGCTGTTGTTGCCAAAAAAGCATCTTTCAGGAAATGGAAAAAAGAGCCAAATGACGAAACCTGGAAACAGCACAAACACTGGCAAGTCAAATGCAAGGCATTGATAAGGCAGGCAAAGAGAGAATTTGAGAAGAAGCTTGCTGCGGAAGCAAAAACGCGAAATAAAGACCTTTTCAAGTACATTCTTAGCAAAAAACCTGTGAGAGAGTCAGTTGGTCCATTAGATGATAAAGGGGTTAAAGGAGCACTAAGAGGCGACAAGGAGATAGCGGAGAGACTGAATGAATTCTTTGCTTCGGTCTTTACTGAGGAAGATGTAGGGATGTTACCCATGACTGAAGTGGTATTTACAGGTGCAGAAGAATTGAAGGAAATATCGATACATCACAAAGATGTCTTACAACTATTAGATAAACTGAAGAGTAGCAAATCACCTGGGCCGGATGGTATACATCCAAGGGTGTTGAAAGAACTGAAATACGAGATTGCAGAACTGCTATTAGTAATCTGTGAACTATCATTAAAATCATCTCTAATACCTGAAGATTGGAGGATCGCCAATGTAACACCACTTTTTAAAAAGGGTTCCAGGGGTGATCCGGGAAACTACAGACCGGTGAGCCTGACGTCAGTACCAGGAAAAATGGTAGAAACCATCATAAAGAATAAAATTACTCAGCATGTAGATAGTCACAACCTAATGAGAGACAGCCAACATGGCTTTAGACAAGGAAGATCTTGTCTTACTAATCTGTTATGTTTTTTTGAAGGAGTGAATAAACAGGTGGACAAAGGTGAGTCAGTTGATATTGTGTATCTGGACTTTCAGAAAGCCTTTGACAAGGTCCCTCATCAGAGACCTTTGGCAAAACTAAAGAGTCATGGGATAGGAGGCAGTGTACTATTGTGGATCAGGAACTGGTTAAAAGATAGAAAGCAGAGGGTAGGGCTAAATGGCCAATTTTCCCAATGGAGAAAGGTGAATAGTGGTGTACCCCAGGGATCTGTGCTGGGTCTGCTGCTTTTTGACATATTCATAAATGACCTGGAAAGTGGAATAACGAGTGAGGTTATCAAATTTGCAGATGACACAAAACTATTTAAAGTTGTTAAAACCCAAGAGGATTGTGAAAATTTGCAAGAGGATCTTGATAAATTGGAAGACTGGGCATCAAAATGGCAGATGAAATTTAATGTGGAGAAATGCAAGGTTATGCACCTAGGGAAGAACAACCCAAACTATGGTTACACGATGCAAGGTTCCACATTAGGAACCACCACCCAGGAAAAAGATTTAGGCGTCATTGTGGATACCATGTTAAAACCCTCGGCCCAGTGTGCAGCGGCGGCCAAGAGAGCAAATAGAATGCTAGGTATGATAAGGAAAGCAATGGAAAATAAAACAAAAGATATTATAATGCCTCTATATCGTTCCATGGTGAGACCGCACCTTGAATATTGTGCGCAATTCTGGTCGCCGTATCTTAAAAAGGATATAGCGATTTTAGAAAAGGTACAGAGAATAGCCACCAAAATGGTAAAGGGGATGGAAGGATACTCCTATGAAGAAAGGCTAAAAAGGTTAGGGCTCTTTAACCTGGAAAAGAGACGGCTGAGGGGAGATATGATAGAAGTCTATAAATTAATGAACGGAGTGGAACGGGTAAACGTAGATCGATTGTTTACCTTATCAGAATATAGAAAGACTAGGGGACATGCAATGAAGCTACAGGGTAAACTATTTAAGACTAATAAAAGAAAATATTTTTTCACTCAATGTGTAATCAAACTCTGGAATTTGTTACCGGAGGATGTAGTAAAGGCTGTTAGTGTAGCTGGGTTTAAAAAAGGTTTGGACAAGTTCCTGGAGGAAAGGTCCATAAACCATTATTAAGAAGTGACCGAAAATATCAATGCTTGACCCAGTACAAGCATTGTGGAACTTGTGTCTCTTGGGGAAACTGCTAGGTACATATGACCTAGATTGGCCACTGTTGGAAACAGAATACTGGGCTTGATGGACCTTGGTCTGACCCAGTATGGCATATCTTATGTTCTTATGTTCTTAGAACACTAAATTGGAACAGCTCTTCCACAGAAAGAAAAGACTGTCTTATGTTTTGCTGCTGGAGTGAGTGGACCTACCAATACTTCTTCAATAGGTCCAGTATAGAAATAAACTGAACTGATCCCAGTTTTTCAGTGAGTTCACTGATCCAAGGCATGTGATAGGTTTTTAAGTTTGAGACCTCATTAATCTTCTGAAAATCAATACAAAAGTGGCGGCTTCCTGTAAGCTTGGAGATAAGCATGGTGGGAAATAACCAGCCACTATTGGACTCTTCAATAACACTAGTCAGAGCATCTCCCTTGCTTCTGTAGCTACTGCTTATTATTGTGCTTTCAAAATCTGATAAGGTCACCATCACTCTTGGAACCATGATAATATCATGGCAAGCTAGATGAGTTCTTCCAGAAATACTGGCGTAGAAATCCTCATTTTGGTTCAGCAGCCATTCTAAATTGGCCTTCTATATAGCCGATAGCAGGTTCCTGAAAAAGACTTGTAGCAGATCAGAATTCAGTGGGATCTTCTGGTTCAAAATCTCCTCGCTAGGCTAAAGCACAAGTGGGTGACCCCCTTCTTCACGAGATTCATGTGAAAGATCTGGGCATTTTTCTGATTGTCCAATTGGGCCATCTTGTAGCCCACATAGCCCACCGTCTCTATGATGTCATAGGGATCTTGCTAATAACACAATATCTTATTATGTGATGGTGGAAGCAGTAGTAAAAGATAGTCTCCTGGTTGGAAAACCTACTGAGACACACAGTGCTTATATTTCATGGCTATGTACTTTCCTCACTCCTTCCCTCTGCTCACTAGGAAATTGAGTTGCTCAGTCATCTCCAGAGGGAGAGTGTCGGCAAATTCTCGCAAGCTGCGCATAATGTTTCGCAAGTGCATGCCATGAAGAACTTTTAAGATGCTATATGGAAAGTGTTCTGAAACACTTTTCTCCCCAAAATGTCTAGGGCCCGATATTTTTCTGCGCCGCATTGGCGCATTGGCGCCTAGCCCTGCTGGCTGACCCTTAAACCTGGATATTCAATGCCGGGGTCATATGTGGCCCCAGCACTGAATATCCGGGTATTACCACACAACCCACAAGCCATCGGAGCTAACTGGGCAGCATGAGGATTTTCCTCGCCTATCTTTTCAGCACAGAGCACTAACCAGGCAGCATGCAATAATGCTGCTGCCTGGTTATCTTGCGTCACCGCCTCCACTCTGCCCTGGAACACCGGATAGCATTGGGATGTGTAGGGGACATAGATGGGGATATTCAATGGCACTACCCATGTATGTGCCACTTAATATCCCCATCTAAGGCATTTACATGGTTTACTAGGCTCTAAACTGTGTAAATGCCCTTTGAATAGTGGGCCCCTAAAGTCAAAGCCTCTTAACCCATTGATACCTGAGCATAACTTGGAACTCTTGGTCTTTTTGAGAGCAGATTCGAAGACCATGGAGTGGTGTGATAGCTGGAGCTTCTTGAATCTAGAAGCCTTCTGGACTTAGTATATCGAGTTGAACTTCTTGTTCACAGGATGTACTGAAAGGGAGTCTCCCACATTCTCATCTGCACGTCTCTCAAGTTTCTGTGAATAGGTGCTCTCACAACTTTCTTATGAGGATCACAAAACTGGAGGACTTCCAGTGCTTTGGCTCTGGATCCTTCCTTCACTTCCAACTCAAGGACTTAGCCAGCTCCCACACAAAAATTATGAAGGACAACTCCTCTGGAAGTGATCATCTTCTCTTATGAGGAGCTGAAGGACCAAGGGTAATTCTGGAGACTCTCCCCTGAGAAGTACTTCGAATCGTACTTCAACTCCCAGAAGCGCCCCAATTCAGACTCAGAGATATTCCTCCTAGAATGCGGTTCTGTGTGCAGAGTGTTGGTGCGCCAAATTTCTTCAATGCCACAGTGAATGATTACCCTGCAATGCACTTGAAATGAACACTGTCCAGGCAATCACCAATGTTGAGGGATTTTGATACCCTGATGATAACAACTCTTATATGCAGGTAGCCAGTGAGTTTCTAGAATTGGCTCAATGTCTTAATGGATCAGCCTTAATGCTGTTAAAAGCTGCAGCCTCACATTATGCAAAGAAGACTTCCATCCATTCTTCAAATCTCTTCAGAAGGCATTTCTCAAGGGCTGACATCAGCAAAGATGGAGGGACTACAGCATATTTCGCCAAAATCTGCGGAATCTGATGGGGAGTTTCCACAGGCTGGTTCTGGCCCATTAGAGACTGTTGCAGCCCCTCTGATGCTAAGGAGGATGAGCATTCCTCACTTCAGGGACACTTTGAGGATGCCAGCTCCTCCGATACTTTAATGCTCTTGACAATGAGCTCCAATGAACTGCAACATCAAAGCACCTCAATCTCTGCCCTTGATGCCGATGAAGCCAAGGCCAAATCTTTCCTCTTCTTTATGTAGGAATTAGTGGATGACTGCTCTTGAGACATCCTATCGATGCCCGACTCTGAATGAGCTCAATGACCCCTTGATGTTGATATACACCCATCATTTGATGCAGCTCCCTGTGCCATGGGTATCAATGCCACCAATACTGGGGTTGAAGGACTGGATTTATCTCTGTCAAAAATCCTTTTACATTATATTTTATGATCCTTGAGAGCTCTTTTTGTCATTGTGAACACTAAACATGAGAGGGTTCATGGTCAGGCCCCAGGTACTGCAAGCACCATCTGTAAGTACCTGTTAGAGATATGGTCCTCCTGTTGCACTGGGTTTCTTTTCTAAATGTGCTGGTGAGTTTCTAGGACATTTGGTCTAGAAAAATAGCTGTAGTGAAAACAAATGACTCAGTGGTAAAAAATATGTTCTGACCAGAGTGCCAGAGGCCTAAATGTAGCCTATAGCAGTTGTGGGTCAACAACAGGAGAACCTATAAATTGGTCCAAAAACCTGACTAAGGAAATTAAAACAGACAGGAAACTCATGCAGCAGTGGCAGGAGAAGAAAATACTGCAGTGGGTGCTCCATGACCCTCGACATACAGGGCCAATTCTGAAGTCGGCCCTGTACGTCCAGGGTCGGCAGACTGGACAGGGGATGGCAGGCCCGGGCAGCGCCAATGAGGTGAGGCAGGGGATTCTCCGCAGCCTGACCTGGCCATGGAAGGCCAGATTGGGGCTTGGGCTTTGGGGAAAGGAATTTTGTGGTGAGCGGGCAGGGACTGTGGCTCTTGAATGGAGCCGTGGT
Organism: Ichthyophis bannanicus; assembly: GCA_033557465.1. Taxonomy (NCBI): domain Eukaryota; kingdom Metazoa; phylum Chordata; class Amphibia; order Gymnophiona; family Ichthyophiidae; genus Ichthyophis; species Ichthyophis bannanicus. The sequence continues at coordinate 917,513,393 of CM066035.1, read as the reverse complement.
GCCATGGCAACAGGACATCATGGCACTGTGGCTCCATTCAGGATCACAATCAGGTCCCGGCCTGCATGTACAGACCCTAGACCCGATTCTGATCCTGTGGGGCACATCTAGCCCTCGTGGGATCAGAACTGGGTCTACTTCTGTGTGTTCCAATTCTGATTGGGCGCACAGGGGCCTGACGCACACATTAGAATGTGCCTCTACCTCTTTAACACAAGAATGACCATGTGCTGTCAAGGTGCTGCATGAATTTTTAGCATGTGGTAATTCCCACTTTAAACAGCTGACACAGTTTGATGGATAGTCCCTAAATAAACATGTCCAATGGAGGCACAGGCACCAGCAAACAACCAAAGGAACCGAAGGAGCAAGACAAGAAGAAATCCACCTCTTGAGTGTCCAAACAGCTTTAATTATACTCCCCTACATTTGCAGTGTTTCAGTTATACGTATTGCCTTCCTCATGGGGTAACAAAACCTCCAACAGAACAAACAAAAAATAAAAACATTAAAAACTTAAAAGTAGATGTCATTAAAATAATCCATATACATAAAATCAAATCATAAGACATGTACTTACAAAGTATGATAAAAATAACAATAAAAAGTGATAAAAGAGTACTACAATAAAATGACAAATAACAATATGATAATCAAAATTATATTAATGTTTAAAAGCATTAAGGGGTGCAAATGAAACCTCCAAAATTGCATTAGTAAATATGAATGTCATAACTTAGCTATGTAGAAACAAGGGGGAAAGGAGAACCAATGTGATGATATTAATATGTGTTGATCATAATTAATAATGACATGTGATAGCTCAGTCAGGAGTAACTATCAGAATAGACCAGCATTGTGATTCTAATACTATGAAGTGCCCGTGATAACCAAGGGGAGGGGGGTTGTTTTAGATGGCATACCAAGCTGTATCTGGAACTGCAGGTAATATTGCAGGTAACTCAATCTACGGAAAAAATAAAGGTTTCAACTGCATTCAAAAAGAAAGAATATTATGTGTAGCGCAGAATATGACATGTATTGCCTGTGCAAATTAATGATGCCTTGCTGTAATGAGATTCTGTGTATTACATGCCATTTTTTTTTAAAAAGTAGACAAAAGTACATAAAAAAGGGTTATTGGCAAATTGATTCAACAGTGAGGTGTTTTAAATTGCAACGGGAAACTAAATGAAAGCTAGGAGCAATATCGGCATGACTTGTAATACCAAGCAGATGTATAATGCCATGTGTATTGACCTAAAACTGGTTCTGAAATTAATTGTATCGTCCGAGTGATCTGTCTGGAAGAGAACAGCCATCATTTAAAGGTTGCTGATATTTTTCTATTGCCGAATCAATGTGGTGATATTTTACTCTATCGGAAAAGAAAGCCAGCATGAGAGAAAAAAGGTATTATTGTCCATGTGGTATCAGGTTGCTGATATTTTTGTATTGCCGAATCAATGTGGTGATATTTTACTCTATCGGAAAAAGAAAGTCAGCGTGAGAGGAAAAAAAGGTATTATTGTCCATGTGGTAATAATCAAGAAGAGACAGTCCTTACCTCGCCGGTAAAAATCAATCATATGTAACCAAATGTATACTAGAAGCCGGCTCACTACAGCCTCCTTTTAAATACAACAAACGGGGCGAAACAAAACCGAGGGGTTTCTATGGTTCCCAGACCCTAGCTGTGAATGGTGATGTTAGTAAGACTACAGGAGATCAATAATGCTCTACTATTCATCACGCAAAGATTCAATTCTAAGTGATACTTCCATCAGGGGAATGTGAGAAAAAAGCACCATGGGATATTACACTTGCAATATTTATTTATTTTTTATTTTATTTATTTAGACAGTTTTGTATACTGCCTTATCCTTCAATCAAAGCGGTCACAACACAATTGGGGGATACATTTAACATGCAGGGATATGAGACACATACACTAATACTTACAGGGAACATGGGCAATGGAGGGTTAAGTGGCTTGCCCAAGACCACAAGGAGCATCTGTGGGACTAGAAACCCCAGTCCTTCTGGCCCAAGGCTGCTGTCCTCTAGTGGGATTTGAACCCCCAACCTTCTGGCCTGAAGCACCTTGCCCCAACCACTAGGCTACTCCTCCCTCAATAATGAAAGTTGGTATTTTTTGACTCCTACAGCATAGCCTCTCCTCTGCCGGTGGCTCTACTCAGCACAGGGTGTCAGATGACCCTCTACGCCTCCAGGTGGCCAGCCATCACAGGGGATACCTGGGTACTGAGCATAGTCCAAAAGGGCTACATGCTCCACTTCCACCAGCTACCCCCTCCTACTATCCAGGGAAGCCTCCAAGACTCCCTCTACACAGGAACCTCCTCCTTCAGGAGTTGGCAAGTCTTCTAAAGGAACAGGCGGTGGAACAGGTGCCTCACCACCTGAAAGAGCAAGGCTTCTACTCCAGGTACTTCCTGGTACCAAAAAGGACAGGAGGCCCTCCTTCCCGCCCCTCCTTAACCACTCACAAACCACTAATTACGCTCTTCGCTAACTCCCATTCAACGTCAGGTCTTTGATCCCCTCACCCCCCATAACCTTCTATAGATTACTGGGCACTCCCTAACCTACCCTTCCCCCCCTTCCCCCCAATTCCATCCATTTGTGTTTTTTATGTATTATACTCTTGATGTTTGTGTTGGAATCTGTCCTATTCTGTTCTTCTTCCCTTTTCTTTAACCACTTTCCTATCAATTTATTGGTGTTCCTTTCCCCCTATGTTTTCTGGCAGCCCCAATTTTTATTGTACACCGCCTTAACACTTCGGTAATGGGCGGTCCATCAAATGCCTCGAATAAAGATAAAGATAAAACAGTAAATAAATAAATAAAGATGATAATGACTAATAAAAAGTCCAGAATATCCTAAGTGAAAGGGCAATTCAATGTCATCATATGTAAATTATATACAAACTAGTATGCAGAATAAAATAAAAATTAAAACATAAAAAACAAAACTATAAATAATATTATCTTCTTGAGTTTACCGGCCATTATAATGGTGATAAGAAGTAAAAGGAGATTTCAATGCCTCCATTATGAAGTTAAATGAAATAAAAGCAATACGATATTATAAATAAAAATTCTAAATGGCCATTGTAAATGATGTCTGGGTGGGGGGGGAGGGAGGGAGGATGGGAGGGAGAGGGAAGAAGAGGACGGAGGTAGTGGGGATGGGGTAGAGGAGGGAGAGAAGGGAAAGGGGAGGGGGAGGAGGGAAGGGGAAGGAGGGGTGAGGATATAGGGGAGTGTCAATTAAAAAGTGAGTATTAATACATATAAATTACAAAGTTATGCAAATATAATATGGTCGTAAAATCAATAAGATCAATGAAATCAGGGAGGAGTGTGGGGAGAAAATAAATGTTAAAAATAATAAAAATGTAAATAATAAATAAAGGATAAAACATTTGAGGAAACCTTGTGATAATTCAGAAACAAGGAGTACCGCAGGGTTCCTCCCTCTCAGCTCTGCTATTTAACATCTATATGCAGCCCATCTGCAACATCTCCCGCTCATTCGGAATATCATGTCTCATCTACGCGGATGATGTGCTCTTATTCACTCCAATCAATGTGTTAAAACCTGACTACACTACATTAATCACCTGCTTCAATTCAATCTATCTCAGACTGGCTGCTCTCACAAAATCTCAGAATTAATTTCAAAAAAACTGAAGTACTGATTGTCACAAGGAATAAAGACTTCTCTCCTCCACCAACTCTAAGAACAAGAGATGCCGATCTACCACTCAAAACCTCTATACGTTACCTGGGTGTTATACTTGACCAGCGGCTTGAATTCAAAGAACATATAAAAAATACTGTAAAAGCCATCTACTATAAGATCAGGACACTCCGACACCTCAGACCTATGCTTGAACCATGCGACTTCCGCACAACCTTCCAGGCATTAGTCACTCCTCACTTCGACTATGCAAATATCGTACTACACGGCCTACCCAAGAGCACCCTGAATCCCCTTCAATTGGCCATGAATACAGCTGCCAGGGTTCTTCATGGAGCATCAAGGAGTCAACATATTACTCCCATCCTATTCGAACTTCACTGGCTCCCGATATCATGCAGGATTTTATACAAAGCCCTCATTTTGACCTTCAAAGCATTCCATCAAATCTCACCATCCTCGTTATCCGACCTCCTTCATCACACACAGAACACAAGATCTAGACGATCTGTAACAGAGAACATACTAACAGTCCCAAAAGACCTTACAAAACTCACTCAAACAACTACTACAAGAGCATTCTCCTCCTTTGCCCCCAGATGCTGGAATGTGCTACCACCCAGCATCAGATCACAACAAGACCTGTCCCAATTTAGAAAATCTCTAAAAACATACCTCTTCCTACAACACTTCTCACATTGCACTGGTTCCCTTCCCCCCCCTACACAAACCAACGACCATGGCTAGTCAAATAAGTTCCCGAAACTTCATTACCCGTTCTAGATCAAAACCTCATAGACCCCCATCTTAAGAGCTCATACATTTGAGAATCTATTGTAAATAGTTGTGAATATATGTTATTTATTTAACCCCTGTTATCCATGTTCTCATTTCCTGTTACTTGTAAACTTGACATACGTTTTATGCTTAAGTACAAAGTTGTTAAAATGTAAACCGCGCTGATGATAAAAGTGTGGTATATAAAAGCTGTTAAATAAATAAATATGAGAAATCAGAGAACAATCGACAGGTCTTGGTCCTGGTTGAGGCCACTAGGAGAGAGGGCAGGCTCCAGTTGTAAGAGGGTTTTGTCTATATTTCCTCTTCTTCAATGTGGTCTAACCACTCTGAGTACAAAACATTTCAAGTTGGAAAGTGAGTGTTGAGCAGATACCCAATGAGCCACTAGGTGTTTATCCATAATTTGTCTTCTTAAGCAACTTTGTGTTCTATAATGCAAATAGAGCAATGGCTACAACTAAAATGGCCATTAGCCTTCAGTTTTGCCCTGGGCATAAGGAGAGCAGAGGAACAAGTATATTCGAAAGATTGACGTTACGTTTGTGTGCTACTGTGACTTGAGATGTGCTGAAGGCAGGGAGGAAGGAAAGGATGTGCCGTTCTTCCTTGACAATGTTTATAATGTCATGAGATAAACTGGAAAAGGAGAGCAAACATACAAACTGATTTTGGTGAGTTTGTATGGATCCTTGTAAAAGCAGTGAGCATTCAGACTTTTTAGCCCTCTGATAGGCCTGCTCATACAACCATTTGGGTAACCATGTTCTCGAAATAGTTTTTACATGTCAGTTGCATGTGTCTCAAAATCTTGATTATTAGAGCACACTCTCCAAACTCTAAGGAACTAGCTAACTGGCAGATTCCATTTCAATGATCTATTGTGAAAGTTGCTAAAATTGAGTAGCTGATTTCTGTCAGTGGGTCTGCGATAAAGATCCGTCACAAAGCCTTTTTCGCCTTTCTTTATAAGAATATCCAGATAAGAAATTTACGTTGTACTTATATTGAATTTGGCATGAAAATTTTCATCTAGAGTATTAAGCCATGCTAGGAATTTGTGTAAGACATCAATTCTACCATCCCATATCATCAGCACATCATCGATGCAAAGTTTCCAAAGTTTGATATATGTGAGAAACAGATGCACATTTAGAAATTGTTTTTCAAAATGCGTGACGTAGAGGTTGGCTACGTCAGGTGCCGTGGATGACCCCATACCAATAAAAAAAAAACAACCCTTTGTCTAAAAATCCCCTTCAAACAAAAAACCTTTTAATAAATTATTTTTGTTGGACCATTTGCCATGAGGGAAACCCTCTTGAAGCAATAGGGGCTACATCAGTATTTGAGTCTACATGTTGCTTATCTTGCCACCATTCCGGATGGTTAAACTGCGCCCTCCTGCAGGCTCTATAAATCAAATTAGCTGGGTACCCCCTTGCCGCTAAATGCTGAGAAAGGTCCTGTGCATATTTATGAAAGTCAGTCATTGTAGTACATAATCTCCGGATTCGTAAAAACTGGCCCAACAGTAACCCCCATCGTAGTGGGCCAGGGTGATAGCTACTGTACACATTCAAACTAATAAAGAACTTGTCACCATCCTATCTAACTGACCTCATAAGGAACCCCCCAAATGACAGAATAAGAAGGGAATATAGTCAAAACATGCTTCTCGTACCATCATCCTACTGAAAACTCATCAGGGCAATGACCAACAGAGCCTTTAGTTTTACAGCACCAATGATTTGCAACTCCCTCCCAAACAAACTTACTGTAGATCCACTACAAACCTACTAACATTCAGGAAACTGATTAAGACTCATCTGTTCATAGAACATTTTGACACAGATTAATAAATGCAAGACCTCTTCCCCACATAACATAGACTTACTGCTCCATCACAAACATGATACTTACCTCCCTTACCTCATCACTCCCCCTCTCTCCTGTCTTACTGATTACAGCCATGGTAAGGTATCTAAACTGAAATCAGCTCTTGTATGCTAGTAAATTCACCATTTACATGTAGATATGTTCACCCCTGTAAATAAGTTTCATGTACTTAAGTACACACTTGTAAATAAGTTATATTGTTACACTGCACAGTTCAGTGACAAATGCTCTAAGGTATACTCTTTGTTCTATGTAACCAGTTTGAAATCTGTTAAAATGTAATGTTTTTTTACTAGTTACGGTACCTGTGCTGAAAGGTGGTATATAAAACCCTTAAATAAATAAATACAATAGCACAATCGTAGCTACCTCTGGCCCAGTCATTCCCTCCGTGTGCAGCCACTTCCTTCAATCAGCAGAAGCCTCAGAGGGCTCTCTTTTATCTGGGGTCTCTCCTTTCTGAATCGCCGGCATTAGGCCTCCGGTGTACAGCCAGCCTGTTCTAATATGGTAGCCTTCACAGCTGCATATGTAGCTTGCCCTTCAGGGTTGGCATCCTGGAATGCAGCCTGACTGTTACCCATCAACAGATTTCCCCAGTAAGTAGTCCATGTTGTTTCCGGCCACCTGGCCATGCAGGCAATTCATTCAAAGTTCATCAAAAAGCGATCAGGCTCATCTTCTGCTGTCATTTTAAGTAGCGCTTGCTCTGGAGGGTGGAGTGGCAGGCTCTTTAGGGCTTGAGTCAACTGAGCCAGGGAACTCCTTTGTAATTCCCCTGGTGCCTGAATAAGATTTTAAAGCTGCAGCTGACATTGTTGTTGTTGCTGCTGATATTGTTGTTGTTGCTGCTACCCTTCTAGCAGGGATTGTTGAAACTGCTGCTGACATTGTTGCTGTTGCTGCAGTGATTTCTTTGCATGATGATGTAGCAACATGTTCAGGGCTGTAGCCAATCTATTATATGCCATACATTGCGAGGCATAAAGCGTTGTTACTCATCTGTTGCAGGTGTTCTCCATGGACAGCGGTGTTTGTTTTCCACATGGGGCTCCATCGGTGATATCACCCATATGTGAGGACTTAATTCCTGCTTGTACATGGAGAAACCCTCTGGTCCCGACATACTTGTTTTTCAAGACACACTTGCAAGTTGAGTTCCCGCCACCACCTCACCAAGAAGGCAATGATATCACCTCATAAGACCACTTTGGCATTTCTCAAAACAGCACTGGAGTATCCATACGTCCTTGATAATGTTCCACAAAATCCTTCCACCTGTTCTTCAAATATAACGCAAAGCGCTTGTCCCTATATAACTGTAACAGGAACCACCAGAGTCCCAGGCAGGAAACCCCAGGTAACCAGTCGAGCACAATCCACACCAATGTATGGCCAGATATCTCGTATGGACCAACAGTAGCATTTTCTCTCCTCGTAAAGAGCAGGGTTGACACCAACAAATAATTGATCTGAGAACTAGAACCATGCGCCCTTGATAAATGTGTATAGTCTCTCTCCATTGAGTGAAGCGTCTGCCCTGTGTTCACCAAGCTGAACCGGGTCACCAGGCATTGCAAGACTCAAGTAACAGGCAAGTGTCCTGCCCCCACATCTCCAGAACAATCCAACTCCGAGTCTAATGTGCCATTCAAATCTCCCCTCCAAAGACAATATGATGATCCAGCAGCTGCTCTAATTCTGTCACCACTGGCGCAAACAAGCACAAGTCGCTTACATTGGATGCATAAACATTAGAGTACTATGGGGTAGCCTTGAAGTTCTCCAACCACCACTATGATCTAATGCCCATTAAAGTCCACTACTTCCTTTCTGTGCACTAAATGCACTCCTTTCCCAACGAATATAGCTACCCTGCATTTCTTATTCACCACAGGTGCCCTAAACACCTGACCCATCCAGCCTCTCCCCAGTTTATTGTGTTTACGGCACTTTGATGCATCTCTTGAAAAAGGGCTATCACCGTCTTATGATATCTAAGAGCCTGGAGGACCTTATGTCTCTTAACCAGGAAGGCCAGGCCACAGACATTCCAGGAAATAACTTGTACTGTTATCCAACCCCTTGTCTAAGGAACTTGCCAAGCTCTCGAACTTGAAACCTCAGAAGGGGACCATACAGCCTAGAGTCCTCCCTTCCCTGTCACTTTCCCGCCCCCTAAACACCATAGTCACCTCCATCCATGGCATCCCATTCGCACTCACAGCAACTATCAGAAACTCCACCCACCACCGTCCTAGCACTATCCCCACAAAACCACCTACAAAACCAACACCTATTTAATTTAATTAATTTAATTTAATTAACAGATTTTTTATATACCGCTCCGTCCATTGATCAGATGCGGTTCCCATAGAACAACAATAAACAGAGCGAGCTGTTTTTACATATAACAATTTGTAACTTGGAAATTACAGGTAACGATTAACAATTAGTGAACTATATACAAATGAACAGAATTTAACTATATACAGAGTTATTTGTTATTCACATTGTTTTAGGGGTACAGTACTTCATTCCTTTGTTGAAAAATGTATTATCTGGCATAGGGTTATCCTTTATCTAGCTGAGAGGTGAGAGGTGAGTTCGTCACGGATCCATAGTGCTTTGTAAATAAGTGTGTTTTAAGTTTTTTCCTAAACTCCATAATTTCAGGTAATTGTCTTAATTCTATTGGGATTGTGTTCCACAAGATGGGGGCTGTGTGGGAGAAGGCTTTCTTGTTTGTGGATTTTTTGGCCCTAATGAATTCTTTTGGTGTTGTTAGTTTATTTAACTGGTCTCTCCTTTGGAGATTATGGGTGGGTTCTATTTTGATGAGGTTATTTATAGGCAGAAGTGCTGTTTTAGTTATGGCTTTGTAGGTGGTTAGGAGAGTTTTGTAGTCTATTTGGCTTTGAATCGGGAGCCAGTGTAAATATTCTAAAATCGGGGTTATATGTTGGAAAGGTGGGGCCTTCGTAATGGTCCTTGCTGCCGCGTTTTGTGCTAATTGAAGTTTTTTTAAGGCTTGCTTAGTTACACCAAGTAGGATTTGATTTGCAAAGTCGAAATGGGGGGTTATAATTGCTTGTATAACTCGTTGAAAATCCTGTAAGTGCATTAGGGGGGCGGAGTTGCTTTAATATTTTCAGTTTAAAGTAAACTTTTTTTGTTATATTTCTTACATGTGTGTTCATGCTGAGGTGTTTGTCCAGTATAACGCCTAAGTAATGTATTTCAGATTTTAGTTTGATCTCGTTATTCTGCAATGTAATATGTGAGGGGGGAATGAACGTTGTACTTTTGGTTACTATTAGAGCTTCTGTTTTTGAGTGATTGATGTACAGATTGTTTTCATTTAGCCAGGTGTTTATTGCATTGAGGCAATCGTTAATGAGTTGTATAGGGATATTTGGTATTTTGAAAGGGACATGCATCATAATGTCGTCCGCATATAGGTGATAGTGGACATTGAATTTTTTAAAGATTTTACAAATGTGTTTTAAGTATATGTTAAATAGTAACGCTGACAGTGCTGAACCTTGTGGGAGGCCTAGTTCTTGATTGTATGTTTTTGAGGTGAGATTACCGATTTGTACCGTTTGAGTTCGGTCTGTTAGATAAGAGGTAAACCATTTTAGAACAGTCGATTTTATACCTATTTGCCTAAGTTTATTAATCATTGTTGAATGGTGAACACTGTCGAAGGCTGCAGAGACATCAATGAATATGAGTAAGAATGCTTGTTTTGAGTTGTCTATTCCCCTTACAAGTGTATCGATTAGAACTGTTAGGAGTGATTCTACTCCGTGTCTGGGGCGAAACCCATACTGCTGGTCATCAAGTGGGGCTGAGCTATCTATGTACTCTTGTGTTTGAATTTGTACGGCTTTTTCAATTAATTTAGCCATAAACGGAATACTCGATATGGGTCTGTAGGATTTAGGTGATCATTTGTCAAGGGTAGTGTTTTTTAGGATTGGGCGGATCTGTGCGTGTTTTAGTGTAGGGGGTAGGTATCCGTTTTTTAGGGAAAGATTTTTTATTGAGAAGGTGAATTGAGAGAGTATAGGTAGAGAGTTCTTTATCCAGGTTACTGGACAAGGGTCAATTAGTGAGGTTGTTGTATTAATGTTTATGATAATGTTCTTGAGCTCAACCTTGGTTAGGGGTTGGAATATAGACCATTCGTCTGTGTTAAGTATTTGAGAAGTATTTACTGGTTTAGGTAGTGGGGGATGAGATGTTGTTTTGTTCATGTAGTAATTTGCCGATGTCTGTGGGGTAATGTCTGTGATTTCGTTGCTGGAGTTGTGAATATTATTTGTCAGTTTTTGGACTATTGAGAAAAGTTCTCTGGGTCTATTTATTGCGTTATTTAAGATGGAGGCATGGTAATTTTTCTTGGCATTGTTTATTGCGTCTTTATACTTGTTAAGGAGCGTGAGGTATAGATCTTTTGTAATTGTGTTTTTATTTTTCCTCCATTTACATTCGGCTTTCCTTAAATTCTTTTTCATTAGTTTTAAATCCTTATTGTACCAGGGGGTTTGACCAACTTTAGAATGCGTGTTCTTCTTAATTATTTGTTTTTTAGCTGCAGCATTATTGATAGTTTTGTGCCAGTTAGTTACTGCTGCGTCTAGGTTTAGTGGTGAGGTTGATAAGTTAGGAATTATGAGGTCTAGGAATTCTTCTTCATTGTATTTTTTAAATCTTGAGGTTGGTGCATTAGTTGGTATTCGTTTAACTGATGTGTTGTTTATTGTGATATTAAAGTTAATGAGGTAATGGTCTGACCATGGGAATCGGTGTGCAAATTTCCTTCCCTCCCTAGAATGCCCCTCAGTATCCATCCTCATCTATCCAATTATCAGAGGTCACCCCCATGTGTTGGGCCTCCCTGCCTATCCCACCTCCCCACAAAACAGGATATCTCCTTATTGCTTGCTGCACCACTGCCACATTCAACCTCCCCATCTCCCAGCACTCAACCTATAATACATGTCCCCACTTCCACTCTCCCCACTTGCACATCTCACCTCTTGCCTCCAACCGAAAACCCTAGCCCCTATAGGGGGTCAGAAAATTAGAGCAGTGCAAGAGCAAATCCAATCAAGTAACTCTCCCCCCAGACATCCCTACTACTACTACTGAACATTTGTATAGTGCTACAAGATGTATAGAGCGCTGCAAAGACACACGTAAAAGACAGTCCCTGCTCATCAGAGCTTACAACCTAGTCAAGACAGACAACATAGTAGCTGTAGACATGGGATACATCTAGGGGGAATGGTAAGGAAACACAAAGGAGATCAGGTGAGTCAAGATCCGAAAGCGCATCCATGAATGCACCAACATTTCACTCCATCACTTCACATGAATACACCTCTCTCCCTCGCAGCATAAACTGCATTCATCCCACAAAAAATACAGACAATCCTTAAAAGAATAGGAATCCATAACAAAGTGGGATATCCATCCTCAGTGCCTACTGAACCAGAACATTTTTTTAAAACATCTTAACTATCAACAATCTCCCCCGGCCACAGTCAAACGTGAAGTCCAAGAGCAGTCAATCGTAGGACCCCCCTCTCGGGAATACAGCCACTTCATCAGAGGATCACTCTTCCTTGCCTTCCAAATGACAGAGGCCATTCAAGACCAGCTCCCAGTAGTTGTTCATTCAGATAGAGTATGAACAAGCATTACTCTTCGGCAGAAGTCCATCAGTCCAGCAGGAAATCGATCGCCAAATATGCAGCCGCATCTGAGGCCATTACTGGACACCGCATTTCCATTGACGCCTGCCTCCACTCACCTTCCCATTGAACAAATCTAACTCTGTCCCGAGGTCTCTGCAGGTGCGAGAAGCTTATCCACAAATACACAAGCTTGCTCCACTGGGGTGAACACCTGGATGGTGTCATTATGCACCAGATGCAATTTCACCAGGTACTGCAGGATAAACGTCTAGTGTGCCACGAACAGCTGCAGACAGAGGCCTGAGAATGCCTTCTGCTTACTGACTAACTGCGTTGAGTAGGCTTGGATGACGCGTATTTGCTGCGCATCATGCAAAACATTCCTTTGTTGTCTTGCTACTCATAGTACTCACTCCATCTGGGCATACTTTAGGAAACAGGCTATAATTACCCTGGGCCATTCACCTGGCTCTCTCACCACCCCCAGCCTGTGAGCCTGCTCCACCATGGTTTACCATAGTTTGTGCACAAATCCAGGGCTGCCGGGACCCAAGTCTCTAAAAATCCTTGCAGGTCCATTTCTTTAATGCCCAAAGAGAGCAAATTATCCCACGTCTTCGATTTTCTAGGTCATCAGTCTTTAATGCCTGCATGCTACAGTCTCTTTAAGGGCCTGAAACTCCTTGGAGGCTTCATGGAGCGTATCTTCATCCTGAGGCTCCTGATACTCAGTGTCCCCCAGTTGTTTCCCCAGGCCCTTCATTGCCTGCAACATAGAGTCTAGCTTCTCAAAGACAGCCTCAAATTTCCCCGACAAAAGCGCGGACCACTGCTTCTGTGACCCTTTGGCCAAAGCATCGCTTGTTGGGGAACTTGAACCTGCCGGAAAAAGTCAGCCATCTTGCCATCATGCAGCTAAACCTTTCCTTGTCTTTGTGCATAAGTTTTGATGCCATCCAAAAGTCCGGTTTACAAGTATTGCTCGAGAGGGAATTCCTGTGCAAAAATCACCAAATGAGGGGTCCATATAGGGGCGGGAAAGACGGGGAAATCCCGAGAGCCGAGGGACACATCCAGTCACTCTCACCACATCACGTGACCCTCTCTGGGACCTATTTTATAAAATGAAGTACCTGCACACCTTACTTTATAAAATAGAGGCATGAAGATACATTACAATCTAGATGCAACAGTTACATCTGCTATAGAGGAGGCATAAATGCCTATGACTACACTGGTCAGAATTTTATAATGTACATTTTGAAATATAGGCCTTGCCCATGCTCTGCCCCTGTGCACACAATGAGACTGATGTGTGTGCTTACAGAATTGCGATCACCTAAAGCGCATGCATAAGTGCTCATTCCTGTGTTCAAGTCCCTTAAAATGGGGACTTACACGCATAACTAGCACAGAACTTTCCCAATGTCTCTTACAAAATTAGCCTCTTAGATTGGGGAAAGCGAAATGCATTTGTACCTCAATGTAAATAAATAAATAAAATAAACAAACTTGCTTTCCTCTGTGGACCACTAGCAGCTTTTAATCTCCTTTCCTTCACTCACACATACATGCTTTTGGCTATTTCATAGCCTTATCTGATTTTCAGCAACAGGTAACTCTCACCCTGCTCCTTTCCTCTATCAACTGCCTTCTCTGTTCTCTCTGTTCATGCCCATCTTTCATGAGACTTCCACCTCTCTCACAGTTATATTCACCCATATGCTGTGCCATCATCTAAAGTTGAATATAATCAGAATTAAGCTCCATTATTCTCTGTCCTTTTCTTTTTTACCTCCTAATTTTTCAGCTCAGCTCTTGGTGACTCGTCCTGATTTCTCATCATAGTCTAGGGGTAGTCTGAACACGCACGTCACAAACATTTCAAAATCCCGTTGCTTCCATCTTCGAAACCTACTGTATTTCTCTCTTACTCACCTCCAAGGCTCAAGTTCTTCCTCTGACTTGTCTGCACGTCTTTCTGATTTGATCCACCTTATACATTTATTTTTACTTTCCCATTTTTTACTTAATTTAATTTAATTTCAAGACTTGTTATCTCCCTTTTTGTTTCAGCTTAAGCCTCAGAGCAGGTTTCAGCGGAGAAACATGATTCAATCTAACATTCAGATATAGCATACATATTGGGAGGGGGCACATTTCAAGGCATTTACGTGACTTGCACACTGTATAAATGCCTCTGAGCTGTATAGTCAGTGGCACATAGTTAGTGCCGCTGAATAACCACTGGTGCTGGTGCCAAATGCCCCAGTGTTAACCAGTTAGCATCAGGGGAGCATTCCAGGGCGGCACCCATCGTCAGCATCAGGGGAGCATTCCAGGGTGGCACCCATCGTTAGCATCAGGGGAGCATTCCAGGGCGGCACCCATCGTTAGCATCAGGGGAGCATTCCAGGGCGGCACCCATCGTTAGCATCAGGGGAGCATTCCAGGGCGACACCCATCGTTAATATCAGGGGAGCATTCCAGGGCGGCACCCATCGTTAGCATCAGGGGAGCATTCCAGGATAGCACCCATCGTTAACATCAGGGGAGCATTCCAGGGCGGCACCCATCGTTAACATCAGGGGAGCATTCCAGGGCGGCACCCATCGTTAGCATCATGGGAGCATTCTAGGGCGGCATCCATCGTTAACATCAGGGGAGCATTCCAGGGCGGCACCCATCGTTAACATCAGGGCAGCATTCCAGGGTGGCACCCATCGTTAACATTAGGGGAGCATTCCAGGGCGGCACCCATCGTTAGCATCAGGGGAGCATTCCAGGGCGGCACCCATCATTAACATCAGGGGAGCATTCCAGGGCGGCACCCATCGTTAACATCAGGGAAGCATTCCAGGGTGGCACCCATCGTTAACATCAGGGGAGCATTCCAGGGCGGCACCCATCGTTAGCATCAGGGGAACATTCCAGGGCGGCACTCATCGTTAACATCAGGGGAGCATTCCAGGGCGGCACCCATCGTTAACATCAGGGGAGCATTCCAGGGCGGCACCCATCGTTAGCATCAGGGGAGCATTCCAGGGCGGCACCCATTGTTAGCATCAGGGGAGCATTCCAGGGCGGCACCCATCGTTAATATCAGGGGAGCATTCCAGGGCGGCACCCATTGTTAACATCAGGGGAGCATTCCAGGGCGACACCCATCGTTAGCATCAGGGGAGCATTCCAGGGCGGCACCCATCGTTAGCATCAGGGGAGCATTACAGGGCGGCACCCATCGTTAGCATCAGGGGAGCATTCCAGGGTGGCACCCATCGTTAGCATCAGGGGAGCATTCCAGGGCGGCACCCATCGTTAATATCAGGGGAGCATTCCAGGGCGGCACCCATCGTTAACATCAGGGGAGTATTCCAGGGCGGCACCCATCGTTAGCATCAGGGGAGCATTCCAGGGTGGCACCCATCGTTAACATCAGGGGAGCATTCCAGGGCGGCACCCATCGTTAGCCAACATTGAATATCTGGTTTAAAGTTCAGTGGTGACGGTTAGCTGCTTTACAAGCGCTAGCTGCCACTGCTGAATATATTCCCCATTAAGAACATTCTGGGCTTGATATTCAAATGAAGTAACATGGTTAGCACGTAGCAGACCTGTTAACCATGTCACTCCCCTTATCTGCGATATTCAGGGCACTAACATGATTAATGCTGTTGAATATCAACGGGTGCCGCCGCTACATGACCTGATGCTAACTGGTTAACATCATGGCATTCCGACAGCGCCAACCAGCCATAACTGGTCAGTGGCAATATTGAGACGCTGCCCAGTTATGGCGAAGCAGCGAAAGTAAGGCGCAGCAAAGGCTGGCCTTAGTTTTGCTGTGGAAGCTAACTGGGCAGTGGCTGAATATTACCGCTGCTGGGTTAGGTTCCTCCTAATCCGGGCAACCCGGATATTCAGTACAAGGGCCAGATATGACCCCAGAACTGAATATATGGGTTTAAAGTTTGGCAATGGCGGCTAGCCACATTAGATCAGCAAGCTACTGCTGCTGAATATTGGGCCTGTACAAATTTTTAAAAACATACATGAGCTAAATAACAAAAAAATTGAATCCCCATCTCAAGCAATAAAAATATATATCCAATAAAGATAATTCTCAGTTCTACTACCGCACACTTTTGCATGACATCTTGCACTGCAATGCTCATGTTATGTCCCTCTGCTCCCTTGAGAGGCTCCTGCTCTATCTAAAATCACATTTCAAGTTTTCTGAGACCTAACTACCTATCCTTCCTCCCGACGCCTTTCAGGTCTTCATGTTCCCTCTGCTTAACTTTGGAAACTTAGATTCAGGAAACTTTATTGTCTGATAGTTTGCATACATACCCAAAATACCAGATGAAAGAGCTGATGTGAGAAGCTGAGCTTCACCCAAGGTGTTGGCTGCTCTGTGGCTCCAAACAGATGGCTACTGTGTGAGAAAGGTCAAGGATTCAAGACCACCCTGTGAATAAGGAATGATAACTCCTGGTGTGTTAACTTTTTTTTTTTGACTGTGAAAGCCAGAAGGATGCTAGGATGCATAGGGAGAGGAATGTCCAGCAGAAGAAAGGAGGTGATAGTGCCTCTGTATAAGTCTTTGGTGCGACCTCATTTGGAGTATTGTATACAATTCTGGAGACCGCACCTTCAAAAGGATATAAACAGGCTGGAGTCTGTGCAGAGGGTGGCTACTAAAATGGTTAGTGGTCTTCATTATAAAGCATAAGAGGACAGACTTAAAGATCTTAATATGTACACCTTAGAGGAAAGGGTGACAGAGGAGATATGACAGAGATGTTTAAATACCTCTGGGACATAAATGCACAAGAGGAAAGTCTCTTTCAATTGAAATCAAGCTCTGCTATGAGGGGACATAGGATGAGGGTGAAAGGGGATAGACTCAGGAGTAAGATGCGAAAGATTTCTTTACAGAAAGAGTGATAGATGTAAGGAAAGGTCTCCCAGTGAGATGGTAGAGACAAGGACAGTATCTGAATTCCAAAAAGCATGGGACAAACACAAAGGATTTCTAAAGGTAAAAAGGGGACTATTGTTGTTGATATGGAGGGGCAGACTAGATAGGCTATTTGGTCTTTTTCTGCCATCATATTTCTATGTTTTCTAATAAACAGGGCCAATGCAAGGCTATAAGGTGCCCTAGATACATCCTCATTTCTGCTGCCCCCCCGCCATCCCTCTCTGGCAGCACTGACATAAAAACAGCAATGCTTCTACCTCCTCCAATGCGGACTTCCTGTTTGCATGGGGGTGGAAGCGGCTGGTCAAAGTTCCACACCAACAGCACGCAGCATCAGAGGCTTTGGGTAAGTACTGCACTGCTGTTTTAATGTCATTGCTGTCGCTGAAGGTCCCGGAGAAGGGTGGCAGTGGGCCACCCTCGAAAGGCTGTTGCTCTAGGCTACTGCCTAGTTAACCTGATATGTAGTGCTGGCCCTGCTAATATATGCACTAAAATACTTCACTCAACTAATGTGCCTTCACAGAAAAAAAACAGTGCAGGCCATCACAGTATCACACCATTAGGCCAACAGACATCTGCAGGGTAATATTATAACTGGGTGTCTGGTTTTCCTTATAATATGCTAGTGCAAGTGACAAAAAATGTGCCTTAATTTAAGGTGCAACCATTTATACCAACCCTAGAGTGGTGTAAATAACCTCATTGACACTGTGCAAGATGTGTGTAAATTCTAATATTTTATAATCAATGCATGTGCTTACGTACTCCACTTATGCTCTGCCCCAACTCCATCCCTGTGCATGCCCATGGTGAAAGAATGCACCATGGAATTTATGCTGGCCACACTTTTATAATGAAGTTATTTATGACTAAAATACCTCTTTTAGCCACCTAATCCATGCTTAAAATAGGTGCACCCCTTGAAGCATACCGACGTATAACCTTGTAGCTCCATCAACCTATTTTAAACTCTCTGTGGAAGTAGGACATTATTCTACCCCTTAAGTGTAAATCTTTGGCTACCACTGATCCAGCCAATTATTGCCCAGTCTCTAACCTCATCTTCATATCGAAAGTAACTGAGAAGGTTGTGCTCACTCAACTCTGAAATCACTTAGAAAAAGCAACAGCAAAAGAACAGCGGAGGGCAAATGACCACGGCCGACCAGGGATAGTAGATAAAAATAACTTTATTGGAGACCCAACTTTACAAGTTTCGGCCAAAGGCCTTCATCAGGGGTCTAAAAAACAGACACATAATTAAAACAAGACAAAATAAATATTACATAATTTAAAAAATAATTAAAACAATTAAAAAACAAATACATAGAGGACTGTGATGATGGATAATTAGAAACATTACCAGAAAACCACATAGAAAGTGTGTAAGACACGTCTATGAGGTGGAGCAACCACTCTTCCCAATCTAAAACATAATAAAAATACATACGTAAATGTTAGTGCCTTTAAAAATATACAAAGATTACAACAAAGAAAAGGGGAAAACCAAGTTTGATTAGAGAGAACTACATTTAAAATTATACATAAAATTAGACATATATATAATCATGAATAAAAAACTTTGTAATATATGTATATTGTTGACAAGGGAGAGTAACATAGACATGAAAGTACACTTAAAACAAAATGCAATATGTTGTACGACACTATGCACAAGAATCTGCAATAAAGGAAGCAGGTAACGTATGACAACCTAAAAATCCCATCAAGCAAATGAAACGTTAGAGCTATATAATGAAAATGAATGGACATTTGATTGCAAAAAGAAAAATAAGCAGCATGTCTAAAAGCCAATGTGTACTATTGGCTGAAAGATGCATAGCTTTAGCCTTTGCATGTGTATTAGTACATATGCTTTAGACATTTAATAAGTTAAAATCGGCAATAGTAAACAGTCACTTATTGGTGGTGTGTATACAATAATGAGAGTTGTAGGCTAGCAAATGATAATATATCAAATGTGTATAGTTTGCTTTACAAAAAGTGTACAAGCCATAACTATGCCAATGAACCACATGGGGCAGAGATATAACAGACAATTTAAGAACACAGTGTAGCCAAATTAAAATAAAAATGAGAGCAAGATTATACACCAAGAAAACGCATTATGCCTGCACAAACTGTAAAGGGTGGGAAAACCGCCAAGCGGGAACATAGTCAACTAACTTGCAAGTGTAGACTAGCAAATTATGTGATCCCACACATCTGTGCTGCTAAAACCATGGACAGCATGTTCGGACACAATATGTGCAAGCCGTAAGTACGTCGTATAGAAAAAGCAAACCGGAGGCAGTATTGCTAGTAGGTTAAAAACAAAATTGGTCACCAAATAGATTAAAAGACAAAATGTGTGTGAAAACTAAAGGGCAAAAGCCACATAGAGAAGAATATAACAGGCGGTATAAAACCGCAATAAATACAGATAAAAATGAAAGTAAAAACAAAAAGACGTGCAACACTCAAAGGAGCACTGTACCTGCACAGACTGTCAGAAGCGGGAAAACGCTGCGCAGGGGCATACGTAACCTACTTGAAGAGAGGGAGGATCCTCCCACTGATGATGTAAGCTATCAAAGTGAAAAACACCGCGTGAAACCCGACTGATAAAATAAATAATACATGCAAAATAACCATGAGTGAAAGGATCTGTTACATTAAAAACGACGTATAAAAAAGCATATAAAAACTGTCAAAGACAAGAGACCCCCGCAGGGGGGCATGGATGCCAAATATAAAAGATGAACCAAGAAATGAGCTCTCACTTATAATGTAAACTAAAGTACAATAAAAACCGCTAACAGCCCTGTGGGTAGGGAAATATTAACTAAAAGGAAATTAAAAGACAAAACTGCTCCTCTCACAATGATGAATCATATGTGTGAACATAGGAACAGAAAGAACAAAACGGGATGTTGACAAAAAGAAAAACCTGTGAGGAGGAAGGATCTCAGGGACTGTAATGGCAAAAAAATGTATTGTATATGAACTGTATGGAAGGGGGTGTGTGGTTTTCTGGTAATGTTTCTAATTATCCATCATCATAGTCCTCTATGTATTTGTTTTTTAATTTTTTAATTATTTTTTAAATTATGTAATATTTATTTTGTCTTGTTTTAATTATATGTCTGTTTTTTAGACCCCTGATGAAGGCCTTTGGCCGAAACTTGTAAAGTTGGGTCTCCAATAAAGTTATTTTTATCTACTATCCCTGGTCGGCCGTGGTCATTTGCCCTCCGCTGTTCTTTTGCTGTTGGTTTTTTGCGGAAGGCCTCCTTCTTTTGTTCTTTGATCACTTAGAAAAAAACAACACCCTTCACCCTCGGCAGTCTGATTCCGACTGGAGCATAGTACAGAAATCAGCCTTATACCACTTCTTAGCAAAGTTCATGGTGCACTTGACAATGGAAAAATCACCTTGGCCATGTCACTTGACCTTTGTAACCTTTGACTTAGTCAGCTATTCCATCTTGCTCTCCTGTGTGGCCACTATCGGCATCTGTGATATTGTTCTTGTACGGTTTTCCTCCTTTCTCTCCTGCCGCACTTATTCAGTCTCAGCTGGACCTTGCTCATCCGGCTCCTACCCTCTAACTTGTGGGTGTTCCCCAGGGCTCTCTGCTGGCCCCTCTTCTATTTAATATCTTCTTGGGTCTGCTTATACTCCTTCTCCATGAGACATTCATTACTGCCTACTACTAAGCAGATGGTATCCTCCTAGTGGCCTTCACTGATTTTCGATCCCTTGATCTCTCTGCACTAAATAACTGTCTTGGCAGAGTGACCAGCTGGCTGAAGAAGAATAAGCTGCTTCTGAACATTTCCAAAACCTTTGCTACCTGGCTCACTGGTAGCACCTCATTTCCCTCCTTTTGGCCCATGCTCAATAGTCAACCCATTCAGCTTTCTCTGTACCTTAAATATCATGGCATCTTTCTAGACTCAGAATTATTTATTTTATTTAACAGGTTTTTTATACCGCCCTATCATTAATTCAGGGCGGTATGCAATGAACATCATAGCAAAACAACTTTTACATAGAACAGGATTTTGAACTTGGAGGATTATATGGGGTGCTAAGGATACATTAGGCAGCTTTTAACTATTTATATGAAGGCAGTGATGTTTCTGTCTGATGTTATTATATCTGGTTAAGGGTACAGTCCAAGGAAGTTAGGGAGAGATAGAGTGATCAGTGTTCTCATGTGGTGGGTTTTTTTTTTTATTTTGTTATGGCCTGAGTCTTTGACTAGATAGGCCATGTGGTCTTTTTCTGTCATCAAATTTCTATGTTTCTATACTGTTGTAGTTGTTGATATGGAAGGACAGACTAGATAGGCCATGTGGTCTTTTTCTGTCATCATATTTCTATGTTTCTATGTTTCTTATAGTCCGGTATATTTGAACTGTGTGGTCATGGTGTGGGTCCATATTATTCTATAAAGAGATGAGTCTTTATAGCCTTCTTAAAGTCTGCTAGGTTGTTGATTGTTTGTATAGCAGCAGGTAGCTCATTCAATAATGTGGGAGCGTATATGGAAAAGGTTCTTTTGCATGTAGAATGTCTGGCTTTCGTTTTGCTTGTTGGGGTTTCCAAGATATTGTATTAGTTGTTCTTGTTCTAGTCTGCTGTGTTCTCTTGATTATTGGCTGGAGGACAGGAAGTGATAAGTTGTTGATTATCTTGAAGATTATTGTAAATGCCTTGTATTTGAGGAAGATCAAGATCAGGAGAACTACACAGATGAACACAATTGAAGTCCCCAAGTTTCTAACAAAATGTACTAAGTCAACAGCCAACAGAGCATTTTCCATTTTTGCACCGATTGCCTGGAATGCCCTCCCAGCAGAACTCCGAGCCACCCCAAACCTGATGTTGTTCCGAAAAGCCCTCAAACACCACCTGTTCATACAGCATACCCGGTCTCCAAGTTTGAAAAGCACACACCCATTTCTTTGACCCCCCCACCTAACCCCCCCCATTGAACATCCCCCCACTGATAACGGTTAATCAGCTTTCCCCTCTTTCTCCACCTTGACCCATGTGTACTAGTATTCATTACAGACCCCTTACATACCCATTGAGATTAATCATTATTATAACATGTACATAATTTGTATATAGTTCCCCTCGTTCCTCCATGTTTTGAATATCCTGTTCTATGTAAGCTCAATGTGCTTATTACATTGTAGTATGTTTGTTGCAACTGTAAACCACACTGATTATAATAGCGCGGTATATAAGAAATATAAATAAATAAATAAAATAATAAATAATAAGATCACTCTCAGCTACATTATCTCCTGGATAGACTACTGTAACCCCCATCAATGCAAGTGCATTCCAATCTGAACTAAAAAGATTACAGACCATTCAAAAATACTGCGGTCCGCATCCTCTGTATTCCACACAAATTTGACCATATTACTCTGCTCCTTTTCCAGCAACACTGGCTCCCTATTTGCTAGGGTATCAATTACAAAATCCTTATCCTGGCCCACAAGACCCTACTGTATATTTATTTATTTATTTTATTTATTAGTATTTAGTTCACGCCTTTCCAACGATAGTTCAAGGCGAGTTACATTCAGGTACATAGATATTTACCTGTCCCCAGAGGGCTTACAATCTAAGTTTGTACTTGAGACAATGGAGAGTTAAGTGACTTACCCAAGGTCACTGACACTCCCTCCTGTCTCTCCTCCCTGATCACTTTTCATGCCCCAGCCAGAGCCCTCTGCTCAATCCACGACAGCCGGTTAAACGTTCCTTCAGCTTCTCATGCAAGACTGGAAAGCACCAGGCGCACAGCCTTCTTTTTCGTAGCTCCTACCCTCTAGAATGCCATTACCCTCGCACTGCATATGGAACCCTCTTACAAAGCCTTCAAGTCTGCTTTAAAAACATATCTATTTCATGAGGCCTTTAATGATAGATCATATACTGTTCAATATAATGGTGGGTCAGCACCTGTAATTCACAATCTGTAACTCCCTATCTACTGCTTGAATAGCAGTCTATACCGCATGCTTATTATCTCCCTAGTCTCTGGTGTTTCCCCTTTCTGTCTCTCTCTCTCTGCCTTTTTCCTCTATGATTTGTAGTTCCTTTCTGATATTTTCCTAATTTTGGAATTTCTGTTGTAAACCACCTTGCTGCTTGTTTGAAGGGCGGTATATTAAGAAACAATAAACCATAATTTAAAATGCAACTGCTAAATCAAAGCAAAGTATCAGGAAATCTAGCTAGGTTAAAAGAGCATGGCAGCAGGAAACGCCATCGATAAAGAGGAAATAGTGGCTGATGCAGCCCTATCTCCTGAGCTGGTGGTAGCAATGAAAAATGTTATGGATCAATTAGTGGCAATAAATCCACAACATGGGATTATTGTTGGGGTCATCCTTTGGAAGGAGAAATGTCCTTCCTGTAGTAAGCCATTGAGGTGTTAGGTCTGGCTGCTTGAACAATTGATTTTTGCAGTTTGCCAGGTCTTGGTGGAGTGATGTTAACTGTTTGAGCCAAGGGTTGGTCACTCCATCTGGACCAGGGCCCTTGCAGTTGGAAGCCTGTGTTAACCTGCTTACTAGCTCTTTAGTTGTTACTACAGGCCATTCCATAGGTTTGATGTTTGATTTTTCTAAATGTTCCTATATGCAGGGTAGCCATTTTGCTTCTCAATTCTGCTCTATAGGGTCCTTGTATAGGCTTCTCCAAAAGATTTCTGTTTCAGCTTTGGTTGGTGGTGCTTTTACCATATTAATGCTCTTTCCCAATTCCCTATAGAACTGTTCTGGGTTCTCTCTAAACAGTTTATTTTGATATCTTTCTTTTCAGTTTTCTTCATATCTTTGCAGTTTTTGCGCTTTTGCTGCTACTTTCAATTTATTATTGAAAGATATAAATTTCAGTTCTTCTGTTAATGCAGCATGTTTCAGCTTGAAATCTTTGATCTTCCTCAGTATCTTTGATGATCTTCATCCTTTTAGATACCCGTCTATCAGGGATACCTCCGCATGCAATGATTGTATTTTTCCTTCTATGCGCTTTTTCCAAGGAGGAACTGTTATTGTTCTCTTTTTCTTCTGGCCCTGCACTTTAGTTGGTAGTATTCTCGTAGTAATAGTTTTAGCTGCACAATACTATATTCAATTTATTTTGGTGATGTCAATAAATGGTTCCTTTATACTGGATATGGCCTTGTTCATTTTAATCATCATACTTCTAAGCTTAGGTGTTAAATTTAACTTGGGTAATCTTTCTCTTGCTTGGAACCCAGCATATTAATCTTTTTCCATGTGGACTAGGAGTTTGATCTTGAATTCCTCCACCTCTGAGTCTTTCTCCTCCCTTTCTTCCTCCTCTTCACTTGATTTGTTGACCCATCCTTTATTCATCTCACTCTCCTGCAGTTCCAGATCTCTCAGCTCCATCTTCCCCTCACCTGCTCTTTCTTTTCCTGTGCATTCCTTTCTTCTGGTACTCTCACCTAGGTCTCTTCCTCCTCCCTGTAGCTATAGTTGTGGTCAACATTATTGGCACCCTTGCATTTTAGATATGTTGTGTACAATATCTTGAGAAATAATTGGAAATAGTCCAACTGTATGTTTTCATAATATTTTAATAGTATGTTCAAAGGTATACAACAAAATAAAACATGCCTGTGCAACATAGACATAGTAATTTCTGAGAAAAAAAACAAAATAGGACCTGGACAGGATTAATAGCATCCTTCACTAATATTTGGTTGCACAACCCTTGGCAGTGATGACAGCCTCCAAATGTTTCTTGTAGCCAACTAAAAGTATCTAACATTCTCTGCTGGTAGTTTCTCCCAATCTTTAACTGCGATTTTTTTTCCAGCTCATGAATATTTCCAGGATTCCTTTTATCAATGGCAGATTTCAGCTCTTTCCAAAGGTTCTCGATTGGATGGAAATCAGGACTCATTGCTGGCCAGTTTAAAACAGTCTATTTGCTCTTTTTTAACCATTCTTTTGTTTTTTTGGATGTATGTTTTGGGACATTGTCCTGCTGGAAGACCCATGACCTTTGACCAAGACCTAGCTTTCTGACACTAGGTAGCACATTTCATTCCAAAATACTTTTGTAGTCCTTTGATTTCATGATTCCTTTAATACATTCCAGGTCTGCAGTTCCTGAGGCATCAAAAAAGTCCCACAACATTATGGAACCTCCACCATACGTAGGAAGGATGTTTTTTTTTTTCTTATAAGCTTCATTTCTTCACCTGTAAATGTATTGCTGGTCTGCATTTCCAAAGAGCTCAGATTTGGTTTCATCTGTCCACAGAACACTTTCCCAGAAGGATTGTGGTTTTTCAAGGTGGGTTTGGGCAAAGATCAGGTGTGCCTTTTTTTCTTTGAGCAGAGGGTCCTCCTTGGCCTTCACCCATGAAATCCTTTTTTGTTTAGTGCGTGGTATATGGTGCAGGTTGAAACCACCACTCCAGATTGCTCCAGGTCAGACTTAAAGCTCTTTGGATGTGGTATGTGGTATTTTTCCAACAGATCGCACTAACTTTCCAAGACTTCTTGGATTAATTTTCCTCTTCCCACCATGTCCTGGGAGGTTCTTGACAGTTCCATGAGCAGAAAAGGTTATTTTATTTATTTATATTCTCTTATATACCATGCTATTCTGCATCAGTGCGGTTTGCATTGAACAAACTGAAATTACATTGAACAGGGCATTATAACTTGGAAATAACTATTTTACAGGGAACATGGGCTATGGAGGGTTAAGTGGCTTGCCCAAGACCACAAAGAGCTCCTTTGGGATTAGAAACCTCAGTCCTTCCGGCCCAAGGTTGCTGTCCTCTAGTGGGATTTGAACCCCTGACCTTCCAGCCTGAAGTACCTTGCCCCAACCACTAGGCCACTCCTTCTTAACACTTAAGTTCTTAACACTAGAAGCCCCAAAGTGCATCAGTTGACGCAAATGCATCTTCGAAGTTGTATACCAGCGCCACTGCTAGAACCATGTCAGTCATGTTGCATGACTTTGTTAGCAAGGTCAAGATGTTCAAATATGTGCATCGAAATTTAATGACAGATGCACCACCTAGCAGGAAAATGAATTTATACCTAGAAGACCCAAAGTACATCAAATGACGCTCTCAGTTGTCTTGGATGCGTCAATTGATGTACTTTGGGGCTTCTAGGTATAAATTCATGTTCCCACTAGGTGGCGCATCTCAATCACTATTTACAGTTTTACTCCGACATTATAAACAATAAACACACGATGACATCATGTAATGATGTCACATACTGCATGTATTTCACAAATAAGTAACTTCACATTAATTCACATCTGCATTTCATGCTAAATGCAGTCATCGTGATAATGCGTCAATTGACGCACTTTGGGGTTTCTAGGTAAAATTCCTTTTGGAGCTTCTAATGTCAATAACATTGTGAATGGTAGACACAGGAATCCCAAGGTTTTTGGGGCTTGGTCTTTACCCCTTTGAAGTTTGATGTTTGGTGATAATGGCTTTTCGGATGGTCTCAGGCAGCTCTCTTGTGTTCACCATTGTAAAAATGGAACAGGGAGTGAATGTGGCCATTTTAAACATCAGAGCCATCATTCATTGGTTGATTCAAGTCTTGTGAGTACTGACAATTGATCACAGGTGTGTCTAATTTTACTGCAATGGGAATGTGGTGCTTCTGTTTAAAGTGATTTGAATTGTTTATAAGGGTGCCAATAATCATGTCCTAAATTGAAACCCTAATTAAGCCCCCAGAAATCACCAATACACTATGTATTCCTAAATTAAGATGACTTCATACCATGAAACATTTACCTTCTTAACAAACAAAACGGTGTAACCTAAAATGTGTACCAATTTTTTTGTCGGATTACCCACCTTGAGAGGGAAACCTCTCCCGTAGTGGGTCCTCCTTTTAATCACGACCCACTACGGGAGAGGTTTTCCTCTCAAGGTGGGTAATCCGACAAAAAAATTGGTACACATGTTAGGTTAAACCGGCTTCTTTGTTAAGAAGGTAAATGTTTCATGGTATGAAGTCATCTTGATTTAGGAATAAACACGTCCTGGCAATGTCCCAGTTTTTATGCTATTTCTTTTTTAATTGGTCGTTTTATTTGATTATGTATCAAATATATGTGCATATATAGTCCAAAGCCATTCACTGGCCATTTCTTTTAGGAGATATTGGACATTTAGGGATTGAACTACAAGGGTGCCAATAATGTTGACCACAACTGTATTTTTCCATGGAAGCCCTTAGTAACCGAGGTATCCGGATGCCCAACCCGGCCTGCCCTTTCCCTTCCCCCACCGCCACCCCCCACCGACAAAACCACACAGACATCAGGTATTGGTGCAAACATTGCTTGGTCGCAGCTTTTATTAAACGGTAAGAACACCCGCCCAACATGGGCCAACTCAGCAATCATAACAATAACTAAATAACCCCCCACCCATCATCCGTATGGTGCCCCCCACCAGCCATTTGTAGCAAAGTGGAGCACCATCCAACCCACCCCCCCCCCGTACCCCCTCGCGCCCGCCTAGCCGTTATAGCAAAGGCCGGATGAAGGGGTTGCCTATTTCCGGGTAGAGACCCCAGCCGGGACATCTCCCCCAACCTGAAGAGCCGTGCCGCTCACCTGGAAAGCGGCATACGGCTGAACTGAGGCGCCGGGTCAACGAGCACCAGCTCGCCACCCCGCTCACCCGACCCAAAGGGCACCACCCCCACCACCAGCTGCAACGACATCCATCTCTCTCCCCCCCCGGCCGAAAACAAGGGAGGGAGGGAGGGAAACCTTTCTCAGCGCGAGCAAGGAAGGAAGAGAGGGATCGCTGGCCAGCGAACCCTCCTTGCTTGCGCTGCACGCCGACGTGTCCGCCTATGCGGGCCAATCACCGGGCTCCCAGGACAGTGTGGAGCCCCGGCGCGTGCACCCGCGTGCCCGCACCCCCCCCTCCCCAGCGGTAAGCGGCCTGCCTCATGGTCGGCCCCGGAACCCGGTTACCAGGCCGGCCGCGGGACTGGGGCCCGGCGGCCCAGCCGATCATAACCGAGGTATCCGGATGCCCAACCCGGCCTGCCCTTTCCC
Organism: Ichthyophis bannanicus; assembly: GCA_033557465.1. Classification (NCBI taxonomy): domain Eukaryota; kingdom Metazoa; phylum Chordata; class Amphibia; order Gymnophiona; family Ichthyophiidae; genus Ichthyophis; species Ichthyophis bannanicus. The sequence continues at coordinate 917,485,138 of CM066035.1, read as the reverse complement.
TTCCCCCACCGCCACCCCCCACCGACAAAACCACACAGACATCAGGTATTGGTGCAAACATTGCTTGGTCGCAGCTTTTATTAAATGGTAAGAACACCGGCCCAACATGGGCCAACTCAGCAATCATGACAATAACTAAATAACCCCCCACCCATCATCCGGATGGTGCCCCCCACCAGCCATTTGTAGCAAAGTGGAGCACCATCCAACTCACCCCCCCCCGGTACCCCCTCGAGCCCGCCTAGCTGTTATAGCAAAGGCCGGCTGAAGGGGTTGCCTATTTCCGGGTAGAGACCCCAGCCGGGACGTCTCCCCCAACCTGAAGAGCCGTGCCGCTCACCTGGAAAGCGGCATATGGCTGAACTGAGGCGCCGGGTCAACGAGCACCAGCTCGCCACCCCGCCACCGGCGCTAGGTAGCACGCTATCCTAGCGCCGCCCCCCCCCCACCGAAAGCTGCGACCAGCACCAAGACTCCAATACCTCCTGGCAGTCATTCAAGAGTAAGTCCTGCCCGACTGGGGCAAGGTGAACCCCATCCAGCCAGTACAGACCGGCACAAGCGACGTCAGCCCAAGGGTGCCGAACTTGAAGCCCACCCGTCTGCTGCACCCAACGCCCAATCTGATGGTTAAGCTTGCACAAACCCCTCGACCAACGCCGCTGGGTCCAGCAAGCAGGGTGAGGAATAATGTCCGACCAGATGATGGCCACCCCGGGAAGGACCTCCCGCAGCTGGGCAATGTCGCTCTGAACAGTCATGATGAGTTGTCGGCAAGCCTGGCCAGCAACATCATTGCCCCCCAGGTGGAGCAGCAGCCCGACTGGCCGCTGCCGCCGTCCAAGTTCCGCATGCACATGATCCAGGAGCTCTCCCCAGTGCATGCCGTGGTGACCCATCCAGCACAGCCGCACTCCCGCCACGGCGAGACCAAGGTGAGCACCCAACGGCCGAACCGCCGCTCGACGCTCCGCCCAGTAGACGAAGGAGTGCCCGATGATCCACCAGTCCCCAGCGGACACACCACCTGAAAGCAGAAAAGAGCGGACTGCCACCAGCAAGCAATTCTGCAACAGGAAGAAAAGAATTAGTACCCCCCCGCCCCACCCCCTGCACCGCACCGTAGGCAGACCACAGCCCCGGCACCGCACAGCACTAAGCCGCACCACCAGGAGCCGACGGGCGAACATACCCAGCATAAGCCCCTGACCGCCATCTTCCAATGCGCTGAATAACCCGTGTGTCAAGACCCACGGCCGCCGCGCTAGTAGCTGCACCAATCCAGAACGAGTGGGAAGCGTAACTCCACTCGGCGCAACCCAAAGCACGCAAAACCAAGCGTAGCACAGCCGTAAACTGAAACTGAGTCACCGGCTTGCCGTCTGCATGAATGAAGAAGTGGCCACGTGCCTCCGGTCGCTGCTGCACGTACGCCCCCAGAGCCCGAACGGGACAGGACAACAAGGGGGAGATGGCACGAAGCAGGACCCAGCCCCTTTTCCAGACTGGTCCGTCTTGGACCGCGGCAAGAAAATTTGCACCCGCGCAGGATCCACCCGGACGTGCCCAACTTCAAGCCCGCCAAAAGCCCCTCGTCTCACAAACCGAGGGACAAGCTCGGAAACCCGAAAGGCGCCAAAAAAAGCCGTAGTAAACAGCGCATGGAACAACACCGCCTCAAAACTGGAGGCCGCCACCCGCGGTAAAACCGCACAAACCTGCAACAGAAGCTCGTGGGATATCGGGAGCCGCCAATCCCGCGACCCTGGCTGCACGCGAACCCAGCCAGCGAGCAATCGCCCAACTAAGAAGGAGACACGCGGGTTCCCCCAACCAGCAGCTTTACAAAAGAAAGAGAATCCCACCAACGCTCCAGTAACCGCCGACCGAGCCCAGCCCTCCTTTTTTGCCCACAACACAAAACGGCCGACCAGGCCGTCAGGCACCGCCCCGCCAGACCAACCTTGCGCGCCCAAAAAAGCACTCACCTGAGAGTAGCCCCGCCGATATGTCGCCCAGGTACTACGAGCCACCGATGCTGCCAGCAGAACCATTAAGTCAGGGTCCCAATTCTCCAGAGATGCTCCGGAACCCGTGAGGGCAGCTCGTCCGCCTGAGGAGCCAGCCGCCGGAACTGCGCCCACTGAAAACGGGATAAAGCGTCAGCAATAGAGTTCTGGGAGCCAGGCACATGCCGGGCTCGAGCGGTGACGTTCAGGCACAAGCAGGCCAACACAAACACCCTCATCAAGGAAGCTACCCTAGGGCACCGGGGCGCGTGACGGTTAATGACCTCAACAACTGCAGCGTTATCGCACCAGAAGACAACCCGCCGATCACGCAACCGGTCCGGCCATACCCAAAAAGCCACCACTATTGGGAAAAGCTCCAAGAAGGTGATATTCCGGGTCAGGCCGGTGCGGACCCAATCCGCCGGCCAAGGCTCCGCACACCAGGAACCGTGACAGAAGGCCCCAAAACCAGAACCGCCCACCGCATCGTTGAACAATTGCAGGTCGAGATTCGAGAGCTCGGGCAACTGAAGGACGGAGCACCCATCGAAGCCAGCCAGAAACGCGTCCCAGACCCGCAGATCCGCCCGCATCCCCGCGGACACCCTGATACGATGGTGGGGCAGCCGCAGCCCCGCCATTGCCAAGGATAGGCGCCGTGTAAAGGGGCGCCCCATGGGAAGGACACGGCAAGCAAAGTTGAGATGCCCAACCAACGACTGAAGGACACGGAGGGAAGTCTTAGAAGCGGAGCCTATGGAGGCCACCAACTCCCGGAGGCGATGGATCTTTTGCGCCGGCAAGCGCACTACCATAGCCACCGTGTCAATCTCGATGCCGAGAAAAGTGAGACAAGTAACCGGCCCGACCGTTTTATCCGCCGCAACGGGAATGCCAAAGGCGGTAGCCACGCGCAAAAAAGTGCTCAAGAGAGTGGGACAAGTGGGTGTCCGCTCAGGCCCGACAAACAGAAAGTCATCCAAATAGTGCACTATGGATGCGACCCCCGACTGCCGTTCCACAACCCAATGCAAGAAAGTACTGAAGGCCTCGAAATAAGCACACGAGATTGCACAGCCCATGGGCATGCACATATCGAAATAGTACCGCGCCTCGAAGCAAAAACCAAGCAAAGGGAAAGCCGAGGGATGCACCGGCAACAGACGGAAAGCCGATTCAATGTCTACTTTGGCGAGAAGGGCACCAGGCCCGCATTGACGAACCAGGGAGACGGCGGCATCGAAAGATGAGTAATGGACCGTGCAGAGCTCGCGAGGTATGCGGTCATTGACCGAATCGCCCGGAGGGCAAGAGAGGTTGTGTATCAACCGGAACTTGCCCGGCTCCTTCTTGGGAACCACCCCCAATGGCGAGACCGTAAACGGGGAAAAGGGGGGTACCCGGAAGGGGCCCGCGACGCGACCCAATGCACACTCCTCAGAGATCTTCCGCCGAACGAAATCCCCATGAAGCCGTACGGAGGCGGCGTTGCGGGACCCACCACGCACGGATGCACCCCGGACAGGAATGCGAAAACCCTGAGAAAACCCGCCCAAAATCGAACCGGCTGCCATCCCCCGCCGGGAACGCCCGTACGCGAGCAACCAAGGGTGCATCGCCTCGACGCGGACGGGGGTACGGGCCAAGACTCCCCCTTTCTCACTTCGCCGCTGAGGGGGCCCCCGCAACCCCCTTTCTGCTGCACTTCGCGGCCGCATGCGCACCCCCACACAAGGAGCAGGCATGCTTGAATTTTCAGTCAGGGAAGGGGCAGGACGCCTTGTTGAAGCGCCAGCAGACGTCCCCCCGCCGATGCCCCCCTTTGGCTGAGGCAAAGCTGAGCCGGAGGCACAAAAGGAGCGCCCCCCCGACGGCAGCGGAGACGGCCCCGCCCTGACAACCGCCCCGCTGGATCCCCCAGAGCGGCCCCGCACGGACATCTGGGTCAACCACAGGTTGATGTCCTTCGTGCCCCACAGCAAGTGACTGTTCTCCTCCATCTGGTCCCGAAACTCCTCGTCATAATTCAACCAAGCCCATCCCTCGTGGGCCTGGGACGCCGCCAGGATATTATCGGCATAGGCCAGCAGGGCCCCATACTGGTCCGGGAAGTAATGCCCCCAGACGCTCGCCAAACGCAAGAAGGCGCGGGTCCAGTTAAGGGTGTTGCGAGAAACTTTACGCACCCTGCCCGCCTTTTCGTCCTCCTTGCGTTTCTTCCGGCTCTCACCGGAGCGCTTCCGACCATCGAGGAGACGGAAGATGTCGATGTATTTCCGACGCTTAATCCGCCGACGCAACTTCCGCGGAACGGCCTCCCACAGCTCAGAGCAAGGTATGACGGATGCCCCACCAGAACCGCCCGCTGCCGCCGCCCAAACGGAGCCGTGCGAGGAGGTCGAGGACGATGACGAAGAAAAGGAGGAAGAGGATGCTCGCCTGCAGCGCCGAGCCCGCTTGCGCTTCCCGGCTACATTCCCTGCCCCCACGGGGCCCGGAGCGGATTCAAGGGCCCCCCCCCGCAGCGCCACCAGTATACTCACCACTCCCCCCAGAGGAGGCGACCGGAGCCCCTCCAGTGGACACGCTAGGCGCCGGAGCCTCCATCCCAGTCATGGAACCCGAGGGGGCCGCACCAGCCAACCGGTCGGAAGAAGCCATGGAGGTGGAAGGCGTCGAATTCCGCAGAACCTGCGAAGGAGAGGAAGAGAAATAAGCAGCCAGAGCCCCAGGGGTACTGGGCGCCGCCGGCGACCCGGCCCCCCAAACACGAGCCGAAGGCCCCAACCCCCCGGCCTCCCAAGCCGCTGCACCCCCGGCCGCCCCACGCACATCCCCGAACCAACCCCCCCCAGCCACCCCCCCAAGGCCCTGTACCCCCCCCACGGGGCCGCCCTGAATGCCCAAGGGCCCGCTGGACCGAGAAAACCGGGAGGAGGAGGGGAAACCCAGGGGGAGGGGGAAGGACCCCTTCACCCATGGGAGGGGGTGAGAACGGGGGCCAGCCCTCCCCGGCCGCAGGAAGCGGGCAGGGGACCAGGGCCCGTGGGGACCCAGGAACGTCGTCGACCGAGCAGCCCGGCACCACCCCACCCCCAAGCGCCGCCGGCGCAGTGAGCCCGCCCGGGGCCCCCGTAGGAGGGGCCTGGTCGCTCCGGGAGGCACGCGCAGCTGCACACACGGGCACAGGAAGCCCTCGAGCCGTCCCCCGCCCCCGGGCCCGCCTAACCCCACCACGCCCACGGCTCTGCCGAGCCTCGGGCAGGCCACAGGGAGCCGGGGACGCAGCGCGGCCTGCCCTGCCGCGGCCCCCGAGCAAGGCCCCACGCCGCCCAGCTCCCCGCCCTCGGGCAGCACCCCTCGACCCCTTGGCCGCGCCCCGCGCCGGGACCCACCGGGCCATCCAGAGAGGAGCACGCAGCCCAGCCGAGACAGCACCCAGATAAAAGCACTGCTCCTACCCTGGTGGAGGATGTGCTTTGCGGTTTTTTGTTTTTTTTTGAAGCCCCCTGCCGCAACACAAGCCACCTGGCCGGCAAGGAGGTGCCCGCCCACCCAAAGCAAGCCTCAGCTGAGCCCGACCTGGCAAACCCCCCCACGTGCCCGGCAGCCAAAGGACACGCGGTGTGCTGCCGGACCGGAATTAATTAAAGAATTTAATTTGAAAGATGCGCTTCGGGGACCGAGAAGCACACCGCGGACTGCCCGAAACAAGGCCGCAAGGCCCTAACCCACCCGCACCCGAAGAGCAGCTTCCCCACCAAACCTTTCTCAGCGCGAGCAAGGAAGGAAGAGAGGGATCGCCGGCCGGCGAACCCTCCTTGCTCGCGCTGCACGCCCACGTGTCCGCCTACGCGGGCCAATCACGGGCTCCCAGGACAGCGTGGAGCCCCGGCGCGTGTACCCGCGTGCCCACGCCCCCCCCTCCCCAGCGGTAAGCGGCCTGCCTCATGGTCGGGAACCGGAACCCGGTTACCAGGCCGGCCGCGGGACCGGGGCCCGGCAGCCCAGCCGATCATTGCTTCAAGATGTTATCATTCATACACTTCTTTACTTTGATCTGTGAAATTAAAGATCTTAAATTTGCATCCGTGCTTTTTGCAGTTTTTCTAGAGGCAATTTTCCTCTTTCTTCCAATTTTTGGCAGATTCTCTTTGTATGCCCTCTTGATTTAAATATAGGGTTTGTAGCATAAAAATAGCAGTATATTATCTCTTTATCCACAGAAGTCCACTTAACCATAGTTAATCCTCTTAACATTTTCATTAATTTCTGTGGTTTATCTCCTGCCACAGTTGGTCCATGAACACGCTCACCATGGCCTTTATCTGTAGCAGGGATGTTATCTACATCTGCAGTACTTGCACTATTGCAACCACTATCACAACCACCATCGTTAGCCCTAGTGTGTAAGCTACAGGTGGGTACCTTTTTATCCTGGGCGACGTGTGGCCAGTATGTATTTTTCTTTTTCGTTCCTACCATACTTCAACTGTAGTGTCGCCTTGCTGAGATTTAATATAGATGTTATACAATGGGGTTAGTACGTGAAGGTACTCAGCAAGACTTAAGGAGGAAACTTTATTCTCTCCTCTTAAGAGATGCACATTGATTTACCAACAAAGCCAGAGGCACCTGTACTTTCCCAATAAATGGATTGATCACTGGTTTATGAGCTCTAGACCTTCCTATCCATTTTCAGGATTAATTTTCAAAAGACTTGCCTTCAACCATTTCTGGGCAATTTCCATACAATTTCACTTCAAATAAGCCTGTTCTAATGAATCTCTAATTGGAATAATAACGTGGATGTCATCTGCAAAGATGCAATAGCTTAGGCCCAGAATTGTTAAATATTCCTTTAGAGCTAGTAGTAGTAGTAGTAGATCATAAACAAACATTGAATAAACTAGATGCTAATAGGGAGCTCTGAGGGATGTCACTTGCATGTACCAGCTAGGTGAAGCACTATTACCTTGTTTTTCCGTCTTTCAAGAAATATGCATCAACTTCAAACACCAGTAAGAAAAACGTGGATAGCGGATGGAAGGACAATCTTTATTAGTAGAAAAAGCCTATGGCCCGACACAGGCTGTGTTTCGTTGCCTTCTTCAGGGGCAGGCTACATGAAATAACAACAAATAAATAATTAAATTTACTATAATCATATAAATAAAACATAAAACCGTCATACCAAAAGGATGATAATAAAAAGCTAATTATTATAAATACATAGATATCATATAAGAAACATATAAAACATCTATAAACAATCATAAGAAATGAATGATGAATTAAAAGATCAGCAACAGCACAATAAGGTACTCAAAGACATCATATGACCTAGATTGGCCACTTTTGGAAACAGAATACTGGGCTTGATGGACCTTGGTCTGACCCAGTATGGCATATCTTATGTTCTTATGTTCAAAAGAACATCATAGTTAAAACATATATAAATATATAAATAAATAAATAAATAGTGAACTAGATGTGTAAGGGGTGTTTAAAAACTATTACCCATATCACAGGGCATCCTACCATGTTAGAACCACATATAAAACCATATATATATTAGATGGTAAGTGAATGAAACGAAAGACCATCATAGTCAAAACATGTATAAATATATTCATAAATAAATAAATAACGAACTAGATCCGTAAAGGGTGTTTAAAAACTATTACCCATATCACAGGGCATACTACCATGTTGTAACAACATATAAAACCATATATGTATTAGATGGTAAATGAATGAAACAAACATTGCATACCTTCATAAACAATCATACTTCCATGGTGCTCTAAACACTATCAGGGACAAGGAAAGAGAACCATATGGATAAGTGCATCATCATACCATTTTTAATAATTCACTATACCCAATATTCAAAAGGGTCTCACTGAGATAAAATATACATCTAAAAATTATTACCTATGAGCACGATAATGTTCTTTCAAAACTGTTGTTTCAAGGGAAAGAACCCGACACTAAAAAAGGAAGAGAGACATAATACTCATTCTTTGCAACTTATTGCAAAATATAACCCCCATCCTAATCTACCTTGTGTGCAATCAGACAGGGAATGGATGACAATCCTGCGCTTCACAAACTTTGTATAGTGTAACCTATGGACGAAAGAAACTCCCAAAGAACCAAGGCTCACTAATCCACACTGGTGGACAACAATTGTTGGGGGAAGAAATCTAATTTGGAGTCTGAACCGGCAACGTGTAGACCAGACGCTACAAAATAATTCAAACAACATTATCAACATACATAACTTCTTGTTTAACAACGCGTTCTAATTTAAATATAAAAAGCGGTGTTTCAAGGCATTATGATGTTACAGCAGAGACCATTCTGTTAGGACTACTAAAAAACCCATTAGAAAATTCCAGCCTTATGTGGTCATACGTTCGGGATTCGACGCAAGTCATTAATATATTATCATCACTGCAAGACTTTAATCCTGAATGGGTATTGGTAACGCTTGATATAGAATCGTTATATACTAACATCCCACAGAAGGAAGCTCTGAAATTAGTAGAGCAATATTTATGCGATAGGCAGGAATAGCGCCGGATCCCTACGGCTTTCCTTTTAGACCTGGCTCGAATTGCATTATGTGAAAATTATTTTTGTTTCCAAGGCCTTTTCTGTAAGCAGATAAAAGGGGTGGCCATGGGGTCCTCCATGGCTCCCGATATTGCGAACCTGTATGTTTTTAATTTTGAGGAATTATTTATTAAAGACAACCCGTTTAAAAATAATATGAAACTATGGCTAAGGTATATAGATGATGTCCTTATGTTGTGGGAGGGGCCAATATCCCGTTTGGAGGAATTTAATGGTTGGATCAATTCTTTGGATGACAATTTACGGTTTCAGTTAACCTTTGATGATAAAAAGATCTTCTATTTGGATCTACTTATTGTTAAGACTGATAGTGAATTTGTTACTACACTGTATAAGAAACCGACGGATCAAAATCAGTTGCTTCATTTTCATAGCTTTCATAATCTATCACTGAAATATAATCTACCGGTTGGTCAATTTTTGAGGATCCGTAGAATATGTACCTTAGACCAGGAATTTAAAGAACAAGCAAGGATGATGACTGAAAGGTTCCAGGCTAGAGATTATCCATCTTTCCCCTTAAAAAAGGCAATTAATAGAGCGATGCAATGCCCACGTAAAGAGTTATTATGCAAAAAAAAGAAAGAAAGTGATGTGGGTATGGTATGTCCGTTGTTGTATTCTTATCAGTCGCACCGAGTAGTTAGAATAATTTAAAAGTATTGGCATTTGATTCAAGCGATCCCCACATTTCAGGACTCAAGGATTACAATAGCATATAAACGTAATGCGAATTTGAGAAACCTACTTGTTTCATCTGCCTTCACAGAGAGAGCGTTTTTGTCTCGCCATAAAGGTCACTTTCAATGTGGTAACTGTTCCGTGTGCACTCATGTACTTGTAGTCAGGAAACAGTATATTTATCCTATCACTGGTCATGTATTCCCGTTGGATGATTTTTCTAACTGTTCTACCAGCCATGTTGTCTATGTAATCCAATGCCCCTGCATGAAATTATATGTAGGCAAAACAACTCGCCCTGTTCGCAATCGGATTATTGAGCACAGGAGTTGCATTAAGAGAGGAGCAGCAGACAAACCCCTTGTCTCACATTGGCAAGAGCTGTCGCACAAGATTTCAGATTTAAAATATTTTGTTATCAAAAAAGTAAAAATCAACTGGAGAGGAGGAGATGTGGATGCCACTATCCGTCGTTTGGAGGAACGATATATTTTTAATCTTAATAGCTTGTCACCCAATGGTTTGAACACGGACAAAGATTTATCAGTATTCCTATGAGGTTTCTTTTTTTAGCCCCTGGATTGATAATGGGTCTGTTTCAGTAGTTTAAGTATGTATTTAAAGTTTTTTATACAAGTTTTTTTGCCTTTTATTGTTGGTACTGATGTAGGGTATAGTTCTTTTTTCTTTAGAGAACCCAACGATCTGTCTGCAGTATTTTTCAACTGCGGTCTTTTGAAGGGAGTAGTCAGGTTTACTTATAGTTATAATTGATGGCAATGTCTCCCTTTCCTCTGAGGCTTGCAGAACTAGTGCTTGCTCTATCTCAGACGACGTCACCTTTATTTGCATACCGCGGGTAATAATTGAATTCAACACGCAGCCGCCGGCGTTTTTACTTTCGTTTTCATGCAATCGGAAGGGATCCTTGACTGAAGCGTTCAAGTGCTTTGCAACTTTAAAGTGAGTTATTGAACGGCTTTTTGGTGTTACATATGGTGCTTGATGGTTGTTATGTGTACCCAATATAGCTAGAATCTATCAGATATACAGATTAACAATAGCGTTTAGACCTTTTTCAAGCTTAGTTTTCATCACTATCGTCGGATGGTCGATAGCGTTTGGCCGGGTTTATAAGGCTGGAATTTTCTAATGGGTGTTTTAGTAGTCCTAACAGAATGGTCTCTGCTGTAACATCATAATGCCTTGAAACACCGCTTTTTATATTTAAATTAGAACGCGTTGTTAAACAAGAAGTTATGTATGTTGATAATGTTGTTTGAATTATTTTGTAGCGTCTGGTCTACACGTTGCCGGTTCAGACTCCAAATTAGATTTCTTCCCCCAACAATTGTTGTCCACCAGTGTGGATTAGTGAGTCTTGGTTCTTTGGGAGTTTCTTTCGTCCATAGGTTACACTATACAAAGTTTGTGAAGCGCAGGATTGTCATCCATTCCCTGTCTGATTGCACACAAGGTAGATTAGGATGGGGGTTATATTTTGCAATAAGTTGCAAAGAATGAGTATTATGTCTCTCTTCCTTTTTTAGCGTCGGGTTCTTTCCCTTGAAACAACAGTTTTGAAAGAACATTATCGTGCTCATAGGTAATAATTTTTAGATGTATATTTTATCTCAGTGAGACCCTTTTGAATATTGGGTATAGTGAATTATTAAAAACGGTATGATGATGCACTTATCCATATGGTTCTCTTTCCTTGTCCCTGATAGTGTTTAGAGCACCATGGAAGTATGATTGTTTATGAAGGTATGCAATGTTTGTTTCATTCATTTACCATCTAATACATATATGATTTTGACTATGATGGTCTTTCGTTTCATTCACTTACCATCTAATATATATATGGTTTTATATGTGGTTCTAACATGGTAGTATGCCCTGTGATATGGGTAATAGTTTTTAAACACCCCTTACACATCTAGTTCACTATTTATTTATTTATATATGTTTTAACTATGATGTTCTTTTGCCTGTCATATGATATCTTTGAGTACCTTATTGTGCTGTTGCTGATCTTTTAATTCATCATTCATTTCTTATAGATGTTTTATATGTTTCTTATATGATATCTATGTATTTATAATAATTAGCTTTTTATTATCATCCTTTTGGTATGACGGTTTTATGCTTTATTTATATGATTATAGTAAATTTAATTATTTATTTGTTGTTATTTCATGTAGCCTGCCCCTGAAGAAGGCAACGAAACACGGCCTGTGTTGGGCCATAGGCTTTTTCTACTAATAAAGATTGTCCTTCCATCCGCTATCCACGTTTTTCTTACTGGGTTCCTTGTAGCACGTGGCTTTGTGCCTTTTGTTGGTACCAACTTCAAACACTACTGGATATTCCAGTCTCATCAAGTTTAGTTAATAAGAGGCTATAAGCAACTGAATAGAATGCTGCTGAAAGATCTATTTATACAAGTATGAGACCACCACTAGGGATCAGTACTGCAAGACTGGAGCCATTTTGTAAGCTGTCTGAGTCGAGGCAGGAGCGGAGGAGGACTGTTCCTGCCCTGCTCACCACTTGGACCACCAGGGAGCACCTGTAAGACCCGAGGGGGTGGGGAGAGGCCAGAGGTTCATGCCTGGGAAAAGAGGGGTCTGATCGGAGTGGGAGAGTGGAGGGGGTCTTGAGGGAAGGTGGACATCTTGGCATTCTGTCCACAGGGAGGGTGGTATGGGGGATGGTGTTGTTGCGGGGTATTGATTGGCACGGGAGCTTGATTAGGGGGAAGTCATTGATCGGGGGGCATAAGAGGGCATTTCGGGTTTTTGAGAGGGTGCCAGCATAGCACAACCAAACACTGCAATATGGCAGCTGCATTTAATGCCACTATCAGCAGTTATGACACTAGTGCATGGCAGTACCGATGTGCTAGCTGCCACTGGTCGACACACCTATCCTCCATTCTCAAATGGAAAAAATCCTGAACTGTCTGTTTAGCACAAGTTAGTATTGGTTGGAGTATGCTAGATAGCTCATGTTTGAGCCCACACTAACAACACTGCTTAGTAAACATGTCCTTTAGAAGCAAGTATAGAATCAGGATCTGATATACCCAATACTTCCTTACCATTTCCTTAGATATATTCTGGTCCACAGTTGTGTTGTCTGTCTTGACTGCTGTGTTGCCTGTCTTGACTAGACTGTAAGCTCTTATGAGCAAGGACAGTCGCTTACATGTCTCTGTACAGCGCTGTATACACCTTGAGTGCTATACAAATGATATGTAGTAGTAGTAATAATAGTAGAAATAATTCTTAAGCAAGATAATAGGCGACAACAAATGAGTTCTAGGAAAGTTTAAAAAACACAAATTCTTTGCCCTAAACATATTTTGCAACATTTCATCTTGCCTATTCAATAAAAAGTTCTCCTTAGTAAGAGAGGTTTCAGCTTTCAAAAAACCTGTGACCTGTTTATCTAAATACCATAGGTGAGTCTCTAATTGGTCCACCCATATATCATGATCTTTCAATTGTGACACCACATCCTGCATAAAACCAGACACATGTACAACATTTTACAGTATGCTATTTGTGGCAGAAACCTCTCTCAAAGAGACTTCAGAATTATCTAGTAGATAATTCCTCCACCCCAGGAAAAGACATCACCTGGGGAAAGGAATCCTCCCTTGGGGCAGAACATCCACATCAGAAAGAAGTTTGAAGATTAAAACCAACAGAAGAATTAAAGTCAGACTCCAAAGACCAGGATAATTCTTCTTCTTCTAATGTCCAACCAGGAGGCAGTGGAGGAGGTCCTTACAAGCGTTTCAAAGACACTGCTAAGCAAGAGGAAGAAGAGCCTTTAAACGAGCCTGAATCATCTTTGACTAAAACAGAAGGCAGTCCTACAAGTTTCTCCATAGGGCCTATAACTTTGCTACCTTGCTGGGATCTAGCTTTATTCTTGATTTTCCTCTTACCTAGCTACTTTGAATTCCAACATCGATACCTGCTATAAAATCCGCACCTCCAGGAGTCTCAATGCCCCTTAGCAGATAGACCACGTCTACTATTTGGCATTTATATACAGTGGTGTGCAAAAGTCTGGAATCACTTGTGAGTTTTGCGTTGTTCTTACTTTCTAATGTTTGGTTTTTTTTGTAATTTTGCATTAGCCCGGCATATTCATCTTTCTACCATGTTAAAAGGGATACATTTGGCTATTAGAGTTGACTTTTTTGAATTCCTTGCTTCCAATTTAAATACTTTACAGACACTGGGAGATAGCTACTGCGATTTTTGTGGATCCTGCGTCAAAACTGGATCGAGATTATCTAATATGCACACGTTATTTCTGACCAATCAGGAGGCTGGTTTCACTAACCAATCACAATGCAGATATCTAGCCAACAGTGCAGCTATAAAAACGTGCGGAATTTTTGAATTTCCTACGCTTTCTGGTTCGACCACGAAGATGACTCGGACCCTGACGTTGGAGAAGCGTGTTTGTGTGTCCTTTATGAGCGAGGAAGGATTTTCAAGCTGTCAGATAGCCAGGAAAGTTGGCTGCAGTCAGAGCGCTGTTGTTAAGATTGTACAGAAAAGAAAGAAACGGGTTCAGTGGTGGACAAGCCTCGTTCAGGTCATCCACGTGCACCAACATCACGCCAGGACCGCGCACTATGACGCATTTCACTGACTAATCGCAAGTTGACCTCTCCTCAGCTATTTCGAGAGTGGTCAGACAAGAGTGAGGTCAGTGTCAGCTCATCAACAGTTCATCATTGGTGCCTGAAGTTTGGTCTCTGGGGCTGCAAAGCATGGAATAAGCCACTCATGACTGACATACAAAGGCGCAACCAGATCGTGTGGGCGAGAAAACACTCAACTTGGTTGACTGAAATGTGGGTAAAGGTGCTATTCAGTGATGAAAGCACCTTCTGCTTGTTTGGTAACCAGGCCCACACCTATGTGAGGAGATTTCCTGGAGAGAAATTCAAGCCTGAGTGTCTCAATCTCACTGTGAAGCATCCTTTGAAGGTCATGGTCTGGGGCTGCATGGCTGTCAGTGGCTTTGGATGTCTTCACATCGTCAATGGAATGGTCAACAGGGCCAAGTACATCACCATACTGCAAAATTGCATGGTGCCATCAGCACACCAGCTGTTTCCTGGCCAGTTCCTGTTCCAAGATGACAATGCACCCTGCCATCACTCCAGACAGGTGATCAGCTGGAAGCAGCAGAACAACATCAAGTCAATCGACTGGCCTGCCCAATCTCCAGATCTGAATCTAATCGAGAACCTGTGGCACAAGGTGGCCTTGGAAATATCCAAGAGGCATCCGATTTCAAAGCGTGAGCTGACTGAGTCACTCATTGCAGCTTGGAACCGCGTTGTCACCAATGATCACCTTGTCAGACTGGTTCATTCAGTGCTGACAAGGTGCAGTCAGGTGATCAAGAACAAAGGGTGGCCCATCAAATACTGAGCCATCAGTGACACATAAAAATGGCCTTTTTCAAGGCCACATACATTAATTTGAAGGAAACCTGGCGTGCATCCATAATATTTTAAAGCATACTTTCAATAATATATGGTTGGCCAACGATGTACATTACGCGATTTTCACAGAAAATCTATCAACAGGACAACTATGGGGAACAAACTCAGAAAATAAGGGCCAAGCCAATACTAAAAGTTGGCCCTAATAGCCAAATCTATCACTTATCATGAGATACACAGAAAAAGCCACTGGGAGGAAAAAAATTAAGATATAAGGTCACGAAGTTGAAAAAATGTCAAATTTACAAGTGATTCCAGACTTCTGCACACCACTGTAGCACTACTAGGCATACGTAGCACTGTACAAATACACATAAGAGACAATCCCTTCTCCATAGAGCTTATAATTTACTAACCTCAGAGTTTACAATCTCATGTCCCTTCAGTCATGTGCCCTCTGCCATGCCTCATAGAGGCTTGATCTTTTATAACAGTAGACCTGGTACACTTTGCTGATGTCATGGAGGAATGGAACTTCCACTACAGCAACCCTGGACTCCACACGACCTCCTCCATTGGGCCCCAGAACAAACCCCACTCTGGTTCCCTGCAGCAGTACCGGCTCCTTGGCTCTACCAAGAAGTTCACAACCTTCTCTCTCTCTCCAAGCTAATCCTACTCAAGATGTAGAAAGACCTCTAGCATGGGAAAATTTCAAGTACAAGTATTGCACTAAAGGATAGTGCAGTGATCACACAAATTGTATGCAAATCATGGCTATAAAATTGCTTGCTACGTAAAAACCTGTGCTGCAGTTTAGCCCAGTTTCATACTCATCCCTTAATGCTGACTCTTTACTCTAACTTAGGGCTGGAGTAAAGGTAAAGTGCGGGAGAAAAGGGGTCAGCTGAGGAAACCTTACTACTATTACTACTATTTATCATTTAAACAGTGCTACAAGGCATACACAGCGCTGCACACATACATGTAAGAAAGAATTTCAGAAAGCCTTTGACAAGGGCCCTCATCAGAGACTTTTGGCAAAACTAAAAAGTCATGGGATAGGAGGCAGTGTACTATTGTGGATCAGGAACTGGTTAAAAGAAAGCAGAGTGTAGGGCTAACTGGGCCAATTTTCCCAATGAATAGTGGAGTACCCCAGGGATCTGTGCTGGGTCCGCTGCTTTTTGAAATATTCATAAATGACCTGGAAAAGGGAATAACGAGTGAGGTTATCAAATTTGCAGATGACACAAAACTATTTAAAGGTGTTAAAACCCAAGAGGATTGTGGAAAATTGCAAGATCTTGATAAATTGGAAGACTGGGCATCCAAATGGCAGATGAAATTTAATGTGGACAAGTGCAAAGTTATGCATCTAGGAAAGAACAACCCAAACTATGGTTACACGATGCAAGGTTCCACCCAGGAAAAAGATTTAGGTGTCATCATGGATAACATGTTAAAACCCTCCGCCCAGTGTGCAGCGGCAGCCAAGAGAGCAAACAGAATGCGAGGTATCATAAGAAAAGGAATGGAAAATAAAATAAAAGATATTATAATGCTGCTGTATCATTCCATGGTGCGACCGCGTCTTGAATACTGTGTGCAGTTCTGGTCACCGCATCTTAAAAAGGATATAGCATTATTAGAAAAGGTACAGAGAAGAGCCACCAAAATGGTAAGGGGGGATGGAAGGATACTCCTATGAAGAAAGGCTAAAAAGGTTAGGACTCTTCATCCTGGAAAAGAGACAGCTGAGGGGAGATATGATAGAAGGCTATAAATTAATGAACGGAGTGGAACGGGTAAACGTAGATCGATTGTTTACGTCATCAGAATATAGAAAGACTAGGGGACATGCAATGAAGCTACAGGGTAACCTATTTAAGACTAATAAGAAAATATTTTTTCACTTGACGTGTAATCCAACTCTGGAATTTGTTACCGGAGGATGTAGTAAAAGCTGTTAGTGTAGCTGGGTTTAAAAAAGATTTGGACAAGTACCAGGAGGAAAGGTCCATAAACCATTTTTAAAAGGGACCCGGGATATCACTGCTTGACCCAATACAAGCATTGAGGAACCTGTGTCTTTTGGGAGACTGCTAGGTACTTATGACCTAAATTGGCCACTGTTGGAAACAGGATACTGGGCTTGATGGACCTTGGTCTGACCCAGTATGGCGTATGTTATGTTTTTAGAATAAGAGGGTCAGGATTCAAAAACCGCCTCAAGAGGTGAGTTTTTGCCCTGGATTTGAAAAGGTCCAGCGATGAAGCCTGATGTCAGATTCAGATAGTCTATTCCAGACATACAACTCAGCAAAGTGGAATGAATGGAGTCTAAAGTTGGCAATAGAAGAAAAGGGCACAAAAAAGTGATTTGCCTGAGAAGGGGTGTAGGGAGAGATAACAGAGAAGACCTAGTAACATAGTAAATGACGGCAGGTAAAGACCAGCATGGTCCATCTAGTCTGCCCAGCAAGATGGCAAGAGTAGGTGCACCTGCCGCTCCGTGCAGGCCACCCCTCCCCATGTCTTTGTTTAGGGGTGAACCCACCACTCCAGGTAGGACACCCCTATTTGTTGAGACGTTATATATTTGAGATCATGAAGAGATGCAGAATGAATGCATTTATAGATCAGTAGGAGACGTTTATGGGAAAGGGAGCCAGTAAAGTGAATTGAGAAAAGGGGTTATGTGAGCATAGCAACGGTAGAGGAAGATTACCCATGCAGCTGACTTTGAATAGACTGAAGGGGAGAGAGATGAGTCAATGGGAGGCCAGTGAGGAGCAGTTTGCAATAGTCCAAACAGAAGGTGCTGAGAGAGTGGATAAGGTTCAGAAAGGAAGGGATGAATTTTGCAGATGTTATAGAGAAAGAAATGACAGGTTTTAGCAATCTGTTGGATATGTGCAGAGAAAGAGAGAGAAAAGTCAAAGATGACCGCAATGCTGCAAGCTGAGGAAACACAGAGGATGACAGTAAAAGAACATTTTATAGTACAAGGAAAGTCCCAGGATCTTATCCTAGGTCAGGTTCCACTTCTTCCCTAATGGCAGGATACAGTATATTTTGCTGTTATAGCTGCCATGTCTCCTGTTTCCCAGGACCATTAATACCATTAGGCGAAGTAGGTGGTTGCCTGAGTGCCAGCCCTCCAGGGGCACCGACTGCCCCTGCTGCCACTCCTCTCCAGGACCCGCAGTAACCACACTGGCTCAGAAAACACTGGACAGCGCTTACCTCAACTCACTGGCGCTGTTTCTGCCATCTACTATGTCTCTTCTGCCCGCTTCCGACACAGACTTCAAAACTGGAAGTTGCTTCAGAGGGGTGCGGAAGAGACAGCTAGTTGATGGCAGAAAGTGCGGGGCAGCGCTAGTGAGCTGAGGTAGGTGCTGCCCCATGTTTTCTGAGCCATTGCTTCTGCTGCAGGCCCCAGGGAGGGCAGTAATAGCGGCAATCAGAGTGGGCGGGGGGGGGGGGGGGAGCAGGATAGAGGGGCCTTGCAATGGCCCTGCTGTTTCCCCTAGGATTATACAAAGTTATTCATGTTCCTTCTTTTGTGGGAAATCATTCATTTTCTCTGTCAGCTGTGGGAAATGTACATCTCTTGTATTTAGTATTTTCTTTAGTATTTTGCAGAGTGCATTTTCTTTCTACTTTTCCAGTATTGCATTGTAAGTGGAATCTGGCTTCTTGGGGTTTTCAAGTTTTTGTCTTAATGTTTCTTTTGCTAGTTCATGTTCACTTAATCGAAAGTGTGCAAGGATATTATATGCCCTCGGCAAACGTTCAGCCTTGCACCCCCATCTCAATATCTTTCATGTCCAGCGGTCTTCCTGAGATTTCCATAATTAAACTCATCCATCCCAGAATAACCCTGTCAAAATGCACATTCTTAAATAGGAAATTTTGTTTTGTATTTAAATATGTAATGATGGCAAATTCCAAAAGCAAAGGCATGGCTCTTTATCCAGGTAAATGATCTATATGAAAATTACCCACTCTCCCTCCAGTTAAAAGTATATACTGATGGGTCTATTGTTTTGCTTTGATTGTAGCTGTTCTTTGCAGCCCCCAAGAAGCTACTGCTCTAGGCGACCACTTAGTTTTCCTTAGTAAAGCTCACCATCAGTTATTATGTATTTGGTAAGGGCATGGGTGTAATTTGGGGGTGTTGGGGGGGGGGTATTGCCGCCCCAAACGAGTTGCTGTTGGTAAGGCCATGACGCTTGTCTGCCTGCAGGGATCTGATTTCCTATGGGCAGATAGAAGGGGACTTTGCCACGTTCTCTTCTGCCTGCGGGAAATCGGATCCCTGTTGGCAGATAGAAGTTACTCACCTGTAGCAGGTGTTCTCTGTGGACAGCAGGAATAAGTCCTCACGAATGGGTGATGTCCTCTGATGGAGCCCGCACATGAACGCTCCCCGGCAAAAAAATCAAGGAAGTGGTAGAGTATAGGGGATGAAGCACTTCTGAACATAAAAGAAGAGCTGGACAATGGGGTGATCGTATCTAATGACTTTAAGGTGGTTATCAGTTACAAAAAGTGACAGCAAAAGCCAGAATGTTTGGATGCACAGGAAGTGGAATAGCCAGCAGGAAAAAGGAGGTAACAGTGCCTCTGTGTAAGTCTCTGGTGAGACCTCATCTGAAGTATGATATGCAGTTCTGGGTGGAGTCAGTGCAGAGGGCAGCTACTAAAAGGATCAGCGGCCTGCATCAGAAAACATATGGGGACAGAATTAAAATCTCAACATGTGTCCTTTGGAAGAAAGGCAGGAAAAGGGAGATATAATAGAGACTTTTAAATACCTCTGTTGCATAAATACACAGGAGAGCCTCTTTCAATTCAAAGAATGCTTTGGAACGAGGGGGTACAAGATGAAGGAGAACGAGGACAGACTAAGGAGTAATCTGAGGAAATATTTCTTTGTGGAAAGAGTGGTGGACGTGTGGAATAGCCTCCCAGTGGAGGAGGTAAAGACGAGGTCTGTATGAAAGCATGGGACAAGCACAGAAGGTCTTTATGGAGGGGATTGTAGAGCTTTGGTTGCTGGAGAGGATGGATTAGCCATATGGTCTTTCTCTGTCATCATTTTTCTCAGTTTCTATGTTTCTACAGTGTGTTGCAGTGTTTGCATAGCCTGCTTTTAATAAGCATGGATGTAGCTGTCCAGGTTTATATGCCATTGTTGGTTTTGTAGGGCAGGTTTGTTATCTATGTAATGAGTGTGTTTTTCTAGGGTTTTTGGTTTGCTTCTCAGAGTGTCTGGTAACGGATGGATATTTTTCATAGATGTTTTATGTAGTTATCCATGTACCTTCTGTAACTATAAGACCTGTGCATGCTTTCTATTTCTTGAGAAACCAATAGTTTTCTGCTAAGATGAGCAAAAGATGACATTTTACTTACTCCTTTCTTTGAGTCCTACTAGACAAGTCCAGACAAGTGGGTTGTGTTCCCCTACCAGCAGATTGGTGGTGACAAAGAGCAATGAAAAGCCCAGGTTTCAATGACGTCACTCCATTCCTCTATCAGCCTCACACACCAGAGGTCCCTTCAGTATTCATCCCAAAGCATATGGGAGATACAGAGCAAGCCTCACACAACCTCAATTGTGGGCAACAATGAGTACTGTGATAAGGAAGCTTATCATAGCTCAGGAAGGAGCTATAGAAAAGATGATGTGACTCTGAACAAGCAACCTGTCAGTTCTGGTAGAAATAAGAAAACAGAATTTTCTCACAAAAGACTACCAGTCCCAGAATGCACCAGGTTTCCAGCAGCCATTAGAGGAGCTGAAGTGGGGAAAACATGTGTTCAATCAGGAGGGCTATGAGGTAATCCCTAAGCACTCATCTCAAAGGGCAGGGCCTGATTCAGCACAGCTGCGCTGTATTAGGGAGGAGCACTCATCAAGGCAGAATAAGAATAGAGTTTGTTCTACAGATGACAAGCATCAGCTCCATGATCATGATCATCTTGGATATGCAGAAAAGGATCATCAGTTTCATCTGAAGGATCAGCAGAAGCAGAAGCCAAACCGGACGGATAGAGAAGGAAAGAAACACTCTGGAAGGAAGAGGAGAAAAGCCTTTGAGAGGTCTAGAAGAGTCCAAGGCAGTACGTATACTGGGAGGTATTTCAAGGGCCAGCATATACCATTGGACTGGGGAAAGCCAGAGGAATGGTGCTGCAGAACAAGGAATCACCAGAGGCTACCTGTGAGGGAGACGGCTGCACGTGGAAGGGACTCTAAGACCTATGCCAGAAGGTATGTGAAGAGAGATCCAGTGTCCAGGGATCAGGACTGGAAGGCTGGACATAAGAACTGGACTACATACTGGCCAGGCTATATAGAGAGGAACTATAGCAACAATGGAAGCTCAGGTATGAACATTGATCTATGCCCTAGCTATAACCTTGAAAGACAGCAGGGAAATAAGTGTTCTCCTGAAAGTGCTCCATTGAAAGATTCATCTGTGCCAATTCATGATAGTGACCCTATGCTTGTTGATGAAGGGGAAATAATAGCAGATCAAGATATTGTTTATATGGACTGCTCTCTATCCAAACTCTGTTGGTAACTTTCTGTGATAAAGCACAGCAGCCATCACAAAGAAATTATAAATTTGTTCTTTATTCCACTAAGAAAAGCTCCTGAAGCAGGATTTGACTCACACAGTAGAAAGCCAGCCTGCTAAAGGGTTTCAGCTGGATAACTGATAGCAATTGAGCTGCACCTAATTGCTTGTGAGCTAGGAGAGAATTACTTCTGGATCTGTGTGGAAAGTAATCAGAAGTTAACCTTACAAGAACAGTTTATTTCTTTCTTTGTGGCTTTTCGTTTGTTAGAGATATGCTAAGAAAACATTAGCTAATTGCCTGACAAGTTTGAAGGTTGTTTTCCTGATTTTGATTTTTGACTTTGTTTTACCAAGTTAAACACTACAAGCAAGTAACCTAATTTATGTGCTACCAAGCATATCTGTGCTGGGAGAAATAACCCCATAAATAAAGAAGTATCTTATTGGCTTTAACACTTGTGCACAACTAAATTATTGTCAGCAGCTGTGTCTGGTGTGAATGAACTACATTACCCACAATACCTTGCAAAAATCATATAAATATATGCATTGTCAAGACTGTGAAGATTCTCACCCAGGCAGCCGTCTGACAGTACTTAACTGTAGTGGACTATGTATAGGAAAGTAGAACAGAAGGCTGTCAGTAGAAAATGAGCCTGCAGAGTCAAGTATAAAATCAAGGGTATCACAGCAGAAAGAACAGAGTAATACAGTTTCAGGGGTGGGACCTGGACTGGTCTAGCAGGACTCTAGGAAAAGACATTATCTGGTAAGTAAAATATCACCTTCCATATTGTTCTGCTAGACCAGTACAGACAAGTGGGATATACCAAAGCTACAATACCACTGGACGGAAAGAAGACACAGTAGCTTGCAAAGCTCTTGAGCTGAAGGCCATGTCCACCCATGCATGGACATCCAATAGGAATTGCTTGACAAAAATGGATGGAGATACCCACATCTCTGCCTGACACATATCTGCAGGGACCAACAAGCTCCACTCCACCCACAAGGACACTTGTGTTTGGGTAGAATGGGCTCATAACCCCTCCAGAAGTGGCCGGTTCTGCAACAGATATGTGCAGGCAATAGCCTCCTTAATCCTGCACCCCAAGATCAAGATGGCCACACCAGAATTCAAAGAGGTGCCAAATTTGTACGTATGCTAGCTTGGAAGACCTCCTCTGGGCACCAAGTATTGCTGCTGGAGAGTAGCCCTTATGCGCTAGTAGTCTCCTTTCAAGAGCCATGTTGTAAGCGGGTCCTCCAGGTTGTCCCTGCCGCAACAGCCCCCGAGATGGAGGCAGCCGAAGGGGAGGTGCTTGAAGGAGCTGCATCAGGTCTCTGAACCATGCTCTCCATGGTCATTCTGGTGTCACCTGGACAATCCTGCCCGGGTGGTGCTCTATATGTTGAATCGCATGCCCCACCAGGGGTCATGGTGGAAATATGTACAGCAGTCGCTGACTGGGCCAAGGCTGGGTCAGGGTGATGCCCTTGGACCCTATCTCCATGGGCGACTGAAGAAGCAGCAAACTTTGGCATTGGAGCAGGTCACCATCAGATCTATTTCACAGTGACTCCAACAGCACACAATTAACTGAAAGGCTTCATGACTCAACTCCCACTCACCAGGATTCAGGGAGTGTCAGCTGAGGAAGTCCACTTCCACATTGTCCAGCCCATCAGTGTGTTGAGCCATCAAAGCTAGGAGGTTCTTCTCCACCCAGGCAAACAGGAGATCCATCTCCAGGGTCACTGTGACATCGTTGGAAAACACTTGAACTTCCCGGCCCTCAACTAGGGACCAGAAAC
Organism: Ichthyophis bannanicus; assembly: GCA_033557465.1. NCBI lineage: Eukaryota > Metazoa > Chordata > Amphibia > Gymnophiona > Ichthyophiidae > Ichthyophis > Ichthyophis bannanicus. Next base: position 917,461,904 of record CM066035.1, on the reverse strand, counting down.
GCAGAAGAGCCAACCTGATAGCTCTCACCTTGAGGAAGTTGATGGACCACATGCCTTCCCTGTGGTTCCAATGGCTCTGGGCCATACAGTCTTGGCAATGGACTCCCCAACCCAAGAGACTGGCATCAGCAGGATCCAGGAGAAATCATCCAGCAGAACGCCCTTCCTTAGATGACAGGTTGCCGCCGCCACCATCACAGGCTGGACTTTACCATTAACTTCATAACTTCCTGAGATGGTTGGTGATTCATGCCAGATCTTGAAGTTGTTGTCTCTGATGCACCTTGTGTTTGCATGCTTTGATGCTTTTCACCCTTTCTTTATGATACCTGTTTATACATGGAGTTCTTTTTTTTTTTTCCAATTGTTTTTTTTTAATTACCGGTATTGCAAACCACATAGATTGTGAGCACTGGTGCAGTATATCAAATAAAATTAACCATAACCATCAACGGGAGCAGGAGCCTGCACTCAAATTCCTGAGAACTCGGGGACCATCAATTCAACAAAGACCGTTGGAGCAGCCGCATGTGAGCACATGCCCATGGAACCATCTCTATGGTTGCTGCCATCAATCCGAGGAGCTGAAGATAATCTCAGACTCTGGGGGCCTGCTGCACACAGAACATTGCCAGGCAATTCAAAAATCTTTTGACTTTGTCCTCTGGCAGGAAAGCTTTGCCCATTTGAGTGTTGAAACATGCTCCTAGAAACTTCAATGACTGGGAAGGCAAAAGCTGGCTCTTTTCCTGATTGGCCACCCAGCTGATGCTTTCCAAGAAGGACACCACTCAGGCTGTTACCCAAGATGCTTTTGACAGAGAATGGGCCCGGATGAGCCAGTCATCCAGATAGGGAAGAACACAGATCCCTTGGCACTGCAGCGCAACAGTTGCCACTGCCATGACTTTGGAGAATGTCCTTGGGGCAGTGGAAAGCCAGAAAGGAAGGGCGGCGAACTGATAGTGAGAGCCAAGCACAGCAAAATGGATACTTCTGCTGATCTGCCCAGATTGGGATTTGAAAATATACCTCGGCCAGATCCAGAGAAGCCAAGAGTTCTCCTTGGTGCTCTGCTTGAAGCACGGAGCGCAAGGTTTTCATTCAAAAGCCCAGGACACAAAAGTGCTTGTTGACCTCTTTGAGGTCCAGGATGGGCCTAAAGGAACTATCCTTCTTTGGCACCACAAAGTAGATGGAGTATTTGCCTTTGCCCACTCACCGAGGGGGATGGGCACCACTGCCTTCAGGCAAAGCAGCTTGTCCAAGATGGACTGCACCATGGCACTTGTGGTCGTAGACCCACAGAGGGAGATGATGAAAGCATCAAGAATTGGCTCCTTCCATTCCAGGACACAGCCAAATTGAATGGTGTCTAGCACCTAGCGATCCTTGGTAACCTGGGCCCATTCCTGAAAATAAAGGCAAAGCCTGCTGCCCACTGGAGCTACCAGAGAATGGGCCCCCAAACCTTCATTGTGTGGCCTGGAAGGGTCCTCCTCTTGAGGAGGCCACATCCCTGGGTCCACGTGCTCCACAAAAAGACTGAGAACGAGTCTGAGGCCCTGAAGCAGAGGGGAAGAAAGCTTTTCAGGTCGGTAGAGATATCGTCCCAAGACCCCCAGGAATCCAGCCAGCATGCCCTTGGCAGTCCGGTGGAGGCCGATGAGAAAGGGGTACTTGCCCACTTCACAGTTTTCCTGGACCTGCTTTCCAGGAGGCAATAAGATTTTGTTTTGCTTAGGTCCCTCACCAGGAACTTCTCCTTAAAGGCCAGTTGAACCAATTGGGCTTTGGATGGTGTGTCCACCACCCAGTGATAGAGCCAAATCCAACACAGTAGATCCCTGGTCGTTAGGCACACCAGGTCATACATGGCATCAGAAAATAAGGCCGTAGCCAAGTCCAAGAGAGAAGTAGTATCGTCGGGTGGAAGAGACTGAATCCACCTGAGCAGACCTCAAGAAGTCAAGCTGGTGCAAACTTCCAGCGCAGAATAGCCGCCGACATTGGAAACTCACTCTCCAGTAAGAAATCAACTTTGTGATCCAGACTATCCTTTAAAGCCGATCTATCTTTCACAGAAATGGTAGTCTGTCTGGTAACCGCAGTGACCTGTGCATCCACCTTGGGAATGTTAAACCACTTAATGCGCTCCTCCTTGGAGAGAGCGTAGATCTTCTTATAGACCCTTAAACCTTTAGGCAGGGAATCGGGTGAGTCCCACTTAGACTGGATCAAATCAAATCTTTGATTACCTCTGGGAATGGGAAGACAGTAGTGGATTTCCACACTGCACCCCTTGAAGAAGTGGGTGTACTTTTGGCTCCTGCTCCATGCCGGAAGCATCTGTCAAGGTGGATGTGACCCTGGAAATCAACCCCACCAACTCATCTTTCCGGAACAGGTGGATCACGCCACATCTTCATAGTCTTCTGAAGTTGATAGGAGATCCTCCTCCACATCAGACAATGATTTATCATAGTCCAAGGCATAGTCAACATTTTGGACAGCTCCCAAGTGTTCTTCATCTTCAGGGAGTGTCCCGCAGCAGGAACACTTAGCCAAAGGCAATCGAGCAGGGCTTCTGCATCCGGCCTGCTCAGTATAAGAGCAGGGGCATCCAGAGGAAAAGAACTCCAGGGAGGACAAACTGAAAACTCTCCTCTTGGAAAAGGCTCCCCGACACCAGGGAGCATAGCCGCCACAGACCCCCTAGGGGTTGAAGAGTGGCTCACAGTACAGTTGCTGGAGCCTTCACCCGGCTGAACATCCTTACTCTTAGTGCCATCCTGCACCTCCTGCCCTGAGGCAGGAAAGGGTGGACTAACTGCGTCCCCCAGCTCAGAAGGGGAAAACATGCCTTCCAGGGGCGACTCAGAAGCTGCCATACAGGAAAGGCAAAGTTCAGAATCTAAGGATGAGGCTCCTTGCATGCCAGAAGTCAAAGAACGTTTCCTGGAAGAAGACATGGAGAGTTAGGGTAAGTATTACACAGCATGCATTAAGGCTGCATCAGCCCACAAGCATGCCTTAACTGTGCTTTTACAGAACATGCATTAAAGGCGCTAGGGGGGGAAATGCACGTTGGAGCTGCTTGAGTAGAACGCATGTTAGGACCACACAATCCAAAGGGCACAATAGGCAAAACCATTACTAACGGATGCAGAACATGGCAGGAAACCCCCACCCACTGCCAATGGTTGCTAGCAGTCCACCCCGAATTGCATCCCTCAGAGATGGAACCAGGAGCCCCCAACAAGGTCAATGAGAAAGTCAACCCTCCGTACTCACCCCCTGAGAGCCCTAGGCAGAGGATCTGTGCTGGGTTCAGCTCTATTCACTTGAAACTGCTTTACTGGCTCTGTGTGAAAGGTAGCTGGCAGGCAGATCTCTCTGAGAGCCTTCTGCGATCTTCAGGAGAGAGAGCAGGGGGGACAGAGGAGGAGAGAGTGGGCGCTGAGGTTGCGTGAGGCTGCTGCACTCTTCCAGATCCTTCCAATTTGTAGCTGCTCAACAGGCCCTTACCATAATAAGGGTATGGAGTTGAACCAATTTTCCCTCTTCCTATGACTACCAAAAAGACCGCAGTCTAGTGGAGGCTCCCACGTCACGTTCAAGTGAGTCACTCCTTTAGGGCTTGAGGTGGTCGTTTCCGAGCTTTTAATCAATCTCTTCTCCTCTCAACCTTCAGATTGTCAACAGAGAGAAGAAAATCCATCCACCATCTGCTAGAGACAAATAAATACTGACGGGACCTCTGGTGGCTGAGGCTGACAGAGGCATGGAGTAATGTCATTGAAGCCTAGGCTTTTCATTGGTCTTTGTCTCCACCAATCTGCTGATAGGGAAACACAACCCATTTGTCTAGACTGGTCTAGCAGGATGATATAGAAGCAGAATTATGGAAGCTGATATCCTAATCAGAGAGAGCTCCCTTTGTCAAATTTTGCTACCCATACAAATGAACCAGGTAGCAAAATTCAGTGCATAGGAGAGCTGTCATGCCTGAAAGTTCCTTGCACGAATGCATGAAAATTCCAGAATTTCAGTGCTTCTGCACATTTTAGTATGCAAAGCCCCATTTGCAGAAGTTTCTCCACTTAATACATTGGCCCCATGGAATAATAATAATTAACAGGACTGTTAAGCAAATTCTCACCCTCTGCTTTGCAACATGGACAATCCGCAGGTAGCATAGCGTCATCAGGAATATCAGGATGAAGAGTGGAATATACCATGTGGAAAAAAGAAACAGGTCCATCATAAATAATTATATCCCCTTACTTAAATATTTATTCTTAATTTATAAAAATAATAAGAACCGCTCAGCTCAGTCGCAAACTGTTTTCTATTAAGCTATCTGTGACTCATAGATATTCAGAACTTAAAAAAAAAAATCTTTGTCTTACAGATTAACTTTAGCATTGTGAATGTAATTCTGTAACTGGATGCCTATGAGAAAAGTCCAAAAAGGTGCCTACTTTATAAAGGCAATCAGCACAAAAAGACTCCAATCTTAGAAGAACTTTAAAAAAATCCTGTATATTAAAAAAATTCTCCTATTGCTAATTAATTTCATCAGTCTTAATCTAATGTCTATACGGACCTCATGCTTCTGTGCCTTTATAAAGCAGGCTCCCAAACTCAGGCTCAGTAGCATGCAAATGCACAAACACAGATTTACATCCTCTCTGAAAAAGGCGTAAATTTGTGTTTATACTCTACATATGTACATGCATATTTTATAGAATACATGCATACATTTAAACTCTTCGCTCTAGCTAAACTACGTCCCCAGGAACATCTACACACAAATTACATACAAGTAGTCATGTGGAGGCTCATTCTGATCAGGGCATGTCCGGCCTGTCCGGACGTCCAAAATCTTGACATGCCGGATTTGGCCCCGATTCTGCACCTGTAGGAGCTAGATGTCCCTGTGGGAGCAGAATCAGGGCACTTGGATGGGCTCCGATTGTGTAGGCTGGGACATGCAGTGTTCTCCCCAGCTAACTCTTCCCATTCTCCTGCTGGAGCCCCAGTGCCACACTGTCCCGGCGCCTGGACTCTTGATTTATAAGAACAAAGGAACCCAGAAGTCACTACACATTTTGCAGGTCTACAAGTAGCATTTTAACCAGGAGAGCATATGCTTTAGTATCCCATAAATGGGTAAGTTAAATCCCATGGTTCCTGAATATTGTATGTCATCTCTCCTTCTTTTAATTTTTGTTATCATCATTTGTTTGGTTCTACAAGCACACACACATATGATAACCTGCAATTGGTATTCAATTAATCCATCTATTTGTGCTTCCTTTTATAATAGTTTTATTTTTGGTTGATTTAGATATCTTTAATGTATATACACGCTTTTACATAGAAACACAGAAATATGATGACAGAAAAAGACCACATGACCTTTCTAGTCTGTCCTTCCATATCAACAACTACAACAGTCCCCTTTTTACCTTTAGGGATCCTCTGTGTTGGTCCCATGCTTTTTTGAATTCAGTTACTGTCCTCATCTCTACCACCTCCACTGGGAGACTATTCCATGGATCCACTACTCTTTCCGTAAAGAAATATTTCCGCATATCACTACGGAATCTATCTCCCTTCACCCTCATCCCATGTCCCCTCGTAGCAGAACTTGCTTTCAATTGAAAGAGGCTCTCTCCCTGAACATTTATGCCACGGAGGTATTTAAACATCTCAATCATATCACCTCTATCCCGCCTTTCCTCTAAGGTGTACATATTAAGATCCTTAAGTCTGTCCTCATATGCTTTATAATGAAGACCACTAATCATTTTAGTAGCCACCCTCTGCACCGACTCCATCCTGTTCACATCCTTTTGAAGGTGCGGTCTCCAGAATTGCACACTATACTCCAAATGAGGTCGCACCAAAGACTTATAGAGAGGCATTATCACCTCCTTTTTTCTGCTAGCCATTCCTCTCCGTATGCACCCAAGCATCCTTCTAGCTTTTGCCGTCACCTTTTCTACCTGTTTAGCTACTTTAAGAACATCAGACACAACCACGCCTAGGTCCCCCTCTTCTTTAGTGGACAAAAGTACTTCACCCCCTAAACTGTATTGCTCTCTTGGATTGCTGCAGCCCAAATGCATGACCTTACATTTTTTAACATTAAATCCCAGCTGCCAAATTCTAGACCATTCTTCAAGCTTAGCTAGATCCCTCCTCATGTTATCTACACCTTCCTGGGTGTCTACTCTATTGCAGACTTTGGTATCATCCGCAAAGAGGCAAACCTTACTCGATAGCCCTTCCGCTATATCACTAACAAAGATGTTAAAAAGAATCGGACCAAGGACAGATCCCTGGGGCACACCACTGGTAACATCCTTCTCCTCAGAGTGAGCTCCATTTACTTGTACTCTTTGTCGCCTCTCACCCAACCAATTTCTAACCCAAGCAGTAACTTTAGGGTCCATCCGTAGGGTGCTCAGTTTGTTTATAAGTCGCCTGTGAGGAACAGTGTCAAGGCTTTACTGAAATCTAAATACACCACATCTAGAGCTCTCCCTCAGTCCAACTCCCTGGTCACCCATTCAAAGAAATCAATCAGATTTGTCTGACAAGATCTGCCTCTGGTGAATCCATGCTGCCTCAGATCCTGTAATCCACTGGACTCCAGAAACCTCACTATTTTCTCTTTCAGCAGCATTTCCAATAATTTACTCACCAGCGAAGTTAAACTAACCGGTCTGTAGTTTTCAACCACATCCTTACTTCCGCTTTTGTGTAAAGGCACCACATGAGCCTCTCTCCAGTCCTATGGCACCACTCCCGATGGCAACGAAGCATTGAAAAGGTCAGTCAGTGGAGCTGCTAGAACGTCCCCAAGTTCCTTCAGTATTCTAGGGTGCATCCCATCCAGTCTCATCCCTTTGTCTACATTAAGTTGAGCTAGTTTCTCACGAACACAGTCTTCTGAAAATTGTTCAAGATGTCCCTCACTTCTTTTCCTATTTGTGGGTGTTTTCTGAGGTCCTGCTCCTGGTTCTTCATCTGTGAACACAGAACAAAAATATTTGTTAAGCAATTCCGCTTTATCCTTATCAGCTTCTACATATTCCTCCCCTGCACCCTTGAGTCTGACAATACCACTTTTGCCCTTCCTCTTCTCACTAATATATCTCAAAAATGTCTTATACCCCCATTTTATTGCATTGGCTATTTCCTCCTCCTTTTGAATCTTTGCCTTCTTGACTACTTTGCTAGCTTCTCTAAGTTTTTCCAAATACAGATGCCTGTCTTCCTCTCTCTGTGATCTCTTGTATTTCATGAAGGCCTCCCTCTTTTTCTTCACTTTTTCAGCTACTTCCTTCGAAAACCATAGCGGTCTCATTTTCCTTTTGCTTTTATTTACCATTTTAACAAAAAGGTTGGTTGCCCTTAAAATATCCCCTTTCAGTTTTGCCCACTGTTTTTCTACATCCCCCAGCTGTTCCCATCCCACTAACGACTCCCTGAGATATAGGCCCATCTTCGCAAAGTTAGTCTTCCTAAAGTCTAAGATCCTCACCTTGGAATGGATTCTAACAGCCCTAGTCCTAATACTGAACCACACCATCTGGTGATCACTGGATGCAAAATGATCTCCCACTACAACATCAGAAACACTTTCACCATTGGTAAGCACCAAGTCCAGTATGGCCCCTTCACGTGTGGGGTCTGTTACCAATTACCTGAATAGTTCTCCCTGTAGAGAATCCAGGATCTCCTTACTTATAGATGATACTGCAGCAGGAATGTGCCAATCAACATCTGGCATATTGAAATCTCCTATCAGTAGCACTTCCCCTTTCCTAGCAATGCTGTGTATGTCTTCAATTAACTCTCCGTCCACCTCTTTCTCTTGTGAGGGAGGTCTGTATATCACACCAATGCAAATAGATTTCTCTTTCCCTCTTTCTAGTTTAACCCACAATGCCTCCTCTTTCCTTTTTAAGCTCTGTAATTCCAAAGCTTTAATAGTAGTTTTTACATATAGTGCCACTCCTCCTTCCCTTCTTCCTACCCTGTCCTTTCTGAATAAAGTATAGTGTGGCGCCCCCACTTGCCTAGGCGGTTGCCTATAGGCAGGGGCGTACCTCCTAATGTCCCTTTTTAGTATGGGTTCCCAGAGACGAGGCTTCTGGGGCTTGTAGTTGTGTGAAATGATGAATAGGCCGAGGGTTGAAGGCAAAACACAGGAAAATTTTATTTTTCTCTTCCTTTGCACCAAAAACACATAATAACAAAATTAGGATACTTCTCCCACAAAAGAAAAAGAATTTTCAGATCAAGAACTTTACAGTGACAAAAGTTGCAATTGCTTCTTTGGCTGTTACATAATGCAGCTTGATAGTTCCTTTACTTCAGGCTTAAACAACTGCTTTTCCAAACTGTGCAAATTTCAAATTAAAGCTTCTTTTACTTCTGGCTGCTGCCCACTCAGATAGTTCTTTCTTAAACATTCAAATCAAGCCTTTGAATATTTTCTAGCTGCTTTAAACCACCAGCAACTTCATTTCAAATATTATCAGCACTCTAGGCACAAGACATACTGGTATAACAGCTTCTGGGTCTTTTCACGTTTAAACCCTTCACTTTGTCTTTATACAAAAAGAGCAATCCATTTGAGATTCTGTAGAGGCATTATCAGAATCATTATCTGCATGCCCTCATAATCAGGATCTGTTGTCTCCTGACTGGAATCAGCTTGTGGGAACGCAGGCTTAATTTCTTCTAACAATTTTAAAACCTTTTCCCAGCGAGACCTCTCTCTAGGTTCAGGGGTTTTTGATGGGCTATGGAGATCCTTATCTTTCAATAAACTGTTCAAGGCTTCTAATGGGCTCACCTTCTTTCTAGCAACAGTTCTTTTCACAGGCCTTTCCAGAAGTGAAACTCTCCCCACAGGCTCCTGCTGGGCTGCTCCCGTACCTTGCTTATAGTCTGCAGCTTCCTCAGGCCAACTGCCCTGTATCCAGGGCCAGCTGTAATTCCTCTACAACACGGGCTTCCTTCAGGGCTGTAGTTTCCTGTGTTTTGGCTGCAATGGGAATCCCTTCTGAGGCTGTCTTTGGAGCACCTCTCTCTCTCAGCTTCCCTGAAAGATTCCTTTCCTTCTGGTTCCCTCGTGATCTCCTCGTCCTCCGTTTCCCTGGTGGTCTCCCTTCTTCCTGTTCCCTGAGGCTTAAATGAGTGGGGCTGCCCTACAGCCTCGAACTCCTCCTCCAGGTGCTTCTCATTACCTCTCTTGGTTGCCTTGGAGCTTGGGCGTGGTCTAAGCTCAGCAGCCCCATGTGTGGTTTTTTTCACTTTGGCTGTTTATTTTATTTATTTATTTAACTGCATTTATATACCGCTTTTCACCGGGTCAAGCGGTGCAACATATAACATAAGGGGGGGCAATTTTTCAGGGTGGGACCATCACCAGGGGGCAACAATTAATGATTTGGGTAGACATAGACATGTATACTTCTGCTGAATCTAAGTATTAGATCATGCGGATAGGGTGGTATTTCTGTTCAGAGATGTTCACGGAATAGGATTGTCTTCAGCTGTTTTTTAAATGCTAGTATCAGGATTTTCATTATTTTCACTAATGGAAGTGGAACAGTTCAAGCTAGATTTTGCTAGTATCAGGACTCCACCACCGCAATAAAAGAAAAGGTGGTGGAGTCCTGATACTAGCAAAATCTAGCTTGAACTGTTCCACTTCCATTAGTGAAAATAATGAAAATACAGATATACTAATGATCGAAAACAAAAACCTAGCAATCTGCCTATTTTATAGACCCCCTGCTTCCGACACCCATAATTTAACATCTATACTAGAAACAGCATGCAAAGCATCCACGAACAAACCTCATATCATCCTAGGCGATTTTAACTTACCAACCTACAATAATAACCAATCCTCAATAATCTTAGAATCAATGGAAGATATAGGTTATCAACAAATCATTAAGCAACCTACTCATACTAAGGGTAATATTCTAGATTTAATATTCCTCCCTATGTCCTTCACTATATCACATGAATATACTCCCCCCATAATAACACAAATCCCATGGTCTGACCATTTCCTAATAAATCTCTCTATTAAAATACCCTCTGCTACCTTTTCTAATCAACCTAAAATCCATCTGGGACCCAAATTTAGACCATTCTCACCTGAAGAATTTCTCAACACAATTATTCCACAATTATCTACTGATATAATAAACCTCGATGAAGCTACATCTACCTGGAATTCAACCATAAAATCAGCATCTAAACCAACACAAAATACACTAAAAAAACACCATACTAGACAATCAGAAAAATGGTACACAACAGAATTAGCCTCCATCAAAAAAAACCTTCGCAAAATTGAAAAAGAATGGAGAAAAACAAAAACAACAGACCTACGAGTCTTATACTTTACAACTCTCAACACTTACAGATCATCTACAAACAATGCCAAAAAACAATACCATGCGAAGATTCTAAATAAAGCCATTAACCGCCCCAGAGAACTGTTCGAAATAGTAAAATCATTATCTAAAGCTCCCATAGATAACCAACAACCAACCTCAATTAACATACAAGATATGGCAGACTACTTTGCCAGCAAACTTAAATTATCAATGATACCTACACCATTCAATACTATTCCATCTACTAATTACTACACCTGGAACGACTTCCTCCCAATAGATAAGAAGCAACTACTCAATATTATATCGAATATCAATACAACTACATCCATACTTGATCCCTGCCCAGTTCTCTGGATTAAACAAACAAAGCAAGAACTAGCACCCTTTATTCTAAATATAGTAAACCAATCACTCCTTCAAGGGGTATTACCTAAGGAATTAAAATTATCTGCAATCCGCCCTATATTAAAAAACAAGACCTTGAACGAAAATGACCCATCATCCTATCGCCCGATAGCCAGCATCCCCTTTATAACTAAAATCATAGAAAAAGCTGTACAATTACAGTTACAAGATCATATAGATACATTTGCCCCACTGGATGAACATCAATACGGTTTTCGTCCTTTTCACGGCGTAGAAACCTTACTCATCACACTTCTTGACACTCTTAATAAAGGTCTAGACAATACTAAACAAGCATTCCTTATGGTTTTCCTTGATATATCAGCTGCATTTGACAGCATCAACCACAACATACTTATCTCAAGACTTAAACAAATAGGATTACTAAAAAACACACTCGAATGGTTTAAATCATACATATCCGATCGTTCACAATATGTTCAGTTTAACCAATATTCATCATCCCCTTTCCCTCAAGAACAAGGTGTACCCCAAGGCTCAGCTCTGTCTGCTTTATTATTTAACATATACCTCCAACCAATATGTTCCATATTCAAAAAATACAAAATTAATTATTCCATATATGCAGACGACATTATGTTATTCTCTGAGTTTAATGTAATTAACCCAAACCACAACAATATAATAAACTGTCTAACAGAAACTGAAAAATGGCTTCTTTCAAACAATCTAACTATTAACATAAAAAAAACTGAAGTCCTGATTGCAACAAAAAATACAAAATACACTCCCCCAGCTAACATTAAAATCCTTAACGCAACTCTTCCAATCAAAGAAGAAATAAAATATTTAGGAGTCATCATTGACAAAACACTTAGTTTTACAACACACATCAAGAAATTAACAAAAACAATCTATTACAAATTACGTTCTATTCAACAACTAAGACCATTATTACAAGATGATGACTTTAGAACTGTTACTCAAGCCTTGATCATACCACATTTTGATTTTTGTAATAGCATACTACATGGTATAACCAAGAAGAACATCAAAGTCTTACAAATGGCCCAAAACGTAACAGCCAGAATTATACATAAAGCTAAACTATCAGACCATATCACACCTATTTTATTCACCCTACATTGGTTACCCATATTCAGCAGAATTCAATATAAGATACTGTTAACCACTTTCAAATTAATTAATGATATTGCCCCATCATACTTAACCACCCTCCTTCACAGCCCACCCGAAAATAGGATAAGACGGAGAAAAAACCTCAACACCTTAGCAGTCCCAGATACAATAAGAAAATCTAAACACTCAACAAGTAACAGTGCCTTTTCGCTTGTTGCTCCGATACTGTGGAACAATCTACCAGATCAACTAAGAGAAACAAAAGATCTTCTAACATTCAGGAAAACACTAAAAACCCATCTATTCACACAATACTACACCAATGGCCAAACAGGTATACCTTCCCAACCTCCATAAACCAAATCAATTACTCTAACCAATGGAACACCTTAATTGGAATCACTACAACTTCAAATGACATAAGTACACTTCTCACATTAATTGTAATATAGTTCAATATTGTTATGTAAACTAGTTCATAATGTACTGAATCAATTGTATTGATATTTGATTTGTTATAATGTATAATGTTCCTAGTTCTTAAAGTTCAATGTACCAGTTCTGTTTGTTATAATGTAAACCGCTGCTGATCCTTGGAAGCAGCGGTATATAAAAGCTGTCCAAATAAATAAATAAATAAAATGTGATGTCAGCGTTGTTCCTGATGTGGTTCGGTAGAGAGTTCCAGAGGGATGGAGCATAAAGTTCGAAGGCTCTGTTGCAGGTCCGTTGTGTGGATTTGGTTCTTTTGTGGGGGACGGCGATGGAGTTATTGGAGGAATGTCTGGTTGATCTGTTGTGGGATGGGTGAGGCAGTAGGGGGTGGAGTGAGGTGTTCCGTGTTTGGTGGATAGTCTTGTGGATGAGTAGGATAGCTTTGTACTTGATTCTTGCTTGTATTGGAAGGAAGTGGAGGTCTCTTAGGATTGGGGTGATGTGATCCCGTTTTTTTGCATTCTGAATAATCCTTGCTGTAGTATTTAAGGCAGTTCGGAGGGGGTTGGTGTGTGAGGCAGGAAGTCCATGGTAGATTATGTTGCAGAAATCCAGATGAGGGAGTGTCACAGCTTGCATTACTGTCCTGAAGTCATGAGGTTCTAGGAGGGGTCGGAGGCGTTAAACAGTTTTAGCTTTGTGGAATATCGTCCCAGCGGTTTTGTTGATTTGTTGTTTAAAGGTGAGAGCTTGGTCAATGATGACGCCTAGATATCTTATTTGGGGCTGGATTTGGATTTGCGTGGTTCCCATGTTGAGGTGGGTAGGTGGTTTGAAGTCGGGTTCTTTTGTCACTATAAGGGCTTCGGTTTTCTTTATGTTGATGGATAGATTGTTCTCCTGTAGCCAGTTGGCCACGTCGGTGAAGCAGGCTGATAGCTGGTCGTTTTTTGGGTTGGTGGTTGTAATTGGTGCGTAGAGCATTATGTCGTCTGCGTATATGTGGAAGTCGATGTTGTGGGTGCGTATGATTGACGGAGATATATATTGAACAACATGGCTGATAGGGTGGATCCTTGGGGTACTCCTTGAAGTTGTTGGTAGGGGGGCGAGGTTGTGGAGAAGGTGCGGATCCGTTGCTGTCTGTTGGTTAAATAGGATCTGAACCATTGGAGTACAGTGTCTTTGATTCCAATTGATTGTAGTCTGCGTATGAGGATTTTGTGGGAGATTGTGTCAAAGGCCGCTGATATATCTAGGAAGATCAGGATGTATCCTGATTTATTTATTTATTTATTTATTTAGCACACATTTATATACCGCTCTTTCCCAAGTATCAAGTGCGGTTTACAATGAACAGAGAAAGTTGAAGGTACATGAGTAATCATGTCCTAGTCATTTACAGGGAACAGGTTTACATATAACAGTATAAATAAGCATGCAAACATTGTTTACATCCTGAGATATAGTGAGGATGTAATGAAAACTTTTTACATATTTACATTAGTTTTATACAGTTTGAATTACGTGAAAGCAACATTGTAATAACAGTTTTTACATTTTTTTTTATTTTTTATTATCAGATAGGTGTGTGTCTAGTAGTTTATTAACCTGTATCTCTTTGTTTGGTTTGGTTAACCAGAGGTGTGTAATGTGAGGTAAATAGGTGCGTTTTTAGTTTTTTTCTAAATTCTTTAATTTCGGTCAGGAGGCGAACGTTGTCTGGTAGGTTATTCCAGAGAGTCGGTGCACAGTGAGACTAGGCCCTATTATTGGTTAGTTTTCTAGCTTTTTTAAAGTCTTTAGGTAATGATATTGTGTTTGTATATCCACTCCTTTGAGATCGCTTATTTGGTTCCATGTTTATTAGGTTGTTAAGCGCGGATGGTGCAAGTTTGTTTATCATTTTGAAGGTGGTAACTAGTATTTTGTATTGTATTCTATTATGAATTGGTAGCCAATGGAGTTTAGCAAGTATTGGTGTAATGTGTTCTTTTGAACTTACATTCATTATGATTCTTGCCGCAATATTTTGAGTTAGTTGGATCTTTTTAATGTTTTGCCGCGTGATTCCCTGGAGAATTGTGTTCGCGAAATCGAAGTGTGGGGTTATGATTGCTTGTATTATCGATATGAAGTCTTGTAAGTGAATTAAAGGGCGTATTTGTTTCAAAGTCTTGATTTTGAAATGTATGGTTTTTTTAAGGTTTTTTATGTGTGAGTCCATATTAAGTTTATCATCAAGTATTACTCCTAAGTATTTTATTTCTTTTTTTGTTTTAATTTCATGGTTACTTAGGATGATGGAGTTTGGGGGTGTATATGTTTGGCTTTTTGTGACATAGAGGATATCAGTTTTTGTAAAATTGATATGCAGGTTATGATCAGAGAGCCATGATGTTAGGTCATTGAAACATTCTTTTATTTGTTGTAGGGGTGGGTGAGGGATTTTAAATGGTAGATAAAACATCATATCATCAGCATAAATGTGATATTGTACACCGTGACGTTTAAAGATGTTGCAGACTGGTTGGAGATAAATATTAAATAGCAGTGCTGATAGGGCGGATCCTTGTGGGAGGCCTTGGGTTTGGTTAAAAACTTTTGATGTTTGGTTGTCAATCCTCACTGGGTTCTGTTTGTTAGATAGGACCTAAACCAATTATATATGGTGGATGTTATTCCGATTTGTTGGAGTCTGCTTAACATTGTTATGTGGTTAATACTGTCAAATGCTGCGGAGATGTCTAGAAAGATTAGTATAAATGCTTGTTTTGGGTCGTCAATTCCTCTTATTAATGTGTCAAAGAGTACTGTCAGTAGGGTTTCTACTCCATGATGTGGGCGGAAGCCATATTGATGTTCATCAAGGAGATCTATTGAATCGATGAAGTCTTGTAATTGAGTTTGGATTATTTTTTCGATGAGTTTGGCCATGAAAGGGATACTTGATATGGGTCTATATGAGGTTGGAGATGTCTTGTCAAGGGTATTATTTTTGAGGATTGGTCTTATTTGGACGTGTTTTAGGGAAGGAGGTAGATAGCCGTTTTCTAATGAGCTGTTGACTATGGGGAGGATGAATGAAGAGAGTGTTGGGAGTGTCTTTTTTATCCATTTTACTGGACAAGGATCAAGGTGAGAGGTTGTAGTATTAATATTAGATATAATGGTTTTGAGAGTGGTTTTTGTTATTGGGTTGAAGTTTGACCAGGTATCAGATATGTTAGGGGTCGTCTCTGTATATATTTTTGGGGGCGTCATTTGTGGTTTATTTTTGTTTATGTAGTATTGGGCTAGTTCTTGTGGGGAAATGTCAATAGATGTTTCATATGTGTTATGGGTTTTGTTGGTCAAATTCTGAACTATACTAAAAAGTTCTCTTGGTCGGTTCATAGAATTAGCTAGTATGTTAGAGTAATGGTTTCTCTTAGCTGTATCAGTTGCTTGTCTGTAATCATTGAGAGTGTTTAAGTATTTTTCATGGTTAGGTACCGTTTTAGATTGTCTCCATTCACGTTCGTACTTTCTCAGTTTTCTTTTAATTTGTTTGATTGTTTTATTATACCATGGTGCATCTCTATTTTTGGTCTTATTGTTTTTATTATGTTGTGCTAAGGATGGTATGCATTCTGCTGCCTTGGAGATTATATTGTTCCAGTTGTCAATTGATTCTTCAAGGTTTGTTGGTGCTGGGGATAGTTGAGGGATTATGTTATCTAGAAACTCCTCTTCATTAAATTTTCTAAATCTGTTTTTTAGTGAGGGTTGTGGACTTTTTGTTTGGTTACTGTCAGTGTATTTTATGTCAAATTTTAGGAGGTAATGGTCTGACCAAGGGACAGGTATGTTTTTAAGTGTTGCATAGTTGAATAAGTTGTGGAGGGAGGTTGGTAGGAAAACAAGATCTAGTGTTTTACCTTTGGTATGTGTATGTTCAGATATTATTTGGTGGAAGTCCATGTCCATAGTAGTTTCTAAAAAGTGAGATGAGTATGTATTATGTGTAGAGGGAAGATTAAAGTCACCCATTAGAATCACAGGGTTTTTGTCTGTGGAAGATGACATAATTTCTATTAATGTGTCAGTGATGTCTATGCTATGTTCTGGTGGTTTGTATATTAGGCATATCCTCAGGTTTTTAATTTTTATTGTAAGAGCATCAACATGGTTAGTGTTACTAGATGATATAAGTTTTGCATTGAATTTTTTCTTTATGATCATGAGGACACCACCGCCTTTTTTATATGTTCTGTGTGTATGGAAGATCTCATATTCCTGAGTTTTTAGTTGGTTAATGTAAACTGAGTCTGTTTCTGTAAGCCAGGTTTCAGTTACACAGATTAAATCTGACTTCTGGTCATTGAGGATGTCAGTGAAGATAGGGAGTTTGTTTCTCATTGATCTTGCATTGATGAGTTGACAGGAGAGAGTAGTGAATTTGGGTATATGGGTATATTAAGTATCTGAGGAGCATCATATTCTGAGGTTACATTTATGGTAATGAGTCTAGAGTGTTTAAGTTTATGATAAGGTCCTATTTTGTATGGTACAATTAATTTTTCATTACGTATTGTACCTTGGATTATTGGGATTGGTTTAGCATTTTTGATCCTTAGGCATTTTGTAAGGTCTATTATAGCAGTGATTGTAATGCAAATGCATAGGATTTTGAAGACAGATGGTATTGGTGGATACATTGTTATGCAAAAGTTTTATATAGTGTGGTAATTTATCTTTATGATTGAATTTTGGTTATTGGGATGGCCTGACAGGAAACCAGATGACAATGTATCCTAGTGTATCTTAGTGGTGTGTGAGACAATGTATCTCATTATAGCATAACAGTATGGGATAACAGAAAACCAGATAGCTAAGACAATGTATCCTAGATAAGTTACAAGGTAATGAGGCATGTAATGGAGAAACAGCGTCTAAAGTAGTGCAGTAGAAGTTAGTATAATCATAGGGGATCTAAGGGAATGTATGGATCTATCCGCAGCATTTGATTTAGTTGATCACCAAACACTTCTGTCCCGTCTCTCTGATATTGGTCTTCATGGCTCCGTCTGGTCTTGGTTCTATTCTTTTCTTTCATCCCGTTCCTTCTCTGTTCACGTTAAGAACCAGTCCTCATCTAGCCTCCCTCTCACCTGTGGTGTTCCTCAGGGCTCGGTTCTCTCTCCTCTGTTGTTCAACATTTTTCTGGCCCCTTTACCACTGATAATACAACAATACTCGATCTCCCCTTACCTTTACGCAGATGACATAGTTTTATTATTTCATACGTCCCCTCTCTCTCCCGATATCACACAGTTAAACCTCTGTCTTTCCCATATTGCGTCCTGGTTATCAGACAACTTTCTCCATCTTAACCCAGCCAAATCCTCAGCAATGTGGATCTCACTTGGTGGTGCGTGTCCTACTCTTGCACCTTCTCTCGGCTCAACTACTATCCCTCTCACTTCTTCTGTTCGGTATCTGGGTGTCACTCTAGACTCTCGTTTAACTTTCTCTGAACATATTTCCATTGTCTCTCGTCATTCTTTCTCTGCCTTACGGCAGATTCGAGCTGTCCGGTCCATTTTGCCCTCTAATGCCCTTATCATCCTTGTTCTGGCCCTTGTAATAAGTAGGCTAGACTACTGCAATATTTACCTGGCCAATCTCCCCAAATATTGTCTGCAACGGTTACAACTTATTCAGAACTCTGCCGCCCGCCTCATCACTTTCTCCAGTAGGTATGATCATATCACCCCGGTTCTATTTCGATTGCACTGGCTTCCTCTCCAATACCGTTTTCATTATAAGCTTTTGATTATCCTTCACTGGGCCATTTACACATGCATTCCACGCTATCTATCAGACTGTATCTCTCGCTACACACCTCACAGGTTACTTCGTTCTACCCAAACAAACCGGTTGTCTCTTCCATCGCCCTCACAAGCCCGTTTAGAACAAACACGACACTCAGCCTGGTTTTTCCTAGGACCCTCCCTATGGAATACACTCCCCACTTCATTACGCTTAGAGCCCTCCTATCTGAAATTTAAGTCACTACTTAAAACATATCTTTTTCAAAAAGCTTTTGACCTTCCCCCAGAGAACCTCCCTAATTAATCTGTCTGTGTGTCTATCCCGAGTTCGTATGTTTGTCCGTTTTTTCTGTGCTTTGGTTAGCTAATTTTATCCTAAAATTTTTTATGATTTGCTACTTGCTGTCAAATGGCTACTTATTTTATGATTTGTTATAATTTGTTAATTACTGCCAAACAAGCCGTGTATAACTTGTTATGTGTTATTGTGTTATGTATTTTTGTATAATATCTCTTTTATGCTCTGTCCACTTTTGTTACCCCTCTATCCTGTCTTTTTTGGCGTTCTGTTTCCTGGATTGTGGTGCTAAATCAATTTTTTTATTGTACACCGCTTAATGCTTTGCAAAAGCGGTATATCAAATTTTAATAAAGATAAAGATAAAGATATGCATTCTATGATATAATTTAACTTTGACTGGAGTATAATAGTGGTATAAAGATGAGATCTTACATATAAAGTAGCAATAATAATAATACCGTATATCCCTTAATATAAGAATTTAACAGATAAGCGAGGTCAAGGCTGATAGAGTTTGTTTCTCTTGGGTTCCAATGATGAGAGTGTTCATTAGAATGGTCATGAGGGTCTCGACTCCATGTAGTGGCCGGAAACCGTGTTGCTGCGGGTCAAGTATGTCGTTGGTGTCCAGATGATCTTGAAGCTGGCGTTGGACTATCTTTTCTATTATCTTGGTGGCGAGGGGGAGGCTTGCAACTGGTCTGTAGGAGGTGGGGTCCAGGGGGTCCAGGTTGTTCTTCTTTATGGTTGGTCGAATGATTGATGTTTTGAGGGCATCTGGTATGTATCCTTGTTTAAAGGATTTGTTTATGATGTGGGTTAATGGGGCACTCAGGTCTTCCTTGGTTTTCTTTATCCATTCCATAGGGCAGGGGTCTAGCAGGGAGGTAGTGGTGTTCAGACAGGAGATGGTGGAAGATATCTCTTCTTTTGAGGTTTCATTGAATGTATTCCAGTCTGCGTTTATGGTGGTGCAGGGATATGTCTTTGTGGTTGTAGCGCAGAGGTGAGGTTGTTGAGGTTGCTGAAATTGTTTGTATTGTCGGGCCAAGAGATCCGAGGGGATATCTGGGAGTTGATCGGAAATGGTCGGTGCCTTTGTCAGTTTTTTGGCAATTTGGAAGAGTTCTCGAGGTTTGTTTACAGCTGTCATGATGATTTTGGTGTGGTAGTTTCTCTTCGCATTGTCGGTCTCCGAGTGGTAGGTAGTGAGTTCATAGAGGTATTGCTTTTTGTCCATTTCATTTTTGGTTTTCCTCCATTTTCTTTCTGCTCTTCTAAGTTTTGTTTTTAGTTTCCGGAGGTCAGGGGTGAACCAGCGGGCCTTTGAGGAGATGGGTTTGTTGCTGGTTTTGTTTAGAGTTGCACTGGATGCTGAGGAGATTGTGGTGTTCCAGTTGTTTATGAGGTCATCAAGGTTGTTGGAATTCGTAAGTAGTTTAGGTAGGGTTAGTGTCAGGAAGTCTTCTTTGTTGAATGCTTTGAATCTCCGTATGTGTTGAGTGTTTCCTCTGTTTGTGTTTGGTTGATATGCGTGGAAGAGGTGGATGATGTAGTGGTCTGACCATGGTACTGGTGAGATAGTTGGACTGCTGCATGAGGAGGATGTATGGGAGTTCAGAAATATGAGGTCCAGTGTGTTTTCTTTTTCGTGCGTTGGTTCATTTATGATCTGTGTCAGGTCCATTGCTGTCATGGCGTTAAGGAATGTTTCTGTTTGTGTGTCTTGGAGGGATGGGAGATTGAAGTCTCCCAATATAATTGGTTCTTTTGATGGGTCAACGCTCTCAGAGATGAGGTGTAGTATCCTTGGTAGGTCGGAGTTTGCAGCAGGTGTTCTGTAGACCAGGCATATCGTGAGGTGTTTGTTAGTGAGGGTGAGGATGTCTGCTTCTTCGGAGGTTTCAGATGCGTGGGTCCGTAGGTGGAGGTTGTCCTTTGCAATGATGGCTATGCCTCCGCCTTTTGCGTGTGTTCGGGAACAGTGATGAAAGCTGTATCCGGTTGGTGTCAGTTGGTTCATTATTACCGTGTTGGTTTCTGTCAGCCAGGTTTCTGTTATACATAGGATGTCAATCTTCTCAGATATGATCAGGTCTTGGAGCATGTGGTATTTGTTCCTGGCGGAGCGTGCGTTTATGAGTGAGATGGAGAGGTGCAGGTGGCTGGTGTGATTGGTGGTATGGGGTGGAGTGTGGTGTGTGTGTGGTGCCGCAGATGTTTGTGGGTTGAGGTGCTTTGGTGCCTGTGTATGGGAGGTCAATGGGCTGTACTTTGAAAGTCAGTGCTCTCTGGGCTATCCCTTTGCTTGAAGGTAAATGCTTGTCTTTTATCTATTTCCATGGACTCTAATACAGTTTCGCCACCACACATCCCCCCCTTAAGCTATTACGGGCTGGCATCTTAACCCCAGCACAGCCTGTAATTCTTGCTAGGGTGTTATGATATACCTGACAGCTATCCAGCTTACCCTCTTTTGCAGCCAATGCTATCCGCTCGTGCCAGGGTCGCAAAACATTAATATGGTAAATCTGCTGTCGCCCTCTTCTATTCTTTACAGAGTACAATACCGGACCCACCTGCCTTATTACCTTATAAGGCCCCTTCCACTTACTTTCGAATTTGGGACCAGGTCCAGCCACCATGACAATGACCTTTTTGCCCACCTCTAGCCGGCGAGGCTGTGCACGGTGGTCGTAGTAAGTTTTCTGGCGGGTCTGGCTAGCTGTTACATTCTTTTCTGCCTCTTGGGACGTACGGCTTAAGTATCCTTTTAAATCCCTTAAGAATTGGGGTATCCCTATTTCTTCTATGGCTGGTTCCACCCACTGTTCGCGCAATATGTCTAATATACCCCGTGGAGTCTGTCCATACATTAACTCGTATGGGGAAATGCCCATGGATGTCTGCTTCCGCTCCCTACATGCATATAATACGAAGGGGAGCATCGTATCCCAGTCTGTCATGTCACTTTCAAGGCTTCTCTTTAACATATTTTTTAGGGTTTGGTTCTGTCTTTCAACGAGGCCATTTGATCGGGGATGATATGCGGCTGTTCTGACATGATGGAGGCCAAAGGCGTCCCAAACTTGGGCAAGGTAGCGGGACATAAAATTACTACCCTTATCAGTTAGGACTTCTCGGGGAAACCCCACCTCACAGAATAACTTCACTATTTCTGAAGCTATCATTCTGGCCGATATATTATGAAGGGGAATTGCCCAGGGGAATCGGGTGGCCTGGTCTATTATGACTAGGATATACTGGAACCCTCGGGGTGTTCTTGTTAGTGGCCCGACTATATCCATGGCTAGTCTATGTATAGGCTCTGATATGACTAGTATGGGTACAAAAGGTACCTTCGGTGGGTGGTTTGAGGTAACTCGCTGACAGGAAGGGCACGTCTCACAGAATTTAGAGATCTCCTTGAAAACTCCGGGCCAGTAGAAGCGAGCTAAATTTTGGTCTAGCGTGCCATGTACCCCTTTATGCGCTCCTATAGGGTGGTCATGCGCTAACCTTAAAACCAGTGTTTTGAAGGTAGTGGGAATTACTGATTGTTTCCGGGTATTCCCTGACCTAGGATCTAAACTTTCGCGATACAATACATTACTATCTAAGAAAAATCTGGGTAAGCTTTCTGACCCTCTTTGGGCGTACTCAAAAGCCCGTTTGAGTGCAGGATCCGCCCGCTGTTCCGTAGGGAAAGAGGGAAATTTCTCGACCAATTCCGCGGGGACCCACGGCAACTCCTGCCCGGCCGCTAGTTCGGCTCTATTCTGTGACCTAGTCTGCCTCTCCCGGCGCTTCTCTGCCTTTCCTTTTTTACCACTACACGTAGGAGGAGTTATCAACTCGTCATGAGAGAGCAACCCATGTAGCGGGTCCTCCAATGGGTCTTGTTCCCCCTCCCTGGCTTTAGAGCGCGCCCGGGTGGATATCATGCCTACCTTGTGTTTTAAACCCTCAGCTAACCCTCGCCTGAATTGGGGCCAATCCCTCCCCAGGACTAAGGCATGTGGGAACCTAGGTACCACAGCTACCGATATTCTCCTCTTCATTCCCAAACCTTTTACCCTTACAGTGTGTACTGGGTATGATGACGCTGCGCCATGGACACACCTTATTTTTATGCTACCTTCAGGTGGCTCTGGGACCTGACTATCCTGAGATTTTATCTCTCTCCAGAGCTTCTGCGAGATCATCGACTGCTTCTACAGGGATACCCTCTACTTCTACAGCCAACAAAAATCCCTCCCCACTCTCCTTAGGGTGGGCAGTCATTAGGGCCGTCCTTGCTTTGCAATCTCTTTTTAGGTGTCCTTCTTCCCCACATGAAAAGCATTTTCTTCGTGTGTAACAAGTTTTATCCATGTGCATAACCTTTGTCATTTCCCCCAACATTGGTCTCCCTCTCCTTTCTGAAGCTACTGCGTCTGCCCGATTTGAAACACCAACCTTCACTTGCCTTACCAATCTGGCTTCTAAAAAGCGCTCTGCCAGTGAGGTGGCCTCATTGGTATTACGGCAGTCCTGTAGGATCAGAAAGGACTGTAGATCTTTTGGAACTGCCTCCATAAACTGTTCCAACACAATACAGTCTAACAGGGATTCTATTGTCCTAGCCTCAGGTGTCAGCCACTTCAATGCCAACCCTTTAATCCGCTGGCACAGAGCTCACGGCGTTTCACCTTGTTTTAATTTACAGCTCCTCAAGAGGCGGCGATAGACCATAGGCGTTAGGCCCAGGCGGTCTCTTATTGCCTTCTTGAGCTTCTCGTAATTGGAGGCTAAGGCAGCAGGCATGGCCCTATAAGCCACTAGCGCTTCTCCCGTAAGAGAGGCGGCTAGATGAACTGCCCACTGGTCTTTTGGCCAGCCAGTTAGGAGAGCTACCCTCTCGAATGCTTCCAGAAAATCGTCTATATCATCTTCCTTGGTCAACTGTCCAAATGAAAATGTCCCATTACCAGGTAACCCGAGCCCTTGTACAGCTCCCAGAGAACCTGTTACTGTCCATATGGATTCTGTCGCTTGTTTCTGTGCTCCTAACCATGCGCCCATCATTTCCAGGAGCGGCTTCTGCTGAGCTTGCATCATGGCTGCTGTGTGTTCCTGGGTCCTCGCAGACATCTCTTGCTGCTTCTGGAACTGCTCGGCCATCCAGCTAAGAAGCTCGCCATGCTCCATCTTGGTTGATGCTGTAATGACAAGAAAAAGAGAAAGAAACCACCAAGTGCGGCACGAAATATAAGCGCTCTTTCTCTTGAGCTCCTATTGAGCACTGCTGTATCCCCCCCTGCACCGGTATCCGTTTATGATCCCCCTTATACACGGATTACCTGATGCAGGTGTAGACTCGAGTTTATCAGCCAGCAGATCACGGCTTGGTAACACCTGATTAGGTGTTAGCAGTTTCCAAACCTGAGGAGGTTACTAGAGTTCAGCAACCTACTGTGCTCAAGGAAAGTTCCACTAAAGCACCAAAAAGAAAGTAACCTTGCTTTAAAAATATACAAAAAACCCTTTTAAGAGCTCCCAGTCAGAGAGCTAGCAATTTAATATAATAAAAAAACCCCCTCAAATCCTTACTAGCATTAATGCGTAATAATTTGTTTAGTTTTACCTGTATGTCTTTGCATCCTTGGTCCTCATTTTTATGCTTGGTTTGTTATATTATTATTTATATTTTTATGTTCTTAAATTATTTATATGACATGTATATTTATTTTTGTTATTGTTTATTGTTGTGAAATTTATTTGTTTTAGAGGTCGGTATTCCCTGAGGAAGGCAACAGCCGAAACACGTTTTAGGGTCATCTCACAGATACTAATACAGCTCTCTGTTTCTTCCACAATGTGGTATAACCTGCTTCTGTTTGTACCTACTGTTGCTGCAGGTGGAGTGATTCCCCTCTGTTCTGCATACATTGTAGACATTTTCTCCAAAATGTCCCTAATAAATATGTAAGACTATTATGCACAGATGGGGTTCTGGAGGCCTGCTTATGTGGTAAAAAGCCAGCTTCCCCTATTTATATAGACGAAATCACTCTTACTGTCACAATTCAGTGGTAAGATTAGTCCACCATTGCCTCAGCACTTTTGGATTCTGAGGCTGCTGGCAAATTCATGGGCAAAGCCCTAGCCAGACAGTTAGGAATGCCCTCTGAGACCTTGTCCATTCCCATGCATGTTAAGGCAACTGACAAAAGATCCTTAGCTGAATGCTTAATTACAGCAGTCACTCCTGAGGCTGATATTACACTAGGCAGTTTTCATAAGGTATCCATGCTATTCTATGCACTGCCATGCTCAACTTTTTCTATCATTTTAGGATTACTCATAATCCATCTGTCTATTAGAGATATGGAGATATTGTAAGATGGAACCAAGAATGCAAAACCAAATAGGCTCTATGACTGTTGTACCAACTTGTTTTCAGGCACAATGCCTCCTAGGAGTTAAATGTATCTCTTCTTTGAACCTAAATCATTCATTTATATTTATAGACCGCAGATCCAAGTCTGCTCCCTGTGGTGTACAGACAATAATAATAGCAAGCACAATATGAAGACGTACAACTACAAATCATCTATCCAGAATCACTACATAACCCACATATCATCCAAAAGCAGAACAGAGAGGAAAAGTCTTCAAACCTTTCTTAAATTTGTTAGATCAGCCTTAAAACATAGCCCTCTCTAGGGATAGTGTTCCATAATTGAGGCCTTAAAACATAGCTCTCTCTAGGGATAGTCTTCCATAATTGAGGCCCTCTAACTGAAAAAGCTTGATCATGGTATCTATCATCTATCTCCTTGCTATCAAAGTTGCCCTTTTAGACATACTTTGGAGATAGCTAGAAGTACCCTGGGTCCAGGTCTTAAAGATCAGCATCAGGATCTTACATTGAACCTGAAACTCTATTAGTAACCAGTGTCACTGAACCAAAAGAGAGAAAAACTAATCATACCTTGCCAAGTCCTCCACCAGATATATTGCAGTATTTTGAATCAACTGCAACCTCTGGATTTCCCTCTAAGTTAATCCCAGCAAAACAGAGTTGTAGAAATCCAGCCATGGCAAAATTAAAGCTCTAGTCATGAGAAGTCTTCTTTAAAAAAAAAAATCTGAAAATCATAAGAATACAAAATCCTCCCTGTACTAATTTTGAGACATGGCATTTCAAACACAACTGAGAGTCCACCCAGACCCCCAAGTTCTTGTCTGACTCCCTAAAAACTCCTTTTATAGCTTCACCAAGTTCTAAAAGCACAGGGACCAAGTCAGAAGTACTAAACCACAAAAGTTCTGTTTTAGTCACATTCAGCTAGAAATGCAGCTTTGACAGGCAACCAAAAAATCAATTCAACAAACCCTAACTCAAAAGACCATGAAAGAATATATCAAAGACAGTTTAGGAAAAGGACACATTATAAATGAGACTAAGATTATAATCACTCCACAAAAATGAACCTGAATATTTTAAAATACTCTCAAAACAGACTCAATGACCCTGAATACACAAGTCTACTCACGCCCCTACACCGAAGAGCTCAAGAGATGGTCTTACCAGCAATCTATGCATCTGCCTGTTGTACTCATTAAGTTATCATCGCTCACTACGGTGCTAGAGCTAATATTAAATTCCCCTGGAAACTGCTGCCACAATTGTAAGTGAAAGATATATTTGCACTTAACTTAAATACTTTATATCTTCTCCTCACTGAGTAACTTCAAAAGCCATTGGCCACTTTTTGACCTCAGCCGATGGTTTTGCTTCCTCAGAAAGTCTGGCCACTGCCCCAATTTGTTAATTCTCATATATTCCAACGGGGCATTACAAACCCCCATGATATCGCACTCCATTTAAAGGATTATGAGAGCATTCACTATGGAATCTGCCACCAAGCTACAATGAGCTCAGGATTCTGCACCCAATAGCAGTGCTATCAATTGTCGGTATGACCTGTAAGGCCCTGTTACTTACAAGAGACCGATTACTAATTAAAGACTAATTTCCTGTATAGTCCAGATCCAAAAAGTCAGTACAGGTGCAATCAGAATCTCTGTTTATTAGATAACTGATGGACAAATACAGGCAAGGGAGAGGAGAATTTCTGTCAGTCATCAGACCTCAGAATCCCTCCTCTCATGAATATAATAGTCGTGTTACATATATACATTTTTCTGATTTCCGTATACGTGCACAGCTCCCAAATCTATCTCCCCCCCCCCTTGTATCTCATCTCCTCTTGCCATCTGTTTCCTGTTACTTCTTTTCTATCCCCTTGTTCCTGTTTTAATACCCACTCAAGTTCCTTTTCGTTTGCTCTTACGCCATACCTTCCAACCATCAACTGTCTTTTTCTTCTTCGGGGCTGATGTGCTCAGCATATTCTTCTTTGCATGGTTTCCTGTGTATGTGCCTTCTGCAAAAAAGTCTCTGCATGGACCCTTCAATCCAAGCATACACTTTTCTAAGGCTTATATGATATTTCCTTATATGGTTCTTTATGCTGGCCTGTTTCTTCTTGCCCACTGTAATGACAGACTGGTTGATATATATATATTTTTATTAGAGCAGAATAAAGGCCATTGAGTGATTATGAACCAGGAACATATACCTAAACCTTATAATCCCTACAATTTCCCATTTTTTTCTTTTTTTTTTTTATTGTGGAGGAGATAAGACCAAGTCAGAGAATTCTGAAGTGGGGACTGCAGCATAGGAAACATTCACATGTGTATGGCATGTTTGAACAGGCATAAGGGAAGTGGACACCTTGGTACACTGTTTCTTACAACAGGAAATGGCAAGAGAAACAATACAACAAAAGGACAAGGCAAAAATTAAAAGATGCCAGCAGAAATTAAAAGGCCTTTTAGACCAGTACCTAGCGAGTGAAACCAGGAGGTAAGGGATGAAAACCAATTACCTACATTCAGTCCTCCCTTAAAGTCATCAATATGTAAATCTGACAGGTGGCGTATCTTATCCATAGCATTAAGCACAAACACTGAATGATTCACTATGACCGTACAACAAATAGTGGCATTAATAAAAGAACAAAGACCTCCCTCAGAAGCAAGGAGCAAATCTAGCGCTTGTCTATTTTGTAGGGTCATTTGGGTATTTTGCTCTAGGGACTCTGATAGCTTAGTTATAGAATCAGTAACAGCTTTCATTTGTACATGAAGCAAACATTGTAACCGGCGTATAGCCATTCCTAATTCAGCAGTGAGGGCAGGGGTAGCAAAAGGAATCCATGCTGTCCATGATAAAGCATTTAATCGTGTTTTGGTCAAGGGGTAAGTAGAATTAATATATTCAAAAGATGCCTGTATGGCCTCATCTTCAGAAACTTTCGCATCCCATGGACCTGATCCTACTAGAGAGCGTTTAACTCGCTGGAGGAGTGAATGAGTTTTGTGTGAAACATTTAAAGGAATAAGGGCAGAATAGAGAGATACACGGACAAGGGTACAGGGCAAGTGAGAAATATTAATTTTCTGTAATAAGGCTTCCCCACAAAGAAAATAGTGACCTGTTAAAGCAGAAATCTGTGTAGAGGAACGCCATTTTCTTGGAAATGTATTAATATTACCCAAATAAAGGTTAGATTGTAACTTCCCATGACTGTAGGTAGAGCGCTGAGACTGGGGAGTATAGCAGGAACAAAAAGGGACTTTACCTCCAAGCCAGTAATCATAATGACCAGAAGGTAAATAGGGACCCACAAGTAGGGCATCCTGCCAATAATTGGAATCCACTAGCAAAGGCACTAGGGTGATATTATCTGCCGGGGACAGGGTGGAGGGGTTAGCAGTAAATTGTGACAAATACGTAGAATTACCATGGCGAGGAACAAAAATTCCAGCAGCTATATGCCAAGAAGCATTTTGGACATTATAAGTAATATTGCAGCGAGAGGAAAATGAAAGAGATGCATTAGTCACAAGACAATAAGTAAATCGCATCTCTAAAAGAACATAAACAAAGAAAGGTTCACTGGAGGCATTCACAGACTCCCATGTGTCAGTACAGTCTATGGATTCAAAACATGGAGCAGTAAAGACTGGTTGATATATATATATTTTTATTAGAGCAGATTAAAGGCCATTGAGTGATTATGAACCAGGAACATATACCTAAACCTTATAATCCCTACAGACCTCTAGTCTTTTTATCTGAGAACCACGACAGAAAACATTCAGGACACCCAGATTTAGTGTGTCAATCTATATGATGGCTGTGTGTGTATGTTTGCCTCCCAGACTCCTCGATTCCTGCTTCCTATCTCCTAAAATTTCCCTACTGGCCCAATAGGCCCCAGATTCCCTAATCCCCCCAACTACCTCCCCAACTCCCCAGACCACCCTCTGGGGCTATCTGGTTGAGAGCACTCCTGGTTTGGGTACCCTGGGTCAGGCTGACCCCAACCAGAGAGCCTTAAATGTGGTCCAGATCCCCCCACCTCTAAGGTTTGGGAGGTAGGAATGATACCCACTTGTTCCTACCTCCATGCTTTCATCTTTGTAAAATGGCAACACCTAACCCTTGGCAGTGTGTCCCAAATACCAAAAGCATTGCCCTTTTTTTGACATGAGTAGAGGAGTAGCCTAGTGGTTAGAGTGACAGCCTAGTACTCAAGAGATCAGGGTTCAATTCCCACTACCATGTGACCTTGGGCAAGTCACTTTAGCCTCCATTCCCTTGGAAGAAAAGGCCTTGCAATCTAATTCTGGTCATACCTTGCCAAGAAAATCCAGGGGCTGCTGGGTCACTAGGAGTCAGCACTGACTTGACAGCACTTAAAAAAAAGTTGGCATGCATTCTCCTAGTAGTACATCCTGATACACTGCCATTTTGAAAGATAGTGGCACTGAAGGCAGGAGCAAGTGGGTAATGCCTCTGCTTCCCAAACTAGAGGTTGGTGAGGGAGGTTCACTTGAACCTCCAGAGTTGTTGTTTTTTATAGGATGAGAGGCCTGAGGGCCCATCTGGGTCTTTTTTGGGAAAAAGGGTTTGGGACTCACTTGGGGCACCAGGGACATTTTTTGGAGGGGGAGAGGGGGATCATGGGTCAGGAACTCATGGGCTACCAGGGACCTTTTGGGCAGGCCAAGGGCCCACTTGGAGCACCAGGGATCTTTGGTGATCTGAAATGAAATGCCACACTTCAACTCAGATCACCTTTCTACTGCAGTGCTGCCGCTTTACTCCAGCCCTCACCGGGCATAAAAATTCAGCACTATAAGACGAGTAAAAAAACCATGCTATATTTTAACGCAGTTTTTTTACATCATGAACAATATTGTATTCAGCATTTTGCAACCTTTTATGGTAGTGGCTTTATGCTAACTTTCCTGTGCTTTCAAGAATAAGATTAGCGTGGGAAAATCAAGAATAAATCACTGAACTAAAGGATAGCGCAGCTTACTGCATTAGAGTATGAGTGTCTAAGTGGTACCGCATACACGTGCCAATGACATTTCCAAGGGGAGCTGATTAGCAATTTGATCTCCAAAATTCAATCTTTTGTCATTTTTGGGTGATTTTGAACATCTAAGAGATAAGCACAATTTTCTTCTCAAGCTCTTCTCCAAAGCCCAAATCCAATAAGAAGCTAAATGATAGTTATGCATGACTTGAAGTAGGTGTAAATGACCACGGGGAAATTTTCCTGGATATACATGTACTGCTATTCCAGAATATGGAATACATGTATAAAAGGAATGCTAAAAGGAGAGAGCAAGTGGTCTGCTGCAATGGTTCCTGATATGCAGCCTAGATGAACAGCCACCCTTGTTGCCTCAGAAGGAGGGGGTCCATATCCTTGTCTCCCATGTTCACATCCTTCCTGATCCCATACATGGCCCCTTGCATCTCCAGAGGCCACATTTGCACCCTATCACCTACAGTTTTAGGTGCAGCACACACTCTCTGCACATGTTTGCTTTCTGATTTGCATGCCCCGCCCTCTTTTACTTAGCCCTTATGCTCTGAGCTGTGGTGGCAGTTCAGCCCACTCCCGGTCATCATTCTGCTTTGGACAGGCCAGTTGCTACCTTCCTGTATAGGTGCTAGGGGCACAGTTCTTACTGTCCATAGTGAATACAAGGCTTACAGACACCCCAAGGTTACACTTGCAGCATTCTGTTTTCCAACGCATGTGGAGACTGCGCACACTGTGTGCATGTGTTGGGCCATGCACATGTACTGTATGCATACCCTGGGCCAGGCGTTCACTATTACTGAAGCTAGTGTCGTGGCTAGCGTGGTGGTAGTAACATACCTTGGCCATACCCCTTGTGTTTACTGCTGCCGCTGGGCTCTGGTGCAGTACTAAAACGCAAATTCTGTGCTCCCTACCACACTTTAGTAAACATACCCCTTAGATAGTAAGGTGTTCACCTAGACTGGGGAAGGGAAACATCGTACATGAATACTGATCACCACTGTACAAGGCTGTATACTGCCAGTAGTGCTACAAAATAAGATTTATTATTGCTCTAATTATTAAACCATGCCCAGTACACACCTCACAGAATCTGTATGCTTCAACATACTGTATACATATAAGTGGCGCCTTCCTAAAATCGTTATATATGTATAATTGGTGCATAGCAGTTTACACAAGTCAGTCTGTTATTTACATGTGTAAAGATGCAAACCCCTTCTAAAATTGCCTTCAAAATGTCCATTCAACAATGGTAGAACTAAGCTTTTTATTTCCATGTTAATGATTGGACTATGTCAACTTTGGGAATGTGCATCTCTTTTATATTTTTATTTCACACAATACAAGAGATAATGTCACTCCAGGGACAATTCTGCACAAAAAAATTTGAATTGTGCAGAATATTTATCAGATTAACACAATATAAAATGCTTTTAAAGCAATTTAATTTACAATGCAATAAATGCAAAGGAGAGAGAACAGCTTTAAAACTAGAATATAGGGGAAATGTGAAGTCATTTAGTGATGCGTGGTAGAGATACTAACAAAACAGAGAAGTTAAAGAATCCTGATAGGTTGCAATAAAAGCAAAAGAAGCTTAAGTGCCTTTAAGCAAAACACAAACAGAGTTGAAAGATTCTAAATTATCCCTGTCAACTGCTAATCAGATTGTAAATACAAATAAAAAACATACTTTGAAATGTCTATATGTGAATGCCAGAAGTCTAAAAAATAAAATGAGAGAGTACGAATATATAGCAGGAGGAGAACCAATGGGATAACTGCAAAAGTAGGAGTAGAGAAGTAATCTAGTGGTTAAGGCAGCAGCCTAGAACCAGACAGACCAATGTTCAATTCTCACTGATACTCCTTGTGGCCTTGGGCAAGCCACTTAACCCTCCATTGCCTCAGGTACAAACTTAGGGGCTTCAATGGGGTTGCGGCTCCGATATCGGCTGGAAGCCGCTACCGCTGCTTAGTAAACAAGCCCCTTAGATTGCAAGCCTTCTGGGGACAGGGAAATTACTATACCTGAATATAACTTGTCTTGAACATCTACTGGAAAGTATAAGCTAAATACATATAAATAAAATAGCAGGGTATAAATTATATTACAATGATAGGACAGGCCAAATAGGTGGAGGGGTGTCATTATATGTTAACGAAGGAATTGAGTCAGAATAAAAGTTCTGCAGGTGTTGTCCAAATGTTATTGTTTTTAACATTTTAACAGATAATAACTTTGTTTTAAATTTACAAAATATAATATATATCAATAAATAAAGGAATCAAAGTGCACTGTGTAGGAGTAGCCTAGTCTTTAGAGCACTGCCTTGGGACCCAAGCGACCAAGGTTCAATTCCCACTAGCACTCCTTGTGGATTTGGGTAAGTCGCTTAGCCCTCCATTGCCTTAGAAGAATCCAAGTTATCAATGTTCCTGTTTAATGTACATTACCAAGTTTAAGTTACAATATAGCTGAAGATGAAGTGGTTCTGTTTATTTTGGTTTGAAGGCTGTCTGCCATTACCTGTGATGCTATGGTTTGGTGTTTACTTGTTTGGTTAGGGTTATTAAGCAGGGATTTTGCTATGTCAAATAGCTCCCTTGGGTGGTTTATGCGGTTAAGATAAACTTGGAGTGGTAATCTCTTTTTGCATTGCTGATTGTGCTCTGGTACTTCTGTAGCATGGTCATATAGGCTGAGCAGTCCTGAGTGAAGTGTGTCTCCACTTTCTCACTAGCTTTCAGAGTGTTCATTTATGGTTCCTTAGTTCTGATGTGTACCATCTGGTCGTTGCTTTATCGAATGAGGTGCAAGGGCTGCATTTTGTATTATCAAGTTCCATTCTCTGACTAGGCTGTCCAGATTCTGCAAGTTCTGAGGAGCACGCATTGAGCAGGATGTATTTTAGGAAAGAATGAATTGTTTGAGGGTTGCTGGGAGGCGGTTCTGCCCGATGGTGGATTGTAATACTGATGAGTGAGCAAGGGCCTCTGTTCTTTGTTTTGTATGCTGATTCCATGATACGATAGCAGAGGGTAGTGTTGTATGATTGGTATGATGCTTGCTGGGGAGGTGAAAGAAGAGGTGCTAATAATTAGAACGAGGATGTAAACACATCTCATGATGCCTATGCCACAGATTGGTGGAAGGTGATGAGTAATTAAAGTAGTCTGGGGTAAGCACACTCAGTGTGGTTGGATTCCTGGGCTGTGAGAATGATTCAACCTTCTGTGTAGGACTACTCCTGGTAGGGAGTGGTTAGCAAAGCTTCTGCTGTGCGTTGATTAGTAGATTGAGTGTTACTGCTTGTGTAATCATTTTGGACTGAAAGCTGTAAGCTCCACATACCCTGACCCAGTGCAAGTTTATGGGTTGACTGCAGCACAAGAGACTCTTCTATTGTGCCTCTCTCAGATGCCACTCTCAAGGGCCACGTCCATGGCCCTTAGGCACAGGTGAGCCTAGAGCCACCCTTTAAAGGGCAGGAGGCATGGCTTGATGATGTAACTGCAGGGGGAGGGGCTTACCTCCATGCTGCCTGAAGCTGGCAGAGAGATCGGAGCCTTCACTGGTGTTCGAGCAGGTCTTCCTTCACTTGCTGCTTATATCCTGCAGGGTCGGTGCGCTGGCTGGAGAGGCTTTGTTGCAGCTACAGCTGCCCTTTAAAGAGCAGAAGGCACGGCTCAATGATGCGGCTGCAGGGGGAGGGGCTTATCTCCATGCTGCCTGCAGCTGGCAGAGAGATTGGGGTCTCGTTGGTGTTCGAATAAGTCTTCCTTCCTTGCTGATTCTATCCTGAAGGGTTGGCACACTGGCTAAAGAGGATGTTGCCAGGGCAGCAGCCACACCACTGCAGCATTATAGCTACTAGGAGGAGAGACCATACCAATACGACCTTTCATAAAAAGTGGCAAGCTTGACCCAGCCTGTCCAAAATCCTATAGACCTATATCAAGCATCCCATTTGTCGAAAGGATCCTGGAGAAAATTGTTCTCAAACAACTTCAAGACCACCTTACAGAAAATGCCCCACTCAACCCATTTCAACATGGATTCAGACAGCATCATAGGGTAGAATCTCTTATCACCTCTCTGCTAAATAAGCGCATAACACGATCACAAAATCATAAAAATGGTTTCATCCTGCTATTCCTCGACATTGCCTCTTCCTTTGACTCCATTCCTCACCACCTGCTACTTCAGAGACTCTCAGAAATCGGATTCCAGGGAATCACACTTGCTTGGTTCCGCTCTTACCTAGATTATCGAAAGCAGCAAGTCAGAATCAACAGAAAGACCTCAACCCCATTCACTCAACAAACAGGAGTTCCTCAGGGCTCAAGCCTCTCAGCCCTCCTCTTTAATATTTTCATACAGCCGGTTTGCCAGGTCTTCCACAAATACAAAATCCAATATCAGATTTATGCTGATGATATAATGATCTTCACACCCATTAACCTCCTGCCTCCCGTCCTCACTAGCCTCCGAAACTAGAACAGGAATGGCTCTACCTGATACAACTTACACATCAACAACGAAAAGATGGAGGCCTTATACATAATTACTGATCCAACCTTCTGTTCACCACCAACATTGAAACTTGACGACGCAGAAATAAAAATAAAATCTGAAATAACATACCCGGGCATAACACTCAAACAGCACCTAACCTTCCAACCACATATAAAGAGAACAACATCCACTGTCTAGCAAAAGCTAAAAACCCTGAAGAATCCCTTCTCTCTATAGACCTATTCCATACCGTCTGCCAAGACATAGTTACACCTGTTCTGGATTATTGTAGTATCATTTACCAAGGCCTCCCAAAATACACCATCCATACCTTGCAAATGGCCCAGAACATGGCTGCACGAATAATCACTGGAGCCCCTCGTTGAGACCACATTACCCCATTACTTATACAGCTCCACTGGCTTCCCATTACTGCCAGAATCAAATTCAAAGCTCTTACCATAACATTTAAAATCCTACACAGGGAATCTGCAAGCTGCCTCTCATCTCCAAATCCACAACTGAGCGGTCCCAAAGAATCTCCACTCTTAACCTCCTAAAGATCCCAACCCAAAAAATCAAAAGCAAGCAGTTCATTTATTTTTTTTATTTATTTAAACAGATTTGTATACCACCTTATCCTTCAATCAAAGTGGTCACATCACATCACAATGGAGGGTTACATTTAACATAAGGGAACTCAACAACATTTAACATAAGGGAACTTAGAAGATCTAGACAGTACAATTGGAGGGTTACATTTATCATATAGGTCACATTTGGACATTACAAGGTAATCAACAGTGTTATATTATGTTTGTTTAGGGTAAGTGTATGTCTATTTGGGGATGAGTGAATATCGAGTTATCGGCAGTAGATGCGTTACTGTTTAGGTGGGGACCGCTTTCTGTCTGTTGATAAGTTTCAACAGAGGTAGGTTTTGAGGTCCTTTCGGAAGTCTGTTAGGTCATCCAGTGCTCTCAGGCTTGTTGGGAGGGAGTTCCAGAGCGCGGGCGCCAGTAAGGAGGGAGCTCTTTTTGAAGTTGTTTATTTGGTCTTGTGTAATCCTGCAGGTGTGCCGATCATGTTGTTTTTATTGGTTCTTCTCGGTCTTTTGCAGGTATCTTTCGTTATGATGTACTGTAGTGCCTCTGCTGAGTGCTGGTGGATGATTTTAAAGATGATTAGGATTATTTTGAATTTTGTTCTGGCCATCATAGATAGCCAGTGTAGTTGTTGTAAGACTGGGATGATGTGTACAGATTTTGGGGTGTCTGTGATGATGCGTGCTACGGTGTTTTGCACCATTTGAAGTGGGTGTAAGGTTTGTTGAGGGAGACCTTGATATAACGAGTTTCCATAGTCAAGCAGTGGTGTAATGAGTGCTTGGCATACTGTGCGGAAGTGATCCTAGCAGAGTAATGGCTTGGGTTTTCTGATGATCCTTAAGCGATGATAGGCCTTGTTTGCGGTTTTTGTGATGTGTGATTTCAGGTGCTCTGTCCATTGTGATGCCCAGATATTTAACTTCATCTTTAACTACTATATGCTTATTTAAGATACTGATGTTTTGTGGTGGAGTGAAGGTAGAGTTCCTGGTGATGAACATTGCCTCAGTTTTGTCATAGTTGTCAGTCATGTTATTATCTGTGAACCAGTTGTTCATATCTTCAAGGCATCTGGTTATAGTCATGATGTTGAGTGCTAATAGGTTGACTGGGGTATATACCATGATGTCGTCAGCGTAAATGTGATATTGGAGGTTGTGATTTTTGATGATGTTACATATGGGCTGGATGTAAATATTAAAGAGCATTGATGATAGTGCTGAGCCTTGTGGTATTCCCTGCGTGACGGGGAAATGTGTTGATTTCTTTTGTGTGCATTTGACTTGTTGCGTTCTATTTTCCAAGTACGAAGTAAACCATTTTAGAGTATTTTTGCGTAAACCTATTTGCTTCAGGCGTTGCAGTAGTCTGGCGTGTGACACGGTATCGAAAGCTGCAGAGATGTCCATGAATACAAGTAGGAATCCATTCTTTATGTTGTGCATTCCTTTTAAGAGATTGTCAAAGAGGGAGGTAAGTAGTGTTTCAACTCCGTGTCTGGGTTTAGAACGTTGCTGATGGATGTCCAGTGGGGCATTGATGTCAATATGGTCTTGTAGTTGGTGTTGTACTGCTTTTTCAATGATCTTTGTAAGGAAAGGTAGGCTGGAGATAGGTCGATATGATTTTGGTTCAGAGAGGCTGAGGTTGTTGCCTTTAAGTATCGGTCTTATCATGGCGTGTTTCAGAGTTTGTGGCATGTATCCTTGTTGGAGTGAATCTTTGACGATTTTGTGAATGTAATAGGAGAGCTGGGTTTTAGAGGCTTTTATCCAAGCTAATGGGCATGGGTCTGATGGTGAGGTTGTTGTGTTGAGTTGACTCATTATTTGCAATCGAGTCTTCTCACTATATACCCCCACATTATGGAACTCCCTTTCGCCAACACTAAGAGAAAGCCCAGACTTGTTGGAATTCAGAAAAAAGCTTAAAACATACCTCTTTCAGACTCAAGGACAAACACCTTAAAATACACTCTAAGTACACAAAAGGCAGATATTCCGGTATATGTTCATAGGTTGACCAATCTAATCAGTAGACCCATAACTGTAAATAGTTAGATGTTAAACTATTGTTATACTGTTTACTGTTCCAGTTTCATGTAAAAAAACAGTGTGCTGACAGACCCTGTTACAGAACTGTTAACTGTAAGCCGCTTTGAACTGTAGAAAGGTGGAATAGAAATAAGTTTAAAATAATAAATAAATAAATAATATGGCATAACCACATCCTTTGTGACCAGTGCCCATTTCTCCCCTGTTGTACACACCACCAGAATATCATGGAATATTCACTCCCACAATAGATGAAGGCTGTGAGGAGAGGGTGATAGCTGACTGCACGGCCCAAAAAATGCCTAAGTGCAGGGGATGTTCCATCATAGCTGGAAGAGCATGAAAGGATAAATAGGAGTGTGGTACAGGGAGTTCCTGAGATAGCTACTGTATTTGTGTGAGGCTCTGGAGAAGTCTAGGCCACCCACTCCTCTTAACAGTCCTCATCAACAGTTGCCAGCATCTGGTATTCAAGATCATTGAGGGCCCTTGGCTCCCCATTAGATTTCATCTCCATGGCCTTTATCTTTTCATGTCTTCAGCGTCTCTGTCCTTGTAGTAGATGACATTCACCCAGTCACATATCTGTATCCAGATCTTCTGTTTTTGGTATGCACCAGAGCACATACCTACATGCCCCAGGATAACGTGCTGATGCTTCGGCACCTCCCTCAGTATGAGATCCATCTCACTCTGGCAGAAATTATCCTTTCAGGTGAAAACCCTTTGCTTTGGAGCCATGACCTGGTTCTAATATAGCACAAATCACAGCTTTTCAGTCTTGAAAGTGCAGAGAGAGGAGCTGCTACAACTGAGAAAGAATCTGCATTTGTATACCTGTAAATTCAGTCTTGAGGAAAAGAGAATTCTTTGGGTTTAAGCTGATAAAATCTGTGTCTATTTTTTTTAAACTTAACATTTATTAAACACTTTATATAACGGAACAGCTCAGTCATGTACAACTTAGTGAGTAATATTCAAGAACCCCCCCCCCCCCCCGACCGTGTCTCCCAGTAATTTGTGACACCTCCATATATTTAGTCACAAAAGGCTCCCATATCCGCTCAAACTGCAGCAAATGATTTCGTCAGATAGCAGTTAACCTTTCCATCAAATAAACAATATGACTTTTGAGATAACTTGCTTCCTTACTGCTGGGTACCAGCAGAGGCACTCAAACTCAGTCGGCCCAACCACTATAGCCTGTCCGCAGGCCTTACTGCTCAACCAATGGCATACCTGCAAGTAGCCATAAAGGTCCCTAGTACTCAAGCCAAACTGCTCATGCAGCTCCTGCAAAGAAGCTAATGCTCCCTCCAGACAAAGCTGCAGCAAAGTAGCTAGCCCTTGCATCTCCCATTGCTGAAATATGGGGTCTATCTTCTCCGGAGCAAAGTCGTCATTGTACCTAAGCAGCTGCAGCAGAGAAACCGCTCCCCATAATTTTCTGCAACATGGGGAGTGCTTCCAAAGCTGTTCTATGTAGAGGACACAGGGGCTAAGGCTCTCCACTCTCTTACTCGTTCCCCAGGCTAAATATTCCCTCGTATAGTGCACTTCGATTTACACCCATTTCTGCTCCCTCCCTCCAGACCAACTCACTACATTGCTCAGTTGTGCTGCCAAATAGTACCAATAGAGATTAAGGACTACAAGGCTCCCCATTTTCTTGGAGCGGTACAGCACCGCTCGCACCACCTGTGGTGGCCTCCACCGCTAAATGTACTGAAAAGGTTTGTGCTGCATCTGCTCTCTATCCCACCTCGGGACTTGACTTGCACAGGAAGTCTGAAAGGTAGAGAATCTTTGGAAGAACCACCATCTTGAGACAGGTGATACGTCCCAGCCAAGTCAGAGGGAGCTTCAGCCACCTGTTCAAGTCGCCTGCAATCTCTCATCACAAGGGTGGATAATTAAGTTGGTAGAACCTAGAATATGCAGGGCTTATCTTGACCCCCAAATAGATCAAATGGGTCGAGGCCCACTTGAACAGGAAATCTTTGTGCAGCCTTGGCAACTCTTCCTCTGATAGAGTAACATTGAGGGCCTCCATCTTATCTAAATTCACCTTAAAACCGGATACCTGCTGATAACTATCCAACTCGCCATTCTCGACAGAGAACCCGGACCTCTCCCCACTAACAGATTGCTTTAATGCAGTATCCAACTGGCTCCAAACCCAAAACCTCAGAATTCAGCACAAGAAAACAGAGGTCCTATTCATTACGATGAATCACAGCTTCACCACACCGCCCTATCTAAAGGTCAAAGAAGCAGAACTACAGACCAAACCCACGATCCGGTACCTCAGAGTCACTTTAGACCAGCGCCTGGACATGAAGGTGCACATAAGCAACATAGCGAGAGCGGTATACCATAAGATCCGAACTCTCAAGCACCTACGCTTCCTGCTGGAACCGGATGACTTCCGGACAATTTATCAAGCGTTAATCATACCACACTTTGATTATGCAAATTCAATCCTGCATGGACTCCCTCAATCCACCCTGAACCCGCTTCAGCTTGCGATGAACGCCGCAGCGAGAGTCCTACATGGAGCATCCAGGAAAGACCACATGACGCCCATCCTGAAACATCTCAACTGGCTCCCGATACATGGTAGACTCACATTCAAAACCTTACTGCTGACTTTCAAAGCCATCAAGGGGCTCTCCTCCACAACACTAGGAGAGATTATCCAGACCACGCCCCCCAACAGGTCCAGAAGATCGGTAGCGGTCAATACACTGATAGTCCCGAAATCAATAACCCAATGCACCCAGGCAACAGCAAACAGGGCTTTCAAATTCTGTGTGCCCAAATGCTGGACCACCCTACCACCCAGCATCTGGGCAATCCCCAACTTAGCCCAGTTTAGGAAGGCCTTGAAGCACCACCTCTTCCTCCTGTACTACCCGGTAGACAGTGCTACAATAGCCCCTTCCACTATCTAGCCTGTGCAGTACATTTGATTATTACCACTCAAAGCACCCATGACTACGACTGGCGAGGTACGTCTTGTCATGTCACCTAAATGTAAATAGTTACCCCTGGTTATCCAACCGTTAGTACCTGTTCCTTATAAACACAGATCAGCCAATGAAATGTGTACGTTTCTATGTTCCATGTAAACCGCGCTGATGTTGAATAGCGCTGTATAAAAGAGACTGTAAATAAATAAATAAATAAAATAACTCCTCCAAAAGTGCCTGCAAAAAGAGTACTGTCTCCTCTAACACTAGCAAAACATCAGCAAACAGTGAATTCTTATAAGAACATAACATAAAAACATAAGATATGCCATACTGGGTCAGACCAAGGTCCATCAAGCCCAGTATCCTGTTTCCAACAGTGGCCAATCTAGGTCATACGTACCTAGCAGTTTCCCCAAAAGACACAGGTTCCACAATGCTTGTACTGGGTCAAGCACTGATATCCTGGGTCCCTTCTTAATAATGGTTTATGGACCTTTCCTCCAGGAACTTGTCCAA
Source organism: Ichthyophis bannanicus (assembly GCA_033557465.1). Classification (NCBI taxonomy): domain Eukaryota; kingdom Metazoa; phylum Chordata; class Amphibia; order Gymnophiona; family Ichthyophiidae; genus Ichthyophis; species Ichthyophis bannanicus. Next base: position 917,421,261 of record CM066035.1, on the reverse strand, counting down.
ACCTTTTTTAAACCCAGCTACACTAACAGCCTTTACTACATCCTCCGGTAACAAATTCCAGAGTTTGATTACACGTTGAGTGAAAAAATATTTTCTTTTAGTAGTCTTAAATAGTTTACCTTGTAGCTTCATTGCATGTCCCCTAGTCTTTCTATATTCTGATAACGTAAACAATCGATCTACGTTTACCCGTTCCACTCCGTTCATTAATTTATAGACGTCTATCATATCTCCCCTCAGCCGTCTCTTTTCCAGGTTAAAGAGCCCTAACCTTTTTAGCCTTTCTTCATAGGAGTATCCTTCCATCCCCTTTACCATTTTGGTGGCTCTTCTCTGAACCTTTTCTAATATCACTATATCCTTTTTAAGATACGGCGACCAGAATTGCACACAATATTCATGGTGCGGTCTCACCATGGAATGATATAGAGGCATTATAATATCTTTTGTTTTATTTTCCATTCCTTTCCTTATGATACCTAGCATTCTATTTGCTCTCTTGGCCGCCACTGCACAATGGGCCGAGGGTTTTAACATGTTATCCACAATGACACCTAAATCTTTTTCCTGGGTGGTGGTTCCTAATGTGGAACCTTGCATCGTGTAACCATAGTTTGGGTTGCTCTTCCCCAGGTGCATAACTTTGCACTTGTCCACATTAAATTTCATCTGCCAATTTGATGCCCAGTCTTCCAATTTATCAAGATCCTCTTGCAATTTTCCACAATCCTCTTGGGTTTTAACAACTTTAAATAGTTTTGTGTCATCTGCAAATTTGATAACCTCACTCGTTATTCCACTTTCCAGGTCATTTATGAATATGTCAAAAAGCAGCGAACCCAGCATAGATCCCTGGGGTACACCACTATTCACCTTTCTCCATTGGGAAAATTGGCCATTTAGCCCTACCCTCTGCTTTCTATCTTTTAACCAGTTCCTGATCCACAATAGTACACTGCCTCCTATCCCACGAGTCTTTAGTTTTGCCAAAGGTCTCTGATGAGGGACCTTGTCAAAGGCTTTCTGAAAGTCCAGATACACTATATCAACCAACTCACCTTTGTCCACCTGTTTATTCACACTTTCAAAAAAACATAACAGATTAGTAAGACAAGATCTTCCTTGTCTAAAGCCATGTTGGCTGTCTCCCATTAGGCCATGACTATCTACATGCTGAGTAATTTTATTCTTTATGATGGTTTCTGCTATTTTTCCCAGTACTGACGTCAGGCTCACCGGTCAGTAGTTTCCCGGATCACCCCTGGAACCCTTTTTAAAAATTGGTGTTACATTGGCGATCCTCCAATCTTCAGGTATTAGAGATGATTTTAATGATAGTTCACAGATTACTGCAATCTCATATTTCAGTTCTTTCAACTGGATATATACCATCTGGCCCAGGTGATTTGCTACTCTTCAGTTTATCTAATAGTTGTAATACATCTTCCCGATGTATCGATATTTCCTTCAATTCTTCCGCACCTTTAAATACCACTTCAGTCATGGGTAACATCCCTACATCTTCCTCAGTAAAGACCGAAGCAAAGAATTCATTCAGTCTCTCGCTATCGCCTTGTCGCCTCTTAGTGCCCCTTTAACCCCTCTATCATCTAATGGACCAACTGATCTTCCCCCACCATGATGCCTTTTATATTGTTCCTACAGCGTATACACTCCACCAAGGTCTCCATTGATAGAGCAAACAGCAGTGAGGAAAGGGGAATCCCTGCTGCGTGCCCTGCTCCAATGGGAAAACCCCCGTGTATCCTCTGTTAACTTTCACTGATGCTTGACGTCCAGGGTACAAACCCTGCACCCATTTAAGAAAGAATGTACCCACCTGAAACTTCTTCAGCGACGTCTACAAAAATTCCCAACCCATCCAGTCAAAGGCTTTTTCTGCGTTGACCACCAGAGCCACCATCTCACGACCTTCCAGTTGAGCTACCCAGAAGAGATTTATCACCCGCTTCACATTATCTGTAGCCTGATGAACCTGTATGAAGCCTGTCTGGTCCGCACTGACCAGCTGCAGGATGTAAATACTCAGGCAGTTCGCCAAGACTTTCGCTAAAATTTTTATATCCAAATTCAGTAGGGAGATGGGGGCTTCAAGATCACACTAATCCCTGCCTGACCCATCGATGAGGGCAGTGGCTCTTCTTCTAGTACACTCTTAAACACTTCCATTAAAATAGAGGCGAGCTGGTCACTGTACTTCTTATACATCCCCGCTATGAGACCATCGCGTCCTGGGGACTTATCCGATGCCAATTACTGAATAGCTCCTTGCACCTCCCCAAACCGTATGGGCTGCCACAAGCATTTCCCCTCATCTTCAGTCAAAGTGGGGTGAGATACCCCTTCCAAGTAATGCTCCACCCCCGCTAGATCCACCTCGCGCTCTGCATGGTATAATTCTTGATAAAACCGCTGAAACTCATCTCGGATCTCCTCATCCCCCACCGTCCACTCCCCATTAACCATATGCACCATGGACTTCCGGTGATGCGGTGAGCCGGAGCAGTTGCACGCTGCTCGGGCTCTGGGCCCCCTCACCCCTCCGGCGAAGAAGCATGCTGTGACTGGGGCTAATCTCGGGGGTTTTCGCCCCCCCCCCCGGGCTCTCCCGATTGGACCGCCATAGGGGCTGGTGCCCCGGTGCTCTCCGCTCACCCCCACGCGACGACTTTTGGAGGCGGCCTGGATCCAGGAGGCAGACGCCGTGCGGTGAGTGCAGCTGCACTGCGAGGTGAGACGGCGTGTTGCAGAATCCAGCAGCGGTCGGAGCGGGGCCCCGCGGCGGCGGCAGCCTTCTGATTGATGCATCCCGCCCCCCCCCGCGTGTATTTACTGAACGGGCCCTGAGAGGGGGGCCGACACGGCAGCTACTGAGGGGGCCGGGGGCTGTTGTTGGGCCCTGATCTGGGTCGCCGCTTGCCTCTCCCGCCCCCCCGAGAGATCCTCAAGGGCCGAGCAGCCCGCCGGAAGATCTGTGCGCCCACCAGAAGACCCGTGCGCCCTGCAAAGTAATCCACCCTGCTGTCCACAAACCACCACACCGTACTTTAGCAGACACTGCACAGGGGACGGTGCCCTATCTTCAGCATACAGATGTCTGGGTCCTGAGTCTGGCCTTTGGCACGCGGAGTCTGAGTTGTGCCCCCCGCCTCCTGCCTCTGACCGGCGCCCTGTTGCTGCTGCTCCACCAGCACACAGCAGCCTATACCCCGCACCCCGGGCCCTCCCCCCGGCGCACCGGAGTATGAGACCTGTGCCTCATGTCAGACACGTCGGAGCCTGAGACCTGCGCCCTTCTTTCAGCACTCAGGAGCCTGAGACCGGTGCTCTGCCCTTGGCTCTCGGAGGCTTGCGACCGGCCCCTGCCTCTGGTGCACGAAAGTTGGAGACCCCTCCCTTGCCCCCAGCGCCTAGACGCCTGAGACACGGGCCCTTTCCCTAGCGCATAGCAGCCTGAGACCTGCACCCTTCCTCCAGCGCACGGGAGCCTGAGAAAAAAAAAAAAAATTGTGACGCCTGAGACTTGGGCACAACAGAGGCCTTGGTGATGGCGGCAAAGGGAGGCCGCCGGGTGGAGAAGGAGAAGACTCCCCTGCTGCCAAGGGGGGGGGAGCAGTCCTCGCCGCCGAAGGGAGAGGCCAAGGCCACGGCGGGGATGGTGGACGAAATCTCCCTGGCCGTGGCGGGGGCGCTGTCTGCGCAGTTTGACGACCTGCGGGGCCGCATGGACCTAATCCAAACTTCAGTGGAGGCCCTGGGCGGCCGACTGCAGGAGGCGGAACACCGGATAGAGAGGTCAGAAGAGCATGTGTTGGAGCTACAGCAGGAGATGGCCCGGGTGAAAAAGTTACTCCAGGGGCAGGAGGCCAAGCTAGACGACCTTGAAAATAGGTCCCGCCGTAATAACCTGAGATTTCTTGGGGTTCCGGAGGTTATAGAGGACCGGGACCTACAATCCTACGTAGAGGACCTGGTGAAACAAATTCTGGCGAACGATCCTGAAGGCACCTTAGTGCAAATTGAGAGGGCACACCGGGTCGGGCCTAGGAGAACCAGTGACGGCCGACCTAGGGTGGTCCTAGCACGGTTCCTGAGATTACAACAGAAAGAAGCAGTCCTGCGGGCCGCGCGAAAGAAAGGGACCATTCAAAAAGACAATGTCCGGCTACGTATCGTTCAGGATTACTCAGCGGCTCTGGGACAGCGACGACGAGAGTACGGACCCTTGTGCCAGATCCTGATAGATAATAATATCAAATTTATAGTGCAATATCCTGCCCGGCTGATCTTCACTCATGGGGGACCCGTCGGTCCTTTGACTCCGCGACAGCAGCAACGCCCTACGTGGAGGAGATTCGGCGGAGGGCTGCAGTGGCGGTCGAGTCCTGAGGTCCGGAGGGGAGGACTATTGATGTGAAGAACAAGCCAGGAGTCTCCACTTTGGACTTTAAAGCGATGGTGATGGTAACCGGGGTGGGGGAGGGGGAGTACGGGGCCTGTTCAAATTACTTCTAAGTGGGGTTGGCTGTTTTCCATGGGTGTGGGGGGCGGGTGGGGGACGGCTCGAGTAGTTGGGGGTGTTTTGCCGGGGGGGAGTGGGGAGGGGGAGTGAATTTGGGGGGGGGGCTCCGGGGGGCCCCCGGACGATTTGTAGCATAGCCTGCACAATGGAGGGGTGAGGGGGTACCTCACGCATCTAGGAATACATAGAGGAGGGGAGGAAGATGATAGATGGGATAAGGAATTGGAGTGGGGAAGAGAGGGGGAGGGGGTGGGCGGGGTGGAGGGGGGGGAAGGGGTGGGAGGGAGGGGGGGAAGGAGAGGGTGGGAAGGAGAGGGAGGGAGGGGGAGGGGGAGGGGGTGGAGGAGGGGAGCAGTATTCTCGGGGACCAATGGAGGGGTGGACGACAAGAGGGATTATCCTTGTGGAGAAGAGGGGAGGACCTCAGGCTGGGGGGGTCCCTTCCTTAGATCAGGTATGGTTTATGCTGTATTATAATAGGCCTACTTTTGTATTACATGCCGCTTAAGATAATTTCTTGGAATGTATGTGGTCTGGGTAGCCCCATTAAACGGGCCAAAATCCTGCAGGCTCTAGCAAGGCAGAAGGCGGACATCGCTATGCTCCAGGAAACCCACCAGACTGCCGAAGAACACCGTAAATTATGCCGGGAGTGGGTGGGACAGGTCTGGGGGGCCCCAGCTCAGGGGAAGAAGGGGGGAGTAGTACTCCTGATTCATAAACGGGTGAGGCTGGAGGTTGTCCAGGACTTTGTAGACCCGACAGGCAGATTTATCTTGGTGCAGGGAGTCCTCGAGGGGAGGCCTGTCATACTGGGCAACCTGTACTGTCCAAATGTGCTTGACTTGCCCCTTTTTGCCCGTCTTGCCTCCAAGATCGAGACATTGCCGGAGTCCCCCTTGATTTTGGGGGGAGATTTTAATGGGGTCATGGATGTCGATCTCGATACTTCTAAGGGGGGGGAGCAGAGAGACAGAATCGCGACGGTCCGGGCCTTGCGACGTTTATGTTCCCGGCTGGGGTTGGTGGACCCTTGTCGACTACTACACCCGGCTGAACGGGATTACACGCATATATCTCGGGCTCATGGCACTAGCGCCCGTATAGATTACCTGTTGATCTCTACCGGTCTGTTTGTTAAAGTAGCGGATGCTCAGATAGGGCCTATGGAGATATCTGACCATGCGTTTGTTTGGCTCGACGTCCATTGGACTGGGAACTCTCCCCGGTCCCCGACATGGCGATTCCCGCTTGAACTATATAGGGACGCGCAATTTCGTTCTTTTCTTCAGCAACGATGGCAGGAATTCGAAGCTGATCATAGGGGTCACCAGGATGACCCCGAACTGCTCTGGGAAACTGCAAAGGTGGTTCTGCGGGGGGACATAATAGGGTTCCTTGCCCGGAAGAGAAGACTGAGGGCCGAACGTATTATTGGTTTAGAGAAGTTGGTGACGCGGCTACGGCATCAAGGGGCTCAAAACCCGACGGCAGGGCTTAAAAAGCAGCTGTGGGACTCTCAAATGGAACTAAATGAACTCTTGCACCAACGGGCAAAGAAATCTGTGTTATACTATCGGTACCAACTTTATCGTTATGGGGATAAGCCCGGGAAACTATTGGCCAGATGCCTTCGGGGACCTAGGGGCTCTAAACTGGTGCCGGGTTTGCGGGATGACTCGGGGGTGCTACATCGGGAGAACCCGGAGATTGTGCGGGTTTTTCGTTCCTTTTTCCAGAGCCTCTATACCGCGGAGTCGCCCTCCCTCACGCAGATGGAGGAGTATGTGGGGGCCTTGGAGTTACCGCGCTTGACCGCGGAGCAAAGAGCGCAGTTGGAGCGGCCGATAACGGCGGCCGAGTTGCAGGGGGCTATTTCCAAGGCCAGCTGTTATAAATCCCCGGGATCTGACGGGCTTGGTGCGGAATTTTACAAAATTCTTAACGATTTGATTTCCCCAACGCTGGCCGCCGTGCATAATCGGAGGGCGCAACAGGGCTACTTTCGGTGGGGGGCTAATCATGCCCATATTGTCCTTATTCCTAAAACCGGCGAAGGATCCCCTCTCTGCGACTTCGTATCGTCCTATCTCACTGCTTAATTTGATCTTAAATTGATGGCCAAAGTTTTGGCAGACCGCCTGGCGGAGTTTCTGGGGTTGTTGGTGCATGATTGTCAAGTTGGGTTTGTGAGGGGGCGATACGCAGTCCGCAACCTGCGCAAAATTGTGGCATCCTTAGAGTGGGTCCAGCATAGACAGCTGCCCTCTTTGCTTGTTAGCTTTGACGCGGGAAAAAGCCTTCGACCGGGTGGACTGGCAATATCTGAAGTACATCCTTCCTTGCTATGGTCTAGGGCCTTTATTTTGTAGCATGGTTGCGAGCCTGTATGCCGACCCGACGGCGGCGATACTTTGCAATGGGGTGGTATCAGAGAAGTTTACGTTGCAAAGGGGGACTCGTCAGGGCTGTCCCCTCTCTCCTCTCCTTTTTGTCCTGTCTTTGGATCCTCTCCTGCGGAGAGTGGCGGGAATGCGTTCCATAAGGGGGGTGAGAATGGGCGCTCAAGAATTTAAGATATCTGCTTTTGCCGATGACCTGTTGGTACATTTACTTTCGCCTACAGACTCCTTGCCGCTTCTCCTAGGAGAGCTCCGAACTTTTGGACAATTTGCGGGGCTACGTATTAATAGGGACAAATCCGAAGCCATGGACGTGTTGGGGAGCCTTCGGAGTGGCTGGCCGGGGGTCTTCCCTCTTAAATGGGCTGAGAATCAATTTGTATATTTGGGGATTGTACTGCCCTGCCATCCGGGACGATTGTATAGGTGCAACCTGCAGCGAATGCTGACCAAGGTGCGAACTCAATTGCAGGCCTGGCGGCCTCTCCCCCTGTCCCTATTGGGAAGGATTGCGGCGATTAAACTGGTGCTTTTGCCGCGGATCTTGTATTGGTTGCAGACCCTCCCTGTTTGGCTTCTCCGGAGGGATGCCCGGCGCTTTGAGGTGGAATTCCGAGGCCTTCTCTGGGGGGGGGCGAGAGCCCGTGTCCCCTACGGTTGGCTGGTGGGGAGGATGCGCAATGGGGGGTGGAGGCTCCCGGATCTCGGTGCTTATGCATTGGCCTGCCAAGCGCGCCATTTGGGGGATTGGCTAGGTGACACTGACCTCTACACGCCCACAGCTTTGGAGGAGGAATTTGTGGCACCCCACTCTCTGCGGGCCCTCTTGCACCTGGAGGTTAGCCAGTGGGCTACCCACTTGGCTGAGAGTGTGTTGCTACTCCCGGTATGCAAGACCTGGCGGCAGTTGAATACCTATTGGGGCCGTAATTGGAAGGCGTCAAGTTGGCTACCCCTTCGGGGAAATGCCAACTTTACCCCGGGAACGGAGACCGCGGCCTTCCGTCTTTGGGGGGAGAGAGGGGTCCATAGTGTGGGAAACGTGGTGGACTTGACGGGGAGGCCCAAACCCTTTCTTGCGCTTTCCCGCGAGTTTGACTTGCGGCCTCACCATTTCTTTGCATATATGCAGGTGGCCCACTATGTGGCCTCCCTTCCAGGAGGGGAGTTACATGGCGACCGCTCGGTCCAGATTATGGGGTTTTTTGGCTTGGACGACACGACACGACCGTCAATCCGGGGTTTTCACTTCCGATTGGAGCAGCTTCGCCAGCGCCCAGACTATTGCAGAGTGGAACAGGCTTGGGGGGCCGAAATGGGGCGGGAAATCCCCTGTGGCACTATTTTAGTGGCCCTACGGCGCGTGGTGAGCCTGGTGGAGGGGGCCCGTTGGTGGGAAATACAATTTAAATGTCTAACCAGGATCCACTTCTCCCCGCGGAGGGCCCTTCGCTGCCACCTGACTGTGGATGGCAGTTGTCCGCGGTGCGCGGCGCCCATGGCGACTTTGTTACACATGTGGTGGGGATGCCGACGGATTCGCCCATATTGGCGGAGGATCGCCCTGTACGTAGCTAATCTGCTGGGACAACCTATTCAGTGGGATGCAGCCTTGGTGGTCTTGGATGTTTTGGCCCTTGCCTCTCCGAAGGGGAAGTGGGGTCGCTGGCTTGTGCGTAAGGCCTGTCTGGTGGGTAAAGGACCTCTGTTGCGGCGGTGGAGGGAGATCCACCCGCCCTCTTTTTGGGAGTGGCGGAACTCTTTCCATAAGCTTATGCTCCTGGAGTGTAGGGCTGCCCGGGGCCATGTCCAGCGATGGTCCGCCTTCTTGCTAATTTGGGATCCATACATTCAAAATTTGAGTGCCCGGACCCGTAACACGGTCTTGCAGTTGGGCTGTTAATACCCTCATCCACTGTTTTGTTATTTGGGTGAAATGTGGAACTCTCAGATGGTCCTGCGTGGCCGTGACATGTGGGGGGGGGGGGGGGAGGTGGGGGAGGGGGGAGGGGAGGGGGTAGGGGAAGGGGGTGAGGGTAATTAATCTCTGAAAAATCCATGTAACCATCAATGGGTATTGCTCCTGGGGATAAGAGCTAACCCCAGAGAGTGGCGATTTTCTGTGTGTCTTGTACTTGTTGTTTGCTGTTGATGGTTCTAAATAAAATTTTGAAAAAAAAAAAAAAACATATGCACCATCCTCACCACGTGGGAGGCCTGTTGCGCAATAAGGCTGCAGCTTGCCCAGCTTATCCCTATGCTCATAGTACCACTGACGCACATATTGTAGCCGAAAGGCCATGTCCTCCAGCTGCAGTGCCCGAACCCGCATTCTCTTGTGATGTAACTCACACCAATCCATCGCTTCCCCATCCGCACGTGCTCCCGTTCCCTAACTCAGTTGTATTCCTGCTCCAAGGCCTGGCTATGCAGCTTTTTCTTCTGGGCTCCCCACATTACAAACTTACCCTGAAGGTATGCCTTAAAGGTATCCCATATCACAGCTAACCTTATGTCTTCAGTGCGATTAAGAGCAAAATAATCCTCTTTATTCTTTGCGATGGCAGCCGCAATATTCTTATTATGAAGGAGACTGTCATTCATCTGCCAGAAAGTGTGCCCCTCTGCCTCCCTATCCCGCCATTTGCATCCAAATCAGCCCATAGTTTGACCACGTGATAGGTTCATGCGCTACCCACTCCAATGCTGCAAGGAATGCGACTAATCAACAGCATGTCTATTCAGGAATACATTTGGAGAAGCGGAGAGAATTACAAGTAGGACTGGCTTTGCAGGTTGCGCTCCCTCCAAGAGTTCATCAGCTGCCACAGCTGCATAAGCCCCTTGAGACACTTCCTATGCCCCTTTTGTCCCGCCCCATCCCCCTCCCCCGCCTATCTAATTGTGGACTAAGGACCACATTAAAGTCTCCCCCTACCACCAGGGATCCCTCCATAAATCCCAATGTTCATCCCAAACCACTCAAAAAATGGACCCTGACTGGTTAGGAGCATATATGCTCAAGACCATGATTGTACTGCCCTGTAGAGTCCCCTTAAGAGCAACATAGTGCCCTTCTCTATCTCTAAACACCCCTAATTCTTCAAACAAGAGGGAATTCCTAACCAATATAGCCATCCCACCCTATTTACCCTCTCCACTCTGAGAAGCAAAGTATCCCCATTGATAGGGCCTACCCCATAAGACAGCCTGATGCTGGGGTCTGAGGTGTGTTTCCTGGACACACACAATGTCCCACCTCAACTGGTCAATTTCCTTAAAAAAGAGCTGACATTTCAGGGGTAGGTTATGTCCCTTCACATTAAAAATCCCTACCCGTAGTGTACCCATGTTAGCCAGCTCCTATCCCCCACCTTGTCCCATCACACTGCCCACACCCTCTGGGCATCTCCTGCACCACAAGGAAGTGGCGTACACCACTACCTTTCAAGCTCCCCACCCACCAGCTGCAGCTTACCATGTATGCCCCTGCCCCCCATCTCTGCCCTGTCCTCCTCCTCACACAACACCCTCCTCAGCAACCGTTCATCATTCAAATTTCCCCTCAGCCCAAGCATTCCAAACAAATACCAAACATAAACACTTTATCCAACTATCCTCACTCTTCCTCCTTCACCCCCGCCGTCCCCTAACCACCTCTATCAGCATTGCCAAATATGCCATCCAGTGAGCCCCTACAGCCCCTTAATCATTAGAGTCCATTAATTCTGTCTAAAAGAATGCCTCTGGAACCTCTTGCTCCTCTCGACCCTCTGCCAGTGCACCTCTTGACTCCACGGGGCCTCCAATGAGCAAGGGAGGTCCTCTATCCCTGCTACCTCCAGATCCTCAGTCACACCAAACCTCTGCACATGCCCGGGCCCAAACAGTCCCAACCATCCTTTGTTATGGCTAGGGCAAATGGAAACAGCCATTGGTACAGGAGTCCTAGCTCCCACAGTTTCTGCGTAATACCTCTCATTTCTCACTACCGCCAAAGAGTCAGAGGGGATAGATCCTCAAAAGTCTTGATCTGGTGACCCTCCCACAGGAGCTCCCCTTTCCTGTGGGGCTTACTGTCCGCCTGTTCTTTAATCCTAATCAATAAGTTAGACCCTAAATTCCCGATATATTTTAATTACTTGTTTCTATTTTTTATTGATTTTTGTTGGACTGTTTGTCTTGAAAGAGTAAAAAACCTCTCCAGTGAGTAACCTTCCATTTTATTCTTTCTATTCTTTTCATTTTTGTAGTTAGACCATAGTTTTTTGGTTTGTTTACCCTGTTCTTTAATATCAAAATTGTAGAAAAATACAACTATATCACGGGGCAGATTCGCCCGCTGCGGCCCCAACACTTTGAGCATGATCAAGCAGATCAGTGGGCAATCATCTTCACCCTCCCATAGAGCCACTGCTATTTTCTCCACCACTGTTGCATAGTTCATATGGGTTGCATCCTCCAGGACCCTCCAAAATCGCAGGTTGCTCCTATGGCTACAGTTCTTGAGATCCTCCCTTTTATCAATTATATAATCATTAGTTTGCTGTAAAGCCTTCACTTGCTTCTCTAGTACTGTCATGTTTTCAGCTTGCTCCTCTGCATGTGCTTCCACACTATCTAACCAGCAGTCCAGCTCCTGCAGATCCTGCTGAAACTCAATCGTGAAAGCAGCTATGTCACCCTTTACCAATTGCTGCTCAGTTTTCAGGTCCTGGAACCACCTGCAAAACTTGGCGGGAGTAAGATGCGCCTCTCCTTTAGACTCAGTCCCACTATTGCTGCCACGTGTGCCAGGCGGTCCTGCAGTGTTTCAATGGTTCCGGTGCCATTTTGATCGGTCACGCTATGGGGGGCTGGTGTGTGCTCAAAAGCATAATTGTGGAGGTTCACTGCCTGTTTTTCTGCCACCATTCCACTCCAAGTACATGCCAGCCTTGTTGCCCTCGACTCTCCGACTGCTTCTAATTAGCTGGGGAGGGGGGATAAACTGCATTTCCGAGCAGGTGCGTTTTGGAGCTCTACTCAGTCACCTCCATTAGACTCGGTGACATCACGCCCTTCAAATCTGTGTCTATTTTCAAATTGTCTTTTATTAAGTCAGCACATAGTGTAACAGGCAAACTTTCTTCTAAATTAAAGACAGTTATATTATAGTATAACATACAAACTGTCAGTTAGTGTTTATTTTTCACCCACCCACCCCAGGCACAATCTGTGATTTATAGGCACTTAAACTAGTTAAGGAAAAAGGAGAGATCTTATTCACTTTCACGTTTATTGGTTATATTCATCAGCAAGTTATTAGGCCTTAGGAATAGATTAAATTGATCTTTGCAGTTCATTTTGAGATGAACATTAAACGAAGTCCCTTAAACTTATTGGGCCCAATTTTCATCTAGGCAGGCTATGCGCCGCATCGGCGCATAGCCTGCCCGCCGACCCCCTTAACCCAGATTTTCACTTCCGTGCTAACGGAAGTGAAAATCTGGGTTTGACGGGACGCACCCGGAGCCGCCGAGGCTAAACAGGTAGCAGCGATTTTTGATGCTACCCGCTTAGCCCCTGCGCCTTAAAGATAGGCAAGGAAAAACCTTGCCTATCTTTAAGGCACAGAGGGCTAAGCGGGAAGCATCAAAAATCACTGTTACCCATTTAGCCCTTTCCTCCACCCCCGCTCCGCCCTGGAATGACCAACACACCCCGATGCTAACCACATAGCATCTGGGAGCATTAGGGACTTATCTGGGATTTTCCAAAGGCACTACCCGTGTAGGTGCCTTTGGGAAATCCCAAAAAAGATATTTACATGGGTAACTAGGGCCTTTGAAAATGCCGCCCATTATGTATTGTCGTCAGCACTCCCTAGTGGCCAATGGCTGTAAGGGTAGGCTGAGCATTTTTATTGTTTCAAGGAGGAAAGGGCTCTTTAAGGCCAAGTGCAGGTTGGTCTTTGTAGTCCAGCTCCTTGTATGAACAAATTGTATAAGCCAAATAGAGGGTATTAAGGCTTTTATTTCCCCTTTAACGCAAAGGCTCAGTAAGGCACAGAAATAAAGAAAGTCCTTTCTTTCAGGATTTCACCAAACATAAGCAAGAAGAAAAACTGTTACAAGTTTCACAGTTGATTGGAGAGATTAACTGAAAGATTCTCTTACTTCAGAGCAACTTAAATAAGCAAAACAGTTCTCTGGCACTTAGCAGAAAACATGAGCATTCTCAAAGCAAAAAGGTCTGTTCAATTCACAGTTCTGCTAATGACTCAAGGCTGCTAGCAATACACAAGGTACAATCCATAAATTCATCTGGAGGCATGGGAATAGGATTTTCTAGGTCTATTTCCATGGACTCTGGGTCACTGGCCTCTCCCTCTGAATTGGATGTCTCCCTTGCTGCTATACTTTCCCAGACTCTGTCTCTGTTTGCTTGCTTCCAATAGGGCTGTTCTAAGGCTCCCAAATGAACATGGCCTGTTCTTCTGCCCTTAAATACTGGTTTGCAAAGCTCTGACTTGTTTCCTTTTCTCCTGCACTGAGCATCTGTTTCACCAGAGCTTCTAGGAGATAAACTTTCTTTTATAAATGAAGTGGCACCATACCTGGGCTTCCTCCTGTAGCTGGTATAACTGGAGCTTTCTCTCTGATGCACCTCTCTCTGGAGACAGGCTTTCTCTTGGAACCTTCTGAGCAGTGTTTTACCTTTCTGTAGTTCAGGAAAACCTGGTGAGGAATCCGGATTTCCTTGCTTCTGGGTAAAGGTAGCTCTACTATCAGAACCTTTCCTTCTTGTACCTCTTAATCCTGATTCAGACTCCTCCGGTGAGCGTAGGCCTCTCTCAAAGCATGGCTTTCTCCTCCCAAGCTCTTTGCCTCTGTGGTCCTCTGCTACTGAGTCTTTCTCCAGACTGACTCTCCTCGAGCTGTCTTTCTTTCTGACTTTCTCTGCTCCTTTTCCAGCACTTACTGTTCTGGGCGTTCTGCTTGATCCAGCTAAGCTGCTTGGGCTGGAGGTGTCACTCCTTCCGTCTGAAGTGCTTCTCCTGGCAGTCTCTCTCTGGACTGTCCCTCTCTGGACTGCTTTCCTCCCGACTGCTTCCCTCTGGACCGGTTCCCTCTGAACTGGTTCCTTCTCCTGGCCTGCTTTCCTCTGGACTGGTTCCTCCTGCTGGCCTGCTTTCCTCTGGACCGGTTCCTTCTGCTGGCCTCCTTTCCTCTGGACTGCCTTTCTCTTATAAAGGCATTCTACCTTTGAGTGTCCCGGGGTTGTCGTCAGGTGCAGCTGATTAGCTCTTACATAATCAGTGGCTGGGTGTGTTAACTCAGCCTCAGTAGTTTTGCTCCTGCTCCCTCTAGCTGGGCTGCAAGGTAATTGCATCCTCTGCACATCAACAGCTCTGTTAAAGACAGGGTTTTTTTCTAAGTCTGCACTCTCAGTAGCTTCAGTTTCATGACAGTATATCTGTGTTGGTTCAAGTATCCCTATTCCACTAGCAACTTTAAATAACTGAACAACTTTAAATAGCTATACAAATCATTGAATCTAAGATTCAGGCAGCAGTCCAGTAGTGAGATAGGGGCTGTTGCCTGAGTGTCGCATGTATGATTATCTCCTAGTTGGTAAGAAATCGTATGTGTGCACTAGGTGCAGAGAGCTCCTTGCTCTCAGAGAATGAGTCCAATCTCTGGAGGCTAGAATAGCAGATTTGGAGGAGCTGATACAGACAGAGAGGTATATAGACATGGCCTTCAGATACAAAGTTGAGAAGTCCCACCTCCAATCTGGCAGCTTCTGTTGCCACAGAGGAGAGGGGTTACCTGAAAGGAGAGCATCATCTTGATGTGGCAGGAAGTGATCCTGTAGCTAGGACTTGTTCTTTAGGTGATGTAATACCTCTTGCACCGAGGAGGTGTCTCTAAGGCCATGTGACCATAAGGGAAGGGTTAGAACATCCTTTATAGCTGGCAACTTGATCATTAGGCATGTAGATAGCTGGGTGGCTGGTGGACATGAGGATTGCTTGATGACTTGCCTGCCTGGTGCGAAGATGGTGAACCCTAGATAAGATTTTAGAAAGTGCTGGGGAGAAGTCTACAGTTTTGGTATATATTGGTAGCAATGACATAGGAAAGTGTGGGAGGGAGGTTCTGAAAGCCACATTTGAGCATTTAGGTAGAAAATTGAAATCCAGAACGTCCAGGGTAGCGTTCTCAGAAGTTCTTCCTGTTCCAGGTGCAGGACGGAAGAGGCACACAGCTCTGGAGTTTCAATGCGTGGATGAGATGATGATGCAGGGAAAAGTATTTCAGATCTTTTTAGGAACATTCTGTGTAAGGGTGAGGGGGCTTTTCCAAAAAGAAGGGGAAGGCAATGACAGTGAAGGTGTACTACCATCCACCTGGCCAGAATAAACAGAGGCTGATGAAATGCTAAAAGAAATTAGGAAAACTAACAAAAATTACCACACAGTAATAATGAGTGATTTCAATTACCCAGGTATCAATTGGGTCAGTGTCACATCAGGGCATGCTAGAGAAATACAAATTTCTCGATGAAATAAATGACTGCTTCATGGAGTAGCTAGCTAGTTCATGAATCAACAAGAGGGGAAACTATTTTAGACCTAGTGGAATGCAGTATCTAGTGCAAGAGGTAAAGGTGTTGGGGGCAACTTGTCAATAATGATCATAAAATGATCACATTTGATTTAATAAATGGAGAGAGGACAGCAAAGAAATCCACAGCGTTAGCATTTAACTTTCAAAAGGGAGAGTATGATAAAATGAGAAAAATGGTTACGAAAAAACTAAAGGGAGCAGCTGCAAAAGTTAAAGGTTTACATCAAGCATGGGCATTGTTTAAAAATAATTATCTTGGAAGCCTAGACCAGATGTATTCCATGTTTTTTAAGAAAAATGGAAGGAAGACCAAATGACTGCTGGAATGGTTTAATGGTGAGGTCAGAGAAGTTGTTGCTACAAAAAATGCATCTTTCAGAAAGTGGAAAACAGGAAACAAGATAAGTACTGGCAAGATAGATGCAAGGTACCGATAAGGCAGGGAAAAAGAGAATTTGAAAAGAAGCTTGCTGTGGAAGGAAAAACTCCTAATAAAACCTTTTTCAAGTACATTTGTAGCAAAACACTTGAGACAGTCAGTTGGACTATTAGATGACAGAAGGGTAAAAGGGGCACTAAGGGAGGACAAGGCCATAGTGGAGAGACTAAATGAATTCATTGCTTTGGTCTTAAATGAAGAAGATGTAGGGAAGTTTCCTATGCCAGAAATGATATTTAAAGGTGATGTATCTGAAAAATTAAAACAAATCTTGATAAACCTTGAAGATGTAATAAAACAATTTGCTAAACTAAAGAGTATCAAATCACCTGGACCAGATGTTATACATCCAAGGGTGCTGAAATAACTCAAAAGTGAGATAGCAGACCTACTACTGTAGTACCTGAAGATTGGAGAGTGGCCAATGTAATGCTGATTTTTTAAATGGGTTCCAGGGGTAATCTGGGAAACTAAAGACTGGTGTACCTGATGTCAGTACCAAGATAAATAACAAAATTACTGAACATATAGATTAGTCATGGTTTAATGGGACAAAGTCAACATGGACTTTGTCAAAAAAGTCTTGTCTCACTAATCTGCTATATTTTTTGAAGGCGTGAATAAACAGATAGATAACAGTGAGCCAGTTGATAAAATATATCTGGATTTTCAGAAAGCCTTTGACAAGGTCCCAAATGGGACAATCTTGAAATCTTGAGGAAATTAAAAAGTCATGAGATAGCAGGCAGTGTACTACTGTGGAATGGAAACTGGAGAACTGGAAAAGGGTCAATAGTGGAGTACCCCGGGGATATGTGTTACTCTAGATGCTTTTTAACATGTCGATAAATAACATGGGCCAACTTGGCTTTGGAGGAGGTGTCCCCGGCCCATTGCTGAAGCCAAATCCAACACCATGACACCATCGTCAGGGCACCATCCCTGGCTGTCAAATGTACCAGGTTATACATGTTATTAGAAAGGAAAGCCGTGGGGATCAAATATGGCTGCTGCTTGCACACTCTGTGCCTGAAGCTCTCCTGTTTCATTGAAAGAGATGTCTAAATGCAAAGTGCTTTCTCCTTTCAGGAGAACTCAATCAGCTATCTATTCTCCCCTTTCTGGCTAAGAAAGGGGGAGATTCTGGGGACCCAGCCGGTATGAATGAGGAGCACTGCTCTTTTTTTTTTTTTTTTTTTTAAACTTTTATTTTCATTTTGCAACAAACAAAAGAAACAACACACCAAAGGAGACAAAACAAGTATACAATAAGGAAAAGTAAACCCAATTACCCCCCACCCCCATGCTTCTTCTCTAGCCGATTATGTCAGCATGTGAGCGCTTCCTAACAACAGTGATTGTACATCAAAACGATCAAAAGAGTATCTACAATACAGAATGATCATGGGACAGAGATATATACAAATTTAGACAGTCAGATGAGAGCATTTAGCAGAATATACATAGTCATTGAGCAACTTCCATTTGGACCGATGATGAGGAGTCTGAACGGGGGAAGCAAACATACGAGGTATTTGTTCATATTTACTGTAGAGACAGACATGATTCCACCATTCATTGGGGCTCAGATGGGAGCTATTTTTCCAGTATTTCGTAATTAGGGAGATAGCTATGCCAAGCATAAAGTCCAAAAGGAAGTAAGCCGTTTTTGGAAGAGAGGGGATCCCCGCAGCTGAGCGAAGTCCCACTATCCTCCAAGAAAGGGGCTCTTGAAAGTGCAAAATAGACTGGATACGACCCCAGACCCGACGCCAGTAATACTGTAGTGCGGGACATTCATACATAACATGAGGTAGTGAACCAATGGCCGCATGGCATGTCCAACAACTATTGCCCTGAGTAGTGTTCCATTTGGCTAATCTGTCAGGAGTGTAAAAACACCGGTGGGCTAGAAAGAAGAGTGTCTGAGTGAGTGAGGCGGATCGGGAGACCCGCGTCACTCTACTCCAGACAAGGCTCCATTGCTCCGGGGTCAAAGTCACATGTAATTCTCTCTCCCATGCTTTCTGCGCTATAGGGGTATCTCTAGTTATAGCATTACATAAGGTTTTGTAAAAATTGGATGCTACACCCGGTGAACTACCGATAGATCGGATAGTCTCCGACCAACCTTGTGTAGGGGATGCCGATGGCGGGAGCACCTTAGCACTCCGAAGGCAATGCTGAAGTTGCACCAATTGAAAGTAGTGTTTCGCTGGGAGACCAAATTCAATTTGCAATTCACTAAAAGTTTTCCAGCGACCATCATGGAACAACTGGCTAGGAATCCAAATGCCCCTAGTGTACCAGGGGCTCCACGCCATCGGCTTATTTTGTATGCGAAATCGAGTATTGTACCAAAGCGGGAGCCTGTCTAACGGACAGAGTCGGGAGTCTAAAGATTGCATAAGAGTATTAAAGGCACCTAAAGTGTCTATAAGCATTGGTGGATAGTGGGAGTCTGATGGGAGAGTCATACCAGGGAGGAAAGTAAGAGGAATCGGTTTGCAAAGGTCCTCTTCTATGTCTAGCCACACAGGTCTACTCGGTACTAGATCGTCCAGCCAACGAGCGCCTTGTTTGAGAAGAAAAGATTGATGGTACTTCAGGAAATCTGGGAATCTGACACCCCCATTTTCCTTATCTGCTTGTAGCTTATGTTTCGCTATCCTAGGTGTCTTGTTTTGCCATAAGTATCTAGTCAGAAGGCCCTCTATATCTTTATATGTGCGTCGAGGTAAGAGACAGGGCAACATTTCTAAAATATAATTCACTTTCGGAACAATCATCATTTTTATGGTTTCTAAGCGACCCCACCAGGTAAGTGTTAAAGGAGTCCAGCGGTGAGTAAGCGCCCGGACTTTAGAGGTTAAGTCTTTGGCATTGAAGGAGATAGTGTCTTCCAAAGGAGAACAATAGTGGACCCCAAGGTATTTGACCATACGAGGTTGCCATAAAAAGGGGAAGGGTTGCATATCTGCCTGATGAAGCAAAGGATTTAATGGAAAGGCTACCGACTTGGTCCAATTTATCTTATAACCGGACAGTTGTGAGTATTTACCAATTTGCTCTAGGACAGCCGGTACTGAGTCTATAGAAACAAAAAGCATAAGGTCATCAGCATACGCTGAAATTTTGATTTCCCTATGGGGGAAGGGGACTCCATGAATCTCCTCCGATTGCCGGATTAGTAAAGCCAAGGGTTCGAGTGCTAGATCGAAAAGAAGTGGAGACAGTGGGCATCCCTGGCGAGTACCGCGTTGAAGGGGAAAAGGCTGAGACTTTAAAGCATTGGCACATATACTAGCTGTAGGCTGTGCATACATGGTGCGGAGACAACGGAGAAAACCTTCCCCGAATCCGTACCAGCGGAGGACTGCAAACAGGAAGGGCCACTCTAAACGATCAAAGGCCTTCTCAGCATCAAGTGAGAGGCCAACAAATGGGCGATCAAGATTAACTGCGGCAGTTAGTACATGACATAGAGTCCGAGCATTGTCAGCAGTTGATCTACCAGGAATGAAACCGCATTGATCTGGGTGTATTAAGGTAGACATCCTATCAGAGAGCCGGGTGGAGAGAATGGTGGCAAATATTTTATAGTCCGCGTTTAGGAGGGAAATTGGACGATAATTAGCTGTTAGTTGCGGGTCTCTCCCCTCTTTCTCAAAAACTACTACATTTGCCATGGAAAAGGACCCAGAAGGGGAGCCCTCCTCGGCCAGAGCAGAAAAATGAAGTTTCAAAACTGGAGCTAAGTCAGCGTGAAAGGTTTTGTAGAATTCAGCAGGGAGACCGTCTGGGCCTGCGGCTCGTCCTGAGGCACATTTCTTAATAGCAGAATGAATTTCTGATAAAGTAAATGGTTTGTCCATGGCCACTCTATCTTCGTCAGATAGGGTCGGTCTTTGTACCCCTGAAAGTAAGCGGTCAAATACTTCTGGCTCAAAATCACATTCAGATTGATAAAGCCGAGTATAAAAATCACGAAAGAGTTCTAAGATTTCTGTATCTTTAGTGACCAAGCCCCCCCCCGACGGATTACGGAGGGCTGTAACACGCTTGGCTTCTTTTTGACCTTTTAGGGCATTTGCTAATAATTTGCCAGCACGGTTATTTTCCCGGTAATATATCCCTTGTTGTGATTCAATATTTTTAACAGCAGCAGTATACAAAAGTTGATTGTATTGAAAACGCAAGCGTTGTAAACGGAGTAAAATACATGGGTCAGTACGGGACGTGAGGAGACGCTCCCCAGCTTGTATCTGCTGCTCTAGAATCAGTAAGTGCTGCTTTCTTTGTTTCCCCTGCCGAATTTGATAGCTAGTTATAGTTGCACGGATAGATGCTTTAAAACCCTCCCACCAAGCCCAGCTCGCTGTGTCATGGGGTGAGTTGAAATGAAAATAATCTTGGATAGCGGCCTTTATATCAACCTGAAAATCTTTTTGACCTAGTAGGGATCTATCAAAAAACCAAGCTCGGGGAGAGTCGTCCCGCGCAGTAACATGTAATGATAAAGATATGGCAGCATGATCTGAAATATGGAGAGGATGAGTCCTAGCCGTGTCCACTTGGGAAATCAGTGCTTTGGAAATGAGAAAGAAATCTATTCTAGATTGGGAGTGATGGGGGGCAGAGAAAAAAGTAAACTCTAAGTCGGAGGGGTGAAGCAGCCTCCATATATCTACCAGCGCAAGATCTTGCATCAGAGCTTTAAGGGTAGTGAGGCTCTTGGGTGGACTACTCGTTCTAGGCGGCTGTCTATCTATCAAAGGGTCTAACACTTGATTAAAATCACCACCAAGTATTAATGGAGCATTGGCAGAGGCCTGTGCCAACTGCGCAATACTTGCATAGTAAGCAGGGCTGTCCACATTCGGGGCATAAATGCAAATACACGTGAATTCACTATCTCCAACCTTAAGGTGTACACGGGCCCATCTACCCTCCTTGTCAGCGCTGGTATCAATTACAGTAGCATGCAAAGACTTCTTAACCAAAATGGCTACCCCGCACCGTTTGGAAACGGCGGGAGAATAGGCAGCCACCATATAAGGCTTAGCATTGAGTTTCAGTGTTTCAGCAGAGTTTAGATGCGTTTCCTGAAGAAACACTAAATCAGCATGCTCATGGCTAAGATAGCTAAGGATTTTCTTTCTTTTGATTGGACTATTAATGCCTTTTACGTTGAGTGATAAGATTTTACATAAGGCCATTCAGAAAAGTTAAAAATTCTGAGCATGATAGCGCACATAGTTTCACAATGTCCCTCATATTGACTGTATCTGGCTGTACACATGACATAAAAGAAAATAAGCTAATATAATACAATGAAGCGCCCCACATTAAAAAAGAAAAACCGCAGCGCGGTAGAGAAGAAGCAGAACCCCAGAAATTACTGGCGACCATGTGTCTGCGGGGAGAAACCCCAGAGAAGGCCGCAATTGAAAAACACATAACCTGTAGGACTGTGCGTGCTTCGAATCCGACCGAGGCACACGTCGTGGAGGGATAGGAGACAAAAAAAACCAAAAGTCATATAGAGAAAGAAAGAAAGTCCAGGTAGTCTCTGTGCTTGACTATGACCGCCGCATCGGGCCCTTCAAAATGGCGGACAGAGCCGGCAGATAAAGTCCAAATTTTGGATTAGCGCATCTGCTCTGCTTCTTTGGAGTCTAAAAATGTTGATAGTAGATCAGGATCTTCGAATGTCCTGGTTTGGTTGTGGAGAGTCACTCGGAGCTTCGCTGGATACAACAGGCCAAAGCGAGCCTGTAGCTGTTGAAGTCGAGGGCGAAAAGCAAGGAGTTTCTTCCGACGGTCAACGGTAGGCTTTGCCAAGTCAGGGAAGAAGGAGACTTTGTGGCCTTCAAATTCCAAATGATGATTCGCCCGGGCAGCATTTAAAATTTGTTCCACTTGTTGATATCGTAGCAAGCGAAAGATAATAGGCCGGGGGGTCGTGCGGTTGAGCGCCATGTGGGTAGGAACACGATGTGCACGATCGATTTCCAGTTCTCTATGAAAAGTGATCTTCAGCAAGGAGGGAAGAGTTTTGAGCAAGAATTCTCTTATATCTCCTGCTTCCACCCCCTCCGGTATTCCAATGAGCCTCACATTGTTGCGACGGGCTCGATTATTGCTATCTTCTAGCTCCTTTTGAAGATTCTGTATCTGGCGCTCAGCTTTGTCCAGTTTGCCCAAGCGCTCCGCGTGCGAGTCGAGGACCCCCGCCATGTTGTCCTGCCGTAATGAGAGACTTTCAAGTCGGTCCTGGAGTACTCCAAAGTCTTCTCGCATGGCTCGAAGCGCTTCTCCATTGGATTGCACCAATTCCTTCACGCCGCGTATTTCCTCTAAAATCTCCAGGTGCATTTCGGGGTTTTCACGAAATGGAACCATCTTCTGTGGGGAGGACACCTCTGTTTTGGAGCGTTTTCCGTGAGAAGAAGAAGGAGACCCGAAGTCCAAGCGCGCTGGTTTATGGGCCGCCATCCCCCCCGAGGTACCCCGGTCAGTTCGGAGCGAAATAGTAAGTTTGTATAGGTATTAAGTCAGGATTCTAAGTAGGCCTCTCGGGAGCTTCAGCGCGAAGCGTCTTACCCGCTGGACATCAGGCTCCGCCCCCCAGGAGCACTGCTCTTTAACATTTTCCCTGTCTGGCAACCTGGCTCCCAGCTCTTCAACTACTAGAGCAACTAAGGTCCCCCAACAATCGTCGCCAATTCTGTCGGGCTCTTCAAAGTCTCCTTACCTGATGAGGCCCCTCTGGTGATGTGGGCTTTGGCCCTTTCAGTCTCTGATGAGGAACTTCTGGCTTCTTTGAAGGAATGCTTCTTGGTTTTGGCTTCTAATAATATGCTTTTTGATTCGGTAAGAGACTTGCAGGGTCTGAGTACAGAAGCGTCTCAGTGTCGCTTGAAGATTCTTTCAACTGTTCATTCCTTGGAAAAATTTTCAACTACAAAGAAAATTGAAACCAAAGCTGTTCCGGGTCTTAGCGCCGATAAGGACTCTTTTCAGCAAGTTTCAACTCAAACTAAAGTTACTGTCTCAGACTTCTGGTAGGAATATGAAGGATTCTTTTCATGACTTAGCTCCAGGTACTCAGACAATTATACTTTGTGAGGATGGTGACATTAATAACTCTTCAGTCGAGAGAATTCTTAGTGCGTTCTCTCAGCTGGAGAAGTTGGTGCTGACAAAACTGGAATTGCAACATGATGTCACTGTCAAGTTTGAATCTCGATTAACTGAATGTGAAAATAAGGTTCAAGCCACTGTTCGGGACTCTATTAGAATGTCTGAAGATATGGAACGTGTTGACTTAGTTTCGGCAGAAGCTTTAAAATTATTCTTGGTTAATTCTCGTAAGTTGGAAAATATGGAGAACATTCAACGTAGAATGAATATTCGTTTGGTGGATTTTCCTAAATTAGATAGTGTTTCTCCTGTGAATCAGTTTAAAAGTTATATGCGAAAGGTTTTGCAGGTTCCTGAGGCCTTCTACCACTGGTTTTATCTGCATATCACTTACCAGCTAAGTCAACAGCGCTTGAAGCTTCTGTCTCTACATTGACTACACTTCTGGCTTTACATTGACTTCACTTGAACTGCATAAAGAGTCTAATGATTTTTTTCCTCATAATTTGTCTGCCCAGCTACTTCCAGATTCTCTTGTGAAAGCTACATTGTTAGTAACCATAGCGTTTGAGTCTGATAAAGATTGGCTCTTTAAAATGTTTTTTCCATCTCGAGATAAAAAATGTCTTGGCTGTACTATACGAATATATCCTGAAGTATTATACCCCACTCAAATTTGTCGTCATTTTTTAGCTATGGAGTTCCAAGTTCTCGGTCTCGGTGCTAGTTTTTCTTTAAATTGCCCTTGTAAATGTAAAGTTAAATATTAGGTGAATTTTATGTTTTTTTTTAACCGGACCAGTTGAAAGCATTTGTGCAAGCTAGGATGGACGTTCCTAGTTTGGCTTCGAAGGATTTCTCTGTTAATTGGCTTTATTTTCTGGATAGTCTTGGCCTAAGCTTGCTATTTCTTTTCTTTTTCTTGGCTACCTTCTTGGTACCTATATTGGATTTTTGAATTTCTGTACTTGAGTGCTTTATATTTGTGTATTTGTTGTAAGATGTTTTTCGGTTGTTGGCAAGCACTCTATTATGACTGTATACTTGTATATAATTCAATAAATATATTGGAACCAAAAAAAGAAAGGAAGGCCTTAGCCAACTCCAAAAGAGGGGTAGTATCATCTGGTGGAAGAGACTGAATCCACTGGAGCAGGGTTTGAGACATTAGACTGATATATACTGCCAGCTGCAGAATAGCTGCCACAACAGTTAACTGACTCCTCAACAAGGAATCCATAAAATGGTGGTCCGTTTGGTAACTGCTGTGATCTGCGCATCCACCTTGGGAATGCCAAACCACTTGAGGCACTCCTCCTCAGACAGCATAGATCTTCTTACAAACCCTTAACCCTTTAGGTAGGGAGTCGGGAGAGTCCCACTACGTCCAGACCATATCCTTGATCACATCTGGGAACGAGAAATCAGTAGTGGATTTTCACACCCCTTGAAGGAATGGATATACCTTCGACTCCTGCTCCATGCCGGAAGCATCGGTAAAGTTCAAGGTGGATGAGACCCTGGCAATCAACACTGCCGGCCATCTGAATCGAAGTCATAGTCAACATCTCGGATAGCTACCATTTGTTTCCCACCTCAGGTATCTCAGAGACATGGTGGAAGGAGGACAACCAGTGGGACACTGTGATACCTGGGTATAAACTATATTGAAATGATAGAGCTGATCAAATTGGTGGAGCGGTTGCACTCTATGTTAGAGAGGGCATTCAGTCACAAAGGATTAAAGTTCTACAGGAAACAAAATTTGCTGTAGAATCTCTATGGATTGAAATTCCATGTAAAAAGGGGAAGGCGATGGAAGTGGGAGTGTACTATCGACCGCCTGGCCAGAATGAAATGGATGATGAAATGGATGATGAAATGCTAAAAGAAATCAGGAAAGCTAAAAAAAGTTACAGAACGGTAATAATAATGGGTGATTTTAATTACCCCGGTATCGACTGGGTCAAAGGAAATGCTAGGGAGATAAAGTTTCTAGATGAAATAAATGACTGCTTCTTGGAGGAGCTGGTTCATGAACCGACCAGAGGGGAAGCCATTTTGGACTTAGTCCTTAGTGGAACTTAAGATCTGGTGCAAGAAATAATGTGTTGGAGCCACTTGGCAATAGTGATCATAGCATGATCACGTTTGATTTAATTAATGGAGGAGGGATGGTAAGGAAATCCACAGTACTACCTTTTAACTTTCGAAAGGAAGACTATGATAAAATGAGTAAAATAGTTAAGAAAAATCTAAAAGGAGCAGTTGCAAAGGTTAAAGACTTACATCAAGCTTGGGTGTTGTTTAAAAATATCATCTTGGAAGCCCAGACCAGCTGTATTCCATGCTTTAAGAAAAGTGGAAGGAAGTCTAAAGAACTGCCAGCATGGTTTAAAGGTGAGGTCAGAGAGGCTATTGTTGCCAAAAAAGCATCTTTCAGGAAATAGAAAAAAAAGCCAAATGACGAAAACTGGAAACAGCACAAGCACTGGCAAGTTAAATGCAAGGCATGGATAAGGCAGGCAAAGAGAGAATTTGAGAAGAAACTTGCTGTTGAAGCAAAAACGCATAATAAAGACTTTTTCAAGTGCATTCGTAGCAAAAGACCTGTGAGAGAGTCGGTTGGACCATTAGATGATAGAGGGGTAAAAGGGGCAGTAAGAGGGGATAAGGACATAGCGGAGAGACTGAATTAATTCTTTGCTTCGGTCTTTACTGAGGAAGATGTAGGGATGCTAGCCATGACTGAAGTGCCATTTAAAGGTGATACTGTGCAAGAATTGAAAGAAATATCGCCGCACCGGGAAGATGTATTACAACTATTTGATAAACTGAAAAGTAGAAAATCACCTGGGCCAGATGGTATACATCCAAGGGTGTTGAAAGACCTGAAATATGAGATTGCAGACCTGCTATTAGTCATCTGTGAACTATCATTAAAATCATCTTTAATACCTGAAGATTGCAGGATTGCCAATGTAACGCCAATTTTTAAAAGGGGTTCCAGGGGTGACCTGGGAAACTATAGACCGGTGAGCCTGACATCAGTACCAGGAAAAATGGTAGAAACCATCATAAAGAACAAAATTACTGAACATATAGATAGTCATGGTTTAATGGGAGACAGCCAACATGGCTTTAGACAAGGAAGATCTTGTCTTACTAATCTGTTATGTTTTTTTAAAGGTGTGAATAAATAGGTAGACAAAGGTGAGTCAGTTGATATAGTTTATCTGGACTTTCAGAAAGCTTTTGACAAGTTCCCTCATCAGAGACCTTTAGCAAAACGAAAAAGTCATGGGATAGGAGGTCATGTACTATTTTGGATCAGGAACCGGTTAAAAGATAGAAAGCAGAGGGTAGGGCTAAATGGCCAATTTTCCCAGTGGAAAAAGGTGAATAGTGGAGTACCCCATTGATCTGTGCTGGGTCCGCTGCTTTTTGACATATTCATAAATGACCTGGAAAAGGGAATTACTAGTGAGGTTATCAAATTTACAGATGACGCAAAACTATTTAAAGTTGTTAAAACCCAAGAAGACTGTGGAAAATTGCAAGAGGATCTTGATAAATTGGAAGACTGGGCATCCAAATGGCAGATGAAATTTAATGTGGACAAGTGCAATGTTATGCACCTAGAAAAGAACAACCCAAACTATGGTTACACGATGCAAGGTTCCACATTGGGAATTACCACCCAGGAAAAAGATTTAGGCGTCATCGTGGATAACATGTTAAAACCCTCCGCTCAGTTGCAGCGGCGGCCAAGAGAGCAAATAGAATGCTAGGTATCATAAGGAAAGGAATGGAAAATAAAACAAAGGATATTATAATGCCTCTGTATCATTGAAATTAATTTATTAAATAGAGAAATAAAAATAAAAGATGAAGTAAGTTATTTATGTGTATGAGTGGAGGAGTGGCCTAGTGGTTGGGGCAAGGTACTTCAGGCCGGAAGGTCGGGGGTTCAAATCCCACTAGAAGACAGCAACCTTGGGCCAGAAGGACTGGGGTTTCTAGTCCCACAGGTGCTCCTTGTGGTCTTGGGCAAGCCACTTAACCCTCCATAGCCCATGTTCCCTGTAAAATAGTTATCTCCAAGTTATAATGCCCTGTTCAATGTAATTTCAGTTTGTTCAATGTAAACCGCACTGATGCAGAATAGCGCGGTATATAAGAGAATGTAAATAAATGTGTAACAGATAAATATTTAAATTTAAAATCTCATATAAACAAAATTGCGTGAAAAGCATATCATCGTTTAAAGATTATAAGACGACTAAAAAACCAATACTAAATTCAAATCACTTTTGCACGGTATGTCAGGCAGTCATAACACCTTTACTTGATTTTGGAAACATCTTGTATCAAGGTCTTCCTAAACATTCTATTCATCCTCTCCAATTAGTTCAGAACACCACTGCGCATATTATAACTGGCTCTACAAAATTTGAACATATAACTCCTGTCCTCAAACAGTTACATTTCCTTCCGGTTATTGCAAGAGCAAAATATAAAAACCTAATGACTATTTTCAAAATATTTCACCAATCCTCAGCGGATATTCTACAATCTATAATTTCAAAAGACAAGAGCATAAGACGAAGACGATCTCAAAATATCAATAAACTTAATACTCCTTTGAACTTCAACAAATCAAAACAAATGACTTCTAAAAGAGCGTTTTCCTTTATGGCACCAGAGTTATGGAATTCTATTCCTGAAGACTTAAGAACTCAGGAAGACCTTAAGGACTTTCACAAATCTTTAAAGACTTATTTATTTATAGAATCATTTGGTGAAATAACTTCAATTTACCATTATGTATATTTAATTTCACTATGATATAGTATTATAACATACTGTTTTGTTTTGTATTTATATTGTAATGTATAGTTTTTGTTTTCCCATACCCTCAGTATGTTAGCCTTTGTTGTCTTGTCAACCACTTTGACTGAAGGATAAGGTGGCATACAAAACTGGATAAATGAATAAATTCCCTGGTACGACCGCACCTTGAATATTGTGTGCAATTCTGGTCGCCGTATCTTAAAAAGGATATAGCATTATTATAAAAAGTACAGAGAAGAGCCACCAAAATGGTAAAGGGGATGGAAGGATACTCCTATGAAGAGAGGCTAAAAAGGTTAGGGCTCTTCAACCTTGAAAAGAGACGGCTGAGGGGAGATATGATAGAGGTCTATAAATTAATGAATGGAGTAGAAAGTGTAAACGTAGATCGATTGTTTACGTCATCAGAATATAAAAAGACTAGGGGACATGCAATGAAGCTACAGGGTAAACTATTTAAGACTAATAAGGGAAAATATTTTTTAACTCAACGTGTAATCAAACTCTGGAATTTGTTACCGGAGGATGTAGTAAAAGCTGTTAGTGTAGATGGGTTAAAAAAGGTTTGGACAAGTTCCTGGAGGAAAGGTCCATAAATCATTATTAAAAGGGACCCGGGATATCACTGATTGTCCCAATACAAGCATTGAGGAACCTGTGTCTTTTGGGGAAACTGCTAGGTACTTATGACCTAGATTGGTCACTGTTGAAAACAGGATACTGGGCTTGATGGACCTTGGTCTGACCCAGTATGTTATATCTTATGTTCCAGGGAATGCCCCTCGCCGGGGACGCTTAGCGAAAGGTAATTGAACAGGGCTTCCAATTTCAGCCTGCACTGCACAAGACTGCGCCTGGGGGCACCCAGAGGCCGCAGGGACTGAATTTCTATGCCAGAAGGAGCAGCTCCATTACGAAAAGGAAAAGAATTCCAGGGAGGACAATCTGGAATCCTGAAGCTGTCCTCTTGAACATGACTCCCCAACAACAGGGGGACAGCTGCCACAGACCCCCTAGAGTATGATGAGTTGCTCAGCATGGTCGCTGGAGACTCCAGTCAGCTGAATATCCTTACCAATAGCGGCATCCATCACCTCCTGCCCTGAGGCAGGAAAGGTCGGACTAACTGCATCTCCTGGCTGAGAGGGGGAAAGCAGGCCCTCCAGGGGTGACTCAGAAGCTGCTATACAGAAAAAGCAGAGTCTAGAATCCAGGGATGAGGCACCTTGCTTGCCACAAGTCAAACAACATTTCCTGGTAGAAGGCACAGAAGTTAGGGCAAGTATCACAACAGCGTGCACTAAGGCTGCATTAGCCCGCAAGCATGCATAAACTGCGTTTTTATATTACGCGCGTTACAAGTGCTAAGGAAGGCGTGCATGTTCGAGTCACATGTGTAAAATGTGCATTAGGACTGCCCAACCATCAGGTGCAGAATAGATAAAAACATTACTAATGCATGCAGAAAACAGCAGGAAACCCCCACACTGCACCAACATTTATCAGCGGTCCACCCCAAATTGTGTCCCAAGAAGATGGAATCGGGAGATCCCAACAAGGACAATGACGAGGTCAAGCCTTGATACTCACTCCCTGAGAACCCCAGGCAGAGAATCTGTGCCAAACTCAACTCTACTCCCTTGAAACTGTTTCACTGGCTGGCTTTGCAGCACTGTGTTTAAGGTGGCTGGCAGGCAGATCCCTCTGAGAGCCTTCTGCGATCTTTGAGAGAGAGCAGGGGGGGTGGGGGCAGAAGAAGAGAGAAAGAGTGCTGAGGATGTGCGAGGCTGCTGCACTCTTCCAGATCCTTCCAATTTGTGGCTGCTCACCAGGCCCTTATCACGATAAGAACATGGGGCAGAACCAATTTTCCCTCCTCTTATGGCTACCGAACAGACCACAGTCTAGTGGAGCCTCCCATCTCACTCTCAAGTGAGTCACCTTTCTGTACTCAAGGTGGTCATTCATGAGTGTTTAATCATTCTCTTTTCCTCTCAATCCTCAGGTCATCTATATAGAGGGAAAAGTCCATCCACCATCTGCTGGAGACAAGGAAATACTGAAGGGACCTCTGGTGGCTGAGGTCTAGAGTCATAGGAGTGAAATCATTGAAATCTGGACTTTTCAGTGGTTCTTTGTCTCTACTAAACTGCTGGTAGGGGAACACAACCTACTTGACTGGACTGATCTAGCAGGACAATATGGAAAAGATAATTTTTTTATACGAAATGACAGGTACAATCCCTAAGCAAAGGCACAGAGGAGGGTAACCTACATGGAGTGGCAGGTACAACTCTAGCCACCTTAATAGGCAGACTAGATGGACCATGTTGGTCTTTATCTTTCATCATTTACTATGGTACTATGGTAATTGATAAGAAGCATGGAATCTGTCTATCTTTTGGGAACCTGACAGGTACTTGTAACCTGGATTGGCCACTGTTAGAAAGAAGATACTGGGCTTAATGGCCTTTTGGTTTTACCCAGTATGGCGTATCTTTTGTTCTTTTCTAAAATTGCCTGTTACATCTAAGTACTGGTTTTATACATGCGTATAGGGATGTTGACTCCACGTCTGTGTTTTATACATGGTCCTTTCTGATAAACGTGATGCCCATTTCACAAGCGCTTGAGCCTGTGAATCAACCTATTCATGGATGATTACAAAATTGCAAGATAGTGGATGATAAGGCCTCCATTGGACACGTTGATAGCCATATATGTCGCTGTGTTCCATGACTATCACTGCCCCATGCCAATTCACACCTGTTGATGAGGAACACTCTGCTTACTATGAGGTGGCCTTGCAGGAACAGGTCTCACTTGTATATATACACTGGAAGCTACCCCTCCCCAGATCCTATCTCTGGGTTGCCACAAGAAGGAGGGGTGTTTCTGAGACAGCTCTGTGTGTAAGTGGGAGGCCCGCCCAACTATAGCTGAAAGTATAGTCACTAATGTAAATAATTTGTAGAAAGTTACCCCAGTTATGTCCAAGTTTTAGTTCCTGTTCAATGTAAATACAATGCAGTCCTACTGCATGGTATAAGATTCTGTTAAATGTACACCACACTGAT
The DNA here is from genome assembly GCA_033557465.1 of Ichthyophis bannanicus. Lineage (NCBI taxonomy): Eukaryota > Metazoa > Chordata > Amphibia > Gymnophiona > Ichthyophiidae > Ichthyophis > Ichthyophis bannanicus. The sequence goes on along the minus strand of CM066035.1, from coordinate 917,390,185 downwards.
ATGAATAGCGCGGTATAGAAGAGAAGTAAATAAATAAATAAAAATCTCTGCTGGCAGGTAAATTCCAACTTATTTTTCACATTTCCTTCTGCAAATGCCCGGGAAAGTAATGGCTACAAGGAACGGGCTGGGACAGAGGCATAGAGAATATTTTTTAAATGTTATCATTGTATATAGGAGCTCACCAGAGCTCCCACTGCCCATTTTTTTTTTGTAATTTAAAGTTGTATTATTTTCAAACATGTACACTCCAATAATGCAACTGTTAGATAAAAATGTACCATTTTTAACAGATATCTACCCACTATACCCCCCTCCTTCCCTACCCATCTAAACCCCAACCCAGACCTTTACAACATCATCGCCCTTGACCCCCTCCCTCCCCCCTCTAACCCCATTTCAATTCTCTTCCGTATTTACACCTTTAATCACTCCTATCCATTTACCCCCTTTTATCTACTTCACCCATAGTCCCCCCAATCTCTCTCCCCCCTTTACCCCCTCCCTCCCATTCTCCCACCCCATCATCCTTCCCCCTTCCCCCCTGACTCCCAAGCACCCCCTTCCACCTCTTCTCATACTCCTCGTTTTGTTACCTCCTCCCTTTCAACTTCCCCCCATACTCGCTCCACTCCCTGCCCTCTCCAGTGCTCATACCACTGCCACACCTGTTGATGCTTGCGGACCGTTTGGTGTTGATGCTCTTCAATCACACACAAACCCCACAGCTGCTTCAACTTACTCACCACCACCTTCAACGGCGGTACTTCCACATTCTTCCATCATCTCAGGAGACTCATACGGGCTGCCAAAATACTGTACCCTATAAACAATCCCTGATCTCCTTCCCTCTCCCTCCCCTCTTCATTAAGCATTAGCATTGCAGGCGTGAGGTCACTCCCAAACTTTCCTCGCACAGACGTCCTACTTTCCCCCAATATTCCTGCACTTTTGGATACTGCCATATCATATGCAGAAGATCTCCTTTCGCTCCACATTTCTTCCAACACTCAGTCAGACTCTCTGAAAATAGGGTCTGAATCCTCACTGGTGTCCAGTACATCCTGTATTGCAGCTTCAAACTATTTTCTAACATTGGAGTACCCCTGGCCAACTGGTATGTTCGCCCATATATAGCCGCCCATCGCCCTTCATCCCACTCTCCTGGGATTTCATAGTAACATAGTAAATGACGGCAGATAAAGGCTAGCATGGTCCATCCAGTCTGCCCAGCAATACGGCAAGAGTAGGTGCACCTGACGCTCTGTGCAGGTCACCCCTCCCCATGTCTTTGTTTAGGGGTGAACCGACCACTCCATTAGGACACCCCTATTTGTTGAGAAGTTAGATGGTTCAGTTTATTTTGTTTTTATCCTGTTGCTGTAAAGGGATCCACTGTGCTTGTCCCATGCTGTTTTGAATTCCGTCACTGTGTTTGCCCCCACCACTTCCATCGGGAGAGCATGCCAAGCATCCACCACCCTTTCAGTGAAAAAATATTTCCTGACATTGCCTTTCAATTTTCCACCTTGCAGCTTCATGTTATGCCCTGTAGTTTTGCAGCTTCTCCGTCTTTGGAAAAGGTTTGTTTGTTCATCGTTCCTCTTTAAGTATTTAAAGGTCTGAATCATATCTCCCCTATCCCTCCTCTCCTCCAAAGTGTACATATTTAGCTCTTCAAGTTTCTTCTCATAAGGTTTCTTACGCAGGCTCCAAATCATTTTGGTCACCTTCCTCTGAACACTTTCCAGTCTTTTTACATCTTTTGCAAGATATGGTCTCCAAAACTGAACACAGTATTCCAGGTGAGGCCTCATCAGTGACCTGTACAGTGGCATAAGTACCTCTTCCTTTCTGCTGGTAATCCCTCTTTGTATGCAGCCCAACATCCTCCTGGCTTTTGCCACCGCCTTGCTGCACTGTTTTGCCACCTTGAGATCATCAGAGATAATCACACCAAGGTATTTTTCCTGAACCATGCACACCAACCTCTCGCCCCCTATCGCGTACATTTCCCTTGGATTTCTGCTACCTAAGTGCATGACACTGCACTTTTTCGCATTAAATCGTAATTGCCAAGCATTTGACCATTCTTCCAGCTTTTGTAGATCTTTCCTCATGTTATCCACTCCCTCAGGGGAGTCCACTCTGTTGCAAATTTTTGTGTCATCTGCAAAAAGACAGACTTTTCCATTCAGTCCTTCAGCAATATCACTCACAAATACATTGAACAGTGCTGGACCCAGTACCAAACCCTGGGGCACCCCGCTAATCACCTTCCCCTCATCCGAGCGAGCTCCATGTACTATCACCCTCTGTCGTCTGTCAGTCAACCAATTCCTAATCCAGTTTACTATCTTGGTACCCATCCCCAAGCTACTGAGTTTATTGACAAGCCTCCTATGAGGAACAGTATCAAAGGCTTTGCTGAAATCCAGGTAGATGACATCCATAGCATGCCCCTGATCTAGTTCCTTGGTCACCCAGTCAAAGAACTCAATCAGATTAGTTTGGCAAGACCGTCCTTCAGCAAAACCATGTTGCCTCGGATCTTGCAACCTGTTGGTTTTTCAGAAAGTTCACTATTCGCTCTTTCAGGAGCGCCTCCATTACTTTTCCCGCCACCGACGTAAGGCTCAGGGGCCTGTAGTTTGACACTTCTTCCCTGTCACCACTTTTGTGTAGAGGTACGACATCAGCCATTTTCCAGTCCTGAGGAACCTCTCCTGTTTCCAAGGATCTGTTGAATACATCCTTTAATGGCCCTGATTGAACTTCTCTGAGCTCTTTCAGTATCCTGGGATGCATCTCATCCGGTTCCATGGCTTTGCCCTCTTTCAGTTTAGCAAGTTGTTCCAACACCTCATCTTATGTGAATGGTGTGTGGTATCTACTTCGTTCCCATTTTTATATTTAGGAGTCCCAGCTGGTCCATCTCCAGGATTTTCTTTAGTAAAAACAGAGCAGAAGTATTTGTTTAGCAATTTCACGTTTTCTATGTCACTTTCCACGAGTCTTTTCCCAGCACTTCTGAGTCCTGCAATTCCAACTCTGATCTTCTTCCTTTCCCGAATATACCTGAAGAACGTTTTGTCGCCACCCTTAACATCTTTAGCCATCTTTTCCTCTGCCTTTGACTTTGCTATCCTTATTTCTCTTTTTGACTCTTTGAGCTTGATCCTATATTCATTTCTGTGTTCTTCTGTTTGCAAGCTTTTGAATTTTGCGAAAGCTGTGTTTTTTGCCTTTATTTGAGCAGCCACTTCTTTGGAAAACCAAATAGGTTTACTTCTCCTCTTGTTTTTGTTTACTTTTTTAACATATTTGTCCATTGCCCCTTTTATTGCCACCTTTAGTTTATCCCATTGCAATTCCACTTCCTTTATCTCCTCCCACCCTGTCATCTCCTCCTTTAGGTACTTGGCCATTTTATTGAAGTCAGTGTTTTTGAAGTTTAGGAATTTGAGCTTCCTATGTTTAGCCTGTACCCTGGCTTTTATCTCAAACCACACTGTGTAATGATCACTGTTGCTCACAGGGGTACTCACGCAGACATTTGACATGCTATCACCGTTGGTGAGCACTAAATCCAGTGTTGAGCTTTCCCTGGTTGGTTCCATGACCATTTGTCTAAGTGATGCATCCTGGAGAGCATCTACAATTTTTTTGCTTCTTTCCAGATGTGCAGAAGGAGCAATCCAATCCACATCAGGTAGATTAAAGTCACCCAAAATGATTACTTCCCCCTTTGTGGCTATCTTGGCAATATCTTTAATCAAATTGTTATCTATCCCTTCAATTTGAGTCGGAGGTCTGTAGACTACAGCAGTATGGATGACAGTGCCATCTCCTCTTTCCAATACAATCCAGAGCACTTCCCCATGCCCCCTGCATTTCAGTAGCTTTAATATTGCCTCTGACATACAAGGTCACTCCTCCTCCCCTTCCATTTTCTCTGTCTCTTCTGAATAGATTATAGCCAGCTATGGCCACATCCCAATCATGCGATTCATTGAACCATGTTTCTGTAATGGCCACAATGTCCAAATCCATTTCCACCATTAGGGCTTCCAGGTCCAGAACTTTGTTGGCTAAGCTTCGAGCATTTGTGCTCATTGCTTGCCAGCATTTACCTAGCTTGTGTGTATTTTGCATTGATTTTGTTCTGCCCACATCTTCCCACTTGTTTGTGATGTGTGGTTTATTTAAAAGTGTGGCTGTTTCTGATATTATTCTGCTTTTGCAGGGGGTGGCATGCCAGTCTTGACCTTCCACATCCATCACCCCATTTTCCTAGTTTAAATGCATATCCACATAGTGCCTGAATTTTTCACTTAAGATTCTTTTCCCTGCGACAGAGAGATGTAGTCCATCAGCACCGTATAGTCTCTTGTTGGTCCACCTGTTTCCCCAGTCACCAATAAATCTGAATCCTTCTTGTTTGCAGCAAGTCTGGAGCCATGTATTAAAGCTGTTAATGCGATGCAACCTTTTTGTCCCCTTACCAAGAACAGGCAGAAACTCTGAGAATGCAACAGTGTTCACAATGGGCTTGAGTTTCTCTCCCAGAGATTGGAAGTCCTTTTGGATTGTAGAGGCACTGTTTCTAGCCAGGTCATTTGTGCCCAAGTGGATAACAACATCAAGTTTGGAGTTTTCACTTTTTGTGCTAAGTAATTCAACAATTTGGTTTGTATTCCTGCTGGCTGTAGAGCCTGGTAGGCACATGACTATCTTCTCTCCTTTGAACTGTGTTCCCAAGTTGGTGCCTCTGATGATGGAATCTCCAAGTAGTAGTAGTTTTCTTTTTGGTGAGGTTTTATTCATATTTGGTGCTTTAGCAGGAGATTGGGCAGTGTATGACTCATTTAAGGGTCCTTCAGTTTCATTGGATTGGCATCCTCATTATCCAAGGCAGAGAAGGCATTATGCAGGGATATCTCTTGATGTATAGGATGTCTCAGCGTTACAGGTCGCAATCTCCCAGAACCCACTGTGATCCATTTGTTCCTGGGGTGTTTGATTCTTTGTGGGAGCGGTGGTGGACTTTGTTCAGTTTGTATCCTAGAAGAGGTGTGTTTCATTGCAGCTATTTCCTCCCTCAGTAGAGTCACTTCTTTATGCATGGCAGCTAGGTTTTTCCTTAGTAGAGTCAGTTCGTCATGCATGACAGCTGACCTGAGGCACATAGGACAAGCTCTTAGGTTTCAAATGATTCATCTTGAAATGAAAGTACCACAGTTATTGCACTGAATACACGACATGTTGGTTAAGCAGTCCCAGAAGAGGAAGAAGAAGAAGAAGAAAGGATGAAGAAGATGTGGACTTTTAACCCAAGTAAGAAAGGGTAGATGGCACTTACGTGACTACTATAAAGGCAATGTAGCCCCTGGGGTGGGTGGGGTGAGGGGTAGGGTGGGCGGGAACCTAAGTGTCTCTGGCCAGCAGGCTGTTCCTGAACCGTGGGCACACACTGCTATCTGATGTAAGTCTATACAAGGAAAGCAGTCCAGATGCCCCAAGCTTAGTCTAAAACCACAGTTAACAGCTATAATAGTGATCCCCCCAAACACCAACAGTTACAATTGATAGGTTAAAGCCAACAGAGAAAATAGAAAAATGTGCTCTTAGCTTAATGGAGGCTCCTCAGCGTCTGTAAAACTGGCTCAGGCCAGGTGTTTCCTCTTCCCACCGTTGCTGTCATCTCCCCTTCCCTCTCCCCCTTGATAGGAGCAGGTGATAAATCTTTGAAATCACCCCTTTTTGTGTTCACTGCTTCCCCAGTATCTCTTCAAATTTTGCAGGCTCACTTACCAGGTCCGCTTTTACCTCCTTATTATTCAGGAAATACCACATTTGTATATACGCATACTCATCTTTTTTCCCAAACTTATATTCATGCTACATCTCCTCAAATGTTTTAATTCCCCCCTCCCCCCTTTCTCAACCATTGTCCTAACCTCTCCAACCTGTTCCTGCTCCAGGCCTGTATCACCCTATCCTCCACTCCCATCCCCTTATTCTTCATCACGTTAAGAAGTGTATACCGGGAATACTGTTCCACCCCCCCCCCCCCAAAGAAACTCCTTCCATTTTTTCCACACCTGTATCATGAGCTCCCTAAATGGGTTTCCCAGCCCCCCACCCTCTCTCCTACCCCCTGGGTCCCAAATCCTCCGTTCCTTCACCTCCTTCCCCCCTGCCTCTATTTGTACCCAACTTAAATTATCCGCCCCCTCCCGCCAGGTGAATAGCGCCAATTGCGCCGCTTCAAAATATTTCAACAAACATGGCACCCCCAACCCCCCTTCTTCTTTCACTTGATATAACGTCTCCCTTGCCAACTAGGGTCTTTTCCCTTCCCATATAAACTGCATTATCATATGTTGTAACCGCCCTATCTCCTTCTTGGATACCCTACACGGCAGGGAAGTGAACATAAACAACAATCTCAGCAGGACATTCATTTTCACTGCTGCTATACGACCTAACCAGGATAACCATATCCCCCCCCACCTCCCCAAGTCCACCCTGATGGATTCCTTCAGCGCCCGATAATTCCACTGCTTAATCTTAGCTAGAGGTTGCCCCAATTGTATCCCCAAATATCTAAATTGCTGCTGCACCCATTTAAACTTAAAATGGGCCTTCAATCTTTCCTCTAAATCCCCTGCCAGATTATACCCTAGGATTTCAGTTTTGCTAGAATTGATTTTGTACCCCGCCACCCCACTATATCCCTTTATCAATTTCATCAATACCGGCAGCGTAGTTAGGGGCTGAGTTAATGTAAATATCACATCGTCCGCAAACAGTGCTATTTTCTCCTCCCTCCTCCCTACAACTACACCTTTGACGTCCACCATCTTCCTAACCACTTCCGCTAACGATTCAATCGCTAAGACAAACAACAGTGGCGATAAGGGGCAGCCCTGTCTCGTCCCTCTCCCCAAATTAAACTGCTCAGAGTATCCCCCATTTATTTGGATCCGCGCCCTCAGTTGTTCATATAACGCCTTTATCCACACTATATAGTTATCCCAAAGCCCATTTCCTCTAAAACCTGGAACATGAATGGCCATTCAACACGGTCAAACGCTTTTTCAGCGTCCACCGTGACCAGTATTGCCTGCTCCCCTGTACCTTGAAGGTGCCATGCTATAGTCGTCACCTTCCGAATATTGTCACTCCCTTGTCTCCCTTTTACAAACCCCGTCTGATCTCTATGGATAATCTTAGGCAGGATCTCCGGTATCCGATTTGCCAGTACTTTCACAAATATTTTGGCATCTAAATTTATCAATGAGATGGGCCTATATGAACCACACACTCCCTTGTCCTTGCCTGGCTTAGGTAACACTGTAATACCCGCCTTTCCCATCGACTGCGGAATCCCTTCCCCCTCCAACACCCTATTCATTACCCTCGTCAGTAATGGCGTAATCTGTTCTATCATTTTCTTATAAAACTGCGCTGTATACCCATCCAATCCCAGGGCCTTCCCCAACTTCATTGACTGGATAGATACCCTCACCTCTCCTTCCGTTATCGGTTCCCCTATCTTGTCCCTGTCTGCTTGTTCAACCTTACCCAACCCACATTCCTGCAGATACTTCTGTATCACCACCTGCTCCTGTTGTAGCTCACTTTGATATAGCTTCTTATAATACTCCTGAAACACCTGACTGATCTCTTTCGTGTCATGCACCATCACCCCCTTAGCATCCCGAATCCCCTCGATATATGCGGCTTGCTGCTGTGTCCTCATCCTACTGGCCAATAACTTCCCTGCTTTATTCCCTCCTTCAAAATATTTTTGCTTCAATACCCTGAGCTGGAATGCAATTTCTTGTCCTCTCAGCTGACTGAGCTCTGCTCTCACATTTATCAACTTAGCCATTACGCCATTATCCTTAATCCTTTGATGTCTTGCCTCCAATTGCTGCAATTGCCCTATCAATTCCACTTCCAACTTCTGCTTTTCCTTCTTTTTTCTTGTTGCTATTTTTATTAGCTTTCCCCGGAAGACAGCCTTTAAGCCATCCCATACCGTTTTCAGTTGTACTTCTCCTATATCATTGACGTCCAGGTACTCTTGAATATCTGTTCGTACCTCTCCCACAATACCCTCATCCTCTAATAGGGAATAATTTAATCTCCAAAATTTCAGCCCTTTCTCCTCGTCCCCTACATTGAAAATCACAGTTACAGGTGCATGGTCTGTCCATGTAGTGTCACCTATTTCAACCTCCTTCACTTTTGACGCCCATTTACCACCTACCCAAGTCATATCCAATCTACTATATGTGCCATGTACTTGTGAATAAAATGTGTATCTACGCTTCCCTGGGTGCCTAGCCCTCCACAAGTCTATGACCCCGAGTCTCTCCTGCATCTGTTTCAAGCTCATTCTATCTTTCTTCCCTCCAGTCCCCTGCCCTCCGCTGTTATCCAGTCTGGGGTTGCTAGTTAAATTGAAATCCCCCCCTAGTATGATCTGAAGATCCCCCAACGCCTCCAATTCCTGTGTAATTTTACCAAATACTGCTCCCTGTCCCTCATTCGGACCATACACACTTATCACCCACACCTCTTCCTCTCGCATTCGCAGTCTCACCCCTACCCATCTCCCCTTTTTCCCCCTCCTCTCCTCCACTAAACAATGACTATAATCCTTCCCCACCAAAATCCCTACTACTTCCCTTTGAGGGTTTGCCCTCTGCCCTGCCAACACCACCTTAGGGTATGCTTTAGATTACAACAAATACTCTTGTCCCACTCTTAGATGTGTCTCCTGTACACAAATGATGTCTGCATTCACCCGTCTGCCCTCCCGCTCCAACATCCTTCTTTTCTGCCACGTCCGCAAGCCTTTGACATTAAGAGTGGTTATTCCCAATTGCTTAACCCGTCCGCCACCTCCCAAACCTCTAGCCTCCCGTCCTCTTCCCTCTCCCTCCCTCTCCCCACCATATCCTCGCCCTTTACCCCCCTACTCCTCGTCTTCCTCGTATGTCCCCCTCCCTCTCCCTCTCCCCCTCCCCTCCCCCTCCTTCTCCCATCCTTCCCTCCCCCCCCAAGTCCTCCCTCCTTAACCAGGAGTAATTAGAGTAATGCGTCCCCTGCTCCCCCCACCTGCCCTTCCACGTTCGGCCTCCCCTTCCCTCCACCCCCTCTGCTGCAGTCTCTTAATACCTTCACTACTTTCCCACCCCCTCACCCTCCCACCTCCCCAACATCCTTACTCCCCCATACCTCTATCTTAAACATCACCACACGTTGTAATAAACAATTTACAATCATTATCAGCACTTAACCTTCAATTGCAACAATGGATAAGTGTACACTTCACCCCCCTCATTAACCATCAACCTCTTCAATTATCCAGCCCCTCCCCTCCCCCACGGCTATTTACTTGCTCTCTTCCATTGTTGTCCATCATCTCTTAGCTCTTTCTTTGCGGTCTGTACTCCGACCCTTCCTCAGGTCTTGCTGCTCATTTCCACGTAGCCAGTTTTCTACCTCTTTTTCGGTATGGTCCACTCTTGTGCCATTGGGATGTTTCTCAATCCCCATCCCAGCTTCCTGCATCGCCGCTGCTGCCTCTTCCATCGTTTGTACTCTCCAGGTTTTCCCCTTTATGGTGAATGAGAGCCCAAAAGGGTGCAGCCACTGAAACCGAATGTCCCTATACCTCAAGGTCTGTGTCACAGGTTGCATAGCTCTCCGCCTTTGTAATGTTCCGATAGACAAGTCCTCATAAATCGAGCCAGGATATCCCTGCCAAGTGAATGTTCCCAAGGTCCTTATTTTTGTCACCACCCGTTCTTTCATTTTATATCCAGTAAAGCAGATAATAATGTCTCTGGGTCTATTGACTCTCACCACTCCTAAAGCTCTATGTGCTCTATCCAAAGCCATCTCCTCAGGGCTCAAATCTTCGCCCCCCTTCCTGAGTATTTCTGAACAGATGAAGGCTGCTACTTTCGCGCTGTCTTGGAATTCCATATCCTCTGGCACTCCTCTTATCCACAAATTGTTCCTACGCGACCTATTTTCCAAGTCCTCCATTTTATATTGCATCTCCTTTTGTCTATTTTCTAATTTCTTGATCGCCTGCTGGTTTTCGTCTTGCTGCTGCTCCAACCTTTGCAGCCTGTTTTCATGTTCCCCCGATGTGTGTGTCAATTCCAGTATCTCATCTTTCAAAGTCCCAATAAGTTCACCAAGCTCAGTTTTCAAAGCTTGTTCTTCTTTCTTTATTTCCAGAAACCATTCCTTTAGCTCCGTTCGGGAGATATCCTTGAGCGCCTCTTTTCCATGCTCCCCAGGGCCTTTATTTGTCGACCCCTCTCCCGGCACCATCTGTTCTGCTGCAGTACTTTTATTCTCCACAGTAGTATGATCACCAGTGCCCCCCCCCCCTGCTTTGAAAAGCATATTCTCTCAAGTCCATCGTTTTCCTCCGTGTATCCATACTCTCCTGCGGCGGGGCACCCTCCTACTCCTCCTTCCGTCTCTGGCCTTCAGTACTCTTTGTCTCCTGGATAAATGTTTTATTATTTTTCCTTCTTCTGTCTCTTCTTTTCCCTTCCCCTGACTCTTCAGATTGATCACTTCGGACCTCACTTATCTGGCTTGTCCATGGTGTAGATCCAGCATATTTCTGCCACTTTCCCTTCAGCTGCTTGTCTCCATCTTCACTTGTGCCTGTCTGCTCTGCCTCTTACTCCAACTTTGCCATGCACTCCTCTTCATGTGCTTACTCAGCCGGCCATCTTGTCTTCCATGTGGCTTCCATGCTTCCGTGCTCTTAAGGGGCTCCACTGCCCAGCCTCACTGCAGCCCAGCCCAGCCGCACTCCCAGACTCTCCACTCACCAGTGCCACTCACTCAGCTGTCACTCCTCTCCGCCCTTCACTGCCGCTCATTCTGCTGCCTTCTTTGCTCTGGTGCTGTGCCTGCATCCTGCTCCATCTCGTCTTGCTGCTCCTTTCTCTTCCTCCACGCCTCACTATATTGACACTCCCCGCTGCGGCTTGCTGCTCCCCACTCAGCCTCCGCCGTGCCGCCGCTCTCGGCCTGCACACTTACGGTCAGCGGGGTGTGGGTGCGCCGGAGGATCACTATTTTTTTATTTATCTGGCAGGGTTTGCTGGAGCGGTGCCCTTACACCACCGCCATCCCCGGTGATGTCACTTCCTCCCCCACTGCCCATTTTAACCTGTACATAGGGGCAGCAGGTCAGAGATTTTGCATCATTGTCTTAACTGTACCATGTATGTTGCACAGTCATGTTATTCCTAATGATGTATCTATTGCTGTTTTCTCAGTGTGTTTTCACTGTGACCACACCCATAAGAAAATATGTCTCCTACACTGACTTCTGGGAGCCAGTTTTACTTTATGTGCGCATATGAGGTGAACTGTAAGGTGCTGTCCCTGTTACATTATGTGATGGTCAAGGTCTTTGCATATCATGTGTTACCATGACTGGTCAGAGGTGGCAGCATTCTCCCTAGGCCACAGTTGAGAAGTTGCTGAGGGTAAAGAGCAACTGGTCAAGTAGGAGCACATGTGTACAGTTCAGAGAAACAGGATCAGGTCAAATGCAGCTACATGAATGCATTGGATACACCTGGCAGTGGATCACAGTCAATGTTGTGGCGTATGGAGCTTCCACCATCCTCTGTTCTGGGGACACAGGGTTGGCATATCTGACACCTTGAAGGAAAACAGCAACTGCCACGTAGACAAGCGTAGCAACCAAGACAAAGATGTGAGCAGTATACAAAACTTTTATTGGTCCTTATGTGTTAAAAGAAAGGGGGCCAGACCCAACACAGGCCGTGTTTCATGGATACTTCGTCAGGGGTGAGGCACACCACAAACTACAAAACATAATAAAATCATAAAAAAGCATTGTAAAAACAATGACAATAACTAATAATCATAAATACAATAAATAATTAAAAAACATATTAAAACCAAATTGTAATAAACAAGAGTAAAAAAGAGTGAAAACAAAAATATTAATAGCCAAAGTTAACATGAAAAAGTAATCATAAGAGCGCTATTAATTACACCACATAAGAAGAAAGTCAATAACGATATATTAATAAATAAATAAATATGTGAAACCATCAAGGTGTTAAATAGAATGGGAGTAATAAAAAACATTAAAACTCATATAACAAGATACTAATAATAATAATGTAAGGAACATGTAAATGCAATGCAATAAATACCATTGTGAACGCAAAGGCGTATAAAAGGAGGGAAAAAACATCAAACTATTGTATACATAAATATTGGAATAATGAACCATAAAAAGGAGGAGAAATTCAAAAAAGAAGAAGATGATAACTCAATAGCCAACCAAAAAGAATAAAAACGTATTATTAAAAAAGCCAATGCAAACAAAAGAGCAGGAGTGAGATCAGAAGAGAATTACCCTGGACCGGGTAAGTGCACAGCCAGGAGCGATCAGTGCGCTGTAAAAATAGTAATACTCGTGAGGAGTAAAAACAAACACAGGCACAATAAATAAATAAATGAATAAATAAGGAATGATCCTTTAAAAAAAGAATAAATTATACCTTTAAAATGTAAACAGAAGAACATTAAAAAACCGGGACGCAGTGTAATGACACAACTTAAAACCAAACCGATACCTGAGAGGGCAGGACACCGAAAGCAAAACTTATACGTGCGAGTCAGTAAAGAGTAGTTACTCACCTGTAACAGGTGTTCTCCAGGAGCAGCAGGAATCAATCCTCACATATGGGTGTCATCGGCGCCGATGAAGCCCCAGCGGAGCATTTCCCCAGCTTTCTATGAAAGCCTTTGGGAATGCAGGCACGCATGCGCGGTTCCCTTCCCACCTAAAGGTGCCATCTTACCTCAGTCAAATGACATAGCTAAGAACAGCACACAAAAATGAAAAATAAACTATGTACAACTGCAACTCCAATGGAAGGAGGGAGTGTTGTGAGGACTGATTTCTACTGCTCCTGGAGAACACCTGTTACAGGTGAGCAACTACTCTTTCTCCAGGACCAAGCAGGAAGTCAGTCCTCACATATGGGTGACTCCCTAGCTATGGGCTACCGAGGAACCCAGGCTGAAGAAGAGAACTCCCTCTAGTCTCAGCAGCAAAGAAAGGCTTTTCAAGGACACAACCTCCACCGGTAGCCCAACAGAGGGCAGGAGGGCAGGAGTTGCCTATACCTCAAAGAGATTCCGGAGTACTGCCTGGCCAAAAGTACTGTCCCTACGGGACTCCCTCTCCAGGCAGTAATGGGCTGCAAAAGTCTGGCTTGAAGACCAAGTTGCAGCCTTGCAGATGTCTACCAAGGGCACAGAGTGGAGATGAGCCACTGAGGCAGCCATTGCCCTGACACGATGGGCCGTGACCCTACCCTGCAAAGGAAGGTCTGCCGCCTTATAAGCCCAGGTGATACAGTCAGCCACCCAGATGGACAAGGTACGCTTGGACACAGCCAACCCCAACTTATTGGGGTCAAAAGATACGAAGAGCTGAGTAGCCCTTCTATGCCCCTGCGTACGGTCAAGGTAGAAGGATAAGGCCCTCCTACAGTCCAGGGTATGCAGGACTGCTTCAGCCTGGCTAGCATGAGGCCTAGGGAAGAAGGTTGGAAGAACCACCTCCTGATTGAGGTGGAAAGAGGAGACAACCTTAGGGAGGAACTTTGGATGAGTCCTGAGGACTACCCTGTTCCTGTAAATCCTGGTGTAAGGCCTGTCACAGACCAGGGCCTGAAGCTCACATACTCATCTAGCCGAGGTAAGGGCTATCAGGACGAGCGTCTTCCAGGAGAGGAAGCGTAGTGGACAAGTAGCCATCGGCTCAAAAGGTGGGCGAGTCAGTTGCTGCAAGACCACATTCAGCTCCCACTCAGGGACAGGAGGACGGATGGGAGGCTTGAGCAAAAGCAAGACCCTGAGAAAGCGGGACACCAAGGGGTGACCAGATAGAGATTGTCCCTCTACCAATGAGTGGTGAGCTGCTAGAGCTGAGAGGTGGACCCGAACAGAATTGGACTTAAGTCTCTGATTGGATAAGTGCAGTAAGTACTGAAGAACTACTGGCACAGTACAGGAGAAAGGGTCCTCTGTACATAGGTGACACCACACAGAAAACCTTTTTCACTTGAGAGCATAGGTTTTCCTAGTGGATTGTTTCCTGGAGGCTAGGACAACCTCTTCAACTTCCTGAGGTAGGCCCCAGGGAGCCAAAACTACCCTTGCAGCCTCCAGGCCATCAAATTGAGAGACTTGAGATTGGGGTGCAGAAGGGAACCCTGGTCCTGTGTGAGAAGGTCGGGTTGCAACCCCAGAGGCAGTGGAGGATCCACCGCCAGTTGAAGCAGAAGAGGAAACCAAGGCTGTCTCGGCCACCTGGGAGCTACCAGCAGGACCGAGGCCTTGTCCTGGAGAATCTTGAATAGGGTTCGGGCCACCAAGGGCGTGGGAGGAAACGCATAGAGGAGGCCCTGAGACCAACAGACCAGAAAAGCATCTGCTGCTGTCCGCAGAGGATGTGGTTGCCTGGAGCAGAAATGTGGCAGTTGCTTGTTGATGGGGCTGGCAAAGAGATCCATCAAAGGGAGACCCCATCTCAGGAAGATCTTCTGAACTACTGAAGGATGTAGCTGCCACTCGTGGGGCTGCAGTATCCTGCTCAATCTGTCTGCCAGGTAGTTGTCCTGGCCAGGAAGGTACACAGGAAAAACACAAAGAGGAGCAGCATTTCTTGCACAACCAACCGGGAAACACAAAGGAGCAAAAGACGGAGTGAGTATGGATGTTTGTTACACCTTTAATGGTAGGAGTCTCGAAAACCCCGACGCGTTTCGGCGTGACTGCCTTCTTCAGGGGGTATACAGCTGAATAAATCCACTCAGCTTTTTACATCGTACTCATAGATTGTTCAAAAATTTCTGTACATAGAGCTGCTGGCAAGGATCTCTAGTTCTACAGAACAGCGGTTTTTCTTGCCCTGCACCAGAACGATACAGAATATACGGCTTTCAAGTCTGGACAAACAGCTTTTTGAACAATCTATGAGTACGATGTAAAAAGATGAGTGGATTTATTCAGCTGTATACCCCCTGAAGAAGGCGGTCACGCCGAAACGCGTCAGGGTTTTCGAGACTCCTACCATTAAAGGTGTAACAAACATCCATACTCACTCCGTCTTTTGCTCCTTTGTGTTTCCCAGGAAGGTACACAGCCATGTTGTGCTTGAGGGCAAAAGAATAAAGGTCCTGAGCTTCCCGACAAAGGATCCTGGACCCAGTTCCGCCCTGTTTGTTCACATAAAAAATGGCAACTTGGTTGTCTGTCTGAATCAGGACAGACTGTTGAGCCAGGGTAGGAGTGAAAGCTTTGAGTGCTAATCGAATAGCTCTGAGTTCGAGGAGATTGATCTGCTGTGCAGCTTCCCAGGGAGACCAGAGGCCCTGGGTGCACTTGCCCAGACAATGCGCTCCCCAGCCTTGCAGGGAGGCATCTGTAGTTAGCATCACTGTGTAATCTGGAATTTGAAAGGGCACTCCTTTCAGCAGATTGGGTGGGTGTAGCCACCAGTTGAGGGAGTGCAGAAATGGTCTGGACACCCTTATCCTGTCTCTGAGGCTGCCTGTGGCCTGTGACCACTGAGACCGAAGGCACCACTGTGCAGGCCTCATATGGAGCCTGGCATTGGGGGTCACATGTACTGTCGAAGCCATGTGGCCTAGAAGCCGCAGGCAGAGTCTGGCAGAGACCACGGACCTGCTGAGAAACTGATTGGCAAGGCCATTAACCTTCGGGCTCTGTTTTCTGGCAAGAATGCCTTTGCCAGGAGAGAGTCCAACCTTGCCCCTATGAACTCCAAGTTCTGGGAAGGGAGCAAAGTGGACTTTGCGAAGTTTATGACAAACCCCAGGCGTTGTAGAAGAGCAATGGTCCTGAGGGTGGCTTGATTGGCCTCCTGGCACATCTGACCCCTGATGAGCCAGTCGTCCAGATAGGGGAAGACAAAGATGCCCTGATTTCTCAGGTAGGCCGCCACCACTGCTAAGCACTTTGTAAAGACTCTGGGGGCAGAGGTGAGGCCGAAAGGCAGCACTCTGTACTGATAATGGTTTCCTCCCACAATGAACCTTAGGTACTTTCTGTGGTCTGGATGAATGAGGATGTGAGTGTACGCATCCTTTAGATCTAAGGAGCATAGCCAATCTCCCTGCTGGAGGTAGGGCAGAAGGGTTCCAAGAGTAAGCATCTTGAACTTTTCTTTCACTAGGAACTTGTTGAGGTTCCTGAGGTCCAGAATGGGATGAAGGCCACCGGTCCTTTTGGGCACCAGAAAATATCTGGAGTAGAATCCGTGACTGTGCAAGTGGGGAGGTACAGGCTCCACCGCCCTGTCCACCAACAGACCCTGAAGCTCCTGACAGAGAAGGTCTGTGTGCAGAGGAGGCCTTGGAGGCTCCCCTGGAAAATATGGGGGTGGCAGTTGGTGGAAATGGAGGGCATATCCCTTGTGGATTATCTCCAGCACCCAACTGTCCCCGGTGATAAGGGGCCACTAGTGGGAAAAGAGGGCGAAACGACCTCCTGTGCAGGGTTGGGAGAGCAGTGGAGGAGAGGCTATGCTCAAGGAGTCAAAAGCCCCCACCCTGCTGAGTGGTAGCAGGGGCCTGAGGCTTGGGGGTCCTCTGCCTACAGGGCCCATTACCGTGGCCCTTGGCTTGCTGACCCTGTGGGGCAGCATGGGCAGCCTGATAATGTGGGTACTGTTTGTAGGCAGTGCCCTTCCTCGGGTAAAAGGGCTTTTTACCCGAGCCCTTCTTTTTATGAGAAGTGGCAGAGGTCTTCCTCGACAGCCTTGTCTGTGTGAGGTGCTCGGTCTCGAGCTGTGCGGCCTTCTCGGTCATGGGCTTGCCAAAAAGGTTTTCACCTCGGCAAGGGACATCGACCAACTTGTCCTGAACCCATGGCTCGAGGTCCGATGACTGCAGCCATGCCTGGCGTCGAGCCACGATGCCGGCTGCCGCAACTCGGGCCGAAGCCTCGAAGCCATCGTAGGCGGCGCGGCACATGAACTTCGAGCAGTCCCGAATCCCCAAGGACAAGGACTTAAATTTCTGCAAGGGTTCCCCGGAGAGACCAGCAGAGAATCCGGCCAACTCCTTGGCCAGATCCCGCAAGTACATGCCCATGTACAGCTGGTAAGACTGAACACGGCAAGCAAGCATCGAGCCCTGAAAACACTTTCTACCGACGCCATCTAGGTTTCGGGCATCCCTGCCAGGAGGCACCGCGGAGTGCATCTTCTGACTCTTCAGACGATGCATGGCCGATTCCACAACCATGGAATGGTGTGGTAGCTGTGCCTTTTGAAATCCAGGGCTCTTCCGGAGTTGATAGATGGAATCGACCCGCTTGCTATGAACCGGCGCCGAGGCCGGTGCCTCCCACATACGTTAGAGGAGCCGTTCCAGCATCGGAGGAACCGGGACAGTAAAGGCCTTTTCGGAGGAGAGTCATACTGTAGGGCCTCGAGCTCTTCAGCTCGAGGCTCTTCCTCGGGATCCGCCGGAATAGCCAAGGCAGTGGCCATATCCCGGACGAACTCCGAGAACCGGGTGTCCTCCGGAGGACCTACTCCGGGGTTCAGACTGCGGTGAGTCCGAAGGGACGCACCGAGTCTTAAAGGTATCGGGAGACTCCTCGTCCTCCGTCTCCCAAGCTGACTCGTCCGAGGAAGAGTTGGGGTCCGACCTCGTGGGGCCCTGGAGCACCCGCCCCAATGCCGGAAGCACCGGCGTAGATGCCCTCGGTCCCGAACGGGAGGTCGAGGGAGACCGCGACCGAGGTCGACTCCGAGCCACGATGGACTCGAGTATCGGCTCAGCCTCCGGGGTCGACTTTGACATTGATGTCCCGGTGGTCGGGGCAGATGCGCCAGACAGACTGGCCATCAGTGCCCGCTGCTGCTCCATGAAGGCAGACATTCTGCTCTCCAAGGCTGTCATCATGAGACTCAGCTCGGGAGACGCAGCAGCCACCGACTCGGGCCCCGGTGGTGCCGGGCCCGACGTCAGTTCCCTGGGAGGAGAGTCCACGAGGACTACGGGGCTTACATGTCCAGCAGACTCCGGCTCCACACGAGGAACTTTGGCAGGCTTCTCCGGTTCCACAGGCCTGGGGCAACGGTCGGGGGTCTTAGACCTGGCCCTCAAGGAGCCAGGGACCTCTTCTGACGACGCCCTCGCAAGCCGCTTCTTCCATTTGCATTCCAAGTCGGGGGACCCCCTGTCCGAGGAGCTTCGATGGCGCTCGGGATTGGAATCCCGAGATGTCGAGGTCTCAGACGAGGTCCGGGCCCGGCCGGAGGCTGAGTCCGAGCAAAGCCTTTCCTTTTGCTGCTGTCGACTCCGTAGTGCCATGGAAGACATTTTTGCACAGGCCCTGCACGACTTAGGATCGTGGTCGGGGCCAAGGCACCGAAGGCAGCAGTCGTGTGTGTCGGTGAGAGACATTAGTTTCTTACACTGATCACACGTCTTAAAGCCACTGGAAGCCATCGGGGAAAAAAGAGTCCCCGTGAGGTCAAAGGACCGGCCTTCCAGGGAAAAAGAGAAAAAAGGGTGCGAACGCCAGCCACGAAGGGCAAAAACTGAAAAAGAAGAATCGGGCTCGATACCAGTGTACCGAACCCGGCGGGAGAGGAACCGGCGTCGAACCGGTAGAAAAAAGAGCAAAAAATTGCTAAAAATCTGATTTTAACCGGGAAAACGGGACATACGTCCGACGGGCTTCACGGAAAAAAAGAGACTGAGGTAAGATGGCACCTTTAGGTGGGAAGGGAACCGCGCATGCGTGCCTGCATTCCCAAAGGCTTTCATAGAAAGCTGGGGAAATGCTTCGCTGGGGCTTCATCGGCGCCGATGACACCCATATGTGATGACTGACTTCCTGCTTGGTCCTGGAGAAAAGAATCTTTCCATAAATTAATAGCTCGAGTGTTCCAATTGTTATGTACTCACTGTGATTTGCACACACCAACAAATGGATTATAAAGATTCAAACGCGTATACAGACTCCCACGTGAAGCCAGCAACAGTGAACGCTAAAAACAAAAAAAACTTTAAAACCAACAAACTAAAACAAGAAAACCAATTGTATCTTTTCAGAAAATTAGAAATCCCAATATTCCAGAAAAAACTCACAAAAGTGAACCGCACAATCGGAGTACCATCTAAAACTTTATTCCAAGTGAAAAAACGCAGGCGCATGCGTATCTTAAATAGTCTTCGAAGCGCGGGAGAAGCAAGAAGTGAGGTCACTCTAATGAAAACCTAAGGGATAAATAGTATAAAATCCTTGGCTTACTTAATTGTATAAAATTATGTGCAAAAAAAAAAAATTATGTATAAAAATGTATACCCATAATACAAACAAACCGCCATAATATGCGATAGAAATCAGCTGCATATATAGAGAGTAGCATACAGTAAAACAATTACATAAAAACTAGCGCATTGCCCTAAACCCATCCATAATTACACAAAGAAACAGAGGTGATAAATAAAAATAATAGAAAGTAAATAAGAAATATAAACCCCTGTAGTAACTTGAAAACAAACCTATATAAGCTGCCATATCAGACTAAAAAAAGCAAAGGTGCGACAGTAGATGAGGAAACCATGAACCTAATTGCAAAACTGCCGATGCAGCATATGCACCAACTATGTGTGCTGTCGCATATATTGGCAACTGCTAGATTATGGAAAAGAAATTATATCTCACATGTCATTAAAAACAACCTATAAAGAATAACGTATAAAATGTGCCAAAGAGAAAAACGGCTTGATGTGCAAAATAAAACACGACAATAAATATATACCGAATGATGAAGCCACAAATTAAAAACCAGGGAAACGCTGTAAAAAGCTTAACCATAGAGACTTCCAAAAGTAAATAAAACAATAAATAAATAAATAGGCTAAACATAAAATCAAACCTCCATCAAAGGAACACAGAAAAATCACATTCTAATTTCAATCCATAGGGTGTCATTGTGTTGAGAGAAAATATATATCTCTGTTCTAAACAGAGAAGTGTTTTATCAATGTCGCCTCCTCTCCAATTGGGTATAACCTTCTTAATGACGAAGAATTTTAAATCTGTCATCTTATGTCCTTTTTCCATCCAATGTTAAACAAGAGGCTTATCGGTAAGTTTCCTTTTGATGCAGCTCTTATGTTCCACAATGCGTACACGAACAGTACGAATTGTCTTACCAACGTCTAACAAATTACACGGACATTGAATGACGTAAATAACATGTGTAGTATCACAATTTGAAAAATCCTGAATGTGGAACTTGACTTGTGTAACTGGATGAATATATATCTTCCGTACCGGTAACACATTAATACAGACCGAACAATGGCCACATTGGTATTGACCCTTATGTATAGATAACATCTTCTTCTCTGTAAAAGCAGACGGGACTAAGAGGTTGCGCAAGTTGACATTTCGCTTATGGGCTATCACAAGTGAAGTATCTTGGAAGCCCGGGATGGCCTGTACCAAGTGCCATTCTTTTTTGAGGATGGAAACAATGTTTCGAGACTGTAGAGAATACAACAGCGGACATACTATCTTAGTTTGAGTAATTTTATCCCGTGGTTTCAATAGTTCTCTGCATGAAGTATTACGGGCTCTGACATATGCCCTATTTATACATTGTTGGGGATACTGCCGAACCTCAAACATATTTCTTAATTCCGAGGGCTGCCGCTCAAACTCAAAATCCGTGGTGCATATACGCTTAATTCTCAAAAACTGACCAATTGGTAAGTTATTTCTTAAAGCCGGATTGTGAAAACTGGTATAGTGTAGTAACTGGTTCCTATCAGTAGGTTTCCTGTATAACATTGTACTGAGACCTTTCCCCTCTCTTTTAATCAACAAATCCAAATACGGAATCTGTAACGGGTCATATATCAATTGAAACTTAAGGTTCTCATCTAGTCCATTAATCCATATCTTAAATGCCGACAATTCATCCAAGGAGCCATCCCATATAACAAAAACATCATCAATGTATCTGATCCATAATTTAACACATGATGTGAAAGGGTGATTCTTTAAAAAACATTCTTCAAATTTGTACATATATAAGTTGGCAATATCTGGGGCCATAGAAGACCCCATAGCCACACCTTTAATCTGTTGGTAATATAAGTCTCTAAAGCAAAAAACTTTTTTACATAATGCAATTTCGGCTAGTGTTAAAAGAAAATAAGTGGACAACCAATTATGTCCTTGCCTATCAAGGAGAAACTCCTCAATAATGTGTAATTCTTCAAATTACGGTACATTAGTGTACAGGGATTCAACATCTAATGTGACAAGTAGGACTTGAGGGCCCAAATCAACAAGGAATGCTGATGGGAATTTTACTGACTCGCATGCATAAATTTTGCTTTCAGTGTCCTACCCTCTCAGGTATCGGTTTGGTTTTAAGTTGTGTCATTACACTGCGTCCCGGTTTTTTAATGTTCTTCTGTTTACATTTTAAAGGTATAATTTATTATTTTTTTAAAGGATCATTCCTTATTTATTCATTTATTTATTTATTGTGCCTGTGTTTGTTTTTACTCCTCACGAGTATTACTATTTTTACAGCACACTGATCGCTCCTGGCTGTGCACTTACCCGGTCCAAGGTAATTCTCCTCTGATCTCACTCCTGCTCTTTTGTTTGCGTTGGCTTTTTTAATAATAAGTTTTTATTCTTTTTGGTTGGCTATTGAGTTATCATCTTCTTCAGATATCATTTTTCAGATATGTTAGTGAGACGAGGAAGGGCAAAAGTGATGTACAAGGTGTCCTGCACCCCTGTTTGATGTTTTAGCGACATCTCTTTGAATGTGACATCTAGAGGCCAGGATTGGACAGACAGATGGTAATGCACAGTGTGACTGCATTTCCTATACTACTGTGGTGAATGTTGCATCTCTGCTGGGGAAGGGAGGAGTTCAAACATGCAGACTGCATTTGGAATGTGGCAGGTGCAGGCCTGTGACCCACGGTGTCTGACATAGGCAGGCCAGCATGGCTAGCTTGACCTGTAAATGAGGCCTGTGGAGAGGCATATAGGATTGCACATCCCCCAACATGCTGCTATTGTAAGAAAGAACTCAGTAGAAATATTGAATTAGCTTAGATAAGCAGAATTGCAGAATTAAGAAATGGAAAAATACAGAAAAGATGTGTTTAAAAGTTACTGATAAGAAAAAGTACATTTGCAGAGAAATAATAAGGAGTGCTGACAGATGAGTTACAGAACCTTGCTCATCTGCACGCACAAATGGTCCCATAACCTTGAAAGTGTGAAAGTAACAAGTTGATGAACTGACCATTGTAATTGGGACTAGAAGGGGGGCAGGCAGGTGTCATGCCCACAGAAGCCCACAGAAGGAACATAATTGGAGAAACTTATCAGTACCGGGACCAATAGAAGGGCTACGGGAGGTACGGGAGAGTACCGGGACCAATGAAATGTTTTTCTATACCTAGAATGGAACAGAAGTCTATAAAAGTTGTTGTAATGCTTGAAAACTTTGCTCAGCCATTTTGAAATTGCCTTGCTTGAGACTTGTGCACAAATAAATGATTTGGACCTTCTGAACAGACTCCTGGTATCATTGGTTTGTCTGCGCTTTGCTGCTACATATTCCTTGGTGCGTTGGCCGGGAAGTTGTGGAATCAAAGTGTATATAGGGCAATATACCACGACTTTCCGCCTCTATAGGCTTGGTCCTGCCGGGATCGCGCCCTTCCGACGAGGGCCGCTCCCTGGCGCCACCGGTCCCTTGTATCGGAGGGAGCTGGTCGGACCTCGGCGGGTGCCGGGCCCGGTCGGAGCCAACGCCTCGAACCCGAGTGAGGGGAGTCCGAGGTCCAACTCATGCGCCTGCTTGGGAAGTTTGAGGACCGGATCCGGTGAGTATAGTTTTGATTTTGGGTCTAGACAGAAATAGAAAGAGCAGTACTGCCATTGGAACTTGGAATTTGGAATTTGTAATCTTGAGATATTGGGAATTGGTAAGAGAGCATGATCAACTCTCAAGGAAGAGCCGAGTAGCCTGGCATGGGAATTCGCTAGGTGAAACCCTCATCCTTTTTGTAATTGGGAAAAGACTAGTCAGAACAGATAGAAACGAATGCATTCTGGGAATACGTTGCTAGCATGATTGTGTGCACGAAGTGTGAATGAGAGGTCTGGCAGCACGGACCAAGTGAAGGCGGACCCCTGATTAGCGCATTTCCTGACCGGGCGACCGCGTTCAGGTCGCGAAAAGGGGGAAGCGATTGTCGTCTTGTCTTGTTATTTGTATTCCCTGTACGTTTCCAGGGCCGTGAGGACCCCTTACCCACGGTCCGCACTCCTTTTCCCTTCTGTCTGTTGTTGCGCGCACACATCGAAATGGGAGGGGCGGGGTCTACTAGAAACACTCCATTAGAATGTATGATCGCACATTTTAAAGAGGGATATTCAGGAGATTATGGTATTAAAATGACAGCTGCCCGTTTGCAGATTTTGTGTACTAGGGAGTGGCCCGATCTAGACCCCATCTGGCCCCGAGAGGGAACATTCACCGTAGAGATTATCCAGTCAATACATCGTAGAGTGCGGGTAGCGCACCCCGATCAGTACCCCTATATAGATTCCTGGTTAAGTATTTGTGAAGATCCGCCCTCCTGGGCGCAGCGCTGTTATGAGGAACAGTGCAGAATAATGTTAGCTAAAACAGATTCTAGACAGAAAACGGAACAGCCTAGAATGAAAGAGCAGGATAAGAAAGCCACGAAGAAACCCATCCTGGCAGATCCTGATTCCCCAGAAGTAGTCCTCAGGCAGCCCCGAACCCCAGGTCCAGTAAGAGTAGCCCGGCGGCGTCCTGCCCCAGAACCCCAGAGACGGCCAGAGCCGAGGCGGGACCCAACCCCTGACCCCCCTCACCCTGGAGGAGAGAAAGAGAAAGAATTAGTGGAGGGAGAAGTGGAGGACGTAAAAAGTGAGTCAGAAGCGGAGATAGAAGGAGGAGAGGAAGGAAATTCCCCAGAAGAAGAGGAGGACAGTGTACAAATAATTGAGAAAGCCAGCGCTAGCACTAGCATGCCAGCGAAAGAAAAACCCAAAGCAAAACCAGTTGAGAAAAAGAAAGCGACTCCTGCAAAGACAACGACAATAACCCTTAGATCCCAGGCCCAAATGACGCCTGGGACAGCCAAACTGTTTCCCTTAAGGCAAGTCCCGGGAGTGCCCGTAAAGAATGATAATGATGAAGTGGTAGCGGGACCCTTAACTTATGTGTATATCCCTTTCTCTACAACTGATTTATTAAATTGGAGGTCGCACTATGCCTCCTATACTAGCAAGCCCCAGGAGCTGACAGAATTAGTAACTAGTATTATGGAAACTCACCAACCCACTTGGCCAGATTGCCGTCAGCTCCTGACCACCCTATTCACTACAGAAGAACGAGCGAGAATTAGAAAAGCAGCTATTGAATGGATGGCAGAAAACCCTGCAGCTCCAGCGCAGGGGCAGAATATAATAGATCGTAGAGAAGCAGCTCAGAGAGAATTCCCGAATGAAGACCCCCAATGGGATCCGAATACAGATGAAGGATCCACAGCCCTAGCCCGCTTTCGTCAAGGCTTTTTACAAGGCCTGAGAAGAGGGGGCCAAAAAGCTATGAACCTTTCCAAAGTAGCAGGAGTTATCCAAGGAATAGATGAGAGCCCAGCAGATTATTATGAAAGATTAACTGAAGCTTATAGAATGTATACTCCCTATGATCCCGAGGCACCAGGAAGTTTATGCATGGTGAATTCTGCTTTTGTAAACCAGTCTCAACCAGACATTAGACGTAAATTACAGAAATTAGAAGGGTTTGCGGGCATGAATGCAACACAGTTATTGGAAGTCGCTCATAAAGTGTATGTGAATCGTGATACTGAAAGACAGAGAGAATGTGATAGAAAGATGAAGAAGAAAGCTGATTTTTTGGCTGCGGTCATAGTTGAAAAGAAAAGGGGAGGTGTCCCTAATCGAAGGAGCAGAGGAAGAGGGCGGGGTCAAGGCGGAGGCCGGACCCAGAGACTAGGCGTGAACCAATGCGCCTATTGCAAAGAGGAAGGACATTGGAGAGATACGTGCCCGCAACTCGAAGACGCCCAGCAAGATGACGACAACGATCATCAGTGGCGAGAAGAAAGACGAGGCCGTCCCCGAGGCCGAGGAGGAGCCAATCGAGAACAATTCCAGAGAGAGAGGGGAGGAGGAGCCATTCAAGCATTGGCCACACAGGCCCATGATGAGGATGACGTGGATTAGGACAGACCGGGCTCCAAGTTTGCTTTAGGTCTCCAGGAGCCTATGGTCGAAATACAAATAGGAGACCAATTTATGAACTTTATGGTTGATACTGGAGCAGAACATTCAGTAATAGACAAAAAGATAGCCCCATTCACCAAAAAAGCAGTCACCATTATAGGAGCAACTGGTGCCAAAGCCACAAAGTCTTTTCTTCAAAACCGGATATGCAGTCTAGGAGGACAGCAAGTAACTCATCAATTCCTTTACATGCCCGAATGTCCAGTACCATTACTGGGACGAGATATGCTAGCCAAGCTTCAAGCCCAAATATCTTTCTCCGAGCAAGGAGAAATGCAAATGACAGTGAATTCTCAAGCCAAACCAGCAGGAGTGATGCTGCTGACAGTACCCCGAGAAGAAGAATGGAGATACTACATTGATGATTCGATTCAAGATACCTATTTTGAACAAACTTTAAAGAACATTCATGCACCACTTGAAGTATGGGCAGAAGGCAGTCCCCCAGGCCTAGCCAAGCATATAGCACCAGTAATTGTAACCCTCAAGCCTAGTGCTACACCAGTGCACGTCAAACAGTACCCTCTCCCAAGAGCCGCAATTGAAGGCATTCATCGCCACCTACAGAGATTGCTCGAGTATGGCCTACTAAAAGTATGTCAATCCCCATGGAATACCCCACTTTTGCCAGTAAAGAAACCTGAGACAGATGATTATCGCCCAGTGCAAGATTTGAGAAGAGTAAATGATGCAGTTGAAACTATACATCCAGTTGTGCCCAATCCTTACACTCTTCTAGGACTGATACCTGCTGAAGCTACCCATTTCACTGTACTGGATTTAAAAGATGCATTCTTTTGCATAAGATTAGCCCCTGTAAGCCAAATATTGTTTGCATTTGAATGGCAGGACCCCATCTCTGGAAGAGGAGGCCAACTCACCTGGACAAGATTACCCCAAGGATTCAAGAATTCACCTACCATCTTTAGTGCTGCACTAAATCAAGATCTTTCAAGCTATCCAGTAGCCCCGGGGAAGAGAGTACTTCTCCAGTACGTGGATGATCTGTTGATAGCTGCCGTATCCGAAAGAGAATGTATCTTAGCCACCAAAGATCTCTTGCAGTTACTAAATGAAGCTGGATATAAAGTTTCCAGAGCCAAAGCACAACTATGCCAAACAGAAGTGAAATACTTGGGTTTTCGTATTACCCAAGGAAGCAGAAGATTAGGCAGAGAAAGAAAAGAAGCAGTATGCAGAATTCCAACTCCAACAACCAGAAAGCAAGTCAGAGCCTTTCTGGGAGCGGCAGGATATTGCCGAATCTGGATACCCAACTTTGCCCAAATTGCCAAACCACTGTATGAAGCCACAAAAGGAGAAGAGAAGTCACCACTGGAGTGGGGACTTGAGCAGGATACAGCCTTCCAGAAATTAAAAGAAGAATTGATGTCATCACCAGCACTTGGACTACCAGATGTCCACAAACCTTTCCACTTGTTTGTACATGAAGCACAGGGAAATGCCTTAGGCATGTTGACTCAGAAATTAGGAAATTGGGAACGACCTGTAGCCTACCTATCGAAACAATTGGACCCTGTGGCCAAAGGATGGCCACCCTGCTTGAGAGCAGTTGCAGCTACAGCGCTACTAGTGAGTGAGGCAGACAAACTCACACTAGGACAGAACATACGAGTCACTGTGCCACATGCAGTCCTTGCCCTCATGGAACAGAAAGCAAATTATTGGCTCACCAATTCCCGAATGTTGAAGTACCAGAGCATGTTATGTGAAAACCCACAGATACAACTCGAAGTGAGCCATGCCCTGAATCCAGCTACCTTGATACCCATCAGTGAAGAACTCCCAGAACATGACTGTATCGAAGTCATGGAAACTGTGTTCTCTAGTCGACCTGACTTGACAGATGTGCCCATAGACAATCCCGACCAGATCTATTATGTTGATGGGAGCAGTCTCATCCTTGACGGACGACGCTGTGCCGGATATGCAGTCGTCACTCAACACGAAGTAGTTGAATCATCAGCTCTAGCCTCAGGCACATCAGCCCAGAAAGCCGAATTGATAGCACTCACCAGAGCATTGTTGTTAGGAGAAAAACTTGTGCTAAATGTATATACAGATTCCAAATATGCCTTCACTACCTTGCATGCCCATGGAGCTCTCTACAAAGAAAGAGGACTCATCACATCCGGAGGAAAATCAGTCAAGTATGGTCCCGAGATATTGATGTTACTTGATGCAGTCTGGGCCCCAACACGTGTAGCTGTCATGCATTGTAGAGGACATCAAGCAGGAAAAGGAGAAGTTGCTCGAGGAAATAGATTCGCAGATGCCTCAGCACGACAAGCCGCTATGACAGGACAGATTGCCCCACAAGCTATGCCAATGCAAGCAGCATTGTTTCCAGTACCCTTGAATCTATGGACCCCACGATATACCACCAAAGAATTGGATTACTATTGTGACAAAGAAAATGGAGTATTGAAAGACGGATGGATTGAGCTGCCACCAGAGGAGGGCAGTCAACCTCCGGGACGAATAGTAATTCCCGAACTGTTAGGACCATCCTTTGTCAAAGCTTTCCACGAAGCCACACACTATGGGAAGAGTGCTATGGAAAAAGCACTCAGACCACATTTCTACATTCCTCTGATGACAACCATATCAGCCTCAGTAGCACGACAATGTCAAACCTGTGCCAAGAATAATGCCAAGCAAGGCCTTATTACAGCACCCCGAGTTCAGTCAAGAGGTGTGACCCCCATGCACAACCTCCAAGTTGATTTCACCGAAATGCCAAAAGCCAATGGATACCATTACCTACTAGTATTAGTTTGTACTTTCTCTGGGTGGGTAGAAGCATTCCCAACCAGAACTGAGAAAGCCCGAGAAGTTACCAAAGCCTTAATGAGAGAGATTGTCCCCAGATTTGGAATCCCAGCCGTAATAGGGTCAGACAATGGACCCTCATTTGTCTCCCAAGTTACTCAGCAGTTAGCAAAAGCTTTGCAGATACAGTGGAAACTCCACACTGCATACAGACCCCAGAGCTCAGGGAAAGTTGAGCGAATGAATCGTACCTTGAAAGCCCAAATGTCTAAGCTTTGTCAGGAGACACACTTGAAATGGCCCCAAGTGCTCCCCATAGCTTTACTCAGAATACGCTCAGCCCCTGTAAAATCAACAGGATTTTCCCCTTTTGAAGTTTTGTATGGTAAAACCCCCCCAATAGTGCAGGGAGTCAAAGGAAGTTTAGCCCAGATTGGTTCAGAAGTAACCAGGCAAGAACTCCTAGCTCTTAGTTTTGTTCTGCAGACTCTCCATACGTGGATCCAAGACCAATTGCCTATCAACTTGACGGAACCCTTGCATCCCTACCAGCCTGGAACTTCGGTGTGGATCAAAGATTGGAAGAAGATACCGTTGGAACCCCATTGGAAGGGACCGTACACCGTCATCCTGTCTACCCCAACTGCAGTAAAGGTAGCCGAGATCGACGCCTGGATCCACCACAGCAGAGTCAAGCCCGCCGCCGATCCTGAACCAGAGCGGTGGACAGCAGAACAGCACCCTGATGTACCCTTGCGAGTTACTTTGAGACGGCAACCAGCAGCATAGACACTTCATCACAAGTGCTTTGCAGTAGCCAAGTCTTTCGAAGAGGATTGCTGTTTTCCATGCAGCAACAGTTTTTGTTTCAACGAACCCAATTTGTGTGTGTGATTTGACACACTACTTTGAGACTACATTGACTAAGCCAGACTTCACAAGCCAACTGAATTGCTAAGTTGGTTAATGTGTGCTGGACATCTTGAGGATCTTCAATCAACACTCAGCACCCGTTAAATTGCTTCATTAGCAAACGGGACGAAGAATAATAGACCGTCGTGATCAAGATCAGCAAGCTGAGGATACAGAAGAACTCCAATCAACATCAACATGTATCTTTGCTTCTGCTTTGCCTTGGTTGCCTTCTTCGGAGGTTTTGAACAGACTTATGCTCTACCTCCATGCACTGCTTGCATTACTTCTACTAGAACTGGACTGAAAGTAACTCAGACTTTGCTTTACCATTCTTACTATACCTGCAAGGGAACAATAACTCGGTGTATCTATAACACCACTGAACTAAATGTTTGCACTCATGGCAAAATCAAAGCATGCTATAATCCGCATCAGAATCCATCCTATTACACGTTAGAAATAAGATGGAAGGATGCAGATGGACCTATATTAGCTGCTACACCACCACTTAAGGACATTACTAAACCTGCTGTTTTGAATTTTGATGCATGTAATGCTATTAACAGAGATAGTCAGTCCACCTGTGGTACATGGGAGAAAGCGTATCGAAATGACCATAAGTATATGTGTCCAGAAGGTGCCACGGGATGGAGGAAGTGTACAGGTAAAAAGGAACCAGGGTATAGTACTGCTACAGCGGCAGACTACTATTGCCCGTATTGGGAATGTGTTTTCTATGCTACCTGGAACACTGGTATAACTGATGAGAAAATAGATAAACGGATGGCTACTCTAACCAAGCCAACCACAAATGATAAATGTCAGAAAGATGCTTGCAACCCCTTACATTTGCGTGTACATAATCCCCATGCATGGAGACAAGGATATAAGTTTGGTTTACGAATTGCTGGAGGAGGAACAGATCCAGGGACCATTGTATATATTAGATTGAATACTCAAGCCCACAAGTCATCTAAATATCATATTCATAATACCTTTTATGAAGCTATGCATGTAAATAAGTTTGAGATCCCTCACCCTTCACAGAATTTGTTTCTAGAATTAGCCGGAGCAGTAGTATCTAGTCTTAAGATCACAGATTGTTATTTCTGTGGCGGAACCCAAATGGGAGACCAATGGCCCTGGGAAGCCCAAGAATTGAATTATTCCATGATTTACAACCAAACTGAATTACACAAGACTACCAGTGAATGGGTGTTAGCGCACTCAATCGTTGGATGTCTTTGCTTTGCCAGAACTGGACCCCAGTTCACCCAAAAGGTAGGACAGCTGGTCTGTCTTAGCCAGAAATACTATAATGCCACGACTAAAAAGACAGCATGGTGGTCAGGAATCAGACATCCTGAACCTCCTAACCCATTAGCTAGATTTCCTGAACTTGCAGGTCTATGGACTAACCTTGCCAAAGTCCAAGCCTGGCAAGCCCCACCTGGCCTATATTGGATCTGTGGAAACCGAGCATATGCGCAACTCCCACCACAATGGGGAGGAGCATGTGTCTTAGGAACCATCAGACCTTCTTTCTTCCTGTTAAACACTGAACATGGAGAACAATTAGGATACCCTGTATATACTACCCACAAACACAAAGGAGCATCGAGACAGAAAAGAGAGGCCTTACAGATAGGCAAGTGGGAGAAGTGGCGAGGTGATGATTGGCCACCAGAAAGAATTATTGAGTATTATGGACCTGCCACTTGGAATGATGATGGTATGTATGGTTATCGTACCCCCATTTATATGATCAATCGTATTATTCGCTTACAAGCAGTAGTTGAAATAATAACCAATGAAACTAGTCATGCTCTCACGCTCTTAGCTAGACAAAGTACTCAGATGCGCACTGCCATATACCAAAATCGCTTAGCCCTTGATTATTTGCTAGCAGCTGAAGGAGGAGTATGTGGTAAACTGAATTTAACTAATTGCTGTTTGAAAATAGATGATAAAGGTCAAGTAGTTGAAGAAATTGCTAAAGATATGCAAAGACATGCTTATGTGCCAGTACAGACTTGGCACGCCTTGAAATTCCCTAATTGGTTTGCTAACCTTTTCTCTTGGCTGGGAGGATTTAAGACTTTTGTTATCTTAGTACTAATCCTTGTTGCTGTTGTCCTCTGCTTACCATGTTTAATCCCATGTTGCATGCGTTCCCTTCATAGTGCTATTGATAGTACAGTAGAGCGGAAGACCGCAACTAGAATAATGGCTTTATACAAAGCTAGCCCTAGTGGAACTAGTAAGAATCCTTTAATCAGGATGTGAATCTTCTGGAAAGTGATTTAATTCTCACACCTTATTAAGTAATAGGGTGAGATTAATCAAAGGGGGGAATGTGGCAGGTGCAGGCCTGTGACCCACGGTGTCTGACATAGGCAGGCCAGCATGGCTAGCTTGACCTGTAAATGAGGCCTGTGGAGAGGCATATAGGATTGCACATCCCCCAACATGCTGCTATTGTAAGAAAGAACTCAGTAGAAATATTGAATTAGCTTAGATAAGCAGAATTGCAGAATTAAGAAATGGAAAAATACAGAAAAGATGTGTTTTAAAAGTTACTGATAAGAAAAAGTACATTTGCAGAGAAATAATAAGGAGTGCTGACAGATGAGTTACAGAACCTTGCTCATCTGCACGCACAAATGGTCCCATAACCTTGAAAGTGTGAAAGTAACAAGTTGATGAACTGACCATTGTAATTGGGACTAGAAGGGGGGCAGGCAGGTGTCATGCCCACAGAAGGAACATAATTGGAGAAACTTATCAGTACCGGGACCAATAGAAGGGCTACGGGAGGTACGGGAGAGTACCGGGACCAATGAAATGTTTTTCTATACCTAGAATGGAACAGAAGTCTATAAAAGTTGTTGTAATGCTTGAAAACTTTGCTCAGCCATTTTGAAATTGCCTTGCTTGAGACTTGTGCACAAATAAATGATTTGGACCTTCTGAACAGATTCCTGGTATCATTGGTTTGTCTGCGCTTTGCTGCTACAGGAACACTTCAGCATGTCGTGGCTGCCATTTTGGCCTGTCGTGCTTTCCATGTATAAGTTCCGCCATTTCAGGACACATACATGTGGAACCCGCAGCAGCACATTTTAAAAAAATACATTGATTTCACAGGGGAGAGATATGTTGATTTCAAAATGGTTATGCATTTGCACACCCTTCTTGTCACTACTACACAAACTCACAGGCTCTTAGGTTGATGTACCCATTAAAATAACCTGGGCTGAGCAGTAATTTTTTAAGAAATTCACTAGAACAGGATTTGCTGCAACATGCTTCCAGCACTTCAGTATTTCACAGAGATATCTTAACCTATGGAATGTTTTATTGTGTAAGGTGAAGTACTATTCAATACTATCAACACTGCTGATGGCAATAGCATTGTCCACAGAACTCAGCAAGAAGCCCTGTCTAGTGTACAGCAATCATCCTTTCACTGCTCTTTTTTTTTAGTGCCATCAAGTCAATGCTGACTCCAGGCAACCCAGCAGCCCCTGGGGTTTCTTAGCAAGGTATGACCAGAAGTAGATTGCCAGGCCTTTTCTCCTGAAGCAATGGAGGGTAAAGTGACTTGCCCAAGGTCACAAGGAATGCTGATGGGAATTGAACGCTGACCTCTGGAGTACTAAGCTGTTGCTCTAACCACTAGGCTACACCACTCCACTCACTTCTCTATACATACTATTCATAGCCTCTCTTGTATTCATAGAAAAATAGAAACATGACGGCAGAAAAAGACCACATGGCCTATCTACTCTGCCCTTCCATATCAATCACTACAACAGTCCCCTTTTTGACTTTAGAGATCTTCTATGTTTGTCCCAAGATTTCTTGAATTCAGATACTGTCCTCATTTCTACTACCGCCACTGGAAGACTATTCCACACATCTACCACTCTTTCTGTAAAGAAATATTTCCGTATATTACTCCTGAGTCTATCCACTTTCACCTTTATCCTATGCCCCCTCGATGCAGAGCTTACTTTCAATCAAAATAGGCTCTCCTCTTGTGCATTTATACCACTGAGGTATTTAAACATCCCTATAATATCTCCTCTATCCCACTTTTCCTCTAATGTATACATATTAAGACCTTTAAATCTGTCCGCATATAGTTTATAACAAATATCACTGACCATTTTAGTAGCCAC
This sequence comes from Ichthyophis bannanicus, assembly GCA_033557465.1. Classification (NCBI taxonomy): domain Eukaryota; kingdom Metazoa; phylum Chordata; class Amphibia; order Gymnophiona; family Ichthyophiidae; genus Ichthyophis; species Ichthyophis bannanicus. Next base: position 917,356,805 of record CM066035.1, on the reverse strand, counting down.
CCTCTGCAACGACTCCATGCTGTTTATATCCATTTGAAGATGTGGTCTCAAGAATTGCACAGGATACTCCAAATGAGGTCGCACCAGAGACTTATACAAAGGCACTATCACATCATTTTTTCTGCAAGCCATTCCTCTCCCTATGCATCAAGAATCCTTCTAGCTTTCCCCGTCACCTTTTTGACTTCTTTAGCCACTTTAAGGTCATCAGAAACAATCATGCCCAGGTCCCACTCTTCTTTCATGGACAGAAGTACTTCAACCTCTATATTGTTCCGCTCCCTTAGATTTTTGCAGCCCAAATGCATGACCCTGCATTTTTTAGCACTAAATCTCAGCTTCCAAATTCTTGATCATTTTTCAAGATTAGCTAAATCCCTTCTCATGTTATCTACTCCTTCCTGGGTCTCTACTCTATTGCAGATTTTGGTATCATCCGCAAAGAGGCAAACCTTACCTGACAGTCCTTTCAAAATATCATTAACAAAGTTGTTAAAAAGAATTGGATCAAGGACAGATCCCTGTGGCACATCACTGGAAGCATCCTTCTCCTCAGAGTGAGCTCCATTTACCTGTACACTATGTCACCTCCCACTCAACCAATTTTTAACCCAGTCAATCACTTTAGGGTCCATCCCTAGGATGTTCAACTTATTTATAAGCCACCTGTGCAGAACAGTGTCAAAGGCTTTACTGAAATCCAAGTGAGGCTCTCCCTCAGTCCAACTCTCTGGTCACCCAGTCAAAGAAATCAATCAGATTTGTCTGAGAAGACTTGCTACTGGTAAAACCATTCTGTCTCGACCCTGCAATCCATTGGATTCCAAAAGCTTCACTATCTTCCATTTTAGCAGCGTTTCCATTAATTTACATACCACAAAGGTCAGACTAATCGGCCTGTAGTTCTCAATCTCATCCTTACTTTCACTTTTGTGTAAAGGGACCATGTGTGCCTTTCTCCAGTCCTCTGAGACCACTCCTAAAGAAGAATTGAAAAGGTCAGTCAGTGGACCGCTAGAATGTCCCCAAGTTTCTTCAATATTCTTGGATTTATCCCATCTGGCCCCATCACTTTGTCTACTTTTAGTTTAGCTAGTTCCTCATGAACACAGTCTTCTGAAAATCTTTCAAGATCTCTTTCACTTCTGATCCTATTTGTGAGTGTTTTATGAGGTCCTGCTACTGGCCCTTCATCTGTGAGCACAGAACAAATATATTTGTTAAGCAATTTCGCTTTATCCTCATCAGCTTCTACATATTCCTCCCCTTTGCCCTTGACTCTGCCAATACCACTTTTGTACTTCCTCCTCTTGCTAACATATCTGAAAAAGTCTTCTCCTCCCATTTTATTGCATTGGCTATCTCTTCTTCTTTTTGTATCTTTGCTTTCCTGACTGCTTTTCTAGCTTCTCTAAGTTTTTCCAAATATTGATGCTTATTTTCTTCTCTCTATGATCCCTTATATTTTATGAAGGCCATTCTCTTTTTCTTCACCTTTTCAGCTACTTCTTTTGAAAACCATAGTGGCCTTCTTTCCCTTTTATATTTATTAACTTTCTAACAAAAATGTTTGCTGCTCTTAAAATATCCCCTTTCAGTTTTGCCCATTGCTTTCTACATCCCGCTAACAACTCCTTGAGTTATTGTCACATCTTGGCAAAATTAGTTTTCCTAGTCTATGACCCTTGCTTTTGAATGAACCTTATCAGCCCTAGTCCTAATACTGAACCACACCATCTGGTGATCACTTGATGCAAGATGATCCCACACTATAACATCAGAAACACTTTCCCCATTGGTAAGCACCAAGTCCAGTGTGGCTCCTTCACATGTGGGTTCTGTTAGCATTTGCCAGAATATTCTCCCTGTATAGAATCCAGGATCTCCTTACTTCTTGATGACGCCGCAGCAGGGATGTGCCAATCAACATCCAGCATACTGAAATCACCTATCAGTAGCACTTCTCCTTTCATGGCAATATTACGTATGTCTTCTATTAAATCTCCATCTACTTTTCCCTGTGAAGATCTGTATATCACACCAATGCAAATGGATTTCCCATCCCCTCTTTCTAGTTTCCAGTATTTCTTCTTCCTCTGCTAACATCTGATGTTTTAGATTTTTCTATGTTTTAATGATTTTTATTACTGTTTTTTATTTTAATGTGTTTTGCTAAAAAATTGTTTTTACTTCTGTTTTTATACTGTTATACTAAATTTTGATTAATTTAAGATGCCCGTACTCCATACTGAATCGGGTGCACTCTGGAAAAGGTCGATTATAAATACCTATATTAAATAAAATTACATTTTTATCCTCATCTTATCATCCTTTTATTCCCACACCCATCACTCCATCTTCATGCAACAAATTTGTGGTGCTCTTGATCTCTCCCTCATTTCATGGACAGATTTATTTAAAAGGTGCAATCTACTTTATGGCACGTAACAAAGTCTCGGACAATTTGTCTCAAAAGAAGTCCTTTGCAGGTTTGCAAATCTGGAGAAAGTGGGTGTTTTTCCATGGAACTAGAAATTTGAAGACAACCTGGTGCAAATTATATATGCAGCATAAACTTGCTTTAGATACATTATTACAAAGTGCAAAACACAGTAAAATCTCTAGCTAGAGTAGATTGGTTAGATAAAACTGCTATTATTAAGAACTGCCAAATAGCACATTGAAAATGCAGTAATTTTGATTAAATATAGATGTTATCCCATCATATTATTTAAGTGAATGATTTTACAACTCCAATATTTATTTGAATTTATCCATTTGCTTAAGTAGCCATCTACTATACCATCAGTCAAAGTCAGCTGAGAGCTCTTCACGTGCTGGATATTTACTACAGAGGAACCATGGGCTCTGCTCATGAGATAAACATGTAAAAGATCCTATGGACCCTTTACTAAGGTTGATGCTCCTTCTAACAGAGGACATGCTGTAGCTATCAAAGTATAAGTGGATTGAAGCATTTGCCATTGAATTTCTTTCTATGGGTTACCACAATGTCTCAGGTGTGAAAAGGTTTGGAGTTAGGAGAGGGGCGCGTTCTAATTTTGTCTCTCAGAAGAACTCGGGACCTGGAAGGGGAGGAAGATTGCCTTGTGTGCGAGTTCCTGTAGTAGGTGCAAAAGGTCACAAAGTAAGTTCCTGTGGTTATGTTGGCATTACACTGAGGGATCCAGCCATGGTGTGGAAAGTAGCCCCACTTGCTTTCTTTCAAGGGAAAAAAGGACCTTGATATGGGCTCCAACAGCAGATGAGGATCTTCACAGAAGTAGTGAGAAGTATGTGCAGAGAAAATAAGTCACATGGAAAGGAGAGAGCTGCTCATCTTGTGTTCTGGTCCAAGAAGGAAAAGGAGAAAGGAGAAGAATTCAAGCATAGAACTAAGATACTGCAGAAAAGGACCCACAGGAGCCACCCATTGCACACAGTCTCCTGTCCCCATCCTGGAGCAGTCTGACAAGTGCCGTGGTGATGCTGTGTTAACAATGGCATCTCTAGACAGAAGCATTTGAGGGGCACGATAAGTATGGAATAGGGCAAGCCAAAAGAGATCTTTCCATTTCTTCCCCAACTGCCTGCAAAAGAAAAAAGTCTCAATGGTCTTGTAGACATAAAAGAAACCACAAGCCATCTTAAACCACCTAGTAAACCATCGTTAACATTATTTGCTAGCATCATTCAACCATTTTTTCTATATAAGAGTCTGGATTCTATACAGGATGGCTCAGAAAACACAAACAGCAGGCAGAGTTGAGGTCACTTGTGCTTTATTAATTAATAAAGCGCAAGTGACCTCAACTCTTCCTGCTGTTTGTGTTTTCTGAGCCATTTCTGCGAGCAGGAGCTCTTGTTTGTATCTGGTTCTATACAGGATGGAACAGAATTTCACTATACCTCCAGTACCTCCAGTTCTGTAACACATTTCACATTCACCAACAACAGAACCTAGATGTTTCTCCTTATCAATCACCATATTAAAAATATATTCAGATTGTGACATCACTTCAGGATCAGCAACACACTCACTTCGCCTGCCAGACACTTTGTGAAGTAACACAAATCCCTGCAAAATAGACACCCTGAACTATACAGCAAGCTTACCATAACATCAGCAACTGCATCAACTCTACCTATGAAAAGGCAGCATTGTTAAAATCACACCAGCCTTAGAACACAAGACCTCTCCTTTTTGGGTAATAAGAAGTACAACTACTACAGAATTCAGCACAGGAACTACAAGGGTTATTTTTAAAGTAAGGTCCGATTGACTGTAGCTTTGCAAATTTTCCCCCCTGTAGAAACAAGCATGCGTGCCGGCTCCTGGCATGCCTTGTGCAAAAGCAGATGCCATTTGCATTCGTAGCATCACTTTGTACGGTTTATACTGAGACGTTAAAATGTTTTGAGACAATTGAGCAGCCCTACGACTGTGAAATACGGTCTGTAATTCGGTTTTTGAAAGCAAGGACTGTGTCATCAGCGGACATTCATCGCCAGATATGTGAGGTGTATGGCCCCAATGCGATGAGTGACAGCAAAGTGCGTAAATGGGTGAGATTGTTCAAGGACGGGCGGGACAATGTCCATGATGAACCGCGATAGGGTCGACCTTCAGTAATCACAGATTTGGGGCGCACAGTTGACGCAAAAATTTATGAAGAACGGCGATTCATGATTTCCACTTTGTCACTGAAATTTCCACAAGTTTCAAGGTCAGTGCTATACAAAATTGTTTCTGAAAAATTGCAGTTCAGAAAACTGTGCTTGCGATGGGTTCCCAGGCTGCTTTCCTAGGAACACAGTTGCCATAATCTTGTGTGTTGAGATTGTCTGTTTGGCTTTCACTTTGACTGGAGATGACGTGTGTCTACATTCCATCGACTGCTGCTTTGATTCTGGAGTCATGTGAGAAACCCATGTCTCCTCCCCTGTGACAATGTGGTCTAAAAGTTCATCTCCTTCCTCATTGTATCGGATCAAAAATGTCAAAGCACTAGCCATTCTCCTTTTTTGGTGTTCCTCCGAAAGAAGCCTGGGAACCCATCGTGAGCACAGTTTGTCCCGCCCATCCTTGAACAATCTCACCCATTTACGCACTTTGCTGTCACTCATCGCATTGGGGCCGTACACTTCACATATCTGGTGATGAATGTCCGCTGATGACACGGTCCTTGCTGTCAAAAACCGAATCACAGACCATATTTCACAGTCGGAGGGCCGCTCAATTGTCTTAAACATTTTAATGTCTCAGTATAAACTGTACAAAGTGACGCTATGACTGCAAATGGCATCTGCTTTTGCACATGGCATGCCAGGAGCTGGCACGCATGCTTGTTTCTACAAGGGGAAAAAATGTACAAAGCTAAACAGCCAATCGGACCTTACTTTAAAAATAACCCTCGTACATACTAGCAGAACACCTCATCTTTGTCACACATGCAGGGTGTAGCCTAATGGTTAGAGCACTGGCTTGGGAACAAAGAAACCAGGGTTCAGTTCCAACTAGTACCCCTTATGGCCTTGGGAAAGTCACTTAGCCCTCCATTGCCTTAGAAGAAAGGCCTAGCAATCTACTACTGGCCACACTGCCAAGAAAACCCAGGAGCCAGACTCAGAATATGAGAAGGTCCTCACCTACTGCAGAATAAAGGACTACAAATTAGAAACAGAAACTTGCGGGCGGAGCCTGATGTCCAGCGGGTAAGACGCTTCGCGCTGAAGCTCCCGAGAGGCCTACTTAGAATCCTGACTTAATACCTATACAAACTTACTATTTCGCTCCGGGTTGACCGGGGTACCTCGGGGGGGATGGCGGCCCATAAACCAGCGCGCTTGGACTTCGGGTCTCCTTCTTCTTCTCACGGAAAACGCTCCAAAACAGAGGTGTCCTCCCCACAGAAGATGGTTCCATTTCGTGAAAACCCCGAAATGCACCTGGAGATTTTGGAGGAACTACGCGGCGTGAAAGAATTGGTGCAGTCCAATGGAGAAGCGCTTAGAGCCCTGCGAGAAGACTTTGGAGTGCTCCAGGACCGACTTGAAAGACTCTCATTACGGCAGGACAATATGGCGGGGGTCCTCGATTCGCACGCGGTGCGCTTGGGCGCACTGGACAAGGCCGAGCGCCAGATACAGAATCTGCAAAAGGAGTTAGAAGATAGCAATAATCGAGCCCGTCGCAACAATGTGAGGCTCATTGGAATACCGGAGGGGGCGGAAGCGGGAGATATGAGAGAATTCCTGCTCAAAATTCTTCCCTCCTTGCTGAAGATCACCTTTCATAAAGAATTGGAAATCGATCGTGCACACCGTGCTCCTACCCACATGGCGCTCAACCGAACGACCCCCCGGCCTATTATCTTTCGCTTGCTACGATATCAACAAGTGGAACAAATTTTAAATGCTGCCCGGGCGAACCATCATTTGGAATTTGAAGGTCACAAAGTCTCCTTCTTCCCTGACTTGGCAAAGCCTACCGTTGACCGACGGAAGAAACTCCTTGCTTTTCGCCCTCGACTTCAACAGCTACAGGCTCGCTTTGGCCTGTTGTATCCCGCGAAACTCCGAGTGACTCTCCACAACCAAACCAGGACATTCGAAGATCCTGATCTACTATCAACATTTTTAGACTCCAAAGAGGCCGAGCAGATGCGCTAATCCAACGACGTGGACTTTTATTCGCCGGCTCTGTCCGCCATTTTGAAGGGCCCGATGCGGCGGTCATAGTCAAGCACAGAGACTTCCTGGACTTTCTCTCTTTCTTTCTATGACTCTTGTTTTGTGGTCTCCTCTCCCTCCATGATGTGTGCCTCGGTCGGATTCGGAGCACGCACAGTCCTACAGGTTATGTGTTTTTCAATTTTGGCCTTCTCTGGGGCTTCTCCCCGCAGACACATGGTCGCCAGTAATTTTTGGGGTTTTGCTTCTTCTCTACCGCGCTGCGGTTTTTCTTTTTTAATGTGGGGCGCTTCATTATGTTATCTAAGCTTAGTTTCTTTTATGCCATATGTACAGCCTGATACAGTCAATATGAGGGACATTGTGAAATTAGGTGCGCTATCATGCTCAGAATTTTTAACTTGTCTGAATGGCTTTATGTAAAATTTTATCACTCAACGTAAAGGGCATAAATAGTCCAATCAAAAGAAAGAAAATCCTTAGCTATCTTAGCCATGAGCATGCTGATTTAGCGTTTCTTCAGGAAACGCACTTAAACTCTGCTGAAACACTGAAACTCAATGTTAAGCCTTACATGGTGGCTGCCTATTCTCCCGCCGTTTCTAAACGGTGCGGGGTTGCCATCCTGGTTAAGAAATCTTTGCAAGCTACTGTAATTGATTCTAGCGCTGACAAGGAGGGTAGATGGGCCCGAGTACATCTTAAGGTCGGAGATAGTGAATTCACATGTATTTGCATTTATGCCCCGAATGTGGATAACCCTGCTTACTATGCAAGTATTGCGCAGTTGGCACAGGCCTCTGCCAATACTCCATTAATACTTGGTGGTGACTTTAATCAAGTGTTAGACCCTCTGATAGATAGACAGCCGCCAAGAACGAGTAGTCCACCCAAGAGTCTTGCTACCCTTACAGCTCTGATGCAAGATCTTGCGCTGGTAGATATATGGAGGCTGCTTCACCCCTCCGACTTAGAGTTCACTTTCTTTTCTGCCCCCCATCACTCCCAATCTAGAATAGATTTCTTTCTCATTTCCAAAGCACTGATTTCTCAAGTAGACACGACTAGGACTCATCCTCTCCATATCTCAGATCATGCTGCCATATCTTTATCATTACGTGTCACTGCGCGGGACGATTCTCCCCGAGCTTGGTTTTTTGATAGATCCCTACTGGGTCAAAAAGATTTTCAGATCGATATAAAGGCCGCTATCCAAGATTATTTTCATTTTAACTCACCCCATGATACGGCGGGCTGGGCTTGGTGGGAGGGTTTTAAAGCATCTATCCGTGCTACTATAACTAGCTATCAAATTCGGCAGGGGAAACAAAGAAAGCAGCTTTTACTGACTCTAGAGCAGCAGATACAAGCTGGGGAGCGTCTCCTCACGTCCCGTACCGACCCATGTATTTTACTCCGTTTACAACGCTTGCGTTTTCAATACAATCAGCTTTTGCACACTGCTGCTGTTAAAAATATTGAATCACAACAAGGGCTTTATTATCGGGAAAATAATCGTGCTGGCAAATTGTTAGCAAATGCCCTAAAAGGTCGAAAAGAAGCCAAGCGTGTTACCGCCCTCCGCAATCCGTCAGGGGGGGGCTTGGTCACTAAAGATACCGAAATCTTAGAACTCTTTCGTGACTTTTATACTCGGCTTTATCAATCTGAATGTGATTTTGAGCCAGATGTATTTGAACGCTTACTTTCAGGAGTACAAAGACCGACCCTATCTGACGAAGATAGAGTGGCCTTAGACACACCATTTACTGTCTCAGAAATTCATTCTGCTATCAAGAAATGTGCCTCAGGTCGAGCCGCAGGCCCAGACGGTCTCCCCGCTGAATTCTACAAAACCTTTCACGCTGATTTAGCTCCAGTTTTGAAAATTTATTTTTCTGCTCTGGCCGAGGAGGGTTCTCCTTCTGGGTCCTTTTCAATGGCAAATGTAGTAGTTTTTGAGAAAGAGGGGAGAGACCCGCAACTAACAGCTAATTATCGTCCAATTTCCCTCCTAAACGCGGACTATAAAATCTTTGCCACCATTCTCTCTACCCGGCTCTCGGATAGGATGCCTACCTTAATACACCCAGATCAATGCGGTTTCATTCCTGGTAGATAGACCGCTGACAATGCTCGGACTCTATGCCATGTATTGACTACCGCAGTTAATCTTGATCGCCCATTTGTTGGCCTCTCACTTGATGCTGAGAAGGCCTTCGATCGCTTAGAGTGGCCCTTCCTGTTTGCAGTCCTCCGCTGGTACGGATTCGGGGAAGGTTTTCTCCGTTGTCTTCGCACCATGTACGCTCAGCCTACAGCCAGTATATGTACAAATGCTTTAAAGTCTCAACCTTTTCCCCTTCAACGCGGCACTCGCCAGGGATGCCCACTGTCTCCACTCCTCTTCGATCTTGCACTCGAACCCTTGGCTTTACTAATCCGGCAATCGGAGGAGATTCATGGAGTCCCCTTCACCCATAGGGAAATCAAAATTTCAGCGTATGCTGATGATCTTATGCTCTTTGTCTCTATAGACTCAGTACCGGCTGTCTTAGAGCAAATTGGTAAATACTCACAACTGTCCGGTTATAAGATAAATTGGACCAAGTCGGTAGCCTTTCCATTAAATCCTTTGCTTCATCAAGCAGATATGCAACCCTTCCCCTTTTTATGGCAACCTCGCATGGTCAAATACCTTGGGGTTCACTATTGTTCTCCTTTGGAAGACACTATCTCCTTCAATGCCAAAGACTTAACCTCTAAAGTCCGGGCGCTCACTCACCGCTGGACTCCTTTAACGCTTACCTGGTGGGGCCGATTAGAAACCATAAAAATGATGATTGTTCCGAAAGTGAATTATGTCTTAGAAATGGTGCCCTGTCTCTTCCCTCGACGTATATATAAAGATATCGAGGGCCTTCTGACTAGATACTTGTGGCAAAATAAGACACCTAGGATAGCGAAACATAAGCTGCAAGCAGATAAGGAATATGGGGGTGTCAGATTCCCTGATTTCCTGAAGTATCATCAATCTTTTCTTCTCAAACAAGGTGCTCGTTGGCTGGAAGATCCAGTACCGAGTAGGCCTGTGTGGCTAGACATAGAAGAGGACCTTTGCAAACCGATTCCTCTTACTTTTCTCCCTGGTATGACTCTTCCATCAGACTCTCACTTCCCACCAATGCTTTTAGACACCTTAGGTGCCTATAATAATCTCATGCAATCTCTAGACTCCCGACTCTGTCCGTTAGACAAACTCCCACTTTGGTACAACACTCGATTTAGAATACAAAATAAACCGATGGCGTGGAGCCCCTGGTACACTAGGGGCATTTGGATTCCTAGCCAATTGTTCCATGAAGGTCGCTGGAAAACTTTTAGTGAATTGCAAATTGAATTTGGTCTCCCAGCGAAACACTACTTTCAGTTGGTGCAACTTCAGCATTGCCTTAGGAGTGCTAAGGTGCTCCCGCCATCGGCCTCCCCTACACAAGGTTGGTTGGAGACTATCCGATCTATCGGTAGTTCACCGGGTGTAGCATCCAATTTTTACAAAACCTTATGTAATGCTATAACTAGGGATACCCCTATAGCGCAGAAAGCATGGGAGAGAGAACTGCATGTGACTTTGACCCCGGAGCAATGGAGCCTTGTCTGGAGTAGAGTGACACGGGTCTCCCGATCCGCCTCACTCACTCAGACACTCTTCTTTCTAGCCCACCGGTGTTTTTACACTCCTGACAGATTAGCCAAATGGAACACTGCTCAGGGCAATAATTGTTGGACATGTCATGCGGCCATTGGTTCACTACCTCATGTTATGTATGAATGTCCCGCACTACAGTATTACTGGAGTCGGGTCTGGGGCCGTATCCAGTCTATTTTGCACTTTCAAGAGCCCCTTTCTTGGAGGATAGTGGGACTTCGCTCAGCAGCGGGGATCCCCTCTCTTCCAAAAACGGCTTACTTCCTTTTGGACTTTATGCTAGGTATTGCTATTTCCCTAATTACGAAATACTGGAAAAATAGCTCCCAGTTGAGCCCCAATGAATGGTGGAATCATGTCTGTCTCTACAGTAAATATGAACAAATACCTCGTATGTTTGCTTCCCCCATTCAGACTCCTCATCATCGGTCTAAATGGAAGATGCTCAATGACTATGTACATTCTGCTCAATGCTCTCATCTGACTGTCTAAATTTATATATCTTTGTCTCATGATTATTCTGTATCGCAGATACTCTTTTGATTGTTTTGCTGTACAATCACGTTTGTTTGGAAGCGCTCACATGCTGACATAATCAGCTAGAGAAGAAGCGTGGGGGTGGGGGGTAGTGGGTTTACTTTTCTTTATTGTATAATTGTATTGTTTCCTTTGGTGTGTTGTTTCTTTTGTTTGTTGCAAAATGAAAATAAAAGTTTCAAAAAAAGAAACAGAAACTTGCAGATTAAAACTGAAGCCAGTAGGATGTGCAATATCTGAAAAAAGTAGAAAACAAGGCAAATACATACATATGTTGCTCTTTTCAAACAGGCATAAAATAGACTCATTCAAAATGTTTTACATAGACACCCTGTTATAAAATTACCCACCAAGTCTACACAATGGCATGTTTCTGTTATCTCAGTTGGCAGTGTGTTTGGGAGGCTAGGAAGGGTTGTATGTATGTGCATTTATTTCTGTATCTGTGCGAGCACTGTGTGTGTGTGTGTGTATATATATATACATGCACATAGGAGGCTCAAGTGTTTAAGGAATGAGGAATGTCAATGTGTGGGTGTGTGGCAGGCTACGGCCTAGCATGGCCTGCTACTATCAAAGGCCTGTAAGTTAGGCCTGGATCCTAACTCCCGTTATACCTAGAAAAGAACCAAAAATCTGTGAAAAATGAGAAAACTGTTTTAAACTGCTTAATAAAAAGTTTTACATGAATTCATAAGTCTTTCATTATTCTCTTGTGTGCAAAAGAAAGAAATGTTTCAATACATGCATTCCTGAAGCTAGGGATAACCTTGCAGTAGAGAAGTATCAAAATCAAGAACTGCACCATTGTTAGAACAATCCTAAGGGAAGGGGCTGGTTGCTAGGCCCCGGAGGGATTTCCGATTGGACAGGTGCAGGGAGCATTGGAACCAATGGGAAGTTTGCATGTATCGAGCTAGAACCAATAGAAAGTTCTCATGTATCAAACTGAAAAAGAGGTATAAATGGTTATGTCTCTGTAAAAACTTTGCTCAGTTCCTTTTGAAGCTTTGACTGACTGGGCCTGTGCACAATAAACTGGCTTGGACCCTGTCAATTGACTCCTGGATTTATTCATTGATTGCACTTTGCTGCAGCAGGTGTGGGTGTGTGCGTTGGGGACATGAAGGGTTGAGAGTGTGTATAGGGTGTGGGGTATGCTGTGTGTGGGTGACAAGTATGTGGGGGAGATACGGAGGGTGTGATTGTAGGAGATGTCTGGGGGTCTGTCTGTGGTTTTAGACAGCTCCCTTCTTGTTCCTGACCTCCAGGCTCCCATCTCCTCCTTACTCCCCCCTCCCCTTGCCTTTGGAAATCCCTGCTGGCACTTTCAAGGCCCACTTCTTATGTATATATATCCTCCATAAAAAAACCATAATGCACTTTCCGAAGGACTGCACTGTGGAAAAGGCAGGTCAAAAATGGATATAATAAATTAAATTCAATTCAATTCTAGCCTCCTAGAAAAATGTTTCTGAAGTCTATGGACTGTCACCTCTGGATCTGCCAGCAGGGTCAACACTGTTAGGTCTGGAATGCAGCACAAGAGTGATCCTCCCTCATTGCATAGTAAAAGATACCATCTATTGCCAAGGTGGCAAGCAGACCCAGATTTACTCTTCAGAGACTATCAATATAGGGTCCAATATTTAAAGCCCTTGTCCGGATAACGACAGAAGTTATCTGAAAAAGAGCACTAAGTGAAATATTCACCGGCATTATCTGGCTAATGGCATTGAATATTTTCACAGACTGCCTTAGTATTATCTGGATAGTGCCAGGGAGGTCCAGGGCGGAGCAAGAATCGTGCCGGCCATTATCTGAGTAAGTGCTGATCTTATCTAGATAGCAGCGATTTTCAACCTCTGTCCGGATGGTTATCTGGAGAGCTTAGGGCAGAAAAAAGCAGTTCTAAATAAGATTACAAGATTTTTGGACAGCAAATCTGGGACACATGGATGTGGCTGACCTGGGTTGGGCGGGGCTGGGTGGAACGGGGGTCCTCTCTCCTTGGGGATCTTTCCCCCATAAATCTCAAAATGACTAGTTTAGATAATATTCAGTAATTTCAAAAGTATAAAAAAGACAGTAGCAGCCCAGTTCTAAGCGAATGCTTGCGCTTTCATATAATTATTCTATATATTCCAAAATGTTCCCTTTTTTCAGAAAAGAAGTCGAGGAGTAGCCTAATGGTTAGAGCACTGGCTTGGGAACCAAGAGACCAAGGTTCAGTTCCTACTAGTACTCCTTGTGGGCTTGCCAAGTCACTTAACCCTCCACTGCCTCAGAAGAATCCAACTTATCAAGTCCCTGTTTAATGTACATTACCAGGTTTAAGTTACAATGCCCCCAAAAGAAACCCCTTTTGTCCTTTTCCAGTGCCATTACCTCTTCTTCCACCCTGGTTATATTCGCCCTCCCTAGTTCCATTGCCTTCTCCTGTGGCTTTTGTTCATTTCCTCTCACCTTCCCTTCTTCCCCTTCCCAGTTTTATTTCCCCTCCTCTCACCACCCATTCCATGGCTCTACTTCTCCTGCTTATAGCATTATCCTGGTGATCCTGCAGCTCTGTTGCCTCTTCTCTGCCTCTCTTGCTGCCATGGTCCAGCAGCTCTTGACTGCCTCCTTTTTCGTCTTGTTTTGCTGTTTTGCTCTACAAGCCCTGCCACCATTGTCCTGCTGCTCCTGACCACCATTTCCTCTCTATTCCAGAGCTGAGCCTACTCTTGGATCTCTCTTTCGTACCATCATGGTTCTGTTGTGTTTCACCTCCCAACAATTCTAGAACTGGCCATATCATCTGCCTCTTCCAGTGGCATAGCAGGACTGAGCCTTTCTCAGGGCCTGAGGTTAACATGGGTGGACACATACATATATTAATTAAACTTGGGAGGGGGGGATGAAGATGAACTTTCTGTCACATATACTCTCATACACACACACACACTCTCTATCCCTTCATCAACACCCCCCACCCCCCCATACACAACTTGAATATATCAATCTCTTTCTCTCATTCCCCATTTGGCCTGTCTCAGTGGTCTCTCTGTCTAGTATCTCTATCCACCGACCCATACTGTCCTAACTCACAAGGTGCTAAGGGGATGGAGAACAGCCCATCCCTGACTATGTCACTTTTTTGTTAGCGGACAATCTTAATTGCAGCACAGTCAGGCTTGTCATAGCTCTGAATACTGCATATATCAACTGGTGCCTCCCTTCTCTGATGCACTGTAAACATTACCATGTGTTAAATGCCACAGCAGCCAAAAAAATAAATAGGTGCTGCGGCGCTTAGTACACGTTAACATTTGTTAATGCATTTTAATATTTAGTAAACATGTCCCTTAATGAGTGCATTGTATGAGCTTCTGAATGCCATTTGCAGGTACACTGAAGAAAAAGAAAGGCTACGCAGTTTCTACATTACCATCATAAGAACATAAGATAAGGCATACTGGGTCAGATCAAGGTCCATCAAGCCCAGTATCCTGTTTCCAACAGTGGCCAATCTAGGTCACAAGTACTGTGATACAGCGGACCCTCTGGCAGAAAGAAAAAAAGTTTTAAATTTTGAAAAAAACAAGCTTCACATGCAATTTCCTGAAAGTCCACATAGAGGGAGCAGGAGAGCCAGCCTGGAAGCAGAGGAACCACGCCTCTATGGGCAGGACCTAGAATCAGTTAGTCCCGATTTAAGCAGGGACAGAGCTGAGTCAAACAGAGTCGGAGTCAGAGTGGGAGTCAGAGTCAGAACTGGAGTCGGTGTCAGACCCAGAGCAGCTCGAGGAGTTGAAGCAACTTGGAGAGCAGGCCAGAGAGTAGGCTGAGAAGCAGGCCAAGGAGTAACTCAGAGAGCAGGCTGAGGTGAAGGCCAAAGAGCAGGCCTAGAGGAAGGCCAGAGACAACTGGAAGGAGCAGCACTGCAGAGAGCAGCCAAGGAAGGAGGTGCTCTCCCTTCCAGCCTGAGAGAAAGCCCTATCCAGGGAGAAGGGCTGGGACACAATCTGAGAAAGAGATATCCAGCTGAAAAGAATACCCAAGGAGAGAAAGGTACTTTTAAAGATTTTTATAGAAGTAACCTGAAGGAGGAGTGGAAAACTCAGAGGCCTGGGAAACAGGGAAGAGCTGAGAGGGCGCGGCCACTAGCCAACTGCCACAAGGGTGGTAGTAAAGGACAAGCGCATCAGCTGCAGCCATGCCTCAGAAAAGCTTCTCCCCACTCTAAAGAATTAATTAAGACACACAGGGAATACTTGAGCCTGCAAGAATTGGAGGACAATCAGGCTAGGCCTCAAGCCTTTCCTGTAAGAGACTGCAGGAAGTTGAAAGGTAAAACAGTTGTTGCCTGCAATTGCTTGCCTAAACCTAGCACAAGAGAGAAACAGAAGAATGAGTTTTATCTGTATGATAAGGACACTTTTATGCAAAAAGTAACAGATAATCTCCCCAAGAAGAAAGCTAGTAATGCTAAAGGCTGGGACAAGCAAACTTTTAAACCTGTAGCAGATGAACAGCCAGGGTTCTATACCATAGCCAAAAACCGACGCCCCAAGCTGACAAACCAGCATTGGAACACAGTGTGGCATGCTTTCAGAAAGCCCGAATTCAACCCTCCTGAGGTTTCAGATTCAGACCCCTCAGAGATGGAATGGATGCCAGGGGAATCTGAGGTTGATGAGGCAGATGAACCCATGGATTGTATTTATTGTACAGTAGGAAAGCCTTAAGCTGTTTGGAGCAACAGAATGTATGACGTGAATATAGGATGCTTTATGTTTTAAGTTTCTGTGAAGATTAACAGTGTTATTTTTGTGGCAGGTGAAGGCCTGTGACCCACAGTGTCTGAACATAAGCAGGCCAGCATGGCTAGCTTGACCTGTAAATGAGGCCTGTGGAGAGGCATATAGGATTGCACATCCCCCAATATGCTGCTATTGTAAGATAGAACTCAGTAGAAATATTGAATTAGCTTAGGTAAGCAGAACTGCAGTATTGAAAGATGGAAAAATACAGAAAAAACATGTTTAAAAGTTACTGATAAGAAAAAGTACATCTGCAAAGAAATAATTGGGAGTGCTGACAGATGAGTTGCAGAGCCCAGCTCCTCTGCACGTACAAATTGGTTCTATAACCTTGAGAGTGTGAAAGTAACAAGTTGATGAACTGACCATTGTAATTGGGACTGGAAGGGGGGTATGCAGGTGTCATGCCCACTGGAGGGACATAATTGGATAAACTTATCAGTACCGGGACCAATGGAAGGGGTACGGGAGGTACGGGAGAGTACCGGGACCAATGAAATGTTTTTTCTACCTAGAATGGAACAGAAGTCTATAAAAGTTGTTGTAATGCTTGAAAACTTTGCTCAGCCATTTTGAAATTGATTGGTTCGAGACTTGTGCACAAATAAATGATTTGGACCTTTTGAACAGACTCCTGGTATCATTGGTTTGTCTGCGCTTTGCTGCTACATTTTGAACGTTTTGTGTGAGTTGAACCTGATGCAAGGAATGATACAGCCCTGTTATTTTCTTAACCGCATATTTTGAACCATTTTGCGTAAAGGTGAAATAAAAGCCTTTTTCCTTTTTCCCTACACTTGGCTGAAAGTCGCTTTATTGGGAAGTTGGCAACGAGGTAGCCACAGAGAGCCGCTACCTTATGACCCTCGCAACCGGCCAACCCTGATACCCCTATTCTTATGCGCTCCCCAGCCCCGGTGGAACCACTACGCCGCCACCAGAGGGGGCTGCGGGGGACAGTACCTAGCAGTTTCGCCAAAAGACACAGGTTCCACAATTCTTGTACTGGGTCAAGTACTGGATATTCTGGGTCCCCTTTAATAATGGTTTATGGACATTTCCTCCAGGAACTTGTCCAAACCTTTTTTAAACGCAGCTACACTAACAGCTTTTACTACATCCTCCGGTAGCAAATTCCAGACTTTGATTACACATTGAGTGAAAAAATATTTTTCTCTTATTAGTCTTAAATAGGTTACCCTGTAGCTTCATTGCATGCCCCCTAGTCTTTCTATATTTTGATGGTGTAAACAATCAAACTATGTTTACCCATTCCACTCCATTCATTAACTTATAGACCTCTATCATATTTCCCCTCAGCCGTCTCTTTTCCAGGTTGAAGAGCCCTAACCTTTTTAGACTCTCTTCATAGGGGTATCCTTCCATTCCCTCTAGCATTTTGGTGGCTCTTCTCTGTACCTTTTCTAATAATGCTATATCCTTTTTAAGATACGGTGACCAGAATTGCACACAATATTCAAGGTGCGGTCGCACCATGGAACGATACAGAGGCATTATAATATCCTTTGTTTTATTTTCCATTCATTTCCTTATGATACCTAGCATTCTATTTGCTTTCTTGGCCGCTGCTGCACACTGAGCGGAGGGTTTTAACATGTTATCCACAATGACGCCTAAATCTTTTTCCTGGATGGTGGTTCCTTATGTGGAACCTTGCATCGTGTAACATAGTTTGGGTTTTTCTTTCTTAGGTGCATATTAAGTTTCATCTGCCATTTGGATGCCCAGTCTTCCAATTTATCAAGATCCTCTTGGAATTTTCCACAATACTCATGGGTTTTAACAACTTTAAATAGTTTTGTGTCTGCAAATTTGATAACCTCCCTCGTTATTCCCATTTCCAGGGCATTTATGAATATGTTAAAAAGCTTTGGACCGAGCACAGATCCTTGGGGTACTCCACTATTCACCTTTCTCCATTGGGAAAATTGGCCATTTAGCCCTACCCTCTGCTTTCTATCTTTCAACCAGTTCCTAATCCACAATAGTACACCGACTCCTATCCAATGACTTAATTCTGCCAAAAGTCTCTCATGAGGGACATTGTCAAAAGCTTTCTGAAAGTCCAGATACACTATATCAACCGACTCACCTTTGTCTACCTGTTTATTCACACCTTCATGGGCATGATCTCGTTTGATTTAATAAATGAAGGAAGGATGGTAAGGAAATCCACAGTACTACCTTTTAACTTTCAAAAGAGAGACTATGATAAAATGAGTAAAATAGTTAAGAAAAATCTAAAAGGAGCAGTTGCAAAGGTTAAAGATTTACATCAAGCTTGGGTGTTGTTTAAAAATACCATCTTGGAAGCCCAGACCAGCTGTATTCCACGCTTTAAGAAAAGTGGAAGTCCAAAAAACTGACAGCATGTTTTAAAGGTGAAGTCAGAGAAGCTGTTGTTGCCAAAAAAAAAAAACATCTTTCAGGAAATGGAAAAAGGTGCCAAATGACAAAAACTGGAAACAACACAAGCACTGGCAAGTTAGATGCAAGGCATTGATAATGCAGGCAAAGAGAGAATTTGAGAAGAAGCTTGCTGTGGAAGCAAAAACACGTAATAAAGACTTTTTCAAGTACATTCATAGCAAAAAACCTGTGAGAGAGTCAGTTGGACCATTACATGATAGAGGGGTAAAAGGGGCACTAAGAGGGGACAAGGCCATAGTGGAGAGACTGAATGAATTATTTGCTTCAGTCTTTACTGAGGAAGATGTAGGGATGTTAACCATGATTGAAGTGGTATTTAATGGTGATACTGCAGAAGAATTGAAAGAAATATCGATACAGCGGGAAGATGTATTACAACTATTTGATAAACTGAAGAGTGGCAAATCACCTGGACCGGATGATATACATCCAAGGGTGTTGAAAGAACTGAAATATGAGATTGCAGACCTGCTATTAGCAATCTGTGAACTATCATTAAAATCATCTGTAATACCTGAAGATTGGAGGATCGCCAATGTAACGCCAATTTTTAAAAAGGGTTACAAGCGTGATCTGGAAAACTACAGACTGGTGAGCCTGATGTCAGTACCGGGAAAAATGGTAGAAACCATTATAAAGAACAAAATTACTGAACATGTAGCTAGTCATGGCTTAATGGGAGACACTCAACATAGCTTTAGACAAGGAAGATCTTGTCTTATTAATCTGTTATGTTTTTTTGAAGATGTGAATAAACAGGTAGACCATAGGCCTTCCCCACGCCAGGGATTGCCCTGCGATGGGCCATGCCATACTGAGCTAGATTCACGCCCTGTGCGACTTGCACATTGGCACGTGCCCCCCTTCCTCCCCATACCTCCGTCCAGCCGCTGCCTGCTCTTGCCCTGCTGTTGCCGTTGCCCTCTGTTCTCTCCACGGTGGCACCAGCAGTAGGGAAAGCGCAGAAAGCATCTGGATAGAGGTGAATTTAGAGAAGAGGGCGTGCGCCCAATCTGCAAGTCGCCGGCACTTTAAGCAGATCTGTCCTTCCCTGCTCTGACACTGCATCAGAGGATGGAGGGACCGACCTGCTTAAAGTGCCGTGAAAAGGCTTAGGGGTGCATTTTGGCTGTCTACTGTTGCTCTGCCAACGCCACTTTTTCTTCTCTCAGTGGCGGCAGGGCAACAGCAGACAGCCAAAATGCGCCCTACAAGCCTCTGCACCCTGTGTGGCTGCATCGCTCGCACAAGGCTAGGTACAGTCCTGTGTGTAGCCACAGACATTGGTACACAATGTCCCTGTTGCTGTGTGGAGCACTGTCATTTTGTACCGCTGTTTTTGTACTGCTGTTGCCACCATTGTTATATTTATCACAGGTTTGCAAATAAACTGTCCACATTTTGAAATCACGGGGCATTGTCTGTTTTATGGGGGCAAGACGGCGTGTCTGCGCGAATGTTGTAGGGGACTGTGGGTGGGGATCCAGGGGTCATGGGCATGGGGTGTGCGCCCTGTGGGTTACATCCATGTGAGCAGGTATGACACAGAATGGCTGCGGCCCCAATTATGCATGGGTAGCGTCTCTATGCCGTACCCACACAGGGTGGATGTTGCTGGTAGCGCCTCTGTGCCATACCCACGCAGAGCACCTGCTGTTGGTAGCGCCTCTGTGCTATACCCGCACAGAGCAGCTGTTGCTGGTAGAACCTCTATGCCATACCCGCGCAGAGTGGGTGGCGGTCAGCACAGATGTGGCACAGCAGCACTGCATACGCAGGATACCCCCTGCCCTGTGGAAGCACATGGTCGGAGCGACACCATGTACTTATCCGCACACCACCGTGGCCATGCCTGTATACTGTACTATCTGTCTTACCTGAGTACTACTGTCTGTACATTCATGTATGCATATGTTGGCATTGTGCAGTGGTGTGCAGCTATGGCATCCTATAGCGGATAGCTGCCACACAGATGTTCTTACCGTCGGTGCTTAGAAACCTACGCAGATACCAGCTATGCCTTTGGACAGGGCATGGTGTGGCTGCACACTGTAACCGCGTATGTGCTAAAGGGCCTACTCAGGTAGCCTGACACCACTATAGTGCCTGAGCTATACAATGGCAGACATGGCACTGAGAGGGGCAAAGCAAACCTAGAAGGCGCCCTTTACACCCTTTGAGACCGCTATGGTCCTGGGACTCGTCCTAAAGTAGCACACTACCTTCTTTGCATCAACAGGGTCAATGCCATCCATCACCACAACAGGGATATGGAGGATATCAAGAAGAAGTGGTGGATAATATGGCAGGCTGCAAAGGAGAAGAGGGCCAGCAACAGCAGGCTGCCACCTGCACAGCAGTAGACTCACCATTCTGGACGAACAGGTACTGCAGTTTGTGGAGGAGGTCTCCGACTCAAGGGTTGTGGCTTTAACAGCTCCATGCCAGGCACACACAGGAGGGTGAGTAGGGGTGTCCTGTCGCCTGGATGGAATCGTGGCAGCCATGTATGAGTCCTCATCATGGTTTCCATTCACCCAGGGCCTGCCTGTCTGCTGTGTGGGTTGGGGATGGTGCAGACCAGAAATTCCACCTGCCAGTTCCATAGTGGGCCTCGTGGCACCCCATAGGCCAACTTGGCAACCCATGTCACTAACCTCTGCCACCTTTGCTCTCCCACAGACCTGTCAAGGACCCTACCCTCACAGCCTGGAACCGATGTGTCAAGGGGAGCCTCACCACCCAGTGTGGATAATGCCAGTGCGCAGCCAGGATGAAGCACAACCATAGTGGCCAGTGTGCCTGCCAGGGCAGAGGTTCAGTCCGGTGCGCCACCAGGGCAGAAGAGCAGTCCGGTGCATTCCCCAGGGCAGGGGAGCAGGCTGATTCGGTTCTCAGGGCAGTGGAGCAGGCCAGTGTGTCTGCCAGTGCTGGGGAGATGGAGATGAATGATGCCCCACTCCCTGAGCTACAGTTCACCATCCTGGATGATTCTGTGGACACAGGGGGCTTTGATCTGGACCAGGAGCTACAGCAGGAGGATGCGCGCCTGGTGGCCAGCACTGAGGGCATACAGTCTGAGCTGCATGTATCTGGCAGGATCTCCAGGCAGCCTCACAGGTGAGGAAGACTGAGTTTGAGGCATGGCAGGAACACCGACTGTGAGTGAAGCGCCATCTGGAGGGACACCTGCATCTGATGAGGGAGATGGTGGCATACCAGGCAACGATTGCTGATTCCCTGTGCAGTTTGGTGGGCCTCCTGCAGGCCCGAGGGGTGGGTGCTGGGGCTGTCAGCACACCAACACAGCCACCTGGTAGCCCTGAACCATGTGCAGTGGCCTGCCTTGTTGGCACGGTGATGACACTGCCAGCACTTCATCAGATATCGCTCCACTGTGTCACAGTGCATGTATCAGTAAGTGCCCATGGCCGGCTGTGAACCTGGGGGCAGGGGGCATATGTGGGGGAAAATAAACACTATGCACATGTAGCATCATTGCGGGCACTTTATTGGTGAATGTGTGTATCTGGTCCAGGTGATGGTGTGGGGCAGCCACTTCAGAAATTGTCTTGTATCAACCACGAATGGTGGGTCAGTGCCCAGGCCTGCTGCTGGCTCCTGACCTCTGTGCTGTCACCGTCTCTTGCCTCTGCGGCCTCCTACTCTTCCGCAGCCACGGGCTCTGTGTCCGGCACTCCCTGCATCCGTGCAAGGTTGTAGAGTATGCAGCAACATGAAAATATCTGGCATAAATGCTCTGGGCTGTAGAGGTGTTCTCTGCCACTCCTGTCGAGGCACCAGAAGCGGCTCTTCAGCATCCCTATTGCTCGCTCCACAACCGCCCAGGTATGCTGATGGGCAGCATTGTACCGCTCCTCCTGCTGGCTCGTGGGGTGGTGCATTAGGGTCATCAGCCAGGTCCTCAGGGGATATCCACGGTCACCTGTGGGGGCAATGTAAGTTGTGCACCTGAGCATGGGACATGTGTTCGTTTCGGTCTATGGGCTATTACAGACAGCATACAAGACACCATCTACTAACAGGTCAGGGTACAATATGTAACATTCAGGGACACTGTGGCAATGAGAGGACATCAACATATGGCTTGTGCGGCAGTCAGGCATTTGGGGCAGGACAATGGGGGACAGTGACATGGGCTAGCCTGCTGGAAAGGGGGGGCAGGGACATGGCATGGAGATGTGATTGGGGGGTCTGCTGGCTGGGATGGAGAAAGACATGGATGTGCCCTACATGGGCTGCTGCCTTGCGGCTGCACTACATGGCGCCAGCCTGCACTCCTCCACATGCCACATGTTGGTATGTGCTGTCTGCTCTTGGCCATGGGGCTTCCCCTGCTTGTCTCCACAATGTGCGACATGGTCTGTTGTACGCATGGATTTGCGGAACAGCAGCGCATATGCATGCAGTGACCATCATGTGTTGCAATACATATGAAACACATATATCCCCACCTGCGTACAGGGTTGCCTGGGCCACTGAGGGGCTATCAGCATTAGCGATGCTCCATCATGCTGGACCTTGAATAGTGTCTTGGTTACAAGCATTGTTGGTGGGAAGCATACAGAAGGCCTTCCATCCAAGGGATGAAGAACGCATCTGCTGTCACCTGGGACAGGTGCGGTTGGTGGGAGCAGAAACGGGGCAACTGCATGTTGTTAATACTGGCGAACAGGTCCATCGAGGGGATGCCCCAGAGACAAAACAGCCGTGAGGCTAACACTGGATCCAGGTGCCACTTGTGTGGCTGGAGGACCCTGCTCAGTTTCTCCGCCAGGGAACTGTCCTGAGCCGGGAGGTACACTGCCTTTAGAAGCATCCCTCTGTGTGCCTCATAGGAGCAGAGGGCTACCACCTCCTGGCAGAGGGGGTACGACCCTGTTCTCACCTGTTTGTTCACATGGAACATTGCGATCTGATTGTCAGTCTGGATCAGTACAGAGTGGTGCTGGAGGTAGTGGCAGGGGCGGCCCAAGGGGGGTGCGGGGCCATGTGCGGAGATGGTGCGAGGCCTCATTTGCATAAGGGGCCTCATTTGCATAAATATTTGCATAATGTTACCATACACTAACTTTTAGTAAACATGCTTCTTCATGAGTGTATGGATAAAGAAAGACTAAAAGATTTCTACATTACTATAATACAGTGCCAACCGCCAGGCACATTAGGAACTACTACAAACACTGCCCATTTAAACCCATAGCAAACCTGCCGTATCCTAACAGCACTACAAGGACTCATAAAACACCATACCATACCTATCAAAAGGCAACACTGCAAATATTAAACCAATACATCTCAGAGAATAACAATACATGACCTACTGGGGAAAGAGAACAAGTGACAATGTCAAATAGGAATTACATAAACAGAATACCTCAGCTCAGTTACACATGCAGAACATAGACCATCACCAAACAAGGAATCACAATTTAGAAACAGGAAGACAATTAAACTGGGAACCCCAAAAGCCAAACTTGGCATGTTACAACACTGTAGAAATAAAACTATACATTAATTTCCTCTTGTACTAAACAAAGCACCAACGTTAATGATGCACATTTCCCAGAGCTGACATATTCCAGTTAATAAATTCAAAATAAAGAGATATCTTTCTACCTTTTGTGCATTTTTTTTCAGTTGCAATTGTTCCAGCCACTTTCTTCTGGTTTATTTGTGTCTTCTGCTAACTCTCCATCGTCTGCTGTCCATTTGTCCTTTCTTCACTCTTCTAGTTTTTTTCCATTCTACCTCTACATCTGTTTTAACATACTAATCTTTCTCCTTTTGCTCTTTCCTCATTCCTATTTCATCCACTCAAATTTTACCCCTCCATCCTCAATCCCCACTTACTCTCCCAACACCCGGCCAATTGTAGATTTTTCTTCCCTCCCACACAAAATATTTTTCCCCTCTCCATTTCACTCTCCCAGCCCCATCCCCTTCTAATCTCCCCGAACATCAGCTCCCTTCTAGTTCCAGCCCCACCCAGTATACGCTCCCTTCTAGTCCCCCCATCAGCCCATTTCCAGTCCTAGCTCCCCCATCCATTTCCAGTCCTATACGAGTCCCTTCATCAGCTCATTTCCAATCCCAGCCTCCCATCAGCCCATTTCTAGTCCTTTCCTAGCCCCACCATCAGCCCATGTCAAATCCTAGCTCCCCATGAGCCTACTTCCAGTTCTAGCCCCTCCATGAGTCCATTTCAATCCAAGCTCCCACCACAGCCCATTTCCAATCTTAGCTCCCCCAACACCCAATTCCCAGTCCTATCCCAGCCCTTCCATCAGCCCATTTCCTGTCCTAGCTCCCTCCCATAAGAGCCCATTCCAAGCCCCCCTTCCCATCGGCTATTTGCAGTTCAAGCCCCCTTCCACTCAGCCCATTTCCATTCCAAGCCCCCCTCCCCATCAGCTATTTGCAGTTCAAGCCCCCCACTTTCCCTCAGCCCATTTCCATTCCAAGCCCCCCTCCCCATCAGCTATTTGCAGTTCAAGCCTTCCCTTCCACTCAGCCCATTTCCAGTCCTAGCAACCCCCCAACCCATTACCAAACCTAGCCCCCCATAGCCTATTACCAGTCCTAAGCCCCCATCAGCCCACTCCCAGTCCTAATCCCACCAACCCATTTCCAGTCCTAACCCCCCATCACCCAATTTTCAGTTTAAGCCCCCCCATAGCCCATTACCAGTCCTAATCTCCCCATCAGCCCACTCCCAGTCCTAATCCCATCAGCCCATTTCTAGTCCTAACCCCCCATCACCTAATTTTCAGTTTAAGCCCCCCATAGCCCATTACCAGTCCTAATCCCATCAGCCCATATCCAGACTTAGCTCCCCCATAGCCCATCACCACTCCTAACCCCCCACCCCCCAGCCCAGGGAAAATTTAAAATAAAAAAAAACTGTCTGCTGCCGCTGCCGCTTTTAGTAAAGAAAAAACTAAAAGGAGCAGTTGCAAAGGTTAAAGACTTACATCAAGCTTGGGTGTTGTTGAAAAATACTATCTTGGAAGCCCAGACTGGCTGTATTCCACGCTTTAAGAACAGTGGAAGGAAGTCCAAAAAACTGACAGCATGGTTTAAAGGTGAGGTCAGAGAGGCTGTTGTTGCCAAAAAAGCATCTTTCAGGAAACAGAAAAAAGAGCCAAATGACGAAAACTGGAAACAGCACAAGCACTGGGAAGTTAAATGCAAGGCATTGATAAGGCAGGCAAAGGGAGAATTTGAGAAGAAGCTTGCTGCGGAAGCAAAAATGCGTAATAAAGACTTTTTCAAGTACATTCATAGCAAAAAACCTGTGAGAGAGTCAGTTGGTCCATTAGATGATAGAGAGGTTAAAGAGGCACTAAGAGGCGACAAGGCGATAGTGGAGAGACTGAATTAATTCTTTGCTTCGGTCTTTACTGAGGAAGATGTAGGGATGTTACCCATGACTGAAGTGGTATTTAAAGGTGCGGAAGAATAGAGTAGTTACTCACCTGTAACAGGTGTTCTCCAGGAGCAGCAGGAATCAGTCCTCACATATGGGTGTCATCGACGCCAATGAAGCCCTAGCGGAGCATTTCCCCAGCTTTCCATGAAAGCCTTTGGGAATGCAGGCACGCATGCGCAGTTCTCTTCCCGCCTAAAGGTGCCATCTTACCTCAGTCAAATGACATAGCTAAGAACAGCACACAAAAAGTAAAATAAACTATGTACAACTGCAACTCCCAGGGGAGGAGGGAGGGTTGTGAGGACTGATTCCTGCTGCTTCTGGAGAACACCTGTTACAGGTGAGTAACTACTCTTTCTCCAGGACCAAGCAGGAAGTCAGTCCTCACATATGGGTGACTCCCTAGCTCTGGGCTACCAAGGAACCCAGGCTGAACAAGAGGACTCCTTCTAGTCCCAGCAGCAAAGAAAGGCTTTTCATTGACACAACCTCCACCGGTAGCCCAACAGAGGGCAGGAGGGCAGGAGTTGCCTAAACCTAGAGATTCCGGAGTACTGCCTGGCCAAAAGCACTGTCCCTACGGGACTCTCTCTCCAGACAGTAATGGGCCGCAAAAGTCTGGCTTGAAGACCAAGTTGCAGCCCTGCAGATGTCTACCAACGGTACAGAGTGGAGATGAGCCACTGAGGCAGCCATTGCCCTGACACGGTGGGCCGTGACCCGACCCTGCAAAGGAAGGTCAGCCGCCCTGTAAGCCCAGGTGATACAGTCAGCTACCCAGATGGACAAGGTACGCTTGGACACAGCCAAGCACAACTTATTAGATACGAAGAGCTGAGTAGCCCTTCTATGCCCCTGCGTATGGTCAAGGTAGAAGGATAAGGCCCTCCTACAGTCCAGGGTATGCAGAACTGCTTCAGCCTGGCTTGCATGAGGCCTAGGGAAGAATGGTGGAAGAACCACCTCCTGGTTGAGGTGAAAAGAGGAGACAACTTTATGGAGGAACTTTGGATGAGTCCTAAGGACTACCCTGTTCCTATAGAAGCGAGTGTAAGGCCTGTCACAGACCAGGGCCTGAAGCTCACTCACTCGCCTGGCCGAGGTTAGGGCTATCAAGAAGAGTGACTTCCAGGACAAGAAACGTAGGGGGCAAGTAGCCATAGGCTCAAAAGGTGGGCGAGTCAGTTGCTGCAAGACCACATTCAACTCCCACTCAGGAGAAGAAGGACGGATTGGAGGCTTGAGCAAAAGCAAGCCTCTGAGAAAGCAGGACACCAAGGGGTGAACCGAGAGAGAATGTCCATCCACCAGTGAGTGGTGAGATGCTAAAGCTGAGAGGTGGACCCGAACAGAATTGGACTTAAGTCCTTGATTGGATAAGTGCAGTAAGTACTGAAGCACTACTGGTAAAGTACAGGAGAAAGGATCCTGTGTACGTAGCTGACACCACGCAGAAAACCTTTGCCATTTGAGAGCATAGGTTTTCCTAGTGGATTGTTTCCTAGAGGCTAGGACAACCTCCTCAACTTCCTGAGGTAGGCCCCAGGGAGCCAAAACTACCCTTGCAGCCTCCAGGCCATCAAATTGAGAGCTTTGAGATTGGGGTGCAGAAGGGAACCCTGATCCTGAGATAGAAGGTCGGGCTGCAACCCCAGAGGCAGTGGGGGATCCACTGCCAGCTGAAGCAGAAGTGGAAACCAAGGCTGTCTCGGCCACCTGGGAGCCACCAGCAGCACTGAAGCCTTGTCCTGAAGAATTTTGAACAGAGTTCGGGCCACCAAAGGCGTGGGAGGAAACGCATACAGGAGGCCCTGAGACCATGGTATCAGAAAAGCATCTGCTGCTACCCTCAGAGGATGCAGTTGTCTGGAGCAGAACCGAGGCAGCTGTTTGTTCAGTGGACTATCAAAGGAAGACTCCATTTCAGGAAGATCTTCTGAACTACCAAAGGATGCAGCTGCCACTCGTGGGGCTGCAGAATTCTGCTCAACCTGTCGGCCAGGGAATTTTCCTGGCCTGGAAGGTATACAGCCTTGAGGAGCATGTTGTGCTTGAGGGCAAATGAGCAAAGGTCCTGTGCCTCCTGACAAAGGAGCCTGGACCCTGTCCCGCCTTGCTTGTTCACATAAAACATGGCTACCTGGTTGTCTGTCTGAACCAGGACAGATTGATGAGCCAGGGCAGGAGAGAAAACTCTGAGTGCTAATCGAATAGCCCTGAGTTCTAGGAGATTGATATGCTGTGCGGCCTCCCAGGGAGACAACAGGCCCTGGGTGCACTTGTTCAGACAATGAGCCCCCCAGCCCTGCAGGGAGGCATCTGTGGTCAGTACCACTGTGTACCCAGGAACTTGAAAAGGCACCCCTTTCAGTAGATTGGGTAGGTGCAACCACCAGTTGAGGGAGTCCAGAAAAGGTCTGGACACCCTTATCCTGTCTCTGAGGCTGCCTGTGGCCTGTGACCACTGACTCCGAAGGCACCACTGTGCAGGCCTCATATGGAGCCTGGCATTGGGGGTCACATGTACTGTCGAAACCATGTGGCCAAGAAGCCTCAGGCAGAGTCTGGCGGAGACCAGTGGCTTGCTGAGAAACTGGTTTGCTAAGTTTATCAGTCTTTGGGCCCTGTCTTCTGGCAAAAATGCCTTTGCCAGTAGAGAGTCCAACCCTGCCCCTATGAACTCCAAGTTCTGGGAGGGGAGCAAAGTGGACTTTGCGAAGTTTATTACAAACCCCAAGCTTTGAAGAAGAGCAATAGTTCTGAGGGTGGCTTGCCTGGCCTCCTGGCACGTCTGACCCCTGATGAGCCAGTCGTCCAGATAGGGGAAGACAATGATTCCCTGATTTCTCAGGTAGGCCGCCACCACTGCCAGGCATTTGGTAAAGACCCTGGGAGTGGAGGTTAGGCCAAAAGGCAGTACTCTGTACTGATAATGGTTTCCTCCCACAATGAACCTGAGGTACTTTCTGTGGTCTGGATGAATGAGGATGTGAGTGTACGCATCCTTTAGATCTAAGGAGCATAGCCAATCTCCCTGCTGGAGGTAGGGCAGAAGTGTTCCAAGAGTAAGCATCTTGAACTTTTCTTTCTCTAGGAACTTGGTGAGATTCCTGAGGTCCAGGATAGGTCGATGGCCCCCGGTTCTTTTGGGTACCAGGAAATATCTGGAGTAGAACCCTTGACCTTGCATTGGAAGGGGCACAGGCTCCACCGCCCTGTCCACCAACAGACCTTGGAGCTCCTGGAGGAGAAGATCTGTGTGCAGGGGAGGCCTTGGAGGCTCTCCTGGAAAATAAGGAGGAGGCAGTTGGTGAAAGTGTGGTGCATAGCCCCTGTGGACTATGTTTAACACCCAACTGTCCCCAGTGATGCGGGGCCACTGGTGGGCAAAGAGGGCGAGGCGACCTCCTGTGCAGGGTTGGGGGAGCAGGGATGGAGAGGCTATGCTTGAGGAGTCAAAAAACCCACCCTGCTGAGTGGGAGCAGGGTCTGGAGGCTTGGGGGTCCTCTGCCTACGGGACCCATTACCCTGCCCCTTGGCTTGCTGACCCTGGGGTACAGCTTTGGCAGCCTGATACTGAGGGTACTGTTTGTAGGCAGTGCCCTTCCTCGGGTAAAAGGGCTTTTTACCTGAGCCCTTCTTCTTGTGAGAAGGGGCAGAGGTCTTCCTAGACAGCCTTGTCCTTGTAAGGTGCTCGGTCTCGAGCTGAGCGGCCTTCTCGGCCATGGGCTTGTCAAAAAGGTTTTCACCTCGGCAAGGGACATCGACCAACTTGTCCTGAACCCATGGCTCGAGGTCCGATGACTGCAGCCATGCCTGGCGTCGAGCCGCAATGCCGGCTGCCGCAACTCGGGCCGAAGCCTCGAAGCCATCGTAGGCGGCGCGGGACATGAACTTGGAGCATTCCCGAATCCCCGAGGACAAGGACTTGAATCTCTGCAAGGGTTCCCCGGAGAGACCAGCAGAGAACCCGGCCAACTCCTTGGCCAGGTCTCGCAAGTACATGTCCATGTACAGCTGGTAAGACTGGACACGGCAAGCAAGCATCAAGCCCTGGAAGCACTTTCTACCAAAACCATTGAGGTTTTAGGCCTCCCTGCCAGGAGGCACCGCGGAGTGCATCTTCTGACTTTTCAGGCGATGCATGGCCGATTCCACCACCATGGAATGGTGTGGTAGCTGTGCCTTCTGGAAGCCAGGGCTCTTCCTGAGTCGATAGATCAAATCAACCTGCTTGCTTAAAACCGGCGCCGAGGCCGGTGCCTCCCACATCCGGAAGAGGAGCCGTTCCAGCATCGGAGGAACCGGGACAGTAAAGGCCTCCTTCGGAGGAGAGTCGTACTGCAGGGCCTTGAGCTCCTCGGCTCGAGGCTCTTCCTCGGGGTCCGCCGGGATAGCCAGCGCGGCGGCCATATCCCGGACAAACTCCGAGAACCGGGTATCCTCCGGAGGGGATCTACTCCGGGGCTCAGACTGCGGTGAGTCCGATGTGACGCAGCGAGTCTTGAATGTGTCGGGGGACTCCTCATCCTCTGTCTCCCAGGCGGACTCGTCCGACGAGGAGTCAGGGTCCGACCCCGCGGGGTCCTGGAGCACCCTCCCCGATGCCAGAGGCACCGGCGTCGACGCCCTCGGTCCCGAACAGGAGGTCGAGGGAGACCGCGACCGAGGTCGACCTCGAGCCTTCATGGTCTCGAGTATCGGCTCGGTCTCTGGGGTCGACTTCGATGTCGATGTCCCGGTGGTTAGGGCAGATGCGCCAGACAGGCTGGCCATCAGTGCCTGCTGCTGCTCCATGAAGGCAGACAGTCCGCACTCCAAGGCTGTCATCCTGAGACTCAGCTCAGGAGACGCAGCAGCCATCGACTCAGGCCCCGGCGGTGCCGGGCCCGACATCGGCTCTCTGGGAGGAGAGTCCTCAAGGACAACAGGACTTACGTGTCCAGCAGACTCCGGTTCCACGTGAGGAACATTGGCAGGCTTCTCTTGTTCCACTTGCCCGAGGCGACGGTCGGGGGTCTTAGACCTGGCACTCGAGGAGCCAGGGACCTCTTCTGACGACGCCCTCACGAGCCGCTTCTTCCTCTTGCGTTCCCGGTCGGGGGACCCCCTGTCCGAGGAGCCCCGACGGTGCTCGGGATCTGAATCTTGAGATGTCGAGGCCTCAGACGAGGTCCGGGCCTGGCTGGAGGCTGAGTCAGAAAAAAGCCTTTCTTTCTGCTGCTGGCGACTTCGCAGTGCCTTGGAAGACATCTTCCCACATGGTCCACACGTCTTAGAGTCGTGATCGGGACCGAGGCACCAAAGGCAGCAGTCGTGTGTGTCGGTGAGAGACATCAATTTCTTACACCGATCACACTTTTTAAAACCGCTGGAAGCCATTGTGGAAAAAAGAGTCCCCGCGAGGTCAAAAGACCAGCCTTCCAGGGAAAAAGCAAAAAAGGGCGCGAACGCCAGCCACGAAGGGCAAAAACCGAAAAAGTAGAAACGGGCTCGATACCGGTGTACCGAACCCGGCGGGAGGGGAACCGGCGTCGAACCAGGAAGAAAAGAATAGCGAGAATCGCTGAAAAAATCTAACTTTTATCTGGGATGACAGGACACACGTCCGATGGGCTTCTCGGAAAAAGAGAGACTGAGGTAAGATGGCACCTTTAGGCGGGAAGGGAACCGCGCATGCGTGCCTGCATTCCCAAAGGCTTTCATGGAAAGCTGGGGAAATGCTCCGCTAGGGCTTCATCGGCGTCGATGGCACCCATATGTGAGGACTGACTTCCTGCTTGGTCCTGGAGAATGAAGGAAATATCGATACATCGGGAAGATGTATTACAACTATTTGATAAACTGAAGAGTAGCAAATCACCTGGACCGGATGATATACATCCAAGGGTGTTGAAAAAACTGAAATATGAGATTGCAGACCTGCTATTAGTAATCTATGAACTATCATTAAAATCATCTGTAATACCTGAATATTGTAGGATGGCCAACGTAACGCCAATTTTTAAAAAGGGTTCCAGGGGTGATCCGGGCAACTACAGACTGGTGAGCCTGACGTCACTACCGGGAAAAATGGTAGAAACCATCATAAAGAACAAAATTGCTGAACATGTAGATAGTCATGGCTTAATGGGAGACAGCCAACATGGCTTTAGACAAGGAAGATCTTGTCTTACTAATCTGTTATGCTTTTTTGAAGGTGTGAATAAACAGGTAGACAAAGGTGAGTCAGTTGATATAATGTATTTGGACTTTCAGAAAGCCTTTGACAAGGGCCCTCATCAGAGACTTTTGGCAAAACTAAAGAGTTATGGGATAGGAGGCAGTGTACTATTGTGGATCAGGAACTGGTTAAAAGATAGAAAGCAGAGGGTAGGGCTAAATGGCCAGTTTTCCCAATGGAGAAAGGTGAATAGTGGTGTACCACAGGGATCTATGCTGGGTCCGCTGCTTTTTGACATATTCATAAATGACCTGGAAAAGGGAATAACGAGTGAGGTTATCAAATTTGCAGATGACACAGCACTATTTAAAGTTGTTAAAACCCATGAGGATTGTGGAAAATTGCAAAAGGATCTTGATAAATTGGAAGACTGGGCATCAAAATGGTAGATGTGTACAAGTGGTTACACGATGCAAGGTTCCACATTGGGAACCTCTACCCAGGAAAAAGATTTAGGCGTCATTGTGGATAACATGTTAAAACCCTCCGCCCAGTGTGCAGCTGCGGCCAAGAGAGCAAATAGAATGCTAGGTATCATAAGGAAAGGAATGGACAATAAAACAAAGGATATTATAATGCTCTGTATCATTCCATGCTGCGACCGCATCTTGAATATTGTGTGCAATTCTGGTCGCCGTATCTTAAAAAGGATATAGTGTTATTAGAAAAGGTTCAGAGAAGAGTCACCAAAATGGTAAAGGGGATGGAAGAATACCCCTATGAAGAAAGGATAAAAAGGTTAGGGATCTTTAACCTGGAAAATAGACGTCTGAGGGGAGATATGATAGAAGTCTATAAATTAATGAATGGAGTGGAATGTGTAAACGTAGATCAATTGTTTTCGTTATCAGAATATAGAAAGACTAGGGGACATGCAATGAAGCTACAGGGTAAACTATTTAAGACAAATAAGAGAAACTATTTTTTCACTCAACTCTGGATTTTGTTACCGGAGGATGTAGTAAAGGCTGTTAGTGTAGCTCGGTTTAAAAAAGGTTTGGACAAGTTCCTGGAGGAAAAGTCCATAAACCATTATTAAAAAGGGACCCAGGATATCAATGCTTGACCAATAGAAGCATTGTGGAACCTGTGTCTTTTGGGGAAACTGCTAGGTACGTATGACCTAGATTGGCCACGGATACTGGGCTTGATGGACCTTGGTCTGACTCAGTATGGCATATCTTATGTTCTTATGAGTTAAGATGTTATGCCATCTTTATTAAAACGTGCTATGATCCACCCGATATTGAAGAATACATTGATGAAGAAAGATAACTTAGCATCATATAGACCAATTTCTAGCCCCCTTCCTTGCAAAAGTGATTGAAAAAGTAGTGCAAACCCAGTTGCAAGATTATGCTGAGCATCAATATAGCTTTTGACAGTATCGTGGGGTTGAGACCCTCCTAATAGCACTCATGGATAAGCTGATTAGAGGTATTGATAACTTGCATAAAGCATTCATCCTTATTCTTCTCCTCAGCTTATGACTGTATCAGTCCCAGTAGGTCCAGATTGGTCAGCATATCTCTAACCGATATAAACAAGAGCAGGGTATACCCCAAGGATCCATCCTATCAGCCCTACTGGTTAATTAATACCTTCAGCCTATCTGTAACATTTTCAAGAAATTTAATGTAGGGTAACATGTATATGCGAATGATATAATGGTATATCTCCTCATCAACATTTCAGATCCCTTACTACATCAGATAAAGTCCTGCTTCAGTGAAATGGCACAGTGGTTAAACTCACACAACCTCAAAATAAACTATAAAGGCTGAAATTATATGTCGCTAGAAATCAAAGCTTCATTCCACCATCTAAGATCCAACTCTCAGATGCTGAACTTGAAGTGAAAGGTGAAGTTAAATACCTCAGGGTAATTCTAGATCAGACACTTAGCACGGTTACACACATAAAAAGCACCACTAGCTCAATAAATTATAAACTAAGGATGCCCAACAGTTGAGACCACTACTCTCAACTTCCAATTTGAGATCCATGTTACAAGCGATGGTCACACCGCAGATCGATTTTTGTAACAGTATAAAAACTCATATGGGCAAGGCAAAGCGTTGAAATCAGTGTCAGAAAACAAGGACAAACCTAAAAAATGACGTGTATGAACATGCTTAAATAGCAAGGGATGAGGAAGACCAAGAAGGAAAACCATGCGTAAGAACCAATATGATTGTATTTGTGAGTAAAGAAGACAGAAACAATAGTTTATGAAGGTTGTTCAATACCTGATATTCAGCACAAAGACAGTGCAACTGTCAGGACACTAAGTCAGGGTCACAATTATGTCTACAAAGGGAACATACAGGTCAGTAGTGAAACAGAACAGTATTGTGATAATATCTCCACACTGAGATTAGATACTATCCCAAGATACGTTTCATGCACAAACTGGAAAATGCTTTAAGTATACAGATGACCAAAAATGAATAAAATCAGAGTTTTGCGCAACCAATCCATCATGCCGTAGCTTATGCATATTAAAACTTTATGTAAATTGTGTTCTAGAGTACTCAGGGATATTTAAATTATATAGGGCATACCAATATGTAATGAATTAAAAATCCTTTTTATCATGAACCAGGAAACATTACCCCACACGGACCAGTGGAATAAATAGAAGAAATTCCCATGTAGCGCGGATGAAGAGGCTGAAAAACATTATAAACAAAGCATATGAGCTGAAGTACACATACTCACAGTTAGAAGCGCAAATGCTGCCAAGCATAGAACTGATAAATCCCGCGAGACTGTTTTAAGAAGGAATCTGCAGCAAAACATGAGTCATAAAGGGAGCCCAGGTATATAAAACGAAAAATAAAGTAATCAAACTCATGTTTTGTGTAAAACAAAGTGTGGGCAGCCCTTTAAAAACAATTAAAAGGTTTATGTCTGTTCATACTATTAAACTGATGGAACGTACTCTTGTACATATCTGAGGATCACAAAGCTGTGGTGTGTGGTGCTGTTAAAACCTGATAAACCTTCCTCCCCAGTAGTGGGCTCTGCACCTAAGATTCTCCGCTGCGGTTCTCTGCCGGAAGGCTTCCTGGAGGTTTCTGCTCCTGTGATTCCAGGGGGAGTTCTTGCCTCGCGAGAGTCAGGAAAATGCGGGCCGGAGGTGTGTGAGAGCGGGGTTGGAATTGTTTTCACCCCCCCCGAGTCATCTGTGTTTCCTGGAGTTATACGCCCAGGAAAGGATTCTCCTCCTGAGCGTCAAGAAGCTGCAACGCGGCCTGTGGTAATGGAGAGTGCAACGGTGCTTTCTCCGGACGGTGCTTTCTTTCTTCAACGTCCAACGAACTTTACTTTGGAGACAATTTGGGATGCAATTGTTTCACTTGGAGGTGTTCTTCTTCCCCAAGTTACATCTTTATCATCCAAGGTGAAGCTTGTTACGGAAAATGTATATGAGCTTGAGAAGAGGGTATCTAGTTTTTCTAGTGAACTTGGAACTGAACGGAAGAGAATTTCGTCCTTAGAAGATCAATCGGATGCCTTTATGAAAAACTTTTCATCTATACAGGTTAAATTAGAGCAGTTAGAAAATCAGTCTCGGCAGCATAATTTAAGAATTGTTAATTTTCCTAGGGTAACTGCTATTTCTGCTAGAGATATGTTTAAAGAATATCTTAAAGAGATTTTGGGGGTCTCTCCTGAATTAATGCCGCCCTTGGTTAAAGTTTATTATTTACCTAAATCCAAACGTGTTCCTGCTGGGAATATAGGTGGTGGGTTAGTGCATGGGGAGGCTCTGAATGTTACTGATTTATTGGAAAATTCGGGCCTAGAATCACAGGAGCCTTCTACTTTGTTAATAACGTTCGCCTTGTTGTCTGATAAGGAATGGGTGTTAAAACTGTTTTTTCAGAAAAGAAAGCTTCCCTTTCGGGGTTTAGCAGTTCGTATGTACCCGGATTTGTCAAGAGATACCCAGAAATGACGCAGAGAGTTTTTGCTGCTTCGTCCTGGGATCTTGCAATTGGGAGGATTATTCTTTTTAAAACATCCCTGTAAATGCCTGATTAAGTATCAGTCTATTTCTTATCTTTTTTTTGATCCCTCTCAATTGGTTGCATTTATTAATGCCAGGCGCTTAGAAGCTTCTATTAACTCCAGTTAGTGGCTCATGTTTGTTGTAGCCCAGATTGTGACTTCAACTACATTTCTTCTCAGGTTTCGTATAATTTTGTGTGATGTTCTCCCCCTTTAAGTTGTGGACTAGAGAGGATAGACACTTTAATTGATATTTTGCTTTTTGAATTATTATTTATATTTGTATCTTGTTAAGATATTTTCTTGTGTCTGCCTGTTTCTTAAGAAGGGTTTTGTTTGGAACCTTCTTGAATTTATTGTAAAATCCTATAAAACCCCCCCCAAAAAAACAACAACCTGATAAACCCAGCCATACATGTGCGATCAAAACTGTGGCAAGGAGCTATAAAAGAAATTATAAAAACAAGAGTCCATATAGTGAACCCTAATAAAAGTGTGAATTGCATGATTTAAAACATGGATTGTAAAAGTAATAAAAAGAACCGTAAAAAGCTGTAAAAGAACCGTAAAAAGCTGCAAAAAAACAGTCAGGCAGATATTCATCTAGCAATTCCAAAGAGAAGTAAAAAGTAAATAAAACAAAACGTGGAGGTGAGTGCAATTAACTAAGAATGAAAAATAGGCATTGGATTCACTGAGCACCAATAACCAAATTATCTTCAAGCCAGCAGATAAAGGTGGCGCCTTAGTACTCCAGGACAGACTATGTTAGTGAGGTATACCTTCAAATTAATGATTTCTCTTTCTACATTAGACTTTACGAAGATCCCACCTTAAGGCTCAAAAGCAAATTGGATACACTGTTATATGTAGGGTTGTAGGCAGGCTATTTAACACAAAAAGAATTTGAGTTTTTAACAGTTAATCAGCCTGTCACTCCGACAAAGTACTCTAGAACACAATTTACATAAAGTTTTAATAAACATAAGCTACAGCATGATGGATGTCGGTCTTGCATTTATTTATTTAGATTTTATGGGTATGTTTTTAATGGTTTTTAATAGTTTTATTTTTTTATTTAATAAACAAGAATGCTATTTATATTTGTCACTTTTAATGTTTTAATATATTGTTATGTATTTATTATATTTCTCTCTATTGTCTATTTCATTGATATTTTATCTGTTTTTGAGGTTTTCATCCCCTGAAGAAGGCCTCTGGCCAAAACTTGTAGGGGTTGGTTCAGAGTCAATAAAGAGCCCTACCACTTGTCCACATACCTGCTTTTTTTTTGTTCCTGCTGTTTTTGTGGGTTTCCTGCTCTCCGTTGATTCCTTTCCATAGACATGAATGGGCAGTGGCAGCACGTTAACGTTACCTAATGTGTGTTAACCTTTAGAAAACATGCCCCTATGTTTAAGTGCTCCCTTGTAATCCTGCATGATAGCCACATACCTCCCACTATCCCCCCACACTAAGAGTGCCATTAACCTTCCTGACTTGCTACAAAGCTTTTCCGACATTTAAAGCTTGTTTTACATGCAAAACAGGACATTTATAACATTGCATGACTACATACACATATAAAAGTAGATACCCAGAAAGAGTGTGCCTACTTTTGTGTAAATCTGTGTGTAGGTATTCCCAGGAGCACAGTTTGGGTAGAGCACACACATTGTATTTTATAAGATACACGGGTACATGCACAAAGTTACACCATCTTTGAAGCAGGTATAAATTTGTGCATGTTTATATGTTCGCTATCGGGACTGGTTATAAGAGCATTGCATATTTAAGTCAAATGGTTTAATTTATGTTTTGCCAAATCAGCCACCAGCAATATCCTAGTGAAAGATATATTTGCACCAGTCCACTAATATAGAATGACACTGAAGCTCATTCTGATGCTGAAAACGTGACTGTAGTAGAAGGTACAGGGAGGTGTTCAGCAAAGCACAGTCTCTGAATTTAATCTAAGTGTAAGTTTTTTTCTGCGTTTGTCCTCCAATTTGCCGCTGGCCATGGTTAGCCTTAGCATTAGTAATCTTGCCTCTTTCTCTGCTAGAAATGAGTGCTCAGTTCTGCTTTCATTAATCCAGGCTTGGAAGCGCATTGAAAACATGCCAAGCTGAAGAACAGGAGAGAGATTTATGATAAGCCACTGCTGTTTTGCTGATTACATATTTTGTTTCTCTCTCTAGTTGTATGTTTGCTCGCCTCAGTTGTCTTTTTCATTGTAAGACCAAGGACTCTGTTCCCTCATTCCTGGTATATACCACCAGAGTTTAAGCTTAGGACTGAAGCTCCAGGGATTTTTGTGGGGAAACTAGGAGAAGGTCAAGAGGAGAAGGACCTTTAGTCTATAGTCTGGCAGTGTTTGCTTTGGCTGTAACAGGGGTCTCAAACTCCAGTCCTGGAGGGCCGCAAACCAGTCAGGTTTTCAGGGGATCCCTAATGAATATACAGTCAAACCTCGGTTTTCATTTGCCCCGGTTTTCATACGCTTCGGTTTTCAACGTCTTTTTTGACTGAGATTTTGTCCCGGTTCTCATACATCGCTTCGGTTTTCAACGGCTTTTTTGACTGAGATTTTGTCCTGGTTCTCGTACATCGCCTCGGTTTTCGTAAAGTACAATACTATAAATACATACACCCTTGCGCTGCACACCGGTCTGTATACACTGCCAGAACGCCCGCCCGGTCCCGGCAGCACTGCCCCCCGGACTCACCGATCGCCAGCGTGATGAGAAGCGAAAGCCAGCTGAGCACGTAAATGAAACACATCATCGAGCCTGGTCAGAGTTAGAGAGGCAAGGATTGCGCGGAGAGGAAGGCCCCGATCTCGTCCACCGCCTGCCTGTTCTCTGGAGCGCCCCCTCAGGCTCGGAGGTAGCAGGGAAGAAAAGCTGTCAACGTAAGCAGGAGATGTTGCATGAATGTGGGAGGCAGTTCTTTCTCTTGCAGGGTACGTCTGAAGCTATATCATTAAGATTTTCTGCCATTCTGAAGCATTGAGCAGATAAAGTAAAGGTATTTTAATGGGCTGAATCCAATGTGGTTCCGAAGAGAGCTGGGCACAGCAGCTTGTCAGGGGTGGCTAAGGCCAGATGCTAACATACTGTACTGTACAGTACTGAACTTAGCTTGCTTTCAGTGATGTTAAATGTTCATTTATCCATTTCATTATTCATTTATATTTATTTCTCATTGTTTTCTGTATGTAAAAATATAGTTATTCTCTATAAAATGTATTTTTTGTGAATATTTTTGGGTGTCTGGAACGGATTAATTGGATTTACATTATTTCTTATGGTAAATATTGCTTCAGTTTTCATACGTTTCGGTTTTAGTCAGACTTTTTCGAACGGATTAATCATGAAAACCGAGGTTTGACTGTACATGAGATGTATTTGCATGCATGGCCCCATTTTATGCAAATATATATCATGCATATTCATTAGGGATACCCTGAAAACCTGACTGGTTTGCGGCCCTCCAGGACTGGAGTTTGAGACCCCTGAGAGGGTATAGAAAAGATGGCATTGCACCATCCTCAATACTCTGCACAATCACACTGCTAGCAAGCAGTGGGATTTGAACCCTAGCTTCACTGGTCCTAACCCACTACTCTATTAGGCTATTCCTAGCCATCCGGTCTGCAATACTTTTCTGGGGATGTCTATGTCAACATCCCCATAGACACCCATATTGGGCACATCCATGTTTGTGAAATCATGTCTGAACTTGGACGTGCCTGCTTTTGTTTTAGATGTTTCAGTTTGGATGTTCCAGATTGCACTTGGATATCACTTGTAAAATGCCACTTATAATAAGCATCTTGTAGACCTAGTGGAAGAAGGATAACCAATGGAGCATGGCAATACCAGGGTACAAAGAATATCACAATGATAGGGTTGATCAAACTGGTGGAGGAGTAGCATTATATGTTAAAGGCGGCACTGAGTCAAATAGAATAAAACAAAATATGCTATTGAATTTTTATGGATAGACATTCCAGGTATGAAGGGAAGAAAATAGTGTTAGAGGTATACTTACCATCTGCATGTCCAGAATGAAGAGACAGATGAAATATTAACAGAAATTAGGAAAGCAAACAAATTTGGCAGCACGTTAATAATGTGAATCTTAATTACCCTAATATTGACTGGATAAACATCATATCATGACATGCTACTGAGTTAATTTCCCAGATGGAATAAATGACTACTTCATGGAGCAGCTGGCTTGGGAACCGACTAGAAGAGGAGCTATTTTAGGCCTTGTCCTTAATGGAACATAGACTTTGGTGTGAGAGGTAATAATGCTGGGGCCACTTGGCAACAGCGATCATAATACGATCAAATTTGACTTAATAACTGGAGTAAGTACACAGTGGAAATCTACCGTGTTAGCATTTATTTTTCAAAAGGTTGTCTATGAGAAAAAGAGGAAAATGGTTAGAAAAAAAAGGAGCATTGCAAAAGTTTACAGCAGACATGGACATTGCTTAAAAATACCATCTTGAAAGCACAGACCAGATATATTCCAAGTATTAAAAAAGGCAAAAGGAAGTCCAAATGACAGCCAGAATGATTAAAAGATGAGATGAAAAAGCCTATTAGAGCCAAAAGAATATCTTTCAAAAAATTGAAAAAGGAGCCAAATGAAGAAAATTACATAAGCACTGGCAAGTCAGATGCCAAGCATTAATAAGGAAGGGAAAAAAGAATTTGAAAAGAAGCTTGTCGCAGAGACAAAAACTCATATTAAAAACTTTTTCAGATACATTCAAAGTATGAAACTCATGAGGGAATCAGTTGGATCATCAGATGATCGAGAAACAAAAAGGGCACTCAGGGAAGACAAGGCCATAGCTGACAGATTAAATGAATTCTTTGTTTTAGTCTTTACTGAGGAAGATATGAGGAAGATACCCATGCCAGAACAGGTATTTAATGATGACAATTATGAAGAGCTGAAACAAATTTCAGTAAGCGTGGAAGATGTAGTAGAAAAAATGACCAAACTAAAGGGTAGCAAAACATCAGGAATGGATGGTATACATCCAAGAGTGCTAAAAGAACTCAAAGCTAGATATGAAATCACACATAAACAATATTGTAAAAGCTGTGTACTTCAAGATACGCACACTCAGGCACCTACGTCCCTTACTAGATCCAGAGGACTTCAGAACCATCTACCAAGCACTAATCTTACCACATTTCGACTTCGCCAATGCTATTCTGCAAGGACTCCCACAATCCACCTTGAGCTCACTACAGCTTGCCATGAATACTGCTGCAAGGGTCCTACAAGGAGCGTCCAAGAGTGAACACATTACACCTATCCTCAAGCAGCTCCATTGGCTCCCTATTCATGGCAGGCTTATGTTCAAGACCTTGATACTCACATATAAGGCCATCAAGGGTATATCATCCAACTCACTTACTGAGCTCATCCAAACGGTACCACCAAACAGATCTAGAAGACAGGTAGCCTTAAACTCTCTAATAAAGCCAAAGGCCATAACAACATCTAGTCACTCAACAGCGAAGAGAGCTTTCATGCTTTGCGCCCCAAAATGCTGGAACTCGCTACCGCCTGAAATCCGTGCCATAACCGACCTAGCCCAATTCAGAAAGGCCCTTAAATTTAACTTATTTATCAAATACTACCCTTTATGAAGTGCAACATATTAATTCCACCAAAATCCTAGCATCCATGCTAATGTATCTATTCTATGTAAATAGTTCGATCATGTTTGATCATGTTATCTAGTTATCAGATTTTATATTCTATGTAAATAGTTCCCCCATGTTTTTTCCAAGTTGATTCTCCTGTTATACGTAACACCGAACAACCTGTCATTCTGGTCTTTTGTGTTATCTGTAAACCGCGCTGATGCCGAATAGTGCGGTATATAAAAAATTGTAATAAATAATAATAAATAAATAAATAAAGCTGAAACTGCAGAGCTACTATTAGTAATCTGTGACCTATCATTAAAATCATCTATACTAGCACTTAAAGACTGGAGGGTGGTCAACATAACAATTTTTAAAAAAGCTCCAGGGGTGATCCGGGAACCTACAGATCGGTTAGACTGATATTGGGGATGGGCAAAATAGGAGAAACTATTATAAAGGACAATTTATTGAACATATAGATAAACATGGTTTAATGGGATTAAGTCAACCTGGATTTAGCTAAGGGAGGGGTCTTGCCTCACCAATCTGCTAAATTTCTTTGAAGGCATGAATAAACATGTGGATAAAGGTGAGCCAGTTGATATAGGGGTCATTTGGACTTCCATCCCCGCTATTCGCCCCCCTTCCTCCCCCGGCAAAAGCCTCCCCATATGAACAAGGAGTTTGTATGGCGAGGCTTAGATGGGGGCAGGAGGGGGCATTGCGGAAGCGGAGTGAAGGCAGGCAGTGGGCAGTCTGAGGCCTGGACATGCAGGGCTGATTCTGAAGTCGGCCCTATACATCCGGGGCCTCGGATGGAGGTGGAATAAGTCCCCCTGGACGTGGGGGGGGGGGGGGTGGGGGGGAGGGGGGGAGGCAGCAAGCCTGGGCAGCGGCAAAAAGGTGAGGAGTGCAGGGGGTTCCCCGCAGCCCGACCCTGGCCATAGAAGGCCAGATTGGGGGTCAGGCTGCGGGGAACAAAGATTGTGGTCAGCACTCAGGGATTGCATCTCCTGAATGGACCCGCGGTGCCATGGCAATGAGACACCATGGCACTGTGGCTCCATTCAGGAGCCTGAGTTAGCCAGGCCGGGTCTGTACATGCAGGCCAATCTGAATCGGGTCCCAGGCCCAGACCTGATTCTGATTCTGATCCTGCAGGGCACATCTAGCACCAGCGGGATCAGGATCAGGTCTTCCTCTGTGCATCCAGCTTCCGATTGGACGTACAAGGGCCTCTATGCATTCATTGGAATGTGCCTCATAATGTATTTGGAGTTTTCGAAAGTGTTTAGCGAAGTTCCATATGAGAGCCTCTTGAGAGAATTAAAAAGTCATGGCATAGGAGGCAATGTCCTGTTGTGGATTGGGAACTGCTTCAAAGATAAAGAACAGAGAGCAGGGTTAAATGAAAGATGTATACTGGAGAACTCCAGGGATCTGTACTGGGACCAGTGCTTTTGGTCATATTTCTAAAAGGATCGCAAAATAGGAATAAGTGAGGCGATAAAATCTGCAGATGACACCAAATTATTCAAAGTTATTAAATCACATGCAGATTGTGAAAAATTGCAGGAGGACCCTGCGAGACAGCGAAACTGGACATCCAAATGGCAGATGAAATTATGTGGACAAGTGCAAAGTGATGCATATCAGAAAGAATAGTCCAATTTATAGCTATATGATGCTAGGTTCCACAGTACAGGAAATGTTTACTAAAGGTTAATGCGCATTAATGAAATTAATGCGTGCTATGTAACAGTGCACAGAAATAAAAGCCGTGAGTACTTAATTTCATTAACACATGTTAAAACCTATAATAAACATGCCCCTAAGGGGCTTGTTTACAAAGCCGCGGTAGCGGTTTGCGATCGTAATCGCAGCCGCGGCCCCATTGATTTCAATGGGGCCGCGGCTGCGATCGCGATCGCGAACCACTACCGCGGCT
This sequence comes from Ichthyophis bannanicus, assembly GCA_033557465.1. Taxonomy (NCBI): domain Eukaryota; kingdom Metazoa; phylum Chordata; class Amphibia; order Gymnophiona; family Ichthyophiidae; genus Ichthyophis; species Ichthyophis bannanicus. The sequence continues at coordinate 917,313,281 of CM066035.1, read as the reverse complement.
TTGTAAACAAGCCCCTAAGAGTCACCATCAATGAACCTTTGTGAATTACCTCAAGAACCCAATGATCTGAGGTAATTTGGACCCAGGCGGAGTAGAATCAGGGACGGCCCAAGGGGGGTGCAGGGCCATGTGCGGAGACTCGGTGCGGGGCCTCATTTGCATAAGTGGCCTTATTTGCATAAATATTTGCATGTTACCATACACTAACTTTTAGTAAACATGTCTCTTAATGAGTGTATGGATAAAGAAAGACTAAAAGATTTGTACATTACTATAATCCAGTGCCAACTGCCAGGCACATTAGGAACTACTACAAACGCTGCCCATTTAGAACCCATAGCAAACCCGCCGTATCCTGACAGCATTACCAGGACTCACAAAGCACCATACCCTACCTATCAAAAGGCAACACTGCAAATATTAAACCAATACATTTCAGAGAATAAAATACATGACCTACTGGGGAAAGAGAACAAGTGGCAATGTCAAATAGGAATTACATAAACAGAATACCTCAGCTCAGTTACACGTGCAGAACATAGACCGTCACCAAACAAGGAATCACAATTTAGAAACAGGAAGACAATAATTAAACTGGGAACCCCAAAAGCCAACCTTGGAATGTACAACAACACTGTAGAAATAAAACTATAAATTAATTTCCTCTTGTACCAAACAAAGCGCAGATGTTAATGATGCACATTTCCCAGAGCTTTCATATTCCAGTTAATAAATTCAAAATAAAGAGATATCTTTCTGCCTTTTGTGCATTTTTTTTCAGTTGCAATTGCTCCAGCCACTTTCTTCTGGTTTCTTCATGTTTTCTGCTAACTCTCCATCGTCTACTGTCCATTTGTCCTTTCTTCTCTCTTCTAGTTTTTTTCCATTCTCTCTCTCTACATCTGCTTTAACATACTAATCTTTCTCCTTTTGCTCTTTCCTTATTCCTATTTCATCCACTCAAATTTTACCCCTCCATCCTCAATCCCCACTTACTCTCCCAATACCAGGCCAATTGTAAATTTTTCATCCCTCCCACACAAAATATTTTTCCTCTCTCCATTTTACTCTCCCAGCCCCATCCCATTCTAATCCTTCCCCAACATTAGCTCCCTTCTAGTTCCAGCCTCACCCAGCATCCATTCCCTTCTAGTCCCTGCATCAGCCCATTTCCAGTCCTTGCTCCCCCATCCCTTTCCAGTCCAAGTCCCTTCATCAGCTCATTTCCAATCCTAGCCCCCCATCAGCCCATTTCTAGTCATTTCCTAGACCCATCATCAGTCCATGTCAAATCCTAGCTCCCCTCCACTCAGCCCAATTCCAGTCCAAGCCCCCCCATGAGCCTACTTCCAGTTCTAGCCCCTCCATGAGTCCATTTCAATCCAAGCCCTTACCATAGCCTATTTCCAATCTTAGCTCCCCCAACAGCCCATTTCCAGTCCTATCCTAGCTGCTCCATCAGCCCATTTCCAGTCCTAGCTCCCTTCCCTCACAGCCCATTTCCATTCCAAGCCCCCTCGCCATCAGCTATTTGCAGTTCAAGCCCCCCCTTCCACTCAGCCCATTTCCATTCCAAGTCCCCGTCCCCATCAGCTATTTGCCGTTCAAGCCTCTCCTTCCACTCAGCCCATTTCCAGTCCTAGCAACCCCCCAACCCATTACCAGTCCTAGCCCCCCATCAACCCACTTCCAGTCCTAACCCCCATCACCCCATTTTCAGTTTATGCCCCCCCTATAACCCATTACCAGTCCTAACCCCCCATCAGCCCACTTCCAGTCCTAACCCCATCAGCCCATTTCCAGTCAGCCCCCCATAGCCCATTGCCCTAACCCTCCCCCCATCAGCCCACAGCCCATTACCAGTCCTAACCCCATCAGCTCACCTCAAGTCCTAACCCCTCCCCATCAGCCCATTTCCTGTCCTAGCCCCCCCATAGCCCATTATCAGTCCTAACCCCCCATAGCCCATAACCAATCCTAACCCCCCCCATAGCCCATTACCAGTCCTAACCCCCCTCACCCAATTTCCAGTCAGCAACCATCAGCCCACAGCCCATTTCCAGTCTTAACCCCCCCATAGCCCATTACCAGTCCTAACCCCCCATAGCCCATTACCAATCCTAACCCCCCATAGCCCATTACCAATCCTAACCCATCAGCCCACAGCCCATTACCAGTCTTAACCCCCCCTCAGCCCACAGCCCATTACCAGTCCTAACCCCATCAGCCCACCTCAAGTCCTAACTCCTCCCCATCAGCCCATGTCCTGTCCTAGCCCCCCCATAGCCCATTATCAGTCCTAACCCCCCATAGTCCATTACCAATCCTAACCCCCCCATAGCCCATTATCAGTCCTAACCCCCCATCACCCCATTTCCAGACAGGCCCCATCAGCCCACAGCCCATTACCATTCTTAACCCCCCATAGCCCACTACCAGTTCTAACCCCCCCCACCGCCCACCTCAAGTCATAACCCCTCCCCATCAGCCCATTTCCTGTAGTAACCCCCCCCCAACCCACAGCCCACCTCAAGCCAAGTCCTAACCCCCCCACATCGGCTCAGGGAAATTTAAAAAATAAAAAAAAAGCTGGCTGCTGCCGCTGCCGCCGCGGCAGCAGCAGAATGGAGTGTCCCGCGGGGCCCCCTCTGCCCACTGAGCCTCTCTGCAAGGGCTTTCAGATTCGCGAAGGGAGAGTGTCTCCCTCGCGTCTCTGTTAAGCCCGCAGGGGCTAATGGGAAATTTCCCATCAGCCCCTCGCGTCTAAAGGGGCAGATGGGAAATTTCCCATTAGCCCCTGCGGGCTTAACAGAGAAGCGAGGGAGACACTCTCCCTTCGCGAATCTGAAAGCCCTTGCAGAGGGGCTCAGCAGGCAGAGGGGGCCCCGCGGGACACTCCATTCTGCTGCTGCCGTGGCGGCAGCGGCAGCAGCCAGCTTTTTTTTTTAAAATTGAATTTTTAAAAAAAGCAGAATGTTCTTTGCGCGGGGCCCCCTGAAACGCGGGGCCCTGTGCAATAAACATTCTTGCTCAATGGATGGGCCGGCCCTGAGTAGAATTGACGAAGACGGCCGCCTATCGGAATCATCTCAACCTGAGTCCGCCTGATCTCATTGTGTTTTCTTTGGTACAGACCCTGGAATGGAAAAGGCACTACAACCTCTCCCTTGTCTGGTACAAAAAGGCTGACCTCTAGGCAAGTTTCTGGATCGCTGATAGGATGCAAACCTAGTAGACCTGCAATGACGAAAATCCCTAAATGGAGACTTCAAAGGCACTGAAGATTTTGAAATTTTAGGTTTATCCAGAAGTCTCGCAGGTTTAGACTCTGAGCTTCTCACAGAAGGGAAGTCTAGTAAGTCTAGCCTTCGAAGAAATATCCGCTGCCCAGATGCATAACCAGAGCAAACGATGAGCTGCCACCGCGGAAGCCATACTTTTGGCCAAAGCCCAAAACAAATCATAACGCGCATTAGAAAGATATGTACCCCTGTCTCCAACCTGGCCACTTCAGGCATCTGGGACACTTCCGTCGCCAAAGTATATTTCACTTCCGTCGCCCAGACTATATTTCACAAAGCAAGAACAGTGCAACGTCTCAGACCCCTCCTTGAACATCAAGACTTCTGAACAGTGATGCAAGCCATGACACTCCCACATCTGGACTACTGCAACATAATCTACCATGGCCTTCCAGCCACACACACCAACACCCTCTGAACTGCATTAAACACCACTGCGAGAATCATTCAGAGGGCGAAGAAAACCGACCATATCACCCCAATTCTGAAAGAACTTCACATTCTCCCCCTCGAAGCACGGACAAAATACAAAGCCATCCTACTCACCCACAAAGCTATCCATCAAACACAGGACACCCAACTTCGCACCCTACTGGCTCGTCCAGCCCACAGCAAATCTACTAGACAAACCTCCAGCATTTTCCTCACCGTCCCTCACAAAAGAACCAAATGCTCGCAACGGACCTGCAATCGAGCCTTTGAACTTTATGCTCCATCCTTATGGAACTCTCTACCGAGCTATCTCAGAAACAATGCCGATCTACTATCTTTCAGAAAACAGCTAAAAACCATCCTTTTCCAGGAATACTTCAACTCGAACCCCACCGAAAAACCCACAAACCTCTGATCTCATCCACAATGAACCTCTAACTTAAAGCTACACTAACCTGTCTATGTCCAACGTCTGTCCTATGTCCAAAGTCTTTCCTATGTCAAAATCATCAATGTTGCCTCCCCGGTGATGGCCCTACCCTTGTACTTAATTCCCTCACCCCTATGTAACACCGCTTTGACCCGGTGAAAAGCGGTATATAAATACAGTTAAATAAATAAATAAAATAAAGTGTCTGTTAAGGCCTGTACCCAACGAAGGCATGCCTTAGTGACATATGCTCTGCAAACCAAAGCTTGTAATGCCAGCGCATTCACCTCAAACAGCTGCCGCAGGAGGGTTTTGAGTTTTTTGTCTTGAGGATCTTTCAATGTGGCCCCACCTTCCACTGGTATAGTGGTTTTCTTGGTGACCACTGAGAATAACGGTTTATAGTTTATGGTTTAGGCACTAGATACACCGCCCTTTACTGTGTGTATCAGAGCGGTTTACAGATATATTCTAACAGGCACTTTTTATTCTCTCGTGCCCGAAGGGCTCACAATCTAAGCATACCTGAGGCAATGGAGGGTTAAGTGGCTTGCACAAGGCCACAAGGAGTGGTCATGGGACTAGCCTGAGGTTACTTCTCCTCCACCTCGTAAGTCAGCCTCCGGAGATTCCCATTCAGCTTCAATCATTTGCATAATAGCCCTATTAATGGGAAAAGCCGTTTCTGAGGTATGGATACCTTGTAATAAGGGATCTTCAAGTGGAGGATCCTGCATCTGAGACTCAAACGGAATATGGAGAGCTGCTAAGGAATGGGCAATGACACCCCTTAGCTCCTCATGAAGGAAGACCCGAATAATGTGTGGGTCTTCTCTTGCCACGCACTCCGCGTCCTCTAAACCTAATTGAGAGTCTTTAGCGTTGAACTCAGACAGCCCCTCAAGGGGATCCTCTGACTCACCAGAAAGATCTGAGACTTCTTCCATAGTTAGAACTGGTGGAGCTACCTCAACTGAGGGTAATAGGGTCTCATGAGATAGATTAGAAGGCTCAGAAAATTGATGCTGGTGTTTCTGACCCTTTTTCATTAAATAAGCTTTGTGCATTAAAAGCACAAAATTGGGAGAGAAGAGATCACCATCCACTTCCCCAGACACTTCTTGCGATCCTTCCTGGCTTAACCTCATTAACATGGGACTACATAATGGTTCCTCCACTGTCGATGCTTCAGTTGAATGCACAGCCTGTGTACCTGTCAAACCTGTGGGATCCGTTAGAGCCTCCATCTGGCTTGTCAATATGGGCAGAAACGATGATGAAGCATCTTCTCTCTCTGTCATGTTGAGCAACCTATTTCCTACTTCGCGATCTGCTTGCTCACACAGACGGCAGAGACATAACAAGGATAAATGGCCCGGATGTAAACCACACGGCACATAAAAAGTTTTTGAAGGCATGACAATTACAGAATGGAACTGGTGTGTAATTCCGAGAAAGATGCAGCCCAAACAGGGAAAAAAAAGCAGTGCGGTGAACAAAACTGAAAGTAACTACATCGCAAACAAACTGGAAAGAGGTTCTTGCCCCCGCAGTTGCCTCCTCACGAATGAAGAAGAGATCGAGATATAAAAAGACCCTGCTCTGCTAAAAGCAGCTGCCACTTAAGGCAGCGCCGCAAGCAAAATCTAATTTTCCCAGACTGTAGAAACCCAGCACCCCTTGGACTTGTTTACTGGTAAAGCCTGCCTCCGACTCAGTGGACTTGGGCTATCTTATGTCCTCCAACAAATAAAGAGCAGCTTTGGGGCAGCCTCTTGAAATACTGCTGACAACAAGATAAGGCTCAAGGTAACCACCCGCCAAACTAATTAACCCCTTTCTTTTTAATTCAAGGAATTCTCAACAGAATAACCAAGACTAGGCAAGGCTCATCCTCTTCTACATGGAGACTGAAGATACTGGCTAGGTGATAGGAATGCATTCCCTTTATGGGATGACATCACCAAAGCTTGGAATTCTCAGTCTCACTAGGCATCATGGTGGACAATATGTTGAAATGTTCTGTTAAGTGTGCAGCAGCAGCCAGAAAAAGCAAACAGAATGTTAGGAATGATTAGGAAAGGAACAGAGAATAAAACAAAGAATATTATAATGCCTCTGTATCGCTCCATGGTGCAAGCTATAGATAAGAGAGACCAAAATGATTTTACTTATTTAATAGGTTTTCTATACCGTTTTATCCTTCAATCAAAGTGGTTTACAGCAAAACTCAGCAACGGTTTACAAAACACAGGAGGGATGCGGACTGGTATAATAACGATAGAAAAAGCAACTTATTTACATAAAGTTATAACTTTTGTACATGGGGAGGGGGGGTTAGCTGGGAGTGAGGGAACTGTGTGGTGCGGACAAGTTGAGTTGCGCTACGTGAAGGTCCCAAAGTGTTCTTTGAATAGGAAGATTTTGAACTTTGTCCTAAAGACTTTGCTGTCCTTAGCGGCCCTAATGTCTTCTGGTAGAGAGTTCCACAGTGCTGGCATCGTGAGGAAGAAAACTCTTTTGCTGGTGATTTACTTGGTCTTTCTGTGAAGAGCAGGGATGGCAATCAAGTTCCTGTTATTAGTTCTTCTAAGACGAATGTCCAGGTCTCTTGTGATAAGAGCTTGTAGGCTTTCGGCTGTTGGGTTCTGTGGAATTTTAAATATAGTGAGAGTAGTCTTGAATCTGGTGCATGAGTATATTGGGAGCCAATGTAGGTGGTTCAAGAGGGGGGTTATGTGGTTGTGTTTTGCTGATCCAGTGATGATGCGAGCTGTGGTATATTGAATTGCAATAATCCAGGATTGGTGTTATGATGGGCTTGCAGACAGTAAGTAAGTGGTTTTGATCAAGTAGTGGTTTCAGCTTTTATAGGATCTTCATCTTATAATATGCAGTCCTTGTGGTCTTGTTTATGTGTGCTTGTAGGCTAAGGGGCTTGTTTACAAAGCCGCGGTAGTGGTTCGCGATCGCGATCGCAGCCGCGGCCCCAATGAAATCAATGGGGCCGCGGCTCCGATTACGATCGCAAACCGCTACCGCGGCTTTGTAAACAAGCCCCTAAGACTTTGATCCAGTGTGACGACCAAATATCTTACTTCCCTCTTTACTCTTATGCTTCCGTGTGGTAATTGTATTGTGGTAGCGTGGACAAATGTGGAGAACTTCTGTCTTTTTATAGTTTATTTTCAGGTTGTTGTCACTGAGCCATGTAGTCATGGCTTCTAGGCAGGTGGTGATGTTTGAGTAGTCAAGTTTATCTACATTAATCAAAGTATATATCATGATGTCATCAGTGTACAAGTTGTATTTGATGTTGTGTTTTGATATGATAATGCAGATGGGTTGTATGTATATGTTGAGGAGTAGCAAGGATATGGAGGAGCCTTGTGAGATGCCCTGGTGTATTGAGAATGGGATGGATTGTTCTTTCCATGAATGACTTGTTGCTGTCAGTTGTTGAACCATTCAAACCATTTTAGTGTGGTATTGTAAAGACCTATTTCTTTTAGTCGCTGCAGGAAGATGTGGTGGGAGACGGCGTTGAAGGCCGAGTATATGTCTAAGAAAATGAGTATGAATCTGTTTTTTGTGTTGTCTATGCCCTTGATAATGTTGTTGAAGAGAGAAGTAAGTAGAGTTTCCATGCTGTGGCAAGGTTTAAAGCCATGCTGGTGAGGCTCCAGTGGGGCATATGTGTCAACGTCATTCTGTAGCTGTTGCTGAACTGCTTGCTCTATGATTTTGGCAATGAAAGGTAGGCTGGATATTGGTCGATATGATGTAGGATCATTACAGTCAAGTGAGTCATGCTTAAGGATTGGTCTTATGGATGCCTGTTTAAGAGTTGGAGGCATGTATCCTTGCGTGAGAGATGTTTGCATGATTCTTTGTATGGCTGGGCTGAATTCATTCTTGGCTGCTTTGATCCATGACACAGGACATGGGTCTGTTGACGATGTAGTGTGTTTAACAGGGAGATTATGGGCTCAATTTTCCAAGGCATTTATACGGGTAACTTCCCTAGTTACCTGTGTAAATGCCCTATCCAGGATTTTCGAAAGGCACCTACATGGGTAGTGCCTTTCGAAAATCCCAGATAAGTCCCTAACGTGCCCAGATACTAAGCGGTTAGCATCGGGGCGTATTTGGGGCATTCTGGGGCAGAGGAAAGGGCTAAACGGGTAGCAGCGATTTTCAATGTTACCCACTTAGCCCTCTGCACCTTAAAGATAGGCAAGGAAAATCTTTAAGGCGCAGAGGTCTAAGCAGGTAGCATAAAAAATCGCTGCTACCCTAGCCTCGGCAGCTGCTGGCGCATCTAAAGAAACCTGGATTTTGAAAATCCAGATTAAGGGGATCGGTGGACAGGCTATGTGCCACGGCGGCGCATAGCCTGCCTAATTGAAAATCGGGCCCTATACAGTAAGTCTTATTTGTTTGACAGTAGGGATGTGAAATTCGCTCCAAATACCATTGGATTGAGGGTGTATAGCATACGTATGTGCCTGTGATTGGGCGACAGGAAGTGTGTGTTTGTGTTTTGCTTTTAAGAACTCTGCCATCTGCCTTTGTGGGAGCAGGTTCCTTGTGAGTGCATGAACTATGTCAAATAGCTCCCTTGGTTTGATCATAGAATTTAGGATGAGGTTGCTGTGATAAGCTTTTTTGCATTGGTTAATTAGATTGTTGTATTTGCCCTGTTTATTTCTGTATTGTTGAAGGGTGTCACCAGATTTTCTTTCAATCTTCCTTAGGGTCTTTTTTGCTTCCCTAATGTCATTTGAATACCGGGGTACGAATAGGTTCTTTGTGTTGTTCTTCTTTTGTGAGGTGCTGCTGTGGCTTTTTGTAATGATATTGTTCCAGTTAGTAATTAGAGTATCCAAGTCAACTGTAGATTGGCTTATTCTTGGTAAAACATCTTGGACAAAGTGTTGTTTGTTAAAATGTTTGAACCTTCTGCCTTCACATTGCTCCTGCCTGTGGTTAGATGGTTTGATGTATATTTTGAATGATGTGATGTTGTGATCTGACCATGGTATTGGGGTAGAAGTGGGGGAAGATATGGCGTCATGGTCCAGGTGTTGGTTGTGGACAAAGATGAGGTCAAGGGTTGTTCTTTGTTGGTGTGTCGCTGTGGTCATTATTTGTGTATATTGTAATGATTCCATGGCTGTTAAGAAGGCTTTGGCTTCAGCAGTGTGTGCTGATACAAGGTTTAGGTCTCCAAGGGTGATGAGGGGCCTGAGCTGTGAGGAACATTCACATGCTGACTCCAATAGTGTAAATAGTTCATCAGCCTTAGCGGTTAGGGCTCTGTAAGTGAAGCATATGGAGAGGTGTTTGTTGGCGACAGTGATGATATTACTTTCATCTGTGCTGGTAGTCGAGACAGTTTTGAATTTGAAATAGCTCCTTGCTAGTAAAAGCACACCACCCCCTCTTCTTTGTGTACGTGGGCAGCTGTAGGCAGAGTATGTAGATGGGGTGATCTATATCTGTTAGCCAGGATTCCGCTATGCACATAATAACAATCTTTTGGTCATATAGGTAATCAGTGACCATGTTAGTTTTATTTCGCACAGATCGGGCATTGATTAGCACACATTTTATGGGGGTGTTCAAGAGTGGATTGTGGTGGACAGTGCTTGTTTGTTTGGTAGTATCGATTTGTATGAGTCTTTAGGGGTCTTTTGCTTGAATGTTTGTGGGTGTGGTCCCATGGTGGAACATGTTGCATTAGATTTGCAATGGGTAGCATAAGGGTAGTGGCTTGTGTAGTCATAGTTCTTGTATAGTGTAGGGGAAGGTGCAGCAGAAGAGTTAATAGTAAAGAATTACTGTGTAGCTTCATTATGTGGCTGCTTATTTAATTCGGCAGGTTTGTGTGTGTTGCGTTGTCATGTTGTAGTATCACTAGGATAATTCTTCTGGGGGGGGGGGGGGGTATGTCCTGAGTTCCAGTGGGTTTGTTGTGGTCAGCAGGATGTTTCTATAGTGACAATGAGTTCCTAGCCATAGTAGCACTTACCTCGGGGTAGTTTTGCCTAATGGGTTAGTTTTGCGTATACCATGGCAATCATGGACCTCACTTCTAAGCCAGGGTTGGGTGTGCTGGTGTTCACTCTATCAGTGCCACCCTAGGGCCAATCCAAGGGCTACGTCTAAGGTTTAATGTAGCCCTTAGGCACAGGCCCACGAGGCATGGGCGTGCCAGTAGTATGTGTAGTTTTAAAAGCCGGGACAAGCGCAGAGAGACTGCGTGTAAGGAAAGGGTGGAGCTTACACCTGGCTCAGGCTGCCGGAGAGTGTCCGATGATAAAAAGGATGAAATGACTCTCCTGTGAGGCAAGGCTAATGAGGTCAGGGCTCTTCAGCTTGAAGAAGAGATGTTGAGGGGAGATATGAGAGAGGTCTATAAATTCCTAAGTGGAAGGGAATGGGTCAGTGTGAATCATGGACTAGTGGACATGACATGAAGTCACGAAATAATACATTTAAAACAAGTAGGTGTAAATACTTTTTCTCTCACCGCATAGTTAAGTTTTGAAACTCACTGCCAGAGGATGCGGTAAAAGCAATTAAGAACATAAGACATGCCATACTGGGTCAGACCGAGGTCCATCAAGCCCAGTATCCTGTTTCCAACAGTGGCCAATCTAGGTCATGCGTACCTAGCAATATCCCCAAAAGACACAGGTTCCTCAATGCTTGTACTGGGTCAAGCATTGATATCCTGGGTCCCTTTTTAATAGTGGTTTATGGACCTTTCCTCCAGGAACTTGTCCAAACCTTTTTTAAACCCAGCTATACTAACAGCCCTTACTACATCCTCTGGTAACAGATTCCAGAGTTTGGTTACACGTTGAGTGAAAAAATATTTTCTCTTATTTGTCTTAAATAGTTTACCCTGTAGCTTCATTACATGTCCCCTAGTCTTCCTATATTCTGATAGTGTAAACAATTGATCCACGTTTATCCGTTCCACTCCATTCATTAATTTATAGACCTCTATCATATCTCTCCTCAGCCGTCTCTTTTCCAGGTTAAAGAGCCCTAACCTATTTAGCCTCTCTTCATAGGAGTAGCCTTCCATCCCCTTCACCAATTTGGTGGCTCTTCTCTGTACTTTTTCTAATAATGCTATGTCCTTTTTGAGATACGGTGACCAGAATTACACACAATATTCAAGGTGCGGTCGTACCATGGAGCGATACAGAGGCATTATAATATCCTTTGTTTTATTCTCCATCCCTTTCCTTATGATACCTAGCATTCTATTTGCTTTCTTGGCTGCCGCTGCACACTGGGTGGAGGGTTTTAACATGTTATCCACGATGACTCCTAAATCTTTTTCCTGGGTGGTGGTTTCTAATGTGGAGCCTTGCATCGTGTAACTATAGTGTGGGTTGTTCTTTCCTAGGTGCATAACTTTGCACTTGTCCACATTAAATTTCATCTGCCACTTGGATGCCCAGTCTTCCAATTTATCCAGATCCTCCTGCAGTTTTCCACAATCCTCTTGGGTTTTAACAGCTTTAAACAGTTTTGTGTCATCTGCAAATTTGATAACCTCACTAGTTATTCCCTTTTCCAGGTCATTTATGAATATGTCAAAAAGTAGCGGACCCAGTACAGATCCCTGGGGTACTCCACTATTCACCTTTTTCCATTGTGAATATTGGCCATTTAGCCCTACCCTCTGCTTTCTATCTTTTAACCATTTCACGATCCACAATAGTACACTGCCTCCTATCCCATGACTTATTAGCTTCGCCAAAAGTCTCTGATGGGGGACCTTGTCAAAAGCTTTCTGAAAGTCCAGATACACTATATCAACCGACTCACCTTTGTCTACCTGTTTATGCACACCTTCAAAAAAAACATATCAGATTAGTAAGACAAGATCTTCCTTGTCTAAAGCCATGTTGGCTGTCTCCCATTAGGCCATGACTATCTACATGCTGTGTAATTTTGTTCTTTATGATGGTTTCTACCATTTTCCCCGGTACTGACGTCAGGCTCACCGGTCTGTAATTTCCCGGGTCACCCCTGGAACCCTTTTTAAAAATTGGTGTTACGTTGGCGACCCTCCAATCTTCAGGTATTACAGATGATTTTAATGAAAGTTCACAGATTACCAATAGCAGGTCTGCAATCTCATATTTCAGTTCTTTCAACACTCTGGGATGTATACCATCCGGTCCAGGTGATTTGCTACTATTCAGTTTATCAAATAGTTGTAATATATCTTCCCGGTGTAGCGATATTTTTCTCAATTCCTCTGCAGTATCACCTTTAAATACCACTTCAGTCTTGGGTAACTTACGTAGCATAGCTGGGTTTAAAAAAGATTTGGACAAGTTCCTGGACAAAAAGCCAGTTGTTGTAAAGGGAGACCTAGGAAAAGCCACTTTTTATCCCTAAGATTCAGAAGAATGAAATATGACTTGGACTGACTACCATCAGAAACAGGATACTGAGCTTTGGTTTGATCCACTATGGTAATTCTTACGTTCTTATGTCAAGTCAGTGCACGGTCATTCAGAAGGCCACTGTTCTTGTTCTCTGCTCTTTGGGACAGCTGGGACTGTGGATGTTGCAGAAACAGCATTCACAACCCACAGGGCTTGGGGGAAGTAGGGACATTGCTTAAGGCTGATACTTACTGACCAGGGTTAGAGACTGGACTGCAGGGTCCCAGAAGAAGCCCTGGTGCATGGTTCCTGGCCCATTACTACAGTGACCAAACTAGGAATGCTGGGGGTTGGGGGACACAAAATAGTAAAAAAAATCCCTAGGAAGCTGTGAATGGCGCCAGATTCCAGAAGAAAAACATCAGATTGAGAAAAAAAGACAAACAAGGGGATCAAGGTGTTGACTTAAGTATTGGTTTGGTAAAAAGCAAAACTGAAGATGGTAAGGATTGAAATTTCTACTAGTGGAGATTATGGCAGAGTGGAGGAGTAGCCTAGTAGTTACAGTGTAGCAGCTGATAGGCATGCAATAAATAAAAACAGGAGTCTGTTCAAAGATCCAAGCCAATTTATTGTGCACATGGCCCAGTTAGTCAAAGCTTTAAAAGGAACTGAGCAAAGTTTTTACAGAGACATACTCATTTATACCTTTTCTTCTGTTTGATACATGAGAACTTTCTATTGGTTCCAGCTTGATACATGCAAACTTCCTATTGGTCCCAATGCCCCCTGCACCTGTCCAATCAGAGATCCCTCTGGGGCCTAGCAACCAGCCCCCTCCCTTAGGACTGTTCTAACAATGGTGCAGTTTCTAAGTTTGATACTTCTCTACTGCAAGGTTATCCCTAGCTCCAAGAATGCATGTATTGAAACATTTCTTTCTTTTGCACACAAGAGAATAATGAAAGACTTATGAATTCATGTAAAACTTCTTATTAAGCAGTTTAAAACAATTTTCTCATTTTTCACAGATTTTTGGTTCTTTTCTAGCTATAATGGGGGTTGGGATCCAGGCCTAACTTACAGGCCTTTCATATTTGCAGACTACTCTAGGCCATAGCCTGCCACATTCCCCCCTTTGATTATTCTCACCCGCAAGTGAGAAAGGGTGAGAATTAAATCACTCATTAATTAGATCATATATTACACTGGTGTAACAGCATCACCTTGGGGTATAGGGTAATACTGCCACATAGCTAATATCTTTGTAGCTGCCTTCCTTTCTACATTGCTATCAATGGCTGCTGACTTTATTCGACTGTGATGAATCCATCAGCCCCGGCGGGACTAACAGAGCCGCGAGAAAGGAAACTCTTGCGGCTCTGAAAGAAGCCCGCTTTCGGGGATTCGATGCTAGCCTACGATGCAGGGACTGGGAGGCACTGCCGGGCCGGGGGGGGGGGCCGCAGCGGCACTCTTGATGCTGCCGCTGCAGAAGCAGCTGTTTTTTTTTATTTTTTAATTTGGGATGATAGGGGAAAGGGGGTTTAGGACTGGTAATGGGCTATGGGGGGGGGGGAGGCAAAGACTGGAAGTGGGCTGATAGGGGAGGGTTAGGACAAGTATTGGGCCATGGGGGGTGCTAAGACTGGAAGTGGGCTGATGGGGGGGGTTAGGACTGGTAATGGGCTATGGGGGAGGGCTGACTGGAAATGGGCTGATGGGGGGGTTAGGACTGGTAATTGGCTATGGGGGGGGGGCTAAGACTGGAAGTGGGCTGATAGGGGAGGTTTAGGACTGGTAATGGGTTATGGGGGGTGTGCTAAGACTGGAAGTGGGCTGATGGGGGGGTTAGGACTAGTAATGGGCTATGGGGGGGCTAAGACAGGAAATGGGCTGATGGGGGGGTTAGGACTGGTAATTGGCTATGGGGGGGCTAAGACTGAAAATGGGCTGATGGGGAGGTCTAGGACTGGTAATGGGTTATGGGGGGGCGGCTAAGACTGGAAGTGGGCTGATGGGGAGGTTTAGGACGGGTAATGGGTAATGGGGGGGGGCTAAGATTGGAAATGGGCTGATGGGGGGGGTTAGGACTAGTAATTGGCTATGGGGGGGCTAAGACTGGAAATGGGCTGATGGGGATGTTTAGGACTGGTAATGGGTTATGGGGGGGGGCTAAGACTGGAAGTGGGCTGATGGGGAGGTTTAGGACTGGTAATGGGTTATGGGGGGGGGGCTAAGACTGGAAATGGGCTGAGGGGGGGGTTAGGACTGGTAATTGGCTATGGGGGGGCTAAGACTGGAAATGGGCTGATGGGGAGGTTTAGGACTGGTAATGGGTTATGGGGGGGGCTAAGACTGGAAGTGGGCTGATGGGGGAGGGTTAGGACTAGTAATGGGCCATGGGGGGTGCTAAGACTGGAAGTGGGCTGATGGGGAGGTTTAGGACTGGTAATGGGTTATGGGGGGGGGGCTAACACTGGAAATGGGCTGAAGGCGATATGACTGGAAATTGGCTATGGGAGGGGTTAGGACTGGTAATGGGCTGATGGGGGATTAGGACTGGTAATGGGCTATGGGGGGCTAGGACTGGAAATAGGCTGATGGGGGGGCTAGGACTGGAAATAGGCTGATGGGGGGGTTAGGACATAATGGGCTGCTGGGGAGGTTTAGGACTGGTAATGGGTTTTGGGGGTATAAGACTGGAAGTGGGCTGATGGGGGAGGGTTAGGACTAGTAATGGGCCATGGGGGGATGCTAAGACTGGAAGTGGGCTGATGGGGAGGTTTAGGACTGGTAATGGGCTATGGGGGGAGCTCAGACTGGAAATGGGCTGATGGGGGTTAGGACTGTTAATGGGCTATGGGAGGGGTTAGGACTGGTAATGGGTTGATGGGGGATAAGGACTGGTAATGGGCTATGGGAGGCTAGGCCTGGAAATAGGCTGATGGGGGGGGCTAGGACTGGAAATAGGGTGATGGGGGGGTTAGGACGTAATGGGCTGATGGGGAGGTTTAGGACTGGTAATGGGCTATGGGGGGGTTAGGACGTAATGGGCTGATGGGGAGGTTTAGGACTGGTAATGGGTTATGGGGGGGGGGGGCTAAGACTGGAAGGGGGCTGATGGGGGAGGGTTAGGACTAGTAATGGGCCATGGGGGGATTCTAAGACTGGAAGTGGGCTGATGGGGAGGTTTAGGACTGGTAATGGGCTATGGGGGGGAGCAAAGACTGGAAATGGGCTGATGGGGGTTAGGACAGTTAAAGGGCTATGGGAGGGGTTAGGACTGGTAATGGGCTATGGGGGGCTAAGACTGGAAATAGGCTGATGGGGGGGGCTAGGCCTAGAAATAGGGTGATGGGGGGTTAGGATGTAATGGGCTGATGGGGGGTTAGGACTAGTAATGGGCTATGGGGGGGGGCTAGGACTGGAAATGGGCTGATGGGGGGTTAGGACTGTTAATGGGCTGGGGGGGCCTAAGACTGTTAATGGGCTGGGGGGGTTGCTAGGACTGGAAATGAGCTGAGTGGAAGGAGGGCTTGAACTGCAAATAGCTGATGGGGACGGGGCTTGGAATGGAAATGGGTTGTGAGGGGGAGGGAGCTAGGACTGGAAATGGGTGAGTGGGGGGGGGGCTAGGACAGGATATGGGCTGAGGGAGGGGCTAGAATAGGACTGGATATTGGCTGTTGGGGGGGGTGCTCAGAGTGGAAATGGGCTGTGGTGGGGATTGGATTGAAAGGGACTCATGACGGGGCTAGAACTGGAAGTAGGCTCATGGGGGGCTTGGATTGGAAATGGGCTGAGTGGAGGGGAGCTAGGATTTGACATGGGCTGATGGGCTCATGGGGGCTGGGATTGGAAATGAGCTGATGGAGGGACTCGGATGGGACTGGAAATAGATGGGGGAGCTAGGACTGGAAATAGGCTGATGGTGGGTCTAGGATAGGACTGGAAATGGGCTTATGGGGGGCTAGGACTGGAAATGGGCTGATGCGGGGACTAGAAGGGAGCGGATGCTGGGTGGGACTGGAACTAGAATGGAGCTGATGTTGGGGGAGGATTAGAATGGGATGGAGCTGGGAGACTGAAATGGAGAGGGAAAAAATATTTTGTGTGGGAGGGAAGACAAATCTACAATTGGCCGGATATTGTGAGAGTAAGTGGGGATTGAGAATGGAGGGGTAAAATTTGAGTAGATGAAATAGGAATGAGGAAAGAGCAAAAGGAGAAAGATTAGTATGTTAAAGCTGATGTAGAGAGAGAATGGAAAAAAACTAGAAGAGAGAAGAAAAGACAAATGGACAGCAGACGATGGAGAGTTAGCGGAAGACACAAAGAAACCAGAAGAAAGTGACTGGAGCAATTGCAGCTGAAAAAAAAATGCACAAAAGGTAGAAAAATATCTCTTTATTTTGAATTTATTAATTGGAATATGTCAGCTCTGGGAAATGTGCATCATTAACGTCTGCGCTTTGTTTAGTACAAGAGCAAATTAATGTATAGTTTTATTTCTACAGTGTTGTACATTCCAAGTTTGGCTTTTGGGATTCCCAGTTTAATTATTGTCTTCCTGTTTCTAAATTGTGATTCCTTGTTTGGTGATGGTCTATGTTCTGCATGTGTAACTGAGCTGAGGTATTCTGTTTATGTAATTCCTATTTGACATTGCCACTTGTTCTCTTTCCCCAGTAGGTCATGTATTGTTGTTCTCTGAAATGTATTGGTTTAATATTTGCAGCGTTTCCTTTTGATAGTTAGGGTATAGTGCTTTATGAGTCCTGGTAGTGCTGTTAGGATACGGCGGGTTTGCTATGGGTTCTAAATGGGCAGTGTTTGTAGTAGTTCCTAATGTGTCTGGCGGTTGGCACTGGATTATAGTAATGTAGAAGTCTTTTAGTCTTTCTTTATTCATACACTCATTAAGAGGCATGTTTACTAAAAGTTAGTGTATGGTAACATTATGCAAATATTTATGCAAATGAGGCCTCTTATGCAAATGAGGCCCCACACCAAGTCTCCGCACATGGCCCCGCACCCCCCTTGGGCCGCCCCTGGCGGGCAGTCAGGCTGTATTTTCTTATGGACTAAACATAATGGATGTGTGTGCTCATTCTAAATAAGAACAATTTAGATAAAGTCCTTAAAATATAAAACTATTATTTTGCAACATGTTATAACAACAAATCCAATAGAAAGAACTATGGCTCCTAACATGACGGCCACATATCTGTTACGTATGACTGGAATGAAATTACTTAGCATTGAAACTAACTGCCAGCCGTAATCAGCATTTAAGCGGAACAATGTCTCTGCAAAAGAAATTACTTTAAATCTTACAATTTAGGAAGCAGATACTCAAAAGACATTCCGGATACTCTTTCATAAAGTGGGTGGATATCTGGAATACATACACACCCCTTTTTCTTCCTTTTTTATTTTTTTTTATTAACAATAAGTATGTCTTCTATGAGGTGCTTGCCGCAGTATATCAGGAACTAGAATTCAGGCACGATTAACTCCTCATTCACTCAGGATTTAAATCACTTTCAAGTCACGATCTGGTACTACTGGCTCGGGATGCTTCATAGTCCTGTCAGGGTTCTTAACCTCTACTTCGTAGGGCAAAGGGAAAACAAAAGCAGTTTCTTCTGTTTGAACCATTACAGTGCTTGCTGAAGATTTGAACACATAAAAAACACAAGACAAGGCTAAGCCCACAAATGCATTATACCTATAGCTTTACAGAAATCCTTTTCACTTGGTCCGTACAAGTACAGGAACTCGAAAGGGGTTAATAAGATCTTAACCCTTTCCAGGCTAGCCCAAAACTGTCAGGATCCACAATCCTGACTAAACATTCTTATTAAATGATATATAATACATGACCATAGCAGAAGGAACATCACTATTAAAACATATTGAATAAAACAGGTACAATTTTCTTGAAATAAGCACAAATTAACCCAGCTGCAGTGTTGAGATTAAGCCTTCACAGGGTTAAAAGATACTACACATTCCTTTCTCCAGACACGCCCCTTCTCTCTCCGCCAGCCAGTTTCAGGCTGTGCGGAAGGAAAAAACTGGAATGAGTGAGACAGCTTCTTGATTTAAACGTGACTCCTGTCTTCTTAATACTATTTCTTAATCGGTAAACTGTTCCACAAATTACCCAACAGAATAATCTCACATTATACCAGAAGGGAAACTCGCGGTTTCAACAGATAACAGAAATCAGATACAGAAAACACATAGTAAGGACAGACAAACACCAAACGCTTCCTCCTTTTCGCGACCTGGGCGCAGTCGCCTGGCCAGGAACTGCGCTACTCAGGAGTCCACTTTCGCTCGGTCTGTATTTCAAGACCTCTCAATCACACAAGCAATCATATCATCACAAAAATCATTTTTCAAGTGCCCAGGTTTTCTGACTAACTGACTATTCCAAACAAGAAGGGTCGATGGCTTCCCCCCGCGCATACTCATGTGGGGTCTACTAGGACCGCCCTTATGAGAGGTGATCAAGCTCTCTTGTCTCACGCATACCCACGTGAGATTTTCCCAGTTAGTCTATACCAAATCAGTC
The DNA here is from genome assembly GCA_033557465.1 of Ichthyophis bannanicus. Lineage (NCBI taxonomy): Eukaryota > Metazoa > Chordata > Amphibia > Gymnophiona > Ichthyophiidae > Ichthyophis > Ichthyophis bannanicus. Next base: position 917,294,111 of record CM066035.1, on the reverse strand, counting down.
TTGCGCATACTTATGCAAGACTTTTTCCCCAGGCTGCACTGACTTTTAAACAAGAAAATATCTACTCACCGGATCCAGTTCCTGATACCAAACCAGTTCTTGGGTTGGATCCTGAACTCCCCTCGGGTTCTGAGGTGTTGGCCAGCTGGACCCAGTGGCCCGCAGAGGCAAGGCGGAACCCTCTCCGATACAAAGGGATCGGCGGCGCCTGAGAATTCCCCTGCGGTTGGACAGACATGGTTCCAACCGGACCAAACCTTTGAGGCGAGAAGTCGTGGTATATTCACTGGCATATCATCCCCTGCTCGCACATTCCTGGCCCAACGCACCAAGAATATGTAGCAGCTGATAAGCATGCAATAAATAAAACCAGGAGTCTGTTCAAAGATCCAAGCCAATTTATTGTGCACATGGCCCAGTTAATCAAAGCTTTAAAAGGAACTGAGCAAAGTTTTTACAGAGACATACTCATTTATACCTTTTCTTCTGTTTGATACATGAGAACTTTCTATTGGTTCCAGCTTGATACATGCAAACTTCCTATTGGTTCCAATGCCCCCTGCACCTGTCCAATCAGAGATCCCTCCGGGGCCTAGCAACCAGCCCCCTCCCTTAGGACTGTTCTAACAATGGTGCAGTTTCTAAGTTTGATACTTCTCTACTGCAAGGTTATCCCTAGCTCCAAGAATGCATGTATTGAAACATTTCTTTCTTTTGCACACAAGAGAATAATGAAAGACTTATGAATTCATGTAAAACTCTTATTAAGCAGTTTAAAACAATTTTCTCATTTTTCACAGATTTTTGGTTCTTTTCTAGCTATAATGGGGGTTGGGATCCAGGCCTAACTTACAGGCCTTTCATATTTGCAGACTACTCTAGGCCATAGCCTGCCACAACAGCACTGGCTTGGTAAGCAAGAAACCAGGGTTCAGTTCCCACTAGTACTCCTTGTGGCCTTGGGAAATTGCCTCAGAAGAAAGGCCTGGCAATCTATTTCCAGTCACACTACCAAGAAAACCCAGGAGCTGCTGGATTGCCAGGAGTCGGCACTGACTTCACCCACTTGGAGCAGATACAATCTCTCACATACACACCTAGTGATCATTTCCTTTTCCTCTTTCATGTATATAAGCACACATTCCATTTCCTTTCTCAAACATATACTGCTGGGATTTGGGAGTTGATGAGCAAAGCCCCTACCCCTGTGTCACATTCTAAAGAGTATCATCATTCTCCCAATGGGTATGATGTCAGCAGCAGTAACATGGCATAGTGCAGACTACTTGGATGCTGCACTAACTGCAGTGGCACCATTTAGTGTCCCTACTAAATATTACAAGAACTAGAGAGAGAAAAGTCTAATATTTTCCAGAATAGGGGAGGTTCTTTCTGCCAGTCATTTCAGAATGGGAGGAGACTCCTCTGAAAGGGAAAATCCCACTTAGTATAAAAACCATCCCCAAAGGCAGAATCCTGTCTTTGCCTCCTAGCCATTATACCATGATGAGGAATATCTGCACTCAGTTACCATGACCAAACTGAACAGGCTTGGAGCCACTTCCAAGGGGCAGTGGGGGGGGGGGGGGGGGTGGGGGGGGGGGGGGGAGGGGGGGTTCAGTCTAATATGAGGTTCCGGGAGTGTGCCTGCATCCACTCCTCCAGATCACAGGAACCTGATCAAGTGGAACAGCACTGGAAGACTACATCTTCAGCAGTCATTATCCAAAAGAAGAAGGAACCCATCAGATGACATATACTAGGAGTGGCAGAGCAAGGAGTGTTGTCTATCACAGAACCAGGGATCTCTGACTGCAGCACTTCTACACTCAGGTACACTGGGGCAGGCCACTAGTACAGGAGATAGGGAGTTCTTGGAGTACACGGAGTGGCAGGTGCACCTGCTCTTGCCGTCTTGCTGGACAGACTAAATGGATCATACTGGTCTTTAACTGCCGTCATATACTATGTTACTATGTAAATATTTAGACTGGTCAGATTGTTTAGGCGGTGGAGAAACAGGAACCAAAAGATGGCATGGAAGAAGCCAGTTGTTCAAACTTAGAGAAAAGGGAAGGAATGGAGTATAAAACACCCTAATCAAAAGGTCAGGAGATTAGCCTGTTTTGTAACATAGTGCTTGTTTATTATTCATGCCAATTGTTAATGTTGTATTTTCCCAGTAACCTTAAAGTTTTAGTAAACCCTTTGTTCAGAACACAATTTCTGGCCTGCACTCATTTATTTGAGAAGGGGGTGTGGTGTGAGAGTGTCAATTGCCAAGGGCCTCTTGGTTTATGCAAGTCCCCACTAAGAGAACCCGGTTATGTTAAAATTTATGGGCTCCTGAGAAAGACTAAGTAAAAAGCTCATAGGACTGGTGTGCTCCCTTGTCTGCCAAGCATTGAGTGAACTAACTTTGAGGATCACACAGAAAAGGAGTTCCATGTAAAATTAGTGCAGGACCTGTGAGCCAATGCGAGCTCTCTGGTCCAGGCTCCTATAGCGCCTCATCTCTCTCCTTTCCTCCCTGCATGGGTTTCCTTAGTAACAGGAAGACAGTATGGTAGGAAAATGATATTACTTTCAGATTGGCCTGAGTGATAAGTTGACCCAGTTTGAGACTCAACTGAACTTACTGGATTCCATTTCTGGAGGAGAGGATCGCTTGGGAACCTTCCTCACTGCTGTATTGCCCAGATTGCTTCCTATCTTCCTGCATCAGAGCTGCCTGAAGAGACCCAGTGCTATGCTCTAATACACTGTAACTTCCACCCCACGCATGACATCACTTCCAGGCTAACCTCCATTTAAACACATAAAACATTCTGGTGCTTTCCTACTAGAAGACAGATGAAATGGGAGACACCTCATCAGAAAAACCAAATGGATCACCATTTCACTTTCAACATTTATCAACTGAATTTAATATGACATTTATACTGTTTCTACTGCTTAGTTCAAGGCAGTTTACAAAAACAATGGGAATTCAAACTAGCCCTTAGCAAATCACTGACATCATAGAATTCTAAAATATAACCATCCAGTTATTACAATTTATAAAACATAGCCCTTCAAATAAAACACAAATCCTTCAAATTTAAAATATAAAACTAATATTGTTCAGTTTTCTACGCACCCTGCAAACATTACTCAAAAAGTCATGCTTTAAGTTTTTTTTTCCTAAAATCTAACTATTTTCCGATCTAAGCTCATTAGATAGAGAATTTCACATCATGGGGATAGTTCTATAAAGGGCATGCAGAAAGTTACACATTGGTAACATGTGATAGTTCCTATTTCAAAGACCTTACATGTTTGAATGGGCATCTAGGCAGCCGCTATTATGTAAGTGCGGGCATGTCCCACCGTGCATACTTTCAGTTAGGATATGCAGAGAGGCGGAGCTTAGGCACAGCATAGGTGGGGCCTAAACTTACACAAGGAAGTTACAGAATATTATAATTTACGGGCATTTTCTCCAAATCTAGGCATAGGCATTTAACCAAGACTAGGGTTGGTGTAAGTGGCCTTACCTATATTTGGGGTGCATATCTCACCATTTACAGCCCTACTCTATAAAGTAGATACATGCATACTTTACTTTATAGAATATGTGCCAAATACGCATGTGGCAATGTGCATTAAACTAGGGACCCTTATAAAATTACACTCCATAAGTGTGCTACTCCCTATTGTACGCTTACATATACTCACAAGCCTAAAATCCTTTGGGGTGGAAGCGCTAAATGGTTTGCACTCTGAGATGACAGTGATCTAGACCAGGGGTGGGCAACTCCGGTCCTGGAGAGCCGCAGACCAGTCAGGTTTTCATGATGTCCCTAATGAATATTCATGAGATCTATTTGCATCCACTGCCTTCCATTGTATGGAAATAGGGCCACCTTCAGCATAAGATCCTTCAAGGTCGCTTTGGACAATGGTTCAAACGGAGCCCCTTCCAACACCAAGTTAAGATCCCAAGCCAGTACCGGACGTCTACACGGTGGTCTCGGCAGTGCCATTGCTCTCAAGAATCTCCTAACATTGGGGTGTGTCCCTAGCATCACTCCCTGCACCTTCCCCCGATAACAAGAAAGCGCAGCGAGCTGCACACGTAGCGTAGCTGCTACCAACCCTTTATCCAAACCATCCTGGAGAACGGAAAGAATCTGTGGAATCGAAACCCTTAACGCCACCACACGCTTCTCCACGCACCAAGCGTCAAATATATGCCATACTCGAATATTTATTTATTTATTTATTTATTTATTTACAGTCTCTTATATACCGCACTATTCATCATCAGCGCGGTTTACATGGAACAAAAATGCTCAGTACAGTTAACACGTATGAGTTTACAGATAACAGGGCACAAAAACTTGGATAACAGGGGTAAACTATTTACAAAACTATTTACAAAACTTACTACATGGAATCATAAGAACATATGCCATTGAAGTTGACCACCGCCGGGATCTCAACAAAGTCGAAACGACTTCCACGGAGTAACCCTTGGCCGTCAACCTCGCCCTTTCAAGAGCCAAGCCGTAAGCGAAAACTGATCCACTTGAGGCATATTCAGTGGCCCTTGTAGCAGCAGATTGCTCCTTACCGGCAGCTTCCATGAAGACTCCACCAGGAGTCGCACTAGGTTGGCATACCACGGCCTTCTCGGCCAATCTGGTGCCACTAGGATCACGAGCACTGCAGCACTCGGCCGATCAATGCCCACGGTGGGAACACGTACAGGAGCTGGTCCTCCGGCCACCTTTGAATTAGGGCGTCCAAGCCTTCCGACATCCTTTCTCTCCTTCTCCTGTAAAACCTTTCCACCTTTGCTGACTCGAATGTCGCCATGAGGTCCATAACTGGAAGCCCCCAGCACTACTAACTCGAACACCTCCTGGTTCAACATCCACTCTCCTGGATCCACCTTGACTGCTCAAAAAATCGGCCGTCACATTGTCCACTCCGGCCACTTGGGCAGCCGATAACGCTTCCAGATGCGCCTCGGCCCAATCCAGCAGCTCTTCCGCCTCCTCTTCGAGAACCACGCTGGCTGTGCCCCCTTGTCGAATGATATAGGCCACTGCAGTGGCACTGTCTGACATCACACGAATTGCTTTTCCTTGCACTAACTGCCGAAACTCTTGCAGAGCTAGAGTGACCGCCCGTAATTCCAACCTGTTGATCGACCACTTCTTCTCCATCTCGCTCCACTGACCTTGGGCAAACTGCCTCTCGAAGTGCGCCCCCCAGCCGAACAGACTTGCATCCATTGTCAGCGGTCTCCACTCCGGCGATTCCAATGGCATTCCCTTTTCTAAACACCTTGGAGCCAGCCACCACTGCAAGGCTTGCCTCGTCCGCAATGGGCATATCAGCCGTCTTGACAACTGATCCGACTGATGCGAAAATCTCCTGAGGAGAGCTCTCTGCAACGGTCACATGTGCACTCTGGCCCACGGCACCAATTCTAGTGCGGCTGCCATCGTTCCCAACAGCTGCAAGTAATGCTATGCCGACGGGGCTCTTTTTCCCAAGAAATCCCGCACCAGCTGTCTTAGCCATAGGGCCCTGGAGTGTGGGAGAAACACCCTGCCCCTCTTTGTGTCGAAGCAGGCTCCCAAGTACTCCAGCTCCTGCGAAGACTCGAACTTGCTCTTCTCCACATTCACCACCCAACCTAGACTCTGCAGAAACTGTACCACCCGGAGGGTAGCTTTCTCGCTTTCGCTCTTCGACTTTGCCCGAATCAACCAATCGTCCAGATAAGGGTGCAGCAATACCCCCTCTCTGTGCAACGCTGCCGCCACCACCACCATCACCTTGGTGAAGGTGCACGGTGCCGTTGCCAAACCGAATGGCAAAGCCTGGAACTGAAAATGCCCCATGGGCACCGCAAACCGCAGGTACCGTTGATGTTCCAATCTGATCGGTATATGCAGATATGCTTCCGAGAGATCTAGCGAGGTGAGGAATTCCCCCTGCCTGACCGCTATGATGACTGACCTCAGCGTTTCCATACGAAAGTGGGATACCCTGAGACACCGGTTTACACTCTTGAGGTCTAGAATCGGCCTTAACGAGCCCTCCTTTTTTGGCACCACAAAGTATATGGAGTATCGACCGAACCCGCACTGGTCTTCTGGAACTGGTACCACCGCCTGAAGAGCTAGCAACTCTCCAACGTTTCTCCAACTGCCTGCAGCCTTGACTTTGTCCTGCATGGAGATAGAAAAAATGCATCTCGCACCGGGCGCTGGAATTCTAGGGCGTAACCTCTTTGGATGACCTCCAACACCCACTGATCTGACATGATCTGGGCCCAGGCAGAATAAAACTCCTTTAGACGCCCCCCCACGGGCACTAATCTTGCCTGGACCCCCCTCGCTTCATTGCGACTTCTTGAGGTTCGAGGAAGGAGAGGCTCCAAAACTTCTACCCGCTCCTCTGAACCCCCGAAATCCCTGGGATCTGTAATTAAAACGCCCTCTCTGAAACTGACCGAACCTTGATGGACAAAATCTCTGAAACTCCCTTTGTTGGCTCCTAGAAGGCACAGGCAGGCGACCCTGCTTCTGCTTATCCTCCGGCAGCCTACCACCTTTAGACTCCCCGAGATCCTTCACCAATTTTTTCCAAATCCTCCCCAAAACGGAGTTTACCTCGAAAAGGGAGCTTAGCTAACCTTGTCTTAGAAGCACCATCTGCTGCCCAGTTACGCAGCCACAGATATCTGCACGCCGCTACCACCGACGCCATACTCTTCGCCAGACTGCAAATGAGGTCATATTGAATATCCGCCAAATAAGCTGCCCCCGACTCCATTCGGGCCGCTTCTTCAACTACCCCAGCTTCCTGATCCTCCTTTATCCTTTGGGACCAACGCAGACACGCCCTTGCCACCCACGCTCCACAAATGGAAGCCTGCATGGAAATCGCATTAACCTTACAGACTTGCTTCAACAAACCATCTAACCGCCTATCCTGCGCATCCTTAAGAGCAGAACTGCCTTCCACCAGAATTGTCAGCTTTTTTGTAACTGCCGAGACCGCTGCATCTACCTTGGGAGCTTTAAAAAGGTCCGTATCTGGTTCCTTCAGCGGGTAAAGCCGCAAAATCACTCTGGAGCCTTTCATCCCCGCCTCTGGCGTGTCCCATTCTTCCTGAATCATTTCTTTAAACACTCTATGGACCGGAAAGGCTTTCTGAGACTTCCTAACCGCCTGCAACAGCGGATCCTCCAAAGAGGAATCCGCTGCCAGCTCATCTGCTGGCAAATTCAGCACTTTCAGTGTCTCCGAAATCAAGGCTGACAATTCCTCCCGCCTGAAGACCCTAACAACCTGTGCCTGATCTTCTGGCTCTGCTATCTCGCCTTCTTCCAGGTCCATTTCTCCATCCAAATCGTCCAAGACTTCCGACTGCCATTCTGACTCAACAGCCTGCTCTGCCTTGTCTGACCCTAACCTAGGCTTTTTGCCCAGAACGCTATCCGCTGCCCCTCCCAGAGGAGCCCCTGTATGCTTCCTTCTGGGCTCTTCCTCTGCTTCCTCAGGCCCCCGTGTCCCCATAGCCTGTTGAAGCAGTGCCATAAAATCCTGGGAAAAAATTGCCACCAGCCCCCCCTGCAACAACAGCTGCGAACTGGCGGCCTCTGGTGCCATAGACGGCCTCGGCATAGGCTCAGGAGAAATAGACTCCGGAGAGCCAACAACTTTGCCCCCAACAACCTGTCCTTCCGCAGCCTCTCCACCTACAGCCACTTCCTGCACACAGGTTCTACATACACCATCCTCTGAAACAGACCCTTTCTTGGCCCCACACATTACGCACTGAGGCCTAGAAGGCATAATTACCAAGCAGTCCAATTCCCACAAACAGCCTTGACCGATACCGAAATTGAAAAGCTTTCTTTTTTTTTTTTACACACAGGAGCCTTCCAAACACAACCTCCGAGCCTGCCAATACCTTTCCTGAGCTGCCCTGCGCTAATCGCACAGCCGCCCTTGCACCCAGAAGAAAAAAAGGCCCTTGCAACTTTTTCCTGCGCGTCTGCCACATGGCTCTAGCCTGCGCATTTTCAGCTGCCTGCTTCACAGCTGCGCCGGTCCTCAGAGGCTGCACGCGGCTCGAGCCGCGTCTCCCTGCCGCACTCTCACCGCGGCTTGCACACCGCCCGGAGGCCTCGCACCTTGCCGCTTACCTCGCCCTGCTTTGCGGTCCCCCCAGGGTACTCCTTCCTCTGCTCCAGCCACTACTAATGCCTCCAGGCCGGCTGGCTGCTTCCGCCTTCGCGCGTCTCCACTCTCCTCTACGGCCCCTCACCCGATCACGGGTTCAGGGGCCAGAGGCCCCAACAATCACTTCCGGACACTTCCCTGCGCGTCAGTCCCTGCAGGGAGGGGGAGAAAGGGGGATATTTATTTATTTATTTATTTAACTGTTTTTATATACCGTCTTTCTACAATTCAAGATGGTTTACATATAACTCAACAGACAGTATAATATAACTGTATACATGGAACAATAAATTATAACTATAATCATAGAATAAAACATAATATGGCATATATGATTAATGAGAACTGATCAGTGAATTATTTACAATGAGATTTGTAGAAGGAGTTGGAGAGAGCTATGTGAGTAGGGAGAGTTCCTGGAAGAGGTGCGTTTTTAATTTCTTCCGGAAAACAAGGTGATTGGAACAGTTCCGAAGGTCATGTGGTAAGGCATTCCAGATAGAGGGGGCATAAAGGGAGAATGCCCGATTACAAGTAGTTTGGCTACATTTTCTTTTAGAAGTTGGGATGGATAGGAGGTTTTTGGTGACGGTGCGGTGTGTTCTGTTGTTGCTGGAATTAGATAGGAGCGAGGAAAGGCATGGAGCTGATTCGTTGGAAAGGATTTTATGGATGAAGGTGAGTACCTTGAATTTGATTCTGGAGTGAATGGGGAGCCAGTGTAAGTCAAAGAGGATAGGTGTTATGTGTGAGCGTCTAGGGTTATTTGTGATGAGCCGAGCTATAGTGTTCTGTGCCATTTGGATGGGGTGTAAGCTAGTCTTGGGGAGACCATGGTAGATGAGATTGCAGTAGTCAAGGGAAGGTGCAGCTCTGCTCCAGCAACTCTGCCAGGGAAACTAGCTGCTGCTTCACAAGATTTTACAGGACCTCAGCCCCTTCATCTAAAATGCAATCTTATCCTTTTTTTTTTTTTACACCAATCCACACTAATCCAACTTTCTAACCCTAACTCTCCTTAATCATTCCTCCAGTGAGCCCCAGACCTCAAAGCTCACGACTCCTCCAGCTGCTTGGAGACTGAGACTACTGGAGCAGGTGGGCGGACCCTGGGCTACTTATACTGGTGACATCTAAAAAGGGTGGCATGCTCAGTCTCCAGGCTGCAGGAGGAGGAGCTTAAACTCAGAGGTCTGGGACTAGACTGGAGGGACGATAAGGAACCCAGATATTCAATGCCGATGGCTGGATATGGATAGCTGTCGCAATTTAGTATCAGGCCCTATATTGCTGGGAGGATAAGAATATGTGGGGATATTAAGAGGCTGAGAATGGGGAACTCTGAATACACACTTGCACTCTTCAGGATGATGTCATATTTACAATAGGGGGTATTTTTGAAGCTCTATTCATGAGTTGGACATTTGAAAATGGACACATAGACATCCAAATCATGGAGACGTTCCTAGACCCATTTTATAAAGCTGGGAAAATAGATGTTTCCAGCATAAGAACGTCCAGGTAGCACAGGGGTGTCGTGGAGGGATGCCCCTGGGAAGAACCAAGAGAGCTGCACATCACAGTGCGATTTCAGAACACCACATGCAAGTCAGACCCTGGCTGCTGAGGTGGCCATGCCTATACCTGCTCATGACCACGAATAAAGTGCAAAAAAGTACTTGTTTCATGGCTGCAATGCTTCCAGGGGGGAGATCAAAATGTGCTTACATTGCTGCGGTTAATGTTTTTTGACTGATGAAACCTGCTCATAAATACATACTCCAAACATATTACTGGCCTACCACTGCACTCCTGAGTATCTGAAATGACAGAATAGGACTTGCTATAGTCTCATAACATATTTATTTTATTTTATTTGTGTGCTTTTCTATACCGCCTCTTCCAGAGATCAGGGGCGGTTTACAAGGAACTTAAAACAACAATATAGCAAAACAGTGCAATATTGCATTACATTAAACATTAGGTGAACATAAAACTAGATTACATAAGAACTAGGTTACATGGAAAACAATGTGTGGGTTATTAACATAAAAGGAAACATAAAACTATGTTACAAAGAACCAAAAAGTAGCTTTACATGGTTAGCAAGAGATTATAATAGTTATTTGCGATCATAAGTACAGTGTTGGGAGTAGACTAACTTGGGTGGATATGAAAATGGAATTAGGTGGGGTAGACTTGTGTTTGGTTTGTTGCATGTTTTTGTGTAGTAAATTTGATTTCAGGTTGTATGTTGCTATAGTGTTGACTAAATAGGTAGGTTTTAAGTTCCTTCCTGAAAGTTGTAAGATCTTTAATCTCTCTGAGGTTTAGTGGCAGTTTGTTCCATTGGCTGGGAGCATAATATGAAAAAGCAGTGTTGGTGGTTATTTGTTTTGATTTTGTCACTGCAATGGGAATTAATAGCATGTTGAGGTTAGTTTTTCTTCTGATTCTGTTTTCTTGTGGGGTTTGGAGTAGAGTGGACAACTGTGATGGGGCTAGGTCATTAATGAGTTTAAAAGTGGTGACAAGTGTTTTATATTGAATCCTACTATAGATAGGAAGCCAGTGGAGAGCGTATAGGATAGGAGAGATGTGATTGAATATTTTAGCTTTCATAATGATTCGAGCAGTGACATTCTGAGCTCTTTGAAGGATGTGTAAATTCTTTTTGGATGTTCCTTGGAGTATGCCATTGCAGAAGTCTAAATGTGGCATAATGAGAGCCTGGACAACTGTTCTGAAATCGTTGATGTCGATGAGGGGTCTGAGTTGCTGAATGGTTCTCAGTTTGAAAAATATAGTTTTGGCAGTCTGTTTTATGTGGTTGGTCATGCTTAGGGTTTTGTCTAGTGTAACTCCAAGGTATTTAATTTCAGACTTGACTGGGAGAGTAATGTTCATAAGGTTGATGGAAGTTGGAGGGGTGAAGGTGGTACTTCTGGTTACGAAAAGTGCTTCGGTCTTTTTGAAATTGATATCCATATGGATTGAGTGGAGCCATTTTTCAGCTTCAAAGAGGCAGGTGGCGATTTTGTTGAAATTAAGGTTAGCTATGTCTAACGGGGCGAACAGCATGATGTCGTCTGCATAGATAAAATATTTTAGATTGTGGCGTTGAAAGATTGTACAGATAGGTTGTATATAAAGGTTAAAAAGTAATGCAGAGAGTGAGGATCCTTGTGGGATACCACGTTCTTGGGGGAATGGTAGTGAGGGGGAATGGTCTAAATGGACATATTGGAAGCGATTAGAAATGTAGGACTTAAACCAGTTAAGAGTGGTATCTTTTAAACCTAATTGGGATAGTCTAGATAAGAGCGTATTATGATCAACGCTGTCAAAGGCTGAGGAAATGTCAAGGAAGATGAGCAAGAAGGTCTGTTTTATATTATCCATACCTCGGATAAGTGAATCAAGAAGGGATATGAGTAGGGTTTCTACTCCGTGATATGAGCGAAAACCATACTGGTATTCATCTAAAGGGAAGTTGGTATCAATATGATCCTGAAGTTGTGTCTGAGCTACCTTTTCAATAATTTTGGCCAAGAAAGGTATGCTGGCAATGGGGCGGTATGAGGAAGGGTCAGAACTGTTAAGGGTTTTATTTTTTAGTAAAGGGCGAATCGCCGAGTATTTCAGATCATCTGGCATGAAGCCTTGAAGTAGAGATTGGTTTACCAGCTTCAAAATGTATGGGGCTAGTTCGGATTTTGTTGTTTTAATCCAAGACACTGGGCAAGGATCAAGTAATGACGTGGTGGTATTGAGGTTTGATATAATCTCTATCAGTTGTTTGTTGGTGATTGTATGGAATGAGCTCCACTCCGTGATGGAATTTGGTGTGGGAGAGGTCAAGATAATGCTTGGACGGGCGCTTAGTTTAAGCTTATTAGCAAAATGGTTTGCAAGGAGTTGTGGATCTATTGGTGTTTTGTTAGAGGTGTTATCGGGAACCTTAGTTAGAGATTTAATAATCTCAAAAAGTTCTCTGGGTCGATTGATGGCCTTGGCTAATGTTTTAGTGTGGAATAGCCTTTTTGTGTTGTTAATGGCTTCCTTGTAGGTTTTAAGGCTTGTGAAGTATTGAACTCTGAGTTCAGTGGTTTTTTTCTTCCTCCACTTAGTCTCCAATTTCCAAAGGTTTTTCTTTAGTGTAGCAAGCTCAGAGGTGTACCATTTTTCAGTCAATTTAGATCTAGATTTTCTTTTATTGGAGGTTGAATATTTAGCTTCTGTCTCAATAATAGAGTTCCAGGTAGAAACAAATTCGTTAAGATTGTTTGCGGTGTTGTCTAATTTTGGGGAAATAGATTCCAGAAAACTTTCCTTGTTAAACTGGCGGAATCTTTGTTCTGTGAATTTGGTGTTACCTTGAGTAGAGTTGGTGGGTTGTAAAGGGAGAGAGAAATGTATCATGAAATGATCTGACCATGGTACCTGAGTTGTGGTGGCTGGAGTAGGAGTCGATGAGAGTGTGAAGTGTGATGGTATGAATATTAAATCAAGGGTGTTACCTTTGCAGTGAGTGGGGAGGGTTATTATTTGTTTAAATTCCATTTCCTCCATTGCTTCAAGGAAGGATAGGGCATGGCTATCTGGTAATGAGGCAAGGTTAAGATCTCCTAAGATAACAGAGGGCTTTCTCAGTGAAGAGTTACATGCAACCTCAAGTATTATGTCTAGGCTATGTATGTCAGGTGTGGGGGGTCTGTAGATAAGGCAGATGGCCATGGTGTGACTTTCAATTCTGAGGATATCAATACCATCATGTTTATCTAGTAAGGTAGGCGAAAGATTGAGATGAGTTTTTGCTATTATAAGAACTCCGCCACCTCTTTTTCTGTCTCTGTTATTGTTGAGTATGGTATAACCATGTACTCCTAGTTGGTTAAGGAGAACTGAGTCAGATTCATTTAGCCAGGTTTCAGTTATGCAGAGTAGGTGAGGATTTTTATCTATAATAAGATCGATTATGATAGGGATTTTATTCCTAATTGACCTGGCGTTAATAAGTATGCAATTTAATTGTGTTGAATGAGTAGTGTTTTGTATGGGGTTATTTATTGGTGAAGTGTTCAATTGGATTAGCCTTTGAACACGAATGTGTTGGTTTGTGCGTGGTCTGTTTATAGAGGGGTCACCGATAATATATTTTTGTGTGTTGTGTCTGGGTTTGTATGGAATGATAGGGATGTGTGCTGGCTTGAGAATGTTTGTGGTTGGAGTTAAAGAGTGAATGGGAGGGGTGTGAGAGAGTAGAAGCCCTAATATGAGCATTAGAATGTTTAAGGTGAGTGTAAGAAATCTTTTTAGATCCATAGTTAGTTATGCAGGTGAGGATAAAGGGTCGGAAAAAAGTGTACTGTGGGTAATAGGTGCAAGCTAGTACTAAAATATATAGTTTATGGCAGTAATAAAGTATTATGAGATTTTTGAGATACATAGATACCCCGCTTCTCATTTACTCAAGCCTGGGCGTCCAAGTACCCGGCTCTGCAAGGGTGCACTTTGGGGACATTCACATTTGTAAAATGGTCTATACCAGTGCATGTAACTCGCCTTGCTATCTGCCCAGGGTCTACCCATTGCCAGACCCAGTTACTGGGATGTTTATTTTTCAGGGTGGAGACAGAGTGATTTCAGAAGGCAATGCTACTACTTCCCCGGTTTTTGGACATTCTGCTCTGGAAATCCAAGATTTTTCTTAGACATCCCTTCTAAACTGCCGCTTCACAAATCAGCCACTTACATCACTTTCTGTGCTCTTGAAAGAAATAGAGGATTATAGTAAAATATCAGGGTATAAAATAAATATGGGGGAACTGAAATGTTAAAAATCAAATTAGACCCTCATCTAGAAGGGAGATTACGAGAGTCATTCCCATTTAAATGGGAGAAGGAGGCAATTCAATATCTGAGTATATTTTGTACATATCGGAGAAGATTGGAGAAAACTATCAGTGAAATTATACAGCTCTTTATAGGGATTTCGAACAATGGGAAGATAAATCCATATCATGGCTGAGGAGAATAGCAGTGATTAAAATAAATCTATTGCCCAGACTATTATTCCTCTTTATGTCCCTTCCAATAGAAGTGCCGAGTAATACCTTGAAATGCATGCAATGGAGGATTTACGTCTTCGTTTGGAGGAAGAGACCATTAAGAGTAGCAAGAAGAATATTATACAGGATTAAAGAGGAAATTAAGACTGGGGGTCCTGAATTTGCAAAGCTACTGTGAGACATCCTAGCTTTGAGCTGTGTTAGAATGGAGGGCTGGGTTTGGATAGAAAACAATTGGTGAAATTAGAATAAAGAGAATGGAGTGAGAGATCACTGGGGGAGGAACCATGGTTAGGAAAGATAAAAGAAGGGAAAGAAAAAAGGAGTAGTTTTAATTCTTTCATACACTTGACGCTAAAAATTTGGGTTTAAGTTTGTTATAAATTATTGGGGACAAAAATAGTCACTAGGTCTGTGTTTATACCAATACTAAGGAAAGGTGATCCAACTGACTGAAAAAATTATTTCACAATTGCTCTGATTCCACATGCCAGCAAGATTCTATTCAAGATTATTCAGCAGAGGGTTCCGGCTCCGTGTAAGATGGCCGCGTTGTGCTGAAGCGGAACATCCCCGTTGAATTCGCCACCGCCCTGCAGCCTGGAACAGGGGACTAAGTCTGCTACCGTGGCCCACAGAAAATGCTGAAAGGAAGTAGAGCAGAAGCAGAGCAGAACTTAAGCAGCAGCAGCAAGTGGGATATGGAGCAGAGGGGCAGCGGGAACTCCGGAGAGAGGCCGCACAGCCACGTGGTGAGAGAGCACCCCTCCCACGGAGAACCTCAGAGATAGCACAGAGAATAAAGAGAAAAACAGCTTGCACAGGCAAATATAGAGATGACAGACTGTGAGTGGGGTGCAGGAGCAGCAGATAGAGAGTGCTGTGGGGAGGCCTGACGACTTTGAATCTCCCGGTGCTGAAACTGTGTCATATTGCATATTCTGGTACCACCGCAGCGTGAGGAGAACCGGAAGGGGCATTCTGTTGGGGGGGGGGGGGGCAGAGACCCCTACCTCGGGTGGACAGTGAGGACAAAGCAGGGGAGTGCTGCTCTTAAGAACTACAAGGCATCATGGCTGTTTGTGGTCCCCAAGGGCTAAGATACAAGGTGTGGAGCCTCCCACCCTTATAGTCAGGCACCAACGGCAACAGAGACTAGGAGGCTGTCCATTATACATATAATATTGCAAAAGGAAAAAAAAAGTGAGAACAAAAATACTATACTGTAAGGAAAGAGTGAAAGAATACACCCCTTCTTTTCGATGCTGAAGAAGCCAAGATGTACTGGTGCCCTGGGGCAATGTCTAGAAGACCCAGGGGAAGTGGCATAGCTCATAGAGGAAGCATGGCCCAAAAGGAGCAGCTGATGCAAAGGGCCACCAGCAAGAACATGGATAGTGCACAGAAGGCAGCAGAGGAAGGTAGTGGGAGCCCCCAAAGTGATCAACAAGCGCTGATGATTTCAGAGGAAATTGCTAAATATGTCATGCAAAGTGTGACAGCAGTGCTAGAAGATAAATTGGCTAAATTCCAGTCAACCATGGATGAGGTCAAAGAGGCTCTGACAAGTCACTCAAGACAGATTACAGAGAATACTCAATGCATTCAGGCGGCAGATATGGGAACTGAGGAACTGCGTGTGCAATTACAGCAGATGCAACGATGAGCGACTTTTCTGGAGGACGGGCTAGATGATCAAAACAATCGCAGCCGGCGCAATAATCTATGACTGATCAGCCTACCAGAAAGCATAGGGGATAAAGAGCTGCTACAGATATGCATGATTACTCTTCCCAAAGCTCTGGGACTATTCCAATCAGACATACCATTAAAAGTGCAGCAGCGGGTACATCGCCTGGGAGCGCATATCGAAGGGAATGGCAGATCATAACCGATCATTTTCAAACTGCTGAATTACATGGACAAAATGGAGCTGCAAACAGCATATCACAAACACCGAGACCTGGAACTCAAGGGACATAAAATCTTAATGTCCCAAGATTTCTCGGTGCAGGTAGCCACAAAAAGGCGGGAGGTCACGCCATACTGCTCTTGGCTACATGCCAAAGGGATTAAATTCAGCTTGATTTACCCAGCTAAACTAAGGGTCTTTTTGGACACCGGGATATGTACATTAGAAGGCAAAGATAATATTTGGCAATTTGTGGAGAAACTGGAAGGTCAAAATCTCCCCAAATGAGGGGAGCAGTGAAAAGATGCCTGGACCAGCCGCGCAGAGTTTAGCAGCTGCTGTAAAGGCTAAAGATGATGCTATATGGCTGTAGGATAAATATTAGAGACTTCTAGAGGAAGGGTTAAAGAAACTAAGAAGGGGAATAAGAAAACAAAACAAAACAAAAAAACCCACAAGAGACTACAGAAATAAGCACTGTAGCCCCAGAAAGTATGAGGCTGAAAGGTCTGATTGTTCACTTAACACTGAAGTGCACGATGCATGGCTAAACAAATTTATAGCCACTGGTGGGTGGGAAGAGATCCTATGGAAGTTGCAAAATGATATATCTAACTCATTTAGTCGAGGTAATGGGTGACTTGCACGATATTGGGGGGAGGGGGAGCAGACTATGATATAAAGATTGTGGTTAACGGAGGGCTTCCCTAAAGAGCTTAGGGAGTAGGCGAGGACATGTAGGGGTAGGATGGTGGCAAAAAATGGGGAACAAACTAGAGAGGAAGGATGGGGGCAACACAGGGAGGGTGGATGGAGGGGAGAGAATATGTGGGTGTGAGTGGTGAATGTATGAGTTGGGGGCTGTGGGGAGGGACAAGATGGGAGGGGGGAGGAATCCATGTCCACGAAAGAGGGATACTGCAAATATGAAGGGGAGGGTGCCCCGGAAGGATACAGGCAGTGAAATGGCGGTGCCTCCTAAGCTGGGAGGAGGGGCGGCATTGTACATGCTACCAAGGTAGTGAGCATTGGGAAAGATTTAGAACAGGAGAGTATGGCTGAGCTCAAGCTGGTGACATGGAAAGTGGATGGTATCCACTCACCTGTGAAAAATCCTAAATTGCCTATGGAGGACGGGTGCAGATATCACCTTCTTACAGGAGACACATCTAAGTGTGATGGAACACATGAAGCCGAAGCGATCATGGGTAGGGAAGGTTTACGCTGCTGCTTTTAATGGACGACCGAGGGGGTGGCTATTCTCATGAGGAAAGGATTAGGTGCACATACAACTACAAGACCCAGAGGGGAGATTTGTGATGGTGTTAGGGGAAGTGAGAAGCTGCAAGATTCTGCTATGCAACGTCTGTGCGCCCAACCTCTATAGCCATGAATTTTTCTCTGGCATCCTAGCTAAATACGTGCAATATTTGGATTATCATCCGCTTTTGGGGGGAGACTTCAACATAGTAGCCAACCCAACGCTGGATTGTCAGCCTGGGCGGTCGGTTTTGTGATGGTGGAGCTTGGCTTGGTGGATGCATTGCAATTTCTGCACCCCTGGGAACGGGACTATACATTCTACTCGAACCCCCATAAGATGTACTTATGCATTGATTATTGGCTGCTCCCTCGTGGGTGGACAGACAGGCACAAGGCTGTAGAAATAAAACAACATGCAGTTTCGGACCACGCCATGGTGCGCATGATGATAGTACTGACCCCCAGCGGCAAAGATTTTATTTGTAGGCTTAACCTGTCGTATTATCTCAAGAAGGCATTTCGAGACTTCGTAAGGAAGGATTGGCTTGAATATGAATCTTTCAACAAGGGGTCAGTAGACTCAAACATATGCTACTGGGAAATGGCAAAAGCTGTAATGAGGGGGTATATTATGGGTTATATTAGGGCTGATAAGAAGTGCAGAGACCAGCGACAGAAAGAATTAACAAATAAGTTGCAAGAAGCCCACCAGAAACATGATAAGCACTTAGGGGACATAAAGAGGAAACAGCTCTTGCAGTTCCAACATCAAATCAATGAGATCCTAATGGCAAGAGTGCAACATGATATCTTTATGTATAAATATCGTCTTCACGCTGGGGCAACAGGGTGGGTAAAATGTTGGCCCACCTGGTTCAGAACAGGCAGGGGAAAGAATGTGTCTCTCAAATTCGGAACACACGTGGAGAGCTCAAAACAAAAGCAAAGGAGGTGGCTCAATGATTTGTGGACTTTTACCAGATGTAATACGCAGATGTGGAGGCTCAAGACAGTATATGAGGGGATTTCTTTCATGACTTGTGGAAGGAGCTTTTGGGGCAAGTGGAGGTACAACAATTGGATGGTGAACTGGAGGAAGGGCATGGAAGGGGTTGGGCAGTAGAGTTGGATCGGATTAAGGATGTCTGCATAGGAGGTGTGGTTGGGGGCACAAATGAGTGAACACATGGGGGAATGAATGAGAGCGTGAATGAAGAGATGAGAGGGGATTGAGAGATAATGAATGACTGGAGATTTTCTCCTTTTGGAAAAAGTGGCACAGGCAAGGGGGTGGAAGGTGAAATTTCTTATAAAAATCAAAGTGTTCGACATAGGGCTGATCACCTTGAGAGTTAGTGGATGTATATTGTTTTATTATTGCTTTTACTCATATTGTGTGTTATCTTTTGATGGATAGGGTACTGCCTGCACTGAAAAGTTAAACTGCTACTGTGGAGTTCTTGTACTGCTGTTATGTTGATGAGGTGCCTTTGAAAAAAAGTTTAAAAAAAGAGATTATTCAGCAGAGACTACAATCATATCTGGAACGAGAAATGCCTGAAGTGCAAGCTAAGTTCAGGAAAGGGCGAGGAACGAGAGAGATCATCGTGGATGTGAGATGGATTCTTGAACAGACAAAAGAATACCAAAAGGATATCTATATGTGTTTTATCGACTACAGAAAGGCTTTTGACTGTGTAAGCCATGAGAAACTCTGGGCCACATTAAGAAGCATGGGTATACAAGAACTCCTGATAATTCTCTTGCACAATCTTTACATTGATCAAGAAGCAACAGTTCGAACGGAACATGGAGAAACAAAATAGTTTAATTTTAGCAAAGATGTACGACACGGCTGCATACTTTCCCTCTACCTGTTTAATTTATATACAGAACAAATCATCAGAGAAGCAGGACTGTACGAAGACAACCGAGGTGTGAGGATTGGTGGAAATCTCATCAACAACCTTCACTATGTTGATGATACCATATTACTGGTTGAAAGCGAGGATGATCTGAAACATCTGCTTCTCAACATCAAGGAACATAGTTTTAAAATGGGCCTGGACCTTAATGTAAAGGAGACAAAGATCCTGACAATTGGCAAAATCAATAAGTTCATCATTGATAGAGAAGAAATTGAAATAGTTGACACCATCACCACCCCTATAGGCTATACAAAAGCGAAACAAGCAACATCTGGAAGAGCTATCTCATTAACCGCCCCTTCCCTTTGGAATTCTCTCCCCGACCACCTTAGAGCCATCACTGACACCAAGGACTTCAAGAAAAAGCTGAAAACAACCTTCTACATCAAACATTTTGGTGACATTACCTGATTCTCAACACTATCAATATCCCTGTTGCCTCCTTTCCTTATGCCCCCCTATTATGTTCATGTACATAGCCTTTGTATATAAGTTAAACTGAAATATTCCCTGCATGCTCCTTTCCACTTTTTTTTTGTAAACACTTGAGTTCATTGTAAACCGCTTTGATTTTAGGATAAAGTGGTATAGAAATTCAGCTACATAAATAAATAAATAAATAAACTTTAACCTACTTGGATCAACTATCAATAAAGTAATGACAAGCAGTCAAGAAATCAGACAACTCATTGCTCTTGGCAGAATGGCTATGAAGGACCTAGACAAGATTTTCAAGAGCAGAGATGTCTCTCGCCATAAAAAGTTTCAACTTCTTTAAGCAATGGTATTTTCTATAACATCATATGGATGCGAAAGTTGGACAGTAAAAAAAATAGGAAGAAAATCGATACCTTTGAATTATGGTGCTGGAGATGAATACTGTGTATACTATGGACTGTCTGAAGAACAAACCAGTCAGTACTAGAGGAGATCAAACCTAATCTTTCTTTAGAAGCTCAGATGACAAAACTTCAATTTTCATACTTTGGACACATCATGCGATTGTTAGAGAAAGACATCATGCTTGGCAAGGTAGAAGGTCAACATAAAAGAGGAAGGCCAGCAATGAGATGGATCAATAGAATAACAGCAGTTATGGGTGCCACTTGTCGCCAACCTCCCCCTGGTGGCCGGTGGCTGAACGGGGAGGTTGGGCATTTAGTTAATTTTAGGAGAGGAGGGTTGTTTAAGGCCAGGTGCAGCCTGGTCTAGGTAGTCCTGCTCCTGGTGCAAGTAAGTCATGTAAGCCAAATGGAGGGAGAATAAGGCTTTTATTTCCCTTTTCACAAAAAGATTAGTTGGGCTACAAAAATTAAAGAAAGTCCTTCTTTTCAGGCATAAACCAAACTCAAGGTACAAAGTAAACTGTTATAATCTTCACAGTTGTGGAAAGGAATTTAACCAAGGATTTTTTCAACATGGGAGTAAATTACATGTCTGAACATTCTTCTTTCAATCAGCACAAATATGAAAACTTCTTAAGGTAATATCTGTAAGGCTCACAGTTCCAGTAGTGATTCCAAACTACCCACAACACACATGGAACAATCCATCAATTCCTCCTGAGATAAGGGAATAGGGTCTATAAGCTCCACTTGCATCGGTTCTAAATCACTATTATCTTCTTCTGGGCTGGGGCTTTCTCTGGCTGTTATCACTGGCCAGTCCCTATTTCTGTTCCCTTGTTTTCCATACAGTTGTTCTAAGGTTCTTAAATGAACATGGCCTGTTTTATAGCCTCTATATCTTGGCTGGTGAAACTTTGGCCTGCTTTCTCTTCCTTTAAACTGGGTATCTGTTTTATAAGGGCTTCTAGCAGCTGAGCCTTTCTTCATGAATAAAGAATCATCATACCTTGGTTTCCTGTAACAGGCATAGCTGGAAGTGTCCTCCTCAGGTATTTCCCTTAGGACCCAGTCTCTCTGACAATCTTTCTCTTGAAAGCTTCTGGTACCTTTCAATCTGGTCTCCGGGCTTTCTGGCAAGCGTAGGCCTCTCTCCAAGCCTGGCTTCCTGCTTCTTAGCTCTTTATCTCTGGAGTTTCTGGCTACCACGACTTCCACAGGACTGACTCTCCTCCGTCTGTCTTTCTCCCTGGGACCTTCTGCTTCACTTCCAGTTCCTGCAGCCGTGCCACTAGTCCTGATTCCACTGCTCCGTTTCTCAGCAGTGCTCTGCTCTCCAGTGCTGCTCTGCTCTCCGGTGCTGCTCTGCTTTCTGGTGCTGCTCTGCTTTCTGTCTCCAGCCACTTGCTTATAAAGGTCTTCTGCCTTTGAGCTTCCCGGGCTAGTTCTCAGGTGCTGCTGATTAGCTAGGTGTGTCCACTCAGCCTCTGTAAGTGCACGCCTGCTCCCTCTAGCTGTTTTGCTAGTCAATTGCATTCTCTGCACCTCATTTGTTTTGGGACAGACAGCTTCTTTTCCTATATCCTCACTTTTATTAGCTCCTGCTCTATGACACACTCTATCAACAATGAGCCACCTGACTGAAGACCAAACATAGTTTAGGACAACTATCCAGAGGGTCACCAAGAGTCAACACTGACTCGACGACACTTAACAACAACAAGATTTGCATGTCTAGAGCTAGCGCGATCTTGGAAACAAATAACCCCCCTAACAATGGATAAGATCCATAGACTGGATTTTGTATAAAGGATGGGTGAGAACTGCCTAAAAGAATCACTGGCAGGAGGCTTTTGGAAAGAGTTGGTCACTTCACGAAGAATGGAAGGAGGATTACGATGGATAAGGACATTGAAAGAAACAAGGTGACAGAGGGAGGGAGAGGGAAGAAGGGGGAGGGGAGGGTAAGGGACTTTCAAATCGTACAAGACAACACCGTCATTGCAGTAAGTTGTGTCTTTATTGAAAGAATGCTGTACTGAGTAATATGATGACAATAAAAATAAAATTTAAAAAAAGAACATACTAATATAGTAAATGACAGCACATAAGAATCAGAATGGTCCATCTAGCCTATCCAATAAGGTGGCTAGAGTGATGCCTGCCACTTCATGCAGGTTACCCCTCTATGCCTTTGTTTTGGGATGTACTCATAGCTCTGTGTAGGTTACCCCCTCTATTTGTTGAATAAAATGCCAAAATAACCTGCTTGAAAGTAGAGGAAGTAGTAAAGAAGCTTAAGAACATAAGAAATGCCTTACTAGATCAGACCAAGGTCCATCCCATCAAGCCCAGTATCCTGTTTCCAACTGTGTCCAATCCAGTCCACAAGTACCCAGCAGGTTCCCAAAAAGTCACATGGGTTCCACAATGCTTGTCCCAGAGCAAGCAGTGGATTTCCTGCGTCCTCTTTAATAATAGTTTATGGACCTTTCCTCCAGGAACCTGTTGAAACCTTTTTTAAAACCAGCTACACTAACAGCTTTAACTACACCCTTTGGTAATAAATTCCAGTGTTTGATTACGCGTTAAGTAAAAAAATATTTTCTCTTATTAGTCTTAAATGGATTACATTATAGCTTTATTATGTGTCCTCTAGTCTTTCTATTTTTTGAAGACCGAACACAGTTTAGGACAATTTTCCAGAGGGTCGCCATGAGTCGACAACAACTCAACAGCACCTAACAACAACAACAAACAACCTATCTACATTTACTCATTCCACTCCACTCATTAATTTATAGACTTCCATCATATCCCCCCCTCAACCGTCTCTTTTCCAAGTTGAAGAGGCCCAACCTTTTAAGCCTCTCCTCATACGGGTATCCTTCCATTCCCTTTACCATTTTTGTCACTCTTCTATGTACCTTTTCTAGTTCAGCTATATCCTCCACAGAGTGGAGGAATAGCCTAACGGTTATAGCACTATCTTGAGAACCAAGAGACCAGTGTTCAATTCCCACTAGCACTCCTTGTAGCCTTGGGCACATTCCCTTTACCATGTTTGTAGCTCTTCTTTGTACCTTTTCTAGTTCAGCTATATCTTCCACAGAGTGGAGGAATAGCCTAATGGTTATAGCACTAGCTTGAGAACCAAGCAACCAAGGTTCAATTCCCACTAGTACTCCTTGTGGCCTTGGGCAAGTCACTTCACCCTCCATTACCTCAGAAAATCCAAGTTATCAATGTTCCTGTTTAATGAACATTACCAAGTTTAAGGACTGAAGGATAAAGCAGCATAAAAAAAAACTGTTAAATAAATCCTTTTTAAGATATGGCGACCGGAATTGCACACAATGCCCAAGGTGTGGTTGCACCATAGAACAATACAGAAGCATTATAATATCTTTTGTTTTATTCTCCATTCCTGTCTTTATGATTCCTAGCATTCTATTTGCTTTCTTGGCTGCCGCTGCACACTGAGCGGAGCATATATTAAGAACATAAGAACATCAGATATGCCATACTTGGTTAGACCAAGATCCATTAAGCCCAGTATCATGTTTCCAACAGTGGCCAATCTAGGTCACAAGTATCTAGCAGTTTCTCCAGAAGACACAGGTTCCACAATGCTTATATTGGGACAAGCAGTGGATTTCCCTTGTCCCCTTTAATAATGGTTTATGGATCTTTCCTCCAGGAACTTGTCCAAACCTTTTTTAAACCCAGCTACATTAACAGTTTTTACTACATCCTCCGGTAACAAATTTCAGAGTTTGATTACGCATTGAGTGAAAAAATATTGTCTCTTTATTAGTCTTATATGAGTTATACTGTAGCTTCATGCTTATCCCCTAGTCTTTCTATATGTTGATGGCGTAAACAATCGATCTACTTTTACCCTTTCCACTCCATTCATTAATTTATAGACTTCTATCATATCTCCCCTCAGCCGTCTCTTTTCCAGATTGAAAAGCCCTAACCTTTTTAGCCTCTCCTTATAGGGATATCTTTCCATCTTCTTTACCATTTTGATGGCTCTTCTCTGTACCTTCTCTGTTGTTGTTGTTGTTGTTGTTAAGTGCCGTCGAGTCGGAGTCAACTCATGGCGACCCTCTGGATAGCTATCCTAAATTGTGTTCGGTCTTCAGTCAGGCGGCTCATTGTTGTACCTTCTGTAATAACGCTATATCCTTTTTAAGATACGGCAATCAGAATTGCACACAATATTCAAGATGCTGTCGCACCATTGAATGATACAGAGGCATTATAATTCCTAGCATTCTATTTGCTGTCTTGGCTGCCACTGCACATTGGCCAGAGGGTTTCAATGTGTTAGCCACGATGATGCCTAAATCTTTTTCCTGGATGGTGTTTCCTAATGTGGAACCTTGCATCGTGTAACCATTGTTTGGGTTGTTCTTTCCTAGGTGCATAACTTTGCACTTGTCCACAGTAAATTTCATCTGCCATTTGGACGTCCAGTCTTCCAATTTATTAAGTCCTCTTGTAATTTTTCACAATCCTCTTGGGTTTTAAAAGGAATAATTTTGTGTCATCTGCAAATTTGATTACCTCACTCGTTATTCTTATTTTCAGGTCATTTATGAATATGTTGAAAAGCAGTAGGCCTAGCATAGATCCCTGGGGTACTCCACTACTCACTTTTCTCCATTGAGAAAACTGGCCATTTAGCCCTACTCTCTGCTTTCTATCTTTAACCAGTTCCTGATCCACAATAGTATTCTGCCTCCAATCCTATGACTTTTTAATTTCGCCAAGAGTCTCTCGAGGGCCCTTGTTAAATTTAGCTTTCTGAAAATCCAGATACACTATATCAACTGGCTTACCTTTGTCTATCTGTTTATGCCAAACCTTCAAAAAATATAACAGATTAGTAAGACAAGACATTCTTTGGCTAAATCCATGTTGACTTTCTCCATTAAACCATGGCTATCTATATGTTCAGTAATTTTATTCTTTATAATGGTTTCCATCATTTTGCCTGGTACTCTCTACTTCTTCCAGCCGGCTCCGTGCTCCCCGATCGGGGTTGAGCACACCTGAGCGGGATACAGCCATCTTCTCCCGCTCAGGAGCCTCCAGCCCAATCGGGGCTGTGGGAGGCGGAGCCTTACAATTGAAAAAGCAAGCCGCCGAAGAGAAAGCCTCTCTCCTCCTTCCAGCCGGCTCCATGCTCCCCGATCGGGGTTGAGCACACCTGAGCGGGATACAGCCATCTTCTCCCGCTCAGGAGCCTCCAGCCCAATCGGGGCTTTGGGAGGCGGAGCCTTACAATTGAAAAAGCAAGCCGCCGAAGAGAAAGCCTCTCTCCTCCTTCCAGCCGGCTCCGTGCTCCCCGATCGGGGTTGAGCACACCTGAGCGGGATACAGCCATCTTCTCCCGCTCAGGAGCCTCCAGCCCAATCGGGGCTGTGGGAGGCGGAGCCTTACAATTGAAAAAGCAAGCCGCCGAAGAGAAAGCCTCTCTCCTCCTTCCAGCCGGCTCCGTGCTCCCCGATCGGGGTTGAGCACACCTGAGCGGGATACAGCCATCTTCTCCCGCTCAGGAGCCTCCAGCCCAATCGGGGCTGTGGGAGGCGGAGCCTTACAATTGAAAAAGCAAGCTGCCGAAGAGAAAGCCTCTCTCCTCCTTCCAGCCGGCTCCGTGCTCCCCGATCGGGGTTGAGCACACCTGAGCGGAATACAGCCATCTTCTCCCGCTCAGGAGCCTCCAGCCCAATCGGGGCTGTGGGAGGCGGAGCCTTACAATTGAAAAAGCAAGCCGCCGTCAGGCGGGCCCGCGCCTGTCGGGGCCGTGCCTGAGGGCCTCGCCAGAGGGCCCTTTGGCACGGCCTTTAGGCAAAGGCCCTCTCAAAAGAACCCAGGAAACATCCAAGAATCCACAGCTCCACCCCAAGCCTGAAACAGGACCACTCTACATTCACCAGCACGTCCACGGTCGAAACGCACAGCAAGTATACACTATCCATAGGACTGGACTAAGCTCTGCTCTAGTTTCAATATAACCTCATATATTGTCATTGATAGTCTACTCTCTGGTGGCCCTGTGCCTATGTTATAGCCAATCACAATTTTCAAGTTGCCACTATCTGTTACCAAATATCCGCATATATTCTCTGTCTATACTGTTGTCAGTAACTGCCATTGCTACAGTTGCCTGTATTGTACTATAACTGCCATTGCTACAGTTGCCTGTATTACACTATAACATCTACTATCTATACTCTAATCAGTACTATCCCTACCTGATATTATATACAGCTCACAGAAACGCACACCCATTTAACCATCTTGACTTTTATACAGCCTGCACCAATTCTCACTACAATTTGTAATCTGACACATAAGTCTCAGAATACCCAATACCTCCTCAACAAGGAACCAAAATGTCTCCTCACCTCATCACTCTTCTTAGTGTATACCTTCTCACAGATTGGCTCGGGACCTCCTCTGCCTACTCTTCCTTCACCAATCATATCCCTATCCTCAAAAACCACGGAAAAAAATGGTCAAGTAACTCTTACCATTATCCGGCTAAGGAAGTTCGCATACGGCACTCCCACTTGATTCACATCGCGTTACATCAAACCAGTAACCCCAAGCAACAAGGCTTCCCACCTTCCCAAAGCCTAAAATGTGCCCTCATAAACGCTCGCTCGATTTGGAAAAAGTGGCTTGTAATCCAAGATATAGTTACCCATCACAATCTTGACGCACTCCTGATCACTGAAACTTGGCTATCAAAAGAAGATAATGTCCTCATTAACCAACTCATTCCACCAAATTTCTCCATACACACAACCCACAGAGAGAACAAGAAGGGAGGAGGATCACTCATTCTCACCAAGTCAGAACTCCTTTTCAATACAACTAACTCCTATAGCTCAGACAATCTGGAGATAATCACCATAGTGAATAAGCAATGCTCCATCAACCTGGTTTACAGAGCCCCTTCAAGCTCCCCGGACGACCTTCCCACCATATTAGACCTAGCTGCCAATACCAGCAACCTTAACACTCCAAACTGGATAATGGGAGATCTCAATCTCCCATCACTACAGCAACATCAGTCCTCTTCACTCCTCAATGCCATTGAAAGTCTTGGATATCAGCCACTAATCATGGAGCCCACACATATCAAAGGAAACATTCTTGACATGGTCTTCGTTCCACAATCTGCTTCTACACAAAACAGCAACATTATAAAATCTATCACTGATGTGCCATGGTCAGACCACAAACTCATAAACCTACAAATTCCCTTGGGCAACACTCATTCCCTAAACAACAGAAACCCTGACAACACACCAAGAGCCCCAACTAGAGGCTTTCGGCCCTTCAACAAGGAATTTATACTGACAAATACCCAACCACTCCTCAACAACACAACACTCAACCTTGACGAGGCAATTGAAGCCTGGAATAACAGCCTCAATGCCATTGCTCTTCTACCACACAAAATGAACACATCAAGGAAAAGAACCTCCGCTCCATGGTTCTCTCCCGATCTGCGATCTTCTCTTATGCACCTTAGAAGACTCGAAAAACGCTGGCGCCGATCACTGGCCAGTGATGACCATACAGCCTACAATCTCTATTTAGCAACTCACCGCGAAGCAATCACAACCAAGAGGAAGCAATATCACACGGATATGCTCAAAAGATCATTGAACAAACCTCGTGATCTTTTCAACCTAGTAAAATCACTATCAAAGGAACCATCATCAGAACAAAAATATATTCACCCACAAGAATTTGCTGATTACTTGCAATCTAAACTTCTACAGACGGATGAGCTACTGAAAACAGATGTTCAAGAAACAACCTGCCAAAACTCCTTATCTTCACTTACCGCACCCTCAGCTAAACAAATTGAAGACACAATCACTTCACTCAATACCACCACCGCTCAAACCGATCCTTGCCCAGCCTTCTGGATAAAGGACCTTAGAAGTGCATTTAGCCCGTTCATTGCAAGAATCATGAACCTCTCACTTACAACTGGATCCTTCCCATCTTCTCTAAAGCTCACATCCATTAGACCACTATTAAAAACCCCCAAACTAGATCCAAAAAGGGCTGACTCATACAGGCCTATTGCTAGCATTCCCCTCCTAGCAAAAATTTTTGAAAAAGAGGTGCAACGTCAAATTCAAGACCACATAGATTCCGCAGCCCCTCTTGACTACTTTCAACATGGCTTCAGAGAACATCATGGAGTTGAAACACTCATCACCACCCTCTTCAATAATATACTCACCAGCATAGACAACATCCGACAAGGCGTTGTGCTAATCTTCTTAGATATAGCAGCAGCGTTTGATTCGGTCATGAGATACTCATTACACGATTGAAGGAAAAAGGCATCGGTAGTTCAGCACTGGAATGGTGTAAATCTTACCTGGACACCAGAATGCAATATGTAAAATCTGCAACAGGAGAATCAAATCTCTTCCATCAAAAACAAGGCGTGCCACAAGGGTCATCTCTTTCATCTCTCATGTTTAACATCTACATGCAGCCTATCTGCAATATCATCAGATCTTTCAATGTGAAATGTATGATATACACAGATGATATCCTACTTTATATGCCATTTTCCACAATGCAAATAGATTTACTGCCCATAATAAATTGCTTCAATGCAGTATCAGAGTGGCTTCTCTCACAGAACCTCCGCATCCAGCACAAGAAAACTGAGGTTCTCTTTGTTACGAGAGACCCCAACTTCATTCCACCATCACATATAAGTGTTAAAGGAGCTGATCTATCCACCAAAGAAACAATAAGATACCTCGGAGTCACGCTGGACCACCGTCTCAACATGAAATCACACGTAAACAATATTGTAAAAGCTGTATACTTCAAGATACGCACACTCAGGCATTTACGCTCCTTACTGGACCCAGTTGATTTCAGAACCATCTTCCAAGCACTCATCTTACCGCATTTCGATTTTGCCAATTAAATTCTACAAGGTCTCCCACAATCCACCCTAAGTTCTCTACAACTTGTCATGAATACTGCTGCAAGGGTTCTACAAGGAGCGTCCAGGAGTGATCATGTAACACCAATCCTCAAGCAGCTTCACTGGCTCCCGATACAAGGCAGGCTCATATTCAAAACCTTGATTCTCACATACAAGGCCATCCACGGTTTGTCAGCCAACTCACTGACTGATCTCACACAAACAGTACCACCAACTAGATCCAGAAGACAAACAGTGCTAAACACTCTAATAATGCCAAAGGCCATAACAACATGTAGCCGATCAACAGCGAACAGAGCCTTCATGTTTTGCGCCCCAAAACACTGGAACTCCCTACCACCCGACATACGTGCCATAACCGACCTAGCCCAATTCAGAAAGGCCCTCAAATATAACCTATTCATCAAATACTACCCTACATAAAGTGCAAAATATGAGCTTCACCACAAACTTAACCACATTCCCCTCCTGACCCTAGCACTACTGCTAATTTTATGTAAATATTTCTTTCATGTTATCGAATTAACAAATCAATATTCTTTGTATATAGTTCTCCCATATTATCCAAGTTTATCTTCCTGTTTTATGTAATACCGAACAGCCTGTTGTTCTGGTCTTTGTGTTCTCTGTAAACCGCGCTGATTATAAATAGTGCGGTATATAAAAAATTGAAATAAATAAATACTGATGTCAAGCTCACAAGTCTGTAGTTTCCCCCATGGAACCCCTTTTAAAAATTGTAGTTACACTGGCCACTCTCCAATCCTCAGGTACTACAGATGATTTTAATGATAGTTTACAGATTACTAATAGCAGGTCTGCAATCTGATATTTCATTTCATTCAATATATGTGGATGTATATCATCTGGTCCAGGTGATTTTCTACTCTTCAGTTTATCAAACAGTTGTAATACATCCTCCCGGTTTATTGATATTTCGTTCAATTCCTCTGATACATCACCTTTATATACCATTTTAGGCACAGATAACTTCCCTACATCATCTTCAGTAAAGACCAAAGCAAATAATTCATTTAGTCTCTCTGCTATGGCCTTGTCCTCCCTTAGTGCCCCTTTTACCCCTGTATTATCCAATGGTCCAAATGATCTCTCACAGGTGTTTTGCTATGAATGTACTTGAGAAAGTTTTTATTATGTGTTTTTGCTTCCACAGCAAGCTTCTTTTCAAATTCGCTCTTTGCCTGCCTTATCAATGCCTTACATCTAACTTGCCAATGCTTATGTTGTTTCCGGTGTTCATCATTAGGCTTTTTTCCATTTCCTGAAGGATGCTTTCTTGTCAACAGCAGCCTCTCTGACCTCATCTTTAAACCATGCTGGCAGTTATTTGCCTTCCACTTTCTTAAAGCGTGGAATACATCTGGTCTGGACGTCCAAGATGGTAGTTTTAAATAACATCAATATAAATATTACACCCTCAGTAACAACCTCCAATGAAAAAAGATTTTTTCAACAAACTCTATGTCAACACAATTCAAATAGGCATACATGATCTCAGGATGGCCTCAACCCTACATGTGGTGAATCTAATCACCATAGGGAAATGGCAGATGCTCACATCATAGGTCTGATAGCCTTTAAACTAAATTATTATTTTAATATTTTATTTTAACATCAATCACAAAATCTACATCCACAAAAGTACTTTTTAGGATTCCATAAAATTCAAAAATGCATTTCCACAATTAACATTACATTTCACATCTACAACACATAAAAGAACAGGGAGCGTCTGTATGTTTACTCAATATTTGGCACCGGAACCCATGAAGCGCAATCAATTTCCTGTAACATATAAAAGGAGAGAAATCGTTAAAAAAGATCAATTATCCACCTTAAAATAGGTATGTAAGTACTTATCTAAATGACTTCTTGCACCCGGCACACAGAATCAATGAAGAGACTTCAACTCCAAACTGCTACCGCAACCAATGGACAGCACTCGCTATCCAATTCGGCGGTAAATCACCTGACAAAAGCTTTTGTTTTGCCAGACAAGCTTTCTCAAGGAATCTTAATGCAGTTTCTATAAGTTTCTATATCCTCCAATTACTCCTCCAACAGACGTACGAAATATCAATATACATATAATACTAAGGCATAGAAATGCCTCCTACCTTCATCAACTAATCGGCGTCTGATGTCAGCTGTTTTAACGAACCCCTCACCAATAGAATCACATATCCAAACTGACGTCACTGTTCACACCAACTTTATTCCTAATACCCAAAAGATACAAATAACAAACTTTTTAAAAAAATCTTTATAAAAGAAAAGTGGGATTGGAACCTCAAAGCCACTCAGCCAAATATCAGAAAAACAATGTCCAATCAATTTTATCATTCAACCCATACGGGTCTAACGTATTCAATTTGTAGATCCATCTCTGTTCTTTTTGCAGTAACACATGCCCCCGGTCTCCTCTTCTTACATTTAAAGGGACGTGTTCCAAAACTGTACACCGTAGATCTTCAAACTGATGACCAGCAGAAAACAATGCTGAACTAAAGGCATTTCAATTTTCTCTTTTATAATACTATATTTATGTTCTGCTAGTCACGTTCATAGTGGGCGTGTAGTCTGTGATAAGGAAGCTTATCATAGCTCAGGTAGGAGCTATAGAAAAGATGATGTGACTCTGAACAAGCAACCTGTCAGTTCTGGTAGAAGTGAGAAAACAGAGTTTTCACATAAAAGACTACCAGTCCCAGAATGCACCAGGTTTCCAGCAGCCATGAGAGGGGCTGAAGGGAGAAAATGTGTGTGCAATCAAGAGAGCTATGAGGTAATCCCTAAGCACTCATCTCAAAGGGCAGGGCCTGATTCAACACAGCTGCGCTGTGTTAGGGAGCAGCACACATTAGAACAGGATAAGAATAGAGCTTATTCTTCAGATAACAGTTTCAAGAACAGCTTCAGCAACTGCTACAGAGGGAGGAAGAGATACAGAGACAGAGACAGCAACGGCTACAAGCTCAAGCACCAGTATCACCTGGAGAAACAGAAGCCAAGCCAAGCAGATAGAGAGAGAGAAGGAACCTCTCTGGAAGGAAGAGAAGAAAGGCCATTGGAAGGTCTGGGAGATTCCAAGGCAGTACTCATACTGGGAGGTATTCCAAAAGCCAGCAGAGTCCATTGGACTGGATTCAGCCAGAGGAATGGAGTGGCAGAGATAGGAATCACCAGTGGCTACCTGTAAGAGAGAAGACTGCATGTGGAAGGGACTTTCAGACCAAGGCCAGAAGGTATGTGAGAGGAGATCCAGTGTCCAGGGATCAAGATTGGAAGGCTGGACATCAGAATTGGGTTACATATTGGCCAGGCTATACAGAGAGGAATAATGATAGCAGGAGAGGCTCAGGTATGAACACTGATCCAGACCCTATCTATAATAGAGAATGGCAGCAAGGGAATAAGCATTCTCATGATAGTGCCTTAATGAAAGACTCGTCTGTGCCAATGTATGATAATGACCCTATGCTGATTGATACAGCAGATGAAAGTACAGTTTATATGGACTGTTCTCTATCTAAATGCTATTGCTAGCTTTCTGTGAGCAAACACATCAGCCATCACAAAGAAACCTAACTTTGTTCTTTATTTCCACTGCAAACAGCTCTTAAAGCAGGATTTGGGTTCACACAGTAGCAGCCAGCCAGCTAAAGGCTTACAGCTGGTCAATTGATAGTAATTAAAGCTGCACCTGATTGTGTGTGTGAGCAAGGGAGAATCACTGCTGAGATCTGCGTGGAAGATAAGCAGAAGTTAACCTAACCAGCAAAGTTTATTCTTTTCTTTGTGCCTTTGTATTTGGTAATTATTTGCTAAGAAAACATTAGCTAATTGCCTGACAAGCTGAAGGTTGTTTTCTGGTTTACTTTGTGACTTTTTGTTATCCATTTAAACACTGCAAGCAAGTAACCTCATTTATAGTGCTATCAAGCATACATGTGCTGGGTGAATTAAACCCCATCAATAAAAGAAGTATTTTATTGATCTTACCACTTGGTTTCACAACTCAAATTATTGTCATCAGCTGTGTTTGGGAGTGAATGAACTACAATACCCACAATACCTTGCAAGAATCATATGAATATATGCATCGTCAAGATTGTGTAAGTTCTCACCCTAGGCAGCCGTCTGACAAATGGCGTAGTCGGCAGGATTGCTCTTGCACCAAGAGGATTTACTTGTTGTGGATTACAAATAAAAGTCAAGTTTAAAGCTATAAGAAGATTTTTTCCCTCGTCTGCACTTTGGAGGAAAAGTGGTTGTTCCAGGAAGCTGTCCCAGAGGAAAAGACCCTGTGCAAAGCTGGATTCATCACTGAGACAAGGTAATATGTACCTGGGCATGTCTAGTGGTGGATATGTGTAAGCACAGGGGGTAATTGAAAAAAAAAAAAAAAAGGTTGGAAAAAAAAAAAAAAAAAAAAAACCACACCTGGTTGGAAGGTGCTGCTCTTTGGGGGTTTTTTTTCTATCTTTTCTTGCAGGGGTCAAGATGGATCCGAGGGAGATGGCTCAGTGGATGGCAGCCCAATTTAGCAAGCAGCAGGAGCTGTCACAGCAGGCCCAGGACACTGCTATGAAGGCCTTAATGGAACAGCAGAAACCAGTGCTTGATCTGGTGCAAGCTCTAGTGCAGCTGCAGAGCCAAAGTGGAACAGATGCAAGACCAGCAGTTAGTACTGGTACACCACATGTGGACACTGTGGGACTCAATCAAGGGATTGGGGCATTTAATTTTGGGAAATTAACTCCAGAAGATAATGTTGATGATTTTCTAGAGTCTTTTGAAAGAGTGGCACAGGCTTTAGCATGGCCAGAGACCCAGTGGGCAGTAAGGCTGGCAGCCTCATTAACTGGTGAGGCACTAGCAGCTTACAGAGCAATGCCAGCAGCCCAGGCTTTGATTTATAAGGATGTAAAGGCAGCTATTAGAGATCGCCTAGGGTTGTCTATTTCAGAGTATAGGCGAATGTTTAGAGCTGTTACATTGAAAGTGGGTGAGACACCCAGGGCTCTGAGTCAGAGAATCAGAAGTTTAGCTGTAAAATGGTTGGAGCCTGAGCAAAAGACAGTAGAAATGTTATTAGATGTTATAATGCTGGAACAATTTATGCTTGGGGTACCTAAAGATTTGAATGTTTTTCTTATACAGCAAAATTGCCAAAATCTTGGAGAGGCAACCATGCTAGCAGAGAGATTCTTGGAAGCCACGCAGGCTTGCCATAGAATGGGTGGCCCTCTAAAGATGGATGCTGAGGCTAGAGATGCTGTATCAGAAAAGGGAATAATTAAGAATGTTTCTGAAAATGAATGTACTGTATCAAACCAGATGACACAGTGGAATAGAAAGAAATGTTTCAAGTGTGGAAAATTGGGACATTTAGAGAAGAGATGCCAGACACACACTAGTTTAATGGGTCTGGATTTAAAACAGCCCAAGGAAGGATTTCTTTTGATGGTTGATGTGCAGGGAATTACCACAAATGCATTATTAGACTCTGGGGCAGACCAGAGTATGATGTCAAAAAGGCTTTGGAAGAGGATAGAGGCCCAAGAAAGATTTGTGCCTAGAACCCCTGAAAGCCAAGTTCACATCAGATGCATTCATGGTGCTGCAACATCATATCCCACCTATAGGTTTAAGGTTAAGTGCCTGGGGGAACAAGAGGAAGTCCTATTAGCAGTGGTGCCTAGGCTACCCTTTGATTTGGTCCTAGGAAAGGACTGGCCAAGATTTAAGCAGGAACTAGTGAAAGGGCTAGGAAAGAAGGAGGGAGAAGGTTTAATAATGGAAATAGCTCCCGGGCCTTTCTTTGGAAGTCTTCAGTCCCTAGCTAAAAAGATGGTTAAGCTTCCAGAAGGCCAAACTATGGGTAATAAGAGGGGCCTTGTCTCCACCCGCTCGCAGGCTAAGGTAGAGAGCCAGCAGAAGGAGGAGGGGGAGCAGGCAGAGTTATTAGGAGACTTACCCTCTCATGATGATTTAATAACCCCATCATCTGGTAAAATAAGAAAGTTGAAAGCACAAAAGAGGCGTGAGAGACTTTGCAGAGCACAGGGTAGGGCTGAGATGTTAGCTGGTCAAAGTTTACCCTGGGTGCCAGCTGAGTTGGTGGCAAAGTTTCCTAACTTTCCACAAGAACAGCGAGCTGATCAAGCTCTCACCCGAGCTTTTAAGTATGCTCAGGAGGTCAGGGAGGAATTGCCCAGATTCAGACTAGATAATGACATATTATATAGAGAGAGTCAGGACCCCAGAAATGGTGCCATACGTAAACAATTGGTGGTACCCACAACTTTCAAAGGGCTAGTACTTAGGCTAGCACATGATCATCCAGTGGGAGGTCATAAAGGTATGCAAGGAACACTGGATCAAATTCTTGTGCGTTTTTACTGGCCAGGTATATTCAAAGAAACTGCCCAGTTTTGTGCTGCATGTCCAGCGTGTCAGCGAGTTACAGCGGCTCACCCACCGGTGGTGCCATTGATCCACATGCCAATCATCACAGACCCAATTGGTCGCATTGCCATGGATATTGTAGGCCCATTAGTTAAAACGCCCCGAGGTTTCCAATACATCCTAGTTATGGTAGATCAGGCAACAAGGTTTCCCTGGGCCATACCATTGAGGAATGTTTCTGCAAAAACAATAGCTTTAGAGCTAGTAAAATTGTTTTGTGAAGTGGGATTCCCAAGAGAGGTGTTGACTGACCGAGGGTCCAATTTTGTATCCAAATATTTGGCCCAGGTCTGGGATGCCTTTGGCATTCGTCACGTGAAAACCTCAGCCTACCATCCACAATCAAATGGTTTGGTGGAGAGATTCAACCAAACTCTCAAACAAATGTTGAGAAGGGGGTTAGCAGGAGAGGTAAAAGAATGGGATATGTTATTACCCTTTGCCTTATATGCCTGCAGGGAAAGAATTCAAGTGTCCCTAGGTGTAACTCCGTATGAGTTGATGTATGGTAGGGCTCCCCGGGGTTTGTTTGATATTTTGAGGGAACAATGGATTGATCCTGAACCAGGAAGTCAGGAGGTGCCACTGTTTCTACGTGACTTGAGAGCACGTTTGAAAAGGACGTCGCAGGTTGCTGAGAGGAACCTGCAGGACAGTCAAGTTCGCCAGAAAGGGTGGTATGATAGAAAGGCCAAAAGCCGCCAATTAAGCATTGGTGAAAAGGTTTTGGTTCAAGTAGCAGGAATTGCTCCAAAATTTGAGGTACAGTGGAAAGGGCCATGGGAGGTTGTTAAACAAGTAAGCCCAGTGTCTTATATGGTAGAAAATGCCAGAGGGCGTAGGCAGACCTACCATATTAATGTACTTAAGTCTTGGAGGGAGAGGCCTGTAGATAATGACCTTGAACCCAGTCAGGAAGTAAGTGAGTTTCAAGAAGATAACACTCTCGTAGGTATTACGGACTGTAGAGAAGCAGTTTCACCAGTAAAACCAGTCCGTAATAACTTAAGCAGGGGGGTATGTGATAAGGAAGCTTATCATAGCTCAGGTAGGAGCTATAGAAAAGATGATGTGACTCTGAACAAGCAACCTGTCAGTTCTGGTAGAAGTGAGAAAACAGAGTTTTCACATAAAAGACTACCAGTCCCAGAATGCACCAGGTTTACAGCAGCCATGAGAGGGGCTGAAGGGAGAAAATGTGTGTGCAATCAAGAGAGCTATGAGGTAATCCCTAAGCACTCATCTCAAAGGGCAGGGCCTGATTCAACACAGCTGCGCTGTGTTAGGGAGCAGCACACATTAGAACAGGATAAGAATAGAGCTTATTCTTCAGATAACAGTTTCAAGAACAGCTTCAGCAACTGCTACAGAGGGAGGAAGAGATACAGAGACAGAGACAGCAACGGCTACAAGCTCAAGCACCAGTATCACCTGGAGAAACAGAAGCCAAGCCAAGCAGATAGAGAGAGAAGGAAACTCTCTGGAAGGAAGAGAAGAAAGGCCATTGGAAGGTCTGGGAGATTCCAAGGCAGTACTCATACTGGGAGGTATTCCAAAAGCCAGCAGAGTCCATTGGACTGGATTCAGCCAGAGGAATGGAGTGGCAGAGATAGGAATCACCAGTGGCTACCTGTAAGAGAGAAGACTGCATGTGGAAGGGACTTTCAGACCAAGGCCAGAAGGTATGTGAGAGGAGATCCAGTGTCCAGGGATCAAGATTGGAAGGCTGGACATCAGAATTGGGTTACATATTGGCCAGGCTATACAGAGAGGAATAATGATAGCAGGAGAGGCTCAGGTATGAACACTGATCCAGACCCTATCTATAATAGAGAATGGCAGCAAGGGAATAAGCATTCTCATGATAGTGCCTTAATGAAAGACTCGTCTGTGCCAATGTATGATAATGACCCTATGCTGATTGATACAGCAGATGAAAGTACAGTTTATATGGACTGTTCTCTATCTAAATGCTATTGCTAGCTTTCTGTGAGCAAACACATCAGCCATCACAAAGAAACCTAACTTTGTTCTTTATTTCCACTGCAAACAGCTCTTAAAGCAGGATTTGGGTTCACACAGTAGCAGCCAGCCAGCTAAAGGCTTACAGCTGGTCAATTGATAGTAATTAAAGCTGCACCTGATTGTGTGTGTGAGCAAGGGAGAATCACTGCTGAGATCTGCGTGGAAAATAAGCAGAAGTTAACCTAACCAGCAAAGTTTATTCTTTTCTTTGTGCCTTTGTATTTGGTAATTATTTGCTAAGAAAACATTAGCTAATTGCCTGACAAGCTGAAGGTTGTTTTCTGGTTTACTTTGTGACTTTTTGTTATCCATTTAAACACTGCAAGCAAGTAACCTCATTTATAGTGCTATCAAGCATACATGTGCTGGGTGAATTAAACCCCATCAATAAAAGAAGTATTTTATTGATCTTACCACTTGGTTTCACAACTCAAATTATTGTCATCAGCTGTGTTTGGGAGTGAATGAACTACAATACCCACAATACCTTGCAAGAATCATATGAATATATGCATCGTCAAGATTGTGTAAGTTCTCACCCTAGGCAGCCGTCTGACAAGTCTTACCGACATAAAGTTTAAGGCAAGGACACCAAAGGGCATACACAACAAAGGAAGTAGTACAGGTGGTATTATATCGAAATGAATAGACATTATGTGCATATTTAGGACAGATCGTATTTTTATGACAATACAGTATAAACAACGGCCACATTGTACATGTCCATTAGACATGCTCGAAACTTTCTGTCGGGGGACCACTGAACATAACCAGTCTCTCATATTCCTACCTCTACTATATGCAATACAAAGAGAAGTACTTGACAATTTAGAATAAGTTCTTAACAAATTCCATCTTTTTCGTATTGCAGTTGTTAGCCGGTTCGATAAGCTAGAATATGGCATTACACATGTAATAAGTGACTCGTTACATGATTCATTAACATCTGAACTTTCAATTTTCGGCATAAGAAGCCATTCCCAATAGTTGTATTTAGCTCTTTTATAAGCTTTCTTCAAAACTAGATCCGGGTACCCACGTTCTCGAAATTTATACATCATACTCTTCGCCTGTATTTCAAATTCTTGTTTTGTAGAACAAATTCGACGACATCGAAGTAACTGTGAATATGGTAAAGTACTCTTGAGATGGTCAGGATGAAAACTAGAATAGTGCAAAAGCGTATTCTTATCTGTAGGTTTAGAATAAAGCGTGATAAAAAATCCTTCTGAATTCTTAACGATTTTAACATCCAAAAAGTGTAATGTAAACTGCTGAATGTCAATTTCAAACTTGATTCAAATAATCAATGAACTCATTCAAAGGTTCCCGTGATCCACACCACAATAGAAAGATATTATCAATGTATCTGAACCATTTTAGAATAAAAGGAGCATAATCAGAGGTATACAGCCATTGGGTTTCAAACGCATGCATATATAAATTAGCAAAGGATGGTGCAAAAGTTGCCCCCATAGCAGTCCCTGAAATTTGTTGAAATAATTTCTGCTTAAAAACAAAATAAAACAAAATAGTTCTTTTTCAATGCTATTCTGTCAGTGTCAACAAAAAGGTAACTGGTACTTTATGTGGCCTCAGTCTAGCATTCCATACATTGGCTAGGACCAATAATGCTTCATCTTGAGGAATAGATGTATACAAAGCTGAAACATCTAGAGATGCCATCCATGAAACTTGTCAAGTAGGTCCAAAATCATCCAAAAGTTGTAAAAAATGTGTTGTATCTTTTATATATGAAAGGATCTTAGGCACCTCGTCCCGCAAGTGCATATCTAAGTACATTCCAATTCGTTCTAACAATGAATCGTTACTAGACAAAATTGGACGCCCAGGAGGATTTTGAATTTTATGTAATCCTAAAAAGTACTTTTGTGGATGTAGATTTTGTGATTGATGTTAAAATAAAATATTAAAATAATAATTTAGTTTAAAGGCTATCAGACCTATGATGTGAGCGTCTGCCATTTCCCTATGGTGATAAGATTCATCACATGTAGGGTTGAGGCCATCCTGAGGTCGTGTATGCCTATTTGAATTGTGTTGAAATATAATTTAAGAAACTGACATAGAGTTTGTTAAAAAAAAACTTTTTTCATTGGAGGTTGTTACTGAGGGTGTAATATTGAGTCTTGCAGGACTACAAAAGGGGACTGTTACTTCTGGAGAGAGATCTGCAATTGTGAGTATATACTTCTGGGAAGTTTCTGTAAAGAATTCTTTGTATTAAAGCTAATTAATCTGTGAACCCACTATTTTTTGTTAAATCAGTCAGGGCCTAGTAGCAGCAGTTTAAGTTTAAATTTAAAACACAGAAGAGAACTTTCTGGTTACATATCATACCCAGCAGAGAGCTTGTAGTTTAAATTTAATAGTCACTCAGGGCCTAGTATCAGCAAAGTACTTTTAGTTTAAATTTAAAACAAAGAAGAGAGCTTTCTGGTTAAATTTAGAACCCAGCAGAGAGCTTGTAGTTTAAATTTCATAATAAGTTAGAGCCTAGCAGCAGCAAAGAGCTATAATTTAAAATTTAAAATCAAATAAGAGTATAGCTTACCTCAGCAGCACAGGACAGGAGGCAGTGTACTACTGTGGATCAAGAACTGGTTAAAAGATAGAAAGCAGAGGGTTGGGCTAAATGGCCAATTTTCCCAATGGAGAAAAGTGAATAGTGGTGTACCCCAGGGATCTGTGCTGGGTCTGCTGCTTTTTGACATATTCATAAATGACCTGGAAAGTGGAATAACGAGTGAGGTTATCAAATTTGCAGATGACACAAAACTATTTAAAGTTGTTAAAACCCAAGAGGACTGTGGAAAATTGCAAGAGGATCTTGATAAATTGGAAGACTGGGCATCAAAATGGCAGATGAAATTTAATGTGGACAAGTGCAAAGTTATGCACCTAGGGAAGAACAACCCAAACTATGGTTACACGATGCAAGATTCCACATTAGGAACCACCACCCAGGAAAACGATTTAGGCGTCATTGTGGATAGCATGTTAAAACCCTCGGCCCAGTGTGCAGCGGCAGCGAAGAGAGCAAATAGAATGCTAGGTATCATAAGGAAAGGAATGGAAAATAAAACAAAAGATATTATAATGCCTCTATATCGTTCCATGGTGAGACCGCACCTTGAATATTGTGTGCAATTCTGGTCGCCGTATCTTAAAAAGGATATAGCGTTATTAGAAAAGGTTCAGAGAAGAGCCACCAAAATGATAAAGGGGATGGAAGGATACTCATATGAAGAAAGGCTAAAAAGGTTAGGGCTCTTTAACCTGGAAAAGAGATGGCTGAGGGGAGATATGATAGAAGTCTATAAATTAATGAACGGAGTGGAACGGGTAAACGTAGATCGATTGTTTACGTTATCAGAACATAGAAAGACTAGGGGACATGCAATGAAGTTACAGGGTAAACTATTTAAAACTAATAAAAGAAAATATTTCTTCACTCAACGTGTAATCAAACTCTGGAATTTGTTATCGGAGGATGTAGTAAAGGCTGTTAGTGTAACTGGGTTTAAAAAAGGTTTGGACAAGTTCCTGGAGGAAAGGTCCATAAACCATTATTAAGAAGGGACCAAGGATATCAATGCTTGACCCAGTACAAGCATTGCGGAACCTGTGTCTTTTGGGGAAACTGCTAGGTACGTATGACCTAGATTGGCCACTGTTGGAAACAGGATACTGGGCTTGATGGATCTTGGTCTGACCCAGTATGGCATATCTTATGTTCTTATATTTATATTGATTTGGTTTAACCCTCAGGCAGTTCCTTGTATTAGTTTTAAATAACACCCATGCTTGATATAAATCTTAACCTCTGCAGCTTCTCCTTTTAGTTTTTTCTTAACTGTTTTCCTCATTTTATCATAATCTCCCTTTTGAAAGTTATAAGGTACTACTGTGGATTTCCTTGCTGTCTTCTTCCATTTATTAAATCAAATGTGATCATGCTAGGATCACTACTGCCAAGTGGCCCCAAAACCCTTATCTTTTGCACCACATCCTGTGTTCCACTAAGGACTAGGTCCAGAACAGCTTCCCCTCATGTTGGTTTGTGAACCAGCTGCTCCATGGAGGCAGTCATGTATTTCATCTAAAAACTTTATCTCTCTAGCATCCTGCTGTGACATTGACTCAGTCAATACTGGGGTAATTGAAATCACCCATTATTACTGTGTTGTAACTTTTGTTAGCTTTCCTGATTTCCTGATTTAGCATTTCATTATCCATCGGTTCATTCTGGCAGGCTGGTTGATAGTACACCCCCACTGCCATCACATTCCCCTTTTACATGGAATTTCTATGTCACTCAATGCCCTCTCTAACATAGAGCGCAACCCCTCCATAAATTTAGGGGTATGTTTACT
The DNA here is from genome assembly GCA_033557465.1 of Ichthyophis bannanicus. Lineage (NCBI taxonomy): Eukaryota > Metazoa > Chordata > Amphibia > Gymnophiona > Ichthyophiidae > Ichthyophis > Ichthyophis bannanicus. Next base: position 917,251,915 of record CM066035.1, on the reverse strand, counting down.
AAACCATCTTAATGTGCGCCTGGCGATAGTGTGCAGGCTGCCATAAAAGGAGTGGGCGTTTTGGTCTTAAAGCAGCAAAACGGGAGTATCGCGCGATAACGCGCGCTGCTGCACACATGATCGTGCGAAGCGCTGCTAAGCGTGTTACCGCGTGGTAATCTTAAGTAGGCGCACAGACAGCCAAACATAGAAATAGAAGTGTAGCACAATGGTTAATACACTGACTGATGATACAGGGGTCATGAGTTCAATCCCCCAGTGTGCCTAATGCATAAGGCTGGCTGAGGCATCAGCTGTGACATGTAAGTATTGTTTCCTGAGGCATTTTATTTGTATTTTATTTATTGCTGCCAGCAAACACACCCTCACGTGCCGTAACCTAAGGTGCTGCATAAGGTACCCTATAAGGCACCCCATAGGGCGCATTATAAAGTGCACTGTCCGCCACGGCACCCTATAATGTCTCCTATAGGGCACCCTATAAGGAGCTCCATAGGACACCTTATAAGGCACCTTATACGGACTGTAACCATAAGGTGCCTCAGAAGGCGCTTTATAGGGTGCCCTATACGGCGCCTTATAGGGCGACTTCTGAGGCACCTTATGGTTACAGTACCCTGAGGGTGTTTTGCTGGCAGCACTAATGTACATTAAAAAAAAGACAATGCTTTGGACAGCCCTATCAAAGAACTCCTACTGTGGGTTTGAACCCATGACCTCTGGCTCCACAAGTAGTGAAATAACCAGTGGGCTACAGCTCCATAGCTGATAGCAAACCCCTGGCTGGCTGTAGAAGGCCTGCACGTCACCACACAAACAGTCTGCTGTGGTCACCAGGATAGGGTTAACCCACCCATACCAATGATGCACTACACATGCAAATCAGCAGTCTACAGATGATCACAAGATGGGGTATGCACCCCCACAGCACCTCGGCCTGGTAGGGGGAACTGACCGTGTGTGGTACTGGCACAGAGTAGCTACACACCGTCACATTCTGCAGGTACTGCACTCACCCTGAGGGTGAGGTGGGGCGCCCAGCACCAGGTCCACAGCAGAGATAGGCCATGCTGCAGGTCCCCAGCAGAGCTAATGTGTGAGATAGGTAGTTTCTGAAGACACACCTTGAATATATCTGTATGTCTCAGTCAGGTGTAGCCCCTATGGACCCCTAGGAGGCTTATGTACCACCACCCTCCTCCTCCTCCAGGGCTGCGGGGGGTAAACAGGTCTCCCACCAACAGATCCACAGTCTACCTCCCTGCAATGGTGGCAGTAGAGGGGACCATCAACCCCAGTCCTGCTGGGGAACAGACACCCTACAGGGCAGTCAATACAGCTCTGTACACATCCATAACGCAATAGCAGACAGACATTAGGCCTGGATATGCTAAGCTGACCCCCACCACTATCTGATATTCTCCTGCAGCAAGCCTTCAGCCGCTGCACCCTGCAAGGCGTTCCATCAAGACACATACCAGCTGCAGACAGTCTGCTAGCTAGTCCATAGTGCATGTTCCTGGTGGAAATGCGTGCACCCAGAACTGGGATGTCAGCATACACACCAAGCAGATAAGTCAGTGACTGGGCCCCAAAAGGGAACCCATAAATATCACATGAGAGAAATACTATATAGCACCATGGGGGAGCCTAGCCATGCCGTAGTCACTGCTCAATCAGGGTGAGAGTGATCTCCCAGCGGAACATGCTGTGGCCACCCTGTCTGTGCAGGTGGTGGCCGGGCACTACAATGTCCCAGCCAGTGCCCTATGCCCTGTGCAGATGCATCCTGGCCAGGCCACCCTGTCCGGGCTATACCCATGGTACCTTTCTCCTCATTATGCACATTGGCAGGCCAATACTGGCAACAGTGCTGGCAGTGTGGGCTGTGGAGGGTGTTTGCAGCCACCACACACTGGATAGACAGACACACACTCCCACACCTATGCCAGCATTGTGCTACTATAGAGGTGTTTAGCAGCCCTGACCACCACACCAGTCCTGGGCACAGTGCAGGCATGGATATGGTACGCAATATTGTTGGGGGTCACTCCCCAGCGTGGTAAACACTGTCAGAGACCAGACCTGAAGCACACTCCACAGACATCAGAAAGGTTGCTATGATGGAGCTCAATCAGCAAACTGTGCTTAACGTAGGAATTGCTATCTGTCAGTAATCATAGCAAACGTTTGATAGCTGTGTACCATATTCCCAGGTGTAGGGTGGCATTGCTAAGGTATGCAAGTGCTAGTATTGGGAGATGCACACAGGGCCCAATGTCTTGCCTCTCCAGGAGGCATTGGCTAATGGAGCCTGTGGGTGTGGGTGTGTCTGCCCCTGTTGGCTGCTGCTTTACGGCAGAGGTTCCCAACTCAAGTCCTGGTGTGCCAAACACTGTTCGGGTTTTCATGCTGTCCCTCATGAATATGCATGAGATACATCTGCATACCATGGGGGTGGTGCATAGATATGCAGCACAGGCATCTTTATTAGAGGCAGCATGGAACCTGAATGGTGTTTTGCCCTCCAGGACTGCATTTGGGAGACTCTGCTCTAGGTAATGCACCTGTCTATGGTGTCTTTGCTCTGTAGGGTAAAATGTAGGTGTTTTGGGCATGTTTACGTCATCTGCAATAAAGGTTCTGTCTGTATTAGCACGTTGTAGTAGTGGATAAAATATGGGGACTGGGTTGGCAGGCACCATAGCTGGGGCTTGAACCTGTGACCTTCTGCCTCCTAACACACTGGTTGTGTGCACTGCACCACCGTGTTGCCACAGAGATAGTGCATTCCCTGGTGATACCATGACTGTTTGTCCGGCAGGGCCTGTCTGTTGCAGTGCATGGCACCCACCTACACAGGGCTAGGCCATGGTCTGCTCTGGGCAGCTGCCACTGCCCCTCTCCACCACCAGTACCCCTCTGCCACCATGCTGACATGCCTTTCTGCTGGTGGTGCTGGTGGTGTGCAGTCTCAAGCCATCCAGTGTGCAGGTAGGCGGCTGCCTATGGTGCATGTTCTGGGGTAGGGGTGCCTGCATAGATGTCCACGCTTCCCCCCAACACCGCCTGCCAATGTTCTGTGCCCTTGGAGGTACCTGCTGGGTACTATCCCCTGTGACACTGTGATAAACACTCTCGTGCCCATGTTGGGCCCTCATCAGTTGCTGTCTGGCTGCTGTACAGTTTCAGCATTCCTAAGTGCCACCTAGGCATCTGCCTAGTCCGCACTGTGCCCCAGCTGCACCACAGCATGTGCCGCCTGCAGCCCTCTGTATCCCCTTTCCCAGCATCTGTCCAGTTGCCCATTCCGACATGCCCGCCCTGCTGTTGTGGAACATGTGCATGCCATAGGAAACCTGTCCAATGGAGAAGGAAACCCTGATCAGTGCTATTTCACTGTGGGATCATTCACCTTGTATGGGGATGGAGCGTAGACCCTTCCAAAATTCATATCTTTTTTTTGGGGCTTTCTTGAGAGTGTTTTTTGATGTTTCCCATTACTATTGCCCAGCTTAGTTATGTTTTTTTTTACATTTACTTCTGTTCATTTTCAATGTTTATTTGCCCTTTTGTTCTGTGCACATGTATCACACTTATCACTTTTTGTAGGTTTCCCTGGTTTTGCTGTCCATTGATGACGGAAATGGTTTCTTTTCCCTTTAAATCAGCTCTAACGCCAGGGTTTCACTGGCGTTAGTTTTGAGCCTCGGATTTCACAGCGTTGGTGTGCAGAGAGCCTCTCCCCTCCCACTCTCCACCCATTGACCCCTTCTCTCCGCCCCTGGGGAGCCTTCCTCCGCCCTCCGGGAGCCTTTCCCCGCCTTCAGCGCTTGTTTGCGCCCGCAGCGCGCGTTATCGCGTGATATGGTACCTGTGCGCCTTAAAAAGTGCCATCATCGTGCAATAAGGTAACTTATCGCGCGATAATATCGCAGAGCGCACGTTAAGACAGTTTAGTAAACATACCCCTTAATCTACTCTATCATTGCGATATAGTTTGTACCCAGGTATCACAATGTCCCATTGGTTTTCCTCCTTCCACCAGGTCTCTGAGATGACAATCATATCTAACCTTTCATTTAGTGCTATATATTCTAGATCTGCCATCTTATTTTTAGACTTCTAGCATTTGCATACAGGCATTTTAGAGGTTGTATTTTATTCATATTAATCTGGTTATCAGTTGATAAGTGTAATTTGTAATCTTTCAGCACTGTACTGAAGGGCATCTGGGTTACTTTTATCTTTGTTGGAACCTCTCAGTCAGGATGCCCTATCTTCCCTGTTTTGTTAGTATCCTTCAAGGATATATTCTTCCAAACCATGTGCTCCAGGGCAACTGTCAGCTTTCCCCTATTATCTAGTTTAAAAGCTGATCTTTCTCCTTTTTAAAGATTAATGTCAGCAGCCTGGTTCCCTCCCAGTTGAGCCCATCCCTTTGGAAGAGCCCCTCCCTTCCCCAGAATGTTGCCTAGTTCCTAACAAATCCAGAACCCTCTTCTTTGCTCCATCGTTTCATCCACGCATTGAGACGCTGGAACTCTGCCTGCCCTTTGGGTCCTGCATGTGGAACGAGAAGCATTTCAGAGAATGCTACCTTGGAAGATCTGGATTTCAGCTTCCTACCTAAAATCCTAAATTTGGCCTCCAGAACCACCTTCCCATACTTTCCTATGTCATTGGTGCCAACATGTACCAAGACAGCAGACTCCTCCCCAGCATCTAAAACCTTGTCTAGATGGCATGTGAAGCCAACTACCTTCGCACCAGGCAGGCATGTTACCAGGCAGTCCTCATGTCCACCAACTACCCAGCTACATGCCTAATGATTGAATTGCCAACTACAACAGCTGCCTAACTCTTCCCTCATGGGCACATGGCCCTAGAGAAACCTCCTCAGTGTGAGAGGGTTTTACATCACCTGGAGAACAGGTCCTAGCTACAGGATTACTTCCTGCCACACCAGGGTGATGCTCTTCTTTCACATAACCTCTCTCCTGCATGGCAACTGAGAGGCTGCCAGATTGAAGGTGGGACTTCAGTGCTATGTCCCTATAGGTCTTGTCTATGTACCTCTCTGTCTTCCTGATGTCCTCCAAGTCTGCCACTCAAATCTCCAGAGATCAGGTTCATTCCCTGAGGGCAAAGAGCTCCTTGCACCTAGTGCACATGTAAGACATCTCACTAACTTGGAGAAAATTGTACATATGGCACTCAATGAAAAAGACTGGATAGTCCCCATCTCGCTATTGGACTGCTATCTGCATGTTAGTTTTAAGGTTTTGTTTAGCTATTTAAGTTATTTACGTAAAATTGCTAGGAATACTTGTACTGTTACAACTATACCAATTACCTTTAAGGGACTTTGTTCACCTCAAGATTAATTAACTTCAGGGCCTTAGTCTATTCCTGGTGATGATAACCAGATGAACCTGAAAGTGACTTTGGCCACCCTTCCTCCTTTAATAGGCTTAAGAGCCCTCTCTGCTCTACTATTCAACCTCTACCTTCATCCGCTCTGTGCACTCATAAGATCACATAACCTCAACGTCCACATCTATGCTTATGATATCATGATCTATGGACCAATCGACACAAACCAACCCTCACTCCCTACCCATCAGGAATGCTTCTCGGATGAATCCCACTGGCTAAAAGACAATAACCTTCAAATTAACTACAGCAAAATGGAGGCTCTCTTCATAACAAGAGAAACCAGCTTCACCCACTCCCCCCCCCCCAAACAATAACACCGAAGAACACACCAATCCAAAAAGTCAGGTACCTTGGAATCACCCTAGATCAACACCTCACATTTAAAGCACACATCAACAAGACTGCCCAGACCGTATACTACAAAGCAAAGGCACTGCAACGTCTCTGACTGCTCCTTGATCCAACAGATTTCCGTTCTGTTCTTCAAGCTTCCATGATACCTCACATTGATTACTGCAATGCCTACCAAAATCCACGCTCCTGCCCCTGCAAACTTTCTCTACTCAATTGCAAGGACCATACAAACAGCAACAAGACTGGACCATATCACACCTATACTAAAGCAGCTCCACCAGCTCCCACTACGGAGCCAAATTAAGCACAAAACAAGCATTGTAACGCACAAAGCAATCCACTCTGATCCACCCACGCACCTAAAGATGCTACTTCAGACCTCCCTTACCGCACAGATCAAGATGAACCTTCATGAAGAACACTCTCATCATACCACAAACCAAAACCAAATCCAGCCAGCAAGCATGCAACCGTACCTTCCAACTCTATGCACCCTCTTCATGGAACACCCTACTGGACCAGCTAAGGAAGATCACAGACCTCACCACTTTCAGAAAACACCCGAAGACACACCTATTCATAGAGCATTTCAGCCCCACTACATAACCTCTCCCTGGAAGAAAAACACCAAAAAGATGACCTCTGGAAATAGTCCTCTGTAAATAATCCACATCTATATATAGTTATGACCCCATGAATTATCAATTGCATGTTGTACATGGTTTAAACACCTACTTTACTATTCTACCCATTGTTATAATGTACTTTCACTTAATGTTCACTATAAACTATTTTTACTTTTTGTATATAATTATCTACAGTTCTAAGTATGTTTTATAATTTTTACTCCTTGTACATAGTTATCTACAGTTCCATGTATGTTATATAGTTGCACATTGTTCTATGTACTTTAACATTGTTTGATGTAAACCGCCACTGATCCTGGGAATTGGCCGTATATAAAAGTTTTGCAAATAAATAAATAAATAAATAAACTGCCTTGATCCAGTGAAAGGCAGTATATAAATACAGCTAAATAAATGAATAAAAAATAAAACTAAGATTATGCCTGGGGTGGGTAGGAGGGAACACTTAGTAAAGGCTGGCTTGCTACACAGGTCCCAGACCTGTGTTTCTAAGCTAATCTGTTAACAATTTCCTGGGTGATTCACATAGCCCTTGGTTTGATAGAGGGAGCCTTTCAAATTTCCCCTTTGACCTTTCACTTGGCTAACACCTATTTAAAACAAATTCCCAGATCTCTTGCCTCCTAAGTGGAAGTTGTCTTGTAAAGGTATCTAGAAACAATGTATTTCTTTCAACTCAAAGAATATTTTACCCTATTCTTCCTTCAATGCTAAACTATACTCTGGTTTGATTGAAATTAAAAGTTCTCTGCTGATACTAGTACCAGGCAAATTTCAATTTAAACTAAAAGCTCTCTGCTGAGTTTTAAATTTAAACTAAATGTTCTCTGCTGGGTTTGGAATTTAACCTAAAAGCTCTCTGCTGATACTAGGCCCTGACTGAGTTAACAAATACACTGGATTATAAAATACACAGATTTATCAGTTTTAACCCAAAGAATTCCCTTTTCCCCAAGATTTAGAGAATTTCCTAGAAGTAAACACAAGTGCAGATGTCTTTCCATCAGAAGTGGTCCCTTTTGGTAGTCCTTCAAGACTCTAAGGGCTCTGCTGGGAGCTTCCTGAGGCTGAAATCATGGTAGAAAGCTCTCTGAAGAGAGATATGTGAAAAGTATCCAATCAGATCCACAAACAAAAGAGGTGTGAAGGTCTCCATATTGACAACAACAGGGTGAGAAATCCCATAAATGTCAAAATATAGCTTTCTAAGCTGCTCTATAACTTGCCATGAAAGGTACTGTGTCTGCGCCATAGGACAATGTCAACTACTGGTGCAGCTGATTCATTCTTCATTTCTGTGGACAAAAAAAATATCACTATTCTTTTCACTGAAAGGATTTGAGGAATCAAACTTACATAGTAACATAGTATATGATAGCAGATAAAGACCAGTATGGTCCATCTAGTCTGCCCAGTAAGGTGGCTGGAGTAGGTTCCATGCAGTTCACCCCCCTCTATGCCTTTGTTTAGGGTTGTGCCTGCCATTCCGTGCAGATCACCCTCCTCTATTTGTTGAGGTATTAAAATAGTTAAGTTTATTTTGATTTTATCCTCTTGCTATAAAGCAGGGGTCTCAAACTCAAATTGCTTTGAGGGCCAAATGAGGACTTGTAGAGTAACCCGGGGGCCGCACAAGACGCAGGCCTCATTTGCATAAGGGCATCATTTGCATAAGGGCATCATTTGCATAAATATTTGCATAATGTTACCATACACTAACTTTTAGTAAACATGCCTCTTAATGAGTGTATGGATAAAGAAAGACTAAAAGATTTCTACATTACTATAAACCAGTGCCAACCGCCAGGCACATTAGGAACTACTAGAAACACTGCTCATTTAGAACCCATAGCAAACCTGCCGTGTCCTAACAGCACTACCAGGACTCACAAAGCACCATACCCTAACTATCAAAAGGCAACACTGCAAATATTAAATCAACACATTTCAGAGAATAACAATACATGACCTACTCGGGAAAGAGAACAAGTGGCAATGTCAAATAGGAATTACATAAACAGAATACCTCAGCTCAGTTACACATGCAGAACATACACCATCACCAAACAAGGAATCACAATTTAGAAACAGGAAGACAATTAAACTGGGAACCCCAAAAGCCAAACTTAGAATGTACAACACTGTAGAAATAAAACTATACATTGATTTCCTCTTGTATTAAATAAAGTGCAGACGTTAAAGATGCACATTTCCAAGAGCTGACATATTTCAGTTAATAAATTCAAAATAAAGAGATATTTTTCTACCTTTTGTGCATTTTTTTTTCAGTTGCAATTGTTCCAGTCACTTTCTTCTGGTTTCTTTGTGTCTTCTGCTAACTCTCCATCGTCTGCTGTCCATTTGTCCTTTCTTCTTTCCTATTTTTTTCCCATTCTCTCTACATCTGCTTTAACATACTAATCATTCTCCTTTTGCTCTTTCCTCATTCCTATTTCATCCACTCAAATTTTACCCCTCCATCCTCAATCCCCACTTACTCTCCCAATACCCGGCCAATTGTAGATTTTTCTTCCCTCCCACACAAAATATATTTCCCCTCTCCCAGCCCCATCCCATTCTAATCGTCCCCCAACATCAACTCCCTTCTAGCTCCTGCCCCACCCAGCATCCGCTCCCTTCTAGTCCCCGCATCATCAGCCCATTTCCAGTCCTAGCTCCCTCCCCTCACAGCCCATTTCCTTTCCAAGCCCCCTTCCACTCAGCCCATTACCATTCCAAGACCCTGTCCCCATCAGTTATTTGCAGTTCAAGCCCCCCCTTCTACTCAGCCCATTTCCAGTCCTAGCAACCCCCCCAGTCCATTACCAGTTCTAGCCCCCCCATAGCCCATTACCAGTCCTAAGCCCCCCAACAGCCCACTTCCAGTCCTAACCCTCCCATCACCCCATTTTCATTCTTAGCCCCCCCCATAACCCCATTTTTAGTCTTAGCCCCCCCCCAATCAGACCACCTCCAGTCCTAACCCCATCTGCCCATTTCCAGTCCTAGCCCCCCCATAGCCCAGTACCATTCCTCCGCCCCCCAACATCCCACTTCCATTCCTAACCCTCCCATCACCACATTTTCATTCTTAGCCCCCCAATCCCAATTTTTTTAGTATTAGCCCCCCCCAATCAGACCACCTCCAGTCCTAACCCCATCTGCCCATTTCCAGTCCTAACCCCCCCCCCCCCCCCAATCAGGCCAAGTAAATAAACTAACAACAAAACCCTGTCTGCTGCTGCTGCCGCCGCCGCCGTGGTAGCAGCACAATCAGCTGTTCGCGGTCCCTTCTCCTATGCCCGGAAGAGCCCCGAGTCTGCTCCTTTAGCGGTGAGCTTTTCAAGCCGCGAAGAGAGTATTTTCCTCTCGCGCGGCTTGACAAGCCGCGCGAGAGGGAAATATTCTCTTTGCATCTTGAAAAGCCCGCCGCTAAAGGAGCAGACTCGGGGCTCTTCCGGGCTGAGGAGAAGGGACCGCGAACAGCTGATTGTGCTGCTACCACGGCGGCAGCAGCAGCAGAAGACAGGGTTTGTGTTTTTTTTTTTTCCTCCGTCGCGGGCCGCACAAAGTTCGGTTGCGGGCCGCATGCGGCCCGCGGGCCGCGTGTTTGAGACCCCGGCTATAAAGGGATCCACTGTGTCTGTCCCATGCCATTTTGAATTCCATCACGGTATTTGCCCTCACCACCTCCATCTGGAGGGCATTCCAAGCATCCACCACCCTTTCGATAAAAATATTTCCTGATGTTGCTTTTAAGTTTACCTCCTTGCAGCTTCATTTTATGCCCTCTAGTTTTACAGCTTCCTCTTCTTTGAAAAAGGTTTGTTTGTTCATTAATACCCTTTAAGTATTTAAATGTCTGTATCATCTCTCTCCTGTCCCTCCTATCCTCGGGTATACATATTTAGGTCTTATAGTTTCTTCTCATGTGTCTTCTGGTGCAGGCTGCAAATCATTTTGGTCATCTTCCTCTGAACCATTTCAAGTCTTTTTATATCTTTTGTGAGATATGGTCTTCAAAACTGAACACAATATTCCAAGTGAGACCTCAACAATGACTTGTACAGGGTAATTAATACCTTCTTCTTTCTGCTGGTTATTCCTCTTTGTATGCAACCCAGCATCCTTCTGGATGTTTGCTACCACCTTGTCACATTGTTTCACCACCTTGAGATCCTCAGACACTATTACTCCGAGATCCATCCATAAGATCTCTATAAATTGACTAGATTCTTCGAAAGCTGCAATCCCTTTTCTTGCACCAATACAAGAATTAATCAAAGATGATCTAGATGAGGTCTAGAAGTCACACAGGTCCCTTCTGTTGATGAGCATGCATGTAGAGTTTGAAGAACAGACGTTTTTCAAGGACAGCATAACTACTATAAATGTATTACCATGAGAAACTGTCTGCTTTTTATTTCTCCTACTGAGAGCTAAAGGAAAAGTATGTAGAAAGGGAAAGCAAACTAAAGTTCAAGGCAAGTTGCATTCAGGTTAAGTTGGTATTTTTCTTTCCCCAAAGGGTTCACAATCTAAGAAAAGATCACCAAAGAACATCTGAAAGAGACATTCCCCCAATAACATGAAATCTCAAAATGTTGCAGGAGACTATGAATGCTCTCCAAGCAGAGAGAGACAAGAGCTGCTCAGTGTACTTACATGGCAAACCTTCACGCTGCATGCTCTTCTGTAATCCAGCTGCAAGACAAAAGGACATTTTCTCAGAAACAAGATGCAACTGATACAACACATCTGCTGGCATAACCTTTTTCAGGGAGTATCCCCTCCTCTATACCAATTACTGCAGCCTTTAAAACTACTGCTGCTTATTACTACTTTTCTTTTTTTTTTTTGCAAGACAGGGAAATTCAGGCTCTCAGATCATCAGGCCAGCAGATGTCACAGTCAGTAGTCTGCAAGCAGTGTATATTATGTCTCTGCTGGCAAGAGGATGGCTCACATTCATTGCTGTGTCGACAGCATTTTCACACTGTATGGCAAGAGACAGCAGATTAGGGCTCTTTTCTAGCCAACTATGAGCAGAAAAACGGTAAACATTAAGACTCCTATTATGCTACAGTTTCCGACATTTCCAACTTTTACAGCAAGCATAATTATATCCACCTGTTTTTTTTATATTTCCCAGCAACAGCAAGGGCTTTGCATATGCTCAGGCAAAACTTGTTAAACTCACAGTAAAAGCTAGTATGGCTCAGAGTGTTATATAATGTTCAAAAGGTCTACATCAAGGGATCCACAAATAATCAAAAATAGAAAAAATCCTATTTCTAAAGTAACCAAAATTATTGTCGGACTAAGAATCCATGATCATCCATTGCACTCTTAAGGTCCAGTTGGGTGAACACTGCTCTAAGTTGAAAATGAAGACTTTATCAGCTCCTATGGTCCAGCATCATGTGGATTTTGATCATACTTTTTCTCAACTAAAATGGCATGTCATTGACCATATACCCCCTTCCATTCATGGGGGTGATCGAGACAAATTTCTGAATTATAAAGAACAATCTTGGATTTTTAGTCTTAACATTGTACAACCTGCTGAACTCAACTTGGAAGTGGAGTGGATGTCTTTAATTTATTAACAGGTGATTTTGATCACACGGCCAAGGGTTCTCTTTATATTTGGTCTGTGTGATGCTCCATAGAATCAGATCGCCATCTTTATAAAAGTAAATGGTGGGATTGTGTCCATGGAGATAGAATTATTTGCTTAGCGGCAATCATGGAAGAATTCAGGTAAGTGTTTTGCCCTATGCAGAACTGTTTTTATATTGTGCAGTTCGAAACACAGGTTCTTTGTCAACGTTTTTTCTTATGTATATATTTTATACAATAAAGCAAAATGGACTATATTGGATGGATCATACCTTTATATGGTGATCATGAATTCTTAATTTTACAAAAATAATTTGATCACTTTATAATTGGGGATTCAGAGTGTTATATAACAAGATTCTCAATATTAGCACTCCATTGCCTTAGAAGAATCAAATTATCTATGCACCTTTTTAATGTACATTACCAAAATTAAGTTACAATGTAAACCACTTTGACTAAAATGATAAAGCAGTATTAAAAAAAAGAGAAATTAGATTTACCTGCTAATTGTTGCTCCTTGAGGAACTCCAGTTCAGTCTCTCACCTCTGGGGTAATGCACTTCCTCCTGCAGCATGGAAACTGGGCAAGTCAAACTTGTGACATCACTGTACATATCCTGCTGGCACCCCCACCAGCTTCCAGTGACCTAATGACAAAGCAGACTCAAAGGAGCAACAAATAAGTAGCTACAGTATTAATCATTAAAACTTAACTGTTGAACTGAACTAACTCCCCATTAAATAAAAGGGCAACTGCTCCTCTCCCGCTTGAAAGAAAAGAATAGAAAAGAGAGAGAGAGAAAGAATACAGAACCTACAGTACTCAAGTACAGAAAGAAATTTGCTGAAATTCTACTGCCCGGCTGCCGATTCAGCAGACCCTAAAAATGACTGTGCTAAAAGTGACAACCAGCTCCCAGGGCGGGAATCGGGACTGAACTGGAGTTCCTCAAGGAACAACAATTAGCAGGTAAGTCTAAATTTCTTTTTCCTTATTGTCCCTCCAGTTCAGTCCCTCACCTCTGGGATGTAAAAGAGCAGTAAATTACTGGGAGGGACCTGTCCACCCGGACCGCAACACTGCAGCCCCGAAGCAGGCATCTCCCGACACTTGAACATCTAGACGATAATGTTTACTGAAAGTATGCAAAGAAGACCAGGTGGCTGCTTTGCAAATCTCAACCGGAGGAACTAAGCTATGTTTGGCCCAGGAAGTAGCCTGTGCTCTAGTAGAATGAGCCCGCAGCCCTACAGGCACCTGACGGCCTTGCAAAATATAAGCCGATGCTATTGCCTCACGGACCCATCTGGAAATCAAAGCTTTGGATGCCGCTTCACCCTTATGAGGACCTCCAAAGAGAACGAAAAAATGCTCTGACTTGCGGAAAGACCTTGAAACCTTCAAGTATCGATGAAGAGACCTCTTTATATCTAACCGATGCAAACGACGATCTGACTTATTCTCCTCCGAAACGCCCAACACTGGCAAAAAGACAGACTGACATGAAACGGCAAAACTATCTTTGGAAGGAAAGACAGAACAGGACACAAAACCACCTTTCCCTTGAGAAAACCAGAAACGGTTCTCGACAAGACAACGCCTGCAACTCCGAGATCCGCCGTGCAGAGCAAATGGCTACCAAAAACACTGTCTTTAAGGACAAATCTTTCTACGAAGCCTGATGCAAAGGCTCAAAAGGCTCCCTAGACAAGGCTTCTAAGACCAGGTTGAGATCCCAAGGAGGAGAAACCAACCTGCGCAAAGGACGTAGATGGGATACCGCTCTCAAGAAACTAACCACATTGGGATGAGCACCCAAGGTGACCCCTTGAACCTTTCCTCAAAAACAAGAAATAGCTGCCAGTTGAACCCTCAATGAACTGGCCGCCAACCCCTTATCGAAACCATCCTGCAAGAAGCTCAACACTATCGGAACTGAAACTGCAAAAGGACGGACCTGCCATTGTTCACACAGTCCTCAAAAATACACCAAACCCACACATAAGTTAAGGACGTCGATCTTTTTCTCACCAAAAGTAAGGTAGCAATCACCGCACAAGAATAACCTTTCTTTTTCAACCTATCTCTTTCAAGGGCCAAGCCATAAGCAAGAACCAATCCACCTGAGGCATTTCCAGAGGACCTTGAAGCAGAAGGTCCTCCCTTGTCGGCAACCGCCACGGTTTCCCATCGAGAAGACACACTAGATCGGCATACCACGGTCAACGCGGCCAATCTGGAGCCACTAGAATTACTCTTCCCCAATGGGCTTCGATGCACTGAACCACTCAACCTATGAGAGCCCAAGGAGGGAACACATAGAGGAGACCATGCGTGGGCCATTGTTGTATCAAGGCATCTAGTCTTTCTGACATTCTTTCTCGTCTTCTGCTGTAAAACCGACTCACCTTTGCCGATAGAAAGGTCGCTATGAGATCCATTACAGGAGTCTCCCATTTGTGAACTATCTGCACAAATACATCTGGATGAAGCTCCCATTCTCCCGGATCTACGTGAACCCGGCTGAGAAAGTCTGCCATCACACTGTCCTTTCCTGCAATGTGTGCCGCCGACAAAGCCTGAAGCCGAGACTCTACCAAATTGAACAGGCTCTCTGCCTATAGCTCCATAGCGTGCATCTTGTGCCCCCTTGATGATTGAGATATGCCACCGTCACAGCATTGTCTGAAAGCACCCAAACTGCTCGACCCCGTAAGGTGGACTCGAAGGCCCGAAGTGCTAGAGCTACAGCTCGCAACACCAGTCGATTGATTGACCAATTGATTTCTTGCTTGGTCCAATAGCCCTGCGCGAAACTAAGATCCTCTTTTGTAGTGCATTTAACGACTGTGGTTCTGGTAGATATACTTTTACCTTGGAAGAGCATCAAGGAATAAGACATATCATATGCGCTAGATTTGTTTTCTAACTATGCAGGTAACTTTTACAAGGTTTAAAGTTGATATTTAAAGTAGTTTCGCGGGAGTTATGAATGGGCTGATAAGCCACATAACAACCATAATAATACAATATAGCACAATTAAATTGCACGCTGAAACTTGTACTTATGGTAATTTGCGATTCCACTGATTCCTTTCTTTTGTGATAAAGTTTTTCCTCCTTTAGCATTATAATATCCAAAACCCTTCTTCCGGAGTTTACTGTTTTTTGAATCGTGACGCATTTATCAATAGGGATATAAATGCTGATTATACATATGTTTGTTTTCTTCTTTCCCATGTGAAATAGAATGTTTTGAGTACACAAGTGTACACAAAGGTAGGTTTTTGATGTTATTTATGTTTTTTCAGGTTTTTTATGACAAGTTATTTGATGTGTTGTATGATTTACACATGTCTACATTACTTTATTGGTCCGACTAACAATATATTTCTGTGTTGTATTAGTTTTTATAATTTATACTTTATAATAATATTTGGGGTTTCTATTAAATCTATATATGTATATTAATATTATATTAATGATACTGGGATTACAGTTCATTTTAAGGCTTCTGGTGTTTTAATATTTGTTAGTTTTAATGCTTTTAATGTCTTCATTTATATTGATGTATTTATTATTATTCATTTTTTAATATCTGTTTTTATATGTTTTAGTTAAGCCAGCTTTAGCCCCTGATGAAGGCAAAACGAAACACGGCCTGTGTCGGGCCAGTGGCTTAAGTTAATTAATAAAAGATATTCTTCCTCTGCTCTCCACATTTTTGGACTGGGTTTCAAGGAAGGTGCTTGGACAGAGAATCGCTCTGGTTGGACCAGCGACGGAGCAGAAACCTCTATAAGGGGCGCATGTGAGCTCTGGCCCACGGCACTCCTTCCAGAATCGCCGCCGCCATCATTCCTAAAACGCGTAGATAGTGCCAGGCCGAAGGTGCAGGACTGCTCAAAAAACCGCAAATCAATAGCCGAAGGACCTGGGCTCGGGAATCTGCCAGAAACACTGCTCCCACTCGAGTGTCGAAGCGAATTCCCAAATATTCCTGAACCTGTGAAGGAACCAAACTGCTGTTGGCAGCATTGACTACCCAACCGAGACTGTGTAGGAGCTCCACCACTCTGCCCATCACCCGCACACTCTCGACCCTGGACTTTGCTCGAATCAACCAGTCGTCGAGATAGGGATGAACCAATATTCCCTCCTTTTGAAGGGCCACTGCCACCACCACCATAACCTTGGTGAAGGTATGCAGAGCTGTCGCTAGACCGAAGGGCAACACCTGAAACTGGAAATGCCCCCATGGTAGTGCAAATCTTAGAAACATTTGATGATCGGGCCTGATTGGAATGTGAAGATACGCCTTGGTGAGATCGAGAGATGTGAGGAACTCCCCTTGCCAAACCGCTACAATAACGGAACGTAAAGTTTCCATTCTGAAATGAGGGACCCACAGACAGCAATTTACCCCCTTGAGATCCAGAATTGGTTGGAAGGCTCCGTCCTTCTTTAGCACCACAAAATAAATGGAGTATTGACCGATCCCATAATGCTCTTGCGGCACTGGAACCACTGCTCCCAGTTGCAACAGACGAGACAGGGTCTGCCGTACTGCTGCTGTCTTTTCCAGACCCCTGCAAGGCGACATGACAAATGAGTCGAGTACCGGATGGGCAAATTCAAGAGAATAACCTTCGCAAATCACCTCCAACACCCACTGATCGGATGTTATTGAAAGCATGTTTGTTTGTACAGGGTAGTGTACACTATTAGACTGACTAAACCTGAGAAAGAGTTAATTCTGTTCAGAACTTTGCTTAGAAATAAAACTTCATATATTTGCTTACTAAGTGAAGGTTTACATGTCCTGTAAATAAAGAAAAGGGCTGGTTGTACTCTAGCCTCTCTGTCTCAGGGTTATTAGCTAAAGTACTCAGGGTTATTAGGTATCAATCAGTCAGCAGTAAACAGTTATGTCTTGGAATATGTGTATGTCTCCTCATACTGATCTATGTAGCGGTAAACAATTATGTCTTGGAATCCATGTATGTCTCCTCATACTGACCTACACTGATTAAAGTTGACCTATGATGTGATAGAGACGTAATAATTGACGTGTCATAATAAAGTGAAATTATGCTGTATCATCCAAAAGAGCCTTATAAATAAAGTGAACCATGGCTAGTAGTTAGAGTAAACAAGGAGAACTTGTTTCTGTTTGTTTCTCTCCACTAAAGCTTTGGTGTATGTATATAGATGTGTGTATTTTATTGCTGTCTTTTAGATTACCTTCCCATTGTTTTGAATGTAGTCTTCTGTAGCTTCAAGAGCCCTGCAAGGTTGCTGGTGAGGAGGGGGCTAGTCAAAGCCCACAGTTATCTGGACCCAGGCAGGAAAAAACTTCTGAAGACGAACCCCTATCGCTGCAATTCCTGCCTGGGTCCCCCTTGCTTCATTGTGCTTTCCTAAATCCCGAGGAAGCGGAACTAGCAAAACCTCTGCCCACTCCCTGGAATCCTCGAAAGCTTTGCACACGAGAGGAAAATCTTCCTCTCTGAAAGCCTCCCAATCGGGAGGTACGAAAACGCCTAAAGTCTCGAGGTTGACCCCTCGTCGGTATCTGAGGCTGACTTTGCTTCGGCTTATCCTCTGGCAAGCGACCTCCTTTAGATTCCCCCCCAGATCTTTGACCAGCTTTTCAAGATCCTCTCCAAACAACAGCTTCCCCTTAAAAGGAAGTTTGCTAAGACGTGACTTGGAGGAACTGTCAGCCGCCCAATTCCTCAGCCAAAGATAGCGGCGGGCGGCTACCAAGGAAGCCATGCTGTTCACTAGAGCTCTGATAAGATCATAGTGGACATTGGCTAAATAAGTTGAACCTGACTTGAGCCTTGATATATCCGCTGACTGCTCCTGCATTTGCTACGCTGACTGCTGCAAACGCTGCAACCAACGAAGGCATGCTCTCACCACCCAAGCTCCACAAATAGATGCCTGAAGAGACAGAGCATTAACCTCGAAAGCTTGCTTCAACAATGCGTCCACCTTCCGATCTTGTGCGTCCTTCAAAGCCGCACTGCCTTCAAATGGAATGGTAGTTTTCTTCGTGACCGCCGACACAGCTGCATCTATACGTGGAGAACGAAACACTTCTTGTTCTTCATCCGCCAAGGGATAGAGCCGATTCATGGACCTGACACCACGCAATCCTGCCTCCGGCGCATCCCATTCATCCTGAATCATCTGCTTAACCACACAGTGTACTGGAAAAACAGCCTGAGATTTCCGTACCGCCTGAATGAGAGGATCCTCTAAACCCTCATCCTCCGCCGGTACCACCGACGAAAGTTTGAGAGTCTGAAGGACCTCTGTAATGAGCGCTGTCAGCTCCGAAAGACCCTGATAACACAGGTACACTAAAACAATTTTTTTTTAAACTGCCTCTAATGTTTCGATTGATTTTTACGTTTTTTGGTGCGCTGAATCCAAATCTGGTAACCAATTTGCTCCATCACGTACAGATTTTTTGCTACATTGGGTTAGCAGTTTGAGGTGAACGTTTCAGATTGAGTGCGATCGAGATAAAAGTTTCTTGGATGAATTCTTTATACTAATTGTTTAGTAGTTATTCAAATAAGAATAAAGAAAATTGTAACAAGGCAGCACATAAGAATAGAGTAATGTCAACAAAACACACTGTGATGGTAGCAAAATTGTCTGCACTTAAAACAGCCACATACATGTGCACAAACATTGAGCATATAAGAGCGAGGTTAGACACAAAGCAAAGCAAAGAAATGTGCAAAAAATGTTGTACAGGTATGTATGTAAGAATAGAAAACGCAAACCGCACCATTGCAATACATGAAGACAAACACCCGATGGTGTGAAAATAAAATTCTAATAAATGAGATCCGACACTGTGGTAATAACTAGCAAATTTTTATTTCAAAGTTTAGTATGTATATAATTAAGTTTGTATATAGTTAACCCAGTTATCCAAGTTTGTACTCCTGTTCAATGTAAAACCTGACAGTTTATCGTTATGGTCGTTTTGTTATGATGTAAACCGCGCTGATTCTAAATAGCGCGGTATATAAGAAACTGTAATAAATAAATAAAATAAAAATAAAATAGTAAAAACACGATATTTGTCAACACAGTTTAGATTTTAAAGTCATTCTTGGGTCAATCAATCTCCTGGTGGGCCCGTTTCTTCTTCCCCCGAATGCTTCTCTTGGTGCGCTGCTTGGCGTATTTTTCATCTGGGGTTTCCCGCAGCAGCAACCAGCAGAAATCAGCCATCATAGTGGTGTTCCATCTTCCTTGGTACCTTCTCTCTGCGTCCTTGATGTCCTGGTGAAACCTTTCACCTTGTTCTTCACTGTACGCCCCCAAGTTTTCGGGAAAGTAGTTCACATGGGAGTGCAAGAAATGGACTTTCAGGCTCATGTTACAGCCTTGTTCTTTGAAGGCATTGAGCATCCTGGCAACAATATCCTTATAGTTCTCATCCCGCCTGTTCCCCAAGAATTTGAGAACAACATCCTTGAAGGAATCCCAGGCTTCTTTTTCCTTCTCAGACATCGTTTCAGCGAATGCTCCATCTGAAATGAGTTTCCTTATATCAGGGCCAACAAACACTCCTTCCTTTAGCTTTGCTTCAGAAAGTCGGGGGAACTTTGAGCAAAGGTACCGAAAGCACTCACCATCTTTTGGAAGGGACTTGAATTGCTTAATGAGACCCAACTTAATGTGGAGAGGTGGTAATAGAATTTTATCATGAGGTACCAAGCTCTCATGAAGAACATTTTTCTCACCGGGTCTCAAATACTCCCGAATTGGCCAGTCTTTTTTCCCCCAGTGCAGGTCGCGGGCCCGGCTATCCCACAAGCAAAGGAAGCAGGGATATTTGGTGAAACCGGATTGCTGCCCTAATAGCATGGATAGAATTTTAAAGTCTCCACAAATCATCCACTTATGCTCATCATAACGAATCTTCTGAAGAATCAGGGCCAAATTCTCGTATTTTTCTTGGAGAATAACAGAGTGAGCAATAGGAACTGAAGCGAATGTGTTGCCATTATGAAGAAGAACATCTTTTATGCTGTCTTTTGATGAATCAATGAACAGCCGCCATTCAGCAGGATCATACTTGAGTTTAAACGTTTCCATCACTCCGTATATATCGTTGCAAAATACCAAATCTTCCTCTTTGCTGAAATACTTCAAAAATTGTGTCTCGCGGTTGCGGTACCAATAAAAAGTTGTTCCTGGTGACAATAGATTTTTCTGTTTAAGCCGAGAACCTAGCAGTTGGGCAGCATCTTTTGGGAGTCCTAAATCCCGGACTAAATTTTATTTATTTTTTATTTATTTATGCTTTTCTTCTATACCGCCTTTTCCCAAGATCAGAGAGAAAAGTTCAGGTTTCGGATCTGGTTCAGTTTCAAACTCGGAAGTACTGGACTCATCGGGAAAAGCCATCTGATGAGTCTCATCATGATCAGAACCGTCCACACAAATATGATCCAAAGATTTTGGTGGTTCAGGCACAGGTACTTCGTTGCTATGAGGCATAGGCCTAATTGCTGAGGGAAGGTTGGGGTAACTTATTACGTTCTTATTTTTTAAGTTGTATCCCTTCACAATGCAAGAGCAAAAATAGCAGTCACTGCTGTGGTCTCTTTGTTCACGCCACATCATAGGTATTCCGAAATGAAATGCTTGTTTTTTACCTTTCATCCATAAGCGTAGATCTTCCTCACATGTCTTGCACACTTTGTGAGGAGCCCACGGTTTGTCTTGATCGACTAACTTCAAACCGAAATAGGCGAAATATACTTTTTTAATAAATGCAGAAATGTTCCTCTGCCGCTTTTTCACGGTATATTCCCCACAAATAAAACAAAAACTGTCCGGAGAGTTGACGCAACCTCTGGCTCTGTGAGCCATCACAAATACACAGCACTGCAAACTACAACTGTAGTGAACCACTTCGGAATAAAGCTGGATTACGACTGAGCAAACAAAAGGTAATAATGAACTTGCAAGAAACTGAAATTTGACAGGAACGTTCATGTCGCAACCACCGTGTTTGAGCGAGCGAACGAGGCGAGGCGAACAGGAAAGAACATGCGCCAGCGCGAGTATTGGATTTAGCCCCCCGCCTCCCAATTGTCCTGTTAATGTATAAAATGAATACAAAACACTCTAAAATATCATGAGGGAGTGTTTCTAGTTAGTTAACCATTACAACCTCTATTTTGGGCCAAGAAAATAAACTGCAGTCGGCTAAAAAGAAATTATGTGAACATTCCTTATATGGGTAAGAAATCTAATTTTGCAAGAAAACGTGACGTGATGGAACATTTTGGCTATTTTTCCTGGATTCAGCACCCCAAAATCTATAGGAATCAGTTGCAAAACTGGAGGCAGTTTTTTGGTAGTGTACCTGTGTAATCCTTGCCTGATCCTCAGGTTCCTGAATCTCACCTTCTTCTAGCTCCTCTATCCCGGCTTCTGGATCCATCTCAATGTCTTCACCTTCCAGTCAGTCCAAACCAGGAGGCTGATCTTCCACCAACCGAGCCCTTTTAACCAGTCTACCGTCACTATTTCACAACCTTTCTATAGTTGTTTGGCCCCCTGCGGCTCCAAGAAGTGAGGCATCCACCACCACCCCCTGTTGCCGCAAACAGAAGGCCTGATGCATCAGCAGCACAAAATCC
Organism: Ichthyophis bannanicus; assembly: GCA_033557465.1. NCBI lineage: Eukaryota > Metazoa > Chordata > Amphibia > Gymnophiona > Ichthyophiidae > Ichthyophis > Ichthyophis bannanicus. The sequence goes on along the minus strand of CM066035.1, from coordinate 917,230,163 downwards.
AGGAAGAAACCTCCGAGCGCTGTCCCAGCCACCATCAGGATGGATGAACTACTGGGGAAAGCCAAGCTTGTAGAAAGAGAAGCGGAAGAGCCCTCTAGCAAAGCCTCACCTTCTGCTGAGGCGCCAGTACCCTGCGCCACCAAAGGAGACCCCTCCTTAGACGTATCCTGTGTTTATTGGTGCATAGTTAGTGCTTCAGACGCGCAGCGAAGGCACACCCCCACGTCAGGAGACCAAGCTTTTACAAGCGCCACAAACAAGACACTGCGGACGCGAAGGCATCAGCACTATAAGAATCCAGAGACCGGGTAGTAAAATTAATAACAACTCGTAGAGTCCTAAAAAGGCACCAAAGTACTGTAACTGATCTTTTACTTTTTTTTTTTTTTTTAATGTACTGGCCCTTTAAGAGCTCAAAGCACTGAGAGAAAAAAAATTAAGGAATCTCTTCAAAGCCATCTAAAGCAAACAAACACATCAAAAACCATCAAATTTAATCAAAATTAATTTAAATTTAACCAAAGACTAAATCATTTAAGCAATTACAGCAGTTTAGAAGGAAAAAACAGCTCCGTGAAAAAAAACCTTTGGAAAAATGGCCCACAGCACTGCAAACCGTCAGAAAGTGTGTCTCATGCTGTAACAGGCTCCAAACACTCTCCTGACAGCAATAAAAATGATCGGAGCACTAACCTTAACATCGGAGCCCTTCAGATCCTCTCTGTATCTTGAAAATCACCAAAAACAAACTGAAAACAGCACTGCTGAAAAATCATGTCAGCTGGCTGCAGTAACAGAGAGAAACCCCGATGCAAGCTTCTGACAGGAATCAGCTGAGCAGAAAAACTGATCTGGTCAAAAAATAAAAACCTGCTGAACAACTCCCCTCCGTGCAAACAAGTAGGGAAAGGCAGGCTAAAGGTAAACAGAAGCAGACGGTAGGGAGAAAGCAGCTTCCTGATTACCCACAATCCCCTCACAGACCTTGTCTTTTTTTTTTTTTTAAGAACTTTAACCTACAATCATAGGAAAGGAAAAAATATTATAGAGGAAAAAAAATCTATATGCCCTATCCAACCTGTCTAAAACTCCTTATCTGCTCCACTAGTGAGCCCAGCACCTAGGCTCGTTACTTCCTGCTGCATGGAGACTTGAGCACACTGGAAGCTGGTGGAGGTGCCAGTAGGATATGTACAGTGATGTCACAAGTTTGACTTGCCAGTCTCCATGCTGCAGGAGGAAGTGCATTACCCCAGAGGTGAGGGACTGAACTGGAGGGACGATAAGGAAAAACCTGTTAAATAAATAAATATTCTCACTAAGAAATATTCCAAGAGCGATGTTTGATAACCCAGAATAGCACTGTGTCAAGAAGAGAAAGTAGTGCATTGGGACAGAAGCCCACAAGACAAACTTCCCTATGGGGACTGGACAGTAGGTGGGTCAGTTGATCTCCAAAGGGGAACAAGAAATGAGCTACTTCACAATACAATGGGGAAGGATGAAGGCGAGCCACCACCTTGAGAACAAGGGGAGGGAGAGAAATTGTTCTGAAATAATTATCATTAGTGTCACTGAGTGATGCTCTCGTCAGCTGGATGTGGGATGATGAGTGTATAATGCTGCAATGTTTCCTTTCATATGGTCCCTTGCCATGGTTGGCACGATGCATTTAACTAAACAGTTCTCAGAAAAGCATTATATAACACAACAAGCAGACATTTATTCTCCAGCCAGCCTAGCTAGAAATAATGGATAAAAGGCATTCTATTTAGAAAAGCATAAGACAGAGAAGAATATTTGAAAAAAAAAAGAAAAAGATACAGCAATAACAAAAACAGGTTCAATGAGAAAATAACGAAGTAATTCCATAGTTACTCCTGCTCATGTTGGGACCATAGAAACTTTACAAAAGAAGTGAGGCACATTATTGGTTTGGGATTTCCATAAACCACCAGGTCACTTTTTCAGACCATAAGCGAAATCATGTTTGACACTTTCTGGAGTTTTGCTAGAGAACATAGTGATTTTCCTGGAGAATTACATGTACCAGATGGCCAATCTGGATGAGGAGTCTGCCAGAGGTCTCAGCGATATGCAGAATACAAGCACAGACTATACAAGAGATTTAAAGGGTTAGGGGATATAATGCAAAATGACTGTGCCTGGTTTCAAATTCCTCTGAGTTCCAGCCATTCACACCATCTGAACAGCAATGTGGTATGCCACAGTACATATAATTCTTACAATTGCATGTTCTAGAAGCCATACTATTTCTAGTGAAAACCAAATCTTTATAGGCTGTCATAATTTTTTTAAGGTTCTTTGAAATTCTACATCCGTACAAGTAATAATATTTGATGGATCCTATATGATTTCGAAATCTCACTCAGTGACATACCTTTAAAAGGCGTCGTAACCTATTAAGACACACAGTTGACGGTTAATGACTCTGAGGGCAGTTTTATAGAGATTTGGTCACAAATAAAGCCTGTTTACTTACACGGAAAAAAAAGATCCTTTTATAGAATAGTGTAACTGCATAGATGTGTAAAATGTACATGATTGGAAACATGTGTGCCTACTTTTATGCAATCTGTGCACAGGCATCCAGGCGTAGTTTTGACAGAACAGAGGTGGAGTTAACGATGTATGTGTGCTGTTATTAAGTACTGTCGAGTCGATGTCGACTCATGACGACCCTCTGGATAGTTGTCCTAAACTGTGTTTGGTCTTCAATCAGGTGTCTCATTGTTGATAGAGTGGTACTCATCGCTCATATCGATCCATCTCATTGCTGGCCTTCCTCTTTTATGTTGACCTTCTATCTTGCCAAGCATGATGTCTTTCTCTAATGATCTCTCTCTTCACATGATGTGTCCAAAGTATGAAAGTCAAAGTCTTGTCATCTGAGCTTTTCAGGAGAGCTTAGGTTTGATCTCCTCTAATACTGACTGGTTTGTTCTTCGGGCAGTACATGGTATACACAGTATTCATCGCCAGCACCATAATTCAAAGGTATCCATTTTCTTCCTGTCTATCTTTTTCACTGTCCAATTTTCACATCCATATAATGTTATTGAAAATACCATGGCTTGAACAAGTCAAATCTTTGAATGGAGAGAGACATCTCTGCTCTTGAGAATCTTGCCTAGGTCCTTTATAGCCATTTTACCAAGAGCAATGTTCCTTGCTCTTGAGAAGCAAATGTTTCAAATCGTCCTCGCTTTTAGCCAGTAATGTGGTATCATCAGCATAGCGAAGGTTGTTGATGAATCTTCTACCAATCTTCACATCTCGATTGTCTTGATACAGCCCTGCTTCTCTGATGATTTGTCTGTATATAAATTAAACAGGTAGGGGGAAAGTATGCAGCCTTGTCATACATCTTTGCTGATTTTAAATCATACTGTTTCTCCTTGTTCTGTATGAACCTTTGCTTCTTGATCAATGTAAAGGTTGCACAAGAGAACAATCAGGTGTTCTGATATACCCATGCTTTTTAATGTGGCCCAGAGTTTATCATGGTTTATAGATATCCTTTTGGTATTCTTTAGTCTTTTTCAAGGACCCATCTCACATCCATGGTGATGTCTCTTGTTTCTTGCCCTTTCCTGAATCCTGCTTGCACTTCAGGTAGTTCTCGTTCCAGGTATGGTTGTAGTCTCTGTTGAATAATCTTCAATAGAATCTTGCTGGCATGTGGGATCAGAGCAATTGTGTGATAATTTCCACAGTCAGTTGGATCACCTTTCTTTAATATTGGTATAAACACAGATTTTTTCCAGTCAGTTAGCCAAGATGATGTCTTCCAAATTTCCTGGCAAAGCCTTGTATGGTAACAGCTGCATCAGATTGTTGTAACACTTATATGGGAATGCCATCAATGCCTGGTGCTTTGTTCTTTGATAAGGCTTTCAATGCTGCTTTGACTTCTTCTTTCATCACCAATGGTTCTGGATCATAAGGTACAGGTTGAAACAGCTGTTGGTCTACTTGATCTTTATCATATAAAAACTCTGTATATTCTTTCCATCTTTTCTTGATCTTCTCAGCATCCTTCAACATAGATCCTTGAGCATCTTGTAATATTCCAATTCGAGGATGGAATTTTTTTCTTTAATGCTTGTAGTTTTAGGAAAGCCCATCTTGTTCTTCTGCTAATAGTTTCTGTTTCTATTTCCTTGTATGTATCATTATAGTACTTCTCCTGTCTTGTCTTGCTGCATGTTGGAAATCTGTATTGAGTTCTGTGATTGCTTCTCTTTCTCCTCTGGCTTTAGTTTCTCTGTGTTTCTGGGCAATTTTCAGAGTTTCTTTGGTCATCCATTTTCGCAGTTTTTGCTTTTTCACCTTTTGTAGACACTTCTCACTTTCTTCCAACACAACCTTCTTGATGTCATCCCATAACTCTTCTGGAGCTCTGTCTTTCCAAGGATCCATCTCACATCCATGATGATGTCTCTCATTCTTCTCCCTTTCCTGAACCCTGCTTGCACTTCAGGCAGTTTTCGTTTCAGGTATGGTTGTAATCTCTGCTGAATGATTTTGAGTAGAATTTTGCTGGCATATGGGTTCAGAGCGATTGTGCGATAATTTCCACAGTCAGTGAAATCACCTTTCTTCAGTAAAGGTATAAGCACAGATCTTTTCCAGTCAGTTGGCCATGATGTTGTTTTCTAAGTTTCCTGGCAGAGCCTTGTAAGTATGGTAAAAGCAGCATCCAACTGCTGTAATACTTCAATAGGAATACCATCAATGCTCAGTGCTTTGTTCTTTGATAAGGCTTTCAATGCCACTTCGACTTCTTCTTTCACCACCAATGGTTCCTGATCATAAGGTATAGGTTGAAACAGCTGTTGGTCCACTTGATCTTTATTGTATAATGACTCTGTATATTTTTCTACCTTGTCTTGATCTTCTCAGCATCATTCAACAATGGATCCTTGAGCATCTTTTAACATTCCAATTTGAGGTTGGAATTTTTTCTTTAACTCTCATAGCTTTAAGAAAGTCTTGAAGGACTACAAAAAGGGACTGCTACTTCTGGAGAGAGATTTGCAATTGTAAGTGTTTACTTCTGGGAAGTTTTCTAAATCTTGGTGAAAAAAGGAATTCTTTAGATTAAAGCTGATTAATCTGTGAATCCAGTGTATTTGTTAAATCAGTCAGGGCCTAGTATTAGCAAATAGCTTTTAGTTAAATTAAAAACTCAACAGATAGCTTTCAGTTTAAGTTTAAAACCCAACAGATAGCTTTTAATTTAATTTTAATACTCAATCAGGGCCTAAGAGCAGCAAAGAGCTTTCAGTTTAAATTTAAAACACAGCATAGAGTTTTCTGGTGAAATTTAGAACACAAGACTCCCTCAATCCAAGCAAAGGCTGTGTAAATCACCCAGGAAATTTCTCACAGATTACCTTAGAAGCACAGGACAGGGTACTGTGTAGCAGCCAATTTTTAATAAGCCTTCTTTCCCTCCTTCCCTCCCTGACACCCACCCACCCCTGGGATAATCGTAGCTTTATAGATGCTTAAATCTCTTAAAGGAAAGGAGATGGCATATTGACTCTCGGGTGCAGCTGTTAATCCTCATCAGGCATACATTAAGAACATGAAATTAATTAAGCTTCAGGTGAACAAAGTACATTAATCATATTAGGTATAGTTTTATTTGTATAAGTATCCCTAGCAACACTTAGTAAGAAAAGAACTTAAATACCTAACCACAATCTTAAAACTAAGATGCAGACAGCAGTCCAGCAGCAAGGTGGGAGTTTTCCAGTATTTTGCATCAAATGTTACATGTATGATTTTCTCCCAGTTGGTGAGGGGTCTTATGTGTGCACTAGGTACAAGGAGCTCTTTGCTCTCAGGGAATGAGTCCAATCTCAGGAGGCTAGTGTAGCAGACTTGGAGGACATAAGGACGACAGAGAGGTACATAGATGACACCTACAGGGATATAGTACTGAAGTCCCACCTCCAGTCTGGCAGCATCCCTATTGCCATGGAGGAGAGAGGTCATGTGACAGGAGAGCATCACCCTGGTGTGGCAGGAAGTGATCCTATAGCTAGGACCTGTCCTCCAGGTGATATAAAACCCACGCGCACCGAGGAGGTTTCTCCAGGGCCATGTGCCCACGAGGGAAGGGTTAGGACAGCCGTTATAGTTGGTGATTCGCTCATTAGGCATGTAGATAGTTGGGTGGCTGTTGGACGAGAGGATCGCCTGGTAACATGCCTGCCTGGTGCGAAGGTAGCGGACCTCACATGCCACCAAGACAAGGTCTTAGATAGCGCTGGGGAGGAGTCTTCAGTCTTGGTATATGTTGGCACCAGTGACATAGGAAAGTGTGGTAAGGAAGTTCTGGAGGCCAAATTTAAGCTTTTAGGCAAAAAGTTGAAATCCAGAACTTCCAGGGTAACATTCTCCGAAATGCTTCCCATTCCACGCGCAGGATGCAAAAGGCAGGCAAATCTCCGGAGTCTCAATATGTAGATGAGACAATGGTGCAAGGATGAGGGTTTGGGATTTGTTAGGAACTGGGGAACATTCTGGGGAAAGGAGGGGCTCTTCCGAAGGGATGGACTCCACCTTAACCGGAACAGAACCAGGCTGTTGGCATTAACCTTTAAAAAGGAGATAGAGCAGCTTTTAAACTAGATAATAGGGGAAAGCAGACAGTTGCCCAAGAATGCATGGTTCGGAACAATGTATCCTTGAAGGATACTAGTAAAAGTTTGAAGTTAGGGCATATCAGTAGAGAGGTTCCAATAAAGACAAAAGTAGTCCAAATGCCCTTGAGTACAGAGCAGACAGATCTTAAAGATTCCAAATTATCCCTGCCTACAGTCTCTAAAATGTTTGTATGCAAATGTTAGAAGTCTAAAAAATAAGATGGGAGAGTTAGAATATATAGCATGAAAAGAGAGGTTAGATATGATTGGTATCTCAGAGACATGGTGGAAGGAGGACAATCAGTGGGACACTGTGATACCTTGGTACAAACTATATCGTACTGAAAGAGAAGATCAAATTGGTGGAGGGGTTGCGCTCTATGTTAGAGAGGGCATTGAGTCACGAAGGATTAAAATTTTGCAGGAAACAAAATTCACTGTAGAATCTCTATGGATTGAAATTCCATGTAAAAAGGGGAAGGCGATGGCAGTGGGGGTGTACTATCGACTACCGGGCCAGAATGAACAAATGGATGATAAAATGCTCAAAAAAATCAGGGAAGCTAACAAATGTTACAACACAGTAATAATAATGGGTGATTTCAATTACCCCGGTATCGATTGGGTCAGTTTCACAGCAGGACATGCTAGGGAGATAAAGTTTCTAGATGAAATAAATGACTGCTTCTTGGAGCAACTGGTTCATGAACCGACCAGAGGGGAAGCCATTTTGGACCTAGTCCTTAGTGGAATACAAGATCTGGTGCAAGAGATAAGGGTGTTGTGGCCACTTGGCAATAGTGATCATAGCATGATCTCGTTTGATTTAATAAATGAAGGAAGGATGGTAAGGAAATCCACAGTACTACCTTTTAACTTTCAAAAGAGAGACTATGATAAAATGAGGAAAATGGTGTTTTAAAATACCATCTTGGAAGCACAGACCAGCTGTATTCCACGCTTTAAGAAAAGTGGAAGGAAGTCCAAAAAACTGACAGCATGGTTTAAAGGTGAGGTCAGAGAGGCTGTTGCAAAAAAAGCATCTTTCAGGAAATGGAACAAATGAGAAAACCTGGAAACAACACAAGCACTGGCAAGTTAGATGCAAGGCATTGATAATGCAGGCAAAGAGAGAATTTGAGAAGAAATTTTCTGTGGAAGCAAAAACACATAATAAAGACTTTTTCAATTACATTCATAGCAAAAAAAACTGTGAGAGAGTCAGTTAGACCATTAGATGACAGAGGGGTAAAACAGGCACTAAGAGGGGACAAGGCCATAGTGGAGAGATTGAATGAATTCTTTGCTTCGGTCTTTATTGTGGAAGAAGTAGGAATGTTACCCATGACTGAAATGGTATTTAAAGGAGATGCTGCAGAAGAATTGAAAGAAATATCGATACACTGGGAAGATGTATTACAACTATTTGATAAACTGAAGAGTAGCAAATCACCTGGACCGGGTGGTATACATCCAAGAGTGTTGAAAGAACTGAAATATGAGATTGTAGATCTACTATTAGTAATCTGTGAACAAACATTAAAATCATCTGTAATACCTAAAGATTGGAGGATGGTCAATGTAACGCCAATTTTTAAAAAAGGTTCCAGGGGTAATCCAGGAAACTACAGACCGGTGAGCCTGATGTCAGTACCGGGGAAAATGGTGGAAACCATCATAAAGAACAAAATTACTGAACATGTAGATAGTCATGGCTTAATGGGAGATAGCCAACATAGCTTTAGCCAAGGAAGGTCTTGTCTTACTAATCTGTTATGTTTTTTTGAAGGTGTGAATAAACAAGTAGACAAAGGTGAGGCAGTTGATATAGTAAATCTGGACTTTCAGAAAGCCTTTGACAAGGTCCCTCATGAGAGACTTTTGGCAAAATTAAAAAGTCATGGGATAGGAGGCAGTGTACTATCGTGGATTAGGAACTGGTTAAAAGATAGAAAGCAGAGGGTAGGGCTAAATGGCCAATTTTCCCAATGGAGAAAAGTGAATAGTGGAGTACCCCAGGAATCTGTGCTGGATCCGCTGCTTTTTATTATATTCATAAATGACCTGAAAATGGGAATAACGAATGAAGTTATGAAATCTGCAGATGACACAAAACTATTCAAAGTTGTTAAAACCCAGGAGGATTGTGAGAAATTGCAAGAGGACCTTAATAAATGGGTAGACTGGGCAACCAAATGGCAAATGAAATTTAATGTGGATAAGTGCAAAGTTATGCACCTAGGAAAGAAAAACCCAAACTATGGTTACATGATGCAAGGTTCCACATTAGGAACTACCACCCAGGAAAAAGATTTAGGTGTCATCGTGGATAACATGTTAAAACCCTCTGCCCAGTGTGCAGTGGCGGCTAAGAGAGCAAATAGAATGCTAGGTATCATAAGGAAAGGAATGGAGAATAAAACAAAAGATATTATAATGCTTCTGCATTGTTCCATGGTGTGACCACACCTTGAATATTTTGTGCAATTCTGGTTGCCAAATCTTAAAAAGAATATAGCGTTATTAGAAAAGGTACAGAAAAGAGCCACCAAAATGGTAAAGGGGATGGAAGGATACCCCTATGAAGAGAGGCTAAAAAGGTTAGGGCTCTTCAACCTTGAAAAGAGGCAGCTGAGTGGAGATATGATACAGGTCTATAAATTAATGAATGGAGTGGAACGGGTAAACGTAGATCGATTGTTTACGCCATCAAAATATAGAAAGACTAGGGAGCATGCAATGAAGCTACAGGTTAACTTATTTAAGACTAAGAAGAGAAAATATTTTTTCTCTCAATGTGTAATCAAACTCTGGAATTTACTACCGGAGGATGTAGTAAATGCTGTTATTGTAGCCGGGTTTAAAAAAGGTTTGGACAAGTTCCTGGAGGAAAGGTCCATAAACCATTATTAAAGTGGACCCAGAATATCCACTGCTTGCCCCAGTACAAGCATTGTGAAACCTGTGTCTTTTTGGGAAACCTCTAGGTACTTGTGACCTAGATTGGCCACTGTTGAAAACAGGATACTGGGCTTGATGGACTTGGTCTGACCTAGTATGGCATATCTTATGTTCTTATGATCTTGTTCTTCCTCTAAAGGTTTCTGCTTCTGTTTCCTTGCATGCATCATTGTAGTACTTTTCCTTTTCTTGTCTTGCAGCACGTTGTAAATCTTTTTTGAGTTCTGCGATTGCCTCTTTTTCTCCTCTGGCTTTAGCTTCTCTGTGCTTCTGGGCAATTTTCAGTTTCTTCTGTCATCCATTTTGGTCTTTTTTTGCTTTTCACCTTTTGTAGAGACTTTTCACTTTCTTCCAACACAATCTTCTTGATGTCAACCCATAACTCTTCTGGAGTTCTGTCATTTGTATCTAAAGCAGCAAATCAATTTTGCAGTCAGTCTTTAAATTCCAATGATATATTCTCAAGGTCATATTTTGCTATACTCATGAGTGGCTTACTCTTTTCAACTTTAGTATGAGTCTGCATACTAGTAGTTGGTGATCTGTGCCATAGTCAGCTCCAGGTTTTCTCTTGGTTGATGTTATAGAGCTTTTCCATCATCAATTTCCACAGTAGTCGTCAATTTGATTTTTGTACAATCTGTTCAATGAGGTCCATGTGTACAGTGTGATACAGTGGCCAGCACAGAACCCCTGGGTACAGGAGAAAAGGAAGAGCTTACCTTGCAGTCACCTGGGCAATAAGCAGGTTCAGGTTATGAGAAGCCAGAGAATGGTGGAACAAGCTTTCCCTGCACTGGGTGTGACGCAGCAGAAAGCCAGAAAGCATATTCAGGTTGTAAGGTTCCAGAAAATAGTAGAACAAACTTTCCCTACACTGGCTGTGACGCAGTAGAAAGCCAGGAAGCTAATCACGTCCACCTGGGCCAGGAAGCATGTACAACGTGCAGGAGCCAGGAGGATAAAAGTGGCTGGGAAATCCCAGTAAGGGGGGGTGCCACAGGAGGTGCATTGGAAGGCAAGGGAGGAGCAGGCAAGGGAGGTGCTCGTGCACAGGTCTCCCAAGCCAGAGGGGGCATCGTCCCAAGGAGAGTGAGTAAGCAGCTGGAGGGCAGAGGTCAGAAGCAGGAGAGCTTGCTGGGACCAGGAAGCATCGGGTGTGTCCCTGCAGTAAGGAACAGCAGAAAAGAAGCCTTTCCTGGAGGTTACCACAGCCCAGACCAGTCAATTGCTGAAGGGAACTCTCATGGCAAAGCAGGCTACAGCCCAAGTAAAGGTGCCTGGTTGAGAGAGGGAGTGGAAGCTGGTTATCCAAGAAACAAAGCTAAGTACACTAATTTCTCCAGAGGGCAAGAGGTAGGCTCGGCTAGAAAAGCAAAGGCTAAGTGCTGGAAGGAAAACCCTTGGTGGAAGGAAGGGGGAAGCCTCAGAGAAATAGGCTCCAGTCCAGGTCCCCAGGACTTCCCTTATACAGAACGGTTCCTTGCCCCAAGAGCTGCTGCCTCTAGAGAGAGTTCTGTGAATGATAGATGTGGAAAGTGTTATCCACTTACAAGTTTAGACACTGAGCAGATGCAATGGGAGAGCACTAATCAGGACATTGATTATAGCCCAATGGATTGCACGCTCTGTATCTCGGATGAGATTACCTCTTTATGTTAATCAAGGAAGCAAGAGCATTGTTATACCTGTTTTTGAAAGAAGGTGTATTTTTGTTATTTTGCTGTGAAGAAACAGTTTCTTTAATCCTTTGTTGCTGTATTGAGAAAAACAGAAATCCACACGGGAAAAGGAATAAATCCTCATCATTATAATTTTGCCTTAAACACGGCTAGAGTTTTCTTTACAAAGGCAGCTTGCACCACACGCCCTAGGCGACCGCCTAATAAGGACAAGGGTAGCAAGCGTCTGACAACAGCCACTGCTTGTGTTTCTGGAAAAAGGTGTTTGAGATGAATAGATTGTTGGTCTTGCAGAATTCTATCAGTCTTTCTCCAGCTTCGTTTCTGTTGCCAAGTCCATATTTTCTAACCACTTTGTCTTTTTCTTTATTGCCAACTTTGGTATTCCAGTCATCCATATCCTGTCTGCATGTTCTGTCAATTTCAGCTTTTACCTGTTCATAAAACTCATCAACTTCATCTTCTTCTGCAGCTGTTGTTGGGGCATATACTTGAATTATAGTTGTGTTGATGAACATTCCTCGTAGACGAATAGAAATTAAGCATTCACTGATTGCACTGTATTTCATTACAGTTCTTGCAAGTTTCTTCTTAATTATAAATACAACACCATTTCTTCTTTGCCTTTCATTTCTAGCATAATAGACCATGTGATCATCAGATATAAAGTGCCCAATGCCAGTCATTTCAGTTCACTGACACCCAACAGATCGAGTTGTACACGTTCCATTTCACTCTTGACAACCTCTAACTTCCTTTGGTTCATATTTCGTATGATCCATGTCCCAATATGTAAGACATCTTTGCAGCTTCTGACTCTCATTTCAAGAAATCGGTCTCAATGGTACTACACTTAAATGGTTCCAATCTTATCTGAACTCCAGAACTCAACAGGTACGACTTGGAAATGACACCTCCCTCCCATTCACTCTAAAACAGGGTGTACCTCAAGGATCTAGCCTATCCGCCTTACTTTTTAACATCTTCCTTCAACCTGCTTGCAAAATATTCCAAGATCATGACATTCAGTACCAAATATATGCTGATGACATGATGTGCTTCACCCCTTTTAACCTCTCCAACCCCAACTTTTCTAAAATCAATGAATGTCTAACTTCTCTCAAAATCTGGCTTTCTCAACATAACCTTACAATCAATCAAGCAAAAACAGAGGTACTCCAGGTATTTTCTAACCTCACATACTCACCTCCCCCAACTCTCACCATTGCTAACCTCCCACTTGTTATAAAAAATCAAGTAAAATATCTCGGAATTATCCTTGACCAGAACCTCTCCTTCACTGAACACATAAAAAAATCCACTAAGACAATATATGCAAAATTACGCACACTCCGTAATCTTAAACCTCTATTAAACCCAGACTCATTTCGCACTGTATGCCAGTCCCTCACAACTCCTTCACTTGACTATTGCAATCTAATTTACCATGGTCTCCCTAAAAACACAATCCAACCTCTCCAATTAGCCCAGAATACGGTAGCGAGGCTTATATCCAACAAACCCAGACGAGCTCATATCACACCTGTCCTTCATGACCTTCACTGGCTACCTATACAAAACAGAGCTAAATTTAAGGTACTCACCCTTATTCATAAAATAATCTTAAATGAATCAGCACCATGCCTCACCTCACTCCTCGTTTTCCCTAACAACACAAGAACACACCGCACCTCCACCAAAAACTTACTATCCATACCTACAATCAACAGGTACTGCAAACAAGCTACAAGTAATAGAGCCTTCTCCCTATACGCCCCATCTTTATGGAACACCCTCCCCCCCGAACTACGCAACTGTGAGAGCCACATTGAATTCCGCAAAAAACTAAAAACATTTCTCTTTATAGAGCACTTTTCCTCCCCACCATAAATCTTCATCTCATGACCCACATGACCCACTTCACTACCCAATCCACTCCAATTCTACACAAAACCGTATGCAACCAAGTTACTCAAATTTATTCAATGTAAATAGTTACCCTAATCAGTTAGCTATCCTCTACCTTTCTCTATGTATTAACCCTACTACTGTTACTCTTAATTCTAAGTTTTTTTATACAGTTACTGTAACCTTATTTATCTACATTGTTTTAATTGTTCCATGTAAACAGTTGTAATATACTGTACTAATGTTCCATGTAAACTGTCTTGACTAGTAGAAAGACGGTATATAAAAACTGTTAAATAAATAAATAAATAAATAAATGGACAGCTACATCAGCAATCAGACGTCCCAAGGGCTTTGATACAACCACATCATAAACGCTGGCTTTACTCCAAAAAGTCTTCAGCTCTTCCCCAGTAGCCAGTTGCGTACCTTCCGACCCGTGGGTCTCATCTTCCAGCACTATAGTACAATTTGTGTTGTTGTGACTATCCATTGGGTTTTCACGGCAAGATACGGAAGTAGATAGCCAGGCCTTTCTTCCATGCAGGTAATTCTAGTGTTGTTGCCGTTGTCACAGAAATGTGTTCTCCTAGGACAATCAGGATGAGTTAGCCACACCTGGTGATGTCATCCGACAGCACCATGGATGGAAGTGCTCTCCAGAGCTCAGAAAAACAAGCCTTTCTGAGCATGTGCCAGGTAGCCCTATCTCCCTGGCCTGCCTCTAACTATCCAAGACTCTTTTCTTCTGCCTTGCCAGCAAGAACGAAATCTCAGCTCTCCACAATTTTATACAAAAAAAAGAGAAAATGAAGAAGAAGGAAAGAAGAAACCTACAGAACCACTGAGAACAGCAGATTCTACCACCATGAGCACAATGCCAGGATTTAAGAAATGTCCAAAATGTGATTGCAAGATGAATAGCATGGATGCTCACGACTACTGCGTCCACTGCCTGGGGATGAGCCACTAAGTTGAAAACTATCTGCATTGCACCCGGACGTCCCCCAGTGCACAGAAATACCGCAGTCATGCACTGTGGAACTTCGTCGAGACACTCACCTTGTTGGACAAGCAGTGGCACCGGTATCTCTCCCCCCATGCAGCCAAGAAAAAAAAATCAATGGAAGAAGTAGGAAGCCATGGCACGGGATGTGCTAGACAAGGTCTCCATCCCTGGCCCAGCCTCAAGAGAGCCTTCTGCGTTGTCACTGCCGCCACCAGCTCAGATGGCCACCCAGGACACCCCGGCATCCAAAGGCTTCTCCCTGGCCACGATTCCTTTGAGCGGTGCTGGAAGGACTACAAATCAAGATGGCACCTTCCTCACCGCCATTGGCCAGACACCCGGAAGTGACTTGAACATCCGGCCACATCATCTCACCTTTTCGCATCACCGTGCTGAGGCCATGATCCTTTCCCCAAGCCGGCAAAGCCTGAGCCCCCCCCGCCATATGCCAGAACAGCAGCCAAATACACCGCAGAAGGATGCAGCATGCCCCATGGAAGTACTGATGCCGACATCTACCACACACAGAGAGAAAGCCTGCCACCTGACTCCAGCAACACGGCTCTCAGGAGGGATTCCAAGCACAGCAGGCACCACATCAGCAGCAGCTCCAGCAGCAATGAGTACAGCCTCCACCACAAGTGACACCACAGCCCCAGGTCCCTCTGGAGGCACCATTCACCACTCCACTCAGACGTCACCGGTACAGGGCCTGCAGTTCGCCACAGCTGTAACTACAGAGATGCCACACACGTCGAGTTCTCACTTGAGCACCGATGATGGACATGGAGGGAGAAGAGGCAGCCACTCACGGGCCCCTGATAAAGGACCAGTGCTCCGTCACCTTGCCCAGCAGCGGGTCGGAGCCACTACTGCCTCAGCCACAACCACCACCACCAGAGGACCTCACTTACCCCAAATTTCTCCATAGTCTAGCGCAACAACTCTCGATGATCCCAGCAGATACCCTAAACCCAGGCAATGTGAGCCATGGGGTATTGAGGCACCTTGATGCTCCCAGTGCTCCGCTCACCCTACCAGTCCACCCACGTCTCACGGACAATCTCCAAAAGATCTGACAGACACCATTTTCCAGCCCCACCACCTCAAGACGTCTTGAGACCAAGTACCATGTGCATGGCCTCCTTGGCCTTCAGAATGGCTCAGCTCCCACACCACTCCATAGTGGTTTTCAAGCAGGCCAGAAATTCTCACACACACTCCAATGCACTGCCCGGAAGAGGCCTCAAGCTCCTTGACAATGAGGGCAAGGCGGCCTTCCAAAATGCAATGCTCAATGCAAGGATCGCAGCCCACCAGTTTCAGCAGATCTGCTTCCAAGATGTCCTGCTTGAGAAACTCAAAGGAGCGCTCAGCATGCTTCCTAAGGTGACTTCAGAGGCCACTTCAACCATCATCACTGACCTTGAGGAGTGTGGGAAGAACATGATCCCTTGGCCTTTGATACATTTGAAATTGCATTGCTCCGAGCATCTGGACTAAGGGAAGACACCCATGAGCGCATAGCCAATGCGCCCTGCAGGGGGGGGAGACAATCTCTTTGGTGACAAACTCAAGGATGTAATCAATGACCTGAAGGACCTCTACACCACCCTCCAGACCTTCAAAGCGGACAGCCTAGAAAGCAGCTCCAGTCACAAAAAAATCAACGTACCCCTCTTCTAGGCTATATCTTCTACCACAGATGGCAGCCTCAGCACTACAAGCAGCAGCCAGCCTATAACTCCGCTTACTAGCAGAAACGCCACCAAAGAGAACCCAAACAGAAAAAACAGACTACGTTGTTGTCCAACAAGAGCATACCCTCTTTTTGACAATGCCCACCCTTCCAGCCCCCCCCCCCCATTGAGAGGATGGCTTTCAGCCTTCTTAGATACCTGGAAATGGATCACAAAAGGCACATAGGTTCTGGAGATCATTGTGGGCAGCTATAGAATCAACTTCTCTACACCACCACAGTAATGCACCTAACCCCACAGTGAGACTCCGCAAAACTAGTCCACATAATGACCGCAGAGCTCCTCTCCCTCCTGGCTGTGAAGGCAATAGAGCCTGTTGCATTGGAAGAAGTCTCTCATGGATTCTACTCCCGCTACTTCTTGATCCCCAGGTCATTTGGTGGAGTTTGCCCCATCCTTGACTTCCAAAACTTGAACAAGTTCATCTGCAAGGAAAAAGTCAACATGTACTCCCTTGGTGTCATCCTTCCACTCATCCAATCCAATGACTGGATGGCATCCCTAGACCTACAGGACGCATACACACATATCCCGATCCACCCAGTGCACAGGAAATATCTTAGATTTTGTGTGCTCAGGCAACACTTTCAATACAGTGTGCTCCTCCTCAAGCTCTCCTCTGCCCCGAGGGTCTTCATGAACTGTGTTGTGGCGGCAGCAGCGCACCTCTGCAAGCAAGGAATATGTGTCTTCCCCTACCTGGTTGACTGGTTCCTAATGGCCCCCTTCAAACAAGAAATGAGGAAGTCCATTGAGTGGACCACAAGGCTACTCTCATCACTAGGTTTCTTGCTAAACCTCCAGAAGTCATACCTACAACCCTCAGCAGAACCTGGAATTCATCGGGGTGGACATCAGGACCATCCAGGCCAAAGCATTCCTGCCACTCCATCGCACAGAAGCTATCATCACGCTGGCCCAACATGTTACCTCTTCCAAGCATGTCACGGCCAGAAGCCTGCTACAACTCCTCAGGTGACCACCCAGGTCCTTCCACTTGTGAAATTCCACATGTGCCACCCACAGTACCACCTGCGCAAACACTGATGACAACATTCGCAGCCACTCTCCTGTTTCATTCCTCTGAACAAAGAGGTGAAGGAAGCGCTAATCTGGTGGACCTGTCGGGACAACCTCTCGGTAGGCAGACCATTGCAGCAGCCACGCCACCATGCCACAATCACTACCGATGCCGAAGCTGGATGGGGTGCCCACACATTACACTTCTGCACCTGGAACATTTGGGAGCGCAACCGCCACATAAACTTCCTGGAGCTACAGACGATCCTCTACGCGCTCGAGGCCTTCCAACATCTCATCAAAGAGCAGAATGTCCTGATCCAGACAGACAACCAAGTAGCGATGTTCTATGTCAACAAGCAAGGGGGAATGGGATCCCTCTCCCTCTGCAGGTTAGTGCTCAAACTCTGGGTCTTCACCTTCTCCAAGAACTGCCTGCTTTAGGCCACTGACCTACCAGGTGAGGACAACTGACTGTGGACTGCCTCAGCTGCCAGCTCGATCTGCATTAATGGTCACTTAACCCTGCACTGCAACAGACCTCTTCTCCAAGTGGGGGCTCCCACATGTTGACCTCTTCGCAAGCAACATGAACATGAAGAGCACCCACATCAGTGCTTCAAGCACCCATCTTCTCGCAGCCTGGCTCAGATGCATTCATGATTTATTGGAGGGCTTGGCCGCTCCTGTATGCCTTTCCACCCACTGCACTAATCTCCTGGACCATCCAGAAGATCATTCAGGACTAAGCTCAGGTCTTTATCTTTTTATCTTTATCTTTATTTAAAATTTGATAGACTGCTTAGGCTGAAACATAAAAGCGGTGTACAGAAAAATAAAAGGTCAACACTGCAAACTATAGAAAAAGGAACGCCAAAATATAACAGGAAAGCAAGAGAAAGGACAGTGCAAAGCAAAAAAAAAAAAACAATGATCGCAACCAAAACACAGACTGACTCAATTAAAAACAACGACAGACAGGGGGAAAACAAGACCAAAATCTAGCTGAGACAAGACAACAATAAAACAATGAAACTGCTACATCGGGGGGGGGGGGGGGGGTGGGGGGGGGGTCCAAGGGAAGGTCAAATGCTTTTTGGAAGAGATAAGTTTTAAGGGAGGCTTTAAATTGAGAATAAGAGTTTTCAAGATGAAGGGACGAAGGTAAAGTATTCCACAACCAGGGACCAAGGAAAAAGAAAGCAGAGTGACGGGTCTTTTCAAGATGTGCATGGGAGGGGGGAGGCAGAGACAGACGATTAGCGTGAAGAGCACGGAGCTGGCGATAGGGTGTGTGCAAGGAAACCAAATCAGCCAGATACAAAGGGTTATGGGTGTGGATAGCACGGTGTGTGAGGATGAGAATTTTGTAATGAAATCGGACAGATAGGGGCAGCCAGTGTAGACGAAAGAGGATAGGAGTGATATGATCAAAACAGCGGGCAAAAGTGATGATACGGGCAGCGGTATTTTGAATTAGTTGGAGGCGTCGGAGTTGATACTTGGGGAGGTTGGCTATGAAAACATTACAGTAGTCGAGTCGGCTGGTGATCAGGGCAATGACAAGAGTAACTAATGATTCTAAAGGAAGAAATGTGCAGACAGCTCGGATTTGATGAAGGGTAGCAAAACAACGCCTAGTGAGGGAAGAGATATGGTCGTGAAAAGAAAGAGAAGGATCAAGAACTACTCCAAGATACCGAAAGGAGGATACAAGAGGAATGGGTACAGAATCGATCAAAGGGGCAGAGGAGGGGCAAGAACCAGTGAGGGATACCCACATAGCCGTGGATTTGGATGGGTTCAGACGTAAGAAATGCTGGGAAAGCCAGGAAGCCACATGTGAGAGACAGATATTGAAAGGGGAAAGATCCAGAGAAAGTGGGGAAGTGTGATAGAGTAATATGATGTCATCTGCGTAGACATAGGGAGATACTGGGTACTGCTGCAGTAAGAGAAGTAGAGGGGCCAAAAAAATATTAAACAACAGAGGAGAGGGGGGCGGAGCTAGCCACTGAACAGAATGGACGCCTGAATTTTTGCTCCCGTTGCTGCCCAAGAATCCTGAACATATCCCGGTATTACATTGAAGTTCGTACCCCCTACCTACATCAATAACACCGCAATACAGCTGGATGGCATCCCTGAAGCCTGCCCGGCTGGAATTTCCACAGGGATCCGGCTCAGCAGCGAAACGATCCAAACCCGAAGTGGGTTCCCCGCAGAAAATGGCCGCGGGAGAGAAGGAGGGAGTGACTGCCGGTGGCCTACGTGAAGTGCTACAGGAATTGAAATGCGTTAAAGAAATGATTGCAGCCAATTCTAGTTCACTGAACATGATTCAAGAAGACTTGCTGGAGGTAAAAGAGAAACTCCTCGCTATCACCACTCGACTTAATGCAGTTGAATTACAAACCCAGAAGCATGGCGTTGCATTAGAACAGCTGGGCCCTTTGGTCAAACGAGTCCGGCACATAGAAAATCTGACTGAAGATCAAAATAACCATACCCGTAGAAATAATATCCGCCTTGTTGGAGTCCCTGAAGGCGCTGAAGGTACCGATCCGATTGGATTTCTGGAAAAAACCATACCGGAGATGCTGCAGCTTGTCTTTGCAAGGCCTTTTGAACTAGAACGGGCCCATCGCATCCCAACACACAAAGCTGAAAACACACGATACCCGCGCCCGCTCATAATGAAGGTACTGAGATACCCACAGGTCCTACAGATCTTTCAAGCTGCACGGAAGGCCAGATCACTGCAAATCCAGGGACACAAAGTGGCACTCTATCCGGATTTGAGCAAGCAAACGGTAGATCGGAGAAAAGCGTTGCTGGCCTGCAGACCCATGCTACAAAGTGCACAGGCAAGATACGGGCTATACTACCCAGGAACCATGCGGGTTACGCTGCATAATGAAACGAGGAATTTTGTTGACGCTGAAAAACTGAAAACTTTCCTACAAGAAAAATGCGGTATGGAAACCTGAGGTCAATATTCTGATCTCTCACGCAGTATAGAGAACTCAGCATATACTCAGGGGGTGCGGCCGTGCGTTCTCACAAATTTTAGAACGCCTTAAGCCTTGTTAAACACCTCAATGATTGTATTTCTGTTGTTCTAAATAGTTTTAATTAAACAGATATTTCTGCTTGAAATGTAGGGGTGGCAACGGGAGGTCGGGGTTGGTTACTGTTTCAGTGGATTGTGTTCACCTTAGCGATACAATGTTTGCCAGTTATGCAGTTGTTTGTGTCAGTCCAGTCCAGTACAAAACCCTCCACATACATGCAAAATGCAAGTACGCGGCAGGCCTATCCATAGGATAGCTTTCACCTATAAGACAGCTTATTCCAACGTTGATGTCTAGTGATCTTTTAATACTTTCGTTAAATGTAAAAGGTATTACTGGCCCTGTCAAGCGAAAGAAGATTTTAGCGTACTGCCAGCAAAAAAAAGCAGATATTGCCCTCTTACAAGAGACACATTTAACAGATACTGAATCGCAGAAAGTAACCTCTAAATATTTCCTGGTGGCGGCCTCGGCCTCTGCCACTCAACGC
The DNA here is from genome assembly GCA_033557465.1 of Ichthyophis bannanicus. Lineage (NCBI taxonomy): Eukaryota > Metazoa > Chordata > Amphibia > Gymnophiona > Ichthyophiidae > Ichthyophis > Ichthyophis bannanicus. The sequence goes on along the minus strand of CM066035.1, from coordinate 917,209,579 downwards.
AAAGGGGGGGTAATAATATTAGTGCGCAAATTCCTGCAATCCGCCATTACCGACACACAGATTGATCCGCTAGGTCGATGGGCCAGAGTGACGCTGAAAATAAATCAACAGCTTTACACAGTCTTCAATATTTACGCGCCCAACCTCGATGACCCTAACTTTTTCAAACTGATAGCTAAAGAAGTTACAGCCGCAGCTCACACCAATATCATATTAGGGGGCGATTTCAATGTCATCTTGGATCCACTGCTAGATCGCACGCCCTATCGGGCTGTAGACAAAGTCAAATCGCAGGCGATTCTTAAAGGTATCATAACAGAGCTACACTTGGTAGACCCATGGCGCCTACTTCATCCCCAAGAAAGAGACTACACATTTTATTCCATCCCACACAATACCCAAACAAGAATCGATTTCTTCCTACTGTCCACAGAGCTGATGCCCCATGTGTTGTCCGCAGAGATATATGCTACAACGGTATCGGATCACGCCGCTGTCTCCCTAGTGTTGAACACCACCGTTACACAGCATGTTCCGCCAAGATGGACATTTGATAAATCCCTACTAGCAGATGACTCCTTTGTACAGCTACTGTCAGGGGAAATTGAGACCTACTTTAAATATAATATACCCACTGATACCTCCATCTGGAGCTGGTGGGAAGGTTTTAAAGCGACCATACGAGCTCATATTACCACCTACACCATTAGACGGCGTAAAGCCAGGAAAAAAGAAAAAGATGAATTGGAACTCCAAATAAAAGCTGGGGAAAGGCTACTAGCCAAAAGAGCTGACTCAATGATATTGATTAAACTCCAAAAATTGCGCTACCAATATAATGCTCTCCTCAACAAAGAAGCACTGAGTAGTATCCAGCTACAACGTAGTATATACTACTATGAAAGCAACCGCTCTGGATCCCTTTTAGCTCGGCAGCTCAGACCAAAAACCAGCAAGACCGCTATAGCGGCGTTGCAGGACAATTCCGGGGGTCTTCTACTGAGATCTGACAAAATACTAGACCGCTGCAAAGAATTTTATGAGGAACTATATCGCTCAGATACCCAATGTAGTGACAGAGCCTTTGAAGATTTTGTCTCCAAGATAGTAGGACCCACATTAACCAGTCATCAAAGTCGAACGCTGGAACAAGAGATCTCAGTAACTGAAATACAAGATGCGATCAAACAGATGGCTCGTGGCAAAGCCGCCGGTCCAGATGGTATCCCACTGGAATTCTATACTAAATATTGCATTCAATTGGCTCCCATACTACAGATCTACTACAGTGGCCTGCAAGATGAATCTCCAGAGATTGGAGCCCTGGCAGAGGCTGTGGTGGTAATTCACCCGAAACCGGGCAGGGATACACAAAAGATAGGGAATTACAGACCCATCTCTCTCCTAAACTCTGATTATAAAATCTATGCTAAAGTGCTTGCTAACCGATTAGGACGGATCTTAAAAGATTTGATACATGAGGATCAATGTGGATTTATACAAAACAGATCCACTACAGATAATGGAAGATTATTGGCACATGTACTGGCATCTGCCAAGACCAAGGCCGAGCCCCTGATAGGGCTAGCATTGGATGCCGAAAAAAGGCCTTCGATCGACTGGAATGGTCCTTTCTATTTCGATCCCTACGGTGGTTTGGGATAGGAGAAAAGTTCCTAAAACGCGTTGAATTGTTATATACCAAACCCACAGCTCGAATAGCGGTCAACTCACACCTCTCAGCCCCTTTTCAGTTGCAAAGAGGGACCAGACAGGGTTGCCCCCTGTCACCGATGCTTTTTAATTTAGCCCTGGAACCCTTATTAATAGCGCTCCGACAGAAGGAAAACATAAAAGGAATTGAGTTGGCTGATGGTCCCTGTAAATTGTCAGCATATGCCGATGACCTGCTCATTTTTCTACAACCATCAGACCTTCCTGAAACACTGCAACTCATAGATGCATACTCGGCGATATCCGGATATAAAGTAAATCTGAATAAAACAACAATTATTCCTCTGAATGAACAGGTCAGCGAAGAAATGATGCGTGGATACCCCTTTCAATATGAGAAATCATCCTTTAGATACCTGGGCGTGACCTATGGCACCACCTTGGAAGAGACTGTCGCAATCAACAGTAAGATGTGTCAAGAAATTGTACATGATAACATCTGCAAGTGGACCCCCCTTCATTTGAGCTGGTGGGGCAGGCTAGAAACGATAAAAATGATGTTGCTACCAAAACTCAGCTATATATTAAGCATGATACCCTTACGTTTCCCGTCAGCCTTCTATAAGAAAATGAATAGTCAACTGATAGCCTTTCTATGGAACAACCGAGTACCTCGAATAGCTGCCTGGAAACTGAAGTTGCCTAATACACAAGGAGGTGTCCATTTCCCAGATCTCGGCTGGCTGCACACTGCCTCTCTTTTAAAGCAGGGTGCTCAATGGGTCGACTCTGACGACACGGATAAAGGACCTAGATGGCTGAGTGTGGAGCGGGCCCTAAATTCCCCCCTACCTACATGGCTACTGGTAGGCACAGTAGTAGACCAGACTACACCACATAATGCTATTATCCGAGAAACACAGCATGCCTGTCGATTATTGGCATCATGTATCGATGGAGGGGATGACTTCGCCGCAGATATGCCCATATGGCTGAACCCGCGCCTTATCATCGGAGGGAAGCCTGTCTTATGGAAAAAATGGGTGGAACATGATCTTATCACCATTGGACAACTGATCCATGGAAGTGCATTTAAAACCTTTGACAGATTAAGAACGGAATTCCGATTGCCTAATACATGCTATTTCCAATGGTGTCAGCTCCGATAATGTATGAGCAAAGCGGGTGTGTCACCTGTCTTGATACGTACAGGATGGCCGCTGCGACAGAAACTTCAAGAATTATAAACAGATGCCAAAGCTGTTTCGAGATGTGTTGCGATTCTCCGATCCAAAAGTGACAAGACATGTTCTAAGACACAGTCGGTGTGGGCTACTGAAACCGGTCAAGATCTACCTCCGGAAAATTGGGACACTTTTTGGGGAACTCAAATGCGTGCCACGAGAGCAGCGTCTCTCACACAATCTATGTACTTTATAGCACATCGAGCGCATATTACACCGGCTAAGAAAATGAAATGGACACTACAGGAGGGAAATCGATGTTGGTCCTGCAACATGGAAATTGGGACACTGGCACATATGTTGTTCCATTGTAAATCCCTGGAAATATATTGGAACAGAGTTTGGGAACGCATATCACAGATCCTCAACTTACAAACTCCTATCACTTATCGGATAGTGATCTATAAATCCATAGCTCTGGAACCTACTCTGATGAAATGGGATAGTAAACTGCTGGACTTAATGCTCGGGATAGCGCTTAAAATAGTTCTAATACACTGGAAGAATCTCGACAAAGCTTGTTTCGAGCATTGGTGGAGTCTCTTAATCCTACATAAGACCTACGAAGAGATTTATATAGCCAAGAACCCATGGTCTGGTAAACTTAGTAAGAAATGGTCAGCTTTACAAAATTATGTTTGATGAAAGTGATTGCTGGAGGCTGCCTTGTGGAATGGTCTCTGCTGTAACCACATTGAACGGAGAAAGGGAGGGTGGCGTGCTGGCATGGACTGATACTATTTATTTATTTATTTTATTTATTAACAATTCTTATATACCGCACTATTAGACATCAGCGCGGTTTACATTGAACAGAAAACATCCGACAGTTTACATATGTCTGGTCATTACATTTAACAGGAAGAATAACTTGGCGAAATAGGGAAACTAAATACAATGCAGGGTTATCTGATAAAGGATATCCTGGTTAACTATTTACAATAGTGGTACAATAGTATATGGAACAACTAGTTATTTACATTGTGAAGTTGGTCTGTTGCGGGAGTCTATCTGGTTTGACCACTTCTGCTATTCACCTGGGGGTTATGTTCGGAGCTGTCATTGAGATATTTAAGGAAGAGGTTCTTGTTAACGTTATTGTACTGTCTTGTTCAAGTTATTATATTCTTTTGCTATTTTGATCAATAGCATCTGCTTGTATCCTGCTATATCACGATCGTTTGTATTGTTATTTTATATGTTAAAACTGAATAAAAACTACTATTAAAAAAAAAAAAACAACAGAGGAGACAGGACAGAGCCTTGAGGGACACCACAGGTGAGGGGAAGAGGGGAAGATGATGTTCCATTAAGAGTGACGGAAAAGGATTGGGCCGTAAGAAAGGAACGAAACCAAAGAAGAACCGTATCGTGAAGACCCACCTCCGCAAGACGAGTGAGAAGCAGGGTGTGATCGATTAAATCAAACGCAGCAGAGAGATCCAGGGAAACCAACAGAGTAACATCACCACGATCATGTGCAACGTGAAGCTCATTCAAAACCGCAAGAAGAACAGTCTCGGTGCTGTGGCCCTGTCGAAATCCAGCTTGCCGGGGGTGAAGTGCGTTAGTGGATTCTACGTGGGAAGACAACTGATTAAAAACAAAACGTTCCAGAAGTTTAGATAAGAAGGGGAGGTTTGACACAGGACGCCAATGTGCAAGGACAGAGGGATCAAGAGATGATTGTTTTAAAAGAGGGTGAACAATGGCAGACTTCCACGGGGAGGGGAATAGACCGGAGGATAAACTAGAATTTATGATGGTAGTGATAATTGGGATGAGCTGAAGCGAGGGCTCTGACAGCCAGCGAGAGGGAATTGGGTCCAGAGCACATGTGGTCTTTCGAGAAGTAGACAGCGTGGAGAGTATTTCAGCAGAGGACACCGGATGGAAAGAGGACCATATGTGAGCAAGAGCTCGATTGGGCGCAGGGGAAGAAGGCGGGGGGTGAGCGATCAATGGCAAGCGAACTACAGATAGAAGGAAGTGGTGCTAATGGAGGTGGAGGAGGAATAGGGAAGGAGGCACGTAAGGTAAGGACTTTGTCTGAGAAGAAGGTAGCCAGAGAGTGAGCGTCAGGGGCCCCCATAGCCGAGGTACTATGGGAGTTAGTGGATGAGAGTTTCCGCAGGATAGTGAAGAGCTGGCGAGAGGAATTCGCAGCTCCTGAGATCTCAGCTGTATAATAAGCCCGTTTGGCTGATTGAACAGCCAAACGGTAATCAGCATAGAGTTGCTTAAAGCGTGCATATAGATCGGGAGATTGATGATGAGACCATTGGCGTTGCACCTGGCGAAGTTGGGTACGCTGCAGTCGCAATCCTGGGTGAAACCAGGGAGAGTGACTGGCGGTGAAGGAATGATGACAAGGGCGCCAAGGTGCCAGCTGATCCAAAGCTTCTGAGAGAAGGGAGTTCCAGAGGGAGACTTGGCTATTGGGTGAAAGTGATGCAAATTCCGGTGGGAAAACAGAAGAAGCGGAGGGAAAGGAACTCAGGGTGTCAGGAGTTAGGTGGCGACGAGAGGGAGGGGGTGTGGAGGGTACCGAAGACGGAGTGGGCACCTGGGGGGGACAGGAAATTGAAAATATAATACAACGGTGATCAGACCAAGGGAGATCTAATGTGGAAGGGGGGGAAATCTCAGCTGACAGCATAGAAGAGGACAGGACAAGATCAAGAGTATGTCCGGCTATATGGGTGGGACATGAGACATGTTGTTGGAAAGCAATGTCATGAAAAAGGTTCAGAAAGGCATGATCCTTTTGTCTACAAGGATTGTCAGCATGAATGTTAAAGTCACCTAAAAGTCACCTAAAAGAGGCATACACTCACATATTAATCCACCCATCTCACAGACGGTTTCTTTGCTTCGTAAATCAAAACATGCACTATCAGTACAGAGCACTTCCCTGGTCTTGCATCAGCTCCAAGAGTCTTCACGAAGTGCCTGGCCATCATAGCGGCACATCTTCACACCAAACGCATCTATGTCTTCCCTTACTTAAACTATTGGCTGATAAAGGCCGACTCTCCAGCAGCTCTCCACAGCGCTCAATGAAACCATAAGCCTCCTTCAATCACTAGGCTTGGTGATAAATTTTCTGAAATCTCACCTCGTACTGACCCAGAGGCTAGAATTCATAGGAGCAATCCTCAATACCATTCATGGCAGAGCCTATCTTCTGGAGGACCAGAGGAAGAGACTCATACTCTTAGCAGACTCCATACACAACAGACATTCTGCATCATTGTAAACCACACTGATACCAAATAGGGTGGTATATAAGAACTGTAAATAAATAAATAAAATAAATCAGTGAGAACCTTCCTAAAACTATTAGGCCATATGGCCTCCACAGTGCACATAGTCCCCAATGCCAGACTACACATGTGCCAAACCCAGTGGACTCACGTCACTGAGGACTTACACATTTCGATTCAAGTGACGCCACCACTGGTATGCTCACTCCAATGGTGGACAACACCCACAAATCTCCTCAAAGGAGTACCCTTCCAGCCACCCCATCCACAACACATCCTCACAACAGATGCTTCCAAGCACAGATGAGGAGCCCACATGGACAGTCTCACCACGCAAGGTCTCTGGACAGCTTCCAAATCCGAACAACAGATAAATCTCTTGGAACTATGAGCCATCGGAAGAGCCCTGCAGGCTTTCCAGCATGTACTAGTCAACTCCTTTGTCCTACTCAGGATGGACAACCAAGTCGCCGTGTTCCATGTCAACAACCAGGGGGGAACTGGTTCCCTTCCCCTCTGCAGAGAAGCTTGTCAACTATGGGACCTGGCCATTCAGAACCAGACGCACCTGAGAGTAGTCTAAATTCCAGGCCAGGGCAACCTACAGGGGACAGGCTCAGCAGAGTTCTGCAACCACATGAATGGTCTCTCGACCAGTACATAGCCAATCGCCTGTTCCACAACTGGGGAACACCATGGATCGACCTCTTTGCCACTCAACAAAATGCCAAACTTCCCTAATTCTGTTCCAAAATACCATCGAGCTGCAGTCTTACCGACGACGCTTTCATGATTCCATGGAATCAGAGTCTACTTTATGTGTTCCCACCAACATCTCTCATCCTCAAGACGCTTCTCAAGCTTCGAGAGGACATTGGACGCATGATCCTCATAGCCCCATACTGGGGCCGCTAACCCTGGTTTCTCCTCCTTCTACAGCTTTCCCAGACTCACCCGATTTATCTCGGCTCAACACCAGGGCTTCTGTCACAGGACGGAAGCACACTCTTTCACCCCAACCTCAGGTCTCTTCGCCTGACAGCATGGCTCCTGAGAGCATAGCCTTGCGACACCTCCCAGTCTGCAGAAGTCAAACAAATCCTCCTGTCTTCTAGAAAACCAGCCACGCGAAAAACCTACTTGCTGAAGTGTAAAAGATACCACACATGGTGCTCGCAGAATGCTCACCACCCTTTTGAAGTGCCCATCTCAACGCTGCTCAGATATCTATGGCATCTATCCTCGCAGGGCCTCAAATCATCCTCAATTCGGGTTCATCTCAGTACGATCTCTGCATTCCATATGCTGGTACATGGCAAACCTATCGCCTCGGATCCTCTGGTAGCTCGCTTTATGCGAGGACTCCTGCTCACTAAACCTCCCATCCGTCCACTGCCAGTATCATGGGATCTAAACGTCGTCTTGGCACAACTCCTGAAGCTGCCGTTTGAGCCCTTAGCCACAGCTCATCTCTGCTATGTCTCCTGGAAGGTGTTCTTCTTCATAACACTTACCTCTACCAGGCGAGTAAGTGAGCTACAAGCTCTAGTAGCCCGTGAACCGTACACACGTTTTTACTGAGACAGTGGTTCTATGAACACACCCCACTTCCTCCCGAAAGTAGTCTCGGTTTTCCACATCAACCAGTCCGTTGCACTACCGGTGTTCTTTCCAAAGCCACATGCCTCCTGAGTGGAAGCGACTCTCCATACCTCGGATTGCAAAAGAGCATTAGCCTTTTACCTGCAATGCACTAAAGACATCAGAAAGTCATCCCAACTCTTTGTCACGTTTGACTAAGTCCATCTGGGACTTCCAGTAACAAAATGCACCCTATCCTCCTGGATAACCGACTGCATATCTCTCGGCTACATCAGTGCAGACTTATCCCTCAATGGAAGAGTCACTGCACATAATATCTGTGCAATGTCCACCTCTGTAGCACACCTCCGATCAGTACCCATTGCTGAGATTTGCTGAGCTGCAACCTGGTCCATCATCCCTACCTTCAAAGCTCATTACTGTTTGGACAAAGACTCTCGCAAGGACGCAGTCTTCGGACAAGCAGTATTCCAGCATCTCTTCGGAACATAGACCAACTCCTACCCCCCGCCTGAACACCTCCAGATCCACGTGCTGGGGAAACACAAATAAGGGACCTATCCAGGTTGTCTGCCACCACGAGATCTGGCAGCTGGGAAGTCCCATACATGAGGACTACATTCCTGCTTGTTCCTGGAGATAGCATAGTTACTCACCTATAGCAGATGATCTCTGGGAACAGCAGGAATGTAATCCTCGCAACCCGCCCTCCTCCCCTAGGAGTTGTGTGTGTGTCTCTCTCTCTCGTCTTCTCTTCGCTACAGCTATACATTCAACTGAGGGAGTCATTGAAGAGAATCAGTTATAAGAGCAGGAAGGCAGCAGCAGAGGTGCAGTGAACTGCTCCCAAAGGTTTTCTTATTGGTAGCTGGGGAGCTTCCTATGTGGGCTCCGTTGGTATCCGATGTCACCTATACGGGAGGACTATATTCCTGCTGTTCCCAGAGATCACCTGCTACAGGTGAGTAACTACAGTAGTGGCCAAAAAATTAAGGCAGAGTCCAAAATATCAGAATTTTATTAGAAAAGTATGTGTTATTTTCACTTTCATGGTCAAAAGCTTTAAGAACCAAAGATATATATGTCGTTTTCAAAGTTTTATTCAGGAAACAATATATGTGTCAATATTTGATAGGGTGTCCATGATTTTTCAGCACAGCCTGGATTCTTGTAGGCACACTGTTAACTAGCGTTTTACAGTATGCCGGAGTGATTTAGTTGACCCATACATGCTTGAGTATGTCCTTTAAATCTGCTTCTGAAGTTGGATTGTGTGCTGCCACCTTTTTCTTCATAAGATTCCAACAGTTTTCAATTACATTGAGATCCGGAGAGTTTGATGGCCAACTTGGTAGCAGTTCGATCTTGTTGTCCACGAACCATTTTTTGACTGTTTTTGCAGTGTGGCATGATGCCAAGTCCTGCTGAAATATAGTTGTGCCAGAAACATTCATGTGTATTTTAACTTTACTATTCAGCATGGATATGTATTTTGCAGCATTTACTCTTTCACCTTTCTCAAAAATGTGCAGGCCACATCGTCCATTCGCCGGGATACCACCCCATACCATGTCCAATGGTGGGTGTTTAACAGTCTTGATCGTGTACTTTGGATTTAGTCTCTCGCCTGCTGGTCAACGGACATAGTTGTACCACTCCCACGTACTTGTTGAAATGTACTTTCATCTGTGAGTATTACCCTCTCCCACCATTCAGCAGATTTGTCTTTCATCTTGCTATAAAACTGTATGTGGGCAGCAATTTGTTTCCTGGTCATCATAGGCTTCTTGGCAGGTCTTCTGGCCACGAGTCTGAATTCATCCAAAGTCTGGAAATGATAAGTAAGAGGAGAAGGGTGGTCAGAGCATTTGTGGAAAGGAATGGGCGGATAGCACAGATCTGTCTGAGGTGATTGAAGGAACGATGGGTGACTGAGGAAATGTGCTCAGAGAAAGACAAGGAAGAATCCAGGATGACCCCTAGATAGCAAAAGGAGGACACCAATGAAATGGGGCAGAAGCAAGAGTGAGGGCTAGAGAGGGGGAAGGAGACCCAAATGTTATCCAAGTAGCAGATGTTTTAACTGGGTTCAGGTGCAGAAAATTAGTGGTCAGCCAAGAATGGATCTGGTCCAGGCAGAAGTTCAGTGATGAAAGATCAGGAGACAGGGAATTCGTGCAATGGAGCAAGATTATGTCATCCGCGTAGTAATAGGCGGAGACACTTTACTGCTGAATAAGAAGGCACAAAGGAGCCATGAAGACATTAAACAATAGAGGAGATAGAACTGATCCCTGGGGGACACCACAGAAGAAGGTAATAGCAGGAGAGGAGGACACATTAGACAGGACCGAAAAGGAGCAGGCGATGAGAAAAGATTGAAATCATTGCAATGGAAACCCAGAGATACCAAAGTCTGACAGACGGGCAAGAAGGGTACAGTGATCCACGAGATCGAACGCTGAGGAAAAGTCGAGAGAAACTACAAGGGTGCGATCACCTTGCTCGTGTGCAACATGAAACTCATTAAGTAATGAGAGGAGGACAGATTCCGTGCTGTGACCCTCACGAAAATCGGACTGCCGAGGATGAAGGGCATTGACAGAAAGAAGGTGAGAGGACAGCTGGGTGAAGACAAAGCACTCTAGAAGCTTAGACATAAAACAGAGATTTGATACTGGATGCCAATTAGCAGGGATGGAAGGGTCAAGAGAGGGATTTTTGAGGAGAGGATGGACTACTGCATGTTTCCAGGAGGTGAGAAAAGAACCTGTAGAGAGACTACAGTTAAGCATAGAAAGAAGAGGCGGGAGGAGGGAAAGCAAGGGCTCTAAGAGCCACATAGAAGGAATGGGGTCAAGGAGGCAGATAGTCTTATGGGAGGCAGAAAGAGTTGAGACTAATTCAGAGGCAGAGATCAGATGGAAGGATGACCAAGTGTAAAGAAGGGAATGATATGGAGAAGGAGGAAACAAGGGAGGAACTGGGAGGGTAGGAGAGCGCGGAGCCAGACAAAAGGGAAACGATGAGTGGAGTGAGAGAACTTATTAGAGAAGAAGTCTGCTAGTTCAGAAGGGTCTGGGACCATAAAGGTAGAAGGGGATAAGAAGGTGGGCAGAGAAGAGAGAGCACCAAAGACAGAGTATAGCTGGTGGGAGGACTGGGAGCTGAGGAAATAAGATGGGAATAGTATTCACACTTGGCCATATTGATGGATGAACAGTATTCACGATGCCGCTGATGAAAAACTTCCTGTGTAGTGGGAGAGGGGTGTGAGAGCCATATATGCTCTGCTCGGCGGAGGTAAGAACAAAGCAAACAGAGACCACAGTATAAGTACTCCCAGCAAATCTACATAAGTAAACAACTTAAATACATAAATACAACCTTAAAACTAAGATGCAGACATCAGTCCAGCAGCAAGATGGGGGCTTTTCATTCTTTTGCATTGTGTCACATCTATGATTTTCTCCCAGTTGGTGAGGGGTCTTATGGGTGCACTAGGTGCAAGGAGCTCTTTGCTCTGAGGGAACGAGTCCACTCTCTGGCGACTACAGTAGCAGAATTGGAGTACATAAGGAAGACAGAGAGATACATAGACGAAACCTACAGGGATAGAGCACTGAAGTTTCATCTCCAGTCTGGCAGCATCCTTGTTGCCATGGAGGAGAGAGATCACATGACAGGAGAGCATCACCCTGGTTTGGCAGGAAGTGACCTGTAGCTAGGACCTGTCCTCCAGGTGATATAAAACCCTCTCATAGGGAGGAGGTTTCTCCAAGGTCATGAGCCAATGAGGGAAGGGTTAGGCATGTAGATAGCTGGGTGGCTGGTAGACGTGAGGATCACCTGGTAACATGTCTGCCTGGTGCGAAAGTAGTGGACCTCAAGCGCCACCTAGACAAAGTCTTAGATAGTGCTGAGGAAGAGTCTGCTGTTTTGGTACATGTCGGTACCAATGACATAGGAAAATGTAGTAGGGAGGTTCTGGAGGCTAAACTTAGGCTTTCAGGTTGTTGTTGTTAAGTGCCGTCGAGTCGGAGTCGACTCATGGCGACCCTCTGGATAGCTATCCTAAATTGTGTTCGGTCTTCAGTCAGGCGGCTCATTGACGACAGACTGGTACCCGTAGCTGCTGTTAATGTAGCGATCCATCTCATTGCTGGCCTTCCTCTTTTGCGTTGACCTTCTATCTTGCCAAGCATGATGTCTTTCTCTAATGATCTCTCTCTTCGCATGATGTGTCCGAAGTATGAAAGCCGAAGTCTTGTCATCTGAGCTTCTAAAGAAAGCTTAGGTTTGATCTCCTCTAGTACCGACTGGTTTGTTCTTCGGGCAGTCCATGGTATACACAGTATTCGCCGCCAGCACCATAATTCAAAGGCATCAATTTTCTTCCTGTCTGTCTTTTTCACTGTCCAGCTTTCACATCCATATGATGTTATTGAAAATACCATGGCTTGAACAAGTCGAATCTTTGTATGGAGAGACACATCTCTGCTCTTGAGAATCTTATCTAGGTCTTTCATAGCCATTCTGCCAAGAGCAATGCGTCGTCTGATTTCTTGACTGCTTGTTGCTTCTTTATTGACAGTTGATCCAAGTAGGTTAAAGTTGTTCACAATTTCAATTTCTTCTCCTTTAACGATGAACCTGTTGATTATGCCAGTTGTCATGATCTTTGTCTTCTTTACATTAAGGTGCAGGCCCATTTTGAGACTATGTTCTTTGATTGTGAGAAGCAAATGTTTCAGATCATCTTCACTTTCAGCCAGTAATGTGGTATCATCAGCATAGCGAAGGTTGTTGATGAGTCTTCCACCAATCTTCACACCTCTGTTGTCTTCATACAGTCCTGCTTCTCTGATGATTTGTTCTGCATATAAATTAAACAGGTAGGGGGAAAGTATGCAGCCTTGTCTTACACCTTTGCTTATTTTAAACCATTCTGTTTCTCCTTGTTCCGTTCGAACTGTTGCTTCTTGATCAATGTACAGATTACGCAAGAGAACGATCAGGTGTTCTGGTATACCCATGCTTCTTAATGTGGCCCAGAGTTTCTCATGGTTTACACAGTCAAAAGCCTTGCTATAGTCGATAAAGCACAAATAGATATCCTTTTGGTATTCTTTAGTCTTTTCAAGGATCCATCTCACATCCGCAATTATGTCTCTCGTTCCTCGCCCTTTCCTGAACCCTGCTTGCACTTCAGGTAGTTCTTGTTCTAGGTATGGCTGTAGTCTCTTTTGAATAATCTTCAGTAGAATCTTGCAGGCATGTGGGATCAGAGCGATTGTGCGATAATTTCCACAGTCAGTTGGATCACCTTTCTTTAGTATTGGTATAAACACAGGCTTTCAGGTAGGAAGTTGAAATCCAGAACTTCCATCCGCAAGACCCAAAAGACAGGCAGAGCTCCAGAATATGAATGTGTGGATGAGGCAATGGTGCAAGGATGAGGGTTTTGGATGTGTTAGGAACTGGGCAATGTTCTGGGGAAAGGAGGGGCTTTTCCGAAGGGATGAGCTCCACCTTAACCGGGCTGCTGGCATTAACCTTTAAAAAGGAGATAGAGCAGCTTTTAAACTAGATAATAGGGGAAAGCTGACAGTCTCCCAAGAGTGCATGATTCGGAAGGATGTATCCTGGAAGGGTACTAGCAAAAGTTTGAAGTTAGGGCATATCGACAGAGAGGTTCCAGTAAAGACAAAAGTAACCCAAATGCCCTTAGGTACAGAGCAGACAGAACTTAAAAATTCCATATAACCCCTGCCTACCGGTAACCAGATTAATATGAATAAAATACCGTCTCTAAAATGCTTGTATGCAAATGTTATAAGTCTGAAAAATAAGATGGGAGAGAATATATAGCACTAAATGAGAAGTTAGATATGATTGGTATCTCAGAGACATGGTAGAAGGAGGACAACCAGTGGGACACTGATACCTGGGTACAAATTATATCACAATGATAGAGTAGACCAAATTGGTAGAGGGGTTGTGCTCTATGTTAGAGGGCACTGAGTCACACAGGATTAAAGTTTTGCAGGAAAGAAAATACACTGTAGAATCTCTATGGATTGAAATTCCATGTAAAAAGGGGAAGGTGATGGCAGTGGGGGTGGACTATCGACTGTCAGAATGAACAAATGGATGATGAAATGCTCAAAGAAATCAGGGAAGCTAACAATATTTACAACACAGTAATAATAATGGGTGATTTCAATTTCCTGGTATCAAATGGGTCAGTGTCATGGCAGGACATGCTAGTGAAATAAAGTTTCTAGATGAAATAAATGACTGCTTCTTGGAGCAGCTGGTTCATGAACTGACAAGAGGGGAAGCCATCTTGGACCTAGTCCTTAGTGGAACACAAGATCTGGTGCAAGAGATAAGGATTTTGCGGCCGCTTGCCAATAGTGTTCATAGCATGATTGCGGTTGATTTAATAAATGCAGGAAGGACTGCAAGGAAATCCACAGTACTACCTTTTAACTTTCAAAAGGGAGACTATGATAAAATGAGGAAAACGGTTAAGAAAAAATTCAAAAGAGCAGCTGCAAACGTTAAAGATTTACATCAAGTATGGATGTTTATAAATACTATCTTGGACGCCCAGACCAGCTGTATTCCACGCTTTAAGAAAAGTGGAAGGAAGTCCAAAAAAACTGCCAGCATGGTTTAAAGGTGAGGTCAGAGAGGTTGTTGTTGCCAAAAAGGCATCTGTCAGGAAATGGAAAAAGGAGCGAAATGACAAAAACTGGAAACAACATAAGCACTGGCAAGTTAGATGCAAGGCATTGAGAAGGCAGGCAAAGAGAGAATTTGAAAAAAAGCTTGCTGTAGAAGCAAAAACGCATAATAAAAACTTTTTCAAGTGCATTCGTAGCAAAAAACCTGTGAGAGAGTCAGTTGGACCACTGGATGATAGAGGGGTAAAAGGAGCATTAAGAGGGGACAAGGCCACTGCGGAGAGACTGAATGAATTCTTTCTACTGAGGTAGATGCAGGGAAGTTACCCATAAATAAATATGAAAAAATCACTCCACTCATGCATCAATTCCAAACTTGCTGTGCAAAAAATAAACACAGAGGAGAAAAAGACCTCAGAACTGTTTTAACATAGAGCTACCACAATAGGCAGCAACTGCCCTAAGCTCAAAAACAGAAACATCAGTGGCCTAAAAAAACTCCTCAAATAGCATAAATCATTTTGTTCTCATCTGAAGCATGGATCATACAACTCATATTCAACAGAAACAGGGTGCACTTATCTTGATTCTCAATCCTCAGATCTCAATATGCAGTTCTCATTTGAAAAATCTTCCATTCTCCACATAACGAAACCCAGACCAGCTGTATTCCACGCATTAAGAAAAGTGGAAGAAAGTCCAAAAAACTGCCAGCATGGTTTAAAGGTGAGGTCAGAGAGGCTGTTGCTGCCAAAAAAGCAACCTTCAGGAAATGGAAAAAAGAGCCAAATGATGAAAACTGGAAACAGCACAAGCACTGGCAAGTTAAATGCAAAGCATTGATAAGGCAGGCAAAACGGGAATTTGAGAAGAAACTTGCTACGGAAGCAAAAACACGAAATAAAGACTTTTTCAAGTACATTCGTAGCAAAAGGCCTGTGAGAGAGTCAATTGGACCATTAGATGATAGAGGGGTAAAAGGGGCAGTAAGAGGAAACAAGGCTATAGCAGAGAGACTGAATGAATTCTTTGCTTCGGTCTTTACTGAGGAAGATGTAGGGATGTTACCCAAGACTGAAGTGGTATTTAAAGGTGATACTGCAGAGGAATTGAGAGAAATATCGCTACACCGGGAAGATATTACAACTATTTGATAAACTGAATAGTAGCAAATCACCTGGACCGGATGGTATACATCCCAGAGTGTTGAAAGAACTGAAATATGAGATTGCAGACCTGCTATTGGTAATCTGTGAACTTTCATTAAAATCATCTGTAATACCTGAAGATTGGAGGGTCGCCAACGTAACACCAATTTTTAAAAAGGGTTCCAGGGGTGACCCAGGAAATTACAGACCGGTGAGCCTGACGTCAGTACCAGGGAAAATGGTAGAAACCATCATAAAGAACAAAATTACGCAGCATGTAGATAGTCATGGCCTAATGGGAGACAGCCAACATGGCTTTAGACAAGGAAAATCTTGTTTTACTAATCTGATATGTTTTTTTGAAGGTGTGCATAAACAGGTAGACAAAGGTGAGTCGGTTGATATAGTGTATCTGGACTTTCAGAAAGCTTTTGACAAAGTCCCCCATCAGAGACTTTTGGTGAAGCTAAAAAGTCATGGGATAGGAGGCAGTGTACTATTGTGGATCGGGAACTGGTTAAAAGATAGAAAGCAGAGGGTAGGGCTAAATGGCCAATATTCCCAATGGAAAAAGGTGAATAGTGGAGTACCCCAGGGATCTGTATTGGGTCCGCTGCTTTTTGACATATTCATAAATGACCTGGAAAAGGGAATAACTAGTGAGGTTATCAAATCTGCAGATGACACAAAACTGTTTAAAGTTGTTAAAACCCAAGAGGATTGTGGAAAATTGCAGGAGGATCTGGATAAATTGGAAGACTGGGCATCCAAATGGCAGATGAAATTTAATGTGGACAAGTGCAAAGTTATGCACCTAGGAAAGAACAACCCACACTATAGTTACACAATGCAAGGCTCCACATTAGAAACCACCACCCAGGAAAAAGATTTAGGAGTCATTGTGGATAACATGTTAAAACCCTCCGCCCAGTGTGCAGCGGCGGCCAAGAAAGCAAATAGAATGCTAGGTATCATAAGGAAAGGGATGGAGAACAAAACAAAGGATATTATAATGCCTCTGTATCGCTCCATGGTACGACCGCACCTTGAATATTGTGTGCAATTCTGGTCACCGTATCTTAAAAAGGACATAGCGTTATTAGAAAAAGTACAGAGAAGAGCCACCAAATTGGTGAAGGGGTTGGAAGGCTACTCCTATGAAGAGAGGCTAAGAAGGTTAGGGCTCTTTAGCCTGGAGAAGAGACGGCTGAGGGGAGATATGATAGAGGTCTATAAATTAATGAATGGAGTGGAACGGATAAACGTGGATCAATTGTTTACGCTATCAGAGTATAGAAAGACTAGGGGACATGTAATGAAGCTACAGGGTAAACTATTTAAGACAAATAAGAGAAAATATTTTTTCACTCAACGTGTAATCAAACTCTGAAATCTGTTACCGGAGGATGTAGTAAGGGCTGTTAGTATAGCTGGGTTTAAAAAAGGTTTGGACAAGTTCCTGGAGGAAAGGTCCATAAACCATTATTAAGAAGGGACCCAGGATATCAATGCTTGACCCAGTACAAGCATTGTGGAACCTGTCTTTTGGGGATATTGCTAGGTACGTATAACCTAGATTGGCCACTGTTGGAAACAGGATACTGGGCTTGATGGACCTCGGTCTGACCCAGTATGGCATGTCTTATGTTCTTATGTTCAGATACAATATAGCAAGGATCAAGGTAATGCTGATCGCATTCTTCCGCCAGAAGGGAGTGGTCCATCATGAGTTTGTGCCTGAGGGTCAGACCGTCAACCAGCACTTCTACCAGCAGGTCCTCAATCGCCTCCATGACTGGGCACAGCAGGCAGGCTCTGTGGAGAGACAAGTTGTGGCTGCTCCACAATGACAATGCGCCCGCACACACCGCGCTCAGTGTGAGGCAGTTCTTGGCCAACAAACAGAACACAGCTCTAGACCACCCTCCTTATTCCCCAGATCTCGCACCGTGCAACTTCTGACTCTTTCCCAGGCTGAAGACTATGCTCAAAGGAACTCATTTCGCCTCTATAGAAGAGATCAAGGCTACTGTGACGAGGGAAGAGGGACCATAAGGAGGAGGACTTTACCGAGTGCTTCCGTACGTGGCATAATCGAATGCAGGAGTGCCTTAACTCTGGGGGGGATTACTTTGAAGGGGACAATGCGTAATTTCTCTGTAGATTTTGTAATAAAAAATTTATCGGACAGTCTCGTTTCTTTTTTGTCACACCTCGTGTACAGAGGCACTATCACCTCCTTCTTCCTGCTGGCCATTCCTCTCCCTATGCATCCAAGCATTCTTCTGGCTTTCACAATTGCCTTTTTTACCTGTTTAGCTGCCTTAAGCTCATCAGGAACAATCACACTCAGGAATCGCTCTTCCTTCATGGACAGAAGTACCTCACTCCCTATAATGTACTGCTCCCTTTGGTTTTTGCAGCTCAAATGCATTGCTTAACATTAAATGTCAGCTGTCAAATTCTTGATCATTCTTCAAGCTTTGTTAAATCCCTCCTCATGTTATCTACTCCTTCTGGGGTGTCTACTCTATTGCAGATTTTGGTATCATCTGCAAAGAGGCAAACCTTACCCGATAGCCCTTCTGCAATATCACAAACAAAAACGTTAAAAATAATCGGATCAAGGAAAGATCCCTGCAGCATATCATGGATTACATCCTTCTCCTTAAAGTGAGTTCCATTTATCTGTACCCTTTGTTGCCTCCCACTCAATCAATTTCTAACCCAGTCAGTCAATTTAGGGTCCATTCCTAAGGTGCTCAATTTATTTATAAATCACCTGTGCGGAAAGGTGTCAAAGGCTTTACTGAAATATAACTATGCCACATCTAGGGCTCTCCCTCGGTCCAACTCTCTGGTCGCCCAGTCAAAGAAATTAATTAGATTTCCCTGACAAGACAAATCCAGAACTTCCAGGGTAGCATTCTCCGAAATGCTTCCCATTCCATGCGCAGGACCCAAAAGGCAGGCAGAGCTCTGGAGTCTCACTGCGTGGATGAGACAGTGGTGCAAGGATGAGGGTTTTGGATTTGTTAGGAACTGGGGAACATTCTGTGGAAAGGAGGGGCTCTTCTGAAGGGATGCGCTTCACCTTAACCAGGATGGAACCAGGCTGTTGGCATTAACCTTTAAAAAGGACATAGAGCAGCTTTTAAACTAGATAATAGGGGAGAGTCGACAGTCGCCCAAGAGCACATGGTTTGGAACAATGTATCCTTGAAGGATACTACCAAAAGAATGAAGTTAGGGCATATCAGCAGAGAAGTTCCAATAAAGACAAAAACAGTCCAAATGCCCTTGAGTACGGAGCAGACTGAGCTTAAAGATTCCAAATTACCCCTGTCTACTGATATGAATAATATCAATAAAATGAATAATATGAATAAAATACAGTCTCTAAAATGCTTGTATGCAAATGCTAGAAGTCTAAAAAACAAGATGGGAGAGTTAGAATATATGGCACTAAATGAGAGGTTAGATATGATTAGTATCTCAGATACATGGTGGAAGAAGGACAACCAGTGGGACACTGTGATACCTGGGTACAAACTATATCGTAATGATAGAACTGATCAAATTGGTGGCGGGGTTGCACTTTATGTTAGAGAGGGCTTTGATTCACCAAGGATTAAAGTTTTGCAGGAAACATCATTTGTTGTAGAATCTCTATAGATTGAAATTCCATGTGAAAAGGGGAAGGCGATGGAAGTGGGGGTGTATTATCGACCACCTGGCCAGAGTGAACAAATGGATGATGAAATGATCAAAGAAATAAGGGAAGCTAACAAAAGTTACAGTAATAATAATGGGTGATTTCAATTACCTCGGTATTGGCTGGGTCAGTGTCACGCAGGACATACTAGGGAGATAAAGGGGTATGTTTACTAAACTGCGTTAGTGCAATTCGCGTTAGGAGCCGCGGTAGTAACAGAAACCCCAAATAAGGACATGGGCGGTACATCGTCAGCACTAACGCGCGTTAAAAAAAATTAACGAGCGTTACTGGGCGCCGTGACACGTCACTGCGCGTTAAACGTAAGAAGACGTACAGACACAAAGCACTGAAACAGAGCTGTAGCACAATGGTTACGGTACTGACCGCTGTTACAGGCAGCATGGGTTCGAGTCCCCAGTGTGCCTAACGCAGAAGGCTGTCCCAGGCATCACCCTGTACATTACAGAGGGAAAGAGGAGGCATGTTTTTCGTTACGCTGAGTATTGGTGTCAGAAAAACACCCTCGGAGTGTGCCTAGCCACGTACGTTGGTGTGTGCGAGGTTGCGTGCATTGGTACGTGCGTAGCCCCGTGCGTAGCTGCGCGCGTACAATCGTGCGTGGGTATGTGTGATGTTACGTGCGTGGGTACATGTGGTTTTACGTGCGTGGGTACGTGTGGTTTTACCAGTGTGGGCATCTTATTTTACAGACTCTGTAGGGTGTCTTGCACCTATGCATTATGCTAGCAGATGTACGTGTGATGGCCTATGGTTTATCAGAGCCTGTGAGCAGGTGCTGGGGTTGCACAGGTTGGATTGTGCCAGTCACACCCATGATGCACTGCACATGCAAATCAGCTGTCCACAGATACACACCATGGGGAATGCACCCCCACAGCACCTCGGCCTGGTAGGGGGAACTGACCATGTGCACCCCCACAGCACCTCGGCCTGGTAGGGGGTACTGACCGTGTGTTGTACTGGCACAGAGTAGCTACACACCGTCACATTGTGCGGGTACTGTGCTCACCCTGAGGGTGCAGTGAGGCGCCCAGCACCAGGTCCACAGCACCGTCCATGGCTGAAAGAGGCCATGGCGCAGGTCCAAAGCAGTGTTACTGTGTGAGATAGGTAGGTTCTGCAGGACCACCTTGGACATCTCTGTCTGTTTCAGTCAGGTGTAGCCCCCATGCACCACCACCCCCCTCCCCCAGGGCTGAGGGTGGCAAACAAGGTCTCCCATCAAAAGATCCACAGTCTACCTCCCTGCAAAGGTGGCAGTAGAGGGGAACATTAACCCTAGTCCTGCTGAGGAACAGACACCCCACAGGGCAGTCAATGCAGCTCTGTACACAGCCATAACACAATAGCAGACAGACATTAGGCCTGGATATGGTATGCTGCACCCCACCACTATCTGATATTCCCCTGGTGCAAGCCATCAGCCACTGCACCCTGCAAGCCACTCCATCACAACACCTACCAGCTGCAAACAGTCTGCTAGTGCCCGGTGGAGATGCCTGCACCCAGAACTGGGATGTCAGCATACACAGCAAGCAGATACATCAGTGACTGGGCCCCAAAAGGAAACCCATATTTATCACATGAGAGAAATACTAAATAGCACTATGGGAGTGCCTAGCCATGTTGTGGTCACTGCACAGTCAGGGTGAGAGTGATCTCTCAGCAGGATATACTGAGGTCACCCTGTCTGTGTAGGTGGTGGCCGGGCACTACAATGTGCCTGTCACTGCCCTATGCCCTGTGCAGATGCACCCTGGCCAGCCCACCCTGTCCGGCCTATATCCATGGTACCTTGCTCCTCATTATGCACATTGGCAGCCCAATACTGGCAACATTGCTGGCAGTGTGGGCTGTGGAAGGTGTTTGCAGCCACCACACACTGAATAGACAGACAGCCACCCCCACACCTATGCCAGCATTGTGCTACTATAGAGGTGGTCAGCAGCCATACCCACCACACCAGTCATGGGCATAGTACAGGCATGGATATGGTACACAAGGCTGTTGGGGGGTCACTCCCCAGGGTGGTGAACACTGTCAGAGACCAGACCTGCAGCAAACACCGCAAACATCAGAATGATTGTTATGGTGGAGCTCAATGAGCAAACTGTGCTTAACGTAGGAATTGATATCTGCCAGTTATCATAGGGAACGTTTGATAGCTGTGTACCATATACCCAGGTGTAGGGTGGCATTGCTAAGGTATGCAACTGCTAGTATTGGGAGATACAGGCAGGGCCCAATGTCTTGCCTCTCCAGGAGGCATTGGCCAATGGGGCCTGTGGGTGGGTGTGTGGCCCTGTTGGCTGCTGCTTTGCGGCAGAGTTCCCCAACTCCAGTCCTGGTGTTCCAAACACTGTTCGGGTTTTCATGCTGTCCCTCATAAATATGCATGAGCTACATCTGCATACCATGGGGGTGGTGCATAGCTATGCAGCTAGGGTTGCCAACTGGCCGGTTTTCAGCCGGCCTGGCCGGTTTTTCCACGGCCAGGCCGGCTGCCAGCGCAGAGGCAAAACCGGCCCTTTAAAAGCCGGTTTTTTTGCTCTGGCTGCAAGATCGGGAGCGGCCAGAGCAAAAAAACCGGCTTTTCTCCGCTTCAGAGGGAGCCGGGGAAGCCCGCGCGAGGCCCCGGCTCCCTCTGAACAGCCACCAGCGTGAAGAGCCTTTACCTTCACGCTGGCGGCTGTTCCTGTGAAGCCGCGAATGCTGGGAAAGGTTAAAGGTTGCCCTTTAACCTTTCCCAGCATTCGCGGCTTCACAGGAACAGCCGCCAGCGTGAAGGTAAAGGCTCTTCACGTTGGTGGCTGTTCAGAAGGAGCCGGGGCCTCGCGCGGGCTTCCCCGGCTCCCTCTGAAGTCTCAGACAGCCGCGATGCTGGTCGGGGGGTGGGGGGGTGGGCAAGGACTGCATTGGCTGTGATGGGGGGGACCTGGACTGGAAAAGGGCTAAGGGGGGGGGGGGACTTGGACTGGAAAAGGGCTTAGGAGGGGGGGACCTGGACTGGAAAAGTGCTAAGGGGGGGGGGGACTTGGAAGGGAAAAGGGCTAAGGGGTGGGGGGACTTGGACTGGAAAAGGGCTAAGGGGGGGAGGACTTGGACTGGAAAAGGGCTAAGGGGGGGGGGACTTGGACTGGAAATAGGCTGGGATGGGGGGGGGGGGCCCTGGACTGTAAAAGGGTTATGGGGGAGGACATGGACTGGAAATGGGTTGTGATGTGGGTGGAGGGGACCTGGACCAGAAAAGGGCTATGGGGGGGGGGGGAACTTGGACTGGAAATAGGCTGTGATGGGGGGGGGACCTGGACTGTAAAAGGGTAATGGGGGGGGGGGACATGGACGGGAAAAGGGTTGTTATGGGGGAGGAGAGGACCTGGACTGGAAATGGGCTATGGTGGAGGAAGGGGGATCTTGGACTGGAAATAGGCTGTGATTAGGGGGGCTAGGACTGCAAATGGGCTGTGATGGTGCGGGGGGACTCGGACTGCAAATGGGCTGTGATGGTGCGGGGGGACTCGGACTGCAAATGGGCTGTGATGATGGGGGGGGGGGGCCTAGGACTGGAAATAGGCTGTGATGGGGGACTTGGACTGGAAATGGGCTGTGATTGGGGGGGGGGAGCTAGGACTGGAAATGGCCTGTGATGTGAGGGCTAGCACTGGAAATGGGCTGATGAAGAGCTGGAATAGGACTGGAAATGGGCTGATGTGGGGCATGGGAGAATGGGACTAGAAGGGAGTGGATGCTGGGTGGGCCTAGAACTATAAGGGAATTGATTTGGGGGGAGGACTAGAATGGATGGGGAATGAGAATGGAGAGGGGAAAAAATATTTTGTGTGGAAGAAAAGTCTATGATGGGCCGGTATTGGGAGAGTAAGAGGGGCTTGAGAATGGAAGGGTGAAATTTAAACGGATGATAAAGGAATAAGGAAAGAATTGGGGGAAAGAGCAAAAGGGAAACAATCAGTATGTTAAAGCAGAAATAGAGAGAGAATGGAAAACATCTAAAAGAGAAGAAAGGACAAATGGATAGCTCGCAGAAGACACGAAGAAACCAGAAGAAAGTGACTGGAGCAATTGCAACTGAAAAATAAAACACCCAAACAGAAGGTAGAAAAATACTTTTTATTTTGAATTTATTAACTGGAATATGTCTGGTCTGGGAAGTGTGTATTGCTAACATCTTTGCGTTTTTGTTTAGTGCAAGAGGAAATTACTTTATAGTTTTATTTCTCCAGTGTTGTACATTTCATGTTTGGATTTTGGGGTTCCCAGTTTAATTATTATCTGACCAAGGAAGTTAGCCTACACGTATCCTCGGTAATTTTTGTAGGTGGGGCTGGGGGCGGGGCAGGGGTGGGACTAGGGGCGGAGAATGGGTGGAGCATGGCAAGCCACAGGTGTCGGGTTTTTCTCGGTGAAAAAGTTGGCAACCCTATATGCAGCACAGGCATCTTTATTAGAGACAGCATGAAGCCGGAATGGTGTGGGGCCCTCCAGGACTGCATTTGCGGGACTCTGCTTTAGGTAATGTGCCTGTTTCTGGTGTCTGTGTTTGGTGTGGTAAAATATAGGCCATGCGTATGTTCTCTGCAATAAAGGAGTGTCTTTACTATCACTGTTTAGTGGTGGGTAAAACTATGGGGACTGGGTTGGCAGGAGCCCCAGCTGGGATTTGAACCTGTGACCCTCTGGTCTTACAGGCACTGGCTGTGTCTGTTGCACCACACTGTGGCCACAGAGACAGTGCAGTCCCTGGAGTTAGTTAAACCGGCCTGACGAGTCAGAAACCCTGCTCTGCAACAGGTTTACTGTGGCCTCATTTACCTTGTATGCAGACAAAGGTGCCCATAAACCTCAGAAAAGACCTCAGAAAAGGGGCACACACCCATAACCAAGCTGGGCAACAATGATATCATTGGGAAACGTTACACCACACGCCCAGAACAGCTCCATTACAATGTAATGCTCTTTGAAAGGGTCTGCGGAGCGTAGACCCTTCCACACATCATTTCTTTTTATTTTGGTGCTTTCCAGGGCGTTTTTTTCCTTGTTGCCCATTGCTATCACTGTTGCCCAGCTGAATTATGCTTTTTAAAATGTGGTCATTTTTAACGTTTTATGTGAAATTTTGTTCTGTGCACATGTATCACACTGCTCACGTTTTGTGGGTTTCCCCGGTTTTTCTGTACATTGCTGACGGAAATGGTTTGTCTTCCCTTTAAATGCCTTTAACGACAGGTTTTCATTCGCTTTGGAATTGAGCTCTGAAATTCAGCGCGTTAGTATGAGGGGAGCCTCTCCCCGCCCACTCTCCGCCCATTGACCCCTTCTCTCCGCCCACTCTCCACCTTCTGCGCTGTTTTAACGCGCCGCGGAGGTTTACGATCGTTAACTACGGTTAGCACGCGTAGTATGACGTTAACGGTCGTTAGCACGTCGGTATGCGCGTTATACGGCACTTACGGTCGTTAACGTCGTATAACGCGCGTTAGTCAAGTTTACCGCACTTTAGTAAACATCCCCCAAAGTTTCTAGATTCCAGATGAAATAAATGTTTCTAGATTCTAGATGAAATAAATGACTGCTTTTTGGAGCAGCTGGTTCATGAACTGACCAGAGGGGAACCAAAACAGAACCGTGGATGTTGTAGGAAGAACTTGTCTTCCTACAACATAATAATGACATTATCATAAAGCCTGCTGATAAGGGAGGAGCTGTAGTTGTTTTAGATAAAGGATATTATATTGCAGAGATCAATAGACAACTTAAGGATACCTCTTTTTATCTGCAGCTAGATGAAGATCCTACTCAGTCATTGAAAAGATCCATAGACAGTTTTATTTTAGACGCATATGACATTGGATACCTCACGGCCAAAGAAAAAGATTTCCTCATTGTAGATTTCCCTATAATTCCAACCATCTATATAATTCCCAAGATCCACAAATCATTAGAGCATCCCCCAGGTAGGCCTATAGTATCCGCCATAGGCTCCCTCCTGGAGCCCATTTCACAATTAATAGACCACATCCTACGGCCTTTTATCACTCGGATGTGGTCTTATGTCAGAGATTCATCTCATGTTATTAATATTTTGTCGTCCATACAAGATATGAATGATGAGACACTTTTGGTCACTTTAGACATCGAGTCCTTGTATACCAATATCCCTCAGGCTGAAGCTCTTCAGATTATTGAGTTTTATTTGTATAACAGGGAGACATATAAAAAATTACCAACAATATTTTTATTAGAACTAGCATGCTTCGTCTTGTGTGAGAACTACTTCTGTTTTCAAGAACTATTCTTCAAACAAATCAAGGGTGCTGCAATGGGGTCCTCCATGGCTCCAGATATCGCCAATTTATATGTATCCCACTTTGAAGATAAATTTATCAAAATTAATCCATTTAGTGCCCAAATCAAGCTCTGGGTGAGATATATAGACGACATTTTAATATTGTGGGATGTCAGGTTGTCAGAATTTAACACATGGATCAATCAGTGCGATCAAAATTTATGGTTTCAGGTCACTTTCGACCCCGTCCAAATTCCATTTTTAGATCTTTTGATTAAAAAGTGGATAATAAGTTACACACGTCTCTTTATAAAAAACCAACCGACAGAAATCACCTTCTGCATTATACAAGTTTTCATAATTTATCTCTCCGGAATAATCTCCCAGTTGGTCAGTTTTTAAGAACTAAGCGTCTGTGTACATCAGATCAAGATTTTGAATATCACGCCACTTTAATGAGACAAAGATTTAGTGAACGTGGATATCCCCAGTCTCAGATAGACAAAGCCTATCGTAGAGCTCGCGACTCCTCTCGTGATGATCTTTTGACATTGAGAGAACGACAACCCCAGAAAGGAATTGTATGTTCCCTTTTGTATTCGTTTCATTCTCATAAAATAAGCAAACTTTTGAAAAAACACTGGTATTTGATACAGTCGCTACCAGGTTTCCAAGATGTTCCCGTGATTACAGCACATCGTAGGAATGTCAATTTGCGCAATCTTCTTGTACCCTCAGCCTTTACAGAACGACGTTTTCTTTCAAAATATAAAGGTCATTATCCATGTGGGCAATGTTCAGTATGTAGCTTGTCACTTACAGTAAAAGACTTTTATGTTCACCCTGTTACTAATTTCAAATTTTATTTGGATGATTTTACAAATTGTGCCACTAGTCATGTGGTTTATGTCATTGTTTGTCCCTGCAATAAACTATATGTGGGTAAGACTATACAGCCAGTTCGTAATAGGATCACGGAACACCGTAGCTGTATTAAGAGAAATGTCATGGATAAACCCCTAGTGCCTCATTGGCAAGAAGCTAAACACAGTGTCTCAGATTTACGTTTTTTTATTATTAAGAAAATTAAGTTAAATTGGCGGGGTGGTGACATTGACCGGATGGTTTTACGGTTAGAACAACGGTTTATTTTTAATTTGAATAGTTTACATCCCTATGGACTCAATATGGATCGCGACTTGACAGTTTTTTTATGAACACATGTTAGTTTTTCATCTGATTTGTTCTTTCATTCAATTCTTTGAGTAGGCTTTTATTTACATACATATTACAGATAACAGTCATTTTAAATTCCTTCGTTTCATGTTTGGCCGTGATGTGTTTTTTACACAATGTATAATTTGTGGTGGGTTCATATTATCCTTTTTCTTGGTTGATTTATATTTTTACTTATGGCCAATACTTAGGCTGGTGTAACCTGTTAATCATTTTTTAAAATCTTTAGAAGTCCCTAGACATTATATTTTACAAGTATGGTCCTTTAACATATATTACTAGCTGGTCCAGTAATTAAAAAGGAT
This sequence comes from Ichthyophis bannanicus, assembly GCA_033557465.1. NCBI lineage: Eukaryota > Metazoa > Chordata > Amphibia > Gymnophiona > Ichthyophiidae > Ichthyophis > Ichthyophis bannanicus. Next base: position 917,182,369 of record CM066035.1, on the reverse strand, counting down.
CTAAGTATAGGGCGGCTTTTTGGTATTATTTCTTTAAAAAGCGCCAGTCAGTTTTAGTTATATATAGGGTCATAACAGAAGCACTTATTCATTTATGGAGAATATTTTAAGTTTTGATCTCAGCGAAATCTTATCATTTTCTTTAAAACCATTAACAATTCCTTTATCCCCAATCTTCAGATCATTTTTTCACATTTTTTGAGTTTACTTTGCTCTTCATATTACATTATTTGATGGTCTCCGTAGGTTTAGTTGCATTCACCACATTTGCATGAGACGGTGCGCACGTCTTCCCACGTTGTTGATATGTACCCGCGTACGCATGCATCGGCGTTTTTTGTGTAAAGAATGAAAGTATAGCGCACAACCTTTGCCTAATCTCAGCGGTTACTACAAGACGAAAATCTTTACAGTAAGTGATATTCTAATAATGGAGCGGCACAATTGGGCAGTATGAACACCTTAATTGCAAAACATTTCATCACACTCACGATGTGCTGTAAGATTTTTTACTCTTCAATTCACTCACGTACATTGTTTTTCAGTCGGGCTTGAATGCTATTCGTATTTTACATTTCAGGGTTTCTTTCAAATTTCGAAACCTCTTACACATAGCCACATATATACAGTCCTCTGACACTGTTTGAGGAGGATATTCACAAGTGCCTTGATAGTGATGTGTTCCAGATAAAAGACTAGTTTACATCGATTGCAACAATCCTCTCATTTGGATAGATTTCGATGTGAGATTTTAAGTTTTAATGACAGGTGATATTTGCGATGTGTCCCAGATAAACAAAATAAAAAAATTAATTTGTTTACATCGATTGAAATAATCCCCTTATTAAGACAGATTTTGATGTGAGTCTTTCAGTTTAAATGACAGATGATAATTTTAAGGGCCGTTTTAGCTATTTATTATAGTTATTTTATTTATCCCTACGTGGTCGGGGCTAGGCAAAGTCATTTTTAACATACAAAATACCCATGAATTATACATAAATTTCTTGGGTTGTTTATTGATCTCACCATTTGACAAAAAAATACATATAATGTTGTTTGTTTTTCGCGCAGTCTGGGTTAGACTATCTGGATATTCATCAAGACACTACAGATAGGTTCCTGGAACAGGCATGTATTTTAAATGTTCCTTTTTTTCCCTTCTCCTGTTGGTTTCCGGTTTTTATCATTTTATTATTCCCTATGGTTTTATTGTTTCAAATATATTTTTATATATTTTTATTGTTATTTATTAGTATTTATTATTTTTATAAAAATAATTTTTTAAATATACCCTTTATGTTTGCACCATTATTCTTCCTTGGTCCCTCTCCCCTTTGGGGTTTTGAATAGTTTTTCTGCTTGTTGTCACACTCCTGACAGTTTGGTTTTGAGTTTGTATGAGTCTTGAGTTTTCAGTTTATTATCATTTTATTGTTCTTAAGATGTGTTATTAATTAGTAAGATGACATTATTTATTTATTTATTTAATTTAAGTAATGTTATTAATTATTTATGGTATATTTTATAAATGTATGCACTTTTCACTATCTTTAGAGGTTTAAGGTGTACCCAATGATATACATGTTTATAGTGCTCTACCCATAGTTCAATTGTTTGTTTTTATGGATTTTTTAATGTGTTTTTTAAGTAATTCATAATTTAGTTTCATAGTTTTATATTTTATTTGTTTTCATTGATCATTCTTAGTCCCTCATTCATATTATTATTTCTTATACTATTCGTAATATCAATGTATAAGTTCATATTTATTATCATTTTTAATGTTTTTAATATTTGAATGTTTAGCCAATGAGCCCCTGAAGAAGGTGTTGCGAAACACGGCCTGTGTCGGGCCTGGCTGGTTATTTACCAATAAACAAGTTCTTCCTACAACATCCACGGTTCTGTTTTGGTTTCCTGTCCTGGTACATGGAACATTGCTCCCTTGTTGGTACCTCTGACCAGAGGGGAAGCCATTTTGGACCTAGTCCTTACTGGAACACAAGATCTGGTGCAAGAGATAACGGTGTTGGGGCCACTTGGCAATACTGATCATAGCATGAATGTTTGATTTAATTAATGGAGGAGGGATGGTAAGGAAATCCACAGTACTACCTTTTAACTTTCAAAAGGAAGTCTGTGATAAAATGAGGAAAATAGTTTAAAAAAAACCTAAAAGGAATTGTTGCAAAGGTTAAAGACTTACATCAAGCTTGGGTGTTGTTTAAAAATACTATCTTGGAAACCCAGACCAGCTGTATTCCATGCTTTAAAAAAAGCGGAAGTCCAAAAAATGCCAGTATGGTTTAAAGGTGAGGTCAGAGAGACTGTTACTGCCAAAAAAGCATCTTTCAGGAAATGGAAAAAAGAGCCAAATGTCGAAAACTGGAAACAGCACAAGCACTGTTAAGTTAAATGCAAGGCATTGATAAGGCAGGGAAAAAGAGAATTTGAGAAGAAGTTTGCTGTGGAAGCAAAAATGCGTAATAAAGACTTTTTCAAGTACATTCATAGCAAAAAAACTGTGAGAGAGTCAGTTGGACCATTAGATGATAGAAGGGTTAAAGGGGCACTAAGAGGGGACAAGGCCATAGCGGAGAAACTGAATGAATTCTTTGCTTCAGTCTTTACTGAGGAAGATGTAGGGATGTTACCCATGACTGAAGTGATATTTAAAGGTAATACTGCGGAAGAATTGAAAGAAATATCGATACACCAGGAAGATGTATTACAACTGTTTGATAAACTGAAGAGTAGCAAATCACCTGGACCGGATGATTTACATCCAAGGGTGTTGAAAGAACTGAAATATGAGATTGCAGACCTGCTATTAGCAATCTATGAACTATCATTAAAATTATCTGTAATACCTGAAGATTGGAGGATGGCCAGTGTAACACCAATTTTTAAAAAGGGTTCCAGGGGTGATCTGGGAAACTACAGACCGGTGAGCCTGACGTCAGTACCTGGAAAAATGGTAGAAACCATAATAAAGAACAAAATTACTGAACATGTAGATAGTCATGGCTTAATGGGAGACAGCCAACATGGCTTTAGACAAGGAAAATCTTGTCTTACTAATCTGTTATGTTTTTTTGAAGGTGTGAATAAACAGGTAGACAAAGGTGGGTCGGTTGATATAGTGTATCTGGACTTTCAGAAAGCCTTTGACAAGGTCCCTCATCAAATGATTTTGGCAAAACTAAAAAGTCAAGGTATAGGAGGCAGTATACTATTGTGAACATAAGAACATAAGATCATAAGATATGCCATACTGGGTCAGACCAAGGTCCATCAAGCCCAGTATTCTGTTTCCAACAGTGGCCAATCTAGGTCATATGTACCTAGCAGTTTCCCCAAGGGACACAGGTTCCACAATGCTTATATTGGTTCAAGCATTGATATCCTGGGTCCTTTCTTAATAATGGTTTATGGACCTTTCCTCCAGGAGCTTGTCCAACCCTTTTTTAAACCAGCTACACTAACAGCCTTTACTACATCCTCCGGTAACAAATTCCAGAGTTTGATTACACGTTGAGTGAAAAAATATTTTCTTTTATTAGTCTTAAATAGTTTACCCTGTAGCTTCATTGCATGTCCCCTAGTCTTTCTATATTCTGATAAGGTAAACAATCGATCTACGTTTACCTGTTCCACTCCGTTCATTAATTTATAGACTTCTATCATATCTCCCCTCAGCCGTCTCTTTTCCAGGTTAAAGAGCCCTAACCTTTTTAGCCTTTCTTCATAGGAGTATCCTTCCATCCCCTTTACCATTTTGGTGGCTCTTCTCTGAACCTTTTCTAAAATCGCTATATCCTTTTTAAGATACGGCGACCAGAATTGCACACAATATTCAAGGTGCGGTCTCACCATGGAACGATTTAGAGGCATTATAATATGTGGATTAGGAACTGGTTAAAAGAAAGAAAGCAGAGGGTAGGGCTAAATGGTCAATTTTCCCAATGGAGAAAGGTGAATAGTGGAGTACCCTAGGAATCTGTGCTGGGTCCGCTGCTTTTTGACATATTCATAAATGACCTGGAAAAGAGAATAACGAGTGAGGTTATCAAATTTGCATTTGACACAAAACCATTTAAAGTTGTTAAAACCCATGAGGAATGTGGAAAATTGCAAGAGGATCTTGATAACCTGGAAGACTGGGCATCCAAATGGCAAATGAAATTTAAGGTGAACAAGTGTAAAATTATGTAAATAGGAAAGAAAAACCCAAACTATGGTTACACGATGCAAGGCTCCATATTAGGAACCACCACCCAGGAAAAAGATTTAGGTGTCAGCGTGGATAAGATATTTAAACCCTCCGTCCAGTGTGCAGCGGCGGCCAAGAGGGCAAATAGAATGCTAGGTATCATAAGGAAAGGAATGGAAAAGAAGAAATTAGACCTTACCTGCTAATTGTCTTTCCTTGAGTTCTCTCCTGGCCAGTCCAGGGACTATAGGGTGGTCAACCTTCTCCAGCAGCTGTGGACTGAAATATCAAAAAAAAATTTTCCTGAAAAAGACTGCCTCACTATGCCTTCAAAATAAAAAAAAGGATGCAGAAGCTGTTGCCGCAGCCTGAAGTACTTTGCGGACACTTCCTCCCCAAAGAGCCCTGACATAGCTACCAGTCTTTCCCCCCCATGCTGGCTCAGCTTTGCAAAGCCACGCAAAGGAGAGTGTTTCCCTTTCCGTGGCTCTGTTAAAGCTGAGCCAGTCGGCACCAGCGCCAGCGGGCTCAGCTTTAACAGAGCCGCGGGAAAGGGAAATATTCTCCCTTTGCGTGGTTCTGCAAAGCTGAGCCGTCGCGGGGAGGGGGGGGGGGGGAAGACTGGTAGCTATGTTAGGGCTCTTAGGGGAGGCAGCGGCTGCAGGGCACTTTTTTTTTCCTTCAAGTTCTTCAGAAGGACAGGCTGGGCTGGGCTGGGCTGAGGGGTAGCACAGTAAATAGTAATGGGCTGATGGGGGCTAGGACTGGAAATGAGTTGATGTGGTGGGTTAGAATTGTAAATGGGCTGAGCGGGGGTTAAGAATAGAAATAGGCTGATCTGGAGGGGGGCTAGGACTCGTAATGGGGCTATTGGAAGGGTTAGAACTGTCAATGGGCTGATGGGGGGTTAAGAATGGAAACAGGCTGATGGGGGGGCTAGGACTGGAAATGGGCTGATCGGGGGATTAGAATTGGAAATGGGCTGATGGGGGTTAAGAATAGAAATAGGCTGATCGGGGGGGGGGGGCTAGGACTGGAAATGGGCTGATCAGGGGATTAGAACTGGAAATGGGCTGATGGGGGTTAAGAATGGAAATAGGCTATTTGGGGAGGGGGCTAGGAATGGAAATGGGCTGATGTGGGGGTCAGAACTGGATATGGGCTGATGGGGGGTTAAGAACAGAAATAGGCTGGAGGGGGGCTAGGACTGGTAAAGGGCTATCATGGGGGTTAGAACTGGAAATGGGCTGATGGGGGGTTAAGAATAGAAACAGGCTGATCGGGGGAGGGCTAGGACTGGAAATGGGCCAATGGGGGGTTTAGAACTAGAAATGGGCTGATGGGGGTTAAGTATAGAAATAGGTTGATCGGAAGGGAGGCTAGAACTGGTAATGGGCTATCGTCGGGGTCAGAACTGGAAATGGGCTGATGGGGGTTAAGAATAGAAATAGGCTGATCGGGAGGGGGGCTAGGTCTGGTAATGGGCTGACTGATGGGGTTAGGCCTGGAAAAGGGCTGATTAGGGGGGCTAGAACAGGAAATGAGCTGATTGGGGAGCTAGGACTGGAAATGGACTTATTGGGGGAGTTAGGTAATGGGCTGATGGGGGGCTAGCACTGGAAATGAGCTAGGACTGGTAATGGGCTGATTGGGGGATAGGACTGGAAATGGGCTAATGGAGGAGGGGAGGAGAGTGCTCCTGGCCCTGGAAGAAAACTAGGGGCTAGGGCTACAAATGGGCTGGCTGATGCAGAGAGATGGAAGAATAGGACTGGAAGGGAGCGGATACTGAGAGGGTCTGCCAGGGGAAGGAGGGGGAAGGAAGGGAGATGACATGAGGTAAGGAGGGGGCTGGAAAGGAGATGATATGGCGGGGGAAGGAGGGGACTGGAAGGGAGCTGACACTTGGGGATGGGAGTGGTAGGTGGCTGGGTAATGAGGAGGAGGCTGGAAGGGAGCTGACATGTATAACAGATATGTATAACAAGGGGCAGTATATCAAATCTAATAAACTGTAAATCTATAGGTGTTAGGGAGCAGGTATAAATTCAGACAGACAATTTTGGGCTTACACGTACATTCCCTATATGAAATGGGGAATACATGTGCAGATTTTTGTTCCAACCCAGGCCACACCCCTGACATGTTCCCTTACAATTTTGATGTGGTATGGCATCCATATGTAAAATTAGCCTTTTCTAAAATGGCCATTTATACGTGGCTGCAACTTACTGGATGTAAGTACTCATATTTATAAGTGTGAATCATGAATAAGGCTTCTAAAAGAACCCCCTTAGTCTCTCCACTATGGCCTTGCGCTCCCTGAGTGCCCATTTTACCCCTCGATCATCTAATGGTCTAAGTGATTCGCTCATAGGTTTCTTGCTTCGAATGTACCTGAAAAAGTGTTTATTATGCGTTTCTGCCTCTATGGAAAGCTTCCTTTCAAATTCTTTTTCCATTTTATTGAAAAATGATTTTTTGGGGCTATAATAATCTCCTTCACCTCACTTTTTAACCATGCCAGCTATCATTTGGCCTTCCTTCTGCATTTTCTAATACATGGCATGCACATGGTCTGGCTTCCAAGGTAGCATTTTGAACAACTTCAACACCTCCTTTGCAGATGCTTCTTTTAGAGTTTTTTAAACCATTTTCCTCATTTTCTCAAAATCTTCCTTTTGAAAATTAAATGCTAGAGGAGTAGATTTCCTTAGTATCCTCACTCCAGTTATTAAGTCAAATTTGATCGTGTTACCCCAACAATGCTAACTCTCACACCAGTCTGTAGTTTCCTGGAGCACCCCTGGAGCCCTTTAAAAAAATTTGTATTACGATGTCCTGAGACACTCTCTTAACAAAACCAGTGAAGGAGGGGTTCTCTGGTAGAAGTTCTCCTTTCTTGAAGAAAGGAAATCTGTGGGAAGACTCCTGACTTTTCCTGATAAGAGTAGTTCACATAATCATAACACTAAGAACGTTCAAACTCTTAGGTCTCCTCAACTGTTGAAGTCTGAATCAGCACTTAAATAGCATGCAAGACTCCACAGAGAGGCTCTCAGTTATCTGGAGGACTTAAAATCTGTTGCAACATCATGTACCAGGGAAGCTTCCCTTCATGCACTAGATACTGTTATCAGTGCAGACAGCGCCAATACCAATATTCCTTGGACCACTGGCACTAATGTGATACTACTAGAAGCAATTAGAATTCCCAGGGCTGGTTAAATCTCTGTCTACATGACTGTCAATGTTGCCAATGCACTGATACAAGTGATTGTGTTCTGTGTATCTATGCTGTATCTCTCAGGGATCCCTGTTTGTGCACTCAATCTACAATTTAAATGATACTTTTATCAGATATTTTTCCTTTATAGTGAAAAGTTCAACATTCCCAGTCTATTTTTCTCCTGGCTCCTGATTCTAGATATTTATTTATTTAGACAGACTTGTATACCACCTTATCCTTCAATCAAGGTGGTCACGTCACATCACAATTGGAGGGTTACAATTAACATTAGGGTACATCTAAACATTTAGACAGTAGTGTTACATAACAGCATTTAGACAGTACAATTAAAGGTAACATTTAACATGAGGGTATTTAATAACGTGGTATGATAAACCTGTGTGTGTGGATAGGATAGGTGTGTGTTTAGTTGGCGGGGTAGGTGGTATTTCAGTTTGGGTATGGGATGTTGCCTGGATGCTCATATCTTTCTATAAATAAATATGTTTTGAGGTCTTTGCGGAAGTCTTTGAGGTCATCTAATGCTCTCAGGCTCGTTGGGAGGGAGTTCCATAGTGTGGATGCCAGTAGTGATGGTGCTCTTTTTGATGTTGTTTGTTTGGTTTTGTGATAGCCTGCAGGTGTGCTGATCATGTTGTCGTTATTGGTTCTTCTTGGTCTATTGCTGATGTCTCTTGTTATGACGTTTTGGAGTATGTCTGCTGAGAGATGGTGAATCTTTATCTTTATCTTTTATTTACACTTGATAGACCGCTTATGTCAAGACATTAAAGCGGTGTACAAAGAAAATAAAAGGTCAACACTGCAAACTATGGAAAAAGAACGCCAAAAATGACAGGAAAGAAAGAGAAAGAATAGCGCAAAGCATAAAGACATCAAACAATAATCACAACCAAACACAGACAGACTCAACCAACACTGACAAACAGGGGAATAACAGGACCAAACTCGGCTAGGACAGGACAGCAACCTACGGTTGCATCAGGGAGGAGAATCCGGGGGGAGGTCAAACGCTTTTCGAAACAGATAGGTTTTAAGTGAAACTTTGAACTGAGGATAGGAGGGTTCAAGACGAAGGGACGGGGGAAGGGCATTCCACAGCCAGGGACCAAGAAAGAAAAAGGCAGAGTGACGGGTCTTTTCAAGATGCGCATGGGAAGGGGATGGTAAAGACAGACGATTTGCGTGGAGGGAGCGAAGCTGACGATAGGGCATGTGAAGAGCAACCAGATCCGCCAAGTACAGAGGGTTATTAGTATAAATAGCGCGATGAGTGAGGATAAGAAGTTTATAGTGAAAACGAACACGGAGGGGTAGCCAATGCAGGCAAAAGAGGATGGGAGTGATGTGATCAAAGCGGCCGGCAAAAGTGATGATACGGGCAGCGGTATTCTGAATAAGCTGGAGACGTTGGAGCTGGTAATTGGGAAGATTGGCCATAAAGATGTTACAGTAATCGAGTCGACTAATAATTAGAGCAAGGACGAGAGTAACCAGGGAACCAAGAGGAAGAAGTGTACGAACAGCCCGAAGCTGACGGAGGATAGCGAAAGAGCGCCTAGTAAGGGAGGAGATGTGATCACGAAAGGAAAGAGAAGAGTCAAGGATCACCCCGAGATACCGGAAAGAAGACACGAGAGGAATGGGGATAGAATCAATCACGGGGGCAATGGAGGGACACTACCCACTCAGGGATACCCACATAGCAGTGGACTTAGAAGGATTAAGACGCAGGAAGTGTTGGGAAAGCCAAGAGGCCACATGAGAAAGGCAGGAGTTGAAGGGGGAGAGATCAAGAGAAAGTGGGGAGGTGTGATAGAGCAAGATAATATCATCTGCGTAAACGTAGGAAGACACTGGGTACTGCTGTAACAAGAGGAGTAGAGGGGCCAGGTAAATATTAAACAGCAGAGAATAACTTTGAAGATGATCATGATTGTTTTGTATTTAGCTCTTGTCACCATTGGGAGCCAGTGCAGTTGCTGTAGGACAGGAGTGATGTGCTCGGTCCTTGGTGTGTCTGTAATGATGTGTGCTGTGGTGTTTTGTACCATCTGTAGTGGGTGGCGTGTCTGCTGAGGTAGGCCTTGATATAGTGAGTTTCTGTAATCAAGCAGTGGTGTGATGAGTGCTTGGCACACTGTGCGGAAGTGGTCCTGGCAGAGCATTGGTTTGATTTGTCTAATTGTTTTCAGTCATTGATAGGCCTTGTTTGAGGTTTTGGTGATGTGTGATTTCAGGTTTAAAGCTCTGTCTAGTGTGATGCCCAGATACTTAACTTCTTTGACTACTATGTGTTTGTCTAGGATGCTGATAGTTTGTGGAGTTATGAAAGTGGGGTTCCTGGTGACGAACATTGCTTCAGTTTTATCGTAGTTGACCATTAAGATGTTGGCTCTGAGCCAGTCATTCATGTCTTTGAGGCATTTGGTTGTTGTTGTTGTGTTTAGTGCTAGTATGTTGATTGGAGCGTACACCATGATGTCGTCAGCATAAATGTGATAGTGAAGTTTGTAGTGCTTGATGATGTTGCATATGGGCTGTATGTAGATGTTAAAGATCATTGATGATAGGGCTGAGCCTTGAGGTATTCCCTGTGTGACGGGGAATTGTAGTGATTTCTTTTGGTCACATTTGACTTGTTGCATTCGCCCTTCCAAGTATGATGTGAACCACTTCAGGGTATTCTTGCATAGTCCTATCTGTTGTAAGCATTATAATAGCTTGGTGTGGGACACAGTGTCGAAGGCCACCGAGATATCCATGAACACTAGCAGGAAGTTGTTTTTTATGTTGTCCATGCCTCCTAGTAGGTTGGCAAAGAGGGAGGTTAGTAGTGTTTCCACGCCGTGTTGGGGTTTAAATCCATGCTGATGTATGTCCAGTGGGGCTTTAATATCAATATGGTCCTGAAGTGCTTTTGCACTGCCTTTTCCAAGATTTTAGCAAGGAATGGCAGGCTGGAGATGGGACGGTATGATTTTGGTTCGGAGGGGTTCAGATTGCTACTTTTAAGTATTGGTCGTATCATTGCGTGCTTCAGGGGTTGCGGCTTGTATCCTTGTTGAAGTGAATCTTTGACCATTTTTTGAATGTGATGAGAGGGTTGGCTTTTTGTAGCTTTGAGCCATGTTACTGGGCATGGGTCTGACAGTGAAGTTGTAGTGTTTAGTCCAGATATAATGTCTTCTACTTGCTGCTTTGTTGGTATGTTGAAGCTCTCCCAGGTTTGACGATGTTTATTTATCGTGTGATCGTTTGTTTGTTGTGTAGTAGAGCATGTTTGGTTGGTGTTTTTTGACTTCATGTAGTCTGCATATTTTTGTGGGTCAAGGTGGTGGGTGCTTTGTTGCGTGTCATCCTTGATGAGCTTTTGGACAATGCTAAAGAGTTCTCTTTGTCTATTAGTAGCTTTCTTGATCAGGTTGGTATGGTGTTGCTGTCTACACTCATTTATTAGATTGTTATATTCCGGTTGTTTGTCTCTGTATTGGGTTAGGAGGTTGTGCGATTTGTTCCGTCTCCATTTTCTTTCCAGTCTTCTGAGTGCGCGTTTTCCAACTCTGATTTCATGTGAGTACCATGGGGCTTTAGATCTCTTGCGTGTTTGTGGTTCTTTGATAGCTGGGGCAGATGCTGCGTTGGATATTATTGTGTTCCATTCTTCTATATTTAGGTCAAGGGTGTTGAGTTCCTGTTGAAGTTGTGGAGTGATTTCGTTTATGAATGAGTCTCTGTTAAATGTTTTTAACCGTCTAATTATTCTTTCATCTTCTTTGCATTGGGTGGGGTTATTCAGGGTCATGGTGAATTCAATTATAAGGTGGTCTGACCAGGGGACTGGCGTGATTGTTCTGGGATATGAGTTCTGGGAATGCTATACTTGATTTGGGTATCAGAGAATGCAGGTCTATGACAGCAGTCAAGATTCCATCACCCAATACTGGCAGCTGCCCCATGCTCTTAACATGTCTCTTTGGGGAAAAAGGCCTTATGCAGCAGATACTCCCAACTGACTGTATGAGCACATATATTTATGTATATGAGTATTTATGGCTGGTAGGGAACTTCCAGATAAAAGGCTATATGCCACCTTTCCAAAAGCTACATGGCAACTAGACCTTGCAGCAGTGGCAGAAATTCAAATTATGGACCCCCAGACAACAATTTTTAAAGGGTCCCCCTAGTGGGGGAAGTCCACCAGAAAATATGGGAACAGCTGCAAGTGGGCCCCCTTCTTCCTTGAGGCCCCCACTGCACTGCAGGGGCCGCTTAGACAGAATTTACTCCACTGCGATGAAGAACTTAGGATGTTCTCATACCACAAATGATGCTCTAGTGACATTGCTCTTCGTCCATGATAACAGCTAAGAAACACATTCTGAGCTATGCCTGACATTTTCTCTTTGCAGTAACATACTGATTTGAAGTAATACATGGAGCAGGTCTGAACTGGAAGTCACTGAGCAATCATTCACAGATCTGCCTTCTAGAATGTGACTTACAATCCTATTTAGAAGACATCTGACCAGCACAGATATTCATCAACCACAGCCCTGATTTACAATTATAGTAGAGCCTCTGACCCCCAAATCTCAAATCTAATTAATTCAAGATTCCTTTTATAAATGTACAAACCTTTTTTGCTTCTTATTTATGCCATATGCTCTTCTCAGCTAAATCTCTCTCTCTCTCCACCTCCACCTCCAAAATTGTTCTTTTGTAGTGTATTTTCCATGGCATTTGATAGTACTGTACATTAAGCCTGGGAAAAATAATGTGGTGTTTTTCCTTTCCTTAAAGTATATAAAGGAATCCTGTGAAAGCCAAACGTGTGTTTTGTGATTTAATGCGCTTTACATTCTCTATCGCACCAGCTCTCGGTAAAGCAGCTTTTCGACTGAATCCAGGCATTTTTCTGCTGCCAGCAACCTTGCAGACTCCAGCAAAATTCCTTCACCATTTATAATTAGCATGTCATTAAGCTATGCTGTCACGTTCTCACCCTTACCACCAGGCTCCAGCAGGCCCGTAGTAATCTCCGAAGAGTGGGAGGCAGGAAAGCACAAACGGCAATCTCCAGGCAGTAATGTGGTATGCACTATGGAAAAAAAATATTAGAGGGGAACAAAGGGGAGGGGATGAAGGGTATAGGGAAGAGAAAAGGAGAAGAAAAGGAAGGGAAGAGAGAGAGATAGCAAAAAAAGCACAAAGAGGATGGAACGAAAGGAAAAGAGCAGGAAAGGGAGAGAGGAAAATTAATAGGGGAAGGAGAAGAGGGATAGAAAGAGATAAAGGAGGAAGGAGAGAATGGGAGACAGTAATATTAACAGGGATCACTTTTCATTCTTGTTTTTTCAACTGCTTAATATATTACTACAGCTAAGAATGTTTACTACCATTACCAGCCTCCAGGTCAATGATGGCGTAATGAAACCCAGAGACCAACTTTGTGTGATGATCTTTAACAAAATACAGATACAGCCCTTCTGAAGGAAGCCTGAATGAAAGTAATGACATTCTTATATAGAAAGAGACATTGACTCCAGCATGCTGTAACTTATCATTAAGCACCCATGATCCTATTCATATTTTAGAATAATTTTGATTCTTGTGGTATGGGCTTAGGGTTGCCAACTGGTCGGTTTTCAGCAGACCTGGCCGGTTTTTCCGTGGCCAGGCCGGCTGCTGGCAGAGATCGAAAAACCAGCCCTTGAAAAGCCGTTTTTTTGCTCTGGCCGCGATATCCCTACTGCTCTGTCCCTAGGGTCTATCCTCATGCACATACCTCCACCTCACCTCCTCCCTCCCCTCCCCATGCAGCAAACCTTATCTCTCTCCCTTACCTTACCTCTCCTTCTTCTTCTTCCCAGGCACATACCTCCACCTTTCTTTTTCACCATCCCATAGGCGTACCCCCATCTCTTGCCCCCAGCTAACCCCCTGACTCACAAGCAGCCCTTCTTCTGCCAGCTGTCCCCAACTCACCAGTATCTCTTCTCTTACCCCAGCCACCCACTGACTCACCAGCAACCCATCTCCCAGCTCCCAGCCATCCCCCCAACTCACTATCAGCCCTTTTCCAGCTTGCAGCCACCCCCGACTCACCCTCAGTAACAACTTTTTAACAGGGCCGCAGAAACATATCCCTTTGCTACCGCGGCTGTGTTAGATTCTGATGCCAGTACTGCATGCTTTCTGAAGGTAAACGGAATCCTTTCTGTCAGAAATAGGAAGTGTTTCTGTTTATCTTTTCAAAATGTTTTGTGACAGCTTCGGAATCAAGCACAGCTGTGGGAGCAAATGGAAATGATCCAGAGGTTGTGAAAAAGCTAACAGTGAGGCAGGTACAGGCGGCCTTAAAGTCTGTATGCCCGAGCCTACCTCAGTGTCTTGCTGATGCTGGTGCCTGCAAAGAATTCTTCACAGAAAAAGCGTACTTACTCACCTGTAACAGGTGTTCTCTGGGGACAGCAGGAATCAGTCCTCACATATGGGTGACGTTGGCACTGACGGAGCCCTCGCGGAAGCATCCCCCCCAGCTTTCAAAGAAAGCTTTTGGGAGATGCCACCACGCATGCGCGGTCCCCTTCCACCCAAGGATGCCATCTTCCTCAGTCAGATGACATAGCTAAATGACGGCAAAAATAAAAGATGGTAAAGCAGCAACTCCAAGGGGAGGAGGGAGGGTTGTGAGGACTGATTCCTGCTTTTCCCCGGAGAACACCTATTACAAGTGAGTAACTACGCTTTCTCCGGGAACAAGCAGGAAGTCAGTCCTCACATATGGGATGCCCCAGCTGCAGGCTACCGAAAACCCATAGCAAAAACAGGGCTCCCATGAGAGGAGCCACAAGCAGTAGCAATTTTAGTCTGTGCACACAGACTACAGTAGGACCCCTGTGTCCGCTGAAACCAGCACTCCGGTAGCCTGAACACAGAAGGGTCGGAGGGTAGGAGTTTCCTAAACTCCGAAAAGGTTACGGAGCATAGCCTGGCTGAAGGCACTGTCCCGTCGGAACTCTCTTTCCAGGCAATAGTGAGCTGCGAAAGTATGGGCTGAAGACCAGGGGGCGGCCCAGCAGATGTCCACCATTGGGACAGAGCACAAGTTTGCCACTGAAGCCGCCATGGCCTGGGCACGTTGCGCCATGACACGGCCTTCCAGTGGAAGCTTTGCCTGCCCATAAGCAAAGGCGATACAGTCCGCCACCCAAGTGGACAGCGTATGCTTGGTCACTGCCTCCCCCAGCCTACTGGGGTCATAGGAGATGAAAAGCTTGGGTACATTGAATGTAGAAGGATAAAGCCCTTTTCCAGTCCAATGAGTGAAGGACCGTCTCCGCCCGAATGGAGTGAGGTCTTGGAAAGAAGGTAGGAAGCACCACTTCCTGGTTAAGGTGGAAGGGAGACACTACCTTCGGCAGGAACTTGGGGTGTGTGCGAAGCACCACCCTGTTCTTGTAGAACCTGGTGTAGGGCGCCTCTGCCATGAGGGTCTGCAGCTCGCTAACCATGCGAGCAGAATTTATTTATTTTATTTATTTATATTCTCTTATATACCGCGCTATTCTGCATCAGTGCGGTTTACATTGAACAAACTGAAATTATATTGAACAGGGCATTATAACTTGGAGATAACTATTTTACAGGGAACATGGGCTATGGAGGGTTAAGTGGCTTGCCCAAGACCACAAGGAGCACCTGTGGGACTAGAAACCCCAGTCCTTCCGGCCCAAGGTTGCTGTCCTCTAGTGGGATTTGAACCCCCCAACCAGAATTCACCGCAACCAGGAAAACCACCTTCCAAGAGAGGTAGCGAAGGTGACAGGTAGCAAGAGACTCAAAGGGTGGGTGAGTGAGCTGCCTCAACACCACATTGAGGTCCCATTTGGTTGCTGGAGGGTGAACCGGGGGTTTTGACAGGAGCAAGCCCCGAAGGAAGCGGGTCACCAAAGGTTGGACCGAGAGGGGCTTAGCATCCACTGGGTGGTGGTACGCCGCCAGGGCACAAAGGTGTACTCGGACGGAGTTAGACTGCAGCCTGGATTGGGAGAGGTGGAGAAGATACTGCAACACCAAAGCCACCGGGCAGGAGAAGGAATCAGCCCCATAATCGGTGCACCAAACAGAGAACCTATGCCATTTGAGGGCGCATGTCTTCCTAGTAGAGGCCTTGCAATAGGCCAGCAGAATGTCTTCAACCTCAACCAGAAGGTTGAGGGGGGGTGAGAGTCACCCTCTCAGCAGCCACGCTATCAACGAGAGGTACCCCAGGTTGGGGTGTAGAAGAGAGCCCCCCCTCCTGAGTTAGGAGTCCCGGGGCAATGCCCATAGGGATGGGGGCCTCCACTGCCAACTACAGCAGCAGCAGGAACCACGGCTGCCTGGGCCACCTCAGAGCTATTAGGATAAGTGAGGCACTGTCACAAAGGGTACTGAACAAGGTCTTGGTGATCAGCGACGTCGGAGGGAAAGCGTACATGAGGCCTTCCGACCACGAGATTAGAAACGCATCTGCTGCCACCCTGGAATGGTGGGCCTTCTGGGAACAGAAGCGGGGCAACTCAAAGTTGTCCGGACTGGAGAACAAGTCCATCACGGGTTCCCCCCAGAGCCGGAAAAGTCAGCTAGCTATCACGGGGTCCAGCTGCCACTCGTGTGGCTGAAGAATCCTGCTGAGTCTGTCAGCCAGCAGGTTTTCCTGGCCTGGTAGATACACTGCCCTCAGAAGGATACCCTGTTGGATCGCGTATGAACAGAGAACCAGTGCCTCCTTTCAAAGGACATGGGACTCCGTGCCCCCTTGTTTGTTTACATAGAACATTACCACCTGGTTGTCCATCTGGACTAGGACTGGCTGGTGGCACAGATGGTGACAGAAAACCCTCTGAGTGAGGTGTATCGCTCGCAGCTCCAGGAGGTTGATCTGTTGGGCGCTCTCGTCTGGCGACCAGGTACTCTGAGTGCAAAGAGTCCCTCAGTGGACTCCCCAGCTGAGCAGGGAGGTGTCCATGGTAAGGACCCTTGAGTGGCTGGGAGTCTGGAAGGGCATGCCCGCTTCTAGGCATTGGGGCGACTGCCACTAGATCAGGGAATCCGCCAACTGGTAGGTCACCGCAACCCTGTCCCTGAGGTGGCCTGTGGCCTGAGACCCCTGGACCCAGAGACACCACTGCGCCACCCTCATATGGAGGAGAGCGTCTGGGATGATGTGGACTGTGGCGGCCATATGCCCGAGGAGACGCAGAAGGTGTCAGGCAGGCATCGAGAGACAGTGTTGTAGGTCTCGAGCC
Source organism: Ichthyophis bannanicus (assembly GCA_033557465.1). Lineage (NCBI taxonomy): Eukaryota > Metazoa > Chordata > Amphibia > Gymnophiona > Ichthyophiidae > Ichthyophis > Ichthyophis bannanicus. The sequence continues at coordinate 917,165,607 of CM066035.1, read as the reverse complement.
AGGCATCTGAGACGATCTGCCCAGTCCTTGGGCAGGAAGGCCTTGGCCTGGAGGGTGTCAAGCTTTGCCCTGATAAACTCCAGGCATTGCGCCAGAAGGAGGTGAGATGGGGTAATTTATAAGGAAGCCCAGGTGTTGCAGAACCTGGATGGTGCGTGCAGTGGCCTGTTGCACCTCGGAGGCTGTGCCTCCCCTTATCAGCCAGTCGTCCAGGTAGGGAAACACGACGACCCCGTGGAGTCTGAGGAAGGTGGCCACGACCGCCAGGCATTTCGTGAAGACCCTCGGGGCAGAGGCTAGGCTGAAGGGAAGCACTCGGTATTGAAAGTGTTTGCCTCCTACCACAAATCATAGGTATTGCCTGTGGTTGGGGTGGATAAGGATGTGGGTATAAGCATCCTTGAGGTCTAAGGAGTATAGCCAATCTCCCAGCTGGAGGTATGGCAGCAATGTTCCAAAGGAGAGCATCTTGAACTTCTCCCTCACCAGGAATTTGTTGAGATTGCGCAGGTCGAGGATGGGCCTTAGGCCCCCTGTCCTCTTTGGGATGAGGAAGTATCTGGAGTATAACCCTCTGCCCTTGAGGTGGTGGGGCTCCGGTTCTACCACTTTGTCCTTGAGAAGACCTGCCAATTCCTTCAGGAGAAGGTCCCGGTGGAGGGGAGACCTGAGGAGTTCTCCTGGGAAATAAGGGGGAGGCGTCTGAGTCAGGTGAAGGAGGTAACCCTCCTCGACTACCCTCAGAGCCCAGGAACTGGTGGTGATGGACACTCACCTCTGGACATAGAGGGCCAGACGTCCCCCTGTGAGCTGCTGATGGGGTGGAGAGGCTATGCTGAAGGAGTCAAAAGCTCCCCCCTGGCTGGTCTGGAACCAGTGCCTGGGGTTTTGGAGCCTTCTGCTTACGCAGGCCATGCCCATGTCCCTTCGCTTGCTGACCCTGTTGGGGAGCCAGGGAGGCCTGATAGGGTGGGTAGTTTCGGTAAGCAGGACTTTTTACCCGAGCCCTTACATCGGGGAGGGGCAGTAGTCTCCTTGGAGAGCCTGGTCCTCGTCATGAACTCGATCTCCAACTCAGCAGCCTTGTCGATCATGGGTTTGCCGAAGAGGTTCTCCTTTGGCATGGGACATTGACCAGTTTGTTCTGAACCCATTGTTTGAGGTCAGACGACTGAAGCCAAGCCTGGTGGCATGCACCGATGCCCGCTGCGGCTATCCGGGCCACCGACTTGAACCCGCCATAGGCTGCTCAAGATATAAATTTGGAGCACTCACGGACAGCCTTGGACAGGCTCCTGAACCACTGCAAGGGTTCCTCAGAGAGACCAGCCGAGAACCCGGCGAGTTCCTTTGCCAAGTCTCTCAAGTACATGCCCATGTACAGCTGGTAGGCCTGGACCCGGCAGATGAGCATCGAGCCCTGGTAGCACCTCCTGCTGAGGGCATCCAAGGTGCAGGACTCCCTGCCTGGGGGCACCAAGGAGTGCAGTTTCTGGCTTTTCAGCCGACGCATGGCCGACTCCACCATCATGGAATTGTGCGGCAGCTGTGACTTTTGGAAGCCTGTGTTCCAGCAGACCCAATACATCGAGTCAAGACGTTTGCTCACCACCGGCACCAATGCCGGTGTCTCCCACATGTGGAGCATGAGCCGTTCCAGGATGTGAGGAATGGGCACCGTGAGTGATTCCCGAGGAGGGGCCTCATACTGGAGGATCTCCAGCTCGTCCACTCAAAGATCCTCCTCCGACTCAGTCGGGAATGCCAGAGCCTTGGACATGTCCTTGACAAAGCCCAAGAAGCCCATGTCCTCTGGCAGGGACCATCTCTGAGATTCTGAGAATGGGGAATCGGAAGGGATGTCGCGTTGGTGACAGGTATCAGGAGACTCTTCATCCTCCGTCTCCCATTCGGAGTACTCTGAGGATGACTTGTAGGCGGGCTGCTCCATGGGCTTCGAGACCACCAAAGCCCTGCAGTCAACGCCCGGTAGACTGGCTGGGGATGACCGAGCTCCTGTCGAACGGGACTCCGAGCATGACCTCGGCCGAGGATTGGCCTCCGGGGATATCTTGGATGTCGAATGCTCAGTGGTCGGGGCGGATGAACCGGACGTATTGGATCACAGCGCCAGCTGCTGGCCTATGAAGGCAGACAAACTGCGCTCCAGGGCCACCATTCTGGGCTCGAGGTCAGAAGGTTCCGCAGCCTTTGGCATGGGCCCCGGGGAACTCGGGCCCGACGCCAGCTCCCCCAAAGGAGAATCCTCCATGAAGATAGCGTCTGGAGACCGAGGCCGGTCCATGACCGGATCCTTTCGGGGGAGGTTGGCAGACATCTCCTTTTCTGACGCCTCGAACAAGTGCCTTGGACTGCGGGGACTGGGCCCAAGAGGTTCCCGGCCAGTCAGAACCACCCAAGGACGCCGCCTTCGAGGGTTTCTTATTCTTCCTGTGTTCCCTCGAGGGGACCCCCTCTCCGAGGATCCGCGATGATGTCAGATGAGGCCTTGGCCTTTGGAGGCATCGGGGATTCAGGGAAGAACTTATTGTGCTGCTGCTGGCGGTTTTTCAGTACCTTGCTGGACATCCGTTTGCAAAGACCACAGGCCGCCGGGTCGTGGTCCGGCCCGAGGCAGCAGAGGCAGCAGTCAGGTGTGTCGGTTAAGGACATTATCTTAGAGCACCGATCACACTTTTTAAAGACACTGGTAGCCATGAGGGAAAAAAGTACCCCTGCGAGGTCGAAGACTCTCTGGGCTGCAAGCGGGAAAAAGGGCGCGAAGGTGCCAGAAAAATTAAAAGAGCGAAGATTATAAAAAGGAACCGAACCCGATGCCGAGGCACTGAGGACGGTAGCAGGAAGGGTACCGGTGCAAGACCAGAGTCGAGTCTGAAACTCAGGTACCAAAATATCAACTTTTTCCGGGGAAAAGTCGGACAATGTCTGAAGGGCTCTGCAGAAAAAAGGAGACTGAGCAAGATGGCACCCTTGGGTGGGAAGGGGACCATGCATGTGTGGTAGCATCTCCCAAAGGCTTTCTTTGAAAGCTGGGGGGATGCTTCTGCGAGGGCTCTGTCAGTGCCAACATCACCCATATGTGAGGACTGACTTCCTGCTTCTTCCCGGAGAATGCAAAATTCTGCACAAGTGGGGAATTCTGTGCAAATTCTGCATTGCGCAGTTGTGCAGAATTCCCCCAGAACTAATGCATATTTCAATCTTAAGTCAAATTTCACAGGACATGTTGCAGTTCCACATCATTTGTCACCGATGGCCTGTACAGAGCATATTCAATTCCCTACTAGTTATGCTTTTCTACTACTACTACTGACAATTTGTATAACGCTACAAGACGTATGCAGCACTGCACAAACACATGTAAAAGACAGTCCCTGCTCATCAGAGCTTACAATCTAGTCAAGACAGTCAACACAGTAGCTATAGACATAGAATACATCTAGGGGGAAGGATAAGGAAACACAAAGGAGATTAGGCGAATCAAGATCTGAAAGTGGCAGCAAAGAGGTGAGTTTTCAGCCTGGATTGGAAAAGGACAGAGATGAAATCTGACGTACAGACTCAGGTAGTTTGTTCCAGGCATAAGGAGCAACAAGGTGAAAGGAACGAAGTCTAGAGTTAGCAATAGAAGAGAAGGGCACTGATAGAAGCGATTTGCCAGAAGAGCGGAGTTCCCGAGGAAGGTGTAGGGAGAGATAAGAGGGGAAAGGTAGTGAGGAGCTGCAAAGTGGATGCACATATGGGTCAACAGGAGAAGTTTGAAATGAAGGCGGAAATGGATAGGGAGCCAATGAAGTGACGAGAAGAGGGATAATATGAGCATGACGAGGCTGGCAGAAGATTAGCCGCACAGCAGAGTGTTGAACAGATTGAAGGAATAGATTACAATAGTCAAGATGGGAGGTGACTAAAGAGTGGATATGTTTCTTAGTAGTGTGTTCAGAAAGGAATGGGCGAATTTTGGTGATGTTGTAGAGAAAGAAACTGCAGGTTTTAGCTATCAGTTGGATGTGTGTGAGGGAGAGAGAGGAGTCGAAGATGACCCCAAGGTTGCGAGCTGAGGAAACAGGGAGGAGTAGAGAGTTATCCACAGAGACTGAGAAAGTAGGAAGGGGAAAGGAGGGTTTAGGGGGAAAAGTAAGAAACTCAGCTTTGGCCATGTTCAATTTCAAGCGATGGTGAGACATCCAAGCAGCAATGCCAGAAAGGCAGGCAGAGATCCAGGCCTGGATTGCCGGAGAGATTTCAGGTGTAGAGAGGTAAATCTGGGAGTCCTCAGCCATGGGAAGAGATGAGTGTACCAAGGGGCTGGGTATAGAGAGAGAAAAGGAGTGGACCCAAGACAGATGAGGATTGAGTAAAGGCCCTTGGATTTTGCCAGGAATAGGTCACTGGAGACTTTGGCAAGAGCCATTTCGATAAAATGTAAAGAACGAAAGCCAGATTGTAGAGGATCCAGAAGGGCTTGAGAGAAGAGAAAGTCGAAGCAATGACGGTGAACCGCACGTTCAAGTAGTTTAGAAATGAAGGGAAGGAGGAAGATGGTTCCCTATGGAACCAAGCATCTGGTTCTGGTCTTCACCTTTTTGCAGTTTCACTAGCCTAAAAACTTCGGATAGAATCATTTCTGTTCTGTAGACATACGTAATTCATCGCAATTGTGTATCACTTCCGTGGATTTCTGCACGGTAAGTGCCACTGAATACCCCAGGGTGCCGCCACTGCACGCCCCGATGCTAACCGGTTAACACTGGGGCGTTCTGGGGGCAGAATCCAGCCATACCTGGGCAGCGGCGATATTGAGCTGCTGCCTGGTTTTGACAAGCAGCGAAAGTCAGGCGTAGTAAAGGCTGGCCTAACTTTTTCCACAGAAGCTAGTCGGGCAGCAGCTGACTATCACCACTGCCTGGTTAATTTGTGGTCAATTTGGGCAACCTGGATATTTAATGCCGGGACTGGATATGACCCCAGCACTGAATATGCAGGTTTAAGTTTCAGCAGCAGTGGCTAGCCACATTAGAATGACTAGGCACTGCCATTGAGTATCCCCCCCCTATGATTTTATCTGTTGTTACTCTGCCTTGAGTCTGGTTAATGGAAAGAGAAAGGCAGGTGAAAAATAAAGTGAGTGCTCCATTATCATTCACAAAGCTATTGAATAGACCTAGCCCCTGGACCATTCTCTGTAGAACGCCACTCTACCTTTATTTCTTCAAAGTGAACACCATTAACCACCATGCTCCATTGTATACCCTTCAATCAGTTTCTAATCCAGTCTACCATCTTATGTCCTATCCCTAAACCATTCAGTTTATTGATGAGCATCTGATGTAAGACAGTATTAAAACCTTTGGTGAGATCCAAGAATACCACATCCAGCTCCTGCCCCTGATCTAATTCTCTGGTCACCAAACCAAAGAAACTAATGTACAGTATTCATTTACATAAATTTACTATCCACCTGTCCTAATGACTATTGGAACAATGAAAACCAGGCAAGGTGCAGGATATGCCAGGGCAGGATGCCTTCCACAGATCTGCTCAGGTAGTCCAGTTCTCATCAGTATGAACCTTGCTCTTCCAGTCCTAGTTTTCAGTAACTCTGACACCAAAGTGACTCTATTACTACTACTTATCATTTGTATAGTGCCAGAAGGTGTATGCAGCACTGTACATATACAAGAGACAGTCCCTGCTTATCAGAACTTACGATCGAATCAAAACAGATTACACATCAACTGGGGTAAATCTAGGGGAATGGCAAAGATACAGATAGATGATGAGCAGGAGACTAAGGAGGTCAGGATCTGAAAGCAGCCTAATTGGTCACTCCTCCTGATCTATCTGCATCATGAGCTGTCCACATCTTGTCCACGAATATAAGCCACAAATGAGAATGCCAAACTCATTTCATCTGGAATTGTCATCCAAGCTTCAAATTTGCATTTTCACACTGAAAAGCCAGTGATTTTTAGCTCACTCTGTTTCCTTTTGAGGACTTAAGAGTACAGAATGAATCTCACATTCAAAACAATAAGGAAGTCAGAGTGACAGGGCTAGTTTTTCAATTAAGCAAACTAGGCAGTCATGTAGAATGGCAAAATTTGGAGGCCTGCAACATCCTGGAAACTTCTGTGAGTTTTAAAAATGAACAGGATTGGCATGCCTCTGAAAACTCTTCCTACATTGGTTTCACTCCAAACCCCTAAACCCAGAACACCAACTTCGATACTAAGTAGCCTAGCACTTCTGGGTCTCCTGTACTGACATCACATGCCATCCCCAAGATGGCCTTGCAAACACACCTATAGCTCTCTCTCTCAATCCAGGCTCCTTCTCCATGCTGGAACACACAACGGCAGCACCACAACCTGAGCATCTCTTATAGATTTGTGAATGCTGTTGGGCCCACAAACCCTCGCCATTCATGCCTTCTCAGGCTTGCTGCTTTCCACTATAACACCCCTCTGCAACCACAGCACGTGTTAAATCATGGTGGAAGCTGTCATTTGTGCTCCTGCCACTATGCTTCTTTGCTTCTCTACAACTTGGGCCCCCCCAAAAGAGGCAATTGCTGTCAGAAAGAGTAGTTACTCACCTGTAACAGGTGTTCTCCAGGAGCAGCAGGAATCAGTCCTCACATATGGGTGACATCGACATCGATGGAGCCCCTGCGGAGCATTTCCCCAGCTTTCTATGAAAGCCTTTGAGAATACTGCACGCATGCGCGGTCCCCTTCCCGCCTAAAGGTGCCATCTTGCTCAGTCAAATGAGATAGCTAAAAAACAGCACACAAAAAAAGGTAAAAAGGAACTATATACAACTGCAACTCCCAGGGGAGGAGGGAGCGTTGTGAGGACTGATTCCTGCTGCTCCCTGGAGAACACCTGTTACAGGTGAGTAACTACTCTTTCTCCAGGACCAAGCAGGAAGTCAGTCCTCACATATGGGTGACTCCCTAGCTCTGGGCTACCAGGAACCCAGGCTGAACAAGAGAACTCCCTCTAGTCCCAGCATCAAAGAAAGGCTTTGCACTGAAAGAACCTCCACCGGTAGCCCAACGGAGAGCTGGAGGGCAGGAGTTGCCTAAACCTCAAAGAGATTCCGGAGTACTGCCTGGCCAAAAGCACTGTCCCTATGGGACTCCCTCTCCAGGCAGTAATGGGCTGCAAAAGTCTGGCATGAGGACCAAGTTGCAGCCCTGCAGAAGTCTGCCAACGGTACAGAGTGGAGATGAGCTACTGAGGCAGCCATAGCCCTGACACGGTGGGCCGTGACCCGACCCTGCAAGGGAAGGTCAGCTGCCCTGTAAGCCCAGGTGATACAGTCAGCCACACATATGAACAAGGTACGCTTGGACACAGCCAACCCCAAATTATTAGGGTCAAAAGATATGAAGAGCTGAGTAGCCCTTCTATGTCCCTGCGTACGGTCAAGATAGAAGGATAAGGCCCTCCTACAGTCCAGGGTATGCAGGACCGCTTCAGCCTGGCTCGCATGAGGCCTAGGGAAGAATGTTGGAAGAACCACCTCCTGGTTGAGGTGGAAAGAGGAGACAACCTTTGGGAGGAACTTTGGATGAGTCTTAAGGACTACCCTGTTCCTATAGAATCAGGTGTAAGGCCTGTCACAGACCAGGGCCTGAAGCTCACTCACTCGTCTGGCCGAGGTTAAGGCGACCAGGAAGAGTGTCTTCCAGGAAAGGAAGCGGAGAGGACAAGTAGCCATCGGCTCAAAAGGTGGGCGAGTCAGTTGTTGCAAGACCACATTCAACTCCCACTCAGGGGCTGGAGGACGGACAGGAGGCTTGAGCAAGAGCAAACCCCTGAGGAACCGGGACACCAAGGGGTGAACCAACAGAGAGTGTCCTTCCACCAGAGAGTGGTGAGCTGCCAGAGCTGAGAGGTGGACCCGAACAGAATTGGACTTAAGGCCCTGATTGGACAAGTGCAGCAGGTACTGAAGCACTACTGGTACAGCACAGGAGAAAGGATCTTCTGTACGCAGCTGACACCACAGAGAAAACCTTTTCCATTTCAGGGCATAGGTTTTTCTAGTGGACTGCTTCCTAGAGGCCAGGGAGCCAAAACTACCCTTGCAGCCTCCAGGCCATCAAATTGAGAGATTTGAGATTTGGGTGCAGAAGAGAACCTTGATCCTGAGAGAGGAGGTCAGGCTGCAACCCCAGAGGCAGTGGGGTGTCCACTGCCAGTTGAGGCAGAAGTGGAAACCAAGGCTGCCTCGGCCACCTGGGAGCTACTAGGAGTACCGAGGCCTTGTCCTTTAGAACCTTGAACAGGGTTCGGGCCACCAGAGGCGTGGGAGGAAACGCATATAGGAGGCCCTGAGACCAGGAAATCAGAAAAGCATCCGCTGCCCACCTCATGGGATGCGGGTGCCTGGAGCAGAACCTGGGCAGCTGCTTGTTCAGGGGACTGGCAAAGAGATCTATGGATGGAAGTCCCCATTTCAGGAAAATCTTCTGAACCACTAATGGCTGGAGTTGCCATTCGTGGGGCTGCAGAACTCTGCTCAACCTGTCTGCCAGGCAGTTCTCCTGGCCAGGGAGATAAACAGCTTTGAGAAACATGTTGTGCTTGAGCGCAAACAAGCCAAGGTCCTGTGCCTCCTGACAAAGGAGCCTGGACCCAGTGCCGCCCTGCTTGTTCACATAAAACATGGCTACCTGGTTATCCATCTGTACTAAGACAGACTGGTGAGCCAGGTTTTGAGAGAAAGTCTTGAGGGCTAAGCGAATAGCCCGGAGTTCCAGTAGGTTGATCTGTTGCGTGGCCTCCCAGGGAGACCACAGGCCCTGGGTGCACTTGCCCAGACAATGTGCTCCCCAGCACTGCAGAGAGGCATCTATGGTCAACACCACTGTGAACCCAGGAATCTGAAAAGGCACCCCTTGCAGTAGATTGGGGGGGGGGGGGGGTGCAGCCACCAGTGTAGGGAGTTCAGGAATGGTCTGGACACCCTTACTCTGTCTCTGAGGCGTCCTGTGGACTGTGTCCACTGAGTTCTGAGGCACCATTGTGCAGGCCTCATATGGAGTCGGGCACTGGGAGTCACATGCACTGTCGAAGCCATGTGGCCCAGAAGCCGTAGCCAGAGTCTGGCGGAAACCAGTGGCCTGTGGAGAAACTGGTTTGCCAAGTCTATCAGTCTTTGGGCTCTGTCTTCTGGTAAGAAAGCCTTTGCCTGCAGAGAGTCCAGCCTTGCCCCTATGAACTCCAAGTTCTGGGAGGAGAGCAAAGTGGACTTTGCGAAGTTTATGACAAAACCCAGGTGTTGAAGAAGAGAGATAGTTCGGAGGGTGGCTTGCCTGGCCTCCTGGCACGTCTGACCCCTGATGAGCCAGTCGTCCAGATAGGGGAAGACAAAGATACCCTGATTTCTCAGGTAGGCCGCCACCACTGCCAGGCATTTGGTAAAGACCCTGGGGGCGGAGGTGAGGCGGAAAGGCAGCACTCTGTACTGATAATGGTTTCCTCCCACAATGAACCTGAGGTACTTTCTGTGGTCTGGATGAATGAGGATGTGAGTGTACGCATCGTTTAGATCTAAGGAGCATAGCCAATCTCCCTGCTGGAGGTAGGGCAGAAGTGTTCCAAGAGTAAGCATCTTGAACTTTTCTTTCTCTAGGAACTTGTTGAGATTTCTGAGGTCGAGAATAGGCCTGAGGCGTCCTGTTCTCTTTTGTACGAGGAAGTACCTGGAGTAGAAACCGTGACCTTGGAGGTGGGGAGGCACAGGCTCCACCGCCTTGTCTCGCAACAGACCCTGAAGCTCTTGAAGGAGGAGGTCTGTGTGGAGAGGAGGACTTGGAGGCTCTCCAGGTAAGTAAGGAGGGGGCAACTGATGGAAATGATGCAGATAGCCCGTGTGGACTATGCTTAAGACCCAACTGTCTCCTGTAATGGGTGGCCACCTGTGGGCAAACAGGGTTAGTCGACCTCCTGTGCAGGGATGGGACAGTAGAGACGGAGGGGCTATGCCTTGGGAGTCAAAAAACCCCACCCTGCTGAGTGGGAGCAGGAGCCTGAGGCTTGGGGGCCTTCTGCCTATGGGACCCATGTCCCTGCCCCTTGGCCTGCTGACCCTGTGGGGGAGCTGGGGAGGCCTGGTAAGGTGGGAACTGTTTGTAGGCAGTCACCTTCCTCGGGTAAAAGGACTTCTTACCCGAGCCCTTCTTTTTATGAGAAGGGGCAGAAGTCTTTCTAGACAGCCTTGTCCTCGTGAGGTGCTCGGTCTCGAGCTGTGCAGCCTTCTCGGCCATGGGCTTGCCAAGAAGGTTCTCACCTCGGCAAGGGACATTGACCAACTTGTCTTGAACCCATGGCTCCAGATGCGATGACTGCAGCCATGCCTGGTGTCGAGCCGCGATGCCGGCTGCTGCAACACAGGCCGAGGCCTCAAAGCCATCGTAGGCTGTTCAGGACATGAACTTAGAGCATTCCTGGATCCCCGAGGACAAGGACTTGAACCTCTGCAAAGGTTCCCTGGAGAGACCAGCAAAGAACCCGGCAAGCTCCTTCGCCAGATCTCGCAAGTACATGCCCATGTACAGCTGGTAAGACTGGACACGGCAAGCAAGCATCGAGCCCTGGAAGCACTTTCTACCAAACACATCCAGGTTCCGGGCCTCCCTGCCAGGGGGCACCGTGGAGTGCTTCTTCTGACTTTTCAGGCGATGCATGGCCAATTCCACACCATGGAATGGTGTGGTAGCTGCGCCTTTTGAAAACCAGGGCTCTTACGGAGTCGATAAATGGAATCGACCCGCTTGCTCAGAACTGGCGCCGAGGCCGGTGCCTCCCACATCCGGAAGAGGAGCCGTTCCAGCATCGGAGGAACCGGCACAGTAAAGACCTCCTTCAGAGGAGAGTCAAACTGGAGGGCCTCAAGCTCTTCGGCTCGAGGCTCCTCCTCGGGGTCAGCGGGGATCGCCAAAGCAGTGGCCATATCCCGAACGAACTCCCAGAACTGGGTATCCTCCGGAGGGGATCTACTCCGGGGCTCAGACTGCGGTGAGTCCGACGGGACGCACCGAGTCTTGAAGGTATCGGGGGACTCCTTGTCCTCTGTCTCACAGGCGGACTCGTCCGAAGAGGAGTCGGGCTTCGACTGCGCGGGGCCCAGCAGCACCCGCCCCCACGCCGAAGGCACCGGCGTCGATGCCCTCGGTCCCGACCGGGAGGTCGAGGGTGACCGCGACCGAGGACGACCTCGAGCCTTCATGGTCTCGAGTATCGGCTCGGTCTCCGGGGTCGACTTCGACATCGATGTCCCGGTGGTCGGGGCAGATGCGCCAGCAAGGCTGGCCATCAGCACCCGCTGCTGATCCATGAAGGCAGACAGTCTGCACTCTAAGGCTGTCAGCCTGAGACCCAGCTCAGGAGACTCAGCAGCCACCGACTTGGGCCCCAGCGGCGCCGGGCCCGACGTCAGCTCCCTGGATGGAGAGTCCTCAAGGACAACAGGACTTACGTGCCCAGCAGACTCCGGCTCCACACGAGGCACTTTTGACGGCTTCTCCTGTTCCACGGGCCTGGGACGGCGGTCGGGGGTCCGAGACCTAGCCCTCGAGGAGCCAGGGACCTCCTCCGACGCCGCCCTCGCAAGCCGCTTCTTCCTCTTTCGCTCCCACTCGGGGGACCCCCTATCTGAGGAACCCCGACGATGCTCGGGGTCAGACTCCCGAGATGTCGAGACCTCAGACGAGGTCCGGGCCCGGCAGGAGGCTGAATCAGAGAAAAGTCTTTCCTTTTGATGCTGGCGACTTCGCAGTGCCTTAGTGGACATTTTGCCACACGGTCCACAGATCTTAGGATCATGATCAGGACCGAGGCACTGAAGGCAGCAGTCATGTGTGTTGGTGAGAGACATTAGTTTCTTGCACCGATCACACTTTTTAAAACCACCGGAAACCATCGGGAAAAAAAGAGCTCCCGCGAGGTCAAAGGACCGGCCTTCCAGGGATAAAGAAAAAAGGGCACGAACGCCAGCCACGAAGGGCAAAAACCGAAAAAATGAGAAACGGGCTCGATACCGGTGTACCAAACCTGGCGGGAAGGGGAACCGGCGTCGAACCGGGCAAAAAGCTGCAATGAAATCGCAGGGAATAGCAAGAAAAATCTAACCGTTTTCCGGGTGAACTAGGACAGACATCCAACGGGCTCCATGGAAAAAGACTGTTCTGTTTTTTTTTTTTTTTTAATGAGAGATAGTCATGTAGTCTATTATAGCGGAAGTATGACCACAGCCCATCAGATGATAATAAATAATTATATTATATTATAAATAATACATTTTTACATAATGATTCGGAGCCTGCACCAGATGAGACATATGAGAAGAGACTTGAAGACCTAAATATGTATACCCTAGAGGAGAGGAGGGACAGGGGAGATATGATACAGACTTTTAAATAGTTAAAGGATATCAATGAATAAACAAGTCTTTTTCAAAGAAGGGGAAGCTGTAAAACTAGAGGGCATATGATGAAGTTGCAAGGCGGTAAAGGGTGGTGAATGCATTGAATGCCCTCCCTATGAAGGTGGTGGGGCAAATATAGTGACAGAATTTAAAATGGCATAGGACAGACATAATGGATCCCTTTATAGCAAGAGGATGAACTCAAAGCAAACTTAAATATATTTTAATAGAGGGGTCCTCTGACATGCACAAAGTAGCAGGTACAATCCTAAACACAGGCATAGAGGGGGGTGACTGCATGAAGCTGCAGTTACAACCACTCTATCCACCTTACTGGGCAGACTGGATGGACCATACTGGTCTTTATCTGCCGTCATATACTATGTTACTATAATTTTCCTTCCTCCTTCCTCTCCACTTCTCTTTCTTCTCCTTCTCATTCCCCTCCTTCCCTCCTCTCTCTTCTCCAATAATTCCCTTTTTCCCTCCCCCTCCCTTCCCCATCCCTTTTTTCCCCTTCCCACTCTCCCTTCTTCCCCTTACCTTCCTTCCCCCCCCTTTTCTCGTTTTTCAGTTTTATGCCTTCATGCCACTATTTCTATTTTTCATCCTTTGAATATTGCTTTTAATAGTCCTTTAATATGAGTTTTTTATTCCGAGCCTTTATGCCCTAATTTTTCATTTGTAACTTTTGTTTTTTTACTTTATTTATTTTTTTGCTATTTACTTTTCTATTTTATATATTTTTAATTATTACCCCTCGTTTTCATGTTCCAAATCACCTTTTATTATCACTGCACCTGAGGAGATTTCCTTTGTACCCAGATGTGTAGTTTTCATTATTCATCTGCTCTGATACAATGTTTTCTTTTTATGACCTCTTTTTTATTTCCTACTTTTACTCTCTTTTGAAATTTTAACATTAGGATGCTTGGGATTATGAGGTTTATTATATACTGTAATTATTACACAATGCTTTGTGGCCACCTATCTTTTGATTTTCCTCTTTTGTTTGGTTTTGATATGGCATTACCACAGTGGCTTTTATCCATTTTTATTCATTTTTGCTCCTTCCTTCCTTTTTTGGGAGGTTCCCCTTTCTTTATGTATTTTTTTATATTGTTATGATCGTGCCCTAAATATTTTCACACAAATTGATTCATCCGCTAAGGTAAAGGTGTCACGGGTTACCATGGCAACTGTCTATCTTCTTTTTTGGCGTGAATCTTTTGGTTAAATGCCACTGCATCCATTGGTCAGCTTTAGAACATAAGAACATAAGATATGCCATACTGGGTCAGACCAAGGTCCATCAAGCCCAGTATCCTGCTTCCAACAGTGGGCAATCTAGGTCATACATACCTAGCAGTTTCCCCAAAAGACACAGGTTCCACAATGCTTGTACTGGGTCAAGCATTGATATCCTGGGTCCCTTCTTAATAATGGTTTATGGACCTTTCCTCCAGGAACTTGTCCAAACCTTTTTTAAACCCAGCTACACTAACAGCCTTTACTACATCCTCCGGTAACAAATTCCAGAGTTTGATTAGACGTTGAGTGAAAAAATATTTTCTTTTATTAGTCTTAAATAGTTTAGACTGTAGCTTCATTGTATGTCCCCTAGTCTTTCTATATTCTGATAACGTAAACAATCGATCTACGTTTACCCGTTCCACTCCGTTCATTAATTTATAGACTTCAATCATATCTCCCCTCAGCCGTCTCTTTCCAGGTTAAAGAGCCCTAACCTTTTTAGCCTTTCTTCATAGGAGTATCCTTCCATCCCCTTTACCATTTTGGTGGCTCTTCTCTGAACCTTTTCTAATAACGCTATATCCTTTTTAAGATACGGCGACCAGAATTGCACACAATATTCAAGGTGCAGTCTCACCATGGAAAGGTATAGAGACATTATAATATCTTTTGTTTTATTTTCCATTCCTTTCCTTATGATACCTAGCATTCTATTTGCTCTCTTGGCCGCCGCTGCACACTGGGCCGAGGGTTTTAACATGTTATCCACAATGACGCCTACAACTATTTCCTGGGTGGTGGTTCCTAAAGTGGAACCTTGCATTGTGTAACCATAGTTTGGGTTGTTCTTCCATAGGTGCATAAATTTTCACTTGTCCACATTAAATTTCATCTGCCATTTTGATGCCCAGTCTTCCAATTTATCAAGATCCTCTTGCAATTCTCCACAATCCTCTTGGGTTTTAACAACTTTAAATAGTTTTGTGTCATCTGCAAATTTGATAACCTCACTCGTTATTCCACTTTCCAGGTCATTTATGAATATGTCAAAAAGCAGCGGACCCAGCACAGATCCCTGGGGTACACCACTATTCACCTTTCTCCATTGGGAAAATTGGCCATTTAGCCCAACCCTCTGCTTTCTATCTTTTAACCAGTTCCTGATCCACAGTAGTACACTGCCTCCTATCCCATGACTCTTTAGTTTTGCCAAAAGTCTCTGATGAGGGACCTTGTCAAAGGCTTTCTGAAAGTCTAGATACACTATATCAACTGACTCACCTTTGTTCACTTGTTTAATCACACTTTCAAACATAATAGATTAGTAAGACAAGATCTTCCTTGTCTAAAGCCATGTTGGCTGTCTCCCATTAGGCAATGACTATCTACATGCTGAGTAATTTTATTCTTTATGATGGTTTCTACCATTTTTCCCGGTACTGATGTGAGGCTCACCGGTCTGTAGTTTCCCGGATCACCCATGGAACCCTTTTTAAAAATTGGTGTTACATTGGCGATCCTCCAATCTTCAGGTATTAGAGATGATTTTAATGATAGTTCACAGATTACTAATAGCAGGTCTGCAATCTCGTATTTCAGTTCTTTCAACACCCTTGGATGTATACCATCCGGCCCAGGTGATTTGCTACTCTTCAGTTTATCTAATAGTTGTAATACATCTTCCCAATGAATCGATATTTCCTTCAATTCTTCCGCACCTTTAAATACCACTTCAGTCATGGGTAACATCCCTACATCTTCCTCAGTAAAGACCGAAGCAAAGAATTCATTCAGTCTCTCCACTATTGCCTTGTCGCCTCTTAGTGCCCCTTTAACTCCTCTTTCATCTAATGGACCAACTGACTGTCTCACAGGTTTTTTGCTATGAATGTACTTTAAAAAATCTTTATTTCGCGTTTTACTTCCGCAGCAAGCTTTTTCTCAAATTCTCCCTTTGCCTGCTTTATCAATGCCTTGCATTTGACCTGCCAGTGCTTGTGCTGTTTCCAGGTTTCGTCGTTTGGCTCTTTTTTCCATTTCCTGAAAGATGCTTTTTTGGCAACAACAGCCTCTCTGACCTCAGCTTTAAACCATGATGGCAGCTTTTCTTAAAGCGTGGAATACAGCTGGTCTGGGCTTCCAAGATGGTATTTTTCAACAACACCCAAGCTTGATGTAAGTCTTTAACCTTTGCAACTGCTCCTTTTAGTTTTTTCTTAACTATTTTCCTCATTTTATCATAGTCTCCCTTTCAAAAGTTAAAAGGTAGTACTGTGGATTTCCTTACTATCCCTCCTCCACTAATTAAATCAAAGGCGATCATGCTATGATCACTATTGCCAAGTGGACCCAACACCCTTAACTCTTGCACTAGATCTGGTGTTCCACTAAGGACTAGGTCTAATATGGTTTCCCCTCTTGTCGGTTCATGAACCAGCTGCTCCAAGAAGCAGTCATTTATTTTATCTAGGAACTTTATCTCCCTAGCATGTCCTGCCGTGACACTGACCCAGTCGATACCGGGGTAATTGAAATCACCCATTATTATTACCGCGCTGTAACTTTTGTTAGCTTCCTTGATTTCTTTGAGCATTTCATCATCCATTTGTTCATTCTGGCCAGGCGGTCGATAGTACACCCCCACTGCCATTGCCTTCCCCTTTTTACATGGAATTTCAATCCATAGAGATTCTACAGCAAATTTTGTTTCCTGCAAAACTTTAATCCTTTCTGACTCAATGCCCTCTCTAACATAGAGCACAACCCCTCCACCAATTTGATCAGCTCTATCATTACGATATAGTTTGTACCCAGGTATCACAGTGTCCCACTGGTTGTCCTCTTTCCACCATGTCTCTGATATTCTAATCATATCTAACCTCTCATTTAGTGCTATATATTCTAACTCTCCCATCTTATTTTTTAGACTTCTTGCATTTGCATACAAGCATTTTAGAAACTGTATTTTATTCATATTAATTTGGCTATTGGTAGACATGGGTAATTTGGGATCTTTAAGCTCTGTCTGCTCCATACTCGAGGGCATTTGGGCTACTTTACTCTTTTTTGGAACCTCTCTGCTTTTGGTAGTATCCTTCATGGATACATTCTTCCGAACCATCCGCTCTTGGGCGACTGTCGGCTTTCCCCTATTATCTAGTTTAAAAGCTGCTCTATCTCCTTTTTAAAGGTTAATGCCAGCAGCCTGGTTCCAACCTGATTAAGGTGAAGCCCATCCCTTCGGAAGAGCCCCTCCTTTCCCCAGAATGTTCCCCAGTTCCTATCAAATCCAAACCCCTCATCTCTGCAGCATTGTTTCATCCACGCATTGAGACTCCGGAGGATTGCCTGCCTTTTGGGCCCTGCACGGAGAACGCTACCCTGGAAGTTCTGGATTTCAACTTCCTACCTAAAAGCCTAAATTTAGCCTCCAGAACCTCCCTACCACATTTTCCTATGTCATTGGTACCGACATGTACCAAGACAGCAGACTCCTCCCCAGCACTATCTAAGACCTTATCTAGGTGGTGCGTGAGGTCCGCTACCTTTGCACCAGGCAGGCATGTTACCAGGCGATCCTCACGTCCACCAGCCACCCAGCTATCTACATGCCTAATGATCGAATCACCAACTATAACGGCTGTCCTAACCCTTCCCTCATGGGCACATGGCCCTGGAGAAACGTCCTTGGTGTGAGAGGGTTTTACATCACCTGGAGGACAGGTCCTAGTTACAGGATCACTTCCTGCCACACCAGGGTGATGCTCTCCTATCACATGACCTCTCTCCTCCATGGCAACAGGGATGCTGCCAGATTGGAGTTGGGACTTCAGGACTATATCCCTGTAGGTCTTGTCTATGTACCTCTCTGTCTTTCTTATGTTTTCCAAGTCTGCTACTCTAGCCTCTAGAGAACGGATTTGTTCCCTGAGAGCAAAGAGCTCCTTGCACCTAGTGCACACGTAAGACCTCTCACCAACTGGGAGAAAATCATACGTGTGACACTCAATGCAAAAGACTGGAAAGCCCCCATCTCACTGCTGGACTGCTGTCTGCATCTTAGTTTTTAGTTTTTGTTTAGATCTTTAAGTTCTTTATTTACTAAGGGTTGCTATGGATATTTTTACCAATAAAACTGTACCTAATACGTTTAATATACCTTGTTCACCTGAAGCTTAATTGATCTCAGGTCCTTAGTGTATGACTGATTTGGGTAATGAGCTTCACCTGAGAGCACCTCCTGTCTTTTAAGATGTGTAAGTACCTATAAAGCTACGATTATCCCAGGGGTGGGTGGGTGTGGGGAGGGAGGGAGGGAAATAACACTTATTAAAAGAGGGCTGCTACACAGTACCCTGTCCTGTGCTGCTGAGGTAAGCTATATTATTATTTGATTTAAATTATAGCTCTTTGTTGCTGCTAGGCTCTAACTTATTATGAAATTTAAAACTACAAGCTCTCTGCTGGGTATGAAATGTAACCAGAAAGTTCTCTTCTGTGTTTTAAATTTAAACTTAAACTGCTGCTACTAGGCCCTGACTGATTTAACAAAAAAATAGTGGGTTCACAGATTAAATAGCTTTAATAGAAAGAATTCCTTTCAGAAAATTCCCAGAAGTATATACTCACAATTGCAGATCTCTCTCCAGAAGTAACAGTCCCCTTTTCTAGTCTTTCATTAAAGCTGACCGGTGTATTGTTCGCACTCTAGTCTTTCAAGACTGAGGATCACAGAGCTCTGGTTGAGCTCTTTATGCCTGTGCTGCTGAGGTAAGCTGTGACCAACTTCCTAGATGATTAACAGTCCTTGCTTGGATAGAAGGAGTCTTTCAAAATGGCCTTTTGAACTGCCACCTGGTGTTAACACCTATTGAAAACGTTTCACAGGCCTCTTGCCCCCTAGTTAGAAGGCCTCTTTCTAAAGGTCTCTAAAAGACTTTATTTGCTGCTCAAAGAGTACTGACCCTGTTTTGCCTTTTGTGCTAATCTATATTCTTATTTGATTTAAATTATAGCTCTTTGCTGCTGCTAGGCTCTAACTTATTATGAAATTTAAACTACAAGCTCTCTGCTGGGTTCTAAATTTAACCAGAAAGCTCTCTTCTGTGTTTTAAATTTAAACTAAAAGTACTTTGCTGATGCTAGGCCCTGAGTGACTATTAAATGTAAACTGCAGCTCTCTGCTGGGTTCCAAATTTAACCAGAAAGCTCTCTTCTGTGTTTTAAATTTAAACTAAAAGTACTTTGCTGATGCTAGGCCCTGAGTGACTATTAAATTAAAACTACAAGCTCTCTGATGGGTATGAAATGTAACCAGAAAGTTCTCTTCTGTGTTTTAAATTTAAACTTAAACTGCTGCTACTAGGCCCTGACTGATTTAACACAAAATAGTGGGTTCATAGGTTAAATAGCTTTAATAGAAAGAATTCCTTTCAGAAAATTCCCAGACGTATATAGTCACAATTGCAGATCTCTCTCCAGAAGTTACAGTCCCCTCTTCTAGTCTTTCATTAAAGCTTAACAGTGTATTGTTCGCACTCTATCAAAAATTTCCCCTACTAGCTGTTTGCCCTTATGAAAAGAAGATAATGGGTTTTGTTTTTATTTGAAGTAACTCTTTCTTTCTCACTACAGTTATATATATTATTTGATGCTTGCGGGACACCATTCTGACCTTTTTAAGTTGTTGATATCAATGCCATTATGCAGAGTTATTTACGTATGTGCCACTTTGTGTCCTGTTGCAATATGAGCTGATCTTTTCCTTATTTTTGGTACTTTTCTTTTGGGTCTCCTGCTCTCTTTGATTCCTCTCCTGTTCACTCGATACCTCTCGAAGTGTATGCTGACCATCCTATTTGAAACGGCCGGCTTAGAACTATATGCACTAAGCTCCCAGTGTATTTTATCCCGATTATTTATTGTCCAAAGGGGTTTTAGTAAGTTGATATTTACTGGCTCACCCTTCTTTATCTTACCCGAGTTTGTAATATCCCAATTTAGAAGAGTATTTCTCCACCGATTGGAAGACAGTACCCCCTCATGCCTCCTAAATATTTACATGGTTTGCTATATTTTGTTACATAATTTGTAACCAGGGTATACTTTAACATATTCTATGTTGATACCTCCTGTAGTGGCAATTTTGGGTCCTTTATTTGGACATCCTATGTTAGACCACTATAGACTGATGATTTTGATGTGCTACTTCCGTGAGTTAATTTTAGTTCTATTTATAAGTGCTGTTTATATGCTTTGGTTTGAATTTTTATTTTTTAATGTTCTCTTATATTGTTCTATGTTGTACAACTCTCAAGGTCTTATTATATTCACCTTTTTTGTAGTACTTTTATATATGTGATGTCTTTTTTAGTTTTATTTTTTTATGTCACGTTTTTTAAATTTAATTAAGTCATCTGTTATGACGTGTAATATGGGATTAAATATAATGAAAACATGATTTTTATTTAGTTTTAGGATAATACAGTGTGTATTAATTATGTTCATATTGTCCTCTTATATATTCCCTTGTCTTATATTTTATTTGATATTCATATGTTTTTATGGTTCTCAAGTTTTATTTTAAGTTTTTTTTTTGTAATTGATAATTATGTAGTTTTTACCTTTTGTATTGTATTTTATTTGGGGTTCCTACACCCCTGACTAAGGCTGTTGCTGAAACACACCTGTGTAGGATAGGAGTTTTAGGATAATAATGAATATGCATAATATAAATATGCATACACTAGAGGCTACCAAATGCACATTTATTTCGTGAATATTCATCGTGAATATCTTGTGGGGTCACCAGGTCAAATTTGGAAAGCTCTTCTCTTATACCTAGGATAAAAAACTGGGAATATATACCTGGGTATCTAAGATTACTACTGGGGGTAAATAAAAGATGGCACTCATAGCTACATATACTGAGGAGTTCCATCAGGTGTAATGAGATGCCCCATGTGCCCTGCCTACACACTAAGGGGTTTTTTTAGACGCTTTATTCGTGATTTGGACATCTGAAAACGGGCATACAGATGTGCAAATCACAGAGACATCCACGGACCCATTTTAGAAGCTGGGTATATAGGTGTTCCTGGTGCAAGCATGTCCGTGTAACACAGGGGTGTGGTGGAAGCACGGCCTGAGTGGAGTAATGGAGGTGCATGTCACAGTGCGATTTCAGAATAGCACAAGCACGACTGGCCCTGGCTGTTGAGGCATCCATGCCTATATCTGTTCCTGATCACGAATAAGAAACAAAACAGTGCTCTTTTCATGGCTGCAACGCTTCTAGGGGGGAAGAGCAAAATGTGCTTTCATTGCCAAAGTCTGTATTTCCTGGCCAAAGAAACCAGCATGTAACTACATACCTCAAAAATATTACTGGCCAGCCACCACACGTCTGCTTATCTGAAACAGCCAGCTGGGATGTGCATGTCTCCTAACATAGTCACCCTCCTTCTTAAATACTCCGGCCAGCATGTCCAAGTACCCGTTTCTGAGGCTATCTGCAAGGGCCTATCACCAGAACCGGTTAGTGGGACTTTCAGGGTGGAGATGGATCAACTTCAGAAGACCTCCCTTCACTGCTACCCATCCCCTGGATTTTTGGACATTGTGCTCTGGACATCCCAGAATCTTCCTAGACATCTCTTCTAATATTTCACTTCACGGCAGTGGGGGAGGTTTCAATTTCAGATAGAGCTCACTTTGGGATCAGACTGAGATTCCTAATAAAGACAAATGGGCTAAAAGACTACTGCAATATTGCGCTGAGCCTTTATGCTGGCTCCTAGAGCCCAGTAATTAAATTGAAATAGGAGTTAGGAGGAGGAAAATTAAGGAAACAACATATGTATGCTGTCAGCCTGACTATTTTAGACCATAATACTCCACTCTTTTGGTCCCTGACACTTGGCTGAAAATGTGGCATCTTTTAAGGATGTGATTTTTCTTCCTCTTTAGGAGAGACTCTCCTCCCCCCTCATTATAGCACTGTGGGCATGTATGATGCCATAGTGTCATCATCTCACTGTAGCCTCCTAATCCTCAGCAGCAGTGTTATACAAGATTTTATTGTGAAGGTCCTATTTCTTTGATCCTGTCAAGTTAGAGTTGCCAACTGACTCCAGATGCGCCTGACAAACTTGATCCAATCTTGGGTTTACCTCGTTGCATGTAGGGGCTTGTAGTCTTGCTTTTCTTACAGAGTACAAAAGAAGAAATCAGAACTACATATCCTAGCACGCACTGGGGTAAACCCAGGACTGGATCAAGTAGCCAGGCGCATCTGGAGCCAGTTGGCAACCTTAACTTGACAGGATAAAAAAAAAGGACCCTCACAATAACCCTTGTAGAACACTGCTGCTGAGGATTAGGAGGCCACAGTGAGAGGAAGACACTATGGCATCTCCTTGCCACAGCATTGGAAGGTTGCTACACTATGGGCCTAGCAGCTGTAAAAATCAATCAATGCTTGTAGGCCAAGCTCAGAGGGGATAAAGGAGATTGCTGGTTACATTTTCAACATATTTTCAGTATAAATGAAGTGTGCACTTCCCTTGATTGCCCCTTGCCTTTTAATCTGGGTTACACTGGGTTTTATTTCTTTTAAATCAATCACCATCCACACGAGTTAAAATCCCCACCTCCCAAGGCATAATTGCTGCCAAGGAAAAATCTCCTGCTGAGGCTTCTCTTTTGCTGGATTTCTGTAAAAGAAACCTGCCTGCTTCTTTCACCCCCTCAATAGTGAAGACTTGCTGGGTTGCAGGGGTCACCCACCAATTGAAACAAGCCAAAAAAGAGTACAGTCTATGGTTCATTTATATATACAAAAAGAAGAGTCTTCGAATGTAACAAAAAAATAGCACAGCTTCTACAGCATGCAGCTAATTTATCTTAAGTACTGGGAAATCACTATGAGCTGCAAACTTACCCACTAGTCCAGCAAAAGTATCTACCAAGTTGTTGACAGCTAAATCTCTCCATATTGTGCAGGAGGATATTGGGGGTGGGGGGAGAGAAGCAAGAGGCTCGGTATTATGCTGGTACCAATAAGTGGTTTCAATTCAAGTCAAGGATATGACTGGATACTATTATTCCACAAACTGTACTCACCGGTGCCCTGCATTTACCTCCCCCTTGCATAGGAAGTGTCTTATGTGCTGCTACTAGTCTCAGTCTAAAAATGTGGCTTGCCCTTACTGGTCCTCTGAGGATGCATCCTGGTTTGATTAGTCCTCAAGGCAGGGCAAGTTTAAGATTTTGGCACCCAAGGGCAAGACCAGACAGTAAATCCCAGAGTAGAGAATCTGCGGTGTCTTAAGAGAGCCCAAGGTTTGGAGAGCCAGAAAAAGAGCAGAGGAAGGCCATAGAATCACAGTGGTGCTCTTTTGTACATGCAAGTAAGCAGCAGCAGACTCTTCTTTGCTCTAGGTATTAGGCCCCTGTGAAAATTGGTTCCCCAGGCAATTGCCTATGTTGCCTATGCCTAAATCTGGGAATGTCTCAAAGAATGACTCTCCTCTGACTGGCTCCTTGCTCTTATTTAAATAGGCCTCATGTGTGAGTGTTGCAGCAAATGCTGTGAAAAAGCTCTCATTCTCTCTCTCACCCACAGAAGGAAACACACAGACAGGCTGGAATGCAAACAGGATCTTTTAATGTGCGCACAGGCTCAGACAGAGTGCCGGCAGTCTCCACAAAAAAATCTGAGCCACGAAGGACGTCCCACAATGTCTTATATACAGTACAATTTTAAACTCATTCTACAATCTCATTCATCTCAGGTATTTTCTGTCCACCAATCAGTAGCCCCTGGGAAGGTGCCTGGGTGACCTGCCCAAACCGGTATGCTCTGGTCTGCTGATTTCTGGGCAAGAGGGTATTGTGCTCAGGCCTGGAGGGGGGGGGGGGGGGGGGGGAAGGGTGCCTACTGAAACCTTTATGTCTTTTCTTAGCAAGCTGATCACTATGAAAAATCCTCATGGCTGGGGGAGGGTTACCCACAGCTAAACCTCATGGCTGCCTCATGAGTTCTTTACTTTGACTGTATCTTTAATATCTGACCTCTGTTAGCCTATGGGAAATGAACTTGTTTAGCCTGCCCTGACCCTTGTCTGCTTCTTGACCTTGCTGCTTCGGCTTTGTTCCTATGCTGTGAAACTGCTCTGCTGCATCTGTCCATGTTGTTCCTATGCTTCAGTTCTTTTCATGCCTCGTTCTCCTACTATCTGGTGATGGTGTATAGTTTACTACTAATAAGAATAATCATTTGTATAGCTCTACAAGGTATACACAGCACTGTACACAAACATATACTAGGGACTTCCTGCTTGACAGAGTTTTCAATCTATTCCAAGTCAAACAAGCAGAACAGAGGGCTAGAGTAATTTAAGAGAAATGATAAAACACATAAGAATGTTAAAAAAGAGAATAAGGTGTGACTTCAGCTGGAAGGCAGCGTGGCAAGCCACTCACTATGTTAAGGTAGGTTTGCCACACTGGCTCTGCCATGTGGGCCCGGCAGAGGGCGAGGCACATGCCACAAGGGGGGACACAAGATGACCCTTGGAACGCCACTGTCTAAGATTAGAGGGGTTGTGGTTGGGTCTGCACAGGAAGTGTGTGGAATGCCTAGGGGGATCAGGATTGAGACTGACATCTCTGGATGAGAGAGAGAGAGGAGCAGCAGGAGATTATTGGGGAGAGAAGAGGAGGCATGCAGATGACAAGAGTGAGGTGCTCTCAGAGAGAGTGGAGTGGGCTGAATGAGGGGAAGAAAATGTTGAAACTAGTAGATGACAGGGTAGTTTACCTCTGTGGGAAGCACCTTGGGCTTGGGCTTCAAGTCCAGGCAGCCTCTGAGTACTGGAGGGCTCAATCTGAAGGGAAAGGGAGCTGTTATAGGTGAACATACATGACTCTAGCCAGGGACCATGATGTTCTCTGAGGAGCCTGACCCAGCTGTGACACTGAGCAAATGTGAGCAGGTTATAAACTGCATCAGATTCTTGTATCCTTCTTGCATACTCATTCACAAATCAGAAATAATTGATGTCAGGTCTTATGGTATTCGTTGTATGTAGCGTTGGGTATATGTGTTACTTGCCTGAGATATGTTAGCATGTTAGTGGCTTGTTTCTGCTACAATGACTTCTAAAGAATTAAGGGTAGGAGTAAACAGGCTAAGGAGGGGCCTATTGGGAATGAGTTTATGCTCGTCTCCTCTCCCCAGCACAATTCTCCCTAACCTTCATCTCTCTTGCTGGCAGGAGGAGAGTAGCACTACTTACCTGTGTCTGCTTTCTCTCTCTGCAAGCTTCAGACTATATTCTGAACCATACAGGGCTCTTAGTCTCAGATTGAAGCCAGCAGAGATAGAGGAAGCTCCAGGTAAGAAATGTTGTTCTCCTTCTGTTGGTAGCAGGGAGGAGAAATCAAAGTAAGGGGTCTGGACTGGCCAATCTGATTTGCTTCCATCTAAGAATGACTCTGGGTAAAGAGAAGAGAAAGGAAGTTGTACAGATATATGAAGTGAGAAAAAGTGAAACAGAGAGAACTGATCTTTGACACTATTTCTTCTATACTAAGCATAAAACACACAGTTGTGGTGAACATTATTGGCACCTTTGCATTTTAGGTATGTTGGGCGGCATTTTCGAAGGCATTTAGCCGGGTAACTGCCCTAGTTACCTGTGTAAATGCCTTATCCAGGATTTTCCAAAGGAACCTACATGGGAAGTGCCTTTGGAAAATCCTGGATAAGTCCCTAACGCGCCCAGATGCTATGCGGTCAGCATCGGGGCGTGTTGGGGACATTCCGGGGTGGAGCGGGGGCAGAGGACAAGGCTAAATGAGTAGCAGCAATTTTTGATGCTATCCGCTTAGCCCTCTGCACCTTAAAGTTAAGCGAGGTTTTTCCTCATCTCCTTGCATCTACCCGCTGCTACCCGTTTAGCCTTGGCGGCTCCAGGCACATCCAGTCAAACCCAGATTTGCACTTCCGTCGCTGCGGAAGTGAAAATCCAGGTTAAGGGGGTCGGCAGGCAGGCTATGTGCTGACGCTGTGCATAGCCTGCCTAGGTGAAAACTGGGCCCATTGTGTACAATATTTTAAGAAATAATTGGAAATATTCCAACTGTATGTCATCATAATATTGTAATAATATGTTCAAAGGTATACAACAAAAAAGATTGTGCAACTTAGATGTAGTAATTTCTGAGAAAAAAAGAAATATGACGTGGGCAGGATAAATGGCACCCTTCACTAAAATGTAGTTGCACAACCTTTGACAGTGATGACAGCCTCCAAACATTTCTTGTCGCCATCTATAAATTTTGTATATCTGTCTGCTGATAGTTTCTCCCACTCTTCAACTGCGATTTGTTCCAGCTCATGAATGTTTCCAGGATTCATTTTACCACTGGCAGATTTCAGCTCTTTTCAAAGGTTCTCATTTGGATTGAGATCAGGACTCATTGTTGGCCAGTTTAAAACAATCCATTTTTTCCTTTTTAACCATTCTTTTGTTAACCTATGGATATATGTTTTGGGTCATTGTTCAGCTGGAGGACCCATGACCTTTGACCCAGACCTAGCTTTCTAACACTAGATAGCACATTTCACTCCAAAATATCTTGGTTGTCCTCTGACTTCATGATTCCTTTAATACGTTCCAGGCTTCCAGTTCCTGAGGTAGCAAAACAGCCCCACAACATTATGGATCCTCCACCATGTTTAACTGTAGGAAGGGTGTTTTTTTCTTTATAAGCTTCATTTCTTTGCATGTAAATGTATCGCTGGTCTGCATTGCCAGAGAGCTCAAGTTTAGTTTCATCTGTCCACAGAACATTTTCCCAGAAGGAGTGTAGTTTCTCAAGTTGGGTTTGGACAATGATCAAGCATGCCTTTTTATGCCTGTCTTTGAGCAGTGGGGTCCTCCTTGGCCTTTGCCTATGAAATCCTTCTTTGTTTAGTGTGCGGCGTAGGCTGCAGGTTGAAACCACCACTCCAGATTACTACAGGTCAGCCTTAAGCTCTTTGAATGTTGTACAAAGTATTTTTCCAACAGTTTGCACTAACCTTCGAAGGCTTCTTGGATTAATTGTCCTCTTCCCACCATGTCAGCTGTTCTTGACAGCTCCAAGGGCAGAAAACTTCTTAATAACATTGTGAACTATAGACACAGGAATCCCAAGAACTTTGGAGATGGCTTTCTACCCCTTTGAAGTTTGATGTTTGGTGATAATGGCTTTTCTGACGGTCTCAGGCAGCTCTCATCTTCACCATTGTGAAAATGGAACAGGGAGTGAATGTGGCCATTTTAAACATTACAGCCATCTTTCACTAGTTGATTTAAGTCATGAGAGTACTGACAAATGATCACAAGTGTTTCTAATTTTACTGTAATGGGAATGTGGTTCTGCTGTTCAAACTGATTTGAATTGTTTATAAGAAGAGCCAATGATCATATCCTGAGCATGTCCCAGTTTTTATACTATTTCCTTTTTTAATTGGTCTTGTTTTATTTGATTCTTTTGTGTGTCAAATATGTGTGCATATGTAGTCCAAAGCTATTTCATGGCCACTTTTTTTAGGAGATATTTGACTTTAAGAGGTTGAACTGCAAGAATGCCAATAATGTTGACCACAACTGTAAGGGTATGTTTCCTAAGCCGGGTTAATGATTAACCTGGGCTATCTGCAGCTAGGTCCCATGTTATTCAATGCAGGCACAGATAGCCTGGGTTAACTGTTAGCCTGGCTTAGTAAATATACCCTTTAGTTTTAAGAGGGCAGAGCTTCCCAACTTTATCTTCAGAGACTCTGCAGCTCATAGAATATTCAAGCTATCTGCAGTGAATATGCATATAACAGGTCTCCCATATGTGCAAATTTACCTTATGATTATTCACTATGTATATCCTAACTACTGGACTAACTGGGGGGGAGTCACCAAGGCAGGTTTTTGAAACCCTACTAAAGGCATAAAACAGGAGAAAACTGTGTAAAGCAAAACAATGGAAAAGAAGCAACACTGGATAATGAAGAAAGTAGGCATAAACCTATCATGTCTTCTATAGCAGCTGACAAGGCAGAACCTGAACACATGTTACACAAGAAGGATACAGAGAACATGAAAGCACATTGAACAAGACATATACAAGCTACTACTTCTGATCATTTGTACAGTGCTACAAGGCATATGCAGCGATGTACAGTCACATGTTGCGATGCTTCCGCTTGGGCCCAAGAGCTTACAAGCAGGAAACAGCCCTATGATGTCCACTTTTGAATAAAGCTCCCCTTGTTGTCACCAGATGTATTCTGGGACTTGTAGTTAGTTTATTCTTTAAGGACAAATTGTAGTTACGAGTCGGTGGTTCAAGGCAGCAAGAAAATTTATTTTGTGGGGATTTCCAGGGCATTTAAGCTCAATACACAAACAAGGCAAAAAGGATGCTTCTCCAACATAAAGGATAAATCAGGTAACAGAGAATGACGTAACAAAAACCTCTTTTCACTGTTCAGCTGTTCTTATTCCCACAAGCTTACACCGAGGACTGCCTCGTGTGGTCATTCAACAGAAAACTGAGTTACTTACCTGTAACTGGAGTTCTCCGGGGACAGCAGGATAAGTCAGCCACACTTGGTGACGTCATCCGACGGTGCCGAGACGGAAGTACTCTCCATAGCTCAGAAGGGCTTTGCCCTTCTGAGCATGGGCCAACTGGCCCCACCCCCTGCCTGCCCCTAGCTAGCCAGTACATCACTAGCTGAGCCTTTTGCCGCTAGGAGGCGGGCACCAGGACGGAGGTCGACCCCATCCAGGGGAGGTGGGAGGGTATGTGTGGCTGACTTATCCTGCTGTCCCCAGAGAACTCCAGTTACAGGTAAGTAACTTCATTTTCTCCTAGGACAAGCAGGATGAGTCAGCCACACTTGGTGCCTCCCAAGCTGGCATGTGCTGAGGTGGATGGGGGAAGGCCGAGAACCCTTCCCAGGCCCGGCCTGTGCCCTTGTTACAGCATGCTGCATGCTGCGACAAGAACATGAAGAAACGTAGAAACATGATGACAGAAAAGGCCACCTGGCCTATCTAGTCTGTCCTTTCATATCAACAGCTACAACAGTCCACTTTTAGGCACGTAGTGGTGATGCATGCGTGTGACGCTGCAGCGATGTGAGAAGGTGCAGTTACCAGGCACTATACGACGGCCTGCCGTCATGATATACAACTGTGCAGATGGTGTAGTTACAAGGCACCTCTGTGGTGCAGGCCCATTGAGTAGTAGCGGTACGGGAGTAACAGCAATGCAGGAGCAACGTGTAGTTACAAGGCGCTTCTGTGAGGTAACAGAGATGCAGGCCTCCTCTGTGCAGAAACAGAGATGCAGGCCCCTCAAGCAGTGGTGGTGTGGGAGTCGGGGTCACCACAATGAAGAAGCAGTGGTAGGCACGTTGAGCGGCAGTGGTGCGGGAGTCACTGCAATGATGAAGCAGTGGCAACGGGTCGCCGGCCACAAGAGCGGTGCAAATTGGGCATTAGGACATCATTAATGAGGGAGGCTTCTCTTTTTGCCTTTATTCGGTATCATTTTATTTATTTATTCATTTTCCCCTTTTTTTTTTTTTTTTGTAGTCAACTCTGGAGTTTGTTGCCGGAGGGTGCTGCAAACTGTTAGTGTCGCCTGATAGGAGATGACAGGGACTGGTAAATCACTGCTCGGCCCCATACCGGTATCGGTTGGCAATGTATCCCCATTCAGAGGCAATGGAGGGTAAAGTGACTGTCCAAGGTCACAAGGCGTGCCAGTGGGAATCAAACCCTTGATTTTCTGGATACTAGGCAGTTGCTCTAACTACTGGGTTACTCCTCCACTCCTGGACCTATCTCTTTGGGAGACATGACCTAGATTGGGCACAGTTAGGAGCAAAAGTTTGACCAGTACGGTGTACCATCCGGTCTGTGTCACCCGTGAGGGGCATCGGTGCTCCTTGGGGTAATCAGTACAAAGCATCGGCTATGCTATAAGTGTGGTCTGAAGTTAACCACTAAGCCCGCAGTGTCCATCTTTGGTTCCACGGCTGGCGGCATGTGGAGGTGGCGGACCAGATTGTTTGGGCTGCCTGGTTAATAAGAATTCCTGACCTCATCCCTCTCAGCACGGATACTGTGTGAGAGGTGCGCTCATTATCAATGGTGTTCTTGGACGGTGTATACGATTGGAGGTCTATTTTGGATCCTTATGCCAACAGTGGCTGTCCAGAGCACCTCCTCAAGGAGGCTCACACGGGACGTTGGGGACTGCGTGCTACAGGGAGCCACAGCAGTCGTTCAGTCGTGGTACTGTAGCGTGAGCATGCCATGGTACTGGACAGTGAGCATGATGAAGGGCATTATCCATTTCAATGGATGCACTTCCTGTTCTCGACGTGGCAAGCAGATTTATCTGCGGTCAGCCCCGCTGGGCAGAGCTTCATCTGACAGCTGCAACTGCCTTCCAACATTTCCAGACTCCAGTGGGGGGGGGGGGGACTGAAGAGCAGTCGTTCGTCTTCACTCTGTCCAGGCCCTGGAGGCATAGCTGCACCACGGTGATGCATTGTAATGCCCCCCATGTGGTGCTCAGCCAGGTCTTGAACCTGCACGCCACTGGTTAGAATACTGCCTTTGGGCATGCCGAGTCGAGTGCTGCCCTGCGATGATCATAAAGGGGAAGAACCAGACTGGAGGTGCCAGGCTTGCCCTGAGCCTGTCACTCCCAGGTGCAGGAAGATTACCTTGAGACTGTGTGTAGCTTAGTCGGGGAGGACCCCGGTCACTGTGGGTCTTGAGGTTGGTCCCGGAAGGCTCCGGGGAACAGGAGGGCATGAACAGGGCTGGAGTGCTGCATGTGGTTGCAGCTGATAAGGCAGATAGGTGACAGAGGTGGACTCATCTTATCGCAGAACATTTAGGGATCCTAAGGGATCTCTCTGCCTCTGCTGGATAGTCCGCAGATATGTTAGGGATCCCGTGGGTTGCATTTACCTCTACGGGATCCTATGAGGAGTGGTTACGTGGCTCCAGCTGATCTGACACCTTGTCCCCTGCTTATGGGCAGAGCCCTGGCCATTAGGCAACACCTGGGGTGCAGGGTCTACAAGTGTATCAAGCGGATGTTCCCGGCTGCTTGGCTGACCAATTCAGCTGAGGCTGCCAGCTGGTTCCTAAGCAATGTGTGCCTTCGAATCAGTCCTGACTCCTGGCGACCCAGAAGCTCCTGGGCTTCTAGGCAGTGTCACCAGAAGCAGATTGCCAGACCTTTCTTCCGAGGCAATGGAGGGTTAAGTGACTTTCCCAAGGCCACAAGGAGCACTAGTGGGATAGAACCTAGGTTGCTCGGTTACCAAGCCAGTGTTCTAACCACTAGGCTACCCCTCCACTGTACTATTCGAGCTGACGCAGCTAACCAGTGGACGTTGGAGTTTCATCCCTGAATGTCCATGCACCCAGAGATACCCGTCAGTGTCTGGGGAGGCGTGAATGTCATCCTTCACACCCTCAGATGTAGGTGGTGGCCGGAGTAGCTGGTCAGGATGGTTGTGCCAGCAGTCAGAGAGGGGCTCTTAATGACCTTGGCTGAAAACGGGTATGCACTGCAGGGTCTGAAGATTGGATCTGGGCCTGTGGCCCTCTGATCGCAGCTACACAGATTGTGTGTACTGCAGCTCATTGTTGCTACTATCACCGGTGGAGCCACCGGAGGTGGATTGTCAAGGTTTCCTTTGGGCTCCGTGAAGTGTGCCTCATGCAGAGGTTACAAGGGATGTAGTTTGTGACAGTCTCTAGGTCGGGAGGGAAGCCCTTGGTCCTTGGGCTGCTCTCCGGGCAGGTGCCCCAGAGCCATAATAGACAGAGTGACTTGAGCATTCTGGTTAGAGTGTCCTGAAGACTCGCGCCCCTGATATTGGATGCATTTATTTATCTCCCTGCAGGATCTGTAATGACGTGTGTATAATATCAGACAGAAGCCATCTATTCGGGTTCTGATGCCGTTGTTAGACGGGGGGCGGTCGTTTCTCTGTTACTGGGTGGGGGGGCCACGCATTTAACAGGGTGAAGGATGAAGGCCTTTGAGTCATCCCGGCAAGTGGGGATTGACTGAATACGTCACCCGAAGCACGGGGGGGGGGGGGGTACTGTAGCTTCACTACTGAGGGCTGTAGCTTGCAACCGTGGTGATGTAAGGTCTCCTCGTGGCTGTTTGTGTCGAGACACTTCTTCAGGGCCAGCCTGTGCCTCTGACTGCTGCTGTGGGTACCGATGGTGATAGACTGAACCCCGTTTGGGAACTGCACGTGGGAACAGGGTAGCGCAGAGTGCAGAGATGCCCCATAGGGCAGTTTTGGAAGAGTGGAGCCTCGATGTGGCAGGCTGTGGTGAATTCGAAAGCTCCTGCTAGCCACCCGACTACAGTTGAAGCTGCCTATCTGACTCACAGCTGGAACTAGACTTAACAAGTGTCTTCCCTCATGTCCCGTAGGGGACAGCTAAGTGTCTTATATCATGAGCCTATAGGGGGACAGCCCAAGGTTCCGGCGTAACCCAGGCCTTCAGCTGGGATTGGACCCATGACCATTGGCCCCGAAGTCATCATTGCATAAACCATGTGCTACAGCAATGTGGTTGCTGCTTGGGAGTTAGGCACAGGTCATCATCCGGCCTCTTTCAGGGTATCCCGTTCTGTAGCAACGTAGTTGTGATGCACCAGGAAAGACTCCATAGAGTATGCCCCCGGGCAGGAGGCGATTGTGACGTGCGGTGATGCGGTGCCCTGGGGCTCCGGTTTGGGGAAGGAGAGGGAAAACCTTAGCATAATAGAGTGTGAGAGGGCCATTGTTGCAGAATGAGTGCAGGCATGACCATGCCTCTGCCCTGGGAAACGCGACACGTTTATAGGGTCAGCGCCCATCTGCTGGTGGACAGGGAGCTGTGCTGTTAGCCACTGCTGCCACAGAGTCCAAGCGATCAATCGCTCCATCTCCATCTGAGGCCACATGATGCTGAGGCTGTGCGATTCAGCCGGCGTTGGTCCGCTCCATCCGAGGCCACAAGATCCAGCATCCACGCGATTTCCACCAGCACTGATTAGCATGGATGGCACCAATGCCTGTTGTGGTCGGGTCGGGTCCAGTCGCTGTCAATGCCTGTTGGGATCACACCGTGGCAGCGCTGTACACTCGCTCTGGGAGAGATGTCCCCCTCGGCGCTGTGGACTCTGCTGAGGCAGCATTTCTAAGTGGGTGAGCGGAGTTCAGGTAGCCGGTACAGCGAGGGTTTCATGTGCGCCGGAGTGCCTGTTGAAGTATGCATGGGCGCCGAATGCTGCCGAAGCTCCCCCAGCGGTGAGCAGAGTCCGGAGCCTGGTCACATAACGCTGTGCCGGGAGGCAGAGCTCCAGAGATGAGACAGAGTGCTGTCGGGCCACGGACCCACTCTGCTCACTCCTTCCGTACTATTGATTGAAGGGGTTCCTTTCGGTGACGCGGCCCGATGAAGAGGATCTCCGGGGCGCTGCATCAGACTGTGGGAATTTCTGCGCTGAGAGAAGCTCCACCGTTGGCGCCAGGACAGTTTGGGGCTGCAACGTCGGCGCCGGAACAGTTTGGGGCTCCAACGTCGGCGCCGGAACAGAACGTCGGCGCCGGAACAGTTGCCAGGGGCCACTCCAGCCAATGGCTTTGTGGGCAGGGTGGACAACACTTCAGCCAACCGTGGGGGCGGTTGACGTGGCGCCAACCAATAGCACTGCGGGTGCAGGATGCTGCCAATCAAGATGACTGCCCCCATGTCCCACGTGTGAGGGGAGGTCCCTGGAGCATCGGGAGAGAAGAGGCCGAGGACGGAGGCGCCAACCAATAGCGCTGCGGGTGCAGGATACTACCACACAAGATGGCTGCCCCCATGTCCCACGTGTGTGAGGAGGTCCCCGGAGCATTGGAGGAGCAAAGGCCGAGGACGGATGCCTCCTTAGGCACATCCCGGGCCTGCTGTGAGGGCTCTCACATCCAGAGCGGAGTCATGCGTCGTGAGGGTCGAGTCACCATTAGAATATGCGGCTAGGGCAGAGGCCGGGGACGGAGGCCTTCATAGGCACGTCCTGGGCTGCCGCGAGGGTTTCCACATCCAGAGCACGGAGTCCTGGATGCCGCGCCTTGTTAATCACGTCGATCATCTGGAGCCTGCATCTGGGGCCGGGGATGGAAGCCTTCCCAGGCACATCCTAGGGCGCTGCAAAGGCTTTACATCCAGAGGTGGAGACCCTCAAGTGCTCTTGTCCCTGGGCCGCAACCGCATGACTGGTCTGGGCTCAAGCTCACCCTTCTTAGTCAGAGCCACTGGAACAGATCTGAAAGAAAGCCTTGGAGAAAGCATTAAGGTAAGTCTGAACTGATATACATACCCTGGTAGAGATGAGAATTTTCTAAGTGTTTAAAGAGGTTAGATTTGGTGGAGAGTAAAAAGTCCGTCTTGCTGGCAAGGCGGAAGAACTAAAACTGGCTAGCTAGGGGCGGGCAGGGGGTGGGGCCAGTTGGCCCATGCTCAGAAGGGCTTTGCCCTTCTGAGCTATGGAGAGTACTTCCGTCTCGGCGCTGTCGGATGACGTCACCAAGTGTGGCTGACTCATCCTGCTTGTCCTAGGAGAAATACAGATAAACTTGCAACAGTTGTGATTTTCTTTTCTCAAAGCAAACTTCTTCTAAGCACTGCTTCTTAGCTTCAGAAGGCAAGTGGAGGAGTGGCCTAGTGGTTGGGGCAAAGTACTTCAGGCCGGAAGGTCGGGGGTTCAAATCCCACTAGAGGACAGCAACCTTGGGCCGGAAGGACTGGGGTTTCTAGTCCCACAGGTGCTCCTTGTGGTCTTGGGCAAGCCACTTAACCCTCCATAGCCCATGTTCCTTGTAAAATAGTTATCTCCAAGTTATAATGCCCTGTTCAATGTAATTTCAGTTTGTTCAATGTAAACCGCACTGATGCAGAATAGCGCGGTATATAAGAGAATGTAAATAAAAAATAAATAAATAAATTAAGCTTAGTAAAACACAGTATTAGCTTTCCTTAATTCTAAGCAGGTACTGCACTTATTCTCCATATTGTTTCTCAGTCTCTCAGCTCAGTTCAATAATGCAGACTCTTCTTTTAAACACAATGAGCAATCCATTGGTACAGGTTCACACTCAGAGCTTGGCAAACAGGAATCTATTTGCATTCCTTCTATGGCAACAGGATATCTGGTATCTCTAACAAGGGTACGAACTCTCCCAGACTTTCTCTCCTTTAGAAATTCCTGGAACTGATTCCACAGCAATTCAGCTTGTAAAGGCACAGTTGTATTAGGGGAGTAAATTTTTCCCTCAGCAAACAACTCTCTCAGTGCTTCTAGCTTTGAAGACTCAGCTGTTCTGCTTTTATCAGGGCTATGACTTTTCCCATACGTAAAACTTTCCACCCACCTCTTAGCAGTAGACGGTGAGGGCTCTACTTCCTGGACCTTAGCAATAGCAAACTGTTTCTCTGTTGATTTCTCAGCTCTGAAACTGCTGGCTTTACCTGGGGAAGGGTTCCTCAGACAAGCGCTGATTTCCTTCTTCCTGGGATCCTCCAGGCTCTGAAATTCAGCCTCCTTATGTCCTTCTCCAGTCCCTCTTAGATAGCTGCTTTCCTGGGAGTTTTCTTCTTTCTTTCTCCTCCAGCTATGCTCAGCCTTGCTCTCTCTGTTGTCCTTTGCCTTCCTCCTTCCTCCCTCTTTCTGCTCTGCTCGTGGTTTTAAGAATCATTGGCTGCTAGGCACTCCCTGTTCTCTGCACCTGTGTGACCAATCATCAGGCCAGCTTGTCTCCACCCCTGAGCTAGGGCGTGGCCTGACCTTAGCAGGGAGCTGGGTTTTTTTTATGATCTGGCTTGCAAGTCTTATGCACAAGTGAACTGTCATTCATTTAAAGGGGAAACTAGGATTTTCTTCCACTTCCATGTCTTCCTGGGAGCTTTCATCACTACAATGTAAAAGATGGTCCCTGCTAATCAGAGCTTACAATCTATTCAAGGCAGCAAACACAACAGCAGGGGAAAAGTATATGTCTAGGGGAATGGTAAAGAAACACATAGTTGGAGAGCAGGAGACTAAGCAGGTCAGGATCCAAAAGCAGCCTCAATGAGGTGAGTTTTCAGCGTGGATTTGAAAAGGACCAGAGATGAGACCTGATGTACAGGCTCTGGTAGTTTGTTCCAGGCATAAGGAGCAGTAATATGAAAGGATTGAAATCTGGAGTTGGCAGTGGAAAAGAAGGGCACAGATAGAAGCGATCTGCCACAGAATGGATTTCCCAAGGAGGGGTGTAGGGAGAAGCAGCAGAATGAGTGCACTTATACTTCAGTAAAAGAAGTTTGAACTGGATATGGAAATGGATAGCGAGTCAATGAAGTGACTTGAGAAGAGCGGTTATATGAACATATCAAGGCTGGTGGAAGATTAGCCATGCAGCTGAATTTTGAAAAGAGAGAGATGAATCAGAAGCAGACCAACAAGGAGGAGGTTGCAATAATTTAGATGGGAGGTGAGCAAAGAGTGGATAAGTGTCTTAGTAGTATGTTCAGAAAGGAAGGGGCAAATCTTGCCGCTGTTGCAGAGAAAGAAACAACAGATTTTAGTTATGAGTTGAATGTATGTGGAGAACGAAAGGGAGAAGTCAAAGGTGACCACAAGGTTGCGAGCCGAGGAACCAGGGAGGATTAGAGTGTTATCCACAGAGATAAAGAAAGGAGGAAGGTGGGAGGTGGGTTTAGGGGGAAAGATAAGAAGCTCAGTTTTGGCCATGTTCAATTCAAATGGCAGTGAGACATCCAGGCAGAAATGTCAGATAGGCAGGCAAATATCCGGACCTGGATTGCTAGAGGGATTTCAGGAGTAGAGAGGTAGATCCAAGAGTCATCAGTGTAAAGATGGAACTGAAAACTATGGGAGGAGATGAGTGCATCAAGGAACTGGGTAAATAGAGAGAAAAAGAATGGATCCAAGACAAACTCTTGGGGTACACCAACTGACAGCGGGATAGCAGTAGAGGAGGATCCACCAGAACAAACACTAAAAGTGCAGTGGGAGAGATAAGAAGAGAACCAGGATAGCACAGAGTCTTTAAAGCCAAATGAGGACAAGGTATCAAGAAGGTGGTGGCCAACGGCATCAAAAGCAACAGAAAGGTCAAGAAGAATGAGGATCGAGAAAAGGACCTTGGATTTGGCCAGGAACAGGTCGCTGGAGATTTTGGCAAGTGCCATTTCAGTAGAATGTAAAGAACCAAAGTCAGATTGCAATGGATCCAAATTGACTTGAGAGGAAGGAAAGTCAAGGCAACGGCGGGGAGGAGGGTGATGGGTCGATAATTAGAAGGACAGGTAGGGTCTAGGGAGGGTTTCTTGAGGATAGATGTAACCACAGCATGCTTGAAATCTGCAGGGACGGTTGCACTGGAAAGCGATAGGTTGAAAATATGACAAATGAAAGGGATGACACTGGAGAAGATGGACCTTAGGAGACAGGTGGGAACAAGATCAAAGGAGCAGGAAGTGAATTTGGAGGAGGAAATAAGATGTATGGTTTCCTCCTCAGAAATCTTAGAAAAGGAAGAAAGGGTGGCAGAGGTTGAGGTGAGGAGTTGGGAATGAAGAGAAGGAAGAGGGGATGGAACTGACCTCATGGGGAATTCATAGAAACATGATGACAGAAAAAGACCACATGACCTATCTAGTCTGCCCTTCCATATCAACTACAATAGTCCCCTTTTTCCCTTTAGAGTTGTTCTGTGTCCCATGCTCTTTGGAATTCAGATACTGTCCTCGTCTCTACTACCTCCACTGGGAGGCTATTCCGCACATCTACCACTCTTTCTGTAAAGAAATATTTCCACATATTATTCCTGAGTCTATCCCCTTTCACCGTCATCTTAGAGACCCTCATAGCAGAGCTTGCTTTCAATCAAAAGAGGCTCTCCTCTTGTGCATTTATGCCACGGAGGTATTTAACGTCTTTATCATAGCTCCTCTATCCTGCCTTTCCTCTAACATACATATTAAGTTCTTTAAGTCTGTCCTCATATGCTTTATAACTAAGACCACTAACCATTTTAGTAGCCATCCTCTGCACCGACTCCATCCTGTTTATATCCTTTTAAAGGTGTAGTCTCCAGAATTGCACACAATACTCCAAATGAAGTCGCACAATCACCTCCTTTTTTCTGCTGGCCATTCCTCTCCCTATGCATCCAAGCATCCTTCTGGCTTTTGCCCTTACTTTTTCTACCTATTTAGCCTAATCTTGTGGACTTTGTCATGGAAATAGTCAGTCAAAGTTTGGGAAGAAAGGGAAGGAGAGGTCGGAGGCAAAGGCACCTTGAACAGAGAGTTGAAAGGAAATGGCAAGGGTCAGAGGCAAGAGAGTTAGTCAGGTGGACATAATAGTCATGTTTGGTGAGTGCTATGGCTTACTGGCTTACTGGCCCTCACTTGGTTTGCAGCTTGTCGTGCTGTGAGGGCTTGTGTGCATCAGTAATGCTGAGAGCTAAACTATCGGTAGTTTAACTACTGGCAGGGTCTCCCAAGATGGACAGGTCTCAGCTGAGGTGCCAGACCAAGACAAACCACCCATCTGGGCAGCAGCAGAATGGGATAGTGTTGACGGCAGAGGATCACATTTCTGTGACAACGGCAATAACACCAAACTTAAACTGCGCGGAAGAAAGGCCAGGCAATCTACTTCTGTATCTTGCCATGAAAACCCAATGGATAGTTACAACAAAACAAATTGTGCTAT
Source organism: Ichthyophis bannanicus (assembly GCA_033557465.1). Taxonomy (NCBI): domain Eukaryota; kingdom Metazoa; phylum Chordata; class Amphibia; order Gymnophiona; family Ichthyophiidae; genus Ichthyophis; species Ichthyophis bannanicus. Next base: position 917,127,030 of record CM066035.1, on the reverse strand, counting down.
AGTGCTGGAAGATGAGACCCCCAGGTCGGAAGGCACTCAACTAGCTACTGGGGAAGAGCTGAAGACTTTTCAGAGTAAAGCCAGCATTTATGTGGTTGGATCAAAGCCCTTGGGACGTCTGACTGCTGATGTAGCTGAGAGTCAGAAGCTGTAAAGATGTCTTACTCATTGGAACATGGAACGTACGAAGCATGAACCAAGGGAAGTTGGAGGTGGTCAAGAATGAAATGGAACGTGTACAACTTGATCTGTTGGGTGTCAGCGAACTGAAATGGACTGGCATCGGGCACTTTGCATCAGATGATCACATGGTCTACTATGCTGGAAATGAACGACGAAGAAGAAATGGTATTGCATTTATAATAAAGAAGAAACTTGCAAGAACTGTAATGAAATACAATGCAGTCAGCGAACGCTTAATCTCTATTCGTCTACGAGGAATGCCTCTCAACACAACTATAATTCAAGTATATGCCCCAACAACAGCTGCAGAAGAGAATGAAATTGAAGAGTTCTATGAACAAGTACAAGCTGAAATTGACAGAACATGCAAATAGGATATCCTGATAGTCATGGGTGACTAGAACGCAAAAGTTGGCAACAAAGAAGAAGGCAAAGCAGTTGGAAAATATGGACTTGGCAACAGAAATGAAGCTGGAGAAAGACTGATAGAATTCTGTAAGACCAACGATCTATTCATCTCAAACACCTTCTTCCATCAACACAAGCGGCGACTGTACACATGGACTTCACCCAATGGATTGTATAAAGATCAAATTGACTACATCTGTGGAAGTCAACGATGGAAAAGTTCTATAACATAAACAAAGACAAAACCTGGAGCTGACTGTGGTACAGACATCAACTACCAGTATGCAAACTCAAGCTAAAGTTGAAAACGAGCAAACCACTCATGAATGCAGCAAAATATAACCTTGAGAATATACCACTGGAATTTAAAGACTGCCTGCAAAATCGATTTGCTGCTTTAGATACAAATGACAGAGCTCCAGAAGAGTTATGGAATGACATCAAGAAGGTTGTGCTGGAAGAAAGCGAGAAGTCTCTACAAAAGGTGAAAAAGCAAAAACGGCCAAAATGGATGACGGAAGAAACTCTGAAAATTGCCCAGAAATGCAGAGAAGCTAAAGCCAGAGGAGAAAGAAAGACAATAACAGAACCCAACAGAGATTTCCAAAGTGCAGCAAGACAAGACAAGGAAAAGTACTACAATGACGCATGCAAGGAAATAGAAGCAGAAACTATTAAAGGAAGAACAAGATCGGCTTTCCTAAAGCTACGAGAGTTAAAGAAAGAATTCCAGCCTCGAATTGGAATGTTACAAGATGCTCAAGGTTCTATGTTGAATGATGCTGAGAAGATCAAGAAAAGGTGGAAGGAATATACAGAGTTTTTATATGATAAAGATCAAGTGGACCAACAGCCGTTTCAATCTGTACCTTATTTATTTATTTTTATTTATTACAAGTTCTTATATACCGCACTATTCGGCATCAGCGCGGTTTACATTATAACATAAAGACCATAACAACAAGCTGTTTGGTTTACATCGAACAGGAGTACAAACTTGGAGAACCGGGGTAAACTATATACAAGAGATAATTACATAGAACAGAATAGAGTCTTAATAGAGTCTTATGATCGGGAACCATTGGTGATGAAAGAAGAAATTGAAGCAGCATTGAAAGCCTTATCAAAGAACAAAGCACCAGGCATTGATAGCATTCCCATAGAAGTATTACAGCAATCTGATGCAGCTGTTACCGTACTTACAAGGCTCTGACAAGAAATATGGAAGACAACATCATGGCCAACTGACTGGAAAAGATCTGTGTTTATACCAATACTAAAGAAAGGTGATCCAACTGACTGTGGAAATTATCGCACAATCGCTCTGATCCCACATGCCAGCAAGATTCTACTGAAGGTTATTCAAAAGAGACTACAACCATACCTAGAACGAGAACTCCCTGAAGTGCAAGCAGGGTACAGGAAAGGGTGAGGAACGATAGACATCATTGAGGATGTGAGATGGATCCTTGAAAAGACTAAAGAATACCAAAAGGATATCTATTTGTGCTTTATCGATTATAGCAAGGCTTTTGACTGTGTAAACCATGAGAAACTCTGGGCCACATTAAGAAGCATGGGTATACCAGAACACCTGATCGTACTCTTACACAATCTGTACATTGATCAAGAAGCAACAGTTCGAACGGAACAAGGAGACACAGACTGGTTTAAAATAAGCAAAGGTGTAAGACAAGGCTGCATACTTTCCCCCTACCTGTTTAATTTATATGCAGAACAAATCATCAGAGAAGCAGGATTGTATGAAGACAACAGAGGTGTGAAGATTGGTGGAAGACTCATCAACAACCTTCACTATGCTGATGATACCACATTATTGGCTGAAAGTGAAAATGATCTGAAACTTTTGCTTCTCACAATCAAAGAACATAGTCTCAAAATGGGCCTGCACCTTAATGTAAAGAAGACAAAGATCATAACAACTGGCATAATCAACAGGTTCATCGTTGAAGGAGAACAAATTGAAATCGTGAACAACTTTAACCTACTTCGATCAACTATCAATAAAGAAGCAACAAGCAGTCAAGAAATCAGACGACGCATTGCTCTTGGTAGAATGGCTATGAAAGACCTAGATAAGATTCTCAAGAGCAGAGATGTCTCTCTCCATACAAAGATTCGACTTGTTCAAGCCATGGTATTTTCAATAACATCATATGGATGTGAAAGCTGGACAGTGAAAAAGATAAGACAGGGTGAAAATTGATGCCTTTGAATTATGGTGCTGGTGGTGAATACTGTGTATACCATGGACAGCCCGAAGAACAAATCAGTCGGTACGAGAGGAGATCAAAGCTAAGCTTTCTTTAGAAGCTCAGATGACAAGACTTCGACTTTCATACTTTGGAAACATCATGCGAAGAGAGAGATCATTAGAGAAAGACATCATGCTTGGCAAGATAGAAGGTCAATGCAAAAGAGGAAGGCCAGCGATGAGATGGATCGATACAATAACAGCAGCTACGGGTACCAGTCTGTCAACAATGAGCCGTCTGACTCAAGACCGAACACAATTTAGGATAGCTATCCAGAGTGTTGCCATGAGTCAACTCCGACTTGACGGCACTTAACAACAACATGGCTTACTGGAAAGAGGCAAGGATGAATTTGATGTGTAGAAAGCCCGCAAGGATGCAGGATTTGAGCCAAATGTGCTCAGCTGAGTGGGCACAGGAACGTAGGTAGCGGGTAGTCGAAGACAGCCAGGCCTCAGATAAAGTATGCTTCACAGAGCAGAGAAGACTGCAGTGTTATAGGAAGCTACTGCCTCATCTAGGACACAATCTAAGCAGATGCACCCATCATCCTTCTAGCTTTCACTATCGCCTTTTCTACCTGTTTAGCTACTTTAAAATTATCAGACATAATCATACCTAGGTCCCGCTCTTATTTTGTGGACAGAAGTACTTCACCCCCTATATTGAAAAGCCTCCTCTCGTACGATCCAATGTAGATATGTAAAGTCTCCTCTTATACAATCAATGTAAAAAAAATTGTAATTGTTTGTTGTGCCCTCCACCCCCCCTGAAATCAATGTATGTTCAAATTCCGGCCTGTACAGCCGCTCCATTATGTATAGAATACCGCTGCTGATCGCTGGAAGCAGCGGGATATAAGTGTACACTAAATAAATAAAATAAATAAATAAAATACCATATCGCTCCCTTGGATTGCTGCAGACCAAATGCATGACCTTGCATTTTTTAACATTAAATCTCAGCTGCCAAATTCTAGAGCATTCTTCAAGCTTAATTAGATCCCTCCTCATGCTATCTACACCTTCCTGGGTATCTACTCTATTGCAGATTTTGGTATCATCCGCAAAAGGCAAACCTTACCCGACAGCCCTTCACTAATAAAGATGTTCAAAAGAATCAGACCAAGGACAGATCCCTGGGGCACACCACTGGTAACCTCCTTCTCCTCAGAGTGAGCTCCATTTACCTATACTCTTTGCCGCCTCCCACTCAACCAATTTATAACCCAAGCAGCAACTTTAGGGTCCAGCTCCTTCCTTCCCTTACACTAGATGACATCAGAGGACTATCACACAACCCTTCCTCCTTCTCAATTGCATCTTGTTATGGGATTCCAACACTCCTTGCTTTTTCCCTTGGTTGGCTATTGCAGTGGACTCCTGTCACAACTGTAAGCAGAGTTAGGTGAGAAAGGCAGTTGATTAGGATGTAAAGCCCTTTTTGGGTGGGTGGGGGAAGAAATGCAATGCGATGTGTGCCTGCGAGTCCATGCTGACTCCTGGAGACCCAGCACCTCCTGGGTTTTCATGGCAGTGTGACCAGAAGTAGATTGCCAGTCCTTTCTTCCAAGGCAATGGAAGGTTAAGTTGACTTGCCCAAGGCCACAAGGAATGCTAGTGAGAATCGAATTCTGGTCTGTTGGTTATCAAGCCAGTGGTCTAACCATTAGGCTAAAATATTAGTGTGAGCTGACAAAAAGGTAAAAAGTGTGCTCCTCTCCTCCTAGTATCTGGGCTAAGAGAAGGAAGGAGCATCAGTATAGTTTGCCTTCTTACTTTGGGAGGGAAAAGGGTAAGGAAATCCTACTGGCAATAGGGGCAGGGGACCAGTTCACCATTAGTGCCTGAAACATTGGAGGGGCGCTGTTCCCATTTCCCCCCAAACTACACCTATGGGAAAGAGCAAAAGAAAACTAGGGATCAGATTACCAGAGGAGGAAGAGCGGCATTGGATCAAAGTAGGGGTGGAGGTCCAAATATGCTTGCCTGCCCCATGGGTTCTAAAATGCACAGTTGCCAGAGTTGCCAAGTTACTCAAGTACAGGGGTGAGATCTTTTGCCAGTTCTAGTTTTAAATTTCCATTGCAATGCTGTATGGTATTTGTAGTTTCTGATTTTACTCCTTGGGATCAGTGCTGCTGGTCCCATAATGTATTAAAATGAGATTGTCAGAAATCCAGTACTGGCTTGGAACTGGGTAACTTGGCAATTCTGAGTTACAGCTCTGCTTCCTGTACCTGAAACTGCAGGACACAGGTCCCTCATCAGTTATTTTCAGCACTGCTCTTTTGTCAGATTAGTGTGGGCAACTTCTCCTCCACTGTCATCGGGACTTTCAGTCTCTGTCGGTCTGAAGTGCCTAGGAATTAAATCCCGGCTTCCTGCCAGGCGGGGCAGAGTGCTAAACACTGCCTGCCAGTAAGACACAGTATGATGCAAGCTGAAGAGGGCAGAGTGACAGCAGTGGCAAACCTAAGGTTCCTTGAATTACAGCAACCCCAATTTGCCTAATTGGATTGTGCATAATTTTGTCATTACCCACAGGGTCCTTCTGCTGCTCTGAGACTGCTGGTCACTCTTTATTTTTCCTGAGCAGGTAGGGCTCCCTATGTAATTTATGACAGCATTTGCAGAACACTCCTTGTTGTCTGATAGCAACGGCTTCAGCCTCTGTAGATATTTGAAAATACTAAAATATTGCTTTGATATAAAGCAACAATTAACTGAGCAGCACTATTTTTCAGGAATCCATCTCTGAAGTCAAAGACTCACTCCTCTCTCTTCCAAACTCTGCCTGGAGACCCACTTCTTCAAGAAGGCAGTCTGTTAATGATTCTTCTTCCGTATTTACCAACACCCTCTCATTTGCATCCCTACTATGAAGGTAAGTTACTTACCTGTAGTAAGTGTTCTGAGGAGAGCAGGACAGAAGCCCTTGCAAATGGGTGACATATCCATAAGGACATATCCTTAAACTACAAGCATTCTGCCCTGACCCCCCACCCCTCAAGTGTTCCTCTGCCCCACCCCCATTCATTACCTAACCCTCCCCTCTCTCCCCTCTATACCTAACTCCCTCCCTGACTATCATTTCTGTTAATATGTAAAAAATTATAGTTGACTGTTAAACGTTCCTTGTTTATCATTTTATGTTTTTGTTTTCTGTACAACAGCTGTTTTCACACGGTTTACAAGTTAAGTTCCATGTAAACCATCTTGAATTGTAGAAAGACAGTATATAAAAAGTTTTAAATAAATACAATTAAATAAATTAATACAACAGAGCCCAGGATGGTGACAGCTATGCAAAAGCTCTCAAAGTTTCAAGAGCTTTCTAGAACATTGTGCCCTGCATGTTTTGGTGTGAGTTTCCAAGCTGACACTATCTCGCATCACTGCTGCAGTTTCATATATAGATATAAAATTGTTAGAAGTGAACTCCTTGGGAGGTAGACTGATATTGTGAAGACTTTTATCCTGTTCTTGGAAAACAACTGCTACAGACAAGCAGGATAGCAAGCCCTCATATATGGGAATCCTTAGCTATCAGCCTAGCATTAACAAAAACAGAATAAATCAGAAATCATTGTGCCAAGAGGCAACAAACAACATATCTAGTCAATATTTAGCAGCGAGTGCCGGCCGTGGAGTTTAAAAACATACATATAATCAACACCACTATACAGATAAATAGTGGCACTGAAAATATGTAGATAGTTTTCGCTGTTAACAACTATGCATGTGGGAGGTAATTTTAAAAGTATTTTTGTGTACAAGAACTTTTGCATGGGCACCACCAACCTGAAACCACAGGGTGCCATGCATCACCAACTTGCTTCCACCAATAGTTCTCTTTCCTTGCCTCCTCCTCCAATCCAGCATCTCCCCCAGCTCTCCCCATTGGACAACAGGGAGAGAGGGGAGAGTCCAATGGGGAGATACTGGGAACAGCTACTGTAGGGTAGGTACTGGATTAGTGGGGGAAGGAAAGGAGGGGGAGATTCTGGATCATATGGGGGAAGAGAGCAGAGAGGGAAAGAGGAGATAGTGGACCATGGGGGTGAGGGGAGAGAGCAAGGAGATGGTAGACCACTTGGGTAGAGGAGAGGAATTTATTTTATGTATTTATTTTACATTCTCTTATATACCACGCTATTCTGCATCAGTGCGGTTTACATTGAACAAACTGAATTTACATTGAACAGGGCATTATAACTTGGAGATAACTATTTTACAGGGAACATGGGCTATGGAGGGTTAAGTTGCTTGCCCAAGACCACAAGGAGCACCTGTGGGACTAGAAACCCCAGTCCTTCCGGCCCAAGGTTGCTGTCCTCTAGTGGGATTTGAACCCCCGACCTTCAGTACCTTGCCCCAACCACTAGGCCACTCCTCCACTCCAAGGAAGGGGATGTTGAATCATGTGAGGGTGGAAGGAAGAACTAGCAGATATGCTGAATCAGTGGGGATAGGGAAGAGAGGGGGAGATTCTAAATCACATGGGGACAGGGAGCAGAAAAGGAAAGCGAAGGAAGAGATGGTGGACCATGGGTATGGGAGAGAGTGAAGAGATGGTGGACCATGGGTATGGGAGAGAGTGAAGAGATGGTGGACCATGGGTATGGGAGAGAGTGAAGAGATGTGGACAATTTGGGTAGGGGAAAAGGGAGGGAGAGAATGTTGCATGTGAATGGAGGAAAGAGAAAGGGGAGAAGTTAGATTAGTGTGGAGAGTAGGGAAGAGAGAGAGGGTATATGTTGGATCATTGGGGTGTAAGGAAGAGGGAGGAGCAGATTCTAGATGGGGGGATAGGAACGAGAGATGGTAAGATGCTGGATCATGGATGGGTGGAAGAGGACAGATGGGTGATGCTGACATGGGGGAGGGGGAGGAAAGAAAGAGGGTTGATGCTGGACATGGAGCAAAGGGTAAGAGGAAGTCAGAGGGGAGATACTGGATTAAAGCAGGAAACAGACAAAAATTGGTACAAGCAGATGGTGAGATGGGAGAAGGGGGAATTATATTAGAAGGGTCTCATGCTCAGGGGTGACACAAGGGATGAGAGAAGGTGACTAACAGCAGATACTGGAGTTGGGGGTCCATTTGGAAGAAGGGAGTGGCAGTGGGAGAAGGGGGCTGATGCTAGGGGAGTTAGAAGGGAGAGGAGGACAGATACTGGGGGAGGAGGAGAAGCAAGAGCAAATGCAGGGGAAGATGGAGGTGGAGAGTAGAGGAATGGATTCTAGGGTTAATGAGAAGGAAAGGTAGGGTGAAAGTCAAAGGGTAATAGGATACTGGCGAAGGAATGAGTGACAGATTTGGAATGAGAGGACTAGGGAGGTACCTGTAGAAGTAAAAGGTGGTAAGCACATGACAGGTGAAAAGAGGGTGACTAAGTGGGAGAGGAGGAGGAATAAAATCTAGCTACAGCTAGATAAAAGAATGGAGAGAAAAAGATCAATGTCGGAGATAGATGTAGGAGTGCAGGGAGGAAGACAGGAGGAGTGGAGGAACAGAAACTGAAATTGAGTTCCTGGGAAAAGACTTCAGAGAAAAACAAACAGAGAAGTGGTAAAGAGAGACTAAATGGAAAATAAAATGATCAGGCAAAAGGTAGAAAAAATTATTTTCCGTTTTCAGAGACAGCAATATCAGCTTTGAAAATCTGCATTTATTATATTTCAATCCATGGGAAAGAAAATGCATTTCTGTTTCTCTTCAGTGTTCCACTGCTCAGAGTCCATTTTATAGACTTTACATTTAACTTTTTGATTGCATATTTGTTTGTTTCAAATTTGTAATCTCTGATTCTTTATTACATAGAAACATGATGACAGGAAAAGACCACATCGCCTATCTAGTCTGCCCTTCCATATCAACCACTACAGCAGTCCCCTTTTTTCCTTTAGAGATCCTGTGTTTGTTCCATGCTTCTTTGAATTCAGATAAAGTCCTCGTCTCTACCACCTCCACTAGGAGACTATTCCACGGATCCACTACTCTTTCCGTAAAGAAATATTTCTGCATATCACTCATGAATCTATCCCCTTTCACCATTATCCCATGTCCCCTCATAGCAGAGCTTGTTTTCAATCGAAAGAGGCTCTCTTCCTGTCCATTTATGTCATGGAGTTATCATATCACCTCTATCCCACCTTTCCTCTAAGGTGCACATATTAAGATCCTTAAGTCTGTCCTCATATTTTGTTCTTTCCTTACAGCTCGCTCTTTCACAGTCTGTTCTAATCATCAATCTTCCTCCCCTGTTCCTTTAGCTTGTGGGCTCTGTTCTTTCCCCTCTGCTTTTCAACATTTTTCTAGCTCCCTTACCTCTTCTAATCCAACAATACCCGGTTTCAGTATATATCTATGCTGATGATATTATTTTCCTTTTCCAAACCTCCCCGGTTCACATTGACATCACACAGTTTAATGACTGTCTCTCTCATATTGCCGTTTGGCTTTCCTACAGTTTCCTCCATCTGAATCCGTCAAAATCTACAGCCATGTGGGTTTTTCTGAGTACCCCTTGCCCAACGATTATGCCCCATATTAATTCCACATCTATCCCTCTCACTTCCTCCTTCCTTATTTAGGCGTAACTTTGGATTCTTCTCTCTCTTTTCACAACCATGTGTCAAATCTCACTCGCCATTCTTTCTTTGCATTGCGACAAATCAGATCAGTTCGTTCCATCCTGCCTCCTGACTCTCTTATTAGCCTTGGTTATGATTAGATTAGATTACTGCAACGTGGTTCTAGCAAAACTGCCGTCTTATCAGCTCCAACGCCTCCAACTATTGCAGAATACAGCCTCCCGTTTTATCTCCCATGCTCGGAGATCCGATCACGTCATGCCTCTCCTTCTTCATCTTCACTGGCTGCCACTCCGTTATAGGTTCCAATATAAGCTTCTCATTCTGACACATGGGGTCATCCACACATCATATCCACTCTGCTTAGAAAATCTCATCTCTCTCCACACACCTTACCGTCAACTTTGTTCATTACATGCTAACCGACTTTCCTTGCCTTCCCCATCGCAGGCTCACTTAGAACAAACCCGTTATGCTACATTCTTTTTCCTTGGACCCTCACTCTGGAACATATTACCATCTTCCATCCGGCTGGAACCCTCATACCAAAATTTTAAAAATGTATTAAAAACTCACTTGTTCCAAAAGGCTTTAGACCTTCCCTGTAACAGTGCTGCTTAGCTACTGCTTCCCTGACTGTCTCTAGTGCCTATACTGTTAATCAATCCTTTTCTGTTTTATAATGGAGTTCCTTTCTTTTCTTATAGCGTTAGCATGTTTTTATTGTGAACCGCTCTCATGTTTTGACAAGGGTGGTATATAAAGTGTTGGAATAAAGATAAAGATATGCTTTATAATGAAGACCGTTAACCATTTTAGTAGCCACACTCTGTACCGACTCCAGCCTGTTTATATCTTTTGAAGGTGTGGTCTCCAGAATTGCACACAATACTCCAAATGAGGTTGCACTGAAGACTTATACAGAGACACTAGTACCTCCTTTCTTCTGCTGGCCATTCCTCTCCCTATGCACCCAAGCACCTTCTAGCTTTTGCCGTCGCCTTTTCTACCTGTTTAGCTACTTTAAGATCATCAGACACAATCATGCCTAGGTCCCGCTCTTCTTTAGTGGACAAAAGTACTTCACCCCCTATACTATATTGCTCACTTGGATTGCTGCAGCCCAAATGCATGACCTTGCATTTTTTAACATTAAATCTCAGCTGCCAAATTCTAGACCATTTTTCAAGCTTAGGTAGATCCCTCCTCATGTTATCTACACCTTCCTGGGTGTCTACTCTATTGCAGAATTTGGGATCATCTGCAAAGAAGTAAACCTTACATGACTGCCCGTCCACTATATTACTAACAAAGATGTTAAAGAGAATCAGACCAAGGACAGATCCCTGTGGCACACCCTTGGTAACCTCCTCCTCAGAGTGAGCTTCATTTACCTGTACCCTTTGTCACCTCCCACTCAACCAATTTCTAACCCAAGCAGTAACTTTAGGGTCCATCACTAGGGTGCTCAGTTTGCTCCTGACTCCAATGAGACACTGAAAAGGTCAGTCAGTGGAGCTGCTAGAATGTCCCCAAGTTCCCTCATTATTCTAGGGTGTATCCCATCCGGTCCCATCGCTCCGTAACATCTCAGATTTTGGCACCTGGCAGACAGTATACCTCTCTGGACATCATGTCTGGTCGACAGATGGATGCCTCAGTACCCCTCAGAAGAGAGTCACCAACCACCACTACCCTTCACTTCCTTGTGGCAACTGATTCTGCAACTTTGGGGTACTTGAGCTCTGGTTCTTCCCTTTCCAGGGATGCTTTCACCTTCTCTACTTCCAGGACTGCATAATGTTTCTTCAATTCAAGGGCTGGAGAAGTTGGATTGGTGATTCTGCAGGCCCTGGTGATTTGAGTTCAAACTTCGTCATTCTGTAGGCACCCATCTTCTCCTCTGCTGGAGAGCTTGGATGTTGCAAGAAGTATCTCATCAATGTACTTCTCACTGTCTTGAATGCTCCTCAGCCTCGCCACCTCCTCTCTGAGTTCCTCCACTTGCTTCCTGAAAGCTTCAGCATGCAGGTACCCTGCACTTGGAACCGGTCCTTTAGCTGGCATTGGGACCTCTGTCTGCATAGAGACAGAAGCTGTACTGGGGGCAACAGCTTTAGTGATATGATTTTTCCCAGCCATTGTTCAGTTTGTGGAGCTTAGGTATCTTTGCTTGAAATATATAGCCCCTGATAGGAATGCCTCAACAGTGCAGGGCAGTGAATGGAGTTTGTGTTACTGTTGCTCATGTGACACCAGAATTTAAATGGATCTTTTTGTATGTTGAGTTATAAAGTGAAACATCCTACTTCTATTATGTATTCAGAAGAATTTCATTGGTTGATCTGCAAAAGCGTAGTTACTCACCTGTAATAGGGCTCCTCAATCTCCTCTGGGAGGTGCAGCAAGGATAAAGACACCCGTTCAGCCACCATGCTGTGAGGGATAGCGAGACCAGGTTTGGGTGAAGCACCCATCCCTCCTTCTGTGTCAGCAGACCTTGGGTAATGCCCAGGGCGACCGGAGGTTCTGACAAGAGCCAGAGTAGAAGCGGGAACCAGGGTTGTTGAGGCCACGAAGGAGCCACGAGAATCACCGAGGATTGGTCCCACTGAATCTTGTGGAGGGTCCTCGCAATGAGAGGAGTGGGAGGGGATGCATACAGAAGCCCGGAGGTCCATCTCAGGAGGAACGCATCCAGGGCACCCTGCTTGGATGCAGTATCAGCCCGCAAAAGCAGAGAAGCTGCGTGTTCGCCGGGCTGGAGAGCAGGTCCAAGGATGGAGTCCCCAAGCAGCAGAACAGGTGGAGAACCACCTGCATGCATGCAGGCCAGTTTTACCATCTTTGGAGTGGAGGAGTGGCCTAGTGGTTGGGGCAAGGTACTTCAGGCCGGAAGGTCGGGGGTTCAAATCCCACTAGAGGACAGCAACCTTGGGCCAGAAGGACTGGGGTTTCTAGTCCCACAGGTGCTCCTTGTGGTCTTGGGCAAGCCACTTAACCCTCCATAGCCCATATTCCCTGTAAAATAGTTATCTCCAAGTTATGATGCCCTGTTCAATGTAATTTCAGTTTGTTCAATGTAAACCGCACTGATGCAGAATAGCGCGGTATATAAGAGAATGTAAATAAATAAAAATAAATAAATCTTTACATTATCAATTTGAAATTGGGTTACAGTTTCCTGGTGAATGAGGGTCTGCACAATCCCAGAATCTATCCTTGGAGGCAAATTCCCTCAAGCTCCATTGGAATCACAAAGTTCTGTGCCCTGGTGTGGGGAGTGTCCACAAAAGTCCTGAACTTTGGGCTGCAGACTCTATTAAAGGGGACTATTGATACTCCCTTTGGAGAGGGACAGATAACATTCTATAGACCCCATCATAGGGGGTTATTTTAGAAGCCCTGTTCATGCTTTGGATGTTTAAAAGTGGGCACTCAGATGTCCAAATCACAAAGATGGCCTTGGACCCATATTAGAAACCAGGTATATGGATATCCCCAGAGTGAGAGTGACCAAGTAGAACTGGGGAGTGCTGAAAAAGTGGCCTGAGCAGAGCAATGAAGATGCATGTCACAATGTGATTTCAGAATGCCACAAGCACACTTCCCTGGACATCAAGTCTGGTTGACAGATGGGTGCCTCAGTACCCTTCAGAAAAGTTACCAACCACCACTACCTTTCACTTCCTTATGGTCACTGATTCTGCAACTTTGGGGTGCTTGAACTCTGATTCTTCCTTTTCCTGCGATACTTTCACCTCCTTCACTTTCAGGGTTGCATACTGGTTCTTCAATTCGAGGGCTGGAGGAGTTGGATTGTCAATTCTGCAAGCTCTGGTGACTCGTGTCCAACTTTCTTCATTCTGTAGCAGCCTATTGTCAACTCTGTCGGAGAGCTTGGATGCTTCAAGAAGGATCTCATCAATGTACTTCTCGCTGTCTCGAATGCTTCTCAGCCTTGCCATCTCTTCTCTGAGCTTCTTCACTTGCTTCATGAGGGCTTCAGCTTGCAGGCATCTTGCACATGGAACTGGTCCCTCCACTGGCATTGGGCTGCCTGTCTGGACAGAGGCAGAAGCTGTAATGGGGGCTACAGCTTTGGTAATACAATTTTTCCCAGCCATCTTTCAGTTGGTGGAGCTTTGGTACCTGTTGAAGTAAATGAGAGAGACCAGACAGATATGCAGGTTAGTATTCCAGTCCTCTGCTGTTGGGGAGAGTGCAGGGTCTGTGGCAGCTCTTGCCTGCTTGATGCACAGTGACCTCTGGAGTCCTCTGCTGGGACAGATATGCAGATGAGTTCTCCAGTCCTCTGCTGCTGGGATGAGTGCAGGGGCTGTAGCAGCTCTTGCTTGGCTGACTCACGGTGACCTCTGGTGTCCTCTGCTGGGACATATATGCAGTTGAGTCTTCTGGTCCCTCTGCTGCTGGGATGAGTGCAGTAGTCTGTGTCAGTTGTTGCCTGGCTGATTTGCTGTGATGTCTATAGTCCTCTGCTGGGACAGATATGCAGATGAGTCTTCCGGAGAAAGTGCCTTTGTGTCAATGCTGGCTCCTGGTGACTCTGCAGCTCCTGGGTTTTCTTGGCAGTGTGACTGGAAGTAGATTGCCAGACTTTTCTTCTGAGGGAATGGACTTGCCCAAGGCTATAAGGAGTTCTAGTAGGAATCAAACCTGGTCTCTTGGTTACCAAGCCAGTGCTCTAACCATTAGGTTACTCTTCCACTCATACCATTGGCCCTTCCTGGAGTCAAATGCTTGTTCTAGTCCTAGGACTGGATAGCTTTCCTAGTCTTTTCAATGGGGAGTCCCCCTTCCCCACAGCACAGGTTTCCCTATCTAGGCACAAGGACCTCTCCTTTAGAAATTCTCGGTTACCCTCCTGCAGAATTTTAGGCTCTTCTGTCTTGGGCTAATTATAGCAGTGCCAATTTCCCAGAAATAGATAATAAACTAACAGTTTACAATTAGAAAGTCAGCAGATTTATATTACAGGCCTGTTCAGCTTAGCTCTCTGTCTCCTCTGATATCCACTAGTGGTGTTTAGGACAAAAAGTTTTGTTTCATTTAGTTTCTCCATGTCATTTGCAGAATTTTTCATTGTTTTTTATTTCGGGAGAAATGGGGAGGAAGGGGGAGAGGAAAGTGGAATTGGATTTAGCTCACACCTTTTTCTCAGAAGTTCAAGGTGAGTTACATTAAGGGTCCCTTTTACTAACACTTAGCTCAACTATCTGCTGGCCCATTTAGTTTCTATGGATTGTGTAACAGATAGTTTGAACTAAGTGTTAGTAAAAGGGGCCCTAAGTATTGACCTGTCACCAGAGGACTTACAATCTAACGGGCCAATGCAGAATGCTGGTGCTGAAGTCGCATGCAGTTAGCTGTCTAAAAGTTTTCGTAGCGTGCTGATAGCACGAGACTTCAGCACCAGCATGCAGCAAAGGCCATGTATGCAAATCAGCCGTGTGCAAAACCTCAGAGTACAGCTGAAAGAAGAGGAGCCAACGCATGTGGAAACAGATGTGCTACATTCATGCAATGCATAAATGTCAAACTCTCACGTTATGCGCACAAGATGTGCGGGTTCTTTTGGCGCTCACCCCATAATAATCAACACTATTTTGCCCGAAAACATTTTTTTTTTTACGAAATCACAATAAAGAGCCCTACAATAAAAGATAAATAATACAAATGAGTCCCAAAAACACAAAAAACATTTCTTGAATGTCAAATTTTTGCTTATATGCTGAAAGATACACGCAGAAAATTTTCACATCAAAGGTAATTTGTTCATTGGTACATACCCTGAAACAGTCTTTCCCTACACACGCAAAATGTTTAAGTCACTTCAGACCAGACTGCTGATTACGCAATCCTCTACATGTTTCTCTGCATTGGGTGCAAACCTTATTAGCATTTCATTTTAATATGCACAGCTCATTGGCATAACATTTAAATACACTTGGTGTTGCTGTGTGTGCATACTTTTTTTTTTGCTGTTTATGTACATGTCAATCTCTTCTCTGCATTTGATGGGTCGGAACTTGTGTGTATAAGTTGCATTATCTGCATGCAAAGGGCCTGATAGTCTTTCTGCATCGGCCTGTAACTTTGTACTTGAAGGGTTAAGTGGCTTACCAAAGATCACAAGGAGCAGCAGTGGGAATCAAACCCTGGCTTTCCTGGTGCTAGCAGTCTGCTCTAGCCATAAGGCTACTCCTCCACACTTTGAGTGATGATGGTGTGCATTATTGAGAAATACAGCACACTATTAACCACAAGTGATGAAATTGTGGGGGGTTTTCTTCCTTTTTAATTCACAAACAACAAGAAATGATACAGGAAATGTCATTTGAAACGACTGCACATCCCTAATAGCCACATATCTCTCATCTCCCCCTCCCCCCCCAAAAGATCCTCGTCTTTTCTCATTGGTTGTTTTTCCTCTCTTGTGCTTGCACACACACAAATTGCACCAACTAACAGCGTTACTCTCCAGTCTACTGCTCTAGTGGTTGTAGTGGATGGGAAAGAAGCAGCAGCAATAATCAGGAGATAAGAACAACACAACAGTGGCAGCTCCTATCTGCCTTCACAATAACTTATATAGAATGATATGTATACCGCACTAAACAAAATACTTCACATAGTCATAAGGTGCCCTCTCAGAAGAGCTTCTTTGTTCTGACACAAGGAGGTGAAGTGACTTGCTTAAGGTCATGTAATGGAGGTCTCTGCAGTTTACGGCTGTTAAAGTTACCCACACAATCGTCCACTTGCATTTTATTTACTGGATGTTTTGCAGACCACCTTTCAGAGAGTGTTTAAATATTTATATTTTAAATAGCTTTTGAAAAAAGAAACCCCATTCTCTCCATCATGCACTAAAGCCAATGTTCACAGGTGCATCAACTGCAAAAGCTCCAGCATGGCTGCAGTCCATGGCCCATAGAAAGATTCTTTCACTATGGGGTGTAACGGAGAGCTGGCAGTGCTGCAATCTTATGCAGGGGGGAATGCTTGACTCAGGCTTCCTTCACCCTCTCCTGTGTAAGAGAGGTTGACATCAAGCACAGCAAAATTAACAAAAAAAACCTCTGGTACTTCAAGAACAGCCCTCTCATAGGAGGTAGCCAAGAGATCTTTGGCCTGCTTCCAGAAGGTAGGATCATTTCCCTCCATGCCAAGAGAAAACCTGGTGTATGTATGATGTGATACACACTCTCTCTCCCTGTCTTTGTTTTTTGCCTTTTCAAATTCAAAGAACCTTTTACTTGGATTTGTACATGTGCTGACAAAGCAATACATTAGCAACAGTTTTGGTGAAGTTCAATTGTTTCTGACAAGTGTAAGTTGACTATACAGTAAGAAAGGGGCAACATTAGAACTGAAATAATTACAACTATTTTACATTTCTGGAGTGATGACTGGTAGGATGTGACATTTTGCTGCCCTAGTTGCCATTTCTCTATTTCCAGGATTTATTTTCTGAGGACACAACCTAGAATGCAGTTGCAATACTTCTTTTCATACTTGGAGACGGAGCAGCAGGGGTATTCTCCAACCCTCCCTTTTCAAGGAGCTGGTAGGGAAGAGGACAGAAAGGTATGAGCTGGACTGTAGTCTCGCAGTCATAGCCACAGTTTATAGGAGTTATCATGACACTTTGTGCAGATAGCAGGAGCTGCCAGTTTCTGGAGCAGGAGGCACCATGGCATTGCTATGCTCTGTCTTCTCCATTGCAGTATAGCTTTGTTGCGCCATGTTGGCTCCCACTGCAAACTACATGGGAAGCTTGGGAAAGTGTAGTTACTCACCTGTAACAGGTGTTCACATATGGGTGACGTCGGCGCTGACGGAGCACTCATGCGGAGCAATTCCCCAGCTTTCAAAGAAAGCCTTTGGGATTGCATTGCGCATGCGCGATCCTCTTCCTGCCCAAGGGTGCCATCTTGCTCAGTCAAATGACATAGCTAAAAAGACGGCAAAATGAATAAAAATCAATACTACGGCTGCAACTCCAGGGGAGGAGGGAGGGTCGTGAGGACTGATTCCTGCTGTCCCTGGAGAACACCTGTTACAGGTGAGTAACTACGCTTTCTCCGGGAACAAGCAGGAAGTCAGTCCTCACATATGGGATTCCCTAGCTATAGGCTACTGAGAACCCCTAGCTGAAAAAAGGCTCCCTCTAGAAGAGCCGCAGCAGCAGTGATAGGAATTCAGCAGAGACGCCACACCCCCGGTAGCCTGACACCAGAGGGCCGGAGGGTAGGAGTTGCTTAAACCTCAAATAAGTTACGGAGTACCGCCTGGCCGAAAGCACTGTCCCATCGGGACTCTCCATCCAAGCAGTAATGGGCTGCAAATGTCTGGCTTGAAGACCAGGTTGCGGCCCAGCAGATGTCTGCCAGCGGAACAGAGTGGAAGTGAGTCACTGATGCGGCCTTAGCCCTGACACGGTGGGCTGTGACTCGACCCTGCAACGGGAGGTCAGCCGCCCTGTACGTCCAGGCAATGCAGTCTGCCACCCAGGTGGACAACGTGCGCTTAGAGACAGGTAGCCTCAGTTTACTGGGGTCATAAGAGACAAAGAGCTGGGTAGCCCTTCAATGTCCCTGCGTACATTCCAGGTAGAAGGCTAGTGCCCTCTTACATTCAAGGGTATGCAGCACCGCCTCTGCCCGGCTGGCATGCGGTCTGGGAAAGAATGTCGGAAGAACCACCTCTTGGTTGAGATGGAATGGAGAGACTACTTTTGGAAGAAACTTGGGATGGGTGCACAGGACCACCCTGTTCCTATAAAACCGTGTGTACAGTCTTTCTGACACAAGAGCTTGTAGCTCACTCACTCGTCTGGCAGATGTGAGTGCCACCAGGAAGAGCACCTTCCAGGAGAGGAAGCGCAGATGGCAAGCAGACATTGACTCAAAAGGTGGGCGAGTAAGCTGTTGCAAGACCACATTAAAATCCCACTTGGTTGCCGGGGGACGAACCGGGGGTTTTAGTAGAAGTAGACCTCTGAGGAATTTGGATACCAAGGGGTGAACCAACAGAGGTTGTCCTTCCACTGGAGAGTGGTGTGCCGACAAAGCACTCAGGTGGACTCGGGCAGAGACTTGAGGCCTAATTCTGAGAGGTGAAGCAAGTACTGTAATACTACTGGTACTAAACAAGAGAAAGGGTTCTCATTGTGCTGGTTACACCATACTTCAAACCTATGCCACTTGAAGGCATAGGTTTTCCTAGTGGACTGCCTCCTTGAGGCCAGTAGCACTTCTTCCACGTTCTTAGGCAGGAAGAGAGAAGCCAGCACTACCCTTTCAGCAGCCATGCCATCAGGTTGAGGGACCTGAGGTTGGGGTGTAAGATAGAGCCCTGCTCCTGGGTCGGGCTGTGTCCCCAGAGGGAGTGGGGTTTCTACTACCAGCTGGAGGAGAAGCGGAAACCAAGGTTGTTGTGGCCATCTGGGGGCTACCAGGATGACCGAGGCCTTATCTTAAAGGATTTTGAATAGAGTCCGGACCAATAGAGGTGTGGGAGGAAACGCATACAGGAGGCCTACGGACCAGGAAATCAGAAAAGCATCTGCTGCCATTCTTTGGGGGTGTGGCTGTCTGGAGCAGAAGTTGTGCAACTGATGATTGTGCGGATTGGCAAAGAGATCTATGACTGGATGTCCCCAGCACTGGAAGATCTGCTGGGCTACTTCCGGATTCAGTTGCCACTCGTGAGGTTGGAGAATTCTGCTTAGCTTGTCCTCTAGGTAGTTCTCCTGATCCGGCAGGTAAACTGCTTTGAGAGACATACCTTGTCGAATTGCAAAGGAACAGAGGTCCAGTGTCTCCTGACACAGGATGCGGGACCCTGTCTCTCCCTGCTTGTTCACGTAGAACATAGCTACCTGGTTGTCTGTTTGTACTAGGACAGACTGATGTGAGAGAACATGAGAGAAGGTCTGAAGAGCTAGGCATATTGCCCGGAGCTCTAAGAGGTTGATTTGTTGCGTCTTCTCTTAAGGAGACCACAACCCTTGAGTGCATAAGTCCTGGCAATGGGCTCCCCAGCCCAGCCGGGATGAATCTGTTGTCAGTACTCTCATGTACGAGGGAGGCTAGAAATACATTCCCTTGAGCAGGTTGGATGGATGAAGCCACCAGGTCAATGACTTCAGTAGTCATTTGGATACTCTGATCCTGTCTCGGAGTCTTCCTGTGGCTTGTGTCCTCTGATCTCTGAGGCACCACTGAGCTGTCCTTATGTGGAGACGGGCATTTGGGGTCACATGAACCGCGGAGGCCATGTGTCTTAGAAGGCGTAGAAAGTGCCTCACTGATATCTGAGACTTGTGGCTGATTTGGTGCACCAGCTCCCGAAGCCTCTGTGCTCTGCCCTCTGGCAGGTAAGCCTTCATTTGAGGGGTGTCTAACCTTGCCCCTATGAACTCTAAATTTTGAGTGGGGAGCAAAGTGAATTTTGCTTGATTTATGACAAAGCCTAGATGCTGCAGCATGTTGATAGTGCGAGCTGTGGCCTGTTGGGCTTCTTGAGGTGTCAGGGCCCTGATGAGCCAGTCATCCAGGTACGGGAAGACAAAAATTCCCTGGTTCCTGAGGAAAGCCGCTACTACTGCCAGACATTTGGTAAACACTCTGGAGGCAGAGGCTAGGCCGAATGGAAGTACTCTGTACTGAAAATGGTTTCCTCCCACTACAAATCTGAGATATTGTCTGTGGTCTGGATGTATGAGGATATGTGTATAAGCATCCTTCAGGTCTAAAGAACATAGCCAGTCTCCCTGGTGGAGGTAAGGCAGCAATATTCCAAGGGAAAGCATCTTGAACTTTTCCCTCACCAGGAACTTGTTTAAGTTTCGCAGGTCAAGGATGGGCCTGAGGCTTCCTGTTCTCTTTGGTATCAGGAAATACCTGGAGTAAAAGCCTTGTCCTAGAAGGCTGTGGGGCACCGGCTCCACCGCCTGATCCTCTAGAAGACTGGCCAACTCCTGTAAGAGGAGGTTCCTGTGTAGAGGGGGGTCTGAGAGGCTCTCCTGGAAAGTAGGAGGGAGGTAACTGGTTGAAATGGAGCAAAAAGTCCTTTTGGAGTACTGTATTTGTAAGATCCAGGCATCAGTGGTGATTGCAGGCCACCTGTGGGCGTACAGTGCCAACCTTCCTCCTGTGCAAGGCCTCACTCCTGGCTGGAGAGAGACTATGCTGTGACAGTCAAAAACCCCCTACCGGCTGAGAAGGAGCCGGTGCCTGGGGCTTGGGGGTCTTCTGCTTACGTGGGCCGTGCCCCTGTCCCTTGGCCTGCTGCCCCTGCTGGGGAGCCGGGGAGGCCTGGTGAGTGGGGTAGTTGCGGTAAGCAGTAGCCTTCTTCGGGAAAAAGGACTTTTTACCCAGGCCCTTCTTTTTGGAAGGGGCAGAAGTCTTTTTTTTTTTTAAATTTATTTATTTATGCAATTTCACACTATAATACAAGAAAACCCTTGTACAAGGAAAACAATCCATCGTCCTCATGTTTAACAGGAGAAAAAAATCAAAAGAAAGATACTAACAGATGAATTCCTGAATAGGAGCAGGAATCTTAGGGGCAGAAGTCTTTTTGGAGAATCTTGTCTGGGTCAAGTACTCGATCTCGATTTCAGCAGCCTTTTCAGTCATAGGTTTGCCAAAAAGGTTGTCACCTCGGCAAGGGACATCGACCAACTTGTCCTGAACCCATGGCTCTAGGTCCGATGACATTAGCCCTGGATATTGAAAGCCAGGGTCATATGTAGCCCCAGCATTGAATATCTAGGTTTGATGCACAGCCTCCCAGACGCAGTAGATAACCAAGCAGCACGATATTGCAAGCTGCCCAGTTTGCTGCTGCGTCTAAAAGATAGACGAGCTTTTGTCTCGCCTATCTTTTAGCCATGGGTTGCTAACCGGGCAGTATGCTATATCGCCACTGCCCGGTTATTGACAGTCGCCATCTCTGCTCCTCCCCGGAACACCCATGATAAGCTCCGATGCTAAGATATTCAGTGGCACAAACCATGTTAGTGTCATTGAATAACCTGGTTAGAGGCATTTACATGATTTACAGGGCTGAAAACTATGTAAATGCATTGCGAATATCAGGCCCTAACAGATTAGTGAGAGAAAACTTTCCTTGGCTAAATCCTTATTGGCTTTCTGGCAATAAACCATGATTATCTACATATTTAGTAATTTTGTTCTTTATAATGGTTGTCAAGCTCACCGGTCTGTAGTTTCTCAGATCACCTCTGGAACCCTTTTTAAAAATTATCATTACATTGGCCACTCTCCAATCCATAGGTACTACAGATGATTTTAGTCATAGTTCACAGATTACTAAAAGTAGGTCTGCAATCTCATATTTCAGTTCTTTCAGCACCCTGGGATGTATGCCATCTAGTCTGCACTTTAGTTTATCAAATTACTATATTACATTTTCATGACTTACGGAAATTTATTTCAGTTTCTCTGATAGATCACCTGACACAAAAGGAAAGACACAGCAGCACTCCTCCGTCTACTGGGACCCGATCAGCATCAGGAAGTAGAGCGGGAAGGAGCGCTTCTCCCCGAACGGCCCTCCGAGGCCAATCAGGCCACAGCAGCAACCATTTCAAATTACAGGCGCCCCTTGGTGCACCCGCGCCGGCGGGCCTCGCCAGAGTGCCCTTTGGCATGACCCTTAGGCGCGGACCAGAGACACCATAATACAAACCCTATTTGGCTCCACAAAACTCTATAAAGCTTGAATCCATAAAAAGAAAGGAATCCACGCATAATACAACAAATGACTAAACAAAAGCCTACAGAATCCAGCACCACCAACCATCCCCAGCACATCTTTTGATCAAGAAGCAAAGAAGACGCACCGAATTTCACAGTCGTCAGAGATGCATCACTGCCACCAGATTGTTTAGTCTGAAGAAACTATGCTTTCTTCAATGAAACTAGGAAATTCAACAATTATCAGACTTCAAAAGGTACCAGTTACGGTTTACATACAGTACATAGCAACTAATCTAGCCTCCAGCTTCTCACAGCCAAAAAATTACAAATATTAATAACCAATGTTCAGTTAATAGATAGCCTACAAACTAAACATCCTCCTTCAAAGGGCTATAATACTAATCTAAGAAAAAAGAATCATAAGAAGAGAAGCTACCTCTGATTGTACCTATATACACAAAAGGAAAAAGCAACAACAACAAAAAAATGAAACCATTGCACTCAGTAATGGCCCTTGGTATATTAATAGCACTGCCAGTATTCATCACGTCTCAGGCTCTTTCACCAGCTGGCTATCCTATACTGGTCATACACACATACCAACGAACAGCTACCGAAGCAAGAACGTATGACCCATTTATAAATAAAACAGAGCGCAAACAACGCCTCATTCAAATTAATATAAACAAAGCAAAAAATACTAAATTCACACTCAACAAAGAAACACCCAATTTAAAATGTGCACTCATTAATCCATGCCCCATCAGGAATAAAATACCTCTAATAACAGACTACATCACAGATAACAACCTGGACATTCTATTTATAACCGAATCATGGCTCACAACAAACGACACAGTGTTGATCAACCAACTAAAACCAGCAGGATACGACATCTTAAATCATCAAAGACCTAACAAAAGGGGAGGAGGGGTAACCATACTAGCAAAACAAAGAATTACAACTTTCAAAAGGTCCAATCGAAATCACTCAAACCATGGATATCCTCCTAGTAGAAAATTCAAGTATGACTCTCTACCTAATTTACAGACCCCCATCATCGAAAGGAGAAGAGCTTGTTAACATCACAGATTACCTCTGCAGCAGAATCACTCCTAACAAATACACAATCGTTCTAGGAGACCTAAATCTACCATCTACCACAACCCATCAAGCACAAGGATTTATAGAGACAATGAATGCATTAGGCTTTAAGCAAACAGTGCAAAAACCTTCACACACTAAAGGAAATATCTTGGATCTCATTTTTCTCCTATACAACTCTCCAAGTGATATATTCAATCAAAAATTACTGATCCAACAAATGCCTTGGTTTGACCATTATTCAATCAAATTCAGCATACTGTCCCTACCCAGTAAATCTATTACAAATCAAGTCACTTATCAACAAAGAAAATACTGCAAATTCGACAAGGATCAATTTTTAAAAGAAGTATTACCTGAGATCCAAATGGACACCACAAACACTGACACATTAATAAGCAGATGGAACATGATAATAAACCAAGCAGCCACCATACCTAGCAGACCCACAACTTCCAAACATCAATCCATGAAAAATGCAGTATGGTACACAAAAGAAGTATGCGACCTAAAAAGACTCCTAAGAAGGATCAAAAGGAAATGGAGGAAATCAAAAAGTCCTGCCGATAAAATAACCTACTTCAACAAATTAGAAGATTACAAATCATTAATTAACAACAACAAACGAGACTATCATACCAAACTAATCAAGTCGGCTCTAAACAAGCCGAGAAATGTTTGACATTATCAAATCCCTTACTATTAACCAAAAGGAAGATAACTCAACATTCACACCAGATACCAACACCATGGCTAGATACTACAAAGAAAAAGTGGGCACGATAGCAGCATGTAACTACCAATTCAAAACAAGCATTCTCACTACCAATCAAACTTGGAAAGCATTCACCCTTATCAACGAAAGACAGCTAGAAGATATAATTAAATCTCTTAGCATCTCAACATCTGTACTAGACCCTTGTCCAGCAACTTGGATTCGATTGATTCGCGACCACCTATCTCCACATATACTAAAGCTAATCAACTCCTCACTAAAACAAGGATATATCCCAACGGAACTAAAAACTGCCTCCATTCACCCCATCTTCAAAGGAAAGGAACTGGACAAAACTCAACCAAGCTCCTACAGACCCATTTCAAGCATGCCTTTTATGACAAAAATACTAGAAAAAGCAGCACAAAAACAACTCCAATACCATGTAGACAGCCACACTCCACTTGACCCTCAACAACACGGGTTCAGACTAGGACACAGAGTGAAACCCTCATCATGGCTTTAACAGACAAGCTGCTAAAAGGCATTTCATTTTAGTATTCCTGGATATTTCAGCGACATATGACTCCATAACACACGATTATCTCACCCACAGATTGCAGGAAATTGGACTCATAGGAAAGGTTCTGTCATGGTTTATTTCCTACCTAACAAACAGAAGCATCCAAGTTAAAATCGGTAACAACATATCAAAACCATTTCACCAAAAGTCAGGAATACCCCAAGGATCCACATTATCATCACTTCTCTTTAATCTATATATCCAACCTATTTGCAGCATAATCACAGAACATGGCATATATTATCATTTATATGCTGATGATATAATGCTATACACTCAAATCAACATTAAACAGCCCAATTTACAAAAAGATTGAAGAATGCCTCAATAGCATCACCACTTGGTTGACAAACCACAACCTCCATCTAAATATTAAGAAAACAGAAATTCTATTTATTACAAAGGACAGCTCCTTCACTCCACCGGATTCAAAACGTTAAACAAAGAAAACTTCAAGGTCAAAAAAGACGTGAGATACTTGGGAGTCACTCTTGACTACCAGCTCAATTTCAACAAGCATGTGAGCAACATAGTCAAGGCCATATACAACAAGCTAAAAATGCTCCAACACCTAAGACCTCTCCTCCCCACAAACGACTTCAGAACAGCAGTACAGGCTATGATCTTCCCACACCTAGATTTTTGTAATGTACTACTGAAGGGTCTCCCAAAACAAACAATCCACCAACTACAGCTAGCCCAAAATACAGCAGCTAGAGTACAAATTAAAGATCACATCACACCAGCATTGAAGCTTCTCCACTGGCTCCCAATAGAGAGCAGAATTAAATTCAAGGTTATCCACACAATATTTAAATCCCTACAAGCCGAGTCATCCTCCTACCTGAAAATGCTGATGACACCCACCCCTGCCAACAGACCAGGAGAAGCAACAACAAAGAACTCCATGTGGTACCAGCCGAATTTAAGAATTGCAAATCTATGACATCCAAGAGAGCCATCTCACTATATGCACAAGTATGGAATTCTCTTCCTGAAACTTTAAGAGCCACCAAGGATCAAGTAGTCTTCCGCAAGCATCTAAAAACATAACTATTCATCGAACATTTTGGTGAACTAATTACCTAAATAGACAAAACACATTAAAATAGCCTCTACATACAAAAAAGAAAAAAATTAATTGAATAGGTAATATACATACTCATACCACAAGATGACCAACGAGAATATACCCCACTGACGAGTTTACCACACCCTGATAAATAGTTATCAGAGGACATTAGCAGTCGCTAAAAAGTTTTTCCCTTCCCCTTTCACCCCAAGTTACCTGTTTTTTTATGTAAAACTGTTTCATGTTTAATGTATAATACTGTTAACCTTGTTTAATGTAAATGTTCAGTACTATGTAAACCGTCTTGATTCACGAAAGGTGCTAACAAATACACATAAATAAATAAAATAAAATAAATATGATTTCTGGCATGGGTGAGTTTCCTACATCTTCTTTAGTAAAGACTGAAGCAAAGAATTCATTCAGTCTCTCTGCTATAGCCTTGTCCTCTTTTAGTGCCCCTTTAACCCCTCTGTTATCTAATGGTCCAACTCGCTCTCTCATGGGTGTTTTTCTATGAATGTACATGAAAAAGTTTGTATTATGCGTTTTTGCTTCCATGACAAGCTTTTTTTCGAATTCTTTCTTTGCTTGCCTTATCAATGCCTTACATTTAACTTGCCAATACTTATGTTGTTTCTTGTTTTCGGCATTTGACTCTTTTTTCTATTTTCTGAAGGATTCTTTCTTAATTATAACAGCCTCTCCGACTTTACTTTTAAGCGATGCTGGCTGTCATTTAGCCTTCTTTCCATCTTTCTTTAAAGCATGGAATATATCTTTTCTGGACTTCCAAGATAGTAGTTTCAAATAATACCCAGGCCTGTTGTAAACTCTTAAGCTTTGCAGTTGCTCCTTTTAGATTTTCCTCATTTTATCATAGTCTCCATTTTTAAAGTTAAATGCTAGAGCAATAGATTTTCTTGTTATCCTCATTCTATTTATTAAATCAAATGTGATCATGTTATTATCGTTATTGCCAAGCAGCCCCAATACCGTTACCTCTTGCACTAGATCCTGTGTTCCACTAAGCACAACAATTAGCGGCCATCGCGCACACAGTGGAGTGTCACAGAGAGCAGCAGGTAGCACCGTCACTGTCACACACTGTGTCGGTCCTGCTGTGCACAGATGTCTCCACAGTGCATGCGCTATGGTGTGCATTCACAGACATGCGCACACATGCAAGAGCACGTGCAGGCACCATAATGTTTGCATGTGGCCTGGCCTGCCCTTACCATATCCCTTAGAGCCGAAATGTCATGCCTGCCCCCCTCTGCAGCTGCTGACTGTGCATTCACAGTCCCCTCCATTGAGCCGACTGCAGGAGGCAAACCACTGACCCTCTGCATCTCATGCACCTACCATCCCCTCCACTCTGTGCAGCAGTGGTACCTTTCTGGGTGTCCGGATGCAGATACATGTGCACGTGGATGTGGTGATGTCGGTGCAGGGACATATGTATTGGAACATCTCAGCATAGATGTCCAAATGGGTCCGTCCCAGGCCCTCGTGCATTGCCTCTGTGACACAGACAGTCCATGTCATGGCTCCTAAGGTCACTACCAGGAAGGCAAGGTTCTCCAAGGGTGAGGTGATCCTCATACAGAGGAGATCCTCCAGTGGCTGCCACGATTGGTGGGGGATGCATCCAGATGTGTGGATGTCTAAGCAGCGGCTATGGCTTGATGTGTGCTGTCGTATCAATGTCATATATCACCGGAACCGGGACATTGAGGATGTGAAGTGCAGGTGGCATCAGGCATGACTGACACTGCCCAGAAGGCACGGCAAGGGTCCTTAGGTATGCAGGAGGAGCAGCTGAGCGATCTAGAACAGCATATCCTTGCTACAATAGACCCTGGTACCTCATGGGCTGAGTGTCTGTTTGCACAAAGCACCGTCCAGAAGGCACAGTCTGAGCAACAGCTGGAGCTGCTGTGATAGTCTGCGGTGTTGCAAGAAAGGCATGTCATGGTCAAAGAGCAGCTGACCGTGGCTACCAGCACCCTCCAGGCAACCATGGTGGAGATCCTGATGGAGCTGCAGCATGTCCCTGGCCGGTCCATACCTGCAAAGCTCTCTGCACACTCCAGTGTGCCTCCTGTGGGGTCTGGACATGGGCATGGTGCAGCAGCTCCCACAGCTGCACCATCCTTGGCAGCATGTGCACCTGTGCCTCTGCAGCCAGGTACCAGTGGTGTCACAACACGGGCCTCAGTATGTTCCCACACCACAGTTGGTCCACTCACAACACAGATACCCACGCTCCTTGGGCCAATTCCAAGGGGCACAGGTCCATGGATGGTGTTTCCCACATTCCATGAGGGTGTCATGGAGTCAGGCAGCACAAGCTGTGACACTTCGGGGTCCGAGGACCTGTGACCAAGGTGACTGAGGCACAGGTGTATGTGCTCTCAGGGAAGGGGAGGAGCAAGGGTCAGGCATGGGGAGGGGATGCAGGAATGTCATCTAGCAGTAGGATTGGGGTGCAGAATGCTTGGTGTGAGAGCCTGGGTCCCAAGGGGGGTGCACAGGTGGCACGGGTTTGTGCAGAGGTGTGTGGGGTGGGTGTCAGTCACATTCCAGGGCTGTCTGTATGACATTGTACCATGTGGGTGGATGTGGATAGTTGGGAGGAATCCACGGGGTGGCGCTGCCTCATAGGTCTGGCATTGGGTGTGTGCAGGGGACACGGCACTCAGCATGACATGGACACCTATGTTCATGTATTACTGCATGACTCACACATGTATATGTCCACAGTGTCCACACACTGTCTTTATCTTTTATCTTTTATCTTTATTTGTTTCTTTATATACCGCCCACACCATGGGTACCAGAGCGGTTCACAATAGGCAAAAACAAAAACTAAGTCAGAGTTGCTGCTCGAAAAAGAGGGGTAGAGGAAACAGAACTCCATTGGTATGACAGGAAAGGGACAGAATCAAAGGTAAAGAGAAAGTGAAAAGTAGGCTGAAGAGAAAAGGGGGGACAGACAAACTGGGGCAGACAAGACAAGACACAAGGCTTAAGGAGGGTCCGTGGGGATGGAGGGAGGGTGTGGGAGATCATAGGCGGCACAGAAAAAATGAGATTTTAAACCGGTTTTGAATTTGGTGAATGATGACTCAAGGCGGAGGGCAGGGGGGAGTGAGTTCCAGAGCCGGGGCCAAGGAAGAAGAAAGCAGACGAACGGGTAGATTCAAGACGGGCAGAGGTGGGAGAGGGAAGAAACATGCGGTTGGCATGCATAGACCGGAGGAAACGGTGGGGGACGTGAAGATGAACCAGGTCAGAAAGATAGTGGGGGACACCAGTGTACAGGACCCTGTGAACAAAAGTGAGGACTTTGAACTGGATCCGATAGGGAATGGGAAGCCAGTGGAGACCAATAAGAAGGGGAGTGACGTGATCGTAATGGGAAGCATGCGTGATGAGCCAAGCCGCGGTGTTTTGAATGAGATGTAACCTACGTACTTGATATTGGGGGAGTCCAGCAAAACAAACATTACAATAGTCTAGGCGGAAAAGAATAAGGGCGAGGATTAAGGTGGCCAATGAGAAGACAGGGAGGAAGGGACAGACGGCGCGCAACTGTCTAAGAGAAAAAAAGGAGCGTTGAACTACA
Organism: Ichthyophis bannanicus; assembly: GCA_033557465.1. NCBI lineage: Eukaryota > Metazoa > Chordata > Amphibia > Gymnophiona > Ichthyophiidae > Ichthyophis > Ichthyophis bannanicus. The sequence goes on along the minus strand of CM066035.1, from coordinate 917,097,705 downwards.
GAAGATATATGGTCATGAAAGGATGGAGCTGAATCCAAGATAACCTCAAGGTAGCGCAGAGAAGGAACAGCAGGGATGGGAGGGGAAGAGAGTAAAGGGGAGATAGAGGGGATTGGCCCAGGATTCTGTTGTGTTTGGCATCGGGCTGTTGGCTGGAGCCCCTCTGTGTCACCTCAGGCGGACACTGCAGGGAGGCATTTGCTAGCATCAATGCATGCATGGGGCACCTGTCTGTGCTGTGCCGACTCTTACATTTGTCACACCCTCTTCCCATCTCTGTCCGATTAGGGATGCATCCACTACCATCAAATATAATGCTTCCTGGGGCACCCTCCACAACTGATCCTGCTAGGGTGTTGGGGGGCCCTTGAACTGCCCTCTACATGCATCGCAGGGTGTTAGGACTGCTGCCTGTGATCATGGCATGTGTGCACCCGGCACTCGGGACATTGGTGGCACTGTGACCCATTCAGTGATGGCTGTCTTGCACACATTTGCTTTGTCTTTGGCTGTGCCATGAGGATTTCTGCCAGCTATCAACAGTACAAAGAAAACTGGCCCTTATTCCCTCAGGGCCTGATATTCAAAGGGAGTAACACAGTTAAACTCCCTTTATTCAGGATATTCAGCGATACTAGCATGGTTAGCATTGGACATGTCAGGGGCATTCCGAGAGCAGCACCCGGCCATAACCAGGCAGCGGCAATATTGAGCCACTGCCTTGTTATGACTATACAGTGAAAGTAAGGCGCCACTGCCTGGTTATGACTATACAGTGAAAGTAAGGCGCCACTGCCTGGTTATGACTATACAGTGAGAGTAAGGCGCCACTGCCTAGTTATGACTATACAGTGAAAGTAAGGCGCCACTGCCTGGGTATGACTATACAGTGAGAGTAAGGCGCCACTGCCTGGTTATGACTATACAGTGAAAGTAAGGCGCCACTGCCTGGTTATGACTATACAGTGAGAGTAAGGCGCCACTGCCTGGTTATGACTATACAGTGAAAGTAAGGCGCCACTGCCTGGTTATGACTATACAGTGAGAGTAAGGCGCCACTGCCTGGTTATGACTATACAGTGAAAGTAAGGCGCCACTGCCTGGTTATGACTATACAGTGAGAGTAAGGCGCCACTGCCTGGTTATGACTATACAGTGAAAGTAAGGCGCCACTGCCTGGTTATGACTATACAGTGAGAGTAAGGCGCCACTGCCTGGTTATGACTATACAGTGAAAGTAAGGCGCCACTGCCTGGTTATGACTATACAGTGAGAGTAAGGCGCCACTGCCTGGTTATGACTATACAGTGAAAGTAAGGCGCCACTGCCTGGTTATGACTATACAGTGAGAGTAAGGCGCCACTGCCTGGTTATGACTATACAGTGAAAGTAAGGCGCCACTGCCTGGTTATGACTATACAGTGAGAGTAAGGCGCCACTGCCTGGTTATGACTATACAGTGAAAGTAAGGCGCCACTGCCTGGTTATGACTATACAGTGAGAGTAAGGCGCCACTGCCTGGTTATGACTATACAGTGAAAGTAAGGCGCCACTGCCTGGTTATGACTATACAGTGAGAGTAAGGCGCCACTGCCTGGTTATGACTATACAGTGAAAGTAAGGCGCCACTGCCTGGTTATGACTATACAGTGAAAGTAAGGCGCCACTGCCTGGTTATGACTATACAGTGAAAGTAAGGCGCCACTGCCTTGTTATGACTATACAGTGAAAGTAAGACGCCACTGCCTGGTTATGACTATACAGTGAAAGTAAGGCGCCACTGCCTGGTTATGACTATACAGTGAAAGTAAGGCGCCACTGCCTGGTTAGCTTCTTGCCAATCCGAGCAACCTGGATATTCAATGCTGGGGCCGGATATGACCTGAACATTGAATATCCAGGTTTAAAGTTCAGCAGCCACTATCGCTGAATATTGAGCCTTCAATATTTTTTGCCAACTCAAAATAACCTAGTAGGCACATAGTGAGACACACCTCTATTTTTAAAATGGCAGACCAGGACATGTATGTGGTAACATATACATGTGCATATCCCGAAATACCAGCATTGGCATGTCTATGTGCCCGATACCGCAAATGTCTATATCTTCCATGTGCGCTTTTGTGAAATTGGCTCATTTTCTGCACGTGTTTGGAACCTTTTTCTGCACATCCCCATCCCAATCTATATCATGGCGAACATGTTTATGTTATGGGGCAGAGGTAGGATGATTTTTGATGGTATTTATACATGTAAACCTTCACTACTGCCCCCCTACCACAGAAGTTTAGACATGGACATAGACATGATTTCGTCTGAACGGCATTTCTAAAATGTAGTTATCCATATAGCGGTGATTTTTAGTGCCACTGTATGGATAACTCTCTGGATAACTTAAGGAGGAAACAAGCTGTCCTAAGACTATCCGAATAAGCTATCCATATAGCAGCACTGAATATCACCACTGTACAGATAGTGGCAGAGCTGGCTGCAGCATGTAGATATTCAGCACCACTGGCACGCCCCGATACTAACTGAATAGCATGTAGAGGAGTTAGAAGGGGATATTCAACAGCATTAGCCATGTACGTGCCATTGAATATCTCCATTTAAGGCATCTGGGCTGTAAACCGTGTAAATGCCTTTTGAAAATCAGCCCCAATATTTTTAGCCATGGCAGCTAGCATTTAAAAAAATGCTGACCTCCACGGGTCTAAGTTTAGACCATACCTTTTTGAATTCCATAACTGGTTTTGTCCTCATCCTGGGGTGCTTTCCAGGCATCCACCATTCTTTCCATGAAAGAGTTTTCTGATGCTATTTTTAAGATTACCTCCTTGCAGCTTCATTTCATGCCCTTTAGCTCTCTGTCTTTGAAAAAGGCTTGTTTTTCACTTCGGTAATATTTTTCAATATTGGCAAACAACTTTATATTTTTGCTATAAACTTTAGAAAATCTAGCTTTTTTATATTCTTTGCCTCGACTATATAAATGAGAGATTTGAAATTATTCTAAGTTCAGACAAAGTCTAAGGCCTGGGGCACTTAAAATCCCTCCCTCCTGACCCCTTGCTTACCTACTCCAGAGCTGGATTTTCTTATATAGCTGTCCTAAGAGACACATAGTCAGTTGTCCTCAATTAAGTGCTAAGCATACCTGTATTGCTTTTTTTTAAACAACCATTCTGTTCTTTATCAAACCCAATAATCAAAATGATTTTTACTCAGTGCAATAACTGTGGTGCCTTAATCCTAAGGAAAACCATTTGGAACCTTAGAGCTTTGCCAAGCAATCTCAAGCTATCTGTTCTGAATAAGGAATTGACTCAACTAAGGGAAGAATTAGTTCCAATAAAATAAGCCTCTCCCTGGGATACAACTTGAAAACAATCCTCCACCACTCCTATAAAAAAAATAAAAAAACCTGGGCATCAGTGGATCACAGTGCATTCTGGGAGGTTACTGTACAACCTGTAACATGCAGATACCCATTCCATTAAGAGATATGCCTGCAAAATTCCTTTCTGCCTTGGTAAATGAGATGTTCCATTAATGGAAACTGATGTGGTCTTAGATAAGAAAAGTGATGCCCAATGTACCAGAAATGTCGCAGGCATTATCAAAAAATATCACAGAAAACTGTTACTAATTGGAGACTCCTTCTTTAACTTGGGAATCTAGTACTTGTGAATGGAGATAGCGTATCTAATGTCCATGTGGGTCCCACCTGAGCGACAGGATCACCATATGGTGTGGTTTGAGGTAAAACCCAAGGCAGAGTCCAATGACAACACACCCAAAGTCCTAGATTTCAAATACACTGACTTTTGTAAAATGGGAAAGCTCCTGAAGAAGGAGCTGGTAGGGAGGAAGGAGATAAGAGAAGTTCTTTATCGTCCCTCCAGTGTAGTCCTGACATATGGGTTGTCAACTCTTACCAGCAGTTTGGGGACTAAGCATGTCATCTTCAATGACATCAGTGCTTTTAAGCAGCTGGCACCACCCACCAGCTCCAGTAAACTCAGTCTCCAAGCAGTTGGAGAGAGCTGATCCAAGAAGTGGGCTCATTGCTGGAACAGCTAAGTGGCATTTTTCTTATTTTAAGAGCTATATCAGCATTAGATAGTTGGTTGGGTCTGCCGGTAGCAAAAGCATAATTAAAGGCTGTTGAAAAAAAAAGAAAGAAAGGCAACCAGTCAGCATGGATGCCCTAGCTAATGGGAGGGGAAGTGTGCTGCACAGTACCGGCAGACGGAGCGGCTCCAAGCTCTGGAACTCTCTCAGTGTCGGGTGATGGGAGCTGTACATGGGAGCGCTACAGACCTCAATTGACAGCAATTCATTACCCCGTCAGAGTCAGCTATTCTGAAGCCAGGAGAGGTAAGGTTTTGGGTGCTGGGGCGTCCTTTCTGGGTGTTAGCAACGTGTCGGGGGCTGCTGATTCAGACTGGGAGACCACATGGCTGACGGGGGCCATTTTGATTAGCGTAGGAAATGGCACCATTTCCTGATAGTCTTCCTTACAGCCTTACTAGCTTGTGGGAAGCAGTAGCGGACACAGGAGCACCAGTGCAATGCATTTTGTTGTTTTGTGGGGTCTGGGCATCATTTTCAGTACAAAGTGAGTTTAAAAAAAACAAAGAGGAGGAAAGATTACTGCAGGCTGCCTATCTATCTATCTATATATATATATATATATATTGTCACAAGCACAACGCCCGAAGCCACTTGCCTCTAGTGGTCGAGGGGCGTGGTGGTTGAGGATTCCTTCTTCTATCAGCTCCTAGCAGCCTATTTCTTCGTGTTGGCTTCTGGGAAGTGTAGTACTGCAAAAATATGTTGGTGCCTTAAGTAGAAGGTTTGTAGTTGAGGTAACCGAGGGTAAGGCTTGTAACAGAAAGTGTATTTCCATAACACAAAACACAGCAGGCTCAAGGTATCATTTACAGGATTATAACTGTAGGATTTGCTTAAGGTACAGCAAATAATGGCAAACAAACCAAAAGAACTCAGAAATGGCTTTTTAAAGTCCTCTTAGTTGCAGAAGCAATTTTCTTTAGAAACTAGGCTGCCATTTTCCTTTTTTAGTCCTTGTTAATCAGAGCATAAAGAAAAATTCAGGCTTAATTCTTCTACAGCAGTTTGGTTTCTGCCATCCTCAAAAACCTCTCTAGGTTGCATTTCTACGTGAAACCAAACTTAGAACAAAACAAATATTCCAAGCTGTTATCAAAACTCTTAGCAGGCTTTTCATATAGGAGAGGAGGAAGCAAAAACTCTTATAGCAGCTAACTTGACTTTTCTTGCCGTTGCACAGTTCAAACACAGGTGACAAACAAGCATGAATCAGAGCTTCCTGATCAGGCTTACATTGCAGTAAATTTCCCTTTTAAAACAGACAGGAATTTACCTCCACACTGCATATGGTTAGCTTCCAAGGAGAATTATTTCTTTCAGGGCTAGCTTTTCCTCAAGACCTCCTGTCTAGAGCTTGGCATAGAGAGCAATCCATAAAGCAGTCTTCTTCCCCCAACTCTGACACTGCATGGGTTCTGACTCACCAACCTGGTCAGACTGCTCAGCTGACAACCTCTCTGGTGGTCTGAAAGCTTCTCCACTTCCTGGTCCCCACCTCTGTTGCCAACCTGTTGCAGGGAATTCAGCTCTCTCAGCTCTGGGTAGCTCAGCTCTTCTCCAAGAATCCACTCCTTCTCTCTGCTTCTGTCTCAGCTGCTCTCCCGGCTGCTCTCCTTCTCGTCTCCCCTTTTCTCGTCTCTCTCCTTCTCGTCTCTCCCTTTCTGCATAATCTAACCCAGGCTTATACCTCTAGGGTCTTAACCCCACCTCTTTCTTTCCCAGGTGTTGGTAATCCCCCTGCCTTCTGATAGTAGAATAATCAGTGCACTTGCTAAAGTAAGGGCTTTGGTCCTCGTGCTTGCAATCCCTCTTTCTTACTTTATCAGTCATTGGCTGAAACCTGTTCCAGATGGGGTTTTTCGGTCTTTGAAACCTGGCTGTGGCTTTCTCTCCCTGCACTCCTAGAAGGGGACCCTTAGCTAGGGTGAATTCATTATGCTTCTCACCTCCCCCACTCTCAGGATAGCTGACTTTGCCACTATATATATATATATATATATAATATTTCAGCAGAGGAACAGGGGAACGTTGCTGGGAACTCACCTTCCCCTGAACTGGTCATGCTTGCCAAAGCCATGTGTTTGGAGTGTGGCTCCAGGTGCAGTACCATCTCAGCGGTGGGATTTTGCCACAGTTGCGAAGCCAAGTTGGGGTTGATAAAGGAGGGCTTCCCAGAAGAGGCTCCAGCCAAAGCTGGGCATTCACGAGCATCAGAGGGTGTGGAATTGGACCCTGCAGGCCCAGAAGGACCATGCAGGTCCTCTGGGGGTCTCTGTACCTACAAATGTGACTGAGGAGGCCAACAAGGAGCACAGTGAGATGGAGTTGCCCTTCCTGTGTCCCTCCACATCTCGGGAGCCGCCAGGAAGCACAGAGCCTATGGGGGTTTTGGCCTGAGTTTGTACTGCAGATGCATAAAGCCTTCTGCATGAAACAGCAGGCAACAGATCCTTTGGCGACCTTGGGTCATGGGAAGAGAAAGAGGTGGCTGGAGTAGAAGGCACCGCACGAGGACCCGGTACCGTCTAAGGTCGAGTGGAAATGGACCCCAGGGAGGATACGGGGTCGCTCCACTCCGAGGACCAGGGGGATCTCGAAGGGCAGCTTAGTAAGCTGAGAGAGCACCACACTGAGGTCCTACTCCACCGCCTGAGGATGGAGAGGAAGCTTTGATAGCAGAAGGCCTTGGAGGAACCTGGAGATCAGAAGCTGACTCGAGAGGGGTTTTCCCTCAATAGGGTGGTGGTACATAGCTATGGCACTCGGATGCATCCTCACAGAGTTGGATTTCAGCCTGGTGTGCGACATGTGTAGAAGGTACTGGAGAATCAGTTGCACGTAACAGGAGAAGGGGATTCTCTCTCTTCTCCGCACACCAGACAGAGAATCTTCTCCACTTAAAGGTGTAAGCCCATCTGGTGGAGGGTTTTCAGGAGGCCTGTAGGACCTTCTCAACTTCCCCTGGAAGGTTGAAAGGGGCCAATGCTACCCTTTCAGCAGCCAGGCCGTCAGCATTAGGGACCCCAGGTTGGGGTGTAGAAGGGAGCCTTCCTCCTGGGACAGGAGATCCGAGGCCCGACCCAGCGGGACTGGGAGCGCCACCAACGGGGAAAGCAACAAGGGGAACCAGGGTTGCCTGGGGGTCATCTGGGTGCAATCAGTATCACTCTTTCCACCTCGCTTTGGACATTGAAGAGGGTCTTGGTGATCAGGGGGGTGGTGGGAATACATAGAGTAGGTCCTTCAACCACAAAATCAGAAAGACATCTGCTGCCACTCTCCCCGGGTGCGACTGGTGCGAGCAGAAGCGAGGCAGCTGTGCATTGCTCGGGGAGGCGAACAGGTCCATCACAGGTCTGCCCCAGTGGTGGAAGAGTTGCTATGTTACCCAGGGATTCAAGCACCACTCGTGTGGGCGAAGGACGCTGCTCAACATGGCCTGGCAGGTATACTGCTCACAGGAGCATGTTGTTTTGCACTGCGAAGGAGAGGGGGCTTGTTGATGTAAAACAATACCAACTGGTTGTCCATCTGGATCAGCATAGGCTGGTGCCGCAGGCGGTGGGGGAACGCTTGTGGAACTAGGAAGATTGCCCTGAGTTCCACGAGGTTAATTTTCAAGAGTGACTCCTCTTGGGACCACATGCCTTGTCTGCAGTCGTCCTCGCAATATACCCCCCAGCCCAGGAGGGAGGCGTCTGTTGTCAGGGTCTTCTGTGGTGCGGGTACTTGGAATGGCATTCCCGCTTGGAGGTGGTGCAAGTTTTGCCACCAGGTGAGGGACTCCGCCAGCTGGCTTGAGTCCACTGTGAGTGGAGACACCATTCAGCTGCCCGCATGTGGAGGTAGGCTGATGGCATGACGTGGACCATTGAGGCCATGTGGCCCAACAGGTGAAGCAGGAGGCAAGCCAGTACCGACTGGTGGCATTGCACCTCTCCTGCTAGTTGCCTGAGGCGTTCTACCCTGTCTCTTGGAAGGACGGCCTTGACCCTTAATGTGTCCAGCTGAGCCCCTATGAACTCCAGACTTTGGATTGGGGTGAGATAGGATTTGGGGAAGTTGATGACGAACCCCAGGTGCTGAAGTAAGAGGGTTGTACACTCTGCCTGAACTCTGAGGCCGTACCACCTCTGATGATCTAGTCATCCAGGTAGGGGAAGACAAAAGCCCCTTGTAGGCACAGGTGGGTGACTACCATCGCCAAGCACTTGGTGAAGACCCTTGGCGAGGAGGTCAGGCCGAAGGTCAGCACCCTGTACTGGTAGTGCCCTCTTCTCACCATTAATCTTAGGTATTGCCTGTGGGAGGGGTGGATCAGAATGTGGGTATGCGCATCCTTTAGGTCCAAGAAGCACAGCCAGTCTCCCTGGTGGAGGTAAGGCAGCAATGTTCCAAGGGAGATCATCTTGAACTTTTCCCTCATTAGGAACCTATTCAAGTCTCGCAATTCTCTTGGGAACAAGGAAGTACCTGGAGTAGAAGCCTTTTCCCCACAGGTGCTTGGAAACAGGCTCCACTGCCTTGTCCCTGAGTAGGCCTGCGAGCTGTGAGAGCAGCAAAGTCTGGTGAAGGAGAGGTCGCACAGGCTCTCCTGGGAAGAACCTTGGGGGTAGCTGCTGCAGGCGGAGGAGGTACCCCTCCTTTACCACCTGCAGAATCCACTGGTCGTAGGTAACCCCGGCCCACCTGTGGGAAAAAAGAGTCAGGCAGCCCCCTGTGGGCTGGGGAAGGTCTCCCGGGAGAGACGAGGCCCTGTCCCAGGAGTCAAAAGCTCCCACCGGGTGGGAGTTGGTGTCTGGGGCTTCTGGGTTTTTAGCTTCCTGGGTCTGTGGCCCTGGTCAGGCTGAGGGCCTTGTTGTTGATGGCCTGAGAATGGCTGGTAGTGACTTTGGTGGGTCTTTTCCCGATGGTTTCTTGTGAGGGAGGGCTGAGGTCTTTTTAGAGAGCCTCTGCCTAGTCACCACCTCAGCCTCTATCTTGACCGCCTTGTCAGCCATACAAGCTTTCCCCAGTACAGGGGACGTCAAGCAATTTTTCTTGGACCCATTGCTCGAAGTCCGAAGTCTGTAGCCAGGCTTGGTGCTGGGCGCCGATGCCAGACACCACCACTCGGGCTGCTGACTTGAAGCCATCATAGATGACTCGGGAAAGAAATATAGAGCAGTCCTTGATCCCAGCTGTCAGGGATTGGAACCACTGGAGGGGTTCCCCGGTGAGGACAGCCGAAAAGCTGGAGAGCTTCTGGATCAGGGCCTTGAGGTACCTGTCTATAGGCCTGAATCCGGCACCCGAGCATGAAGCCCTGGTAATATTTTCACCCGCGACTCTCTGCCCAAGGGAACAGAGGAATAGTTCTTCTGGCTCTTTAGCTTCTGCATGGTTGAGTCTACCAACATTGAATTATGTGGTAACTGAGTCTTGTGGAACCTGGGGCTCTTCTTGACACAGTAGACGGCATCGAGGTGTCAGCTGACCACAAGCACTGAGGCCGGGGTCTTCCATATCCTGAGGAACAGCCGCTCGAGGATCAGCTGTACCGGCACCGTGGAGTTTCTTTGGGTGGGGCCTCATACTGGAGGATTTCCAGTTCTTTAGTGTGCAGGTCCTCTTCTGACTCTATCGGAACCAACAGGGCTCAGGCCATATCCAGGATGAAGTCGTGGAAGGCCTTATCCTCTGGAGAAGAATGGCGCCAAGGTACCGGGACAGACAGCTCCGAGGGGACATCTCGGTGTCAACAGGTTACTGGGGAGGCCTCGATGTCGGTCTCCCACTTGGAGTCGGAGGGTGTTGACAATTCTGAGGCTCTGCGGTCTCGTGTCTTGAGGCCAGCCCCTAGGAGCCGGAATCCTCCGGAGGATTTTGGGTCCAATTACCGGAAACTGGCCGGGGAGGACCGGATACCCGAGGAACGGGACTGGGACCTCGACTGGTGCTGAGGACTCACCCAAGGCCGGTGGTGCTCGGAGCCTGGTTCATCATTCAGGGACTCCCCTGTTGTCGGGGCAGATGATGCGGATGAACTGGCCATCAGTGCCTGCTGCAGTTCCAGGATAGCAGAAATATTCTGCTCCAGGGCCACCATTCTGGTTTTGAGGCCAGAAGGCTCCGCAGCTTTTGGCGTGGGTACTGAGGACCTCAGACCCAATGCTGGCACTCTTGCGAGTGCATCCTTGATGAGGACCACGGCCTAAGGTAGCCTCACATGGTCTCTGCCTGCTGAAGACTCCTTTTTAGAGATCTTAGTGGGGCACTGCTCGAAGTCACTCGAATCCTGCCGCAGGACTTTTCTGGGTTCACTGGTGGAACCTAGACTAACTTCTAGGATTTTTTCTCTTTTTCTCTCAGGGTCTAGGGTCTTCTCAGAAAAGCTGCCGCTGTGGGACTCCGAGGACGCCTGGGGAACGCCTTGGAAACATTCTTTCCTGCAACTCCAACCTTTTCTTGTTGGTTTTCGGAGTCATGGCCTGGCACAGGTTGCAAGTGGTACTGTCGTGGTCCGTGCCCAGGCAGCGTAGGCAGAAGTCATGCGTGCCTGTAATAGACATGGTTTGGTTGCAGCGGTCATATTTTTTGAACCCACTGGGGGACATGGTGGGGGACACCTGGCCAGGGTCGACAATCCACGGGTGAAAAAAAGCACGAACGCCAGTCGAGGCAAGCCTCGATCAAAAGAAAGGAAGGAGCCAAGAACAGTACCAGAACCAGCACCGTCTCAAGGCAGGAAGAGGAAGCAGTATGCAACCGCGAAAAAAACACTTTTAAGGATATTTTGGAAGAATTTTTCCAGGGAAACAGGATAGGCGTCCATTGGGCTCCACAGAAAAAAGGAGACTGAGCAAGATGGCACACTTGGGCAGGAAGGGGACCATGCATGTGTAGTAGCATGTCCCAAAGGCTTTCTTTGAAAGCTGGGGAAATGCTCCGCACAGACTCTGTAGGTGCCGTCCTCACCCATACGTGAGGACTGACTTCCTGCTTGTTCCTGGAGAATATCAGCTAAATCTGAAAGAGACAAAGACAGAAATCAGGATGGAAAAAGCACACACAGAAGAAAAAATGGCTAAAGATGTGAAGCAAAGTAACAAGAGTTTTTTTCAAGTATATTGGGGAGAGGAGGAAGGAGAAAAGTGGAACTGCAAGCCCTAGAGGTACTGAGGACTGATTTGTGGAAAGTGACAAGTTAAAAATGGAAGTTATAAAAAATACTCTTCTATGTTCACAAAAGAAATTTCTGAAGAAGGACCATGCATGATTAACTATTGAGGTACTAATGAGAATGGAGTATATACAGTACCACATGATTCAGGCAGAAGGATACATAGTAACATAGTAAATGACAGCAGTTAAAGATCAGCATGGTCCATCTAATCTGCCCAGGATTCTGAGAGAGCTCAGAGAGGTCCTGGTGGCATCTTTATAGGATGTGTTTAATAGATCCTTGGAGAAGTGAGAGATTCCGCGGGACTGGAAAAGGACTGATGTGGTCCCTCTTCACAAAAGTGGTAACAGAGTAGAGGGGGATAGCTACAGGCCAGTAAGCCTTACCTTGGTGGTAGGAAAAGCAATGGAGAAGCTGAAACAAAGAAAATGAACTTTTTAGAATCCAATGGGTAGCAAGATCTGAGGCAACATGGTTTTACCAAAGGAAGATTGTGCCAAATGAATCTGATTTCTTTGATCGAGTGACCGAAGAACTGAATCGAGGGCATGTGATAGATTTGTAACTTAGATTTCAGCAGTCTTTGATACTGTTCCTCATAGGAGGCTTATGAATAAAATGAGTAGCTTGTGGATGAGTTCCAAGTTGGTGAAATGGATCAAAAACAGGATGACTGACTGATGACAGAGGGTGGTAGTAAATAGAAGAAAGGAAAGAGAGAAATGAAGTGCCTCTGGGATGGGTCCTGGGACCTGTTTTTGTGAGTGATATTGCTGAAGGGCTAAAAGGAAAAGTTTGTCTTTTTGCAGATGACACTAGGATTTGCAAAAGAGTGGACACTTTGGAAGGAGTATGCAACTTGAGAAAAGATCTACAAAACTTAGCAGAATGGTCTAATGCTTGGCACTTAAGATTTAATGCAGAGAAGTGGAAAGTGATGCACTTGAGATGAAGAAATCTAAAAGAGCTGGACCTCAATGTGATAGTTTCTGAGGATCTCAAGATGATGAAACAATATGACAAGACAGTAGCCAAAGCCAGAAGGATGTTAAGCTTCATACAGAGAGGCATAACCAGGAAGGCGGTATTAATTTATTTACATTATTTATTTTATTTACATTCTCTTATATACCGCGCTATTCTGCATCAGTGCGGTTTACATTGAACAAACTGAAATTACATTGAACAGGGTATTATAACTTGGAGATAACTATTTTACAGGGAACATGGGCTATGGAGGGTTAAGTGGCTTGCCCAAGACCACAAGGAGCACCTGTGGGACTAGAAACCCCAGTCCTTCTGCCCCAAGGTTGCTGTCCTCTGGTGGGATTTGAACCCCCGACCTTCCAGCCTGAAGTACCTTGCCCCAACCACTAGGCTACTCCTCCACTCCACTCCCTGTACAAATTGTTGGTGAGGCCTCATTTGGAGTATTGTGTTCATTTTTAGAGACAACCTCAAAAAGATATAAAAATACTTGAAACAGTATAGGCCTAAACAAAGGCATAAAGGGGAGTAAGTAACTGCACAAAGTGGGAGGTACAAATCTAGCCACCTCACTATGCAGACAAGATGGACCATGCTAGTCTATCTGTTATCATTTACTATGGGGGTTATTCTCAACCACAAATAATGGGGATGTACGTCCAGCTTGGATGTACATCCCCCATATTCATCCAAATGTGGCTGCTGGAAAAAGGCTGCCCGTACGTACATCTGAGTTGTATGGGGAGCCTTAGATGGGGGCGGGGGAGGGTGGAACGAAGGCGGGCCATCTCCCCAGACATACAGGGCCTATTCTGAGGTCGGCCCTGTACATCCGGAGTCGACCAGGTAGATGGGGAACTTATTCCACCTCAGAGGTAGAATAAGTCCCCCTGGATGCGGGCTTTCAGCAGCGGATGGCAGAGACAGGTGAAGGGGTGTGGAAGTAAGTTCCATGTAGCCAGACCCTGGCCATGGCAGTCCAGATCGGGGGTCTGGCTGTGGGGATAGGACAATTTCAGCGGCGGCCAGAGATTGCAGCTTCTGAATGGCGCAGCAGTGCCATGGCAAAGGGATGCCAAGGCACAGCGGCTCCATTCAGGAACCTGACTGAGTTAGCCGGGTAAGTGGCTGGACGTCTGGGGTGCCTGAATAGGGGCACGGTTCCGGACGTCCAGCCACTGTGCTGCGATTCTGCTCCTGTGGGGACATCTAGTCCCCATGGGAACAGAATCAGCTGCGTCTCCCGGCTGTCTGGGCGTCCCAGAGATGTACAAAGCAGAATGTGCCTCCACATGTCTTCTGGAACAGAGCCCATACCATTTTGGTCATGTTCCTCTGAATTGCTTCAAGTCCTTTTATATCCTAATTGAGATATAGCATCTAAAACTGAACACAGTACTTCAAGTGAGGCGTCACCAATACCTCTGCAGGAGCTTTATCATGTCCTCCTTTCCGCTCATTCTGTGCTCTCTATGTAACCTAGCATGGGCTTTGGCCACTGCCTTGCCACCTTGTTTTGCCTTCTTGAGATCCTCAGACAGTATTACACTGAGGTCCTTCTTCTGTTCCATGCACTTCAGCTTCTTGCTTCTCATCACATAAAGCTCCTTTGGATTTCTGCATCCCCAAATGCATTACTCTGCACTTCTTCACATTATAACTTAGCTGCCAAGCACTAACCCATGCTCCTGTTTTATGTAGATCACTTTACATGTTGTCTACTCCCTCCAAGGGTGTCACTTTATTGCAAATCTTTGTATCATCACAAAAAGAAAACTTTCTTTTAACCCTTTGGCAATATTGATCAAAAAGATATTAAGCACAGTCAATCCTAAGAACGAACACTAATAACCTTTCTTTTCTTCTGAGTGAATTTCATTTACCACCAACCTCTGTAATCTGTCAGTCAACCAATTTCTTATCTTGTTTACCACCTTGGATGCCAACTTTAAACTGCTCAGTTTATTCATGAGCCTCCTATGAGGAATGGTATCAAAGGCTTGACCTTGATAGAATTCTCTGGCAGCTCAACTGAAGAAATCAATTGGATTCATTTGGCATGATCTGCCTTTAGTAAAACCATGTTATTTATTTATTTTATTTATTTATTATTTTTTTATACCACGCTCTTTAGAATCAGTGCGGTTTACATGTATACTAACAGGTACTTTTTATTCCCTTGTCCCCGAAGGGCTCACAATCTAAGTGTGCCTGAGGCAATGGAGGGTTAAGTGGCTTGCCTAAGGCCACAAGGAGTGGCCATGGAACTAGAGACCCCAGTCCCTCCGGCCTGAAGTTGCTTGTCCCCATGCAGGAATTGAACCCCTGGCCTTCCGGCCTGAGGTAACCTGTCCCAACCACTGAGCCACTCCTCTCTTGTTGCCTTGGATCTTACAATTCACTGGATTGTTGATAACAAAATTAGTCATCTATAGCATGTTTATGTATATGATATACAGATACTGTTCCCAGTACAGAAAATTAAAAAGAGTGACTTGTCTTGAATGCTAATTTGGAACAGGTTACACCTTGGCTAAAGAAGCAAACAGTTGCTGAATGCAACAAACTCTGAGGTGGTATGGATTGGTCAGGACAATTTAAAGGACAGGTACAGTGCTGTTCAATTGAGTTGCCTTGCCAATGGGTTCAAGTGATTTGATACCTGGGAGTGAAGACAGATAGATAGTAAGCTGACATTGGCTCCTCGGATCTCTTCCCTGGTTCAGTCATCATTTGGCAGTTCAAGAAGATTCGTAAGTTCTGTCCATATCTTGCTTTTGAGGCTCTAAGAATAGTGAATCAAGCACCAATACTGATATGTTTGATTACTACGAGTGTCGTGTATTCTGGCTTGCCTATTTCATTTCATTTATTAGTACTTGATATACTACCCTTAGTGAGGTACAGCAGAGTGGTTTACAAAGATAAAACCCAAATTATAAATACATATAGAAAGGAATGCCAATGATGAACAGGAAAGAACACAAGAAATCAGAGAGCAGACTAGAGAGCATAGCTAGGGAGGAGAAGTAGGATTAAGAGGGGTCCAGTGGAAGATTATATGCTATGGAGAGATGAGATGAGTTTTGAGCAGTGATTTGAACTTGGGAAGTGATAGTTCTAACTGGAGGGCGGGTAGGAGATTATTCTACAGAAAAGGGCCAAGGAAATAAATAGCAGAGTGACGTGTGGATTCTAAGTGTGCCTGAGATGGGGGGAGGGGGGAGGAGAAAAAGGCAGTTCATATGAATGGTGCAGAGGGAACGGTGAGGAGTGTGCGGTATGATGAGGAAGATCCGACATTGTGGAAGATTGGAGTGAAGTGTTTTGTGAACCTGAGTGAGAATCTTAAACTAGATGCAAAATGATACCGTGAGCCAATGTAAATGGATGAGTAGGGGAGTGCTTTGGTTGAAACGTCAAGCATGGAAAATTAGTTGTGCCGCTGTATGTTGGATAAGTTGGAGGCGATAAAGTTTGTACTAAGGGAATCCAGCCAAAGCAGAGTTACAGTAGTCGAGACAAGCAAGCACAAGAGAAACAACAAGAGTAGTGAGAGCAGAGGTGGATAGAAAGGAACGGACCACCCTAATGTGGTGGAGAAAACAAAAGGAGCGTTGTACCACTAGATTGATGTGTTAGTGAAAAGAAAGCAGAATCTAGGAGAATGTCAAGATAGTGAAAGGAAGGTACAAGATTGATAGGAACATCATTGAGACTGGGAGAAACAGAGGGAGCAGACAGTGAGCCAGAAAGCCAAGTGGCTGTGGTCTTAGAGGGATTAAGTGTGAGATGATGATTACACAACAAGGCAACAACATGGATGAGGCAGACATTCATGGACAAGAGATGGGGCTCAGAGGACTAGTATGGGAGAGCAGAAGAGTATCATCTTCATCAATGTAAAATGAGACACCAAGCTGTTGAATCAGAAAGGCAAGTGGGGCCAAAAAATATTAAAGAGAAGAGGGGCCAGGACTGATCCCTGGGAGACGCCAAAAGTAAGAGAACAGGTGGGTGAAGAAAAAGAACCCATAGTGACTGTGAAGGAGCACTGTGATAAGAGCGAGCTGAACCAGAGTTTATGGGATATTCAACTGATTCAAAATATGGCGCAGCTAACTGAGGGATTAGGAAAATTTGATCATATAACGCCTATGCTGAAAACTTTGCATTAGCTGCCTATCTCTTTTCAATTACAGTTTAAAAGGCTAGTGCTGACTTTCAAGATACTGTATGGACTAGCCATGACTTACTTTAGTGAGAGGTTATAGGAATATTTAACCGAGAAATATGCTCTCAACAGACCAGAAATGATTAGCCATCCCAGGAATTAGTTCAGTTCTCTCATCCAAGATTAGGAAAAGATTTTTTTCAATAGAGGCATCTATATGTTGGAACAAGCTCCCTTGTGAAATCCACAATTCTACTATTAGCAATTCCATAAAGCTGTAAAAACATGGCAGCAAGCGTATATTTCCTGACTTAGCAGTCTTTTGGAATGCTCCTAGCACACATGTGTGAGGTCCCACCTGCCACCGCTACATATGATCTCCACAGCCTATGCATTAGCTGACGCCAGAATACTACTTCAAAGGGCAGAGAGAGGGTTGTGAGGACTTATCCTGCTATCCACAGAGAACACCTGCTACAGGTGAGTAACGCTGCTTTTTCCATGGATAAGAAGGATAATGTCCTCACATATGGGAATCCCTAGCTACGGGCTAGCTCAAAAGAAAAAAGGGGGGAAAACTAGTGTTGCAACCAGCTGACACCAACTCTTTTTGTTTGCAACAGGCCTTTGTGTTATTTGATCCTTTTTTTCTATAGGAAGCAGCATGAAATGAAAAATAATTGGACTTAGTGAGGATGGAGTTGAATTATATTCCTTAAACAGATTGTAGAGGACGATTGAATGAATCTACTGTTGCTTTGAGAGTCCCTTTCCAAAAAGTAATGAGATGTGAATATGTGGACACAGGTCTATGTGGAGGCTTTGCAAATCTCCTCCATGGTGGCTGACCTCAAGTGGGCCACTAACACAGGCATGGCTTGGACATTATAAACCGTGACATGATCCTCAAGAGTCATGCCACCCTGTGTATAAGCAAAGGAGATGCAATCCATTAGTCAATTCGAGAGTATATGTTTTGACAGCAATCCCCAAATTTGGGTAGACCTTTCGATGGGCTTTAGTCAAGGCTAAGGCTCTCTTGCAGTCCAACACATGCAATGCACTTTCACCTTTATCAGCATAAGGTTTGGGAAAAGGACTATTGACTGCTTAAGGTAGAAATCCAGCACCACCATAGGAAGGAATTGAGTGCGCAGAGCCGGTATAGTATGGATCAGTTACTAGAGCCTGGAGCTTGCTAACATTGTATGCTGAAGTTACCACCTCCATAAACAAGACAACACAGTTACTTACCTGTAACAGGTGATCTCTGGGAACAGCAGGAATAAGTCTTCACATATGGGTACGTCGGTACCGATGGAGTCTGCGCGGGAACGCTTCCCAGCGTCCAATCAAAGAGCTTTTGGAAGCATCCCACCATGCCTGCATGCTGCCTTCAGCCTTTCCCAACTGCCTCTCCTCAGTTAAGTTTTAAAGCTGAGACAAAGAGAGAGATAGAGGAAAGGAAAGATAGATAGAGATACAACTCCTGGGGAGGTGGGTGGGTTGTGAAGACTTATTCCTGCTGTTCCCAGAGATCACCTGTTACAGGTAAGTAACTGTGCTATCTCCAGGAACAAGCAGGAATGAGTCTAAGATGCCTGGAGTCCCAGCATGTTATAGGTTGGAACATGCTATCCCGCACAACACCAGGTATCCTGAGGATGGAGGGTAGGAGTTGAAGAAAGAAAGGTTCTGTGGAACAGCTAACCTAGCATAGGACTGCAGACAAGGAGTCCATGTGCGGATGATAATTATCATCAATGATATTGAAAGGCATATTGCAATATGGACCTCCCCTAACAGGATTACACAGCCGTAAATGGGATCTACTGGGGAACCCAGTAGAGGAACCTCAAGGAGGACCTCACTGTGAAGTGGAGGTAATAAACCTGTTAGGAAAAAACAGTGGAGGTCAGAATCCTGAAAGGTAAGAGGGGACCCCGGTAATGACTGGGGTAGTACCAAAAATGGTGGGCCTTCAGCGGAAGGCTTTATGGTAAAAGCCGAACTCTTTTGGCGACAGAGTGACTCACCCTTGGAAGCAAAAAGAGAAGGCCGACCAAATTGGACAAACAGGCACAGTCCTTGTGGGAGGAAAAGGTATGGAAACCCCTTGTATCCCAAAAGAAAGGACAAACGGCTGAGGCGTTAGAGCCTGTGATTAGCTGAAGATCGGCAATGTCTCTCCTAACTGGAGTCAGCTAGGAGAGATACTGGAACATGGAGAGCTTCAGAGGTACCTAAACCTTAAGGTCATGGTGGAAGTTGTTAACTACCACAGAGTGGTTGTGAATGTAGAACCCCAAACATGCTGGATAGCATAGGTATGGGTAAAGCCCATCTGTCAGAATCATATAGCTATATGAGTCTCGACAGTCAGGTAGATAAATACAGAATACATATCTACCGATAGTAAAATATCTCGACAGATACATATATATATATATGTATAGCACAGTTACTTACCTGTAACAGGTGATCTCTGGGAACAGCAGGAATAAGTCTTCACATATGGGTACGTCGGTACCGACGGAGCCTGCGAGGGAACGCTCCCCAGCATCCAATAAGAAAACTTTTGGGAGCATCCCACAGCGCCTGCGTGCTGCCTTCCCGCCTTTCCCAACTGCCTTTCCTCAGTTGAGTTTCAAAGCTGAGACAAAGAGAGAGAGAGAGAGAGAAGTGAAAGAAGAGATATAGAGATACAACTCCTAGGGGAGGTGGGTGGGTTGTGAAGACTTATTCCTGCTGTTCCCAGAGATCACCTGTTACAGGTAAGTAACTGTGCTATCTCCAGGAACAAGCAGGAATGAGTCTTCACATATGGGGACTCCCAAGCTAAGATGCCTGGAGTCCCAGCATGTCATAGATTGGAACATGCTATACCTAATAACACCAGGCATCCTAAGGATGGAGGGTAGGAATTGAAAAGAGAAAGGTGCTGTGGAAAACAGCTTAACCAAGCATAGGACTGCAGACAAGGAGTCCATGTGTGGATGATAATTGTCATCAATGATATTGAAATGAAATATTGCAATATGGACCTCCCCCCTAACAGGATTTCACAGAAGTATGGAGGTTCATGGGATCTACTGGGGAACCCAGTAGAGGAACCTCGAAGAGGACCTCACTGTAAAGTGGAGGTAATAAATCTGTAGGAAAAACAGTGGAGGTCAGAATCCTGAAGGGTAACAAGTAACCCCAGTAAAAAAAACTGGGGTAGTACAAAAACGGTAGGCCTTCAGCGGAAGGCTTTATGACAAAAGCCGAACTCTTTTGGCGGCAGAGTGGCTCACTCTTAGGAGCAAAAAGAGAAAGGCTAACTGATTTGGACAAACAGGCACAGTCCTTGTGGGGAGAAAGGGTATGGGAACCCCTTGTATCCCAAAAAGAGAGGACAAATGCCTGAGGCGTTAAAGCCTGTGATTAACTGAAGATCCACAATGTCTCTCCTAACTGGGGTAAGCTAGGAGAGATATTGGAGCATGGAGAGCTTCAGAGGTACCTAAACCCTAAGGTTATGGTATAAAAGTTGTAGCTAGGACCTGTCCTCCAGGTGAAGTAAAACCCTCTCGCACCAAGGAGATTTCTCCAGGGCCATGTGCCCACGAGGGAAGGGTTAGGACAGCCGTTATATTTGGTGATTCAATCATTAGGCATGTAGATAGCTGGGTGGCTGGTGAACATGAGGAATGCCTGGTAACATGCCTGCCTGGTGCAAAGGTAGCGGACCTTACACGCCACTTAGACAAGGTCTTAGATAGTGCTTGGGAGGAGTCTGCTGTCTTGGTACATGTTGGTACCAATGACATAGAAAAATGTGGTAGGGAGGTTCTGGAGGCTAAATTTAGGCTTTTAGGTAGGAAACTGAAATCTAGAACTTCCAGGGTAGCATTCTCCGAAATGCTTCCAGTTCCACATGCAGGTCCCAAAAGGTAGGCAGAGCTCCGGAGTCTCAGTGTGTGGATGATGGTGCAAGGAAGAAGGTTTTGGATTTGTTAGGAACTTGGGAACATTCTGGGGAAAGGAGGGGCTTTTCAGAAGAGATGGGCTCCACCTTAACCGGGATGGAACCAAGCTGCTTGAATGAAACCTTTAAAAAGCAGATAGAACAGCTTTTAAACTAGATAATAGGGGAAAGCCGACAGTAGCCCAGGAGCACATGGTTCGGAACAATGTATCCTTGAAGGATACTAGCAAAAGACTGAAGTTAGGGCATATCAGCAGAGAAGTTCCAATAAAGACAAAAGTAGCCCAAATGCCCTTGAGTATAGAGCAGACAGAGCTTAAAGATTCCAATTTACCCCTGCCTACTGATAACCAGATTAATGTGAATAAAATACAGCATCTAAAAAGCTTGTATGCAAATGCCAGAAGTCTAAAAAATAAGATGGGAGAGTTAGAATATATAACACTAAATGAGAGGTTAGCTATAAGTGGTATCTCAGAGACATGGTGGAAGGAGGACAACCAGTGGGACACTGTGATACCTGGGTACAA
Organism: Ichthyophis bannanicus; assembly: GCA_033557465.1. Taxonomy (NCBI): domain Eukaryota; kingdom Metazoa; phylum Chordata; class Amphibia; order Gymnophiona; family Ichthyophiidae; genus Ichthyophis; species Ichthyophis bannanicus. The sequence continues at coordinate 917,076,742 of CM066035.1, read as the reverse complement.
ACTATATCATAATGATAGAGCTGATCAAATTGGTGGAGGGGTTGTGCTCTATGTTAGAGAGGCCATTGAGTCAGAAAGGATTAAATTTTTGCAGGAAACAAAATTCACTGTAGAATCTCTATGGATTGAAATTCCATGTAAAAAGGGGAAGGGGAAGGCGATGGCAGTGGGGGTGTACTATCGACCACCTGGCCAGAGTGAACAAACGGATGATGAAGTGCTCAAAAAAATCTGAGAAGCAAACAAAAATTGCAGTACAGAAATAATAATGGGTGATTTCAATTACTCCGGCATTCTCTGGATCAGTGTCATGGCAGGACATGCTAACGTTTCTAGATGAAATAAATGACTGCTTCTTAGAGCAGCTGGTTGATGAACCGACCAGAGGGGAAGCCATTTTGGATCTAGTCCTTAGTGGAACACAAGATCTGATGTTGGAGCCACTTGGCAATAATGATCATAGCATAATCCCGTTTGATTTAATAAATGGAGGAAGGACGGACAGCAAGGAAATCCAAGGCGCTAACTTTTAACTTTCAAAAGGGAGACTATGATAAAATGATGAAAATAGTTAAGAAAAAAATAAAAGGAGCAGTTACAAAGGTTAAAGATTTACATCAAGCATGGGTGTTGTTTAAAAATACTATCTTGGAGGCCCAAACCAGCTGTATTCCACGCTTTAAGAAAAATTGAAGGAAGTCCAAAAACTGCCAACATGGTTTAAAGGTGAGGTCAGAGAGGCTGTTATTGCCAAAAAAGCAACTTTCAGGCAATGGAAAAAGGAGCCGACTGACGAAAACTGGAATGGAAGCAACATAAGCATTAGCAAGTTAGATGCAAGGCATTGATAAGGCAGGCAAAGAGAGAATTTGAGAAGAAGCTTACTGTGGATGCAAAAACGCATAATAAAGACTTTTTCAAGTACATTCATAGCAAAAAAACAGTGGGAAAGTCAGTTAGATGATAGAGGGGTAAAAGGGGCACTAAGAGGGGACAAGGCCATAGTGGAGAGACTGAATGAATTCTTTGCTTCAATCTTTACTGAAGAAGATGTAGAGATTATACACATGAGTGAAATGGTATTTAAAGGTGATGCTGCAGAAGAATTGAAAGAAATATTGATACACTGGGAAGATGTCTTACAACTATTTGATAAACTGAAGAGTAGCAAATCACCTGGACCGGATGGTATACATCCAAGGGTGTTGAAAGAACTGAAATATGAGATTGCAGACCTGCTATTAGTAATCTGTGAACTATCATTAGAATCATCGGTAATACCTGAAGATTGGAGGATGGCCAATGTAATGCCAATTTTTAAATAAGGGTTCTAGGGGTGATCTGGGAAACTACAGACTGGTGAACCGGTGATTTTAATGGGGCCGCGGCTCCGATAACAATCGGAAACCGCTACCACAGCTTTGTAAACAAGCCCCCTAATCTTTAGCACTTCTTCAAGGAGTAATCCTAATAGTTTAGGAAAATTCAGAAGGCAGATTTAACTGCATAGAATGTTTTCCATCTGCTCAATTTTATGATATAATACAGCTTTGTCCTGTACAACAGCATTTACTTTCTCAGTGTTCTTAATTTCCTCCTCTACTTTAGTAAATCTCTTCAAATACACCTTAGAAGAGAAAGCATAGTTACTCACCTGTAACAGGTGTTCTCCAGGGACAGCAGGAATCAGTCCTCACATATGGGTGACATCGGCACCGACGGAGCCCTCGTGCGGAGCAATTCCCCAGCTTTCAAAGAAAGCCTATGGGATTGCATCGCACATGTGCGGTCCCCTTCCTGCCCCAGGATGCCATCTTGCTCAGTCAGATGACATAGCTAAAAAGACGGCAAAATGAGAAAAAATTAATCAAGGACTGCAACACCAGGGGAGGAGGGAGGGTCATGAGGACTGATTCCTGCTGTCCCTGGAGAACACCTGTTACAGGTGAGTAATTATGCTCTCTCCAGGAACAAGCAGGAAGTCAGTCCTAAAATATGGGACTCCCTAGCTATAGGCTACCGAGAAGCCATAGCTGAAAATGACTCCCTCTAGAAGAGCCGCAGCAGCAGTGACAGGATTTTTCTTCGAGAACACAACCCCCACGGTAGCCTGACACCAAAGGGTCGGAGGGTAGGAGTTGCCTAAACCTCGAATAGGTTACAGAGTACCGCCTGACCGAAAACACTGTCCCGCCGGGACTCTCTCTCCAGGCAGTAGTGGGCTGCAAAAGTCTGGCTTGAAGACAAAGTTGCAGCCCGGCAGATGTCTGCCAACGGAACAGAGCGGTGGTTAGCCACTGATGTGGCCTTAGCCCTGACAGAGTGGGCTGTGATTCGGCCCTGCAGCTGGAGGTCAGCTGCCCTGTACGCCCAGGTGATGCAGTCTGCTACCCAGGTAGATAATGTGCACCTGGAGACAGGTAGACCCAGTTTACTAGGGTCATAAGAGACGAATAGCTGGGAAGCTCTCCTATGTCCCCGCGTACGCTCCACATAGAATGTGAGCACCCTCTTACAGTCCAGGGTATGCAGAACCGCTTCTGCCCTGCTGGTATGTGGCCTGGGGAAGAAGGTTGGAAGAAACACCTCTTGGTTGAGGTGAAACGAGGAAACCACTTTTGGAATGAACTTGGGGTGAGTACGTAGAACCACCCTGTTTTTATAAAAGCGTGTATACGGTCTATCCGATACTAACGCTTGTAGCTCGCACACACGTCGAGCAAACGTGAATGCCACCAGAAAGAGAGCTTTCCAGGAAAGGAAGCAGAGATGACAGGTGGCCATTGGTTCAAAAGGTGGGCAAGTCAGCCGCTGCAAGACCACATTTAAGTCCCACTCTGTAGCCGGTGGGCGAATTGGAGGCTTCAAGAGTAGGATGCCTCTGAGGAATCGAGATATCAAAGGGTGAGCTGAAAGAGGTTGCCCGTCCACTGGAGAGTGGTGAGCTGATAGCGCACTCAGGTGGACCTAGACAGAGTTAGACTTGAGGCCTAACTCCGAGAGGTGGCGCAAGTAATGCAATATCTGAGGTACTTGACAAGTGAACAGGTCCTCCTTATTCTGGGCACACCACCCTTCAAACCTACGCCACTTGAACGCATAGGACTTTCGAGTGGATTGCCTCCTAGAGGCCAGCAACACCTCCTCAACCTCCTTGGGAAGGAGTAGAGGAGCAAGTACTACCCTCTCAGCAGCCAGGCCATTAAGTGGAGGGATCTGAGATTGGGGTGTAGCAAGAAACCCTGTTCCTGGGTCAAGAGGTCGGGCTGCACCTCCAGTGGGAGTGGAGTTTCGATCACCAATTGAAGGAGAAGAGGGAACCAAGGTTGTTTGGGCCAACTGGGTGCTACCAGGATGACCGAGGCCTTGTCCCGAAGAATCTTGAACAGAGTGCATGTCCCCAGGGGCGTGGGTGGGAACGCATAGAGAAAGCCCTGTGCCCACGAGTTCAGGAAAGCATCCGCTGCCACGTGCAACGGATGTGGCTGCCTTGCGCAGAACCGGGGCAACTGATGGTTCTGCAAGCTGGCAAAGAGATCCATACCAGGGAGACCCCAACGGTTGAAGATACGCTGGGTTACATCCTGGTTCAGTTGCCATTCGTGAGGCTGAAGCATCCTGTTCAACTTGTCCACCAGGAGGTTCTCCTGACCCAGCAGATAAACTGCCTTTAGGGACATGTGATGTGCCACTGCAGAGTTTCCTGGCATAGGATGCGAGATCCTGTGCTCCCCTGTTTGTTGATGTAGAACATCGTTACCTGATTGTCTGTCTGTATCAGCATCGACTGATGTGCCAGAAGATGACAGAAGGCTTGAAGAGCTAGGCGGATGGCTCAAAGCTCTAGAAGGTTGATCTGAAGCACGGCCTCTCGCAAGGACCACAGACCCTGAGTGCCTGAAACCTGGCAATGGGCTCCTCAGCCCAGCAAGGAGGCATCTGTCGTCAGCACTCTGATATGAGAGGGAGGTTGGAATGGTACTCTCTGAAGCATGTTGGGGTGGGTGAAGCCACCATTGCAAGGCCATCACAAGCAGTTTGGAAACTGCTACTCTGTCTCTGAGGCGACCAGTGGCTTGTGTCCACTGGTCTCTGAGGCTCCATTGAGCTGTGTGCATGTGAAATCGAGGATATGGAGTCACATGCACTGTAGAGGCCATGTGGCCCAGGAGGCACAGGAAGACCCTTGCGGAGATTTGAGGCCTGTGCTGGACCTGCTGGACCAAGTCCAGCAACCACCTTGCCCTGTCCAGCAGTAGGTAAGCCTTTCCCTGAAGTGTGTCCAGTTTTGCCCCTATGAACTCCAAGTGTTGAGTGAGGCGTAAAGTGGACTTTTCGTGATTTATCACAAACCCTAGGTGCTGGAGCAGGTTGACTGTGCGAGCAGTGGCCTGCTGTGCCTCCTGTGCCGATTGGCCCCTGATGAGCCAGTCGTCCAGGTATGGGAAGATGAAGATACCCTGGCTTCTGAGGAAGGCCGCCACCACTGCTAGGCATTTGGTAAATATTCTGGGAGCGGTAGCTAGACCAAAGGGAAGCATCTTGTACTGGAAGTGGATTCCTCCGACCACAAACCTGAGGTATTGTCTGTGGTCTGGGTGTATGAGGATGTGAGTATAAGCATCCTTTAAATCTAAGGAGCATAGCCAGTCTCCCTGGTGGAGGTAAGGCAGTAGGATCCCAAGGGAAAGCATCTTGAACTTTTCCCTCACCAGGAACTTGTTCAGATTTCGCAAGTCCAGGATGGGGCGTAGGCCTCCTTTTCTTTTTGGTATTAGGAAATACCTGGAGTAGAAGCCTTGCCCCTGCAGGTGGTGGGGCACAGGTTCCACCGCCTAATCCTTTAGCAGACCTGTCAACTCCTGCAGGAGGAGGTTCCTGTGAAGAGGGGGCCTGAGAGGCTCTCCTGGGAAAAAGGAGGGGGGCACCTGGTGGAAGTGAAGTAAGTAGCCCTGCTGGACTACTTGCAAAACCCAGGCGTCGGTAGTAATGGTTGGCCACCTGTGAGCGTACAGGACAAGCCATCCTCCTGTGCAGGGCCAAACCACTGGTGGGAGAGGAGCTATGCACTGGGAGTCAAAAACCCCCTCCCGGCCGGGTAGGAGCCGGAGATGGAGGCTTGGGAGTCTTCGGCTTACGTGGGCCATGCCCCTGTCCCCTGGTCTGCTGCACCTGTTGGGGAGCTGGGGCGGCCTGGTAAGTGGGGTAGTTTCTGTAAGCCGTACCCTTCCTTGGAAAAAAGAGCTTTTTTCCTGAGGCCTTCTTCTTGTGAGAAGGTGCAGATGTCTTCTTCGACAACCTTGTCCGGGTCAAGTACTCGGACTCAATTTCTGCAGCTTTCTCAGTCATGTGTTTGCCGAAGAGGTTGTCTCCCCAGCACGGGACATCGACCAACTTGTCCTGAACCCACGGCTCTAGGTCTGACGACATGAGCCAGGCCTGACTGCGTGCACCAATGCCGGCCGTGGCTACTCGGGCTGAAGCCTCGAAGCCATTGTAAGCTGCTCGAGACATGAACTTCGGGCATTCTCTGATCCCCGTGGACAAGGCCTTAAAGTGCTGCAAGGGTTCCTCGGATAGGCCAGCCGAGAACACGGAAATCTCCTTTGCCAGGTCCCGCAAGTACATGCCCATGTACAGCTGGTAAGTTTGGACACGGCATGACAGCATCGAGCCCTGGTAGCACTTTCTGCCGAGGGTGTCCAGGTTCTGGGCCTCCCGGCTGGGAGGCACCGAGGAGTGCATTTTTTGGCTTTTTAGCCTACGCATGGCCGATTCCACAACCATGGAGTTGTGTGGCAGCTGCGCTTTCTGGAACCCAGGACTCTTGCGGACTCGATAAATGGAATTGACCCGCTTGCTGAGCACCGGCATCGAGGCCGGGGACTCCCACGTGTGGAGCATCAGCCGTTCCAACATCGGAGGCACTGGTACAGTAAGGGCCTCCTTTGGGGGAGAATCATACTGGACGGCATCGAGCTCTTCGCTTTGAGGCTCCTCCTTGGCATCCGCAGAGAATGCCAAAGCCTTGGCCATACCCTGACAAAGTCCGAAAACCGAGTGTCCTCCGGAGGGGACCTATTCTGAGGCTCCAAACCCGGAGAGTCCGATGGGATACACCGGGTCTGGAAGGTGTCTGGGGAGTCTTCCTCCTCCGTCTCCCACGCCGAGTCCTCCGAGGAGGACTCGATGGGCTCTGGCCTCGAGGGCTTCGAGCCTGACCGCCCCAATGCCGAGGGCACTGGCGTCGACAACCTCGGCCCCGAACGGGAGGTCGAGGGGGACCTTGGCCGAGGATCAACTTGAGGATCGGCTCAGCCTCCAGCATTGAATTCGACGTCCCAGTGGTCGGGGTGGATGGTCCGGCGAGACCAGCCATCAGTGCCCGCTGCTGCTCCATGAAGGCAGCCATGCTACTCTCCAGGGCCGCCAACCTGAGACCGAGCTCAGAAGACTCCGCAGCTCCCGGCTCGGGTTCCGACGTCGGCTCTCCCGTAGGAGAGTACACGAGGACAACAGAAGTTACCTTGTCCGACGCCTCCGGGTCCCTGCGAGGTTGTTTAGCCGGCCGCTCCGACTCCTTGGACCCAGGGCGTCGGTCCGGACTCCACGGCCTAGATCCGGAGGGCCCAAGCCGATCAGAGGCGTCCAGCGACGCCGCCCTCATGAGTTTCTTCTTCCTCCGTTGTTCCCTGGAGGGAGACTCTCGCTCAGAAGACCCACAATGGTGCTCGGGCTCCGATTCCCAAGATGTCGAGGCTTCTACAAGGTCCGCGCCCGGTCGGAGGTGGACTCAGAAAAAAATCCTGTCACGCTGCCTGCTCCTCAAAGACTTCAAAGACATCTTACCACACGGCCTACAGACCACCGCGTCATTGTCGGGGCCGAGGCATCGGAGGCAGCAGTCATGTGTGTCAGTGAGAGACATCAACTTCTTACACCGATCACATTTTTTAAACCCGCTGGCAGCCATCGGGGGAAAAAGGCCTCTGCGAGGTCAAACAACTGGGCTGCCAGTGAAAACTAAAAAGAGCGCGAGCGCTAGTCACGAAGGACAAAAACGAAAAATAGGACCGGACTCGACACTGGGGTACCGAGCCAAGGGCGGGAAGGGGAACCGGTGTCGAACCGGGAAGCTGAAAAAAATAAATCAACTTTTACACTTTTTCCACGGTGCAAACAGGACCATGTCCGTTGGGCTCTGCGGAAAAAAGAAAACTGAGCAAGATGGCACCCTTGGGCGGGAAGGGGATCATGCATGCGCAATGCAATCCCAAAGGCTTTCTTTGAAAGCTGGGGACTTGCTCTGCACGAGGGCTCCGTCGGTGCCGACGTCACCCATATGTGAGGACTGACTTCCTGATTGTTCCTGGAGAACTCTAGATTGCATACCACCATACCCAACTGATTGACAAAGGCTGCAATATCCAAAGAAGATTTAGCAACAACACTGTCTAATGTAACCAATGCTGCCCAAAGTGTGTCCAATGTCACAACCACCGTTTGTATTTATAATGGAGACAGATGTACTTGCCATAGCTTGATGTTCTTCGTTTGCCACTATTCCCTGTTGACCCAAAGTCAACTCCAACTTTATGTCACCCTTTTGGGCTTCTCCTTCCCTAGACTGGTAGTCAGGCTGTAGGGCTAATAGCTCCTCTTGCTCCTCTAATGATGCATATACAGTAGTAGCTGATTCCAGCATGATAGACCACTCCTGCTCCCCCCTTCCCCTTCCAGAGCTCAGACTATTGGAAAGCAATGGAACGGGCTCCACAATGTGAAGGAAGAAGCACAAATTGTTGAAGCTTCAACCTGAGCTACTGTTCATTTACACGTATTTTATATACATTTTATATGTGGTCCTGCCCCAATAATGTGGGTCTTTATTACCATACTAGTATCTTCATATATGCACAAGTCCTTCAAAAGAGTCTAACTGTGAATATAAATGGTGAGGTTTGGAGGGGAAGAAAGTATCTTGTGTTGAGGCTTTTCCAGAGAGAAGAAAAAAACGAAATCTTGTATTACTAGGCCATTTGACTTACCTACTTACAAGAATCCCTAGAAGGATCATGAAGACTGCTGTGAGACAGCCTACCTAAGCAGAGATTCATTATTTGATTCAACCCTCAGAAATGAATGTTATGGTCCTTTGGAGAATGAATTGGGCTAGCTGATCCAGAGAATGGATCCAAGCAGGAAGGAATAATTACTGCTCTTGCTGCTGTCATGCAAAATTTGGTATCAATTAGTTGTGATCACTACATTAAGTTAAGCTCTGTCACCGGCACTTATGGTTTATGATTTGCGGTTTAGACACTTGATATACCGCCCTTTACTGTGTATATTAGAGTATACACACAGATATATTCTGACAGGCGCTTTTTAACAATACATATATTCAGTTCTACTATCCATACACGCAGTGGCATAAAATATACATAATAAGCAGTGGCTGCACTGGTACTATCTGTTTAGCATATTCAGCAAGCCTAAATGAAGGGGGTCATTTTATTTATTTGAAAGGCTTATATACCTCATGATTTGCACATCTGAAATCAAATCCATATCCCAAGAGCCATTTTAGAAAGGCCCGAATTTATATGTGTTGTATGTGGGCGTAGTGGAGGCATGTCTCAGGTGATCTGTAAAAGATCTACATGCATGATCAATTTTTAGAACAATGCCACGCATTTATGACTGCTGGCAGACACATCTATGTCTATATCTGTTCCCAGGTACAACCATGGATTTGAAAAGTGAAACAGCAGGGAGAAGAGGGCATGCCCTCTGACTCCTCCCAACAATCTTTGCTCCTTCAAAAAAGCATAAAGGTACATAGAAAGGCCTTTCTGTGGATTACCATGCCGCTGCACGTCTCTGGTAGTCCAGGATGTGTATGTGCTGATGGATACATGTGTGCAACCTACAATACTGTCACGGGCACGTCTATATTCTCAGTTTTGCATATGTGTATATTTCATACGTGCATGTTTCTAAATTGCCCGTTTCCTTGCCAGTGTGCCCATTTTCTTGTTTGTTGGTGGAGATGTTCTTCTTTTAGAGCAGAGACGGGTCGGTTTTAAACACATTTACACTGCCCACCTTCTCTGCTGCACCTCCCATGGAATTTTTGGATGATTTGACTTGGACCCCCCAGATGGTACCTTTCTAAAATGCCACGCTACACCAATTATTTATTTTATTTATTTGGATTTAGCTCATGTCTTTTCTGCAGTCGCTCAAGGTGAGTTACATTTAGATATAGGAGCTATTTTCCTGTCCCCAGAAAACGAAAAAGCTAATGGCCCAATATCAGCCTCACTTAACTGGATAAGTGCCACGGAATATGATAGTGCCAGGGTGGTTCTGGGGGCAGAGTTGGGGTGCCATGAAAGATTATACAGATAACAGCAATCTTCAGCCTAGCGTAGCACTGCCAAAAAGTTATCCGGAGAGCACACTGATAATCACCTCTATCCAGAAACTGCCAGTGGCCAACGCGGAATCTGGATACTCAGTACCAGTCACTATGCAGATAACGGCGCTGAATATCCAGCTGATGTTTCAAAAACAAAAGCACCAACCACAGAGTTTAAATACTGCCCCCTATGTTTGTCACCTGAGAAGTGCATCTTACATTTGTTTTATTTTTATTTATTTAGAATTTATTTATTTAGTATACATTTGTATACCGCTATTTCCAGCGATCAGCAGTGGTTTGATTACAGATTGGAAATTGTCAAATCATGACAGGAAATTTTTGAGGTATAAACACATTGATTAGACAGGAAAGCACAGCACACAAAGAAGTATTTTACAGGGAACATGGGCTATGGAGGGTTAAGTGGCTTGCCCAAGACCACAAGGAGCACCTGTGGGACTAGAAACCCCAGTCCTTCCGGCCCAAGGTTGCTGTCCTCTAGTGGGATTTGAACCCCTGACCTTCTGGCCCGAAGTACCTTGCCCCAACCACTAGGCCACTCCTCCACTCGTTCACCTCATGTTTGGATTAGAAGGACGTAGGCATTCTGGGTATAACTCTTAAGTGTTTCCAGAGGACATTTAAATATCAGTGGAGGATATGACTGTCCAGAAAGAAAAGGAGGGTGATGGCTAGGAGGCATAAAGTTGTTTTTGTTTTTTGTTGGGGGGTTTTTAGCAGCTCGGATGCTGATTTGGTTAAAGCTCTGACAACTGCCGCTAATGTAAATTTAAGGCTTGGTGCTATTCAATCTCTTTCTGTGTTTGCTACATTGTATTCAATGTATCTGTACACATTTTCCTGTGTAATTAGTTAGGTGTACTTTGCATGTGTACCCATGATGCTCTCTTTAGAGATCCACACAAATGGATCCCCCGAGCAGCTGAGGTCATCACTTGTCTGTGACAGTACCAGGAGTACTTTTAATTAAACTGGACAGTCTAAAAGCTGAAATAGAATTAAAACCAGCCATGAAATTTATGGAGTGCAATTTTCGAAAGGGCTATACAGTTGCAAACCACTTGGAAAATGCTCAAATAAAAAAAACTTTATGAGTTGTTGATCTTTGAAAATTAGCATAGTAGGCACTTTAAAAGCTATTTGTGAGAGCAGTGCAAAAGGATAAGATAGTACAGTTGTGTTTTAAAATTGAATATATGCGTCCTGTTTTTCTCTGCTGTCCTGAATATGGCTACAGGAGAGCCACTTCACCCCATAGTTATTAAATGTGCATGCATTAAGTAACCTGCATGTACTTTAAGATGCATTAGAGTTAGGTGGTTTTCAGCCAGACCATGTTACCTGGCTAAATGCTTTTGAATCATTCACTATACAGCAAGAAGATGATAATCACAACAGGATCTGTTGCAGTTTAAGATTCTTGTTATTTTTCATTTTTGTGATTTTATCCTTAATCCCCAAGTCTGCATCCCAGCTACCTCATTTATAAAATGTGTTCCTCTCCTAGCCCTCCATGCACTCCCTCCCTCTATAAACCTTTTCTTCGCACCCCTTCCCCACGGGCATTTAAATTTCCTAAGGAAATTGCTTTTGTAGCTAGAGTGCTCAGTACTTTCATGAAAAAAAAAAGTCAGAGCAAAGTCCATTGAGCCCAGATTTCTTTCTCCAAAAGTGGCTAGTCCTGGTCACAAATAGCTTGAAGATTCAAAAAAGAACAGGAGCTCATTTTCGAAGATGAACAATGGCTTTCCTAAGTCTACTAGCTAATAGCCCATGTTGCTTTGCTCATGTCATCCCTCTTCTCGAGTCACTTCATTGGCTCCCTATCTGTTTCCGCATCTAGTTCATACTTCTACTACTGACCTATGTGCCTTCATTCGGCTGCTCCTCGCTACCTTTCCTCTCTTATCTCACTCTATACCCCTCCTCGGGAATTCCACTCTACTGGCAGATCCCTTCTATCTGTGCCCTTCTCTTCTACTGCCAACCCCAGACTTCAATCTTTCTACCTTCTGCATCTTGTGCGTGGAACAAACTACCGGAGTTGATATGTCAGGCTCCATCTGCGGCCCTGTTCAAATCCAGTCTAAAAACTCCCCTATTTGAGGCTGCTTTTGGATCCTCATTCCCTCAATCTCCCATTTGTCTCCTAGGTGTTTCCTTGCCATTCCCCTGGATATATCCCAGTCCCCAGTTGTTGTGTTGTCTGCCTTGACTAGACGGTAAGCTCTTATTAGCAGGGACTGCCTCTGTACAGCGCTGCCTATGCCTTGTAGCGCTATATTAATGATAAGTAGCAGTAGTAGCTATGGACGTTTCCTCCTGGAAGTTATCGAAACCTCTTTTGAACTTTGCTATATTAACCGCCTTGGCCACATTTTCTGGCAATAAACTGCACATCTTAATAATGTGCTGCGCAGAAAACAAACCAGACTTTCTATGATTTGTTTTCAGTCTGCTGGTCATTAGTTTCATGGACCCTTTTCTTATTTTCGTGTTATGCAAACTTGATATACTTTCATTGTAGAGAGAAAGTTTTCTTTTTTCTGTAATATAATAGAATTATGAATGTAAACGAAAGATGTGCAAACAGTTGATAGCCAGGATTGAAGTCTAGACTGGCACTGCTGTTCACAAAGTTTCAAACTTGGATCAATTCAACAACTATTTTTGTCTGTTACCATATATTCCATGCAATCACACATATTTTTCTGCCTCGTTTTTGAGTGTTATGCTCCCTTTATCAGATCAAAGAAAGTGCAGCTCTGAAAAACTAATCCCAAATGTATGAAGTTAGTCTAATAAAATGATCTCACCTATAACCTTTATTTCTATGTATCTCAGTGGACTAACACGGCAGCCAAATGACTCTTCTTGGAGAGTGACCTGAGATGGGAGGAATAACCTCAGGATGGGTTTAAGGCTGATCCTGCTGCCATATGATGCGACAGTCATTGAAATAAGAATTTAAATAAATGAATTGCAAGTTCGAAGAAAGAAAAACAAACAGCAGGAAACCTAAAACAAGGCCCAGGTAAAACACCACTGGAACAAACGTACATCTTTGGCGCCACCTGCTGAGACCCACTAGCGTCACCTCAGCTTCAGTAAAGTGTTCAGGGTACTGTATTCATCCACATAGATCCCAAGAACTAAAGGTCAACAAATGAGGTGTGGGCAAAACCTTCTTATTCGACTCCCTTTATCAGGTCAGTAACTTTCTCTCTATGATTGCTAGTCACAGATACGTAAATGTGTCCAATAGGCTTTTTTCGTGACCTTTATTTCTTTGTCTCTAAGCTGCACAAACCATTGCTGAAATGCTACTGAGGTTAATCATATAACCCGGCAAGACAATGTGGAGGGACAGGGAGGAGCAGGAAAGCAAGTTTATGAAATAGTGACAAAACTACAAACAGTTACCTATGGTACATCTACTTTTGCATTAATCAGGTGATTTTCTAGGACTATGTTTTGTTGCCATCTTTCAGTTAATAAAAAAAACATTAACACAGCTGTATCTTGTACGCCAGCATGTGTTATCCCCACATGATCAAACACCTATGCAGTCTACAAATACCTCAAGACAAAGGCACAGCCTTTCATATATTGCAAATCGTAGCTGATCTAACTAGTGACTTACAATGCTGTGTACATTGACAAGTGTAATACTCAGCTGCAAGATCTTCTTGTGCACACACTCTCCCCTCACTATGCTCTGGGCTCACTCTCACCCTCAGCACACTTGTACTCTCTTGCACAGCACTATCCATGCTCACTGTGCATGCACCCTTCTGCAATGCTCGCAGTAGCTTCATTGCGTGCTCTCTCATACACTGCACTTTGGCTATCAATATTCTCGCTCCACACACATCTTTCTGCACTGCTCACTGTCATCAGCAAACTTGGTCTGCATGCGCCCTCCTCACCAGTGCCAGTGTTAGACATGCTGGAGCCCAGGGTAGAAATTGGGGGAGGGGGGACCTCAAAGCCTGCCAGCAGGCTGTGCCTCCTTCAGCTTCAGGCAGGCTTGGGGCCCCCTGTGGCATCTGCCCTGGCTGCACGGTCCCTAACACTGGTCCTGGTCCTGCTCCTCAGACTTTTCTTGCAGGTGCTCTCCTGTGCTTGTTGCCTTCCCTCCATGTGCATTCTCTTGGATTATGCTCTCTGAACCTGCTGTGCACATGCCATCCTGCACTTCTGACTGTACTATCGCCACACTTACTCTCCACCTTTCTTTCTGCATTGTTCACTGCGCCCTTACCATATTCATGCCATATGTGCCCATCTACACTGACCACTGATTTCCCTCCAATATGCCCCTTCTACATTATTCATTGTATTATCCTGATGCTCGTTCTATATTCACTCTTGTATTCTGTTCTATGTGCTTTCACCACATTTATCCTCCTGTTCATTGTGCTCTCACCATGCCCTCTCTGCAGGGCCAGCCCATCCACCAGGCAAACTAGGCAGCCACCTAGGGCAGTAGCTTCTGGGTGCAGCAAAGAGCATGGCATTCAAAGCTAAAGAATAGATTTTGACAGGCAACGTTGGCGTAAGACTTAAGATTTGCCTAGGGTGCCAACACCTTGAACCATCTCTGGGACTGGCCCTGCCTCTCTGGCACACATATTCTTGGGCTATTACTCTCTTTACTTTCACTATGATCACTCTGCATATGTTCTCTTCTGCTTATTCTTGGACACTCTACATCATTACTACCATTAGCAGCTAGTCTGCTGTCTAAACTAAAATAGAATTTAAAACGTCGCCTTCCAGATTCAGAAATTCCACAGCCAAATCTGCATACAACACAATCCATAGCAATATAAAGGAAAAAACCTGATAAAACACAGATGAGGAGGAAGGAAGGCCAGGCTCACTGTAGAAAGAATGAGTCTCATTGCTGATAAGTGAACAGGGAATGGAATAACTGCAGATACTCTGCTGAAAATTCTAATATATGGGCTTCTTAATGTCAGGGCTAGTCCCAGTGTGATTCCACTCTTTAAGAAGTGTCTGTGATTAATACTCTTGTGCATGCAGCCTGCACCTGTGAAAACGTGACAGATTTCTTCTCCAAGCATTGCATAACATAGCCACCCTGAAACATTCCCATGTTCAGGAATCTCAAGACACCCCAAACATAGCTATGCAAAACCCTCATGCAGGCAAAGCCAATTTAATACAAATTAGCATAGGAAGAAAAATGTTAATGTAACATAAATATTATACACATCTGTGCAGCTGAAACTTGTGCAATTTTGATGTGCAATGTGCTGTAATTTTGCTGCCACATAATCTTTGTTATAGGTTTCAGATTTTAACAAAAATGTACATACATTCTGCAGCTGAGATAGGGGATAATTTTCAAAACCATTTACCAGAGTAAATTGGCTTGTCTGAAAACTGTCCTTTTCTACCTGGATAACAGTGCACATGGGTATATTTTTAGCGGGGTTAGAAAGAAACGTTCTCGGATGTATGTGTAGGCCATGGGAGCAAATCAGACCATGTATATTCAATTTTGAAGTGCTATGTGGTCCTTGCCCCACTGCCACCCACACAAACAGCAGGCATGCAGTACACAGGTACTTTTAGCATGTAAAATTTGCAGCTGCTAACTTTCTACAGGAAACAATATGGATAGTTTCTCTTTGAAAATTGGTTGTAATATACATGTAATATACACCTGGTTACTAAGGCAGACATTTAATATTTGATATTTAGATCATTTATTTTTGGAAATAATGATTTTTACTTGACCATATTATTTATTTTATAATTGATTTTAATGTTATGACTTCTGTCATGCTATTACTTGTTTGTTTATTGTTCCTCACTTTGAGATTATGAAATGTCATTCATAAAGCCAATACAATAGAATGAATATTAAACTTTTTGAAGGGCGGAGGAATGCAATTTTCAACCATTCTACAAGGGAAAAGGGGTATGTGAAAGTTATATAGTCTGTTTCTTAAAATGAATGAACAGGATGATGACATGCAAGGATGGATGTTAATGGAAACAAAGATAAAATACAGAAATATGTCTGAAATAAATGAGATGGTAAGACTGGGAAGTGAACAACCAGAAGAAAAAGGAAATTGATTAGTTTGAGAACAATTTTCAAGGCTATTTACGTACAGACTTAGCAATTGACATAGGTAAATTATATGTTTGAGATCTGCCCTCAAAGTGACTAAAAAGCATTCAGAGGGTTCACAATAGGGGTAATTTTATTAAGGCTTTCCTATGCATAAAGCTGATTTTATGCTCGAAAAAGGTCTTTTCTAAAAGCGCATGACTACGTGTGGATATGTACATGCGTTTACATGTATCTAGCATAGAGATTCTCGGGGGTATAGTTTGGAAAGATCAGACGTGATGTATGTGCATATTTTAAAAAATACACACACACAGTTACATCATCTTTGGAGCAGGTGCAAATCTGTGCATGGTATTTGTGGTCTATTAGGGCTGGTATTAGGAGTGACGGCACCCGGGCATATTCGGAGGCACCAACTATGTTAGTGCCACTGGATATCCCGTGACCATGATTAAGGAGGTTAGCAGGTCTGCTTACCACATTAGTCCCATTGAATATCCCCCCTCCCGATATTCTCAAATGTGCATGCCCTTTTTTCAGTTTCGGCCACCACTCATGAGGACAAGTACAAACTATGCAAGCAGTTTTAACATGTATAGTTTTATTTTAATTTTTAAGGAGAATGTGCCCATGCGGATAAAGTATGCATGTCAGTGCTATGCACACAGTGTGCAACTATGCAGGCTGTTTGCAAATTCCTCCTTAATAACTAGTGTTAATATAGAAAGGGAACTATTTAATTTCTCAAAAAAATACACATTTTACAGAGGAAATATGTTAGTCTGGTGTAGTGTAAATCAAAGAAGCAGGAGGCACCTTATAGACTAACCAATATATCGAGGCATGAGCTTTCAAGGAAAAAAATCCACTCTGTCTGATATTTTTTTAACAGGTCTTTTTATACTGCTTTATCATTTCAATCAAAGTGATTTACATTGTAATTTAAACTTGGTAATTTACATTAAACAGGGACATTGATAACTTGGAATTTTCTGAGGCAATGGAAGGTTAAGTGACTTGCCCAAGGCCACAAGGACTGCTAGTAGGAACCTGGTCACTTGGTTCCCAAGCCAGTGATCTAACCATTAAGCTACTCCTCCACTCCTGATATAAATAGACATGAAGATAGACCAGGTTGGTGGGGGGCAGGGGGAGGAATACAAAGGCATTGAAAAGTGCAGGTTAAAGTGTTGATAATAGCAGAATCCCTCATTTTATTTATTTATTTAGCATACATTTGTATACCGCTACTTCCAGCGATCAGGAGCGGATTTGATTACATGACAGAGCTGTCAGATCAGGACAGAACAAATTTCAAATATACAAGGTGATTTACAGGATTTATTTAGACAGCTTTGTATACCGCCTTATCCTTCAATCAAAGCGGTCACAACACAATTGGGGGATACATTTAACACGCGGGGATATGAGACACATACACTAATACTTACAGGGAAACTCACTTAGTTTGCAGCTTGCCGTGCTGTGAGGGCTTGTGTGCATCAGTGATGCTGAGAGCTAAACTATTGGTAGTTTAACTACTGGCAGCATCTCCCAAGATGGACAGATCTCAGCTGAGGTGCCAGACCAAGACAAACCACTCATCTGGGCAGCAGCAGAATGGGATAGTGTTGACGGCAGAGGATCACATTTCTGTGACAACTGCAACAACACCAAACTTAAACTGCACAGAGGAAAGGACCGGCAATCTACTTCTGTATCTTGCCATGAAAACCCAATGGATAGTTACAACAAAATAAATTGTGCTATAGTGCTGGAAGATGAGACCCCCAGGTCGGAAGGCACTCAACTAGCTACTGCGGAAGAGCTGAAGACTTTTCAGAGTAAAGCCAGCATTTATGATGTGGTTGGATCAAAGCCCTCGGGACGTCTGACTGCTGATGTAGCTGAGAGTCAGAAGCTGTAAAGATGTCTTACGCATTGGAACATGGAACGTACGAAGCATGAACCAAGGGAAGTTGGAGGTCGTCAAGAATGAAATGGAACGTGTACAACTTGATCTGTTGGGTGTCAGCGAACTGAAATGGACTGGCATCGGGCACTTTGCATCAGATGATCACATGGTCTACTATGCTGGAAATGAAAGACAAAGAAGAAATGGTGTTGCATTTATAATAAAGAAGAAACTTGCAAGAACTGTAATGAAATACAATGCAGTCAGCGAACACTTAATCTCTAATCGTCTACGAGGAATGCCTATCAACACAACTATAATTCAAGTATATGCCCCAACAACAGCTGCAGAAGAGAATGAAATTAAAGAGTTCTATGAACAAGTACAAGCTGAAACTGACAGAACATGCAAACAGGATATCCTGATAGTCATGGGTAACTGGAATGCAAAAGCTGGCAACAAAGAAGAAGGCAAGGTAGTTGGAAAATATGGACTTGGCAACAGAAATGAAGCTGGAGAAAGACTGATAGAATTCTGTAAGACCAACGATCTATTCATCTCAAACACCTTCTTCCAGCAACACAAGCGGCGACTGTACACATGGACGTCACCCAATGGATTGTATAAAAATCAAATTGACTACATCTGTGGAAGTCAACGATGGAAAAGCTCTGCAACATCAACAAAGACAAAACCTGGAGCTGACCGTGGTACAGATCATCAACTACTAGTATGCAAACTCAAGCTAAAGTTGAAAAAGAGCAAACTACTCATGAATGCAGCAAAATATAACCTTGAGAATATACCACTGGAATTTAAAGACTGCCTGGAAAATCAATTTGCTGCTTTAGATACAAATGACAGAGCTCCAGAAGAGTTCTGGAATGACATCAAGAAGGTTGTGTTGGAAGAAAGTGAGAAGTCTCTACAAAAGGTGAAAAAGCAAAAACGGCCAAAATGGATGATGGAAGAAACTCTGAAAATTGCCCAGAAATGCAGAGAAGCTAAAGCCAGAAGAGAAAGAAAGACAATCACAGAACTCAACAGAGACTTCCAACGTACAGCAAGACAGGACAAGGAAAAGTACTACAATGACGCATGCAAGGAAATAGAAGCAGAAACTATTAGAGGAAGAACAAGATTGACTTTCCTAAAGCTACGAGAGTTAAAGAAAAAGTTCCAGCCTCGAACTGGAATGTTACAAGATGCTCAAGGTTCTATGTTGAATGATGCTGAGACGATCAAGAAAAGGTGGAATGAATATACAGAGTTTTTATATGATAAAGATCAAGTGGACCAACAGCCGTTTCAACCTGTACCTTATGATCGGGAACCATTGGTGATGAAAGAAGAAGCTGAAGCAGCATTGAAAGCCTTATCAAAGAACAAAGCACCAGGCATTGATAGCATTCCCATAGAGGTATTACAGCAATCTGATGCAGCTGTTACCATACTTACAAGGCTCTGCCAAGAAATATGGAAGACAACATCATGGCCAACTGACTGGAAAAGATCTGTGTTTATACCAATATTAAAGAAGGGTGATCCAAATGACTGTGGAAATTATCGCACAATCGCTCTGATCCCACATGCCAGCAAGATTCTACTGAAGATTATTCAAAAGAGATTACAACCATACCTGGAACAAGAAGTACCTGAAGTGCAAGCAGGGTTCAGGAAAGGGCAAGGAATGAGAGACATCATTGACGATGTGAGATGGATCCTTGAAAAGACTAAAGAATACCAAAAGGATATCTATTTGTGCTTTATCGATTATAGCAAGGCTTTTGACTGTGTAAACCATGAGAAACTCTGGGCCACATTAAGAAGCATGGGTATACCAGAACACCTGATCGTTCTCTTGCACAATCTGTACATTGATAAAGAAGCAACAGTTTGAACGGAACAAGGAGAAACAGAATGGTTTAAAATAAGCAAAGGTGTAAGACAAGGCTGCATACTTCCCCCCTACCTGTTTAATTTATATGCAGAACAAATCATCAGAGAAGCAGGATTGTATGAAGACAACAGAGGTGTGAAGATTGGTGGAAGACTCATCAACAACCTTTGCTATGCTGATGACAACACATTACTGGCTGAAAGTGAAGATGATCTGAAACATTTGCTTCTCACAATCAAAGAACATAGTATCAAAATGGGCCTGCACCTTAATGTAAAGAAGACAAAGATCATGACAACTGGCACAATCAACGGGTTCATCGTTGAAGGAGAAGAAATTGAAATCGTGAACAACTTTAACCTACTTGGATCAACTATCAATAAAGAAGCAACAAGCAGTCAAGAAATCAGACGACACATTGCTCTTGGCAGAATGGCTATGAAAGACCTAGACAAGATTCTCAACAGCAGAGATGTCTCTCTCCATACAAAGATTCGACTTGTTCAAGCCATGATATTTTCAATAACATCATATGGATGTGAAAGCTGGACAGTGAAAAAGATAGACAGGAAGAAAATTGATGCTTTTGAATTCTATATATTCTATCTATCTATTTAACATTTATAAAGCGCTTCAAACGTATGAAGTGCTGTACATACATGAAGAAAAGACAGTCCCTGCTCATCAAAGCTCACAATCTAGTCAAGAATATCACAAAATACAAATATAATCAAGAAAGACAAAGTATACAATAAACAAGACGAGCAAAAACAAGAATCAAGAAAAGAAAGCAATAGAGAAGAGATGGATTTTCAATCTGGACTTGAAGAGGTCCAGAGAGGGCACATTGTGCACAGACAGAGGTAGATTGTTCCAGGCAAAGGGTGCAGCCAGGTGAAAGGAGCGAAGTCTAGAATTAGCAGTATGAGTGGAGGACATAGATAGATGAAGGCTGTTCGAAGAGCGAAGAACGCGAGAGGGGATGTAAGGAAAGATGATAGGTAGCGGGGGGCTGAAGAGTGAATGCATTTATAGGTCAAGAGGAGGAGTTTGAATTGGATCCGGAAGCAGATGGGAAGCCAATGAAGGGACTTGAGAAGAGGAGTGACATGGGAAAAGCGATGCTGATGGAAAATTAGTCGAGCAGCAGAATGTTGAATAGATTGAAGGGGAAAGAGATGGTTTGAGGGAAGGCCAGCAAGGAGACTATTGCAGTAATCAAGACGGGAGTTGATTAAGGAGTGGATAATCATTTTAGTAGTGTCATCAGAAAGGAAGGGGTGAATTTTGTTAATGTTATAAAGGAAGAAACGGCAAGTCTTAGCTACGAGTTGGATATGAGTGGAGAAAGAAAGAGAGGAGTCAAAGATAACACCCAGGTTATGGGCTGAAGAGACAGGAAGGATTAAAGAGTTATCCACAGAGACTGAGAAAGGGGGTAGAGGAGGGGAGGCATTGGGGGGAAAGATAAGGAGTTCAGTCTTAGCCATATTTAATTTCAAGCGGCGGTGAGGGAATTATGGTGCTGGCGGCAAATACTGTGTATACCATGGACTGCCTGAAGAACAAACCAGTTGGTACTAGAGGAGATCAAACCTAAGCTTTCTTTAGAAGCTCAGATGACAAGACTTCGACTTTCATACTTTGGACACATCATGCGAAGAGAGAGATCATTAGAGAAAGACATCAAGCTTGGCAAGATAGAAGGTCAACGCAAAAGAGGAAGGCAAGCAATGAGATGGATCGATACAATAACAGCAGCTATGGGTACCAGTCTGTCAACAATGAGCTGCCTGACTGAAGACCGAACACAATTTAGGATAGCTATCCAGAGAGTCGCCATGAGTCGACTCCGACTCAACGGCACTTTACAACAACAACAACAATAGCAGAATGGATCAGCTAACTTACATTTGTGGAGAGTGCCAGAAACCAAGGACAGGATGATCAGAGAATAGTTAAGTCCATTCACACCTGTAGTGAGTCATGAAGCCATCGTCCTTGTTTAAGTCTAGGGTGATGATGTTAAGCCTTTATATTAGCTCCAATTCATTAGTTTCATGCTGTAGTGCCTTCAAAGTTTTGTTGTAGGACACCTTAAGGTCAGAAAGGGAGAGCCTTGGATGTCTGAAATGTTCTACTAGTTTCAGAATATTGTCATTTCTAATGTCAGATTTGTGGCCATTTATTCTTTTTCTGAGTGACTGGCCTGGTTGTTATATGTAGGCAATAGATAACATTGCTGGTAGATGATGGCGTATATTACATTGGAAGAGCAGGTGAATGAACTCTGGATACTGTAGTTGATATTATTGGGTACTGCAATATAGTGTTCTCTGGCTGAATGTGGGGACAGAGCTAGAATTTAGATTTCTGGCAAAGGTCTGGTCCCTAAGCTGGCATCATCGCTGTGAGGTTTGTGGTTACTAGTGAGTATCTCTTTGAGATTAGGGGGCTGGTCAGTAGCCAGGATATGGCTGCTGTGAAAGCACTGCATCATTGTCCACCATAGGTTGTAAATACTTGATATGTTTTAGTGGTTTCAGCTGGGACAATAAAGTACAAAACCAAGAGAAGGTAGGAACTCCATAGAAAAGATGACCATGGAATGACAAATGCAGCTACTTATATATTTAGAAAATTGATTTATTAATTCTTCCCAACTTGGCCAAGTTTCGACACAAAGGGGCTTGTTTACAAAGCCGCGGTAGTGGTTCGCGATCGCGATCGCAACCGCGGCCCCATTGAAATCAATGGGGCCGCGGCTCCGATTACGATCGCAAACCGCTACCGCGGCTTTGTAAACAAGCCCCAAAGCCTTCGTCAGGAGTCTAAAAGATAATCCAAAAACAAACAAATGTATATACACAATAACAAAAAAGATACTTAAAAACAAAACATAGATATTTTTTAAAAACATATCAAACGTACTTGTATCCAGTGGTGAAAGAATAGATAGTAATCAAACAAGCAGATATTCAATGATAGTAAAAGGGTAATATAGTCTAAGCAGATAAGTAAAAATAATTAGAAACAAAATGAAAGCAATATGAAATCACATTTAAAGCATAGTTACTCACATGTAACAGGTATTCTCCGGGGACAGCAGGAATCAGTCCTCACATATGGGTGACGTTGGCACCAAAGGAGCCCTCGCGGAAACATCCCCCCCACTATCAAAGAAAGCCTTTGGAAGATGCCACCATGCATGCGTGATCCCCTTCCCACCCAAGGGTGTCATCTTGCTCAGTTAGATGACATAGCTAAAAGACGGCAAAAATAAAAGATGGTACATGAGCAACTCCAAAGGGAGGAGGGTGGGTTGTGAGGACTGATTTCTGCTGTTCCCGGAGAACACCTGTTACAGGTGAGTAACTACGCTTTCTCCAGGAACAAGCAGGAAGTCAGTCCTCACATATGGGACTCCCTAGCTACAGGCTACAAAAGCCCATAGCAAAACCAGGGCTCCCTCACGGGGAGCCACAAGCAGCAGCAATTGAGTTTGTACCCACAGAGCACAGTAGGACCCCTGTGTCCGATGAAACCAGCACTCCGGTAGCCTGAACACAGAAGGGTCAGAGGGTAGGAGCTGTCTAGATCCCAAAAAGGTTACGGAGTACAGCCTGCCTGAAGGCACTGTCCCGTCGGGACTCTCTTTCCAGGCAGTAATGGGCTGCGAAGGTAGGGACTGAAGACCAGGTGGTGGCTCAGCAGATGTCCACCATTGGGACGGAGGTTAAGTTTGCCACCAAAGTCGCCATGGCCCTGACATGGTACGCTATGAAGCGGCCTTCCAGCGGGAGCCTCGCCTGCTCATAAGCAAGGGTGATACAGTCCGACACCCATGTGGACAGCGTACGCTTGGTCACCGCCTCCTCCAGCCTACTGAGGTCATAGGAGATAAACAGCTGAGAAGCCTTGCAGTCACTCTGAGTGTGTTGGATATAGAAGGACAAGGCCCTCTTATAGTCCAAGGTGTGAAGGACCATCTCCGCCCGACTGGAGTGAGGTCTTGGAAAGAAGATAGGAAGCACCACTTCCTGGTTAAGATGGAAAGCTGACAAAATCTTCAGCAGGAATTTGGGATGCGTGCGAAGCACCATTCTGTTCTTGTAGAACCTGGTATATAAGGCGCCTCCACCACAAGGGCTTGGAGCTCGCTAACTCTGCGAGCAAAGGTGAGCGCAACCAGGAAAATCACCTTCCAAGAGAGGTAGCGAAGGTGGCAAGTAGCCAGCAGCTCGAAGGGCGGGTGAGTGATCTGCCCCAACACAACATTGAGGTCCCATTCGGTTGCCGTAGGGCGAACCGGGAGTTTCGATAAGAGAAGGCACCGCAGGAAATGGGTAACCAAGTATTGGACTGAGGGGCTTACCATCCACCGGATGGTGGTGCGCTGCCAGGGCACTCAGGTGCACTCGTACGGAGTTAGACTAGAGCCCGGATTGAGAGAGCTGGAGAAGGTACTGTAACACCAGAGCCACCAGGCAGGAGAAAGCATCAGCCCCGCATTCGTCACACTAAGCAGAGAACTTGCGCTATTTGAGGGCATAAGCCTTCCTAGTACAGGCCTTGCAAGAGGCGAGCAGAATATCCTCCACCTCAGTTGGAAGGTTGAGAGGAGTCATAGTCACCCTCTCAGCAGCCACGCTCTCAGAGAGAGGGATCCCAGGTTGGGATGCAGGAGAGAGCCCTTTTCCTGAGAAAGGAGTCCCAGAGTGGTCCCCAAGGGGATGGGGGCCTGTACAACTGCAGAAGCAGCAGGAACCACAGCTGCCTGGGCCACCGAGGAGCCATCAGGATGAGCGAAGCCCTGTCACAAAGGGCCCTGAACAAGGTCTTGGTGATCAGCAGCGTTGGAGGGAAGGCATACATGAGGCCTTTCGACCATGAGATTAGGAATGCGTCCGCAGCCACCTTGGAGGGCTGGGCCTGCCGGGAGCAGAAACGGGGCAACTGAAAGTTGTCCGGGCTGGCGAACAGGTCCATCACGGGTTCCCCCCAGAGCCGTAAAGGTTGACTGGCTACCCTGGGGTCCAGCTGCCACTCGTGTGGCTGGAGATCTCTGCTCAGTCTGTTGGCCAGCCGGTTGTCCTGGCCTGGCAGGTACACTGTTCACAGGAGGATACCCTGTTGGATTGCATACGAGCAGAGGAGCAGTGCCTCCTGAAAAAGGGTACGAGACCCCGTGCCCCCTGTTTGTTCATGTAAAACATCGTTACCTGGTTGTCCGTCTGGACCAGCACCAGCTGGAGATGCAGATGGTGACAGAAGACCTTCAGGGCTAGGTGTATGGCTTGGAGCTCCAGGAGGTTGATCTGCTGGCTGCTCTCATCTGGCGACCAGTTGCCCTGAGTGCGGAGATCTCCGCACTGGGCTCCCCAACCGAGTAGGGAGGCATCCGCAGTGAGGACCCTTGAGTGGCTTGGGGCCTGAAAGAGCATGCATGCTTCAAGATGTTGGCGACTGCCACCAGACCAGGGAATCCGCCAACTGGAGGGTCACCGAAACTCTGTCTCGGAGGTGGCCTGTGGCCTGAGGCCACTGGTCCCGGAGACACTACTGTGTCGTCCTCATGTGGAGGCGAGCATCTGGGGTGATGTGGACCATGGAAGCCATGTGCCTGAGGAGGTGCAGAAGCAGCCAGGTGGGCACTGAGGGAAGGTGCTGCAGTCCCAAGCTAGAGATCTCAGAAGATTGGCTCAGTCCTTGGGCAAGAAGACCTTCAACTGGAGAGTGTCGAGCTTTTCCCCGATGAACTCCAGCCACTGTGTCAGGAAGAGGTGAGACTTGGGGTAGTTTATGATGAAGCCCTAGTGTTGCAGAACCTGGATGGTGCGGATAGTGGCCTGATGCACCTCTGAGGTTGTGCCTCCCTTTATGAGCCAGTCGTCCAGGTAGGGAAAAATGAAGAACCCTGGAGCCGGAGGAAGGCAGCCACAACTGCCAGACATTTTGTGAAGACCCTTGGGGCAGAGGATAGGCCGAAGGGGAGTACCCTGTATTAAAAGTGCCTGCCCCCTACTACGAACCGCAGGTACTGCTTATGGTTGGGGTGGATGAGGATGTGCATATAAGCATCCTTGTGGTCTAAGGAGCATAGCCAGTCTCCCTGTTGGAGGTATGGTAGCAATGTTCCAAGGGAGAGCCTCTTGAACTTCTCCCTCACCAGGAATTTGTTGAAGTTGGCAGTCGAGGATGGGCCTTAGGCCCCCTGTCCTCTTTGGCATGAGGAAGTATCTGGTGTACAGTCCCTTGCCTGTGAGATGGTGGGGGACCAGTTCCACTACCCTGTCCTCGAGAAGACCTGCCAACTCCTTCAGAAGAAGGTACCGGTGGAGGGGAGACCTGAGGGGCTCTCACGAGAAATAAGGGGGAGGTGTCTGAATCAGGTGGAAGAGATAACCTTCCCTGACCACCTTTAGTGCCCAGGAGTCGGTGGTGATGGCCACCCACCTCTGGGCATGTAGGGCCAGACATCCTCCTGTGGGCTGCTGATCTCCTTGGGGTAGAGATTCTATGCTCAAACAAAAGCTCCCCCTGGCTGGGCCTGGGGTTTTGGAGCCTTCTGCTTAAGTGGGCCATGCCCATGTCCCTTGGCCTGCTGAACCTGTTGGGGAGCCGGGGAGGCAGGATAGGATAGATAGTTTCGGTAAGCAGTGCCCTTCCTCGGGTAAATGGGCTTTTTACCCGAGCTCTTCCGTCGGGGAGTGGCAGTGGTCTTCTTAGAGAGCCTGGTCCTCGTCATGAACTCGGTCTCCAGCTCGGCAGCCTTGTCGGTCATGGGTTTGCCAAAGAGGATCTCTCATTGGCATGGGACATCGACCAACTTGTCCTGAACCCACTGCTCAAAGTGGGACGACTGAAGCCAAGGTTCGTGGCATGCACCGATGCCTGCCGCGGCTAACTGGGCCGCTGACTTGAACCTGTCATAGGCCGCTCAAGACATGAATTTGGAGCACTCATGGATGGCCTTGGCCAGGCTCTTGAATCACTGCAAAGATTTCTCGGAAAGACCAGCTGAGAACCCGGCGAGTTTCTTCGCCAGGTCTCTTGTGCATTCCCATGTATAGCTGGTAGGCCTGGATGCGGCAGAGGAGCATCGAGCCCTGGTAGCACTTTCTGCCGAGGGCATCCACGGTGCGGGCCTCCCTGCCGAGGAGCACCGAGGAGTGTGTCTTCTGGCTTTTCAGCTGATGCATAGCCGGCTCCACCACCATGGAGTTATGCGGCAGTTGTGACTTCTAGAAGCCTGGGCTCCGGCGGACCCGATGCATCAAGTCGAGCCGTCTGCTCACCACTGACACCGATGCCGGTATCTCCCAGATGCGGAACATGAGCTGTTTCAGGATGAAAGGAATGGGCATTGTGAGCGATTCCCGCAGAGCGGCCTCGTACTAGAGGATCTCTAACTCATCCGCTCGAGGGTCCTCCTCCAACTTGGTCGGGAATGTCAGGGCCTTGGACATGTCCTTGACAAAGTCCAAGAAGCCCATGTCCTCGGGTGGGGACCGCCGCCAAGGTTCCGAGATGGGAGAATTCGAAGGGACGTTGCGGTGGCGACAGATATCGGGGGACTCGTCATCCTCCATCTCCCACTTGGAGTAGTCCGTGAAAGACTCATAGGCAGGCTGCTCCATGGGCTTCGAGGGGCCTGATGCTCTACAACTGGCACTCTGTAAACTTGCCGGGGACGATCGCGGTCCTGTCGAGTGGGACTCAGAACGCGACCTCGGCCGAGGATCGACTCAAGGCCAAAGGACCTCAAGGATTGGCTCGGCCTCCGGGAACATCTTGGACATCAATGGCCCGGTCGTCGGGGCAGATGAACCGATCGTGCTGGACAACAGCACTTGCTGCAGGTCCATGAAGGCAGACAAACTGCGCTTCAGGGCTGCCATTCTGGACTCACCAGAAGGCTCCACAGCCTTCGGCACGGGCACTGAGGGACTCAGGCCTGATGCCGGCTCCCCCGAAGGGGAATCCTCAATGAGGATAGTGTCTGGGGACAGAGGCCGGTCCGTGGCTGGATCCTTTTGGGGGACCTTCGCAGGTTTCTCCTTCTCCGACGCCTCGGACGAGTGTCTCAGACTGCGGGACCGGGCCCGAGGAGCTCCCGGCCAGATGGAACCATCCAAGGACGCCGCCTTCAAGGGTTTCTTCTTCTTTCTTGGTTCCCTCGAGGGAGATCCCCTTTCTGAGGACCCACAATGAGGCTCGGGTTCGGAGAGTGCCGCCCGAAATGTCGCGGGCTAAGAGGTCCTGGTTTTCAAAGGCATCGGGGACTCGGAAAAGAAGTTATCATGCTGCTGCTGGTGGCTCTTGAGGGTCTTGTTGGACATCCTCCTGCAGAGACCGCAGGCCGCCGGGTCGTGATCTGGCCCGAGGCAATGAAGACAGCAGTCGTGCGTGTCGGTCAAAGACATGATTTTGGAGCACCGATCACACTTCTTAAAACCACTGGTAGCTATGGGGGGAAAAAGTACCCCTGCGAGGTCGAAGACTCTCTGGGCTGCCAGCGTGAAAAAAAAGGGCGCGAAGGTCCCAGAAAAAGAAAATAGCAAAAAGACCACATATGAAGGGCTCCGCGGAAAAAAGGAGACTGAGCAAGATGGCACTCTTGTGCGGGAAGGGGATCACGCATGCGTGGTGGCATCTCCCAAAGGCTTTCTTTGAAAGCTGGGGGATGCTTCTGCGAGAGCTCCATCAGTTCCGACGTCACTCATATGTGAGGACTGACTTCCTGCTTGTTCCCAGAGAAAGGGCAAAGTCACAAATGAATACACCATAAATAAAAACAAACATAAACATAAAGAGGGTTGGTTTGGAAACCCTATTTGAATTCTGGATGTCCAAAACACAAAGACATCTCCAGAGCCATTTTAGAAGCCGGGTTGATGGATATCCCCAATGTGAAGACAGGCAAGTCTGAACAAAGGCATGGTGGAGGCATACCCAGGAACCTGGGTCAGGCACAAAGAGAGCAGCAGCTCTTGCAGGGCTAGGCAGGAAACACACGGAGCAAGAGTAGTGATGACACAGACCTTTTATTGGGATCCCCAACGCGTTTCGGCAGGTTGCCTTCCTCAGGGGGTTAAAATGATCAACACGCTCGCAACTGCAAGTCTTCAACTGGTGAAGTTGAGAGGGGCTGTTGGCCAGAGCCTCAACTGTAGAATTTAACCCCGAGTTGAATCTTTTGTGTAGTAGTCACGATCCTACATACAGGATTCAGCGATGATATGGTGGTACAATAAAAATCCAATGTCGCAGACAGAGTGAGTTTAAGAACAGCACTAACTCCGTGAAAATTGCGACATTGGACATACCCAGGAACCTGGACATCACTGCCTGATCTCAGAAATGTCCTGGATGTCTGGAGTCGCGTCTAAGTTTAAACCTAATCCAGGCACAAATAAGCATCAGGAAAGTGCTTGTTTTGGATCAAAAACATCCAGAGGGTGTACAGATGATAGCAGTCTATCATCCAGTGCTCAGCACAATCACGATGAAAGTAGCAAGGGGATTTGAACCTTGGCTTTCCTGGTCCTAGCCCACTACTCTAACCATTAGGTTATTCCTAAACATCTAGGTTCTGAATTGCTATTCTGGGGATGTCTATGTAGATGCTCCCACAGATACTGGGCAAGTCATATTTGTGAAATTGTGTCTGCATTTGGAAATACTTGCTTTTTTATCAGACATTCTGGCTTAGACTTCCTAGATTGCATTTGGACGTCCTTTCTAAAATACCCATCAAAATTAATAATAAATGCTAGCAGAGAGAATACAAATGCACAGGCATAGATAGCTACATCAACATCAACCAACGAGTATCATTAAAACCAATTTTTAAAAGCCTCCCGACTGTAAAACAATAAGCCAATGGCACTGGCATTGGTACCGGCATGGCTCCATAATATGCCATTCTCATGGCTGATTTAGAATACTTCCTTAGCTCCTACACCTAGAAGCCTCTACTCTCTACCTGAAATACACTGACAGCATCTTCATCATCTGGATCCATGGGGCCCGATATTCTTCTAGGCAGACTGTGTGCCGCTACAGTGCATAGCCCTGCCCACCAACCCTTAATCCCAGCTATTCAATGCTGGGATCATATGCTGCCCTGGTATTGAATATCTGGGGATCGCCGCACATGCCAGAAACCGCATTAGGTAACCAGGCAGCAGCGATATTGAATGCTGCCTGGTTAGCCTCTGTGCCAAAAATATAGGCGGTTATCTGCTGCACCCCAGAACGCCCCCAATATGCCCCAATGCTAACTGGATAGCATCAGGGTACGTAGGGGAATTAGAAGGGGATATTCAGTGGCACTAACCATGTAAGTGCCATTGAATATCCTGATTTAAGGAATTTGCACGGTTTACTGGGCTGTAAACCGTGTAAATGCCTTTCGAATATCGAGCCCATGGACTTCAATCTAACAAGAATTTAACAAATTCCACCTGCAATCAACCTACACAGCAGGTTCATTTTCTGGATACCACTATACAATTACACGAGAGACACATAAGAACTACAATATACCGGAAACCTACATATCAGCATGCTTTCAGCTTCAACCCATCAACTACCATTATTACAGACAAGCCCTATGGTACAATTGTCTTTGTTCTGACTCCTCTGAGAGAACATTCATCTTAAGAACCTATAACAGACATTTTTGAAATTGCAGTGTTGTTAAGTACCCTCAAGTTGATACCAACTCATGGCAACTCTGTAGATAGTTGTCGTAAACTGTGTTTGATCTCCTGTCAGGTGGCTAATTGTTGATAGCATAGCATTGCCTGCCTTCCTCTTTTACATCAACCTTCAACCTTGGCAAGCATGATGTCTTTCTCTAATGATCTTTCTCTTTGCATGATGTGTCCAAAGTATGAAAGTCAAAGTCTTGTCATTTGAAGCTCCAAGGAAAGCTTAAGTTTGATCTCCTCCAGTACCGACTGATTTGTTCTTCAGGCAGACCATGGTTACGCAGTATTCTTTGTTAGCACCATAATTCAAAGGTATCAATATTCTTCCTGTCTTGCTTCTTCACTGTCCAACTTTCACATCCATAAGAGACATTATTGAAAATACCATGGCCAGTTACTTGATAAATTAAAGAGCAGCAAATCACCTGGACCAGATGGCGTACATCCCAGGGTGCTGAAAAAACTGAAATTTGAAATTGTAGACCATTAGTCATCTGTGTTCTATCATTAAAATCATCTGTGGTACCTGAAGATTGGAGAGTGATCAATGTAATGGCTATTTTTAAAAAGGTTTCCAGGAGTGATCTGGGAAGCTACAGACTGGTGAGCCTCACATCAGTACCAGGGAAAATAGTAGAAACCATTATAAAAAACAAACTTAATGAACATGCAGATAGTTATGGATTAATGGCAGAAAGCCAACATGGATTTAACCAAGGTGAACCTGATATTCGAAGGACATTTACACGGTTTACAGCCTAGTAAACTGTTTAAATGCTTTAGATGGGGATATTCAATGGCACATACATGGGTACTGCCGCTGAATATCCCCATCTATGTTCCCTACGTGCCCAGATGCTATCCAGCTAGCATCGGGGAATGTCGGGGGCATTCCGTGGCGGAGCAGAGGCGGGAGAATGAAATAACCAGGCAGCAGCAATATTGCATGTTGCCCAGTTAGGGCTCTGTACCGAAAAGATAGGCGACGAAAACCCTCACCTATCTTTACAGCGCAGGCGCTAATCGGGCAGCATGCAATATCGCTGCTGCCCGGTTAGTTTCGGCGGCTTCCGGATTGTGAGGCGATACTCAGATATTCAATGCTGGGGCCACAAATGACCCCGGCATTGAATATCCAGGTTTAAGGGTAGGCGGGCAGGCTATGTGCCAATGCGGCGTATAGCCTGCCAAGAAGAATTTCAGGCTAGGAAAGTATTGTCGCACCAATCTCATATTTTTATGAAGGTGTGAATGAACAGGTAGATAAAGGTGAGCCAATTGATAAAGTGTATTACAATTTTTCAGAAAACCTTTGACAAAGTCCCTCATGAGAGACCCCTAGGGAAATCAAAAAGTCATGGGATAAGAGACAATGAACTACTGGGGATTAGGAACTGGTTGAAAGATAGAAAACAGAGAGTAGGGTTAAATGGACAACTTTCTCAATGGAGAAAAGTGAATAGTGGAGTACCCCAGAGATCTGTGCTGGGCACGCTACTTTTTAAAAAACAGTATTTCTAAATGACCTGGAAATCGTAATAACGAGTGAGGTGATCAAATCTGCAGATGACATAAAATTATTCAAAGTTGTTAAAACACAAGAGGATTGTGAAAAATTGCAAGAGGACCTTGATAAATTGGAAGACTGGGCATCCAAATGGCAGATGAAATTTAATGTGGACAAGTGCAAGGTTATGCACCTAGGGAAGAACAACCCAAACTACAATTACATGATGCAAGGTTCCATATTAGGAACCCACCAGCCAGGAAAAGGATTTAGGTGTCATCGTGGATAATACATTGAAACCCACTGATCAGTGTGCAGTGGTAGCCAAGAGCAAATAAAATACTAGGCATCATAAAGAAAGGAATGGAGAATAAAACAAAGGATATCATAATGCCTCTGTATCACTCCATGGTGCAACCACACCTTGAATATTGTGTGCAGTTCTGGTCATCACATCTTAAAAAGGATATAGCAGAATTAGAAAAGGTACAGAGAAAAGCGACAAAAATGCTAAAGGGGATGGAAGGATATCCCTAAAAGGAAAGGTTTAAAAGGTTAGGGCTCTTCAACTTGTAAAAGAGATGGCTGAGGGGAGATACGATAAAAGTCTATAAAATAGTGAATGGAGTAGAACGAGTAAATGTAGATCAGTTGTTTAATCCTTCAAAAAGTAGAAAGACTAAGAGACACACAACGAAGCTACAATGTAGCACATTTAAGACTAATCGGAGAAAACATTTTTTCACTTAACATGTAATCAAACTCTGGAATTCGTTACAAGAGGATGTAGTAAAAGCTGATCTCCAGGAACAAGCAGGAATGTAGTTCTCACATATGGGTATTGTCAGTACCGACGGAGCCCGCGTGGGAACGCTCCCCAGCGTCCAATAGGAACGCTTTTGGGAGCATCCCTCAGCACATGCGTGCTGTCTTCCCGCCTTTCCAACTGTCCCTCTTCAGTTCTTCGTTTTCCGCGGATCCAACAGGACCTATTCCTTGTCACCGCAGAAAATTCCGTCTTTAAAATTCTTTTTTGTGGTCGCGTTTGCCTACCGCATGACGCCTACCGGTACCGCCGGTTCTTTTTTTTTCTTTTCCTAATAAAAAACCCCCACTAGATTTTCACTGTTTCTTTTAGAAACTTTCCTGTTTTGGTGCTAGGCGCCATTTTGGGCATTAGGCCCCATTTCTCCAAAATCATGGAAAAGCCAACTAGTGGTTTTAAAAAATGTACTAAGCGTGGTGGTACCATTTCCGTCACTGACACCCACGATTGGTGTCTAAAATGTTTAGGACCTGATCATTCTCCAACTGAATGTCTCTCCTGCATGGGGATGATTAAGAGAGGAAGACAGAACCGGGCCGCAAAACTCGGTACCCTCTTCTCTTCAGATGCCAGATCCATTGCATCAACATCGTCAAGGGCCTCTTCTTCCTCCCATGGATCTCAGGTAACTAAACACAAAAGCCGGTCCTCAAAGGGTAGCTCTCCTGCTAAGCATCGAGACGCCATCGGCATTGCCCTTGAGGGAACCACACTGGCAAAACAGCCCCGGCGGGAGGCTTCGGCTTCCAAAGCATCGATGGGGCTTCAGAATGTTCTCGAGGCTTCAACCTCGCAAGAACTACCTGTGCCATGCTCAGGGGTTCCAGCCGTTCTTACCGGTACCGACACCCAAGCACCGGCAGCGTCGATAGACCAGAGATTTCTTGCTATCGAACGCAGTATCACAGCTCTTCTCTCAGCTGCGGTACCGGTGGTCCCAAGGGCACTGGTGCCGACATCGACACCGATGCCGGTACCAACACCGGTACAGACACCGGTACCGACGCCGACGATGCCGGAATGGTAACTCTTCCTATTCCACCTCCGGCTGGAGTGGATAAAGTGGTACTGGGTCACCTCAGTACCAACTTCGATCGGTACCGGGATCGTGCTTTGCAGGAGCATCGGAGTCAGGAATACTTCGTTTCCTCCGATTCCGAAGACTCTGACAATTCTGGTGGCACTAGAGGGTTTCTCTTAGAAGATCCCTCTTCTCCCCAATGCAGAATGTCACCTCCAGATGACGTCTTTTCAGGATTTCATCCATGATATGGCTAAAGGTCTTTCTATCACAGTAGCTCCTGAGGAGGAACCCAGAGCAAACGAATTGGAAATCCTCCAATATTCTAAAGCTCCTAAGGAGGCAGCTACTCTGCCTATCCATGAAAGTCTGCATAACATGATGCTTAGAATGTGGGAGACACCTCTGACTACTTCTCCTCACTCTAGGAGACTTGATACTATGTATCGAGTTCCACCATGTCCTGGATTTCAGAAAACTCAGCTGCCACACCATTCAATGGTAGTGGAGTCAGCCATGCATAGGATGAAAAGTGCTAAAAGACATGCATCCAATCCTCCAGGTCGTGAATGCAGGACTCTGGATGCTTTTGGATGCAGAACATTTCAAGCTTCCATGCTTTCAGCTAGGATCAGCTCATATATCCTATATATGGGAATGTTCCTCAAAGAAATCACAGGAAACTTAGAACTTATGAGCCCATTTCTCCCAGATGATAAGAGACAAGACTTTCTTACTCTGGTTAAGCATGCTCAGGATGTCTCCAAGTTTGTCAAGCGTGCAGCCTTTGACTGCTTTGAATGCATCAGCAGAACTTCTGCTATTGCCATTGGCGCACGACGGATTGCCTGGCTATTTGCATCAGACTTGGAGACTTGGGTACAGGACAAGTTAGGCAACATTCCTTGCACGGGAGAAAATCTCTCCGGCAAGAACTGGCAGGAGAAGGCTAACAAGTTAGATGCTGACAATTCTACCTTAGATAGATTGTCAAAGTCTACAGCCACTCCAGCCAAAAGAAAGCCTTATAAAAAACCCTCTTTTAGCAAAAAGAGGAAGTTTTATCCTTTCTATACCCATCAGACTCAAGCTCCAGGTCAGGTTGCCCAAAAGGGACAAACTAGACAACAAAAGAAACCAAAAGGCCCCAGAGCCCAACCAGCTCTCCAGGTTCAGCCCCCTCAAGGGCTTTGACTCCTTCCTAGAGAGCTTTGCCTTCCTGCCTCTGAGGGGTCCTCAACCCCGCAATATTCCTGGCAGGTTATGCCACTTTGTCAACAGATGGTATCAGATAACAGCAGAAGATTGGACTTTGTCCATTGTAGGGGAGGGGTACAAACTTCATTTTCACACCTCCCCCCTCCTACAATTATAAAGCAGTTCAATTCACAAACCTCTGGCAATAGAGGAAGTTCCCATTCTTCAACAGGGTGCAGGGTTCTACTCCCCCTATTTTCTTATCCCAAAGAAAACAGGGGGACACAGATCCATTCTAGACCTCAGAGAATTGAACAAATATCTGTTTCGAGAAAAATTCAAGATGATTTCTCTGGGAACTCTTCTGCCATACCTTCAAAGCCAGGACTGGCTTTGCTCTCTAGACTTAAAGGATGCGTACACTCACATTCTTATCCATCCAGATCACAGGAAAGTTTTACGTTTCCTTTTCAGGGGAAGACATCTCCAGTACAGGGTTCTTCCTTTTGGTCTGGCTTCAGCACCAAGGGTATTCACGAAATGCATGGCAGTAGTAGCTGCATTTCTACGAACCCTGAGGATCTTTGTCTTCCCCTACTTAGACGACTGGCTCATCCGAGCCTCCACAGTGACAGAGGCCAGCACTGCACTGTCTCGTACAATGCGAATCCTCCAATACTTGGGATTGGTAATAAACTTCCTGAAATCTCAAATAGTTCCTTCCCAATGCCTAGAATTCATAGGAGCCTGTCTGGATAGATGACAGGCAAGGGCTTTCTTTCCACAAGCCCGGTGTCTTCGCATAATGCAGTTAGCTTCCCAAGCAGCAGGCAAATCCTCCCTCACTGCTCGGGAGCTACTGCAGTTACTGGGACACATGGCATCCACAGTTCATGTAGTCCCATATGCTCGCCTCCACATGCGAGCAGCTCAGTGGACCCTCTCTACACAGTGGACGCAGGCCACAGGTCATTTGTCAGACAAAATAACAGTCTCTCAACGACTAATTTTGTCCCTCCAATGGTGGCAATCATTAGAAAATATGACAGTAGGGTCTCCTTTCCATCAACCTCTCTTTCATGCCACCCTAACAACAGATGCATCACAGGTGGGTTGGGGAACACACCTGAATCATCTCTCTACCCAGGGCACCTGGACTCCACAGGAGGTTGGTTTACACATAAACCTCCTGGAGTTAAGAGCAATCTATTTAGCTCTTCGAGTGTTCCACGCCCATCTCAGCTACAAGACAGTCCTAGTCCAGATGGACAATCAGGTAGCCATGTTCTATGTGAACAAGCAGGGTGGGACAGGCTCTCTGTTGTTATGTAATGAAACTTTACGACTAAGGGGCCCTCACCAGAGAGCATCAAATTCATCTTCTAGTGGTATATCTTCCAGGCATTCAAAACCTTTGGGCAGACAAACTCAGTTGATTACTGCTACCTCACGCGTGGTCACTCCACCTAGACCAGGTGGCAAAGATATTTCATCTCTGGGGCACTCCAAACATAGACCTCTTTGCAGGTCCACTGAATGCCAAACTTCCCCAGTTCTGTTCCAGGATTCCAGCGCACAACTGTCAGGCAAGGGATGCCTTCCTCCTTCACTGGGGTCAGGACTTCCTTTATGCCTTCCCACCCATTCCCCTCATCCCCAAGACACTCTTCAAACTTCAGAGAGACAGAGGTTGCATGATTCTCATAGCACCACGATGGCCACGCCAAACGTGGTATTCCTTGCTTCTGCATCTCTCTCAAGTGCCACCTCTGGAGTTAGGGCATGCTCCAGATCTCCTTTCCCAGGAGAACGGGATGCTATGGCACCCGAATCCCCAGTCCCTGCACCTCACGACCTGGTTGTTGAAGGCTTAGACCTCCAGGATTTCAACCTGTCCCAGCAGGTAAAAGATATCCTTCAGGCTTCTAGGAAACTTTCCACAAGAAGATCTTATGCCTTCAAGTGGAAACGTTTTACTATATGGTGCTCCAAGAAGGGATTAAACCCCCTGGTCATACCCTTAGAATCGATACTAGAGTATCTCCTTTACTTATCGAATTCTGGCTTAAAGACCAATTCGGTAAGAGTCCATCTTAGTGCAATTGCAGCTTCTTATAAGCCTCTAAATGGACAACCAATTTCCTCTCATCCACTCCTATCAAGATTTATGAGAGGCCTTTTCTTAACTAAACCTCCCATCAAGCCACCACCGGTAGCATGGGATCTAAATCTAGTTCTCAGGCAGCTCATGAGGCCGCCTTTTGAACCTTTGGCCACTACAGCCCTTAAGGTTTTGACCTGGAAGGTCATTTTCCTAATTGCAATCACCTCTGCCCGTCGCATTAGTGAATTGCAAGCTTTAGTGGCTGATCCTCCTTATACTAGATTTCATCATGATAAGGTTGTTCTTCAAACTCACCCACACTTTATGCCAAAGGTGGTTTCGCCTTTTCATCTAAACCAATCAATTTATCTTCCTGTATTTTTTCCGAGGCCTCACGCCTCTAATGCAGAAAGAAACCTTCATACTTTGGATTGTAAAAGGGCCTTAGCCTTTTACATTCAAAGAACACAGCAACATAGAAAGTCCTCACAACTTTTTGTAGCTTTTGACCCTAGTCATTTGGGACTTCCAGACTCCAAAAGAACTTTATCTAAATGGATTGCCCAATGCATATCCTTTACTTATGAGAGTAAGGGTCTTCCTCTTCAGGACCATGTCACAGCTCACAATGTGAGAGCCATGGTAGCTTCCATGGCTAATCTCCACTCTGTGTCTATCGATGACATTTGTCAAGCAGCCACCTGGGCTTCGGTACACACCTTCACAGCCCACTACTGCCTAGATAAAGCCTCCCGTCGGGATGCCTTCTTTGGCCAAGCTGTTCCTCAAAATCTCTTTCAAACTTAAACCAACTCCTACCCACCAACCCTGGTGGGATGCCAGAGATCCATGGGAGGAAGGATCCTCACCATCGACGGTGGCACCTTCCTGGGGATATCTCCCTGGCATCTTCAGCTAGGGAGTCCCCATATGTGAGGACTACATTCCTGCTTGTTCCTGGAGATAGCGTAGTTACTCACTTGTAACAGGTGATCTCCAGGAACAGCAGGAATTTAGTCCTCACAACCCACCCACCTCCCCTAGGAGTTCTCTCTCTCTCTCTTTGTCTCTTTCCTCTCTCCCTCTATCCTTTCACTCAGCTACAAACTTAACTGAAGAGGGACAGTTGGAAAGGCGGGAAGGCAGTGCGCATGTGCTGAGGGATGCTCCCAAAAGCGTTCCTATTGGACGCTGGGGAGCGTTCCCGCGTGGGCTCCGTCGGTACTGATGATACCCATATGTGAGGACTAAATTCCTGCTGTTCCCGGAGATCACCTGTTACAGGTGAGTAACTACGCTTTAGTGTAGCTGGATTTAAAAGAAGTTTGGACAAGTTCTTGAACAAGTAGCATGGAATCTCTATACTTTTTGGGAACCTGACAGATACTTGTGACATGGATTGGCCACTGTAGGAAACAGGGTACGGGGCTTGATGGACCCTTGGTCTGACCCAATATGGCGTATCTTATGTTCTTAATCTTTGTATGCAGAGATACATTTCTACACTTGAAAATCTTATCTAGGTCTTTCATAACCATTCTGCCAAGAGCAATACATCATCGGATTTCTTGACTGCTTGTCATTTCCTTATTGATTATGGATCCAAGCATGTTGAAGTTGTCTACTGTTTCTATTTCTTCTCCATCAAGAATGAAATTATTGATTTTGTCAGTTGTCAGGATCTTTGTCTCCTTCACATTAAGGTGCAAGCCCATTTTAAGACTATGTTCCTTGATCTTGTCAGATTGTCTTCACTTTCAGTCCATAATGTGGTTTCATCAGCATAAACATTGTTGATTAATCTTCCATCAATCTTCACACCTCAGTTTTCTTCTTACAGTTCTGCTTCTCCGATGATTTGTTCTGCATATAAATTGAACAAGTATGGGAAAAGTATGCAGTCTTCTCGTATGCCTTTTCAGATTTTAAACCATTCCATTTCTTCTTGTTCTGTTCGAACTGCTGTTTCTTAGTCAATGTAAAGGTTGTGTATGATAAGTATCAGGTGTTCTGGTGTACCCATGAATCTTAATGTGGCCCAGAGTTTTTCATAATTTATGCAAAGGCCTTGCTATAGTTAATCAAGCACATGTAGATATCCTATTAGTATTCATTTGTCTTTTTAAGGATCCATCTCACATCCACAATGATATATGTCTTGTTCCTCACCCTTTCCTGAACCCTGCTAGCATTTCAGTAATTATTATTCCAGATGTGTTTGTAGTCTCCACTGAATGATTCTGAGTAGAATCTTGCTTGCATATGAGATCAGGGAGATCATACAATAATTTCCAATCAGATCATCTTTCTTCAATATTGGTATGAACACAGATCTTTTCCAGTCAGTCGGCCATAATGTTGTCTTCCCAATTTCCTGGCAGAACCTTGTAAGTATTGCAGCAGCTGCACCTAATTGCTGTAATACTTCAGTGGGAATGCCATCAATGCCTGGTGCGTTGTTCTTTGATAATGCTTTCAGTGCTGATTCAACTTCTTTCATCACCAATGGTTCCTGATCTTAAGGTACAAGCTGAAAGAGTTGTTGATCCACTTGATCTTTATGGTATAATAAAATGAAGTGGGATTTTAGAAAGGAAGTCTTGGAAGCCATGGTAACTTGCAAAGAAGTATGTGTAGCAAATGTAGCTGATTTCAGAAGTGGGCCTGTGAACATGCAAGCCCTGTCTGAAATCACCATCTGAATCTCCAGAAAGTCTTAAGTAGTGTTCTGAATGGGTAGCCGTGCATATAGAACATGGCATGGCAGCCTTGCAAAATGTCATTTGCATCAATGGGGATATGGATGCGCATGCATTATTAAAGATACATATGTATGTATGGGCATCAGAGGCACAGCATGAGGATATGGTGAGAGGAGCTGAAGATGGTGATGCAACTGTCCAACTTCTCCTCTGCAGAGACCAAAAGGCTGTGAAAACTGGTGATAAAGCACGAGGCAGTGCTGTATCCCTCACAAGGGCACAGGTCAGCCTAACAAGAAGCACACACGATCTGGTGGGGGATCCATTATATCCTGGTGCAGTAACTGGCTAAACTGCTATGGAGGTGCCATAGGCTCAAGATCAGGAAAGCATGCAGAGGGATGGGGACAGGTAGGGCAAGGGAACCGAGTTCCTGTGAAGAATCCAGCACAGGGATGCCAGGGAGCACTCAGGGCCCACAACTATGCAGGGAGTAACGATCAGAGGGACAAAACAAAAATCATAGTTGCAATGGTCTCACCATTCATGAAGTGGAACCATGAAATACAGTAGATTTGTGGACAAGGGGAAAGATGGTAGCAGAACCCTGACCATAGCAGAGGTATGCCCTGGGTCCACAGGAGAGAGAGAGGCAGTAAGGGGAAAGCATAGTTACTCACCTGTAACAGGTGTTCTCCAGGAGCAGCAGGAATCAGTCCTCACATATGGGTGATGTCGGCGCCAACGGAGCCCTCGTGCGGAGCATTTCCCCAGCTTTCAAAGAAAGCCTTTGGGAATGCAGCGCACATGCGCAGTCCCCTTCCCACCCAAGGGTGCCATCTTGCTCAGTCTGATGACATAGCTAAAGACAGCAAAAAATCAAAATAAAGGATAGGACTGCAACTCCAGGGGACGAGGGAGGGTTGTGAGGACTGATTCCTGCTGCTCCTGGAGAACACCTGTTACAGGTGAGTAACTACGCTTTCTCCAGGACCAAGCAGGAAGGCACTTCACATATGGGACTCCCCAGCTCTAGGCTACCGTGAACCCAGAGCTGAAAAACTGTCTCCCTCTCAAGAGCCTCAGCATCCGTGATAAGAATTTTCTCTGAGAACGCACCCCGTACGGTAGCCCAACACAAGGGCCAGAGGGTAGGACTGCCTAAACCTCAAAGAAATTATGGAGTACCGCCTGGCCGAAAACACTGTCCTGCTGGGAATCTCTCTCCAGGCAGTAATGGGCTGCAAAAGTCCAGCTTGAAGACCAAGTTGCGGCCTGGCAGATGTCTGCCAATGCAACAGAGCGGAGATGAGCTACTGACATGGCCTTCGCCCTGACACGGTGTGCTGTGACCCAACCCTGCAAGGGAGGTCGGCCGCCCTGTACGCCCAGGCGATGCAATCTGCCACCCACGTGGACAACGTACGCTTGGAGACAGGTAACCCCATCCTATCAGGGTCAAACGAGATGAAGAGCTGAGTAACCCTTCGATGCGCCCGCGTATGTTCTATGTAAAAGGACAACGCCCTCTTACGGTCCAGGGTATGCAAGACTGTTTCAGCCCGGCTGGCATGCGGCCTGAGAAAAAAGGTCGGAAGAACCACCTCCTGATTGATGTGGAAAGAGGAGACCACTTTTGGGAGGAGCTGGTAGTTCACTCACACGTCTGGCCGAGGTAAGAGCCACCAGGAAGAGCGTTTTCCATGAAAGGAAGCGCAAATAGCAAGCAGCCATCGGCTCAAACGGTGGGCGAGTCAGCTGCTGCAAGACCACGTTCAAATCCCACTCAGTCGCCAGTGGACGAACCGAAGGCTTGAGCAGAAGCAGACCTCTGAGAAATCTGGACACCAAGGGGTGAACCGACAGAGACTGTCCCTCCACCAGTGAGTGGTGTGCTGACAGAGCACTGAGGTGGACCCGAACAGAGTTAGACTTAAGGCCTAGGTCTGACAGGTGAAGTAGATACTGCAGTACTACTGGCACAAGGCAAGAGAAAGGATCTTCATTGCGCTGAGCACACCATACCGTAAACCTACGCCACTTGAGGGCATAGGACTTTCTGGTGGACTGCCTCCTAGAGGCCAAGACCACCTCCTCAACCTCCTTAGGTAGAACTAAGGAAGCTAGCACTATTCTTTCAGCAGTCATCAGATTGAGGGACCTGAGATTGGGGTGCAGAAGGGAACCCTGCTCTTGAGGCAGGAGATTGTGTTGCAGCCCCAGAGGGAACAGGGCTTCCACCGCCAACTGTAGGAGTGGAAACCACGGTTGCCTCGGCCATCTGGGGGCTACCAGAATCACCGAGACCTTGTCCCGGAGGATCTTGAACAGAGTTCGGGCCACCAGGGGCGTGGGAGGAAACGCATACAGGAGGCCCGTAGACCAAGTGATCAGAAAAGCATCTGCTGCCATCCTCAGAGGATGCGGCTGTCTGGAGCAAAACCTGGGCAGCTGACGGTTTAGTGAACTTGCAAAGAGATTGATAAGAACATAAGAACATAAGATATGCCATACTGGGTCAGACCAAGGTCCATCAAGCCCAGTATTCTGTTTCCAACAGTGGCCAATCTAGGTCATATGTACCTAGCAGTTTCCCCAAGAGACACAAGTTCCACAATGCTTGTACTGGGTCAAGCATTGATATCTTCGGTCACTTCTTAATAATGGTTTATGGACCTTTCCTCCAGGAACTTGTCCAAACCTTTTTTAAACCCAGCTACACTAACAGCCTTTACTACATCCTCCGGTAACAAATTCCAGAGTTTGATTACACGTTGAGTGAAAAAATAGTTTCTTTTATTAGTCTTAAATAGTTTACCCTGTAGCTTCATTGCATGTCCCCTAGTCTTTCTATATTCTGATAACGTAAACAATCGATCTACGTTTACCCGTTCCACTCCGTTCATTAATTTATAGACTTCTATCATATCTCCCCTCAGCCGTCTCTTTTCCAGGTTAAAGAGCCCTAACCTTTTTAGCCTTTCCTCATAGGAGTATCCTTCCATCCCCTTAACCATTTTGGTGGCTCTTCTCTGAACCTTTTCTAAAATCGCTATATCCTTTTTAAGATACGGCGACCAGAATTGCACACAATATTCAAGGTGCGGTCTCACCATGGAACGATATAGAGGCATTATAATATCTTTTGTTTTATTTTCCATTCCTTTCCTTATCATACCTAGCATTCTATTTGCTCTCTTGGCCGCCGCTGCACACTGGGCCGAGGGTTTTAACATGGTATCCACAATGACGCCTAAATCTTTTTCCTGGGTGGTGGTTCCTAATGTGGAACCTTGCATCGTGTAACCATAGTTTGGGTTGTTCTTCCCTAGGTGCATAACGTTGCACTTGTCCACATTAAATTTCATCTGCCATTTTGTTGCCCAGTCTTCCAATTTATCAAGATCCTCTTGCAATTTTTCACAATCCTCTTGGGTTTTAACAACTTTAAATAGTTTTGTGTCAAAGGCTTTCTGAAAGTCCAGATACACAATATCAACCGACTCACCTTTGTCCACCTCTTTATTCACACCTTCAAAAAAACATAACAGATTAGTAAGACAAGATCTTCCTTGTCTAAAGCCATGTTGGCTGTCTCCCATTAGGTCGTGACTATCTACATGCTGAGTAATTTTATTCTTTATGATGGTTTCTACCATTTTTCCCGGTACTGACGTGAGGCTCACCGGTCTGTAGTTTCCCGGATCACCCCTGGAACCCTTTTAAAAAATTGGTGTTACATTGGCGATCCTCCAATCTTCAGGTATTAGAGATGATTTTAATGATAGTTCACAGATTACTGATAGCAGGTCTGCAATCTCATATTTCAGTTCTTTCAACACCCTTGGATGTATACCATCCGGCCCAGGTGATTTGCTACTCTTCAGTTTATCTAATAGTTGTAAGACATCTTCCCGATGTATCGATATTTCCTTCAATTCTTCCACACCTTTAAATACCACGTCAGTCATGGGTAACATCCCTACATCTTCCTCAGTAAAGACCGAAGCATTCAGTCTGTCCGCTATCGCCTTGTCGCCTCTTAGTGCACCTTTA
Source organism: Ichthyophis bannanicus (assembly GCA_033557465.1). Taxonomy (NCBI): domain Eukaryota; kingdom Metazoa; phylum Chordata; class Amphibia; order Gymnophiona; family Ichthyophiidae; genus Ichthyophis; species Ichthyophis bannanicus. The sequence continues at coordinate 917,033,236 of CM066035.1, read as the reverse complement.
ACCCCTTTATCATCTAATGGACCAACTGACTCTCTCACAGGTTTTTTGATACGAATGTACTTGAAAAGGTCTTTATTTCATGTTTTTGCTTCCGCAGCAAGCTTCTTCTCAAATTCTCTCTTTGCCTGTCTTATCAATGCCTTGCATTTGACTTGCCAGTGCTTGTGCTGTTTCCAGGTTTCGTCGTTTGGCTTTTTTTTCCATTTCCTGAAAGATGCTCTTTTGGCAACAACAGCCTCTCTGACCTCACCTTTAAACCATGCTGGCAGTTTTTTGGTCTTCCTTTCACTTTTCTTAAAGCATGGAATACAGCTGGTCTGGGCTTCCAAGATAGTATTTTTCAACAACACCCAAGCTTGATGTACGTCTTTAACCTTTGCAACTGCTCCTTTTAGTTTTTTCTTAACTGTTTTCCTCATTTTATCATAGTCTCCCTTTCGAAAGTTAAAAGGTAGTACTGTGGATTTCCTTACGATCCCTCCTCCACTAATTAAATCAAAGGCGATCATGCTATGATCACTATTGCCAAGTGGCCCCAACACCCTTATCTCTTGCACTAGATCTGGTGTTCCACTAAGGACTAGGTCTAATATGGCTTCCCCTCTGGTTGGTTCATGAACCAGCTGCTCCAAGCAGCAGTCATTAATTTCATCTAGGAACTTTATCTCCCTAGCATGTCCTGCTGTGACACTGACCCAGTCGATGCCGGGGTAATTGAAATCACCCATTATTATTACTGCACTGTAACTTTTGCTAGCTTCCTTGATTTCTTTGAGCATTTCATCATCCATTTGTTCATTCTGGCCAGGCGGACGATAGTACACCCCCACTGCCATCGCCTTCCCCTTTTTACATAGAATTTCAATCCATAGAGATTCTACAGCAAATTTTGTTTCTTGCAAAACTTTAATCCTTTCTGACTCAATGCCCTCTCTAACATAGAGCGCAACCCCTCCACCAATTTGATCAGCTCTATCATTACGATAAGGTTTGTACCCAGGTATCACAGTGTCCCACTGGTTGTCCTCCTTCCACCATGTCTCTGATATTCCAATCATATCTAACCTTTCATTTAGTGCTATATATTCTAACTCTCCCATCTTATTCTTTAGACTTCTAGCATTTGCATACAAGCATTTTAGAGAATGTATTTTATTCATGTTAATTTGGCTATTGTTAGACATGGGTAAATTGGGATCTTTAAGCTCTGTCTGCTCCATACTTGAGGGCATTTGGGCTACTTTACTCTTTTGTGGAACCTCTCTGCTTTTGGTAGTATCCTTCAAGGATACATTCTTCCGAACCATCCGCTCTTGGGCGACTGTCGGCTTTCCCCTAATATCTAGTTTAAAAGCTGCTCTATCTCCTTTTTAAAGGTTAATGCCAGCAGCCTGGTTCCATCCCGGTTAAGGTGAAGCCCATCCCTTCGGAAGAGCCCCTCCTTTCCCCAGAATGTTCCCCAGTTCCTAACAAATCCAAAACCCTCATCTCTGCACCATTGTCTCATCCACGCATTGAGACTCCGGAGCTCTGCCTGCCTTTTGGGTCCTGCGCGTGGAACAGGAAGCATTTCAGAGAATGCTACCATGGAAGTTCTGGATTTCAACTTCCTACCTAAAAGCCTAAATTTTGCCTCCAGAACCTCCCTACCACATTTTCCTATGTCATTGGTACCGACATGTACCAAGACAGCAGACTCCTCCCCAGCAATATCTAAGACCTTATCTAGGTGGCGCGTGAGGTCCGCTACCTTCGCACCACCAGCCACCCAGCTATCTACATGCCTAATGATCGAATCACCAACTATAACGGCTGTCCTAACCCTTCCCTCATGGGCACATGGCCCTGGAGAAACTTCCTCGGTGCGAGAGGGTTTTACATCACCTGGAGGACAGGTCCTAGTTACAGGATCACTTTCTGCCACACCAGGGTGATGCTCTCCTGTCACGTGACCTCTCTCCTCCATGGCAACAGGGGTGCTGCCAGACTGGAGGTGGGACTTCAGGACTATATCCCTGTAGGTCTCATCTATGTACCTCTCTGTCTGTCTTATGTTTTCCAAGTCTGCTACTTTAGCCTCTAGAGAACGGACTTGTTCCCTGAGAGCAAAGAGCTCCTTGCACCTAGTGCACATGTAAGACCTCTCACCAACTGGGAGAAAATCATACATGTGACACTCAATGCAAAAGACTGGAAAGCCCCCATCCCGCTGCTGGACTGCTGTCTGCATCTTAGTTTTAAGTTTGTGTTTATGATTCAGACCTTTAAATACTTAAAGAGAAATGATGAACAAACAAACCTCTTCCAAAGACAGGGAACCTGTAAAACTAGACGGCATAACATGAAACTGCAAGGGGTAAATTGAAAGGCAATGTCAGGAAATATTTTTTCACTGAAAGGGTGGTGGATGCTTGGAATGCCCTCCCGATGGAAGTGGTAGGGGCGAACACGGTGACGGAATTCAAAAAGGCATGGGACAAACACAGAGGATCCCTTTACAGAAATAGGAAAAAAACAAAATAAACGGTACCATCTAACTTCTGAACCATATAACGTCTCAACAAATAGGGATGTCCTACATGGAGTGGTGGGTTTACCCCTGAACAAGGATATGGGGAGGGGTGGCCTGTGCGGAGCGACAGGTGCACCTACTCTTGCCATCTTGCTGGGCAGACTGGATGGACCATGCTGGTCTTTATCTGCCGTCAACTACTATGTTACTATGTTACTATGTGTCTAGATCTTTAAGTTCTTACTTACTAGGGGTTGCTATGGGTATTTATACCAATAAAACTGTACCTAATACGTTTAATATACCTTGTTCACCTGAAGCTTAATTAATCTCAGGTCCTTAGTGTATGACTGATTTGGGTAATGAGCTTCACCTGAAAGCACCTCCTGTCTTTTAAGATGTGTAAGTACCTATAAAGCTATGATTATCCCAGGGGTGGGTGGGAAATAACACTTATTAAAAGAGGGCTGCTACACAGTACCCTGTCTTGTGCTGCTGAGGTAAGCTAAATTCTGATTTGATTTAAATTATAGCTCTTAGCTGCTGCTAGGCTCTAACTTCTTATGAAATTTAAACTACAAGCTCTCTGCTGGGTTCTAAATTTAACCAGAAAGCTCTCTGTGTTTTAAAACTAAAAGTACTTTTCTGATGCTAGGCCCTGAGTGACTATTAAATGTACACTACAAGCTCTCTGCTGGGCTCCAAATGTAACCAGAAAGCTCTCTTCTGTGTGTTAAATTTAAACTAAAAGTACTTTGCTGTTACTTGGCCCTGAGTAACTATTAAATTTAAACTACAAGCTCTCTGCTGGGTATGAAATGTAACCAGAAAGTTCTCCTCTGTGTTTTAAATTCAAACTTTAATTGCTGCTACTAGGCCCTAACTGATGGATGGAAGTCGCCAGCGGAGGAAGATCTGCTGGACTACCATTGGATTTAACTGCCATTTGTGGGGCTGGAGACTCCTGCTTAGCTTGTCTGCTAGGAAGTTTTCCTGACCAGGTAGATAAACTGCTTTGAGAAACATGCCTTGTTTGACCACAAAGGAGAAAAGGTCCAGTGCCTCCTGACATAGGAGCCTGGAGCCTGTGCTTCCTTGTTTGTTCACGTAGAACATTGCTACCTGATTGCCCGTCTGAAATAGGACAGACTGTTGAGAGAGAGCATGACAGAAGGTTTGCAGAGCTAAGCGGATTGCTTGTAGCTCTAAAAGGTTGATCTGCTGTGTGGCCTCCCGAGGGGACCACAGGCCTTGAGTGCATGTGCCCTGGCAATGTGCACCCCAGCCCTTTAAGGAGGCATCTGTCGTCAGCACCCTTGTGTGTGCTGGAGCCTGAAAAGGTACACCCCTGAGAAGGTTTGGCAGATGTAGCCACCACTGTAAGGAGTTCAGACGTTGTCTGGACACCTTTACTCTGTCTTGGAGGTCGCCGGTGGCTTGTGTCCACTGATCTGTGAGGCACCATTGAGCAGTCCGCATGGGCAGACGGGCATTTGGGGTCACATGCATACCAACCTCTCGCCCCCTATCGCGTACATTTCCCTTGGATTTCTGCTACCCAAGTGCATGACACTGCACTTTTTCGCATTAAATCGTAGTTGCCAAGCATTAGACCAGTCTTCCAGCTTTTGTAGATCTTTCCTCATGTTAACCACTCCCTCGGGGGAGTCCACTCTGTTGCAAATTTTTGTGTCGTCTGCAAAAAAGACAGACTTTTCCATTCAGTCCTTCAGCAATATCACTCACAAATACATTGAACAGTGCCGGGCCCAGGACCGAACCCTGGGGCACCCCGCTAATCACCTTCCTCTCATCTGAGTGAGCTCCATGTGCAATCACCTTCTGTCGTCTGTCAGTCAACCAATTTCTAATCCAGTTTACCATCTTGGGGCCCATCCCCAAGCTACTGAGTTTGTTGACAAGCCTCCTATGAGGAATAGTATTAAAGGCTTTGCTGAAATCCAGGTAGATGACATCCATCGCATGCCCCTGATCTAGTTCCTTGGTCACCCAGTCAAAGAACTCAATCAGATTTGTTTGGCAAGACCGTCCTTCGGTAAAACCATGTTGCCTCGGATCTTGCATCCTGTTGGTTTTGAGAAAGTTCACTATTCGCTCTTTCAGGAGCGCCTCCATTACTTTTCCCGCCACCGAGGTAAGGCTCACGGGCCTGTAGTTTGACACTTCTTCCCTGTCACCACTTTTGTGTAGAGGTACGACATCAGCCATTCTCCAGTCCTGAGGAACCTCTCCTGTTTCCAAGGATCTGTTAAAGATATCCTTTAATGGTCCTGCAAGAACCTCTCTGAGCTCTTTCAGTATCCTGGGATGTATCCCTTCTGGTCCCATGGCTTTGTCCACTTTCAGTTTAGCAAGTTGTTCTAACACCTCGTCTTCTGTGAATGATGTGGTATCTACTTCATTCCCATTTTTATATTTGGGAGTCACAGCTGGTCCATCTCCAGGATCTTCTTTAGTAAAAACAGAGCAGAAGTATTTGTTTAGCAATTTCGCTTTTTCAGTGTCACTTTCCACAAGTCCTTTCGCAGCACTTTTGAGTCCTGCAATTCCAACTCTGATCTTCTTCCTTTCCCGAATATACCTGAAGAAAGTTTTGTTGCTACCCTTAACATCTTTAGCCATCCTTTCCTCTGCCTTTTGCTATCCTTATTACTCTTTTAGACTCTTTGAGTTGGATCCTGTATTCATTTCTGTGTTCTTCTGTTTGCAAGCTTTTGAATTTTGCGAAAGTTGTGTTTTTTGCCTTTGAGCAGCCACCTCTTTGGAAAACCAAATAGGTTTCCTTCTCCTCTTGTTTTTATTTACTTTTCTTACATATTTATCTGTTGCCCCTTTTATTGCCTTCTTTAGTTTAGCCCATTGCAATTCCACTTCCTTTATCTCCTTCCACCCCGTCATCTCCTCCTTTAAGTACTCTGCCATTTTATTGAAGTCAGTGTATTTGAAGTTTAGGACTTTGAGCTTGCTATGATTGGCCTGTACCATGGCTTTTATCTCAAACCACACTGTGTGATGGTCGCTGTTGCTCACAGGGGCACTCACGCAGACATTCGACACACTATCACCGTTGGTGAGCACTACATCCAGCGTTGAGGTTTTCCTGGTTGGTTCCATCACCATTTGTCTAAATAATGCATCTTGGAGAGCATCCACAATGTTTTTGCTTCTTTCCAGATGTGCAGAAGGAGTAATCCAATCCACATCAGGTAAATTAAAGTCACCCAATATGATCGCTTCCCCCTTTGCTGCTATCTTGGCAATATCTTTAATCAATTCGTTATCTCTCTCTTCAATTTGAGTCGGAGGTCTATAGACTACAGCAATATGGATGACAGTGCCATCTCCTCTTTCCAACGCAATCCAGAGCGCTTCTTCTTTTCCCCATGTCCCCTGCATTTCAGTAGCTTTAATATTGCTTTTTACATACAAGGCTACTCCTCCTCCTTTTCCATTTTCTCTGTCTCTTCTGAATAGATTATAGCCAGCTACGAGTATGGCTATATCCCAATCGTGTGATTCATTAAACCATGTTGTAATGGCCACAATGTCCAAATTCGTTTCCACAGTTAGGGCTTCCAGGTCTGGAATTTTGTTGGCTAAGCTTCGAGCATTTGTGCTCATTGCTTAACAGCATTTTCCTGGCTTGTGTGTATTTTGCATTGATTTTCTTCTGCCTACTTCTTCCCACATGTTTTTGATGTGTGGTTTAAAAGTGTGGCTGTTTCTGATGGTGTTCTGCTTTTGCTGGGGGTGGCATGCAGATGTTGACCTTCCACATCTGGTTCAGGAGAAAGACCTTGGTGTGATTATCTCTGATGATCTCAAGGTGGCAAAACAGTGCGACAAGGTGGTGACAAAAGCCAGGAGGATGTTGGGCTGCATACAAAGAGGGATTACCAGCAGAAAGGAAGAGGTACTTATGCCACTGTATAAGTCACTGGTGAGGCCTCACTTGGAATACTGTGTTCAGTTTTGGAGACCGTATCTTGCAAAAGATGTAAAAAGACTGGAAACGGTTCAGAGGAAAGCGACCAAAATGATTTGGAGCCTCCGTCAGAAGCCTTATGAAAAGAGACTTGAAGACCTAAATATGTACACTTTGGAGGAGAGGAGGGACAGGGGAGATATGATTCAGACCTTTAAATACTTAAAGAGAAATGATGAACAAACAAACCTCTTCCAAAGACGGGGAAGCTGTAAAACTAGAAGGCATAACATGAAGCTGCAAGGTGGTAATTTGAAAGGCCCAATGTCAGGAAATATTTTTTCACTGAAAGGGTGGTGGATGCTTGGAATGCCCTCCCGATGGAAGTGGTGGGGGCAAACACGGTGACGGAATTCAAGAAGTCATGGGACAAATACAGTGGATCCCTTTACAGCAATAGGATAAAAACAAGATAAACGGTACCATCTAACTTCTGAACCATATAACATCTCAACAAATAGGGGTGTCCTACATGGAGTGGTGGGTTTACCCCTAAACAAAGACATGGGGAGGGGTGGCCTGCACAGAGCGACAGGTGCACCTCCTCTTGCCATCTTGCTGGGCAGACTAGATGGACCATGCTGGTCTTTATCTGCCGTCATTTACTATGTTACTATGTTACTATGTTACATGTACCATAGAAGCCATGTGGCCCAGGAGCAGCAGGTAGTGCCTGGCGGAAACAAGAGAATTGCTTTGCAACTGATTGGCAAGTCCATAAGTCTGTGGGCCCTGTCCTCGGGGAAGTAAGCTCTTGCCTGAAGACTGTCCAACCCGGCCCCTATAAACTCTAGGTTCTGAGAGGGGAGCAAAGTGGACTTTGCGTAGTTTATGATAAAGCCCATGTTCAAGAAGAGAGACAGTGCGGAGAATGGCCTATCGTGCCTCCTGGAGTGACTGGCCCCTGATTAGCCAGTCGTCCAGGTAGGGGAAGACAAAAATCCCCTGATTTCTGAGAAAAGCCGCAACCACCGCCAGGCATTTGGTGAAAACCCTGGGGGCAGAGGTCAGGCCAAAGGGAAGCACTCTGTACTGAAAGTGGTTTCCTCCCACCACAAATTGGAGATATTGTCTGTGGTCTGGGTGGATGAGGATGTGAGTGTAAGCATCCTTTAGATCTAAGGAGCATAGCCAGTCTCCCTGCTGGAGGTAGGGCAGCAGTATTCCAAGAATAAGCATCTTGATCTTTTCCCTCTCCAGAAACTTGTTCAGATTTTGCAAGTCTAGGATAGGTCTGAGGCCTCCTGTTCTCTTTGGTACCAGGAAGTACCTGGAATAGAAGCCTTGCCCTTCCAAGTGGTGTGGCACCGGTTCCACTGCCTATTCCTTTAGCAAACTTGCCAACTCCTGAAGGAGGAGGTCCCTGTGCAGAGGAAGTCTTGGAGGCTCCCCTGGATAGTAGGAGGGGGGTAGCTGATGGAAATGGAGCATATAGCCCTTCTGGACTATGCTCAGTACCCAGGTATCCCCTGTGATGGCTGGCCACCTGTAGGCGTACAAGGTCAGCCGACTCCTGTGCTGAGTGGAGCCACCGGCGGAGGAGAGGCTATGCTGTGGGAGTCAAAAAACCCCTCCCTGCTGTGCAGGAGCCGGGGCTGGCGGCTTGGGGGTTTTCTGCCTACGGGGCCCATGCCCCTGCCCTTTGGCCTGCTGGCCCTGTTGGGGAGCTGGAGAGGCCTGATACTGAGGGTAGGTTTTGTAGGCAGCATTCTTCCTCAGGAAAAAGGGCTTCTTCCCCGAGCCCTTCTTTTTTTGAGAAGGGGCAGAAGTCTTTCTGGACAGCCTTGTCCTGGTGAGAGTCTCAGTCTCGATTTCTGCAGCCATTTCAGTCATGGGCTTGCCGAACAGGTTGTCACCTCAGCAGGGGACATCGACCAACTTGTCCTGCACCCATGATTCCAGGTCCGATGACTGTAGCCAGGACTGACGAAGTGCACCGATGCTGGCCACGGCTACCCGGGCCGAAGCCTCGAAGCCATCATAGGCTGCTCAAGAGATAAACTTCGGATCCCTGTAGACAAGGCTTTGAATCTCTGCAAGGGTTCCTTGGAGAGACCAGCCGAGAACCCGGCAATCTCCTTTGCCAGGTCCCGTAATTACATACCCATGTACAGCTGGTAAGTCTGGACATGGCAAGACAGCATAGAGCCCTGGAAGCACTTTCTACCGAGGGCATCCAGGTTCCGGGCCTCCCGGCCGGGAGGCACTGAGGTGTGCATCTTTTGACTTTTCAGCCTGTGTATGGCCGATTCCACAACCATGCAGTTGTGCAGTAGCTGCACCTTTTGGAACCCAGGGCTCTTACGGACTCGATAAATGGAATCGACCCGCTTGCTAAGAACCAGCACCGAGGCCGGTGCCTCCCACATACGGAAGAGCAACTGTTCCAGCATCGGAGGAACCGGTATAGTAAAGGCTTCCTTCGGAGGAAAATCATACTGGAGGGCATCAAGCTCCTCGGCTCAAGGCTCCTCCTTGGCGTCCGCAGGGAATGGCCATGTCCCTGATGAAATCCGAGAACCAGGTATCCTCTGGGGGGGGGGGGACCGTCTCTGAGGCTCGGACTCCGGGGAGTCCGATGGGATGCACCGGGTCCGGAAGGTGTCAGGAGACTCCTCGTCCTCCGTCTCCCACGCTGACCCCTCCGAGGAGTCGAGCGGCTCCAGCCATGTGGGCCTCGATGCCAAGGGCACCGGCGTCGACGACCTCGGCCCCGCATGGGAGGTTGAGGGAGACTTTGGCCGAGGATCGACTCGAGATTTGATGGACTCGAGGATCGGCTCGGCCTCCATGGTCGACTAGGATGTCGAGGTCCCGGTGGTCGGGGTAGATGCATCGGTCAAACCGGCGATCAGTACCCGCTGCTGCTCCATGAAGGCAGCCAGGCTACTCTCCAGGGCCGTCAGCCTGAGTCCAAGCTCAGGAGACTCAGCAGCCCCTGACTTGGGCCCCGACGGCGTCGGGCCCAACGTCGGTTCTCCCGGAGGAGAGCAACGAGGACAACAGAACTTACATGACTCGGGGACTCTGGCTCCAGGTGGGGTAGTTTGGACAGCCTCTCTGACTCCGAGAGCCCGGGATGGTGGTCAGGACTATGCGACCTGGCCCTCGAGGAGCCAGGTGCCTCCACTCATGCTGCCCTCATGAGCTTCTTCATCCTTTTGTGCTCCCGGGCAGGAGACACCCTCTCAGAGGACCCACGACAGTGCTCGATGAAGTCCGGGCCCGGCCCGCGGCGGACTCTGAAAACATTCTCTCACATTAATGCTGATGGCTCTGAAGTGCCTTCTATGACATCTTGCCGCATGGGCCACAGGCCAGCGGGTTATCGTCGGGCCTGAGGCATCGGAGGCAGCAGTCATGTGTATAGGTGAGAGACATAAGTTTCTTACACCGATCGCATTTTTTGAACCCGCTGGCAGCCATCGGGGGGAAAAAGGGCCCCTGCAAGGTCAAAAGACCGGGCTGCCAGTGAAAATAACAGAAAAAGCGCGAACGCTAGTCACAAAGGACAAAAAACGAAAAAGAAGTTTCGGACTCGATACCGGTATACCGAGCCGAGGCGGGATGGGGAACCGGCGTCGAACCGGAGGTTTCTCCAGGACCATGTGCCCATGAGGGAAGGGTTTGGACAGCCGTTATAGTTGGTGATTCGATCATTAGGCATGTAGATAGCTGGGTGGTTGGTGGACATGAGGAACCCATGGTAACATGCCTGCCTGGTGCGAAGGTAGCAGACCTCACACGCCACCTAGGAGTCTGCTGTCTTGGTTCATGTTGGTACCAATGACATAGGAAAGTGTGGTAGGGAGGTTCTGGAGGTCAAATTTAGGCTTTTAGGTAAGAAGTTGAAATTCAGAACTTCCAGAGTAGCATTCTCTGAAATGCTTCCCGTTCCATGTGCAGGACACAAAAGGTAGGCAGAGCTCTGGAGTCTCAATGCATGGGTGAGACAATTGTGCAAGGAAGAGGTTTATGGATTTGTTAGGAACTGGGGAACATTCTGGGGAAAGGAGGGGCTTTTCAGAAGGGATGGGCCCCACCTTAACAAGGATGGAACCAGGCTGCTGGCATTAACCTTTAAAATGGAGATAGAGCAGCTTTTAAACTAGATAATAGGGGAAAGCTGACAGTCGCCTAAGAGCGCATGGTTCGGAACAATGTATCTTTGAAGGATACTAGCAAAAGATTGAAGTTAGAGCATATTGACAGAGAGGTTCCAAAAAAGACAAAAGTAACCCAAATGCCCTTAAGGACAGAGCAGACAGAGCTTAAATATTCTAAATTACCATTGCCTACCAATAACCAGATTAATATAAATAAAATACAGCCTCTAAAATGCTTGTATGCAAATGCCAGAAGTCTAAAAAATAAGATGGTAGAGTTAGAATATATAGCACTAAATGACAAGTTAGATATGACTGGTATCTCAGAGACATGATGCAAGGAGGACAACAAGTGGGACACTGTGATACCTGGATACAAACTATATTGTAAAGATAGAGCAGATTAAATTGGTGGAGGAGTTGCACTCTATGTTAGACAGGGTATTGAGTCGCAAAGGAAACAAAATTCACTGTCGAATCTCTATGGATTGAACTTCCATGTAAAAGGGGAAGGGGAAGGCGATGACAATGGAGGTGTACTATCGACCACCTGGCCAGAATGAACAAATGGATGATGAAATGTTCAAAGAAATCATGGAAGCTAACAAAAGTTACAGCACAGTAATAATAATGGGTGATTTTGATTACCCCAGTATCGACTGGGTCAGTGTCATGGCAGGACATGCTAGGGAGATAATGTTTCTAGATGAAATAAATGACTGCTTCTTGGAGCAGCTGGTTCATGAACTGACCAGAGGGGAAGCCTTTTTAGACCTAGTTCTTAGTAGAACACAAGATCTGGTGCAAGAGATAAGGGTGTTGGGGCAACTTGGCAATAATGATCATAGCATCAAGGAAGGACGGCAAGGAAATCCACAGTACTACCTTTTAACTTTCAAAAGGGAGACTATCATAAAATGAGGAAAATGTAAGGGTACATCATTCTTTTCCCAGCACCTTTTATCACTAACCCTTGGGACGTCTGTCTGGGTCGAGGAATCACCTTACCTTCTTTCTCTGGAATCCAGGGGAACAAACACACACACACACTTGCACATAAGTGGTATGCAGTTTATTCCAAAGGGTGGAGGGATTGTCCGTATTTTATACATTATCAGAAACATATTCATACGTCATCCACCCATCTCCTGGGGCCCACTATAGCTTATCAGTAACTGTGCAAATACAAGTCATCTCTGAGTGGAACAATCAGTTTAGCTTAGCACAGCACATTCCTTTTCCATACCCACACCAGAATGTACAAAGGGCACATGTATAGGATTCTGATTTTCCTTGTGCAGGCCTCCTTTATATGCACTTAAACTAAACATTATTATTATTTCCTAACAATCCCCCCTTTGGGCCTGCATAGGCCCACTATAAGAACAGCCTAACAATCTACTACAAAATAACTAAACAGGCATTATTAATGGAACATCTATATGCGGCAGCTCAGGTACATCAGCCAGCGTAAAAGCAGGAGTATAGGAATACATAAAAGTAGTATACAACAAAAAAGAACAAGAATTATAAAACCGCTCAATAGGGCAATAAGCAGTCCTTTGAGACCACCCCAAAGAAAAATACATCAGAGAGTAATCATGAGAAACTTCCCTGTAGTTGAAAAACAGTATAGAGCAGTATTAGACAGGCTAAAAGCAGAAACAATAAAACAATCCATAGCATTAAAACTAAAGACAGTTTACAATGAGCAAGGGACCTAGTCATATCCCAAAGAGGGGCGAGTAACACCAATGTTATACAAGAAAATAGAAAAAGAAACATGGGGCTGGGTGCAGTTTAAATTATAAACTTCTGCATTTCACACAGATTAGAAGGTACAGTAATAAGATATGTTGAGAGAAAAGCTCCAGTTTGTAGCGAGCTGCGCACACAAAAGGTAAGGCAGTCTGGGCAAGTAGTATTGCTGTATTAACAGTTCCCGAGATGGGCTGAAGGAGGCACCATATGATAGGAGGAGTCAACACAGTCTTGTGCGTGATGGTCAGGAGGCTGGAACCGAAGATGTCAGTGGAGACGATACACGCTTGATTCTTGACGCATGGATCCACGAAGGGGAGGAGTCTCACAGGATGTCTGTCCATGTGATGGCGATCACTGTAGTTTGGAGGTCCGTAGAGCGGGTCTAAGGTACCGTGCTTGTGAGGTGCTCTGACCTGTCACCAACCTTGAAGGGATATGTTGGTTCGGTACCTCTAGGCTGAAAGCTGCTTTTCTTCAGGAGTCTTCTCCTCTCCTCTCCAGTTGCTAGGGCCTTGGCTGCCCCGGCGTCAGCTACTTCTCATCCTGGTCCTGAAGCCTAATCTGTATATGGAGAATGTTTCCAGCGAGGGCAATAGCTTCAGGATCTTTTAGCCGCCACCTTCACTGCAATCGGTGTTATCAGAAGAACTTGGAACGGTCCCATACTGGAAAAGAGGCTTGTACTGTGTGCTGGTGGTATGTCTTTACCAAAATCCAGTCTCCGGATTGAAAGAAAAGAGCTGAGTCATCCAGCAGAAAGGACTGGACCTGCTGAGCATACCTGTGGAGGGAAGAGAGTTGCCTCTGCTGCTAGGAAATACAAGAGATCAAATGTGAGGCTCAGGAGTATAAAAAATAAGCAGTCTTCCATATAACAATTCAAAGGGAGAAAAATTTCAGTCTACTCCCTTAGAGCAATTTGTTTGGTTGTTTGTTTGTTTATTGAACAGAGTCAAAGGCAAGACAGTTTAGTGTCTTTACAAAGTTTGTGTTTTTTAAGATTTCGGAGGTTCCCCCCTTCGTGAGTTGCTGTTTGCATACAACAGCCAATCTTAAGCAACTCAATTTAGCTAATACATTTTTGACAAGATGCCCACACTTCCTCAATTGTTCCACAATTTTTAGAATTATACCAATTTGTAAAAATTTGTGTAAGTAACTTTCCTCCTTTAGCTTCATGTGTCGGGCCAGGACACATAGAGGCAAAAAAGGGATAAAAGCATCTGAAAAGCACCACATGGCTAGTGTGGGTCTCCCCAAAGCTCATTAGGATGAAAAGTGCACTCAGCCTATCTCCAAGTGTGTATTTCCAATTATTGGGTATATCTCTGGGCTAGATAACTTTCAAAATTGGAGTTAATGGGGATGGCATAATCAAATATTGTAGAGTATTCATTGTCAGTTTTCTTTCTAGGTGGATACATCGGATACATCATTTCACATTTCAATTTACCCTCACCATTTTATAATGTTAATCTGAGTTCTCCTTTCCAACATGAATATTCCATCACACTCCTCTCAACACCACTTTTTTTCCACTTACATCATTCCATCAAACTACATGCATAGGTCCTTCTGTCTTTTTTATACCATACTAGTGTATCCTTATTTGGCAAGGCTGCTAAGAACATCACACAATTGTTAGAAACTTAGTATTTTTGTAAACAAAAGGTATATATAAAATATAAATGTAGATCCTTTTCAATAAGCATAACAATATGAGTAAGCAGTGCTCATTCTAATTAGCAACTGCCTAAACAAAATATAGATAAAGTCCTTATAATATAGACTAGTGCTTCACGGCATTTTATAACATCAATCCCAATAGGAAGGAGTATGGCTCATATCTCTCACGTATAACTAGAATCTATCGTATACACTGTTCTCAGTGAGAATGCTGTTGGACTGATTTTAAAAATTGCAGTGTTCACAAGGATTTGTGCAAGTTACTCACTAATCATGGTGTTTAAGAGATCCTTTTGAGGTGAGAGGCCTAAGAAGGTACAAGGCATTGGTGGTTGGGCCTCATGGCGATACGTCTTCAGGTTCTTCTTGGACTGCAAGGCATTTGTGGCTGGGCCTCATGACGATCCTCGGGTTCTTCTCGGCCTAATCCCCCCTGCCTATTCATGTCTCTTCAGAGGCACAAATATGCAAGATTCCTGTTCTTCAGGCCTTGTGGGTCCTCGAGGAGTCTTAGAGGAGTTAGAATTCCGGTGGCCCAGATCATCACACTCGGAGCAGCACGTTTATTGTCTTTCCCAAGGCTGTAGCCTCACCTTCTGTCTCTCTCTCTCACTCTCTGCTTTTTTTTTTTTCAATGAACTCACGTTAATGTTATTATTTACAAATATTCTCATGTTTCCTGGGAACTAAGCTTCATCTTTCCACTAAATAAGATCTATATGCTTGGGAACAAAGCAATTTCAGATCAGCCTCTTTCCATAATTCTATAATTTCTGTGTATACTGAACCTCTACATAATGTACTGCTAGAAGTATTTTTGGTAACATAAAGTGCAAGTGTGTAAACTAAAGAAAAATTAATATCTCACAGTGCTGCAACATATATCTGTTTTCTCTGCAACATATATCTATTTTTTCTCAGGAACTGTGCTGAAACTGAAATAAAAACTTTTAGAACAAGGTACACTTTTTCTCTGGACACTAACATGTAAAATTCAAATACAGAAAAACAGGTGAATTTATCCTAAAATCCAATATTGTAACAAATAAAACTGAGATGTTACTGTCCTGTTCATCAGTCATCAGCACCGAGCTAAACAATGCAAAGTAGTTAACTTAAAATCTTACAGTTCAGGAAACAGACATTCAAATAACATGAAACTGCAAAGAGGTGAATTCAAAATCATGCTTTGTCACATTTAAATTAAAACCTTATACATAATACTTGAGACTGGTATCAAACTGATCTGAAACAATGAAATTATGTTAAAGCAATTTGCTTAGAGTAACAGTTCAACCTTGATGTTATCTCAAACACAAATAGCAAAGTAAACAGCAGGTCTGTCTTGTGACCAGATTCCTTCAGGCAAATGCAGATAGCTGAACAAGAAAGAGAGGAGTCCTAAATTAAGAGTTTAAAAAGAAAAAGTTGCTTGAGAATTGTCACTAATTGTGATTACTATTAAATTCCTATAGTTACAACTCTATGTGTTTTGTAATATATGAACAATAATTATGACCTCTGAGGTGCTTGCCACAAAATATAAAATTCATTGTTTTTAAACTCTTTAAGTTTACTCAATAGCATACACAAACAAAGACCAGACACATAACATAACCTTCTTATTCACTCAGTATTCAAATCATTTTTTCAAGTTGCAGTCTTTTAATTACTGGTTCAGGATGCCCCATTGTCCTGACAGGGTTCCCAACCCCTACTTTGAAGGTTAAAGAAAAACAGAACAGTTTCCACCAGACCTTTCTGACATCATTATAGCCTTTTTACACCCAGCCAAATGGATATCAGCTCTCTTAGTTTAGGCAAAGGTAACTCCACAATACCCTTTATTCTCTCCGGATTTATTTTTTAGTTTCACTTTCCTTCACTTATAATATCACTTACTATAATCCAAAACCATTTGCACCTTCTGTATCCCACGGGAGGGGCTGCCCCCTTTCCCTCTCTCTTCTTTGTTCTCTTTGTTAAGTTTCTGGTTTCATTTCTGATGTTGTAGGGGGAAGGGATAGCCCCAACCTAAATTTTTTTCTCTTCAGGACACCCTGAAACCTTTCTTACCCAAGAAATGCAGCAGATTGTGAATGGCTTCTATCACAACTGGTTTCTCCTGCCCTGAACTTGGAAGATCATCTACATAGTGCCTAGGGAGCATGCTCAAACATATACCTCAAATCTACAATACTGAACCATTTGTGTTCATGCAAAATTGAGCTCAGTATTTTTAAATATACAAATCAAGGGGTTTCTTTTGAAATAAGGTTTTCAAAGGAAAGTATCCATTGCTAGGTCTGGACAATCTTATTCAGATTCCTTAAATCCTGCACCAACCAGCAAATAAAAGAAAAACAATATTTACTGTAAACAAAACATTTTTTTTTTTTAGCTTGTTGGGAAGGACACTAAGGAGTTACTTATTTGGGAAACTTCTGTTTCAGTTCTTATTTAAACAAGAGACAAATCAAAGCTTACAAGTGCTTTCTTAAGAAATTTCGCTCTGCATAATGAACTAGACCCTCGGGGTATTTGGAGCCCACCCCACTCCCCGGATTCCTCCACTATTTACATTATACATCTCACTCACACACAATCAGTCTCAGTTCCCAATAGAATGTACAAACCACCAAGGTAGATACCAAAGTCCCACTTTTCCTTACCTCGGTCTGTGCACAGAATTTACTTGGTTGCTGCAGTGCCTGCTTTTTTAATTCACTGTCTGTCACATTCCGATTCACAATACCTCTAGTCACCTAGGATCATTACCAGCTAGTAAAGAGACCTCTCCGCAGAGAAGGAAGTGAGACTGTTGAAATCAACAGGACGCGTCTTCGCACCTCCACTCAGCAGGAGTCACTCCACTGTGGGAAAATCCCAGCGAGCCCCTCCTGTTATTTACACCTTTACCTGTGGCCAATTCACCTTTAGCCAACCGGGCCAATGAGACTCAGAGAGGGATATTGTGAAGCAGATTAAGAGCTCTTTTAGTATTTTTATTATTCAGTACATTGCTATAGCAATGGGTGTCTAAATACAGACACACCCTTTTACATATTTCAGTGACAGTTATACCGTTGTTGAGTACAAAAGTAATTTTCTTTCTATTTAGCTTGTCTTCTTACAATATGGCAATAAATAGACACTCTGCAAACAAATAATAATTTACGTTTTAGTATGCCGTTTAACTTTAAGTTTCTGTTCTGTCTGTCTGTCCGTAAACTTTGAACACAAAGAACAGGAAGGGAGGGGGAGGGAAGAGCAAAGCAGTGGAAGAATAAACAAACACCACTTGTCACTTGCATTCCAGGGACTGAGTCATCAGTTCTAGAGAGGAAGGGGGGGTGTCGTATAGGCACAGAGATCCTGTAACCTACACTGACAATTTATGTAGGATGGCTGTTTTTTAGCTGCAGTTTTAAAACTTATCACAACATATAGCAGAACATGCACTCCCGCAGATTCTGGAGCGGCCCCCTCACCTTGGGACCCCCCCATCCTCTAATGAATTCACAACAAACGCACGTCTGGCCACTTGCTTTCTGCACAGTACCCGTCACTAGCACTATATCGCTTCGGAGTACGGCAGGGGCATTTTGCCAAACTCACACAGGCACACAAGCACACAGAGAAGGAGAAGGATATTACCACAGACCCAGCAGGACGTCCCTGTTATTCACTGCACTACCCAAGTGCATTTTCCCAGTGCTACCCAAGCGCATTTTCCCAGCGCTACTGAAGCGCATTTTCCCAGCGCTACTGAAGCGCATTTTCCCAGCGGTACCAAAGCGCATTTTCCCAGCGGTACCGAAGCGCATTTTCCCAGCGCTACCGAAGCGCATTTTCCCAGCGCTACCCAAGCGCATTTTTCCAAGACGAGCTACCAAAGCAACGTCAATTAAAAAATCCTTGTGCAGCTACCAAAGCTGCTTCAATTTAGAAAGTGCATCGGGGAAATCCCACTTCTGAGACACCAAATTGTAAGGGTACATTATTCTTTTCCCAGCACCTTTTATCGCTAACCCTTGGGACGTCTGTCTGGGTCGAGGAATCACCTTACCTTCTTTCTCTGGAATCCAGGGGAACAAACACACACACACTTGCACATTATCAGAAACATATTCATACGTCATCCACCCATCTCCTGGGGCCCACTATAGCTTATCAGTAACTGTGCAAATACAAGTCATCTCTGAGTAGAACAATCAGTTTAGCTTAGCACAGCACATTCCTTTTCCATACCCACACCAGAATGTACAAAGGGCACATGTATAGGATTCTGATTTTCCTTGTGCAGGCCTCCTGTATATGCACTTAAACTAAACATTATTATTATTTCCTAACAGAAAATAGTTAAGAAAAAACTAAAAGGAGCAGTTACAAAGGTTAAAGATTTACATCAAGCATGGGTGTTGTTTAAAAATACTATCTTGGAAGCCGAGACCAGCTGTATTCCACGCTTTAAGAAAAGTGGATGGAAGTCCAAAAAACTGCCTGCATGGTATAAAGATGAGGTCAGAGAGGCTGTTGTTGCCAAAAAAAGCATCTTACAGGAAATGGAAAAAGGAGCCATAGGACAAAACTGGAAACAAAATAAGCACTGGCAAGTTAGATGCAAGGCAATGATAAGGCAGGCAAAGAAAGAATTTGAGAAGAAGCTTGCTGTGGAAGCAAAAACGCGTAATAAAGACTTTTTCAAGTACATTCGTAGGAAAAAACATGTGAGAGAGTCAGTTGGACCATTTCATGATAGAGTGATAAAAGGGGCACTAAGAGGAGACAAGGCCATAGCGGAGAGACTGAATGAATTATTTGTTTCGATCTTTACTGAGGAAGATGTAGGGATGTTACCCATGACTGAAATGGTATTTAAAGGTAATGCTGCAGAAGAACTGAAAGAAATATCGATACACCGGGAAGATGTATTACAGCTATTTGATAAACTGAACAGCAGCAAATCACCCGGACTAGATGGCATACATCAAAGGATGTTGAAAGAACTGAAATATGAGATTGCAGATTTACTATTAGTAATCTGTTAACTATCATTAAAATCATCTGTAATACCTGAAGATTGGAGAATGGCCAATATAACGCCAATTTTTAAAAAGGATTCTAGGGGTGATCCGGGAAATTATAGACCGGTGAGCCTGACTTTCAGTACCAGAAAAAATGATAGAAGCTATTATAAAGAACAAAATTACTGAAGATGTAGATAGTCATGGCTTAATGGGAGACAGCCAACATGGCTTTAGCCAATGAAGGTCTTGTCTTACTAATCTGTTATATTTTTTTGAAGGTGTGAATAAACAGGTAGACATAGGTGAGTCAATTGATATAGTGTATCTGGATTTTCAGAAAGCATTTGACAAGGTCCTCATGAGCGACTCTTGGCAAAATTAAAAAGTCATGGGCAGTGTACTATTTTGGATCAGGAACTGGTTAAAAGATACAAAGCAGAGGGTATGGCTAAATGGCCAATTTTCCCAGTGGAGAAAAGTGAATAATGGAGTACTACAGGGATCTGTGCTGGGTACACTGCTTTTTAACATATTCGTAAATGACCTGGAAAAGGGAATAACGAGTGAGGTTATCAGATTTGCAGATGACACAAAATTATTCAAAGTTGTTGAAACCCATGAGGATTTTGAAAAATTGCAAAAGGATCTTGATAAATTGGAAGACTGGCATCCAAATGGCAGATGAAATTTAATGTGGACAAGTGCAAAGTTATGCATCTAGGAACAGGGGCGGCCCTAGCCGAGATGGTACTGCCACATTTAGAACGTCACCCATATGTGAAGACTACATTCCTGCTTGTTCCTGGAGATATAGCTTGAACAAATTTTTTCAATCATAAACACCACCACAACTCCACTTGATCTATGTCCCACCTTGTGGATTAAATCTATCAGATCCGAACTAACTCCACCACTCATCAAAATTATAAACCTATCTTTTACTTAAGGTCACATTCCACCTATACTGAAAGCAACCTCAATAAGACCGATATTAAACAGCCCCACCACCGACATCAACCTGCTATAGACCAATTTCCAGTATTCTGTACATAGTCAAAGTGGTAGAGAAAGTTGTCCAGATTGAACTTCAAGACTTTGTTGTCTCCAATGTTCCTCTCAATGACCAGCAACATCGGTTTAGAAAGAATCACAATGTCAAAACCCTCCTTACTTCACTAACTGACATTCTGATAAAAGGCCTCAAGAAGATGAAACAAGGATTCACCCTCATGTTTGTTGATCTAAAAGAGCATTTGACTCAATAAGTCACCAAAAACTCATTGAGCGCCTGATAAAAATGGAATATGCAACATCCCACTAAAATGGTTGTGCTCTTACTTATCTGAATGCATAGTGTCAGAATACATAATAAAGCATTCAACCCTTACAAACAGTACAGAGGTATATCCCTAGGATCAGCACTCTTAGCACTCCTTTTCAATCTATAAATCCAGCCCATCTGCAACATTATTCAAAAGCAGAAGATAAGGTACCACATTTATGCAGATGACCTCATGTTGTAAACATCATTTAACGTTATCAACCCGGACTTCAATCTTGCTTTAATGAAATGTCGCACTGGCTACAAGAGCACTGCCTATCAATCAATTACAACAAAACAGAAGTTCTATTCATCTCAAGAGAAACATCCTACCTACCTCCAAAAACATTCAAACTAAATGACATCACTTTCCCTGTAAAAACAGAACCGAAGTACCTCGGTGTTACACTTGATCAAAGCTAAACTTCCAAACATACATTAAGAACACTTCTATCTCAGCATGCCAGAAGATTAAAATCCTACACAACCTCCGACCACTACTTGATGAAAACCTCTACCGCAGAGTATGTCAAGCAATCATCACTCCTCAGTTTGGCTACTGTAACTCTACTCCAAGGCCTACCAAAATATTCACTGCTTCCCCTACAACTCACTCAAAACATAATGCTTACTAGGACATCAAAAGAGGATCACATCACCTCAGTGCTAAAAAGTCTACATTGACTTCCTAACCAAGCAAAAATAAACTACAAATCAATTTTAAACACATTCAAGACGATATACGGCCATGGTTGCTGATTGCCTATACAGCCTTATACAGAAGACCCCTAACAACCATCTGAGAAGGCAACAAAACCAGAACCTCCTAAAGGTACCAACACTGACATCAACCACTACTCAAGATTTATGTCAATGATCATTCTCTTATTGTGGTCCAACCCTATGGAACTCTATTCCAAAGCAAAATCAGGGAAATAGTAGACATAAAAGATTTCTGGAAAAAAATCAAAATGCATCTATTCCAGGAATCCTTTGGACCCATTACATAGCTCAACTAGAACAGTAAATTCACATGACCTACCAGAAACATATTTGCGTTGTAAATAAGTTATATCCCTGACTCCCCTAACCAACTGATTCTCATATCCTCAAGCAGATGTTGTTATTAATCTGCCATTAATGAAAACTGCAAAGTTGATCTATAGGCTATTGTTCCATGTATCCCTTTGTTGAAGTTCATTGTAAACTGCTTTGATATTATGAAAAGTGGTATAAAACAATTGTTAAATAAATAACTAAATAAATGGTCTATGCCTCTGCTGCACTGAGGTGGGGAAGGCTATGTACTCTGTTGTCCTGATGAGAAAGGCTGCCAGGAATTGAGATATCCATTGGGACATTTCTGACTCACTGAATACTTCAGTGGCTACCAGCATAGACTGGAAACTGCCAGTGGCCACAAATGCTAGGGCTGTGGTTATCTTCAGATGTACTAGAATGGGCCGACATCTCTGTGGGGCCAAGTGGAGACGCAGCTCCAGCTCTAGCTGGTGTATTGCGGCCTTATCAAACCTAAACCGGGTCAAATACTGTTCATCAGAGAGGTGAAGATATAGGACCCTGGCACAATACACCCTATGACAGAGTGCCCTTCTCTCTCTCCTGTGCTTGCTGTGGGCCTCTTCCTGCAAGACCAGGGCAAACCAAATCATCTATGTTCTAATCTTGTAGTTGTTACCTATTAAACAATTATTTATTTGTTCTACTAAAGTTATTTGTTAGCCTGCTGCGTAACCTCTCTCTTTCACAGTATGTGAACCTGCCCACCCATGTGGCAGGACACACTTTTGGCCTTGTCATCTCACCCTCCAGTTCTATCTTTCGACCATCCTGTCTGGCTACTAGGTCTTTACTCTGGACAGATCATTTCTGCATTAGATTTTCTCTACAGCTCTCTGCACCTTTGCTAACTCCTCAGAGCTTCAGCCTCACCTCATCTCATCCTCAGCGTGACCTTCTCGCCACCTCACTCCTCTCACCCTCCAACACTTCCCTGCTGCCGATCAAGTCCTCCCCTCTAATTTCTCCTCTCTTTCTCCCACTTCACAAGTTTCCTCTTGGAATGCTGCTCTTTCCACTGCTTTGGATGAGCTTGCCCCACTTCGCCCCCGGCCCTCCCTTCATGCTTCTCATTACCCCTGGTATCACCCTGAGGTTCGACAGCGGCATGCTCATCTTTGCCGTTCTGAGCATCTGTGGAGGAAATCTTGCACACCTGCTGCCCTCCAGCAGTTCAAGGCCCATCAACAACAGTATCGTTCCAGTGTACATCAGGCAAAATGTGCTTATTTTTCAAAGGTTATTTCCTCTGCCTCGAATACCATCCACCAACTTTACTCTGTGCTCAGGTCCCTTTCCAATCTTAATCCCAATTCATATTCTAACCATCAATCAGTTCCCAGCTCAACCAGGCTGGCTTCTTTTTTTTTCCTCCAAGATTCTTGACCTCCGTTCTACCCTGTATGCTTGCCCCCTCCCCTTTCCTCTCCACTCCTGCCTTTGCCCCCCCAACATCCCCCCTTTTTCACTCATGGGCCACCTTTCACCCTCTTACTGCTACCGAATTTGTAAAGATCATATCAACAATCCAGAAGACTAAATGTACCCTTGATCCAATACCGTCCTTCTGGTTGCTTGAACCTTCTCTCGCTCTTTTACCCTCCATTCTCACAATCATTAACACAAGTCTTGCCTCTGGGATTTTCCATATGCCTTGGAAGCATGCCCTGATTCGCCCTCTCTTGAAGCAACCATCCCTCGATCCACCCATCCCTGCATACATCCCTGTCTCTAACCTCCCATTTCTCTCAAAGATTCTTGAGAAAGCAGTCTTCGCCCAGCTGTCCCACCACCTTCACCCTTGCCAATCTGGTTTTCGTCCAGGTCACAGCGTAGAAACAATCGTGTTAGCCTTCCTTAATGAGATTCATTCCTCACATGACCAGGGTGATATCTCTGTGGTGGTGTCTCTGGATCTTTCTGCTGCATTTGATCTCGTAGACCACTCTCTCCTTCTTTCTAGATCATGGGATACTGGTCTGCGGGGTCACTGGTTTCATTCTTTCCTCTCTGCAAGATCTTTCTCGGTTTCTTCCTATGCTATGTCCTCTGATCCCTTCCCCCTTCACTGTGGTGTCCCTGAAGGGTCAGCCCTGGCACCTTTCCTGTTCAACATTTTCCTTGCTCCCCTGGCTTTACTTCTTCAGTAATCTGGAATGTCGGCATTTTATTATGCTGATGATATTATCATTCTCCATCATACAAGTCCCTCTCAGCCCAATCTCTCTGCACTGAATGCCTGCTTCTCTCAGATATCCAGCTGACTTACCACTAATTGTTTACACCTTAACCTTCTAAAAACGTCAGCCATTTGGTTCACCCATGGTGGCACATGCCCCTCCCTGGCTCCAGTCCTTTCTCACACCCCTCTCCCTTTGGTTTCCTTTCTCAGAAAACTAGGGGTAATCCTTGATACCAACCTTTCCTTCCACAATCACATTTTGCAGTTATCTCAATGTTCATTCTACTATCATCGTCATATCCATACCATTCACTCATTTCTTTCACCCCAAGCACTGGCCACCCTCCTCCTATCACTAGTCATATCTCAGCTAGACTTTTTCAATCTCGCTCTTGCTGGTATCCCACAGTACCAGCTCCATCGTCTGCAACTAGTCCAGAATACAGCAGCTAGGCTCATTACTCACTCTACTCGGCGTGACATCACCCTCCTTTTACAGCACCTTCACTGGCTCCCAATAGAATATCATATCCACTATAAGGTTCTGACCCTAATGCCAGAGGGAGGAGTGGCCTAGTGGTTGGGGCAAGGTACTACAGGCCGGAAGGCCGGTGGTTCAAATCCCACTAGAGGACAGCAACCTTGGGCCGGAAGGACTGGGGTCTCTAGTCCAACAGGTGCTCCTTGTGGGCTTGGGCAAGCCACTTAACCCTCCATTGCCCATGTTCCCTGTAAGTATTAGTGTATGTGTCTCATATCCCCTCGTGTTAAATGTATCCCACAACCGCTTTGACCCAGTGAAAAGCGGGATATAAATGCAGCTAAATAAATAAAGTAAATAAATAAATAAATACACCAAGCCATCTATACCAGGGGTCACCAACCTCCAGAGGGCCGCGGGCCGCACAGCCGACTACCGGCAGACTCGCGGGCCGCACCCCCCTCCCCCCCCCGCGCGAAAAAAAAAATGCTCATACCTGTACTTTTATTTTTCCATGTCAGCTCCCTCCCTTCTTCTGCAGCCGCGGCTCCCTGCCTCTTAGGGAACCGCGGCTGTGCTTGTAAAATCATCGCGGAGCCCTTCCTGTCTTGACGGGCTCCGTGCAGCATTGTCCCGCCTCTAAAGGAAGTTGTTTACCACTTCCTTTGGAGGCGGGACAATGCTGCATGGAGCCCGTCAAGACAGGAAGGGCTCCGCGATGATTTTACAAGCACAGTCGCGGTTCCCTAAGAGGCAGGGAGCCGCGGCTGCAGAAGAAGGAGTTGATGAGTTTGCCTTGGCGGGCCGCACCGGGGTAGAGTCTCGCGGGCCGCACGGAGGGACCTCGCGGGCCGCATGCGGCCCGCGGGCCGCAGGTTGGTGACCCCTGATCTATACACAAACTCCCAATACCAGGCAGACCTTCTGCAATTCCACACTCCTCCCATAGTCCCCGAGCAGTTCATGCTAACTGTCTGCATCTCCCAACTCCCTCCCGAGCACACCTTCAATCCACACGCCTCTCAGCCTTCTTCTTCCTTGGCCCATCCCTGTAGAACTCTCTCCCCGCCACCCTCCGACTAGAACAATCCTACTCAAAATTCAGGTCTCTTCCCGGTGCGGCCCGCCAAGGCAAACTCACCAACTCCTTCTTCTGCAGCCGCGGCTCCCTGCCTCTTAGGGAACCGCGGCTGTGCTTGTAAAATCATCGCGGAGCCCTTCCTGTCTTGACGGGCTCCGTGCAGCCCAAATACATCAAACTAATAAAAAACCAACCCACTCAAAAACCAACGGCACACCATGGTTTAATAGCACTTTAAAACAAATGAAAAGAGAGCTAAGAAAACTAGAACATAAATGGCGCAAAACCAAATCCACTA
This sequence comes from Ichthyophis bannanicus, assembly GCA_033557465.1. NCBI lineage: Eukaryota > Metazoa > Chordata > Amphibia > Gymnophiona > Ichthyophiidae > Ichthyophis > Ichthyophis bannanicus. Next base: position 917,007,689 of record CM066035.1, on the reverse strand, counting down.
TTGAGAAAGAAATATATTACAACCACCTCAAAAACTATAAAGATGCCATAGATAACTCAAAGAAAAATTACTATGCTACAATCCTATCAAAATCATATAACAGACCAAGAGAATTATTTTCCATAATTACAAACCTAACAACCAACCCTCAAGATTCTAACAAGGAAATCACTGACATCTCTGCACAAACTCTAGCCAATTATTATCAAAACAAATCAAAACACTCACCAATGACCTTAGATCCTATCTACAAACCTCTCCATATGCTAAATGAATGGCCAGAATTTTACCCTTTATCCAAAATATCATTAAAGAATATCATTACCAATCTCAACACCACAACATCCTATCTAGACCCTTGTCCAGTAACCTGGATAAAAAACACACTACCAACACTTCTTTCATTCATACTTCCTATGGTCAATTTATCACTACTCCAAGGTTACCTCCCACCCACCCTTAAACAAGTACAAATCAGACCAATCCTGAAGAATAATACACTTGACAAAACCTCCCCAAAATCTTACCGACCTATCTCAAGTATACCATTCTTAGCAAAAGTCATCGAAAAAACTGTACAAATACAAACACAAGAATTTCTTGACTCATCCTACCCGCTAGACGACCAACAATATGGATTTCGCCCCAAGCATGGAGTTGAAACACTCCTGACTGTTTTTACCGATACACTACTAAGAGGAATAGACAACCACAAAAAAGCTTTTATCCTCTTATTTATTGACATATCAGCCGCTTTCGATAGTGTTAACCATTCAATAATGCTTAACTACTTAAGACACATAGGAATATACTCTACAGTTCACAAATGGTTCACCTCTTATCTGAGCAATAGAACGCAAAATGTTAGAATAAGCAATCAAACTTCTGAATCATATAAATTTGAAACAGGATTACCACAGGGCTCAGCGCTTTCAGCTCTACTATTTAATATATACATAAAACCAGTTTGCAACATCTTTAAGAAATATGGTGTACTCTATCATCTTTATGCAGATGATATTATGATGTACATCCCATTCACTATCCCTAACATACCGTTGCAACTCCTTTCGGATTGTTTTAATGAAATAACATTATGGCTAAATGCCCACAATCTCCTAATAAACCCTTCAAAAACTGAAGTGCTAATAGTCACCAAAAACCAAGATTATACCCCACCAACACATATAACACTTCAAAACCAAGAAATTAAAATAAAGAATGAAGTGAGATACTTAGGAGTCATTTTAGACAAACATCTCACTCTAGATACCCATATCAGAAACACCACAAAGAAAATTTACTACAAACTTAAAATACTTAAACAACTTAGACCTCTTGTTTACATACATGATTTTATCAGTATAATCCAAGCCACTATAACCCCCCACTTTGATTTTGCGAACCTTATATTATTAGGCACATCAAAACAAAACATCAAAAGACTGCAACTCGCACAAAACTCAGCAGCTAGGATTATAACAAAAACACACTCTCATCAACATATCACACCAATTCTAGCATCCCTTCACTGGCTTCCAATTCAAATCCGAATAACATATAAAACACTAATAACAGTATTTAAATCACTATTTGATTTGACTCCATCTACTTTAAGTAACTTAATTACCAAAGAACATCCAAAACCTACTCAAAGAAAAAATCAACTAAACAAACTTAAAACCCCCATAGATTTCATAAAAACTAATAAATCAACAAACAACAGAGCGTTCTCACATGCAGCCCCAACAGCCTGGAATTCCCTCCCTGTTGAACTAAGAACATTAACAGAGATTAATGAATTCCGAAAAAAACTGAAAACACACCTCTTTACAATGCACTACAACACTATAGAACAGCCATCAAAAGAATTAGACAAAGGCTAAACAGTTTTATCTACATCTCACTATAACAGAAAAGAAAACCTGCCCTATCTGCACCTGTACTATTCATAATGATTATATCCCACATAACTTGTATATGTATTTAATAATATAATGTTAATGTACATAATGTATATAGTGTTGCACTGTTCAGTGCTATCTGTTCAACATTTCTGTTTACTGTACATTGTTTATAGTTATATGACGTTATATGTAAAACAAATCCATGATTTGTTGCCTGTTGTTAATTGTGAACCGCAGCTGATCTTAGGAAGCTGCGGTATATAAGAGATTGTTAAATAAATAAAATAAAATAAATAAAATAAAAACTCACCTCTTTGCTTCTGCTTTTGATCTACCAGTCTCTGTTTTCTAACCTTGTTTCTGCTTCTGTCATTTCTCTCAGTGCTTTGTGTGAGTGAGCTCTATCCTTTCCTGTTCAATAATTGTAGTTCTTTTCTTTTTCTGGGCCTCGGCCTTATTTTCTTTTGTTTTTGAAATGTACACCGCCTTGATGTTTGAAAGGCGGTATATCAAGCAATTCAATAAACATAAACATATTTTATATGGTGGGAGGAATGGCCTAGTGGTTGGGGCAAGGTACTACAGGCTGGAAGGTCGGTGGTTCAAATCCCACTAGAGGACAGCAACCTTGGGCCGGAAGGACTGGGGTTTCTAGTCCCACAGGTGCTTCTTGTGGTCTTGGCAAGCCACTTAACCCTCCACTGCCCATGTTCCCTGTAAGTATTAGTATATGTATCTCATATCCCCTCGTGTTAAATGTATCCCCCAACCGCTTTGACCCGGTGAAAAGCAGGATATAAATGCAGATATATAAATAAATAAATAAACATGTTTTAGTTCTCTGTAAACAGCTTTGAGTTATTGATAAGGCGGTATTAAAAAATAAATAAGCATATTAGCTTGTCAGAGCATCCATGCTTTCTTCCTGCCACCAATATTCTTTTAATTCCACCACCAAAACCCCTTTATTCCCACCTCCAACAACCTTTTAATCCCACCATCTACAAGTACACCCTTGTGTCACAGTACCAACATGCAGTGCACTGTGCTCTGTGCTCTGTAAGACATGGACACACAAAAAGACAGAGGGATTTAGAAAAACACACACTGATACTCTGACCCATGCAAATGCCCACTCGTATACCTCCACTCCAGCATATCAACACATGTACGCACAAACTCATAGCATCACAGCACAGGAAGACACAGTTAAGGACAGCAATATGACAGGTGTAGTCCATATGTAGAGTCTCCACTTGTGTTGCTGGTAGAAAGTGTTTAAGATTAATAGATTGTTGATCTTGCAGAATTCTATCAGGCTTTCTCCAACTTTGTTTCTGTTATCAACCCCATATTTTCCAACCACCTAACCTTGTTTGTTCCCAATTTTTGCATTCCAGTCGTACATGACTATCAGTATATCTTGTCTGCATATTCTGTCAATTTCTGCTTATATTTGTCCATAGAACTGATCAACCTCATCCTCTTCTGCATCTGTTTTTGGTGCAAATGCCTGAATAATAGTTGTGATGATGGGCATTCCTCACAGACCAACAGAAATTCAGCATTCACTAACTGCATTGTATTTCATTACAGTTCTTGAAAGCTTTTTCTTAATTACAAATGCAACACCATGGATAACATGAGGAAAGATCTACAAAAGCTGGAAGAATGGTCTAATGCTTGGCAGATAAAATTTAATGTGAAGAAGTGCAGTGTCATGCACTTAGGATGCAGAAATCCAAGGGTATTGTAGCGATAAGGGGCGAGAGGTTGGTGTGCACGGACCAGGAGAAGGGCCTTGGAATGATTGTTTTTGAGGATCTCAAGTTGGCAAAACAATGTGACAAGGAGGTGGCCAAAGCCAGAAGGATGCTGGGCTGCATACAGAGAGGAACTACCAGCAGAAAAGAGGAGGTATTAATGCCACTGTACAAGTCCCTGGTGAGGCCTTACTTGGAGTATTCTGTTTGGTTTTGGAGGCCATATCTCACAAAGGATATAAAAAGACTTCAAACGGTACAGAGGAAGGCGACCAAAATGATTTGGAGCCTGCGCCAGTAGATGAATGAGAAGAGACTTGAAGACCTAAATATGTATATGCTAGAGGAGAGGTGGGACAAGGGAGATATGATACAGACCTTTAAAGACTTAAAGGGTATGAATGAACAAACAAACCTTTTTCAAAGACAAGGAAGCTGTAAAACTATAGGGCATAACATGAAGTTGCTAGGGGGTAAACTGAAAGGCAACATCAGGAAATACTTTTTTACTGAAAGGATGGTGGATGCTTGGAATGCCCTCCCGATGGAAGTGGTGGGGAAAATACAGTGACAGAATTCAAAATGGCATGTGAGAGACACAGTGGATCCCTTTATAGTAACAGGATAAAATCAAAATAAACTTAACTATTTCTTATTTCTCAACAAATAGGAGTGACCTGCACAGAAGGGCAGGTACCCTACTCTTGCCATCTTGCTATCTTGCTGGGCAGACTAGATCTCAATGTAACACCAATTTTTAAAAAGGGTTCCAGGGGTGATCCGGGAAGCTACAGACCGGTGAGCCTGACGTCAGTACCAGGAAAAATGGTAGAAACCATCATAAAGAATACAATTACTCAGCATGTAGATAGTCATGGCCTAATGGGAGACAGCCAACATGGCTTTAGACAAGGAAGATCTTGTCTTACTAATCTGTTATGTTTTTTTGAAGGAGTGAATAAACAGGTGGACAAAGGTGAGTCGGTTGATATAGTGTATCTGGACTTTCAGAAAGCCTTTGACAAGGTCCCTCATCAGAGACTTTTGGCAAAACTAAAGAGTCATGGGATAGGAGGCAGTGTACTATTGTGGATCAGGAACTGGTTAAAAGATAGAAAGCAAAGGGTAGGGCTAAATGGCCAATTTTCCCAATGGAGAATAGTGGTGTAACCCAGGGATCTGTGCTGGGTCCGCTGCTTTTTGACATATTCATACATGACCTGGAAAGTGGAATAACGAGTGAGGTTATCAAATTTTCAGATGACACCAAACTATTTAAAGTTGTTAAAACCCAAGAGGATTGTGGAAAATTGCAAGAGGATCTTGATAAATTGGAAGACTGGGCATCAAAATGGCAGATGAAATTTAATGTGGACAAGTGCAAAGTTATGCACCTAGGGAAGAACAACCCAAACTATGGTTACACGATGCAAGGTTCCACATTAGGAACCACCACCCAGGAAAAAGATTTAGGCGTCATTGTGAATAACATGTTAAAACCCTCAGCCCAGTGTGCAGCGGTGGCCAAGAGAGCAAATAGAATGCTAGGTATCATAAGGAAAAGAATGGAAAATAAAACAAAAGATATTATAATGCCTCTATATTGTTCCATGGTGAGACCGCACCTTGAATATTGTGTGCAATTCTGGTCGCCGTATCTTAAAAAGGATATAGAAATTTTAGAAAAGGTTCAGAGAAGAGCCACCAAAATGGTAAAGGGGATTGAAGGATACTCCTATGAAGAAAGGCTAAAACGGTTAGGGCTCTTTAACCTGGAAAAAAGATGGCTGAGGGGAGATATGATAGAAGTCTATAAATTAATGAACGGAGTGGAACGGGTAAACGTAGATCGATTGTTTACGTTATCAGAATATAGAAAGACTAGGGGACATGCAATGAAGCTACAGGGTAAACTATTTAAGACTAATAAAAGAAAATATTTTTTCACTCAACGTGTAATCAAACTCTGGAATTTGTTACCGGAGGATGTAGTAAAGGTTGTTAGTGTAGCTTGGCTTAAAAAAGGTTTGGACAAGTTCCTGGAGGAACGGTCCATAAACCATTATTAAGAAGGGACCCAGGATATCAATGCTTGACCCAGTACAAGCATTGTGGAACCTGTGTCTTTTGGGAAAACTGCTAGGTACGTATGACCTAGATTGGCCACTGTTGGAAACAGAATACTGGGCTTGATGGACCTTGGTCTGACCCAGTATCGCATATCTTATGTTCTTATGGACCTTATGGTCTTTATCTGCCATCACATACTATATTACTGTTTCTTCTTTATCTTTTATTTCTGGGATAGTATTCCATGTGATCATTAAATTTAAAGTGCCTGATGCCAGCCAATTTCATTTCACTGATACCCAAGAGATCGCATTGTGCTTATTTAATTTTATTCTTGACCACCTCCAGCTTTTCTTGATTCATGTTCCATATGTTCCATGTCCCAATAAGTAAGATACTGAAATGCAGAAACATGATGGCAGAAAAAGACAGTATGGCCTATCTAGTCTGCCCTTGTATATGAACTACCATAGTCCATTTTTTTCCTTTAGAAATTTGTCCCATGCTTTCTTGAATTCAGATGCTGCCCTCACCTCTACTGCCTCCATTAAGAGATTATTCCATGCATTTATCATTCTTTCTGAAAATAAACATGTCCACATATTACTCCTGAGTCTATCCTCTTTCACGTTCATCCTATAACCCCTCATTGCAGAACTTTCTTTCAATTGAAAGAGATTCTCCTGTGCATTTATGCCACAGAGGTATTTAAACGTCTCTATCATATCTCCCCTCTCCTGCCTTTTCTCCAAACTATACATATTGAGATCTTTAAATCTGCCCCCATCTGCCTTATGTGGAAGCCACTAACCATTTGGTAGCCACCTTCTGCACCAATTCCATCCTATTGATATCCTTTTGAAGGTGCGGTCTCCAGAATTGCACACAATACTCTAAATGAGGTCTCACCAAAGACTTATACAGAGGCACTATCACCTCCTTCCTGCTGACCATTCCTCTCCCAAGCATCCTTCTGGCTTTAACTGTTACCTTTTCTACCTGTTTAGCCACCCAAAGATCATCGGAAACAATCACACCCAGGTTCCGCTCATTTTTGCAGACAGAAATGCTTCACCACAAATAGTGTACCGCTCCCTTGAATTTTTGCAGCCTAAATTCATGACCCTACATTTTTTAATGTTAAATCTCAGCTGCCAAATTCTCGATCATTCTTCAAGTTTAGCTAGATCCCTCCTCATGTAATCCACTCCTTCCACTTTACTGCAGGTTTTTGGTATCATCTGCAAAGAGGCAAACCTTACCTGGCAGCTCTTCTTCAATATCATTAACAAAAATGTTAAAGAGAATCAGACCAAGGAAACATCCCTCTGGCATACCACTAGTAACATTCTTCTCCTCAGAGTGAGCTCCATTTACCTATACCTTTTGTTGCCTCCTACTCAACCAGTTTCTAACCCAGTCAGTTAGTCACTTTAGGGCCCATCCCTAGGGTGCGCTCCTTCTGCTCCAACCACAGAGGCCCAATTGGGGCGCAGCCAGCAGCAACATAAAAGAGGAGCACGGAAGAAGGAAGACCTCTTGAACACCATCTCTCCTCCGGCCTGATTCTGCATTGGCAGCAGAAGTGGGAGCCGCTGCCCCTCCTGTTCCAACCACAGAAGCCCAATTGGGGCACAGCCAGCAGCATTTAAGAGAAGCACACTCAGGCAGGCCTGCGCATAAGGCAAAGAGGACAAAAGGACCATAAAATCAACCAAACATATGTACAGCGTGTTCATTGCATACCAGGTCCATTGAAAGATAACATAGTTACAAATGTTGTAATTTACAAACTGTTGCACGTTGATATGCCATGTACATGAACCTAAACCAATCTTCAATACCGGATACTGATCTTTAGATGTGTCTCTTAACTCACAAAATACTGCAACAAATCTGAACAATGTCAAAGTATCTCATTATAGTACCAATTGTTTAACCCAGTGTAAATCAGCCATAATCAAGCATGTTTATAAGCCTTTGTTACGGTATATTAATGTTTTTACAAATGACACCGACATACTCTCAAGCTTCTCTCTTCTTAATCACTGTACCCACCAACCCTATTTCCATTACCCCATACAAAACCTACAAATCATTCCACAAAGAGCTATTCAACATATATCACACAAAACATAGGAAAACACATGCCAGGCTAATCCAAATAAACCTAAGGCCAAAAAGAATGGTGCAACACACACCAACAGCAACCACTCTAAACTGTATTCTAATTAATGTCAGGTCACTCAGAAACAAACTCCTGATCATGCAAGACCTAATTAATGACGAAAGACCAGATATATTGTGCATCACGGAAACCTGGCTAACAGATACTGATACTGTCCTCCTTAACCAACTAAGGATGCAAGGTTATAAACTATTTAACTGCCCCAGAGACAAAAAGAGAGGAGGAGGCGTAATGATAATTACAAAAGATTCCTTAAAATTATCCACCATCACCTGTAATACACACGAGGGTCTGGATATACTGAAAATAGAGAACAGAGCATTAACAGTTTGCCTCATATACAGACCCCCTGCATCCACCCACGATGTATTAGCAACTGTGTTAGAAACAGTATGTACTAGAAACAGTATGTACAACACCAATAAGAAAACCTCAAATTATATTGGGTGACCTAAATTTAGCTTCGCTTCAGACCACACACACGAACTCATTCCTTGAAGCAATGGAACAACTGGGATACCACCAGATAATACACAGCCCCACGCACAATAAGGGTAATACACTAGACATGGTGTTCCTCCCTAAGTGGACACCTACTTCTACAGATAGCACCACCACACCCAACATAACACAAGTCCCGTGGCCAGACCACTTTCTGATCCAATTTACTTTTGACATACAAACACACCTCACATGCCCTGAATCCTCAGTGAGCCAAATGAACACCCAATGAACATCTAGATTCAAACCCTTTGATAAAGACTCGCTATTAAAGGCAATCCACACACACACACCAGTACAGCACAAACTGACCTCGATGAACTTATAAGGCAATGGAACTCAGAAATAGAAGCAGTTGCAAAACAAATACCCAAACAACAACCCCTCACACACAAGCATTCTGAGGGCTGGTACTCCTCTGACCTAGCTAAGAGAAAAAAAGATCTCAGAAAATCTGAACATAAATGGAGATCCAAAAAGACCACAGATAATAAAGCTAATTACTTGTTAATGCTCACTCAATAAAGAGAGGCAATAAACACAGTAAAAAAGAGCTTTCATTCAAAAATACTAAATAAAGACATAAATCGTCCAAGGGAACTATTTGAGCTGGTAAAATCGATAACTAAGCCCCCTCATGATAGCAATGTAAAGACTCAGAGCCAACCTCAGACTCTAGCTGACTTCTATGCCAGTAAACTAAACCCCAAAGACAGACCTAACCTCATCCAGATACCACCAGACAGGTCTACATCAAAAACCTGGCAGACATTTCACTCCATAGATACAAGGCAAACCCTAGACATCATCTCAAACTTAAACACAACTACTTCCCCTCTTGATCCTTGTCCAGTATCGTGGATTAAAGCACTGAAAGCAGAAATAGCCCCATCCCTGCTGAACATAGTAAATCAACTCCTCCAACAAGGAATCATGCCAAGCAACCTCAAAAGATCCATAATCAGACCCATACTAAAAAACAAAGCCCTGAGCTTAGATGACCCATCTTCATATAGACCAATTTCAAGTATCCCTTTTGCAGCAAAAACAATTGAAGAAGCAGTTCAACACCAGCTCCAAGATTTCATAGATTCAACTGATGCCCTAGATGAACAACAATATGGATTTCGTCCTTTTCATGGAGCTGAAACACTCCTCCTAGTACTGTTCGACAAACTAATACAGGGCCTAGAAAACACCAGAAAAATGTTCGTCCTCATCTTCCTTGATATAACAGCAGCGTTTGACAATGTAAATCACAAGATCCTCATATCAAGACTCAACACCATAGGCATAGAAGGCAAGCAACGCTCTTAAATGGTTTACCTACTACATATCTAACCGTATTCAACAAGTACAGATTGAACAAAAAAGTCAACCACATTCCCCCAAACACAAGGTATACCCCAAGGTTCTGCATTATCAGCCCTCTTGTTTAATTTATACATAAGACCAATATGCACAATTTTCAAGAAACATAAAATTAATTTTCACATATATGCAGACAACATCATGTTGTATACTCATTTAGACATATGCAATCTGATTTACAACTCCCTAGCAGCCTGCCTGGAAGAAACCCAAGTCTGGCTTCATGAAAACAACATGAGCATTAACTTGAAGAAAACTGATGTAATGTTCATCTCAAAAAACCCTGATTTCAACCCCCTCCAATATTAAACCTGAATAACACTCAATTCAAAGTCAAACAGGAACTAAAATATCTAGGGATCACATTCGATAAACATATTCTATAAATTAAGAATCTTACAACCGCTACGAAACCTCATACACACATCTGATTTCAGAAATGAAGTGCAAGCGTTGATAATACCTCAATTGGACTATTGTAATGGCCTCTTACAAGGAAGTAAAAAAAAAACCCCTAAACATACTCCAACTAGCTCAAAATGTCAATGCTAGGATAATAATGAAAGCACAGCTCTCAGACCATATTACACCCATCTTAATCAAGCTTCACTGGCTCCCAGTTTCAGTGAGAGTTTGCTACAAAGACAATTATGACAACATTCAAATTAATACACAACATAGCCCCCTCCCACCTTTCCACTCTTATAAAAATACAACCCCCGAATAGAACCAGAAGAACACCCAATCAAACACTCTGAAAATACTACATACCATACGCAATACCAAACAAGCTACAAGCAACAGGGCATTTACATACATAGCACCTATTCAATGGAATAACCTACCAGAGACTTTAAGAGGAATCAAGGACCTACAATCATTTCGCAGAGAGCTAAAAACCCATCTATTTAGAGAAAACTACACTAACACCTAGAGCAGTTTCACCCATCATCCCTCGCCTACCCTTTAATTTATTTATTTATTTATTTAACAAGTTTTCTATACCGCCTTTTCCTTCAATCAAAGCGGTCACAAGAAATACAAAGGTTATAGGCAAGGGAAACAAACACAGTATAAACATAACAGTACAATGGTAATATAGGAAAAATAACAAGGATTAACAATAAGGCAAATTAGTTAAAATAATTAAAATAAATATAATATATTTAGTCAATTGTTGATCCATATTGTTCAATGAAAAGTGTAGTTTTCAATTGTTTACGAAAGTCTTTTAAATCATCCAGTGAGCGTAAATCAGGAGGGAGAGAGTTCCAAATTAAAGGGGCGGCCAAAGCAATTGCTCTTTGTGAGGTACATTTGCATGATTTAGAGTAGTTTTTTGGGGTGCTGAGGGTGTTAGAAGTGGATAACCTTCTTGGTCTTTTGTTGATATCATGGAGTAAGAGGGCATGAAGGCTGATTGCAGAACTGTTGTGTTTCATTTTGAATATATTTATGATTAATTTATACTTTATGCGAAGGATTATTGGGAGCCAGTGGAGTTCTTTAAGGATGGGGGTAATGTGTTCATAATTTGAGGATCCATTGATGATTCTAGCTGCTGTATTTTGTGCCATTTGAAGTGGCTTGAGAGCATGCTTAGGCAGTCCATTGTAAATAGGGTTGCAGAAATCCAGAATGGGAGTAATGAGTGCCTGACAGACTGTTCGAAAGTGATCATAAGAGATAAGAGGCTTAAGTCGTCTAATTATCTTCATTTTGTAATACGCGTTTTTAACAGTTTTTCTTATATGAGAACGCAGGTTTAGCTTCTTATCATCTCTTCACCCTATCTCCCCCTTTCCCCCCTTTTCCAACCCCCCTACACTGTAAATAATGCAAAGTGGTCCTCCCCAGGACCACTCTATGTAAATAGTTTGAGGTGTCGCCTCTAATACACAGTTTTTTTTGTATAAAGTTCTTAAATATTGTTCCATGTAATTGTTATAGTTTAATTGTTACAATGTAAACCGCCCCTGATCTCTGGAAGGGGCAGTATAAAAATATCCTCAAATAAATAAATAAATAAATTTATGTCACTTGTGCAAAATGGTGTCAAATGCTTTACTGAAATCTAAGTAAATCACATCTAAGGCTCTCTCTACGGTCCATCTCTCTGATCACCCAGTCAAAGAAATTTATTTGTTTGACAAGACCTGCTTCTAGTAAGACCATGCTGCCTGCAATCCTGCAATCCATTGGACTCCAGAAAACTCGTTATCCTCTATTTTAGCAGCATTTCCATGAAAGCATAGTTACTCACCTGTAACAGGTGATCTCCGGGAACAGCAGGAATTTAGTCTTCACATATGGGTATCGTCGGAACTGACGGAGACTGCATGGGAACGCTCCCCAGCATCCAATAGGAAAGCTTTTGGGAGCATCCCACAGTGCCTGCGTGCTGCCTTCCAGCCTTTCCCAACTGCCCCCCCCAGTTGAGTTTAAAGCTGAGACAAAGAGAGAGGGAAAGAGAGAAAGAGAGAGAGATAGAGAGATACAACTCCTAGGGGAGGTGGGTGGGTTGTGAAGACTAAATTCCTGCTGTTCCCGGAGATCACCTGTTACAGGTGAGTAACTATGCTATCTCCAAGAACAAGCAGGAATGTAGTCTTCACATATGGGGACTCCCTAGCTGCAGATGCCAGGGAGAAGGCCCCAGAAATTGTGTGCCCTTGTGAAAAGGCTCCACTTCCCCCCATGGACCTCTGGCATCCTACCAGGAATGTTGGATAGGAGTTGATTAAGTATGGAACAGGTGTTGAAGAACAGCCTGACCAAACAAGGCATCCCGGCGGGAGTCCTTGTCTAAGCAGTAATGAGCTGTGAAGGTATGAACCAAAGCCCAAGTAGCTGCTCAACAGATGTCGTCGATAGACACAGAGTGAAGATGAGCCATAGAGGCTGCCATGGCTCTCACATTGTGAGCTGTGACATGGCTTTCAAGAGGAAGGTTTTCACTCTCATAGACAAAAGATATACACTGTGCAATCCAGCTGGACTGTGTTATTTTGGAGACTGGAAGTCCCAAATGACTAGGATCAAAAGCAACAAAGAGTTGAGAGGACTTTCTAAGTTGCTGTGTCCTTTGCAAGTAAAAGGCCAAAGCCCTTTTGCAGTCCAAAGTATGACGATTCCTTTCTGCATTTGAGGCGTGAGGCCTTGGGAAGAATACAGGAAGGTAAACCACTTAGTTTAAATGAAAAGGTGACACCACCTTTGGCATAAAGTGTGGATGAGTCCTAAGGACTACCTTATCATGATGGAACCTTGTATAAGGAGGATCAGCCACCAACGCTTGCAATTCACTGATGCGGCGTGCAGATGTGATTGCAATAAGAAAGATGACCTTCCAGGAAAGGAATTTCAAAGAGGTAGTGGCTAATGGTTCAAAAGGCGGATTCATAAGCTGCCCAAGAACCAGATTTAAGTCCCATGCCACAGGTGGTGGCTTAATGGGAGGCTTAGTTAAAAGAAGGCCTCTCATAAATCTCGCTATGAGAGGATGAAAGGAAATAGGTTGTCCATTTAGAGGCTTGAAAGAAGCTGCAATAGCACTCAAATGAACTCTCACTGAATTGGTCTTAAGCCCTGCATTTGATAAATGAAGGAGATACTCCAGTAATGATTACAGAGGTATCGCAAGAGGGTTAAGACCCTTCTGTGAGCACCATATGGTAAACCTTTTCCACTTAAATGCATAAGAGCGTCTTGTGGAAGGTTTCCTGGAAGCATAAAGGATATCCTTTACCTGCTGGGAAAGGTTAAGACCGTGAAGTGTTCTAGGCTTTCAGCAACCAGATGCATAGACTGGGGATTGGGATGCCACAGCATCCCGTCCTCTTGAGAAAGGAGATTTGGAGCAGATCCTAACTCCAGAGGCAGAGCTTGAGAGAGATGTAGGAGCAGAGGGTACCACATTTGCCGTGGCCAATGTGGAGCTATGAGGATCATATGACCTCTGTCTCTCTGAAGCTCGAACAGGGTTTTGGGAATTAGGGGAATGGGTGGAAAGGCATACAGGAAGCCCTGACCCCAATGGAGGAGGAAAGCATCCCTGGCCTGACAACCCTGAGCCAGAATTCTGGAACAGAACCGGGGAAGTTTGACATTCAGTGGACTTGCAAAGAGGTCTATGTCCGGGGTTCCCAAATTTGAAAGGTTTTGGCCACCTGGTCTGCATGGAGAGACCATTCGTGTGGAAGAAGAACTCGACTGAGTCTGTCTGCCCAAGAGTTTTGAATGCCTGGAAGATACACCGCAAGGAGGTGAATCTGATGCTTTCTGGCGAGGGCCCATAGTCACAAAGCTTCGTTGAAAAGCGACAGAGAGCCTGTTCCACCCTGCTTGTTCACGTAGAACATGGCTACTTGATTGTCCGTTTGAACTAGGACTGTCTTGTAGCTGAGCTGGGTGTGAAATACTCGAAGAGCAAGGAAAATTGCTCTGAGTTCTAGGAGACTGATGTGTAAATAGGCCTCCTGTGGAGTCCAGGTACCCTGGGTAGAGAGGCCTTGCAGTTGGGCTCCCCAACCCACCTGTGAAGCATCTGTTGTTAGAGTGGCCTGGAGTGGGGGTTGCTGAAAAGGAGACCCCACCAAAAGGTTTTGGGGTGTCTGCCACCATTGGAGGGACAAAATAAGGCGATCTGAGTTTGCTATTTTGTCTGACAGGCAACCTGACACCTGAGTCCAGAGTGGATAAAGTCCACTGGGCTGCCCTCATATGGAGGCGAGCATAAGGAACCACATGCACGGTGGATGTCATGTGGCTTAGCAACTGTAACATTTCCCGAGCAGTGAGGTGAGGTTTTAGCACTGCTTGGGAAGCTAACTGCACAATGTGAAGGCAGCGGGGCTGTGGAAGGTAGGCCCTTGTCTGTCTGGTATCCAGCAGAGCTCCTATAAACTCTAGGCACTGAGTGGGAGCAAGGTTGGATTTTGGGAAGTTTATGACAAGTCTCAAATACTGAAGGATGCGCATTGTGCGAGAGAGGGCAACTCTGGCCTCTGGCTCTGAAGGGGCTCGAATGAGCCAGTCATCTAAGTAAGGGAAGACGAATATTCCTAGGGTGCGGAGAAATGCTGCCACCACAGCCATGCATTTTGTGAACACCCTTGGAGCAGAGGCCAGGCCAAAAGGAAGAACCCTGCATTGGTAATGCTTCCCTTGAAACAGAAAGCGAAGGAACTTTCGGTGAGTTGGATGGATGAGAACATGAGTGTACGCATCCTTGAGATCTAGAGAACAAAGCCAATCCTGACTTCGAAGGTATGGCAGCAGAGTTCCTAGACAAATCATTTTGAACTTCTCTTTAAACAGGAATTTGTTCAATTCTCTGAGGTCTAAAATGGGTCTGTGTCTTCCTGTTTTCTTTGGAATAAGGAAATAGGGGGAGTAAAACCCTGTACCCCGTTGGGGAATGGGTACCTCTTCTATGGCCCCTTGAGCAAGGAGCACAGCGACCTCTTGCCTTAACTGGTCGCTGAGAGAGGTCTGAGAATTGAACTGTCTTACCATTGTAGGAGGGGGCATGCTGAGGAAATGAAGCTTGTACCCCTCTCTTACAAAAGACAGAGTCCAATTTTCTGCTGTTATCTGACCCCATCTGGGGGCAAAATGGCATAACCTTCCTGGGATGGTGGAGGGTTCTGGGCCGTTCAGGGTCAGGAAGGCAAAGTTCTCTAGGTAGGAGTCAAAGCCCCTGTGGAGGCTGAGTCTGCTGAGCCAGTTGAGGCTTAGCTGCTTTTGTCTTTCTTTGTCTAGGTTGTTGCTGCTGTCCCTTTTGGGCAGACTGACCTAAACGATGCCCCTGCTGGGTATAGGAGGGATAAAACTTCTTCTTCTTACTGAAGAATGGTTTCTTATAGGATTTTTTCCTCGCAGGATCAGCTGTAGATTTAGACAATCTATCCAAAGTGATATTGTCAGCATCTATCTCATTAGCTTTTTCCTGCCAATTCTTGCCAAAGAGATTCTCTCCTGTGCAAGGAATATTCCCTAGTTTATCCTGTACCCAAATTTCCAAGTCAGATGCCTGGAGCCAGGCAATCCTACGTGCACCTATGGCAATGGCAGAGGTCCTGTTTATGCACTCAAAGCAGTCAAAAGCTGCACGATTCACAAACTTGGAAACATCCTAGGCATGTTTGACAAGAGCGAGGTAATCTTGCCTCTTATCATCAGGAAGAGAGGGCTCATAAGCTCTAAATCTCCTGTGACTTCCTTAAGGAACATTCCCATATATAAGATATAGGAACTGATCCTAGCAGAAAGCATGGAAGCCTGGAAGGTCCGACGTCCAAAGGCGTCAAGAGTCCTACACTCACGTCCTGGAGGATTAGATGCATGCCTTTTTGCACTCTTTATCCTTCTCATAGCTGATTCCACCACCATGGAATGGTGTGGTAATTTAGTCTTCTGAAACCCAGGACAAGGAGGAACTCGATACATGGTGTCGAGTCTTCGAGAGTGAGGAGAGGTGGTTAGAGGTGTTTCCCACATCCTTAACATGAGATCATGCAAGATCTCATGAATAGGTAAGGTAGCTGCCTCCTTGGGAGCTTTAGGGTATTGCAGGATTTCTAATTCCTTTGCCCTAGGCTCTTTTTCAGGAGCCACTGTGATGGAAAGACCTTGGGCCACATCTCAGATAAAATCCTGAAAGGACATATCCTCTGGTGGAGACATCCTACGCTGAGGAGAAGAGGAATCCTCAGGAAGAAGTACTCTGGTATCGGCACAGCTTTCAGAGTCTTCAGACTCATCCGAGTATTTGAAGTATCTCCGATCCGGGTGATCGTGCAAAGTACGGTATCGGTACTGATCGAAGTCGGCATCGGAGTGGTCCGGTACCGACTTGTCGATGACGGATAAACAAGCATGACCCGGTCCCGGTAGAATACCTGCCAATGTCGATGCAGTCGGTGTCGGTACCGGTTGAATTGTCTGAAGTGGTTTCAGGGGCATCGAGGCCGTGAGAAGAGCTGCCAGACTGCATTCAATAGCCAAGAATCTCTGGTCTATCGACGCTGCCGATGCTTGGGTATCGGTACCGGATGAAGCAGCCAGGACCCCAGAGCATGGCACCAGTAGTTCTGCCGAGGTTGAAGACTCGAGAACATCCTGGAGCCCCGTTAGTGCTTTGGAAGCCGAAGCCTCCCGCCGGGGCAATTTTGCCGGTGAAAGTCCCTCAAGGGCAACGCCAGAGGCATCTCGATGTTTAGAAGGAGATCTACCCTTTGAGGACCGGCTAGATTTATGTTTAGTTACCTGAGATGCATGGGAGGAAGACGAAGCCCTGGAAGACGTCGATGCCACGGAGGCTGCATCAGAGGGAAAAAGGGTGCTAAGTTTAGCAGCTCGGTTTTGCCAGCCCCTTTTCAACATCATCCTACAGGCAACACACTCTGAAATAGAGTGGTCAGGACCTAAACATTTGAGGCACCACTCATGGGTGTCGGTGACGGAGATGGTACCGCCACACTTAAAACACTTTTTAAAACCCGAAGCGGGTTTTTCCATTTTGAAGGGAAAAGTTGGGCCTAGTGCCCAAAATGGCGCGTGGCACCTGAAGAGAAAATTACTGGAAAGACTCCAGAAGAAAGGGGGTTTTTTTTAAGAAGAAAAGAAAGAAGAACTTGCAGTACCGGTGTAGCGTCAAGGGTAGGCAGACACGACCACAAAAAAAGAAGAATAGAAGGGATTTTTTTTCTGCAGTGACAGGATGTGCGACCTGACGGCTCCGCGGAAAATGAAGAACTGGAGAGGGACAGTTGGGAAAGGCGGGAAGGCAGCATGCAGGCGCTGTGGGATGCTCCCAAAAGCTTTCCTATTGGACAATGGGGAGCCTGCTCCGTCGGTACCGACAATATCCCATATGTGAAGACTACATTCCTGCTTGTTCCTGGAGATTTTATTCACCCCAGAAGTCAAATTAACTGGCTTGTAGATCCCAACCTTATCCTTACTTATGCTTTTGTGTAAAGGGACACATGCGCCCTTCTCCAGTCCTCTGGGATCACTCCTGATTCAGGTCAGACAGTGGAGTCGTTAGAACTTCCCCACATTCCTTCAGTACTCTCAGATGTATCCCATCCGGCCTCATCGCTTTGTCAACTCTTAATTTAGCCAGTTCCTCACAAACAGAGTCATCTGAAAATTGTTCAAAATCCCCTTCACTTCTCTTCCCTTTGTGGGTGTTTTCTGAGGTCCTGCTCATATGTGAACACAAAACAAAAATATTTGTTAAGCAATACTGCTTTATCCTCATCAGTTTATACATTTTGCTTCCTCTTCACCCTTGAGTAAGACAGTACCAATTTGTACTTCCTCCTCTCATTAACATATCTGAAAAATGTCTTGTTCGCCCATTTTACTGCATTGGCTATTTTTTCTTCCATTTGTACCTTTGCTTTCTTGACTACTTTCCTAGCATTTCTTAGCTTTCCCAACTATCAATGTTTGGTAAGCACAAGGACTAGTATGGCCCTCTCACATGTGTGTTCTGTTACCAGTTGCCAGAATAGTTCTCCCTGTAGAGAATCCAGGATCTCCTTACTTCTAGATAACACTGCTGCAGGGATGTGCCAATCAATATCTGGCATATCAAAATCACCTATCAGTAGCACTTCTCCTTTCATGGCAATACTGTGAATGTCTTCACTTAAATCCCTGAACACTTCTTCTGTCTGTGAAGGAAATCTGTATATCACACCAATGCAAATAGATGCCCCATTCCCTCTTTCTAATTTAGTAACTCCTCTTTTCCTCGTAAGTTTGGTAATTCTGTAGCTTTAATATTCTTTTTTTACATATAGTGCCATCCTCCTCCCCTTCTTCCTTCCTGAATAAAGTATAATTATATCCCAGTAATGGTTGTCTGTGAATCACATCTCCATAACTGTCACTAAATCCAGGTCAGCCTGTTCCATTAAAGCCTCAACATCTGGGATCTTATTTCCCATACTATGGGCATTGTTGTAATTTCTGACTCTCATTTCAAGCACAGCTACATCAGCAGTTAGATGAACTGAGGACTTTGTTCCAACTGCGTCATGAATGCTGGCTTTACTCTGAAAAATCTTCATCTTTTCTCCAGAAGTTCGCCGAGTGCCTTCTGACCTGAGGGGCTCATCTTCCAGCACTAATTTGCAAGTATTGGGAATAGAACCCCAGGCTTTGTTCTGACTTCCTCTATTGCCCCCTGAAGTAGTAAAGAGTGGCTCTCCTGTTGTAGGGACTTCCTCTATTGCCCCCTGAAGTAGTAAAGAGTGGCTCTCCTGTTGTAACAAGGTGGTTTGATAGAGATCTAAGGAGGGTTGGCCTACAAAACGAGTGTGTGGAAGATCTCTGAATTTCAACTGTAGACCCTGGCTTACTAGATGTAAGGTCCAGAGTTCTGAGGTGATGTTGCGCCTGCTGTGTGTAAAATGCCATGCTCCCCAGAAAGGAGTCAAAAACTATGAGATGATTGAGCAGGAGGAGCAGGTTGTGCTTGGTAACCTTGGGTTTCCTGGATTGTTTTTGGCCCTGCTGCCTCTGTTGTTGTAGAGCAGAATAGGATGAATAGGAATGATAGGGTAGCTAGTAATGTTTCTTCTTTGGGAAGAAGGGTTTCTTGGTGGCAATCTTTATTTTTAGAAGGATCTGCAGTCTTTCTTGAAAGCCTCTTCATGGTGAGGTTGTCCGTCTCTATTTCACCTGCCTTTTCCCTCCACCTCTGACCAAAAAGGTTCTCACCATTGCATGGAATGTTAATTAACTTATCTTGGACCCATTATTCCAGGTCAGATGCCTGAAGCCAGGCTGTTCATCTAGGCTGCAGCTGCCTCAAAGGCATCAAAGGCTGCCCTTGTTAGAAATTTTGAAATGTTCTGTGCATGTGTGACTAAAACCTGATGAGCTGCCTGTTTCTTAGGAGGCAGCAAGGTGGAAAATTCTGCTAGATCTCTCAAGACATCCCTAAGGAACATGCCCATATATAGCATGCCCATATATAGCATGTAAGAATCTATTCTGGAAGCTAACATTGTTGCCTGGAAGACCTTTCTCCAACAGACATCTAGGGTTCTGGTCTCCCTTCCAGGAGGAACCGAGGAGTGATTCGTTTGACTTTTAATTCTTCTAATGGCAGACTTAACTACCATAGGGTGGTGAGGGAGTTGAGGTTTTTGAAACCCTGGAGAAGGGGAAACTCTGTAAAGAGTATCCAGAGGCTGCAGGAGTTGACATGGGAGATTCCCACATTCGAGCCATCGTGTTTCTCAAGATGTTATGCACTGGGAGGGTTGCCGCCTCCTTCGGTGCTGATGGATACTGGAGAATGTGCAGCTGCTCTGCCCTGGGTTCTGTCTCTGTAGTCACCGATACCTCCAGGGTAGCCACCATATCCTTAATAAAATCTTGAAAGGAGATGTCTTGGGTGGAGACCTCTGACACTCATAGGGAGGTGATGGATCTGATGGTACAACACTGATGGTATTGGATCGATAATTTCAGAGTCAGAGGCCTCTAGCACTGAATCAGAGTCTGGAAGAAAATCAAATTAAACCTTATGAGAACGCCTATAACTGCTGTTCAGCATGTTAGATGTCAAGGGTATTGAGAGCGGTGGTACCGGAGACCTCGATACTGGTTGCTCGACGGCCCGATCTGACGCAGGTGATGCCTGCGGAAGGGTATCAAGAAGGTTCTCTGTGGCTGCTAGTGGTGGTGGAACTAGTTCCAATTGAAATACCCCCGATGCCAATGGAGTCACTACTGCCAGAAGCATAGCGATGCTCTTTTCAATGGCAATGACCCAGTCATCAAACGTTGGTACCAGGGGAGGAGCAGCTCTGGACACGATTGTGTGGGCCACAATTCCTGACGTTGGTATCAGGGGCTCCGCTGAAAATTGTACCTCGGGGGCATCTCCCAACCCCTTTACGGCTTTGGAGGTTGAGGCCTCCTGCCAGAACTGCTTCACTGGCTGGTCTGCACAAGAGTGAGAGCAGAATCAACAAGAAGTCGAATCGGCAACAGGAAGGCAAAAAGCAGTTACTCACCTGTAACAGGTGTTCTCTGGGGACAGCAGGAATCAGTCCTCACATATGGGTGACATTGACACCGACAAAGCCCTCGCGGAAGCATCTCCCCAGTTTTCAAAGAAAGCCTTTGGGAGATGCCACCATGAATGCATGGTCCCCTTCCCGTCCAAGGGTGCCATCTTGTTCAATCACATGACATAGTAAAAAAAGGCAAAAATAAAAGATGGTAAAGCAGCAACTCCAAGGGGAGGAGAGAGGGTTGTGAGGACTGATTCCTGCTGTCCCCGGAGAACACCTGTTACAGGTGAGTAACTACGCTTTGTCCAGGAACAAGCAGGAAGTCAGTCCTCACATACGGGACTCCCTAGCTACAGGCTACTGAAAGTCCATAGCAACATAGGGGCTCCCTCACGGAGAGCCACAAGCAGCAGTAATTTAGTACGTGTACACAGACCACAGTAGGACCCATGTGTCCGATGAAACCAACACTCTGGTAGCCTGAACACAGAAGGGTCGGAGGGTAGGAGTTGTCTAAACCCCGAAAAGGTTACAGAGCACAGCATGTCGGGACTCTCTTTCCACGCAGTAATGGGCTGCGAAGGTATGGACTGAAGACCAGGTGGCGGCCCAGTAGATGTCCACCATTGGGACAGAGCGCAGGTTTGACACTGAGGTCGTCATGGCCCTGACACAGTGCACCGTGACACGGCCTTCCAGCGGGAGCCTCACCTGCTCATAAGTGAGGGCGATACAATCTGCCACCCATGTGGACAGCGCACGCTTGGTCACCACCTCATCCAGCCTACTGGGGTCATAGGAGATGAAAAGCTGAGAAGCTTTGGGGTGGCCCTGAGTGCACTGGATATAGAAGGACAAAGCCCTCCTATAGTCCAAGGTGTGAAGGACTGTCTCCGCCCGACTGGAGTGAGGTCTCGGGAAAAGATAGGAAGCAGCACTTCCTGACTGAGATGGAAGGTCAATACTACCTTTGGCAGGAATTTGGGGTGCGTGCAAAGTACCACTCTATTCTTGTAAGACCTGGTATAGGGTGCTGGGCCTGAAGCTCACTAACTCTGTGAGCGGAGGTAAGCACGACCAGAAAGCCACCTTCCAAGAGAGGTAGAGAAGGTGGCAGGTAGCCAGAGGCTCGAAGGGCGGGCGAGTGAGCTGCCCCAACACTACGTTGAGTTCCCATTCGGTTGCTGGAGAGTGAACCAGGGGCTTTGATAAGAGTAGGTCCTGAAGAAAATGGGTCACCAAGGGTTAGACCGAGAGGGGCTTACCATCCACCAGATGGTGGTGCGCCACCAGGGCACTAAGGTGCACTCAGATGGAGTTAGACTTGAGTCTGGATTGAGAAAGGTGGAGAAGGTACAGTAACACTAGTGCCATCGGGCAAGAGAAAGGATCAGCCCCCGTGTTCAGCGCACTAAACCAAGAACCTACGTCATTTGAGGGCATAAGCTTTCTGGTAGAGGTCTTGCAAGAGGCCAGCAGAATGTCTTCCACCTCAACCAGAAGATTGAAAGGGCCAGAGTCACCCTTTCAGCAACCACGCTGTCAGAGATAGGGACCTCAGGTTAGTGTGCAGGAGAGAGCCCCCTTTCTGAGATAGGAGTCCCGGGACGGTCCCCAAGAGAATGGGGGTCTCCACCATGAACTGGAGGAACAGCGGAAACCATGGTTGCCTGGGCCACCGAGGATGAGTGAGGCCCTGTCGTGGAGGGTCCTGAACAAGGTCTTGGGGATCAGCAGCGTAGGAGGGAAGGTGTATAAGAGGCCTTCTTGACCATGAGACTAGGAACGCATCCGCTACCACCCTGGAGGGGTGGGCCTGCTGGGAACAGAAGCGGGGCAACTGAAAATTGTCCAGGCTGGCGAGCACGTCCATCACGGGTTCCCTGCAGAGCTGGAAGAACCGACTGGCTACCCTGGGGTCCAGCTGCCACTCGTGCAGCTGGAGGACTCTGATCAGCCTGTCGGCCAGAAGGATGTCCTGGCCTGGCAGGTACACTGCCCGAAGGAGGATACCCTGCTGGATTGCATACGAGCAGAGGATCAGTGCCTCCTGACAAAGGGTACGAAACTCCGGGCCCCCTGTTCATGTAGAACATCGCCACCTGGTTGTCCATCTGGACCAGCACCGGCTGGTGAGGCAGGTGGTGACAGAAGACTCGCAGGGCTAGGTGTATGGCTCGGAATTTCATGAAGTTGATCTGCTGGGTGCTCTTGTCTGGTGACCAGTTGTCCTGGGTGCAGAAATCTCCACAGTGGGCTCCTCAGCCGAGTAGGAAGGCATCTGTGGTGAGGACCCTTGAGGGGCTTAGGGCCTGAAAGGGCATGCCTGCCGAGATGCTGGAGAGACTGGCACCAGACCAGGGAGTCTGCCAGTTGGCTGGTCACAGAGATTCTGTCTCGGAGGCAACCTGTGGCTTGAGACCATTGATCTGGAGACACCACTGCGCCGCCCTCATGTGGAGGCAAGTGTCGGGGATGACGTGGACCATGGAGGCCATGTGCTCGAGGAGGCACAGAAGAAGCCAAGCGGGCACCGAGGGATGGCACTGAATGTCCTGAGCCAGAGTCCTGAGACGGTTGGCCTGGCCCCTAGGCAAGAATGCATTCGACTGGAACTTCAGACACTGTGTCGGGAAGAGGTGAGACTTGGGGCAGTTTATGACAAACCCCAAGTGTTGCAGAACCTGGATGATGTGTGCGGTGGCCTGCTGCACCTCTGAGGTCGTGCCTCCTCTTATGAGCCAATCGTCCAGGTAGGGACAGACGAAGACCCCCTGGAGACGGAGGAAGACGGCCATGACTGCCAGGCATTTTGTGAAGACTATTGGGGCAGAGGCCAAGCCAAAGTGGAACAACCTGTACTGAAAATGCCTGCCCCCACTACGAACTGCAGATATTGCCTGTGGTTGGGGTGAATGAGGATGTGGATATAAGCAACCTTGAGGTTTAAGGAGCATAGCGAGTCTCCCTGCTGGAGGTAGGGTAGCAATGTTCCAAGGGAGAGTATCTTGAACTTCTCCCTCATCAGGAATTTGTTGAGGTTGCACAGGTTGAGGATGGGCCTTAGACCCCCTGTGCTTTTTGGCACGAGGAAGTACCTGGAGTAGAACCTCTTGCCCTTGAGATGGTAGGGCACCGGTTCCACCGTTTTGTCCTCAAGAAGACCTGCCAACTCCTTCAGTAGAAGGTCCCAGAGCAGGGGAGAACTGAGGAACTCTCCCGGGAAATAAGGTGTCTGAGTTAGGTGGAGGAGGTAACCTAGGAGTTGGTGGTGATGGTCAACCACCTCTGGGCATAGAGGGACAGACGTCCCCTGTGGGCTGATGATCTCTTTGGGGTAGATAGGCTATACTCAAGGAGTCAAAAGCTCCCCCCTGGCTAAGCCGGTGCCTGGGGTTTTGGAGCCTTCTGCTTATGAGGGCCATGCCCATATCCCTTGGCCTGCTGACCCTGTTGGTGAGCTGGGGAGGCCTGAAAAGGTGGGTAGTTTCTGTAAGCAGCTCCCTTCCTCAGGTAAAAGGACTTTTTACCCGAGCCCTTCCGTTGGGGAGGGGCAGCGGTCTTTTTGGAGTGCCTGTTCCTTGTCATGAGCTCGGTCTCCAACTCAGCAGCCTTATCGGTCATGGGTTTGCCAGAGAGGTTCTCTCTTTGGCAGGGGACATTGACAAATTTGTCCTGAACCCATTGCTCAAGGTCGGACAACTGTTGCCAAGCTTGGCGGTGTGCACTGATGCCAGCCGCCGCTACTCATAGGCCGCTCGAGTCATGAATTTGGAGCACTCACGGACTGCCTTGGCCAGTTGCTTGAACTACTGCAAGGGTTCCTCAGAGAGACCAGCTGAGAACCCGGCAAGTTCCTTTGCCAGGTCTCTCAGGTACATCCCCATGTACAGCTGGTAGGCCTGGATGCGGCCGATGAGCATTAAGCCCTGGTAGCACTTTCTGCCGAGGTGCGGGCCTCCTGCCGGGTGGCACAGAGGAGTGCATCTTCTGGCTTTTCAGCCAACGCATGGCCAACTCCACCATCATGGAGTTATGCAGCAGCTGTGACTTTTGGAAGTCCAGGCTCCGGCGAACTCGATACATCGAGTCAAGCCATTTGCTCACCACCGGTACTGAAGCCGGTGTCTCCCACATTCGGAGCATCAGCCATTCCAGGATGGAGGGGATGGGCACTGTGAGCGATTCCCGCAGAGGAGCCTCGTACTAGAGGATTTCCAACTCATCTACTCGAGTGTTCTCCTCTGACTCGATCGGAAATGCCAGGGCCTTTGACATATCCTTGACGAAATCAAGGAAGCCCATATCCTCCGGCGGGGACGCCGTCGGGGCTCTGAGACAGGAGAGTCAGATGGGATGTCGCAGTGATGACGGTTATCGGGGGACTCCTCGTCCTCCATCTCCCACTCGGAGTAGTCCGCGGAGGACTCAAAGGAAGGCTGTTCTGTGTGCCTGGGACCCCTGATGCCCTGCAGCCGATGCCCGGCATACTTGCCGGGATGACAGTGGTCTAATTGAGCAGGACTCAGATCGCGACCTCAGCAGAGGATCGGTTCGGCCTCCGGGGACATCTTGGATGTTGAGGGCCCAGTGGTCGGAGCAGATGAACCGGTCATGCCGGACAACAGAGCCTGCTGCTGGTCTATGAAGGCAGACAAACTGCACTCCAGGACCACCATTCTGGACTCCAGACCAGAAGGCTCTGCAGCCTTCGGCACGGGCACCGAGGGACTCAGGCCCGACGCCAGCTCCCCCGAAGAGGAATCCTTGACGAGGATGGTGTCTGGGGACAGAGGCCGGTCCGTGGTCAGATTCTTTTGGGGGACCTTCGCAGGCCATTCCCTCTCCAACACCTCGGATGAACGTCTCGGACTGCGGAACCATGGCCCTGGAGCACCTGGCCGGTTCGAACCATCCAAGGATGCCGCCTTTTAGGGTTCCCTCTTCTTCCTGGGTTCCTTCAAGGGAGACCCCCCTTTCTGAGGACCCACGATGAGACTCAAATTCAGGAGGCTCCGCCCGAGACATCGGGACCTCAGATGAGGCCCTGGCCTTCGGAGGCACCGGGGACTTGGGGAAAAAGTTATCGTTCTGCTGCTGCTGGCAGCTCTTGAGGCCTTACTGGACATCCTTTTGCAGAGACCTCAGGCTGCCGGGTCATGATCAGGCCCAAGCCAGCAGTCGTGTGTGTTGGTCAAAGACATAATTTTAGAGCACCGATCACACTTCTTAAAGCCACTGGTAGCCATGGGGGAAAAAAGTACCCCTGCGAGGTCGAAGACTCTCCGGGCTGCCAGTGGGAGAAAAATGGCGTGAAGACGCCTGGAAAAAAAAAGAATGAAAACTACAAAAACAGACTGAACTCGAAGCCGAGGCAAAGAGGTCAGTGGCGGGAAGAGTACCAGTGTGGTACCAGATGGTATGAAACTCAGAGAGAAAAATTAACTTTTTCTGAGAACAAGCCAGACAAACGTCTGAAGGGCTCTGCGGAAAAAAGGAGACTGAGCAAGATAGCACCCTTGAGCGGTAAGGGGACCATGCATTCATCGTAGCATCTCCCAAAGGCTTTCTTTGAAAGCTGGGGGGATGCTTCCGCGAGAGCTCTGTCAGTGCCGACGTCACCCATATGTGAGGACTGACTTCCTGCATGTTCCCAGAGAAAAGTAAAGTACGCAACAGTACCACAAAAAACTAAGAAGTCTCTTAACGTGGCTGACAGGGACGAGGTCCCGATGGCTCTGCAGAAAAAAGACGACTGAGAAGACCAGGAGTGAAGGCGTGGAGGAACGCTCCCAAAAGCTTTCCTATTGGATGCTGGGGATTGTTCCCGTGCTGGGCTCCATCGATGCTGATGTCACCCATATGTGAAGACTGACTTCCTGCTTGTTCCTAGAAATAAACAGGCATTCCTGTGGGCACTTTAAGTTGGAGGATGAATATGGCATTCATACATCCAACTTGTACTTCTTCCTGTCCCTTCCTGCATAGATAGCAAGTGCAAAGTACACTGATTCTTTTGAGGTGCGGACTTTGCACGTACTAATTTTCAAAGAGAAAAAATGTGAGCAGCTTCTTTTTCAAAATGTGTATAAAGTAGGTGAAAACCAGCCATGTGGTTTACAGTTAGTTTGATTGTTTCAAAATTGCTCCCATTAAATGCATAACAACTTGGATTTTAAAATGTAATAGATGTTGATACCTTGTATTTAAAAACTGGCTTCTTTTATGAGGGTTTAAAAGTAGGTGTGAACCTTTGCTGTTAGGAGACCTATTGAAAATTATTCCAATGTTTAGCACTTGTATGCATGAGGATGGATGCATCAAACAGTCAACAGTACTGAAAAATTAAAAGCATATTCCCAAAGAGAGGGGAAAATATTCCATCTCTGCTGCCTCTCACATTGCTCAAAGAGCTCCGGTCAGGCAGTTCTTTCTCTTGGCTCCCAGGGGTGTGGGAGGGAGGGGGGCTTGTTAGTTGGAAAACTCTTGTGCATCTGAAGACAAGGCTTATCACCAGGAGGGAGTCAGAAGCTGTCAACCATTCCTGTAGTCGTCAAGAATGTTGCTCTTGAAGCTCAAAACAAATGCTCTGCTTGAGAATTATTGACCCTGACAGGTGTACCAGCTCAAGTCAGATTAAAAAAAAAATAAAATAAAAAGAAGAACAATGAATGAAAAAAAAAAACACAGGAAAAGTCTTCTCAATTGCTTCTGAAGTTATTCAGTCACCTTTTCACTGCTAATACACACACACATGAACACTTTTGACTCCCATCAGCTCCAACAGCCCATAAGGAGGGTAATTTTATAACACACCGCCTAGGTTCAAAGGGCAAGTAGGTCCTATTTATAGCCTATTTTATAAAGGCACATAGGTGCCTATGTTCCTTTACAAAATATCAGGAGTACGGTGATAGAGACTGTGCCCAGATTGAAGCCATAGATATTTAAACCAGCTCGGGAGGTGGTATAAATGTACAGGAAAGAGTAGTTACTCACCTGTAACAGGTGTTTTCCAGGAGCAGCAGGAATCAGTCCTCACATATGGGTGACGTTGGCGCCGACGGAGCCCCTGTATGGAGCATTTCCCCAGCTTTCAAGGAAAGCCTTTGGGAATGCAGTGCACATGCGCGGTCCCCTTCCCGCCCAAAGGTGCCATCTTGCTCAGTCTGATGACATAGCTAAAAGACAGAAAAAAACAAAAATTAAGTATATGACTGCAACTCCCAGGGGAGGAGGGAGGGTCATGAGGACTGATTCCTGCTGCTCCTGGAGAACACCTGTTACAGATGAGTAACTACGCTTTCTCCAGGACCAAGCAGGAAGTCAGTCCTCACATATGGGACTCCCCAGCTCTAGGCTACCAGGAACCCAAAGCTGAAAAAATTAGCTCTCTCTAGAGCCTCAGCATCTGTGATAAGAATCTTCTCTGAGAACGCCCCCATACGGTAGCCCAACACAAGGGCCGGAGAGTAGGAGTTGCCTAAACCTCAAAGAGATTACGGAATACTGCCTGTCCGAAAGCATTGTCCCTTCGGGACTCCCTCTCGAGGCAGTAATGGGCCGCAAAAGTCTGGCTTGAAGACCAAGTAGCGACCCGAGAGATGTCTGCCAATGGAACAGAGCGGAGATGAGCTACTGACGTGGCTTTCACCCTGACATGGTGGGCCGTGACTCGACCCTGCAAGTAGAGGCCGGCTGCCCTGTACGCCCAAGCGATACAATCTGCCACCCAAATGGACAATGTATGCTTGGAGACAGGTAACCCCAGTTTATTAGGGTCAAAAGATACGAAGAGCTGAGCAGCCCTTCGATGCCCCTATGTACGGTCTATGTAAAAGGACAATGCCCTTCTACAGTCCATGGTATGGAAGACTGTTTCAGCCCGGCCGGCGTGCGGCCTGGGAAAGAATGTTGGAAGAACCACCTCCTGATTGAGGTGGAAGGAGGAGACAACCTTTGGAAGGAACTTAGGATGAGTCCGTAAGACCACCCTGTTCCTATAGAACCGTGTGTACGGTCTATCAGAAACCAGAGCTTGGAGTTCACTCACACGCCTGAACAAGGTAAGAGCTACCAAGAACAACTCCTTCCAAGAAAGGAATCGTAAATGACAGGTAGCCAACGGTGGGCGAGTAAGTTGCTGCAAGACCACATTCAAATCCCACTCAGTGGCTGGTGGACGAACCGGAGGCTTGAGCAAAAGCAGGCCTCTGAGGAAGCGTGACACCAAGGGGTGGGCCGACAAAGACTGTCCCTCCACCTGTGAGTGGTGCGCTGATAGAGCACTGAGGTGGACCCGAACAGAGTTGGATTGAAGGCCGAGGTCCGACAGGTGAAGCAGAGGAAAGGTCCATAAACCGTTATTAAGAAGTGACCGAAGATATCAATGCTTGACCCAGTACAAGCATTGTGGAACTTGTGTCTCTTGGGGAAACTGCTAGGTACATATGACCTAGATTGGCCACTGTTAGAAACAGAATACTGGGCTTGATGGACCTTGGTCTGACCCAGTATGGCATATCTTATGTTCTTATGTTCTATGTTCAGATACTGCAGCACCACCGACACCAGGCACGACAAAGGATCCTCCTGGTGCTGAGCACACCAGGTGGAGAACCTACGCCACTTGAGGGCATAAGACTTCCGGGTGGATTGCCTCCTAGAAGCCAACACCACCTCTTCCACTTCCTTAGGTAGACATAAGGGAGCTAGAACTATCCTTTCAGCAGCCAGGCCATCAGATTGATGGATTTGAGGTTGGGGTGCAGGAGAGATGCCTGGTCCTGAGACATGAGATTGGGTTGCACCCCCAGAGGGAGTGGAGTGTCCACCGCCAACTGCAGAAGAAGTGGGAACCACGGTTGCCTCGGCCATCTGGGGACTACCAGAATCACCGAGGCCTTGTCTCGAGGAACCTTGAACAAGGTACGGGCCACTAGAGGCGTGGAAGGAAACGAATACAGTAGACCCGTAGACCAAGAAATTAGAAACGCATCCGCTGCTATTCTCAGAGGATGCGGTTGTCTGGAACAGAACCTGGGCAGCTGCCGGTTCAGTGGACTCGCAAAGAGATCGATAGTTGGAAGACCCCATCTGAGAAAGATCTGTTGGACCACTAGTGGATTCAAGTGCCATTCGTGAGGCTGTAGAATCCTGCTTAACCTGTCTGCTAAGTAATTCTCCTGGCCTGGAAAATAAACTGCTTTGAGAAACATGCCTTGTTTGACTGCCAAGGTGCAAAGAGCTTGTGCTTCCTGACACAGAAGCCTGGATCCTGTGCCTCCCTGCTCGTTCACATAGAACATGGCCACTTGATTGTCTGTCTGAACTAAGACAGACTGGTGAGAGAGAACATGAGGGAAAGTCTGTAGAGCCAAGCGGATAGCTCGCAACTCCAACAGATTGATCTGCTGTGTTGCCTCCCAAGGAGACCAGAGGCCCTGAGTGCATGCACCCTGGCAATGAGCCCCCCAACCCTGTAAGGAAGCATGGTTGTCAGCACCTGTGTGTGTGGCGGCACTTGGAAAGGCACTCCCCTGACAAGGTTTGGGAGATGTAGCCACCATTGCAGGGAGTCCACTAGTAGTTTGGACACCCTTACTCTGTCTCTTAAGTCTCCTGTGGCTTGCACCACTGAGCTCTGAGGCACCACTGAGCAGGCCGCATGTGCAGACGGGCATTTGGAGTTACATGGACTGTGGATGCCATGTGACCTAAGAGCCTCAGGAAGTGTGTGGCGGAGACCAGAGAACCGCTCTGGAATTGTTTTTCCAAGCCCATCAGCCTGTGGGCCCTGCCCTCGGGCAAATAAGCCTTTGCCTGAAGGGTATCTAGTCTTGCCCCTATGAACTCTATGTTCTGTGAGGGGAGCAAAGTGGACTTTGCGAAGTTTAAGACAAAGCCTAGATGCTGGAGAAGAGATACAGTGCAAAGGGTGGCCTGTCTGGTCTCCTGTGGAGACTGACCACTGATGAGCCAGTCGTCCAGGTATGGGAAGACAAAGATGCCCTGGTTTCAGAGATAGGCCGCCACCACCGCCAGGCACTTGGTGAAAACCCTGGGAGCGGAGGTTAGGCCAAATGAAAGTACCCTGTACTGAAAATGATTTCCTTCCACTACAAATCTGAGATATTGTCTGTGGTCTGGATGAATGAGGATGTGAGTATAAGCATCCTTTAGGTCTAAGGATCATAGCCATTCTCCCTGCTGAAGGTAGGGCAGCAGTATCCCAAGGGTAAGCGTCTTGAACTTTTCCCTCTCCAGGAACTTGTTGAGATTTCACAAGTCTAGGATGGGCCTGAGGCCTCCTGTCCTTTTTGGTACCAGAAAGTACCTGAAATAGAAGCCTTGCCCTTTCAGGTGGTGAGGCACCAGTTCCACCACCTGCTCTTTTAGAAGACTTGCCAACTCTTGAAGGAGGAGGTTCCTGTGAAGAGGGAGTATTGGAGGCTCCCCTGGAAAATAGGAGGGGGTAACTGGTTGAAGTGGAGCAATTAGCCCTTCTGGACTATGCTCAGTACCCAGGTATCCCCTGTTATGGCTGACCACCTGTGGGCATACAGTGTCAGCCGGCCTCCTGTGCTGAGTGGAGCCAGCTGTGGAGGAGAGGCTATGCAGTGGGGTAAAAACCCCGCTCCCTGCTGTGCAGGAGCTGGAGCTGGCGGCTGGGGGGGTTTTCTGCCTACGGGGCCCATGTCCCTGCCCCTTGGCCTGCTGACCCTGTTTGGGAGCTGTAGAGGCCTGGAACTGAGGGTAGGATTTGTAGGCATTACCCTTCCTCGGGAAAAAGGGCTTCTTCCCCGAGCCCTTCTTTTTCTGAGAAGGGGCAGAAGTCTTTCTGGACAGCCTTATCCTGGTGAGAGTCTCAGTCTCGATTTCTGCAGCCTTTTCAGCCATGGGTTTGCCAAAAAGGTTCTCACCTCGGCAAGGGACATCGACCAACTTGTCCTGTACCCATGGCTCCAGATCTGATGACTGTAGCCAGGCCTGACGGCGTGCACCAATGCTGGCCACAGCTACCCGAGCCAAAGCCTCAAAGCTATCATAGGCTGCTCGAGAGATAAACATTGAGCACTCTCGAATCCCCGATGACAAAGCTTTGAACCTCTGCAAAGGTTCCTCGGAGAGGCCAGCTGAGAACCCGGCAATTTCCTTCGCCAGGTCTCAGAGGTACATGCCCATGTACAGCTGGTAAGTCTGGACACGGCAAGCCAGAATAGAGCCCTGGAAGCACTTTCTACCAAGGGCATCCAGGTTCCAGGCCTCTCGGCCGCGGGACACCGAGGAGTGCATCTTCTGACTCTTCAGACGATGCATGGCCGATTCCACAACCATGGAATGGTGCGGTAGCTGTGCCTTCTGGAACCCAGGGCTCTTACGGACTCGATAGATGGAATCGACCCATTTGCTAAGAACCAGTGCCGAGGCCGGTGCCTCCCACATGCGGAAAAGCAGCTGTTCCAGCATCGGAGGCACCGGTACAGTAAAAGCCTCCTTAGGCAGAGAGTCGTACTGGAGTGCCTCGAGCTCTTCGGCTCGACGCTCCTCTTCGGCATCCGCGGAGAAGGCCATGTCCCTCAATAAGTCCGAGAACCGGGTATCCTCGGGGGGGACGGACATTCTCTGAGGTGAGTCTGAAGGGATGCACCGAGTCCGGAAGGTGTCCAGGGACTCCTCGTCCTCCGTCTCCCAGTCTGACTCCTCCGAGGAGGAATCGAGCGGCTCCGGCCATGTGGGCTTCGATGCCACCCACCCCGACGCTGAGGGTATCAGCATCGATGACCTCGGCCCTGCACGGGAGGTCGAGGGGGACCTTGACCGAGGATCAACTCGAGACTTCATCGACTCGAGGATCGGCTCGGTCTCCGGGGTCGACTTCGACGTCGACGACGAGGTCCTGGTGGTCGGGGCAGATGCACAGGTCAGACCGGCGATCAGCACCCGCTGCTGTTCCATGAAGGCTCTCCAAGGCCGTCAACCTGAGTCCGAGCTCAGGAGACTCAGCAGCCCCCGACTTGGGCCCCGACTGCGTCGGGCCCGACATTGGCTCCCCAGGGGAGAGTCCACAAGGACAACTGCACTCATGTGACTCGGGGACTCCGGCTCCACACGAGGTAACTTCGAAGGCCTCTCTGACTCCGAGAGCCCGGGGCGTCGGTCGGGGCTATGCGACCTGGCCCTTGAGCGTCCACCGACGTCGCCCTCGTGAGCTTTTTCTTCCTTCTGTGTTCCCGAGAAGGAAACCCCCTCTCAGAGGAGCCTCGACGGTGCTCGGGATTGGACTCCCGAGATGTCGAGGCCTCTGACAAAGTCTGGGCCCGGCCGGATGCAGAGTCAGAAAAAATCTTTCACGCTGATGTTGACAGCTCCTCAGCGACTTCGACGACATCTTGCCGCATGGGCCACAGGCCAGCGGGTCATGGTCTGGCCCGAGGCATCAGAGGCAGCAGTCATGTGTGTCGGTGAGAGACATAAGTTTCTTGCGCCGATCACACTTCTTGAACCCGCTGCCAGCCATCGGGGGAAAAAGGGCCCCTGCGAGGTCAAAAGACCAGGCTGCCAGTGAAAAACACAAAAAAGCGCAAATGCTAGTCTCGAAGAACAAAAAACGAAAAACTAACTCCGGGCTCGATACCAGTGTACCTGGCCCAGGCGGGAAGGGGAACCGGCGTCGAACCGGGTAAAACCACAAAAAAACATAGAAAATCACTTTTTTACCAGGTGACACGAACTCACGTCTGTCGGGCTCCGCGGAAAAAAGAAGACTCAGCAAGATGGCACCTTTGGGCGGGAAGGGGACCGCGCATGCGCGCTGCATTCCCAAAGGCTTTCCTTGAAAGCTGGGGAAATGCTCCGCACGGGGGCTCCGTCGGTGCCAACGTCACCCATATGTGAGGACTGACTTCCTGCTTGGTCCTGGAGAATACAATCTGTGCGACTGCATTATTTTATAAAGAACATACTTTGTAGCTCCACCCAAAACTTCTAAAAAGAACATGCCTACATGCATGTTGTATAAAACACTGTGTTTTGTCACTGTGCATACTTTTATGCATGTGCAGAAAAGTCCTTTTATGGGCATAAAAGAGGGTTTAACACATGAACTAAGTTTGTAAAATGACCTCCAAGATATCATTGCTGCTTTCTAGAGTCCAGAAGGGGAAAATGTTTCTTTTCTTTTTACAACAAGCTTCTGGTAATATCACAGAAATTGATATTCTCTTTCATACAACAGGAAATCAGTGTGTTGCTGATGTTGTTTCTGTTTTATTCCTTTTGTAGAGCGGCAATAGGGGACTTTAATCTCTTCCTCATTCTCCTCTCACCATCAAACATCATGAAGAGCTGGAGTCTCTGGAGCAAATAGCATACTTTGAATAGAGGCTCTGCTGTTTTCTTTCACTCCCACTTGCACCAAAGGTAAAACACAGTCTAATGAAAGATTCTGAATCACAGCAGCGGATCGACATAGAAAATTTAAAACCAATCAGGAACCTTTACCAAAAAGCTAGAGAATGGGGTTTGGTCAGCTATAGTCCTTGATAGTAAATACAGAGCTTGTACGCATTCAAACTAGACACTACACAGACGCAGGTAAATACATAAACTTTCCAGACAGCAAAACAATAATATGTGAAGAAATATGGAGAAAAAAGCAAATACATAACACCATGCTTAACTCTATAACAACCCAGTAGTCTTTAACATCTTAGACTGCAAAGCTGCCTGAATTAAATCAAAAGAAATAGCTGAACTGTCAGAAAGAGTAGTTACTCACCTGTAACAGGTGTTCTCCAGGAGCAGCAGGAATCAGTCCTCACATATGGGTGACATCGGCGCCGACGGAGCCCCCGTGCGGAGCATTTCCCCAGCTTTCAAAGAAAGCCTTTGGGAATTCAGCACGCCTGCACGGTCCCCTTCCCACCCAAGGGTGCCATCTTGCTCAGTCGGATGACATAGCTAAAAGACAGCAAAAATCAAAATAAAGCATATGACTGTAACTCCAGGGGAGGAGGGATGGTCGTGAGGACTGATTCCTGCTGCTCCTGGAGAACACCTGTTACAGGTGAGTTACTACTCTTTCTCCAGGACCAAGCAGGAAGTCAGTCCTCACATATGGGACTCCCCAGCTCTAGGCTACCGGGAACCCAAAGCTGAAAAAATGGCTCCCTCTCAAGAGCCAAAGCACCTGTGATAAGAATATCCTCTGAGAATGCCCCCGTACGGTAGCCCAACACAAGGGCCGGAGGGTAGGAGTTGCCTAAACCTCAAAGAGATTACTGAGTATCCGCCTGTCCGAAAGCACTGTCCCTTCGGGACTCTCTCTCGAGGCAGTAGTGGGCTGCAAAGGTCTGGCTTGAAGACCAAGTAGCAGCCCGACAGATGTCTGCCAACGGAACAGAGCAGAGATGAGCTACTGATGCGGCTTTCGCCCTGACACGGTGGGCCGTGACTCGACCCTGCAAGGGAAGGTCGGCTGCCTTGATCTGCTACCCAAGTGGACAACGTACGCTTGGAGACAGGTAACCCCAATTTATTAGGGTCAAAGGAGACGAAGAGCTGAGTAGCCCTTCGATGCCCCGCGTACGTTCAATGTAAAAGGACAACGCCCTCTTACAGTCCAGAGTATGCAAGACTGTCTCAGCCTGGCTGGTATGCGGACTGGGAAAGAATGTCGGAAGAACCACCTCCTGGTTGAGGTGGAAAGAGGAGTTAACTTTTGGAAGGAACTTTGGATGAGGCCGAAGGACCACCCTGTTCCTATAGAACCGTGTGTATGGTCTATCATAAACCAGAGCTTGTAGTTCACTCACACGTCTGGCCGAGGTAAGAGCTACCAGGAAGAGCGCCTTCCAAAAAAGGAAGCGTAAATGGCACGTAGCTATCGGCTCAAACGGTGGGCGAGTAAGTTGTTGCAAGACCACATTCAAATCCCACTCAGTGGCTGGTGGACAAATCGGAGGCTTGAGCAAAAGCAGGCCTCTGAGGAAGCGGGACACCAAGGGGTGAACCGACAGAGACTGTCCCTCGACCGGTGAGTGATGTGTTGAAAGAGCACTGAGGTGGACCCGAACAGAGTTGGACTTGAGGCCTAGGTCTGACAGGTGAAGTAGGTATTGTAGCACTACTGGCACAAGGCAGGAGAAAGGATCTTCATTGCGCTGAGCACACCATACTGAGAACCTGCGCCACTTGAGTGCATAGGACTTTCTGGTGGATTGCCTCCTCGAGGCCAAGACCACCTCCTCAACTTCCCTAGGTAGAAGTAAGGAAGCTAGCACTATCCTTTCAGCAGCTAGGCCATCAGATTGAGGGATCTGAGATTGGGGTGCAGAAGGGAACCCTGATCCTGAGACAGGAGATTGGGTTGTAACCCCAGAGGGAATGGAGTTTCCACTGCCAACTGCACAAGAAGTGGAAACCACGGCTGCCTCGGCCATCTGGGGGCTACCAGAATGACCGAGGCTTTTTCCCGTAGAATCTTGAACAGAGTTCGGGCCACCAGGGGCGTGGGAGGAAACGCATACAGGAGGCCCGTAGACCAAGAGATCAGAAACGCATCTGCTGCCATTCTCAGGGGATGCGGCTGTCTGGAGCAAAACCTGGGCAGCTGATGGTTCAGTGGACTTGCAAAGAGGTCAATGGATGGAAGCCCCCATCGTAGAAAGATCTGCTGGACAACTAGTGGATTCAACTGCCATTCGTGAGGCTGGAGAATCCTGTTTAGTTTGTCTGCCAAGAAGTTCTCCTGACCAGGTAGATAAACTGCTTTGAGAAACATGCCTTGCTTGACTGCAAAGGAGCAAAGGGCCTGTGCCTCCTGACACAGGAGCCTGGACCTTGTGCCCCCTTGCTTGTTCACATAGAACATTGCTACCTGATTGTCCGTCTGAACTAAGACAGACTGGTGAGAGAGGGCATGAGAAAAAGTCTGTAGAGCCAAGCAGATTGCTCGCAGCTCCAAAAGATTGATCTTCTGTGTGGCCTCCCGAGGAGACCAGAGGCCTTGAGTGCACCTGCCCTGGCAATGTGCACCCCAGCCCTTTAAGGAAGCATCGGTCGTCAGCATCCTTGTGTGTGCTGGGGCCTGAAAGGGTACCCCCCTGAGAAGGTTTGGGAGATGTAGCCACCACTGTAAGGAGTCCAAGAGTGGTCTGGACACCTTTACTCTGTCTCGGAGGTCGCTTGTGGCTTGCGCCCACTGAGCTCTGAGGCACCACTGAACCGCCCGCATGTGCAGACGGGCATTCAGGGTCACATGTACCGTGGATGCCATGTGACCTAGGAGCCGCAGGAAGTGTCTGGCGGAAACCTGAGAATTGCCTTGGAACTGGATGGCCAAGTCCATTAGCCTGTGGGCCCTGTCCTCGGGCAAGTGAGCTCTTGCCTGCAGGGTGTCTAATCTTGCCCCTATAAACTCTAGGTTCTGTGAGGGGCGTAAAGTGGACTTTGCGTAGTTAATGACAAAGCCCAGATGCTGAAGAAGAGAGACAGTGCGAAGAGTGGCTTGTCTGGCCTCCTGGAGAGACTGACCCCTGATGAGCCAGTCATCCAGGTATGGGAAGACAAAGATTCCCTGATTTCTGAGATAGGCCGCCACCACCGCCAGGCATTTGGTGAAAACCCTGGGGGCAGAAGTTAGGCCAAAGGGAAGTACTCTGTACTGAAAATGGTTTCCTCCCACCACAAATCTGAGATATTGTCTGTGGTCTGGATGGATGAGAATGTGGGCATAAGCATCCTTTAGGTCTAAGGAGCATAGCCAATCTCCCTGCTGGAGGTAGGGCAGCAGTATCCCAAGGGTAAGCATCTTGAACTTTTCCCTCTCGAGAAACTTGTTTAGGTTTCGCAAGTCTAGGATAGGCCGGAGGCCTCCTGTCCTTTTTGGTACCAGAAAGTACCTGGAGTAGAAGCCTCGCCCTTTTAGGTGGTGAGGCACTGGTTCCACCGCATGTTCCTTTAGAAGACTTGCCAGCTCCTGAAGGAGGAGGTTTCTGTGCAGAGGGAGTCTTGGAGGCTCCCCTGGAAAGTAGAAGGGGGGTATCTGGTGGAAGTGGAGCATGTAGCCCTTTTGGACTATGCTGAGGACCCAGGTATCCCCTGTTATGGCTGGCCACCTGCAGGCGTACAGGGTCAGCCGACCTCCTGTGCTGAGAGCAGCCGTTCCAGCATCGGAGGAACCGGTACAGTAAAGGCTTCCTTCGGAGGAAAGCCATACTGGAGGGCATTGAGCTCCTCGGCTCGAGGCTCCTCTTCGGCGTCTGCAGGGAAGGCCAAGGCCTTGGCCATGTCCCTCACGAAGTCCGAGAACCAGGTATCCTGGGGGGGGGGGGGGACTTTCTCCAGGGCTCGGACTCCATTGAATCAGAAGGGACGCACCGGGTCCGGAAGGTGTCCGTGGACACCTCGTCCTCCGTCTCCCACTCCGACTCCTCCGAGGAGGACTCGAGTGGCTCCAGCCGTGTGGGCCTCAGTGCCACCCGCCCCGATGGACGACCTCGGCCCCGCAGGGGAGGTTGAGGGGACCTTGACCGAGGATCGACTCGAGACTTCCTCGACTTGAGGATCGGCTCGGTATCCGGGGTCGACTTAGACATCGAGGTCCCGGTGGTTGGGGCAGATGCACCGGTCAGACCGGCGATCAGCACCCGCTGCTGCTCCATGAAGACAGCCAACCTGCTCTCTAAGGCCGTCAACCTGAGTCTAAGCTCAGGAGACTCAGCAGCCCCCGACTCTGTCGGGCCCGACTTCGGCTCTCCTGGAGGAGAGTCCATGAGGACAACTGCACTTACGTGACTCGGGGACTCTGGCTCCAAACGAGGCAGCTTGGAAGGTCTCTCTGACTCCGAGAGCCCGGGGCGGCGGTCAGGGCTACGCGACCTGGCCCTCGAGGAACCCGGAGCCTCCACCGACGCCGCCCTCATGAGCTTTTTCTTCCTTTGGTGCTCCCTGGAGGGAGACTCCCTTTTAGAGGAACCCTGACGGCGCTCGGGGTCGGACTCCCGAGATGTCGAGCCCTCTGACGAAGTCCGGGCCCGGCCGGACACGGAGTCAGAGAAAATTCTTTCACATTGATGCTGACGGCTCCGAAGTGCTTTCGATGACATTTTACCACATGGGCCACATGCCAGCGGGTCACGGTCGGGCCCGAGGCATCGGAGTCAGCAGTCATGTGTGTCGGTGAGAGACATAAGTTTCTTACACCGATCACACTTTTTGAACCCACTGGCAGCCATCGGGGGAAAAAGGGCCCCTGCAAGGTCAGTGAAAACACAAAAAGAGCGCGAACACTAGTCACGAAGGAGAAAAACTGAAAATCACAACTCCGGACTGGATACCGATGTACCAAGCCCAGGCGGGAAGGGGAACCGGCGTCGAACCGGATAAGACAACGCAAAAATAGAAAAAAAAAAAATCAACTTTTCCCGGGTGACACGAACTCACGTCCGTTGGGCTCCACGGAAAAAGAAAGACTGAGCAAGATGGCATCCTTGGGCGGGAAGGGGACTGCGCAGGCGCGCTGCATTCCCAAAGGCTTTCTTTGAAAGCTGGGGAAATGCTCCGCAAGGGGGCTCTGTCGGCGCCGACGTCACCCATATGTGAGGACTGACTTCCTGCTTGGTCCTGGAGAAAACAGGTAAAGTGAAATGTGTCCAAAGACAATTGTGCAGAAACCAATCACCTAATGTTCTCATCCAGGATGGATTATTCACTTTCACCAGGTATAGATAAGCTTCATTCTGTTCCTTCACTCATCAACTGATCATAGCAGCTGAAGGCAGAAAATCTTGTAATCTACATGTTTTTATTTTATTATTATACAGCCATGTGATGAGGCCAAGTGAGATTTTGTTGTAATATCAGATCTGAGATTATCCTCCCAAGAGACTCACAGATGATGCACAGACAGAAAGCAAACCTCTGCTTTTTAAATATATATACTAATATGACACATATCTGAAAACAAACATTGTACTAAAAATAGAAGATTCAACTCCAACTCCAATATTTAGAAAAGGTTCAACCTTTTCTAAATATTGTACACAACTGTACACTGTGAAAAGGAGAGATGTAATCTTGGGATGTATCCAGTATGCAATAACTGTTGCATAGGTGGAATTATTTATATCTGGTGCGGATGGCAAATCCTATTAATTCAGCACTTTCTTCAGGGCTGATTCATTCATGGTTTTAAACTCCCATTAATACATGATCCAGAATATAAAAAGTTCTACAAGTTCTGGTTTTGTACCTCACACTTGTAGCTCATTAGCTACCAACATGCTCTCCAACAGTGATATATTTCACTAATTAATAGCTGTCAACATTATTCTTAAAAGAGGTACAAAGTTAAGAGAAAAGAAGTACCTATTCTGTACTGTTTCAAAGGTCCATGACCATGTACTCAGTCTAGAAGTACAGTATTCAGTGTTTCTGAGATATTCTGCAACACTGTAATAAACGATTCTATGTCCTCTTTACTAACCTTGGAAGCTGTGTGAAGTATTGCACAAGTTGAAAAGACAGAGAAAGTCTGAAGTACTGGTTTTGTAAGAAGCAAAGTTAAAGATGGCATGGCAAGGCCTGAAATGGCCTATTAAGAGGCGGAGACCATCAATATGACCAATTTTGAGCAGACTTGGGATAGATCTAGATTGCAGTGGTGAAAAAAAGGGTCGAGAGCTCAGGTAAAAGAAATGAGGAAGGGGAGAGTTGGTGTTGGATTGTACATAATAATTTATATATGCATCTGCCCAAGGTGGATGAATCTCAACTGGCCAGACTGGATTGACCAATTATTATGAGATCCATATTCAAAAACCTGATGAGCGGGTAAGACAAGCAGATAAGGTTATCCAGCTAGCTTTATCCAAATATTCAACAGCACTTATCTGGCTAAAGGACAGCCATTTGGCCAACCAGTACTGATCTATGTTGATTGAGGTTAAATTGCCCCAGAAATGTCTCTTTTCAGTCGGTTAGCAAAGGAGTATTTTTTAACAGTGAAGATTTTTCAACTAACTCCCAAAGTAAACCACGCAAACCTTCTGAATGTGGACCACCCTGTTACTATAGCCCAGCCTACATGAAGAGAAACATTTAAGAATGGCATGATCCATTGCATACATACTGTTCACTTCTGTATTGTATTCTTATTCATATTACAATGTCTGTTTCAAGACTATGGATATCTGAAATGTACTTATAATCTACAGCAGGGGTTCTCAATCCAGTCCCAGGTTTTCAGGATAGCCACAATGAATATGCATGTGAGAGATATGCATGCACTGCCTCCATGAATATTCATTGTGGCTATCCTGAAAACCTGATTGGCCAGGCATTTTTATTTATTTATTTTATTTAGACAGTTTTGTATACCACCTTATCCTTCAATCAAAGTGGTCACAACACAATTGGGGGATACATTTAACATGTGGGGATAGGAGACACATACACTAATACTTACAGGGAACATGGGCTATGGAGGGTTAAGTGGCTTGCCCAAGGCCACAAGGAGCATCTGTGGGACTAGAAACCCCAGTCCTTCCGGCCCAAGGTTGCTGTCCTCTAGTGGGATTTGAACCCCCGACCTTCCGGCCTGAAGTACCTTGCCCCAACCACTAGGCTACTCCTCCCTGTCCCAAGGACTAAGCTGAGAACCCTCGATCTACAGGAAGTAACATAACTAGACACAAAAAGGTACATTTTACAATGGGACATCGAAGTGCAATTTGGGATGTCAAAAGCCAGAACATCTGAAAAAAAAAAGGAGGCACGTGCAAGTTGAGGCACGATTTCAGAAACGTGGACATGCGTGATATGGATGTCTATAGAGACATCTACATAGATGTCCCCAGAATAGCATCTCAGAACATGGCTGTCTAATAGCATAATGGTTAAAGTAGTGGGTTGGTAGCCAGGGTTCAAATCCCAGTGTGGATCTTTGACTAGTCACTTAACTCTTCATCTTCTCTACACTCTCTGGATGTTTTAAGGCCAAAACAAGCACTTTTCTGACGTTTATTTGTGCCTGCAGCAGTCTAAATGTAGACGTGCCTGCACCGGAGACATCTGTAAATGTCATTTGTAGAATGGCTTCAGAGACGTCTCTGTGATTCTTATGTCCACGTGCACGTCTTCAGACATCCTAAATCACAACTTAGCCTTTTTAAATGACCCCCAAAATGTTAAATAGAAATAAGATCATTTTAGTATGTTACAGAAAAAATCAAGCATGAACCCACTGGTGTACTGAAACATTACATATAATTTTTATTTATTATTTATTTATTTTATTTAGTATTATTTAGCTCACGCCTTTCCAGAAGTAGATCAAGGAGAGTTAACAGTCAGGTACAATAGGTATTCACTGTCCCCAGAGGACTTACAATCTAAGGTTGTACCTGAGGCAATGGAGTGTTAAGTGACTTGCCCAAGGCCACAAAGAGAGTCAATGGGATCTGAACCCACTAAAAACAGAACATTATTTCATTTTTATCAGAGGGTTAAAAACCAATAAAGTAAATTTAGTGTGCATGTTAATTCCATGTAATGCAAGCTAAAACCTGCAAGGTATGCAGAAAGCGTAATTACTCACCTGTAACAGGTGTTCTCCAGGGACAGCAAGAATCAGTCCTCACTTATTTATTTATTTTATTTAAAGGGTATTTGTATCCCGCCTTATCCTTTAATCAAGGCGGTGAGCACAGCAAGCAATCAGTGTAAGTCTTATGGGTGACGTCGGCGCCGACGGAGCCCTCGTGCAGAGCAATTTCCCCAGCTTTCAAAGAAAGCCTTTGGGAATGCCTCGGGCATGCGCGGTCCCCTTCCCAGGATATCAATGCTTGACCCAGTACAAGCATTGCGGAACCTGTGTCTTTTGGGGAAACTGCTAGGTACGTATGACCTAGATTGGCCACTGTTGGAAACAGGATACTGGGCTTAATGGATCTTGGTCTGACCAGTATGGCATATCTTATGATCTTA
Organism: Ichthyophis bannanicus; assembly: GCA_033557465.1. Lineage (NCBI taxonomy): Eukaryota > Metazoa > Chordata > Amphibia > Gymnophiona > Ichthyophiidae > Ichthyophis > Ichthyophis bannanicus. The sequence goes on along the minus strand of CM066035.1, from coordinate 916,964,854 downwards.
TGATCTTCCCGCCCAAGGGTGCCATCTTGCTCAGTCAGATGACATAGTTAAAAAGACGGCAAAAAAATAATAAAAAGCAATAATAGGACTGCAACTCCAGGGAAGGAGGGAGGGTCGTGAGGATTGATTCCTGCTGTCCCTGGAGAACACCTGTTACAGGTGAGTAACTACGCTTTCTCCAGGAGCAAGCAAGAAGTCAGTCCTCACATATGGGACTCCCTAGCTACAGGCTACCGAGAACCTACAGCTGAAAAAAGGCTCCCTCTAGGCGAGCCGCAACAGCAGCGAGAGAACTTTCTCCGATAATGCATCTCCCACAGTAGCCTCACACCAGAGGGTCGGAGTTGCCTAAATCTCGAATAGATTCTGGAGTACCGCCTGACCGAAAACGCTGTCCCTCTCCAGGCAGTAATGGGCTGCAAAAGTCTGGCTTGAAGACCAAGTTGCGGCCAACGGAACAGAGCGGTGATTAGCTACTGATGCGGCCTTAGCCCTGACATAGTGGGCCGTGATATGACTCTGCAGCTGAAGGTCAGCTGCCCTGTACGCCAGGCGATGCAGTCTGCCACGCAGGTGGATAACATGCGCTTGGAGACTGGTAGACCCAGTTTACTAGGGTCATAAGAGACAAAGAGCTGAGAAGCCCTCCGATGTCCCCGCATACACTCCAGGTAGAAGGCGAGTGCCCTCTTACAGTCCAGGGTATGCAGAACTGATTCTGCCCGGTTGGTATGTGGCCTGGGAAAGAAGGTTGGAAGAACCACCTCTTGGTTGAGGTGAAATGAGAAAACAACTTGTGGGAGGAACTTGGGGTGTGTGCGGAGCTTGTAAAACCGTGTATATGGCCTATCTGACACTAGAGCCTGCAGCTCACTCACACGCCTAGCCGATGTGAGCGCTACCAGGAAGAGCACTTTCCAGGAGAGGAAGTGCAGATGGCAAGTGGACATCGGCTCGAAAGGAGGGTGAGTAAGTTGCTGCAAGACCACGTTGAGATCCCACTCCATCGCCGGAGGGCGGATTGGAGGTTTCAGCAGGAGCAGGCCCCTGAGAAACCTGGCTACCAAGGGGTGAGCCAAGAGAGGCTGACCGTCTATCAGTGCATGGTTAGCCGACAAGGCACTGAGGTGGACCCTGACGGAGTTAGACTTGAGGCCTAGCTCCAAAAGATGAAGTAGGTACTGTAACACCTTGGGAACCTGAGATGAGAAGGGTTCTACAGTATGATGGTGACACCACACTTGAAACCTGCACCATTTACATGTGTAGGATTTTCTGGTGGATGGCCTCCTGGAGGCTAAAAACACTTCTTCTACTTCTTCGGTTCAGAGAAAAGGTGCAAGGCCTACCCTCTCAGCAGCCAGGCCATCAAATTGAGGGATCTGGGATTGGGGTGCACTAGGGAACCCTGCTCCTTGGTGAGGAGGTCGGGCTATATCCCCAAGGGAAGAGGAGTTTCCACCGCCAGTTGAAGAAGAAGTGGGAACCAAGGCTGTCTGGGCCACCTGGACGCTACCAGGATCACTCAGGCCTTGTCCCTGCGAATCTTGAAGAGAGTTCGTGCTACCAGAGGCATAGGCGAAAAAGCATACAGGAGGCAACTGACGATTCTGTGGAATGTTAAAGAGATCTATGGACGGGAGGCCCCAGTGGTTGAAAATCTGCTGGGCAATCTCCCTGTTCAGTTGCCATTCGTGGGGTTGAAGAACCCTGCTCAGTTTGTCTGCCAGGCAGTTCTCCTGGCTGGGTAGGTAAACTGAATGGAGAGACATGTTGTGTCGAACTGCGAAGGAACAGAGATCCAGAGACTCCTGGCAAAGGATCCGCGAACCTGTGCCACCCTGCTTGTTCACATAGAACATAGCCACCTGGTTGTCCGTCTGTACTTGGACAGACTGGTTGGAGAGGACAGGAGCAAAGGCTATTAGAGCCAAGCGAATGGCCCGGAGTTCCAACAGGTTGATCTGGAGTGTGGCCTCCTGAGGCGTCCATTGACCTTGAGTGCAAGAGCCCTGACAATGGGCTCCCCAACCCATCAAGGAGGCATCCGTGGTCAGCACCCTGGTATGCACGGGAAACTGGAATGGTACCCCCGCAGGAGGTTCCCTGATTGTGACCACCACTGCAGGGACTACACTAGGGGTTTGGATACTGCCACTCTGTTGGACAGATGTTCTGTGGCCTGTGACCACTGGTCCCGCAGAGTCCACTGAGCTGTCTGCATGTGCATGTGTGCAAAAGGAGTAACATGAACTGTGGAGACCATGTGGCTGAGCAGGCATCTCTGCATTGACACCTGGGGTACTTGACTCACCATGCCCACCTGAGACAGCAGGCGGTCTGCCCTGTCCAGTAGCAAGTAGGCCCTCACCTGTACGGTGTCAAGCCTTGACCCTATGAACTCAAAGTTCTGGGTGGGGAGCAAAGAAGACTTTGCGAGATTGATGAACCCCAGATGCTGAAGCAGAGCTATTGTGCGAGCTGTGGCGTGGTGCGTCTGCTAAGCTGACTGGCCCCTTATGAGCCAGTCATCTAGGTAAGGGAACACAAAGATCCCCTGGCTCCTGAGGAAGGCCTCTACCACAGCTAGGCACTTGGTGAAAACCCTTGGAGCGGAAGCTAGACCAAAGGGAAGCACTTTGTATTGGAAGTGGTTTCCTCCAACCACAAACCTGAGGTATTGTCTGTGGTCTGGATGTATGAGGATGTGTGTGTAAGCATCCTTTAGGTCCAAGGAGCATAGCCAGTCTTCCTGCTGGAGGTATGGCAGAAGTATCCCAAGTGAAAGCATCTTGAACTTTTCCTTTACCAAGAACTTGTTGAGATTTCGCAGGTCTAGGATGGGGCGAAGGCCTCCTTGTCTTTTTGGTATCAGGAAATACCTGGAGTAAAAGCTTTCCCCCTGCAGGTAGTGGGGCACCGGTTCCACTGCCTGATCCTTGAGAAGACCAGCCAACTCCTGCAAGAGGAAGTTCCTGTGCAAGAGGGGTCCCATATGCTCTCCTGGGAAATAGGAGGTAGGCACTTGGCTGAAATGGAGCAGATAGCCATCCTGGACTATTCTTAGAACCCAAGTGTCGGATGTAATGGCTGGCCACCTGTGAGCGTACAGGGACAGCTGACCTCCTGTGCAGGGCCAAGCCACTTGTGGGAGAGGAGCTATGCAGAGGGAGTCAAAAAAACCCTCCCTGCTGGGCAGGAGCAGGAGCTGGAGGCTTGGGGGTTTGAGGCTTAAGAGGGCCATTCCCCCGTCCCCTGGCCTGCTGCCCCTGCTGGAGAGCTAGGGAGGCCTGGTAAGTGGGGTAGTTTCTGTAAGCCTGTCCCTTCCATGGGTAAAAGGGTTTTTTCCCTGAGGTCTTCTTCCTGTGAGAAGGAGCAGATATCTTCTTCGACAGCCTTGTCCGGGTCAAGTACTCGGACTCGAGTTCAGCAGCCTTTTCAGTCATGGGTTTGCCGAAGAGGTTATCTCCTCGGCAGGGGACATCGACCAACTCGTCCTGTACCCATGGCTCGAGGTCAGACGACATGAGCCAAGCCTGGCACCTTGCACCAAAGCCGGCTGCGGCTACCTGGGCCGAAGCCTCAAAGCCATCGTAGTCTGCTCGAGACATAAACTTCGAGCACTCTTTGATCCCGGTGGACAGGGCCTTGAAGCACTGCAAGGGTTCCTCGGAGAGGCCAGCAGAGAACCCGGCAATCTCCTTTTCCAGGTTTCTTAAGTACATGCCCATGTACAGCTGGTAGGTCTGGACACGGCATGACAGCATCGAGCCCTGGAAGCACTTTCTGCCAAGGGCATCCAGGTTTTGGGCCTCCCGGCCGGAAGGCACCGAAGAGTGCATCTTTTGGCTCTTAAGCCTTTGCATGGCCGATTCCACAACCATGGAGTTGTGCGGCAGCTGCGCCTTTGGAACATGGGGCTCTTACGGACTCGATAAATGTAATCGCCTGTTTGCTGAGGACCGGCGCCGAGGCTGGGGACTCCCACATGCGGAGCATAAACCGTTCCAGCATCAGAGGCACCGGTACAGTAAGGGCCTGCTTCGGAGGAGAGTCATACTGGAGGGCATCGAGCTCCTTGGCTCAAGGCTCCTCCTCGGCATCTGCAGGGAAAGCCAAAGCCTTGGCCATATCCCTCACAAAGTCCGAGAACTTGGTGTCCTCTGGGGGCAACCCTCTCCGAGGTTACAAACCCGGGGAGTCCGAAGGGACGTACCGGGTCTGGTGGGTATCGGGCGAGTCTTCCTCCTCCGTCTCCCAAGCTGAGCCCTCTGAGGAGGACTTGATGGGCTCCAGCCTCGAGGGCTTCGAGCATGTCCGTCCCGACGCTGATGGCCCCGGCGACGACAACCTTGGTCCCGAACGGGAGGTCGAGGGAGACCTTGGCCGAGGATCGACTCGAGCCCGCATGGACTCAAGGATCGGCTCTGCCTCTGGGGTCGACTTAGACGTCGAGTTCCGGGTGGTTGGGGCGGATGCACAGGTGAGACCGGCTATCAGCACCTGCTGCTGGTCCATGAAGGCAGACACGCTGCTCTCCAAGGCCGCCAACCTGAGACCCAGCTCAGAAGGCTCCGCAGCCCCCGGCTCAGTTCCTGATGCCAGGACTGACGCCGGTTCTCCCGGAGGAGAGTCCACGGGGACAACAGGCATTACCTTGTCTGACGCCTCTGGCTCCGTACGAGGTATTTTAGCAGTCCTCTCTGACTCGGCAAACCCGGGGCAGCATTCGGCACTCCGCGACCTGGAACCCAAGGGCCACGGCCAATCGGAGTCCTCCAGAGATGCAGCCCTCGCGGGTTTCTCTTACGGTGCTCTCGGGTGGGAGACCCCCTTTCAGAAGACCCTCGACGGTGCTCAGGTTCAGAGTCTCGAGACGTCGAGGCTTCTGATGAGGTCCTGGCCCAGACGGATCCAGACTCGGAGAAAATAGTCTCGCGCTGGTGCTGCCTGCTCCTCAGCGCTTTGGAGGACATCTTGCCACACAGACCGCAGACCACTGGGTCATGGTTGGGTCTGAGGCAGCAGAGGCAGCAGTCATGGGTGTCGGTGAGGGACATACATTTTTTACACCGATCACACTTCTTGAACCCGCTGGCAGCCATCGGGGGAAAAAGGGCCCCTGTGAGGTCGAAAGACCGGGCTGCCAGTTAAAAGAAAAAGAGCATGAACGCTAGTCACTAAGGACAAAAACGAAAAAGTTAGTCAGACTTGATACCGGTGTATCAAGCCGAAGCGGGAAGGGGAACCGGCGTCGAACCGGTACCAAAAATGGTAGAAATAGTCAAAAAACAATCAACTTTTTCCAAGGAAAATGGGACGACATCTGTCGGGCTCCACGGAAAAAAAGAAGACTAATCAAGATGGCACCCTTGGGTGGAAAGGGGACCGCGCATGCGCGAGGCATTCCCAAAGGCTTTCTTTGAAAGCTTGGGAAATTGCTCCGCACGAGGGCTCTGTCGGCGCCGACGTCACCCATATGTGAGGACTGACTTCCTGCTTGTTCCTGGAGAAATGTCTTATTGTTCATGTTAAAGGGATCTGGAAAGAGGCTAACATAAGCATGAAAATATGTGTGTGCCCACACGTGTAAATGAAGTATCATATGCAAATGAAGCACACATTAAATAACGCAGTATGCTATTTAGGTACTATAGGGCCACTGAAACTGAGCGGGATAAATTTACCCAGATATCTTTAGTCAGAGATTCAGCAGCAGTAATGTGGTTAAATGTGCCACTGATTTCTAGCTTAGACTCCCTGCACAAATCTACCTGGCTAAAATTAAAAAGTCCACTGACCCCTTCTTACCCAGCTATATTTATGGTGGTAACAATTTTACCTGCACAAATTTGGCACAGTAAAATATGGAATTTTAAACAGCTAAGATTTCCTGGCTAAAACAGGGGTTGAGCACAGTAAATCTTCTGAAATTTGACTTCTGTTAAATACCTGCAAGGACACTGTGTTAACTTACCCTGATGGGGAATGTGAGCACACTAGATTGAAAACGCTCCATTTTCCTTTTTATCTTAACCTTTTGTGCTGGTTTCCAAGGGCTGTGGAGTGGAGGAGTGGCCTAGTGGTTGGGGCAAGGTACTTCAGGCCAGAAGGTCAGGGGTTCAAATCCCACTAGAGGACAGCAACCTTGGGCCAGAAGGACTGGGGTTTCTAGTCCCACAGGTGCTCCTTGTGGTCTTGGGCAAGCCACTTAACCCTCCATAGCCCATGTTCCCTATAAAATAGTTATCTCCAAGTTATAATGCCCTGTTCAATGTAATTTCAGTTTGTTCAATGTAAACTGCACTGATGCAGAATAGCATGGTATATAAGAGAATGTAAATAAATAAATATACTGTACATGTAAGCCTAAAAAATAGAGATTGCTTTTCAATGCAGAGGGGTAGAAGTCATCAAATACTGTATCCTGGGACCCACATTTGTAGGGGCCCTCAGAAAGATTATCCTTTTCCTTCCTGACCTTGATGCTGCTACTGTTCCACTAGTCTCACAAAAGCTGATTTCTTTGTTCAAGGTAATGCATGGCTCTCTGAATGTGAGCTACATAGTGCCTGAACTCCCATATCTTTCTTGTGAAATATGCCAACAATGTACTTGTAGTACAGGCGAAAAGAATCAAGCCTCACCTAATTTTCTGGGACCCATGCAATCAAGGTGAGAAGTATTTATTTATATTCTCTTATATACCGCGCTATTCTGCATCAGTGCAGTTTACATTGAACAAACCAAAATTACATTGAACAGGGCATTATAACTTGGAGATAACTATTTTACAGGGAACATGGGCTATGGAGGGTTAAGTGGCTTGCCCAAGATCACCTGTGGGACTAGAAACCCCAGTCCTTCCAGCACAAGGTTGCTGTCCTCTAGTGGGATTTGAACCCCCAACCTTCCAGCCTGAAGTACTTTGCCCCAACCACTCCTCCACTCCTCCAAGTAAGAGGATAATCTGAGGCTCCTTCAGGAGTATAGAAGAAGCAGAGAAAGGATTGGGTCACCAGCATTGCTACCCTGCTGGGGGAAGAAAGGCTCAGAGGAAGAAAGGGAGAGGAGAAAACTGGACATGTAAGACTGCATGAAGAGAATGGGAATGTCCTTTGATACCACATTGGATGGATTTGAAAAATCTCCTCCAGCTGATATTTTCTTACAGGCCATCCCTGCTCTTCTCTGTGATCTTAACCCATGAGCTTGCAAGCTGATGCACATTTGCAGAACCTACTATGGCTCTACCCCCATCTCCAATACATTCTGCAGTAGGTACATAAGAGGAAGCCTGTGCAGGGAGGTGGGGGGAGTCACAACAGGCCTATAAATGCATTTCGACTTGCAAGCACATGCATTTTTTTTTACTTATGTTGCTGGTGATGCTGTGATCTCTGGAGTTGGGGGACATTGGCATCTATGGTCATCCTGCTTCTCCTTATATTTCCTGAGGATCCCCTTCTTCGCTCTGCAAGTCTCGGGGGTGGCTCCCCTCCTCCAACAGGGTGTCATTATTACTAAACCCAGCCCTGCCTCCCCTCCACTGCTCCTCTGTTTCACTGGCATCAGAGAAGGTCCCTCAAAGTCTTCCAGCCCTAGGGCCCCAAGCCAGGTTAAAATGGTACTGCAAAAGGAAGAAGTATGAGACCTACCACATTCCAGGGAGGTCTTCAAAGGACAGTAGAGAGTTTCTGAAGAGGAAAAACTACATTGAAAATACAAATGCTTCAGATGTTTGCCAAGCATGTAGAGGAGGAAAATGCAGACTACCAGACAGACCCAGCTGTGAAATATCCTATCTCTTCATATTTTGAACTAAGGATTCTCTGAGGGGGACATATGCAGCGGTGACAGATATTAGGCACTGGTACATATCCGGCGACCGGTGCTGAATATTTGGTTAACCATGATTCTAATTTCGCAATCCAGTCAGCGGCAATATTCAGCTGTTAACTGGATTGCAAAACTGCATAAAGTTAGGACAGCCTTTCACCTATCCTAACTTTATGCGCTTTGACTACCTGGTTAGCAGCTGAAAAATCACCACTGAGCAGATAAATCAGTGGTGCCCCTCCCACTCTACTCGCTGAATGCCCTGGCACAATCTGGATAATGCTGGGAAATTTAACACGGGTAGAAGGGGATAGTCAGGACCATTAACTGAGTTAGTGCCACTAAACATCCCAGTCAGCAGCATTTATGTGGTTTGCAGGTCTGCAAACTACATAAGTGCTTTGGAATATGGCCCCCTCTTTGTGCTTATCCCATGCTCTCTTCAGCACTTGAGAGAAGCAGAGAATCCTTAATGCAAAAATAGTGACAGCAGAAGAATGAGTGGCTGTGCCTGCTGCATTTTCTTCGTCCTCTTTTTCTGCCGTAAACTCTTATTGTGGGAAGTCCAGCCCACCCCTTGGCTAATCAAAAAGGCAGCAAGGGGGTCATTCTCAGGAATAATAAGTAGCTAGTAGGCCCCAGTTCTTCCCTTTCCCCAAAAATATTCAAAGAAAGCTTTCACAGGACACCAGTACAAGAGGAGAGATATGAAAGAGAGGAAGGAAGAAAGAAAGAAAGCTGGCACAATTACAGATGGTTGAGAATATGTGGCGGGTAATTTTATAACCATGGGCGTAGTCTGACTGCTTCGTTTGGGGAGGGCAAAGGGTGAGATGACATATTTGCATATTTATTACGGTTATCTTAAGAAAAACACTAGATGGATAGGAAGCCAGTATATCAAACAGGCAAGGGCTGAGCTTGCACTCCCAAGATACTCAAAGAAGAGCAGAGGTTCTCATTCAGTGGCTTTGCCCAAAAACTGGAAAGCAACATATTCCCAGGCTATATAATTAAAATGCAGCAAAAACTGTAGCTGTTTAATTATTTAATCTGACACTCTAAGATTAGAAAAAATACAGACACCTGTAAATATATATTCTGCAAAAAAACAATGGAGATTTTACGGTGCTCACATGCCAAGGGACAAGAAGAAAGACCCATAGCGCAGTTTCTAACACCAAAATAAATTATAACTAATTTTATTTTGGCATTAGAGACTGCACTATGGTTCTCTCTCTCTTTTTGAACATCTACTTTGAAGCCAATGAAACCCCTCCTCCAACAGTAGATGCAGAACAGAACTAGGACATTTCACCAAAGAATCCAAAATGCAAGGAAAAAAAACCGGATTCAGTGTCATCTCTTTAACAGTCTCTCTCAAACCAGACAGATTGTGACCAAACACCAAATCCTAAAAAAGTCACTGAAGACCTAAAATGCAAATCTACCATATCATAATAACACCAGTTTCTAAAATTAATGCAATAAGGAGTCTACCCAGAAAAAAGCAACACTATAAATATTGCAGTGGGCCTTAGAACATCCTTTCACCTATTTGGAAAACTGAACAAGCCAGATTACTATAGATCCTACATAGAAACACCATGCTAACAGAACACTTGGTCTCAGTAACACAGACAAAGCACAGTTAGACCCTCACCAAGTACAGAATAAATTATAACAAACTCAAAGAGAAATATGTAGACAACATTAAATTGAAACCTCAACAAGCCAGGCTCTGTATACAGTGCAACACAAGAAATAGAGGAGGCAGGTGACACTTTACCCTGCCTTTGCTGAGCAGTGACATGAGACAAACAGGCCTCTCTGATCCCACATGCAGGTGGTACAGCCTCTCCTCACAGACTTCCCTCTCCATCGATCTTCGTGCCTCATGCTCAGAGGTGGCCATGCCTGTATTTGGGATCAACTGTGCCTCATGTTACTGCTCCAAACACAAACAATTAACCCTGACTCCAACACATATAGCACCCTAACTTCCTAGAGTGAATGTATAATAGTAACTAAATCAACAAATATTTTTGTCGGAAGTTATAGCCATGGGAGGAAATCCTCTCTTGAAGCGTAACTTCCCTTTTATTCAAAATATGGTTAAAATTACCACTAAATAATCATGAAATATGCACACCAATCAGTGCTACATCAATAACATAATAATTTAAATACTCATCGGCACGAAAAAACTGCCAACTTCGCAGTTGAGTCCATGCGCCACTGTCGCAGTTAGAAGAATGAACACAGCACTGCGTTTGGGACCAGGGCACTTCATTCCGGTCCTGTTTCAACGCTTAAAATTACTGCAGAACAGCAATCAGTCGGAATTTAAACTTCAGCGTGGAGCTCTAGCAAACTCTCCGAAACGCTGTAAATGATTCAGTCCGATGTCATGACCACTGAATGCATAGGACAAAGGTTTTTAAATGCAAAAGCCAATCAGCTGATATTACGCCATAATAAGCTAGTCCAATCCAGTTCAAGGTTAAGTCCAGTCGGTTCCACCGATGACAAACGGAAAATCCAAGTTTGTTCAAGCAATTGAAGTTTCTTCTCCCTATCGCCCCCTCGAGGGTTAGCAGGAACATGATGCAAAACTCGCCATTTAAAATCACTGAATTTGTGCTGAAAGTCCACACAATGTTGTACTATAGGTGCAGAGAGCACTAAATTTCGTACTCTTGAAGCATGTTCTTGTAAACGACGACGCACTACTCGAGTAGTGCGACCAATGTACAGCTTCTGACAAGGACATATTAATACATATACAACAAAAGATGACAGGCAGGAAGTAGACCATTTCAAGACATGATGAAAACTTATATGAGGGATCTGCCATTCCCTTCCCTCAATGGCTTGTGCACAAAATTCACATTTAGAACAAGAAAAATGCCCCAGTGATACTTCCGTAAGGGAGTTTTGAATGCTGGTCAAACTAGAAGTACTACCAATCAAATCTCCAATATTATGTCCCCTGGTGTAAGCAATCCGTAGTGACTTGCGAAAACAAGGGTGTAATGCCAATAAATGCCAATGTTTTTTTAAAATACTATGAACTTGAAAAACATTTGACATATAAGGTAATATCCCCATAATATGTTCCGAATCCACTTGTTTGGCATTCTCCTGAACGGTAGGGTTAAGAATCCATTCTCTATGAGTGAATCTAGCTCTGATCCAGGCTTGTTTAACTATGTGAAATGGATAACCCCCTAGATAGTAACCGTTGCATAAGTTGACTGGCATGATAATCAAAATCAGCTTTAGAGCTACAAATCCGCCTCATTCGCAAAAATTGACCATAAGGCAGACCATGCTTCAAAGCGGGTGGATGAAAACTAGAGAAGTCAAGCAAAGTATTTCTCTGTACTGTCAGAAGCTCTACATTGGTCGCACTACTCGAGTAGTGTGTCGTCGTTTACAAGAACATGCTTCAAGAGTATGAAATTTAGTGCTCTCTGCACCTATAGTACAACATTGTGTGGACTTTCAGCACAAATTCAGTGATTTTAAATAGCGAGTTTTGGATCATGTTCCTGCTAACCCTCGAGGGGGCGATAGGGAGAAGAAACTTCAATTGCTTGAACAAACTTGGATTTTCCGTTTGTCATCGGTGGAACCGACTGGACTTAACCTTGAACTGGATTGGACTGGCTTATTATGGCGTAATATCAGCTGATTGGCTTTTGCATTTAAAAAACTTTGTCCTATGAATTCAGTGGTCATGACATCGGACTGAATCATTTACAGCGTTTTGGAGAGTTTGCTAGAGCTCCACGCTGAAGTTTAAATTCCGACTGATTGCTGTTCTGCAGTAATTTTAAGCGTTGAAACAGGACCGGAATGAAGTGCCCTGGTCCCAAACGCAGTGCTGTGTTCGCTCTTCTAACTGCGACAGTGGCGCATGGACTCAACTGCGAAGTTGGCAGTTTTTTCGTGCCGATGAGTATTTCAATTATTATGTTATTGTGATGTAGCACTGATTGGTGTGCATATTTCACGATTATTTAGTGGTAATTTTAACCATATTTTGAATAAAAGGGAAGTTACGCTTCAAGAGAGGATTTCCTCCCATGGCTATAACTTCCGACAAAAATATTTGTTGATTTAGTTACTATTATAGATTCACTCATGTTACTGCTCAGCAAATGGAAAGCAGCAGCTAGCAGAGAGGTGCACATAGTGATGGGACTTTATTTGTGCAGCTGTGCAGCCTATAGCTGGTGCCAAAATTACAAACGTGCTGTGCCTCTATTACAGGCGTCGACAAATTTTGTGTGGATTTGGAGCCAGGTCAAAATTTTAGGAAGCAGTGCATGTGACCTCATCGCACCCCCCCTCCCCGCATTGTCTTTCATGCTGATCTCATGTTCTCCAGTTTCACGAGGCCAGTGCCAGTGTTTCTATACCACACAGCATCTTTAGACAGAAATACAGATAACAACAGTTATAGCCTCAGATATTAAGTGTCCGTACATGTGTGTGTTGGAACGGCGGTATGCCTGTCTAAGCACAGGATGTGGCAGTGGGTGCCTTTGTGTGAATGAGGTGTGGGGCTGCGGTGCATGTGTGAGTGTGCTGCAGAGCTAGGTATGTGCGTGTGTGTGTGTGTGTGTTGTGGTGCAGAGGTGAGGTGCCTGTATATGTGTGTATGGTGCAGAGATGAAGTGCCTGTATGTGTGTGAGAGTGGTTCGGAGGCAAGGTGGCTGTGTGTGTGTATGAATATCTGTGTGTAATGTGCAGTGTGGAGGTGAGGTGTGTATATGTGTGTCTGTTGTGCGGAGGTAGGGTACCTGTGTGTGTGTGTGTCTCTGTCATGTGGAGGTGTGGTGGCTGTGTATATGTGTCTGTCGTATGGAGATGGGTGCCTATGTGTGTGAATCAGTGGTGTGGGTGCTTATGTGTGTGTTCTGGGGGGAGGGCCGGGAATGCACTTTCTGGCAACACCTTATACTCTTTCCTCCCCCTCCAACCCCTTTCCTGCTGGCTTCGCTCTTCTGTTACCCTCCAGACTCTCCCCCTTCACCAACCCCCTAACAATACTGTTTTTTTCTGTCCATGGGAGATGGGATCCTTGCGGGCGAACAGGTGATCGCGGCCATCAGGACATCTTGTTTGGAAGGGCAATGCCCTCCCAAACTATGCCCATGTTTATAACAGGTCACCTGTGTGCGAAGGCCGCATTTCTAATTTTAGCCACTAGCTCAGTTTATAAAGACAGACAGATGCTTATGTGTCTATAAAATACCAAGGGTAACCCAGCAGAAATTTTAGCTAGATTGAAGCTGTAGACATCTAAATACTAACGTCTAAAATTTGCATGTAAATTGCAACTCCGCCTGAATTCCACCCAAACACAGTCCCAGAAGGTGATTATGCCCACCTTCTTGTCATCAGATATACTTTTACCTGTGTAACCCCTATGGGAATTCTTATAAAAGACGTTCATGTGAGAAATACGCTTTATAAAACTACCTCTAAAAAAATCCACCTCTCTTTATACAAGGCAAATGTATTTCTAACAAATGGATTCCTAGAGAACAAAGGACTTTGCTGTCATTGATAGTGCTATTGTATATAAGACAATCATAGGCATTCAGACATTTTAGGCTAAAGAGCACTCTGAGCCTCAAAAATATTTTTCAGTTGACCAATTGTTTTGGTTTGGGTGCAGAGCTCATGTCTGTGAGCTTTCAAGTAACAGCAGAATAGGTGATGCAGCCACTGTAGTACAGACTAATCAAAGTTGGGAATGACCACATGTTGGTGCCCTTCAGAGTCAGGGTGATCAATTTCTCCCTTCATGCCCCTTCTGTTTTCAATCACAACCTCTCACACTGTTCTTTATCTTGCATGGTAAAACTTCTACAAAAGTGATATTTTAAAATAGCATTTATTACTTGACAGTTGCAACATCCACCTGAAGATAACTGAAGATCCATCATGTGCAAGATGTATGCTTTAAAAAGTTGTAGGGAGTGCCAGAAAACTTGCAGATAGACATGCAAGAGATATGTTCTCTGAGGAACAGGTCAAAAATCAGTAAACCCTGCAAGTAAAATTGCTGTCTCTTCCAAATATTTATCTCATGAGATAACTGTCATGGCGAATGGTAAATCAAACAAAATAAAAGCAGCTTTTGAAATGTCACGAGGTCCAAATAGGACCCTCCATCACCGCAGAAAATGACCACAGGAAAGTGTTTTATTGTTAATTTTAGATCACACAACAGTCTTTTCTATAATGTAACACCCTTTATTTATAACTTTATCTTACACATTCATGAACTACAAAAAATATATCTTCCACTTCTGTGCTGTACCTCTTTCCTGCCCTTTGACTTCCTGCAGCTAGCTGAAGGACAGAGAATTTAAAGCTCAGTGTTACTGATATTATAGATATCAGAGAGATACAACAATCAAAGCAAGAACATTGAAACTGCAACTCTTTTACCACCAGCGTAAGGGAGCCGCAATCTCTAAATGGACTAATAACAGAGAATCATAGCATAACAAAAAAATACGATGTAGGTGGCTTTCCTTATAGAGCACTTTCCTCCTGTTTCTTTGTACTTCCCGCAGAACTCATGGATGGAACATGGAAATATCTGCTGCCACTAAGCCACCTGGATCAGCCCTGAAAAGCCCTCTTTGTAGGAAAAGGAATGGTCAGCAGAAAAAAGGAGGTGATAGAGCCTCTATATAAGTGTCTGATGAGGCCACATTTGGAGTCTTGTGTGCAGTTCTGGAAACCACACCTTCAAAAGGATATAAGCAGGATGGAGTCGGTGCAGAAGGTGGCTACTAAGATGGTTAGAGATCTTCGTTATAAAGCATATGGGGACAGACTTAAAGATCTTAATATGTATATGTTAGAGGAAAGGAGGGATAGAGGATATATGATAGAGACATTTAAAAACTTCTTTGGCACAAATGCCCAAGAGAAGAGCCTCTTTTGATTGAAAGCAAGCTCTGCTACGAGGGAACATAGAATGAGAGTGAAAGGGGATAAACTCAGGAGTAATATGCGGAAATATTTATTTACGGAAAGAATGGCAGATGTGTGGAAAAGTCTGCCAATGGAGGTAGTAGAGATGAGGATGGTATCTGATTCAAGAAGGCATGGTCAAACACAGAAGATCTCTAAAGGATAGAGGGGACTATTGTAGTTGATAGTTGATATGGAAGGGCAGACTATTCAGGCCATATGGTCTTTTTCTGCCATAATGTTTTATGTTTCTGTGATGCTGCCACCAGAGAAAAATTAAAAAAGGGACTTTTAAGATGCAAATAGGAGTGAGAGAAACAATCAGAGATTCCAGAAGACATGATGATCCAAAGAAATTTATGGAAATATTTCTACCAAAGCTACCAGAAATTTAGGGGGTAATATTCAGCCTGCAGCAGGCAGCAGTTTTTAAAACGTCAGCTGATATGGGTAAAAAGAAAGTGCAGATATTCAGTGCCAGTATCCAGATACCAAACAGTGCTGAATATCCAGATTTAAGGATATGTTTACTAAAGCGTGTTAGTTGCTACCACGGCAATAATGTGGGATGATCGCACCATGGTAGAAGCTAAGGTGGGTCAAATGCAAACATTGCAGTGATTTTCTGCAACATCTGTATTTCTCATGGTAGTTGCAGATCTGGGTGGGATTAGGGTAGATAGTAGGCATGCCTGCAATGTGCAATCACCGTGGACATAAAAGGTAGTTACTCATCTGTAGCAGGTGTTCTCCTTGGACAGCAGGAATAAGTCCTCATGCATGGGTGACATTCCTGACAGAGCCCCACGCGGGAAAGCTCCCCGGCTTCTACTGGATGCTTTTGGGAGACTCCATTGTGCCTGCATGTCTCCTTCCTGCCTGCGGCCATGGCACCATGATGCCTCAGTCTGATAACATAGCTGTAGCAGAAGACAACTCCTTGGGGAGGTGGGAGGGTTATGAGGACTTATTCCTGCTGTCCACGGAGAATACCTGCTACAGGTGAGTAACTACCTTTTCTCCGTGGACAAGCAGGAATGAGTCCTCATGTACGGGACTCCCAAGCTACCGGCTACCGAAAACCAAGGAGGCCACTTAGAAGCCCAACAGGGGCAACCTCAACTGCATAATAGTGAGGCCAAAACAACTCAACCACCACTATGTACAAATGAGTAAATTTCTCTCTTCCCTTTTTTTTTTTTTTTGCTAGACAGAAGAGAATGGGCCTAGGGGGGTAGAGTTGGATCCTAATCCCCAAATAGATTCTGGAGTACAAATTGGCTGAAGTTGCTGTCGCATCAGAAATCCCTGTCTGGGCAGTAGTGGGATGTGAATGTGTGGACTGATGACCAGGTTGCAGCCCTGCAAATCTCTTCTATGGAGACTTAGTGCAAGTTGGCCACCGACACCACCATAGCTTTGATGGGGCACTTTCTCCAAATAGGTGAGTTTTGCGCATACCAGAGTATGCCAGGATATGTGGAATATGATCTCAGTCTCTCAAATTCACTGCTGATGCTTAGTACTTGCATTGTGCCAAAGAGAGCCTCCCTCTGGAGTTCCTAAGATGTTATGTATATGGGTAATTTATCAAGGTGTGCTTGGAAATACCTCTTAATTAAGCCTGTGGCACCCAACACAATGGGAAATAACTCAGTATCTTTCTGCCACATTTTCTTGGTGTCTGACTGCATTTCTTGGTACTTGAAGATTTTCTCCATCTCAACGCGATTCACATAGTTGTCGCTTGGAACTGACACCTCTATAATCAATGCAGTTCTGGTGTTTTTCTCCTTAACCACTATATCTGGCTTCCTCACATCCAGCTTTTTATCGGTTGGAATGGGAGTATCCCAGGTGATCATAACCTCTTCATGTTCTGTAATTCTTTTAGGGTCATGATCCCAGTGCTTTTCAGGCACAGTGATGTTGTAGAGTTTCCAAAGTTTCCAATGGATGAGGTGTACTACTTTATTGTGCCTTTCTGAACAGACGTTTTTTGCAGCATCATTCTGTCCTCCTAGGTTATTAGAGTGGGCACATGGCCAAGCTAAAGCAGCTCTAGACTGGAGAGATGCAGCACGAGGGGAAACTAAGGCTGTCTAGGCCAATAGGGAGTGATGAGAATCATCATGCTGCCATCTATTTTGAGCTTCAGGGGTGTCTTCGCAATTAGAGGTATTGGAAGATAAGCATACAGAAGACCCTTCCCCCAATGAAAGAGGAAAACATCCGACACTAGTCTGCTGTGTGATTTTACCCTGAAGTAGAATTGATCCACTTGGGCATTCTGCGGGGTGGTGAACAGATCTATCAAGGGGGTGCCCCACTCTCGAAAGATGCAAGTTGCAACTCCCCTGTCCAGTGCCCATTCGTGCAGCTGGAAGACTCAACTCAGTCTGTTGCCAGAGTGTTTTGCTTGCCTGACAGGTACGTGACTCTCAAATCCTGACTGCTTCCCAACACAGGAAGTACGAACCTGTTCCTCCCTGCTTGTTGATGTAAAACATGGCGATCTGATTGTCGGACTAAATCAGAACAATTTGGTTGGCCAATCGATCTCGGAAAGCCATTAGAGCGTTCGTCACTGCTCTTAGTTCCAAGAAATTGATCTGATGAAGACTTTCTTGGATGGACCAATCTCCCTGAGTGTGCAACCCATTGAGATGAGCTCCCCACCCCAGCTTGGATATGTCTGTCATCAGAACCTTTTTGGAGTAGAGCAATTTGGAAAGGAAGACATTTGAGCAAACTGTGGTGGATTGTCCACCAGTGTAATGACTGAACGAGAGGGGCGATGACACAGACAATCCCTTAGTCGACCCATGATCTGGGTCCATTGGGTCTTCAGAGTCCACTGAGCTTGTCTTATCTGGAGGCATCCCAAGGGTATGACATGTATGATGGAGGCCATGTGGCCCAGCATAATCAACATCCTACAAGCTGTTACCTGCTAACTCAAGTGAGTCTCCCACACAAGTGCAGTCACTCAGATTTCATTAAATACAACCAATCAGCATGTGTTCGAGCATTCTCATTATATACTCCAATGATATGGAACTCCCTCCCTGTAAAAATCTGCACATCTGCTGATATTAAGGACTTCAGAAAACTCTTAAAAACCCACCTGTTCCAAATACCCTTCCAGGATATCACATAAACAAAAAATCACATAAGACAATTGAACCATCTCATCCAACTCTTGTATAGCTCACACTATAGTCTCATATCATAGTCTATTTTCTAACATGACAGCTTTCCCATAGATCTCAAACAAGTATTCTCACATGTAAATATTTTGAAATTTTATGGTTATTGCAAAGTTTATGGTTACTTGTCCTGCTTCATTGTTCCTTGTAATGTTAATGTGTTCCATGTAAAGTTATGTCGTATTATCTGTAAACTGTGTCGATCCTTGGAAATGCGGTATATAAACTCTTCAAATAACTAACTAACTAGCTAACTAAATAAATAAATCTGAGAAGTTAGCTGTGTGGCAAAAAGACTTTCACCTGAGTCGTGCCAAGCAGGGCTCCTATGAACTCCAATTGTTGTGTGGGTTGTGGGTGGGACTTTGGGTAATTTACAATGAACCCTCGTAGTTCCAGCTTCCAAATGGTCAATTGTGTTGATTCTTGGACTCCTTTGAGAGTGGTACTCGAACAGCCAATTGTCCAGATAGGGGAAGACAAACACTCCCAGCGTCTGGGGGTAAGCAGCTACTACCATGAGGCATTTTGCAAGATGCAAGATGCTGAAGCCAGGCCAAACAGCAACACTCGGTATTGGCAGTGTTGTCCCCCCTGCAGGATGAATCTGAGATACTTCCTGTGAGCGGGATGTAACTGTATATGGATATACGCATCCTTCAGATCCAGGGAACATAGCCAATCTCCACTTTGCAAGTAAGGAAGCAGGGTGCCCACAGAAATCATTCTGAACTTTTCTTTTCCAAGAACTTGTTCAGATCTCTGAAGTCTAGGATGGGATGTTATCCCCCCGTTTTCTTGGGAACCAGAAAGTATTTGGAATAAAACCCCCAACCTCTTAGCTCTAGTGGCACGTGCTTGATCATCAGATCTGATAAGAGGACAGTGATTTTTCTCTGAAGCAGTTCCTAATGCAGAAAGTTGAGACGATGCACCTTCGGGTGCAATTTGGTGGAAGTTCCAATAAGTGTAATTTATAACTGCTCTGGATGATTTGCAGGACCCATGAGTCTGAGGTTATGAGAGGCTGCCTGTTTGCAAACAGAGTGAGCCATCCTCCGACTGGATGGTTCTCATTTATAGTCGATGGAAGAGCGGCTATGCTCCAAAGGAATCAGTCAAAACCCCACCCCCCGGTTTTGGCTGAAGAGCTGGTTGGGCCTTCTGGGGCTTTCCCTGACACTGCTGTTGGTGAGGGGCCTGTTTGGGTAGGAAGGTCTGGGGCCCAGAGAAGTACCAATGCCTACGAGGGTAATAGGTCTTCTTCTGGCCCTCGCCCTGGTACCTCTTCCAATAGGAGGCGTATTCAGACGTACACCCGGAGAGTCTAGTGAGAGTGACATGCTGCTTCTCTATGAAGCCAGCTTTCTTTTGACCAAGCCGAAGAGACTCTCTCCCTGGCACGAGACGTCTGCCAGCTTGTTCTGCATGGATTGCTCTAGGTCCGATGACTGTAGCCAGGCGAGTCTATGGGCGCCAATACCTATGGCAACATTCCTAGATGCAGTTTCGAAAATATCATAGGTCACCCAAACCATGAACTTAGAACAATCCTTGCCATGGGCCATCAGGGCATGATATTGTTCTAGTTTCTCTGGAGACATAAACTGGGCCAGGTCAGCTAGGTTGCATATGATGTTCTTCAAGAACATGCCCATGTGGAGTTGGTAAGAGGGCACGCAGGCAACAAGCATGTAATTCTGAAAACACTTGGATAAGCTCTCTTCTCTTTGGAGCACCTTTGAGGGGCACTCACAAAGACCACCATCACTCTGAACACCATGCCTTGATGGGTTCCAATGCTGATGCACCAGAATCTTCACCTGTTGTTCGGTGTGGTCAGCCCTCGACATCGAAAAAGACGAGGCCAAATCCTTCCTCCTGTTCGGGTGGAGATCAATCGATGGCTGATGCGCCGGGTACTACGGATGTTCGGCTCTGACTGAGCTCAAGAGCTCTTCAATGTTAATGCTCTGCCAGCATCCAAAGCAGTCTTGGAAGCCATAGAGACAAATTCCGTTGATGCCAAAGGTGATGGATCAGACTTGTGAGTGCCAAAAAGTGATTCGCGCTGCTTCTCTCAACCCTTGAATCCTCTTTATGTCATCTGCAAACACAAATTAGAAGAGGGCTGATGATCGGGCCCCAGGCACTGTAGGCACCAGTTATGGGTATTGGTGGCTGACATGGTCCTAGAGCACTTGGAACACTTCTTAAACCCACTAGCAGGTTTCTGGGGCATGTCGTCTGGAAAAATAGCCACGGTGAAGTCAAACAGCTCAATCATGAAGACCAAGGCACGAGCACTGGCATGAATAAAAACACATGATCGGAGGGAGGAAAAATAAAGGGAGGAGAGAACCACGACGGCAGGCGACCAGGATTGAAAACTCCATTGGAGTAAAATGTTTACTGAATAGAGAATATCTGGAACATGTCCGTGGAGCTCCACAGAAAATGAAAGACTGAGGCATCATGGCGTCACGGCAGAAGGCAGGAAGGAGGGAGGTGTGCAGACACAATGGAGCCTCTGAAAAGCTTCCAATAGAAGCTGGGGAGCATTCCCATGTGGAGCTCTGTTGGGGATGTCACCCATATATGGGGACTTATTCCTGCTTGTCCATGGAGAAACATCATGCAGTAATCATCAAAGTTGTAGACACTATGGGTGCATCTTATGCCACCTGAATGGGTAGCGATAGCTGCATCTGTGGTGCTAGTCAACTGCAATCCCCGCATTTTTACAATGATATCTACTAGGGAAAGGCTGGGCATGCCCTCCAACAGATAACACATGACTTTTGCAGCTACCATGGAGCTTTTGCAATTAACAGCCGGTGACAGGTGCAAAAGCTGATTGTGCTTTAGTAAACATATCCTTTATTGTTCAGTGGCGGCACTATCTGGACAATGGCGATATTCAGCCACTATTTGATTAGTGCCAGTGAATATCCTTCTCACTACGTCCTGATAACTGGATAAGTCCTTTTGAATACTAATCCCTTCCAATAACATCAGTAAGTAAAAATACCAAGGAGAAAACATGATTCATATTTTTAGATACCCTTGATTACTGGAAATACTGTAAAAAGTCAATGTACAGGCATGAGTAGTATATCAAATATAATAAACTATAAACTGTATTTTGGGAAAGAATTACAATTTGGAATTGCCACAAATCTAAATAAAGTCATAGGACAGAAAAAGAAGGCATTTTTGAAAATGCAAGAGCAACTACGAAATTTAAAAACTAAGTTTGAACACTTCTATCCAGCAAGAATGAAAGTCACCACATTTAGTAAGACCACAACATTTCAGTATCCTGAAAAACAAGGTTCTATTGATTCTCTTTCAGTAAACAAAATGGAACCTTGGAAGCAGAGTACCAACATAAATACAGTAAGAGCCCAATTCCATAAAATGCATGTCCAGCCCACGGACACATCTACATTAAAAACAGACCCGTTTGAATCTAATTCCGCATATCTAGACACGCCCATGGCTCTGGAATTGGGGAGGTAGATGTGTTCGGCACAGCACAGGCAAAGCGCTTTTCAGCTAGCCTGGCGTGCGGCTCATGCCTGGGTGCAGGCACGGGCCATGTGATATAAAATGAAATTAGTTCTTACCTGCTAATTATCTTTCCTTGAGCATTCTCCGGGCCAGTCCAGGGAAGGTTAGGTTGTCAATCCCCCTCAGCAGCTGAGGACATAAAGACATCAAGTTTTCTTGCTCGATGAAGCCACTCCCCCTGAAGCCAACTGCCAGTCTTCTTTTGACAAAGCAACTAACTATTATAGAATTTAAAACAAAAAGCTTACTCATAATAAAACTGATTATATTTTATAGTCCTTCAGGAAAACATAAGCAAATAATTTGTGCTTATTAAAAATTTTTTTTTTTTTCCCCAAACTAAATAAATTCCAACTTAATTTGAGAAAGAAACATTAGCCCCAATAACTAAAGGGTGGGACCCTGGACTGGCCCGGAGAATGCTCAAGGAAAGATAATTAGCAGGTAAGAACTAATTTCATTTTCCTTTTCGCCTCTCCGGGCCAGTCCAGGGAAGGTTAGGGCAATACCAGAGCCAGTACCTAAACTCGGGAGGGACCCGCCAGTCCAGCAATGAGAGCCGACGTTCCCACTTTTGCATCTTCCCTGGCCTGAACATCTAGACGATAATGCTTTGTAAAGGTATGCAACGAAGACCATGTAGCCGCCCTACAGATATCTACTGGAGGAACAAAAGCAAATTCTGCCCAGGATGCCGCTTGTGCTCTAGTAGAATGCGCCCTCAGACCATTAGGAGGAGAGCGTCCTCTGGTCTGATAAGCTGCCACAATAGCAGATCGTACCCATCGAGCAATTGTGGACTTCGAAGCCGGCTTCCCTTTATTAGGTCCAGCATACTGCACAAACAATCTATCTGTTTTACGAAATGGTTCTGAAATTTTAAGGTATGTCTTTAAGACACGACCAAGACCCAATTTTCAAAGAGCTCTATCAATAGGAGAATTTGATAAATCCAAAAAAGTTGGCAAAAGTATTGACTGATTAATATGAAAAGCAGATAGCACTTTTGGTAAAAATGAAGGAACTGTACGTAATAAAACTCGTTCAGGGAGAAATTGCAAATAAGGCTCACAGCAAGACAAAGCCTGTAAATCCGAAATTCTTCGCGCTGAACACAAAGCTACCAGAAAAGCTGTCTTCCATGAACACTCCTTAGGAGATCGGGAGGAAATTGATGTTAATGACGAACTCGACAACGCCTCCAAAACAATATTCTTCATGAACACTCCTTTGGAGATCGGGAGGAAATCGACGCTAATGACGAACTCGACAACGCCTCCAAAACAATATTCAAATCCCACGGAGGCACAATGTGCCGCAGCGGAGGACGAATAATCTTAGCCGCTCTGAAAAATCTTTGCACATCCGGATGCAAGGATAGCTTGCAATTTTGGACTAATTCCCTAAAACATGCAAGTGCGGCTACCTGAACCTTAAGGGTATTAATTGCCAACCCTTTATCCAAACCTTCCTGGAGAAATAAAAGCAACTGAGGCAAGGAAGCCGAACGAGGAAGAATATCATGCCGTTCACACCAAGACTCGAAAATCTGCCATATCCGGACATACGCAAGAGATGTCCCAGGTCTTCTAGATTTAAGTAAGGTAGCCACTACAGAATTCGCATAACCTTTGCGAGTCAAGCGAGACCTCTCAAGAGCCAAGCCATAAGCAAGAAGCGATCCACGTGTGGCATGAGCACGGGTCCCTGATTTAACAGATTGACCCGGACTAGAAGACGCCAAGGTGGAGCTATTAGAAGCCGAACTAGATCGGCATACCAAGGACTAGATCGGCATACCAAGGACGCCGAGGCCAATCCGGCGCAATCAGAATCACTGAACCGCAGCGCTTCGTTATGCGTTGAACAACTCGGCTCACCATTGGCCAAGGTGGGAAAACATACAATAGAATGTTCTCCGGCCAAGGCTGAGCTAGAGCATCGAGCCCTTCTGACATGCATTCCCTGTGTCTACTGAAAAAAACGGTTCGACTTTGCATTGTTGAACGTCGCCATTAAATCCATAACCGGTTGTCCTCACTTTAAGGTTATTTCGTGAAAAACTGCTACGTTCAACTCCCATTCTCCTGGATCGAGGAGAGACCGACTGGGATAATCGGCCTGAACATTCTCTTTGCCCGCATTGTCGGAGAACAAACGAACTGCCTTCTTTATGAGAAGGTGCTCGAAGTGCTGAAGAGCAAGCCGGGCAGCGCGTAGCTCTAGCATGTTGATCGACCACAATGTTTCCTCTTTTGACCAAAACCCTTGAGTTATTTGCGACTGACAATGCGCTCCCCAGCCTATCAGACTGGCATCTGTGGTGACTAACACCCACGCGGGCTCCTGCAAAGGAATACCCGCCTTGAGATGTACCGGGTCCAACCACCATTCTAGACTTTCCCTTACCGTTTCCGGACAAAACAGGCGCTGCGATAGAGGATGCAGCTGCGGTGACCATCGGGAAAGTAAGGCCTGTTGTAAGGGCTGCATGTGAGTCCTGGCCCACAGAACCAGATCCAAGGCAGCCGCCGTGGAACCCAAAAACTGTAAGTACTTCCAAGTCGATGGAGCTTGAACTCTTAAAAAAGCTTACACTTGTTGCAAAATCTTGACTATTCTTTTTTTTTTTTTTTTTTTTCCAGCAAGAAAAACTGCTTCTCGAGCCGTATCGAAGTAGGCCCCTAGATAAGTCAGTTGTTGAACTGGCTGCAAGTGACTCTTTGCTTGATTTATCACCCAGCCTAGCTGTTCCAAAAGTTGAAGAACTCGAGACATCGCCACTACGGAGGCCAGATGAGAATTGGCTCTAATTAGCCAATCGTCGAGGTATGGATGAACACGGATCCCTTCTTTTCGCAGCGCAGCTGCTACCACTACCATGAGCTTTGTGAAGGTTCTTGGAGCCATGGCCAGACCGAAGGGCCGAAACTGGAAGTGACCCATTGGAAGGGCAAAACGCAAAAATTGCTGATGAGATGGCCTGATGGGAATGTGAAGAGGAATTCCCCCAGCCGTATTGCCCGAATCATTGTACGCAGCGTTTCCATGCGAAAATGAGGTACCCGCAAAGCACGGTTGACCCCTCTGAGATCGAGAATTGGTCGAAAAGAATCCTCCTTTTTGGGAACCATGAAATAAATCGAGTATCGACCGCGACCGTATTGGTCTCGGGGTACAGGGACTATTGCTCAAAGGTGTAATAGACGCAAAACCGTGTCTAACACGGCTTTCTCTTTTAGCCCCTTCGCACAGGGAGAGAGCGAACGAAGGCGGGTAGCAGATTGTAAGCGAAATCCAGCGCATACCCTTTTTGAATTATTTCTAACACCCACTTGTCTGCAGTAATCTCGGTCCAGGCTGAGAGAAAATCCTGCAGGCGTCCCCCTAGAGGTACTAACGCCTGAACCAAGAGACCTTCATTGTGGTTTCTTAGCTGCGGATTGAGAAGCCGCGAAGTAAGATCTATTGAAACCTCTTTTGAGAGATTGCAAATAGAACATGTGTGCCCTCTTCCATTAACAGCTAGGGAAAATAGATTTTTACTCACTGTTGTTGATTCCTTTTCTCATTGGGTAGAAGCTTTCCATGTCACAGATCCTAGCAGTATTGGAAACACATCACCCAGTTGAAACCATATGGGTAATACATGTTGTATGAGTCTTTGTTTTCAGATACCATCTGAAGACAGCACGGACAGCTGCTTTCTGAAGACAGCACGGATAGCTGCTTTCTGAAGACAGCATGGATAGCTGCTTTCTGAACAAAAGTTGTTTGAGGATGGGAACTATTTACTTCTGCTGTATAGTTGACGTGTCCTAGATACTGGACATGTATCTAATAGTTATGTAAATAAGTAGTAAAAATTATTTTTGTTGTTGCATAGTATAAGTGAGGAGCACTAGTTTACTCCGTAGTAGAGTAAAACAAGTTAGCTTTTATTATGTCTCGGTTTCCTGTTGTTCTTGTATCTGCTCTCCTCTACCCAAGTCTCATTACAGGAACTATCATCCGAATATGCACGATTGGCTAAATCCACAGATGGGGTATATCGCTATCAAGAAATACCCCCACCTTTCCCCGAAGGAAAGTATCTGGTCATCCTGAGTTTCTGTTCCATACAGGACCAGCCAGTGTTCTACTCATTAAACATCACTCAAATACTGTGGGCGCCACCAGTTTCCACTTCTCTAGAAAGGACAGAAGAAGTGAGGGCACCTCCAGAACATTACTTTTTAGGTCCTCCTGCCTAGATTTTGTACAATATTTCTTGCCAGGATAAGGAATGTTTCTTTTTCAGTTGCTCCCAGAATGCATGACACCCGCCTTCCTAAGAACACTTTGTTGTACAGTTTAAACAATACCTGGTGCAGTCATACACCACTGGTCTCCATCACCATTGACGGGACAACTTATTCCACACCGCTGGTTAGCAATGACTCTATGGACATTCCAGACTTTATCTCATATGCTGTGCATCCATTACCACTTGGCATGGGAGAAAAGACACTACATAAACTGCTCAACTTTACAGAACTCCATGCCTATATTGATCACCTTAAAACAACTGTAACCGTTTTGTTTTTTATTTAGAGTGTGTGCCACTTATTTTGATGAAGTATGCAGTTGAGGAATAAAACTGATTTTCTCCTGTGGAATTTGGTTGGAGTTCTACTGCTTCATCTGCATATCTCATAAAGAGGTCTCTGATTGGCTAAAGGACCTAGGGAGCAGATGGATGATGTCAGCAGAGTCCTTGTTTCCTAGACAACAGGAAGAAAGTTGGATTTGAGTTTTTGACCTTGAACAGAAAACAGAAATGTTTGAGTTGTGTTTTGATTTTGAATAGAGAGAGATGTAAGTTAACCGGAGAAAAACGCTGGCTCAAATCAGCAGGAAACAATGCCTCTCGCTGAAATCACGCCGCTGTGGAAAACAAACACTGCACCGGTAGTCACACAGGTGGTTTGTTAAAGTTTTATTCCGCTGCTAGCGGAAGCAGGAAACAGCTGACTCAATAAAGTTTTGTTCCGCTGCTAGCGGAAACAGGAAAAGCATAGCATCACCAAGCATAGCATCACCAGCGCAGAGGAGGTACTGGGGCTCCCACTCTCAATCTGCCACAGTTTTGTTCCGCTGCTAGCGGAAGCAGGAAACAGCTGACTCAATAAAGATTTGTTCCGCTGCTAGCGGAAACAGGAAAAGCATAGCATCACCAAACATAGCATCACCAACGCAGAGGAGATACTGGGGCTCCCAGTCTCAATCTGCCACAGTTTTGTTCCGCTGCTAGCGGAAGCAGGAAACAGCTGACTCAATAAAGTTTTGTTCCGCTGCTAGCGGAAACAGGAAAAGCATAGCATCACCAAACATAGCATCACCAACGCAGAAGAGGTACTGGGGCTCCCAGTCTCAATCTGCCACAGGAGTCAGAGACGGAATAAAAAGACAGGCAGGCTCTACCTGAAACCGTCGCGCTCCAATTCTCTCTGCTGGCAAAGCAGGTAAATTAAATTAAAATGCTCTGTTAGGACTATAACTAAATCAGCTCTGCTAGAGCCAACTTAAAGAATTACAAATAAATTAATAAATAACAAAAACTTAAGGGAGAGATTTAAATCGATCCTCTTCAGCTGCTGAGGACAAACAGACTGGCAGTTGGCTTCAGGGGGAGTGGCTTCATCGAGCAAGAAAACTTGATGTCTTTATGTCCTCAGCTGCTGAGGGGGATTGACAACCTAACCTTCCCTGGACTGGCCCGGAGAGGCGAAAAGGAATGCAGAAACATGTCCACCATTAATATTATCGGAAACGTTTTGGACATCCCTGCACTCACCGTATTCTGAAAAGTTACATGTTTCAGATCCTGCCCGTCTCCGCAATGTACCCATGGATGCCACGCCCCTCGGGAAAAACATGCATCTCCTAAACTGCTCTTCACACTGACAGTAGTGTGCTGATGCAAACTAGACATAAACACCAATGAGAAATGACTGTTGTTGCAACATAGACCACATACCAGTCCTCCTCAGGCCCTGAAAAGTGCTACGTAATCCCAGTGCACCCTGATATGGCATAAGAGAATGATATGGTATAAGAGAGGACATACCTTGCATCAAAAGGTATTTGGCATTAGGAACAGGCCCTGGTGATTCCTGCCTTGGTCATCTCTACAAACAAACTTTAAACTGCTAAGATCTAAGATTGGACCTTTACCAAGTGCACCAAACCCGAAACTAACATTGCAGTTCCCCAAAGGATGCATAATATTGCTGAACAACAAATGTATGCCCTTTTCGTGCCTATGGCTTATAAGTGCGCTCATTCTATTGTTCCGCACTACCTTTCCCTTCTTATCCCTCCCTACACCCCTCCTCAGGAACTCCACTCTTCTGTCAGATTGCTTCTATCTGTGCCCTTCTCTTCTATAGCCAAATCCAGACTTTGCTCCTTTCACCTTGCTGCTCCCTCTGCCTAGAACACACTACCTGAGTTTATACGTCAGGCTTCTTCTCTAGCCCTTCCCAAATCCAGGCTGAGCATTCACCTTGTCATTGTTGCTTTTGGATCCACCTAAGCTCCCTTGTGTTTCCATAACATTCCCCCTAAATGTATGCTGTCCACAGCTGCTGTGTTGTCTGTCTTGACCAGATTGTAAGCTCTGCTGAGAAGGGACCATCTTTTACGTGGGTCTGTGCAGCACTGCGTACGCCTTGTAGCTCTATACAAATTACACAGGTACACTAAAAAAATTTTTTTTAAAACTGCCTCTAATGTTTCGATTGATTTTTACGTTTTTTGGTGTGCTGAATCCAAATCTGGTAACCAATTTGCTCCATCACGTACAGATTTTTTGCTACATTGGGTTAGCAGTTTGAGATGAACGTTTCAGATTGAGTGCGATCGAGATAAAAGTTTCTTGGATGAATTCTTTATACTAATTGTTTAGTAGTTATTCAAATAAGAATAAAGAAAATTGTAACAAGGCAGCACATAAGAATAGAGTAATGTCAACAAAACACACTGTGATGGTAGCAAAATTGTCTGCACTTAAAACAGCCACATACATGTGCACAAACATTGAGCATATAAGAGCGAGGTTAGACACAAAGCAAAGCAAAGAAATGTGCAAAAAATGTTGTACAGGTATGTATGTAAGAATAGAAAACGCAAACCGCATCATTGCAATACATGAAGACAAACACCCGATGGTGTGAAAATAAAATTCTAATAAATGAGATCCGACATTGTGGTAATAACTAGCAAATTTTTATTTCAAAGTTTAGTAAAAACACGATATTTGTCAACACAGTTTAGATTTTAAAGTCATTCTTGGGTCAATCAATCTCCTGGTGGGCCCGTTTCTTCTTCCCCCGAATGCTTCTCTTGGTGCGCTGCTTGGCGTATTTTTCATCAGGGGTTTCCCGCAGCAGCAACCAGCAGAAATCAGCCATCATAGTGGTGTTCCATCTTCCTTGGTACCTTCTCTCTGCGTCCTTGATGTCCTGGTGAAACCTTTCACCTTGTTCTTCACTGTACGCCCCCAAGTTTTCGGGAAAGTAGTTCACATGGGAGTGCAAGAAATGGACTTTCAGGCTCATGTTACAGCCTTGTTCTTTGAAGGCATTGAGCATCCTGGCAACAATATCCTTATAGTTCTCATCCCGCCTGTTCCCCAAGAATTTGAGAACAACATCCTTGAAGGAATCCCAGGCTTCTTTTTCCTTCTCAGACATCGTTTCAGCGAATGCTCCATCTGAAATGAGTTTCCTTATATCAGGGCCAACAAACACTCCTTCCTTTAGCTTTGCTTCAGAAAGTCGGGGGAACTTTGAGCAAAGGTACCGAAAGCACTCACCATCTTTTGGAAGGGACTTGATGAATTGCTTAATGAGACCCAACTTAATGTGGAGAGGTGGTAATAGAATTTTATCACGAGGTACCAAGCTCTCATGAAGAACATTTTTCTCACCGGGTCTCAAATACTCCCGAATTGGCCAGTCTTTTTTCCCCCAGTGTAGGTCGCGGGCCCGGCTATCCCACAAGCAAAGGAAGCAGGGATATTTGGTGAAACCGGATTGCTGCCCTAATAGCATGGATAGAATTTTAAAGTCTCCACAAATCATCCACTTATGCTCATCATAACGAACCTTCTGAAGAATCAGGGCCAAATTCTCGTATTTTTCTTGGAGAATAACAGAGTGAGCAATAGGAACTGAAGCGAATGTGTTGCCATTATGAAGAAGAACACCTTTTATGCTGTCTTTTGACGAATCAATGAACAGCCGCCATTCAGCAGGATCATACTTGAGTTTAAACTTTTCCATCACTCCGTATATATCGTTGCAAAATACCAAATCTTCCTCTTTGCTGAAATACTTCAAAAATTGTGTCTCGCAGTTGCGGTACCAATAAAAAGTTGTTCCTGGTGACAATAGATTTTTCTGTTTAAGCCGAGAACCTAGCAGTTGGGCAGCATCTTTTGGGAGTCCTAAATCCCGGACTAAATCATTCAATTCAGCTTGAGAGAAAAGTTCAGGTTTCGGATCTGGTTCAGTTTCAAACTCGGAAGTACTGGACTCATCGGGAAAAGCCATCTGATGAGTCTCATCATGATCAGAACCGTCCACACAAATATGATCCAAAGATTTTGGTGGTTCAGGCACAGGTACTTCGTTGCTATGAGGCATAGGCCTAATTGCTGAGGGAAGGTTGGGGTAACTTATTACGTTCTTATTTTTTAAGTTGTATCCCTTCACAATGCAAGAGCAAAAATAGCAGTCACTGCTGTGGTCTCTTTGTTCACGCCACATCATAGGTATTCCGAAACGAAATGCTTGTTTTTTACCTTTCATCCATAAGCGTAGATCTTCCTCACATGTCTTGCACACTTTGTGAGGAGCCCACGGTTTGTCTTGATCGCCTAACTTCAAACCGAAATAGGCGAAATATACTTTTTAAATAAATGCAGAAATGTTCCTCTGCCGCTTTTTCACGGTATATTCCCCACAAATAAAACAAAAACTGTCCGGAGAGTTGACGCAACCTCTGGCTCTGTGAGCCATCACAAATACACAGCACTGCAAACTACGACTGTAGTGAACCACTTCGGAATAAAGCTGGATTACGACTGAGCAAACAAAAGGTAATAATGAACTTGCAAGAAACTGAAATTTGACAGGAACGTTCATGTCGCAACCACCGTGTTTGAGCGAGCAAACGAGGCGAGGCGAACAGGAAAGAACATGCGCCAGCGCAAGTACTGGATTTAGCCCCCCGCCTCCCAATTGTCCTGTTAATGTATAAAATGAATACAAAACACTCTAAAATATCATGAGGGAGTGTTTCTAGTTAGTTAACCATTACAACCTCTATTTTGGGCCAAGAAAATAAACTGCAGTCGGCTAAAAAGAAATTATGTGAACATTCCTTATATGGGTAAGAAATCTAATTTTGCAAGAAAACGTGATGTGATGAAACATTTTGGCTATTTTTCCTGGATTCAGCACCCCAAAATCTATAGGAATCAGTTGCAAAACTGGAGGCAGTTTTTTGGTAGTGTACCTGTGTTATCAGTCATAGTAGTGGTGGTAGTAGTATGGCCTTCTGGCTATGGCATCTGATTCCCATCTATCTGGGTACTGGCATTTCTCACAGCAGCTACACCTGTCCCATCATGGTGTGTATCAGTCTGTTTACATCCACTATCTGTCTGCCTTCCCACAGTCTGCTTTGAGACACTGCTCCCTTGGTCAGGCCTGTGTGGGCATGGGAGGGGGGATCCCTGTGCCATCAGGTAGCAAGCCTTCAGCTATATCACCACTCTTGCTGTTTGCATAGAACCTGGACTGGCGAAAGATGTAGGCCTTATGGCACAATCTGGGAGATGTTGGCACAACATCAGTCATGTCTCCCAGTGCCTGGTACAGCTGATGTATGGCTGCCCTATCACACTGGCACCTGGTGATACTGCGGTCATTCATATAGTCCAGATACCGGCCGGCCATTCATGGCCTCCCTGAATTGAAGATCAGCATACCAGATCCTCCCATGCTATACCCCCACACCACACACTCTCACCTGTAGTCACAAAAGACATCATTCTGCAAATCCAAAGCTATAACTAACAGCTGCTATGCCATAATGGCGTGACGTCCCAGGACTACACATATAGGGCCTGATTTTCATGTGCATAGCCTGCCTGACGACCCCCTTAATCTGGATTTTCACTTCCGTGTCGACAGAAAATCCTGTGGGTGTAACATTCCCTTGCAGCGCTTGATACAGAGTCCTTGGTTTGACTCGAAACATGCATGTCGTGATTTAGGAGTCAACTTGTATCGACTTGGATGCATTTTGGACGCATTATCAAGTTGCAGTTTATTATGAGATAAGTGTGAATTTTGTGCTTTAGAGCTTTATTGATTAAAATGCATATTATCAGCATTCGAGAGTGGAAAAATCTTTTCTCCTGCTGAATTATCTGACAAAAAAATACAAAAAATAGATTAAAGAGTGCCTGCATTTTTTGGTGATTTTGATTTCATTAGGACTTTATTGTAATCACTGGCTTGGGGACTATTAATTGCATGCGGCTAAGCGGGTAGCAGTAGTTTTTGATACTACCCGGTTAGCCCCAGCGCCTCAAAGACAGGCGAGGAAAACCCTCACCTGAGGGCTAACCGGGTAGCATCGAAAATTGCTGTTACCTGCTTAGCCCTTTCTTCCGCCCCTGCTCCACTCCGAAACTCCCCCGACACGCTCCAGTGCTAACTGCATAGCACCGGGGCATGTCAGGGACAAACCAGGGAATTTTCGAAGGCACTACCCACGTAGGTGCCTTCGAAAATTCCCTGTTAAGGCATTTACATGGGTAACTAGGGCAGTTATCCAAGTAAATGCCTTCGAAAATCGGGCCCATAATCTCCTTTTCTCACTGCAACATGATTTCTTTTCAGACTCACTCACATACTATTCTTACATCAGCAGTCCCAGTTTTCAGAACACAGGATTTGTTAGGATCCCCTGGATCAGCAGTTTTAGCACAAACAGCACATTTCAGCACAGCCTGAATAAACACTATTGCTCCTCTTAACACTTCTGTAATGGTGTTTATGAATGTTTCTTTACTTTACAGCATTCCCTCACCTCTGCTTTCTGTTCTTTGTAACTGTATCTTGTATTTTTCCAGACTGCAGTCACACCAGTTCAGCACATACTTGTCACAACCATTCTTCAATGTGGGACGAATTGCACAGCACAGCAAAATATTAAGTCCTAGCCTTATTCCACGTTTCAGCAGGAATAATGCGGACATTTCCAGGAAACAATTAAAACGTACACGGATCTTTCCTGAATATGCTTTATAAGTCTCCGCGGCTGACCACGCCCCATTCCGCTCCTTCTGGGCATGTTCTGAGATCCCCGTGTTAGCATGTGGACATGTATGATAGCAGTGTTTCAGAATATGGTCAGGGATATTTTTGGCACATAAATGTCCCCGCTGCACATACAAACCCCTTATTCGTGTACTGGAATGACCTCTGAAGTGTCCAAGAGAATACATGGTGATTTCTTATTTGCACTGCTGTAATCACAAATGAGCATGCATATGTATTTGGGTTTAAGTAAGCTTTTTCATTACAACGAGACAAACTATAGAAAACCTTTGAATACCTCAGATACCTAGGAAGAATCAGGGCCGTCCCGTCCATTGAGCGATGGGGCCCTGCGCGAACTCCATTACCACTCAATGGACACTTGGACAGCTGCAGAGGGAGCCAGGGAAGCCCGCGCAATGCCCCGGCTCCCTCTGCACAGCCGCCTTTCCCGGCATTCGCGGCTTCACTGAAACAGCCGCCCAAGGAAAAGGCTCTTCACTAAGGCGGCTGTGCAGAGGGAGCTGGGCTTCCCCGGCTCCCTCTGCAGCCCCTTAGATGGCCGCGGGGCTCTTTGGAGGAGGGAGGGGAACTTGGACTGGATGGGCTGTGATGGGGGAGGAAGTGGACTGTAAATGGGCTGTGATGGGGGGGGGGAAACAAATTGCAAATGGGCTGTGATGGTGGGGAGGATAGGACTGCAAATGGGCTGTGATGGTGGGGGTGATTGGACTCCAAATGGGCTGTGATGGTGGGGGGGGGGGGGCTAGGACTGCAAATGGGCTGTGATGGTGGGGGGGGGGGAAACATGGACAGAAAATGGGCTGTGATGATGGGGGGGGGTCTAGGACTGCAAATGGGCTGTGAGGGGAGAGCTAAAATTGGAAATGGGCTGATGAAGAGCTGGATTAGGACTGGAAATGGGCTGATGGGGGCTGGAACAGGACTGGAAGCGGGCTGATGGGAGTTGGAATAGGGCTGGAAATGGGCTGGTGGGGGAGCTTGGAGTGGAAATGGGCTGATGGGGGGCTGGAATGGAACTGGAAAAGAGAATATGGGGGGCTAGGACTGGAAATGGACTGATGTGGAAGCTTGGGAGAATGGGACTAGAATGGAGCGGATGCTGGGTGGGTCTAGAACTATAAGGGGAGGACTAGAAAGGGATGGGGAATGAGAATGGAGAGGGGAAAAGATATTTTGTGTGGGAGGGAAGAAAAGTCTACGATGGGCCGGGTTTTGGGAAGAGTAAGTGGGGATTGAGAATGGAAGGGTGAAATTTGAGTGGATGATAAAGGAATAAGGAAAGAAATGGGGGAAAGAGCAAAAGGGGAAAGATCAGTATGTTAAAGCAGATATAGAGAAAGAAAATAGAAAAAAAATCTAAAAGAGAAAAAAGGACAAATGGATAGCTCGCAGAAGACACGAAGAAACCAGAAGAAAGTGATTGGAGCAATTGCAACTGAAAAAAGAAAATGCACAAACAACAAAAGGTAGAAAAATGCATTTTTTATTTTGAATTTATTAACTGGAATATATCAGCTCTGGGAAATGTGCATCGTTAACGTCTTTTATGTTTTGTTTAGTACAAGAGGAAATTAATTTATAGTTTTATTTCTCCAGTGTTGTTGTACATCCCAAGTTTGGCTTTTGGGGTTCCCAGTTTAATTATTGTCTTTCTATTTCTAAATTGTGATCCCTTGTTCTTTGGTGACGGTCTATGTTCTGTATTTTAACCAAGCTGAGGTATTCTGTTCATGTAGTTTCTATGTGATAGTGCCACTTGTTCTCTTTCCCCAGTAGGAGATGCATTGGTATTCTCTGAGATGTATTGGTTTAATATTTGCAGCGTTGCCTTTTGATAGGTAGGGTTTGGTACTTTGTGAGTCCTGGCAGTGCTGTTATGATATGGTGGATTTGCTATGAGTTCTAAATGGTCAGTGCTTATAGTACTTCCTAATGGGCCTGGCGGTTGGCACTGGAATATAGTAACTTAGAAATCTGTTAGTCTTTCTTTATCCAGACACTCATTAAGAGGCATGTTTACTAAAAATGCATGTTAACATTATGCAAATATTTATGCAAATGAGGCCCCGCAATTAATCTCCGCACATGGCCCCGCACCCCCCTTGGGCCGCCCTTGGGAAGAATACTATAAAGCTGGTTTATGTGATGATTATGGTTTGGTTTGGAGTTAGTAGGCAGATTTGTTATTGGAACAATGAAAACTGACTCTAAGAAAAATCTTCAGCAATTTCCTGTGAAATGTAATGCACATGAAAAAAATGCATCATAGAAAAATCCCCTAAGAACATACCATACTGGGTTACATCAAAGGTCCATCCCAGCCCTGTATCCTGTTTCCAACTGTGGCCAATGAAGGTCACAGAGACCTGTCAGGTTCCCAAGGTAGTCAGATTCCATGCACTTATTCCAGGGGTAAGCAGTGGATTTCCCCAGTCCACTTTAATAATGGATTTTTTCTCCAGGAACTTGTCCAAAGTGACATTTTACTTACCAGTTAATGTCTTTTCCTTGAGTCCTGCTAGACCAGTCCAGACAAGTGGGTTGTACTCCCCTACCAGCAGAATGGTGGAGACAAATAACCAAGGAAAAGCACAGATTTCAATTACATCACTCCTATGCCTCTATTTGACTCAGCCACCAGAGATCCCTTCAGTATTTGAGCCAAAGCATATGGGAGAAACATGGCAAGCCTCACACAACCTCAATTGTGGGCAACAATGAGTAATCAACAGTAGAGAACTATGTACAGGAAGACATAAACAGAATACTGTCAGTAGAAGATGAACCTGCAGAGCCAACTACAAAAATCATAGCGGACCCAAATATACTACAGCATAAGAACAGAGCAAATACAGTTTCGGGGGCAGGCCCTGGACTGGCCTAGCAGGACTCAAGGAAAGGACATTAACCGGTATGTAAAGTATCACCTTCCATATCATCCAGCTAGATCAGTCCAGACAAGTGGAATGTACCAAAGCTATAACTCCACTGGGCGGGAAGAAGACACAGCAGCTCACAAAACCCTTGAGCCAAAGGTCATGTGCACCCACGCATGGACATCCAAGTGGTAATGCTTGACAAAAGTGGAAAGTGATGCCTCTTTTGCTGCCCGACAAATATCTGCAGGGGCTATCAAGCTCTGTTCCGCTCATGAGGATGCTTGTGCTTGGGCAGAATGGGCGTGTAAACCCTCCAGAACCGGCCAGCTCCGCAACAGATATGCTGAGGCAATGGCCTCCTTAATCCAGCACCCCAAGAATGACTTGGCAGTCGTGTCACCCTTGCATGGGCCAATAAACAGCACAAAAGATGGTCGGACTTACAAAAGGAATTTGTAACCTCCATGTACAGGAGAAGCACCCTCCGGACATCCACAAGGTGACGATCCTTATCCTTCCCCGACATTCCTCCTTCAAGACAGAAGGTAGGCAGACCACCTGGTTCACATGAAATGGAGACAGCACCTTAGGCCAGAAATAAAGCACAGGCTGAATGGAAACAGCCTCCTCTGAAAAGGACAGATAAGGATCTCGGCAAGACAGAGCCTGCAGCTCGGAAATCTACCTTGCAAAATAAAATTGTGATCAAGACTGTCTTGAGCGTCAAGTCCTTTAAGGTCAAAGGGTGCCACTATCAGGACTCTGAGCACCAGGCATAGATCCCAGTAAGGGATCACAGATTGCAAGGGAGGACACAGATGCCGAACCCCCTGGAGAAAGTATGAGACATCTGGGTGCAAGGCTAGAGACTTACCAGTCACCAGACCTCAGAAACAGGACAAAGCTGCCACCTGACCTTTTCAAAGTGCTGAGGGAAAGGTCCCACTCCAGGCCATCCTGTAGAAAGGCCAACAGAGATGGCACCTTTGCCACCTCAGGAGTCAACTGCCGAGTGCCGCACCATCGCTTAAAGAGGCACCACATCTGCACATATGCCAGCTTGGTATACCTCCTCCGGGCTCCGAGCAGAGAAGAGACCACTGCTGGAGAGTAGCCCTTACATGCTAGCTGTCTCCTTTAAGAGCCACGCTGTAAGAGACAAGAAAGCCAGGTTCTCCAGGATGATTGGTCCCTGCTGCAATAAGAACCCTTCTTGCGGCCGAGCACGATGGTCCCCATTAGGATACAGTGCCTCAGCATAGCAAAGGACTTTTGCATTGAACTCCGCTAGTCTGCGCAATCAAAGGCTAATTATACCGCTGCTCAGCTCTGCCTCACGGCATCATCACTGAGAAACACTGCAGCACTCAGGCACCCCTGCACCTGGCAGGCCCATGCCAAAGGGCCCTTAGATGTGGCCCTTGGAGTGGCCACCTTGGTAACCCAGTGTGCACCTGCTATACCTTCCTAAGAGACTACTAAGAAAGACCGAGAACTGACTGGTTCAACACACCCCGCCGAGTACACTGTCTCCTCTCCACCCGATCTGTTAAGTATATTTTAAGTATGTTAAAAGAAATATCGAGTTAGATTGGTGACAAGGAGCTGTCGCCCTCTCTCATTGTGATCTATTTCAGTCATTGCTTCTTCTCTAAGACCTTTACATACCTTGAGAATTATAGATGTGCACAGCATAGTTGGAATGTTAGCTGCAGGTTTAAGTTGGGATCCCATCATTGCTCCCTTCTCTGTTACCTAACATACTCATGAGATAGACATGGATGTGCTTGATAGTCTGTTAGCTATTCCTAACGCTACACATTAGTTCCACGCACATCTCTATATCTGCATAATGGAAATATTGAGCCAATTACTGAAAAACTAGATAACTCCATTACGGAGACAAAGAAGAATCTATTGTATTTCTAAAGTTTGTTAATTGTTTTCTGCCTCATTTCTCAGAGCAACTCATATCCTACTGTTTTCATCCAAAATATTGCCCCCCCCATATATAGCTGTGCCCACAACAACCATACATTTGTTGCTCATAAAACAATAAGGGCCCAATTCTGTGCCACGAATAGCAGCTGCTATTTGTGCCTTCTCCAGCCGCGTCTAATTTCCCCGCTGGTTGTGTGGGGAAGAGAAGGGGGCAGGGAGGGGGCGGCTAGGGGGTGGAGCCTGGTCGATCACCGGCCCTGGACGTACAGGGCCAATTCTAATGTCGGCCCTGCATATCCAGGGCAGGCAACATGTGCGGGGATGTTATTCCACCTCCGAGGTGGAATAACTTCCCTGGATGTTTTTTTTTGTACTGCTGGGGCAAGGATGAAGCAGGAGAGGCCAGAGGAAATACCCCACAGCTCAACCCTGGCCTTAGGAGACCAGATCGGCGGTCGGGCTGTGGGGAATAAACACTTTTATCCAGTGGCCAGCATCACAGCTTTTAAATGGAGTCGTGGTGCCATTTAAGAGCCCTGACTGAGTTAGTCAAGCAGGTCATGTATGTGCAGACCGGACTGATTCGCAGACCCGGCCTGCACGTACTTGACTGATGACGATTCTGATCCCGCACGGCTAGACATGCCCCGAAGGATCAGAATCGCGATTCCCTCTGTACGTCCGGTTCAGACCAGACGTACAGAGGGGATCTACAACCAGAATGGAATGAGCCCTTAAATGGGTTTAGGCACCACCATAACAAACTCATATATATTAAGACTCATAGACTTCACTCACACCACAATCAATTAGACAACTCTACACCGATTAAATGCTATCTTTTCAATGCAAGATCCATAAGGAACAAAATACTAGTCATAACAGACCTTATTAAGGATAACAAACCGGTCATCACCTGTATTATTAAAACCTGGCTTTCAGATACACACACAGTGTTAACCAATCAGCTACTTATTTCTGGTTATGACCTATTTCATTCTCCCAGAATCACAAAGCGAGGAGGAGCTGTTCTTATAATTATAAAACAGGACCTTAAAACCTCACTCCTTCTAATTAAGAATGTTGACAGTATGGACATCCTCATCATAGAAAATAAACATCTATCTGTCTCCTGTACAGACCACCAAACTAACCCAGATAGCCCAGCCATAATTATAGAAACCGTCTGTACCTCTTCCTTAAAAAAGTCTCTAATCTTACTGGGTGACTTTAACCTAGCATCAGTACACAATGTACATTCTTTAACATTTCTTAACTCTATGTCTGATATGGACTATGAACAGGTTGTACAGTTTCCTTCACACAATAAAGGTAATACTTTGGACTTAATATTCCTGCCCAATAATATTTGCCAGCACTATCTATATTCCCCCCCCCCTCCGAAAACAAGGCTAGTCCCATGGTCTGACTGTTATTTATTAGACCTTCCCTTCCCATCCTATATTCCACTCTCATTATCAGATAATAAGGTTGATCACCAAGAGATATAAGATGTTTGAGAAGGAATCCTTCTTAGATGAAATCCTTCTCCAAATGGATACCCCATCGATGGAATTAGACGCCTCAGTGGAAAACTGGAACACTACGTTATCCAAAGCCTCTTCTGCCCCTAAATCACACCACAGTTATAGGCAAAAGAGTTCTGAAGATTGGTACTTAGGAAAATAAAAAGAAACTTGAGGAAAATCGAGCATAACTGGAGAACCACAAAATCTACTGAAGACAAAATACTCTATATGAACACACTCCAATACTATAAAGATTCTATCAATAATAGAAAGAAGGAATACCATACTAAGATTCTCACCAATTCCCTCAATCGCCCTAGGAAGCTATTTGAAATCATTAAAATGCTAACCAAGATACCCAATATGGAAACTAATAACCTCACCATCAAAATGCAAGCCTTGGCTACTCAATTGACAATCTTCCAGCCAAATCTAGTATTTATATCACCGATAAGATGGCAAACGTTTCACCAAGTCAGTCTAAAATACCTGAATAATATAATATCCAAAATCAACACCAGATGGCAAAAAGTAACCTGTTCAGAATTATCACCGATTATCCTTAAAATGATTGAGCAATCATTGAGACAGTGCATCATGCCATCAGCTCTAAAACATGCTACCATCCGCCTGATATTAAAACATAAATCGATGGATAAAGAAAACTCTAAGGGAGTCACAAGGAGCAAAAGACGTATGGTGGTCAAAGATGATTTTATTGAAAAGGACCCCAACGCGTTTTGGCAAACGCCTTCCTCAGGGGGCATACAGCTTGAACAACAAAATAATTAAAACAATTAAAAACAACATAACGTAAATGAATAAATAAAAACTTGTGAAACAACATTTGCCAATGTCAAACATATACACATAAAATAATCATAATCGAGAATGCATTACACTGATAAATTAAAAAGTAAAAAATGAGTAAAAACGCAGGGCAACAAGAAAAGATAAAGACCTATATTGCTTAGAAAACATAATGAATGGAAGCTTATAAAAGAAAATAAATACTTACAAGGGTTGTCTGTATAGTTGAACACATACAGGACGTAATATAAGATGAATGTTATAATACTTGAAAGACAAATGGTACATGAAAGTTAGAGCCAAAGACTGCAACAATTGTGGTGCCAAACAATGATAAAACAGAATACTTCTCAACATGTTCAAAAGTGGTGGGCAAAAGGAGGGAAAGAGGAGAGGGGAAGGGGATGGGAAAAAGGAAGGGGAGGGGAGGGGGGAAGGGGAAGAGATGGGAGGGGGGAAAGGGGGGGGGGAGGGAAAGGAGGGGAAACCCGGCATCTACAAATACTCAGTTTTTTCACCTCCTCCCTTTTCAACCAGAATCAGCTTTGATAGATAGCAGACGTTCCTCTGCTTAAGGTTCGTTTATTTGTGCATTTTACTGCAGGATTTTGTAATAGTCTGAAGGGCATCATCAGCATTTAACTTTGAATCATTTTTTATGTTTCAGCTACACATAGCTCTTCTTTGAAAGCACGCATTTAAGATATTATTTGCTGTTGCTTTGACTCAGGTGAGTCTTCCGATAATACATCTTATTCACGTGAAATTTATAACACACTGAGTTACACCGTTCCGGTTTTCATTAATACTTTTTAATATTTAACAATTCAATTTGCCGTTGCACGATAAGTATGTTCCATATATTATCTTCTAGATTATTTATTTATTTATTTATTTAACAGGTTTTCTATACCGCCTTTTCCTTAAATCAAAGCGGTTACCAGACACAAGAAGGGAGAACAGAGACAGGGGGGCATACACTGACTAAACTAAAGAGTGAAGGTAAAATTGGGATACGCAACATCAAGGAACCGTTACAGTAAAACAAGTTATATGCAGGCTATAATAATAGAGACTGTTAGATGTCTGTGCCATAGTACTCAGTGAAGAGTACAAATTTCAGTTGTTTTCTGAACTCCTTTAAATCATCCATGGATCGCACATCGGGAGGGAGAGAGTTCCATATAAGTGGGGCCGATAAGGAAATTGCCCTTTGTGTAGTACATTTACACGCTTTTCTGAAACTACTTGGGGTGCTGAGGGTGTTTGATGTAGTTATTCGTCTTGGCCTGTTGTTATTCTGGAGTAAGAGGTTATGAAGGCTAAAAGCAGAGCATTTATGTCTGATCTTGAATATATTAATTACTATCTTGTATTTGACGCGCTGGCTTATTGGAAGCCAGTGGAGCTCTTTGAGAGTAGGGGTAATGTGATCTTGAGATGCTGAGCCAGCAATAATTCTGGCTGCCGTGTTCTGAGCCATCTGAAGAGGTTTAAGTGAGTGTTTTGAAAGACCGTAGTAGATAGGATTACAAAAGTCCAGAATAGGAGTTATTAAGGCTTGGCAGACAGACCGGAAGTGGTCATATGAGAGTAAGGGCTTGAGGCGTCTAATCACTTTCATTCTGTAGTATGCAGACCTCACAGTTTTTCTGATGTGTGACTGGAGGGTTAGACCTTTATCGAGGGTAATTCCAAGATATCTAACTTCATCCTTAACTGGTATTGTAATGTTGTTGTATTTAATGAAAGGTGGGGGGTTGAAGTCGGTGTTTCGAGTGACAATAAGCGCCTCTGTTTTATTGTAGTTTAAGGCAAGGTTATTGCATGTGAGCCAGGAAGACATGTTGTCAAGGCAATTTGTGATCTTGCTGTAGTCGGGGTTAATGAGATCAATCGGTGTATAAATCATGATGTCATCTGCATAAATCGTATAACTTATTTGATGGGCTGCCATAATTTGACAAATTGGCTGAATAAAAATGTTGAATAGAAGGGAAGAAAGCGCAGATCCCTGAGGTACTCCTTGCTTGATATTTGTAGGCTGTGAAGTGTTGTTTCCAATTTTAACCTGAAACTGCCTGTTTGTTAAATAAGAGTTAAACCAACTAAGGACAGTACCAGAGATACCGATACTTTCCAATCTTGATAGGAGGATAGTGTGGTCAACTGTGTCGAAAGCCGCTGAAATATCTAAGAAGATCAATAAAGATCCTTGCCTGTAATTGTCTATGGTCTGGGTGATATCATTGAACAGATATAGCAGCAGTGTTTCAACTCCATGGTTGGGGCGAAAGCCATGTTGATGTAGATCGAGTGGGGCATGGTCGTCAACATGGTCTTGGAGTTGTAGCTGTACTGCTTTTTCTATTACTTTGGCTAGGAATGGTATGCTAGAGATTGGCCTATAAGCCGCTGGATTGTTCTTATCCAGGTTTGTTTTTTGAGGATAGGCCTTATTGAGGCTAGTTTAAGTTGTTCGGGTATTATTCCTTGAGATAGGGATATGGATACGATATTGTGTATATAACTGAGGAAGTTATGCTTGGTTGCTTTGAGCCATTGAACTGGGCAAGGATCAGTAGGGGCAGTGCTAGTATTGAGAGCAGAGATGATATCCGAAATCTGTTTGGTTGAAGGAGTGTGGAAACTGTCCCAACTTGTTGTTATTGTTGTTGTTGTTGTGATGGAGCTGTAGGTTTCGGTATGTATTTGAGTCGGTATGTGACCTATTTTCTCATGGAGAAAGTTTGCAAAGGTTTGAGGGTTGATTTGTATGTCTTTGTCAGGACTTAGTTCTTTAGTTAGGTCTTTTACTATCTCAAAGAGTTCTCTGGGTTTATTGTAGGCTTTCAGAATGGTGTTTGTGTGATGCTCTCGTTTTGTATCGTTAATAAGATCATTATATCTTTTTTGCTTTGTTAAGTAAGTGTTTTGTGCAGTTGGAGATTTGGAGCGTCTCCAGTGGCGTTCTAGCTTTCTTAATTCTCTTTTAGCGTTGCGAATTGTATTGGAGTACCATGGAGCGTGTTGTTTTACGTTCTTTGATTTTATGTACGGTTTGGATTTTGCTGCTGTACTGATGGTAATGTTCCAATTCTTAACCAGTTTGTCCAAGTTAGGTTCATCCGAGTTGAGGTAGGGTAGTGTGTCTTTTAAGAATTGATCTTTTTTGAAAGCTTTAAATCTTCTGATTCCAAATGAAGCAGAATGTGTTATGTTGAACTTGGCCGTATTGTTTGTCAATTCAATTTTGATTCTGTGATGATCAGACCAAGGAATCGGGGTGATTATGGGTGAGGAAATAAATCCCTTGTCTAAG
Source organism: Ichthyophis bannanicus (assembly GCA_033557465.1). NCBI lineage: Eukaryota > Metazoa > Chordata > Amphibia > Gymnophiona > Ichthyophiidae > Ichthyophis > Ichthyophis bannanicus. The sequence continues at coordinate 916,921,344 of CM066035.1, read as the reverse complement.
AGATAATTTGGGGCAAAAACTAGGTCTGGTGTGGAACCATGTCTATGGGTGGGAGTGGTTATTAGCTGAGAGAATAGTAAAGAGTCCATTGCCTGAAGGAAGGTTTGCCTATCATTGTTAGTTGCAGAGCTGAGATTAAAGTCACCTAGTAAGATTAAAGGTTTGTGAATTGTGGTGATTGCACAGACAGTTTCAAGAGTGGTAGTTAGCTCTTCAGCTGGTGCGTGGGGGGCCCTATAAACAAGGCAAATAGTTAGATACTTGTTTCCCACTGCAATAGAACTGCAATGCTCAGAGTTGCTAGAAGTGAGTGTTTGAAGTTGCAATGAGTCTTTAGCAATGATTAGAACTCCGCCACCTCTCTTTAGAGTGCGAGGATTATTAAAGGCGGAGTATGTAGAGGGGACCAGTTGGTTGAGGAGGACACTATCAGAGGGGGAGAGCCAAGATTCTGTAATGCATAAAATGTCTGGGTGCTGGTCCACAATGTGATCTCTGATTAAATGAATTTTGTTTCTTACTGATCTAGTATTCATAAGTTCTATAGAGGTGATGTTTAGTGTGTGGGGTTTTTTAGGGCATGCTTTAGGATTCAAATGATTGAGGTGGCTGCCAACATCATGTTTGTTACAGGATTTACTGTGAGATCTCGTGGAAGAGCAATTCCAAATGTGGTATATTGATATGATTGTTAGAAGCCATATATATAAATGTTGGAGCTGTAAGTGGGGTGTGCCTAATCGTTGAAGGATGATAAGGGTGTCCAAGAGAAATTTGGGGTGGAAGGTGGGCTTGACCATGACTATGATACTTCTTTTTTTAACTAACGAAGGCTGTTGCTGCCAATTCGCATAAAACTAATGACATACCTTCTTTAGCTCCAACGACTTTCACAGTGTTTCTTGCAGGGAAAAAGAGGTAGATGGAAGCTCACGAAAAGGATACGTAGACAACACTTCTTCTTGAGCTTGCTTAGAGAACCGCCAACTGCTGGATGTAAATATTAAATTGCCGATATTCAAATCTTTCACCTGCGTGTTAAAACGCTGATCCTGATCTCTAAGCGCCTTCGTTCCACGCCTAAGGGCCACGCCAAAGGGCCCTCTTGCGAGGCCCTCAGGCGCGGGCCCGCAAGGCGCGGGCGCGCCTTTGCTGAAGGGATTCTAAATGATTTGAAAAGTGCTCAGATTGGCTGCAGTTCTCTCTCACACACAGTTCCCAACTAAGTAGGCACAGCTGATTCTCACTCACTGCTCACAGGATCGTTGAAGCCTTTGCTGAAGGGATTCTAAATGATTTGAAAAGTGCTCAGATTGGCTGCAGTTCTCTCTCACACACAGTTCCCAACTAAGTAGGCACAGCTGATTCTCACTCACTGCTCACAGGATCGTTGAAGCCTTTGCTGAAAGGATTCTAAATGATTTGAAAAGTGCTCAGATTGGCTGCAGTTCTCTCTCACACACAGTTCCCAACTAAGTAGGCACAGCTGATTCTCACTCACTGCTCACAGGATCGTTGAAGCCTTTGCTGAAGGGATTCTAAATGATTTGAAAAGTGCTCAGATTGGCTGCAGTTCTCTCTCACACACAGTTCCCAACTAAGTAGGCACAGCTGATTCTCACTCACTGCTCACAGGATCGTTGAAGCCTTTGCTGAAGGGATTCTAAATGATTTGAAAAGTGCTCAGATTGGCTGCAGTTCTCTCTCACACACAGTTCCCAACTAAGTAGGCACAGCTGATTCTCACTCACTGCTCACAGGATCGTTGAAGCCTTTGCTGAAGGGATTCTAAATGATTTGAAAAGTGCTCAGATTGGCTGCAGTTCTCTCTCACACACAGTTCCCAACTAAGTAGGCACAGCTGATTCTCACTCACTGCTCACAGGATCGTTGAAGCCTTTGCTGAAGGGATTCTAAATGATTTGAAAAGTGCTCAGATTGGCTGCAGTTCTCTCTCACACACAGTTCCCAACTAAGTAGGCACAGCTGATTCTCACTCACTGCTCACAGGATCGTTGAAGCCTTTGCTGAAGGGATTCTAAATGATCAACACATTTTAAACATACCCGTTCCATTGCTTCAGTTATATTTGTTTTTCTACACATATGTATACCTTTATAAGCAAAGATTTTAAAGTTCCACGGGTTTACAAATAGATACAATATATATTTTTTAGTTTTTGTTTTTCAAAGATGTTCACAGTCACTTCTCTATAGGGGTTCTGCTACATACAATGTTATTGTCACTATACCCCAGGTCATTCATTCATCACAGCATTATTCACAAGGTTTATATATATATTTAAGTGCTCTCTCTTTAAACATTCCCCCCCCCCTTTGTTGCCTTTCCCCTCAATTGCCTTGTTCCCCTCCTTTCCCTCCCCCCTTCCCCCCCTCCCTTCTCTCCCCCCCCCTCCCCTTCCTTTTGCTCCTTGTGACTCCCTGGACGTTACTGCAAGAGCGTGTGCTCTTTTCTGTGTTTTCCTAAAGAAAACTCTAATTCATATAGGCCAATTTCTAGCCTCCCTTTCTTGGCAAAAGTTATTGAAAAAGTCGTGCGAACCCAATTACAGGATTATATTGATCTGAACACCCCATTAGATGAACATCAATATCGCTTCAGACCGAATCATGGGGTTGAGATTCTCCTAGTAGCTTTCATTGATAAACTGATTAGAAGAACTGATAACTCTAAACAGGCTTTTGTCCTCATTTTCCTAGACATTGCTTCGTCATTTGACAGCATTAGTCATAGTCTACTCCTCATTCAGATAGGAATACATAACATTGTACTTCAGTGGTTCCAATGATATCTCTCTAATCATACTCAACAAGTTAAGATTGGCCAACAGACCTCCAAGTCCTACAAACAAGAGCAGGGCATACCCCAAGGATCCACCCTCTCAGCCCTTCTGTTTAATTTATACCTTCAGCCCATCTGTAATATCTTCAAAAACTGTAATGTAGGATATCATGTCTATGCGGATGATATAATGTTATATCTCCTCAATGACATTACAGACCCCATCCCACATCAGATTATGTCCTGCTTCAGTGAAATGGCACAGTGACTAAACTCACACAGCCTTAAACTAAACTATAACAAAACTGAAGTATTATATATAACCCAGCATTCCCTCCCTATACATCACGATGACATAACCCAACGCACCCTTTTACCTGTTATGTAGACAAAACCATATCCGTTGACACAATTACACAGCTTGTATATACCGGTAGTTATATAACTCTGTTGAAACTTGTATATAGTTATCCCTGTTGAAACCCAAGTTGTATCACCTGTTCATTGTAAAGTTTCAGTGTATGTTCCAGCTTACATTGTACAGTTTAATGTTATTTGTAAACCGCACTGATTCTAAAGAGTGCGATATAAAAAAAAAAAAAAAAAATTAATTAAATAAATAAATAAATATGCTACAAGGAACCATAACTTTACACCTCCTCCAAAGCCAACTTCAAGAAGCCGAATTTGAAGTGAATAACAAGTCAAATATCTTGATGTGACCCTAGATCAGATACTTAGCCTGGTTACCCATATAAAGCTAACTCCCAGCTCAATTCACTATAAGATAAGGAAGCTCCAACAATTGAGGCCATTGCTCTTGAACCATGATTTCAGATCTGTGCTCCAGGCTATGATCACCTCACACACTGATTTTTCTAATATCATGCTCCAAGGGCTCCCAAAGCAGATGCTCTATCAACTTCAGATGGCCCAGAATGTCGCCACCCGTATAATTTGCAAGAGCCACAGCACAGATAATATCACACCCATACTATACAATCTTCACTGGTTGCCAGTTCTAAGTCGGAATAAATACAAATCATTAATGATCACATTTAAACTATTCAGAAATATAGCCCCTTCATACCTCACTTCTTTGATTAACATCCCATCCGATGAAAGATTACGAAGAGGATGCACCCAGAACACCATAATAGTCCCTAGAGACTTTCGCAAAAACCAATCATTCTATGAGCAATAGAGCATTTTCTTACTTTGCTCCTACACTCTGGAACTTTCTACCAGAAAAATTAAGATCCATCAAGGATCTACAGATATTCCGTGAGGAAAAAATACATCTGTTTCTTGGGCATTTCAGTGATCCACCAGAGCAAAGCAAAATATATCCAACTTAACTTCAATCCCATCAGTGGTCCTCCATTGTTTACTCATAAGGAGACTCCATACCCCATCTACAGAGTAACTGTGAGCATAGAACATCCTTGTAAATATTTTTCTTGTAAAATATGTTTATTGTAAAAATGTTATAAACAATCCTAATGTAACATCAATGTTCAAAGTCCTCAACCTTTTGCATTGACATTGATTTTGATTATAATGTTATACTTATGTTTTATATAACAAGTATCTGTTCTTTGAAATTGACCTTGTTTATAATGTTATACTTACGTTTTATGTAGCAAGTTTTTGCTTTTTGTAAACCACCTTTGATCTCTGGAAAGGGCGGTATAGAAAACTTCATAAATAAATAAATGAATAGGTCCCAAGACAGAGGAGACCGAAGATGAGGTGCCTGCAGAAGCCGCATCAGGTCTCTGAACCACATTCTCTTCGGCCAGACCAGCACCAGTAAGACAATCCTGCCCGGGTGGAGTTCTATATGCCGAAGCACACGCCCTACATCGGGCCATGGAGGAAATACGTACAGCAGGTACTGACTTGGCCAAAACTAGGTCAGAAGAATAGACACCCTCTGACCCCATCTCCGTGTGGCGACTGAAGAAGTGGCAAACTTTGGCAATGGTGTGGGTTGCCATCAAATTCATTTCGGGGTGACCCCAGCGGTGCATAAACAACTGAAACTCCTCCTAATTCAACTCCCACTGTGCAGGATCCAGAGTTTGCCGGCTGAGGAAGTCTGCTTCCACATTGTCTACCCTGGCAATGTGCTGAGCTGACAAGACTGGGAGGTCCTTTTCCGCCTAAGCAAACAGGCGAGCCATCTCCCGAGCTACCCCAGCTTGTGCCGCCCTGCCGAATGACATAAGCCATCGCAATGGCATTGTCTGAAAACACTCAAACCATCGGTCCTTGACTAGGGGCTGGAAATGCATTAGAAACAACCTGATGGCCCTCACTTCAAAGCGAATGATGGACCACATCAATTCCCTGCGGTTCCAATGGTCCTGGGTCGTAAAGTCTTGGCAATGGGCTCCCCAGACCAAGAGACTAGCATCCGTCATCAGGAAGATCCAGGATAAATCGTTCAGTGGCACGCCCTTCCTCAGTCAGATGATTAGGCTGCTGCTGCCACCACCGCAGGCTGGGCCTCACCATCAACAGGAGTCGGAGCCTGCGCTTGAACTCCTGAGAACTCAGAGACCACTGAGTCAACAGGGACCTTTGGAGCAGTCGCATGTGAGCACCCACCCAAGGCACCATCTCTATGGTTGCTGCCATCAATCCAAGGAGCTGAAAATAATCCTAGACTCTGGGAGCCTGCTGCTCACAGACCAGCGGCAGGCAATCCAACAATCTTTTGACTTTTTCCTTTTGACTTTTGACTTTTTCCTCAGGTGCTGAAACATGCTCCTAGCAATTCCAGGGACTGGGAAGGCAACAGCTGGCTCTTTCCCCGATTGATCATTCAGCTGAGGCTTTCCAAAATGGACACCACTCAGGACGCCACTCGAAATGCCTCGGGAAGGGAACAGGCCCAGATGAGCCAATTGCCCAGATATGGATGGACACAGATTCCTTGGTGCCGCAATGCTGTGGCTGCTACCACAACGACCTTGGAAATTGTCCTCGGGGGAGGGGGGATAGCCCAAAAGGGAGTGCAGCGAATTGAAAGTGTGAGTGAAACAAGGCAAAACTCTGATACTTCTACTGATCCACTCGGATTGGCATATGAAAATACGCTTCAGCCAGATCCAGAGAAGCCAAGAACTCCCCTCAGCACACTGCTTGAATCACATAGTGCAGTATTTCCATCCAGAAGCGTAGGACGCGCAAGTGCTACTACTACTAATAATCATTTTATAGCGATACAAGGCGTATGCATCGCTGTATATAAAGATGTAAGACAGTCGCTACTCATCAGAACTTACAACCTAATCAAGATGAAAAAACATCGCAAAACTGGGAACTAGAGTATGGTAAGATACACATCAATAGTGAACGAGAGAGTGAAGGCCATCAGGATACAAAAGCAGCAGGAGGTTTTTTAGCCTGGATTTGAATAAGGCCAGAAAAGGAGCATGATGCACCGACTCAGGTAGTTTGTTCCAGGCATATGGAGCAGCAAAGTGGAACAGACGAAGTCTGGAGTTGGCAGTGGCAGAGAAAGGCATAGATAAAAGGGATCTGCCAGAGGAGCAGAGTTCCAAAGGAGGAGTGTAGAGTGAGATAAGAGAGGAAAGGTAGTGAGGACCCGCAGAATGAATGCACTTGTAGGTAAGTAGGAAAAGTTTGAACTGGATGTGGAAATGGATGGGCAGCCAGTGAAGTGACTTGAGAAGAGGGGTTACATGAGCAGCACTGGATAAGACATACAGCTGAGTTCTAAACAGACTGAAGGGGAGAAATATGATTCAGAGGGAGACCAGTGAGGAGCAGGTTACAATAGTCAAGATGGGGGGTGACCAGTGAGTGGATGAGGGTCTCAGTAGTATGTGTAGAAAGGAAGGAAGGAACTTTACTGATGTTATAGAGAAAGAAATGACAGAATTTAGCTATCTGTTGGATGCATGCAGAGAAAGAAAAAGTAGAGCCAATGATGACCCCAAGGTTGCAAGCTGAGGAAACAGGGAGGAGTGTAATGTTATCCACAGAAATAGAGAAGGGGGAAGGGGGGAGGTAGGTTTAGGGGGAAAATTAAGGATCTCAGTTTTGGCCATGTTCAGTTTGAGACAGCAGTGAGACATCCAGGCATTATGTCGGATAAGAAGGCAGAGATCCGGGCCTGGATTTCTAGAGAGAAAGGTTGATCTGAGAGTCGTCACATAAAGATGGTACTGAAAACCATGGGAGTAAATAAGTGCACCAAGGGACTGAGTGTAGAGAGAGAAAAGGAGAGGTCCCAAGACAGAGCCCTGAGATACACCAACTGAAAGCGGAATGGCAGTAGAGCAGGGTCCACCAGAACATACACTAAAAGTGCGATGGGAGAGATAAGATGAAAACCAGGACTGAACAAAGCCCCTAGATCCAAGCGAGGACAGAGTATCGAAGAGAACTTGTTGATCAACAGTTTCAAAGGTAGCAGAAAAGTCAAGAAGGATGAGAATCAAGTAGAGGCCTTTGGATTTGGTGAGGAACATGTTGCTAGAGACTTTGGCAAGAGCCGTTTCTGTGGACTGTAAAGAACGAAAATCAGATTGCAGTGGATCCAGAAGTGCTGGAGAGGAAAGAAAGTCAAGACAGAGGCGGTGAACCACTCGTTCAAGTAGTTTTGCAGCAAAGGGGAGGAGAGAGATAGGCTGATAACTGGAAAGACAGGTAGGATCTCGTGAAGGCTTTTTGAGGAGAGATGTCAGTTTGGAGGAGAAGAGAAGATTTGCAGTTTCCTCCTTAGTGATTTCAGAAAAAGAAGAAAGAGTGACCGAAGGTGAGGGAAGGATTTAGGATTGAAGAGGGGGAAGATGAGGTAGAGATGACCCTGCAGAGAATTCAAGGTTAATCTTCTGGACTTTGTCATGGAAGTACTCAGCCAAGGTCTGGGCAGACAGCAAAGGAGGGATTGAGGGAGGAGCAATCTCGAGGAGAGAGTTGAGCATAGCAAAGAGATGGCGAGGGTCAGAGGCAAGAGTTAGTCAAATGGACATAGTACTCTTGCATGGCGATGCTATGGTCAACTGGAAAGAGGTTAGCATGAATTTGAAATGTAGATAGTCAGCAAGGGTATGTGATTTAAGCCAAAGGCACTCAGCTGAGCAGGCACAGGAATGTAGATAGTCGATTGTCGAAGATAGCCAGGGTTGAGATACGGTACGCCTGACAAGGTGTGGAACGGGAGAAGCAAGTGCATCCAGAGCAGAGGAGAGTACAGTGTTATAGGAGGATACTGCCCCATCAATGGACTCAGATGACATAGTGGAGGAAAGAGGTGATAAGACAGCAGTGGAGAGAACTGAAGGGTCAATAGTGTGAAGATTCCTAAACATGCTGGTGGAGATTGGGCGAGACCAAGATTGGGGTTGGTTAAGGGTGAAGATTAGCAGGTGATGGTCAGATAAGGACAGAACTGAGGTGGAGATGTTTGAGGGTGAGCAGCTGGAGAAGAAGACGAGGTCAAGGCAGTGGCCATGCTTGTGAGTAGGAGCGGTAGAGCAAAACTGGAAGTTGAATGAAGAAGTTAAGGGAGGGAGCTTTAAGGCATAAGAGTCAGAAGGGTCATGAATGTGAATGTTAAAATCTAAAAGAATAAGGGTAAAAAACTGCCACATTATACGTTCTTTTGCCTTATCACTCTGCATCATGCTTTCTACTTTGCCTACATGTTACAGGTCAAGCTAAACACTATAGGCCCAATTTCAATTGCCTGGACCTTTGAAGGGTTATGCACCTCATCGGCTCATGGCCCTCCCTGCCGATCTCTAAATTGGATATTCAATGCTGAGGTAATGGCATTGAATATCCAGTGATTGCTGCAAAAGCCAGAAGCCGCCGAAGCTAACTGGGCAGCAGCGATATTGGATGCTGCCCAGTTAGCTTCTGTGCCTTAAAGATAGGCAAGAGTTTTCCTCGCCTATCTTTAAGGTGCAGATCGCTTACCAGGCAGCATCCAATATCACTGCTGCCCGGTTAGCGCCATTCTCTGCTTCTGCTTCACCCTGGAACGCCTCCAACATGCCCCGATGCTAACCGGATAGTGTCGAGGCACATAGGGGACTTATACATAAACAACCCCTGCAAAACTCTTTTCACACTCTAAATTTTCCCCATAAGGCCCTAAACCCCCTTTCGGATCCCTTTCTACAGGCACCACTGCCTTTAGGTGCAGCAACTTGTCCAAGCATTTTTGCTTGCAGACGCACAAGGGGAGATAACAAAAGCATCCAGAATAGACTCTTTGCACTCCAGGACATAACCAAACTGAATGGTGTCTAGCACCCAGTGCTTGTTGAACTCCTTGAGGTATAGAATGGGCCGGAAAGAACTGTCCTTTTTGGGCACCACAAAATAGATGGAATATCTGCCCTAACCCCACTCGTCTGGCAGGATGGGCACTGTTGCATGTAGCAAATTCTTATCCGGGCAAGCAAGTGAGATGAAATGAGAGCACAACACATGCAGAGTTATACCATAAGAAAGTCTGCTAAAGCTTTAGGAAGGCAGCCACAGGCCCCCAAACCTGAGCAGTCTCCCATAACTCCCTTAATTTCGCTTGTCCACAGCATTTTCTTTTATTAGGAAAAATCTGCCACATTATACATTCTTTTCCTTTATCACTCTGCATCATGCTTTTTGCTTTGCCTATATGGTAAAATTAGACTTACCTGCAAATTGTAGTTCCTGAAGGAACTCCAGTCTAGTCCCGAACATCAGGAGTTGTGCACCTCCTCCCACAGCATTGGAGACTGAGCATGTCACAGATTTAGTGACACTGTATAACTGGTCCAGGCTCCGCCTCCATAGCTCCAGTAACCTATTGACAAAGCAGACTCACCAGAGCAATAAGTAAGTATCTCAACAGTTATTCCCTTTTGGGGTTTTTTTGTTTTTTTTTACTCAGCCTCCCTCCACTAACGGAAGGAAAGAACCTAACCATCTTAATCATGTAATTTGGAACCATTCTGTAGCTGTCCTGGCTAAACTCTGCAAAGGCTTGCCACTCCTTCTCCCCAGGCTTCCCCCCAACAGCCTTGGTCAATAATGAGAAACCTGTCCACCTCCCCACTCCCCCCTGAACACTACTATCCAACCCAACAGCCTTACCTGCCCCCTGACATGTCTTACCTGGCCTTTGGCTGCAATCTGGAATGGATAACCGGGAGGGAAGTGGAACTAGACTGGAGTTCCTTCAGGAACTACAATTAGCAGGTAAGTCTAATTTTACCTTCCTTATCGTCCCTCCAGTCTAGTCCCGAACATCAGGAGATGTAACAGAGCAGTGCTCATTTCACCGGGAGGGACCGGCCAGACCAGCCTACAGTACTGCTGACCCAAACCTAGAGTCACCGGCTGCCTGGACATCAATCCGATAATGCTTCACAAGATATTCAAGGACGACCACGTCGCCACCCTACAAATATCCACTGCTGGTACCAAACTCAATTCCGCCCACGAAGCTGCCTGAACCCGAGTCGAATGAGCTCTCAAACCGATCGGCACGACCTTGTTCTTTAAAACATACGCCGCTGCAATTGCTTCCTTAATCCACTGAGCAATAGATGATTTAGACGCCGCCTCTCCTTGCTTTGTCCCCCCAAACAACACAAACAATCTGTCCGTCTTGCGGAGCCCCGCCGTTCTCTGTAACCCTGCCGACATCCAAGCGATGAAGCCTCTTACCCGGCTTATCCTTGGCTTTCCATTCAAACACCGGCAGAGATACCACCTGATTCACATGGAACGCCGAGACTACCTTAGGCAAAAACGAAGGCACCATCCTCAAAACCACCTTCTTACTCCCAAAGGACAAAAAAGGTTCCTTACAAGACAAAACTTGCAACTCCAAAATCCGGCATGCCGAAGAGATCACCACCAAAAACACCACCTTGAGTGTCCAGTCCTTCAGAGAGCTTTCACTATAGGCTCAAACGGCTCCCTAACCAAAGCCTCAAGCACCAAGTTAAGATCCCAGACCAGAACGACGTCCCTTCTGGGCGGCCTCAACAATCCTGCAGCCCGCAAAAATCTTTTAACATCCGGATGAGCCCCCGGCAACATCCCCTGCACCTTCCCTCTAAAACATGAGCGCACCGCTAACTGCACCCTCAGGGAAGCTGCCGCTAGACCCTTCTCGAAGCCGTCCTGAAGAAAGGCCAATATCTTCGGAATCGAAGTGCCCAATGCCTTTATCTGCTTACTCTCACACCACGCCTCAAACACTCGCCAGACCCTGACATACGCCACAGAGGTAGACCGACACCTGGACCTCAGCAATGTAGAAATCACTGCTGCCGAATACCCCTTGGCTTTCAACCTTGCCCTCTCAAGAGCCAAGCCGTAAATGAGAACCGATCCACTTGAGGCATACTCAACGGTCCCTGCACCAACAGATCTTTCCGCACTGGAAGCCGCCACGGCGCCTCTACCAACAGCTGCATCAGGTCCGCATACCACGGCCTTCTTGGCCAATCCGGCACAATCAGGATCACCTGGCCCTTGTGCCTCTCTATTCTTTGCAACACTCAACCTATTAACGCCCACGGAGGGAAGACATACAGCAGCCCCTCCTCCGGCCATCTTTGCACCCAGACCTTCCGACATTCTTTCCCTTCTTCTGCTGTAGAATCTGTCTACCTTCGCCGATGCGAATGAAGCCATGAGATCCATCACCAGAGGGCCCCAGCGACGGACCAGCAAGTCGAACACTTCCTGATTGAGGACCCACTCTCCTGGATCCACCTTGACCCGACTCAAAAAATCGGCTGTCACACTGTCCACCCCTGCTACATGTGCCGCCGATAATGCTTCCAGATTTAACTCGGCCCAAGCCAGAAGTTTGTCCGCTTTCTCCTCGAGAGCCGCGCTGCTGGTGCCGCCCTGACGATTGATGTACGCCACTGCCGTGGAGTAGTCTGACAGCACGCGCACTGCTGTGCCCTGCACGATCCTCTGAAAAGACCTTAGCGCCAGCGTCACTGCCTGTAACTCCAATCTGTTGATTGACCAGGACCTCTCCCGATATGACCACTGACCTTGGGCAAACTCCCTCTCGAAGTGAGCTCCCCAAGTGAACAGACTGGCATGCGTCATCAACGCCCTCCATTGGGGCGCTTCTAGAGGCATCCCCTTCTCGAGACACCCCTGCCTTAACCACCACTCCAGCGACCGCCACGCCTCCAGAGGGCAACGCAGCCTCTGTGACAACCGATCTGACTGGTGAGACTACCTTCGGAGGAGAGCTCTCTGCAGAGGCCTCATGTGCGCCCTGGCCCATGGCACCACCTCGATTGTAGCAGCCATTGTACCCAGTAGCTGCAAATAGTGCCACGCTGACGGAGCTCGTCTCCTGACAAAGGCCTTTATCAGCTCCCTCAGCTTCTGAGCCCTGAGCTCCGGAAGATAAATTCTGCCCCTGTTCGTGTCGAAACGAGCCCCCAAATACTCCATCTCCTGCGACGGGACCAATTTGCTCTTTGCCACATTGACCACCCAACCGAGAGATTGCAGGACCTGAACCACCCTTTCGATAGCCAACTCGCTCTCGCTCTTTGACTTTGCTCGAATCAGCCAATGGTCCAGGTACGGATGAACCAACACCCCTTCCTTGCGCAATGCCGCCGCCACCACCACCATTATCTTGGTGAAGGATCTTGGAGCTGTAGCCAACCCGAACGGCATTGCCTGAAATTGAAAATGCCCCATGGGCACCGCAAAACGCAGAAATCTCTGATGCTCCAACCGAATCGGTATGTGCAAGTACGCCTCCGACAGGTCCAAAGACGTGAGAAACTCCCCCTTTCGAACTGCCACCATGACTGAACGCAACGTTTCCATGCAAAAGTGGGATACTCGGGGACACCTGTTTACTCTCTTATGGTCCAGAATGGGCCTCAGGGATCCTTCCTTCTTTGGCACCACAAAATATATCAAGTACCGACTGCATCCTAGCTGCCCTGCCGGAACCGGAACCGGAACCACTGCCTTATTTATTTATTTATTTATTTTATTTATTAACAATTCTTATATACCGCACTATTAGACATCAGCGCGGTTTACATTGAACAAAAACATCCGACAATTTACATATGTCTGGTCAATTACATTTAACAGGAGATATAAACTTGGGAAATAGGGGAAACTATATACAAAGGTGTGTTATCTGACAAGAGATATCATGGTTAACTATATACAAAGGTGGTGCAATAGTATATGGAACTGTTTGTATTTACATTGTGTAGTTGGCCTGTTGCGATGGTCTGTCTGTTTGGCCACTCCTGCTATTCACCTGGAGGTTATGTTCAGAGCTGTCATTGAGATATTTAAGGAAGAGGAAATGTTTCAGTGACTTTCTGAACTGACTCAAATTTGGTACTGATCTGATTTGTGCTGGTAAGGTGTTCCATAAAGTGGGGGCACAGAGTCGGAATGCTCTGTTGGCTGTTGATCTGGCACATCTTGTGGTGTCGTTTGGGATAGCTAGTGTGTTCATTTCTGCTGTTCTTCTTGGCCTGTTTGGTGCAAGTGGTAGTATGAGGTTGGAGAGAGAAGAAGAGGTGAGCCCCTTGGTCGCTTTAAATGTTAGCAGTACAGTCTTGAAACTGATCCTTGCTTGAATGGGAAGCCAGTGTAGCTGTTTTAGGAGTGGTGTCACGTGGTCTCTCCTAGATGCCCCGAGGAGTACCCTCGCTGCACTATTCATGGCCAGTTGCAGGGGGTTCAGGGTGGACCGGGGGAGCCCCTGTAGAATAGAGTTTGCAAAGTCGAAATGGGGAAGTATAAGGGCTTGATAAATGGTACGGAAATCATCTGGTTCAAGTAGTGTGCGTAGGTGTCTGAGGGATCTAATTTTAAAGTAGATTGCCTTGACTGTGTTGGCTATGTGACTCTTCATGTCAAGGTTTTGGTCCAGTGTTACTCCAAGGTAACGTATTGCAGGTTTCACTTGGAGCTGGGCATCCTTTACATTAATACAACTAGGAGGAGTGAAGTTGGTGTTCCTTGAGACGAAAAGGACTTCCGTCTTTTTGTGTTGTATTCTCAGGTTTTGGGATAGGAGCCACTCTGCTACGGCGTCAAAACAGTTAGTCAGCGGTGTGAGATCCAGGCAATCCAATGATATTGGCATATATAGTAGCACATCGTCTGCATATATCATGTAACTGACATTAAAGGATCTGATAATGTTGCAGAGGGGTTGAATATATATATTAAACATCAATGCAGATAAGGAGGATCCTTGGGGTACACCTTGACTTTGTTGGAATGGTTCAGATGTATCCCCGTCAATTCGGATGTGCTGCCATCTGTCGGACAGGTAAGATTTGCACCATTCAAGTGCTGTTCCGCAGATGCCTTTTTCCCTTAACCGGCAGATGAGAATTTCATGGCATACCGAGTCAAAGGCCGCTGCTATATCGAGAAATACAAGAGCGAAACCTTGGCGTATGTTATCCATACCTGAGATTATGTTGTTGAGGAGTGTTGTAAGTAGTGTTTCTACTCCATGTGACTCTCTGAAACCATGTTGAGACGGATCAAGTGGAGCAGAGGTGTCTATATGATCCTGTAGTTGCCTGTGCACTACTTTCTCAATGATTTTTGCTAGCATAGGTATGCTAGATATGGGCCTATAAGATTCTACCTTCTGAGGATCAAGTTTAGTGTTCTTTAACAGCGGTCTTACAGAGGTCTGCTTGAGCGTAGTTGGAAATGAGCCGGTGGTGAAGGACTGGTTTAAAATTTTTGCTATAATTGATGATATGTCACAACGCAGGTCCTTTATCCAGTGTGCAGGGCAAGGGTCTGTGTGCACAGTGGATGTATTTAGTGCTAGGATGGTATCTTCAATGGTTTTCTTTGAGGGAGTGGAGAAGGATGCCAGAGATACTGGGTAGTCTTGTTCATCAAGAGGTTCCGGTATTAATATTTTATTAGTTTTGCACATTTTAGATTGCATATACATTGCATAGTCCTGTGGGTGGATCATGCTGTGGTGCTCCGGGGTTGGTTCTTTGGCAAGTGTTTTAACTAAGTTAAACAGGTCATGAGGTTTATTCAATGACCGTTTCAGGGTGTCTGTGTGGTGTTGTCTGATTTTATCTGTGATGGTTCTACGATGCTCTGCCAGGTGTTGGATGTAAGCTGCTTGGTCACTACTGGTGCGTGATTTTCTCCATCGTTTTTCTAGCCTTCTTAGAATAGTTAGTGAGGCTTTTAAGTCCGCTGTGAACCATGGGGCTGTAGATCTCTTTTTTGGGTTCTTGTTTGTTGGAGGGCGGATAGCAATAGTGCTGATTTTTCTGTTCCAGGAGGAGATCAGTTCTTCAAGGCTTAGTGAGGTGTCATCAGAGAGTGTGCTAATCTCAGAGAGGATGCGTTCTCTGTTAAATGGTTGGAAACTTCTGGTAGATGAGTTAGTGGGCTTGCTTTTATCCATTATTGTCTTGTGTGAATGGTTAGTGGTATGCATCTGGAAGGTGATGAGTTTGTGATCGGTCCATGGGACTGCCGTTATGGATAGTACTATGTTTTGTGGTTGATCCAAAATTAGCTGTGGTGCGAATATGAGGTCGAGGATATTGCCTTTCTCGTGAGTAGGTTCTCTCACCATTTGCGTGTATCCGAGGCTCTCTAGGGCATCTAGGAATGCTGTTGCTTGGGTGTCCTGTAATGATGGTAGGTTGATATCTCCTAAGATCCAATTGGGTTTGTTTGGGCCCTGGGTGAGAGATGCCAGATTTATTATGGTTGCTAGGTCGTCTGGATCTCCTGATGGTGATCTATAGACCAGGTTTATAGAGCATAAGTTGTTTGAAATAGATACTGTCTCTAGATGGTTGTTGCTGTTGGATTCCTCCAATTTAAACTGTAGGTCGGCTTTGGCGATGATAATTACTCCTCCGCCTTTTTTGTTCTGTCTGTGTCCGGTGAAGGCTGTAAAGTTAGGTGGGAGCAGCTGGTTAAGGATGATATTGTCTTCCGCTGAGAGCCATGTTTCGGTTACCATGAGAATGTCTAGTTTATGGGATATTATTATGTCTGTGATCGCTGGCCACTTGTTTCGAAGTGAGCGGGCATTTATAAGTGCACACTTCATGCTACTAGGGTAGAACTTTTTAGATTGTCTGGTTTTCTTGTTGTGTTGTAGTGGGACTTGTAATAGGAGGTTGTGGTGCGAGAGGTTGGCCCCACGTGAGTTGTGATAGGGGTCTCCTGACCATTTTCTCTCCCTATGTAGTACAATAGGAATGTGGTTTTGTGGGGTGGTGAGGGCCAAAATATTGGATGGTAGTGCTATAATAAGTAGGAACAGGCATATCAACCTGATGATCATGTCTTCCATGTTAACCCCAAGAGGTAGGAGGCTTGCAGGAGGTGAGTCGAGGCGGTTTTTGGCACACTAGAGCTGACTGGATCTTAGCTGGTATATTGTGTAACCGGTAAACAGGCTAGTGTGTCATATCGTATGATGAGAAGACAGTATTTGTAAATTTATGGGTGGTGACGACAGTATGTCTGTCTATCTACTGACAACAGTATAATTTTCTGGAATATGGCAACAGTATGTCTGTCTATCTACTGACAACAGTATAATTTTCTGGAATATGGCAACAGTATGTCTGTCTATCTACTGACAACAGTATAATTTCTGGATTATGACAACAGTGTGTCTGTCTATCTACTGACAACAGTATAACTTTCTGAATTAGGACAACAGTACATTCTGTCTAGCTACTGGGGACAATAGTTCACAACTAGTGAGTACTGGCAACAATGTATCTTATTAATATGAACAGTGTATGTTTATAGCTACTTAGTATATTTACTGATATGGTTACTAACAATAGTAAGCAAGGCTTTAAGGGATATGCAGGATATCAGTTAGAACATAGTTCCATTTGTATGTGGTATACTTGCTGTTCTCGGAGAGGGATCAATTCAGCGGTGGAGCGAGCTGCTCGATTTTGTTTGAAGTATCGGTTGCCGATTTGCTATTACGTTGTTGAGGCGTTAGGCCAGCGTTCTTTTTCCGCCTGTCGTGCCCCACCTAAGGGCCACGCCAAAGGGCCCTCTGGCGAGGCCCTCAGGCGCGGGCACGCCTGCCGGCGCGATCTTTTTGAAGCAGTTGGTCTGGCCCGATTGGCCGGAGCTGGTTTCCTGGGCTGCCCTCACCTCTGGAGGCTCAATCCCCCGACTGGGGAGAGCCGATGAAGGAGGTGGGTGAAGAAAGAACGTGCGCCTGCCGGCGCGATCTTTTGAAGCAGTTGGTCTGGCCCGATTGGCCGGAGCTGGTTTCCTGGGCTGCCCTCACCTCTGGAGGCTCAATCCCCCGACTGGGGAGAGCCGATGAAGGAGGTGGGTGAAGAAAGAACGTGCGCCTGCCGGCGCGATCTTTTGAAGCAGTTGGTCTGGCCCGATTGGCCGGAGCTGGTTTCCTGGGCTGCCCTCACCTCTGGAGGCTCAATCCCCCGACTGGGGAGAGCCGATGAAGGAGGTGGGTGAAGAAAGAACGTGCGCCTGCCGGCGCGATCTTTTGAAGCAGTTGGTCTGGCCCGATTGGCCGGAGCTGGTTTCCTGGGCTGCCCTCACCTCTGGAGGCTCAATCCCCCGACTGGGGAGAGCCGATGAAGGAGGTGGGTGAAGAAAGAACGTGCGCCTGCCGGCGCGATCTTTTGAAGCAGTTGGTCTGGCCCGATTGGCCGGAGCTGGTTTCCTGGGCTGCCCTCACCTCTGGAGGGTCAATCCCCCGACTGGGGAGAGCTGATGAAGGAGGTGGGTGAAGAAAGAACGTGCGCCTGCCGGCGCGATCTTTTGAAGCAGTTGGTCTGGCCCGATTGGCCGGAGCTGGTTTCCTGGGCTGCCCTCACCTCTGGAGGCTCAATCCCCCGACTGGGGAGAGCCGATGAAGGAGGTGGGTGAAGAAAGAACGTGCGCCTGCCTGCCGGCGCGATCTTTTGAAGCAGTTGGTCTGGCCCGATTGGCCGGAGCTGGTTTCCTGGGCTGCCCTCACCTCTGGAGGGTCAATCCCCCGACTGGGGAGAGCCGATGAAGGAGGTGGGTGAAGAAAGAACGTGCGCCTGCCGGCGCGATCTTTTGAAGCAGTTGGTCTGGCCCGATTGGCCGGAGCTGGTTTCCTGGGCTGCCCTCACCTCTGGAGGCTCAATCCCCCGACTGGGGAGAGCCGATGAAGGAGGTGGGTGAAGAAAGAACGTGCGCCTGCCGGCGCGATCTTTTGAAGCAGTTGGTCTGGCCCGATTGGCCGGAGCTGGTTTCCTGGGCTGCCCTCACCTCTGGAGGCTCAATCCCCCGACTGCGGAGAGCCGATGAAGGAGGTGGGTGAAGAAAGAACGTGCGCCTGCCGGCGCGATCTTTTGAAGCAGTTGGTCTGGCCCGATTGGCCGGAGCTGGTTTCCTGGGCTGCCCTCACCTCTGGAGGCTCAATCCCCCGACTGGGGAGAGCCGATGAAGGAGGTGGGTGAAGAAAGAACGTGCGCCTGCCGGCGCGATCTTTTGAAGCAGTTGGTCTGGCCCGATTGGCCGGAGCTGGTTTCCTGGGCTGCCCTCACCTCTGGAGGCTCAATCCCCCGACTGGGGAGAGCCGATGAAGGAGGTGGGTGAAGAAAGAACGTGCGCCTGCCGGCGCGATCTTTTGAAGCAGTTGGTCTGGCCCGATTGGCCGGAGCTGGTTTCCTGGGCTGCCCTCACCTCTGGAGGCTCAATCCCCCGACTGGGGAGAGCCGATGAAGGAGGTGGGTGAAGAAAGAACGTGCGCCTGCCGGCGCGATCTTTTGAAGCAGTTGGTCTGGCCCGATTGGCCGGAGCTGGTTTCCTGGGCTGCCCTCACCTCTGGAGGCTCAATCCCCCGACTGGGGAGAGCCGATGAAGGAGGTGGGTGAAGAAAGAACGTGCGCCTGCCGGCGCGATCTTTTGAAGCAGTTGGTCTGGCCCGATTGGCCGGAGCTGGTTTCCTGGGCTGCCCTCACCTCTGGAGGCTCAATCCCCCGACTGGGGAGAGCCGATGAAGGAGGTGGGTGAAGAAAGAACGTGCGCCTGCCGGCGCGATCTTTTGAAGCAGTTGGTCTGGCCCGATTGGCCGGAGCTGGTTTCCTGGGCTGCCCTCACCTCTGGAGGCTCAATCCCCCGACTGGGGAGAGCCGATGAAGGAGGTGGGTGAAGAAAGAACGTGCGCCTGCCGGCGCGATCTTTTGAAGCAGTTGGTCTGGCCCGATTGGCCGGAGCTGGTTTCCTGGGCTGCCCTCACCTCTGGAGGCTCAATCCCCCGACTGGGGAGAGCCGATGAAGGAGGTGGGTGAAGAAAGAACGTGCGCCTGCCGGCGCGATCTTTTGAAGCAGTTGGTCTGGCCCGATTGGCCGGAGCTGGTTTCCTGGGCTGCCCTCACCTCTGGAGGCTCAATCCCCCGACTGGGGAGAGCCGATGAAGGAGGTGCTAACAATCTTTCTACCGTCTTGCGTACTGCCGACAACCTTGATTTCGCTCTGCAGGGAGATTGGATGAAAGAGTCGACCACTGGACGTTGAAACTCGAGCGCATACCCCCGCTGAATGATTTCCAACACCCACTGATCCAATGTGATCTGGACCCAGGCAGGAAAGAAGTCTCGCAAACAACCCCCCACGGGTACAAGCCCTGCCTGGGCCCCACTCGCTTCATTGTGATTTCTTAACATTCGGGGTCGAGAAGGCTTCAAACTCTCTGCCCGCTCCTCTAAACCCCCAAAACCCCTGACCTAAACTGCGAACGCCCCCTCTGAAAGGTGGCAAAACGCGACTGACAAAATCTACGAAACTCCCTTTGCTGATTCTTGGAAGGCGCCCCCGGACGACTCTGCTTCTGCTTGTCTTCCGGTAATCTGCCCCCCTTGGACTCTCCTAGATCCTTGACCAACTTGTCCAAATCTTCCCCAAACAACAACTTGCCTCTAAACGGCAGCTTACCTAACCTAGCTTTAGAGGCTCTATCTGCTGCCCAATTGCTCAGCCACAGATATCGGCGTGCCGCCACCACGGAAGCCATGCTGTTAGAGAGTCCTCGGATAAGATCATACTGAATGTCCGCTAAATATGCCGCTCCGGACTCCATTCTGGTAGCTTCTTCAACCACCTCTTCCTGCACCCCACTAATTCTCTGAGCCCAGCGAAGACAAGCCCTGGCCACCCATGCACCACAAATGGACGCCTGCATGGAAAGTGCATTTACCTCAAACACTTGCTTAAACAACATATCTAACCGCCTATCCTGCGCATCCTTAAGAGCGGCACTAACTTCCACCGGGATCATCGTCTTCTTAGTAACCGCAGAGACCACCGCATCTACCTTAGGAGTCTTAAAGAGCTCCTTACCTGGCTCCTCCACCGGGTATAGACGGGACATTACGCGCGAGCCTTTCAGTCCTGCCTCTGGCGTGTCCCACGCCTCCTGAATCATCTCCTTAAACACTCTATGCATTGGAAACGCCCACTGAGTCTTTCGCACTGCCTGTAACAAGGGATCCTCCAGAGTAGAATCTTCCGGAGTCCCTGTAACCGACATATTTAAGGCTTTCAGCGACTCCGTGATGAGTGCCCCTACCTCCTCCCGTCGGAACACTCGGACCACCCTAGACTGGTCCTCTGGCTCTGGAATCTCACCTTCCTCTAGGTCCACTTCCAACTCCGAATCCTCCAAGCCTTCCGATGGTTCCTGCTCTCCTAAATCCTGTTCCACCTTGTCCGTGACCAGTCTAGGCTTTTTGAGAGGCCCGCTCCCCAGAACTCCTGCCAACGGAGCCCCTGATCTCTTTGAGCTCGGCCCCCCCACTCGCCTCCAGCCCCGGCGCCGATCTCCCCAACCCCCCGAGGGCCTGTTGGAGCAGCACCATAAAATCCTGCGAGAAAATAGCCGCCAACCCCCCCTGCAAGGAGGGCTGAGATGCGGGGGAATCAATCGCCGTGGACGGCCCTGGAAGAGGATCCACCAGCGGAACAGACAGCCCAGCTGTCTCCCCTGCCTCTGTCTACCCGCTGAACTCCTCCACCGCACCGTCTGCTGCCAACTGTGCCCCGGCTGCCTCTTGAGTACAGCCGCGGCACACCGCGGCCTCCGACAGCGAATCCCTCCTGGACTCACACATCAGGCACCTATGCTTTGACGGCATTGGGAAGCCTGTTCTAGCCTGCACCAAACAACCCCCCACCTAGTGAAGAGCCCAGGAAACCACGGGTCCAAACCATCTGTTTCTTTTTTTTTTTTTCAAAACTATATCCGGGAAAATTACCAAATTGCCCTCCAATCCAGGCCAAACGCACCCCAGAGGGCCGCAAGAGAGTGCGGGAGAAAAACAAAACAACTGCTCTGCTGCTTTTCCCGCCCTCCAGCCATGAGGTCTAGGCCTGACTGCAGCAAGCTCCGTGTCTCCCAAATCTCTGCGTGTCAGCCCCGACCGCTCTCCACCAGCGCTTACCTCTCCGACGGCCCACACACACCCCTCAGGGTTCAGAGAGCCTCTACGCTGCTGCCTGCTTCGGCCTGCCGTGGCTTGCCGCTTCCTTTACTGCGGCCCGCCGAGCCGCGGCTGCCTCCGGAATCCACTCTTCACAAGCTTTGAGCCCCGCGCCTCCACCGCTTCACACCCGATGAGGGGATCAGAAGCGGTAGGCCCCGCAGACGACTCCCACACTCTCCCTTGGACAGGCACTGCTTCAGGGAGGGGGGAGAAGGGGGGACAGCCAAACCAGAAGTAAGCCTGGATCCTTGCAGAGAACAAAATAGCCAATTTAAAGAGGTATTACCTCTAAATCCACTTTTTTTTTTTAACACCCCACTAATTCCTATCTAACCCTAGACCTAATTATTCCTCTAGTGAGCCCCGAACACCAGGGCTCACACCTCCTTCTGCTGCATGGAGACTGAGAATACTGGAGCTATGGAGGCGGACCCTGGACCAGTTATACAGTGTCACTAAATCTGTGACATGCTCAGTCTCCAATGCTGCGGGAGGAGGTGCACAACTCCTGATGTTCGGGACTAGACTGGAGGGACGATAAGGAACTACATGTTACAGATCAAGCTACATACTACAGGCCCAATATTCAAAGGCATTTACACGGTTTACAGACCTGTAAACTATGTAGTGCCGCTGAATATCCCCGAGTAATGCCACTATATGCCCCGATGCTAACTGCTTCACATCGGGGCGTGTCGGGGGAGTTCCAGGAGTGCTATCTGGGGTTAACCGTGCAGCGGTAATATTTAGCCACTGTCCGGTTATCCCTCAGTGGCAAAAGTTAGGCACAGTAAAACCTGTCCTAACGTTTGCTGCTAGAGCTGAATATTGCCGCTGCACAGTTAGCTTTTGTACTGTGTGCAGCTGTGCAGCGACCCCAGATATTCAATGCCGGTGGCCGGATATGGCCCCAGATTGAATATCCAGGGTTAAAGTTTGGCGGCAACGGCTATATGCTTTAGAGGCACATAGCTGTTGCAAATGAATATTGGGCCCTACATGTCTACAGTTATAGTTTATTAACTTGATATACCACCAATCGAGATCCACATCTTGGCAGAGCACAATAAAATCAGAACAAAGAACAAAAAGTAACAAAAACATAAAAACAAAAATGATAGGAGGCAGCAGGAGGCCTAGGTTACAAGATCAGCACAGCTACATAAGACCACACAAGGACAGGGAAGACAAATGAACAGTGCAACCGAAATTGTTAGCCGGAAGCAGGTCAAGCCAAGGATAAGTGATTCAGGGAGTGGGTGATGGAAAGGCCTGCTCAAAAAGATAACCTTTGAGTTGAGCTTTGGAACAACTAAAAGAGAACCGAGTCTGCAAATGATTCATGAGGGAGTTCCAAAGAACAGGGGCCACGACTTGGAAAGCTGAAGAGTGGGAGGCTGTAGTGCGGACCACTCAAGGTCCTGGGACTGCTAAGAGGTCATGAGAAGCTGAGCAAAGTGAATGAATAGAAGTGTAGGAGGTGAGAAGTTGAGACAGGAAGGAAGGACTACCAGCATAGAATGCGTGAAAAGTGAGGGTGAGCACCTTGTAGGAGAGATGGAAGGAAACCGGCAACCAATGCTGATAAAGAAGAAAAGGGATGACACTATCAAAGTGGCGGGCACCGTAAAGCAATTTTACAGCCGTGTTCTGCACAAGCTGAAGATAGAAAAGCTGACAGTGGGTAAGACCGTAAAAGATGGAGTTTGCATAATCTAACCTAGAAATCACAAGAGAAAGTAATAGCAGATGAAGGGAAGACTTGTCAAGGTACTTACGAAGAGAATAAACTTGGCGAAGCAGAAAAAAGCACCATTGAACTGTATGAGAGATGTGGGAAGAAAAGGAAAGGGAGAAATCCAAGTTAACTCCAAAAATCTTAACATTATTGTGCAGAGGAAGGGGAATACAGTTTATAGAGGGAATCACGGAGAGTGATGGGGGAAGAGAGTATGAGAACAGAGTAGCCACTGTCTTGGAGGGATTACGTTTTAAACCATGAAGTAACAACTAGTCAACCACATGGGTGAGCTTAGTAGAAACTCGGGATATGACAGCACCAGAATGGATGGGCAAGCGAAAAAGAAGCTGAATATCATCAGTGTAGCAGAAAAAGTTATGTCTGGAGAGTGAATGAGTGAGACTAAGGGGATAAGAAAAATATTAAAGAGAATAGGCCCTAATACAGAACCCTGAGGGACACCAATGTGAAGAGGCAAAGGAGTAGAGAACTGAGAAGACCAGGAAACCCGAAAGGAGCAACCCTGAAGATAGGAACAGAACCACTGCAGAGCAGATCCAGAGACACCAAGAGAGTGGAGCTGGGAGAGAAGAGAGTGATTCACCATGTCGAAGACAGCAGTGAAATCAAGGGAAACCAGAAGAACCTCACAGTGAGAGTCAAGGATAGTGTGAAAAAAATACAAGAAAGTGCTCAGTGGAGAGCTTGGGGGGGAAACCCGTTTGGGCCAGGTGAAGAACATTGATCTGGAGGAGGAAGGCCTGGAGCTACTGAGCCACTACACACTCCATGACCTTAGAAGAAAGGGCAATAAAGAGATGGGGCGGTAATGAAGGAGATCATGAAGGTCCACCTTCCCAGGTTTGAGAATGAGAATAATAGTAGCTTGCTTCCAATATGAAGGGAAAGAATCAGAGGAAATGGAAGCAGATATAATGTAGAGCAAGGAGGAAAGGAAGGAAGCATACACCAACCTGAAAAGATGGGAAAGCATAAGGTCAGATGGAGCAGTGATAAGACACGACTGAGAGATGACACGATAAAGCTCGCAGTAAGTGTGAACCTCAAAGACAGATATACTGGAGGAAGAGGCAGGAGAGAAGGCGGATGGGGGGAGTGAAGCAGAGGAAGGAGTAGGCAAAGTGGACTGAACATCCAAAACCTTCTGATGAAAGGCAGCAGCAAAGTCCTGGCAGCAGAGGGGGATCGCAGTACAGCAATGGCGGGAGGGGGAGCAGTGAGATGATGAACTAAACGATAGAGCCAGGAAGAACTAGTGTCCTGGTGGATGAGCAAAGAATAATAAGAGTTCTTGGCCGAAACTGTGGCAGCCGGTAGTAGAGGAATGCAGAACGATAAGCGGCAAACGATGGCGCAGAGTGGGACTTGCGCCAACGACGCTCTAAGTGGTGTAATTGGCGCTTAAGGAGATGGAGACTGGAATGATACCAGGAGTTAGAGTGGTGTGGTAATGAGAGAGAGGGACATTAAAGAGCTACGGATTCCAAAGCAAAGGACAGCGTAGAATTTAGGAGATCCAACTGGTCATTGAGAGGAACCAGACCAAATCATCAAGGAAAGGCAGGCAATGAGAAACAAAAGACTGTGGTAAATTGCTGCAGAGACTGGTGCTGGTGAGGCTAGATCTGCAGGGAAGGCTGAGAGGAGGGAGAAAAAATACCTGTGGCAGAAATCAAGATGTGATCAGGGTACGGGCATGACTGCCAAAACTGAAAGAGACACAGAAGAAGTAGTACGGAGAAGATCCAATCTCTGACCAGCAGTGTGAGTGGGAACCAAGAAGTGCTGACACAGATCGTGAACATGTAGAAAAGAGCAGAGGTTGGTAGCCACAGAATCAGTGGCTGATGAAATATGAAGATTAAAATCCCCAAAGATAAGGAGAAAGCACAGTTACCTGTAACAGGTGATCTCTGGGAACAGCAGGAATAAGTCTTCACATATGGGTACGACCGTACCAACGGAGCCTGCGCAGGAACGCTCCCCAGCGTCCAAACAGAAAGCTTTTGGGAGCATCCCAAGCGCATGCGCGCTGCCTTCCCGCCCATTTACTTCCCTCTCATCAGTTGGGTTTGTAGCTGAGACCGAAGGAGGGAAGTAGACAAATTAGAGAGAAAAAAGAGAGAGAGACAGAGAACAACTCCTAGGGGAGGTGGGTGGGTTGTGAAGACTTATTCCTGCTGTTCCCAGAGATCACCTGTTACAGGTAAGTAACTGTGCTATCTCCAGGAACAAGCAGGAATGAGTCTTCACATATGGGGACTCCCAAGCTAAGATACCCGGAGGAGGCCCCAGCATGTTGCAAATCTAAAGTTGGGCCATGCTTATCCCTCAAAACCTCAGGCATCCAAGGGATGGAGGGTAGGAGTTGAACTAGAAAAGAATAAAAGAGGTGCTGTGGAACAGCTTGACTAAACAAGGTATCCAGAGGGGATTCCTTGTGTAATCATAAATATTAGAAAAAATATTGAATTCCAATTTTCTAATGTGGATCTCACTCAAAGATATTGCAAAAATACATGTTGAGGGTAATATGGATCTGTGGTTGAGAGCCAGTATATTATCCTCAAAGAGATTCCCTCAATGTGAAGTAGAGGGAAAAAAATAAATGTTTGCAATACAGGAAGAGATGATAAGCCCTCATGGCCAGAACTAACCCCAGAAGAGTACTGGGGGAGTTCAATGATGTTGGACTTTTGAGAAATAACTGAAGCTTTTGTAAAGTCCAAAAAATTGAACTTCTTGTCCTTGGAGCAGAATAAGGTCCTAGGAAAGAGTGGAGATAATCTGACTGGTTTGGATGAAAAGGCAGAAATACCCTTTGCAGAAAAAGGGGATAGGTCTTTAAGACCACCTTTATTCCAATGAAAGATAAAGACATTTTTACTAGGCGTTGAACTCTCAACTTCTTGAAGATCTTTCATAGTCAGATGTTGTATAGAGATTGACGTAATAACAAGAAGGATTAAGACCTACTTGAGAATATCGTCTGGTTAAATATGGAAGAACTATAGAGGAGATTTCGTGGAAACTGATATTATGTTCTTCAGTTACAGGGATAGGACTAGACTTCTTGATAAGGTCTAGCCCTAGGAATAACCAGGTCTCAAAAAGTACGTGAATGAGTGCAGAGGAGATCCTTAGTCTTAAGACAGCAAGTCTGGATCCTTCTACAATTTCAAATAGTAGCTGGAGAAAAAGACGTAATATAAGGGGATACCATGTTTGCCTCTTTATGAGGGCAATATGAGTATCAAGCATTTTCTTGTTCAACATAAGCTACCATGAAGTATAGGAATTAGAAGGAAAGTAGTGAATAAGGACCAACTGCAGTGAAAAAAATGCATCCCTGATGTGGAAATTCCAGTGAAATGTGGAACAAACCAGGGAATTGTGCAATTTTGTATGCTTTCACATGGTCTAAACCCTGGTTACCTTTACTTAAAAGGAAATTTTAAGGAATATGATAAGACTAGGAAAAAAACAGTCATGTAGGAGCATGACTGGTAGAATCTACCAGCTGGCCGCTACCTATTAGGAGTAGCTCTGAGGCTCTCTGGCAAAGGCCCACAGTTGCAGAGCTTTGTTGTAGAATTTGCAGAGAGCATGTTGTAGGTTGCTTAGATCTGGCTGTTGAATTGCCAGTGTGCAACCTAATCTATTCTGTTGAAGCCAAAGAGAATTGAAGGTGGCTAAGAATAGTAGACAGGCCCGAAGCCTGCAACAAAAAAACAGTCCAAATGAGTTCTGGACCTCTTTTGGAATTATCTGTTATTAAGGCAGCATAAAAAGTTAGGTCCTATGGATTGGAGAGGACCGAGAGACACAATTTGGAGTAGTGATACCCAACTTCTGTCCGAAAAGCTACCTTAAACAGATATCTGAGAAGAAGATGAACCGCACAGGGGGAGAAAACTCTGTATGAAAACTACTTACTGGAGTAGGTATTGAAGAAAATCCTATGGCTTAGGGAATAAGCCCTCCAGATGAGTAGCAGTACTCTTAGAGGACTGAATGTCTGGGCTAAGAGGGGTAGAAGTAATACAGAGTTGAGAAGACTTACAATTTGGTAAGTCTTTGAAGAGATAAGGTCCCCTTGCAGTTAAAAGTATGAGATATACTCGTACAGTAAACTGTCAAGGTGAAGGGTATAGCTCACCCTGTTGTTAGTTGTTAGGCCTCCTTTTGTTTTAAAAAGGAGGAACTTGTTATCTCTGGGGTATGATAGTCCTTAAAAGCTCTTGGAGCTAGAAGGATAGAAATCTCTTGTAGCAAGAGATTCATGCCCAGAGTCGAGGATTGAGTCAATGAAGGACTGATATCTCAGCATGGACGAGATGAATTTTGGATACTTCTGTTGAAAAGAAGTAGACTCAAAAGTTCTAAAGCTCACACAGAAAAAATGAATAAAATATCAGAAACACTGCGATTGCTGGGTTTGCTGAGTCTGTTGAGGTTTTGACTTTCTTAGCCTGGTGTGATGTTGCCCATCTTTGGAAACATCTGCAGAATGGGTAGAAGATGGATAAAACTTTTTTCCCTTGGGGGAATAAAGCTTTTTAGGAGATTTTTTATTAGCTGGGACAGAGGAAAGTTTTGACAATCCTCTAAAAGAAACAGCATCAGTGCTCAACTGATTAGCTTGAAATAAAGCCTCCTTGTTGAAGAGATTTTCACCAGTACAAGGAGTATTTCCCAGCCTTTCCTGAACCCATCTGTCCAAGTCTGAAGCTTGGAGCCAGGCTATGTGTCGTGCTGCTATGGCTATAGCAGAAGTTCTGCTAATAGACTCAAAACAGTCCAAGGAAGCACGATTAAGGAACCTAGAGATATTTTGAGCATGATTGACTAATAAGGAATAGTCTGCTCTTTTATGCTGTGGAAGAAAAGGGTTCAAAAACTTTAAGTTGTTTGTGACTTCTTCAAGAGATAATCCCATATAGAAAATATATGAGATAATTCTTGCTGAAAGAATGGATGCCTGGAAGCATCGACATCCAAAGGCATCTAAAGTCCTAGACTCATGACCTGGCGGATAAGAAGAGTGCTGATTCTACAACAATAGAATGATGAGGAAGTTGAGTCTTTTGAAAACCTGGAGAAGGTGGCACCTTGTACCATGATCACCTCCTTTGGAATCCAGGGGAATTGCAGTGTCTCTGAATTCCCCGGAAGGGATTCTTTACCAGGTATAGAAATGGCAAGTAACTTTGCCATATCAAGCAGAAAAGCTTGAAAAGAAATCTCCCCCGAGGAGGACCCTCTAGAATGAGGGGTAAAGGCTGGACTTGTAGAAAAAACATCCTTGGTACCGATGGATTCATCCCAGTCATCGGGACAGGAAGACTTAAAAGGATGAAGCATTGGATTTTCTTTAAAGCGATGTCTTCGGTACCGCCCGAGGTCGTTACCGAGACGAGTCGGTACCGAATCCTCCATGCTAGAGATCGATTCCAGGCTCGGCATCGAGGGAAGCGATTCTGTCGAAGCAAGCATGGACGGTACTGACACCGATACCGGTACCGGTACCGAAGCCGATACCGATACTCGAGGAACGGTCTGCAGCAACTCTAACGGTACCAAAGTAGCCGAGAGTGCTAGACTACGTTCATCGGTGAGGAGTGTTTCATCCATCACCATAGCCGATGCCGGGGTGTCGGTACCACTCGAAGCGGCCACAACCCCCGAGCATGGCCCAGGTATGTTCACCGAGGTAAGAAGCCCGGGAACAACCTGGAGCCCCGTTAATGCTTTAGAGCCCGAAGACTCCCGCCGGGGCTTAATTGCCAAGATGTCCTCGAGGGCAAGGCCGAAGCCATCTCGATGCTGAGAAGGAGATCTACCACTCAAGGACTGGCTAGTCTTTACAGACTCTTGTTTGGTTACCTGATCCTGTAAAGAAGAAGATATTCTAGCTGGTGACATCGAGAACGATGTGAACCGGGTATCGAGTTGTGCTCGAATCTGAAGACTTCTTCTGTTTGAGCTCCAGCAGGAGAGACACTCCAGAGGGCAATGGTCAGGACCTAAACATTTTAGACACCAAGTATGAGTGTCTGAAAAAATATCTGTACTGCCACACTTTGAGCATTTCTTAAGGATAGTGGCTGACTTTTCCATAATGGAAGGGTAAAGGCCTAGTGGCCTAGAAACCGTCAGGCACTAAACAGGAAAAAATTTCTAAGAAAAGAAGAAATTCTTCAGGAAAAAGTAAGGAAAGCACCGGCGGTACCGGTGGCGTCGAGGGAAGGCAGATGCAACCACAAAAAACTAAGAATTAAAAGAAGAATTTTCTGCGGTGACAGGAATACATCCTACCGGCTCCGCGGAAAACGGAAAACTGATGAGAGGGAAGTAAATGGGTGGGAAGGCAGAGCGCATGCGCGTGGGATGCTCCCAAAAGCTTTCTGTTTGGATGCTGGGGAGCGTTCCTGCGCAGGCTCCGTCGGTACCGACGTACCCATATGTGAAGACTCATTCCTGTTTGTTCCTGGAGATTGGAAAAATCAAGCAAATAAGGAGCCACCACATTATAAAACTCCTGAAGAACCAACACAGTGATGGGGCGGGGGGGGGGGGGGGGAGAGAATGACCAATGCAAGTAAAAATGGTGAAAGAGCAGGCACCTTTGCGACGAGAAACTCTAGGAAAGGTGAAACATGTGAGGTAAGGGATGTCAGAGCAAGAGAGGACAAGAAAAAGATGGCCAGTCCCTCACCATGTTGCTGAGGATGGTGAAGATGAAGGTAGCTATAACCCAGGGGGCAGGAATCATGAAGGTAAGCCAAACATTCATCAGAAAGCCATAGTTCTACAAGGCAGAAAATATCCAAATGATGGAGTGTAAGCAAATCAAATATGAAATGTGATTTCCATCTCAAAGAACAAACATTTAGTAACCCCAAAAGAGAGTGTACTGGAGGCAGAAGTGGATGAGAAGACGCGAAGAACCAGGGAGACAGCAGAAGTGCATGGAACAGGCACCAGGGCCCAGACTAGGGAAGTCAGGAAAACGAGATCCCCACACAACAGGAATAGACTGGGGAGGCATCCAAGTAGGAGAGTTTACTTCAGGCTTTTGGATATTTTCAAATGGCGTGGCCCTTAGGCATGGGTTCGCCAGGCGTGGGCACGTCTGAGTCAGCGTTGAGATATGGATTGGGTGGGTGATGTCACTGACAGTGGGATAGGCTTAGCTCCAACAGCAACACCAACCCTGAAGGAGTTGAAGCAGGCAGGGCAGACTGAGGCGAATCAGAAAGAGCCCAAATGAAAGTGATTTCTCCTCTGTGCCTCTTCACTGGCTGCACAGCAAAGCAAACAGCTGGATCATTTGGAGCCTGAGTCAGTAAGGTTTCAGTTCAAGCCAAGCATAAACAAATTGCTCACACTTAATCAGGACAGCTTATTGCAAACATGAGCTAAACAGTACATGTTTCAGGTCAAGCCAAACATAAACATATTGCTCAGAACAGCTTCCTGTAAACATGGGCTCCTTGTCTTGCAAGATGTAACCTTAACTGTCTCACTTATACATAAACACCCCCTGTGAAACTGTCAGCATATTCAAAGTTGTTCTCACACTCTAAATTTTCCCTATGAGGCCCTAGATTCCCTTTGGGTCCCTTTCTACAGGCACCACTGCCTTTAGGTGCAGCAATTTGTCCAAGGTGGCCCGCACAGCAGCACTTTTGCTCGCAGACCCACAAGGGAAGATGATGAAAGCATCCAGAATCGGCTCTTTGCACTCCAGGATGTAGCCAAACTGAATGGTGTCTAGCACCTAGAGATCCTTAGTAATCTGGTCCCATTCCTGAAAAAAAAAGTGAAGCCTGCCTCCAACTGGTGAAACCAGGGAATGGGCCCCCAAACCTTCATTTTGCAGCCCAGGAGGGTCCTCCTCTGGAAGGGGATGAGTCCCTGGCCTATGCACTCTATGAAAGGGCTGAGAATGAGCCCAAAGTTCACAAGCAGAGGAGAAGAAAGGTTTTCTAAGTCAGCAACGATGAGAGTCCCAAGGCCCCTGGGAATCTGATCAGCGCGCCCTCAGTGGATGGACAGAGGCTGCTGAGAAACCTGTCCTCCGGGAGATGGTAAGATTTTGTCTCACCCAGGTCCTTCACCAGCTTCTCCAAATCAGCTCCAAACAGAAGCTTCCTCTTAAAGGCCAGCTGGGTCAACCGGGCTTTGGAAGATGTGCCTTCCGCCCAGTGCCGGAGCCAAATCCAACGCTGTCATCAGGGCACCATCCCTGGCCGCCAAACATACTAGGTCATACACGGCATCAGAAAGGAAGGTCATAGCCAACTCTAAAAGAGGGGTAGTATCATTCGATGGAAGAGACTGAATCCACTGGAGCAGGGCTCGAGACGTCAGGCTGGTACATACCACCAGCTGCAGGATAGCAAATAACACAGTGAACTGGCTCCACAACAACAAATCCAGCTTGCAGTCCAGAAAATATTTAAGGCCGATCCACCTTCCACAGGAAAGGTGGTCTGTCTGGTAACCGCCATGACCTGCGCATAGATCTTGGGAATGCCAAACCACTCAATGCACTCCTTCTCTGAGAGGGCCTAGATCTTTTTATACAACCTTAGCCCTTTAGGTGGGGCATCAAGGAGTCCAACCGGATCAAATCCTTGATCTAATCTGGGAACAGGAAGACAGTAGTGGAATCCGAGTCAGAGTCAAAATCTCAGACAGCTCCCAGCTGTTCCCCATCTCCAAGGTGCGTCCCTTGTTAGGGATACTTAGTCAAGGGTAATCGAATAGGTCTTCCACTCTCAGGCTGCCCTGCACAAGACTGCACCCAGGGGTACTCAGAGGCCGCAGGGTCTGAATTTTCCTGCCAGACAGTGCAGACAGCAACCGATAAGAAAGCAGTACAATTCAGTCAGTAGCTTTCACAGCAGAGATAACATCAAAGAAAATGAAATATATATGTGAATAATTTAAAATGGAGTACATCACAGCTAGTGAATTATTTGTAATCATTGGGCCCAAAATTCGAAGCGGTAGGCGTCGCTTGGATGACAAAAAAGATGACTTACCTGTGTAAAGACGCCATAACCAAGTATAACGCATTTTAAAATACATGGGTACGTCGAAACCCCCCCCCCCCCACAATGGGCAATGCTAACTAGATATCTGCAAGGGCGTAATGGGGCGTGGTGTGGGCGTGGCCCCATCAAATTCATATAACACTGATATTCGAACGCGTGCACATCTTCAAACATCCAAAATCATGATTAAGCCTTTTAAAAGTACCTCCTTAACTTACAAGCTATTGATACAATACAAACTGAATGTATACATGCACACACAAGCTGTGGCAGGAGAACATAAGGAGTTCTATATGATGGAGCAAACTTGCTGAAAAAATTGTTGTAGACTGTGCATGTGATGACATATTTTCTTGACGGTTGATAAATCTATGTTGTCAGGACTGGTAATCATTTGACAAACTAGGCAGTCACCTAGGGCAGTGGTTTCTAGGAGGTGGTAAAGACCAACCTCAATCAAAGCAAAAGAATAAGACCTACTACTACTATTACTACTACTACTACTACTGAGCATTTCTACAGCTCTACAAGTCATACGCAGTGCTGCACAGACATGTAAGAGACAGTCCCTGCTCATCAGAGCTTACAATCTAGTCAAGACAGACAACACAGAAGCTGTAGACAGGGATAAAACAAGGGGGAAAGGTAAAGAAACAAGGAGATCAGGTGAGTCAAGATCCAAAAGCAGCAGTGAAGAGGTGAGTTTTCAGCCTGGATTTGAAAAGGGTCAGAGAAGGTGTCTGGCGTACAGACACAGGTAGTTTGCTCCAGGCGTAAGGTGCAGCAAGATGAAAGGAGCGAAGTCTGGAGTTAGCAATAGAAGAGAAGGGCACAGATAGAAGCAGTTTGCCAGAAGAGCAGAGTTCCTGAGGCGGAGGGGGGGGGGTGTAAGGAGAGATAAGAAAAGAAAGGTAGTGAGGAGCTGCAGAGTGAATGCATTTATAGGTTAGCAAAAGTTTGAACTGGATGCAGAAATGGATAGGGAGCCAATGAAGTGACTTGAGAAGAGGGGAAATATGGGCATGATGAGGCTGACGGAAGATTAGCCACGCAGTAGAGTATTGAATAGATTGAAGGGGAGAGAGATGATTCAAAGAGAGATCAGCAAGGAGTAGGTTACAGTAGTCAAGACAGGAGACGATTAAGGAGTGGATAAGCATCTTAGTAGTGTGTTCAGAAAGGAATGGGCGGATTTTGTTGATGTTATAGAGAAAGAAACGGCAGGTCTTGGCTATCAGATGAATGTGTGTGGAGAAGGAGAGAAAGGAGTCAAAGACAACTCCAAGATTGTGAGCCGAAGAAACAAGAAGGAGTAGAGAGTTATCCACACAGACTGAGAAAGGAAGAAGAGGAGAGGAGGTTTTAGGGGGAAACATAAGAAGTTTAGTCTTGGCCATGTTCAATTTCAAGCGGCGGTGAGACATCCAAGCAGCAATGTCAGAAAGGCAGGCAGAGATCCGGGTCTGGATTGCTGGAGAGATTTCAGGCATAGATTTGGGAGTCATTGGCATAAAGATGGTACTGAAAGCCATGGGAAGAGATACGCACACCAAGGGACTGGGTATATAGAGAGAAAAAGAGCGGACCCAAGACAGATCCTTGGGGTTCGCCAACTGGGAGCGAAATAGCAGAAGAGGAGGAGCCACCAGAACTAACACTGAAAGAGTGATGGGAGAGATAGGAGGAGAACCAGGATAGTACAGAGCCCTTAAAACCAAGCGAGGACAGGGTATCGAGGAGAAGGTTGTGGTCAACAGTGTCAAAAGCAGCAGAGAGGTCAAGAAGGATGAGGACAGAGTAAAGGCCCTTGGATTTTGCCAGAAACAAGTCACTGGAGACTTTAGCAAGAGCCGTTTCAGTAGAGTGTAAAGGACGAAAGCCAGAGTGTAAAGGATCCAGGAGAGCATGAGAGGAGAGGAAGTCGAGGCAGCGGCGGTGAACCGCACGTTCAAGTAGTTTAGAAATGAAGGAAGGAGGGAGATGGGTCGATAATTAGAAGAACAAGTGGGATCAAGTAAGGGTTTCTTGAGAAGAGGTGTGACCACAGCATGCTTGAAGGCTGCAGGGACAGTTGCAGTGGAGAGCGATAGGTTAAGAATATGAGAGATGGAAGGGACAACAGTGGAGGAGATGGGGCTTAGGAGATGGGTGGGAACAGGATCAGAGAAGCAGGTGGTGTGTTTGGAGGAAGAAAGAAGGCATGCAGTTTCCTTTTCAGAGATCACAGGAAAGGAAGAGAGAGTAGCAGATGTAGGGGGAGAAAGTTAGGAGTGAAGAGGAGGTGGAGGGGGAGTAGCTGAATTTGTGGGGAATTAGAGGGTAATCTTGTGGATTTTGTCATGGAAATAGTCAGCCAGGGTTTGGGCAGAAAGGGAGGGAGGGGTCAGAGGCGGAGGCACTTTGAGGAGAGAGCTGAGAGTAGTAAAGAGACGGCAAGGGTCAGAAGCAAGAGAGTTAGTCAGATGGACATAATTGTCTTGTTTGGCAAGAGCTATGGCTGACTTGAAAGGGACAAACATGAATTTGAAGTGTAGAAAATCTGCAAGGGAGTGAGATCTGAGCCAAGCATGCTCAGCAGAAAGGGCACAGGAACATAGATAGCGGGTAGTGGATGAAAGCCAGGGCTGGGGTGCAGAATGCCTCACAGGATGTGGCATGGGCAGAGCGAGAGTATCCAGAGCCGAGGAGAGTGCAGCATTATAGGAAGTTACTGCCTCATCAACAGACTTAGATGACATAGTGGAGGAAAGAGATGAAGAAACAGTGGAAGAGAGAACCAAAGGATCAATAGCATGAAGATTTCTAAATAGGTTGGAGAAGACAGGACGAGGTTGAGGCGGCAGGTGATAAAGATTGAAGCTTAAAAAGTGATAGTCAGATAGGGGAAGAACTGAGCTACAGAGGTTCGAGGGTAAGCAACTAGAGAAAAATACCAGGTCAAGGCAGTGGCCATGCAGGTGAGTGGGGGCCGTAGAGCAAAGCTGGAGGTCAAATAAGGAGGTAAGGGTGAGGAGCTTTAAAGCATAAGGATCAGAGGGGTTATCAACATGAATGTTAAAATCCCAGAGAATAAGAGTGGGGGAAGAGGAATCCAGAAAGAAGGAAAGCCACGAGTCAAAGTCAGAGAGAAAGGTAGAAGTAGACTTGTCAGGAGGTTGATAAATAGCAGCTACCTGGAGAGGCAATGGAGTGCATGACTCTGCACTTCTTCGCATTCAGTCGTAACTGCCAAACACTACCCCATTCTTCAGTGTTTTTAGATCTTTCTTCATGCTGTCTACTGCCTCAGAAGTGTCCATTCTGTTGAAAATCTTTGTGTCATCTGCAAAAAGGCAG
This sequence comes from Ichthyophis bannanicus, assembly GCA_033557465.1. Lineage (NCBI taxonomy): Eukaryota > Metazoa > Chordata > Amphibia > Gymnophiona > Ichthyophiidae > Ichthyophis > Ichthyophis bannanicus. The sequence continues at coordinate 916,885,858 of CM066035.1, read as the reverse complement.
ACTTTTCCTTTCAGTCCTTCCAGAATGTCACTCACAAATACATTGAACAGTATCAGTCCCAGGACCGATTCCTGAGGCATGCCACTACGCATCTTCCTTTCTTCTGAGAGTTCCATTTACCACTACCTTCTGTGTCAGTCAACTGATTTCTAATCCAGTTCAACATTTTTGGACCGATCCCCAGGCTGCTCAGTTTATGGATAAACCTCCAATGAGGAATAGTATCAAAGGCTTTGCTGAAATATAGGTATATCTAGTTCTCTGGAAATACTGTGTGTATATATATACAGGGTGGCCCAAAAAAAGTAGCATATGTTATTTAAAAATTCAAAAAGACAGATGTAAACGATTGACAAATTAAAAAACAAAGATGGCGACCGGAAATTGTCGAAATAAAGACGTTATATAGCTAAAAAAGGTAAATAAGTAAACTATTTAAGCTTTTAATTTACGAGATGTTCTCACTTTTTTTGGGCTACCCTGTATATATATTGTGGTGGCGAAGCCGTGGGAGAGCAGAAGCAAAGAGGGAAAAACCAGGTATTTTCCTCTGAAAAAGGAATTAGCTCCAGGAGTTTAGGGGTTAAAACTCCTGCTTCAGAAAAAAACTCCCTGCAGAAAGTTTGTGATAGAGAGCCACACCCTAGCTCCATGGTAACCAGCCCTGCTCACGAGGAACAGCTGGGGGTGGAGCTGGGAAACGGAAGGGAAAATCACAGATATGTTTGAGGAAGCAAGGGGAGAAGGAGAGCTTACAGAGGAGAGCAGAACCGGTGGAGGAACGAGAAGGAGAACAAGGACAGGAGGAACACGAGGAGAGTGTTCAGAGGGAACAAGGAGAACCAAGGGAACTTCAGCAGAGACGTCTGCAGAGACTTCTTGGAGAAAGGCAGAGTTTGCCAGAGAAACAGAGGCTGCCAGGAAAGCAGGAACTGTGAGAGAGGCCGTGCCTTCCCGAGGTATAGAAGTCACCCTTGAGACCTGTAAGAGATACAGGGGAAATCCGTTGAGAGGGAGAGCTTACCAGGGGGAGAAGCCAAGCTATGAAAATGGCAGAGATGGCAGGAGAGCAGATGGAAACAGAGCCTTCGGCAGTAAAGTCTGAGGAGAGCTTAATTCCACAGAGTAAGGTGAGCACCTTGAAATCCTCTCAGAGCATTCTGAGAAATAAGAAACTCCATAATTCCTCTAGTAGCCCACAGCAGAGAGAGGAATCTGTATTAAAGAAAGTGTTAAAAGTTTTAGAGAAACTAAAGCCTGCCATTTCTGAGACAGAGTTAAATCATTTACAAACAGACTCTGAGGTAGAAAGCATGGACCTGGAAGAATCTGTGCTAGAGGAATTGCCCTCAGATAATGAAATGGATTGCTCTCTAGCTTGTGCTCAAAACTGAAAAGCTATAAGGTTTTTAGAAGATAGGAAACCTGGAAGCTTAGTCATCAGTGGGGCAGTGCTGAGAAGAATATGCAAATGAGTTGCTGATCTCCGAGGCATGGCCCGGAGTTGAAAAAAGACTGTTTGAAAGTGAAGCCAGAGTCTGTAATACAGCCACTAAGAAAGAGCAGTCTGTGTGAGAGGAAAAGTTTGCAGTAAAGATGCCAATGTTATGCATAGCTTGAAGAATTTATTTATTTATTTATTTATTTACATTCTCTTATATACCGCGCTATTCTGCATCAGTGCGGTTTACATTGAACAAACTGAAATTACATTGAACAGGGCATTATAACTTGGAGATAACTATTTTACAAGGAACATGGGCTATGGAGGGTTAAGTGGCTTGCCCAAGACCACAAGGAGCACCTGTGGGACTAGAAACCCCAGTCCTTCCGGCCCAAGGTTGCTGTCCTCTAGTGGGATTTGAACCCCCGACCTTCTGGCCTGAAGTACCTTGCCCCAACCACTAGGCTACTCCTAGGCTTCTGCGCAGACTGTATTATTCTTTGTGATGATTCTCCATCATAGGTCCGGTGATTGGTTGGCACAAGCCAGTCCGAGGTGTTCTCAGCGAATCAGGAGGTAGATGATGGACATCTTCTTGCAGACAAAGGATCCATAGTAAGATGTCATGCTGAGAAAACAGTATGTAGTTTTCTGGGCATAGGTACAAGTATCCAAGGCCAGTAGAACCAGCTATAGATAAGCACCGGAGAAGCAGATGTTCTTGCATGTGGGCAGTGAATTAGCCAGGGACAATGGCTTCTGTATGCACACATAGAAACACTGCACAAGCAGTTGCTTGGAGGTCAAGTCTGTAGCTGAACACAGCAAAAGTGTACTGAGGAATCCATCTTGTCTGTTCAGCTTGGTTCAGACCTCAGCTGCTGAGCAGGCCGGAGAATTGCAGGTGTAGAATTGCAGGGGTACCAGCCCTACAGGACACAGAGCTGAAGGTTTGCTTAGGGTGTCTAATACCCTTATATCAGCCCTGTAAGTTGGGGATTGTAAAGAACCACAGTCTATATGAATTTTACTGATTTACTTGCAAAGTGTAAAGACTGCCAGAGAATTCCCAAGAACTGCAGCAAACATGTGCAATAGCAACACTATGTGCTCTGCTGATCAACACACATTAACTTTAAAAATGATGCATTAAGCTTTAATAATGATCCTATCTGAGAATTTGAAGAAGACTTAAAATACATAATGTAGCAGGGAGTGTGTATTAGAGCATTTTCTATATCACAGTGGTTGTTATATGTATATATAGATCTTAAAAGAGCGTAAGCATAGCAGGGCAATGCTGCAGAGTCTGAAAGTTTACCTTAGAAGATTCTTGGAGATACATACAGCCCGATTCCATCTGGGATTTACAGGCCCTCTGTGCGACCGGTCGGAACCGGATGCACAGAGGGCGTTGTGATTCTGATCCCGTTGTGCACGTCTAGCTCCGCAGGATCAGAATCGCGAACAGGCCTGTATGTGCAATTCCACCCAGCCTGCACATACAGGCCTTGCCCGACTAACTCAGTCAGGGCTTTTAAATGGAATCGCGGCGCCATGGCATCCAGTTGCCATGGCACTGTGGCTGCTTTTAAAAGCCACAATCTCCAACCGCCAGCCACCAAATTGTTTTCCACACAGCCCGATCCCCAATCTGTCCTGCCAGGGTCAGGCTGCGGGGAATCCCCTCTGCCCCCTGCCACCCCTTCCCAGCCCCGGGTCTGCCGATCCAGCCAAATTGGGGAAGTTATTCCGCCTCGGAGGTGGAATAACTTCCTTATTCAAGTCGCTGGCCCCAGATGTACAGGGCCAACATTAGAATCAGCCCTGTACCTCCGGGGCGGGCAACCACCCACTGACTGCCCTAACGCTGCCCCCGATCCTCCCCTTTCCCGCCCCCTTCTAACTTCCCCGTACAACTGGCGGGGAAGTTAGATGCCTGCGGGAAGGGGCACGAATAGCCTGACAATGAAAAATCCATAAAGTTAACAGAAAAATTGAATGCTGCAAGCTAGTTATCAAGGTCTACCAAGAATCCTGGGATTTGAGATGAGTGGTATGATGAAATTAGACTTACCTGCTAATTGTTGTTCCTGGAGGAACTCCAGTCTAGTCCCGAACCTCTGGGGTAGTCAATCTCCTCCAGCAGCTTGGAGACTGAAAACCTCACTCTTGTGATGTCACTGGTACATAAGCTCCGGTTCTGCCTTCTCCCACCAGTTACCTATTGATAAAGCAGACTCACCGGAGCAACAGTTAAGTAGGAAATACTATTAACCAACTTGTACGAACTAACTGAACTCCACCTCACTCCCGAAACTATGTACATTACCGTGAAATGCTATAGGAGTGCTTCAGCCCACTCTACCCTTTAATGGAGCCTGTGAACCCTAAGTGCACCCCGTACCTTACCTCGTAGCTACCCAGCAGGCTGCCACGGCTTTACACCCACTGCTTACCTGTCATATCGCTCTGCTTCAGGCCCTGATCTACTGAAAATCCTCAGGCAGGTCACGGGACTAGACTGGAGTTCCTCCAGGAGCAACAATTAGCAGGTAAGTCTAATTTCATCTTCCTTATCGTCCCTCCAGTCTAGTCCCGAACCTCTGGGGATGTAACAGAGCAGTGAACAACTCAATGGGCGGGACCGCGTAGACCAGCCTGAAGTACCACTGATCCAAAACAGGTATCCCTTTCTGCCTGAATGTCCAGACAGTAATGCTTAACAAAGGAATGCAGCGAAGACCAAGTTGCCACCTTGCAAATCTCCACCGGCAGCACCAAACTGCTCTCCGCCCAAGACGCCACCGGTGCCCTAGTCGAATGAGCCCTATGTCCTTCTGGCACTGGCTTACCTTTCAAAATATACGCTGACGCAATGGCTTCCTTCACCCAGCGGGCAATGGAAGCTTTAGATGCCGCCTGGCCTTTCTTTGCCCCAGCAAAGAGAATAAATAGCCTTTCCGACCTACGGAAACTGGCCGTCCTGCGAAGATACCTCTTCAACACTCAACTCACATCAAAACACTTCAACTTCCCTGTCGAAGGGTCAGCACTGCTCCCTTCAAACACCGGCAAAGACACCGCTTGACTCATATGTCTATACATCTATTCACACCATGTAATATTTATTACTCCATGTCAACCTGTTTATACTTACCATGTAATCTCTATCTAGCCTTACCAAACTCAGCGTGTATATAGTTACTCTGTATTTGTATCGTTTAAAGATATCGCAACATGTAAATAGTTACCCTGTATGGTCCAAGTTCTAACTCCTGTTATAATGTAAACTCAAACAGTCTTGACTGCACTGAGCTCTCGTTGTTGAATGTAAACCGCACTGATAACAAATAGCACGGTATATAAGAATTGTTAAATAAATAAATAAAATAAATATGAAATGCCGAAACCACCTTAGGCAAGAAGGACGGTACCGGCCGTAGAACCACCTTCGACTCAAAAAAGGAAAGGAAGGAACTCTTACAAGACAGCGCCTGTAGTTCTGAAATTCTCCTCTCGGACGAAATTGCTACCAAGAATACCACATTCAGGGTAAGGTCCGTCAGAGATGATCTCGACAGAGGCTCAAAGGGCTCTCGCACCAATGCCTCCAAAACCAGCGGCAGATCCCATGTAGGTACCATGTGTCTACGTGGAGGTCTCAATAAGGCCACTGCCCGCAAGAAATGCTTAACATCTGGATGACATCCGAGCGCCACTCCCCGAATTTTCTCCCTATAACAGGATAGCGCTGCTACCTGTACTCTTAAGGACGACGCTGCTAAGCCTTTCTGAAACCCTTCTTGTAAAAAGGCCAGAATCTGCGGTAGTGATGCCGTTAATGCCACCGACTGTGTCCACATACCACGCCTCAAACACTCGCCACACTCGTATATATATGCCAACGAGGTAGACCTGTGAGGGGCTCTCAGCAAGGTAGAAATAACTCCCGGCGAATATCCCTTTGACCTTATTCTCGCCCTTTCAATAGCCAAGCCGTAAGCGAGAATCAATCCACTTGGGGCATGAACAGAGGTCCCTGAGAAAGAAGATCCCTCCGAGAGGGAAGCTGCCACGGTCTGTCGACTAACAGTCTCCTCAGGTCGGCATACCAAGGCCTCCTGGGCCTATCAGGCGCAACCAAAATTACCTGCCGTTGTGTCACTCTATGCACTGTGTCACCAGCTCTCCTTAAACCCCCAAGTAGAGGTTAAGGGAGTGGGTTTTTCCCTATTGAAACAGCTATTTCACAGATCCTGGAGCAATGCCCCTTGGGAAATGTAGTCTTTTCACTCAATCAATAAGGAGCAGTTGTGGAAAAAGTGGTTAAGCAACCAAAGGATTTTATTTCCCCTCCCGGTGTGGATTTTACCATGAACAGAAAACACAATCCAGGTATTTACTGGTATTTGGACAAACAAAAGTTCCTTAACAGAAAAAGGCTTTCTTCAGCATTAACCAAGGTGAAAACAAACATTCAAACAAAACCACGCTGTTTCCTCACAACTCTCTGTTTCCACGTGCTATCTGTGCTGTACTCTCTTTTCAAGCAGGCTTTCACCGTAATGAAACTATTCCATTGGCCAGAGATAATGTACAGTCCATTATATCTATATCTTCTCCAGTATCAATACACTCTGGTTCACAGTCCATCAATTCTTCCTGGTCATGAGGAAATGTTTGAACCGGCACTGCTGGTGCCACGCCCTTTCCTACTGCTCCAGGCTTTACTCGATATGCTTGGGTCAAAAACTGGCTTTCACACAGATTATTAGGCTCAGTATTCTTTTCCCAGCACCACCCTTCTGGGTACAAACAGTCACTGTAATTAAGTATATTCAAGCCTCTTGGCTTACCTTTCAGCCTTACTGGTGGAGGTTTTCTCTGGTGCTTTTGAACAGCTGTAGGTTCCCAACCTAAGCCCTGCTCATAGCATTTCACTTGCCTCCTAGGCTTTCTGTCTCTCCCGTGCTCCCCAGGATATTGCAGACAATCTCCTTTGCCCTTGTTATATCCTGTCCTCGGGGTTTCCTTCTTTCTCCTCAAGAAGGAATCTGTCTCTCCTTTCCATAGAGACTCTGGCTTACTCTGGGCATAGCTGTCTTCAGTGTAGCTCTCAATAGCTTCTCTCTCCAGCTCATATGCCTCACTTCCTGCTTCTTCAGCCAACTCTTCATTACTTCCTTCTCTGCCTACCTCCATAAGCTCCACTGAAGTTTCCTTAATAGGGTGAATTCTGGGGCCGTGCTCAACTCCACCCCCTAACAGGTGTCCTGCATTACCTTGTGATTCACCCCTTGAATGATAGCACCGGCGTTTCTCTTGCCTCTGTGCCTGGTTCCCACGGTAACCAGGAGCCATGTGCTTCTGTTTACAGCTCAGCTCTACTTTTGTTCCTGGCTTTTTAGCTTCATTAAACAGGCTAGAAGGACCCACTATGTCACAACTGTAACACTCAACCTATCAACACCCAAGGAGGAAACACGTACAGGAGTTGACCTTCCGGCCAGGGCTGAATGAGAGCATCCAGTCCTTCCGACATTCTCTCCCTTCGTCTGCTGAAGAAGCGCTCGACCTGAGCTGATCGAAAGGTCGCCATGAGATCCATCACTGGTGTACCCCAGCGGTGCACTAGCCTTGCGAACACGTCTGGGTGAAGCATCCACTCTCCTGGGTCTACCCTCACCCAACTCTAAAAATCGGCCTCCACATTGTCCACTCCTGCCACATACGCCACCAACAAGGCCAAGAGATTCTTCTCGGCCCAAATGAGCAGACTCTCTGCCTCTAGAGCTACACTGCTGGTGTCCCCTTGGCGATTGATATATGCTACCGTGGTTGCGTTGTCGGAGAAAACTCGAACCGCTGTCCCCTGGAGATAAGGGCAAAATTTTTGAAGAGACAGCGCCACTGCTCTCAACTCCAACCGGTTGATGGCCCAACCGCTTTCTCCCTCAGTCCAGAGACCCTGCACGAAATGTCCCTGGCAGTGCGCCCCCCTCCAGCCCGCTAGACTGGCATCTGTCATTAGCGATATCCACTCCGGCGCCTCCAAGGGCATCCCTTTTTCAAGATTTCCTGGATGCAACCATCATTGCAGAGCCTTGCGTGTCTCTGGAAGGCAGGGCAACCGTTGCGTCAACTGATATCTCTGGTGTGACCACCTCCACAACAAGGCCCTTTGCAATGGCCTCATGTGGGCTCTTGCCCATGGAACTAGGTTGAGCGTTGCTGCTATGGTCCCTAGCAGCTGCAAATAATCCCATGCCGTGGGAGACGGCGTTTGGAGTAATTTGCGAATCAACTGTCTCAGTTCTAACGCTCACTGCTGGGGCAGAAAGATCTTTCTTAGCTTTGTATCGAAATGCGCTCCCAGATAGGCCAGATGCTGAGACGGGCACAACGTGCTTTTGGAGATGTTGATCACCCAGCCGAGACTTTGTAGGAATGCTACTACCTTGGCTGCCGCCACCTCGCTTTCCGCTCTGGACTTCGCTCTTATCAACCAATCGTCTAGATAAGGGTGAACCAACACTCCTTCTTTCCTCAACGCCGCTGCCACCACCACCATGACTTTGGTGAATGTCCGAGGCGCTGTCGCCAGACCAAAGGGAAGCGCTTGAAATTGGAAATGTCCCATTGGTACCGCGAATCTGAGAAACCTTTGATGTTCCTGTCGAATAGGAATGTGGAGATACGCTTCTGTGAGATCTAAGGAAGTAAGAAATTCCCCTTTTCTTATTGCTACTATGACCGATCTTAGAGTCTCCATGCAAAAGTGAGAAACCCGGAGACATCGATTCACTCTTTTGAGATCCAAAATTGGCCGAAACGTTCCTTCCTTTTTTGGCACCACAAAATATATGGAGTATCGACATACGCCGCATTGATCGGGAGGAACCGGCACAATGACCTTGAGAGATAACAGCCTTCAGACCGTGTCCTGCACAGCCAGGCGCTTGAGAGCAGCTTTGCATGGGGACTGTATGAAAGAATCGTTCACTGGCCTTTGAAATTCCAAGGCATAACCGTCTTGGATCACCTCCAGCACCCACTGATCCGAAGTGATCTGGACCCAGGCCGGGTAAAACTCCCGCAACTGACCCCCTACAGGAACCCGTTCCACCTGGGTCCCCTGGCATCACTGTGATCTTTTAAGGTTCGAGGTAGAGGAGGAGGCCGCTCCAAATCCCCTACCTGCTCCACGAAAACCTTGAAAGCCCTGGTTTCTATAGGAAAAACATCCCCTTTGATTCTATCCAAACCGTGGAGAGCGGAAGTGCCTAAACTCCCTCTGCTGGCCTTTAGGCATGGCTGCCGCTCGCCCCTGCTTCTGCTTGTCTTCTGGTAGTCTACCGCCTTTGGACTCTCCCAAGTCCTTAACCAACTTATCTAACTCCTCTCGAAATAGTAGTTTTCCACGAAAGGGGAGTTTACTTAATCTCGACTTGGAAGACCCATCTGCTGCCCAATTATGCAGCCAAAGGTATCTTCTCGCCACCACGGCTGATGCCATACTCTTCGAAAGACCTATGATAAGGTCATGATGAATATCTGCCAGATAGGCTGCTCCGGATTCCCACCTAGACGCCTCTGCTGTCGCCTCTTCTGCTTGTTCTCCTTGAATGTGCTGCACCCAGCGCAGACAGGCCCTCGCCACCCACGCTCTACAAATAGAGGCTTGCAACAAGAGCGCATTTACATCAAAATCCTGTTTTAATAAGGAGTCCAGTCTATGGTCCTGGGCGTCCTTGAGGGCAGCACTCCCCTCCACGGGGATGGTAGTCTTTTTGGTAACTGCAGAGACCGCGGCATCCACTCTGGGAGACTTAAACAATTCTCTATCCTGGTCTACGAATGGGTAGAGACGTGCCATGACTCAAGCTCCTTTCATTGCTGATTTGGGCAAATCCCATTCTTGCAGAATTATTTCCCAAATTACCCTATGTACTGGGAAAGCTCTCTGTGTCTTCCGAAACGCCTGCAATAAAGGGTCTTCCAGAGTAGTATCTTCTGACGGACCCCCCGAGGGCATATTCAGCGCTTTCAGAGTCTCTCTCCTAAAAACACGTACCACTCTTGCTTGATCCTCTTGCTCCGCAATCTCGCCTTCCTCCAACTCTTCGTCCAAATCCAGGTCAGGATCCGGCTCCTCCGATTCCGATAGCACCGAGTGTTCCGACCGGTCCTTTCTGTTTGTGAACTTCTTTGCCGCTAGACCTGTGACCGCTGCGACCAAAGGAGTCCCTGGCCACTTCAACCCCAGGTCAGGAACAGGAACCCCTGGAGCCTGCCTCCCCTGAGGTGCGCTGAAGGCATGCTGTATCAAAGCCACAAAATCTGGCAAAAAAATTGCCGCCAGCCCTCCTGGAAAGAATTGTTGCGACCCGGAGAGATCTGGAACCGAAGACATGCCTGGCCTCGGGTCCAGAGATGGGAGTATGGTGGAAACTGGTTCCGGATCCGTTACCAGTGTTCCTCCATGGACAGCCTCCCCCCCTTCAGGAAGCAGTTCCATCTCCGCGGCTTCGTGCATGGAGGTCCTACACACGCCCATCTCTGAAAATGTACCCCGTTTTGCACCACAGAGCAAGCAGCGAGGCCTGGATGGCATCCCCCGAGAATAGATGAAGTCAGTCACTGTCCCCCCACTCTGTAGTCCATTCTCTGTTCAACTAGGAAAAAGGGAGCCCCCAAATAACCAGAGAGATTGTAACCGAGCTACTGATATCCAAACTCTCTATCAAAATTTTTTTTCTTTAATCACTAATGGGGTCCTTCAATACTGCCAACGTAACACCCCCCCCCCCCAAAAAAAACGAAGCTTCCCGGCCCGGCTATCGCCATGCAAAGGGAATCAAAACTAACAGCCGTTGTGTTTTCCCGCGCGTCTGCCACACGGCTGGGTTTGCTGTGCAGCTGGGTCTGCTGCGGCGGCAGATGCGCTTCAGCATGCTGGAGTCTGCACACTGACCTAATCTCCGACGCCGCGCTTCTTCTCCTTGTCCTCCAAATTTCCCCTCAAACAGGTCACTGCAAGTGCGCGCTCTTTTGCCGTTTCCCGGGTCCTACTGCAGAGCGGTAACCCTCCTGGAGAGACAGGTTGGCAGAGGAACACCTCCGGAGCACTGCCGCTGTGCCCCGGCTCTGGCTCACTAGCGTGTGCAGGCAAACTCTCTATTTACGCTACTGCTGGAGAGCACTTGCTCCTCACTCTTACTGTCGGTTTCTTGGCCCCGAGCCTCGCCTCTCTTCTTGGCAGCTGTCTTCAAGGCACCGGAGGGCTGGCACGGTGGGGGGAGGGAGGAATAAGGGGGAGGGATGAAGCCTCAGCACTCCGACTCTAGCAATAACCTAATAAATGTAAAACCCTCTTTTTTTTTTCAATTCAATCCAATCTGAAGTCAATCAACTACTCTAAACTAACTGCCTTAATTGCTCCTCTAGTGAGCCTGAACCTCCAGGCTCACCAGTCCTCCAGCTGCTTGGAGACTGAAGTAACTGGTGGGAGAAGGCGGAACCAAAGCTTATGTACCAGTGACATCACAAGAGTGAGGTTTTCAGTCTCCAAGCTGCTGGAGGAGGTTGACTACCCCGGAGGTTCGGGACTAGACTGGAGGGACGATAAGGAAAGTCTCATTACAATGATTACAATAATTGTTTATATGATTGTTCTGGAGAATGGTGCAGAATTGATTCAAGGATTTGGCTATGGGATATGATACATTTACATAGTATGCTGGTTAAACTAAACAAATGGGTTTCAATGCAAGGATGGATATTTACAAGGGAGGGAAAGAAACATGCAAAGATATATCTGAAATAGGTGAGATGGTGAAACTAGAAAATGAATGAGCAAAAAAGAAACAGAAGGTGATTGGTTTCCTAAAGGACTGCTTCCAATGTATATTGTTAGATGGCTGTTTTTAGACCTATCAGGAAGAAGTAAGGTGTTTCATGAGAAATGCAGGGTGTGCAAAGAAATGTTATACAGTAGACTCCACTTAATTTTCTCCTGAATACAACTTGTAGAGCCAAACATTTGTTCTTGGCCAGCGTTACTGTTCATACTTTGTTCTGGGGGGATTCAACTGCAGATATTGCAAAAGGCTTGGGCTACCTTGGCTGCTAGAGCGGAGAAGTAGCCTAGTGATTAGAGTAACAGCCTCATAAGCAAAAGATTAGGGTTCAATTCACACTAGCACTCCTTGTTACCTTGGGCAAGTCAGTTTACCCTTCATTTTCTCAGAAAAAAAGGCCTGGCAATCTACCTTGCCAAGAAAACCCAGGAGATGCTGGGTTACCAGGAGTAAGCATTGGCTTAATGGCATGCATACAAAAAAAAATGTTGGCTGCTATTATGAAAATGATTTTGCAAAGATATACTATGTTGCATAATGTGGTGGTAGTGCTCTCTCAAGTACATTAAGGTGTCTTCAGTTTGTATAAAACTATTTGACACCATTTACACAGCAAAGAGCATTTACCATAGCTGCCAAGTTACCCAGTTTCAGGAGGGAGGCTTTTTGTCCAGTCCTAGTTTTGAACTCATTCCCAATGCAGTATGGCAATCAGGCCAGCTTAACAGGCGAGGCAGTGAGGCACTGGCTTCAGATGCACAACCTTTAAGGGTGCCCAAAGCAGCACCATACCTAGCCCTGTGCGAGCGGTGCAACCGCACAGGGTGCAAAAGGATTAGGGGCGCATGTCGGGCTGCCGGCCCACCCCCCTGCGTTGCCCTGCAACCGCCACATTTTTGTTTTCTCAGAGGCAGCAGCGACAGCGGCAGTGAGGCAGACATGCATTTGTAGGCAGGTGGGGTCCCTCCTTCCCTTCTCTGATAATAGGTCGCGTCAGTGGAGGGAAGGACCAGACCAGCCATTCAAACGCGGGTCTTTGCAACTCAGTGTTTGCATGGCTGGCCTAGTCCCTCCCTCCTCTGACGCGACTTACATCAGAGAAGGGAAGGAGGGACCCGACCTGCCTACAAACGCGGGTCTGCCTCACTGCTGCTGCCGCTGCCTCCGAAAAAACAAAAAAGTGGCGGCAGCGGTGGCAAGGCAATGTGGGGGGAGGGGAGCGGGCAGGGCAGGCAACGGGTGGGGGCGGGACATGCCAGATGGGGATATAGCACAGGGCGCAATTATGGCTCGGTACGGCCATGGTCCAAAGCCTGCCTCATTGACTTGCCTCTTTACAGCCAATTTAAACAGAAGTGGGAGCATTTTTCTTTGCTGCCATGGCCGTGAGGCCTTATGAACTGCTGCCACAGCGGTGCTTCTAAAGGTAACCACAAGTACTTCCTGTTTCTCACAAGAAAAGAAGTGCTTGTTCTTGCCTGTAGCAATGCCTTGGTGCAGGCAGTTTGTGAGGCAGCACAGCCACGGGAGCAAAGAAGAATGCTCCCGGAACTGTTAAAAGGAGAAGAGAGAAGGTGACTTACGCTGGGTAAAGAAAGCTGGCTGGGACTGTGGCTGATGCAGGGGTGGGCTTGTGGAACTGGAAGGGAGCTGACACTGGGGATGGTACTAGGGATGGATAATGGGGGGGAGGGGGGGCCTAGAAGGGAGCCAATCGTAGGGGGGTGGGAATGCAAGGCATTGAAACAAATCTACTGGGGCTAGAAGGGTGGGCTGGACAGTGTGTTGGGGGGGGGACTAGGACTCAAAGGGAGCTGACAATGGGGGTTGCTGGGACAGAAAGGGGACAGACATTGGAGGGAGAACTGGGATTTGAAAGGGGCTTACCTCTCTCTATGGCCCTACACCCCTCCTCAGGAACTCCACTCTTCTAGCAATCCCTTTTATCTGTGCCCTTCTCTGCTACTCCCTACTTCAGACTTTGTTCATATCACCTTGCTGCTCCATACGTCTGGAACAAACTACCCAAGTCAGTACAAGAGGCTTCATCTCAACAGAGAAGAGGTGGCAAACTACAGGCCGGTAAGCCTTACTTTGGTGGTGGGAAAAGTAATGGAGACTCTGCTGAAAGAAGGGATAGTGAAATTTCTGTAGCCAATGGATTGCAAGATCTGAGGCAACATGGCTTTACCAAGTGAAGTTCATGCCAAACAAATCTGATTGCTTTCTTTGACTGGGTGACCAGAGAACTAGATTAAGGGCATGTGATGGATGTGTCTATTTAGATGTCAACAATATTTGATACTATTCCACATAGGAGGCTTGTGAATAAACTGAGAAGCCTGGGGATGGATCCTAAGGTGGTAAATAGATCAGGAGTGGAGGAGTAGCCTAGTGGTTAGAGCAACTGTCTAGTACCTATTGTAGAAGATCAAGGGTTTAATTCCCAATGGCACTCCTTGTGACCTTGAACAAGTCACTTTTCCCTCCATTGCCTCAGAAGAAAAGGCCTGGCAATCTACTTCTGGTGATTCATTACCAAGAAAACTGCAATTGTGAGTATATATTTCTAAGAATTTTCTAAAATGAATTCTTTCTATTAAAGCTATTTAATCTGTGAACCCACTACTTTTTGTTAAATCAGTCAGGGCCTAGTAGCAGCAGTTTAAGTTTAAATTTAAAACAAAGAAGAGAACTTTCTGGTTACATTTCATACCCAGCAGAGAGCTTATAGTTTTAATTTAATAGTCACTCAGGGCCTAGCATCAGCAAAGTAATTTTAGTTTAAATTTAAAACACAGAAGAGAGCTTTCTGGTTAAATTTAGAACCCAGCAGAGAGCTTGTAGTTTATATTTCATAATAAGTTAGAGCCTAGCAGCAGCAAAGAGCTATAATTTAAATCAAATAAGAATATAGCTTACCTCAGCAGCACAGGACAGGGTACTGTGTAGCAGCCCTCTTTTAATAAGTGTTATTTCCCTCCCTCCCTCCCCACACCCACCCACCCCTGGGATAATCATAGCTTTATAGGTTCTTACACATTTATTTATTTATTTACATTCTCTTATATACCGCGCTATTCTGCATCAGTGCGGTTTACATTAAACAAACTGAAATTACATTGAACAGGGCATTATAACTTGGAGATAACTATTTTACAGGGAACATGGGCTATGGAGGGTTAAGTGGCTTGCCCAAGACCACAAGAAGCACCTGTGGGACTAGAAACCCCAGTCCTTCCGGCCCAAGGTTGCTGTCCTCTAGTGGGATTTGAACCCCAGACCTTCCGGCCTGAGGTACCTTGCCCCAACCACTAGGCCACTCCTCCACATCTTAAAAGACAGGAGGTGCTCTCAGAGGAAGCTTGTTACCCAAATCAGACATACACTAAGGACCTGAGATTAATTAAGCTTCAGGTGAACAAGGTATATTAAACGTATTAGGTACAGTTTTATTGGTATAATTATCCATAGCAACCCTTAATAAGTAAAGAACTTAAAGATCTAAACACAAACTTAAAACTAAGATGCAGACAGCAGTCCAGCAGCGGGATGGGGGCTTTCCAATCTTTTGCATTGAGTGTATGATTTTCTCCCAGTTGGTGAGAGGTCTTACGTGTGCACTAGGTGCAAGGAGCTCTTTGCTCTCGGGGAACGAGTCCGTTCTCTAGAGGCTAGAGTAGCAGACTTGGAAAACATAAAGACAGAGAGGTACATAGACGAGACCTACAGGGATATAGTCCTGAAGTCCTACCTCCAGTCTGGCAGCATCCCTGTTGCCATGGAGGAGAGAGGTCATGTGACAGGAGAGTATCACCCTGGTGTGGCAGGAAGTGAACCTGTAACTAGGACCTGTCCTCCAGGTGATGTAAAACCCTCTCGCACCGAGGAGGTTTATCCAGGGCCATCTGCCCATGAGGGAAGGGTTAGGACAGCCGTTATAGTTGGTGATTCGATCATTAGGCATGTAGATAGCAGGGTGGCTGGTGGACGTGAGGATCGCCTGGTAACATGCCTGCCTAGTGCGAAGGTAGCGGACCTCACGCGCCACCTAGATAAGGTCTTAGATAGTGCTGGGGAGGAGTCTGCTGTTTTGGTACATGTCGGTACCAATGACATAGGAAAATGTGGTAGGGAGGTTCTGTAGGCTAAATTTAGGCTTTTAGGTAGGAAGTTGAAATCCAGAACTTCAAGGGTAGCATTCTCCGAAATGCTTCCCGTTCCACGTGCAGGACCCAAAAGGCAGGCAGAGCTCCAGAGTCTCAATGCGTGGATGAGACAATGGTGCAGAGATGAGGGGTTTGGATTTGTTAGGAACTGGGGTACATTCTGGGGAAATGAGGGGCTCTTCCGAAGGGATGGGCTTCACCTTAACCATGATGGAACTAGGCTGCTGGCATTAACCTTTAAAAAGGAGATAGAGCAGCTTTTATACTAGATAATAGGGGAAAGCCGACAGTCGCCCAAGAGCAGATGGTTCGGAAGAATGTATCCTTGAAGGATGCTACCAAAAGCTGAGCGGTTCCAAAAAAGAGTAAAGTAGCCCAAATGCCCTCGAGTATGGAGCAGACAGAGCTTAAAGATCCCAAATTACCCATGACTACCAATAGCCAAATTAATATGAATAAAATACAGTCTCTAAAATGCTTGTATGCAAATGCTAGAAGTCTAAAAAATAAGATGGGAGAGTTAGAATATATAGCACTAAATGAGAGGTTAGATGTGATTGGAATATCAGAGACATGGTGGAAGGAGGACAACCATTGGGACACTGTGATACCTGGGTACAAACTATATCGTAATGATAGAGCTGATCAAATTGGTGGAGGGGTTGCGCTCTATGTTAGAGAGGGCATTGAGTCAGAAAGGATTAAAGTTTTGCAGGAAACAAAATTTGCTGTAGAATCTCTATGGATTGAAATTCCATGTAAAAAGGGGAAGGCGATGGTGGTGGGTGTGTACTATCGACCGCCTGGCCAGAATGAACAAATGGATGATGAAATGCTCAAAGAAATCAAGGAAGCTAACAAAAGTTACAGTGCGGTAATAATAATGGGCAATTTCAATTACCCCGGTATCGACTGGGTCAGTGTCACGGCAGTACATGCTAGGGTGATAAAGTTCCTAGATGACATAAATGACTGCTTCTTGGAGCAGCTGGTTCATGAACCAACCAGAGGCGAAGCCATATTAGACCTAGTCCTTAGTGGAACACCAGATCTAGTGCAAGAGATAAGGGTGTTGGGGCCACTTGGCAAGAGTGATCATAGCATGAACGCCTTTGATTTAATTAGTGGAGGAGGGATAGTAAGGAAATCCACAGTACTACCTTTTAACTTTCAAAAGGGAGACTATGATAAAATGAGGAAAATAGTTAAGAAAAAACTAAAAGGAGCAGTTGCAAAGGTTAAAGACTTACATCAAGCTTGGGTGTTGTTGAAAAATACTATCTTGGAAGCCCAGACCAGCTGTATTCCACGCTTTAAGAAAAGTGGAAGGAAGTCCAAAAAACTGCCAGCATGGTTTAAAGGTGAGGTCAGAGAGGCTGTTGTTGCCAAGAAAGCATCTTTCAGGAAATGGAAAAAAGAGCACAACGATGAAACCTGGCAGGTCAAATGCAAGCAATTGATAAAGAAGGCAAAGAGAGAATTTGAAAAGAAGCTTGCTGCGGAAGCAAAAACGCGAAATAAAGATTTTTCAAGTACATTCATAGCAAAAAACCTGTGAGAGAGTCAGTTGGACCATTAGATGATAGAGGAGTTAAAGGGGCACTAAGAGGCGACAAGGCGATAGCGGAGAGACTGAATGAATTCTTTGCTTCGGTCTTTACTGAGGAAGATGTAGGGATGTTACCCATGACTGAAGTGGTATTTAAAGGTGCGGAAGAATTGAAGGAAATATCGATACATCGGGAAGTTGTATTACAACTATTAGATAAACTGAAGAGTAGCAAATCACCTGGGCCGGATGGTATACATCCAAGGGTGTTGAAAGAACTGAAATATGAGATTGCAGACCTGCTATTAGTAATTTGTGAACTATCATTAAAATCATCTCTAATACCTGAAGATTGGTGGATCGCCAATGTAACACCAATTTTTAAAAAGGGTTCGAGGGGTGATCTGGGGAACTACAGACCGGTGAGCCTCACGTCAGTACCGGGAAAAATGATAGAAACCATCATAAAGAATAAAATTACTCAGCATGTAGATAGTCATGGCCTAATGAGAGACAGCCAACATGGCTTTAGACAAGGAAGATCTTGTCTTACTAATCTGTTATGTTTTTTGGAAAGTGTGAATAAACAGGTGGACAAAGGTGAGTCGGTTGATATAGTGTATCTGGACTTTCAGAAAACCTTTGACAAGGTCCCTCATCAGAGACTTTTGGAAAAACTAAAGAGTCATGGGATAGGAGGCAGTGTACTACTGTGGATCAGGAACTGGTTAAAAGATAGAAAGCAGAGGGTTGGGCTAAATGGCCAATTTTCCCAATGGAGAAAGGTGAATAGTGGTGTACCCCAGGGATCTGTGCTGGGTCCGCTGCTTTTTGACATATTCATAAATGACCTGGAAAGTGGAATAACGAGTGAGGTTATCAAATTTGCAGATGACACAAAACTATTTAAAGTTGTTAAAACCCAAGAGGATTGTGGAAAGTTGCAAGAGGATCTTGATAAACTGGAAGACTGGGCATCAAAATGGCAGATGAAATTTAATGTGGACAAGTGCAAAGTTATGCACCTAGGGAAATACAACCCAAACTATGGTTACACGATGCAAGGTTCCATATTAGGAACCACCACCCAGGAAAAAGATTTAGGCGTCATTGTGGATAACATGTTAAAACCCTCGGCCCAGTGTGCAGCGGCAGCCAAGAGAGCAAATAGAATGCTAGGTATGATAAGGAAAGAATGGAAAATAAAACAAAAGATATTATAATGCCTCTATACCATTCCATGGTGAGACTGCACCTTGAATATTGTGTGCAATTCTGGTCGCTGTATCTTAAAAAGGATATAGCATTATTAGAAAAGGTTCAGAGAAGAGCCACCAAAATGGTAAAGAGGATGGAAGGATACTCCTATGAAGAAAGGCTAAAAAGGTTAGGGCTCTTTAACCTGGAAAAGAGACGGCTGAGGGGAGATATGATAGAAGTCTATAAATTAATGAACGGAGTGGAACGGGTAAACGTAGATTGACTGTTTACGTTATCAGAATATAGAAAGACTAGGGGACATGCAATGAAGCTACAGGGTAAACTATTTAAGACTAATAAAAGAAAATATTTTTTCACTCAACGTGTAATCAAACTCTGGAATTTGTTACCGGAGGATGTAGTAAAGGCTGTTAGTGTAGCTGGGTTTAAAAAAGGTTTGGACAAGTTCCTGGAGGAAAGGTCCATAAACCATTATTAAGAAGGGACCCAGGATATCAATGCTTGACCTAGTACAAGCATTGCAGAAACTGTGTCTTTTGGGGAAACTGCTAGTTACGTATGACCTAGATTGGCCACTGTTGGAAACAGGATACTGGGCTTGATGGACCTTGGTCTGACCCAGTATGGCATATCTTATGTTCTTATGTTCTTAAAACCCAGAGACAGCTGGGCTGCCAGGAGTCATCACTGACTTATAGTACAAAAAAAAACTGGATCAAGAACTGGTTGACTCACAGACTAGAAAGGGTAATGATGAATGGAGCTCACTCTGAAGAAAGGAGGGTGAGTAGTGGAGTGCCTCAGAGAATTGCTGCTGTTCAAAGTCTTTGTGGGCGATATTGCCAATGGTTTAAAAGGGAAAGTTTTCCTTTTTTGCACATGATACAAAGATTTACAACTTTGGAGGGAGTAGACAACCTGAGAAAAGATCTACAAAAATTAAAAGAATAGTTAAATGCTTGACAATTTATATTTAATGCAAAGAATTGTAGTGTTGCATTTGGGATGTAGAAACCTAAAGGAGCTGTACGCAATAGGGGATGAGGCTAGTGTGTATGGACCAAGAGAGGGACCTTGGAGTGATAGTGTCTGAGGATCTGAAGGTGGCAAAGCAATGCAATAAGGCGATGGCCAAATACAGATGGTTGTAGGCTGTATACAGAGAAGAATAACCAGCAGAAAGGAGGTATTAATTCCTATGTACAGGTCATTGCTAAGGCCTCATTTGGAGTATTATGTTCCGTTTTGGAGACTATACCTTACAGAGGATATAGAAAGACTTGAAATGGTTCAGAGGAAGGTGATCAAAATGATAAGGGGCCTGTGCCAGAAGGCATATGAGAAAAGACTTGAAGATCTAAATATGTATACCCTAGAGGAGAGGACAGACAGTGGGGATATGATGATGTTGTTGCTGTTAAGTGCCGTCGAGTCAATGTTGACTCGCTGCTACCGGATTAGCCTCTGTGGCTTCCGTGCATGTGTGGTGAGTGACCCCAGATATTAAATGCTGGGGCAGCATATGACCCCACCATTGACTATCCGAGGATAGAGCACGGTCACAACGGCTAAGCGCTGTACTAACAATATTGGGCCTTATATTCCTTGATCTTGAGAAGCAAATGTTGTTACTGGGGATATGATACAGACCTTTAAATACTGAAATGATATTAATGAACAAACAAACCTTTTTCAAAGATGGGGAAACCGTAGAACTAGTGGACATAAAATGAAGCTTCAAGGAGGAAAACATAAAAGCAACATCAGCAAATACTTTTTCATGGAAAGGGTGGTGGGTGTCTGGAATGCTCTCCCAAAGGAGGTGGTAGAACAAAAACAGTTAAAGAATTCAAAAAGGTATGGGACGGACACAGAAGATCACTAGATACCATAGTATATGACGGCAGATAAAGACCAGCACGGTCCAGCTAGTCTACCCAGCAAGGTGGCAGGAGTAAGTGCACCCCTCCCCATGCCTTTGTTTAGGGGTGTACCCACCGCTCCGTGCAGGTCACCCCTATTTGTTGAGATATAAGAGATAGTTAAGTTTATTTTGATTGTATCCTGTTGCTATAAAGGGATCCACTGTGTCTGTCCCATGCCATTTTGAATTCTGTCACTGTATTTGCCCCCACCACATCTATTGGGAGGGCATTCCAAGCATCCCCCACCCTTTCAGTGAAAAAATATTTCCTGACATTGCCTTTCAGTTTACCCCCTTGCAGTTTCATGTTATGCCCTCTAGTTTTACAGCTTCTCCGTCTTTGAAAAAGGTTTGCTTGTTCATTAATACTCTTTAAGTATTTAAAGGTCTGTATCATATCTCCCCTGTCCCTCCTCTCCTGTAGCGTATACATATTTTCAAGTCTCTTCTCATATGTCTTCTGGCACAGGCTCCAAATCCTTTTGGTCACCTTCCTCTGAACAATTTTCAATCTTTTTATATCCTTTGTGAGATATGGTCTCCAAAACTGAACACAATATTCCAAGTGAGCCTCACCAGTGACTTGTACAATGTGGCATTAGTACCACCTCCTTTCTGCTGGTAATTCCTCTCTATATGCAATGCAGCATCCTTCTGGCTTTGGTCATCACCTTGTCACACTATTTCACCACCTTCAGATCCTCATAAACAATCACTCCAAGGTCCTTCTCCTGGTCCATGCATACCAACCTCTTGCCCCCTATCGCATACAATTCCCTTGGATTTCTGCATCCCAAGTACATGACAGCACTTCTTCACATTAAAACTTAACTGCCAAGCATTAGACCATTCTTCCAGCTTTTGTAGATCTTTCCTCATGTTATCCACTCCCTCAGGGGAGTCCACTCTGTTCCAAATTTCCGGGTCATTTGCAAAAAATACTTTTCCATTCAGTCCTTCAGCAATATCACTCTCAAATACATTGAACAGTACCAGTCCCAGGACCGATCCCTGGGACACGCCACTAATCACCTTCTTTTCATCGAGTGAGTTCTGTTTACCATCATCTTCTGTCGTCTGTCAATCAACCAATTTCTGATCTAGTTCACCACCTTGTGACTCATCCCCAGGCAGTTTAGTTTATTGATAAGCCTCCTATGAGGAGCAGTATCTAAGGCTTTGCTGAAATCTAGGTAGATCACATCCATCACATATCCTTGATCTAATTCTTTGGTCACCCAGTCAAAGAACTCAATCAGATTTGTTTGGCATGATCGTCCTTTGGTAAAACCATGTTGCCTCAGATCATGCAACCTGTTGATTTTGAGAAAGTCCACTGTTCTCTCTTTCATGAGCGCCTCCATTACTTTTCCCGCTACCGAGGTAAGGCATACTGGCGTGTAGTTTGTCACTTCTTCCCTATTACCACTTTTGTGAAGAGGTACCACATCAGCCTTTCTCCAGTCTTGTGGAACTTCTCCTGTCTCCAAGGATCTATTAAAAACATCCTTTAAAGGCCCTGTATGAACCTCTCTGAGCTCTCTCAGTATCCTTGGATGTATCTCATCCAAACCCATGGCCTTGTCCACTTTCAGTTTTGCAAGCTGTTCAAACACATCATCTTCTGTGAATGGTGTAGCATCTACTCCATTCCCATTTGTATATTTGTCAATCACAGGTGGTCCTTCTCCAGGATTTTCTTTAGTAAAAATAGAACAGAAGTATTTGTTTACCATGTTTGCTTTTTCAATGTCACTTTCCACTAATCCATTCTCGGCACTTTTGAGTCTTGCAATTCCACCTCTGTTCTTCCTCTTCTCCCGAATATACCGGAAAAATATTATGTCACCACACTTCAGATCTTTAGCCCTCTTTTCTTCTGCCTTTGCCTCCACCCACAGCATCATCGCCGGCAGAGGAGATGGACGTTAAAAGCAGCACGCCACAGGCGTGCCCGCGCCTGAGGGCCTCACCAGAGGGCCCTTTGGCGTGGCACTTAGGAGTGGCTTTATGGCGCGGAAACCAACCGAAGCAGGTAACTGACTTGATTACAAGCTTCATTATCTCATGTTCATTGAAACACTGCAAAATTCCAATGCTAGCATGATCATGTTGAACTAATGTCGGTATTAATAGCAGTAACTTTACCTTATAAGTTAACATTAATCACAAGAAAGTCAGCACTGAAACATAGCTCACTTGCCGTAACTTACTACTCAAGTGTACTATCTATACTGTATAAACGCCTGTGCCAGAAGGACAGAGGTTACTGGGACTGGAAGGGAGCTAACCCTGGGAGGGGGGCTGGGATTGCAAGGGGCTGACACTGGAAGGTACTAGGACTGAGAAGAGGAAATGGAAATGAAAGGGGGCTCACACTGAGAGGTGGTGGTACGGGGACTGGAAGAAGGCTGACCCTGAGGGGGTATTAGGACCAGAAGTTGTCTGACACTTTGGAGGGTTACTGGGACTGGAAGGAGGTTGAAACTGAGGGGACACTGGGACTGGAAAGGAGCTGACACGTGGGGAGTTACTGCAACTGGAAGTGGACTGGAACTGGAAAGGGGTTGGGGCTAGAAGGGGTTACTGGGGACTGGAAGAGGAATAACACAAGGGTTACTGGGCTGAAAGGAGGCTGACATTGAGGGAGGTATTAGGACTGGAAGGGTTTGATACTGGGGCTGGAACAGGAAATGGATTGATGAAGGAAGGAACTGGAAAGGGGCTGAAAATGGAAGGGAATGTGTGTTGAGGCTGGGGGTCTGATGCTGATAGATTCTGGGGTCAAGGTGCGAAAAAGAGGCAGACGCTCCAAAGTGAAAATGGAGAGGGTGCAGGTATTGTCTGTTTAGATGAAGGGAACAAATAAGGCCAAATATGAGGGGAAGACTGAGAGGGAAGAGTATAAGAATGGATGCTGGGATAAGGAGGAAAGCAGGGTTAATGTACATTGGAGAAGAAAGTAGACGGGGGTGCTGAGAAAGGGAATAGAAGGCAGGAGGGCAGGTACTGGGGGGGTGGGGGCGGCATGGGTATTCAGGAAAGCAGGAATTTTTATTAGGTGAAGACTTTAAAATTGGGTTGGAAAACGGAAGACAGACTCTAAGATTGACTGGGTATTGGGAGTGTAAGTGGGGACTGAGGGACTGGGTAAGGTGGAAGTGTGGGAACTTGAAGATATATGGGGAGACTAAGAAATTGACCAGAGATTAGAAGGACAATGGGGACTAGGTGTTGTGTATCAGTAAGGTTGTGAGACTGTGTGCAGAAATATTGGGAGGGGAGAAGGTTTGAAAGACTTGAAGGGTTTGGGGAGGAGTTGAGAGGCAATTGAAAAGGACAGAGGTTTATGTACTAGGTGAGACACAAAGGAAAGGGACATGTATTTGAAGGTGAGAGAGGGTAGAAATGGGGGAGGTGAAAAGGGAAATGGAAGCCTAGATAGGGGGGTAAGTTGTAAGAAAGGGATTGGAGGTTATGAGGGTATGAGTGATAGGGAAGGAGCTGAGGCGGATTAGGGGATGAGAGACAGAAGGAAGTAGATGAGACTAGAGAGGGCAGGAGTAGGGAGGGAGGAAATAGGAGACTAGAAAGTGAGGGAAGGAATGAGACACAGGTGGGTAAATAGGAGGACTGGGGAAGCAAAAGTAGGAAATGAAAAGCTGATATGTGATGAAAGTTGAAAAGATGGAGACTAAAGGGCAGAGACAAAGAGGAATGAAATCTAGCTACATCTTAGATAAAAAGGCAGATGAGAGAAGAAAAATAAACCCAAAGGATCAACATCAGCAAGAGATGTAAGAAAAGAATGGAAGAAGGCCGGGAGAGTGAAAAACTGAACAGGGAGATGAGATCCAGGTAAAGGATGTAGGAAACAATCAAGAAGAGGATGTGGTAAAGAGACCAAGGTCAACTCGGTTGGAAAAATAAAATGATCGGACAACAAAGGTACAAAAGAATGTCAGTCTTTAGAGAATGAAAGGTCAGCTTCTTATAGCTCAGTGCAGGAAGAAATGCATTTCTCTTTCTCTTTCTTCAGTGTTCCACTGCTCAGAGTCTGCGTTTTGGGTTTTCTAGTCCCTTTTCTTTTGTCTGCATGTCTATTTCTAAGTAGTTTGTAGGGTGGCAACGTTTGGAGGGGGAGGGGTCAAAGAGCAGGACTTTCAAAGCTAAAGAATGGATTTTGACAACTGGGGAGGGGTGGGGGGGGGGCAGTCAACACCTTGAACCAACTCTGGGTCGTCCCTGATCTGTGGCAGCATTAAGGGTTAGCTGATAGGTCTGTAGTCAGTGCTGGTGAGGAATTTATACCTGTTTATTCAGCATACAGCACCCACAACATTTTCCAGCTTTGCTGGAAAGTACTGATAAAAAACGGCAGGTGACATATGCTGGAACAATGTTATATGCATATGCTGGACTGCTCTCTGGCACATAAATAGCAATCATATTCTGAGCAGAAGTTCTGCTCATAATAGTATTGGTGTTTATCCGCCAGATAGCAATCCAGCACATGCGCATAAGGTTGGTTTTTTTGTGTTCAGGATATAGGTGCTGCTAATGCAGACCTTTGAGCACATGTGCCTGGCTTGCTCTCCTGGTTTAGCATATACTTTTTACACACAGCTTATTTGCATGCTGTTTGCTTACAGCAGTGCTGTGCGAAACCTCTGTGATAAACTTGCTTAGGAAACCCTGATCTATAACTTTAGCACTGATCTCTAGCGCAGTTTCCGCATCAAGCCAACAGTGTTTCCCCCCCCCCCCCCACCTTCCTCTAGATTACTATGTAGAGAGAAGTGTTAGGTTATCAGAAAGAAGTTGGACTTGATGGATTGCAACCATTTTTTGATCTAAACCCAATCCAGAAGCAAATTTTTAACTCCCAAGTTCCCAATAACAACGTATTTGTACACTCAACTGTATCAGTTGCATGCCACTTTCTTTCTTATGCCAGTGGAAGTTAAGCAAAGCTTGGCAGCTCTGCTAATGACCATAAATTCCTCACTGTCCCGAGAGTAAGCATGGCTGGATTGGTCTAAGCTGTTGCAATGCAACTTTTATCTAGGCTAGCTGGCCAATGATTGTAGCAGAGAACTTCAAAGACCTTTCACTTTAAAATGACTTTTGGAAGAATGACCTGACACATGGTCTGCTGTTGTTAGCACAATGACCATAATTCTCTTGGAACACCACAAACCTTATATACAAAACTATGTTATCTCAAATTATGATGCAGACAAATACATTTGTCCTGAAAACTATCAATGAGCATTTGACAAAGAACAGTTCCTAACCACTGGAATCACAGTTGCAGAAGCCTGACTTTTTAAAGTAGCCAACAAAAACTTAGGGGGGCATTTTCAAAACATTTTAGGTTAGCAGACTTACTAACTGGCTAAAACGCAGTTACGGCAAAATTCAGCAGCACTAACCAGTTAGCATCGGAGTGGAGGAGTAGCCTAATTAATGGTTAGAGCACTGGCTCAGTAACCAAGAGACCAGGGTTCATGTCCCACTAGTGCTCCTTGTGGCCTTGGGCAAGTCAATTAACCCTCCATTTCCTAAGACGAAAGGCCTGGCAATCTACTTCCGGCTACACGGCCAAGAAAGCCCAGGAGTTGCTGAGTTGGCAGGATTGACTCAAAAGCACACATTGAATTTGAACCAGGTAGTGCCACTGAATACCTCCACAGACTGCCAAACAAATGCTCAGTTAAAACTGGGGCGGTCTGTGACTGGAGTGGGGGCGACGACAACCACTATCCGGTTAGCAGTGATATTCAGTACTAACCAGATAGTTTCAGTGGTTAAAGTTAGGACTATCAAGAGGGCTACTACTGCTGGGAAGAAATCTGCACTTGTAAGTACTTACCTCCAGAGAAATGCTCTAAATCTTGGGGAAAATTGAATTCTTTGGGTTAAAACTAATAAAATCTGTGTATTTTAAAATTCATTGTTTTATTAAGTGAGTTAGGACATAGTACTAGAAGACAGCTTTCAATTAAATTCAAGCTAGTTAGAGCTTAGTATAAGAAGCCAGCTTTCAGTGAAATTACAGCCAGCTGGGATTTAGCATAACAAGCCAATCTTCAGATAAATTAAAGATAGTTAGGACTTAGTATTACAAACCAGCTTTCACTTAAATTAAAGCCAGTTAGAGTATACCTTAACAAAGAGAATAGAATAGGTTAAATATTCTTCGAGTATATAGAGATAAATTGTTTTCTAGAGACCTTTTACAAAGAGGCCTTCTAGTAGGAGGCAAGAGAACTGTGAAATTATGGTAAATAGGTGCTAAAGTCAAGTGACACATCAAAGGGGCATCTTCAAAGGCTCCCTCTATCAAACCCAGGGCAGTGTAAATCACCCAGGAAATTAAGAGAGTGTCTTAAAAGCACAGATACAAATAGGACATCCCTCCCACCCACCACAGGCATAATTTTTGATTTATAGCCTCCTAAAAGTTCTCTTGCCTAAACCAGTTAAGGGGGTGATCTTACTCATTTTCAGGTTTAACTTATCTTCATCAGCAGGTTATTAGATCTTAGGAGTAGATTAATCTTGCAATTAACCTTGAGGTGAACACTAAAAGTATTTTATACTTATTAGATATAATTGTATTGGTTCAAGTATCCCTATTCCCCTAGCAACTTTACATAACTTAATAATTTTAAACAATTAGAAGAAATTTTTAAATCTAAGATGCAGATAGCAGTCCAGCAGTGAGATGGGGGCTGTCCAGTCTATTGCACTGAGTGTTAGATGTATGATTCTTCTTCCAGTTGGTGTGCCCTAAGTGCAAAAAGCACTTTGCTCTGAGGGAATGAGTCCAATCTCTGGAGGCTAGAGTAACGCACTTAGAGGAGATGAGGCAGACAGAGAGGTATATAGACGAGACCTACAAGGATGTAGTAGAGAAATCCCACTTCCAGTGTGGCAGTTTCTCTGCTGCCATGGAGGAGAGAGGTCACGTGAAAGGAGATCACTGCCTTGGTGTGGCAGGAAATGATCTTGTAGCTAGGACCTGTCCTGTAGGTGATGTAATTTATTTATTTTATTTATTTATTTAATGTCTTTTTTATACCGTGCTCTTTAAAATCAGCACGGTTTACAGAAAACAAGTTTTTGCAGTGCAGGCAAGACCTACACTGGACTTACAATGAACAGGGGTTTCTAACAAGGCTAACAGGGTAACTATGTACTGACAAAACTGGCTTTCATTGGCTATGTGGGCAGCTCACAACTATTTACAGGTTGGCCTGACTATATACAGATTGGCAGTAGGTATACATTGTTCCTGCCGGGGTATTGGAGTCTAGAGGGCGGGGCTGCAGATGGGCATAGTGGATGCTTTGGGGATGTCAGCCTGGTTCCTGAGTGTGACAGGCTGTGAGATGGCATCAGGGTCAGTGAAGTGCTGGAGGAAGAGATAGTGCTTCAGTGACTTCCTAAACTGGACAAGGTCGGTGATGGCACAGATTGCCGGGGGCAGGGCGTTCCAGCATGTGGGTGCATACAGTGCGAAGGCTTTGTTTCTTGTTGCCTGAGAACATTTTGTAATCGCCTTCAGGAGTATCAGAGTATTGGTGGTGGCTGATCTCCTAGCTCGGTTGAGGGGGGTGGTCTGGATGTGTCTCCAGGACCATATGCCCATGAGGGAAGGGTTAGGATGGCTGTTATAGTTGGCAATTCGATCATTAGGCATGTAGATAGCTAGGTGGCTGAGGATCACCTGGTAACATGCCTGCCTGGTGCAAAGGTAGCAGACCTCAAGCGCCACTTAGACAAGATTTTAGATAGTGCTGGGGAGGAGTCTGCTATGTTGGTACATGTTGGTACCAATGACAAAGGAAAATGTGGGAGGAGGTTCTGGAAGTAAAATTTAGGCTTTTAGGTAGAAAGCTGAAAACCAGAACTTCCAGGGTAGCATTCACAGAAATGCATCCCATTCAATGCGCAGGACTCAAGAGGCAGGCAAAGCTCCAGATCTCAATGTGTGGATGAGACAATGAAGCAAGGAAGAGGGTTTTCGATTTGTTAAGAACTGGGCAACATTCTGCAGAAGGGGGGCTTTTCCAAAAGGATGGGCTCCACCTTAACCAAGGTGGAACCAGGCTGCTGGCATTAACCTTTAAAAAGGAGATAGGAACCCACTTCCACGGTAATGGTGCTGTGTCCTCTGGACGGTTATATTCACGAAGTAATTAGGGAGGAATGACTCCTAAGGAGAGGAGAATAGGTGGGGATGGAGATGTAGATAGTCACTCTGGGGGGGAGGTAGGAGGGTAGGTAGGGTGGGTAGGGTGGGTAGGGAGGGGGGGGCAGAGGGGGGAAGGGTGAGGGGAGGGATATAGAGCCAAGGGGGGGGGGGTAGGTTGGGAGGACGTAGATTGAGAGTCTGGCTCCTTGCAGCTTTGTGGTTCCCTCAATATAGTGGACTATATGGGGATAGGTTCTGGAAGTGGTGTAACCGTGTGTAGACACTTGATGAGTTTGAGTGGTTCAGAGAGAGATGATGGACTGTGTTGTACAAATAATTCTGTTTTCTACTTTTTGGATAATTGTTGTTAAACTTATATGTTTAGGTAAGAATTTAAGATGAAGAACATGCTAATCCTGGATTAGAGTCCATTGGTTCTAGGGGTTGGCTGGTTGCTTATAAGTAGAGATGGGAACAGGAATTTTAACAGGATGATAGATAGTTTGTCTGATTCTGTAGACCTTTGAGGGTAGTTGCTGACCTCCTAGATTTACCCCATCTGAATGTTTTGCATATTAACATTTTTATTGGGAATGTTTGTTTCAAGGGACTATTTGCTTTGGCAAGTGCTTGGTTGAGTAGTAAGTGGGGTAGAGGGGGGAGGGGATAGGATTGGGAAGCATTGCTGTATCCTTACAATGTTAAGTGCAAATACCTATTAAGGGAGTGTGATCTGGAACACTTGTCGACTGTTAATCCAATAAAAATGAGTTTCTGTAAAAAGGAGATAGAGCAGCTTTTAAACTAGATAACAGAGGAAAGCCAACAGTCACCCAAGGATACTAGCAAAATTGGGAAGTCAGGGCATCCCAGTAGAGAGGTTCCAATAAAGGTAAAAGTAACCTAGTGCCTTTAAGTAAAAATAAGACAGTAGAAAGATTGAAAATTACCCCGTCATCCGACAGCCAGACTGTTAATATAATCAAAAAACACATTTTGAAATGCTTGTATGCAAATTCTAGAATTCTGAAAAATAAGATGGGAGAGTTAGAATATATAGCAAGTTAAAGGTTAGATATAATTGGCATTTCAGAGACTTAGTGGAAGGAGGATAACAAATGGGACACTGTGATACTAGGCTACAAACTATATTGCAATGACAGGATAGATCACATTGGTGGAGGGATGGCTCTATATGTTATATGTATATGTAATATTACTATCATATGTATATAGTTCAATGTCTATTATCCTTTGTTACATTTACCCCGGTTTTCCAAGTTTTTCTTCCTGTTCCATGTAAAAACAGATATATGTATCTTATCTGATGTTTTGTAGTTCTATGTAAACCGCGCTGATAATAAATAGTGCGGTATATAAAAATGTTAAATAAATAAATAAATAAATAAATAAAGAGGGCATCGAGTCAAACAGGATAAAGGTTTTGCAGGAAATATAATACACTGTAGACTATCTATGCATAGAAATTCCATGTAAAAAGTAGAAGGGAATGGCAGTGGAGGTTTACAACAGAGTAATAATGGGAGATTTCAATTACCCCGATATTGACTGGGACAATGTCAGATCAGGACATGATACGAAGATAAAGTTTCTAGATGAAGTAAATTACTGCATCATGAAGCAGCTGGTTCAGGAACTGACATGCAGAGCTGCTATTTTAGAACTAGTTCTCAGTGGAATGCAGGATCTAGTGCAAGAGGAAACTGTTTTGGGGCTGCTTAGCAATAGCAATGACAACATGATCACACTTGATTTAATAAATGGAGGGAGGATAGTAAGAAATTGACTGTGCTAGCATTTAACTTTCAAAAAGGAAAATGGTAAGAAAAAACTGAAAGGAGCAACTGCAAAGGTTAAGAGTTTACATCAGGCCTGGGCGTTATTTAAAAATACTATTTTGGAAGCCCAGACCAGATGTATTCCATGCTTAAAAAAGGTGGAAGGCAGGCCAAAAGACAGCCAGCATAACTTAAAGGTGAAGCCGATTGTTTACGTTACCAGAATATAGAAAGACTAGGGGACATGCAATGAAGCACAGGGTAAACTATTTAAGACAAATAAGAGAAAGTATTTTTTCACTCAACATGTAATCAAACTCTGGAATTTGTTACCGGAGGATATAGTAAAGGCTGTTAGTGTAGTTGGGTTTAAAAAAGGTTTGGACAAGTTCCTGGAGGAAAGGTCCATAAACCATTATTAAAAAGAGACCCAGGATATCAATACTTGACCCAATACAAGCATTGTGGAAACTGTGTCTTTTGGGGAAACTGCTAGGTACATATGACCTAGATTGGCCACTGTTGGAAACAGGATACTGGGCTTGATGGACCTTGGTCTGACCCAGCATGGCATATCTTATGTTTATGTTTATGTTTATTTGATAAAAAACTGCCTTTCTAAAATAACCAAGGCGGTGTACAATTAAAACAAATTCAGTAAAAGAAGGCCAAAGGCCAACGAAAAGGAAAAGAAATGTACAATCTCAAAAGGACAGCAGGGAAAAAGGAGGCAGGACAAGACATGACAACATGGGGAAACATCAGAAGGAGAAAAGGATAGGGGATTGTGAAGTCACACAAAAGGAGAGGGAAGATTAAACGCTAGGGAAAAAGGGTGGGTCTTGAGGTTTTGTTTAAAAACATTGTATTGGGGTTCTAAACGGAGGGAGGAGGGGAGAGCATTCCAGAGGGCGGGGCCAGTAAAGAAAAAAGCAGAGGAACGAGTGGATTGCAAATGAGCGCGGGAGGGGGAAGGCAATGTGAGACGGTTAAGGTGAAAAGAGCGAGGGGTATATTTGGGAGAGTGAAAGTAGAGAAGATCTGATAGGTACTGGGGGGTGCTGTCATGGAAGGCTTTATGAACTAGAGTTAATAATTTGAAGGTGGTGCGGAAGGGAACAGGCAACCAGTGAAGATGAAATAGTTGAGGAGTGATATGGTCACGGAGGGAGGTATGTGTAAGGAGGCGTGCTTCAGTATTTTGGATTCGTTGAAGACGAGTCAGTTGGATTTTGGGAAGACCGATGAAAAGTGAATTGGAAAAATCTACACAGGACATGACGAGGGAAAGCACCAGGGTGGTGAGGGCAGAGGGGGAAAGAAAAGGACGAACGGAGCGGAGTTGACGAAGAAAAAAGAAAGATGTTTTGGTGATATGAGAAATGTGCGTATGAAAGGATAGATCAGAATCAAAGTGTACACAAAGATATCGGAAAGTAGAGACCAAAGGTACAGGGGAGCCAGAGAAAGAGGGGGCTATTGAAGGGGAAGGATCACCGTGAGAGAACCAAATAGCAATAGTCTTGGTCAGATTTAGATGAAGACAGTTGAGTGTTAACCAGTTTGCCACGGCTGAGAGGCAAGAATCCAATGCAGTAAGATCAGGGCAGGAGGGTGAAGTGTGATGGAGTAACAGGATGTCGTCAGCATAGAAGAAAGAAGAGAGGCCAAACTGTTGTATTAGGGAAGCAAGAGGGGCTAGGAAGAGGTTGAAAAGAAGCAGTGCAAGGACAGAACCTTGAGGGACCCCACAAAGAAGACGGTGGGGGTCTTATGTTCTTATGTAAGTCAGAGATGCTATTATAGCTAAAAAAAGAATCTTTCAGAAAATGGAAAAAAAGAGCCAAATGACAAAAATAGGAAACAACATGGCAAGTTAAATGCAAGGCACTGATAAGACAGGCAAAGAGAAACTTTGAAAAGAAGCTTGCTGTGGAAGAAAAAGCATATAATAAAAACATTTTAAGTATATTCGTAGCAAAACACCTGTGACGGAGTCATTTGAACCATTAGATGATGGAAGGGACAAAGCTATAGCGAAGAGACTGAATTTTTTGCTTCAGTCTTTACTGATGATGATGTAGGAAACTTATTCATGATAGAAATGATATTTAAAGGTGATGCATCAGAAGAATTTATACAAATCTCGATAAATTGGGGAGATGTAATATAGCTAATTGATAAACTAAAGAGCAGCAAATCACCTGGACCAGATGGCATACATCTCAGGGTGCTGAAAGAACTGAAATATGAGATTGTAGAACTACTATTAGTAATCTGTGATCTATCATTAAAATCATCTGTAGTACCCGAAGATTGGATAGTGGCCAATGTAACATCAATTTTTAAAAAGAGTTTCAGGGGTGATCCGGGAAACTACACACCAGTGAGCCTGACATCATTACTGGGCAAAATGGTAGAAACCATTATAAAAAACAAACTTACTGAACATGTCGATGGTCATGGTTTAATGGCAGAAAGCCAACATGGATTTAGCCAAGGAAAGTCTTGTCTCACCAATCTTGTATATGTTTTTTGAAGGTGTGAATAAATAGATAGATAAAGGTGAACCAGTTCATATAGCATATCTCAATTTTCTGAAAGCCTTTGACAAAGTCCCTCATGAGAGACTCTTGGGGAAATTAGAAAGCCATGGGATAGGAGGTAATGTACTACAGTGGTACCTCGGTATACGTCATTAATCCGTTCCAGATCCTTGGACTTATACCAAACTGGACGTATACCAAACAAACTTTTCCAATAAGAAATAAAGGGAAAATAATTAATCCGTTCTTATAAAAAAAA
This sequence comes from Ichthyophis bannanicus, assembly GCA_033557465.1. Taxonomy (NCBI): domain Eukaryota; kingdom Metazoa; phylum Chordata; class Amphibia; order Gymnophiona; family Ichthyophiidae; genus Ichthyophis; species Ichthyophis bannanicus. Next base: position 916,852,881 of record CM066035.1, on the reverse strand, counting down.
TCCTGTTGTTATTATTATAACACTGTTTAATACTAAAATACAAATGCAGTGGGTGAAATATATACTGTACATAAATAAAAAGTTACTAAATTTATTTATCTCTTTTCTGTCTCTTTTCTTCTGTCAGGTCCCTACGTGGACCTGGTTGAGGATCACCAGGTCTGACCTTTACTAAAAATATGTCCAAAGAACTTTGCTTCTGCCTTCTCCTCAGGATGTTTCGGAAATGTGACATTGTTTGGTCATTCCAGACAATGCTATTACGGCTTGTTTGAGCTTTCTTGGGATGGTACCTCTCTGCAAAGCATCCATCCATTTGGCAAAGATTTCCTTGATTAATGAAGTAGGGGCTTCCTCAACCTCCTCATCACCTGAGCCTGAAGAGACTGTAGCTATCTTAGTCTTGTGCTCCTCCTTCTCAAGTTCCTGTAGATCCTCAGTGGTCAGCTCTTCTTTGTGTCCCTCTACTAACTCCTCCACATCATTATCAATCACATCCAGACCCATGGACTTACCCAGAGAGACAATATCCTCAACTATAGGCACAGCCTCAAAGTCCATTTCAGTCACTGCTTCTGGCCACAAATTCCTCCAAGTAGAGTTCATTGTTTTGTAGGAAACTTCCTGCCACGCTTTGTTAATAAGGGTTATGCAATGGAAGATAGTAAAGTGATCTTTCCAAAACTCTCTTAGGGTTAATGCTGTGTCAGAGGTCACTTCAAAGCACTTCTGAAATAGTGCTTTAGTGCAGAGTTTTTTGAAATTACTGATAACCTGCTGGTCCATAGGCTGAATGAGAGGAGTTGTGTTAGGTGGGAGAAATTTTACAGTGATGAAGTCTAACTCCGGCAACACATAGTCCTGCAAGCTTGGAGGGTGAGCTGGAGCATTGCCCATTATGAGGAAGGCAGGTTTTTCTCCCCTAAATAACTTTTTACACTTGGCCCAAACACAATATTAAACAACTCACTGAAATATTCTCTGGTTACCCAAGCCTTGCTGTTTGACCTCCACATCACAGGTAACTGAGTTTCCTGGACGTTATGTTTCTTAAAGGCCCTCGGGTTTTCAGAGTGGTAGATCAATAGAGGCTTCACTTTGCAATCCCCACTTGCATTGCCACACAACAAGAGAGTAAGCCTGTCCTTCATTGGCTTGTGCCCTGGCAATGCCGTCTCTTCTTGTGTAATATAGGTTCTGTTAGGCATCTTCTTCCAAAACAGGCCAGTTTCGTCACAATTAGAAACTTGTTAGGAAACAAAACCCTCAGCCTTTACAAATTCCCCAAACTCTTTAACAAAATTATTGGCGGCATGTTTATCAGCACTGGCTCCCTCTCCATGTCTCACAACACTGTGAATGCCAGTCCTCTTCTTAAAATTATCAAACCAGCCATGGCTGGCTTTAAACACTTCACCTTCTTCGCTCGTTCCTGCCTTGTTTTTCAAAAGATCGGCATGTATCAGTTTTGCCTTTTCGCAAATTATCACCTCTGATACGCTATCACCAGCACACTGTTTTTCTGTTATCCAGATCAAAAGCAATTTCTCAACATGCTCTAATGTCTCTGATCTTTGTTTGGTAATCGATTTCACCTCCTTCGCAACGTTAGCCGATTTAATAGCGTCTTTGATTTTCACAATCGTAGATACCATCGTTCTCGGCATATGGTATGCAATAGCCAAGTCCCTGATACGCATGCCATCTTCGTACTTTTCAACAATCTCTTTTTTCACCTCCTGGTGATCCTAACCATTTTCTTCGCTGCTTGACTCTTCTCATTAACTTTCTTAAAATTCATTGTTAACAAATTTACAAAAACGTTACGCGAAAAAACACAAAATCACGTGAAAATTCAGAGTTATAGTGCGGGTTGTTTACTGAATAGTAGCAACAGACATGCTGACGCTCATGGGTAGTCGTAGCATTGTCTTGAAAGAGGTAAACAAGGGTAGTGCGCGCATTCGTGACTCATCGAATTCGAGTCGTATTCCAAACAAATATCGGTATACCAAACAAAATTTTTCACATCCAAACAGGACGTATATCAAGTTGGACTTATTTTAAAATGGACGTATACCAAGGTACCACTGTTTTGTGGATTAGGAACTGGTTGACAGATAGAAAAAAGAGAATAGGGCTAAAAGGCCAATTTTCTCAATGGAGAAAAGTGATCTGTGACGGGGATCTATGCTGGGCCCACTGCTTTTAAACATATTTATAAATGACCTGAAAATGGGAATGAGTGAGGTGAATAAATTTGCAGATGACACCAAATTATTCAAAGTTGTTAAAACACAAGAGAATTGTAAAAAATTGCAAGAGGATCTTGATAGACTGGGAGACTGGGCGTCCAAATGACATTTAATGAGGACAAGCAGGGCAGGCCCGTCCATTGAGCAAGAATGTTTTTTGCACAGGGCCCCGCGCAAAAAACATCTTGCATCAGCCCAACTAGGTTAAAAAAAACACAAACCGGCAGCTGCTACCGCTGCCGCCGTGGCAGCGGCAGAATCGAGCATCCCGCGAGGCCCCCCCTGCCCTGCTGAGTCCTCCATGCGGCCTCAGCATCGGCTGTCAGAGCCGCGCGAAGAGAGAGAGCTTCTCCTCTCGCGGCTCTGTTAATCCCGCCACGGGGCTGATGGGATTTCCCATCAGCCCCATGGCGGGATTAACAGAGCCACGAGAAAGGGAAACTCTCCCTTCGTGTGGCTCTGAAAAGCCCGCACTGAGGCCACATGGAAGACTCTGCAGGGCAGGGGGGGCCCTGCGGGATGCTCGATTCTGCCGTTGCCACGGCGGCAGCGGCAGCAGCAGCCGGTTTGTGTTTTTTTTAACCTAGCTGGGCTGATTGGGGGGGGGAGGGGTTAGGAATGGTAATGGGCTATGGGGGGGTTAGGACTGTTAATGGGCTATAGGGGGGTTAGGACAGGTAATAGGCTATGGGGAGCTAAGACTGGAAATGGGCTGATGGGGGGGTTAGGACTGGTAATGGGCTATGGGGGGCTAAGACTGGAAGTGGGCTGATGGGGGGTTACAACAGGTAATGGGCTGTGGGGGGGCTAAGACCAAGTGGGCTGATGGGGGGCTTATGACTGGTAATGGGCTATGGGGGGGCTAGGACAGGAAATGGGCTATGGGAGGGCTAAGACTGGAAGGGGCCTGATGGGAGGTTATGACAAGTAATGGGTTGTGGGGGGGGTATAACATAACAAGTGGACTGATGGGGGGCTTAGGACTGGTAATGGGCTATGGGGGGCTAAGACTGGAAATGGGGGGTTAGGACTGGAAGTGGGCTGATGGGCGGGTTATGACTGGTAATGGGCTATGGGGGGGCTAAGACTCGATGATGGGGGTTATGACAGGTAATGGGCGTAGGGGGGCTAAGACTACAAGTGGGCTGATGGGGGGCTTATAACTGGTAATGGGCTGTGGGGGGGCTAAGACTACAAGTGGGCTGATGGGGGGCTTATAACTGGTAATGGGCTGTGGGGGGGCTAAGACTACAAGTGGGCTGATGGGGGGGCTTAGGACTGGTAATGGGCAATGGGGGGCTAAGACTGGAAATGGGCTGATGGAGGGGTAGGACTGGAAGGGCTGATGGGAGGGGGTTAGGACTGGTAATGGGCTATGGGGGGCTAAACTGGAAGTGGGCTGATGGGGGGTTACGACAGGTAATGGGCTGTGGGGGGCTAAGACTACAAGTGGGCTGATGGGGGGCTTAGGAATGATAATGGGCTGATGGGGGGTTAGGACTGGAAGTGGGCGGATGGGGGGTTAGGATTGGTAATGGGCTATGGGGGGGCTAAGACTACAAGTGGGCTGATGGGGGCTTATGACTGGTAATGGGCTATGGGGAAGCTAGGACTGGAAATGGGCTATGGGGGGGCTGACTGGAAGTGGGCTGATGGGGGGTTACGACAGGTAATGGACTGTGGGGGGGCTAAGACTACAAGTGTGCTGATGGGGGGATTATAACTGGTAATGGGCTATGGGGGCTAAGACTGGAAGTGGGCTGATGGGGGGCTTAGGACTGGTAATGGGCTATGGGGGGGCTAAGACTGGAAATGGGCTGATGGGGGGGGTTAGGACTGGAAGTGGGCTGATGGGGGGGTTAGGACTGGTAATGGGCTATGGGGGGCTAAGACTGGAAGTGGGCTGATGGGGGGTTATGACAGGTAATGGGCTGTGGGGGGGGGGCTAAGACTGGAAGTGGCTGATGGGGGGATATGACAGTTAATGGGCTGTGGGGGGGGGATAAGACTACAATTGGGCAGATGGGGTCCTTATGACAGGTAATGGGCTATGGGGAAGCTAGGACAGGAAATGGGCTAGGAGGGGGCTAAGACTGGAAGTGGGCTGAGGGGGGGTTACCACAGGTCATGGGCTGGGGGGGGCTAAGACTACAAGTGGGCTGATGGGGGCTTAGGACTGGTAATGGGCTATGGGGGGCTAAGACTGGAAATGGGCTGATGGGGGGGTTAGGACAGGAAGTGGGCTGATGGGGGGATAGGACTGGTAATGGGCTATGGGGGCGGGGGGCTGACTGGAAAGGGGCTGATGGGGGGCGTTAGGACGTAATGGGCTGATGGGGGGTTAGGACTGGTAAGACTGTTAATGGGTTGTGGGTGGGTTAAGACTGGTAATGGGCTGTGGGGGGGTTAGGACTAGTAATGGGCTATGGGGGGGCTAGGACTGGTAATGGGATGGGGGTTGCTAGGACTGGAAATGGGCTGAGTGGAAGGGGGGGCTTGAACTGAAAATAGATGATGGGGAGGGAGGCTTGGAATGGAAATGGGCTGTGAGGGGAGGGAGCTAGGACAGGAAATGGGTTGATGGAGGGGCTAGGATAGGACTGGAAATGAGCTGTTGGGGGGTGCTAAGTTGGAAATGGGCTGTGTTGGGGGCTTGAATTGAAATGGACTCATGGAGGGGCTAGAACTGGAAGTAGGCTCATGGGGGGGTTGGATTGGAAATGGGCTAAGTGGAGAGGAGCTAGGATTTGACATGGGCTGATGGTGGGGCAAGGAAAGGACTAGAAATGAGCTGATGGGGGGCTGGGATTGGAAATGAGCTGATGGAGGGACTCGGAAATGGATGGGGGAGCTAGGACTGGAAATGGGCTGATGGTGGGGCTGGGATAGGATTGGAAATGGGCTGATGGGGGGCTAGGACTGGGAATGGGCTGATGCAGGGACTAGAAGGGAGCAGATGCTGGGATGGGCTGGAACTAGAAGGGAGCTGATGTTGGGGGAGGATTAGAATGGGATGGAGCTGGGAGAGGGAAATGGAGAGGGAAAAATATTTTGTGTGGGAGGGAAGACAAATCTACAATTGGCCGGATATTGGAAGAGTAAGTGGGGATTGAGGATGGAGGGGTAAAATTTGAGTGGATGAAATAGGAATGAGGAAAGAGCAAAAGGAGAAAGATTAGTATGTTAAAGCAGATGTAGAGAGAGAATGGAAAATAAAACTAGAAGAGAGAAGAAAGGACAAATGGACAGCAGATGGAGAGTTAGCAGAAGACACGAAGAAACTAGAAGAAAGTGGCTGGAACAATTGTAACTGAAAAAAAATGCACAAAAGGTAGAAAAATATCTCTTTATTTTGAATTTATTAACTGGAATATGTCAGCTCTGGGAAATGTGCATCATTAACGTCTGCGCTTTGTTTAGTACAAGAGGAAATTAATTTATAGTTTTATTTCTACAGTGTTGTACATTCCAAATTTGGCTTTTTGGGTTCCCAGTTTAATTATTGTCTTCCTGTTTCTAAATTGTGATTCCTTGTTTGGTGATGTTCTTCATGTGTAACTGAGCTGAGGTATTCTGTTTATATAATTCCTATTTGACATTGCCACTTGTTCTCTTTCCCCAGTAGGTCATGTATTGTTATTCTCTGAAATGTATTGGTTTAATATTTGCAGTGTTGCCTTTTGATAGTTAGGGTATGGTGCTTTGTGAGTCCTTGTAGTGCTGTTAGGATATGGCAGGTTTGCTATGGGTGCTAAATGGGCAGTGTTTGTAGTAGTTCCTAATGTGCCTGCCGGTTGGTACTGGATTATAGTAATGTAGAAATCTTTTAGTCTTTCTTTATCCATACACTCATTAAGAGGCATGTTTACTAAAAGTTAGTGTGTGGTAACATTATGCAAATATTTATGCAAATGAGGCACCTTATGCAAATGAGGCCCCGCACCCCCCCTAGGGCCGCCCCTGAGGACAAGTGCAAAGTTATGCACTTACAGCCCAACTCTATAATATGCACATCCAGCCCATGGGCACGTCCAAACCAAAAATAGGCCCGATTTAAACCTAATTCCACACCAGCAGTTAAAGATGTGCCTGCAGTTCGGAATCAGGGACATAGACATTTCCGGCACAGTTTTAACAAAGCACTATGGCATACAAGAGAAAGCTATACGCAGCAAATGGCCATGGATGTCCCCGCACTCTCCATATTCTAAACAGATTCGGCCCATCTCCACCATATACCCGTGAATGACCACGCATCCTCTGTACATGCATCTCCTAAGCTGCTTCTCTCATTAACAGTGTTGTGCTGATACAAACTACACATGAATACTGATGATACATAAATATTGATGCAAACTAGACTATATATACTAGTCTGCTGCATGCCCAGAACACTGCAAAGTAATCTCAGTGCACTCAAAGATAGTATCAAAGCAAGTAGAAAGTGATATGTCTGTCATGACATACACTGCATCACAACATACATGGCAGTAACATAGTCCATATAGTCTGCCCAGTAAGATAGCAAGAGTAGGTACACCTGCCACTCCGTGCAGGCCACCCCTCCCCATGTCTTTGTTTTAGGGGTGAACCCACCTTTCCATGTAGGACACCCCTGTATGCTGAGAAATTAGTTAGTTAAGTTTATTTTGATTTTATCCTGTTGCTGTAAAGGGATCCACTGTGTCTGTCCCATGCCATTTTGAATTCTGTCACTGTATTTGCCCCCACCACTTCCATCTGGAGGGCATTCCAAGCATCCACCACCCTTTCAGTGAAAAAGTATTTCCTGACATTGCCTTTCAATTTACCCCCTTGCAGCTTCATGTTGTGCCCTCTAGTTTTACAGTTTCCCCGTCTTTGGAAGAGGTTTGTTTGTTCATTATTTCTCTTTAAGTATTTAAAGGTCTGAATCATATCTCCCCTGTCCCTCCTCTCCTCCAGAGTGTACATATTTAGGTCTTCAAGTCTCTTCTCATAAGGCTTCTGACGCAGGCTCCAAATCATTTTGGTCGGATTCCTCTGAACAGTTTTCAGCCTTTTTATATCCTTTGTAAGATATGGTCTCCAAAACTGAACACAGTATTCCAAGTGAGGCCTCACCAGTGACTTATACAGTGGCATTAGTACCTCTTCCTTTCTGCTGGTAATTCCTCTTTGTATGCAACCCAACATCCTCCTGGCCTTTGCCACCGCCTTGTCGTACTGTTTTGCCACCTTGAGATCCACAGAAATAAACACACCAAGGTCCTTCTCCTGGTCCGTGCACACCAATCTCTCTCCCCCTATCGCATACATTTCACCTGGATTTCTGCTTCCCAAGTGCGTGACACTGCACTTCTTCGCATTAAATCTTAACTGCCAAGCATTAGACCATTCTTCCAGCTTTTGTACATCTTTCCGCATGTTATCCACTCCCTCAGGGGAGTCCACTCTGTTCCAAATTTTCGTGTCATCCATTCAGTCCTTCAGCAATATCACTCACAAATACATTGAACAGTGCCGGGCCCAGGACCGAACCCTGGGGCAGCCCCCTAATCACCCTCCTTCCATCCGAGTGAGCTCCATTTACCATCACCTTCTGTCATCTGTCAGTCAACCAATTTCTGATCCAGTTCACCACCTTGGGACCCATCCCCAAACTACTGAGTTTATTGATAAGCCTCCTATGAGGAACAGTATCAAAGGCTTTGGTAAAATCCAGGTAGACGACATCCATCGCATGCCCCTGATCTACTTCTCTGGTCACCCAGTCAAAGAATTCAATCAGATTTGTTTGGCAAGATCGTCCTTTGGTAAAACCATGTTGCCTCGGATCATGCAACCTATTGGTTTTGAGAAAGTCCATTATTCGCTCTTTCAGAAGCACCTCCATTACTTTTCCTGCCACCGAGGTAAGGCTTACGGGCCTGTAGTTTGTCACTTTTTCCCTGTCACCACTTTTGTGAAGAGGTACCACATCCGTCCTTCTCCAGTCCTGAGGAACTACTCCTGTGTTCCTCTGTTTGCAAGCTTTTGAATTTTGTGAAAGCCATGTTTTTTGCCTTTATTTGAGCAGCCACTTCTTTGGAGAACCAAATAGGTTTCCTTCTCCTCTTGTTTTTATTTACTTCCTTACATATTTATCTGTTGCCCCTTTTATTGCCACCTTTAGTATAACCCATTGCAGTTCCACTTCCCTTATCCTCTCCCACCCTGCCAACTCCTCCTTCGGGTACTTGGCCATTCTACTGAAGTCAGTGTTTTTGAAGTTTAGGACTTTGAGCTTGCTATAATTGTACTGCACCTTGGCTTTTATTTCAAACCACACCATGTGATGATCGTTGCTGCTCACAGGGGCACCCACCTAAACATTCGAAACGCTCTCACCGTTGGTGAGCACTATATCCAGCATTGAGCATTCCCTGGTTGGTTCCAACACCATTTGTTTAAGTGACGCATCTTGGAAAGCAACCCAGTAAAAACCGTGGAGGCAAGGAAGGAACTATAATACCACCTTTATTTCATAAAGCCAGGCCCTGGAAGGAACTAAAGGTGGTATTATAGTTCCTTCCTTGCCTCCACGGTTTTTACTGGGTTGCTGTTGGTACTTGGACCGTGCTTTTTGTTGGACCGCATCTTGGAAAGCATCCACAATTGTTTTGCTTCTTGCCAGATTCGCAGAAGGAGTACTCCAATACACATCGGGTAGATTATAGTCACCCAGTATGATCACTTCCCCCTTTGTGGCTATCTAGGCAATATCTATAGTCAATTCATTATCTATTTCTTTGATTTGAGTCAGAGGTCTATAGACTACAGCAGTATGGATGACAGTGCCATCTCCTCTTTCCAACACAATCCAGAGTGCTTCTTCTTTTCCCCATGCCCCCTGCATTGCAGTAGCATTAATATTGCTTTTGACATACAAGGCTACTCCTCCTCCTTTTCCACTTTCTCTGTCTCTTCTGAATAGTTTATAGCCAGCTATGGCTATATCCCATTCATGTGATTCATTAAACCATGTTTCTGTAATTGCCACAATGTCCACGTCCATTTCCACCATTAGGGCTTCCAGGTCTGGAACTTTGTTGGCTAAGCTTCGAGCATTTGTGCTCATTGCTTTCCAGCATTTAACTGGCTTGCATGTATTTTGCATTGATTTTGTTCTGCCCACTTCTTCCCACTTGTCGTTGATGTGTGATTTAAAAGTATGGCTGTTTCTGATGTTGTTCTGCATTTGCCGGAAGTGATGTCCTGAACTAGTCCTTCTCCATCCATCATCCCCTTTTTCTAATTTAAATGCATATCCACAAACTGCCTGAATTTTTTTACTTAGGATTCTTTTTCCCTGTGACAGAGAGATGTAGTCCATCAGCCCAGTATAGTCTCTTGTTGGTCCATCTGTTTCCCCAGTTGCCAATAAATCTGAATTCTTCTCGTTCGCACCAGGTCTGGAGCCATGTATTAAAGCTGTTTATGCGATACAGCCTTTCTATCCCCTTACCATAAGCAGGTAGAACTTTTGAGAATGCTACAGTGTTAACAATAGGCTTGAGTTTCTCTCCCAGAGTCTAGAAGTCCCTTTGAGCTGCAGAGGAACTGTTTCGAGCCAGGTCATTTGTACCCAGGTAGATGACAACATCAATTTTGAAGTGCTCACTTTCTGCGCTAAGTATATCAACAATTTGGTTTGTATTCCTGCTGGCTGAAGAGCCTGGGAGGCATTTGACTATCTTCTCTCCTTTGAACTGTGATCCCAAGTTGGTGCCTCTGACGATGGAATCTCCAAGTAGTAGTTTTCCGTTTGGTGAGTTTTTCTTCATATTTGGTGCTTTAGCAGGAGATTGGGCATTGACTGACTCATTTAAGGGCCCTTCAGTTTCCATGGATTGGTGATCCTCATTAACCAAAGCAGAGAAGGCATTATGCAGGGATATCTCTTGATGTATAAGATGTCTCTTCGTTACAAGTCACAATCTACCCGAGCCCACTGTGATCCATTTGTTCCTGGGATGTTTGATTCTTTGTGGGAGTGGTGATGGAATTTGTTCTGTTTGTATCCTAGAAGAGCTGTGTTTCGTTGCAGCTAGTTCTTCCCTTAGTAGAGTCAATTCTTTATGCATGGCAGCTAGTTCTTCCCTTAGTAGAATCAATTCTTTATGCATGGCAGCTGACTTGAGGCACATAGGAAAGGCTCTTAGGTTCCAAATGATTCGTCTCAGAATGAAAGCACCAAAGGTATTGCACTGAATACACAACATGCTGATTAAGCAGTCCTAGAAGGAGAAGGAGAACAGGTGGGCTTAACACCAAATTAAAAGGGATAGATGGCAACGTATGTGATCACTATATAAGCAATGCAGCCCTGGGGTGGGTGGGGTGAGGGGTAGAGTGGGCGGGAACCTAAATTTTCCTGGACAGTAAGCCTTACATGAACAGTGGGCACACTCAGATATATGATTTAAGGGCAACACAAGGAATGTAGGCAGTCAGAATATTCCCAAATAGTAATCTTTAACCAACAGTTAAATTCTATATTAGCAACAGGCAAAAAGATAGAGAGCTGAAAGCTTAGCTGTGTGGAGGCTCTGGAAGTTGTACAGACTGGAGCTGACCAGATTCGTGTGGCAGGCTGTAAGATAATCTAATTAGCCCCTCCCTGGGAGAAGGTTTGCAACAGAAATTCAAACAATGGAAGCAGAAATAGTCAAACTGAACTCTTTCTTTCTTTGTATCTGTCTACTGTGCAAAGAAGTCCTTAGTTATTCTTGCATTGATCATCTCTCAAAACAGTATGTACAATGCTGAGCATGGACCAGAAAAAATCAGAAAAGGTTCTCTATAGCGAAAGGTCAAAACATATCCTTGTCAATAATAAGGGACCCTCAGAATGAGAGCATTCAACAGTGCAAACAGCATTAATATATGCCCTAAACCACCAGCATCGGTCTCTAAAAATGAGCACATTTGTAGAGAACGATGATGGTGCTGTTTGCACTGTTGAATGTTCTCATTGGGAGGGTCCCTTATTATTGACAGGGATATGTTTTGACCTTTAACTATAGAGAACCTTTTCTGATTTTTTCTGCCCGATTACACTGACACCTGGTGATGCTGCGGTCATCTCTACAGGCAAGGTACTGGCCAGGCATTCATGCCCCCCCAGAATTGTGGATGAGCACACCAGATCCTCCCGTGTAACACTCAAACCACACCCCCCCCCCACACACACACACACACACTTGCACTTACAAAAATATATGTCTGCCAAAAAGATGCCCTGCACCTATCAAGAACAGCTGATCTGTGTTTCTCACCCAAACAAGAATCTTTTCCATACTCACTCACATACTATCCCTACATCAACAGTTAAATTTTTTAGAAAGGAACTGTTAGGGAATCCTAGATTAGCTCCTTTAGCACAAACAGCAAATGTCAGCATAGCCAGAATAAATACTATTGCTCTTCTTAATATTTCTGTGGGGGTGTCTATTAATATTTCTTCATCTTACAATCTTCCCTCACCTCTGCTTTCTGTTCTTTACAACTGCACCTTGTGTTTTTCCAGACCACAGACACACCAATTCAAAACATAATTGTCACAATCATTCTTCAATATGGGATGCACTGAAGAGAAGAGCAGAATATTTTCTAAATCCTGGCTGTATTCCATATTTAATGGGGACATCTGTGGGAAACACTGAAAATATCCATGGGCCTTTCCTGAATGTGCTTTCTATGTCTCCACAGCTGACCACGCCCCCTGTTCTAGCCCACTCTGAGATCCCTGTGCTAGCACCATAGACATGTAGGGCCAGGGGGGTTTCAGATACGGTTTTAGATGTTTTTGCTAGAAAAATATTTACGGTGCATGCCCAAATGGCTTATTCATGTTATGGAATGACCTCCTCAGGGAAGAACAACTCAAACTACAGTTACATGATGCAAGGTTCCACATTAGGAGCCACTACCCAGGAAAAGGATTAGGGTGTCATCGTGGATAATATGCTGAAACCCTCTGGCCATTGTGCAGTGGCAGCCAAGAAAGCAAAATAGAATGTTAGGAATCATAAAGAAAGGAATGCAGAACAAAACAAAGGATATTATAATGCCTCTGTATCGCTCCATGGTATGACCACACCTTGAATATTGTGTGCAGTTCTGGTCGCCATACCTTAAAAAGAATATAGCAGAATTAGAAAAGGTACAGAGAAGACCAACAAAAATGGTAAAGGGGATAGATGAATATCCCAAGGAAAGGCTTAAAATGTTAGGGCTCTTCAACTTGCAAAAGAGACAACTAAGGTGAAATATCATAGAGGTTTATAAAATAATGAATGGAATGGAACAAGTAAATGTAGATCAGTTGTTTACCCCTTCAAAAAGTAGAAAGAGTAGGGGGCACACAATGAAGCTACAATGTAGCATATTTAAGACTAATCGGAGAAAATATTTTTTTCACTTAATGTATAATCAAACTCTGGAATTTGTTTTGTTACCAAAGAATGTGGTAAAGAGTAGTTACTCACCTGTAACAGGTGTTCTCCAGGAGCAGCAGGAATCAGTCCTCACATATGGGTGACATCGACGTCGATGGAGCCCCAGCGGAGCATTTCCCCAGCTTTCTATGAAAGCCTTTGGGAATGCAGGCACGCATGCGCGGTCCCCTTCCCGCCTAAAGGTGCCATCTTGCTCAGTCAAATGACATAGCTAAAAAACAGCACACAAAAATGTAAAATAAACTATGTACAACTGCAACTCCCAGGGGAGGAGGGAGGGTTGTGAGGACTGATTCCTGCTGCTCCTGGAGAACACCTGTTACAGGTGAGTAACTACTCTTTCTCCAGGACCAAGCAGGAAGTCAGTCCTCACGTATGGGTGACTCCCTAGCTCTGGGCTACCAGGAACCCAGGCTGAACAAGAGAACTCCCTCTAGTCCCAGCATCAAAGAAAGGCTTTTCACTGAAAGAGCCTCCACCGGTAGCCCAACAGAGGGCTGGAGGGCAGGAGTTGCCTAAACCTCAAAGAGATTCCGGAGTACTGCCTGACCAAAAGCACTGTCCCTATGGGACTCCCTCTCCAGGCAGTAATGAGCTGCAAAAGTTGGCTTGAAGACCAAGTTGCAGCCCTGCAGATGTCTGTCAACGGTACAGAGCGGAGATGAGCTACTGAGGCAGCCATTGCCCTGACACGATGGGCCGTGACCCGACCCTGCAAGGGAAGGTCAGCCGCCCTGTAAGCCCAGGTGATACAGTCAGCCACCCATATGGACAAGTTACGCTTGGACACAGGTAACCCCAAATTATTAGCGTCGAAAGAGATGAAGAGCTGAGTAGCCCTTCTATGTCCTTGCGTACGATCAAGGTAGAAGGATAAGGCCCTTCTACAGTCCAGGGTATGCAGGACTGCTTCAGCCTGGCTTGCATAAGGCCTAGGGAAGAAGGTTGGAAGAACCACCTCCTGGTTGAGGTGGAAAGAGGAGACAACTTTAGGGAGGAACTTTGGATGAGTCCTAAGGACTACCCTGTTCCTATAGAAGCGGGTGTAAGGCCTGTCACAGACTAAGGCATGAAGCTCACTCACCCGTCTGGCTGAGGTTAAGGCTACCAGGAAGAGTGTCTTCCAGGAAAGGAAGCGGAGAGGACAAGTAGCCATCAGCTCAAAAGGTGGGCGAGTCAGTTGCTGCAAGATCACATTCAACTCCCACTCAGGGGCTGGAGGACAGACAGGAGGCTTGAGCAAGAGCAAACTTCTGAGAAACCGGGACACCAAGGGGTGAACCGATATAGAGTTTCCCTCCACCAGTGAGTGGTGAACTGCTAGAGCTGAGAGGTGGACCCGAGCAGAATTGGACTTAAGGCCCTGATTGGATAAATGTAGCAGGTATTGAAGCACCACTGGTACAGTACAGGAGAAAGGATCTTCTGTACGCAGCTGACACCACACAGAAAACCTCTTCCACTTCAGGGCATAGGTTTTTCTAGTGGATTGCTTCCTAGAGGACAGGACAACCTCCTCAACCTCAGGAGGTAGGCCCCAAGGAGCCAAAACTACCCTTGCAGCTTCCAGGCCATCAAATTGAGAGATTTGAGATTGGGGTGCAGAAGAGACCTCTGGTCTTGAGACAGAAGGTTGGGCTGCAACCCTAGAGGTAGTGGAGTGTCCACTGCTAGCTGAAGCAGAAGTGGGAACCAAGGTTGTCTCGGCCACCTGGGGGCTACCAGAAGGACCGAGGCCTGGTCCTTCAGAACTTTGAACAGGGTTCGGGCCACCAGAGGTGTGGGAGGAAACACATATAGGAGGCCTTGGGACCAGGATATCAGAAAAGCATCTGCTGCTAGTCTCAGAGGATGCAGTTGCCTGGAGCAGAACTGGGGCAGCTGCCTGTTCAGGGGACTTGCAAAGAGATCTATGGATGGAAGTCCCCATCTCAGGAAGATCTTCTGCACTACTAAGGGATGGAAATTTTGTTTATTGACACATGCAACAGAAAAACAAACTAAAAGCAAAAACAATCACCCCAACCAAGTCCCACCCCCCCCCAAAACCCCCACCCCCCCCCCCGACATAGCACAAAACAAGTATCACAAACCCCCCCGTGACCCACCTCCCCAGACCCACCACCAACCCACACGTGCCCCTTCTCCCAACAACAAACCCCAGAAAGTCCCTGACAATGTCCATGTCCCCTCCCCCCCCTCAGTCCAATGTCCATGCCCGACCCAACCTCCCCCTGCAAGAACACCCCAGCGCAGTCCACACATTGTCCGTCTTGCAATCCCTGAACCCCTGCCCCGCACAACACTCCCCACCAGTCCAAATGTTCATTCTGTCTGACTCTCAGACTCCCTCCCCCCAACCATCCAGAGACAGAGCCCCCTATCCCCATCCCTCCCCCTTCAGCATGAGCAGCAGCTTCCCCCTCCCTCCAACCCGATCCCTGCCTCCTCCCCATCCATCCCATAGAAACAAACACCTCAAAAGCAAACCTCCCCACCCCCCCCCCCAAACAAAAACATAAGGGCCCCTTGAGCCCATCCCCAACAAAATCCCACCAAAACAAATCATAACTAATCATACAAATCAAAAGCTAAATACAAAAGAGAAACATAACCCCTGTGCTGCCCTGCAATCCAGACAGCGGAGCGGGATGCCCAGGACACAAAAAGAACAAACATAAACACCAACAACAACAATTGGGACGGCCACCCCTCTAAGGAGAAAGGGAGAGCGGACAAGTGGTCAAACCCCTCAAGCAGCACCAATCCACCCCCCCCCCTCCCGGGAGAAAAACAACCCCAAAATCATACCGAGAAGTAAAACCCCAGGGAAAGGAACCCAACCCCTCCTGTCACACCCCTCCCCCCAGGGAAACAAAACAAACCTCAAAGTCCTACAGGGACGAAAACCCCAGGGAACCCCTCCCCCTCACGGGGGGCGAAGGGTGAGGTGACGCCACAGACGCTCCCAACGATGAGCCTCCACCACCCGCCTTTCGCGTTGCGCCATGCTGGACACTTCCTCCAGAATGTCCCGCACCACCTCGTCGAGGGGCAGAACCAACCCCCGGGTC
Organism: Ichthyophis bannanicus; assembly: GCA_033557465.1. Lineage (NCBI taxonomy): Eukaryota > Metazoa > Chordata > Amphibia > Gymnophiona > Ichthyophiidae > Ichthyophis > Ichthyophis bannanicus. The sequence continues at coordinate 916,837,071 of CM066035.1, read as the reverse complement.
GAGACATGACAGCGCGCTTGCCACAGGTGGTAGCGCACTACGGCCGTGACGAGGTAGAGGGTCCCGGAGTCCTGCCTTAGAGGAAAGGACCAGGCCCCGTACACCCACTTCGCATACGTGAGGAGGGAAAGGTCGCGCAGGTGAAGAGCAGCGGACACCAACCGGCAGGCCTCCACGTAGAAGGGGCACTGCCGGAGGAAATGGTCCATGGTCTGTACTTGAGGTTGTCCCTCACGTACAAACGCCCGTGGAATGACAACCAGGCCACATCCCGAACCTTCTTCGGTAGCCGAGGGGAGTTCAACAGCCGAAGGCCCCGCTGCATCACATCCGCTGGACAGTCCCGCAGGGCCCACCGTGGTTGAAAGTGGGAGGCGAGTACCATCCGGTACAATCCTTTCCGCCCCAAGGACTGGGCGAGCGGGTCGGTCACCCCCCACCGCCGAATGAGCCCCACCATCGCAAATACGTACGATGGGGCCTGTTCCCCGCTCCGGCGCACACGTGGGACCGAGGACGCCCCCTCCCACTGCTCCCAGAAGCGGGAGAACCATTCCCGATAGGAGGCCACCCACCAGACCCCACCCCTTCCCGCATCCTACCCAAGTGGAACGCCATAGACAAGACTGACAGGAAGACAAGGGGGTGCAACATACCCAAACCGCCCTCTGCCCGATCCAGGCAAACGATGTTGCGCTGGACGGGGTTCAGGCGGTTACCCCACAGGAAACAGAAAAAGACGGCACAGATAGACGCCTGACGGGACGACGGAAGGACGAAGACCGTGGCCACGTGCAGAAAGAGAGGAAGCAGAAACGTCCCGAGGAGTTTGATCTTCTCCTCGTACGTACACCTCCACCCCCTCCACCGCAGCACCCTACACCGTGCAGTCTCAAGACAACGGTCCCAATTGGACTCCGCACAGTCCTCCGACCCGAAGACGAGGCCCAAAACGCGGACCTCCCCCACGGGAGGAGGAAAGGGGGCGCAGGAAGGCGGGGAGGCCTCCGAGGGGCCCAACCACAGCGTCTGGCACTTGCTGTGGTTGACAACAGAGTGGGCTACCTCCGAGTACTCCTCCACGGCCTCCCGCAGGGCCTCTACCCCTTCAGTGCCGTCCACGTAAACTGAGATGTCGTCAGCGTAGGCAACGACGGACACCGGGGGCGCACCAGGCGCCGTAACCCACCTGAGGACAATCTCTGGAGGAAGGGGTCGAGGGAGAAGACATACAGCAAGGGGCTCAAAGGGCACCCCTGCCGAGCCCCCGAGGCGACACCAAACGGCCGTCCGAGCCACCCGTTAATAAACGGGAAGCTCACCCCCCCTCGGTACAGCGCCTGCACGACGAAGAGGAAACCTGCAGGGAGGCCGAAGTGCTGGAGCACCACCCACAGGTACCGGTGACTGACTCGATCGAAGGCTTTGGACTGATCCAAGGAGACCAACCAGTGGTCCCGTTGGAGCGACCGGCCTCTCTCCACCACCTCCCGGACTGTGGCGACAGCGTCCAGAACCCCTCTCCCCCGAACGGAACAATACTGGGAAGGGGACAGCAAAACGCCCGACACCTCCACCAGTCGGTTGGCCAAACACTTGGCCAGGATCTTCCGGTCCGCATTCAGAAGAGAGAGCGGCCGCCAAAAGTCCAAGGAGCTATCGTCCTTCCCCTTGGAGAGCAGCAGCAGGACAGACTCGCGAAATGACTGCGGGAGAAACCCCGTATCCATGATCTCCTGAAACAGGGAGGTCAGGAAGGGGGCCAGCTGGGCAATGAAAGTGCGATAGAACTCCACAGGGAGCCCATCGCGCCCAGGCACCTTCCCCAACGGCATGGCACGAATCGCCCTCTCCACCTCCACCTGCTGAATCGGAGCAGCAAGTGCATCAACCTGTGCCTGAACCACAGCCGAATACACCGGGGGAAGGCCCAAGTACTCTCGGATATGGGTGAGGTCCACGGGGCGATCCCCAAACAGGTCCAAGAAGTATTCCCCCACCATCCGCAAAAGGTCCTCCTGGGAGGTATGAATGGTACCGTCCTCGCTCCGCAGGGCCATGACCTCCCGACGCCGAACCCTCTCCTTGCAAGTCAGGAAAGGGTCTGGAGTGCCGACCCCACCAGCCGCCCCCTCAAAGCAGAGGGAGGCATGGCGATCATAAAGCAGGCCACGGAGCTGGACGCGTACCTCTTCCACCTCCTCCCGCGCTGCCCCTCGGGATACCAAACGATCCAGCGACCTCCGGAGAACAGTGTAAGTAAGGTAGCTGAATCGAGCCATGGAGGTACCCCGGGAACGGAAGAGTTGGCGGGCACGCGTCTTCACCTCGTCCCACCAGGCGCCACGGGAAGGAAAAACACCCAGCAGGGTTTCCTGGTCTGCGAGAAAGGCCAAGAACTCCTGGACCACCTCTGATGTTGCCAACAACTGCACATTCAGTCTCCACAGGCCAGGACCCCTGCTGAGCTCCTCGTGGTTAGCCAGGAAGGACACGGAGAGGACGCAGTGGTCCGAAAAGTCAACCGCCTGCAACTGCGGAGGGGAACACTCTACCCGGGCACTCACATATATCCGATCGATACGACTCCTGCAGGTCCCATGGTAGTAGGTGAACCCCGGCGACCGTGGAAAGGCCCGGTGGAAAACATCCACCAGGTCAGCCGTCCGGGTCATCTCGACCAAAAAGAGGCCCTCGTAACTGGGTGGGCAACGATCCCCCCCTCGGTCCTGCAAAAAGGTGGTGGTGTTGAAATCCCCGGCGAGGACCACCAAACGGGAGGTGTGTAAGTAGGGGCGGATGACCCCAAACAGGGTCTTCCGCGCCAACTTAGACTGGGGGCCGTAGACCACCACGAAACGAAACCGATGAGGCCCGCAGTAGCCGTCTAAGAGCAAACACCGGCCCTGCTCCAGTTCCCACACGTACTGCACCTGAAATCGGTTAGACGTGAACAAAACCGCCACTCCTGCGTAGGGCTGTGCCGCAAGCGACCAGTATGAAGGGCCCCACCTCCACTCCCGCTTTGCCCGATGAAGGCTAGCGAGCGAGGTGAGCCTGGTCTCCTGCAAGAAGATGACATCCAGCCCACTCGTGGAAAGAAAATCATAGGTCGTAGCCCGCGCCTGGTCTGAGAAAATGCTAGCCACGTTGATGGTGGCGCACGAGAATGCAGGAGTGCACGCCATGCCTAGTTCGTGTGCAGTGACCCTTTCCTCCTCTTCTCACCATACCCGGGATCCCCGGAATCCCTCTTCCAGGACAAGCCCGCGAGCTGGAGCAACTCCTCACGGTCCACGTCGACCACCTCGAGGATCTCCGCCTCCTCCTGCTCGACCCTGTCACCCCACGAGGTACTGGTATCCCTGAGACCACCAGGCAAAGCTGTCGCAGGGGCTAACCCAGTTCCCATGGGGCGAGGGGGCACGGACAGGTCAGGGGTCGGAGGAATGATCTCCTCCGTGGGGTCCACCACCGGTGCCTCCCCCCCCTCCCTGGACAAAGATTGAGACAACGGACCAGTGCCCACCCCCGCGGGGGAGGCCGGGACGGCCGGGTCAGCAGGAGGCTCCTGCGAAGGCCCATCACCCAACTGCGGGGGCAAAGACCCGTCCTCCCTCACCCGTCGGGCGCCAGTATCCCCCTTGATTGGAGGACCCTGACCGCGGCGCGCCTTCGTTATTTTGGAAGGCCGCCGCTGAGGAAGAGGGGCCGCCCCCGCCGCTAACCGCTCCGAGCGCCGCACAGGAAGCCCTGCCTCCACAGGCAAGCCCTCATCCGCCTCAGCCGCATCAGCAGCCAAAAAGACAAAACGGTTGATGTCCAACACGGGCTCTGCATCCGGCAACGGGGATGTCTCCCGTTTCTTCCTTTTGGACTTGCCACCCTTGGAAGGGACCGTGGTCCATTCCTCAGGTGGCACCACCCGCAACCCGCTATCCTGTCGTGATACATTAACCTCCACTACATCAACCCTCTCCTCTTTCCTACCCGAATCCCCTCCCCCTGGTGGCTCCCTCGGCTCGATGGACTCCTCCACCCTAGGGCCCTCGGACTCCTCCTGAGGGAGAGGGGCTTCCACGACCTCCTCCCGCACAGGAGCCCGAGGTGGAGTGACGGCATCCCCCCCCGGTCCATTGTGTGATGCGGAGGGGCAGCGGGCAAAGGGGTGGCCCAACTCCCCGCAAAGGTTACACCGAATAAGCAAACACCCGGCCGAGGCGTGACCCCGTCCACCACAACGGATGCAGACCTGCTCGGGACAGTTCATGCTCAAATGGCGGAATGAGCCACAGCGGTGACACTCGCGGCGTTGCCCGGGGTAATAGCACAAGATGCGATCCCGACCGAGGAAACCGGCCGAGGGCACATGCTGCACCACGTTTCCCACCTCACGCAAACGAATCCTACCCTTCCACGACCCGTCCCACACCCCTAGGGGCCCAGCGCCCTTAACCAGGGGTGCGAGGAGCACCGCATGGCGCGACAACCAAAACTGGATGTCCTGCCCTGGGAGCGACTCATTCCGGGATAGGATGGTCACAGGTACTGTCCCTTGGCGAGAGATAGGCACAACACGAAAGTCAGCCCACCCTCCCTGCCCCCTCTGCTGCTGGTATCGGTCCCAAAAAATCTCCAGCCCCCGTCTCAGCATGAAACTAACATCATATTCAATGGTGTTGTTCATGTGGATGAAGGCATAGAGATCTCCCGGGAGAAACCCCAGCCCAAGGACCATCCTCAAAACCTGTTCCCTGGCTGGAGGGGGCCCCTCCCCAGCCCACCGGATCTGCGCCACGTTGCGCCGTCTGACCTCACCCCCTACCCCTCGGAAACCTCCCCCACCTCCTCCCCCTCCTACGGGACCATTCCCCTGGGAACCCCCCCTCCCCACAGCCCCACCCGATGTCCCCGGAGTGGTGCCCGACCCCCTCAGAGCCTCCGCAAAGGTACGGGGGGGGGGGAAGCCGACCCCCCAGCTCCCATCCCCTGCCCTCCTTGGTCTTCCCCTGCTACCACCTGCGGGGGATCCTGCTGCTGGTCTGCAGGATCCACAACCTCCGCGCATGGGGCGACCTGAGGACTGGGCAAGGTCAGCTCTGCAAACACCGAATCAGGGATGCTATCCCTTCCGGATCCCTGGGTGCCACCGAGAACCCCCGGATCACCCCCCGCCGCCACCTCCAACTGCCGAAAGGCAGCAAAGGCCCCGGGATGGCCCGTCGGGGTTTCCAAAGCTAATTGAAGGGCATAACAGACCTGGTTCTCGGTAACACCCAGGCGACCAGAAAGCCCCCCCATACCTCCGTCCCTTGTCTTCGACCCAGCGCAAGGCTCCTGGGTCTCGGCCACCACTACCGGGGACGGACCCCGCTCCCCTCCATTCCCGGGATCCAGGGGGACCACCTCCACCCCTGACCCCACTGAGGACAAACCCTTCCCCCACTCAGAATCAGCCACTACCTCCTTCCCCACTATATGACCAGTCGGCCGCTCCCCCCTTCCTTCCATCAGACCCTCCCCTGACCCACCGTCCGCTACCCCCTTTACGGCTACCGACAACAAGGCAGGACCTATCCGAGACAGCAGGGCAGATCCCCCACCCAGAACATCCCCCAAACCTCCACCCCCCTGCCCCCTGTCCCTCCCAGGTCCTACCTGATTGTCGGTGCCAGACGTGGCACAGGGGTCCAGAACCACACGGCCGGCAGCCAAGGCTCCAGAAGGAAGGGCAGACGCCCCCCTGCGAGCCAGGACCCCCTCGGCCACACTGGCTGAAAATGCAGGCGCCTGCTCATCCCGCTCCGCTGACACAGATGACAGGGAAAAATGAAAAACATTCTTTCCCTTCTCCTGACTCCCCCCAGGGGCTGCAGAAAAAGAACAGCAGCCCCTATCCTGCTCCTTCCCCTTTCCTGGACCCTTCCGGCGCCAGACAGCCACCCCCGGGTACCGGGGGCGTCCAGTCTGCAGCCCCCAGGCATCCAGGGAAGAGGAAGAAAACCCCCCCACCTCTTTATGAGCAGCCTCCGGCTGCACATCATCAGGTAGGGCTGCAGCAAGCAGCCAACTTGTCTCCACAGCATCCGCAGACTTCCGACGTAAAGATGAAGCAGGCAGCGGGTCAAAGGCACCCTCAGAGTCCCCTCCAGCAGCAGAACTACCGGAACGCTCCCAAATCGCCTCCGCTGATTTTCGCCGGTGCTCCTTCGGCATGTCAGGATCAGAAGAACGGCTGTCAGCACACTTCCGGGAGAACCCGGAAGTGACGGTATCGGGTTCGCGGCGGCCATCTTGCCTGTGCACTCGGATGGAGGGAAGCCCTGCTGCTGCGTCGGACATCGGGGCAGCCCGTTCGGAATGCCGAACATCATCTTCGTTTTGGCGGTCAGCTGGGGGAATCCCCTCTGCACGCATAGACTTCGGGGGGGCAGAGGGGAAGGCCGAAATCATTCGTGGAGGGGGGAGAACAACGTCTCCAAACCCCCCTTCTGATGCAGTGCCTGAGGCTGTCAGCCGTGTTGGGGAGACACACGGATCCTTCACAGCAGAACCCCGAAGACACTGGCGATCCGCGACTCCTCCTCGGGTCATCCTGCCACCATCGAGGAACTGGGGATCCATTGTACCAGCCGGCTGTTCCATGCAGATCTCAGCCACGGAGGCCCTCTCCAAAAATCCAGAACCAGCAGTCATGGGCAGGTAAGCAAAGTGGGAGTCAGAAACAGGTGGAAAAGGGAACTGTCTGCTCCCCAAGTCCCCCTTAACGGTGAAGGGCAGGGAAAGGGACTTCGAAAGATCTGCTAACCGTCCCACCCCCGGGGGTCCCCCCTGGACTACACCCTGGGCTGCCCAGCGATCGTAGATCTGGTACAGTTTCGTGAGGGACCCACAACCCTGAGCTTTGAAAGCATGAATCTGAGCATACCGGTCCCTTAGGGCCCGCTTAAGCCCCTTTCTGTAGGTCTTATAGGCCACCCATTCCTCACCGGGAACGGTGGCCTGCAGGCTCTCCAGGTGGGAGAGCCGGGCTTGCAGCTGGGCCGCCTCCTCCTGGAGACCCTGGAGCCGTCGCACCGCCGCCACGATTTCAGCTGGGGCCCTAGCTGGCTGCTGGAAGGACGGCAGGCCCGACCCCCGTCCTCATCCTCACTGGAGGAGGTAGAGGCCTCCTCCAGGACCCGAGGCGGGGGGGAACCCGCCTCCTCCAGTACTATACTGCACGGTCCTCCAGGGTCTCCCCAGGGCCTCTCCCTGCTTCCACCCAGCCTCCACACCTTGCCTGGGGAGGAGACAGGAGCCTCCTCCCTGGGGTAGCGGGCCCAAACCTCCATACCTGTGGGTCCCTCCTCCCTGGCCATGTGTAGTCCTACCTGGGGAGCCCCCCTCCTGGGGCACCAGCTGAAGACAGGCCCCAGCATCCACAGTAGTCTGCACCGAAGGAGGCCTACCAGGCCTGGTAGGCCTCTGGGCCTGGGCCTCTCCCTCTGGAGGTGGCCCAGGACCCGACATCCAGACACAGTTAGAGAGCAGCAAACTCCTCCCTAGCAGGAGCTCTCCAGAGCAGGTCTTCTCACCACAACAGCTGAACAGGAAGTGGGCGGAGCTGCCATTCGTGGGGCTGCAGAATCCTGCTCAACCTGTCTGCTAGGTAATTGTCCTGGCCAGGGAGATAAACCGCCTTGAGCAACATGTTGTGCCGGAGAGCAAACAAGCAAAGGTCCTGCGCCTCCTGACAAACGAGCCTGGACCCAGTGCCTCCCTGCTTGTTCACATAAAACATGGCCACCTGATTGTCTGTCTGCACTAAAAACAGATTGGTGAGCCAGGGTTTGAGAGAAAGTCTTGAGGGCTAAGCGAATAGCCCGAAGCTCTAGTAGATTGATCTGCTACTGGGCCTCCCAGGGAGACCACATGCCCTGAGTGCACTTGTCCAGACAGTGTGCTCCCCAGCCCTGTAGAGAGGCATCGGTGGTCAAAACCACTGTGAACGCAGGTGGCTGAAAAGGCATCCCTGCCAGTATGTTGGGGGGATGTAGCCACCAACGTAGGGAGTGCAGGAATGGTCTGGACACCCTTACTCTGTCTCTGAGGCTCCCTGTGGCCTACGACCACTGAGTTCTGAGGCACCATTGCGCAGGCCTCATATGAAGCCTGGCATGGGGTGTGACATGCACTGTCGACGCCATGTGACCCAGAAGCCTCAAGAAGAGCCTGACGGAGACCAGTGACCTGCTGAGAAACTGGTTTGCCAAGGTCATCAGTCTGTGGGCTCTGTCTACTGGCAAGAAAGCTTTTGCCTGCAGAGAGTCTAGTCTTGCCCCTATGAACTCTAAGTTTTGGGAGGGGAGCAAAGTGGACTTTGCGAAGTTTATGACAAACCCCAGATGCTGCAGCAGAGAAATCATTCGGAGGGTGGCTTGCCTGGCCTCCTGGCACGTCTGACCCCTGATGAGGCAGTCATCCAGATAAGGGAAGACAAAGATACCCTGATTTCTCAAGTAGGCCGCCACCACTGCTAGGCATTTGGTAAAGACTCTGGGGGCGGAGGTGAGGCCAAATGGCAGCACCCTGTACTGATAATGGTTTCCTCCCACCATGAACCTGAGGTACTTTCTGTGGTCTGGATGAATAAGGATGTGAGTGTACGCATCCTTTAGATCTAAAGAGCATAGCCAATCTCCCTGCTGGAGGTAGAGCAGAAGTGTTCCAAGAGTAAGCATCTTGAACCTTTCCTTCTGTAAGAACTTGTTGAGATTTCTGAGGTCGAGAATAGGCCTGAGATCCCCTGTTCTCTTTGGTACTAGGAAGTACCTGGAGTAAAATCCGTGACCTTGGAGGTGGGGAGGCACAGGCTCCACCGCCTGGTCTCGTAACAGACCCTGGAGCTCCTGTAGGAGGAGGGCTGTATGGAGAGGAGGCCTTGGAGGCTCTCCTGGAAAATAGGGAGGAGGCAACTGATGAAAATGAAGCAGGTAGCCCTTTTGGACTATGCTTAAGACCCAGTTGTCCCCTGTAACGGGTGACCACTGGTGGGCAAACAGGGCTAGGCGACCTCCTGTGCAGGGATGGGACAGCAGAGATGGAGAGGCTATGCCTTGGGAGTCAAAAAACCCCACCCTGCTGAGTAGGAGCAGAGCCGGAGGCTTGGGGGCCTTCAGCCTACGGGGCCTATGTCCCTGCCCCTTGGCCTGCTGACCCTGAGGGGGAGCAGGGGAGGCCTGGTAAGTTGGGAACTGTTTGTAGGCAGTCGCCTTCCTTGGGTAAAAGGACTTTTTACCCGAGCCCTTCTTCTTGTGTGAAGGGGCAGAAGTCTTTCGAGACAGCCTTGTCCTCGTGAGGTGCTCGGTCTCGAGCTCAGCAGCCTTCTCGGCCATGGGCTTGCCAAAAAGGTTTTCATCTCGGCAAGGGACATCGACCAACTTGTCTTGAACCCATGGCTCGAGGTCCAATGACTGCAGCCATGCCTGGCGTCGAGCTGCGATGCCGGCAGCCGCAACCCGGGCCGAGGCCTCGAAGCCATCGTAGGCCGCTCGGGACATGAACTTAGAGCATTCCCGGATACCCGAAGACAAGGACTTGAACCTCTGCAAAGGTTCCCCGGAGAGACCAGCAGAGAACCCGGCAAGCTCCTTTGCCAGGTCCCGTAAGTACATGCCCATGTACAGCTGGTAAGACTGGACACGGCAAGCAAGCATCGAGCCCTGGCAGCACTTTCTACCGAACGCATCCAGGTTCCGGGCCTCCCTGCCAGGGGGCACTGCGAAGTGCATCTTCTGACTTTTCAAACGATGCATGGCCAATTCCACCACCATGGAATGGTGCGGTAGCTGCGCCTTTTGAAAACCAGGGCTCTTACGGATATGTACTTGTGACCTGGATTGGCCACTGTTAGAAACAGGATACTGGACTTGATGAACCCTTGGGTCTGACTCAGTATGGCATCATTTTTATTTTTATTTGTAGATGAATAACTGTCCTAACTTTAACTGCTTAGTGCTATCCGGTTAACAGCTGAATATTGCCACTAACCGGATAGCAGCACCAATAACTAGGCAGCCTGTATACTCAGCAGTGGAAAGTGGACATGTTCTGACGCTGAATACTGGTTTAAATTAAGGCAGTGGTGGCAAGGCATTTTATTTTGCCTAGCCGCCACCACTAAATATGCTCCCCATAGGGGGGTCATTCTGATGCTGAAATAGCAAGAATCTACGTCCGTTTGGACTACAGCCTGTGCTATTCACTCAGGGCCGATTCTGTGCCCAAAGTTCCCTGCATGTACATAGGAGATGTGCGGGGCGCTCTGGAAGGGGGCGGGCGGCGGAGGGCCAGAGGAGGAGCATGGGCGGGGTAGAAGTGGGACCCTGACCCCCAGACGTACAAGGCCAATTCCGGTCGCGGCCCTGTACATCTGGACCTGAGGAGGTAGACCGGGGACTTATTCCACCTCGGGGGTGGGATAGGTTCCCCCGATGTTGGCAGCCATCGCAGCAGGACCCCCCCAGACCAGGTGAGCAGGGCAGGAGGCTCCCTGCAGCCCGTGCCTGGCCTTGGCAGGCTCCATCGTGGGTTGGGCAGCAGGCAACAGGATCTTCCTACTTGTGTGGCAGTTTGGGGTTCCTGCATGGCATCCCGGTGCTATGGCGATGTGATGCCACAACACCGGGTCTCCATGCAGACGCTTTAACTGGGTTAGACGGAGAGGGAGCTGTCCATCCTGCGGCACAAAATCGGGCCATGTACTGCCCATCTAGACCCTCTGCACCTGATTTTGCTCCCACGAGAACTCCTGCAGGTGCAGAATCAGGTGCAAATCTGGCCCGTCCAGATTTTGGACGTCCGGATGGGCCAGACATGCCTCGAATGGGACATTTAGAGTTCAAGGATTTGGATTAGTACACACCTTTTTCAATAGTAGCTTGAGGCAAATTAGATTTGGGTACAGCAGGCATTTTCCCATTGCTGAATATATCTGTAAACCGCTCTGATACACACAGTAAAGGGTGGTATATCAAGTGCCTAAAAAAACCATAAAACCATTACAATTTAAGTTTTGTACCTGAGGAAATGATAGGTTAAGTGCTTGCACAAGGTCACAAGGAGTGGCGTCCCTGGTTCTCAGCCTGCTGCGCTATTCATTAGGCGGTCTTCCAACACACTAATACACATTCATGTGAGCTATGTGTTTGGATAGTAAATAGGCCCCATGAAAAAACAATGGGGTTGAATAACATGATTTAAGTTACAGCACGTAATGCACATTAGTAAGTCTAGTCCTTAACCTATACACATACAAAAGTCATAGTGTGATTCTGCCTACTTCCATGTATCTTCAGAGTCAATTATTCTCTGATCTCTGCAAGGTGTAATGAGAAACTTACTGATTACATTCAAGAGGTATCAAGAGATCACCACCATGCAGCTGCATCATAATTTACAGGGTAACATTTTTCCCACATCAAAATGCCGAATTCTTTATTTAACGGTGGAACAGTGGAACAGAAACAGCAGTAACTGTGTTTTGTTTAGAGACTGGTGAGGAGACTGATGAAAAAAAAAAAAGAAGCAGAACATGGGATATGAGGGGGCATATCCCTGGAAAGGGTGAGATTATATGCAATGAGCAACCATCAGTATTTTCATACCATCTCACAAAAAATACAGACAAATCAGTGTAGCTATGCTGCACATCGTGATATCTGGGATTGTTCAAGTTGAACTTTAGAATTTAGATTCCAGAGTTTCAAAGTAATTACGGTGGTAATTACTAATTTGGAGGTCAGCTCTCAGAGACTTTTGGGAGTCGTCTGATTTCAGAAAACAAAGAGAATGTCACTGAATACAGCAGATTAGAAGCACATCGTGGGGGACTTTTAAAGTGACATCTGCCTCCAGGTCAGGAGGATCAGATGAGTCCTGTCCAATATAGGAGGGGAAAAAAACAACTTGATGTCACCACTGAATATGTTTAATTTGACCCATAATCCCCATTGGATGGCAACATTCTGTCTAAGCTGCATGAGAGTCTTCTGCTGCGCTCCTGCTGGTGAGAGGTGGTGCTTCACTATCACAGTTTCAATCACGAGGAGCAGGCAGGTTCTGCAGAGCTCCCAAGGGAACTTCCTGTACTTTGTGATTGAAACTGCAATAGTTAAGTCCTCTCTCTCCCCAGCAGGAACATTGGCAGAGGACTCCTGCTCAGTTTAATGGGAACGTTGCTGGCGCTTGCTTAATGCCCAAGGCAGAGCCTAGGAACTGTGATCCACACAGGACATTAGTGGACAATTAGGAAATAATTTTATAAAGGATTTTCCATGTTTAAAACAAAAATACTTACCTGTAGCAGATGTTCTCCATGGACAGCAGCATAAGTTATCACATATGGGCAACATCATCAACAGATCTCCCATATGGGAACTTTTGTATCGGTTCTACCACATATGCACATAAATTCCTGCCTGTTGCCACCGGTTCATCCCCTCAGTCCATTGACTAGCTAATGCCAGAATGCAACTCCAAGTGGAGGTGGGAGGGTTGTGAGGACTTATCCTGCCGTCCACGAAGAACACCTGCTACAGGTAAGTAACTTTTTTCTTCATGGACAAGCAAGACAAATGCTCACATATGGGATTCCCTAGCTACCAACTGTCTCGCAAAGAAAAAAGGTAAACAAGTATCCTAACAGGTGGACACAACAAAATACAACTTCTTTTTTGGCAACAAGCCTTTATGGAAGTTATATTACCTATACAACGCAGCATGGAACAGAGATTTTAATCCCCGAACAGATTCTAAAGAATGGTTCACTGAATCTGCTGTCACACTGGGAGTCCCTTTACAGATTTTATTTATTTATTTTATTTATTTAACATTCTCTTCTATACTGCGCTATTAAAATCAGCGCGGTGTACATCGAACAAGAATACTGCAATGTATACAAATAACATTGAGTTTACAAAGAACAGGGAATTGAACATGGGAGAGAAAACAGGGAAATTAAATACGTATTAACTCGAACTATGTACAATGCTTTAATGTAAATGGGTGTTACATTGGTTTTGTGAGGTTGGTAGTGTTTGAGGGGGGACTACCTGTTATCTGTGGTGTTGATGTGCAGGGGTGACTGGTGTGTAGGGGAATTTTGCAGGTTGTTGGTTGAGCTTCTATCGCTGGAGGTTTCTGAGTAGTATTTTGTGAATAGGTGGAGTTTTAAGGCCTTTCTGAATAGGATGAGGCTTTTTATTCCATGGATTTCGTGGGGGAGTGCATTCCAGCTTAAAGGGGCAAATAAGGAGAAGGCTCTGTTGGAGGTAGCCTTTGTGCACTTAGTCATTAGCTTGGGGACTGCTAATGTGTTCCGTGCAGTAGATCTTCTGTTTCTGTTTTCCAGGGTGCCATGAATTAGCTTGCTGATTGGTGTAGGGGGGTAGTTATTTAGGGCTTTGAAAGTGAGGATCAATGATTTGTATTGGAGCCTGGCATGTAGAGGTAGCCAATGCAATTCCTTCATGATGGGTGTTATGTGGTCGGATCTTGACGATCCGGAGAGGACTCTTGCGGCTGCATTCAAGGCTAAGCGGAGTGGGTTTAAAGTTGATTGTGGGAGGCCATGAAGGATGATGTTCGCGAAGTCGACATGTGGAAGGACTAGTGCCTGGAAGGTTGTTCGATAGTCTGTGAAGTCCAGTAGGTGTCGGAGGTGACGTAGAGTTCTGATTTTATGGTATATTGCCTTTGTGATGTTTTTTATATGCGTTGTCATGTTCAGGTGCTGGTCCAGAGTGATGCCAAGGTAACGGATAGTGGATTTGGACTTCAACTCTACATTGTTGACACGTAGTGATGAAGGAGGTATGAATTTGAGGTTTCTCGTGACAAATAGGACATCTGTTTTGCTGTGATTGATCCGTAAGTTTTGTGATAATAACCAATCGGCTACTGCTTCGAAGCAATTAATTATTGGGGAGAGCACTGGTTGGTCTATCAAGAACGGCATGTAAAGGAGGATGTCATCAGCGTATGCAAGGCATTTTACGTTGAAGGATCGAATTAAGTTACATATCGGCTGCATATAAATGTTGAACATCAGAGATGATAAGGACGACCCTTGGGGGACTCCCTGTGTTTGCAGAAATGGTTCGGAGGATGTTTGGCCAGCCTTGACTTGTTGCCACCTATTGGATAAGTAGGATTCACACCATTTTAGCGCTGTGTTTTGGATCCCCTTTTCTTTCAGGCGTTGTATAAGTATGTCATGACTCACCAAATCAAAGGCGGCAGATATGTCCAGAAAAATGAGGACAAAGCCTTGTTGTATGCTGTTGATTCCTGTGATCAGATCGTTGAACAGGGTAGTGAGGACAGTGTCTACTCCGTGTGCTTCCCTGAATCCATGTTGGGCTGGGTCCAACGGTGCTTCGGTGTCGATATGTTGCTGGATTTGTTGTTGAGCGGCTTTTTCGATGATCTTGGCAAGCTGAGGGATGCTCGATATTGGTCTGAAGGATTCTACTTTAGAAGGGTCTAGTTTGCTGTTTTTTAGTAGGGGCTTGATAGAGGTGTTTTTGAGTCTCTGCGGGAATGATCCAGTGATAAAGGACTGGTTCAGTATGTTGGCCAGGATGTTGCTTATGTCGTGGCGAAGCTCTTTGATCCAGCTGGCTGGACAGGGGTCATTAGGTGCTGTGCTGGGGTTAACAGAAGCAACAATGTCCGCAACCTCTTTAGTGGATACTGCGGTGAAGTTGCATAGTGGAGTTGCTTGAAATGTTTTGGATGGTGTGGAGAGATTATTAGTGCGTATGTCTGTGTTAGTCTTGACCATCTTCGATTGTAAATAGTCTGCATAGTCCTGTGGTTGAGGCATTGGGTGGAGGGCTGAGACTGGTTCTCCTGTTATGGATTTTACTATATTGAACAAGGCATGTGGTTTGTTGATGGCGCGTTTTAATATGTCAGTGTGATAGAGTTTCCTTTTCTGCGTTATCTTCGCACGGTGGGATAGCAGGTATGAGTTATAAGCAGAGTGTGCTTCAGAGGAGTGGGTTCGGCGCCATTGTCTCTCGAGTTTGCGTAGATGGTGTAGAGATGTTCGTAGGTCCATGGAGAACCAGGGTGCATGTTCTTGTTGTTTTGTAGTCTTTTCGGCGTGAGATGGGCAGGATGCAGCTCTGAGGTTTTCATCCCATTTAGATATGAGGTCATCCAGGCTGAGGGATGTGTCAGTCATGAGGGGTTGGAGGTTCTCTAGGACTTCACTCCTGTTGAGTGGGCGGAAGCGGGTTGCTGGAGTTCTGGAAGTATTTGTAGTTGTCTGATTATTACTGGGAGAGCTTATGGGTATGTGGAAGTTAAGGAGATGGTGGTCGGACCACGGCACTGGTGTCACGGATAGTGCGAGGTCTTGGGAAGATGAGGCGTTAGATAGAGGTGCGAATATAAGATCCAGCTTGCCTCCCTTAGTGTGGGTGGAAGAGTCAACACATTGATTGTATCCTAGATCCTCCAGGGCCTCAAGGAATGCTGTGGAGTGGCTACTTTGAAGAGATGGGAGGTTAAAGTCGCCAATTAACCAATTTGGAGAGTGCGGGGTGGAAGTGGTACATGCTAGCTCAATTATTGTAGATAGGTTATCTGGTGATGGAGTGGGTGCCCGGTATATGAGGTTGATGGCACATAGTTCATTTGATATGGTGAGAGCGTCAAGATGAGTTGAGCTGGAGGTGTTGCGCAACTTGAATTGAAGGTCGGTTTTGGCAAGGATGAGTGTTCCACCACCTTTTTGCGTGGACCTGTGGCAAGTAAATAGGGAAAATCCTGGGGGTAGCATCTGATTCAAGAGGACATTGTCGCAAGCGGACAACCATGTCTCGGTGATCATCAAGATGTCGAGATTGTGCAGAGGTATCAGGTCCATGGCTGCAGGCCATTTTGAGCGTACTGATCTGGCGTTTATTAAAGCACATTTCAGTAGACGTTGCTGACGTTGTTTCTTGGCTTGTGTCTTTTTGAGGAGTTGGAGGGGGATGTTAAGTAGGTGGGTGTGGGGTGTGTGGTTGGTTTTTGTTGTGGTATGGTGTGGGAGTTCTGGCCGTCTCCTTCCATGGTGTAAGATTGGAATGGGGTTAGTGCCCTGGTTGAACGCAATTGAGAGGTTGGGGAGCCCAAGGGTAAGGAGAGAGATGAATAATATCAGGAGTTTGTACATTCTGGACTGGCAGCAGTAGTACTAAGCAGCGGGGCAATAGTAATAAGGTAACACAATTGAGTGAGGGTATAATGATTGACAACAGTAGTACGTATCACAGTGAATGGGAATAATTACTGGCAACAGTAGAAGGTAACACAGTGAGTGGCAATGATTACTGGCAACAGTAGAAGGTAACACAGTGAATGGCAATGATTACTGGCAACAGTAGAAGGTAACACAGTGAATGGCAATGATTACTGGCAACAGTAGAAGGTAACACAGTGAGTGGCAATGATAGAAACATAGAAACATAGAAACATAGAAATATGACGACAGAAAAAGACCACATGGCCTATCTAGTCTGTCCTTCCATAACAACTACAACAGTCCACTTTTTGCCTTTAGAGATCCTCTGTGTTGGTCCCATGCTTTCTTGAATTCAGTTACTGTCCTCATCTCTACCACCTCCACTGGGAGACTATTCCACGGATCCACTACTCTTTCCGTAAAGAAATATTTCCGCATATCACTCCTGAATCTATCTCCCTTCACCCTCATCCCATGTCCCCTCGTAGCAGAACTTGCTTTCAATTGAAAGAGGATCTCTCCCTGAACATTTATGCCACGGAGGTATTTAAACATCTCAATCATATCACCTCTATCCCGCCTTTCCTCTAAGGTGTACATATTAAGATCCTTAAGTCTGTCCTCATATGCTTTATAATGAAGCCCATTAATCATTTTGGTAGCAACCCTCTGCACCGACTCCATCCTGTTCACATCCTTTTGAAGGTGCGGTCTCCAGAATTGCACACCATACTCCAAATGAGGTCGCACCAAAGACTTATACAGAGGCATTATCACCTCCTTTTTTCTGCTAGCCATTCCTCTCCGTATGCACCCAAGCATCCTTCTAGCTTTTGCCGTCGCCTTTTCCACCTGTTTAGCTACTTTAAGATCATCAGACACAACCACGCCTAGGTCCCGCTCTTCTTTAGTGGACAAAAGTACTTCACCTCCTATACTGTATTGCTCCCTTGGATTGCTGCAGCCCAAATGCATGACCTTACATTTTTTAACATTAAATCCCAGCTGCCAAATTCTAGACCATTCTTCAAGCTTAGCTAGATCCCTCCTCATGTTATCTACCCCTTCCTGGGTGTCTACTCTATTGCAGATTTTGGTATCATCCGCAAAGAGGCAAACCTTACCCGACAGCCCTTCCGCTATATCACTAACAAAGATGTTAAAAAGAATCGGACCAAGGACAGATCCCTGGGGCACACCACTGGTAACATCCTTCTCCTCAGAGTGAGCTCCATTTACTTGTACTCTCTGTCGCCTCCCACCCAACCAATTTCTAACCCAAGCAGTAACTTTAGGGTCCATCCCTAGGGTGCTCAGTTTGTTTATAAGTCGCCTGTGAGGAACAGTGTCAAAGGCTTTACGGAAATCTAAATACACCACATCTAGAGCTCTCCCTCGGTCCAACTCCCTGGTCACCCAGTCAAAAAAATCAATCAGATTTGTCTGACAAGACCTGCCTCTGGTGAATCCATGCTGCCTCGGATCCTGTAATCCGCTGGACTCCAGAAACCTCACTATTTTCTCTTTCAGCAGTGTTTCCAATAATTTACTCACCACCGAAGTTAAACTAACCGGCCTGTAGTTTTCAACCACATCCTTACTTCCGCTTTTGTGTAAAGGCACCACATGAGCCTCTCTCCAGTCCTTTGGCACCACTCCTGACTCCAACGAGGCATTGAAAAGGTCAGTCAGTGGAGCTGCTAGAACGTCCCCAAGTTCCCTCAGTATTCTAGGGTGTATCCCATCCGGTCCCATCGCTTTGTCTACTTTAAGTTGAGCTAGTTTCTCACGAACACAGTCTTCTGAAAATAGTTCAAGATGTCCCTCGCTTCTGTTCTTATTTGTGGGTGTTTTCTGAGGTCCTGCTCCTGGTTCTTCATCTGTGAACACAGAACAAAAATATTTGTTAAGCAATTCCGCTTTATCCTTATCAGCTTCTACATATTCCCCCCCTGCACCCTTGAGTCTGACAATACCACTTTTGCTCTTCCTCTTCTCACTAATATATCTGAAAAATGTCTTATCCCCCCATTTTATTGCATTGGCTATTTCCTCCTCCTTTTGAATCTTTGCCTTCTTGACTACTTTGCTAGCTTCTCTAAGTTTTTCCAAATACAGATGCCTGTCTTCTGCTCTCTGTGATCTCTTGTATTTCATGAAGGCCTCCCTCTTTTTCTTCACTTTTTCAGCTACTTCCTTCGAAAACCATAGCGGTCTCCTGTTCCTTTTGCCTTTATTTACCATTTTAACAAAAAGGTTGGTTGCCCTTAAAATACCCCCTTTCAGTTTTGCCCACTGTTTTTCTACATCCCCCAGCTGGCAACAGTAGAAGGCAACACAGTGAATGGGGAAAAATTACTGGTAACATAAATACGCTGATACAGTTGATTGAGACTAGCTTACTAGCAATAGTAAAGAACTTTGGCAGAGTGAAAGAGAGGTTTAGTAGTATTTGATGGTACTTGCAGTTCCGGATATCGGTCTGATTAGGATGGGTTACTTGCTGTTTTCGGTAGTTCTGAGATTTATCGATGTGCCACCACCGAGGGGCCTGTGGTTGCGTTCTCGGAGAGGTGGAGAGATCCCTTACCAGAGTTGTGTTGCGTTTGGCTGCTTCTGTTTTTGACGTTCCCCGCCTAAGGGCCACGCCAAAGGGCCCTCTGGCGAGGCCTTCAGGCGCGGGCCCGCCAGGCGCGGACGCGCCCGACCTGCGCTGCTTTTTCAAGTGTGCCTCGTGCCCCGATTGGGTTGCTGAGCAGGAGGAGGTCTCTGGAGCGTTGCTCCGGCCCGCTCTATCCCCGATTGGGAGAGCTCTGGAGAAGGGCCGGAGGATGGACGGAGAGGCCGCGCGCCCGACCGGCGCTGCCTTTTCAAGTGTGCCTCGTGCCCCGATTGGGTTGCTGAGCAGGAGGAGGTCTCTGGAGCGTTGCTCCGGCCCGCTCTATCCCCGATTGGGAGAGCTCTGGAGAAGGGCCGGAGGATGGACGGAGAGGCCGCGCGCCCGACCGGCGCTGCCTTTTCAAGTGTGCCTCGTGCCCCAATTGGGTTGCTGAGCAGGAGGAGGTCTCTGGAGCGTTGCTCCGGCCCGCTCTATCCCCGATTGGGAGAGCTCTGGAGAAGGGCCGGAGGATGGACGGAGAGGCCGCGCGCCCGACCGGCGCTGCCTTTTCAAGTGTGCCTCGTGCCCCGATTGGGTTGCTGAGCAGGAGGAGGTCTCTGGAGCGTTGCTCCGGCCCGCTCTATCCTCGATTGGGAGAGCTCTGGAGAAGGGCCGGAGGATGGACGGAGAGTAGTGGTAAGTGAATGTGTGGACTGAAGTCCAAGTTGCAGCTCTGCAAATCTCTTCCATGAGCTATGACATGACCCCGGGCATGAGCAAGATGCAATCATTCAGCCAAATCAAAAGAGTATGTTTGTTGACAGCAGCCCCCAACCTATTGGGTTCAAAAGAAGCAAAAGGCTTGGTGGACTTTAGTCCATTCCAAGTAGAAGACCAAGAGTCTCCTGAAGTCCAACATGTGCAATGCGCTTTCTCCTTTGAGAGCGTGTGGCCCTGGGAAAAATGCTGGAAGTATGATTGATTAAGGTGGAAGTCAGACACCATTTTGGGAAGGAAATTTAGGATGAGAATGCAACACCGCCCTATTAATGACAAATTTTGTAAAGTGCAGATCTGATACTAGAGCTTAGAGCTTGCTAACTCTGTGTGCTGAAGGTCACGCCACCAAAAAAGTACCTTCCAGGTCAGGAACTACGGAGCTCAGGTATCCAGCAGTCGAAGGGAGCTTTCATCTGATAATATTGTGATGATGGTGAAAAAAAACAACTGTAGATTTAAAATCCTTCAAAAGCTCTGATTCTTCAAGCATGGGGGCCTCTAAAATGGCAGCGAATGGTGGTGCCGAGAAGGCTATTCAGGTAGAGCTAGCTTGAGCAGGGCACAGAGAGGAGTGAAGCAAAATCGCCTAGTTGCGGGTTGAGCTATAGAAATGGCTCACTGATTTATAAACTAATCTGAATAACTTTAAAGAAGCAGCGCAGACCTAGGTCAGCATGTGGATGATGCCAAGACACGTATTGAGGAATATGAGGATGTGATCGGCGGCCTATAGAGTAAAACTTCAGAACTAATGATTCAAATATGGAAATACCTGCAAAACTAGAGGACTTGGAAAATGGATCTAGATACAGCAGCATAAGGATACAAGGTATTCCTGAGACAGAGGAATCACAAGATTATGTGGTGTTGGCAGACCAGATTTGTAAACCTGGGATGAAAGCTGCACATCTTAACTTCTTGCAGTTGTGCTTTAAAATTGGGCAAGACCACTGGTCTTCCCAATGTGAAGGGAGGCCTAGAGATAATATTGTCCGCCTTCACAAATTTGCTACCAAGGAAGTAGTAATGCAGGCTGCCTGTCAATTAGGCCACCTACAGCGGGAAGACTAGACCATCTATACTGATTTATCCATGATTATTATAAGAAAGTGAAGAGATTTTAGAAATATCACCAATAGACTGGGAGGGGAGAACACACACTGCAAATGGTTGTTTCCCTTAGGGCTTCGGTTTACTATTTCTAGAGTAACAACAAAGGCCAACTTGAATGAGGAAGTGCTGAAAAGAGTGAAGAAAGCTTGGTGAATAAATATGCTGTTGACATGAAAAGCAGGTGACCAGCCCAAGAAGACAGAACACCCTTAATGCCCAAGATGGTAGTGGTCATGCCAGGGAAAGCACGGTTACCCAACTGTAACAGGTGTTCTCCAGGGACAGCAGGAATCAGTCCTCACATATGAGGGTGATGTCGGTGCCGAAGGAGCCTGAGTGGTAACCTCTCCCCAGTTTTCAAAGAAAGCCTTTATTTATTTATTCGTTTATCTAAACATTTATATTCTACTCACTTACATGGCAGATTAAGCATAGTTACTCACCCATAACAGGTGTTCTCCAGGGACAGCAAGAATCAGTCCTCACATATGGATGACATCAACGCTGACGGAGCCCTGCATAGAGCATCTCCCCAGCTTTCAAAGAAGGTGCCATCTTGTTCAGTCAGATGCCACAGCTAGAGTCCAAGCAAGAAGATGGCCAAAAATGAATAGCTATGCCAAAGAAAGGAGGGAGGGTTGTGGGGACTGATTCCTGCTGTCACTGGAGAACACATGTTACAGGTGAGCAACTACGCTTTCTCCAGGAACAAGCAGGAAGTCAGTCCTCACATATGAGAGTCCCTAGCTCCAGGCTACCGAGGACTGGCATAAAACAGGGGCACAGCCCGGCCATGGGCAGCTATAGACGAATCCTGATGACAGACTCGAGGGACCCCTGTGTCCAGGGAGAACCATGGCTCCAGTAGCCTGAAAAAGAAGGGTCGGAGGGCAGGAGTTACCTAAACGCCGCAGAGGTTACGGAGTACGGTCTGGCCGAAAGCGCTGTCCTGTCAGGACTCCTTCTTCAGGCAGTAGTGGGCTGCAAATGTGTGGACGGAGGACCAGGTGGCAGTCTGGCAGATGTCTGCCATGGGCACCGAACGGAGACTGGAGACTGAGGTCATCATCGCTCAGACATTGTGAGAAAGACTGCTCTGAGCTCGAGCAGTCTTATCTATTGCTGGCTTTCATTGGAGGACCAGGCTCCCTGAATGCAGAGCTCTCGGCAATGGGCGCCCCAGCCCGTCAGGGAATGCATCCATTGTGAGGACCCTCTGGGGGCTCAGGGACTGAAAAGCCATGCCCACCTGCAGCCGCTGAGCATCCTGCCACCGGGTAAGGGACTCTTTCAGCTGTGGAGACACCATGACTCTGTTGCGGAGTCGATTTTATTTATTTATTTACATTCTCTTATATACCGTGCTATTCTGCATCAGTGTGGTTTACATTGAACAAACTGAAATTACATTGAACAGGGCATTATAACTTGGTGATAACTATTTTTTTACAGGGAACATGGGCTATGGAGGGTTAAGTGGCTTGCCCAAGACCACAAGGAGCACCTGTGGGACTAGAAACCCCAGTCCTTCCGGCCCAAGGTTGCTGTCCTCTGGTGGGATTTGAACCCCCGACCTTCCGGCCTGAAGTACCTTGCCCCAACCACTAGGCCACTCCTCCACTCCACTCGATCAGTGGCCTGAGACCACTGGGACCAGACGCACCACTGAGCCGCCCTCATGTGGAAGCAGGCGTCAGGAACCACATGGACTGTGGAGGCCATGTGGCCCAGGAGGTGAAGCAACGTCCGGGCCGACACTGCACGGTGCCGCTGTACCTCAGCCACGAGGGTCACGAGCCGATCCACTCTGTCAAGGGGCAGGAAAGCCTTGGCCTGGACAATGTAGAGGCAGGCCCTGATGAACTCCAGCACTCGAGTCAGAGTGAGCTGGGATTTCAGATGCTTTATCATGAAACACAGGTATCGTAAGACCTGAATGATATGGCCGGTGGCCTGCCCGGCGTCCGAGACCATGTCCCCTTTTACCAGCCAATCGTCGATGTAGGGGAAGATGCGGGTCCTTTTGGAGGCGGAGACAGGCCACCACCACCACCAGACATTGGTGAAAACCCTTGGGGCGGAGGCGAGGCCGAAGGGAAGAACCCTGTACTGGTAGAATTTTCCTCTGACCACAAACCTCAGGTACTTTCTGTGACTGGGATGGATAAGGATGTGGGTGTAAGCATCCTTTAAATCCAAGAAGCACAGCCAATCTCCCTGCTGGAGATAGGATAGCAATGTTCCAAGGGAGAACATCTTGAACTTCTCACGCACCAGGAACTTGTTAAGGTTCCTCAGGTCTAGGATGGGCCTTAGGCCCTCTGTACTTTTCGGGACCAGGAAGTACCTGGAATAGAAACCCTTCCCCCTTGAGGGAAGAGGTACAGGTTCCACCACCCTATCCTTGAGGAGGCCTGTGAGTTCCTGCAGTAGCAGGGCCCGGTGTAGGGGAGACAGCATAGCTATTCACCTATAACAGGTGTTCTCCAGGGACAGCAGGAATCAGTCCTCACTTATGGGTGACATCGGCACCGACGGAGCACACGCAGAGCAATTCCCCAGCTTTCAAAGAAAGCCTTTGGGATTGCTGCCACGCATGCGTGGTCCTCTTCCCGCCCAAGGGTGTCATCTTGCTCAGTCAGGTCCCTTAGCTCGAGCCCTTCCAAGCAGATGGCAAAGGAAGGACAAAAATCCAGCAACTCATCAGGGGAGGTGGGAGGGCAGTGAGGAATGATTCCTGCTGTCCCTGGAGGTGAGTAACTATGCTTTCTTCAGAAACAAGCAGGAAGTCAGTCCTCACTTATGGGACTCCCCAGCTACAGGCTACCAAACCTGTAACCAAAAAACGCCTCCGCGAGGCCGTGAGCAGAAGCCAATGCCCGAAGGAGCCCGAGTCCTCGGGTCTTCGGGGCGAAGCCCTTGGTAGTCATGAAGAAGGGTCGGAGGGCAGGAGTTGCTTATACCCCAAACAGATTACGGAGTACAGCCTGGTCGAATGCGCTGTCCTGACAGGACTCCCTCTCCAGGCAGTAGTGTGCAGTGAAGGTGTTCGCTGACGACCAGGTCGCCGCCCGGCAAATGTCCCGCAGGGGCACTGAACGCAACAAGGCCACCGAAGCTGCCTTGGCTCGGACACCGTATGCAGTGACTCGCTGATCCATCCGCTTTCGCATGGGCGAGGGCGATGCAGTCTGCCACCCAAATGGAGAGGGTGCATTTGGTGACTGCCTACCCCAATCGATTGGGATCGTAAGTCACAAAGAGCTGGTCAGATTTGCGATGAGCCTGGGTGCGCTGCAGATAGAAGGCAAGAGCCCTCTTGCAGTCAAGAGTATGCAAAGCCACCGACGCCTGGTCGGCATGAGGTCTCGGGAAGAAAGTCGGTAAGACTATCTCCTGATTGCAGCAAAATTCTGCACAGACTGTAAAGATCGAAGAGTACCTACTAGTAAACTTAGAAAAAGAATATTACAATAATCAAATGTGGAGAACACCAATGTTTGGATAACTATATATGTGACCTCAAATGCAATGAGGAATCCAGTATTATCCCTCGGATTTAAATATCAGTGATGAAACAGAAACAGAAAACATATCCAGACGAGTTCTTGACAGAGTTAATATTTCAGTTCTTGATACATTAAAAGCCAATTTATTATGAAACATCCAACCACGAATGACATCAATATAGCAGGTAACTTCAGTAAAACAATCATCAACAGAATCAATTGGAACTAAAAACTGAACATCATCCACATATATCAAAAGTCTAAACCTAAGGTACCAAAAACATCACATAGAGGAGTAATGTAGGTATTGAATCACATGGCAGAAAGCGCAGACCCTTCTCCAAGAGGAAGTGCGGTAGAAAGATTTCACTTGCACAGTCCTATCTTTCCGAAAAGAACTAGACCAGTATAATACTAGTCCCTGAATCCCCAAAGATTCAAAATGTTGAATCAGTAATTCATGGTCTATAGTATCAAAGGCAGAGGAAACATCTAAAGTAGCTAGCAGATATGCCCTTCCTTTATCAAAACCCGTAAGAATCTTTTCCATCAATGTAAAAAATCAATGACTCCACTCCATGACTGCGATGAAACCGGAATTGAGAGTTGGATAAGATTTTATATTTTTCTAAAAATCCCCAGAGTTAGAAACACACCTTTCTCCATAACGTTTGCCAGACATAGCAGAGTTGAGATAGGATGATAATTTGTGGGATCAGTCTTACTTCCAGAAGGATTTTTAAATAAAGAAAAGACAGAAGCCTTTTTCAGTGTTATAGGCACAATTCCCAGGGCAAAAGAAGTATTAATAATTGCTGTAATTGGCTCCTTCAATATGTCTCTTAAGTCCTTAAAAGTTTTCAAAGAACATAATTCCAAATGGCTATAGGACGCCTTAAGGGGGGATTGGTGATTCTTTACGTCTCAGGTTATTTTTAAGCTGCCCAGTTTAGGGTGGCTGTAGAGTGATGTATTCATGAAAACAAGCAATGGGTAGCTCTGGAATAAGTGAGTCTTCAGTCTATCCCCCCTGCACTACAAATTGTGGACTTTAATGGGGAAAGGTGCACAAAACTATGTGAAAATCCTTTTGTGACACTGACCTGTAAGATTTGGAGTAAATGGGAAATTGAAAGCAATGGGACAGAAACCTTACTCTAGATTGACCCTCCCCTCCCCCTTAGATATTATAGTGTCTAGGCATGTTTGACCGAGACTTTCAACAATGGGAAGGATTGGATCTTTGACATTTGTGGTAATTTATTAATGATGAAGAAATATTAAGTTTTAAGTATCTAGAGGATTTACAGTGTATCCAGTGGAGCATCATGAGATCTTCCAGTACTGCCAGGTGAGGAATTTCCTGAAGAATTAAGCACATTGGTTACTACACAATGACCCTCCCCCCATAGAAGCTATATTTAGTTCCACCAATATTCAGGGCTGTATATCAAAGCTTTATAAGGTACTTTTAGATGGTAGGGGAGGCAAAACATTTTCTCAAGGAAGATGGGAGAAGGACATGGGTGTGATATGGGATGAAAAGGACTGAGAACACATTATTCATAATTTATTGAAAAGGACATACAGCTTCTAAACTTACAGAAAATAAGTAAAGATGTCTTTTAGATGGTATTATATAATAGTATGGTTATTCAAAAGTTTGGGAGTGGGATCTAGAAATTGTGGGTAGAAGGGGACCTTGTCCATATTTTGTGGACAAGTGCTAAGCTACAGGTCTTTTGGAAAGAGGTGTTGACATTTTTGAGTGAATTAATTGGAAAGCAATTGACCCCAAAGATGTCCACAGCACTACCGAATAAGAGACCACAAGGTGCAACAAGAGAGGTTGCCAGCATTTTCTGTTTTGGAATGCTTGCAGCTATATTGTCTGTGGTGCAAGCATGGAAACAGGAGAGCTTTCCCCCATTGAAAAAGTTCAAATGTAATTGAGCCAGATTTATTGTTTGGTCCAAATCACTGCCCTGAGACCAAAAAGAGAGGATCAATTTCAGAAAATATGGCAACTCTTTGCTAACTGGAAATCACATGTGATTTAATAATGTTTGGTATCAAAATAGATTGAAACCTATGCGATAATAGAGTAGGAGCACTCAGGGCCGGCCCGTCCATTGAGCAAGAATGTTTTTTGCACAGGGCCCCACGTTTCAGGGGGCCCCGCGCAAAAAACATTCTACATAAGCTCAAATAGATTAAAAAAAGCAAACCGGCTGCTGCTGCTGCCACTGCCGCCGTGGCAGCGGCAGAATCAAGCATCCCGCCGCGGGGCCCCCCCGGTCCGGCAAAGCCTTCTTGCAGCATCAGCTCTGGAGTCCCAAAGCGCAGGCTTTCAGAGCCGCGAAGGGAGAGCTTCTCTGACCTCTCGCGGCTCTGTTAAGCCTGCCGGGGCTGATGGGAAATCCCATCAGCCCTGGCGGGATTAACAGAGCCGCGCGAGAAAGAGAAACTCTCGCGGCTCTGAAAGCCCACGCTTTGGGACTCCGTCCGGAGTTGATGCTGCAAGAAGGCTTTGCCGGGCAGGGGGGGCCCCGCGTGGGACGCTTGATTTTGCTGCTGCCACGGCGGCAGCAACCGGTTTGCTTTTTTA
This sequence comes from Ichthyophis bannanicus, assembly GCA_033557465.1. Lineage (NCBI taxonomy): Eukaryota > Metazoa > Chordata > Amphibia > Gymnophiona > Ichthyophiidae > Ichthyophis > Ichthyophis bannanicus. The sequence goes on along the minus strand of CM066035.1, from coordinate 916,810,183 downwards.
TCTATTTGGGCTGATGGGGGGAGGGGGGTTAGGACTGGTAATGGGCTGGGAGGGGGACAAAGACTGGAAGTGGGCTGATGGGGGGGTTAGGACTAGTAATGGGCTATGGGGGGGCTAAGACTGGAAGTGGGCTGATGGGGGGGTTAGGACTAGTAATGGGTTATGGGGGGGCTAGGACTGGTAATGGGCTGATGGGGGGCTAAGACTGGAAATAGGCTGCTAGGATTGGAAATGGGCTGATGGGGGGGCTAAGACTGGAAATGGGCTGATGGGGGAGTTAGGACGTAATGGGCTATGGGGGGGCTAAGACTGGAAATGGGCTAATGGGGGGGGGGTAGGACTAGTAATGGGCTATGGGGGGGCTAGGACTGGAAATGGGCTGATGGGGGGTTAGGACTGGTAATGGGCTATGGGGAGGCTAAGACTAAAAATGGGCTGATGGGGGGGTTAGGACTAGAAGTGGGCTGATGGGGGGTTAGGACTGGTAATGGGCTGATGGGGGGCTTAGGACTGGTAATGGGCTATGGGGGGGCTAGGACTGGTAATGGGCTGAGTGGAAGGAGGGCTTGAACTGCAAATAGCTGATGGGGACGGGGGCTTGGAATGGAAATGGGCTGAGTGGAAGGGGGGCATGAACTTCAAATAGCTGATGGGGAGGGGGGCTTGGAATGGAAATGGGCTGTGAGGGGAGGGAGCTAGAACTGGAAAAGGGCTGAGTGGGGGGGGGGGGTAGGACAGTAAATGGGCTGATGTAGGGGCTAGGATAGGACTGGAAATGGGCTTTTGGGGGTGCTAAGATTGGAAATAGGCTGTGGTGGGGGCTTGGATTGAAATGGACTCATGGAGGGGCTAGAACTGGAAGTAGGCTCATGGGGGGCTTGGATTGGAAATGGGCTGAGTGGAGGGGAGCTAGGATTTGACATGGGCTGATGGTGGGGCTAGGAAAGGACTAGAAATGGGCTGATGGGGGCTGGGATTGGAAATGAGCTGATGGAGGAACTCGGATAGGACTGGAAATGGTTGGGGGAGCTAGGACTGGAAATGGGCTAATGGTGGGGCTAGGATAGGATTGGAAATGGGCTTATGGTGGGCTAGGACTGGAAATGGGCTTATGGGGGGCTAGGACTGGAAATGGGCTGATGCGGGGACTAGAAGGGAGCGGATGCTAGGTGGTGCTGGAACTAGAAGGGAGCTGATGTTGGGGGAGGATTAGAATGGGATGGAGCTGGGAGAGTGAAATGGAGAGGGGAAAAATATTTTGTGTGGGAGGGAAGACAAATCTACAATTGGCCGGATATTGGGAGAATAAGTGGGGATTGAGGATGGAGGTGTAAAATTTGAGTGGATGAAATAGGAATGAGGAAAGAGCAAAAGGAGAAAGATTAGTATGTTAAAGCAGATGTAGAGAGAGAATGGAAAAAAACTAGAAGAGAGAAGAAAGGACAAATGGAAGCAGACGATGGAGAGTTAGCAGAAGACACGAAGAAACCAGAAGAAAGTGGCTGGAGAAATTGCAAATGAAAAAAATGCACAAAAGGTAGAAATATATCTCTTTATTTTGAATTTATTAACTGGAATATGTCAGCTCTGGAAAATGTGCATTATTAACATCTGCGCTTTGTTTAGTACAAGAGGAAATTAATTTATAGTTTTATTTCTACAGTGTTGTTGTACATTCTAAGTTTGGCTTTTGGGGTTCCCAGTTTAATTATTGTCTTCCTATTTTTAAATTGTGATTCCTTGTTTGGTGATGGTCTATGTTCTGCATGTGTAATTGAGCTGAGGTTTCTGTTATGTAATTCTTATTTGACATTGCCACTTGTTCTCTTTCCCCAGTAAGTCATGTATTGTTATTCTCTGAAATGTATTGGTTTAATATTTGCATTGTTTCCTTTTGATAGGTAGAGTATGGTGCTTTTTGAGTCCTGGTAGTGCTGTTAGGATATGGCGGGTTTGCTATGGGTTCTAAATGGGCAGTGTTTGTAGTAGTTCCTAATGTGCCTGGCGATTGGCACTGGATTATAGTAATGTAGAAATCTTTTAGTCTTTCTTTATCCGTACACTCATTAAGAGCCATGTTTACTAAAAGTTAGTGTATGGTAACATTATGCAAATATTTATGCAAATGAGACCCTGCACCGAGTCTCCGCACATAGCCCCGTACCCCCCTTGGGCCACCCCTGGGAGTACTACTTGGAAGTAATAAGCAGTTTAGGGAGGGCAGGGTATTAAAAATTGGGAGTTCCTATTCTAATATTCCAAAGCTTTTAGATTGTTCCTACATGTTGGTATACTTGTATTATATTCTAATAGATGCATATCTCTTTTCAGCCTGTAAATAGTTACCTACTTCAGGTCAGATGTTAGCTATTCAGCTTATAGAAACATTCTATTGTTATTTAAACATGTTCAATGTATTGTATACCTGTTCTATGTATTATTTGTACCTGTTCAATTTATTGAGTTGTTCTTATGTAAACTGCGCTGATCTTAAAAAGCGCGGTATATAAAACCAAATAAATAAATAATACATTTCTGTATATAAATGAACTTCATAATAAAAATTTAAGAAAAAAAAAATATAGAAGATTGTTGTTGTTAAGTGCTGTCAAGTCGGTGTCGACTAATGGCAACCCTCTGGATAGTTATCCTAAATTGTGTTCAGTCTTCAGTCAGGTGGCTCATTGCTAACAGACTGGCACCCGTAGCTGCTGTTATTGTAATCAATCCATCTCATTGCTGGCCTTCCTCTTTTGCACTGACCTTCTACCTTGCCAAGCATGATGTCTTTCTCTAATGATCTCTCTCTTCGCCTGATGTGTCCAAAGTCTTCTGAGCTTCTAAAGAAAGCTTAGGTTTGATATTCTCTAGTACTGACTGGTATACACAGTATTCTCTGCCAGCACCATAATTCAAAGGCATCAATTTTCTTCTTATCTTTTTCACTGTCCAATTTTCGCATCCATATGATGTTATTGAAAATACCATGGCTTGAACGAGTCTAATCTTTGTATGGAGAGAGAAATCTCTGTTCTTGAGAATCTTGTCTAGGTCCTTCATAGCCATTCTACCTAGAGCAATGCATCATCGGATTTCTTGACTGCTTGTTTCTTCTTTATTGATAGTTGATCCAAGTAGATTAAAGTTGTCCACAATTTCAATTTCTTCTCCATCAACGATGAACTTATTGATTTTGCCAGTTGTCATGATCTTTGTCTTCTTTACATTAAGGTGCAGGCCCATTTTAAGACTATACTACTCGATCTTGAGAAGGAAATGTTTCAGATCGTCTTCATTTTCAGCCAGTAATGTGGTATCATCAGCATAGCGAAGGTTGTTGATAAGTCTTCCACCAATTTTCACATCTCTGTTATCTTCATACAAACCTGCTTCTCTGATGATTTGTCCTGCATATAAATCAAATAGGTAGGGGGAAAGTATGAAGCCTTATTCTACACCTTTGCTGATTTTAAACCAGTCTGTTTCTCCTTGTTCCGTTTGAACTGTTGCTTCTTGATCAATGTACAGATTGTGCAGGAGAACAATCAGGTGTTTTGGTATACCCATGCTTCTTAATGTGGCCAAGAGTTTCTCATGGTTTACACAGTCAAAAGCCTTGCTGTAGTCAATAAAGCACAAATAGATATCCTTTTGGTATTCTTTAGTCTTTTCAAGGATCCATCTCACATCCGCGATGATATCATAAGATATGCCATATGCAATACTGGGTCAGACTAAGGTCCATCAAGCCCAGTACCATTTCCAGCAGTGGCTAATCTAGGTCATAAGTACCTAGCAGTTTCCCCAAAAGATACAGGTTCCTCAATGCTTGTATTGGGTCAAGCAGTGATATTCCGTGTCCTTTTTAATAATGTTTTATGGACCTTTCCTCCAGGAACTTGTCCAAACCTTTTTTAAACCCAGCTACACTAACAGCTTTTACTACATCCTATGGTATTAAATTCCACAGTTTGATTACACGTTGAGTGAAAAAAATATTTTCTCTAATTAGTCTTAAATAGGTTACCCTGTAGCTTCATTGCATATCCCCTTGTCTTTTTATATTCTGATGACGTAAACCAGTCATGCTCATCAGTTATGGAGATGGTACTGGAACAGTTAGAGCATTTTTTAAATGGAAAAAGGAGGGCAGCAAAATCAAACTGGGCAATGATGTCCACTTAGGCCTTAGGCCTAAAGGAACTAAGAATTATTAAAAAATAAAGAAAAAGAAAAAAGAACTTGGAAAAATTAAGAAAATGTTGAAAAATACTATCTTGGAAGCCCAGACCAGTTGTATTCCACGCTTTAAGAAAAGTGGAAGCAAGTCCAAAAAACTGCCAGCATGGTTTAAAGGTGAGGTCAGAGAGGCTGTTGTTGCCAAAAAAGCATCTTTCAGGAAATGGAAAAAAGAGCCAAACGACAAAACCTGGAAACAGCACAAGCACTGGCAAGTCAAATGCAAGGCATTAATAAGGCAGGCAAAGAGAGAATTTGAAAAGAAGCTTGCTGCGGAAGCAAAAACGCGAAATAAAGACCTTTTCAAGTACATTCGTAGCAAAAAACCTGTGAGAGAGTCAGTTGGTCCATTAGATGATAAAGGGGTTAAAGGAGCACTAAGAGGCGACAAGGCGATAGCAGAGAGACTGAATGAATTCTTTGCTTCGGTCTTTACTGAGGAAGATGTAGGGATGTTACCCATGACTGAAGTGGTATTTAAAGGTGCGGAAGAATTGAAGGAAATATCGATACATCGGGAAGATGTCTTACAACTATTAGATAAACTGAAGAGTAGCAAATCACCTGGGCCGGATGGTATACATCCAAGGGTGTTGAAAGAACTGAAATATGAGATTGCAGAACTGCTATCAGTAATCTGTGAACTATCATTAAAATCATCACTAATACCTGAAGATTGGAGGATCGCCAATGTAACACCAATTTTTAAAAAGGGTTCCAGGAGTGATCCGGGAAACTACAGACCGGTGAACCTGACGTCAGTACCGGGAAAAATGGTAGAAACCATCATAAAGAATAAAATTACTCAGCATGTAGATAGTCACAACCTAATGGGAGACAGCCAACATGGCTTTAGACAAGGAAGATCTTGTCTTACTAATCTGTTATGTTTTTTTGAAGGAGTGAATAAACAGGTGGACAAAGGTGAGTCGGTTGATATTGTGTATCTGGACTTTCAGAAAACCTTTGACAAGGTCCCTCATCAGAGACTTTTGGCAAAACTAAAGAGTCATGGGATAGGAGGCAGTGTACTATTGTGGATCAGGAACTGGTTAAAAGATAGAAAGCAGAGGGTAGGGCTAAATGGCCAATTTTCCCAATGGAGAAAGGTGAATATTGGTGTACCCCAGGGATCTGTGCTGGGTCCGCTGCTTTTTGACATATTCATAAATGACCTGGAAAGTGGAATAACGAGTGAGGTTATCAAATTTGCAGATGACACAAAACTATTTAAAGTTGTTAAAACCCAAGAGGATTGTGAAAAATTGCAAGAGGATCTTGATAAATTGGAAGACTGGGCATCAAAATGGCAGATGAAATTTAATGTGGACAAGTGCAAGGTTATGCACCTAGGGAAGAACAACCCAAACTATGGTTACACGATGCAAGGTTCCACATTAGGAACCACCACCCAGGAAAAAGATTTAGGCGTCATTGTGGATACCATGTTAAAACCCTCGGCCCAGTGTGCAGCGGCGGCCAAGAGAGCAAATAGAATGCTATGTATGATAAGGAAAGGAATGGAAAATAAAACAAAAGATATTATAATGCCTCTATATCGTTCCATGGTGAGACCGCACCTTGAATATTGTGTGCAATTCTGGTCGCCGTATCTTAAAAAGGATATAGCGATTTTAGAAAAGGTACAGAGAAGAGCCACCAAAATGGTAAAGGGGATGGAAGGATACTCCTATGAAGAAAGGCTAAAAAGGTTAGGGCTCTTTAACCTGGAAAAGAGACGGCTGAGGGCAGATATGATAGAAGTCTATAAATTAATGAACGGAGTGGAACGGGTAAACGTAGATCGATTGTTTACCTTATCAGAATATAGAAAGACTAGGGGACATGCAATGAAGCTACAGGGTAAACTATTTAAGACTAATAAAAGAAAATATTTTTTCACTCAACGTGTAATCAAACTCTGGAATTTGTTACCGGAGGGTATAGTAAAGGCTGTTAGTGTAGCTGGGTTTAAAAAAGGTTTGGACAAGTTCCTGGAGGAAAGGTCCATAAACCATTATTAAGAAGTGACCGAAGATATCAATGTTTGACCCAGTACAAGCATTGTGGAACTTGTGTCTCTTGGGGAAACTGCTAGGTACATATGACCTAGATTGGCCACTGCTGGAAACAGAATACTGGGCTTGATGGACCTTGGTCTGACCCAGTATGGCATATCTTATGTTCTTATGTTCTTATGACGGGGAGGTGAGTCAGTCGACAGGAAGGCTGAACAAAGGGGTACCGGCTGATACTAGACAAAAGTAGAAGTCTCATAAAGTGGAGAAACAGGGACGAGGTCCCAACGGCTCCACGAAAAAAAGACGACTGAGGAGACCTGAAGGGAAAGTAGGAAGGCAGCCACACATGCGTGGAGGAATGCTCCCAAAAGCATTCCTATTGGATCCTAGGGAGTGTTCCCGCGCCGGGCTCCGTCGATGCCAGCGTCACCCATATGTGAAGACCGACTTCCTACTTGTTGCTGGAGAATCCAAGTTATCAATGTCCCTTTTTGATGTACATTACTAAGTTTAAGTTACAATGTAAACCGCTGTGTGTCTGTATCCTGGAAAAGAACTGAGGCACCTATTCAGGATCCATTCATGAGATTAGAGAACACAGTTCAGTCTATCTGCCAGGACACTGCTCTTGCCAGGCAGGCATGTGGCTCTGAGTCATCCCTTGAAAGATGGCAAAGTGCCACATCCTTACTGTTTCCCAACACAGGAAGTACAACCCTGTTCCTTCCTGCTTGCTGATGTAGTATATTACTACCTGATTGTCCATTTGACTCATGACAGTTTAATTTACCAACCGATCTCTGAAAGCCCTGAGAGCATTCAATATTGCTCTCAGTTCCAGGAGATTGATCTGAGAGGCTTTCCTGAGCAGACCAAATCTACATGTGCTCCGCAGCCCAGTTTGGGCACATTTGTCATGAGCAACTTCTGGAAGGGACGGATTTGAAAGGCCAGACCTTTGATCAGGTTGAAATGATCCATCCACAAGGATAGGGAGTCATAGAAAGGAGGAGTGACAGAAATTAGACTGTCTTATGTGGAGACATGCCAAGGGGGTAACATGAACTGCTGAGGCCATATAGCCCACATTCTAAACATGGTTCTTGTTGATATCTGCTGACATTGTTGTACTTCTTCCATGATCACACCAAGCAGGTAAGCCTGTCTTATGGAAGAAAGGTTTTTGCTCGAGTCATGTTTAGCAGAGCTCCAATGAATGCCAATTTGTATAATGGCAATTGATGATGAACCCTAGAAGCTCTAGCATCTGGTGTTTAATTGATTGTATTAGTCCTAGAAATCAAAAACATTTCTGAATCAGTTGCAAAGTATGGGTACCAAAGGTTAGCAGGTTGTCCAGAGGGATTCCTAAAGATGTAATTGTCTCCCTAACTGTGATAGAGTTGCCAGCTATCGTAGGAGTGAATTTGCAGGATACGTTAGGTTTGGATAGTGAGAGTTTGGGCTGGTCTGTCCACTAGGCAAACTAGGTGGTCGCCTAGGGTAGCAGACCCTGGTGAGTGGCATGCTGATCCTTCCTTTGAAGCGGCAGCAGTTCAGCCATCACTTCAGCACTGTGGCAGGTATTAAAGCACATGCACGTGCAGTCAGGGCCTGCCACTCCTGTTCCCTCCAACAGGAAGTTACTTCAGAGAGAGAAGGAGCGGCAGACCGTGAGCATACATGGGTGCTTTAAAGCTCACTGCAGTGCTGAAGCGGCGGCTGAACTACCGCGGCTTCAAAGGAAGGATCAGCATGCCATCCCTTGCCCCTGTGGGTAGATGGATGCCAGGGTGCAGGAAGCAGTGGCGACATTGCAGTACCTGGGGCATGAGTTGGGCAGAGAGGGCAGAGGGCCGGCCTAGGGCAGGAGAAAGCCTTGGGCCGGCCCTGGCGAGAGGGCTGAGGATTTAGTAGAATTAAGGACAAGGCCATGCTTAGAAATCCAGTCAGCTATTATGTCCAGATGATTAGAGAGGCTGATTGTAAAAACTGAATCCCAGGAGGAGTGTGAGAGAAGAATTGGTATATCATCAGCATACGTGAATACTTTGGCCTAGGCTCTGTACTAGTGTTGCAAGTGTGTGTGTACGCCATCGAGTAAGAGAGGTCATGAAAAGATAAAACAGAATGGGACTATCTAGAGCCTACTATCTGCCTTCTGCTAAGATTCGTCAGGTAGATGGTCAGGGTCAAGGTTTGGATATGTCATCTGCTCTGTCCTGTAATAGCTTGAATCTTACTGGTTTTCTGGAGTGGTCGGGGTCTGATCCTGGGGTGACCGCAACTTTATTGGTCACCTAGCATTGGATGTTGACCGGGACTGGAATCTAAAAATGTATTTTCAGTCATCTACTAAAGAGTTTAAGGGTTCTCTGTTATTAGAATATTCCCTGATGTTTCTAGGGCTACACAGAAAAGGTGGAAACAATTTTTAATTCTTAAACCTGGAGTTCTGCAACTGGGTGGGTGTTTTTTATTTTGTTTCCCATGTAAGCGCCTAGTCAAATTGGCTGGGTCTAATTATATATTTCTTGATCCCCACATTTGTCATCCTTTCTCTCCACCAAGCTTACAGGGTGTCAACCCTCCTCTATAGAACCCACTTAAATCAGGCCCTATGTTGGTAGGGTGAGATAACTGGTGGTAAGGTAATCTCTTTTGTCTGCTTGGATTGCTTGTATCAATTTCTTTTGGGGATCTGTTTCCTTTGTATTGTGTATACTTTCCCTCATGTGGAGGACTGGTGGGGGGCAAGTGAGGGGTGTTTTTCTTTGTATGGATAATATATTGTGATCAGTTATTGTATTCTTTTTTCTCCTCTTTTTCTTGCAAGATTGTTCTTGTAAAGTGTAAATTGCAGAAATAAAAAAAATTTAAAAAAGAGAATAGGAGAAATACCGTATTTTCGCGCATAAAGCGCGCGCGCTATACACTTTTTTACCTATCGTGCAACCCTCTCGCGTAGTATTTGCAAAGGCGCACTATACCGAAACTTTATTACAGGGAACCGATTCCATAAAAAAGTCCTTACAAGAATATAATGGTTTCAAAATATATTTAATTAATTTTCATCATCCGATTCCATAAAACCTTCAAAATCACTTCCCTCATCAACATCATCATTGAAATAATTTAAAACCGTATGGAGGGGGGCGGAGCCTGATGTCCAACGGGGTAGACGCCTGGTGCTGAAGCTCCCGAGAGGCCTACACAGAATCCTGACTAAACTCCTGTAAAACTTCACTATTTTGCTTTAAAATCGCCGGGGCGCATCGGAGGGATGGCGGGACCTAAACCACAGCGCCTAGATTTCGGCTCCCCCACTTCGTCGCACGGCAAACGCTCCAAAACGGAACTGCCTTCCCCGCATAAGATGGCGCCGCTCTGTGAGAGCCCTGAAATGCAGCGGGTGATACTCGAGGAGATTCGTGGTGTAAAGGAACTGGTACAATCCAACGGAGAGAAGCGATCCGCGCCATGCGTGAGGACCTTACCATGATGCAGGAAAGGCTCGAGGGCCTCTCGTTGCGCCAAGACAAAATGGCGGAGACTCTTGAATCGCACGCGGTGCGAATGGGGAAGATCGATAAAGCTGAACGCCAGATTTTGCTCCTTCAAAAGGAACTTGAAGATAGCAATAATAGAGCTCGTCGCAATAACATTCGACTCATTGGAGCTCCAGAGGGCGTAGAAGCAGGAGATCTGCGGGAATATCTGGGCAATATTCTACCCTCTCTATTGAAGACGACGTTTCTTAAGGACCTGGAGATAGACCGGGCACATCGTGTCCCCACTAATATGGCGCTCAACCGGACGACTCCCAGGCCCATCATTTTTCGGCTACTGCGCTATCAACAAGCTGAGCAAATTCTGGCTGCTGCCCGGGCTAATCATTACCTCGAGATAGATGGGCATAAAGTGTCTTTCTTCCCTGATCTCTCTAAGCCCACGATGGACCGCCGAAAGAAGCTTCTTGCTTATCGCCCTCGCCTTCAGCAACTGCAGGCCCGATTTGGTCTCCTGTATCCGGCAAAGCTACGCGTTACGCTGCATAACCATACCAGGACCTTCGAGGATCCTGACCTCCTCGCTGCATTTTTGGACTCTAAAGAAGCTGAACTGATGCGTTGATGTTACCATCAAGCTGTGTTGCTGTTCAAAGCTCTCTTAAATCTCTATCTCATTGGGGCCTATCGCAGTGATTTCGCTGCGGACGCGGTTGGACTGCTCTCCTGACCTACTTCTTTGAACCGCCATCCTGCTTCTCTGCACCCTTCGGTGGCTCCCGGGACTTGTTCCTGCTGCAGGGAGTATGGCCAGTATCGGGCCTTCTCTGGGGCTTCCCCCCGCAGACTCATGGTCGCCAGTAATAGTTGGGGTTTTGCTTCTTCTCTAGTGCACTTCGGTGCCTGTCTCTTTTTTTTTTGGGGTTATTTATGCTTTCTACCAAAAGTTTATTATTTCATGTCGTGTGTACAGTCATTTGCTACCAATATGCATAGTTTAGGGAATAATGTGCAACTTCATGTTCTCTCAGAATTTTGTATATTACTAGATGGCTTTCTGTAAGCTCTTATCATTGAATGTCAAAGGTATCAATAGTCCAATCAAAAGGAAGAAAATTCTTAGCTATTTGAATACTGAGCATGCTGATTTAGTACTGCTTCAAGAAACGCATTTAAATGCTAAAGAAACACTAAAGCTTAATGTCAAGCCTTATGCTGTTGTGGCGTATTCTCCCGCTGTTGCTAAACGCTGTGGTGTTGCCATACTTGTTAAGAAATCCCTGCAGGCCACCGTGCTAGATATTAGCTCAGATAATGAGGGTAGATGGGCTCGCGCTCATCTCAAAGTGGGGGATCTAGAATTCACGTGTATTTGTATTTATGCTCCAAATGTTGACAATCCTGGTTTTTTTGCTAAAATTGCACAAGCTGCGCAAGCCTCCGCTCATACCCCACTAATACTGGGAGGAGACTTTAATCAGGTCCTCGACCCTTTGGTGGATCGGCAGCCGCCTAGAACCTGTGGTCCACCCAAGAGTCTCTCCATACTTACAGCTATGATCGCTGATTTGGCTTTGGTGGACATATGGAGGTTATTGAATCCTTCTGATTTGGATTTTACCTTTTTCTCCGCTCCTCACCAATCACAATCCCGAATAGATTTTTTTCTTTTATCTAAAACATTGGTATCGCAGATTGGTATGGCTAAGATTCACCCCTTGCACATTTCAGACCATGCTGCCATATCTTTTACGATACATACTGCTGCGCAAAATGCAAGTCCCCGAGCATGGTCTTTTGATAGGTCTCTCCTAGACCAACAGGATTTTCAAACTGTAATACGGGCTGCCATACAAGAGTACTTTCATTTTAACTCTCCCCTTGACACAACGAACTGGGCCTGGTGGGAGGGTTTTAAGGCGTCTATTCGAGCCACGGTGACTAGTTATCAAATCCGTCTTGGGAAACAAAGAAGGCAACAATTGGTGATCCTTGAACAACAGATACAGGCTGGTGAACGTATTCTTACATCCCGAACAGACCCATGTGTTCTGCTTCGTTTGCAACGTCTCCGTTTTCAGTACAACAAGATTTTGCATAATGCCGCTGTTAGAAATATAGCATCCCAGCAGGGATTGTATTACCGGGAAAATAATCGCGCTGGTAAACTACTAGCTAATGCTTTGAAGGGGAAAAAAGAAGCCAAACGGGTAGCAGCTCTCCGAAGCCCATCTGGGAATGGCCTTGTCACAAAAGATCATGAGATTTTAGAGCTTTTTCGCGATTTTTATGCTAGCTTGTATAAATCTGAATGTGAGTTTGTTCCTGAACATTTCGACCGCTTGTTAGCTGGTGTACAGCGTCCTACTCTCTCGGCTGAGGAATGCACGGCCCTTGATCATTCGTTTACTCTTGTGGAAATACAGGATGCAATTAAAAGATGTGCCTCCGGCCGTGCTGCGGGTCCAGACAGCCTTCCGGCTGAGTTCTTCAAAACTTTCAGCTCTGATCTGGCCCCGTTTTTGCAGCAATACTTTACTACCCTAGTAGCCGACGGATCCTCCCTTGGTTCCTTTTCAGAGGCCAACATAGTGGTCTTTGAGAAGGAGGGGAGAGACCCACACCTGACAGCCAATTACCGACCCATCTCCCTGCTTAACGCAGATTATAAAATCTTCGCCACTATTCTTTCTACTCGGCTCTCTCACAAAATGACCACTTTAATACATCCAGATCAATGTGGATTTATTCCCGGCAGATCAACTGCTGATAATGCCAGGACTCTTTGTCATGTACTAACTAATATGGCCTCCCACGATCGTCCATTGGTTGGCCTTTCCCTAGATGCCGAAAAAGCCTTTGACCGGCTAGAATGGCCATTCCTATTTGCGACCCTCCGTTGGTTTGGTTTCGGCGATAATTTTCTCCGTTGCCTTCAAGTGCTATACTCTCAACCAACTGCTAGTGTCTGTGCCAACACATTGAAGTCCCAGCCATTTTTACTGCAAAGAGGCACCCGTCAGGGGTGCCCACTTTCCCCCTTACTTTTTGATCTTGCGTTAGAACCCCTAATCCTGTTAATCCGTCAGTCTCCACATATCCACGGCGCTCCCTTTCCCCGTCGGGATATAAAAGTCTCAGCGTATGCAGATGATCTTATGCTTTTTGTTTCCTTAGACTCCGTATCTGTTGTTCTGGATCTAATTGACCGCTATTCTCAACTTTCAGGTTACAAAATTAATTGGACCAAATCAGTCGCCTTTCCCCTAAACCACCAGGTTCACCAAGCAGACTTGCAAACCTTTCCTTTTGTATGGCAGCCCCGTATGGTAAAATATTTAGGGGTACATTACTGTTATCCTCTCGAAGAAACCGTCGCTTTTAATGTCAAAAATTTAATCACCAAGGTCCGTGAGCTCACCCAACGTTGGTCTCCACTTACTCTTACGTGGTGGGGCCGTATGGATACCATAAAGATGATGATTGTTCCCAAGGTTAATTATGTCTTAGAAATGTTACCGTGCCTTCTCCCTCGACATACCTACAAAGATATCGAGGGCCTGTTGATCAGATTTTTGTGGCAGAACAAACCGCCTAGAATAGCGAAACATAAACTTCAGTCAGATAAGGAACATGGTGGGATAAGATTTCCTGATTTTTTCAACTATCACCTCTCTTTTCTTCTCAAACAGGGTGCCCGTTGGTTGGACGCTTCTTTCCCGTCCAGACCAATATGGTTAGATATAGAAGAAGACCTCTGTAAGCCCATTCCACTTAGCTATCTCCCTGGAATGACTTTCCCACTGGATGCCCACTATCCACCAATGCTCCTGGATACACTTCGCTCCTTCAATGTTCTCATCAGCTCCCTAGACTCCCTAACTTGCCCACTAGATAGGCTTCCAATTTGGCATAATGCTCGATTCCAAATTCAACATAAGCCGGTGGCCTGGAGTCCCTGGTATTCCAGAGGCATCTGGACTCCCAATCAACTGTTTCACAATGCTCGCTGGAAGTCCATTAATGAGCTCCATTGTGAGTTTGGCCTTCCTTCTAAATACTATTTTCAACTGCTTCAGTTGCAGCACTGTCTCAAGAGTGCTGGGGTTTTTCCCCCACTAACTCCTCATGACCAAGGGATAACTGAGGTGGTCTCCTTTATTGGGGCTCAGTCCGGTGTTGCTTCCACCTTTTATAAAACTCTTTGTGCTCCTCAGAATGCTGTCCCCCCTTCTGCACAGCAGACTTGGGAGCGAGAATTGGGTGTAACTCTAACCCCTGAACATTGGAACCTCTTCTGGAGCAAAGTGGTTCGTGTTTCCCGCTCGGCTTCCTTAACCCAGACGCTTTTCTTCTTTGCCCATCGCTGTTTCTATACCCCTGATAGACTGGCCAAATGGACTTCCACTCTGAGTAATCAATGTTGGACTTGCCATGCAGCTACAGGCACCCTCACTCATGTCATGTACGAATGCCCCGCACTACAACACTACTGGAGCCGGGTCTGGGGTCGTATTCAATCTATCTTACACTTTACTGAACCACTCTCCTGGAAAATAGTGGGACTCCGTTCTGCAGCGGGCATCCCCTCTCTCCCGAAGTCTGCTTACTTCCTCCTTGACTTTCTAATGGGTATTGCCATATCGTTAATCATGAAATATTGGAAAAATAGCTCTTCACTGAGTCCTCTAGAATGGTGGAATTGTGTCTGTCTATATAGTAAGTTTGAACAAATTCCTCGTAGGGCTACCCCTTCCCTTCAGGCCCGCTACCAGGTGTCTAAATGGAAATTACTCACAGATTTCGTGCAGTCGGCCAAATGCTCGCACTTGACTGTCTAGTTATATCTCTCTCTTGATCCATAGTATATCATGACTGTTATGTTTATGTTCTAACATAATTGCTATGGACCCCATGCCTGGGTTAATATCTTTTCTTTTCTTTTTTTTTTTTATTATCTAGAGAAGAAGCATAGGGGGGGAGGGTTGATGGGGTTATTTTCCGGTTTATTCCATTTTATTTTGATGCAATCATCCTTGTTTTATTACTGTGTGTATTGTTATTGTTATAAAATGAAAATAAAAGTTTAAAAAAAAAAAAAAAAAAAAACCGTATGGAGACGCTCTTCTGTAACATATTCACTGTCATCGTGACTCCTTTCGGCATTTTCATCATCATCTTCGTCATCACTACACACTCTTTCATTGGCCAGCAGTTTTGCTTTGAATTGAATTGCGATAGTTGAGACAGCTTGATTTTGCTCCCTTCTAGACAGAATCCACTTTTTTAAGTCGCTCTCTAGCTCTGGCCACTTTTCTTTGGGACCCCGACGCGCACGTTTTCGTGGGTTCATCTCCTCTAGCGCCATTTTCTCCTTTCTTCATTCGCGAACAGATGACTCACCAACATCAAATTCTCTTGCTGCTGCTCTGTTGCATGTTCCTTCAGCTTTTGCTACAACTTTCAGCTTGAAGTCCGCAGTATAAGACTTGCGTTTAATTCCGGGCATGATGACTGGATTATAATATAAGAGATCGCAAAGTTTAAATGTAAGGTATAATAGAACCGAGGGCCTTTTATATGCCTCACAGTGCACTCGGCACATGCACGATATACGTGCGTGCGCATAATGCGAGACAGTCTCTGCAGAACAGGCCGAATATTGCACTTTATATGTGGGTGCGTGTTTTATGTGGGTGCGCGTTACATGCGCTAAAATATGGTAATGGATCCCTGAGGTACTCCAAATACAAGGAGGTAATTTGAGGAGTCAGAGTGACTGGTTTTGAACACAAAACGTATGGGGAAAAAAGGAGGATTTGAACCAGGAAAGTGCAGTTCATTGAATCCCTAACCCTGAAGTATTAATAATAAAAAATGATAGTTAACTAAATCAAAAGCAGCTGTCATGTCGAGCTGAATAAGAAGGCCCTTTCCATTATGTGTCAAGTGTGTCATGATTTCATTTTATAGTGCTAATAAGAGTGTCTCTGTGCTAAGATGTGGCCTAAAGCCAGGTTGTTGAGAGTGGAGTAAATTGATGGCTTCTATGAAATAAGTGGAGTGGAGGAGTAGCCTAGTGGTTAGAGCAACTGCCTAGTACCCAGAAAATCAAGGGTTCAATTCCCACTGGCACTCCTTGTGACTTTGGGCAAGTCACTTTACCCTCCATTGCCTCAGAAGAAAGGTCTGGCAATCTACTTCCAGTGATACATTGCCAAGAAAACCCAGAGGTAGCTGGGTCGCTATCAGTCAACACTGACTCAATGGCACTAAAAAAAAAAAATGAAATAAGTAAGCTGTTGAAAGACCAGTTTGTTCTACTTTAGCTAAGATGGGAAGACTGAAAATCAGATGGAAGGTTTTTGAATCATAGGAGTCAGCCTTAGAATCTTTAAGGCTGGGGTAAATGCTAGCCTTCTTCCAAGCTCCGGGAACATATCTCTGCTCACAGCTTACACTGAATAGATCCAAGAGATAACCAGAAAAATGAGGGAGTAAAGCTTTGATAAAGTTAATAGGGACTGGGTCTGCAAGGGAAGGATTCAGGGTTCAGAGTCATAGAGGTAATGGTCTTTTCCAATGAGAAACTCGAAATGGAAAAAAAATGTAGTAAATAAGGATGTTGGTAAAGAGAAATCTACTGAGGAAATATTATTGAGGCATCTTCTCTGATTGGCCTCCTGCACGTATATAGGCCCAGGAACTCCCATTCTATTTTGCCCTTGGATGTTTCTCACATGTGGATTCCTGTGTGTCTTACTTCTTCTGCTGATCTACTGTTGCCGACCTTTGCTTGACGATTGGTTCCAATCCTATTCCACCTGCCCCGACCTGTGCCCGTTTACTGACCACCATTCTGACTACTGATTCTGTTCTGCTCCAGTTCTGCTGGGAGTACCCTGGCAAGTCTGACCACATTGGAGAAGCACTCCTGTACATCCCCAGCCCCTCCTATTATCCAGTGACCAGAGTCTATTCTTCCTCTGTGGGAAACACCTTGGGTCATGCTTTAAGTCCTGGTAGCCTCTAAGTACTGGAGGGCTCAGGAGGGCTCAACCTGAAGGGAAAGGGGGCTGTTGTAAGTAAACACCCACAACCTAGGCCCACAGCCCCTGTCGTTCCTCATGGTGCTCAATCAGATCATGACACCAATGCAGAAATACTACTGATGTTTATGAGTTGTGTTCACTGCTCTTGCAAGTTTTCCCAGTATGTGCAAGTTATCTCAATATTTCTTTATAAGAACATAAGAAATGCCATACTGGGTCAGAGCAAAGCCCATCAGGCTCAGCATCCTGTCTCCAACAGTGGCCAATCCAGGTCACAAGTACCTAGCAGTTTCCCAAAAAGACACATTATCCTGGGCAGATAAGCATACAAGATTTCATTCTTAATTCAACATGTAGCCCTCTTCCCACTCAAGTATTACCATCAAGCATCAGTCTCCTTGATATCTCCCTGGCTTCATGTGCCAGCCCTAAGGAGAACCCTTAACACTACTAGTCAATTGCAGAGCCCTTAGCCTTTTGGTTAATCCTCTGTACTCCCCCCTTTAGTGGAAAAAAATCTCCATTTTGGAGCTATGAAAGCAAGATTCCAAAGCCTTGTCCCCTTCTTTATACCCCTGGCATCCCAGCATCCTTTCACATTTTTCAACATCCAACCCTTCTATACTGCATCCAGCTACATTCAGTCAGATCGTCAGCATCCATCTATCCATATTTCAACAACCATTTTTCAGTTTCCAATATTCAGTCATTCATCCAATCCCATAACTCATCAACTCAGTAACAGTCCAGCTGAACAGATAACTCAGACAGACACAGCCTGCTGCATGTTGTAGTAGAAATAGTGCTGCTTCTTCATTGCAACTATCTCAATCAGGAGTATGTTTGCTAAAGCCCACTCTGGTAAAGTGCATGTGGGCCGTGTTACCAGTGCGGAGGGCCTTTGCTAATTTCAGAGGGTATGCTTGTCTGTCCCTGTGCAGTTGGTGTTAAGTGCATCTATATTGACAGCAAGGGCAGTTAATGTGGGATACTAACATTCACACTAACCACAACATGCTGTCAACACCTTCAATCCACCCCTGTTTCACTCAATCCCTGCCCTATCATGCATAACCTGAGAAATCTGGGATTTTTAGCACAAGGGCTACCCATGCTACTTTGTAGAATGGCACCTAAGCTGTGCGTTAAGCCCCGTGCTATCAGGTAACACACTTTAGTAAATATTCCCCTAACAGTTTTATTCTTCTTATTTAAAAAAAAAACAAAAAACGATGGAAATGAAGAGAAGGGGTCTTTTCCTTGGATGCTGAATTGGTTTTAACTAACAGTGGAGCATTGTACTGGAAATGCAATGTGGAAACAGAACATTCTTTCCTCTGAAAAATGCTTTCTTCTAATGTCATTGTGGTAGTGTGGCATGTGGTGGGAGGGGTTTTCTTTAAAACACAGGCCAGACAGCAGTTCAGGGAAAATAAAAGCCGTGTTTATTCTGCCCCAACTTGTTAAACCTCCACAAAGCAAAATCCAGAACAGACAGCAGTTCAGGGAAAACAAAACCAGCTTACTTCTGTCCCAGCTTAATAAACCTCCACAAGCTGGCTCTTCGGTCCTTCCTCCAGCCCCATTTAAAGTTCCTACCTCAGAACTCCTTTGCACAGCTTGCCCTGGAAGGATCCAGCAGGCATCTTCCCCTCCTGCAGCCTGCTGGGTTCTTAACCTCTCCCTGTGTACCATGTCCTCCCAGCCCTGAAATCTGGGCTGCAGGCTCTCTTAAAGGGTCCTTTGGAGAGAGACGAGTAGCATTCTATAGACCCCATCACAGTCATATTCACAGTCTCTTCTTTTCTCTAGGCTGCAGATGCCGCAACATTTTCGAAGACTCTCTCTGAATATCCTCCAGCCTGTCTACATTCTTTCAGAGGTATGGGTAATTTATAACAAATACTTGATGTTCCAGGAGTTGTATTATTAAATTTAATGTTTCCATTGCTGTGACATATTAGTTTCTCTTTATTAAACAATGATATGGGAGCATCAATGGGACCCAGGACCCAAGAGGCAAGCAGAGCTCTGGAGTCTTAATGCGTGGATGAGACAATGGTGCAAGAAAGATGGTTTTGGATTTGTTAGGAACTGCGCAACATTCTGGGGAAAGGGGAGGTGCTTTTCCGAAAGGATGGGCTCCACCATAACCAGGCTGCTAGCAATAACCTTTAAAAAGGAGACAGAGCAGCTTTTAAATTAGAAAATGGAGGAAAGCTGACAGTCGCCCAAGAGCACATGGTTCGGAATGATGTATCTTTGAAGGATACTAGCAAAACAGGTAAGTTATAGCATCCCAATAGAGAGGTTCAAATAAAGGTAAAAGTAACTCAGGTGCCTTCAAGTAAAAACCAGACCAAGTTGAAAGATTCCAAATTGCCCCTGTCATCCGACAACCAGTCTGTTAATATGAACAAAAAACAAACTTTGAAATGCTTGTATGTAAATTCTAGAAGTCTAAAAACTAAGATGGGAGTGTTAGACTACATAGCACTGAATGAGATATAATTGGCATCTCAGAGACCTGATGAAAGGAGGATAACCAATGGGTCACTGTGATATCAGGCTACAAATTACATCACATTGATAGGGTAGATCACTTAGGTGGAGGAGTGGTGCTATATGTTAAAGATGGCATTGAGCCAAACGGGGTAAAGGTTTTGCAGAAAGCATAGTTACTCACCTGTAGCAGGTGTTCTCTGGGAATTTTCACATAAGGGTGATGTCACCAACGGAGTCCACATGGGAACGAGCTCCAGCTTCCATAGGAAACATTTGAGGGGTCCACCACACATGCGTGCCTGTCTTCTTGCCCGAAGGAGTCATCTTACCTTAGTTTGATGACATAACTTAATCAAGCAAAACAAACAACTCCATGGGGGAGGAGGGCGGGTGTGAAGACTTATTCCTGCTGTTCCCAGAGAAGACCTGCTACAGGTGAGTAACTATGCTTTCTCTGGAAACAAGTAGGAAGTAAGTCCTCACATATAGGACTTCCCAGCTACTGGCTACCAAAAAATCTGTAAAATACCCAACGGGCAACCAGAAAAACGAACTGAGAGAAACAGTATGAGTAATCTTTGTAAGGATCCAAAAGTCAGTGTCCAGCGAGAACATCAACATCAGAATGACTCTACGTTAGCCTGGATGGACAGAGGGGCCGGTGGAAGGAGTTGAAGCTAATTCCCAAACAGGTGCCAGAGTACGGCTTGGCCAAAGTTGCTGTCATGTCAGGAATCTCCATCCAGAGAGTAATGGGCTGTGAGGGTGTGGACTGAAGACCATGTAGCAGCCCTACAGATCTCCACCGTGGAGACTGAGCATAGGTTTGTCACCAAAGCAGCCATAGCTCAGAAGGTGTGAACCGTGATGTGATGCTCCAGTGTCAGACCAGCCTGAACGTAAGTAAAGGAGATGCAGTCCACAATCCACAGTAAAAGGGTGCACTTGGAAACTGCAACGCCCAGTCTATTAGGGTCAAAAGAGAAAAAGAGCTAGAAGGAAAGTTAATGGGCTTTCGTCCGCTCCAGACAGAAAGTCAGAGCTCTTTTGCAATCGAGTGTGTGTAGAGAAACCTCAGCCCTGCTGGCATGAGGTCTAGGAATAAAGGTGAACAGCACCACCAACTGGTTCAGATAAAAAGCAGAAACCACTTTAGAAAGAAACAGGATGATCCGGAGGAATACTCTATTGTGGTGAAATCTGGTATATGGCGGGTGCGCCACCAGTGCCTGGCGTTCACTAACCATGCGTGCAGAGGTGACCGCAACCAGAACACTATCTTCCAGGTGAGGTGTTTAAACGAACAGGAGCTGAGAGGTTCAAAGGGGGCCGAAAAGAGTTGCCCCAGTACCATGTTAAGATCCCACACTACTGGTGGGGGTTTGATAGGGGGCCTCGACAGCAGGAGACCTCTCATGAAGCAGCCTATGAGAGGATGTGCAGAGATAGGTTTACCACCCACACCACGGTGGTATGCCGCCACCATGCTTAGATTCACCCTCACCGAGTTGGACTTGAGACCAGAGTTGGAAAGATGGAGGAGGTAAGACAGCAACACCTCCATGGTGCAGGAGAAAGGGTCTAGCACCTTCCCTGTGCACCAGATAGAAAACCGGCACCACTTAAAGGCATAGGCATTGTGAGTGGAGTCTTTACTTGAAGCAAGGAGCACGTTCTCCAAATCTGCAGGGTGGTGAAACTCTGCAAGAACTGCCTGCTCAGCATCTATGCCATGAGGGCTAGGGAGCGGATGCTGGGGTGAAGAAGAGACCGTAGTTCTGAGAGACCAGATACAGGTCATAACCCAGTCTGAATGGCTGCCTCTGAGAGAGTCATAGCAGAAGAGGAAATCAGGGTTGCCTGGGCCATTGTGGTGCAATGAGAATCATGGTAACCCTGTCCGCTTGAAGCTTGAACAGGATCTTGAACACCAGAGGGATCGGTGGATACGCATAAAGCAGATCCTCACTCCAGTCTAGCAGGAAAGAACTGGAGGCTATCCAACGGCTGCAGGGAATCCTGTAACAGAACTGCGGCACCTGGATGTTGTCTGGTGCTGCAAAGAGGTCTATGGTTGGCATGCCCCACAACTGGAAGATGCGGCTGGTTACCCACATGCTGAGGGTCCACTTGTGTGGCTGAGGGACCCTGCTGAGGCTATCCGCCAAGATATTGAGCTTCCCAGGCAAAGACATGGCCCGGAGGTTCATGTCTTGGGACAGGGCGAATTTCCAGAGATGCACCGCTTCCCAACACAGAAAGTACGACCCCATGCCACCCTGTTTTTTGACGTAGAACATCACCACCTGGCTGTCCATGTGAATAAGTACTATATGGGTAGCCAACTGCTCTCAAAATGCTCAAAGGATGTTTGAAATGGCCCAGAGCTCTGGTGCAGGCATTCCTGAGCTGTCCAAAGACCTTGCATGTACAGGCCATCAAGGTGGGCTCCCCAGCCCATCTTGGAGACATCGGTAGTCAAGACATGCTGATTGCAGAGGGGCCTGAAGGTGAAGACCTATGAGCAAGTTCTGAGGCTTTAGCCACCAGGACAGGGATTCCTTGTGGGCTGGAGTGACTACTATCCTGTCTCCGAGACAACCTGTGGCTTGATGACATTGTGTGCAGAAAGTTCACTGTGCTTGCCTCATCTGAAGACGGGCAAGAGGGGTGACTTGAACCATGGAGGCCATGTGGCCAAGGACACGAAGCATTCATTGGGTCATCATGACTGGACTCCGCTGTAACTCATGGGTCACTGCAATGAGACGCTGGGCCCCATCCATAGGTAAGTAGGCCCAAGCTAGGGTGGTAACCAGGATGCCCCTATGAACTCTAGGCTTTGAGAGGGCTGCAGGGAGAGCCTTTGGATAACTGATGACAAAGCCGAGATGCTCCAGCAATTCAATGGTGAGGGCTGACACCTGCCGCACCTTGGCCTGTTTCATATCCCTGTTTAACCAGTCGTCCAGATAGGGAAAGATGAAAACACCCAGGGTCCGGAGGAAGGCAGTCACGACCGCCAGACATTTTGTGAAGACCCTCAGGGCGGAGGCCAGGCTGAAGGGCAGCATCCAGTATTGACAGTGTCTCCCATTGAGCATGAAGTGGAGATACTGCTAATGAAGGGGATGAATGGGAATGTAAGTATAGACATCTTTGAGATCCAAGGAGCAAAGCCAGTCTTCTGGTTGGATATAAGGCAACGAAGTTCCCAGGGAAACCATCTTGAATTTCTCCTTCACCAGGAAGCGTTTGAGATTCCATAGATCCAGTTTGGGCCTAAAGCTGCCCATTTTCTTGGGAACTAGGAAGTAATGGGAATA
The DNA here is from genome assembly GCA_033557465.1 of Ichthyophis bannanicus. Lineage (NCBI taxonomy): Eukaryota > Metazoa > Chordata > Amphibia > Gymnophiona > Ichthyophiidae > Ichthyophis > Ichthyophis bannanicus. The sequence goes on along the minus strand of CM066035.1, from coordinate 916,787,531 downwards.
GAAGCCCTGTATGGCCTAAGATGGTGGAACCAGCTCGATGGCTAAATCAGCCAAGAAAGTGTGAATGGAGGAGTTCCGGGTGGTGAGGATTGCGGGGGTACTCCCCTGGGAAGAACAAGGGAGGAAGTTGGTCGAAATGTAACAGGTAGCCGTCCTGGACTATCTTTAGTGTCCAGGTGTTTGTTGTTATCATTGGCCATCTGTGGGCATAATGGAGCAACCTCCTCCCTACTTGCGGAGGAACAGTGCTTGAGACGGGAAGCAGGGCCATGCTCTGCAGGAAGAAGTCAAAAACCTCCTTCTGGCAGCTGTGACGCAGGCTGGGGCTTCTGGTGGCGTTGCTGACACTAGCCCTGGCTTTTTGCGGTTGACCTTGCTGAGGGCCCTGATAGGCCAGGTAGGAAGGATAGCTACTGTTTTATCTCCTCTTTTTCTGGTAGAAGGCCTTCTTTCTAGATGCCTTCTTCCTGGAGGAGTCAGTCATCTTTCGGGAAAGCTGGTTCATCAACTGCTCCCTCTCCAGCTCCCCAGCTTTTTCCTCCAAGGGCTTACCAAAGAGGTTCTCTCCTCGGCAGAGGACATCCACAAGCTTGTCTTGTGCCCACTGCTCAAGTTCAGAAGATTGCAACCAGGCTAGCCAATGGGCCCTAATACACACAGTGACCACCCTGGCCACCTATTCAAAGGCATTGTAGGTCGCCCTGCTCATATATTTAGAGCAGTCTTTCCCCTTGGAGTAGAGAGCATAACCAGTCCAGTTGCTCACCTGAGAGCAAGGCCAAGAACTTAGACAGGTCCCCCATAACATCTTTCAAGTACATCTCCATGTGGAGCTGGTAAGCAATGATGTGGCCCACCAGCATCGACCCCTGATAACATTTCCGCCTGACCCCATCCAAGGTTCGGGCTTCCTGCCTCAGAAGAACCGAGGAGTGGGTCTTAGAACTTTTAATCCTCTTCATGGCGGACTCCACAACCATGAAGTTATGGGGAAGCTGGGGTTTCTTGAAACCAGAACTCTTTTGGACTCGATACAAAGAGTTGAGCTGGCGACTTATGGGGGGCACCGTGAGGGGAGTCTCTCAGATGTGGAAGAGCAACCTTTTGAGGATGCGGTGGAATGGAACCGTTATCGCCTCCTTGGGAGGAGAAGGATACTGAAGGATTTCCAATGCCTCAGCTCTGGGCTCCTCCTCTGCCTAAAAGGTAAATGGCAAAACGTTCATCATATCTCAGACAAACTCATGAAATGAGATGTCCCCAGGCAGAGACTTATGGCGCTCATAGGGCGGGGAGGGATCTGATAGAGCATTCCTGTGGTGGTAAGAGACTGGGAACTCCTCTTCGGTTTCCCACTCATCAGAAATGGAGGCTGTGAGGAAGTCGAAGTATCGATGGTTCTCCTCCTGGTGTTGATGGCGCTCGGGAGGGGTGGACGGGGATCAGGGCTCTAGAAGCACCCGGCGATAGCTCTCCGATTTGGAGGCACTCAGAGGGGAAACCCTGGGTGTAGAGAGTGAGTCTGAGCACCTTCCCGAGGCCTTTCCCTGGCCGAGAAGAGCGGGGGTTTCAAGGATGGGCTGTACTTCCATCGGCAGAACCACCACCAGCTGCAGGGTTGCCATTGGCATTGAGGTCTCTGAGGGCCTCAGGTCCCATGCAGCTTGTACAGCTAGGATGCAGAAAGACTGCATTTGAGGGCTTGCATTCATTCAACAAGGAGCACTGTCTCTGATGTGGCCAGAACCGGGTCAGCAGCCACGGCCTCCGATGCCAGCTCCCTCGTCGGGGACTCTACGACAGTAATTGCATCGGGAGAACATCGACAGCTCTCTGGGGCCTTGGGAGGCAACTCCTCCCACTGAAGCAGCTTTGGTGGCCGCTCCCAGGTCTCACCCTTGGAATTGCACCAATGGAGGCTTCAATGCTGGTGCCAATAGGTTTTACCCTGGCCCTTGGCATCACCCCTCAACGTCGACAGGGTAGAGTATCGATCCTTCTGGGGCTGACCATCTTTGAAGGATAGCCTCCGGTCCTGGCCACCATGGCCCCTCAGCTCCGAATGAGCTCAAGCGCTATGCTGGGCTGAGGGTGTTGACGCTGATATTGATGTCGGTGCTGATACCACCGATCTCAAAGATCCAAACAGTGATTTCCGCTGTTTCTCTGGATTCTTCAGCTCCTTCCGAGTCATCTGCAAACATAAATTGCAGGTGGAGTGCTTGTAGTTAGGCCCGAGGCACTAAATGCACCAGCTATGGCGGTCCATCACCGAGATGGTGCAGCCACAACTGGAGCATTTCTTGAACTCATTGGTCAGCTTACTCATTTTATTTTATTTAACACTTTTCTATACCGCGCTCTTTAAAATCAATGTGGTTTACAAATAACATTTTTGTACAAAGCAGGGGGAGCCTGCTTCATACTTACTTTGAACGGGTAATGTAATTTGGATTTACAACTGGGGTAACTATATACAGTATGAGCAGGATGTCACTAAGCAGTTGTAGCGACATGGCGTGCCCTAAGAACTATGTACAGGGTTGTAAATTATTTACAGGATTGTCAGTTATTTACAATTAGATGGTTGGACTGATGGGTGGGGGTGTGGCGGGCAAAGTTGTATTGTTGGCCTGTGAGCAGTGTAGTAATATGGTTTCTGCCAAATCAAGGGATGCCAATGTCCTGAGCAATCACAGGGGGCAGAAGAGAAAAGACCCGCGTGCCAAAAAAACAAAGAAAAAAAGCTCCCAAGAAAAACGTGGCGCTGAGGCACTGACACTCTTGGACACAAGTGGGAAGATGAGGAAAAAGCACGTGACTGAAAATTGAAGCAAGAAAAGAGAAAAATAAACCGCAAGGGTTACTTCAAGTTTCCAGGGGCAGATAGACATCTGAAAGGCTCCACGGAAAAAAGAAGACTGAGGTAAGATGACTCCTTTGGGCAGGAAGACAGGCACGCATGCGTGGTGGACCTCTCTAAAGCTTCCTATGGAAGCTGGAGATCGTTCCCGTGCAGGCTCTATCGGTGACATCACCCATATGTAAGGACTTACTTCCTGCTTGTTCCCAGAGAAAATAAAATACACTGTAGAGTCTTTACGAATAGAAATGCCATGTAAAAAGGGGAAGGGAATGGCAGTGGGGTGTACTACCGCCCACCTGGACAGAATGAACAAACAGAAGATGAAATACTAAAAGAAATTAGGGAAGCTAGTAAAGTTTACAACACAGTAATAAAGGGAGATTTCAATTACTCTAGTATTGAGTGGAGGAGTAGCCTAGTGGTTAGAGCACTAGCTTGGTAACTAAGAGATCAGGATTCAGTTCCCACTACCACTCCTTGTGGCCTTGGGCAAGTCACATAACTCTCCATTGCCTCAGAAGAAAGGCCTGGCAATTTACTTCCAGTCACATTGCCAAGAAAACCCAGGAACTGCTGGGTTTCCAGGAGTCAGCACAGACTTGAAGGCACACATCGCATTTGACTGGATCAATGTTTTAATGGATTAAGTCCACAAAAGATTATTTCTCCCCATTCATACTTAACATAGTTAATAGATCCCTGGAGACAGATCAAATGTCAATAATGCTGAAACAAGCAATCATTCGCCTTATCCTCAAACCCAATGCAACTGACAAATCTCTCCCAAATTCTTATCGCCCCATCTCTAGCCTTCCTCTACTGACAAAAATTATCAAAAAAGCAGGGCAGATCCAATTACAAGACTTTGTTGACTTAAATGCTCCATTGGACACCCAACAGCATGGTTTTAGACAATATCACAGTGTCGAAACCCTTATGCTGTTTCTCTTAAACACACTCATCTGCGACATAAACAACTGTAAACAAGTATTTATGCTTATGTTTCTCGATATAGCTGCCGCCTTTGCAGCGTCTGCCACAACTTTCTCATTTCCAGACTTCAACAAATTGGCCTACGAGGTACTGTATATTACACTGGTTTAAATCTTATCTCACAGATCGCACACAAAAGGTCCTGATTGATTCAGCAACCTCCTCTATCTTCAACCAGACCTCAATGCTCCCTCCTCTTTGCCTTCCTTTTTAACCCTTATATGCAACCCATTTGCAACATCCTCAGGAAACATAAAGTACAATATCAAGTATATGCAGATGATATAATGTTCTATCACTCAATAGATATCTCCAACCCCCTTTGCCCCCAAATTTAAAAGTATCTCAAGGACATTACTAATTGGCTCTCCGCGCACAACCTACGTATCAATTTCAATAAAACAGAAATTCTATACATAACCTGGGACCAGAGCTTTTCACCACCATCTAAAATTTACATAAATGAACTTGCCATAGAAGTTGCACAGGAAATCAAATACTTAGGTGTCATTCTCGACCAGTCAGTATCCATGTCCTCATATATAAAAGCTGTAACCAAGACAATTTACTTTAAACTAAAAACAATTCAACCACTAAGACATCTGGATAATAGCGACTTCCGCTCAGTCCTACAGGCCCTCATTACACCTCACCTCGATTAATGTAACAGCATCCTTCATGGCCTACCCAAAAAACCCACACATCAACTTCAAATGGCACAGAACCTTGCTGCCTGTATAATTCACAATGCTCACCGATACAACCACATCACACCACTACTCCAGACCTTCCACTGGCTACCAATAGAAGCACGTATCAAATACAAATGTCTACTGATAACTTTCAAACTATACAATAAGATCGCCCCCTCATGTCTCTCCTCTCGTATTACTCCTAGTGACCCCATTAGATCCAGAAGAACATTTTCGTAACACAATCAAAACTAGAAGTTCAAGAGTATTCTTGTTTGTAGTCCCTACTCTCTGGAAGGCTCTCCCAGACAACCTAAGACTAATAAAATATCTACAGACTTTTAGAAAAGAGCTTAAAACATTCCTCTTCATTCAACACTTTAACCTCAACACTTCTATTACTCCCCCTTGAACACCATGATCCCCCTCCTACTTCTCTCCGCTATACACTGGAGAAATACAAATACAATAAATAAATACCCCTCTGTACCTCTTTCTCACTTGATATTTCATACAGCTTATTTAGGTAATTACTCTTCTCCCTCTCCCCTAAACCTTTCACTTTATGAAACTCCATTTAATATATTTCTCCCTTATCCTTATTCTTCCCCACCCTACACTGTAAATAGCTCTGACTCAGCATCTGCTATTCTCCTGTATATGTGAACAGCTGGTTTGTAAATAGTACCTTGTAATATAGTTTGATATGTTTTATGTAAACCGCCCCTGATCAATGGAAGGGGGGGGGGGGTATATAAAAACGTTTAAATAAATGAATAGTTACATCAAGCAATGCTAAGGAGATGAAGTTTCTAGATGAAATAAATGACTGCTTCATGGAACAGCTGGTTCAGGAATTGACTCGAGGGGAAGCTATTTTAGACCTAGTCCTTAGTAGAATATGGGATCTAGTGCAAGTAGTAACAGTGTTGGGGCCACTTGGCAATAGTGATTATAACATGATCACATTTGATTTGATAACTGGAGGGAGAACAACAAGAAAATCCACTGCGCTAGCACTTATCGTTCAAAAAGGAGACTGATAAAATGAGGAAAATGGTTAAGAAAAAACTAAAAGGAGCAACTGCAAAGGTTAAGAGTTTACATCAGGCATGGGTGTTAATTAAATTTACTGTCTTGGATGCCCAGACCAGATGCATTCCATGCTTTAAGAAAGGTGGAAGGAAGGCCAAATGACAGTCAGCATGGCTTAAAGGTGAAGTCAAAGAGGCTGTTATAGTTAAGAGAAAATCCTTCAGCAAATAGAAAAAAGAGACAAATGATAAAAACAGGAAACAACATAAGTACTGGCAAGTTAAGAACCGGCAACATAAGTACTGGCAAGTTAAATGCATGGCATTGATATAGCAGGCAAAGACAGAATTTGAAAAGAAGCTTGCTATGGAAGCAAAAGTGCATCATGAAACCTTTTTCAAATACATTTGTGGCAAAACACTTGCGAAAGAGCCAGTTGGACTATTAAATGATAGAGGGGTAAAGGGGGCCATAAAGGAGATGCTGAATGAATTTTTTGCTTCAATCTTTACTGAAGAAGATGTAGGAAACTTAATCATGTCAAAAAAGATATTTAAAGGTGATGAAGTGAAACAAATCTCAATAAATCAGTAAGATGTGATACAGCTTTTTGATAAACTAAAGAGCAGCAAATCACCTGGACCAGATGACATACATACCAGGGTGCTAAAAGAACGGAAATATGAGATTGCAAACCTACTTGTATAATCTGTGAACTATCCTTAAAATCATTTGTAGCACCTGAGGATTGGAGAGTGGCCAATGTAATGTCAATTTTTAAAAAGGGTTCCAGGGGTGATCCGGGAAACTACAGTCTGCACCAGGTAAAACTGCAGAAACCATTATAAAGAACAAAATTACTGAACATGTGGATAATCATGGTTTAATCGTAGGAAGTCATCATGGATTTAGCTGAGGAAAGTCGTCTCACTAATCTGTTATATTTTATCGAAGGTGTGAATAAACAGGTAGATAAAGGTGAGCCAGTTGATATAGTGTATCTGGATTTTCAGAAAGTCTTCGACAAGGTCCCTCATGAGAGACTCGGGGAAATTAAAAAGTCATGGGATAGGAGGCAGTGTACTATTGTGGATTAGGAACTGGTTAAAAAATAAAAAACAAAGAGTAGGGCTAAATGAACAATTTTCTCAATGGAGAAAGGTGAACAGTGGAGTACCTCAGGGATCCATGCTGACAACGCTGCTTTTTACTACTACTACTACTACTATTGAGCACTTATATAGTGCCATGCACGCAGCGCTTTACAGATAAACATACAAGAGACAGTCCCTGCTCATCAGAGTCATGCTCGTCGTTGCTTACAATCTAGTCAAGACAATGCACAGCGTTAGTCAAAACGAGACAAAACAGAGCAGTAGTCAATACGGTGCAAAGCGCAATGTGGTCATACCACTCAGTCATGAAAATTGACGGGAGTCAGGTTAAGATAAGGGATAGAAGTCAGGATCTGAAAGCGATTGTGAAGAGGTGGGTCTTCAACCTGGATTTGAAGAGAGCCAGAGAGGGTACCTGGCCTATGGGGAGAGGTAGGCTGTTCCATGCATAAGGAGCAGCAAGGTGAAAGGAGCGAAGTCGTGAGTTAGCGGTGAGAGTGAAAGGCCTGGAAAGAATTAATTTGTGAGCGGAGCGAAGTTGCCGGGAGGGGATGTATGGCGAGATAAGAGAAGAGAGGTATGGAGGGGCCGCAGAGGGAATGCACTTATAGGTCAGTAGGAGAAGTTTGAATTGGACGCGGAATTGGATAGGGAGCCAGTGAAGTGACTTGAAAAGGGGGGTAATGTGGGCATGGCGAGACTGGCAGAAGATAAGTCGAGCAGCATGGTTTTGTATAGATTGAAGGGGAAGGAGATGACTCGCGGAGAGACCAGCAAGTAGCAAGTTGCAGTAGTCGAGGCAAGAGGAGATTAAGGAATGAATAAGCGTTTTGGTAGTGTGTTTGGAAAGGAAGGGGCGGATTTTGCTAATATTGTAGAGAAAGAAGCGGCAGGTCTTAGCTACAAGCTGGATATGTGTGGAGAAGGAGAGAGAGGTGTTGAAGATAACCCCTAGATTGCGGGCTGAGGGAACAGGAAGGATCGTAGATCCAGCCATGGAGACTGAGAAAGGGGGAAGAGGAGGGGAGAGGTTGGGGGGAAAGACCAGGAGTTCGGTCTTGGCCATGTTTAGTTTTAAGCGGCGGTGAGACATCCAGGTAGCGATGTCAAAAAGGCAGGCAGAGATCTTGGTCTGGATTGCTGGAGAGATATTAGGTGTAGACAGGTAGATTTGGGAGTCATCAGCATAGAGATGGTACTGAAAGCCATGGGAGGAGATAAGCGCACCAAGGGATTGGGTATAGAGGGGGAAAAGGAGGGGCCTAAGATGGATCCCTGGGGTACACCGACATGGAGTGGGGTGGGGGAGGAGGAGGAGGAGGAGCCACCGTAGCATATGCTAAAGGAGCGATGGGAGAGGTAGAAGGAGAACCAGGCTAGTATGGATCCCTTGAAACCAAGCAAGGAGAGGGTGGTGAGGAGAAGATTGTGGTCAACAGTGTCAAAGGCAGCGGAGAGGTCGAGATGGATGAGGCTAGAGTAGAGGCCCTTAGATTTAGCCAGGAACAAGTCAATTGGAGACTTTTGTAAGAGCCGTTTCAGTGGAGTGTAGGGGACGGAAGCCGGATTGTAGTGGGTCCAGGAGGGCCTGGGAGGTGAGGAAGTCAAGGCAGCGGCGGTGGACTGCTCGTAGTAGTAGTTTAGATATGAAGGGAAGCAGGGAGATGGGTCGATAGTTAGAGGGACAGGTGGGATCAAGTGAGGGTTTCTTGAGGAGAGGTGTGACAACAGCATGTCTGAAATCGGCGGGGACAGTAGCAGTGGAGATTGCAAGGTTGAGAATATGAGAGATGGAGGGGACAACGGAGGAGGAGATGGGGTGTAGGAGATGGGTGGGGATGGGGTCAGAGCAACAGGTGGTGGGTTTGGAGGAGGAAAGAAGGAGTGTGGTTTCGTCTTCAGAGATCGTAGGGAAAGAGGAGAGGGTAGAAGAGGAGGTATGAATGAGGGGGAAGAATTGGGGAGGGGGAGAGGTAGATGAGGAAGTGGGGAATTGGAGGGTATTTTTTTGGATTTTGTAATGGAAGTAGTCGGCTAGGGTTTGGGCGGAGAGGGAGGGCGGGGCTGGGGGTGGGGGCACCTTAAGGAGGAAATTGAGGGTATTAAAGAGGCGGCGAGGATCAGAAGCAAGGGAGTTAGTCAGATGGATGTAGTAATCTTGTTTGGCAAGTGCTATGGCTGATTGGAAGGAGCCAAACATGAATTTGAAGTGTAGAAGGTCTTCCAGGGAGCGGGATTAGGTCCAGGCACATTCAGCAGAGCGGGCACAGATGCGTAAGTAGCGAGTTGTGGAAGAAAGCCAGGGCTGGGGAACAGAACGTCAGACGGGACGTGGGGTGGGTGGGGCAAGAGTGTCGAGAGCCAAGGATAGTGCAGCATTATAAGAGGATACTGCCTCGTCGACGGACTTAGAGGACATAATGGAGGAAAGAGAAGGAGAAAAATGGTGGAGGAGAGGGTCAGAGGATCAATATTATGAAGGTTTCTAAATAGGTCGGAGGAGACAGGACGAGGTAGAGACGGTGGAAGCTGGAGATTAAAGGTTAGAAGGTGATGGTCAGATGATGGAAGGATTGAGTTGCGGAAGTTTGAGGGAGAGGAGTTAGAGAAGAGTATCAGGCAATGTTCCCTCTAATTTTCTGTAGGCTGTGTGCGCATAAAATATCAGCTGTGCAGCTTTTGAAGGAAGGTTAAATTTTTGTGCGTCACATAACGACACTCGGAGTTCTATACTTTAAAATTTGACTACACATCAGAATACAGTATGTACACCACATTGATTGCACTAGATAATATTGTAGAACTTGTGAAAACCGTAAATACACAACAACTTTTAAATTTTAAGATGTCTGTGGTGTTTTCTATCAGAATCAGAACCGTAATTTTTGTGCGCTCTGTTATAAAGTATGTGCGCTCGCTCGGCGAGGTGTGTGCGCGCGCACACGCGCACAGCTTAGAGGGAACAGTGGTATCAGGTCAAGGCAGTGGCCATGCAGGTGGGTGAGGGCAGTGGAGCAAAGTTGGAGGTCGAACGAGGAGGTGAGGGCGAGGATCTTTAAGGCATGGGGATCGGAAGGGTTATCGATGTGAATGTTAAAGTCACCAAGAATAAGAGTGGGGGAAAAGGGATCCAGAAAGACGGAAAGCCAGGAATTGAAATCAGTAAGGAAGGTCGATGTGGATTTATCGGGTGGGCGATAGATAACAGCTACACGGAGGGGAAGAGGTGTAGAGAGGCGAATGAAGTGGACTTCAAAGGAGAGGGAGGAATGTGACTGGGGCAGCAGGAGGGGTTGGAATTGGCAGGAGGGGGAAAGTAGAAGCCCAACTCCACCACCGTGGCCAGTGGAGCGAGATGTATGGGAAAACTGGTATCCCCCGTGGCAGAGAGCAGCGATGGATGTGGTGTCATCTGGGAGGAGCCAGGTTTCAGTTAGGGCGAGAAGGTGTAGCACAGTAGAGATAAAGAGATCATGAGTAAAAGGGAAGTTTGTTGGTGACTGAGCATGCGTTCCATAGGGCACATGAGAAAGGGAGAGTGGAGGGGGAAAGGAGAGGGATATGGATAAGGCTGGACAAGTTGCATGAGGATTTTTTTCTAGAGTAAGAAGGCGGTCTAGGGGGGCTGATATGTGAGGATCTATTTCCAGAGTAGTATAGGGATTTAGTGGGGCTAGGGTACGGGTGGGTGTTTCTGGATGAGTGTGCCCTCCATGAGGGGCAAGAGGAAGGGGACGTGGAAGGGGAATGAAGTGGGCTATTGATGAGATTAGGTAGGTTACATGAGGATTTCTTCCTGGAGTGAGACAGAACTCTAAAGGGAATTGGGTTGGGGTTGATATCTCTGGATGAGTGATTGGGGCATGAGTGAGGGTGGGTAGAAGGGGAAAGGAGAGGGATATGGATGACATTAGATAAGGTACGTGAGGAACTCTTCTTAGAGTGAGATAGAAAATGGGGGGGGGGGCAGGGTTGGGGTAGATATTACCTGATGAGAGGAGGAGGAGTAGTAGTAGAGAGCGGGGTAAGGCAGAGGCAGAACGGCGGAAACAAGGGTGGGGTTGCCTTAAAGAGAGGGGGCAGGTTGAATGAGGGGGAAGGTGTAATGAAGTTCAAGAGCAGATGCTAGGTTAGAAGACAGAATGGAGGGAGAAGTGAGGAAGGTAGAGGGGGAGTAGGGGGGAGAGGAGTGAGGGTACTGGTGTGAGGGGAGGCAGTTGGGGAGTATGAGGAAGAGAAGGACAATGAGATGGGGGGCCATGGAAGAGGTGTAGTGGGGCAAGGCAGCGTATGTTAATTTACAAGCAATGAGGTGGGTAGGGATTCTACACACTATGCAGTATATGTTGAATTACAGGTGAGGACAGCATGCTATGCTGTGATAGGCTACTACAATGCAATATAGGTAAACATACCATAAGTGGGAAGTGGGGAGACTATAGTAGTGGGGAGACTAAAACCTGTGCAGCAAAGTTCAATGTAGCAATGGGAAGCAAGTTCAAAGCAGGCAGTGGGTAGCAAGTTCAATGTAGCAATGGGAAGCAAGTTCAATGTAGCAGAATTAATTGCGGGTAATGGGGTAGCAATGGTGAAGGATCAGTGGGTAACAATGGAGTCACCCGGCTGTGGGTAGCTGTGGTGGGTGCTTACGTGTATGGGAGCTGGTTGGGGTCAGGAGGTAAGGTGTGGAGGAACGTTTGGTTCTGATTATCTCCTCGAGGCAACCTGGTGCTTAGCTGGTGATTAGATGGTGCTGGGTGTACAAGCCCACGCCTTTGGTCCCCACCTAAGGACCACACCAAAGGGTCTTCTGGCGAGGCCCTCAGGCACGGACCCGCCAGACGCGGGCGCGCCTGATGGTGCCCTCGATTTAAAGGGCCAATTGCCCGGCACCGGCATGAAGAGTGGCGTGCAGCCATGCGCCCGATGGCGCCCTCGATTTAAAGGGCTGATTGCCCAGCCCCGGCGTGAAGAGCGGCATGCAGCCATGCACCTGATGGCTCCCTCGATTTAAAGGGACGATTGCCCGGCCCCGGCATGAAGAGCAGCGTGCAGCCGCGCGCCCGATGTCGCCCTCGATTTAAAGGGCTGCTTGCCCGGCCCCGACGTGAAGAGCGGCGTGCAGCCGTGCACCCGTGCACCCGATGACACCCTCGATTTAAAGGGCCGATTTAAAGGGCTTTTTAACATATATGACCTGGAAATGGGAATAACGAGTGAGGTGATCAAATCTGCAAATGACAGAAAATGTTTCAAAGTTGTTAAAACACAAGAGGATTAGGTCAATCCTATAACTGAGGGCTTGGATATGTTAGTTCCCTATACTCAAGACTTGACTGCATTTTTGGAGGACTCTGATGATATTATTTCGAAACGAGACGCTTTATTGGTGAACTTCCTATCCGAGAGGGTCAAGATTCATATTTTAAAGGCTTTCTTTAAAAAGAAAAATGTTCAATTTTGTGGCCAATGTTTAAATATTTTCCCAGATGTTACCCACAGTACTCAACTGCATCGGAGACAGTTCCTGGAACTGAAACCTAGGGTGTTATCCTTGGGTGCAACATTCTATTTGTATATGATTACCTTACAGGAGAAAATGTTTGTTTTCCAGGAGGTCTCCCATCTGGAGAAATTTCTTTTGGATAGGGGGAGCCTTTTGAAGGAGGTAGTAGGATAAATATTTAAGCCTTATAACAGCTAAGGCGTATTTCTTATTTGTTATCTTAAAGTTGAATGGATTCAGGTTCCCGTGATGTGGGCTTCTCCATGGGAATATGGTTTGTTCTTTTAGATAATGTTCTTTGTTGTATGGTATTTTCTTGGTTTACATGGTTTTGTATAACCTAAAAAGCATTATAAATTATAAAAAAAAAACCAACAACACAAAAAGGATTGTGAAAAATTGCAAGAGAACCTTGAAAAACCGGGAGACTGGGCATCCAAATAGCAGATGGAATTTAATGTGGACAAGTGCAAAGTTATGCACTTAGGGAAGAACAACCCAAACTACAGTCATACAATGCAAGGTTCCACATTAGGAATTACCACTCAAGAAAAGGATCTGGGCATCATCGTGGATAATATGTTGAAACCCTCTGCCCACTGTGCAGCTGTGGCCAAGAAAGCAAATAGAATGCTAGGACATAAGGAAAGGAATGGAGAATAAAACCAAGGATATAATAATGCCTCTGTATTACTCCATGGTGTGACCACACCTTGAATAGTGTGTGCAATTTTGGTTGTCATATCTTAAAAAGGATAAAAGAGAACTAGAATAGGTACATAGAAGAACGACCAAAATGGTAAAGGAGATGGAAGGCCTTAAAAGGTTAGGGCTCTTCAACTTGGAAAAGAGACGGCTGAGAAGAGATCTGATAGAGATCTATAAAATAATGAATGGAGTGGAACGAGTAAATTAGATTGGTTATTCAAGCTTTCAAAAAGTAAAAGACTAGCGGATACTCAATGAAGCTACAATGTGGCATATTGAAGACTAATCGGAGAAAATAATTTTTCACTTAGCGCGTAATCAAACTCTCAAATTTTGTTATTGTAGGATTTAGTATACCTGGGTTCAAAACAGATTTGGATGAGCTCCTGGAGGAAAAGTCCATAAACCATTATTAAAGAGGACTGGGGGAAATCCACTTAGCCCTAGGGCAAGCAGCATGGAAAGTGTTTACCTTTGGGAACCTGACGGGTACCTGAGACCTGGAATGGCCAATGCTGGAAACAGGATACTGAACTTGATGGACCCTTGGTCTGACCCAATATGGCATATCTTATGTTCTTATGGATAAATAGAATTTGAACCTTAATTTAACTATTTCTGAACCTGCTGCTCTAACACTAAGCTATTCTTAAACTATTTTTTGCCGTGTGATTGGGACATAGGTAAAGGTTTTGCAATAAGTCAAACACTTGACATTAATGTCAGACTTCCATGATATCATCATTATGATCACTAAAATAAACCAAAGGACTAGAATGGTGTCAAAGCATCGATGCTGGAGTCCAACATGCAGGGTCAATAGCCCTTCCTCTTGCACTCTGCCTTAACATCTGTCATGTCCCGATACTCAAACCCTGCCCATTAAGCCTCAGGGACTTACTTGGATTTCTTGAAACATGCTTCTATGGCTTTATTTCTCAGTTCCCTTAGAGCAGCATCTGTTACACCTTTGTGTTACTGGCTCCTCAGCCTGGTCCTGACCTCACTATCTGATGGTACTCTAGGCATGCAGCTAGGATTGTGGCTATGCTTCTCATTTATTACTTGACTACTTCCCTGTCCTGTTTAGGATCCACTCTGCCTCTGGCCATCTCACTGATAACCTACCCTTATGCATGCAGTCAGGCCCTGGTGTCCACCAACATCTGAAGGATCATTTGAAGAGGAAGGAAACTGCTATAGATGAGCACCATGCCTCTCAGTAGGCATAGGGCATGCAGAAGGCCCCATCTTATCTAGGAGAGTAACAGCCTGAACCCAGAAGGGGCATGTCCAGGCCCTCTGCATGGCCCTGAACAGGATGAGGCCATTAGCACCTGATTCTGCACCGCAGGAGCAAGACGTTCCTGCGGGTGCAGGATCGGGCACTGAGAGATGGCCCAGCATGCCCCTGCATCACCATGAGGACATCCTCCCCGTGGCACATCCATCCCTTTGCAGTGTGGACCCCAGTTTCCCCGCCGCCCAACTCCAGCGGGGGCAGCCAGGCCTAGATCGGGTGGTGGGGACTCACCTGGCTTGCCGCTGTTGATGCCGGGGGGGCTGGCCGGCCGATCCAGAGGGGCAGCCAGCGCTTATTCCACCTCTAAGGTGGAATGAGCTTGCCGTCCCTCCCCCCTCCCCCGGTGCTCCCCGGACGTACAAGGCTGTGACCTGAATCGGCCCTGTATGTCTGGGGGCCGATCCCACCCATGCTCCACCCACTCTCCGCCCCTATGCCGCACTTGTCCTCTGCAGCATGCACAGTGGCTCTGTGCGTGCAGGGGGGCCAGGATGTGGCACATGGTTCAGGTGGCTAGCGGGGCTGGACATCCCACCGGAATGTACAGCCCCATTATCCGCCTTACAAAAACGGGCCCTAAGTGAAAAATGATTGTTCTTAGACATATTCTTCCGTGACCTCAAACTTGATTCCAAAAAGGAGGTAGCAATCTTTGATGTCAAAAGTAGACAATTTTGATCTCAATGATTTCAAAGATTTTGCCATCGGTGTTGGGCTCTGAATAATCTGAAAGACATCCTGAAGCTGAAACTTTCAAAGTTTTATGTCCCTAGTAGATATGAAAGTATATTAAACAATTTGGAACCTCTTGATAGTTGAAGGAGGGTCTGTATTTGCAGAAGAAAGTTCAATTTCTAGACAATGCAGTTATTGCTGGGAAAATGGAGTACACAGGAACTAGGCTGAGGCAGCCTCATGCATCAGGCTGTGTGGCGCTGGATACAAATGAGCAGGAAGAACCTGTTAGTTCTTTCTAGCTTTAGCTAGCAACTATTCTGTCCTTGGTGCCATCAATAACATCACCTATATTTGTCTGATTTCTTCCGTTTGTCAATGGAGAATTTCAGATCCGATTTCACTAACCATACAATTCATACTCTCAAACTTGCTCATCTCAAAATAATTTTATTGGCGGTAAAGGGATGAAGATATGGAAATGCATTCTGTTTTTTTCTGGTACCAGTGATAGTGTCAGGGTAGATCACTTTCCATTTCCTTCTGCTTATGTTTTGCATTAGCCTGCTAGAAAAGCGCATCAGTATCAACATGGCAATTTCTGGCATTAACATGTACCAGAAAATGCCAAGTTACTTTCCAAATTCCCCACCAATTTCAGAGTAAGCAAAACCCCAAAACCTCCGTGTATGCACCTTCCCGCTCTCTGCCCCTCTTCACTTTCTCTCTTTGTTCTTTGCAGTTTTCTCCCCTACTCCTTGCTCTCTCTACTCCCTTTCTCCTAGTCTCTCTCTTCTCGCTTCCCTTTTATGCTGCTGAGCCTGACATCACATTACTAATAGAGCATCAACCGCTGCGGAGGGAGGCAGGAAGGGCTTCTTACAAGCATTGCTGATCCTACCTCCATTCATTCTGACAAGCAACAGAATGTGAGAAGAAGCATGAGCAGCCCCTGACCTTGGGGCTAATTGCATCAGAGTGACTCACTTGCCAATTCGAAACTTCCAGTCACTAGTAGCAAGCTAGAGACAGGAAATGTTGTGCGCTGTGTATAAATATTTTGTGCTTAAGATAAAGCTGGCTTTAAATGTTTTGAAATGAGAATGTAACACACTAGTAAGAGTCTGTTTGCTCAGTGAGCTGTAAGACCAGCATCTGGGGACAAGCTTCTTATGGCTCTCTTTGTATGTGCACAACACTGGAAAATAAAAAATAAAGAAGCAGCAGCAGCAGCAGCAGCACACACACAGCTGTGAATGGCACCAGCAACACAACCTGCAGCTGCTCTGAGAAGCAGGTTTACATTTAAGCTGCAGAGGTAATCAAAGAGGCAGCCACAAGGGAGAGCAAGCAGAAAAGAGGATGAGGCTGAATTATAAAAGGACACTCAGTCTCAAAAGTGTCCTCCAAGGGAAGATACCTGGAGATAGATGCTCTCACAAATAGCATTCTAAGCGACCTTTCAGGAATAAGAAATAAAAAAAGAAAGAAGCGTGTTGCGACACCTCAGGAATGAATTATGACAGCTATAATTAAATCCAAAACTAGCAAAACTGACAACTCAGTATAAATCACTAAAATCAACCTCACATACATATCAAATACTTTCAGTCAACAAACAGCTTGAATTGGAGTTAAAACAAAATCATCTCTCTGGCCCAATAAGTAGTCTGACAGTAAAAAATAGAAAGATACAAAACTGACAAAATTCATCTGCCCATATACCCTTTTCCTGGACCAAAATTTGAATTTCCCAAAGGGTTTGCTATGTAAAACAGAGTTATTCACCTGTGGCAGGTGTTCTCAATGGACAGCAAGATAAGTCCTCACATATGGGTTATGCCACCAACAGACCTCTCTCACGGGAAGCATTCCCAGCTCCTTCTAGAGGGTTCTTTCATATGTGAGCGTGCTCTCCTGTCTGCTACCACCACATCATTTGACTCAGTCTGGTAACCAGCTAAGCTAGAATACAACTCCAAGGGGAGGTGAGATGGCTGTGAAGACTCATCCTGCTGTCCATGGAAAACAGCAGCTACAGGTGAATAACTGTTTTCTCTGTAGACAAACAGGAAAAGTGCCCACATATGACATTCCCTAGTTTTAGCAGCTGCCTTGCAATGAAAAGGGGAATAGAATATCAAAAATGGCAGACACCAGAAAAAATAAACAGCCTAGAACAAATAAGATAGAGGTAATGAAGATAACCTTTTAAAAAAAAATTATATTACAATATATAGAAGTACCACCCTTAACCTGTTAGCGATCCCGACACAGAAGATTAAGAGCAAACAATCCATCTGCAATTCAGCTTTCACCCTATTCGCTCCCACACTATGGAATTCTTTACCCTCAACACTAAGGGGCTTGTTTACAAAGCCGCGGTAGCGGTTCGCGATCGCCACCGCGGCTTTGTAAACAAGCCCCTAAGAGGATACTCCGAAATAGCTGAATTCCGGAAAAAAATAAAAATGTATCTCTTCCAAGATGAATACAATATACACTTGGACTCACAGACTCAACCACCCTAAAAGCAAGCCACCAACAATTCACTAGTCGTCGTATGTTGAAGAACTGTACAAATGAACAAATAAGAACAGAAGATATGCACATCAAGCCCAGTATCCTGTTTCCAACAGTGACCAATCTAGGTCACAGGTACCTAGCAGTTTCCCCAAAAGACACACAGGTTCCACAATGCTTGTATTGGGGCAAGCAGAAAATTTCCCGGGTCCCCTTTAATGATTTATAGACTTTCCTCCAGGAACTTGTCCAAACCTTTTTAAACTCAGCTACTCTAACAGTTTTTACTACATCTACCTGTAATGAATTCCAGAGTTTGATTATGTGTTGAGTGAAAAAATATTTTCTCTTATTAGTCTTAAACAGGTTACACTGTAGCTTTAATGTATGTCCCCTAGTCTTTCTATATTTTGATGGCATAAACAATCAATCTACGTTTACCCGTTCCACTCCATTCATTAATTTATAGACCTCTATCATATCTCCCCTCAGCCGTCTCTTTTCCAGGTTGAAGAGCCCTAACCTTTTTTGCCTCTCCTCATAGGGGTATCCTTCCATCCACTTTATCATTTTGGTGGCTCTTCTCTGTACTTTTTATAATTCCACTATATCATTTTTAAGATACAGCGGCCAGAATTGCACACAGTATTCAAGGTGCGGTTGCACCATGGAATGATACAGAGCCATTATAATATTCTTTGTTTTATTCTCCATTCCTTTTCTTATGATTCCTAGCATTCTATTTGCTTTCTTGGCCACCGCAGCACACTGGGCAGAGGGTTTTAACGTGTTATTCATGATGACACCTAAATCTTTCTCCTGGGTGGTGGTTCCTAATGTGGAACCTTGCATCTTGTAACCATAGTTTGGGTTGTTCTTTCCTAGATGCATAACTTTGCACTTGTTTCCTGCAAAACTTTAATCCTGTGTGATGCAATGCCCTCTCTAACATAGGGTGCAACCCCTCCAACAATTTGATCTACTCTATCATTGCAATACAGTTTGTACCCAGATATCAGTGTCCCACTGGTTGTCCTCCTCCCACCATGTCTCTGAGATACCAATCATATCTAACCTCTCATTTAGTGTTATATATTCTAACTCTCCCATATTATTTTTTAGACTTCTAGCATTTGCATACAAGCATTTTAGAGGCTGTACTCATATTAATCTGATTATCAGTAGCGGGTGTAATATGGGATCTAACGTTCTGTCTACTCTGTACTAAAGGGCATTTGGGTTACTTTTGTCTTTATTGGAATCTCTCTGTCGATATTGCTCAACTTCAATCTTTTGCTAGTATCCTTCAACGATACACTATTCCAAATCATGCGCTCATAGGTGACTGTTGGCTTTCCCCATTAGAATTTTGTTTTTAAATTTAGTGCTGTCAAGTCAATACTGACTCCTGGCGACCCAGCTGCATCTGGGTTTTCTTGGCAATGTAGATTGCCAGGTCTTTTTTTCTAAGGCAATGGAGAGTAAAGTGACTTGCCCAAGATCACAAAGAGTGCCAGTGGGAATCAAACCCTTGATCTTCTGGGTACGAGAAGGAATTTTAGATGCATTCTGAAAACCACTCTATTGCTGAAAAACTTTGTAAAGGGGCCGATCAGCTATTAGGACCTGGAGCTCACTAACTATGCATGATGAAGTTACCGCCACTAAAAACAAGACCTTCCAGGTCAAGAACTTCCTGTATTTAGTGGCTCAAAAAGAGCTTTCGTGAAATGAGTTAAAGCTACATTGAGATCTCAAGACAGTGCAGGAAGCTTCACAAGAAGAAAGCCCCGCAAAAAATAAACAACTAAAGAATATAAAGAGATGGGTATACCTTCATGATAGCGATAACTACTACTACTACTTATCATTTGTATAGCGCTACAAGGCATACGCAATACTGTACAGATACATGTAAAAGATGGTCCCTGCTCATCAGAGCTTACAATCTAGTCAAGACAGACAACACAACAGTTGAGGACAAGGATATATCTAGGGGAATGGTAAGGAAATATTTAGGAAACTAAGTAGATCAGGATCCAAAAGCAGCCTCGAAGAGGTGAGTTTTCAGCCTGGATTTGAAAAGAGCAAGAGATGAGGCTTGACACACAGACTTGGGTAGTTTGTTCCAGGTATGAGGAGCAGAAAAGTGGAAGGATCAAAGTCTGGAGATGGCAGTAGAAGAGCAGGGCACAGATAGAAGGGATCTGCCAGAAGAGCAAAATTCACAAGGAGGGGTGTAGGAAGAGATAGGAGAGGAAAGGTAGTGAGGAGCAGCAGAATGAGTGCACTTATAGGTAAGAAGGAGAAGTTTGAACTGGATACAGAAACGGATAGAGAGCCAGTGAAGTGATTTGAGAGGAAAGGGATATATGAGCATATCAAGGCTGGCAGAAGATTAGCTGTGCAGCTGAGTTTTGAACAGATTGAAGGTGAGAGAGATGATTCAGAGGGAGACCAGCAAGGAGGAGGTTCCAATAGTCTAGACAGGAAGTGACTAAAGGGTGGATAAGTATCTTAGCAATGTGTGTAGAAAGGAAGAGATGAATTTTGCCAATGTTATAGAGAAAGAAACGCTGACGACAGATGCTTCCAAGCTCGGTTGGGTAGCATATCTGGATTCCATCTCCACACAAGGTCTATGGACAGCCCAGGAGTCAACACAACAGATAAACCTCCTTGAGCTTTGAGCAGTGATGAATGCCCTCCAAGGTTTTCACTTAACTACTACGGATCATGAGCGCCCCAATATTAATTGGGAAGAACTAATGCACCTACAGAAGAGATTAGTTAAATTAGAACTGCATAGGCTCTCCCTAGTGGAATACATTTGTCGACAACATATTCCTAGGGGATTGAGAATCTACAAGGAACCGAAGATGTACACTATGGACACATCATTTATGGAGAGATGGAACCAGATATTAAATAAATGCTCCCTAGACCTAATGGTCCTAATAGTAGACACTACGAAAGAGAGCATGGCAAAAATGCAAGTTGAGATAGAGGAAATCACCACTAAATTAAAGGAATCAGATACCATAGAGACATTTACAAAGAATATGGCTGAGCAAAAAAAGACTCTAGACAACATCAGAGAGGAAGTTAAGAAATCAAAATTTAAGAAGTTGAAAAGGGACTACAACGATTACACCACCGGATATGTTTATCCCTGGCTAAATCCTAATAGGAAATCTAAGACGGATAAGAAACATGGACAACGCGTAGACTTTGTGGATACATCGGAAGAACTGGATTCTTCAGAATCTAATAAAAGTACTAAAACAGATTTTTCGGACGACGAAGATGGGAGGAAGAAACCGAAAGGCAAACCACGGAAGGCAACACGACAGAAGAAAACCTGAGGGTACCAGTGATAAACATATTGGGGCAAGACCTTACTTCTGATCAGATCGATATTTTAAGCAAGGGCCTCTCATATGTACCCAAAATATGGTTTGACAAGTTCCAATTCATAATAGATTTCGAGCAATTGATAAGAAAATTACATTTAAAAACGTTTTTTGCAATGAGGTCTTTAGAACAGCCTCAAGTAGAGGTTCACAACCGTGTCCAGTTGCCAATTAAATCCATCTGGAACCCCCCAGGAAGTTTACCTCCAGCGATTTCGGTATTTAGGGATCTAGTTCTTAAAGACATTGATCAGTTAGCAATGACTAATAAAAAATGTGTTTTTTCGGCTCTATCCCGGAGAGAAATGTCTTCTCTTAAAGAACTGCAATCCCGTACGGATATAGTCATTAAAAGAGCAGACAAGGGGGGGAGCATAGTGGTTCAAAGTAGACATCAACACATTCAAGAAGTGTATCGACAACTACTGGACCCAGCCGTCTATAATGTCTTGGAACAGGATCCTACTGAACGGTTACAAAAGCTAGTTAAAAATTTAACGTCTCAGGCTTTACACCATAACGTGATCTCACGGAAGGAGTGTTTTTTTCTCAATGAAACTAATCCAACATTACCAAAATTTTATACAGTACCCAAAATTCACAAGAGCTTAGACAGCCCACCGGGTCGGCCCATTGTATCTACCAGGGGTTCAATATTGGAACTGCTGTCGATATATATAGATTCCTTTTTACGCCCGATAATATCCGAAATGCCTTCATACATAAGAGACACCACCCATTTTTTGGAGATACTTACACAAAATTCGAATTGGGCCGGGCTTGAACACATTCAGTTAGTTACACTGGATGTAGCTTCACTATATACTAGCATCCCACAATTAGCAGCCCATGACGTAGTAATGGAAGTATTAAATCTCCGGGGGGATCTTTCTGAATATCACTTAACATTCTTGGAAAGTATTTTGAACTTAGTATTGTTTAATAATTATTTTATATTCGAAGGCACTATATACCATCAAAAGGAAGGAGTAGCAATGGGAGCCACCTGTGCCCCTTCGGTGGCCAGTTTTTACATGGCGTCTTTTGAGAAAAAATGGCTCTTTACAGATCCACCTAACCCACACATTAAAATGTGGTGACGTTTCATTGACGATGTATTTATGTTGTGGGACGGGCAAAGTGGTGAGCTGGATACATTCCTTATCTGGTTGAACAACAGAGATGAGAATCTACAATTTACGTCCATCAACAACATCAAAAGTTTACAATTCTTAGATGTGCTGATTACAAAACAAGATAATCAGTGGCATACAATGGTATACTGTAAACCCACTGATAGAAACACTTTGTTACACTATCAGAGTGCACACCCACGGAAACTCAAAGAAGGTCTTCCATTTTCCCAGTTCCTTAGATTCCGGAGGAATTGCTCGGATGTCACAGATTACAAAAGACAAGCACTTCAGCTGAAAGCTAAATTTCGTACAAGAGGATATCCTCCTAGGATTATAGATCAAGCTTATAAGAGAGCGTTGTTCAACAACCGAGAGTCCTTGTTAACACCAACCCCACGGACTCCGTGGGAAGATGAAAAGGTGAATTTAATAACAACCTACTCCCCATATAGCACTAGGATTCAGCGCATAATAAAAAAACACACCAATGTACTTCAGAGCACATGTGGCTTAGAAAACAAAATCATTAGGTGCGTGTGGAAAAGACATAAAAATTTAAAAGAGATTCTTAGCCCGACAGTGCTAAGATCTCAGAATTCCACAACTGGAACACAGGGTGCGAGCCATTTTAAATGTGGCAGTTGTGCCATTTGTCAAATTACAGAGGAATGCACCCATTTTCAATATGGAGATCGGAAATATTTTCTTCAACACAGTACGACCTGTACTTCAACACATGTGATATATTGCATTCGCTGCCCCTGTAAATTAATTTATGTGGGAAAGACCATATGCCCGTTCTATATACGTATACAGGAACATCGTAGTAGATTAAAATGTAGACGCATGGAAGCACCAATAGTGCCTCACTGTTTAAGTTTTCATCACAATTTTGAAGATCTTAGATGTTTCTGTATAGAACAAGTCTTGCACGGTAATGGAAGAAAATCCCGGGAACAGATGTTAATCTACAGAGAACAGAAATGGATTTTTACTTTGCAATCAACAGAACCCACGGGTTTAAACATACAAATAGATTGGAAAGCCTGTACATAAGAGGAATGAATTCAATAAGGACTGAATAGAAAGAACATGCAACCGGGTATAGTAAAGTTTTTGCTTGCAGCTGCAATGATCCCCTTAGATTTTATCGTTCATCAATACCAGGGTTGAGCTCCCAGGCTTAAGTCACAGCTGCGGTCAGCTGGAGAATATCAAACACTGATTGAGACCTATATAAAACCGCCGCACAATGAGCATGCACGGCGTCTCAAAAGCAAATTTGGAATTGCAGAAGAAGAAGACGACAGCTACAGCCGAAACAGCAGTGAGTGAAACTAGTAGTTTTGTGCTAAATCATTCACTATGAGAATTTAAGATATTTGAAAACATGATAGAACTGAGGTTAATAACCTAATAGCGAATGTGTCTTGTATTTTTAGAAACGGCATGTGAATGAGACACTTAGGGGCTTGTTTACAAAGCCGCGGTAGCGGTTCGCGATCGTTATCGGAGCCGCGGCCCCATTGATTTCAATGGGGCCGCGGCTCCGATAATGATCGCTACCGCGGCTTTGTAAACAAGCCTCTTAGTGCGAAATATGACCCCTTGAAAAAACATGTTAGTGAAACGCAACGGCACACAGGTTGGCGTTGGGGAACGACAGCCGGACCAGATAAGTACTAATGCACCACTTTGTTGAAAATAGTGGGCCAATCTGGCACGGGCTGAGCTGCGCTAGTGCACTATAAGTTATTCAAATAACATGCTGGAAGGCAGACTATGAGAACATCCTGACAATAGAAAAGCATGAAGAGCTATAAGTAAAAGGCAACGCAACAGGTCATTGATGCAACAGTGAGCATAGAGTTTAAGATTTTTATCTCAAACTTGTTAATAAGCTCCTTCTCAGTCTGAGACCTGGTTGCCAATTCGATATAACCTCTATTGGTGAAGAGTGGAGCGATAAATTCATTATATGATACTGGATAGAGAAAGAAACGACAGGTTTTAGCTATCTGTTGGATGTGTTCAGAGAAAGCATAGTTACTCAACTGTAACAGGTGATCTCCGGGAACAGCAGGAATTTAGTCTTCACATATGGGTTTCGTCGGTACCGACGGAGCCTGCACGGAAACGCTCCCCAGCGTCCAATAGGAAAGCTTTTGGAAGCATCCCACAGCGCCTGCGTGCTGCCTTCCTGCCTTTCCCAACTGTCCCTCTCCAGTTGAGTTTAAAGCTGAGACAAAGAGAGAGGGAAAAAGAGAGAGATAGAGAGATACAACTCCTAGGGGAGGTGGGTGGGTTGTGAAGACTAAATTCCTGCTGTTCCCAGAGATCACCTGTTACAGGTGAGTAACTATGATATCTCCAGGAACAAGCAGGAATGTAAGTCTTCACATATGGGGACTCCCTAGCTGCAGATGCCAGGGAGAGGGCCCCAGAAAGTTGTGTGCCCTTGTGAAAGGGCTCCACTTCCCCCCATGGATCTCTGGCATCCTACCAGGGATGGTGGGTAAGAGTTGATTAAGTGTGGAACAGGTGTTGAAGAACAGCCTGACCAAACAAGGCATCCCGGCGGGAGTCTTTGTCTAAGCAATAATGGGCTGTGAAGGTATGAACCGAAGCCCAAGTAGCTGCTTGACAGATGTCGTCGATAGACACAGAGTGAAGATGAGCCACTGAGGCTGCCATGGCTCTCACATTGTGAGCTGTGACATGGCCTTCAAGAGAAAGGTTCTCCTCTCATAGGCAAAAGATATACACTGTGCAATCCAGCTGGACAGTGTTCGTTTGGAGACTGGAAGTCCCAAATGACTAGGATCAAAAGCAACAAAGAGTTGAGAGGACTTTCTATGTTGCTGAGTCCTTTGCAAGTAAAAGGCCAAAGCTCTTTTACAATCCAAAGTATGAAGATTCTTTCTGCGTTTGAGGCGTGAGGCCTTGGAAAGAATACGGGAAGGTAAACTGCTTGGTTTAAATGAAAAGGCGACACCACCTTTGGCATAAAGTGTGGATGAGTCCTAAGGACTACCTTGTCATGATGGAACCTTGTATAAGGAGGATCAGCCAAACTGTAAAGAGAAAGAAGAAGGTCTTCCGCAGGAGGAACAGTTAAGCAGAGCGGAAGCTAAGGACCACGGCCAAACACAGAGGAGTGGTAAAAAAATTTCTTTATTAGCAGACCCTAATAAAGAAATTTTTTTACCACTCCTCTGTGTTTGGCCATGGTCCTTAGCTTCCGCTCTGCTTAACTAAGGAGGATCAGCCACCAAAGCTTGCAAATCACAGATGCGACGTGCTGATGTGATTGCAATAAGAAAGATGACCTTTCAAGAAAGGAATTTCAAAGAGGTAGTGGCTAATGGTTCAAAGGGCAGTTTTATGAGCTGCCCAAGAACCAGATTTAAGTCCCATGCCACCGGAGGCGGCTTAATGGACGGCTTAGTTAAAAGAAGGCCTCTCATAAATCTCGCTATGAGAGGATGAGAGGAAATAGGTTGTCCATTTAGAGGCTTGAAAGAAGCTGCAATAGCACTCAAATGTACTCTTACTGAACTGGTCTTAAGCCCTGCATTTGATAAATGAAGAATACTCCAGTAACGATTCCAGCGGTATCGCAAGAGGGTTAAGACACTTCTGCGAGCATCATATGGTAAACCTTTTCCACTTAAATGCATAAGAGCATTTTGTGGAAGGCTTCCTGGAAGCATAAAGGATATCCTTTACCTGCAGGGAAAGGTTAAGACCGTGAAGTTCTAGGCTTTCAGCAACCAGGCCCTGAGATGCAGAGACTGGGGATTGGGACGCCACAGCATCCCGTCCTCTTGAGAAAGGAGATCTGGAGCAGATCCTAACTCCAGAGGCGGAGCTTGAGAGAGATGTAGGAGTAGAGGGTACCACATTTGCCGTGGCCAACGTGGAGCTATGAGGATCATATGACCTGTCTCTCTGAAGCTTGAACAGGGTTTTGGGAATTAGGGGAATGGGTGGAAAGGCATACAGGAAGTCCTGACCCTAATGGAGGAGGAATGCATCCCTGGCCTGACAACCCTGAGCCGGAATTCTGGAACAGAACAGGGGAAGTTTGGCATTCAGCAGACTTGCAAAGAGGTCTATGTCCGGGGTTCCCAAATTTGAAAAATTTTGGCCACCTGGTCTGCATGGAGAGACCATTCATGAGGAAGCAGAACTCAACTGAGTCTGTCTGCCCAAGAGTTTTGAATGTCTGGAAGATACACCGCAAGGAGATGAATCTGATGCTCTCTGGCGAGGGCCCATAGTCGCAAAGCTTCATTGCAGAGCGACAGAGAGCCTGTTCCCCCCTGCTTGTTCACATAGAACATGGCTACTTGATTGTCCGTTTGAACTAGGACTGTCTTGTAGCTGAGCTGGGTGTGAAATACTCGAAGAGCAAGGAAGATTGCTCTGAGCTCCAGGAGATTGATATGCAGATAGGCTTCCTGTAGAATCCAGGTATCCTGGGTAGAGAGGCCTTGCAGATGGACTCCCCAACCCACCTGTGAAGCATCTGTTGTTAGAGTGGCTTGGGGTGGGGGTTGATGAAAAAGAGACCCCACCAGAAGATTTTGGGTGACTGCCACCATTGGAGGGACAAAATAAGGCGATCTGAGTTTGCTATCTTGTCTGATGGGCAACCTGACGCCTGAGTCACTGAGTGGATAAAGTCCACTTGGCTGCCCTCATATGGAGGCGAGCATAAGGAACCACATAAGGAACCACAGGTGTGGCAGAGCACATCACCCCGGTGCTGTTTGAATTACACTGGCTCCCCATCTCAGCCCGTATAAAATACAAAATCCTAGTAACAACTTTTAAAACCATCCACAACTTGGCACCAACTTTCCTCACAAACCTAATCACCTTACAACCTGCAAACAGAAACAGGAGAAACCGCCACCATAAACAACCTGCATGTACCAACAAGTATAAGATCAGTCAATGTAGCCACAAGCAACAGAGCATACTCCTTTACGGCCCCGTCACTCTGGAACCAACTCCCACCTGAGTTGCGCTCAATACTGACCTGATGGGTTTCAGAAAAGATCTGAAGACACACCTATTTCAAGAGGCCTACAAGGTATCATAAATGTACGCTCCAAGAGATCTACAGCCTATCATAAATCAGCATAAAATGTATATATGTAAAAAAAAAAAAAAAAAAAAATCCTTTAATCCTGGAACCATTAATGAAACCTTTACAAGCTTATAAAACTTGTTGTAATCTCGTAATCTTTGAAATTTCCGATGTATATTTGAATACTTAATCCTGTAATCTTTGAAATTTTTCCTTTGTATACTGTAATTGAAGCTCACTTGATTTGTTGAAAATTTATCACATAACTTTGTTAATCACACTCTAATGCTTAGAAATTTCTGTCATTGATCTGACTTTTCTGTTTACTTAATCAAACCGCTGCTGATCGCTGGAAGTGGCGGTATACAAAAATGTGCTAAATAAATAAATAAATAAATAAATAAACATGCACAGTGGATGCCATGTGGCCTAGCAACTGTAACATTTCCCGAGCAGTGAGGTGAGGTTTTAGCACTGCTTGGGAAGCTAACTGCACAATGTGAAGGCAGCGGGGCTGTGGAAGGAAAGCCCTTGTCTGTCTGGTATCCAGCAGAGCTCCTATAAACTCTAGGGATTGACTGGGAGCAAGGTGGGACTTTGGGAAGTTTATGACAAGTCCCAAATACTGAAGGATGCGCATTGTGTGAGAGAGAGCAACCCTGGCCTCTGGCTCTGAAGGAGCTCGAATTAGCCAGACGTCTAAGTAAGGGAAGACAAATATTCCCAGGGTGCGGAGAAATGCTGCCACCACAGCCATGCATTTTGTGAACACCCTTGGTGCAGAGACCAGGCCAAAAGGAAGAACCCTGTATTGGTAGTGCTTCCCTTGAAACAGAAAGCGAAGGAACTTTCGGTGAGTTGGATGGATGGGAACATGAGTGTATGCATCCTTGAGATCTAGAGAACAAAGCCAATCCTGACTCTGAAGGTATGGCAGCAGAGTTCCCAGAGAAATCATTTTGAACTTCTCTTTGAACAGGAATTTGTTCAATTCTCTGAGGTCTAAAATGGGTCTATGTCCTCCTGTTTTCTTTGGAATAAGGAAATAGGAGGAGTAAAACCCTGTATCCCATTGGGGAATGGGTACCTCTTCTATTGCCCCTTTAGCAAGGAGCACAGCGACCTCTTGACCTAACTGGTCATTGAGAGAGGTCTGAGAATTGAACTGTCTTACCATTGTAGGAGGGGGCATGCTGACGAAAGAAAGCTTGTACCCCTCTCTTACAATAGACAGAGTCCAATTTTCTACTGTTATCTGACCCCATCTCGGGGCAAAATGACATAACCTCCCTGGGATGGTGGAGGGTTCTGGGCCATTCAGGGCCAGGAAGGCAAAGTTCTCTAGATAGGAGTCAAAGCCCCTATGGAGGCTGAGTCTGCTGAGCCGGTTGAGGCTTAGCAGCTTTTGGCTTCCTTTGCCTAGGTTGTTGCTGCTGTCCCTTTTGGGCAGACTGACCTAAACGATGTCCCTGCTAGAGAATGTTTTCTTAGAGGATCTTTTCCTCGCAGGATCAGCTGCAGATTTAGACAATCTATCCAAAGTGATATTGTCAGCATCTATCTCATTAGCTTTTTCCTGCCAATTCTTGCCAAAGAGATTCTCTCCTGTGCAAGGAATATTCCCTAGTTTATCCTGTACCCAAATTTCCAAGTCAGATGCCTGGAGCCAGGTAATCCTACGTGCACCTATGCAAATGGCAGAGGTTCTACTTATGCATTCAAAGCAGTCAAAGGCTGCACGATTCACAAACTTGGAAACATTCTGAGCATGTTTGACAAGGACGAGATAATCCTGCCTTTTATCATCAGGAAGCAGAGGGCTCATAAGCTCTAAATCTCCTGTGACCTCTTTAAGGAACATTCCCATATACAAGATATAGGAACTGATCCTAGCAGAAAGCATGGAAGCCTGGAAGGATCGACGTCCGAAGGCATCACGAGTCCTACACTCACGTCCTGGAGGATTAGATGCATGCCTTTTTGCACTCTTTATCCGTCTCATGGCTGATTCCACCACTATAGAATGGTGTGGTAATTGAGTCTTCTGAAACCCAGGACAAGGAGGAACTCGATACATGGTGTCAAGTCTTCGAGAGTGAGAAGATGTGGTTAGAGGTGTTTCCCACATCCTTAACATAAGATCATGCAAGATCTCATGAATAGGTAAGGTAGCTGCCTCCTTGGGAGCTTTAGGGTATTGTAGGATTTCTAATTCCTTTGCCCTAGGCTCTTTTTCAGGAGCCACTGTGATGGAAAGACCTCGGGCCACATCTCGGATAAAATCCTGAAAGGACACATCCTCTGGTGGAGACATCCTACGCTGAGGAGAAGAAGAATCCTCAGGAAGAAGTACTCTGGTATCAGCAGAGCTTTCAGAGTCTTCAGACTACTCCGAGGACTCAAAGTATCTCCGATCCGGGTGATCGTGCAAGGCACGGTACCGGTACCGATCGAAGTCGGTATCGGAGTGGTCCAGTACCGACTTGTCGATGCCGGATAGAGACGCATGACTTGGTCCCGGTAGAATACCTGCCAATGTCGATGCCATTGGTTCTTGTACCGGTTAAATTGTCTGAAGCGGTTTCAGGGGTATCGAGGCCGTGAGAAGGGCCGCCAGACTGCGTTCAATAGCCAAGAATCTCTGGTCTATCAACGCTGCCGATGCTTGGGTATCGGTGCCGGATGAAGCGGCCGGGACCCCAGAGCATGGCACCAGTAGTTCTGCCGAGGTTGAAGCCTCGTGAACATCCTGGAGCCCCGTTAGTGCTTTGGAAGCCGAAGCCTCCCGCCGGGGCAATTTTGCAGGTGAAAGTCTCTCAAGGGCAACGCCAGAGGCATCTCGATGTTTAGAAGGACCCTTTGAGGACCGGCTAGATTTATGTTTAGTTACCTGAGATCCATGGGAGGAAGACGAAGCCCTGGAAGACGTCGATGCCATGGAGGCTGCATCGGAGGGAAAAAGGGTGCTAAGTTTAGCAGCTTGGTTTTGCCGGCCCCTTTTCAACATCATCCCACAAGCAACACACTCTGAAATAGAGTGGTCAGGACCTAAACATTTGAGGCACCACTCATGGGTGTCGGTGACGGAGATGGTACCGACACACTTAGAACACTTTTTAAAACCCAAAGCTTGTTTTTCCATTCTGAAGGAAAAGTTGGGCCTAGTGCCCAAAATGGCGCGTGGCACCTGAGGAGAAAATTACTGGAAAAGACTCCAGAAAGAAAGTTTTTGGGGGTTTTTTAGCAAAAAAGAAAGAAGAACCAGCAGTACCGGTGTAGCGTCGAGGAAAGGCAGACACGACCACAATAAAGAATAAGGAGGGAATTTTTTCTGTGGTGGGTGTGACCTGTCAGCTCCATGGAAAACGAAGAACTGGAGAGGGACAGTTGGGAAAGGCGGGAAGACAGCATGCAGGCGCTGTGGGATGCCCCCAAAAGCTTTCCTATTGGACGCTGGGGAGCGTTCCCACGCAGGCTCCGTCGGTACCGACGATACCCATATGTGAAGACTACATTCCTGCTTTTTCCTGGAGATAACGAATATAGTCAAAGATGACTCCAAGATTGCAAGCTGAGAAAACAAGGAGGAGTGTAGTTTTATCCACAGAAATAGAGAAGGGAGGAAGGGGGAGATGGGTTTAGGAGGAAAGATAAGGAACTCAGTTTTGGCCTTGTTCAGTTTCAGACAGTGGAGAGACATCCAGGCAGCAATGTCGGATAAGCAGGCAGAGATATGAGCCTAGACTGCTGGAGAGATTTCAGGCACAGAAAGGTAGATCCGAGAGTCGTCAGCATAAAGATAGTACGGAAAACCATGGGAGGAAATAAGTGCACCGAGGGATTGAGTGTAGAGAGAGAAAAAGAGAGGTCCTGAAGAACACCAAGGCATCAGACATTAGACTGAGTTTGGATGGTATCTTGGAGCAGAACTTGGGAGCTGAGAATTCTGCAGAGTGGCAAAGAGATCTATCACTGGGGTTCCCCAGATTTGTAAAAGTTTTGCAACTGCCATCGGATCTAAGGCCCATTCGTGGGGTTGCAGGAGTCAACTCAACTCATCCGCCAAGTGATTGGATTCTCCAGGAATGTAAACTGCACGAAGATGCATGTGGTGGAGAATGGCAACATTCCAAAAGTTGCAGGCTGCCTAGCATAGGGGAAGGGAGCCCATTCCACCTTGTTTGTTAATGTAAAACATTGCCACCTGGTTGTCTGCCCTGACTAGGATCTGACTGTTGGAGAGGTGGTGCTGGAAACCTTGGAGGGCATTCATCACTGCTCAAAGCTCAAGGAGGTTTATCTGTTGTGTTGACTCCTGGGCTGTCCATAGACCTTGTGTGGAGATGAAATCCAGTTGTGCTACCCAACCGAGCTTGGAGGCATCTGTCGTCAGCATATGCTAAAGTTGGGGCATCCAAAAAGGTGACCGTATGAGAAGATTTGTTGGGGTGCACCACCAAAAGAGAGACTTGGCCAAAGGGCATGTTACGTGGATGATATCCCGTAGATTCCCTGTGGCATGGGTTCACTGGGTTGAGAGAGTCCACTGTGCCTGTAGCATGTGGAGTCTCACATAAGGAAGTACGTGTACTGTGTAAGTCATGTATCCCAAAAGGCATAGGAAATCTAGAGCTGTGACAGTTTGTTGTTGGCACTTATGGATGGTTAGGTCCACTAACCTGTTCATGCGGTCCACAGGAAGGAGGGCTCTGGACTTCTTTGTGTCCAGTACAGCTCCTATGAAGTCCAACCTTTGAGTTGGAGTGAGGTGGGATTTTGGGAAGTTTATCACAAAGCCCAGATGCTGTAGTAGAACAAAAGTTCTTTGCCAAGATGCGCAGAGTTCTCCAGGAGAGTCTACCTTTATTAGCCAGTTGTCTAAGTAAGGGAAGACAAAAACTTTGGAGCTTCGAAGATATGCTGCTACCACGGCCACGCACTTTCTGAAGATCCTTGGTGCAGATGCAAGACCGAAGGAAAGGACCCTGTATTGACAGTGGGTGCCTTGACAGGTGAATTGAAAGTACTGTCTGTGGTCTGGGTGAATTAAGATGTGAGTGTAAGCCTCTTTGAGGTCTAGGGAACAGAGCCAGTCATGGTTCCTGTAGGTAGGGAAGAAGGGTTCCCAGAGAGATCATCTTGAACTTCTCTTTTACAAAGAACCTGTTTAGCTCCCTGAGGTTGAGAATAGGCCTGAAGCCTCCTGACTTCTTTGGAATAAGGAAGTAAGGAGAGTAGAAGCCTTTTAGCAGTTGGTTTGGGGGAACTGCTTCTATGGCTTCTTGGGAAAGGAGAATGTTGACTTCCTACTTGAGCAGAGCATCCAGGGGAGGTTTGGTGGGAAAGTCTCCTCTATAGTGGTGAAGGGGAAGCTCATGAAAGTTTAGTTGGTAACCTTTCTGAACTATGGTCAGAGTCCATTGCTCTGTAGTGAAGGACTGCCACTGTCGTGCAAAGTGACAGAGTCTCCCTGGGATGGTGGAGGGTTTCTGTATCTGCAGGAGAAGACTGGCTGTGCTCCCTATTATGTGTTAGTCAAAAACTTGGTGTAGTTGGTGCTTGGGTGGCTGGCTGTGGCTTGGCCAATCTGGGCTTTTTTGCCCGCTTAGGACCCTGTCGTTTTTGTTGGGTCTGATAAGCTGGTTGGGAGAATGAGGGGTAGAATCTTCTTTTCTTGGGGTAAAAGGGTTGTTTAGCTGCTACCTTTTTCTTGGAAGAGTCAACAGTCTTCCTAGTCTCTTGTGTTGTTTGTTTCGAGCTCTCCAGCCTTCTCCCTCCAGTTCTTCCCAAAATGATTCTCCCCAGTGCAGGGAATATTGCCCAATTTATCTTGGACCCATTGTTCTAAGTCTGAAGCTTGGAGCTAAGCTAGTTGCCTTGCACCGATGGCAATAGAAGAGGCCCTGCTGGTTCACTCAAAAGCATCAAATGCTGCCCTATTGACAAACTTTGAGACATTTTGGCTATGTGCCAAAACAGTTGCCGTCAGGTGTGGGCTGGGTATTCAGTACTAGCCCTCCTCCGGCTCGCTCTGACAAAAAGAATATGTAAATATAGGTATTAGTTTTTTATAGAGTTGGGTTTTTGTAAGGTGAATTTAGTAATTGGATAATAATTGTATTCACCGGATTAGGTTTAAATGTTTTCAAAAAAACAGTTTGGAAGGCAGGGCATTTCTGTTCCAGCAGGAATGGAAGGAAACTTTCCCAATCTTTGTTGAGTTCCTTTAGGAATATCCCCATATAGAGGATGCAAGAATTTATCTTGCTGGTTGGCATGGATGCTTGAAAAGAATGCCAGGCGAATGAATCGAGATTCCTCGATTCCCTTCCTGGAGGAATTGCAGCATGGTTCTTGCCACTTTTTATGTGACACACCAGCAATTCCACCACCATGGAATGGTGTGAAAGCTGTGGCTTCTGGAATCAAGGACACTCGGGAACCCTGTACATAGGAGGATATTCTGAGGCATGAATAGGGGGGAAGGATGTCCCAACGGGATGTCCATCTCCACTATTCGTGCCTCTTCGCAGTCCCTTTTACCTTCCCTGCATCTTACATATCTGACCATACACAATTTGTAAAAGTTAATCAGGACTCATCACTACCCTTTCCTCAAGAACAAGGAATACCCCAGGGCTCTGCATTATCGGCCCTCTTATTCAACATATATCTTCAACCAATTTGTACGATTTTCCAGAAATACAAAATGAACTATCACATATATGCTGATGATATGCATTCGATATACATGATCCAAACTATGACATAATATCAAGCTGCCTCATGGAAGCTGAAAAATGGCTATGCTCAAATAATCTGAAAATTAACTTCAAGAAAACAGAGATACTAATCACCTCAAAAAACATAAATTACACACCACCAGCTGACATCACAATCCTGAACTTTACCCTTCCCATAAAAGAAGAGATTAAATACTTGGGAGTCACCCTTGACAAGGCCCTTAATTTCACTAACCACGTTAAGAAAACAACCAAAACAATTTATTATAAGCTTCGATCAATACAAGAATTGAGGCCCCTTTTAGAAAGAGAAGATTTCCGAACTGTCACGCAAGCATTAATAACCCCACATATTGACTACTGTAATGGAATTCTATCAGGAGTACCTAAAAAGAACCTAATAATTCTACAAATGGCCCAAAATGTAACGGCGAGAATAATTTCTAAAGCCAAACTGACTGATCACATTACTCCGATACTCTATTCTCTGCACTGGCTACCTATACTAAGTAGGATTAAATACAAAATCCTACTGATCACATTCAAATTAATTAATCAGATTGCACCATCTTACCTATCTACATTGATTCATAATCCTTCAGAGAACAGAATAAGAAGGAGAAATAACCTCAATACTATCTCAGTGCCTAACTCAATCAGAAAAACAAAACGCATTACAAGCAACACAGCATTCTCATTCGTAGCTCCTTCATTGTGGAATAATCTCCCTCCCCAATTAAGAGAGATAAAAGACCTAAAACCTTTCCGAAAAGATTTAAAAGCATACCTATTTACACAATACTACTCTAACATAGATAATAAATTGGACAAGACCTCCCATAACTCACCAAGGCCTCCATAATTCACCGAGGCACTCATCTGCACTATATTCCCAACACTACTCCCTTTTACTGAACATATGATGAAACCTGATGTGTATATATATTTATAAATATTGTAAAAACCTGTAAATAGTTGAAAACTATACTTATACTACTTGTATTTTAGTTCTGACTACTGTTCAATGTACCTGTTTATCAATGCGCTGTTCTATGTATTTCTTATTGTTAGATGTAAACCGCCACTGATCTTGGGAAGTGGCGGTATATAAAAGACTTACAAATAAATAAATAAATAAATAAATTATAGGGGGAGGGTAGACAGGGCAGGAAGGGGGCGGATCGGGGGCAGCGTTAGGGCGAGCAGTAAGTGATCATCGTCCCTGGACGTTCAGGGACGATTCTAATTCGGTCCTCTACAACCGGGGCCGGCGACTTGCACAGGGAACTTATTTCACTTCTGAGGTGGACAAAGTTCCCCTAGTCGTCAGGGATCAGTGGGCCTGGGGTGCAGATGGGGCGGGGGGCTGAGGACATTCCCTGCAGCCCGACCCTGGCCTTAGGAAGCCAGAGCAGGGGTCAGGCTGCGGGGAATCAGCTTCAGGAGCCGAATGAGTTAGCTGGGAAATGTCTGTATGTGCAGGTCGGATGGAATCGGGGTCCCGGCCTGTAAGTATAGGCCTGTTTGCAATTCTGATCTACCGGAGCTAGACATGCCCCATGGAATTAGAATCGTGACTTCCTCTGTGCGTCCGTTTCTGGCTGGATACACAGAGGGCCCGACGTGTGGGATGGAATTGGACCTATAGTGTCTAATCAGCAACTGATCAGGGAAATGGTTAGAGGGCTTTCCCACATCTGGAGCATTAAGTTATGTAGGATCTGGTGTACTGGGAGGATTGCAGCCTCTTTCGGGGCTGTGGGATACTAGAGTATCTCCAGCTCCTCCACTCTCGGTTCCGGTTCTGATGCTGCCGGAATGGACAGGCCAGCTGCCATGTCTTGGATGAACTCCTGAAATGACATGTCTTCAGGAGGGGATTTATGCTGAGTACTAATGGACGGTGTCAAGGGTTCCGAGGCGATGTCTTGGAGGTCATTGGAATCGAAGGACCGGTGATCAGAATCGGAGGAATCCGGATCTGATTCCGGCGAGTATTGATGATGCTGTTGATGGCATGACAGATGTCAATGCTTGGCAATCTCCTTGGGATCTAAGCCCAATGTAGACCAAGGGTTATCAGTGGCCGATACCGATGTCACTATCAAGGCCTCGGTTCTCAGTGCAGGGTGTATCGGTGTTGAGTGGAGGAGTGGCCTAGTGGTTGGGGCAAGGTACTTCAGGCCGGAAGGTCGGGGGTTCAAATCCCACTAGCAACCTTGGGCTGGAAGGACTGAGGTTTCTAGTCCCACAGGTGCTCCTTGTGGTCTTGGGCAAGCCACTTAACCCTCCATAGTCCATGTTTCCTGTAAATATATGTGTAAATAGTTAATATGGTTATCCAAGTTGAGATCCCTGTTATTTGTAATTACAGTGTAATCCCCCACCGTAAAATACCTTGATGTTCCATGTAAACCGCACTGATATCAAATAGTGCGGTATATAAGAGAAATAAATAAATAAATAAATAAAATAAAACTGATGTAGAAGCCTGCACCGGAGAGGATGGAGTCATTGAGGTCGATGCTCATGGCTGCATTCCTGTGGCTGTCAGTGTGACTGGAACCGAAAACGTAAGGAGAGCCGCTATAGTCCTCTCCAAGGACAGCATATGCTGATCCAGGGAATGAAATAACGAGGCTGGGTGCCACCATACCAAAGCAAGGCATCGGAAGCTCTCCTGAGGCCGAAGCCTCAGGTGCCTCCCAATTCCCCATAAGGGCTTTGGAGGACAAGTTCTCCCACCAGGGATGCCTGGACTGATGTCCAGAGTCAAAAGAAGTCCTGGACAATTCCCAGTAAGTAGATCGGGATCTTTCCCTCGATTCCCAAGACTTGCCTGAGGAATCTTTGGACTTTTCCCTTGGATCCTTCAGCTTCTCTGAGGAATCTCTGAGTTTTACCTTAGGTTTTGAAGGAAACATGGTTTTCTTGGTCTTCTTCTCCGAGTGTCTCAACACTTTTGAATGCTTTGAACCTTGTGAGCATGAATGGCTGCTCTGGAGAAAGTAGAGGCCAATGACATTGAGTCTGAGGGAAAGTTCCCTGAATGTTTTGGCCTGGTTCCCTAGACCCCTCTTCATCATCTGTTTGCAGAGGGCGCATTCTTGGATTATACGGCTGGGACCGAGGCATTTCAGACACCAATTGTGTTTGTCTGTTTCCGAAATGGTGCTGGAGCACTTGGTGCATTTTTTGAAACCACTGGAGGGTTTCTACATGTTAAGATGGTGGGCACAAGGGCCCCAAGGAAAAGAAAAGTTTTGTTTTGTTGGGGTTTTTTTTAGAGAAAAATTGAAAAATGTAAAGAAAAATATAAGGAAAAAAAGGGAACCAGTATCAGGACAATACTGCATACAGTATCGGTGCGGTTAGGCAGAGCAGTTTAAGAAAGGTTTCAAAGTTCTTTTCTCCGGTGAGAGGGTGATGACCCGTTGGCTCCGTGGAAAAAGAAGAACTGAGGAGAAGGAGTTGGGAGAGCAGGAAGGCAGTGGCGCAGGCGCAATGGACTGCTCCCAAAGGCTTTCCTATTGATAGCTGGCTCCATCGGTACCTGATGTCACCAATATGTGAAGACTACATTCCTGCTTGTTCCTGGAGATAGAGTTGTTATCCTGCTGCATGACTCACTCTTGGTCCAGCTTTAGCTCAAGATGGCCTGGCATTCTCTTCTAGAATATTCTGACATTAAGCACAATTCATAATTCCATCAAGGATGGCAAGCCATCCAAGTCCCAGTGCAATGAAGCGCTTCCACACCATGATGCTTCCATTGCTGTGCATGACAGTCGGGGTGAGGTTCTTACCTTGGAAAGTAGTGTTTGCTTTTCACCAAACAAAACAATTTAATTGTTTCTGAAAAGTTCAAGTTTTGATTCATCTGTTCAGACAGCATTATTCAAAATGGCATGCAGGTCATTCAGATCTGCTTTAGCGAACCTGAAGCCGGCACCAATGTTCTTTTTAGAAAGCAATGATTTCTTCCTAGTTGTTCTCTGAGCATCATTCCCATTCATTTTTTCTGATGACTGATGCATGAAACCTCAAATCAGCAGCATTGAAAGAGGCCTGCAGATCTTTAAAAGCTAGTCTGCGGTTCTTTATGATTTCAGAGATGATACTCTGGTTTGCTCTTAGGGTGATCTTGGTTGATAGTAGAGGTTTATTGTGGCAGGAAATAGCTCACAAACAGCACAGATCACATTAGAAGTGGTGTTCAGTGTATGTCAAATCGATTTCTACATGACAGCATATTAAAGGGCTTAAAACATTATTATATTACCTTAGCCACCAACTTCCACTTTGCTTTCACACTGCAGTCTAAAGATGCAACATAAAAGTTATGAAGCAATTTAGTCTAGTTTATTTCTTGATATACCACACCTTTTGGGGGTTTTAACGGCCCAGCAAAGCCAGCCTTACTGTTTTATCACTTGGAGTTTGTCTCTGAACCGTCTCTCTTCGGATAGCAACAGCAGGTCTGACCATTCCATTGCCTTGGTCCTTTCAGTAGGAATGCAGCCAAGACACTCCAGCAGCTTGAGTACAGGCCAGGTTATGTAATTATATAGCTCACAATGGGCCAAAGGCAAGACACCAGGAAGCGTTCTTGCAACACTCAGTGGCAGTACACAGGGCAGAAGTTGTACCAGATGTTCAATGACATGAAAGCCAAAAGCCAAAATAACCAGATAAAAGGGCAAAGGGGAGAGAAAAAGTGAGCCTAGTTCTTTGTTTAAGACTCATTTTTAAGACTTTTTTTTTTAAACAAAGCTATGCATCTTCCTAGGGAAAGTGGGAGGTCTCACCATATAGCACCCAAGACCACAGGTCTGATACAAGCGCTCCCACACTCGGGCCATAGAGCCGAGAAAGATCCGCCCGTAACTAAATGCCCAGGTACTTAAAGGACCCACTGATCCACTTGAGGGGGAAAGGTCCCACTCAACCAGTTCGGATTTCAGGTTGCAAGGGGAGGGCCTTGGACGTGTCAAGATTTAATTTAAGGCCAGAAAAAGTCCCAAACTCCGCAGACTCCTGTAGTAGAATGGAGAGGGTGTCTTGAGGATGACAAGTATTCAATAATATCATCAGCAAAAGCTGACACTCAAAATTCCTCCCTTCCTATCCGGGCCCCCGAAAGGTATGGGTGTGTCCAAATGCACACTAGAAGGTGCTCCATGGTAAGGACAAAAAACAGAGGAGATAGGTGGGGAACCAGAAAGGGGTGTCCCCTAAGTAGAAAGTCTGCTGTGAGGGACCCATTCACTAGCACCTGCCCCCGTGGGTCCGAGTACAGAAGCCGCACTACATCAAGAAAAAAACACCAACTCCCATGGCTTCCAAGATGAGATACATATATTTCCAACGGACACGATCGAATGCCATTTTGGCATCAAAACTTACCAAGAGGGAGGGAATATGACTCTGTAGGCCAACACGCAGCAAGGTGAGAATGTGGAGCATTTTTTTGTTAATTTATATTTATCATTTTACAATAAGTCCAAGCAACAATGCTTGAATGGAAAATAGGGTACAGAAAGAAAACAAGTTGATAAACAACTATAGCTTGCTAGAAACAAATTAACAGAAAACTATACATTTACTGACCCTACTATAGCCCACTATTAGAGGGAGACTTCCAAACATGCATACAATTGTAATCCAAACCTGCAGGAAAATCAACTGAGGGAAAACAGTCAGGCCAAATATCTACTGCAGTGACTCCTGAACTGCCTCAGAGGGGCGGTGAGCACTAATAAAAGCCAGCAACTGAGATGGATCATAAAAGACATAAGAAACAGAATTCAGCTTAATTATACACTTAGAAGGAAACTTCAAGAAAAACTGAACCCCCCAACAACAAGACACCTGGACGAAGAAGCAAAAACTCTTTTCTGCGTTTCTCCTTAGATAAACCTGGGAAGACATGGATAGTTAACCCTTGAAATATTACATTCCGTTTCTGAAAGAACATCCAGAGAAACCAATCTCTATCCGAGGATAGAGCAAAAGTTACAATTAAAGTGGAGGGAACAACTGATTCAGTTAAAGAACCTTCTAAAATAGCAGACACATCTAAAGAATCAGCCTGATCCACTCCAGGAATAGTCCTACCACCCACCATCTTTTTCCTTATTGGAAGATAGTACTGTTTCACCATAGGGGGGTGGGATTCATTTGGGACCCCTAACACTTCAACCATATACTTTTTAAACATCTCCTTCGAGCTAATACACTGAGACTTAGGAAAATTCACAAGACAGAGGTTTGAATATCTTCATAATTTTCCAACATTTCAATCCTTGTCTGAATAGCCAATACATCCTTTTGATATGAAAGACTAATATTGTCAATCCGAGAAACTTTCTGCTGGAGTTCAGTCATAGAAGTTTGTGCTGCAGAAATTTCCAATTTCCAATAAACTAGATATTAGGGGAAAGCCGACAGTCGCCCAAGAGCGGATGGTTTGGAAGAATGTATCCTTGAAGGATACTACCAAAAGCAGAGAGGTTCCACAAAAGAGTAAAGTAGCCCAAATGCCCTCAAGTATGGAGCAGACAGAGCTTAAAGATCCCAATTTACCCATGTCTAACAATAGCCAAATTAACATGAATAAAATACATGCTAGAAGTCTAAAGAATAAGATGGGAGAGTTAGAATATATAGCACTAAATGAAAGGTTAGATATGATTGGAATATCAGAGACATGGTGGAAGGAGGACAACCAGTGGGACACTGTGATACCTGGGTACAAACTATATCGTAATGATAGAGCTGATCAAATTGGTGGAGGGGTTGCGCTCTATGTTAGAGAGGGCATTGACTCAGAAAGGATTAAAGTTTTGCAGGAAACAAAATCTGCTGTAGAATCTATATGGATTGAAATTCCATATAAAAGGGGGAAGGCAATGGCAGTGGGGGTGTACTATCGAGCACCTGGCCAGAATGACCAAATGGATGATGAAATGCTCAAAGAAATCAAGGAAGCTAACAAAAGTTACAGCGCAGTAATAATAATGGGTGATTTCAATTACCCCGGTATCGACTGGGTCAGTGTCACGTCAGGACATGCTAGGGAGATAAAGTTCCTAGATGAAACAAATGACTGCTTCTTGGAGCAGCTGGTTCATGAACCGACCAGAGGCGAAGCCATATTAGACCTAGTCCTTAGTGGAACACCAGATCTAGTGCAAGAGATAAGGGTGTTGGGGCCGCTTGGCAATAGTGATCATAGCATGATCGCCTTTGATTTAATTAGTGGAGGAGGGATAGTAAGGAAATCCACAGTACTACCTTTTAACTTTCGAAAGGGAGACTATGATAAAATGAGGAAAACAGTTAAGAAAAAACTAAAAGGAGCAGTTGCGAAGGTTAAAGACGTACATCAAGCTTGGGTGTTGTTGAAAAATACTATCTTGGAAGCCCAGACCAGCTGTATTCCACGCTTTAAGAAAAGTGGAAGGAAGTCCAAAAAACTGCCAGCATGGTTTAAAGGTGAGGTCAGAGAGGCTGTTGTTGCCAAAAAAGCATCTTTCAGGAAATGGAAAAAAGAGCCAAAT
The DNA here is from genome assembly GCA_033557465.1 of Ichthyophis bannanicus. NCBI lineage: Eukaryota > Metazoa > Chordata > Amphibia > Gymnophiona > Ichthyophiidae > Ichthyophis > Ichthyophis bannanicus. The sequence continues at coordinate 916,746,163 of CM066035.1, read as the reverse complement.
GACGAAACCTGGAAACAGCACAAGCACTGGCAAGTCAAATGCAAGGCATTGATAAGGCAGGCAAAGAGAGAATTTGAGAAGAAGCTTGCTGCGGAAGCAAAAACGCGAAATAAAGACCTTTTCAAGTACATTCGTAGCAAAAAACCTGTGAGAGAGTCAGTTGGTCCATTAGATGATAAAGGGGTTAAAGGAGCACTAAGAGGCAACAAGGTGATAGCGGAGAGACTGAATGAATTCTTTGCTTCGGTCTTTACTGAGGAAGATGTAGGGATGTTACCCATGACTGAAGTGGTATTTAAAGGTGCGGAAGAATTGAAGGAAATATCGATATATCGGGAAGATGTCTTACAACTATTAGATAAACTGAAGAGTAGCAAATCACCTGGGCCGGATGGTATACATCCAAGGGTGTTGAAAGAACTGAAATATGAGATTGCAGAACTGCTATCAGTAATCTGTGAACTATCATTAAAATCATCTCTAATACCTGAAGATTGGAGGATCGCCAATGTAACACCAATTTTTAAAAAGGGTTCCAGGGGTGATCCGGGAAACTACAGACCGGTGAGCCTGACGTCAGTACCGGGAAAAATGGTAGAAACCATCATAAAGAATAAAATTACTCAGCATGTAGATAGTCACAACCTAATGGGAGACAGCCAACATGGCTTTAGACAAGGAAGGTCTTGTCTTACTAATCTGTTATGTTTTTTTGAAGGAGTGAATAAACAGGTGGACAAAGGTGAGTCGGTTGATATTGTGTATCTGGACTTTCAGAAAGCCTTTGACAAGGTCCCTCATCAGAGACTTTTGGCAAAACTAAAGAGTCATGGTATAGGAGGCAGTGTACTATTGTGGATCAGGAACTGGTTAAAAGATAGAAAGCAGAGGGTAGGGCTAAATGGCCAATTTTCCCAATGGAGAAAGGTGAATAGTGGTGTACCCCAGGGATCTGTGCTGGGTCCGCTGCTTTTTGACATATTCATAAATGACCTGGAAAGTGGAATAACGAGTGAGGTTATCAAATTTGCAGATGACACAAAACTATTTGAAGTTGTTAAAACCCAAGAGGATTGTGAAAAATTGCAAGAGGATCTTGATAAATTGGAAGACTGGGCATCAAAATGGCAGATGAAATTTAATGTGGACAAGTGCAAGGTTATGCACCTAGGGAAGAACAACCCAAACTATGGTTACACGATGCAAGGTTCCACATTAGGAACCACCACCCAGGAAAAAGATTTAGGCGTCATTGTGGATACCATGTTAAAACCCTCGGCCCAGTATGCAGTGGCGGCCAAGAGAGCAAATAGAATGCTAGGTATGATAAGGAAAGGAATGGAAAATAAAACAAAAGATATTATAATGCCTCTATATCGTTCCATGGTGAGACCGCACCTTGAATATTGTGTGCAATTCTGGTCGCCATATCTTAAAAAGGATATAGCGATTTTAGAAAAGGTACAGAGAAGAGCCACCAAAATGGTAAAGGGGATGGAAGGATACTCCTATGAAGAAAGGCTAAAAAGGTTAGGGCTCTTTAACCTGGAAAAGAGACGGCTGAGGGGAGATATGATAGAAGTCTATAAATTAATGAACGGAGTGGAACGGGTAAACGTAGATCGATTGTTTACCTTATCAGAATATAGAAAGACTAGGGGACCTGCAATGAAGCTACAGGGTAAACTATTTAAGACTAATAAAAGAAAATATTTTTTCGCTCAACGTGTAATCAAACTCTGGAATTTGTTACCGGAGGATGTAGTAAAGGCTGTTAGTGTAGCTGGGTTTAAAAAAGGTTTGGACAAGTTCCTGGAGGAAAGGTCCATAAACCATTATTAAGAAGTGACCGAAGATATCAATGCTTGACCCAGTACAAGCATTGTGGAACTTGTGTCTCTTGGGGAAACTGCTAGGTACATATGACCTAGATTGGCCACTGTTGGAAACAGAATACTGGGCTTGATGGACCTTGGTCTGACCCAGTATGGCATATCTTATGTTCTTATGTTCTTATGTGTTGCTGAAGGAGAACCGTATGGGACTGAAGCTGAGTGGACAAAGCAGTGACCTGAGGAGCAAGAAGTCCCCCAAGTTTCACAATCGCTGACCATATGGATTCCAAATTAAACTCTACAAGTCTTTCAAAGAAAAGAGTTAGCTTATTCTGTACTTCATCCGTGCCGGCCGCCATGCGTCACCGCTCCACAACCGAAGCGCCAGGGGCAGGTAAGGTGTCAGCCGACCTGCCAGAGAACCTCCTAGTTGTTCTGGGAGCCTCCGTAACACTGGGGGCAGACAAGGCAGCGTCACCACCACTTTCCAGCGTAGCCAACCCTCCGCTCTCCACACCCCCCTCTGAACCGGGGGGGGGGGGACGCTTCCGCCAGCTGCGCCAAGCCCGACACCAGTAGAGGTTCCTTAAGAGGACGCCAATGCTCCGGCGGTGAGATGTCTGGCCCGGAGCCTCCCGCCGAGCTACCCAACTCCGCCAAAAGGTCCCAAGGGCTCTGAACCGCCGGCTCTCCTGACTGCTGCCGCAGCACCAGAAATTGATCGAGCGGTCCAACCACTTGAGAAGGTAAGGGGGATGAGGCTTCAGGGGCAAGAGAGGGTTTCTTAGCCCCTTTAGCCTTCCTTTTGCCCATGAAGAAATCGACACTGCCGCACAATGCTTCCATCAGTCCGCCATCTTGGAAGCCCGTGGAGCATATTTTTGACAATGTATCGACCGCTCATAAAACCAACCTGTGCCTCATGAATGAGATGCTATCAATTAAACAAAAATCCTCTCAAGGGGCAAAAAAACTATGCAGAAAAAACAGGTACTACCCCAATCAATACGACCCAAAAACAAACAAAATCAAAACAATCAATATGCACAAAAAATCTAAGCTCAAAAAATAAATATCTAAACAAAACAAGCTCGGGGCTAGCCAATTACTGATGTAGGAGGAAAAAAGACCTCAGTGTCCCCCCGCACTAAAGTGACAGGAGTCAAGTCTGTCGACAGACGCCAAAAACGTCTAAGAAGACTGAACAGACTGAAAATTACATCAACGGTCATAAAAAAACCTCCAACCAGCAGGCTTCCGAGCACAGCAATACTAATATCACATAACATCAAACAAAAAGCTCCGGACACTTATCTTTGGATGATTACAGTCACTTAAGAATGATGACGATGAAAAAAAGCAATTGTGAGGATGTTGAATCCAACCACGATGAGCTGAAGACCACGTCGAAGTAAGCGTATACGATGGTGTACTTCAGGTGATCAGGAACTCCGACATCAGATGTTTCGCTTTAATGGCTTCTTCAGGGAGCAAAAATCACTCGTCACCGTGCCATCATGTGACTCTATGCAACAAAGCACCGGAGCAAGAAAAGCTGAAAATAACAAGAAAAAGAAAAACTAATGCAACAAAACAAAACAAAACAAAAACTGGAGTCAACCCCCTTAAAATGAACCAGGCCAACAAAATAAGTTTGTATACCCTGTATGCTGGTTTTGAGAAAAAAAAAAGCATAAAAATGCAAAAGATAGCAGCCAAACAGACGCAAGTAAGAAAACCGGCTGCTGGCTCACCTTCCCAAACGCCGACTCATGCGCAAAGCAAAAATATATAAAGGCGGGGCTAAAATGAAGGGGCCAATTGCAAACCACCAGGAGTCATGACAGACCTAAGCGTCAGGCCCGACAATCTTTAAACAAAAAACAGGGGAAATTCCAAAAAACCACCCAAAAACCCACCCTCCCTGCTAAAAAATGTTGTGACAGAAAAAGTTTTTATTTGTTCATAAAAGAAATCAATCATAAACAGCTTTTCCATTCAATGGAATCGTTCAAACCCCCAGGAGCCACAGTATGAAGGGAAAAAATCCAGCGTTGCTCTAAATGAGATAGCTGCCGTTGCACGTCACCCCCATAAACTGAAGGAGTGCATTGTGTAATAACTACACATTTCAGATCTTCAAAAACATGCCCCATAGCTTGAAAATGATGAACCATGGGGGCACCTTCAACCAAACGGCGAAGACGACTACGATGCTCGATCAAGCGGGTACGCAAAGCCCGACTAGTCTTCCCTACATAGCCATGAATGAGATGCAGCATAAACTGAGATAAGTGATCCACAATAATCTTGGCAAGCAATTTTATATTGACAATCAGAAGTGAAATGGAGCCTCTTAGGAAGGGGTCCCAGCTGGGTTTAGGCAGCACAGTTATCACAGCCTAATTTGGTTCATATGGGAAACACTGTCGATGCACCAAATCATTGGAGTAAGCAGAAAGGGGACTCACCACTCCAGCAGATATCAACTTATAAAATTCTCCCCCAAATCCATCAGGGCCTGGAGTCCTACATAAGTGAAGCCCCTTAATCATCTGTAACACCTTGCTTCTTGCTGCTCTGAGGTCAATCGAGGTAGGGTCACCCATTCCAGATATCCCTGGGCCGCCTCCTCCACTTCTGGGTCTGCCTAATAAAGACGCCGATAAAATTTTCGGAAAATCTCCTCCACTTGAGAATTTGTATTCCAAACTTGACCCTGCTCATCCCGAAGAGCCCACACAGGTTGCTGTCCACTCCCGGTCTTAAATAGGCTCGATTTGTTCCCGAAGCTATACATGGTTTATGATTAATGTTTTAGGCACTTGATATACCACCTTTTACTGTGTGTATCAGAGCGGTTTCCAGATATATTCTGACGGGCACTTTTTATTCCCTCATCCCCAAAGGGCTCACAGTCTAAGCGTACCTGAGGCAATGGCTTGCTCAAGGCCACAATGAGTAGCGGTAAAAAAGCACAGATTTAGAGACTTGTTTATAAAGGAGGGAGTCTTATGTGCAGCCATAGGTTGGGCAGCAAGCATCTGGCAGGCGACGCATAATTCCTTCTCTAACTGCAACAGCCACTTGTGCAGAGTTTTACAGCGGGAAGCCATTTCACCAATTATATGCCCCTGCAACGTTGCCTTTGCGGCTTCCCAATACAGCGAGGGACTGCCACAGTGGCAGCATTAGTCCTAGTGTACTACATCCACTTCTCCTGCAGGAAAGCGCTGAAATGGGTATCCAAGCTCACCGATAATGGGTACCGCCAGGAGACTCCAGACATAGCAGCTCCCCAATGGAAATCTACCCACACCATAGCATGGAGCGAGACGATGAATGGTCCAATATCAGCCCAGATCACCCAGTCGAACAATACAGAGGAACCCCAAAAATAAAATCTATCTGGGAACCAGTATCATGGGCTCGGGATATATGTGTATAATCCGTCCATAGGGTGGAGAGCTCTCCACATGTCCACTAGATCATACTCCTCTCACAAACTCCAAGCAGCCACTATTGCCGCTGGTCTACACGCTGTCGGGCCAGCCCTGACCTATCCATAGATTCATCAAGGACACAATGAGCAACACTGGATCAATATCCTCAAAATACTTACCCAGCTTCTCATAAAAGTGGGGATCGTAGATATTAGGAGTGTAAATGTTCACCAGAGCTACCTGTTTTCCGTACAACTTGCCTAGCACAAAAAGATAACAACCTCCGGGGTCAACAATAGTGTTGTCCGCCACAAAGCCTACCTGCTTATGAAACAGTAGGCCAACATCAGTCTTCTTCCCCCTGGATGATGCACCAAAGACCTCACCAACCCACTACCGTTTGAGTTTAGCATGTTCTATCTCAATCTGATCTGTTTCTTGCAAGAAAACCAAATCTGCCCACTTGTCCCATAGGGCCCGCAGTACTTTATGGCATTTAATTGGGCTCCTCAAACCACAGACATTCCAGAAAAAAAAAACTTTACCCATTATCAAGTGGCCACAGGTCATACCTTATCAAAAAATCAACACGTAGACTCAGAAATGGGAGAGACTCCTCCCCAGCCTAGGGTCTCCCACCAATAGCAATCACCATGTGCCAACAGTCAGTCTCTTAGAAACACATTCCCAGCTGAACACCACCACCCGAGTGTTGCCCCATGCAGGACTTCAGTAGCACCCCACCCCACACCAACCCACAACATGCAGAACAGTCATACACACCCCATATAACACTTTCCACCTGACCCTACCTCCCCATATACTCCCCCTTGCCAGACTACCCACATTTCATCAAGGAGCCCACCATGAGGGCTATTCCAGAGTGGGATCCTGCCCAAACTAGTACCCAATGACCAAATTCACTTCCCCGCTACATAACACACCTACCATTCTGCATCCACATTATCCCAGTAGCTCATACAAAGCAACCACAGAAACTAGCCTTAACCCACCTAACGCAGCCCCATAGTCTATAGCTCACCCCACACACCAAGTGCAGAATAAAAACCAGCGAACGCTGGTGAGAGGCCATGCCTAAGGACACCCTGTAGTGCTCTAGGCCAGGGCAAGTAATAGAAATGCACAGGGAGTGGAGGCGTGACTTAATGCTTAAGGACACTGGCTGGGGAACCCAGAAACCAGGGTTCAGTTCCCACTAGCACGCCTTGAGCAAGTCCGAGTTATCAATGTCCCTGTTTAATGTACATTACCAAGTTTAAGTTACAATGTAAACCGCTTTGACTGAAATGATAAAGCAGTATTAAAAACCTGTTAAATAAATAAATATCGTAAGATATCAAAGCATTCTAAGCCCCACTACCCATAACTTAAGACCATCCCTTCACTGCATGACAGCAGCAGAAAGGAAAGATGAACATAAACTTCAAGAAAACAGAGGTCCTATTCCTCACTAGAAATCGATCATTTCTGCCCCTAAAGGTGCTAAAAGTTGAAAAAGCTAACGAGGTTAAATCCATGGAAAAATATCTAGGAGTCATAATTGGCCAGCATCTTATACTCCAGCCACATATAAACAAAGTAACACAATGCATTTACGGCAAGCTACAATTGTTCCACCACTTACGACCTCTCTTTGAGTCCCATGATTTCCATATAGTCTACCAGGTAATGATGCCACCACACTTTGACTTCTGCAATGCCATTTTGCAAGGCCTCTCAAAGAGCTCCCTCCACCCACTTCAGCTTGCTCAACATACAGCTGCGCATATTCTGACACGCTCGCCTCGAACTAGCCACATCACGCCTATACTAGAAGAGTTGCACTGGTTGCCTCTCCTTAGTCGCACCAACTATAAAATACTCATGATAACATTGAAAGTTATCCACCAACTATCCTCTAACAGGCTCATTCCGAGCCACGAATAGCAGGGATGGACGTCCCAATGTTGGGGCGTCCATCCCTGCTATTCGTGCCCCCTCCCGCCGGCATCTAGCTTCCTCACCAGTTCTACAGGGAAGCTAGACAGGGGCAGGAAACGGGAGGATCAGGAGCAGCGTGAGGGCGGGCAGTGGGTGGTCACCGGCCCCAGATGTACAGGGCCGATTCTAATGTCAACCCTGTACATCCGGGGCCAGCGACTTGAACAGGGAAGTTATTCCACCTCCGAGGTGGAATAACTTCCCTGGATGTCAGGGGTCAGCGGGCCTGGGGCCGGGAAAGGGCGACAGGGGGCAAGAGCATTCCTCGCAGCCTGACCCTGGTCCTGGGAGGCCAAATCAGGGGTCGGGCTGTGGGGAATAAACAGTTTGTTCCGGCGGCCGGGATCACAGCTTTAAAATGGAGGCACGGCACCATGGCAACTGGATGCCATGGTGCTGCGGCTCCATTTAAAAGCCCTGACTGAGTTAGTCAGGCAGTGCCTGTATGTGCAGGCCAGGCTAAATCGCAGTCCTGGTCTGCACGTTCAGGCCTGATCGTGATTCTGATCCCATGGGGCCAGATGTACCCCACGGGATCAGAATCGCGACGTCCTCTGTACGTCGAGTTCAGACCGGATGTACAGAGGATTCTACGTTCAGGACAGAATTAGGCTGTAATTGCTTACGCTCAATCATATCAAAAACCCCGGAAAACCGCCTAAGGAGAAGCAACACATTTATTTATTTATTTATTTAACAGTTGCTTATATACCGCTACCTTCCACAGATCAGGTGCGGTTCACAGTGAACAAGGAATGAACAGATTTACAAGTCTGTTTTACATGGAACATTAGTTAACTAGGTACAATTTTGCTAAATACATTAAACATGAATGGATTAAATATAGTAGAATTTGTTAAATAACAATCGAACTATTTACATATTTTGAACTATTACATATATCTATTTACAAGAATTACAAGTAGTTATTTAATCGACTTTAATTGTAGTTAGGTAGGAGAATTGGAGTTGGTGTACCTTAGGTCGCTATTAACCATTACCTGTTAGAGGTAAGGTATTTTCAAGTGTGCCAAAATGGGAGATGAATAGATATGTTTTTAATTTCTTGCGGAGTTCCTTTGCATCATTTAATGCCCTTATTTCTTCGGGGAGGGAGTTCCATAGGGTGGGAGCTGCATGTGAAAACGCTTTTTTATTAGTAGTTTTTTTAGTAGTTGTGAATTCTTTCGGGATCCTAATTTTATTCGTGTGGCCTCTCCGTAGCATAGTTTGGGATGTGTCTTTAGTAATAAGTTTTGTTAAGGGGACTGGGGCCATTGTATTTAGTGTCTTAAATGTAGTGATAATCAATTTGTGATTTATTCTGGATTGAATTGGGAGCCAGTGAAGGTTTGCTAGTATAGGGGTAATGTGTTCAAATGGTGGAACCTTCATTACAATTCTTGCTGCTGCATTTTGGGCAAGTTGGAGTCTTTTAATGTTTTGTTTTGTTGTTCCTAGTAGGGTGAGATTTGCGAAATCAAAGTGTGGTGTGATGATGGCCTGGACAATGCTCAGAAAATCATGTAGAAGTACAAGAGGATGTAGTTGTTTTAAAATTTTGAGTTTAAAGTAGATTTTCTTAGTGATGTTTCTAATATGTGTGTCCATACTAAGGTGTGAGTCAAGGGTGACACCTAGGTATTTCACTTCATTTTTTATAGTAATGTTGTGATTTTGGAGAGTGATGTGTGTTGGAGGTATGTAGGATTGATTTTTAGTTACTATTAATATATCCGTTTTAGAATGATTGATATGGAGATTGTGTTCCTTTAGCCAGATTGTTAATTCAGAGAAGCATTCTGTTAACACATCAAACCTAAACCTGCCTCAGGAACTAACCAAGTGTAACCAATCAACTTCCTCTAGGGCATTCTCCTTGCATGCCCCACACCTATGGAATGCACTTCTACCACAAACCAGAGACACCCATGACCTCTCAACCTTCTGGAAACTGCTTAAAACACACCTATTCTAGGAACATTTTTTTTTTCCAATTTAATAATTTTTTTATTTATTAACTTACAGCATAACATACAAACAATCCGCCATCCAAATCCCCTTAACATCATTCCAGTGGTGGCACCCAGTACCCATTCTCATCAGCGCCCCCTACTCCCAGCTACCCCTCCCCCACCCAGCTCCGCCCCTGTCACATCATATCACATCATTATCAACCTCAGCCTCAACTTGGCTCACATTTACAATATTAATACTGATAATAGACATTTATTTATTTATTTATTTATTTATTAACAATTCTTATATACCGCACTATTAGACATCAGCGCGGTTTACATTGAACAGAAAACATCCGACAGTTTACACATGTCTGGTCGTTACATTTAACAGGAAGTATAACTTGGCGAAATAGGGGAAACTAAATACAATGCAGGGTTATCTGATGAAGGATTATCATTATCCTCAACTGGTAATAATAACAATAATATTAACAATAAGCATTATAAAATAAAGAGATACCAGTTTCCCCAGCAACAATCCCCCCTCCTCCGCCTTTTATGCAGAGGTCAGCTTCCGAAAGTGTACGGGGTAGTCTCCTCCCAGACCAATACCACTCCATCCCTTTTTCCTCCTACCACCCTGAGTGCTTCCCCCCTCTCCCCCCAATACCCCCAATTCCATGGCCCCCTATTCCCAGCAGCTAAGAGATTGCTCCAGTATACCACTCCTCCCTACCCCACCCTTTCCTCCCCCCTCTCCCTGCATCCAGAAATGCCATCCTCTCTCCCTCCAGGCCTCATACTCTCGCCATATCTCCACATGCTTTGCTTCTTTATTACAACCACAGGCTCCCACTTTACTTACCCCCCCCCCCAAGAAATTCCAGCTTCCCAATGATTTCCCTTATCGTTGGTATTGCCCTATTTTTCCATTTCTGTAAGACTGACAATCTAGCCGCCACAACACAGTAGCTGAGGAAGATGGCCAGCCCCCAATTCCCTTCGTCCTCTCCCTCAGTCAAAACCAATTGGGCAGGGGTAAGCTTTAGCTGTACCCTTGTGACCTCTCTATAAAAACACTCCATCTCTCGCCACAGAGGCTGCACTTTTGGGCACCCCCAGACCATATGTAGGAGGTCGCCTCGCTCCCCACACCCCTTCCAACAGCTATCAGTCCTTTCCGGATAAATGAGTTGCAACTTAGCGGACGTCCAGAGCATCCCGAGCCTAAATTTGGGACAGTTCCCCACGCAAGCCTCTTCTCCCCCTCGTAGATGCCCTTCCACCTCCCCTCCTCCCATGTACCCCCCAATTTTTCCTCCCATTGTTCCTGCCCACCCTTACCCTCCTGTTTGGCAATTAATATCCAATACAATTTAGAGACCAGTCCTTTTACTGTATCCTGTTTACTCATTAATTCCTCAAACCCCATTAGACTGCTTTGTAGGTCCCGCCTAATCTCCTGCCTCTGCAAATAGCACCACAATTGCATATAAGCATGGTATTCATTGTCCCTCACCCCATAGTCCCTTTTGCGATCTTCATAGGGCCTTATCCTTCCGGTCGCATCCAACACCTGCCCACCCTTTCCAGCCCCTTCACCGCCCATTTTTTAAAGATCCCTTCCCCTCTCCCAGGGGCAAAGGTGCCCATATTCTGCAAATGTGTCTCCCGGGACACGCTTTTCCCTTGCAATAAATAGTTTTTCCACTTACCCCAAATTTGCAACGTTAACCTTTGTTGAGGATTCTGCCTCTCTCCCCCCAACCCTTTCCCCTCTCCTCCCCACACCACTGCCTCCAAACACTCCCCACACTCCTTCTTCATATGGACCCATTGCAGGGTTTCCCCCCTCTCCCTCCATACAAACAGAGCTTTCAACTGTGCTGCCTCATAGTACTTGACCAAGTTAGATACCCCCAACCCCCCTTCGTCCTGTGGCCTAAACATTGTGAGTCTACCCACTCTCGGCCTCTTCCCCTCCCAGATAAATCTCATTATCAGATCCTATAGCACCTTAAGACATTTCCTCGTGACTTTACACGGTAATGCCATAAAAACAAATAATAGCCTTGGTAACACATTCATCTTTATTGTAGCTATTCTCCCCATCCATGACATGTGTAGCCCCTTCCACCTTTCTAAATCCCTCCTTATTGCCCCTATCAAGGGATTATACTTCCAGTCCTGTAAGTGACCTATGGAGTTGCCTATCTGAATGCCCAAGTAGTGAAAACTACCTCGCACCCACTTAAATGGGAATTTTTCACGCAACCTCTTCTCCAGGCCCTCTGCTAGGTTAAAGCCCAATATTTCTGTTTTGTCTAAGTTCAGCGTATATCCTGACACCTCACTGTAATTCTCTACAGCCCACAACAGGTTTGGTAGACTGACAAAAGGGTGCCCCAAAGTGTAGATGACATCGTCAGCAAAAAGCGCTACTTTACTTAACTGCCCCTGCACTTCAATCCCCCTAATATCCACCTGCCCCCTAATGTAATCCGCCAACGGCTCTATGACTAAGGCAAACAGTAAAGGTGAAAAGGGACACCCCTGTCGCATTCCCCTGCACAACTTAAAGCTATCAGAGTACCCCCCATTTACCCTTATCCTAGCCCGTGGGCAAGTGTAGAGCGCCCTAACCCACCGCAAGAACTGCTCTCCCAGCCCTACTCTGGCCAGCACCTGCATCATAAATTGCTATTCCACTCTGTCGAAGGCTTTTTCAGCGTCCACCGTCAAAAAGACAGCCTCCCTCCCTGTTTCTTGCAGGGACCAGATAACACTCAAAAGCTTCCGAATATTATCCCCTCCCTGTCTCCCTTTGATGAACCTCGTCTGATCCCTATGGACCAACTTCTGCATTACCCTCTGCAGCCGAGCCACCATAATTTTGGCCAAGACCTTAGCATCCAAATTAATAAGTGATATGGGCCTGTAGGCTCCACAGACAGTATGGTCCTTCCCCTCCTTTGGTATAACCATTATACCTGCTTCCTCCATAGATCTAGGAAGCCCCTCCCCCCGTAACATCCCATTGAATACATCCATTAACAACCTCCCTATCTCCTCCTGCATAACTTTATAAAATCTTGCCGTATAGCCATCTAAATCCGGTGCTTTCCCTTCTTTAAAGGAGTTCACTGCTCCCTTTACCTCTTCATAGCTCACCGGTCTCCCCAACTCTTCCGCCTCCCCCTCTGAAAGCTTACCCAGACTACACTTCGCCAAAAACTCCTCCCCCTTCTTTCCATCCCCTTTCACTTCACTGCTATATAGCTTTTCATAATTAGCTACAAAGACTTTCCTAATTTCCTCTGCCTTATACACCATTACCCCTTGTTGATTGCGCACACTCCCTATCATGGACCTCTGCTGCCGCGCTTTCAACCCGCAAGCCAACCTTCTCCCCACCCTATTCCCCCCTTCATACCACCCCTGTTTTAGTTTTGCCAAGGTATGAGCTATCTCTGCTGCCCTTAGCTGGCTCAGCTCCCCTCTCACTTTTAACAACTCCTGAAAAACCTGGGGTTTGGCTCCCGCTTGGTGCCTCCTTTCTAGCATCTCTACCCGCTGTAGTAGCCGGTCCTCCACTGCTCTCTTTTTCTTCTTCTCCTAGGATGCTATACTAATCAGGTGCCCCCTCACAACCGCCTTTAACCCATCCCACACTATTCCCGTGGACACCTCCCCATCCCAATTATGCTCCAGATAATCCCTAATCACCCTCTTGACTCATTCTACATAGCCCTTGTCATTCAATAGTGACTCATTCAGCCTCCAAAATCTCACGCCCTCATCTCTCCCCCCCACCCCCCAGATCAAATGCAATATGTACTGGTGCATGATCGGGCCATGTTATATTCCCTATTTCCACCTTTTTCGCCTTAGACACCCAATTCCCACTCACCTACACCATATCCAACCTGCTGTATGTACCATGTGCTGCTGAGTAAAAGGTGTAGCTCTTTTTACCCTGATACCGCACTCTCCACATATCTACCATGCCCAATCACTCCTTTAGTTTCAACATGCTCCTCCTCTCCTTCCCCCACCTCTTCTATTATCCAGCCTTGGGTTTAGTGTACCATTAAAATCACCCCCCATTATCACCGGTGTGGCCCCCCCCCCACCCCTTCAGTTCCGACAAGAGCCTCTCATAGAAATCCTCTCTGCTTATTGGGCCCATAAATACTTACTACCCACACCTCTTCCCCTGTTAACTTTAGTTTAACTGCCACCCATCTTCCTTTTCGATCCCTCCGTTCCTCCACCACCGCGTCTCTATATTTATGTCCAATCATTATCCCCACCCCTCCCTTCCTTGGTCGATCTCTTTGACCCGCCAGCAGCACCCTAGGATAATTCCTGGAGCTTAACAACTCTTCTTGGCCCACTTTCAAATGTGTCTCTTGTATGCATAAAAGATCTGCCTCCAACCTTATGCCCTCCCGTTCCAGCAGGCGCCTCTTACGCCAGGTTTGTAGCCCTTTAGTGTTTACTGTTGCCACTATCAACTGTTCCCTATCCCTACCCCTGCCTCCCTTCAGTTCCTTCATTCCTCCCCTCCTCCCTCCTTCCTACCCCCTTCCCCCCTTCCCTACCCCCTTCCCCTTCCCCTCCTTCCCACCCCCCCTTCCCTGCCTCATCTCTAGCCAGGCTAACGTGGAGTCGTGAGTTACCCGCCACTCCCCCGGTACCCCCCTCGTCGCTTCTACTCCCAGTCCCCTTCTACCCTTTCCACTCCCTCCCCTCCCCTTCCAACCTCTTCCCCTTCCCCTCCCTGGTCCCCCTCCACCCCTACTACTCCCCCCCTTTCCACCCTCACCCCGGTAACTCCCCCTCTACCCTCCCCCCATAGACCCTTTAACCTCCCAATACCTTCCTTATACACCAGTCCTTTTATCCTGCAAGTACTTCAACCATTTTTTTATCCCTTCACAATGTGTCCTCATTAGCAGCCCTGCTTCCACTTGGGCTCACTATCCATCATCTCTTTGTTCCTCTCCACTGTGATCTCCGGTAGTCTCCCTCGTTCTCTCCATGCTGCTCCTGCTGTGCTCCCCCTTGCTGGGTCCTCCTCACTCTCTCCTGCGCCACTTTTGACCACTCTGCTCTGGCTTCCTCCGCTGGGCCTTCCATGCCTGCCGCTTTAAGGGCTGACCAAGCCGCCTCCAAGGTTTGCACTCTCCAAGTTCTGTCTTCCTTTGAAAAGGCCAGTCTGAATGGGTAGAGCCACCGATACCTCACCTTCTCTTTCCTGAGGGCTTTAGTAATTGGGGCCAACTCTCTCCGCTGCAGGATCCCCAAGGAGAGATCAGCAAATATGGCCACCGAGTAGCCCTGCCACTTGAAGTTACTCAGTCCTCTCATTTTAGTTGCAATTTTCTCCTTTACTTTATAGTCCTTGAGGCATATAATTATATCCCTGGGCTGGTTGTTGGGTACCAGGCCCAGTGCCCTATGGGCTCTATCCAGCTGTATTCTCTCACCCATTTCCTCCTCACCTCAGGGCCTCCAGGCACACCACCTCCGTTACTTTTGCACAGTCTCTAAATTCCGCCTCCTCGGGGACTCCTTTTATTCGCAGATTATTTCTCCTGGAGCGATTCTCCAGATCCTCCAACTTCAATGTGATCTGTTCTTTCCAACTCTCCTCTGCTTGTTGCTTCTCGAGCCACTCCTCTTGCTGCAGCTCTAGCGTTTCCAGGCGGTTTTCATGATCTCCCAGCCTGGCTGTTACCTCCCCCACCTCCTCCTTAAGCTTGTTCATAAGCTCCTCCAGCGCCGTTTTGGAAGCCTGCACATCTGTCTTCACTTCGGCAAACTACTGCTTCAGCTCCTCTCTGGACACCGATGCCAGTCCGCTAGGCTCCAAGTCGCTCTCCGCCCTCTCCATCCCCTTGTTCCCGCCATGTGGCCTCCCCCGCCTGCGTAGTCGGCCTGCCATAGGCATACTCCCGCAGATCTGCAGTTTTTTTCCAGGTCGTCATGATGCCCTCTCTCCGCGCTTTCCGCAGTGCCGCTTCTCCTGCCTCTCTCCATTAATTTGGAACGTTTAAAGCTCCTTTTCACTGGGGTCGGTCCGGAGTTCACCGCTCACACAGCCATTCAAGCGGGTGACGTCTCTAGGAACATTTTGATGGGATAACATAATCCTCTCTTACCTATGTACCCCTTAACGCTAATGTATAAACCCTCATTCTGATCACAGTCTCCCCATAATGTAGGCGAATCCTCTACCTGTATATAGTTACTGCTCTATGTTATACATACTGTTCGATGTTCTATGTTATACTTTTAACTGTTAATCATTCTAGGAAACCCTTCTCTGTGTTAAATATACTGTTCAATATTCTATGTTATACCTTATATTGTTAACTGTTCTAAGAAATCCTCTTTCATGTAATGTTCCCTGTAAACTGCACTGATCCTCGGAAATGCGGTATATAAGACTGACTAAATAAATAAATGATATATACAATTGCTACCTTTTACGCAAGGCTTTGAGACTGCAGTCACTATTCAGCCATTACCCCGCAAAGAGCTCGGTAGGCTGGTATCATCCTGCTACAAATATAGCATCTGAACTCGCACTTCTGCTCGGAGAGGAGCCACAGAGTATAAGCTTGATTACCAAATAGGTTAACTGCACAGAAATAGCGCAAAAAATCCTGCTGAATGTTGATTTATAAAAGGGCACCAAATTATGTAGCATAAAAGGGTATGTTCAGAAATGGTATAGCGTAGAAGATTATACACACAGTGACACCCAGCTACATCCTCCCAGGTCCCAAATTCTCCTAGATCCAAAAATCCCAACACACAATAGTCCCATTCAAACACAAGTGCTTTACTTCCAACCAATGTCGCTACATATATCCACCCCAACAGTCATACACCCAGCCATGCACCAAACATTCAGAATTCCCATACAATCAAAACATCTCTTCTTGCCCACCTCACTCCCAAACCCACCAATCATGCACCAAACCTCAACATGCCCCAACCCCCCACTTCAGAACATTTGCTCCCTGGATATAACTGCACAACCCCAACAAAGTTACAAGCATACACAAGCATAGCCCAAAGGCTCTGTACCTATGCCACAGGAGCCACAAGCAGAGAAACAAATGTCCAGCGCACCCAGTCCACAGGGGTATGCAGGCCTTCTGCGGCTGATCTGCGACACTACCCCCCACTGCTAACCCACAAAGGGAAAGGAAGCCGAACAATGAAGGGGGGGAGCACCAGAAATAAGTGGAAGAGATGGATGAAAAAACCCAGAGAAACAAATAAAACACACAAACTTGGGACAGGCAGTGGAGATGGCAGGAATAAACAGAAAAAAGAAAAAAGCAACCAGGCGTGGGGTCAATGAGGAAATTTGGGAGAGAGGGAGTTCATCAGGGCAGACATAAGGGAGGCAAAGAGAAAGCATGAAAGATACAATAAAACTGGGAAACAAAGCATAGAAGTCCAAGAGCAGACGGCCAAAAGTTCAGCAGTCCATAACAGAGGCAGGAATCAAAGGGGCAAAACAGAGCAGTCAATGATCCAGCGACAGATGGAGGCATGAGGGCAATGGCCTCAGACATCATTCACAGTTGCTAAAACTCAGAAGGGCGCATGCAGAAGGCCTGGGGGAGGCACTCAAGAGCTGCCCGACAATGCTGCCCACCGATGGCATGGGAGGAAAAGTTAAGGCTACACCGTCATGAAGCTCTGCACATACTCCCATGAGTTATGGCTGCTGCCATCCACCCATTGATTCCCGCCAGTCCAAAGATTATCACCCCTGGCCCCTTCAGGCCGACAGGCTCTCATGAAATGTTACAGCCTCAGCCGGACTGGAGAAGTGTCATTGCTGTCCCTGATATTCAACTGCAGTCTAGCCGGGTAAAGTATGACGAAGAGCAGACCCTTAGACACAAACCTACTGCAGAACTCTGCATACTCCTGGTGGTGTTTGCTGACAGTGACGGAATAGTCCTGGAAAATCAAAAGCTTCCGCTATACCTGGGCCACATTGCACTGATCATGAGCTGCCTGAAGGAAAGCTTCTTTCTGCTTATAGTTATGGAAGCAGGCTATGACCACTCTTGGGCGAGGAGCACCATCTTGATGGAGGGCCCAACCAGTGCACTCGCTCAAGGAGAATCTTGCCGGTCTGGTTATCTAGCTGAAGGTTTAAGGAGATCCAGGCTTTGAGCAAGCCTCGCAGCTCTGAGTAGCAATAGATTCCGCTATGCTGATGAGCCGGAGATTTCCCCTCCTGCCCCAATTTTCCAAGTCGTTGATTTTGTCACGTTGCTGCCGCAGGAGATCTTCGAGCTGCTTGAGGTGAGTGGCCTGGGATTGCTGAGTATCTTTGACATCAGACACTTGGTGCTCTAATTGGTCAATGTGCCCATTGAAGTCTGCTTGTGTCACATGGAAGATCTGCTCAGACAGGCCCCAAAACCACTCTTCTAGGGCTTTAACCACCGCAGTTGAGACTTCTTCAATCATGCCTGGTTGTTGCTCGGCATGCGGATTAGTGGAAGGGCCCTCTATCATCTTCTGTCGGGTGCTCGGCCCTTGTCTTTATTGACCATTTTCGAGGCCATCGGGAGTCAGGAAGATAAGTTGGCAGTCCAGATGGGAACTGCAGACACTAGCACTACGGTTAAATCAGATTGGGAGAGAATCGGGCAATAACTCGCTGAAAATTAAGAAATAGGCAGGACGCCCCAGAGCCAAAAGGAGTGCGAATTCCATGGCTCACCGTATCATGTGAATCATCCTTCAAAACAAATTAACAGATTAGTAAGACAAGACTTTTCTTGGCTAAATTCATGTTGGATTTCTCCCATTAAACCATCACTATCTACATGTTCAGTCATTTTATTTTTTATAATGGTTTCTACCATCTTGCCCGATACTGACATCAGGCTCACCAGTCTGTAGTTTCCTGTGTCACCCTTAGAACCTTTTTAAAAATTGGCGTTACATTGGCCATTCTTCAATCTTCATGTACTACAGATAATTTTAATGATAGTTCATAGATTACTAATAATATTTATTTATTTATTTTAGTTATTTAGCTGCATTTATATCCCACTTTTCACCGGGTCAAAGCGGTTTAACAAAAAAAGGGGGGGGGGACAGTAAAGAGTAGTTACTCACCTGTAACAGGTGTTCTCCAGGAGCAGCAGGAATCAGTCCTCACTTATGGGTGACATCGACGCTGATGGAGCCCCCATGCGGAGCAATTCCCCAGCTTTCTAAGAAAGCCTTTGGGAATACTGTGCGAATGCGCGGTCCCCTTCCCGCCTAAAGGTGCCACCTTGCTCAGTCCAATGACATAGCTAAAAAACAGCACACAAAAATGTAAAAATAAACTATGTACAACTGCAACTCCAAAGGGAGGAGGGAGGGTTGTGAGGACTGATTCCTGCTGCTTCTGGAGAACACCTATTACAGGTGAGTAACTACTCTTTCTCCAGGACCAAGCAGGAAATCAGTCCTCACTTATGGGACTCCCCAGCTTCAGGCTACCGGGGACCTAGAGCTGAAAAATGAGCTCCCTCTAGCCTCAGCATCAGAGAAAGGATTGCACTGAAACATATCTCTACCGGTAGCCCAACCAGAGGGCTGGAGGGTAGGAGTTGCCTTAACCTCAAAGAGATTCCGGAGTACTGCCTGACCGAAAGCACTGTCCCTACGGGACTCCCTCTCCAGGCAGTAATGGGCCGCAAAAGTCTGGCTTGAGGACCAAGTTGCAGCCCTGCAGATGTCTGCCAATGGTACAGAGCGGAGATGAGCTACTGTCATCAACACCACTGTGGGGACAGGCATCTGAAAAGGCACCCCCTGTAGTAAATTAGGGGGGTGTAGCCACCACTGAAGAGACGTCAGGAATGGTTTTGACACCCTGACTTTGTCTGCTAGGCTCCCTGTGGCTTGCTTCCACTGAGTTCTGAGGCACCACTATGCAGGCCTCATGTGGAGGCGGGCATTGGGGGTCACATGTACAGTCGATGCCATGTGTCCTAGGAGCTGCAGGCAGAGCCTGGCAGAAACCGTTGGCATGCTGAGAAACTGGGATGCCAACTCCATTAGTCTTTGAACTCTGTCCTCTGGCAAGTAAGCCTTGCTTGCAGAGAGTCCAGTCGCGCTCCTATGAACTCTAGGTTCTGGGAGGGGAGCAAAGTGGAGTTTGCGAAGTTTATGACAAAGCTTAGGTCTTGAGGGAGTGATACAGTTCGGAAGGTAGCCTGCCTTGCCTCCTGGTAAGTCTGACCCCTGATGAGCCAGTCGTCCAGATAGGGGAAGACAAAAACACCTTGAGTCCTCAAGTAGGCCGCCACCACAGCAAGGCACTTTGTAAAGACTCTTGGGTACTTTCTGTGGTCTGGATGAATGAGGATGTGGATGTACGCATCCTTTAAATCTAAGGAGCATAGCCAATTTCCCTGCTGGAGGTAGGGCAGAAGTGTTCCAAGAGTAAGCATCTTGAACTTTTATTTCTCCAAGAACTTGTTGAGGTGCCTGAGGTCTAGAATAGGCCTTAGGCCCCCGGTTCTCTTTGGCACTAGAAAGTACCTGGAGTAGAAACCGTGCCCCTGTAGGCGAGGAGGTAGAGGCTCCACCGCCTTGTCCAGAAGCAGACTTTGAAGTTCTTGAAGTAGGAGGTCTGTGTGCAGGAGAGGCCTTAGAGGCTCTCCTGGGAAGTAGGCAGGGGTAACTGCTGGAAATGAAGCATATAGCCCTTGCGGACTATGCTTAATACCCAAGCATCCCCTGTAATGGGTGGCCACCTGTGGGCAAACAGGGTTAGACGACCTCCTGTGCAGGAGCTGGAGGCTTGGGGGTCTTCTGCCTACGGGGCCCATGTTCCTGCCCCTTGGCCGGCTGCCCCTGCTGGGAAGCTAGGGAGGCCTGGTACTGAGGGAAAGGTTTGTAGGCAGCTGCCTTTCTCGGGTAAAAGGGCTTTTTACCGGAGCCCTTCTTTTTGTGAGAAGGGGCAGAAGTCTTTCTGGACAGCCTTGTCCTGGTCAGGTGCTCGGTTTCGAGCTCAGCCGCCTTCACGGCCATGGGTTTGCCAAAAAGGTTTTCACCTCGGCAAGGGACATCGACCAACTTGTCCTGCACCCAGGGCTCGAGGTCCGATGACTGCAGCCATGCCTGGTGTCGGGCTCCAATGCCGGATGCCGCCACATGAGCTGAAGCTTCGAAGCCATCATAGGCCGCTCGGGACATGAACTTTGAGCAGTCCCATATTCCTGAGGACAAAGTCTGGAACCTCTGCAAAGGTTCCCCGGAGAGGCCAGCAGAGAACCCAGCAATCTCTTTCGCCAGGTCTCGTAAGTACATGCCCATGTACAGCTGGTAGGACTGGACACGGCAAGCAAGCATCGAGCCCTGGAAGCACTTTCTGCTGAAAGCATCCAGGTTCCGGGCCTCCCTGCCGGGAGGCACCACAGAGTGCATCTTCTGAGTCTTCAGACGATGCATGGCCGATTCCACCACCATGGAATGGTGCAGCAGCTGTGCCTTCTGGAATCCAGGGCTCTTACGTAGTCGATAGATGGAATCGACCCGCTTTCTCAAGACCAGCGCCGAGGCCAGTGCCTCCCACATCCGGAAGAGGAGCCATTCCAGCATCGGAGGAACCGGCACAGTAAAGGCCTCCTTTGGAGGAGAGTCATACTGGAGGGCCTCGAACTCCTCGGCTCGAGGCTTCTCCTCAGGGTCCACGGGAATCGCCAATGCCTTGGCCATGTCCCAAATGAACTCTGAGAACCGGTTGTCCTCCGGGGGGGGGTGGACCTACTCCGGGGCTCGGACTGCGGTGAGTCCGGAAGGTATCGGGGGACTCCTCGTCCTCCGTCTCCCATGCTGACTCATCCGAAGAGGAGTCGAGGGGCTCCGACCGCGCGGGTCGAGGTGGCACCCACCCCGACGCCAAAGGCACCGGCATCGACACCCTCGGTTCCGAGCGGGAGGTCGAGGGTGACCGCGACCGAGGACAACTTCGAGCCTTCATGGTCTCGAGTATCGGCTGGGTCTCTGGGGTCGACTTCGACATCGATGTCCCGGTGGTCGGGGCAGATACACCAGCGAGGCTGGCCATCAGTACCCGCTGCTGATCCATGAAGGCAGACAGTCTGCACTCCAAGGCTGTCAGCCTGAGTCCAAGCTCAGGAGACTCAGCAGCCACCGACTCGGGCCCCAGCGGTGCCGGGCCCAACGTCGGCTCCCTCGGAGGAGAGTCCACGAGGACTACAGGACTTACGTGTCCGACGGTCTCCGGCTCCACACGAGGCATCTTGGATGGCTTCTCCTGTTCCAAGGGCCCGGGACGGCGGTCGGGGGTCTTAGACCTGGCCCTCGAGGAACCAGGGACCTCTTCTGACGCTGCACTCATGAGACGTTTCTTCCTCTTGCGTTCCCGATCGGGGGACCCCCTGTCCGAGGAACCCCGGCGATGCTCGGGATCAGACTCCTAAGACGTCGAGGCCTTAGACGAGGTCCGGGCCCGGCCGGAGGCAGAATCTGAGAAAATCCTTTCTTTCTGGTGCTGACGGCTTTGAAGTGCCTTGGTGGACATTTTGCCACATGGGCCACAGATTTTTGGATCATGATCTGGGCCGAGGCACCGAAGGCAGCAGTCGTGTGTGTCGGTGAGAGACATCAGTTTCTTGCACTGATCACACTTCTTGAAACCACTGGAAGCCATCAGGGAAAAAAGGGCCCCCGCGAGGTCAAAGGACCAGCAATCCAGGGTAAATAGAAAAAAGGCACGAACGCCAGCCACGAAGGGCAAAAACTGAAAATAGAAAAACGGGCTCGATACCGGAGTACCGAACCCGGTGGGAAGGGGAACCGGTGTCGAACTGGAGAAAAAGACGAAGTAATCGCTGAAAAAAACGTCAACATTTCCAGGTGACACGGACGGACGTCCGATGGGCTCCACGGAAAAAGAAAGACTGAGCAAGATGGCACCTTTAGGTGGGAAGGGGACTGCGCATGCGCGCAGTATTCCCAAAGGCTTTCTTAGAAAGCTGGGGAATTGCTCCGCATGGGGGCTCCATCGGTGTCGATGTCACCCATAAATGAGGACTAACTTCCTGCTTGGTCCTGGAGAATAGTAGGTCTGCAATCTCATATTTTAGTTCTTTCAACACCCTCAGACATACACCATCCAGTCCAGGTGAATTACTACTCTTCAATTTATCAAATACTTGTAATACATCTTTCCAGTTTATTGATATTTATTTCAACTCTTTCGATATCACCTTTAAATACAATTTCAGGCATGGGTAACTTCCCTACATCTTCTTCAGTAAAGACCGAAGCAAAGAATTCATTCAGTCTCTCCGCTATGGCTTTGTCCTCCCTTAGCTCCCCTTTTACCCTTCTATCACCCCATGGTCCAACTGACTTTCTCACAGGTTTTTTGCTAAGAATATACTTGAAAATGTTTTATTATGCATTTTTGCTTCCATGGCAACCTTTTTTGTCAAATTCTCTCTTTGCTTGCCTTATCAATGCCTTGTATCTAACTTACAAGTGCTTATGTTGTTTCCCATTTTCGTTATTTGGCTCCTTTTTCCATTTCCTGAAAGATGCTTTTTTGGCTACAACAGACTCTCTGACCTCAACTTTAAACCATGCTGGCAGTTTTTTTGGCCTTCTTTCCACTTTTCTAAAAGCATGGAATTCATCTGATCTGGGCTTCCAAAATAGTATTTTTAAACATCACCCATGCTTGATGTAAATCTTTAACCTTTGCAGCTGCTCCTTTTAGTTTTTTTCTTATTTTCCTCAGTTTATCATAGTCTTCCTTTTGAAATTTAAAAAGTAGAACTGTGGATTTCCAGACATCCTGCTTCCATTTATTAAATCAAACGCGATCATGCTATGATCACTATTGCCAAGTGGCCCCAAAAACCTTATCTCTTACACCAGATCCTGAGTTCCACTAAGGACTAGGTCAAAAATAGCTTCCCCTCTTGTTGGTTCATGAACCAGCTGTTCCAAGAAACAGTCATGTATTTCATCTAGAAACGTTATCTCTCTAACATGCCCTGCAGTGACACTGACCCAGTTGATACTGGGGTAATTGAAATCACCCATTATTACTGTGTTGTAACTTTTGTTGGCTTCTCTGCTTTCTCTTAGGATTTCATCATCTAGAGGTTACCCTTCAGCCGAAGAGTCACACAGCAAGGCTTCAGGAGCCAGTTCCTGTAAATCCTTAGGTACTGCTTGCTCCTTCCCCGAATTCAATCGATTCCTCTTTAAAGTATTATGCACGAGGAGCATGAAAGTCATGAAAAATCTGCTTCTAACCCCTCCTTGGAGGGTTCTACAGCTCCCGGTTCTGGTTCTGTCTGCCTGTGCATTTGTTTCCTGCTGGTCTTCTTTCCCTTACTCAAAATGGCCGCAGTGCTTGTAATAACTGAATTTCCTACGAAAACCATGGGTTCCTCAGAACCAGGCACATCTTGTTCTTATGATTCAGATTGCATTGTTCTCCTTTCCCACATGAAATATAGCTCTGCCGACCTGCCTGCTCTTGTGCAGACCCTGCAAACACCAGCTGACAAGATGCCACACGATCCCCCACAGACAATACAATGAGACTGGGCTGGCTGCATAAACTGGTTCCCTCAACGGGAAACCAACCCTTGCGGCAGGAAACTAACTCTTGTGCCGCAGACAACAACCACTTGGGAAAAATCGACAGGATGGAGGGGGAACGCAAGCGACACCAACTCACCACCGGACCACTGCCGATTTTGTCTGCCATGAAGCTGCTATCCCCAGCAGAGAAAACAAATGCTCCGATTGAGCCCCTCTCACTGTTCTGCACTTAAAGGCACAGGCGCTGCTGAAAATCACAGGCTCCATTATTAAGGATCAGCCTGCTAAACTATTCACAGAGTGCAGGGTTGTCTGGCTCAGAGGAAAAAAGGGACCTGGGTTTCCAAGTAACTTTGTCCCCTGGGCCTTGCCTGATCCACCCAATGACCCAGGCAGAATGGCAGGTAAAGGCTGTCTGTTAGCGGCCCTCAGTATAGACACTAGTAATACCTTGTAACCCTGCCTCCTTTTTTTTTGTTCCTTCTTTTTTTGATTCTGCTATCCTGCCAGAGATAAAGGAAATCAATAAAATCAAAGGAAAATAATAGTAATGCTCATGAGAGTAGTCCTAACCCCTTCAGTGGAGCCCAGCCACGGCAGAACATAAGAACATAAGAACATAAGATATGCCATACTGGGTCAGACCAAGGTCCATCAAGCCCAGTATTCTGTTTCCAACAGTGGCCAATCTAGGTCATATGTACCTAGCAGTTTCCCCAAAAGGCACAGGTTCCACAATGCTTGTACTGGGTCAAGCATTGAGCTCCTCCTTCTGCTGCTGAGGACTGAGAAAACATGCTATACCATTAAAAGGCAGCATACAATACAGGTTTTATAGGCTAATTTTAACATTTCATCCCTGAGATACAGAAAATGCATTAACAACCAGAGAATGCAGTGTGACTTCTAATGTGCCTTTCAGGTATGTAGCCTCCCCAAAAATTTCATTTTCGTGAAGTGATTTATCAGAGATGTTTTTGAATGTTGGCCCCAAACCAGACGTTTATCGCAAACCAGCTTTCAAAGTCTATGAGCTGCAGCAAACACACATTTCATGGGGAAATGGGTGAGCATGTCATCATCTTAAAGCTGACAGGAGGTTTGGCTGTAGCCAGGTGATTCCTTTGCAGCTTTCAGAGTGGAAAATATACTTGAGTGGTAAAGTCTGACCTGACATCTAAATGGGTTAGTTTGTGTCCTACAGACAGCTCTAACAGGCAGAAACTCCATTACTAAGAGTTTTGTCCTTGACTTGCTGCATTGACATGCTTAAGCCTCAGAGGAAAAGAAGACAATCAAACAAGCAGCACAAAAATGCCCAGTACCAGGGAGTAGATCAGTGCTTAGTGCAGGAATATCTCTGAGGAGGATGGCCCCACTTCTTGAATATGTAATATTTAATATTAATGAAAATATTTCTATATATAACCCAGATCTCTGCTGGGCTTAGGTTTTGGTTTGCCACCCCACAGAGGGTTTATAAAGCATTGTTACTCACCTGTAACAGGTGATCTCAGAGAACAGCAGGAATCAGTCTTCACATATGGGTGACATCGATACTGACGGAGCCTGTGCAGGAATGCTTCCCAGCGTCCAACTGGAAAGTCTTTCCTCCGCCCCAGAATGCCCCTAACGCCCCGATGCTAACTGCATAGCATCTGGGCGCGTTAGGGAAATATATGGGATTTTCGAAAGGCACTACCCATGTAGGTGCCCTTCGAAAATCCCGGATATGGCATATACACGGGTAATTAGGGCAGTTATCCATGTAAATGCCTTCGAAAATCGGGCCCTATGTAACTAATGGATTACTTATTCAAGCAACTCTGTAATTTGTTAACTAAATTCTCTATTTTTTCATGTACTTGATGTTATGTTCAATGTAAACCGATATATAAGCCTAGCTAAATAAATAAATAAAATCCCTGACAAAATTCTGGAAGGTCATATCCTCAAATGGGGACTTGCGCCACTCAGGTGGACAAGGATCGGACAGAAGCTCAGGGCACCTATCCTCTAACAAA
This sequence comes from Ichthyophis bannanicus, assembly GCA_033557465.1. NCBI lineage: Eukaryota > Metazoa > Chordata > Amphibia > Gymnophiona > Ichthyophiidae > Ichthyophis > Ichthyophis bannanicus. Next base: position 916,720,265 of record CM066035.1, on the reverse strand, counting down.
TCCTCAGACTCCACATAAATAACCCAGCCTTCTGAATTCCGACTCAGAAAGGAAATCAAAGTACTTCTGAGTCTCTGCCTGGATCTCCTTGTTGTACTGCACCTTACTTCTTGTTTTGACTGTGCTGTTGCATGTCTCCCCCAGGTCTGCTGCCAATTGCTGTCTGCTGACTCCTCCCCACCAGGAAGTGATCAGCCGCATTTCCCCAGGTAATCAACTCCATGACTCGCCTATAAGAGACAAGCGGCGTTTATCGCTGCGGCAGTGTGTGACATGGGCGCGCATCAAAGGAGAGCACCTAAATGCTCTCCTTGGGGTGGCTCTGATGGCGTAGGTGTTAGTGCAGAGCTTCCAGCTTTACCTGCCTTCCTGCCTGCACATTTCTTCAGCTTTTCATTACCACTTTGTGATTGTCTATCGGCCTGGGTGAGTAGTTTCTCTCCTTTTCCATTTAAAAGTCTGTTAGATCAGGCTGTTCTGACTTTCTTGCTCATGTTGGCCATTCCAGTTCTGTGGGGCAATCACTCCTGCCCTGCTTTTAAGTATTCGATGCCTAGAGGTTTCACATCGCTGAATCCTGCCAATCTTCTCCCCTGCCTTCTTGTCCCCCATCCCCCGCAGCCTGCTCTACTGTCTTCCTTGCCTTTTCCATTGCTCCAGCTAGGACTTGTCAATGGTCGCTCTTTGAGAGGAAAAGCCCTACTGGTACAGGATCTTATTCTTCAAGAAACCATGGACCTTCTTTTATTATCTGAATCCTGGCCTCAAGGATAGTGAGGAACCACTCCTCACCAGATTCCTCCCTTTGGGCTTCTCCGCCATCGCTGTCCCCCGTATTGGTCGCACTGGTGGAGGTATTGCCACACTTTTTCAATCTACTCTCTTTCTTTCTCAGGTCGACTCCCCCTCACTACATTATCCAGAATTTATTTATTTATTTATTTGAATGCTTAACAATGACAGCAACATAAACAATCTCAAGTTAAACCTCCTGTGCCTTCAGACCTCCCCTCCAGTCTATTTATTGATCCTTTATTCCCCCCCCCCCTTCAGTCTCGCCTGTGGCCCTCTAACTATCTCTGACCTTTCCCTTCAATTCTCCCATCTGGTGATTCTGGGTGATTTTAATATTCAGTTTGACTCACCCTCCTCTTCCAGAGATCATTCCTTTTTTATCCTCCTCCAAGACCTGTCTCTTATACAGCATGTGGCCTCGCCCACTCATTTGGCTGGTCACACCCTAGATTTGATGATCACTCCATCTACATCCTCTCTTTTGCTCTCAAATTTCTCTATTAGACCTCTCCCCTGGACTGACCATTCTTGTTTGACTTTCCTCGTAGACTTCCCAGCTTCTAGTACCACTGTCCCCCCAATCCCTTCCTCCAGCATCCACCCAACTTCCATCTGCCTAAGTTGTCATATTACTCCCCTTACTCTCCAACTCTTCCCCGCAGCTGATCAACTTCTTCCAGAAGATTTCTCTTCCCTCTCCCCTAATGTGCAGGTTTCATACCGGACCGCAAATCTCTCCTCTGCCCTTGATCAAGTGACATCTTTATAGCCTCGGCCACCATGTCGCTGTACTTGCCAACCTTGGTATCACCCTGGGCTTTGCCTTCTTCACACTCATCTCTGGCGTGCAGAAAGTTTTTGGAGGAAGTCTCACTCTCCTACTGCTCTGTTCCATTTCAAGGAACAGCATTGCCAATACCATTCTTGTATTCATCAGGCCAAACAAGCGTACTTCTCCAACCTCATTTCTGCTGCCCCCAACAGCTCTATTCCAACCTAACTCCCTTCCAGCTCCCTCCCAGCCAACTCCTAGCCCCTCCCAACTGGCTTCTTTCTTTGTCACTAAAATCCTTGACCTTCGAGCATCGCTTCCCTCCTGTCCCCCCCCCCCTCCTTTATTCTCCACCCTCTCCCCCACCTCTCTCCCCACTTTCCCATGTCTGGTCCACATTCCATCCACTCACCTCCTCAGAACTTATAAAATCCATTTTTTCGTCACATAAGACCACCTGCTCCCTCAATCCAATCCCCTCCACTTGGCTTCTTGAACCCTCCCTTGCTCTGGAGCCCCCCATTCTTGCTATGTTCAATGCTAGCCTCTGTTCTGGAACTTTCCCCAACCTTTGGAAACATGTCTTGGTCTGCCCTCTTTTGAAGAAACTTCTTGATCTTCTTGTCCCAGCACACTATCGCCTGGTTTCATATCTTCCTTTTCTCGCTAAAATTTTTGAAAAGGCCATCTTTGCCCAACTCTCACATCACCTCCATTCCACGAATTTCCTTCACTCCCGTCAATCCGGTTTTCGTCCTGGCCATAGCGTTGAAACAGTCTTGTTAGCATTTCTTAATGAACTTCACTCTCCAAATGACAATGGTGATGTCTCTGTGGCGGTATCCCTGGATCTTTCTGCAGTGTTTCATCTTGATCACTCGATTCTCCTCTCTCGTCTGCATGATGTGGTCTTCAGAGCTCAGTTTATCACTGGTTCTACTCCTTTCTTTTCTCCGGATCCTGCCCGGTCATTTCATCCGCCACCCCTTGCTCTTCCTCAGAACCAGTCTCCCTTCACTGCAGTGTCCCTCAGGACTCAGTACTGGCACCCCTCTTATTCAATATTTTCCTGGCACCACTTTCTCTTCTCAGCCAGCATTCCGGGTTGTCAGCATATTATTACACTGATGATACTGTAATACTTCACCACACCAGCCCCCTACACCCAGATCTTTCCTCTCTTATCTCCTGTCTTTCCCTAATTGCTGACTGGTTGACCACAAATTGTCTTCACTTGAATTTAGATAAAACATAAGCTGTCTGGTTCACTTATGGAAGCCCCTCCCTTCAATAGCCCCAATTCTTGTTGTTTCTACTGTTCCTCTAGTATCCTCTTTTTGATATTTAGGGGTCTTTCTCGACTCAGAATTAGCTTTCAAGGACCATGTCTCTCACCTCACAAAGAAATCTTTTTATTATCTCCGTCAAATTCTGTCAATTCATCCTTTTCTCACTCCCCCAACATTATCCACCCTGGTGCTGTCCCTGATCATATCTAATCTCGATTTTTGTAACTCGATTCTTGCTGGTATCACTCACACCCAACTCCATCGGCTTCAACTCATACAGAATACAGCTGCTCAGATTATCACACACTCTTCATGCAGAGACCATGTTACTCCTCTTCTAATGCAACTCTACTGGCTCCCTATAGATTTTCGCATCCATTATAAAATCCTCATTTCCGTTCATCAAGTTATTTACACTCATACTCCGCAATATCTAGCAGACCTCCTTCATTTTCATATCCCTACACGTAGTCTTTGAACAGCTCATATAAACTGTTTCCGTCTTCCCTCGCCATCTCATGCTCATCTACAGTCCACTCGTCATTCAGTTTTCTTCTTCCTCGGTCCCACCCTATGGAACTCTCTTCTCACGGCTAGAGCGGAATTACATCAGATTCAAGTCACCCCTCAAAACATACCTTTTCTCCGCTGCCTATGACCTCCCAGTTCCCACTCTCTGACCTGGTTATATATTTGTCATTCTCTCCTTTGTCCTATCTGATTATTTGATTAACTTTTCTTTCTTGTCGCACATTGTAGTTCCTCTCCTTTTCTGGCCTCTGGCCTTACTTTATATTTTTGAGTTTATACACTGCCCTGATGTCATAAAGGGTGGTATATCAAATGATAATAAACAAATCTCTAATTAGACCCAGGGGACTCGAGAGCCCCTTCGGGAAGAATGATGTACCAATGTTCTTCCAGTTTTCAAGGGTGCATCAGACTCCAAAACTCTAGAGAGTAATATTTGCAGGGCAAGAACCGATGTCGGCGCCCTTTGATACCCCGAGGACGGTGCATCTCCCACAGGCAAGGTGTATGTCTCAAGAATCGGTTGCATGGAGGCCAATGTCAATGAAGCCGACATTGAGACCTTGGAATGCTGCACAGCCAGCAGCACTGTGATTCATTCTTCAAGAGCCTGAGAAGGCATTTCTCCATGACTGCTGATTCCAGAGGCTACAGGGCCTCAGCAATTTTGACTGATGTACCTGGAATGTGAACAGGATTATCAGCAGCTTGGTCTTGGCTCTCGGTAGGCTGATGCTGCCCCTCCGATGTTCTGGAGAATGAGCTCTCCTCCCTTTGAGACAGCTTCGAGGGGTGCTCTCGTGTACCCTCATTGCTCTTGACGCCATACCTTGAGGGGCTCTGATGCTGATGCTATGGGTCTTGGATGGAGATTGATTGAATGCTGATGCTACGGGTCACTATGGATGCTTGGCTCTGAGTGTGCTCAAGAACTCCTCGATGTTGATGCACCACCACCATCTGATGAAGCCTTTGAAGCCATGGAGACTAGTGCCGTCAATGCCAATATCGATGGATCGGACGTCTGAGCAACAAAAAGTGATTTGTGCTGATTCTCTCGACCCATGAGTCCTCTTTTGTCATCTGCAGACACAAATTACAAGAAGAAGGCTGATGATTGGGTCCTCGGAACTGAAGACACCAATTATGGGTATTTGTGGTGGATATGGTCCTTGTGCATCTGGAACACCTTTTGAACTCGCTGACTGGCTTTGTGACACCTTTTGAACTCGCTGACTGGCTTTGGGACATATAATGCCCTGTTCAATGTAATTTCAGTTTGTTCAATGTAAACCGCACTGATGCAGAATAGCGCAGTATATAAGAGAATGTAAATAAATAAATAAATAAAATGTTGTCTGGGAAGATAGCCATGGCAAAATCAAATGGCTCAATTTTTAAAGCAGGAGGGCCTGCACCAGCGCTTAAGGGGGCAGAGGTGCTGTAGAAAAGACAAGAAAATGACCGAAAATGGCCAAAAATAAAAGAGAAAAGAGAGGAACCGTGATGGCAGGTGCAGGATCCCTGAAGGAGAAAAAAACAAACTACCAAGCGGAGGAGACCTGGGCTCTGCAAAAAAATGAAGACTACTTCGAGATGATGCCATGACAGCAGGTGGGAAGAGGGCGCGCAGGCCTAGTGGAACCTCCAAAAGCTTTCAATATTAGCTGGAGAGCATTTCCGCGCAGGCTCTTTCAAAAAACATCGCCCATATGTGAGGACTTCATTTCTGCTTGTCCGTGGAGAATTTCTAAAACCTTAATGAGTGGGGAAAGCATGCAGAGTATGACTCATGGTGGACAAGTGACCATGGCACAGATTCCGTTGTTAACTTATATGTTTCTCCCATTTGTGCCTTGTTTAGAAGCTTTGGTGTTTCGTATCCTGCGTGTGCAGATGATTTCTTACTTCATATGCCTTTTAATGTTGTCGATGTTTTTTCCTTTTTGCCTCTTGTGGAGTGTTTGTGCGTCAATGCGCTGTGATTTTCACAACACAACTTGCATATTATAGGAAGACGGAGGTGTTATTTGTCTCTCATGACAAGTCATTTGTCGCCCCTTCTGCTGTCACCCTGGTGGCTGTCCGTAATGGGGTGACATATCTAGGTGTGACATTAGATTCCCACCTCGACATGCAGACTCGTGTGTCTAAGCTCGTGCTTCGGTCATTTTCCTAGATTTCCTTGCTCCAACATCTTCGGCCATTGATTTCGGTCTCAGATTTTCGCTCAGTCTTTCAGGCAGTGCTTTCGCCCACTTTTGACTATGCTAATGCAGTTTTGATGGGACTTTCATTGTCAACCCTATCCTCTCTTCAAATGGCGCAGAATACTGCAGTGAGGGTGGTGTTATATAAGCCTCGGTTTGAGCATATTATTCTGTTCTTGCAGTTTTTGCACTGGCTGCCTATCCAGCAATGGATTTTTTTTAAGGTTCTCTGTTTTGTGATAAAAATCAGGCTAGGTTTGTCAGCTGCTTGCCTTGCAAGCCTGCTGCTGTGGCATGCTTCTGACCATCCGGTTCACTGGGGTTTTAGGGATAACCTTGTCTTGCTGCCGTGGTTTGCTAGTCATTTAACTATTACTCGGTCTCGTGCCTTTTTATTTGCTGTACCCTGTTTGTGAAATGCTTTGTCTGACTCCTACTATTGTGTTGATCTGCTATCCATCTGTAAACAGCTGATGATTTTTCTGTATCGCCAGGCCTTTGCGTCTGTATCCCCTTGACTTGTTTTTGTGTAATGCTGTGCACTGTATGCCTTTTTGTTATTATATTAGATATGTTTGATGTTCCGCTTTAAACTCTGTGACTAAGTGGTTTATAAATGTTGTAAATAAATAAATAAATATTTTAAAGAGAGCATCAAGTCAAACCAGATGAAAGTTTTGCAGGAAAAAAATGCATTGTAGAATTATTATGGATAGCAATCTCTTTTGGGAAAGAAAAGAAAATAGCAATGGGAGTGTACTACTGTCTGTCTGGCTAGAATGAACAGACAGATGATGAAATACAAACAGATATTAGGGAAGCTAACAAAATTAACAACACAGTAATAATGGTGATTTCAATTACCCTGGCATTGGCTAGGTAAAGTCACATCAGGACATGCTAGGAAGATAAAGTTTCTAGATGAAATAAATGACTACTTTTTGAAGCAGCAGATTCCAGAATCAAGTGGAGCCATTCTTCCCACTAGGGCGGGATACAGGGCTGGCCCAAGGGTTTCTGCCACCCTAGGCAAAACCCTGGCCTCGTCGCCCCCCCTCCCCAACCCCCCGCAGCTGCCGCCAATTCCGTCTCAGGAGGCGGAGGCAGGCAGCGTCTCTATTTCCAAAAGCGGTGGCTTTTTGCTATCACTTTTGGAACTACTGCTGCTACTTCCCTCCCTCCCCAAATGGAATCGGCAGTAGCTGGGAGGGGGGAGGCAGCGCCGCCACCCACCCGTGCCACTGCCCACCCAGCCTGGCAGCCCTAGGCAGCCATCCAGCTCACCAACTAGATGGGCCAGCCCTGAGGGGATGCTGTCCCCATTGACAAATACTGTGCCTTTCACTCACATTAGTGGCCTCTTTATCAAGGAATTTTTTTTATTTCATTAGTATTTAACATAAGAACATAAGATATGCCATACTGGGTCAGACCAAGGTCCATCAAGCCCAGTATTCTGTTTCCAACAGTGGCCAATCTAGGTCATATGTACTGTAACAGGGTAGACCCTGTACGAGCTGAGGAAGTGCAGGCCAGCACAAGTGAAAACAAACAAAATGACAGGGTAAACAAGAAACTGTCAGATAGTTACCCTGAGCAACGCAGGAACACGTGCAAGAGCTCAGTCAGGACACACCCAGTTAGCACAGGAGAGGAATTCACTTCACCTGACAGGGCTCAGCTAACTAAGGGTGGAGCAAGTGAACGTGGGTTTAAAACAAGCCCTCAGGCATTAGGAGATAGATACAGATGCAGACGCAGATGCGGATTGGGTTGGAGTTTGAGACCCGGATTTGGATTCAGACAAGGAGCAGGGCAAAGCCAGGAGCTGGTGCCAGAGCCGAGAGAGAGAGAGAGAGTGAAGCCGTGGCAGCCAAGGACACACTTGGAGAAGCTACAGAGAGGGCAGCTAAAGCCCTGGGAAACACGGCAAAGGTATGAGAATGCAAGAGAGAGGGACGAGGAAACTCTGGAGCAATTAGAATGCCCATATGAAGGTCAGAGGGAATCCGAGGACCTGAATGAGTCAGTAAGATATTCACAGCCAAGCAGGGTGTGTGAGCAGGAAAAACGCCAGAAGACTGCAGTTGCAGGTTATAGAGAGAAGCGTGATTACAAGGGAGATTTGCCTCGTGGAAAAAGGCAACCCTGGGCTTATGGGAATAAGCATACAAGCTCACATAATATAGAGGCTGAGAATATCCCTCTTTCTAGTTTTAAAACTCTCAAAGATAAAAGATTTTACCTACCAGAACAAGAGGAAGAGTTTTGTGATTGTCAGTTAGAAGCTCCGTCTGAAACTCCACGAACACTACAATTCAGCTCAGCTGGATCACACAAGGGAAAACGTGATTGGTTGAAAAGTTCCCTTAATTATTCTACAGGCAGAGTAAGGGAGAAGCTAACCTCTACTAAGAAGTACCAGCAGGGGCAGTGCCTGGGAAACCACTATACAAGAACATATGGTAATACCCAGAAAGGCTTTAGCCCGGTGAAGGAAAAGAACTTCCTTGTGGACGTACTTAGGCAGCAAGTCTCAGAGAGTACTCATGCAGGGCAGAATGAATCCCTGAATCAACCTGAGATAATGGAATACCAGGATGCTGGGGAGACTAATGTACAGGAGATAATGGACTGCTCTTTATTAGTAAGTGAACCTGAATTCTCCCTGAGATAGGGAAGTATCTTTGGTGGCTTAAAACTCCAGTAAATACAGCCAGCCTGTAACTCTCTCAAGGCAGAAGAGAGATATCCTATTGGCAGCTATCTGGGTGAGAAACCTTATAGCCATATTTAACTTTGTGTTCATTTTGTTGTTTTATCCTTTAAAAGCTGAGGAAAGCAAGTTTTGTTTATATTTGTTTTGTACATGAAGTGTCCAAGCAAGCATATGTTTGATGCTCCGTGAAGATAAAATACCCTCAATGGGACGGGGAATAAAACCCATTTTGAATTGAAGGAAGAAGCGTTTGAGTTATATTTATAAAAGCACAACTACTACCCTCCAGGGGCCTTGCAATACTGGAAGCTACCGCTTGGCCAGAGAGGGTGTGACAGTACCTAGCAGTTTCCCCAAGGGACACAGGTTCCACAATGCTTGTATTGGTTCAAGCATTGATATCCTGGGTCCCTTCTAAATAATGATTTATGGACCTTTCCTCCAGGAACTTGTCCAAACATTTTTTAAACCCAGCTACACTAACAGCCTTTACTACATCCTTTGGTAATAAATTCCAGAGTTTGATTACACGTTGAGTGAAAAAATATTTTCTTTTATTAGTGTTAAATAGTTTACCCTGTAGCTTCATTGCATGTCCCCTAGTCTTTCTATACTGTATTCTGATAAGGTAAACAATCGATCTACGTTTACCCGTTCCACTCCGTTCATTAATTTATAGACTTCTATGATATCTCCCCTCAGCCGTCTCTTTTCCAGGTTAAAGAGCCCTAACCTTTTTAGCCTTTCTTCATAGGAGTATCCTTCCATCCCCTTTACCATTTTGGTGGCTCTTCTCTGAACCTTTTCTAAAATCGCTATATCCTTTTTAAGATATGGCGACCAGAATTGCACACAATATTCAAGGTGCGGTCTCACCATGGAACGATATAGAGGCATTATAATATCTTTTGTTTTATTTTCCATTCCTTTCCTTATCATACCTAGCATTCTATTTGCTCTCTTGGCCGCTACTGCACACTGGGCCGAGGGTTTTAACATGGTATCCACAATGACGTCTAAATCTTTTTCCTGGGTGGTGGTTCCTAATGTGGAACCTTGCATCGTGTAACCATAGTTTGGGTTGTTCTTCCCTAGGTGCATAACCTTGCATTTGTCCACATTAAATTTCATCGCCATTTTGATGCCAAGTCTTCCAATTTATCAAGATCCTCTTGCAATTTTCCACAATCCTCTTGGGTTTTAACAACTTTAAATAGTTTTGTGTCATCTGCAAATTTGATAACCTCACTCGTTATTCCACTTTCCAGGTCATTTACGAATATGTCAAAAAGCAGCGGACCCAGCACAGATCCCTGGGGTACACCACTATTCACCTTTCTCCATTGGGAAAATTATTCATTTAGCCCTACCCTCTGCTTTCTATATTTTAACCAGTTCCTGATCCACAATAGTACACTGCCTCCTATCCCATGACTCTTTAGTTTTGCCAAAGGTCTCTCATGAGGGACCTTGTCAAAGGCTTTCTGAAAGTCCAGATACACAATATCAACCGACTCACCTTTGTCCACCTGATTATTCACTCCTTCAAAAAAACATAACAGATTAGTAAGACAAGATCTTCCTTGTCTAAAGCCATGTTGGCTATCTCCCATTAGGTCATGACTATCTACATGCAGAGTAATTTTATTCTTTATGATGGTTTCTACCATTTTTCCCAGTACTGATGTCAGGCTCACTGGTCTGTAGGTTCCCGGATCACCCCTGGAACCCTTTTTAAAAATTGGTGTTACATTGGCGATCCTCCAATCTTCAGGTATTAGAGATGATTTTAATGATAGTTCACAGATTACTAATAGCAGGTCTGCAATCTCGTATTTCAGTTCTTTCAACACCCTTGGATGTATACCATCCGGCCCAGGTGATTTGCTACTCTTCAGTTTATCTAATAGTTGTAATACATCTTCCCGATGTATCGATATTTCCTTCAATTCTTCCGCGCCTTTAAATACCACTTCAGTCATGGGTAACATCCCTACATCTTCCTCAGTAAAGACTGAAGCAAAGAATTCATTCAGTCTCTCTGCTATCGCCTTGTCGCCTCTTAGTGCTCCTTTAACCCCTTTATCATCTAATGGACCAACTGACTCTCTCACAGGTTTTTTGCTACGAATGTACTTGAAAAGGTCTTTACTTCGCGTTTTTGCTTCCGCAGCAAGCTTCTTCTCAAATTCTCCCTTTGCCTGCCTTATCAATGCCTTGCCTTTGACTTGCCAGTGCTTGTCCTGTTTCCAGGTTTCGTCGTTCGGCTCTTTTTTCCATTTCCTGAAAGATGCTTTTTTGGCAACAACAGCCTCTCTGACCTCACCTTTAAACCATGCTGGCAGTTTTTTGGACTTCCTTCCACTTTTCTTAAAGCGTGGAATACAGCTGGTCTGGGCTTCCAAGATAGTATTTTTCAACAACAGCCAAGCCTGATGTACGTCTTTAACCTTTGCAATTTCTCCTTTTAGTTTTTTCTTAACTGTTTTCCTCATTTTATCATAGTCTCCCTTTCGAAAGTTAAAAGGTAGTACTGTGGATTTCCTTACTATCCCTCCTCCACTAATTATATCAAAGGCGATCATGCTATGATCACTATTGCCAAGTGGCCCCAACAACCTTATCTCTTGCACTAGATCTGGTGTTCTACTAAGGATTAGGTCTAATATGGCTTCCCCTCTGGTCGGTTCATGAACCAGCTGCTCCAAGAAGCAGTCATTTATTTCATCGAGGAACTTTATCTCCCTAGCATGTCCTGACGTGACACTGACCCAGTCGATACCGGGGTAGTTGAAATCACCCATTATTATTACTGTGCTGTAACCTTTGTTAGCTTCCTTGATTTCTTTGAGCATTTCATCATCCATTTGGTCATTCTGGCCAGGGGCTCGATAGTACACCCCCACTGCCATTGCCTTCCCCCTTTTACATGGAATTTCAGTCCATATAGATTCTACAGCAGATTTTGTTTCCTGCAAAACTTTAATCCTTTCTGACTCAATGCCCTCTCTAACATAGAGAGCAACCCCTCTACCAATTTGATCAGCTCTATCATTACAATATAGTTTGTACCCAGGTATCACAGTGTCCCACTGGTTGTCCTCCTTCCACCATGTCTCTGATATTCCAATCATATCTAACCTTTCATTTAGTGCTATATATTCTAACTCTCCCATCTTATTTTTTAGACTTCTAGCATTTGCATACAAGCATTTTAGAGAATGTATTTTATTCATATTAATTTGGCTATTGTTAGACATGGGTAATTTAGGATCTTTAAGCTCTGTCTGCTCCATACTTGAGGGCATTTGGGCTACTTTACTCTTTTGTGGAACCTCTCTGCTTTTGGTAGTATCCTTCAAAGATACATTCTTCCGAACCATCCGCTCTTGGGCGACTGTTGGCTTCCCCTAATATCTAGTTTAAAAGCTGCTCTATCTCCTTTTTAAAGGTTAATGCCAGCAGCCTGGTTCCATCCCAGTTAAGGTGAAGCCCATCCCTTCGGAAGAGCCCCTCCTTTCCTCAGAATGTTCCCCAGTTCCTAACAAATCCAAAACCATCATCTCTGCACCATTGTCTCATCCACGCATTGAGACTCCGGAGCTCTGCCTGCCTTTTTGGTCCTGCGCGTGGAACAGGAAGCATTTCGGAGAACGCTACCCTGGAAGTTCTGGATTTCAACTTCCTACCTAAAAGCCTAAATTTAGCCTCCAGAACCTCCCTACCACATTTTCCTATGTCATTGGTACCGACATGTACCAAGACAGCAGACTCCTCCCCAGCACTATCTAAGACCTTATCTAGGTGGCGTGTGAGGTCCGCTACCTTCGCACCAGGCAGGCATGTTACCAGGCGATCCTCACGTCCACCAGCCACCCAGCTATCTACATGCCTAATGATCGAATCACCAACTATAATGGCTGTCCTAACCCTTCCCTCATGGGCACATGGCCCTGGAGAAACTTCCTCGGTGCGAGAGGGTTTTGCCTGACTTATTTAGCTCATGCTTTTCAAGAAGAAGTTCAAGGTGAGTTACATTGAGGTACAGTGTGTATTTCCCTGTCCCCAAAGGGCTTACAATCTGTCTGTACTCGAGGCAAAATGGCAGGTTAAGTGGCTTGCCCAGGGCCACAAGGAATGTCAGTGGGATTTCAACCCTGGTCTTTTCCAGTTCTAAGCAGCTGCCCGAACCACTAGGTCACTCTTCAACTCTGGGTCCCTGCTGGCATTTAAAGTTAATGCTATTTGTGGCCCTCTGTTAAAATGAACAGATTTGTTTGTGTATGGACAGATAAAGCAACACATAGACCACTGGGGCTTCACAATAGAAGCTATTGCTAGTGTGAAACGTGCCTAAAAATACAGTATGTCACAGCTAAGGAATTATTTCTTATCCCTGTGTCTGTGTGTGTGTGGGGGGGGGGGGCGGGTATGCATGTGTTTGTGTGTGTGTGTATGTGTGTTTGTTCTATGTATGCTGTGCAAGTGTTGTGTCTTGAGGGGGGGAGCTCTGGGGATGGTGGGGCATTTCCAGGGAACATAGTTTTGGGGAGTGAGGACAAATAGAAAGAGGTCGTTTTGGGGGTGGCGGTAGTTTTCAGGATGGTGAGGGAGGAGCAGTGGGGAGATTTTAGGGGTGGGGCAGTTGCATGGATAGAATTTTTGAGGGTGGGATAATTGCAGGAGGATCTTTTGTGGTTGGGGCAGTTTGCAAGATGGCATGGCTGTTGTAAGGGTAGTTTTTGGAGTGGTAGCAGTTTGAAGGATGGTGGGGCAAATGCAGAAGGCAGCAAAGCAGTCTCTTTAAGGCCACTTTTTGATCCTGATTCACTTAGTCTCCCATGTGTTTCCTTACCTTTTCCTTAGATTTATCCTTACCCTCAGCTGTTGTGTTATCTGTCTTGACTAGATTGTAAGCTCTGATGAGCAGGGGCTGTCTTTTACATATGTTGGTACAGCACTGCATATGTCTTGTAGTGCTATACAAATGATTATTAGTAGTGGGAGAGTTAAACACGACAGTTTTAGAAACAGAAACATGATGGCAGAAAAAGGACATATGTCTTATCAAATCTGCCATTCCATATCAACTACTATAGTCTGGTTTTTCCCTTTAGAGATCTTATGTGTTGGTCTCATGCTTTCTTGAATTCAGATATTGTCCTCGTCTCTATCACCTCCACTGGGAGACTATTCCATGCATCTACCACTCTTTCCATAAAGAAATATTTCTGCATATTACTCCTGGGTCTATCCTCTTTCACCTTCATCCTATGCCCCCTCATTGCAGAGCTTTCTTTTGATTGAAAGAGGCTCTCCTCCTGTACATTTATGCCATGTCCTGTGCATTTATTTAAATATCTCTATCATAACTCATCTATCCCACCTTTCCTCTAAAGTATACATATTGAGATCTTGAAGTATGTTCCCATATGTCTTATAATGAAAACCACTGACCATTTGGTAGTCACTCTCTGCACAATCTCCATTCTCTTTACATCCTTTTGAAGGTATGGTCTCAAGAATTGCACACAATACTCCAAATGAAGTCTTACCAAAGACTTGTACAAAGGCACTATCATCTCCTTTTTCCTGCTGGCCATTCCTCTCCCTATGCACTCAAGCATCCTTCTGACTTTTGCCGTCACCTTTTAAGATCATCAGAAACAATCACGCCCAGGTCCTGCTCTTCTTTCATGTATAGAAGTACTTCACCCCCTATACTGTACCGCTCCCTTGGATTTTCCAGCCCAAATGCATGACCATGGATTTTTTAGCATTAAATCTCAGCTACCAAAGTCTTGACCATTCTTCGGGCTTAGCTAGATCTGTCCTCATGTTATCCACTCCTTCCTGGGTGTCTACTCTATCACAGATTTTGGTATCATCTACAAAGAGGCAAACCTTACTCAGTAGCCCTTCTGCAATATTACTAACATAAATGGGAATAGGGCAGTTGTTAAGGAGTCTTTTTAGTGGAAGGGCAGTGTGCAGAGAAGAGGGGTTATTTTTGAAGGAGGGACAGTTTGTAAAGTGGTGGAACTGTTACATGGAGTTAGTTTTAGAGGGTTGGGCAGCCTTCAGAGTGATGAGACACTTGTGTGGGGGTATTTTGTTTAGGGTGGGGGCATTTGGTGGGTTGGTAGGGCAGTTGTGAGAGAGTATGTTTTGGAGATGGGGCAGTTTGGGGGATTGAGTAAGTAGAGAACAGAAAGGGGGATTTTGAAAGAAAGAATTCCGTAACTGTTATGTTTCACTGTGGGCCCAATTCTGTCCCACGAATAGCAGGGATGGACGCCCCAGTGGGACGTCCATCTCCGCTATTCGTGCCCTCCTCATCGTCGTCTAATCTCCCCACCAGTTGAACAGGGAGGTTAGAAGGGGGCAGGGAAGGGGTGGATTGGGGCGGAGTTAGGGCAGGTGGTGGGCGGTCGCCGTCCTGGATGTTTTTTTTGGCAGGCCCGGGGCACAGATGGGGCCAAGGGAGCCCCGAGGACTTTCCACGCAGCCCGACCCTGGCCTTAGGAGGCCGGATTGGGGGTCAGGCTGCGGGGAAAATCTTTGTTGAGCCGGCGGATCACAGCTTTACAATGGAGCTGCGGTGCCATGGTGCCGCAGCTCCATTGTAAAGTCCTGACTGAGTTAGTCGGGCATTCCCTGTAAGTGCAGGCCAGGCTGAATCGCAGTCCCGGCCTGCAAGTACACGGCTGTTCGCGATTCTGGTCCCACGGGGCTAGACGTGCTCTGCAGGATCAGAATCGCGATCTCCTCTGTATGTCCGCTTCAAACCGGACGTACAGAGGGGGTGTACATCTGGGGTGGAATGAGCCTCTGTATGTTAAGTATCTATGCTACAGAAGCTGAGAATCCTTCTTCCATAAAAATGCATTGGCCCATTCTTTGAGGGTGGGGGGATTATTTCTCTGGAACCTCTGTTCAAATCAGAACCCTTTTTAAACTCAATGGGTCCTATATCCAAAAAACCTGAGCTCCTAAATTCAGTCTCCTAAGTTAAGCTCCCAAATGTGTGCCATATTTTCAGCCACAATTATGAGACCAAAGGGCCTGTCTACTGAGCATTTTCCCCATAGGCACAAAATGGGAAAAAAACCTTTAGCAAACAGGCCCCTAAGTTTTTAGTTGACAATTCATTCTTATTTAGGAGCTTAATATTTATGAGCCTAATATTAGGTGCCTAGTGCTGAAAATTAGTGCTAAGCTCCTAACCTTTTTTTCACCATCCTAATTCCCCCTCATTGCCACCCACTTTTTATGCTTTTAAACTTAGGAGTTTAGTGAAATTTTAAGAAAGAATTTAGGAACTCAGCTCTAGTAAATTTTCAAAGAGGCCAATTTAGGAGCATACTTCTCAAAGTTAAGAGCATAAATCCTTTGAATATCAGGCCTGATGTGTCTTTTTACCAGTTTGATCCCATTCCAAAACAATTCTGGAGAGCTACTTTGCCACCAGGCAAAGAGACATTCTCAACTCCTTTTGTATAATTCTTTCCAACTTCTCTTGGGTTGGAAAGAATAAATAGAGCTTTAGTGGGTAAGAGAGACCGAATCTCCAAAGACTGAAGCTTGATGAAGTGTGACAAGCTTCACACTGCTCAACACTCCAGTGTAGTCCAGGGGGTATTTTTTTTAAAGCACCTGTATTAGGTGTATTCCCAAAATGAAGATATTTACAAAGCAGAACAAAACGGCAAAATCAGAAAATTCAAATTGGCACAATTCAAACAAGCTAGTTGAAAAGGAATAGCACAATCAGGTATCTGAAGTAGGGTGGCTTCTCCTGGAACCCATTGGTAAACACATCTTTCCTCTTTACTTTGGAGTCACCGTGCAGGTTCCCCCTCCTGTTATTCTCATTAGTTTCTCTCTTCGTTGCACCCCGGGTTGGATATCCATACCTCTTCTCTCTCATAAAAATACTTTAAACAGGATATATTTTCTCAAAATATTACAAAATCTATTTTATGTAGGTGCTAAGTACACAATATTTATATTTATGTGTATTAAAACTTTATATACCGCCTTTCTTATACAGGCAAAGTAATTTACAATTATTTAAAAAAGTTAAAATAAAAAATAAATAAATTGAGTTATTTTCCATTTATTTATTTAACAAGTTTTTTATACCGCTTTATCGTTTCTGTCAAAGCAGTTGGCATTGTCTTGTACATTACACTTTGACTTATACATTGTACTTGATCATGTACATTAAACAGGAACATTGATAACCCTCCATTGCCTCAGAAAAATCCAAGTTAAGTGATTTGCCCAAGGCCACAAGGAGTGTTAGTTGGAATCGAACTCTGGTCTCTTGGTCTATTTGACAGGACAGAATGAAGAAAAGGTAGAAACTACGGCATAAAGGTCCCAAAAGCTTGTTGTAATAGCAAACTTTTAATTGTGATTTAAACGTGCAGTAGGGGAACTCTAAATGAAATTGTAGGGGTAGAGAGTTACAGAGGATGGAAATACAGAAAAAGAAAGCTGAATGACAGGTAGATTCGAGTCTGGTTTTAGAAGGTGGGAGAACATGAATTTTGCTATTATGTAATGACCATAATATTCCGGGAGGAGTGTGAAAGGTGAGAAAAGAGAAAAAAATTGGCTAGCATCCCAGAATGAAGAACTTTATGTGCAAGGGTTAAGACTTTAAATTGAACACAGTAGCAAACAGGGAGCCAGTGATGATGTTTTAAAAGAGGCGTAATGTGGTCTGATGTTTTGGCATAAGATGGCAGTATTCTAGATAGGTTTTAGACATTTCATTTCAGAAAGGGGAATTCTGGCATAGATTGTATTACAGTAGTCTAACTGAGAAATTACATGTTTTAAGAAAAAAAGAAGTTAGTGAGGAGGAATCTAGAAATGGGTGAACTGTACAACATTGTTGTAGAACATAAAAGAACTTTTGCACTATGGAACTGATCAACTGTGATAAGAGATCTGTATCCAGGATTAAGCCTAAATACTAAAGGGTGGAAATAAGTTGAATGTAGATAACGTCAATGGAGGATCTAGGAATGTCGGAACAACAGTAAACCAAATAGCAAAGGTTTTGTTGGGATTCAGTTTTAAATAACTGGATCGGAACCAAAAGGATATGGAATTATAAATGTATTTAATGAAGGATAGATCTGAGGCGAGTGAATCAATGTGAGATAGTAGCAAGATGTCATCTGCATAGTAAGGTGACATTTTACTTATCAGATAATGTCCTTTCCTGGAGTCCTGCTATACTAGTCCAGACAAGAAGGGGTTGTGTTCCCCTACCAGCAGAGGTAGAGACAAAGAAAATACTAGAAACTTCTTGTGACATCATCACTGCTACTCCTGCTGATGCAGCTAAGGAAACACTTCAGTATACCCACTCACATGGTCAAGGACCCCTGACCACATACAACCTCAACTATGAACAGGATAATCTTAGGGCAGAAGGTCTGTCAGGAAGGGTATAAGTCTGCAGGGCCAAACCGTAGAGTAAAATAGCAGAGCGCAAGGGTGGGTCCTGGACTGATCTGGGTATCATCTAGTAAGTAAAATGTCACCTTCCAGTTTGTCCTGCGAGACTAGTCCAGACAAGTAGGAAGTACCAAAGCTATAACTCCAGTGGGCTAGTTCTCTAAACCATGATAAGGTTGCAACCTAAACCCTCAATAAACAGAGGGACAATCCCTTATCAAGGTCATGCTGAAGGAAGATGAACAAAGAGGGCAAATCCACCATCCTGGGAAGCTCGGGACACCAACACTCAGACACCAGATGTGCATGTAGGCGAGGCAGGTTGTACCGCCCTTCACCTTCAAGAATGTGGAAACCATGGCCGAAGAATAGCCCTTACATACTAGGCATCACCTCTCAAGAGGCAAGCCATAAATGAGAAGAGAGCAGGATCGTCCAACAGGACTGACCCCTTGTGCAACATGGGCCCCTCAGGAGCCACATCAGATATGCAAACCAGAGCCTCCATAGCTAATCCGGTACCACCAGAATCACTAGGTCCATATGGCGCTCTATGCAGCAAAGAACACACCCTATGAGAGGCCATGGCAGAAACACATATAACAATGGTTTCTGCAGCCAAGGCTGAACCAAGGCAACAATGACCTCGGAGCTGATTTCTTTGCAGCAACTGAAGAATGTATACACCTTGGAAATGGACTGGGTCATCATCAGATCCATCCAGTAAGGACCCCAGCTGTCCAGAATCCTCTTGAACATCGATGGGGCTAACTCCCTCTCCCCAGTATCAAGGGAATGGTGACTGAGATAATCTGCCTCCACATTGTCAATGCCTGCAATGTATTGTACCAAGAGGGTCAGCAAGTTTTGTTTCACCCAGGGGAACAAGAGGGCCATCTCCAGGGACACTCTGTCACTCTTCATACCCCCTGCCTGCTGGCATATGCCCACCACCAAGGCACTATCCAAGAAGATCCATATGGCTTCACCCTGAACCAGGGGATGAAAACACAAGATTGATAAATAATGGCTTGCACCTCAAGGCAGTTGATGGGTCATGACACTTCCCGACTGCTCCAATGGCTCTGAGCCATCTGCCTCTTGTAATGGGCCCCCCAGCTAGAATAGACTGATATCCATTAATAAGAGGAGCCATGGAGGATTGTTCAGGAGCATGCCCTTCTTTAGAATGTCTGGCTGACACCAGCACTGTAAACTGGCCACCACTGACAGAGGGCGGGGAAGATTAATCTTGAAATCTTGCCCAATGGGAAGGTAGGGACCTCTGAAATGGCCTCATAAGAGCATCTGCCTAGGGGTAGGGGACTAACTATCGTCACTGCCATCAACCCAAGGAGCTGGAAGTAGTCCCAGACCTTGGGAACCTGCTACCCATGGAAGGCTGCTAGTTGAGACATAAGAACACATGAAAATAAGGAATGCCATACTGGGTCAGACCAAGGTCCATCAAGTCCAGTATCCTGTTTCCAACAGTGGGCTATCCAGGTCACAAGTACCTAGCAGGTTCCCAAAAAGGCACACAGGTTCCACAATTCTCGTCTCAGGGCAAGCAGTGGATTTCCTGGATACTCTTTAAAAATGGTTTAGGGACCTTTCCTCCAGGAACTTATCCAAATCTTGTTTAAACCCAGTTACCCTAACAGCTCTTATTACATCCCCCAGTAACAAATTTCAGAGTTTGATTGCGCGTTGAGTGAAAAAATATTTTCTCTTATTGGCTTCAATGCATGTCCCCTAGTCTTTCTACTTATGATGGCATAAACAACTGATCTATGTTTACCCATTCCATTCTATTCATTAATTTATAGACCTCTATCAAATCTCCCCTCAACCATCACTTTTCCAAGTTGAAAAGCCCTAACCTTTTAAGCCTTTTCTTATAGGGGTATCCTTCCATCCCCTTTATCATGTTGGTGGCTCTTCTCTGTACTTTTTCTAATTCTGCTATATCCTTTCTAAGATATGGTGACCAGAATTGCACACAATATTCAAGGTGCGGTCACACCATGGAATTATAATATCCTTGATTTTATTCTCTATTCCTTTCATTATGATTCCTAGCATTCTATTTGCTTTCTTGGCCGCCACTGCACACTGGGCGGAGGGTTTCAACATTTTAACCACGATGACACTTAATCTTTTTCCTGGCTTGTAGTTCCTAATGTGGAACCTTGCATCGTGTAACCATAGTTTCGGTTGTTCTTTCCTAGGTGCATAACTTTTCACTTGTCCACATTTAATTTTATCTTCCATTTGAACATCCAGTCTTTCAATTTATCAAGGTCTTCTTGCAATTTTTCACAAACCTCTTGCATTTTGTGTCATCTGCAAATTTGATCACCTCATTCATTATTCCCATTTCCAGGTCATTTATGAATATGTTGAAAAGCAACAGGTCCATCACAGATCCCTGGGGTACTCCACTATTCACCTTTCTCCATTGAGAAAATTGGCCATTTAGCCCTACTCTCTGTTTTCTATCTTTTAACAAGTTCCTGATCCACAATAGTATACTGCCTCCTATTCCATGACTTTTTAATTTTGTCTTTCATGAGGGACCTTGTCAAAGGCTTTCTGAAAATCCAGGTACACTATATCAACCGGCTCACCTCTGTCTACCTGTTTATTCACACTTTCAAAAAAAATATAACAGATTAGTAAGACAAGACTTTCCTTAGCTAATTTCATGTTGGATTTCTCCCATTAAACCATGACTATCTACATGTTCAGTAATTTTATTCTTTATAATGGTTTCTACCATTTTGCCTGGTATTGACGTCAGGCTCACTGGTCTGTAGTTTCATGGATCACCTCTGGAACCCTTTTTAAAAACAGGTGTTACATTGGCCATTCTCCAATCTTCAGGAACTACAGTAATCTGTAATCTCATCTTTCAGTATCCTTGAATGTATACCATCCGGTCCAGGTGATTTACATTTTTGTTTTTTTAGTGCCATCAAGTCAGTGCTGACTCCTGGTGACCCAGCTGCCTCTGAGTTTTCTTGGCAATGCATCACTGGAAATTGATTGTCAGGCCTTTTCTTCTGAGGCAATGGAGAGTAAAGTGACTTACTAAGGTCACAAGGAGTGCCAGTGGGAATCAAACCCTTGATATTCTGGGTACTAGGCAGTTGCTCTAACCACTAAGCTATTCCTCTATTCTGCAATCTCATCTTTCAGTTCTTTTGACACCCTCGGATGTATGCCATCCGGTCCAGGTGATTTACTACTCTTCAGTTTATCAAATAGTTGTAATACATCTTTCCTGTATCAATATTTCTTTCAATTCTTCCTACATATCACCCTTAAATACCATTTCAGGCATGGGTAACTTCCCTACATCTTCTTCAGTAAAGACCAAAGTGAAGAATTCATTCAATCTCTCTGCTATGATCTTGTCCTCCCTTAGTGTCCTCCCCTTTTACCCCTCTTTCATCTTATAGTCCAACTGACTCTCTCACAGGTTTCTTGCTATGAATGGACTTGAAATTTTTATTATGCATTTTTGCTTTCACAGTAAGTTTCTTTTTAAATTCTCTCTTTGCTTGCCTTGCATCTAACTTGCCAGTGCTTATGTTGTTTCCTGTTTTCATCATTTGGCTCCTTTTTCCATTTGCTGAAAGATGCTTTTTTGGCTACAACAGCCTCTCTGTCCTTGGCTTTATTTGGCTGGATTTTTATATCGCTTTTCACCAGGGCAAAACCATGCTGGCAGTTTTTTGGCTTTCCTTCTACTTTTCTTAAAGCATGAAATACATCTGGTCTGGGCTTCCAAGATAGTATTTTTAAACAATGTCCATGCTTGAAATAAATCTTTAAACTTTGCAGCTGCTCCTCTTAGTTTTTTCTTAACTATTTTCCTTAATTTACCATAGCCTTCTTTTTCAAAGTTAAAAGGTAGTACTGTGGATTTCCTTTCCATCCTTCTTCCATTTATTAAATTAAACACGATCATGCTATAATCACTATTGCTAAGTGGCTTCAACATCCTTATCTCTTGCATCAGATCCTGTGTTCCATAAGAACATAACATGAGCAATACTGGGTCAGACCAAGGTCCATCAAACCCAGTATCCTGTTTCCAACAGTGGCAATCTAGGTTACAAGTACCTAGTAGTTTTCCCGAAAGACACAGGTTCCACAATGCTTATATTGGGGCAAGCAGTGGAAATCCCCGGTCCCCTTTAATAATGGTTTACGGACCTTTCCTTCAGGAACTTGTCCAAACCTTTTTTTGATTAACTTTTCTTTCTTGTCGCACATTGTAGTTCCTCTTCTTTTCTGGCCTCTGGCCTTACTTTATATTTTTGAGTTTATGCACTGCCCTGATGTCATAAAGGGTGGTATATCAAATGATAATAAACATAAACATCTCTAATTAGACCCAGGGGACTCGAGAGCCCCTTCGGGAAGAATGATGTAGCAATGTTCTTCCAGTTTTTGAGGGTGTACCAAACTCCAAAACTCTAGAGAGTAATATTTGCAGGGCAAGAACCGATGTTGGCGCCCTTTGATACCCCAAGGATGGTGCATCTCGCACAGGCAAGGTGTATGTCTCGAGAATCGGTTGCTTGGAGGCCAATGTCAATGAAGCCGACGCTGAGACCTCAGAATGCTGCACAGCCAGCAGCACTGTGATTTATTCTTCGAGAGCCTGAGAAGGCATTTCTCCATGACTGCTGATGGGGTAATTGAAATAATCTATTATTAATGTGTTGTAACTTTTGTTATCCTCACTAGTTTCTCAGAGTGAGAGAGACAACAACTTTGTCACTCTCTCCGTGGACAAGAAGTGGATATACAGAGCCCTGAGGTATTCCAATGATTGGGAGAGCTCAAGGCAACTCTTGTTGCAATTGTCTTGCTACCATAGGGTGAAGTGAGGTAGAATAAGTCGAGGGGAAGAGGATTCCAAGGCTAGGGCACTGTCCTTTTCGACTCTGGCCCTGCAATTGTCCACTCCAAGGGTAACAGTGGAGAGGTGCCTTTGCCACTAGCCCGTGAAGGAACCACTTCCAAAGGGTCCCTGGGGTTCTTTGTACAATGCCCACAGAGAGATTCATTGTGCTAATCTGATGTTTGCCATAGGCCAGGCAACATTTCTTCGTAGCAGGCATGTGAGTGCCCAAGACTTCTTATGTGATGTGCCAGCAAGCTCTAGTTGCACATGCAGACCAAGCACACCAGTGGACTGGGTAGGTGCAGTACCCACACGCAGAGACCACGTGTAGCCGAGGCACACAGAGCAGCTGCACCCAGATCCCATGTGTGTCCTTGATCATCTTTTTATATGACTCTAAGTTTTTGTTATAATCAGAAAAAAGTCTATCAAATCTAGTATCTTCTAGTTTGAGAGCATTAAGTTTTGCTTCAATATCTACAATATTGTGTTCCGTCCTCTTCCTAGATGTCCGAATTAAAAGAATCATAATGTCCAGAGAACATTTATTGAGGATGGAGTTCCAAGCTTGTATAAATTGATCGTCGTCATGGTAATAATTCTTGGAAAATCCTCTTGCTATTGACATTTTTGAAAAGGCCGTTTTAAAGGCTATCAAAACACTGGAAGAAAAACCAAGCCGGACATTCCATAATATTACTCGTGACCAACTTGAGATGATTAAACAACTTAGAACAGATTTACAGTTAGTTATTAAACCAGCTGACAAAGGAGGGGCAATAGTTGTCATGAACAGGAGAGACTATATTACCGAAATTAAGAGACAATTACAAGATACAACATTTTACATAAGACTTGATAAAGATCCCACCTCGTCTTTGAAACAGAAGTTGGACTCCCTTATCCATATAGGTGCTGAAGCAGGTTACTTAACAAAGAAAGAAAAGAAATTTCTAACTATCTCACACCCTGTTGTTCCTACTATATACGTTCTCCCCAAAATAAACAAGTCACTCCATAATCCACCTGGTCGTCCGATTATTTTTGCAATAGGATCTCTTTTTGAACAATTTTTGGATGTGATATTACGACCTTTTGTTGCTAAAGCACCCGCATACACAAGAGATTCCTCTCACATCATACAAATTTTACAAAAATTTACAGGTTATCATAGCGATCTTTTTCTTGTCACCCTTGATATTGCATTTCTATACAACAACATACCCCAGAATGAGGCCCTTGTCATGTTAGAAGATATGTTCCTACAGAGAGAAGACAGGTTAAAACGTCTTCCTACCTTCTTCCTTACACAATTAGCTAGCCTTGCTCTAAATAACAACTTTTTCTAGTTTGATGGATTGTTTTACCTGCAGGTTAAAGGGGTGGCCATGGGGTCCTCGATGGCACCAGATATTGTAAATCTCTATGTAGCTCTCTTTGAGAAAACATTTTGAGTACACATCCATTTAAACAAAACATTAAATTGTGGCAGCGTTATACAGTATTGATGATGTCCTTCTCATTTGGGCTGGACAACGTAACCTTCTGGATATTTTTTTGCATTGGCTCAACTTATTAGATCCGCATTTACAATTTGAAGCTCACATTGATCAACAGGAGGTTTCATATTTGGATATTAAAATTATCAAAGGTGAGCAGGGCTTTAACATGGACCTGTTTCAAAAAAATACTGACCATAACCATCTCTTACATTTCCAGAGCTTTCATAACAGTTCTCTTAAAAATAACTTGCCGGTCAGTCAATTTCTTAGAGCCAAAATTTGTTCAGATCCTGCTTATTTTGAATATAATGCTTCCTTACTCTGCGAACGGTTCACAGAGAAGAAATACCCACTGAAATATATAGTTAAAGCATATGACCGAGCAATGAACACTTCACGTGATGTATTACTTTTACCCCGTGAAAAACCCAACTCTGACAAGATTGTCTGTACTCTCCTGTTCTCTGCGAAATCCAAACAAATAGCTGATATCATACGTAAAGAATGGCATATAGTCCAAACACTTCCAGCTTTTGAGTCACACCAAGTTATGATAGCCCACCGCAGGAATCCTAATCTCTCCAATCTTCTTGTCCCCTCTACTCTGCCTGTGGCGCGTCGACAACCCCCCACTTTGGGAGACTTCCGCTGTGGGTCCTGTTCCGTGTGTGACCATGTCATTACTACAAAAAAAAATTTCATACACCCCGCATCCATTGTCAAATTTCCACTTACCAGTTTCACTAATTGCCAAACTGAGAATGTTATTTATGCAATCATATGCCCATGTAAACTTCTATACATAGGAAAAACGAACACGAGTGTTAAGACCAGAATTATAGAACATCGTAGTTGCCTCAAACATTTTACTCCTCAGAAACCTTCAGTTGAGCATTGGATATCAGCACGACACAAGGTTAACTATTTAAAATATTTTGTTTTGCGGCACGTTCATCCTCACTGGCGTGGCGGGGATGTTGCCCAAACCCTCTTAAGACTTGAACAGAAGATCATTTTTCAGTTGAATTCACTTCACCCCTCAGGCTTCAATCACGACTTGGATTTTTCAGTCTTCCTTTGAGTTTACATAATAGAATTCCTCTCCTCTTAGTTCCTACCCCCCCCCCCCCTTTTCTCCTTTTTCATATATTTTTCATATATTACTCATTTTAATTTCCATATTTATTTTTCAATTTTTATTCACTGCTGTTTTGTATTTTTATATCATCGTATAGGTAGACAACCTCAGACAATATACACCCCCTCCGCTGCATCTTTTAAAGCCAGCGTTGACTGTTCTTCTTTTTATTTATAGTGGATCGTTTTCCTGCTTTTTTTAAAACCCAGAGACATCCACATGCTTAAACTTTCAAAGTTTTCTCCACTCAAATATGTGAATCTTATTGTTATACCTGTTTTACATCTCCTGTTTCTGCTCTACGGATGGTTGTTAATTCATCATATTTAAATTTGGCTGACTGAATACATGACATCCCGAAATTTAAATACTGCCTTCGCGGGCTTTTCTCCTCCATTTGTTTCTCAAGCTGATACTCGGGAGGTGAGCACAAGTTGAATGCCTTTCTTTAAACTATTTCTTTTTCCCAAACCAATTTTATTTTTCATGTATTTATACAATAGCATTCAATCTTATCTGTTATAAGTATAGTGCTCCGGCATTCTTGGGCAGTGTTGAAGTCTGTTTTTATAGTTGCTTTCCTCATTTGTAAAAAGGCAATCACAGACTATGCATTTTACAGCGATAGCATTTCTTATATGAAGCAAATTCCATCTTTAAACATTTTGGTCATGTGAAAATGTTCCATTTTTTCCTCATAATTTGGCAGTACAATCACAAATCATTCAGATACTAACTCATACATTTTCTTTGTGGGCTTTTTTATTTGATTGTTTCTCAAGGAGATACTCGGCAGGAGAGCTTGGGGTTACATGGATCCCCTTCTTTCCTCCTTTTTCCGAATTATGGCCATTTTAAATGTATGTACACAACAATATCCATTTCACTTCACAAAAAGTCTAGTGCCATCACAGTTCCTGTTGGTCTGAACTATAGCTTTCACGGTCCACATTTCCAATTTGAGTTAAGGCAACTATTGAATCGAGTAATGAGTAAGGGGGCTTTTTACTTGGGGCCTTCCGTCAGGAAAGGGAAGTGGTCTTCTTGGAGAGCCTAGTCCTTTATCAGGAAATCGGACTCCAACTCTTATCCATCATAGCCTGCCAAAGAGATTCTCTCCTTGGCAGGGGACATCAACCAATTTGTCCTGAACACATTGCTTCAGGTCGGAAGACTGTGCCAAGCCTGGCTGTAGCTACTCTAGCCACCGGCTCAAAGCCATCATAAGCTGCTCAAGACATGAATTTGGAGCACTCTCCGACGGCAAAGGACATGTTCTGGAAATGCTGGAGGGGTTCCTCAGAGCAGCTGAGAATTCGGTGAGTTCCTTCGCCAGGTCCCTCAAGTATATGCCCATGTGCAGCTGAAATGCATGGATCCGGCTGATGAGCATCGAGCCCTGGTAGCACTTTCTGTCCATGGCATCCATGGTGCAGGCCTCCCTTCTCGAAGGCACCAAGGAGCACATCTTCTGATTCTTATGCCAATGCATGGCTGAATCCACCACCACGGAGTTCTGTGGCAGATGTACCTTCCGGAAGCCCAGGATCCGGCGGACCTGATACATCGATGGGCACTGATGCCAATGTTTCCCACATGTGGAGGAGCAGCCGTTCCATGATTGGAGGAATGGGCACTCTGTGCCTCCTTTGGAGGGGCCTCGTACTGGAGGATCTCGAGCTTCTCCGTGGGAGGGTCCTCCTCCAACTCAGTGTCATATGCTAACACCTTTGACATGTCCTACACAAAGTAGAAGAAGGCCATATCCTCAGTTGGGGACCGGCCGTGGGTCTTGGAGAAAGACGGGTCCGAAGGCACGTCGCGGTGGTGATGGGTGTCTGGAAATTCTTCGTCTTCAGTCTTCCAGTTTGACTCGTAGTCAGTGGAGGAGTCGAGGACGGGTCGGGTTGCGAGGTCAATCCCCAAGCCCAATGGTCAATACCCTCGGAAGCTCTGTGGAAGGAGCTGCAGACACTCATTGGGGAAATCCCAAGACCAGTGCTGAGGATCGATTCGAGGCCGATGGTGCTCAAGGATCGGCATGACATCCAGGGATGTCCTTGAGGTCGAGGCCCTGGTGGTCTGGGCAGATGACCTAGCAGAACCAGGCATCATGGCTTGCTGCCGGCCCATGAAGGCAGACAAGCTGCGCTCCAAAGCTGCCATTCTGGTCTTCAGTCCAGATGGCTCCGCAGGCACGGAGGATCGAGGGGAGGTCCTCAACCAGGATGGCCTCGGGGGTTTGAGACCAATCACCAGAGGCCAATGATTCTTTGTGGGCTCCTGCTTCCATCCCTCGGACTCGCGGTGTGGACTGCGGCACCAGGTGCAGGACTTACCTGCCTTCCCCAATTTGTCCACGGACGCTGCCCTCGAGGATTTCTTCTTCATATGTTCCACTTCCGGGGTGCTCCACTTGGAGGATCCACGGCCTCAGTCGGAGGAAGCAAGGTCACCACAGGGCTCTGGGGTCCCAGATGGAGACTCCAGGGTAGAGTCAGACTTTTGAAAAATCTTCTCATGCTGCTGCTGCTGACTCTTAATGGCCTTGGAGGACATCCTTTTACAGAGGCCACAATCCAAGGGTCATGCTCCAGCCTGAGGCAACGGAGGCAGCAGTCATGTGTGTCGGTGAGGGACATGGTCTGTGAGCACTGATCACACTTCTTGAAGCCATTGGCAGAGGCTGTGAGAGGAAAAAGGGCCCCAGTGAGGTCAAAGACCCAGGGTTCTGTCAGTGAAAAGAGCGCAAACCATGCTGGTTAAAAAAAATCAAGAAAAACGAACCCGAGATGCAGTGCCGACGCAAGTGAATGCTGGAGTGGGAGAGGGAACTGGTACGTGACTGGGAAAAAATAATTTTCAAGAGAAAACTAGCTCTTTTTCCGGGGAAAACAGACAAATGTCTGGTGGGCTCCGCGGAAAAAAGGAGACCGAGATAAGATGGCACCCTTGGGCAGGAAGGGGACTACAAAAGCGTGGTACATCTCCCAAAGGCTTTTTTTGAAAGCTGGGGAGAAGTTTCTGCATAGGGCTCCATCGGTATCGACGTCACCCATCTATGAGGACCGACTTCCTGCTTGTTCCCAGAGAAATATCACATAAATTACAAAATTACTCCATACAAACATGCAGCAATGGTTAGGGTGGCTAGCAGGTATATCTTTAAATTCTCAATGTATTTCTACTCCCAAGTGTAGTCTCAGACCTCAGTAGCGCTCTACACCACTATCTTAGTGGAAAACAGACAGCGCTTTGATAGCATCAATGACCACTGTGGGAAAAAAATATATATATAAGGGTATAGCAATATCACCAATTCACCACCACCGTTGTGTTTTAAAAGCTATTGAAAAAGCTTATCTCAACATGAATTCTCTTGTTTGATCTCTACGCCTCCCACGGCACCTTTCTGAGCGTTTCACTCCACACCGGAGTTTCTTCAGGAGGGTTTGTTGACTGCTGCCCACGTTCCTCAATATCTCCTTGTAGTTCGAAAAAACGCCGCGCATGCCGTGGGAGGCGTAGAGATCAAACAAGAGAATTCATGTTGAATTGGGAGAAACTGCTCTGCTCTTAAGGAACTCCCTGAATTCAGTGAGAAGTAATTCAGCCTGTGTATTTTCTGAACTAGGCTGAGGATATCCTCCTTCAGGTAAATGCTTGTTTACAGTTCTTATCTCTTGGCAATTATCAGTGCTTCTACTCGGACAAGAGTTCAGCATGTAAGCATTTCCCTTCCCCCACCTATCTCCAAATGAAAGTGCAGGGTAAAACGCTTCAGCTGTGCTTGGAGAGTCTCTTAGAGTTTTAAAAGGAAAACAGTCAGGCTTCTCTTGGCTCAACCAATTACTATCAAACTTTCTGCCTTTGTCCTGTCTTTCACAATTAAAGTTCACTCTTTCTGGCTTCCCACTGTTAAGCTTGCTAGCCGTTCCAAACCCACCAGATACCTTGTGCTGGGGCTTCTTCCAGGGTATTTCTTTCTCCCTCTGCCTCCTATTCCAAGGTTCTGCTTGGTCCTTTAAACTTCTGAGCTGTAGCCTTGGGTCTCTCAGTGCCTTTGAATTCTTCTGCTTACAGAAGTCTTTCTTTGCCCCTGAGTCTCCCAGGTCCTGTCTGCTCCTTTGTGGATCACAGCTGCTTAGTGGTTCTCTCTCCAACGATTCCTGTTCCTGGTCATCTGACCTGTCCTCATCCAGGTGCTTGTGTCCTTGCTGATCTCCTTGCTCTCCTCGCTCATCTAACTGTTTCTGCTTCTGCGTTCTTAACAAGCTGCTTGAGTACTGCACTGCCCGCCTCCTGCTTGGGCGTGTCCAATCAGAGACTTGGCTCCTCACCTGCCTTGAGGTGAGGTGTGGTTCCTGATTAGCTCTGTGTTTTTTCATCTCAGAAGAGAAAATCCTGCATTCCCCTACAGTACCGGTTCTCTCCACCGGATCACCATCAGTTTCCATTGCTTCACAAGAGTCTCCTACATCACAATAGACAATTACCTGTTTCCAGGGAAGAGGTAGGTCAGACGAGAGGCTGGAGTTAATGATGGATAGAGCCAGGGGAAGAAGACACAGTAAGGGTTTGGAGATCCAGGACCCAACCTCTTTATACAAAATCCAGAAACATCTCTTCCACAAATAATGCTACATCAAATACTTCTGGCAAAGGTACAAAATAGGGAAAATAAAATCACCTTCCCAAAGACAAAATCCATTCAAAATTGCCCATAATTGATCACTGGGCACTTGGATTGCACTGGGGTTTGATCCTTCACACCACAGTCTTGACTTCCCATGATGTTAAGTGGGATACACCATTCAGGTCCCACCACTCTCCGGAGGTATATAAAAATCACTTCCGCAGCTGAACTCCTTCAGAAACACTGGCCTGGACAGATGAGTCAAAACCAGACTTCTGCTGCTTAATATCTATCTATAGCTGGTACTCCACTCCAGACCCTCTATAAATCTGTATTCCTCCCCAATCACTTTTTCTGTTAGGCCAAGCCAGTCTAAGGACCTTCTCTCTTTTCCTCTCAAGGCCTAGTTGGCCATGCAGAGAGGCAGCTCCCTTGATGCTCCTTGCAGCCCTGAGCACCTGGGCTCCGGCAGCCTTTTACCAGCCCTGGCAAAGGACTCCAATAAAAAGATGTTTAGCCCCAAAGAACAGGGAAGGATATACCTACTAATAACAAGGGACCTCTTAGCCCACCTTTCATGACTTAGACACAGTTGAAGTCAGGAGCAGAAACTACAGAAATTTTCTCAAAAGAACAGAAGAACATTTGATATGCTGCTACATATATAATAGCAGAAAAGAGGGCCAGTGCAACATGGTAAGCAGGGGGGGGGGGGGTGCTGGCATTTGGGGGGCATCAAAAGCTACCATGGGCACAACTCTACTACCTCTGCATGTGCCTCTTGGTTCTTATTAGCTTTAAGCTGAGCAGTGCAATAAGGAACTCTGGTGCAAGTCTTGTGAGATTGGTGATTACAAGACTTCACACCAGAGTTCCTTTCTGCATTGTGTGCGCAGAAGTAGTAGAGAAGTGCTCACAGCAGCAGAGGTAGGGTTGCAGCAGCAACTAGCCTGATGGGGGTAAGGGGTAGAAAAGAAGAGACAAGATAGACATAGGGGAGGAAGAGGGGCTGATTTATAGGTTGTAGGGGGATGCTCTGTTCCTGCAAGAAGAGCTTTGCCTGTCTGTCTATATATGCAAGCAATATAGACAGGTATGCATCAGTAGACATGCATATCCTGCCACAGTAATTCTCCCATTTCTCCCCCACCTCTCCTGTCAGTCACAGCACCACTCCTTCAAATGTCAGAAGCTTCAACCCCTGCCGCCAATGAAGAATTTCTCATACCGTGTCATCACTTTTCTAAGGGCCAGCAGAAGTTCCTACCCACCTCTAGTAAAATCACCCATATCATGGCACCATTTCTTTAAGTACTGGTGGAGGATGGTACTCTTCCCCAAAAACTCACCTACACTGTGACAATGTTATTAAGTTCTGGAGGTTGCTCTCCCTACCAGTGAAGACTCTCTTCCATTGTGATTCTTCTTCTCTAAGTTTAAGCAGAGATTCCCATCCCTACTGCCAGGCTCAAATCAGTGATTTGAAATTACTGGCACTTACTCTCGCTTTAAACTGCCACGCACACCATCAACCTCTTAGTCACTCCATCTTACCATCCGTCCATTCACACAACATCTCCACCACCATATACCACAAAGCCCACTTCACATGCCTCTTCACCCACCTCCTTCCTATTACACCAGTCCTCATTCATGGGAGAGAGGGAAAAGGGCAGAGAACACCATCAAATACCCTTCCCTCCCCTGGGCACATAAACACTCCCACATGGGAGGGATGGGAAAGGAGATAAGGGGCACAGCGGGGTGATCCGCAAAGATGAGGGTAAGGGAAGAGAGTGCAAGAGTGAGGAGAAGGGGGAAGGAGAGGAGGAATGGGAATGAGTGGAAGGGTTAAGCTAACAATAGGAGAAGAAGGGAGATAGAGAACAGTATTAAACACCTCCCAAATCCCTTCCAGTCCTCTCCCCCCCCCCAACTCAAAGCCCCTCTATTGAATTTTAGTGAGCTTACAACAAATTAATAGTTTCATAATGAATTTTTAGTATTTCAGCATGCAGTAACTTTGATGTTTCCCATTGATCCAACGGGACTCACCCCCAAGATAAAATTTCTGAATTCATCACTGGCACAGATTCCCTGCAGCCCTTAGTCATAAATCAAACCATTAATGGTAGTAGAAGTAGTGCAAAGAAGACTACAGGTAGATTACACTGACTCCTAAATACAACTCTTCAGCGCTGCATTGTTCGTCTCACATGGGCCACCCAGTAACAGCTATAAACAGCTGTGCTTTCTTCACAGAAGTCTTTTCAGCAAGTGTTACTGCTTGACAGGATTCTCCGCTCCAGTGACGCTCTCAGATATCATTCATTTGATCTTCGTCTGCATTCAGCCCACAGCTTAATCTCTGCTCACTTGGGAGCCAGTGATGGGAGGGGGATTGCAGACTCTTAAAAGTAGTGTTAACAGCATTATCACTACCTATATCATAAACTGCTCAGTTTGCTTGTCGTGTTTGCTTCGGGAGGCCCCACTATGCATGCAGAGGTGCACAGCTGTTAGTGCTAAGCGCATCCTCCCGTCCATTACTGGGCAGCAGTGGGTGGAGCCAGGCCTTTGGAGCGTCATACAACCTTGTTAAAAAAAACAAAAAACACAGCTGGTGTGGTAGCAGCGTTGACACAGGTCTGGAGGCTGTTTTAGACAGGTCCCTTCCACCAGAATAAAAATAACCCACACAAGCATAAAGAAAAATTGGCAACAATCAGCACAATTCCCCAAAACGTGTTCTATGAAATCATGGAGGAAGTCGCATAGTAAGACTTTGCTCTGTTATCTATGGTCCCCAGTTTTGCTAACTTTATGCCTCTCATGCCCAAGAAGAGCTTGTGGCCTCATAGAAACTGTTTTCAGGGTATTACAAAGCCAATGGGAAGAATAGACAACTGTCAAAACTGCTACTGGGAAATTACAACTACATAGAACACTTATGCAACTACACTTAGGCCAGACGGGTTCGCAGAGCTATTTATATCATGGTTTCCCAAACGTGTCCTACTCACACCACAGCCAATCAAGTTTTCAGGATACTCAAAATAAATATGCATGAAATAAATTGGCATGCATTAGAAATTCAGTATATGCAATTTTATCTCATGTGCAGTATTTGTGGCTGTCATTAAACTCAGCTGACTGCGGATCGGATGGGGTTGGGAAGTCCTGATTTAAATATTTCTACATCTGTAACTTAATCAAAGTGGCAGTATCACTAAAAATCATTCCTCTAATGCTTGCAGCAGCAGCAGCAGCAGCAACATGGCCACCATTAAGATACATCTTTTAAATGTCTTAGGTTTATTTCATTGCAGGGGTGGAAACAGGGTTTATCTTTTTTGAAGGCTATGCTACTTGAGCAATCTAAACATATTAGTCAGGCAATGCTGTGCTGATTAGTGGCAGGTTGTGTCTCAGTAAAATATAACGAGATTACAGTCAGTCCCTGGAAAATCAACCAAAATGGTATAGCTCTACACCAGAATGCATAAGTGGAGAAATCTGAACACCTGAACATGTAAACCGTAAAAGAGAGGAGAGACAGGGGAGACATGACACAAACAATTTAATATTTGAATAGCATAAATGAAAAAAATAAAACAAATCCTTTCCAAAGCGGAAGGTGCAGAACCAGAGGTCATGATATGAAACTGCAAAGACGGAGACTCAGTTAATATTGTTTCACAAAAAGGACAGTGGATGCCTGGAATGCCCTGCTAAAGGTGGTGGAGGCAAAAACCGTACTGGAATTCTAAAAGGGATATACACAGAGGATCCCTAAATGGCATGAGGATGGAAACCAAGCATTTTGTACATCAGCTTGAAAAGCAATAAAATGACTGCTAAGAAGACATGGGGGTGACCTGCGTGGAGCAGCAGTCTCAGTTCTAAGCAAAGTCAAAGGAGGGGTAACCTACACAACAGTAGTTACAACTCTAAGCACTTTACTGGGCAGGCTTTGATGCAATAGCCTGGGCGGTATATCAAATGCTTCAATAAAGATAAAGACATCATTTTACTATGTTATGGCACCTTTCAAGGATGACACCAGTGCAGTAAAGTTCATTGGTGAAGGCGGGTTTGGATTTTGGCCACTTGGAAGTAAGTATGGTGGCATCATGGCAATGACAGCGATAGATGTAGCGTGACCTCAGAGCAGGGACACCTTAAAATGATGGGGCATGGCTATAAATAAAAAAGAAGAGAGAACACTTATTTAAAAAAGCAAAGAAGCACAATCTAGTTGAGAAAAACAGAAAACTAGATTTAGGCAACTGCCTCTGGCATAAAATGTTGATAGGTGCCCGAGAGTTGCTGCTGGTGCCATGGCTTGAACCGGGTGTAATTACCTCCTTTGCTGTACTTTAAATGCCCTGCAGCGGCCAACACTGATTATCTCTTAAGGATCTTCCAGCACTTGTGTGCTGACAGGTCCTGTGATGCCCTGCCCCTTGCACAGGTTTCTATGGTAACCGGAAGCCCGTGCTGAAGGAGGGGGGCAGGGTATTGCAAGGCTCATCGGCTCTTGAGTGCCCAAAGGCCCCCCGCACTGGAGAACTGCTTAAGAGAAAAGTAGTGCTGGTTGCTGCAGCAGAGTTAAGATGGAGGATCTGGGCAAGGGAGATTGCATGGGGGTGGGGGATAAAACCAGTTCCACGTTTGCCTATGAGCGCCAACAACTTAAAAAAAAAAAAACTAGGTGTACAACCAAGAAAATTAAAATATGGAATGGAGGAGTAGTGTAGTGGTTAATGCAGCAGGCTAAGAGCCAGGGAAGCCAGCATTCAAATCCCACTTCTACTGAGTCTCCTTGTGAGCTTGGGCAAGTCACTTCATCTACCACTACATCAGGTACAAACTTATAGGGTGATGCAGAAACCCTGCGCTAGAGTCCAGTGCTTAAAGCTCTAGGGCAGGGTTTCATAGCACGACTTTAATGCTGACTCTTTACACTGGAATGCAAATTCAAATTACCCAATGTGCAAAAACGTTAAAGCATTAAACTGGGGGAGCAAGCCAAACACTTGTGCAGAGAAGTCAGCGCAAGTTTGGCATGCTGTCCCGGAGAAAAATGGTCATCT
This sequence comes from Ichthyophis bannanicus, assembly GCA_033557465.1. Lineage (NCBI taxonomy): Eukaryota > Metazoa > Chordata > Amphibia > Gymnophiona > Ichthyophiidae > Ichthyophis > Ichthyophis bannanicus. The sequence goes on along the minus strand of CM066035.1, from coordinate 916,685,179 downwards.
AAGGGGAAGTTTGACACTTCCCCTCAGATAACCTAAGCATTGGGGAAAGCCCCCGATGCCATCAGAATACTGTTCGGGAGGCTGATAACCCCAACACTGAAACCCTGACAGAAATCAAATCCCCAGCGGCCCTGATCCCTACCCACCCGCCCAATAAAAGATCCTTTGTGATCCAGCAGCCCCAATCCTCCCACCCAATAAAAAAAAAATCCTTGGTGGCCCAGCAGCCCTGATCCCACCCGTCCAGTAACAAAAAGGCCAGGTGGCCTGTTGGCCCCCGAACCTCCCACCCCCTCCCGGTACCTTTAATCTGGAGCAGGAGCATTGCCCACGTGTTCCTGCCCTCTGCACCGCCATCCTGAAAAATAGCGGTGCCTGGCCCCAAACAGTGTGTTTTCATCCCAGGATGCACCGTGTGGGGCCAGGCGCAGCCATTTTTCAAGATAGCAGCATAGGGGCAAGAGTGCATGGGCAATGCCTCCACTCTGGATTAAAGGGTGAGTGCTTCAGAGACCACCAGGTCTTTTTCTTATTGGGTGGATGGGGTCGGGGCTACTAGACCAGCAGGGGTTTTTTTATTGGGTGGGTGAATGGGAGGGGGGATTGGGGCTGCTGGGCCACCAGGGATTTTTTTTTAATTGAGTGGGTGGGTGGGGGGATCTGGGCCATTGGATCACCAGGGATTTTTTTATCAGGCAAGTGGGCAGGCAGGTGGGGATCAAGGCTGCCAGGGATTTGGTTTCTGTCAGGGAGTCAGTGTTGGGGGCACCGGCCCCCTGACAGTATTCTGATGGTATAGGGGGCTTTCCCCAATGCCTGGATCATCTGAGGTGAAGTGTTAAACTTCACCTCAGATGATACTTTTGCTCCCGGCTGGATCTTTATGCCAGCCCAATGCTGGCATGAAGATCTGTGTTAAAAAATAAATGTGTAAAGACGTGCACTAAGTATCAGCACAGTTTTTTACGTCGGGTGCAAATACTTATGCAGTAATTTTTATGTCAAGTGCACTGTAATTTACCGCAATTGTTTTTTGGTGTTTTTCCTAACCTAGCTTGCTTTCTGCATCGAAGAGCAAACCTAGTGCAGGAAAAGCCCCATAAAATGCATTTATACTTTTATTCTAGTCCAGTGGTGGAAAAATGCCACCACTGGACTAGAAGAAAAGTTGCAGAGGCCGAGGTTTTATGAAACGTGTGCAGCATCATCAGTCTCTCCGTGATAGAAGAGGACAGCAATCCCCTGAGGAAACTTATTATAGTGAAACGCGACGAGGCGCCTAAGGAAGGCGTTGGGACAAGAACTAATACTATTGCTGGAGCGAATTTGAGCGAATTTGAAACTTGAAGATATATTGAAACATAAGTTAAGTATTCAACGTTGGTTATGCGATAAGAATTAATGCCATCGCTGGAGTGAATTTGACAAGTGAAGATACTTGGAAATGCATAGTAAGCATTTGACGTTGGTTATACTGTTATGGAAGTTGTAGGGGCAACTAGTATATTGAGTGAAAAACAGAGCAGTATAAGTACTTTACTTTCACGTTTCTGAAGAAATTTAGGATAGGTAGCACATAGAGAGTCATTGATGCTAAAGGGTTCAAAGATTAGACATTTAATAAGTCTGAAAATTTAAGTGCCATTAAGTCCGAGACCCTCTATAGAGTCGAACATAACCATATGAGATAAGAGGTTAGTCTGGATCCTTTATTAAAACAATTGAGTATTTTTGCTTTTCACAAATTTGACATATATTTACACTCAGAGAAATAGACCAATTGCCAGTTGTTTCAGCACTAAGCTTTTCGGCATCGGCTCATTAGTTTGTATGTTCTCTGGGGGCAGGAAAGTATCTGCCCTTACACTTTGAGCTGCCACTAAAAAAAAGAGGGCAACATGAGATTTTTAGGCTCAGAATTTGTATTGCCACTTTTAAAATAAATATTTTTCTTTAGCATTACGATATAGAAGTAGTGTTTTGTTTTTAAGAATTTAGATGAAGCAATGCAATGTGTGCCTTTGAGTCTATGCTGACTCCTGGCGACCCAGCAACTCTTGGAGTTTTCTTGGCAATGTGACTAGAAGTAGATAGCCAGGTCTTTCTTCAGAGGCAATAGAGGGTTAAGTGACTTGCCCAAGGCTACAAGGAGTGCCAGTGGAAATCAAACCCTGGTTTCTTGGTTACCAAGCCAATGCTCTAAGCATTAAGAGCAAAATGTTTAACTGGTATAAGCTGCAACTTGGAGATAAACATTTTACTAATGCAATTTACTGCAGTAACAATTTCAGCTCACAGTAGGTTGATCAAACAAGCGGATTCAATCTTGGATTTGCAGTATTGCATGCAGAGTTATCATTCTGATTAAGGGGAATCAATATAACAATCAGAACCAGAACTCCATGCATGAAATTACATAAAACCAGGACCAGGTCAGTGAACCAGGCAACCCTATTTCAAACCCACACATTAAGTAATGTTTAGCAATAAATTGCAAGGGTCAGTCATCCCACTGTGTGTGTCAAGGAAACCAGAGATACTCTAAAGGAGAGGCTGGGGTTTTTTTGGTTTTAGTTATTCACAGATCCTTTGGGTTTCCAAGTCAATCAAAACCTTTTTCAACTGGGGCTAAGGTACCATGAGCCATCAAAACCTTTCTCAACTGGGGCTATGGTGCCATAAACTATCACTAACAACCACCTGTGTGTGTGACAGGGAGTGGGGGGCCTCATCTCACATCTAGCCCAGTTACTTCAGTCAGTCCTCTGAATGACTGGGTGAACTGTAAGTCCCTCCTGAACAACATAAGTTCATAAGAATTGCCATACTGGGTCAGACCAAAGATCCATTAAGCCCAGTATTCTGTTTACAACAGTAGCCAATCCAGGTCACAAGTATCTGGCAAGATCACAAAAAGTAGCTAGATTCCATGCTACTTACCCCCCACGGATAGCAATGGCTTTCCCCAACAAGGACAATTGCCTTCTTAAACCATTAAATCCTGGGGGCTGTGAACATGGCACCCTCAGCCATCGAAGGCCAGTCTGGCAAGCAGAACTTTATCTCCTCTGCATCACTGCTGCAAGGACAGCTCTTAGTGAAGTTGTTCAAAGCAGCTGCTGCACTTCCTTCACATACTGAAGAGCTTTTTTAGTGATATTTTAGCTTCTGGAGGTGGGAGAAGCTCTTCAGGAGCAGAACAGTCTCTCTCTCTCTCTCTCATCTTGTCTGTGCTCAGGCACATCCAAAACAAGGGTCTCAAAGCACAAACACAGCTCTGTTGACAAACTTCAGGCTCTAGTCTAGTCCAAGACATCATGATATTACTACTACTGCTATTTAGCACTTACGTATATAGCGCCGAGCATGCAGCGCTGTACAGGTAAGACATGCAGATAAAAGATATACATATAATAAACAGTCCCTGCTCATCAGAGTCATGCTCATTCGAGCTTACAATCTAATACTCATCCGAGTTTACAATCTATTACAACAATAAAATAATATAATACAATACAATGATATGAATCTAAAGCACCATCTTTTCATAAGGTGTATTTGTTAGAATGATATCTGCAAGTCAGTTGCACCTATACTCTTACTTCTGAACTTTGTTGGAAGAAATAAAACATAGAAACATGATGACAGAAAAAGACCACATGGCCTATCAAAACTGCCCTTCCATATCAACCACTACAATAGTCCTCTTTTTACCTTTAGAGATCTTCTGTGTTTGTCTCATGCTTTCTTGAATTCAGTTACTCTCCACATCTTTACTACCTCCACTGGGAGACTATTCCACATATCTACCACTCTTTCCGTAAAGAAATATTTCCGCATATTACTCCTGGGTCTATCCTCATCCCATGTCCCCTCGTAGCAGAACTTGCTTTCAATCGAAAGAGGCTCCTTGAACTGTTACCTAAAACTCTGAATGCTGCAGTCTACAATAGCTTTAGTGAGACACGCAGTTAAAGTGAATCCCGCTTATTTTAGGTTTAGTCTTGGTCACCTGAATGTCAGTTTCCAAAAGATAGGTCCAGGTAAATTTGGAGAAGCCTGTTGCAAGAATATGGAAAAGGGGGGACAGTGTAAGAACGTGCACAAATCTACAATTTCAAAAGACCCCTCCCCCCATCACTCAGTGGTGTGCAGCTCATTAGCTGCACAAAATTTGGCTGGTTAAGAAAAGGCAGTGCTGGTGGTGTTCATGAGATGTGGCAGAATGTAGCCATCTTCCAGACAAAGCTATCCAAATAACTTTCTGCAGATAAATCTTGCTGAATATCTAGTTAAAATTATCTGCATAGCTTCACCGCTTGCCAAACTGTTGAATACTGGCCTCCTGATCACTAAGTGCCACGTTGCCAGTAAGAGGCACTGGTTCAGTGCCTCGGAGGGGATGTGAGGGAGTGAGGAACCTTGTGCCATCTGTTGCAGGTTTACGCAGCAAATACAAAGGTCACTCGGACAGACACTCTATGTAACACACTGTCGGCACTGCACGGCCAACTGAGGCATGAGGGGCACTCAGCCAGGATTCAGAACTTTCTCAACACATCCTGCAATATTACCAGATCTTTTAATAAAAACACATGTGCCGCTCTAAAGATGGTAAACCACATACAAGTTCCATTGTATGCTTATAGCTTTAGGAATGAATAAATACGAAAGTCAAAGGAAACATGGTCAGAGCTGTGGACTAAGCATCAGCAAAAGCAGGCTTCAAATCCCATTGCTGCTCCTTGAGATCTGGGGAAAATTACTTACTGTTGCCTCAGGTACAAACTTAGATTGCAAGCTCTGTGGGGACAAAACAATACCTGTTTTACCTGAACATAACTCACCTTGAGCTACTGAAAAAGCTGTGTGCAAAATCCCTCTTTCTGCACCTCTCTCCAGGATAGCAACGATCAGGACTGTATCAAGCTAACAATGTACCCTGTGCAGCTAATGAATCTGGTGTCCCTTCACCCACCCAGCTTCCTGCAGGAAATCACTTTTATTGGGCTTCTTAGAAGCCCAGTGATGACATCAGCGCCTCTTCCATACTTGTGCCCTATGCGACTGCACTGCTCGCACAACCTTTGGCAAAGATCATGCTTAAATTCACGAGGATAAAGCATAGTTACTCACCTGTAACAGGTGATCTCCGGGAACAGCAGGAATAAGTCTTCACATATGGGTACCGTCGACACCGACAGAGCCTGCGCGGGAACGCTCCCCAGCGTCCAAAAGGAAAGCTTTTGGGAGCATCCCACCAAGCATGTGTGCTGCCTTCCCGCCCAACTACCTCTCTCACTTCAGTTGAGTTGAAAGCTGAGACCAAAGGAGAGAAGTAGAAGAAAAATAGAAAGAGAGAGAAAGACAACTCCTAGGGGAGGTGGGTGGGTTGTGAAGACTTATTCCTGCTGTTCCCAGAGATCACCTGTTACAGGTGAGTAACTACGCTATCTCCAGGAACAAGCAGGAATGTAGTCTTCACATATGGGGACTCCCCAGCTAAAAATGCCTATGGATGACCCGAGCATGTTGCGGATCTATGTAAGATGGGCCATGCTTCCTCCCAGGGACCTCAGGCATCCAAGAGTGGATGGTGGGAAGGAGTTGATCTAGGAATGGAAGAGATGCTGTAGAACAGCCTGACCAAACAAGGCATCCCAACGGGAGTCCTTGTCTAAACAATAGTGGGCAGTGAAAGTATGTACAGAAGCCCAAGTTGCTGCTTTGCAGATCTCATCAATAGCAACTGAACAAAGATTAGCTGTTGAGGCTGCCATGGCTCTAACATTATGAACCGTGACATGGCCTTCAAGAGGGATTCCTTTACTCTGATAGGTAAAGGAAATACAGTCTGCAATCCACTTAGAGAAGTGGAAGTCCTAAATGACTAGAGTCAAAAGCCAGAAAAAGCTGAGAAGACTTTCTAAATGGCTGAGTTCCATGAAGATAAAAAGCCAGAGCCCGTTTACAATCTAAGGTATGAAGATTTCTTTCCGCGCTGGAGGCATGAGGCCTAGGAAAGAAGACTGGGAGATAAACCGATTGGTTTAAATGAAAAGGTGATACCACCTTTGGCATAAAATGAGGATGAGTCCTCAAGACTACTTTGTCATGATGAAACCTCGTATAAGGTGGGTCAGCTACTAAAGCCTGCAGTTCACTAATGCGTCTTGCAGAAGTCATAGCAATTAGGAAAATGACTTTCCATGAAAGAAACTTTAGCTCTGAAGTAGCTAAAGGTTCAAAGGGTGGCTTCATGAGTTGACCCAGAACAAGATTAAGATCCCATGCCACCGGAGGTGGTTTGATGGAAGGTTTTGTTAAAAGGAGACCCCTCATAAATCTTGAAACAAGAGGATGAGAGGAAATTGTTTGTCCATCGAAGGGTTTATGAGATGCAGCAATAGCACTAAGATGGATAACAGAATTGGTCTTGAGACCAGAAGCTGATAAGTGAAGGAGAAAGTCCAGAAGGGACTCTACTGGTACCAAGAGGGGATTAAGTCCCCTCGGGGAACACCAGACTGAGAACCTCTTCCACTTAAAAGCGTAAGAATGCCTTGTGGAAGGTTTTCTGGAAGCTAGAAGAATATCCTTCACTTGCTGTGAAAGGCCTACATCTTGAAATTCTATGCCTTGAGTAGCCAGGCCTTGAGATGAAGGGACTGGGGATTGGGGTGCAGTAGGGATCTGTTGTTCTGGGACAGAAGATCCGGAGCACTCCCCAACTCCAGAGGAGTGGCTCGAGAGAGACCTAAGAGAAGAGGATACTATGTTTGCCTTGGCCAACAGGGAGCTATGAGTATCATGCGACCTCTGTCTCTCTGGAGTTTGAATAAGGTTTTGGGAATTAGGGGAATTGGTGGGAAGGCATAGAGAAAATCCTGACCCCAATGGAGCAGGAATGCATCCCTTGCCTGACAATTTTGAGCTGGAAGTCTGTAACTGTACTGGGGAAGTTTGGCATTCTGTGGACTTGCAAAGAGGTCTATGTCTGGTGTTCCCCAGACTTGAAATACTCAAGCAAGTTGATATGAGTGGAGAGACCACTCGTATAGCAACAGGACTCGGCTGAGCCTGTCCGCTGAAACGTTTTGAATTCCTGGAAGGTATACTGCCAACAAATGAATGTGATGCTCTCTGGCAAAGGCCCACAGTTGCAAAGCTTCGTTGCATAATTGCAGAGAGCCTGTTCTGCCTTGTTTGTTTAGGTAAAACATGGCCACTTGATTGTCAGTTTGCACCAGAACTGTTCTGTTTATGAGATGGAAGCAAAAGACTCAAATAGCATTGGAAATGGCCTTTAGTTCTAGGAGGTTTATTTGAAGAGAAGCCTCCTGTGAGGTCCAGAGACCCTGGGTAGACAGATCGCCCAAGTGGGCTCCCCAACCCACTTGGATGCATTTGTCGTCAGGACAGCCTGAGGTAGGGGTTGCTGAAAAGGAGAGCCTACTGTAAGGTTTTCCGGAGATTGCCACCAATGCAGAGATGCAATCAAGCGTGTGGTAACTCTGATCTTGTCTGACAGGCATCCTGAGGCCTGGGACCATTGGGAAGCTAAGGTCCACTGGGCCGCTCGCATGTGAAGGCGTGCATAAGGAATCACATGGACTGTAGATGCCATGTGTCCTAGAAGTCGAAGCATCTGTCGGGCAGTGAGGAAGGTTTGTAGCACTGCTTGAGATGCTAGTTCAATGATGCGCAGACAGCGAGGCTGAGGCAGGAAAGCCTTTGACTGCTGTGTGTCCAAGGAGCCCCTATAAACTCGAGGGATTGAGATGGGGTGAGCTGGGACTTTGGAAGGTTTATGATCCATCCCAAGTACTGCAGTATTTGCATTGCTCGGGAAAGAGCATGACTTGCCTCTAGAGCTGACAGTGCTCAAATGAGCCAATCGTCTAAGTAAGGGAAGACAAAAATTCCTAGAGTCCTCATAAATGCTGCTACTACTGCCATGCATTTTGTGAAGACCCTTGGAGCAGAGGCCAGTCCGATAGGAAGGACCCTGTATTGAAAATGTCTTCCCTTGACTAGGAATCAAAGGAATTTTCTGTGATCTGCATGAATAAGGATATGCATGCAAGCATCCCTTAAATCTAAAGAACATAGCCAATCTTGCTCATGAAGGTATGGAAGAAGTGTGCCGAGGGAGATCATCTTGAACCTTTCTTGGACTAAATATTTGTTCAGTTCTCTGAGGTCCAGGACTGGTCTTAGTCCCCCTGACTTCTTTGGAATGAGAAAATAGGGGGAATAGAATCCTGTGTCCTGCTGGGACATTGGAACCTCTTCTATAGCCCCTTGAGCCAGAAGAGTGGTGACCTCTTGCCACAACAGGTCTGAGATTGGTGGTTGAGATTTGAACTGTTTTATTAGCGTGGATGGGGGCAAGCTGAGGAAATGAAGCTTGTATCCCAGACTCATGATAGAGTCCAATTTTCTGATGTGATTTGTTGCCATCTTTTGGCAAAATTTATTTATTAACATTCCCTTATATACTGTGCTATTCTGCATCAGTGTGGTTTACATTGAACAAACTGAAATTACATTGAACAGGGCATTATTTATTTCTTTATTTATTTACATTCTCTTATATACTGTGCTATTCTGCATCAGTGCAGTTTACATTGAACAAACTGAAATTACATTGAACAGGGCATTATAACTTGGTGATAATTATTTTACAGGGAACATGGGCTATGGAGGGTTAAGTGGCTTGCCCAAGACCTGTAGGACTAGAAACCCCAGTCCTTCCGGCCCAAGGTTGCTGTCCTCTAGTGGGATTTGAACTCCCGACCTTCAGTACCTTGCCCCAACCACTAGGCCACTCCTCCACTCCAAAATGGCAGATACAGCCTGGAATATTTAAAGGTTCTGGGCTTAGAACAGGAAGAATGGCTAAGTTCTCTAGACAACAATCAAAGACCCTGAGGAGGCTGGGTCTGCTGAGCCTGCTGAGCCTTCTGAGCTTGTGTCTTTCTTTGTCTAGTTTGTTGTTGCCCCTTCTGGGGAACATGTGTTTGCTGGGTGGAAGATGGATAGAATTTTTTCTTTTTAGAGAAAAAATGTTTTTTGAAAACCTTTTTCTTGGCTGGGTTAGCTGTAGATTTTGACAATCTGTCTAAAGTTGTATTATCAGTGTCAATTTCATTAGCTTTGAGCTGCCAATCCTTGCCAAAGAGATTTTTTCCTGTGCAAGGGATGTTTCCCAGCTTATCTTGCACCCATTCCTCCAAGTCTGAAGCTTGGAGCCAGGCAATACGACGTGCTCCTATGGATATAGCAGAGGTTCTGCTAATACATTCAAAGCAGTCAAAGGTAGCACGATTCATAAACTTAGAGACATTTTGAGCATTTTGACCAAAGTCAAATGATCTGTCCATTTATCCTCTTGAAGAAAAGGGTTCAAAAGTTCCAAGTCTTTTGTAACCTCTTCAAGAAACATTCCCATGTATAATTTATAGGAACTGATTCTTGCTGATAGCATGGAGAACTGAAAGCATCGACGACCAAAGGCATCCAGTGTTCTAGACTCACGACCTGGTGGATTGGAAGAGAGTCTTTTAGCACTCTTAATCCACCTCATGGCGGACTCTACCACCATAGAATGATGTGGTAACTGAGTCTTCTGAAACCCTGGACAAGGTGGTACTCGATACATACTGTCAAGACATCTAGAATGTGGAGATACTGTTAAAGGAGCTTCCCACATTCTTAACATTAGATCATGTAAGATCTAGTGTATAGGAAGCATAGCTGCCTCCTTTGGAGCCAAAGGATATTGAAGAATTCTCAATTCTTCTGCCATAGGCACCTTTTCTGGTACTACTGTAATGGCAAGACCCTTTGCAATATCACATACAAAATCATGAAAAGACATATCCTCAGGAGGGGACATTCCGCGTTGAGGAGAAGGAGTTGAATCTTGTAAAAGTTCAGCTCTGGTACCGGTGGAATCATCTGAGTCATCGGAATCGGAAGACTCAAAAGGAGGAAGCACCGTTCTTTGGTGGTCTCGAGTCGGGGAAGTTTTCCAAGATGGCGTTCTGAAGGGAGTGCTGCGTGGTACTGTTTCTGCTTTATGGGGAAAAGGAAAGCTAAAGGGGCAAAGAAGCCCTCCTCTACCCCTGCTACCTCGACCCCGTTACCTTCTGCGGTCGGTCCGCTTGATCCTTTTCTAGTCCCGTGGCAGTGGTCAGGTCAAGAACCGGCGATTGGTGGTCCTAGGAATCCCTCAGCTGATCTGAGTTCGGCGGGTGGCTCCGGACCCGACATCTCATCGCCGGAGCAGTGGCGGCCCCTTAAAGTGCCTTTGCTGAACGGGAGCCCGGTGCCGACGGCGAGCCCTCCCCTGGTGTCTGGAAGGGGAGAGGGGAGCAGAGGGACGCCGGTTCCTCGGAGCGGCAGGTTAGCCGCAGTTAGCCCCGTCACACCCAGTGAGTCATCTACGGTGGCCTTAGGGGTATCTACTCTTTCGGAGGTTGGACGAAGGAGAATGGAGACTGGAGCAGAGGCAGTTGCTGTTCCCTTTGTTTTTCCTATCCAGAAACCTGAGGAATTTACCCTTGAAACGATTTGGTCGGCAATTCTTAAACTAGGTGAACTTTTGGTTCCTCAGATTTCATCGGTCTCTACACAACTTCAGGATCACACAGGACTTTTGCAACAACATACATTGGAAATTTCGGCAGTGCAGAGTTCGGTTTCTGATCTGCAGCAGAAAATAACTTTGGTTGAAGATTCGGGACAAAGTTTTCAAAAGGACCTTATGGCAATGCAACTGCGTTTAGAAATGCTGGAAAACCATTCTCGCTACTCCAATTTGCGGTTGGTTAATTTTCCGAAGGCCCCCTCTGTGGGGTCCAAAGAAATGATTAAGAAATATATGTTGGAAGTATTGGGGGTCCCCGTGGAGTCCCTTCCCCCGATGGTTAAGGTCTATTATCTTCCTGTTAGAAAGAAAATAGAAGGGGGAGGGGATATACTTGGGGTAAACGTTGCTGATTCCCTGGATGTTTCAGCTTTGTTGTAAGCTTCTTTAGTGGATACTGTAACTCCTGCTACTTTAATTGTATCCTTTGCATTAGCTTCAGATAGGGACTGGTTCCTTAAAATGTTTTTTCGGAAAAGAGATACTGTCTTTCTGGGTTTGACTGTTCGGGTTTTTCCTGATTTTGCAAAAGCAACCCAGAAACGTAGACGGGAATTTTTACTTTTACGTCCTGCTGTGTTACTGTTGGGAGCTCTGTTTTTCTTAAAATTTCCTTCAAAATGTATTATCAAAATGACTTCTGCTACTTATGTTTTTTATGATCCATCTCAGTTGCATGCCTTCATTAATTCCCATCGTCCCTCTGATATAGAATAGTTCACTGCATAGGATAGTGCCTGACTGTTTCCCTTTAGTCTTATTTTCCTCACTTTTTTTGTGCTTATATTTCTTAGTTGGATTCTTCCCCACCTTTTGAGGGCTGTGGATGGAACAGGTTTTGATTGTTTACTTGCTATGTTGATTTCCTTCTGGGTTGGATGTTTTGCTGACCTTTGTTACCTGTAACCTTATTTTCATTTCAAGTGTGTTTGCTTGGATTATTGTGAAAATTAATAAATAGAAATTTAAAAAAAAAAAAAAAAAAAGGAGGAAGCACCGAGTTCTCCCGAAGTAGATGGCATCGGTACCGCTCGATGTCGGTACCGAAACGAGTTGGCACCTGATCCCCCATGCTGGAGAGAGATTCCAAGCTCGGCATCGGGGGAAGCATGCCTGTTGAAACAGGTACCGAGGGCACTGGCACCGGTACCAGCGACTACCGGTAGGCATTGACGGAAGGCAGATGCGACCATAAAAAATATAAAAATAAGAGAAGATTTTTTGTGGTGACAGGCACTGTTCCCTCTAAGCTGTGTGTGTGTGCGCGCGCACACAACTCGCTGAGCCAGTGCACATACTTTACAACAGAGCGCACAAAAATTACGGTTCTGATTCTTTATCTTTTATCTTTATTTGCAGAACTTGATATACCGCCCTTGCCGAAGCGTCAGGGCGGTGTACAAACAATAAACCATGGGCTACAGAAAATAAAGGGGAGAAAGGAACGCCATTAATAGACAGGAAAGTACAAGAGAAAAAGGAACGAAAAAGTAGGACAGAGAGGACACACGACATGGGAGAAACAGAGATACAGGGCAAGGGGAGGGAGCTGTCTGGTAAGAAGACAACACAGACGTCTGTGTTGTCTGATAGAAGACAACACAGACGTCTTAAAATTTAAAAGTTGTGATTGTAATTACTAGAAATTTTCCACTTAATTTAGTAATCGTCTATTTTCATTTAATTTGATTAAAATCAATGTGGTGTACATACTGTATTCTGATGTGTAGTCAAATTTTAAAGTATATAACTCCGAGTGTCATTATGTGGCGCACAAAAATTTAACCTTCCTTCAAAAGCTGCACAGCTGATATTTTATGCGCACACAGCCTACAGAAAATTAGAGGGAACATTGGTGACAGGGGACACGTCCTGTCGGCTCTGCGGAAAACGAAGAACTGAAGTGAGAGAGGTATTTGGGCGGGAAGGCAGCACGCATGCGTGGTGGGATGCTCCCAAAAGCTTTCCTTTTGGACGCTGGGGAGCGTTCCCGCACAGGCTCCATCAGTGTCGACGGTACCCATATGTGAAGACGACATTCCTGCTTGTTCCTGGAGATTAATCCTAACAGCACTTTATTTCTGTATATTTGCAGCACAACTGAATACATATAATTATTCATTCTCAACAAGGGCTTCAAGCTTGAGGAATTCTGACATCACTCTTCCTACCTCCACCCTGATTAGCCCCTAGCCTGGTGTGCAATGTTTGTCTGGAGTCCAGCTCTTACTGAACATGAGCCATCATACACTATCTCCAGAAAACAGATCAACTCACTGCTATTCCAGCCCTGCAGTTTTATTGATGCTCAGCCGTCCGAGTTTTGTCCCTCTAAAGCACCATTTATGTAAATACTAATGATCATGGTTTGTTCATTCCTTACTTATGCTTCCACATTTGCTAGCATTTCTGTTCCCTAGTCCTTCCTCCTGTTCTAAAGGGGCAGTGTTGAATGCTCAGAGCCTGGCAGATATCATTCCCATCCAATATCAGCTGTGATGGAACCTTCCTTCTCTTCCAGAAGCCATCCTTTGCTTGTTCTCTGCAGAAAGTCACACTAAGCATTAGGAACACGCTCTGCATGGGTGATGTTCTTGTAACCCATAGAGAACAGGGGGGCTTTAAAGGGTTCTAGGATTGTTCCTACCATACTGACTTGTCATGTCACTTCCAAAATATTTTGCTGTACCTCCAACATCTGTCACTTCTGTGTCAACCTGGAATTCAATAGAACCTGCACAGGAGAGATACAGAATCACCCCTGGCTTAAGTAACTTGTTGATAAAAGCAACCAAGCTGCCAATAGCAAGAACATGGGAGGCAGCTGCTTTCACAGTGCTCTCTCACAGCACAAAAATCATTCCACACAGCTCCAAATATATCACTGCCATACGATAACCCCAGAGCACTCCTCTTAAGGGGAAAAAATATGACTGTGATGTAATTAACACTCTAAGAACTTGTTTTCCCCTTGGAGAATTATACCATTAGCTGCTTCAATTGTGCATGAAATATAAATTGCATTGCTAGCAGGCGCCACATCTAAGCAGAGACACTGCTAAATGAGAAGGCCTGCCATCCTACACCCTGCTCCCCTGGTCAGATAGCACAGACCCTGTCGCCTTGCCCAACACTGAGAAAGCACAGAGCTTGCCACTTTGATCCCCTGGACAGAAAGCACAGAGCTTGTTGTCCTGCTCTCACCATCCCTCCTCAATTGAGAAAAGACAGAGCATGCCACCATGCACCCACATTCATCTTTCCTGATCAAAAAGACAAAGCCTGTTAACCTGTTCCCACTCCACCCCCACCACTGAGAAAGAAGAGTTTATCCCAGTTCAGAAAGCAGAGCATGCTGCCCTAGTTCAGAAAGCAGAGCATGCTGCCCTAGTTCACACCTTTTCCCCTCTGTCCAATGAGAAAGCACACGACCTAAAGACATGCACCCCACTCATCTTGTCAGAAAGAAAAGAGAACCTCCTATTGTGTATCTTGCTCCCCCCTGCACAGTGAGGAAACACTCCACACCAGTGAAAAAGCACAGACAGGACTAGTGCAAGGATACTGGGGGCCCTAGATGAACCTTCAGCTACACGTCCCCTATCACCCTGTCTCTAGTCCTATTCCCAATCCCAAGAGCCATCCCCCATTTCTTTCCCCCTATATCCAGGAATATTCTGCTTTATCTCTTCCCTAGCCCCATCCCCAGACCCTGGCAAGAGCATCACACCCCTCACCAATACTGCAGGCAGGCAGATCTACAGAATGAACTCTCCCTTTTTCCTGGGCCGCCATCTTCACCTCCTTAGTCCATACCACCGGACTCTGGTTGCCTGCCTGTATAGTACCTCTGTCTGTTGTACCTACATAAGAACATAAGATGTGCCATACTGGATCAAACCAAAGGTCCATCAAGCCCAGTATCCTGTTTTCAAAAGTGGTCAATCCAGGTCACAAGTACTTGTCAGGTTCTCAAAAGGTAGATAGATTCCATGCTACTTATCCCAGGGGTAAGAGGTGGATTTCCCAGTCCACTCAAATAATAGTTTATGGACTTTCCTCCAGGAGCTGGTCCAAACCTCTCTTACTATTACTATTGATCATTTATATAGCACTACCAGACTTACGCAACTCTGTACATATAAATCCTAACACTAACAGCTTTTACTACATCCTTCAGTAACGAATTCCAGAGTTTGATTACGCGTTGATTGAAAAAATTATTTTCTCTGATTAGTCTTAAATATGCTATACTGTAGCTCCATTGCTTGTTCCCTATCTTTCTACTTTTTGAAGGAGTATACAATCGATCTATGTTTACTTATTCCACTACATTCATTATTTTCTATACCTCTATCATATCTCCCCTCAGCCATCTCATTTCCAAGGTGAAGAGCCCTAACCTTTTAAGCCTTTCCTCGTAAGGGGTTCCTTCGATCCCCTTTATCATTTGGTCACTCTTTTCCTTATTTTTTTCTAATTCCATTATATCCTTCTTAAGATATGATGACCAGAATTGCACACAATATTTGAGATGCAGTCTTAACACCAAGTTGCAGGTCACTATGGCAACTAAGAAAATCGGACCTGGTGCCAGAGCGTTGGAAAACCTGCAACATGACCAGCTCTGACTGACTGTGGGGGTCCCATCGCCCACTGGCAGAAGTGCTGCCCAAGGCCACGATACTGGTGGGAATTGGCCCTGTCTGCCCACAAGGATCCAATCTCCCCCATGCAGAAGAGAAGGGGATAGCTGTGATTGCAGCACAGATGCAAGCTGTCTGTCCACAGGAGCTATAAAAAAAGCTCAGTAATAGCAGTAGTAGTAGTAATAGTAATAGTAGGGTAAGAGGAGTGAACTTACATCTTAAAGGGCCAGAAGCTAAAAAGGAAAAAAAAGGAAAGAGTTTGGGGGAAATCCAGGGCAGGGGGTGGGAGGACCAGGAGGAGGGGGAAGAGGCGAGAGTCTGGAAGGGAAACAGAGAAATGTTAAAGGATGAATACATGGGGACAAAAGGGCACTGCATCACAGCTCTTTGTCACATTTAATCCTAATTACCTGGGAAAATTAGCATCCAAACAGACCATTTTCTCCTTTATAGTGGATTGCATTTCTTTCTGCTACAAACAGACCCAGCTGCAATCTCCTGATCACACTGGGCCCCTCAACCTCAGGACCACAGCAACGTCTATAGCTAGCCCAACTTGCTGCCTGGATGACTCACTCCCATCTGAAACTTAACATGGCCAAAATTGTGTTCCTCATCTTTCCTCTTAAACCCACCTCCCCCTTCCTCCCTTCTCTATGTCTGTGGATAACTCTGTTCCCTCAACTCGCAACCTTGGGGTCATCTTTGACTCTAGGAACATTAGACCAACATCCATCAAGCCCAGTATCCTGTTTCCAACAGTGGCCAATCCAGGACAAAGTACCTGGCAGGTTCCCAAAAAAGTACATAGGTTCCACAATGCTTTTCCCGGGATAAGCAGTGGATTTCCCAAGTCCTCTTTAATAATGGTTTATGGACCTTTCCTCCAGGAACTTGTCCAAACCTTTTTTAAACCCAGCTACACTAACAGCTTTTATTACTTCCTTCAATAACAAATTCCAAAGTTTGATTACGCATTGAGTGAAAAAAGATTTTCTCTTATTACTCTTAAATGAGTTACATTGTAGCTTCATAATGTATTTATTTCTGAGTTTTATATACTGCTTTATCCATGTAATCAAGACATTTTACAAGGAATTCAATAAGCTAAAACCGCTCAAGGCGGTTTACAAAGAACTCAATGAACTACTACAGTGAACATCATCAAATTCAATATTACAACATTGCATTCAGGCATTTGGGATAGAGAGAGGTTAGGCCGAATTTTTTACATTTAAATATATACATTTAGCAGATCTGTGTTATGGTTCTTGCAGTGTAATGAGGTATATCATTATGGTGCATACATGTGGGTTTATACCAGTGGGTTAGGTATACGAGTGTGGCGGATTTGGAATATATGTGGAGTATAGGTTCTGGTTTTCAATTCTGCTTTGATCACTAGTCAACATTGAAATCGTTACTGACTTTAAAAGGCCCTAATCTGTAGTATCTTGGTGAGCTGAACACGAATATAACATTAAAAAAATGTATTGGCTCTCGTTTTGAAGATATTGCATGTAGTTCATTTTTGACGTTTCACCGTGTAAATTTATCCAGTAGGACATCAACAAGATCCCAAATAAGCCTTGAATGATGTAATATTGCATCACATTGCATAATACCAGCATGCACACATCATTCAGAGTTGATTGCATCATTTTCTGATGCAATGCAATACTACTGCCAGACGGATGCTGAAGCCATCTGACGTCAGCAGTGTACTATACGCAGTCGGAAAGGAAAGTAATCTGATATTCTGTTTCGATATTGAAAGCCTCATGAATGCCTTAAAAATCACTCATGACCCACAAGACTGGAGACTATTTATAGACTCTTCGAAACTGAGTCTGAAGGCTGTGCTTTTGAATAATGGAAACCGTCTTCCATCTATTACCGTAGCGCATGCCGTCCACATGAAAGAAAATGGATACGTTCAACGTTATCAAAACTATGGGAACTATAGTTTTGATAACGTTGAACGTATCCATTTTTTTGTGTGAGACAAATACACGTTCAGAGACTGACCGTATCTAGTAGTCCACATGAAAGAGACATACGATAACTTAAAGCATCTACTGACTTCCATTTACTACACCAAGTACAGCTGGCACCTCTGTGGTGACTTGAAGGTAGTTGCCCTTTTAATGGGATTGCAGCAGGGATTTATAAAATACATGTGTTTCTTATATGAGTGGGATAGCCAAGCAAGGGATTGGCACTACTTGCGGAAGGAATGGAATCGCAGACAAAATGTAACAGTTGGAGAGAAGAATATCCAGCACCCAGCTCTGGTTGAGGCTCAGAAAATCCTGCTACCACCCCTTCACATCAAACTAGGTTTGATGAAAAACTTTGTGAAAGCCATGCACCGCACTTCGCCAGCTTTCCGATACCTGCATGAAAAATTCCCTCGACTCAGCGAAGCAAAGATTAAAGAGGGAGTTTTTGTGGGTCCTCAGATTCGAGAGCTCTTCAAAGATGACCGGTTCAACAACTTGCTGCAGGGTGATGCGAAACAAGCATGGAATGCTTTTCGCCTAGTGTCAACAAAGTTTCTCGGGAATGTTAGGGCAGAAAACTACAAGGAGACAAGATGATGCAGTATCAGAAACTTGGCTGCAATATGTCTCTAAAGATCCATTTCCTTGATTCCCATCTCGATTTCTTTCCTGACAACTGTGGTATGGTTAGTGATGAACAGGGCGAACGTTTTCACCATGATATCGCAACGATGGAGCAAAGATACCAGGGAAAATGGTCCACTACAATGCTGGCTGACTACTGCTGGACACTCCCCAGAGAAGCTCCCAAACAGCTGTACAAGAGACAGGCGAAAAAATCTAAAAAGTAGTCTATGACTTGGTTTTTTACAGGTATTAGCCGAAGGCCTATTATATTTACTATTGACATGCATTTTGTGATGTAAACATTAATTCTTGTAGATTACAAAAAACCTAGAGCCAACTTTGCAATTTCACTGTCATATTCGTGTTCAGCATATAAAAATTGATAAGAAATGACTATTTTTATTTCAGTAACATGACTTTTGTAAACATTTGTTGACCAGTGAATTGCATGTCCCCTCATGTCCCCTACTCTTTCTATTTTTGATGGAATCAACAACCTATCTACGTTTACCCATTCTACTCCATTCATTAATTTATGGACCTCTATCATATCTCCCTTCAGCCATCTCTTTTCCAAGTTGAAGAGCCTAACTTTTTAAGTCTTACCACATGGGAGCATCCTTCCATCCTCTTTACCATTTTGGTGCCTCTTCTCTATACCTTTTCGAATTCCGCTATATCCTTTTTAAGTTTGGTGACTAGAATTGCACACAGCATTCAAGATGCAGTCGCACCATGGAACGATACAGAGGCACAATAATATCCTTGGTTTTATTCTCCATTTCTTTCCTTATGATTCCTACCATTATATTTGCTTTCTTAGCCACCGCTGCACGCTGGGCGGACTCTTATTCTCTCCTTCTCTGTACACATCCAACAGATAGCTAAAACCTGTCACTCCTTTCTCTATAACACTGGCAAAATTCATACCTTCCTTTCTACACACACTACGAAGAACCTCATCCACTCACTAGTCACCTCCTGTCTTGACTACTGTAACCTGCTCCTCACTGGTCTCCCTCTAAATTATCTTTCTCCCCTTCATCGGTTCAAAACTCAGCTGCATGGCTTATCTTCCGCCAGTGTCGCTATGCTCATGTAACCCCTTTTCTCATGTCACTTCACTGGCTCCTTATCCGTTTCCGCATTCAGTTCAAACTTCTCATACTTACCTACAAGTGCATTCATTCTGTGGCTTTTCTCTCAAATCTCACTCTACACTCCTCCTTGGGAACTCCACTCCTCTGGCAGATCCCTTTTATCTGTGCCCTTCTCTGCCACTGCCAACTTCATACTTGGTTCATTCCTCCTTGCTGCTCCATATGCCTGGAACAAACTAACCAAATCAGTGCATCGGGCTCCTTCTCTGGCTCTTTTCAAGTCCAGGCTGAAGACCCACCTCTTTGATGCTGCTTTTGAATCCTGATGCTCTTTTTGATCTTGCCCACCACTTATGTGTATCTCGCCATACTCTAGTCCCCAGTTTTGCAATGTTTTTTGTCTTGATTAGATTGTAAGCTCTAATGGGCAGGGACCGTGTCTTACATTATGTTTATGTTTATTGAGTTATTTAAAGGAAAAGAACTACAATGCTAAACAGGAAAGGGAGAGAACTCAGTCATTCAGGACAAAAGAGTCAGACAACAGAGATAAAGTCAGAAAATGGAGGATGGAATATCAAAAGCGGAGGAAAAAAGATGGGTTTTTATAAGAGACTAGAATCTGGAGTGGGTCTGTTCTAGTTGGCGGGTGGTGGGGAGGCAGTTCCATAGGGATGGACCTAGAAAGAAGAAGGCTGAGTGGCGAATGGATTGTAAGTGGGCAGGGGATGGTGATGGGAGGTGAAGGCAGTTCATATGTACTGAACGGAGGCTGCGTATGGGGGTGTGGAATTGAAAAAGATCTGCCAGATATTGCGGAGCATGAGAATAAATAGCTTGATGCACTAATATGAGAATTTTGTAGCGAATGAGCCAGTGAAGCTGAAAGAGGAGAGGAGTGACACAGTCTCGACGTGTGGTGTGTGTAATGATTCTGGCTGCTATGTTTTGAATTAGTTGAAGTCTGTGAAGTTGAAACTGGGGGGTATCAGCACATGCAAGATTTCAGAAGTCTAGACGGAACATGACTAGAGACAGAAGAAAAGTAGTTAGTGTTTGGGGCGTGAGGAAAGGACAGATTGCGTAAATGTGCCGGAGGTAGTAAAAGGATCCCTTGGTGAGCTGAGAGATGAGGTTATAGGAGAGTCAAGAATTACACCAAGATAGCAAAGGGAGGATACTAGAGGAATAGGGGAGTTGGAAAGAACTGGGACTAGAGGGACAGGTGCTACCAAGTGTGAACCATATAGCTGATGTTTTAGACAGGTTGAGGTGAAGACAGTTAGCGGTTAACCAGTCAGAAACTTGAGAGAGGCAAGTATTGACAGGAGAAAGATCAGGTTGAGGAGGATTTGTGTGATGGGAGCACAATAATGTTGTCGGCATAGTAGTAGGCCGACATCCCTGATTGCTGAATAAGTAGAGCGAGTAGTGCGAGGAAATATTGAAAAGGAGGGGTGTCAGAACTGAACCTTGGGGAATGCCACAATGGAGAGGAAATGAATCAGAAGAAGTGGTGCCTGAGGTGACCATGAAGACGAAGAGAAAATAGAAAAGTGGAGTAGCAGCTTCTGTCTCTGCTCATGACATCTGCAGAACGGCTACCCTGACCTCTCTTCACACATTCAAGAAACACTACAGTTTGGATCGCTCTTCAGCGTGAGATTTCGCATTCGGACAGGCAGTGGTCCTCAATCTATTTGGAACACAGTCCTTCTCCACCTCCCATTTACACTTGCAGTCATGGATTCAAAACACTACCGCTGCCGCCCTCAATTCTGGATTCACCATGAGAGTGTGCCTGTGACCCCCTGCTTGTCTCCGGAGAAGACGTAGTTGCTTACTTGTAACGGGGGCTCTCTGTAGACAGCAGGGGTATGCAGCCACACTCACCCACCCACCATCCCCACTTAAAAAATAAAAAGAAAAGAAAAATCCAAAAGCAACACTACAAAATGAATACTGTCTTCTGCTATGTTATGAATTGATGTCACCGGAGGCAAGCAGGTGGGAAGGACACACATGCTCAGAGAGATTCAAAGACTTTTCTGAACAAGAGGAGAGCCCGAGCAACTCGTTTCAATAGGCTCACCATCAGAGTGTTGCTCTATAACCCTGCTGTCTACAGAGAAAGCATAGTAACTCACCTGTAACAGGTGTTCTCCGGGGACGGCAGGAATCAGTCCTCACATATGGGTGACGCTGGCACCGACGGAGCCTTTGAAAGAAAGCCTTTGGGAGATGCTACCACGCATGTGTGGTCCCCTTCCTGCCCAAGGGTGCCATCTTGCTCAGTCAGATGACATAGCTAAAAGACGACAAAAATAAAAGATGGTCCAGGAGCAACTCCAAAGGGAGGAGGAAGGGTTGTGAGGACTGATTCCTGTTGTCCCCGGAGAGCATCTGTTACAGGTGAGTAACTAGGCTTTCTCCAGGAACAAGCAGGAAGTCAGTCCTCACATATCGGACTACAGGCTACCAAAAACCCATTGCAGAAAATTAGGACTCCCCCAAGGGGAGCCACAAGCAGCAGTAATTTGGTCCGTGTCCACAGACCACAGTAGGATCCCTGTGTCCGATGCACCAGCACTCTGGTAGCCTGAACACAGAAGAGTCGAAGGATAGGAGTTGCCTAGACCCCAAAAAGGTTATGGAGCACAACATGGCTGAAAACACTGTCCTGTCGGAATTCTCTTTCCGGGCAGTAATGTGCTGCGAAGGTATGTACTGAAGACTAGGTGGCAGCCCGGCAGATGACCACCATCGGGACGGAGAGCAAGTTTGCCACCGAAGCCGCCATGGCCCTGACACGGCCCTCCAGCAGGAGCCCTGCCTGCTGATAAGCAAGGGTGATACAGTCCACCACCCAGGTGGACAGCGTATGCTTAGTCACCGCCTCCCCCAGCCTACTGGGGCCGTTGGAGATAAACAGCTGAGAAGCCTTGCGGTGGCTATGAGTGTGTTGGATATAGGCCCTCTTGCAGTCCAAGGTGTGGAGGACCATCTCTGCTTGACTGGACTGAGGTCTTGGAAAGAAGGTAGGGAGCAAAACTTCCTGGTTGAGATGGAAGGGCAACACTACCTTCAGCAGGAATTTGGGGTGCGTGCAAAGCACCACTCTGTTCTTGTAGAACCTGATATAAGGTGCCTCCGCCACAAGGGCTTGGAGCTCACTGATTCTGCAAGCAGAAGTGAGCGCAACCAGGAAAACCACCTTCCACAAGAGGTAGTGAAGGTGGCAGGTAGCCAAAGGCTCAAAGGGCAGTTGAGTGAGCTGCCCCAACACCATGTTGAGGTCCCATTCGGTTGCCGGAGGGCAAACCAGGGGCTTTGATAAGAGAAGGCCCCTAAGAAAATGGGTCACCAACTGTTCGGGTGAGAGGGGCTTACCATCCACTGGATGGTGGTGTGCAGCCAGGGCACTAAGGTGCACCCGAACAGAGTTTAACTTGAGCCAGAACAGGTGGAGAAGGTACTGTAATACCAGAGGCACCGGGCAAAAGAAAGGGTCAGCCCCCTGTTGGAAGCACCAAGCAGAGAACCTGCGCCATTTGAGGGCATAGGTCTTCCTAGTGGAGGCCTTGCGAGAGGCCGGCAGAATGTTCTCCACATCCACCGGGAGGTTGAGAGGGACCAGACCTACCCTCTCACCAGCCATGCTGTCAGCAAGAGGGACCCGAGGTTGGGGTGCATGAGAGAGCCCCCCTCCTGGGATAGAAGACCTGGGTCGGTTCCCAGGGAGATGGGGACCTCCATTGACAGTCTTAGGAGCAGCGGGAACCACAGCTGCCTGGACCACTGAGGAGCTATCAGGATGAGCGAGGCCCTGTCGCGGAGCACCCTGAATATGGTCCTGACGATCAGTGGCATCAGTGGCATATATGAGGCTCTCTGACCATGAGAACAGGAATGCGTCTGCTGCCACCCTGGAGGGGTTGACCTGCCAGGAGCAAAAGCGGGACAATTGAAAGTTGTCTGGACTGGCGAACAGGTCCATCATGGGTTCCCTCCAGAGATGGAAAAGCGGACTGGCAAACCCTGGGGTCCACTTGCCACTTGTGAGGCTGGAGAACCCTGCAGAGCCTGTCAGCCAGCAGGTTGTCCTGGCCTGGCAGGTAAACTGCCCGCAGGAGGATTCCCTGATGGATTGTGTACGAGCAGAGGACCAGTGCCTCCTGACAAGAGGGTACGAGATCCCATGCCCCCCTGTCTGTTCACGTAGAACATCGCCACCTGGTTGTCCGTCTGGACCAGCACCGGCTGATGACGTAGGTGGTGACAGAAGACCCTCAGGGCAAGGTGTATGGCCTAGAGCTCCAAGAAGTTGATCTGATGGGTGCTTTCATCTGATGACCAGTTGCCCTGAGTGCAGAGATCTCTTCAGTGGGCTCCCCAGCCGAGCAGGGAGGCGTCCGTGGTAAGGACCATCAAGTGACCTGGGGCCTGAAAAAAGATATGCCTGCTTCGAGATGCCGGGGCGACTGCCCCCAGTCCAGGGATTCTGCCAGCTGGCGGGTTACTGAGACTCGATCCCGGAGAAGACCCGTGGCCTGAGTTCACTGGTCCTGGAGACACCACTGCGCCATCCTCATGTGGAAGCGAGCGTCCAGAGTGACGTGGACTGTTGAGACCAAGTGCCCGAAGAAGCGCAGAAGAAGTCAGGTGGGCACCGAGGGACGGTACTATACGTCCCGAGCAGGGGAACGGAGCCAATCTGCTCAGTCCTTGGGCGGGAAAGCTCGCGAATGGAGGGTGTTGAGCTTTGCTCCGATGAACGCCAGGCTCTGTGTGTGGGGGAGGGGTAGTTTATGACAAAGCCCAAGTGTTGCAGAACCTGGATAGTGCAAGCGGTGGCCTTCTGCGCCTCTGAGGCTGTGCCTCCCCTTATGAGCCAGTCGTCCAGGTAGGGAAAGACGAAGATCCCCTGGAGCCGGAAGAAGGTGGTCACGACTGCCAGGCATTTTGTGAAGACTCTTGGGGCAGAGGCTAGGCCGAAGGGGAGTACCCTGTATTGAAAGTGCCTGCCTCCCACTACAAACCGCAGGTATTCCCTGTGGTTGGGGTGGATAAGGATGTGGGTATAAGCATCCTTGAGGTCTAAGGAGAATAGCCAGTCTCCCTGCTGGAGGTATGGCAGCAATGTTCCAAGGGAGAGCATCTTGAATTTCTCCCTCACCAGGAATTTGTTGAGGTTGCGCAGGTCGAGGACGGGCCTTAGACCCCCTGTCCTCTTTGGCACAAGGTAGTATCTGGAGTAGCACCACTTGCCCTTGAGGTGGTGGGGCACAGGTTCCACCACTTCGTCCTTGAGAAGACCTGACAACTCCTTCACAAGAGGTCCCGGTGGAGGGGAGACCTGAGGGGCTCTCCCAGGAAGTAAGGGGGAGGTGTCTGAGTCAGGTAGAGGAGGTAACCCTCCCTGACTACCCTTAATGCCCAGGAATCGGTGGTGATGGATACCCACCTCTGGGCATAGAGGGCCAGATGTCCCCCTGTGGGCTGCTGATCTCCTTGGGGTAGAAAGGCTATGCTCAAGGAGTCAAAAGTTACCCCCTGGCTGGGCTGGGGCCAGTGCCTGGGGTTTTTGAGCTTTCTGCTTATGCGGGCCATGCCCATGTCCCTTTGCCTGCTGACCCTATTGGGGAACCGGGAAGGCCTGATAGGGTGAGTAGTTTCGATAAGCAGCTCCCTTCCTCGGGTAAAAGGGCTTTTTACCCAAGCCCTTCTGTCGGGGAGGGGCAGTTGTCTTCTTGGAGAGCCTGGTCCTCGTCATGAACTCAGTCTCCAGCTCGGCAGCCTTGTTGGTCAGAGGTTTGCCAAAGAGGTTCTCCCGTTGGCATGGGACATCGACCAGTTTGTCCTGAACCCACTGCTCGAGATCGGACGACTGAAGCCAAGCGTGGCAGTGTGCACTGATGACAGCCACGGCTACTCGAGACGCTGATTCGAATCTGTCATAGGCCGCTCGAGACATAAATTTGAAGCACTCAGACGGCCTTGGCCAGGCTCTTGAAGTGGGTCCTCGAAAAGGCCAGCCGAGAACCCGGTGAGTTCCTTCGCCAGGTCTCTCAGGTACATGCTCATGTACAGCTGGTAGGCCTGGATGCGTCAGAGGAGCATCGAGCCCTGGTAGCACTTCCTGCAAAGGGCGTCCAAGGTGCGGGCCTCCTTGCCAGGGGACACCGAGGAGTGCATCTTCTGGCTTTTCAGCCGATGCATGGCCGATTCCACCACCATGGAGTTATGAGGCAGTTGTGACTTCTGGAAGCCCGGGCTCTGGCGGACCCAATACATCGAGTTGAGCCGTCTGCTCACCACCGGCACCGACAGAACCCTTGTGTGGAGCAAATCCCCAGCTTTCTAAGAAAGCCTTTGGGAATTGCATCGCGCAAGCGTGGTCCCCTTCCCACCCAAGGGTGCCATCTTGCTCAGTCAAATGACATAGCTAAAAAGACGGCAAAAAGAAGAAAAATAATAATTTATTTTTTACTTATTTTATTTAACATTTCTTATATACCGCCTTTCATGATATCAAGGCGGTTTACATTGAACAAACTGAAATTACATTGAACAGGGCATTATAACTTGGAGATAACTAATAGGACTGCAACTCCAAGGGGAGGAGGGAGGGTCATGAGGACCGATTCCTGCTGTCCCTGGAGAACACCTGTTACAAGTGAGTAAGTATGCTTTCTCCAGGAACAAGCAGGAAGCCAGTCCTCACATATGGGACTCCCCAGCTATAGGCTACCGAGAACCCACAGCTGAAAAATAGGCTCCCTATACGAGAGCCGCAAGCAGCCACAATAGGAATCTAACTGAGAGAATAGCACTCTGGTAGCCTGACACAGAAGGGTTGGAGGGTAGGAGTTGCCTAGACCTCGAAAATGTTACAGAGTACAGCCTGGCCGAAAGCACTGTCTTGTTGGGACACCCTATCCAGGCAGTAATGGGTTGCGGAAGTCTGACCCAAAGACCAGATGACGGCCTGGCTTGTCTGCCAGTGGAACGAAGTGAGCCACTGATGCCCCCATAGCCCTGACCCAGTGGGCCGTAACACGACCCTGCAACAGTAGCTTGGCCTCCCTGTATGCCCAGGCAATACAGTCCGCTACCCAGGTGGACAACGTATGTTTGGAGATGGCCATCCCCAGCTTACTGGGGTCATAGGATATGAAGAGCTGAGAAGCCCTTATATGGCCCTGCGTATGCTGAATGTAGAAGGCCAACGTCCTCTTACAGTCCAGGGTATGCAGAACTGTCTCTGCCTGACTAGCATGCGGCCTGGGAAAAAAGGTAGGTAGTACTACTGCCTGGTTGAGGTAAAATGAAGAGACCACTTTTGGAAGGAACTTGGGGTGTGTGTGGAGCACCACCCGGTTCCTATAGAACCTTGTATAAAGCCTATCGGACACCAGGGCCTGAAGCTCACTCACTCGCCGAGCCAACGTGAGTGCCACCAAGAAAACTACCTTCCAAGAAAGGTAGCGTAGATGGCAGGTTGCCATCGGCTCAAATGGCGGACGAGTAAGCTGCCCTAAGGCCACATTCAAATCCCATTCGGTTGCCGGAGGGCGAACCGGGGGCTTCAGCAGAAGTAGGCCTCTCAGGAACCTGAACACCAAAGGATGTGCAGAAAGAGGCTTTCCTTCCTCTGGGAAGTGGTGTGCAGCCAAGGCACTGAGGTGAACTCTGACGGAGTTGGACTTAAGGACCAAATCCGAAAGGTGGAGAAGATACTGTAGTACCACTGCAACCTGGCAGGAGAAAGGATTCACTTTCTGCTTTTCGCACCACATCCCAAACCTACACCACTTAAAGGCATAGGTCCATCTAGTTGACTGCCTCCTCAAGGTCAGCAAAACTTCTTCCACGTTTTTCGGAAGGAAGAGAGGTGCGAGAACTATCCTTTCAGCAGCCATGCCATCAGGTTGAGTGAACTGAGGTTGGGGTGCAGAAGAGTGCCCCACTCCTGAGACAGGAGGTTCGGATAGGATCCCAGAGGGATTGGGGCCTCCACCGCTAGTTGATGCAGAAGTGAAAACCAGGGTTGCCTCGGCCACCTGGGGGCTACCAGGATGACCGAGGCCTTGTCCTGGAGGATCTTGAATAGAGTCTTGCTACCAGAGGCGTCGGAAGAAACGCATACAGGAGGCCCACAGACCATGAGATGAGAAAGGCATCGGGAGCCACCCTGTTCAGATGTAGCTGTCTGGAGCAAAAGCGGGACAACTACTGATTGTGTGGGCTCGCAAACAGATCCAGTGTTGGCTCTTCCCAGGTCTGAAAAAGCCATTGGGCCATACTCGTGTCCAGCTGCTCAGCTAAGTAATTTTCCTGGCCTGGCAGATAAACTGTTCTCAGATACATGACATGCCGGACTGCAAAGGAGCACAGTTCTGCATACCCTGGACTGTATGAGGGCGATGGCCTTCTACATTCAGCGTACGCAGGGCCATAGATGGGCTTCTCAGCTCTTCATATCCTATGACCCCAGTAAGCTGGGGATGGCCATCTCCAAGCGTACGTTGTCCACCTGGGTAGCGGACTATATTGCCTGGGCATACAGGGAGGCTGAGCTTCCATTGCAGGGTCCAGAGTTTCCTGGCACAGCAAGCGGGACCCCGTGCCTCCCTGCTTGTTCACATAGAACATCGCTACTTGGTTGTCTGTTTGTACCAAGACAGGCTGATGAGCCAAAGTTCCAGGAAATTGATTTGCTGTGTGCTCTCGTTCGGAGACCACACACCCTGAGTGCAAAGTCCCTGGCAATGGGCTCCCCAGCCCAGCAAGGATGCATCTGTAGTTAGGATCCTCATGTGTTGAGGAGCCTGAAAGGTCACCCCCGCCTCCAAGTGTTTTGGTTGAAGCCACCAGTCCAAGGACTGTACCAGTCTTTTGGGCACTCTGATTCTGTCTCGGAGTCCGCCTGTGGCTTGTGTCCACTAGTCCCTGAGGCACCACTGAGCTGTTCACATGTGGAGGCGGGCATCTGGTGTCACATGTACTGTGGAGGCCAAGTGGCCGAGGAGGCACAGGAAATGTCTTGCTGATATTTGGGACCTGCGAATTACTTGATGTGCTAGGGCCAGGAGTTTCTGTGCCCTGTCTACTGGCAGGTAAGCCCTTGCCTGAAGGGTATCTAGTCTGGCCCCAATGAACTCTAATTGTTGAGTGGGGACTAGGGCAGACTTGGGGTAATTGATTACAAACCCTAGATGCCAAAGCCATCTAGGGGAAGCCATATTGGACCTAGTCCTTAGTGGAACACCAGATCTGGTGCAAGAGATAAGGGCGTTGGGGCCATTTGGCAATAGCGATCATAGCATAATCGCGTCTGATTTAATTAGTGGAGAAGGGATAGTAAGGAAATCCACAGTACTACATTTTAACTTTCGAAAGGGAGACTATGATAAAATGAGGAAAATAGTTAAGAAAAAAACTAAAAGAAGCAGTTGCAGAGGTTAAAGACTTACATCATATTTCTATGTTTCTATGATTGAGATGTTTAAATACCTCCTTGGCATAAATGTTCAGGGAGAGAGCCTCTTTCAATTGAAAGCAAGTTCTGCTACGAAGGGACATGGGATGAGGGTGAAAGGAGATAGATTCAGGAGTGATATGCGGAAATATTTCTTTACAGAAAGAGTAGTGGATCCATGGAATAGTCTACCAGTGGAGGTGGGAGAGATGAGGACAGTAACTGAATTCAAAAAAGCATGGGACCAACACAGAGGATCTCTAAAGGTAAAAAGGGGACTGTTGTAGTTGTTGATATGGAAGGACAGACTAGATAGGCCATGTGGTCTTTTTCTGTCATCATATTTCTATGTTTCTATGATCAAGCTTGGGTGTTGTTCAAAACTACTATCTTGGAAGCCCAGACCAGCTGTATTCCACGCTTTAAGAAAAGTGGAAGGAAGTCCAAAAAACTGCCAGCATGGTTTAAAGCTCAGGTCAGAGAGGCTGTTGTTGCCAAAAAAGCATCTTTCAGGAAATGGAAAAAAGAGCCAAACGACAAAACCTGGAAACAGCATAAGCACTGGCAAGTTAAATGCAAGGCATTGATAAGGCAGGCAAAGGGAGAATTTGAGAAGAAGCTTGCTGCAGAAGCAAAAACACGTAATAAAGACTTTTTCAAGTACATTCGTAGCAAAAAAACTGTGAGAGAGTCAGTTGGTCCATTAGATGATAGAGGGATTAAAGGGGCACTAAGAGGTGACAAGGCAATAGCGGAGAGACTGAATGAATTCTTTGCTTCGGTCTTTACTGAGGAAGATGTAGGGATGTTACCCATGACTGAAGTGGTATTTAAAGGTGCAGAAGAATTGAAGGAAATATCGATACATCGGGAAGATGTATTACAACTATTAGATAAACTGAAGGGTAGCAAATCACCTGGGCCGGATGATATACATCCAAGGGTGTTAAAAGAACTCAAATATGAGATTGCAGACCTGCTATTAGTAATCTGTGAACTATCATTAAAATCATCTGTAATACCTGAAGATTGGAGGATGGTGAACGTAACACCAATTTTTAAAAAGGGTTCCAGGGGTGATTCGAGAAACTACAGACCAGTGAGCCTGACGTCAGTACCGGGAAAAATGGTAGAAACCATCATAAAGAACAAAATTGCTGACCATGTAGATAATCATGGCTTAATGGGAGACAGCCAACATGGCTTTAGACCTTGGCTGAACTCCATTGGCTACCTATTCACAGCAGAATAAAATACAAGATTCTACTAACTACATTTAAACTAATAAATAACTTAGCGCCATCAGTACTCAATACACTCATCAATGTAGAAATAGATAAAAGATCACAAAGGAGTAGAAACACAAACACTATTGCAGTACCAAAAGACTACACAAAAGCTAGAAAACAAACCAACATGAGAGCCTTCTCTCATTCAGCACCTATCCTCTGGAATAACCTTCCTGACAACATTCGCCTACTATCAGACATAAAGGAATTTAGAAAAAAACTGAAAACCCATTTATTCTCATTACACTATAACAAAGGAGCAGAAACTAGCCAGACTACACAAAGAGACACAGGTTAACTAACAAATACAACCATTATATAACTACGTGCCTTGAAGATTAAATTAATGTTTACACCTACAAGCGATATATGACAATTGTAAATATCTACTATGTACATATGTTCTAATAGTTTAACGTTCTAATAATTTACTGTTTAAATATTATTCTGTTTTTATTTATTTATTTATTTATTTATTTAGCTATTTCTTCTATACCGCCCCTTCCAGAGATCAGGGGCGGTTTACATGGAACAAGTAAACAAATTTGTATACTAATGTATACATTACATGAAACAGAGATTTTTTTAACTTTATACAGATAATAGTTGTTAATAGAGATTTATAACATTGTAACTTACCTGTTACCTGTACCTAGTTCACCTGTTCTATGTAAAATGACTTGGTATGATACTATCCATACCATATAACATAATGTTCATTGTAAACCGCACTTGATACTTGCGAAAGAGCGGTATAGAAATAATTGTTAAATAAATAAAATAAATAAATAAATAAATAAATAAATAAAGGAAGATGTCTTACTAATCTGTTATGTTTTTTTGGAGGTGTAAATAAACAGGCAGACAAAGGTGAGTCTGTTGATATAGTGTATTTGGACTTTCAGAAAGCCTTTGACAAGGTCCCTCATCAGAGACTTTTGGCAAAACTAAAGAATCATGGGATAGGAGGCAGTGTACTATTGTGGATCAGAAACTGGTTAAAAGATAGAAAGCAGAGGGTAGGGTTAAATGGCCAATTTTCCCAATGGAGAAAGGTGAATAATGGTGTACCCCGGGGATCTGTGCTTGGTCCACTGCTTTTTGACATATTCATAAATGACCTGGAAAAGGGAATAATGAGAGAGGTTATCAAATTTGCAGATGACACAAAACTATTTAAAGTTGTTAAAACCCAAGAGGACTGTGGAAAATTGCAAGAGGATCTTGATAAATTGGAAGACTGGGCATCAAAATGGCAGATGAAATTTAATGTGGACAATTGCAAAGTTATGCACCTAGGGAAGAACAACCCAAACTATGGTTACACGATGCAAGGTTCCACATTAGGAACTACCATCCAGGAAAAATATTTAGGCGTCATTGTGGATAACATGTTAAAACCCTCCACCCAGTGTGCAGCGGCGGCCAAGAGAGCAAATAGAATGCTAGGTATCATAAGGAAAGGAATGAAAAATAAAACAAAAGATATTATAATGCCTCTGTATCATTCCATGGTGCGACCGCACCTTGAATATTGTGTGCAATTCTGGTCGCCGTATCTTAAAAAGGATATAGCTTTATTAGAAAAGGTTCAAAGAAGAGCCACCAAGATGGTAAAGGGGATGGAAGGATACCCCTATGAAGAACGGCTAAAAAGGTTAGGGCTCTTTAACCTGGAAAAGAGATGGCTGAGGGGAGATATGATAGAAGTCTATAAATTAATGAACGGAGTGGAACGGGTAAACGTAGATCGATTGTTTACGTTATCAGAATATAGAAAGACTAGGGGACATGCAATGAAACTACAGGTTAAACTATTTAAGACTAATAAAAGAAAATATTTTTTCACTCAACGTGTAATCAAACTCTGGAATTTGTTACCGGAGGATGCAGTAAAGGCTGTTAGTGTAGCTGGGTTTAAAAAAGGTTTGGACAAGTTCCTAGAGGAAAGGTCCATAAACCATTATTAAGAAGGGACCCAGGATATCAATGCTTGACCTAATACAAGCACTGTGGAACCTGTGTCTTTTGGGGAAATTGCTAGGTACGTATGACCTAGATTGGCTACTGTTGGAAACAGGATACCGGGCTTGATGGACCTTGGTCTGACCCAGTATGGATATATATTTGAATGGTGCGAGATGTGGCCTGTTGGACCTCCATGGCCGATGTGGCTCTGATGAGCCAGTCATCTAGGTAGGGGAAGACAGAAACTCCCTGTATTCTGAGGAAGACGGCCACCACTGCCAGGCACTTTGTGAATACCATGGGAGTGGAGGCCAGGCCAAAGGGAAGTACTCTGTACTGATAATGGTTTCCCCCACCACAAAGTGTAGATATTGCCTGTGGTCTGGATGAATTACGATGTGTGTATACGCATCCTTTAGGTCTAAGGAGCATAGCCAGTCTCCCTGGCGGAGGTAAGGCAGCAATATTCCAAGGGAAAGCATCTTGAATTTCTCCCTCACCAGGAATTTGTTTAAGTTGCGCAGGTCGAGGATGGGTCTTAGACCTCCTGTCCTTTTTGTACCAGAAAGTACCTGGAGTAAAAGCCCTTGCCCTGTAGGTGGTGGGGCACCGGTTCTACCGCCTGATCCTCGAGAAGACCTGCTAACTCCTTCAGAAGAAGGTCCCGGTGAAGAGGAGACCTGAGAGATTCTCCTGGAAAGTAAGGAGGAGGTACCTGGGTCAAATGGAGTAGATAGCCCTGATGGACTATCTGTAGGACCCAGGCATCTGTGGGTGATGGTTGGCCACCTGTGGGCATACAGGGCAAGCCTTCCTCCTGTGCGTTGCCTTTCTCCTATGGTGAGAGGGGCTATGCCTTGAGAGTCAAAAGCCATTCCCAGGCTGAGCTGGAGCCGGTGCCTGGGGTGTGGGGGCTTTCTGCTTACATGGGACATGCCCCTGTCCCTTGGCCTGCTGCCCCTGTTGGGGAGCTTGGGAGGCCTGAAATGAGGGGTAGCTTCAGTAAGCAGCACCCTTCCTTGGGAAAAAGAGCTTCTTTCCAGAGCCCTTCTTTTTAGAAGGGGCAGAAATCTTCTTTGAGAGCCATGTCCTGGTCATGTACTCGGTCTAGAGCTCAGCAGCCTTTTCGGTCATGGGTTTACCGAAGAGGTTCTCTCCCCGGCATGGGACATCGACCAACTTGTCCTGAACCCACTGCTCGAGGTCTGACAACTGTAGCCATGCCGGGCGGCATGCACTGATGCCCACCGCAGCTACTCGGGCCACCGACTCAAACCCGTCATAGGCAGCTCGAGTCATGAACTTCATGCACTCACGGACTCTAGTGGACAGGCTCTTGAAGCACTGCAAAGGTCCCTCGCAGAGACCAGCTGAGAACCCGGCGATCTCCTTCGCCAGATCTCGCAAGCACATGCCCATGTACAGCTGGTATGCCTGGATCCAACATGTCAGCATAGAACCCTGATAGCACTTCCTGCCAAGGGCATCCAAGTAGCGGGCCTCCCTGCCTGGAGGCACTGAGGAGTGTGTCTTCTGGCTCTTGAGCAGTCGCATGGCCGATTCCACAACCATGAAGTTGTGCGGCAGTTGTGCTTTTTGGAATCCAGGACCCTTGCGGACCCGATACATTGAGTCGATCCACCTGCTGATCACAGGCGCCGACACCGGCTTCTCCCACTTGCGGAGCATCAGTCGTTCCAGGATCAGAGGCACTGGTACAGTAAGGGCCTCCTGAGGGGGAGAGTCATACTGGAGGATCTCGAGCTCTTTGGCTCGAGGATCCTCCTCGGACTCCGAAGGGAATGCCAAAGCCTTTGACATGTCCCTCACGAAGTCCAAGAACCTAGTGTCCTCCGGGAGGGACCTTCTCCGAGGCTCGGACACCAGGGATTCGGACAAGACATCCCTGTGCCGGCAGGTGTCCGGGGATTCTTCTTCCTCAATCTCCCAACCCGATGCCTCCGAAGAGGAATCAAGTGGCTCTGGCCTCAAGGGCTTTGGCTTTGACCACCTCGATGCCGGTGGAACCGGCGGTGACAACCTCTGTCCCGAACGGGAGGTCGAGGGAGACCTCAGCCGAGGATTGACTCAAGTATGCATGGTCTTGAGGATCGGCTCGGCCTCCGGGGTCGACTTGGACGTCGGTGGCCCGGTGGTCAGGGCAGAAGGACCGGTGAGACTGGCTATCAGCGCCCACTGCTGCTCCATGAAGGCAGACATGCTGCGCTCCAGGGCCACCATTCTGAGACCAAGCTCAGAAGGCTTTGCAGCCATCGGGTCGGGTCCTGATAACGGTTCTTCCGGAGGACAGTCCTCAACGAGGACAGTTGTTACCTGCCTCGGCTGCTCCGTATCCCATCGAGGAAGCTTCACTCGATGCTCCATCTCCGAGGATCCGGGCCAGCGCTCGGGGCTCCACGACCGGTCCCGCAAGGAACCAGGCCGTTCAGAGCCATCCAACGATGCTGCCTTTGAAGATTTTTTATTCCTTCGATGTTCCTGCGAGGGAGACCCCCTCTCTTAGGAACCTCAACGATGCTCAGGCTCAGAATGCTCCCGAGACATTGAGGCCTCAGAAGAGGTCCGGGCCCGCGAAGGTACAGACTCAGCAAAAATCCTATCATGCTGCCGCATGCGGCTTCTCAGGGCCTTCAAGGACATTTTCCTGCATGGGCCACAGACCTTTGGGTTGTGGTCAGGTGCGAGGCAGCAGAGACAGCAGTCATGTGCATTGGTGAGGGACCTTAATTTTGTACACCGATAACATTTCTTAAACCCACTGGCAGCCATTGGGGGAAAAAGGGCCCCTGCGAGATCAAAGACCTGGGCTGCCAGTAAAAAAATAAAAAGAGCACAAACGCTAGTCATGAAGAACAAAAACCGAAAAATCTAACTGGACTCGATACCGGTGTACCGAGCCAAAGACAGGAAGGGGAATCTGTGTCGAACCGGAAGAAAAGATTAAACTTTTAACAAATTTTTCCACGGTGACTACAGGATTATGTCCGAAGGGCTCTGCGGAAAAAAGGAGACTGAGCAAGATAGCACCCTTGGGCGGGAAGGGGACCGCGCATGCGCGATGCAATTCCCAAAGGCTTTCTTAGAAAGCTGGGGATTTCCTCCGCATGAGGGCTCCGTTGGCGCCGACGTCACCCATATGTGTGAGGACTGACTTCCTGCTTGTTCCTGGAGAACTGGAAGATCTCTAACTCATCCGCCCGAGGATCCTCTTCCAACTCAGTCGGGAATTCTAGGGCCTTGGATATATCCTTGACAAAGTCCAAGAAACCCATGTCCTCCAGCAGAGACCGCCGTTGAGGTTCGCGCAGGGCCCCATGCTTCAGGGAGCCCCATGTGAACTTCATTCTCACACAATGGACAGCTTCAGAGAGAGCTGGGGAAGCCTGGGCAATGCCCCGGCTCAGCTCTGCACAGCCGCTAGCGTGAAGAGTGGCGATATCCCTCATGCTGGCAGCTGTGTTCTTGTGAAACACATGAGTGCTGGGAAATGCCCTTTAACCTTTTCCAGCATTCAGCGAGCTTCACTAGAACACAGCTGCCAGCATGAGGGAAAACACCGCTCTTCACGCTGGCAGTTGTGCAGAGGTGAGCTGGGGCCTCACGTGGGCTTCCCCCGGCTCCCTCTGAAACCACTTGGACAGGCACGGGGCTCTCTGGGGGGGTGGATAGGACTGGAAATGGCCGATGGGGGGCTAGGATTGGAAATGGGCTTATGGGGAGGGAAGGACTGGAAGTGGCTGATGGGGGGGCTAGGATTGCAAATGGGCTGCTGGGGGGAGCTTGGACTGGAAATGGGCTGATGGGGGCTGGAATAGACTGGAAATGGATGATGGGGAGAGTTTGGACTGGAAATGGGCTGATAGGGGGCAGGAATAGGACTGAAAATGGACTGATGGGAGCTAGCATTGGAAATAGGGGATAGCATTGGAAAAGGGCTGATGGGGAAGAGCTTTGACTGGAAATGGGCTAATAGGGGGCTGGAATAGGACTGTCAATGGACTGATGCAGGGCTAGGATTGGAAATGGGCTGATGGGGGGGAGCTTGGACTGGAAATGGGCTGATGGGGATTGGAATAGGACTGGAAATGGCTGATGGAGGGCTAGGATAGGACTGAAAATGGCTGATGGGGGCTAGGATTGCAAATGGGCTGATGGGGGAGCTTGGACTGGAAATGGGATGATGGGGGGGCTGGAATAGGACTGGAAATGGGCTGATGCGTGGCTAGCATTGGAAATGGGGGATAGCATTGGAAAAGAGCTGATGGGGGAGAGCTTTGACTGGAAATGGGCTGATGGGGGCTGAAATAGGACTGGCAATGGGTTGATGCAGGGCTAGGATTGGAAATGGGCTGATGGGGACTGGAATAGGACTGGAAATGGGCTGATGGGGCTAGGATTGGAAATGGGCTGATGGAGGGAGCTTAGGCTGATGGGGAGCTGAAATAGGACTGGTAATGGCTGATAGGGGGCTAGGACTGGAAATGGGCTGATGCAAGGGCATGGGAGAAGGGAGTGGATATTGGGTGGAGCTGGAACTAGAAGGGAGCTGATATTGGGGGAGGACTAGAAAGAGATGGGGCTGAGGGAATGAGGATGGAGAGGGAAAAAGATATTTTGTGTGGGAGGGAAGAAAAATCTACAATTGGCCAGGTATTGGGAAAGTGAGCATTCATTCTGCCTGGTTGGGCTGGGGCCAGTGCCTGGGGCTTGGGGGCCTTCTGCTTATGAGGGCCATGCCCGTGTCCCTTGTCCTGATGACCCTGCTGGGGAGGCCTGATACTGCAGGTAGTTTCTGTAAGCAGTTCCCTTCCTCGAGTAAGGGGGCTTTTTACTTGAGCCCTTCTGTCGGGGGAGGGTAGCGGTCTTCTTGGAGAGCCTAGTCCTTGTCATGAACTTGGTCTCCAACTCTGCAGCCTTATCGGTCATGAGTTTGCTGAAGAGATTCTCTCCTTTGCAGGGGAGATTGACCAATTTGTCCTGATCCCATTGCTCAAGATCGGACAACTGTAGCCATGCCTGTCATCGGGCAACAATGCCCTTCATGGCTACTCTAGCCACTGACTCAAAGCTGTCATAGACTGCTCAAGTCATAAACTTGGAGCACTCACGGACAGCTTTGGCCAGATTCCGGAACCGCTGGAGGGGCTCCTCAGAAAGACTAGCCGAGAACCAGTGAGCTCCTTCCCCAGGTCCCTCAGGTATCTCCCCATTTACAGATGGTATGCTTGGATCTGGCCGATAAGCACTGAACCCTGGTAGCACTTTCTGCCGAGGGCATCCAAAGTGCAGGCCTCCCTACCCAGGGGCACCGAGGAGTGTGTCTTCTGGCTCTTGAGTCAACGCATGGCCAACTCCACCAAAATT
Source organism: Ichthyophis bannanicus (assembly GCA_033557465.1). Taxonomy (NCBI): domain Eukaryota; kingdom Metazoa; phylum Chordata; class Amphibia; order Gymnophiona; family Ichthyophiidae; genus Ichthyophis; species Ichthyophis bannanicus. The sequence continues at coordinate 916,648,023 of CM066035.1, read as the reverse complement.
GAGTTATGGAGTAGCTGTGCTTTCTAGAAGCCTGGGCTCCGGTGGACTCGATTCACTGAGTTGAGCCGTCAGCTCATGGTGGGCACCAATGCCGGTGTTTCCCACATGTGGAGGAGCAGTCATTCCAGGATAGGTTGGATGGGCACTGTCTGTGTTTCCCTCAGGGGGCCTCTTACTGGAGGATCTTGAGCTCCTCCGTGTGAGGGTCCTCATCTGACTTGGTGGAAAATGCCAGAGCCTTCGACATATCCTGTATGAAGTTGAGGAATGCCATGTCCTCTGGTGGTGTCCGGCGTCGAGTCTCGGAAGGGGATGGATCAGAGGGCATGTCACAGTAATGGCGAGTGTCCGTGGATTCCTCGTCCTCGATCTCCCAGTCTGAATAATCAGTGGGGAAGGAGGAGGGCTGGGCTGGGCGATCCAGCCCCGAAACCAATTTCCAGGTCCCTCAGAAGCTCTGCAGCCTGAGCCACGGGCACTCACAGGGGAGGACCTCGGTCCTGTTGAACAGGACGGATCAAGACCGAAGTCGAGGATCGACTCGAGGCTGCAGGCTCTTGGGGATGTCCTCGAGGTCGAGGGCCCGGTGGTCTGGGCATATGACCCGATAGAGCTAGGCATCATGGCCTGCTGCTGGGCCATGAAGGCAGACAAGCTGCGCTCCAAGGTTGCCATTTTGGTCTCCAGTCCAGAAGGCTCTGCAGCCATCTGTGCTTGCACCAAAAGGCTCGGGCCCAGCGCCGGTTCCGCTGAAGGGCAGTCCTTGACCAGGATGGGCTTGGGGGTCAGAGGCTGATCACCAAAGGCTGATGATTCTTTTTGGGCTAACTTGGTAAGCTGCTCCCGTTCTGAGCCCTCGGACGAGCGGCGCGGACTATGGATCTGGCTCGGGACTTACCCGCCTTCCTGGATCCATCCACGGTTGCGGCCCTCAAGGGTTTCTTATTATTATTGTGTTCCCCCTCTGGAGAGCTCATCTCAGAGAAGCTGCAGCCTCAATCGAGGCCCGCAGAGTCACCAGTGAGTCCATGGCCTCAGAGGGGGTCTTGGAATGTGGTATCACGGGAGATTCTGGGAAAATTCTGTTATGCTGCTTCTGACAGCTCTTGATGGCCTTGGATGACATTTTCTTGCAAAGGTCACAGTCCGAAGGGTCGTGGTCCAGCCCAAGGCAAAGGATGCAGCAGTCGTGCTTGTCGGCAAGGGAGCACCAATCCCACTTTTGGAAGCCACTGGCAGAAGCCAGGGGGGAAAAAGTGCCCCAGCTAAGTCAAAGACCCAAGGCTCTGCAAGTGGAAAAAAAGGTATGAAACCGCACCGGGGAAAAAAAGAGATGAACCCGAGATGCGATGCCAAGACAAGCAAGCCTTGGGGTGGGAAGAGTAGCGGTGCAGACAGATATCTGGTGGGCTCTGTGGAAAATGGGAGACTGGGGCAAGATGGCACCCTTGGGTGGGAAGGGAAACACGCATGGGTGGTGGTATCTCCCAAAGGCTTTCTTTGAAAGCTGGGGAGATGCTTCCACAAGGGCTCCATCAGTGCTGACATCTCCTATGTGAGGACTGAAATCCTGCTTGTTCCCGGAGAATGTACGTCTGCCCTGGACATATATCCCTGCTAAATGTGGGTCAGAATATGTTTAAGGAACTTTGTTCACCTCAAGATTAATTAATTTAATTTCAGGGCCTTAATTAAACTATTCCTGGTGACGATAACCAGCTGTATCTAAAAGTGAATTTGACCATCTCTTCCCCTTTAATAGATTTAAGAGTCTTTAAAGCCAAGATTATGCCCGGGGTGGCTGGGAGGGAAAAAACACTTACTAAAAGCTGGCTTGCTATACAGCTCCCTGACCTGTGCTTCTAAGGTAATCTCTTCTTTTCCTGGGTGATTCACACAGCCCTTGGTTTGATAGAGGGAGCCCTTCAAATTGCCCCTTTGATCTGTCACTTGGCTTTAACACCTATTTGCAACAATTTCACAGGTGTTCTACCTCCTAACTGGAAGGTATCTTTGTAAATGTCTTGAGAAACAATTTCTCTCTTTCTACTGATATAATATTTACCCTATTCTCCCTTCTATGCTAGGTTGTTCCCTGATTTGGATTGCAGAGAGGCACATGTGGTCCCTTTGCACAACAGCGGAAGTAAGAATGTGGTTGAAAACTACAGGCTGGTTAGTTTAACCACTGTGGTGAGTAAATGATTGGAAGCGCTGCTGCAAGAGAAAATAGTGAGGTTTCTAGAGTCCACTGGATTACTGAATACAAGGCAGCATGGATTCACCAGAGGCAGGTCTTGTCAGACAAATCTGATTGATTTCTTTGACTGGGTGACCAGGGAGGTGGACCGAGGGAGAGCCCTAGATGTGGTACATTTAGATTTTAGTAAAGACTTTGACACCATTCTGCACAGGCGACTTATAAACAAACTGAGCACCCTAGGAATGGACCCTAAAGTATTGCTTGGGTTAGAAACTGGTTGAGTGGGAGGCAACAAAGGGTACAGGTAAACAGAGCTCATTCTGAGGAGAAGGAGGTTACTAGTGGTGTGCCCCAATTCTTTTTAACATCTTTGTTAGTGATTTTGCGGAAGGGCTTTTGAGTAAGGTTTGCCTCTTTGTGGATGATACCAAAATCTGCAACAGAGTAGACACCTAGGAAGGTGTAGATAACATGAGGAGGGGTCTAGCTAAGCTTGAAGAATGGTCTAGAATTTGGCAGCTGAGATTTAATGTTAAAAAATGCAAGGTCATGCATTTGGACTGCAGCAATCCAAGAGAGTGATATAGTATAGGGGTGAAGTACTTCTGTCCACAAAAGAAGAGTGGGACCTGGGCATGATTGTGCCTAATGAACTTAAAGTAGCTAAATAGGTAGAAAAGGTGATGGTGAAAGCTAGAAGGATGCTTGGATGCATATGGAGAGGAATGGCCAGCAGAAAAATGAGGTGATATTGCCTCTGTATAGGTCTTTGGTGCGAGGTCATTTGGAGTATTCTGTGCAATTCTGGAGACTGCACCTTCAAAAGGATATAAACAGGTTGGAGTCGGTACAGAGGATGGCTACTAAAATGGTTAGTAGTCTTCATTATAAAGCATATGAGGAGAGACGTAAGGATCTTAATATGTATACATTAGAGGAAAAGCGGGACAGAAATGATATGATTGAGACATTTAAATATCTCCGTGGCATAAATGCACAGGAGGGTCTCTTTCAATTGAAGGCAAGCTCTGTTATGAGGAGACATAACATGAGAGTGAAAGGGGATAGACTCAGGAGTAATATGCAGAAATATTTCTTTATGGAAAGAGTGGTAGATGCATGGAATAGTCTCCCAGTGGAGGTGGCAGAGATGACGACAGTATCTGAATTTAAAAAAGCATGGGACAAACACAGAGGATTTCTAAAGGGAAAAAGGGGGCTGTTGTAATGGTTGATATGGAAGGGCAGTCTTGATAGGCCATGTGGTCTTTTTCTGCTGTCATGTTTCTATGTTTCTAAATTAAAAGCTCTCTGCTGGTGCTAGGCCCAGACTATATTAACAAATACACTGGATTCTAAAATACACAGATTTATCAGCTTTAACCCAAAGAATTCCCTTTTCCCTAAAGTTTAGAGAATTTTCCAGAAATAAATACAAGTGCAGATTCTTTCCAGTAGCAGCAGTTCTTTTGGTAGTCCTTCAAGACTTCAGGAAAAGAGTAGTTACTCACCTGTAACAGGTGTTCTCCAGGAGCAGCAGGAATCAGTCCTCACTTATGGGTGAAATCGACGCCAATGGAGCCCCCGTGCGGAGCATTTCCTCAGCTTTCTAAGAAAGCCTTTGGGAATACTGCACGCATGCGCAGTCCCCTTCCCGCCTAAAGGTGCCATCTTGCTCAATCAAATGACATAGCTAAAAAAACAGCACACAAAAATGTAAAAATGAACTATGTACAACTGCAACTCCCAGGGGAGAAGGGAGGGTTGTGAGGACTGATTCCTGCTGCTCCTGGAGAACACCTGTTACAGGTTGTAAAAGGGGGTGCTTGTTATGAAGGTACCATCACCTTGGCAGGTATGTAAATTAACTGTCTTGAAAAGGATTGTGCTTATTAAAGTCCATTCACACAAAGCTTGCCTTTTAAATAAATGAAGAAACTTGTAGTTGGTCGAGTGTAAGGCAAAAATTAGAGTTTATTTATGGGGTGAATATTCCACACACAGATATACTTGGTAACACCATCCAGATTATTTCTCCAGGGTTTATTCAACATAAACAAGGCAACTGAAAAGCTTATGTAAATAAATATCAAAGTCCTTTATGGAACAGAAAGGCTTTCTTACAGCCACTGCTATCAAACTTTGTAGCAGTGCTGAGGTGGAAACAAACCAAAAAGGAAAAACTGCTTTATACAAAAAAAACAGCTCTCTTTATCCACACAGAAAAGAACTTTTACATTCCACGTGTGCTTGGCTTGTGCTGTGCTCTGCTCTAGCAACAGGTGACAATCTAAATGCAATTAACAGCTTGTTCTCAGCACACGGGCAAACATCCCCAAAAGCTTTCTCTCTCTAAGAGAACTTTCTGGGGGAGCTAATAATTAGAATGTTTCCTTTTGATGTTTGCTCTTATTTGGAGGATTTTTCTAAACTAACAACCTACACAAGGAACAGTCCATAGAAACATTCTCTTCATCAGACATTAAACCTTGCTCCTGGAATTGCATGGGTTCAATTTCACTGACTGACTCAGAGGGCTTAATTAACTGACCTCTATATGGAGAGAAACTGTTTCCCTGCTGTTTGCAATGCTCAGAGCTAGAGAAACGTTCACAGTTCATACCTGAATCCAGGCTGGCATCAGGTTGATTCCTTTGGTATTCTGGCCAGTATGCAATAGAGCTTCGGTGTCTCGTCCTCCAGTTGTTATCTCTGGACCTCAGGGCCTTTTCTCCATATGTCCTCCAAGAGGTATTTGGGCTCCTTTTCTCCTTAGCTGCAGCAATATTCCTTCTAGGTGCTGCTGGAGGGTCCCTGGCTGTGGATCTCCAGACCTCTGGCTTTCTCCAGTCCTCTGAAGGTTGTTTCTCCCAGGAATCTCTCCAGGCATACGTACTTCTCTGAACTCCTCTCCTGGACTGTCTGCTTCCTCGTCCTTGTTCCTTCAGATTCCAGTTGTTCCTGTTCCTCCTGCTCCCGTCCTGGTTCTTCTCCTTGTCCTTCTTTCGGTTCTCCCTTCCTGAAGATTCCCTTCTAGTTTTAAAGGGCTTAGATTGCAACCCCTCCCTTGCATACTTCAGGTGTTGTGGATTAAGCTCTCTCCTAGAAGGTGTTTGATTAGGGATGACATAATGGTTTCTCTGATTAGACTCATGCTTTTCCACTTTAGCTCCTCTAGGGGCTTTCTGCAAATTGGTGCATCCTGGAACATGTAGTCTTTTAGGGAAACAAGCTGTCTTATTTTTCTGACCTGCAAGCACAGGTCCCTTGATCAGAGTAAATTCCCCTCTTTTGTCCTTACACCCTGAGCTTTGATAAGCTTCCTTATCACAAGGTGAGTAACTACTCTTTCTCCAGGACCAAGCAGGAAGTCAGTCCTCACTTATGGGACTCCCCAGCTTCAGATTACTGGGGAACCAGAGCTGAAAAATGAGCTCCCTCTAGCCTCATCATCAGAGAAAGGATTTCACTGAAACATACCTCTACCGGTAGCCCAACCAGAGGGCTGGAGGGTAGGAGTTGCCTAAACCTCAAAGAGATTCTGGAGCACTACCTGACCGAAAGCACTGTCCCTACGGGACTCCCTCTCCAGGCAGTAATGGGCCGCAAAAGTCTGGCTTGAGGACCAAATTTCAGCCCTGCAGATGTCTGCCAACAGTACAAAGCGGAGATGAGCTACTGAGGCAGCCATTGCCCTGACACGGTGGGCCGTGACCCGACCCTGCAAAGGAAGGTCAGCTGCCCCATAAGCCCAGGTGATACAGTCAGCCACCCAGATGGACAAGGTACGCTTGGAGACAGGTACCCCCAAGTTATTGGGGTCAAAAGATACGAAGAGCTGAGTAGCTTTCCTATGCCCCTGCGTACGCTCAAGGTAGAAGGATAAGGCCCTCCTACAGTCCAGGGTATGCAGGACTGTCTCAGCCCGGCTGGCATGGGGCCTAGGGAAGAATGTTGGAAGAACCACCTCCTGGTTGAGATGGAAAGAGGAGACAACCTTTGGGAGGAACTTAGGATGAGTCCGAAGGACTACCCTGTTCCTATAGAAGCGAGTGTAGGGTCTGTCACAGACCAGGGCTTGAAGTTCACTCACTCACATGGCCGAGGTCAAGGCCACTAGGAATAGAGTCTTCCAGGAAAGGAAGCGTAGAGGACATGTAGCCATTGGCTCAAAAGGTGGGCGAGTAAGTTGCTGCAAGACCACATTCAACTCCCACTCAGGGGCCGGTGGACGGAGAGGAGGCTTAAGCAATAGTAAGCCTCTGAGAAACCTGGACACCAAGGGATGAACCGACAAAGAGTGTCCCTCCACCATTGAGTGGTGAGCTGCCAAAGCAGAGAGGTGGACCCGAACAGAATTGGACTTAAGGCCCTGATTGGACAAGTGCAGAAGGTACTGCAGCACTACTGGCACAGTTCAGCCGAAAGGATCTTCCTTGCGTTGCTAACACCACAAGGAGAACCTCCTCCACTTCAGGGCATATGTTTTTCTGGTGGATTGCTTTCTAGAGGCCAAGACCACCTCTTCTACTTCCTGAGGCAGGCCCCAGGGAGCCAAGACTACCCTTGCAGCCTCCAGGCCATCAGATTGAGAGATTTGAGATTGGGGTGCAGAAGGGAACCCTGATCCTGAGAGAGAAGGTCGGGTTGGAACCCCAGAGGCAGTGGTGTCTCCACTGCCAGTTGAAGCAGGAGTGGGAACCAGGGCTGCCTCGGCCACCTGGGAGCAACCAGAAGGACCGAGGCCTTTTCCCTGAGAATCTTGAACAAGGTTCGGGCCACCAGAGGCGTGGGAGGAAACGCATACAGGAAGGCATCTGCCACTACCCTTAGGGGATGCGGTTGCCTAGAACAAAACCTGGGCAGTTGGTGATTCAGGGGACTGGCAAAGAGATCCATGGATGGAAGTCCCCATTTCAGGAAAATCTTTTGAACCATTAACGGGTGCAGCTGCCACTCGTGGGGCTGCAGAATTCTGCTTAATCTGTCCGCCAGAAAGTTCTCCTGGCCAGGAAGATAAACAGCCCTCAGCAACATCTGGTGTCTGAGGGCAAAGGAGCAAAGGGCCTGTGCTTCCAGGCATAGGAGCCGGGACCCAGTGCTGCCCTGTTTGTTCACATAGAACATGGCTACTTGATTGTCTGTCTGAACTAGAACAGACTGGTGAACCAAAGTGTGAGAAAAAGCCTTGAGGGCTAAACGAATAGCCCGCAACTCGAGTAGGTTGATCTGTTGCGTGGCTTCCCATGGGGACCAGAGGCCCTGAGTGCAGCTCCCCTGACAGTGTGCACCCCAGCCCTGTAAGGAGGCATCTATTGTCAACACCACTGTGGGGACAGGCACCTGAAAAGGCACCCCCTGAAGCAAGTTGGGGGGGTGTAGCCACCACTGAAGGGCAGTCAGGAATGGTTTTGACACCTTGACTTTGTCTGCTAGGTTCCCAGTGGCTTGCTTCCACTGAGTTCTGAGGCACCACTGTGCAGGCCTCATGTGGAGGCAGGCATTGGGGGTCACATGTACAGTCGATGCCATGTGTCCTAGGAGCTGCAGACAGAGCCTGGCAGGAACCTTTGGCAGGCTGAGAAACCGGGATGCCAACTCCATGAGCCTTTGAGCTTTGTCCTCTGGCAAGTAAGCCCTTGCTTGCAGAGAGTCCAGCCGTGCTCCTATGAACTCTAGGTTCTGGGAGGGGAGCAAAGTGGACTTTGCAAAGTTTATGACAAAGCCTAGGTCTTGAAGGAGTGATACAGTCCTGAAGGTGGCCTGCCTGGCCTCCTGGTAAGTCTGATCCCGGATGAGCCAGTCGTCCAGATAGGGGAAGACAAAAACACCTTGAGTCCTCAAGTAGGCCGCCACCACAGCAAGGCACTTTGTAAAGACTAGTGGGGTGGAAGTTAGGCCAAAAGGCAGCACTCTGTACTGGTAATGGTTTCCTCCCACCATGAACCTGAGGTACCGTCTGTGGTCTGGATGAATGAGGACGTGAGTGTACGCATCCTTTAGATCTAAGGAGCATAGCCAATCTCCCTGCTGGAGGTAGGGCAGAAGTGTTCCAAGAGTAAGCATCTTGAACTTCTCTTTCTCCAAGATCTTGTTGAGATTCCTGAGGTCTAGGATAGGCCTTAGGCCTCCGGTTCTCTTTGGCACCAGAAAGTACCTGGAGTAGAAACCGTGCCCCTGTAGGCGAGGAGGTACAGGCTCCACCGCCTTGTCCAGAAGCAGAGTTTGAAGTTCTTGGAGGAGGAGGGATGTGTGCAGGGGAGGCCTTAGAGACTCTCCTGGGAAGTAGACAGGAGGTAACTGCTGGAAATGAAGTATATAGCCGTTGTGGACTATGCTTAATACCCAAGCATCCCCTGTAATGGGTGGCCACCTGTGGGCAAACAGGGCTAAGCGACCTCCTGTGCAGGAATGGGGCAGCAGAGGTGGAAAGGCTATGCTGTGGGAGTCAAAAAACCCCTCCCTGCTGGGTAGGAGCAGGAGCCGGAGGCTTGGGGGTCTTCTGCCTACGGGCCCATGTCCCTGCCCCTTGGCCTGATGCCCCTGTTGGGGAGCTGGGGAGGCCTGGTACTGAGGGAAAGGTTTGTAGGCAGCCGCCTTTCTCGGGTAAAATGACTTTTTACCCGAGCCCTTCTTTTTGTGAGAAGGGGCAGAAGTCTTTCTGGACAGTCTTGTCCTAGTCAGGTGCTCAGTTTCGAGCTCAGCCGCCTTCTCAGCCATGGGTTTGCCAAAAAGGTTTTCACCTTGGCAAGGGACATCGACCAACTTGTCCTGCACCCAGGGCTCGAGGTCCGATGACTGCAGCCATGCCTGGCATCGGGCTCCGATGCCGGCTGCCGCCACACGAGCTGAAGCCTCGAAGCCATCGTAGGCTGCTCGGGACATGAACTTGGAACAGTCCCTGATTCCTGAGGACAAAGTCTGGAACCTCTGCAAAGGTTCCCTGGAGAGGCCAGCAGAGAACCCGGCAAGGTCTTTTGCCAGGTCTCGTAAGTACATGCTGCGACGCTCCTGCCCCCGCCCTAGGGCTAAAGGACAGGAGTGGCCTATTGTCCCGTGAGGAATGGATTAAAACTATTCCCTTGGAATGATGGGAGATGTAGTTTTGTTCTCCTTTCTCTCACTGATAAATGTAGTTGCGCCAGAGACGGTAAGGCTTTGCAAGAATATTTTATTCGTGTTGGGGAGATTCCTCCAGCGCATCAAAATTCAGATACATGAACATAAATGGTGCTTTAAATGGTAACAGAAGAAACTCAGGAATATAAGACAACATAAAGTGAGATCAGCTTTTCTTCTATGGAGCTTAACTCAGCTCTGCCTCAAGAGGTGACTTACATATATTGCAGCCTCATGCAATCACTCTTCCATTCACAGTGTGAACTCAAACTCATGTGCAAACAATTAGGTTTTCAGAGCATGGCAGCAGAAACTGCCACATTGTATTCTTTTCACACAAGATACAGGCAAGCTTTGTTATACTGCTATTTCCTTACAGCATATTGAACAGTCCATGCTATTATCGTCAGAGTTTATCAAAGGTAAGGCATTTTCCACTTGCATAAAATCTTCTGACTGCACAGAACTATTGTCCTCATTCAGCTTTGACTGTCTGCCTGCTTTCAATTCTAAGAACTCTTTAAAGTCCTGAAGGAGCAATTCAGCCTGTTCAGTTCCTGACAAACAGTTGTCAGCCAACACTGAGTTTTTCTCCCAGTCAATAATGTTTCCCCCTTCAGCTCTTGGCTTGAATGACTCAGGGTAACAATTGGGATCTTTTAAAGCAGCCTTAAATATAGGAGATGGGACTTTACCTTCTCTATCCAGGTTCCTATAGAAACTGCTGTCTTTCTGCCAGGCTCCTCTCCTTTTAGGTAGCTCAAAAGCTTTGCAGCTGTGAGTGCTTCTGGGTCTCTCCGGTCCAAACTGTATCCACGAGGGCTCTGCCTTTTCCCAAGACTCTAAACCAGGGCTTCGTCCACTTCTTGTAGGACTTCCTTTCCAAGCACCTGTTAAGTTCCTTGCAGGTCCTCTGCTGCTACCAGGCTCAGACGTGCAGCCAGACTGCTTCCTGGTCCACTGCTCATGGCTTTCCTGTTTCTCACAGCTATTCTGCTTCTGCTTCCAGGCCCTCTGCTCACAGGTCCTCTGCTCCTGGGAATTCTGCTTCAAGCTATTCTCTCTCTTCTTGTTCTTCTTGATCCCCTTAATCTCCTTAATCTGTTTAGCAGCGTCCTTTACCACTTCATAAAGGGATTCTTTCTCAGACACACCCCGTCCAAACCCTGGGTGTGCCCAATCAGCACTGCTCAACTCCTCCCCTGGGCTGGTCTTCATTCTCAGCTCACCAGAAGAGGTTTTTTTTTTCCTTTTAGGATTGTAAATCCTGTGTAAATCCTGATGCATTTCAGGATTTCCTTCAGTCTCCATTTCCTCAGGAGGGCCGCTCTTCACCACAGATCCCCCCCCTTAAGATATCACGGTCTGGCTTCTGACCAGGGGCACAGCACGTGATTCCACTCATGGATTCGGAGATGCTCTGTGTCTCTTTCAGAACTTCTATGCTGGGGACAATGGTGACTACCTGAGCTAAGGCTGCCCTATCATGCCAAGGCTTCAAGAGGTTGATGTGGTATACTTGTTGGCGTCCTCTCCTATTTTCCACAAGATAAGAGACTGGACCCACCGGCCGGACTATCTTACATGGCCCTTTCCATTGGCTCTCGAACTTCGGGTCTGGCCCTGCCACCATCACTATAATTTTGTCTCCCACGGCCAACTGACGTGGTCGTGTGCCATGGTCATAATAGGACTTCTGTCTTTGCTGACTGTTCCTTAAATTGACCTCCGCAACCTGTGTGGTGCGGCGTAAGCGACCTTTTAAGTCCTTTAGGAACTCAGGTACTCCTACCTCATGTATGTCGGGTTCTACCCACTGCTCTTTTAGGATATCTAATACCCCACGGGGTGATCGACCATACATTAGCTCATATGGCGCTGTCCCTAGGGATGACTGTTTCCTCTCCCTACAAGCATAGAGGATAAACGGGAGCATGGTATCCCAATTGGCCATATCTCCTTCCAGACTGCGGTGTAACATTCTTTTTATAGTCTGGTTCTGTCTTTCTACGAGACCATTGATTTGTGGATGATAGGCTGAGGTCTTGATATGGCGGATGTCAAACGCCTCCCAAACTTGGGCTAAATACTTAGATAGGAAGTTGCTTCCTTGATCCGTGAGGACTTCGCGAGGGAACCCAACTTCGCAAAACAGCTTTATAAGTTCAGCCGCCACGACCTTAGCTGATATACTACATAGTGGCATGGCCCAAGGAAACCTTGTTGCTTGGTCAATGACCACTAAAATATACTGAAACCCCCGGGGAGTTTTGATTAAAGGACCGATAATGTCCATTGCCATTCTGTGGATTGGTTCAGTAATCACTGGGGATGATATCATCGGTACCTCTTTTGGATGGATTGCAGAAACTCGCTGACATGTTGGGCATGCTTCGCAGAACCTTGCGGTTTCCTTAAAAACACCCGGCCAATAGAACCTTGCCAAGATCTGGTCTAAAGTGCTTTGGATGCCCTTGTGTCCTCCGACTGGATGGTCGTGGGCCAGTCTCAAAACTAGGTTTTTAAAAGTTGCGGGCACCACCACCTGTTTGCGTACAGTGCCAGTATAGGGATCCTTGCTCTCTCTATAAAGTATTCCTGTATCAAGGAAGAATCTGGGTAGCGTATCCCTATCGCTCTGGGCCCATTTGAACGCCTGACTCAGAGCAGGGTCTGCTAGTGGCTCGTGGGGGAATGTTGGAAATTTCCCCACCAATTCTTCTGGCACCCAGGGTAATTCTTGGCCAGCCTGAGTTTCTGCCCTATGTCGAGAGCGATCACGTCTCTCATTACGTTTCTCTGGTTTTGTTTTCTTAACTTTTCCTCCTGGTGCGGCTATTAGATCCTCATGTGAGGGAAGACTTCCTAAAGCTTCCTCTGTAGGATCTCCTCCATTTTCTGAGTCCTTAACCTGGGCTCTTGTAGCAACCATGGCTTCCTTAGAGGTTAGGCCTTGTTTCATTTCCTTATAAAAATGGGGCCAGTCCCTCCCTAAAATCATATGGTTCGGTAGGTTGGGCACTACTGCAATGGGGACTTTCCTAATAGCTCCTAGCGCTTTCACCTGGAGGTCGTACACGGGGTATAATGAAGTGCCTCCGTGAACACAGCAGATTTTTACATTGTGCACAGGCTGAATTGCTACCCCCGATGCTTCGATTTGCTGCCACAGCGTCTTGGACAGCATTGTCTGCTCCGCGCCGGAGTCAAGTAACGCGGTGGTGGCAATTCCCTGCACCTCTACTTCAATGAGAAATCCTTCTCTGGCCTTCTGTGCATTTACTGCTACTAAAGCAGTCTTAAAATAGCAATTTTTCTGCAGATGACCCTCTCGCCCACATTTAAAACATTTCCTAGGCGAAATTGTACCCTTCATAGTTGGCATACACATTTTTCCTGTCTCATCACTTAACCTCCACCTCCTTTCTGATTCGCGTGTCGCTGTCCCCTTAGGAGCCCTACCGCCTTCCTGGGCCATTAACTTGGCTTCCAAGAAGCGCTCCGTGAGGTCAATAGCCTCTTGCGGGGTTTTACAGCTCTGCAAAATCAGGAAGGTCCGTATTTCGGCGGGTACAGCACTCAAATACTGTTCTACAATGAGACTGTCTATGATGGACTTTTTAGATTTACCCCCTGGATCAAGCCATTTGTTTATCAGCATACGAATCCTATAACATAATGCTTTTGGGGTTTCATCTTGTTTTAATTTTACTGCTCGCAGGAGATTGTGATAAACTAGTGGAGGAAGGCCAAGCCTCTCCCTGACCACTCTCTTAATTTCATCATAATTTCCAGCGAGATCAGGTGGCATGCTTCTATATGCGGCCATAGCCTCCCCTGTAAGGGACGCCGCAAAGCGAATGGCCCAATGTGCTTTTGGCCAAGCGCTTAACTGTGCCACTCTTTCAAAACATTCAATGTAATCATCTATATCATCTGTATCTTTCAATTGTCCAAAATTGAACATTGTCCCTGTGTTTAAGCTAGGTGCAGCTGCTGCGGAAAAACCTGGGGGAGCGGTTGGTGTCTCCGATGGTTTCTTCTGCTCGGCTACCCATGCTTGTAACATGTCCAATAATGGCTTCTGCTGAGCTTGAAGGCTAGCAGCATTTCTTTCTTGGGCTTCCAAGGTCAAGTCTCTCTGTCTCTCCAGCTGCGTGGCCATCCACTTAAACACTTCCTGGGGATCTAGAGACATCTTGGAACCTCTGTGAATACAAACACAAAGACAAAAAACCAAGTGCGGTATCACACACAAAAAAAAACAAACTTCTCTTTTTTTTTTTTCAACCTGGCCCAGCAATCACCCCTTTGCCCTGTATCCTGACCTCTCCTGGGTGGATACTTTTTACCTGGCTTAGGTGTTGCTTCAAGCAGTTCAACCACGTTGCAGCCAGTAGCCTTCCGATGCTGTGACTTCTTCCCTTCTGGATAGTCTGCAGTCGGGCTCCTCCTGGGCAGTTGCCTTCCTGTAGGTCTTCCGCGTGGCACCTTTAGCGCATGCGTAGAATCCTCGAAACGAAGCCACTTGCGACGCTCCTGCCCCCGCCCTAGGGCTAAAGGACAGGAGTGGCCTATTGTCCCGTGAGGAATGGATTAAAACTATTCCCTTGGAATGACGGGAGATGTAGTTTTGTTCTCCTTTCTCTCACTGATAAATGTAGTTGCGCCAGAGACGGTAAGGCTTTGCAAGAATATTTTATTCGTGTTGGGGAGATTCCTCCAGCGCATCAAAATTCAGATACATGAACATAAATGGTGCTTTAAATGGTAACAGAAGAAACTCAGGAATATAAGACAACGTAAAGTGAGATCAGCTTTTCTTCTATGGAGCTTAACTCAGCTCTGCCTCAAGAGGTGACTTACATATATTGGAGCCTCATGCAATCACTGTTCCATTCACAGTGTGAACTCAAACTCAGGTGCAAACAATTAGGTTTTCAGAGCACGGCAGCAGAAACTGCCACGTTCTATTCTTTTCACACAAGATACAGGCAAGCTTTGTTATACTGCTATTTCCTTGCAGCATATTGAACAGTCCATGCTATTATCATCAGAGTTTATCAAAGGTAAGGCATTTTCCTCTTGCATAAAATCTTCTGACTGCACAGAACTATTGTCCTCATTCAGCTTTGACTGTCTGCCTGCTTTCAATTCTAAGAACTCTTTAAAGTCCTGAAGGAGCAATTCAGCCTGTTCAGTTCCTGACAAACAGTTGTCAGCCAACACTGAGTTTTTCTCCCAGTCAATAATGTTTCCCCCTTCAGCTCTTAGCTTGAATGACTCAGGGTAACAATTGGGATCTTTTAAAACAGCCTTAAATATAGGAGATGGGACTTTACCTTCTCTATCCAGGTTCCTATAGAAACTGCTGTCTTTCCGCCAGGCTCCTCTCCTTTTAGGTAGCTCAAAAGCTTTGCAGCTGTGAGTGCTTCTGGGTCTCTCCGGTCCAAACTGTATCCACGAGGGTTCTGCCTTTTCCCAAGACTCTAAACCAGGGCTTCGTCCACTTCTTGTAGGACTTCCTTTCCAAGCACCTGTTAAGATCCTTGCAGGTCCTCTGCTGCTACCAGGTTCAGACGTGCAGCCAAACTGCTTCCTGGTCCACTGCTCATGGCTTTCCTGTTTCTCACAGCTATTCTGCTTCTGCTTCCAGGCCCTCTGCTCACAGGTCCTCTGCTCCTGGGAATTCTGCTTCAAGCTATTCTCTCTTCTTGTTCTTCTTGATCCCCTTAATCTCCTTAATCTGTTTAGCAGCGTCCTTCACCACTTCATAAAGGGATTCTTTCTCAGACACACCCCGTCCAACCCCTGGGTGTGCCCAATCAGCACTGCTCAACTCCTCCCCTGGGCTGGTCTTCATTCTCAGCTCACCAGAAGAGGGTTTTTTTTTTCCTTTTAGGATTGTAAATCCTGTGTAAATCCTGATGCATTTCAGGATTTCCTTCAGTCTCCATTTCCTCAGGAGGGGGCTCTTCACCACAATGCCCATGTACAGCTGTTAGGACTGGAAACGGCAAGCAAGCATCGAGCCCTGGAAGCACTTTCTGCCGAAAGCATCCAGGTTCCAGGCCTTCCTGCCGGGGGGGGGGGGGCACCGCAGATTGCATCTTCTGGCTCTTCAGACGATGCATGGCCGATCCCACCACCATGGAATGGTGCGGGTGCTGCGCCTTGTGGAAGCCAGGGCTCTTATGGAGTCCATAGATGGAATTGACCCGCTTGCTCAAGACCGGCGCCGAGGCCGGTGCCTCCCACATCCGGAAGAGGAGCCGTTACAGCATCGGAGGAACCGGCACAGTAAAGGCCTCCTTCAGAGGAGAGTCATACTGGAGGGCTCGAGCTCCTCGGCTCGAGAATCCTCCTCGGGGTCCGCGGGAATCGCCAATGCTTTGGCCATGTCCCGCATGAACTCCGAGAACCAGGTGTCCTCTAGAGGGGACCTACTCTGGGGCTCAGACTGCGGTGAGTCCAAAGGGACGCACCGAGTCCGGAAGGTGTCGTGGGACTCCTCGTCCTCCATCTCCCACGCTGACTCATCCGAAGAGGAGTCGAGGGGCTTCAACCGCACGGGTCGAGGTGGCACCCGCCCCGACGCCGAAGGCACCGGTGTCGACGCCCTCGGTTCCAAGCAGGAGGTCGAGGGGGACCTTGACTGAGGACAACTTCGAGCCTTCATGGTCTCGAGTATCGGCTCGGTCTCCGGGGTCGACTTCGACGTCGATGTCCCGGTGGTCGGGGCAGATGCACCAGCGGGGCTGGCCATCAGTACCCACTGCTGATCCATGAAGGCAGACAATCTGCACTCCAAGGCTGTCAGCCTGAGTCCAAGCTCAGGAGACTCAGCAGCCACCGACTCGGGCCCCGGTGGCGCCGGGCCCGACGTCGGCTCCTTCGGAGGAGAGTCCACGAGGACTACAGGACTTACGTGCCCGACGGTCTCCGGCTCCACCCGAGGTACTTTGGACAGCTTCTCCTGCTCCAAAGGCCCAGGACGGCAGTCGGGGGTCTTAGACCTGGCCCTCGAGGAACCAGGGACCTCTTCCGACGCCACCCTCACGAGCCGCTTCTTCCTCTTGCGTTCCCGGTCGGGGGACCCCCTGTCCGAGGAACCCCGGCGATGCTCAGGATCAGACTCCCGAGACGTCGAGGCCTCAGACGAGGTCCGGGCCCGGCCGGAGGCAGAATCTGAGAAAATCCTTTCCTTCTGGTGCTGACAGCTTCAAAGTGCCTTGGTGGACATTTTGCCACATGGGCCACAGATCATTGGATTATGATCTGGGCCGAGGCACTGAAGGCAGCAGTCATGTGTGTCAGTGAGAGACATTAGTTTCTTGCACCAATCACACTTCTTGAAACCACTGGAAGCCATCGGGGAATAAAGGGCCCCCGCGAGGTCAAAGGACCGGCCTTCCAGGGAAAAACAGAAAAAATGGCGCGAACGCCAGCCTTGAAGGGCAAAAACCGAAAAATAGAAGACGGGCTCGATACCGGTGTACCGAACCCGGCGGGAAGTGGAACCTCGGAGAAAAAATCGAAGTAATTGTTGAAAAAAAGTCAACTTTTCCGGGTGACTCGAACAGACGTCCGATGGGCTCCACGGAAAAAGAGAGACTGAGCAAGATGGCATCTTTAGGCGGGAAGGGGACCGCGCATGCGTGCAGTATTCCCAAAGGCTTTCTTAGAAAGCTGGGGAAATGCTCCGCACGGGGGCTCCATCGGCGTCGATGTCACCCATAAGTGAGGGCTGACTTCCTGCTTGGTCCTGGAGAAACTATCTTTCTCAAGATGGAGAAAATGTCATAGCATTGTTAGCAGGATGGGAAAATAGTTATCTCCAAGTTATAATGCCCTGTTCAATGTAATTTCAGTTTGTTCAATGTAAACCGCACTGATGCAGAATAATGCGGTATATAAGAGAATGTAAATAAAAAATAAATAAATAAATAAACATTTGGGGGACGTAGGAAAGCGGTAGGCAAAACTGAAAGGAGAAATTTTAAGGACTAGAAACCATTTTGTTAGGAAAGTAAATAAAATTAAGGAAAAAGGAGGCCATTATGTTTTTTGAAAACAGTAACTGAAAGTTAAGAAAATGAAGTTATCCTTCATAAACTACAAGAGATTGCAGAAAGAAGAAGACAAGCAACAATATTCAGATAAGCTTAGAGAAAAGATGCATATGGGAGAAAAAATAGCCACTTTAGTAAAATGGTGGTGGGGGCTGCAAAACGTTTTTTTAGATATGTTAGTGATAGGAGGCAGTGCAAAATTAGCATTGTGAGACTGAATGAGACAAATATGTACAGTCTGATGAAGATAAAGCAAAATTGCATAACAAATATTTTATCCTGTGGTCCCAGATGAAGGGATGGCAATAGGAATGCGGAGAAAAAACACAGATAGGAAAGGAAATGAGGTAGATCTTGATTTTCAGAAGACTATGTTCATGAGGAGCTAGCTAAACTAAAAGTAGACAAAGTGATGGGGCCAGACAGGATGCATCCAAAAGTACTGAAGAAACCTAGGGAAGTTCTGGTGGCTCTGCAGTGGGACCTTTCCAAGGCTTCTTTATTATTTGGCTCACACCTTTCCAGCAATAGTTCGAGTTGAGTTACATTCAGATACAGTAGGTATTTTCCTATCTCTTGGAAGGCTTACAATCTAAGTTTGTACCTGAGGCAATGGAGGAGCAGTGTTCAATTAACCGAACTTTGATCAGTCTAGATGTTTTGCCAATATAGCAGGGACACAGAATTGCATAAAGTACTCATTACAGTCAGTACTTTGTTGCATATGGTGGATAAATACTAAAGTGGGATAACGAAATTCAGACACTTCCATCGAAAACACACACCACACATTTATGACACTTCTTATGACTGTCAGGGGCCTGTAATATACTTCTCTGATCAGAGGCAACTTCAGAATGTACCAGCCTGTTCCATAAATTCTTACTCCATTGACAGGTAAAACGCGGGGGTTATTCATCAGATTGTTTTCACAAAATATCTATGTACCTGAATCTAACTCGCCTTGAACTACCATTGGAAAGGTGTGAGCTAAATACAATTATATATAATATCTTTTATTTTTGAGAAGCCTAAGATATAAAATAAAATACACTGCGATAGAAAACAAAAAGAAGATATGAAAACAAGATATGGAAGAAACAGATCAAATTAGCATTCTGAAAATAACGGTAGCCAATTCTTCTGCTTTAATTTGTACATACTTTCTGCTATTGAGTTCCATGCACATGTCCTCTAAACCAATATATTAATCCATGTTGAAAAGACAACAGCAATAATCAGTAGAAGGAGGAAAGGATTTTCTTCATTGAGAAATGTGCAGACATCAACATTCAGCACCTGCACATTCCCCTAGCTTAATGCTCCCCTTCCCAAGTCATGTAGTCACGTTTGTTCTGGAAAACAGCTCTTCAGGGTTTATCAATCATATCTGCAGCAAGAGGCCTAGAACTGAAGGAATTACTATGCTAGCGCACAGCTGATACCTGCTCAGAGGGCAGCAGATTAATTGCATAGGCTTATTAAAGCTCCCACACAAAGGCTACAATGTTATTCCTCTGCTGAAACCCTTTGCAATGGAAAGGAGGAGTGCGGAGTATACTCAGGCCCACAGAGCCAGCATGAGCCACTGCAATTGATCTCTAGGAAACTGACTTTATATGGAGGCAATTTTTATGCAGATAATAAATAGTGCAATGCTTCGTTTTCGCTCTGCTGTTGCTGCGGCTCAGTGCAGATCATGCTAGGCTCTGAAGAGCTTTCCATGCTTTTAATTTACTCTTCCAAGTTTGTACAGGTTCTTTATATTAGCACGTCTCCCCCTTCCACCCATCTGCTCTCTACAATGGCATGGCAGCCCAGAAGAAGGGACACCTGTGTATTTCTTCAAGCACTTCTAATGAATGCTAGCAGCTAGGAGCCCTCCACCGGGCAAAATGAGACATTACACCATAGGAACATAACTAAGAACAAAGTGAAATTCAGATCAAAAATGATTATGGCTAACTAGAAATGCAGCTCAGTCTGAGCTTATTTTAAGACGTACAGCTTGCTGCAGCAAAGTGTGCTGCCATTAGTGCAGGCAATAGGGCACAGGATTTTCTGCGCTAACACGGGCACAGATTGTAGGAAGGAATCTAATGCAAGCATCAATGAGCAAATGCCTGCGCTAATGGCAGTGCACTGCGCATTTAAATTCATTTAAATGGATGGTAACGAAGCAATTAGCTATTTAGCGCAAATGCAGAGAAGCCATAGAAGACCAGAAGGCTCAACTCAATGCTGAGATTTTTTTTTAAAGATTTTTAGATTTATTCATCCAAACAACCAAGCAATTAATAACATTAGAAAGTAATAAAAGCATAAGAAAAGAAAAACAAAAAAATAAAAAAATCCAGTTGAAGGAGAGATTACATCATGGGGAAATCAGAAAGCGTGGTTACTCACCTGTAACAGGTGTTCTTCAGGAGCAGCAGGATAAGGGGCCATGAGCATCAAGCCCTGGTAAATTTACTGCCCAACCCATCCATGGTGCATGCCTCCATACCAGGGGGCACAGAGGAGTGCATTTTGTTGCTCTTAATGCAGTGCATACACAGCATGTAGATAGTCATGGCCTAATGGGAGACAGCCAACATGGCTTTAGACAAGGAAGATCTTGTCTTACTAATCTGATATGTTTTTTTGAAGGTGTGCATAAACAGGTAGACAAAGGTGAGTCGGTTGATATAGTGTATCTGGACTTTCAGAAAGCTTTTGATAACGTCCCTCATCAGAGACTTTTGGCGAAACTAAAAAGTCATGGGATAGGAGGCAGTGTACTATTGTGGATCGGGAACTGGTTAAAAGATAGAAAGCAGAGGGTAGGGCTAAATGGCCAATATTCCCAATGGAAAAAGGTGGAGTACCCCAGGGATCTGTACTGGGTCCGCTACTTTTTGACATATTCATAAATGACCTGGAAAAGGGAATAACGAGTGAGGTTATCAAATTTGCAGATGATACAAAACTGTTTAAAGTTGTTAATACCCAAGAGGATTGTGGAAAACTGCAGGAGGATCTGGATAAATTGGAAGACTGGGCATCCAAATGGCAGATGAAATTTAATGTGGACAAGTGCAAAGTTATGCACCTAGGAAAGAACAACCCACACTATAGTTACACAATGCAAGGTTCCACTTTGGGAACCACCACTGTAGGAATTATAAGGTTTAGGGATATGTTCCTGGTTCATAATCACTCAATGGCCTTTATTCTGCTCTAATAAAAATATGTCAACCAAACTACTATATTTGTGGACAGAGGAAGAAAAAACTCAGGCCAGCATAAGGATATCACAGGCCTTAGCAATGCATATGTCCGAACTAAAGGGTCCAGGCATAGACATGCAGAGGCTTTGTGCAGAGAGCACGTACACAGGAAACCATGCAAAGAGTATGAGCTGAGCCGTTAGTCCTGAAGACAGTAGACGGTTTTTGACAGTTGGTGAGTATAAGCAAGACAGAGGCCTGAGGAATGTTGAAACAGGAATAAAGAGGGGACAGAAAGGTCAATGACAGGAAACAGAAGGAGGGAGGAGAGGGGGCCTCACAGAGGGATGGATTTGGAGACTGTATGCATATACGGAAGTAATACACGGAAGCAAAAAATGTATATATGTAACATGACTATTATACTCGAGGGAGGGAGATATTCTGGAGATGCCTAGTGCTCAATAGAACTCTCTTTCCCCTGCCTGTATTTGTCCATCAGTTATCTAATAAACAGAGATTTTGATTGCACCTGTACTAACCTTTGGATCTGGACAGGGAATTAGTGATAATTAGTAATCGGTCTCTTGTGAGTAACAGGGCCTCAGAATTGGTGCCGAACACCCGGGATTGGGGTACGGGTGGGTCTTTATGACCAAGATACAAATTTAAAGATTTGGATTCCCCTCAAGAAAGAAGAGGGAGGTACGTTCCCGGTACGTAGTAGAGACCGGAGGAGAAGAAGTGAGTGACGGATTCCCTAGGAAGACGGCGGCTGTAACGATGGCATCGTGAGTATAAGTATTTTTAACCAAGCTTGGTAAGTGTTGTTTAATTTTTGTTTTTGTTATATGAATAAAGTGTAAGAATAATTTGCTGTTATAAACTGGGACTGAATGATAAGTGATTGAGACAGTACGTGTCGTCTGACACGAAGCGTGTGTGTGTTCTTGCTCACGGTTGCATACCTCCGTGAGGAGATTGGCTGGGCTTGAACGAAGCGAATTATTGTTTGAAAGGTGTCCTGGACATTTCGTGCACTTCCTTCCTCTGTAAATAAAGAGGGTGGATATTTGAGATCCTTAAATAAAAGGTTGGACGTAGGAATCATGTCTCTGTTTAGGAGAAAGAAAGATGGCAATCAGGACATAATGGTAAATCAAGTTTCCCCAATGACTCCGGTCAAACGGATGATGAGAGATAATCCCTTATTAGGAAAGGAAATAGAGAAAGTTTTGTCTATTTTCACCCCCACACAGTGAAAACACCAGGTTTACTGATTATAGGCTGAGGGACAGTGAAGGAGAATAAAAGATTGTTCTAAAAGAAAAAATGGAAGAAATCTCCTTATCTGGGATCAGACCAGAGAGGGTGACAATTAGATCAATTGAAGAGAACTAGTCTAGTTACATAACAGTGTACACATCAATTGTAATTATGGAGTTCTGAACTTTGAGGTTTGTTCTTTGAACATTGCCGGTCACCTGGCCAGTGCCTAGCTGTGTTTAATGAATAATTGCTCCTATATGTTGCCTGATGAAAGATAGCTAATTGTCTGCAGCAGGATAAGATGGTTGCCTGTTTCAGCTAGAGAGAGGGAGAAAGGCTGCTAAGGGATTTTCTTCTGGGAATGGATGCATTACCTAGAGGAAACTCTCGATTGAGCAGTCTTTCTTGTTTGTTTAAATAAAGGATTTATTCAGTTGAAACAGGGGATGAAGTTCAGAACTCTTTTGGTGAAGTATTTTTTCCTCTGTAATTAGCTTGCTAGCTTTCTAGGTACGGAAATGACGCTGAGAGAAAGAAAAAACTGTTTAGAAAACTTAAGGACCTGATTATGATTATTGTTTTGTGGTAATAACAATAACAGCTATGATATCTGCAGAGTGTGATTCAAAAGTTACTTTGCTTTTGAAGCAGAATTACCAGTGCAGCCGTTTCCCTTCTGGAAGTGCCTAGTTCTGTATAACACTCACACAATCAATGCTTTCTTAATTAGATTTTATGATCTCTGGAATTGAACTGCTTAGAATTCTTTTCTACTGATACAACAAGGGAAAACTGTTTCCGTTTTTCCTTTGACCTTCAAAGTAGAGGTTAAGAGCCCTGCAGGATAATGTGGTATTCTGGGCCAGTGGTTGCCAGATTGCAACTTGAGAATGGTTTAAATCCTGAGTGAATAAGAAGTTAATCATGTTTGGATTTTGTTCTGATTGTTATGCTATTAAGCAAAATTAAAAGTTAAACAGGGATTTTATATCAGTTTTAAATGTCTGCTTCCCCAAACTGTAAGATTCAAGGTAAATTACTGTGTGTGTTGTTAAGCTCTGCACTGATGACTGATGAACAGGCCAGTGCCACCATGGGTGTTCACTCATCTTCCCAGTTTTTATTTGCTACGATATTGGATTTTAGGATAAATTCACCTGTTTTTAAAGTTATGTGTTAGTGTCCAGAGCAAAAGTGTACTTTTTTTTGGAAGTCTTTTAAATTTCAGTTCCAGGAGTTCTGTCTTTAGTTGCTGTTTAGAATGAGCACATATATCCATTCAAAACTACACCAATTAAGTTAGTGGGACTGGGACACTGTTTAAGAATCTAAATTTATATTTTCTGCCTCCCATTTGTTTGACTTTTAACAATTGTTTTAGAAGCAGGATTAGCTGATATGTGTGAGCAGCAATCCCAGAAAGCAATCCAAGAAGAAGAGGGGGGAGGGAAATAACATTCTTTTGTTTGTGCTTGTAGATTTCAGGCAACTGAATTGGTGGAGCGAGTGAAGGACATTCTGATAAGAAGTTATTTCAGATCTGATGCAGCACACCTGTGGACAACAGCGACCCCTACTGCAACTACATAATGCTGACTTTTGTGTGACCTTTTGAACTGGTTCAAGCTTGTTTGCAATTTATATAGAATGGTATAATGGTATAAACAGTATTGTGTGTTCTCTCCTTCTGCTCTCTCTCTGGAGAGTGGCAAGTGTCTGCTGCATTATGTTTTAAATGCTATCATGTATCCAGGAATATCAGGGTTTCACTGCTGTTGTACTTAATCCTTTTTATGCCTGGAAGCTAGTGTATCAGGCTGTATTTCTGCTCTTTTTTCTAAGCCACGCTTTAGGCTTACCTCTTTAAGTCTACTTTTGAATAAGTGATTCCCACATTGTCTATTTGATTTGGCTAATTACATTAGAGAGGTTCGACCAGAGCCTCGGCTTTGGATCACGTTCCAAGAAATTGCTGATCGGGTGGCTGCTACACAGTCTGTATCCAGCTCACCATTGTCACCGTTGCTTCCCCCTTGGCTGCCCACTTGAATGGTACTGACACTTGGACTCATGTCAGTCAGTTGAAGGTTTCTCCAACTGTCACCTCTGTTTGATCTACTTCCTTCCTGTACCAAGATGATTGCTGCCAAACCTGCTCTTTGGGACACCATCTGTTTCCTTCATCCTGATGGACAATTAGTTTTACTTCTGCGTGTTCACAATACAACCCACTTCTCCAAAGATATTCTCACTTCAACCCCCTGCCTTGAACTGAACTCGGGACATTCTGCTGAACTTTTTGATACCCTTGTGTTCTCCATTGCTATTAAACGTAGGTTAAATGCTGGACTTCCTTGGTACCTTTCCAGACCCCTGCCATAACTGCTGAACTTGGTATGGCTATACGCCATCTGCAATGCTTACTGTATGTTCAAATGAAAGCTGTTATTGATTCTATTAGTAAGTTGTCAGAGTCATTAGAGCAAAATACACAAATGACTCTACAAAATAGACAGGCACTAGATTTGCTCCTTGCATCTGAAGGAGGCCTGTGATCTTTTATTAATGCCACTATTTGTTGTACAGTCATAGCGAATCATTCAGTGTTTGTGCTTAATGCTATGGATAAAATACGCCACCTGTCAGATTTACATATTGATGAATTTAAGGGAGGACTGAATGTAGGTAATTGGTTAACATGCCATACACATGTGAATGCTTCCTATGCCACGGTCCCCACTTCTGAATTCTCTGACTTGGTCTTATCTCCTCCACAATAAAAAAAAATGGGGGAATTGTAGGGATTATTTTTATTTACATTTATTTATTTATTTATTTACATTCTCTTATATACCGCGCTTTTTGCTGCCTTAGATACAAATGACAGAGCTCCGGAAGAGTTATGGAATGACATCAAGAAGGTTGTGCTGGAAGAAAGCGAGAAGTCTCTACAAAAGGTGAAAAAGCAAAAACGGCCAAAATGGATGACGGAAGAAACTCTGAAAATTGCCCAGAAACGCAGAGAAGCTAAAGCCAAAGGAGAAAGAAAGACAATCGCAGAACTCAACAGAGATTTCCAACGTGCAGCAAGACAGGACAAGGAAAAGTACTACAATGACACTTGCAAGGAAATAGAAGCAGAAACTATTAGAGGAAGAACAAGATCGGCTTTCCTAAAGCTGCGAGAGTTAAAGAAAAAGTTCCAGCCTCGAATTGGAATGTTACAAGATGCTCAAGGTTCTATGTTGAATGATGCTGAGAAGATCAAGAAAAGGTGGAAGGAATATACAGAGTTTTTATATGATAAAGATCAAGTGGACCAACAGCCGTTTCAACCTATACCTTATGATCAGGAACCATTGGTGATGAAAGAAGAAGTTGAAGCAGCATTGAAAGCCTTATCAAAGAACAAAGCACCAGGCATTGATAGCATTCCCATAGAAGTATTGCAGCAATCTGATGCAGCTGTTACCGTACTTACAAGGCTCTGCCAAGAAATATGGAAGACAACATCATGGCCAACTGACTGGAAAAGATCTGTGTTTATAACAATACTAAAGAAAGGTGATCCAACTGACTGTGGAAATTATCGCACAATCGCTCTGATCCCACATGCCAGCAAGATTCTACTGAAGATTATTCAAAAGAGACTACAGCCATACCTAGAACAAGAACTACCTGAAGTGCAAGCAGGGTTCAGGAAAGGGCGAGGAACGAGAGACATCATTGCGGATGTGAGATGGATCCTTGAAAAGACTAAAGAATACCAAAAGGATATCTATTTTTGCTTTATCGACTATAGCAAGGCTTTTGACTGTGTAAACCATGAGAAACTCTGGGCCACATTAAGAAGCATGGGTATACCAGAACACCTGATCGTTCTCTTGCGTAATCTGTACATTGATCAAGAAGCAACAGTTCGAAAGGAACAAGGAGAAACAGAATGGTTTAAAATAAGCAAAGGTGTAAGACAAGGCTGCATACTTTCCCCCTACCTGTTTAATTTATATGCAGAACAAATCATCAGAGAAGCAGGACTGTATGAAGACAACAGAGGTGTGAAGATTGGTGGAAGACTCATCAACAACCTTCGCTATGCTGATGATACCACATTACTGGCTGAAAGTGAAGATGATCTGAAACATTTGCTTCTCACAATCAAAGAACATAGTCTCAAAATGGGCCTGCACCTTAATGTAAAGAAGACAAAGATCATGACAACTGGCATAATCAACAGGTTCATCGTTGAAGGAGAAGAAATTGAAATCGTGAACAACTTTAACCTACTTGGATCAACTATCAATAAAGAAGCAACAAGCAGTCAAGAAATCAGACGACGCATTGCTCTTGGCAGAATGGCTATGAAAGACCTAGATAAGATTCTCAAGAGCAGAGATGTCTCTCTCCATACAAAGATTCGACTTGTTCAAGCCATGGTATTTTCAATAACATCATATGGATGTGAAAGCTGGACAGTGAAAAAGACAGACAGGAAGAAAATTGATGCCTTTGAATTATGGTGCTGGCGGCGAATACTGTGTATACCATGGACTGCCCGAAGAACAAACCAGTCGGTACTAGAAGAGATCAAACCTAAGCTTTCTTTAGAAGCTCAGATGACAAGACTTCGACTTTCATACTTCGGACACATCATGCGAAGAGAGAGATCATTAGAGAAAGACATCATGCTTGGCAAGATAGAAGGTCAACGCAAAAGAGGAAGGCCAGCAATGAGATGGATTGCTACAATAACAGCAGCTACGGGTACCAGTCTGTCAACAATGAGCCGCCTGACTGAAGACCGAACACAATTTAGGATAGCTATCCAGAGGGTCGCCATGAGTCGACTCCGACTCGACGGCACTTAACAACAACAACATATACCGCGTTATTCTGCATCAGTGCGGTTTACATTGAACAAGACATTGAAAAGACTTTCATTTACATTGAAAAGACTATCCAATCTCTTATGCCCTAATACCTTCCTCTTGTATATAGTTGCATCTGTTATGCACTATTATGTACATAGACACCACTTTCTTTTAGTTAATTGTTTTAACTCAGTTCCAGTTAAATTTGTTTAATTTATGATACTTTAAGACGTTCTATGTATATCTAAGATGTTCTATGTAAAACAAACTTCGATTTGTTAATAGTTGTTATTTGTACACCGCAACTGATCTCTGGAAGATGCGGTATAGAAATGAGTGTTAAATAAAATAAACAAACTGAAATTACATTGAACAGGGTATTATAACTTGGAGATAACTATTTTACAGGGAACATTATAAGGTTTAGGGATATGTTCCTGGTTCATAATCACTCAATGGCCTTTATTCTGCTCTAATAAAAATATGTCAACCAAACTACTATATTTGTGGACAAAGGAAGAAAAAACCCAGGCCAGCATAAGGATATCACAAGCCTTAGCAATGCATATGTCCGAACTGAAGGGTCCAGACATAGACATGCAGAGGCTTTGTGCAGAGAGCACGTACACAGGAAACCATGCAAAGAGTATGAGCTGAGCCGTTAGTCCTGAAGACAGTAGACGGTTTTTGACAGTTGGTGAGTATAAGCAAGACAGAGGCCTGAGGAATGTTGAAACAGGAATACAGAGGGTACAGAAAGGTCAATGACAAGAAACAGAAGGAGGGAGGAGAGGGGGCCTCACAGAGGGATGGATTTGGAGACTGTATGCATATACGGAAGTAATACACGGAAGCAAAAAATGTATATATGTAACATGACTATTATACTCGAGGGAGGGAGATATTCTGGAGATGCCTAGTGCTCAATAGAACTCTCTCTCCCCTGCCTGTATTTGTCCATCAGCTATCTAATAAACAGAGATTTTGATTGCACCTGTACTGACTTTTGGATCTGGACTATACAGAGAATTAGTGATAATTAGTAATCGGTCTCTTGTGAGTAACAGGGCCTCACACCACCCAAGAAAAAGATTTAGGAGTCATCGTGGATAACATGTTAAAACCCTCTGCCCAGTGTGCAGCGACATCCAAGAAAGCAAATAGAATGCTAGGTATCATAAAGAAAGGGATGGAAAATAAAACAAAGGATATTATAATGCCTCTGTATCGTTCCATGGTACGACCACACCTTGAATATTGTGTGCAGTTCTGGTCACCGTATCTTAAAAAGGACATAGCATTATTAGAAAAAGTACAGAGAAGAGCCACCAAAATGGTGAAGGGGATGGAAGGCTACTCCTATGAAGAGAGGCTACAAAGGTTGGGGCTCTTCAACCTGGAAAAGAGACGGCTGAGGGGAGATATGATAGAGGTCTATAAATTAATGAATAGAGTGGAGCAGGTAAACGTGGATCAATTGTTTATGCTATCGGAATATAGAAAGACTAGGGGACATGCAATGAAACTACAGGGTAAACTATTTAAGACAAATAAGAGAAAATATTTTTTCACTCAACGTGTAATCAAACTCTGGAATTTGTTACCGGAGGATGTGGTAAGGGCTGTTACTGTAGCTGGGTTTAAAAAAGGTTTGGACAAGTTCCTGGAGGAAAGGTCCATAAACCACTATTAAAAAGGGACCCAGGATAATAAGTGCTTGACCCAGTACATGCATTGTGGAACCTGTGTCTTTTGGGGATACTGCTAGGTATGTATGACCTAGATTGGCCACTGTTGGAAACAGGATACTGGGCTTGATGGACCTCGGTCTGACCCAGTATGGCATATCTTATGTTCTTATGTTCTTATAGCTGATTGCACAACCCTGGAGTTGTGAGACAGTTTTCTCAAAGCCTGGGCTCTTGCAGACTCGATACATGGAATCGAGAAGCCTGCTCACAATTGGCACCATAACTGGTGTCTCCCACATCCTCAGTAGTAGCCTTTCAAGGATTGGGTGCAATGGGACAGTGATGGCCTCCTTCAGGGGAGTTGGATACTGAAGGATCTCCATCTCCTCCACCCAAAGTTCCTCTTCAGCTTCAATTGTGAAGGGTAAAGCCTTCCTATGTCCCTGATGAACTCCAAGAAGGAGAGGTCTTCAGGAGGGGACCTCCTGCGCTCATACGAGGGCAAGAGATCCGAGGGACATATCCCGGTGCCTCACTGTCTCTGGGGACTCCTCCTCGGTTTCCCACTCGGAATCTGAATCAGACAGGAATTCAAGGTATCAACGGGAATGGGAACAGTGTCGATGCCCAGGTGACGGAGTCAAGGGCGATCTTGGTTCCCTGCAGTCCAAACCCAAAGCACTTGAAGGGGAGATCTGCTGCACTAAGCGGGACCAAGAATGGTCCTGGGAACCGGAAGGACAGCATGTTTTTCGAGAATCGGCTTGACCCCCACAGGTAAGGCATCTGCGGTGGACTGTGCATCACTGGTCCTGAGGAACTGGAGGTTCCACATTCCCAAGGCTTGTGCTGTTCCATAAAGACAGTCAGGCTGTGCTCAAGAGTCAACAACCACTCTGTTAGGAGGGAGTGCTCTGCAGCTGCCAGCACTGGCACCGCATTCTTCGGTGCTTTTGCCGATTTCTTCAGTGGGGGCTCCTCGATGGTAATAGGCTCGGGAATTCCATGCCAGTCCTTCGAGGCCACAGGAGGCACCTCCTCCCACTGGGAAGCTTCAAAGGCCACTCCTGACCTTTGCCCTCAGTCACATTGAGGGCTTCAATGACGATGTCCATGGATCTTCACCCTGGACTCGGCATCGTCCTTCGATGATGACTGCAACGGAGTCTGTTCCATCTGGGGATGCTCTCATTCAAGGGAGAGTCTCTGTTCCAGAGTCTCACAACCTCACGACGGTGTCCTTTGAGGGCATCAATTCCGATGATGTCAGGGTCAATGCTAATGTCTTGGAGCCAAACAGCAATTCCTGCTGCTTTTCACGGTTCTTCAGCCCCTTGTGCGTCATCTGCAAGCAGAAAGCATATGTAGAGGGCTCATGGTCGGGCCTGAGGCACTGAAGGCACCAGTTATAGTGGTTCATGATGGAAATGGTCCAGTCACATCTGGCGCACTTCTTAAAACCACTGGTCGGGGTGGACATGTCAGGGAATACAGCTTCTGCCAGGTCAAAAGACTCCAATGCCCTGAGAACAGGAGAGTGCAAGAAAAAACCCGCGTGCCGAAAATAAAAGAAATGAAAGAGCTCCCCAAACAACACGGTGCTGAGACAGTGATGATATCGGGAGATACAGGAAGGCAAATGAAGAGAAAAAGAAGTACCGAGCAGCAAAAATGACCGGCAGGGCAAAAACCTTTTCTCCGTGATACAGATGGATGTCTGGAGGGTTCCATAGAAAAAAAGAAGACTGAGGTAAGATGGCTCCATTTGGGCGGGAAGGCGATCATGCATGCATGCTAGATCTCCCAAAGGCTTTTGTGAAAACTGGGGAGAGTTCCCGTGTGAGGGCTCTGCCGGTGACGTCACCCAGAAGTGAGGAGTGAATACCTGTTTGGTCCCAGAGAACACACAAATAATAAGTAATCCAATAATTACTAACATCAATGAACAGACACTCACCAAATGTGGGTAATGTATTATCAAGCAAAATGTTTTCTAGCTGAGTTGAATCTAAGTAAACATAATTATACCTCTGCTAAGTTATCAAGCACTCACAAAAATATAGCCCCCAATTTCTAAGACCCTTGACTTATGGGAAAGAAACCGTTTCTGACGTAACTGAGTTGAATGTGCCATATCAAGAAAAATTTGAATTTTATTCCCACAAAACAAAAGGTCTTTTTTCTTAAAGTAATTCTTCAAAACAGAGTGTTTATTTTTCTCTCTGACAAAAGTTGGAAGTAATGTAGCCCTAGAGGAAATTTCATCCTTTAGAGTCTTCCAAAAAATTGGTCAAGTCAAAACTGGGCTCAGGCTCCAATGTATCACATTTATCACCCATAGAATCTAAGGGGTATGTTTACTATTCAGCAGTAGCGGCTTCTGTGTGATATCGGAGCCATGGCCCCATTGAAATCGATATCGCACAGAAGCCGCTGCCGCCAAATAGTAAACATACCCCTAAGACTCAGCTCTTTTGGAACAAATAATGATAACACAGGTACACTAAAAAAATTTTTTTTTAAACTGCCTCTAATGTTTCGATTGATTTTTACGTTTTTTGGTGCGCTGAATCCAAATCTGGTAACCAATTTGCTCCATCACGTACAGATTTTTTGCTACATTGGGTTAGCAGTTTGAGGTGAACGTTTCAGATTAAGTGCGATCGAGATAAAAGTTTCTTGGATGAATTCTTTATACTAATTGTTTAGTAGTTATTCAAATAAGAATAAAGAAAATTGTAACAAGGCAGCGCATAAGAATAGAGTAATGTCAACAAAACACACTGTGATGGTAGCAAAATTGTCTGCACTTAAAACAGCCACATACATGTGCACAAACATTGAGCATATGTGCAAAAAATGTTGTACAGGTATGTATGTAAGAATAGAAAACGCAAACCGCACCATTGCAATACATGAAGACAAACACCCGATGGTGTGAAAATAAAATTCTAATAAATGAGATCCGACACTGTGGTAATAACTAGCAAGTTTTTATTTCAAAGTTTAGTAAAAACATGATATTTGTCAACACAGTTTAGATTTTAAAGTCATTCTTGGGTCAATCAATCTCCTGGTGGGCCCGTTTCTTCTTCCCCCGAATGCTTCTCTTGGTGCGCTGCTTGGCATATTTTTCATCTGGGGTTTCCCGCAGCAGAAATCAGCCACCATAGTGGTGTTCCATCTTCCTTGGTACCTTCTCTCTGCGTCCTTGATGTACTGGTGAAACCTTTCACCTTGTTCTTCACTGTACGCCCCCAAGTTTTCGGGAAAGTAGTTCACATGGGAGTGCAAGAAATGGACTTTCAGGCTCATGTTACAGCCTTGTTCTTTGAAGGCATTGAGCATCCTGGCAACAATATCCTTATAGTTCTCATCCCGCCTGTTCCCCAAGAATTTGAGAACAACATCCTTGAAGGAATCCCAGGCTTCTTTTTCCTTCTCAGACATCGTTTCAACGAATGCTCCATCTGAAATGAGTTTCCTTATATCAGGGCCAACAAACACTCCTTCCTTTAGCTTTGCTTCAGAAAGTCGGGGGAACTTTGAGCAAAGGTACCGAAAGCACTCACCATCTTTTGGAAGGGACTTGATGAATTGCTTAATGAGACCCAACTTAATGTGGAGAGGTGGTAATAGAATTTTATCACGAGGTACCAAGCTCTCATGAAGAACATTTTTCTCACCGGGTCTCAAATACTTCTGAATTGGCCAGTCTTTTTTCCCCCAGTGTAGGTCGCGGACCCGGCTATCCCACAAGCAAAGGAAGCAGGGATATTTGGTGAAACCGGATTGCTGCCCTAATAGCATGGATAGAATTTTAAAGTCTCCACAAATCATCCACTTATGCTCATTATAACGAATCTTCTGAAGAATCAGGGCCAAATTCTCGTATTTTTCTTGGAGAATAACAGAGTGAGCAATAGGAACTGAAGCGAATGTGTTGCCATTATGAAGAAGAACACCTTTTATGTTGTCTTTTGACGAATCAATGAACAGCCGCCATTCAGCAGGATCATACTTGAGTTTAAACTTTTCCATCACTCCGTATATATCGTTGCAAAATACCAAATCTTCCTCTTTGCTGAAATACTTCAAAAATTGTGTCTCGCGGTTGCGATACCAATAAAAAGTTGTTCCTGGTGACAATAGATTTTTCTGTTTAAGCCGAGAACCTAGCAGTTGGGCAGCATCTTTTGGGAGTCCTAAATCCCGGACTAAATCATTCAATTCAGCTTGAGAGAAAAGTTCAGGTTTCAGATCTGGTTCGGTTTCAAACTCGGAAGTACTGGACTCATCGGGAAAAGCCATCTGATGAGTCTCATCATGATCAGAACCGTCCACACAAATATGATCCAAAGATTTTGGTGGTTCAGGCACAGGTACTTCGTTGCTATGAGGCATAGGCCTAATTGCTGAGGGAAGGTTGGGGTAACTTATTACGTTCTTATTTTTTAAGTTGTATCCCTTCACAATGCAAGAGCAAAAATAGCAGTCACTGCTGTGGTCTCTTTGTTCACGCCACATCATAGGTATTCCGAAACGAAATGCTTGTTTTTTACCTTTCATCCATAAGCGTAGATCTTCCTCACATGTCTTGCACACTTTGTGAGGAGCCCACGGTTTGTCTTGATCGCCTAACTTCAAACCGAAATAGGCGAAATATACTTTTTAAATAAATGCAGAAATGTTCCTCTGCCGCTTTTTCACGGTATATTCCCCACAAATAAAACAAAAACTGTCCGGAGAGTTGACGCAACCTCTGGCTCTGTGAGCCATCACAAATACACAGCACTGCAAACTACAACTGTAGTGAACCACTTCGGAATAAAGCTGGATTACGACTGAGCAAACAAAAGGTAATAATGAACTTGCAAGAAACTGAAATTTGACAGGAACGTTCATGTCGCAACCACCGTGTTTGAGTGAGCGAACGAGGCGAGGCGAACAGGAAAGAACATGCGCCAGCGCGAGTACTGGATTTAGCCCCCCGCCTCCCAATTGTCCTGTTAATGTATAAAATGAATACAAAACACTCTAAAATATCATGAGGGAGTGTTTCTAGTTAGTTAACCATTACAACCTCTATTTTGGGCCAAGAAAATAAACTGCAGTCGGCTAAAAAGAAATTATGTGAACATTCCTTATATGGGTAAGAAATCTAATTTTGCAAGAAAACGTGACGTGATGGAACATTTTGGCTATTTTTCCTGTATTCAGCACCCCAAAATCTATAGGAATCAGTTGCAAAACTGGAGGCAGTTTTTTGGTAGTGTACCTGTGTAATTCACTATTTATTTATTTGAAAGCTTATATACCACATTTCCAATGATCAAAGCAGTTTACAAGTAACATTAACATAACATTACAGGGAACCAGTTAACATTACAAGGAACGGTAAACAATACAAATAACCAGTAAACATTACAAAGAAGCAGTAAACATTTCATAGTACTAGTAGCATATAATGAACTAATAAAGCATTACAGGGAACCAGTAATGTTAGAAAAAACAGTTAACATTACAATTAACCATTAAATAAGAGAAATAACAGTAAACAGTAAATTAGCAATAATAATAGGAAAATTTAGAAACCTAAGGTTCCTACTCCTATAGGCGTTCTCAACCGACTCTAACTTGGAAAAAAATCAAGAAACTAACAGTTTGAAGGGAGAGAAGTTGTGATTCAAATTTCTCTACCTGCTTGTCTATCCCTCCCACTTGATCTTCCAACTCTTGTATGTTCTTCACTGCAACCTTAGTAAAATCACATAACTGTGTAATAGTCCCTTTAAGCATACCCTCAGTTCTTGTTACCGCTGTCCAAATATCAACTGATACCTCCTGGAGCCTTATTAATTGGAACTTCCAACAGAGGGTACATATGTCTTAACTTTGCACAACTGATAGACCAAAATAAACATGAGGGACCCTCTATACAGAAAGGCACAATAAAGTAGCATGTCTCATCAAATGGAAAATAACATTACTGTAATAGAAAAACACTGGGAGAATGACCCTGGAAGTATTATAGAGAATGAAGAGATTTTGATCACCTGGGATGCTCCCATTCTAATTTAAAGCTGGATGCAAGGAAGCCAGACATAGTGGTAAAGGAGAAGAACACCAGAACAACATTAATTACACAGGTACACTACCAAAAAACTGCCTCCAGTTTTGCAACTGATTCCTATAGATTTTGGGGTGCTGAATCCAGGAAAAATAGCCAAAATGTTCCATCACGTCACGTTTTCTTGCAAAATTAGATTTCTTACCCATATAAGGAATGTTCACATAATTTCTTTTTAGCCGACTGCAGTTTATTTTCTTGGCCCAAAATAGAGGTTGTAATGGTTAACTAACTAGAAACACTCCCTCATGATATTTTAGAGTGTTTTGTATTCATTTTATACATTAACAGGACAATTTGGAGGCGGGGGGCTAAATCCAGTACTCGCGCTGGCGCATGTTCTTTCCTGTTCGCCTCACCTCGTTCGCTCGCTCAAACACGGTGGTTGCGACATGAACGTTCCTGTCAAATTTCAGTTTCTTGCAAGTTCATTATTACCTTTTGTTTGCTCAGTCGTAATCCAGCTTTATTCCGAAGTGGTTCACTACAGTTGTAGTTTGCAGTGCTGTGTATTTGTGATGGCTCACAGAGCCAGAGGTTGCGTCAACTCTCCGGACAGTTTTTGTTTTATTTGTGGGGAATATACCGTGAAAAAGCGGCAGAGGAACATTTCTGCATTTATTAAAAAAGTATATTTCGCCTATTTCGGTTTGAAGTTAGGCGATCAAGACAAACCATGGGCTCCTCACAAAGTGTGCAAGACATGTGAGGAAGATCTACGCTTATGGATGAAAGGTAAAAAACAAGCATTTCGTTTCGGAATACCTATGATGTGGCGTGAACAAAGAGACCACAGCAGTGACTGCTATTTTTGCTCTTGCATTGTGAAGGGATACAACTTAAAAAATAAGAACGTAATAAGTTACCCCAACCTTCCCTCAGCAATTAGGCCTATGCCTCATAGCAACGAAGTACCTGTGCCTGAACCACCAAAATCTTTGGATCATATTTGTGTGGACGGTTCTGATCATGATGAGACTCATCAGATGGCTTTTCCCGATGAGTCCAGTACTTCCGAGTTTGAAACTGAACCAGATCCGAAACCTGAACTTTTCTCTCAAGCTGAATTGAATGATTTAGTCCGGGATTTAGGACTCCCAAAAGATGCTGCCCAACTGCTAGGTTCTCGGCTTAAACAGAAAAATCTATTGTCACCAGGAACAACTTTTTATTGGTACCGCAACCGCGAGACACAATTTTTGAAGTATTTCAGCAAAGAGGAAGATTTGGTATTTTGCAACGATATATACGGAGTGATGGAAAAGTTTAAACTCAAGTATGATCCTGCTGAATGGCGGCTGTTCATTGATTCGTCAAAAGACAGCATAAAAGGTGTTCTTCTTCATAATGGCAACATATTCGCTTCAGTTCCTATTGCTCACTCTGTTATTCTCCAAGAAAAATACGAGAATTTGGCCCTGATTCTTCAGAAGATTCGTTATGATGAGCATAAGTGGATGATTTGTGGAGACTTTAAAATTCTATCCATGCTATTAGGGCAGCAATCCGGTTTCACCAAATATCCCTGCTTCCTTTGCTTGTGGGATAGCCGGGCCCGCGACCTACACTGGGGGAAAAAAGACTGGCCAATTCGGGAGTATTTGAGACCCGGTGAGAAAAATGTTCTTCATGAGAGCTTGGTACCTCGTGATAAAATTCTATTACCACCTCTCCACATTAAGTTGGGTCTCATTAAGCAATTCATCAAGTCCCTTCCAAAAGATGGTGAGTGCTTTCGGTACCTTTGCTCAAAGTTCCCCCGACTTTCTGAAGCAAAGCTAAAGGAAGGAGTGTTTGTTGGCCCTGATATAAGGAAACTCATTTCAGATGGAGCATTCGCTGAAACAATGTCTGAGAAGGAAAAAGAAGCCTGGGATTCCTTCAAGGATGTTGTTCTCAAATTCTTGGGGAACAGGCGGGATGAGAACTATAAGGATATTGTTGCCAGGATGCTCAATGCCTTCAAAGAACAAGGCTGTAACATGAGCCTGAAAGTCCATTTCTTGCACTCCCATGTGAACTACTTTCCCGAAAACTTGGGGGCGTACAGTGAAAAACAAGGTGAAAGGTTTCACCAGGACATCAAGGACGCAGAGAGAAGGTACCAAGGAAGATGGAACACTACTATGATGGCTGATTTCTGCTGGTTGCTGCTGCGGGAAACCCCAGATGAAAAATACGCCAAGCAGCGCACCAAGAGAAGCATTCGGGGGAAGAAGAAACGGGCCCACCAGGAGATTGATTGACCCAAGAATGACTTTAAAATCTAAACTGTGTTGACAAATATCGTGTTTTTACTAAACTTTGAAATAAAAATTTGCTAGTTATTACCACAGTGTCGGA
Organism: Ichthyophis bannanicus; assembly: GCA_033557465.1. Lineage (NCBI taxonomy): Eukaryota > Metazoa > Chordata > Amphibia > Gymnophiona > Ichthyophiidae > Ichthyophis > Ichthyophis bannanicus. The sequence goes on along the minus strand of CM066035.1, from coordinate 916,611,116 downwards.
TCTCATTTATTAAAATTTTATTTTCAGACCATCGGGTGTTTGTCTTCATGTATTGCAATGGTGCGGTTTGCGTTTTCTATTCTTACATACATACCTGTACAACATTTTTTGCACATTTCTTTGCTTTGCTTTGTGTCTAACCTCGCTCTTATATGCTCAATGTTTGTGCACATGTATGTGGCTGTTTTAAGTGCAGACAATTTTGCTACTATCACAGTGTGTTTTGTTGACATTACTCTATTCTTATGTGCTGCCTTGTTACAATTTTCTTTATTCTTATTTGAATAACTACTAAACAATTAGTATAAAGAATTCATCCAAGAAACCTTTATCTCGATCGCACTCAATCTGAAACGTTCACCTCAAACTGCTAACCCAATGTAGCAAAAAATCTGTACGTGATGGAGCAAATTGGTTACCAGATTTGGATTCAGCGCACCAAAAAACGTAAAAATCAATCGAAACATTAGAGGCAGTTTAAAAAAAAAATGTTTTAGTGTACCTGTGTTATAGAGGTGTCAGTCCCTAGTGACTATTCTGTGAATTACATTGAGAGGGAAAAGATTTTCAAGTACTGTACCAAGAAATGCAGCCAGAGACCAAGAAAATGTGGCAGATACCGAGATATTCCTCATCATGTGGATGCCACAGGCTTGATTAAGAGAAATTTCCAAGCACACCTTGATAAATTACCCCATACATGTTACATCTTATAAACACCAAAAGGAGTCTCTTTTTGGCATGATGCAAGTACTATGCTGAGTGGTAGCAGTAAATTGAGAGACCAAGATCATACACCACATACCCTGGCTTAGAAGTACATGCCCTTCAACACGCTTATTCCGGACTTCTCAGTCATATCAGATGTCTTCACAGCTGTCACAAACCTTCTCGCCGAACTAAATCTTGCAGTGAATAAAAAGAAAATGGAAGCTCTACTAATCTTCAGAGATCCAGCTTACAATCCTCCAGAAGAAAATCATACTCCAAATGCTAAAATTAACATAAAAAGGGAAGTCAAATACCTCAGCATAACCATCGACAGCAACCTCAACATGCTTTCACACATCAAGAATGCAGCCAACACAGCATACCTGAAACTTAGGATCCTCAAATCTCTATGTCCTCTTCTACAAGACAATTTTAGATCAGTTTTCCAGGCCATCAACATGCCCCATCTCGACTACGGCAACATTCCTTATCAGGGACTGCCAAAAAGGCATTATACCCACTTCAACTAGTGCAGAACACTGCTGCTAGAATCCTAACAGGCATATCAGATCTTCAACACATAACCCCAACTCTCAGGAGACTACACTGGCTCCCAATTGCCCAAAGGATTAAGCACAAGACTGTAACCACCATCTATAAAATCCTTCATAATCTATCAGTTCCCTGTCTTGAGAATCAAATCTCAAGAGCATTGACAACAAGACCCAGATCAGAAAATCAGAATCTTCTTGCCATCCCTTCCTTTAAGACCAAATGTACGCAGCAGACAAGCAATAGAGCCTTCTTACTATTTGCTCCAACGATTTGGAACTCACTATCTGAAGCCATGTAACTATCCAAGAAAGGCCCGGCAATCTACTTCTGTATCTTGCCATGAAAACCCAATGGATAGTTACAACAAAACAAATTGTGCGATGGTGCTGGAAGATGAGACCCCCAGGTCGGAAGGCACTCAACTAGCTACTGGGGAAGAGCTGAAGACTTTTCAGAGTAAAGCCAGCATTTATGATGTGGTTCGATCAAAGCCCTCGGGAAGTCTGACTGCTGATGTAGCTGCGTATGAAATGAGAGTCAGAAGCTGTAAAGATGTCTTACACATTGGAACATGGAACGTACGAAGCATGAACCAAGGGAAGTTGAAGGTGGTCAAGAATGAAATGGAAAATGTACAACTTGATCTGTTGGGTGTCAGCGAAAGCCTGGCATCGGGCACTTTGCATCAGATGATCACATGGTCTACTATGCTGGAAATGAAAGACAAAGAAGAAATGGTGTTGCATTTTGTGGTGAGGCAGGTGCAGCACAGACCTGGGAAAGAGAAAAAAAAGAAGGTTTTTCTCCTAAGAGGGGGATGCGCTCACCTAAGCACAGGTCCCAAAATGAAAGTAATACTGAAACACACACTTGCAAGGCTAGCCTGAAGCCACACCCAGTCTCCAGGGCAACAGCAGGGAGAGAGAGGGTGGGGCCAGAAAGGGAAGCACGCTGGCAAACATTTAAATGTGGTCAGTCAGCAAGTGAAGAGAGAGAGCACAGCAGAGCTGAGAGAACTGGGGAAACCAGGAGAAGCAGACAGAACTGCCAAAGTGAGTGGCAGGGCCAGAGAAGAGCGGGAAGAAGCTTGAAAGAGTTCCAGGACTATAGTTCTAACTCAGAAGCAAGCAGCTCAGACTCTGAGCAAGAAACGGAGCCTTTTAGAAAGCCTGACAAAAGGAAGGTTTCTACAAGCAAGGTAAACCAGACAGTACCTTTAAGTGACTCACTAAAGGGAAGGAAGTCTAGGAGCACTGACATTATTCCATGGGGAAGAAGGAATGTTCATTGGGGGAAACTTTTTAAGCTTTTAAGGAAAGTGAAACTAGAAATCCCTGAACGTATCCCAGTCCCTGAGCCTTGTAGCACTGAGGAAGAAATGGAGGTGGAATTCTATAAAGGGGATTCAGATTCTACAGAAGTCTCAATGGAATGCTCATTGTGCATGAGAAGTGCTTAAAAAGCATTTATTAGATATTATAAAGAAAGCCAAGAAGTAGTTATACTGAGCAATTGATACTGTGAAATGCTGGAAAGAGAGAAATCTCATTTTAAAGCTGAAATAGTACTTCTGCTATGAAACTGTTCCAACAGCAGTTTAGTTCCTATGCTGAAAAGTAGAGCCTGTTTTCAAGCTTACCTGAAATAGCTGGGAGAAGCTAACAAGGTTAGCTGAACTTTACTTGCAACAGTGATTTTTCAACTGTGTTTGGTTTGGATGAAAAAGGAAACTTGTTTGTTCCAAAGACTGAAGGAAACTGATTTGTTATAGCACTGCTGAAGTACCTTTACAAAGAAGCTTTTGTTGGAGAAAATATCCTCACTTTCTGTTAATGGTTTGGAACCTTCTGCCAAGGTCCAATTTGCAAACTTGATGATTAAAATAAAATTTAGAAATAAATTTTCCTGTGTTGGCCTATTTCCACTTGGACTGCTTTAACTGCCCCACAACTACACAATTAAGAGCCTCAGCTACCAGGCTGAAGCAAGACACAAGTAATACGGCCCGCTGCCCCTACTAGGCAGCCGCCTAGGAGGATTGCCGGCCCACAATTTATAATAAAGAAGAAACTTGCAAGAACTGTAATGAAATACAATGCAGTCAGCGAACGCTTAATCTCTATTCGTCTACAAGGATTGCCTATCAACACAACTATAATTCAAGTATATGCCCCAACAGCTGCAGAAGAGAATGAAATTGAAGAGTTCTATGAACAAGTACAAGCTGAAATTGACAGAACATGCAAACAGGATATCCTGATAGTCATGGGTGACTGGAACGCAAACGGCAACAAAGAAGAAGGCAAAGTAGTTGGAAAATATGGACTTGGCAACAGAAATGAAGCTGGAGAAAGACTGATAGAATTCTGCAAGACCAATGATCTATTCATCTCAAACACCTTCTTCCAGCAACACAAGCGGCGACTGTACACATGGACTTCACTCAATGGATTGTATAAAAATCAAATTGACTACATCTGTGGAAGTCAACAATGGAAAAGTTCTATAACATCAACAAAGACAAAACCTGGAGTTGACTGTGGTACAGATCATCAACTACTAGTATGCAAACCCAAGCTAAAGTTGAAAAAGAGCAAACCACTCATGAATGCAGCAAAATATGACCTTGAGAATATACCACTGGAATTTAAAGACTGCCTGCAAAATTGATTTGCTGCTTTAGATACAAATGACAGAGCTCCGGAAGAGTTATGGAATGACATCAAGAAGGTTGTGTTGGAAGAAAGCGAGAAGTCTCTACAAAAGGTGAAAAAGCAAAAATGGCCAAAATGGATGATGGAAGAAACTCTGAAAATTGCCCAGAAACGCAGAGAAGCTAAAGCCAGAGGAGAAAGAAAGACAATCGCAGAACTCAACAGAGATTTCCAACGTGCAGCAAGACAGGACAAGGAAAAGTACTACAATGACACTTGCAAGGAAATAGAAGCAGAAGCTATTAGAGGAAGAACAAGATCAGCTTTCCTAAAGCTACGAGAGTTAAAGTAAAAGTTCCAGCCTCGAATTGGAATGTTACAAGATGCTCAAGGTTCTATGTTGAATGATGCTGAGAATAATAATAATAATATGTTGAATAACTCCATCCCACAGGCATACAATTACTTATTTCAATGTTCCACACATGTAGATAGTTTTCCCTGGTTAGCCAAGTTGATGCTCCTGTTCTTTGTAATGACCTGACTCTTGTTTTTTGTCGGAAACTGTTAGTTCTATGTAAACCGCGCTGATCGCAAATAGTGCGGTATAGAAGAAATGTAAATAAATAAATAAAATAAATAGAAGATCAAGAAAAGGTGGAAGGAATATACAGAGTTTTTATATGATAAAGATCAAGTGGACCAACAGCCGTTTCAACCTGTACCTTATGATCGGGAACCAATGGTGATGAAAGAAGAAGTTGAAGCAGCATTGAAAGCCTTATCAAAGAACAAAGCACCAGGCATTGATAGCATTCCTATAGAAGTATTGCAGCAATCTGATGCAGCTGTTACCATACTTACAAGGCTCTGCCAAGAAATATGGAAGACAACATCATGGCCAACTGACTGGAAAAGATCTGTGTTTATACCAGTACTAAAGAAAGGTGATCCAACTGACTGTGGAAATTATCGAACAATCGCTCTGATCCCACATGCCAGCAAGATTCTACTGAAGATTATTCAAAAGAGACTACAACCATACCTGGAGCAAGAACTACCTGAAGTGCAAGCCGGGTTCAGGAAAGGGCGAGGAACGAGAGACATCATTGCAGTTGTGAGATGGATCCTTGAAAAGACTAAAGAATACCAAAAGGATATCTATTTGTGCTTTATCGACTATAGCAAGGCTTTTGATTGTGTAAACCATGAGAAACTCTGGGCCACATTAAGAAGCATGGGTATACCAGAACACCTGATCGTTCTCTTGCGCAATCTGTACATTGATCAAGAAGCAACAGTTCGAACGGAACAAGAGAAACAGAATGGTTTAAAATAAGCAAAGGTGTAAGACAAGGCTGCATACTTTCCCCCTACCTGTTTAATTTATATGCAGAACAAATCATCAGAGAAGCAGGATTGTATGAAGACAACAGAGGTGTGAAGATTGGTGGAAGACTCATCAACAACCTTCGCTATGCTGACGATACTACATTAGTGGCTGAAAGTGAAGATGATCTGAAACATTTGCTTCTCACAATCAAAGAACATAGTCTCAAAATGGGCCTGCAACTTAATGTAAAGAAGACAAAGATCATGACAACTGGCATAATCAACAGGTTCATCGTTGAAGGAGAAGAAATTGAAATTGTGAACAACTTTAACCTACTTGGATCAACTATCAATAAAGAAGCAACAAGCAGTCAAGAAATCAAACGACGCATTGCTCTTGGCAGAATGGCTATGAAAGACCTAGATAAGATTCTCAAGAGCAGAGATGTCTCTCTCCATACAAAGATTCAACTTGTTCAAGCCATGGTATTTTCAATAACATCATATGGATGTGAAAGCTGGACAGTGAAAAAGACAGACAGGAAGAAAATTGATGCCTTTGAATTATGGTGCTGGCGGCGAATACTGTGTATACCATGGACTGCCCGAAGAACAAACCAGTTGGTACTAGAGGAGATCAAACCTAAGCTTTCTTTAGAAGCTCAGATGACAAGACTTTGACTTTCATACTTTGGACACATCATGCGAAGAGAGAGATCATTAGAGAAAGACATCATGCTTGGCAATATAGAAGGTCAACGCAAAAGAGGAAGGCCAGCAATGAGATGAATCGATACAATAACAGCAGCTACGGGTACCAGTCTGTCAACAATGAACCGCCTGACTGAAGACCGAACACAATTTAGGATAGCTATCCAGAGGGTCGCCATGAGTCGACTCCGACTCGACGGCACTTAACAACAACAATCTGAAGCCATTAGATCTGCACAATTTCCAAAAGATATGAAGAAGCTATTAAAAACACATCTCTTCATAGAACACCCTGGTCCTATTGACATTACCTAATTGTATATACCAAAACCATCCACACACTGTTGATTCAGATGCCTAGAGGCAGTCATAAGCTGGTTTGGCCTTCACAACCTATGTATTCACCCTAACAAGACCAAAGTTCTGTTTATAACCAGGCACCCCTCCTTCTCCCCTCCAGCTACAATAAACCTTGCAAATCTAACTTTACAAGTAAAACAGCAAGTAAAATTCCTGGGCATAACTCTGGATCAGAATCTGAACTTCAACACCCACATCAAGAACATCACCGGAGCAGTATACCACTGTTTCAGAACCCTGAGGAACCTTAGACCACTCCTTAACCATGCAGACTTCAAAAACGTCTGCCAGGCCCTCATCATCTCCATCTTTGACTGTGCTAACCTTATCTAATAAGGCTTCCCAAAATCCTTATTACAGCCTCTGCAGCTCACACAGAATGTAGCAGCCAGATTCCTCACTGGATGCAGCCGTCACGACCAAATATCACCCATACTGAAGCAGCTACACTGGCTCCCCATCCACAGCAGAGTGAGATACAAGGTGGCACTAATAGTCTTTAGGACAATCTTCCAGCTTTCTGCAGATTCTCTACAGGCCCTGCTTGACAAACCTCAATGCCAGAGATTGTGCAGAAGTGCAAACCACTCTCTCCTCGCAGTACTCACCTCAGTCACCCACACCAGTGCTTCCACCTCCAACAGAGCTTTCCTCTTCTACGCTCCAACCATCTGGAATTCACTACTCTCAGACCTTTGCTCTCTCACAAACATTGGAGACTTTTGCCGAAAGTTAAAGACACTTCTCTTCCTGGAGTTCTTTGGCTCTGAAACTTAGTCGCACCAGAGTAGCCCCTCACACACAGAACAGTGACCATTACATTGACCATAACTCTTAACATCTGGCCTCCAGACTCTTCACAGACCACAGAGCAACCCACAGCTCTTTCCCACGTCCCCATTTTGTATATTACTTTGTACAGTTAGTTTTGTTACCAAGGTTTTGAAGGTTTGCAATCTACTGTTACTCTGCTGCCTTATCAAATGTTATATAGTTTAATTGATTCAGGTTACTTTGCTAAGAATTGTTCTATGTAAGTTCTTATCCGTTCTATGTAAACCGCTGTGACTAGTAGATATGGCAGTATAAAAGAGTTGTTAAATAAATAAAAATAAATAAATGACTGCCATAGTATACACAAAACTAACTTATTTAGAGAAATAGCCTAAAGGAACATCATTAACTAATAAGTCAGAGGAAACTTCCATTGATAGTCCCGGTGGAGGAGGAGGTGGTTGTTCAAGAGAACTTAATGATGGCTCTTTTATGGATAAATCCAAGGCTGAAGGACCTCCCTGAGAGGAACTAGCCAACAAATGTCAATCCATAGGATCCTTAACCTTTAGAATCAAAACAATCTGATATTTAAATTTAGTCCTATGCTTACTCCTCAGCATTAAGAAACAATACTCACAGTTTAAGAAAATTAAATGCACTCCTTCAGTACTCTGCAGGTATTCCAAAGGGGCTCCAAAGAGGTGTTACCAGCTCTTTCGGGCATGCGACTGTTGCTGCGAGCCACAGTGCTCATGGAATTAAAGGTCCTGGGGCACAAAAGACTGACATCATAGTGTGTACCCTCCTCCCATCAGATGGCAAAGTAAGCAGCAAATACAGACCCTCACAAGCAGAACTCTACTCCGCAGGTGTGTTATGCTCTTGTCCTCCTTCCCAAGGCTGGGATTTTAACATTAAGAGTTTACTCATAGGTCAGTGCTGGTGAAGAATTTATTCCTGTTTCTTCAGCATACAGCCCCTGGATCTTTTTTCTGGCTTTCCTGAAGAAAGTGCTATAAAAACTGGCAGGGGAAGTGTGCCGAAACAATGTTATGCATGTGTGCTGGCTTGCTATCTGGAACATAAATAGCAATATTATTCTGCGCAAAAGTTCTTAGAATAATATTGGTGGTTATGTGCCAGATAGCAATCCAGCACATGTACATAAGAGCAAAACTGGTTTTAAAATTTTCCATTTATGATGACACACATCCAAGCAAATACTTGAACAAATGAAAATACTCAAAATTACAAAGAAAAAAATAAAAGTCAGAAAAAAAGTTAAATAAATTCCAAGCAAATAATTAAGAGCCAAGTAAGGATATTTTATATCATGAAATAAAAAAAAAAAGCTATTAGAGACAGCAAAATGTCCAATGGCAGCCAGAATGCACAAACTATTGGACATCAAAAATAACCAATTTCTCCTCTTCACATGCAGAAATAAAGTTGTTTTGGGTCAGCAAAGAATTAATAATTATTATTAATAGTTACATAACATAAACAAGGAAATATTAACATCTAACTAACCTACACTGCAAGAATCCTTGGCCTAAGGCCTAAAAAAAAGCCTGGCGTCTGGCTGGGTAGATTTTGATGAATCAGGAAATAAACAGACTAATACATCCATTACCGTTTATCATCTCTTTCAAGTGACAGAAATAAAGATGTAAAATGTCATTCCAGTCAGATTCAAGTGCAAAGGTCATCAACAAGGTAGACAAGCCAGTAACCAGCTCTAATGAACTTTCCAAAAAGCTAGTCAAGTCTTTTTGGGCTGCCTTGGACATTAACGCTTGCTCCAGCTGAAAGAAACAAATAATAAACACGTACTGTGATGAAGCAGACGCCAGTAAACCCATGGAGGTAGAAGAAAACACTGATCTCTTTAAAGGAAATGATATACATAAAGTGCAGTTAGTGAGAAGTGCAGCTAGAGGGAGCATGCACGGAGATTCAGAACGTAGGCTGACACGCCCAGGTTGGGATGATGCAAGAACTAATTCAAAGCATAATCAGATACACCTGGTCAGAGGGACAGAATCCTTAACTAAGAAACAGCTTTATAAGCAAAGCATAGACAAGCCAGAAGGGAGAGGAGCAGCACGAGCCGCAGCAGCTGCTGATAGAGAAGAAAGAGAAAGGAGACGGCTCCAAAGAGAGGAGAAAAGGCAGTTGAACTTGCAGCCCTTACAGGAAAGGAACAAGTTCCAGGAGAGCCGGTTTCAGGCTGGGAAGCTCCAGAAGGAAGTCTTCAGGAAAGGCAGAAGGAGAACCGGGAGAGTGCCTGGTAGGGAGAATACCAGAGACACAGACCCAAGAGTTCAGAGGTACCTTCATGCTTCTTCCCCTATATGTGAGCCACAAGGAGTTCAGAGGTGGGTGAACCAGACTCAGCCCAGGAGTCTAAGAGACACAGATCTGAACCAGGAACTGAGGCCGGGTCACAGAAAGGCCTGGAAGCCAGGGAGCCGTAAGAGCAGCCAAGGCAGCTAGAGAAAGGTTTGGGAACCTATAGAAAGAGTGCTTACCAAAAATCCTGTTGCATATTTTCCAGACCGGGTACAGCCAGGCTGGAGAGCCTTAGGAAGAAGTTCTGAAGTAAAACCAGGAATATATGGGGAAAGCTCAGGGGCCACAGATATCTCAGCAGAACAAGAGGCTATGCAGATAGACCTGCTGAAACTGACCCTTTGCTAACTGAATGCCCTATGGACTGTACGTTTTGTTGTACTGGGAGTTTAGAATCCTTGAGAGAAATATAGTATGCAGGATATACTTTTGAAACACAGTTTTGTTTGACAAGCTGGAAGAAGGAGCATTGCTTTTGTTTGTATAACCTGTTTTGTTTGAACTCTGCATAACTAACAAAGACTGTGAAGCATATCCAAGTTTTTGACCTATGTAAATACCTTATGTGAAAATCCTGAACAAGGTGAAAATCCTGTTGTCTTCGTTTGAACCTTTTCTGCATTAAGGGAATAAAACCCTATACTTTACCATTCACATGACTTACACAACTATTCATTATGAAGAAAGGGACTACTAGTACCAGAAGGCTTCTGGGCTAACAAAAGTTTCTACCTTCAATACAACAATAATGTCCACCCTGACCTTTAAGCACGTGGCTAAGGGGATGGGGTTGTGACAGTACAATAGGCGGAAGATTTTCAGGAGACATTTTCAATATCTTGACTAAATATTTTTAAACCATCTTTATTGAGCTTATCAAGAATGACTTAGGAAAGCTCAATAGTCTCCAAGATATTTTTTCTATTTTGATTTTCAAAATATTCAGTTTTTCTCTGCAAAGCATTACATTCTTTCACTTGAACAACCTTTAAATCACCCAACTCTTCCTCCCAACGTTTCAGCTGGTCAAGCCAGTTCTCATGGCACTTCAATGCATTTTCTTGAACCCTCACAGCCTCCACAAGAGAATCAATCTTTTTGACTATTTTGTCAGCTCTTTTCTTAAGGGATAGATAGATCCATGGTTTTAATAAAGTCCCACAGTATCTTTAAGGCAATAGGAGCAGAAAGATTTTCCAACCTCCTCTTTTAGCGGCCATATCATTCCTCCCCCAAGTGCAAATGGTTTGGATTGATGTATCTGAAAGATACTAGCAAAACAGGGACATTAAGCATCCCAATAGAGAAGTTCAAATAAAGGTGAAAGCAACACAGGTTCCTTTAATTAAAAATCTGACAGGTTACCCCTGTCATCTGATAACCAGACAGTTAATACAAACAAAGTACACATTTTGGAATGCCTTTATGCAAATGCTAGAAGTCTAAAAAAATAAGAGAAGAGCTAAAATATATCGCACTGAATAAAAGATTAGATATAATTGGCATCTCAGAGACCTAGTGGAAGGAGGATAACCAATGGGACATTGTGATAACAAATTATATCACAATAGTGGGGGGGGGGGGTAGAAGGGTAGTGCTATATGTTAAAGATCGGATCAAACAGGATAAAAGTTTTGCAGGAAACAAAATACACTGTAGAATCTGTATGGATAGAAATAACCAATAAATAGGGGAAGGGAATGGCAGTGGGGGTATACTACTGTCTGCCTGACCAGAATGAACAAATGGATGAAGAAATGTTAACATCAATTAGAGAAGCTAACAAAATTTACAATACAGTAATAAGGGTGATTTCAATTATCCCAGTATCGATTGAGTCATTGTTACATCAGAACATGCTAAGGAGATAAAGTTTCTAGATGAAATAAATGCCTGCTTCATGGAGCAGCTAGCTCAGGAGCTGTTGAACATAGGATCTGGTATGAAATGTAACAGTGTTGGTGTCGCTTGGCAACAGTGATCATAACATAATTACATTTGCTTTAATAAATGGAGGAAGGATAGCAAGAAAATCCACTGCGCTAGCATTTAAATCTCAAAAGGGGGACCATAATCAAATGAGGACAATGATTAAGAAAGCATAGTTACTCACCTCTAACAGGTATTCTCCGGGGGACAGCAAGAATCAGTCTTCATATATGGATGACATTGGCGCCGACAGAGCCCGCACGGATCCACTCCCCAACTTTCAGAAAGCCTTTGGGAGTTACACTGCACATGCACAGTCACCTTCCCGCCCAAAGGAGCCATCTAACCTCAGTATGACAACATAGTTTAATCAAGCAGAAAAAGAAAAACAATTCCATGGGGAGGAGGGAGGGTTGTGAGGACTAATTCCTGCTGTCCCTGGAGAACACCTCTTACAGGTGAGTAACTATGCTTTCCCCGAAGAGGTGACGGAGTACTGCCTGCCTGAAGGTGCTACCACTCCAGGAGGTTTATGGGTTTTCTATATATTGTAATAATAAAACCTTCTACATCCTTGTTTTGAGAATAAGTTTCTGAAGGTCCATCCTTTTAAAGAAAACATTAAACTGTGGATCCATTATATAGATGATGTTTTAGTGATCTGGGATGGTAGTTTAGAATATTTGGAAGAATTTAATATATGGGTAAATGGCCTTGATCTGAATCTTCGATTTCAGATTACTTATGATTTTTATCAGATTTCATATTTGGATTTGTTGATCAAAAAGGGTTTAGAAGGTTTTATTACTACAATGTACAGAAAATCCACAGATAGGAATCATCTCCTACATTATAGCAGCCACCATAATCCGGCGCTCAAGAAGAATCTTCCTGTAGGGCAATTCGTAAGAGCATGACGAACATGCACCATGGTTGAAGATTTTAAAAGACAGGTAGAGAAGATGACACAACGGTTTGTGGCAAGGCAATACCCCTTACCCCTTATCGATCAAGCTTATGTTAGGGCTCGAGATACATCAAAGGAATCCTTACCACAACATAAACCAAAGAGGTTAGATAATTAGATGGTTTGTTCGCTTCTCTATTCACAATAATCTGGTGGGATAACTAAGATATTACAAGAGGAGTGGCATTTAATACAGACCATTCCAGGTTTTACAGATTTACTTAGTACCATCTGCTCTTACAGAAAGGAGGTTTCTTTCAAATTATAAGGGCCAATACCAGTGCAGATGGTGTTCAGTCTGCACACATATGCTGCCCCTAAGAAACCATTTTGTACCCCTATTACCAAACAAAAGTTCCACATTGATGACTTTTCAAACTGCGAGACGAGTCATGTGATTTACATCATCCAGTGCCCATGTGAAAAGTTGTATGTGGGTAAAACCATAGGAAGTATTCGGAAAAGAATCAATGAATATAGATGTTGTATCCAAAGAGGCCTGGTTGAAAATCTATTGGTCATGCATTGGCAAGATTTACAGCATAAGATTTCGGATATAAAGTTCTTTGTCCTGAAAAAAGTCAAAATGAATTGGAGGGGAGGAGATATTAACAAAACCATTATGAGGTTAGAACAACAGTATATTTTTATGCTTGACACACTAACCCGTAAGGGTCTTAATTTGGATACTGATCTGTCCGTTTTCTTGTAGCCTCCAGTAGGTTGCTCTTTCCCCTTCTCTTCCTTTCTCTTCCCCTCCCTTTCCCCCTCCCCCTTTTCTCCCCTCCCTCTCTTCCCCTTCCTCCCTCCCCACTTTTCCCCCCTTATTTTATTCTTTTAGCTTGGATTCTTTTATCTATTTTTATCTGTCTCCTATTTATTTACCCCCTTTTAGTCTTTTTAGCTATTTATGGGTTTTGATATTAAGTTGTGATATGTTTTGATTTGAGTTAGCCCTCCTGGGACACTTTTTCATACTCTTTGGTTATTTCGGCTAGACTGCATGAGGGGATTCTGGTTGCTTTAGCTAATAGTATACAGTATACTATGGGTGGCCGTAGAAGATAGGATGAGGGGATTCTGGTTGATGCGGTATTGTGGTTGATATTGGCTCTGTGTTTCTGCTTCCAGTAATAATGTTTGGACATGCATTAGTGAAGGCATGTAATGGGTTTTAGCCAGCGGGATAGGTAGTCTACTTAGCAGTGACATTATGTATAGCACTACGTACGCACTTTTATTGTTAGCCATTGAATGGATGCATCACAGTTCAGCCCATGTTAAGCCACTCCTGCTTCATTTCTATTTTACTTCTATATGATTTGTTATAAAGTTATTATTAGTTATATAGATAAAATACCTTAATTCTCTTTTAAGTTATATATGATGTTGTTTTAGTCAAGAGATCACAATCCTTGGGGTTTGTAACACTAGAGGTTTGTGCTTTAGATATATTTTTCACCCCATGACAGCATGTCACATCCCTTGCTCTTCAGTATGTTTTATAATGATCACTAATTTGGTTGTTTTAACAATTTGAATGTATGTTTGTTTTCACCTTTTACCTACTTCTGTTTTAGTTATATTTATTTATGTATTTATGCATTTTTTATGTATATGGCTATGCTAATCCCATTTATATATATGATAGGGACATTTGTTTATGTTAATATTTTTTTATTATATTTTATCATATGTTTTATATGTATGATTTTGTTTTTAATCGTGTTTAATGTTATTTATTGTTTTAGTATGCCAAAAGAACCCCTGAAGAAGGCATAGCCGAAACATGGCCTGTGTCGGGTAGGGTTTGGCATTTATACCCCTGTGGAAGTCTCATTGTACCCCTGGTCAAGAATTGCTTTTTTCAGTTACCACACTTGGACTGGGCCCTGATTTTCACGTGCTCCTCAGTTGGACCCTTGGCAGAACAGATAGGCCATATGGTCTTTATATGCTCTTATTTTCTATGTTTCTATGATGGTTGACAAATATTTGGTATTACAAAAACTGTGTATCGATACTTAAAGCTGCTTGTGCATACATCTGTTTATGTACTGGAATGCTATTCTGCGCAAAACTGATAGAACTGCAAAAATTGTATGTGCAGAACAGCATTCCAGCTCATATGTAGATGTATGTACAAATTATATCTGCTGCTAGCATAAATCCATGTGTACAGTTGTGGTGAACATTATTGGCACTCTTGCAGTTCAACCCCTTAATGTCCAATATCTCCTAAAAAGAAGTAGCCAGTGAAGTGGCTTTGGACTATATATGCACACATATTTGACACATAAAAGAATCAAATAAAACAAGACCAATTAAAAAAGGAAATAGTAGGAAATAGTATAACAACTGAGACATTGCCAGGATATGATTATTTAAATCTAAAATACAAAGACCTTAATGGTTTACTACCAAATTCCTTCCAGTCGATAAGCAAAAACCAACTCTTTATACTCCAATTCCCTTGAATATACTAACTCCAACACCTTAGTGACTAAGTATTAAGTGTTTTTCAAATTTTTGTGTTGAACCATTTGCCTTGAAAGGGAAAACTTTTTTCTTGTGGAAAACCTTCCTTTTATTCTTTATTGAGAGCTATGACCACTCAATTAATGAAATTAAAATCCAAGGTGAAATGCACTAAGCGAACCCCCAGTGCCATTTATCTTATCTTACTTGATACGATGTTGTTGAAACAGATGATCTTGTAGTAAAATTGAAATGCTACTGTTGCTACCTCATCAGCTATGCCATACTTTCGATATCCAAATTCATTATAGACGCTGCATATCTAGCGGTCCCACCAGATTATAATGGAGAAATTAAATGATCACTCCAACTTCTGCGTCCACGCCGAAAGTCCAAACTTGTTCGCATCAACAAAACACTAAACGCCGCAACATAGCACCCATGTTTCTAGCCTCAGTAAATTCACGTCTCTTCTTCAAGTGATTATATTTGTTTTTGCTTATTGACAGGGAGGACATGATTATTGGCACCCTTATAAACAATTCAAATCAGTTTGAACAGAAGAACCACATTCCCATTGCAGTAAAATTAGACACACCTATGATCAATTGTCAGTACTCATATAACTTGAATAAACCAATGAATGATGGCTCTAATGTTTAAAATGGCCATGTCCACTTCCTGTTCCATTTTCACAATGGTGAAAACAAGAGAGCTGCCCGAGACTGTCAGAAAAGCCATTATTACTAACCATCAAA
Source organism: Ichthyophis bannanicus (assembly GCA_033557465.1). Classification (NCBI taxonomy): domain Eukaryota; kingdom Metazoa; phylum Chordata; class Amphibia; order Gymnophiona; family Ichthyophiidae; genus Ichthyophis; species Ichthyophis bannanicus. The sequence goes on along the minus strand of CM066035.1, from coordinate 916,595,532 downwards.
CTTCAAAGGAGTACATCTCCAAAGACCGTGGGATTCCTGTGTTTACAGCTCTCAATGTTATTAAGAAGTTTTCTGTTCATGGAACTGTCAAGAACCTCCCAGGACATGGCGGGAAGAGGAAAATTAATCCAAGAAGTCTTTGAAGGTTAGTGCAAACTGTTGGAAAAACACCACGTGCAACATCCAAAGTGGTGGTTTCAACCTGCATCACACACTGCACACTAAACAAAGAAAGACTTCATGGGCAAAGGCCAAGGACCACTCCTCAAAGACAGAAAGAAAAAGGTACTCCTGATCTTTGCCAAAACCCGCCTTGAGAAACCACAATCCTTCTGGAAATATTTCCTGTGGACAGATGAAACCAAATTTGAGCTCTTTGGCAATGCAGACTAGCAATACATTTACAGGCAAAGAAATGAAGCTTCTGAAGGAAAATACACCCTTCCTACAGTTAGATATGGTGGAGAATCCATAATGCTGTGGGGCTGTTTTGCTGCCTCAGGAACTGGAGGCATAGAACATATTAAAGGAATCATGAAATTAGAGGACTACCAAGGTATTTTGGAGCAAAATGTGCTAACCTAGTGTCAGAAAGGTAGGTCTGGCTCTATTGTTATAAGTCCTCCAGCAAGACAATGACCCAAAACATACATCCAAAAGTACAAAAGAATAGTTAAAAAGGAACAAATGGACTGTTTTAAACTGGTCAGCAATTAGTCCTGATCTCAGTCCAATCGAGAACCTTTGGAAAGAGCTGAAATCTGCCATTGGTAAAAGGAATCCTGGAAACATTCATGGACTGGAACAAATCACAGTTGAAGAGTGAGAGAAACTCCAACATACAGATGTGCGAAATGTACAGATGGTTACAATAAACATTTGAAGACTGTCATCAGTGCCAAAAAGTGTGAAATCAATATATTAGTGAAGGGTGCCATTAATCCTGTCCAGGTCATATTTTGTTTTTTATCTCAGAAATTACCATGTCTAAGTTGCACAGACATCTGTTTTGTTGTTGTATACCTTTGAATATACTATTAAAATATTATGATGACATACAGTTGGAATATTTTGATTCAAGGATAAAGCAGGATATAAATACTTTAAAATTAATAAATTATTTCTCAAGATATTGTACACAACATACCTAAAATGCAGGGATGCCAATAATGTTGACCACTACCGTACATGCTTCTGTTGTGCTCTCGCATGTATTCTTTCTCACAACCTATTTGATTATTAGCTTAATGCAGTGGGGCACAGATTTGTTTTTTTAACATGTGCATTAGGGAACCCGGCGGTAAGCTTTAGTGCAGAGTTCTAATCCATGGCTTCAGGCATCTCCATTGACCCCTCTGTTAATGCAAAGACATATTTTTAATGTGTGTTAACTGCGCTGCACTGAAGATAGCATGATTCAGTTAGTCATGCCTAGTGTTAACTATACCATGTTATTTGCTATGTTAACAGGTAATGCATGGAATCTCTGCTGGCTGTAAAGCATAGCCCTTGCTCGTTCTCTGGCCAGTTCTATATTAGTTGTTAATGTGGCAGATAACACATGTTAACTGTTAGTGCACGTTAACTGCCACATTAATAGCTACTGCAGCTTAGTAAATAGGCCCTAAAATATTCTAGCCACACATGCCACATATAAAATATACCTGCTCTTCCTTTAGTCCTTCTCCCCATTCTACTCGTTTGTATTCTTACTCTATTCATTTCACCAACCTAAAGAACCATGTCTCAGTCCTTTTCCTGAATGTTTAATCATTTCTTTCCTGCTTCATTTCTCAGGGCATAGAGTTCCAGAGCAACAGCCCACAACATGCAAATGCTCACTGCCTTGAACATTGAAGTCATATTTGATCCAGCATAATCAGCAACTGCTGCTGCCGTGAAGATTGTAAAGACCTTCCCAGAACATAAGGTAGTAATAAATCACAAAGATATTTAGGTCAAAGTCTGCTTGAATTAGTGTTTGATCATTTATACCTACATTCCTTAATATGCAAATAGAATGCCTAATTTCCAACTAATCTAGATGAGGACAGTTGGTACGATTTCAGTTTTAATGCCCATCATCTCTCCCTGTGACTTAATGTTTAAGCTTTTCCATTAAACATACAGATTTTCTAAATTTTCCCCATAAATTTAATTACTTCTAGTCCATTATGTTGGAGAATCTATGGCCTCCAGGATTTGCCTGGTTGAATTGCTCCATTTGGTGGAATTCGTTTTCCGAAATTTCTCAAATTGTAGTTATTGAAGTTGTTCCCCTCCCTATGCTAGCCTTACTGGAACACTGGAGGGTACTTCAGGCATCTCCAAAATGTTACTGGCTGCCAGATTTACTAATGCCAAACTTTGAAAACATGCACTATCTTTGGCTTGTTGGCATGCCCAACTTTCTTGAAATAATTCACACTGACAAACTAACACACTCTCCTAAAGGAACCGGTGGATTGTATTGGAGTAAATTATGGACCTTTTATTCTAAACTTAATTAAGTGATTTGTATACAAAAATATATTAATAATATGGAGATATTGTAACACTATACCTGGTGCCATTTGCTTTAATGGTTGTTAAAGACTTCTACTTGCAATGTACAAGGTATACTGCTATATTCTATTTGTCCTTATTGAAAATAAAAAATTAAAACAAAAAAAAGCATTCTTGCTTAAATGTGGTTAGTTTCAAGGAACTTGACTGGGACAGAGCGGTTTCTGTCCAGGAATCAGCTGTTAATACTCCTTTTCCAGGATTAATGGGTTAAAGAGTCCATCCCCATGGCTTAATGAATCTGGTTTTGCTTTATATATAGCACTGTGCTGTTTTCACAGTACTAACAGCACACTGCCGTGAAATCTATCTGTTTCCTAGGATGCTGGCTCTGTCAGAAGTAATGCTGCTGAGCTTCTCAGACAGCTTACCATGCTTCAGTGTCTTGCTTCCTTTCCACACAGGATTGTGTGAGGTGACAAGACAATAAGAAATACCAAAGGAAGAGGAATAATACCACCAGGTATTACTGTGGAAAGGATGAGGCGCATTGTTCCTATGTGCCCCTCAGAGCTGCTATGCTGACAGTACGTAAGGAGTACATTGCAGGAGGTCTGATGACCTGAGCTAAGTGAGAATACTATGGCTGTGATTTTTTTATTACCAACAACATGATGCTATCATCAACATGCCTTCTGTATTTACAGTATAGAACTGTTATATTCAAATGCTAGTAAAAGAAGATAAAACAGAAAGTGTTTATACTACACAATACCCTAAAGCAGGGGCATCCAACATGCGAAATGCAGCCCACCTGATCTCTAGATGCAGCCCACTTGAAATTTTAGCAAAATAATCCACTTTACCTCATTAGCTAGCACATGTGAAAGCAAATTTTAGAAAGAGGGGAATTAAATCATCTAGATCAGGGCACTGAGAATTCCCGTAGTATTTTACAAAAGGCTCTGCCAAACACAGAGTCTTGTAAAATACATTTAAGGACATGCAAGATTATCACTGAACTCTTATGATAGGACATGCAAGACTGCATGATGATGTCTCCCCATGCCCTGCAGGAACAATGATTTTGAAAGCTTCATGTGGGGAGAAAAATGTGCAGTTTTACCACACATCTGCTCCTGGACTGCACACACACCCCCTTATACAACAGCACAAGTTCATCCTTCCCAATCACCACCATCCCCAACATCCCCAATCAGAATCCAATCATCCCCCTGACTCCCCACCCCCAACATCTGATCCCCCTGACATCCAGATTATGCCCCCAACAAGGATCCTCCCCACCCAAACCTGCTGTGGCATCAAGAAACCTCTCTTAAGCCCCCTCCTCCCCCTCACCCCCCCCAGTATAAGGAATCCCCCTCTAATGGCCCCCTACAAGATCTTCCCACTTCCCAAACCCAATCCCATCTCCAGCCTTATCAGATTTCTGGGTCTAGTGGGAGCAGGAGTGATACCCAGTTGCTCCTGCTTAGCCTGTCTTGCATGTTACATCCTATGAACTCCATAAAGAAACTCTTTTTGACATGATGACATTTCTACAGTGAGAGCTATCAGCAGATTTGAGATTGAGATCACACTCCACATACCCTGGCTTAGAAGAGAGGTTTATTACTGTCCTGATATGTGTAAAACTAACACATTTGGAAACAATGCAACAACCCCCCCCCCCCACCGCCCTCCAAAAATCTGCTTTTTACCCCATCGTGCCAAGACAGAACTTCATTTACTTTTCAGACAACCATGATGAAAACTCCTTAATATAACAGTAATTGTTTTAATTTGATTTGATTTATTTACTTAATATACCGCTTATCACTAAAAGGTATCAAAATAGTTTACAATAAAATTTCTAACATATAAGTAAAAATACAATAAAACAAACCATAAAATACATTAAAACCAATGTATAACCATTCTGAATTTAATTTAGATTTAACAACCATGTTTTCAATGCTTTTCTAAAAATAGAATAATTAACGATACTCCACACTTCTTGTGGCAGACTATTCCATAGCCATAGACCCAAATAACTAAAAACACTGGCCCTAGTAGTGGTCAATCATATGTTGGCCAAATGAGACAGTTTCAACAGGAATGATCAGAGGAGCATAATGATCTATGTAGAACATATTGTTATTTATTTGTACATTTTTTTTCTATACCGCCTCTTCCAGAGATCAGTGGCAGTTTACATATAAGAAAAACTATAATAATAAAGATTATTATTATTTTTACAATGAACATTTTAGAAAATTTAACTAGGTGCAAATTACAAAGAAAAACAGGTGGCAGAAACGTGCCACAGTATTAACAGCAATTGTCAGTATAACTAGCATCAAACTATTTACAGGAGTATATCATAAGTAACCACAGGAAGTGTGTGCGTATTAGCAGGTATTGATGTTTTTAACAGGAGTGTTGCATAGGATTCCGGGGAAGTGTAAGCTAGGATAGTATATAGGTAAAAAGAAGAGGCGTGAGTATGTGCTATGTCTAGGTAGGGTCGGGATAAGGTTGCTGGTTCATGCTGCCTTGAGAAATCTATAACTTATGAGCCAAAATCTATAACTTATGAGCCAAAAACAAGGTACACATTTAACAACTGCTTTACAGACAAGACAGTATTTTAAAAAAAGGTCTGGCTGGGGAGAGTGAGGTGCTGTGCGAGGGAGTTCCTGCATTTGTCAGTTTCGTGGAACAGTGCAGCAGGTTTGTCTGGAGGCTCGGAGAACAGCGGGCAGGCAGTTAGGAGGACGTTCCCAGGACTGGAGGACCTTTTCCCCTGCTTCTACAAAGCCCAGCGGTACCCTACGCGGCTGCGTGTCACCCCTTCGGCGCACATGAGAAGCTGATGTTGGTGCTGAGAAGTCGTGGTGTCTAGAGCTCATCATGGGTAAGTGGAAGGCAAAGGCTGGTGTTAAATCGGGAGCGTGTGCTCAAGGAGGTAAGATGGTGGGCCCTATGGACAAACACTTGACTTCCTTGCTGCCTTGTAATCAGTCACCTGACGGGGTTTCTTTAAGCCCTGATTCCCGGTCTCCTCCTCCTCTCCCACATCCAGCTTTTTCATCTACATTGTTGGAATGTTCCCCTGAAGTTTCCCCCCCCCCAGTTCCACTTCCCGTTTATCCAGCTGCATCAGATGGTTTGACTATTACTCCCCCAACAGGGGATGTAACTTTAGTTGACATATGGACTGCAATTGAGAAAATTGATACTCGTTTATCCTCTACTGTATCTCCCCTGTGTAAATTTTCTCAAGATATTGTTGTTAAATTGCAACGTATAGATAAGCAATTAACTTTTTTAAGTAAGATGGTTGCTCATACTGACACTCAGCTCCAGTCTTGTCGTAATAGTGAAGTTGCTTTAATAAGGGATTCTCTCACTTTGTCTCATCGGCTGGAGGCTTTGGAGAATCAGTCTAGAGCATGCAACTTATGTTTCCTAAACTTTCCCTTTACTCATTTGCTATCCTCTGAAATTCTATTAGAAAAGTACTTTACTGAAGTTTTGCATTTAGAGGGAAATTCAGAAGTGTTTCATATGTATTACCTTCCTGTTGGTTCTGTTCCTTTACCGGCAGCCGAGGGAGTATCTTTGCCCTCGGTCTTGTCGGATGGTCAAAATCTAACAGCTTTCCTGGAGGATTCAGCGGACGTCATTTCCAAACTGCACTTTGGTGGTGAGGTTTGGTTCTGAGCCTGCTAAACTGCGTATATTGAGAGCTTATTTTAAGCATAGGGAGGCTCTCTTTTGTGGTTATAAACTTCAGGTTTTTCCAGATGTGGGCCAGTTTAACCAGATTCGGCAGAAGCAGTTTCTGGAGTTGAAATCTCGGGTAGTAGCTCTGGGGGCTTCTTTCTTTTTAAAATTTCCTTTACTTTAGGGGGGCAAACATGTATATATCGATGTAACCTCATTGCAGAAGTTTCTGGATGAAAAAGAAATGGTGGGGAGTTAGATGGTGGAAACTAGATAGTTAATTTTGCTCCCTTTTTTGGAGTATACACTCCTTTTTTCCTCTAGCTATTATTTTTTTGGTTAATTAGTGGCTGGCTCCTCTCTCGTGATGTGTTCCTTTTTATGTGGATCGGTATTGCTCTTGAATTTTTCATTGTGTATATTTTATTTGTTTCCTCAATACAGTCAAACCTCGGTTTTCATGATTAATCCGTTCGAAAAAGTCTGACTAAAACCGAAACGTATGAAAACTGAAGCAATATTTCCCATAAGAAATAATGTAAATCCAATTAATCCGTTCCAGACACCCAAAAATATTCACAAAAATACATTTTATAGAGAATAACTATATTTTTACATACAGAAAACAATGAGAAATAAATATAAATGACTAATGAAATGGATAAATGAACATTTAACATCACATTTACCTTTATTGAAGACTCTTGTTGGCATATGGAAGACGGCGAGGAGGGGAGAGGGAGGAGGAGAGGTTATTGTTTGGAAGGGGAATCCCCCTCCATAAGGACCTCAGGTATCAAGGCCCTATCCGGGGTTACTTCCCTTCTTTGTCTTTTACTAGCACTAGAATCAGCTTGAGAGTCACTGGACCCCTGTCGCACAAAAAATCTGTCCAGAGAGGTCTGTTTCTGGCGTCTCTTTAAGATTTGCCTAAAATGGAACAAGGCATTGTCATTGAACATGTTGCAGACACGGCTTGCAACAGCTTTGTTAGGGTGATATTTCTCCACAAAACTTTGCAATTCACTCCATTTTGCACACATGTCCTTAATCACTGAAGAAGGCACCTTCTCTCCTCTCTCTTCTTCCTCCTCTTCTGAAGCAATTTCCTCAGCTACCGTCTGTTGCTGTTCCAGTTGAAGGTCTTGCAGCTCTTCAGTGGTTAGCTCTTCCTTGTGGTCCTCCACCAACTCTTCCACATCCTGGCCACTCACATCCAACCCCATGGACTTCGCCAAAGACACAATAGATTGCACAACAGGCGTAGGGTCGTCAGGGTGAGCCTCAAACCCTTGTAAATTCTTCTCGAGGACACATTCTGGCCACAATTTTCTCCAAGCAGAGTTCAATGTCCTGGAAGTTACCCCCTGCCAAGCCTTATCTATAAGGCTTATGCAATTGAGGATATTGAAGTGATCCCTCCAGAACTCTCTTAGGGTCAATTCAGTGTCCAAGGTCACTTCAAAGCACCTTTGAAACAGTGCTTTGGTGTAGAGTTTTTTGAAGTTTGAAATGACCTGCTGGTCCATGGGCTGGATGAGAGGAGTGGTATTAGGGGGCAAGAACTTCACTGTGATGAAACTAAACTCCTCCAACAATTGGTCTTCCAAGCCTGGAGGATGAGCAGGAGCATTGTCCATTATCAGGAGGCACTTGAGTGGCAATTGATTTTCCAGGAGATATTCCTTCACACTCGGGCCAAACACTTCATTGACCCACTCAATGAATATTTGCCTCGTGACCCATGCCTTATTGTTAGCCTTCCACATCACACACAATTTACTCTTGATGACATTGTTTTTCTTGAACACTTGGGGATTTTCAGAGTGATACACCAGTAAAGGCTTCACTTTGAAATCCCCACTAGCGTTACCACACAACAAAAGAGTTAGCCTATCCTTCATAGGCTTGTGTCCTGGCAGTACCTTTTCCTCCTGCATGATGTAGGTCCTCTTTGGCATTTTCTTCCAAAAGAGGCCTGTTTCATCACAATTGAAGACTTGTTGGGGGAGGAATCCTTCAGCCTCTACGTACTCCTTGAATTCATCAACGAATTCTGCGGCCCCAAGTTTGTCCGAACTTGCAGCCTCACCATGCCTTACCACACTGTGTATGCCAGTTCGCTTCTTAAATTTGTCAAACCAGCCTCTGCTGGCCTTAAATTCAGTAACATCAGCACTTGTTCCAGGCCTTTTCTTTGCGAGATCCGCATGCAACAGCCTTGCCTTTTCACAAATTATCGCCTCCGAAACATTATCTCCCGCTGGTTTTTGTTGATCCACACCAACAACAACTTCTCAACATCTTCGATTGTTTGCGATCTCTGTTTCGTTAGCGCATTTACCCCTTTTGCAACATCAGCTTCCTTGATTTTGTTTTTCTTCACCAGGATGGAACTGATTGTTGATGCGGACTTCCTGTACATCCTGGCGAGATCGGCCACGCGTACGCCACTTTCGTACTTTGCTATGAGTTCTTTCTTGAATTCTATCATGTTTCTTGCCTTCTTTGTCAAAGGGCTGGCACTCAGAACTTTCTTTGACCCCATGGTGGCTTATTTAGCAGTCGCACTCAATGAATGCGCGGGGTGATGCTAACTCAATGAGAAACAAAGGCAGACTGAGTCCCAGCAGGGGTCCTAATTGAGCATCGGAAGCATCAGAACAGCTCCAGGCACTTCTCTCACCTCACCGGACAGCACACACACAGATCCCTCAAAGTTTCGCCATCCGCAGGGAGCGTCGGAAGCCACACTCTCACTGATTCTTGCTACAGTACAGTATTTTTCAAAGCTCAGGATTGCTGAAAGCAAAGAGCTCTGGATCGCAAAAACAAGACTGTACCTTACTGCGCGCCCCCCCCCCCCCCCCCCAGTACGGACCATTTTTTTAAAAATTATTATAAATTTGTTTTATTTATTTCTTGTATCCCTCTGCTGCTGCTCCTCCTGCCCTAGCGTTCTCTGCGCTGCTAAAGCCTTCTCTCCCACCGGATTGGTGCCAGGTGGTCTGTGCCTCTATGCACTTTGCCTTCTCCTCCTCTCAATTGTTCTCTGCCTTTACAGTACAGTATTATTGGCTCCCCCCACACAGCACCTTCAGACCGGCTCCTTTCCCCGGCTGCCGCGTTGTCTCTGCTGCCCACCGGGTCTCCGACTGCACTGGCGACGATCCCCGGCCTGCTTTTTCTGGCCAGCCCACTCCTCTTCCTGGACGGCCTGGGGGGTCCTCGCAGCGCCCGACCTTGACGCAATCCGGTGCGGGTGCTTCTCCTGTACTCCTTCACATTGCTAGGCGCGTCTGTCTTGCCTCTGCACCTGATATCCTCACCGGCCTTTTTGCAGGGCGGCCACGTGTACACGTCACTGCCTTGGTGAATATTTTTCCAGTAAAACAATTAATACATCAAAATAAAATAACAAAGAACTAGTCTAGTGTGAAATCTAGTCACTCCAATGTTTCAGAGCCTACTGCTGTTAATCTCAACCTCCTGTAATGATGGCTTCAAAAGCCACTGATGCCTAGATATCGCCCTATGTAAAAGTTACTTTGCCCTCTAAAAGGCACTGTGAGCCGCATATCTTTAGGTCTTGTAGAGCGAAACCTTGCATGAACTGCACGTGCCATTCCTTCTCGCGGCTGCTCCCAGCATGCATCTCGTTAAAAACAAAGTCCCACCTGACCGGCTATACTGTCATGGCGTCTCCCAGCAGAAAAGTAGCCCGTCCGCCGTCGTCGGAGATTGCTGTGGCTGCTAGCGGTGTTCCACGGGGAGGTGGCGAGCTCTTGGACTCTGTGGATGATGCTGAGGGACTGTATGTGGCGGTGGAGAGGTGTCCCCTGTGTAACACCACCCGCCGGAGGCTGACCTGTGCCAAGTATGTCCAGAGCAGAGACTTTGTCTTTTTTGACAGCCAGAACACGGAGAGGTAACTACAACGGCAGCTCCGGCACTCGGTACCGCTACTCTCTGGCCTTCGCTCCTAGAGCAAATATTGTAGCCTGGGCTAATGCTCCTGGAGCCGTCTCCCCCGCCTCAGTCGTTTCTCTTTAACCAGTTACTGTAGCGCTCCTGGCCTTAGAGGACGCCTTGTACAAAAACGGAGCGGATGTACGAGAACTGAGACAACATAGCAATGAAAAAAGTCATCGAAAACCGAAGCTAACGAAAACTGGGGCATACGAAAACCGAGGTTTGACTGTATATGTATTGTACGAGGTATTCAAGAAAATCATAAATATATAAATAAAAAAGGTCTGGCTGAATTTGGAAACCAATGTAAGTTGATTAAAATCGGTATAATGTGATTACATTTTTTCGCTCCCACAATCAGTCTAGCAGCTATATTGTAAACAAGATATCATCTTTTAATAATACTGTTTTTGGATAAATCTTGATACAAAGAATTATAGTAGTCAACCTACTAGTAATACCAGCATGGACCACTTTTTTATGATTATCTAAGGTCAAAAATAGCTTTAACAACAAATCATGAAGAGTTGAAGAAAACATTACCTAACTACTCCACCTACTTGAGAAGACATAGTTAAATATCTAACAAATTTTACACCTATACTGGCAAATTCATCATACAAACATTAGCAACTTAAAACTGCCATGGTACTCTCCGTTCAAAGCGGTCTGTCCTCATTTCTCTCAGCACATTGAGGTAGAGGTTTCGTGTAATGCAGCATACCCAGGCAAGGGCGCTCCAGTCTGGGAAGAAAGCAAATACCAGGTCAGGAGACTTCAACATGCAGAAGTGGTCAGTAGTATCTAACAACTGCTTCCATCTGTGTATCATCAGGCTGAAAGTTACCCAAGCAAACACGATTAATTAATTAATTCTTTTATTTATTTAACAGGTTTTCTATACCGCCCTATCATTAATTCAGGGTGGTTTACAAAGAACATTACAGCAAAATCAACTTTTACATAGAACAGGATATTGAACATGGAGGATTATATGGGGTACTAAAGGTACATTACATAACTTTTAACTATTTACACGAAGGCAGTGATGTTTCTATCTGATGTAATTATAACTGGTTGAGGGTATAGTTCCAGGGGGGTTTAGGCAAGATACAATGAGCCTTTGCTAGTATTACTCCTAAATTACCGGGCTGAGCATTTGCCACATTTTGAAGACTCTGCACAGGGAGATTTAGGAGGCCATCTTAGAAGCCTTGTGTGGCACATGTAAAATAGTGGCATTTGCACGTGCTGATTTTAGAAGCTATAAACATGGAGAATTGTTGCAGGATGCACAGATTCAAAGAAAACATGTTATGAGTGCTGTTTGTGTGGTGAGCTGCAAGACTGAAACATACACTGTCTTAACTGTGGGGATCTGCACCTACGAGCCCTGCACGGTTCAAACATCATGTGTTTCAGTCATGGGCCTGCATGGTTCAAACTGAAAATGTCTGAACCATGCAGGGCTCCGTAGGTATATAGCCCTACAGTTCAGATGCCGTGTTTCAGTCTTGTGGCCTGGCACTAGCAGCAATGGCACGGAAACAAAGTGCCCATGCCTGGATGAAACCACAGTCCTAGCGCCACCAGCTTATAGGCACACTGCTGTGCAAAGAAAGAGAGATTGGGGTGAAGGAAGAACGGGGGTTTGGGAGAGTAGAGAAGGGACTGAGAGAGACCTAGCAGAAGGAGGGGACTTGGGCCAGGGCAGGGGAGCCAGAGTAGAAGGGTGAACTAGGGTGACTGGGGAGACTAAAGGAAAAACAACAGCACTGTGATTAAGTGGGAGAGTGCAGGGGGGAGGTACAGAGCAGGGAATTGGGTATGGGAAAGACTGTGTGGGAGTCTGAAGGGGATAGTGTGGACCTGGCAATTAGTACTGTAGGTATCAGTGGGGGGAGAGGGTGGTGTTCGATGGATTGGGACTCTAGGTGAGCATGTGAGATGGAGGGGAAAAAAGGGGGTAAAGATGAGGAGAAATTGAAATATGGTGTGAATCACCTGATAGACTGGAGAGAGGACGGGACGTGCTAAAAAGAAATGAGGATGCTGTGGAGGGTTAGGAGGGAGGAGAAGAATGGATCTCTGAAGGGGGTGAGTGAGGCTGGGAATGGGGATGAAAGGATGGTGAAAGAGTAGCAATAGGAGGATGGGAAGACGGTAAGAGATGTGACAGGGATGGGCCTGGTGTTCGTGAGAGGATACTGGAGACTAGAGAAGGAAAGAGAGAGGGGACAATCCTTGAGATGGAGAGGGGGGTGAAAGGGAGATAGCCAGTAGGCAGATGAAAGTTTCCAATAGGAGACTAAGGGGTGTAGTTACTATGGTACGTTAACATGCGTTAATTCAGCATTAATGTGCATTATTAGTAACTAGGTCCCATTAAATAATATGTGACTTGTGCTAAAATAATGCACGTTAACGGTGAATTAACACACATTACTATTAGCACACTTTAGTAACTACACCCCTAAGGACTCATTCTCCCTTTCCTCACCTAAGAACTAGAGTGAGAGGAAAGGCGAATGAGAACAGAAAAAGTGAAAAAAAAACCATGAAAACTGGAAGTCTGCATTGGAGGGGGAGGAAGAGGCAGATAGTAGCAAAAGATACCATGATATAGCAACCCTTTTTAAAAATTGGCATTATATTGGCCATTCTCCAATCTTCAAGGTACTACAGATGATTTTAATGATAGTTCACAGATTACTAATAGTAGGTCTGCAATCTCATATTTCAGTCCTTTCAGCACCCTTGGATCTATACCATCCTGTATAGGAGATTTGCTACTTTTTAGTTTATCAAATAGTTGTAATACATATTTCCGGTTTATCAAAATTTGATTCAAATTCTTCTGATACATCACCTTGAAATACCATTTCAGGCATGGGTAACTTCTCTACATCATCTTCAGTAATGACTAAAGCAAAGAATTCATTCAGTCTCTCCGCTATGACCTTTTCCTCCCTTAGTGCCCCTTTTACCCCTCTATCATCCAATGGTCCAACTGATTCTCTCACAAGTTTTCATTGTGTGTTTTTGCTTACATGGCAAGACTTTTTTGGGGTGTGTGTGCCGAAGTGAGCAGCAGCAATCATTACATGGCGTGAATTGAGGTAAAAGCCATGGCAAAGTCCAATCACAGTAAACTCAAAGTCCTAGACTTCAAAAATGCTGATTTCAGTAAAATGTCAAAGCGCCTGAAGGAGTTGTTGGCAGGGTGGGAGGCAATAAGGGAAGTGGAATTGCAGTGGGCTAAACTAAAAGAGGCAATAAAAGGGGAGAAGTCTGCCTTTCTACAGATCACACAAAAATTGGCAACAGAGTGGACTCCTCTGAGGGTGTGGATAACATGAAGAGAGATCTACAAAAGCCGGAAGAATGGTCTAATGTTTGGCAGTTAAGATTTAATGAGAAGGGGAGGCGGAGCCAGCGCTGAAGCAAGATGGCTGCGTAGGAGCAGAGCTCCGCTCAACCCAGCAAGAATCCAGCGGTAAAGCAGTTGCATCTGATGCCCCTGTTTCTCTGAATTCACAGATTATTAGAAGAAGGTATGGCGTGTGGAAAGCCTACGAAATTAGATTTTGCAGCCAGCGCAAATGTGGGTTTCAAGCGACCAAAATCGTACCCCCTCTCCCCACTTAAGATGGCCGCTGTGCAAGAGCCTGAGGAGGCAACAAGAGAGATACTGGGGGAGATCAGGGCGGTTAGAGCGCTAGTAACTGCAAATCGGGAAACTTTGGTCCGGATGCAAACGGACGTGCAAGACATGAGGGCACAACTGGAGGGGCTTACAGGCTGAATGGATAAGATGGACGTGGCCCTGGGAGCTCAGGAGGAGCAGATAAGCCGCCTCAATAGAGCCTTCAGAAAGAATGAGCAACTTGAGCTGAACCTAGAGGATCTCAGCAATAGATCCAGACGTAACAACATAAGACTAGTTGGAATTCCGGAGGGGGCAGAAGGTACCGACATAAGTGGGTTTCTGGGGAAAGTACTGCCTAAGCTGCTGCGGCTAAATATTTCTGGCTTACTGGAAATCGAAAGAGCCCATAGAATTCCCGCGCAGGCAGGGCTGCACAGTCGGAAACCAAGGCTGATAATCTTATGCTTATTAAGGTATCAACAAGCAATGCAAATTCTTACAGCTGCTAGAGTACAGTCCTTGTTGCAATATGAAGGACATAACATTTCATTTTTTCCTGATTTTTGCAAAGCAACGGTAGCAAAGAGGAAGCAGTTTTTGGAATTGAGACCGCGGCTGCAGAAACTGCAAGCGTGGTATGGACTCTTCTACACCGCCCCTCTCAAGATTATTTTGGACAACCAATCTAAAGTCTTTGAAGACCCACCGGCGGCACTACAATTTATTGAAGATCAAGAATCCCTGAGGATGCAATGACTGTTTGATCTCCAGCTTGGTATTTGGGTTTAGAGCCAGCATTCAAGCTACCAGCTCAATTCTTTTCTCCTGATGGGGGTTCGGTTTTGGGCTGGGGTCTGAGAGTGCTGGGTTCATGCTTGAGTCTTCCTGTTTATTATCGTCTAGCATGTTGTCAGTGGAGATGGAGGTTTGGAGTCAGGCTCTGTGGCCTCCCTTGTGGCCTCTCTATCGGAGGGCCCTCTAAAGGGTACAAGCCAACGGTCCGGGCTTCTACTTGGTTGCAGATGTAATTAAGCTAATTATTTGCAGTCCCTGTAAGTGTTGTAACAGTTGGAGGGGTTAGGCAAAGTGAAATGAGTTGCGTTGTTTGGTGCTTTAGCCAGCAAGGCTAAGAAGGGAATACAATAGGCTTGCTGGTAAAGACTGTGTATCCTGCAGTAGAGAGAACCTTTAAAACTGCATTTTGTGCTTGGATATGTTTTGGACAATTTTTGCTTCCAAGAGTCCTGAACCAACAATCCTATGTGTGGTATGATCGAACCATTGTGTATATAAAAAGAATAAATTTCTGTCATTTGCCTTACCTACTTGAGCCTGACTACAGCTTTCTGCATGGTACACTCATACAGCTGAATAAGGACTACATTTCCCAGAGGGCATTGCAGGGAAATAGTTTTTAAAAAAAAGCTGAAAAAGCATACAGCAGAAAGTTCCTCTAATAATCCATGCCCCTCTAACCTAGAGGCGAGTGGTGGTGGCGTGACAAACTATAACGGCTGTCCTAACCCTTCCCTCATGGGCACATGCCCCTGGAGAATGCACCTGAGTGCAAGAGGGTTTTACATCACATGGAGGACAGATCCTAGATACAGTATCACTTCCTGCCACACCAAAGTGATGCTCTCCTTTCATGTGACCCCTCTCCTCCATGGCAACAGAGAGGCTGCTAGACTGGAGGTGGGACTTCAGTACTATGTCCCTGTAGGTCTCTGTCTTCCTTTCACGTTTGTGTAAAGGAGCCACAAATGCCTTGTGGAGGTGCTAGAACTTCCCCTAGTTCCTTTAATAATCTGAGATGTATCCCTTCTAGCCCCATCACTTTGTCTACTTTTAGTTTAGCTAGTTCCTCATGAACACAGTTTTCTGAAAATCATTCAAGATCCCCTATACCACTGTTACTATTTTTGGATGTTTTCTGAGGTCCTACTCCTGGCCATTCATCTGTGAACACAGAATAAAAATATTTGTTAAGCAGTTCTGCTTTATCCTCATCAGCTTCTATGTATTCCTCCCCTTCAACTTTGAGTCTGAAAATACCATTTTTGCACTTCTTCCTTTCACT
Organism: Ichthyophis bannanicus; assembly: GCA_033557465.1. Taxonomy (NCBI): domain Eukaryota; kingdom Metazoa; phylum Chordata; class Amphibia; order Gymnophiona; family Ichthyophiidae; genus Ichthyophis; species Ichthyophis bannanicus. The sequence goes on along the minus strand of CM066035.1, from coordinate 916,579,597 downwards.
AACATATCTGAAAATTGTCTTGTCCCCCCCCATTCTACTGCTATGGCTATTTTTTCTCCTATTTGTATTTTTGCTTTCCTGACTACTTTCCTAGCTTCTCTAATGCTTTCCAAATAATGATGCTTGTCTTCCTCTTCCTGTGAAGACTTGTATTTTATGAAGGCCACCATCTTTTTCTTCACCTTTTCAGCTACTTATTTCGAAAACCATAGCATTCTCCTTTTCCTTTTACATTTACTTACTTTACTAACAAAAAGGTTTGTTGCCCTTAAAATATCCCCTTTCAGTTTTGCCCATTGCTTTTCTACATCCCCCAGCTGTTCCCATCCTGCTAATGACTCCTTGAGGTATTGACCCATCTTGGCAAAGTTGATTTTCCTAAAGTCTAGGACCAGGGCCGGATTTACCTTGAGTGAGGCCCTACGCCAACAAAAATTGTGGGCCCCCAGCAGGGGCGGCCCAAGGGGGGTGCGGACCTCATTTGCATAAGGGGCCTCATTTGCATAAATATTTGCATAATGTTACCATATACTAACTTTTAGTAAACGTGCCTCTTAATGAGTGTATGGATAAAGAAAGACTAAAAGATTTCTACATTACTATAATCCAGTGCCAACTGCCAGACACATTAGGAACTACTACAAACACTGCCCATAGTAAACCCGCCGTATCCTAACAGCACTACCAGGACTCACAAAGCACCATACTCTACCAATCAAAAGGCAACACTGCAAATATTAAACCAATACATTTCAGAGAACAACAATACATGACCTACTGGGGAAAGAGAACAAGTGGCAATGTCAAATAGGAATTATATAAACAGAACACCTCAGCTCAGTTACACATGCAGAACATAGACCATCACCAAACAAGTAATCACAATTTAGAAATAGGAAGACAATAATTAAACTGGGAATCCCAAAAGCCAAACTTGGAATGTACAACACTGTAGAAATAAAACTATACATTAATTTGCTCTTGTACTAAACAAAGCGCAGATGTTAATGATGCACATTTACCAGAGCTGACATATTCCAATTAATAAATTCAAAATAAAGAGATATTTTTCTACCTTTTGTGCATTTTTTTCAGCTGCAATTGCTCCAGCCACTTTCTTCTGGTTTCTTCGTGTCTTCTGCTAACTCTCCATCGTCTGCTGTCCATTTGTCCTTTCTTCTCTCTTCTAGATTTTTTTCCATTCTCTCTCTACATCTGCTTTAACATACTAATCTTTCTCCTTTTGCTCTTTCCTCATTCCTATTTCATCCACTCAAATTTTACCCCTCCATCCTCAATCCCCACTTACTCTCCCAATACCCGGCCAATTGTAGATTTTTTATCCCTCCCACACAAAATATTTTTCCCTTCTCCATTTTACTCTTCCAGCCCCATCCCATTCTAATCCTCCCCCAACATCAGCTCCCTTCTAGTTCCAGCCTCACCCAGCATCCATTCCCTTCTAGTCCCTGCATCAGCCCATTTCCAGTCCTAGCCATCCATCAGCCCATTTCCAGTCCTAGCAACCCCCCAACCCAATACCAGTCCTAGCCCCCCATCACCCCACTTACAGTCCTTAACCCCCCATCACCCCATTTTCAGTCCTTAACCCCCCATCACCCCATTTTCAGTTTAAGCCCCCCCTATAACCCATTACCAGTCCTAACCCCCCATCAGCCCACTTCCAGTCCTAACCCCATCAACCCATTTCCAGTCAGCCCCCCATAGCCCATTGCCAGCCCTACCCCCCCCCATCAGCCCACAGCCCATTACCAGTCCTAACCCCATCATCCCACCTCCAGTTTTAACCCCCCAGCCCATTTCCAGTCCTAGCCCCCCATAGCCCATTACCAGACAACCCCCATCAGCCCACAGCCCATTACCAGTCTTAACCCCCCCAAAGCCCATTACCAGTTCTAACCCCCCCCAACAGCCCATTACCAGTCCTAACCCCATCAGCCCACCTCCAGTCTTAACCCCCCAGCCCATTTCCAGTCCTAGCCCCCCCCCATAGCCCATTACCAGACAGCCCCAATCAGCCCACAGCCAATTACCAGTTTTAACCCCCCCAAAAGCCCATTGCCAGTTCTAAGCCCCCCCAACAGCCCACAGTCAATTACCATTCCTAACCCCATCAGCCCACCTCTAGCCTTAACCCCCCCCCCAGCCCAGACCAGCCCAGCCCAGCACTGCCTAGCCCTTTTCCATCCCCAGCCCCCCCCAGTCCATTTCCAGCCCCAGCCCCCCCCATAGCCCATTACCAGTCCTACCCCCCCCAGTCCATTTCCAGCCCCAGCCCCCCCAATAGCCCATTACCAGCCCTACCCCCCCCCAGTCCATTTCCAGCCCCAGCCCCCCAATAGCCCATTACCAGTCCTACCCCCCATAGCCCATTACAAGTCCTCCCCCCCCCCCATAGCCCATTAAAGGTCCTACCCCCCCCCCCATAGCCCATTACCAGTCCTACCCCCCCCCCCCCGGCCTAAAGTAAAATGTAATTTAAAAAAAAACCTGGTGGCTGCCGCCGCGGGGCCCCCTCTGCTGCCGCGGGGGCCCCGTCTACAAGCTGAAGCCGTCGGGTCGGGTCTCTCTCTCTCCCTCCCTCCCTCCCTCGCTGCAGGCTGCAGGCTGCGAGAGACGCGAAGGGAGAGCGTCTCCTCGCGTCTGTGTTAAGCCCGCAGGGGCTGATGGGAAATCCCATCAGCCCCTGCGGGCTTAACACAGACGCGAGGAGACGCTCTATCTTCGCGTCTCTCGCAGCCTGCAGCGAGGGAGGGAGGGAGGGAGGGAGAGACCCGACCCGACCCGACCCGACCGGACCGCTTCAGCTTGTAGACGGGGCCCCCGCGGCAGCAGAGGGGGCCCCGCGGCGGCAGCCACCAGGTTTTTTTTTTAAATTGAGTTTAAAAAAAATTAACTGGTTCTTTTTTTGTGGGGCCCTACGCCATGGCGTACATGGCGTATAGGTAAATCCGGCCCTGTCTAGGACCCTTACATTTGAGTGGACCTTATCAGCCCTAGTCATAATACTGAATGAACCACATCATCTGGTGATCATTGGATGTGAGATGATCTCCCACTATAACATCAGAAACACTTTCCACATTGGTAAGCATCAGGTACAGTATGGCCCTTTCACATGTGGGTTCTGTTACTAGTTGCTGAAATAATTTTCCCTGTAGAGATTCCAGGATCTCTTTACTTCTAGATGACACTGCAGCAGGGATGCGTCAATCAATATCTGGCATATTGAAATCACCTATCAGTAGCATGTCTCCTTTCATTGCAATACTGCAAATGTCTTCAATTAAATCTCTGTCCACTTTTCTGCCTGCAAGGGAGTTCTGTATATCACACCAATGCAAATAGATTCTCCATTCCCTCTTTCTAGTTTAACCCACAGTGCCGCCTCCTTCCCTTGTAAGCTTTGTAATTCTGTGGCTTTAATTTGATTTTTTACATATAGTGCCACTTCTCCTCTCCTTATTCCTACCCTGTCCTTCCTGAATAAAGTATAGCCTTGTATAATTAAATCCCAGATGAGGAAAGTAAGATGCATGAAAATGAACTGTCTAGATATTCGATTTGGCAAAGGCACATCTGCACAGTCTTCCACGAATCAGACACTGAAGGCAGCATACAAGAGTTACAAATGGAGCTTCAACTTTTATTTCTAAAATACAAAATGTCATAGAAATAGAGGAGAGAATCACTTCTCACTGTCAGCAATCAGCTATATGGATTTCGTATCTGGAATGATGATTACTTTCATCTAGCACTTATGTGTTGAGAATATACTAGCTACTGCTTAAGAAAATTACATGCCCTCCAGAGGAAAGCTCTTACTATCTAAATTATAACTATTCTTACCCAACAGCAACTACCTAGTCCTGAAGGAGAGAGCAGTAATATGACTTGTGCTGAGTTACTGAACAGTGGTGGGGACCTGAACATCAGGAAGGGGAACTCCTTTAACTCTCATATTCAGAGTTCATCCCTCTTATTCCCCTGAAGCATCTCTACTTACATAAAACAGAAGCATTTCCTTTCAGTTGAAGAAGTACCATGCAGATCTAATGGGGCCTACTTTCTGGGAAATGCATGTATACTTGCAGTTGAATACTGAATCACATGATGATAGACAGCAGACTGGGGCTAGAAGAGCTCCGTCTGTATCTCATCAAAAATCCACTGTAACCCTGACAATTATCTGGTTTTAGTTATTAAATCTTATATTCTCAAGTGCTAACTACTCAGTAGGAGAGGAATTCAAAAGAGCAGGGCACAAGGAAAAATTGAAAGCTGTAAAACTCAAGATGGCTATCAATATTGAGCAACCCATGCTGGTTATGTGTAATGAGGTGTCCAAACTACTAGCATTTTATACAGTATGTCTGTAGTCTTGGAGAATAAGCTAGCAAAGTTCCAGTCTACGATGCAAGAGCTAAAGGAGTCAATACTCACCCATAACCAGGGCTGGCCCGTCCATTGAGCAAGAGTGTTGTTCCACAGGGCTCCGTGCTTCAGGGGGCCCTGCGCAAACTCCATTACCGCACAATGGATGGCTGTAGAGGAAGCCGGGGAAGCCCACACGAGGCCACAGCTCCCTCTGCACAGCTGCCAGCGTGAAGAGCCTTTTCCTTCACACTGGCGGCTGTTTCAGTGAAGCCGCAAATGCTGGGAAAGGTTAAAGGCAATGCCGGGAAAAGTTAAAGTAATTGCCTTTAACCTTTCCCAGCATTCGCAGCTTCACTGAAACAGCCACCAGCGTGAAGGAAAAGGCTCTTCACACTGGGGCTGTGCAGAGGGAGCCGGGACCTCACATGGGCTTCCCCGGCTCCCTCTGCAGTCCCTTAGATGGCCGCAGGACTCTTCGGGGGGGGGGGGGGGGGTTTAGGACTGGATGGGCTGTGATCAGGAGGGAACTTGGACTGGATATGGGCCGTGAGGTGGGGGGGGGGGGAATGGACTGCAAATGTGCTGTGATGGTGGGGGGAACGGACTGCAAATGGGCTGTGATGGTGGGGGGGGAACAGACTGCAAATGGGCTGTGATGATGGGGGGAACGGACTGGAAATGGGCTGTGATGGTGGGGGGGGGTTAGGACTGCAAATGGGCTGTGATGGTGGGGGTGATTGGACTGCAAATGGGCTGTGATGGTGGGGGGGGGGGACTGGAAATGGGCTGTGATGGGGGGGCTAGGACTGGAAATGGGCTGAGATGGGAGGGCTAAAATTGGAAATGGGCTGATGGGGGCTGGAATAGGACTCAAAGTGGGCCGTTGGGAGCTGAATTAGGGCTAGAAATGGGCTGACGAGGGGGCTAGGATTGGAAATTGACTGATGGAGGAACTTGGGGACTGGAACGGAACTGGAAAAGAGCATATGGGGGGCTAGAACTGGAAATGGGCTGATGAGGAGCTGGAATAGGACTAGAAATGGGCTGATGGGGGGAACTTGGACTGCAAATGGGTAATGGGCTGGAATAGGACTGGAAATGGGCTGATGGGACTGGAATAGGACTGGAAGCGGGCTGATGGGAGTTGCAATAGGGATGGAAATGGGCTGATGGGAGAGCTTGGAGTTGAAATTGGCTGATGGGGGCTGGAATGGGACTGAAAAAGAGCATATGGTGGGCTAGGACTGGAAATGGGCTGATGTGGAGGCTTGGGAGAATGGGACTAGAAGGGGGCAGATGCTGGGTGAGTCTAGAACTACAAGGGAGCTGATTTTGGTGGAGGACTAGAAAGGGATGGGGAATGAGAATGGAGAGGCGAAAAAATATTTTGTGTGGGAGGGAAGAAAAGTCTACGATGCTCCGGGTATTTGGAGAGTAAGTGGGGATTGAGAATGGAAGGGTGAAATTTGAGTGGATGATAAAGGAATAAGGAAAGAAATGGGGGAAAGAGCAAAAAGGGGAAAGATCAGTATGTTAAAGCAGATATAGAGAAAGAAAATGGAAAAAGATCTAAAAGAGAAGAAAGGACAAATGGATAGCTCGCAGAAGACACAAAGAAACCAGAAGAAAGTGACTGGAGCAATTGCAACTGAAAAAGAAAATGCACAGACAACAAAAGGTAGAAAAATACTTTTTTATTTTGAATTTATTAACTGGAATATATCATCTCTGGGAAATGTGCATCGTTAACGTCTTTTGTGTTTTGTTTAGTATAAGAGGAAATTAATTTATAGTTTTATTTCTCCAGTGTTGTTGTACATCCCAAGTTTGGCTTTTGGGGTTCCCAGTTTAATTATTGTCTTTCTATTTCTAAATTGTGATCCCTTGTTCTTTGGTGACGGTCTATGTTCTGCATTTTAACCAAACTGAGGTATTCCGTTCATGTAGTTTCTATTTGACAGTGCCACTTGTTCTCTTTCCCCAGTAGGAGATGTATTGGTATTCTCTGAGATGTATTGGTTTAATATTTGCAGCGTTGCCTTTTGATAGGTAGGGTTTGGTACTTTGTGAGTCCTGGCAGTGCTGTTATGATACAGTGAATTTGCTATGAGTTCTAAATGGTCAGTGTTTATAGTACTTCCTAATGGGCCTGGCAGTTGGCACTGAAATATAGTAACGTAGAAATCTGTTAGTCTTTCTTTATCCAGACACTCATTAATAGGCATGTTTACTAAAAATGCATGTTAGCATTACGCAAATATTTATGCAAATGAGGCTCCCTAGGCAAATGAGGCCCCGCAATTCATCTCTGCACATGGCCCCGCACCCCCCTTGGGCCACCCCTGCCCATAACAAGACTTTCAATCAATGAAGGCCATTTCTCAGAGTGTAAGACGACGGTGGAATGCTGTGTGGCACAGGTTCAGGAGATGCATGAGAATACCAAATTGGAAGAATGCGTAAAGGTCAAGAAAACAGGAGAAATCACAATAATCTATTCATAACTGGCATCCTAAAGACGGTAAAACAGAGACCTCCTCCGGTTATGTGAATACATACTACAGGAAACCTTTGACCTTTCATTGGATAAAACACCCATCAAATTCGAATACCTAAATTGTTGGGGACCCCCTCCCTCAGGAGCAAAATAACAGTCCTGGATCGGTAACTGCATGAGCACTAAATAATATGGATAAAATAGCCATCTTCAAGGCATACGTATAAAAGAAAGAACTAAAATATGAACGGAATAAATAGTTAATTTCTCAAGACTTCTTGGCTCAAGTTGGTACAGGGAAATGCTGGGAAATAAACGCCATGCTGCTCCCTACTCTTTAATAAGAGCATAAAATTCATTACTGCACTACTGTGTCAAAGAAAGGCTCTTTTTTATCTTTCACTCTTGAATAGGAACTATCACTAAGTTCAATTACATGCTTTTGATGAGTGTCTGAGAACTGTAAAATGACAATTTGAGACTTGGATTTGATACTTTTTATTTCCTGATTATGTACTGGTTTGTTGCACAAGAGTGTGAGTAAGGACAGTGCTGCCTTGACCGTTCCAGAGCACACAGAAAATCTTGTGCACTGGTCCCAATACTTTTGGTTCAGTCAAGCATAGGAGCGAATCAAACATTCACACAGACTATATTCCGTTCATGGACTGGAATGCTGAGGACACAGACAGACCAAAACAATTCTTGTGCCTAGCAAGCAGTAAGGCTCTCTTTCTTTTGGCTCTGAAATTGTATATTCCCATGCTTAATTTTGTGTGATTGTCTATGGCAAAGAAGATGAGATTCTGTGTAACACTGGTTATATTTTTTATTTTTCCCACCAGCACCATTCTTAGTGGACCACAGAGTCATGGAAAATTACAGTGGGATCCATTTATGCATTTTTTGAGTTAAAGTCTATTTTTTTCTTCCTTTTCTTTTTGCCTCTCTCTCTCCCTCCCTCTTTGTCTGCTCTCAGCTTGTTTCCATTATATTTTACTGCACCATTTTTCTTTTCTGTTGCTTGCCCTTCAGGAGGGTAATTTTATAACAGGGTGCCTAGGTTTAGAGGGCAAGAAGGTGCCTATATTCACCCAACTCGGTAAGGCCACATACACACCCCACACCACATGCATTTTTATATCTGAGGTAATTAAAGAGTCATTTTACACACTTATATTGCCTCATATACACTAAAATAACTTTATAAAATTGCCTCCATTATGGGACTGTGGTTTGGTTTTCTCTATGATGGGAGGCTTGAAATGCTGAGGGGCAAGGAAACAATGGACAACCTGTTACTTTGCTGTGCTGTCTACTGACGTTCTCCCCATGGGAAACAAAATGTGCAGATGGGTAGCTATGACTTATGCTGATTACCCCCTAACACCCTCCTAACTTTTCTTTTCTATCCTTGTTTTTTCTCTATTAAACCAGAGTATACTAGAGCCCACGGGGTATGGGGAGGAATAAGAACAAACAAACAACTCACCCGCTAAGATCATGTGCAAGAGGGGGAACTAGGTGCAATGGGGTTTCTGGAATAGGGTTGCCAACTGGCCGGTTTTTCCATGGCCAGGCCGGCTGCCGGCGCAGATGTAAAACCGGCCCTTGAAAAGCCGTTTTTTTTGCTCTGGCCGCAAGATCGGGAGCGGCCAGAGCAAAAAAAACGGCTTTTCTTCCGACCCGAAGTCCAAAAAAAAACTACCCAGGGCCGGCCCACACACCGGAGGGCTTCAGAGGGAGCCGGGTAAGCTCGCGCGAGGCCCCGGCTCCCTCTGTACAACCGCCAGCGTGAAGAGCCTTTTCCTTCACGCTGGCGGCTGTTTCTGTAAAGCCGCGATTGCTGGGAAAGGTTAAAGGCAATACCCTTTAACCTTTCCCAGCATTCACGGCTTCACAGAAACAACCGCCAGCGTGAAGGAAAAGGCTCTTCACGCTGGCGGTTGTACAGAGGGAGCCGGGGCCTCGCGCGGGCTTCCCCGGCTCCCTCTAAAGCCCCTCAGACAGCTGCGGTGCTGGTCAGAGGGGGGGGGGGGAGGCCAAGGACGGCATGGGCTGTGTGGGGGGGGGGGCTAGGACTACAAATGGGCTGTGATGGGGGGGGGGGTTCCTGGACTGGAAAAGGGCTATGGGGGGGACTTGGATTGGAAATGGGTTGTGATGGGGGGGGGGACCTGGTCCGGAAAAGGGCTATGGGGGGGGGGGAGACTTGGACTGGAAAGAAATGGGCTGTGATGGGGGGGGGGGACCTGGACTGTAAAATTGCTATGGGGGGGACATGGACTGGAAATGGGTAGTGATGGGGAGGGGGACCTGGACTGGAAAAGGGCTATGGGGGGGGGGGAACCTGGACTGGAAATGGGCTATGGTGGAGGGAGGGGTAACTTGGACTGTAATTAGGCTGTGATTAGGGGGGCTAGGACTGCAAATGGGCTGTGATGGTGGGGGGGGGCTAGGACTGCAAATGGGCTGTGATGGTGCGGGGGGACTCGGACTGCAAATGTGATGTGATGGTGGGGGGGCCTAGGACTGGAAATAGGCTGTGATGGGGGACTTGGACTGGAAATGGACTGTGATTGGGGGGGGCTAGGACTGGAAATGGCCTGTGATGTGAGGGCTAGCACTGGAAATGGGCTGATAAAGAGCTGGAATAGGACTGGAAATGGGCTGATGTGGGACATGGGAGAATGGGACTAGAAGGGAGCGGATGCTGGGTGGGTCTAGAACTATAAGGGAACTGATTTTGGGGGAGGACTAAATGGATGGGGAATGAGAATGGAGAGGGGAAAAATATTTTGTGTGGAAAAGTCTATGATGGGCTGGGTATTGGGAGAGTAAGAGGGGCTTGAGAATGGAAGGGTGAAATTTAAATGGATAATAAAGGAATAAGGAAAGAATTGGGGGAAAGAGCAAAAGGGAAACAATCAGTATGTTAAAGCAGAAATAGAGAGAGAATGGAAAACATCTAAAAGAGAAGAAAGGACAAATGGATAGCTCGCAGAAGACACGAAGAAACCAGAAGAAAGTGACTGGAGCAATTGCAACTGAAAAATAAAACGCCCAAACAGAAGGTAGAAAAATACTTTTTATTTTGAATTTATTAACTGGAATATGTCTGGTCTGGGAAGTGTGTATTGCTAACATCTTTGCATTTTTGTTTAGTGCAAGAGGAAATTACTTTATAGTTTTATTTCTCCAGTGTTGTACATTTCATGTTTGGATTTTGGGGTTCCCAGTTTAATTATTATCTGACCAAGGAAGTTAGCCTACACGTATCCTCGGTAATTCTTGTGGGTGGGGCTGGGGGCGGGGCAGGGGTGGGACTAGGGGGCGGAGAATGGGTGGAGCATGGCGAGCCACAGGTGTCGGGTTTTTCTCGGTGAAAAAGTTGGCAACCCTGTTCTGGAAGCATGTGTGTATTGGTGACCCAGGCCTTTTGTAGAGTCTAATGTATTAATATGTTTTGTTTAAAAGGGATGCTAAAAGATTGTGTGAGGGAGAGCGGTTCATAAGAGCTGTTACACAATTGAGGATACAGTTGAATTTAGAATGCAAGAATAATTTGAATTTCTTGGGATCTATGCTTAATGGCCTATGTAGTGGTGGTCTGCAGATTGTACTGAGAGGCCTCTGGAAGAACAAATCTAAGTACTATGCTTGGAGTGGAGGAATAGCCCGATGGTTACAGCAGCAGACTAGGAACCAAGAAAGGCCCAGGTTTGAAGCCCACAGCCACTCCTTATAATCTTAGGCATGTCACTTAATCTTCCATTGCCTTGGGTACAAACTTAAATTGAAAGCCCTATAGGGACATAAAAATAACCTACTGTACCCAATTACTTACCTTTAATTCCTGAGAAAGATACTGCTGCCACAGAGCAAATGGAACTCCTAGAGACAGGTTGGATCTGCGAGTCCACCAATGTAAGTTTGAGTTGCAAACAAAGCACTGAGTGGATGACCGAGGATAAGGATTGAGAGCATGGATTCCACTGAAATTTGACATTCCATTGTGATCTTCTCATTTTCAGCTGGGCTAATGGGACTACATGAACTGCCACTGTTATGTGTCTCAGCATCGTATGTATACTCTGGCAGTGACCTTGGGTACCAATTGAATGGCACACACATGGGAAATAAGTGTTTGAATTCTGTCTTCAAGAAGAAAAGCTCTGAATTGGAGTGTCCAAAATCATCCTGATAGAAGAAATTATCTTGGTTGAAAAGAGGGTGGATTTCTGAAAGTAGATGAGAAAACCCAGAGATTGAAGAAGAGCAATTGCAACAAATAGGAACATTATAGCTTAGACTGGCTTCCTGCTAAGAAAAACCAAATGTCGCACTGCTGCCACTACAAGGCATTTGGAATATAGCCCTTGGAGCTGATGAGAGACCAAATAGGAGAACTTTCTATTGGCAGTGACTGGATTGAAGGTTGAATCTGAGGTATTTCTTGTATCAGAGGTGTATTGGGATGTGAATGCAGGCATCTAGTGTACACATTCAGTGTCTTTGGTTGAGTAGGCAGAGAGTGGAGGGGAACTGCAGTCATTTTGAACTTTTTTCTAAGCAGAAAACAATTTAAATTTCTGAAATATAGGATTGGGCATAATCCTCCATTCCTTTTTGGAATCAGAAAATATTTAGAGTAAAATCCTCAATTTATCTCCTGTGGCGGAAAAGGTTCTATGACACTAACCTGGAGCAGCAGAAGGACTTCTTGTAACAGACTCAAGTGATCTGCCAGTGGTTGGTTCCAAGGCCATGGGTGATCCAGTGGATGCTTGAGGATTCTGAGATAGTAGCTCTAACTAATTATAAAAACTTATTTATTTAACATTTCTTATATACCGCCTTTCATGATATCAAGGCGGTTTACATTGAACGAACTGAAATTACATTGAACAGGGCATTATAACTTGGAGATAACTATTTTACAGGACCTATGAGCCTCTGGTGATTTCTTTCCAGGACGGAAGAAAAAATCAAACCAGTTCTCCCACAGGAAGAACAGAATATGTATCATGTAGATAGGGGAATGATGATTGACAGTCAAAAAGAAGTCTGCTGCTTCTGTTGTTCAGGAGTAGCTTGCTTAGGCTGATATCTCTCTCTTTGATGAGATTTGGAAGATGCAGGTGAGAGAGTCTGTGGAGACTGTTTCTGGAAATAAAGCATAGTTACTCACCTGTAACAGGTGATCTCTGGGAACAGCAGGAATTTAGTCCTCACATATGGGTATCGTCAGTACCGACGGAGCCTGCGTGGGAACGCTCCCCAGCGTCCAATTAGAAAGCTTTTGGGAGCATCCCACAGCGCCTGCGTGCTGCCTTCCCGCCTTTCCCAACTGCCTCTCTCCAGTTGAGTTTTAAAGCTGAGACAAAGAGAGAGAGAGAGGGAAAGAAAAGAGAGATACAACTCCTAGGGGAGGTGGGTGGGTTGTGAAGACTAAATTCCTGCTGTTCCCAGAGATCACCTGTGACAGGAGAGTAACTATGCTATCTCCAGGAACAAGCAGGAATGTAGTCTTCACATATGGGGACTCCCTAGCTACAGATGCCAGGGAGAGACCCCAGAAGTTGTGTGCCCCTGATTTGAAAAATCTTTGCTACCTGGTCTGCATGGAGAGACCATTCGTGTGGAAGCAGAACTCGACTGAGTCTGTCTGCCCAAGAGTTTTGAATGCCTGGCAGATACACCGCAAGGAGATGAATTTGATGCTCTCTGGCGAGGGCCCATAGTCGCAAAGCGACAGAGAGCCTGTTCCTCCCTGCTTGTTCAGATAGAACATAGCTACTTGATTGTCCGTCTGAATTAGGACTGTCTTGTAGCTGAGCTGGGTATGGAACACTCGAAGAGCAAGGAAGATTGCTCTGAGTTCTAGGAGATTGATATGTAAGTGGGTCTCCTGCGGAGTCCAGGTGCCTTGGGTAGAGAGATCTTGCAGATGAGCTCCCCAACCCACTTGTGAGGCGTCTGTTGTTAGAGTGACCTGGGGTAGGGGTTGCTGGAAAGAGGACCCCACCAACAGGTTTTGGGTTGACTGCCACCATTGTAGAGACAAAATAAGGCGACTTGTGTTTGCTATTCTGTCTGATAGGCAGCCTGATGCCTGAGTCCACTGAGTGGATAGAGTCCATTGGGCTGCTCTCATATGGAGGTGAGCATAGGGAACCACGTGCACGGTAGATGCCATGTGGCCTAGTAGTTGTAACATTTCCTGAGTAGTGAGATGAGTTTTTAACACTGCTTGGGAGGCTAACTGCACAATGTGAAGGCAGCGGGCCTGTGGAAGATGGGCCTTTGCTTTTCTGGTGTCCAGCAAAGCTCCTATAAACTCTAGAGACTGAGTGGGAGTTAGGCTGGATTTTGGGATGTTTATGACCAGGCCCAAATACTGAAGGATACGCATTGTGCAAGATAGGGAAATTCTGGCCTCTGGCTCTGATGGGGCTCGAATGAGCCAATCATCTAAGTAGGGGAAGACAAATATTCCTAGAGTGCGAAGAAATGCTGCCGCCACAGCCATGCATTTCGTAAACACCCTTGGTGCTGAGGCCAGGCCGAAAGGAAGCACCCTGTATTGGTAGTGCTTTCCTTGAAAAAGAAAATGAAGGAATCTTCGGTGAGTTGGATGGATGAGAACATGAGTGTACGCATCCTTGAGATCTAGAGAACAAAGCCAATCCTGACTCTGAAGGTATGGCAGCAGAGTTCCCAGAGAAATCATCTTGAATTTCTCTTTGAACAGGAATTTGTTCAGTTCTCTGAGGTCTAAAATGGGTCTGTGTCCCCCTGTTTTCTTTGGAATAAGGAAATAAGAGGAGTAAAACCCTGTACCCTGTTGGGAAATGGGTACGTCTTCTATTGCCCTCTGGGCAAGAAGTAAACTGACCTCTTGACTCAACTGAGTGCTGAGAGAAACCTGAGAATTGAACTGTCTTACCACTGTAGGAGGGGGCATGTTGAAGAAATGAAGCTTGTACCCCTCTTTTACAATGGAAAGAGTCCATTCTTCTGCTGTTATCTGCCCCCATCTGGGGGCAAAATGACACAACGTTCCTGGGATGGTGGAAGGCTCTGGCCCGTTCAGGGCCAGGAAGGCCAAGTTCTCTAGATGGGAGTCAAAGCCCCTGTGGAGGCTGAGTCTGCTGGGCCGGTTGAGGCTTAGCAGTCTTTGATTTCCTTTGCTTTGGGGACTGCTGTCCCTTTCGGGCAGTCTGACCTGCAGAATGCACCTGCTGGGTATAGGAGGGATAAAACCTCTTCTTTTTAGAGAAGAATGGTTTCTTGTAGGATTTTTTCCTTGCAGGATCAGCTGTAGCCTTGGATAGTCTATCCAAAGTGGTGTTATCAGCATCCAGCTCATTAGCTTTCTCTTGCCAATTTTTGCCAAAGATTTTCGCCTGTACAAGGGATATTCCCCAGTTTGTCCTGTACCCAGCGTTCTAAGTCAGATGCCTGGAGCCAGGCAATCCTACGAGCACTGTTCCCTCTAAGCTGTGCACGTGTGCGCACGCACACACCTCGCCGAGCAAGCGCACATACTTTACAACAAAGCGCACAAAAATTACGGTTCCAATTCTGATAGAAAACAACACAGACATCTTAAAATTGAAAAGTTGTTGTGTATTTATGCTTTTCATAAGTTGTACAATATTTTCTAGTGCAATCAGTGTGGTGTACATACTGTATTTTGATGTGTAGTCAAATTGTAAAGTATATAACACCGAGTGTCATTATGTGGTGCACAAAAATTTAACCTTCTTTGAGAAGCTGCACAGCTGATATTTTATGCGCACACAGCCTACAGAAAATTAGAGGGAACATTGCCTACGAGCACCTATGGCAATGGCAGAGGTTCTGCTTATGCACGCAAAGCAGTCAAAAGCTGCACGATTAACAAACTTGAAAACATCCTGGGCATGTTTGACACGTGTAAGATAATCCTGCCTCTTATCATCAGGAAGGAGAGGGCTCATAAGCTCTAGATCTCCTGTAACCTCCTTAAGGAACATTCCCATGTATAAGATGTAGGAACTAATCCTGGCAGAAAGCATAGAGGCCTGGAATGTTTGACGGCCAAAGGCATCAAGAGTCCTACATTCACGTCCTGGAGGATTAGATGCATGTCTCTGCACTCTTGATCCTTCTCATAGCTGACTCCACCACTATGGAGTGGTGTAGCAACTGAGTGTTTTGAAATCCAGGACAAGGAGGTACTCGATACATGGTATCCAGCCTACGGGAATGAGGAGAGGTGGTAAGAGGTGTTTCCCACATTCTTAACATGAGATCATGCAAGATCTCATGAATAGGCAAAGTAGCCGCTTCCTTGGGAGCTTTAGGATATTGTAAAATCTCCAACTCCTTTGGCTCTGGGCTCTGTTTCAGGAGCCACTGTGATGGAAAGACCCCTAGCCACCTCCCTGATAAAATCCTGAAAGGATATATCCTCTGGAGGAGACATCCTACGTTTAGGAGAAGAAGACTCCTCAGAGAGAAGTACTCCGGCATCGACAGAGCTGTCAGAGTCCTCAGAGTCATCGGAGGATTCAAAATATCTTCCGTCCGGGTGCTCTTGTAAAGCACGATACCGGTACCGATTGAAGTCGGTACCGGCCTGTCGATACCAGAGGAAATAGCATGACTCGGTGTTGGTAGAGTACTCGCCGATGTCGATGCTGTCAGTCCGGTACCTCTATCGGTGCCGGAACCGGTGTCGGTACCGGTTGAACTTTCTGAAGCGGTCCCGAAGGCACCGATGCTGCAAGGAGAGCCGCTAGACTGCGCTCAATAGCCAGGAATCTCTGGTCAATTGACGCTGCCGATGCCTGGGTGTCAGTACTGGACGAAGTGGCCGGTACCCCAGAGCATGGCACCAGTAATTCTGCCGAGGTTGAGGCCTCGAGAACATCCTGGAGCCTCGATAGTGCTTTGGAAGCCGAAGCCTCCCGCCGGGGCAATTTTGCCGGTACAAGTCCCTCAAGGGCAACGCCAGAGGCATCTCGGTGCTTGGAAGGAGATCTACCCTTTGAGGACCAGCCAGATTTATGTTTGGTTACCTGAGATCCATGGGAGGAAGACGAAGCCCTGGAAGACGTCGATGCCATGGATGCTGCATCGGAGGGAAAAAGGGTGCTAAGCTTAGCAGCTCAGTTCTGCCGACCCCTCTTCGACATCATCCCACAGGCAATACACTCCGAGATGGAGTGGTCAGGACCTAAACATTTGAGGCACCACTCATGAGTGTCGGTGACGGAGATGGTACCGCCATACTTAGAACACTTTTTAAAACCCGAAGCGGGTTTTTCCATGTTGAGGAAAAATTGGGCCTAGTGCCCAAAATGGTGCGTGGCACCCGAGAGAAATAAAGCTCGAAAATCCAGATAAAAGATTATACATTTTTTTTTTTTTTAAAGAAAGAAAGAAAGAACTGGCGGTACCGGTATAGCATTGAGGAAGGCAGACGCTACCCACAAAAAAAAAATGAAAAATACGGGGTAATTTCTGCGGTGACAGGAAAACCACCTGCTGGCTCCACGGAAAACGAAGAACTGGAGAGAGGCAGTTGGGAAAGGCGGGAAGGCAGCACGCAGGCACTGTGGGATGCTTCCAAAAGCTTTCTAATTGGACGCTGGGGAGCGTTCCCACGCAGGCTCCATCGGTACCGACTATACCCATATGTGAAGACTACATTCCTGCTTGTTCCTGGAGATTAGCATTTGTGAGAATAATAACCCCACCTGTATTGGTTAAACAAAGTTAGTTTTGAAGAAATAGTAGACATCAAGGGTTGGACAGCCGAGAGATGCTACAGGGTAAGTACAAAGATCTTTGACCATGTCAACATTTCTTTCACCTTTTCTCTAAATAGCAAATCACCTATAAGGAGCATCTGCTAGTTTAGAATGAATTTCTTCATGCAGATCACAAGCTCATAGCCATGATAAACATGGTGCTGCAGTGGCGGCAGCAGATACTCTAAATAAAGTTGTTTAAAAAATGTCTACAATTGTTTTTTGGGGGCTTCCATATATTTTAATAAGCCAAAAACATCTCATCTGGATTACAAATATTGCTGCAGTACAAGAGGAACTTCTTTTGACATCTGATGGACAAGCTTTGGGTAACACATTTCCTCATAAGGAGATTCATTCTGTGGAGGCGGAAAGGGATCAGAGAGTATCCGATGTAGAGTCTCCCACCCCAGTGAAAGGGTATTCAGAGGATCCAAGAGATTTGCCACTGCAGATTGGAGGGAGTCTAGTGATAATGGAGACAGGAAGGGTACATTTTCTTATTCAGAATCTCAATGTCAATAGTGACACAATAGGGTCAGTTTGAGTATCTCTTTGCACTGCGTGAGACCAGGGGAATGACAGGATTGCCGAGTCTACTGTTGTAGAGGGACATTAGACATATTTGTGAAATATCCTTTCACAAACTCCTCAAACATCTTTTGCATGAAATTAATTTTTTGTCTGAAAAATCTATTCTTGCTTGTGGACACATACGATGTGTGATCAAAAAGTATCAAGAATTGTGTAGTTACATAACAATACATTGCACCACGATGCTGCTATTAAGCATGCAGTGACCTAGCTATGTGCTCTGCATGTGCAGATTGTAACGTGGCTGCCGCATACCTGTACTTTTTTAAATCACGTGATGTTTGCTATCATGTAAAAGCTGTTTGTCAGATTTACGATGAGTGAAAAAAATTGAACAGCAAATTTGATTTAATTCTGCCAGAAACTTGGAGATTCATGCAAAGAGACTTATGACAAGTTACAGCAAGTGTATGGCGATGAATGCATGAGTTGTGCTTGAGTTTATAACTGGTACAAACGTTTCTAAGAGGCCACCAAAGTGTTGACAGTGACATTCTGGAAGGCCATCCACGAGCAGGAATGAAGACAAAGTTGAAGCAGTGCATGCCGTAATACGCTCAAATCATCAATTGACTATCAGGAGCTTGCTGAAGACATGGACATCAGCTTCTGGTCGGTACAGTCCATTCTTCCTCACAATGGAAGATTCCAGACTCTCCCAGACCCAAGAAAACCTATCACGTGAGGAGCAACATCAAGGTAATGCTCACAGTTTTCTTAGATTACCAGAGCATTGTTCATCATGAGTATGCTTCAAAAGGCCGAACCATCAATAAGGTTTGACTCGTTTGAGAGATGCAGTTCGTCATAAGAGGCTAGAGTTGCACAGAAATGGCGAATAGTTGCTTCATCATGATAATGCCCCAGCTCACGCATCATATCTTGTCCAGCAGTTCTCGGCCAAACACCAAATCAAGCAAGTCTGTCAGCCTCCATACTCACTCAACCTCGCACCCTCTGACTTTTTCTTGTTTCCAAAACTGAAATTATCACGGAAAGGAAGGAGATTCGATGACTTAGAGACCATTAAGCAAACTTTGGCACAGCAGCTTTACAACATAACGAAAGAGACATTTCAAAATTGTTCCAGCAGTGGCAGGAACGCTGGAGGAAGAGTGTTTATCGGAAGGGGACTGAGCGCAGTAACTGTCAGTGTTATACTTCTTGTGTTATTGAACAAGTCTCAATACTTTTTGATTGCACCTCGTATGAGCACAGTGTTTGCAGTCCTTTTGGCTATGGTCGAAACCTAAACAGAGAAGACACTTGGGGGCTTGTTTACAAAGCCGCGGTAGCGGTTTGTGATCGTAATCGGAGCCGCGGCCCCATTGATTTCAATGGGGCCGCGGCTGCGATCGCGATCGCGAACCACTACCGCGGCTTTGTAAACAAGCCCCTTGGAGTGAGTGTCAACATTTTAAACCTTCGTTCCACATACTGAGCAGGATCTAAAACCTGCTTTTAGTGTCATAATAGTTTCTGATAAAAAAGAAAAACAGACAATAGTGTTGAGAACAAGTAGAAAACAGCAAAAAATGGAAGTATCAGTGAATATCCGCGGCTGCTGCTACTACGTGCCTGACGCCAACTGGTTAGCATCAGGGCAAGCCAGGGTGCCACCAATTGCTAACCAGGCAGTAGCGATATGTGTCAAAAGTCAGGTGCAGGAAACCCTGGCCTAACTTTCACTGCATGAATATCACCGCTGCCTGGTTAGCTTTGCCGCAATCTGGGTAGCCCAGATATTCAATGCT
The DNA here is from genome assembly GCA_033557465.1 of Ichthyophis bannanicus. Classification (NCBI taxonomy): domain Eukaryota; kingdom Metazoa; phylum Chordata; class Amphibia; order Gymnophiona; family Ichthyophiidae; genus Ichthyophis; species Ichthyophis bannanicus. Next base: position 916,560,551 of record CM066035.1, on the reverse strand, counting down.
GGAAGCCAAGATACGGCTCCAACATTGAATATCCAGGTTTTAAGTTCAGCGCTGACGGCTAGCCACTTTAGCAGCACTAGCTGTCAGCACTGAATATTGGGCCCACACCTTTTAGTAACTGGAATCTTCAAAGACTATCTTAGACTGCTTTACAGGTGATTAATCATCCAGTAATTCTGGATGAAATTAAGATAACCATTAAAAAGACTTAAGAGAGCTAAATCGCCTGCCCTTGATGGATATTGCTGAGACGTTCACAGACTATTAAGTGACTTTATTGCTAGCGCTAAGCAGAAAATGTTTCAGGAAACCTTGTATCGGGAGAGATGGAGATTAGAAGAAACAGAATAGAGCACATGTTATTTTATCGCACAAACCAGGGAGAGATGCAGAGTTCATGGTGTCATACAAATCAATCTCACTAATCAATCTGGACATACAAAGTTTAACAAAGTAAAGTACTTCCCCTTATAGTGCAAGAAAAGCAAGTTGGTTTCATCAAAGGGAGATGTTTCCTCTGACCTGTGGAGGGCTCTGGCAGCTTCTAAGGCTAGAAAAGAGAATCTTGATGATGCAGAAAAGGCATTTGATAAAATTGCAGGGGAACACCTTTTCTGCAATATGAAACAATCTGAAATTCTGAGCGAGTTTCTGAATTCGGTGACAATCTGGTATAATATAAGCCTTTGGCTCAGATGTTGACCAATAGTTGGTTAATGGATCCATTTGAGCTGTACAGAGGAATGTGACAGGGATATCCTCTCTCAAACATTTTATTTTTACTATCATGTGAACCATTGGTAATGAATATAAGGGAATCCGAGTAGCTTGTAGCAATTAAAGTTGGTAGACAGGAAATTCCATATAAATCCCTCTGTAGATGACATGCTTCTTTTTGTTGGGAAAGTCAAGATGGACATGAGGCTATTAACTACTTAGAAAATACAATTTGGAAGTTTCTCTGCCCTTAAGATAAACTTTCACAAGTCAGAACTGCTGCAAATGCAGAATATACTGACAGTCGATTGCAGGTATAATTTTCCCCTGATGTGGGAAAATGGATAAGTTAAAGTACAAAGTTAAAGTACATAAGATTTGTGATACTGGATCAGAGCAATGGCACAGCAACCTCAGAAGCCTGTTTCCAAGAGTGACCAATCAAGGTCACAAGTACCTGGCAGGATCACAAACAGTAGACAGATTCCTATTACTAATACTATTTATCATTTCTATAGTGCTACAAAGCATTCATGGTGCTATACACGTACATGTAAAAGACTTTCCCTGATCAAAACAGCTCACAATCTATCCAAGACAGACAAAGAAAACAAACAAGTGACTAGGGTAGAACTAAGGGAAATAGTATAGTACACATGGATGGTAAAAGGAGAGAGTCAGGATCCAAAAGCAGCCTTGAAAAGGTGGGCTTTCAGCCTGGATTTGAATAGAACTAGACACACCAGCTCAGGTAGTCTGCTCCAGGCACATGACGCAGCAAGGTAGAACAAAGTCTGGAGTTGGCAGTGGAAGGGCATAAACAAAAAGGATTTGCATGATGAGCTGAATTCTTGAGGAAGAGAAGTAAAGAAGAGCCATAGAATAAATGCACTTGTAGGTCAGTAGGAAAAGTCTGAATTGGATGTGGAAATGGATAGAGAGCCAGTGAAGTAACTTGAGAGGAGAGGTTATTTGAGCATAGCTACACTGGCGGCAGATTAGCCATACGGCTGAATTTTGAATCTTTATCTTTATTTTAATTTCTTGATATTAAGCCCAGGCTGAAAGGCATTAGAGCCTTTTACAAATACTACAAGTAGATACTGGATTTATACCCTCATCCCTAAAGGGCTCACAATCTACATGAGGCAATGGAGGGTTAAGTGGCTTGCCCAAGGCCACAAGGAGTGCCTATAGGACTAGAGACCCCAGTCCCTCTGGCCCAAAGTTGTTGTCCCTGACTGGGAATCAAACCCCTGGTCCTCCTGGAATGAGCAGGATAGATATGATTAAGAGGGAGGTGACTAGAGGGCAGACAAGGGTATTCGTAGTGTGTTCAGAAAGGAAGGGACAAATTTGGCTGATGTTACAGAGAGAAAAATGACAGATTTTAGCTATGCATTGGGTATGTACAGAGAACGAGAGGAAAGAGTCAAAGACAATCCCAAGGTTGTGAACCGAGGACACAGAGAAAAGTAGTAGAAACATAGAAATATGATTACAGAAAAAGACCACATGGCCTATCTAGTCTGTCCTTCCATATCAACAACTACAACAGTCCCCTTTTTACCTTTAGAGATCCTCTGTGTTTGTCCCATGCTTTTTTGAATTCAGTTACTGTCCTCATCTCTACCACCTACACTGGGAGACTATTCCATGGATCCACTACTCTTTCCATAAAGAAATATTTCCGCATATCACTCCTGAATCTATCTCCCTTCACCCTCATCCCATGTCCCTTCATAGCAGAACTTGCTTTCAATTGAAAGAGGCTCTCCCCCTGAACATTTATGCCACGGAGGTATTTAAACATCTCAATCATATCACCTCTATCCCACCTTTCCTCTAAGGTGTACATATTAAGATCCTTCAGTCTGTCCTCATATGCTTTAAAATGAAGACCACTAATCATTTTAGTAGCCAACCTCTGCACCGACTCCATCCTGTTCACATCCTTTTGAAGGTGCGGTCTCCAGAATTGCACACTATACTCCAAATGAGGTCGCACCAAAGACTTATAGAGAGGCATTATCACCTCCTTTTTTCTGCTAGCCATTCCTCTCCGTATGCACCCAACCATCCTTTTAGCTTTTGCAGTCGCCTTTTCTACCTGTTTAGCTACTTTAAGATCATCAGACACAACCACGCCTAGGTCCAGCTCTTCTTTAGTGGACAAAAGTACTTCACCCCCTATACTATATTGCTCCGTTGGATTGCTGCAGCCCAAATGCATGACCTTACATTTTTTAACATTAAATCCCAGCTGCCAAATTCTAGACCATTCTTCAAGCTTAGCTAGATCCCTCCTCATGTTATCTACACCTTCCTGGGTGTCTACTCTATTGCAGATTTTGGTATCATCCGCAAAGAGGCAAACCTTACCCGACAGCCCTTCCCCTATATCACTAACAAAGATGTTAAAAAGAATCTGACCAAGGAGAGATCCCTGGGGCACACCACTGGTAACATCCTTCTCCTCAGAGTGAGCTCCATTTACTTGTACTCTTTGTCGCCTCCCACCCAACCAATTTCTAACCCAAGCAGTAACTTTAGGGTCCATCCTTAGGGTGCTCAGTTTGTTTATAAGTCGCCTGTGAGAAACAGTGTCAAAGGCTTTACTGAAATCTAAATACACCACATCTAGAGCTTTCCGTCAGTCCAACTCCCTGGTCACCCAGTCAAAGAAATCAATCAGATTTGTCTGACAAGACCTGCCTCTGGTGAATCCATGCTGCCCCGGATCCTGTAATCCGCTGGACTCCAGAAACCTCACTATTTTCTCTTTCAGCAGCGTTTCCAATAATTTACTCACCACCAAAGTTAAACTAACCGGCCTGTAGTTTTCAACCACATCCTTACTTCTGCTTTTGTGTAAAGGCACCACATGAGCCTCTCTCCAGTCCTTCGGCACCACTCCCGATTCCAACAAGGCATTGAAAAGGTCAGTCAGTGGAGTTGCTAGAACGTCCCCAAGTTCCCTCAGTATTCTAGGGTGTATCCCATTTGGTCCCATCGCTTTATGTACTTTAAGTTGAGCTAATTTCTCACGAACACAGTCTTCTGAAAATTATTCAAGATGTCCCTCGCTTCTGTTCTTATTTGTGGGTGTTTTCTGAGGTCCTGCTCCTGGTTCTTCATCTGTGAACACAGAACAAAAATATTTGTTAAGCAATTCCGCTTTATCCTTATCAGCTTCTACATATTCCTCCCCTGCACCCTTGAGTCTGACAATACCACTTTTGCCCTTCCTCTTCTCACTAATATATCTGAAAAATGTCTTATCTCCCCATTTTATTGCATTGGCTATTTCCTCCTCCTTTTGAATCTTTGCCTTCTTGACTACTTTGCTAGCTTCTCTAAGTTTTTCCAAATACAGGTGCCTGTCTTCCTCTCTCTGTGATCTCTTGTATTTCATGAAGGCCTCCCTCTTTTTCTTCACTTTTTCAGCTACTTCTTTCGAAAACCATAGTGGTCTCCTTTTCCTTTTACCTTTATTTACCATTTTAACAAAAAGGTTGATTGCCCTTAAAATATCCCCTTTCAGTTTTGCCCACTGTTTTTCTACATCCCCCAGCTGTTCCCATCCCACTAACGACTCCCTGAGGTATTGGCCCATCTTCGCAAAGTTAGTCTTCCTAAAGTCTAAGATCCTCACCTTTGAATGGATTCTAACAGCCCTAGTCCTAATACTGAACCACACCATCTGGTGATCACTGGATGCAAAATGATCTCCCACTACAACATCAGAAACACTTTCACCATTGGTAAGCACCAAGTTCAGTATGGCTCCTTCACGTGTGGGGTCTGTTACCAATTGCCTGAATAGTTCTCACTGTAGAGAATCCAGGATCTCCTTACTTCTAGATGATACTGCAGCAGGAATGTGCCAATCAACATCTGGCATATTGAAATCTCCTATCAGTAGCACTTCCCCTTTCCTAGCAATGCTGCGTATGTCTTCAATTAACTCTCTGTCCTTCTAACACAAAGGAGGAAGGGGGGAGGTGGCTTTAGGAAGAAAAATAAGGAGCTACCTCTTCGCCATGCTGCTTATTCTATGCTGCTTATCACAGTGCTAAGCATTGTATTTCCCCCCGTGGTTTATGGATTTTACGTCCATGAACTTGTCAAAACCTTTTTAAAACCAGCTACACAAATAGCTTTTACTACAACCTCCGGCAACAAATTCCATCGCTTAATTACACGTTGAGTGAAAAAATATTTTCTCTGATTAGCCTTAAAATGTACTACTTTATAGCTTCATTGCATGCCTCCTAGTATCTCCCCTCAGCTATCTCTTCTCCAAGCTGAAGAGCCCTAACCTTTTCAGCCTTTCCTCATAGGGGTATCCTTCCATCCCCTTTATCGTTTTGGTCATCCTTTTCTGCACTTTTTCCAGTTCTATCACTTTTTTTCATATGCGGGGAATAGAATTTCACTCAATGCTCAAGGTACGATCGCACCATGGAGCAATACAGTAGCATTATGATATCTCTGATGTGGAGGAGTAGCCTAATGTTTAGAGCAACAGCCTAGCACCCAGGAAATCTGGGTTTGATTCCCACTAGCATTCCTTTTGACTTTGGGCAAGTCACTTTGCCCTCCATTGCCTCAGAAAAAAAGTCTGGCAATCTACTTCTGGTTATACCTTGCCAAGAAAACCCAATGGCTGCTGGGTCGCCAGGAGCCAGCATTGACTTGACGGCACTTAAAAAAAATGATACTTCTGTTTTATTCTCCATTCTTTTCCTTGGACAATTTGAATCTGATGATCAGATGGCATACTATGCTGGAAATGAAAGACAAAGAAGAAATGACGCTACATTTATAATTAAGACGAAACGTAAAAGAATACAATCAGTGAATGCTTAAATTCCTATTTGCCTAGGAAGAATACCCTATAATAAATGTCTCAAAAGGACTAAAAGCACACTTAGCTGAATAATGACAGTAGTTATAAAAAAGATGAACCGAAGCAAGACACTCTTCAAATCCTCCAAAGTTTCCAGATGCCAGTCCTCTCGACAGTCATGAAAAAGACCCGCACGCCAGCAAGATTCCATTCAAGGTCATTTAGTGAAGACTACAATAATACCTAGAATGAAAACTGCCCGAAGTGCAAGCACGGTTCAGGAAAGGGCAAGGAACAAGCTATATCATTGTGGATGGGAGATGGATCCTTAGAAAGACAAAAGAATATCTATATGTGTTTTATCTACTACAGCAAGGCCTTTGATTATATAAATCATAAAAACTCTGTGCCACATTAAGAAATATAGGTATACCAGAACATCTGATATTTCTCATTCGCAGTCTCTAGATCGATCACGAAGCAACAGCTCAAACAGAACAAGGAGAAAAAGAATGGTTTAAAATAAGCAAAGGTGTATGACAAAGCTGTATACCACTACTACTACTATTACTATTTATCATTTGTATAGTGCTACAAGGCATATGCAGCACTGTACAGCGACATGTAAGAGACAGTCTCTGCTCATAAGAACTTACAGTCTAGTCAAGACAGACAGCACAACAACTGGGGACTAGGGTACATCTAGGGGAATGGTAAGGAAACACATAGGAGGTGAAGACCAAGGGAATCAGGATCCAAAAGCAGTCTCAAAGAAGTGAGTTTTAGCCTGGATTTGAACAGGGCCATAAATGGAGCCTGACGTACCAACTCAGGTAGTTTGTTCCAGGCATAAGAAGCAGCAAGGAAGAAAGATTGAAGTCTGGAGTTGGCAGTGGAAGTGCACAGATAGAAAGGATCTACCAAAAGAGCAGAGTTCTTGAGGAAGGGTGTAAGGAGAGATAAGAGAGAAAATGTAGTGAGGAGTAGCCGAATGAAGACACTTATAAATCAGTGGTAGAAGTCTGAACTGGATGCAGATACAGAGAGGGAGCCAATGAGAAGAAGAGTAACATGAGTTTAGTGACACTGGCGGAGGATTAGCTCTACAGCTGAGTTATGAACAGACTGAGGTGGGGAGAAATGATTCAGACGAAGACCAGTGAAGAAGAGGTTGCGATAGTCTAAACGGAAGGTGACTGAGAATGAATAAGGGTCTTAGTAGTGTGTTCAGAAATGTTGGGACAAATTTTGCCAGTGTTATAGAGAAAGAAGCAATCAGTTTTAGCTACATTACTGGCTGAAAGTAAAGATGATCTGAAACATTTGCTTCTCAAGATCAAGGAACATAGTCTTAAAATGGGCCTGCACCTTAATGTAAAGACAAAGATCCTGACAATTGGCAAAATCAATAAGTTCATCATTGATGGCGAAGAAATTGAAATAGTTGACAACTTTAACCTACTTGGATCAACTATCAATAAAGAAACAACAAGCAGTCAAGAATCCGATGACGCATTGCTCTTGGCAGAATGTCTATGAAGGACCTGGACAAGATTCTCAAGAGCAGAGATGTCTCTCGACATACAAAGATTTGACTGTTCAAGCCATGGTATTTTCAATAACATCATATGGATGCGAAAGTTGGACAATGAAAAAAAAAGGCAGGAAGAAAATCAATGCCTTTGAATTATGGTGCTGGGGATGAATACTGGGTATAGCATGAACTGCCCAAAGAACAAACCAGTCAGTACTAGAGGAGATCAAATCTAAGCTTTCCTTAGAAGCTGAGATGACAAGACTTCGACTTTCATACTTTGAACACACCATGCAGAGAAAGCAATTGTTAGAGAAAGACATCATGCTTGGCAAGGTAGAAAGCCAATGCAAGAGAAGAAGGCCAGCAATGAGATGGATTGATACAACAGCAGCAGCTATGGGTGCCACTCTATCAACTATGAGCTGCCTGGCTGAAGACCGAACACAGTTTAGCACTACTATCCAGAGGGTCGCCATGAGTCGACACTGACTCATCAGCACTTAACAAAAACGACACGTGTTGGATGTGTGTGGAGGAGAGAAAAGAAGCAAAGATGACTGCAAGCCTGTGAGCCGAGGAAACAAGGAGGAATGTTATCCACAGAAATAGAGAAAGGAAAAAGGGGGGAGGTGAGCTTAGGGAAAAAGATAAGGAGCTCAGTTTTGGCCATGCTAAATTTCAGATGGCTTTGAGACGTTCAGGCAGTAATGTCAGATAAGCAGGCAGAGTATTCCTTGTGGTCTTGGGCAAGTCACTTAACCCTCCACTGCCTCAGAAGAAAGGCTTGGCAATCTACTTCCTGTCACACTGCCAAGAAAACCCAGGAGCTGCTGGGTTGCCAGGAGTCAGCACTGACTCAAAACATAAGAACATATGATATGCCATACTGGGTCAGACCAAGGTCCATCAAGCCCAGTATCCTGTTTCAAACAGTGGCCAATCTAGGTCACAAGTACCTAGCAGTTTCCCCAAAAGACACAGGTTCCATAATGCTTGTATTGGGGCAAGCAGTGGATTTCCCGGGTCCCCTTTAAAAATGGTTTACGGACCTTTACTCCAGGATCTTATCCAAACCTTTTTTAAAACCAGCTACACTAAAGCGTAGTTACTCACCTGTAACAGGTGGTCTCCGGGAACAGCAGGAATAAGTCTTCACATATGGGTACTGTCAACACCGACGGAGCCTGCGCGGGAACGCTCCCCAGCGTCCAAAAAGAAAGTTTTTGGGAGCATCCCACCATGCATGCGTGCTGCCTTCCCGCCCAACTACCTCTCTCACTTCAGTTGAGTTGAAAGCTGAGACCAAAGGAGAGAAGTAGAAGAAAAATAGAAAGAGAGAGAAAGACAAATGTTTTACCTTCTTGAATTGATTTGAGCCTTCCTCTTGGGATTGTCAATGGAATGCTTTTGTGATTCAGACTTATATATTATGGTATTGTCATCTTGTTTCTTACTGTCCGGACCTAAAGAAGGTTTTTAACCTTCAAAACTAGGCCAAAATGTACTGATAGTCCAATAAAAAGGTATCACCTTATTTTCATTTTTTGTTTCTCTTTTTATTTAACTACCATTAGGTCAATATTGAGCTGCAGCAGTCAGTATTTTTTTTATATTTTAAACCCCAACTGCTGAGTCTACAATTATTCCAGATACTCAGTGCTGGCATCTGGATATAGGCTAGTGCTGAATAGCTGAATATAGCAGCTAGTACCACCGCTATCCGGATAGCCTTAGGACATCTTTTTTGCTATCCTAAATTATCTAGATAGTTATCCCTATAGTGGCGCTGAATATCGCTGCTATAAGAATAATCTCCAGCACTATCCTGCTCCACCCCCACTATCCAGATAATGCCAAGGATATTCAGCAGCCCTATCCATATAGTGCCATATGTATCAGGGAGATTTGAATTTTGTGGAGGCAGTGCATGGAAATTTCTCTCATGCATATTCATTGTGGTTATTCTGAAAACCTGATTGGCTAGGTGTGTTCTAAAGACTGAGTTGAGAACCTCTCTTATTGACTAACCAATTTATTGATTCTTTGGTCTGACAATATTGAAAGAATGGTGAATGAATGGAATGAAATCACAAGTAAGGTTTTAGCTGATGTGACAGTAGTTCTACTACTACCACTGAACATTTGTATAGTGCTACAAGATGTACATAGTGCTGCACAGACACATGTAAAAGACAGTCCCTACTCATCAGAGCTTACAATCTAATCAAAACAGACAACACAGTAGCTGTAGACATGGGATACATCTAGGGGGAAAGGTAAGGAAACACTAAGGAGACCAGGCGAGTCAAGATCCAAAAGTGGCAGCGAAGAGGTGAGCTTTCAGCCTGGATTTGAAAAAGGTTACACTGGAACAATCCTGTCTGAACATTTCCCTGACCCTGAACCCCACCTCCCCCCATCCACTGATGACCACCAAGGCCTACCTGTAAGTCCCTAGTGATCTGGGTATACACCGACAGGAATGATCCCCTCTTGCTCCTACCACTGCCAGTGCAGGAGTCAAAATAGCACCCACAATCCCCTAACAGTAGTCTTGTGGTATTATCACTAGGGGTGATACCATAAGATTACCACAAGGGAATCATGGGCACCATTTTCAACTTGCTTCTTTTGATACTATACAGTATAACACAATGGGGCATGTTTACTAAGGTGCTGCAGGTAATTCAGGGCTAACACGTGGTAAGTGTGTGAATTTAGTGCAGCAGAGGCAGAGTGGCCACAGTAAATGCAGGAAGCATAACTATGCTAGGGAAGGACCTGCTAAGGAGTGCACTATGTGTATTTTATATATGCTTACTACCAATGCAATGTTATGGGTGCAAGTAGTCAGTGAAATCCCTGCAGAGACATCAGACAGAAATACATGGCCCCCAACCCTACAAACAGGGCTTGGAAGAAGTGGTCAATGCCAGATAGAGAGGACAGACCTGGAAATAGGCATATCCTGCTACACAGCCCATAGGAATGGGCCAAAATACAAAGGGGCAGGGCATACAAAGCAGGAAAGCAAAGACATGCCGAGAGACCCTACTGTGGTCCTTTCTTTGAGAAAAGGGACAAATGCTGCATATGAAGGATCAGGGAGGTCCATAGAAATATAGGTACCTGCCAATCATTATTTTTCTTTATCTTTATTATCAGGCTTGATATACAGCATCTTAGCATAAACAGCAGGGCAGTTTACAAAGTTATAAAACACCAGTAACAGAACAGAAATGGAAAGGAATGCCATAGTTGGATAGGAAAGATACCACAGTCATTTAATAAATGGAGGAAGGACAGCAAGGAAAACCACAGTAATGTCTTTTAACTTTCAAAAGGGAGACAATGATAATATGAAGAAATAGTTAAGAAAAACTAAAAGGAGCAGCTGCAAAGGTTAAAGATTTAATCAAGCATGGGCATTGTTTAAAAATACTATGTTAGAAGCCCAGGCCAGATGTATTCCACGCCTTAAGAAAAGTGTAAGGAAGGCCAAAAAACTGCCAGCATGGTTTAAAGGTGAAGTCAGAGAGGCTGTTGAAGCCAAAAAAGCATCATTCAGAAAATGGAAAAAGGAGCCCAATGACAAAAACAGGAAACAACATAAGCACTGGCAAGTTAGATGCAAGGCATTGATAAGGCAAGCAAAGAAAGAATTTGAAAAAAAAATCTTTCCTTGGAAGCAAAAATGCATAATAAAAACTTTTTCAAGTATGTACACAGCAAAAAAACTGTGAGCCAATTGGACCATTGGATGATATCAGGGTAAAAGGAGAACTAAGAGGGACCAAGGTCATAGCAGAGAAACTGAATGAATTCTTTGCTTCGGTCTTTACTGAGGAAGATGCAGGGAAGAGACCCATGCCTGAAATGATATTTGAAGGTGATGCATCAGAAGAAATGAAAGAAATATTGATAAACTAGGAAGATGTATTAAAACTATTTGATAAACCGAACAGCAGCAAATCACCTGGACCGGATGGTATACATCTGAGGGTGTTTAAAGAACTGAAATATGAGATTTCAGATCTACTATTAGTAAATCTGTGAACTATCATTAAAATCATCTATAGTACCTGAAGATCACAGAATCATAGGCGGCTCTATAATGAGGCCAAGTGAGGCGGTGGCCTCAGGCGGCAGCTTTTTGGGCCTTTTGGGGGTGGCAAAATTGTCCCCAAAAAGACCGCCGTCACCACCTCACTCAGCCTTCAAAATAAAAGAAAAAAACAAAACTCCGGCGCAAGAAGCAGCTGCTGCTGCTGCTCCAGTGGCGGCGGCGTCAGCAGCAGAATGAGGAGCCCCGCGGCCACCCGCCCGCCCCCCCCTGGAGAGCCTGCTGGTTTCCCTGGCTTCGCTTTGCAGAGCCGCGGTGAAGGGACAGTGTTTCCCTTAACCGCGGCTCTGTTAAAGCTGAGCCCGAGGTGCTGATGGGAAACAGACTGACGACCGGCTGGCGGCCCGGCAGATGTTCACTATCAGGACAGAGTGCATGTTTGCCACTGAGGCCGCCATGGCCCTGACATGGTGCATTGTGATGCGGCCTTCCAGTGGGAGCCTCGCCTGCTCATAAGCAAAGGCGATACAGTCTGCCACCCATGTGGACAGAGTACGCTTAGTCACCACCTCCCCCAGTCTACTGGGGTCATAGGAGATGAAAAGCTGAGAAGCCTTCCGGTGGCCCTGAATGTGTTGGATATAGAAGGACAAGGCCCTCTTACAGTCCAAGGTATGAAGGACTGTCTCCGCCCGACTGGAGTGAGGTCTTGGAACGAAGGTAGGAAGCACCACTTCCTGGTTGAGATGGAAGGATGACACTACCTTTGGCAGGAATTTGGGGTGTGTGCGAAGCACGACTCTGTTCTTGTAGAACCCGGTATAAGGTGCCTCCGCCACCAGGGCCTAAAGCTCGCTAACTCTATGAGTGGAGGTGAGTGCAACCAGGAAAGCCACCTTCGAAGAAAGGTAGCAAAGGTGGCAGGTAGCCAGAGGCTCGAAGGGCGGGCGAGTGAGCTGCACCAACACCACGTTGAGGTCCCATTAGGTTGCTGGCGGGCAAATCCTATGCCGAGGATTGGCTTGACCTCCGGGGATGTCTTGGACATTGAAGCTGGGTGGTCAGGGCGGATGAACCGGTCATGCCGGGCAACAGCTGCCCGCTGCTGGTCCATGAAGGCAAACAAACTGCGCTCCAGGGCCGCCATTCTGGACTCCAGGCCAGAAGGTTTGGCCGCCTTCGGTGCAGGCACTGAGGGACTCAGGCCTGATGCCGGCTCCCCTGAAGGGGAATCCTCAACAAGGACAGCGTCTGGGAACCAAGGCCGGTCCGCGGTTGGATCTTTCTGGGGGACCTTCGCAGGCCACTCCTTCTCTGACACCTCGGACTGCCCCCAGCCGGTCAAAACCATCCAAGAACGCCGCTTTTGAGGGTTTCTTCTTCTTCCTGGGTTCCCTTGAGGGAGACCCCCTTTCTGAGGACCCCCAACAAGGCTCGGGTTCGGAGCATTCCGCCCGAGATGTGGAGCCTCAGATGAGGCTCTGGCTTTCGGAGGCACCGTGGACTCTGGAAAAAACGTCTCTCTTGAGGGCCTTAATGGACATCCTCTTGCAGAGGCCGCAGGCTGCCGGGTCGTGATCAGGCTACAGGCAGTGAAGACAGCAGTCATGTGTGTCGGTCAAGGACATAATTTTGGAGCACCGATCACACTTCTTAAAGCTACTGGTAGCCATGGGGGAAAAAAGTACCCCTGCGAGATCGAAGACTCTCTGGGCTGCCAGCGTAAGAGAAAAAAAGGCACGAAAATGACGGAAAAAGAAAAAACTACAAAAATGAACCAAACTTGATGCCGAGGAAATGAGGTTGCCAGGCGGGAAGAGTACTGGTATGATACCGGAGGCAAGTATGAAACTCGGAGAGAAAAAAAATCAACTTTTTCTGGGGATAAAGCAGACAACATCTAAAGGGCTCCGCGGGAAAAAGGAGACTAAGCAAGATGGCACCCTTGGGCAGGAAGGGGACCGCAGATGCGTGGTGGCATCTCCCAAAGGCTTTCTTTGAAAGCTGGGGGGATGCTTCAGCAAGGGCTCCGTCGGTGCCAACGTCACCCATATGTGAGGACTGACTTCCTGCTTGTTCCCAGAGAAAAAGTTGTTAGTGTAGCTGAGTTTAAAAAAACATTTGGACAAGTTTCTAGAGGAAAAGTCCATTAAACAATATTAAAGAGGACCCAGAAAATCCACTGCTTGCCCCAGGACAAGCATTGTGGAACCTGTGTGTCTTTTTGGGAACCTGCCAAGTGCTTGTGACCTGGATTGGCCATTGTTGGAAACAGGATACTGGGTCTGGTCTGACCCAGTATGGCATATTCTTATACAGAGGGCAGAAAGGGCAGGGGAGAGTAGAAAGAAAGGAAAGGGAATAGGGACATAGGTCTAAGTGCAGCATAATGGGAACTCAAAGGCTAACTGAAATACATGGGGTTTTGGGGCATTGATTTAAATATCGAGTACAACAATTCCAGGCGGAGGTTGGAGGGGAGGGCATCCCAGCGTGCATGGCCAAGAAGCCAATGAGCCAGTAAGCATCAAATATATCCTCCTATGGTTGAGATGAGGGCCCATGGCCTCCGAGAACAAAGCTCACTGCAGTGGTATATCCTCGCCCAGGTGCACATATGCACCATTACATGGTCCCACATGGAGAGGAGGTGGTGGTGGTCAGACTGCGTAATGATGTGCTAGTCCTTTTTGCCATTATTTGCATCACCTCATTTGCATGCTCTTGCCCCAACTCTCTTCAGCCATCTCTAGCCCTGACTATATAGCCCAGCTGAGGACGATCACTGAACCCAAGGCCTAACTTCTAACCTCTCACCTGCTATTGGCTACGCACCCATTAGTGGCTGTCCTGACATGCTCTCCCCTGGCTACAGCAATGACCATATGGAGAGTTGAAGGGGGCGCGTAGGGGACATAGATGGGGATTTTCAATGGCACTAACCATATAGGTGCCATTGAATATACCCATGTAAATGCCTTTCGAATATCGAGTCCTGAATTTTTAAAATTTAGAAAATACGTATTCAATTCTTTTTGAAACTGCTTTTGGGGACCTTTTATAACTAATGTTCTGCTAATGAAGCTGTTGTTTTAGAACATAAGATATGCCATACTGGGTCAGACCAAGGTCCATCAAGCCAGGTATTCTGTTTCCAACAGTGGCCAATCTAGGTCATACGTACCTAGCAGTTTCCCCAAGGGACACAGGTTCCACAATGCTTGTATTGGTTCAAGCATTGATATCGTGGGTCCCTTCTTTTTTTTTTAAACTTTTATTTTCATTTTGCAACAAACAAAAGAAACAACACACCAAAAGAGACAAAACAAGTATACAATAAGGAAAAGTAAACCCATTACCCCCCACCCCGGTGCTTCTTCTCTACCCGTTTGTATCAGCATGTGAGCGCTTCCAATTAACAGTGATTATACATCAAACGATCAAAAAAGTATCCACAATACAGCATGATCATGAGACAGAGATATATACAAAGTTAGACAGTCAGATGAGAGCATTTAGCAAAATGTACATATTCATTGAGCATCTTCCATTGAGACCAATGAGAAGGAGTCTGAACGGAGGAAGCGAACAGACGAGGTATTTGTTCATATTTACTGTAGAGACAGACATGATTCCACCATTCATTGAGGCTCAGATGGGAACTAATTTCCCAGTATTACTTAATTAGGGAAATAGCAATGCCAAGCATAAAGTTCAAAAGGAGATAAGCCATTTCTTGGGAGAGAGGGGATCCCCGCAACTGGGCGAAGTCCCACTATCCTCCAAGAAAGGGACTCCTGAGAGTGCAATATAGACTAAAGACGACCCCAGACCCGACGCCAGTTATACTGTCGGGCGGGATATATTTATGCATAACATGAAATGAAGTAATAAACCAATGGCCACAGGACGTGTCCAGCAACCATTACCCTGAGTAGTGTTCCATTTGTCTAATCTGTGAGGAGTGTAAAAACACCGGTGGGCTAGAAAGAAGAGGGTCTGAGTGAGTGAGGCGGGTCGGGAACCCGTGTCCCTCTGCTCCAGATAAGGCTCCATTGCTCCGAGGTTAAAGTCACATGCAATTCTCTCTCCCATACTTTCTGCGCTATAGAGGTATCTCTAGTAATAGCATTACATAAGGTTTAGTAAAATTGGATGCTACACCCGGTGAACCACCGAGAGATCGGAAGTCTCCAATCAACCTTATGCAGAGAGTGCCAATGGCGGGAGTGCTCTAGTGCTCCGAATGCAATGCTGAAGTTGCACTGACAGAGTCGGGAGTCGAAAGGTTGCATAGGAGTATTAAAGGCACCTAAAGTGTCGAAAAGCATTGGTGGATAGTGGGAGTCTAATGGGAGAGTCATACCAGGGAGTAAGGTAAGAGGAATCGGTGAGCAAAGGCCCGCTACTATATCTAGCCACACAGGTCTGCTCGGTACTGGAGCTTCCAACCAACGAGC
The DNA here is from genome assembly GCA_033557465.1 of Ichthyophis bannanicus. Taxonomy (NCBI): domain Eukaryota; kingdom Metazoa; phylum Chordata; class Amphibia; order Gymnophiona; family Ichthyophiidae; genus Ichthyophis; species Ichthyophis bannanicus. The sequence continues at coordinate 916,544,922 of CM066035.1, read as the reverse complement.
ACCTTGTTTGAGAAGAAAAGATTGAGGGAACACTTAAGTAAAATCGCCACCAAGTATTAATGGAGCATTGGCGGAGGCCGAGGCCAACTGCGCAAAACTTGCATAGTAAGCAGGGTTGTCCACATTCGGGGCATAGTGCAAATACACGTGAATTCACTATCTCCAACCTCAAAGTGTACACGGGCCCATCTACCCTCCATGTCAGCGCCAATATCAGGTACAGTAGCGTGCAAAGACTTCTTAACCAGAATGGCTATCCCGTACCATTTTGAAACTGTGGGATAATAGGCAGCTACCATGTGAGGCCTAGCATTGAGTTTCAATGTTTCAGCAGAGTACAATGCGTTTCCTGAAGAAACACCAAATCAACATGCTCGTGGCTAAGATAGCTAAGGATTTTCTTTCTTTTGAGTGGACCAGTAATGCCTTTGACGATGAATAATGAGATTTTACATAAGGCCATTCAGAAAAGTTAAAATTCTGAGCATGATAGCACACATAATTTCACTGTGTCCCTCAAACTGACTCTATCTGGCTATACACATGACATAGGAAAAATAAGCTAATATAATACAATGAAGCGCCCCACATTAACAAAGAAAACCGCAGTACGGTAGAGGAGAAGCAAAACCCCAAAATTACTGGCGACCATGTGTCTGCGGGGAGAAACCCCAGAGAAGGCCGAAATTGAAAAAAACATATAACCTGTAGGACTGTGCGTGCTCCGAATCCGACCGAGGCACACATCATGAAGGGATAGGAGACCAAAGACAAAAGTCATACAGAGAAAGAAAGAAAGTCCAGGCTATTTCTGTGCTGGGCTATGACCGCCGCATCGGGCCCCTCAAAATGGCGGACAGAGCCGGCAGATAAGAGTCCAAGACTTGGGATTAGCGCATCTGCTCTGCTTCTTTGGTGTCCAAAAATGTTGATAGTAGATCAGGATCCTCGAACGTCCTGGTCTGGTTATGGAGAGTCACCCGGAGCTTCGCTGGATACAACAGGCCAAAGCGAGCCTGTAGCTGCTGAAGTCGAGGGCGAAGAGCAAGGAGTTTCCTCCGACGGTCAACGGTAGGCTTTGCCAAATCAGGAAAGAAGGAGACCTTACGACCTTCAAATTCCAAATGATGATTCGCTCGGGCAGCATGTAAAATTTGTTCCACTTGTTGATATCGTAGCAAGCTAAAGATAATAGGCCGGGGGGTCGTGCGGTTGAGCGCCATGCGGGCAGGAACACGGTGTGCTCGATCGATTTCCAGTTCTCTGTGAAAAGTGATCTTCAGCAAGGAGGGAAGAGTTTTGAGCAAGAATTCTCTTATATCTCCTGCTTCCACCCCCTCCGGCATTCCGAGGAGCCTCACATTGTTGCGACGGGCGCGATTATTGCTATCCTCCAACTCCTTTTGAAGATTCTGTATCTGGCGCTCAGCCTTGTCCAGTTTGCCCAAGCGCACCTCGTGCGAGTCGAGGACCCCCGCCATATTGTCCTGCCGTAATGAAAGACCTTCAAGTCGGTCCTGGAGCACTCCAAAGTCTTCTCGCATGGCTCGAAGCGCTTCTCCATTGGACTGCACCAATTCCTTCACGCCGCGTATTTCCTCCAAAATCTCCAGGTGCATTGCGGGGTTTTCACGAAATGGAACCATCTTCTGCGGGGAGGACACCTCTGTTTTAGAGCGTTTTCCGTGAGAAGAAGAAGGAGACCCGAAGTCCAAGCGCGCTGGTTTATGGGCCGCCATCCCCCCCGAGGTGCCCCGGTCAGCTCGGAGCGAAATAGTAAATTTATATAGGTATTAAGTCAGGATTCTGAGTAGGCCTCTCGGGAGCTTCAACGCAAAGCGTCCTACCCGCTGGACATCAGGCTCCGCCCCCCGTGGGTCCCTTCTTAATAATGGTTTATGGACCTTTCCTCCAGGAACTTGTCCAAACCTTTTTTAAACCCAGCTACACTAACAGCCTTTACTACATCCTCCGGTAACAAATTCCAGAGTTTGATTACACGTTGAGTGAAAAAATATTTTCTTTTATTAGTCTTAAATAGTTTACCCTGTAGCTTCATTGCATGTCCCCTAGTCTTTCTATATTCTGATAAGGTAAACAATCGATCTACGTTTACCCGTTCCACTCCGTTCATTAATTTATAGACTTCTATCATATCTCCCCTCAGCCGTCTCTTTTCCAGGTTAAAGAGCCCCAACCTTTTTGCCTTTCTTCATAGGAGTAGCCTTCCATCCCCTTTACCATTTTGGTGGCTCTTCTCTGAACCTTTTCTAAAATCGCTATATCCTTTTTAAGATACGGCGACCAGAATTGCACACAATATTCAAGGTGCGGTCTCACCATGGAACGATATAGAGGCATTATAATATCTTTTGTTTTATTTTCCATTCCTTTCCTTATCATACCTAGCATTCTATTTGCTCTCTTGGCCACCGCTGCACACTGGGCCGAGGGTTTTAACATGGTATCCACAATGACGCCTAAATCTTTTTCCTGGGTGGTGGTTCCTAATGTGGAACCTTGCATTGTGTAACCATAGTTTGGGTTGTTCTTCCCTAGGTGCATAACCTTGCACTTCTCCACATTAAATTTCATCTGCCATTTTGATGCCCAGTCTTCCAATTTATCAAGATCCTCTTGCAATTTTCCACAATCCTCCTGGGTTTTAACAACTTTAAATAGTTTTGTGTCATCTGCAAATTTGATAACCTCACTCGTTATTCCACTTTCCAGGTCATTTATGAATATGTCAAAAAGCAGCGGACCCAGCACAGATCCCTGGGGTACACCACTATTCACCTTTCTCCATTGGGAAAATTGGCCATTTAGCCCTACCCTTTGCTTTCTATCTTTTAACCAGTTCCTGATCCACAATAGTACACTGCCTCCTATCCCATGACTCTTTAGTTTTGCCAAAAGTCTCTCATGAGGGACCTTGTCAAAGGCTTTCTGAAAGTCCAGATACACAATATCAACCGACTCACCTTTGTCCACCTGTTTATTCACTCCTTCAAAAAAACATAACAGATTAGTAAGACAAGATCTTCCTTGTCTAAAGCCATGTTGGCTGTCTCCCATTAGGTCGTGACTATCTACATGCTGAGTAATTTTATTCTTTATGATGGTTTCTACCATTTTTCCCGGTACTGATGTCAGGCTCACCGGTCTGTAGTTTCCCAGATCACCCCTCGAACCCTTTTTAAAAATTGGTGTTACATTGGCGATCCTCCAATCCTCAGGTATTAGAGATGATTTTAATGATAGTTCACAGATTACTGCTAGCAGGTCTGCAATCTCAAATTTCAGTTCTTTCAACACCCTTTAATATTATATGGGGGGAATTTTCAAAGCGATTAATGCAGTTAATGTGGTGAACGGGATATTCAGCGGCACTAACATGGTTAGTGCTGCTGAATACCCGCATGTGCTGCCACTAAATGCTCTGACAGTAGCCTGCTACAGCGCAGGCAGAAACCCTGGCTGCGCCACTCCCAAGCCGTGCCGCCACTGCCGAGCTGCATTGCCACCCCCTTCTGTCTCCGACTTCATCTTGGGGGGGAGGAGGACGGCGGCAGCAGTAGTGGGAATGGCGGTATTTTAAAAGTGGCGACTTTGTGCCACTACTTTGTTGCCCATGGCAGGTCATGTGCTTCAGCACATATGACCTGCCGCTTCTAAACCCCCCCTCCGAAAGTAAGTTGCTTTGGAGGGGGATCAGAAGTGGCAGGGCATGTGTTTCAGTTCAATTGTTTTCAGTTCAATAGCTGATTGGCTGCTCACGCAGAACCTCCGAATCAATTTTAAAAAAACAGAGGTCCTTATTGTCACAAGGAATAAAGACTTCTCTCCTCCACTGACACTTAGAGTAAGGGACTTCTGATTTACCAGTCAAATCTACGATTCGTTATCTAGGTGTCATACTGGACCAACGTCTAGAACTCAAAGAGCATATAAAATGCACAGTGAAGTCCATCTATCACAAGATCAAGATTCTCCGACACCTCAAACCCATGCTTGAACCTAAGGACTTCCGCACTTCACCCCACATTTTGACTATGCGAACATTATACTACATGGCTTACCCAAGAGCACACTAAACCCATTACAGTTGGCCATGAACTCAGCAGCCAGAGTACTAAGTGGTTCTACAAGGAGACAGCACATAACCCCCATACTGATGGAACTTCACTGGCTTCCGATTATCTGTAGGATATCTTACAAAGTCCTCCTCATGACCTTCAAAGCATTCCATAAAATCTCACCATCGTCCATATCGAACCTCATTATCCACACCCAAAACAATAGGTCTAGAAGACCTATAGCCGAAAATATACTTTCGGTTCCAAAACAACTAGTAAAATGCACCCAGACAACTACCAACAGAGCATTTGCATCCTTCGCCCCCAAATGCTGGAACAAGCTGCCTACCGACATCAGACTGTTGAAAGATATATCACAATACAGAAAAGCCCTAAAAACCCACCTCTTCTTACAACACTTCTCCCACAGCAATGCGCCCCCCTCTCCGCCCCCTCAACCCAAACAAATGACCATGGTTAAGCAAGTAGTTCTCTTTAGCGTATAGCTCAGGCTATATCAAATTAGAGTTCCTTTCGATAGAAATGTCCTTTCAACCTTTGCTAAAGCGTTGTAAATAGTTGCCTTTGTTAAATGTTTAACTACTGTATATTATTCCCCAGTTAACTCCTGTTTTTTACTCCCTGTTACTTGTAAACTTGACTAGATCTCTTTGTCCGAGTGCAATTTTGTTCATTGTAAACCGCACTGATGACAAATAGCGCGGTATATAAAAGCTGTTAAATAAATAAATGTGTGCCGAAGCACAAGGCCTGCCGCAGGCAATGAAGCAGTGGCAAAAAGCCACCCACCCGGGTCAGCAGCTCTACGAGGCAATGCGCCGGCCCTGGCCTGCTAGCAATGGGGTGTTCCAGGGGCAGATGTGAAGCAGAACCCTGGGATAACTGGCTAGCCATTATATTCAGTCACGTCACTAGTTGGTTATCCCTCAGTGGCAAAAGTTAAGCACCTGAAAGGCTCACCTAACTTTCACCGCTGAAGCTAATCAGGCAGAGGCTGAATATCACTGCTGCCCAGTTAGCTTCTGTGCTATCCATCCAACCTGGATATTCATTGAAGGTGGCCGGATATAGCCCCACCAATGAATATCCAGGTTTAGAGTTCAGTAGTAGCAGATAGGTGCTTTATCTGCACTAGCCGCCGCCAATGAATATCCTCCCACTATGTTTTTTGTATGTATCAGTATTTATTATTTCTTATGTTTCCTTTCTAATACATATAGGAATTTTTTGAGATGGCGCCAGTCTGTCAACAATGAGCCACCTGACTGAAGACCGAACACAATTTAGGATAACTATCCAGAGGGTTGCCATGAGTCGACACCAACTCGACAGTACTTAACAACAACAGCAAAGATTTTTAAATAAATAAATAAATAAGGAAAGGAATCCATTTTGTCATATGTCTCAATAAATTGGTTAGTCATCACAGTGTCACTTGTCTCCATCATTTTTGGTATTTCTTATGGTATGCACAGTCCAAGATGCTAAAGGACAGGGAGTTTATTCCACCATTCCCCATGCTCATGCTAAGGATCATAAGGAGAGACCGTTGCAATGAAAAGTGCTTGCCATTGGGTTTCATTGAATTCAGAATCAGGATAGAGTAAACTGTGTTACAGGTGGAAGGTAATTTTATAACAGGGTGCATAGGTTTGGGAATGGAGAAGGCATGTATATACTCAACATTCACACCTGATACCAACACCATGGCTAGATACTACAAAGAAAAAGTAGGCACGATAGCAACATATAATTTCCAGCTCAAAACAAGCATCCTCACTACCAACCAAATGTGGAAAACATTCACCCTTATCAACGAAAGACAGCTAGAAGATATAATTAAATCTCTTAACACCTCAACATCTGTACTAGACCCTTGTCCAGCAACCTGGATTCGATTGACTCGAGAACACCTATCCCCACATATACTAAAGCTAATCAACGCCTCATTAGAACAAGGATATATTCCATCAGAGCTCAAAGCCACCTCTATTCGCCCCATATTCAAAGGAAAGGACCTGGACAAAACTCAACCTAGCTCCTACAGACCTATTTCAAGCATGCCATTTATGACAAAGATACTAGAAAAACCAGCACAAAACCAACTACAAAACCATGGAGACAGCCATGCTCTACTTGACCCTCAACAACACAGGTTCAGACTGGGACACGGAGTGGAAACCCTCATCATGGTCTTAACTGATAAGCTGCTAAAAGGCATAGAAAAACCCAACATAGGTTTCATTCTAATATTTCTAGACAGTTCAGCAGCATACGACTCCATAACACATGATTATCTCACCCATAAATTACAGGAAATTGGTCTCACAGACAAGGTTCTGTCATGGTTTGGTTCCTACCTAACAAACAAAAGCACCCATGTTAAAATTGGTAACAACATATCAAAGCCATTTTACCAAAAGTCAGGAATACCCCAAGGATCCACATTATCATCACTTGTTTTTAACCTATATATCCAACCTATCTGCAGCATAATCAAAGAACATGGCATATATTATCATTTATATGCTGACAATATAATGCTATACACTCAAATCAACAATAAATAACCAAATTTACAAAAAATTGAAGAATGCCTCAATAGCACTACCACCTGGTTGACAAACCACAACCTCCACCTAAATATTAAGAAAACAGAAATATTATTCATTACTAAGGACAGTTCCTTCACTCCTCTGGATTCAATTACATTAAACAAAGAAAGCTTCAAGGTTAAAAAAGAGGTGAGATACTTAGGAGTCACCCTTGACGATCAACTCAATTTCAACAAGCACGTGAGTAACATAGTCAAGGCCATATACAACAAACTCAAACTGCTACAACATCTAAGACCTCTCCACAAGCGATTTCAGAACAGCAGTACAAGCTATGATCTTCCCACACCTAGATTTTTGTAATGCACTACTAAAGGGTCTCCCAAAGCAAACAATCCACTGACTACAGCTAGCCCAAAATACAGCGGCTAAAGTAATAGCTCAAGTACCAATCAAGAATCACATCACACCAGTATTGAAACTCCTTCACTGGCTCCCAATAGAGAGCAGAATGAAATTCAAGGTTATCCACACCATATTTAAATCCCTTCAAGCCGAGTCACCCACCTACCTGAAGACTGGATAACAACTACCCCGAACAACAGACCAAGGAGAAGCAACAACAAAGAACTCCTCGTAGTACCAGCCGAATTTAAGAATTGCAAATCTACGACATCTAAGAGAGCCTTCTCACTATACGCACCACAAATATGGAACTCTCTTCCTGAAACTCTCAGAAGCACTAAAGATCCAATAGCTTTCCGCAAGCATCTAAAAACATATTTATTTACTGAACATTTTGGTGAACTAATTACCTAAATAGATTAAACCCAGTAAAATAACCTCTCCATACAAAAATAAATTAAACAGGCAATAAACATACCAATACCACAAGATGACCAACGAGAATATACTCCACTGATGAATCTACCACCCTCATAAATTATTATCAGAAGACATTAACAGTTGCTTAAAGGTTTTCAGAGGACATTAACAGTTGCTTAAAAGTTTATCCTCTCCCCTTACCACCCCTAGTTAATGTTTATGTAAAAGTGTTTCAAGTTTTAATGTATTGTTTCACTCTGTTGATCATGTTATAATGTATTAGTTTCATACTGTTGATCATGTTATAATGTAATAGTTCGGTTCTATGTAAACCGCCTTGATTCACGAAAGGCGGTAACAAATACAAATAAATAAATGTATTTTAAGCCTATTTTATAAAGATATATAGGTGCGTGCATGCAAAGCATAGTTACTCACCTGTAACAGGTGATCTCCAGGAACAGCAGGAATTTAGTCCTCACATATGGGTATCGTCGGCACCAACGGAGCCTGCGCGGGAATGCTCCCCAGCGTCCAATTAGAAAGCTTTTGGACTATCCCACAGAGCCTGCGTGCTGCCTTCCCGCCTTTCCCAACTGCCTCTCTCCAGTTGAGTTTTAAAGCTGAGACAAAGAGAGAGAGAAGGAAAGGGAAAGAGATAGATAGAGAGATACAACTCCTAGGGGAGGTGGGTGGGTTGTGAGGACTAAATTCCTGCTGTTCCCGGAGATCACCTGTTACAGGTGAGTAACTATGCTATCTCCAGGAACAAGCAGGAATGTAGTCATCACATATGGGGACTCCCTAGCTTTAGATGCCAGGGAGAGACCCCAGAAGTTGTGTGTCCCTGAGAAGGGCTCCACTTCCCCCCATGGATCTCTGGCATCCTACCAGGGATGGTGGGTAGGAGTTGATTAGGTATGGAACAGGTGTTGTAGAACAGCCTGACCAAACAAGGCATCCCGGCGGGAGACCTTGTCCAAGCAGTAATGGGCTGTGAAGGTATGAACCGAGGCCCAGGTGGCTGCTCGACAGATGTCGTCGATAGCCACAGAGTGCAGATGAGCCATTGAAGCTGCCATGGCTCTCACATTGTGAGCTGTGACATGGCCCTCCAGAGAAAGGTTCTTACTCTGATAGGCGAAGGAAATACACTGAGAAATCCAGTTAGATAGTGTTCTCTTGGAGACTGGAAGTCCCAAATGAGAAGGATCAAAAGCAACAAATGGTTGAGAGGACTTTCTATGTTGCTGTGTTCTTTGTAAGTAAAAGGCTAAAGCTCTTTTACAGTCCAAGGTATGAAGATTCCTCTCTGCATCTGATGCATGAGGCCTTGAAAAAAAACACAGGTAGGTAGACCGCTTGGTTCAGATGAAAAGGCGAGACCACCTTTGGCATAAAGTGTGGATGAGTCCTAAGGACTACCTTGTCATGATGGAACCTTGTATAAGGTGGATTAGCTACTAATGCTTGCAACTCACTAATGCGACGTGCTGATGTGATTGCAATAAGAAAGATAACCTTCCAAGAAAGGAATTTTAAGGAGGTAATAGCTAAAGATTCGAAGGGTGGCTTCATGAGCTGCCCAAGAACCAGGTTTAAGTCCCATGCCACCGGTGGTGGCCTAATGGGAGGCTTAGTTAGAAGAAGGCCTCTCATAAATCTTGCTATAAGAGGATGAGAGGAAATAGGCTGTCCATTTAGAGGCTTAAAAGAAGCTGTAATAGCACTCAAATGGACCCTTATTGAGTTAGTCTTAAGTCCTGCATTGGATAAATGAAGGAGATATTCCAGCAATGATTCCAGAGGTATCGCAAGGGGGTTAAGACCCTTTTGCGAACACCATATGGTAAACCTTTTCCACTTGAAAGCATAAGAGCGTCTTGTGGAAGGTTTCCTGGAAGCAAAAAGAATATCTTTTACTTGCTGAGGAAGATTAAGATCATGGAGATCTAGGCCTTCAGCAACCAAGCCCTGAAATGCAGAGACTAGGGATTGGGATGCCATAACATTCCGTCCTCCTGAGATAGGAGATCTGGAGCAGATCCTAACTCCAGGGAGGGAGCTTGAGAGAGATGTAGAAGCAGAGGGTACCACACTTGCTGTGGCCAATGTGGAGCTATGAGAATCATATGGCCTCTGTCTCTCTGAAACTTGAACAGGGTTTTGGGAATTAGGGGAATGGGTGGAAAGGCATACACAAAGTCTTGACCCCAGTAAAGGAGGAAAGCATCCCTGGCCTGAGCCCCTTGAGCTGGAATTCTGGAACAGAACCTGGGAAGTTTGGCATTCCACGGACTTGCAAAGAGGTCTATGTCCGGGGTTCCCCAAATTTGAAAAATCTTGGTCACCTGGTCTGCATGCAGAGACCACTCGTGTGGAAGCAGAGCTCGACTGAGTCTGTCTGCCCAAGACTTTTGTATGCCTGGAAGATACACTGCCAGGAGATGAATCTGATGCTCTCTGGCGAGGGCCCATAGTCGCAAAGCTTCGTTGCAAAGCGACAGAGAACCTGTTCTCCCCTGCTTGTTCACATAGAACATGGCTACTTGATTGTCCATATGAATGAGGACTGTCTTGTAGCTGAGCAGGGTATGGAACACTCGAAGAGCAAGAAAGATTGCTCTGAGTTCCAAGAGATTGATATGTAGATGAGTCTCCTGTGGAGACCAGGTGCCTTGGGTGGAGAGGTCTTGCAGATGAGCTCCCCAACCCATCGGAGAAGCATCTGTTGTGAGAGTTGCTTGGGGTAAAGGTTGTTGAAAAGGGGACCCCAGCAACAGGTTTTGAGTGGACTTCCACCACTGGAGGGACAAAATAAGGCGACTTGTGTTTGCTATTTTGTCTGACAGGCATCTTGATGCCTGGGTCCATTGAGTGGATAAAGTCCACTGGGCTGCCCTCATATGGAGGCAAGCATAGGGCACCACATGCACGGTGGATGCCATGTGGCCTAGTAGTTGTAACATTTCTCGAGTAGTGAGATGAGACTTTAGCACTGCTTGAGAAGCTAACTGAACCATGCGAAGACAACGGGCCTGGGGGAGGTAGGCCCTTGCCTTTCTGGTATCCAGCAAAGCTCCTATGAACTCCAAAGACTGAGTGGGAGTTAGACTGGATTTTGGGATGTTTATTACCAGACCCAAATACTGAAGGATATGCATTGTGCAGGACAGAGAAGTCCTGGCCTCTGACTCTATTGGGGCTCGAATGAGCCAGTCGTCTAAGTAGGGGAAGACGAATATCCCTAGAGTGCGGAGAAATGCTGCTACAACAGCCATGCATTTCGTGAACACCCTTGGTGCTGAGGCCAGGCCAAAAGGAAGCACCCTGTATTGGTAGTGCTTTCCCTGAAAAAGGAACCAAAGGATCTTTCTGTGAGTTGGATGGATGAGAACATGGGTGTATGCATCCTTGAGATCTAGAGAACAAAGCCAATCCTGACTCTGAAGGTATGACAGCAGAGTTCTGAGAGAAATCATCTTGAATTTCTCTTTGACAAGGAATTTGTTCAATTCTCTGAGGTCCAAAATAGGTCTGTGTCCCCCTGTTTTCTTTGGGATAAGGAAATAGGGGGAGTAAAACCCCGTACCCTGTTGAGGAGTGGATACTTCTTCTATTGCCCCTTGGGCAAGAAGGATAATGACCTCCTGATCTAATAGGTTGATGAGAGGTGTCGGAGAATTGAACTGCCTTATTATTGTGGGAAGGGGCATGCTTGAAAAATGAAGCCTGTACCCCTCCTTTATGATGGAATGTGTCCAATGCTCTGCTGTTATCTGTCCCCATCTGGGGGCAAAGTGACATAACCTTCCTGGAATGGTGGAAGGCTCTGGTCCCCCGAGAGCCAGAAAGGCTAAGTTCTCTAGCTGGAAGTCATAGGCCTTGTGGAGGCTGAGACTGCTATAACGGTTGAGGCTTAGCAGTCTTTGCTTTCTTCTGTTTGGGTGGTTGCTGACCTTTCCTGGCAAGCTGACCTGCAGAACGTCCCTGCTGAGCATAAGCAGGATAATATCTTTTCTTCTTAGAAAAGAATGGTTTCTTGAACGATTTCTTTCTAGCAGGATCAGCTGTGGACTTGGATAACCTATCCAAGGTGGAGTTGTCAGCATCCATCTCGTTGGCCTTTTCCTGCCAATCTTTACCAAACAGGTTCTCACCAGTACATGGGATATTTCCCAATTTGTCTTGTACCCAGAGCTCCAGATCGGATGCCTGGAGCCAAGCAATTCTGCGTGCACCTATGGCAATAGCAGAGGTTCTGCTTATGCACTCAATGCAGTCAAAGGCTGCACGGTTGACAAATTTAGAAACATCTTGGGCATGTTTGACCAAAGTGAGAAAATCCTGTCTTCTATCCTCAGGAAGAATAGGACTTAAAGCTTCTAAATCATATGTGACCTCCTTCAGGAACATTCCCATGTAGAGACTATAGGAACTGATCCTGGCAGAAAGCATGGAAGCTTGGAAGACACGACGTCCAAAAGCATCCAGGGTTCTGCACTCACGTCCTGGAGGATTAGAGGCATGCCTCTTTGCACTCTTGATCCTTCTCATAGCTGATTCCACTACAATAGAGTAGTGAGGAAGCTGAGTCTTTTGGAAACCAGGACAAGGAGGGGCTCGATACAGAGTATCCAGTCTGCGAGAATGAGGAGAGGTGGTAAGAGGTATCTCCCACATCCTTAACATGAGATCATATAAAATCTCATGAATGGGCAAGGTAGTTGCCTCCTTAGGAGTTTTGGGATATTGTAGAATTTCCAACTCCTTAGTTCTTGGCTCTGTTTCAGGGGCCACAGCAATGGACAGACCCCGAGCCACCTCCCTGATAAAATTCTGGAAGGAAATATCCTCCGGAGAAGACATCCTGCGCTTAGGGGAGGAGGGCTCCTCTGGGAGAAGCATTCCTGCATCGACAGAACTGTCAGAATCCTCAGATTCTTCTGAGGACTCAAAGTACCGTCTGTCCGGATGCTCTTGAAGAGCCCGATACCCTACCGACCGAAGTCGGTACCGGGAGTAATCGGTACTGGGGTATCGGTACCGGAGGGCATCGGATGACTGGGTACCGGCAAAGCAGACACCGATGCCGATGTCGATGCTATCGGTACCGGTACTGGTACCGATACCGATGCCGGGGCCAGTGCCGGTACCAGCCGAATTGTCTGTTGCGGTTCTGAGGGCGTCGATGCCGCAAGGAGAACTGCCAGACTGCGCTCAATAGCCAGGACTCTCTGGACTATCGACGCTGCCGATGCCTGGATGTTGGTACCAGAGAAGACCGCCGGTACCCCAGAGCATGGCACCAGTAGTTCTGCCGAGGTCGAGGCCTCGAGAACATCCTGGAGCCCCGATAATGCTTTGGAAGCCGAAGTCCCCCGCCGGGGCAATTTTGCCGGTGCAGAATCCTCAAGGGCCACGCCAGAGGCATCTCGATGCTTAGAAGGGGATCTACCCTTTGAGGACCGGCTGGACTTATGTTTAGTTACCTGAGATCCACGGGAGGAAGAGGAAGCCCTGGAAGACGTCGATGCCACCGAAGCTGCATCAGAGGGAAACAGGGTACTGAGCTTAGCAGCTCGGTTCTGCTGACCTCTTTTAGACATCATAGCGCAGGACATACAATCCGTGATAGAGTGGTCAGGACCTAAACATTTTAGACACCATTCATGGGTGTCGGTGACAGAATGGTACCGCCACACTTGGTGCACTTTTTGAAACCTGAAGCAGGTTTCTCCATTGTAGGAAAATATTTTTGGGCCTGAGGCCCAAAAAGGCGCATGCACCTGGGAAAAAATAGGAAAAGTCCTAGTATTTTTTTTTTTAAAGACAGAAAATAATAAGAAAAAAACGGCGGTACCGGTAAAGTGTCGAGGAAGGCAGACACAACCACAAAAAAGAAATAAATAAAGAAGAATTCTTCTGCGGTGACAGGAACAACGACCTGCTGGTTCTGCGGAAAAAGAAGAACTGGAGAGAGGCAGTTGGGAAAGGCGGGAAGGCAGCACGCAGGCGCTGTGGGATGCTCCCAAAAGCTTTATAATTGGACACTGGGGAGCGTTCCCGCGCAGGCTCCGTCGGTACCGACGATACCCATATGTGATGACTACATTCCTGCTTGTTCCTGGAGATGCATATTTTATAAAACATAATAAATCCCAATAGCAAGCCTACTTTGCACTTGTCCAAATGGCAGATGAAATTTAATGTGGAGATCTGCAAAATTATGCACCTAGGAAAGAACAACCCAAACTATGGTTACACGATGCAAGGTTCCACATTAGGAACCACCATCCAGGAAAAAGATTTAGGCATCATCGTGGATAACATGTTAAAACCCTCTGCCCAGTGTGCAGCGGTAGCCAAGACAGCAAAAAGAATGCTAGGTATCATAAAGAAAGGAATAGAAAATAAAACAAAGGATATTATAATGCTTTTGTATCGTTCCATAGTGCGACCGCACCTTGAATATTATGTTCAATTCTGGTCGCCGCATCTTAAAAAGGATATAGCGTTATTAGAAAAGGTACGGAGAACAGCCACCAAAATGGTAAAGGGGATGGAAGGATACCCCTATGAAGAGAGGCTAAAAAGGTTAGAGCTCTTCAATCTAGAAAAGAGATGGCTGAGGGGAGATATGATAGAGGTCTATAAATTAATGAATGGAGTGGAACGCGTAAACGTAGATCGATTATTTACGCCATCAGACTATAGAAAGACTAGGGAACATGCAATGAAGCTACAGGGTAACCTATTTAAGACTAACAAGAGAAAATATTTTTTCACTCAACATGTAAACTCTGGAATTTATTATTGGAGGATGTAGTAAACGCTGCTAGTGTAGCTGGGTTTAAAAAAGGTTTGGACAAGTTCCTGGATGAAAGGTCCATAAACCATTATTAAAAGGGACCAGGGATATCACTGCTTGACCCAATACAAACATTGTGGAGCCTGTGTCTTTTGAGGAAACTGCTATGTACGTATGACCTAGATTGGCCACTGTTGGAAACAGGATACTGGGCTTGATGGACCTTGGTCTGACCCAGTATGGCATATCTTATGTTCTTATGTTCTTAAGCCGTTTGCTTTACAAAGCCATATTGATGACATGTCTGCAAAATCCCCTGCCGCAATCATACAACATACCCCAAAAAACAAAAGGAGGAGACCAAGCATGGTGAACAAGCTGACTGCTCCTTCATCAATAAGGACATGCACACAAGCCACCAAGAACCGCGTCTTTTCTTTATATGCACCAACTCTGTTAAACGCCCTCCCTGTTTCAATCCGAGCCATCTCTGACCAGTCAACCTTTAGAAAAGCCATAAATACTCACTTGTTCCAGCTATTCTATGACCACATATCATACATATGACATGCCTGTCAACCCCATAGCTCAATCTCTTCTATGTAACCATTTAAAATTTACTTACCAATTTGTAATTTAGTTCCCCTGTTCTACTCAAGTTTATGTTCCTGTTAATCACTTGTTTCAGTTTAATACCTGTTCTATGTAAAACGGTTTGATTGTTCACGTTCTATGTAAACCGCGCTGATTTTGAAATAGTGCAGTATATAAAAGCAAGGGGACTGTTGTAGTGGTTGATATGGAAGGACAGACTAGATAGGTCATGTGGTCTTTTTCTGTGGTCATGTTTCTATGTTTTTTAAATATATAAATAAACACACACACATGTAAATCGCAACTCTGCCGATGTTCCATCAAAACATCTCTCCTGAGGCATGCCTACTCTACAAGTATATGCCAGCTTGCACAATGCACTTTTTGGTGTGACCTAATTTTATAAAAGCCCCTTTATACTTCTAAAACAGTGCTTAGGCATGAAAAGAATTTATAAAACTACCCCCAAAGTGAGCTAAGAACTAAGATGAAGGGTAATTACGCATCTGTAACAGGTGATCTCCGGGAACAGCAGGAATCAGTCTTCACATATGGGTGACATCAGCATCGACGGAGCCCCATGTGAGAACACTCCCCAGCATCCAATAGGAATGCTTTTGGGAGTATCCCTCCACGCATGCATGCCTGCCTTCTCACCTTCCCAACAGTTCTCCTCAGTCAGGTATATAGCATATAGAAACAACTTCAGAGGGAGGGGCGGAGCCTGATGTCCAGCGGGTAGGACGCTTTGCGTTGAAGCTCCCGAGAGGCCTACTTAGAATCCTGACTTAATACCTATACAAATTTACTATTTCGCTCCGAGCTGACCGGGGCACCTCGGGGGGGATGGCGGCCCATAAACCAGCGCGCTTGGACTTCGGGTCTCCTTCTTCTTCTCACGGAAAACGCTCCAAAACAGAGGTGTCCTCCCCACAGAAGATGGTTCCATTTCGTGAAAACCCTGAAATGCACCTGGAGATTTTGGAGGAAATACGCGGCGTGAAGGAATTGGTGCAGTCCAATGGAGAAGCGCTTCGAACCATGCGAGAAGACTTTGGAGTGCTCCAGGACCGACTTGAAAGTCTTTCATTACGGCAGGATAACATGGCGGGGGTCCTCGACTCGCACGAGGTGCGCTTGGGCAAACTGGACAAGGCTGAGCGCCAGATACAGAATCTTCAAAAGGAGTTAGAAGATAGCAATAATCGAGCCCGTCGCAACAATGTGAGGCTCCTCGGAATGCCGGAGGGGGTGGAAGCAGGAGATATAAGAGAATTCTTGCTCAAAACTCTTCCCTCCTTGCTGAAGATCACTTTTCACAGAGAACTGGAAATCGATCGAGCACACCGTGTTCCTGCCCACATGGCGCTCAACCGCACGACCCCCCGGCCTATTATCTTTAGCTTGCTACGATATCAACAAGTGGAACAAATTTTACATGCTGCCCGAGCGAATCATCATTTGGAATTTGAAGGTCGTAAGGTCTCCTTCTTTCCTGATTTGGCAAAGCCTACCGTTGACCGTCGGAAGAAACTCCTTGCTTTTCGCCCTCGACTTCAACAGCTACAGGCTCGCTTTGGCCTGTTGTATCCAGCGAAGCTCCGAGTGACTCTCCACAACCAAACCAGGATGTTCGAAGATCCTGATCTACTATCAACATTTTTAGACTCCAAAGAAGCAGAGCAGATGCGCTAATCCCAAATCTTGGACTCTTATCTGCCGGCTCTATCCGCCATTTTGAAGGGCCCGATGCGGCGGTCATAGCCAAGCACAGAAATAGCCTGGACTTTCTTTCTTTCTCTATATGACTTTTGTTTTTTGGTCTTCTATCCCTTCATGATGTGTGCCTCGGTCGGATTCGGAGCACGCACAGTCCTACAGGTTATGTGTTTTTTCACTTTCGGCCTTCTCTGGGGTTTCTCCCCGCAGACACATGGTCGCCAGTAATTTTGGGGTTTTACTTCTCCTCTACCGTACTGCGGTTTTCTTTGTTAATGTGGGGCGCTTCATTGTATTATATTAGCTTATTTTTCCTATGTCATGTGTACAGCCAGATACAGTCAGTTTGAGGGACATCGTGAAATTATGTGTGCTATCATGCTCAGAATTTTAACTTTTCTGAATGGCCTTATGTAAAATCTTATCATTCACCGTCAAAGGCATTAATGGTCCACTCAAAGGAAAGTAAATCCTTAGCTATCTTAGCCATGAGCATGTTGATTTAGTGTTTCTTCAGGAAACGCATTTAAACTCTGCTGAAACACTGAAACTCAATGCTAAGCCTCACATGGTAGCTGCCTATTCTCCCACCGTTTCCAAATGGTACGGGATAACCATTCTGGTTAAGAAGTCTTTGCACGCTACTGTACCTGATATTAGCGCTGACAAGGAGGGTAGATGGGCCCGTGTACACCTTGAGGTTGGAGATAGTGAATTCACGTGTATTTGCATTATGCCCCGAATGTGGACAACCCTGCTTACTATGCAAGTATTGCGCAGTTGGCCTTGGCCTCTGCCAATGCTCCATTAATACTTGGTGGCGATTTTACTCAAGTGTTCCCTCAATCTTTTCTTCTCAAACAAGGTGCTCGTTGATTGGAAGATCCAGTATCGAGTAGACCTGTGTGGCTAGATATAGAAGAGGGCCTTTGCAAACCGATTCCTCTTACCTTTCTCCCTGGTATGACTCTCCCATCAGACTCCCACTATCCACCAATGCTTTTAGACACTTTAGGTGCCTTTAATACTCTTATGCAATCTTTAGACTCCCGACTCTGGTCAGTGCAACTTCAGCATCGCCTTCGGAGCACTAGAGTACTCCCGCCATCGGCATTCTCTACATAAGGTTGATTGGAGACTTTCCGATCTCTAGGTAGTTCACCGGGTGTAGCATCCAATTTTACTAAACCTTATGTAATGCTATAACTAGAGATACCCCTATAGCGCAGAAAGTATGGGAGAGAGAATTGCATGTGACTTTGACCTCGGAGCAATGGAGCCTTATCTGGAGTAGAGGGACACGGGTTCCCGATCCGCCTCACTCACTCAGACCCTCTTCTTTCTAGCCCACCGGTGTTTTTACACTTCTCACAGATTAGACAAATGGAACACTACTCAGGGCAATGGTTGCTGGACACGTCCCGCGGCCATTGGTTCATTGCCTCATGTTATGCATGAATATCCCGCACTACAGTATTACTGGCGTCGGGTCTGGGGTCGTATTTAGTCTATCTCGCACTCTCAGGACCCCCTTTCTTGGAGGATAGTGGGACTTCGCCCAGTTGCGGGGATCCCCTCTCTCCCAAAAATGGCTTATCTCCTTTCGAACTTTATGCTTGGCATTGCTATTTCCCTAATTAAATACTACTGGAAAATTAGCTTCCATCTGAGCCCCAATGAATGGTGGTATCATGCCTGTCTTTACAGTAAATATGAACAAATACCTCGTCTGTTCGCTTCCTCCGTTCAGACTCCTTCTCATTGGTCTCAATGGAAGATGCTCAATGACTATGTACATTTTGCTAAATGCTCTCATCTGACTGTCTAACTTTGTATATATCTCTGTCCCATGATCATGCTGTATTGTAGATACTCTTTTGATTGTTTGATGTATAATCACTGTTAACTGGAAGCGCTCACATGCTGATATAATCGGGTAGAGAAGAAGCATCGGGGTGGGGGGTAATGGGTTTACTTTTCCTTATTGTATACTTGTTTTGTCTCTTTTGGTGTGTTGTTTCTTTTGTTTGTTGCAAAATGAAAATAAAAGTTTAAAAAAAAAAGAAACAACTTCAGAGGAAAACCAAAAGTAAGAACAAGAACTTAGTCCCAACTACAGCTCCAAGGGGAGGTGGGTAGGTTGTGAAGATTGATTCCTGCTGTTCCCGGAGATCACCTGTTACAAGTGAGTAACTATGCTATCTCCAGGAACAAGCAGGAAGTCAGTCTTCACATGCAGGACTCCCCAGCTCCTGGCTACCATGAAGGGTAGGAAAAATACCATGTGAACGGGGAGGAAAACCTGAACTACAAGGTGGGTAAAGCAAGGATCTGTCAGATCCAGCCCCTCTGGCATACTCTTCATAAGGTAGTCGGCCAAGGACGGTGGGAGGAGTTGTAGTTAAATGCCGATATGATGCCATAAGATGGCTTGGCCAAATTGTGCATCTCGACTAGAGTCCTTATCGAGATAGTAATGGGCGGCAAAGGTATGCATCAAAGACCAAGTTGCTGCTCGGCAGATCTTTGAAACGGAGACAGAACGTTGGTTGGTTACTGTGGCGGCAATAGCTCAGACACTGTGAGCCATGACATGCCCTTGCAGGGAGAGTCCAGCTTGTGCATACGCAAGAGATATGCAATCGGCAATCCGGTTGGAAAGGGTCTGCTTGGAAACCTAGATGGCTAAGGTCAAAGAAGACAAAGAGCTGTGAGGATTGACGATAACCCTTAGCTCTATTAATACAGAAAGCGAGAGCTCTTTTGCAATCAAGCATATGCAATGCAGCTTCCACCCTAGAATCATGAGGCCTTGGAGAAAAGGTTGGGAGAGAAATGGATTGATTAAGGTGGAAATGCGAAGTCAGCTTTGGTAGAAACCTGGGATAATTCCGGAGGATCACTCTATCATGGTGGAAGCGAGTGTATGGAGCATAGTCCACCAGAGCTTACAACTCACTAACCCAACGGGCAGAGGTGAGAGCAATCAGAAAAATTACTTTTCAAGTAAGGAACTTCAGTGAAGTCGTAGCTAGTGGCTCAAAAGGGGGTTTGAGCAGTTGCAACAGGACAACATGTAGTTGTTGTTATGGAAGGACAGACTAGATAGGCCATGTGGTCTTTTTCTGTCATCATGTTTCTATGTTTCTATGTAACATTGAGGTTCCATGCTACAGTAGGATGGCGGATCGGCGGTCTTGTTAAAAGAAGGCCGCGCATGAGGCGCGTCACAAGTGGATGTGAAGAAATTGGATAATTCACAATTGGATGGTGAGAGGCTGAGCTTGCACTAAGGTGGACTCTCATCGAGTTAGTCTTTAGTCCAGATGTGAAGAGATTTATTTTTATTTATTTATTTATTTATTAACAATTCTTATATACCGCATTATTAGACATCAGCGCGGTTTACATTGAACAAAAAACATCCGACAATTTACATATGTCTGGTCAATTACATTTAACAGGAGATATAAACTTGGGAAATAGGGGAAACTATATACAAAGGTGTGTTATCTGACAAGAGATATCATAGTTAACTATATACAAAGGTGGTGCAATAGTATATGAAGAAGATATTGAATAGTATATGAAGAAGATATTGAAGCAGGTACTCCACTGGACAAGTGAATGGGGTGAGAGTTCTCAGGGAACACCAGAGGGAAAACCTACACCATTTAAAGGTGTACGTATGCCTAGTAGAATCTTTCCTAGAAGCCAGTAAGATCTCTGTCATGTCTTCTAGGAGACACAGATGAGACAAGACAAAGCGTTCAGCAGCCACAACATCAACCGCAACCTTCTCAGGTTGGGATGAAGAAGTGTGCCCTGGTTCTGCGAGAGAAGATTGGGTGAATGCCCAAGACTGAGAGGTTCTGCCCGTGTCAGCTGAAGGAGTAAGAGAAACCAAGACTGACGGGACCAGAATGGGGCAATGATAATCATCTTCCCTCTGTTCAACTGCAATTTTGAGAGAGTCTTCAGAACCAGTGGAAGTGGCGGGAATGCATAAAGCAGGTCCTTACCCCAATGAAGCAGGAAAGCATCTGAGGCTTTGTTTCATGGCAATGGGATTCTTGAACAGAAGCGAGGAAGTTGGGCATTCATTGGAATAGCAAAGAGATCAATGATGGGCATTCCCCATAATCAGAACAAGCATTGCGCCGTTTCCTAATGAAGCATCCATTTGTGAGGGCAAAGGATATGGCTGAGCTTGTTGGCTAGCTGATTCTGCTCCCCCGGAAGATAAACAGCCTGAAGAAGAATCTGATGAGCTATCACAAAAGTCCAAATTTGGATTGCCTCTTTGCAATGGGGTCCACTGGCCTCGTGTGGTGAGACCTTGTAGATGGGCTCCCCATTCTTGCTTGGACACATCGGTGGTCAGGGTACACTGCAGTGTAGACCTTTGAAAAGGTAACCCGATGAGAAGATTTTGGGAGGTGTACTACCCATTGAGAGAGGTCACAAACTTGGATGAGATGGTGATCTTGTCCGAGAGGTGACCTATAGACTGTGTCCACTGATCTGAAAGGGTCCACTTCCCCAGTTGCATATGACGACAGACATATGAAACAACACAGACTGTAGAGGCCATGTGACCTAAGAGATGCAGCATGTCTCTTTCCAAGATTCTGGTTTGGTGTTGGCAATGGCTTGCCAAGGAAATGAGACGATTTTTATTTATTTATTTATTTTTATTTATCTATTTCTTCTATACCGCCCCTTCCAGAGATCAGGGGCGGTTTACATGGAACAAGTTAACATTTTTGTATACTACTGTATACATTACATGGAACAGAGATTTCTAACTTTATACAGATAATAGATAGTATATTACATGGAACAGAGATTTCTAACTTTATACAGATAATAGTGCATTAAACTGTCGGAACTATTTACATTTTGTATACTTTTATAAATTTCTGTATTATAATATTGAACAGAATTTTCTAACTTTATACAGGTAGTGAGGTGAGGAACTGCCGAAACTATTTACAATGGTTATTTACCAAAAGGTTATATACAATGAATTACAGGGTGAAGCATTTGTTAGTCATGTGTGAGTGAGTGAGTGGTGGAATTTATTTCCATTTTTTTTTTTTTTTTTATTCGTGAGTTTTTGGGGTGTCTGTGGTAGGTCTGTGTGTGGTTAGTTGAATGTGATTTTAGGGCTTTGTGTTTGTGTGTCTGGGGATGCTGTGTGGTTGGACTTGGGGGTAGGGGATTTCAAAGTGTTCTGAGAATAGGTATGTTTTGAGTTCCTTCCTAAATTGGGTGAGGTCTTTTATTATACGAAGGTCTATTGGGAGATCATTCCAGAGCATGGGGGCAGTGAATGTGAAGGCCCTGGTGCTGGTGGATTTTTTAGTTTTCTTGAATGATTTTGGTATTTCAAGTGAGTGTGCTGCGTTTAGTCTGCGAGCTCTTGATTCAGATGGGGCGTGTAAAAGTGTGGATAGATATGAGGGGGCGATGCCATTCAGGAGCTTGAATGTGGTTAGGAGAATTTTATATCTGATTCTGCTGTTTATAGGGAGCCAATGCAGTTCTAGCATTATAGGTGTTACATGGTCTACTAGGCGGGCTTTAGTGACTACTTTTGCACAGATGTTCTGGGCTCTTTGAAGTAGGTATGTACTTTTTTGTGGTAGGCCAATTAGGAGACTATTACAATAGTCAAAGTGGGGGGTGATGAGTGTGTTAACAACTGATCTAAAGTCATGTGTGTCAAGAAGGGGCCTTAGGTGTTGTATGGTTTTGAGTTTGTAGAATATGGTTTTTACTGTCTGTTTTATGTGTGGTAGCATGGTGAGTGTATTATCTATTATTACACCTAGGTATTTTACCTCTTTTTTGACAGGTATAGTCAAAAAACGATGAAGGCGTTCCTCTGGTAGGAAGCCTTTGAAGTATCCAGGAGAGCTCCTATGAATTCCAATGTTTGAGTAGGAGTCAGGTGTGACTTTGGATAGCCGATGAAGCCCAAATGCTGTAGAACCAGAATGATGCGGAGACCATCTGAGGGGTATCTCCCCTGATTAGCCAGTTGTCTAAGTAAGGGAAGACAAAGATGCCCAGGGAAAAGATGTAGGCTGCTACAATTGCTAGCCACTTTGTTAATACCCTCGGAGCTAATACCATCCGAAGGGGAGAACAGGGTATTGATAGTGGTGCCCCTGAAAAAAAACCGGAGGTACTGTCTGTGGAAGGGGTGGATCAAGATATGTGTGTCGGCATCCTTAAGATCCAAAGAGCAGAGTCAGTCTCTTTCTTGAAGGTAAGGAAGCAGGGTCCCTAGCTAGATCATTTTGAACTTCTCCCTCACTAGGAATTTGTTGAGATTCCATAGATCCTGGATACACCTGAAGCCCCAGTCTTCTTTGGAATGAGGAAGTAACGGGAGTAGAACCCTAGGCCTTGTTGAGCTAGTGGGCCTTCTTCAATGTCCCCTTGAGTTGCTAGAGTGGCAATCTCCTGCTGCAGAAGAGTGGAGTGAAGGAGATCCATGGGAAATTCGCCCACAAAATAAGTGGAGGCCAGATCTTTGAAATTGAGCTGATAGCCCGCACTCACCACTGCCAAGGTCCAGGGTTCTGAAGTTATGAGGTTGCATCTGTGGGCGAAGTGAGTTAACCTGCCTGCTATGTGGAAGGGATGGGGATCTTTTAGAGGCAGACTGGCTATGCCCTCGAAGAAGCAGTCAAAAACTAGCCTGAGATTATGGCTGTGGAGCTGGCTGAGGCTTCACAGTCTTAGACTTTCTGGGTTGATGATTCCCCTGTTCTTTCTGATGGGGCTGTTGAGCCTGATAGGAGGAGTAAGAAGGGTAGGAAGGGTAGTACCTCTTCTTTTTAGATAAAAGATCTTGATAGAAGCCTTCTTTTTAGCAGGGTCTGCTGTTTTTCTCTATCTCACTGGCTTTCTCACGCCATCCTTTGTCAAATAGGTTCTCTCCATTACAGGAGATATTGGCCAGTTTACCTTGAACCCATTGTTCAAGATCAGAGGCCTGCAACCAGGCTGTCCGTCTTGCTCCAATGCAGGCTGCTGCTGTTCTACTAGTGGTCTCCAAAGCATCAAAAGCTGCCCCGGTCAGAAACTTGGACATATTCTGAACATGAGACACCAGAGCCTCATGTGGGGCCTGTTTGTCTGTTGGCAGTAAAGAGGTGAATTCAGAGAGATCCTTTGATATATCCCTCAAGAACATGCCCACATAGAGGAGGCATGTAGGAGTTAATTTTGGACCCAAGCATAACAGCCTGAAATGCTTGAACTTTTAATCCTTCTCATAGCCGATTCCACAACCATAGAATGGTGTGGAAGTTGTGGTTTCTGAAAGCCTGGATATGGAGAAATTTGATAAGAGTGTCCAGTCACTAGCTAATGGAAGGAACTGTTATTGGTTCTTCCCACATCCACAGCATTAACTTCTAGAGAATGTTATGGATGGGAAGTGTAGCGGCTTCCTTCGGAGCAGAAGGATATTGAAGGATGTCAAGTTCCTCTGCCTTTGGTTGCGATTCCATTGTCGGAGACACTGAGAGAGACGCCACTATGTCCTTGATAAAATCTTGAAAGGACATGTCCTCAAGGGGTGATCGATACCTCTCATGTAATGGAGATGGATCTGAGCGAATATCCCGGAGCAGCTCAGAATCAAGAGACTCCGTATCGGAGTTCGAAGAAGTAGTACCAGAATCTGGGACAAAGCCAAAGTAGTGACTGTCGTTACCATGGTATCGACGATGCTCCGATGCCAATCTTGAAGTGCGGTGCTCATGGTGTGAAGTATCGGAATTGGGGTGTCTGGTACCCAATGCTGCAGAGTGCCACCGGGCAGGTCGAGGCTCCCTGCACAACGGTGCTGACTCTCTGAGCAATGCTCCTGAAGTTCTCGACACATCAACATCAAGAGATGGTATCGGAACGGTGGAACCCGAGGGTCTTGAAGGCCCCAGCACTACTGTCACCAGGATCAGAGCCAGACTCCTCTCAATAGCTTGGACACACTCATTGAAGGAGACTGGAGTTGACTGGAAAGAATTGAGCATCGAGCCCAGTGTCACCATCCCAGAACAAGGTATCGGGGGCTCTGCTGAGAACGATGCCTGGAGAGCATCCCTGAGCCTCTCCAAGGCTTTGGAGGAAGCATCCTCCCGCCGGGGCTGTTTGGCAGGATAGCCCAACTCTTGAGTCACCTGAAGCTGAGTGCCACTGTCGATGTTGAGCATCGGCGTCTGATGCCGATGCTGACGCAGAGAAATCGGGACCCCTTGCCTGCCAATGCTGATGTCTTAGATACATTATCCAGTGAAGCCGATCAATGCTTGCTGCTATTTTTGAACTTAGAAGATGTATGGAACCATGTGACGACACCGACGGTGTGGAGGCCACCGAAAAGTGTGCCAAAGCAGCTGAGTCTGACTGAAACAGCGTTACCCTTCATTGTTCCTGGTCCTTAAGTCCCCGTCATGTCATGTCATTTGCTGACAGTGGGTACAAAAAGAAACGTGGTCAGGGCTCAAACATTTTAAGCACCAGTCGTGCTGATCAGTTGCCAAGATAGCACCCCAGCATTTAGTACACTTTTTAAAACCACTGTGTGGCTTTTTCATCATGGAAAAAATGATGGAGGCAAAATCAGATTGGCCAATGATGGCCCAAATGCCTGAAGAAAATAAAGGAAAAGAAAATTCAAAATGAAGAAAAGAAAAGTACTGGATGATGCAGTCCGTTCCAGTCAATGGGAAGGCAAGCACAGAGTACTGAAAAGCACCAAAAACAAAACTTTGAAGTATTCTTTCACAGCGGGGTTAGGTCAAGGTTCTGATGGCTCTGCGGAAAAAAAATGATTGAGGAGAACTGTTGGGAAGACGGGAAGGCAGGCATGCATGAGTGGAGGGATATTCCCAAAAGCATTCCTATTGGATGCTGAGGAGTGTTCCCAGGCAGGGCTCTGTCGATGCCAACCTCACCCATATGTGGACTGACTTCCTGCTTGTTCCTGAAGATGTATATCACTAAAAGAACCATTACAGATAAAAATGAAAATAAACCAATCCAAACAATATCTGCCAAGGTGTTAAAAGTCAAAAACCAGAATGCTGGAAACTGGCAACAAGCAAACTGTGATGTCTCCACACAGCAATAGTAGGAAAATGCAAGGGGAGGGCCTGGAGGTCAAAGTTAGCCTTCTGGTGGACTGCATATTGGTTTCAAGCAGCCAAAGTGCCTGTGTTGATATTTGGTCTCCTTGACTGTATTTCCCAACTGCAAATTGAAGATTGAGAAGTGGGATATTAAAAGACTTGGCAATGTTATCTTGGAATAAATTTATTTATCAAAAGCTTGCGCAGTGCCAGAAACATTTCATCTACTATATGGCTTAGACTGAAAATTGCATGCTTTTGCCAGTGTTTGCACTTCACTGAATACTGAGCAGTTTGCACAGCACCTGAATTGGTATGATTTGTGGTTCGTCTCAGGGCAGTTTCTCCAAATTTATTTATTTATTTATTTATTTATTTATTTAACATCTCTTCTATACCGCGCTATTAAAATCAGCGCGGTGTACATCGAACAAATATACTGCAATGCAAACAGGTAACATTGAGTTTACAGAGAACACAGGAATATATAACATGGAGTAACAGGGATAACTATGTACAGTCAACATTATACTATATATATGCTTTTACTATATAAATATGTAAATTCGAGTGGAAATTGTATGTGTATTCATGTAGGAGGCACAGATCAACAGTGGGGAAGTGAACTATCGTGGAGTTTAACCTTTTTCTGGTTGTATTAAGGTATTAAGGTGTTTAGTGTAAGTTGGAGGTCTGTTGGTAGTGTGAGTGTCCGAGGTCACATCTGGGTAGTATTTTGTGAATAAGTGATGCTTCACGGCTTTTCGGAATTGTAATAGGTTTTTGATGCAACGGATTTCATGGGGAAGTAAATTCCAATTCAGGGGTGCAAATATTGAGAAAGCTCTGTTCGATGTAGCTTTGGTACATGATGTCATCATCTTGGGAACTATTAAGGTATTCATAGCAGTGGTCCTTCTGTTTCTATTTTCGAGGGTGTTATGGATTAGTTTGCTAATTGGTGTCGGTGGGTAGTTATTCATGGCCTTGAAGGTCAGGACTAGTGACTTATATGAGAGTCTGGCTTGTAGAGGTAGCCAGTGTAGGTCTTTCATGATAGGCGTTATGTGAGCAGATCTTGGTGACCCAGAGAGGACTCTTGCAGCTGCATTCATAGCCAGACGAAGTGGATTTAAGGTTGATTGAGAGAGCCCGTGGAGGATGATATTCGCAAAATCTAGATGTGGGAGGACTAGTGCCTGGAAGGTTGATCGGTAATCAGTATAGTCAAGTAGTGGGCGGAGGTGGCGTAGCGTTCTGATCTTATGATATATCCTCTTTGTCACATTCTTCACATGCATTGTCATATCCAGGTGTTGATCCAATGTGATGCCGAGGTATCGGATTGTGGGTTTGGACGTCAGTTCTATGTTATTGACCAGCAGTGACGGAGGAGGTATGAACTTGCGATTCCTTGTGACAAATAGTACATCAGTTTTGCTATGATTTATTCTTAAGTTTTGTGTCAGCAGCCATTCAGCTATTGCACCGAAACAGTTGATTATTGGTGTAAACACTGGTTGGTCAGTTTTAAACGGCATGTATATGAGGATGTCATCTGCGTATGCCAGGCATTGCACATTGAAGGATCGGATCAATTCACATATCGGCTGCATATATATATTGGGATAGTTTTGCACATCAAAAACAGCTGAATAAGAGCTAAGCACAAAGCCACAAAAATACAAGCTCTCAAATGCCAAAACTACAAAAAATCAGTAAATTTAATCTCAAAAACCACTCTAACCCAAAATCACCATAGGCAATAATGACCTCAGGATGGCTCAAACCCTACATTTAGTGAAAAAATCACTATAGGGAACGGCTGACGCTCACATCACTGGTCAAAAGCCTTCAATATTTTCATACCAATACACTTCTAATTAACTAATAATGCCCAACATCACATTACTTACTGGGAAACCATTCTACCATCACTACACACACATACATTCATTCCAACACACCATTAAATAATCGCACAAAGCGTCAGTATATGAACAACTGCACAAGCAGCACAGGAACCAAATAGTACTCCTGCAAAGAAGAAATGATATAAAGTAAGTAACTGCAGTAATAAACACGCCTATGCAGGTCTACATTCACTTTATTTTATTTTTATTTAGTATACATTTGTATACCGCTACTTCCAGCGATCAGCAGCGGTTTGATTACAGATTGGAAATTGTCAAATCATGACAGGAAATTTTTGAGGTATAAACACATTGATTAGACAGGAAAGCACAGCACACAGAGAACTATTTTACAGGGAACATGGGGAATATGGAGGGTTAAGTGGCTTGCCCAAGACCACAAGGAGCACCTGTGGGACTAGAAACCCCAGTCCTTCCGGCCCAAGGTTGCTGTCCTCTAGTGGGATTTGAACCCCCGACCTTCCAGCCTGAAGTACCTTGCCCCAACCACTAGGCCACTCCTCCACTCCACACTTATTTGCATAACTGCTCTCCCAGATTCCAGCTCTGTAGCTGCTCCAGCAAAGATCCGTGTTCTACTTGAGACCAAGTCTTCAAAGCTAAATAAAGCAGGGGACTGTTTTAATACCAAAATTCAAAAGCCAAATACACAATTGTATTGTACACCACCCTACAAAAGCTTTCGTTTCCCCATAATATGGCTTCTTCAGGGGTAAAGATATCATAGTACGACAAAAACTATTCAGATTCCTATCTTCCCCGCCATCCAAAAAAGACGGTGTGTGACGCACTATTTATCACAGAACAACATCCAATCACAACCAAATTAATCAATAACGTCACTCCATACCAATCAAGAACCACACATTCAGTCACACAACTCACTCAATGAAGAAGAGGGTAAGCTGAAGCTCCACAGGTACACATGACAAAAACCATTAAATCCTACTGGTTATAAAAAACTTTTCTCATGAAAAAGTATGATCTTCAAAAAAACAGAGCCCATTCGATCTTGTCATTCAAGCCATTTGGGTATAGGGTGTTCAAAGTGAAAATCCAACGCTGTTCCTTTTGTAACAATAATCTATTACGATCGCCCCTCCTAATACAGTACATCGTAAATCTTCAAAGCAGTGCTGCAAATCTGTGCAATGCTGTACTAGTGGCGTGTCCATCCGAACTTTATGAAGACTGTATTTGTGTTCAGCCAGTCGCGTTCTCAGAGGTCGAGTAGTTTTACCTATATACAGTTTAAAGCAGGGACACCATAATACATATATTACATATGCAGTATTGCATGTCGTATTAGCAAGCAAATGGCGAACCTTGTTCTGATATTCTGCACAAATCGAAGCACTCATAATACCACAAAAAGAACACCGTTGACAAGCTGAATGACCAGCTGTTGAAACTGACGTAAAAACTTGCCTTGACACTGCCGGACATAGCCGATCTTTCAAATTACGACCACGGCTATAAGCCATACGTAATGAAAATCCTGAAAGTTTAGGGTGTGTTTTAATCAATCGCCAATGTCTTCGCAACACTGCTGCTATTCGATTAGATAAGCTAGAATGCTGTAAAACACAAGTTACAGTTGATGAAGATGGAGGTTCAGGCTTCCGTGGGTAAAGTAGCCACTCTCTATGATTATATCTCGCTCTTTTATACGCCTTCCACAAAACTCCAGAAGGGTAAACACGCTCCAAAAACTTACACATCATTCGTTGAGCCTGCATCTTAAACTCAGAAAGTGTTGAACAAATACGTCTACAATGCAAAAACTGCGAATAAGGTAAACTGCATTTTAAATGTTGAAGGTGAAAACTAGAAAAGTGTAATAACGTATTTCGATCAGTGGGTTTGGAATAGACCGTGGTAAAAAAACCTTCCTGACGTTTATATATTTTCACATCCAAAAAGTGCAATTCGTCCGCTTGTATAGTCATCTCAAAATTAATACAAGCACTACAAGTGTTTAAATAGAGAAAAAATTATCTCAAAAGATCTTCAGAACCTCGCCAAAAAAGAATATCGTCTATATATCTGTACCATTTAATAATGTTATTCACATATTTAGAAGAATAAACATATTGATCTTCAAAAAAGCTCATATATAAATTAGCCAAGGAAGGGGCAAACGTAGCACCCATCGCTGTACCAGAGATTTGTTGAAAAAACATCTGATTATAGACAAAATAATTATTTTTCAAAGCAACTTCAGCCAAAGCAGATAAAGAAGATGTAGGTACTCTATGTGGTGTTTCTCTGGCATTCCAGACATTAGTCAACACTTCTATCGCATCTGTCTGAGGAATAGAAGTATATAGTGCTGTTACATCTAAACTAGCCATCCAATGAATCTGTTCCGTTGAATCAATACCCTCCAATAGTTGAAATAAATGAGTGGTGTCCTTGATAAAGGACCGAATCTTTGGAATTTCATACTTTAAAAACATATCCAAATAAATCCCCACCCGTTCAAGAAAAGAATCATTGCTTGACAAAATAGGGTGACCGGGGGGAAGCTGTAAACTTTTATGAATTTTTGGCAAAATATAAAAAGCTGGCACGTTTGGAAAAGGTGGATTCAAAAAAGATTTTTCTTTTTCAGTTAAAAAACCTTGCTCAAATGCTTCAGTAGTTATATCATTAATCAATTTCTGTAACTCTTCTGTAGGATCTTTCAATAGACATAAATAATGCTCACCATTATTTAATAGTCGCAGAACTTCCTTATCATAATCTGAAGAGTTCAAAACCACCACTGCGCCCCCTTTGTCTGTCCGCTTAATCGTAATCGATGACATTGTAGATAACTCATATAAAGCTTCAGATTCTGCTGGAGATAAATTCTTTGGATGATTATTAAATTTTGATTCTAACTTCACTAAGTCTGTTAAGACTAAATGTCGAAAAGTATGGATAATAAGGTCTAACGGTCCTGGAGGGACTGTAGGGCTGGTACCCCTGCAATTCTACATGCAAATCTCCGGCCTGCTCAGCAACTCAGGCCTGAACCAAACTGCACAGACAAGATGGATTCTTCACTTCACTTTTGCTGTGTTCAGCTACAAACGGCCTTCAAGCAACTGCTGGAGCAGCGTTTCTCAGTGTGCATACAGAAGCTATTGTCCGTGGCTGGCCTTGGACACTTGTACATGCCCAGAAGTTACATACTGTTGCCTCTGCCTGATTTCACTATAGCTCCTTTGTTTGCAAGACGCTGCCCATCATCTACCTCCTGATTCGCTGAGAACACCTCAGACTGCCTGGTGCCCACCAATCATCGGACCTATGACGGAGGATTCTCACACAGAATAATGCATTCTGCGCTGGAAACTTTAGTAATAGTGAGAGAGAGGGTTGGGGGCTTTTCCCACCTGTTATACAGACTTCTGCACCGGTTCCTCTCTGCTGTGCACTGCGTACCTGATTCCTGCGACCTGACCCTTCCGCAGGACGGCCACTAAGTGTGGGCTAGGCCGTCCTCCACAGGTCTGAGATAAGACTTTCACAGATACCTCCGGTTCGGACTTACTGCGGCTTGCCTGTGACGTGGCTGGAGCCTGCAGTAGCTAACAGCTACCTTCTTGAACGAAGCTGCTTCTGAGTGCCGACGGAGCTAAGGTACTGGCTTATCTCTCCTCTCCTGGATGGGCAAAGGGGTTAGCAATATATTTCTTACTTTTCCTCAGTGCAGAGCGAATCAGTGATGTCTGGTTACTAATCTGTGATTTATTACGTTGTCCAATTGTATATCTGTACTATAACAAATTGCTACCTCATATTTCTAATTAGCCATATGTGTGTGTATATTTTTCTATTTGGTTGCCTATAATAAAGTCTAATATATATATCTGCAGACCAGACTTCTTTTGTGGCTCATTGCCAGAATAACTCACCGAACTTTGGGCTGGGATAGTAGCCATATTCCCCTAGACAACAGAGAGTCTAACTTATTTTTGTGCTACTACTATACCCTACATATGGGGGCTCATCCGGGATGAGTATTTCTGAATGTGCTATGTCTCTCAGAATTTGTGTAATATTTCTGAATTGTCCTATTGTGGTCAAAGCAGCTGTTCATGCTGAGGTTTGTGGCAAAGAGAGCATTGTCTAGTGAGATGGCTTTGGAACCCACATTACAGGATCTCTGCATTAGAGTGATTCTTCAGCAGTGCCCTGTGTTTGTTTTTACAGACAGTCTCAGCTATTGATTTACGATGGTTCACACAGAAGGCTGGTTGGATCAGGTTTCCGCTCTCAGGCAGCGGAATGCTTTGGATCAAACTGAATTGCAGTTTCTGACAGTGTGTAGCTCTGAACTAGCCGCCCAAACCAGGAGACTAACAGATTGCGCTGCTCTTTATGAGCGACGTGAGATTGCTTTGCTAGCTGAGTTAAATGCAGTAGAGACTGCTATAAATGTAGCGAGACGGCGTACAGCCGATCTGCAAAGTGTGCTAGCTGTTGCACGTCAGGAATGTGGGCAGGAAATACAGAGAGTTAACCTATAAATCCAGCAGTTAAGAGCTGATTGTTTTGATTTGGCCAGTGTGACTACCTCTCATAGTAACGAGACAGAGTACCGGGATAATTTGATCCCTCTAGGCTTCTCGAAGTACCAGACGGCAGTTTGCCACTGGAAACCCTGCCCAGTGTAGAACGGCAGCTTTTCCAGAACAGAGTCAGTTCTCTCCCATCAGCGCATGAGCACAGGAGAGAAACAGGGTGGAGTGAAACACCCTACTCTCGACCCCTCCCCATACAGGGAGCGGTGGAGGGGGGGTGGGAAGTCTCCCTAGTGATGCCAAACTGTACCAGCAGCGACCACCAGAGGGAGCTGAAGGGATGCAAAATCCTCTATGTGCCCGTGTCCTGCAAGGAAAACACACACATGAAGGTGCTTCTGTCGCACAATTACAAATTATCAAGACCTTGCGGAGCATGGTCACTCCTTTTGAGAAAACTGGTCATGCCACCATAAATGAACATTTAGCTGCAGTCAAAGATGCCTTTCGGGCACTGAACATTACCAGGGGGGAGGACATGGTTCTGTATCTTCCATGGTCCTTTGATGTGCCTTGTCAGCAATTCATTCGGGCCATGGCAGACGATGAAAAGAAGGACATTGTCATCTTTGAACAGGCACTAAAGAAACATTATGGGCCATACCCTGATGATATTGATGCAAAGCAGGCAGCATTTAGTATGACTCATAGGGGAAATGAAACACCCCGAGAGTTTGCTTACAGACTTAGGCAGACTTTCTTCCAGAGTGACCCTTCTTGGGAAACAATAGAACACCATCAGGAGTTTCGTAATCTTTTCTGTCAGTTGCTCCTTCCATCTATTAAACCTTATATGTCTGACAAGCGTCACGAACCCCTGTCACGTGTGATAGAACATGCCGAGTGGATTTGGGAAGCTGTTCCCAACATGAGAGCAACCAATACTAGCAGCACAGTAAGGGCTCCCAGCAAAGCCAGAGAGCCAAAACAGTGTGTTAGTGCTGTAAAATCTACCCTTTCATTAGAAAATAACTCTTCTCCTTCTGCTCCACAGAATCCTCCCAGGCCACCCCAGAATAACCAGTCATCTGGGTCTAAGCAGCGCTCTGGGAATCAGCGTTTCACTCCACAGAACCGGAACTGGAAGAGAAAGTCCGGTTTTGACAAATACCTGGAACTGGAGAAGAGAATAAGTGAGCTGACAGATATGATGAAGGCTAACATTGCATTCAGCTCCTCACAGGAGGCTCCTGCTAGTAGTGCGCCACCTAAGCCTCGACCTAAGCCTCAGAAGCCAGAGGAGGAACTGGTTGACTCCTCTTCCCCTTCTAATGCGACTGAATGACTAACCGACTTTGTTTCTGTCCCACAGGTCACTATTGCACAGGTGCAGCCAGCTGTAGACGCCACCCCAGGGACACAGAGTGACAGTCCCGCAATGGACAGCGAGGGTCCAGACTTTGACACCATCAGGAAGCACAAGTACTTTCTGGGTAAACTCAAGCCAAAAGGACAGAGGTATACTGTTCCTGTTACAATTCATCAGGCTTTTCTCTGTGAGGGCCTGATAGATTCAGCCTCTGAGGCTACCCTGATTACCTCGAGTCTCTTTGATAGACTCACTGCTTCCTTGGGGAGTCAGAGGACCCTACACATCACACCCAGTGATTTGTCACTCGCAGCTTATGGGAATCAGCCCATAGAGTCCATGGGGCAGGTCTGGCTTAACCTCCAAATTGGAAAATTACAGGTGAAACATCCTGTAATCATTACTAAGTGCCTTGGGGAAGAATTCTTGATTGGCAATGAGCTTCTGAAACGGTTACGCCCCATTCTGGACTATGTCCAGGAAGTGATCTGGACACATGTCACACATCCCATACCTTATGCTAGGGTAAAACATGACAGCAGAGTCAGTGGTCCTTGTTTGGTGGAACGCACAAACAAGTCCATCAGGATTAATTTCCAGAGGTCAGCTGATCCCCAAATCCTTCAGCTCCAGTATGAAAGGGCTGGAGATGAAGATCAGGGCATCAGTGACATGGTTGCAATTGCAGTAGGTTCAGTAGCTAACATTGTCCTTGATACTGACTGCCTGCAGATATTCCTGAAGGAACCTGTGGAAGGTTGTGAGGTGCAAACCCCTCCTCCATCCCATCCCTGCCTAGATCACCCTAGGAGATTGACGGACATATTCTCGGCTGAGAAAGGTCCCTTTATATATGTGCAGGTGGGCATGTCCCAAAAGGAAAGGGCCTACCTATTACCCCACTGTGACCACTCCCTCATCAGTGAGACTCTTTTCTATCGGCTCAAACAACAGCTTACCCTTGATTGGGTAATGGGAGCGAAGACTTCGTTCCAAGTGCCTGGGGAAGGGCTCAAGACATTAATGGGCTACTGCAATCTCCTCTTGCAAGTTGGGGTCAAAGGTTTTCGGCACACCTTCTCCATCATCAGAGGACTTGAGGTGCCCCTCTCCTTAGGCTCAGATTGCCTTGTTCGACTGGGAACTTATGTGGATTTCGTGGACAACATCCTCTGGAGTAGGATGGAAGGAGATCCGGTGGATTTCTCTGGTGCCTGTCCATCCCTACGGGCTGGTCAGACTATCCCTCAAGTCTGTGAAGTGGTCTGTGCAGAAGACATCCACATACCTGGGAGGGTACAGGATTGTCCCCTGCCGATACAGGTGACCCGAGGACATGTGGTCTCAGACAACTTGGTCTTCTTCAGTCCAAATTCCCATTTTGAGGAGCTGGGCCTAGCCATGGGTCCCATACCCTGCATGGAGGCCACAGCTCCCTCCTTACACTTATTGCTCACCAATCCAAATCCAGATCGCATTCACCTTGTGAAAGGCGAACCCCTGGGATTCCTAGTGGGAGAATCGTTCCCAAGTGTGGAATTGAGTCTACAGATTATTGGGGAAGCCCCTGTTTCCTGGAACATCTGTGAAGGGGGGGGGACCCCTGTGTGTGTACGATCCTCACCCCGAGGCCTCCTCACCTTACAGTTTGTCTGGCCACATAGTGCTGTGACCTCACAGGTGGACCTCGAGTCTGACCATCTGATTTTGTCAAGTACACTCGAAGAGGCTGTTAGTTCCCTCACCCACCAGGGGGGGGGGGGGAGCCCCATGCTGTCCAAGCCATCCAGGTCTCCTCTCTCCAAGATGAGATTGAGGAGAAGGTTGAAATACCCTCAAATAAACCTGTTCTGGGATTTGACGAAATGGTTGCGGGAAAACTTGCTGAAGCAGACGCCTGCACTGATGAGTCAGAAAAGGCCCAATTAAAAGAACTGCTGTACCGTCACAAGGACCTGTTTGCCACTGACACCTATGACTGTGGTCTCACCGACCTACATGTCACCCGTATTCCTACGGATCCAACAGTAAACCTGTCTTTGTGAGGCAGTATAAAATCCCATTGGCCTCCTATGAATCTGTTCAGGAAATCATTAATTCCCTGGAACAAAAGGGAATTATACGTCAATGCAACAGGATTGAAATTCCATGTAAAAAGGGGAAGGCGATGGCAGTGGGGGTGTACTATCGTCCGCCTGGCCAGAATGAACAAATGGATGATGAAATGCTCAAAGAAATCAAGGAAGCTAGCAAAAGTTACAGTGCAGTAATAATAATGGGTGATTTCAATTACCCCGGCATCGACTGGGTCAGTGTCACAACAGGACATGCTAGGGAGATTAAGTTCCTAGATGAAATAAATGACTGCTTCTTGGAGCAGCTGGTTCATGAACCGACCAGAGGGGAAGCAATATTAGACCTAGTCCTTAGTGGAACACCAGATGTAGTGCAAGAGATAAGGGTGTTGGGGCCACTTGGCAATAGTGATCATAGCATGATCGCCTTTGATTTAATTAGTGGAGGAGGGATAGTAAGGAAATCCACAGTACTACCCTTTAACTTTCGAAAGGGAGACTATGATAGAATGAGGAAAACAGTTAAGAAAAAACTAAAAGGAGCAGTTGCAAAGGTTAAAGACGTACATCAAGCTTGGGTGTTGTTGAAAAATACTATCTTGGAAGCCCAGACCAGCTGTATTCCACGCTTTAAGAAAAGTGGAAGGAAGTCCAAAAAATTGCCAGCATGGTTTAAAGCTGAGGTCAGAGAGGCTGTTGTTGCCAAAAAAGCATCTTTCAAGAAATGGAAAAAAGAGCCAAATGATGAAACCTGGAAACAGCACAAGCACTGGCAAGTCAAATGCAAGGCATTGATAAGGCAGGCAAAGAGAGAATTTGAGAAGAAGCTTGCTGCGGAAGCAAAAACGCGAAATAAAGACCTTTTCAAGTACATTCGTAGCAAAAAACCCGTGAGAGAGTCAGTTGGTCCATTAGATGATAAAGGGGTTAAAGGAGCACTAAGAGGCGACAAGGCGATAGCGGAGAGACTGAATGAATTCTTTGCTTCGGTCTTTACTGAGGAAGATGTAGGGATGTTACCCACGACTGAAGTGGTATTTAAAGGTGTGGAAGAATTGAAGGAAATATCGATACATCGGGAAGATGTCTTACAACTATTAGATAAACTGAAGAGTAGCAAATCACCTGGGCCGGATGGTATACATCCAAGGGTGTTGAAAGAACTGAAATTTGAGATTGCAGACCTGCTATCAGTAATCTGTGAACTATCATTAAAATCATGTCTAATACCTGCGGATTGGAGGATCGCCAATGTAACACCAATTTTTAAAAAGGGTTCGAGGGGTGATCCGGGAAACTACAGACCGGTGAGCCTGACGTCAGTACCGGGAAAAATGGTAGAAACCATCATAAAGAATAAAATTACTCAGCATATAGATAGTCATGACCTAATGGGAGACAGCCAACATGGCTTTAGACAAGGAAGATCTTGTCTTACTAATCTGTTATGTTTTTTTGAAGGAGTGAATAAACAGGTGGACAAAGGTGAGTCGGTTGATATTGTGTATCTGGACTTTCAGAAAGCCTTTGACAAGGTCCCTCATGAGAGACTTTTGGCAAAACTAAAGAGTCATGGGAAAAGAGGCAGTGTACTACTGTGGATCAGGAACTGGTTAAAAGATAGAAAGCAGAGGGTAGGGCTAAATGGCCAATTTTCCCAATGGAGAAAGGTGAATAGTGGTGTACCCCAGGGATCTGTGCTGGGTCCGCTGCTTTTTGACATATTCATAAATGACCTGGAAAGTGGAATAACGAGTGAGGTTATCAAATTTGCTGATGACACAAAACTATTTAAAGTTGTTAAAACCCAGGAGGATTGTGGAAAATTGCAAGAGGATCTTGATAAATTGGAAGACTGGGCATCAAAATGGCAGATGAAATTTAATGTGGAGAAGTGCAAGGTTATGCACCTAGGGAAGAACAACCCAAACTATGGTTACACGATGCAAGGTTCCACATTAGGAACCACCACCCAAGAAAAAGATTTAGGCGTCCTTGTGGATACCATGTTAAAACCCTCGGCCCAGTGTGCAGCGGCGGCCAAGAGAGCAAATAGAATGCTAGGTATGATAAGGGAAGGAATGGAAAATAGAACAAAAGATATTATAATGCCTCTATATCGTTTCATGGTGAGACCGCACCTTGAATATTGTGTGCAATTCTGGTCGCCATATCTTAAAAAGGATATAGCAATTTTAGAAAAGGTTCAGAGAAGAGCCACCAAAATGGTAAAGGGGATGGAAGGCTACTCCTATGAAGAAAGGCTAAAAAGGTTGGGGCTCTTTAACCTGGAAAAGAGACGGCTGAGGGCAATGTTCCCTCTAATTTTCTGTAGGCTGTGTGCGCATAAAATATCAGCTGTGCAGCTTTTGAAGGAAGGTTAAATTTTTGTGCGCCACATAACGACACTCGGCGTTATATACTTTAAAATTTGACTACACATCAGAATACACTATGTACACCACATTGATTGCACTAGAAAATATTGTAGAAGTTGTGAAAACCATAAATACACAACAACTTTTCAATTTTAAGAACGTCTGTGGTGTTGTCTATCAGAATCAGAACCGTAATTTTTGTGCGCTCTGTTGTAAAGTATGTGCGCTCACTCGGCGAGGTGTGTGCGCGCGCACACGCGCACAGCTTAGAGGGAACAGTGGCTGAGGGGAGATATGATAGAAGTCTATAAATTAATGAACGGAGTGGAACGGGTAAACGTAGATCGATTGTTTACCTTATCAGAATATAGAAAGACTAGGGGACATGCAATGAAGCTACAGGGTAAACTATTTAAGACTAATAAAAGAAAATATTTTTTCACTCAACGTGTAATCAAACTCTGGAATTTGTTACCGGAGGATGTAGTAAAGGCTGTTAGTGTAGCTGGGTTTAAAAAAGGTTTGGACAAGTTCCTGGAGGAAAGGTCCATAAACCATTATTAAGAAGGGACCCAGGATATCAATGCTTGAACCAATACAAGCATTGTGGAACCTGTGTCCCTTGGGGAAACTGCTAGGTACGTATGACCTAGATTGGCCACTGTTGGAAACAGAATACTGGGCTTGATGGACCTTGGTGTGACCCAGTATGGCATATCTTATGTTCTTATGTTCTTATGTACTTACAATGCCCCACTGTGGCCTGTCATCAAGAAGGACTCTAGCTGGCGCTTAGCTTTGGACTATCGCCAGCTTAATAAAAAGGTACCTCTATCCAGATGGCCTATGGCACATCTGGAACAGAACTTAGCCACCATCAAGGGTGCAAGGTACTTTACCAGCCTGGATCTGGCCTCAGGATTTTGGACTATACCTGTCCATCCAGAAGATCAGCATAAGCTGGCTTTTACCTTCGGTAGGCGACAATATACTTGGAATCGGACACCGTTTGGTTATTTGAATGCCCCAGCAGACTTCAATATTTTCCTGCATAAGGCTTTGCCTGATGCTGAGACTAGAGGCACCCTCGTCTATGTAGACGACATTCTGGTGAAGAGCACCAGTTTCACTGACCATTTTCAAGAAATATAGTATGTTTTCCAGCAACTGAAAGCTGCGGGAGCAAAGCTGTCCTTGTCAAAGGGCCAATGGTGCCGGAAATCCCTCAATTATTTGGGTTACGAAGTTTCTGCTGAGGGACTGCGGCCTCAAAGGAAGAGAATTGCGGCCTTGCAACATCTCAAACGTCCAACCAACGTGAGTGAGCTGCGCTCATTCTTGGGCATTTGCAATTATTCACGCCAATTTGTGGATCAATATGCGGAGATTTCCCGACCCCTGGTCAAACTCCTCAAAAGAGATGAACCTTGGGTATGGAATCCCGACCAAGAGGCAGCTCTAGAAGAGCTGAAGGCAGCTTTGAGTCGAGCTCCCTGTCTTGCCTATCCAGAGAGTGGCAGAGAATTCTTCGTGGAACTAGGTTTCACTGATCACTCTATGAGTGCTGTTCTGTACCAGATGCATGACACATATAGGAAAGTTATTGCCTATGCCAGCAAAGCTTTAACGGAAGTGGAGAGGAAATACTCTGACTGTGAGAAATCCTTGTTGTCCACAGTCTGGGCCCTCCAATATTTCTGCAGTTATATCCAAGGTGAGAGGTTGGTTGTTGAGACTCATCACCAACCCATCAAGTTCCTAGGCAGTGATCGGATTAAATCGGGACAAGTGTCAAACAGTCGCATTGTCTCCTGGACCTTAGCGCTTCAGGGCTGGCCCCTGGAGGTCAGGTATGCTCAAAACCACAAGGATGCCGCCGCACAGGGCCTACATAGACGAGACCTACAGGGATATAGTCCTGAAGTCCCACCTCCAGTCTGGCAGCATCCCTGTTGCCATGGAGGAGAGAGGTCACGTGACAGGAGAGCATCACCCTGGTGTGGCAGGAAGTGATCCTGTAACTAGGACCTGTCCTCCAGGTGATGTAAACCCCTCTTGCACCGAGGAGGTTTCTCCAGGGCCAAGTGCCCATGCGGGAAGGGTTAGGACAGCAGTTATAGTTGGTGATTCGATCATTAGGCATGTAGATAGCTGGGTGGCTGGTGGACGTGAGGATCGCCTGGTAACATGCCTGCCTGGTGCGAAGGTAGCGGACCTCACACGCCACCTAGATAAGGTCTTAGATAGTGCTGGGGAGGAGTCTGCTGTCTTGGTACATGTTGGTACCAATGACATAGGAAAATGTGGTAGGGAGGTTCTGGAAGCTAAATTTAGGCTTTTAGGTAGGAAGTTGAAATCCAGAACTTCCAGGGTAGAGTTCTCCGAAATGCTTCCCGTTCCACGCGCAGGACCCAATAGGCAGGCAGAGCTCCGGACTCTCAATGCGTGGATGAGACAATGGTGCAGAGATGAGGGGTTCGGATTTGTTAGGAACTGGGGAACATTCTGGGGAAAGGAGGGGCTCTTCCGAAGGGATGGGCTTCACCTTAACCGGGATGGAACCAGGCTGCTGGCATTAACCTTTAAAAAGGAGATAGAGCAGCTTTTAAACTAGATAATAGGGGAAAGCCGACAGTCGCCCAAGAGCGCATGGTTCGGAAGAATGTATCCTTGAAGGATACTACAAAAAGCAGAGAGGTTCCAAAAAAGAGTAAAGTAGCCCAAATGCCCTCGAGTATGGAGCAGACAGAACTTAAAGATCCCAAATTACCCATGTCTACCAATAGCCAAATTAATATGAATAAAATACAGTCTCTAAAATGCTTGTATGCAAATGCTAGAAGTCTACAAAACAAGATGGGAGAGTTAGAATATATAGCACTAAACGAGAGGTTAGATATGATTGGAATATCAGAGACATGGTGGAAGGAGGACAACCAGTGGGACACTGTGATACCTGGGTACAAACTATATCGAAATGATAGAGCTGATCAAATTGGTGGAGGGGTTGCGCTCTATGTTAGAGGGGGCATTGAGTCAGAAAGGATTAAAGTTTTGCAAGAAACAAAATTTGCTGTAGAATCTCTATGGATTGAAATTCCATGTAAAAAGGGGAAGGCGATGGCAGTGGGGGTGTACTATCGTCCGCCTGGCCAGAATGAACAAATGGATGATGAAATGCTCAAAGAAATCAAGGAAGCTAGCAAAAGTTACAGTGCAGTAATAATAATGGGTGATTTCAATTACCCCGGCATCGACTGGGTCAGTGTCACAACAGGACATGCTAGGGAGATAAAGTTCCTAGATGAAATAAATGACTGCTTCTTGGAGCAGCTGGTTCATGAACCGACCAGAGGGGAAGCAATATTAGACCTAGTCCTTAGTGGAACACCAGATGTAGTGCAAGAGATAAGGGTGTTGGGGCCACTTGGCAATAGTGATCATAGCATGATCGCCTTTGATTTAATTAGTGGAGGAGGGATAGTAAGGAAATCCACAGTACTACCCTTTAACTTTCGAAAGGGAGACTATGATAGAATGAGGAAAACAGTTAAGAAAAAACTAAAAGGAGCAGTTGCAAAGGTTAAAGACGTACATCAAGCTTGGGTGTTGTTGAAAAATACTATCTTGGAAGCCCAGACCAGCTGTATTCCACGCTTTAAGAAAAGTGGAAGGAAGTCCAAAAAATTGCCAGCATGGTTTAAAGCTGAGGTCAGAGAGGCTGTTGTTGCCAAAAAAGCATCTTTCAAGAAATGGAAAAAAGAGCCAAATGATGAAACCTGGAAACAGCACAAGCACTGGCAAGTCAAATGCAAGGCATTGATAAGGCAGGCAAAGAGAGAATTTGAGAAGAAGCTTGCTGCGGAAGCAAAAACGCGAAATAAAGACCTTTTCAAGTACATTCGTAGCAAAAAACCCGTGAGAGAGTCAGTTGGTCCATTAGATGATAAAGGGGTTAAAGGAGCACTAAGAGGCGACAAGGCGATAGCGGAGAGACTGAATGAATTCTTTGCTTCGGTCTTTACTGAGGAAGATGTAGGGATGTTACCCACGACTGAAGTGGTATTTAAAGGTGTGGAAGAATTGAAGGAAATATCGATACATCGGGAAGATGTCCTACAACTATTAGATAAACTGAAGAGTAGCAAATCACCTGGGCCG
This sequence comes from Ichthyophis bannanicus, assembly GCA_033557465.1. Taxonomy (NCBI): domain Eukaryota; kingdom Metazoa; phylum Chordata; class Amphibia; order Gymnophiona; family Ichthyophiidae; genus Ichthyophis; species Ichthyophis bannanicus. The sequence goes on along the minus strand of CM066035.1, from coordinate 916,502,735 downwards.
GATGGTATACATCCAAGGGTGTTGAAAGAACTGAAATTTGAGATTGCAGACCTGCTATCAGTAATCTGTGAACTATCATTAAAATCATCTCTAATACCCGAGGATTGGAGGATCGCCAATGTAACACCAATTTTTAAAAAGGGTTCGAGGGGTGATCCGGGAAACTACAGACCGGTGAGCCTGACATCAGTACCGGGAAAAATGGTAGAAACCATCATAAAGAATAAAATTACTCAGCATATAGATAGTCATGACCTAATGGGAGACAGCCAACATGGCTTTAGACAAGGAAGATCTTGTCTTACTAATCTGTTATGTTTTTTTGAAGGAGTGAATAAACAGGTGGACAAAGGTGAGTCGGTTGATATTGTGTATCTGGACTTTCAGAAAGCCTTTGACAAGGTCCCTCATGAGAGACTTTTGGCAAAACTAAAGAGTCATGGGATAGGAGGCAGTGTACTACTGTGGATCAGGAACTGGTTAAAAGATAGAAAGCAGAGGGTAGGGCTAAATGGCCAATTTTCCCAATGGAGAAAGGTGAATAGTGGTGTACCCCAGGGATCTGTGCTGGGTCCGCTGCTTTTTGACATATTCATAAATGACCTGGAAAGTGGAATAACGAGTGAGGTTATCAAATTTGCTGATGACACAAAACTATTTAAAGTTGTTAAAACCCAGGAGGATTGTGGAAAATTGCAAGAGGATCTTGATAAATTGGAAGACTGGGCATCAAAATGGCAGATGAAATTTAATGTGGAGAAGTGCAAGGTTATGCACCTAGGGAAGAACAACCCAAACTATGGTTACACGATGCAAGGTTCCACATTAGGAACCACCACCCAAGAAAAAGATTTAGGCGTCCTTGTGGATACCATGTTAAAACCCTCGGCCCAGTGTGCAGCGGCGGCCAAGAGAGCAAATAGAATGCTAGGTATGATAAGGAAAGGAATGGAAAATAAAACAAAAGATATTATAATGCCTCTATATCGTTCCATGGTGAGACCGCACCTTGAATATTGTGTGCAATTCTGGTCGCCATATCTTAAAAAGGATATAGCAATTTTAGAAAAGGTTCAGAGAAGAGCCACCAAAATGGTAAAGGGGATGGAAGGCTACTCCTATGAAGAAAGGCTAAAAAGGTTGGGGCTCTTTAACCTGGAAAAGAGACGGCTGAGGGGAGATATGATAGAAGTCTATAAATTAATGAACGGAGTGGAACGGGTAAACGTAGATCGATTGTTTACCTTATCAGAATATAGAAAGACTAGGGGACATGCAATGAAGCTACAGGGTAAACTATTTAAGACTAATAAAAGAAAATATTTTTTCACTCAACGTGTAATCAAACTCTGGAATTTGTTACCGGAGGATGTAGTAAAGGCTGTTAGTGTAGCTGGGTTTAAAAAAGGTTTGGACAAGTTCCTGGAGGAAAGGTCCATAAACCATTATTAAGAAGGGACCCAGGATATCAATGCTTGAACCAATACAAGCATTGTGGAACCTGTGTCCCTTGGGGAAACTGCTAGGTACGTATGACCTAGATTGGCCACTGTTGGAAACAGAATACTGGGCTTGATGGACCTTGGTCTGACCCAGTATGGCATATCTTATGTTCTTATGTTCTTATGGCTGAATTGCACGATTGCACTGCCAGAGAACCTTTAGTGGGTAATTTAGACACCGAAATGGAGTCATGTACGCCTGAGCCTTCTCGTCATCGTCCTTATGATGAGAACCTCTGTAAAGGCTACCCCAAGGTGTATGTGGACGGTTGTGCTTACCGTCGAGAGCCTGACCATGAACTGGTAGCAGGTATAGGTGTAGTTTGGAACCAGAACCACCCTTGTGAACCCTTCAAGCACCGTCTGGGTACCAAGACTAATCAGTATGCAGAGCTAGCTGCAGCCCTGGCAGCTCTCCATTCTGCTGCTCAGGGAGGGGTTCACACCCTAACTATCTGTACTAATTCAGACTACGTCCGACAGAATTTTGCTTCCCACTTACCCATTTGGAAATCTAACAATATGCTGAATTCCAAAGGGAAACCTGTCAAACATGCCGGATTGATTCTGGCCTTGGACAAGGTAGCTCATGAAAATGACATGACCATCTACTGGAAGAAAGTGAAAGGTCACTCCCGTGTTGATAATCCTGACAAGATTGGAAATGATCTAGCTGATCAGCTTGCCAAGGAGGGTGCTGTCTCTGGAGACTTCTGGCAGTTGGAGGCTCCCGAGACCAATGGGCTTCAAATTGTGACGGCGATTACCCGGCGACAAGCTCAATTATCCACCATGCCCCCTGTGGTTCAATGGTGTGGCGAGAGCACAGAGCTCGACCTCGTGCAAGCCCAGAAACAAGATCCTACTCTTGGACGTTTCTACCTTTTTCTGCAGAACCCCCAGGAACACCCATTAGCTCTGGAGGATTGTCAGGACGATGAGGAACTGAGGATCCTCTACATCTCCAAGGACATGTTCCAACTCCAGAAAGATCTGTTGATACGGACGAGTAAGCATGGTATTGTGCAATGGGTGGTACCTCGGGCCTTCCGTGGAGTTATGTTACAGCACGCTCATGATGAACCTTGTGCCGGTCATAGAGGTGATCGAATAACCTATGAAACGTTGAAGCAAGTGGCCTACTGGCCCCACATGTACCAAGATGTACAATTGTATACTAAAGGTTGTCTGACCTGTTGCAGATTCCAACCTGCAGCTCCTTCTCATAGAGCACCTTTGAGAAACAGAGGTCTGACCATGCCTTGGTCTGATCTCCAGATTGATTGGATCGGCCCCGTGCCCCGATCCTCTCGAGGCAACAAATATATGTTGACAGTTACCTGCTTATTTACTAAGTGGGTCGAGTGCATCCCAGCACCCAACTGTACCGCCGAGACCACGGCCACCTTGTTGTTAAACCATGTTTTCAGCAGGTGGGGCCTCCCCATGCGAGTGGAATCCGACCAGGGTTCCCACTTCATGGGACAAGTCATTAAGCATCTGTGGAAGGTACTAGGTGTGAAGGCCAAAGTCCACATTGCTTATCGTCCACAATCCTCTGGTCAAGTGGAGAGAGCAAACAAAACTATCATCAGTATCTTAAAAAAGTATGTTTCTTCCTCTGGGAAGGACTGGGACATCAAACTGCCCTTGGTCCTGATGGCTATCAGAGCCACGCGTCATCGTGCTACTGGTGTGTCCCCTTTTGAGATGATGACAGGTAGGGACATGGTTTTACCCCTTCATCTTCTTTACAGGACTAATGATGTGAATCTCGCTGCTGCTACAACTGCTCATGAATATGTTGCCCATTTAAGACAGCACTTGCAAAGTGCCTTTGCCTTTGCCCAAAAGAATTTGGACACTGCTGCTAGGGGTAGGAAGGCCTACTATGATTTGAGGACTACCTCTAAAGAATACCAGATTGGCGATAAGGTATTCTACTACAATTTTGGTAAGAATAAGGTCAAAGACTAAGGGGCTTGTTTACAAAGCCGCGGTAGCGGTTTGCGATCGTAATCGGAGCCGCGGCCCCATTGATTTCAATGGGGCCGCGGCTGCGATCGCGATCGCGAACCACTACCGCGGCTTTGTAAACAAGCCCCTAAATTTCTACCTAGCTGGAACGGTCCATTTCCTATTGTGGATAAAGCCTCCCCTGTTGCTTATCAAATTCGAATGAAGTCCAGTACTGAGAGGGAAGGCTCCCTTAAATGGGTCCACATTAATCAGCTTAGACCGTGTCATCCCAGTAAGCTCCTTCCTGAAGAACCTCTTGCTGAAGTGAGTGATGCTAACCTTGAGGCGGGATAGCCTGTTTGTTTTCTTTTACAGATGGAGTCACAAACTTTGAAGGTCCTGTTCCTGATTTTGATGTTAGCGGGATCCAAGGTTGCCAGATTGATTGTGCCTGGCCCTCTTTCTGGTGTCGTGCTACAGGATGCACCTGGTTTCCTGATTACATAGTCCCAGACTGTCACACAGAAAGTTTTTGTGTCCCTAGATCCCCGACATGTTTTACAGAAACATTTTGGAGTCGTCTGTTGCGCGCATCGCTAATATACGTGGTGCCTAATCTTGGCATGTGCCAACGTTCTAAAGACATTCATTAGTTATGTCCTGGTAAACCTTTCCTGAAGGACACTTCTACGGCTCTTTGTGAGTTGTCTGCTGCAAATGTGAAAGAACAATGTAAAGTTACCATGACCAAGTACGATGACTTTTCAGAGACGAAAGTTGCTGTTGTCAACAATGTTTGGCTGGTTAGTACCCCTCTGAGTGAACTCTTGGTCACCATGAATAAACATGACATTCATAATAGAGTTCCTCTACCCTGCAATGTTTGCTTGATTGATGTTCCCAAGAACTCCATTGTTACTGTTGGTGGAGTTTCCTTGTTTTATCTTGATGCTGACCCTGTTTCGACAGAGCTCCAGATATTGGATGTGTTTCGAGGTCATGAGATTGACTTCACTGCAGCCTTGACCTATCTTTTGAACTATAAGGACTCTCACACAGTTGAACTGTCCATTGACCAGGCCGCCCTTGCCATTGCTGCTTATAACTTTGATTCATGAGATGTGGACATTTTACAAACTGATTTTATGTCACATGTCATTGTGCCTGGTCTTTTCTTTCTGTTGGTGCTCCAGTTTCTTATCTCTTTGTATCAACAGAGACAGATTTGTGCTCTTCGTCACTCTATGCATCCTGCACCTCTGCTGCCTGCCATGCGCCTGCAGGATTTGCTGGAACGTCACACTTTTGAATAAGTGTCACCATTTTCTTTGAAAGTTATCCATTGCTCTTGATTGAGTTGTTTTTTTCATAGATAGCATGTGTTTATTTTACTAACACTGTTACACATGGCTTCTCATTACTTTTGAATATTCACCTTGGTGTTACACTAACACATTATATTGCATTACTGATATGCATTTTTGGTTTGGATACTATATATACTCTTGAGTTTGAAGTTCCATGCATTATTTTGATTGGATTGAATTGACTTGACTGTATCAATGTCATTTTATTTTGACTTCTTTTATTGCTTGAGTGTATTCACGGTATTATTCCTCATGCTGTATTGCTTTCATGCATATTGTGCTTGAAGTATTATCCACTTCTCCTGCATTAGTCAATCATTTGTCATTTGGTTCTGACCTGCATGGTAGTACTGCTAGTTAGGCTTTATACGATGGAGTGTACTCCCTTGTAGCATCCTCCATCTTACAAGGGGGGGGGGGGGGAGATGTAGGGCTGGTACCCCTGCAATTCTACATGCAAATCTCCGGCCTGCTCAGCAACTCAGGCCTGAACCAAACTGCACAGACAAGATGGATTCTTCACTTCACTTTTGCTGTGTTCAGCTACAAACGGCCTTCAAGCAACTGCTGGAGCAGCGTTTCTCAGTGTGCATACAGAAGCTATTGTCCGTGGCTGGCCTTGGACACTTGTACATGCCCAGAAGTTACATACTGTTGCCTCTGCCTGATTTCACTATAGCTCCTTTGTTTGCAAGACACTGCTCATCATCTACCTCCTGATTCGCTGAGAACACCTCAGACTGCCTGGTGCCCACCAATCATCGGACCTATGACGGAGGATTCTCACACAGAATAATGCATTCTGCGCTGGAAACCTTAGTAGTAGTGAGAGAGAGGGTTGGGGGCTTTTCCCACCTGTTATACAGACTTCTGCACCGGTTCCTCTCTGCTGTGCACTGCGTACCTGATTCCTGCGACCTGACCCTTCTGCAGGACGGCCACTAAGTGTGGGCTAGGCCGTCCTCCACAGGTCTGAGATAAGACTTTCACAGATACCTCCGGTTCGGACTTACTGCGGCTTGCCTGTGACGTGGCTGGAGCCTGCAGTAGCTAACAGCTACCTTCTTGAACGAAGCTGCTTCTGAGTGCCGACGGAGCTAAGGTACTGGCTTATCTCTCCTCTCCTGGATGGGCAAAGGGGTTAGCAATATATTTCTTACTTTTCCTCAGTGCAGAGCGAATCAGTGATGTCTGGTTACTAATCTGTGATTTATTACGTTGTCCAATTGTATATCTGTACTATAACAAATTGCTACCTCATATTTCTAATTAGCCATATGTGTGTGTGTATATTTTTCTATTTGGTTGCCTATAATAAAGTCTAATATATATATATCTGCAGACCAGACTTCTTTTGTGGCTCATTGCCAGAATAACTCACCGAACTTTGGGCTGGGATAGTAGCCATATTCCCCTAGACAACAGAGAGTCTAACTTATTTTTGTGCTACTACTATACCCTACAGCAGTGGTCCCCAACCCAGTCCTATGGGGCCCACCGGCCAGTCAGGTTTTCGGGATATCCCTAATGACTATGCATGAGATATATATGCATTAGAGATATCCTGCCAACCTGACTGCTTTGTGGCCTTCCAGGGCTGGATTTGGATACCCCTGCCTTACACCTCTGTCATTTAAGATTGTGAGTGAACAAGGTACAGATGTCCTAGACATCGAAAGGGTATATAGAATGTGTCACATTCCTCCTCGATTCTCACCACCACCAAAAAGTTGTCTAATAGACAATTTTTTGGTGGTGGTGAGAAGTGAGGAGGACTGTGACAAATTCTATCTAACCTTTTTGATGTCTTGGACATCTGCACCTTGCCCACTCACAATCTTAAATGACAGAGGTGTAAGGCAGGGGTCTCCAAATCCAGCCCTGGAGGGCCACAAACCAGTGAGGTTGGCAGGATATCTCTAATGCATATATATCTCATGCACAGTCATTAGGGATATCCCGAAAACCTGACCGGCTGGTGGGCCCCATAGGACTGGGTTGGGGACCACTGCCCTACAGGACCCAAGTAGACTTCAAATGAACTACAGAGGAATCTTGTACATCCAGTTTATCTTTAAAGAAAATCTTTAGTTGTAAAAACCTCACCAATTGTTCAACAGCTACCCGACTTTGAAAACTATCATAACTTGGACCATCCACAAAAGATAAGCCTTTTGCCAATAAATTCATCTGTGCTGTTGTCAATACCGCACTAGATAAGTTAATAACAGTATTCATTCCTGAAAAGATATCCCGTCTTTTTTGCACCGAGAGCGTGTCGGAGGACCGGAAAAATGTTCTTGTTTATCACGATGAGGCACAGCTAAATCTACAAGAAAATCCTTATGTTCTTTCGATTTAGGACGTGCATCTGGATGCCTTATTTCAAGGCTAGAATCAGAAGAATATACAGATGAATCTCCACCACTGCCTTTCCAATATGAACCCTGTTGTCGCGGTCTTCTTACTGACCAATTATAAATAGGACCTTCTTTAGTCCATTTTTAATCTTTTAAAAATTTCTTAATTTTAACACCCTTCAATTCATTCCTATATTTTTCGATAGATTTTAAAATATCGGTATGACGACTCTCAAAATCTTCAGCTGTCTTTAATTCTTTTAAATCTTCTTCCAATTCTTTTTTAAGAGAAACGTTCTTAGTATGTGCTGGATCGATAACCAATAACATTAAGTCCAAAGAACAGTAATTAAGGATTTGATTCCAGCGATTCACAAACACTTCGTTGTCCAAAAACATACCCGGGGCTTTCCAGATCCTCAAACCCATAGGAATAACCTCTTTTCGACAATATTCTGCCTGTGTAACACTGTGAAGCTCCAGCCTAACACTCCTCTTCGATTTATTAAGAAAATAATCCCAATCAGGATTCCCTTTAGCATCATCCCCTAATAAAGGTGGTAAATTTAAAATTTCATTAGCTTTTTCTGAACTATAGCTAAAGGATTCTTTCCATACAATATCCATCACAGCAGACACTAGATAAACCACCAAAAACAGCTGAATAAGAGCTAAGCACAAAGCCACAAAAAATACAAGCTCTCAAATGCCAAAACTACAAAAAATCAGTAAATTTAATCTCAAAAACCACTCTAACCCAAAATCACCATAGGCAATAGTGACCTCAAGATGGCTCAAACCCTACATTTAGTGAAAAAATCACTATAGGGAACGGCTGACGCTCACATCACTGGTCAAAAACCTTCAATATTTTCATACCAATACACTTCTAATTAACTAATAACGCCCAACATCACATTACCTACTGGGAAACCATTCTACCAATCATACTTGAAGATCATACTTTTTCATGAGAAAAGTTTTTTATAACCAGTAGGATTTAGTGGTTTTTGTCATGTGTACCTGTGGAGCTTCAGCTTACCCTCTTCTTCATTGAGTGAGTTGTGCGACTGAATGTGTGGTTCTTGATTGGTATGGAGTGACGTTATTGATTAATTTGGTTGTGATTGGATGTTGGTCTGTGATAAATAGTGCGTCACACGCCGTCTTTTTTGGATGGTGGGGAAGATAGGAATCTGAATAGTTTTTGTCGTACTATAATATCTTTACCCCTGAAGAAGCCATATTATGGCGAAACGAAAGCTTTTGTAGGGTGATGTACAATACAATTGTGTATTTGGCTTTTGAATTTTGGTATTAAAACAGTCCCCTGCTTTATTTAGCTTTGAAGACTTGGTCTCAAGTAGAACACGGATCTTTGCTGGAGCAGCTATGGATTTGGAATCTGGGAGAGCAGTTATGCAGATAAATGAATGTAGACCTGCATAGGCGTGTTTATTACTGCAGTTACTTACTTTATATCATTTCTTCTTTGCAGGAGTACTATTTGGTTCCTGTGCGGCTTGTGCAGTTGTTCATTTACTGACGCTTTGTGCGATTAATTAATGGTGTGTTGGAATGAATGTATGTGTGTGTAGTGATTGGTAGAATGGTTTCCCAGTAGGTAATGTGATGTTGGGCGTTATTAGTTAATTAGAAGTGTATTGGTATGAAAATATTGAAGGCTTTTGACCAGTGATGTGAGCGTCAGCTGTTCCCTATAGCGATTTTTTCACTAAATGTAGGGTTTGAGCCATCCTGAGGTCATTATTGCCTATAGTGATTTTGGGTTAGAGTGGTTTTTGAGATTAAATTTACTGATTTTTTGTAGTTTTGGCATTTGAGAGCTTGTATTTTTTATAGTTTTGCGCATACCATGACAGTCGTGAATCTCATTTCTGAGCCAGGGCATGGGGAGTATGATCTCAGCAGGGCCGGCCCGTCCATAGAGCAAGAATGTTTTTTGCACAGGGCCCCGCGTTTCAGGGGGCCCCGCGCAAAGAACATTCTGCTTTTTAAAAAATTAAATTAAAAAAAAAAAGCTGGCTGCTGCTGCTGCCGCCTCGGCAGCAGCAGAATGGAGTGTCCTGCGGGGCCCCCTCTGCCCGGCTTTCAGATTCGCGAAGGGAGAGTGTCTCCCTCGCATCTCTGTTAAGCCTGCAGGGGCAGATGGGAAATTTCGGGGCTGATGGGAAATTTCCCATCTGCCCCTGCAGGCTTAACAGAGACGCAAGGGAGACACTCTCCCTTCGCGAATCTGAAAGCCGGGCAGAGGGGCTCAGCCAGGCAGAGGGGGCCCCACGAGACACTCCATTCTGTTGCTGCTGCGGGGGTTGATGGGGGTTGATGGGGGGCTAGGACTGGTAATGGATTGGGGGGTTGCTAGGACTGGAAATGGGCTGAGTGGAAGGGGAGGCTTGAACTGCAAATAGCTGATGGGGACGGGGACTTGGAATGGAAATGGGCTGAGTGGAAGGGGGGCTTGAACTGCAAATAGCTGATGGGGAGGGGACTTGGAATGGAAATGGGCTGTGAGGGAAGGGAGCTAGGACTGGAAATGGGCTGATGGAGCAGCTAGGATAGGACTGGAAATGGGCTGTTGGGGGGAGCTAAGATTGGAAATGGGCTGTGGTGGGGGCTTGGATTGAAATGGACTCATGGGGGGGCTTGGACTGGAATTGGGCTGAGTGGCGGGGGAGCTAGGATTTGGTGGGGAGCTAGGCTGATGGTGGGGCTAGGAAATGACTAGAAATGGGCTGATGGGGGGCTAGGATTGGAAATGAGCTGATGAAGGGACTCGGACTGGAAATGGATGGGGAAGCTAGGACTGGAAATGGGCTGATGGGGGGCTAGGACTGGAAATGGGCTGATGCAGGGACTAGAAGGGAGTGGATGCTGGGTGAGGCTGGAACTAGAAGGGAGCTGATGTTGGGGGAGGATTAGAATGGGATGGGGCTGCGAGAGTAAAATGGAGAGGGGGAAAATATTTTGTGTGGGAGGGATGAAAAATCTACAATTGGTCGGGTATTGGGAGAGTAAGTGGGGATTGAGGATGGAGGGGTAAAATTTGAGTGGATGAAATAGGAATGAGGAAAGAGCAAAAGGAGAAAGATTAGTATGTTAAAACAAATGTAGAGAGAGAGAATGGAAAAAAAACTAGAAGAGAGAAGAAAGGACAAATGGACAGCAGACGATGGAGAGTTAGCAGAAAACATGAAGAAACCAGAAGAAAGTGGCTGGAGCAATTGCAACTGAAAAAAAATGCACTAAAGGTAGAAAGATATCTCTTTATTTTGAATTTATTAACTGGAATATGAAAGCTTTGGGAAATGTGCATCATTAACGTTTGCGCTTTGTTTGGTACAAGAGGAAATTAATTTATAGTTTTATTTCTACAGTGTTGTTGCACATTCCAAGTTTGGCTTTTGGGGTTCCCAGTTTAATTATTGCCTTCCTGTTTCTAAATTGTGATTCCTTGTTTGGTGATGGTCTATGTTCTGCATGTGTAACTGAGCTGAGGTATTCTGTTTATGTAATTCCTATTTGACATTGCCACTTGTTCTCTTTCCCCAGTATTCTCTGAAATGTATTGGTTTAATATTTGCAGTGCTACCTTTTGATAGGTAGGGTATGGTGCTTTGTGAGTCCTGGTAATGCTGTCAGGATACGGCGGGTTTGCTATGGGTTCTAAATGGGCAGCGTTTGTAGTAGTTCCTAATGTGCCTGGCGGTTGGCACTGGATTATAGTAAATAGAAATCTTTTAGTCTTTCTTTATCCATACACTCATTAAGAGACATGTTTACTAAAAGTTAGTGTATGGTAACATTATGCAAATATGTAGGCAAATAAGGCCACTTATGCAAATGAGGCCCCGCACCGAGTCTCCGCACATGGCCCCACACCCCTCTTGGGCTGCCCCTGGATCTCAGTCTCGCAAATTTGCTGCTACGGCTCAGCGTAGTACTTGCATTGTGTCAAAGAGAGCCTCCTGCTGGAATTAGTAAGATATAACATGTATGGGTAGTTTGTCAAGATGGGCTTGGAAATTCTTCTTTATCAAGCCTGTGGCACCCAACACAATCGGAAATATTTCTCTATCTTTCTGACACATTTTATAGGTTTCTGACTGCATTTCCTGGTATTTCAGGATCTTCTGCCTCTCCACGCGATTCACAGAGTAGTCGCTGGGAACTGACACCTCTATTATTAATGCCGTTCTGGTGTTTTTCTCCTTAGCCACTATATCTGGCTTCCTCGCATCCAGCTTTTTATCAGTCGGAAAGGGAGTATCCCAGGTGATCATAACCTCCTCATTCTCTGTAGTTCTCTTAGGGTCATGATCCCAATGCTTTTCGGGCACTGTGATACTGTAGTACTTAGAGTTTCCAAAGAATGAGACACACTACTTTATTATGTCTTTCTGTATATTGAAGGCTGCGGGCCCACGTGCCCGGCGGCCGCATGTAACCGGGGGGGCGGAGTGGCGCGGGTCCCCGTAGGTGGCACGAGGCGCATGCCCGCGGGGAGCTTACATTTAAATTCATTGGCTCCCGCGGGCCCGGGCGGCCACGGGAGCCAATGAGGTCGGCGGGTGCGAGGTGGCTAGGGAGCGAGCGTGCAGGCAGATGCCAGTCCTTCGGAGCTGGGAAAAGGACGGGCGTCTGGCTGCAGCTCGTGGAAGACATTACCTTGGGCGGCGTTCGAGGCTGCGGTGGTCTGGGAAGCCGGCGTTGGAACAGTGAGCTGTCCCGGGAGTGTCCTTCCGGTCCTGTCGTCGGCGGCTGCCTGATCAGGTGCGGGGGGGGGGCTCCGTTGCTCCCCAGCTCCATTGCTCCCTTTTGCTCCCTTTTGCTCTCTTTGTTTTTTTTTGTTTGTTTGTTTTGTGCTTCTTTGGCTCTGTTGCTTTGGTTATAGGCTGCAGTGCTTGGGGCAGTTCTGTGAGCAGTGCAGTGGGATGGTGGGGACGGGGGACGGTGGAAGAGGGGGGCAGGGGAATGAGGGGTGGTAGGAGGCCACTGGGACGGGTTGCGGGAGGCTCCGGAGGACAGGGTAGGGGAAAGAAAGGGGCCCCACGGCAGGCTGGACCCAGAGACCCAGGCAGGCGGGGTGCTTCCGTGCCCTCTGGTGCTCCCGGTAGGTCCCGCGTGTGTAGGGCAGGCCGTGGCCGGGGGTGGCGCAGGGGGCCCTGCGAGGGTCCATGCTAGATGAGAGTAGGGCGGCGGGGCCAACAGGGGGGACGGCTGGCAGTGCTGCTCCGCCCCAACCAGTGGTGGACCCTTCAGGGGTGGTGGGGGTGACGCAGTTCCCGGCAGGGTGGCAAGGTTCAGCTGGGAGTCAGGAAGGGTGGGTTGGGGGGGGGGCACTGGGGTTGGCCTATGGTTCCGGGGGATGGGGGGGCTTTCTGGTTGGGACTATTGGCGGGGAGGGGGACAGGGACCCTCCAGGGTGGATTGGACGGGGCCTTGGCAGCTTCCTTGGGGTTTGTCGGGTTCCCCTGCCTTTTTGCCGGTGTCTCCACAGGTGCAGACCGGCGACGGGAGGGGAGCATGGGGACATGCAAGGAAAGACTAGGGGACATGCAATGAAGCTACAGGGTAAACTATTTAAGACTAATAAGAAAAAATATTTTTTCACTCAACATGTAATCAAACGCTGGAATTTATTACCGGAAGATGTAGTAAAAGCTGTTAGTGTAGCTGGGTTTAAAAAAGGTTTGGACAAGTTCCTGGGGGAAAGGTCCATAAACCATTATTAAAAGGGACCCAAGATATCACTGCTTGACCCAATACAAGCATTGAGGAACCTGTGTCTTTTGGGGAGACTGCTAGGTACTTATGACGTAGGTCGGCCACTGTTGGAAACAGGATACTGGGCTTGATGGACATTGGTCTGACCCAGTATGGCATATCTTATGTTATGTTCTTATGAGCGGTGAAGTGGCGACGCAGAGTGCAGGAGTGGCTCCTGCTGAAGTGCCAGTCACGGAGGTGGAGGAACTGCTGGAGGTGCTTCCGGCGGATTCAGCTACCTTCTCTTCTAGAGTGCCACTCCGGAGTTCGGCTTCTGGTGAGTTACATGAGCATCTGGCGGAACAGAGCGGGGAGGTTAGCCAGGCAAGGGGGGTGGGGGGTAAAGTGAGAAAGAAGAGCCGTCACTCGCGTAAGCGACGTCGGAAGGGGGGCTCCTCTTCGTCGTTCTCTTCGTCGTCCTCGTCGGGTTGTGGGGGGGGCCATCGACCCGTAGGGGGTGGGGGGTGGTAGTGGGGGGGGGGCGGGGTTGCTACACTGGCTTCGTTTTCGGAGCTTTGGGAGGGGGTTCCGCGTAAGCTGCGGCGTAGGATATGGAAGCGGAAATATATAGATATATTCTGCCTGTTGGAGGGTAGGAAGCGTTCGGGGGAGAGCAGGCGAAAGCGGAAGGCGGACGAGAAGGCGGGCAGGGTCAAGAAGACTTCTCGGAACGTCATCAACTGGACGAGAGCTTTCCTGCGGTTAGCTAGCGTTTGGGGGCAGCGTTACCCGGGGCAACATGGGATGTTACTTGCCTATGCTGACTCGATTCTTGAGGCGGCTCAGACTCATGAGGGTTGGGCTTGGCTCAGCTACGATGAGAAGTTTCGGGATAAGATGGAGGAGAATCGCGCCTTGTCTTGGGGGACACAGGACATTAGCCTATGGTTGACGCAGATGTCTGCAAAAGGGAGGGTTGGTGCTGGGGGGCAGAAGGGGGTCCCCGGCGCATTGGTGAGTGCAGGGCGGCCCTTTCAGGGCGGCCCAGCTCCCGGGTTGCAAAAAGGCGCTGGCGAGGGGGTCGGGGACGTCTGTTGGCGCTTCAATAAGTCGACTTGCCCCTTTCCGGACTGTAAGTTCCGGCATAGTTGCTCCATCTGCGGGGGAGGGCACTCCGCGCTCCGTTGCGGAAAAAAGGTGCCTAACCCCCCTGCCGGGAAGCAATGACTGTGGGATGGAGTTGGCCCCTACCCCGATTCGTTTCGCAGCACTGCGGCCTTGGTTACGGAGGTATCGGAGGGTTAGGGCTCGGCGGGTATTGGAAGGGGGTTTCCAGTTCGGGTTCCCCATACCAGTGGTGGGGGCAGGGGGCCTGGAGATGGCGCGCAACGCACCATCGGTCAAGCGTCTGGCGCAGGTGGTTAGGGGTAAGCTGGCCACCGAGCTGGCCTTGGGGAGGATGGCCGGGCCTATTGTGGACCGGCCGTGCTGGAATTTCGTGGTTTCGCCTTTGGGCATTGTCCCGAAGAAGGAGCCCGGGAAATTCAGGCTCATTCACAATTTGTCCTTCCCTGAGGGTGCGTCGGTGAATGATCTTATCCCAAGGGAATTGTGCGCGGTGCGTTACGCGTCGTTCGATGAGGCAGTGCGGTTGGTGCGCGAGTGTGGGCACAGGTGTTTGCTGGCGAAGGTGGACATTGAGTCCGCGTTTCACCTGCTGTCGGTGCATCCTGGTTCCTTCCATTTATTGGGTTTTGTGTTCGAGGACCACTTTTACTTTGACAAGTGCCTGCCGATGGGCTGTTCGGTTTCTTGTTGTTACTTTGAGATGTTCAGTTCCTTCATGCATTGGGCTCTGGCGGTGTCCGTCGGCTCTCGGAACGTGGTCCACTATTTGGACGACTTTCTTTTTGTTGGTGCGGAGCAGTCTGGGCTCTGTCGGGAGCTGCTCGAGGGTTTTACGCGGCTCGCACAGGAATGGGGGGTCCCGTTGGCGGCAGGCAAGACTGAGGGCCCTTCCACGCGACTCACTTTTCTGGGGGTGGAATTGGATTCTGTTGACATGGTAGCACGCCTGCCGTCTGACAAGGTGGTGCGATTGCGGGTGTTAGTAGCGAACATCTTGGGGTCGGCAAAAGTCACGTTGCGGGAGATGCAAGCCTTGTTAGGCTCCCTTAACTTCGCTTGCAGGGTTATCCCGATGGGCCGGGTGTTCCTACGGCGGCTGGTGGCAGCTACATCGGGAGTGCGGCGTCCGCATCATCGCGGGTGGACTTGGGGGTTTGGGACCGGTTCTTGAGGGATTTTAATGGGGTTACGGTACTCCTCGCCCAGGAAGTGTCTACGTTCGAACTGCAGATTTTCACTGACGCGGCGGGTGGGTTCGGACTTGGTGTCTATTTCGGGGGTGCATGGTGTGCGGAGCCATGGCCGTCGGCTTGGAGGGCGGCGGGCTTAACCGACAGCATAACGTTCCTGGAACTGTTCCCCATTTTGGTGGTTCTGGAGCTCTGGCCAGAGAGGCTGTGTAATAGACAACTGTTGTGGTGGTGCGACAATGAGGCGGTGGTACATGTCATCAATCGATACGCTCCACGTTGCATGCGAGTGGCGGCTTTGATGAGGGAGGTGATTTTTGCATGTTTGCAGTTGAATGTGGTTGTGCGAGCCCGGCATGTGCCAGGATATGCTAACCAGGTCGCTGATGCTCTTTCTCATTTCAAGTGGGATTTGTTTCAGCGCTTGGCACCAGAGGCGGACTCGGTGGGACGGTCGGTCCCAGAGCGTTTATGGCAGCTTGGCCTCCAGGTGTCCTGAGCTTGCTACGAGGCTCGGTGTCGTCGGCGACCTGGCGCTCTTATTGTAAGGGCTGCGACAGCGTGGTGGATTTCTTGGTGACGCGCGGTTGGCGTCATGGCCCGGTGCCTGAGCATCTCATTGGTGCCTACATCGTGGCAGCAAAGGCTGCGGGGTTTGCTAAATCCACTGTGCGGGGTCACCTTGCCGGTTTTGCATTTTTCTCAAGGGCGGTTGGGTGGGCTGTGCACCATTGGGGATTTCTTTCGCGCCGACTATTGTTGGGGTGGGAGTGTGTTACCCCTCCCCAGGTGGACGCCTGACGGCCAATTACCCCTGATCTGTTGGGGCTGCTGATTGATGCTTTGCCAGCAGTAGTGGAGTCCGGATACGAGACTATGCTGTTCCGGGCTGTGTTTTGTTTGGCTTTCTTTGGAGCCTTCCGGTCGGGGGAATTGGTGGCGTCCAGTCGGGCCGCTGGAGGTGCGGCTCTGCAACTTCAGCATGTGCATTTGGCGCCAGGACAGCTGAGCATATGGCTGGCTAGGTCTAAGACCGATCAGAGAGGGCGGGGGGTGTAGGTGCATTTAAGGCCGCTGGTGGCTTCTGCTATTTGTCCCATTGCGGCAATGGCGGCTTACTTGCGGGTGCGTCCATCCGGGGGCGGGCTGCTATTTGTGCATGCGGATGCACGGTGGCTGACGCGGTTCCAGTTCACGGTCGTGCTGCGGTTGGTGGTGCGGCGGATTGGCTTATCACCTGGCGACTTTGCCCCGCATTCCTTCAGGATAGGGGCCGCTACTAGTGCGGCGGTGGCGGGTTTGCCGGCGGCAGAGATTCAGCGGATTGGCCGCTGGAGTTCCAATGCCTTTAAGGGATATGTTCGTTTGTGAGCCTGGCTGTATGGGTCTTGGGTTCGGGGTGCTAACTGTGTTTTTTCTTTTAGATGGGATTCCAACGGCGGTTGCCTGCTGGATAATCGGCCATTCTTTTGTGTATTGGGCCGGCAGGCAGGCAGCTGTACGGCCGCTCGGGGCGAACCTTGGACTGCAGGCTGAAGAGGTGGCATTATAATGGCTGGGCGAGCGCGGCCTTCGTTGGTTGCAGCTCCTGCCTTTGCTCCGGCACCATCAGCGCGTCAGAGGATCCCCGGGGTGCTTGTTGCTCCATCTCGGCGGCAATGATTTGGGGTCTTGGACAGTCAAACAGCTGATTAGAGCGGCTCAGCGGGATTTGGGGGAAGTCTTGTTAATGTTCCCCGGTATTGTATTGTTCTGGTCCGACATAATTCCCAGGCCTGCTTGCTGGGGTCACCGGCGGTGGTCCCGTGGGTTGGTTGAGGTTAATCGACAAATTGGCCGTTGGGTGGGGGCACATGGGGGTTACCAGATTTTGCATCCCTGGGTGGAGGTCGAATGTGCGGGCCTGTATCGTTCGGATGGAGTACATCTTTCACCGGTTGGAATGGATTTACTCCTGAATGATGGGCAGGAGGCCTTGGAGTTGGCTGTGTCGGACGGTGTGGCTGGTCGCAGCTTTGAACTTTGTGGGGGGGGGGCTCAGGGACAGGTGTCTCTGAGCCCGTGGCGGGATCCCGGAGGTGTCCGGGGTCCGGAGGCATGGCAATATGCAGGGCGGGGGTGGGGGTACCCCCGACCAGGAGAAGCCCTCGGCTTTTGCTAGTAATATGGCGAAGCCGGAAGAGGGGAATGGAATTGCTGGGGAACGGTTCTCGGCGGAGGCGGGAAGGAACTCACTTTGCTACCCATATGGCTGGTGAGGGATTGTCCCGCTGCCGGAATCGTAAGTTATGCAGTTATGGTTGTAAGGTTATGTTGTGCTTGTTCAATAAAGCTGCGACCAGTTGTTTTGCCAATAACTGAATTCTGTGGTGGTTATTTGAAGGGAAAAGGGGGGAGGGGGGAATGTTTGGGTTGTGGGGGAGAGGGACACGTCCGCCATACCTGGTTAATTGAAGGCCCTGGGCCCACGTGCCCGGCGGCCGCATGTAACCGGGGGAGCGGAGTGGCGCAGGTCCCCGTAGGTGGCACGAGGCGCGTGCCCGCGGGGAGCTTACATTTAAATTCATTGGCTCCCGCGGGCCCGGGCGGCCACGGGAGCCAATGAGGTCGGCGGGTGCGAGGTGGCTAGGGAGCGAGCGTGCAGGCAGACGCCAGTCCTTCGGAGCTGGGAAAAGGACGGGCATACCCTCCCTCCCTCCCTGTGATGGGGTGCGGGGCGCGGTGGGCGGGGGGTTGCAGCTGGTGGGGGGGGGCGGGATCCCGGAGGTGTCTGGGGTCCGGAGGCATGGCAATATGCAGGGTGGGGGTGGGGGTACCCCCGACCCGGAGAAGCCCTCGGCTTTTGCTAGTAATATGGCGAAGCCGGAAGAGGGGAATGGAATTGCTGGGGAACGGTTCTCGGCGGAGGCGGGAAGGAACTCACTTTGCTACCCATATGGCTGGTGAGGGATTGTCCCGCTGCCGGAATCGTAAGTTATGCAGTTATGGTTGTAAGGTTATGTTGTGCTTGTTCAATAAAGCTGCGACCAGTTGTTTTGCCAATAACTGAATTCTGTGGTGGTTATTTGAAGGGAAAAGGGGGGAGGGGGGAATGTTTGGGTCGGGGGGGGGGGGGAGAGGGACACGTCCGCCATACCTGGTTAATAAATTTTCTGCAATCAGAACTTCACAGCCAGCTATGAGGTAAGTCACCGTTTCCAGGTCTTTCTTACAGAATCAACATAACATGTTCCCTGTAAAATAGTTATCTCCAAGTTATAATGCCCTGTTCAATGTAATTTCAGTTTGTTCAATGTAAACCGCACTGATGCAGAATAGCGCGGTATATAAGAGAATATAAATAAATAAATAAAATAAATAATCTGTGTTGCCAATTTTTTCAGTGCTTGCTATAAACCATCTTGTCCATAAGCCACTGTCCTGGGCTGTAATATCAACTTCTCATCCTTTGGTTTCAGTTCACCCCTCCTTAACCATTCATCATGTGTCCATTCTTGATTGGCAAAGGGTTCCTGGAGTAACACTGTATTTCCCACTGTATTTATGCATCTACCACTGAATATTTCCTCTTAACTGCTGAAGCACTATCTGGTTCCTTTGTGGCTCTGAAGATTATTGTTTTGTTGATAATGATGTGGGTTTGTTTTTGGGGAAGTTACATGTTCTAAGGGTACACAATTAGTTTTAAACAATGTGTCAGGAACTCAGAACTTTGCACTCTCTGTTCCATCCAATTGCATGTCCAGACAGGTGCAAGCTTTAGGCTGAAGCTGAGTTTTAGATCATCTCTCTGTATTGATTATCTGTCCAGGCATATGATAATTCAACAATTTCACCATAGTAAGGACTTCACTGAACTTTATAATCAATGGTCTGAGAATACACAGCCAACAGTGGAATTCAATTAGCTGGCAACTCATTAAGCATTGGCTGATAAAGCTAATTGACAATGCATTTCCAATAAATTACATCTTCAGCAAATCTTTTTACCAGTGTGGACACTGGTGCAATCCAGAATTAAAGGAATCTGGCCCCTGGGGAAAATCTAATAACACTTATTGATAAAAAATAATCCTTAGCAATGAAGTAAACAAAGGCCAGAAAATAAGTATTTAAGCAATAATATTCTGCAGTGACCTACAACCTGAGTAACAAATTACATTCCCCTCAGAATTAGATCACTTTTAACTCATTTTGAACTGATGTAAGAGAGTGCTTAATTTATAAATTTATTTATCCCACTTAATTACATGCTTTAGCAGTCTTATCCAAAGCAAGGTACAATATAAAATTCACAAATAAAAATAAGAGGGCACATTCAAAAGGGTTTAGGCGGTTAGAAGTGTAGGGAATCGGACACAAGCCAGGACAGTGGATATCGATCGGTACGCGTATCGTGCATTGCAAGCACAGAGAGAATACTCAGATTCTTCTGATGAGTTCAATTCCTCTAGGCCTGTGAGGCAGGCCTAGATACAGGCCACAAGCCTGCCTGGACCCTTAACCACAATTAGGCCAACAGAAGAAAGCACAGTTACTTACCTGTAACAGGTGATCTCCGGAACAGCAGGAATTAGTCTTCACATATGGGGGTTCATCGGCGCCGACGGAGCCCGCACGGGAATGCTCCCCAGCATCCAATCAGAAGGCTTTTGGGAGCATCCCTCGCGCCTGCGCGGTAGCTTCCCGCCCTTCCCACTGCCTCTCCCCAGTTGCGTTTAATAGCTGAGACAGAAGAGAGGAAGGAAGAGAGAGAGAGAGAGAGTTACAACTCCTAGGGGAGGTGGGTGGGTTGTGAAGACTAATTCCTGCTGTTCAGGAGATCACCTGTTACAGGTAAGTAACTGTGCTATCTCCAGGAACAAGCAGGAATGAGTCTTCACATATGGGGACTCCCTAGCTGAGGGTGCCAGAGGAGATCCCAGAATGCGCGCCCCTGGACAGGGCGGCATCACCCAACCTGGATCCCCGGCATCCCCTGAGGGATGGAGGGTAGGAGTTGAGAAGAGCTGCCAAGGCACAGCAACCGAAGACTACAGGGGAGTCTTCAAAACCACGTCAAATATCATTAAACCGTTAATGATCTAGCACAATCTAGAGCTTACCTACTGGATTGTAGAAGGCAGAGCTGCGACGGGTACTGTAGATGCAGTAGCGAAGTCTTCAAGGGAACTTCACTGCAGAGAGGACAAAGTTCCCAGTCCGGGCGGGCTGGAGACGCAGGTGTCAACCGGCACCGGAAAGACGGCAGGTCTTCACGAGGAGCTCTAAGAGAAGCTGAGAACTCCAGTAGGAGCAGAGTCCCCAATCCGGAGGACTAAGCAGAAGACTGACCGATATGGGAGAACCCAGCCCGGAGAAGAACAGGAGTGTACCCCGGGATACCGAGGGGTACACTGTCTACCCTAGCCGGCAAGGGATAGGAAGACATTGGGTTCGAAAACCTCCAGACAAGGAGGCATAAACCAAGGGGCTGTTGACTTCACAGCAAGTTTAAGCATAACCAGTCTGAGCACCCGAGCCGCAGAACGCAGACAAGCGGGCCGGCCGGACCCCGTAAGAAATAACAAAACGTCAGTACCGACAATTGGGAGATAGTCGGTAAGACACAGGGCGCTATAACATTTCCCAAAAGCGCCCACCTGTACCGATATATATCCAATAACAGGTATAGATGTATATCGGGCTATAGGTGGGCCCGGGAGCACCCACCCAGGTTACTAAACCGGTATGCACACGTGAGAACAATACTGCCAACTCGGACCGGCCCTTGATCCACAGGAGGGCGCTCACCTGGAAGGTGGCGGGGGGAAGGGCCATCCAAAGTGATGGGCCGATGTGCGTGGTGCAGGGCAGATCGGCGAGAGTAGCAGTATGGTTGCGTGACCGCCAGATCAGTTGGGGAGGAGCACATCAGGAGTACGTAGGCCCCTGAGGCGTCCACCTGACAGCCACGCAAAAAAAAAAAACGTGTCCTCCGTACCACAGGGAAGGCAGGAGGATAGAAAACCCTATAGCCACGGCGTGACCGTGGGGGTCATCTCCGGCCTATATAAAAAAAACCCTCGGGGGTAGAGCCAATGTCCTCCGCCGCTCTGAAGAGTGCAGGGACTCCTGTCCACCGTAACCTGACAGACCCAGGGGTTTCTCTGCAAGAGCGGAGACACAGACCAGGGGGGGGGGGGGTGGTCTGGCCCTGTCGAGGATTGGTTCGGGCCGTGCTCGGAGAGTAGCGGCCAAGGCCTACACTGGGAGAAGGAGATTTGGTGCGCGATCCCCTCAATCCGGGGGAACCAGGCAGAGGGGAATCCGAGGGATGTACCCGAGGGTAAGTCCGAAGAAGACTAGCATGGCCCTGAGGAGCCAGGCTAACCTAGTGTGGGAAGGGCCCCCCCCCCCGGGGGAGGGGGCTCCATACCTCCAATCAAGCAGCCGAACCGCTTGTCACACTGAAAAGAACCCCAGTGTAGAACTGGACAGTAACTTCTGGTAAGAGGAGTTAAGCGCAAACTGCCGCATACCGGAGCCTAAGGCTGCTTGGCATGGGCAGCCTGGCGCGAGCCCTGGCACTGCCGACCGGTGTGAGACGTCCCTGGCATGGGCGCACCCGGCAGGTGGGCAGAGGGATGAAACTTCCTCTTCTTCAGAAAGGAGGGTCGGGAAGGACATTTATTACCCCCGGGAGAGGGGGAGGGCCGCGGGCGGCCAGTGCCAAACAGGTCGGCGGAGCACTGAGCAACCTGACGCAAAGCCTCGCCATTGAAGAGGTTCTCCCCGGTGCACGGGGAATTACCCAGATTATGTTGTGCCCAGCTGCACAAGTTGGAAGCCTGCAACCAGGCTGTACAACGCGCCCCTATGGCGACAGCAGAGGACCTGCTAATTGACTCAAAAGAGTCCACAGCAGCCCGAGAAAGAAACCAAGAGATATTCCTGCAATGGTAAAGAAGCAAGGAATAGTCAGGGGCCCGAGGGGCCGACACAAAGGGAGACAAAAGAGATAACCTCTCGGTGACCTCCCGAAGCGCCAGGCTCATATAGAAAATATATGAGAGAATCCTGGAAGCCAACATGGACGTTTGGAAGGTTCGCCGCCCAAAGTTGTCCAGAGCTTTAGATGCACGATTCGGGGGGCAGGAAGAGTGCTTCTTCTTGCTTCCAACCTTCCTCAGGGCCGATTCCACCACAATGGAATGATGGGGAAACTGGTGCGTCTGGAAACCCGGAGAGGGGGGCACCCGATACCGGGCATGCATGGCTGTAGGCGGCGCCGGTACCTGTAAGGGCGAGCGCCAAATCCCGAGCAGGAGATCCCGCAGGGAGGGATGTAGAGGAAGCATTACGGCTGCCTGTTCCGCAGGACCCGGACTTAGCGAAGGGCCCGGGATAGGAATGGCGAGCAAGTCCGCCATGTCAAGGAGGAAGTCCTGAAAAGACGGCTCTCCCAGAGGGGCTATCCCGGGGGGGGCTGAGGTGGAGGGGCCCGCTTGAACACCAGGGGACCCACCGTGCTGGTGCACGGGAGGAATCGCTCTAAACAGAGGAGGGTACTGACAGTCCCAATTCGAGGCAGTCAGTACTGCATCGTCAGAGCCCGGGATTGACTCCAAGCGGGGCATCGAAGGGAGCGACGTCCCCGACGGGCCTGCGGGACTCGGCCTCGGCCCTGACTCCGGGGGCGGGGCCGCCCCCGGGGCAATCCGCAAAGGCGGCTGGAGTGGTGCCGAGGCAGCTGGAGAGCAGGAGAGTGCAGCACTGCGCCGTCGGAAGAGACCGGGGTCGGATCCGAAATGCGTCGGAGCCACGCTTTCCAGACTGGAGATCGATTCGAGGCTGGGCATCGAACCGAGCGACGCCTCCTTAGGGGGCCCCGGTGTCGGCGGCCGCGCCGGTGCTGCCACTCCCGTGAATGGAGTCGGGGTCGCGACGATCGGTGCCGAGGGCAACGAGGGCTTCCTAGGCCGAAACTCGGCGAAGAGGGAAACACCCGAAGTCGGCTCCGACGTCGGGAGAGAGGCCCTTCTAGGCGCCGGGGTTCTGCCCGCGCCTGTTTTATTGAGCGGGAAACCCTTACGGGGCATACTACGCGGCCTCGAGGGTACCCAGGTAACCCGCTGACGAGCCCCGGCGGGGAGCGAGACGCCCAGCCCCGGCTCCGCGGCCGTGGTGCTTCTTTGGGTCGACTCGACCGAAGGTCCCGGGTCCTGCGGGCAAACTCTAGTGACGAGTGGAGCACTCGACGCCCGCGTAGATGCCGGGAGGTCGGTGGCGTCCAGGGGAGGCCCCGGCCCCACGCAAGATGGGGGTGCCGACCCGCCCGACCGGGATAGATCGATCGGCTCCGCAGGTGGAGCCCGGAGGCAACCCCTGGCAAAGAACGGGGCCCTTGTTCCCGAGACCGCCGCCGAAGGGGCAGAGCCGCTCAAGGCCAGTACCGCCCCCGCGGAAGCCGGGGACGAGTCGATCGGCCCTGACGGAACCGAGGGCACCCGGTGCCGATCCCCGGCGGGGAGTGGGGCCACCGACTCCGACGCCGATGCCGAGGACTTGGTCCCGCTCGAAGCGGTCACCACCTCCGCGCATGGCAGGGGTGTGGGCACGCCATACCGGGTCAGGTTGGTCTGACGATCCCCGGTGAAGAGTGGAACACTCGACACCGACGCCGATGCCGGGGAATCGGCACCGCCGAAAGCGAGTACCGCCCCCGCGCAGGGCCGGGATGCCGTAGAGCCAGACTGGGTCGAGTCGATCGGCCCCGAAGGCACCGAGGACACCAGCTGACAGTCCCTGGCGAAGAGTGGAACACTCGACGCCGGCGCCGATGCCGAGGGATCTGCACCGCTTGAAGCGGGTGCCACCCTCGGGCATGGCTCGGGAATGTTCTGTGAGGAGCGAACCTCAGGAACAACCCGAAACCCCGTGGAGGCTCTGGAGCCCGAAGACTCTCTCTGGGGTGTAAGGGACTGGAGGGGAAGGCCGGAGCCGTCGTCATGCAGCGCATGAGACTCACCCCTCAAGGCTCAGTTAGTCTTAACAGACTGTTGTTGGGTTACCTGATCCTGGCGATGAGAGAAAGCCGACGACCGCACCTCAGAGAGAAAGACGTCATCGAGGGACACTCGAAACAGGGAGGGTCTTCTCCCGACGCTGAAGCCCGGGGAACCGGGGGAGAAGGGGTCAGGGCCCAAACAGGAGAGACACCAGGCGTTGGAGTCGAAGAAGAAGACAACGTCTCCACAGTGGGGGCACTTCTTAGGGGAAGAAGGCTCCATGCTGGAAAGCCCGGTAGGCCTCAGAATAACACGAGGAGGATGCTCCTCGAAGGAAAATAAAGGAAAACAAAAAAATAAGGAAAAAGGGGGCACCAGCGGTGCCAGAGTCAGCGGGAAAAAAACCGCGACCACAGGAAACAAGAAAAGAAGAAAAGTTTCTGCAGTGACAGGAGGTACGTCCTGTCGGCTCCGCGGAAAAACGAAAACTGGGGAGAGGCAGTGGGAAGGGCGGGAAGCTACCGCGCAGGTGCGAGGGATGCTCCCAAAAGCCTTCTGATTGGATGCTGGGGAGCATTCCCGTGCGGGCTCCGTCGGCGCCGACGAACCCCATATGTGAAGACTCATTCCTGCTTGTTCCTGGAGATTCAGGGGAAAAGAAAAAGATGAATTGCTGACAGCTTGAAAAAAAATCCTGAGTGTGAAATGAAATGTTACTAATCCAGGGTGCTTTGCTAAGGAAACCAGATTACACAAAATGAAACAAGAAAGAGTCATGAGGAGGAACCAGGGAGTACGATCTGACTAGGCACTGGCCTTGGGAAGGTGACATAATGTTCTTTATGCTACCTGAACCTTGGGAAAGTAAAATCATGCAAATCCTGTGCAAAAAGGTATCAAGGGAAACACAGCTGTAGAAATGAACTAACCATTGTTATTCTGCCAACCTTTCAGAAAAAAACTGTATAAAAAACAGACTGCGACAAAGGAGAAACTGTGGAGTTTATTGAGCCCTGCCACGGAGGTGACAGTGTGCTGAATCGCTCCATTAACCTTTCTCTTCTGTCTATCCCTATATAGTAGCTACCTTGTACCTGTAAGTAGAATTTGTGTGTGAAGAATTTATGCTGAGAAAAGGATCCTGTAATAAAGATTTTGTGAGTATTGCTGAGAAATTGGTCTCTGTGTACTTCCTCCATGTAGGGTGTGATAGAGGTCCTTGTGGCATCTGCTAATTGGCTAAATCTTGGCAAGCCCGATATTCAGTGGCACTATCCGGATAGGGCCACTGAATACTGCAACAGACCACAGAAAAGATGCCCAGTTAAAACCAGGGCAAAGCAGGGTGGTTGCGGCAGCTATCCAGTTAGCAGCAATATTCGGTCGCTAACCAGACAGCTAAGCCTCATAAAGTCAGGATGGATTAAGGGCTGTCCTAACTTTATCCGATTTTGGCTATCCAGCTAGTGGCTGAATATCACTGCTAATTGGATAGCCAGCACTCTGTCCGGTGAAACTGGATATTCAGCACTGACGCTGAATAAGCTCTTGTGCTGATATCTGGTTATAAATAAAGCAGCGGCAGCCAGGCGCTTTGAAAGCCATTGCTGAATATCAGCTGAATAGATTATTAAAAAGACCTATCCCTTTAAATCTAACTGTAAGTCTACCAGTTATCAGCCACTCCCAAAAAAAATGTACCAAGCAATCATGTTTTGAGTTTCTTTCAAAATCAAAGATATTCTTTCCCCAACTGAACATCTATAGGAAGTGAGTTCTATCCGTTCCTCACTAAGGAACATTTGGTTCAATATGTTCAAATGCTCGCTGGCTTCACCACAGATACCAATTACAAATAGCCTTGTTGGGATGACTGAAGCAATCTTACTGGGATATAGGGGGCTAGTTTCTCACTAAGGTACATTGGACAACCCTGATTTAAAGCCCTATGGATCAAACTATGCATCCTAAATCATACATGATAACCAATTAGAAGCCAATAAAGCTGCTTTAACAGTGGTGTCACATGATTGCTACTCTTTTTCCTCAGTGGTAACTGAGCCACGGGTTTCTAAACTAGTATAATTCTCAAAACCTGATTACATATGCAGCATTAGTCCAATAAAACATGCCATCACCTAAAACTTGTTTGCTGACCTTTTCTTCTATGTACTTAAGGAAGTGAACTAACACAGCAATCAAATTGCTTTATTCAGGAGAGAAATCATAGAGGCCTTATTTTCCTCCAGCATTATGCTGATCATATTACCCCTATTCTCATAACTCAGAGTTGGCTCTCTAATTCTTCCACATTTCAAACCGCTAACTCTCCTCTCTTGTTTCTTCCTATGTCCCTCATTGTGATCTCTACTTATATTATTTGTGCCCTTCCCCTCCATTGCTAACTCCAAACTAACACTTTCTAACCTGCAGCACTAGGTGTCTGGAATAGCCTTCCTGAGACTGTACATCTTGCTCCACCTGAGGTCAGATCTGAGTCTCTCTTAAAAACTCACATCTTTGAGAATGGTTTTATATATAAAAAAACAAAATCTTCCTGATTTCATGTTGAAAATGTTTTATTGTAATATTGACACGATTACTAGAAAATTATTTGTCTTGTACATGTGTCTGAATTAAATTGCAAGTTCTATTTATTTATTTATTTATTTAACACTTATTTATATACCGCATCTTCCAGCGATCAGTTGCGGTGTACAATCAACAACAGTCAACAATGCAGAGCTTGTTTTACATAGAACAATAATAACTTTTTACATAGAACATCTTAACTTGTACAACAAAGGGTTTAAAAACTAAGCAGAATACTTCAGTAATTCAACTAACACAGATTGTATAACAGTTAAAACAAAAGTACTGTCCCTATAACATGGCAGATTATGACAGTTGTAAATGAAGGCCGCGTGGCGGAGTCCAGGCCGGCCGCCTGTAACCGGGCGGCGCGGCAAGCGACGAGGGGAGGCGCAGGGGGGGGAAGAGGGGGGGGGTTGCTAGGCGAGCAAGCCGCGTCCTGCAAACTCATTGGCTCCCGTACTGTGGAAGCGGGAGCCAATGAGGGAAGCCTGGACGGAGAAGCGGCAGTTGAGTTCGGGGCTTCGGAGGGAGCGGTAGAGCCGGGAGCATTTTTAGAGCCGGACGGTGCGTGCGGAGCGGGGCGAGCTGCGAGCAGCCGTGCTTACCAGTTCCCGGCTGTCGGGCTTCGGACGGGCCTTGCGGGTGCTGCGGCAGATCCTCGGAGGCGGGCAGAGCTGCCGAGACGTGGCGTGTGCGGCACGTGGAGGCGGTGGACTTTCGCGGGGCCGGAGGCGCCTGGGTGCGGCAAGTATTTTTATGAAAATCCTTGAAATATAAAATAAGCGGCACCTGCGGTACTTGGCATTGCTGGGTTGGGCGCGATTATGCCAGCGGGCGGCAAGCAACGAGGCAGGGCGTCACAAAAAGCCTCGGGCCCTGCAAGGAGGCAGACCAGGCAGTTGAGGCGGGGATCGCTGGGGGGGAGGGCGGTGGAAGCCCATACCCGGGGGGGCGGGAGGGGGGTGGTGTGGGGGCTCGAGGGAGAGGTATGAGAGCAGGTCGGGTGGCTAGGGCAGAGCGGGCTGCGTCACGTGGGGCCTCAGCCTCCGGCCGGGAGGGGGGGAGTTGTGCTGCAGTACTGTCAGAAGGGGCTGTAAGAGCCACTGCACGTGGGTCCCGTTCCCGGTCACGGCCGAGGGGGGTGCAGAGGGGGGAGGCGTTTGGAGTGCCGAGGGGAGGGGGGCGGGGCGGAGACCCTGGGTCGGGAGATGGGTGGGGGGCATGGGGGGAAGGGGCTTCCTGGAGCCCTGGGGACAGGGGGTATGGGGGTGCGGACAGTCCTTTTGCCAGTGGACTGCACATGTTTTATCCAGGATGGGGGGTGCAAAGGGGGGCGGGGCCCATGCAGGGCGGCACGGCTTGGGATCATTGGGCGAGGGGGGGCAGGGGTCCTCCGGGGCCGAGTGGATGGGAGCTTGGCGGCCGGCCGGGCCGGCAGATCTTCCTTCCCCTGTTTGTCCTGCTCTGTTTCCACAGATGTCTTCGCGAGGAGCTGGCGCTGCAGCGCGGAGCGGAGAGGGCACCCAGGATGCGGTGCCCCAGTCGGCGACGCAAGAGTTCGGTGGAGTGGGAGACAGCTCGCCGCTGAATGAGCAAGCGCTGAGTCCCGCCGGAGCAGTCGGGGGCGTGGCGGGCCAAGGGGACCCAGGTGAGTTAACTGCGGTGCGTGGTGATCCGACGGGGCGCAGGAAGAGGTCGGCAAAACGCTCTGTGAAGCGGCGCAGGAAACATCGGAGGGGCGGTAAGAGGCGGCGCGGATTCGATTCATCGTCTTCTTCGTCCAGTTGGTTGTCTACCTCCTCTGTGCTCGGTAATGGCGCGGGGCTCGGGGCGCGGGGTGGGGCGACAGAGATGCCGCTGGGGGGCGCTTCTTCGTTGGCGGCTTATGCAGAGTTGTGGGTGGGGGTCCCAAAGAAATTGCGGCGGAGGATCAAAAAGCGTAGGTATATTGATATTTTCCGGTTGATGGAGGGGCGGAGGCGTTACGGGGATAGCAAGAAGAAGAGGAAGGAGGATGAAAAAGCGGGGAGAGTTAAAAAAGTTTCGCGGAATGTCGTGAATTGGACGAGATCGTTTTTGCGTTTAGCGAGCGTCTGGGGCCATTATCATCCTGAGCAACATGGGATGTTGTTGGCATATGCAGATGCAATATTGGAGGCGGCGCAGATGCATGAGGGTTGGTCGTGGTTAAACTACGACGAGCGCTTTCGGGATAAAATGGAAGAGAATCCTTCTCTGTCTTGGGGCTCCCAAGACATTAACTTATGGCTCACACAGATGTCTGCAAAGGGGGGGTCTGGGGGGTTCGGGGGTGGGAAGTTAGGGGGCGCGGCCCAGGGGAGCGGGGGTCGTTCCTTTCGGAGTTCCGGAGGTGGGGTGTCCCAGAAGGGATTGGCAGGGGGATCCGGGGATGTGTGCTGGAGGTTTAATAAAGCCTCGTGTCCCTTTCCCGACTGTAAATTTAGGCATGCCTGTTCAAGCTGCGGGGGGGGGCATCCAGCGGCCAAGTGTGGCAAGAAGCCCCCCACCCCTGCCGGTGGGCCTCTGCCAAATAGGGCCTTACGCTCCTTAGCCCCTACCCCAATTAACGTACCGGCTTTACAGGCGAGGTTGGCCGGTTATCCCAAAAGGGGCGACAGGGCCATTTTAGAAGAGGGATTTCGGGTGGGGTTTATCATTCCGGTGGTGGGGGAAGTGCGCGGCCGGTTGTCGCGCAATTCACCTTCTGTCAGGCGGTTGGCGGCCGTGGTGCATGACAAGTTGTTAGCTGAGTTGCGCCTGGGGCGGGTGGCGGGCCCCTTCCTTGATCAGCCGTTCCCAGAGTTTGTGGTTTCTCCATTAGGGATTATCCCCAAAAAAGAGGTGGGGAAGTTTCGATTAATTCACAACCTGTCCTTCCCGGTAGGGGAGTCGGTTAATGATCATATACCGCCGGATATGTGCACGGTGCGGTACGCGTCATTTGATCGGGCAGTCGAGCTGGTGAGGTGTGCGGGGCCAGGGGCGTGGATGGCGAAGGTTGACATTGAGTCGGCTTTTCGACTCCTGCCGGTGCATCCCGATAGTTTTCATTTGTTGGGATTTCGGTTTGCGGATCACTTTTATTTTGATAAGTGCATGCCGATGGGGTGTTCAGTGTCCTGTGCTTACTTCGAGAAGTTTAGCACCTTTTTGCATTGGGCATTGGTGAAGGAGGTCGGTTGTGCAACTGTTTGTTCACTATCTAGACGATTTTTTGTTTGTGGGGAGTGCGCATTCTGGGGATTGCCAGGCGCTGGTCCGGGGCTTTATGTTATTGGCGGGTGAGTTGGGCGTTCCGCTAGCAGATGGAAAGACTGAGGGACCTGCGCGGTCCTTGACCTTCTTAGGTGTAGAATTGGATTCGGCTGCGATGATGGTGCGTCTTCCTGGTGATAAAGTGGTCCGTTTAAGGGTGTTGGTAGCCAATGCCAGGGCATCCCGTAAGTTGACGTTGAGGGAATTTCAGTCCTTGCTCGGGGCGTTGACTTTTGCATGCCGGGTGATTCCGATGGGTAGAGTGTTTCTGCGTCGTTTGGCGAGGGCCACAGCGGGGGTGCTCCGACCGCACCATCGGATTCGGGTGTCCGGTGGGATGAGAGCGGACTTACGGATTTGGGATGTCTTCCTGAGGGATTTTAATGGGTCGTTGGTTATGCTAGGTGAGGAGATGTCCTCGGATGAGTTGCAGTTGTTTACGGATGCGGCGGGGGGATCGGGCTAGGCATTTATTTGGCAGGGGCATGGTGTGCCGAGGAGTGGCCGCAATGGTGGCGGGATACGGGGCTCGTCAAGAACGTGGCTTTCTTGGAGCTCTTTCCCATATGGGTGGCATTGGAATTGTGGCCTGACCGTTTTCGTAACAGGCGGATATTGTGGTGGTGCGATAATGCCGCAGTGGTGAGTGTCATTAATAACTTTACCCCCCGGTGTCGGCAGGTGGCAGAGCTCATGCGGGAGGTGGTGCTGTCGTGTTTACGGTTAAATGCCGTGATTAGGGCTCGCCATATTCCGGGTTGCTGCAATGAGTTAGCTGACGCTCTTTCTCGTTTACAGTGGGAGCGTTTTCGCAAGCTCGCACCTGGAGCGGCGGTCGTCGGGTGCCCGGTCCCCGAGCGCTTGTGGCAAGTTGGCCTGGGGAGATGATGAGCATGCTTCGGAGTTCAGTAGCTCGCTCCACCTGGGCAGCTTATTGGCGTGGCTGCGGCAAGATAGAAGACTTCTGCGAGGCGACCGGACGGAGCATGGATGCGGTTTCCGATAGGCTGTTGGCCGACTATGTGGTGGCAGCAAAATCTGGCGGGCTGTCCAGAACGGCAGTCCGGAGTCATCTGGCGGGATTCATGTTTTTTGCAAGGGCGGTGGGTTGGGCCCCGGCGGGGACAGGTTTCTTAACCAGGAGATTGTTGCGAGGTTGGGAGCGGGTTGAGCCTACCCCCAGGGACCGTCGACGGCCTCTTACCCACGTCTTGTTGGAGAGGCTGTGTGCGGTGCTACCCGAGGTGGCCTCATCCAGCTATGAAGGGGTGCTGTTCAAAGCAATATTCTGTTTAGCGTTTTTTTGGGGCGTTTCGGGTTGGGGAGTTGGTGGCCTCTTCTGGAACTTCGGCTGGGGTGGGTGGTTTGCTGTTGCGGCATGTATGTCTGGATGCAGCAGTGTTGAGGGTCTGGTTGGCCCGGTCCAAGACCGATCAGTTGGGGCGGGGGCAGTGGGTGGTGCTTCGAGCGTTGCGCGCGGCCGCTACCTGTCCGGTGGCGGCCATGAGGGGTTATCTTCGCCTTCGTCCTGTGGGCGGGGCTTTGTTGTTTATTCATGCGGATGCTCGCCCGGTGACGAGATTTCAGGTCACCGTGGTGTTGCGCTTGGCCCTTAGGCTGATTGGGGAGGAGCCGCAATTTTTTGCGCCGCATTCCTTCCGCATAGGGGCTGCGACTAGCGCAGCAGCGGCGGGTCTCTCGGCTACTGAGGTGCAGAGCGTGGGGAGATGGCGGTCTAAGGCCTTTTTGGATTATGTTCGTTTCTAATGGGGGGGGTGGGACTTGGGGATGGGGGGGAAAACTAATGCTGTCTTTCTTTTGCAGAACGGGAGCGGTTGGCGGGTGGCTGCTGGTTGATTGGCCACTCGTACCTGTTCTGGGCAGGTCGCCGTGCAGCTGTGCGGCCTGTGGGGCCGAATTTGGGCCTGGATTCCGCAGTGGTGACCATCTCATGGCTGGGTGAGCGGGGTTTGCGGTGGACGCAATTGCTCCCCTTGCTTCGGCACCATGCCAGACTTCGAGAGCCGCCTCGCTTACTTCTGCTGCATTTGGGTGGAAATGACTTATCAGCATGGACTTGTAAACAGTTAATACGAGCTGTACTGAAGGATTTGGATCTGGTGTTGCGCATTTTCCCGGGCATTATCCTGCTCTGGTCGGACATTATCCCTCGGCCGATTTGTCGGGACCAGCGGCGGTGGTCGCGGGGCCTGGCAAAGATCAATCGGCAAATCGGCCGATGGGTTTGTGAGCATCAGGGATACCAAATTCTCCATTCCTGGGTGGAGGTGGGTTGTGCGGGTTTGTATAGGGGGGACGGGGTTCATTTATCCCCGGTTGGGCTGGATCTTTTATTGAATGATTGGCAGGAGGCTATTGAGTGGGTTGTGATGCGGGATGCTCGCTGGTCGCAGCTTTGTTCTGGGGGGGCGGCGCAGTGACGTGCTTGACGACTGCGCCGGTGGCGGGATCCCGGAGGTTTCCGGGGTCCGGAAGCTTATGATAAGCTTGGGACGGGGGTGGGGTACCCCCGACCCGGACAACCCCCCTGGCTGGGTTTTTGCTAATGATATGGCGAAGCCGGGGGCTAAGGGGGGGGAAGTAGGAATAAGCGGAGCCGCTATCACCTTGCTAGTGATATGGCTGGTGATGGGAGGACTCCGCTGGGTTTTGTTATGGGATGTTTTATATTCATGCATTTAAATAATGAATAAAGCTGCGACCAGTTTGTTGACCAATATGCCTTAGTGTCTGTCTATTTTGTACCCTGGGGGGGAAAAGGGGGTGAGGGGGGGGAATTACACAGAAGGGGAAAATCAAGGAAGTCGAGGAGCGGTGAGTCCGCGCTCCTTCGGTTAATGAAGGCCGCGTGGCGGAGTCCAGGCCGGCCGCCTGTAACCGGGCGGCGCGGCAAGCGACGAGGGGAGGCGCAGGGGGGGAAGAGGGGGGGGGGTTGCTAGGCGAGCAAGCCGCGTCCTGCAAACTCATTGGCTCCCGTACTGTGGAAGCGGGAGCCAATGAGGGAAGCCTGGACGGAGAAGCGGCAGTTGAGTTCGGGGCTTCGGAGGGAGCGGTAGAGCCGGGAGCATTTTCCCGCCCGCCCTCCCTTTGTTATGCTCTAGGCGGTTCTGTTCAGAGTTGAGGGGTGTCGCAGTTGGTGGGGGAATGGGGTCTGGCGGGATCCCGGAGATTTCCGGGGTCCGGAAGCTTATGATAAGCTTGGGACGGGGGTGGGGTACCCCCGACCCGGACAACCCCCCTGGCTGGGTTTTTGCTAATGATATGGCGAAGCCGGGGGCTAAGGGGGGGAAGTAGGAATAAGCGGAGCCGCTATCACCTTGCTAGTGATATGGCTGGTGATGGGAGGACTCCGCTGGGTTTTGTTATGGGATGTTTTATATTCATGCATTTAAATAATGAATAAAGCTGCGACCAGTTTGTTGACCAATATGCCTTAGTGTCTGTCTATTTTGTACCCTGGGGGGGAAAAGGGGGTGAGGGGGGGGAATTACACAGAAGGGGAAAATCAAGGAAGTCGAGGAGCGGTGAGTCCGCGCTCCTTCGGTTACTATATACAAGTAGGGTTTCAATGCATAAGAATGGGGTGAATTATACATTTAAGTTTTGTATGTATTGTTTGTAGTAGGGAGTGTAAGCTTGCTTTTGGGTAGGTTTATGTTTAGCCTTTATCTAAGTTGGGTGGAAGATTTTCTATGGTATTATAGTGTTTAGTGAATAAGTATGTTTTCAATTTTTTTCTAAATTCCGTTATCTCTGTTATTGATCGTAGGTCCTCTGGTAATGAGTTCCAGGTTGTTGGGGCTATGTGGGAAAAGGCTCTATTATTTGTTAATTTGTGAGTTCTTATATATTCTTTCGGCATTTTAAGTTTATTTGATTGTCCTTTTCTATGAGTGGGCTTAGGTGGTTCTTTGCTTATTAGGTTACAGAGTGTCTTCGGGGCCATGTCATTTAGAGCTTTGAATGTAGTTATTATTGTTTTGTATGTTATCCTGCTTTGTATTGGTAACCAGTGAAGGGATGCTAGTATCGGTGTAATGTGTTGGAGTGAGTTTATCTTTAATATAATTCTAGCTGTTGCATTTTGCGCAAGTTGGATCCTTTTGATGTTTTGTTTAGAGATGCCTATAAGTATTAAGTTGGCGAAATCGAAGTGGGGAGTTATGGTAGCCTGTATTATATTGATAAAATCTTGTATAAATACAAGGGGGCGTAATTGTTTGAGGATTTTAAGTTTGAAGTAGATTTTCTTTAATGTATTTCTAATGTGGGTTTCCATAGTAAGGTGTGTATCTAAGATAACACCTAGATATCTTATTTCGTTTTTTATTTTAATTTCTTGGTTTTGTAGTGTTATGTGGGTTGGAGGAGTGAATGAATGGTTTTTTGTTACAATTAAGACTTCAGTTTTAGCATGGTTTATATGGAGGTTTTGGGTTTTTAGCCAGTGTGTGATTTCGTTGTAGCAGTCTGATAGAAGTTGAATCGGTAGGTTAGGAATCGAAAAAGGTATGTACATCATGATATCATCCGCGTAAAGGTGATATTGTACTCCAAATTTTTTAAAGATGTTACAGACCGGTTTTATATAGATATTGAAAAGTAGGGCTGAAAGTGCTGAACCTTGTGGTAAACCTATTTCTTGTTTGTATGTATTGGATGTTTGAGAACCTGTTCTTACATTTTGTGTTCTGTTATGTAAATATGAGGTGAACCATTTATGTACGGTGGAGTTTATGCCTAACTGTCTTAGGTTGTTGAGCAGTATTGAGTGATGCACGCTATCAAAAGCTGCTGATATGTCAATGAAAAGGAGAATGTACGCCTGTTTGTGATTGTCAATTCCCTTTAAGAGTGTATCTATTAATACTGTTAGAAGTGTTTCTACTCCATGGCAGGGCCGGAAACCATATTGTTGTTCATCGAGTGGGTAAGATAAGTCTATAAATTCCTGTGTCTGTAGTTGCACTACCTTTTCAATAACTTTGGCCAAGAATGGTATGCTAGAGATGGGCCTATATGATGTTGGCAATGTTTTATCTAGTTTGGAGTTCTTTAAAATTGGACGTATTTGTGCATGTTTGAGCGGGGGTGGAAGGTATCCATGGGTGAGTGAGAGGTTTACTATTGGGAGAATATAGGATAGTAGAGTTGGCAGTGTGTTTTTTATCCATGATACTGGGCATGGATCTAAATGCGAAGTTGTGGTATTTAGGTTGGAGATGATTGTTTTTAATGACGCTTTTGACATGGGGTAAAATTCTGACCATTCATCTACCGGTTGATAGGTGATGTTGATATTATCTGAGGGCGTGGCAGGTTTCCTAGATTTGTTTTGATAATGATTAGCTAGGGTTTAAACTGAGATGTCAGTGATTTCGTTGCTAGAATTTTGCTCATTATTAGTTAATTTTCTGACTATGGAAAATAACTCTCTAGGTCTATTGTATGATTTTGTTAAGATTGCTGCGTAATAATTTTTCTTTGTGCCGTCTATTGTTTCCTTATATTTTGTTAGATAGTTATTGTATATTTCTTTGTGTACAGACAACTTGGATTTCCTCCATTTCGATTCAAGTTTTCTTAATTCTTTTTTCATTTGTTTTAGAGTGCTATTGAACCATGGTGAACTATTTGTTTTGGTGTATATGGTCTTTTTTATTTGGTTGGTTATTTTTGGCTGCATTATTAATAGTATCATTCCAGTTATTAACAGCATCATCCAAATTAGTTGTTGATAAGAAGTAGGGGATTGTTGAGTCAAGGAAGTTTGTTTCATTAAATTTTTTGTATTTTGTAGTGGGGGAACTTCTTATGTAATTATTGACGCTGGGGATGGGATATGTGAGATTTATTTTGATGATAGAATGATCAGACCAAGGTGTCTCTGTACATTCAATGGAATTTGGGTTAACTAGTTTAAAGAGTATCTCGGGGAGAAGAACCAAATCTAGTGTACCTCCTTTGATATGTGTTGCAGTTTTAATTATTTGATGGTACTCTATGTCTGCTATAGTGTCTAGGAATAATTTAGAATCTAGTGTTGGTAGTGACGGCAGATTAAAATCGCCTAGCATGATTACAGGATTTTGATCATTAGATGAACTGAGAAGTTCAATCAGAGAATCCAGGCCATCTGTTTTATTGTTTGGGGGTCTATAAATTAAGCAAATTTTTATGGGGCCAATTTTTATAAATAATGTGTCTATGCTATTATTGATATTTGAGTGGATTGACTTGGCGTTTAATGTTTTTTTTGTCATCATTAGGACTCCACCACCTTTTTTATTGGATCTATGTTTGTAGAATGAGTCATAGTTCTCTTTATTAAGTTGATTTAGATAGACTGTATCTGTTTCAGTGAGCCATGTCTCTGTGATACATAAAATGTCAGGTTTTAAGTCAGTTATCAGGTCATTAAATATGGGTAATTTATTTTTCATTGATCTTGCATTAATGAGGATGCATGATAGGGAGGAAGAGTAGTTAGAACAGATTATTTTATCTGTTTGAAGTGTGTTTGTTTTGTTGTATGTGTATTAGTCTGTGATGGTTAATTTTTGAGTAGTTTTGATGAGTATGTCCTATGTGGCAGTCATTTCGAGTATGTGTGTGTATTATAGGTATAGTCATGTGATTTTTGTGGTTTAAGCATAGGGATAGATCTGTTATTATTATTGCTAATAATATACAGGTGAATGATATTCGTATGAGCATGTTAGGGTGAGGCATTTTCTGTATTTGGCTCAGCTTACTGTGAGTGTGTGAAAGTGAATGTAGAGCTAC
The DNA here is from genome assembly GCA_033557465.1 of Ichthyophis bannanicus. Taxonomy (NCBI): domain Eukaryota; kingdom Metazoa; phylum Chordata; class Amphibia; order Gymnophiona; family Ichthyophiidae; genus Ichthyophis; species Ichthyophis bannanicus. The sequence goes on along the minus strand of CM066035.1, from coordinate 916,465,831 downwards.
TGACAACAGTATCTTTAGTGCAACTATTGGTAGATACTAAAACTTACTGACAACAGTAATTGTAGTGTAACAATTGCTAGCTACTAAACACAATTGCCGGATACTGAGGACAGTGATTATCTGTGTGGAACTTAGTAACAGCAGCTGTTGGATGCTAGATACTGTCTACAGCAAGTAGCTATGTGGTAAGTAGTGTAGTGTAAAAATTGTTAAATACTGACTACAGTAAGAAGCTGGGAGGTGTTTAAAACCATAGTAGTTGGGTGATTGTTTGCAAAAAACAGAAGTAGTATGTGTTAGGCTGCTGATAATGGCTAAGTGTTGTGCAGCAGTGAGGCAATTCAAGAGTGCAATTGTATAACATCAATTTTGATTGCATTAAATTTCACTTTACAGCAATACAATACAACTAAGGTCAAGGTGTGGCAAGTTTTTAATCTGTACACAGAGTTCTTTAAGATAGCGTTTGTAAGTGTTATACTTGCAGTGGTTGAGTTCGGTAGAGCTTTTTGTCTAGAGTAGGCAGGAGTAGGTGATGATGCAGTGAGTAGCTGGGTCACTCGGAGTTATATGCTGTAGCACGTGTGCTGAGCGATCTGCTGCTTCAGCTGCTGGTCTGCGATCTGGGAGATGCAGTGGAGAGAGGGAATCCTACGGTGAGCTCTGTTGTGGGGTTAATGTCAGGAGCAGTCTGCTGATTATTCGGCTGATTATGGTTGATTGAGCTGCTTTTGTATTTTATTCAGGTCGAGTGGGCTCCCGCCAAAGGGCCACGCCTAAGGGCCCTCAGGCGCGGGCCCGACAGGCGCGGGCCCGCCTGATGACGGGTTGCTTTTCAGCTGCTGCTGCCCCTCCTCCCACAGTCCCGATTGGACCGGAGCTCTCAATGAGGGTAGCAGGCAGCAGCGACGATGGTGCTCTCAGCCAGAGCAGGGAATTTAAAAATGGAGTTCCCGCCGATCGCGGGTTGCTTTTCAGCTGCTGCTGCCCCTCCTCCCACAGTCCCGATTGGACCGGAGCTCTCAATGAGGGTAGCAGGCAGCAGCGACGATGGTGCTCTCAGCCAGAGCAGGGAATTTAAAAATGGAGTTCCCGCCGATCGCGGGTTGCTTTTCAGCTGCTGCTGCCCCTCCTCCCACAGTCCCGATTGGACCGGAGCTCTCAATGAGGGTAGCAGGCAGCAGCGACGATGGTGCTCTCAGCCAGAGCAGGGAATTTAAAAATGGAGTTCCCGCCGATCGCGGGTTGCTTTTCAGCTGCTGCTGCCCCTCCTCCCACAGTCCCGATTGAGCGGGAGCCATATTTGCTGTATTTATGCAGCACTGCATATCCTTAATGTTGTTGTTGTTAAGTGCCGTCGAGTCGGAGTCGACTCATGGCGACCCTCTGGATAGCTTTCCTAAATTGTGTTCGGTCTTCAGTCAGGTGGCTCATTGTTGACAGACTGGTACCCATAGCTGCTGTTATTGTATCGATCCATCTCATTGCTGGCCTTCCTCTTTTGCGTTGACCTTCTATCTTGCCAAGCATGATGTCTTTCTCTAATGATCTCTCTCTTCGCATGATGTGTCCAAAGCATGAAAGTCGAAGTCTTGTCATCTGAGCTACTAAAGAAAGCTTAGGTTTGATCTCCTCTAGTACTGACTGGTTTGTTCTTCGGGCAGTCCATGGTATACACAGTATTCGCCGCCAGCACCATAATTCAAAGGCATCAATTTTCTTCCTGTCTGTCTTTTTCACTGTCCAGCTTTCACATCCATATGATGTTATTGAAAATACCATGGCTTGAACAAGTCGAATCTTTGTATGGAGAGAGACATCTCTGCTCTTGAGAATCTTATCTAGGTCTTTCATAGCCATTCTGCCAAGAGCAATGCGTCGTTTGATTTCTTGACTGCTTGTTGCTTCTTTATTGATAGTTGATCCAAGTAGGTTAAAGTTGTTCACAGTTTCAATTTCTTCTCCTTCAACGATGAACCTGTTGATTATGCCAGTTGTCATGATCTTTGTCTTCTTTACATTAAGGTGCAGGCCCATTTTGAGACTATGTTCTTTGATTGTGAGAAGCAAATGTCTCAGATCATCTTCACTTTCAGCCAGTAATGTAGTATCATCGGCATAGCGAAGGTTGTTGATGAGTCTTCCACCAATCTTCAAACCTCTGTTGTCTTCATACAATCCTGCTCCTCTGATGATTTGTTCTGCATATAAATTAAACAGGTAGGGGGAAAGTATGCAGCCTTGTCTTACACCTTTGCTTATTTTAAACCATTCTGTTTCTCCTTGTTCCGTTCGAACTGTTGCTTCTTGATCAATGTACAGATTGCACAAGAGAACGATCAGGTGTTCTGGTATACCCATGCTTAATGTGGCCCAGAGTTTCTCATGGTTTACACAGTCAAAAGCCTTGCTATAGTCGATAAAGCACAAATAGATATCCTTTAGGTATTCTTGTCTTTTCAAGGATCCATCTCACATCCGCAATGATGTCTCTCGTTCCTCGCCTTTTCCTGAACCCTGCTTGCACTTCAGGTAGTTCTTGTTCCAGGTATGGTTGTAGTCTCTTTTGAATAATCTTCAGTAGAATCTTGCTGGCATGTGGGATCAGAGCGATTGTTCGATAATTTTCACAGTCAGTTGGATCACCTTTCTTTAGTATTGGTATAAACACAGATCTTTTCCTTTCAGTTGGCCATGATGTTGTCTTCCATATTTCTTGGCAGAGCCTTGTAAGTATGGTAACAGCTGCATCAGATTGCTGCAATACTTCTATAGGAATGCCATCAATGCCTGGTGCTTTGTTCTTTGATAAGGCTTTCAATGCTGCTTCAACTTCTTCTTTCATCACCAATGGTTCCTGATCATAAGGTACAGGTTGAAACGGCTGTTGGTCCACTTGATCTTTATCATATAAAAACTCTGTATATACCTTCCACCTTTTCTTGATCTTCTCAGCATCATTCAACATAGAACCTTGAGCATCTTGTAACATTCCAATTCGAGGCTGGAACTTTTTCTTTAACTCTCGTAGCTTTAGGAAAGCCGATCTTGTCTTCCTCTAATAGTTTCTGCTTCTATTTCCTTGCAAGTGTCATTGTAGTACTTTTCCTTGTCCTGTCTTGCTGCACATTGGAAATCTCTGTTGAGTTCTGCAATTGTCTTTCTTTCTCCTCTGGCTTTAGCTTCACTGCGTTTCTGGGCAATTTTCAGAGTTTCTTCCGTCATCCATTTTGGCCGTTTTTGCTTTTTCACCTTTTGTAGAGACTTCTCGCTTTCTTCCAACACAATCTTCTTGATGTCATTCCATAACTCTTCCGGAGCTCTGTCATTTGTATCTAAAGCAGCAAATCGATTTTGCAGGCAGTCTTTAAATTCCAGTGGTATATTCTCAAGGTCATATTTTGCTGCATTCATGAGTGGTTTGCTCTTTTTCAACTTTAGCTTGAGTTTGCATACTAGTAGTTGATGATCTGTACCACAGTCAGCTCCAGGTTTTGTCTTTGTTGATGTTATAGAGCTTTTCCATCGTTGCCTTCCACAGATGTAGTCAATTTGATTTTTATACAATCCATTGGGTGAAATCCATGTGTACAGTCGCCGCTTGTGTTGCTGGAAGAAGGTGTTTGAGATGAATAGATCGTTGGTCTTGCAGAATTCTATCAGTCTTTCTCCAGCTTCATTTCTGTTGCCAAGTCCATATTTTCCAACTACTTTGCCTTCTTCTTTGTTGCCAACTTTTGCATTCCAGTCACCCATGACTATCAGGATATCCTGTTTGCATGTTCTGTCAATTTCAGCTTGTACTTGTTCATAGAACTCTTCAATTTCATTCTCTTCTGCAGCTGTTGTTGGGGCATATACTTGAACTATAGTTGTGTTGATAGGCAATCCTCGTAGACGAAAAGAGATTAAGCGTTCGCTGACTGCATTGTATTTCATTACAGTTCTTGCAAGTTTCTTCTTTATTATAAATACAACACCATTTCTTCTTTGTCTTTCATTTCCAGCATAGTAGACCATGTGATCATCTGATGCAAAGTGCCCGATACCAGTCCATTTCATTTCGCTGACACCCAACAGATCAAGTTGTACACGTTCCATTTCATTCTTGACCACCTTCAACTTCCCTTGGTTCATGCTTCGTACGTTCCATGTTCCAATGCATAAGACATCTTTACAGCTTCTGACTCTCATTTCATGCGCAGCTACATCAGCAGTCAGACTTCCCGAGGGCTTTGATCCAACCACATCATAATTGCTGGCTTTACTCTGAAAAGTCTTCAGCTCTTCCCCAGTAGCTAGTTGAGTGCCTTCCGACCTGGGGGTCTCATCTTCCAGCACCATAGCACAATTTGTTTTGTTGTAACTATCCATTGGGTTTTCATGGCAAGATACAGAAGTAGATTGCCGGGCCTTTCTTCCGTGCAGTTTAAGTTTGGTGTTGTTGCCGTTGTCACAAAAATGTGATCCTCCGCTGTCAACACTATCCCATTCTTCTGCTGCCCAGATGGGTGGTTTGTCTTGGTCTAGTTAAACTACCGATAGTTTAGCTCTCAGCATCACTGATGCACGCAAGCCCTCACAGCACGACAAGCTGCAAACCAAGTGAGAGATATCCTTAATAGTGCTATAAAACTATTGAATAGTAGTAGAAACAAACACGTTGTACAGTACCACTGAATATTTCCTCTAACCGCTGCAGCACTGTCTGGATTGTGCCAGGATGATCCAAGCACTTATCTAGTTAGCATCAATTTTCACTCCGCTAACCAAATAAGAAACTATGGGCCCGATATTCTGTACTGACCTGTAAACCATGTAAATACCACTGAACGGGATATTCAACGGAATACAATAACATGGTTAGTGCCACTGAACGGGATACAATAACATGGTTAGTGCCGCTGAACGGGATACAATAACATGGTTAGTGCCGCTGAATATCCCCAACTAATGCCACTATATGCCCCGATGCTAACTGCTTAGCATCAGAGCGTGTCATGGGCATTCCGGGACGTGCCGTGGATGGTGACAGTCGCTAACCAGGTAGCGGCGATATTGTCCCACTACCTGGTTAGCAACTTGCAGGTAAAACTAGGAGAAGCAAAAACTGGCCTAGGTTTACCCGTGGCAGCGAACTGGGTACCGGTGCAATATTGCTGCTACCCGGTTAGCTTCTCCGGTGTCAGAAGCTGTGCGGTGATCCTGGATATTCAATATCCAAGGTTAGAGGTCGGCAGCAATGGCTATGCGCCATATCTGTCCCAATTTAATATCGGGCCCTATATATAGTTGGGCCAAAAAAAGCAGGCCTAACTTAATGTGGTTTGGGTCTCCAGATAGCCCATGCCAGACACCGCTGACATTGAATATTTAGCAAAAGCCACTACCCAGACACACCTGCTGAAATCTGATTTCACCTTTGCCCACAGCAGCCAAAAATTATTATTATTTGTACCAGTAAACTATATAATAAAATAATCTGTTTGATATTTATTTATTTTATTTACATTCTCTTATATTCTGTGCTATTCTGCATCAGTGCAGTTTACATTGAACAAACTGAAATTACATTGAACAGGTCATTATAAATTGGAGATAACTATTTTACAGGGAACATGGGCTATGGAGGGTTATTGATCACCCTAATGGACTTCCTCATCAGAGGTACAGATGATAACAACCAAGGCTTCCTACTTCTCTTCATAGATATTTCTGCCGCCTTTGACAACATCAACCACCCCTCACTGATCAACAGACTACAAAGCTTAGGAATAGGCAGGACTGTCCTTAAATGGTTCAAGTCCTACATCACACATAGACTAATACGCGTCCAAATTGACCAAGAGGCATCAGAAACATTCCCCCAAGGCCAAGGAATACCCCAGGGATCAGCCCTTTCCGCCCTCCTATTTAACCTGTACCTACAACCTATAACAAACATATTTAAAAAACACAGGATTAACCACTTTATATATGCAGACGACATCATGCTCGCTATCCCCATAACCACTAAAAACCCTTCATATGACACACTATCAGAATGCATGACTGAGACTTCCTCCTGGTTGAAATCTAACTACCTCAGCATCAACCTCAAAAAAACGGAAGCAATGTTCGTAACAAGGTCATCTATGACTGAGAACACCTTCCCAGAAACAATCACAATCAACAAAACATCCATACCTGTTAGAAAAGAGGTAAAATACTTAGGTGTAATAATAGATCACACACTTACCATGCTACCACACATAAAACAAACCGTAAAAACCATCTACTATAAACTTAAAACTATTCAGCACCTAAGGCCACTCCTCGAAACACAAGATTTTAGATCTGTAATGAGTACACTAATCACCCCCCACTTCGACTATTGCAATAGTCTCTTAATAGGCCTCCCACAAAAAAACACATACCTTCTCCAAAGAGCTCAGAACATCTGTGCAAAAGTAATTGCTAAAGCTCGACTAACAGACCACGTAACCCCAATACTGCTAGAATTACACTGGCTCCCAATTAACAGCCGAATCAGATACAAAATTATCCTAACAACCTTTAAACTCATAAATGACATAGCCCCCTCACACCTATCCACACTACTGCATTCACCAACCGAAACTAGATCACACAGACAAAACGCAGCCCACTCCCTTATCACACCAAAAGCTTTCAGGAAGACTAAGAAAACCACTAGCTCCAGAGCATTCACATTCACTGCCCCTACGCTCTGGAACGACCTCCCAATAGACCTCCGCATCATAAAAGACCTCCATAACAACCATGGACTCACATGCACAAACGCCCGTAATCAAAATTAAATAACTCCCTGTTTGCCCCCCCCCCCACACACACACACACATTTCTGACTTACGTCATAAAAGGAAATAAATTCCAAAATATATATCTGTCCTACACACCACACACTCCTGACATACGACATAAAAGGAAATAAATTCCAATACCTAACTACACATGCCCTACACACAACACACATCCACTGTAAATATCCAATGTAAATAGTATAACGGTTGTTTATATTAATATATCATAAAGTTGAAGTTTATTGTTCAATGTAAATAGTTGAATCTGACTGTTCAATGTAAATAGTTGAATCCAATTGTTCAATGTAAATGTATACAACTGTGTACAATTGTTAAGATGTTTCATGTAAACCGCCCGCGGTATAGAAGAAAATAGATAAATAAATAAATGGCTTGCCCAAGACCACAAGGAGCACCTGTGGGACTAGAAACCCCAGTCCTTCTTGCCCAAGGTTGCTGTCCTCTAGTGGGATTTGAACCCCCAACCTTCTGGCTTGAAGTACCTTGCCCCCAACCACTAGGCCACTCCTCCACTCCACTCCATTCTCCACTTATGGAAATGGAGAGCTCATTTTCAATAAGTGGGGAATGGGGCTACTTATTTATCAGAGTAAAAGGCAACCAAAATACTTTGCAAGAATGTATTTTGCCACAAAAACAAAACAATGACCTTCTGACCTAGTAGAGAATAGATCCAGCTAGAAGAATCACTGTGGAACAGTGCTGAATTTCCTCCAGGAGGCTACACCGTCCTGATTTTGGCTCTTAGCAGCTATATTTACCCTGTGCTTTTAGGTCTTCATTTCAATGTTCTGAAACAATGAAATCCAAAGAAAGTTCAGACAGGTTCTCAGTAAAAGCTGTCTGCATGCACTCTCTATCATAATCTAGCCTGCTGCCTGAGAAATGTGAGTCAGATTATTATAGAGCATTACTGAAAGCCTACATAATCTGTCCTCTGGGCCAACTCATTCCTTGCATTAGTTAATGCTGTATGAGACCTGAATTCAGCCTAAAAGGCACTGTTGAGTGCTCTTATTCCAAAGGTCTCTTATTATTGAAAGGGATTTGTTCTGACATTTAGCTATGGAGAACCTTTTGTGATTTTTTTTCTGCCCTACCACACTGGCACCTGATGAAGCTGCGGTCATCTGTAGGGTCCAGGTACTGGCCAGGCATTCATGTCCTCCCTGAATCGCAGATGAGCACACCAGATCCTCCCATGCAACCCTCAAACTACACACACACACACACAGTATCACTTTCAGTCACAAAAAAAATACTTCTGCCAAAAGATGCCCTGAACCTATAAATAACAGCTGGTATAACATAATAGTATGGAGTCCAAGGACTAAAAATACAAGCTCCGTTTCTCATCCAAACAAGAAGCCTTTCCATACTCACTCATATACTATTTCTAAATCAACAGTCCCATTTTTCAGGACACAGGCATTGTTAGGGTCCCCTAGATTAGCTAGTTTCTTTAGCACAAACAGCAAATGTCAGCATGGCCAGAATATCACTGTTGCTCTTCTTAAGATTTCTTTCAGGGTAGTTAATAATGCCTCTTTAGCTTACAAGATTCTCATACCTGTGATTTCTGTTCTTTACAAATGCATCTTGTGGTGTTAATTATCAGCGGCTTCTTTGCCACAGAGAACAGCAATTTATTTTCCGTTGGAACACTATGGAACCGAATGGGTTAAATGCTCAGGTGGAATGGCATTGGTTTTATTAACCTGATGGCGTTTTTGGAGTTGGCTATAAATGCACAAGCGCTGGCGTTTTTTTCGTTCACCGTTATCCATTTGCTTGAGGTACTGAGAATGGAGAGTTAACCTTGTGGTAGGTTTCGTCCTTTTAATTAGATGTATGTGGTGTGTGTGTGGGCTATAGTGTTTTAGTTTTGAATGTGGTCTGTTTTATATAGGTAGTTTCCCTGAAGAAGCAATTAACCCAGTGAAACTATGATTTATGGTAATTTCATACATTACGGTGGAAAAACGTACAGATTCTATTGATTGGTAATGCGATTGCTTCTATTCTTCATTTTTGATGTTTAGAGTGCGTTCAAGTGCCTCTATGTTTTTCAGCCTGGTAGGTACATTTTATAAGATCATTGCTAATATTTTAGTTTGGTTAATAAGATTATTAATTTGTATTTTATGATTTTTAGTAGTAACCATGATGGGATGGGATGTGATGAAGATAGTTTCTAGCAGATATTTCTATTTGCCAAGGCTTTGCAGTGAACTATTATCGAGGCTGTGATATCGCATAAACGTATTCAGTGGTTCCGGGAAAACATCACCATAATCGATGGTTGGATTTGCATATGTATTGGAAGGGGGATCTCTAGATATGTTTTTTGAAAGTCATCCAGCAGAATGGAGCTGAGTACACTCAGATTATGTTTATGATCATGGTAAAATTAAATTTGTATGAGTAGTAGAGATAGTTGGGAAATATTGGTGTAACCTTTGGGGTTATTGTATAATAAGTAATTGTGTGGAAACTCATGTTAAATTTGAATGTAAGTATTGGTAGGTCATTATCCTTTAAATAGGTATTATTGTGAGATAGAGTAGTTACTCACCTTTAACAGGTGTTCTCCAGGAGCAGCAGGAATCAGTCCTCACATATGGGTGACGTCGGCGCCAATGGAGCCCCCGTGCGGAGCATTTCCCCAGCTTTCCAAGAAAGCCTTTGGGAATGCAGCGCGCCTGCGCGGTCCCCTTCCAGCCAAAGGGTGCCATCTTGTTCAGTCTGATGACATAGCTAAAAGACAGCAAAAAAACAAAATAAAGCATATGACTGCAACTCCAGGGGAGGAGGGAGGGTCGTGAGGACTGATTCCTACTGCTCCTGGAGAACACCTGTTACAGGTGAGTAACTACTCTTTCTCCAGGACCAAGCAGGAAGTCAGTCCTCACATATGGGACTCCCAAGCTCTAGGCTACCGGGAACCCAAAGCTGAAAAAATGCCTCCCTCTTAAGAGCCTCAGCATCCGTGATAAGAATATCTTCTGAGAACGCCCCCGTACGGTAGCCCAACACAAGAGCCGGAGGGTAGGAGTTGCCTAAACCTCAAAGAGATTACGAAGTACCGCCTGTCCGAAAGCACTGTCCCTTCGGGACACTCTCTCGAGGCAGTAGTGGGCTGCAAAAGTCTGGCATGAAGACAAAGTAGCGGCCCGGCAGATGTCTGCCAACGGAACAGAGCGGAGATGAGCTACTGATGCGGCTTTTGCCCTGACACGGTGGGCCGTAACTCGACCCTGCAAAGAGAGGCCGGCTACCTTGTATGCCCAGGCGATACAATCTGCTACCCAAGTGGACAAGGTACGCTTGGAGACAGGCAACCCCAGTTTAATAGGGTCAAAGGAGACGAAGAGCTGAGTAGCCCTTCGGTGCCCCCGCGTAAGCTCTATGTAAAAGGACAACGTCCTCTTACAGTCCAGGGTATGCAAGACTGTTTCAGCCCGGCTCGTATGCGGCCTGGGAAAGAATGTCGGAAGAACAACCTCCTGGTTGAGGTGGAAGGAGGAGACAACTTTTGGAAGGAACTTCGGATGGGTCCGTAGGACCACCCTGTTCCTATAGAACCGTGTGTACGGTCTATCAGAAACCAGAGCTTGTAGTTCACTCACACGTCTGGCCAAGGTAAGAGCTACTAGGAAGAGCGCCTTCCAAGAAAGGAAGCGTAAATGGCACGTAGTCATCGGCTCCAACAGTGGGCGAGTAAGCTGGTGCAAGACGACGTTCAAATCCCACTCAGTGGCTGGTGGACAAATCGGAGGCTTGAGCAGAAGCAGGCCTCTGAGGAAGCAGGACACCAAGGGGTGAACCGACAGAGACTGACCCTCCACCGGTGAGTGGAGTGCTGATAGAGCACTGAGGTGGACCCAAACAGAGTTGGACTTAAGGCCTAGACCTGACAGGTGAAGTAGATATTGTAGCACTACTGGCACCAGGCAGGAGAAAGGATCTTCATTGCGCTGAGCACACCATATTGAGAACCTATGCCACTTGAGGGCATAGGACTTTCTGGTGGACTGCCTCCTAGAGGGCAAGACCACCTCCTCAACTTCCCTAGGTAGAGGTAAAGGAGCTAGCACTATCCTTTCAGCAGCCAGGCCATCAGATTGAGGGATCTGAGATTGGGGTGCAGAAAGGAACCCTGATCCTGAGACAGGAGATCGGGTGGCAACCCCAGAGGGAATGGAGTTTCCACCGCCAACTGCAGAAGAAGTGGAAACCATGGTTGGCTCGGCCATCTGGGGGCTACCAGAATCACCAAGGCCTTGTCCCGTAGAATCTTGAACAGAGTTCGGGCCACCAGGGGCATGGGAGGAAACGCATACAGGAGGCCCGTAGACCAAGAGATCAGAAATGCATCTGCTGCCATTCTCAGGGGATGTGGCTGTCTGGAGCAAAATCTGGGCAGCTGACGGTTCAGTGGACTTGCAAAGAGATCGATTGATGGAAGTCCCCATCGTAGAAAGATCTGCTGGACCACCAGTGGATTCAACTGCTATTCGTGAGGCTGGAGAATCCTGCTTAGTTTGTCTGCCAAGAAGTTCTCCTGACCAGGTAGATAAACTGCTTTGAGAAAAATGCCCTGTTTGACTGCAAAGGAGCAAAGGGCCTGCGCCTCCTGACATAGGAGTCTGGACCCTGTGCCCCCTTGCTTGTTCACATAGAACATTGCTACCTGATTGTCCGTCTGAACTAAGACAGACTGGTGAGAGAGGGCATGAGAAAAAGTCTGCAGAGCCAAGCAGATTGCTCGCAGCTCCAAAAGATTGATCTGCTGTGTGGCCTCCCGAGGAGACCAGAGGCCTTGAGTGCACATGCTCTGGCAATGTGCACCCCAGCTCTTTAAGGAAGCATCGGTCGTCAGCACCCTTATGTGTGCTGGGGCCTGAAAAGGTACCCCTCTGAGAATTTGGGAGATGTAGCCACCACTGCAAGGAGTCCAAAAGTGGTTTGGACACCTTTACTCTGTCTCGGAGGTCGCCTGTGGCCTGTGCCCACTGAGCTCTGAGGCACCACTAAGCAGCCTGCATGTGCAGACGGGCAATCGGAGTCACATGTACCGTGGCTGCCATGTGGCTCATGAGCCGCAGAAAGTGCCTGGCGGAGACCTAAGAATTGCTTTGGGACTGGTTGGCCAAGTTCATCAGTCTGTGGGCCCTGTCCTCGGGCAAGTAAGCTCTTGCCTGCAGGGTGTCTAATCTTGCCCCTATAAACTCTAGGTTCTGTGAGGGGAGCAAAGTGGACTTCGCAAAATTTCTGACAAAGCCCAAGTGCTGAAGAAGAGAGACAGTGCGAAGAGTGGCTTGTCGGGCCTCCTGGAGAGACTGGCCCCTGATGAGCCAGTCGTCCAGGTATGGGAAGACGATAATTCCTTGATTCTTGAGATAGGCCACCACCACCGCCAGGCATTTGGTGAAAACCCTGGGGGCAGAAGTTAGGCCAAAGGGAACTACTCTGTACTGGAAATGGTTTCCTCCCACCACAAATCTGAGATATTGTCTGTGGTCCGGATGGATGAGGATGTGAGTATAAGCATCCTTTAGATCTAAGGAGCATAGCCAATCTCCCTGCTGGAGGTAGAGCAGCAGTATCCCAAGGGTAAGCATCTTGAACTTTTCCCTCTCCAGAAACTTGTTTAAGTTTCACAAGTCTAGGATAGGCCGGAGGCCTCCTGTCCTTTTCAGTACCAAGAAGTACCTGGAGTGGAAGTCTTGCCCTTCCAGGTGGTGGGGCACCGGTTCCACCGCCTGTTCCTTTAGAAGACTTGCCAACTCCTGAAGGAGGAGGTTTCTGTGCAGAGGGGGTCTTGGAGGCTCCCCTGGAAAGTAGGAGGGGGGTATCTGGTGGATGTGGAGCAAGTAGCCCTTTTGGACTATACTGAGTACCCAGGTATCCCCTGTGATGGCTGGCCACCTCTAGGCGTACAGGGTCAGCCGACCTCCTGTGCTGAGTGGAGCCAGCTATGGAGAAGAGGCTATGATGTGGGAGTGAAAACCACGCTCCCTGCTGTGCAGGAGCCGGAGCTGGCGGCTTGGGGGTCTTCTGCCTACGGGGCCAATGCCCCTGCCCCTTGGCCTGCTGGCCCTGTTGGGGAGCTGGAGAGGCCTGGTATTGAGGGTAGGATTTGTAGGCAGCACCCTTCCTCGGAAAAAAGGGCTTCTTTCCCGAGCCCTTCTTTTTCTGAGAAGGGGCAGAAGTCTTCCTGGACAGCCTTGTCCTGGTGAGAGTCTCAGTCTCGATTTCCGCAGCCTTCTCAGTCATGGGCTTACCGAAAAGGTTTTCACTTCGGCAGGGGACATCGACCAACTTGTCCTGCACCCAGGGCTCCAGGTCTGATGACTGTAGCCAGGCCTGACGGCGTGTACCAATGCCGGCCGCGGCTACCCAGGCCGAAGCCTCAAAGCCATCATAGGCTGCTCGAGAGATAAACTTTGAGCACTCTCGAATCCCTACTGACAAAGCCTTGAACCTCTGCAAAGGTTCCTCGGAGAGGCCAGCTTAGAACCTGGCAATCTCCTTTGCCAGGTCTCATAGGTATATGCCCATGTACAGCTGGTAGGTCTGGACAGGGCAAGATAGCATAGAGCCCTGGAAGCACTTTCTACCAAGGGCATCCAGGTTCCGGGCCTCCCAGCCGGGGGACACCAAGGAGTGCATCTTCTGACTCCTCAGACGGTGCATGGCCAATTCCACAACCATGGAGTGGTGCGGTAGCTGTGCCTTTTGGAACCCAGGGCTCTTATGGACTTGATAAATGGAATCGACCCATTTGCTAAGAACCAGCGTTGAGGCCGGTGCCTCCCACATACGGAAGAGCAGCCATTCCAGCATCAGAGGAACCGGTACAGTAAAGGCTTCCTTCGGAGGAAAATCATACTGGAGGGCATCAAGCTCTTCAGCTCGAGGATCCTCCTTGGCATCCGCAAGGAAGGCCAAGGCTTTGTCCATCTCCCTCACAAAGTCCGAGAACCGGGTATCCTCCGGGTGTGGGGGGACCGTCTCCGAGGCTCAGACTCCGGTGAGTCCGAAGGGATGCACTGGGTCCAGAAGGTGTCCGGGGACTCCTCGTCCTCCGTCTCCCACTCCGACTCCTCTGAGGAGAAATCGAGCAGCTCCGGCCATGTGGACCTCAGTGCCACCCGCCCCGACGCCGAGGGTATCGGTATCGACGACCTCGGCCCCGCACAGGGGGTCGAGGGGGACCTTGACCAAGGATCGACTCGAGGATCGGCTCAGTCTCCTGGGTCAACTTAGACGTCGAGGTCCCGGTGGTCGGGGCAGATGCACCGGTCAGACCGGCGATCAGCACCCACTGCTGTTCCATGAAGGCAGCCAAGCTGCTCTCCAAGGCCGTCAACCTGAGTCCAAGCTCAGGAGACTCAGCAGCCCCCGGACTCGGGCCCCGACGGCGTCGGGTTCGACGTCGGCTCCCCTGGAGGAGAGTTCACGAGGACAACTGCACTTACATGACTCGGGGACTCTGGCTCCACACGAGGTAGCTTGGAAGGCCTCTCTGACTCCGAGAGCCCGGGGCGGCGGTCAGGGCTACACGACCTGGCCCTCGAGGAACCAGGAGCCTCCACGAATGCCGCCCTCACGAGCTTTTTGTTCCTTCTGTGCTCCTGGGTGGGAGACTCCTTTTCAGAGGAACCCCGACGGCGCTTGGGGTCAGACTCCCTAGATGTCGAGGCCTCTGACGAAGTCCGGGCTCGGCCAGACGCGGAGTCAGAGAAAATTCTCTCACGTTGATGCTGAGGCTCCGAAGCGCCTTCTACAACATTTTGCAGCACGGGCCACAGGCCAGCAGGTCATGGTCGGGCCCGAGGCATCGGAGGCAGCAGTCATGTGTGTCGGTGAGAGAAATAAGTTTCTTGCACCGATCACACTTTTTGAACCCGCTGGCAGCCATCGGGGGAAAAAGGGCCCCTGCAAGATCAAAAGACCGGGCTGCCTGTGAAAACACAAAAAGAGCGCGAACCCTAGTCACAAAGGACAAAAACCGAAAATCAAAACTCCGGACTCGATACTGGTGTACCGAGCCCAGACGGAAAGGGGAACCGGTGTCGAACTGGATAAGACAACGTGAAAATCGCAGAAAAAAGTAACTTTTCCCGGGTGACATGAACTCACGTCCGTCGGGCTCTGCAGAAAAAGAAAGACTGAGCAAGATGGCACCCTTGGGCGGGAAGGGGACCGCGCAGGCGCGCTGCATTCCCAAAGGCTTTCTTTGAAAGGTGGGGAAATGCTCCACATGGGGTCTCCGTCGGCGCCGACGTCAGCCATATGTGAGGACTGACTTCCTGCTTGGTCCTGGAGAATGTGACATTGTATCCATTGTTTGTAAAGTGATATTTAGTAATATGTTATATGGATTTTGATAGTGGTAATAAAATTTATTTTTACAACACACTGTTAACTTTGTGCTATATGTACACATATAGGTTTTTGATTTATATATTATATGAGATATTGTTTTCATATTCTAATTTGTTTAATGTATTAGTATTAGTAAAAGGAATTTTTTGCATTGTGGTTTCTTATATCTTGTGGTGTTTTTCCACATTGCAGTCTGCAGTTTAGAACAGACCAGTCACTACCTTTATACCAAACACAGCAGAATATTTTCTAGGCCTTATTCCATATCTCCGGCAGGTATAACGGGCTCCCTTACTTTGTTGACTGCTATTTCAATGGAATATGGTGCAATGATTTTTTTTTTTTTTACTGAAGATTCAGGACCCAGTATTCCATGGTGGCGGCTAGCACTGCTAAAGTGACTAGCCGCCGCCACTGAATGTTAGACCCAGATTTTTACTGCTGAGGCCATATCTGGGCCCCAGCATTGAATATCCAGGTTGCCCAGATTGTCATGAAGCTAACCAGGCAGCAGCTAGCTTCAGCGATGAAAGTTAGGCCAGCCTTTACTATGCCTGACTTTTTGCCGTGTTGCGATAACCAGGCAGCGGCTCAATATCGCTGCTGCCCAGTTATTGCCAGGTACCACTCCCAGACCTCCCCAATGCTAACTGGTCAGCATCAGAGCGTGCAGCAGCAGTGGTACCCATGGATATTTGGCCCCGGCCAAGGAGATTAACATTGTTAGCAGGTCTGCTAATCCTTTTTAAATATCCTTTCACCTTGTTGCTCCTTATGCCTAGAACAAACTACCTGTATCTTTACGTCAGGTTTCATCTCTACCTCTTTTTAAATCCATGCTAAAGCATCACCTCTTTCAGGCCGCTTTTCGATCTTAATCCTTTGCTCTCCTTCTGTCTCCTTACCCTTCCCTACTGTACCCTTGTTCTCATCTATTGTACTGTCTGTCTTGATTAGATTGTAAGCTCTGTTGAGCAGGAACCGTCTTATTATATGTGTCTGTACAACGTTACATACGCCTTGTGGCGCTATATATATGATTAATAGTAGTAGTAAAATGTACACGGGCAGTTCCTGAATCTGCTTATGCGGTAAACCACGCTCCCATTCCACTCCCCGCCCCCTGCCCCTGGACACATTCTGAGATCCCCGTATGCAATATGTACCAGAATGCATTCATAGACGTTTTTGGCAGATAAACGTCCCTGGCACACATACAAACCCTTATTCAGTTTCTGGAATGATCTCCTACGTGAATAACCTATAGCAGTATTTCAATTATCAAAAGATTGGAAGTAGCTATGTCTGTACAAACAGGTGAAATAAAGGACAAATGTTTTCATTGCGGATAACTAGACAACTTCATTTTCACAATACTGAGGAATTTATTACAGTGAAAGTGTAGTTACTCGCCTGTAACAGATGTTCTCCGGGGACAGCAGGAATCAGTCCTCACATATGGGTGACGTTGGCGCTGAAAGAACCCAGTGGATCCAATCCCCAGCTTTCAAAGAAAGCTTTTGGGACCTACACCATGCATGCGCAGTTACATTCCTACCCAAAGGTGCCATCACACCTCAGTATGATGACATAGCTCAATAAGGCATAAAAATAAAAAACAACTCCATGGGGAGCAGAAAGGGTTGTGAGGACTGATTCCTGCTGTTCCCAGAGAACACCTGTTACAGATGAGTAGCTACACTTTCTCCGGGAACAAGCAGAAAGTCAGTCCTCACATATGGGACTCGCAGGCTACAGGCTAGCGAAAAAGCCTGTAAAGCCACTGGTGACCCAAAAAGTGGATTGTAAAGGGCACCAGGAGGCACCGATAGGCTGGAAATCTGCACTCCAGTAGCCTGGACATCACGGGTTGGAGGGCAGGAATAGCGTAGTTACTCACCGTAACAGGTGTTCTCCAGGAGCAGCAGGAATCAGTCCTCACAAATGGGTGATGTCGGCGTCGACGGAGCCCTCGTGCGGAGCATTTCCCCAGCTTTCAATGAAAGCCTTTGGGAATGCAGTGCGCATGCGCGGTCCCCTTTCCGCCCAAGGGTGCCATCTTGCTCAGTCTGATGACATAGCTAAAAGACAGCAAAAAAACAAATGAAATATAGAACTGCAACTCCAAGGGGAGGAGGGAGGGTTGTGAGGACTGATTCCTGCTGCTCCTGGAGAACACCTGTTACAGGTGAGTAACTACGCTTTCTCCAGGACCAAGGAGGAAGTCAGTCCTCACATATGGGACTCCTCAGCTCTAGGCTACCGAGAACCCAAAGCTGAAAAATAAGCTCCCTCTAGAGCCTCAGCATGCGGCCGGAGGGTAGGAGTTGCCTAAACCTCAAAGAGATTACGGAGTACCGCCTGTCCGAAAGCACTGTCCCTGCGGGACTCCCTCTCGAGGCAGTAATGGGCCGCAAAAGTCTAGCTTGAAGACCAAGTAGCGGCCCGGCAGATGTCTGCCAACGGAACAGAGCGGAGATGAGCTACTGACCCAGCCTTTGCCCTGACACGGTGGGCCGTGATTCGACCCTGCAAGGAGAGGCCGGCTGCTATGTATGCCCAGGCGATACAGTCTGCTACTCAAATGGACAGGGTACGCTTGGAGATAGGTAACCCCAGCCTATTAGGGTCAAAAGAGACGAAGAGCTGGATAGCCCTTCGATGCCCCTGCATACGGTCAAGGTAGAAAGACAACGCCCTCCTACAGTCTAGGTTATGCAAGACCATTTCAGCCCGGCTGGCATGTGGCCTGGGAAAGAAGGTCGGAAGAACCACCTCCTGATTGAGGTGGAAGGAGGAGACAACCTTTGGAAGGAACTTAGGATGAGTCCGTAAGACCACCCTGTTCTTATAGAACTGTGTGTACAGTCTATCAGAAACCAAGGTTTGTAGTTCACTCACATGCCTGGCCGAGGTAAGAGCCACCAAGAACAACGCTTTCCAGGAAAGGAAGCGTAAATGACAGGTAGCCATTGGCTCAAACGGAGGGTGAGTAAGTTGTTGCAAGACCACATTCAAATCCAACTCAGGGGCTGGTAGACGAATCGGAGGCTTGAGCAAAAGCAGACCTCTGAGGAAATGGGCCACTAAGGGATGGACTGACAGAGACTGGCCCTCCACCGGTGAGTGATGCGCTGACAGAGCACTGAGGTGGACCTGAACAGAGTTGGATTTAAGGCCTAGGTCTGATAGGTGAAGCAGATATTGCAGCACCACTGGTACCAGGTATGAAAACGGATCCTCTTGACGCTGAGCACACCAGTTGGAGAACCTACGCCACTTGAGGGCATAAGATTTTCAGGTGGCTTGTCTCCTAGAGGCCAAAACCACCTCCTCCACATCCCTAGGTAGAAGTAAGGGGGCTAGAACTACCCTTTCAGCAGCCAGGCCATCAAATGGAGGGACTGGAGGTTGGGGTGCAGGAGAGATCCCTGATCCTGAGACAGGAGATCGGGTTGCACCCCCAGCGGGAGTGGAGTGTCCACCGCCAATTGCAGAAGGAGTGGAAACCACGGTTGCCTCGGCCATCTGGGGGCTACCAGGATCACCGAGGCCCTGTCCTGAAGAACCTTGAATAGGGTTCTGGCCACTAGAGGCGTTGGAGGAAACGCATACAGCAGCTCCGTAGACCAAGAGATTAGGAAGGCATCTGCTGCTATTCGCAGAGGATGTGGTTGTCTGGAACAGAACGTGGGCAGTTGACGGTTCAGTGGACTGGCAAAAACATCTATGGTTGGAAGACCCCATTTCAGGAAGATCTGCTGGGCCACCAGGGGATTCAAATGCCATTCGTGGGGCTGTAGAATCCTGCTCAACCTGTCTGCCAGGTAATTTTCTTGGCCAGGTAGATAAACTGCCTTGAGAAACATTTTGTGTTGTCCTGCAAAGGCACACAGGGCCTGTGCTTCCTGACAAAGAAGCCTGGAGCCCGTGCCTCCTTGCTTGTTCACATTGAACATTGCCACTTGGTTGTCCGTCTGAATCAAGACAGACTGGCGAGAGAGGACATGAGAGAAAGTTTGTAGAGCTAACAGAATAGCTCACAATTCCAACAGATTGATCTGTTGTGTTGTCTCCCAAGGGGACCAGAGACCCTGAGTGCATGCCCCTTGGCAATGTGCACCCCAACCCTGAAGAGAAGCATCTGTGGTTAGAACCCGTGTGTGTGGTGGTGCCTGGAATGGCACCCCTTTGGTCAGGTTTGGGAGATGCAGCCACCACTGCAGGGAGGCTGCTAGTAGTTTGGACACTCTTACTCTGCCTCTTAAGTCTCCTGTGGCCTGTGTCCACTGAGCTCTGAGGCACCATTGAGCAGGCCGCATATGCAGACGAGCATTTGGAATTACATGGACCGTGGATGCCATGTGGCCCAAAAGCCTTAGGAAATGTCTGGCAGAGACCAGAGATCCCCTGCGAAACTGCTGGGCCAGAGCCATTAGTCTGTGAGCCCAGTTCTCAGGCAAATAAGCCATTGCTTGTAAGGTATCCAATCTTGCCCCTATGAATTCTACGTCTTGTGAGGGGAGCAAAGTGGACTTTGTGAAGTTTATGACAAAGCCCAGGTGCTGGAGAAGAGAGACAGTGCGAGGAGTGGCCTGTCTGGCCTCCTGTGGAGACTGACCCCTGATGAGCCAGTCGTCCAGGTATGGAAAGACAAAGATGCCCTGGTTCCTGAGATAGGCCGCCACCACAGCCAGGCATTTGGTGAAAACCCTGGATGCGGAGGTTAGGCCAAATGGAAGCACTCTGTACTGAAAATGCTTTCCTCCCACTAAAAATCTGAGATATTGTCTGTGGTCTGGATGAATGAGGATGTGAGTATAAGCATCCTTTAGGTATAAGGAGCATAGCCAATCTCCCTGCTGGAGGTAGGGCAGCAGTATCCCAAGGGTAAGCATCTTGAACTTTTCCCTCTCCAGGAACTTGTTGAGATTTCGCAAGTCTAGGATGGGCCTGAGGCCTCCTGTCATTTTTGGTACTAGAAAGTACCTGGAATAGAAGCCTCGTCCTATCAGGTGATGAGGCACCGGTTCCACCGCCTGCTCCTGTAGAAGACTTGCTAACTCCTGAAGGAGAAGGTTCCTGTGCAGAGGGAGTCGTGGAGACTCCCCTGGAAAATAGGAGGGAGGTAACTGGTTGAAGTGGAGCAAATAGCCCTTCTGGACTATGCTCAATACCCAGGTATCTCTTGTTATAGCTGACCATCTGTGTGCGTACAGTGTCAGCCGGCCTCCTGTGCTGAGTGTAGCCAGCAGTGAGGGAGAGGCTATGCAGTGGGAGTCAAAACCCCGCTCCCTGCTGTGCAGGAGCCGGAGCTGGCAGCTTGGGGGTTTTCTGCCTATGGGGCCCATGTCCCTGCCCCTTGGCCTGCTGACCCTGTTGGGGAGCTGTAGAGGCCTGGAAGTGAGGGTGGGATTTGTAGGCAGAGGCCTTCCTCGGGTAAAAGGGCTTTTTCCCCGAGCCCTTCTTCTTCTGAGAAGGGGCAGAAGTCTTCCTGGACAGCCTTGTCCTGGTGAGAGTCTCAGTCTTGATTTCTGCAACCTTTTCAGCCATGGGTTTGCCAAAGAGGTTCTCACCCCGGCAAGGGACATTGACCATCTTGTCCTGGACCTATGGCTCGAGGTCAGATGACTGTTGCCAGGCCTGACGGCGTGCACCGATGCCGGCCGCTGCTACTCGGGCCGAAGCCTCGAAGCCATTATAGGCTGCTCGAGATATAAACTTCGAGCACTCTCGAATACCCGATGACAAAACCTTGAACCTCTGCAAAGGTTCCTCGGAGAGGCCAGCAGAGAACCCGGCAATCTCCTTTGCCAGGTCTTGAAGGTACATGCCCATGTACAGCTGGTAAGTCTGGACACGGCAAGTCAGCATAGAGCCCTGGAAACACTTTCTACTGAGGGCATCCAGGTTCCGGGCCTCCCTGCTGGAGGGCACCGAGGAGTGCATCTTCTGACTCTTCAGATGATGCATGGTCGATTCCACAACCATGGAGTGGTGCGGTAGCTGTGCCTTCTGGAACCCAGTACTCTTACGGACTCGATAAATGGAATCAACCCATTTGCTAAGAACCGGCGCCGAGGCCGGTGCCTCCCACATGCAGAAGAGGAGCCGTTCCAACATTGGAGGAACTGGAACAGTAAAGATCTCCTTGGGGGGGAGAGTCATACTGGAGGGCCTCAAGCTCCTCGGCTCAAGGCTCCTCCTCAGGATCCACGGGGAAGGCCAAGGCCGTGGCCATATCCCTCACGAAGTATGAGGACCAGGTATCCTCCGGGGGGGACCTTCTCCAAGGCTCGGACTCCAGTGAGTCCAATGGGACGCATCGGGTCCGGAAAGTGTCCGGGGACTTCTCGTCCTCCGTCTCCACCCCGACCCCTCCGAGGAGGAATCGAGCAGCTCCGGTCGGGCATTCACTGATGCCATCCACCCCGACGCCGAGGGTACCAGCGTCGACAACCTCGGCCCCCATATGGGAGGCCGAAGGAGACCTTGGCCGAGGATCGACTCAAGACTTCATTGACTCGAGCATTGGCTCGGCCTCCGGGGTCGACTTGGACGTCAAGGTCCCGGTAGTCGGGGCAGATGCACCGGTGAGACCGGCGATCAGCACCTGCTGCTGTTCCATGAAGGCAGCCAAACTGCTCTCCAAGGCCGTCAACCTGAGTCCGAGCTCAGGAGATACAGCAGCCCCCGACTCGGGCCCCGACGGTGTCGGGCCTGACGTCGGCTCCCCCGGAGGAGAGTCCACTAGGACAACAGTAGTCACGTGACTCGGGGACTCCAGCTCCACAGAGGCAATTTGGCAGGCCTCTCCGGCTCCGAGGACCCGGGACGGCGGTCGGGGCTATGCAACCTGGCCCTCGAGGGACCAAGAGCATCCACCGACGCCGCCCTCATGGGTTTCTTCTTCCTTTTGTGCTCCTGTGAGGGAGACCCCCGCTCAGAGGAGCCCTTTCGATGCTCGGGTTCAGACTCCCGAGACTTCAAGGCCTCTGACGAAGTCTGGGCTTGGCCGGGCGCGGATTCAGAGAAGATCCTTTCTCGTTGATGCTGATGGCTCCTCAGCGCCTTAGAGGACATCTTGCCACACGGGCCACAGATCATCGGGTCATGATCGGGCCCGAGGCACCAGAGGCAGCAGTCATGTGTGTCGGTGAGAGACATCAGCTTCTTACACTGATCACGCTTCTTGAACCCGCTGGCAGCCATTGGGGGAAAAAGGGCCCCTGCAAGGTCAAAAGACCGGGCTGCCAGGGAAAAAGAAAAAAAGACCGGGCTGCCAGGGAAAAAGAAAAAAAGAGTGCGAACGCTAGTCTCAAAGGACAAAACCCGAAAAAACAGGTCCGGGCTCGATACCGGTGTACCGTGCCCAGGCGGGAAGGGCAACCAGTCGAACCAGCAAGAAAAAACACGAATCTTCGAAGAAAAATAAACTTTTAACCGGGTGACCAAGACACACATCTGTTGGGCTTCGCGGAAAAAAGAAGACTGAACAAGATGGCACCCTTGGGCGGGAAGGGGACCGCGCATGCGCGCTGCATTCCCAAAGGCTTTCTTTGAAAGCTGGGGAAATGCTCCACACGAGGGCTCCGTCGGCGCCGACGTCACCCATATGTGAGGACTGACTTCCTGCTTGGTCCTGGAGAATGCATTATTCCCTGAAGAGCTGACGAAGTACTGCCTGGCCGAAGGTGCTGTGCCCCCGGGAGGTCTCCTCCAGACAGCAGTGTGCCACAAAGGTGTGCATAGAAGACCAGGTGGTGGCCTGGCAGATCTCCATTAAGGGCACCAAGTGCAATGTCGCCACCAAGGCTGCCATGGCACATACAGTGTGAGCCATCACATGATGTTCCAGAGAAAGCCCCGCCTGCTGATAGGCGAAGGAAATGCAGTCAACTGGGGTCAAAAGAAACAAAGAGCTGTGTTGAGTGGTGATGAGGCTGTGTCCTTTGGATGTAAAAGGGCAATGCACGCTTACAGAGTGTGTACAGAGAGGCCTCTGCCCTAGAAGAATAAGGTTTAGGAAAGAAGGTGGGCAACACCATTTCTTGATTCAAATGGAAGGCAGAGACAACCTTTAGCAAGAATTTAGGGTGAGTCCAAAGGACAATCCTATTTCTGTGGAACCTGCTGTAGGGGGAGTGAGCCACCAGCACCTGCAGCTTGCTCACACACTTGGCTGAGGTGAGCGCCACCATGAACATGACTTTCCAAAAAAGATACTTGAGATGGCAGGTGGCCAAGGGTGGAGCCATAAGCTTCCCCAATACCACATTGAGGTTCCATGCCACCGGGGATCGGGAAAGGAGGCGGCTCCGCATGAATCTGCCCACCAGAGAGTGCAGCGACACTGCCTGGCCATCCACTGTGTGATGGTGAGCTGAGATGACATAGAAGTGCATTCTGACTGTATTGGACTTAAGGCCAGTTCCGACAAATAAAAGAGGTACCGCGGGATGTCTGGCATCGCACAAAAGGGGTTGAGACCTGAATCCGCACACCAGTGTGAAAACCCGTGCCACTTAAAAGCATATGCCCATTGAATGGAGTCCTTACATGAGGCAAGGAGAGCATCCTCAACCTGCCTGGATAGGCGGTGATGTACTATAGCTAGCCTCTCAGCATCCAGGCCATGAGAGCCAGGGACGGGAGGATGGGGTGCAGTAGTATCCCATCCTCCTGAACTATCAGGTCTGGGGAGCTTCCCAGCAGTAGTGGGTCCCTTCGAGACAGCTGCAGAAGTAGGAGGAACCAGGGTTGCCTGGGCCACCTGGGCACAATGAAAATGGTTGAGGCCGCTTCCACTTGGATCTTGAGTACGGCCCGCAGCACCAGGGTGTGGGCAGGAACACATATAGCAACCTCTCAGACCAGGGAAGGAGAAAAGCATCCGCCACCTCTTGGCCCCTGGTCAGCCTCCAAGAGTAGAAGCATGGCAGCTGCGCGTTGTCTGGACTGGCAAAGAGGTTGATCTCTGGGGTCCCCCTAATGCCGGAAAATCTCTCCCAGCATGGCCGGGTTCAGTCTCCACTCATGGGGCTGGAGGACACGGCTCAGGCAGTCGGCTAGCACATTGTCCTGGCCCAGCAAGTACACCATTCTGAGGGAGATGATCTTCCCCGTCACAAAGTTCCAGAGGCTCACCACCTCCCAGCAGTGGTTGTACGACCCCCGTGCCCCCTTGCTTGTTGATGTAATACATCGCCACCTGGTTGTCCATCTGGACTTGAATCACCTGCCCTTCCAGATAATGCTGGAAGATGCACAGGGCATTGTAGACAGCTCTGAGTTCCAGCAGGTTGATCTGCGAGGCACTCTCGTCTGGTGGTCATGGGCCCTACGGCTGCAGATGATCACAAAGGGCCCCCCAGCCCAGCTTGGATGCATCTGTTGTGAGGATGCGGCATGCCAGGGGAGCCTGGAAGGGCAGGCCATCTCTGAGGTTGAGGGGGTCCTGCCACCAGGTGAGGGAGAATGCCAGGGCCTTATACTTGCATCCACTGGGCGCTGAGCATCCACTGCGCTTGCCTCATGAGGAGACAGGCAAATGGGGTGTTGTGGATGGTGGAGGCCATGTACCCCAGGATACAGAGCATCTATCTGGCGATCACAGCTGGGCCACCTTGCATGGCCTGGTGCTAAGCTCGATCGAGAGGCAGAAATGCCCTCGCTTGAGTGGAACAGAGTAGGTGCCGATGAACTCCAGTTGCTGGGTGGGCCATAGGTGAGACTTCAGGAATTTCACCACAAAACCCAGGCTCTGGAGCAGCCCTATGCTGCACTTCGTTGCATTGCGGCCCTCTCCCGGCATGGTGGCTTGAATGAACCAATTGTCCAGGTACAAAAAGACGAACAACCCCAAGAGTTTGAGGTGAGTGGCCATGACTGCCAGGTTCAACTAGAAAGAGGGAAAGAGAAATCTATTTGCATTGGTGTGATATACAGACCTCCCTCACAAGAGGAAAAGGTGGACAGAGAGTTAATTGAAGACATACGCAGCATTGCTAGGAAAGGGGAAGTGCTACTGATAGAAGATTTCAATATGCCAGATGTTGATGGCACATTCCTGCTGCAGTATCATCTAGAAGTAAGGAGATCCTGGATTCTCTACAGGGAGAACTATTCAGGCAATTGGTAACAGACCCCACACTTGAAGGGGCCATACTGGACTTGGTGCTTACCAATGGTCAAAGTGTTTCTGATGTTGTAGTGGGAGATCATTCTGCATCCAGTGATCACCAGATGGTGTGGTTCAGTACTAGGACTAGGGCTGTTAGAATCCATTCCAAGGTGAGGATCTTAGACTTTAGGAAGACTAACTTTGCGAAGATGGGCCAATACCTCAGGGAGTTGTTAGTGGGATGGGAACAGCTGGGGGATGTAGAAAAACAGTGGGCAAAACTGAAAGGAGGTATTTTAAGGGCAACCAACCTTTTTGTTAAAATGGTAAATAAAGGCAAAAGGAAAAGGAGACCGCTATGTTTTTCGAAGGAAGTAGCTGAAAAAGTGAAGAAAAAGAGGGAGGCCTTCATGAAATACAAGAGATCACAGAGAGAGGAAGACAGGCATCTGTATTTGGAAAAACTTAGAGAAGCTAGCAAAGTAGTCAAGAAGGCAAAGATTCAAAAGGAGGAGGAAATAGCCAATGCAATATAATGGGGGATAAGACATTTTTCAGATATATTAGTGAGAAGAGGAAGGGCAAAAGTGGTATTGTCAGACTCAAGGGTGCAGGGGGGAATATGTAGAAGCTGATAAGGATAAAGCGGAATTGCTTAACAAATATTTTTGTTATGTGTTCACAGATGAAGAACCAGGAGCAGGACCTCAGAAAACACCCACAAATAGGAACAGAAGCGTGGGACATCTTGAACAATTTTCAGAAGACTGTGTTCGTGAGAAACTAGCTCAACTTAAAGTAGACAAAGCGATGGGACCGGATGGGATACACCCTAGAATACTGAGGGAACTTGGGGACGTTCTAGCAACTCCACTGACTGACCCTTTCAATGCCTCGTTGGAGTCGGGAGTGGTGCCAAAGGACTGGAGAGAGGCTCATGTGGTGCCTTTACACAAAAGCGGAAGTAAGGATGTGGTTGAACACAACAGGCCAGTTAGTTTAACTTCGGTGGTGAGTAAATTATTGGAAACGCTGCTGAAAGAGAAAATAGTGAGGTTTCTGGAGTCCAGCGGATTACAGGATCCGAGGCAGCATGGATTCACCAGAGGCAGGTCTTGTCAGACAAATCTGATTGATTTCTTTGACTGGGTGACCAGGGAGTTGGACCGAGGGAGAGCTCTAGATGTGGTGTATTTAGATTTCAGTAAAGCCTTTGACACTGTTCCTCACAGGCGACTTATAAACAAACTGAGCACCCTAAGTATGGACCCTAAAGTTACTGCTTGGGTTAGAAATTGGTTGGGTGGGAGGCGACAAAGAGTACAAGTAAATGGAGCTCACTCTGAGGAGAAGGATGTTACCAGTGGTGTGCCCCAGGGATTTGTCCTTGGTCCGATTCTTTTTAACATCTTTGTTAGTGATATAGCAGAAGGGCTGTCGGGTAAGGTTTGCCTCTTTGCGGATGATACCAAAATCTGCAATATAGTAGACACCCAGGAAGGTGTAGATAACATGAGGAGGGATCTAGCTAAGCTTGAAGAATGGTCTAGAATTTGGCAGCTGGGATTTAATGTTAAAAAATGTAAGGTCATGCATTTGGGCTGCAGCAATCCAAGGGAGCAATACAGTATAGGAGGTGAAGTACCTTTGTCCACTAAAGAAGAGCGGGACCTAGGCGTGGTTGTGTCTGATGATCTTAAAATAGCTAAACAGGTAGAAAAGGCGACGGCAAAAGCTAGAAGGATGCTTGGGTGCATACGGAGAGGAATGGCTAGCAGAAAAAAGGAGGTGATAATGCCTCTGTATAAGTCTTTGGTGCGACCTCATTTTGAGTATAGTGTGCAATTCTGGAGACCGCACCTTCAAAAGGATGTGAACAGGATGGAGTCGGTGCAGAGGGTGGCTACTAAAATGATTAGTGGGCTTCATTATAAAGCATATGAGGACAGACTTAAGGATCTTAATATGTACACCTTAGAGGAAAGGCGGGATAGAGGTGATATGATTGAGATGTTTAAATACCTCCGTGGCATAAATGTTCAGGGAGAGAGCCTCTTTCAATTGAAAGCAAGTTCTGCTACGAGGGGACATGGGATGAGGGTGAAGGGAGATATATTCAGGAGTGATATGCGGAAATATTTCTTTACGGAAAGAGTAGTGGATCCGTGGAATAGTCTCCCAGTGGAGGTGGTAGAGATAAGGACAGTAACTGAATTCAAAAAAGCATGGGACAAACAAACACAGAGGATCTCTAAAGGTAAAAAGGGGACTGTTGTAGTTGTTGATATGGAAGGAATGACTAGATAGGCCATGCGGTCATCATGTTTCTATGTTTCTATTTTGTGAATACCCTGGGAGCCAAGGCGAGGCCGAAGGGAAGTACTTGCTACTGATAGTGTCACCCGCCGACGACAAACCAGAGGAACTGACACTGCCTTGGATGGATCAGGATGTGGGTGTAGGCATCTTTGAGATCCAAGGAGCACAGCCAATCTCCTTGCAGGAGGTAGGGCAACAAGGTTCTAAGGAATACCAGCTTGAATTTTTCCTTGACCAGGAAGCGGTTAAGGTCCTATAGATCCAGGATGGTTCGAAAGACCCTGATCTTCTTGGGGACAAGGAAGTAGTGGGAATAGAGCCCCCTGCCCTGGAGAGGCAGGAGGATGGGCTCCACCACCTGATCTTTGAGTAAAACCTCAAGCTCCTTTTGCAGAAGCTCCCTGTGCAAGGAGTCCATAGGTAATTCCCCGGGGAAGAAGGGAAGAGGCAGCTGGGCAAAGTGGAGGAGGTAACCTTCCCCGACCACCTGCAACACCCAGGCATCCGTGGTGATGCTTGGCCACTGGTGTGCAAAGTGAGCCAGCTGTCCTTCCATGTACCTTGGGCCTTGTACCTCCTGAGGGAGAGAGGCTATGCCCAAGGAGTCAAATGTTCCCCCCAGGCTGTGGCTGGGTGCAGTTTGGGGTTTGGGAGCTTTTGGCATACGGGGGCCATGCCCCTGGCCCTTGGTCAGCTGCCCCTGCGGGGGAGCGTGATAGGCCTGAAACTTGGGGCAGTTT
This sequence comes from Ichthyophis bannanicus, assembly GCA_033557465.1. Taxonomy (NCBI): domain Eukaryota; kingdom Metazoa; phylum Chordata; class Amphibia; order Gymnophiona; family Ichthyophiidae; genus Ichthyophis; species Ichthyophis bannanicus. The sequence goes on along the minus strand of CM066035.1, from coordinate 916,437,413 downwards.
CCGTAAGCCTTCTTGGTCTTCGGGTGGAAGGACATTTTCCCCGAAGTCTTCCTACAGGAAGGTTCAGAAACTTTCTTGGACAGCCTGCTTCCAGTCATGAATTCCTTCTCCAGCTCTTCGGCAATCTCCATCATGGGCTTGCTGAAGAGATTTTCCCCCCAGCACAGGGCATCGGCTAACTTGTCCTGAACCCACTGCTCCAAGTTGGAGGACTGTAGCCAGGCAAGGCAGTGGGCACTAATGTCCGCTGCAGTTACCCGAGCCACCGACTCAAAGCCATCAAAGGCTGCCCGAGTTTGAAACTTGGACCATTCCTTGATTGATAACCCCAGAGTCCTGAAGCACTCAAGAAGTTTGCATCCTAACCGAGCCAAGAACCTGGCGAGTTCCTTTGCCACGTCCCTCAGGTACATGCCCATGTACAACTGGTATGCCTGGATCCGGGAGATGAGCATGGAGCCTTGGAAACACTTTCTGCCAAAAGCATCCATAGGGCATGCCTCCCTGCCTGGAGGCATCAAGGAATGCATCTTATGGCTTTTAATGCGACGCATAGCCGATTCTACCACCATGGAGTTATGTGCCAGCTGTGTTTTCTGAAAGCCAGGGCTCTGGCCAATTCGATACTGTGAATCGAGTCAAAGGCTCACAATCGGCACCGTCACTGGGGTCTCTCACATCCTGAAGAGCAGCCGGTCCAGGATGGGGACATGGACCCCTTAGTGCCTCCCAAGGAAGAGCCTTGTACTGGAGAATCTCAAGATCCTCGGTGCACAGTTCGTCCTCTGACACCACCACGAAGGCAACTACCTGGGACATCTCCCATACAAACTCAGGAAAGCCAAGTCCTCTGGAGATAACTGCTGTAGATGATGTGGCAAAGATGGGTCAGAGGGGATGTCCCAGTGGAGAATGGTGTTGAGAGACTCCTCATCTGTCTCCCACGCTGACTCAGAGCCAGAGGAGTCAGCTAGCACCCCATGGTCATCAGACTGACTTGGCGTTGGGACTCTGGCATGGCCACGCCCGAATATGTGCCAGGCCTCAACTCTGACACCGATGGAGTCAACACTGAGCAGGCCAGCCTCTCAGGGATGGGACAGGCATCTATCCATGGAGGTCCTGAACGAGGACGGTCCTCCAAGGGCGCCAATGACCTAGAGTGACCGGGAGTCAGGCCCCAGTGAGCACCGATGAACACAGCAAAGCTGCATTCCAGGGCTAGCATCCTGGCCTTGATGCCTGAAGGTTCAGCTGAAGCAGGTGCCTACTTTGAGGACTCCGAGGCCAGTGCTGGGTCCCGAGAAGGGGAATCCCGGATGGTGATGGCATCCAGGAAACCGGTGTGATCCTCCTACTCCGTTGCCGATGCCTCCCTCCAAGGTTGCTTGAAGGGGACTCCCTCTCATCCCCGGCATTAAGGACTCTGCACCCGGGTCCCAGAGGTCTTACCCCAGGTTGGGGTCAGACCTCAAATTCGACTTTGATGAAGTCTTCGGCCGGGGAAGATCCTGAGGATGACTCTGATGCATGTCGATCCTGCGGCTCTGACTGAGCCCGGGAGTGCGATGCTGAGTCGCCCGATGTCGGCAGCAATGGCAGGGATTCCACCCCTGATGCAGATCCTAGGATCAACTTGCTGAACAGTTCCCCCGGCCGCCTTTCCCGTTCCTTCTGGGTCTTACCCAATATCAAAAGGCACAGTGGGCAGGAAGACACGTCATGGTCTGCTCTGAGGCAATATATGCAGAAACTGTGGTGGTCCGTGCGGGACATAGTGCGATTGCACTTGCTACACTTCTAGAATCCGCTGGTCGATGACAAAGCCAGAAAAACGAGCCCCGTGAGGTTAAACTCTGACGTCTCGACCAGCTAGGCCACAAGTAAAAAAAACTTGCGGGCCAAAAATAAAAGAAAAAGTTACCTGAGCGAAAAGCACAATACCGAGGTGTTGGATTTGGATGGTGGAAAGGTGATCGGAACCGAAGAAAGAAGAAAAAAATCACCAAGGATCGTGTAAAAAATTGACTTTATCCAGGGTGCACAGAAAGCATGTCTGCAGGGCTCCGCAGAAAAAAGAAGACTGAGGTAAGATGGAACCTTTGGGTGGGAAGGTGACTGCACATGTGCGATGTAGGTCCCAAAAGCTTTTTTTGAAAGCTTGGGATTGGATCCGAGCAGGCTCTGTCGGCACCGACATCCCCCATATGTGAGGACTGACTTCCTGCTTGTTCTTTGAGAAAGTTTACTTCTGTCAATGGAATAATTTTATTTATTTATTTAACAGGTTTTTTTTTTTTGCTTTATCATTTCAGTCAAATGGTTTAGATTGTAACTTAACTTGGTAATGCGCATTAAACAGGGACATTGATAACTTATATTTTTCTGATAAGCCTTCACAACGGTGCCGAACTGCAAAGGTAAGTGTTATTTAAAAGCACAAACAAAACAAAGCAATTTACAAATACTGTATAAGAACCCACAAACACTGAGTTTGAAAACTGGCTTGTTATATGTGCATAGTAAAGTAAAACAGATATGTAAAGTAAAACAGATGTGTAATGTTTGGTATATTAGTGACATATCATATACCATTCGAAAATCTAAGGTGCATGTACACATCTGATACATATCCAAAAATGCCCCTTTTTACATCAACAATTTGTGTGCACTTACAGATCAATGCCGAAAACTAGCGCGGCCTTTAAGCACAGATAATGCCAATTTTAAGCACACTTACTGCTACCACCAAATGCAGAAAAGAGATGGATGCGCAAGTAAACAGCAATGGAAAACTAGCGCACAATTAACACCAAGACTATTTAAATGTACTTAAATTAGAGGCAAATGAGCCGCACATGAAACGGCATGTAAATATTGCCTGCAACTGATGCAGAGAAATGCATTGAGGATTTTGCGACCAACCTTAGTGCCTATATCTCTACGCCTGGGTCTGAGGTGGCTTAAACATCTAACATGTGCCCCCGACAGTATTTTGATGGCATCGGGAGCTTTCCCCAATGCCTGAATCATCTCAGAGAAAGCTAATTTACATATGATCCCCTTTCTGCATGCCTGCGCTGAAGTCGCGTGCTATCGGTGCGATGCAAATAGGCATAAAAAGTTGATAGAGCACGACTTCAGCACTGGCTTTCTGCATCGGCCTGTAAGAAAGGATGCAGATATTTTAAGTGGCTGAAAACCACTAACCACATACAGGGTCTGATGTAATAAAGTGTGCCAGCAATGTGAGAAGACCAGAAAGCTGAGTACAACAATGGGATTTTATTGCAAGGCCTGAGAAGGAGTAAAGAGATAGCCTGTTGTTCTGTGGTCAGCACTAGTGAGAAATTAATGCCTGTTTCTTCTCTTTACCTAGAGCATATAGGACCTATAACTTTTTCTGGCCCCCTTGAAGAGAAGTGCTGAGGGTGAGGTTTGCCGGAACACAAAAATGCTGTACTCCAAAACTGACATCTGCAAAACTTGTGCAGCGGCACTTTGGAGTTGTATGAGCATAAACAGTATCTGCGCATCTGCTGGGATGTTGTTCTGCACATAAATGATAGTATTGCAAAAACCGTTCTGTGCAGAATGGCATTCTAATAAATAACCCCAGAACTCAGTGAAAATAACCAGAATAAATCCTAAATTTTTTTGTTGGACCGGCCAGCCAAGCAGAGAGAAAAATCACCCTCTACCGCCGTGGCCCTTCCTTTTTAATCGTAATATAACTTTTTAAAACAGCTCTTCAAAAATAGCTGGTACTTAGCTTTGAACAACACAGGCTTTTTACAGCAGGTCCGATTTTTCTCTCGACGTGCCACGTTTCGGGGGTGTTCCCATAGACCCCCTGCTTCAGGTCAAACCGCTGTTAGCAGAAGCATTAGCCTTACACAATGCCAAAAGCAACTGGTTTTTATAACCCAGGCGCTATCATTAAGTCGAGCGCGTCCTTCAGATGTGAGAGGTAGACAAAAACCAATCAGAACAGAGAGAAGAAACCACCAATCAGGTAACCGCTCTCCAACTGAATAGTTAAAAAACTGTATGCCAGTCTAATTGCTGATTTAGTCCTTCTGGCTGAACAGAATGCAGGCGAAAAATCCATTTCTGCTCTAGATTTTGCAGGGCTTGAACTCTGTCTCCACCCCTTGGATTGAGGGGTACATGATCCAAAATCCGCCAGCTAAGATCTGCAAATGTATGCAATGAATCCAAACAGTGTTGGACTAACGGTGCAGCAAGCTGTTGTGTAGACAGGCGAGAAGCATGTTCACCCAAACGTAGTTTACAAGTTCGTGTAGTACGGCCAATGTATGGTAAATGACAAGGGCAGAGAATTAAATAGACGACAAAGTCAGTAGTACAATCCGTATGCCAGCGGGTATAATAACTTTTATTTGTACGGACATCTAGCCATGTCAAGCCTGATATAGTATTAGAGCAGAAAGAGCAGGTCCCACACGGGTAATGACCCGCATTTTCATGCCGCAGAGGTGGTCTGTCTTGAGGTGCCGTAGTTTTCATCAGTATGTCACGTAGATTCGGTTTACGAGAATATGCTATTTGAAGTGGCTTACAGAAGCATGAATGAACGGCCAAAACCGGCCAGAACTTATGCAATAAGTTGACAACAGAAGAAGTGCCTCGCATAAAAGGAAAAATGCATGTAATTTTATTCATCAAAGGAGGGGAGACCTTAGGTTCCAACAACCAATCACGATGAGTAAATCGTGCTCTTTTGTAGGCCCTATGGATAACTTTAGACGGATACCCTCTGGAGAGCAAACGGGAGCATAATTCTTTGGCATGAATCTTAAATTGTGCCAGCGAAGTGCAATTACGTCGAAGACGCAAGAATTGCCCATAAGGCAGACCCTTCTTCAATGCTGGTGGATGGGAGCTGTCAAAATGCAGCAAAGTATTTCGCTGAACTGGCTTTCTATATAGAGAAGTTGAAAAACCCTCCGGGGTGCATTCAATCATAATGTCCAAAAATTGAATACTGTTACTTCCTATTTGTGCCGTAAATTGTATATTTGGTTTAAATAAATTTAGAGAATGCAAAAAAGCATACAAATCAGTTCTACTGCCCGTCCAAATGAAGAAAATGTCATCTAAAAATCGCTTCCAGTATTGAACCCAAGAAAATAAAGGATGCGAGTAGATGTATAGTTCTTCAAACCATGCCATGTAAATTGTTGCTATGGAGGGGGCGTGGATGTAGACCCATGAAATTTCACGTGATACAATTTTAGTGTGTGCCAAATATACCTGCCACTAGCACAAACCAGTGTGCATATCCATCCATCCTGCTCTCTCATGCACCTTTTTGGGCACATGCTATCTGCATTCTATTTGTTTGCATCGGGAAGAAATTTTTTCTTGTGCGCTAGGAAGTCTAGAACTCACCTTTAGTGCAGAGTCACAACACATGCTTTCTGTATCAGTCCCACAGCTAGTTTGCTTCTGTAAATACTGGGGATAACATTCAACCCATGATGGTCAGCATTTTTTTTAAATGTGGCTGCTGCAGGTTAAAAAACAGTCTGGAAAATCAGCAGCAATATCTGTTATAGTGGGTGCTGCTGAATATTCAGATTATATGGGCACTATCTGGATAGTTCTCCTAGGACAAGCAGGATGAGTCAGCCACACTTGGTGACGTCATCCGACGGCGCCGAGACGGAAGTACTCTCCATAGCTCAGAAGGGCTTTGCCCTTCTGAGCATGAGCCATCTGGCCCCACCTCCCTGCCTGCCCCTAGCTATCCAGTTTCAGTTCTTCCGCCTTGCCAGCAAGACGGATTTTTCTACTCTCCACCAAAAATTTACACTTAAGAATTCTAATTCTCCCTCTACTCGTATGTTTTTAGCAGCTTACTTGCATTGATGTTTCCAAAGCTTCTTTTTCGCAGCTGTCCCAGCGGAGCTCAAATTCCTTCGGGCCATGTGCTCCCAGTCTCAATAGCTTATGAGGTGTTCCCTCCTGCAGCGTATGTATGACCAGTTTAAAATTGCATTAATACTGTCCAAGCTTGTTTTCAGATTGATCCGGTCTGTCCAGGGGCTGTGCTCCTCGCCTGCAGCTGCTCTCAGCAGACGGCATAACAGCTGCATACAAGGACCGGGGTTCGCTGGGATGTCCTGGTGCTGGTTACTTGCTCACCGAACCTTCTTCTCGGAACATCTCCAACACCACGCCAGCTCTGCCGCCGCTCAGGGTGTGCCTAAGGGCCTCCACCCCCAGCCGCAGGCTTAAGCCACCAGCTGCCGCCGCTCAGGGTGTGCCTAAAGGCCTCCACCCACAGCCGCATGCTTCATCCTCCAGCTCCGCCGCCGCTCAGGGTGTGCCCAAGGGCCTCCACCCCCAGCCGCAGGCTTAATCCACCAGCTCGGCTTCCACAAGGTGTGCCTTAGGGCCTCTAACATCCCAAGACGCGTCGCCAGGATTCTCCTGGGTATGTAAGCCCTCGCGGCAGACGGACACTGCCCTGGACCTCCTCACACGTGTGTGGTCCATGGGGGCGGCCATCTTGCTGCGTCTGTGTGCTGCAACGCAAGCCGCACCCCCCCCCCCCCTCTGCTGGATTGTCACACAAGCTTGATCATCGCAAGCTTGTAGCACCCGGCACATCGCCTTGCCTGGCGCCACGTCAGTCCATCCACAACTCTATTGGTGGGCGTCACATCAAGCCTGCCCACTCAGCGCGTCACTTCAGCCTGCCCACTCAGCGCTGCGCCGCGGGCTGGGATTGGACGGCATCTCTAACCAGATTGGACGGCTCCATCAAACCGCGCTGCGCCTTGTCCGGCGCCACGGCATTCCGCGCAAATCCATCTGTGGGCGTCACATTAAGCCGGCTCAATTAGCTCCATGCCATGTCTGCCTGCCCCACGACTCCACTGTCTGCAATCACGTCGCCGGAGTCTCGAGGCCATTGCCCACACCAATGGCGCCACAGCAACCATCAGCAATGGCTCCATCTGCCACGCGCATCGGGGTCGAGTGTAGAACATCTTGCACGCGCCTCGGGGCCGAGTCGCGCTGCAAGGACCCCTGCGCATTGCGTGACCCGAGTGCCCGGGAGCCGCTTACCACCTCACCCCTCACCTTCGCGTGTGATCAGGTGGGTAAGCTCTGTATCTCTCTGGTGATGCTTCTGCCTCCACGATCTGGAGCTACGCAGTACTGTGACCTGAGTGCCCGGGATCCGCTTACCATCTCACCTCTCACCTTTGCGTGTGAGCGGGTGAGTAAGCTCGGTGTGCGCATCGGGGTCAAGGGTAGAACATCTTGTGCACGCCTCGGGGCCGAATCGCATCGCAAGGACCCCTACGCAGTAGTGTGACCTGGTTCCCCACACTGCGAGGATATGATCCAGTCTCCACTGCATCAAGGCCTACAGCTACACTGTTAGTGCCCAGCCACCTCCTCAGCTACACTACGCCGTTCGAGTGGCCAGCTACCTCCTCAACGCAAGGCCTGCATCTGTAGGGCACTGGGAGGAATCGTCTGCGGTAGAGGATTCCCCTCCAATCTTGCCATGAACCCTGCTTGGCAGGGAGACTCGGCCTATCAGGAAAGACAGCCGTCACAGCGATGGCGATAGTGCTGGGTGCTTCTCCTCCATGTCAACTATAGTATCACGACCCGGGTACCAGCTCGGCAGCTGCCTCCTTCAACATCAGGACAGGACATGGCCAGGAATCGTCCAAATTCGGACGAGGAAGGAAAATGTCCCATATGGCGCTGTCCTTTTCCCACTTGCAACACTCCAGACCGGCATGCTACTGACCGACTGCCTGTCTGTGGAATCCCCAACAGCATCTAGAAAAGATGGCAGCATTGCAGGCTGATTAACTACTTACAACACCCCTACGAGCCTCGCATGCGGCACTACCGGGCTTCGCTAATGCTCAGAGCTCTACCTTGCTAACCACAACACCGAGGTTGATTCCCGCTAGCAACCTGAGGCATCGCCACAGCAGAGCAAGTCAACGCTAGAGCGGCCAGCTCCAGCCATCAGACCCGTAGCAATCCTCAAAGGGAGGCTCGGGTAGCCACAGGACCAGATCAAGAATAGGGCCAGATCTAGAATGGCCAGGATCAGATCCAGAATGGCCAGCTTGGCCACGTCATCTTCCAGCTCCTACTTCTATCAAAAAAAAAAAAAGAGGTAGCACGGTGGTGCAGTGCATGTGTTCAGATGCAAAAGGTCACAGGTTCAAGCCCCTGCCGTGACTCCTGCCTACACAGCTCAAACCCTGACCTGAGTGCTGTGTCCACGAGCGCTGCAGCATCACTCGAGTTCACATGCATTCACACAATACCAGGGGTCGAATCCCACTTGACTCACCTACCTACACCATGGAGGCCTCGGGTGGTGCGGAATCCGTGACCCTGCATCCCAACCAGGGCAACCTGGGGCCTCAGGACTCCAGACGGTGCACAGACATTAAGAGACTCCCTCCACATCGCTTTTCCGGGTACAGCATCGGTATAAGTAGAAAGAAAAGGTCCAGCTGCGCTTATTATCTGGCTCATCCCAGATACCTATGATCCCGACTCCGAAGGGAACAAGGAGTACCGATCCAGCCATAAATGAACCTCGCATGTCAAGTTTGCGATTCCACCGACTTCAAGGCATATGTATATATCCATGTATATATATGTTGGTCACCCAACGTATGATCGTCGAAAGACCAATATGTGTAAAGGCAATAAGCGGACTTGGGTACTGTGATAAGGAAGCTTATCATAGCTCAGGTAGGAGCTATAGAAAAGATGATGTGACTCTGAACAAGCAACCTGTCAGTTCTGGTAGAAGTAAGAAAACAGAGTTTTCACATAAAAGACTACCAGTCCCAGAATGCACCAGGTTTCCAGCAGCCATGAGAGGGGCTGAAGTGAGAAAACGTGTGTGCAATCAAGAGAGCTATGAGGTAATCCCTAAGCACTCATCTCAAAGGGCAGGGCCTGATTCAACACAGCTGCGCTGTGTTAGGGAGGAGCACACATTAGGACAGAATAAGAATAGAGCTTATTCTACAGATAATAGCTTCAGGAAGAGCTTCAGGAAAGGAGACAGCAACAGCTTCAAGCTCAAGCACCAGTATCACCTGGAGAAACAGAAGCCAAGCCAAGCGGATAGAGAAAGAAGGAAACTCTCTGGAAGGAAGAGAAGAAAGCCCATTGGATGGTCTGGGAGAGTCCAAGGCAGTACCTATACTGGGAGGTATTCCAAATGCCAGCAGAGTCCATTGGACTGGAGTCAGCCAGAGGAATGGATTGGCAGAGATAGGAATCACCAGTGGCTACCTGGAAGAGAGAAGACTGCACGTGGAAAGGACTTTCAGACCTATGCCAGAAGGTATGTGAGGAAAGATCCAGTGTCCAGGGATCAAGATTGGAAGGCTGGACATCAGAACTGGATTACATACTGGCCAGGATATACAGAGAGGAATTATGATAGCAGGAGAGGCTCAGATATGAACACTGATCCAGACCCTATCTATAATAGTGAATGGCAGCAAGGGAATAAGCATTCTCATGATAGTGCCTTAATGAAAGACTCGTCTGTGCCAATGTATGATAGTGACCCTATGCTGATTGATGAAGGGGGAGATACAGCAGATGAAACTATTAATTACATGGACTGTTCTCTATCTAAATGCTATTGCTAGCTTTCTGTGAGCAAACACATCAGCCATCACAAAGAAACCTAACTTTGTTCTTTATTTCCACTGCAAACAGCTCTTAAAGCAGGATTTGGGTTCACACAGTAGCAGCCAGCCAGCTAAAGGCTTTCAGCTGGTCAATTGATAGTAATTAAAGCTGCACCTGATTGTGTGTGTGAGCAAGGGAGAATCACTGCTGGGATCTGCGTGGAAAATAAGCAGAAGTTAACCTAACAAGCAAAGTTTATTCATTTCTTTGTGCCTTTTTATTTGGTAATTATTTGCTAAGAAAACATTAGCTAATTGCCTGACAAGCTGAAGGTTGTTTTCTGGTTTGCTTTGTGACTTTATGTTATCCATTTAAACACTGCAAGCAAGTAACCTCATTTATATTGCTACCAAGCATATTTGTGCTGGGTGAATTAAACCCCATCAATAAAAGAAGTATTTTATTGGCTTTAACCACTGGTTTCACAACTCAATTATTGTCTTCAGCTGTGTTTGGAGTGAAAGAACTACATTACCCACAATACCTTGCAAGAATCATATGAATATATGCATCGTCAAGATTGTGTAAGTTCTCACCCTAGGCAGCCGTCTGACAGTACTTACTGATGTCACACTGCAGTGGTTAAGCCTAAACAATTGCCTGGTCTTAGAGAAATTTCTGCAAGGACTTAGGCGGGTTCCCCGAGTGTCCTACATTCTCAATTGCCTTCTGACCCATTATGGCCTATCTCCCCATCCCTCTCCGACGGTGTCCGGCTGGGGTGGGGCTACCGCCAGAACCAGACTGTGGGTGGCATAACACCACCCGACGGGTAGTGACTCACTGAGATGGGCTCACCGATTATGGACTCGCCCACTTCCTTCCTTCCTACAAGGAGCATCACTTGCGGCATCCTCCCTATCTCCTTAGTGGCAATGTCCTAGGTCATCAGTGGCCGCATTGTGGTGCAGTACACACAGACAGTGCACTCAAGAGCAGAAGGTCAGGTTCGAATACCAGCTGGGGCCCAGTATCACTCTGGACTGAGCTTACCGTTCTCTACGGTGATGTAGTGTAGTGGTTAAACCAGTGCTTAGGGCCGTAAAGACAAAAGGTCAATCCTGCTCAAGTGCAGCCGCTACCACTCCTTACGGTGAGCATGAGCTAATGCCTGTGAAATGTCAAAGTTCAGTGCCGTAAAGAGCAAAACGTCTATCTGCTAGCGCCTCTTAGGGCTGGACATCTCGCCCTATCACCAGCACTCGCGCTAAGAAGCCTTCCCTGCCTTCCTCCCTATGGGCAGTGATCTTAATACGGACAGCAAGGACCATCGACAAAGGCCCAACCCTTGCCATAGTAATGCTTCAGCCCCAGTACCCAGGGCAGCAGTACCCAGGGCAGCATCGGGATCCCTTCGACTGTCACGCGGCGCCAACTGGATCCTGTCCATGAACCCTTCGGTTCCTCATCCCCCGACCAGATGTTTTCTCCTGTCGGTTGCACCAACTGGTTCCCTCCCATGAGCCTCTCAGTCACCTCTACTTAGAGCGCTTTCTGAGCACCAAGGAGTGCACCATGCCATGTAAACCGCTGAGAACACCGCCCAGAGAGGCCTACACAAGCCGCCTGGCCTCTATCAGCTCAACATTTTCCTCAATCAACCCAGGTGTGTGCCATGCCAGCTCTTTTATGCTGCTGAGACGAAGTTGTTGTCGTGGTTGAGTGGCGTCGATCCGATGTCGACTCTTGGGACCCTCTGAATGGCTCTTCAGATCCTCCAATGGTATCCTCTTCGTCATTACCTCCTCCCTTCTGCGGGTAATTCCTTGTATGCAACCATGCCTCCTTATGGCTTTGGCCTCTGCCTTGTGACATTGTTCACCACTTGAGATCCTCAGGAACAATGACTCTGATGGCCCTCTACTGGTCCGTCACTCCTATTGCCCCTGTCTAATGCTTTCCCCCTGGATTTCTAATCCCAAGTGCATGACACCGCACTTCTCCACGTTATTCTCAGCTGCCAAATTAGACCTTCTTCCAGCTCTGCAGATCTTTCTCTTGTTTTTCCCATTCCCTCAGGGGAATCCACACTCTACTGCATCAGGGGGTCCTTGACCCTTCTGCACAGGACACCCTTCACCACGGAAACAGCTTACAGCGACTCCTTCAGCCTAGACCGGTAGGGGCCCTGGCCGACATGAGAATAATGCATCGGCTACGGAAGCAGGCCACCGGTTCTGCGCATCTTGCACCAGGCTCGAGAGACTCTACGTCAGTCAAGAGCCCTGCAACCTGGGTTCCTTGACCCTTCTACACAGGACACTCTTCACCAGGGAAACAGCTTACAGCAACTCCTTCAGCCTTGACCGGGAGGAGCCCTGGCCGACATGAGAATAATGCATCGGCCACGGAAGCAGGCCACTGGTTCTGCGCCCGGCGTGCAACTGCAGCTGCTGGTGCCAACAGAGATATGAGGGCATACACACACCCTTATGCAGGGTATGTCCGGATTGCATAACCTGCAACATCGCTGTGCTCGGTATCCGTCCCATCAGCGGCAAATGCAAGTCATGTACAACGCTGACCATTTCAGGTCATGTCTCCCCTGAGACATAGGTTCCCAAAGCTGGACCGAGCAGTGATTAATGGTCCCCGACAAATCCCTGAGGTGGACTTAAAAATAAATAAATTAAATTAAATTAAATTAAATAAAAAAAAAATTAAAATTAAATAAATAAACGATTACAATAAGTAATAATATAACAAGAGATGCCTCTCGTGTCTGCGAGGTATTCGCGCTCCAGTACACCATTGGCACCGTTCTCGCACTGCGACGGGCCCATATCTCCGTTTTCCGCGCAAGTATACCTGGTACACCCTCTGCACATGCGTGCCTCGCGTCTGCAGGCCGGCTTACAGTGCCCTATAACTGCACTCCCCTCAGCGCGGCCACTGCACATGCATGCGGCGTGCATAGCCTCTACAGGCCTACATGCTCTTTGGGCAACTCGCGGCACCACAAGACTACATGCTGGCCCGCCTGTAGGCTTCTCTAGCCTAGCCTGAAATAGTGCCTCGGCCTCCCCCTTCCACCACAGCACATGGTAGCTTGGGAGTCACCAAGTGTGGCTGACTCATCTTGCTTGTCCTAGGAGAAAACGGAGTTACTTACCTGTAACATGAGTTCTCCGTGGACAGCAGGATAAGTCAGCCACACATACCCGCCCACCTCCCCTGGGAAGGGGTCGACCTCCATTCTAGTGCCCGCCTCCTAGCGGCAAAGGCTCAGCTTGTGACGTACTGGATAGCTAGGGGCGGGCAGGGAGGGGGGCCAGATGGCTCATGCTCAGAAGGGCAAAGCCCTTCTGAGCTATGGAGAGTACTTCCGTCTCGGCGCCGTCGGATGACATCACCAAGTGTGGCTGACTTATCCTGCTGTCCACGGAGAACTCATGTTACAGGTAAGTAACTCCGTTTTACTGCCATTTGCAGATGACACCAAACTGTTAAAACACAAGAGGATTGTAAAAAATAGCAAGAGGAACTTGATAAACTGGGAGACTGGGCATCCAAATGACAGATGACATTTAATGTGGACAAGTGTAAAGTTACACACTTAGGGAAGAACAACCCAAACTACGGTTACATGATGCAAGCTTCTACATTAGGAACCAATGTCCAGGAAAAAGATTTAGGCGTCATCGTGGATAGTATGTTGAAACCCTGCCCAGTATGTAGCAGCAGCCGAGAAAGCAAACAGAATGCTAGGAATCATAAAGAAAGGAATGCAGAATAAAACAAAGGATATTATAATGCCTCTGCATTGTTCCATGGTGCAACCACACCTTGAATATTGTGTGCAATTCTGGTCACCATATCTTAAAGGATATAGCAGAATTAGAAAAGGTACAGAGAAGAGCAACAAAAATGGAAAGGAGATGGAAGGATATCCCTATGAAGAAAGGCTTCAAAGGTTAGGGCAGGGGTCTCCAACTCCATTCCTGGAGGGCACCAAACCATTCAGGTTTTCAGGATGTCCCTAATGAATATGCATGGAATATATCTGCATGTACTGCTCCATTCTATTCAAATTTTTCTCATGCATATTCATTAGGGACAGCCTGACAACCTGAATGGTTTGGTGCCCTCTAGGAATGGAATTGAAGATCCCTGAGTTAGGGCTCTTCAATTTGAAAAAGAGATTGCTGAGGGGACATATAGTGATCAATAAATGAATGAATAGAGTGGAATGGGTAAACTTAGATCAGTTGTTTACTCCTTTGAAAGGTAGAACAACTAGGGGACATGTAATGAAGCTACAATGTAGCACATTTAAGACTAATCAGAGAAAATAATTTTTCACTCAATGCATAATCAAACTCTGGAATTCATTACCAGAGGATGTAGTAAAAGCTGTTAGTGTAGCTGGATTTAAAAGAGGTTTGGATAAGTTCCTGGAGGAAAAGTCCATAAACCTTTATTAAAGAGGACCAGGGAAATCCACGGCTTACCCCCGGATAAGCACTCTGAAATCTGTATACCTTTCTGGGAACCTGACAGGTACTTGTGACCTGGATTGGCCACTGCTGGAAACAGGATACTGGGCTTAATGGAGTCTGAACAAAGAAAAGCACAACCACTTGCAGAAGTAGCACAAAAACAGGTCCAGAGCGAGTAATACTAGAAGAGCTTTATAGAAGACACAGAGATCAAACCTGGGAAACAAAGGCTTTGTTGGTCTTTTCCTGCCGTCATGTTTCTATGAATATCCATGGGTACCAGCACTACATGCCCTGATGCTAAGTGGTTAGCATGAAGGTGTTCCGGGAGTGGCACTCAGGGGGTCAGTGGTGATATTCAGCTGCTGACCAGTTATCCCTCGGCAGCGAACATTAGGCACAGAAAAAGCTGTCCTAACTTTCACTGCCGAAGCTAACTGGGCAGCAGCTGAATATCGCCACTGGCAGTTAGATTCCTGCTTTTGTGGCAAATCTGGATATTCAATTCCAGTGGCCGGATATGGCCCCAGCATTATCCGGCTACCAGCACTGAAAATTATTGCCACTGAATATTACGCTTAGCATGTCTGTAAACCATGTAAATGCCTTTGAATCTCGGGCTCATAAATACAAACACAAACACACCTATCCACGCATGCATGCAAACATTCACAGATTCATATGCAAGCACACATGCCGTGACACAGAAACACACGCACATTCATATAAAAATGCATAAACACACCAACAAAATAGAAAAAAAAAACGATAAACATACAAAACAGCGATATTAACACATACAGAGACAATGCAGATACAAGCATATTGGTTTGTGCACGCATGTGGACACACACACACAAACACATACGAATAAAGAAGCTGGAAAGAATTCCATAAGCCATACTGTGCCTTCCCCACTAGTTTTTACTTGTTTCTAAAATGTAGAAGCTATGTTATGACTGGGGGCTGTTGGAACAGGATACTGGTCTCAATGATCCAACTCAGTTTTTGTTCTTAATTGCTGGCTGCATTTTTCATTCTTATTATATAATATTAGAAAACTTAATATGAAAAATTGAATTGGGAAAAACATTAAAAATAATTTATTCACACACAACAGGCTGAAAAAATAATTTACTTTAAAAGAACATTTTATAAATGAATACATTTTTGCATACATAATTATGTGCAAATATGTCACAAAACTGCCATAGAATCCATTACTGAACTGTCATAGGAAAAGAAAGACCTTATCTATAATGCATAATATAAGAAATTAATTTTCCAATACCTATTTAAAGGTCCACAGTATAGGATAATATTCTTCAATGAATTGATGGATGTGGAAGGTCTTAGATAAACTCACAGGCAGAAAGCTCAAGTGAAATCAGCTGGAGTGCACCAGTAATCCTGGCTGGCACTGAACAGCAGTTTTAAATTCAGCCTACTAGCAAAATTCTGAATGTATTTACTTTCTAGAATTCATTCCTTTATCCATGTTCGAGCTCTATGGCATAATCAATTATGAGTTTAATGCTACCAAAGGCAGCCTGCAATCTCTGGGAAAGCCTTGAGATCTGTCTTAGGACGACGATAAAGTGCTCGGTAACAGCCAACTTCTGCAGCCATAGTTTGTGCAAAGAGACAGGATATCAGCTTCTAGTCGCTGGGCTAAATGCTGAACAGTCGGGTGATCTCTGCGGTACTACAAAAGGAAGGTTAAGTGGGCAGGTGTACATGAACTTTATGGCTTTTATGCTCCCCACATTTTCCATGAGATCTTGGGATTTATTTTAAACATTGCTTAGGTTCAGACATTACTGAATTCATATTTTTTTTTTCAAAAGAGGGAAAGGTCATGCAAATCATAACCTTTATAAGTATTAAAGAATTGGGTTTCAAAATTATGAATCCAATTTTATTCATATTAAATGCGGCATATTTTTTGAAGAAGTTACCTAAGTTTTGGAGAGGGGAAAGAGCAATGTTCCCACAGAAATATTCCTAAATTCAATACCAAGCTAAAAAGCAAAGAAACTGAGAAAACCATCAAAATATTTTGAGACACAACCTACTTTCAGTCTCAAAGCATACCCTTTGACCTTACTGTACATTAAGGGCCCGATTCCATCCAGGACGTCCTGGCCCTCTGTGCATCCGGTCGGAACCAGATGCACAGAGGGAGTCGCGATTCTGATCCCACGGGACACGTCTAGCACTGCGGGATCAGAATCGAACAGGCCTGTACGTGCAAGCCGGGACCCCGATTCTGTCTGGCCTGTATGTGAGGACTGACTTCCTGCTTGTTCCCGCAGAATAAAAGAAACTTTAAAAAGTCGGAAAACCCAAACTAAGGAAACTACAGGAAAAAATCACCAGAAAAACTGTGAGAAGCCAAACACATCTATGGGGCTTTGCAGAAAGAAAAGGACTGAGGATAAGATGGCTCGAAACTTGAAGAATGGTAGAGTATTTGACAGCTGAGATTTAATGCTAAAAATGCAGGATTATACATTTGAACTACAAAAATCCAAGGAAACCGTACAGTATAAGGCATGAAGTACTTCTTTCCATGAAAGATGAGTGGGACCTGGGGATTATTGTTTCTGATGATCTTAAGGTGGCCAAACAGGTAGAAAGGGCAATGTCAAAAGCCAGAAGGATGCTTAGGTGCATAAGGAGAAAAATGGCCAGTAGGAAGGAGGAGGTGATAGTCTCTGGTGAGACTTTATTTAGAATACTGTGTGGATGCTTGGGTGTGATTACAGTAAGAGCAATGGCTAGCAGGAAGTAGGAGCTAGTGCCTCTGTATAAGTCTCTGCGGAGACTCAAGAGTACTGTGTGCTATTCTGGAGACTGCACTTTCAAAAGGATATAAACAGAATGGAGTTGGTGCAGAGGACAGCTGCTAAAAGGATAAGTGATCTGTGCGATAAAACATACGAGTACAGGGCCAGCCCAAGGTATCTGAGGCCCTAAGCAAACTATCAGTCATGCACCCCCACCCCACTCCACCTCACACGTAGTCCCACATCTCCCCTTCCCAAACCTTCAGGTGTCCAGCATCTCCTCATCTCTCCCCCAACCCTCACAGTGCCCAGCATCTCCTCTTCTTGCTGCCATGCCCCAAATGTGTTCAGCATCTCTTCTCGAACCCCCCAGAGGTTCAGTCTCTCCTCTTCTCCCCTCCCCCCCCCCCACCACCGTGGTCTCTAGCATTTCCCCTCTTACCTTTCACTGTTGCTGCTCCAAACACAGCTAACCACCACCACTACTACCACTACTACTACTTATCATTTGTATAATGCTACAAAGCATACACAGCGTGTACACATTCATGTGAGAGATGGTCCTCGCTATACAAATTAGACAAATACAAGAAACAGGCCAGGGTAAGACTAAAGGGAAATGGTCATAACACACCTAGGTGGTAACAGGAGAATAAAGGGATCAGGATCCAAAAGTAGCCTCAAGGAGGTGGGTTTTAAGTCTGGATTTGAATAAGAGTCTGAAGATCCTCCAGGGCCTTCCCCTCCCCCCTCAAGTGTGATGGTGGTTTTCCTGGTGCCCGCAATTCTGGAGAGACAAAAGAGGCAGCCCAGGTCCTCCTGTGGTAGGGGATACAGCTGTCCCATGATCCTGGCGCCCTTCAAGGACAAGATGCAGAGATTTACACTTCTCTAAATCCATCTAAATCAGAAGTGCTCTGGAACAGGGGTGGGCAAACCCCTTGGTCCGCATGCTGTACTGGGAATTGTGACTTTGTGATTAGGTTGGGGGAGTCAGTCAGTTGGGAGAGCCCCCAAATCAGTAATGACTTACAATACAGCTCTCAAATCAAAACGTTTGCCCATGCCTACTCTACTGCCTTTTTCTCCTTTCCTTCGGTCCCTTACCTTATCCTTGCCTCTTCCCACCATTAGTCTTTTACCTTGCCCTATCACTCCCAATTCCCTCCCCCCACTCCCCCAATAAGGACTCTTTTTTCCTTCCAGCCCTTCCATATAAGATACTTTCTCTATTTCCCATCTTCCCTCCCCCCAACAAAACACATTATCTCTCTCTCCCTTCCTTTCCTTTCCCCTCACCTCCTTAAAAGAAACTATCTCCCCTCAGCAGCTCTTACTACCCTGGATCATGTGACTCGCCTGCTGCTGCAATCCAGGTCACTCTCTTACTCCTTCAAACCATGTGGCTCTCTTTTTTCCTGCAGATTGCGTAGCCCTCCTCCTACCCTGAACTGCACATCTCTCCTGCTCTTGCAGATGCCCAGTCACTGCAATGGCCGACCATCCACTTCGAGCAGGCCAGATCCAAATGTGTGTCAGGGATGGCTGTGGGGGCTGAATGAAAGATGCCTGCAGGCGGTTCCCAGGCCATATTTTGGACATCCCTGCCCTAAATACTTTATGCAGCCCTTCAGGATGGGAACTCCTTCTACCACTTCCCTCAGGTACCATCTTGGCTATGCACAACAAAGCAGTAACCTGATGAGCACAGAAAGGAGCTAGTCCCAATAAAACAAGTGAATGAAACATTTGCTGGAGCCAACTCATCTACGACATAAAGTAGGACAGGATGGCGGCAGGCCTTTGAACATCCATGCACACATGCTTAAGGCTTTCAAGCCTCACTCCCCTCTAACAGTGACTGTCAGAGACGGACATGGCGGGCCTTAAGCACACGCATATGAGTGTTCAAAGGCTTGCTGCTGTGTTGTGCTGCCTTTAGGTAGAGACGAGTCAGCTCTAGCAGAGGTAGCTGGTTTTTTTTTTCAAATTTACTGGTAGGGTATGTCTTTACAGCAACTTATTAACAATTGCTACCAGCCAGTCAAAAATATCATGCCTTAAAATCCAGAGTAATTTAATATGCTAAAATCCCCAAGAATAATGGAATGGGAAGGTGGTTCAAAAAAGAAGACAACCAAGAAATCAAAGTCAGCAAGGAAGGAAGAGGAGGACAGCTACTCAGAGTGAAAGTGGGATGAACTGAATAATAGAGTGGATATCAAATGAAGCAGTACTCTTGATGTGAAAGGAGAAGTTGAAACCTGCAGGAGGAGGAAAGCAGCATGCCAATATTACCACCACCACCACCACCACAGTCTACTGAGCATGATGTATGGCAGTAATGATAACCTCCATGGTTCCTCCTAGATGTGACCAAAAGTGAGACTCAGGGACTTGGCAAACAGAGAGCAATACTCATGTTGTTGTTGTTGTTGTTAAGTGCCGTCTAGTCAGTGTCGACTCATGGCGACCCTCTGGATAGTTATCCTAAACTGTGTTCGATCTTCAGTTAGGCAGCTCATTGTTGACAGACTGGCACCCATAGCTGCTGTTATTGTATTGATCCATCTCATTGCTGGCCTTCCTTTTTTGCATTGACCTTCCACCTTGCCAAGCATGATATCCTTCTCTAATGATCTCTCTCTTCGCATGATGTGTCCAAAGTATGAAAGTTGAAGTCATATTTATCTCCAAGTTATAATGCCCTGTTCAATGTAATTTCAGTTTGTTCAATGTAAACCACCTCGATATCATGAAAGGCAGTATATAAGAAATGATAAATAAATAAAAATAAATAAATCTTGAGTAGAATTATTAGAGGGGAAGCCATATTAGACCTAGTCCTTAGTGGAACACCAGATCTAGTGCAAGAGATAAGGTTGTTGGGGCCACTTGGCAATAGTGATCATAGCATGATCGCCTTTGATTTAATTAGTGGAGGAGGGATAGTAAGGAAATCCACAGTACTACCTTTTAACTTTCGAAAGGGAAACTATGATAAAATGAGGAAAACAGTTAAGAAAAAACTAAAAGGAGCAGTTGCAAAGGTTAAAGACGTACATCAGGCTTGGCTGTTGTTGAAAAATACTATCTTGGAAGCCCAGACCAGCTGTATTCCACGCTTTAAGAAAAGTGGAAGGAAGTCCAAAAAACTGCCAGCATGGTTTAAAGGTGAGGTCAGAGAGGCTGTTGTTGCCAAAAAAGTATCTTTCAGGAAATGGAAAAAAGAGCCAAACGACGAAACCTGGAAACAGCACAAGCACTGGCAAGTCAAATGCAAGGCATTGATAAGGCAGGCAAAGGGAGAATTTGAGAAGAAGCTTGCTGCGGAAGCAAAAACGCGAAGTAAAGACCTTTTCAAGTACATTCGTAGCAAAAAACCTGTGAGAGAGTCAGTTGGTCCATTAGATGATAAAGGGGTTAAAGGAGCACTAAGAGGCGACAAGGCGATAGCGGAGAGATTGAATGAATTCTTTGCTTCAGTCTTTACTGAGGAAGATGTAGGGATGTTACCCATGACTGAAGTGGTATTTAAAGGTGCGGAAGAATTGAAGGAAATATCGATACATCGGGAAGATGTATTACAACTATTAGATAAACTGAAGAGTAGCAAATCACCTGGGCTGGATGGTATACATCCAAGGGTGTTGAAAGAACTGAAATATGAGATTGCAGACCTGCTATTAGTAATCTGTGAACTATCATTAAAATCATCTCTAATACCTGAAGATTGGAGGATCGCCAATGTAACACTAATTTTTAAAAAGGTTTCCAGGGGTGATCCGGGAAACTACAGACCGGTGAGCCTGACATCAGTACCGGAAAAATGGTAGAAACCATCATAAAGAATAAAATTACTCAGCATGTAGATAGTCATGACCTAATGGGAGACAGCCAACATGGCTTTAGACAAGGAAAATCTTGTCTTACTAATCTGTTATGTTTTTTTGAAGGAGTGAATAATCAGCTGGACAAAGGTGAGTCGGTTGATATTGTGTATCTGGACTTTCAGAAAGCCTTTGACAAGGTCCCTCATCAGAGACTTTTGGCAAAACTAAAGAGTCATGGGATAAGAGGCAGTGTACTATTGTGGATCAGGAACTGGTTAAAAGATAGAAAGCAGAGGGTAGGGCTAAATGGACAATTTTCCCAATGGAGAAAGGTGAATAGTGGTGTACCCCAGGGATCTGTGCTGGGTCCGCTGCTTTTTGACATATTCATAAATGACCTGGAAAGTGGAATAACGAGTGAGGTTATCAAATTTGCAGATGACACAAAACTATTTAAAGTTGTTAAAACCCAAGAGGATTGTGGAAAATTGCAAGAGGATCTTGATAAATTGGAAGACTGGGCATCAAAATGGCAGATGAAATTTAATGTGGACAAGTGCAAGGTTATGCACCTAGGGAAGAACAACCCAAACTATGGTTACACGATGCAAGGTTCCACATTAGGAACCACCACCCAGGAAAAAGATTTAGGCGTCATTGTGGATACCATGTTAAAACCCTCGGCCCAGTGTGCAGCAGTGGCCAAGAGAGCAAATAGGATGCTAGGTATGATAAGGAAAGGAATGGAAAATAAAACAAAAGATATTATAATGCCTCTATATCATTCCATGGTGAGACCGCACCTTGAATATTGTGTGCAATTCTGGTCGCCGTATCTTAAAAAGGATATAGCGATTTTAGAAAAGGTTCAGAGAAGAGCCACCAAAATGCTAAAGGGGATGGAAGGATACTCCTATGAAGAAAGGCTAAAAAGGTTGGGGCTCTTTAACCTGGAAAAGAGACGGCTGAGGGGAGATATGATAGAAGTCTATAAATTAATGAACGGAGTGGAACGGGTAAACGTAGATCGATTGTTTACCTTATCAGAATATAGAAAGACTAGGGGACATGCACTGAAGCTACAGGGTAAACTATTTAAGACTAATAAAAGAAAATATTTTTTCACTCAACGTGTAATCAAACTCTGGAATTTGTTACCGGAGGATGTAGTAAAGGCTGTTAGTGTAGCTGGGTTTAAAAAAGGTTTGGACAAGTTCCTGGAGGAAAGATCCATAAACCATTATTAAGAAGGGACCCAGGATATCAATGCTTGAACCAATACAAGCATTGTGGAACCTGTGTCCCTTGGGGAAACTGCTAGGTACATATGACCTAGATTGGCCACTGTTGGAAACAGAATACTGGGCTTGATGGACCTTGGTCTGACCCAGTATGGCATATCTTATGTTCTTATAATCTTGCTGGCATGTGAGATCAGAGTGATTGTGCGATAATTTCCACAGTCAGTCGGGTCACCTTTCTTCAGTATTGATACAAACACAGATTTTTTCCAGTCACTTGGCCATGAATTTGTCTTTCAAATTTCCTGGCAGAGCCTTGTAAGTATGGTAACAGCTTCACCTGATTGTTGTAATAACTCAATGGGAATGAAATCAATGCCTGAGGCTTTGTTCTTTGATAAGGTTTTCAATGCTGTTTCGACTTCTTCTTTCATCACCAATGGTTCCTGATCGTAAGGTATAGGTTGAAACGGCTATTGGTCCACTTGATCTTTATGGTATAATGACTCTGTATATTCTTTCAACACTCATGAGCATATCTTAAACCAGAGGTCACTAAAAAGATAAGCTGCTTGGTCTGTACTATCCCATACCTGTGGTATGGGATAGTACAGACCAAGCAGCTTATCTTTATGTGGTATGGGATAGTACAGACCAAGCAGCTTATATTTTATGTGGTATGGAGCAAGTTTATAAGGACCCACCTAAAATTACACAGCACCAACCACATAAATGAAGGTATTTTTAATGATTTATGCACTATTTTATAAGTAAATACATCACCCCAATGGCACATACTTTCACTGTGGGTGTGTGCATGGGCTCTAGGACTGGTTTTAAGTGATTATGTCTTAAAATCTGTTTTCAAACACTTATGTTAGCATTTATATTTAGGAGGAGAGGACTAGCCTAGTGGTTAGAGCACTGGCCTGGTGACTAGGAGACAACTGGCACTCCCTGTGGCCTTGAGCAAGTCACCTTACCCTCCACTGCCCTGGAAGAAAGACCTAGCAATCTACTTCTGGTCACACCGTGCTAAGAAAACCCAGAGGCTGCTGGATCGTCAGCAGTCAGCATTGACTCCACAGCACACATTGCATTGTATGCTAATATTTTATAAAGAAATACAGTCACCTACTTTTCCTTATAAAATAGGTGCATTTTGGCAGCCTTAAGTTTGGCACTTGGTTATATAATTACCCTCCACCTGTGTAAATAATTTGCATGGCTACACAGTTCCCGCACCAGAGTCTAGGATGTAAATCAGAGCACTGGGAACCAGGGCCAGTGTTAAATATGCTGGGGCCTAGAGCACAAACTAGTGAGGAGGCTCCAAAGTCTGCTGGCAGGCTATTCCTCCTTTAGTTGGAGGCAGACTTGGGCATGAGGACCCAGGGCAATTGGCCTGTTTGCCACCTCTTAATGCCAGGAAACGTAGTTAACTTGTTCAGCACCTTGTTGATAGGAAAACAATTGTTGCTGGTATAATCCAACCTATAGTATATTCACACATCAGCATCTTTTGCTCAGTTTGCACTGTATTAAGTTTTTCCAATATAAAGAAGTTCCATGCAAATCTAAAGAGGCCTGTTTCACAGTGTACACACATACACCCATAACCTATCTTTTCCTTTGAAAAGTAGGCTAAAAAGGTTTCACCTACAACTTATTTGTTGACCTTAATTTCTATGAATGTACAAGATAAATCTAGCGAATGGGATTCAGGACAAAGGCAGCCATGAGCACCCTTTCCCTTGCTGATTCAGCCTTGAACCTCTCTTGTGCGCTGGATCAGACAGGCTGATAAATCTAGCAGGCCACACATGTCAAACCAGCTCATACGGTTTCAGTCAGCAATGACAGGGAGCCAAATTGCTTTATTCCGATTACGAAAGGTTCCTTAGAGAAGAAAGCATATTGCACACAAAAAAAAATACCACTGAGACTTAGTTGGCAGACACATCAGTTTAAGAGAATTACTACATTCAGACAGAGTACAGCATGCACCTCCCTATACTTACATGTACAAGAAAGATTCCCTAACTATGCTCTTCATGGTGTCACTGTCTCAAACCATTGCCAGTCACATTATTTTCAAGTGTCAGAACTACTGGTACTATTTTACGGTATGGAGGTTCACAGGACAATAATCAAAGTCCTTTCAATGGTTCAGACGACAGGAATTTGATTACTGCCCCACCTGTCCGTAGGTGAAAGTACACTATGCATGCTGCTTGAAAGCGTGCATAGTTTTATCCAGAGAGCAAAGAGATGTGCTGGAGGTAGAGATCAGAGATCAATACATAGCTTTGAATAATCAAAGCTGCACGTGCATTTTTTGATGGAAAAAATACATGCAGAAAAAGCAAATGTAATTTCTATACATATTTTTTCAGGGGGGGCAATAATCAAAACAAAAGCCTGCATTAACTTTTGCTTTAGCTCTTTGCACAAACCCTGCAGAGTTTGCACCAATGTGGACAGTTTGGATTATGGTCCCCTTACAGCAGCCATATAGGTTTAGGAGGAAACTATGAGAGACATATTCAGCAGCTGGCTGTAGCCGCTTTAAATTAAAACTGGATATTTAAAGCTAGGGCCATATTCGCCAGCTGTATTGAAGATCTGTGTTTTCTGGATAGCAAATTAGTTATCCGGTCAGCAGCGCTATTCAGCTGTTGGCTGGACAGCGGAACCGGTAAAGCTTTTTTTGGCCTAACTTTAGCCCAATTAGAGTTTACCAGCCAGTGGCTCAATATCGCTGCTGACCAGCTAACCCTTAGTGCCGTCCCCACAATTCGCCAATGCTAAGCGATTAACATTGGAGCATTCAGAAGCACAAACTGGGCATATGCTGCTGAATATCCCACTCAATGGGATTAATGCGGTTAGCTGGCCTACTAACAACGTTAATCCCTCTGAATATACGCCTCTAGATTTTTTTTGTGGGTTGCGATTTGTGTCCATAAACATACAGAATTACATAAGTCCCTTCTTCAGGTGTCATTTGAAGAGACCCCCAACTCATGTGCATTATTCTTAATTATAAAATTGAAAACTAACAAAATCCATGTGTATTTGTTTTACTTTTTCATGGAAAGGGTGCTGGAATGCCCTCCTAATGGAGGTGGTTGAGGCAAGAACAGTGATGGAATTCAAAAAAATGCATGGGACAGACACAGGATCCCTATGCAGCAAGAGGATGGAATCAGAGCAATCAAATAACTTTTGCACTTCAAAAAATAGAGGGGAATAACCTGCACGGAGCTGTGGGTACAACCTTAAACAAAAGCACAGAGGGGAGTAGCCTGCATGGAGAGACAGGTACAAATCTATCCACCTTATTGGGCAGACTAGATGGACCATGCTGGTCTTTATCTGCTGTCACTTACTGTGTCTTTAATATATGCTTGTGATGGGGTCTATCGAATGTTACTCATCCTTCTCCAAAGAAAGTATCAACAGTTTCCATTAAGAGAGTTCAGGGCTAGGAGGACATGGCTCATAGGTAGAGGTTAAAAACCCAGCAGGCTGCAGGAGGGAGAGAGGCCTGTGGAGCCAGAAGTCCTTCCAAGGCCAGTCGTGCAAAGGAGTTCTGAGGTAGAAACTTTAACTGGGGCTGGAGAAGGGCTGGAAGAACCAGCTTGTAGAGGTTTAACAAGCTGGGAGAGAAGTAAAGCTAATTTTGTTTTCCCTGAACTGCTGTCCATTCTGGATTTTGCTTTGTGTAGGTTTAACAAGCTAGGACAGAATAAAAGCTGCTTTTGTTTTCCTTGAACAGCTGTCTGGCCTGTGTTTTAAAGGAAAACCCTTCCCACCACAATCCACACTACCACAATGCTCATTTGTTCTGCGGTTCAGTGTTATGAATTTTTTTTTAATTCTTTATTTATCAATTTCCAACCACAACAAACATAACATAACAATCAATAATGAATACTAAAACAGGAATAGCAAGACAGACAGGTATATCACTGATCACATACTACCCTATGCAAGTAGGGGGGGGTAGGACCGCGAATGCCATATCTCTTGGGCACCAGGCTACCACTATGCGAGGTAGAACCTATTTCATTATGAGGGCATCCTACTTTTTCAAAAGATTATAGGAGGCTGGGTTCTGATTCACATATGCTATCTCACAGGAACGGTGATAGCAAACCAGATTCCACCAATATTCCACGTTTAAAGAGTTGAAAGTTTTCCAGTGACTTAATATGGCCTTCAGTGCCAAACTTAGTAATAGATCAAAAATTGTGTAGTATCGTCTTTCCAGGTCTGGAACGCCAGCCAGCGACTTATAAATAGCGATACGAAATGTTAATGGAGAGCTCATCCGAAATAGCTGCATTAGTCGCTGCCATACCCATTGCCAGAACAGCTTCAGAAGTGGACAGTAGTACAACATATGTGCCAACGTCCCAACACTGGAACCGCAGGACCAACATCTATCACCGTCGTGCACTTGCCATTTGGCGACCTTCACCGGTGTCAAGTACGCACGGTGAGCAAGGAAATATAACATCTGAGTAAGAGAAGCAGCTCTCGTTATCCGTATCTGTGAGCCCCAAAAGGAGTTCCACATCTCCGCAGTCATGAGGGTTCCCACTTCAGCTTCCCACACCAATTGAGCTCCTTTAGGCCAACGATCATCTGCATTCCGAATAAGTTCCACAAACTTCGATATTAGTTTCGTTCCCAGCCTAATCTCCTGTATCCGGAGATAAAGTGGACGTCCACTGCCAAGGTGTATTGGCGACACCCCTGCTTTGCTCAGACAGTGCCGCAGTTGACCCCACTGAAAAAAGCATCTGCGGAAGTTGAAATTCCTGTTGTAGTTCTGGGAAAGATTTAAACTTCTGCCCACTTATCAGCTGACCTAGATGAAGAATACCTTGTTGTATCCAGGTGGCCCATGCAATACAATTCCCTCTTATTTTGAAACGCGAATTAAGCCAAATTGGCGTAGCTTCCGTGAATATCTGTTCACCTTCTATAAGGGGTAAAACAAAGTTGAACGCTTGCTGAGTGGCCTTCAAGATCACGTTGTCCATCTTTGCGTGTGTCGCATCAGCCCCAATACGCGCCCGCAATGGGATTGGTTCACTCGCTGTATCTTCTACTAGCAGCCAACTCGGGGTTCCAAGGGTCTTCAACTCCTCCGCCCACCAGGAGCCTTGCTTTAACAGAGCGGCAACGTGATACCAGTAAAAATCTGGGAAGTGCACCCCGCCCTGTTTTTTAGGAAGCTTCAATTTCCATGACGCAATTCTTAGGGTTTTCTTCTCCCAGAGGAAGGATAACAGAATTTTCTCCATACTGGAATAAAATTTCCTATCAAAAAGCACAGGGATCATACTCAGAATATAATTTATCTTGGGGACAATGACCATTTTATTGGTTTCCAATCTGCCCCACCATGTTAAGTTCAGAGGTGACCATTTGTGCACATACTCTTGAATTACCTTATTGCAGCAGTCTATATTCAAAGAGATTGTATCCTGTAAGGTGACACCATAGGTAACCCCCAAATATTTAAGATGATTTTTCCACCTGAAACGGGTATTGTAGTAGTTCCTTTTCCGCTTTGAAGGCCTCCCACCAGGCCCAAGTGGAAGTGTCCCCATGTCGGTTAGTGGCAAAGAATTCTTTAATAGCCAACTTTATGGATTTGCAAAATTCTTCCTCTCCCAGCCACTGTTTTTCAAAAAACCATCGTACCTGGGCTCTCTTGGCTGATCCTACTACACAATCCAAGGTAACCGCAGAGTGGTCCGAAACTGTTCTAGCCAACATATCAGTGCCTGTAATCTTGGGCAGCAACGTCTTGGAGATCAGAAAATAGTCAATACGGGTTTGCGAGTTATGAGGTAGGGAATAAAAAGAGTATTCTTTATCGTTGGGAGAAAAAAGCCTCCAGGGGTCTACCAACCCTAGCAATTCCATCATGTTCAGCAGTTTCTTGGAGGACAAAGGCTTGTGCTGTGGCTTGTAAGGAGTTCTGTCAATCAGTGGATCGTGTATGAGGTTGAAGTCCCCCCCTAAAATGATATATGAAGATCCCGCTTCAAGTAGCTCTTGAGTGATCTGGATGTAGAATTGCGGGTCATCCATGTTGGGGCCATATACCGTCATAAGAGTAAAAACATCCTCCTTGAGTCGTGCAATAACCATGTCCCATCGCCCTGCAGGATCAATTTTGGTTTCTTGGACTACCATAGGGAGGGCCTTCCTGCATAGGACAATGACCCCCCCCCCCCCTTCCTTTTGAGGGCAGGTGCCGATAGAATATTTTGATAGGTTGAATCTGCCACTTTGTATGATTCGGCAAGTGAGAGGTGGGTTTCTTGTAAGTATATAACGTCCGCTTTTTGGTGTTTACAATAATTTAGTATTTTCTTTCTCTTGATAAGATTAGAAATACCTTGAACATTTAGGGACAATACCCTCAGCTTGCAATCAGCCATATTTTGCTCTAGAAAAACCCTGAAAATTGGCATTCGCGGTCAACTGCCCCGGAATTAAAGTATACAGTGCTCATGAGATCATAACTGGAAAAGCCTGCCTGTACTATACTATTAACTACCTTAACTTGCATGGCAAAGCCCCAACCGCCCATCTTAGCCCACCCAAACCCCCCCCTCCCGTTAAGAAGACAACCATTCTGTGAGCATTTCTTAAGGTAACAGGGCCCCAATTCACATAAGAGAACCCTTGACCAATGAAAACAAAACTATTGCTAGGCAGTGACGGCATGTCTACCCCATAAAAAAATACAACAACCCATGTCTACCCTTTGACATGTTGAGATAGGAGTAGAGCAGTTTACAATCATGCCCACCCACCTGAGCACAGCCTAACTCAATAGCTAAATGGCATGGCAGTGATAAACACGACATGTAAGTCCATTTTCTTTCAGGACCCCACCTCCATACGCGTACGCTCTTGTAGATATGCGCGGAGCGCTGGGCCATCTGCGAAAGTTCTTGTGCTGTTGTCCAGGGTCACCCGCATAAGCGCGGGATA
This sequence comes from Ichthyophis bannanicus, assembly GCA_033557465.1. Lineage (NCBI taxonomy): Eukaryota > Metazoa > Chordata > Amphibia > Gymnophiona > Ichthyophiidae > Ichthyophis > Ichthyophis bannanicus. Next base: position 916,408,353 of record CM066035.1, on the reverse strand, counting down.
GAAAAGCCCAAATCGCGCTTGTAGCTGCTGCAACATAGGCCTACAGGCCAAGAGTTCCTTCTGGCGCTGAACGGTCTGCTTGCTAAGATCCGGAAAGAAGGCAATTTTCTGTCCGTCCAGCTGCAACCCCGGCCGACGCTTGGCTGCCTGCATGATCTGCAGGACTTGCTGATATCGAAGAATTTTTACCACAAATGGGCGCGGTCGCTGCGTATGAGGCGTTGGGTGCGACGGAACTCTGTGGGCCCTTTCCAGTTCCAGAGGTCATAAGAACATAAGAACATAAGACATGCCATACTGGGTCAGACCGAGGTCCATCAAGCCCAGTATCCTGTTTCCAACAGTGGCCAATCTAGGTTATACGTACCTAGCAATATCCCCAAAAGACACAGGTTCCTCAATGCTTGTACTGGGTCAAGCATTGATATCCTGGGTCCCTTTTTAATAGTGGTTTATGGACCTTTCCTCCAGGAACTTGTCCAAACCTTTTTTAAACCCAGCTATACTAACAGCCCTTACTACATCCGCAAAGGCAATTTCCAGCAGCTCAGGTATTAATTTCTCCAGATAACTAATGGGGTCAGACCCTTCCCGGCCTTCAGGGATTCCCATTATGCGCACATTATTTCTCCGAGCCCGGTTGGATTGATCTTCAATTTGCGCTTCTAGGGCCGTCACCCTTTTCGTCAACGGGCCCATCTGCGCTATCATAGTGGACTGCCTGTCCAATTCAACTTCCACGTCATCCAAGCGTTTTGCCACGTTCCCTAATCTCTCCTTTACCTCTTGGAGATCTTCTTGTACTTGCGCCAGTGTCCCGGAATTAGTTGTAATCATGTCTTTAACCGTGCGCAGCTCTTGAAGTATTTCCCTCACCCCCTCCGTTGGTAGTTTTTCCGCCGCCATTTTTTGGGGGGAAGGGAGATCCTGTTTAGCCCGCTTGTTAGCTTGGCCAGACGTCTGTGGGAATTCCAATCTAGCCGGCTTCAGTGAAGACATGTCTCACCGGTCCCCGATAGTGAAAAACGTCGGTCAGAGGGATCTCCCGTCACCTAGATATGCTCCGGATTCTGCTATATCAGGAGGGAGCCTCAGCCTAAGCGGCCATCTTTCTCCACGGCAGACTCCGCCCCCCAGTGTTATGAATTTTGAACAACACTATGCAAGACTAGTTTAATGTTTGCTCTAGGTTTGTGCGACAGGGCAATAAAATTAAAGGGCCCACAAGCCCAAACTGCAGACCCACAAGACTCCCTTTTCTGGGCAGACTTCAACTCCCTAGTGGTCCAAACACCCCCCTTTCCATCTCTGATGTGGAACTGAAAGCTTCAGTTCTCACTTAAGACTCCTTAATGTGGGAGGGGCGTTCCAAGATGGCGGCAGCCCTTCATACCGTGTGAGCACGATTTCCTGATGGGAAGGAAGCGAAAAGGCAAATCTGGGCCGGTGCCCCCCCAGCCCTCTGCTGCCTCAATGCCCGTTTCTCCTGCTATTGGTCCTTTGGATAGTTACCTTTTGCAAGCCACTCGGGGTTCAGACGTTGTCGGTGGGGATAGCCGATTGGCAGTTTTGTCGGAGCTTGATAGCTCGGCAACTGCTTCGGCGTCATCTTTCTCCCCGTTGCTGAGCCCGGCGTCAAAGGTCTTCTGCACCCACGTATTGCCTGAGGGCTTCCTGGAGGTCCCTTCCCCTGCTATGTCGGAGGATATTGGTGCCTTAGGTGGGCCAGGAAAAGATGTGTCGGTTGAGCTGAAAAGTGGAGCTATGAGTAAGCTCCCAGATATTGCATCAACTTTGGCGCCTGAGGGAGAAGTGTGCGCAAGGCAGGTTGTTTCTTCTGCCCCGCGGGTTGATCTGCAGACACACTTGAAAATCGAGGACTCAGCGCTGAATATGGATGCGTGTTTTCTCTACAGCGACCAGTGAATTTTACACTGGAGTCTATTTGGACCGCTATTGCCTCGTTGGGAGAAGCTTTATTTCCTCATGTGTCTTCATTAACCACTAAGGTCAACTCTACTATGGGAGCTGTGACTATTTTGGAAAAAAAAGTGTCGAATTTCTCCGTGGAAGAAGAAGAGATACGAAGTAGGCTTTCTAGTCTGGAAGATCAGTCTGACATTGTCAAAAAGAACTCTTTGTCGGTACTCATGAAATTAGAGCAGTTGGTAAATTTGTCTCGTGTTAATAATTTGAGAATTGTAAATTTTCCTAGATCCTCTTCTATTGGGGCTAAAGAGATGTTTAAAGAATATCTCCTGGAAGTTTTGGGTGTCTCCCCGGAGTTAATGCATCCCTTAGTTAAAGTGTATTATTTACCTAAAGCAATGCGCGCTACTCCTAGCAGCGCTTTGGAGGGGGGTCTGACACAAGGGGATGTGTTAAATGTTACCAATTTGTTAGAGAATTCTCGGGACTCTTTGGAGTCTTCCACTCTTCTTGTTACTTTTGCTCTGTTATCGGATAGAGAGTGGTTATTGAAGTTGTTTTTTCGTAAAAGGAAAATCCCCTTTCGTGGTTTTGCTGTCCGTATTTATCTTGACCTATCAAGAGTCACACAGAAACGTCGTAGAGAGTTTCTTTTGTTACGGCCTGGGGTTTTGCAGTTGGGGGGGGGCTCTTTTTTCTCAAACACCCTTGTAAGTGTTTGGTTAAATACCAAAATGTTTCCTATGTATTTTTTGAGCCTTCCCAGCTGCTAGCCTTCATCAGTGCTAGGCATGTAGAATCCTCTATTCTTTCTCCTTAAGGGTGCTCAGCTATGTATTAGCTTGAACTGTTGTGCTGCCTGTTTCTTTTCATATTTGGTATATATATATTTTTTTTTTTTTATGAAACGATCTCCTTTTCGTGGGCTAGAGTGGTTGGACACTGTTATGTTTTCTTGTTACTAATGTATAAAAATTTTCTTCATTTGCGTTTTCTGTGTGTCAACCTGTTTCTCTCAAGAGAGTGCTTTGTTGGCTTTCTTGTTGTATTTGTAAAAATTGCATAAATAAAAAAATAAAAAATAAAAAAGACTCCTTAATGTTGAGGGAGGAGTGTCTCAGTGGTTGGGACAGGTTACCTCAAGCCAGAAGGCCAGGGGTTCAATTCCCACATGGGGACAAGCAACTTCAGGCCAGAATCCCATGGCCACTCCTTGTGGCCTTGGGCAAGCCACTTAACCCTCCATTGCCTCAGGTACACTTAGATTGTGAGCCCTTTGGGGAGAAGGGAATAAAAAGTACCTGTTAGTATACATGTAAACCACACTGATTCTAAAGAGCACAGTATATAAATAAATAATGGTGAGGGTCGTCAGCCTGCCCCTTTCCACCCACTATACCCCATCTCACCATGAGGGTCTGGGATGATAAGAGTCAAGGGCAGTCCTCACTCGCTCCTGCCCTGTAGGCTGCCAGCTTCAACATGGTATAGGCTGACCCTCAGTGGAAGTAGTATGAGACTACCAGTAGGGGGTCAGCCCATACCATTTTGAAGCAGTGAACCTATGAGGCTGGGGTGAACGGGGACCATTCCTGCCCCCCACGACCCCTTGGGGTGAATCAAGGTGCCAGGGGCTAGAACAGGCTTACATTAAAAAGTGGGACTTGGGAAACAGAGAGGAATTAAAGCTTTTAGTGTTTCATGGGGAACTGCAAGGGAAGCACTGTGCTCACTGGGTCACTAGGGAGTTGGGGTCCCTCCGGGAGGGGCAATCGGTGAAGGGTATCTGCAATTCAAGCAAGTGGGCCTCTTAATTATATAATGTACTTGCTGGAAGAGGCTCTTTTCTTAAAAAAAATTCTCACGTTTCCACTGCCAAGAACATGTGAAGTTCTTGACTGTGGCAACACACAAAAAATTTGTACAAAGTTTAACTAAGAATGTAAATGAGGAAAGAGTTTATTTGCATCTTAGCTTAATTTCATGGAAAAGTCTACTAACCCAGAGACACTTTCATGCGTTATTACATAGGGCTCCAGGACTGCCACTCATGTACAGATGAATATGACATGGTTTTCTAAGTAGCCTAACTTTTGTGCCAACATTTTCTGCATTTCAGGCTGCTGAGACTTCTGTGTCAAAGGCTTGTGCTGTATCATGGCTTCCTTCTACGATAAGGATCTGTACACAGAGACCTGTTGGAATCCATTCTCTTCTGTTATGAAAAGTGCTCATCTTTTAAGGATATCGCCTATGGTGAGCATTCAGCAAGCTTCACATCTATCTTCATATTAATTAATTCAGTAGTAAACCATTTACAGAAGCTTTCTGACAATGCAAGGCTTTGACAATCTGATTAAAAGGAGCTAGCTGATCAACCGCTCTCCTGATATAAGAGTCCCACAGCAGGATCAGATCAAACTGCATCATAATCACTCCATTTTTCTTCAAATTTTTTTTAACATCAGTGTTAGGTCACACAGTGATCACAGACTTAGCTTTCTGTATACCTAAGGACCCTCAGACCAACACACCAAACTATAACAAAGGTTTGACCAGGAAACAGGCATAATAATAGAACTATAGTTATGCCCAGTGTGGAGTGCAGGAGTAGCATAGTGGTTAGAGCAACTGCCTAGTACCCAGAAGATCAAGGGTTTGATTCCCACTGGCACGCCTTGTGATATTGGGCAAGTCACTTTACCCTCCATTGCCTTGGAAGAAAAATCGAGGTTACTTACCTGTAATGGGAGTTCTCCGAGGACAGCAGGATAAGTCAGCCACACCTGGTGACGTCAACCGACGGCGCCGTGGACAGAAGTACTCTCTCTAGCCCAGAAGGGGCTTTCCCTTCTGGGCTGGACCACCTCCCTCAGGTCCTACCCCCGGGACCGCCCCTAGCCAGTCACTATGTCCCAAGCTGAGCCAGTGAGTGCTAGGGGCGCAGGTAGGCCCGGAGATGGGCCCTTGAAGGGGAGGAAGGGTGGGAGTGTGTGGCTGACTTATCCTGCTGTCCTCGGAGAACTCCCGTTACAGGTAAGTAACCTCGATTTCTCCAAGGACAAGCAGGATGAAGTCAGCCACATCTGGTGACTCCCTAGCAGAGAAGTGCTGAGGTGCAAGGGGCCCTCTCCGAACATAGGAGGACACATGTTGTAGAATAGGATTTATTAGTCAAAATTGCGTGAGACAACAGTGCAATGAGCAACATGTGCAAATACGTATAACCACAGTGCAACAACCCACATGTGCAAAGTCAACATGCGCAAGATGTGCGCCAAGAGTTACAAGATATGTACAACAACAGCATGAGCTAAAGGAACAGTCTGAGAACTAGGTATCAGAGGGCGCACCTGCCCTAGGGTGAGTTCAGCGATTCTTGCGTTGCTTGGCTCCGAGACCGAGGTGCCTGAGCTGCCGCAAGAACTGCCTGGCCGATGCCTGGTCGGCCTGCAGGTCAAGGCAATAGTGTCTCTGGAATGTTTGCATGGAGGACCAAGTAGCAGCCCTGCAGATGTCCGCTATAGGGACCGAACGAAGGTTGGCCATGGTGGTGGCTAGTGCCCTCAGCTGGTGGGCGTTGACTGTCGGTGCGTCCTCCACGCCTGCCTGTTCTAGGCAGAAGGAGATGCATGAGGAGATCCAGAGAGACAGGGTGCACTTGGTGACAGGGCGCCCGGGCCTGTTCAGGTCATAGGAGACGAAGAGCTGTGTGCCGCGCCTCAGTGTAGCAGTCCTGAGGAGGTAGAGTCGCAGTGCCTTGACACAGTCCAGCATGTGGAGACGCTCCTCCTCTGGCAAGGAGTGGGGCTCCGGGCATAAGGTAGGAAGCTCGATTGTCTGGTTGATATGGAAGGCCGATGCTACCTTAGGTACAAACTTCGGGTGAGTCCGAAGGGAGGCGCGGTCATTGGAAATTTGCGTATATGGCGGGTGCATTACCAGGGCTTGCAGCTCACTGATGCGCCTGGCCGAGGTGATGGCAATAAGAAACAAGGTCTTCCAGGAGACAAACTTTGCGCCTGCTGACTGCATGGGTTCAAAGGGTGGCAACGTGAGCTGATTGAGGACAGCGTTGAGGTCCCAGTGCGACACTGGTTCCCTGACAGGGGGGGTGTAGGTTTGCCAGGCCCTTCATGAAACGTGCTACCAAGGGCAGTTGCACGATTGAGCTATCCCCTTGGCGGTCGTGGAGGGCAGCGATGGCCGCTAGGTGCACCCGGATAGACTGTGGCTGCAGGCCCTGTTGTGCTAGTGAGGTCAGGTATTGAAGAATTCTTGGTGCCGGGGACGAGAAGGGGTCCAGATCCTGGGAGGAGCACCAGGAAGTGAAGCGCCGCCACTTGAGGCCATAGGAGTTTCTCGTTGCGGGGCGGCGTGCCGCGAGGACCACATCCTCCACCTCCTGAGGCAGATCAAAGGGAGACAAGGCAACCCGCTCAGCCGCCAGGCTGTCAAAGCCAGTGCCTGCAGGTTGGGGTGGAGGGTGTGGCCGTCTTCTTGGGAGAGCAGGTCTGGCACCAGGGGAAGCCGCCGGGGAGGGTGTATTGACAGCCACTTCAGGAGCGGGAACCACCCTTGGCATGGCCAGTGTGGGGCCACCAGAATTGCCTGAGCCCTGTCGGAGATGATGCGCTGAATTGTCATGGAGATCAGGGGAATGGGGGGAAAGGCATACACTAGTGACTACTCCCCCCATGACATGTCGAATGCATCCGCTGAATGGCTGAGGGCGGATGGGCGCTTGGAACAGAAGGTTTTGCACTTTGTGTTCTGCTCCGTCGCGAAGAGGTCGACCTCCGGTTGGCCCCAGTCCTTGAAGAGGGCATGGGTGATGCTTGGCTTGAAGGACCACTCATGTGGGTTGAGCTGGTGGCTGAGCCTGTCCGCTAGGTCGTTCTCCACCCCTGGTAGGTAAGAGGCCCGGAGGAAGCAGTGTCTGGAGGTTGCGAAGGCCCAAATTTGGAGGGCCTCCCTGCAGAGAGTGCGGGACCCCGTTCCCCCATGTTTGTTGATGTAGAACATGGCTACTTGATTGTCCGATTGGATCAGGGTGATCTTCCCATCGAGCAAGTCTTGGAAGGAGGTGATAATGCCTCTGTATAAGTCTTTGGTGAGACCTCATTTGGAGTATGGTGTGCAATTCTGGAGACCGCACCTTTAAAAGGATGTGAACAGGATGGAGTCGGTGCAGAGGGTTGCTACTAAAATGATTAATGGGCTTCATTATAAAGCATATGAGGACAGACTTAAGGATCTTAATATGTACACCTTAGAGGAAAGGCGGGATAGAGGTGATATGATTGAGATGTTTAAATACTTCCGTGGCATAAATGTTCAGGGAGAGAGCCTCTTTCAATTGAAAGCAAGTTCTGCTACGAGGGGACATGGGATGAGGGTGAAGGGAGATAGATTCAGGAGTGATATGCGGAAATATTTCTTTACGGAAAGAGTAGTGGATCCGTGGAATAGTCTCCCAGTGGAGGTGGTAGAGATGAGGACAGTAACTGAATTCAAAAAAGCATGGGAGAAACACAGAGGATCTCTAAAGGTAAAAAGTGGACTGTTGTAGTTGTGTTATGGAAGGACAGACTAGATGGGCCTTGTGGTCTTTTTCTGTCATCATGTTTCTATGTTTCTATGTTTCTAAGGCCTCCAGCGCATAACGAATGGCCCTGAGTTCCAACAGATTGATTTGATATTGTTTCTCTTGTGCAGACCAGGCGCCCTGTGTCCGTAGGTGCAGGCAGTCTGACCCCCAGCCTACCGGGGAGGCATCGGTGGTGATGATCAACTGATATGTTGGTTGTGAGAGGGGCCTCCCCTGAGAGAGGTTCCTCTCGTGGGTTCACCATTGGATGGAAGCGAAGACAGCTGTGGACATCGGGATGGCTGTGCTCAATGGCTGGTTGGGCTTGGACCAATGTGCGCGCAGGTGCCATTGGAGATGGTGCATGTGTAGCTTTGCCAGATGAACTGTCTGTGTGGCAGCTGCCATGTGACCCAGGAGGCGGAGCAGACTCCGGGCAGTGGAGGTCTTCCTTGCTTGTACGCGGAGTACCAGTTCCTTGATGGATTCCTTTAGCAGATGGGGAAGGAAGGCCCTCGATTTGGTGGTGTCTATGAGTGCCCCTATGAACTCCAGCCATTGCGAAGGGCCCAGGTGGGACTTTTGATAGTTCACCAGGAAGCTTACAGCTGACAGTAGGGCAATGGTGTTGCGGGTCGCTCTCACGGCTTCCTTGAAGGAGGGGGCTGAGATGAGCCAATCGTCCAGGTAGGGAAAAAGGCAGATTCCCTGCTTGCGTAGGTGGGCTGCCATGACGGCCACGCATTTCGTGAATACTCGTGGTGCCGGGGACAAGCCAAATGGAAGGACTTTGTATTGGAAGTGTCTTCCCATGGCCCAAAAGCGCAGGTACTGTCTGAAATCCGGGTGTATTGGGACATCTGTGTACGCCTCCAGAAGATCCAGGGATGTCAGCCATTCATTGGGTTGGATGAGGGGAAGGATGGAGCCCAGGGAGTGCATCCTGAATTTCTCTTTGGTAATGAATGCGTTGAGCGCCCTTAGGTCTAATATGGGGCGTGTGCCACCCGATGTTTTGGGGATCAGGAAGTACCTGGAGTAGAAGCCAGAGCGCTGTTCCATTGCTGGGACGGGCTTGATAGCCTTGGAGGATAGAAGGGCCTGAATCTCCTTTCCAGGGCAGAAGAAGAGGTCCCGGAGGACTTGCAGGGGGGAAGTCCGGCTTGCGTCGAGGCGAGATAAACTTCATACGGTATCCTTCTTTGATGATACGTAGTACCCATTTGTCTGAGGTCACGGACTGCCAGGTTGGGAGGAACATGGCCAGACGTCCCCCCATGGGGGGACTGGCCAAGGCATGATTGTCAAAAGGGCTGGCTGGATTTTCCTGTCCCAGGCTGGGAGGTTTTTTGCTGCTTCCTATCCTTTTGGCGGGGCTTCTGCCGGTAGGAGTGCTGCGGTGGCTGCATCTTTTAACGGGGTTGCCACTTTTGGTAAGAGTTGTAATGATGCCTGGAGCCCGAGAAGGAGTAGGGCCTTTGATGGTACGAGATTTTGCGACTGCTACGTTCCAGGCCCTCATCCGATAAGGTTTTTAGCGTTGAGCAGTGGTCTTTCAGTGCGTTGACGGTTTCTGTGACTTTGTCACCAAAGAGGGACTCCCTGGTGCAGGGAGCGTCGGCGATGCGGTCGTGGGTATCTTCCCACAGGCCTGAAGCCTTGAGCCATGCCAGGCGATGGGCGGAGATGGAGGATGCAGCCGTGCAGGCCACTGCATCAAAGGCATCAAAAGCAGCCCGCACCTGGTGCTTTGTGCACTCCTGCAGGTCTAGGATGGTGGCCGCCTGCAGCTCTTAGGCGGTGGAGGCCGTCTTTAGCTTCTCCAGGAGGGCGTCTTGGTAAAGTGTCTGTTGCAGCTGGTGAGCCGAAATCCTGGCGCACAGCATGGCCCCTTGGAAAACCTTTTTGCCAATGTCATCTAGCAGTCTCAGTTCCTTCCCCGGGGGAAAGTTGGCGTGGGTGCGGTTGGATTTTGACTGTTTAAGGGCTGATTCCACCACAATGGAGTTGTGTGGAAGCTGAGGCTTGTCGAAACACGGTGAGGCTTGAACCTGGTACTTGGCATCCAGCTTTCGAGATACCGGAGGGCCAGAGGTGGGGTTCTTCCAGAGAGCAATGAGGTTCTCGTGTAGCAGAGGGTAGATAGGAATGGTAGCCACAGACTTTGGGGCTTCCAGAAATTTTCGTGTTGCTTGTGTCTCTGGGCGTTGATCCGTGAAGTCGCCCGAAATATGAAAGTTTAGTGTGTTGGCAATCTTCTGGAGGAACTTGGCGTAGGTAAGATCCTCTTGGGCGGAGGGCGGGGGTTCTGCCCCCGAGTTTAAAGTCTCTACATCAACCGCAGGGGTGGAAGTTCCAGGGGACACCGGGGAAGGGGAATCCCGGGGGTCCAGGGGTCTGGGGGCTGCCGCCTCTTCCCCATTGGTAGCGACACCGCTGGCTGAGGAAGCATGCAGGTCTGAGGGAGGCTGCTAGAGGAAGTCTCTGGCTCTGGAGCAGCTGTAGAGGCTCGCCACTGCTGTAGGAGGTTGGAGAGGAAGGAAACAAGGTCCTGTCTATTCCCCTCAGCCAGTGTGCCCGCTGGATCCTGGGGTGCCTGTCCTTGGGGGGCCGTGGGGGTCTCGGGAGAGGGATCCAGGTTGTAGAGGTGCTGGATCGCCGCTGGGGAGGCGTACCTGTAGCCGTTGGAGGCAGAAGAGGAGCTGTATCTCCGTTGATGGTGGCGGTTTCTGGCAGCACGGTGGTAGCATCCATGGCTACTGTAATCGCTGCTGCCGCTGCTGCTGCTGCATTGTCTCCGGCTCTGTTTGCGATGGCACGATGAGTTATTTCTCCGTGCCGACCGGGACCTGTGCCGGCTTCTTCGGCGCGGTGAGATGCTCCTCCTACTCCGATGCCCGTGCCGGCGTTGATCCTCAGCGCCGAGGGGGGAGGAGCTAAGTCCAGACGTGACATCTTCAAAGATGGCCACCCCCATGCTGACCATGTGCGGGGAAGCTCCAGGATTCTGCGGAGGCCACCGGGACGCCCCGGGGGGGCTCAGGATCGGAGGAGAGGGCTCCGGAGCGCTGCGGCTGAGGACGGAGGCCAGAGCAGGCACATCCGAGGCCGGGAGGGGAGCCGGAGTTGTGATGGATGTCGGAGCACCGGAGAGGCCTGCGGCAGAAGAACCGGGGAGAGCCGGAGAGGAAGGAAAGAGTTAGCAGAGCAGGTTCTTGCAGCTTTTCCTAGCCCTTGGAGACATTTTGGAGCAGTGAGCGCAGTCTTCTACCTTGTGAGATGTGCCCAGGCAGCGGATGCAGCAGGAATGTGAGTCCGTGGCATTCATTTTGCGCGAACACCGGGGACACTTTTTGAACCCGGGCTTGGGCATGGTAAAGAGGTCCGATTCTTGAAAAAACAATGAAATAAAATAAAAAAGATGAGAGAGAGTAGAAATCCGTCTTGCTGGCAAGGCGGAAGAAGTGAAAGTGGCCGGCTAGGGGCGGTCCCGGGGGTAGGGCCTGAGGGAGGTGGTCCAGCCCAGAAGGGAAAGCCCCTTCTGGGCTAGAGAGAGTACTTCCATCTACGGCGCCGTCAGTTGACGTGACCAGGTGTGGCTGACTTCATCCTGCTTGTCCTTGGAGAAGGCCGGCAATCTACTTCCGGTGATACATTATCAAGAAAACTCAGAGGTAGCTGGGTTGCTATGAGTCAACACAGACTTGATGGCACTAATGCCCATACCCTGCCCCTTCACGTGATGAGCAATTAAAGCACATTTTAGCAGCCAGTAGCTGTCACTGTGAGCCATTACCGCCCACTAAAATGTGCATTAACCACTTAGTGGATTTTAGTAAAAGGGCTCACAATGTGTGCTGATGTGGCAGGAGGGTTAGGAATTACTGGCCCTACTTACAAAATTCGGTAAAGGGTTTGCAGCTACTGCATGGTAATTACCAAAATGAATGCCTGGTAACTAATACCTCTGTGTTAATTGTTGGGGTCCTTCCTAGCATTTTCCCATTCAGTTAAGACAGGGAAATGTTTTTTTTTAATGTGCATTAATTGAATGTCAAAAAATGCGATGCAGATAGCTAGCTACACCTCTTAAGGCAGCATTAACTGCTTCATGTTATCTGCTGTGGTAACAGCTGACACATGGTAACTATCTCAGCATTAACTGTAAGGCGCATTCCTCGCCTCCTTCCACATTAGGTAGCTAACACAGAAATTAATGCACACTAAGTGCTAAGCACAGCACCTGTAGTAATGTTAGTGCCTACTAAGTCCTGCATTCACTCCAGTATATCAGGAGAGTAACGATTCTCCCTCTAATGACTGGCAGCACTATGAATAAAAAGGCACAGCAGAAATACGCTGCATGGAATAAAGATTATACACCGGCATTTATATCACCTCTGTCTCAAATCTGTTATGATTTCTGCATATATAATTTTAATTTGAAATAAGACAAGGAGACATACATCAGAGCCTATTAACAGCCTGTGCTGCTTTTCTCTAAAAAAAAATAAGATTCACAGTAAGCACAAGTTATAACAAGGCACCACTGTAAGAAAAAATGCTACACGGTTTGCTAACCCATTTTCCATAGAACAATGAAATGATTCATTCTACAGACACCTCCTCCATGGTGCGTCACTTCTGTATGTAGTATTAGATGGACATATCACTTTAGCAATCCTGGGGTCCGCCTACCCTCTTCGGTCTTAATCATGGGTGAGGAACTATACTGTGACACTATTCCCCTCCCAAATTTTGTAGGTCATTTGCCACCACTACACAGCTTCATCCTAGCCGTTACAAGTTTGTTTCTCTTCTGTGAATCTTTCCATCATTATGTGATATATTCATATCACCCATTACGACGTCTCTGTAAAGAGCTAAACAAAATAACCCCAGTTCCCACAACCATTTCAATTTTTCCCTATCCTAATTAATTCTATACACTAGCAATAAGAATCATGGGTTTGCGCCACCTTCCCCGCCCCCACTCCTATGTTTAATTCTTCTTTTGTCTATATCTTATAGCTTTGTATGTGTTGTGCACGCTAAACTGCTTCTGAAATTAAGGATCAAGTGGACCACATCAGAAGAGCTGAGACTAATATGCTTATGTTTATTTAAAAACTTCATATACCGCCCTTCAAATCCAGTTGGCAGGGCAGAACAAAGATCTGTGTGTGGTTGGTTTTAATCTAGTTTCCCTATTCCTTCTCCCATTGTCCCTTACTTATGTCTCTCCTTTCCATCTTTAAAAGAAGCAAACATTCTCAATCATCAAGTTTCAAGCAGCACAAGATGCACCTCAAACCACAGCCATACCAAATTCATTTATACCTGATCAAAGGGACTGGAAACACAAACACTTCCACAACCACCAACCAAAACTGCAGAAACCCTGCAATGCATCCTTTTCTATAGGATGTTTCTAATTCTTTTTGTAATCATACCTTGCTTTTCTAGACTTTCAAAGCAAATAATTATATTTTTTTGTTTGCTAGTGCAGTAAGCTCAGATCTCTTCCTCTGCTCCCTCCTCCTTAAGCATTTTAGGCAGATAATCAGAGGAATGCTGACATTCCAGACACTAATCAATTAGCACCTACTTTGGTTTAAATTGAGAATATGTAAATTGAGAGTGCTCATCAGAGGAACAGACAATATGTCAGAGAAACATCCTGTCTCCAACATACGAAAAAGACCAGCCACAAAATTTCTCATAAATCATATTTATGAAATACTATTACAACTCTACTACTTATCATTTGTACAGCACTACAAGGCATATGCAGCACTCTACATATATGGGGATGGCTCAGCCCTGTCCGCAATATTACTTGTTTTAGCTATATTTGCCCTTGGGAATTTGTCCTTATCAAGTCACCAAACTTTCTTAGCTGGTGTTCTCTCAATAAAAATAGACTACACGTTCACAGAAATATACAGAAACTATGGGAGTCATATAAAAATTCGACCTGGATACCCCACTGTCTCTCCTATGCAAATCATTATGGGAGGTCTAGATGATGGAAATCAACTGAGAGGTAACAGGTCTGAAATGCCTTTAATAGTACTGCAATGAGAACAGCTTTTTTTGCCCTTTGAAAGACTAAGGGGTATGAAATCAATGGGGCTGCGGCTCAGATATCGCACGGAGTCCGCTACCACAGTTTAGTAAACATACCCCTAAGAGTAGCACTGGAGGAGCTCAGATTCACTGCTCTGCAATGCCATTTCCATTGGTTTGAGAAATTTAAAAAGGTAAAACTGCAGGAACAACCAAGTAAATCTGACAATCAGGTCTAGATGTAGACATGGACCACATAGGCAATTGCCTATGGCACCAAATGTTGATGGTGCCAAGTACCCAGGCCAAGAAGGAGCCTTCTCCTACTTAACCTTAGGGCTGTCCACCTAGTGTCACTTCAAAGAATCACTACAATGGCACTCTGGCCCAACATCCCGACTCCTGTTTTCCAGTCAACAGGGACCACCCCCATCGGCTCTTCAAGTTATAAGGAAGGATCCATGCTCTTGCTCTCTGGTCCTACCTGTGGGTGCCAAAATCTTAATCTGACCCTGCATATATGACACAGACCTGGATTCCAGTCTACTGTCCATTGGGACTGGTGGGAATAGATAAAACACAATCCTAGGAAGGAAGGGAAAGTGATTGTTTCTACTTTAGTACACCTGACAGCCATTAAGTGTGATACAAATGCATTGATATAGAAGAAACATCCCTCCAGCCTTCGGGTCTAGTAGCACTATAGAAATATGTAGTAAAGGTATTAGTGGCAGTGTTCTTAGTACAACCTGGCATGTCTTCTGGGATGGAAGCTTTGAAGAAAAATAAAAGAGAAGTGGAGCATTCAAAACTAGACTAGAACAGGAGAGAAATGTGGTCAACTGGTGGAGGCAAGGTGTAAGTAATGTGAAAGGATGGAAGAGAAGGTAAGATGTGAAGATGGAGAAATGGAAGGGGATGTGGGACAAAGGAAAGATATGGAAGTGTAAGTGAAAGAAAAATGGAGTGGATGGGTAGAGGCAGGAGATGAAAGGTATGACAAAACGCTGAGAGGACAATGAAGGGAAAGAGAAGGGAAAGTTGGAGAGAATGAGGGAGAAAGCAGGAGAAAAATGGTGACGGCTGCAGTAGGTGATGGCACTATGGCAAAATAAAGAGAACATCCATGGGGAGAGATAGAAAGAGCACTTAATGGAAGACTCCCATCCACGTGGAGGGCAATTCCATTCTGGGTGTCCCACGTCTGTCCAGGTGTCCAGAATCGGAGCGTGCCCCGGTTGCAGCCGATTCTGATCCCGCAGGGGCTAGACGTGCCCGTGGGATCAGAATCGGGTGCAAATGGCCGTTCGTGTAGGCCGTGCCCCAATTCTGGGCACCCAGATGTCCATCCCACTACTCGGTAGCCCAGCCAGGCTCCTGCATGGAGCCACGGCGCTGTGGAGCCCTGTTACCATGGCACCACGGCTCCATGCAGGAGCCACGAACCCCAGCAACCCCGACATGTTCCATTCCCTGCTGCCCGACTGCCAATCGGGCCTGCCATGCCTAGGGTCGGGCCGCAAGGAATCCCCTCACCTTCCTTTCCAGGCCAGGGTACGTCGTCCACAGCCATCCAGGGGGACTTATTCCACCTCCAATGTGGCTCAGAATCAGCACTGTATATCCGGGGTCATTTATTTATTTATTTATTTATTTATTTAGACAGTTTTGTATACCGCCTTATCCTTCAATCAAAGCGGTCACAACACAATTGGGGGATACATTTAACACACTGGGATATGAGACACATACACTGATACTTACAGGGAACATGGGCTATGGAGGGTTAAATGGCTTGCCCAAGACCACAAGGAGCATCTGTGGGACTAGAAACCCCAGTCCTTCCGGCCCAAGGTTGCTGTCCTCTAGTGGGATTTGAACCCCCGACCTTCCGGCCTGAAGTACCTTGCCCCAACCACTAGGCTACTCCTCCCTCATTAACTATGAGCCCATAGCCCACCCACAAACAGAGCTCCCCACACAGCTCCGATCTACATGTGGGGGGCTCTGCTTCCAAGATACAGGCCAGGCATTTCGCAGGTCTGGACATCTGGATCAGACTTCCAGAAGTGCTAAACACCATTCAGAATGACCCCCAAGGTAACAAAGTTATGCAAGCAACAGCAGTCTACCTTTCACCCCATAATATGAAATTCTGTGTCACTTAATTTTATTTCATTTCATTTATTAAAATGTATGGTTTGCCTATTGGCTATCTTCTAGGCAATGCACATAGTTACACTCATAAGTCAACACAAACAAGAAAAATATTTATCACATTTAACAAACTATATAAACACATAGAATTAAAATGCATAGCTATATTAAAAAGCTTTGGGCCCGATTCCATAAGGCAGATAGCAGGGCAGCACATCCTGCTGGGATGTGCTACCCCACTATCCGCCTTGCCAGTATTCCGCCTCCGTCCCTCATTGCACAAACAGAGCTACTGTGCGTGCTGTTGTGGACATAGGTGTGACAGGGCAGAGTGGGCAGAGTGTGGGCCGCGCCGACCCCTGGACCTACAGGGCCGATTCCAGGATGGCCCTATACGTCTGGGGATCGCCGGGGAGACACCCTACTTATACCACTTCTAAGGTGGAATAAGAGCAGGGCATTCCCCAAACATGGCCGGCAGCCTCTCCCCCCAGAGCCCCCTCACAAGAGCACTGGGATACGGAGGGTGAGTCCCCGCCGCCCAATCCAGGCGCCAGTGGCCCCTGTCAGGGTCGGGAGGTGGGAACTCGGGGGTCCGGGGCTGCAGAAGGGGCATGCCGGACCATCCTCAGGCCCTAATTCTGACAGCTGCAGGAACGTTTTGCTCCACGTTTCAGAATCTGGTCCAAACGGGCCCATCCTGCAGGGGGCCATCCGGATGGCCTGGACGTGCTTCTTCCATAATCGAGCTCTATGTAAACAAGAACTGCTTTTCATTTTTTAAAAACTAAAAAAAAAATCAGCATTATTCCTCAAATAAGGAAAAGCATTCATTGCTGGGGGCCGGCAATAGAAAAAACATGAGAAGGTGTAACCACTTTCTGAGCCTGTTTTATTGGTGGCAAAGTCAACAATCTCTCCTGACTAAAGCATAGAGAATGGGCAAGTTCTTACCAACTTACTAGAGAGACCAGTTCTGTCTTTGTCTCAGCAGAAATACTCTTGAGAAGAAAAAATATTGCTTATATATCCCCATCCAGTCCCACGTTTCTGCACCTGCTTACTAGCTGGGTCTTATCACATGTATTCTGTCTGTATACACCAATGATTTTTACCAAATAATAAAACTTGTTAAATGCACTCATATTTTCCACACTTTGATCTTTTTTTCAAATATGCAATTTCTGCAGCCTAAATCTAATTGACCAAGAAAGGCCACTCATTAGTACATCTAAGTAACATATATGATTCTGTAGTAAGAACTATATAAAGCTTCTTGTTACAGGATTTTACTGTTAGTTTTGAGTGATGCAGTAGTTGCCTCAAACCGTTCTTTGCAATGTATCTAATCCTGTCTGCACCACAGTCGAGAGAAAGTAAATCAGGTAATGCAAGGAGACCGACAGTCCTTTCAAGCACAATGAAGTTTTGATGGATTTCTCAAAGCTCTAATGGCTCATATCTAATGGAGATTTGCGAGGTTCAAGGATAAGGTGTCTGTCCACTGAGATGGGAAATGGCACTGCTGACTTGATGTCAGCAAATGAAGTAGGTGCTGCCTCACACTCAGGCTCTATAACGAATGAAGAAATGGGCAAGCAGAAAAAGAGACCATGAACATTACAGAGGCAAATCGTATTTTTAAAAATGATGTTTTACCTATTAAAATAAGATGTTCAAGATATGATCAGTTGCTCTAAATGGACATCGAGCTCACTAGAATTTGGAAGCAGGGGAAGCTTTCTGCCTCACAGAGATTTCTCGTAGTGTTATACCATGTTGTTTGGAACCTTAAGGTTTTATAGGCTGTGATAGATTTTAATGGGGCAGTTCTGAAAGAATCCCAGATTAAAAAGAAGGAAAAGGAAGACTCAACAACACATTGGGTCTGTGGCATTGTAGCAAGAAGAATATTAGGCAGACTAGATGAGCTTTATTATGCTTATCTATCATATTCTGTTTTCAGAATGTGCTGCTGTGCATACGTTTGTGAGACCACATTGGTACCGCCTTCTTTTTTGTGGTTTTCTGTGATAGTCTTTGGGTTTTTAGGGCACATATGGGGTAGACTCTAGTCTTAAGATCACAGGTGCAGACCATTTCTGATGGACTCTCTTTTGTAGTGAAGAAAATTTGCAGGGCTACAGACCAATTTTTGCATTTTTTTAGGGTCCCAAAGGGTAGGGGACAAAACTATCTCCAAGGCCCTGATTATGTACAACCAACTCAGAGATCTGCACTATACGCCACTCCTTTCTTCCTCTCTTCTGCCAGCTTACAAAACAATCCATGGCATACACTAAGGTGTAACCAAAACTTCACTTTTATTGAATGAAATGGGGATTACAATAAACCTGATAGCAATTTAATTCACTGAAAACAGTAGTAGCGAACATGCAAAAATTGTCCAAACAGCATGACAATTCTTTCATTACACTTCTCGCTGACCTATCCCTACAGCAACATGTCCATTTCCTCACCCACCCTGCCAGTCACACCCTTGATTTGGTGATCTCCCCCACTGCCCCTCTTCTCGTTCCCTCTGCCCTGTCAGCATCCCCAGTCCCCTGGTCAGATCACTTCTGCCTCTTCTTTTCCATAATCCTGCCCCCCCCCCTCCTCTTCTCAGGGACAATGCCCCTGCCCCCTTGTTCATGCACGCCGCATCAGACCCAATACCCTCTTGCAATTTCCCTCGGCTGATACGCTCTTCACGTCTGACTTTTTCTCCCTTCCATCCGATAGCCAGGTCCATCCTGCTCCATCCTGCTCTCTACTCTCAACAACCTTGCCCCTCTCCACCCAGTCCCCTCCCCCAGTCGACCGACACAGCATACTTGGTCTTTTCTTACACCGCTCCTACCTCCGCCAGGCCAAGCGCCTGTGGCGTAAGCAACCTTCACCAGAATCCTTGACCCACTTTCGCCTCTGCCACGCCCATTACCGCTCTCTCATTCACGCCGCCAAGCAATCCTATTATGCTAATCTAATTTCTTCCTCCTCCATCTCCTCACACCAGCTTAACACTATTCTCCATACCCTCTCAGCCCCTCATTCATCTATTTCCAAAGCTCCCTTACCTCCCTCTCTGGACCCTGCTCTTCTGGCCACTCATTTCAGGGACAAAGTGCACGCTCTTCGTCTTACTTTTCCCTCCTGCCCCCTCCCCTCTCTCTCAATCCCCCTTTCCTTCCCCTCCCTCCCACCCTTGTATCAGAGGGCTCTTCTCTTTCTCACCATTGGTCCTCTTTCCATCCTATAACCCTCCCTGAATTGAAAAGACTCTTCCACCTCCCACAAAACTACATGTCAACTCGATCCCATCCCCACTCACTGGCTTTCTGAACGCACCCTGGCCCTCCTCCCTATTATCCTTAGTATTTTTAACTCCAGTCTTCCGGCTCTTTCCCATCCCCTTGGAAGCATGCCCTGATTCACCCCATCCTTAAAAAACCCTCTCTGGACCCTTCCAACCCTGCATACTAGCACCCCATCTCCAACCTCCTCTTTCTTTCCAAGCTTTTGGAAAAACTGGTCATAGTAACATACATAGTAACATAGTAAATGACGGCAGATAAAGACCAGTATGGTCCATCTAGTCTGCCCAGCAATATGGCAGGAGTAGGTGCACCCCTTCCCATGTCTTTTAGGGAGTAGTTCTTTGCATAACTCTCTTCTCATCTCGACGCTATCCTCACAATTCACCCCCGCCAATCTGGTTTTCGCCCCGGTCACAGCACAGAGACCATTCTCCTTTCTTGAATGAACTTCACGTCTCTAATGATCGCAGTCTTATTTCACTAGCTGTCTCACTAGATCTGTCCCCCGCCTTCGATTTAGTTGATCACTCCACTCTCCTCACGCACCTCAGTGACGCTGGGATCACCGGCTTTGTCCTTCACTGGTTCTGCTCCTTTCTTGTCTCCAGGTCCTTCTCTGTCTCCTCTGGTTCTACCACCTCACCAGCCATCCCCCTTCCCCGCGGTGTCACCCAGGATTCCGTCTTTGCCCCTCTCCTTTTTAATGTTTTTCTGGCCCCTCTCACTCTACTGATACAACAGCACGGAATCTCCACTTATTATTACACCAACAAAATCCTTCTTATACACCATACCAGCCCCACCATGCCTGACATTTCCCCTCTTAACACCTGCCTCTCCTGTGTCAGCTCCTGGATGTCTTCAAACTTCCTCCACCTTAACCCTGATAAAACACTAGCCATCTGGTTCACTTTCGGTAGTCCCGTTCCCTCCCTAGCTCCCTCACTTCCCTCCTCCCCTATTCTCCTAGTCCCTTCTTTGCGCTATCTCGGTGTCACTCTAGATGCCATCTTATCATTCCACAACCACGTATCCTCCATCATATGCTACTCTTTCTGCTCCCTGCATCAGATTCGTGCCATCCGCCCCTTTCTCACCACCCAATCCCTGGTCACATTACTGCTCTCTCTTGTGATCTCCTGTATAGATTGCTGCAATATCACTCTTGCTGGTCTACCACAGTATCAGTTACGCAGATTGCAACTCCTACAGAACACTACAGCATGCATTGCCACCCATGCTTCCTGCACCGATCACATCACTCCAATTCTTATTCACCCTCCATTAGCTCCCCGTCGCCTTCCGCATACAGTATAAGATTCTAATTCTGGTTCACAAAGCTATACACACCAGCATTCCACAATATCTCTCAGATCCGGTTCAACCCCACAACCCTCTGTGTTCACTCTAGCTCATCCACTCCAATCGTATGTCCCTCCCCTCCCCCTCACAAGCCCACCTGGAGTCTACCCGCAAATCTGCTTTCTTCTTCCTCGGCCCCAAACTTTGGAACTCCCTCCCTCCGGACCTGCGACTTGAACTCTCATTCACTAAGTTCAAGTCAATGTTGAAAACTCATCTTTTTTGCTTGGCATTTAATCTCCCTCTTCCCCCCCTATGCTGAGGTGGCTCTCCCACCTCCTTCTCTGCCCTTTCTGTCCTTTCCCATTTTCTCTCACTCTTCTTTCTCTTTCCTATCAATACCATGGCATTCTTTTCTCCTTTAAGCAGTCTTTTATGTTTTGTATATTGTAAACCACTCTGGTGCTTGAACATAGAGTGGCATATCAAAAACCAAATAAAGATAAAGACAAAGGGTACAGGTAAATGGAGTGCACTCTGAAGAGAAGGAGGTTACCAGTGGTGTGCCACAGGGATCTGTCCTTGATCCGATTCAGTTTAACATCTTTGTTAGTGATACTGCGGAACAACTGTTGGGTAAGGTTTGCTTGTTTGCAGACAATACCAAAATCTGCAATAGAGTAGACACAAAGGAAGGAGTCTATTACATGAGGAGGGATCTAGCTAAACTTGAAGAATGGTCTAGAATATGGCATCTGAAATTTAATGCTAAAAAATGTAGAGTCATGCATTAAGGCTGCATAAATCCAAAGGAGCTGTACAGTATAGGAGATGAGGTACTTCTGTCCACAAAAGAAGAGCGGGGCCTCGGCGTAATTGTGTCTCACAATCTTAAAGTAGCTAAACAGGTAGAAAAGGCAAATGCGAAACCCAGAAGGATGCTTGGGTGTATAGGGAGAGGAATGGCCAGCAGAAAAAAGGAGGTGATAATGCCTCTGTATAAGTCTCTGGTGCGACCTCATTTGGAGTATTGTGTGCAATTCTGGAGACCACACCTTCAGAAGGATATAGGCAT
Source organism: Ichthyophis bannanicus (assembly GCA_033557465.1). Taxonomy (NCBI): domain Eukaryota; kingdom Metazoa; phylum Chordata; class Amphibia; order Gymnophiona; family Ichthyophiidae; genus Ichthyophis; species Ichthyophis bannanicus. The sequence goes on along the minus strand of CM066035.1, from coordinate 916,386,911 downwards.
GTTGGAGTCGGTGCAGAGGGTGGCTATTATAGTGGTTAGTGGTCTTTGTTATGAATCATGAGAACAGACTTAAAGATCTTAATATGTATACTTCAGATGAAAGGCAGGATAGAGGAGATATGATCGACATGTTTAAATATCTCTGTGGCATAAATGCATAGAAGGGTCTCTTTCAATTGAAAGCAAGCTCTGCTACGAGGGCACATAGGATGAGAGACAAAGGGGATAGACTCAGGAGTAATATGCGGAAATATTTCTTTACACAAAGAGTGGTAGATGCATGGAATAGTCTCCCAGTGGAGGAGGTGGACACAAGGACAATATCTGAATTCAAAAAAGCATGGGACAAACACAGAGGATCTCTAAAGATAAAAAGGGGACTATTGTAGTTGATATGAAAGGGAAGACTAGATAGGCCATGTGGTCTTTTTCTGCTATCATGTTTCTATGTTTCTATGAACAACCCAAACTACGGTTACATGATGCAAGTTTCCACATTAGAAACCATCATCCAGGAAAAAGATTTAGGCATCATCATTGATAAGACATTGACACCCTCCTCCCAGTGTGTCACAGCAGCCAAGAAAGCAACTAGAATCCTAGGAATCATAAGGAAAGGAATGGAGAATAAAACCAAAGATGATATTATGCCTCTGCACCGTTCCATGTACAACCGCACCTTGAATAGTTAGATTACAAATAAAAACTGGGGAGGTAAACAAAGGGTAGGTAAACAATAAAAAAAATCCCACACAAAACTAAGCTGGTAGAAACTAGTGAACTGACAGCTAGTAATTATCCCCACACTAACTGTGCTCTCCTTCTGTAACCTTTCCAGCCACCTCCATCGCATGATATACAGTTACCGTAAAAAACTGTCATGTGAATGAGATAACAGTTACCACAAATCTGCACAGACAGTTACCATGAGCTAAAACACGTATTAACCATACAGCACACTTTAGTAAAAGGCTCCTTAGCCAACGATAGATCCCCATCCACTGGGAGTTTACCCTCTTTTCATTTGCAGTCTGACTACATTAGGCCTTAGGGACCCATCCTTCACGTGGCCTGACTGTTGCGCATTAAGCCTGCTTTTGGGAGGAAGAAAAAAGCATAAGAACCTTTCCCTCCAAGACATGGACGTTTTGACCTCTGGGACCTCTTTGCTCCTCCCCTGGTTTTCCCTTACAAGGAACCCAGCTAGAAAATTCCTAGGGACATAGTTCTTTTTGCTTCTTTCATAGCAGGTCTACAATATTTTTCACGTTTTATTTTTCTACAACATTTATTCACCTTTTGTATGTTTCCAATTATACAGGAAGAAAATTGATGCCTTTGAATTATGGTGCTGGCAACAAATACTGTGTATCCCATGAACTGCCCAAAGAACAGATCAGTCAATACTGGAGGAAATCAAACCTAAGCTTTCCTTAGAAGCTCAGATGACAAGACTTTCATACTTTGGACACATCATGCGAAGAGAGAGATCATTAAAGAAAGACATCATGCTTGGCAAGGTAGGTGGTCAGCGCAAAAGAGGAAGGCCAGCAATGAGATGGATCGATACAATAACAGCAGCTATGGGTGCCACTTTGTCAATAATGAGCCACCTGAATGAAGACCGAACACAGTTTAGGAGAACTATCCAGAGAGTCGCCATGAGTCGACACCGACTGGACAGCACTTAACAACAACAACAATACAGATAATCTTGAGTTGCTTAGATGGATTTTTGCCGGCACTATTCAAATAGTGCATTATAAATTTGGCAGCCAGAGGACTTGTACATTTATCAGCACCCAGTAAGAGGGTAGTTTTATAAGGCACATCTAGGATAACGTGTGTCAATCGCATCTATTTTATAAAGTCTAATACGCACATACTTTATAATGAAGGGGTGTAAGTAGTGGTAAACGTGTGTTAAATCTAGGCGCAATCACTTACACCTGTTCTATGGCTAGCATAAATAACTACACATACCTTATGTTTTATAAAGTATATGCGTAAATGAGTGCTCCACTCATGCTCCGCTGAAGTTCCACCTATGTGAATGCCCATGGTGAAAGTATGCACCATTGGCCTAATATGCATGCTTCTAGAATAGCATTCAGCTAAAGTGTGCATGTAAAGGCCCATCAACATGCATGCAAATGCAATGTGTGCCTTCGAGTCAGTCCTGACTCCTGGCGACCCAGAAGCTGTCCTGGGTTTTCTTGGCAGTGTCACCGGAAGTAGATTGCCAGGCCTTTCTTCCGAGGCAATGGAGGGTTAGGTGACTTGCCTAAGGCCACAAGGAGTGCTAGTGGGAATCAAACCCTGGTTGCTTGGTTACCAAGCCAGTGTTCTAACCACTAGGCTACTCCTCCCATCCATAAGTCACTGAAATTATATGATTTAAATGCACCGGTGGCATGTATCTTTCATGCAGCTCATAGAAAATTCTTCCCTGTTCATATAAATCCTTTTGAATCTCAGGCCCAAAATGTTTTAATTCTACTGTATATGAAAAACAAGCTCATGAATATTTTCTACATATAAAAAACATAGGAGCCCTTTTACTACAGGCCGGTGAACAGTTAATGTGCGTTTTAACACATTCAACTGGCAGCTGGAAAAACGAATGTGCTAACATGCCAGCGACCACATGGTAACTACCAAAGTCTGTACATCAGGTACCTTCTCTGTCCCTTTTCAAATCTAGTCTAAAAACTCACCTCTTCGCTGCTGCTTTTGGATCTTGACTCATCTGATCTCCTTGTGTTTCCTTATCATTCACCCTAGATGTATCCCATGTCTACACCTACTGTTGTCTGTCTTGATTAGATTGTAAGCGCTGATGAACAGGGACTGTCTCTTACATGTCTGTGCAGCACTGTGTACGACTTGTAGCACTATAAAAATGCTCAATAGTAGTAGTAGTAGTAGTAAAATGAACACTAATAGGCCTTGGCACAAGAGTCTAGGCCAACTCAGTGCGGCCAACTCAGTGTGCCGCGCTGAGTTGTCCTAGATCCATTATTGGTCACATATATGAGGTGAAATTTGGAAATGTCAAAAAAATTTGGATTTGTCAAATGAAATCTGGAATGTCCATTTTGGTTTTAAGGGTGAACTTTAAAAGACTACTTCTTCCACCTGGTTCAGAACATGAGGAAGCATTTGGCGTTGATAGGTGCTGTTCCAGAATGTGACACAAACACTAAGTTTGCCCTTAAAGCCAAAATGGTTGTGGCCTTAGCATTTGTGCCTGTCCCGGACTTGGGAGATTATGTTTCTGCTCTGGAAGGACACCTACTCAAAGAACTTCATCCTCTGCTCAACTGGTTCAAGGACAGCTACATCGGTCACCCATATAGGAGAGGAAATGGTAGCTGATCTTCTCTTTTTCCTCCATCTATGTAGAATCTGTTTGATAGCCAAGTTGAGGAAATACTGCAAAGCTGATCAACGTATTTCAAAGATTGTGTCAGATTATGGGACTAGACGCCCTATAGAATACTTGTGTGCCATAGCTCATAATTATCAGATAGCATCTTTTTTGATGTTTTCCTATTATACTTTGGACATTCCAGATTTCATTTGACAAATCCGAAATTATCAGATAGCTTAATAAAAATTTTTTGGATGATTTACTATTGCACTGATTTGGCCCACACTGAGTTGGCCCATTCCCATGGCACAATGAGGTGAGGAATGGGAGGAGTATGGGCAAGGAGAGCACTTGCTGTTAGCACTAGCGCAAGGGTTACTGCCACGCTCCGAGTAGTGAGATTTTCACTTAACGTGCGTTTGTTTTGCACCTTAAATGCAGAAACTCATCAGGCTTTAGGAAAAGGAACCCAGCCAAACATAGAAAGCTGTTTGCTTGAATAAACTGTTATTTACCCGGGTAAAATTGCTTGAATAAAATATTGCCCTATTTTGATTGGTTAAAAGTGGGCTGTTTCCACAGTGGAAATATTTTTATTCAGCGTGCAAGGTGCATTCCCAAAAGCATGTTTAAATAGAGAGTTTGATCTCAGAAGCAATCTGCTCTACTGCTGCAAATAATGACTGCATAGAGGTTCATAGAAACTTTACTTTCCAATGCAATCTACCTGGCATCTCTCATCAGAATAAACTCACTTTTTAGAAGAGATCAGTCATGGAAAATAGGACATGTTTCTTTCCATAAACTGCACGGGCTGAAAGATGCTCCCCAGTGGTGGCTCTGCATTTTAAAGAGCTAGATTAATCACTAAACTGCTGCATGGTATTTTTAAATTACCAGCTGTTCGACACTCTGAACTACGAAACTGATCTTCTGGGATTTTTTAAAAAACTGTATTTTCTTTATTCAAAAGGAGACTTAACAGTAGAACTAAAATATTCTGGGGAGAATTAGTAAGAGAGAAAGCATATGTGGTCTTCACAACATACACTGTAGGGACTGCAGCATAATTCCTCCCCATACTGTACTCTTCATCTTAATTAGATTTTGGGGGGATGTGTGGAGTAAGGTTTCATCTTCTCTCATCTGATTTTAACATAAAGATGTTATTGGTTATCACAGGATGCACAACCATAAAAGATTCAAGACAATGATCATTTTCACCCAAACCCTGCAGAACTCATATATACTAAAGACTGCCTTACACCTATCTGGATCCTTTAAAAAAGGATTCCAAACAGGACTTCCAAGAGGCCATATTTATCTGACAAAATGTTCAAATGTCCCCTTCTTCTTCCAGCAGTTCTATGATGCTCCTTTCAGCAATATGAAAAGTGTCTCATCATTGAAGTGATGTCACTGTGCCTTTTCACACTCAATCGCACTAATGTAAGTATGGCTACATTATCAAATCAAGGAATGCCATGTTATGAAAAAGGTAAAAGCAGTTAAACCCTATACCATCGTCATTCCAATGACATAGTGTAACACAGTACATGGACAAAATATAAATTTAAAATGCAGTTTATTTATACTTCCATACAGCATACACTGCCTCCCATCATGTCTGATCCAAGTCTCCAATCTTCTCGTCCTCTCTCTTCTTGCTGTGGTTCTTTCACTGTCACTGCTTCCTTTCTTTATGATCAACCAATTCAGCTCCTGTCTTCAGAAAACATTGCAAAGGACTTATGATCTAATGGCTGGCAAAAGCAGTTGGGCATCAGAGGAGCTTCCTACTGTAAATACCCCTAATCATTTCTAGCTTTAAACACCATAAAGAGAGAATTATCTGCTGAAACAACAAAGACGTGCCAAAAAGCATAAAACTGAAAGGACCTAAAACAATCAAGGAAATGTCTACAGATAAAGCATAATCCTTGTTGAGAGAGACTTCAGGACTGATTTTCTACTACCATCAGCCTTCATGAATGGCAGCAAAGGAGAGGAAAACTTGGGGATTTCGGAGTGCAGCCTGAGTATATTTCTCAGTGAAATTTAGGAGTCTAAAAAATAAATTTTGGAGAAGATGGTAGGGAAATTTGAAGAATGAATCCTTGGTGCTGCGGAAGATAAAAGTCGAAAGTAGGATAAGTAAACTGCAGGACAAACAGGAAGAGAAGGAGAGGGAGATTAAAAGCTACCAAAACAGATCATATTCCTAAAGGAAAAGGCAGAGGATCATGAAAATAGAGACAAAAGGTAGAATTTGAGATTAGTTGGAATTCCAAAAGGTATGGAAGTTCCAGATATCAGATCCTTTGTCTGGGAGATGTTAAATTCATGCTTCCCACCCTCAAACCCTGAGAAAGAGCATATAAGGAAACCTGTCCTAATCTTGTTCTGGGCAACCCACCTAGGGCACTTATTATAAAATTTCTCAGCTTCCAAGAGAAGGAAAATATAAAAACATAGAAACATGATGGCAGAAAAAGACCATATAGCCTATCCAGCCTGCCCTTCCATACCAACTACTATAGTCCCTTTTTTTTGTTCGAGATCTTCTGTGTTGCCCTCATGCTTTCTTGAATTCAGATACTGTCCTTGTCTCTACTACCTCCCGTGGGAGAGTATGCCACACATCTACCACTCTCTCCATAAAGAAATATTTACGCATATTACTCCTGAGTCTACCCTTCACCTTCATCCTATGCCCTCTCATCGCAGAGCTTTCCTTCATTTGAAAGAGGCTATCCTTCTGTGCATATCGCATCTCCTCGTTCCCGCCTTTCCTCCAAAGTATACATAATAAGATCTTTAAGTCTGCCCCCATATGGTTTCTAACTAACACCATGGACCATTTTGGAAGCCACCTTCTGAACAGACTCCATCCTGTTTATATGTTTTTGAAAGTGCCATCTCCAGAATTGCACACAATACTCCAAATGAGGTCTCACCAAAGATTTATACAAAGGCACTATCACCTCCTTCTTCCTGCTGGTCAGTCCTCTCCCGATGCACCCAAGCATCATTCTGGCTTTCACCATCGCCTTTTCTATCTGTATAGTGTCGTGCCCTCTCTGGCCAAGCGGTAGCTACTGGTATTGCAAGGCTCTGGAGGGTGGTAGTTGTGCCTTCACTGATATAAACCACAAAACACTTCTTTCCAAATTAAAGGGTTTTATTCTCCGTCCCTTGAGGGTACTTTATATTCAGGAACATAAATCAAATGCCTTGCTTGGACATATAACATAAAGTAACAAAAGCAAACAGAACTTGCTTCCTTCAGCTTCCAAAACAACAAATAAATGAAAAGAACAAAACAGCTTAAATGTTTCAATATGGTTCTTTCTCCTGTAGCTGACAGCACAGCTTATATCTGCTTTACTTAGAGAGAGCTGCAGCCTGTTGCTTATAACACTAAAGCTAGGACACAAACCAATTACTTATCTGAGAGAGAACTCAGGTTCAATCAAGGTCAAAGAGCAGTCCATCAATTCTGGCATATCATATTCTTCTGCATTTTGATATTCCATTAACTCCGGCTGACTGGAAGGTTCATTCTGGACCTCAGCAGTAACGTGGGAGAATGGCTGGTTAACCTCGTCAGACAGGAAGTTCCTCTCTTCCTTAGAGCTAGTGTCTCTCTGGGAATTACCATGTATTCTAGAGTTGAGCTTTTCAGGGCACTGCCCCTGCTGGTATTTTAGAATATAGCTCAACTCCTGGTTTGCTCTGCTAGTGGGATAATTAAGGGAATTTCTCTGCCGGTTCAGGCTTCCCTTTTGTAACCCAGCTGAGCTAGATTGTAGAGCTCGTGACGGAGTTTCACAGGGAGCTGTGAGCTTACAATGACTACAAAACTCTTCAGCTTTATCTGGTAAGTAAAACCTTTTTCTTCTAGGGTTTTTAAAACCAGAAGAAGGGATATTTTCAGCCTCTAGATAGTGGGACCTTGTGTGCCTATTTCCATACCTCCAGGGTTGTCTTCTTTCATATGGCAAATCACTCTTGCATTCACTCTGTGCACTGGAACCTGCAACTGCAGTCTTCCTGCGTCTCTCTGGCTCAAACACACTATCTGGCTGTTGATATCTCTCTGCTTCACTCAGGTCTTCGGTTCCCCTCTGACCTTCACGCTGGCTCTCTAGTTGCTCCAAAGCCTCATTGTCACTCTCTCTTACATTCTCATACCTGCTCCATGCTTCCCAGGGTTTTAGCTGCCTTTGCTGTATTCTCTCAGAGTGTGTCTGTGGCTGCTTCAGCTCCTCTCTCTCTCTGATTGTCTGGGAGCCTATTTTATCCCAGTGTTTCCTTGCTCCACCCCCCACCCAGCTGAACCCTGTCAGGTAAAGTGAATTCCCTTCCTTTGCTGGCTGGGTGTGTCCTCATTGGGCTTTTGCACGTGTTTCTAGGTTGCTCACGGTAACCATCTGACATTTCCTTGTTTACCCTGTCACTTTTTCTGTGCTCCTTTATACTGAACTGCATTTTCTCGGGTTGTTCGGGGTCTGCACTGTTACATATTCTCCTCCTTAAAATATTACTTGCTGCCGTAGTTTTTAGCGGACAGCAAGTAATCCCTTGCAGGGTCCAACAATGCTGCTCATGATAGGCCAAATTGGCCGTGGCCACCCTTTCTTTCCACGGTTTTAGTACGTTTACGTGGTATACTTGTCTTCGCCCTCTGTCATTCTCCACTAAGTACGATACAAAACCTATCTTTTTTATTACTACAGCTGGCCCTTTCCAGCGAGACTCGAATTTCGGACCTGGGTCCGCTACTTGGATAAGAACCTTGTCGCCCGCTGCCAGTTCTCTAGTTTGTGTATCCCTGTCATAATAACGCTTCTGGCGCTGTTTGCTACGGTTTAGATTCTCCCCTGAGGCTTGGGATGTTTTTCTTAAGCGTGTCCTCAGTTCTTTCAGGAATTGAGGAATCCCTACTTCTGGCACTTTCGGTTCTACCCATTCATCCTTTAAGATGTCTAACACCCCCCTTGGCGTCCTCCCAAATAATAATTCAAACGGGGATACTCCCAGTGAGGTTTGTACCCGCTCTCGGCAAGTATACATTACGAAGGGAAGTAATGTATCCCATTCTCTCATTTCATCCTTTCTTAATCCTCTTCGCAATAGGTGTTTTATCGATTGGTTGGTGCGTTCTACCAGCCCGTTGGTTTGGGGGTGATACGCCGATGTCTTAATGTGGCGTATCCCAAACGCCTCCCAAACTCTCGCAAGGTATCTCGAGACAAAGTTAGTGCCTTGATCGGTCAGGATTTCCTGGGGAAACCCCACCTCGCAAAATAGCTTTATTAGCTCCTGCGCTATGACTTTAGCAGAGATGTTTCTAAGGGGTATGGCCCATGGGAATCGGGTCGCATGGTCCACGATGACTAAGAGATACTGAAAACCCCTAGGTGTTTTTGTTAAAGGGCCTACGATATCCATCCCTATTCTTCTAATAGGGGCCGCGATGGTGGGTAATGGTATCATGGGGGCTGCTTTGGGTTTAGATACAGACACCCTCTGACATGCAGGGCATGCATCACAGTATCTTTTTGTTTCCTGATACACCCCAGGCCAATAAAAACGTGCTAAAATTTGATCAAGGGTTCCTTGAACACCTTTATGCCCCCCAATCGGATGGTCGTGGGCTAAGCGTAGAACTACTGCCTTAAAGGCCACCGGTACGACCAATTGCTTTCTCACCGCTCCGGTATAGGGATCCAAACCTTCTCTATATAAAATATTGTTATCCAACAAGAACCGGGGCAACACCTCCCGCTCTTCTTGGGCCCATTCGAAAGCTCTTTTGAGAGCTTGGTCTGCTCTCTGCTCCATTGGGAACGATGGAAATTTTTGTACAAGGGCGGCAGGGACCCAGGGTAGTCCTTCTCCCATTTCTAACTCCCTTCTCTCGTGGGCTCTTTTGTTTCTTCCCTGCTGTTTTTTTAGCCCTAGTTTTCTTACCTTCTCCCTCAGGGTTCTGCACCAAATCATCATGATTAGGTAGCGGATTCACCTCTTCTGCCTCTTCTGTCTTTTCCTCAGGAACTTCTTTTTCCCCTTTTTCTATAGGTATTTCCACTTCCTCTACGGGAGTTTCTTGGGGTGTATCCATGGGGATCTGGGATCGCGTTGAAACTAAACCTGCTTTCATGGTTATCCCCTGACTCAACCCACCTGTAAAGGAAGGCCAGTCCCTGCCTAAAACTAATTTTTGGGGCAGCCCAGGGATCACCGCTACTTGCACCTTCCTTTCTATTCCTAGTGCTTTTACCTGCACTTGGGATAAAGGGTAAGGAAGCTGTGCGCCATGTACGCATTTTATTTCTATTTGTTTTGGGGCTACTGGGCGAGACTGTTTCAGAGTCTCCCAAAATTCTCGGGCTATTAAACTTTGCTCCGCCCCTGAATCCATTATGGCTAGAGCATCTGCCCCCTCAACCTGTACCTGCAGGAATATTCCTTTTGGAACTGATTTTCCTGCCCCTACCATAAGAACTGTTTTAACTCGGCAATCTTTTATCACATGACCAGGTTTGTTACATCTGTAGCACCTTCTAGTGTTCCTATCTCTACCCTCTTTGCTAGGGTCACATGCAGCCATTCTATCTCGCGCGTACTTTCCACACTCATCCACTCCAGTCACACTTGCACCTTTTGAAAGGTTCACCTTAAAAGTACTAGTATGTGCTGCCTCCCTGAACACTTCAGCCATCTGAGCTGCTTCAACTGTGTTTAAACAATTTTGCAGGGTTAAAAACATTTTCATTTCACCTGGTATTGACATCAAAAACTGTTCTAGGACAATCTCATCAAGTATGGACTCAAGCGTTTTGCCATCAGGATCCAACCACTTATAGGCTAGGTTCTTGAGCCTCTGGCATAAGGCTTTCGGAGTCTCGTTTTCCATCATTATTGCCTCTCTAAATAATCTCCGGTAGTGTCTGGGCGTGAGACCAAGGCGGTCTTTCACGGCCTTTTTAATTTCATTATAATTATTTGCCAAACTGGCAGGCATGGTTTTAAAAGCGGATAAGGCCTCGCCACTCAAAGTCATTGCGAAACGCATAGCCCATTGTTCCACAGGCCATTTTGAGTTCTCAGCAATGCATTCAAAGGCCTCTATAAAATCGTCGGGGTTATCTGCCCGCCCTAAATGTTTGCATACAAGTCCCGTATTCATTTCTACTTGCGGTATTGTAGCTTTGTCTTCCCGAGCCTTTTCCAGTAACGCTGTCATGGCTTCCAGCAATGGTTTCTGTTGTTCCTTCAGTACAGTCATGTACTGTTCTTGCAGGTGTTGGAGCATCCTGGCCTGCTTCTCCTGCTGCTCATTCATCCAGGCCCATAGATCTTGGGGATCCATCTTTTTTGCTGCACCTGAAAATAAAAGAGAAGAGACCCACCAAGTGCGGCACACACACAAAGGTTGTTTTTTCTTTTTGGCTCCCCTTTTCTCACGGTATCCTATACCCGTTTACCCAGGCTACCAATACCTTAGTCTCCTGGTGACATCAGCATGTGAGAAGGGGTCTTTTCCACCGCTGGCCGCCTTACCAGCCGAATCCTCCTTGACTAGTGCTTTAAAACACTTCTTTTTGCCTTTCAGCAATGTCCTTTTCAGGCAAATCCTTCTTATGCCCCCGAAAAAAAAATTTATCCTCTTCTCTACGCCATTTATGTCGTGCCCTCTCTGGCCAAGCGGTAGCTACTGGTATTGCAAGGCTCTGGAGGGTGGTAGTTGTGCCTTCACTGATATAAACCACAAAACACTTCTTTCCAAATTAAAGGGTTTTATTCCCCGTCCCTTGAGGGTACTTTATATTCAGCAACATAAATCAAATGCCTTGCTTCGACATGTAACATAAAGTAACAAAAGCAAACATAACTTGCTTCCTTCAGCTTCCAAAACAACAAATAAATGAAAAGAACAAAACAGCTTAAATGCTTCAATATGGTTCTTTCTCCTGTAGCTGACAGCACAGCTTATATCTGCTTTACTTAGAGAGAGCTGCAGCCTGTTGCTTATAACACTAAAGCTAGGACACAAACCAATTACTTATCTGAGAGAGAACTCAGGTTCAATCAAGGTCAAAGAGCAGTCCATCAATTCTGGCATATCATAGTCTTCTGCATTTTGATATTCCATTAACTCCGGCTGACTGGAAGGTTCATTCTGGACCTCAGCAGTAACGTGGGAGAATGGCTGGTTAACCTCGTCAGACAGGAAGTTCCTCTCTTCCTTAGAGCTAGTGTCTCTCTGGGAATTACCATGTATTCTAGAGTTGAGCTTTTCAGGGCACTGCCCCTGCTGGTATTTTAGAATATAGCTCAACTCCTGGTTTGCTCTGCTAGTGGGATAATTAAGGGAATTTCTCTGCCGGTTCAGGCTTCCCTTTTGTAACCCAGCTGAGCTAGATTGTAGAGCTCGTGACGGAGTTTCACAGGGAGCTGTGAGCTTACAATGACTACAAAACTCTTCAGCTTTATCTGGTAAGTAAAACCTTTTTCTTCTAGGGTTTTTAAAACCAGAAGAAGGGATATTTTCAGCCTCTAGATAGTGGGACCTTGTGTGCCTATTTCCATACCTCCAGGGTTGTCTTCTTTCATATGGCAAATCACTCTTGCATTCACTCTGTGCACTGGAACCTGCAACTGCAGTCTTCCTGCGTCTCTCTGGCTCAAACACACTATCTGGCTGTTGATATCTCTCTGCTTCACTCAGGTCTTCGGTTCCCCTCTGACCTTCACGCTGGCTCTCTAGTTGCTCCAAAGCCTCATTGTCACTCTCTCTTACATTCTCATACCTGCTCCATGCTTCCCAGGGTTTTAGCTGCCTTTGCTGTATTCTCTCAGAGTGTGTCTGTGGCTGCTTCAGCTCCTCTCTCTCTCTGATTGTCTGGGAGCCTATTTTATCCCAGTGTTTCCTTGCTCCACCCCCCACCCAGCTGAACCCTGTCAGGTAAAGTGAATTCCCTTCCTTTGCTGGCTGGGTGTGTCCTCATTGGGCTTTTGCACGTGTTTCTAGGTTGCTCACGGTAACCATCTGACATTTCCTTGTTTACCCTGTCACTTTTTCTGTGCTCCTTTATACTGAACTGCATTTTCTCGGGTTGTTCGGGGTCTGCACTGTTACAATAGTCACCTTAAGATCATCAAAAACAATCACGTCCAGGTCCCGTTCTTCTTTTGTGGACAGAGGTACGTCACCTCCTATACTGTACTGCTCCCTTGGATTTTTTGCAGCCCAAATGCATAACCCTGTATCTTTTAGCGTTAAATCTCAGTTTCCAAATTCCTTACCATTCTTCAAGCTTAGCTAAAACCCTCCTCATGTTTTTGACTCCGCCCTGGGTGTCTACTCTATTGCAGATTTTGGTATCATCTGCAAAGAGGCAAACCTTACCCGACAGCCCTTCTGCAATATCACTAACAAAAATATTAAAATAATTGGACCAAAGATAGATCCCTGTGGCACACCACTAGTTACATCCTTTTCTTCAGAGTAAGCTCCATTTACTGTACTCTTTGTTGCCTCCCACTCAACCAATTTCTAACCCAGTCAGTCATTTTAGGGTCTATTCCTTGAATGCTCAATTTAAGTTGTTTGTGTGGAACAGTTCATAAGCTTTACTGAAATCTAAGTACACCACATGCAGGCCCTCTCTCTGATCAACTCTCTGGTCACCCAGTGAAAGAAATAAATTAATTTATCTGACAAGACCTGCCCCTAGTTAAACCATGCTGCCTCAGATCCTGCAAGCCATTGGACTCCAGAAACCTCAATATCCTTTGTTTTAGCAGCATTTCCATTAATTTACTCACCAGAGAGGTCAAACTAACCAGCCTGTAGTTCTCAACCTCATCCTTACTTCTGCTTTTGTGTAAAGGAACCACATGTGCCTTTCTCCAGTCCTCTGGGACCACTCCCAACTCTAAAGAAGCATTGAAAAGGTCTGACAGTGGAGTCACTAGAACTTTCCGAAGTTCCTTCAATACTCTGGAATGCATCCCAACCGGCCTTATTGGTTTGTCTACTTTTAGTTTAGCTAGTTCTTCATGAGCACAGTCTTCTGAAAATCATTCAAGATCCCCTTCGCTACTATTTCTATTTGTGGATGTTTTCTAAGGTCCTACTCCTGGCCCTTCATCTGTGAACACAGAACAAAAATATTTCTTAAGCAATTTAACTTTATCCTCATCAGCTTTAATATATTCCGCCACTTCACTTTTTGAGTCTGACAATGCCACTTTTGTACTTCCTCCTCTCACTAACATATCTAAAAAATGTCTTGTCCCCCATTTTACTGCATTGGCTATTTTTTCTTCCATTTGTATCTTTGTTTTCCTGACTACTTTCCTAGCTTCTCTAAGTCTTGCCAAATATTGATGCTTGTCTTCCTCTTTCTATGATCTCTTCTATTTTATGAAGGCCACTCTCATTTTCTTCACCTTTTCAGCTACTTCTTCTGAGAACCATAGTGGTCTCCTTTTCCATCTATTTACCTTTTTAACACAATGGTTTGTTGCCCTTAAAATATCCCCTTTCAGTTTTGCCCATTGCTTTTCTAATCCCCCCCCCCCCCCAGATGTTTCCATCCCGCTAATGACTCCTTGAGGTATTATCCCATATTGGCAAAGTTAGTTTTCTTAAAGTCTGGGACCCTCACTTTTGAATGGACTTTATTCATCCTAATCCTAATTTCATCAGAAACACTTTCCTCATTGGTAAGCACCAGGTCCAGTATAGCCCCTTTACATGTGGGTTCTATTACCAGTTGCTGAATAATTCTCCTTGTACAGAATCCAGGATCTCTTTATTTCTTGATTACTGTAGCAGGAATGCGCCAATCAACATCCGGCATATTGAAATCACCCATCAGGAGCACTTCTCCTTTTGTGGCAATACTGTGAACGTCTTCATTTAAATCTCTGTCCACTTCTTCTGCCTGTGAGAGATCTCTATCACACCAATGCAAATGGTATTCCCCAATCCCTCTTTCTAGTTTAAGCCACAGTTCCTCCTCCTTCCCTCATAAACCCTATAATCCTGTAGCTTTAATATGATTTTTTACATGTAGTGCCACTCCTCCTCCCCTTCTTCCTAATCTGTCCTTCCTGAATAAAGTATAGTCTGGTATAATTACATCTATACTTAGAGAAACCTGTAGAGCAGTCCATGTGTTATAAAGGCTGAAAAACAGTGATTTTCCCTGAGAAGAGCAAACACAATGAGAAAAAGGAAGGAATTGTTGAAATACAAAGAGACTCTAAAGTGGAAGAGATTTAAATTAGGACTCTGGTATCCCACTGGACTCATTGTGATGGATAATAAGATGAGAAAGTTTTTTTTTAAATAATCTCAGAAGAGAGAAAACAACAGATCAGATCATAACAGATCATAGCAGATCAGATCAGATGATAACAGATCCCAGGGGCTGGTCTTGGACTCGCCTAACAGGACAAGGAAAGGACATTATCCAGTAAGTAAAATGTAACCTTCCATATCATCTAGCTAGGCCAGTCCAGACAAGTGGGACATGCCAAAGCTATGTTTCCACTGGGCGGGAAGAACACACAGTAGCCATCAAAACCTTTGCACCGAAGGCTGTACCCACCCGAGCATGGATATCCAAACAGAAATGTAAAAGTGGAAAGTGATGACCATGCTGCCACCCAAAAAATGTTTAAGGGAGTGACCGAGCTGCACTCAAGAGAAAGCCTGAGCCTGTGTGGTATGCGTACATAAACCCTATGAGACCAGCCAACTCCACAACAAATATGCCAAGGCTATTGTCCCCTTTATCCAGTGGCCCATGGAATACTTCATGGCTGCTTCACCCTTACATGGGCCTACAAACAGGACAAAGGTCTGTCCAACTTTTGAAAGGAGTTAATGACCCTCCTACTTACCTACAAATGCATTCATGCTGTGGCTCCTCGCTACCTTTCCTCTCTTATCTCACTCTACACTCCTAAAAGGAGTTGCCAACTATAAGCTTAGAGGAAAGAAGCCCCACTAAATGCTAGGATTTAATTTGGGTTTACCATATATGCTGGGTGAGACTGAGCAAGAATTGGAACTAGGTCTGGAACCCTCAAGCCCTCCCTGGAACCTTTAGTGCTACAAGCAAAAATACATTACCAAAACGCTTATCCACTCATAAGAACATAAGATATGCCATACTGGGTCAGACCAAGGTCCATCAAGCCCAGTATCCTGTTTCCAACAGTGGCCAATCTAGGTCATATGTACCTAGCAGTTTCCCCAAAAGACACAGGTTCCACAATGCTTGTATTGGGTCAAATATTGAGATCCTGCATCCCTTCTTAATAATGGTTTATGGACCTTTCCTCCAGGAACTTGTCCAAACCTTTTTTAAACCCAGCTACACTAACAGTCTTTACTATATCCTCCGGTAACAAATTCCAGAGTTTGATTACACGTTGAGTGAAAAAATATTTTATTAGTCTTAAATAGTTTACCCTGTAGCTTCATTGCATGTCCCCTAGTCTTTCTATATTCTGATAATGTAAACAATCAATCTATGTTTACCCGTTCCACTCCGTTCATTAATTTATAGACTTCTATCATATCTCCCCTCAGCCGTCTCTTTTCCAGGTTAAAGAGCCCTAACCTTTTTAGCCTTTCTTCATAGGAGTATCCTTCGATCCCCTTTACCATTTTGGTGGCTCTTCTCTGAACCTTTTCTAATAACGCTATATCCTTTTTAAGATACGGCAACCAGAACTGCACACAATATTCAAGGTGCGGTCTCACCATGGAACGATATAGAGGCATTTAGACTATTCATTCAGGTGAAGCACTCACCAGACATCTAACAAGACACAGCTCTCACATATTCTACCCAAACTCCTATGCTGATGGGAGTTCCCGCCAGCTAGGCTGGATGATCTTTCCAAATCTTCCTCTAGGGCACAGTTATAATCTCCAGTAATGAGCTTGTGATCCCCTCCTAAGGTTGGTACAATGCATAACTCTGAGTCAAAAGTGTTAGGGTCATACACAATACCCAGCAATAGGGGGGTACCCATGCAGATGACCTGATATAAAGATATATCCACCAGTGTCAAAGAATCAAGAATACCACTCCTGCTTTTCTTTCCCCAGAGGATGACACACAGATCTCATCCACCTACCATCTTTTAATTTTAGCATGTTCTACATCCATCATATGTGTTTTGTGAAGGAAGACAATATTAGCCTGATTATCTCACAAGACCTTTAACATTTTATGACACTTAATAGGGCATCTAGTCCCATAAGCAGACACATAGTAGTAAAGGAGAACACCAGAACAGCATTGATTATAGAGGTGTCAGTCCCAAGCGAATATTCTGTGAATCTTGTTGGGATGGAAAAGATCTTCAAGTACCATGAAATGCAGTAAGTGACCAAGAAAATATGGCAGAATGATACCAAGTTATTTCTCATCATGTAGGCTTCCCCAGGCTTGATTAAGAAGAATTTCCTCTGGCAGATCCCTTTTATCTGTGCCCTTCTCTGCCACTGCCAACTGCAGACTTCATTCATTCCACCTTGCTGCTCCATATGCCTGGAACAAACTACCTGAGTCGGTGCATTGAGCTCCTTCTCTGGCCCTATTCAAGTCTAGGCTGAAGACCCATCTCTTTGAGGCTGCTTTTGGATCCTGATGCTTCTCATTCTCCTGTCCACCACATATGTGTATCTTGCCATACTCTAGTCCCGGGTTTTGCAATATGTTTTCATCTTGGTTAGATTGTAAGCTCTGATGAGCAAGGACTGTGTCTTACATGTACATGTACAGCACATGATTAGTAGTAGTAGGGAAGATTGGGAACAAACAGATTTCTGATCATGCCATCATATGGGCTGATGTAGCACTATGAGGGGCTTGATGAACCTTTGGTCTGATACAGTATAGCATATTTTATGTTCTTAATGTTCTTGTAGGTCAGTAAGAGAAGTTGGAATTAGATGCAGAATTGGATAGGAAGCCAGTGAAGTGACTTGAGAAGAGGAGTTATCTGGATAGAGTGGCCCTGGTGGATAATTAGTTGTGCAGCCAAATTTTAAATGCATTGAAGAGGAAACAAGTGGTTCAGGAGGAGACCAGAAAGGAGCAAATCGCAATAGTCTAAATGGGAGGTGACTAGAGTAGATAAGCATTTTGGTAATGTGTTTTTGCTTGAAGCACTAAACGTTCCAGGGTGGGCTTGAGGGTTCCAGACCTAGTTTCAATTCTTGCTCAGCCTCACCCAGCATATATGGTGAACCCAAATTAAATCTTAGCATTTAATGGGGCTTCTTTTCTCTAAGCTTATAGTTGGCAACTCCTTTTTAGGGTTCACAGATTAAAACTGCTCTTAGCACAATGTCTATAGAGCAATGCTTTTCAAACTTTTATCCTATATGACCCCATTTTAACAACTGAAAATTCATGCGACTCCAGATGATGAGTAAATCAAAATAGTAGGTCTCCAGCCTCATTCCTCTTCCTCCACTCATCTACTGCAGAAAGCAGCAGCATCAGTAGTGGCAACAGCAGCAGCAGTCAGCACAGGGTCCTTTGTGTTGGTGTGCAGTGTGTGCTTACAAACCCCAGTACTCAGCATGGGTTTCCAGTAACAGGACATTTACCAGAAGGGGGACGGGCCTATGAATGTTCACTGGCTCACAGGCTACATGCTGACTGGGGACTGCCACTACTTGCATAGGTCACAGTGAAAATGCAGAGAGAAGTGGAAATGGCAATGTTTCTATGATCCTATTCACTGATGATGTGACTCCAAGTTTGGGAACCACTGCCATTGAGACACATGATTCACAGCAAAACCATATATATGCTGACTATGACCATCTGTTTCAGTTTAGGGTTTTCATGTATCCATTGTCAAAACACAGCAAATAAAGCAGTTCTCCAATGATTATCAAAATGAACATGTGAATAAACCAACAGCTTGGTTCACTGAATTCTGGTAATCAGAATGCCTTAACCTCCTTACACCACACATGCAGAACATGCAAGTTTCTAAATAAACTACTAGCTTGGCTTCCCCTCTCTCACTCTTAAGATGGCTCAGAATAGACAGGAACTTAAGGAGAACCTAGCTTCCCTTAAGTTCCCTGTAACTGCTTGTAAGGGCTCCCACTCCCAGCCATCTGAGGGAGCTCCCACTAACATCCAGAGGCTCAAAATGCCCTGATGTGCACTCTAGCACATCACATTATACGAGGTGTGACAAAAAAGAAATGAGACTGTCCCATAAATGTTTTATTACAGAATCTACAGAGAAATTATGCATTGTCCCCTTCAAAGTAATCCCTTCCAGAGTTAATTCACTTCTGCATTCGCTTCTGCCATGTATGGAAGCACTGGGTAAAGTCCTCCTCCTTGAGGTCCCTCAGCGCCCTCGTCACAGTGGCCTTGATCTCTTCTACAGAGGTGAAATGGGTTCCTTTGAGCACAGTCTTCAGTCTGGGGAAGAGTCAGAAGTTGCACGGTTTGAGATCTGGGGAATAAGGAGGGTGGTCGAGAGCTGTGATCTGTTTGTTAGCCAAGAACTGCCTCACACAGAGTGCGGTATGTGCGGGCGGGTGCGTTGTCATGGTGGAGCAGCCACGAGCCTGCCTGCTGCGCCGAACCTGGTCATGGAGGCGATTAAGGACCTGCTGGTAGAAGTTCTGGTTGACTGTCTGAGCCTCAGGCACAAGTTCATGATGGACCACTCCCTTCTGGTCGAAGAATGCGACCAGCATGACCTTGATCCTTGATTTGGACATTTGCGCTTTTTTGGGTCTGGGTGACAGTCGAGTCTTCCACTTCAGGCTCTGTCTCTTGCTTTCAGGGTCATCCTGGAAGACCCAAGTCTTATCTTCTGTGATGACTCGGCCAACAAACTCTGGATCTTCTCCAATCTTCTCTAGCAAGTCTCGACAAACATTGACCCGGTGCTCCTTCTGGTCATCCGATAAAAGCTTGGGCACCATCTTGGTGCACACCTTCCGCATCCCCAGCTCCTGCACCAAGATGGTCCACGCTGACTCCCAGTTCAGGCTGAGCTCCTCAGCTATCATCTGCACTGTCAATCTGCGATCACTCCGCACCAGCTGGTTCACTCTGTCAATGTTCTCAGCCGTCTTTGTTGTGGAAGACTGTCCTGACTTGGGGTCATCCTCCACCTCCTCGCGGCCAGTCTTGAAGCATTTGTGCCACTCAAAGACTCTCAGCCTTGACATTGCATCTTCTCCATAAGCCTTTTGGAGAAGTTGGAGACACTCAGTTGGGCCCTTCTCCAACTTAACCAGAAAATTCAAGTTGATTCTTTGCTCCATTTTTCTGCTCCTCCAGTTGCATGACAAAGCGATGGAGCAGTGTGCTACAAAAAAACCTGAAAAAGAAAAACAGAGTGAGAGAGATGAAAAATATTACAGCAGAATAGTGGCGAGATGTTGCACAACACAGTGACATAAGCGGTTAGCCTACTGGCATTGAGTCAAGGGCGTGGCTTCCACAGTCTCGTTTCTTTTTTGTCACACCTCGTACATGAGCAAATAAGCATGCATACAGACAGACAGACATTTGCCCTAATCATCAGAACCCTCGATAATAGGCGCTACACCTAAGCGAAACACACCTAATTAACATGGTCTCTGCAAGGGAAACAAGGTGTTTACCATCACAAATAGTCCTCTCTTTTGGAAAACTAATCACATGGAATGATGTCCTCAGTACCCACATAAGATGTTTGAGTTGGTCATTCCAGCACACATTAGGGTAAATTGTGAATTGTTATGGTTCATTTCATTCATAAGGTTGCTTTGGGATTTCTTGACATGGCTTTGAAAAAATGTGCAAGTTTAATTGTATAGCCCAGGGGGGCATGCAGTAAATAGGTCACTAATCGAGATAACTATGACATTATAAATCAATCAACGTCCTCTCATCAGAAGTGTGCAGGATGATAGGAAAAGTCATTGCATTCCCCTGAGCTTGAATGCATTTCTGTGTTAGTGGCATTGTGTTATCATCTGAGTTCTTGCAAATTGTGTATTTCTTATGAGTCAAATGTATAATCCATTCCTGGCTGAAATTTTCTTACAGAAATGTAATCAAAATAAAAACAGACTATAAAAAAGAAAATGTTGAAGGACTTTCCTTTTCCCATTCATTTTACTTTCTCTATGCTTGGATTTTCTGCCTCTGTTCATTATTTCAGCTTATCATTATCATGCAGTCTGTTTTCCTACAGTGTCTTGGCTACAAATCTCATATATAAATAGTTCCATATATAATTATAATGGTTAACTTAGGGCTTGAATTTGTAATAGGCCACCTATGCGAGAAGTCAAAAGGCACCTATTTTAAGCCTTTTTGTGGCAAAATAGGAACCTAGAACCAGCTCCAGTAGTATGCAAATGCCAAGGTACATATACTATACACTATAAAATATGCACATACACTACAACTCTGTTTCTGCTGTGCCCGTATTATGCCTACACACGGCACATGTATGAGTATAAGCCATCTTGTTGCCACACTTGTATGCGCCTGTATCACCACACAATTTTGTAAAACACAAAATTCACACACACTAGTCTTGACTAAATTGTGCAACCTTTGTTGAATGTAAACCGCACTGATAACAAATAGCGCGGTATATAAAAGATGTTAAATAAATAAAATAAATAAATAAAAGGCCTTTTATAAAAATTATTCCCTTAAATTTACCTACATAGTTGTGAAAGCTCAAGAACAATATTATTATCTTTTCATATTTCTTATATTGCTTTAAAAAGGTATTAAAGCCTGAAAAGAATCTCATTTATAAATGGCAAAATAATACCTCTGGACGACTGCTGTACACAAACAGTCCAGAAGTCAAACAATTAGTCTGTAAAGAGAGTTTGCTGTAGCAGAATGTGACTGCTCTAGCAAGTAGTGATGGTGAAATTCATATCCTGATATTCTAAAGTAACAAGAGTGGCACAATCCCGAAAGCTTGTTCATACGGTAAATGGACAATACAGCAGAATAGCTCACAATAATTGATAACTATTCTGAGGACATCATTATAACAAAGGTCTTTCAGAAGCAGCTAATGTGATAACAGCAAAAAGAATAAAAGATTTCACAACCACCAGCATTAGTGCTGGATTTGGTTAAAACTTATCAATGATAATTTATGCCATGTCTATATACTCTACAAAATTAGATTTAAGCACCACTAATGCTTGGTTCTCTTCTGTTTAGTTTGATTTTCTGTTTTATTTTAATTAAAATAAACTCTTGGGAAATCTCAGATAAAACAAAGATCTTACAAAGATCTTTAAGTATCTAATATTTATAATACAGCTCCAGAATAAGGCACCTGAAGAAAACTTATGCAACGATGCAGAGTCATTCAGCTTCTGGAAAAGCATAGTTACTCACCTGTAACAGGTGATCTCCGAGAACAGCAGGAATTTAATCTTCAGATATGGGTATCGTCGGGACAGATGGAGCCTGTGCGGGAACGCTCCCCAGCATCCAATAGGAAAGCTTTTGGGAGCATCCCACAGCGCCTGCATGCTGCCTTCCCGCCTTTCCCAACTGTCCCTCTCCAATTGAGTTTAAAGCTGAGACAAAGAGAGAGGGAAAGAGAGAAACAGAGAGAGATACAGAAATACAACTCCTAGGGGAGGTGGGTGGGTTGTGAAGACTAAATTCCTGCTGTTCCCGGATATCACTTGTTACATGTGAGTAACTATGCTATCTCCAGGAACAAGCAGGAATGTAGTCTTCACATATGGGGACTCCCTAGCTGCAGATGACAGGGAGAAGGCCCCAGAAGTTATCTTGGCGTACTTTTTGACTCTGATCTGTCCTTTCACGCCCACATTTCCCACATCACTAAAACTTCCTTCTTCTTCCTGCGTCAAATTCGCGCGATTCGTCCCTTTCTTACTCCTGCCGCACTTGCCACACTACTCTTATCATTGGTCATGTCTTGTGTTGATTTTTCCAACTCTAACTTTCTTGGCCTTCCGAAATCTCAGCTTCACAGAATTCAACGGATCCAACACACAGCAGCCCGTATTGCCACTCATTTCTCTGCCCGGGATCACATCTCACCCTTGCTTTCCCATCTTCACTGGCTACCTCTGCCTTTCCATTCCCAATACAAACTGCTTACTCTGGTACATCGGGCCTTCCACACCAACACTCTATAGTACCTGGCAGACCTCATCACTTTTCACACTCCCAGGCATGTGCCTCGTTCATTTCACCTCAACCGTCTCACCCTCCCCCCTCCCTCTATTGCACACCTCCAGTCCACACGCTTCTCAGCTTTTTTCTTTGCAGACCCTGCCCTTTGGAATTCCCTCCCCCCCTCCCTTCGTCTCGAGCCCCACCATCCTACTTTTAAGCGTAACCTGAAGACCCACCTCTTTTCCCTCGCCTTTGACCTTCCCTCCCCCTTCCTGTAAGTTTTCTACTTTAAGTCTCATGTTATAGCCTTTCCTCCTCTGGCTTTCCTGTTTAAGATTGTAACTTCCTTTTCCTCTTCTGTAGCCTGTTGCTTGTTGGATTATTTGTACTTTGTAAACCGCTCTGGTTCCCCTGAAGGGCGGTATATCAAACTCAATAAACATAAACATAAGTTGTGTTCCCTTGTGAAAGGGCTCCACTTCCCCCCATGGATCTCTGGCATCCTACCAGGGATGGTGGGTAGGAGTTGATTAAGTATGGAACAGGTGTTGAAGAACAGCCTGACCAAACAAGGCATCCCGGCGGGAGTACTTGTTTAAGCAGTAATGGGCTATGAAGTTATGAACCTAAGCCCAAGTAGCTGCTCGACAGATGTCGTCGATAGACACAGAGTGAAGATGAGCCATAGAGGCTGCCATGGCTCACATTCTGAGCTGTGACATGGCCTTCAAGAGGAAAGTTTTTACTCATAGGCAAAAGATATACACTGTGCAATCCAGCTGGACAGTATTCTTTTGGAGATTGGAAGTCCCAAATGACTAGGATCAAAAGCAACAAAGAGTTGAGAGGACTTTCTATGTTGCTGTGTCCTTTGCAGGTAAAAGGCCAAAGCTCTTTTACAGTCCAAAGTATGACGATTTCTTTCTGCATTTGAGGCATGAGGCCTTGGGAAGAATACAGGAAGATAAACCGCTTGATTTAAATGAAAAGGTGACACCACCTTTGGTATAAAGTGTGGATGAGTCCTAAGGACTACCTTATCATGATGGAACCTTGTATAAGGAGGATCAGCCACCAACGCTTGCAATTCACTGATGCAACGTGCCGATGTGATTGCAATAAGAAAGATGACCTTCCAGGAAAGGAATTTCAAAGAGATAGTGGCTAATGGTTCAAAAGGCGGTTTCATGAGCTGCTCAAGAACCAGATTTAAGTCCCATGCCACCGGTGGTGGCTTAATGGGAGGCTTAGTTAAAAGAAGGCCTCTCACAAATCTCGCTATGAGAGGATGAGAGGAAATAGGTTGTCCATTTAGAGGCTTGAAAGAAGCTGCAATAGCACTCAAATGAACTCTCACTGAATTGGTCTTAAGCCCTGCATTTGATAAATGAAGGAGATACTCCAGTAATGATTCCAGAGGTATCGCAAGAAGGTTAAGACCCTTCTGCAGCACCATATGGTAAACCTTTTCCACTTAAATGCATAAGAGCGTCTTCTGGAAGGATTCCTGGAAGCATAAAGGATATCCTTTACCTACTGGGAAAGGTTAAGCCCGTGAAGTTCTAGGCTTTCAGCAACCAGGCTCTGAGATGCATAGACTGGGGATTAGGATGCCACAGCTTCCCGTCCTCTTGAGAAAGGAGATTTCGAGCAGATCCTAACTCCAGAGGCGGAGCTTGAGAGAGATGTAGAAGCAGAGGGTACCACATTTGCCGTGGCCAACGTGGAGCTATGAGGATCATATGACCGATGTCTCTCTGAAGCTTGAACAGGGTTTTGGGAATTAGGGGAATGGGTGGAAAGGCATACAGGAAGTCCTGACCCCAATGGAGGAGGAAAGCATCCCTGGCCTGACAACCCTGAGCCGGAATTCTGGAACAGAACCAGGGAAGTTTGGCATTCAGCGGACTTGCAAAGAGGTCTATGTCCGGGGTTCCCCAAATTTGAAAAATCTTGGCCACCTGGTCTGCATGGAGAGACCATTCGTTTGGAAGCAGAACTCGACTGAGTCTGTCTGCCCAAGAGTTTTGAATGCCTGGAAGATACACCGCAAGGAGTGGAGGAGTGGCCTAGTGGTTGGGGCAAGGTACTTCGGGCCAGAAGGTCGGGGGTTCAAATCCCACTAGAGGACAGCAACCTTGGGCCGGAAGGACTGGGGTTTCTAGTCCCACAGGTGCTCCTTGTGGTCTTGGGCAAGCCACTTAACCCTCCATAGCCCATGTTCCCTGTAAAATAGTTCTCTGTGTGCTGTGCTTTCCTGTCTAATCAATGTGTTTATACCTCAAAAATTTCCTGTCATGATTTGACAATTTCCAATCTGTAATCAAACCGCTGCTGATCGCTGGAAGTAGCGGTATACAAATGTATACTAAATAAATAAATAAAGGAGATGAATCTGATGCTCTCTGGCGAGGGCCCATAGTCGCAAAGCGACAGAGAGCCTGTTCCACCCTACTTGTTCATGTAGAACATGGCTATTTGATTGTCCATTTGAACTAGGACTGTCTTATAGCTGAGCTGGGTGTGGAATACTCGAAGAGCAAGGAAAATTGCTCTGAGTTCTAAGAGATTGGTGTGTAAATAGGCCTCCTGTGGAGTCCAGGTACCCTGGGTAGAAAGGCCTTGCAGGGGGGCTCCCCAATCCACCTGTGAAGCATCTGTTGTTAGAGTGGCCTGAGTTGGGGGTTGCTGAAAAGAAGACCCCACCAAAAGGTTTTGGGGTGATTGCCACCATTGGAAGGACAAAATAAGGTGACCTGAGTTTGCTATTTTGTCTGACAGACAACCTGACGCCTGAGTCCACTGAGTGGATAAAGTCCACTGGGCTGCCCTCATATGGAGGCAAGCATAAGGAACCACATGCATGGTGGATGCCATGTGGCCTAGAAACTGTAACATTTCCCGAGCAATGAGATGAGGTTTTAGTGCTGCTTGGGAAGCTAACTGCACAATGCGAAGGCAGCGGGGCTGTGGAAGGTAGGCCCTTATCTGTCTGGTATCCAGCAGAGTTCCTATAAACTCTAGGGACTGAGTGGGAGCAAGGTTGGATTTTGGGAAGTTTATGACAAGTTCCAAATACTGAAGGATGCGCATTGTGCAAGAGAGGGCAACCCTGGCCTCTGGCTCTGAAGGGGTTTGAATGAGCCAGTCATCTAAGTAAGGGAAGACGAATATTCACAGGGTGCGGAGAAATGCTGCCACCACAGCCATGCATTTTGTGAACACCCATGGTGCAGAGGCCAGGCCAAAGGGAAGAACCCTATATTGGTAGTGCTTCCCTTGAAACAGAAAGCAAAGGAACTTACGATGAGTTGGATGGATGAGAACATGAGTGTACGCATCCTTGAGATCTAGAGAACAAAGCCAATCCTGACTCTGAAGGTATGGCAGCAGAGTTCCTAGAGAAATCATTTTGAACTTCTCTTTGAACAGGAATTTGTTCAATTCTCTGAGGTCTAAAATGGGTCTGTGTCCTCCTGTTTTCTTTGGAATAAGGAAATAGGGGGAGTAAAACCCTGTACCCCGTTGGGGAATGAGTACCTCTTCTATTGCCCCTTGAGCAAGGAGCACAGTGACCTCTTGACCTAACTGGTCGTTGAGAGAGGTCTGAGAATTGAACTGTCTTACCATTGTAGGAGGGGGCATGCTGAGGAAATGAAGCTTGTACCCCTCTCTTACAATAGACAGCGTCTGATTTTCTGCTGTTATCTGACACCATCTGGGGCAAAATGACATAACCTTCCTGGGATGGTGGAGGGTTCTGGGCCATTCAGGGCCAGGAAGGCAAAGTTCTCTAGACAGGAGTCAAAGCCCCTGTGGAGGCTGAGTCTGCTGAGCCGGTTGAGGCTTAGCTGCTTTTGTCTTTCTTTGTCTAGGTTGTTGCTGCTGTCCCTTTTGGGCAGACTGACCTAAACGATGCCCCTGCTGGGTATAGGAGGCATAAAACTTCTTCTTCTTACTGAAGAATGGTTTCTTATAGGATTTTTTCCTCGCAGGATCAGCTGTAGATTTAGACAATCTATCCAAAGTGATATTGTCAGCATCTATCTCCTTAGCTTTTTCCTGCCAATTCTTGCCAAAGAGATTCTCTCCTGTGCAAGGAGTATTCCCTAGTTTATCCTGTACCCAAATTTCCAAGTCAGATGCCTGGAGCCAGGCAATCCTACATGCACCTATGGCAATGGCAGAGGTTCTACTTATGCACTCAAAGCAATCAAAGGCTGCACGATTCACAAACTTGGAAACATCCTGGGCATGTTTGACAAGGGCGAGGTAATCTTACCTCTTATCATCAGGAAGGAGAGGGCTCATAAGCTCTAAATCTCCTGTGACTTCCTTAAGGAACATTCCCATATATAAGATATAGGAACTGGGGAGGTCACGTGATGCGAGCTCGCTAGTGGCAGCATCCTGAACGAGCTCCGCTCCCCCCTCTAGTTAAGCCGGCTAAAACTACCGATATTCCCCGGATAGTGCGGAAGCTTTTTGAACCCCGTCCACCCCAGCGACGCAGGCATCCAAATACCGGCGGTGGTAAACCGGGGCCATGGCGTCTGCAGTGAAATCTGCCCTCAAAGAGCGGCTGGCGGGTGCGAGCAAAGCGGCGGAGGCCGCTGGGGGACCGCGATCACCAAAATCGCCGGCCCTCCTCGATGAAATGTCGGCTGCAGTAGCGGAGGCTCTGTCATCCCAGTTCGCTGCATTGCACGAGAAAATGGACGGTTTGCGGACCTCAATGGACACTTTCGGAGGTCGGCTCCGGGAGGTGGAAGACCGCCTGGGACAGGCCGAAGATGGCGCCACAGTGTTAACAAGCGAGGTTGAGGGCCTGAAAATGCAAGTTGCTCAACAAGCGGCCAAACTCGATGACCTCGAGAACCGTACCCGCAGGAACAACTTACGGTTCATGGGTATCCCTGAAACGGTGGCAGATCGCGACCTCCGTGAGTATTTGGAGGCCTTAGTGGTGGATCTTTTGGGAGAAGACAACTCTGCTGAACTGCCCTGCATTGAAAGAGTGCATCAGGTGGGGAATGCGCAGACCCGGGATCGACGGCCGAGGATTGTGCTGGCTAAGTTTCTGCGGTTCCCCTTTAAGGAGAAAATTGTGCGGGCAGCGAGGCAGAAGGGAGATTTTATGTATGAAAATGCCAAAATCCGGGTGGCGCAGGACTATTCGGTGGCTCTCAGCAAACAACGGCAAGAGTATGCACCCCTCTGTGAAAAGCTAATTGCAGCACAAATACGCTTCTCCGTGCAATATCCAGCCCGACTGCACGTCTTCTATCAAAACACTCACAAAGTCTTCGAATCGGCAGCAGCGGCTGGGTCCTATGTGAATCAAGTGGCGTCTCTGCCGCGGGAACATCAACCGGCTCCATAATGGACTTGGGACAATGTCCTTGTCTATTTTCCTGCTTTTCCTTTATTTAGCTACTCCCGCGGTAAGGTGTGTACAGCTGCTCTATGGCTGCGTGGGAAGGCTAATTCTGGGGTTTGTAGTGGTACTGACCTTCATTGGCCAGATGATACGAGCTTGGCTGTGCCGCTCTATGGGGGGGTTGACACAAGACGGCCTACTGCAGGCTGTGGAGGACGGTGTGCAGTACCCCTGGTTGTGCCTTGGGTTCTGTCGGTTCCTCTGCCTTTATAGCCCTCCCTTGGGCTGCTGTCGGGGGATGTGCCTGGCCCCTGAGGGATAGCACATGGGGCGTGTGGGTGCTCTGTGGCCTCGTACATCTTCCGATTTCTTACTGTACTTTATCACTGAGTTAACCTACGGTATATGTTAATGCCGATGTTTTTCTTTGGGGAGTGGATTGGGGACTGTTCTGGTCCCGATTCTGTTTTCTAGATTTTGTGGGAGGTAGTTTATTTTGGGTAGGCCATGGGCTAGGGCCGGGTGAGCGGGGTGTGCTTCCCTGATGAGGGGAGGGTGTAGTAAGTAGGGGCGGTAGAGTTTTGTCCAACCTGGGGGAGGGGGGGGTGAGCAGGTGGAGCTCAGTGGGACCTCAGTAGTCTCTCTCAGAGGAGGCGAGGGAGGGAGGCCTTAGGGTAGCACCGGGGGGTGGGTGTAAGACGGGGTGGGGAGTAGGTATGAGTGTTCATGGGGGGGGGGGGGAGAGTGGGGGAGGGGGGAGTGGCTGCCACAACTCAGGACTGGAACACGTTGATTTACCCTATAGAAGACAAGCTAAGGAACTATAGAGGTGATGGGGAAGAGACTCTAGGCTGGGGGGGTCTCTCCTTGGAACAGCAGAGTAATTTTCACCGGCCTAAAGGTCACAAGCTGCCGTGGGCATGGTGAGGATTATATCATGGAATGTTTGTGGTTTAGGAACACCTATTAAGCGATATAAAATACTTAAGGCCCTGGCTCGTCAGCGGTGTGATGTTGCGCTACTCCAGGAGACCCACCAGACGGCGGAGGAACATGCAAAGCTTGCCCGAGAATGGGTCGGCCAGGTCTGGGGGGCTCCTGCAGTAGGAAAGAAGGGGGGTGTAGCCATTTTAGTGCACAAGAGGCTGCGATTTACCTTACTTAAACAGGTTTTGGATCCGCGCGGACGGTTTCTTTTATTACATGGCATGCTGGAGGACCGAGAGATTATCCTGGGTGATATATACGGTCCGAATGGGCCAGATCCCGACTTCTTTCATAAAATAGCAGCCGAAGTGGAACAACTGCCTGACGTCCCCCTCGTTCTGGGTGGTGACTTTAATGGCGTCTTTGAACCTGATTTGGACACTTCGCGGGAGTCATGTACTCGAGAGAGGCAGGCGGTCTCTAGGATTATGCAGAGACTCCGCTCCCGACTTCATCTGGTCGACCCCTGGCGATTACTACATCCTACTGAAAAAGATTTCACACATGTCTCCCGGGCTAGAGGTTCTAGTGCTCGTATTGATTATGTTTTTAGTCTCCGTAGCTCAGTTTGCACGTATTGAGGACGCACAGATTGGCCCGCTCGAGATATCGGATCATGCAATGGTTTGGATCGAGTGGCAGGGTGGCGGCGGACAGGACTCCGCTCGCTTGTGGCGGTTCCCTCTTGACTTATATAAAGACGCTCAATTTCGGCAGTTTCTCTGTGATAGGTGGCGGGAATTTGAGGAGAACCACAAAGGCCATCAAGATGATCCGGAATTGGTATGGGAGACGGCCAAAGTGGTTCTCCGTGGCGATATTATCGGGTATGTGGCTCGGAGGCGCAGATTGCTGAATGCGCAGATTGTGCGACTCGAAGACCAGGTAGCTAGAGCGCGACGTCGGGCCGGGCGTTACCCGACGGCCCAAAATCGAAAAAACTGGTGGGAACTTCAGGTTGTATTGAACACCTTGTTACACCAACGGGCTAAGAAGTCCTTACTTTATTATAAATACAAACTGTATTGTTTTGGGAACAAGCCAGGTACCTTGTTAGGGAGATGCCTGCAAGGGCAGAGAGGCACGCGGTTGGTAGCTGCCCTCAGAGATCGCCGTGGGAAATTGCATAGTAGTAAAAGTGAGATTAGCCTTATTTTTAAGGACTTTTTCCAGGCTTTGTACCAGGCAGAGGGGATTGACCCCATCTGTATGGCCGATTATCTTGGCAAGTTAGATATACCTCAGGTGACGGAGCAACAACGGACTTTCCTCGACCAACCTATTACTATACAGGAAATACAGAAGGTGATTTTGACTGCGACCTGTTATAAAGCACCCGGCCCCGATGGTTTTGGGGCCGAATTTTATAAGATATTGTCTGAAGGGGTTAGCCCGGTGTTGGCGGAGACTTATCGGCAACGGGTGGGAGGGGGAGGGCGCTGCTGGGGGGATAATCAGGCCTACATCACCCTGATCCCTAAACCCGGTAAGGATCCACTACTGGCTTCGTCTTACCGACCTATCTCTCTATTAAACTATGATATGAAGCTTATGGCAAAAGTCCTGGCGGATCGCCTGGCAGATGTACTCGGTGATTTAATACATGACTCGCAGGTCAGGTTTGTTAAGGGTCGGCATGCGGTACGTAATCTGCGTAAAATCTTAACATCTTTAGAGTGGGTGCACTTGCATGGCCTGCCCTCCTTACTGGTGAGCTTCGACGCTGAGAAAGCGTTTGACCGAGTCAATTGGCAATATCTACAGCACCTCCTACCACGCTACGGATTGGGACATTCTTTTTGTGCGATGGTGCATAGTTTATATGAGCGGCCTACAGCGCGGGTGCTGAGTAATGGAGTCTTATCCGAGGCATTCGCTCTTCATAGGGGAACTCGACAGGGGTGTCCACTGTCTCCCATGCTATTTGTCCTGGCTCTGGATCCACTGATCCGAAATGTAGAGGGGACCAGGGAGATAAGGGGGGTGGTGGTGGGCGATAATGAGTTCAAAATATCTGCCTTTGCGGACGATATGCTGGTGCATTTAACCACACCCCGTGAGTCTCTTGAGAGATTAATGCAGGAATTCCGGCTCTTTGGTAGGTTCACCGGTCTTCGAATAAACGAGGAACAAATCGGAAGCCCTTGATGTGTCGGGCCAGATACGCGGACACTGGCCAGGAGACTTCCCGTTGAAGTGGGCAGACCAGAGTTTTGTGTACTTAGGGATTGTCTTAACGCGGTTGCCCCAAGAATTGTATTGTAGTAACCTGAACAAGATTCTGACTGGCATGAAAACTCAGCTGAGAGCCTGGCAGCCCCTCCCGCTGTCATTGTTGGGGAGGGTAGCTGCTGTGCAAATGGTTATCCTCCCTCGAATTTTGTATTGGCTGCAGACCCTGCCGGTTTGGCTGTGGAAACGTGATCTTCGTCAAATAGAATCTGAGATTCAGCGGTTTTTATGGAAGGGTGCCCGTGCTCGCATTCCAATGGCGCGAATGATTGGTTCCTGGCGGAATGGGGGTATAGGTCTCCTGGATTTATGGTCATATGCCCTGGCCTGCCAGGCACGACATATTGGGGACTGGCTGGGAGGGACTAGTGTTTTTACACCCCGACGTTTAGAATCGGCGGCGATGGCTCCTTTGTCTCTGTTGGGGGTTCTGCATGCGGATCATGCCCAATTGCCGGTTGGTGCCAAACGAAGTTTGCTGGTATCGGCGGCTCGCCGCACCTGGCAGCAATTGAATAGTTATTGGAACCGAGATTGGCGAGTTTCGTGTTGGTTGCCTTTAAGGGGGAATGCTCACTTCTCGCCAGGGTCTGAGACAGTTGGCTTTTCTCGGTGGCGGGAGAAGGGGATACGTACCCTAGGACACACGGTAGGCTTGACGGGGGCTTGCAAGACGTTCCGGGAATTGAGTATTGAATATGAATTGCAGCCTTCTCATTATTTTACATATTTACAACTCTCTCACTACGTGGCCTCTCTATCTAGGGAAGAGCTTGCGGTGGAGCGTTCCGCGCAGCTTATAGAATTTTTTGGCCTTGGGGAGGACCTTCCGCCCTCGATTGCTGGATTGAAGAAGCGGCTTGTGAGCCTCCGGGTGGCACCGAGATATGATACCGTGGAGCAGGCCTGGGCACGGGAGCTGGGGTCGGAGATACCGGTGGGATCCATCCGAAAGGCTTTGGGCCGGATTGTAAGGCTGGTTGAGGGGTCCCGCTGGCGGGAAATTCAGTTCAAGGCTTTAACCCGAGTACATTTTTCACCTAGACGGGCTCTGCGGAGTCATTTGACACAGGATGGGTCGTGTCCTAGATGCTCGGAACCCCTGGCTGATTTAGCCCATATGTGGTGGGTATGTAAGCGCATCCACCCTTATTGGCGGCGTATTCACCTTTATTTAGGGGACCTGTTGCAACAAAGTTTTCCGTGGTCGGGCTCCTTTGTAGTGGTGGATCATTTGTTACAGTCTTGCCCTAGTGGTAGGGGCCCCCGCCTTCTGGTGCGGAAGGCGTGCTTGGTGGGGAAGGGTCCCATCCTACATCACTGGCGGGAACAACTTCCACCGACCTTCCTGGAGTGGCGCAATAGTTTCCACCAGCTGATGTTGGCGGAGTGCTGGCGGGCTAGAAGTCATGTAAAACGCTGGACCACCTTCATGCTTGTTTGGGAACCCTACATACAGCAGCTGGGCCCCTACTGTAGGAATGCAATATTGCAAGTGGGTCTTTAGGGTTTGGGTGTAGCCATAGGCTCAAGGGACTGAGTTTGATACTTCCTCTGGTGGTAAATTTCCTGGATTTGGGTAATTTGTTTCTTGTGGCATGCTACTGGGGTGGGGGAGGGGGGATAGAATGGGGGGTATGGTGGGGGGGTGTAGTTTCAGAAAAAGCAGAAAATCTAGGTTCTAATTGTTGTTTGTTTGCTGGTTATTGTATTTACGGGCTTTTGTAACTGTTGCCCTCCAGCGGCGATCAGAGTACACCCCGCTGGAGCTTTTGTTATTTGCTTTTGTCTTGCCTGTTATGTGCTGTGGAACCATAAATAAAGTTTATAAAAAAAAAAAAAGATATAGGAACTGATCCTAGCAGAAAGCATGGAAGCCTGGAAGGTTCAACGTCCAAAGGCATCAAGAGTCATAAACTCACGTCCTGGAGGATTAGATGCATGCCTTTTTGCACTCTTTATCCTTCTCATAGCTGCTTCCACCACCATGGAATGGTGTGGTAATTGAGTCTTCTGAAACCCAGGACAAGGAGGAACTCGATACATGGTGTCGAGTCTTCGAGAGTGAGGGGATGTGGTTAGAGGTGTCTCTGACATCCTTAGCATGAGATCATGCAAGATCTCATGAATAGGTAAGGTAGCTGCCTCCTTGGGAGCTTTAGGGTATTGCAGGATTTTTAATTCCTTTGCCCTAGGCTCTTTTTCAGGAGCCACTGTGATGGAAAGACCTCGGGACACATCTCGGATAAAATTCTGAAAGGACATATCCTCTGGTGGAGACATCCTATGCTGAGGAGAAGAGCAATCCTCAGGAAGAAGTACTCTGGTATCGGCAGAGCTTTCAGAGTCTTCAGACTCATCCGAGGATTCGAAGTACCTCCGATCCGGGTGATTGTGCAAGGCACCGTACCGGTACCAATCGAAGCTGGCATCGGAGTGGTCCGGTACCAACTTGTCAATGCCGGATAGACACGCATGACTTGGTCCCGGTAGAATACCTGCCGATTGTCCATGCAGTCAGTGCCGGTACCGGTTGAATTGTCTGAAGCAGTTTCAGGGGCATCGAGGACATGAGAAGAGCCACCAGACTGTGTTCAATAGCCAAGAATCTCTGGTCTATCAAAGCTGCCGATGCTTGGCTATCGGTACCGGATGAAGCGGCCGGTACCCCAGAGCATGGCACCAATAGTTCTGCCGAGGTTGAAGCCTCGAGAACATCCTGGAGCCCCGTTAGTGCTTTGGAAGCCGAAGCCTCCCGCCGGGGCAATTTTGCCGGTGAAAGTCCCTCAAGGGCAACGCCAGAAGCATCTCGATGTCTAGAAGATGATCTACCCTTTGAGGACC
The DNA here is from genome assembly GCA_033557465.1 of Ichthyophis bannanicus. Taxonomy (NCBI): domain Eukaryota; kingdom Metazoa; phylum Chordata; class Amphibia; order Gymnophiona; family Ichthyophiidae; genus Ichthyophis; species Ichthyophis bannanicus. The sequence goes on along the minus strand of CM066035.1, from coordinate 916,352,887 downwards.
GGCTAGATTTATGTTTAGTTACCTGAGATCCATGGGAGGAAGACGAAGCCCTGGAAGACGTCAATGCCACGGAAGCTGTATCGGAGAGAAAAAGGGTGCTAAGTTTAGCAGCTCGGTTTTGCCGGCCCCTTTTCGACATCAACCCACAAGCAACACACTCAGAAATAGAGTGGTCAGGACCTAAACATTTGAGACACCACTCATGGCTGTCAGTGACGGAGATGGTACCGCCACACTTAGAACACTTTTTAAAACCCGAAGCGGGTTTTTCCATTTTGAAGGAAAAAGTTGGGCCTAGTGCCCAAAATGGCGCGTGGCCCCTGAAGAGAAAATTACTGGAAAGACTCCAGAAGAAAGGTTTTTGGGGTTTTTTTTAAGAAGAAAAGAAAAAAGAACCAGCGGACCGGTGTAGTGTCGAGGGAAGGCAAACGCGACCACAAAAAAGAAGAATAGAAGGGATTTTTTTCTGCGGTGACAGGATGTGTGACCTGTCGGCTCCGTGGAAAACGAAGAACTGGAGAGGGACAGTTGGGAAAGGCGGGAAGGCAGCACGCAGGTGCTGTGGGATGCTCCCAAAAGCTTTCCTATTGGATGCTGGGGAGCGTTCCCACGCAGGCTCTGTCAGTACCGACGATACCCATATGTGAAGATTACATTCCTGCTTGTTTCTGGAGATAAGGATTTGTGATTTCTCAGAAGGGTCTTGCAGTATCCAGACAAGGATGACACAGCTTCTGGACTGGAAAGAGGTCACACAGTTTCCAGAAAGAGGTCAGGCAACTTCCAAACAGAAATCTCATTTCTTAACAGGTTTCTATAGCATGTATTAGAGAAAGGATTATACAGCTTTGGAAATCCACCACTATTTTTCCATCTCTTGGCTCTTACTTTCAAACCCAAGCAGCCGTACAGAGTAGTTACTCACCAGTAACAGGTGTTCTCCAGGAGCAGCAGGAATCAGTCCTCACATATGGGTGTCATCGGCGCCGATGAAGCCCCAGCGGAGCATTTCCCCAGCTTTCCATGAAAGACTTTGGGAATGCTGGCACGCATGCGCGGTTCCCTTCCCGCCTAAAGGTGCCATCTTACCTCAGTCAAATGACATAGCTAAGAAGAGCACACAAAAATGTAAAAACACAAACTATGTACAACTGCAACTCCAAGGGGAGGAGGGAGGGTTGTGAGGACTGATTCCTGCTGCTCCTGGAGAACACCTGTTACAGGTGAGTAACTACTCTTTCTCCAGGACCAAGCAGGAAGTCAGTCCTCACATATGGATGACTCCCTAGCTCTGGGCTACCAGGAACCCAGGCTGAACAAGAGAACGCCCTCTAGTCCCAGCAGCAAAGAAAGGCTTTTCAAGGACACAACCTCCACCGGTAGCCCAACAGAGGGCAGGAGTTGCCTAAACCTCAAAGAGATTCCGGAGTACTGCTTGGCCAAAAGCACTGTCCCTACGGGACTCCCTCTCCAGACAGTAATGGGCTGCAAAAGTCTGGCTTGAAGACCAAGTCGCAGCCCTGCAGATGTCTACCAAGGTCACAGAGCAGAGATGACCCCCTGAGGCAGCCATTGCCCTGACACGATGGGTCGTGACCCTACCCTGCAAAGGAAGGTCAGCCGCCTTGTAAGCCCAGGTGAAACAGTCAGCCACCCAGATGGACAAGGTACGCTTGGACACAGCTAACCCCAACTTATTGGGGTCAAAGGAGACGAAGAGCTGAGTAGCCCTCCTATGCCCCTGCGTAGAGTCAAGGTAGAAGGATAAGGCCCTCCTATAGTCCAGGGTATGCAGGACTGCTTCAGCCTGGCTTGCATGAGGCCTAGGGAAGAATGTTGGAAGAACCACCTCCTGGTTGAAGTGGAAAGAGGAGACAACCTTTGGTAGGAACTTTGGATGAGTCCTGAGGACTACCCTGTTCCTATAAATCCTGGTGTAAGGTCTATCACAGACCAGGGCCTGAAGCTCACTCACTCGCCTAGCCAAGGTAAGGGCTATCAGGAAAAGCGTCTTCCAGGACAGGAAGCGCAGTGGACAAATAGCCATCGGCTCAAAGGGTGGGCGAGTCAGTTGCTGCAAGACCACATTCAGCTCCCACTCAGGAGCAGGACGACAGATGGGGGGCTTGAGCAAAAGCAAGCCCCTGAGAAAATGAGACACCAAGGGGTGACCAGACAGAGAATGTCCCTCCACCAGAGAGTGGTGAACTGCTAGAGCTGAGAGGTGGACCCGAACAGAATTGGACTTAAGTCCCTGATTGGACAAGTGCAGTAAGTACTGAAGCACTACTGGCACAGTACAGGAGAAAGGATCCTCTGTACGTAGCTGACACCACACAGAGAACCTCTTCCATTTGAGGGCATAGGTTTTCCTAGTGGACTGTTTCCTAGAGGCTAGGACAACCTCCTCAACTTCCTGAGGTAGGCCCCAGGGAGCCAAAACTACCCTTAGAGCCTCCAGGCCATCAAATTGAGAGCCTTGAGATTGGGGTGCAGAATGGAACCCTGCTCCTGTGAGAGAAGGTCGGGTTGTAACCCCAGAGGTAGGGGGGAATCCACTGCCAGCTGAAGCAGAAGTGGAAACCAAGGCTGCCTCGGCCACCTGGGAGCTACCAGCAGGACCGAGGCCTTGTCCTGAAGAGTCTTGAAAAGAGTTCGGGCCACCAAGGGCGTGGGAGGAAACGCATACAGGAGGCCCTGAGACCAGGACATCAGAAAAGCATCTGGTGCTATCCTCAGAGGATGCGGTTGCCTGGAGCAGAACTTGGGCAGTTGCTTGTTCAGAGGACTGGCAAAGAGATCTATCCAAGGGAGACCCCACTTCAGGAAGATCTTCTGAACGACAGTTCTCCTGGCCTGGAAGGTACACCGCCTTGAGAAGCATGTTGTGCTTCAGGGCAAAGGAACAAAGGTCCTGATTCTCTCGACAAAGGAGCTTGGACCCAGTGCCGCTCTGTTTGTTCACATAAAACATGGTTACCTGGTTGTCTGTTTGAATCAAGACTGAGCGGTGAGCCAGGGCCAGAGAAAAAGCCCTGAGAGCCAAGCGGATAGCTCGAAGCTCCAGGAGATTGATTTGCTGGGCTGCCTCCCAGGGAGACCAGAGGCCATGATGCACTTGTCTAGACAATGAGCACCCCAGCCCTTCAGAGAGGCGTCGGTGGTGAGGACCACCGAGTATTCTGGCAATTGGAAGGGCATCCCCTCCAGCAGATTGGGTGGATGCAGCCACCAGATGAGGGAGGCCAAAAGGGGTCTGGACACCTTTATCCTGTCTCTTAGGCGGCCTGTGGCTTGAGACCACTGAGTCCGAAGGCACCACTGTGCAGGCCTCATATGGAGCCTGGCATTGGGAGTCACATGCACTGTCGAAGCCATGTGGCCCAGAAGTCTGAGGCAGAGTCTGGCGGAGACCAGGGACCTGTTTAGGAACTGTTTTGCCACGTCCATCAGTCTCTGAGCCCTGTCGTCTGGCAAGAATGCCTTTGACAGATGAGAATCCAATCTTGCCCCTATGAACTCCAAGTTCTGGGAGGGGAGCAAAGTGGACTTTGCGACGTTTATGACAAAGCCCACGTTTTGAAGCAGAGCAATGGTTCTGAGGGTGGCTTGTCTGGCCTCCTGGCATGTCTGACCCCTGATGAGCCAGTCGTCCAGATAGGGAAAGACAAAGATGCCTTGATTTCTCAAGTAGGCCGCAACCACTGCCAGGCACTTGGTAAAGACCCTGGAAGCGGAGGTCAGGCCAAAAGGCAGTACCCTGTACTGAAAATGGTTTCCTCCCACAATGAGCCTGAGGTACTTTCTGTGGTCTGGATGTATGAGGATGTGAGTGTACGCATCCTTTAGATCTAAGGAGCATAGCCAATCTCCCTGTTGGAGGTAGGGCAGAAGTGTTCCAAGAGTAAGCATCTTGAACCTTTCTTTCTCTAGGAACTTGTTGAGGTTCCTGAGGTCCAGAATGGGTCGAAGGCCACCGGTCTTTTTGGGTACCAGGAAATACCTGGAGTAGAATCCGTGACCTTGCAAGTGGGGAGGCACAGGCTCCACCGCCCTGTCCACCAACAGACCTTGGAGCTCTCGAAGGAGAAGGTCTGTGTGCAGTGGAGGCCTCAAGGGCTCCCCTGGGAAGTAAGGAGGAGGCAGTTGATGAAAATGCAGGGCATAGTCCTTTTGGACTATGTCCAGCACCCAACTGTCGATGGTAATGAGAGGTCACTGGTGGGCAAAGAGTACAAGGCGACCGCCTGTGCAGGGTTGGGAAGGCAGGGACGGAGTGGCTATGCCCAAGGAGTCAAAAACCCCCACCCTGCTGAGTGGGAGCAGGGGCCTGAGACTTGGGGGTCCTCTACCTACGGGGCCCATTACCCTGGCCCTTGGCTTGCTGACCCTGGGGGGCAGCTTGGGCAGCCTGATACTGAGGTTACTGTTTGTAGGCAGTGCCCTTCCTCAGGTAAAAGGACTTTTTACCCAGGCCCTTCTTCTTATGTGAAGGGGCAGAGGTCATCCTCGACAGCCTTGTCCGGGTAAGGTGCTCGGTCTCAAGCTGAGCGGCCTTCTCGGTCACGGGTTTGCCAAAAAGGTTTTCACCTCGGCAGGGGACATCGACCAACTTGTCCTGAACCCATGGCTCGAGGTCTGATGACTGCAGCCACGCCTGGCGTCGAGCCGCGATGCCGGCAGCCGCAACTCGGGCTGAAGCCTCGAAGCCATCGTAGGCGGCACGGGAAATGAACTTGGAGCATTCCCGAATCCCTGAGGACAAGGTCTGAAATCTCTGCAAGGGTTCCCCGGACAGACCAGCAGAGATTCCAGCCAACTCCTTGGCCAGGTCTTGCAAGTACATGCCCATGTACAGCTGGTAAGACTGGACACGGCAAGCAAGCATAGACCCCTGGAAGCACTTCCTACCGACGCCATCGAGGTTGTGGGCCTCCCTGCCGGGGGGCACCGCAAAGTGCATCTTCTGGCTCTTCAGACGATGCATGGCCGATTCCACAACCATGGAATGGTGTGGTAGCTGTGCTTTCTCGAAGCCAGGGCTTTTGCGGAGTCGATAAATGGAATCGACTCGCTTGCTTAGAACCGGCGCCGAGGCCGGGGCCTCCCACATACGGAAGAGGAGCCGTTCCAGCATCGGAGGAACCGGGACAGTAAAGGCCTCCTTCGGAGGAGAGTCGTACTGTAGAGCATCGAGCTCCTCAGCTCGAGGCTCTTCCTCGGGATCGGCAGGGATAGCCAAGGCAGCAGCCATATCCCGGACGAACTCCGAGAACCTAGTGTCCTCCGGAGGGGATCTACTCCGGGGATCAGACTGCGGTGAGTCCGACGGGACGCACCGAGTCTTAAAGGTATCGGGAGACTCCTCGTCCTCCGTCTCCCAGGCGGACTCGTCCGAGGAGGAGTCAGGGCCCGACTCCGCGGGGCCCCGAGGCACCCGCCCCGACACCAGGGGCACCAGCGTCGACACCCTCGGTCTCGATCGGGAGGTCGAGGGAGACCTCAACCGAGGACGACTTCGAGCCGCGAGGGTCTCAAGTATCGGCTCGGTCTCCAGGGTTGACTTCGAAGTCGACGTCCCGGTGGTCAGGGCAGATGCACCAGACAGGCTGGCCATCAGTGCCCACTGCTGCTCCATGAAGGCAGACAGTCTGCACTCCAAGGCTGTCATCCTGAGACTCAGCTCAGGAGACGCAGCAGCCACCGACTCGGGCCCCGGCGGCTCCGGGCCCGAAGTCGTCTCTCTGGGAGGAGAGTCCACGAGGACTACGGGGCTTACGTGTCCAGCAGACTCCGGCTCCACGCGAGGAACTTTGGCAGGCTTCTCTTGGTCCACGGGCCCGGGACGGCGGTCGGGGGTCATAGACCTGGCCCTCGAGGGACCAGGGACCTCTTCCGACGCCGCCCTCGCGAGCCGCTTCTTCCTCTTACGTTCCCGGTCGGGGGACCCCCTGTCCGAGGAGCTTCGACGGCGCTCAGGATCGGAATCCCGAGATGTCGAAGCCTCAGACGAGGTCCGGGCCCGGCCGGAGGCAGAGTCTGAGAAAAACCTTTCCTTTTGATGATGTCGACTCTTTAGTGCCTTGGAAGACATCTTCCCACATGGCCCACATGACTTTGGGTCGTGGTCAGGGCCGAGGCACCGAAGGCAGCAGTCGTGTGTGTCGGTGAGAGACATAATTTTCTTACACCGATCACACTTTTTGAAACCACTGGAAGCCATCGGGGAAAAAATAGCCCCAGCGAGGTCAATAGACCGGCCTTCCAGTGAAAAAGGAAAAAAGGGCGCGAACGCCAGCCACGAAGGGCAAAAACTGAAAAATGAAGAAAACGGGCTCGATACCGGTTTACCGAACCCGGCGGGAGGGGAACCGGCGTCGAACCAGAGAAAAAATAGCGAAAATCGCCGAAGAAAAAAATCACTTTTATCTGGGAGAACAGGACACACGTCCGATGGGCTTCTCGGAAAAAAAAGAGACTGAGGTAAGATGGCACCTTTAGGCGGGAAGGGAACCGCGCATGCGTGCCAGCATTCCCAAAGGCTTTCATGGAAAGCTGGGGAAATGCTCCGCTGGGGCTTCATCGGCGCCGATGACACCCATATGTGAGGATTGACCTCCTGCTTGGTCCTGGAGAATGAGTGATATGCTTCTATCCCCTGGTTCTGCTTCTTGTGGACAGCAGCCACACACGACTGCGCACAATCTGTGACAGCTGGCAGCCCTTTTTTCATTTCTAATTTCAAGTTCGTAAATAAGCATCTCTAATTTTTTATTTCTTGCTTCATATTTTTGCTTTATTTTGCTTTTGAGCGTAGCTATGAACTGTTAACCTGTGACTACTACTAGTACTACTACTACTGAGCATTTGTAAAGCACTACCAGTCGTACGCAGCGCTGCACAGACATGTAAGAGACAGTCCCCGCCCATCAGAGCTTACAATCTAATCAAGACAAAACACAGAAGGTGTAAGCAGGAATAGAACTAGGGGAAAGAAAAGGGGAAAGAAAGGAGATCAGGTGAATCAAGATCCAAAAGCAGCAGTGAAGAGGTGAGTCTTCAACCTGGATTTGAAGAGGGTCAGAGAGGGTGCCTGGCATACAGACACAGGTAGCTTGTTCCAGGCGTAAGGTGCAGCAAGGTGAAAGGAGCAAAGTCTGGAGTTAGCAGTAGAAGAGAAGGGCACAGATAGAAGTAGTTTGCTAGAAGAGCAGAGTTCCCGAGGGGGGTTGTAAGGAGAGTTAAGAGAAGAAAGGTACTAAGGAGCCGCAGAGTGAATGCATTTATAGGTCAGCATGAGACGTTTGAACTGGATGCAGAAACGGATAGGGAGCCAATGAAGTAACTTGAGGAGTAATATGGGCATGACGAGCTGGTGGAAGATTAGTCGCACAGCAGAGTGTTGAACAGATTGAAGGGGAGAGAGATGATTCAAAGGGAAACCAGCAAGGAATAGGTTACAGTAGTCAAGACGGGAGGTGATTAAGTAGTGGATAAGCATTTTAGTAGTGTGTTCAGAAAGGAAAGGGCGGATTTTGCTAATGTTATAGAGAAAGAAATGGCAGGTCTTAGCTACGAGCTGGATATGTGTGGAAAAAGAGAGAGAGGAGTCAAAGACAACCCCCATTGCGGGTCAAGGAAACAGGCAGGAGTACAGAGTTATCCACAGAGGCTGAGAAAGGAGGAGGAGGAGGGGAGGTTTTAGGGGGAAAGATGAGAAGTTCGGTCTTGGCCATGTTCAATTTCAAGCGGCGGTGAGACATCCAGGCAGCAATGTCAGAGAGGCAGGCAGAGATCCAGGTCTGGATTGCCGGAGAGATTTCAGGTGTAGAGAGGTGGATCTGGGAGTCATCAGCATACAGATGGTACTGAAAGCCATGGGAAGAGATAAGCGCACCAAGGGACTGGGTATAGAGAAAGAAAAGGAGCGGACCCAAGACAGATCCTTGGGGTACACCAACTGGGCACGGGGTAGCAGAGGAGGAGGAGCCACTAGAACACACACTGAAAGAGCGATGGGAGAGATAGGAGGAGAACCAGGATATTACAGCATCACTGAAACCAAGCGAGGACAGGGTATCGAGGAGAGTTTTGTGGTCAACAGTGTCGAAAGCAGCAGAGAGGTCAAGAAGAATGAGGACAGAGTAAAGGCCCTTGGATTTTGCCAGGAACAAGTCACTGGAGACTTTGGCATGAACCGTTTCAGTAGAGTCTAGAGGACGAAAGCCAGACTGTAAGGGATCCAGGAGGGCATGAGAGGAGAGGAAGACGAGGCAGTGGCGGTGAACCGCACGTTCGAGTAGCTTGGACATGAAGGAAAGGAGAGAGATGGGTCGATAGTTAGAAGGACAGGTGGGATCAAGTGAAGGTTTCTTGAGGAGAGGTGTGACCACAGCATGCTTGAAGTCTGCAGGGACTGTTGCGGTGGAGAGCGATAGGTTGAGAATATGAGAGATGGAAGGGACAACGGTGGAGGAGATGGGGCTTAGGAGACGGGTGGGGATAGGATCAGAGGAGCAGGTGGTGAGTTTGGAGGAAAAAAGAAGGTGTGCAGTTTCCTCTTCAGAGATCACAGGAAAGGAAGAGAGGGTAGCAGAGGTGGGGGGGGGGGGGACAATTGGGAGTGGAGAGGGGGAGGAGGGGAAGTAGCTGAGTTTGTGAGGAATTGGAGGGTGATCCTCTGCATTTTGTCATGGAAATAGTCAGCTAGGGTTTGGGCAAAAAGGGAGGGAGGGATCAGAGGCAGAGGCACTTTGAGGAGAGAGCTGAGAGTAGTAAAGAGACAGCGAGGATCAGAGGCAAGAGAGTTAGTCAGATTGACATAATAGTCTTGTTTGGCAAGAGCTATGGCTGACTGGAAAGAGACAAGCATGAATTTGAAGTGTAGAAAGTCTGCAGGAGAGCGGTATTTGAGCCAAGCACGCTCAGCAGAATGGGCACAGGAACGTAGATAGCGGGTAGTGGGTGAAAGCCAGGGCTGGAGTGCAGAACGTCTCACAGGACGTGGGATGGGTGGAGCAAGGGCATCCAGAATCAAGGAGAGTGCAGCATTATAGGAAGTTACAGCCTCGTCAACACACTTAGATGACATAGTGGAAGGAAGAGATGAAGAAATGGTGGAAGAGAGAGCCAGGGGATCAATAGCATGAAGATTTCTAAATAGGTTGGAGGAGACAGGATGAGGCTGAGGCAGCGGGTGATGAAGATTAAAGCTTAAAAGGTGATGGTCAGATAAGGGGAGAACTGAGTTACAGAGGTTCGAGGGTAAGCAACTAGAGAAAAATATCAGGTCAAGGCAGTGGTGAGTGGGGGCAGTTGAACAAAGCTGGAGGTCAAACGAGGAGGTAAGGGAGAGGAGCTTTAAAGCATACGGATCAGAGGGGTTGTCGACATGAATGTTAAAATCCCCAAGAATAAGAGTGGGGGAAAAGGGATCCAGAAAGAAGGAGAGCCAAGAGTGAAAGTCAGTGAGAAAGGTGGAAGCAGACTTGTCAGGAGGACGATAAATAACAGCAACCTGGAGAGGAAGTGGAGTGAAAAGGCCGATGGAGTGGACTTCAAAGGACAGAAAGGAGTGAGACTGGGGCAGCAGCAGGGGTTGGAATTGGCAAGTGGGAGAGAGTAGAAGCCCAACACCACGGCCAGTGGGATGAGGCGTGTAGGAGAACTGGTAGCCCCCATAACAGAGAGCAGCAGTAGATGCGGTGTCATCGGGGAGGAGCCAGGTCTCAGAGCAAGAAGGTGTAGAGCATTAGAGATAAAGAGGTTATGAGTAAAAGCAGGTTTATTAGAGACAGAGTGTGCATTCCACAAGGCAGCTGGAAGCCCTTTTTTCATTTCTGATTTCAAGTCAATAAATGAGCATCTCTAATTTTTTATTTCTTGCTTAATGTTTTTGCTTTATTTTGCTTTTGAGCGTAACTATGAACTGTTAACCTGTGAAAAGCATGACAGGAGAATTTGCTTTAACAGCAATAGCCTTTATTGTGGCAAAGAATTTGCCATTGTCTCCACAAACAATAGATTCTGAATGCCTTGTGGAGCTGCTTGTGTGTCATTCTGGTATGTTTCAGACGTGTGTGCTATTAGAAAGTTCCAAGATACCACATTCCAGGGCACATCCTAATTTTTTGCCAACTGAAGTGGAATGTAGAAACAAGGATACAGTAATATGTTGTAATCTCTAGATCAGTGGCTTCCAAATCTATCCTGGGGGATCCCCAGCCAGTCAGGTTTTCAGGCTATTAACCCTGAATATTCATGATACATATTTGCATGCACTGCTTCTACTACATGCAGATTTTTCTCATGCTCTGTCCTGCCAGAAACTAATGAGTAATAATCCTTTCTATATTACCACAAATATAATAGGCAGATAAAATAAACCACATATAAACACAAGGAAATCTTCTGAAGGCTTTACTAGTGTTGATAAATCCAATGGCCAATGACCATAAAAGCTAATTAAAGCAACTAGTAGTGTAGCAGTGAAGTGCAAGCAACGAATAACACCAGAGTCTATTGCAGGGTCCAAGCCAATTTATTGTGCACAGGCTCAGACAGGAGCGTGCCCAAAAGAGACTGAGCAAGGGAGTACAGGAGCAGATTCCTTATATACAATTTTTACAATTTGATAGAGGCAACCTTTCTATTGGTCCCAACGCCCCTCGCACCTATCCAATCGGTGACCCTCTCTGGGCCCCATTCCTTGTTCCCCCTTCTCACTGTTCTAACAAAGACACAGTCTTAAGCATGGATACATTTCTACTTCAAGGACATTTCTAGCTCAAAGAATGAAAGAACATTTCTATCATAAGCATAAAATAATTGTACAAACCTAATGAAGGGAGACAGGGGACTTTCAAAAAGCAGTTTAAAGCAGTTTCTTAAACTCTGGTTCTTCTCAACACTAATTCCAGGTGGGGGTTGGGACGATCTAGGCCTAGTTTACAGGCCATAGCCTACCACATTCCCCCCTTTGATTATCCTCACCCCTCCAAATAAAGGGAGTGAGGAAAGAATCACAATTCATGTTTCCTTCAAACTGTCGCTTCCTCCTGAGGCAAGGCCTGATACGGCCACATAGCTAGTACCCTAGCCGCTGTCTTATGCTCGACTGTACTGTCAATGATTGAGGTAAACATACGTAGGCATAAGGGCAAGAAACAGGGGAGGAGCAGACACATAGCTATCATCAGTAAAACAGCAAACACAATAGTCTTCAAACCTCCTAGCCCTGAGAACAGAGAACCGAACCATCCACTGAGCTCTAGCCCATGCCAGGTCTGAACAGGTACATGTGCTAGCCTGTGCATATGGTCGGCTATTTCTTCAATGACTTGACCCTGATCATCAATTTGCAGACAACAGTTTGTCAAACTGAATTTCCCACATACTCCTCCTTCAGAGGCTAACAAGTATTCTCCTAGGACAAGCAGGATGAATCAGCCACACTTGGTGACGTCATCCGACGGCGCCGAGACGGAAGTACTCTCCACAGCTCAGAAAGGCTTTCGCCCTTCTGAGTATGAGCCAACTGGCCCCACCCCCCAGCCCGCCCCTAGCTAGCCAGTTTCTGTTCTTCCGCCTTGCCACCAAGTTGGAATTTTCTACTCTCCAAACAAAATCTACTTATATGAATTTAAAAAGGTATCTAACTCTATATCTTGGATGTCTTTCTTCTTTCTTTCAGATTCCTGAATAAATCAACTTCCCAAGGGCAACTTCTTGGTGCAAAAGGGCTCGGCTGGGAGCACATCTATGGACATGTGCTCGGCCTTCGCATGTGCCAGGCTCTTACTTCTCCGAGCAAAAGGGCTAAGCTGCGAGCACAGCTGCTGCAATGCCGTTCAAAGGGAGCTGACGATAATTCTCCTGTGCCTGCCGGCCATGCACTGCCCGCAGAACATGCTCCCTGCTGCCGGTCGGGATGTGCCTCTAAGGCCTCCATCCCCAGTCGCAAGCTTGATTTGCCCACTGACCATGAGCAGGCAATCACGAGGAGGAGTCCATGACATGGCACGGGATGCGCCCCTGGGCCTCCATCCCCGGCCACGGAAAAATTGGAGCTGCCGCCGCCACATACCGGCTCCTCAGTACCAGGCACTCTGGAAGGTCAGTCCACTGAGAAGTCGAGACCCAGCTTGGCTCACTTACCGTCGGCCGTGCTTTATAGAGGTATTGATGATGGATGGAAGCATCCTCTACCGATGAGAACGAGAGATGTCCTTACCAAATACAACTCGCCCTCCGAGGGTCACGGCGGCGGCCTGGGATGTGCCCCAGAGGCCCCCATCCTCGGCCGAATTTCCCATGCAGAGGAAATGTCAGCACCGAGCAGAAGACCTTGCACTGCCTTCCCATTGGCTGATTTCCAACCCCACCGCGTGGCACCATTGGTTATCTCATACTCCGGAGGGAGTGCCTCACCGATGCGGGAACTCCTCTCTCAGTGCTGTTCCGACGGAGCAGATGGTGAAGAGGACCTCCCACCCTGCTTCAGACCCACTGAAGCCTAACTCCGTCCCGTGATGTCGACGCAGGAACTCCCCCTCCGCACCGACAAACCTGGCGCCGAGGAGGATGCCCTCCTCCCACCCCATAACTCCGGGACAGGAAGTGGAGCCAGGTGAAAACCGCACGCACTTGAGATGCTGAGTCCCTTGAGCACCAAGGGCGGCCTCTATAGCTGCTGCGCGAGCCCGGGGAACCGTGCAGGAGCTACAAAACTGCTTGTTCTTCTCTTCGACTCATTGGCCGACCTCTTCGTTAAACGGGAAAGCCTCAGCCTGATGAGATCTCAGGTAATAACAAGGAAAACAGAGCGGGTAATCAACGCTGTGAGACCTGATCCCTGGGAAGGCTTCAGTAGAAGGGAAAGCTCCAGCGGAGCACGCAATGCCTATGAGGACTTCACTCCCAGAGCGCGTAATCAACGCTGTGAGCCCTGTGCTCCCCCTTCGCAGAAGTCAACGATTCGGCACCCAGGCAGAAGCCCCTCCCGCAGGGAAGCAGCAGCCCTCCCCTCACCATCTCGCAGAGCATTGAGCAGAGCTGTCCATCGTCCAGGCTCTGATAATAAGTAACTCCGCAGCATAAACCTGCTTACTAGGGACAGTGTCCTTATGGCACTGGACTGTTGCCCTTGAATCACGCTGGCCCTACAAACAGGGCCCATCATAGCTGCCTGCCAGGGGTAACCCAAACAGCAGCTAGAGAATCCTTAAGGGGGCAGAATAGCTCACTCCTACTGGGTCCTGCACGCTAGAGTGGAGGAGTACCCTAATGATTAGAGCACTGGCTTGGTAACCAAGACCTTCTAATATAAATCACCACGGCAATCTGTTCCTGGCTCCCAGAGCAGAGACGTGGACCTATTGCAAGATTGGGGTGGCAAAACTAATGCCCTTGTTTTCCTTATTTGTATTCGCTGCTGTGTGATCTCAGTCATTCACAGGAAATGCCAGTGGGACTGTGCTAGTTGCATGAGCGTGCCCACGTATCCAAAGGGGAGGCTGCCTTCTCCTGGGGCAAACAGGTCCCATGACAGCCCATGCGAGCAATTCACCCAATTGCTCAAAGAGATGCAAGGCTCCACATCAGCCCTATCAGACTGCACAGGTCACTCTGTGCGTCTGCCCGAGGTGTTGGAGGAGCAGTCCACAAGGGGGTCCCCTCCTGCCATGGATGGGTGAGTTACTTGTTTTTCTCCTTGGACAACTGGGCACGTACAGGACAGCAATGCTTGAGTGCCTACCCGAGGTGTTAGAGGAACAGTCCGCAGATGGTGGTGTTGCTGCGGCCCCAGAAGAAGTCCGGGCAATCTAACCGACTGCACTCCTCGTCGTTCCCTAAGGAACGCTTGCTAGTCCACCTCCAGCTGTAATTACACATCCAAGAAGATCAAGAAGCTCGAACAATGGCAGGGCATGAGCTCCAGCCACATCTAGAATGTGGAGGATCACAGTCACAACTCCTCGGACACAAAAGGAAAAACCTCGGCCTACTGTCGCGCACTGCCATACTGAGGACATGCAGAGGGCGACCCTCATCGCCCAATGGTGTTGGCGATAAACAAAGCCTGCATCGATCAGACAGCCCCGCTGGAGGCGCATTGTCGACCCCGCATCTTCTATTGGTATGTGGGTGTCACCTAAAGCTCAGGGCTCGATACACCTCTGCTCCCACAAGGCTAAGGTTGTCCAGAAGAGAGGGTGCCCAGTCTCCACAGCTAAACAAAAGCTCCCTGGCCACGCAGGTCCCTAGGTCCCAAAGTAAGCAGCTTCCACATTCCAGTCTCAGGTGGCAACAGTGTGGTACAGTACACACAGCCAGTGTGTTCATGAGCAGAAAGCCACAAGTTCAAGTCCCAGCTGTGGCTCCTGCCAACCCAATGCCTATATTTACAACGCTGTCATCGCCGCCAAGGAGCTACCACTCTCTGAGTTGGGACCCTGCTAAGCATCCAGACCCTACCCGGACAAATGAGGCCATGCTACATGCCTACGCCCGCAGGTGCTCCTCGAGAACAGGCGATGGCCGCACACCCCCGTGGAAAAGGAATCGGTCTTCCTTGTGCTCGCCTCAGTCTTACCATCCCGGCACCCCCGTACAGTGGTCCATACCCTCCTGTTCCCCTGGGCCTTCTGGTTAACCACCTCAGTATTGACTGGATGCCGTTGGAGCAGACAGAAACACTTCAATCTCCAAGGGAATCCTCCCATTGCTTGGAGGAAATCCATCCCCTTCGGCCTCATGGAGCGACAGCAAGCCAATCCTCCCTCAACTTGGGGGACAACCATCACATGTCAGAGAGCCCCACACTAAGCAGGCTCCCCTATCAACCTCTGTGCCACTGAACCCAAGGTCATGGGTGCATATAGACATAGAGGCAGACGCAAAGCCAGCCTTGGAATCACCGGTTTTGCATCTTACATTATGGTCAACCCAAGGGCAGCAATTTGACTTGGCGCACACAAAACTGATGTAGCCAACCACGCGCACGCAGTAAAATGCACCTCGGCCACAGGTTCAAGCCCTTGCTGAGGACCAGGCTGGGGAGCTACAACGCATCACCCCAATACGCCATGTGGCGATGACTAGGGCTCTACACTCTAAAGCCCTTGATTGTGAAGATCGGACACCCCAGGCAGTCAACAAGGCGACCATGGCCTCACAATAGTACACAAGAGAAGCGGGTTGACTCAAAAACAACCCTTGGGCTGACCGCAAATCTATCTACTCGCCATGTGGCGAGCACGAAGTGCAACTGTTCAAATAGATAGCAGCCCAGTCCATCTTCAGACACCAGTGAGCCCTACTCCCCGGGGTTAGCGCTACCCCTCAAACACTCACAGACAACACACACGCAACGTAAGAGCCGGACCCCGTCGACAGATTGTAAAACCCCGTCGACAGATTATAGTCCTGACATGTCCATGTTGTCTCCTACCTACTTATGCACTTCAGATGATCGGCGACCATACACCCATCGGTATGCCATCCTCAGCAGCGCCTAGCGCGAGCGTTGACACGGGCAGATTACCCAATACCCTCGACTGCCTCGCGGCCACCCCCGCTAGCCTTCTGCCAGCTAATACGGGAACTCCTCTAGGGCTGGGCTCTGGACAATCCCACTGCCGTGTCTCGGCAACCAGATTCCAATCGTATCTGAAATAGACCCAGCACTCTAACTGCCAGTCCTGGTGGCACCCCCCTGCCACACACACCACGCTACCTGCTACCCTACCCCTGGCCAGCCGGCCCTCTGGCCTACAGGAGCCTTCCCGGGAGGAGCTGATGCTGCAAACTCTGGGAAGCATCAGGACCCTAGGCTACTGTACGCCCAGGATATACACAGAGACAGACACAGAATTAATGTACAAACAACCAGACAAATAAGGGCCTAGCTACCGCCCCAGCGGACTACACCTCTGGGACCCCATCCGCATCACCACCCAAAGACCCTTCCTCATGTCATGTAGCATGCCCCCTTGACCCGGCAACAGGGACTATCAAATCCCCAGCCAGGACATCGGTGGCAGCGCCTGGGAAACCACACTCTGTATCGTATTGAGAAGTGCAAGGTCATGGACTGTTTCTTACGCCTCGCAAAAGGATACACCCCAGCCAAACCTACCGCAGACTTAAGGATCAATTTCACGCCAATCTCGTTGCACAGTCCATACTGCTTGCTACTCGCTGCTAACATAAGGACATAAGGCATGCCGTGGGCCCACCAAACCCAGTTCTTCAAAAAGAGCAAATCTAGGTCATAAGCACCTAGCAGTTTACCTAGCAGTTTTAGCATAAGAACATAAGATGTTCCGTGGGCCCAAGTTTTCTGTGGACCCTCCAAACCCAGTTCTTCTTCCATGGTGAATAATATATCTAGGTCAAGCACCTAGCAATTAAAGACACATGTTCCTCTATGCCTATTTCGGACCAAGCGGTGATTTCCCGAGTTGTCTCAATGCTTCATTTCACGCCACTCTCAATTCACACCACTCTAACAGCCTGCCGATATTGGGGAGGGTGCTACCCTTGCTCACAGTGACTAGCTCTCTATTGGCTCCGATTCGCACCACCCTTGTGACCAGCCGTCCTCGAGGCCGTTGCTATTCTTGATCGCTGTGATTACCTCACTACCGCCGCTCTAAGCGACTACCTCACTACCACTGCTCTAAGCCCTTAGCACCGCTGCTCTAAGCACTTGATCTCTGTGATCTACCTCACTACCACTTCTCTAAGCACTTGACCGCTGTGATCCGGTGCCGCCTAGTATCTGCATACTCCACGACTGTCGCACATGTGCCTCGCGTCTGCAAGCCCACATGCTCTTGTTGCGACACATGCTGTGCCACATGACCGCACGCTGGTCCTGAGGAGGTGACCTAAACCTCGGCCTCCCCCATTCACCACAGCGTATGGCAGCTTGGGAGGCACCAAGTGTGGCTGACTCATCCTGCTTGTCCTAGGAGAAAACGGAGTTACTTACCTGTAACAGGAGTTCTCCGTGGACAGCAGGATAAGTCAGCCACACAATCCCGCCCACCTCCCCTGGGAAGGGGGAAGGCCTTGGCCTCCGGACCTGGTGCCCGCCTCCTAGCGGCAAAAGCTCAGCTAGTGACGAACTGGCTAGCTAGGGGCGGGCTGGGGGGTGGGGCCAGTTGGCTCATGCTCAGAAGGGCGAAAGCCCTTCTGAGCTATGGAGAGTACTTCCGTCTCGGCGCAGTCGGATGACGTCACCAAGTGTGGCTGACTTATCCTGCTGTCCACGGAGAACTCCTGTTACAGGTAAGTAACTCCGTTATCAAGGGCTAACCGGTTTTGATAAATGGCAGTACGCATCTGAGTACTTTGTTTTGCTAAGAGGGTTAGTGCTTTACTCGTTTCGTTAGTTATGATTTCTACAACAGCTTGCAAGCGTATAATACGATTCAACATATAAACAGGAGTGCAGTATCCCCAAGTCCCATCCTCCGCCCAGGTGGATGGCCCATAGTATGTAATTATCCTCTCAAGTGGCCACTCCTCACCATACCATTTATTCCATTGACCTATCTTTAGGGCCTCCCGCTTCTGTCGACCACTGTAGACTGGAAAACCTAACTGTTCCCCTTGGGAAATGGGAATAAGGAAGAAGGATGGGCGAATAGTACCCAGGACACACGCCCCTCCCCAGTTGATAGGGAGTTGAGGGTATGCCCGCGTACCACAAATCCAGTAGAGCCCAAGTGGGGCTTCCCAGGCATTGGTAGCAGTAAGATCAGTCCATACCTTAGCAAGACTAGGGAAATTAATTAAAGGGTTGGATGGCTCAGTAACATTTATACCTGACCACCAGGATGTCCTCTTAGTGGTAATATTGTAAAATCGTTGGCTCAGACATACTAACTGTCCAACTTGAATGGTGAACTGTGGTCCTATCCGGACGAAACAGATACGGCCAACGATTGTGTTGGCCAATACCCATTCACTAGTGGTCCGGTTCAGAGCAGTCTGATTATACGGGATAGAGTAATCCAATTCTCTCGCTTCCCATGGCCATTGGTCTCCAACCCTAGTTCCCCCGCAGAAGAAACAATTAGATATTTGGAGACTAGAAGCTACAGTTTCAGCTAATTCAATAAACAAATTCCGAACGGTCTGGGGGATCTGCACCTCTGTCTGCATGGCCTCATAAAAGGAGTGGTGTATTCGGAAAGGTGAAGAGATGCGGGTCTTGGTGATAAGCTGAATGTATACATGAGTTCCAGGGTCTATCCCCCGGCCCTGTATTCGTAATACAAATCTAAATCCTTTTATCCACTGGCTGGGATTAAGCACAAGTAACTTTAAGGGGTTACAGGTACCCTTCTGACAACTACGTGGTTCAAGCACTGGCAATCTTTCTAAAATAGCCTTGCGCTCATCTCCATCTCGGCCTTGCGGTCCTTTGGGCCAGGTGGCGAAGTAAACACATTCCCACCGGGGACAGGAGTATGCTTCCTCGGATGCCTTGATGAAGGCAGCTGGAGCATGTATCCCAGTGCACACACCCCAATTATACGCTGCGCCAGAGCACATATACTTTTCATTTCAGTTTTAAATTCGCTCTTGATTAACAGATCCACAGCTGTAGTAGCCATTTCTGTTGATGGCACCACAAGCATCGAAGTAAAGTGGAGCAGGTGTTGTGGGATCTAAGAGTTGTCATGTAGCATTTAGGAGGGCTCCATCCCCATCATTCCATCGGAGCTCTAAAACATAATAGGTAGGACTCTGACGGGGGTTAAAACAGGTCCTGACCTTCCCTTTTGTACAGATACTTAATTCTGTACCATTATATACACACTGGCTAACAGTTCCGGTACAACTATAATAGGAGTGATACAGCAGAGTTTGGGTAGCTTTTGTCCCGGTTCGGGTAGTGGTAACACAGACAGTACAAGGAGGTATGGCAAGAGTCATTCTAAGGGGCTCCAGGGCTACCGCAAATACAGCAGAAATGCATAGATATATCATGATTACAAAATCTTAATAAACTTGTCTAGAAATTGCAAATCCTGTACTTAAGTTTTCTTCTTTCACAGCTTCCACCGTACGTTGACCTGTCAGCTTCCGGTAGGTGACAGGAGTAGGGTTGTAAATTCCTCAAGCTTCTGCCGTATGTGGACCTGCTAGCTTCCGGTAGGTGGCAGGAGTAGGGCTGTAGATTCTTACGGTAGCCATTGTCGCCGCAGCGTGAGTCACAACGGGGATCCTGGGTGATCGGTTGACGTCCAGAGACAGGATTCGGTGGTCGCTCTGGCTTCACCCGACTGTGATGGATCCAAGGTTCAACCTCGGCAACCTTAACTGCTGTAGGGGTTGACAATATGACAACGTAGAGTCCTCTCCAGTGCGGTGCTAGCGGTTCCTTCCTCCACTCCTTGATCCACACCGCACTACCAGGCTTGAAGGGATTCCGTCAGATTGATGGGCAGTTGGTCTTGTACCCAGGCATGGAGACCCTGCAAGACAGAACCTAGAGCCAACAGCTCTTGTCTAGTGATTTCAGACCCAATCTGGTTCATATCCCCCTTTATTCCTTGGACAATGGGCGGAGGTCGCCCATACAAAATCTCGAATGGGGAAACTCCTAAGGACTTAGTGGGGGCTGAACGTATCCTGAGAAGGGCTATAGGAAGGACCTGAGGCCACTTCAGGTGAGTTTCCTGGCAGAGTTTAGACAACTGGGACTTCAAGGTGCAGTTCATACGCTCTACCTTTCCTGAGCTCTGGGGTCTGTATGCTGAATGTAATTTCCATTGTACTTGTAGAGCTTGGGCCAACTGCTGGGTCATTTGAGATACAAATGAGGGACCATTGTCTGATCCCACAACTAATGGCATACCAAACCGGGGAATGATTTCATGAAGCAGAACCTTGGTGACTTCCCTGGCTTTCTCAGTCGTGGTGGGGAAAGCTTCCACCCACCCTGAAAATGTACAAACCAGGACCAACAGGTAACGATATCCATTCGCACGTGGCATTTCAGTAAAATCCACCTGGATATTTCCCATGGGAGTAATTCCTACTGATTGGACTCTCGGGGGCAGGTTAGGACCCTGCCGGGCATTGTTCTTTGCACAAGTTAAGCACCGACGGGCTGATGATGCTGACAAGGGCCCTAATAACGGGATACAGAAATGAGGTCTAAGGGCTTTTTCCATCGCCGTTTTCCCATAATGTGTGGCTTGATGGAAAGCGTGGACAAAGGCTGGACCTATGGCTTCAGGGATTACAGTTGGACCTGGCGGCTGACCACCTACTGGCGGTGGTAGCACTATCCATCAGGTCTCTGTTAACACTCCTCCTTCTTTCTGACAAAAATAGTCTAATTCTTTGGTGGTATATTGGGGAACCCATGCACTGAGAGGTACCGGAAATAAGGCTGCTTGGACTGGGGTATTGGGGGCAGAAGCTTGTCCCGTCATGGCTATTTTTCGGGCAGAAGCGTCAGCAAACCTATTTCCCCGTGAAACGTCCCCTTCCCCTGCCTGATGACCTCGGCAGTGCATTACTGCAACTTGTTTGGGGGCCCATACAGCATCTAGTAGTGTCAATATCTCGGGACCGTATTTAACAGACTTGCCTCCTGAAGTTATTAGTCCACGTTCCTTGTACAGGGCTCCCTGAGCATGCAAGGTAGTGAAGGCATACTTAGAGTCTATATATACGTTCAGGCAGAGCCCTGTACCTATTATCAAGGCCCTAGTGAGGGCTATCAGCTCAGCCTTTTTCGCTGAGGTTCCTGGGGCTAGAGCGGCTGATTCAATTACCGTATCCAGGGTCACTACTGCATAGCCAGCGCAACGCTGTCCATTGATGACAAGACTGCTTCCGTCCACAAAGAAAGTCTGTTCAGGGTTTTTCAGCAGAAGATCGGTTAGATCAAGACGACTGGAGAACACAGTGTCCATAATTTCCAGACAGTCATGGTCAGGGGGGCCGGGACCAACCGGCAACAACGTGGCAGGATTCAGAGCCTGACTGACGATCAACTGTAACCGGGGGTTTTCACATAACATGCTTTTGTATTTCAACATTCGGGAATTGGTGAACCAGTAATTCCCTTTGTGTTCCAAGAGGGTCAAGACAGAATGCGGTACCGTTACTTGGAGATTCTGACCCAAGGTAAGCTTGTTGGCTTCTCCCACCAGGAGAGCTGTAGCTGCAATGGCTCTCAAGGAAGGCAGCCATCCCTTTGCGATGGTATCCAGTGTGATGCAGTGGCCGGTACAGAACCTATGGTAATAGGGGAAAAAGAAGAGCTTACCTTGGAATCGCATAGGCAGCAAGCATATTCAGATTACAAGGAGCAAAAGAGTAGTGGAGCAAGGTTTCCACACACTAGTCATGAAGCAGCAGAAAACCAAAAAGCTAATCAGGAGCACCTGTTCAGGGAAGCACGTACAACGTGCAAGAAAAAGGAAGATAAAAGCTGCTGGGAAATCCCAGCAGGGGGAGGTGGCAGAACAGGAGTCTCTGAGACGAGTGCAGGAGTCTCTCAAGCCAGAGAGGGCAGCATCCTGGGAGGAGTGAGAAACCAGGTGGAAAGCAGACGTCACAGACAGGAGAGCTTGCTGGATCCAGGAAGCAGTGGGTTTGTCCCGGTAGCAAGGAGCAGCAGGAAAAAAAGTCTCTGCAGAACGGGGCTATAGAACTGCCCAGACTACTGGTGGCTGGAGGTCCCGAGAAAGAGCGCTCCACAGCCCAAAGAGAGAAGCCCGGATAACAGAGGGAAGAGGGGAAGCTAACTGCCACGGAGGAAAAGCTAAGTACTCTATTTTCCCTAGAGGGCAAGAGGTGGGCACAGCCAGTAAAGCAAAGGCTAGAAGCTTAGAGGAAAATCCTCATTACTGGAAAGAGAGAGAATTCCCAGGAGAAACTTCCCAAGGTACAGGTGCCCAGAACCCTGTCTATATAGAGCAGTTTCCTGCTAGAATAACTGGTGTCTCACAAGGAGGGAGTTGGGATAATACCAGCTGTAAGGATTGTTACCCACCTGAAAACCCAGACTGTGAGCCAATGCAGTGGGAAAACGCTAGCTGTGATTTGGAATCCAGTCCCATGGATTGCACACTATGTTTCTCAGATGAGATTGAATCTTTATGTTGAACAAGCAAGCTGAAGCACTGTGATAATTACTTACATAAGAACATAAGATATGCCATACTGGGTCAGACCAAGGTCCATCAAGCCCAGTATTCTGTTTCCAACAGTGGCCAATCTAGGTCATATGTACCTAGCAGTTTCCCCAAGAGACACAAGTTCCACAATGCTTGTACTGGGTCAAGCATTGATATCTTCGGCCACTTCTTAATAATGGTTTATGGACCTTTCCTCCAGGAACTTGTCCAAACCTTTTTTAAACCCAGCTACACTAACAGCCTTTACTACATCCTCCGGTAACAAATTCCAGAGTTTGATTACACGTTGAGTGAAAAAATATTTTCTTTTATTAGTCTTAAATAGTTTACCCTGTAGCTTCATTGCATGTCCCCTAGTCTTTCTATATTCTGATAACGTAAACAATCGATCTACGTTTACCCGTTCCACTCCGTTCATTAATACTTGGAGAAAAGAGTTTATTTTGCTGTGAAGAAACAGTTGTTTTGTTTATCCTCTGTTGCTGTTAAAAAGGAAGTCTTTAAGGGAAGGGGAATAAAGCCCCGTATTTATTTTTGCCTATAACACTCGACTACAGACTGTTCTTACATTAAAAGGCAACTCGCACCTCACGGCCCTAGGCGGCTGCCTAATAGGGACATGGAGGTGTGTCACACCAGTTGTTTTGATAAATAAGCTACAGGTCTCTGCCAGGATCCAAGAGATTGAGTCAGTACACCCAGAGCATTTCCACTTGACTCATGGACATATAGATGAAAGGGCTTCTGTACATCTGGCAGACCCAAAGCTGGTGAGGAAATTAATGCTGCCTTCAAGGATCGGAAAGCTACATCCTGTTCAGGTCCCCATTCCAGGGGAGATCGCTCCATTCCTTTGGTGGCCTGATATAGTGGTTTTGCCATTATTTATTTATTTATATTCTCTTATATACCGCGCTATTCTGCATCAGTGCGGTTTACATTGAACAAACTGAAATTACATTGAACAGGGCATTATAACTTGGAGATAACTATTTACAGGGAACATGGGCTATGGAGGGTTAAGTGGCTTGCCCAAGACCACAAGGAGCACCTGTGGGACTAGAAACCCCAGTCCTTCTGGCCCAAGGTTGCTGTCCTCTAGTGGGATTTGAACCCCCGACCTTCTGGCCTGAAGTACCTTGCCCCAACCACTAGGCCACTCCTCCACTCCATTAGCGCAAAGTTGGGTATCCATATTCGGCAATAGCCCGCAGCTCCAAGGAAAGCCCTCAACTGTTTTCTGGTGGTTGGGGTAGGGATCCGACATACAGCTTCCTTATGCTCTGGTCCTAGCCGCCGAATCCCGCTAGACAGATGGAATCCCAGATATTTAACCTCAGTTTGGCACAACTGAGCCTTGGCCCTTGAGACCTTGTATCCGGCTTCATTCAGAAGGTGCACGAGATCACTGGTGGCTTGCACGCATTCATTTCTTGAGTCAGTGGCTATCAACAGGTCATCCACATACTGGAGAAGTACTCTTTCTTCTGGAGCAACTGAGTAACTTGAAAGGTCCTGATTAAGGGCAGCACTGAAGAGGGTAGGCGAGTTCTTGAATCCTTGGGGTAGCCGAGTCCAGGCGAGTTGGCCTCGCCTTCCTGTAGTAGGGTCCTCCCACTCAAAGGCGAACAGCAATTGGCTAGCTGGTGCTAAACGTATACAGAAGAAAGCATTCTTCAAATCCAGGATGGTAAAGTGAGTAGCCTCAGCGAGGATCAGTCCCAGGAGAGTGTAGGGGTTTGATACCACTGGATGTATGGTTACAACGGCATCATTTACTTGTCTCAAATCCTGCACTGGGTGGTAGTCATCTGTCCCAGGCTTATTGACTAGGAGGAGGGGGGTATTCCAGGGTGATTGGCACTTCCTTAGAAGTCCATACTTCAATAATTTCATTAGAGGACGATGAATTCCTTCAATTGCTGGTCGTGGAAGAGGGTATTTATTTATTTATTTGCAATTTCTTCTATACCGCACTATTTATCATCAGCGCGGTTTACAGATAACCAAAAATGTACAATGTGTAACAATCTAACATTGACATTTACAGAGAACAGGGAAATAAAACATGGAGAACGGGGAGAACTATATACACTATGTACAAATTAGAATTAGGGTATTGTCTCACATGCACTGGTTCCGCTCCTGGTTTGAGGGTGACGAGAACAGGGGCTACATTTTTCGCTAGGCCCGGAGGATTATCCTCTGCCCATACCTCGGGCGGAGCCAGAATATTGGCAGGTATACGGGGACTGACTGACTTGGGCGGAACTGTACTATAGAGCCGCCATTCTTCTTCATGGGGGACAGTCAACACCATTAGGCCAGCAGATCTTGAGTTCAGAGTCATTTCCATTTTTCCCCCTTCAGCAAAGGATATCTGCGCCTGGAGCTTAGCAAGTATATCTTGGCCCAAGAGGGGGATCGGGCATTCAGGCATATACAGGAACTGGTGTGTTATCTTCCGTCCCCCTAATTCACAGGTGCGGTTCTGCAAGAACGGTTTGGTGGCCCGAGTACCAGTGGCTCCGACAATAGTAATAGATCGAGAAGACAGAGGGGCCACCGGTTTTGCCACTACAGAGTGTTCAGCCCCCGTATCCACCATAAAATCCATATATTGGTCCCCAATTTTCAAACTGACCAAAGGCTCCGGTCTGGCCTAGCACTCATCTGAATTGTAGCCTTCTCCGGCCGCCACTCCCTCCATAGCTACCTCCTCCTCTTGTTGAAATTGGGCATGGCGTATTTCTCCATACCTCTGGAATCGTCCCCCCACTCTCCCAGCTCTCCCCCCTCCCCTTAGGGAGGCGGAGTCACGATATGAGCATTCATTTCTCCAATGTCCTTCTTCCTTGCAGTAGGCACACTGATTCGGGCCTACCAGGGGCTGGCCATTTCCTTGGCCCCTTCCACGTCCTCAAGTCCTTTTATTAGGAAAACCTCCTCCTCGTCGTTCAACTAAAGCTGCCGCAAGGAAATCAGCTTTCTTCCTCATCTTACGTTCACCTTCCTTCTGGTGCTCTTGGTCACGATTCACAAACACTTTTTGTGCAACTTCCATCAGCTGGGCCGCGTTCATGCCCGCAAATCCTTCCAGCTTCTGCAATTTTTGTTTGATGTCTCCCTGGGACTGACTCACAAAAGCAGCATTTACCACGCGCAGATTTTCCGGGGCTTGTGGATCATAAGGGGTATATAGTCGATAGGCTTCAGTTAATCGTTCATAGAAGGCCGCTGGGTTCTCATCTAAACGCTGGATGACTTCGGATACTTTTCCAATATTCATCGCTTTCTGGCCTCCTTTCTTCAGGCCCTGCAAGAGAGCTTGGCGGAACCGATTAAGGGACACCGCCCCGTCCACACTGTTTGGATCCCACTTGGGATCATCATTTGGAAAATCCACGGCGGCTGCTTGCCGAGGATCTAGACCTGTTTCTCCTACAGGATTTTCTTCTAACCATCGGATGGACACTTGCACAATTCATGCTTGCTCTTCGGTACTGAAAAGAGTGGATAGGAGCTGGCGACAATCAGACCAGGTAGGCTGATGGGTCTGCATAATACTAGAAATTAATTCAATCAAATCCTGGGGCTTCTCCGTATAGGAGGCATAATGCGTCTTCCAGTTCAGTAAGTCGGTGGTGGAAAAAGGCACATAAACGAAACTGGTTGGCCCCACCACAACCTGGCCCTGGGCATCAAGAGTAGGTAGGCCGGCGCAATGGCATAACATGCCCATCCTGTTGGCTCATAGTTGTACTTCTAAAAGCATAAGGTAATCGGAACTCTCGGAGTTCTGTTTCATGAGACTGGGCGGCTGCAGTGAGTGACACTGAACTGGCAAACGAATCCCGGCTCGCAGAATCATCGGTGGACTGCGGCCCTCTCGAAGCACTCTGAACAGAGCCTGGGCTTCCAGGGAGGGAGTGTACATCCTCCAGCTGCAGAGGCAGTTGGGGGCCTACTTGAAGTGGATTTGCAGGGTTAGGTCCCTCCGGAACGGGCTCTGCCCGAGACAGTGGCGGAGCCGAGGGGACTGGTCTATAAAGAAATTGGGGCGGACGAGACGGAATGTCTGGAGATTCTGGGGTATAATAAACAGGCAGCCTCTTTTCTCCGGGCCCCTCGCGTGGTTGCTACGAATATCCTGCACTGCTCCTCATAACAGCGCTTCATCCAGGAGGGTTCTTTCTCACATATACTTAACCAGGAGTCTATATAGGGGAACTGATCAGGATGATCTTTTCGTACAATCTGGTGAACTAAGGATATGATACTAGTATCAAAGGTACCCCCAGGGGGCCACGAGGTGACCAATACTGGCCACTACCTTTCACAAAGCATTTTCAATCGGGACGGAGACATTTTTATTCCATAGTCTCCGGTAAATCCCTTACTAAAATTCTTGATCATACATCTCAACGGAGTTTGCGTGGACTCCGACCCACCCATAATGACGTACACGACAACAGACAGTAGGGGCGGGTAGTCGGGCTGCAGGTAAGGGGTCTGTACAGCCCTAGAAACAAATGGGTAGACAAACACCAAACGCTTCCTCCTTTTCGCGATCTGGGCGCGGTCGCCCGGCCAGGAACTGCACTAATCAGGAGTCCGCACTTGCTTGGTCTGTGTTTCAAGACCTCTCATTCACACACAAACAGACATGCTAGCAACATTCCAAAACTTTCCAGGCCTTACTGACTGACTGACTGAAGGGCGGTAGCTTCGGTTTCACGCACACTCATGCGAAAAGTACTAGGACTGCCCAGAGAGGTGATCAAGCTCTCTTCTTTGCAAAAATCTTTGCAAAATTCCAGACTGACTGACTGACTGAGTAGCAAATTTCCAGACTGACTGAGTAGCAAAGGAATGTCTACTCACCGGATCCGGTACCAGGTACAGAAACAGATCATGGGTTGAATCCCGGACTCCCCTCAGGTTCGGAGGTGTTGGCTGGCCGGATCCAGTAATCCGCCGAGGCAAGGAGGAACCCTCTCCGATTCAAAAGGACCGGTGGCGCCTGAGACTTCCCCTGCAGTCGGCCTGACATGGCTCCAGCTGGACCAAACCTTGAGGCGGTAAAACATGGTATATTCACTTGAATACCATCCACTACTCGCACTTTCCCGGCCAATGCACCAAGAAATGTAGCAGTGAAGTGCAAACAACGAATAACACCAGGAGTCAATTGCAGGGTCCAAGCCAATTTATTGTGCACAGGCTCAGACAGGAGCGTGTCCAAAAGAGACTGAGCAATGGAGTACAGGAGCAGATTCCTTATATACAATTTTTACAATTTGATAGAGGCAACCTTTCTATTGGTCCCAACGCCCCTCGCACCTATCCAATCGGTGACCCTCTCTGGGCCCCATTCCTTGTTCCCCCTTCTCACTGTTCTAACAAAGACACAGTCTTAAGCATGGATACATTTCTACTTCAAGAACATTTCTAGCTCAAAGAATGAAAGAACATTTCTTTCATAAGCATAAAATAATTGTACAAACCTAATGAAGGGAGAGAGGGGACTTTCAAAAGCAGTTTAAAGCAGTTTCTTAAACTCTGGTTCTTCTCAACACTAATTCCAGGTGGGGGTTGGGACGATCTAGGCCTAGTTTACAGGCCATAGCCTACCACAGTAGTTTCTTTTCCTTTAATTTCCAACATTATGACAAATACCTTCCACAAATAAAAACATGTGAACACAAAATTTAATAGAACATCTAGGTCAGAAAAGGGATGTTCTAGTTGTGCTGTTCATAATTTCCCAGGTAATTTACAAATGGCTTGCTGAACATGGAGACTTCTATAAAACAGCATAAGTATATGCAGATGTACATATTTATTTTGCAGCATGTCAAACAAGGACGGCCGTTTTACCAAAAAAACACATCCAAAAAATAGCAGCATCACCTGGGAAGAGGAAGAGTGCACAAGTGCAAACATTTATCCATGTAAGTGCTGATTGAACCAATGTGTAAATGTCAGCACTTACAAGTGTAAATGGCAGTCTAGAAAAGTGGATGTCCAGGAAGAGCCAATAAAAAGGACTGTTGGGCCAATATTGAAAAGAAGCTTTATGTTCACCAACGGCTGGCGAACATATAACTTCCTTACACTATACAAATCGTGTAGTATTGTGGTAAGCTATAGCCGCAACCTAGGCCTGGATTTCAACCCCCACCTGGGATTAGTGCTGAAAAGAACCAGAGTTTAAGAATCTGCTTTAAACTGCTTTTGAAAGTCCCCTTTCTCCCCCTATGAAGTTTGTACAAGTTCATTATGCTTGAATTGTCCTTGCATTCTCTGAGCTAGAAATGTCCTTGAAGTAGAAATGTAATCATGTCTAAGACTGTGCCTTTGTTAGAACAGTTTGAGAAGGGGGAACAGGGAATGGGGCCCAGGGAGGGTCACCGATTGGATAGGTGTGAGGGGCGTTGGGACCAATAGAAAGTTTGCCTCTATCAAATTGTAAAATTGTATATAAGGAATTTGCTCCTGTACTTCGTTGCTCAGTCCCTTTTGGACACGATCCTGTCTGGGCTTCTGCACATTAAATTGGCTTGGACCCTGCAACTGACTCCTGGTATTATTTATTGCATGCACTTCACTGCTACAGTATTGGGTTAAATATCTCTCTAACTGTCCCAGCACTATTAATATAATAAAAGGATAGAGGGAGGGTAGAACGAGAAAGGAGTGTAAAATTATCCAGATAGTGGTAATATTTATCAGATATCCGGATAAGTTACACATTTAGTTTAGGCCTACTGAATAACAGGCCTAAACTAAATGGGTAGTGGTGGCAGTCATCACATTAAACCTATATTAAGAGCCAATGATGATATGTGTAGCGGTGCAAAATATATATATATATATTAATTTAAATGCTGGTGCTTAAATTAGTGCGATGGCCACCATTGCTGAATATTGGCCGCTGTATTTTGGGGAATTTGGATATGGTTTTTCACACCTGAGAGATAAGCACAATTGGAAGTCAATGACTGTTATAACCTCCAGGTCCTAAAATTAGTTGATACATTTTTTAATGTATGCATGAATACATACATACTTCCCAAACTACACCTACAACAGGCCCCCTTCCAAACACATCTTGTAGTTTTTCACATGTAAATACTGGCTTTATAAAACTGCAGTTTATACATTCACAGGTGTAAAAGCCAAGCAAGGCTTCTAAAATGACTTCCATAATCACATAGAAAACCTAAAGAAAAACAAATGTTATCTAAAAAAATGGGAATTTAACCTGCTGGATGTGGATTGAACTATCCTATCTGAAGGATCAGAAAAAAACAGAGAGGTCCTGAATGCCTTTTGAGGTGTTCTGTGCAAAGAAATGGTGATTAAACCCACAAGCCGAACCTAGCGCTCACAAATGGAGAAAGCTTATCTAATATCCATGTAGGTGCCTGCATGAGCCCTACTGATCATCAGACGATATGATTTTATATAAAAGCTAAGGTGGAGTCCAGACATATCAGGTCAAAGTCCTGAATTTCCAAAATGCTAACACTGGTAAAATGGAAAAGTAGTGGAGAAAAGGGGGAGCTAGCAGAGTGGAGGGAGACAGGAGAAGTGAAAGAAAAGTGGACTTAACTAATAGGAGCTACAATAATGGCAACAGGTCTTTGGGTTAAGGGTATTACTCATAAGATGACAACATGCTATTCATTGCTAGAGGTGAGCTAAGAAAACTTACCCCTCACATTTCTTCTCTTGATACTGCCAACACTGCATTTCTGAAATGTGGAGCCTGATTCCGAAAGGGGCACACCCGGGCTGTCCGGACATCCCTGTGCAGGATGGGCCTGTTAGGACCCGATTCGGGACCGTGGGAACAAAACGTTCCTGCGGTATATGGAATCGGGCCCGAGGACAGCCCGGCGTGCCCCAGGTTGCCTGTGGGGACGTCTTCCACACAGGCTCCCCTGATTGCCACAGCTCGCTCCCCACCCCCCCTTCCCCGCCGCCTGACTCTCAGCTGGCCAGTCGGGGCCTGGATCGGGTGGCAGGGACCCCCTGCACCCGGCCCCAGCGGGGGATCCCCAGCTCCGATTGCTGGGTCGCTGCTGCTTATTCCACCTTCGTGGTAGAATAAGCAGCTCATCCCCTTTGACCCGGCAGGTCATACAGGGCTGTGACCTGAATTGGCCCTGTATGTCCTGCCGGGCTGGCCTGCCCTCACTCCACACAGATCCCCCCCTGCCGGATCTCCTTGTCCTGCTGCTCAGGACGTATGGGGAGAGTGGGAGGGGAAATCGGGCCTGGACAGCTTGCGGGGCTGCACGTCCACGTCTCAGAATCCGGCCCATAATCTTTTCTCGTAAAATAAATTTGAAGTTATGGAGAATTTTCATAGGCATATAAAAATGTAAGAATGTTTGATTTTCCTCATTCTAAATTGATTTATTTATGAGATGGTCAAAAAATAGTTTTGGATGTTTTAAAGTTCTCTCTACAAGCTATGTAAAGTTATGCAATATTTTCTGTGTTTTACCACTGAAGAGGTCAACTAGATTTCAGAAAGGAGCCTTTGGATGCAACAGACAGTTTGAATGTGTCCGGGTTTCTCAGTTCTTCTCCAAAGGATATTACATCCACAGCAGGGGTGGGCAAACTACAGTCCATGAATCAGAACCAGCCCGCTGCCTTGCACCAAGATTGTGCGCCCTTTACGACAGTGAAATACATGCTGTACCTGAATGTAACTCAAGGGCTAAATATTACTAATAAATAAAACCAAAGGGCAAATAGCCTACGAAGCCCCTCCTATGGCCAATCATCATCATCCCATGGCTGCCAGTAATGGAGATACCCCTATGTCCTCTGATATGTCATTACTTTAAGGAGTCGGCAGGACTTTAGTGTGTCATTAAAAGCAATCTGCCGGCTCAGAGTGATAAGAACATAAGGAAGAGATATTCAGCGGCGGCGGCTAGCCATTGTAATCTGACTAGTTATTGCCGCTGAACTTTAAAGCTAGATATTCAATGTCAGGGCCATATCCAGCTCCAGCATTGAATATTCCGATTGCCCAGATAGGCAGGAAGCTAACCGGGCAGTGGCAATATTCAGCCACTGCCCAGTTAGCTTCCATGGCGAAAGTTAGGCCAGTCTATGCTGCGCCTTACTTTCGCCGCCTTGCTATAACCAGGCAGCAGCTGAATATCACTGTTACCTTGTTACGGCTAGGTGCTGCCCCCAGAATGTCCCGATGCTAACCAGTTAGCATTGGCGAGAAGCAGCAGTAGCACCCAGGGATATTCAGTGGAACTAACCCGGATATAGGGATTAACACAGTCCTACAACTGTTTAATGTCCAGAAAAAATCCAAGTCGCAACGATTCAAAGAAAGCATAGTTACTCACCTGTAACAGGTGATCTCCGGGAACAGCAGATATCAGTCTTCACATATGGGTGACGGCACCGATGGAGCCCGGCACAGGAACACTCCCCAGCATCCAAAAGGAATGCTTTTGGGAGCGTTCCTCCACACATGCGTGGCTGCCTTCTCTCCTTCCCTTCAGGTCTCCTCAGTCAGGTGAATAGTGGAGAAAAGGAAACAAACAAACAAAAAAATCTAGAAAAAAATATGGATAGACAACTTGAGGGGAGGTGGGTGGGTTGTGGAGACTGATTCCTGCTGTTCCTGGAGATCACCTGTTACAGGTGAGTAACTATGCTATCTCCAGGAACAAGCAGGAAGTCAGTCTTCACATATGGGATTCCTTAGCACATGACCGCCCTACAAGGGGAAAGGATTCCGGTGCCACAGACGTTACAGCAGGGATTCAACAGACTCAGCTCGTTCAGAGCACTCCTTGAAAAGTGGTTGAATGGTCGATGGGTAAGGTGTCTAAATTTGAAACAGGTTACGGAGTACAGATTAACTAAATTGAGCATCACTTCCGGAGTCCTTATCCAGGCAGTAGTGAGCTGCCTGCAAAAGTGTGCAGTGAAGACCGTGTGGCTGCTTGGTAGATGTCTGAAATTGACACAGATCGGAGGTTGGCTACGGTAGCAGCCATGGCACGGACATTATGTGCTGTGACATAGTTTTGTAGAGAGACACTCACTTGCGAGTAAGGAAAGGATATGCAGTCTGCAATCCAGTTAAAGAAAGGTCTCTTGGAGAGTAGTAACCCCAAATGACTCTGGTCAAAAGAGACAAACAGCTGAGAGGATTGACGATGATCCTTAGTGTGGTCGATATTGTTGGGGGTTTTCGCCCTCTTGTTAATTGTCATGGCTGCAGGGTTCACCCCAACATAAGCGTAAAGCACAGGGCCCTCTTTCAAATAAAGTATCATGCCACTGAAGTAAAGTAGAAATTTTATTGTCAAGTATGTAATATCACAAGCTTTGCATTTAAATGATAAGGTACAAATTTCAATATCAATATACAGCACCTACAGCAAAGCACCTGACTTGAGTGTAAAGGGTCCTGGGACAGAGACAAGCATCACTCCAGTGAAGGGTCAGCCAGTGTCTGTCCATCTGCCAGAGTTTCTCTCCTATATTTATACTCATTTTTAGTCTTGTAAAGCATAACTGCTGGCAGGCAAGTTTCCTCTCCTTCTTCTTGTTCCCTTTTTTCAAGCATGTCTGTTCCTTAACCTTTTCTCTCCTGCCCTCTGCTTTCCCCTTGTGACATCCTGTCTTCTCGCCCTCCGGCCCTCCTGGCAGTTCCTTTGCCTTTTGCTGACCCGGCTTCCTGCAGATTGACTCCAGATGTTGATGTTGGTCAACTACATCCTGCCACCTAGTAGTTATTTTTGTTTCCCTTTGCCTAACCAAGGGCCCAGGTGGCAGTTTTAGTAACCTTATAGCTTCCAGAGCCGTTAAGGTCAACATCTCTCATTGTGTCAGCTCTATGATTTCAGGATGTTAGCACATTCCATAGTTCAAACTGCTAATTCTGAAGTTCCAGGGTGAAAGGCTGTTTCTTACGTAGGCCTGGAGCTGAAGACGTTAGCACAAGATGGAAGACAGTAGTCCAACTTGAGACAAGGGTACCTGAAAGGGGGATTCATTTTCCTCTCAATATAGAAGGCAAGTGCTCTCTTACAGTCAAGAGTATGCAGCTTCACCTCAGCAGGGGTGCTGTGAGGTCTGGGAAACAAAGTTGGTAGTGAAATGGACTGGTTCAAGTGAAAAGGAGTAACAACTTTCGGTAAGAACTTAGGATGTGTCTAGGGGCGGCCCAAGGTGGGTGCGGGGCCATGTGCGGAGACTCGGTGTGGGGCCTCATTTGCATAAATATTTGCATAATGTTACCATAAACTAACTTTTAGTAAACATGCCTCTTAATGAGTGTATGGATAAAGACTAAAAGATTTCTACATTACTATAATCCAGTGCCAACCGCCAGGCACATTAGGAACTACTACAAACACTACCCATTTAGAACCCATAGCAAACCCGCCGTATCATAACAGCACTACCAGGACTCACAAAGCACCAGACCCTACCTATCAAAAGGCAACACTGCAAATATTAAACCAATACATTTCAGAGAATAACAATACATGACCTGCTGGGGAAAGAGAACAAGTGGCAATGTCAAATAGGAATTACATAAACAGAATACCTCAGCTCAGTTACACATTCAAAACATAGACCATCACCAAACAAGGAATCACAATTTAGAAACAGGAAGACAATAATTAAACTGGGAACCCCAAAAGCCAAACTTGTAATGTACAACAACAATGTAGAAATAAAACTATAAATTAATTTCCTCTTGTACTAAACAAAGCGCAGACGTTAATGATGCACATTTCCCAGAGCTGACATATTCCAGGTAATAAATTCAAAATAAAGAGATATCTTTGTACCTTTTGTGCATTTTTTTTCACTTGCAATTGCTCCAGCCACTTTCTTCTGGTTTCTTTGTGTCTTCTGCTAACTCTCCATCGTCTGCTGTCCATTTGTCCTTTCTTCTCTCAAAGTTTTTTTTCCATTCTCTCTCTACATCTGCTTTAACATACTAATCTTTCTCCTTTTGCTCTTTCCTCATTCCTATTTCATCCACTCAAATTTTACCACTCCATCCTCAATCCCCACTTATTCTCCCAATACCCAGCCAATTGTAAATTTTTCTTCCCTCCCACACAAAATATTTTTCCCCTCTCCATTTCACTCTCCCAGCCCCATCCCATTCTAATCTCCCCAACATCAGCTCCCTTCTAGTTCCAGCCCCACCCAGCATCGCCTCCCTTCTAGTCCCCGCATCAGCCCATTTCCAGTCCTAGCCCCCCATCAGCCCATTTCCAGTCCCAGCTCCCCCGTCCATTTCCAGTCCTATCCGAGTCCCTCCATCAGCTCATTTCCAATACCAGCCTCCCATCAGCCCATTTCTAGCCCTTTCCTAGCCCCACCATCAGCCCATGTCAAATCCTAGCTCCCCTCCACTCAGCCCATTTCCAATCCAAGCCCCCCATGAGCCTACTTCCAGTTCCCTTGCCACCTCCACTCCCCTCCCCTCCTTCCACACAGAGTGAGCTCAGTAACTGTGCAATTCTTAAAATACAAATGAGCCGAGCAGCCGCTCTTGGCTTTGCAGATGTTTGATGCCTTTTGTGTGCAAGAGAGATCTTTCAATCAAATGCATTAACTGCACAAGTTAGGTTCTGTGTGGTTGACAACCCATGGAAAAAAACCCACATACAAATAGAAAATAAAAAGAATGTCTCATTAAAATAAACTTTAAAAGAGTTTTGTTACCACTTTGCTGGTCCTGGTCACTTTTCATTGTATCTAAAAGGAAGCAGAGGGGTTGATGCAGACCAGGAATACTCCCAAGTCCCATCCAAAGGATAGGAGGGGGGGAGGGGGAAGACCCTGAGGAACAGCAGACCTCTGTGTGAGTCATCTTCAGTTTAGATAAAAACCAAGCCGGTGCAGAGAGCCTTCCTGCCTCTGAGGAGCTGCCCGTGCAGATGTGTCCCATCCCCAAAGGAAGTTAATGTAACTTCCTTTGGGGGCAGGTTGCATCTGCACGGGCTCCTTCACAGAGACAGAAGACTCTGCACCGGCTTGGTTTTTATTAAAACTGAAGATTATTCGTGCAACTGCAACCGCCAGTGAAAAGCAGAGGGTAAATCTGCCGCTGCCTAGAAGCGGACTCGGCAGCAGAAGCAATTTGAGCGTTTGTTTTTATTTTTAAACTTTTGAAGGCGGAGTGAGGCGGCTGTTTTGGGGGCATTTTGGCTGCCTTCAAAACTTGCCGCCTGAGGCAACCGCCTCACTCCACCTCATTATAAAGCTGCCCCTGGAAACAAGGGACTGAGGTTTTTTCCCCCTATTAGGAAGATTAAAAATTTTCATACAAATATAACAATTGTTTTACTGATGAAAAGAAAAGATATTTATAAGGGAGTTGTTTTATGACAAGTGTTGGTAGTGAGAGAGTGTTAGTTCTGTGCATACCGAGACAGTCATGAACTTCATTTTTAAGCCAGGGTGTGTGGAGTATGATCTCAGTCTCTCAAATTTACTGCAAATACTCCGTTTAGTACTTCTGGAGATCATAAGAAGTAAGAATTAATTAGACTTACCTGCTAATTGTTGTTCCTTAAGGAACTCTAGTCCAGTCCTGGAACCATAGAGTTTAGAATCTCCTCCAGCAGCCTTGGAGACTGAATGACATCACAGCTCTTCTCTCTCTGGTATAAATAGGCAAGGACCGCCCCCTTCCACCAGTACCTATTGTGATGAGGTGAGTGCAGCCCAGCTAGGGAAAACTAAAAAAAAGAAGGATTTTTTTTCATTGCGGGGGATGGGAGCCCAAAATTCTAGGCTCCATACTAGAAGCACTGAAAGAAACCTAGAGGGCAGAGCTAAGCGTAAGCCAATCACAGACCACAGGACAACCCTGCAGAGGAGTAGGAGGTCCAGGTGGGAGGAGCTAGGAAGGGAGTTGCCCAGCTCAACAGTTAACAGAGGAAGAACAAACAAAAGAGGGAGGCACAGTTTGAGTTTGAAGCAGAAGGAGGAAGGAGCTGTGAGCAGAAGGTCCAGGAGGAGTGCAGGAGCAAGCACCAGTGGCAGCTGCAGTTCAAGCCCTAGCCCAGGTTCAAGTCCAATTCCCAGGAGGCACAGACAGGAGAGATCTGGGGCCAAGCTGTGGAAAACCCTTGCAGCCAAGGAGAGCAGCAAATGGAGGAACCATTACAAAGGCAGCCAAGGAAGGTACGCAGGGAATGAGCAGTGCCACCAGAATAGTTCTTGCTCTGACTCGGGGGAGACTTTCATACACCTGAAGCCTCAGCACAGCAAGAAGTATCTCAGGAGGGAGGTTAAGCAGGAGAGACACACAGGAGACCGGCTTGGAGGAGCCAAGGCCAGGCAGTGTGAGAGACTGTTTAACATTGCAAAGACTCTTAAGGAAAGGTTACCAGAGCACTTTCAAAGAGCACCCAGCTGTAGCTCAATTGAGAGCATGGAGGTAGGCCCTGAAGAAAGTGTTATTGAGTCAGAAACCTCTGAGATGGAATGTGAGCTGTGCACTAAAATACAATAGTATTGTGTGTTAGAAAACAGTGAAATACAAAAGGAAGCTGTTGCCAGTTAAAGCAGTTTCAAGAGTTGAAAGAGAAGAGTAACCCTGAAGACAAGAGGTTAGGAATCTCTCTTAAGAAGTAAAAACTGCAAAACTTCAGTGGAGGCCCAAACAGCTAGAACTGTTTGTATGGGGCGTGGCAACAGCAGGTTGGAAGCTGTGAAGAGTTTTTACAAATGCTTTTGTTTTGTAAATGTCAAGCAATTGCAGTGAAGAATAGAAACTGCTGTGAGTTTTGTTTGGACATTTTGATTTGGAGAAATTATCCTGTATTTCTTTTGTCTGGAAAAAGTGCTTAAAGAATTTTTATGTTCATCACTTGCCAACTTTGGAAACCGAATAAAAATTTCCTGTGCGCTTTAAATAACCACTCGGTTCTTCTTATTGACACAACTACAACCCTCTAAGGGATACAGATGGCCAGCCGTCCCTACTAGGCAACCGCCTGGTAGGGGCGCGAGCGTCACAGGTGGCGTAGTTTTTGGATGCGGTGTTCCAGTGGTCAAGAAGAGTGTCTTTGAGCCATACCTCTGGACGGAGAACTCCAGGAAAGGCGGTGACCGATCGAGGAAACGGAGGAAAAACCGGAGCGGATTCGGATCGGGAGCACTGTGACTGGTGGAAGTGCTGAGACCTGCATCAGAATCAGGTAACCCATAGACTGGAAGGGGTAGGCCTGGATTCTGGTGTAAGGGGGCCACCAGCTGCTCACTAGGGGAAGTGAGAGAGAGAAAAAAAAAAAAAGTGCTGCACTTTGTGTGTGTCTTGTCTGTTTTGTTGCAGAGACTACAATCCGGGATGCAAGCAGCGGACGTATTGGCGTGGGTAGCGGACCAATTCGCGAAGCAGCGGGAGATGGCAGCGTTGAGCCAGGAGCAGGCGACCTCCATGTTGCGAGCCCAACAGCAACCCCTGCTGGAAATGATGGCCAAATGGATCCGGACTCAGGAAGAAGCAACAAAGCAAGCGCAGGCTGTTCCAAAGACTCAACCTGTTGGTACAGGGGGGGAAGGATTAGCCTTTGGACCTTTTGCATGTGGTCGCTTAAGCAAGGATGATAACCTTGACGACCATATAGAGGCGTTTGAGAGAATAGCTGGTCTAGCTCAGTGGCCTAAAGAACAGCTAGCTGTAAGATTTGCCACTACTCTAAGCGGTGAGGCATTAGCTGCCTACAGGGAAATGCCAGTTGATTCTATTCATGATTATGAGCATGTTAAAGAAGCCATAAGAGAACGGATGGGTTTAAGTTCCTCCACTTATAGGAGACTTCTAAGAGCATCTGTCTTAAAAGAAGGTGAAACACCACAAGCTCTGTATTATAGAGTTAAGAGCTTAGTCTTTAAATGGCTACTGCCAGAAAAGAAAGATATAGAGTCTATTATTGATGCAATAATTCTAGAACAATTTATTGAAGCTGTTCCTATAGACATGCAAAGCTTTTTGATAAAACAAAACTGTAAGAACACCCGAGAAGCCATAGTCTTGGCAGACTGCTTTCTGGAGGCCCAGAAACTGAGCCTGAAGAAAGGGGGCGTTTTTCAGGGTGCAGGTGTGCAGGAAAAGAATGCAGCCTTGAGTAAATATAGGACAGAGAGAGATAAGCCCATGGAAAAATTCAACCTGCAAAGAAAGTGTTTTTCTTGTGGTGAGCCTGGTCACCTCAAGAAAAATTGTAAGACAAAGAAAGCCTTTGTGATAACACACCCCAAGGAGGTAGGTGAAGGATTCCTCCTATCCATAGAGGTAGAAGGAATAAAGACAGAAGCACTGTTAGATTCAGGGGCAAGTCAGTCCATGATCTCCAGAAAGTTATGGAAAGTGATAGAATACCAGAAGCAGTGTGCCCAAGAGTCCTCAAGGGGGCAGGTTAAAATTAAGTGTGTGCATGGGGCTGCCTCTACCTACCCACTTCAAGCCGTTAAGATAAAGGGCTTAGGCAGGGGAAGGGAGGTAGCAGTAGCAGTAATACCAAGACTCCCTCATGAGATTATACTGGGCCAAGATTGGTCCCCGTTCAGGAAGGGAGTGGAGAAAAAGCTGCAGGAAAAGGCAGGCCTGGTAAACACAGGCCCAGATGTAAAATCTCCAGGGAAAGGGAAAAGGGAAGCTGGCCACCCCAAAGTTGCTACAGGGGGAATAATACCTGCTCCCCTGTTTGGAAAAAGAGTAGACCCGGGGAGGTCAATAGTCCCTAAGGAAAAAGTACAGGCACCCAGGTTTGTCATCAGGTTTTGTAGAATTAACCCTGAGGCTAGGATTCCCAAGCGGGCCACTGAACAAGCGGCTGGGTTAGATCTATCTAGCGCAGTTGAGGTAGTTGTACCCAAGCAAGGAAAGGCCATAGTAAACACTGGACTGAGGGTAGAAATACCGCCCGGGTGTTACGGACGGATTGCACCCAGGTCAGGCCTTGCCCTTAAAAATTTTATAGATGTAGGCGCAGGAGTCGTAGACCCTGACTACAGGGGAGAATTAAAGGTTCTCTTATTTAATTTCTCCCAAGAAAATTTTAAGGTGAACCCCGGAGACAGAGTGGCCCAATTAGTTTGTGAGAGGGTAGGTTTTCCACCCGTAGAAGAAGTAGATGAGCTTTCATCTACCACCAGGGACTCCAAGGGATTCGGATCTACAGGCCTAGGTGAGATAGAGGGGTTAACTGCCTGTTGTATAGAGAAGGAGGAAGATGAATTAGGACCTCAACTAGTGAAAGGCAATACAGATCCTGTTTATAGGATTGGGGAAAAGCTCTCCTGGACACAGCAAAAGGAGTTGTCCGGAATGCTGAAGGACCTCTCGGACGTCCTTACCCCGGTACCGGGAGAAACAGGGCTGGTCGCGCACGAAATTGTGACCCCGCCTGGTGAAGTAGTGCGCCAGCGACCGTATAGACTCCCGGAGGCAAAGCAGAGAGAGGTAGTGTCCCAAATAAAAGAAATGTTAGAGATGGGCATAATTGAGGCTTCCAAGAGCCCTTGGAACAACCCCGTAGTTTTCGTCCCGAAGCCGGACGGATCTATGCGCTTTTGCATAGATTTCCGGAGAGTAAATGACATTTCACGTTTCGACAGCTACCCTATGCCTAGGATAGAGGAGATCTTGGATAGGCTAGGGCAGGCCAGGTATCTGACTACATTGGATTTAACAAAGGGGTATTGGCAGATTCCCCTCACCAGGGAATCTCGGCCAAAAACAGCATTTAGTTCCCCAATAGGGCTTTTCCAATTCCGTCGGATGCCCTTCGGGCTCCATGGGGCAGCCG
Source organism: Ichthyophis bannanicus (assembly GCA_033557465.1). Classification (NCBI taxonomy): domain Eukaryota; kingdom Metazoa; phylum Chordata; class Amphibia; order Gymnophiona; family Ichthyophiidae; genus Ichthyophis; species Ichthyophis bannanicus. The sequence continues at coordinate 916,312,866 of CM066035.1, read as the reverse complement.
CAACTTGTCAACGATTAGTTGACATGGTCCTCCGCCCTCACCAGCGATACGCAGCGGCCTATATGGACGACATCGTGGTTCATAGTGCATGCTGGGATGAACACTTGACCCAGGTTAGGGCAGTGTTGCGGGCATTGAAGCAAGCCGGCCTTACTATAAACCCGGCTAAATGTATGTTTGGGGCATCTGAGGCAAAATACCTAGGTCACATGGTTGGACAGGGTATAGTAAAACCTCTCTTTGACAAGGTGGAGAGTGTAAAAAAATTCCCGAGACCTGTTACAAAAAAGGATCTTAGGGGTTTCTTGGGGTTAGTGGGATATTATAGGCGGTTTATCCCACACTTCGCAACCGAAGCAGCCGCATTAACTGAGAGGCTTAGAAAGAATGCCCCTAATATCTTGCTCTGGGATCAGGAGGCGGGACAGGCCTTTGTGAGGTTAAAAGAGAAATTGTGTGAAGCTCCTGTATTACGTGGGGTAGATTTTTCTCTACCTTTTATTATTCAGACCGATGCATCGGAAACAGGCCTAGGGGCGGTGATGTCTCAGAAGCCGGAGGGCTCTGAGCACCCAGTAATGTTTTTAAGTCGCAAGTTAACTCCTCCAGAGAAAAAATACTCAACCATAGAGCGTGAGTGCCTTGCTATAAGGTGGGCCATTAATGCGCTGAGATTTTATTTAACTGGACGGAGATTTTTACTGGTGACTGATCACTCCCCACTTAAATGGCTAAATAAAATGAAAGACAGCAACGCTCGTTTAACGAGGTGGTACATGGCCCTACAGGAGTTTGATTTTAAGATAGAGCACAGGGCCGGGAAGCTTCACACAAATGCAGACGCCTTATCCCGTATTTCGTGCTGTTCGCGGGATAAAGCGACAGCCCGAAATAGTCTAAGGGGGGGGGGGGGGGATATGTGATGAGGTGAGTGCAGCCCAGCTAGGGAAAACTAAAAAAAAGAAGGATTTTTTTCATTGCGGGGGATGGGAGCCCAAAATTCTAGGCTCCATACTAGAAGCACTGAAAGAAACCTAGAGGGCAGAGCTAAGCGTAAGCCAATCACAGACCACAGGACAACCCTGCAGAGGAGTAGGAGGTCCAGGTGGGAGGAGCTAGGAAGGGAGTTGCCCAGCTCAACAGTTAACAGAGGAAGAACAAACAAAAGAGGGAGGCACAGTTTGAGTTTGAAGCAGAAGGAGGAAGGAGCTGTGAGCAGAAGGTCCAGGAGGAGTGCAGGAGCAAGCACCAGTGGCAGTTGCAGTTCAAGCCGTAGCCCAGGTTCAAGTCCAATTCCCAGGAGGCACAGACAGGAGAGATCTGGGGCCAAGCTGTGGAAAACCCTTGCAGCCAAGGAGAGCAGCAAATGGAGGAACCATTACAAAGGCAGCCAAGGAAGGTACGCAGGGAATGAGCAGTGCCACCAGAATAGTTCTTGCTCTGACTCGGGGGAGACTTTTATACACCTGAAGCCTCAGCACAGCAAGAAGTATCTCAGGAGGGAGGTTAAGCAGGAGAGACACACAGGAGACCGGCTTGGAGGAGCCAAGGCCAGGCAGTGTGAGAGACTGTTTAACATTGCAAAGACTCTTAAGGAAAAGTTACCAGAGCACTTTCAAAGAGCACCCAGCTGAAGCTCAATTGAGAGCATGGAGGTAGGCCCTGAAGAAAGTGTTATTGAGTCAGAAACCTCTGAGATGGAATGTGAGCTGTGCACTAAAATACAATAGTATTGTGTGTTAGAAAACAGTGAAATACAAAAGGAAGCTGTTGCCAGTTAAAGCAGTTTCAAGAGTTGAAAGAGAAGAGTAACCCTGAAGACAAGAGGTTAGGAATCTCTCTTAAGAAGTAAAAACTGCAAAACTTCAGTGGAGGCCCAAACAGCTAGAACTGTTTGTATGGGGCGTGGCAACAGCAGGTTGGAAGCTGTGAAGAGTTTTTACAAATGCTTTTGTTTTGTACTGTCAAGCAATTGCAGTGAAGAATAGAAACTGCTGTGAGTTTTGTTTGGACATTTTGATTTGGAGAAATTATCCTGTATTTCTTTTGTCTGGAAAAAGTGCTTAAAGAATTTTTATGTTCATCACTTGCCAACTTTGGAAACCGAATAAAAATTTCCTGTGCGCTTTAAATAACCACTCGGTTCTTCTTATTGACACAACTACAACCCTCTAAGGGATACAGATGGCCAGCCGTCCCTACTAGGCAACCGCCTGGTAGGGGCGCGAGCGTCACACTATTGACAAAGCAACTCAGCAGAGCAACAAATAAGTAGATAAAGAATAACAAGATAAACTAAATAAACTTTGGCTAGAATCTAAAAACCTGTGTATATTCTAACCTTCTCTTCGACGAAGGACCTTGTAGAAATGCCAAAAACGTAGAAACAAAACCGCGCTTCTGCGGGGTTCCCATTGTGGCTCCACTCCGCGTCCTCTGGAACCCCACTCCTCTTCTGGAAATATCCTCTCCAATTTTACCCCTTTTACTAAGATACAACAAACAACAGCTTCAGGCTGCATACCCTGGGAGGGGTCCGGGACTGGACTAGAGTTCCTTAAGGAACAACAATTAGCAGGTAAGTCTAATTAATTCTTCCTTTTCGTCCCTCTAGTCCAGTCCCGGAACCATAGAGGATGTAACAGAGCAGTGCACATCAACGGGAGGGACCAGAAAACCCAGCCTGAAGCACTGCTGAGCCAAAACGAATGTCCTCCGCCGCCTGCACATCTAACCGATAGTGCTTCGAGAATGAATGCAACGATGATGAAGTCACCGCTCTACAAATGTCCGTGACCGAAACGGAACTGTACTCCGCCCATGACACCGCTTGCGCCCTGGTCGAGTGTGCTCTGAGACCTTCTGGAACTACGCTACCTTTCAAAAGGTAAGCCGATGCAATAGCCACCTTTAACCATCTAGAAATGGACGCTTTCGCTGCCACTTCACCCTTCCGCGGCCCCCCGAAAGCCACAAACAATCTGTCAGTCTTCCAAAACGGCTGCGTCTGCCGAAGATACTTCCGAAGAACCCGACGAACATCTAGGGGATGTAACCTGCCTGCTGATTTCTCCTTTTGCTGCTTAGAGAATACTGGAAGCGACACCACGTGATTGACATGAAAGGCCGAGACCACCTTCGGCTGAAAGTACGGCACTGAGCGTAGCACGACCTTATCATGGAAGAAAGACAAATAAGGTGCCCTACAGGAAAAAGCCTGTAACTCCAAAATCCTCCTTGCGGAACAAATAGCTACCAGAAATACCTACTTTAACGCGAGAACCTTCAGGGTGGTGATGCTTAGTGGCTCAAACGGTAGCTCAAGCAAAGCCTCCAATACCAGATTCAGCTTCCATGTCGGCACCGAACAGCGTACCAACGGACGAAGAAGCAAGACAGCTCTCAGAAAAAGCCTAATGTCACTGTGAGATCCTACCGGCTGACCGAGCACTTTCCCCCTATAACAGGAAATCGCCGCACTCGCAAGGAACTGGCCGCCAATCCCTTCCGCACTCCATCCTGCAAAGAGGAAAGGACCTGTGAAATCGAAGCCCACAACAGCTGAATATTACGCTCCAAACACCAAGCTGCAAAGATCCTCCAGACCCGGACATACGCCAGCAAGGTGGAACGTCTGCGTGCCTTTAGCAAGGTAGAAATGACCGCCACCGAATAACCCTTAGCTGTCATCCTAGCCCGTTCAAGAGCCAAGCCGTAAGCGAGAACCGACTCACCTAGGGGCATGCGCAACAGACCCTGCCGTAGGAGCTCCTCCCGCTGCGGTAACTACCACGGATCGTCCACCAACAGCCATACCAAATCTTCATACCACGGCCTTCAGGGCCAATCGGGCACGAACAGAATCACCCGACCGCGATGTCTCCCAACGCGCTGCACCACCCTGCCCATGAGGGCCCAAGGTGGAAAAAACATAAAGGAGAACTCCCTCTGGCCACCTTTTCGCTAATGCATCTAGCCCCTCTGACATCCGTTCCCAGCGCCTGCTGAAAAACCTTGCTACCTGCGCTGACTCGAAGCTCACCATGAGAGCCATTACCGGAACTCCCCAGCGCCTCACCAGAACAGCAAACACCCCCGGATGTAGCACCCACTTCTCGGGGTCTACTCTGCGACGACTGAGGAAATCCGCTTTGAGATTGTCTACGCTGGCCACATGTTGAGCCGCGACAGCCTGGAGATTGTGTGCGGCCCACACCCACAGTTGACCCGCTTCGGCTTCCAGTGTAGCACTTCCTGTGCCCCCCTGCCGATTGATGTAGGCCACCGTTGTCGCATTGTCTGACAAGACTCGGACCGCCTCCCGACCGAGAGTGTCTTGAAACTCCGGTAGCACCAGAAACACCGCTCTCATCTCCAACCTGTTGATGGACCGAGATGTCTCCTCCTGAGACCAACGACCCTGGGCAAACCTGCCTTCGCAATGAGCCCCCCCCAACCCAGGAGGCTCGCGTCTGTTGTGAGCAGTCCCCAGGATGGCGGTCCAGTGGCATGCCGTCTTCCATATTCTCCATTCTCAACCACCATCGCAGCTCGTGATGCACATTCTGAGGGCAAACTAACCTCTGCGATACGACATCCGACTGATGCGACCAATGACGGAGAAGCGCCGCCTGTAACGGCCGCACGTGCGCTCGGGCCCACGGAACCACTTCTATCGTGGCTGCCATTGTTCCCAACAACTGCAGGTGCTGCCATGCTGTTGGAGCCGAACTCGAAAAGAAACGCCTGACGAGTTGTCGCAGACCTAGAGCCCGGGCCCTGGGCAGGACCACCTTCCCCTGCTTTGTTTCGAAGTGCGCCGTAAGGTACTGCAGGGATTGCAATGGTACCAACCTGCTCTTTGCAAAGTTGACTACCCAGCCCAGGCCTTCGAAGATCTGGATCATCCGGGCCGTCGCTGCCAAGCTGTCCTCTCTCGACTTCGCTCGGATCAACCAATCATCCAAATATGGGTGCACCAGTACTCCCTCTTTGCGGAGCGCCGCCGCCACCACCACCATGACCTTGGGAAATGTCCGTGGCGCCGTTGCCAGCCCAAAGGGCAGCGCTTGAAATTGGAAATATCCCATGGGTACCGCAAATCTCAGCCACATCTGATGCTCTTGCCGAATCGGGATGTGCAGGTAAGCATCCGTGAGATCTAACGACGTCAGGAACTCCCCGGTCCGGACCGCTGCCAGCACGGAATGCAAGGTCTCCATCCGAAAATGGGTAATCCAGAGACAACGGGTCACCCTTGTCAGAGCCAGGATCAGGCGAAATGTGCCCTCCTTCTTTGGCACTACGAAATAGATGGAGTAGCGACCGGAACCGCACTGCTCCGTGGGCACCAGCAGCACCGCCTCAAGCTGCAGCAGCCGCTGTAGCGTGTCCTGGACCGCCTGCCTGTGCCCAGGGCTGAGCAGGGAGAACGGACAAAAGAACCTACGACGGGTCGATGGAGTTCTAATACGTACCCCTCTCGCATGACCTCCAGGACCTACTAATCTGACTTAATTCGGACCCAGGCAGGGTAAAACTCCCGCAACCGACCTCCCCTGGGAACTACCCTCTCCTGAGCCCGCCTTATCTCATTGTGTCTGTTTTGTGGCCGAGGACTGGAAAGTAGCGAACCCCCGGCCTGCTCCCCTGAATCCTCAAAACCCTTGACCCCTAAGCGGGAACTTCCCCCGCTGGGACTGTCCATAACAGGGAGAATGAAAACTACAAAAGTCTCTCGGAACCTCCCTGAATCCCGCAGAACTGCAGCCCTGCTTCGGCTTGTCCTCTGGGAGACGTCCTCCCTGGGACTCCCCGAGGTCCTGGACCAACTTATCTAAATCCTCCTCAAATAAAAGCGTACCCTCAAAGGGTAACTTGCTAAGCCGAGCCTTAGACGAACTGTCCGCCGACCAGGTTCTCAACCAGAGATACCTCCGAGCTGCTACTACGGAGACCATCCCCTTAGCCAAGCCGCAGAGGAGATCAGAATGAAAATCCGCCAAGAACGTGGTTCCCGACTCCAGTCGCGTGGCATCTTCAAGCTGCCCTTCCAGATGGTCTCCTGCAACCTCTGGGAACACCTCAAACAGCCACATGCCACTGAAGCAGGTCTGCATGGACAGCGCACAAACATCGAACACCTGCTTCAACAGAGTGTCTAACCCCCTGTCCTGAACATCCTTCAGCGCTGCGGTCCCCCTCCATGGGAATTGTGGTTTTCTGAGTGACCGCCGATACCGCTGCAACTACCTTTGGAGAACGAAACAGCTCCCTATCGCGGTTCGCGAGCGGATAAAGGCGAGCCAAAGCTCTGGCCCCCTTCAGGGCCACCTCTGGCAAATCCTATTCTTCCTGTATCATATTCCAAAATACCCTATGGAGGGGAAACACTCTCTGGAATGTCCGCACCGCCTGCAACAGCGGATCTTCTAATGTCTCTTCCGCTGCTTCCTTGCTGGAAGGCAGGTTTAGTGTCTATAGCGTTTCCGAAACCAGGGCTGGAAGCCCTTCACACCAAAAGACTGACTACCCAGCACTGCTGCTCCGAGTCAGGCAACTCTCCGTCTTCCAGCTCATCTTCCGAGAACTCTTCCCTCTTTGGCGTTCCTCTCGCTCAGGTCATCAGCGAGGTAAGGCGCGGGACCCTCCGAAGTGGCCCTACACCTTTTAGCCACCGGAGCACCGTTCCCCGAACCGACCAGAGAGGCTGAGCGCTTCTGACTCTGGGGTCCGTGAGGAAGAGCCGACATCGTGAGCTGAAGGAAGGCAAAAGCCTGCTGCCTCAAGGCAACGAAGTTCGGCGGAATCCCGGTCGCCTCCCCCGCCTGTCCCTGCTCCTGTGACCCGGCGGAGCCGCCGCCCGAGGAGGGCCCCGGCACTGGCTCTTCAGGATCTAGAGACGGAGATAACAGTGCCTCAGCGCCTGTACGAATAGCCTTCCGGCCTGCTAGGGGCTGTCCCGGCTCTCCGTCCATATGCTGCGCCTCTAGGGAGCAAGGGACACAGATTCCTGATTCCAGCACTGAACTTTTTCTCCTGCCGCACACTAGACAGTGTGGAATTGTAGGCATAGCAGCCGTCTCAAAGAACTGCTCTAAACCACCCCGGGAACTCCCCCTCCTCCCCGCTGGCCCTGACCGCCAGCCACGGAAGGAAGGGCTCTCTCCGGGTTGGAGCCCTGCAAAAAACAGCCTAGATACACCTGCTCAATATTTCAATAAGGGAAAAGTACAGTATAGCTCGTTTCCCTTTGAACTTCTCTTTTTTTTCTTTTTTCCAACAGGCCAACGCTCTGTAAGCGCCTGATGAGCCTATAGCATGTCTGCAGCAAACGAGGCTTAAAACGCTTCCAAAAAGCCACTATAAAAAAACCGCGGTTTTCAAAATGGCCGCCGGGACTTTTCCCACGCAGCAAAAAAGTGTCCGGAGAGCAAAGAACTCCATTATGAGATCCCCTGCTGAGGCAGGGACTTCCCTCTCAACTCCCCTCCAAGAAACAAGTAAAAGAAAATTCAAAAAGAAAGAAAAAACGCTGTTAAAGTCGGCGAGACCTACTTACAGTTCCCTGCTTCAACCTGAGGTACTGCAATGAGGCAGACATGCACCGGAGCTCAGCCTTCTCGTGGCTTCGGCTCCGACGGTGCTCCCACCACCAATCTAACTGTCCCTTAGAGATGGCTGGGGCTAAGCCTTCCACCTGCTCCTCACCCTTGCTTGCGGGTTCGGGAGCAGGGAGGCTGCTTCTTCTGCTCTGTAAAGCTGCTCCTTCTCACCAAGGGGCAGCCCCCCCCCCCCACGAGAGGGAAAATTGAGGGAGAAAGGAGGAAGCAGGACTGGAGCCAGAGGGAAGAAAAAAGTGGCTATTTATTTTAGAAAGGCAACCAAACAAAAAGCATCAAGAATTAGAAAAGGAAAACAAAGAAAAAAATCCTAGCTCTGCCTATTTGTGCTGGGCCGATCCCTAGGCCCAGAATCTCCTCAGCTGCTTGGAGACTGAAGTACTGGTGGAAGGGGGCGGTCCTTGCCTATTTATACCAGAGAGAGAAGAGCTGTGATGTCATTCAGTCTCCAAGGCTGCTGGAGGAGATTCTAAACTCTATGGTTCCGGGACTGGACTAAAGGGACGAAAAGGAACATGTATGGGTAATTTATCAAGTTATGCTTGGAAATTCTTCTTAGTGAAGCCTGTGGCTCCCAAAACAATGAGAAATAACTGAGTATCTTTCTGCCACACTTTCTTGGTCTCTGACTGCATTTCTTAACCTATGGGTCTCTGCATGTTTATGTAAGAACATAAGATATGCCAAACTGGGTCAGACCAAGGTCCATCAAGCCTACTACCCTGTTTCCAACAGTGGCCAATCTAGGTCACAAGTACCTAGCAATTTCCCCTAAAGAGACAGGTTCCACAATGCTTGTACTGGGGCAAGCAGTTGATTTCCCGGGTCCCCTTTAATAATGGTTTATGGACCTTTCCTCCATAAGAACATAAGATATGCCATACTGGGTCAGACCAAGGTCCATCAAGCCCAGTATCCTGTTTCCAACAGTGACCAATCTAGGTCATACGTACCTAGCAGTTTCCCCAAAAGACACAGGTTCCGCAATGCTTCTACTGGGTCAAGCATTGATATCCTGGGTCCCTTCTTAATAATGGTTTATGGACCTTTCCTCCAGGAACTTGTCCAAACCTTTTTTAAACCCAGCTACACTAACAGCCTTTACTACATCCTCCAGTAACAAATTCCAGAGTTTGATTACACGTTGAGTGAAAAAATATTTTCTTTTATTAGTCTTAAATAGTTTACCCTGTAGCTTCATTGCATTTCCCCTAGTCTTTCTATATTCTGATAGCATAAACAATCGATCTACATTTACCCGTTCCACTCCGTTCATTAATTTATAGACTTCTTTCATATCCAGGTTAAAGAGCCCTAACCTTCTTAGCCTTTCTTCATAGGAGTATCCTTCCATCCCCTTTACCATTTTGGTGGCTCTTCTCTGAACCTTTTCTAATAACGCTATATCCTTTTTAAGATACGGCGACCAGAATTGCACACAATATTCAAGGTGTGGTCTCATCATGGAACGATATAGAGGCATTATAATATCTTTTGTTTTATTTTCCATTCCTTTCCTTATGATATCTAGCATTCTATTTGCTCTCTTGGCTGCCGCTGCACACTGGGCCGAGGGTTTTAACATGCTATCCACAATGACGCCTAAATCTTTTCCATGGGTGGTGGTTCCTAATGTGGAACCTTGCTTCGTGTAACCATAGTTTGGGTTATTCTTCCCTAGGTGCATAACTTTGCACTTGTCCATATTAAATTTAATCTGCCATTTTGATGCCCAGTCTTCCAATTTATCAAGATCCTCTTGCAATTTTCCACAATCCTCCTGGGTTTTAACAACTTTAAATAGTTTTGTGTCGTCTGCAAATTTGATAACCTCACTCGTTATTCCATTTTCCAGGTCATTTATGAATATGTCAAAAAGCAGCGGACCCAGCACAGATCCCTGGGGTACACCACTATTCACCTTTCTCCATTGGGAAAATTGGCCATTTAGCCCAACCCTCTGCTTTCTATCTTAACCAGTTCTTGATCCACAGTAGTACACTGCCTCCTATCCCATGACTCTTTAGTTTTGCCAAAAGTCTCTGATGAGGGACCTTGTCAAAGGCTTCCTGAAAGTCCAGATACACTATATCAACCGACTTTCCTTTGTCCACCTGTTTATTCACATTTTTAAAAAAAATAACATAACATAACAGGAATTTGTCCAAACCTTTTATTAACCCGGCTACACTAACAGCTTTAACTACATCCACCAATAACGAATTCCAGAGTTTGATTACAAGTTGAGTGAAAAAATATTTTCTCTTATTAGTCTTAAATAGGTTATACTTTAACTTCATTGCATGCCCCCTCGTCTTTCTATATTTTGATGGCATAAACAATTGATCTACTTTTACCCGTTCCATTCCATTCATAGACCTCTATCATATCTCTCCTCAGCAATCTCTGTTCCAGGTTGAAAAGCCCTAATCTGTTTAGCCTCTCTTCATAGGGGTATTCTTCCAACCCCTTTATCATTTTGGTTCCTCTTCTCTGCACCTCTTCTAATAACGCTATATCCTTTTTAAGATTTGGCCACCAGAAATGCACACAATATTCAAGGTGCAGTCGCACCATGTAACGATACAGAGGCATTAGAATATCCTTGGTTTTATTTTCCATTCCTTTCTTTATGATTCCTAGCATTCTATTTGCTTTCTTGGCTGCCGCTGCACACTGGGTGGAGGGTTTCAACATGTTATCCTCAATGACGCCTAATTCTTTTTCATGGGTGGTGGTTCCTAATGTGGAACCTTGCATCATGTAACCATAGTTTGGGTTGTTCTTTCCTAGGTGCATAACTTTGCACTTTGTCCACATTAAATTTCATCTGCCATTTGGATGCCCAGTCTTCCAATTTATCAAGGTCCTCTTGCAATTTTTCACAAACCTCATGGATTTTAACAACTTTGAATAATTTTGTGTCATCTGCAAATTTGATTATCTCATTCGTTATTCCCATTTCCAGGTCATTTACGAATATGTTAAAAAGCAGCAGACCCAGCACAGATCCCTGGGGTACGCCACTATTTACCTTTCTCCATTGACCCTCTACTTTCTATCTTTTAACCAGATCCTGATCCAGAATAGTACACTGCCTCCAATCCCATGACTTTTTAATTTTGCCAAGAGTCTCTCATGAGGGATCTTGTAAAAGGCTTTCTGAAAAACCAGAAACACTATCTCAACCGACTCACCTTTGTCTACCTATTCATTCACACCTTCAAGAAAACATAACAGATTAGTAAGACAAGATCTTCCTTGGCTAAAGCCATGTTGGCTGTCTCCCATTAAGCCATGACTCTTTACATGTTCAGTAATTTTGTTCTTTATAATGTTTTTTACCACTTTTCCCGGTACTGACGTCAGGCTTTCTGGTCCTTAGTTTCCCGAATCACCCCTGGAACCCTTTTTAAAAATTGGCGTTACATTGGCTATCCTCCAATCTTCAGGTATTAAAGATGATTTCATTGATAGTTCACAGATTACTAACAGTAGGTCTGCAATCTCATATTCCAGTTTTTTCAACACCCTTGGATGTATACCATCTGGTCCAGGTGATTTGCTACTCTTCAGTTTATCAAATAGGTGTAATACATCTTCCCAGTGTACTGATATTTCTTTCAATTCTTCCAATGAATCATCTTTAAATACCACTTCAGTCATGAGTAACATCCCTTCATCTTCCTCAGTAAAGACCAAAGCAAGGAATTCATTCAGTCTCTCCGTTATGGCCTTGTCCCCTCTTAGTGACCCTTTTACCCATCTATCTTTTTAGAATTTTGTTTAAATTGAGATTTTGGAATATTACCTTCCAATATAACCAACGAAAACTTTAACATTATCATTATTACATAAAAGAAAACCTAAGCACAAAGAAAACCAGTGCTGAATCACAGCCCATATTATGGGGAGAGAAAAGCAGCACATTCTAGAAAAATTATAAAGGAAATACTTAACCAGAACTAAAACAACGCATATTGAATTCCAACAGAGCAGAAATGTTTTTATGAATTAGAAATTTCTCCTAATGTAAAGGATCAAAAAAGATATAATTATTACCTAATATGATTCCTAACAAGGAAATTGCAAAAAGAAAGTACCCCTTAGTGCCAAAACTTTAATTTTCAAAAATTAAATAAAACTTGCATCTGGCCTGTGTGGCAAAAGGCACATCTGGGAACTGGTCTCCAACTTAATTTTGCAAACAAAGGTATAATTTTAACGTTACAGGGACCTTTGCTTAGTAGGTTGATACATAGCAGTAAGATTTCAGTTTGAATTTTTTAGTTTTCTTTGTTGCAAGTCTGCCTTACAGGGAGGGGCTAATTAAATTAAAGCTGCTCTAACATTGACCAAATACCTGAACCAGTCTGCTATCCGAACTTCAAGAGACTACACACTCAGCTAAGACTTTCAAACTTTATCATTGCCTGTCTTTTGATAAATCTTTACCTGTTGCATATAGGTTTTTAGGGATCTTCAGCCTGCCTGCATTCCTTGCATAGCCTTTAAATCAGATATCTGAGTGTGCCCTCAGTTCATAGAAGGCCTATTGGCCAGGGACACTTAAGTTATATTCGGGAGAGGAGGAAAATCAGAGGTGGAATTGCAGGACTCAAAAGTGCTGGGAACGGATTCGTGGAAAGTGACATTGAAAAAGCGAAAATGCTAAACAAATACTTCTGCTCTGTTTTCACTAGAGAAAATCCTGGAGAAGGACCACCTGTGATTGACAAATATACAAATGGGAATGGAGAAGGAGAAGATACCACACCATTCACAAAAGATGATGTGTTAGAACAGCTTGCAAAACTGAAAGTGGACAAGTCTATGGGACCAGATGGGATACACCCCAGGATACTGAAAGAGCTCACAGAAGTTCTTGCAGGGCCTTTAAAGGATGTTTTTAATAGATCCTTGGAGATAGGAGAAGTTCCACAGGACTGGAGAAGGGCTGATATGGTACCTCTCCACAAAAGTGGTAATAGGGAAGAATTGACAAACTACAGACTGGTAAGCCTTACCTCAGTGTCAGGAAAATTAATGGAGGCGCTCCTGAAAGAGTGAATAGTGGACTTCCTCGAAACCAACAGGTTGCATGATCCGAGGCAACATGGTTTTACCAAAAGATGATCTTGCCAAACAAATCTGAGTTCTTTGACTGGGTGACCAGAGAACTAGTTCAAGGGCATGCAATGGATATCATCTACCTAGATTTCAGCAAAGCCTTTGATACTGTTCCTCATAGGAGGCTTATCAATAGACTCAACAGTTTGGGGATGGGTCCCAAGATGGTGAACTGGATCAGAAATTGGCTGACTGACAAACAGCAGGTGATGGTAAGCCAAACTCATTCGGATGAAAGGAAGGTGATTAACAGTGTGCCCTAGGGTTCGGTCTTGGGACCGGTACTGTTCAATATATTCATGAGTGATATTGCCGAAGGGCTGAATGGAAAAGTCTGTTTTTGCAGATGACAACAAAATTTGCAACAGGGTGAACTCCCCTCAGGGAGTGGGGAACATGAGGAAAGATCTACAAAAGCTGGAAGAATAGTATAATGCTTGGCAGTTAAGATTTAATGTGAAGAAGTGCAGTGTCATGCATTTGTGAAGCAGAAATCCAAGGTAATTGTATGCGATAGGAGGCGAGAGATTGATGTGCACGGACAAGGAGAAAGACCTTGGTGTGACTGTTTCTGATGATCTCAAGGTGGCGAAACAGTGTGACAAGGCCGTGGCAAAAGCCAGAAGGATGCTGGGTTGCATACAGAGAGGAATTACCAGCAGAAAGGAAGAGGACTAATGCCACTGTACAAGTCACTGGTGAGGCCTCACATGGAATATTGTGTTCAGTTTTGGAGACCGTATCTCGGAAAGGATATAAAAAGGCTGGAAGCGGTTCAGAGGAAGGCGAGCAAAATGATTTGGAGCCTGTGTCAGAAGCCTTATGAGAAGAGACTTGAAGACCTAAATATGTACACTCTGTAGGAGAGGGACAGGGGAGACATGATTCAGACCTTTAAATAAAGAGTATTAATGGACAAACAAACCTCTTCCAAAGACAGGGAAGCTGTAAAACTAGAGGGCATAGCATGAAGCTGCAATGGGGCATACTGAAAAGCAATGTCAGGAAATACTTTTTGACTGAAAGGGTGGTGGATGCTTGGAATGCCCTCCTGATGGAAGTGATGGGGCAAACACAGTGACAGAATTCTATCCCTTTATAGCAACAAGATAAAATCAAAATAAGCATAACTATCTCTTTTATCTGAACAAATACGGGTGACCTACACGGAGCGGTGGGTACACCTCTAAACAGAGGAATGGGGAGAGGTAACCTGCACGGAGCGGCAAGTGCACCTTCTCTTGTCGTCTTGCTGGGCAGACTAGATGGACCATACTAGTCTTTATCTGCAATCATATACTATGTATTGGCTGACCATAAAAAAATGAATCCTTTTTTAGTTTAAATAAGTTTTTAATGTTAAAGATTTCTCATTCTAATGCATATATGTAGCTAAGAGCTGATCTAGTGTAGATAATATCAGAAGAACTCTCCAGAGAAAGCTTGTTAAATCAATCCATCCAGTTGAAACCAATCCCTTTGGAACCCCTTCAGCTTCTTGAGCCATTCTGAGGAATATAATACATATTTGCAATTCATATTTGTTCACAGTTTGGGATACCTACTATCTTCTTGAAGTATTTATGCAAATGGACCTCAGCAGAAAGAAGATGAGTTATGTGAAATTTTTAAACACAAATTTTGTGACCTTGGAAAATTTTTCCAGAGATTATAAGTAATAGCAAATTTGTAAACTATATTTTATAGCCAAGGAAACTTTCTTATCCAGTTCTTGAAACTTAGTCACAGACTCCTTTGTAAAAGTACGAAGTTGAAAGATTCCAAATACCCTGTCAACTGATAACCAAACTGTTAACATGAACAAAATGCAGTCTCTGAAATGCCTGTGTGCAAATGCTAGAAGTCTAAAAAATAAAATGGGAGAGCTAGAATATATAGCACTGAATGAAAGGTTTGATATAACTGCATCTCGGAGACCCGGTGGAAGGAGGACAACCCATGGGACACTGTGATACCTGGGTACAAATTATATCGCAATGATAGGGTAGATCAAATTGGTGGAGAACTTGTGCTTTATGTTAAAGAGGGCACTGAGTCAAACAGGAAAAAAGTTTTCAAGGAAGCAAAATACAACTGTAAAATCTCTGTGGATAGAAATTCCATGTAAAAAGGGGAAGGCGATGGCAGTGGAGGGTGCACTACCGTCCACCTGGCCAAAATGAGCGGATGGATGATGAAATGCTGAAAAAAATCAGGGAAACTAACAAAAGTTACAACACAGTATTAATGGACAATTTTAATTATCCGAGTAACCACTGGGTTGATATCACATCAGAACATGCTAGGGATATATAGTTTCCAGATGAAATAAATTACTGCTTTATGAAGCAGCTGGTTCATGAACCAACACGAATGGAACACAGGAACTTGTGCGAGAGATAATAGTGTTGGGACCAATGGGCAATAGTGATGATACCAAAATCTGCAATAGAATAGACATCCAGGAAGGTGTAGGTAACATGAGGAGGGATCTAGCAAAGCTTGAAGAATGGTCTAGAATTTGGCAGCTGGGATTTAATGTTAAAAAATGCAATGTCATGCATTTCGGCTGCAGCAATCCAAGGGAGCAATATAGTATAGGGGGTGAAGTACTTTTGTCCACTAAAGAAGAGTGGGACCTCGGTGTGGTTGTGACTGATGATTTTAAAGTAGCTAAACAGGTAGACAAGGAGACAGCAAAAGCTAGAAGGATCCTTGGCTGCACAGGTAGAGGAATGGCCAGCAGAAAAAAGGAGGTGATAGTGCCTCTTTATAAGTCTTTGGTGCAACCTCATTTGGAGTATTGTGTGCAATTCTGGAGACCGCATCTTCAAAAGAATATAAACAGGATGGAGTCAGTACAGAGGGTGGCTACTAAAATGGTTAGTGGTCTTCATTATAAAGCATATGAGGACAGACTTAAGGATCTTAATATGTACATCTTAGAGGAGAGGCGCAATAGAGGTGATATGATTGAGACATTTAAATACCTCAGTGATATAAATGCACGGGGGGAGAGCCTCTTTTGATTAAAAGCAAGTTCTGCTATGAGGGGACATGAGATGAGGGTGAAAGGGGATAGATTCAGGAGTGATATGCGGAAATATTTTTTTATGGAAAGAATGGTGGATCCGTGGAATAGTCTCCCAGTGGAGGTGGTGGAGATGAGGACAGTATCTGAATTCAAAAAAGCATGGGACAAACACAGAGGGTCTATAAAGGAAAAAAGGGGACTGTTGTAGTGGTTGATATGGAAGGACAGACTAGATAAGCCATCTGGTCTTTTTCTGTCATCATTTTTCTATGTTTCTATAACTGTAGACATCTGATTTAACAAATGGAGGGAGGACAGCGAGGAAGCTATGGTGCTAGCATTCAACTTTGAAAAAGGAGACTATGATAAAATGAGGAAAATGGTTAAGAAAAAACTAAAAGGAGCAGCTGTACAGGTTGAAGGTTTACAACAAGCATGGCGTTGTATACAAATACTATCTTGGAAGCCCAGACCAGATGCATTCCATGCTTTAAGAAAGGTGGAAGGAAGGCCAAATGACTGCCGGCATGGTTTAAGGTGAGGTCAGAGAGGCTGTTATAGCCAAAAAAGCATTCTTTAGAAAATGGGGAAAAAGGAGCCAAATGAAGAAAACAGGAAGCAACATAAACACTGGCAAGTTAGATGCAAGGCATTGATAAGACAGGCAAAGATTGCATTTGAAAAGAAACTTGCTGTGGAAGTGTAATCTCATAATAAAAACCTTTTCAAGTACATTCGTAGCAAAAAACCTGTGAGAGAGTCAGCTGGACCATTAGATGATAGAGGGGTAAAAGGGGCACTAAGGGAGGACAAGGCCGTAACAAAGAGACTGAATGAATTCTTTGCTTCGGTCTCTACTGAAGACAATATATGGCAGTTACCCATGCCTAAAACTGTTTTTAAAAGGTTATGTATTGGAGGAATTGAAACAAATCTCGAAAAACCAAGAAGATGTAATTCAACTATTTACATAGAACCATGATGGCAGATAAAGACCACGTGGTCTTATCCACTCTGCCCTTCCATACCAACTACTACAGTCCCTTTTTTCCCTTTAGAGATCTTCTGTGTTTGTCCCATGCTTTCTTGAATTAAGATCCAAACATCATCTCTACTACCTCCACTAGGAGACTATTCCATGCATTTACCACTCTTTATGTAAATAAATATTTCATTAAATTACTCCTAAGTCTGTCCCCTTTCACCTTCATCTTATGCACCTTCATCTTATGCACTGTCAATTGAAAGAGGCTCTCCCTCTGTGCATTTATGAGAAGGAGGTATTTAAATGTCTCTATCATATTCTTTCAGAGGATACATATTGTGATATTTAAGTCTGTCCCCATATGCCTTATGACGAAAACCACTGACCATTCTGGTAGCCACTCTCTGCACCGACTCCATCCTCTTTATATCTTTTTTAAGGTATGGTCGCCAGAATTGTATACAATACTCCAAATGAGGTCTCACCCAGGGCCGTGCCAGGCATGAATTGCGCCCTGTGCGACTTGCACATCGAGCATGCCCTCCCCCTCCCCCACACCTCCATCTAGCCACTTTCTGGACGGCAGCAGGAGAGAAGAGGTGTGCCTGATGTGCAAGTCACCGGCAGGCTAAGCAGATCTGTCCCTCCCTGCTCTGATGCCACGTCAGAGGAGGGAGGGACCAGACCTGCTTAGCGTGCTGCGAGAAGGCTTAAGGGGCACACTTCAGCTGTCTGCCATTGCCTGCTGCCGCTGAGAGAAGAAAAAGTGGCAGCGGCAGGCAACGGCAGACAGCTGAAATGCACCCCTTAAGCCTTTGTTCCCTGTGCAGTGGCGCCGCTCGCACAGGGCTAGGTACAGTCCTGGTCTCACCAAAGACTTATACAGAGGCACTATCCTTCTGGCCATACCACTCCCTATCCAACAAGCTTCATTCTGGCTTTTGCCATCGCCTTTTCTACCCATTTAGCCCCCTTAAAATCATCAGAAACAATCATCCCCAGGTCCCACTCTTCTTTTGTGGACAGAAGCACCCCTACACCGTACCACTTCTTTGGATTTTTGCAGTCCAAATAGATGACCCTGCATTTTTTAGCGTTAAATCTCAGCTGCC
Source organism: Ichthyophis bannanicus (assembly GCA_033557465.1). Classification (NCBI taxonomy): domain Eukaryota; kingdom Metazoa; phylum Chordata; class Amphibia; order Gymnophiona; family Ichthyophiidae; genus Ichthyophis; species Ichthyophis bannanicus. The sequence continues at coordinate 916,294,983 of CM066035.1, read as the reverse complement.
AAATTCTTGACCATTCTTCAAGCTTTGCTAGATCCCTACTCATGTTATTTATATTTTTCTGGGTGTCTACCCTATTGCAGATTTTGGTATCATCGGCAAAGAGGCAAATCTTATCAGATAGCCCTTCTACAATATCACATAATGTAATCAAGAATTGGACATAACAGCATGAGAAATTCCATACTGGGTCAGACCAAGGTCCATCAATTCCAATACCCTGTTTCCAATAGTGGCCAGTCCAGGTAACAAGTACCTGTCAGGTTCCCAAAAAGGTACACAGATTCCACAATGCTTATCCTGGGCAGAGTTTGATTATGCAATGAGTGAAAAAATATTTTTTCTGATTAGTCTTAAATGGGTTACATTGTAGCTTCATTGCATGTCCGCTAGTCTTCCTACTTTCTGATGGAGTAAACAACCAATCTACGTTTACCTGTTCCAATCCATTAATTAGCCGTCTTTTTTCCAAGTTGAAGAGCCCTAACCTTTTCAGCCTTTCCTCATAGGAGAATCCTTCCATCCCCTTTACCATTTTGTTAGCTCTTCTCTGTAACTTTTCTAATTCTACTATATCCTCTAGGATATGGCAACCAGAATTGTATACAGTATTCAAGGTGCAGTCTCACCATGGAACGATACAAGGACAGATCCCTTGCACCACACCACTGGTAACCTCCTTCTCCGCAAAATGAGCTCCATTCACCTGTATCCTTTGTTGCCTCCCACTCAAACAATTTCTAACCCAAATCAGTCACTTTGGGATCCATCCATAGGGTGCCCAATTTATTTATAAGTTGTCTGTGAGGAACAGTGTCAAAGGCTTTACTGCAATCTAACTATACCACATCTAAGGTTCTTCTTTAGTCCAACTCTCTGGTTGCCCAGTCAAAGAAATTAATTAGATTTCTCTGACAAGACATGCCGCTAGTAAAATCATGCTGCCTCAGATTCAGCATCCACTGGATTCTACAAACCTCACTATCCTACATTTTAATAGTGTTTCCATTATTGTAGTGCTATATAAATGTTCAGTAGTAATTTATTTACCACAGAGGTCAGACTAACTGGCCTGTAGTTCCCAACTTTGTCCTTACTTCTGCTTTTGTGTAAAGGGACCACATGCACCCCTCTCCGGTCCTCTGGGACCACTCCCAGCTCTCAAGAAACACTGAAAAGGTCAGAAAGTGGAGCCGCTAGAACATCCCTAACTTCCTTTAATACTGGCCCCATCACTTTATCTACTTTTAGTTTAGCTAGCTTGTCACGAGCACAGTCTTCTGAAAATCATTCAAGATCTCCTCACTTCTGTTTCTATTGCTGAGTGTTTTATGAAGTCATGCTCCTGGCCCAGAACAAAAATATTTAATAAACAATTTTGCTATATCCTCACCAACCAATATGTATTCCTCCCCTTCATCTATGAGTTTGACAATACCACTTTTGCATTAATTCCTCTCAATAACATATCTGAAAAATGTTTCTCATCCCACAACCCATGCCCACCCTACCACCCCGAACCTCCAGCCCCTTACTTGTGTAACCCCTTCCAAGCCCTGCCACACCACACCCTCCTAATCCCCAGAACCAGTTCTGTGCAAATTCCTTCTCTCAAGCCACCACCCTAACAACAGCCTTGAGCAACCCCCCACCCCCTCCCCAAGTGCACATCACCCCCACCTCTCCTATTCTCCGCCATGATGCAGCTGTGTCCTTACCTAACCCCTTGAAGCAACAGCCTCCATTGCCTCCCTCCCCCCCCCCCAAGAATATTGATAGGAACTGAGGGTTATTTTTTTCCTTCATTCTCCCCCACCAATCCCTGCCCCTAAGAATATAAGAACATAATATATGCCATACTGGGTCAGACCAAGGTCCATCGAGCCCAATATCCTGTTTCCAACAGTGGCCAATCTAGGTCATAAGTACCTAGCAGCATCCCCAAAAGACACAGGCTCCACAATGCTTGTATTCAGTCAAACAGTGATATCCTGGGCCCCCTTTAATAATGGTTTATGGACCTTTCCTCCAGGAACTTCTCCAAACCTTTTTTAAACCCAGCTACACTAACAGCTTTTACTACATCCTCCGGTAACAAATTTCAGAGTTTGATTGCAAGTTGAGTGAAAAAATATTTTCTCTTATTAGTCGTAAATAGATTACCCTGTAGCTTCATTGCATGTCCCCTAGCCTTTCTATATACTGATGATGTAAACAATTGATCTACGTTTACCCATTCCACTCCATTCATTAATTTACAGACCTCTATCATATGTCCCCTCAGCCATCTCTTTCCCAGGCTGATGAGCCATAACCTTTTTAGCCTCTCTTCACAGGGATATCCTTCCATCCCCTTTACCATTTTGGTGGCTCTTCTCCATATCTTTTCTAATAATTATATATCCTTTTTAAGATACGGTGACTAGAATTGCACACAATATTCAAGGTGCGGTCATACCATGGAATGATACAGAGGCATTATAATATCCTTTGTTTTATTTTCCATTCCTTTCCTTATGATACCTAACATCCTATTTGCTCTCTTGGCCGCCACTGCACACTGGGCAGAGGATTTTAATATGTTATCCACAATGACGCCTTATTCTTTTTCCTGGGTGGTGGTTCCTAATGTGGAACTTTGCATCGTGTAACCATAGCTTGGGTTGTTCTTTCCTAGGTGCATAACTTTGCACTTGTCCACATTAAATTTCATCTGCCATTTGGATGCACATTCTTCCAATTCATCAAGATCCTCTTGCAATTTTCCACAATCCTCATGGGTTTTAACAACTTTAAATAATTTTGTCTCATCTGCAAATTTGATAACCTCACTCGTTATTCCCATTTCCAGGTCATTTATGAATATGTTAAAAAGCAGCAGACCCAACACTATTCACCTTTCTCCATTAGGAATATTGGCCGTTTAGCCCTACCCTCTGCTTTCTATCTTTTAACCAGTTCACGATCCACCTTTGTCCACCTGTTTATTCACACCTTCAAAAAAACATAACAGATTAGTAAGACAAGACCTTCCTTGGCTAAAGCCATGTTGGCTGTCTCCCATTAAGCCATGGCTATCTACATGTTCATTAATTTTGTTCTTTATAATGGTTTCTACCATTTTTCCTGGTATTGACGTCAGGCTCACCGGTCTGTAGTTTCCCGGATCACCCCTGGAACCTTTTTTAAAAATTGGCGTTACATTGGCAATCCTTCAATCTTCAGGTATTAAAGATGATTTCATTGATAGTTCACAGATTACTAATAGCAGATCTGCAATCTCATATTTCAGTTCTTTCAACACCCTTGGATGTATACCATCCGGTCCAGGTGATTTGCTACTCTTCAGTTTATCAAATAGGTGTAATACATCTTCCCGGTGTATCAATATTTCTTTGAGTTCTTCCACAGTATCACCTTTAAATACGACTTCAGTCATGGGTAAAATTCCTACATCTTCCTCAGTAAAGACCGAAGCAAAGAATTCATTCAGTCTCTCCGCTATATCCTTGTCCCCTCTTAGTGACCCTTTTACCCCTCTATCATCTAATAGTCCAACTGACTCTCTCACAGGTTTTTTGCTACAAATGTACTTGAAAAAGTCGTTATTATGCGTTTTTGCTTCCACAGCAAGCTTCTTCTCAAATTCTCTCTTTGCCTGCCTTATCAATGTCTTGCATTTAACTTGCCAGTGCTTGTGCTGTCTCTTGTTTTCATCATTTGGTTCTTTTTTCCATTTCCTGAAAGATGCTTTTTTGGCAACAGCAGCCTCTCTGACCTCACTTTTAAACCATGCTGGCAGTTTTTTGGACTTCCTTCCACTTTTCTTAAAGCAAGGAATACAGCTGCTCTGGGCTTCCAAGATAATATTTTTAAACAACACCCAAGCTTGATGTAAATCTTTAACCTTTGCAACTGCTCCTTTTAATTTTTTCTTAACTATTTCCATCGTTTTATCATAGTCTCCCTTTCAAAAGTTAAAAGGTAGTACTGTGGATTTCCTTTACATCCCTCCTCCATTAATTAAATCAAACGCAATCATGCTATGATCACTATTGCCAAGTGGCCCCAACACCCTTATCTCTTGCACCAGATCTGATGTTCCACTAAGGACTAGGTCCAAAAGGCTTCCCTTCTGGTCGGTTCATGAACAAGCTGCTCCAAGAAGCAGTCACTTATTTCATCTAGAAACTTTATCTCCCTAGCATATCCTGCCATGCCACTGACCCAGTCAATACCAGAGTAATTGAAATCACTCATTATGTGCTGTAACATTTATTAGCTCCCCTGATTTCTTTGAGTATTTCATCATTCTTTTGTTCATTCTGGCTAGGCGGTCGATATTACACCCCCACTGCCATCGCCTTCCCCTTTTTACATGGAATTTCAATCCATAGAGTTTCTACAGCAAATTTTGTTTCCTGCAAAACTTTAATCCTTTGACTCAATGCCCTCTCTAACATAGAGCGCAACCCCTCCACTAATTTGATCAGCTCTATCATTACGATATAGCTTGTACCCAGGTATCACAGTGTCCCACTGGTTGCCCTCCTTCAACCATGTCTCTGAGATACTATTCATATATCTAAACTCTCATGTAGTGCTACATATTCTAAATCTCCCATCTTATTTCAAGGTCTCTGAGCAAGTTTAAATTCTGAAAATCTTTATAAAGACTGAAAAGGAGGACTCTTTGAAAAATTAAAAAAATAAAACAATTAGGGCCCATTTTTCGAAAGGCATTTACACGGTTTACAGCCCAGTAAACTGTGTAACTGCCTTAAATCCGGATATTCAACAGCACTTACATGGTTAGTGCCATTGAATATGCCCCTCCAACTCCCTTATGCACCCTGATGCTATCCAGTTAGCAACGGGGCGTGTTGGGGGCAGAGTGGAAGCGGAGACTGTCGTTAACCAGGCAGCAGCGATATTGCATGCTGCCTGGTTAGCAACCTGCGCCTAAAAGATGGGCGAGGAAAATCCTCACCTATCTATAAGGCGCAGGAGCTAACAGGGCAGCACGCAACATCCCTGCTGTCCGGTTAGCTACTGCAACTTCTGGCGTGTGCAGCAATCCCCGGATATTCAATGCCGGTTACGCATACAACTGCGGCATTGAATATCTGGGGTAAAGGGTCAGCGAGCAGGGCTATACGCCACAGGAGCATATAGCCTGCCCAACTCAATATCGGGCCCTTAAAAATTATACATTACATATACTGGTGGGAGCACTGATGAAATCGATGTTTAGGCACATGAAAGTCCTTTGTGATGTGAAACTGAGCTCCCACCAAAGATATTTTTTGCACTCTATGGGGTATGTTTACTAAACTGCGTTAGTGCAATTCGCGTTAGGAGCCGCGGTAGTCACAGAAACCCCAAATAAGGACATGGGCGGTACATCGTCACCACTAACGCGCGTTAAAAAAATTAACGAGCGTTACCGGGCGCCGTGGCGCGTCACTGCGCGTTAAACGTAAGAAGATGTACAGACACAAAGCACTGAAACAGAGCTGTAGCACAATGGTTACGGTACTGACCGCTGTTACAGGCAGCATGGGTTCGAGTCCCCAGTGTGCCTAACGCAGAAGGCTGTCCCAGGCATCACCCTGTACATTACAGAGGGAAAGAGGAGGCATGTTTTTCGTTACGCTGAGTATTGGTGTCAGAAAAACACCCTCGGAGTGTGCCTAGCCACGTACGTTGGTGTGTGCGAGGTTGCGTGCATTGGTACGTGCGTAGCCCCGTGCGTAGCTGCGCGCGTACAATCGTGCGTGGGTACGTGCGTGGGTACGTGTGTTTTTACCAGTGTGGGCATCTTATTTTACAGACTCTGTAGGGTGTCTTGCACCTATGCATTATGCTAGCAGATGTACGTGTGATGGCCTATGGTTTATCAGAGCCTGTGAGCAGGTGCTGGGGTTGCACAGGGTTGGATTGTGCCAGTCACACCCATGATGCACTGCACATGCAAATCAGCTGTCCACAGACACACACCATGGGGAATGCACCCCCACAGCACCTTGGCCTGGTAGGGGGAAATGACCATGTGCACCCCCACAGCACCTCAGCCTGGTAGGGGGTACTAACCATGTGTTGTACTGGCACAGAGTAGCTACACACCATCACATTGTGCGGGTACTGTGCTCACCCTGAGGGTGCAGTGAGGCGCCCAGCACCAGGTCCACAGCACCGTCCATGGCTGAAAGAGGCCATGGCGCAGGTCCAAAGCAGTGTTACTGTGTGAGATAGGTAGGTTCTGCAGGACCACCTTGGACATCTCTGTCTGTTTCAGTCAGGTGTAGCCCCCATGCACCACCACCCCCCTCCCCCAGGGCTGAGGGTGGCAAACAGGGTCTCCCATCAAGAGATCATAAGAACATAAGATATGCCATACTGGGTCAGACCAAGGTCCATCAAGCCCAGCATTCTGTTTCCAACAGTGGCCAATCTAGGTCATACGTACCTAGCAGTTTCCCCAAGGGACACAGGTTCCACAATGCTTGTACTGGTTCAAGCATTGATATCCTGGGTCCCTTCTTAATAATGGTTTATGGACCTTTCCTCCAGGAACTTGTCCAAACCTTTTTTAAACCCAGCTACACTAACAGCCTTTACTACATCCTCCGGTAACAAATTCCAGAGTTTGATTACACGTTGAGTGAAAAAATATTTTCTTTTATTAGTCTTAAATAGTTTACCCTGTAGCTTCATTGCATGTCCCCTAGTCTTTCCATATTCTGATAAGGTAAACAATCGATCTACGTTTACCCGTTCCACTCCGTTCATTAATTTATAGACTTCTATCATATCTCCCCTCAGCCGTCTCTTCTCCAGGCTAAAGAGCCCCAACCTTTTTAGCCTTTCTTCATAGGAGTAGCCTTCCATCCCCTTTACCATTTTGGTGGCTCTTCTCTGAACCTTTTCTAAAATCGCTATATCCTTTTTAAGATACGGCGACCAGAATTGCACACAATATTCAAGGTGCGGTCTCACCATGGAACGATATAGAGGCATTATAATATCTTTTGTTTTATTTTCCATTCCTTTCCTTATCATACCTAGCATTCTATTTGCTCTCTTGGCCGCCGCTGCACACTGGGCCGAGGGTTTTAACAAGGTATCCACAATGACGCCTAAATCTTTTTCCTGGGTGGTGGTTCCTAATGTGGAACCTTGCATCGTGTAACCATAGTTTGGGTTGTTCTTCCTTAGGTGCATAACCTTGCACTTCTCCACATTAAATTTCATCTGCCATTTTGATGCCCAGTCTTCCAATTTATCAAGATCCTCTTGCAATTTTCCACAATCCTCCTGGGTTTTAACAACTTTAAATAGTTTTGTGTCATCTGCAAATTTGATAACCTCACTTGTTATTCCACTTTCCAGGTCATTTATGAATATGTCAAAAAGCAGCGGACCCAGCACAGATCCCTGGGGTACACCACTATTCACCTTTCTCCATTGGGAAAATTGGCCATTTAGCCCTACCCTCTGCTTTCTATCTTTTAACCAGTTCCTGATCCACAGTAGTACACTGCCTCCTATCCCATGACTCTTTAGTTTTGCCAAAAGTCTCTCATGAGGGACTTTGTCAAAGGCTTTCTGAAAGTCCAGATACACAATATCAACCGACTCACCTTTGTCCACCTGTTTATTCACTCCTTCAAAAAAACATAACAGATTAGTAAGACAAGATCTTCCTTGTCTAAAGCCATGTTGGCTGTCTCCCATTAGGTCGTGACTATCTACATGCTGAGTAATTTTATTCTTTATGATGGTTTCTACCATTTTTCCCGGTACTGATGTCAGGCTCACTGGTCTGTAGTTTCCCGGATCACCCCTCGAACCCTTTTTAAAAATTGGTGTTACATTGGCGATCCTCCAATCCTCAGGTATTAGAGATGATTTTAATGATAGTTCACAGATTACTGATAGCAGGTCTGCAATCTCAAATTTCAGTTCTTTCAACACCCTTGGATGTATACCATCCGGCCCAGGTGATTTGCTACTCTTCAGTTTATCTAATAGTTGTAAGACATCTTCCCGATGTATCGATATTTCCTTCAATTCTTCCACACCTTTAAATACCACTTCAGTCATGGGTAACATCCCTACATCTTCCTCAGTAAAGACCGAAGCAAAGAATTCATTCAGTCTCTCCGCTATCGCCTTGTCGCCTCTTAGTGCTCCTTTAACCCCTTTATCATCTAATGGACCAACTGACTCTCTCACAGGTTTTTTGCTACGAATGTACTTGAAAAGGTCTTTATTTCACATTTTTGCTTCCGCAGCAAGCTTCTTCTCAAATTCTCTCTTTGCCTGCCTTATCAATGCCTTGCATTTGACTTGCCAGTGCTTGTGCTGTTTCCAGGTTTCATCGTTTGGCTCTTTTTTCCATTTCCTGAAAGATGCTTTTTTGGCAACAACAGCCTCTCTGACCTCACCTTTAAACCATGCTGGCAGTTTTTTTGGACTTCCTTCCACTTTTCTTAAAGCGTGGAATACAGCTGGTTTGGGCTTCCAAGATAGTATTTTTCAACAACACCCAAGCTTGATGTACGTCTTTAACCTTTGCAACTGCTCCTTTTAGTTTTTTCTTAACTGTTTTCCTCATTTTATCATAGTCTCCCTTTCAAAAGTTAAAGGGTAGTACTGTGGATTTCCTTACTATCCCTCCTCCACTAATTAAATCAAAGGTGATCATGCTATGATCACTATTGCCAAGTGGCCCCAACACCCTTATCTCTTGCACTACATCTGTTGTTCCACTAAGGACTAGGTCTAATATTGCTTCCCCTCTGGTTGGTTCATGAACCAGCTGCTCCAAGAAGCAGTCATTTATTTCATCTAGGAACTTTATCTCCCTAGCCTGTCCTGTTGTGACACTGACCCAGTCGATGCAGGGGTAATTGAAATCACCCATTATTATTACTGCACTGTAACTTTTGCTAGCTTCCTTGATTTCTTTGAGCATTTCATCATCCATTTGTTCATTCTGGCCAGGCGGACGATAGTACACCCCCACTGCCATCGCCTTCCCCTTTTTACATGGAATTTCAATCCATAGAGATTCTACAGCAAATTTTGTTTCTTGCAAAACTTTAATCCTTTCTGACTCAATGCCCTCTCTAACATAGAGCGCAACCCTCCACCAATTTGGTCAGCTCTATCATTACGATATAGTTTGTACCCAGGTATCACAGTGTCCCACTGGTTGTTCTCCTTCCACCATGTCTCTGATATTCCAATCATATCTAACCTCTCGTTTAGTGCTATATATTCTAACTCTCCCATCTTGTTTTGTAGACTTCTAGCATTTGCATACAAGCATTTTAGAGACTGTATTTTATTCATATTAATTTGGCTATTGGTAGACATGGGTAATTTGGGATCTTTAAGTTCTGTCTGCTCCATACTCGAGGGCATTTGGGCTACTTTACTCTTTTTTGGAACCTCCCTGCTTTTTGTAGTATCCTTCAAGGATACATTCTTCCGAACCATGCGCTCTTGGGCGACTGTCGGCTTTCCCCTATTATCTAGTTTAAAAGCTGCTCTATCTCCTTTTTAAAGGTTAATGCCAGCAGCCTGGTTCCATCCCGGTTAAGGTGAAGCCCATCCCTTCGGAAGAGCCCCTCCTTTCCCCAGAATATTCCCCAGTTCCTAACAAATCCGAACCCCTCATCTCTGCACCATTGTCTCATCCACGCATTGAGACTCCGGAGCTCTGCCTGCCTTTTGGGTCCTGCGCGTGGAACGGGAAGCATTTCGGAGAACGCTACCCTGGAAGTTCTGGATTTCAACTTCCTACCTAAAAGCCTAAATTTAGCTTTCAGAACCTCCCTACCACATTTTCCTATGTCATTGGTACCGACATGTACCAAGACAGCAGACTCCTCCCCAGCACTATCTAAGACCTTATCTAGGTGGCGTGTGAGGTCCGCTACCTTCGCACCAGGCAGGCATGTTACCAGGCGATCCTCACGTCCACCAGCCACCCAGCTATCTACATGCCTAATGATCGAATCACCAACTATAACTGCTGTCCTAACCCTTCCCTCATGGACACTTGGCCCTGGAGAAACCTCCTCGGTGCGAGAGGGGTTTACATCACCTGGAGGACAGGTCCTAGTTACAGGATCACTTCCTGCCACACCAGGGTGATGCTCTCCTGTCACGTGACCTCTCTCCTCCCTGGCAACAGGGATGCTGCCAGACTGGAGGTGGGACTTCAGGACTATATCCCTGTAGGTCTCGTCTATGTACCTCTCTGTCTGTCTTATGTTTTCCAAGTCTGCTACTCTAGCCTCTAGAGAACGGACTCGTTCCCTGAGAGCAGAGAGCTCCTTGCACCTAGTGCACACGTAAGACCTCTCACCAGCTGGGAGAAAATCATACATGTGACACTCAATGCAAAAGACTGGAAAGCCCACATCCCGCTGCTGGACTGCTGTCTGCATCTTAGTTTTAAGTTTGTGTTTAGATCTTTAAGTTCTTTATGTACTAAAGGGTGCTATGGATATTTATACCACTAAAACTGTACCTAAGAAGTTTAATATACCTTGTTCACCTGAAGCTTAATTAATCTCAGGTCCTTAGTGTATGACTGATTTGGGTAATGAGCTTCACCTGAGAGCACCTCCTGTCTTTTAAGTTGTGCAAGTACCTATAAAGCTGTGATTATCCCAGGGGAGGGTGGGTGTGGGGAGGGAGGGAGGGAGGGATATAACACTTATTAAAAAAGGGCTGCTACACAGTACCTTGTCCTGTGCCGCTGAGGTAAGCTATATCTGATTTGATTTAAATTATAGCTCTTTGCTGCTACTAGGCTCTAACCTATTAAGAAATTTAAACTACAAGCTCTCTGCTGGATTCTAAATTTAACCAGAAAGCTTTCTTCTGTGTTTTAATTTGAAACTAAAAGTACTTTGCTGATGCTAGGCCCTGAGTGACTATGAAATTTAAACTACAGCTGTCTACTGGGTATGAAAGGTAACCAGAAAGTTCTCTTCTGTGTTTTAAATTGAATCTTAAACTGTTGCTACTGGGCCCTGACTGATTTAACAAAAAAAATAGTGGGTTCACAGATTAATTAGCTTTAAAAGAAAAAAAATTCCTTTCAGAAAAATTCCCAGAAGTATATACTCACAATTTCAGATTTTTCTCCAGAAGTAACAGCCCCCCTTTCTAGTCCTTCAAGACTCCACAGTCTACCTCCCTGCAAAGGTGGCAGTGGAGGGGAACATTAACCCTAGTCCTGCTGAGGAACAGACACCCCACAGGGCAGTCAATGCAGCTCTGTACACAGCCATAACACAATAGCAGACAGACATTAGGCCTGGATATGGTATGCTGCACCCCACCACTATCTGATATTCCCCTGGTGCAAGCCATCAGCCACTGCACCCTGCAAGCCACTCCATCACAACACCTACCAGCTGCAAACAGTCTGCTAGTGCCCAGTGGAGATGCCTGCACCCAGAACTGGGATGTCAGCATACACAGCAAGCAGATACATCAGTGACTGGGCCCCAAAAGGAAACCCATATTTATCACATGAGAGAAATACTAGATAGCACTATGGGAGTGCCTAGCCATGCTGTGGTCACTGCACAGTCAGGGTGAGAGTGATCTCTCAGCAGGATATACTGAGGTCACCCTGTCTGTGTAGGTGGTGGCCGGGCACTACAATGTGCCTGTCACTGCCCTATGCCCTGTGCAGATGCACCCTGGCCAGGCCACCCTGTCCGGCCTATACCCATGGTACCTTGCTCCTCATTATGCACATTGGCAGCCCAATACTGGCAACATTGCTGGCAGTGTGGGCTGTGGAAGGTGTTTGCAGCCACCACACACTGGATAGACAGACAGCCACCCCCACACCTATGCCAGCATTGTGCTACTATAGAGGTGGTCAGCAGCCATACCCACCACACCAGTCCTGGGCATAGTACAGGCATGGATATGGTACACAAAACTGTTGGGGGGTCACTCCCCAGGGTGGTGAACACTGTCAGAGACCAGACCTGCAGCACACACCGCAGACATCAGAATGATTGTTATGGTGGAGCTCAATGAGCAAAATGTGCTTAACGTAGGAATTGATATCTGCCAGTTATCAGAGGAAACGTTTGATAGCTGTGTACCATATACCCAGGTGTAGGGTGGCATTGCTAAGGTATGCAACTGCTAGTATTGGGGGATACAGGCAGGGCCCAATGTCTTGCCTCTCCAGGAGGCATTGGCCAATGGGGCCTGTGGGTGGGTGTGCGGCCCTGTTGGCTGCTGCTTTACGGCAGAGTTCCCCAACTCCAGTCCTGGTGTTCCAAACACTGTTCTGGTTTTCATGCTGTCCCTCATAAATATGCATGAGCTACATCTGCATACCATGGGGGAGGTGCATAGCTATGCAGCACAGGCATCTTTTTTTTTTTTTTTTTTAAACTTTTATTTTCATTTTGCAACAAACAAAAGAAACAACACACCAAAGGAGACAAAACAAGTATACAATAAAGAAAAGTAAACCCAATTACCCCCCACCCCCACGCTTCTTCTCTAGCTGATTATGTCAGCATGTGAGCGCTTCCAAACAACAGTGATTATACATCAAAACAATCAAAAGAGTATCTGCGATACAGAATAATCATGGGACAAAGATATATACAAATTTAGACAGTCAGATGAGAGCATTGAGCAGAATGTATATAGTCATTGAGCATCTTCCATTTAGACCGATGATGAGGAGTCTGAGTGGGAGAAGCAAACATACGAGGTATTTGTTCATATTTACTGTAGAGACAGACATGATTCCACCATTCATTGGGGCTCAGTTGGGAGCTATTTTTCCAGTATTTCGTAACTAGGGAAATAGCAATGCCAAGCATAAAGTCCAAAAGGAAGTAAGCCGTTTTTGGAAGAGAGGGGATCCCCGCAGCTGAGCGAAGTCCCACTATCCTCCAAGAAAGGGGCTCTTGAAAGTGCAAAATAGACTGGATACGACCCCAGACCCGACGCCAGTAATACTGTAGTGCGGGGCATTCATACATAACATGAGGTAGTGAACCAATGGCCGCATGGCATGTCCAACAACTATTGCCCTGAGTAGTGTTCCATTTGGCTAATCTGTCAGGAGTGTAAAAACACTGGTGGGCTAGAAAGAAGAGTGTCTGAGTGAGTGAGGCGGATCGGGAGACCCGTGTCACTCTACTCCAGACAAGGCTCCATTGCTCCGGGGTCAAAGTCACATGCAATTCTCTCTCCCATGCTTTCTGCGCTATAGGGGTATCTCTAGTTATAGCATTACATAAGGTTTTGTAAAAATTGGATGCTACACCCGGTGAACTACCGATAGATCGGATAGTCTCCAACCAACCTTGTGTAGGGGAGGCCGATGGCGGGAGCACCCTAGCACTCCGAAGGCAATGCTGAAGTTGCACCAACTGAAAGTAGTGTTTCGCTGGGAGACCAAATTCAATTTGCAATTCACTAAAGGTTTTCCAGCGACCTTCATGGAACAACTGACTAGGAATCCAAATGCCCCTAGTGTACCAGGGGCTCCACGCCATCGGCTTATTTTGTATTCGAAATCGAGTATTATACCAAAGTGGGAGCTTGTCTAACGGACAGAGTCGGGAGTCTAAAGAGTGCATAAGAGTAGTAAAGGCACCTAAGGTGTCTAAAAGCATTGGTGGAAGGTGGGAGTCTGATGGGAGAGTCATACCAGGGAGAAAAGTAAGAGGAATCGGTTTGCAAAGGTCCTCTTCTATGTCTAGCCACACAGGTCTACTCGGTACTGGATCTTCCAGCCAGCGAGCGCCTTGTTTGAGAAGAAAAGATTGATGATACTTCAGGAAATCAGGGAATCTGACACCCCCATTTTCCTTATCTGCTTGCAGCTTATGTTTCGCTATCCTAGGTGTCTTGTTTTGCCACAAGTATCTAGTCAGAAGGCCCTCTATATCTTTATATATACGTCGAGGGAAGAGACAGGGCAACATTTCTAAGATATAATTCACTTTCGGAACAATCATCATTTTTATGGTTTCTAATCGACCCCACCAGGTAAGTGTTAAAGGAGTCCAGCGGTGAGTTAGCGCCCGGACTTTAGAGATTAAGTCTTTGGCATTGAAGGAGATAGTGTCTTCCAAAGGAGAACAATAGTGAACCCCAAGGTATTTGACCATGCGAGGTTGCCATAAAAAGGGGAAGGGTTGCATATCTGCCTGATGAAGCAAAGGATTTAATGGAAAGGCTACCGACTTGGTCCAATTTATCTTATAACCGGATAGTTGTGAGTATTTACCAATTTGCTCTAGGACAGCCGGTACTGAGTCTATAGAGACAAAAAGCATAAGGTCATCAGCATACGCTGAAATTTTGATTTCCCTATGGGTGAAGGGGACTCCATGAATCTCCTCCGATTGCCGGATTAGTAAAGCCAAGGGTTCAAGTGCAAGATCGAAGAGAAGTGGAGACAGTGGGCATCCCTGGCGAGTGCCGCGTTGAAGGGGAAAAGGCTGAGACTTTAAAGCATTGGCACATATACTGGCTGTAGGCTGTGCGTACATGGTGCGAAGACAACGGAGAAAACCTTCCCCGAATCCGTACCAGCGGAGGACTGCAAACAGGAAGGGCCACTCTAAGCGATCAAAGGCCTTCTCAGCATCAAGTGAGAGGCCAACAAATGGGCGATCAAGATTAACTGCGGTAGTCAGTACATGGCATAGAGTCCGAGCATTGTCAGCAGTTGATCTACCAGGAATGAAACCGCATTGATCTGGGTGTATTAAGGTAGGCATCCTATCCGAGAGCCGGGTAGAGAGAATGGTGGCAAATATTTTATAGTCCGCGTTTAGGAGGGAAATTGGACGATAATTAGCTGTTAGTTGCGGGTCTCTCCCCTCTTTCTCAAAAACTACTACATTTGCCATTGAGAAGGACCCAGAAGGAGAACCCTCCTCGGCCAGAGCAGAAAAATAAATTTTCAAAACTGGAGCTAAGTCAGCGTGAAAAGTTTTGTAGAATTCAGCAGGGAGACCGTCTGGGCCTGCGGCTCGACCAGAGGCACATTTCTTGATAGCAGAATGAATTTCTGAGACAGTAAATGGTGTGTCCAAGGCCACTCTATCTTCGTCAGATAGGGTCGGTCTTTGTACCCCTGAAAGTAAGCGTTCAAATACATCTGGCTCAAAGTCACATTCAGATTGATAAAGCCGGGTATAAAAATCACGAAAGAGTTCTAAGATTTCGGTATCTTTAGTGACCAAGCCCCCCCCCCGACGGATTACGGAGGGCGGTAACACGCTTGGCTTCTTTTTGACCTTTTAGGGCATTTGCTAATAATTTGCCAGCACGATTATTTTCCCGATAATATAGCCCTTGTTGAGATTCGATATTTTTAACAGCAGCAGTGTACAAAAGCTGATTGTATTGAAAACGCAAGCGTTGTAAACGGAGTAAAATACATGGGTCAGTACGGGACGTGAGGAGACGCTCCCCAGCTTGTATCTGCTGCTCTAGAATCAGTAAATGCTGCTTTCTTTGTTTCCCCTGCCGAATTTGATAGCTAGTTATAGTGGCGCGGATAGATGCTTTAAAACCCTCCCACCAAGCCCAGCTCGCTGTGTCATGGGGTGAGTTAAAATGAAAATAATCTTGGATAGCGGCCTTTATATCAACCTGAAAATCTTTTTGACCCAGTAGGGATCTATCAAAAAACCAAGCTCGGGGAGAATCGTCCCGCGCAGTGACACGTAATGATAAAGATATGGCAGCATGATCTGAAATATGGAGAGGATGAGTCCTAGTCGTGTCTACTTGAGAAATCAGTGCTTTGGAAATGAGAAAGAAATCTATTCTAGATTGAGAGTGATGGGGGGCAGAAAAGAAAGTGAACTCTAAGTCGGAGGGGTGAAGCAGCCTCCATATATCTACCAGCGCAAGATCTTGCATCAGAGCTGTAAGGGTAGCAAGACTCTTGGGTGGACTACTCGTTCTAGGCGGCTGTCTATCTATCAGAGGGTCTAACACTTGATTAAAATCACCACCAAGTATTAATGGAGTATTGGCAGAGGCCTGTGCCAACTGCGCAATACTTGCATAATAAGCAGGGTTGTCCACATTCGGGGCATAAATGCAAATACATGTAAATTCACTATCTCCAACCTTAAGATGTACGCGGGCCCATCTACCCTCCTTGTCAGCGCTAGTATCAATTACAGTAGCTTGCAAAGATTTCTTAACCAAGATGGCTACCCCGCACCGTTTGGAAACGGCGGGAGAATAGGCAGCCACCATGTAAGGCTTAACATTGAGTTTCAGTGTTTCAGCAGAGTTTAAGTGCGTTTCCTGAAGAAACGCTAAATCAGCATGCTCATGGCTAAGATAGCTAAGGATTTTCTTTCTCTTGATTGGACTATTAATGCCCTTTACGTTGAGTGATAAGATTTTACATAAAGCCATTCAGACAAGTTAAAAATTCTGAGCATGATAGCGCACATAATTTCACAATGTCCCTCATATTGACTGCATCTGGCTGTACATATGGCATAAAAGAAAATAAGCATAGATAATACAATGAAGCGCCCCACATTAAAAAAGAAAAACCGCAACGCGGTAGAGAAGAAGCAGAACCCCAAAAATTACTGGCGACCATGTGTCTGCGGGGAGAAGCCCCAGAGAAGGCCGAAATTGAACAAACACATAACCTGTAGGACTGTGCGTGCTCCGAATCCGACCGAGGCAGACATCATGGAGGGATAGGAGACCACAAAACAAAAGTCATAGAAAGAAAGTAAGAAAGTCCAGGTAGTCTCTGTGCTGAACTATGACCGCCGCATCGGGCCCTTCAAAATGGCGGACAGAGCCGGCAAATAAAAGTCCAAGTCGTTGGACTAGCGCATCTGCTCTGCTTCTTTGGAGTCTAAAAATGTTGATAGTAGATCAGGATCTTCGAATGTCCTGGTTTGGTTGTGGAGAGTCACTCGGAGCTTCGCGGGATACAACAGGCCAAATCGAGCCTGTAGCTGTTGAAGTCGAGGGCGAAAAGCAAGGAGTTTCTTCCGTCGGTCGACTGTAGGCTTTGCCAAATCAGGGAAGAAGGAGACTTTGTGACCTTCAAATTCCAAATGATGGTTCGCCCGGGCAGCATTTAAAATTTGTTCCACTTGTTGATATCGTAGCAAGCGAAAGATAATAGGCCGGGGGGTCGTTCGGTTGAGCGCCATGTGGGTAGGAACACGGTGTGCTCGATCGATTTCCAGTTCTTTATGAAAGGTGATCTTCAGCAAGGAGGGAAGAGTTTTGAGCAGGAATTCTCTCATATCTCCCGCTTCCACCCCCTCCGGTATTCCAATGAGCCTCACATTGTTGCGACGGGCTCGATTATTGCTATCTTCTAACTCCTTTTGAAGATTCTGTATCTGGCGCTCAGCCTTGTCCAGTGTGCCCAAGCGCACCGCGTGCGAGTCGAGGACCCCCGCCATATTGTCCTGCCGTAATGAGAGATTTTCAAGTCGGTCCTGGAGCACTCCAAAGTCTTCTCGCATGGCTCTAAGCGCTTCTCCGTTGGACTGCACCAATTCCTTCACGCCGCGTATTTCCTCTAAAATCTCCAGGTGCATTTCGGGGTTCTCCCGAAATGGAACCATCTTCTGTGGAGAGGACACCTCTGTTTTGGAGCGTTTTCCGTGAGAAGAAGAAGGAGACCCGAAGTCCAAGCGCGCTGGTTTATGGGCCGCCATCCCCCCCGAGGTACCCCGGTCAGCCCGGAGCAAAATAGTAAGTTTGTATAGGTATTATGTCAGGATTCTAAGTAGGCCTCTCGGGAGCTTCAGCGCGAAGCGTCTTACCCGCTGGACATCAGGCTCCGCCCCCCCAGCACAGGCATCTTTATTAGAGGCAGCATGAAGCCGGAATGGGTGGGGCCCTCCAGGACTGCATTTGCGGGACTCTGCTTTAGGTAATGTGCCTGTTTCTGGTGTCTGTGTTTGGTGTAGTAAAATATAGGCCATGCGTATGTTATCTGCAATAATGGAGTGTCTTTACTATCACTGTTTAGTGGTGGGTAAAACTATGGGGACTGGGTTGGCAGGAGCCCCAGCTGGGATTTGAACCTGTGACCCTCTGGTCTTACAGGCACTGGCTGTGTCTGTTGCACCACACTGTGGCCACAGAGACAGTGCAGTCCCTGGAGTTAGTTAAACCGGCCTGACGAGTCAGAAACCCTGCTCTGCAACAGGTTTACTGTGGCCTCATTTACCTTGTATGCAGACAAAGGTGCACATAAACCTCAGAACAGACCTCAGAAAAGGGGCACACACCCATAACCAAGCTGGGCAACAATGATATCATTGGGCAACATTACACAACACTCCCAGGACAGCTCCATTACAATGAAATGATCTTTGAAAGGGTCTGCGGAGCGTAGACCCTTCCACACATCATTTCTTTTTTATTTGGTGCTTTCCAGGGAGTGTTGTTCCTTGTTGCCCATTTCTATCACTGTTGCCCAGCTGAATTATGGTTTTTAAAATGTTTCTTGTGGTCATTTTTAACGTTTTATGTGACATTTTGTTCTGTGCACATGTATCACACTGCTCACGTTTTGTGGGTTTCCCCGGTTTTTCTGTACATTGCTGACGGAAATGGTTTCTCTTCCCTTTAAATGCCTTTAACGACAGGTTTTCATTCGCGTTGGAATTGAGCTCAGAAATTCAGCGCGTTAGTATGAGGGGAGCCTCTCCCCACCCACTCCCCGCCCATTGACCCCTTCTCTCCACCTACTCTCCACCTTCTGCGCTGTTTTAACGCGCCGCGGAGGTTTACGATCGTTAACTATGCTTAACGCGCGTAGTATTACGTTAACAGTCGTTAGCGCATCGGTACGCGCGTTATACGGCACTTAAGGTCGTTAACATCGTATAACGCGCGTTAGTCACGTTTACCGCACTTTAATAAACATCCCCCTATGTGTTATGAATAGTTGAATGAGAGTTAAGCTTTAACAGAAGAACGTGTTGTTGGAGGAGGAGTCTTTCTTTGAGAATAGAATCAAATAAATATTGATTCCTACAAATTTGTTGGATTATTGGTTGACATTTTTTGCAGAAAAAGTAAGTAGAGAAACCAATGTGAGCCTCATTGAGGAGGAAAACAGAACACACAGGGGACTGATTGAAGGATGTCTTTATAGAGGACTGTGTATTCTGCACAGTATTACATGGTATATTCAAGTAAAATGCACACAGATGGACAGGGTACTGCTGACAATTCACAAAATTAGATAGGCACCCCAAATAGAAGGAAGCTTCCCACCTTAAAAAATGTTTTCACATAGACCTATGCTTTGGATTCCTACAAGTAAATTCCTTGCAGGAATTCAAGCAGATTCAAATTTTCTTAACAGCTATATGATCTTATAAAAGGCTCATTTTCACTCCTTCTCTTATCAGGCATTTATCATGCATAGTTTCTATCTTTATTCCTGTCTCTATCTCACTCTGTTAAACGTAAATCCTAAATATTATACTTATTGTAAAGTGCATAGATTCTGCTGGGATATTTGATATATCAAATAAATATAAAGATGATGATGCCCACTGTCTACCCACTAGGCTACTCCTCCACTACTTGGTACATTCTACATGTTTGATTTGTTATTTCATGTTCAAATATTTTTACTATTGTCTCTTAGCACTGCTTTAGCCAAGCCTACATTTGTAAAAGGAATCATTTATCTTAAGAATGCAAATTCATGTTTTTCTAAATTAATGTTACAGCTGCTTAAGGAAATTGGAAAAATAACCTGCCACGTCCTTTACTTTGCTTCCTGATAAGAAACATGTGAAAATCACATGCATAGACAAATAAAAACTATAAATAGAACAATTAAACTTTTGTAATGGGGCAAAGTCATTATTTGTAAGGTATATTCAACCTCTATTATATTTTATCTGAAAACAGAACAGGAGATAAGGTACAGAGATTTAGAACACTTAAGAAAACAAGTACAGAGGACATGTGAAATAATAAGCGACTCATTTAGACCAATAAAAATAAAATAGATTCATAACTATGGTACCAATGCACAGTCTGGAAGGCATATCAAGAAAGTGCTATTGCTACACGTTATTTTGAGAGCCTAGAGTTGATTTCCGACTCAGGCCCTCATTCCTTGAAATGGCTAGGCAGAACAGAGGGTGGCTACTAAAATGGTTAGTGGTCTTCATTATAAAGCATATGAGGATAGATTTAAGGATCTTAATATGTACACCTTAGAGGAAAGGCGGGATAGAGGTGATATGATTGAGACGTTTAAATACCTCCGTGGCATAAATCCACAGAAGGAGACTCTTTCGATTGAAAGCAAGTTCTGCTATGATGGGACATGGGATGAGGATAAAGGGGATAGATTCAGGAGTGATATGCTGAAATAGAATAGTTACTCACCTGTAACAGGTGTTCTCCAGGAGCAGCAGGAATCAGTCCTCACATATGGGTGACGTCGGCGCCGACGGAGCCCCCATGCGGAGCATTTCCCCAGCTTTCAAAGAAAGCCTTTGGGAATGCAGCGCGCATGCGCGGTCCCCTTCCCACCCAAGGGTGCCATCTTGCTCAGTCTGATGACATAGCTAAAAGACAGCAAAAAACAAAATGAAATATATGACTGCAACTCCAAGGGGAGGAGGGAGAGTTGTGAGGACTGATTCCTGCTGCTCCTGGAGAACACCTGTTACAGGTGAGTAACTACGCTTTCTCCAGGACCAAGCAGGAAGTCAGTCCTCACATATGGGACTCCCCAGCTTAAGGCTACCAGGGACCCAAAGCTGAAAGTTGAGCTCCCTCTAGAGCCTCAGCATGTGTGAAAAGAATCTTCTCTGAGAATGCCCACGAACGGTAGCCCAACACCAGGGCCAGAGGGTAGGAGTTGCCTATACCTCAAAGAGATTACGGAGTACCGCCTGTCCGAAAGCACTGTCCCTGTGGGACTCCCTCTCGAGGCAGTAGTGGGCCACAAAGGTCTGGCTTGAAGACCAAGTAGCGGCCCGGCAGATGTCTGCCAACGGAACAGAGCGGAGATGAGCCACTGACACAGCCTTTGCCCTGACACGGTGAGCTGTGACTCGAGCCTGCAACGAGAGGCCGGCTGCCCTGTATGCCCAGGCGATACAGTCTGCTACCCAAATGGACAGGGTACGCTTGGAGACAGGTAACCCCAACTTATTAGGGTCAAAAGAGACGTAGAGCTGAACACCCCTTTGGTGTCCCTGAGTACGGTCAAGGTAGAAGGACAATGCCCTCCCACAGTCCAGGGTATGCAAGACCGTCTCAGCCCGGCCGGCATGAGGCCTGGGAAAGAAAGTTGGAAGAACCACCTCCTGATTGAGGTGGAAGAAGGAGACAACCTTTGGAAAGAACTTAGGGTGAGTCCGTAAGACTACTCTGTTCCTATAGAACCTAGTGTATGGTGCCTCTGACACCAGGGCTTGAAGCTCACTTACTCGCCTTGCTGAGGGTAAGAGCTACCAAAAACAACACTTTCCAGGAAAGAAAGCGCAAAGGACAAGTAGCCATAGGCTCAAATGGTGGGCAAGTAAGTTGTTGCAAGACCACATTCAAATCCCACTCAGGGGCAGGTGGACGAACTGGAGGCTTAAGCAAAAGCAGGCCTCTGAGGAAGCGAGCTACCAAAGGGTGGCTTGAGAGAGACTGACCCTCCACCAGTGAGTGGTGCGCTGAGAGAGCACTGAGGTGGACCCTAACAGAGTTGGATTTAAGGCCTAGATTGGACAGGTGCAGCAAATACTGCAGCACCACTGGTACCAGGCATGAGAAAGGATCCTCCTTGTGCTGGGCACACTGGGTGGAGAACCTACGCCACTTAAAAGCATATGACTTCCGAGTGGACTGCCTCCTAGAGGCCAAGACCACATCCTCCACTTCCCTAGGCAGCAGTAAGGGTGCTAGAACTACCCTTTCAGTAGCCAGGCCATCAGATTGAGGGACTGGAGATTGGGGTGTAAGAGAGATCCCTGCTCCTGAGACAAGAGATCGGGTTGCATCCCCAGAGGAAGAGGAGCGTCCACCGCTAGCCGTAAAAGAAGTTGGAACCACGGTTGCCTTGGCCATCTGGGGTCACCAGGATTACCAAGGCCTTGTCCCGGATCACTTTGAACAGTGTTTTGGGCACTAGAGGCGTGGGAGGAAACGCATATAGGAGGCCTGTAGACCATGGTATGAGAAATGCATCCACTGCTACTCTGAGAGGATGCGGTTGTCTGGAGCAGAACTTGGGCAGTTGACGGTTCAGTGGACTGGCAAACAGATCCATGGTGGGAAGACCCCATCTTAGGAAGATCTGTTGAACTACCAGAGGATTCAACAGCCATTCATGTGGCTGTAGGATCCTGCTCAACTTGTCTGCCAGGTAATTCTCCTGTCCAGGGAGATAGACCACCTTGAGAAGTATGCCATACTTGACCGCCCAGGAGCACAGGTCCTGTGCTTCCTGACAAAGAGGTCGGGAGCCTGTGCCCCCTTGCTTGTTCACATAGAACATAGCAACTTGATTGTCCGTCTGGACTAAGACGGACTGCTGAGAGAGGACATGAGAGAAAGCCCGCAGGGCTAAGCAGATCGCTCTGAGCTCTAGGAAATTGATTTGCTGTGTGGCCTCCCAAGGAGACCACAGGCCTTGAGTACATGCTCCTTGGCAATGTGCACCCCAACCTTGAAGAGAAGCATTGGTTGTCAGCACTTGAGAGTGTGGAGGTGCTTGAAAAGGCACCCCTTGCAGTAGATTCGGGAGATGAAGCCACCACTGCAGAGAACCTGCCAGTAGATTGGACACCCTCACTTTGTCCATCAGGTTTCCTGTGGCCTGCAGCCACTGAGTCCTTAGGCCCCACTGAGTGGGCCTCATGTGCAGACGGGCATTTGGAGTTACATGGACCGTGGATGCCATATGGCCTAAGAGGCTTAGGAATTGTCTGGCGGAGACTAGAGAATTGCTGTGGAACTGTCTGGCCAGATCCATTAGTCTGTGGGCCCTGTCCACAGGTAAGAAGGCCTTCGCTTGAAGGGTGTCTAGTCTTGCTCCTATGAATTCCATGTTTTGTGAGGGGCGCAAAGCGGACTTTGCGAAGTTTATGACAAATCCCAGATGCTGGAGAAGAGACACAGTACGGAGGGTAGTTTGATTGGTTTCCTGTGGAGACTGACCCCTGATGAGCCAGTCGTCCAGGTATGGAAAGACAAAGAGTCCTTGAACTCTGAGATAGGCCGCCACCACCACCAGGCACTTGGTGAAAACCCTGGGGGTGGAGGTTAGGCCAAAAGGGAGTACCCTGTACTGGTAATGGTTTCCTCCCACTACAAATCAGAGATATTGTCTGGATGAATAAGGATGTGAGTATAAGCATCCTTTAGGTCTAAGGAGCATAGCCAAGCTCCCTGCTAGAGGTAGGGCAGCAGGATTCCAAGGGTAAGTATCTTGAACTTTTCCCTCTCCAGGAACTTGTTGAGATTGCGCAAGTCTAGGATGGGCCTGAGGCCTCCTCTTCTTTTTGGTACCAGAAAGTACCTGGAATAGAAGCCTTGACCTCTCAGGTGGTGGGGCACCGGTTCCACCACCTGCTCCTTTAGAAGACCTGCTAACTCCTGCAGGAGTAAGTCCCTGTGCAGAGGGAGTCTTGGAGGCTCCCTTGGAAAGTAGGAGGGAGGTACCTGGTGGAAGTGGAGGAGATAGCCTCTCTGGACTATGCTTAGCACCCAGGTATCACTTGTAATGGCTGACCACCTGTGGGCATACAGGGTCAGCCGGCCTCCTGTGCTGAGAGGGGCCAGCTGAGGAGGAGAGGCTATGCCACTGGAGTCAAAACCCCGCTCCCTGCTGTGCAGGAGCCGGAGCTGGTGGCTTGGGGGTTTTCTGCCTACGGGGCCCATGTCCCTGCCCCTTGGCCTGCTGACCCTGCTGGGGAGCTACAGAGGCCTGAAAGTGAGGGTATGATTTGTAGGCAGATGACTTCCTTAGGTAAAAGGTCTTTTTTCCCGAGCCCTTCTTCTTCTGAGAAGGGGCAGAGGTTTTCCTGGACAGCCTTGTCTGGGTGAGAGTCTCGGACTCGAGTTCTGCAGCCTTTTCAGCCATGGGCTTGCCAAAGAGGTTTTCACCTCAGCAGGGGACATCGACCAACTTGTCCTGAACCCACGGCTCAAGGTCCAATGACTGTAGCCAGGTCTGACGGCGTGCACCGATGCCAGCCGCGGCTACTCGGGCCGAAGCCTCGAAGCCATCATAGGCTGCTCGAGAGATAAACTTCGAGCACTCCCGGATCCCCAATGACAGGGCCTTGAACCTCTGCAAAGGTTCCTCGGAGAGACCAGCAAAGAACCCGGCAATCTCCTTTGCCAGGTCTCGAAGGTACATGCTCATGTACAGCTGGTAGGTCTGGACATGGCAAGCAAGCATTGAGCCCTGGAAGCACTTTCTACCGAGGGCATCCAGGTTCCGGGCCTCCCGGCTGGGAGGCACCAAGGAGTGCATCTTCTGACTCTTCAGATGATGAATGGCCGATTCCACAACCATTGAGTGTTGCGGTAGCTGTGCCTTTTGGAACCCGGGGCTCTTGCAGACTCGATAGATGGAATCGACCCGCTTGCTCAGAACCGGTGTCGAGGCCGGCGCCTCCCACATGCGGAAGAGCAACCGTTCCAGCATCGGCCTCCTTGGGGGGAGAGTCATACTGCAGGGGCTCAAGGCTCCTTCTCGGGATCAGCGGGGAAGGCCAAGACCTTGGCCATGTCCCGCACGAAGTCCGAGAACCAGGTGTCCTCCAGGGGGGACCGTCTCCGAGGCTCGGACTCCGGTGTGCAAATGTGTCCGGGGACTCCTCGTCCTCCGTTTCCCAGACCGACCCCTCGGAGGAGGAATCGAGCGGCTCCGGTCGGGCAGGCACCGATGCCATCCGCCCCAAGGCCGAGGGTACCGGCGTCGACAACCTCAGTCCCAAACGGGAGGCTGAGGGAGACCTCGGCCAAGGATCGACTCAAGAGTGCATGGACTCAAGGATTGGCTCGGCCTCCGGGGTCAACTTGGACGTCGATGTCCCGTGGTCGGGGCAGATGCACCGGTGAGACCGGCGATCAGTGCCCGCTGCTGTTTCATGAAGGCAGCCAAGCTGCTCTCCAAAGCCGTCAACCTGAGTCCGAGCTCAGGAGACTCAGCAGCCCCCGACTCAGGCCCCGTCGGTGTCCGGCCCGACGTCGGCTCCCCCGGAGGAGAGTCCACGAGGACTACAGTACTCACGTGACCCGGGGACTCTGTCTCTACACAAGGTTGTTTAGCAGGCCCCTCCGATTCCGAAGACCTGGGACGGCGCTCGGGGCTATGCGACCTGGCCCTGGAGGAACCAAGTGCATCCACTGACGCCGCCCTCTTGGGTTTCTTCTTCATGCGATGCTCCCGCGAGGGAGACTCCTCTCAGAGGAACCCCGGCGATGCTTGGGATCGGAGTCCCGAGACGTCGAGGCCTCTGACGAAGTCCGGGCCCGGCCGGACGTGGAGTCAGAGAAGATTCTTTTTGGTGCTGCTGGCTCCTCAATGCCTTCGAGGACATTTTCCCACACAGGCCACAGATCATCGGGTCATGATCGGGCCCGAGGCAGCAGTCATGTGTGTCGGTGAGAGACATACGTTTCTTACACCGATCACACTTTTTAAACCCGCTGGCAGCCATCAGGGGAAAAATGGCCCCTGCGAGGTGAAAAGACAGGGCTGCCAGTGAAAAATAGAAAAATGGTGCGTACGCTAGTCACTAAGGACAAAAACCGAAAAATGCAGTCCGGGCTCGATACCAGTGTACCGGGCCCAGGCGGGAAAGGGAAACCGGCGTCAAACCGAAGAAAACATGGATCCAAGCCGAAAAATTAACTTTTTCCTCGGGTGAAAACGAAACACGTCCGTCTGGCTCCGCGGAAAAAAGAAGACTGAGCAAGATGGCACCCTTGAGCGGGAAGGGGACTGTGCATGCAGGCTGTATTCCCAAAGGCTTTCTTAGAAAGCTGGGGAAATGCTCCGCATGAGGGCTCTGTCGGCGCTGATGTCACCCATATGTGAGGACTGACTTCCTGCTTGGTCCTGGAGAAATTTCTTTATGGAAAGAGTGGTGGATCTGTGGAATAGTCTCCCAGTGGAGTTGGTAGAGATGAGGACAGTATCTGAATTCAAAGAAGCATGGGACAAACACAGAGGATCTCTAAAGGAAAAAAGGGGACTGTTGTAGTGGTTGATATGGAAGGACAGACTAGATAGGCCATGTGGTCTTCTTCTGTCATCATGTTTCTATGTTTCTAGAGAGAATGTTTCAAGAGATTCATGCAGGCCTGTCTCCAGCATTCTGAAGGACCACTGCAATAAAGTGCACCGCCGTTAGCACAGACAATAGTGCAATGTTTCTGTACAATTTCTCGGCTAAAATGAGCACAGAATATAGCAAGGAGTCTAATGTAAGTCTAATCAATACAGTAATGGCAGTGCACAGCATATTCAAATCTATTAAAATGGATGCTAATGAAGTTATTAACCAGGGCTGGCGCTACCTGGTAAACCGGGTAAGCGCGGCAGGAGGGTGACAGCGGCAGTGGGGCGCCGTCGCTAGCCGCCCACCACCCGCCACCCACCAGTTCGAAAAAGAAAGCAGCCGTGGGAACATTTCTCTGTTCCCATGGCTCTGCTCTCTTTTAAACTGATGGGTCGCGGAGTTTCTAATAGCAAGAATAAGAATTTCCTGTTTCCAGTCACCCATGACTATCCAGATACCTGTGTGCATGTTCTGTCAATTTCAGCTTGTACTTGTTCATAGAACTCATCAATTGTGTCCTCTTCTGCAGCTATTTTTGGGGCATATACTTGAATTAGTTGTGTTGATAGGCATTCCTCATAGTCAAATAGAAATTAAGTTCAATTCCCACTAGCACTCCTTGTGGCCTTGGGCAAGTCACTTAACCCTCCATTACCTCAAAAAAAAAATCCAAGTTATCAATGTTCCTTTTTAATGTATATTATCAAGTTTGTTACAATGTAAACCGCTTTGACTGAATGAATGAATGATAAATAAATAAAATAAGCAGGATATTCAGCTGCATATACCTGGTTTGTGCTGCTGAATATCCCCTCCTTGCCCAGCTGAATACCTCATCATTAACCACTTAGCACTGGGGCATTCCAGGTGCAAAGTGGGGTGGCACCAAGGGTTAACCAGTCAGCAATATTCAGCTGCTAA
Organism: Ichthyophis bannanicus; assembly: GCA_033557465.1. Lineage (NCBI taxonomy): Eukaryota > Metazoa > Chordata > Amphibia > Gymnophiona > Ichthyophiidae > Ichthyophis > Ichthyophis bannanicus. Next base: position 916,267,705 of record CM066035.1, on the reverse strand, counting down.
CTGGTTAACTCAAACTGGCTAAAGTTAGGCCAAAGAAAAACTGGCTTAACTTAGCCAGTTTAGCTATCCAGCCAGCAAATGAATATCGCCACGGATTGGATAGCTAAATGTTTTTCTGGGCAAACCCGTATATTCAGTGCCGCTGGCCAGATAAGGCCCCAGCACTGAATACCCAGTTACAGATTAAAGCCGCATCAGCCAGCCACTGAATATGCCCCCACAATTCATGAGCAGGCCATGAACTGGCCACTGCAACTGGCCATGAACAGTGCAGCACGGGTACTCTTTGGAGCATCCAGGAGAGACCATGTCACACCCCTCCTAAAACAGTTACACTGGCTCCCCATTCAAGCAAGGATCAGCTTTAAGACATTACTGCTAACTTTCAAAGCTCATCCAACCACTTGCACCAAACAGACCGCGAAGAACCACAGAGTTAAACATGCTAGTTATCCCAAAGGAAACCACAAGATGCACCAGATCAACAGCTAACAGAACCTTCCGTCTCTGCGCCCCAACTCTATGGAACACCTTACCAGCACACATCAGAGCAATCCCCAACTTGAGCCAGTTCAGAAAGGCACTAAAACACTTCCTCTTCATTAAATATCTCATTAACAGCTCTGAGCATAATCCCCAAGCGAATAGTGAGCACCACAACAACAGCAGTACTAGTCAAACAGGCAGACCCTCGCAACAGGCCAACACCGCAATGTAAATAACAAGCAATTTCCTGTATAGTTGTACCATATATGTATACAGTTGACCATGTTTCCCCTATTCAAGGGAAGCACGGATGTATATACTTACCCCGTTTCTCCAAGTTTTTACTCCCTGTTAAATGTAATGACCAGACATATGTAAACTGTCGGATGTTTCTGTTCAATGTAAACCGCGCTGATGGTGAATAGTGTGGTATATAAGAATTGTTAATAAATAAATAAATAATAAATGAGCAACAAGCTAAAATGCACTTAGGCAAATTGAAAATGAGAAGCCTAGAGTTCAGTCACCTAGTTTATACAATGAATAATTTTTTTTACATATCGACAAGATATGAAGCCCAGCAAGCATATCAATCTGACCTGCCCAAGTGTGAAAAGACATGCCTAGAGCACAAAAATATCTTTTTCAAAGTGATATTCGATTTAGATCCACCCAATACACATTTGCATTCTTCTGAAAGCACTTTAGCTCTTCGAAAATTAAATTAAAACTTTCCCTGGATAGAGTCTCATTTTTGAGTCTGTGCTATTAACAAAATAACTTATAGCAGAACTGGATTGTATTTTACTTTCCCTCATTAGTTTGGAACTTGATATTCATTTTAAACAAATTATTATAACTATTAAAAGAAAGCTAACACAGCAAAACAGATTAAAACACTGCTAAATTAAATCAAAATTACATAAAGAAAATACTGTCCTTGATTAAAGCACGAAGTTAAAAACAATATTTGGTTCAGTTGTTTAATATGCTGCAAACAGGCACACGATTATTCTTTAATCATACTGCTCTTGATATATATATGAATTCAGCATCAAGTTTAAACTAATTTCTAGTCTACAGCTTAGGTTCCCTCTAGTTCGAGAATCTCAAACTTGAGTTCTCAAGGGTTGCAAATCAGTCAGACTTTCAGGATATCCCCAATGAATATGCAATAGAGATCTGCATACAATGGAGGTAATGGGCAAACAACCCTCCCCCATACATATTCACTAGGGATATCTTGATATCCTGACTGATCTGGGGCCCTTGAGGACCAGAGTTTGAGACCCTGATCTAGTTATTAGTGAATTTGGATTTTATATTTATTTATTGGCCATTTTCAAGGCAAATTACAAGCAAGTACACAAGTTATTTCCCCATCCAAGTGGATTTATAATCTAAATTGTACTTGAGGCAACGGATGATGAAATCACTTGCCAAGGCCACAAGGAGCATTATTGGAAGAAAATAGAAATTACACTTACCTGGTAATTGTCGTTCCTTGAGTGACGACAGTTTAGTCCTCCACCTCTGGGTTGTGCACCTCTTCCTGCAGCTTGGAGACTGGGCATGTCAAAATCGTGACATCACTGGATATAGCCTGCTGGTATCTCCCATCAGCCTCCAGTGTACTATTGACAAAGCAAACTCAAAGGAACAACAAATAAGTAACTATACCATAACTTTAAATAACTCCCCATTCCTCAACCTGAGGAACCTTTTTAACCATATCCGTCTTATACTTTCTTTTCTTTTTTTTTTTTTAACTTTACATTCACGTCCCCCCTATGCAAACACGTTTCCTATACCATCCCCTCGTTTAAATAAGAGAGAAGGAAGCAACAACAGAGAGGGATACCCACTGCGATCTAGAAACTGAAAGGATCTGTCTACTCCTTGAGATTGATGCTCCACTCCGCCTGAAAATAAACTGAAGAAATCATACTCCTGGGCGGGAATGAGGACTAAACTGTCGTCACTCAAGGAACAACAATTACCAGGTAAGTGTAATTTCTATTTCCTTATCGTTCCTCCAGTTTAGTCCTCCACCTCTGGGATGTAACAGAGCAGTAATCATTGGGAGGGACCTATCCAGCCAACTCACCACACCGTCGACCCGGAACAGGCATCCTTTACTGCCAAAACATTTAGGCAGTAGTGGTTACTGAGGAAATGAAGAGACGACCTGGAAGCTGCTCTACCAATCCCCCCTGGTGGAATGACACAGTGATTCACCCATGAAGTTGCTTGCGCCCTGGTAGCAAGAGTCAGAAAGCCCCCCCGGAATCATACAACCTCGCCACCAGAAAGCTGAGGCAACCACCGCCTTAACGCAGTGCGAAATGTCCGCCTTCGCTGCTGCTTCCCCTTTGCGGGGTCCTCCAACCAACACACAAAAACAAAGAAATGAACGCCACACCCTGCATTTTATGTTTCCTATCGGCGTAAGCTACGAATAAAAACCTCCCCTTCCAGAAAAACCGAGAACTGGAAGAGAAACCAATAGGTTCAGGAGAAAAATAAGATACCACCTTTTGGAAGGACGACGGGACTGCTCGCAAACACCACCCTCTATCCAGAAAGGGTGAAAACAGCTCATTACATGACAACGCCTGAAACTCCGAAACTCGTCGTGCCGAACAAAGAGCTATCAAAGCCACTGTCTATAACAGCAAATCCTTTATCGACGCATGGAGTAAAGAATCAAAGGGCTCTTTAGTTAATGCCTCTAAGACCCAATCGGGATCCCCCAGTGGCACCCGAACTCTCCTTGAGGAGCGCAGTCAGGTCCCAACTTAAGGAAACGCTACACATCGATCCGAACACCTAGCGCTATTCCCTCCACAGAACCTCTACAGCCGGAAACAGTCGCCTGCTGGACCCTCTAAGGAACTGGCCGCTAGTTCCTTCAGACACTGTCCTGCAGAGAACTCAGACCAAGGATACAGACACCTTTGTCACCCGGACTTGCCACCGTGAACAACAGCCTTCAAAAAGGCGCTAAGCACGGACCTATGTACCAGAAGCAGCCTGCCTCCTTGCTCTCAACAAGGTGGCAAAGACTGCTGCAGAATAACCCTTCTTCAGCCCCGCCCATTCAAAGGCCAAACCGTAGGCGGGCACCGATCCACCTGAGACATTCATCGCGGACCTAGCCGCAGCAGAATGTCCGATACCGGCAACTTCTAGGAAAAACCTATCGAGTAGGCGAATGAGATCAGCCTAGTACGGCCGTCTCATCCAACTGGGCGCTACCAAGAGTACCTTTCCCCGAAAGCCTCGATATGCCAACTAGTTGCCCTATGAGAGCCCACGGGGAAAGGACAAGACAAAGACTTAACTGGGAGCTTACTGAGCCTCGACTTGGACGAACCATCAGCCGCCCCATTCCTCCACCAGAGAGACCTCCAGGTGAACCCCAAGGAAGCCAATAATATTAGCTAGCGCTCGAATTAAGCCATAATGCACATTTGCCACATAAAGCAAATCAGGCTCTAGTCGATTCAACTCCCTGATCCTTTCCTGTTCCAGGCGAGTAGACTGCCGTAAACACTGCAACCACTTGAAGCATGCTCTCGCCTCCCCAGGCTCCACAAATGGGAGCTTGTAGGGACAGAGCATTGCCCCCAACGATCGCTTCAGTGAACCATCTACTTTCCTATCTTGCACTAAATGCTCCTTATCTGTTCCCCCCCAAGTGAGCCCAGGAGCTAGGCTCACTATGTCCTCCTGCTGCATGGAGACTGGACACACTAGAGGCTGATGGGAGATACCAGCAGGATATATCCAGTGATGTCACGACTTTGACATGCCCAGTCTCCAAGCTGCAGGAAGAGGTGCACAACCCAGAGGTGGAGGACTAAACTGGAGGAATGATAAGGAACAGGATTTAAACCCTGCCTTCTAGGGGCAGCTCTATCATTAGGCAGGGTGAGGTAGTTGCCTCTTTTGGCAAATTCTGGAGGCGGCAAAAAGTGCAGGTTCTTTGAGATGTCCATGTGCTTCAAAGACCCTGCCAGTCTTGTCCCCTCTGACACATACTTTTTGTGCAAGAAGAAATGGGACAGCAGGGCTTATGAAGTACATGGATGTCTCAAAGACCTCTGCTTCCTATTTAATTGTATTGCTGCCGCTGCTGTAGACCTCAGGAGAAGTGGCAGTGGTAGCGTGGATAGAAGGGAGAGTAAGGGAGTCAAGACATGCTGGACATAAGGAGCCAGTGAGACGGAGGGGGATGCTGGAGGGGAGGGGCACAGGGAGATGGAAGGGAGATTCTGAACAAGGGGGGCAATGAGATGCAGGGCAGATGTTGGATATGAGGATGGGACAGAGGGAGATGCAGAGTACATTCTGGACACAGGGTGGACAGAGGGAGATGGCGGAAATGGTGGAGGGGTGGGAACATAGGGAGACAGAGGGAAAATGCTGTATAAAGAGGATCATAGGGAAAAGGTCGGCAGATGCAGGACATGGGAAGGGATGGGGGAGAAATTGAACATGAGAGGAAAGGAAGAGACAGAAAGAGAAGATTTAATTATTTATTAAGCAATGCTCATATATACTGCTTTTCACTGTGTCAAAGTGTTGTACATTCAGGTACAGCATATATTTCCCTTGTCCCCAAAGGGCACACAATCTATGTTGCTGGATACGGGTAATAGGGAACATAAGAGGGAGAGACAGAGAGGGGTGGGGGAGATTCTGGGGATGAGGGGGGGAGAGAGAGAGAGGGGGCAGATGCTGGAGACAGGGCATAGGGAGATAGAGAGAGAAAGGGGAAATGGTGGAGATGGGAGATATCGAGAGAGAGGGGGAAAGATGCTGGAGATGAGGAGGAATAGAGAGAGAAGGGAAAGGCTGGACACCAGGTGGATAGGGAAAGAGTGAGGGGGAAATTCTGGACACAGGGAGATAGTGAGAGAGAGAAGGAGGATGCTGAACACGGGGAGGGGGAGGGAGAAAGAGGAGGGAATATTTTGGACAAGAGTTGGAGGATATGGAGAGAAAAGGGGAATGATAGACATGGGGAGATAGGATCAGTAAAAGGGGGAGGGCAGAAAGAGGGAGCACAGGAGACAGTGGATAGGGGAGGGGAGAAAGAGCGAGATGTGGGACATGGGGAGACTTAGTTATTAAACACTGGGGAATAAGAGGCTGGGGACGGAGACAGAGTTTAAGAATGAAAGGGCTGTGTGAAGGGATGAAAGGTGTCAGGCAGATGCAGGAAAAAAGGGAGATTGATCTTCAGGTGCATTCCCTTGCATCTGCTTTCCTTGGTAGGTGGGTGAATGAGTCTGAGGTCTGAGCACTCCAGTGTTGGGTTTTTCTTTGAGGGTTGGGGTGGGAGGGGAGGGGATTGTTATGTTTGCTTCTCTGTGGTAACAGTAAAACAAATAAAGCAACCAGTTTGCCACGTTTAACCACATTCAGGTTGCAGCCTATGGCCTTATTTCCTGTTGCCTTAGTGCTGTAATTTAGATATGTGGCTACTTATGATTATTGTTATAGCTATTTAGAAGGGAGCTATATGTCGTCTGTGTGATTGTGATCTATTAGCCTTTTGATTCAAAGCCTTAGTGTAATTTAAAAAAAAAAATCATGGGAGATTGAGGACTGGATGGTACCAAAGAGAAATGAAATCTGAGTTAAGAAAATGAAAAATAAATGGAAGAAAACAAAAACAGAAAAGATCAAAGTCAGAGATGAAAGGAAGGAAGTGAAGACAGGAGGGGAGAGAACTAGCAGGTGGACTGGAGACCTTAGCAAGCAAGAGGAAAGCAAAAACTAAGATCAACACGATTAAAGAATAACATAGCCAGACAAAAGGTAGAAATGTTTTTTTAAGTAATATGTTCATCTTTGCAATGTATATGTTACATCTTTATATTTTGCACAATACAGAAGCACACACATTTCTTTCCATTTCTCTGGTGTACTGAAAGCATAATATGGCTTCCTGAGGTTTTAGTTTAATTTTTGTCTCCGTATTTCTAGTTTTAGTTGTGGTCACTTATTCTGTACTTGCTGAGGGTCTATCTGTGTTGTGCGAGTATGACTGAGGCCAGGTATTCTGTTAGCAGAAAGCTTCTATGTAGGGATCTGTACTGTAATAATCCAGCTTGTTCAGTTTTCTGAATAGGTGTATGGATTTTTTAGGGCCCTCTGCAATATTCACGTACTGCTCTTTTCTGGGTAAGATCGTTGGGTGAGTTTTGGAAGTTAATGCTGTTATGATATGGTAGATTTTCTTTATAGGTCTTGAGTGATTTTTGTTGAATTCTGTATGACTTCACAAAGGGGCACGTTTGCCTCCTGTAGTCCCGGCGCTGCTGGTAGGCGCCTCGGAGCGTAGATCTTCAGCTTCACCTGAGAAGGTGTCTCCTGAGATTCCGGAGTGGGGCGCTCCAGAGGTTGTGGCCGGCGGGCAGAAGTCTGGGACTGAGACCCAGGTAGTAATTCCTGGGGGTGATCGTGATTTGGAGGTTGATTCTACCGGTGGCTTGGGGATTGAGACGGATAGGAGGAAGGTGATCACCGGCTCGGCGGTTTCTGTTAGTCCCCTGGTGATAGCACTAGTGCGTCCAGCTAAAGTTACCCTTGAGAATATTTGGGAAGCAATAAGTCAGCTTTCCCAGATTATGAATTTTTGTTGAATTCTGTATGACTTCACAAAGGGGCACATTTATTAAGGCTGCGCCAGTAACGCATGTGTGCACCATATTAAAAGCGCAGTGGATCAGCGCTAACTTTAGGGGGGAGTGCTTCCATCCCCCTGCAGTTAGTGCGGGCCAAGGATGTGACACTGTGCAAGCCAGCACGCAGATGCACTTACCACCACCCACTGTGGTGGCATTTGGTGCCCCTACGCTAAGCTTGATTAGCATGATCCACTAACAATGGTGCTAGCTGTGACATACCGGCAATGCCTGCATTCTTCCTGTGCCCTCCCCCCAGTCCCCACCACAACACACGCTACCAGGGTAGCATGGAATTTTTGGCAATAGGTTTTGCGCTGCTGTTTAGCATAGTGACCAAACCCCATGCTGTTTCATATACCTGCCACAATAAGCCCAGTATGTTAGGATTTATATTGCTGTTACTCACGTGACAAAAGATTCAAAAATTATTTTTCGTATGTTGAATTTTGTGGGGAAACGATTGAGTTCTGCTCTGTACCCATGGTTGAGAGCGGAGCTTCTTTGGATGCTAAATACATGTTAAAATAAAGTGGAAACTACAAAATTAGTTAAAATAATTTATTTAGCATTATAAACTGCACAATGGTTCTCACTTTTTCTTTTTGTTGGCTTGGTCTGTGAGCATCTTGCATCTACTTTGTTTTTTTGCAAAATACACAGGGTGGCCCAAAAAAAGTGAGAACATCTCGTAACATATAAGTTATTTAAAATTTCAAAAAGACAGATGTAAATGATTGACAAATTTTTTTTAAAAAATGGTGACCGGAAATTGTCAAAATAAAGACGTTATATAGCTAAAAAAGGTAAATAAGTAAACTATTTAAGCTTTTTTTGGGCCACCCTGTATATTTGTATTTATTTCATACTGGTCCAGTGTGCAGTGTCTCATGAGTCAGCATTATTTATTTATTTCAAACCAACTTCTGGGTTGCAACACTGATTACAAACCATCCTATATGGTTGTGTAGACACATATATAATAAGATAGACAGACGTCAAACCCAGGGAGGCCCAAACAAACCCTTAACCTAACACTTAAAAGAGGAAAACCCAAAAGGCAGGCAGAGCTCCGGAGTCTCAATGCATGGATGAGACAATGGTGCAGAGATGAGGGTTTTGGATTTGTCAGGAACTGGGGAGCATTCTGGGGAAAGGAGGGGCTCTTCCGAAGGGATGGGCTTCACCTTAACCGGGATGGAACCAGGCTGCTGGCATTAACCTTTAAAAAGGAAATAGAGCAGCTTTTAAACTAGATAATAGGGGAAAGCCGACAGTCGCCCAAAAGTGCATGGTTTGGAAGAATGTATCCTTGAAGGATACTACCAAAAGCAGAGAGGTTCCAAAAAAAAGAGTATAGTAGCCCAGATGCCCTCGAGTATGGAGCAGACAGAGCTTAAAGATCCCAAATTACCCATGTCGACCAATAGCCAAATTAATATGAATAAAATACAGTCTCTAAAATGTTTGTATGCAAATGCTAGAAGTCTAAAAAATAAGATGGGAGAGTCAGATATATAGCACTAAATGAGAGGTTAGATATGATTGGAATATCAGAGACATGGTGGAAGGAGAGCAACCAGTGGGACAGTGATACCTGGGTACAAACTTTATCGTAATGATAGAGCTGATCAAATTGGTGGAGGGGTTCCGCTCTATGTTAGAGAGGGCATTGAGTCAGAAAGGATTAAAGTTTTGCAGGAAACAAAATTTGCTGTGGAATCTCTATGGATTGAAATTCCATGTAAAAAGGGGAAGGCGAGGCAGTGGGGGTGTACTATCGACCGCCTGGCCAGAATGAACAAATGGATGATGAAATGCTCAAAGAAATAAAGAAAGCTAACAAACATTACAGCACAATAATAATAATGGGTGATTTCAATTACCCCGGTATCGACTGGGTCAGTGTCACGGCAGGACATGCTAGGGAGATAAAGTTCCTAGATGACATAAATGACTGCTTCTTGGAGCAGCTGGTTCATGAACCGACCAGAGGGGAAGCCATATTAGACCTAGTCCTTAGTGGAACACCAGATCTAGTGCAAGAGATAAGGGTGTTGGGGCCACTTGGCAATAGTGATCATAGCATGATCGCCTTTGATTTAATTAGTGGAGGAGGGATAGTAAGGAAATCCACAGTACTACCTTTTAACTTTTGAAAGGGAGACTATGATAAAATGAGGAAAATAGTTAAGGAAAAACTAAAAGGAGCAGTTGCAAAGGTTAAAGACTTACATCAAGCTTGGGTGTTGTTGAAAAATACTATCTTGGAAGCCCAGACCAGCTGTATTCCACACTTTATGAAAAGTGGAAGGAAGTCCAAAAAACTGCCAGCATGGTTTAAAGGTGAGGTCAGAGAGGCTGTTGCTGCCAAAAAAGCATCTTTCAGGAAATGGAAAAAAGAGCCAAACGATGAAACCTGGAAACAACACAAGCACTGGCAAGTCAAATGCAAGGCATTGATAAAGCAGGCAAAGGGAGAATTTGAGAAGAAGCTTGCTGCGGAAGCAAAAACGCGAAATAAAGATTTTTTTCAAGTACATTCGTAGCAAAAAACCTGTGAGAGAGTCAGTTGGTCCATTAGATTATAGAGGAGTTAAAGGGGCACTAAGAGGCGACAAGGCGATAGCGGAGAGACTGAATGGATTCTTTGCTTCGGTCTTTACTGAGGAAGATGTAGAGGGATGTTACCCATGACTGAAGTGGTATTTAAAGGTGCGGAAGAATTGAAGGAAATATCGATACATCGGGAAGATGTATTACAACTATTAGATAAACTGAAGAGTAGCAAATCACCTGGGCCGGATGGTATACATCCAAGGGTGTTGAAAGAACTGAAATATGAGATTGCAGACCTGCTATTAGTAATCTGTGAACTATCATTAAAATCATCTCTAATACCTGAAGATTGAAGGATCGCCAATGTAACACCAATTTTTAAAAAGGTTTCCAGGGGTGATCCGGGAAACTACAGACCGGTGAGCCTCACGTCAGTACCGGAAAAAAATGGTAGAAACCATCATAAAGAATAAAATTACTCAGCATGTAGATAGTCATGGCCTAATTAGAGACAGCCAACATGGCTTTAGACAAGGAAGATCTTGTCTTACTAATCTGTTATGTTTTTTTGAAAGTGTGAATAAACAGGTGGACAAAGGTGAGTCGATTGATATAGTGTATCTGGATTTTCAGAAAGCCTTTGACATCAGAGACGTTTGGCAAAACTAAAGAGTCATGGGATAGGAGGCAGTATACTCTGTGATTCAGGTACTGGTTAAAAGATAGAAAGCAGAGGGTTGGGCTAAATGGCCAATTTTCCCAATGGAGAAAGGTGAATAGTGGTGTACCCCAGGGATCTATGCTGGGTCCGCTGCTTTTTGACATATTCATAAATGACCTGGAAAGTGGAATAACGAGTGAGGTTATCAAATTTGCAGATGACACAAAACTATTTAAAGTTGTTAAAACCCAAGAGGATTGTGGAAAATTGCAAAAGGATCTTGATAAATTGGAAGACGGGGCATCAAAATGGCAGATGAAATTTAATGTGGACAAGTGCAAAGTTATGCACCTAGGGAAGAACAACCCAAACTATGGTTACACAATGCAAGGTTCCACATTAGGAACCACCACCCAGGAAAAAGATTTAGGCGTCATTGTGGATAACATGTTAAAACCCTCGGCCCAGTGTGCAGCGGCAGCCAAGACAGCAAATAGAATGCTAGGTATCATAAGGAAAGGAATGGAAAATAAAACAAAAGATATTACAATGCTTCTATATCGTTCCATGGTGAGAGCACACCTTGAATATTGTGTGCAATTCTGGTCGCCGTATCTTAAAAATCATATAGCGGGAGGTCACGTGATGCGGGCAGAGTAGTGGTCGCATCCTAGGTGTGCTCTGCAACCCCCTAGCCCAAACCGGCGATTTTGCACCGTTAAAAGAAGCGGGTCCGAGCCCTGCCTTAGCGAGGACAGTACCGGAGCATCCACCATTCTAGCAGCCGGTCTCCGTGTGGAGGAGAGGGGCATGGCGACGGTGGTAAAGTCTACCCGCAGAGACAGGGAGCGCATGGCGGGGACCGGCAAGATGGCGGAGGCGGCTGTGGCGCCAAGCTCCCCGAAAGCCCCTGCATACCTTGATGAGGTGTCAGCAGCTGTAGCAGCGGCCCTGTCCTCCCAATTCTCAGCCCTCCATGATAAAATGGATGGGCTACAGAGCTCCGTCGATGCTTTGGGGAGCCGGCTGCGGGAGGCGGAGGACCGACTTGGCCAGGCCGAGGACAGGGTGGAGACGCTGTCCAGAGAGGTGGCAGACCTGAAGTCCCAAGTCGAGTCGCAGGGTGCAAAGTTCGACGACATGGAAAACCGATCCAGAAGAAAGAACCTTCGGATAATGGGGGTTCCGGAGTTGGTGGCAGACAAAGACTTACATTCTTACTTGGAATCCCTGATAGCTACGTTGTTGAAAGACTCAGGGCCGGATGACCCGATGCACATCGAGCGGGCTCACCGAGTAGGCCCCATTCAGGCCCGAGATAGCCGGCCCCGGATCGTGTTGGTGAAGTTCCTGCGCTTTCCCCAGAAAGAGCGGCTACTGCGGGCGGCCCGGCAGATAGGAGAGGTAGTGCACAACAACGCGAAGCTTCGGATCGCACAGGATTACTCCGTCGCTCTTAGTCGGAGACGCAGGGAATATGCACCGCTCTGTGAGCAGCTCATAAAAGCCAAGATTCGCTTCACGGTACAATATCCTGCCCGATTACATGTGACACACGAGGGTGTCCATCGTGCCTTTGAATCTGCTGCAGCCGCACAAGCGTACGTGGATCAGATTGCAGCGCGGGAGCGGGTAGACCGCACACCTCCCTCAACGACATGATGATCATGAGGTGTTTCCTGCCTTCTTTTTCCAATCCGGGTTGGCATCGCTCCCTACCTCGACATTTGAGGCAGACTGCCCTGCTGCCATGGAGCGCTGAGTGCTGCCGGAGAACAGAAGCCTGAGCGGGACTTGGCGGGCCTGTGCGTGGGGTGCTGGGGCTCTGACATCCCCCCTCTTTGCTACTTTTTGCTATTTCTGCTACTTTGTTGCCTTGCTGTGCTACTGTTTTTTTTGTTTCTTCCGGGGAGCTTGGCCAGCCGCTCTCCGGGTAGGAGGGGTAGTAGGATCTCCACCGCGGCGAGGTTGGGGTTTACCCTCGGCTGCTGCCTTCGGTTGGGGCCTACGGGGCATGACATCCACCTGCGATGTGGGCCGGGGGAGCAATCCGATTATGGGGTGCTCCCCCCGCTTTCCTCCCCCTCCCCCTTTTTTTTTTTTTTCTCTTTTTCTCTCTTTGTTTGTTGTCTCGACGGGATTTGGGGAGTTTGACTTGTGGTTGAGTGTGGGGTTGAATGATCGGTGTGTGTGGGGGGGTATGGGGGTTCGATAGGGTGCGGGAGGCGTTGTTCTCCGTAGGATTGTGGGGCTCGGTTTGCCTTTAGGAGGGTGGGGTCTAATGAGGACCTAGGGGTCAGCTGCGTTGCAGGGGTAGGGGGTGGCGGTGGAGGGCACTTAGTGGGACCTTAATAGGCTCCCTAGGGAGGAGGGGGAGAAGGACCTAGGGTTATTGGTATAGTGAGGGGGGGGAGTTGGGTTAGGCAGGGAGGGGGGGTGGGGGGGAGGTTGGATGCGGGTCGGCAGAGAGGCTATGGGGGCGGGTGGTGTAGTGATTGGCCTGGTAGAGCTGCGAGGGGACCTGCTGCGGCTGCACGGGGTATAGAGTGTTTTAGGTATGTATGGCAGATCATTTGGAGTGTGGTGAGGCCCCTGAGGGAGTGTAATGTGGATGGGGGGGGGTAGGAGTGGGAGGGGATGGGGGGTGGGTAGGTGTTGGGGAGGGTGGGGGTCAGAATTCACCATGGAAATTTGGGTTGTTCACAATAATAGGTGGAGGGAGCATCTCCTTACTGTGGGGGGGACTTCAGGCTGGGGAGGTCCTACCCTATTCCTACAGCATATTGGATAAATATAACCTGTTTGAATATGATCCACCCTGAAGGTAGTCTCCTGGAATGTTTGTGGTATAGGGAATCCCATCAAGAGATATAAAGTGTTGCAGGCTTTAGCCAGACTGAAATGCGATGTTGCTATGCTACAGGAGACCCACCAGACGGCTGATGAGCATGCCAAATTACAGAAAATGTGGGTGGGGCAGAGTTGGGGTGCCCCGGCTAAGGGGAAAAAGGGTGGAGTGGTCATTCTGTTCAGTACGCAGGTCCGCTTTGAGATGGAGCAGCAGCACTTGGACCCAGAGGGTAGATATATCTTGTTATATGGCTACTTGGAGGGCCGGTCCATTGTGCTGGGTAATGTGTATGGACCCAATGTGTTGGATCGGGCGTTGTACACCCGACTGGCTTCTCGGGTGGAGCAGTTGCCGGATGTTCCTCTGATTTTGGCTGGGGATTTGAACGGGGTGTTGGATACGGAGCTGGATACGTGTGGAGGTGGGAGTGAAAGAGTGCGCGCCCCGACTACTAAAATGCTGCGTGGGCTGTGTCGTCGTCTGGGGACAGTAGATCCCTGGCGCTTGTTACATCCGCTTGAGAAAGATTTTACTCATCAGTCGAGGGCCCATGGCTCCAGTGCGTGCATTGATTATGTTTTGGTTTCGGAGAGGCTGTTTGAACAGGTAGCCGACGCGCAAATAGCCCCCTCGGCGGTATCTGATCACGCCCCGGTCTGGGTGGAATTCCGGTGGGGGGGGCTCGGCCACATCTACGCGTATCTGGCGGTTTCCCATGGACCTGTACTATGACGTTAATTTCCGTACCCACCTCGGGCAGTGTTGGCAGGATTTCATGACTTATAATGAGCAGCATAAAGCAGAATCGGAATTACTATGGGAGACGGCCAAGGTTGTGCTGCGGGGTAATATTATCGAATACGCTGCGCGGAAGCGCAAATTGCTGGCGGCGCAAATTGTCCAGTTGGAGAAACAAGTAGTCCGTGCCCGGAGGCGATGTGCGGGGGATCCCAGTAGAGCACATAAGCGCAGACTTTGGGAGCTGCAAACATCGCTCAATGAGTTGTTGCACCAGAGGGCGAAGAAGTCTCATATGTACTATCGTTATCAACTCTACCGTTTTGGGGACAAACCGGGGAAACTTTTGGCACGCTGCCTGCGAGGCAGTCGGGCGCCTCGACTGATTGCAGCACTTCGGGATGAGCAGGGGGGTCTGCAGAGGGATAAAAAGGCTATAGCCCACTCGTTTCGATCCTTTTTCCAGCAGCTATACGCGCGGCGGGAGGGGTCTCCTACTGCTATGCGGAATTACTTACGAGAACTCCACCTGCCGAAAGTGGGGGCAGACCAATGGGCGTACCTGGACGCCCCGATTACAGTGGAGGAAGTCAGTAGAGTCATACGGACAGCCGCATGCTGTAAAGCGCCTGGCCCCGATGGATTCGGGGCAGAGTTTTATAAAATATTGGGAGATCTCGTGCCACCAACATTAGTGGCATTGTATCACCATAGAGTGGCGCAGGGCAGATTTGAATGGGGCCTTAATCATGCCTACATTACTTTAATACCTAAGCCAGGAAAAGACCCCACTCAGGCGTCGTCTTATAGGCCGATTTCCCTGTTGAACTTTGACCTCAAAGTGATGGCTAAAGTATTGGCGGATAGACTTGCTTCTGTTTTAGGGGACTTGGTGCATGACTCCCAAGTCGGCTTTGTTAGGGGGAGATATGCCGTGCGAAACCTGCGAAAAATCCTGGCATCTCTTGAGTGGGTGCGTGAGCGCAAACTGCTGTCGTTGTTAGTCAGTTTCGACGCGGAAAAGGCGTTTGACCAAGTGCACTGGGACTATTTGAAGGGCCTCCTGCCGTGCTACGGGCTCGGTGATTCTTTTTGTAAGATGGTGGAGTTACTGTACGCGGATCCTACAGCTGGAATCTTATGTAATGGGGTGTTATCGGAGAAATTTAGTCTGGAGAGGGGCACGCGTCAGGGCTGCCCACTTTCCCCCCTGCTCTTTGTGCTGACCTTAGATCCGCTGATATGGCGAATAGAGGAGTCTCCTAGTATCTCTGGGGTACGCATTGGATCGCATGGGTTTAAAGTGGCGGCCTTTGCGGATGACCTGTTGGTCCATCTTACGAAGCCTTGACAATCATTGCCCCGGCTGTTGGAGGAGATTTCCCTCTATGGCAGATTTGCAGGCTTAAGGCTTAACTTGGACAAATCGGAGGCACTGGATGTGGGTGGGAGCTTGAAAGACAGCTGGCATGGGAATTTTCCGCTTCGATGGGCCGCAGAGTCTTTTGTCTACCTTGGCATTTTGCTGACCCGGGCACCTTCTCAGATTTACAAAGCGAACTTTGAACGCATCTTTTCCAAGATTAGAGTGCAGTTACAGGCTTGGGCGCCCCTTCCATTGTCCCTCCTGGGGCGAGTAGCTGCCTTGGGGATGGTGGTTCTCCCCAGGGTGCTATATTGGATGCAAACACTCCCGGTCTGGCTCTTGAGACGGGATTTGCGGCGTATTGACAAGGAAATTCGGGGGTTTCTTTGGAAGGGTGCTAGAGCACGTATTCCGTTAGCCCGGATGAGAGGGGGGTGGAAGTCGGGAGGAGTGGGAGTTCCGGATATTTGGAAATATGCTTTGGCTTGTCAGGCCCGACACCTCGCCGATTGGCTGGGGGACACTGAGGTTTATACTCCCCGAGCCTTAGAGGAGGTCTTTGTGGCGCCGCAAACCCTAGATGCGGTATTGCATTTAAAGCGGGTGGTTTTGCCGGCTCGCCTGACAAACAGTGTTTTGATACAGGCGACCCGGCGTACGTGGCAACAGTTAAATAGATATTGGGGGTGCAACTTGGAGGTCTCTAGCTGGCTACCTCTGCGGGGAAATGCCTGCTTTACTCCGGGATCAGACTCGGTGTCTTTTCGGCTTTGGGAGCAGTTGGGGATTACGCGTTTAGGTCACGTGGTGGACCTGGAGGGGAGATGTAAGGCTCTGGAAGTCTTTTGTGGGGAATATGGCCTGGATCCTGGGAACTCTGTCTTTGCATACATGCAACTGTCTCATTATATAGGAACGCTGCCCGGGCGAGAACTACATGTGGAGCACTCAGCGCGGATTCTTGAATTTTTTGCCCTGGGGTCGGAGCCGTCCCCGACTGTCGCTCTGTTTAAGAGGAGGTTGGATCTACTCAACCCGCCTCTGGATTATGCGGTGGTGGAGCGTTCGTGGGCGAGAGATTTGGACCGGGAGATACCCGCGGGCTCTGTCCAGGGCGCGTTGGGTCGGATTGCGCACCTGGTGGAGGGGGCCCGGTGGCGTGAGATTCAGTTCAAGTGCATTATTCGAGCCCACTTTTCGCCGCGGAGAGCGCTGAGAAGCTGTATTACAACTTATGGGGGGTGTCCCAAATGTTCCTGTGTCCTGGCGTACTTAGGCCATATGTGGTGGGGGTGCCCAGTCATCCGCCGGTATTGGCTGCGAATTGGAGAGTACCTGGGCGGTTTGCTACAACAGCGGATCAGCTGGTCGGGGCTGTCGGTAATTCTGGATCAGATGGGACCACTCCACCCTAAGGGCAGATGGGAAGGATTATTGGTGCGAAAGGCCTGTCTGGTGGGTAAGGGTCCTATTCTTCACCGGTGGAGGAACCTACCGGCCCTATGTTTTGGGAATGGTGTAATAGCCTGCATCAGTTTATGCTCCTGGAACGGAGGAGTGCGCAGCGGCACCCCCGGCTATGGGCCACCTTTTTTGCTAATCTGGATGCCTTATATACAAACACTGGGGCCTAGAATCCATAGTGAGGTGCTCAAGGTTGGATAGTGATAGTGTTGGTGGGGAGGGGGGTGCCCCTTAGCTTGGGAAGGCTGTGGTGACTCTGGTTTTGGGGGGGGGGGGGGGGTTGGGGGGGCATCTGGGCGCATCTGGTACGGAAATGTGTTTAGTTGGTTTGCTGCTGGTATACTCCCAGGGTGGTGGACAAGACACAGCCCTACCCGGGAGGTGCTATTGTATATGATGATTGTATATGACTGGATATTGTTTGGCTGTTTTGTTTGTTACTGTACTTTATGTTATCAATAAACAGATTTTGAAGAAAAAAAAAATCATATAGCGTTATTAGAAAAGGTTCAGAGAAGAGCCACCAAAATGGTAAAGGGGTTGGAAGGATACCCCTATGAAGAAAGGCTAAAAAGGTTAGGGCTCTTTAACCTGGAAAAGAAATGGCTGAGGGGAGATATGATAGAAGTCTATAAATTAATGAACGGAGTGGAACGGGTAAACGTAGATCGATTGTTTACCTTATCAGAATATAGAAAGACTAGGGGACATGCACTGAAGCTACAGGGTAAACTATTTAAGACTAATAAAAGAAAATAGTTTTTCATTCAACGTGTAATCAAACTCTGGAATTTGTTACTGGAGGATGTAGTAAAGGCTGTTAGTGTAGCTGGGTTTAAAAATGGTTTGAACAAATTCCTGGAGGAAAGGTCCATAAACCATTATTAAGAAGGGACCCAGGATATCAATGCTTGACCCAGTACAAGCATTGCGGAACCTGTGTCTTTTGGGGAAACTGTTAGGTACGTATGACCTAGATTGGCCACTGTTGGAAGCAGGATACTGGGCTTGATGGACCTTGGTCTGACCCAGTATGGCATATCTTATGTTCTTATGAAAACGTTTGACTACAAAGATGAGTTTTTAGTAATTTACAAAAACAACTAACCTCCTGTTCAAAAAGAAACAATGGTGGAAAAATATTCCAGGGCATAGAAGTCGCCACACAAAAAGCAGATGTCCGCATCCTAACTGATCTCACTATATTCAAGGTAGACAACTCCAAAAGTGCAATGCTGTACAGACGTAAGGCATTAGAGGGAGTGTATTAGTTGATCAGATCTCTCAAACAGTGAGGTGAAATAGAATCAAGTTATAATATACAAAACAATAACCATCAAAACTGAAATTAAATTAGCTGCTCAATAGGCAAAAAATGAAGTGAATGTAATATGGGCGTAATATGCTCCTGCTCACCCACGCCCAATAGTTAGTGACCTGCTGCCTTCTGCACTTAATGCAAAGCACATAGCACTATTCAAATGATCAGCAGCAGAAGCAGTACTGAGCTGGGATGCCCAAGATCATTATAATAATCCAGTCTAGACAGCACTAAAACTTGAAGAATAGTATGGAAATCATTAAGCAATAACACATGATGGGCTCATCAAATCACCAATTTAAGATACGGTTAGCAGATGTACTACTACTACTACTGATCATTTGTATAGCGCTACCAGATATATGCAGCACTGTACAGACACATGTAAAAGACTGTCCCTTCTCAACAGAGCTTACAATCTAGTCGAGACACACAACACAATAGCTGAGGACAAGATACATCTAGGGGAATGGAAAGAAAATACATAGGAGACTAAGCAGATCAGAATCCAAAGGCAGTCTTCAAAGAGGTGAGCTTCAGCCTAGATTTGAAAAAGGCCAGAGATGAAGCCTGACATACAGACTTAGGTAGTTTGTTCCAGGCATGAGGAGCAGCAAGGTGGAAGGATCGAAGTCTGGAGTTGACAGTAGAAGAGAAGGCACTAAGAGGAGTGGAAGAGCGGAGTTGGAAGCCACTATTGGAAACAGGAAACTGGGCTTGATGGACCTTAGTCTGACCCAGTAAGACATTTTTTATATTTATTTATTTATTTATTTACATTCTCTTATATACCGCACTATTCTGCATCAGTGCGGTTTACATTGAACAAACTGAAATTACATTGAACAGGGCATTATAACTTGGAGATAACTATTTTACAGGGAACATGGGCTATGGAGGGTTAAGTGGATTGCCCAAGATCACAAGGAGCACCTGTGGGACTAGAAACCCCAGTCCTTCCGGCCCAAGGTTGCTGTCCTCTAGTGGGATTTGAACCACCGACCTTCCGGCCTGAAGTACCTTGCCCCAACCACTAAGCTACTCCTCCACTCCTTTATGTTCTTATGAGGGGTGTAAGGAGAGATAAGGGAGGCAAGGTAGTGAGGAGCAGCAGAATGAGTAAACTTATAGGTTTCTCCTACTTCTCATTTAAACTAGATACAGAAACGGATAGGAAAACATTGAAGAGAATTGAGAAGAGGGGTTAAATGAGTATATCGAGACTGGCAGAAGATTAGCTGCTCAGTTGAGTTTTGAATAGATTGAAGGGAGACCAGCAAGGAGGAGGTTGCAGTAGTCTAGATGGGAGGTGACTAAAGAGTGGATAAATGTCTTAGCAGTTTGTTCAGAAAGGAAGGGGCGAATTTTGCTGATGTTGTGGAAAAAGACACGACTGGTTTTAGCTATCAGTTGGATGTGTGTGGAGAAGGAGAGAGAGGAGTCAAAGATGACTCCAAGGTTGCGAGCCAAGGAAAGAAGGAAGAGTAGAGCGTTATCTACAGAGATTGAGAAAGGAGGAAGGGGGGAAGTGGGTTTAGGAAGAAAAATAAGAAGTTCTGTTTTGGCCATGTTCAATTTCAAACGGCAGTGAGACATCCAGGCAGCAATGTCAGATAGGCAGACAGAGAGCCGAGCCTGGATTGCCGGAGAGATTCCAGGTGTAGAGGTAGATCTGAGAGTCATCAGGATAAAGACTGTATTGAAAACTATGGGATTGGGTATAGAGAGAAAAAGGGAGTGGACCCAAGACAGATCCTTGCGGTACACCAACTGAGAGTAAGATAGCAGTAGAGGAGGATTCCCAGAACAAACTCTGAAAGTGCGATTGGAGAGATAAGATGAGAACCAGGATAGCACAGAGCCCTTAAAACCAAGTGAGGACAAGGTATCGAGGAGAAGGTGGTGGTCAACAGTATCAAAAAGCAGCAGAAGGGTCAACAAGGATGAGGACTGAGTAAAGGTCCTTGGATTTTGCCAGGAACAAGTAGTTGGAGACTTTGGCGAGAGCCATTTTGGTAGAATGTAAAGGACAAAAGCCAGATTGCAATAGATCCAGAAGAGCTTGGGAGAAGAGAAAGTCAAGGCAACGGCGGTGAACCACATGTTCAAGTAGTTTAGAAATGAAGGAGAGGAGGGAGATGGGTCTAACAAGGGTTTCTCGAGGAAAGGTGTAACCAGAGCATGCTTGAAGGCTGCAGGAACAGTTGCCGTGAAAAGTGATAGGTTGAGAATATGAGAGATGGAAGGGATGATAGTGGAGAAGATGGAGTTTAGGAGATGGATAGGAATGGAATCAGAGGAGCAGGCAGTGAGTTTGGAGGAGGAAAGAAGATGAGTAGTTTCCTCCTCAGAGGTCCTAGAAAAGGAAGAAAGGGTAGCAGAGGATGAAGGGAAGAGTTTTGAGTGAAGAGGGGGAAGAGGGAATGGAGATGACCTCATGGGGAATTCAAGTCTAGTCTTGTGGACTTTGTCATGGAAATAGTCAGCCAAGGTTTGGTCAGAAAAAGAAGGAGGGATCGAGGGTGGTTCCTGCTTGGGTGAACCCCCTCACTGCAAGCTTAAGTTAACTTTGAATGCTCTGTTCAGGTATTTTCCTGTGCCTGTTCAGAATCTAGCTTGTTATTTATTTATTTATTGTTCTGTATATATTTCTGTTTTATCAGTGTGTGTCCTATCCTCTGTCTGTCCTTTACCCAGCTCCTGCCCTCTGCAGTGCTGTGTCCTTCCTTCTCAACATTGTATTGCCTCTGTTCTCTGACTAGTATTGACTGCACCTTTAGGTGTGCTTTTTTTCCTGCTTCTCCCTATGCCTCTACAAAGCCTCTCTTGTAGTTATTCAAAGTCTTCATTTTTTTTATCTTGCCTGAATTTTGCTAGGACACTTCCTGTGGACTCCCTGCTTTCATTTGCTTGCATCCAGCACTTGCCCCGCCCCTCTTGTTCAGCTCCGCCTCTCTGTTTTCAGCTGTGTATGTCTCTCCTTTTCCTGATTATTCCTCCTTCCCTAACCAAAACCCACCTGCCCCCTGGCTTATAGTCTCTTATAGCCTCCCTGTTCTCATCACCACGATCACTCACAGGTGCACCTTATCCCCTGCAATCTCTACCACCTGTCCTTTACTTCTTCTGACCTCTGTGCTCCTCGCCATCTCTCTTTATGGCTCCTCAACACTTTCTCTTGCTATTGCTCATGCCCCCTAAATGTCTCCCCTCCTACCAACATCTTCAATCCCCTTCCCCCTTATCTCCCCTTTACCATCCTCGCTTCTCCCACCAGCTTGTCATCTACCCCTATCATCAGTTCTCGGGTTTCACCACTTTCTCCCTCTCATTCAGCCATTTCCTCTCTCTCTGAAACAACCTCACCCTTGTTACCGCCATGCTGTCTCCTCTCTGCCCCGCACTCTTCTACTCCTGCTCCTTCTCTCTTCCAGAGATATCAACCCCAATCCTGGCCCCCCTAGACTTTTGTTACACGCCCAGAATAGATTACACAGGTACACTAAAAAATTTTTTTTTTAAACTGCCTCTAATGTTTCGATTGATTTTTACGTTTTTTGGTGCGCTGAATCCAAATCTGGTAACCAATTTGCTCCATCACGTACAGATTTTCTGCTACATTGGGTTAGCAGTTTGAGGTGAACGTTTCAGATTGAGTGCGATCGAGATAAAAGTTTCTTGGATGAAGTCTTTATACTAATTGTTTAGTAGTTATTCAAATAAGAATAAAGAAAATTGTAACAAGGCAGCACATAAGAATAGAGTAATGTCAACAAAACACACTGTGATGGTAGCAAAATTGTCTGCACTTAAAACAGCCACATATATGTGCACAAACATTGAGCATATAAGAGCGAGGTTAGACACAAAGCAAAGCAAAGAAATGTGCAAAAAATGTTGTACAGGTATGTATGTAAGAATAGAAAACGCAAACCGCACCATTGCAATACATGAAGACAAACACCCGATGGTGTGAAAATAAAATTCTAATAAATGAGATCCGACACTGTGGTAATAACTAGCAAATTTTTATTTCAAAGTTTAGTAAAAACACGATATTTGTCAACACAGTTTAGATTTTAAAGTCATTCTTGGGTCAATCAATCTCCTGGTGGGCCCGTTTCTTCTTCCCCCGAATGCTTCTCTTGGTGCGCTGCTTGGCGTATTTTTCATCTGGGGTTTCCCGCAGCAGCAACCAGCAGAAATCAGCCATCATAGTGGTGTTCCATCTTCCTTGGTACCTTCTCTCTGCGTCCTTGATGTCCTGGTGAAACCTTTCACCTTGTTCTTCACTGTACGCCCCCAAGTTTTCGGGAAAGTAATTCACATGGGAGTGCAAGAAATGGACTTTCAGGCTCATGTTACAGCCTTGTTCTTTGAAGGCATTGAGCATCCTGGCAACAATATCCTTATAGTTCTCATCCCGCCTGTTCCCCAAGAATTTGAGAACAACATCCTTGAAGGAATCCCAGACTTCTTTTTCCTTCTCAGACATCGTTTCAGCGAATGCTCCATCTGAAATGAGTTTCCTTATATCAGGGCCAACAAACACTCCTTCCTTTAGCTTTGCTTCAGAAAGTCGGGGGAACTTTGAGCAAAGGTACCGAAAGCACTCACCATCTTTTGGAAGGGACTTGATGAATTGCTTAATGAGACCCAACTTAATGTGGAGAGGTGGTAATAGAATTTTATCACGAGGTACCAAGCTCTCATGAAGAACATTTTTCTCACCGGGTCTCAAATACTCCCGAATTGGCCAGTCTTTTTTTCCCCCAGTGTAGGTCGCGGGCCCGGCTATCCCACAAGCAAAGGAAGCAGGGATATTTGGTGAAACCGGATTGCTGCCCTAATAGCATGGATAGAATTTTAAAGTCTCCACAAATCATCCACTTATGCTCATCATAACGAATCTTCTGAAGAATCAGGGCCAAATTCTCGTATTTTTCTTGGAGAATAACAGAGTGAGCAATAGGAACTGAAGCGAATGTGTTGCCATTATGAAGAAGAACACCTTTTATGCTGTCTTTTGACGAATCAATGAACAGCCGCCATTCAGCAGGATCATACTTGAGTTTAAACTTTTCCATCACTCCGTATATATCGTTGCAAAATACCAAATCTTCCTCTTTGCTGAAATACTTCAAAAATTGTGTCTCGCGGTTGCGGTACCAATAAAAAGTTGTTCCTGGTGACAATAGATTTTTCTGTTTAAGCCGAGAACCTAGCAGTTGGGCAGCATCTTTTGGGAGTCCTAAATCCCGGACTAAATCATTCAATTCAGCTTGAGAGAAAAGTTCAGGTTTCGGATCTGGTTCAGTTTCAAACTCGGAAGTACTGGACTCATCGGGAAAAGCCATCTGATGAGTCTCATCATGATCAGAACCGTCCACACAAATATGATCCAAAGATTTTGGTGGTTCAGGCACAGGTACTTCGTTGCTATGAGGCATAGGCCTAATTGCTGAGGGAAGGTTGGGGTAACTTATTACGTTCTTATTTTTTAAGTTGTATCCATTCACAATGCAAGAGCAAAAATAGCAGTCACTGCTGTGGTCTCTTTGTTCACGCCACATCATAGGTATTCCGAAACGAAATGCTTGTTTTTTACCTTTCATCCATAAGCGTAGATCTTCCTCACATGTCTTGCACACTTTGTGAGGAGCCCACGGTTTGTCTTGATCGCCTAACTTCAAACCGAAATAGGCGAAATATACTTTTTTAATAAATGCAGAAATGTTCCTCTGCCGCTTTTTCACGGTATATTCCCCACAAATAAAACAAAAACTGTCCGGAGAGTTGACGCAACCTCTGGCTCTGTGAGCCATCACAAATACACAGCACTGCAAACTACAACTGTAGTGAACCACTTCGGAATAAAGCTGGATTACGACTGAGCAAACAAAAGGTAATAATGAACTTGCAAGAAACTGAAATTTGACAGGAACGTTCATGTCGCAACCACCGTGTTTGAGCGAGCGAACAAGGCGAGGCGAACAGGAAAGAACATGCGCCAGCGCGAGTACTGGATTTAGCCCCCCGCCTCCCAATTGTCCTGTTAATGTATAAAATGAATACAAAACACTCTAAATATCATGAGGGAGTGTTTCTAGTTAGTTAACCATTACAACCTCTATTTTGGGCCAAGAAAATAAACTGCAGTCGGCTAAAAAGAAATTATGTGAACATTCCTTATATGGGTAAGAAATCTAATTTTGCAAGAAAACGTGACGTGATGGAACATTTTGGCTATTTTTCCTGGATTCAGCACCCCAAAATCTATAGGAATCAGTTGCAAAACTGGAGGCAGTTTTTTGGTAGTGTACCTGTGTTATCACACAACAGTTCAAATCTTCTTAATATCCCTCTCCTCTCCCCCTCCTCTCTTCCTTTCTCATGCGCCTTGTGGAACGCACACTCCTAATCAAATAAACCTGCCTTTATTCATAATGTCTATTTCTAATGCTCTCCATCCCCTTGCGTTAACTGAGAACTGGCTCCTCCCTGAGGACTTAGCTTCAGTCGCTGCGCTCTGTCATGGCAACTATCAGTTCTCCCACATGCCTCGTCTCACTGGTCATGGTGGAGGTGTTGGGCTTCTACTGTCTCCTTCCTGTCAATTTCAACCCCTCCTTCTGCCTCAGTCTCACTTCTTTCCCTCCTCAAGTCCATTCCATCCTGCTTTTCACTCCACTACCTCTCCGATTAGCTGTTATTTATCGACCCCCTGACAAGCCCACCTCTGCCTTTCTCACTGACACTGACTTGTGGCTTTCCTTCTTTCTGGATTCATTTTCCTCTTCCCTTATTCTTGAGGATTTTAACATTCATGTTGATAACCCCTCTGACCCTTATCCTCTAAAGCTCCCTTCCCTTGCCTCCTCATTCAATCTCCAGTTTTGTTCTTCTGCCCCAACTCACCAGTATGGCCACTGCATCGACCTTGTCTTTTTCTCTAATTGCTTACCCTCAAACTTCTGTACCTCACTTCTTCCCTTATCGGAACATCACCTGCTAAGCTTCACTCTTCATTACTCACCACCTCAACCTATCTCCTCCAAACTCTTTAGAAACCTTCATGCTTTTGACCATCAGCTCTCTCCTCTACTATCTCATCACCTCTTTCCTCTGTGTAAATGCCTTTGAATATCAGGCCATTACAGTCATAGTAACAGAGTAAATGACGGCAGGTAAAGACCAGCATGGTCCATCCAGTCTGCCCAGCATGGTCCATCCAGTCTGCCCAGGAGTAGGTGCACCTGTCGCACTGTGCAGGCCACCCCTCCCCATGTCTCTGTCTAGGGGGTGGACCCACCACTCCATGTAGGATACCCCTATTTGTTGAGAAGTTAGATGGTTCAGTTTATTTTGTTTGTCTCCTGTTTCTGTAAAGGGATCCGCTGTGCTTGTCCCATGCTGTTTTGAATTCCGTCACCGTGTTTGCCCCCACCACTTCCATCGAGAGAGCATTCCAAGCATCCACCACCCTTTCAGTGAAAAAATATTTCCTGACATTGCCTTTCTATTTTCCACCTTGCAGCTTCATGTTATGCCCTCTAGTTTTGCAGCTTCCCAGTCTTTGGAAGATGTTTGTTCATCATTCCTCTTTAAGTATTTAAAGGTCTGAATCATATCTCCCTTATCTCTCCTCTCCTCCAAAGTGTACATATTTAGGTCTTCAAGTCTTTTCTCATAAGGTTTCTTACGCAGGCTCCAAATGATTTTGGTCGCCTTCCTCTGAACAGTTTCCTGTCTTTTTACATCTTTTGCAAGATATGGTCTCCAAAACTGAACACAGTATTCCAAGTGAGGCCTCACCAGCGACCTGTACAGTGGCATAAATACCTCTTCCTTTCTGCTGGTAACCCCTCTTCGCATGCAGCCCAACATCCTCCTGGCTTTTGCCACCGCCTTGTCGCACTATTTTGCCACCTTGAGATCATCAGAGATAATCACACCAAGGTCTTTCTCCTGAACCATGCACACCAACCTCTCGCCCCCTATCGCATACATTTCCCTTGGATTTCTGCTACCTAAGTGCATGACACTGCACTTTTTCGCATTAAATCGTAATTGCCAAGCATTAGACCATTCTTCCAGCTTTTGTAGATCTTTCCTCATGTTATCCACTCCCTCGGGGGAGTCACTCTGTTGCAAATTTTTGTGTCATCTGCAAAAAGACAGACTTTTCCATTCAGTCCTTCAGCAATATCACTCACAAATACATTGAACAGTGCTGGGCCCAGGACCGAATCCTGGGGTACCCCGCTAATCACCTTCCTTTCATCCGAGTGAGCTCCATGTACCATCACCTTTTGTCGTCTGTCAGTCAACCAATTTCTAATCAAGTTGACCATCTTGGGACCCATCCCCAAGCTACTGAGTTTATTGACAAGACTCCTATGAGGAACAGTATCAAAGGCTTTGCTGAAATCCAGGTAGATGACATCCATCGCATGCCCCTGATTTAGTTCCTTGGTCACCCGGTCAAAGAACTCAATCAGATTTGTTTGGCAAGACCGTCCTTCAGTAAAACCATGTTACCTCGGATCTTGCAACCTGTTGGTTTTGAGAAAGTTCACTATTCGCTCTTTCAGGAGCGTCTCCATTACTTTTCCCGCCACTGAGATAAGGCTCACGGGTCTGTAGTTTGACACTTCTTCCCTGTCACCACTTTTGTGTATAGGTACGACATCAGCCATTCTCCAGTCCTGAGGAACCTCTCCTGTTTCCAAGGATCTGTTGAATACATCCTTTAACGGCCCTGCAAGAACCTCTCTGAGCTCTTTCAGTATCCTGGGATGTAGCCCATCCGGTCCCATGGCTTTGTCCACTTTCAGTTTAGCAAGTTGTTCCAACACCTCATCTTCTGTGAATGGTGTAGTATCTACTTCATTCCCATTTTTATATTTGGGAGTCACAGCTTGTCCATCTAAAGGATTTTCTTAGTCAAGACAGGCAACACAGGAAGTGAGGACTAGGATACATCTAGGGAAATGGCAAGGAAAAACATAGGAGGTGAACAGGAGACTAGGGGGATCAGGATCGAAAAGCAGTCTCAAACAAGTGAGTTTTTAGCCTGGATTTGAACAGGGCAATAGTTAGAGCTTGGCGTACCAACTCAGGTAGTTTGTTCCAGGCATAAGGAGCAGCAAGGTAGAAAGATCGAAGTCTGGAGTTGGCAGTGGAAGAGAAAGGCACAGATAGAAGGGATTTTCCAGAACAGCAGAGTTCCCGAGGAAGGGTGTAGGGAGAGATGAAAGGTAGTGAGAAGCAGCAGAATGAGTCAATACTAGACTTAACAAGTCACTGGGATAATTAAGGGGTTTCTTGAATCTATCTGACCAAACCTTCTGCCTTCTCAATTGAACCATTAATTTGCACACCTGTGAAGCCTCTTCAAATGCCTACCAGTGTTCAGAAACCAGATAGGCAAACCAGAGTCATTCAAGGCAATGCAAAAACCTCCTACACTGTGCCAGATCTGCAGTATACCAACCCCTCATATGCTGATGATGGACAGGAACAAAAATGCACTTAACAGGCATGGAAGAGAATGTACTTCTAGCGCTGTGTTGCCTTTTTTAATATATTGCCCCTGCTGCACATCCTGAGCGGGACAGCAGCAATGGGCACAGGGGCTAGAGCAGGGGCAACGCTGGGAACGAGGTTTGCCTAGGGCACCTCATATCCTTGCTCAGGCAGCAGATTGCCTTGAACCACCCCTGCTGGCCTCCCTATTGTTTCAACCACTAGGCTACACTGGAGCCCAGCACCTGTTTCATTACTTATTGGAAAACCCTTTCCATCTTTATTTACACATAGTAACACAACCAGGAAACAAGCATAATAAGCACCTCACACCTCACTTTGATTATTGTAATAGCATCTTCTACGGATTACCCCAAAAAACCCACACACACCAACTACAGATTGCACAAAACTTAGCCACACATAAAATCCACAAGACCCACCACTACGATCACAACACTCCACTATTAGAGGACCTCCACTGGTTACATATCGAAGCTAGAAGCAAATACAAATATATAATGATAATTTTCAAATTATACAACAAAATTGCCCCCTCCTATCTTTCCTCCCTCCTTGCTCCCCCAGACATCACTAGAACCAGAAGAACATGCTCCTAGAATACCCTCACAATTCCTGCCCACATCTGTACTGAAAGAATACTCTGCGCCTCCCCTCACCAGCAACACTGCAGGGCTCTTGGAGTAATGGAAATCCACACTCAAAGCAATCAGACGGCAATCTGTAAAACTTAGTAAATAATACACAACACACTTGTATTATAAAAAACAAACCAAAGCTTTGGGAGAGCAAGCTAGGCCTCTGCCTATGTTTACTCTGATATCATAGCTTTAGGCCACTTTATTTATAGGTAAAAATTCCATTACACAGCATAATTTCACTTTATTATTCTACGTCTCACATCACGTATATTCATAATATACATATTCTATTCTACGTCTAGTGTCACGTATATTCATAACATACTTTTCTATAGGCATGCACGTCATAGACAATCATGAAAAGACATACATATATTCTCAGACATGACTATGTAGGCCTAAATTCTAATTAATTCTAACACTGACAGTTTGATATCTCTGACCAGGGACTGAGAGACTGAGAAGCTGGGTAAACAACTTGCCTTTTACTTGTCTTTCTAATAACAAGACTAATGTTTATGTTATCTGGAACCTTTCACGCAGTTACTTCTACAGAGTTTTCAAGGATGGTATTAAGTAAGGAGCCACAAATGATATTAACTCTTTCTTAGGGCTCATAGTAATATAATGTTATACACAGGGCCTGACTGTGTATCCAGCCTGGTACAATCAAGCTTTCTTTCAGTCCTTCCTCTGATTCTGTAAAGAATCATTTCACAGATAAGGAAACTCAGACATCGGTATTAAAAATTGATCGTAGCTAGCTTCTGGATCAACCTGTAACATCATTTTAGGAGTCAGTGTCTCCACTGATTTCTTACAGCAAGCAGATATTACACAAAGAATTATTGTTCCTAAAATGATAATCCCTAATAAGCCAAATAATGAAGCTGATATGCCTTGCAGGGGCCTAGATAATAAATTCCAGAAAGAAGAAACAGAACAAAAAAAATCAGAAAAAGAACTTACATAACTACTACTTGATACAAATGTACGATTCTTAACCTTATCTAGTAGGCCTTTCACTACTTTCCCTTCATCATCAAGCATACTGCAACAGTAATCAGAAATTAGGCCACATACGCCATTTTCCTTCGCTAGTAGGTAGTCTAAAGCCATGCGATTCTGAGCTGCATAAGTGGACACCTTGTCTACTGCACCTTGTAACACGCTAATAGCCTCTGTGAGATCCAGGGCTGTAAGTTCAACAACTGCCTGTAATCGCATAATCTTGGTACCATATTCTCTAGTGGGTGCTATGGCTCCAAAGGTTGAGAGCCAAACAGTACCTGTAAATGCATCTATCTGAGATTTAGTTAAAGGACTTGTAGAGTCTACCAACTGTTGTGCTGCTATTATGGCTTCATCCTAAGGGGAAACATCCCTTTTTCTTCTTAAGGAATTATTCAAGGTTGATAATAAGGTAACATTTTGGTAAGGTATAAAAAACGCCACGGGGTGTCTAACTGGGCAACATAGCAAGTACCTGACCAACCTCTGGGAAGTTCTGTATATGCAAGATTACCACACACAAAATAGTCTCCCTCTAAAGCCACTAATCCATTTTCCCAAATTGTCAAGTTGCGGGGACAGACTAGATTCTGTGTACAATTATTCAAAGCCCACTGAGTAATGTTCATTTCCTTAATTCCTACAGATAGATTACGTTCCCGGGGATGGTAATATCCTAATAAGGGGCAACTCCAGTTAGGTATGTCTCGGACTGAGTCATTCAAAAGGTAGCCAGAACTATTATATTGTAACAAGTCATAATCATGCACCTGATTCCCTTGAACTTGCATTAAGTTTACTACGGAAATATAAGGTTTCTGTACGTGGGATTTCTTATACCAGATGGATGAATTATGTAGCATTATTTATTTATTTATTTACATTCTCTTATATACCGTGCTATTCTGCATCAGTGCAGTTTACATTGAACCAACTGAAATTACATTGAACAGGGCAATATAACTTGGAGATAACTATTTTACAGGGAACATGGGCTATGGAGGCTTAAGTGGCTTGCCCAAGACCACAAGGAGCACCTGTGGGACTAGAAACCCCAGTCCTTCCGGCCCAAGGTTGCTGTCCTCTAGTGGGATTTGAACCCCCGACCTTCCGGCCTGAAGTACCTTGCCCCAACCACTAGGCCACTCCTCCACTTCTACAAATGTTCCATGGGGTGTCCCCTACCTTTTTCCCTGTACCTTGAGCCATAAAACATATTGGAGGGGAGGGGACTTTAAAGGCATAGAACTAACTACTCTAGGTTCTGTGTTTGTATGAGACCATCGTACAATAGTTAGATTGAAAGCTGTAGTACGGAACTCTTCAAAGGCTTTGGGCCTAACTTGTGGTAAAAACCCATGTTGAGTGGCCGTCACAGATGGAAGGCAGACTGCACAACGTGACAGATTAAAATGTTTTGTAACTGAGTGTAACTGTAACTCAAAAATATTTGGATATTCCCCATAACTTTCCCAGGATTCTAAATGCAGTACTGCTTTATTAACAATAATATGCCATAGCACAACTAAGACCAAATACGAAAACATTCTTAGCAAACCTCTAAACATCTGAAACTATAATTACTCCAAAAATAAATGTTCTACGACAAAATAAAATACACCTACTCTTCTTAAGATGATGATGATATATATTATAGCTATAACTACCCCTTAATTCTCAATTACGTCATGAAGTAGAGGTTAATTACCCAAAGGTCATTGCTT
The DNA here is from genome assembly GCA_033557465.1 of Ichthyophis bannanicus. Lineage (NCBI taxonomy): Eukaryota > Metazoa > Chordata > Amphibia > Gymnophiona > Ichthyophiidae > Ichthyophis > Ichthyophis bannanicus. Next base: position 916,236,636 of record CM066035.1, on the reverse strand, counting down.
ATATATTAGTAAAATACTAAATCAAACCACCTTTATCCACCTAATCAGTAGTATAAATGCTGGACAAAAGGTTTTTGCATAATTAGTTCATTAAAAAAGCATGTAAATCCTGATGATCTTTTCTGTAATATCAATGTAATGTTCAATAAGTCTCTGCGTTGTATTTTCTTGATTCACTTATGAAGGGAGCCACCGTCTGGAGACTGTGAAGGAGCCTTTTTACACTGTGTAAGGTGTATCCAACGAGAATGTCCTTCCACTTTACAAGCCAAGTATCCCACCAGGAGCACACGAAATGGACCTAGAAACTTGGGAGCCAGAAGCGTCTTTGGATGCAAATTCTTAATCAGGACCCAGTCCCCCGGTTTCACTGCTGGATGTGAGGATTCCAAAGGAGCATCTGTTAGAGGATTCACCTGCAATAAAGGGGAAACAGACAGGACTGAGTGCAATCGTCTCCATCAGGCGGGCCAGATCAAACCCCGCGCATTCCATCCTGTGCTCCCCGATCGGGGTCGAGCACACCTGAGCGGGCCAGCCACCTTCCCGCTCGGGGGTCTCCAGCCCAATCGGGGCTGTGGGAGGAGGAGCGGCGAACTCAAAAAGAAGCCGCCATCAGGCGGGCCCGCGCTTGGCGGGCCCACACCTGAGGGCCTCGCCAGAGGGCCCTTTGGCGTGGCCCTTAGGCGGTGGCCCTCCTGTTTCCTTAACCTCACCGATCCAGCAAAACCAGCCCACCACACCAACACATTCCCTGAAGAATTATCCACCGGCCCTCTGATGTACACCGCTAATTAAAAGAAGGACACCACTGTTCTAGGAGGTAAATCCCCTTATTTAAATGCAGACACTCCATCAGGGACTCGTAGAACTGAACATTAATCTTTTACCTTGTTCCCTCAAAAGCTAAATTGCCTTGCTTTAAACTGTAGATTTGCTTATTACCTAGCTATCATGCTGTGAATAGCTCACAATCTTTGCAACTCTATGCTCTGACCTGCCGTAATTTGCTACAGTACTGATACAGTTTTGATACATTACTGTTACATTGTTATATTCCCTACTACTATTGCCTTAACTTGTATCTTGGTATCAGACTTGAATCCTGCACTCAAACGTATTAGCCCTCCACCCAAAGTAGCTGTCTCATATAGAACACCCTAAAATGCCTCCGATCTTATCCTTATTCCTCTTCCTCCTTACCTCTTGGGCCCCCAACCTATCACACGCATTTAGTCCTGGCATCAGTCATATCCCAATCCTCTACAACAACAGCAGAAGATGGTCTGAAAACCCCCGTCAACATTCAACAAAAGCCAGTGCCCTTCATCCTCACCTTCTACACATCCCCTTACAGAACTTTAAAAGGATCCAAACTGAGAAATACAACTACCAACAGTTACTCAAATGTGCGCTTATCAACGCCAGATCAACACGCTCAAAATGGCCTGCAATTAATGACCTTATAACCCTACATGACCTTGATATCCTAATGATAACTGAATCTTGGTTATCTGACTATGATAATGCTCTAATCAACCAGATGTCACCACCTGGTTATTCGATCTTTGCCTGCCATAGGACCCACCAGAGGGGAGGCAGTACACTCATCTTTGCCAGATCCGAACTTCAATTTACATTAAGCAATACCACTAGCTCAACCTATCTGGACATAATATCCATATCGAATGAACACTGTTCAATTAACCTACTGTACCGAGCCCCAACTTCATCTCCAGGTGACCTTCCATCAATAATAGACCTAGCTTGTAACTCCATCAACCCACGCGCCCTAAATTTCCTGATGGGAGATTTCAACCTGCCCTCCCTACATGATATGCATTCAACAGAATTCATTGACGCAATGAATGAGCTGGGCTACACGCAACTCATCAACTTCCCCACTCATAACAAGGGTGGTATACTGGACTTGATCTTGTACCACAGACTGCCATCAATCCCTCCCAGAGCTTGCTATTCTCCATAACACCTGTACCCTGGTCCAACCATCATTTACTCCTATTTCACATACCCACCAACGATCTCAGCATTTCCAGCAACAAAGCACGTTCCCCTACTAGAATGGTAACAACACACTTTCGACCCCTTGTTAAGGATAAGGCTCTTAAGAAGATCCTACCTCTCCTTGCCAATGAATCCCTCGATCTAGATGAACTGGTATCCAATTGGGATGACACCCTCAGAGCGGCCGCCTGCCTACCATCCATCAACACGAACCGTGCGAAACGTGAACATGCACCATGATACTCCCAGGATCAGCGAGCATCACTCCTCCACCTACGTAAGCTCGAGAGACAGTGGCGCCACACCCGGACTCCCAAGGCACTCGGTGCATACTCCACTCACCTGCAAGCCCACTGACAAAAAACCATGGAAAAAAGAAAACAGTATCACTCAGAATTACTAAGGCGATCATTGAACAAACCTCACGACTTATTCAACATTGTAAAGTCACTAACTGGCGATCCAGCACTAGCCCAACCAACCATACCCCAGCTGCAAGACTATTCTAACTACCTTCAATCGAAGATGATACAGACCAAGTACAACATGAATGCAACCATCTTATCTACCTCCACCCCACACGGACCCTCCCAACCAACTTCTCTGCTGTCATTCTCCAAGGTATCCAACAAAGAAATTTTAGATATCATCTCATCTATTAACCTCACCACTGCTCCTAACGATCCTTGCCCTGCAAGCTGGATTAAAGAGCTGCGCCATGACCTCAGCCCAACTATATGCAGAATCTTGAATCAATCACTCACAACAGGATCCTTCCCTCAAAGCTTAAAATACACATCAATCCGCCCCCTGTTAAAGAATAGTAGGCTTGATCCATCTAAAGTTGAGTCCTTCCGACCAATTTTGAGCATCCCACGGCTTGCCAAAATTATGGAGAAGGTAGTTCAGCGACAAATCCAACACCATGTTGATACTGTTGCACCACTGGACCCATCCCAACATGGCTTCAGGGAAGCTCACGGCGTGGACACCATCCTCACAACCCTCTTCAACAACCTAGTCACAGGAATTGACAATATCAACCATGGATTCGTCCTTATCTTCTTAAACATAGCAGCCGCCTTCGATTCAGCGAATCACGAAACACTTTTATTTCGCCTCAAAGATTTATTTATTTATTTATTTTTATTTATTTACATTCTCTTATATACCGCTCTATTCTGCATCAGTGCGGTTTACATTGAACAAACTGAAATTACATTGAACAGGGCATTATAACTTGGAGATAACTATTTTTACAGGGAACATGGGCTATGGAGGGTTAAGTGGCTTGCCCAAGACCACAAGGAGCACCTGTGGGACTAGAAACCCCAGTCCTTCCGGCCCAAGGTTGCTGTCCTCTGGTGGGATTTGAACCTCCGACCTTCCGGCCTGAAGTACCTTGCCCCAACCACTAGGCCACTCCTCCACTACAAGGCTCAGCACTAGCCTGGTGCAAATCCTATTTGTGTAACAGATGGCAACAAGTCAGAGCAGGTTCCAAGACCTCTCAACCATTCTCACTGAAGCAAGGTGTACCTCAGGGATCTTCCCTCTCTGCATTAATGTTTAACATCTACATGCAGCCCAACTGTGCTTTAATCCGTTCCTTCAATGTCCAATGCCTTGCCTATGCAGACGACATCCTCATGTACACACAGTTTAAAATCGATCAACCTGACTTCTCTCCAATTACAAGATGCTTTAAAGCGGTAGCAGATTGGCTCCTTTCTCAAAATCTACGTATTAACCACAGCAAAACAGACGTACTATTCATCTTGCGAAACCAGAAGTTCACGCCACCTTCCTCACTTCTAGTCAATAACATTGAACTGAAGTCCAAATCTGGGCATTATCCTCGACCAGCGTCTTGACATGTCGGCACATGTCATAAACACAACTAAAGCAATATATCATAAGATCCGATCACTACGCCATATCCGCCCACTTCTTGACTTCCCTGACTACCGTTCAATCTTCCAAGCCTTAGTCATCCCACACCTCGATTTTGCTAACATTATCCTACTTGGACTTCCACAGTCGACTCTTAATCCGCTACGACTTGCCATAAACTCAGCTGCAAGGGTACTGGCAGGGCGCTCAAGGTCAGACCACATAACGCCAGTTCTAAAGAACCTACACTGGCTTTCGCTGCGGGCCAGAATCCATTTCAAGGCTCTAGTCATGACATTCAAGGCCCTTAAGAACCATCCCCCCAGGCCCATCAGTGAACTTCTCCACAGCACACCAGACAACAGAACCAGGAGATCCACATCGATGAATACACTCGAAGTCCCGAAATTATTGATAAAATGTAGGAAGTAAACAGCAAGTAGAGCCTTCTCCATTTTTGCACCTATGGCATGGAATGCCCTCCCAGCTGAAATCCGGGCCATCTCAAACCTGGCGCTATTCCGAAAAGCCCTCAAACACCACCTATTCTTACACCATTACCCTGACATCAATCCCGGTATTCATACTGCCATAACTTTACCTCCCTACCTAGCCCATCCCTTAGATCATCCTCCTGTAGATAATGGTTAACCAACTTTTTCCCCTATCTGCTTCTCTGACCCATGAGCCCAGGCCTCTAGGTAAAGTTTTCTAGATTTCCTTCGTAAGAGTATCCATAATTTGTATATAATATGTACATAGTTTCCCTCGGTTTTTCTTCCATGTTTACTTTCCCTGTTCAATGTAAAAACTCGATGTAACTTGTTGCATTCTTGTATGTTCTGTTCAAATGTAAACCGCACTGATTATAATAGCGCGGTATATAAGAAATAAAAATAAAATAAAATAATAAATAAATAAATCGTGAACAATAAGTCAAAATATCGCTGTGCAACAATTGGGGATCCGGGATAACTGCCAATTCATGTGGAGAGGTAGCTGGACGTCCAGTAACTATTTCATATGGTGTCAGGCTGGGGGAATTACGCACTGCCATAAGGGCAAAAGGAAGGGCTTCTGTCCAATCTGTAGCCCAATCCTGTGTCAGAGTGCGTAAGTGACCTTTGAGTGTCCTAGTCATCCGTTCCACTTGGCCAGAGCTTCGCGGATGATAAGGACTGTGCAGTTGTCTCTTAATACCAAACCAAATTTCCCAGACACTCGCAACAAAGGCTGGACCAGACAAGAAGAAAGAACAAAAAGTACACCCCAAACAGGAATAAACTGAGTAAGCAGTAATCTGATGGCAACCCCAGCAGTCATACTGGTAGTGGGATAAGCCGCTACCCATTCAGAGTAAAGACAAGTGACCACCAAACAATTACCACCTCCCTCCTCTGGCACAGGGCAGATCTGCAAAATCAAGCTGCAAAATCAAAAGGAGTCCGGAAGGCAGAAATACATATAACTGACCCTAAGCTGACCCTACTCTGCCAGTCTTGAAACAGTGCAGACAAGCTGTGCCAAAGAAAGAAAACAAAAAAACTTCAGGCGATACCGGAGAACCACAAAGGCATAATTCATAGTCACAGTGGTGATGCTTATGATGCAGGAACAGGGCAAGTAGAAACAAAAGACTGTCAGGACAAATAAGCAGATGATCCTCTTTCCAGTAGCCCTGAGCATCACAGGTTGCACCCCACGAAGTCCACAGAGTCTGGGTTTCAAAGGAAGTATCTTGCTATTGCTACAAGAAAGATGAAAGGGAAAACAAAATCATATTAGACAGTGTCAAATACAGCAATGTCGGTGACACTGATGCCCGAAGAGCAGCTTGCCGTGCTTCTTGGTCTGCAAAATGGTTGTCCTTTGCAAACACTTCTGCTAGCTGTGCACTGGCAAATGGCAAAGAAGCTGATTCCACTACATCATTAACTGTTGTGACTGCATAGCCCACACGAAGTTTGCCATCTCTGAAAGCAGAACCATCCACAAATAAAGTTATATCCGTGGCTGGTAAAGGTAATCATGAGACCCATCCTCCTCCACAAGAGTTGCCAAGGGAGCTAGAAGTGTTGAAGGATTGCATATACGTCAAGAGGGTGCTGCAAAACTAAAAATCAGTAATGTCAATTGCCGAAGCCACTTCTACCAAACAATGTAGACATAGTGGGGGTCCCAAAGTCACTGCATCAAATCGTTTTGAGAAATAGCCTACTGGCTTGCAACCAAGTTGGGAAAGCTTGCAACAGTACACAGGTGGCAGAGGAAGTTGAAATAGCAACATACAGTTTGAACGGTAAAGAATAATCATATACAATAAACATGGCGCATTTCCCAGTGCAGTTTTTACATTTAAAACAAACCTCCCATTGTGATAATGTGGGTACAATGAGGCCTTCAGATCCTTCTTTCCCAATAAGAGCATAAAGCGGAGCAGTAAGATCTGAGAAATTTGCTAGCCATTGTTTACAGAAGATTAATAGACCCAGAAACTTGTGCATTAACACTGGTGTTGCTGGAAAAGACAATGACAAAATAGGTTTCAATCTAGCAGAGGTAATTGCATGACCAGATAGTGTTAGGGCAACACCCAGGAAAGTAACATTTTGAGATACAAATTGCAGCTTAGACAAATTAACCTTCAAACCTAATTAGCAATATGAGCTAATAGAGACAAAGAATCTGACAAACAAATCTCATAACTTAGTGAACATAAAAGCAAATCATCCACATATTGAACTAAAGAGGAATGGTCGAGCTCTACATCCAATAATGCAGTTCTTAGGGCCTGCAAAAATATGCAGGACTGTCAGTGTACCCTTGACACAAAGTGGTCCAAATATTTTGTTTATTTTCAAAATGGAAATCAAATAAAAAAATTGGCTTTCTTTGCAAATTCTCACTGAAAAATAAGCAGAACTCAAATCTACAACAGAAAACCAGGTAGTCCCTGAAGGTATCTGTGTCCAGATATCATGTGGACTAGGTACCAAGGGAAAAATTGGCAAAATCACATTATTTACTGCTCACAGGTCTTGCACAAATCTATAAGTCTTACCGTCAGCCTTTAGTACAGGAAGAACTGGAGTCTTACAAGATGAAGTTGTAGAATAAATGACACCTTGTTTCTGAAGATCTTCAGTCACAGGACGAATTCCATCAATGGCAGCTACTGGCAGTGGATACTGCTTGAGTCTAGGAAGCTGAACTCCAGGTTTCACGGTGATTTTCACAGGAGGAATAGAAAGGCACCCGACATTAGATCCTGGCACCGAAAAGAGCCTCCCCGCAAGCCGCAGGGTTTGATCTGTATAGTGCGGAGGATGTGATGGTCCCTAAGCATGGGAAGGCCCTAGTGAACACCGCCCTCCAGTTGGAAGTACCCGTCGGTTGCTACAGATGCATAGCATCCCGTTCTGGCTTAGTAGTAAAACACTTCATTGATGTAGGGGCCGGCGTCATAGACCCGGATTATAGAGGTGTGGTCAAGATTTTGCTGTTTAACTTCGGATCCGAAGATTTCAAAGTGAGTGTGGGCGACCGCATAGCCCAGCTTATTTGCGAAAGAGTGGGGTTTCCTCCTCTCGAGGAAGTACCCATGTTTTCTGATACGACGCGCGGAACCCAAGGATTCGGTTCCACGGGATGTGCAGACCTGCAAGGGCTGGCAGCGACGGTGGAGGAGAGGATGGAAGATGACTTAGGGCCCCAGTTGAGTGACTGTAAGAAGAATCCTGAGCCGAGGATGGGGGAAGGTCTCTCATGGACACAGAAGCGGGAATTGGGACACCTAATCGAGAGTTTCTCTGATGTCATGATGCCTATACCAGGGGAAACTAAGCTCGTCGCACACGAAATCCTAACACCACCAGGGGAAGTAGTACAACAACGCCCGTACAGACTGCCAGAAGCCAAGAGGCAGGAGGTGATAGATCAAGTGAAAGCTTGATTTAGGAGTGATTGAAGAATCAGAGTCCGTGGAACAGTCCTATTGTGTTGGTTCCCAAGCCCGATGGATCGCTTAGGTTCTGCATTGACTTCAGGAGGGTCAACGCCATCTCAAAATTTGATGCATATCCCATGCCTCATATAGAGGAGCTGCTCGACCGGTTGGGGCAAGCCAGGTATCTCACAACCCTGGATATGACGAAGGGCTACTGGCAGATTCCTCTGACCAGGGAAGCTCGCCAGAAGACCGCTTTTAGTACGCCAGTGGGCCTATTTCAATTCAGACGAATGCCGTTTGGCCTACACGGAGTGGCTGCCACATGCCAACGGCTTGTCGACCTGGTACTCCGGCCTCATCAAGAATACGCTGTAGCATATATGGATGATGTCATCATTCACAGTGTTCGATGGGACCAACATCTATCCAGGATAAGAGCAGCGTTACTGGCAAAGAGGGATGCAGGCCTGACCCTAAATCTGGCAAAGTGTATGTTCGGTGGTCAAGAGGTGAAGTACCTGGGCCATTTGGTTGGACACGGCACGGTGAAACCTTTGCTGAACAAGGTTGAAAGTGTGAAGGCTTTTCCCCGGCCCACTAACAAGAAGCAATTACGCAGTTTCCTAGGATTGGTGGGGTACTACCGGCGGTTCATTTCACACTTTGCTGAGAAAAGTGAACTTTTGTCGGACATGCTAAAGAAAAATCTGCCCAATCAGCTAAGGTGGACCCTAGGAGCAAGCACGGCTTTTGAGCGTTTAAAGGAGGAGCTGTGTGCAGCCCCGGTGTTGCGAGGGGTTGAGTTCGGTCTACCATTTATTCTGCAGACGGATGCCTCCGCGACCTGATTGGGAGCAGTACTGTCCCAGAAAAATGAGGGTATCGAGCATCCGGTGCTTTTCCTTAGTCGGAAGCTGTCCCCGGCTGAGAAAAATTATTCAGCTATCGAGAGAGAGTGCCTGGCAATAAAGTGGGCTGTGGAATCTCTGAAATTTTACCTGGCGGGCAGAAAATTTTTTCTGGTGACAGATCATGCCCCACTGAAATGGCTTGGTCAGATGAAAGATCATAACGCTAGACTGATGCATTGGTACATGGCGCTTCAAGCGTTTGATTTCCGCATAGAGCACAGAGCTGGCAAGCTGCATCAGAACGCAGATGCGTTATCTAGAATTACGTGCTGTGAAGATGATATCATCCCAGCCCGTAATATCTTAAGGGGGGGAATATGTGATAAGGTGAGCTGTGTAGATGAGATGGAATGGGAGAGAAGTGAGGAATGTACCTTTAAAGACAGATGTAAACAGGGTTCCCATAGAAACCACAAGCCACCGGAGCATGCAGTAGCTAGAGCTAAGCCCTGCCCAAGCAGTGACGTAAGAGCTAGGTTGAGCCCTAACAGCTCTCATGTGTGCAGAGAGGAGGGTGTGGCTGAAAAGTAGCACCATTTTAAAACTGCTTCAGAGTTTGAGGAAGAGGCAAGCGAGAGTCAGGAGGAGAAAGGAAGCCACGGGAAAAGGGAGCACGAGGAGCGAAGGAGTGGAGAAGGAAGGACAGCTGATTCTTACTCTCAGAAAGCAGTGGAACCAAGGTTGGAACCTGTCCTAAAGCACCCCAGAGAAAAGAAGCTGGAGAGGTTTGTTTCCATGTGGGGAAGCAGCTCAGAATGCCAGCCAAGTAAGAGAGGTGGGGAAGACAAGTTTGCTACAGTTCCTAAGAGGCTTTTCTGAAGACGTGGTCAGAGAGCTGAGGAAAAGCGCTGAATGCTGTGCTAGCCAAAAGGCAGTGAGAGCAGCTCCAGGCAGGAACAGGAACAGTTCAAGTAAGTGCCGTGAATCAGCTTTAGAGGCTATTGATAAGCTATTCTATGAGAGAGAAACTCCTTCTTTAACCTATGCTGGTGCAGAGCAGAAAGAACACTTTTTAGGAAAGCTGAAAGAGTTGCTGCAGAGTGTAAAATTCAAACCTTCTGATATAAGCTCCCAGGAAGATGACTCAAGTGAAGCTGTTGAAGAAATGCAGATAGAAACGTATGAAAGTCCTTGTGATAGTGATGTAGCAGAAATGGAATGCTCATTCTGTAAGACAAACAAACTAAATATGTGCTAGGCTCAGGCCATGAGAAGAAGTTTGTTTAACCTGGTTTTTGTCAAGCTGAGTGAGAAAGAAAACTCTTGCTAGAAGTTTTAAGTTTGCCTGGTGTGATTAACAGCCATAGCAGTGAAAGGCATTTATCTGAAGAAAGCTGAATGCAGCTGCTGTGGAAAGAATATTCCTGACTTGGATGTTTAAGCCTGTTTTGTTCCTCTTCTTCATTTACTTTGGAGAATTTATCCTTGCCTTGTTTTGGCGCTATGAATTTTGATGCGAGGGAGAAACCCTGAAATAAATTTCTTTGTTTTGCCTAACAAACTGTGTGGTCACACTACTTTGCTTGGAGAGTATCTGAAACTACAAGTCCCAGCATTCAGTGCTGGCAGCCATAGACTTGGGACAGTACTCAAAAGGGCAAATAAGGCAGCCCTTTTGCTTATCGGCCATTGGCCTAGGCAGGGGGTCACAACAAGATTCACTGGCAAAGTGTCCCCCACAAGAAAAGTAGTTGGATATACAGTCTCTCCAATCTGCAAAGGTAAATATTCAAGTCTCCGATGAGGAATTATCTTTCCCTCAATGCCTTCACAATGTACTATCGGTGCTTGTGCTAATTGAGTATGATAGATGGCAGGCAAATCCTGTAAACGTAGTGCTGATGTTGTAGCACCAGTATAAATAACAAATTTCAAATTAGAACCTCCCAGTTTAGCTTCTAACTCACCCTGAGGAGTTACAGTCAAATTCAGGAATAGTCATGCATCCCATGTATCACCTCCACAATCTTCTGGGTTAGAGAAGCACTGATATACTGGAGTGAATTCAGCTTGTACTGGAGGGGGAGGAGGAAAATCAGCTTTCTGGCCATCAGGATTCCGATTCCGGGGACAGTCTCGCTGCAAATGTCCAGTCTCTCCACAAGTGTAACAAGTACGCATCTCTCTGGACTGTCCACGCCCTCGCTGAGGATTCCCATAACCTCCTCTCTTTTTACCTCTCCCCCCTGCCCATGGGTGGCTGCATAAACAATCTGTAAATTGAGCAATTTAGTCTTTTCACATCTATTTTAGTTCACTCCTCTTGCTGTTCCTTGATAAATTTCAAGTCACTGTATCGAGCTCCTTCCAGAATTGCATCGGCTATTCTAGCTGGCCAATCTATTATTGAAGTTTCTAAAATTTCTTTTATTCTTGGAATCAATCCATTTACAAAAATATTAGTAAATCCTGAAGGAGTGTCTTCTGCCTCACCAGAATAGTCTTTAAAAGCTAGCATACACCATCTGCCTTACTCCAGCCCAATCCGGGCTGTGGGAGGGGAGCGGCAGCTCCATTTAAATTGTGCCGCCGACGGCGGGAAGGACTCCTTCGGGGACGAGAGGCAACACCATCTGCCTTACTCCAGCCCAATCCGGGCTGTGGGAGGGGAGCGGCAGCTCCATTTAAATTGTGCCGCCGACGGCGGGAAGGACTCCTTCGGGGACGAGAGGCAACACCATCTGCCTTACTCCAGCCCAATCCGGGCTGTGGGAGGGGAGCGGCAGCTCCATTTAAATTGTGCCGCCGATGGCGGGAAGGACTCCTTCGGGGACGAGAGGCAACACCATCTGCCTTACTCCAGCCCAATCCGGGCTGTGGGAGGGGAGCGGCAGCTCCATTTAAATTGTGCCGCCGACGGCGGGAAGGACTCCTTCGGGGACGAGAGGCAACACCATCTGCCTTACTCCAGCCCAATCCGGGCTGTGGGAGGGGAGCGGCAGCTCCATTTAAATTGTGCCGCCGACGGCGGGAAGGACTCCTTCGGGGACGAGAGGCAACACCATCTGCCTTACTCCAGCCCAATCCGGGCTGTGGGAGGGGAGCGGCAGCTCCATTTAAATTGAGCCGCCGACAGGCGGGCCCGCGCCTGTCGGGCCCGCGCCTGAGGGCCTCGCCAGAGGGCCCTTTGGCGTGGCCCTTAGGCGGGGCACTACATGCAACCCGAAACAGAGCCCACATATAAGCCTGCCCCGGTTTGTATTGTATTGCATACCTTATGCCTATGCAGGCCTCTCACTAGATTATACCGCTAGAGGCAGTCACCTTGCAACATTGTACACTATGTCTAGTTTCTCTGTCAGTCACCTTGCAACATTATATACTATTTCTAGTTACTCTGTCTCCTAATGTGATGCATCCTGCTTACTAGTATACTCTAAATAGATACCATTCCAACATTGCTCTAGTTTATGCAATTAAATGTGCAATTATTCTGCCTTCTGTCTAGATATATATGTCAAACATTTCCTAGTGCACACAGATTATCTATTATCAGTACACTAGCTCAAGCTTTACCTCCACCATGTTATCATACTTTTCAACCTCACACCCCTTTACCCTCTCCCTCTGTTATATGTTAATAGCTTTAACGTATGATACCCTAGCCTTCACTGCACCCTTCAACACTATTCCAATCCTTCACAGACCAGGGAATAATAGACCTTTTGGCCTCCCCAACCATCAAACTGAACCACCACGACGCCCACCTGGTCCACATGTGATCTATGTTGCCTTACAGCAACACAACTCCCCTCAGAGCACACAACCTACCCATCCCTCTAACCTCAAATGCGCACTAATAAATGCTCGATCAATGAGGAAAAAATGGCCAGCATTAATAGATATTCTCTCAGCTCATAACCTTGACATCTTATTTATCACTGAGACCTGGCTATCTTCCTCTGACTCCGTACTCCTCCACCAGATTGTTCCCTCCAACTTCATAGTTCACTCATGTCACAGAACTGACCGCCGTAGCGGAGGGGTACTCATCCTATCCAAATCAGATCTTAGGTTCCAGCTTGCAGCCTCAAACAGCACATCAACCCTTGACTTTGTGACCATCACAAATAAGCAGGTCTCTATCAATTTACTGTATAGAGCACCATCCTCCTCACCAGACGATTTAGCCACAATCATTGATATGGCCTGTAACTCTACGAACCCACACACCCCAATTTGGGTTCTAGGCGACCTCAACCTCCCAACCATTCAAGATAGCCACACCAATGCCTTTATTGATGCTCTCAGTGAACTAGGCTATGTTCAGTTGGTCAACACACCTACTCATATAAAAGGTAACACACTGGACCTTATCTTTGCACCAGAATCAGCTCTTCCCCATTGGCACAATTCATACTTAAATTCAATCACAGTTCCATGGTCTGATCATTTCCTAATCCTATTTCAGATGCCTATATCTCCTAGATCTTCCAAGCCATTACCAACAGATGCACTCTCCTCAGAACACTTTAGACGTTTTCAGCCTTTTAACAGAGAAGACATCCTAAAGAAGACCAAGAACCTAATATACTCTCCGGAAAAAAGCCTTGATGACATGGTTGATTCGTGGAACTCCTGCCTTGATGCTGTGATCCACTCTCCTACCTCAACCAAAGCACCCCATAAGAGAAAGAATGCACCATGGTACTCCCCAGAGCTAAGAAAATCACTCCTCCTCCTCAGACAACTAGAAAGACGATGGCGACGATCAAGAACAACCGAGAATCATGATGCTTTCAAAACACAATTAGCAAGACATCGCTCATCCGTATCTTCTAACATGAAAAAATATTACGCAGGCAGATTACAGCGTTCCCTCAACAAACCTCACGAGCTCTTCCACATCGTGAAAACCCTAACAAAGGAACCCTCTCAGAGCGCCCCACCCCTCCTAGATCCTCAGAAATATGCCAACTACTTACGAAGCAAAAGTAATCAGCTTGATCCAACCTCTACTCCCCCCACTTCAGCCAACACTCCCTACACTGTCCCTCCACCCTCACCTAGCCAATTCTCGGGTGAGACTCAACACACTCTCTCTTCCTTCTCCACTCCAAATGACAGAATCATTCAAGATACCATCTTAAAAATAAATCCTACAACAGCACCCTCCGACCCCTGTCCAGCTTCCTGGATAAAGTCACTACGAGCTGATCTCAGCCCATTTCTAGCAAAAATAATAGATGCATCGTTCTCTACAGGAACATTCCCCCACACCCTGAAGCAGACCTCCATCAGACCCCTCCTAAAAAACAGCAGGTTGGACCCCTCTTTGATGGAATCTTATAGACCCATCTCCAGCATTCCCCTCCTTTCGAAAGTCATCGAAAAGATCACTCAACGTCAACTACAAGACCATCTTGACTGCAATGCACCCTTACACCCATGTCAGCACGGATTTCGTGAATCACACGGTATGGAAACCCTACTGACTTCCTTGTTCAACACTCTTACCATAGGCCTAAACAATGTCAGACAAGGTTTTGCTTTGATCTTCATGGACATTGCAGCGGCGTTTGACACTGTGGATCATGAAGTTCTCCTATCGCGTCTTAGAAAGAAGGGAGTTCATGGATCCGCCCTCTCTTGGTGTTCCTCATACCTCAGAGACCGTTGGCAACATGTTCGTTCTGGATCTTCAACCTCCGACCCCTTCCAGCAAACCAAAGGTGTGCCACAAGGCTCCTCCCTTTCCGCCCTACTTTTCAATGTTTATATGCAGCCTATCTGTGACCTCATCCAATCATTCAACATCAACTGCCTGGTCTATGCTGATGATGTCCTTATGTATATGCCATTCTCAACAGAGCTCCTTGACCTCTCCCCACTAATCGAGTGCTTCGACGCGGTTACAGACTGGTTAAAATCACAAATGCTTAAGATAAACTTTAAAAAGACAGAAGTCCTCTTCGTGACGAGAAACCCTGCATTCACCTCACCAAGGTCCATCAAAGTGCGTGACGCCGAGCTCATCTGCAAGTCTACAGTCAGATACCTAGGGGTTACCCTCGATCAACAGCTCAATATGAAGGCCCACATCAACAACGTAGCGAAATCCGTCTATCATAAAATCCGGACCCTTCGTCATTTGCGCCAGCTGCTTGAACCAGATGACTTTAGATCAGTCTTTCAGGCCTTAATAATGCCCCATCTGGACTACGCCAATGCCATTCTACATGGCCTACCAAAGAGTACGATTAACCCCTTACAATTGGCCATGAACTCGGCTGCAAGAATTCTCTATGGAGCCTCCAAGCGAACCCACATCACTCCAATACTGAAACAGCTACATTGGCTTCCTATGCACTCCAGGATCTCTTTCAAGATCCTTACCATGACTCACAAAGCGATCAATAATAACTCCGCATCTTCTATCACCGACCTGATATCAACTACACCCCCTAATCGCGCAAGGAGATCGACTGCCTCCAATTCTCTTGTATTACCCAAGGCAATCACGAAGTGCTCTCAAGCCACCAGATCCAGAGCCTTCTCTTACTTTGCACCATCATGTTGGAATGCCCTACCAACAGAAATCAGAACCATCAGTGACCTCTCCCAGTTCAGGAAGGCACTGAAGCATCACCTGTTCTTGCAGCACTACAATATTTCAGACACTGCCTCACACCAACCTACCTCTACACCCCATGTCAACACGTTAAACCCATGCTCTCCATAGTCTTAACGCGAAGAGCTGCAATCTCACCTGCTTCTTCCCTCATCAAGAAACATATAGCTGCGCCTAGTTGTTCTGTACATAGTTGCTTTTTGTACATAGTTATTATGTTCCTCTGTTTATGAAACCTGTTGAATGTAAACCTGTTTAATGTATACCCAGCTGTTCATTGTAAGCACTGATCAATATTTGGTAAGTGTAGTTTCTGTTCATTGTAAACCGCGCTGATGTCGAATAGTGCGGTATAAAAGAAACTGTAAATAAATAAATAAATAATACACCTAGTGTGAAAATCTGTAACTTTTTCACCCCTATCCTGCCTTAGAGATATTAATCTCGACCAATCCTTTACAGGTTTACATACTACCTTTATGGATTCTAACCATTTTTCTCTACATAAAACAAAATTATCTCTTTATGTTGTTTCTTGAAAATCTGTTACAGGGTCTGTCAGTGGCCATTGCCAGTTGTCGTCCCTTATTGGATGAGTAACCCTATGAAAATCAGCAGGATTAAAAAAAAGAGATCTGAGCAAATTATCTAGATCTGCCTAAGTAGGATTATAACTGTTAATTATTTGAGACCATAAAGACACAAATCTACCAGGATTATCCCTGTAATTCAGAAAAGTTTTAGTCAAATCAAACACTTCTTTAAGTAGTCACAATATCATTTCCCACAGCTGCTTCAGTTTAACAGTGGCAAAACAAATTATGTTGCTGGTGTAGAACGTCCTGAATAGAGCCTAGATCATAATATAATTGATCACACTCCTCTTTGTAAGAATCATAATATCTGTCCAAATCTCTCTCATTTTTATCAATAAGTCCATCAGAAACACTTAATTCTTTCGCAACAGAAACACTATGACCTATTACTACTTTTAAGATTCTTATTACAAGTACAACACTTTCCGTTTCTTGATTCAAACGTGCTCTCAGTTCCTTGAGCTGGGAGACATTCCAAATATCCAAAATACACAATTCTACTCCCCCTAACTGCTGTTGCTCTTTAAGTATTTTCTTTTTCTCTTAGTTCTGCTACATGAGTGATCCTCGCTCACTCAACTGGTCATTAGTTACATTTCCTAACACAAACAACTTTTGTTTCAAAACGTAAACATTACTATGTTTATCATCATGTACCATCCGTTCCCACCATGTAAGCACATTTGCACGGTTTACCTTTAACCACTAACTCATATCTCAGGCAACGGACCTTATCTACAGAGAAAGCTCCCTCCAAAGGAAACTGCAAATCCTCATTACCTTTTGTCACTGAATCCCTATGTGCTACGGAATCGATGGCTACATCACCATGCTTCTCATACATACAATAGAAGCATACAATAAGGGCTACCTTTCCTAAACACTAAAGCCCTAGCTCTGTCATGCCACTCATGCATCTGAGACGGAGCCTGTCTACTTAACAGATTACCCATCACTGGTAATACTCACAAATCTTCTGGCACCTTCTGCCCTTGCCTTGAATGCAGAATTCCGCTATCCGGCACAGCACCAACTGAAAGAATACTCTGCGCCTCCCCTCACCAGCAACACTGCAGGGCTCTTGGAGTAACAGAAATCCACACTCAAAGCAATCAGAAGGCAATCTGTAAAACTTAGTAAATAATACACAACACACTTGTATTATAAAAAAACAAACCAAAGCTTTGGGAGACCAAGCTAGGTCTCTGCCTATGTTTACTCTGATATCATAGCTTTAGGCCACTTTATTTATAGGTAAAAATTCCATTACACAGCATAATTTCACTTTATTATTCTACGTCTCACATCACGTATATTCATAATATACATATTCTATTCTACGTCTAGTGTCACGTATATTCATAACATACTTTTCTATAGGCATGCACATCATAGACAATCATGAAAAGACATACATATATTCTCAGACATGACTATGTAGGCCTTAATTCTAATTAATTCTAACACTGACAGTTTGATATCTCTGACCAGGGACTGAGAGACTGAGAAGCTGGGTAAACAACTTGTCTTTTACTTATCTTTCTAATAACAAGACTAATGTTTATGTTATCTGGAACCTTTCACGCAGTTACTTCTACAGAGTTTTCAAGGATGGTATTAAGTAAGGAGCCACAAATGATATTAACTCTTTCTTAGGGCTCATAGTAATATAATGTTATACACAGGGCCTGACTGTGTATCCAGCCTGGTACAATCAAGCTTTCTTTCATGTACCACCAGTAAAACCACTAGCTCAAGAGCATTCATTTATGCTGCCCCTACCCTCTGGAACACGCTCCCAGATAATTTAAGGCTTATGAAAGATCTTCAGTCTTTTTGAAAGGAACTCAAAACGTTCCTCTTCATTCAATACTACAACCACAATATCTCTATCCAGCCACTTCAAACATTATAATCCCCCCTTACCCTTCTGATAACCCCTCTTACCTCCCTACATAAATAAAGTTTATGTATCAGAGATCTACATATAGTCCTGAATTAGCTTCTCCATTACATCCTGCTGATTGTAAATAAGTTATAATGTAAAATTAACTGTTACGTTTTTGTTCTTTGTAAATAAGTTCCTCTGACGTTATATTGTAAACCACCACTGATCTTTGGAAGTGGCAGTATACAAAAGTTTATAAATACATAAATAACTAACTGTTCTTAACAACTAAATCCCTATACACAAAAATCTTCTCTTACACCTGCTCAGCTGGGTCCTCTTTAGCAAAGTGTCTGATCACAGGGCAAACAGGTGGAAGGACACAGTACTCAGACCAAGATGCAGGTGTTAAAAGGAATCATCACTATAAACAGCAAGGATTGATAATATGAGAAAATTTAGAAGCACAAGGTAAAAAGCTCTCTTGTGAGTTGTGAAACATGTGACAAAGCTAGAGGCAGAGAAAGAATGAGGTAAAAAAAAAGACAATTCCCACCTACAACTGATTTATCACCCAACTGTCTAATAAGTGCAGCTCTCATCTAGGCGGGCGGAGCAGACAGTCTGGGTTCCCCTCTCTCTTTTGCTCTGAATCACCTGTGGCTCCCTCTTCTTGGGACCCTGATCTCTTCCTGTTTGGTGAGGTATAGCAATGACACCTTCCCTCCATGCGGTTACAATAGATAGCACTGATAGGTTGCCCTGGAGGTAGGGAAGAGGGGCTGGTGCTAAAAGGAAAAGTGGGTACTTAAGCCTAAAGAACACAAAATGACATTGGAAGGATTCCATATCTAAATGGAAAATGTTAGTCAAATTTATTTGAATGTAAAAATAAATCTGAAGGATAAGGGATGAGGGTTTCTTATTAGCTAAGGAAAAACAAGCTAGCTTAATATGCACCAAGAATGAAATATGCTATGTGGCACATTCAATTAATACAGGTATGATAACATCAATATAAAGAGATGAAAATATTATTGTCTGCTTGCAGTGAAACACCAACATAACAGGGTTACTTACCCGTAACAGGAGTTCTCCGTGGACAGCAGGATAAGTCAGCCACACCTGGTGATGTCCTCCGACGGCGCTGTACACGGAAGTGCTCTCTAAAGCTCAGACCTTTCTGAGCATGTGCCAGAGGCCCAACCCACGAGCCCGCCCCTAGCCAGCCAGTAAGTCTCTAGCTGTGCCTGGTGTACCCGTGGCTAGGGGCGTGCGGAAGCCGACCTCGGCCTGGGGAGGTGGGTGGGATTGTGTGGCTGACTTATCCTGCTGTCCACGGAGAACTCCCGTTACAGGTAAGTAACCCTGTTTTCTCCTTGGACAAGCAGGATTCGTCAACCACACCTGGTGCCTCCCTAGCTGCGCGATGTAGTCGTAGAGAGGGAGGCCGAGACTAGGTGAAGTCAAAATTGGTGATTATTTTCATGCCAGAACATGGTTAAAGGGCAGGAAACCATGCACACAACTAACAACGGTGTCGGCTAACATAGTCAAATGTTAAATGGGTGGCCAACATAGCCGAACAGCAAGGCCAACATGGCCGGATATGTTATAACAGTGACGCTAGGGTCAATGTTACTAGCTCAGCGGTTCAGTCACAGTCCTCTGTTGGGACCGCTGGTGGCGGTGGAGAGGACCACCTGTCCAAAAAGCGGCACACGCCTGACTGTCCAAGTACAAGCAATAATGTCTCTGGAAAGTGTGGACAGAGGACCAAGTGGCGGCTTTGCAGATGTCCATCAGAGGGATGGAGCACAGATTTGCGATGGTGGCTGCCAGCGCCCTGAGTTGGTGTGGTCCCACATTTGGTGCAGCTTGTGCGCCTGCCAGTTTGTGGCAGAGACTGGTGCAGTCTGAGATCCACTGAGCCATGGTACGCTTCGTGACAGGGCATCCTGGCCTGTTGGGATTGTAGGACATGAACAGTTGAGAGCCCTTCTGGAGTGGGCCTGTCTTGAGGATATAGGTTAGGAGGGCCCTGGTGCAGTCCAGAGTGTGGAGCCTCTGCTCCTCGAGGGAGGAGTGTGGCTCTGGATAGAATGTGGGTAGCTCGATGGTTTGGTTGATGTGGAACTCCAAAGCTACCTTGGGGATGAATTTGGGGTGAGTACACAGGGTGGCTCTGTCGTGGAGGAGCTGGGTATACAGGAGATGTGCCACCAGCACCTGAAGCTTGCTGATTCTGCGAGCGGACGTGATAGCTATCAAGAAGAGCGTTTTCCATGTCAGATGCTTCATCGACGCTGAAAGTATAGGCTCGAAGGGTGGTTGAGTCAGCTGCTGTAGGACAACATTCAGATCCCAAGCCGGGGCAGAAGCTCGTATAGGGGGTCGCAAGTTGTTAAACCCTTTCATAAAGCTTGCCACCAGGGGTAAGGAGGCAATGGTTGTGTAGCCCTCAGGGTCGTGGAAGGCCACAATGGCAGATAGGTAGATACGGATGGAGGAAGTTTTGTGCCCTTGTTCAGAGAGTGATGTGCGGTACTGTAAGACATTAGGAACAGGGCAGTTTGAGGGGCTAATTCCTTTAGAGACACACCATAGGCTGAACCATTTCCACTGGAGTCCATAGGATTTCCTGGTGGAGGGGCGTCTAGCTGCCAGGATGATGTGCTGAGCCTCCTCCAAGATGCTAAGTGATGAGAGGTTCATCCATTCAGCCTCCAGGCTGTTAACGCAAGAACCTTCATGTTGGGGTGTAGGGTGAGTTTGTCGTCCTGGGTGAGCAGGGACGGCTGGAGGGAGAGATGGAAGGGTTGCTCCTGTGTGAGGCGTAGAAGGGTTGGAAACCACATCTGGCGGGGCCAGTATGGGGTCACAAGGATGATGTGGGCCTTGTCCTGGACCACCTTCTGCAGAGACTTGGAGATCAGGGGGGTGGATGGGAAGGCGTATACTAGAGACCACTCCCCGCAGTACACGTTGAAGGCATCCAAAGCTATGCTGTGGGCTGACCGGCATTTGGATCAGAATAGGTTGCACTGCTTGTTCTGCTCCATTGTGAAAAGGTCGACCTGGGGATGGCCCCAGTGATGGAAGATGTCTTTGGCAGCCTTGGGGCTCAGGGTCCACTCATGTGTTCTCAGCTGTCAGCTTAACCTGTCCGCCAGGGAGTTCTGTTCGCCTGGCAGGTAGGACGCTCGTAGCCAGCAGCGATTTTTTAGGGCTAGTGCCCAGATGGTGAGAGCCTCCTTGCACAAGGGTCGTGAGCCCGTTCCTCCTTGTTTGTTGAGATAGAACATGGCTACCTGGTTGTCCGTCTGGATGAGTACCAATTTTGTTTTGATGTGTGGTTGGAAGGCTTGTAGGGCGTATTTTATGGCCCTGAGCTCCAGGAGGTTTATGTGGAGACACGCTGCTGCTGTAGTCCAGGCTCCTTGCATGCATAGGTGGCCCATGTGGGCTCCCCAGCCCGTATTGGACGCATCCGTAGTGATGGTGATCTGGTGGCTGGGTTGTTGTAGTTCCTTCCCCACACTGAGGTTCTGTTTGGCAGCCCACCACTGGAGGCTCCTCCTGGTCCGTACATTGAGGGTGATGTTGGCAGAGAGGGGCTGTGTGCGCTGGTTCCAACACGAGTGTAGGCGCCACTGAAGGGTGCGCATGTGCAGCCACGCTAGAGGCAACACTTGAGTGGTGGCGGCCATGTGACCCAGGAGTCACAATAGGGTCCGAGCCATTGAGACTGTATGAAGGGAAACTTCCATAGCTAGAGTGGCCAATTTCTCTGCTCGCTGCACGGGGAGAAACGCCTTTGCTTTTACAGTGTCTGTGTCGGCCCCGATGAATTCTAAGCGTTGAGTGGGGACGAGGTGTGATTTCCTGTAGTTTACCAGGAATCCAAAGCGAGGTGGGGAGGCGGATGGTTTGTCCGACTGCCGCCTGAGTTCCCCGTGCTGATGGCGATGAGAGAAGCCAGTTGTCCAAGTATGGGAAGATGTGGATGCATTGCTTTCGCAGGTGCGCAGCTGCAATGGCCATACATTTTGTGAATATCCATAGTGCTGGGGAAAGGCCGAATGGCAGGGCCCTGTATTGGTAATGACCTCCCAGAGCTTGAAATCGTAGGTACTTTCTGTCCTCTGGATGGATTGGGACATGAGTGTAGGTGTCCTGCAGGTCCAGGGATGCAATCCAGTCTCCGGGTTGGAGGAGCGGGAGGATTGATCCCAGTGAGTACATAAGGAATTTTTCCTTGTAGATGAACTTGTTCAAGTTCCTGAGGTCGAGGATAGGGTACACCCCTTCCAATTTCTTGGGTACCAGGAAAAATCTGGAGTAGAAGCCCAGATTGGTCTGGTTGGGGGGGACCGATTCGATAGCTTGAGATGCCAGAAGATGTATCAATTCTTGGTGCATCAGCAGAGGTCTTTTGTTGGCCTGGGCTGGGGCGGAATGCTGGCAAGGGGGAGACTGGAAGCGTGGGCAGTAGCCTTCCTGGATGATCTGTAGGACCCATGTGTCTGTAGAGATAAGTCGCCAGGAAGCCCAAAAGGCAGTTAATCGTCCTCCCACCGGGAGCGTTGTCCGCTCCTCCACCTGTTGATTGTCAAAAAAAAGGACTGCTTTTCCTGGGCGTGGGCAGTTGCTTCTTTTGTTTTCTGTCCCTTTGGTGCTTTTGCTGATGTGATGCTCCATACAAGGATTGGTATGCTGGCTGCTTGTAGCGCGGTGGCTGCCATTTGCGGTAGGAGTTGTATTTTTTGTGTGTGGGGTAGGACTTGCGGCTGTAGTTTCCCTTGGCGTTGGAGCTACGTTCTAGACCATCTTCTGCGAGGGTCTGTAGGGTGGTGAATAGTCCTTCATGTCATTGACAATGTCAGTGACTTTTTCTCCGAAGAGTGACTCACCATTGCAGGGGGCATCGTGGGTGTCTTCGCGCAGGCCCGAAGTCCGCAGCCATGTTAGCCACCGGGTGGAGATGGCAGTACCGGCTGTACGTGTGGCCGTTTCAAAGGCATCATGCACCGTGCTTATCAGGTTTTTTTCCGCATTCCTTGAGGTTCCCAATTGTGGATGTAGCTTTTGCTTTTGTCTCAGGTGGGAGAGCTGCAATGGTGTCCTTGAAAGTGGCCAGCAAAAAGTCTTGGAAGAGTATATGCTGGAACTGGTGCACAGCAATCCTTGCATTCAGCATTGCCCCTTGAAAGACTTTTTTCCCTACATCGTCTAGAAGTTTGGGGTCTCTCCCGGGGGGGGGGGGGGGTGAGTTAGCGTGGTTGCATGACAACTTAATGCATTTCAGGGCTGAGGACGTGATGGAGTGGTGAGGCAGCTGACTTTTTCCGAACCCCAGAGCTTGTTGGAACTGGTATTTTGCGTCCAGTTTCCGGGGGCACGCAAGCGAAGAGGCCGGGTTCTGCCAGAGCTTGGAGTGTGTATCCAAAAGGCGCTGGTGGATTGGCAAGGTGACCGGCATTTTTGGTGCATTGAGGTACATGAGAACCTCTGGTCCGGCTTGGTCCAAAGGCTCCGACGGTGTAAGGCTTAAGGTGGATGCCATCTTGTGCAAGAACTTGGGATATGTGAGGTCTTCCGGTGGCGGAGCTGGTGAGGGAGGTTCCGGGTCGATAGAGGTCACGGTGGATCCCCCAGGTGAATCCAACGTTGAGGCAGCTTGAGTGTTATTTGGGGGGTCGGATCCAAGTGGGGTTGTCTCCTCCTCTTCCTCTCCTATGCCGAGGAAGGAAGGGTGCTCGGAGCTCTCTGAGGCACTCTCTACATGCTGCGTGGTCATGTGTGGAGTCTTGAAGTCCCTTGGAGCTTGCGGTTGGGGTAGTGGAGGTGTCCATGAGGCCTTCGCGTAGGAGGTTTGTGAGGCTGGATAGGAGCTGTAGTATAGCTCCCTGGTTGGGAAGTGCTCTCACTGAGGTAGTGGGTGCTGCTATCTGTTGACTTCTTCATGCAGGGCTAGAGCTCTTTGCTATAGATGCAGCCTTTTTATGTGGCCTGGCTTCTGGGCTGCTTGAAACGTGCCGTTTTCTTCGTTGGTGGGATCTGTGGGATTTGTGATCCTTCCTGATGCATCCTTCCTGGATGCATCAGGACTGCAGGAGCAGTGGTGCCTTTCTTCTCTGTGCTTGTTGCATTCCTGGCTCTGGTCTCTGCCCCGATCTCCCTGGCAATCACTGTCCCGAGGTTTCTTACTGCATGGCTGTGGTGCTGGTGGGGAGATGGTGTCGGCGTTGATGGAGCTTCTTGTGTCGGCGCTGGGGAAGGGGCCATGCCGTGATGTTGCAGGGAAGACCCGTGCGGCTGGCCAATGGGTGAGTGGGAGGCGGAGCTTGCTGGCCCATGACGCTGGCCAATGGAAGGGAGAGGGCGCAGCTTTCGGCGGTGACATCAGCAACATGGCGGCCCCCAGGAGCAGCGTGGTTAGCCTGGCGTACCTGATCTCTGCGGGGAGCACAGGAGGAACTGTGGTGGCCCGAGGATTTGTGTGCATGCTTCTTCATTGCAGGAGTCTCTGCGGTTGGTTGGCTGCTGGAGGAGGCGTGATAGCTGTGTTTTTAAACAGCGGGAGCCTCCGTGGTGGCCGGCGAGTCCAGAGTTGTGCAACCAGGGATGGAGGCCCCTCAAGGCACATCCCAGGTCTGCGAAGAGCTGCGAGCCATCAGGGGGATCTCTGGAGGCGGCTGAGACAAGAGGAATTCCTTCAGAGTGTGGCCTCTGGACTTTAGGGCTCTGGGAGACATCCGTGAGCAGTGCTGGCAATCAGAGACCTGGTGGTTGGCCCTTAGGCACCTAACGCACCGGAGCTGCTCATCTTTCTGGAGCAGAGGCAGCATTTTTTAAATCCTGGTTTTGAAGGCATTCTCTTACTGTGTGTAGATGTTCTTTCTTTCTTCTCTGGCTGTAGTAGGACAGCAGGAATCTGCGTGTGGAAGGCACGGCGAAAGAAAAAAGACTGGCTGGCTAGGGGCGGGCTCGTGGGTTGGGCCTCTGGCACATGCTCAGAAAGGTCTGAGCTCTAGAGAGCACTTCTGTGTACGGCGCCGTCGGAGGACGTCACCAGGTGTGGCTGACGAATCCTGCTTGTCCATGGAGAATCATAATTACCACTACAATGTTTCTTAGGACCAGTGCCCCATCCTGTAGAAATAAATGTGTGCATTAGTCTGTTTCTGTAAGTCTTGACCAGCTGTGCAACAGCCCTTGAATTCAGATTCTTTTATCATCTAGCCTGCAGTGTCCCACCCTCTTTTTATTTTTCCCTTTTTTTCCTTTCTCTGCTGCTTTTTGTGTACCGTGGGAACATTTTGTTCCCGCAGTCCAGAATCGAGTCCTAACGGGCTCATCTTGTTCGGGGCCGTCCGGATGGCCTGGACATGCCCCTTCGTGAATTGGGCTCCACATCAACCGGCTCACCTTTACCTATCTGCTTATTCACACCTTCAAAAAATATAACATATTAGTGAGACAAGACTTTCCTTGGCTGAAACCATATTGGCTTTGTCGCATTAAACTATTACTATTGTTATGTTCAGCAATTTGTTCTTTGTAATGGTTTCTACCATTTTGCCCAGCACTGATGTCAGGATCACTGATCTGTAGTTTCCTGGATCACCCCTGGAACCTTACTGAAAATTAGCGTTTTGTTAATTACTCTCACTTCAGATACTATAGACCCTATCTCCCCTAGACAAGGTTTTGCATCTGAATATTTCATTTTCCTCATGCTGTCACATTGTTATTGGTTTTAGTTTTTAGAGTATTCCTTTTTTAGATCCTTTAATGGATCTAAATTGGTGTTCATGACTGGTCCCACAGGTATCCCCAGGTTTAAAATGCATTAAAATGCATTGATTACACTCAATGTGTAATCAAACTCTGGAATTTATTACCGGAGGATGTAGTAAAGGCTGTTAGTGTAGCTGCGTTTAAAAAAGGTTTGGACAAGTTCCTGGAGGAAAGGTCCATAAACCAAAGAAGGGACCCAGGATATCAATGCTTGACCCAGTACAAGCATTGTGGAACTTGTGTCTTTTGGGGAACTGCTAGGTAGGTATGACCTAGACTGGCCACTGTTGGAAACAGGATACTGGGCTTGATGGACCTTGGTCTGACCCGGTATGGCATATCTTATGTTCTTATTTCAATTTCTTAAGGAAACCTGCTGCAATACTGGCTTCATTTCTCTCCATATTTGTTTATTTTGCAGCCTCAGTACGCAGAACAAAGGACTTGACTTTCTCATAATTTTCTACTGGCTCTTGGAGCAGTATCAATCTATAGGACTAAGAGGATGCATGTGGACGAGACCATAATTTTTATAGTATCTAGATGCCCCCATCATGAAAGCTAAAGCAGGGACCATCCTACAATCAGTATTTGTACCAATGCAACCAAAGTCTCCACGTTACTGACTCCTGTTTTTTCCTGGGTGCAATGAAAGTGTACCCCCCAGTTGTTTAATACTATCAAGAAGGTCCTGCAACTACTGTTTATACACACTGTCATTAAGTGGCATAACTTTGGTCATAACCAGTTAATCTTGTAGCTTGAAAACTCAAACTGCTCAATTACTTGCAGTAGGTGAGTATGGAGGACACTGATCCATAAGCCATGATGTCATCACATACAATACATTGATAGTTTATATTCTTGCCCTCTTACTTTGACCCCCTGGATGACCTTGCACTGTTGGATGGCTATAGCCAATAGCTCAATAGCAATACTAAAAAGAAATGGCAAAAGTGGGAAGCCTCATGTCTCTTGATGCAGTTGTAAGGTCTTGGACATTGGACCGTTGACTAACAACTGCAGTGTCGGGGAGGCATTTAGTAGGCATACCATGTGAAATACTGCTTCCCCCAAACCAAACCAGACCACATCCACAAATAAATGCCTCAACTCCACATAATTAAATGTTTTTTTCTGCAGAGAGAGCACCACTAAAGGTGACTGCTGCCTCTGGGATGCACATATGAGCTGGCAAAATGTGCAGACATTATGCAAGGCCATGTGACCTTTCATAAAACCACACTGATCCCTATGAATCAGATGGCCCCACACCTCACTGAGTCTAGTGACCAAAACTTTAGCATAGATTTTTTTTTTTTTTTAAACTTTTATTTTCATTTTGCAACAAACAAAAGAAACAACACACCAAAAGAGACAAAACAAGTATACAATAAGGAAAAGTAAACCCATTACCCCCCACCCCGATGCTTCTTCTCTACCCGATTATATCAGCATGTGAGCGCTTCCAATTAACAGTGATTATACATCAAACGATCAAAAGAGTATCTACAATACAGCATGGTCATGGGACAAAGATATATACAAAGTTAGACAGTCAAATGAGAGCATTTAGCAAAATGTACATAGTCATTGAGCATCTTCCATTGAGACCAATGAGAAGGAGTCTGAACGGAGGAAGCGAACAGACGAGGTATTTGTTCATATTTACTGTAAAGACAGGCATGATTCCACCATTCATTGGGGCTCAAATGGGAGCTAATTTTCCAGTATTACTTAATTAGGGAAATAGCAATGCCAAGCATAAAGTTCGAAAGGAGATAAGCCATTTTTGGGAGAGAGGGGATCCCCGCAACTGGGCGAAGTCCCACTATCCTCCAAGAAAGGGGCTCCTGAGAGTGCGAGATAGACTAAATACGACCCCAGACCCGACGCCAGTAATACTGTAGTGCGGGATATTCATGCATAACATGAGGCAATGAACCAATGGCCGCAGGACGTGTCCAGCAACCATTGCCCTGAGTAGTGTTCCATTTGTCTAATCTGTGAGAAGTGTAAAAACACCGGTGGGCTAGAAAGAAGAGGGTCTGAATGAGTGAGGCGGATCGGGAACCCGTGTCCCTCTACTCCTGATAAGGCTCTATTGCTCCGAGATCAAAGTCACATGCAATTCTCTCTCCCATACTTTCTGCGCTATAGGGGTATCTCTAGGTATAGCATTACAGAAGGTTTAGTAAAATTGGATGCTACACCCGGTGAATTACCGAGAGATCGGAAAGTCTCCAATCAACCTTATATAGAGAATGCCGATGGCGGGAGTACTCTAGTGGATCGAAGGCGATGCTGAAGTTGCACTGACCAGAGTCGGGAGTCTAAAGATTGCATAAGAGTATTAAAGGCACCTAAAGTGTCTAAAAGCATTGGTGGATAGTGGGAGTCTGATGGGAGAGTCATACCAGGGAGAAAGGTAAGAGGAATCGGTTTGCAAAGGCCCGCTTCTGTATCTAGCCACACAGGTCTACTCGGTACTGGCTCTTCCAACCAACGAGCACCTTGTTTGAGAAGAAAAGATTGAGGGAACACTTGAGTAAAATCGCCACCAAGTATTAATGGAGCATTGGCAGAGGCCGAGGCCAACTGCGCAATACTTGCATAGTAAGCAGGGTTGTCCACATTCGGGGCATAATGCAAATACACGTGAATTCACTATCTCCAACCTCAAGGTGTACACGGGCCCATCTACCCTTCTTGTCAGCGCTAATATCAGGTACAGTAGCGTGCTAAGACTTCTTAACCAAAGTGGCTATCCCGTACCATTTGAAAACGGTGGGAGAATAGGCAGCTACCATGTGAGGCTTAGCATTGAGTTTCAGTGTTTCAGCAGAGTTTAAATGCGTTTCCTGAAGAAACACTAAATCAACATGCTCATGGCTAAGATAACTAAGGATTTTCTTTCCTTTGAGTGGACCATTAATGCCTTTGACGGTGAATGATAGGATTTTACATAAGGCCATACAGAAAAGTTAAAAATTCTGAGCATGATAGCACACATAATTTCACTATGTCCCTCAAACTGACTGTATCTGGCTGTACACATGACATAGGAAAAATAAACTAATATAATACAATGAAGCGCCCCACATTAACAAAGAAAACCGCAGTACGGTAGAGGAGAAGCAAAACCCCAAAATTACTGGCGACCATGTGTCTGCGGGGAGAAACCCCAGAGAAGGCCGAAATTGAAAAAACACATAACCTGTAGGACTGTGCGTGCTCCGAATCCGACCGAGGCACACATCATGAAGGGATAGGAGACCAAAAAACAAAAGTCATATAGAGAAAGAAAGAAAGTCCAGGCTATTTCTGTGCCTGGCCATGACCGCCGCATCGGGCCCTTCAAAATGGCGGATAGAGCCGGCAAATAAGAGTCCAAACTTTGGGATTAGCGCATCTGCTCTGCTTCTTTGGAGTCTAAAAATGTTGATAGTAGATCAGGATCTTCGAACGTCCTGGTTTGGTTGTGGAGAGTCACTCGGAGCTTCGCTGGATACAACAGGCCAAAGCGAGCCTGTAGCTGTTGAAGTCGAGGGCGAAAAGCAAGGAGTTTCTTCCGACGGTCAACGGTAGGCTTTGCCAAATCAGGAAAGAAGGAGACCTTACGACCTTCAAATTCCATATGATGATTCGCTCGGGCAGCATGTAAAATTTGTTCCACTTGTTGATATCGTAGCAAGCTAAAGACAATAGGCCGGGGGGTCGTGCGGTTGAGCGCCATGTGGGCAGGAACACGGTGTGCACGATCGATTTCCAGTTCTTTATGAAAGGTGATCTTCAGCAAGGAGGGAAGAGTTTTGAGCAAGAATTCTCTTATATCTCCTGCTTCCACCCCCTCCGGCACTCCGAGGAGCCTCACATTGTTGCGACGGGCTCGATTATTGCTATCTTCTAACTCCTTTTGAAGATTCTGTATCTGGCGCTCAGCCTCGTCCAGTTTGCCCAAGCGCACCTCGTGCGAGTCGAGGACCCCCGCCATGTTGTCCTGCCGTAATGAAAGACTTTCAAGTCGGTCTTGGAGCACTCCAAAGTCTTCTCGCATGGCTCGAAGCGCTTCTCCATTGGACTGCACCAATTCCTTCACGCCGCGTATTTCTTCCAAAATCTCCAGGTGCAGCTCGGGGTTTTCACGAAATGGAACCATCTTCTGTGGGGAGGACACCTCTGTTTTGGAGCGTTTTCCGTGAGAAGAAGAAGGAGACCCGAAGTCCAAGCGCGCTGGTTTATGGGCCGCCATTCCCCCCGAGGTGCCCCGGTCAGCTCGGAGCGAAATAGTAAATTTGTATAGGTATTAAGTCAGGATTCTAAGTAGGCCTCTCGGGAGCTTCAACGCAAAGCGTCCTACCCGCTGGACATCAGGCTCCGCCCCCCTAGCATAGATTTTACAATTGATATTAATCAGTGAAATGGGTTGATCAGTTGCTTACTGATATATAGTTCCTCTGTCTTCTCAAAAGGTACTCTGAGATTCGACCATTATCTTCAAGGTATGATAGAGACAGAGCAGCTGCAAAGTTGATACGTTTTTGAACAGGCTATAAAATTCCACTGGAAACCCACCAGGTCCTGACACGTAATTGCCTGCTCCACCTCCTCTGCTGTTACTTCTCTCAAAGGATAGGCTTGTTATCCCATAGACAGAGTGGGGTGTTACAAAGCCTCAAAGGCCACCTTCACTGCCCAAGTAGGCAACTGGGCCTCCTCTGCATTTGAATTAGCATAGTATCTTTGAAGCTGTTAGAAAATGGCACTGTCCATATGGACAACTAATTCCACCAACTCATCACGTTGTCCTCTCACCTGTGGAGTCCCTCAGGGCTCTCTATCTTGGCTCCTATACTATTTATTTTTCAGTCTCTTGCCCCTAATCATACAAACTCAGAAAATAAGTGACTTTTACTTTGCAGATGATATCCAGAATGTAAAGTACATCAACTCACTAACATTGGACATGTCAACCTTGAATAACTGTTTGACAGATAGAGCAGCATGGCTTGCTAACAATAAGCTTAAGCTCAACTATTCTAAATCATGTGCAATGTGGATGACAGATCGTCTACTTGCTCCATCTGTGTCATCAGTAATTGAAGGTTATTCCCTCTCATTTCAGGCCGCGTTGCATATTTTAGGTTGTCACCTGTGATAAGGAAGCTTATCAAAGCTGAGGGAGTAATGACAAAAGAGGAGAATTTACTCTGATTAAGGGACCTGTGCTGGCAGGTTATAGTACTAAGACAGCTTGTTTCCCTAAAAGACCTCATACATGATCCAGAATACACCTGTATGCAGAAAGTCCCTAGGGGAGCTAGAGTGGAAAAGCATGTGTCTAATCAGAGAAAGCATTATGTCATCCCTAATCAAACAGCCCCTAGAAGAATGCTTAATCCACAACACCTGAAGAATGCAAGGGTGGAGTTGCAATCTAAGCCCTTTAAAGCTAGAGGAGAATCTTCAGGAAGACAGAAGGAGAAGGAGATGGAGACAGAGAAGGGGAATCAGAAGAACAGAAGGAAGAACAACCGGAACCTGAAGGAACAAGGACAAGGAAGCAGACGGTTCAAGAGAGGAGCTCAGAAAAGTTCCTCTGCCTGGAGAGATACCTGGGGGAAAGGTTCAGAGGACTGGAAAAAGCCAGAGGTCTGTAGATCCACAGCCAGGCACCCTCAAGCAACACCTAGGAAGAGGTCTGTTGCAGCTAAGGAGGAAAGGAGTCCAAATACCTCTTGGAGGATGTCTGGAGAAAGGATCCTGAGGTCCAGAGATACCAACTGGAGGACAGGACACAAAAGCTCTATTGCATACTGGCCAGAATACCAGAAGAAGCAGCCTGACACTTGCCTAGGATTCAGGTAGGAACTGTGAACGTTTCTCTAGCTTTCAGCAGTGCAAACAGGGAAACAGTTTCTCTCCGTGTAGAGGTCAGTTCCTAAAGCCCTCTGAGTCAGACGGAGAAACAGAATCTATGCAATTTCAAGAGCAAGGTTCAATATCTGATACAGAGGATAATTATATGGACTGTTCTTTGAGTAGGTTGTTATTTTAGGAAAATCCTAAATATCAGAGCAAACATCAAAAGGAAACATTCTAAATATTAGCTTCCCATAAAGTTTTGTTGAATGAAAAAGCTTTTGGGAAGGTTTTGTACGTGTGCTGAAATCAAGCTACTGATTGCAGTTAATTGTCACCTGCTGGTGGAGGAGAGCCCAGCACAAGCCGTGCACACGTAGGATTAAAGAGTTCTTTTCTGTATGGAGAAAGTGAGCATTGCTTTTGTATAAAGAAGTTTCCCTCTTTGATATGTTTTTCCCCAGCACTGCTAAGGAGTTTATTAGCAGTGGCTGAAAGAAGCCTTTCTGTTCTATAAAGGACTTTGATTCTTATTTGCATAAGATATTTCAGTTGCCTTATTTTGTGTTAATAAAACCCTGGAGAAGTTATCTGGAAGGTGTTACCAAGCATATCTGTGTGTGGGATAATCACCCCATAAATAAACTCTAATTTTGTCTACACTCGACCAACTACAAGAGTT
The DNA here is from genome assembly GCA_033557465.1 of Ichthyophis bannanicus. NCBI lineage: Eukaryota > Metazoa > Chordata > Amphibia > Gymnophiona > Ichthyophiidae > Ichthyophis > Ichthyophis bannanicus. The sequence goes on along the minus strand of CM066035.1, from coordinate 916,204,456 downwards.
TTCATTATTTTTAAAAAGGCAAGCTTTGTGTGAATGGACTTCAATAACCACAATCCTTTTCAAGACAGTTAATTTACATACTTGCCAAGATGATGGTTCCTTCATAACAAGCACCCCCTTTTACACACCTTGATACTCAATTGAATTTTACGAAATAGATTTCTTCAGTTACTAAGGCGCGTTTCTATTCACTACGTTTGATTAAATTTATAAGACCATTCCTCAAGAGGAATGCTTTGCTGTCTCGAGTTCATGCCCTTGTGATTACCAGATTGGACTATTGTAACTCCCTGTATAATGGTCTACTGCAAGCACATCTGAAACAACTACAACTAATTAAAAATACCGTGACAAAATTGGTAGCATCAACTAATCACTGTGACCATGTGACTCCTTTGCTTATGGAAGAGCAATACCCATCAATTTTAGAATCAAATTTAAGGTCCTGCTGTTAACCAGAAGGTGCTATGCTCTGGCCAGCCCCAATATCTTTCCAATTTCCATCTTCTGTATACACCATCTCACACTCTTAGATCCCAGGATCAGTCTCCTGGTTCTTCCTAAACCCAGTCAGGCATGGTTGGAGTCCACTTGCCATAATGGATTCTGTTTTTTATCTCCTCATCTCTGGAACAATTTGTCATTGTACATTCGCCTTCCCTCTCTAAATTCAAAATAGCTCTTAAGACCTATTATTTTTCTTTAGCCTTTCCGGTAGAATTAAGTTCTCTACCGTATCATGCTTGTGGAGCACTTTTGACACACGATTTCTATAGGATTATATGTACTCCTTTCTTCTATCCCTATAATTACGGCATAATTGGAGGAGACTTGAGAGATCCATTGAAGGCAACCCTGAATCTGAAAGAAGCTTGATGCAGAGCTGATTGCTAAGACTGAAGCTCAAAACACAGTTTCTGTGTCGCTATGGATTAATGATCGGGTTTTCAATATCCTGTATGGATCTACTTTCAAAAAACCTTTGAGGCATGGGATTTTGCATCTGCAAGCTAAGTGTTGCTTCTATTTCATTTTGTGTTTCACTTGGTGTGTTTACACAGCTCTGACGCTTTGTTAGGTGTCAATTAAATAGAATAAATAGGAAACTTTGTTATGCGAATGGCATTTTGCCTTTCTCAACATAGATTTCAACAAAAAAGTTCACTTTATACTGGACCACCTATGTGCTCTGGGATAAATTTTGAAACCTAATTTTGTATGATGGTTGATTTCTTATGCACTATCACTGGATTCCTTCACACATAAGGCCTTCCACCGCTTCTCTCACAGTTCCCTCTGTTCCACCAAATGCACTCCGCTCAGCTCTAGAGACCAGGCTCTGCATTCCCTTTGTGTCCTCCACTAGACTGGAATCCACATAGGCAATTGGTTTTTTCTTCACAGCATTTGTTCTATGGGACACCGTTCCACTCCTTCTTCATACTGAACCTTCCTATAAGGCCTTCCAAGCTAACCTGAAGCCCTACCTTTTTCAGTGTGCCTTTGAAGGACTGGGTTAAGATCAATGAGCTGAAACCTTTGTCCCTCTTCTCACCTAAACACTTTTCTTTCCATTTTATTGTGTTCCTTTTCTCTCTATTGCTAAGTAAATGCTTTTAAATTGTAAACTGCTTTACTAGCCCTCCTAAAGGTGGTATACAAAAAAATGAAATGAAGATAAAGGGCACGATATTCTGTTGGGTGGGCTATGCGCTGCATCAGCACATAGCTCTGCCCACTGACCTCTAAACTGGGATATTCAATGTCGCAGCATCAGCATTGAGTATCCGGGTTAGGCGTTGTGTGGAGTCAGCCGTAGAGACTAACCAGGTAGTGGCGATATTGGACTGCTACTCGGTTAGCAGCCACAGCTAGAACTAGGTGAGCCAAAAGCTGTAAACCATGTAAATGCCTTTCGAATACTGGGCCCAAAGAGTGTTCTATTTTTATGTTTATTTCTGTCTGGAGTGAAATGGAGGAAGATTATTACCGTGGTTACTCCCTGGAAACAGGAAGCTCTCCCACCACACTTTTAGTCTATGTTCTGGTGGATCCTCTTCTATTGCTATGCCCCTTTCAGTTGGTGTATCCCTTGACTCCGTTATGGGACCTCTCCTTGTCTCTCTCTACACACAGTACCCTTGGTGCACTCATCTCTTCCCATGGTTTTCAGTACCATCGCTATGCTGATGACTCTCAGATCTACCTCTCTACACCTGAAATCTCTCTAGGAATCCAGGCCTGAATCTCTACCTGCTTATTTGACATTGCTCCCTGGATGTCTCGCCATCGTTTGAAATTGAACAAGGCCAAAACAGAGCTTATCTTTCCCCCTAAACTCACCTCTCACCTTCTTCCTTTCTCTACCTCTGTGGATAACACTATTCCTCCCTGTTTCCTCGACTCACAAACTTGAAGGTCATCTTTGACTCATCTGTCTCCTTCTCCACACACATCCAACAGGTAGCTAAAACCTGTCACTTCTTTCTCTATAACATTGATAAAATGTGTCCCTTCCTTTCTGAATACACTACTAAGAACTTTATCCATTCGCTAGTCACTTCCCGTCTAGACTATTGCAACCTCCTCTTCATTGGTCTTCCTCTGAATCCTCTCTCCCCACTTCAATCTGTTCAAAACTCAGCTGCACGGCTAATCTTCCACCACTGCCACTATGCTCACCCCTCTTCTCAAGTCACTTCATTGGCTCTTTATCCGTTTCCACATCCAGTTCAAACTTCTACTACTGACCTATAAGTGCCTTCATTCAGCTGCTCCACACTACCTTTCCTCTCTTATCTCTCCCTACATGCCTCCTTGGGAACTCCGCTCTTCCTGTATCTGGAGAATTGTGAAAAAAGAGATATAAGAGAGAAAAGCGCAGGTATGGAGGTCATTGGCTGCCGGAGGAAAAGTAAAATGTCATCGGCATATGCTGTCAATTTGCAGGTTACCATCCTGAACTGAAAGTCATGTATATTCGGATTTTGACATATAGCCAATAGGAGAGGCTCCAACGCCATGTTAAAAAGAAGGGGGGATGGTGACATCCTTGTCTGGTCCCTCTAGAGATGGCAAAGGGTGGAGATGTACTGCCATTAATCACAAAATGAGAGGTAAGGGAAAATATAGAACCTGTATCCAATTAAGGAAGTTTGTACCAAAGCCCATCCATTCCAAGACCTGCATAAGGTATGACCACTCCATACGGTCAAAGGCCTTTTCGACATCGAGGGAGAGGGCCACCACAGAGTCAGCCCTCTCCCCCAACGCCAAGAGGATAGAGGCAAAGAGACACCCATTATCCCCAATATAATGGCTGGAGATGAAACCGGTCTGATCGGGGTGGATCAAGGCCCCCATAAGCCTCTGTAGGCGGCCTGCTAAATGTTTTGCTTAATAGTTTGTTATCCATGTTATGCACGATAATTCTGAATTAAGGTAGGATCCCTGCCAGGCTTAGGAACCACCACAATACGAGCTTCAGTAAAGGAGGAGGAAGGTAGATTCCCTTCAGCTATAAAGTGAAAGAGATGACCCAGATAAGGACTAAGCAAAATTTTAAACTGTCTATAAAACTCGACTGTGTACCTGTCAGGGCAGGGGGCTTTATTCAATGCTAAAGATGAGATCATTGAAAGTAGTTCTTTTTCACTAATTGGACCCCCCAGATATTGTGACATAGCGGGAGAGAGTTTGGGACCCCCAATCGATTGCAGGAAGGCTTTGCATTGGCTGGCTGGGTCAGATACCTCTGTCTGGTATGACTTTGAATAGAACTGCATAAAGGTGTCCACAATATTCTCCTCTTTCTGAGAGAGATCCTGCAGAAGTGTCTGAATCGTAGCAATACGATATCGTTGATGTCTCCCCCCTTAAATATTGTGCTAAGAGGCATCCAAGTCTTGTTATGTGACGTGTAATAAAGCATAGTTACTTACCTGTAACAGGTGATCTCTGGGAACAGCAGGAATTTAGTCTTCACAATGGGTGAGATCGGGTACCGATGGAGCCCGCACGGAAAGCTACCAATAGGAAAGCCTTTGGGAGCAGTCCACTGCGCCTGCGCCACTGCCTTCCCACTCTCCCAACTCCCTCTCCTCAGTTGTGTTTGTAGCTGAAGAAAAGGAGTGGAAAAAATAGAAAAACACTAACCTACAACTCCAAGGGGAGGAGGGTGGGTTGTGAAGACTAAATTCCTGCTGTTTCCGGAGAACACCTGTTACAGGTGAGTAACTATGCTATCTCCAGGAACAAGCAGGAATGTAGTCTTCACATATGGGACTCCCTAGCTCCCAGATCTCTGAAGAGTTGGGCCGGGTCAGAAAGTCGGACAAGGTCATTTGAACCTAGACTTTCTCGCCAAGGAGATTTGGCAAGAAGTGGGCGGGGGGTAGGAGTTGTTCTATGTTCCAAAGAGATGTTGAAGGACTGCCTGGCCAAAGGCAGCATCCTGGCGGGAGTCCTTGTCCAAGCAGTAATGAACTGCAAAGGTATGGATAGAGGACCATATAGCAGCTTGGCAAATCTCGTCAATGGCTACTGAACATAGAATGGCCACAGAAGTTACTATTGCTCGGACATTATGAGCAGTGACATGACCTGTGAGAGAAAGTCCTGCATTGTCATATGCAAGAGAAATGCAAACTTCTATCCATCTAGATAGTGTTCATTTAGTTACTGGAAGGCCCAGGTGAGTAGGATTGAAAGAGACAAAGAGCTGGTGTGATTTCCTAATGACTTCTGTTCTTTGAAGAAAGAAGGCTAGAGCCCTTTCAGAGTCAAGTGTATGTAGGGTTGCTTCTGCACGAGAAGCATGAGGTCTTGGGAAAAAGACCAGTAGAATCACTGATTGATACTGAAAGAAGACAGCACTTTTGGTAGAAAATGGGGATGTGTCTGAAGGACGACTATGTCATGATGAAAGCAAGTATATGGAGCATGAGCCACTAAGGCCTGCAACTCACTGATGCATCTGGCTGAGGTCAGGGTGATGAGAAATAGCACTTTCCAAGATACGTATCATAGGTATGTGGTTGCTAAGGGCTCAAATGGAGGTTTAAGGAGTTGAGCCAATACCATGTTAAGATCCCACGCTACCAGATGTGGTCAAAGGGCTGGCTTCGTGAGGAGGAGATTCCTCATGAAACGTGCCACAAGAGGAACTGTGGATATAGGCCTACCATCCACAGGTTTATGAAAAGCTGAAAAAGCATTGAGGTGCACCCATACTGAATTTGTTTTGAGTCCTAGAAAGGACAAATGCAAAAGATATTGAAGAAGCATGGATACTGGTGCTTCAAAGGGATTTTGATTATTTTGAGTGCACCAAGATGTGTATCTATGCCATTGAAAGAGTACGTCTTCCTGGTGGAAGGCTTTCTGGAAGAAAGGAGAATATCCTTTATGGCAGCAGATAGTGATCGATTTTGATAGATCATACTCTCAGCATCCATGCTGTCAGGCGGAGTGAGTGCAGATTGGGATAGAGGAGTGTTCCATTGTCCCGAGACAGAAGACCCAGCCTGGATCCCAATGGATTGGAGGAGTTTGTGTCAGCTGAAGTAGAACGGGAAACCAGGGCTGACAGGGCTAGCGAGGGGCTATGAGGATCATAGAGCCCTTGACTGCTTGTAGCTTGAGAAAGGTCTTCGGAATCAGGAGTATGGGGGGGAACGCATAAAGTAGTTCCCGACCCCAGTGGACCATGAAGGCATCGGATGCTAGACTGAGTTTGGATGGTATCCTGGAGCAGAACTGTGGGAGCTGAGAGTTCAGCAGAGTGGAAAAGAGATCTATCACTGTGGTTCCCCAGATTTGGAAACGTTTTGCCACTGGCGTCGGATCTAAGGCCAATTCGTGGGGTTGTAGAATTCAACCCAGCAGAGCAAGAGGGTCAGTAGAAGCCTTGGGAGAAGTTAAAAGCAGAAACAGACTTGTTTTTAATATCAATAAATCATCTGCAATTTGTTTTTCTAATGATAAATTATCTTGCCAATTCTTGCCCCAAGTAGCAAGTACTTCTATTCCCATTAAAGATTCCATCACCACCTTGGATGTTATCTTTGATAGAGAATTAAAGATTTGCCCCATAGATCTCTTCCCTTGTTCAGAAAGATTTTTGTACAGAACAAATATTAATTAAACCTTACCTAGATAAGAAATCAGTAAGGGCACTAACTCAAGCACTCATTATGAACAGTTTAGACTACTGTAATGCACTTCTGACTGGCCTACCTCAATTAAATGTCTTCAGTTGATACAAAATACCATGGTGAAGTTAATTCATAATGCAAAGCGATTGATCATGCCACATCATTAATAATGGAAAAGCACTGGCTTCCAATTATTACTTGTATTAAGCACAAAATTCCAATACTAGCCCATTGCTCCTTTTATAGTGGATATTCAATTTACCTGTATCCTCTTGTCCTATGAAGACATTTTGATCTTTTCAGACACATCATTTAGTTGCCAAACAAGGAGCAGGGGATATAATTGTTAAAATGATGTCCTTTATTATGACTGACATGGCCGTGTTTTGGCAAGAACTGCCTGCATCGGGGGCAATTAGATGAACAGATTTGATTGCGTATAACATATAAATATGACTATAAATACCTATTAAGTAATATATATATTTATGTGAAACTGCAGTAAAATATATTCAATTTGTATCAATACATACAAAATTAAAATAAACCATAAAAATAAATTACATACCATGATGAAAAAGCCAGAGTCATAAAAATGAAAAACAAATAAATACATACAGTGGAATGAAAAACCACCCATTGTCTAAACAACAAGTTATACATTCAACAATTCCTTAATTTATTTAAAATACAACAAAGGGGGGGGGGGGGAGAAGTTAACTTAATAACCCAGGGCCTGATTCTGTCCTACACGTTCATCTCCTTTGTATGTCCAGTCTGAACCGGAAGTACAGAGAGGATCGCGATTCTGATCACACGGGGCATACCTGGTCCCACAGGATCAGAATCGTGGAGGAGTGGCCTAGTGGTTGGGGCAAGGTACTTCAGGCCGGAAGGTCGGGAGTTCAAATCCCACTAGAGGACAGCAACCTTGGGCCGGAAGGACTGGGGTTTCTAGTCCCACAGGTGCTCCTTGTGGTCTTGGGCAAGCCACCTAACCCTCCATAGCCCATGTTCCCTGTAAAATAGTTATCTCCAAGTTATAGTGCCCTGTTCAATGTAAACCGCACTGATGCAGAATAGAGCGGTATATAAGAGAATGTAAATAAATAAATAAATATAATAAAGTGAACAGTGTGGAGTGGTGACTTGTGCAAATTGTGCTCTCAAAAATTTTTTAATCAATACTTACATATATCAAATCATGATATCAATATAGACCTGACACAGATAATTCTTGCTGAAACATGGCCATGTCAGGCATGATAAATGACACCTTTTTGACAATTATACCCCTGCTCCTTATTTTGCTTGTGTTTTTTGTGGGGGTGATTCTTTACTTTTGTCATTTTACACCATTTAGTTGCCCTTTCCTACCGAAAATTATGATATGAATGGGTTAGGCACTCTATATTTTCCTATAATAATTTAGTTATTTTGCTGTATTTATATACTGCTTTTCACTAGGTCAAAGTGGTTTCCATTAAACAACAAGTTATACATTCAACAATTCCTTAATTTATTTAAAATACAACAAGGGGGGGGGGGGGAGAAGTTAACTTAATAACCCAGGGCCTGATTCTGTCCTACACGTTCATCTCCTTTGTATGTCCAGTCTGAACCGGAAGTACAGAGAGGATCGCGATTCTGATCACACGGGGCATATCGGGTCCCACAGGATCAGAATCGTGAACAGCAATGTACATGCAGGTCAGGACTGTGATTCAGTCCTGCCTGCACATACATTAATAGCCCAACTAACTCAGTCAGGGCTTTTAAATGGAGCCGCTGCGCTATGGCACCACAGCTCCATTTAAAAGCCACGATGCTGGCAGCCAAGAAAAACAATTTATTTCCCGCAGCCCGACCCCCGAACTGGCCTCCTAAGGCCAGGGTTTGGCTGCAGGGAATAAACCCTGGCCCCCCTGCCCCATGCATGCCCTGGGCCTTCCAAAAACAAATGTCCAAGTTATTCCATCTCAGAGGTGGAATAACTTCCCCGGACATTTCGCCAGATCCGGACATATAGGACAGACATTAGAATCGACCCTGTACGTCCAGAGCCGGCAACCACCCACTGCCTGCCCACTCTCCGCCCCCATGCCACCCATTCCCCGCCCCGTCTAGCTTCCCCACATAACCGGCGGGGAAGTTATTCTGGGGCAGGTGAAGCCACAAATAGCGGGGATGGACGTCCTGTCGGGCCATCCATCCCCACTATTCATGGCTCAGAATACCCCCCCAGTGTTGTAGAATTCATTCCCCTTGGATAGAAGAACAGAAAGTTATACAAATTTTAAAACCTGGTGAAAATATAGTTATTCCAATGTACTTAAAATCATTATTTATGATGTCTCCAAATTTTCCTATCCATTCCTTCTGTGTACCACTCAGATGGCACTTAATCAACGGTTTTATAATAGAGCTCTATTCACCCCAAATTTTACATGTTTTTATATATTTGTTAACGTAAGGTTGTGTATGTCATATTTGTTGCTTTTTTAATGTAGTATTTATTTTTTTGTTCCGCTCATGCAATTAAGGCTCTGTGAACCATCCTGATGCCAATGGTATCTTGCCTAGGCAGTATAACAACTTACCAAATAAATAAAGAAAATAAATACATCTTTTTAGTTGGAAAGGCCAAACAAACCAATATCCAGCTCTGTCCCCGAGCTCTCTATTGCTGATGCTGTGTTAGGTAAATTATTGGTGGGGTTTTGGCCACAGTGGTCTATCCCATTCTGCTGCCTATATGGGGTGAGACTGTCTAGCCTCAGTGAGGATGAGAGGTATGTGGTTGAGAGTGGTCAGATGTTATGATTAGTTAACTCCACAAAAACAACTGAACATTATGGATCTTTGAGAAGCAACTTTTCTGTACTAAATTATCAATTACTCATAACACAATATAATCATTTTCTATCAACAAAGTCTGCAGAATTTAAAATATGCACAGAATTTCCATTTGTGTAAATACCCCCCAGCAAAAAGCGGTGGAATGAGGGAGAGAAAGAAACAGCTCTCCTCCTCAAGTAACTACAACACCCTTTCTGATGGGCTTTCTCATTAGCTACAGTGAAAAAAATAAAAAGCATCAAAGGTTGGCTGTGTATATTTTGTGAAGCCACTTCTGGTTGTTTAGAAAGCTAGAGGTGGACTGCTAATTCCACTTAAAACTTTTTCACATTTTATTTATTACATTTGATTACTCGACTCACCAAAGAAATTAGAAGTAAAGTACAATATAAAATACAATTAAAAAAATTAGAGGTTCACAACATAATATTCCTACCCCCAATAAATGTATGATCTGTTTTTGCTTTTCCAACACTGGTTTTATTTTACCAAAAGAGAAAATTCAAACAGAAGAAAAAGACTTCAGAAGCACCAATGGGCATGTATAGTGTTAAATCTAGACGGGTCTGTCAGTTAATTTCTTTCTTTGCTGAGTTATTGAAGGAGGAGTGTTCCAGCTATGTGCAGCACCTGCCTTCTCTTTCCTAAGTGGTTCTATGAATCTTTAGAGTGCAATGAGGCTGGACAGAGATTTGCACACAGTCAGCCAATCAGCGTACACAGAGGAACAAGGGCTCATCAGGAAATTAAGATCCCAGGGCACAGCTAAATAATTGAGTTGCTTGTTTCATAGCAGCATGCTGCTGTGGAATCAGTTGGGAAGCAATGCAATGTGTGCCTTCGAGTCAGTCCTGACTCCTGGCGACCCAGAGCATTGCACCTTTATCTCCTTCCTCCACGTCTGCAACACAATCTCTCTTCCCTCATGTATTGTATTAATCATTCCCGACAGATTTGATACTAGACATGTGAAATAAACGAAGCCTGCGTTTCCCTTAGTTCCTTTTCTTATTTTTCCAGTGCTCCCTGCTTTCTCTCTCTCTGATTCCTCCCTCCAGCAGTCCAGGATTGTATGCTTCAGCCTCATAAGGCACTCCTTTTACTGGACTGTTAAATCAAGAGATCTGGCATTAGATATGGAAAAAAACAACCCCCATGGGGAAAGAAGAAGCATTCATCTGTCACCCTTCAGTGACTGTCTTGAGAGGCACAGTGCTTTAACACGAGTAGCAGTCATCTCTTCTTACTGCAACAATGGCTTCTGCTTTAAGCAGCAGTTTCAGAAAACATGTTTTAGAATTAGAAGACAACATCATTGGTCTTCTTATCCTGATAAATTGACCCTGTAAGCATACAAATATCTTTTCAGGAATGGAAAATAAAGAACTAGAGGCCTGATATTCCAAGCAATTAATGCAGTTAGCAGAGCTGCTAATCACTTAATCTCGGTGAACAGGATATTTAGTGCCACTAACATGGTTAGTGTTTATGTTTATTAGAATTTGATATACCGCCTTTAAAACAAGTTGGAAGAGTGGTTTACAGTAAAAACATAAAGAAGAGAAGTGGGTGAAAAGAACTCCAAAGTCATGGACAGGAAAGGTTGCACACATACCAGGGAGAGGAGGAAGAGTGGCATTGACAGATGGGAGAGAGGGAAGTCATCCACAAGGTCCAGTAGGTCAGGTGATGGGGATGTCAAATGCCTCATGAAATGGAAGGGTTTTAAGCTGAGTTTTGAATCGGACAAAGGAAGACTCGAGTCTAGACAAAGGGCAGGGGGGAGACTGTTCCACAGGTGGAGGCCAAGAAAATAGAAGGCTGAATTCCATGTCAACTCATAACTGGTATGGAAGGCAGAGGGCAAATGAAGGTGATTCGAGTGGAGAAAGAGGAGGGAGTGTTCTAGGGCATGATGCTAGAGGAATATCCGCGACTGCCGGCCCTACATGCCCCAGTGCAAACTGCTTAGCACTGGGGCATGTCAGGGGCATTCAGAGTTGGAGCGCAGGCAGCCCCCGACATGCCCCAGAAAAAGTCAGGTGCAGGTAACCCTGGCCTAACTTTTGCCACATATCACTAATCGGGCAGCGGCACAATACAATATCGCTGCTGCCTAGTTATTTGGTCAGCCTATATGGCTACTCCAGATATTCAGTTCCGGGGCCGAATATGACCTCAGCATTGAATATCCGGCTTTAATATTCAGCACTGGTGGCTAGCCACATTAGTAGTGCTAACCGCCGGCACTGAATATCGGGTCCTATGTGTCTAAGCAGTTACCTACAACAGAAAAATCTCTGGTCAGGAGTGAGGAAGACTACAAGGGAAGGAAGAACAGAAGAATCGGTTGATCTCAGTCTGAGAACCATGGGCCAGTGAGGCTACTGTAGAAAGAATGAAGAAATGGATTATTCAGTTACTCCTGCCCCCACCAAAAACAGATGGGGAGGGGTTGCGGAAGCAGAGATCAGATAAAGAGTAGTTACTCACCTGTAACAGGTGTTCTCCAGGAGCAGCAGGAATCAGTCCTCACATATGGGTGACGTCGGCGCCAACGGAGCCCCCGTGCGGAGCATTTCCCCAGCTTTCAAAGAAAGCCTTTGGGAATTGCAGCGCGCATGCGCGGTCCCCTTCCCGCCCAAGGGTGCCATCTTGCTCAGTCTGATGACATAGCTAAAAGACAGCAAAAATAGCAAAAAATAAATCATATGACTGCAACTCCAAGGGGAGGAGGGAGGGTTGTGAGGACTGATTCCTGCTGCTCCTGGAGAACACCTGTTACAGGTGAGTAACTACTCTTTCTCCAGAACCAAGCAGGAAGTCAGTCCTCACATATGGGACTCCCCAGCTTAAGGCTACCAGAGACCCCAAGCCGAAAAAATGAGCTCCCTCTAGAGCGTCAGAACGTAAGGAAGGAATCTTCTCTGAGAACGCCTCCGACCGGTAGCCCAACATCAGGGCCGGAGGGAAGGAGTTGCCTAAACCGCAAAGAGATTATGGAGTACTGCCTGTCCGAAAGCACTGTCCCTGCGTGACTCCCTATCAAGGCAGTAATGGGCCGCAAAAGTCTGGCTTGAAGACCAAGTAGCGGCCCGGCAGATGTCTGCCAACGGAACAGAGCGGAGATGAGCCACTGACGCAGCCTTCGCCCTGACACGATGAGCCGTGACTCGACCCTCCAACGAGAGGCCGGCTGCCCCATAAGCCCAGGCGATACAGTCAGCGACCCATATGGACAAAGTACGCTTGGAGACAGGTAACCCCAACTTATTGGGGTCAAAAGAAACGAAGAGCTGAACAGCCCTCCGGTGCTCCCGCGTACGGTCAAGGTAGAAGGATAACGCCCTCCTACAGTCCAGGGTATGCAGGACCATCTCAGCCCGGCTGGCATGCGGCCTAGGAAAGAAAGTCGGAAGAACCACCTCCTGATTGAGGTGGAAAGAGGAGACAACCTTAGGGAGAAACTTAGGGTGAGTCCGTAAGACTCCCTATTCCTGTAGAACCTAGTGTAAGGGGGATCAGACACTAGCGCCTGAAGTTCACTTACTCGCCTAGCAGAGGTAAGAGCTACCAGAAACAACGTTTTCCAGGAGAGAAAACGGAGAGGACAGGTAGCCATAGGTTCAAATGGCGGACAAGTAATCCGCTGTAAGACCACATTTAAATCCCACTCAGGGGCCGGTGGACGTAGAGGAGGCCTCTGAGGAAACGAGCCACCAAAGGGTGGTTGGAAAGAGGCCTCCCGTCCACCGGCGAGTGGTGCGCTGAGAGAGCACTGAGGTGAACTCTGACAGAATTGGACTTAAGGCCTAGATTGGAGAGGTAAAGTAAGTATTGCAATACTACCGCTACCAAGCACAAGAAGGGATTCTCGCTGTGCTGAGCACACCATGCGGAGAATCTACGCCACTTAAGAGTGTAGGAATTCCGGGTGGATTGCCTTCTAGAGGCTAAGACTACATCTTCCACCTCTCTAGACAGTAGTAGGGGAGCCAGAACTACCCTTTCAGCAGCCAGGCCATCAGATGAAGGGACTGGAGGTTGGGGTGGAAGAGAGATCCCTGTTCTTGAGACAGGCGATCGTGTTGAATCCCCAGAGGAATAGGAGTGTCCAACGCCAGTTGCAGCAGAAGTGGGAACCACAGTTGCCTCGGCCACCTGGGGGCTATCAGAATCATGGAGGCCCCGTCCTGGAGTACTTTGAACAGTGTTCTGGACACTAGTGGCGTGGGAGGAAATGCATACAGTAGGCCTTTGGACCACGGGAGCAGAAACGCATCCGCTGCTACTCTGAGAGGATGCGGTTGTCTGGAACAGAATCTCGGGAGTTGCCGGTTCAGAGGACTGGCAAAGAGATCCATGGTGGGGAGGCCCCACCTCAGAAAGATCTGCTGAACCAAAATCTCCATTCGTGTGATTGCAGGATCCTGCTCAGTCTGTCCGCCAGGTAATTCTCTTGACCTGGGAGGTAGACTGCCTTGAGAAGGATTCCGTGATTGACGGCCCAGGAGCACAGCCGTTGTGCTTCCTGACATAGAAGGAAGGAGCCTGTGCCTCCTTGCTTGTTCACGTAAAACATGGCAACTTGATTGTCCGTCTGGACCAGTACAGACTGGTGAGACGTGAGATGGGAGAAGGCCCTCAGAGCTAAGCGTATTGCCCGCAGCTCCAGGAAATTTATCTGCTGTGCAGCCTCCCAAGGGGTCCAGAGACCCTGAGTACATGCCCCTTGGCAATGCACTCCCCAACCTTGAAGAGAAGCATCGGTTGTCAGCACTTGAGAGTGTGGAGGGGTTTGAAAAAACACTCCGAGCACCAGATTCGGAAGATGAAGCCACCATTGCAGAGAGGAGGCAAGCAGTGTGGATATTCTTACTGAGTCTGCAAGGCTCCCTGTGGCCTGATACCACTGAGTTCGAAGACTCCACTGAGCGGGCCGCATATGCAGGCGGGTATTGGGGGTTACATGAACCGTGGAAGCCATATGGCCGAGAAGTCTCAGGAATTGCCTGGCGGAGACCAGGGAATTGCTGCGAAACTGCCTGGCTAGATCCATTAATCTGTGGGCTCTGTCCACGGGCAGAAAGCCTTCGCCTGAAGAGTGTCTAGCCTTGCTCCTATGAACTCCATATTCTGGGACAGGAGCAAAGTGGACTTTGCGAAGTTTATGACAAACCCCAAGTGCTGAAGCAGAGCCACAGTGCGAAGGGTGGCTTGATTGGCCTCCTGTGAAGACTGGCCCCTTATGAGCCAGTCATCCAGGTATGGGAACACAAAATGACCTTGAAGCCTTAGGTAGGCCGCCACCACCGCCAGGCACTTGGTGAACACCCTGGGGGCGGAGGTTAGGCCAAAGGGTAGTACTCTGTACTGATAGTGGTCCCCTCCCACAACAAATCTGAGATATTGTCTGTGGTCTGGATGAATAAGGATGTGAGTATAAGCATCCTTTAGATCTAAGAAGCATAGCCAATCTCCCTGCTGGAGGTAGGGCAGCAGGATTCCAAGGGTAAGCATCTTGAACTTTTCCCTCTCCAGGAATTTGTTGAGGTTTCGCAAGTCTAGGATGGGTCTGAGGCCTCCTGTCCTTTTTGGTACCAGAAAGTACCTGGAATAAAAGCCGTGGCCTCTCAGGTGGTGGGGCACCGGTTCCACAGCGTGTTCCTTTAGCAGACTTGCTAACTCCTGTAGGAGTAGGTCCCTGTGCAGAGGGGGTCTTGGAGGCTCCCCTGGAAAAAAGGAGGGAGGTACCTGGTGAAAATGAAGAAGATAGCCCTTTTGGACTATATGGAGCACCCAGGTATCTGATGTGACGGCTGACCACCTGTGGGCAAAGAGTGCCAGCCGGCCTCCTGTGCTGATGTGAGCCAGCTGAGGAGGAGAGGCTATGCCTTCTGAGTCAAAACCCCCCTCCCTGCTGTGCAGGAGCCGGTGTTGGTGGCTTGGGGGCCTTCTGCCTACAGGGCCCATGACCCTGCCCCTTGGCCTGCTGACCCTGTTGGGGAGCTGCAGAGGCCTGATAATGAGGGTATTGTTTATAGGCAGATGTCTTCCTCGGGTAAAAGGTCTTTTTTCCCGAGCCCTTCTTCTTCTGAGAAGGGGCAGAGGTTTTTCTGGACAGCCTAGTCCTGGTCAGAGTCTCGGTCTCAGGTTCAGCAGCCTTTTTAGCCATGGGCTTGCCAAAAAGGTTTTCACCTCGGCAGGGGACATTGACCAACTTGTCCTGTACCCATGGTTCGAGGTCGGATGACTGTAGCCAAGCCTGTCGGCGGGCACCGATGCCGGCCCAGGCTACTCGGGCCGAAGCCTCGAAGCCATCGTAGGCTGCTCGAGAGAAACTTCGAGCACTCTCGAATACCAGTGGACAAGGCCTGGAACCTCTGCAAAGGTTCCTCGGAGAGACCAGCAGAGAACCCGGCAATCTCCTTTGCCAGGTCTCGAAGGTACATGCCCATGTAGAGCTGGTATGTCTGGACACGGCAAGCAAGCATAGAGCCCTGGAAGCACTTCTTACCGAGGGCATCCAGGTTCCGGGCCTCCCGGCCGGGAGGCACCGAGGAGTGCATCTTCTGACTTTTCAGTCGCTGCATGGCCGATTCCACAAGTGGAGTGGTGCGGTAATTGTGCCTTTTGGAACCAGAGGCTCTTGCGGACTCGATAGATGGAATCGACCCGCTTGCTTAACACCGGCGTCAAGGCCGGGGTCTCCCACATGCGGAAGAGCAGCCGCTCCAGCATCGGAGGAACCGGAACAGTAAAGGCCTCCTTTGGGGGAGAGTCATACTGGAGGGCCTCGAGCTCCTCGGCTCGAGGCTCCTCCTCGGGATCCGCAGGGAATGCCAAGGCCTTGGCCATATCCCGCACTAAGTCCGAGAACCGGGTATCCTCCGGTGAGGATCATCTCCGAGGTTCGGACTCCAGTGAGTCTGATGGGACACACCGAGTCCGAAAGGTGTCTGGTGACTCTTTATCCTCTGTCACCCAGCCTGACTGCTCAGAGGAGGAATCGAGCGGTTCCGGTCGGGCGGGCACTGATGCTCTCTGCTCCGACGCTGAGGGTACCGGCGTCGACGACCTCGGTCCCGAACGGGAGGCCAAGGGAGACCGTGGCCGAGGATCGACTCGAGCTCGCATGGACTCGAGGATCGGCTCGGCCTCCGGGGTTGACTTGGACGCCGATGTCCCGGTGGTCGGGGCAGATGCACCGGTGAGACCGGCGATCAGTGCCCGCTGCTGCTCCATGAAGGCAGCCAAGCTGCTCTCCAAGGCCGTCAACCTGAGTCTGAGCTCAGGAGACTCAGCAGTCCCAGACTCGGGCCCCGACGGCATCAGGCCCGACGTCGGCTCCCTTGGAAGAGAGTCCACGAGGACTACAGTACTCATGTGCCCAGGAGACTCCATCTCGAGACGAGGTTGTTTGGCAGGCCTCTCCGACTCCGAAGACCCGGGACGGCAGTCGGGGCTATGCGACCTGGCCCTCGAGGAACCAGGTGCGTCCGCCAATGCCGCCCTTGCGGGTTTTTTCTTCCTGCGCTGCTCCCACGAAGGAGACCCCCGCTCAGAGGAACCCCGACACTGCTCAGGGCCAGAGTCCCGAGACGTCGAGGCCTCTGACGAGGTCCGGGCCCGTCCGGACGCGGAGTCAGAGAAGATTCTGTCCTTTTGGTGCTGCCGACTCCTCAACGCCTTCGAGGACATTTTGCCACACCGACCACAGATCATTGGGTCATGATCGGGTCCGAGGCAACGGAGGCAGCAGTCATGTGTGTCGGTAAGAGACATAAGTTTCTTACACTGATCACACTTTTTAAACCCGCTGGCAGCCATCAGGGGAAAAAGGGCCCCTGCAAGGTCGAAAGACAGGGCTGCCAGTGAAAAAGAAAAATGGCGCGAACGCTAGTCATGAAGGACAAAAAACGAAAAAAGAGAGAGTGGGCTCAATACCGGCGTATCGGGCCCAGGTGGGAAATGGATCCGGCGTCGAACCGAAGGAGGAAGACAAAAAACAGGGTAATCAACTTTTTCCTCGGCGAAAAACAAACTACGTCCATCGGACTCCGCGGAAAAAAGAAGACTGAGCAAGATGGCACCCTTGGGCGGGAAGGGGACCGCGCATGCGTGCTGCAATTCCCAAAGGCTTTCTTTGAAAGCTGAGGAAATGCTCCACACGGGGTCTCAGTCGGCGCCGACGTCACCCATATGTGAGGACTGACTTCCTGCTTGGTCCTGGAGAATGATCGTGGGTGGAAATGATTTTGCGGGAGAAGGGAGGAAGGTAATTATGCTAAGGAAGAAGGGTTTAAATTAATTATGCAGGCATGTGAAAAGATAAATATGGGATGGCGCTGGTGGACTTCAACAATGCAAACCCAGAAACAACAACTGTTGAGAATGCTCTAGAGGCAGAGAGAGGGTATTTTATTTATTTAGACAGTTTTGTATACCACCTTATCCTTCAATCAAAGTGGTCACAACACAATTGGGGGATACATTTAACACGAGGGGATATGAGACACATACACTAATACTCACGGGGAACATGGGCAATGGAGGGTTAAGTGGCTTGCCCAAGACCACAAAAGCACCTGTGAGACTAGAAACCCCAGTCCTTCCGGCCCAAGGTTGCTGTCCTCTAGTGTGATTTGAACCCCCGTCCTTCCGGCCTGAGGTAACTTGCCCCAACCACTAGACCACTCCTCCATGCTGTATACTCCATACCGTATACTCCATACTAAGCCACTCCTCCATAAGTATACTCCTCCATATACTTAAGAGGCTAGATACTACACATGGAGAACAAATTCAAGTGTGACTACTTGATGTGAATAAACAAGGGGTGAAAAAGGGAGGGGACAAGAAGATGAAGAGGTGAGTGCTGCACATGTGCAGAGATGATGATGAAGGGATGAATGTTGAAATGGAGATGAGGAGTAAATGCTGGCAAGGGGTTGAATTAACTCTGTGAAGCATGGATTTCCAACTAAGTTTTATTCTGTAAGATGCTCAGGACCTACTTCACAAGCTACAAACAATGATCCTCCCAGCCCCAGCATTACCTCCCAACAGCAACAATTACTAAAGACAAATTTAGCAATTGCAAATGTAATAACAAAAACTTACCTGGATAAGAAGTGATATCCTACAAGAGGTCAAGCTTCTGCAGCTGGAATATATCTTGCACTGTGGATAGAAATAACTGAGCAGACTGGATGGGGCAATTTGTCTACTTATTTACTTATCTGATTTTAAAAAATGTAATCCCCCTCCCTCACCCTTCTGTGTGGTCCTTACAGCTGCCATATTTAGCCACTTGGCAGACAAGGGGAAACACTAACCCAAGAGCTTTTATGCAGTCTTTCAGTCTTTGGCTCTTGGAGTTAAATATTAGGGGTTCTTTGGTGGGGACTGGCATACACTGGGAGACCCTTGGCACTTTACATAGTAACATAGTATATGACGGCAGATAAAGACCAGTATGGTCCATCTAGTCTGCCCAGCAAGGCAGCAAGAGTAGGTGTATCTGCCGCTCCCAATCTCATGCCTTGTCCCTTCTCAAATTCTAGACTAATTTGAGAAGGGACAAGGTATGAGATTGGGAGCCAGGCCAGAATTTATGTTTATTTATTTATTTATTTAGCTGTATTTATATCCCGCTTTTCACCTGGTCAAAGCGGTCATTTGGGAGATACATTTAACACGAGGGGATATGACACACATACGCTAATACTTACAGGGAACATGGGCAATGGAGGGTTAAGTGGCTTGCCCAAGACCACAAGGAGTACCTATAGGACTAGAAATCCCAGTCCCTCCGGCCTGAGATTGCTGTCCCCAGGTGGGACTTGAACCCCCGGCCCTCCGGCCTGAAGTACCTTGTCCTAACCACTAGGCCACTCCTCCTCCCATGTTCTGAAACCCATGTTCTGAAACATGGGTTTACGCAAATGTTTAGGGTCACTGAACAACAATAAACATTTTATTTATTTATTGGACTGTTTAGTATATCCCCTTTCAGCAGAATCAAAACGGTTTACATCGAACACAAACTAGAACGTTACATTACAACTTATTCAAACAGGTAACTTATCAGCATCCGTAAGTAGGGTAGGATGTCTTCAACTTTTTACATGGGTGATGAAGGATTAAATAATCAACATATTTACAAGGATTAAATACTCAACATATTTACAGATTTTATATTTACATATTCATCGTTCGAGAGTGTTACATGTTGCATTGTTAATGCATTCCGTAGGTATATTTGTATAATCATGAGTGTTGTAGTATTAACTAGTGTGTTTAGTGAGGTTGTCATTAGTAATATCTATGTAGGGATTATTCTGTCTGCTATACATTATGAGGAGTGTTTTTTTCATATGAGGTGTTGGTGTTAGTATTTAGGGGAATGTATTGAGATGGAAGGGAATATGTTTGGGACTAAGTGGGGAATAGTTCTCTAGGTTCTGAAGTGCCAAACATAAGAACATAACAAAAGATATGCCATATTGAGTCAGACCAAGGGTCCATCAAGCCCAGTATCCTGTTTCCAATAGTGGCTATTCCAGGTCTCAAGTACCTGTTGGGTTCCCAAAGGAATACACATTTCATGCTGCTTGTCCCCGGGGTAGCAGTGGATTTCCCCAGTCCTCTTTAATAATGGTTTATGGACTATTCCTCCAGGAACTATTATGCGCCGAGTGAAAAAATATTTTCTCTGGGACAGAAGCAACAAATAAGAGCTATATTACATGTAGTTACTCTCTCATTCCTGCCAATTCCAGTCCCTCCTTCTGCCTCCATCCAATTCCTATGCTTTCTTTTAAGACCATGCCATCCGCCTACTTTCTCTACTACCTCTCTGGGTAGCTGTCATTTATCGACCCCCCAACAAGTCCACCTCTACCTTTCTCACAGACTGACTCCTGGCTCTCCTCCTTTTCTAGATGCGTCTTCCCCTTCCCCTATTCTTGGGGTTTTTAACATTCACATTGATGACCCTTCTGATCCTTTTGCCTTACAGCTCCTTTCCCTAACCTCCTCATTCAAGCTCCAGTTGTGCTCTACTGCTCCTACTCACAAACATGGTTACTGCCTTGATCTTGTCTTCTCCTTCAGCTGCTCACCCTCAAGCCTCTCCACCTCAGTTCTGCCTTTATCTGACCATCACCTGCTAACCTTCCCCCTTAACCACCCCCCATCTTGGACTCGCCCGATCTCCACCAACGTGTTTAGGAATCTTCACACTGTCGACTCTTCAGCTCTCTCCACTGCTTTCTTATCACCTCTTTCCTCCACTATGTCATCTGAGTCCATTGATGGAGCAGTATCCTCTTATAATACTATACTCTTCTCTGCTCAGAATCTTTATCTTTTATCTTTATTTGCAGATTTGATATACTGTCAGGCAGTATTGTAAAGGTGGTTTACCATAAAGAGGTCTCTGCAAAGTCAGAAAGTGAAAAGAATGCCATTATGTGACAGGACAGGAGAACAACAAGAACAGCAGGAGGAGATATAGGGTAAAGTGGAAGGTAGGCAGGACCTAGGTCAGGGTTGAGAGAGTGAGGTCAAAAGTGACATGAAAGAGGTGGGTTTTCAGTATAGTCTTAACATTTTGGAAAGAACGTTCGGAACAGAGTGTTGGGGGGAGGGAGTTCCAAACGGCGGGGCCAAGGAAGAAGAAAACAGAGCAGTAGGTCAGTCTAAAGTGGGCCTGTGAAGCAGGGGGAAGGAACAAACAGTTGAAGTGGATGGAACGAAGAAAATGGTGAGGAGTGTGAAAGTGGATGAGGTCAGAGAGATATTGTAGAGAACCAGTATGGATGACCTTGTGAACAGTGGCAAGTATTTTGTGTTGGATTCTGTATTTGATGGGGAGCTAATGGAGGTAAATGAGTAGAGGGGTGATGTAGTTAGATCAGGAGGCAAGTGTAATGATATGAGCAGCAGTGTTTTATAATAACTGGAGTCTTTGAAGTTGATACTGAGGGAGTCTGGAGAGGACAACATTACAATAGTCTAATCTGGTAATAACTAGGGAGAGGAGAAGTGTGATTAGATAGGGGTGGTCAGGAAAGGGTGGACTGCATGGATCTGACATAAGAAACAGAAGGAGTGGTGAATGAGGGTTGAGAGGTGTTCAGTAAAAGATAATGAGGAGTCCAAGGTAATGCCGAGAAAGAGAAGAGTTGTGACTAGTAGGATTGAGGTGGATGCGAGCAGAGGGGCCACGGAAGGGCAGGGGGCACCGAAGGTAAACCAAATAGCTGCTGATTTAGCGGGGTTGAGATGGAGAAAATTTGTGAGCAACCAGGAGTATATGAGAGAGAGACAGGAATTCAATAGAGTCAGATCAGGAGGGTTGAACTGGTATGATAGAGGAGCATTATGTCCTCAGGGTATGAGTATGCTGATATGTTACATTGTTGGATAAGAAGAGAAAGAGGCACCATAAAAATGTTAAAGAGGAGGGGGGCCAGGACGGACCCTTGCGGAACACCACAGTTGAGGGGAGTATCAGGAGAGGAGGAAGAGCCAGAGAGAACAGAAAAGGATCTAGTGGTAAGAAAAGACCAGAACCAGTTCAGTACAGTTTCACGAATCCCAGAGTCATTTGCACTTGCTCCTCCCATTCCATGCACTGTGAGGCAAACTATACCTCAACCCGCTACCTACCTTCCTGTGCCCGTTCAGCTGAGCGCCTTTGGCTTAAATCACATACCCTTCTTGACTACCTACATTTCAAATTCATGCTAACCTCTTTCCAATCGGCCATAGCACTTGCCAAGCAAGAATAATATGTCCATCTAACTAATTCTCTTGCTTCTGACCCTTGTCGTCTCTTTGCTATGCTCAACTCTCTCCTCAAGGTCCCTCCTCCCCCAATCCCTCCTTGATTGTCTGCCCAGACCTTGGCAGACTACTTCCATGACAAAGTCGAGAAGATTAGCCTTGAATTCTCTGCAGGGTTACCTCTACCTCATCTTCCCCCTCTTCAATCCCAAATCTTTCTGTCACCCTCTCTTCCTTTTCTGAAATCACTGAGGAGGAAACTGCAAATCTTCTCTCCTCCTCCAAACTGACCACCTGCTCCTCTGATCCCATCTTCACCCATCTACTAAGCTCTATCTCTTCTGCCATCATCCCTTTCATCTGTCATATCCTTTCCACTGCAACTGTTCCTATGGCCTTCAAACATGTTGTGGTTACACCTCTCCTCAAACAGCCTTCACTAGATTCTACCTGTCCTTTCAATTATCAACCTCTCTCTCTTCTCCTCTTTGCGTCAAAATTACTTGAATGAGCTTTTCATCACCACTGTCTTGGCTTTCTTTCCTCTCAAAACTTCTGGACCCACTGAAATCTGGCTTCGTTTTCTACATTCTACAGAAACTGCTCTTGCCAAAGTCTCCAGTGACTTATTCCTGGCCAACTCCAAAGGACTTTACTCAATTCTCATTCTTCTTGACCTTTCTGCTGCCTTTGACACTGATGATCACCACCTTCTCCTCAATACTTTGTCCTCGCTTGGATTTAGGGGCTCTGTTATGTCCTGGTTTTCTTCTTATCACTCCCATCGCACTTTTAGTATATGTTCTGGTGGTTCCTCCTCTACCATCCCGCTTTCAGTTGATGTACCTCAGGGCTCTGCCTTGAGACCTCTCCTTTTCTTTCTCTACACTCAGTCCCTTTGTGCATTTATTTTCTCCCATGGTTTTCAGTACTGTCTTTATGCTAATGACTCAGATCTAGCATTCTGTGTCTGAAATCTATCTAGGAATCTAGGCCTAAATCTCAGCCTGCTTATCCGACATTGCTGCCTGGATGTCTCACCACAGTCTGAAACTAAACATGGCCAAAACTGAGCTCCTTACCTTTCTTCCTAAACCCATCTCCTCCCTTCCTCCCTTCTCTATTTCTGTGGATGACACTACACTCCTCCCTGTTTCCTCAGTTCGCAACTTTGGGGCCATCTTCAACTGGCATATCTTATGTTCTTATGTTCTTACTCTCTCTTTCTTTACACACATCCCACAGATAACTAAAACATGTCGCTTCTTTCTCTATAACATTGGCAAAATTTGTCCCTTCCTTTCTACACACACTACTAAGACACTTATCCACCCTTTAGTCACCTCTCATCTAGATTATTGCAACCTCCTCCTTGCTGGTCTCCTTCTGAATCATCTCTCCTTCAATCTGTTCAAAACTCAGCTGTGCAGCTAATCTTCTGCCAGTCTTGTCATACTCATATAACCCCTCTTCTCAAGTTGTTTCACTGGCTCCCTATCCATTTCCATATCCAGTTCAAACTTTTCCTCTCTTATCTCTCACTACACCCCTCCTCGGCAACTCTACTCTTCTGACAGATCCCTTCTATCTGTGCCCTTCTATTCTACTGCCAACTTCAAACTTCGATCCTTCTACCTTGCTGCTTTTTATGCCTGGAAAAAAATACATGAGTCTGTGCGTCAGGCTTCATCTCTGCCCCTTTTCAAATCCAGGCTGAAAACTCACCTCTTCAAGGCTGCTTTTGATCCTGATCCACTTAGTCTCCTATATATTTCCTTACCATTCCCCTAAATAGATCGTTGTCCTCAGCTGTTGTGTTGTCACAGTCTTGACTAAGCTCTCATGAGAAGGGACCATCTTTTACATGTGTATGTACAGCGCTTTGTATGCCTTATAGCGCTAGTAAGTAAAGGCCTTCTCCTCCATCAAAATGATTACACATAGATTATTTTTCTCTTCTCGGTTAGGTATGATACCACGCTTCCTTCAATTAGTGTTTATCTGAAGCTAAACAATTACTTCACTCTTCACCACTCCTGTACCTGTGTTACTTAGTCTGATTTCCCTGAGTGTGAATCCCTCTCTCCTGTTTCTAGTACTCTTTCCCAGTGTACCTGAAACTGGTGGTGGGGCAGACATATATCTCCGATACTGTACTGGACTCATGCCTGGATCTGGTGTCACTGGTGTATGATGAGTGCTTGTGTTCCTTTCTTCCACTGTAGATGCAGGGCTCCTGGCTCTGATGGACTGGAAGGCCAAGTTGTTGGTTCAGTTCATGGAACATCCCTCCTTTAGTGAGGTAGTGTCAGACAGCTGCCTGGGTGAGAATCTTCACAGTCTTGGCAAGTGCATATATCTATATGATTTGCAAGGGATTGTGGGCAATGCAGTTCATTCACACAAGACACAGCTGCTCACAATAATTAGTTGTGCTTCTGGGTAAAGCCAATAAGATTTATTTATGGGGTTATTTCTCCCAACACAGATATGCTTGGTAGCACATAAATCAGGTTACTTGCTTTCAGTGTTAAACTTGGAAAAACAAAATCAGGAAAACAACATTTTAACTTATCAGGCAATCAAAGCAAAAGAAATAAGACCTGGTTGATAACAAACTGGTCTTTTCTGTAGGCTTAGCTAATATTTTCTTAGCATGTATCAAACAGCAAACAAAATCCACAAAGAAAGGAAAAAACTGTTCTTTTCAGGATAACTTCTTATATCTTCCCACATAGATTCAGAAGTGATTCTCTCCTAGCTCACAGGCAATTAGGTACGGCTCAATTGCTAGCAGTTATCCAGCTGAAACCCCTTAGCTGGCTTGCTTTCTACTGCGTGGCTAAAAATCTTACTCAGGAGCTTTTCTGAGTAGATTAAAGAACAAGTTTGTATTTCTTTGTGATGGTTGCTGTACTTTATAACAAAAAAATCACCAAAGGAGTGTAGACAGAGAGCAGTCCATGTAAACAGATTCTTCATCTGCTATCACCCCCTCTTCTTCAACAAGCATGGGTTCAATATCATGGATTAGCAAAGATGAATCTCCCAATGGAGCACTTTCAGGAGAATACTTGTTTCCCTGCTGTCTTTCAAGGTTATAGCTAGGGCATAGATCAGTGTTCATACCTGAGCTTCCATTGCTGTTAGAGTTCCTCTCTATATAGCCTGGCCAGTATGTAGTCCAGTTCTTATGTCCAGTCTTCCAATCCAGATCCCTGGACACTGGATCTCTCTTCACATACCTTCTGGCACGGGTCTTAGGGTCCCTTCCACATGCAGCCGTCTCCCTCACAGGTACCGTCTGGAGATTCCTAGCTCTGCAGCACCATTCCTCTGGCTTTCCCCAGTTCAATGGTGTATGCTGGCCCTTGAAATGCCTCCCAGTATACGTACTGCTCTGGACTCTTCTAGACCTCTCAAAGGCTTTTCTCCTCTTTCTTCCAAAGGGTTTCTTTCCCTCTCTGTCCGTCCGGTTTGGCTTCTGCTTCTGATGATCCTCCTGATGATGAAGATGATCAAGTTCAAGCTGATTCTCTGTAGAATAAACTCTACCTTTATTCTGCTTAGATGAGTGCTCCCCCCTAATACAGCGCAGCTGTGCTGAATCAGGCCCTGCCCTTTGAGATGAGTGCTTAGGGATTACCTCATAGCCCTCCTGATTGAACACACGTTTCTCCACTTCAGCTCCTCTAATGGCTGTTGGAAACCTGGTGCATTCTGGAACTGGTAGTCTTTTATGGGAAAATTCTGTTTTCTTATTTCTACCAGAACTGACAGGTTGCTTGTTCAGAGTCACTTCACCTTTTCTATAGCTCCTTCCTGAGCTATGATAAGCTTCCTTATCACAGGTAGGCTATGATTTTATCTCATTTTAAACAGCGGGGCTGCTTCCCTCTTCATGGTGCAGTGGCTGGGTGCCAAAGAGAGAGTTCTGCCTTTGGAAATGGTTTATATATGAACCTGGATTTTCCCTCCCAGAAAAGTCTCCTCCCAGCATGAAGTGACCGGCAGCAGGAATGTCCCCTGTTCTGGAAAATGTTAGGCTTTTCGCTCATCTTCATTATAGCAATTTAGTAGGGACACAAGATGGTGCTTCTGATCACACAGTAACATCCAGGCAGTCTCTACACACAGATTTATATCTTGGCCATCAATATTTCTGAATAGATTACAAACAAACCAACATTTTAAATAATTGAATTCTAATTGCAAGGAGCCTGAAAGATTATTCCATGGGATTAGACCAGCTACACTAACAGTTCACTCTCTAGTCCTAGACTTAAACCAAACCTATTTAGTAAACCTTGCCATGAGAGGCACAGGTACCGTACTCCACGGATATACAGACCCAGGATAACAGAGTGGACTCCCCTGAAGGAGTGGAGAACATGAGAAAAGATCTACAAAATCTGGAAGAATGGTCTAATGCTTGGCAGTTAAGATTTAATCTATTAATAGGTGATGCCCTCAACTTTGATCAGAAAGTTTATCTAAATAGGATCTCTATTATTTTTTCGTTGTCTATAAGCTGGAATATATCCTTCTTAATACGTATACTTAATTCTTTATAACTTATTTTATCATTCTTTATGAATTTTTTTCTTTTTATTTATATTCTTTTTCCTCAATCACTCAATCACTGAAACTACAAAAAAGGATAAAGTGCAGGTCTCAGACTAACATTGGCAGCGCTTATTCGCTGGGGGCGATCGAACAACTTCAAGATACAAAAGATAAGCACAATCTTTATGCTATAAGCAACCGGAGAAAAATATAAGTTGAACATGATAACAGAAAGTATTCAATAGGAAGTGTTGGACATGCTGCTATTCCTAGTTAATTCTACTCAGTATAAGGATAAGTGCTGAAAGGGTCGTTGATGTGTGAAGACATGCCGCTTTTTGCTATTAGCAAATAAGCGCTGCCAATGTTAGTCTGAGACCTGCACTTTATCCTTTTTTGTAGTTTGAGTGATTGAGTGATTGAGGAAAAAGAATATAAATAAAAAGAAAAAAATTCATAAAGAATGATAAAATAAGTTATAAGGAATTAAGTATACGTATTAAGAAGGATATATTCCAGCTTATAGACAACGAAAAAATAATAGAGATCCTATTTAGATAAACTTTCTGATCAAAGTTGAGGGCATCACCTATTAATAGATCCATTAACCCTCTGAATAACTAGACCTAAAACAGTAGTTAAGATTTAATGCCAAGAAGTACAGTGTCATGCACTTAGGAAGCAGAAATCCAAGGGAAAAATACGCGATAGGGGGCGAGAGGTTGGTGTGCATGGACCAGGAGAAGGGCCTTGGTGTGATTATTTCTGAGGATTTCAAGGTGGCAAAAGTGCGACAAGACGGTGGCAAAAGCCAGAAAGATGCTGGATTGCATACAAAGAGGAATTACCAGCAGAAAGGAAGAGGTACTAATGCCACTGTATAAGTCACTGGTGAAGCCTCTCTTGGAATACTGTGTTCAGTTTTGAAGACCATATCTCGCAAAGAATATAAAAAGACTGGAAACGGTTCAGAGGAAGGTGACCAAAATGATTTGGAGCCTGCATCAGAAGACTTATGAGAAAAGACTTGAAGACCTAAATAGGTACACTCTAGAGGAGAGGAGGGACAGGGAAGATATGTTTCAAACCTTTAAATACGTAAAAGAGTATTAATGAACAGACAAAAGACAGGGAAGCTGTAAAACTAGAGGGCATAACGGGGGTAAATTGAAAGGCAATGCTTGGAAATACTTTTTCACTAAAAGGGTGGTTGATGCTTGGAATACCCTCCCGATGGAAGTGGTGGGGGCGAATACAGTGACAAAATTCAAAATGGCATGGGACAGACACAGTGGATCCCTTTATAGCAACAGGATAAAATCAAAATAATCATAACATATCTCAACAAACAGGGGTGCCCTACACGGAGCGGTGAGTACTCCCCTAAACAAAGGCATGGGGAGGGGTGACCTGCACAGAGCAGCAGATGCACCTACTCTTGCCACCTTGTTGGGAAGACTAGATGGACCATACTGGTCTTTATCTGCTGTCATATACTATGTTACTATGTAACATACCTGCAACTGTTGGAGGAGGAGATGTACCAACCCTACCGGTTACAGTGCCACCATAACAGAGCTGTGTGGGATGCTGTGCAGTGAGCTCGAGCCAGCCACCGCCCAAAGTCATGCACTGCCAGGGCTCTGAAGGTGCACTGGCCACAGGAAGCTTACAACATGTGGTGGATGCCACCACTGGCATCACTCTGTCTGCCACATGCCACTACATTGATGCTTTCACCACTGCTCTGGCAAGAAGGACCCAGACCTATATCACTTTCCCCTTCATGCCTCAGCAAAGACAGGAGACTATGAAGGCATTGTATGATATAGCTGGCTTCCCATCTGTCATTGATATCATAGACTGCACACATGTTGAACTGAGGGCACCGGGTCAGGACTAATGGGGGCATTCTGAAATCACCACAATTACAACTCCATGAATATGCAAATGATAGCCAATGCCTACATGCTCATCACCAACATATATGCTTGTTTCCCGGGCTCCTGCCACAATGCCTTCACCCTGTCGCAGTCTGGCCTGGGACAAGCAACAGCCACAGGATACCTTGGAGATGCATGGTTGCTTGGTAAGTGGATACAGCTATGAGCAAATGTGATAAAACTGTGAGTCATGCAACTATGGGAGTAAGCACCCCAGAATGGGAGACGGTAGAGTGAGCATATCCTTTCATCCTTCCCCTTTGGAACCTGCCCTAGAATTTGCCCTTCTCCCTCCAACCTCCTATGTCGCTAGCTATACATAGTTCCTCGGATTTGTCTCTCAGCTTAGCTCAACAACCACTCTGTATATAACGCAGTTTGTATTTTGTATATAGTTATATTGCAATAACACCCTATATGTCTACACTGTATACAGCTACATTGCAATATTTCCCTGCATGCCCCGCACCCCTTGTTTAATACAACACCTCTATTATACTGTAAACCGCTTTGATTTAAGGATAAAGTGGTATAGAAATCCTTTTAAATAAATAAAATAAATAAATGTTATCTGATGCACCCCAACACAGGTGTATAGTCAGAAGGGAGAATTGTGGGGCTAGGATGAGAGGCTGCACATTAATGATGCAGTTACAGGAGGAACACAGCTGAACAATAGCATGGGACCCCAATGGAGACAAGCAGGCCAGAGGTGGCAAAGTCTCAGAATGCTCTGAAGCAGTGCATCTTGCAGACATGGCAAGAGTCTGAACAGCAGCCAATGACATGCAGCACAGGGCTCTGCAGGAAATGTCACCAGAATGCACTTCTTCATGTCCATGTCATGTGAAAGGCATCATAAATATGTTTACCACTCATCCCTTCAGCCCCAACACACTTGGAACAGTTGCTGCACTGATGTGTGCCTGTCCTCCTGCTCACACATGTGACTGTGGATACCCTCTTCAACCATGGCTACTGACATCTGTGTGCCAACCCCAGACCCTGCAAGAGGATAGATATACAACCAGGCACACCAGCAGACCAGGGCAGTGGTGGAATGGGCAACTGGGGTCCTGAAAAGCTGCTGATGCCTAGGATGTAGTGGGGGTGAACTGCTATACAGCCTTGAATATGTGTGCAAGATTTTCATAGCCTACTGCATCCTACATAACATCGCTATTCAGCGAAGCATCACCATCCCTGAGGGTGAAGCAATAGAGGGGACAGACGTAGTAGAGGCTGCAGAATTAGAAAAGGTACAGAGAAGAGCCACCAAAATAGTAAAAGGGTTGGAAGGATACCCCTATGAGGAGAGGCTTAAAAGGTTGGAGCTCTTCAACCTGGAAAAGAGATGGCTGAGGGGAGATATGATAGAGGTCTATAAATTAATGAATGGAGTGGAACAAGTAAACATAGATTGCTTGTTTACACTATCAAAAAGTAGAAAGACTAGGGGGCATGCAATGAAGCTACAGTGTAACCTGTTTAAGACTAATGAGTGAAAAAATATTTTCTCTTAATGCGTAATCAAACTCTGGAATTTGCTACCGGAGGATATAGTAAAAGCTGTTATGGTAGCTGGGTTTAAAAAAGGTTTGGACAAGCTCCTGGAGGAAAGGTCCATAAACATTATTAAAGAGGACCCAGGAAATCCATTGTTTGCCCCAATAAAGCATTGTGGAACCTGTGTGTCATTTTGGGAAACTGCTAGGTACTTGGCCATTGTCTGGAAAAGGATACTGGGCTTGATGGACCTTGGTCTCACCTAGTATGGCATTTCTTATGCTTATGTTCTTGTGTTTATGTTCAAGAGGAAAGGATGCAAAGGGGGAACCAATACCAGAGAGCATTTGCACTCGCCACCAGGAACAGACTCATTCAGGAAACTGTTTAGAGCAAGTGCTGTCTTATTTATTACAGTGCAGTCAAACAAACATAGAAATGGTGCCCTCTTACTACCCCCACCACCCAGCTCGTGATCAGTCACAGCCTACTTCCCCACCGGGGCACTGTGTCACAAACACTCTGTCTCTTGTTGTGTTCTTGCCCTCCCCTGTGATGGAGCCTGCCTCAGGCACCTCATCAGCCTCTGCTGCTGCTGCACGGTGGCCCTCTTGAAGAACAGTTGCATCCTGCTCCTGGCAGGAGGCCAACAACTGGCAACAGGTGTGCAACATGGAGGCCATGTAGGCTGCCATCTCCCTGAGGAGCCGAACCTGTGTGCCTCTGCTCATACATGTGGTGGTCCTGCAGTATCTGTTTGCTTGCTTACAGTTCCTGCCGGATGGCTCACAGCTCTGAGTGGATGCCCTCTGTGCACTCCAGCAAACACGCCCCCTCAGCATCTGTTGGTCCATCTCATCTGCCTTAGTATCTCCCTTGTCCTCCTGGATGGGTAAGAGTAGTTACTCACCTGTAACAGGTGTTCTCCAGGAGCAGCAGGAATCAGTCCTCACATATGGGTGTCATCGGCACCGATGAAGCCCCAGCGGAGCATTTCCCCAGCTTACCATGAAAGCCTTTGGGAATGCAGGCACGCATGCGCAGTTCCCTTCCCGCCTAAAGGTGTCATCTTAGCTCAGTCAAATGACATAGCTAAGAACAGCACACAAAAATGTAAAACAAACTATGTACAACTGCAACTCCAAGGGGAGGAGGCAGGGTTGTGAGGACTGATTCCTGCTGCTCCTGGAGAACACTTGTTACAGGTGAGTAACTACTCTTTCTCCAGGACCAAGCAGGAAGTCAGTCCTCACATATGGGTGACTCCCTAGCTCTGGGCTACCAGGAACCCAGGCTGAACAAGAGAACTCCCTCTAGTCACAGCATCAAAAAAAGGCTTTTCAAGGACACAACCTCCACCGGTAGCCCAACAGAGGGCAGGAGGGCAGGAGTTGCCTAAACCTCAAAGAGATTCCGGAGTACTGCTTGGCCAAAAGCACTGTCCCAACGGGACTCCCTCTCCAGACAGTAATGAACCGCAGAAGTCTGGCTTGAAGACCAAGTTGCAGCCCTGCAGATGTCTACCAAGGGCACAGAGCGGAGATGAGCCACTGAGGCAGCCATTGCCCTGACACGATGGGCCGTGACCCTACCCTGCAAGGAAAGGTCAGCCACCTTGTAAGCCCAGGTGATACAGTCAGCCACCCAGATGGACAAGCTATGCTTGGACACAGCCAACCCCAACTTATTGGGGTCAAAGGAGACAAAGAGCTGAATAGCCCTTCTATGTCCCTGCGTATGGTCAAGGTAGAAGGATAAGGCCCTCCTACAGTCCAGGGTATGCAGGACTGCTTCAGCCTGGCTAGCATGAGGCCTAGGGAAGAATGTTGGAAGCACCACCTCCTGGTTGAGGTGGAAAGAGGAAACAACCTTGGGGAGGAACTTTGGATGAGTCCGAAGGACTACCCTTTTTCTATAAATCCTGGTGTAAGGTCTATCACAGACCAGGGCCTGAAGCTCACTCACTCGCCTAGCCGAGGTGAGGGCTATCAGGAAGAGAGTCTTCCAGGAAAGGAAGCGTAGAGGGCAAGTAGCCATCGGCTCAAAGGGTGGGCGAGTCAGTTGCTGCAAGACCACATTCAGCTCCCACTCAGGAGCAGGAGGACGGATGGGGGGCTTGAGCAAAAGCAAGCCCCTGAGAAAGCGGGACACCAAGGGGTGACCTGACAGAGAATGTCCCTCCACCAGTGAGTGGTGAGCTGCTAGAGCTGAGAGGTGGACCCGAACAGAATTGGACTTAAGTCCAGTAAGTACTGAAGCACTACTGGCACAGTACAGGAGAAAGGATCCTCTGTACGAAGCTGACACCACACAGAAAACCTCTTCCATTTGAGGGCATAGGTTTTCCTAGTGGACTGTTTCCTAGAGGCTAGGACAACCTCCTCAACTTCCTGAGGCAGGCCCCAGGGAGCCAAAACTACCCTTGCAGCCTCCAGGCCATCAAATTGAGAGCTTTGAGATTGGGGTGCAGAAGGGAACCCTGCTCCTGTGAGAGAAGGTCGGGCTGCAACCCCAGAGGTAGTGGGGAATCCACTGCCAGTTGAAGCAGAAGTGGAAACCAAGGCTGCCTCGGCCACCTGGGAGCTAACAGCAGGACCGAGGCCTTGTCCTGAAGAGTCTTGAAAAGAGTTCGGGCCACCAAGGGCGTGGGAGGAAACGCATACAGGAGGCCCTGAGACTAGGACATCATAAAAGCATCTGGTGCTATCCTCAAAGGATGGGGTTGCCTGGAGCAGAACTTGGGCAGCTGCTTGTTCAGCGGACTGGCAAAGAGATCTATCCAAGGGAGACCCCACTTCAGGAAGATCTTCTGAACGACCAAGGGATGCAGCTGCCACTCGTGGGGCTGCAGAATTCTGCTCAACCGGTCAGCCAAGCAGTTCTCCTGGCCTGGAAGGTACACCGCCTTTAGAAGCATGTTGTGCTTTAGGGCAAAGGAACAAAGGTCTTGAGTCTCCCGACAAAGGAGTTTTGACCCAGTCCCACCCTGTTTGTTCACATAAAACATGGCTACCTGGTTGTCTGTTTGAATCAAGACTGAGCGGTGAGCTTGGGCCGGAGAAAAAGTCTTGAGAGCTAAGCGGATAGCTCGAAGTTCTAGGAGATTGATCTGTTGGGCTGCCTCCCAGGGAGACCAGAGGCCTTGAGTGCACTTGTCCAGACAATGAGCACCCCAGCCCTGCAGAGAGGCGTCGGTGGTGAGGACCACCGAGTATTCTGGCATTTGGAAGGGCATCCCCTTCAGCTGATTGGGTAAATGTAGCCACCACCTGAGGGAGGCCAAAAGGGGTTTGGACACCTTTATCCTGTCTCGTAGGCGGCCTGTGGCCTGAGACCACTGAGTCCGAAGGCACCACTGTGCAGGCCTCATATGGAGTCTGGCATTGGGAGTCACATGCACTGTCGAAGCCATGTGGCCCAGAAGCCTGAGGCAGAGTCTGGTGGAGACCAGGGACCTGTTTAGAAACTGTTTGGCCACGTCCATCAGTCTTTAAGCCCGGTTTTCTGGCAAGAATGCCTTTGCCAGTTGAGAATCCAATCTTGCCCCTATGAACTCCAAGTTCTGGGAAGGGAGCAAAGTGGACTTTGCGAAGTTTATCACAAAGCCCACGTTTTGAAGCAGAGCAATGGTTCTTAGGGTGGCTTGTCTGGCCTCCAGGGACGTCTGACTCCTGATGAGCCAGTCGTCCAGATAGGGAAAGACAAAGATGCCTTGATTTCTCAGGTAGGCCGCAACCACTGCCAGGCACTTGGTAAAGACCCTGGGAGCGGAGGTTAGGCCAAAATGTAGTTCTCTGTACTGATAATGGTTTCTTCCCACAATGAACCTGAGGTACTTTCTGTGGTCTGGATGAATGAGGATGTGAGTGTACGCATCCTTTAGATCCAAGGAGCATAGCCAATCTCCCTGCTGGAGGTAGGGCAGAAGTGTTCCAAGAGTAAGCATCTTGAACTTTTCTTTCTCTAGGAACTTGTTGAGGTTCCTGAGGTCCAGAATGGGTCGAAGGCCACCGGTCCTTTTGGGTACCAGGAAATACATGGAGTAGAATCCGTGACCTTGCAAGTGGGGAGGCACAGGCTCCACCGCCCTGTCCACCAACAGACCTTGGAGCTCTCGAAGGAGAAGGTCTGTGTGCAGGGGAGGCCTCAAGGGCTCCCCTGGGAAGTAAGGAGGAGGCAGCTGATGAAAATGCAGGGCATAGCCCTTTTGGACTATGTCCAGCACCCAACTGTCGGTGGTAATGAGAGGCCACTGGTGGGCAAAGAGTACAAGGCGACCGCCTGTGCAGGGCTGGGAAAGCAGGGACAGAGTGGCTACGCTCAAGGAGTCAAAAACCCCTACCCTTCTGAGTGGAAGCAGGGGCAGAAGGCTTGGGGGTCCTCTGCCTACGGGGCCCATTACCCTAGCCCTTGGCTTGCTGACCCTGGGGGGCAGCTTGGGCAGCCTGATACTGAGGGTACTGTTTGTAGGCAGTGCCCTTCCTCGGGTAAAAGGACTTTTTACCCGAGCCCTTCTTTTTATGTGAAGGGGCAGAGGTCTTCCTCGACAGTCTTGTCCGGGTAAGGTGCTCGATCTCGAGCTGAGCGGCCTTCTCGGTCACGGGTTTGCCAAAAAGGTTCTCACCTCGGCAGGGGATATCGACCAACTTGTCCTGAACCCATGGCTCGAGGTCCGATGACTGCAGCCACGCCTGGCGTCGAGCCGCGATGCCGGCAGCCGCAACTCGGGCCGAAGCCTCGAAGCCATCGTAGGCGGCGCGGGAAATGAACGTTGAGCATTCCCAAATCCCCGAGGACAAGGTCTTAAATCTCTGCATGGGTTCCCCGGAGAGACCAGCAGAGAATCCGTCCAATTCCTTGGCCAGGTCTCACAAGTACATGCCCATGTACAGCTGGTAAGACTGGACACAGCAAGCAAGTATAGACCCCTGGAAGCACTTTCTACCGACGCCATCGAGTTTGTGGGCCTCCCTGCCGGGGGGGCAACACGGAGTGCATCTTCTATCTCTTCAGACGATGCATGGCCGATTCCACAACCATGGAATGGTGTGGCAGCTGTGCTTTCTGGAAACCAGGGCTTTTGCGGAGTCGATAGATGGAATCGACGCGCTTGCTCAAAACCGGCGCCGAGGCCGGTGCCTCCCACATCTGGAAGAGGAACCGTTCCAGCATCGGAGGAACCGGGACAGTAAAGGCCTCCTTCGGAGGAGAGTCGTACTGTAGAGCATCGAGCTCCTCGGCTCGAGGCTCTTCCTCGGGATCGGCAGGGATAGCCAAGGCAGCAGCCATATCCCGGATGAACTCCGAGAACCTAGTGTCCTCCGGAAGGGATCTACTCCGGTGCTCAGACTGCGGTGAGTCCAACGGGACGCACCGAGTCTTAAAAGTATCGGGAGAATCCTCGTCCTCCGTCTCCCAGGCGGACTCATCCAAGGAGGAGTCAGGGTCTGACCCCGCGGGGCCCTGAGGCACCCGCCCCGACGCCGGGGGCACCGGCGTCGACACCCTCGGTCCCAAACGAGAGGTTGAGGGAGACCTCAACTGAGGACGACTTCGAGCCAAGAGGGTCTCGAGCATTGGCTCAGTCTCCGGGGTAGACTTCGAAGTCGACGTCCCGGTGGTCGGGGCAGATGCACCAGACAGGCTGGCCATCAGTGGCCGCTGCTGCTCCATGAAGGCAGACAATCTGCACTCCAAGGCTGTCATCCTGAGACTCAGCTCAGGAGACGCAGCAACCACCGACTCGAGCCCCGGCAGCGCCAGGCCCGACGTTGGCTCTCTGGGAGAAGAGTCCACGGGGACTACGGGGCTTACGTGTCCAGCAGACTCTGGCTCCACACGAGGAACTTTGGCAGGCTTCTCTTGGTCCAAGGGCCCGGGACGGCGGTCGGGGGTCTTAGACCTGGCCCTCGAGGGACCAGGGACCTCCTCCGACGTCGCCCTCACGAGCCGCTTCTTCGTCTTGCGTTCCTGGTCGGGGGACCCCCTGTCCGAGGTGCTTCGACGGCGCTCGGGATCGAGGCCTCAGACGAGGTCCGGGCCCGGCCGGAGGCAGAGTCCGAGAAAAACCTCTCCTGATGCTGTCGACCTTTGAGTGCCTTG
The DNA here is from genome assembly GCA_033557465.1 of Ichthyophis bannanicus. Lineage (NCBI taxonomy): Eukaryota > Metazoa > Chordata > Amphibia > Gymnophiona > Ichthyophiidae > Ichthyophis > Ichthyophis bannanicus. Next base: position 916,168,530 of record CM066035.1, on the reverse strand, counting down.
GAAGACATCTTCCCACATGGCACGCACGACTTGGAGTTGTGGTCAGGGCCGAAGCACCGAAGGCAGCAGTCGTGTGTTTCTTACACTGATCACACTTTTTGAATCCACTGGAAGCCATCGGGGAAAAAAGAGCCCCTGTGAGGTCAAAAGACCGGCCTTCTAGGGAAAAATGAAAAAAGGGGCGCGAACGCCAGCCACGAAGGGCAAAAACCGAAAAAGAAATAAGCGGGCTCGATACCGGTGTACCGAACCCGGCGGGAGGGGAACCGGTGTCGAACCGGAGAAAAATAGCGAAAAATCGCCGAAGAACAGGACACACATCCGGTGGGCTTCTTGGAAAAAAAGAGACTGAGGTAAGATGGCACCTTTAGGCGGGAAGGGAACCGCGCATGTGTTCCAGCATTCCCAAAGGCTTTCATGGAAAGCTGGGGAAATGCTCCGCTGGGGCTTCATCGGCGCCGATGACACCCATATGTGAGGACTGACTTCCTGCTTGGTCCTGGAGAAAGAGCAGTTCACCAGCTTCAGGCTCTGCAGAGTCAGGTTGCAGATCCCTGTTGGTCATTATTGTGCTGCTCTACTCCAGAACAAAATGGGGTTGTCTGAGGTTCTGGTGCTGCACCTGCAGGAGCACTGGAGCCTCCACTCCCTCGTTGCCTCTCTCTGCTCTGGGAAGAGCAGTGCCCTCAAAGTGCTCTGCTAAGAGAGGTGGATATTTTAACTCCTGTGACAACTTGCTGTGAGTTCTAGCTGTCTATTTATATTATTTATTATTGTTGAGTCCTAGCTGTTTGACTCTTGTTGTCTTATTGGTGTGCCATTTCACCTCCCTGTTTCCTTTAGTTTGCACTTCAGCTTTCTCCCTGCTCTGTCCCCAGAATTTGCTGTGTATTAAACTTTTTGTTTCCTGCTCTAGCCTCCCTGAGAGACTACGCCCCAACCCCCCCCCCTCCCCGCAGGACAAGGAACCTTGTAACAGCCCTCCCTTCACAGGTCTTATATTCCCTCCCTCCCTCCCCAACTCCCACCCACCCCTGGGATAATTGTAGCTTTATAGGTACTTACACATCTTAGAGGAAGGGAGCTGCTCTCAGGTGCAGCTCTTTATCCAAATCAGTCACACATTGAGGACCTGAGATTAATGAAGCTTCAGGTGAACAAGGTATATTAGAGGTATTAGATACACTTCTATTAGTATAAGCATCTACACCAACCCTTAGTAAGTACAGAATTTAAAGACCTAAACACAAGTTTTAAACTAAGATGCAGTCAGCAGTCCAGCAGCGAGATGGGGGATTTCCAGTCTTTTGCATTGAGTGTCACATGCATGATTTTCTCCCAGTTGGTGAGAGGTCTTACATATGCACTAAGTGCAAGGAGCTCTTTGCTCAGGGAACAAGTCTGTTCTCTAGAGGCTAGAGTAGCAGACCTGGAAGACTTTAGAAAGACAGAGAAGTACATAGACGAGACCTACAGGGATATAGTCCTGAAATGCCACCTCCAGTCTGGCAGCAGCCCTGTTGCCATGGAGGAGAGAGGTCACGTGATAGGAGAGCATCACCCTGGTGTGGCAGGACGTGATCCTGTAACTAGGACCTGTCCTTCAGGTGATGTAAAACCCTCTCGCACTGAGGATGTTTCTCCAGGGCCATGTGCCCATAAGGGGAGGGTTAGGACAGCTGTTATAGTTGGTGATTCGATCATTAGGCATGTAGATAGCTGGGTGGCTGGTGGACGTGAGGATCGCCTGGTAACATGCCTGCCTGGTGCAAAGGTAGCGGACCTCACGCGCCGCTTAGATAAGATCTTAGACAGTGCTGGGGAGGAGTCTGCTGTTTTGGTACATGTCGGTACCAATGACATAGGAAAATGTGGTAGGGAGGTTCTGGAGGCTAAATTTAAGATTTTAGGTAGGAAGTTGAAATCCAGAACTTCCAGGGTAGCGTTCTCCGAAATGCTTCCCGTTCCACACGCAGGACCCAAAAGGCAGGCAGAGCTCCGGAGTCTCAACGCGTGGATGAGACAGTAGTGCAAGGATGAGGGTTTTGGATTTGTTAGGAACTGGGGAACATTCTGGGGAAAGAAGGGGCTCTTCCGAAGGGATGGACTTCACCTTAACCAGGATGGAACCAGACTGCTGGCATTAACCTTTAAAAAGGAGATAGAGAATCTTTTAAACTAGAAAATAGGGGAAAGCCGACAGTCGCCCAAGAGCGTATGGTTCGGAAGAAGGTATCCTTGAAGGATACTACCAAAAGCAGTGAGGTTCCAAAAAAGAGTAAAGTATCCCAAATGCCCTCGAGTATGGAGCAGACAGAGCTTAGAGATCCCAAATTACCCATTTCTACCAATAGCCAGATTAAAATTAATAAAATACAGTCTCTATAATGCTTGTATGCAAACGCTAGAAGTCTAAACAATAAGATGGGAGAGTTAGAATATATAGCTCTAAATGAGAGGTTAGATATGATTGCAATCTCAGAGACATGATGGAAGGAAGATAACCAGTGGGACACTGTGATACCTGGATACAAATTATATCATAATGATAGAACTGATCAAATTGGTGGAGGGGTTGCGCTCTATGTTAGAGAGGGCATTGAGTCAGAAAGGATTAAAGTTTTGCAGGAAACAAAATTTGCTGTAGAATCTCTATGGATTGAAATTCCATGTAAAAAGGAGAAGGCGATGGCTGTGGGGGTGTACTATCGACCGCCTGGCCAGAATGAACAAATGGATGATGAAATGCTCAGAGAAATCAAGGAAGCTAACAAAAGTCACAGCAGAGTAGTAATAACGGGTGATTTCAATTACCCCGGTATCGACTGGGTCACTGTCACGGCAGGACATGCTAGGGAGATAAAGTTCCTAGATGAAATAAATGACTGCTTCTTGGAGCAGCTGGTTCATGAACCGACCAGAGGGGAAGCCATACTGGACTTAGTCCTTAGCGGAACACCAGATCTGGTGCAAGAAATAAGGGTGTTGGGACCACTTGGCAATAGTGAACATAGCATGATCGTGTTTGATTTAGTTAGTGGAGGAGGGATAGTAAAGAAATAGCACAGTTACTTACCTGTAACAGGTGATCTCTGGGAACAGCAGGAATAAGTCTTCACATATGGGTACTGTGGTACTGCAGAGCCTATGCAAACAGAAAAAAAGGTTTTAAATTCAGAAAAAAGATTCCAACACCAGATGCGACATTACGAGGAGCCAGATAGGGGGAGCAAGAGAGACCTTCCAAGGCCTAGAGAACCGCACCCCAGAGCTTGTGATGTGATGCCGGCCAACAGCCAATCCAGGAAAGGGGGAGTTCCTCTTAAGAAAGGCTGGGAAGTTGGAAATGGAAGAAGAGGGGAGGAGAAGAAGGAGTCTTGGCAAAGAGACCCGAGAGGAAGGAGTTCCTGGCAAGGATACACAGGGAGTCCGGTGCAGCAAGATACCAGGAGTTCTTGGCAAAGAAACACTGGGAGGAAAGGTACCAGGAGAGAAGCAGAGGTCAGAGGTTTATCTGATGAACCGGTACCAGCAGACTCAGGACCCTGTGGAAGTTACCAGAAGGGTGGTGAAGTCATTGCCATAGGAGGTAACACTCCTTATTCAAGGAGAAAGAGGTATGGGTGTGAAAGAGAGATAACTCCACCCGAAGGCCAGCTGGACAGTGGGAGGCCTGCTACTCGAGTAAGGCTGAATTGCAGCAGGACTAGGCCTCAAACCTCAGCTCACTGGGATAGGCCTGGAGAACAAGGTAATCCACATTTTTATACTTCTAATCGTTATAACCTGGTGATACAGGGAGCACAAGGAACAAGGGTGTGCTCGCCTTATCTAGCTGTTTGTAAGACAAGACACAAGCTTTTACCAGATAAAAGACTTTAATACAAGGCACCAAGACAAAGGAAGGTATTCTCATAGCAAGCATTCGTATGACCGAGGCCCAAACCTAGGCCCAGAACATTGGAGGCTGGTACAAGCTGTGTATGAAAAGCCTCAGCGTATTTCACCAGACTGCACTGATACAGAGTCACAGCTCTCAGACCCACAGCTCATGCAGTTGGAATTTATTGAGGACCCTTCTGAAGTGCCCATGGATTGTAGCTACTGTCAGGCAGGAAGCCTAGAATCCCTGCCTAGTGTATAAAGCAGGGCTCAGTAAGCAAAGACTGTGTGTTTAAAATGTATAAATTCCTGTGAAGATAACAGTGGATAAAGTAATCTGGTTATGTTTCTTTTCTACCTGAAGTAAGGTTTCTTTATGTTGACGTAGATTCCACTACCTGAATCATTGTGCATTAAGGGAAATAAAAAGCCTTTCTTTCCCTACCTTCAGACTTTGTGTTACTTGAAGCTTTGGTACACGGAAGGCCACTGGGAACAGATACCCAGACCCTGCATACAAGAACCAAACTCAAACTAGAAAAATAACTCATGTCCACCCGACCTGCCTTAACCACCTTTGACCACTAGGGCGGCGGTGCGACATGAAAAATGGCATAGTTGTTGGATATATTGTGAGAGCCTACGTCAGCCGCAAAGAGAAGAAGCTTGAGCTGCAAGTTTCAGAAAAAATTAAAAAAAAATAAACCCAGGTTGGAATACAAAACCGGAACGGATGGTCTAAAGAAACCGGATTGAAGGAAGACTCGGAGTGGAGCAGTATAAAGTGGAGTGGAGCAAATCCTGAAAAGGAAAAATCCTGTGCCCAACTGTCAGCGTGGAGAACCGCGGAGTACGACAGCAACGAGTACTGTTCCAGAGCTGATTCAATCCTACCCTCAGGTAAAATGTAAATATACCTGAATAAGTGTAGGATGCCAGGGAGAGTATAGGAAAAAAAAAAAAAGAGGAAAAGGAAGAAAAAAAATTGTTAGAAGAGCCACACTTGGTTGTGGGTTTTTTTTTGTGTTTCCTTGTTGCAGATTCGCCATGGAGCCCAAAGAATTGTGTGCATGGATGGCTCATCAGTTTGATAAGCAGGCAGAACTGGCATTGCAAAATCAAGCACAAGCGTTGAAAGCCATGCAAGACCAGCAATTACCCGTCCTGCAGACAATGGACAGTTGGCTAACCCAGCAGCGGGAGGAGATGGCGAAGGTGAAGGCCGAGAAGTTGCAAGCAACTGGACTGTACAATACGGAGCTTGGACAATGGTCATGCAATGATCTAACGGTGGGGAAATTAAGTCCCAATGATAACCTCGATGATTTCTTAGATTCCTTTAGTAGGATAGCGAAGTCAGCTCGGTGGCCGACCGAGCAATGGGCTGTCAGATTAGCCGCGTCCCTGACAGGGGAGGCTCTGGCCGCCTACCGGTCAATGCCTCCATCATTGGCAGATAATTACGAAGAAGTAGCGATGGCAATCAGAGATCGCCTAGGCCTCACCCCATTGGCATATAAAAAAATGTTTAGGGCCACTATCCTTAGCCCAGACGAAACACCAAAAGCCCTGGGGCATAGAATAAAGAGCCTGGCGTATAAATGGCTACAGCCAGAGAAAAAAAATATAGAAACTCTGATGGATGCCGTAATATTGGAGCAATTCTTAGACGCAGTGCCGAGTAGGGTACAGAATTTCTTAATCCTCCAAAATTGCTGTACCACTACCGAGGCAATATCCCTTACTGAGAGATATCTAGAAGCAGAGAGAGTGACCCAGCCAAAGATAGGGGTTCCCAAACTAACTATAGGGATGGAAGCTCAAAGGGTAGGTAGTCCTTCCAGACCCACGTATAGCACTAGGAAACGTAATGACCCTAAGGATATTGAAACTGTGAAAAGATGTTTTTCCTGTGGTAAGAGAGGACATGTGAAAAAAGAATGCTATTCTCGCATTGCTCTAGTGGGAGAAGTCCCAAAGACAATGAGAGAGGGCTTTGTATTAAAGGTAAAAATACATGGAGTTAACGCAAAGGCACTTCTGGATTCAGGCGCTGACCAAACCATGATCTCCAAACGGCTATGGTTTGTGATCAGAAGCCAGGGGTGGTCAGTCCCTGAATGTCCAGAAGGGCAGGTTAAAATAAAGTGCATCCACGGATCAGCTACAAGCTACCCCGTGTATAAACTTTGGGTTAAAGGTTTGGGAATAAAAAAGGAAATGTTGGTGGCCGTGGTCCCAAAACTTCCACAAGAGTTGGTATTGGGCCGCGACTGGCCACAATTTCAAAAAGATCTGAGAGAGGGTTTATCTCCTCAGAAGGTCCCAAATTCCACCTGTAGTGGGCATGAGCATATGGGTAGCCCTGAGCCTACTGATCGCCTTGGCACCCAACGAAGCAGCCTAGCCGCAACCACTAACTCCATGGTCCTTAGTCCGCTCTGGGGGAAACCAAAGAGAGTCCCTGTAAAGGAAGCACAAGAGTCACCTAAAAAGTTCGTGTTGAAATTCTGTAAGACTTCGGAAAAGGCCCGTAGCCCTCAAAGAGCATCAACACAAGCCGCGGGCTATGATCTCCATAGTGTTGAAGACCAGGTCATCCCGAAGCAGGGGCGGAAATTAATTAGTACTGGAATACAGGTGGAGCTCCCTCCAGGATGTTATGGAAGGATAGCGCCACGATCAGGGCTGGCCACCAAACACAGCCTGAATGTAGCAGCGGGGGTAATTGATCCCGACTATAGGGGAATAGTAAAAGTTCTTCTGTGTAACTTTTCAAAAGAAGATTTCAAGGTTCAAGTTGGGGACAGAATAGCGCAATTGATTTGCGAGCGAGTCGGGTTCCCCAGCTTGGAAGAAGTCACCATGCTAACTCCCACTAGCCGGGGAGCAGACGGTTTCGGCTCTACAGGGAAGGCAGAGCTGGAAGGCTTCATGGCCATAGGAAGTGATTCTCCTGAAGAAGACCTGGGTCCCCATGTAGAAGACCACAAGGAGGACTCTGTGCCGAAGATCGGGGAGGAACTCTCCTTAAGCCAACAGGATGACTTAGCCCAATTGTTGGGAGAATACAAGGATGTATTAACTCCGATACCGGGAGAAACGTCATTGGTGGCTCACGAAATACTCACGCCCCCAGGCAAAATCATCCGACAACGTCCCTATCGTTTGCCGGAGGCAAAAAGGCAGGAAATTATTAAACAAGTAGAAGAAATGCTGCAGATGGACATTATCGAAGAACCATATAGCCCGTGGTGCAGCCCGGTCGTTCTGGTGCCTAAGCCAGATGGCTCGATGCGTTTCTGTATTGACTTTCGCCAATTAAATGCCGTGTCTACGTTTGATGCCTACCCCATGCCTCGTATTGAGGAGTTGCTAGACCGGCTGGGACAAGCAAAATTCTTGACAACATTGGATATGACGAAAGGGTACTGGCAGGTCCCTTTGACACGGGATGCCAGACCCAAAACTGCCTTCAGCACGCCCTTGGGGCTATTCCAATTCCACAGAATGCCATTCGGTCTGCATGGGGCAGCGGCCACGTGTCAACGTTTGATGGATATCATCCTGAGGCCATACCAAACGTTCGCGACTGCTTACATGGACGATGTGGTGATCCACAGCGCCACCTGGATGGACCATCTCGGCCACGTGCGCACCATATTAGAAGCCATGAGAAGAGCGGGCCTCACGTTGAACCCAAAAAAATGTACGTTTGCTGCTAAAGAGGTCAAATATTTGGGTCACCTCGTGGGCCGTGGAACAGTGCGGCCTCTGCGGGATAAGGTGGAAAGTGTGAGACAGTTTCCGGTCCCACAGAACAAAAAACAATTAAGAAGCTTCCTGGGCCTCATCGGCTATTACCGACGTTTTATACCGCATTTTGCGGAGGAAAGCAGTATCTTCACTGAAATGCTAAGGAAAAATGCCCCGAACCTGCTAATATGGTCGCCTGAAGCGGAGACAGCTTTCCAACGCCTAAAGGGAAGGCTATGTCAAGCCCCCATATTACGTGGAGTAGACTTCCAGCAACCCTTCCTGTTGCAAACCGATGCCTCCGAGATGGGCTTAGGTGCGGTTCTGTCCCAGATACAAGAAGGGGCAGAACACCCCATTATGTTCCTTAGCCGGAAACTTTCAGTGGCTGAACAGAAATATGCTACAATAGAGCGAGAATGTCTAGCCATTAAATGGGCCATTGAGGCGTTACGATTTTATCTGACGGGGAGAAAATTCGTCCTCATAACAGATCACGCCCCGTTAAAATGGTTACATACTATGAAGAATGAAAATAACAGGTTAACCAGATGGTATATGGCTCTGCAGCCGTATGATTTTCGAGTGGAACATCGAGCGGGCAAACTACACTTCAACGCCGACACCATGTCACGTATTCCGTGCTGTGTGAAGGAGGCTTCACCAGCCCGTCATATTTTAAGAGGGGGATATGTGGTACTGCAGAGCCTATGCAAACAGAAAAAAAGGTTTTAAATTCAGAAAAAAGATTCCAACACCAGATGCGACATTATGAGGAGCCAGATAGGGGGAGCAAGAGAGACCTTCCAAGGCCTAGAGAACCGCACCCCAGAGCTTGTGATGTGATGCCGGCCAACAGCCAATCCAGGAAAGGGGGAGTTCCTCTTAAGAAAGGCTGGGAAGTTGGAAATGGAAGAAGAGGGGAGGAGAAGAAGGAGTCTTGGCAAAGAGACCCGAGAGGAAGGAGTTCCTGGCAAGGAGACACAGGGAGTCCGGTGCAGCAAGATACCAGGAGTTCTTGGCAAAGAAACACTGGGAGGAAAGGTACCAGGAGAGAAGCAGAGGTCAGAGGTTTATCTGATGAACCGGTACCAGCAGACTCAGGACCCTGTGGAAGTTACCAGAAGGGTGGTGAAGTCATTGCCATAGGAGGTAACACTCCTTATTCAAGGAGAAAGAGGTATGGGTGTGAAAGAGAGATAACTCCACCCGAAGGCCAGCGGACAGTGGGAGGCCTGCTACTCGAGTAAGGCTGAATTGCAGCAGGACTAGGCCTCAAACCTCAGCTCACTGGGATAGGCCTGGAGAACAAGGTAATCCACATTTTTATACTTCTAATCGTTATAACCTGGTGACACAGGGAGCACAAGGAACAAGGGTGTGCTCGCCTTATCTAGCTGTTTGTAAGACAAGACACAAGCTTTTACCAGATAAAATACTTTAATACAAGGCACCAAGACAAAGGAAGGTATTCTCATAGCAAGCATTCGTATGACCGAGGCCCAAACCTAGGCCCAGAACATTGGAGGCTGGTACAAGCTGTGTATGAAAAGCCTCAGCGTATTTCACCAGACTGCACTGATACAGAGTCACAGCTCTCAGACCCACAGCCCATGCAGGTGGAATTTATTGAGGACCCTTCTGAAGTGCCCATGGATTGTAGCTACTGTCAGGCAGGAAGCTTAGAATCCCTGCCTAGTGTATAAAGCAGGGCTCAGTAAGCAAAGACTGTGTGTTTAAAATGTATAAATTCCTGTGAAGATAACAGTGGATAAAGCAATCTGGTTATGTTTCTTTTCTACCTGAAGTAAGGTTTCTTTATGTTGACGTAGATTCCACTACCTGAATCATTGTGCATTAAGGGAAATAAAAAGCCTTTCTTTCCCTACCCTCGGACTTTGTGTTACTTGAAGCTTTGGTACACGGAAGGCCACTGGGAACAGATACCCAGACCCTGCATACAAGAACCAAACTCAAACTAGAAAAATAACTCATGTCCACCCGACCTGCCTTAACCACCTTTGACCACTAGGGCGGCGGTGCGACAGTACGTCGGTACCGACGGAGCCTGCGCGGGAACGCTCCCCAGCGTCCAATCAGAAAGCTTTTGGGAGCATCTCACAGCGCCTGCGTGCTGCCTTCCCGCCTTTCCAACTGTCTCTCCTCAGTTGAGTTTTATAGCTGAGACAAAGAGGGAGAGAGAGGGAAAGGAAGAGAGATAGAGAGAGAGAGAGACAACTCTTAGGGGAGGTGGGTGGGTTGTGAAGACTTATTCCTGCTGTTCCCAGAGATCACCTGTTACAGGTAAGTAACTGTGCTATCTCCAGGAACAAGCAGGAATGAGTCTTCACATATGGGGACTCCCTAGCTTTTGATACCAGGGAGAGAGCCCATAAGTTGTGTGTCCCTGGGACAGGGCTGCACTTCCCCACCTGGATCTCTGGCATCCCCTGAGGGATGGTGGGTAGGAGTTGATTAAGTATGGAACAGGTGTTTGAGAACAGCCTGACCAAACAAGGCATCCCTGCGGGAGTCCTTGTCCAAACAGTAATGGGCTGTGAAGGTATGAACCGAGGCCCAAATGGCTGCTCGACAGATGTCGTCGATAGACACAGAGTTCAGGTGAGCCATTGAGGCTGCCATGGCTCTCACATTGTGAGCTGTAACATGGCCCTCCAGAGAAATGTTCTTGCTCTGATAGGCGAAAGAAATACATTGGGCAATCCAGTTGGAAAGTGTTCTCTTGGAGACTGGTTGTCCCAAATGAGAAGGATCAAAAGCAACAAAGAGTTGAGAAGACTTTCTATGTTTTTGTGTCCTCTTTAAGTAAAAAGCTAGAGCTCTTTTACAGTCCAGGGTATGAAGATTCCTCTCTGCACTTGATGCATGAGGCCCTGGAAAAAAGACAGGTAGGTAGACCTCTTGGTTGAGGTGAAAAGGCGAGACCACCTTAGGCATAAAGTGTGGATTAGTCCTAAGGACCACCTTGTCATGATGGAACCTGGTATAAGGTGGATTAGCTACTAGTGCTTGCAATTCACTGATGCGGCGTGCTGATGTGATTGCAATGAGAAAGATAACCTTCCAAGAAAGGTATTTCAAGGAGGTAGTAGCTAAAGGTTCAAAAGGCGGCTTCATAAGCTGACCAAGAACCAAATTTAAGTCCCATGCCACCGGAGGTGGTCTAATGGGAGGCTTTGTTAAAAGGAGGCCTCTCATGAACCTTGCCACAAGGGGATGAGAGGAAACAGGTTGTCCATTTAGAGGCTTGAGGGAAGCTGCAATAGCACTCAGATGGACTCTTACTGAATTTGTCTTAAGGCCTGCATTAGACAGATGCAGGAGACACTCCAGCAACAATTCCAGAGGTATTGAACGGGGGTTAAGACCCTTTCCAGAACACCAGATGGTAAACCTTTTCCACTTGAAGGCGTAAGAACGTCTAGTGGAAGGTTTTCTGGAAGCATAAAGAACATCTTTCACTTGTTGAGAAAGAGGAAGATCCTGGAGATCTAGGCCTTCAGCAACCAAGCCCTGAGATGCAGAGACTGGGGATTGGGGTGCCACAACTTTCCGTCCTCCTGAGAGAGGAGGTCTGGAGCAGACCCTAACTCTAGGGAGGGAGCTTGAGAGAGATGTAGAAGCAGAGGGTACCACACTTGCCGTGGCCAATGTGGAGCTATGAGAATCGTGTGGCCTCTGTCTCTCCGAAGCTTGAACAGGGTTTTGGGAATTAGGGGAATGGGTGGAAAGGCATAGAGGAAGTTTTGACCCCAATGGAGGAGGAAAGCATCCCTTGCCTGAGCCCCCTGAGCCGGAGTTCTGGAATAGAACTGGGGACGTTTGGCATTCCACGGACTTGCAAAGAGGTCTATGTCCGGGGTTCCCCAAATTTGAAAAATCTTGGATACCTGGTCCATATGTAGGGACCACTCGTGTGGAAGCAGAACTTGACTGAGTTTGTCTGCCCAAGAGTTTTGAGCACCTGGAAGATAGACTGCCAGAAGATGAATGTGATGCTCTCTGGCGAGGGCCCACAGTCGCAGAGATCCGGGCTTAACAGAGACGCGAGGAGATGCTCTCCCTTCGCGTCTCTCACAGCCTACAGCCTGCAGCCTGCACGGAGGGAGGGAGGGAGGGAAGAACGAACCGAACCGACGGCTTCAGCTTGTAGACGGGGCCCCCGCGGGTCAGTCCGTGCTGCCGCGGCAGCAGAGGGGGCCCCGCGGCGGCAGCCACCAGGGTTTTTTTTTAAATTAAATTTTACTTTAGGCCGACGGGGGGGGGGGGGTAGGACTGGTAATGGGCTATGGGGGGGGTAGGACGGGTAATGGGCTATTGGGGGGCTGGGGCGGGTAATGGGCGATGGGGGGGGTAGGAAGGGGAATTGGCTATTGGAGGGGCTGGGGCTGGAAATGGGCTGCGGGGGGGTTAAGGCTAGAGGTGGGCTGATGGGGTTAGGACTGGTAATGGACTGTGGGCTGTTGGGGGGGCTTAGAACTGGCAATGGGCTTTGGGGGGGTTAAGACTGGTAATGGGCTGTGGGCTGATGGGGGCTGTCTGGTAATGGGCTATGGGGGGGCTAGGACTGGAAATGGGCTGGGGGGTTAAGACTGGAGGTGGGCTGATGGGGTTAGAACTGGTAATGGGCTTTGGGGGGGTTAAGACTGGTAATGGGCTGTGGGCTGATGGGGGTTGTCTGGTAATGGGCTATGGGGGGCTAGGACTGGAAATGGGCTGGGGGGTTAAAACTGGAGGTGGGATGATGGGGTTAGGACTGGTAATGGGCTGTGGGCTGATGGGGGGGTAGGACTGGCAATGGGCTATGGGGGGCTGACTGGAAATGGGTTGATGGGGTTAGGACTGGAAGTGGGCTGATGGGGGGTTAGGACTGGTAATGGGTTATAGGGGGGGCTTAAAACTGAAAATGGGGTGATGGGGGGTTAAGGACTGTAAGTGGGTTGATGGGGGGCTAGGACTGGTATTGGGTTGGGGGGTTGCTAGGACTGGAAATGGGCTGATGGATGGTTAGGACTGGAAATGGGCTGATGCAGGGACTAGAAGGGAATGGATGCTGGGTGAGGCTGGAACTAGAAGGGAGCTGATGTTGGGGGAGGATTAGAATGGGATGGGGCTGGAAGAGTAAAATGGAGAAGGGAAAAATATTTTGTGTGGGAGGGATAAAAAATCTACAATTGGCCGGGTATTGGGAGAGTAAGTCAACTGATCGATCAGAAGATACCCACTGAAATGGAATCAGGACCCCCAGTGTAAATAAGATGTAGATATGTTATACAATGTACATAGTTCCCCCCAGTTACTTCCAAGTTGATCTCCTGTTTATTGTAAATGCAACTCAGGGTTCCTGTGTTGTATGGTTGATGTTGGATGTAAACCGCTCTGATCTAGAATAGAGCGGTATAGAAGAACTGTTAAATAAATAAAATAAATAAATAAATAAATAAGTGGGGATTGAGGATGGAGGGGTAAAATTTGAGTGGATGAAATAGGAATGAGGAAAGAGCAAAAGGAGAAGGATTAGTATGTTAAAGCAGATGTAGAGAGAGAATGGAAAAAAATCTAGAAGAGAGAAGAAAGGACAAATGGACAGCAGACGATGGAGAGTTAGCAGAAGACACGAAGAAACCAGAAGAAAGTGGCTGGAGCAATTGCAGCTGAAAAAAATGCACAAAAGGTAGAAAAATATCTCTTTATTTTGAATTTATTAATTGGAATATGTCAGCTCTGGTAAATGTGCATCATTAACGTCTGCGCTTTGTTTAGTACAAGAGCAAATTAATGTATAGTTTTATTTCTACAGTGTTGTACATTCCAAGTTTGGCTTTTGGGATTCCCAGTTTAATTATTGTCTTCCTGTTTCTAAATTGTGATTACTTGTTTGGTGATGGTCTATGTTCTGCATGTGTAACTGAGCTGAGGTGTTCTGTTTATATAATTCCTATTTGACATTGCCACTTGTTCTCTTTCCCCAGTAGGTCATGTATTGTTCTCTGAAATGTATTGGTTTAATATTTGCAGTGTTGCCTTTTGATTGGTAGAGTATGGTGCTTTGTGAGTCCTGGTAGTGCTGTTAGGATACAGCGGGTTTACTATGGGTTCTAAATGGGCAGTGTTTGTAGTAGTTCCTAATGTGTCTGGCAGTTGGCACTGGATTATAGTAATGTAGAAATCTTTTAGTCTTTCTTTATCCATACACTCATTAAGAGGCACGTTTACTAAAAGTTAGTATATGGTAACATTATGCAAATATTTATGCAAATGAGGCCCCTTATGCAAATGAGGCCCCGCACCCCCCTTGGGCCGCCCCTGCTGGGGGCCCACAATTTTTGTTGGCGTAGGGCCTCACTCAAGGTAAATCCGGCCCTGGGTACTGGAGGGCTGCAGAGGGCAGAGTACCAGCATAGCTGACACCGATGCCGATGTCGATGCCACCGGTACTGGAATCGCTGCCGATGGCGATACCGGAGCCGGTAATGGCGGAGTAGTCTGTTGCGGTACCACGGGCGTCGATGCCACAAGGAAAGCTGCCAGACTGCGTTCGATGGACAGAATCCTCTGATCCATCGACGCCACCAATGCCTGGAAGTCGGTACCGGTGGAAGCCACCGGTACCCCAGAGCATGGCACCAGGAGATCTGTTGAGGCCACGCCATCTAGATCATCCTGGAACCCCGATGATGATGCTTTAGAAGCCGAAGCCTCCCGCCGGGGTAATTTTGACGGTGCAGAATCCTCGAGGGCAAGGCCAGGTGCATCTCGATGCTTAGAAGGAGATTTGCCCTTCGAGGACCAGCTGGATTTATGTTTAGTTACCTGAGATCCATGTGAGGAAGAAGAAGCCCTGGAAGACGTCGATGCCACCGAAGCTGCATCCGAGGGAAACACGGTACTGAGCTTGGCAGCTCGGTTCTGTCGACCTCTCTTAGATATCATGGAACAGGACACACAATCTTTAATGGAATGGTCAGGGCCTAAACATCTGAGACACCAGTCATGGGTGTCGGTGATGGAGATAGTACCGCCACATTTTGTGCACTTCTTAAATCCTGAGGCAGGCTTTTCCATATTTAAGGAAAAGGGTTTTGGGCCTAAGGCCCAAAACTGAAGTACACCTGAAGAAAAATAAATGGAAAAAAGGTCTTTTTTTTTTTTTTTAAAGAAAAGAATAAGAACCGGCGGTACCGGTATAGCGTTGAGGAAGGCAGATGCGACAGAAAAGAAATAAAGAAAAAATAAGGAAATTCTTCTGCGGTGACAGGAACACGACCTGCTGGCTCTGCGGAAAAAGAACAACTGAGGAGACAGTTGGAAAGGTGGGAAGGCAGCACGCAGGCGCTGTGGGATGCTCCCAAAAGCTTTCTGATTGGACGCTGGGGAGCGTTCCTGCGCAGGCTCCGTCGGTACCGATGTACCCATATGTGAAGACTCATTCCTGCTTGTTCCTGGAGATCCACAGTACTACCTTTTAACTTTCGGAAGGGAGACTATGATAAAATGAGGAATATAGTTAAGAAAAAACTAAAAGGAGAGGTTGGAAAGGTTAAAGACTTACATCAAGCTTGGGTGTTGTTTAAAAATACTATCCTGGAAGCCCAGACCAGCTGTATTCCACGCATTAAGAAAAGTGGAAGAAAGTCCAAAAAACTGCCAGCATGGTTTAAAGGTGAGGTCAGAGAGGTTGCTGCTGCCAAAAAAGCGTCTTTCAGAAAATGGAAAAAAGAGCCAAACGATGAAAACTGGAAAAAGCACAAGCACTGTCAAGTTAAATGCAAAGCATTGATAAGGCAGGCAAAGCGAGAATTTGAGAAGGAACCTGCTACGGAAGCAAAAACACGAAATAAAGACTTTTTCAAGTACATTCGTAGCAAAAGGCCTGTGAGAGAGTCAATTGGACCATTAGATGATGGAGGGATAAAAGGGGCAGTAAGAGGAGATAAGGCTATAGTGGAGAGACTGAATGAATTCTTTGCTTCGGTCTTTACTGAGGAAGATGTAAGGATGTTACCCAAGACTTAAGTGGTATTTAAAGGTGATACAGCAGAGGAAATGAGAGAAATATCGCTACACTGGGAAGATGTATTACAGCTATTTGATAAACTGAATATTAGCAAATCACCTGGACCAGATGGTATACATCCAAGAGTATTGAAAGAACTGAAATATGAGATTGCAGACCTGCTATTAGTAATCTGTGAACTTTCATTAAAATCATCTGTAATTCCTGAAGATTGGAGGATTGCCAATGTAACGCCAATTTTTAAAAAGGGTTTCAGGGGTGATCCAGGAAATTACAGACCGGTGAGCCTGACATCGGTACCGGGGAAAATGGTAGAAACCATCATAAAGAACAAAATTACACAGCATGTAGATAGTCATGGCCTAATGGGAGACACCCAACATGGCTTTAGACAAGGAAGATCTTGTCTTACTAATCTGATATGTTTTTTTGAAGGTGTGAATAAACAGGTAGACAAAGGTGAGTCAGTCGATATAGTGTATCTGGACTTTCAGAAAGCCTATGACAAGGTCCCTCATCAGAGACTTTTGGCAAAACTAAAGTCATGGGATAGGAGGCAGTGTACCGTTGTGGATCGGGAACTGGTTAAAAGATAGAAAGTAGAGGGTAGTGCTAAATGGCCAATTTTCCCAGTGGAAAAGGGTGAATAGTGGAGTACCCCAGGGATCTGTACTGGGTCCACTACTTTTTGACATATTCATAAATGACCTGGAAAAGGGAATAACTAGTGAGGTTATCAAATTTGCAGACGACACAAAACTATTTAAAGTTGTTAAAACCCAAGAGGACTGTGCAAAACTGCAGGAGGATCTGGATAAATTGGAAGACTGGGCATCCAAATGGCAGGTGAAATTTAATGTGGACAAGTGCAAAGTAATACACCTAGGAAGAACAACCCAAACTATGGTTACACGATGCAAGGTTCCACATTGGGAACCACCACCCAGGAAAAAGATTTAGGAGTCATCGTGGATAACATGTTAAAACCCTCCGCCCAGTGTGCAGCGGCAGCCAAGAAAGCAAATAAATGCTAGGTATCATAAGGAAAGGAATGGAAAATAAAACAAAGGATATTATAATGCCTCTGTATCGTTCCATGGTACGACCGCACCTTGAATATTGTGTGCAATTCTGGTCGCCGTATCTTAAAAAGGATATAGCATTATTAGAAAAGGTACAGAAAAGAGCCACCGAAATGGTAAAGGGGATGGAAGGCTACTCCTATGAAGAGAGGCTACAAAGGTTGGGGCTCTTCAGCCTGGAAAAGAGACGGCTGAGGGGAGATATGATAGAGGTCTATAAATTAATGAATGGAGTGGAACGGGTAAACGTAGATCGATTGTTTACGTTATCAGAATATAGAAAGACTAGGGGACATGCAATGAAGCTACAGGGTAAACTATTTAAGACTAATAAAAGAAAATATTTTTTCACTCAATGTGTAATCAAACTCTGGAATTTGTTGCTGGAGGATGTAGTAAGAGCTGTTAGTGTAGCTGGGTTTAAAAAAAGGTTTGGACAAGTTTCTGGAGGAAAGGTCCATAAACCATTATTAAAAAGGGACCCAGGATATCAATGCTTGACCCAGTACAAGCATTGTGGAACTTGTGTCTCTTGGGGAAACTGCTAGGTACATATGACCTAGATTGGCCACTGTTGGAAACAGAATAGTGGGCTTGATGGACCTTGGTCTGACCCAGTATGGCATATCTTATGTTCTTATGTTTTACCTGTTCATTGTAAGCACAGATCAATTATTTGAGACGTGTGGTTTGTATGTTCATTGTAAACGGCACTGATGTCGAATAGCGCGGTATAAAAGAAACTGTAAATAAATAAATTTATTTTATTTATTTACATTCTCTTATATACCGCGCTATTCTGCATCAGTGCGGTTTACATTGAACAAACTGAAATTACATTGAACAGGGCATTATAACTTGGAGATAACTATTTTTTTTTACAGGGAACATGGGCTATGGAGGGTTAAGTGGCTTGCCCAAGACCACAAGGAGCACCTGTGGGACTAGAAACCCCAGTCCTTCCGGCCCAAGGTTGCTGTCTTCTAGTGGGATTTGAACCCCCAACCTTCCGGCCTGAAGTACCTTGCCCCAACCACTAGGCTACTCCTCCACTCCAAATAAATAAATAAAATAAATACGCAGCACTGTACAGACACATGTAAGAAATGGTCCCTGCTCATCAGAGCTTACAATCTAATCAAGACAGCACAACAGCTAAGGACAAGGGTACATCTAGAGGAGAGTTAAGGAAACACATTGGAGACCAAGTGGATCAGGATCCAAAAGCAGCCTTGAAAAGGTGGGTTTTCAGCCTGGATTTGAAAAGGGCCAGAGATAAAGCCTGACAGACAGAAAGGTAGAAAAGGTGGATGTGTGTTTCTGGCAACATGGAACCTGCCTGCTACACCTTTCCAAAGCACATACCAGCTACCAAGCAGCCATACAGCAAGGAATAGGCCACAAGGGGGAAGGGCTACATGACAGTGTCTGCTCACCTGTGTGTACTGCACCTGTACACAGAGCACGGTGAGCAGGCACTGTAAAGAGCCCCAACGTCCCTCGGACCTGTGCATACCCAAACATGCACAAACATTTACTCCTTATTCAGAACTGACCTCAACCTTGCTTTGCAGGCATGGATCACATCGCCTATGAGAGCACAACTCTGAACTCATTCTGGCTGCACAGGACGGAGGCCCAGACACAGCTGGAGGATATGACATCATATGCCAAGGGACAGCAGCGGTGTAATTACAATATACTCTTCTTCTCCGATAGTTCAATAAACCACTCCTCAACCCCACAATGGGGCATGTGACAACACATCTGAGTCTCTGTATATGAACAGCTGAGGGGTGGGGGGGGGGGGGGGAATGGCCAGGTGAGTTAAGAAACAGTGAGATGGCAGTCAGGATGGGCTCTGGGGAGGGGATGGAGGATGGGAAAAGGAGACATTGGTGCATGCTAGGACCAGGGATGAGAGAGAGAGTAGGTGGGGATATCTGGAAGCAGAATGTCAGCCATGCAACAGTAGTATGGATGAAAACCCAGCACCTTGTGCCATTTGGCAAAGCTATCTAGCATGTTACACACTAGCCAGGGAATAGCAGCTTCTCACCCTCTCGTATGGAAACAGCGGAGCTATCATGACCCACAATGCCAGTAACGGTGATGTCATCCATGAATTGCAGCACCTGCTCTTCCAGGGGGCTCAGTGGTGTTTGCTGGGTAGGTGGCAGCTTGCTGTTGGCTGCCGTCTTTTCCTTGGCACTCTGCAGTACTACCCGCCACTTTTTTTTCAGGTCATCCACATCACAGTTGTGGTGATGCACTGCATTCACCTTGCAGGCAATCTGCTGCCAGCCATGCTGTGGTGTGCTTGCCTCCCTTGAGGCCAAGAGGGTGGCGTGCTCCTTCATGATGAGCCCCAGGGCCATGGCTGTCTCTGAGGGTGTGAAATTTGCTTTACAGGAGCATTTCATGGCCATGTTTTGCCATCTGGATAGCAAACAGCGAGTGGGACAGAAGGCTACCTGCGGAGCGTTCTTAAAATATGCGGTTATAAGGCCATGCCCAGAGACACACCCCATCCAAAAGGATACAAGAAACCCACATAGGATTCATGCACAGGAATGCCAATGAAGTAATGGTGGGTACAGAAAGCCACGATACCCATGGAAGAGGCTAACTATGGATATTCAGTGTCTTGCCCGGTCACCAAAGAAAAACGGGTAAGTGGATTATCAGTGATGACTCACAAACCGTCCATACTTGGAGCCAATGCCCATAGCCACTATCACAGCAGAAGATGTCATCTGCCGTGGAAAGGATAATGCACCAAGCGGTCAGAATGAGGTTCCGCAGGAATGGTATAGGTAGGTGTACACTGGCCACTGGGCCAATAAAGTCTGAGGAACATACCTGTAGCTGATGAGCTATGTGGCTGCTGGTAGAGGTACAGTAGTGTATGGCTAGCAGTGCAGTGTGGGATGAAATAACAGGGAGTGTGATTGTTGTGTGCACTCACAAAGTGCCAGTCTTGAAGGACTAGAAAAGGGGACTGTTACTTCTGGAGAGAGATCTGCAATTGTGAGTATTGTCGTCAGGTGCCCCCAGTGGCCAGTGGCTGTAAGGGCATCCTGAGCATTTTTATTATTTTTAAGGAGCAATGGCTCTTTAAGGCCAAGTGCAGTTTGGTCCTTGGAGTTTTAGCTCCTTGTGAGAACAAATTATATAAGCCAAGAGTGGAGGGTAATAAGGCTTTATTTCCCCTTTAACGCAAGGGTTCACTAAGACATAAGAAAATAAAGATAGTCCTTCTTTATAAAGGGTTCCACCAAATTAGCAGGCAAACAACTGTTATAAGCTTCACAATTGATTGCAGGGTTTCTTTTATATTTACAGTTCTACTAAGAACTCAAGACTAGTAGTAGCACAAAAAGTACAGTCCATGGATTCATCCTGAGGAATGGGAATAGTATTCTCAAACTCTATTTCCATGGACTCTGCGTCACTGGCTTCTCCCTCTGAATAAGTGCTTTCCCTTGCAGCTACAAGTTTAGAGGGTCTGTCTCTGTTTCTGTGCTTCCAGTAAGACTCTTCTGTTAAGCCCTTAGGTATTGTTTTGAAAAGCTCTGCTTTGTTCCCTCTTCTCATATACTGAGCGTCTGCTTTATCAGAGTTTCTAGGAGCAAGGCTTTCTTTTAAAAGTAAAGAGCCACCATACCTTGGCTTCCTGCAGCTGCTACACCTGGAGCTTTCTCTCTGACGTACTTCTCTCTGGAGACAGGTTTTCTTGTGCAATGCTTTGCCTTCCTGAAGCCCAGGAAAACCTGGTGAGGATTCCCAACCTCTGTGCTTCTGTGTAAAGGTAGCTTTGCTATAGGAACCTCTCCTTCTGGTACCTTGTAATCCTGATCCAGGGAACTCCGGTGAATGTAGGCTTCTCTTAAAGCATGGCTCCTTGGTTTTCTGTACTCCTCTTTCAGCTGTTACTGCTCTTGCTGTGCTGCTTGATCCAGCTACGTTACTTGGGCTGGGAGTGTCCCTCCTTCCAGTCAAACTGCTTCTCCTGGCAGCCTCTCTCTGGACTCCATCTCTCTGTGCTCTGCCCCTCTGGACTCTATCCCTCTGGATAGTCTCCGTCTGGATTCTGTCCCTCTGGGCTGGCTCCGTGTGGACTCTCTCCTTCTCCACACTCCTTCTCCTGCCTTCTGGCTGAACTGCTGCCGGCTGAGTTCCCTCCGAATGGATTCCTCCTAACTGGATGCCTCCTCCACACCACTTCCTTCTGGCTGTCTTTCCTTTTATAAAGGCATTTTACCTTTGAAACTCCCGGGCTTGCTTTCAGGTGCAGCTGGTTAACACTCATACAATCAGTGGCAGGGCACGTTGACTCAGCCTCTGTAGGATTACTCCTGCCCCCTCTAGCTGTGCTGTGAGGTAATTGCATCTTCTGCACATCCACAGCTCTATGAAAGACAGGGTTTTTTTCTAAACCTGCACCTTCCGTGGCTCCAGCCTCATGACAGTATATACTTCTGGGAATTTTCTGAAAGGAATTCTTTCTATTAAAGCTAATTAATCTGTGAACCCACTATTTTTTGTTAAATCAGTCAGGGCCTAGTAGCAGCAATTTAAGTTTAAATTTAAAACACAGAAGAGAGCTTTCTGGTTAAATTTGGAACCCAGCAGAGAGCTTGTAGTTTAAATTTCATAATAAGTTAGAGCCTAGCAGCAGCAAAGAGTTATAGTTTAAATCAAATCAGAATATAGCTTACCTCAGCAGCACAGGACAGGGTACTGTGTAGCAGCCCTCTTTTAATAAGAACATAAGAACATAAGATATGCCATACTGGGTCAGACCAAGGTCCATCAAGCCCAGTATTCTGTTTCCAACAGTGGCCAATCTAAGTCATACGTACCTAGCAGTTTCCCCAAGGGACACAGATTCCACAATGCTTAAGTGTTATTATCCACAATGACACCTAAATCTTTTTCATGGGTGGTGGTTCCTAATGTGGAACCTTGCATCATGTAACCACAGTTTGGGTTGTTCTTCCCTAGTTGCATAACTTTGCACTTGTCCACATTAAATTTCATCTGCCATTTTGATGCCCAGTCTTCCAATTTATCAAGAACCTCTTGTAATTTTCCACAATCCTCTTGGGTTGTTTTTTTTTTTTTTATTGTGCTTTTTTAGTCATTACAACAACCAAAACGAGAAAGGAAAAACAGTGTACACTTGGAAAACAAATAATCAACACTATATACAGCCAATAAATGGACAACAAGAAATAATCAACAAGGGACACTGTGTAGCCCACATTACGGAAGCGAACTATACCAAAGTAAGGAAAATAATAAAACTAATTAAGAAAACAAGGCCTCAAGGCCAACCAAATGGAGGCTATTTCACATTGTAGACTGCACATCCCTCACCCTGTTTTGCCGGTCAGAGAGAAATTTTTCCAAGTGTGAGACATCCATGAAGATGTAAGAAGCACCCTCATAGTTAATCACACACTTACATGGAAAACGTAAGAAAAATGTAGCACCCAAAGCCAAGACCCGGGGCTTAAAGGTCAAAAACTGCCGCCGGCGGAGTTGGGTGCTACGTGTAACATCGGGAAAAACATTAATCAATTGACCACAGAACTTAGTAGCCTTAGCTTTAAAAAAGGCTTTAAGAATACGTTGTTTCACTAACATAGATGAAAAGGTGTGTGACTGCTGGAACTGTCTGCTTTGCTGCCGCTGCCGCTCTCCTGCTCTGATCGGGCAGGCACGCCCGGGGCAGCCTGCAGTACCTGGGGCTTGACGGCCTTTAAAGATCCGTTCCGGGATACCCCCCGTTGGAGCTGACTGCAGCGTGTGAGGAGGTGTGGAGCCCTTACCATCCGGGCTGTGTGACTGCTGGAACTGTCTGCTTTGCTGCCGCTCTCCTGCTCTGATCGGTCAGGCACGCCCGGGGCAGCCTGCAGTAACTGGGACTTACCATCTATAAAAGTGCCTACGCTCCCTCCGTGATCGCGGGGCGTGTATTTAAGGGGCGTGTTTAAAGGGGCAAGACCTGCCCCTTTGACGCCCCTTCGACGCCGCTGCGACGTCACTTGGATTCTCAGTTGTGTGTCTGGGGGTGGCTTGGTTTTCTGTCCAGAGGTAGGTTTAATCTGTAGTTTGTTTCTGTTATTAGTTTTCTGTTAGATTAGGATCGTGTAGTGTTTATCGCTAGCCCTTATGAAAATTCTATTCTGTCCTTTGCTGTAATGGGCAAACGGAAGCCTAAGGATTCAAACAAACAACAACCGGCTGCTGCAGAAGGCAAACCGGTTGGTCCACTGGACAGACACTTCGCCCCCCTTCCTTTGGTACAATCCTCTCCCGAAGGGGTCTCTCTGAGCTCCGGAGGGAGGACTCCCCCCCCCCCCCCCCGTGTCCGAGTTTAGAGAGAGTTGTCAATTCTGGGGACCTCTTTGGACAGAACCGGGGGACTGTGATCCCTGTAGTATTGCCTAAACCTGTCCAGTTAACAGTGTCAGAAGGTGTTGCAGATCTCCCTGCTCGGCCCTCTGATGCAGAGATAACTTTAAGAGATCTATGGGGAGCTTTGAAAACTATTGATTCTAAAGTTTCCCTTGTTAATTCTCTTTCTACATTTTCTCAGGAAGCTGCCGTCTCAATTCAGCAGCTCGATGAGAAAATTACTTTGACGGATCAGAGAGTTAGCAAATTAGAATCTCAGGTGCTTCCATTACAATCCATCAATGTTGTTGGAATCAAAGATTCTTTATTGTTACACTCAAAGTTAGAAGCCCTTGAGAATTCTTCCCGGATGTATAACTTGCGTTTCCTTAACTTTCCTTTTTCATCTCTTCTTTCTGCCAAAATTCTCTTAGACAAATACTTTAAGGAAGTGTTAACTATCTCTGATCCTATCGACATTACTCAGATTTATTATGTGCCCTCCAGATCTAAGAAGGTTACCTCTGAGGAAGGGGTGTTTGATGAGATTGTACCATCTATGTCTAATCTGACTGCTTTCCTGGAGGACTCCCTAGATTATAATTACTCAATGGGCTACATTACTAGTGACCTTTTCATCTATGTTAATCCTCTTGGGTTTTAACAACTTTAAATAGTTTTGTGTCATCTGCAAATGTGATAACCACACTCGTTATTCCCTTTTCCAGGTCATTTATGAATATGTCAAAAAACAGCGGACCCAGCACAGATCCCTGGGGTACACCACTATTCACCTTTCTCCATTGGGAAAATTGGCCATTTAGACCTACCCTCTGCTTTCTATCTTATAACCGGTTCCTGATCCACAATAGTACACTGCCTCCTATCGCAGGACTCTTTAGTTTTGCCAAAAGTCTCTGATGAGGGACCTTGTCAAAGGCTTTCTGAAAGTCTAAATACATTATATCAACCGACTCAACTTTATCTACCTGTTTATTCACACCTTCCAAAAAACATAACAGATTAGTAAGACAAGATCTTCCTTGTCTAAAGCCATGTTGGCTGTCTCCCATTAAGCCATGATTATCTACATGTTCAGCAATTTTGTTCTTTATGATGTTTTCTACCGTTTATCCCGGTACTGACGTCAAGCTCACCGGTCTGTAGTTGCCCAGATCACCCCTGGAACCCTTTTTAAAAATTGGCGTTATGTTCGCCATCCTCCAGTCTTCAGGTATTACAGATGATTTTAATGATAGTTCACAGATTACTAATAGCAGGTCTGCAATCTCATATTTGTGTTCTTTGGATGAATATCATCAGGCCCAGGTGATTTGCTATTCTTCAGTTTATCTAATAGTTGTAATACATCTTCCCGATGTATCGAAATTTCCTTCAATTCTTCTGCACCTTTAAATACCACTTCAGTCATGGGTAACATCCCTACATCTTCCTCAGTAAAGACCGAAACAAAGAATTCATTCAGTCTCTCCGCTATCGCTTTGTCGCCTCTTAGTGTCCCTTTTACCCCTCTATCATCTAATGGACCAACTGACTCTCTCACAGGTTTTTTTCTACGAATCTACTTGAAAAAAAGTCTTTATTTCGCATTTTTGCTTCCACAGCAAACTTCTTCTCAAATTCTCCCTTTGCCTGCCTTATCAATGCATTGCATTTAACTTGCCAGTGCTTGTGCTGTTTCCAGGTTTCGTCGTTTGGCTCTTTTTTCCATTTCCTGAAAGATGCTTTTTTGGCAACAACAGCCTCTCTGACCTCACCTTTAAACCATGCTGGCAGTTTTTTGGACTTCCTTCCACTTTTCTTAAAGCGTGGAATACAGCTTGTCTGAGCTTCCAAGACAGTATTTTTCAACACCCAAGCTTGATGTAAGTCTTTAACCTTTGCAACTGCTCCTTTTAGATTTTTCTTAACTATTTTCCTCATTTTATCATAGTCTCCCTTTCGAAAGTTAAAAGGTAGTACTGTGGATTTCCTTACTATCCCTCCTCCACTAATTAAATCAAACGCGATCATGCTATGATCACTATTGCCAAGTGGCCCCAACACCCTTATCTCTTGCACCAGATACGGTGTTCCACTAAGGATTAGGTCCAATATGGTTTCCCCTCTGGTCGGTCCAAGAAGCAGTCACTTATTTCATCTAGGAACTTTATTTCCCTAGCGTGTTCTGCCGTGACACTGACCCAGTCGATACCGGGGTAATTGAAATCACCCATTATTATTACTGTGCTGTAACTTTTGTTAGCTTCCTTGATTTCTTTGAGCATTTCATCTTTCATTTGTTCATTCTGGCCAGGCGGTCAATAGTACACCCCCACTGCCATCACCTTCCCCTTTTTACGTGGAATTTCAATCCATAGAGATTCTACAGCAAATTTTGTTTCCTGCAAAGCTTTAATCCTTTCTGACTCAATGCCCTCTCTAACATAGAGTGCAACCCTTCCACCAATTTGATTAGCTCTATCATTACGATATAGTTTGTACCCAGGTATCACAGCGTCCCATTGGTTGTCCTCCTTCCACCATGTCTCTGAAATTCCAATCATATCTAACCTCTCATTTAGTGCTATATATTCTGACTCTCCCATCTTATTTTTTAGACTTCTAGCATTTGCATACAAGCATTTTAGAGACTGTATTTTATTCATATTAATTTGGCTATTGGTAGACATGGGTAATTTGGGATCTTTAAGCTCTGTCTGCTCAATACTCGAGGGCATTTGGGCTACTTTACTCTTTTTTGGAACCTCTTTTTTGGTAGTATTCTTCAAGGATACATTCTTCTGAACCATGTGCTCTTGTGTGACTGTCGGCTTTCCCCTATTATCTAGTGTCACGCCCATAGCCCCTTACAGCAGTGTGGAGGGGCATGCTTGTTATAGCAGATTCCACCACTTCAGCAATGTGCCTGACTGACTGACTGACTTTGAAGTGCATCATGGAAAAGGTAGTCCAGTCAGGTTACACTTGACTTTTAGGCAGAAAAACACTCTTTTGTAGTTGGTCGAGAGTTAAGGCATTGACATAATTTATTTTTGAGGTAAACGCAAATAAGGTTCACAAATTGTCACCTATTGGATTTCTTCTCCAGGATTATATTTAGTACAACAGGATATAACTGAACTTAAGCACAAACAGTTTGTAGTGTCTTTCAATGCAAAGCAGAAAGTCCTTTCCACAGCCACTGCTAGCAAACTTGCCTAGCAGTGCTGTTTAAAACAAAACCAGAGATATCAGCTTCACATAAACAGCTCTCTTTTCTGTTCCAAAAGAAACTTCTTAAATTCACCGTGAGTACGGCATAAGCTCTCCACTGCACTGACTTCAGCTGGTCAATGAGCAAACAATTAAGCAGCTGCAGACATTCTCAGCACAAGTATTTTCCTTTTCAAAGAACGTTTTCACTTCACATACAGGCTCTCTAGGGTACTGGACTCTGGAAGGTTCCCTTATGATGTATTCCCTCTCAGGACTTCTTTGTGCTTGGCAGTTGGCATAAAGAACAGTCCATGTAAGAATCATCCTCTTCCAGAACTAATTCCTGTTCTCCTAGCTGCATGGGTTCTACTTCTGGCTCAGGGGGCTTAGCTGACTGCCTCCCATCAGGACAAGCGCTGTCTCCAGCAAATCTGTAATGCTCCCCATTAGACAGGCTTCCAAAACTCATACCTGGGTCAAGGCTTGGTTCAGTGGTTCCTCCCTCATATTCTGGCCAGCATGTATCTGAGCTTCCCTGTCTTGTCCTCCAGCATGGGCTCTTGGTTCTCAGGGCTTCAGCTCCATTTCTCCTCCAGTAGGTATTCCTACTCCTTCTCCTCCCTACTCCTGAATATTCTGTTCTAGCTTTAAACCTCCCAGGCTCTAACCCTGCCCTTTCTCCTCTCAGGTGTTGCAAATCAGTCTGCCTCTTGGCAGCTGAGCAATTGGGAAAGTCAGTGACGTAAGGGTTCCTTACTCTGAGCTTGCTTTCCCCCTCCTTCTCACCACTAGGGACACTCTGCAACCTATTGCAGCCTGGTACAATCTGGTTTCTAGGTACAACTGAGGTTTTGTATCTCTGACCTGGCAATACAGGTTCTTTGATAAGGGTAAATTCCCCTCTTTATCCTTGTTTCCTGGGCCCTGATAAGCTTCCTTATCACACTAGTTTAAAAGCTGCTCTATCTCCTTTTTAAAGGTTAATGCCAGCAGCCTGGTTCCATCCTGGTTAAGGTGAAGCCCATCCCTTCGGAAGAGCCCCTCCTTTCCCCAGAATGTTCCCCAGTTCCTAACAAATCCAAAACCCTCATCTCTGCACCATCGTCTCTTCCACGCATTGAGACTCCGGAGCTCTGCCTGCCTTTTGTGTCCTGCACGTGAAAAGGGAAGCATTTCAGAGAATGCTACCCTGGAAGTTCTGGATTTCAACTTCCTACCTAAAAGCCTAAATTTAGCCTCCAGAACCTCCCAACCACATTTTCCTATGTCATTGGTACAGACAGGTACCAAGACAGCAAACTCCTCCCCAGCACTATCTACGACCTTATCTAGGTGGCGCTTGAGGTCCGCTACCTTCACACCAGGCAGGCTTGTTACCAGGCGATCCTCACGTCCACCAGCCACCCAGCTATCTACATGCCTAATGATCGAATCACCAACTATAATGGCTGTCCTAACCTTTCCCTCATGAGCACATGGCCCTGGAGGAACTTCCTCAGTACGAGAGGGTTTTACATCACCTAGAGGACAGATCCTAGTTACAGGATCACTTCCTGCCACACCAGGGTGATGCTCTCCTACACATGACCTCTCTCCTCCATGGCAACAGGGATGCTGTCAGACTGGAGGTGGGACTTCAGGACTATATCCCTGTAGGTCTCGTCTATGTAGCTCTCTGTCTTTCTTATGTCTTCCAAGTCTGCTACTCTAGCCTCTAGAGAACGGCTCGTTCCCTGAGAGCAAAGAGCTCCTTGCACCTAGCGCACACGGAAGACCTCTCACCAACTAAGAGAAAATCATACATGTGACACTCAATAGAGGCATTGACCCAGCATTCTACCTTAATTCTTACCTTTGCCTTAAAGATTGATCGCAAAACCATGTTTAGGTTATATTTCCGCTCTTTGGATAAATTGTTTTATGGTTCAAAAATTAGGATTTTTCCTGATTTATCTAGATTTACACAAAAGCGGCGCCAAGACTTTCTGGCACTGCGCCCCATGACTGCAGCCTTGGAGTTAAATTTTGTTTTACACCTTTCCTTGTATTTGTCTGTTGCAGTGTGAGGGGAAGAAGTATGCCTTTTTTGAACCTAGACAGTTGTAAGAATTTCTAAGGGCCAGGAAGGAGTTAAATGCCCAGGTTGTGCTCCTATAAGCACCGCTATAGGATCTGTAATTGGAGTTTATTCTGAGATTGTGTTCATTTAAATAATTTGTTTATTACCCTTTGATTTCTTTTTTGTTCTTGAATCTATTCCCTTAGCTTGTGGGCTAAAGTATTTTTTGTTCTTGTGGGACTTTGAAATGTTGTGAGTTATACTGTGTTATAAGATTACTATATACTTTTGTTTTCTTCTTTTGTATGAAGTTTATTGCAAATTATAAAAATAAAGGAAAAGAAAATCTATGAGTGAGGTTCCCCATGTTTGGAAGATCAGAGTAACCGTCTCCCAATGCAAGGTCCATTCGTGTGGACGAAGAATACAGCTTAGCCTGTCTGCTAGGACACTGAGTTCGCCCGGGAGGTACACCGCTCTGAGATGGATGTGGTGAAAGATGGCAAAGGTCCACAGGCAAATCACTTCTTCACAGAGGGGAAGGGACCCCCTTCCCCCCTGTTTGTTTATGTAGAACATGTCAACCTTGTTGCCCGTTCTGACTAGAACAGGTTGCCCCAATAGTTGGGGTTGAAAAACCTAAAGAACATTTGTCAGTGCCCGTAGTTCTAGCAGGTTGATCTGCAGGGCAGATTCCTGTTGTGTCCATAGTCCATGTGTGGTCAGGTCGTTCAGATATGAACCCCCAACCCAGCTTGGAAGCATTAGTCGTCAGGGTGCATCGAGGTGGAGGCATCTGAAAGGTAGTTTAGCAGCAAGAACCGTGGCAAAAATCAATAGAAAAGAGAAAAATTGAAAATAAAAAAGGAAGAATTATCGGGATCGGTGTCAGATTCAACAGGACCGGCGTCGAAAAGAAGGCACAAGCACAATGTACCCCGAATGGCACAAGAAAGAGAAGTTTTTCGGCGGTGACAGGATGACATAGCCTACTAGCTCCACGGAAAACAAAGAACTGAGGAGAGGAGTTGGGAAGGCAGGCACGCAGGTGCAGTGGTGTGCTCCCAAAGGTATTCCTACTGGATGCTGGGGAGCGTTCCCACATGGGCTCCATTGGTGACGTTCACTCATATGTGAAGACTGCATTCCTGCAGATTATATTTTTTTCCAAATTGATTCAATTTTTGGTTTTTCTTTTGCACTAGCTATTGCTAGCAACAGTTCCCCTGGCATGGTCCTGAACCTGTGACCCATTCATTTGCAGGACATCCTCTACCAGGGGAGCTTCTGTGTCCTCTTGTGTGATATATGCAGCTGCATAGTGTTCTAGTATACCTCTGTGTATGCTCTGCCAGGGTTCCCCAAAACCCCAGCGCGTCCCTAGCCCAGTCTCCTCCAACCTCTTTAGAAATGTTCATGCTTTTGACCCATTGGCTCTCTCCACTATTGTCTCATCACTTCTTTCCTCCACAATGTCATCTGTTGATGATGCATTAGCTTCCTATAACATTACGTTCTCCTCTGCTCTGGATGCTCTAGCTTCTCCCATGCCACTTCCTCTGTGAGTGCACAGTACTTCAACCCTGGCTGTCTTCGACTACCCACTACCTATCTTACTGTGCCCACTCAGATGAGTGCATTTGGCTCAAATCCCACACCTTTGCAGACATTCTATACTTCAAATTCATGCTTTCCTTTTTCCAGTCAGCCTTAGCACTTGCCAAACAAGGCTATTATGTCCACTTGATTAACTCTCGTGCCTCTGACCGACCCTCACACTCTTTTTACAATTCTCAGTCTCTCCTCAAGATGCCTCTGCCGCCAACCCCTCCTTCCCTTTTTGCCCAAACTTTGGCCAACTATTTCCATGACAAAATCCACAAGGTTACACTTGAATTCCCCATGAGGTCAGCTCCATACCCTCTTCACTCCTAACTCCTTCCCTCAACCTCTGCCACCCTTTCTTCCTTTTCTAAGATCTCTGAAAAGGAAATCACACATCTTTCCTCCTCCAAACTCAATACCTGCTCCTCTGATCATATTCCCACATGTCTTCTAAGCTCCATCTCCTCCACTGTCATCCCTCCCATCTATCATATTCTCAACCTATCATTTTCCACTGCAAATGTTCCTGCAGCTTTCAAGCCTCTCCTCAAGAAACCCTCACTAGACCCTACCTGTTCTTCCAGTTGTTGACCCATCTCCCTCCTCCCCTTCATTTTTAGACTACTTGAACATGCGGGTTCACCGGCATTGCCTCCTTTCAAGCTCTTCTGGATCCACTGCAATCTGGCTTTCGTCCTTTACATTCTACTGAAACAGCTCTTGCCAAAATCTTCAGTGACCTGTTCGTGGCCAAATCCACGATCCTCATCCTTCTTGACCTTTCTGCTGCTTTTGACACTGTTGACCGCCACCTTCTCCTCGATACCTTGTCATCGCTTAGTTTTAAGGGCTCTGTACTATCCTGGTTCTCTTCTTATATCTCATACCACACTTTTAGTGTTTGTTCTGGTTCATCCTCCTCTACTGTTATCCCACTCTCAGTTGATGTACCCCAAGGGTCTGTCTTGGGTCCACTTCTTATCTCTCTCTATACCCAGTCCCTTGGTGCACTCATCTCCCATGGTTTTCAGTACCATCTTTATGCTGATGATTCAGATCTACCTCTCTACACCGGCAACCTCTCCAGCAATCCAGGCCCGAATTTCTGTCTGTCAATCTGACACTACTGCCTGAATGTCTCACCGCCATTTGAAATTCAACATGGCCAAAACCGAGCTTCTTATCTTTCCCCCTAAACCCACCTCCCACCTTCCTCCCTTCTCTATCTCTGTGGATAACACTCTACTCCTCCTCGTTTCCTTGGCTCGCAACCTTGCGGTCGGTCGCCTTTGACTCTTCCCACTCCTTCTCCACACACATCCAATGAGTACATAAGAATATAAGATATGCCATACTGGGTCAGACCAAGGTCCATCAAGTCCAGTATCCTGTTTCCAACAGTGGCCAATCTAGGTCATACGTACCTAGCAGTTTCCACAAAAGACACAGGTTGCACAATGCTTGTACTGGGTCAAGCATTGATATCCTGGGTCCCTTTTTTAATAATGGTTTATGGACCTTTCCTCCAGGAACGCGTCCAAACCTTTTTTAAACCCAGCTACACTAACTGCCTTTACTACATCCTCCGGTAACAAATTCCAGAGTTTGCTTACACGTTGAGTGAAAAAATATTAATGCGGATAGAGAAGTCTCTTGGGTCTACCATCCCACAGCTTTGCCAATTCTCACAGGAGACTGTGGGTAGGCTGGGGGCTATGGAGGAACAGATGGATTCTTTAGTTAGTTCAGTTCTTAGATGTGAGACCCAATACTCTGCCTTACAGGCAGTAAATACCTTCACTGTTAAGAACAGTATTGTGATACATAAGTTAGAATCCTTTGATAATATGAGGGCAGCAAAATGTTTGCTTGTTAAATTTTCCCTGTCACAGGTTGCTTTCAGCAAATGTGTTAAGTAAATACTTTAAGGAGATTCTGTTTTTGGCTAATAGTGATTCAATAGTGGTTGCTAACCTTACTGGAAGGGTAGCTAAAACCTGTTGTTCCTTTCTCAATAGCATCAGCAAAACTCGCCCCTTCCTTTCTGAACACACTACTAAGACACTTATCCACTCTTTAGTCACCTCCCTTCTACACTATTGCAACCTCCTCCTTGCTGGTCTCCTTCTGAATCATCTCTCTCCCCTTCAATCTGTTCAAAAAACTTAACTGCATGGCTAATCTTCTGTCAACCTTGATATACTCATATAACCCTCTTCTTAAGTCGCTTCACTGGCTCCCTATCCGTTTCCATATCCAGTTCAAATTTCTCCTACTAACCTATAAATGCACTCATTCTGCTGCTCCTCACTATCTTTTCTCCCTTACCTCTCCCTACATCTCTCCTAGGGAGCTCCACTCTTCTGGCAGATTGCTTCTATCTGTGCCCTTCTTTTCTAACGCCAACTCCAGACGTCGATCCTTCCATCTTGCTGCTCTTTATGCCTGGAACAAACGGAGTATGTACGTCAGGGTTCATTCTCTGTCCCTTTTCAAATCCAAGCTGAAAACTCACTACTTCGAGGCTGCTTTTGGATCCTGATCCACTTAGTCTCCTGTTCTCTAACTATATATTTCCTTACCATTTCCCTAGACATATCCTTATCGCCAGCTGTTGTGTTGTCTATCTTGACTAGACTGTAAGTTCTGATGAGCAGGGACCATCTTTTACATATGTCTGTACAGCACTGCGTATGCCTTGTAGCACTATACAAATGATCAATAGTAGTAGTAGTAACAGTTGTAGGATGGGGCCCTCAGGCATCCTGGGATACAGGGCCAGCTCAAGGGATTCTGCTACCCTAGGCAGAAACCCCAGCAGCACCGTACCCCTCCGCGCCAAGCCACGCTGCCACCTCTCGCTGCTAACAGTTCAGTCGGGAGGAGGTGGGCAGCAGCGACAGTCATTTAAAAGTAGAAGCTTTGTGCTGCTACATTTTGCCCTGGCAGGCCATGAGCTTCAGCATACATGGCCTGCCGCGGGCAACAAAACAGCGGCCTAAAGCCTCTCAACCAGGCGGCCTCCTAGCTCATGGACCAGTCCTGCTGGGATAGCAAGGAAGTGCGTTTTGAACTGTGGAACCTGACAGAGTCCGTAACCTATTTCATGCCACTGGCCGCAGCGACTGCCATGGGGCATCCTCACTGTTTGCATCTGCATTCTCACAGCCAGACCTGTGCCAGGTGCTCATTTCTGATCTACTGTTCTGCTCATCCCCCCTCTCTTCTTCTTGGAGCTCGACCTCCCATTGGCTACTCACCTCTGCAGGTGGAGCTAGATCTCCCTCCAGATGACCATGAACAGCCCATCATAGTGGCCATAACCAGGTATTATATCGCATGTACGGTTGCGTACTGTACGTGCAGGAGCCCCCTCTGGCTGGGCAGATACACAGCAGCAGCATGGTGGAATGGAGAGTAGCCAGCTTCAGCACCACTGAAGCCAAGGCCCTGGTTAGAATGGTGCTGAGGTCGGAGGGGGTACTGTACTCCTCAAGGGGCCACTGCAGGGCCAACCTGCAGCTGTCCATGGTCATCTGGAGGGAGATTCAACTCCACCTGCAGAGGTGAGTAGCCAATGGGAGGTCGAGCTCCAAGAAGAAGAGAGGGAGGATGGGCAGAACAGTAGATCAGAAATGAGCACCTGGCACAGGTCTGGTTGTGGGAGTGCACATGCAAACAGTGAGGATGCCCCAAGGCAGTCGCTGTGGCCAGTGGCATGAAATAGGTTATGGACTCTGTCAAGTTCCACAGTTCAAAATGCACTTCCTTGCCATCCCAGCAGGACTGGTCCATCCACTAGGTGAGCTAGGCAGCCGGCCTGGATGGGCGGCTTTAGGCCTGCAGCCTATTTTCTATGGCACATGGTTACTTCATCACTATATGGGTGTGGAAGGATATTATCCTTGCTCACCTTGCCATCACTGTGCAGTTATGGGCCATCCTCTGCATCCTGTGCATCTTTTCCATTCATATTGCATGTACCTTTGCCTTACGTGGATATCTCGAATATCGCCAATTGGATTCCGCCTGCATAACAGGATTTGGCCACCAGCAGATGATCTCCCAAATCCGCCCATTTTTCATCTTTGCCTGCATGTCCAGCAGATGATTCGTGCCCTTTTATGTGCAGGTTTCTTTAGCCAGTTATCGACTCCTTACATGCCTCTTGGAATATCAGGCCCATACGGCTTACTTTAGAGCAGATGCAAAAGCTGAAGAGAACATTAATTGCAATATATATATATTTCCATTATAAAATGGGAAACACAAATATTTAGACCCTCCAAATCATGTTTTGGAAATGTCCCCTTCCAATCTTGGCACCTCTGGCCATTGACATATGCTTCCATAATGGCCACAGAGAGTAGATACTCACCTGTAACAGGTGTTCTCCAGGAGCAGCAGGAATCAGTCCTCACATATGGGTGTCATCGATGCTGATGAAGCCCCAGCGGAGCATTTCCCCTGCTTTCCATGAAAGCCTTTGGGAATGCAGGCACGTTTGCGTGGTTCCCTTCCCGCCTAAAGGTGCCATCTTACCTCAGTCAAATGACATAGCTAAGAACAGCACACAAAAAAGAAAAAACAAACTAGGTACAACTGCAACTCCCAGGGGAGGAGGGAGGGTTGTGAGGACTGATTTCTGCTGCTCCTGGAGAACACCTGTTACAGGTGAGTAACTACTCTTTCTCCAGGATCAAGCAGGAAGTCAGTCCTCACATATGGGTGACTCCCTAGCTGTGTGCTACCGAGGAATCCAGGCTGAACAAGAGAACTCCTAGTCCCAGCATCAAAGAAAGGCTTTTCACTGACACAACCTCCACCGGTAGCCCAACAGAGGGCAAGAGGGCAGGAGTTGCCTAAACCTCAAAGAGATTCCAGAGTACTGCCTGGCCAAAAGCACTGTCCCTATGGGACTCCCTCTCCAGACAGTAATGGGCCACAAAGGTCTGGCTTGAAGACCAATTTGCAGCCCTGCAGATGTCTACCAACGGTACAGAGCGGAGATGAGCCACTGAGGCAGCCATTGCCCTGACACGGTGGGCCGTGACCTGACCCTGCAAAGGAAGGTCAGCCGCCTTGTAAGCCCAGGTGATACAGTCAGCCACCCAGATGGACAAGGTACGCTTGGACACAGCCAACCCCAACTTATTAGGGTCAAAAGATACGAAGAGCTGAGTAGCCCTTCTATGCCCCTGCGTACGGTCAAGGTAGAAGGATAAGGCCCTCCTAAAGTCCAGGGTATGCAGAACTGCTTCAGCCTGGCTTGCATGAGGCCTAGGGAAGAATGTTGGAAGAACCACCTCCTGGTTAAGGTGGAAGGAGGAGACAACCTTTGGAAGGAACTTTGGATGAGTCCTAAGGACTACCCTGTTCCTATAGAAGCGAGTGTAAGGCCTGTTACAGACCAGGGCCTGAAGCTCACTCACTCGCCTGGCCGAGGTTAGGGCTACCAAAAAGAGGGTCTTCCAGGACAGGAAGCGTAGAGGGCAAGTAGCCATCGGCTCAAAAGGTGGGCGAGTCAGTTGCTGCAAAACCACATTCAACTCCCACTCGGGAGGAGGAGGACGGATTGGAGGCTTGAGCAAAAGTAAGCCTCTGAGAAACCGGGACACCAAGGGGTGAACCGAGAGAGAATGTCCTTCCACCAGTGAGTGGTGAGCTGCTAGAGCTGAGAGGTGGACCCGAACAGAATTGGACTTAAGTCCTGATTGGATAAGTGCAGTAAGTACTGAAGCACTACTGGTACAGTACAGGAGAAGGGATCCTCTGTACGTAGCTGACACCACACAGAAAACCTTTTCCATTTGAGAGCATAGGTTTTCCTAGTGGACTGTTTCCTAGAGGCTAGGACAACCTCCTCAACTTCCTGAGGTAGGCCCCAGGGAGCCAAACTTACCCTTGCAGCCTCCAGGCCATCAAATTGAGAGCTTTGAAATTGGGGTGCAGAAGGGAACCCTGATCCTGGGAGAGAAGGTCGGGTTGCAACCCCAGAGGCAGGGGGGGATCCACCGCCAGTTGAAGGAGAAGTGGAAACCAAGGCTGTCTCGGCAACCTGGGAGCCACCAGCAGGACTGAGGCCTTGTCCTGAAGAATTTTGAACAGAGTTTGGGCCACCAAAGGCGTGGGAGGAAACGCATACAGGAGGCCCTGAGACCATGGTGTCAGAAAAGCATTGCGTGATGCTGGCCTCTGTAGCACTGTTCTTCGGTGGTTCCACTCCTTCCTTTCCTCCCGTTCAGGTGCTGTTTTGTCCCCTTCCCCCTCTCACCCCTCCTCTGATTCCTTTCCCATCCCCTGTGGGGTTCCCCAGGGTTCTGTGCTGGCTCTACTTCTCTTCAATCTCTTCCTGACTCCTCTCACGCTTCTTATCCAACAATCTGGAATCTCAGCCTTCTACTACGCTGACGACATCCTCCTTCTTTACCATACGTCCCCAGCCTGTCCTGATCTCGCTCCCCTCAACTCCTGCCTTGCCGTTATCTCTGACTGGATGACCCATAACTGCCTGCACCTTAACCCCTCAAAAACCACAGCTATCTGGTTCCCCCACGGTCATCAGCCCCCGTCAATTGCCCCATCGTTCCCCGCCACTCCCATCTCTCTGGTCTCCACCTTTCGATATCTTGGGGTAATTTTCGACTCGGATCTTTCCTTCTCTGCCCATGTCTCTCACGTGTCTCAATCCTCCTTCTTTTATCTTAGACAGATCCGCGCTGTTTGCCCCTTCCTCTCTCCCTCCGCTCTTGTCACTCTGCTCTTAGCCCTTGTCATTTCTCGGATCGATTTTGCTAACTCCATTCTCTCTGGCCTATCTAAGCTCCACCTCTCTCGTCTACAACGCATCCAAAACACTGCCGCCCGTCTCGTTTCTTCCGCCTCCTACAGGGACCATGTCACACCCCTTCTCCTCCGTCTCCACTGGCTTCCCGTTCCCTTCCGGATCCAATTCAAGCTTCTCACGCTCGTTCACAAAGTTCTTCACACCACCATGCCACAGTACCTTGCCGACCTCATCCACTTTCACACCCCCCGGCACACTCCTCGTTCCTTTCACCTCAACCGCCTCACTCTTCCCCCCCCCCCTCACATGCTCATCTCCAATCCACCCGCTCCTCTGCCTTCTTCTTCATAGGTCCGGCCCTCTGGAACTCCCTCCCCTCTACTCTCCGTCTGGAGCCCCACCATCCTACCTTCAAGCACGCCCTGAAAACTCACCTCTTCTCCCTTGCCTTCAACCTCTCTCCCTCCTAGCCTCTCCTTCTCCTCTATTGACCCTCCTCTCCTGTACTTGCTTCTCTACTTTTACCGAGTTGTAACTTTCTTTTCCTTTTCCGGCCTTGTGCCTACTGTAATGTAGAAATAATTTTGTAAACCGCTCTGCTTACCAATGAAGGGCGGTCAATCAAGTCAATAAACCTAAACCTAAACCTAAACCCGCAGAGGATGCGGCTGTCTGGAGCAGAACCGAGGCAGCTGTTTGTTCAGTGGACTGGCAAACAGATCTATCAAAGGAAGACCCCATTTCAGGAAGATCTTCTGAACTACCAAAGGATGCAGCTGCCACTCGTAGGGCTGCAGAATCCTGCTCAACCTGTCGGCCAGGTAGTTTTCCTGGCCTGGAAGGTACACAGCCTTGAGGAGCATGTTGTGCTTGAGGGCAAATGAGCAAAGGTCCTGTGCCTCCTGACAAAGGAGCCTGGACCCAGTCCCACCTTGCTTGTTCACATAAAACATGGCTACCTGGTTGTCTGTCTGAACCAGGACAGATTGATGAGCCAGGGCAGGAGAGAAAGCTTTGAGTGCCAATCGAATAGCCCTGAGTTCTAGGAGATTGATCTGCTGTGCGGCTTCCCAGGGAGACCACAGGCCCTGGGTGCACTTGTTCAGACAATGACCCCCCTAGCCCTGCAGGGAGGCATCTGTGGTCAGTACCACTGTGTACCCAGGAATTTGAAAAGGCACCCCTTTCAGTAGATTGGGTGGGTGCAGCCACCAATTGAGGGAGTTCAGAAAAGGTCTGGACACCCTTATCTTGTCTCTGAGGTTGCCTGTGGCCTGTGACCACTGACTCCGAAGGCACCACTGTACAGGCCACATATGGAGCCTGGCATTGGGGGTTACATGAACTGTCGAAGCCATGTGGCCAAGCAGCCTCAGGCAGAGTCTGGCGGAGACCACTGACCCGCTGAGAAACTGTTTTGCTAAGTCCATCAGTCTTTGGGCTCTGTCTTCTGGCAAGAATGCCTTTGCCAGGATAGAGTCCAACCTCACCCCTATGAACTCCAAGTTCTGGGAGTGGAGTAAAGTGGACTTTGCAAAGTTTATTACAAACCCCAAGCTTTGAAGAAGAGCAATAGTTCTGAGAGTGGCCTGTCGGGCCTCCTGGCACGTCTGACCTCTTATGAGCCAGTCGTCCAGATAGGGAAAGACAAAGATGCCTTGATTTCTCAGGTAGGCCGTCACCACTGCCAGGCATTTGGTAAAGACTCTGGGGGCGGAGGTTAGGCCAAAAGGCAGTACTCTGTACTGATAATGGTTTCCTTCCACAATGAACCTGAGGTACTCTCTGTGGTCTGGATGAATGAGGATGTGAGTGTACGCATCCTTTAGATCTAAGGAGCATAGCCAATCTCCCTGCTGGAGGTAGGGCAGAAGTGTTCCAAGAGTAAGCATCTTGAACTTTTCTTTCTCTAGGAACTTGTTGAGGTTCTTGAGGTCCAGGATAGGTTGAAGGCCACCCGTTCTTTTGGGTACCAGGAAATACCTGGAGTAGAACCCTTGACCTTGCAAGTGGGGAGGCACAGGCTCCACCGCCCTGTCCACCAACAGACCTTGGAGCTCCTGGAGGAGAAGATCTGTGTGCAGGGGAGGCCTTGGAGGCTCCCCTGGAAAATATGGAGGAGGCAGTTGGTGAAAGTGTAGTACATAGCCCCTGTGGACTATGTTTAACACCCAACTGTCCCCAGTGATGCGGGGCCACTGGTGGGCAAAGAGGGTGAGGTGACCTCCTGTGCAGGGTTGGGAAAGCAGGGACTGAGAGGCTAAGCTCAAGGAGTCAAAAACCTCCACCCTGCTGAGTGGGAGCAGGGGCCGGAGGCTTGGGGGTCCTCTGCCTACGGGGCCCATTACCCTGCCCCTTGGCTTGCTGACCCTGATCTGGGGTGCAGCTTGGGCAGCCTGATACTGAGGGTACTGTTTGTAGACAGTGCCCTTCCTCAGATAAAAGGGCTTTTTACCCGAGGCCTTCTTCTTGTGAGAAGGGGCAGAGGTCTTTCTAGACAGCCTTGTCCTTGTAAGGTGCTCGGTCTCGAGCTGTGCGGCCTTCTCGGCCATGGGCTTGCCAAAAAGGTTCTCACCTCGGCAAGGGACATCGACCAACTTGTCCTGAACCCATGGCTCGAGGTCCGATGACTGCAGCCATGCCTGGCATCGAGCCGCGATGCCGGCTGCCGCAACTCGGGCCGAAGCCTCAAAGCCATCGTAGGCGGCGCGGGACATAAACTTGGAGCAGTCCCGAATCCCTGAGGACAAGGACTTGAATCTTTGCAAGGGATTCCCAGAGAGACCAGCGGAGAACCCGGCCAACACCTTGGCCAGGTCTCGCAAGTACATGCCCATGTACAGCTGGTAAGACTGGACACGGCAAGCAAGCATCGAGCCCTGGAAGCACTTTCTACCAAAACCATCGAGGTTCCGGGCCTCCCTGCCGGGGTGCACCGCAGAGTGCATCTTCTGACTTTTCAGGCGATGCATGGCCGATTCCACCACCATGGAATGGTGTGGTAGCTGCGCCTTCTAAACGCCAGGGCTCTTCCGGAGTTGATAAATCGAATCGACCCGCTAGCTTAGAACCGGCGCCAAGGCCAGTGCCTCCCACATCCGGAAGAGGAGCCGTCCCAGCATCGGAGGAACCGGGACAGTAAAGGCCTCCTTCGGAGGAGAGTCGTACTGTAGGGCCTCGAGCTCTTCGGCTCGAGGCTCTTACTCGGGGTCCGCCAGAATAGCCAATGCGGTGGCCGTATCCCAGACAAACTGAGAACCGGGTATCCTACGGAGGGGATCTACTCCGGGGTTCAGACTGCAGTGAGTCCGATGGGACGCACCGAGTCTTGAATGTGTCGGGGGACTCCTCATCCTCCGTCTCCCAGGCGGACTCGTCCGACGAGGAGTCAGGATCCGACCCCGCGGGGCCCGGGAGTACCCGCCCCGACGCCAGAGGCACCAGCGTCAACGCCCTCAGTCCCGAACGGGAGTATTGGCTCGATCTCCGGGGTCGACTTCGATGTCTCTGTCCCGGTGGTCGGGGCAGATGCGCCAGACAGGCTGGCCATCAGTGCCCGCAGCTGCTCCATGAAGGCCGACAGTCTGCACTCCAAGGTTGTCATCCTGAGACTCAGCTCAGGAGACGCAGCAGCCACCGACTCGAGCCCCAGCGGCGGCTCTCTGGGAGGAGAGTCCTTGAGGACCACAGGGCTTACGTGTCCAGCAGACTCCGGCTCCACGCGAGGAACTTTGGCAGGCTTCTCTTGTTCCACGGGCCCGGAGCAACGGTCGGGGGTCTTAGACCTGGCCCTCAAGGAGCCAGGGACCTCTTCTGACGACGCCCTCACGAGCCGCTTCTTCCTCTTGCATTCCCGGTTGGGGGACCCCCTGTCCGAGGAGCCACGACGGCGCTCGGGATCTGAATCCCAAGATGTCGAGGCCTTAGACGAGGTCCGGGCCCGGCCGGAGGCTGAGTCAGAAAAAAGCCTTTCTTTCTGCTGCTGGCGACTTCGCAGTGCCTTGGAAGACATCTTCCCACATGGTCCACACGACTTAGGGTCGTGATCAGGACCGAGGCACCGAAGGCAGCAGTCGTGTGTGTCGGTGAGAGACATCAACTTCTTACACCGATCACGCTTTTTAAAACCGCTGGATGCCATCGGGGAAAAAAGAGTCCCCACGAGGTCAAAGGACCGGCCTTCCAGGGAAAAAGCAAAAAATGGTGTGAACGCCAGCCACGAAGGGCAAAAACCGAAAAAGAAGAAACGGGCTCGATACCGGTTTACCGAACCCGGCGGGAGGGGAACCGGCGTCGAACCGGAGAGAAAATATAGCGAGAATCGCCGAAAAACTCAAACTTTTATCCGGGATGACAGGACACATGTCCGGTGGGCTTCTCGGAAAAAGAGAGACTGAGGTAAGATGGCACCTTTAGGCGGGAAGGGAACCGCGCATGCGTGCCTGCATTCCCAAAGGCTTTCATGGAAAGCTGGGGAAATGCTCCGCTGGGGCTTCATCGGCATCGATGACACCCATATGCGAGGACTGACTTCCTGCTTGGTCCTGGAGAATGTCCAAGTCTATTTCCATCAGTGGGGCTTCCAGGTCAAGAACTGTATTACCTAGATTGTGTTCATTGCCTTCCAATAGGTTTCGGAAGGCTTGCTTCTATTTTACATGGGTTTCATTCCTGGCTCCTCATCCCCTCTGTTATTGATGCATGAGGTAAAATTGTGTCTTTTTAATTTTTACCATTACTGTAAAACTTTTGCCAGCGATGACATCCTGAACTTGTTTTCCAAGTCACCCCCTTTCCCTAGTATAAATATCTGCTTAGATATTGTCTGAATTTTTAACCTAGGATCTTTATTCCTGCTACAGAAAGATGTAGACCATTGTTACAGAATAGCCTCTTGTTGTTCCATCTAGTGCCCCAGTCGCCTATATATCTACAATCTTTTGTGGCTGCTATACATCCTTAGTTAGTGAATCTGTGCAAACTGGATAGGGCAGCTGTTCTTTTGATGCTGTCTTTTAATGCTACAATGAGTATCACGGTCTCTTTTGCATGTAAAATAAATATTTATAAATGCAAAATGTTTATTCACATTACTGCACAAGGTTAATTTGGAAAGGTTAACTGAGGAGGTGGCATACAAAGTCTTTCAGATTTTCTTTTTGGTTTGTATATCAATGTTGCTATATATTATATATGATCTGTGAGGTGGGGGGGGGAGATATTCAGCAGCGGCAGCTAGCACTAATCGCTTAGCATCGGGGCCTGTAGCAGCGGCACCTGTGAATCACCAGCGGCACTATCCTGTTAGTGCCGCTGAATATCCCATTCAGCGGCGTTTGCAGGCTTGCAAGCCGTGTAAATGCCTTTGAATATCCCCCACCCCCCGTGATTTTATATATTAACCTGGAGTGCTGTGGTCATATTAGGTGAGACACAATGGTGAAAGGTTTGACTATGTAGGGCATCTAATACCCTTGCACCAACCCCAAGTGTTTCAGTTTTTAACAGCTCCTTCTTTTGAGCCACTGCAACCATTATGACTCTAAGTATAGAAAAGTATAAATCTTGCCAGGTTTGGTCTCTGACAGTCCAGGTCCCTTGATAAGAACCCATCAGATCCTAATAGGAAAGTTCCAATAGAGACATAACCATCAGACTAATAACACATGCACAGCAAGATTACAGCATGGAGAGCTGACGGCTGGAATAAAGAAAGAGAATTTTGAAAACAGTGCACTACCTCTTAATTTTAGTTATCTAGTGCATTTATTACTGCTAACCTAACACAATGAAATTAAAAGAATTGTAACAACATAAGAGAAAATGCATAGGGATGGATAAATAAGGTGGCTTGGGAATAAGACCATAAGAGGGAGCCAGAGTTGAGAAATGGCAGGCTGGGTGTTAGTATGAGCTAGATGCCTCAAAATACTGCGAGTTTAAGTCAATAACAGTATAGGTCAGAGAATATTGCTCAGTTCCCTGAAGTCAACATACAACCAATGTATGATGATGTCAAAAGAAAAGACACCAAATGTGTACTGGCACTGACAGTTATTGAAAAAGGAAGCACTATTTATTTATTAGGTTTTTTTATACCATTTTATCATTTCAGTCAAAGCGGTTTACATTGTAACTTAAACTTGGTAATGTACATTAAACAGGGACATTGATAACTTGGATTTTTTCTGAGGCAATGTAGAGTTAAGTGACTTGCTCAAGGCCACAAAGAGTGCTAGTGGGAATCAAAGCCTGGTCTCTTGGTTCCCAAGCCAGTGCTTTAATCATTAGGCTACACCTCCACTAAGACTCCCTGTTCAGGGTTAATAAACTCTCCCCAAGCAGGGGTTCAGAGGTCGATGGCATTAAATTACAAAAATCACAGAGATCAACAGGAGATCTATGCACGAAAATCAAAATACAACTAAATAACTACTGCATGCCCTTTAAAACAGGAGTCTCAGCGAGGGCCCAAACAGGTGTGGCTTTCCAGGACGACCACAGTGAAGTCATCAAATGTAAATGCAAGCATATGGACTAAGCTCATTTTGCACAGCTTTCTACCTTAACAATCCAACTCATTTGCTGTGCTCGAGAACTGCAAATGCCTTCCTTTATAGCACAGTTCCAGACAAATCCAGAGCAGACGGCTCTCATGTTATGCTGTAAGTAGCCGCACACTGATGCCTCTGCTCACCTCACAGATTGGACCATATGTACTAAAGAATATTTCCCATTCTGTGTCGATGAGAAAGCTTTTAAACCTATGAGGGCCAAACAATTCTGCCTTATTTAATCTACACTACAGTGGTCAGCACTATTTTATGCTTTCATTAAGTTATTCCAAAGAGAAGGAAATGCCCCTATTGCCATTTCAGTATACAC
Source organism: Ichthyophis bannanicus (assembly GCA_033557465.1). Taxonomy (NCBI): domain Eukaryota; kingdom Metazoa; phylum Chordata; class Amphibia; order Gymnophiona; family Ichthyophiidae; genus Ichthyophis; species Ichthyophis bannanicus. The sequence goes on along the minus strand of CM066035.1, from coordinate 916,124,812 downwards.
ATAAATCTCCCCCAGATGGAGCGGAAGCAGCCAGAGAATTTCTCTTTAGTAAAGTGCACTCATAATGAGGCATTTGCTGAAGGTGGCTGGATTAATGCTGGGACTTACAGTGCATATACTTACCATTCACAAAGAAACCAAACCGCGTAACTACACTGCGCCCCATACAAAGCTAACTGTCTGAAACACAAACATTAAACTTGTGCGCCTGACCTGAAAGAATGCCAAAACATAGTAGACTTCATTGTTATAGCACACGTTAGTCTTGAGAGAATTGTTTTTGGGAAACCCTTTTGCAGTGCTGTGCTTATTGGAAAGGAATTGAAAAGTATGTTTTTCGTAAGGTAAGGTTATGACATTACTGTGATGCTGAACAAAATCTGCCTTTCCTGTCACTGCTAGCTTGGCTCAGAAACTACAAGGACACAGCCTGCCACTTGACAGATGCCATACACAGACTAGGATTCAGCCCGCATCTCTGATCCCCAGACTACTAAAGGCATCCTGAATTTATTGTTAGAAAACCAGCTCTGCAGGAATAACCTCTTACATAGTACCTTTCATTCAAACAGAATGTCAATGCGCTTCAGAAACAGGAGGTAGTAAACCAGGACTTGACAAATTTTTTTTGCATCTAGGAGTTAGCCTAAAAATTTAGGAACTGGTTGCCGAGACCTTAGTCACAGTGCCCTTAATGTGCTATTATACAATGCCAACAGAAGACAGTGACCCTTCTCCTCCTCCCCCTCCCATGAACCCCAATGAATATACTCACAGCAGCATATCGGTGACCTTTTATAGCTGCACCTGAGGCAACTTTGTTTTCTGTTTCACATATCACCATGACTAGGTAATACTTGAAGCAAAAAAAAAAAATCTCTCATAATTCTGCAACTAACCTTCACCTAGTCTCTCTCTCTCTCTCTCTCTTTCTCTCTCTCTCTCTCATAACCCTCCCCCAGCCATCACCCAGTCTCTCTCTCACAGACATCTCCCCCCCCCCATCTCTCTCTTTCTCTCTCCTCATTGCCACCCCCTAACTATCACCCCAGGTCTCCCTCTCTCTTCGCCTGCGTCCTCCCCCCCCCCCAGTCATCACCTTGAGTATAACACCATTCCTGCCATGCTGCACCAAAACACTGTGGTTTCCTCTCACCGTCAGGGCCAGCCCCAGAGTTGGTTCAAGGTGTTGGAACTCTAGGCTAACCTTAACCCTTATGTCCTCCTTGGTTGTCAGAATCTATTCTTTAGCTTTGAATGCCATGCTCTTTGCCACAATGCCCCCCTCCCCTCAGAAGTGACCACCTAGTTTGACTAATGGTTGAGTTAGGCCTGCTCACCGCAATAAACTCTCTACAAAGAGCTTGAGACACGCAGTGCAGGAAGTTTATGCTGATCTTGCCGTTTCAAGTCTCACAAGTCTTGAAACAATGAAATAAAGAACTTCATCCACCACACAGCTCAAACTCTTTGCAGACAGGTGGTCTCAGTGGAGTGAGGGAGCACCAGAGCTAAACTTTCACAGCCTTGAAATCCCAGGCACCAGAGTGCAATTTGTAGGTGCCATGGCGACCTGGCGCCTGGGATTTGTCAAGCCCTGCAATAAATCATGAGATGGAAAATATAACTAATAGCATTTATATGTAATTAGAAAAAGGGAGTAGTAGGCATGCCTTTTCAATCATTACACAACAATGACTAGGAAAGCCCGCACATCAGGAAGTAAATTAAGGTGTACCTGGTTACAAAAGAAATCAGTGGGAGCACAGCACAGATTTCAAGGTCTTCTGACTCATGTTTCAGAGCTCTCAATATCCTACCTCCTCACAGTATCTGTGACAGACTAGCTTCGTAAGAATAGATGATTTCCCAGTAAGGCTGAGTAATTTTAAAGTCATCGGCATAAATGCCGTGTGTATCTCTGCTGTGCCATCTCTTAAGAAAGAGCATGGAAGCTGGGCCCAAGCAGGGGCGGCCCAAGGGGGGTGCGGGGCCATGTGCGGAGACTCGGTGCGGGGCCTCATTTGCATAAGGGGCCTCATTTGCATAAATATTTGCATAATGTTACCATACACGAACTTTTAGTAAACATGCCTCTTAATGAGTGTATGAATAAAGAAAGACTAAAAGACTTCTACATTACTATAATCCAATACCAACCGCCAGGCACATTAGGAACTACTACAAACACTGCCCATTTAGAACCCATAGCAAACCCGCCGTATCCTAACAGCACTACCAGGACTCATAAAACACCATACCCTAACTATCAAAAGGAAACGCTGCAAATATTAAACCAATACATTTCAGAGAACAACAATACATGACCTACTGGGGAAAGAGAACAAGTGGCAATGTCAAATAGGAATTACATAAACAGAATACCTCAGCTCAGTTACACATGCAGAACATAGACCATCACCAAACAAGGAATCACAATTTAGAAACAGGAAGACAATAATTAAACTGGGAATCCCAAAAGCCAAACTTGGAATGTACAACACTGTAGAAATAAAACTATACATTAATTTGCTCTTGTACTAAACAAAGCGCAGACGTTAATGATGCACATTTCCCAGAGCTGACATATTCCAATTAATAAATTCAAATAAAGAGATATTTTTCTACCTTTTGTGCATTTTTTTTCAGCTGCAATTGCTCCAGCCACTTTCTTCTGGTTTCTTCGTGTATTCAGCTAATTCTTCATCGTATGCTGTCCATTTGTCTTTTCTTCTCTTCTAGTTTTTTTCCATTCTCTCTCTACATCTGCTTTAACATACTAATCTTTCTCCTTTTTGCTCTTTCCTCATTCCTATTTCATCCACTCAAATTTTACCCCTCCATCCTCAATCCCCACTTACTCTCCCAATATCCGGACAATTGTAGATTTGTCTTCCCTCCCACACAAAATATTTTTTCCCTCTCCATTTCACTCTCCCAGCTCCATCCCATTCTAATCCTCCCCCAACATCAGCTCCATTCTAGTTCCAGTCCCACCCAGCATCCGCTCCCTTCTAGTCCCCGCATCAGCCCATTTCCAGTCCTAGCCCCCCATAAGCCCATTTCCAGTCCTAGCTCCCCCATCTATTTGCAGTCCCATCCAAGTCCCTCCATCAGCTCATTTCCAATCCCAGCCCCCCATGAGCCCATTTCTAGTCCTTTCCTAGCCCCACCATCAGCCCCTGTCAAATCCTAGCTCCCCTCCACTCAGCCCATTTCCAATCCAAGCCCCCCATGAGCCTACTTCCAGTTCTAGCCCCTTCATGAGTCCATTTCAATCCAAACCCCCACCACAGCCCATTTCCAATCTTAGCACCCCCCAACAGCCAATTTCCAGTCCTATTCTAGCCCATCAGCCCATTTCCTGTCCTAGCCCCCCCCTCACCCATTTCCAGTCCTAGCTCCCTCCCCCTCACAACCCATTTCCATTCCAAGCCCCCGTCCCCATCAGCTATTTGCAGTTCAAGCCCTCCTTCCACTCAGCCCATTTCCAGTCCTAGCCTCCTCATAGCCCATTACTAGTCCTAACCCCCCATCAGCCCATTACGTCCTAACCCCCCATCACCCTATTTCCAGTCCTAGCCCCCCATCAGCCTATTTCCAGTCTTAGCCCCCCTCCCATAGCCAATTACCAGTCCTACCCCCCCCTCAGCCCATTTCCAGTCTTAGCCCCCCCTAGCCCATGACCAGTCCTAACCCCCCCATCACCCTAGTTCCAGTCCTAGCCCCCCATCAGCCTATTTCCAGTCTTAGCCCCCCCCATAGCCAATTACCAGTCCTACCCCCCCCATCAGCCCACTTCCAGTCTTAGCCCCCCCATAGCCCATTACCAGTCCTAACCCCCCCATCAGCCCATTTCCAGTCCTACCCCCCCACTTCCAGCCTTAGCCCCCTCCCCATAGTCAATTACCAGTCCTAACCCCCCCCCATCAGCCCATTTCCAGTCCTACCCCCCCACTTCCAGCCTTAGCCCCTCCCCATAGCCCATTACCAGTCCAAACCCCCCCATCAGCCCACTTAGCCCCCCCATAGGCCTTTACCAGTCCTAACCCCCCCATCAGCCCTCTTAGCCCCCCCCATAGCCCATTACCAGTCCTAACCCCCCCCCCATCAGCCCACTTCCAGTCTTAGCCTCCCCCCCCATGGCCCATTACCAGTCCTAACCACCCCACCCCCCTGGCCCATTACCAGTCCTCACCACCCCCCCCCCATCAGCCCACTTCCAGTTTAGCCTCCCCCTCCCATCAGCCTACTTCCAGTTTAGCCTCCCCCCCTCCCATAGCCATTACCAGTCCTAACCACCCCCCCCCCCTATCATTCCAAATTAAAATAAAAAAAAAAACCCAAACCGGCTGCTTCTGCCGCGGCAGCTTCAAGAGCTCTGCCGCGGCAGCATCAAGAGCTCTGCCGCGGGGCCCCCCCCTGCCCGGCAGAGCCTCCGTGCATCTTCAGCTCTTCACGTCCAAAACGCGGGCTTCTTTCAGAGCCGCGAGAGTTTCTTTTCTCGCGGCTCTGTTAATCCCGCCGAGGGTGATGGGAAATCCCATCAGCCCCGCGGGATTAAGAGAGCCGCGAGAAAAGAAACTCTCGCGGCTCTGAAAGAAGCCCGCGTTTTGGACGTGAAGAGCTGAAGATGCACGGAGGCTCTGCCGGGCAGGGGGGGGGCCCCGCGGCAGAGCTCTTGATGCTGCCGCGGCAGAGCTCTTGAAGCTGCCGCGGCAGAAGCAGCCGGTTTGGGTTTTTTTTAACTTGGGATGCTTAAGAATGTTTTTTGCGCGGGGCCCCCTGAAACGCGGGGCCCTGTGCAAAAAACATTCTTGCTCAATGGACGGGCCGGCCCTGGGCCCAAGTATAGTTTAATGACATCCTAGATTTAATAAGGAGTGGAGGAGTAGCCTAGGGTTAGAGCAATTGCCTAGTACCCAGAAGATCAAGGGTTTGATTCCCACTGGCACTCCTTGTGACCTTGAGCAAGTCATTTTACCCTCCATTGCCTTGAAAGAAAAAGGCCTGACAATCTACTTCTAGTGATACATTACCTGAAAACCCAAACGCAGCTGGGTCACCAGGAGTCAGCACTGACTTGACAGCACTAAAAAAAAAAAAAAGATTTAATGAGATACAGAGTTGCTTTTTGTAACATACTCCTGCAAGTAGTGCAGGGGCTGACTTTAAGGTATTCCAGGTTACTGTCTGTGGTATGCTTGTGGAAAACTGCCTCCATGATGCAATGGTACCGACATCAACCCAGTGCCTTGGCATGCTGATGAAAAGTAAATAGACCCAGAGACCAAGAGGGCACAGCAAAGAATCTACTGAAAAATTATATTGGTTCACTTTGGCTTTAGAATTAGACATAGTTAGGTGTTACCAGGGCAGGATTAAGTCATAGGCAAAGCAAGCATGTGCCTAGGGACCAATATTTAGGAGAGAGCCCTTTCAGATGTGCTAATTCAATGGCTCCCAAAGCAGATATTTGCCCTGGTAAGTCAACTACTAGCAGAAAGAAGAGTTGGGTGGGGACCAGAGCAACCACTGCCACAGAGGTATAATATCTTCACCCCAGGCGCATTGTCCTCCAGTCAGCAGGCGTAGTCAACAAACAGTGCTGCTTACCTTATGCTTTCACCTCTGCTGGCTATCCTCTAATCAGCAGGGGCGGCCCGAGGGTGATGTAAGGCCATGTACACAGAATCTTTGCGGGGCCGCATTTGCATACATATTTGCATATCCACACGGCCTCATTTGCATAATAACGACGACAAGCAGACTTATTTGGTAAGTACTATGACCAATTCAATGATAAGGAAGATATAAAATGAGAAAAAAATCCTGGTAGCTGGGAATTCAAATCATGGTGTGCAGGCTGGATTAGACTGTGCCAGAGCTGAAAAAGCCCAGAAATCAATAACAGTGATGCTATCGGGCCACAAGATAAATTAAACTGAGATGTTCCCTAAAAGTTTGAGATTTCCTTGAATTTGAAGCAACAAAATATGTGAAATTTAATACCAGTACAGCAAGAAGAAGAATACAAAACTACAAACCTTTAAGACTATTCATATTCCAGTGCCACCCACTAACACCCTACTGTTGTCGCCACAAAGGAAACGAACAGGAAGCAAAGAGTAAAAGTGAGAACACAGCAAATACAATTACAGAGGTGAGCCTTAGACTGGTTTAGCAGAATTCAAGGAAAGCGTAGTTACTCACCTATAACAGGTGATCTCCAGGAACAGCAGGAATCAGTCTTCACATATAGGTGAATGTCACCAGTAGAGTCCGCACAGGAACGCTCCCCAGCATCCAATAGGAAAGCCTTTGGGAGCAGTCCATTGTGCCTGCACCTCTGCCTTCCCAATTCCTCTCCTCAGTTGAGTTTGTAGCTGAGAAATAGAGGAAAAAATAGAAAATTCCCTACAACCTCCTAAGGGAGGAGTGCGGGTTGTGAAGACTGATTCCTGCTGTTCCCGGAGATCAGCTGTTACAGGTGAGTAACTATGCTATCTCCAGGAACAAGCAGGAATGCAGTCTTCACATATGGGACTCACTAGTTCCCAGGAATCAGGCTGGTATGGGGGAAAGTAGATTAATCCCCTAGTAGAAATGCAGTAGCCAAACAGAATGAAACGTTTGAGGGCCATCAGACTCGGTTTCATGGGGGATGGTTCTGCAAAGGTAGTCTAGTATCCTGAGAAGACCGGGATGGAGGGTATGAGTTGAGTTTAAGTCCCAAAAGGGTGCTGAAGAACAGCCTGGTCAAAGACAGCGTCCTGACAGGAGTCTCTGTGGCGACAATAATGGGCCGCGAAGGTATGTACTGAAGACCAGGTGGTTGCCCGACAGATCTCCTCAATGCTTACTGAACAGAGATTGGCTACCGAAGTTGCCATCACCCGAACATTATGAGCATTACATGACCTTGTAAGGAGAGTCCTGCCTGAGCAAAGACAAAAGAGATACAGTCTACTATCCAGGTGGATAGGATACGTTTGGTCACTGGAAGACCGAGATGACTAGGCTCAAAGGAAATGAACAGTTAAGAAGACCTCCTGTGATCTTTGGTTCTTTTCAAATAATAAGCTAGCACTCGCTTGCAATCCAATTATTATTCACTAATCCAGAGTGTGCAGCGCTGCTTCAGTCCAAGATGCGTGTGGTCTGGGGAAGAAAATCAACAGGATAAGAGACTGGTTCAGATGAAACAGAGAAATCACCTTTGGAAGGAGAACCACCTTGTCATGATGGAAATGAGTATAGGGAGGATCTGCCACAAGGGCTTGCAGCTCACTGACTCAGCAAGCCAAAGTGAGAGCAATGAGGAAGATGACCTTCCAAGAGAGGAAATTTAGTGAAGTGGTGGCTAAAGGTTTGAAAGGTTGCTTGAGAAGTTAAGCCAAAACCACATTGGGATCCCGGGATGGCTTAATGGGGGGTTTTGGGAGAAGAAGACCCCCCCCCCCCATGAAGTGTGTCACTAAAGGGTGCGAGGAAATAGTGCCATAGTGGCATCTCACAAGACCCTAGATAGGCAACCTAAGACGCACTCTGACCGAATTCGTTTTTAATTCTGAGAGGGATAAGTGGAAGAGATACTGAAGAAGTGGCTCCACTGGCAAAGAAAAGGATTGAAGACATAAGAGCGCCTGGTTGAATATTTTCAGGAAGCAAAAAGGGTATCCTTGACCTCCTCTGGAAGGTTGAGGTCAGCAAGTACTATCCTTTCAGGAGCCAAGCTGTTAGGTATAGGAAGTGCGGATTGGGATGGAAAAGTGTCTCGTTGTCCTGTGAGAGAAGGTCAGGTGTACATCCCAGTTTAAATGGTTGAGCCTGTGCAAGATGTAGAAGCAGAGGAAACCATGGTTGGCGAGGCCAGAAGGGGGCTATAAGGATCATCAAGTCCTTGTCAGCCTGGAGCTTGAAAAGCATTTTGGGGATCAGGGGTATGGGTGGGAAGGCGCCGTAGAGCAATCCCTGTCCCCAATGGAGAAGGAAGGCGTCCATGGCCTGTTGTTGTATTGATGGGGTCCTGGAACATAAGAGCAGAAGCTGCGTGTTCTGCAGAGTGGCAAAGAGATCCATGAGTGGAATTCCACATGTCTGGAAGATCTGGGCAGCCATTTCCTGATGCAGCATCCATTCATGAGGACGATGGATATGGCTTAGTTTGTCTGCAAGCACATTGAGTTCAGGGAGATACACCACTCTGAGATGGATGTGGTGTGAGACGGCCAATGTCCAGAGACAAATCGTTACATCGCAGATGGGACGTGATCCTGTCTCCCTTCCCCTTGCTTGTTCACATAGAACATTGCAACCTCGCTGTCCATTCTGACCAGGACAGATTGGCCGGCAAGGTGGTGTTGAAAAACCTGCAGTGTATTGGTTAGAGCTCGTAGCTCTAAGAGGTTGATCTGCTGAGCAGATTCCTGTGGTGTCCACAACCCTTGAGTGGTCAGTCATTCAAGTGGGCACCCCAACACAGCTTGGACGCATCTGTTGTCAGTGTGCTTTGAAGTGAAAGCATCTAAAAAGGTGACCCAATGAGCAGGTTTTGGGGGGACGCCACCACTGCAGTGAGTTGATCAAGTGAGGGGCGATGAAGATCTTGTCTCTGAGATGCCCTATTGCCTGCATCCACTGAGAAGAGAGTGTCCACTCTGTTGGACGAATGTGCGTGTATAGGGGACAACATGGATGGTGGAGGTCATATGACCCAAGAGGCGTAGCATTTCTCGAGCTGTTACTTGAGTTTGTTGTGGCAAGCCTTGTGCTAACTCGATGAGATGGGAACAGTGATACTGAGGAAGGAAGGCCTTGGCCTGTATGGTGACTAGAAGTGCTTCAATGAACTCCAGCTTTTGAGATGGAGTGAGGTGAGACTTTTGAGTTTATGACGAAGCCCAGATGTCGGAACACTGCTATGGTACTGTGAAGGGCGTTCGTTACTTCCTGAAAGGATTCTCCCCTTATCAGCCAATCATCTAAGTAAGGGAAGACGAATATCCCCAAGGTACATAAGTAGGCAGCAACCACTGCCATACATTTTGCAAAGACCGTTGGGACAGAGGCAAGGCCGAAGGGTAGAACCCGATATTGATAGTGGTCTCTCTGATATATGAAGCGCAGATATAGTCTGTGAGATTGATAGATCAGTATGTGCATGTATGCCTCCAAGTCCAGAGAGCAGAGCCAATCATGTCGCTGGAGGTACGGTAGAAGAGTTTGCAGAGAAATCATGTTGAATTTTTTTCAGACCATGAATTTGTTTAGGTCTTAATCCCCCTGTTTTTTTTGGGATGAGAAAGTAAGGGGAGTAGAAGCCCATCCCTTCTACAAAAGGAAGAACTCCTTCTTGTTTTTAATTTTTTATTTATACAAATTTCACATAATAAATCCAAGTCAACAAAACTTGAAAGAATAAAGGCATGAGCAAAGTAAAAAAAATACATTACAATACAAAATTATCAAAGGAAGATACCAAAAACCCAAGCCTTACTAGCCCTCACACTAAAAAGACCCAAGATAGATTAAAGAAACAAAACTATAATCACTTACGAGGATAAAACAGATCCACCAGAACGTCAGTATTAACTATTTCTGCTTTTATCCCCCCCCCCCCCCCAACAGCAGCTAGGCGAGAACTAATAAAGGAAACTAAGTTAGAAAACTAAGTTAGAGGGGTCATAAAAATATAAGAAAAAGAATGTAATGTAATTTAACCAAACATTTGCAAGGAAATTTAAGGAAAAACAGACCCCCTAACTGATTCACCCCAGGTCTAAGCAACAAAAACTCCCTTCTTCTTTTCTGGGCGTCACAAGATAAATCAGGAAACATTCGAACAGACATGCCTTTAAACAGAGCAGATCGTTTCTTCAAGTACATTCTAAGTAGCCATTCACGATCAGAAACCAGGGGCAATGACACTAAAAGAGTTGCTGAAACCATGGTCTCAGAGATAGAAGTGTCCAATAATTCTGAAGCATTCAAAATATCCATAGCCTCAGATTCTGCAGGAATTTCCAGATACGCGCCCTTGGCTTTCTTGCCTGTACGCATATAGTAGATCTTAGAAAGCAGAGGATGAGACGCAATAGGAACACCCAAAATTTCCAAAGGATAGGATTTAAACACATCCAGAGCCATAACCAAGAGGGAGTGAGGAAAATTCAATAATCTCACGAGGAAAATTCAATAATCTCAAATTCATAGCCCTATATTGATTTTCCAACAGTTCTATTTTGAATTTATAACCAGTCAAGTCTTTACATACAGTAGTGAACTGTTCCTCCAACTATACAACCTTTTTATCACTAGTAGAGACGTCAAAGCAGCCACTGACTCCTGGCACTTCTGAACAGCCCCAGCATTGCCACAAATCATCTGCAAAGTGGTATTTGTCTGAGTCACCAAACACTCAACAAGTTTTGTCAAGGTCGTCCAAATTGAGACCAAAGTAATATGGTCCGGACGCTCCAAAGAAAAGGATGCCATAGTAAATTGTTCAGCCCAAGCCTCAGACAAAACCACCGGGCCTCCAGGCTCCCCCGATACTGGTAAAATTCCTCAGGGGTCGCACAGCACTGCTCCTCGACCCAAACCTGCAGCCGCAGATGCTGGCCCCGGCAGAAGAAATTCAGCTGTACTTGAATCAAGCCCGTTCCCTCCCACTGGAGACATAGCATTTTCCAAGTTGGATCCTGCGTCTCCAGACGGGCTCAAATTCAAAAAATCTGCAGGCAATACAGGTAGGAGCTGCAGATCCGAAGTAAGATCACAACCTGAGGAAGACGCTAGACTACCCAGCCCCAACGTCAACACATACGGGTTACCTCCAGTTTCTGAGGGTTGTGGTGGCATCAATTCTGGTACATGTACCAGTGGTTGTGTCTCCAGCTGGAAGATGGGTGCCAACAGTTGCACTCCAGTTGCTCTTGATGATATTGGTATCGAGGCTGCCAGAAGTGCTAACAAACTTCTTTCGATAGTCAACATGTGCTGATCTAAGGAAACTGTCGATGCTTGGGTAGATTCAGCAATGGGCTGTCCGGAGGTCGATACTTCGGGAGCGTCCCGGAGCCCCACCCGGGCTTTGAAGGAAGGCTCCTCCCACCAGGGCTGTTTGGCTGGCCAGTCAACATCTAAGGTGCCCCGTGGGGAATCTCGATGCTTATGGGACTTTTCTGTTTCATCAGTATTGGACTTAGATGCCGATATTGATGATTTGGACTTACCCTTGTGGTTGGACTTCAGGGATACTTGCGATGCATGCGAGGAAGTAGAAGCCTTCGATGTCATGGAAGCCACCGAAACAGAGGCAAACAAAGTTCCATATTGTCTGGCTCTGTTTTGTAGGCCCCTCTTTGTCATTTGTTTACAGAGGGGGCAGGTAGTGGGTGAATACATGACAGCCAGGGAGTATGAAAACTGGAGGAGGAATGCACATGTGAAAGAAAGCCAAAGATAGCGTTGGGGTTTGATAGAGGTGGTAATGGAGAGTGTTTCTAAGACAGCGCCAGAAATGTAGAAGTGGGAAAGATGACAGAGTCAGAGGTGATGAGGAAAGGGTATGAAGGCTGAGAGAGACTGAGGTAGTAATTAGTATATGGGAAAGATTTGAGAGAGAGAGAGTGAAACAGACAAACAGATGGGAAGCTGTTGGGAACTGAGTGGGTATGTGAGAGCCTGAAGGAGGCCTGGGAAAAGGTGAGGAAAACTAGGACCACTGCCCACAGATGGAGATGTATGATCAGCATACATTGAACTACGTTTTTGTTAGCCTTGGAGCCGCAAGGAGGGATAAAGGAACCCAGAACCAGCTCCTGCATTCCAAAACATGGCCACATTGAATGGTGACTAGAGTTCAGCAATCCTCAGTGATCTGAGCCCACTTCCAGAATGGGCTCTCAGGCTGTAATCGTGCCGGTGGGGAGGAGGCATCTCTAGCAGTATTGGAGTCCTGGGACCCTCGAGGTCCACGAAAGGGCTGAATCGAAACCAGAATCCAGAAGGGTAGGAAGGAGGACTAGCAAGGGTGGTAGTAACTGGAGTCCACATAGCGTAAGCGAGGAACATGGGTATACAACTTTAATATGCGCTTATTTACCTCCAAGGCCCTCTGCCTCTTTTTTTTTTGTTTTGTTTTGGGCCTATCCTCCAGAAGGTGATGAGGTATGGACTAGCCCAAGTCCTTACCCAATTTATCCAAGTTCACCCAAACAAGAGCCTGCCTTTAAGGGAGAGCACAGACAATCAGGACATGGAGGATGAAACGCTGCCCAGAGGTGGAAGCATATTCAACACTGTACCACAGTCAACAGAACAATGTATTTAGCCACCCTGTGGAGGAGATCATATATAGCATCTGACATGAAAGGCTGTAGCCAACTCCAACAGGGGTGTAATATTCTCTATGCAAGGGACTGAAACAACTGGAGCAAAGCCCGAGACATCAGATCCACACACACTGCCAACTGAAGGATGACAGCAGAGGCTGCAAACTGACTCCTCAAGATAGTGCCCACCTTACAATCCTAGGATCCTTTAGGGACATTCCACCCTCCATCTAAATGGTGGTCCGATTTGCAACTGCTGTAACATATGCATCCCCTCTCAGTGGGTTAAACCACTTGGCATGATCCTCCTGTGGCAGTGCAAAAGCCTCCTGTAAACTCTCAGCCCCTTCACTGGGGAGTTTGGCAGAGCTTACTCCAAGCATACTATGCTCTTGATGATATCCGGAAGGGAAAGCTGTCTTGTACTTCCAAACACCCTGCTAGAGGAAGTTTACCAGTTTATTTTATTTTATTTATTTAACTGTATTTATATCCCGCTTTTCACTGGGTCAAAGTGGCTCTTGCTCAGTTGCCAGAGGATCAGACAAACTCAGGGCGGATGGCACCTGAGCAATAAGAGCCGCCAACTCAACCTTCCTGAATATGTGACTAACACCAGACTCATCGTGCGCTTCAGAGCAAGATGACCATTCTTCCTCCAGAGCAGAATCTGAGTTTGAAACATTGAGACTGGACTCCGGGTCTCGACCAAAGGCCAACCAAGCCCAAACTCCAACTCTTACCATCACAGAGAAAGTTTAGAAGACGTATACTGAGCTGGTCTCTGACTCGTCCGCTGTCCCTCTTCCAAACAGGCAGAAGAAATCGAGAAGACCTAGAAGCTCTAGGGTCCGTGCTGCCAAGCCAGAAAGAACAGCTTGCTGAAGAAGAAAGAAACTCTAAGAAAGATAGCCCGGGACCTGGGAGCTCCCCACTGGCCAAAAAAAAACCATCATTGGGGAGGAACAGCATGTGAGAATTCCTTCCACAAAGCAGAGTATCCAGAGGAGAGTGTTAAAACTACAAGCCTGACAATCATCCTTCAGGGCCACACCCACTGCCAATCACAGTGCAGAAGATAGGACCAGGGCACTTCATCTCCTGGAAGGATGGGCCTGCTAAGAGTGTGCTTGAAGCATCCATGCAAGCACAGCAGATATCAGAATCCAGCCAAGAGGTTCTCTCCTTCCGTGGACCAGGCAGTGCTTCTTCAAAGATAGCATAAGCACTCTCCACCCCCACTAGCAGTTAGGCAACACAGGCTGAAGGTGCATTCAGACAGCGAACTGCACTGCACACCAATTCTGCATGGGCAGGGCCATGTTCACTGGCACCATGTGGAGGAGTTGCGTGCAGATACTGCATACAGAGGCCACAAACACAGTCACCACATGCTACTGGCATACCGGGAAGGTGTGGAATGGGCACAGAAAAGTGCGGGAAGTGCAAATAACACACACAGGCAATTAGGCAAGGTGGGAAAACACCAGCACCGATTCAAACAGATGACTTCAGTGGTCCAAATCTGACTTAGTGCCCCAGCAATGGATGAAGTCAGGAGCCCCCATATATAAGACAGATAGACAGGCTTAGCTTTTGATCCTTCCCCCCAGGGAGCCCATGGCAGGTAAATACCATGCTGGGCTCAGTGCTACTCCCCTGCTGCCAGATGTGCAGTCGCATACCTCTGAAGAACTGTCTTCAATCTTCAGGAGATAGCAGGGGGAGGGAGGAGGAGGAGGAGGGCATGGAGAACGTGTGCAGGGCTGAAGAATCCTTCCAATTCCTTTCCTTTCAATCTTCACACTGCTCAACATGTCCTTAACAAGATAAGGGCAGGGAGTTGAACCATTTTCTCTCCCCCTATGGTATCCGAAAAGAGCACACTTTTTAAGGGTGACCCTAGTGGAGCCTCCCATGTCACACTCCAGTGAGAAATCCACCCAAAGGACGATTGCTCACAAGCAAAAATCTCTCTTCTCAGTTCTTCCTTGTATTTTCTTAAATTTTCAGAGAGCTTAAACGATGCATCCACAACTTGTTGGAGACAGAGAATTACTGAAGGCTCCATCTGGTGGTTCTGACTGATATGTCATAAAGAAGCCAATGGAAAATGTCTTTGTCCACATCTGCTGGTAGGGGACACAATCCACTTGTCTGGACTGCTCTAGCAGGACAATATGGAATATGACTTTATAAAATAAAGTTTTAAAAAGCTTGATCTCAAAGGAGGGAACTGGAGAAGACATCTCAGGTAAGAGAGTAGGACTGAGAGGATGGGGAAAATCAGGGAGGGAATCTTGGATCATGGGAGGGGAAGAGAAAGAGGATCCAGGTCAGGACAGAGAAGGACAGCCCTCTCTACACCCCTCTTCCCAACACCAATCCTTTTTCTCAATTATTCCCACAAACCCCCCACCTGAGTACCTCTCATCCACTCTCCTCTTGCTCACTTGCCCCCTCCCATTCACTGCTATCTTATATAGTCTCTGACCAAGACATTCAGTTCACTGCACAATTTTAGCAGCATAACCAAGTTTCAGTACATCCAGGTGCATTTGTCTTCAACCTATCACCCTCAATCCAAAGAGCAAATAGACTAAGTGAACCAGACACTGCAACAATACCTCCATTGTTCTGCAACTAATCACTAAAATACAACACAGAGCTTCCTTGAATTCAGTCTTTGCCATTCTTTTACTAATAAAAGGTTTTTGTAATTGTTTTCACTATGGAGGGTTCCAGTGGCAGTAGCCTAGACAAAAGGTCTGAGCGAACTGCATGCACAAGTCTTACAGGAATTAGAAAAGACGAAGGAGTCTCAGAAGAAGTAAGCAGATGGGTGACAACAAAAGATTCCTCAGTGTTCAGCTGGGAATAAAGTTTGGGTCTGAATCAAATAAATGAAGGGTAAACTACTCACCAGTAAGCTTGATCAAAAATGCATGGAACCCTGGATGTGAGAGCGATCTGGCAGAGGCATCTGTCACCTCACTGATCACCAGGGTTGATTTGGTTGATGGGTGGCTAGATGAACGTCCCCTTCCTCTCTCACTGCTCCATGCTTGTCTCTCCCAAAGCTGTGCGCTTGGTTGAAGGGGATGACCTTACCAATAGAAGTAGTGCTGTTTTTCGGTCAAGGGTGTGCCACTAGCTGCACTCCCCTGCTAGAACCTCCAAACAAGCTCCGGGTCCATTAGTAACTGAACATAGGGTCACTTGGTTTCATCCTGGGGTTGGAAGGTTGGCAATCTTATATCTTGTAAGGGGGGAGGGGGTTTGAAGGAAATTCAGAAAATTGTATGAAAATGTTGACCAATGGGTCCTTGAGTCACTAGTGAGTCTGCACTGAAGGAACAACTATGTGCCACCAATCATGTGCTGTATGTTATTAGTTGACAATAAATTATTTATTTTTAAATCTGTTTAACATCACAGCAGCTTACAATAAATAAAATCACAATGCAAACAAAACAATATAGCATTAATTAAAAACATCCAACTCTCAGTATAAGAACATTCCCATCCTCCACTGCATGGTCCATCTAGTCTGCCCAGCAGGGCAGCAAGAGTAGGTGCACTTGCTGCTCCGTGCAGGTTACCCCTCCCTATGCCTTTGTTTAAGGGTCTACCCACCGCTTCATGTAGGTCACCCCTATTTGCTGAGATATAAGAGATAGTTATGTTTGTTTTGATTTTATCCCATTGCTATATAAAGGGATTGTGTCTGTCCCATGTCATTTTGAATTCTGGGAACAAATACAGTGACAGAGCCCTGTAAACCCGCATAAAATCAGCAAAACCCGACCTGGAACCCTAACCCCTTGACTGCTGTTGAAGCGGTGCTCAGCCGGTCAGTGGGAGTCATGCCTTGGAGGCGGGGAATGCCCAAAACCCAAATTAAACATCGGGCAGTCAAAGCGCAGCACACAAAGGGCAAGATGACTGCGGCACACCATGGGCTGATTTTCATGGCATGGGAGAGCTGGCATCTGAAATCGTGAAGGTAGTCACAGCGGCACTTGAAGATCGCTTGAACAGAATTCAATCCACCGTTGAGGGCATTCGGGAGCAGCTGGAATCACAGGTATGCCAGATCACCAAATTCAAGCAGAGAGTGGCAGCACAAGAAACTCTGGTTGACTGCACCAACGCACAGGTAACAGGGCAGGCAGCTGAGTTCCAAAAGCTGTCAGAGCGACTTGAGGAACAGGAGAATCGTTCCAGGCACAATAATTTAAGAGTAGTGGGCCTGCCCGAATTGCTGCCTGACACAAAACTTTGAGTTCTATGAACAATGGCTACCAAGCACCCTGGGCCTGCAAGGGGACAGCTCCACATGGTGCTGCAAATGTGCGCACCGCATTGAGCCAAGGAGGGAAGCTGGAGTGTGCCCTCAACCTGCAATAGCCCAATATCTTTTCTGGTTGGAAAAGGAGCACATCCTGAAGCCTATCGGCAATGCAAGACCCTTGAGTATGAGAATAACAAAATTCTTCTCTTTAACGACTATTCAAACCGAGTAACATTGAAATGGTGGGAATTTCCATCGGTGTACACAGCGCTTCATCAGAGGATTACTTTTGCCCTCCTATTTCCCCATAAACTCAAAGTGCACCACGGGGGAAACACTTTGTATTTTACGTCCATGGAAGAAGGGAAAAAGTTCCTCAAGGGACAAGCAGGCGGGGGCCAGTGCTGAGGCCTCAACACCACCCGAGGCAATGCGGAGTCACCGAGAGGAACACATCAGGCATGTATTGGCCTAAAAGGGACTGTATGCCACAATGATGAACTGGAGAAATTGCCACTAATTGAGTGCACTTTGACTGAATAGCAGTGACATGTTGTCATCCTTCGCAGAGTAGTCTTGTGGTCTGGGGGCCATTTAAGTAGCGTGAGAGGCACTGGCGGGAATGCAGCGACCTCGATATAGCAGCGGGGACATCTACTACTACTATTTAGCACTCATAAAGCGCCACGCATGCAGCGCTGTACAGTTAGCCTACAAGAGGTGGCTAACATACAAGGGAGAGTCCCTGCCCGTCAGAGTCATGCTCATCGGAGCTTACAATCTAGTTAGAACAGTACAGAGCATTAGTCAGTACAGTGGAAGGTAGGGTGTGGTACAGTTAGGTACAGCTTGGTCTATAGTTTGGTCATAAACGTTAATTGGGGTTAGGGTAGGATGAGGATGGAAGTTAGGATCTGAATGCAATGGTGACGAGGTGGGTCTTCAACCTGGATTTGAAGAGGGCCAGGGAAGTTCAAAGCAGCAATGGGTAACAGTTCTACGCAGGCAATGGTGGCAGTACAAGCAGAGAGCGATTGTATTTACTCAGATCCAGGGGGCTGCTGTGAAAAGGAAGAGTAGGGTGGATGGACCACACCAGAGCACCCCCGGGCCCGCGCCTAAGGACCACGCCAAAGGGCCCTCTGGTGAGGCCCTCAGGCGCTGGCTCGCCAGGCACGGGCACGCTCGATGGAGCATGCCGCTTTTAAAGGGCCGCTGCCCTTTGATCTCTTCAGCGGCAGCGGCGTGCTCTGTCCCCTCCGATGGAGCATGCCGCTTTTAAAGGGCCACTGAATTTGATCTCTTCAGTGGTGGCGGCAGCATGCTCTGTCCCCTCCGATAGAGCACGCCGCTTTTAAAGGGCCGCTGCCCTTTGATCTCTTCAGTGGTGGCGGCGGCGGCATGCTCTGTCCCCTCCGATGGAGCACGCCGCTTTTAAGGGACTGCTGCCCTTTGATCTCTTCAGCGGCGGCAGCGGCGTGCTCTGTTCCCATCTCACATATGGACTCTATTGATGCTGGAGCCTTGCCTGGTACACCAGCAGAAGAATGGGTAACGGGAGGGGTTTATAGCACCGATGCGGTTTAGGGGAGAGCCGATGGGACTGGATAGCAAAGAATGCAAGTGACCTAGGGGAAGAGACAGAGAAAGGGAGCTGGATGAGGGGGGACGAGGATGTGGGTGGTATGTGAGATGGGTTGTTGTATGTCTGTGCGAGACTGTGGGAATGGAGGATTGAGGGGGGAAGGGACGCGGAGGGGGGAGGAAAGCAGAAGGGGGAGGAACGCAGAGGGGGAGGAATGCAGAGGGGGGAGGAATGCAGGGGGGAGGAATGGAGGATAGGTTAATAGGCTGGATGAATGAGGCATAGGGCGGGGCTGATGAGAAGACAGGATGAGCGTGGGAAGGTAAGGAACATCTGGGAACAAGTATATATTGGGGAGCAGTGACTCTGGCACACAGTCAACTCTGAGGAGCTCATCTGGAAGGCTCTGAGGGGTACCGAAAGGCTGAATGTAACCTGCATTACCCACAGGAAGTGTTGGACACTGGCTGAGATTAAACTGATAACTGAATCTTGGCGCCTCAACTCCCGCATTAAATGGGAGAAAACCCTCACTTACCTATGCAGGCTGGAGGCGGACATGGCCCTTTTGCAGGAAACCCATCTCACAGACAGGGAACATGGTAAGCTGCAGAGAGGCTCGGTGAGGGAGGTCCTTCGGGTGCCTTATTCGTCAAAACAACAGGGAGTGGCAATCTTTATCGGGAAAAAACAAACATTTGAAATTCATAGGTGGTCAAAGACCCAGGGGGCGATACATCCTGGTCTGGGGGGGGGTGCTTCAGGGTAAGAAGGTAATACTGGGAAGCATCTATGCACCCAATGTCTATCGACAGGGGTTCTTTGGTGAGCTAGTAGCCAAACTGGCAGACAAAACAACATAGTTACTCATCTGTAACAGGTGATCTCTGAGAAAAGCGGGAATTTAGTCTTCACATATGGGTGACATTAGTACTGACAGAGCCCGCATGGGAACGTTCCCCAGCGTCCAAGAGATAATAGGGGAAGCCGACAGCCGCCCAATAGCGCATGGTTCGGAAGAATGTATCCTTGAAGGATACTACCAAAAGCAGAGAGGTTCCAAAAAAGAGTAAAGTAGCCCAAATGCCCTTGAATAAGGAGCAGAAAGAGCTTAAGGATTCCAAATTACCATGCCTACCAATAGCCAGATTAATTTGAATAAAATACAATCTCTAAAATGCTTGTATGCAAATGCTAGAAGTCTAAAAAATAAGATGGGAGAGTTAGAATATATACCACTAAATGAGAGGTCAGATATGATTGGAATCTCAGAGACATGGTGGAAGGAGGACAACCAGTGGGACACTGTGATACCTGGGTACAAACTATATCATAATAATAGAGCTGATCAAATTGGTGGAGGGGTTGCGCTCTATGTTAGGCATTGAGTCAGAAAGGATTAAAGTTTTGCAGGAAACAAAATTTGCTGTAGAATCTCTATGGATTGAAATTCCATATAAAAAGGGAAAGGCGATGGCAGTGGAGGTGTACTATCGACCGCCTGGCCAGAATGAAGAAATGGATGATGAAATGCTCAAAGAAATCAAGGAAGCTAACAAAAATTACAGCACAGTAATAATGGGTGATTTCAATTATCCCAGTATCAACTGGGTCAGTGTCACGGCAGGACATGCTAGGGAGATAAAATTCCTAGATGAAATAAGTGACTGCTTCTTGGAGCAGCTGGTTCATGAACCAACCAGAGGGGAAGCCATATTGGACCTAGTCATTAGTGGAACACCAGATCTGGTGCAAGAGATAAGGGTGTTGGGGTCACTTTGCAATAGTGATCATAGCATGATTGTGTTTGATTTAATTAGTGGAAAGGGGATGGTAAGGAAATCCACAGTACTGCCTTTTAACTTTCGAAAGGGAGACTATGATAAAATGAGGAAAATAGTTAAGAAAAAACTAAAAGGAGCAGTTGCAAAGATTAAAGACTTACATCAAGCTTGGGTGTTGTTGAAAAATACTATCTTAGAAGCCCAGACTGGCTGTATTCCACACTAAGAAAAGTAGAAGGAGTCCAAAAAACTGCCAACATGGTTTAAAGGTGAGGTCAGAGAGGCTTTTGTTGCCAAAAAAGCATCTTTCAGGAAATGGAAAAAAGAGCCAAATGACGAAAACTGGAAACAGCACAAGTACTGGCAAGTTAAATGCAAGGCACTGATAAAGCAGGCAAAGGGAGAATTTGAAAAGAAGCTTACTGTGGAAGAAAAAGGCGTAATAAAGACTTTTTCAAGTACATTCGTAGCAAAAAACCTGTGAGAGTCAGTTGGTCCATTAGATGATAGAGAGGTAAAAGGGGCACTAAGAGGCGACAAGGCGATAGCGGAGAGACTGAATGAATTCTTTGCTTCAATTCTTCCGCACCTTTAAATACCACTTCAGTCATGGGTAACATCCCTACATCTTCCTCAGGAAAGACCGAAGGAAATATTGATACATTGGGAAGATGTATTACAACTATTTCATAAATTGAAGAGTAGCAAATCACCTGGACTGGATGGTATACATCCAAGGGTGTTGAATGAACTGAAATAAGAGATTGCAGACCTGTTATTAGTAATCTGTGAACTATCATTAAAATAATCTGTAATACCTAAAGATTGGAGGATGGTCAACGTAACACCAATTTTTAAAAAGGGTTTCAGGGGTGATCCGGGCAACTACAGACCGGTGAGCCTGACGTCAGTACCGGGATAAATCGTAGAAAATATCATAAAGAACAAAATTGCTGAACATGTAGATAGTCACGGCTTAATGGGAGACAGCCAACATGGCTTTAGACGAGGAAGATCTTATCTTACTAATTTGTTATGTTTTTTTGAAGGTGTGAATAAAACAGGTAGACAAAGGTGAGTCGGTTGATATAGTGTATTTGGACTTTCAGAAAGCCTTTGACAAGGTCCCTCATCAGAGACTTTTGGCAAAATTAAAGAGTCATGGGATAGGAGGCAGTATACTACTGTGAATCAGGAACTGGTTAAAAGATAGAAAGCAGAGGGTAGGGCTAAATGGCCAATTTTCCCAATGGAGAAAGGTGAATAGTGGTGTACCCCAGGGATCTGTGCTGGGTCTGCTGCTTTTTGACATATTCATAAATGACCTGGAAAAGGGAATAACGAGTGAGGTTATGAAATTTGCAGATGAGACAAAACTATTTAAAGTTGTTGAAACCCATGAGGATTGTGGAAAATTACAAGAGGATCTTGATAAATTTGAAGAATGGGCATCAAAATGGCAGATGAAATTTAATGTGGACAAATGCAAAGTTATGCACCAAGGAAAGAACAACCCAAACTATGGTTACACGATGCAAGGTTCCACATTACGAATCACCACCCAGGAAAAAGATTTAGGCGTCATTGTGGATAATATGTTAAAACCCTCCGCCTAGTGGGCAGCAGCAGCCAAGAGAGCAAATAGAATGCTAGGTATCATAAGGAAAGGAATGGAAAATAAAACAAAGGATATTATAATGTCTTTGTATTGTTCCATGGTGCAACAGCACCTTGAATATTGTGTGCAATTCTGGTTGCCGTATCTTAAAAAGGATATAGCGTTATTAGAAAAGGTACAGAGAAGAGCCACCAAAATGGTAAAGGGGATGGAAGGATACCCCTATAAAGAATGGCTAAAAAGGTTAGGGCTCTTTAACCTAGAAAAGAGACGGCTGAGGGGAGATATGATAAAAGTCTATAAATTAATGAACGGAGTGGAACGGGTAAACGTAGATCGATTGTTTACGTTATCAAAATATAGAAAGACTAGGGGACATGCAATGAAGCTACAGGGTAAACTATTTAAGACAAATAAGAGAAAATATTTTTTTCACTCAATGTGTAATCAAACTCTGGAATTTGTTACCGGGGGGATGTAGTAAAGGCTGTTAGTGTAGCTGGGTTTAAAAAAGGTTTGGACAAGTTCCTGGAGGAAAGGTCCAGAAACCATTATTAAAAAGGGACCGAGAATATCAATGCTTGACCCAGTACAAGCAATGTGGAACCTGTGTCGTTTGGGGAAACTGCTAGGTACGAATGACCTATATTGGCCACTGGTGGAAACAGGATACTGGGCTTGATGGACCTTGGTCTGACTCAGTATGGCATATCTTATGTTCTTATGTAAAGCCTTTGGGAGCATCCCACTGTGCCTGCATAGCTGTCTTTCTGCCTTTCCAGCTCTCCCTCCTCATTTGAGTTTGTAGCTGAGATAAAAGGAGAGAAGCAGAAGAAGAGAAAAAGTACAACTCCTAGGGGAGGAGGGTGGGCTGTGAAGACTAAAGTCCTACTGTTCCCGGAGATCACTTATTACAGGTGACTACAGTAATTATGCTATCTCCAGGAACAAGCAGGAATGTAGTCTTCACATATGGGACTCCCTAGCTCAGAGATGCCAGAGAGATGACCTCAGGGTCGGCTGTGGAAACACAGGTATATGTAAAGAGGTCATGTATCCTCCAAGAGTGTCTGGTTTCGAAACCCAGGATGGAGGGTAGGAGTTGTTCTATGTTTGAAAGAGATGCTGGATAACAGCTTGGCCAAACAAGGCATCCCAGCGGGAGTCCTTGTTCAGGCAATAGTGAGCAGAAAAAGTGTGGAAAGAAGACCAAGTTGCTGCTTTGTATATCTCATCAATGTGTGTAGATTTGCCATAGAGGCAGCCATGGTTCAAACATTATGTGCAATGATGTGACCCTCAAGAGAAAGTCCTGCATTTTCATAAGCAAAGGAGATGCAGTCCGCTATCCACTTGGAGAGAGTATGTTTGGATACTGGCAAACCCAGGTGACTCGAGTCAAAGAAGATGAAAAGTTGGGAAGATTTTCGGTGCTCTGGAATTCTCTGGAGATAAAAGCCAAGGCACAATTGCAATCCAGAATGTGGAGGGTTGCCTCTGCCCTAGAGTAATGAAGTCTAGGGAAAAAGACAGGAAGGTAGACTGACTAGTTTAAATGGAAGAGCGAGACCACCTTCGGCATAAAGTGAGGATGAGTCCTAAGGAGAATTTTATCATGGTGGAATTGTGTATAGAGGGTCAGCCATCAAAGTCTGTAGCTCACTAATATGCCTTGCTGAAGTGAGGGCAATAAGGAAGATGACCTTCCACGTGAGAAACTTCAGTGAAGTAGTGGCTAGAGGTTCAAAGGGCGGCTTGAGAAGCTGTCCCAGAACAACATTAAGATCCCATGCCACTGGAGGGGGCTTAATGGGAGGTTTAGTTAATAGAAGATCCATCATGAAGCATGCTCTTACCGAATTGGTGAGTCCAGAAGAAGATAGATGAAGGAGATATTCAAGTAATGCCTCCACCGGAGCTGAGAAGGGTTTAAGATCCCTCTGAGAACACCAGAGAGAAAATCTACGTCACCTGAAGGCATAGGAGCGCCTGGTGGATGGCTTCCTAGAAGCCAAGAGTATGTCCTTAACCTCCTGGGAAAGGTTAATGTCCTGGAAGGCTATGCCTTCAACAGCTATGCTGTGAGATAGAGGGACTGCGGATTGGGATGGAGCGATGTCCCCTACTCCTGAGAGAGAAGATATGGAGCAGACCCCTGATCTATGGGTTGAGCCCGAGACAGACTTAGAAGGAGAGGGTACCATGGTTAACGTGGCAAGCAGGGGGCTATGAGTATCATGCAGCCCTTGTCTCTCTGGTGTTTGAAAAGAGTCTTGGGAACTAGGGGAATGGGAGGGAAGGCATATAGGAAGCCTTGACCCCAGTGGAGGTGAAAAGCATCCAATTGCTGGCTGTGCAATGCAGGAGTCCTGGTGCAGATTAAGGGAACTTGGCATTCTGAGGACTTGTGAACAGGTCTATCTCTGGAGTCCCCCAGATTTGAAAAATGTGAGAGACTTTGTCTACATGAATAGATTACTCGTGGGGGAGAAGGACTCGACTGAGTTTGTCCGCTAAGACATTGTGCTTGCCTGGAATATACACCACATGCAGATAAATGCGATGCTGTATGACAAAGGACCACAGATGTAGAGCCTAACTGCAGAGGGTCCAAGAGCCTGTTCCACCCTGCTTGAACTGTGCGGTCTCAAAGATGGTCCTGGAACACTTTGAGAACATTGTGAATGGCTCTGAGTTCCAGCAGATTTATGTGTAGTTGTGACTCCTGACAAGACCAGAGTCTGTGAGTGGAGAGAGTGTGCAGATGAGTTCCCCAGCCCAATCTTGACACATCCGTCATTAGGGTACATTGATGTGCTGGCATCTAAAAAGGTAACCCTACCAGGAGGAGCATGAACCAAGGGAAGTTGGAAGTGGTCAGAATGAAATGGATCATGTACCACTTGATCTGTTGGGTGTTAGCGAACTGAAATGGACTGGCATCGGGCACTTGGCATCAGACGATCACATGGTCTACTATGCTGGAAATGAAAGACAAAGAAGAAATGGTGTTGCATTTATAATAAAGAAGAAACTTGCAATAACTGTCATGAAATACAGTGCAGTCAGTGAATGCTTAATATCTATTCGTCTACGAGGAATGCCTATCAACACAACTATAATTCAAGTATTTGCCCCAACAACAGCTGCAGAAGAGGATGAAATTGAAGAGTTCTATTAACAAGTTCAAGTTGAAATTGACAGAACATGCAAACAGGATATCCTGATAGTCATGGGTGACTAGAAAGCAAAAGTTGGCAACAAAGAAGAAGGCAAAGTGGTTGGAAAATATGGACGGCAACAGAAATGAAGCTGGAGAAAGACTGATAGAATTCTGCAAGACCAAAGATCTATTCATCTCAAACACCTTCTTCCAGCAACACAAGCAGCGACCGTACACATGGACTTCACCCAATGGATTGTACAAAAATCAAATTGACTACATCTGTGGAAGCAAACGATGGAAAAGCTCTATAACATCAACAAAGACAAAACCTGGAGCTGACTATGGTACAGATCATCAACTACTAGTATGCAAACTCAAGCTAAAGTTGAAAAAGAGCAAACCACTCATGAATGCAGCAAAATATGACCTTGAGAATATACCACTGGAATTTAAAGACTGCTTGCAAAAATCGATTTGCTGCTTTAGATACAAATGACAGAGCTCCAGAAGAGTTATGGAATGACATCAAGAAGGTTGTGTTGGAAGAAAGCGAGAAGTCTCTACAAAGATGAAAAAGCAAAAACGGTCAAAATGGATGATGGAAGAAACTCTGAAAATTGCCCAGAAATGCAGAGAAGCTAAAGCCAGAGGAGAAAGACAGACAATCACAGAACTCAACAGAGATTTACAACGTGCAGCAAGACAGGACAAGGAAAAGTACTACAATGACACATGCAAGTAAATAGAAGCAGAAACCAGTGAACCAACTTCGGCGATCTGGTTCACTGCAGGTGCCTCTATTCCCTCTTTGTCCCCTTCTCTTCCTGCTGGGCCTATTCCCTTGGTCACCTCTCTGCGTTATCTTGGGGTTACGTTGGATTCTGCCTTAACTTTCAGAGACCATATCTCTTCCGTTGTGCAACGTTCTTTTCACACTTTACGTCAACTTCGAGCAATTCGGCCTTTTCTTTCCCCCACTTCTATGACTACACTTCTTCTTGCTTTGGTGGTTTCCCGTTTGGACTATTGTAATGCATCTCTAGCCGGTCTTCCACTTACTCAGCTTCATCGCCCTCAACTAGTTCACCACACTGCTGCTCATCTTCTGACTCACTCTCCCCGATCAGCGCACATCACCCCTTTGCTTCTTCGTCTTCACTGGTTGCCTGT
Organism: Ichthyophis bannanicus; assembly: GCA_033557465.1. Classification (NCBI taxonomy): domain Eukaryota; kingdom Metazoa; phylum Chordata; class Amphibia; order Gymnophiona; family Ichthyophiidae; genus Ichthyophis; species Ichthyophis bannanicus. The sequence continues at coordinate 916,098,857 of CM066035.1, read as the reverse complement.
CCCTTCTCGCATACAGTATAAAATCCTGATTTTCGTGCACCGGTCTTTGCACACTGGTATTCCACTCTCTCTCTCCGATCTGGTCCATTTTTCTTGCCCTTCTAGAGTGCTTCGATCTCTCCATCTGAATCGTCTTTTTCTCCCACCTCCTTTCCCAGGCTCATCTCGAATCCACACGTTCTTCTGCTTTCTTTTTTCTCGGTCCCCGTCTTTGGAACTCACTGCCACTTTCGTTACGGTTGGAATCCTCCTTCTCCACTTTCAAAGCTTGTCTTAAGACCTACCTTTTCTGCACAGCTTTTGACCTTCCTTCCCCCCCCCCCCCTTCTACGACTGCATGACTGTCTGTCTGTCTTTTATCTCTCTCTTATTTTTACTATACTTTGTTGACCTATTTCTGCACTGTTCTTTACTCTACATGAATGGCGTTCCTTTCTGTTTCTTTCCCAGTAGCTCCGTTTTGTTTTTATTGTAAACCACTGTATGCCAATTGGTTCAAGCGGTATATTAAATTTTAAATAAAGATAAAGATAAAAGATAAAGATTAGAGGAAGAACAAGATCGGCTTTCCTAAAGCTATGAGAGTTAAAGAAAAATTCCAGCCTCGAATTGGAATGTTACAAGATGCTCAAGGTTGTATGTTGAATGATGCTGAGAATACCAAGAAAAGGTGGAAAGAATATACAGAGTTTTTATATGATAAAGATGAAGTGGACCAACAGCCATTTTAACCTGTACCTTATGATCCGGAACCATTGGTGATGAAAGAAGTTGAAGCAGCACTGAAAGCCTTATCAAAGAACAAAGCACCAGGCATTGATGGCATTCCCATAGAAGTATTACAGCAATCTGATGCAGCTGTTACCATATTTACAAGGCTCTGCCAAGAAATATGGAAGACAACATCATGGCCAACTGACTGGACAAAAATCTGTGTTTATACCAATACTAAAGAAAGGTGATCCATCTTTCTGGAAATTATCGCACAATCGCTCTGATCCCACATGCCAGCAAGATTATACTGAAGATTATTCAACAGAGACTACAACCATACCTGGAACAAGAACTACCTGAAGTACAAGCAGGGTTCAGGAAAGGGCGAGGAACGAGAGACATGATCGTGGATGTGAGATGGATCCTTGAAAAGACTAAAGAATACCAAAAGGTTATCTATTTATGCTTTATCGACTATAGCAAGGCTTTTGACTGTAAACCATGAGAAATTCTGGGCCACATTAAGAAGCATGGGTATACCAGAACACCTGATTGTTCTCTTGCACAATCTGTACATTGATCAAGAAGCAACAGTTCGAACGGAAAAAGGAGAAACAGAATGGTTTAAAATAAGCAAAGGTGTAAGACAAGGCTGCATACTTTCCCCTACCTGTTTAATTTATATGCAGAAAAAATCATCAGAGAAGCAGGATTGTATGAAGACAACAGAGGTGTGAAGATTGGTGGAAGACTCATCAACAACCTTCACTATACTGATGATACCACATTACTGGCTGAAAGTGAAGATGATCTGAAACATTTGCTTCTCACGATCAAAGAACATAGTCTCAAAATGGGCCTGCACCTTAATGTAAAGAAAATAAAGATCACGACAACTGGCAAAATCAAAAGGTTCATCGTTGAAGGAGAAGAAATTGTGCAGAAGTCAAGAAATCAGACGACGCATTGCTCTTGGCAGAATGGCTATGAAAGACCTAGACAAGATTCTCATGAGCAGAGATGTCTCTCTCCATACAAAGATTCGACTTGTTCAAGCTAAGGTATTTTCAATAACATCATATGGATGTGAAAGCCGGACAATGAAAAAGACTGACAGGAAGGAAATTGATGCCTTTGAAATATGGTGCTGGCAGCAAATACTGCGTATACCATGGACTGCCCGAAGACCAAACCAGTCAGTACTAGAGGAGATCAAACCTAAGCTTTCTTTAGAAGCTCAGATGAAAAGACTTCGACTTTCATGCTCTGGACATATCATGCGAAGAGAGAGGTCATTAAAAGAAAGACATCATGCTTGGCAAGATAGAAGGTCAATGCAAAAGAGGAAGGCCAGCAATGAGATGGATCGATACAATAACAGCAGCTAAAGGTGCCAGTCTGTCAACAATGAGCCGCCTGACTGAAGACCGAACAAAATTTAGGACAACTATCCAGAGGGTCACCATGAGTGGACAACCGACTCGACAGCACTTAACAACAACAACCAGGTGGTTTTCTGTGGATTGCCACCACTAGAGAGATGCGATCAGGAGGGTAGAGACCGCTATTTTGTCTCCCAGGCAAACCAAAGCCTGAGACCACTGGGATGCCAGTGTCCATTGCGCTGTGCGCATATGTAGACGAGGATATGGAACAACATGCACCATTGATGCCATATGGCCCAGAAGCTGTAGCATTTCTCGGGCACTGAGAAACATTTTGAGGCATGCCTGAGATGCTAACTGATTGAGTCGAGCGCAGCGAAGTTGGGGCAGAAATGTCCTTTTCCTGAGTGTCTAGTATAACCCCTACAAACTCTAGAGTTTGAGAGGGGACAAGTTGGGACATTGGAAGATTTATTACAAATCTCAAGTATTGTAAGAACATAAGATATGCCATACTGGGTCAGACCAAGGTCTATCAACCCCAGTATCCTATTTCCAACAGTGGTCAATCTAGGTCATAAGTACCTAGCAGTCTCCCCAAAAGACACAGGTTCCTCAGTGCTTGTATTGGGTCAAGCAGTGATATCCTGGGTCCCTTTTAATAATGGTTTATGGACCTATCTTCTAGGAACTTGTCCAAACCTTTTTTAAACCCAGCTACACTAACAGCTTTTACTACATCCTCCAGTAACAAATTCCAGTGTTTGATTACACGTTGAGTGAAAAAATATTTTCTCTTATTAGTCTTAAATAGGTTACCCTGTAGCTTCATTGCATGTCCCCTAGTCTTTTTATATTCTGATGATGTAAACAATCGATCTACATTTACCCGTTCCATTCCATTCATTAATTTATAGACCTCTATCATATCTCCCCTCAGCCGTCTCTTTTCCAGGTTGAAGAGCCCTAACCTTTTTAGCCTCTCTTCATAGGAGTATCCTTCCATCCCCTTTACCATTTTGGTGGCTCTTCTCTGAACCTTTTCTAATAACGCTATATCCTTTTTAAGATATGGCGACCAGATCTGCACACAATATTCAAGGTGCGGTCGCATCATGGAACGATGCAGAGGCATTATAATATCCTCTGTTTTATTTTCCATTCCTTTCCTTATGAAACCTATCATTTTATTTTCTCTCTTTGCCGCTGCTGCACACTGGGCGGAGGGTTTTAACATCTTATCCACGACGCCTAAATCTTTTTCCTGGGTAGTGGTTCCCAATGGGGAACCTTGCATCGTGAAACCATAGTTTGGGTTGTTCTTTCCTAGGTGTGTAACTTTGCACTTGTCCACATTAAATTTCATCTGCCATTTGGATGCCCAGTCAGAGTAGTTACTCATCTGTAACAGGTGTTCTCCAGGAGCAGCAGGAATCAGTCCTCACATATGGGTGACGTCAGCGCCGATGGAGCCCCCGTGCGGAGCATTTCCCCAGCTTTCAAGGAAAGCCTTTGGGAATGCAGCGCACATGCTCAGTCCCCTTCCCGTCCAAGGGTGCCATCTTGCTCAGTTTGATGACATAGCTAAAAGACAGCAAAAAACGAAATGAAGTATATGACTGCAACTCCAGGGGAGGAGGGAGGGTCGTGAGGACCGATTCCTGCTGCTCCTGGAGAAAACCTGTTACAGGTGAGTAACTACTCTTTCTCCAGAACCAAGCAGGAAGTCAGTCCCCACATATGGGACTCCCCAGCTCTAGGCTACCGGGAACCCACAGATGAAAAATGGCTCCCTCTCAAGAGCCTCAGCATCCGTGATAAGAATATCCTCTGAGAATGCCCCCATACGGTAGCCCAACACAAGGGCTGGAGGGTAGGAGTTGCCTAAACCTCAAAGAGATTATGAAGTACCGCCTGTCCGAAAGTACTGTCCCTTCAGGACTCTCTCTCGAGGCAGTAGTGGGCTGCAAAAGAAGACCAAGTAGCGGCCTGGCAGATGTCTGCCAACGGAACAGAGCGGAGATAAGCTACTGACGCGGCTTTCGCCCTGACACGGTGGGCCGTGACTCGACCCTGCAAGGGAAGGTCGGCTGCCTTATACGCCCAGGCGATACAATCTGCTATCCAAGTGGACAATGTACGCTTGGAGACAGGTAACCCCAGCTTATTAGGGTCAAAGGAAACGCTGAGTGGCCCTTCGATACCCCCGCGTACTTTCTATGTAAAAGGACAATGCCCTCTTACAGTCCAGGGTATGCAAGACTTTTTCAGCCCGGCTGGTATGCGGCCTGGGAAAGAATCTCGGAAGAACCACCTCCTGGTTGAGGTGGAAAAAGGAGACAACTTTTGGAACTTTGGATAGGTCCGAAGGACCACCCTTTTCCTATAGAACTGTGTGTACGGTCTATCCGAAACCAGAGCTTGTAGTTCACTCACACGTCTGGCCGAGGTAAGAGCTACCAGGAAGAGCGCCTTCCAAGAAAGGAAGCGTAAATGGCAAGTAGTGTGATGCAGCGGACCCTCCTTTGGAGAGAAAAACAGTTCTGGATTCTGAAAGAAAAAGAAGTTACCTGCAATATCCAGAGGATCCACCTAGAGGGAGCAGGAGAGTCAGGACAGAGACCACAGAACCACGCCTCTGTGGGCAGGACTTATGTTCCAAAAGCTCACATTTAAGGGGAGGCAAGGAAGAGTCAGGAGGAAGCTCATATGCTGGGAGCTTACCTGCAAAAAGCTCAGCTGCTAGAATCTCATCTGCCTGGAGATCCACTACTGGGGAAGCAGTGGAAGGATTACCTTCCTCAGCTGGGAGAGAACAAGCGGGAGCCTGTTCCAGAGAGAGATTGAGGACATGCTATGAAGGTACCAGAGCAGGACTGGGATCTAGTCCAAAAGCAAACCTGAGTAAAAAGACAGGCTGGGAGAGGAGAACCAGTCCTGTAAGCCAAAGGCTAGGCCGAGAAAGCCAAAGCCAAACCAGACCGGGCCCTGAAACCCACAGGAGGGCAGGCCTCAAAGGCCTGAGGAGGAAAGACTGGGAGAGCCGAAGGAGAATACCTGAGAGCACTGATACGGAAGGCAGCAGCCAAGGTAGGACTCCTGCATCGCCCCAGAGAACCAAAAGAAAATCCAGAGGTAAAGCTTTTAATCTTTGCTACTGTTTTCCTAAAGCCAAGTTAAGAGAAGAACCTGGGGAGGGAGAGTCTCCTTACCTAAAGCACAAGCCAAAGCCAAGGTTAAAAGACAGTTTGAGCAAGGACAGAACTTTTAGAGGAAAGCATTATAAAGAAAATGTTTTTAAACCTCTAGAGGAAGAGATGCCATCATGGTATTCCACCACACAGAACCGTAGGCCCAAACAAACTGCTAAGTCCTGGGAAGCAGTAAGCCAAACCCACATAAAGGACACCTATCTTGACTCTTCAGAACAGTCAGAGGAGGCCATGCAGGTGGAATCCGTACATGAAGATCTTGATAGCCCTATGGAATGTGCATACTGTGCCGTGAGTGATATAGAGTCACTCCAGAGCTCTTTGGAGTGAATGAAGCAATATTGTTTTGGTAGCTTTTATGCTGTGAAGTTAACAGTTTCTGGTTGTTTTTCTTGTGCTTACAAAAGCTGCTGTAAGGACTTGTTTTGCTACGTCTGCCAATGTGTTTATTAGGGTTGCCAATTGGCCGGTTTTCAGCCGGCCTGGCCGGTTTTTCCACGGCCAGGCCGGCTGCCGGCGCAGAGGCAAAACCGGCCCTTTAAAAGCCGGTTTTTTTGCTCTGGCTGCAAGATCGGGAGTGGCCAGAGCAAAAAAAACGGCTTTTCTCCGCTTCAGAGGGAGCCGGGGAAGCCCGCGCGAGGCCCCGGCTCCCTCTGAACAGCCACCAGCGTGAAGAGCCTTTACCTTCACGCTGGCGGCTGTTCCTGTGAAGCCGCGAATGCTGGGAAAGGTTAAAGGTTGCCCTTTAACCTTTCCCAGCATTCGCGGCTTCACAGGAACAGCCGCCAGCGTGAAGGAAAAGGCTCTTCACGCTGGTGGCTGTTCAGAAGGAGCCGGGGCCTCGCGCGGGCTTCCCCGGCTCCCTCTGAAGCCTCAGACAGCCGCGATGCTGGTCGGGGGGCGGGGGGGGGGCAAGGACTGCAATGGCTGTGTTGGGGGGGACCGGGTCTGGAAAAGGGCTAAGTGGGGGACTTGGACTGGAAAAGGGCTAAAGGGGGGGGGGGACTTGGACTGGAAAAGGGCTAAGGGGGGGACTTGGACTGGAAAAGGGCTAAAGGGGGGGGACTTGGACTGGAAAAGGGCTAAGGGGGGGACTTGGACTGGAAATAGGCTGTGATGGGGGGGGGACCTGGACTGTAAAAGGGTTAGGGGGGGGGGACATGGACTGGAAATGGGTTGTGATGGGGTGGAGGGGACCTGGACCAGAAAAGGGCTATGGGGGGGGGGGGAAACTTGGACTGGAAATAGGCTGTGATGGGGGGGGGACCTGGACTGTAAAAGGGTTATGGGGGGGGGGACATGGACTGGAAATGGGTTGTGATGGGGGTGGAGGGGACCTGGACTGGAAAAGGGCTATGGGGGGGGGGGAACTTGGACTGGAAATGGGCTATGGTGGAGGAAGGGGGATCTTGGACTGGAAATGGGCTATGGTGGAGGAAGGGGGATCTTGGACTGGAAATAGGCTGTGATTAGGGGGGCTAGGACTGCAAATGGGCAGTGATGGTGCGGGGGGACTCGGACTGCAAATGGGCTGTGATGGTGGGGGGGGGCCTAGGACTGGAAATAGGCTGTGATGGGGGACTTGGACTGGAAATGGGCTGTGATTGGGGGGGGGGGAGCTAGGACTGGAAATGGCCTGTGATGTGAGGGCTAGCACTGGAAATGGGCTGATGAAGAGCTGGAATAGGACTGGAAATGGGCTGATGTGGGCATGGGAGAATGGGACTAGAAGGGAGTGGATGCTGGGTGGGCCTAGAACTATAAGGGAATTGATTTGGGGGGAGGACTAGAATGGATGGGGAATGAGAATGGAGAGGGGAAAAAATATTTTGTGTGGAAGAAAAGTCTATGATGGGCCGGTATTGGGAGAGTAAGAGGGGCTTGAGAATGGAAGGGTGAAATTTAAACGGATGATAAAGGAATAAGGAAAGAATTGGGGGAAAGAGCAAAAGGGAAACAATCAGTATGTTAAAGCAGAAATAGAGAGAGAATGGAAAACATCTAAAAGAGAAGAAAGGACAAATGGATAGCTCGCAGAAGACACGAAGAAACCAGAAGAAAGTGACTGGAGCAATTGCAACTGAAAAATAAAACGCCCAAACAGAAGGTAGAAAAATACTTTTTATTTTGAATTTATTAACTGGAATATGTCTGGTCTGGGAAGTGTGTATTGCTAACATCTTTGCGTTTTTGTTTAGTGCAAGAGGAAATTACTTTATAGTTTTATTTCTCCAGTGTTGTACATTTCATGTTTGGATTTTGGGGTTCCCAGTTTAATTATTATCTGACCAAGGAAGTTAGCCTACACGTATCCTCGGTAATTTTTGTGGGTGGGGCTGGGGGCGGGGCAGGGGTGGGACTAGGGGCAGAGAATGGGTGGAGCATGGCGAGCCACAGGTGTCGGGTTTTTCTCGGTGAAAAAGTTGGCAACCCTAGTGTTTATCCTATGTTCTGAACCCTTAGTGCAAAAAGGGAAAATAAAGCCTTTTTCTTTTTCCCTCCACTTTTGTGCAAGACTGTATTCTCTTTGGGAGTTGGCAACGAGGCCGGCACAAGGCACTGGCCCTTGACCCTCGCACCTGGCCAATCCCAATCACAAACATCTTAGTGGCCCCGGGCCCAGCCCTTCGGTGGAAAAACTACGCCGCCACCAGGGGGGGCTGGCGCCACGGCAGGGCGACAGTAGCCATCGGCTCAAACGGTGGGTGAGTAAGTTGCTGCAAGACCACGTTCAAATCCCACTCAGTGGCCGGTGGACGAACCGGAGGCTTGAGCAGAAGCAGACCTCTGAGAAAGTGGGACACCAAGGGGTGATCCGACAGAGACTGTCCCTCCACTGGTGAGTGGTGTACTGATAGAGCACTGAGGTGGACCCGAACAGAGTTGGACTTAAGGCCTAGGTCTGACAGGTGAAGTAGATACTGCAGTACTACTGGCACAAGGCCATTGAGGTGAGCACACCATATTGTGAACCTACGCCACTTGAGGGCATAGGACTTTCTGGTGGACTACCTCCTAGAGGCCAAGACCACCTCCTCAACTTCCCTAGGTAGAAGTAAGGGAGCTAGTACTATCCTTTCGGCAGCCAGGCCATCAGATTGAGGGATCTGAGATTGGGGTACAGAAGGGAACCCTGATTCTGAGACAGGAGATCGGGTTGCAACCCCAGAGGGAATGGAGTTTCCACCGCCACCTGCAGCAGAAGTGGAAACCACGGTTGCCTCGGCCATCTGGGGGCTACCAGAATCACCGAGGCCTTGTCCCGGAGAATCTTGAACAGAGTTCGGGCCACCAGGGGCGGAGGAAACGCATACAGGAGGCCCATAGACCAAGAGATCAGAAAAGCATCTGCTGCCATTCTGAGGGGATGCGGCTGTCTGGAGCAAAACCTGGGCAGCTGACGGTTCAGCGGACTTGCAAAGAGATCGATGGATGGAAGTCCCCATCGTAGAAAAATCTGCTGGACCACTAGTGGATTCAACTACCATTCGGGAGGCTGGAGAATCCTGCTTAGTTTGTCTGCCAAGAAGTTTTCCTAGATAAACTGCTTTGAGAAACATGCCTTGTTTGACTGCAAAGGAGCAAAGGGCCTGCACCTCCTGACATAGGAGTCTGGACCCTGTGCCCCTTTGCTTGTTCACACAGAACATTGCTACCTGATTTTCTGTCTGAACTAAGACAGACTGGTGAGAGAGGGGGCATGAGAAAAATTCTGTAGAGCCAAGCAGATTGCTCGTAGCTCCAAAAGACTGATCTGCTGTGTGGCCTCCCGAGGAGACCAGAGGCCTTGAGTGCACGTGCTCTGGTAATGTGCACCCCAGCCCTTTAAGGAAGCATCGGTCGTCAGCACCCTTGTGTGTGCTGGGGCCTGAAAAGGAACCCCCCTGAGAAGGTTTGGGAAATGTAGCCACCAATGCAAGGAGTCCAAAAGTGGTTTGGACACCTTTACTCTGTCTCGGAGGTCGCCTGTAGCCTGCGCCCACTGAGCTCTGAGGCACCACTGAGCAGCCCGCATATGCAGACGGGCATTCGGGGTCACATGTACCGTGGATGCCATATAGCCCAGGAGCTGCAGGAAGTGCCTGTCAGAGACCCGAGAATTGCTTTGGAATTGGCTGGCCATGTCCATCAGTCTGTGGGCCCTGTCCTTGGGGAAAGTAAGCCCTTGCTTGCAGAGTGTCTAATCTTGCCCCTATAAACTCTAGGTTCTGTGAGGGGAGCAAAGTGGACTTTGCGTAGTTTATGACAAAGCCCAGATGCTGAAGAAGAGAGACAGTGTGAAGAGTGGCTTATCTGGCCTCCTGGAGAGACTGGCCCTTGATGAGCCAATCGTCCAGGTATGGGAAGATAAAAATTCCCTGATTCCTGAGATAGGCCGCCACCACCGCCAGGTATTTGGTGAAGACCCTGGGGGCGGAGGTTAGGCCAAAGGGAAGTACTCTGTACTGGAAATGGTTTCCTCCCACCACAAATCTGAGATATTGTCTGTGGTCTGGATGGATGAGGATGTGAATATAAGCATCCTTCAGGTCTAAGGAGCATAGCCAATCTCCCTGCTGGAGGTAGGGCAGCAGTATCTCAAGGGTAAGCATCTTGAACTTTTCCCTCTCCAGAAACTTGTTTAAGTTTCACAAGTCTAGGATAGGCCGGAGGCCTCCTGTCCTTTTTGGTACGAGGAAGTACCTGGAGTAGAAGCCTTGCCCTTTCAGGTGGTGAGGCACCGGTTCCACTGCCTGTTCCTTTAGAAGACTTGCCAACTCCAGAAGGAGGAGGTTTCTGTGCAGAGGGAGTCTTTTTGCTCCCCTGGAAAGTAGGAGGGGGTAGCTGGTAGAAGTGGAGCATGTAGCCCTTCTGGACTATGCTCAGTACCTAGGTATACCCTGTGATGGGGTATACCTGTAGGCGTACAGGGTCAGTCGACCTCCTGTGCTGCGTGGAGCCAGCTGTGGAGAAGAGGCTATGCTGTGAGAGTCAAAACCCCGCTCCCTGCTGTGCAGGGGCCGGAGCTGGCGGCTTGGGGGTCTTCTGCCTACGGGGCCCATGCCCCTGCCCCTTGGCCTGCTGGCCCTGTTGGGGAGCTGGAGAGGCCTGATATTGAGGGTAGGATTTGTAGGCAGCACCCTTCCTCGGGAAAAAGGGCTTCTTTCCCGAGCCCTTCTTTTTCTGAGAAGGAGCAGAAGTCTTCCTGGACAGCCTTGTTCTGGTGAGAGTCTCAGTCTCGATTTCCGCAGCCTTTTCAGTCATGGGCTTACCGAAAAGGTTTTCACCTCGGCAAGGGACATCGACCAACTTGTCTTGCACCCATGACTCCAGGTCTGATGACTGCAGCCAGGCCTGACGGCGTGCACCGATGCCAGCCGCGGATACACGGGTCGAAGCCTTAAAGCCATCATAGGCTGCTCGAGAGATAAACTTCTAGCACTCTCGAAACCCTGTTGACAAAGCCTTGAACCTCTGCAAAGGTTCCTCGGAGAGGCCAGCTGAGAACCTGGCAATCTCCTTTGCCAGGTCTCGTAGGTACATGCCCATGTACAGCTGGTAGGTCTGGACACGGCAAGATAGCATAGAGCCCTGGAAGCACTTTCTACTGAGGGCATCCAGGTTACGGGCCTCCCAGTTGGGGGTCACCGAGGAGTGCATCTTCTGACTCTTCAGACGGTGCATGGCCAATTCCACAACCATGGAGTTGTGTGGTAGCTGTGCTTCTTGGAACCCAGGGCTCTTACGGACTCGATAAATGGAATTGACCCATTTGCTAAGAACCGGCGTCGAGGCCGGTGCCTCCCACATGCGGAAGAGCAGCCGTTCCAGCATCGGAGGAACTGGTACAGTAAAGGCTTCCTTCGGAGTAAAGTCATACTGGAGGGCATCGAGCTCCTCGGCTCGAGTCTCCTCCTCGGCATCTGCAGGGAAGGCCAAGGCTTTGGCCATGTACCTCACGAAGTCCGAGAACCGGGTATCCTCTGGGGGGGACCGTCTCCGAGGCTCGGACTCCAGTGAGTCCGAAGGGACGCACCGGGTCCAGAAGGTGTCCGGGGGACTCCTCGTCCTCTGTATCCCACGCCGACTCCTCCGAGAAGGAATTGGGTGACTCCGGCCGTGTGGGCCTCGGTTTCCACCCACCCCGACGCCGAGGGTATCGGCGTCGATGACCTTGGCCCCGCACGGGAGGTCGAGGGGGACCTTGACCGAGGATCGACTAGAGACTTCATTGACTCGAGGATCGGTTTGGTCTCAGGGGTCGACTTAGACATCGAGGTCCCGGTGGTCGGGACAGATGCACCGGTCAGACCAGTGATCAGCACCCGCTGCTGTTCCATGAAGGCAGCCAAGCTGCTCTCCAAGGCCGTCAACCTGAGTCCAAGCTCAGGAGACTCAGCAGCCCCCGACACGGGCCCCGACAGCATCGGGCCCGATGTCGGCTCCCCCGGAGGAAAGTCCACGAGGACAACTATACTTATGTGACTCAGGGACTCCGGCTCCACACGAGGTAACTTGGACGGCCTCTCCTACTCCGAGAGCCTGAGGCGGCGGTCAGGGCTACGCGACCGGGCCCTCGAGGAAACAGGAGCCTCCACCGACGCCACCCTCGCAAGTTTCTTCTTCCTTCTGTGCTCCCGGGTGGGAGACTCCCTTTCAGAGGAACCCCGACGGCGCTCGGGGTCAGACTCCCGAAATGTCGAGGCCTCTGACGAAGTCCGGGCCCGGCCAGACGCGGAGTCTGAGAAAATTCTCTCACGTTGATGCTGACGGCGCCGAAGCGCCTTCAACGACATCTTGCCACACGGGCCACAGGCCAGCGGGTCATGGTCAGGCCCGAGGCAACGGCGGCAGCAGTCAAGTGTGTCGGTGAGAGACATAAGTTTCTTGCACCGATCACACTTTTTGAACCCGCTGGCAGCCATCGGGGGAAAAAGGGCCCCTGCAAGATCAAAAGACCGGGCTGCCAGTGAAAACACAAAAAGAGCGCGAACACTAGTCATGAAGGACAAAAAAACAAAAATCAAAACTCCGGACTCGATACCGGTGTACCGAGCTCAGGCGGGAAGGGGAACCGGCATCGAACCAGATAAGACACAGTGAAAATCGCAGAAAAAAATCAACTTTTCCCGGGTGACACGAACTCACATCCGTTGGGCTCTGCAGAAAAAGAAAGACTGGGCAAGATGGCACCCTTGGGCGGGAAGGGGACCGCGCATGCACATTGCATTCCCAAAGGCTTTCCTTGAAAGCTGGGGAAATGCGCCGCACGAGGGCTCCGTCGGCGCCGATGTCACCCATATGTGAGGACTGACTTCCTGCTTGGTCCTGGAGAATTCCAATTTATCAAGATCATCTTGCAATTTTCCACAATCCTCTTGGGTTTTTAACGACTTTAAATAGTTTTGTGTCATCTGCAAATTTGATAACCTTCCCCTTTCCAGGTCATTTATGAATGTGTCAAAAAGCAGCAGACCCCACACAGATCCCTGGGGTACTCCACTATTCACCTGCATGGTACGCAAGAGGGACAGGCTGGTGTCTAGAGAAGTGCTTGCTCGAATGAGCCAGTTGTCTAAGTAAGGGAAGACAAATATCCCTAGAGTCCTTAGGAATGCGGCCACTACTGCCATGCATTTTGTGAAGACTCCTGGGGCAGCAGCGAGGCCGAAAGGCAGGACTCTGTATTGATAATATTTCCCTTGAAACATGAAGTGCAGGAACCTTCTGTTCTGTGAATGAATAAGCATGTGAGTGTATGCCTCCTTTAGATCTAGAGAACAGAGTCAATCCTGACTCTGGAGATAGGGGAAAAGGGTCCCTAGGGGGGTCATTTTGAACTTCTCCCAAAATAGGTACTTGTTCTGTTCTCTGAGGTCCAGAATGGGCCTGTACCCTCCTGTTTTCTTTGAAATAAGGAAGTATGGAGAATAAAAACCCCATTCCCTGTTGGGATGGTGGAACCTCCTCTATTGCACCCTGAAAGAGAAGGGAGGTGACCTCTTGAAGCAACAGAGCAGTGAGAGGGGGTTGAGAATGGAACTCTCTTGGAGGAGTCCATGGGGGTAGATTTTGTAGATGAAGCTTGTACCCCTCCCATACTATGGACAAAGCCCACTGCTCTGAAATGAAAAGATGCCATCTGTGGGCAAAGTGACAGAGTCTGCTGGGGACAGGATCCGGAATCTCCAGAGGCTGAGCTGCTATGTTCTCTAGAAAGGAGTCAAAGATCCTGATGAGGCTGGGTCTGCTGAGATGGCTGCGACTTAGGAGTCTGAGCCTTCTTTTGCTGCTCTGATGGTTGCTGCCCCTTCTGAGGAGCATGATGTTGACACTGAGCAGTAAGAGTATAAGAAGGCTAGTACTTCTTACTGAAAAAAAACTTTCTTTGCTGCTTTTTTCCTAGCTGGGTTGGCAGTAGATAGCCTATTGAGGGTAGTGTTCTCATTCTAACTGAGAGGCCTTGTCTTGCCAATCCTTGCCAAAAAAGTTTTCACCGGAGCAAGGGATATTACCCAGCTTATCTAGAACCCATTGTTCAAGATCCGATGCTTGAAGCCAAGCAATCCTGTGTGCACTGATGCAGATGAATGAAGTCCTGCTGATGCACTCATAACAGTCTGTTAACAAACTTTGAAACATTCTGAGCATGCTTTACAAGGGTGAGATAATCTGCTCTCTTGTCATCGGGGAGAAGAGAAGCCATTAATTCCAAATCCTTAGCCACTTCTCCTGGCCAATAACATGGAGGCCTGAAAACAATGTCGACCAAAAGTGTCGAGGGTTTTCTATTCCCTACCTGGAGGGTTCGAGGAATGTGTCTTAGCACTCTTTATTCAAGACATTGCTGATCCCACCACCATAGAATGATGCGGCAATTGCGTCTTTTGAAAACCGGGACACTCTGGTACCCGGTACATGGTATCGAATTGCCAGGTATGGAAAGAGATGGTAAGGGGTGTCTCCCACATATGACACATAAGGTCGTGAAGTATCAGATAGATAAGGAGCATAGCAGCCTCCTTCGGGGCTATAGGGTATTGAAGAATTTCGAGTTCTTCGGCCCTAGGCTCTTTCCCCAATGTCACTGTTATGGACAGACCCCTAGCAACATTGGGAATAAAGTCTTGAAAAGACATGTCCTCTGGAGGGGACATGCGACGTTGTGGAGACAGAGATGGGTTTTCTGGGATAGCTCTCATGTCCTGGGTATCGACCGATTCATCATCCAATGAATCGGAATCCATAGACTCAAAGTATCGACGGGCAGGGTGTTCCCGCTCTGCACAAACTCGGTACAGATCAAAACCAGTAGCTGAGGCTTGCGGTGCCAGAACCTCAGTACCGGAAAGCACAGTTACTTACCTGTAATAGGTGATCTCTGGGAACAGCAGGAATAAGTCTTCACATATGGGTATTGTTGGTATCAACGGAGCCTGAGCGGGAACGCTCCCCAGCGTCCAGTAAGAAAGCTTTTGGGAGCATCCCACAGCGCCTGCGCGCTGCCTTCCCACCTTTCCCAACCGCCTCTCTCCAGTTCGAGTTTTAAAGCTGAGACAAAGAGAGAGAGAGGAAAGGAAAGAATGATAGAGAGATACAACTCCTAGGGGAGGTGGGTGGGTTGTGAAGACTTATTCCTGCTGTTCCCAGAGATCACCTGTTACAGGTAAGTAACTGTGCTATCTCCAGGAACAAGCAGGAATGAGTCTTCACATATGGGGACTCCCTAGCTGCAGATGCCAGGGGAGAACCCCAGGTTGTATGTGCTTGAAAAGGACTCTACCTCCTCCCATGGATCTCTGGCATCCAACCAGGGTAGGTGGGTAGGAATTGATTAGGAATGGAACAGGTGTTTGAGAACAGCCTGACCAAACAAGGCATCCCGGCGGGAGTCCTTGTCCAAGAAGTAATGGGCTGTGAAGGTATGAACCAAGGCCCAGGTGGCCGCTCGACAGATTTGGTCGATGGACACAGAATTTAGATGAGCCATTGAGGCTGCCATGGCTCTCACACTGTGAGCTGTGACATGGCCCTCCAGAGAAAGGTTTCTATTCTGGCAGGCGAAAGAAATACACTGAGCAATCTAGTTGGACAGTGTTCTCTTAGAGACTGGAAGTCCTAAATGAGAAGGATCAAAAGCAACAAAGAGTTGAGAAGACTTTGGGGCTTGTTTACAAAGCCGCGGTAGCGGTTTGCGATCGTAATCGGAGCCGCGGCCCCATTGATTTCAATGGGGCCGCGGCTGCAATCGCGATCGCAAACCACTACCGCGGCTTTGTAAACAAGCCCCTTTATGTTGCTGTGTTCTTTGTAAGTAAAAAGCAAGAGCTCTCTTACAATCCAAGGTATGAAGATTCCTCTCTGCACTTGATGTATGAGGTCCTGGAAAAAAGACAGGTAAATATACCTCTTGGTTCAGATGAAAAGGCGAGACCACTTTAGGCATAAATTGTGGATTGGTCCTGAGGACTACCTTATCATGATGGAACCTTGTATAAGGTGGATTAGCCACCAAAGCTTGCAACTCACTGATGCGGCATGCTGAGGTGACTGCAATAAGAAAAATAACCTTCCAAGAAAGAAATTTCAAGGAGGTGGTGGCTAAAGGTTCAAAGGGTGGCTTCATGAGCTGGCCAAGAACCAGGTTTAAGTCCCATGCCACTGGAGGTGGTCTAATGGGAGGTTTAGTTAAAAGAAGGCCTCTCATGAATCTTGCTATAAGAGGATGAGAGGAAAAGAGTAGTTACTCACCTGTAACAGGTGTTCTCCAGGAGCAGCAGGAATCAGTCCTCACATAAGGGTGTCATCGGCGCCGATGAAGCCCCAGCGGAGCATTTCCCCAGCTTTCCATGAAAGCCTTTGGGAATGCTGGCACGCATGCGCGGTACCCTTCCCGCCTGAAGGTGCCATCTTACCTCAGTCAAATGACATAGCTAAGAACAGCACACAAAAATGTAAAAACAAACTATGTACAACTGCAACTCCAAGGGGAGGAGGGAGGGTTGTGAGGACTGATTCCTGCTGCTCCTGGAGAACACCTGTTACAGGTGAGTAACTACTCTTTCTCCAGGACCAAGCAGGAAGTCAGCCCTCACATATGGGTGACTCCCTAGCTCTGGGCTACCGAGGAACCCAGGCTGAACAAGAGAACCCCCTCTAGTCCCAGCAGCAAAGAAAGGCTTTTCAAGGACACAACCTCCACCGGTAGCCCAACGGAGGGCAGGAGTTGCCTAAACCTCAAAGAGATTCCGGAGTACTGCTTGGCCAAAAGCACTGTCCCTACGGGACTCCCTCTCCAGACAGTAGTGGGCTGCAAAGGTCTGGCTTGAAGACCAAGTTGCAGCCCTGCAGATGTCTACCAAGCGCACAGAGCGGAGATGAGCCACTGAGGCAGCCATTGCCCTGATACGATGGGCCGTGACCCTACCCTGCAAAGGAAGGTCAGCCGCCTTGTAAGCCCAGGTGATACAGTCAGCCACCCAGATGGACAAGGTACGCTTGGACACAGCCAACCCCAACTTATTGGGGTCAAAGGAGACGAAGAGCTGAGTAGCCCTTCTATGCCCCTGCGTACGGTCAAGGTAGAAGGATAAGGCCCTCCTACAGTCCAGGGTATGCAGGACTGCTTCAGCCTGGCTAGCATGAGGCCTAGGGAAGAAAGTTGGAAGAACCACCTCCTGATTGAGGTGGAAAGAGGAGACAACCTTAGGAAGGAACTTGGGATGTGTCCTGAGGACTACCCTGTTCCTATAAATCCTGGTGTAAGGCCTATCACAGACCAGGGCCTGAAGCTCACTCACTCGCATAGCCGAGGTGAGGGCTATCAGGAAGAGAGTCTTCCAGGAGAGGAAGCGTAGAGGGCAAGTAGCCATCGGCTCAAAGGGTGGGTGAGGTCAGTTGCTGCAAGATCACATTCAGCTCCCACTCAGGAGCAGGAGGACGGATGGGGGGCTTGAGCAAAAGCAAGCCCCGGAGAAAGTGGGACACCAAAGGGTGACCAGACAGAGAATGTCCCTCCACAAGTGAGTGGTGAGCTGCTAGAGCTGAGAGGTTGACCCGAACAGAATTGGACTTAAGTCCCTGATTGGACAAGTGCAGTAAGTACTGAAGCACTACTGGCACAGTACAGGAAAAAGGATCCTCTGTACGTAGCTGACACCACACAGCAAAACCTCTTCCATTTGAGGGCATAGGTTTTCCTAGTGGACTGTTTCCTAGAGGCTAAGACAACCTCTTCAACTTCCTGAGGTAGGCCCCAGGGAGCCAAAACTACCCTTGCAGCCTCCAGGCCATCAAATTGAGAGCTTTGAGATTGGGGTGCAGAAGGGAACCCTGCTCCTGTGAGAGAAGGTCGGGTTGTAACCCCAGAGGTAGTGGGGAATCCACTGCCAGCTGCAGCAGAAGTGGAAACCAAGGCTGCCTCGGCCATCTGGGAGCTACCAGCAGGACCGAGGACTTGTCCTGAAGAGTCTTGAAAAGAGTTCGGGCCACCAATGGCGTGGGAGGAAACGCATACAGGAGGCCCTGAGACCAGGACATCAGAAAAGCACCTGGTGCCATCCTCAAAGGATGCGGCTGCCTGGAGCAGAACTTGGGCAGTTGCTTGTTCAGAGGACTGGCAAAGAGATCTATCCAAGGGAGACCCCACTTCAGGAAGATCTTCTAAACGACCAAGGGATGCAGCTGCCACTCGTGGGGCTGCAGAATTCTGCTCAACCGGTCTGCCAGGCAGTTCTCCTGGCCTGGAAGGTACACCGCCTTGAGAAGCATGTTGTGCTGCAGGGCAAAGGAACAAAGGTCCTGAGTCTCCTGACAAAGGAGCTTGGACCCTGTTCCGCCCTGTTTCTTCACATAAAACATGGCTACCTGGTTGTCTGTTTGAATCAAGACTGAGCTGTGAGCCAGGGCCGGAGAAAAAGCTTTGAGAGCCAAGCGGATAGCTCGAAGTTCCAGGAGATTGATTTGTTGGGCTGCCTCCCAAGGAGACCAGAGGCCCTGAGTGCACTTGTCTAGACAATGAGCACCCCAGCCCTTCAGAGAGGCGTCGGTGGTGAGGACCACCGAGTATTCTGGCATTTGGAAGGGCATCCCCTGCAGCAGATTGGGTGGATGTAGCCACCAGCTGAGGGAGGTCAAAAGGGGTCTGGACACCTTTATCCTGTCTCTTAGGTGGCCTGTGGCTTGAGACCACTGAGTCTGAAGGCACCACTGTGCAGGCCTCATATGGAGCCTTGCATTGGGAGTCACATGCACTGTGGAAGCCATGTGGCCCAGAAGTCTGAGGCAGAGTCTGGCGGAGACCAGGGATCTGTTGAGGAACTGTTTGGCCACGTCCATCAGTCGTTGAGCCCTGTCTTCTGGCAAGAATGCCTTTGCCAGTTGAGAATCCAATCTTGCCCCATGAACTCCAAGTTCTGGGAGGGTAGCAAAGTGGACTTTGCGAAGTTTATGACAAAGCCCACGTTTTGAAGCAGAGCAATGGTTCTGAGGGTGGCTTGTTGGGCCTCTTGGCACGTTTGACCCCTGATGAGCCAGTCGTCCAGATAGGGGAAGACAAAGATTCCCTGATTTCTCAGGTAGGCCGCCACCACTGCCAGGAATTTGGTAAAGACCCTGGG
The DNA here is from genome assembly GCA_033557465.1 of Ichthyophis bannanicus. Lineage (NCBI taxonomy): Eukaryota > Metazoa > Chordata > Amphibia > Gymnophiona > Ichthyophiidae > Ichthyophis > Ichthyophis bannanicus. The sequence goes on along the minus strand of CM066035.1, from coordinate 916,079,948 downwards.
AGCAGAGGTCAAGCCAAAAGGCAGGACTCTGTACTGATAATGGTTTCCTCCCACAATGAACCTGAGGTACTTTCTGTGGTCTGGATGAATGAGGATGTGAGTGTACGCATCCTTTAGATCTAAGGAGCATAGCCAATCTCCCTGCTGGAGGTAAGGCAGAAGCGTTCCAAGAGTAAGCATCTTGAACTTTTCTTTCTCTAGGAACTTGTTGAGGTTCCTGAGGTCCAGAATGGGTCGAAGGTCACCGGTCCTTTTGGGTACCAGGAAATACCTGGAGTAGAATCCGTGACCTTGCAAGTGGGGAGGCACAGGCTCCACCACCCTGTCCACCAACAGACCTTGGAGCTCTCGAAGGAGAAGGTCTGTGTGCAGGGGAGGCCTCAAGGGCTCCCCTGGGAAGTAAGGAGGAGGCAGTTTATGAAAATGCAGGGCATAGCCCTTTTGGACTATGTCCAGCACCCAACTGTCAGTGGTAATGAGAGGCCACTGGTTGGCAAAGAGTACAAGGCGACCGCCTTTGCAGGGCTGGGAAAGCAGGGACGGAGTGGCTACGCTCAAGGAGTCAAAAACCCCCACCCTGCTGAGTGGTAGCAGGGGCCTGAGGCTTGGGGGTTCTCTGCCTACGGGGCCCATTACCCTAGCCCTTGGCTTGCTGACCCTGGGGGGGCAGCTTGGGCAGCCTGATACTGAGGGTACTGTTTGTAGGCAGTGCCCTTCCTCATGTAAAAGGACTTTTTACCCGAGCCCTTCTTCTTATGTGAAGGGGCAGAGGTCTTCCTCGACAGCCTTGTCCGGGTAAGGTGCTCGGTCTTGAGCTGAGTGGCCTTCTCGGTCACGGGTTTGCCAAAAAGGTTCTCACCTCAGGAGGGGACATCGACCAACTTGTCCTGAACCCATGGCTCGAGGTCCGATGACTGCAGCCACGCCTGGTGTCGAGCCACGATGCCGGCAGCCGCAACTCGGGCCGAAGCCTCGAAGCCATCGTAGGCGGCAAGGGAAATGAACTTGGAGCATTCCCGAATCCCCGAGGACAAGGTCTGAAATCTCTGCAAGGGTTCCCCGGAGAGACCAGCAGAGAATCCGGCCAACTCCTTGGCCAGGTCTCTCAAGTACATGCCCATGTACAGCTGGTAAGACTGGACACGGCAAGTAAGCATAGACCCCTGGAAGCACTTCCTACCGACGCCATCGAGGTTGTGGGCCTCCCTGCTGGGGGGCACCGCAGAGTGCATCTTCTGGCTCTTCAGACGATGCATGGCCGATTCCACAACCATGGAATGGTATGGTAGCTGTGCTTTCTGGAAACCAGGGCTTTTGTGGAGTCGATAAATGGAATCGACTCGCTTGCTGAGAACCGAGGCCGGGGCCTCCCACATACGGAAGAGGAGCCGCTCCAGCATCGGAGGAACTGGGACAGTAAAGGCCTCCTTCGGAGGAGAGTCGTACTGTAGAGCATCGAGCTCCTCAGCTCGAGGCTCTTCCTCGGGATCGGCAGGGATAGCCAAGGCAGCGGCCATATCCCGGATGAACTCCGAGAACCTAGTGTCCTCCGGAGGGGATCTACTCCGGGGATCAGACTGCGGTGAGTCTGACGGGACACACCGAGTCTTAAAGTTATCGGGAGACTCCTCGTCCTCCGTCTCCCAGGCGGACTCGTCCGATGAGGAGTCAGGGTCCGACCCCGCAGGACCCCGAGGCACCCGCCCTGACACCGGGGGCACTGGCGTCGACACCCTCGGTCCTGAACGGGAGGTCAAGGGAGATCTCGACCGAGGACAACTGCGAGCCACGAGGGTCTCTAGTATCGGCTCAGTCTCCGGGGTTGACTTCGAAGTCGACGTCCTGGTGGTCGGGGCAGATGCACCAGACAGGCTGGCCATCAGTGCCCGCTGCTGCTCCATAAAGGCAGACGGTCTGCACTCCAAGGCTGTCATCCTGAGACTCAGCTCGGGAGACGCAGCAGCCACCGACTCGGGCCCTGGCGGCGCCGGGCCCGACATCGGCTCTCTGGGAGGAGAGTCCACGAGGACAACAGGGCTTACGTGTCCAGCAGACTCCGGCTCCACGCGAGGAACTTTGGAAGGCTTCTCTTGGTCCACGGGCCCGGGGCGACGGTCGTGGGTCTTAGACCTGGCCCTCGAGGGACCAGGGACCTCTTCCGACGCCGCCCTCGCGAGCTGCTTCTTCCTCTTTCGTTCCCGGTCGGGGGACCCCCTGTCCGAGGAGCTTCGACGGCGCTCGGGATCGGAATCCCGAGATGTCGAGGCCTCAGACGAGATCCGGGCCCAGCCGGAGGCAGAGTCCAAGAAAAACCTTTTCCTTTTGATGCTGTCGACTCTTTAGTGCCTTGGAAGACATCTTCCCACATGGCCCACACGACTTTGGGTCGTGGTCAGTGCCAAGGCACCGAAGGCAGCAATCGTGTGTGTCGGTGAGAGAATCTTCTTACACCGATCACACTTTTTGAAACCACTGGAAGCCATCGGGGAAAAAATAGCCCCAGCGAGGTCAAAAGACCAGCCTTCCAGTGAAAAAGGAAAAAAGGGCGTGAACGCCAGCCATGAAGGGCAAAAACCGAAAAATGAAGAAAACGGGCTCGATACCGGTGTACCGAACCCGGCGGGAGGGGAACCGGCGTCGAACCGGAGAAAAAATAGCGAAAATCACCGAAGAAAAAATCACTTTTATCCGGGAGAACAGGACACACGTCCGATGGGCTTCTCGGAAAAAAAGAGACTGAAGTAAGATGGCACCTTTAGGCGGGAAGGGAACTGCGCATGCGTGCCAGCATTCCCAAAGGCTTTCATGGAAAGCTGGGGAAATGCACCGCTGGGGCTTCATCGGCGCCGATGACACCCATATGTGAGGACTGACTTCCTGCTTGGTCCTGGAGAATAGGTTGTCCATTGAGAGGCTTGAGGGACGCTGCAATAGCACTCAAATGGACTCTTACTGAATTCGTTTTCAGACCTGCATGGGATAGATGCGGGAGATACTCTAGTAGAGAATTCAGAGGTATTGCAAGAGGGTTTAGACCCTTCTCTGAACACCAAATGGTAAATCTTTTCCATTTGAAAGCATAGGAACATCTAGTAGAAGGCTTTCTAGAGGCATGAATAACATCTCTGACTTGCTGAGAGAGATGAAAATCTTGACGGTCTAAGCCCTCAGCAACCAAGCCCTGAGATGGAGCGACTGGGGGTTTGGGTGCCATAATGTTCCCTCTTCCTGGGATAGAAGGTCTGGTGCAGAGCCCAAGTCCAGGGAGGGAGCTTGAGAGAGATGCAGAAGTAGGGGGTACCACACTTGGCGTGGCCAATGTGGTTCTATGAGGATCATGGTCCCTCGATCTCTCTGAAGCTTGAATAGTGTTTTGGGAATTAGGGGAATTGGTGGAAAGGCATAAAGGAAGTCTTGACCCCAATGAAGGAGGAAGGCATCCTTGGCCTGAACTCCATGACACGGAATTCTGGAACAGAACCGGGGAAGTTTGGCATTCCACGGACTTGCAAAGAGGTCTATGTCCGGGGTTCCCCAAATTCGAAAAATCCTGGCTACTTGGTCCATATGGAAATTTTGATTTATTAGAAACAAGCAACAAAATACAAACAAAAAGCAAAACAGGCAACCCAAACAAGACCCACAGTCGGTGCCGATGTCACCCATATGTGAGGACTGATTCCTGCGTCCGCGGAGAACACCTGTTACAGGTGAGTAAATACGCTTTCTATCCATCTACGAGGAATGCCCATCAGCAGAACTATAATTCAAGTATATGCCCCAACAACAATTGCAGAAGAGGATGATATTGATGAGTTCTATGAAGACGTACAAGCTGAAATTGACAGAACATGCAAAGAGGATATTCTGATACTCATGGATGACTGGAACGCAAAAGTTGGCAACAAAGAAGAAGGCAAAGTGGTTGGAAAATTTGGACATGGCAACAGAAATGAAGCTGGAGAAAGACTGATAGAATTCTGCAATATCAACAAAGACAAAACCTGGAGCTAACTGTGGTACAGATCACCAACTACTGGTTGCAAACTCAAGTTAAAGTTGAAAAAGAGCAGACCACTCATGAATGTAGCAAAATATGACCTTGAGAATATACCACCGGAATTTAAAGACTGCTTGCAAAATCAATTTGCTGCTTTAGAAACAAATGACAGAGCTCCAGAAGTATTATGGGATGACATCAAGAAGGTTGTGTTGGAAGAAAGCGAGAAATCTCTACAAAAAGTGAAAAAGCAAAATAGATGACTGAGGAAACTCTGAAAATTGCCCAAAAACGCAGAGAAGCTAAAGCCAGAGGAGAAAGAGAGGCAATCGCAGAACTCAATAGAGATTTCCAACGTGCAGCAAAACAAAACAAGGAGAAGTACTACAATGACGCATGCAAGGAATTAGAAAAAGAAACTATTAGAGGCAGAACAAGATCAGCTTTCCTAAAGCTACGAGAGTTAAAGAAAGAATTCCAGCCTCGAATTGGAATGTTACAAGATGCTCAATGATACATGTTAATGATGCTGAGAAGATCAAGAAATGGTGGAAAGAATATACAGAGTTACTATATTATAAAGATCATGGAGTGGTGGGTTCACCCCTAAACAGAAACAAAAACATGGGGAGGGGTGGCCTGCACAGAGCGACAGGTGCACCTACCCTTGCCATCTTGCTGGGCAGACTAGATGGACCATGCTGGTCTTTATCTGCCGTCACTTACTATGTTACTATGTTACCCCCAAAACCCCCACCCACCCCGACAGAGCAAAAACAAGAAACTGAGCCCCCCCCGTGACCCACCTCCCCAAACCCACCATCAAACACAGCAAACAGCCCACGTGCCCAACCCCCCCCCCCCCCGACAACAACCCAGACCAGTCCAGGCAATGTTCATGTCCATGGCACCCAACTGTTGGGGACTGCCAAACCCCCCCCCCCCAAACAAACCCGATACCCCCACACCAGCATGAAAACCCAAGATACATAATCCGCCATCCCCACCCCCGCCCCTAATAAGGAGCAGCAGCTCCCCCACCCCCCACCCCAATCCCTGCCCCATCCCCATCCACCCCACAAAGAAAAAAAACATCAAAAGAAAAATCCACATCCCCTTACCAATATGAAAACCACCCACCCCCCCCCAAAAAAAAAAAAAAGGCAACATCTGGCCCTTCCCCAACAAAAGCCCACAAAAGAAACCAAAGAAACAATACAAAACCATAAAAAGAACAAAACACAGTGCTGCCCTGCAACGCAAGACAGTAGAGCGGGATGCACACAAGGACAATGAAACTGCAGCCCTCCTGAAATGAGCGACAGAGCGATCAACTTAACCCATCCCCCGAGGAGAGAGGGAGAGCGGAAGAATGGCCGAACCTCCTTCGGAAGCTGCAGTACCATCACCCTCCCCCCCCCCCCCCAGTTTCCCCTCCCCATCCACCAGGAGAAAACCCCCAAAGCCCTAACAAAGTAAACCCCAGGGCAACCCTCCCCCTCACGGGGGGGCGGAGTGTGAGGTGACGCCACAGATGCTCCCAACGATGGGCCTCCACCACCCGCCTTTTGCATTGCGCCATGCTGGACACTTCCTCCAGAATGTCCCGCACCACCTTGTCGAGGGGCAGGACCAACCCCCGGGCCGAGACATGACAGCACGCTTGCCACAGGTGGTAGCGCACTACAGCCGTGATGAGGTAGAGGGTCCACGAGTCCTGCCTTAAAGGAAAGGACAAGGCCCCGTACACCCACTCTGCATACGTAAGCAGGGAAAGATCACGCAGGTGAAGAGCAGTAGACACCAACCGGCAGGCCGCCACATTAAAGGGGCACTGCTGGAGGAAATGGTCCATGGTCTCCGTCTGCCCTTCACACCCTGCCCTCGGACAGCCCCGCTCAGCCTGTGACCTGTACTTGAGGTTGTCCCTGACGTACAAACGCCTGTGGAAAGACAACCAGGCCACATCCCGAACCTTCTTCGGCAGCCGAGGGGAGTTCAACTGCCGAAGGCCCCGCTGCATCACATCCGCTGGACAGTCCCACAGGGCCCACCTTGGTTGAAAGTGGGAGGTGAGTACCATCCGGTACAATCCTTTCCGCCCCAAGGACTGAGCGAGCGGGTCGGTCACCCCCCACCGCCGAATGAGCCCCACCATCGCAAAAACGTACGATGGGGCCTGTTCCCCACTTCGACGCACACATGGGACCGAGGACGCCCCCGCCCACTGCTCCCAAAAGCGGGAGAACCACCCCCGATAGGAGGCCACCCACCAAACCCCACCCCCCTCCCGCATCCTATCCAAGTGAAACGCCATAGACAAGACTGACAGGAAGACAAGGGGGTGCAACATACCTAAACCACCCTGTGCCCGATCCAGGCAAACGATGTTGCGCTGGACAGGGTTCAGGTGGTTACCCCACAGAAAACAGAAAAAGACAGCACTAACAGACGCCTGACGGGACGACGGAAAAACGAAGACCGTGGCCACGTGCAGAAAGAGTGGAAGCAGAAACGTCCCGAGGAGTTTGATCTTCTCCTCGAACGTACACTTCCACCCCCTCCACCGCAGCACCCGACACCGTGCATTCTCAAGACAACGATCCCAATTGGACACCACACAGTCCTCCGAGCCAAAGACGAGGCCCAAAACGCGGACCTCCCCCACAGGAGGAGGAAAGGGGCGCAGGAAGGAGAGGAGGCCTCCGAGGGTCCCAACCACAGTGTCTGGCACTTGCTGTGGTTGACAACAGAATGGGCCACCTCCGAGTACTCCTCCACGGCCTCCCGCAGGGCCTCTACCCCTTCAGTGCCGTCCACGTAAACTGAGATGTCGTCAGCGTAGGCAACGACAGTCACCGGGGGCGCACCAGGCGCCTCCAGGCCCCGCAACCCACCTGAGGACAATCTCCGGAGGAAGGGGTCGAGGGAGAAGACATACAGCAGGGGGCTCAAAGGGCGCCCCTGCCGTACCCCCGAGGCGACACAAAAAGGCCGTCCGAGCCACCCGTTAATAAACGGGAAGCTCACCCCCCGTCGGTACAGCGCCTGCAAGATGAAGAGGAAACCTGCGGGGAGGCCGACGTGCTGGAGCACCAACCACAGGTACCGGTGACTGACTCGATCAAAGGCCTTGGACTGGTCCAAGGAGACCAACCAATGGTCCCGTTGGAGCGACCGGCCTCTCTCCACCATCTCCCGGAATGTGGCGACAGCATCCAGACCCCTCTCCCCCGAACAGAACAATACTGGGACGGTGACAGCAAAGCGCCCGACACCTCCACCAGTTGGTTGGCCAAACACTTGGCCAGGATATTCCGGTCCACGTTCAGAAGAGAGAGCGGCCGCCAAAAGTCCAAGGAGCTATCATCCTTTCCCTTGTAGAGCAGCAGCAGGACTGACTCGCGAAATGACCGCGGGAGAAACCCCGTGTCCATGATCTCCTGAAACAGGGAGGTCAGGAAGGGGGCCAGCTGGGAGATGAAAGTGCGATAGAACTCCACTGGGAGTCCATCACGCCCAGGCACCTTCCCCAACGGCATGGCACGAATCGCCCTCTCCACCTCCACCTGCTGAATTGGAGCAGCGAGTGCATCAACCTGTGCCTGGACCACAGCCGAATACACCGGGGGAAGGCCCAGGTACTCTCGGATATGGGTGAGATCCACAGGGCGATCCCAAAACAGGTCCGAGAAGTAGTCCCCCACCATCCGCAAAAGGTCCTCCTGGGAGGTATGAAGGGTACCGTCCTCGCCCCGCAGGGCCATGACCTCCCGACGCCGAACCCTCTCCCTGCAATTTAGGAAAGGGTCTGGAGTGGCGACCCTACCAGCCGCCCCCTTGAAGCAAAGGGAGGCATGGCGATCATAAAGCAGGCCACGGAGCTGGACTCGCACCTCTTCCACCTCCTCCCGCACTGCCCCTCGGGATACCAAACAGTCCAGCGACCTCCGGAGGACAGTGTAGGTGAGGTAGCGGGACCGAGCAATGGAGGTACCCCGGGAACGGAAGAGTGTGCGGGCACGCGTCTTCACCTCATCCCACCAAGCACCACGGGAAGGAAAAATACCCAACAGGGTCTCCTGGTCTGCGAGAAAGGCCAAGAACTCCTGGACCACCGCTGATGTTGCCAACAACTGCACATTCAGTCGCCACAGGCCAGGACCCCTGCTGAGCTCCTCGTGATTAGCCAAGAAGGACACAGAGAGGATGCAGTGGTCCGAAAAGCCAACCGCCTGCAACTGCGGAGGGGAACACTCCACCCGGGCACTCACATATATCCGATCGATACGACTCCTGCAGGTCCCATGGTAGTAGGTGAAACCCGGCGACTGTGGAAAGGCCCGGTGGTATACATCCACTAGGTCAGCCGTCCGGGTCATCTCGGCCAAAAATAGGCCCTCGTAACTGGGTGGGCAACGCTCCCCCCCTCGGTCCTGCAACAGGGTGGTGGTGTTAAAATCCCCTGCGAGGACCACCAAACGGGAGGTGTGTAAGTAGGGGCGGATGACCTGAAACAGGGTCTTCCGCGCCAACTTAGACTGGGGGCCGTAGACCACCATGAAACGGAACCGATAGGGCCCGCAGCAGCCGTCTAAGAGCAAACACTGGCCCTGCTCCAGTTCCCACACATACTGCACCTGAAATAGGTGAGACGTGAACAAAACCGCCACTCCTGCGTAGGGCTGGGCCGCAAGTGACCAGTACGAAGGACACCACCACCACTCCCGCTTCGCCCGATGAAGGCTAGCGAGCGAGGTGAGCCTGGTCTCCTGCAAAAAGATGACATACATCCCACTCGTGGAAAGAAAATCATAGGCCGCAGCCCGCGCCTGGTCCGTCAAAATGCTGGCCACATTGATAGTGGCGCACGAGAACGCAGGAGTGCACGCCATGCCTATTTCGTGTGCAGTGTCCCTTTCCTCCTCTTCTCACCAACCCCTGGATCCCCAGAATCCCGCTTGCAGGACAAGCCCGCAAGCTGGAGCAACTCCTCGGGATCCACGTCGACCACCTCGAGGATCTCCTCCTCCTCCCGCCCGACCCTGTCACCCCAAGGGGTGCTGGTGCCCCCGGGACCACCAGGCAAAGCTGTCGCAGGGGCTAACCCAGCCCCCATGGGGCGAGGGGGCACAGACAGGTCAGGGGTCAGAGGAATGATCTCCTCTGTGGGGTCCACCACCGGTGCTGCCCCCCCTCCCCGGACAGAGACTGAGACAACAGAACAGTGCCCACCCCCGCGGGGGAGGCCGGGACGGCCGGGTCAGCAGGGGGCTCCTGTGAAGGCCCAGCACCCAACCGTGGAGGCAAAAGCCCGTCCTCCCTCACCCGTCCCGACAGCCTCTCCAGGGCTACCACCGAAAGCCGGGCGCCAGTATCCACACTTTTTGGAGGACCCTGACTACGGCGCGCCTTCGGTATTTTCGGAGGCCGCCGCTGAGGAAGAGGGGCCGCCTCCGCCGCTAACCGCACCGAGCGCCACACAGGAGGCCCTGCCTCCACAGGCAAGCCCTCATCCGCCTCAGTCGCATCAGCAGCCAAGAAGATGAAACGGTTGATGTCCAACACGGGCTCTTCATCCAACAATGGGGATGTCTCCCGTTTCTTCCTTTTAGCCTTTCCACCCTTAGGAGGGACAGTAGTCCATTCCTGAGGTGGCTCCACCCGCGACCCCCTATCCTGTCGTGAAACATCTACCTCCACCACATTAACCCTCTCCTCCATCCTACCCAAATCTCTCCCCCTGGTTGCTCCCTCAGCTCAATGGCCTCCTCCACCCTAGGGCCCCCAGACTCCTCCTGCGGGAGAGGGTCCTCCACACCCTCCTCCCGCACAGGAGCCCGAGGTGGGGCGACGACATCCCCCCCCCCCGGTCCATTGTATGATGCGGAGGGGCAGCGGGCAAAGGGGTGGCCCAACTCCCCGCAAAGGGTGCACCTGATGAGCAAACACCCGGCCGAGGCGTGACCCCGTCCACCACAACGGGTGCAGACCTGTTCGGGACAGGTCATGCTCAGATGCCTGAATGAGCCACAGCGGTGACACTCGCGAGGTTGCCCGGGGTAGTAGCACAAGATGTGATCCAGACCGAGGAAACCGGCCGAGGGCACGTGCTGCACATCATTTCCCACCTCACGCAAACGGATCTTACCCTTCCACGACCCGTCCCACACCCCTAGGGGCCCAGCGCCCTTAACCAGGGGTGCGAGAAGCACTGCATGACGCGACAATCAAAACTGGATGTCCTGCCCTGGGAGCGACTCATTCCTAACCAGGATGGTCACAGGTACCGCCCCCTGGCGAGAGATAGGCACAACACGAAAGTCGGCCCACCCACCCTGCCCCCTCTGCTGCTGGTATCGGTCCCAGAAAATCTCCAGCCCCCGTCTCAGCATGAAACTAACATCATACTCGATGGTGTTGTTCATGTGGATGAAGGCATAGAGATCTCCCGGGAGAAACCCCAGCCCAAGGACCATCCTCAAGACATTTTCCCTGGCCGGAGGGGGCCCCTCCCTGGCCCACCGGATCTGCGCCACATTGCGCCGTCGGACCTCACCCCCTACCCCTCGGAACCCCCCCCACTTCCTCCCCCGCCCCCAGGACCCATCTCTTGGGGAACCCCCCTCCTCCCTGCTCCACCAGAGGTCCCGGTACCAGCACCAGACCCCCTCAGGGCCTCTGCAAAAGTACGAGGAGGAACCGACCCCCCCCTGCCTCCAGCCCCTCAACTCCCCTCCCCTCCCCTCTCCCTCAACAGCCTGTGAGAGAGGCCGCTGTTGTGGCTCAGGATCCCCAGCCGCCGCCAATGGAGCGACAGTGGGATCGGGGAGCTCCATCTCCGCCAAGAGAGAATCAGGGATGCTCCCCCTGCCGCCCTCCGAGGCGACCCCTGTCCACTCCGGTTCCCCTCCCTCCATCCTATCCGATGGGACCTCCCTAACCTGTCCCCCCCCGAAGTGCCGCAAAAGCCCCTTTAGGGCCTTCCGGGGTTTCGAGGGCTAATAGAAGGGCATCATGCAATTGTTCCTCTGTGATGTTAGGTATACCTGGGAACCCCCCAACAACCTTACCATGTGTTCCCACACCCGTCACCCCTTCCTGTGTCTCGGCCACCAGGACTGGGGAGCTATACGGTCCCTCCCCCGTCCTGGGGCTCCCAGGCGCTATCCCATCCCCCATCCCCTCAGACAGCGGCTCCCGTTCCCCACCCGAGACAACCACTACCCCCCCTCCCACTGGAGAGCCAATCGTCCCCTCTCCCGCTCCCCTACAACCACGGGAGTCCCGTGCTCCAGAACAAGAGCAGCGGACGCCCCAGGTACAGAGCCTCCACCCAGTTCACCAACCTCTGCTCCCTTTTGCAGGGCTCCCGGCAATAAGGCAGAACCTCCCTCCAACAAAGCAGGACCCTGTAACACCAATACAGGTGCTCCTGATGACAAGGGCAAACCTCTAAAACCCCCTCCCTGCTGTCCTCCACCAAGCCCAGTTCTTACCTCATTGCCGGTGCCAGCAGCAGCACAGAGATCAGAAACTTGTAGTCCAGCAGCCAAGACTCCAGTGGAGGGGAGACAGTCCCCCCCGCGAGCCAGGCCCCCCTCGGCCCCTCTTGCAGCATCCGGAGTAGAAAGCTGTGTTCCCAATTGCATGGGCTGCCGAAGAGACGAAAACTGCAGAGAAGCCCGTGCATCCCGCTCTGCTACCATACCCGCCAAAGATAATGGGTGAGCATTCTTCCGGCCCCCCCACGGGACCCCAGCCAAAGGGAGACTATGCTGACCCTGCTCCTTCCCCTTCCTGGCTCCCTTCCGACGCCAGACAGCCACCTCTGGAAAAAATGGGCGGCCATCCTGCAGCCGTCTAGGAGCCGGAAGGGCAGCCAAGACAGGGGAATCTGTACCCACAACAGCCTCCCCACCCCAAGTCCTCAAAGAACATCCAGTAGTGGCTGCGGCGAAAGAACCCTGTGAAGATCCAGCACAGAGTCCGCTGATCCCCGACGCTGTGAAAACCCATCCGGAAGCAAATCGCCAACTCGAGGGACCCCTCCTGTGGAAGACTGTTGGGGGAGGTCCAGCAAAGCCTCTGCAGACCGCCACCGGTGCTCCTTCGGCAGGGCAGAGGCAGAATCGCGGCTTTCTCCATACTTCCGGGTGGACCCGGAAGTGACGTCACCCAGCTTGCGGTGGCCATCTTGGATGCTCGATCGGGCTGGGGGAAGCCCTGCAGACACCTCCTCCATCGGGGCAACCCTCTCATCGGTACGGACGGTGAGAAGCCTGACGTCACCGTGAACTCCCCGGCGGCCATCTTGGGGAATCCCAGCAACGCTCAATGATGTCGTGAGGGCAGGAGAAACGGCGGAAAGGGCTTGCTGATGGGAGGGATCGACGCCGCTGAGCCCCCCCTCCGTTCCCGGGTCTGCTCTGCACGAATCCAGCATCTGCATACTTGTGGAAAAATGCGATGCTATTCCAGGTACCAGCACACTCTGGCGGGCCGAGACCCCTCCCTGGAACGCCCAGGCGCCATTGTGTACCACAGGATCCAGCAATCCAGACACGACAGCCCCAACACCCTTGGACTCGACAGCCAGACTTCGACCAGCGCCGCGCAGCTTGAGGTAAGGGTCCCCGGACCACAATTCATTAGACTGTAAGTGCATGGAGCTCTCTTCTCCCCTCACAACAGGCTGAAATTGCAAGGGCACATAGTGGGACCGTTTCTGTCCAACAGGCCTACCCGCCCCCGGGGGTCTCCCCTGGACTGCAGTCCCCATGTTGGCCCAATGATCACGATTGTGGTATACCTCAGTGAGGGACCCACAACCCTGGTTCTTCAAGTAGGCAATCCCTCGGTACTTGGCCTTCAAGGCCCGCTTCACCTCCTTCAGATACTTTTTATAGGCCACCCACTCCGTACCAGGAATGGTGGCCTGCAGGCTCTCCAGGTGGGAAACCGGGCTTGCAGCTGGGCCGCCTCCTCCTGGAGACCCCGGAGCTGTCGCACCACTGCCACAACCTCTTCCGGGGCCCTAGCCGGCTCCTGGAAGGGCGGCAGGCCCGACTCTCCATCCTCATCCTCACTGAAGGAGGTAGAGGCCTCCTCCAGGACCCAAGGTGGAGGGTGGACCCCGCCGCCCCCTGCACTGGTGGAGGAGCTCGATACAACACTCCAGGGCCTCCCCAGGGCCTCTCCCTGCCTCCACCCAACCTCCACACCCTGCCTAGGAAGGAGAAGCGAGCCTTCTCCAGGGGGTAGCAGGCCCAATCCTCCGGGCATGTGGGTCCCTTCTCCCTGGCCATGTGCAGTCCTATCTGGGGAAATTTTTAATGGAAAACAAGCAACAATATACAGAATCAAATGAAAGACAAACAAACCCAAAACAGTCCCATACCCCCCAAAAACCCCCACCCACCCCGACAAAGCACAAACAAAGAATCAAAACCACCCTCCCCCCGTGACCCACCCCAACCCACCACCACACCCAGCAAACCAAACCCCCGTGCCCAACCCCCCCAAACAGCGTCCAAAGAGCAGTCCATAAAATGTCCAATGTCCAAACGCAAAACCCCCCTCAAGGCCCCACCCACCCCAACAGAAAGTAAACAAACCCAATAATGTCCGGGGGGCGAAACAGTCCCAGGTCCCCCAACCCGCCCCCGCAACCCAGGAAAACAAAAAACAGGAACATAACAACAAATCATATCCCACCCCAACCAAACACCCACCCCCCTACAATACCCAACATAGTCCCATACAAACAAATGATATTCCCCACAAATCCCCACCCCCACCCACCTCCCCCCAAAACATTCCCCTCAACAAACCCACAATATACAATAAAAGCTCACCCCCATTCTCCACCCAAACCCACCCACCTCCCCCCAAAAAACATCCCCCTCAACAATCCCACAATACAAATGAACAACACACCCCCACCCTCCACCCCAAACCAAACCCACCCACACACACCCCCAAACCACCCACAAAACCCCCTCCCCACACATACCATCCTCCCATAAATAAACCACACCCACCCAACACAAACAAATGAAACAGCAAAAGGTACACCCAGCCCCAAACCCCCAACAAAAACCCACCAACAAATAAACAAATCAATATAATAAAACAATAGAAACATAAGCAAACCAAACCAAAACAAAGCAACAAAACCCGGGGATGCTGAATGGTGGAGCAGGATGCACAAAGGAGGGACGGCCAGCTGTTACCACCTCCCCCCCACGGCCATGAGGGCTCCCCGGCCCCCCCACCCCCCCAGGGACCTATTAGGCTAGCCAACCCCCCCCCCACCACCCCGGGGTTAACCGGGGGGGGAGGGTGAGGTGACGCCACAGACGCTCCCAACGATGGGCCGCAACCACCCTCCTTTCGCGTTGCGCCATGCCGGACACGTCCTCCAGAATGTCCCGCACCACCTCGTCGAGGGGCAGGACCAACCCCCGGGCCGAGGCATAACCGCGCGCACGCCACAGGTGGTAGCGCACTACGGCCGTGACGAGGTAGAGGGTCTCGGAGTCCTGCCTTGGGGGGAAAGGACCAGGCCCCGTACACCCACTCCGCATACGTGAGGAGGGCAAGATCGGGCAGGTGAAGAGCAGCGGACACCAACCGGCAGGCTTCCACATTATATGGGCACTGCCGGAGGAAATGCTCCATGGTCTCCGGCTGCTCTTCACAACCCGCCCTCGGACAGTTCCGCTCGGCCTGTGACCTGTACTTGAGGTTGTCCCTCACGTACAAACGCCCGTGGAAAGACAACCAGGCCACATCCCGAACTTTCTTCGGCAGCCGAGGGGAGTTCAACTGCTGAAGGCCCCGCTGCATCACGTCCGCCGGACAGTCCCGCAGGGCCCACCGTGGTTGAAAGTGGGAGGCGAGAACCATCCGATACAAGCCTTTTCCGCCCTTGAGATTGGGCGAGCGGGTCGGTCACCCCCCACCGCCGAATGAGCCCCACCATCTGAAACACATACGATGGGGCCTGTTCCCTGCTCCGACGCACACGTGGGACCGAGGACGCCCCCTCCCACTGCTCCCAGAAGCGAGAATACCATGCCCGGTAGGAAGCCACCCACCAAACCCCACCCCCCTCCCGCATGCGATTCAGGTGAAACGCGAGAGACAGGACGGACAGAAAGACAAGGGGGTGCAACATACCCAAACCGCCCTGCTCCCGGCCCAGGCAAACGATGTTGCGCTGGACAGGGTTCATGCGGTTACCCCACAGAAAGCAGAAAAAGACAGCACTAACTGACGCCTGACAAGACGACGGAAGAACGAAAACGAAGACCGTGGCCACGTGCAGAAAGAGGGGGAAGCAGAAACGTCTTGAGGAGGGTGACCTTCTCCTCAAACGTATACCGCCGCCCCCTCCACCGCAGCACCCGACACCGTGCAGACTCAACACAACGAGCCCAATTGGACACCGCACAGTCCTCCGAAACCAAAGACGAGGCCCAAAACGCGGACCTCCCCCTGAGGAGGAGGAGGAAAGGGGGCGCAGGAAGGCGGGGAGGCCTCCGAGGGGCCCAACCACAGCGTCTGGCACTTGCTGTGGTTAACAACAGAGTGGGCCACCTCCGAGTACTCCTCCACGGCCTCCCGCAGGGCCTCCACCCCCTCGGTGCCGTCCACGTAAACCGAGACATCGTCAGCGTAGGCCACGACGGACACCGGAGACGCACCTGGCGCCTCCAGGCCTCGCAACCCACCCGAGGACAGTCTCCTGAGGAAAGGGTCGAGGGAGAAAACATACAGCAGGGGGCTCAAAGGGCACCCCTGCCGCACCCCCGAGGCGACACGAAAAGGCCGTCCGAGCCACCCGTTGAGAAACGGGAAGCTCACCCCCCCTCGGTACAGCACCTGCAAGACGAAGAGGAAACCTGCGGGGAGGCCGAAGTACTGGAGCACCACCCACAGGTACCGGTGATTGACCCGGTCAAAAGCCTTGGACTGATCCAAGGAGACCAACCAGTGATCCCGTTGAGCAGACCGGCCTCTCTCTCGACCATCTCCCGAACCGTGACGGCGGCGTCCAGAACCCCTCTCCCTTGAACCGAACAATACTGGGAAGGTGACAGCAAAACACCCGACACCTCCACCAGTCGGTTGGCCAAACACTTGGCCAGGATCTTCCGGTCCGCGTTCAACAGAGAGAGCGGCCGCCAACAGTCCAAAGAGCTATCATCCGTCCCCTTGGAGAGCAGCAACAGGACAGACTCGCGAAATGACCGCGGGAGAAACCCCGTATCCATGATCTCCTGAAATAGGGAGGTCAGGAAGGGGGCCAGCTGGGCGATGAAAGTACGATAGAACTCCACCGGGAGCCCATCGCGCCCAGGCACCTTCCCCAACGGCATGGCACGAATCGCCCGCTCTACCTCCACCTGCTGAATTGGAGCAGCCAGTGCATCGACCTGTGCCTGAACCACAGCCGAATACACCGGGGGAAGGCCCAAATATTCACGGATACGTGTGAGGTCTACGGGACGATCCCCAAACAGGTCGGAAAAGTATTCCCCCACCATACGTAAAAGGTCCTCCTGAGAGGTGTGAAAGGTGCCGTCCGCGCCCCGCAGGGCCATCACCTCCCTACGCTGAACCTTCTCCCTGCAAGTTAGGAAGGGGTCAGGGGGGGAGACCCTACCGGCCGCCCCCTCGAAGCAAAGGGAGGCGTGGCGATCGTAAAGCAGGCCACGGAGCTGGACGCGCACCTCCTCCACCTCCTCCCGCGCTGCCCCTCGGGACACCAAATGATCCAGCGACCTCCGGAGGACAGTATAGGTGAGGTAGCGGGACCGAGCAATGGAGGTGCCCCGGGAGCGGAAGAGTTCGCGGGCACGCGTCTTCACCTCATCCCACCAAGCGCCACGGGAAGGAAAAATGCCCAACAGGGTCTCCTGGTCTGCGAGAAAGGCCAAGAACTCCTGGACCACCGCTGATGTTCCCAACAACTGCACATTCAGTCGCCACAGGCCAGGACCCCTGCTGAGCTCCTCGTGGTTAGCCAAGAAGGACACGGAGAGGACGCGGTGGTCCGAAAAGTCAACCGCCTGCAACTGCGGAGGAGAACACTCCACCCGGGCACTCACATATATCCGATCGATACGACTCCTGCAGGTCCCATGGTAGCAGGTGAAACCCGGCGACCGTGGAAAGGCCCGGTGGAAGACATCCACTAGGTCAGCCGTCCGGGTCATCTCGGCCAAAAAGAGGCCCTCGTAACTGGGTGGGCAACGCTCCCCCCCTCGGTCCTGCAACAGGGTGGTGGTGTTGAAATCCCCGGCGAGGACCAACAAACGGGAGGTGTGTAAGTAGGGGCGGATGACCCGAAACAGGGTCTTCCGCGCCAACTTAGACTGGGGGTCGTAGACCACCACGAAACGAAACCGATGGGGCCCGCAGTAGCCGTCTAAGAGCAAACACCGGCCCTGCTCCAGTTCCCACACATACTGCACCTGAAATCGGTGAGACGTGAACAAAACCGCCACTCCTGCGTAGGGCTGGGCCGCAAGTGACCATTATGAAGGACCCCCACCTCCACTCCCGCTTCGCCCGATGAAGGCTAGCGAGCGAGGTGAGACTGGTCTCCTGCAAAAAGATGACATCCAGCCCGCTCGTGGAAAGAAAATCATAGGCCGTAGCCCGCGCCTGGTCTGTCAAAATGCTGGCCACGTTGATAGTGGCGCACGAGAACGCAGGAGTGCACGCCATGCCTATTTCGTGTGCAGTGACCCTTTCCTCCTCTTCTCACCAAACCCTGGATCCCCGGAATCCCGCTTGCAGGACAAGCCCGCAAGCTGGAGCAACTCCTCACGGTCCACATCGACCACCTCGAGGATCTCCTCCTCCTCCTGCCCAACCCTGTCACCCCAGGAGGTGCTGGTGCCCCCGGGACCACCAGGCAAAGCTGTCGCAGGGGCTAACCCAGCCCCCATGGGGCGAGGGGGTACAGACAGGTCAGGGGTCGGAGGAATGATCTCCTCCGTGGGATCCACCACCGGTGCTGCCCCCCCCTCCCCAGACAAAGACTGAGACAACGGACCAGTGCCCACCCCCGCTGGGGAGGCCGGGACGGCAGGGTGAGCAGGGGGCTCCTGCGAAGACCCAGCACCCAACTGCGGGGGCAAAAGCCCGTCCTCCCTCACCTGTCGGGCGCCAGTATCCACACTGATTTGAGGACCCTGACCGTGGCGCGCCTTCGGTATTTTCGGAGGCCGCCGCTGAGGAAGAGGGGCCGCTCCCGCCGCTAACCGCTCCGAGCACCGCACAGGAGGCCCTGCCTCCACAGGCAAGCCCTCATCCGCCTCAGCCGCATCAGTAGCCAAAAAGATGAAACGGTTGATGTCCAACACGGGCTCTTCATCCGGCAATGGGGATGTCTCCCGTTTCTTCCTTTTGGACTTGCCACCCTTAGAAGGGACAGTGGTCCATTCCTGAGGTGGCACACCACCCGCGACCCACTATCCTGCCGTGAAACAGCAACCTCCACCTCATCAACCCTCTCCTCTTCCTACCCAAATCCCCTCCCCCTGGTGGCTCCCTCGGCTCAATGGACTCCTCCACCCTAGGGCCCCCGGACTCCTCTGAGGGAGAGGGGCCTCCACAACCACCTCCCGCACAGGGAGCCCGAGGTGGGCGACTGCATCCCCCCCCGGTCCATTGTGTGATGCGGAGGGGCCAGCGGGCAAAGGGGTGGACCAACTCCCCGCAAAGGTTACAACGAATAAGCACAAAAACCCCGGCCGAGGCGTGGTGACCCCGTTCTACCACAAGGGTGCAGACCTGCTCGGGACAGTTCATGCTCAAATAACGGAATGAGCCACAGCGGTGACACTCGCGAGGTTGCCCGTGGGTAGTAGCACAAGAGCGATTCCCGACCGAGGAAACCGGCCGAGGGCACGTGCTGCACGACATTTCCCACCTCACGCAAACGGATTCTACCCTTCCACGACCCGTCCCACACCCCTAGGGGCCCAGCGCCCTTAACCAGGGGTGCGAGAAGCACCGCATGACGCGACAACCAAAACTGGATGTCCTGCCCTGGGAGCGACTCATTCCTAACCAGGATGGTTACAGGTACTGTCCCCTGGCGAGAGATAGGCAAGACACGAAAGTCAGCCCACCCTCCCTGCCCCCTCTGCTGCTGGTATCGGTCCCAGAAAATCTCCAGCCCCCGTCTCAGCATGAAACTAACATCATACTCAATGGTGTTGTTCATGTGGATGAAGGCATAGAGATCTCCTGGGAGAAACCCCAGCCCAAGGACCATCCTCAAGACCTTTTCCCTGGCTGGAGGGGGCCCCTCCCCAGCCCACCGGATCTGCGCCACATTGCGCCGTCGGGCCTCACCCCCTACCCCTCGGAACCCTCCCCCACCTCCTCCCCCTCCCACCGGACCGCTCCCTTGGGAAACCCCCCTCCCCCCAGCCCCACCTGAAGTCCCCGGAGCAATACCAGACCCCCTCAGGGCCTCTGCAAAGGTGCGGGGGGGAACCGACCCCCCGGCCCCCAGCCCCTGACCTCCACTCGCCTCCCCCGCAACAACCTGCGAGGGAATCCGCTGCTGGAATGCAGGATCCACAGCCACCTTTAATGGGGTGACCGTGGGGCTGGGCAGGATCATCTCAGCAAATACGGAGTCATGGATACTGTCTCTACCTGATCCCTGGGTGCCACCGAGAAACT